>OV815280.1:21867389-31355097 GCA_929108145.2 Limnephilus rhombicus
ATGTTTTTCGAAACTACGTTTTTCAACCTGGTTGATAACATATTAGAAAAACTGTACATCCGATTTGAATGAAACAAATCTTAAATTGTTCGAAAATCCAGTCAATATAGCACCATGTAGGGATATAGGTGCCATAGACTGGATTTTCGAATAGTTTAAGACGTGCTGCATGCAAATCGAATGTATAGTTTTTCTAATATATTGTCAACCAGGTTGAAAAACGTGTTCATAAAGTTTCGAGAAAAACGCATTGAAAGTTTTGCTGAAGGATAATTCAACATACAAACTGTTTCAAACGATTTCACATAAAATGCTGTATCTCCGTCAATTTTTCGAATTTCTCTCAATAATTTAATGAGAGCATTCTTAAAAAATGCATCTTTCAGAAAATTAAATTAAAATAATGACATTTTTTTGCAGTGTCCTGGCGCCTTAAAGCCTTGTTTAAGTGGTCTACACACGACACTGCATGTAGTGACTGCGGCAGTGACTGCAGAGAGTATGGGTTTGAACGAACTAGCGCTGTCTCGTTTTAGCGGCCCTTTAACAAACGAGACAGCGCTAGTTTGCTCAACTCCACGCTCTCTGCAGTCACTGCCGCAGTCACTACATGCAGTGTCGTGAGGAGAGCCCATTAGGATAAAGGGAATATTCAGGCGGACCAGAAGCACGGGCGGGCCGCCCCTTCCACCCCCCGTTAGTCTGCCACTGTCCGCCTCCCAAATTCCTTAGGAAGTAACCACAATAAACAAATGAAAGGAAGTTCATATGATATACTCGACGACTGGAATTGATTGAGCGCTGTAAAGCCAAACCGCTGCAGCATACATAGATTTTAATGATTTAGACGGCCAAAAGTATTTTTTTTTAAATCAATATAATGGTAAGGTATCTATACAATTGGTGAGTCAACAGTTCTATGTACAATATAACATACCCTCCCCCCGCCTTTGAAGCGCGGGAGTCGACTTTCTTTGGTCTTGGTCAGTCGGAATTCGATAGTGAACAAGTGTGTACGTGTCGGGTCTCGGCGCTCTCCTAAACTTATAACTTTCCAAAGTGCATTATTCATTTCAAGCTAATATTTCCGTTTTAACTGTGATGGATTGCGATAATACAGGTAAGAACAATTTGTTTTCGTTACAGAAAAATTTAATTAACATTCTCTGTCATTCATTTTTAACACGACAAACATCACTCTGTCCAAAATTTATTTTTTTAGATAAGTTTAAATTCGAGTGCCTTTTTAATGTACTTATTAGTCCGTCTCTGTATTAATTTTCATTAAACTTTATAGTTCATATATGTAACTAACTAATTCCATAAGAAATAGCCGCGCAAAATCGCGCTTTTTTGAGTTAAGCCCTTTTGAAAGGCCCTGTGTCAAATATAGGAAATATTGAGTGTGCGATATTTTGTATTAAAATTGTTTTTTTATTTGTTTTAGGTCTACCTACTACCTCGGGTACTAAAGTAGTGACTCGTCAATACATATTTGACCAACTACAGAGTTAAAATTTACCAACTTTAAATGAAAAACTTGACTATTATGAGAATTTTCTCCTTATGCGCTATGGGCACAACAAAGAGGCTAAAGAAGACTTAAAAAAAAGATTTTCTAATGTAAAATCACAAATTAAGCAACGATGGGCAAAGGCAAATAAACACCAAGATGTTTTCCTGAAAATAAACCAATCATGGTTAGAGGGAACATTCGAGATTCCCATTGAATCAGCCTCCTCGCAAGGTCGACCACCCAAGTCTTTTGGAGAACTAAGTGAGCGTAGTAAAAGAAGAAAAACGGAAGAAATAAGGGCCTCCGTAGGTGATGAAGTTATTGTTCACGCTGCTACATCTGTGTTACAGACAACGGGACATAGGACCGCCTCGAAAGTGCTTAAAGATATTACGAACTCACCAACACGGGCTGGTAAATATAGAAAAGCCTACAGTAGAGTTACCAACAACGATGAGGTACCTCAATTGACGCCTCTGCAAGCACTTAAGATGTTCGTTGCTGATTTTACGAGACGACAGTATGAGATAGTAAGGGCAACAAATCCACAACATTTCCCTTGCTATGATCTTGTTTTGAAAGCAAAACAAGAGTGCTATCCGCCGAAAGAATCCCTAAGAATTACGGCTACTTGCGCGGAAAGTAATCTACAGTGCCTAATGGATCTAACCGTAACACGATTATCAAAATACCTAGAAGATGTGATAATCCGGCTTAACGAGCAAGAAAGGAAGTTGTTAATGATAATCTGCAAATGGGGTTGTGACGGTTCTCAGCAATCCAAATTTAAATAAATTTACGATAATGAGACTGATTCCGATGCCAATATTTTTATGAGTTCCTTTGTGCCTTTGCGCATTGTTTGTGGAAAAGAAGGCAGTAAAATTGTTTGGCAGAATCCAACTCCTTCTTCGTCAAGGTTTTGCCGTCCGATTCGATTCCGATTTAATAATAATAAATAATAAATTTGGACAACTTATATAGCGCTGTTTTTGCGAAAAATCGCCTCAAGAGCGCTGTACAAATTAGCATGGATTTTACATTAGAATTTACTTAACTTAGGAGGCTCGATAACAACTCGTCTTGCAGCTATCAAGTGCATGGATTATTGGAATTCTAGCTCCCCGATAAATTAAATAAAATATCTTTTTATACACGTATTTCAATTTACTTAACTATGTAGGGGGCTAGATAACCACTCGTCTTGCAGCTATCAAGCGCATGGATTGTTGGAATTCTAACCCCCCAACAAATCAAATAAAATATCTTTTTATACAAACAAAACAGTTGTTACGTTGAATGAAGAGGAGTTTTCGTTCGGGCACCAACTCAAAACGACTATGATTGACGGAAAGGTGTGCAACGCAGCCACAGACACAAAGTCAACATCCCAGTGTTACAACTGTGGAGCTACTTCGAAAACCTTCAATGATCTATCGAAGAAAAATAGTGTAAACCCTCAAGCTTTGGAACTCGGCTTGTCAGTATTACACGCCCGGATCCGCATTTTTGAAAGCATTATACACCTTTCGTATAAATTGCCAGTAAAAAAATACAGGGAAAGAAAAACTGAAGAAGACAAGGCATTAGAAGCCCAAAAGAAGTTGGAAATTCAGGAGAGGTTTCGAAATGAAACCGGTTTGCTCATTGACATGCCAAAGGCCAACTTTGGCAATACCAATGACGGCAACACAAGCCGGAGGTTTTTTTGAAAACCCCGAATTGGCTTCAGACATCATAGGTATTAATTTTGAACTGATTTACAGATTCAAGGTTATTTTAGAAACTATTTCTAGTGGCCATAAAATCGATGCTGAAAAATATGATATGCGTACGACACAGCAAAATTGTACGTCGAACAGTATGGTTGGCACCCAATGACGCCTACTATGCACAAGTTATTGGTACATGGAAGCCAAATCATAAAAAGTTCGGGGCTCCTTCCAATTGGACAGCTATCGGAAGAAGTTGCAGAAGCCCGGAACAAGCATTTCCGATCGTACCGGCTAAACTTTGCCAGAAAGTTTTCTAGGGAAGAATGTAACTTAGATGTATATTATAGGCTTTTGTTAAGTTCAGATCCCTTCATTAGTTGCTTGAGACAAATAAGAAAACCTTCACGTAACGCATTTCCACCTGAAACGGTTAAACTTTTATTACCTGCTGCAGCTGACCCAAACACAGAGTCAGTAGAGACATCTGGACCTGAAGTTACCAGTTTTTAATGTAATTTTATATTTAAAGAAAACTTGTTAAATTCTGTTTCCATTCATTTGTATTTTTTAGTGAATATAGCTCTGTTATATATTACTGTTCTTTATAACCTGACAAATATATGTATGTTTTTATAAATATATACCTTTTCTTTATTTTAATTGAACTTAGAACTAAAATAACCCCAAAAATAATTTTGGCCGCCTGAATCATTAAAATCTATGTATGTGGCTGTATCTGCAGATACTGCATATTTCCATAACTACTCGTAACATGGCAAAGGTGATATACAGCAACAACCATAATAGTAATGTACCTACCTATCTCTCACTAATCAGTTCAGCTTCAGACGGTCTCGACGGAGGTATAGGTATATCTCAAAACGACCTTCAAAAGTCATTACATTTTGTCCACACAAAACCGAGCAATCAATATCAAAGGATCAACAAAAATACTATTTTTAGTGTGAAGATTTTCCCAAAGTCACCCATGTTTTAACCTCTGGGGCGGTAGGAATAGATTATAATATTATAGATGAAAAATTCAAGCGGTTTGTTAAAATTTAACAGGTGTAGTCTACAGTTACAATAGTGCAATATAACACGTGCTTCAACAGCCCCGGATCTGCCACTTTTTCAAACAGGGGCTGACACTTGATATTGGCGGTCCCTGGTCCCTGGTGGAGGGGCATAAATATACCAACCCCCCACTGGAGGGGCCGCCAATATAAAGTTTCCAATAAGTATCAAATACTCAGGTATGTACGCCATCTAAAAAGTTTGGGGTAAAGAATATTCAACGGTTTCTGTTGTTTCAAAAAAAGTGTTAGCGGAAAACTTCTGACTTTCTTCAACGTTTTGAATCAGCAGCTCTAAATAATAAGATTTTCATTTATAGCGGCTGACAGAAAATTTCGTGGTTTTGTCCATTCAAACGAATTTCCCAATTTCCTTTCTGGATTTTGACACTACTGAAAATATTTGTTTATCTAGTAGCGCCTCCCACACGCACACTTCGGAACGACCGAATACCGCGCCACTTCAGGCTGCCGCGCGCCGCGCAGAAAAGTAGACCGATAGGTTTGCAGCGCAGTTCATTGTGAGACTTTTCTGCGGCGAAGTGGCGCGCTATTATAGACTGGGAGGCGAGATAGGTAAACCCCACGTCATCGAGTACACGGATGAAAATACTTTGTAGTGATAATGGACATTTAGAAAACCTTAAAAAAGCTGGTCTGCCGGTGCGCCTCTTGGCAGGAGCCGCGCAGTCATGGAAAATAGTCAGCGATTTTTTTAGAAAAAATTACGTCATCGAGTACACGAACGGAAATGGTCTCAATGGTAGGTTATAGTCACCGCAAATTATTATATTGTGATTCGGGTGGTTAGATTTGAGTAGCTCGACATCTTCACAGTGATTTTTATACATTATTATATTAGAATCTGGTGGAATATATACACATCCGATAATAGTTTTTTTGGATTTATCGTTTAACATTACAAAAATTTGCTCAAAATCATTGTTTTTGTTTTTTAATAATTTCGATGATTTTTTTTTATTTATTGCTATCAGGACGCCTCCTCCTCTTGATTTGGAGCTGGTGTTCCGATTGCGGTCAACTCGGTAGATACTGTGGTTAGGTAGACCGAGCTCCGCTGAGTATATCGATGGATCCAGCCAGGTCTCAGCGAGTATGATGATGTCCTGTGTAATGGTGGGTGCATTAGTTCTAAAGTCACTGAGTTTAGTCCGAAGTCCCCTGACGTTTTGGTAGAAGATGTAACGTGGCACGGTTATAAGTTTTTTGGTATATTGGTTATAATTTTAGGTCTATTGTTGATATATTTAATAATTAAATTATTTTCTCCCTTGCTTTTTCGATCCTTCAGCTCCTTCCACAAGTTTTGTAATTCTTGCCGTTGAAGCATTGTTAAGTCGTTCTTGGTCTTGATAATTACACTTCCATACGGTATTCCTTTTTTCTGTAGAACAGTTCTGGCTTGATATTTATCGGACAGTTCGATCTTGATGGGGCGTGTTTTATTAGTGTCCTTTTTACCCAATCGATACACTTTAATTAGCGAGGTGTCTACGTTATCAACATTGTTAAGAATATTCTTGACTTTATTCAGATCTTCACTCATTGTTGCAGTTTGAGAATTGCCCGAGCTTTCAGGAACATTGAACATTATTACATTTTTAGATCGCGATTTTCTCTCGTCCATTTCAGCCAAAGTTTCGCAAATTCCTGTTAGTTGTTCCGTATCGATGTTGGTAGATGACAAATGTTTTGAATGATTAGGTGAAATGTAATAATAAAGATAAACGAAAAATTAAGAAAGAAAAAAACTTTGAAACGACGTACACAAAAAGCTGCCAGGCTGCTGGTTGGCAGACCAAGAAATTCTTAAATGGAATGATCTGGACTATAGTTATTCGTTGGTTTCATTCGTGTACTCGATGACGTGAAATTTAGTATTTTTCACCCCACTTTGACGCCGGCTGCCTACGAACGTGCCAGGCTGCCGGTTGGCAGACCTGCTTTTTTCTCATTTTCTAATCGACCTTTATCATAATATGAGACCATTCCCGTACGTGTACTCGATGACGTAATTTTTTCTAAAAAAATCGCTGACTATTTCCATGACTGCGCGGCTCCTGCCAAGAGGCGCAACGGCAGACCAGCTTTTTTAAGGTTTTCTAAATGTCCATTATCACTACAAAGTAGTTTCATCCGTGTACTCAATGACGTAGGGTTTACCTATCTCGCCTCCCAGTCTATTATAGATATCGACCACTAGTAAGTGTGTAGGTACGTTTCGCATGTTTTGCTAAAATTATACGAATTACGATCCCCAAATATTGCCTGGTTTGAACCCCATTAACAGACGTCCATACCGGCCAAAAAAACAATATATTTTTTGAAAAACAAAACTTACCGACATAGAGTATTTTATTCTTATACAGTTAGTAAAAAAATCATGAAAATCGGTCTAGTTTTGGAGGAGAAAAATGAACACAAAACCTCGATATTGATGATTTTATTTAGGCATTTTCAGCCTAAGGTGCAGTTGTCCCTTTCGCTCAATATTTGGGGGAGTAAGAGCGACAGTGACAGCAACAGTTTGGTAAAATACTAATTGTTAAAATATATCGGCGGCCGGGTTTTCTCTTAAGTGTCAAATAAATCACGTTCACAGCGCAGCGCTTTTCTTGCTAAAATTTACTCGTTAGATGGACTTGCCTTGCCTCTATCACTGAACTAATTAGACCCTATTCACTTCGGTTATATTTGATCACTTCGACTAAGATCTATCCCAACATTATCTTCATTTTCTTCGCATATTTTTATTGGCTGCTATCTTAGGAAACGTACCCATACTACGTGACACGTTTAGGGGGGGGGGGGTCTTCAAAATGTCACGCTCCATACAAATGAGCGGCGGGTTGCTTAGGTTTTTGGTCACCGGGGGGGGGGGTTAAAAATTGATCACGTAATATGGGTACGTTCCCTTATCTATGATTGCAAGATTCTCGAATTCAAGAATGAAGAAACTCGAACTAAATGCTACTTACCTAGATAGTGTCTTGGATAATTTTATTTTCATTTTTATTTAATACGCCACTTATTGTAAGACTTTTCTGTTATATTATTGACTTTACTGCAAGTCTAGTGTATCGATCGTGTCAAAGAAATCAGTGTGCATCGAACAAGTCCACGAAAGCAAATGAGACGACTAAAGGACTAAAACAGTCGAGATTGGAATTTACGTACCCACAATGGGAGGATCGCTATTGGCTAACGAAACAATGTACGTTTAGCGCATCTTCCAAACGATATACAAAACGCTATTACGTTTTTCAATTAACTTATCAATTGAAAACACAAAGGCAATTGGTAAGTAATACATGCAGCATCAAAATTGGACTCGGAAACACATCTGAATAACCACGTAACGCTTCCACCAGAGATTACAGGTAGCAATGACCAGTACCAGGAAAATGGTTGACTATTTACGTAGCCCCCACCAAAATCCGAGCTGCGATTGGCCAATGCAGAACAAAGGAAATATCGAAATAAAGAATAATTACGGTAACGAATTCATCTTCCAGAAAACATGAAGCTAAATTTCGAGAAATCGGTGATAATTAGGATCAATAGATAAATATCATCGCCGAAAAATGGACATAAGCTAGTATAACAACTTGAAAACTGACGTCTACCGGTAGTTGTTGCACTTTATGAAAAATGTTTTAATCCTCAATATTGTACTTATTTCACAAATGTAAACTTGTACCTTTTCTTGTAAAAACGATAAAAATTATGTGAGACTTTGGTTTTGGGAATCGGGACTGTCTTGGCAATAGCTATCACATACAGTTTTAACACATCTGATCGAAAATCGTAGGGATTAGGAAAAATAGATAAACAAACACCCTACAAAGAATAGGGAGGTTTTGTTCCCTAAAAGTCCAACCCAGATTTGCTCTATAAATACAGACGACAAATCGGTCACAAAGCAGTTAAAAACTACCATCCAAGAAGAAACAGTCACCAAGAAACCAAAGTCTCAAAGTTCTAACATATTTTAAAAGTGTTTTAATAAGTTTTAAATTCAGTTTACCTTTCTTCCCAGTACCCCAGTCTCCTGAACCCCAAAAACCCCAGTTTCCAAGAGACCCCAAAGTGCGAAATATATTTTAATTCAGTATTAAATTCAGTTTTGGCCATTTTACCTAGAATCATTTGTCAAGAAGTAAATTCATCCAAAATACCATTGACGTACTAAATCCCATTGGCGTACAATTGTGTCCAGCTCCCTATTTTGTTTATACAGTTTATGTACAAACGACTCGTACATCTAGGATGAATATTCATTTTTATTTTAACTTACCTATGTAAAGAGTAAACCTCAAATTGTAATATTTAATCACTGAAGACAATGTTGGCGACTCTGAATAGAAAATTTGAAACAGAAAAATTAGAAATGGATTAAAAATCCTGGGTTAAGATCTTCGGTTCATTTCCATGGTTCAGAAATGACGATGTGAGCTATCTTTTTCTGATTTTTCTGTTTCCAAGTTTCGATTGAGTGTCGCTAATATTGTCTTCAGTGATTAAATATTACAATTTGAGGTTTACTCATTATAAACACAAATATAACTTTTTAATGTTTATGTTTCTTACATGTGCTTCAATCCCCTAAGGTTGTCGACATTTTTGCAATAAACAGGTTATTTGCAATCAAAATGACCAGACCATTGGACCACAAAATGGTGGTCCAATTCTTAATACTTTCAATGTCATATCATATTTTGTATTTTACTTATAGTACAGGCACAGGCAAATTACAATAATAAGTAAAACGTCAATGATAATAATTCCACATTCAAAAGATTTAGGTATTTTAATGGTGTAGTTTATTGTAAATACTACACAAAATCGTATATTATTTTATTTTTGTCGCTTCTTCAACCCCACCCAGGTCCCGTTGAGGCCATGCAGGTTAAATGCGTGACTTTTAACCTTCAAAGGAATTTCTGTCTTGGGCGTTTGAACAACCTCAAAGTTGGCGAGCAGGTGGAACATGATTATTTTTGTTTCCATCAGGGCGAACCGATTTCCTGGAAAGAGTTCAATTAATAAATTATAGAAAGGCCCATGTTTCAAAATAAATTATGAAAAGGCCCATGTTAGCAATATAAATTACTAGCTTTTGCCTCCGGGTTCGCTCGCATAGTATTAGGGGGGTTCCCACTCCGCCTTCTCCACCTTCCCTATCTCCACTCTACTCTTTCCACCTCTCCCCCCTCCCAACCCCTCCATACCCGTTACATTAATTTTTCAAGCAGCTCGCGTGCCATCTATCAAATCGTAACAATAAAACAAACACAGTTTCGCATTTATAATATTAGTATAGATTAGTATTTTATACATATTTGAATTTTAACTATCAAAGGGATCTCCATAGTAACCTAAACAAATAACAAATGCGTAAAAGAGTAACAAACATACATGCATCCATACATCCATACAAACTTTCGCATTTATAATGTTATAGTTGGATAGAACGACCCATGATAGCAATACATATTATAGAAAGACCCATGTTAGTAATATAAATTATAGAAAGACACACGTTAGCAATATAAATGAGTTATGATGTTATCCATACCGACGCAGCTTCGAGGGCCGATACCAAACGGAAGGAAAGTCCCTGGCTGTATTGTGTCCTTGTTTTCTTCTGAAAACCTTTCAGGGATAAATTTATCGGGGTCGACGTAATATTGAGGATCCCGGTGAATAGCGTGAACTGGAATCCACACTAGCTCATCCCTTTGAATCTTAAAATACAAAAAATACATAAACATTATTAGCGTCTACCGGACTACAAATCAACTAAACTAATCAGTATCAACTAAAGCGATTTTTGGCATATATTGGCGCCATTTTAAATGTCTCCGATTGCTTTTCGCTTAAAAAAGGCAATTATCTTCTTAATTCGGCAAAATATAAAATGTGTGAAGCTCCCACTTTGTTATTTTGGACTTGAAACGAAGCTATTGAAATGTTTTTATCTATTACGACCATAGATGTCGCAAATCCGAACTTCTTTGACTATTTTATAACAACGTAAAAAATAATTTTTTTCACGCAGAATTTCTGATCAGCTGTTGGTTAAAATTAAGTCCTCTTTCCATAGATATGCACCTTTTATAATCAAGTATATCACAGATAATATACAGAAATCAAAAATATTCTATGTTGACTCGAATAAGTATCTATCCCGGCAGTTTAAAAGTTACATACACGCAGGATTCGCGCGGTTATAAACTTTACGATTTTTATATTTATATTTTTTATATATCCTACAAATATGAGATAAACGGTAAAATATAGGTTAATTCATTGGCTATATAGCACTATAATAAGTTTTTTATGTCTGAATGTTAAAATTCGAGCATACGGAGAAAAAAGTTTTAAAATACGCTGTCGCTCCATTGGGTATAGCGAAAAGTCGAAATCCCATGACCTCTCAAAATCTCGAAAGTCGGGTGTACTTGAATAAACCAGCCACTATTATCCAATGCGAACATTCCTCAAGAGATCATCTTACATTGCGCGTTGGGTCAAAGAGTTTTTAAAAATTTGGGCCCAGATTCGAGGAATACCAGCAGCGCGATGGTGGATATTTAGACATTATTTTAAAGAAATAAATCTCTCGTGTGTTTATTTTCTAAAATAAATATTCAGTCGTTTTCTTTTTTACTGAGTTTTCAAAAGTGCAAGGACTGATGGTGCATGGTGCACCCTACATTACTGATTACTCCCATCTATTGAATAAGTTCAAATGTTCAGTATATCTACAAACGTCACATGCGTCACATACTCGTAAGTACATCTTATTTGATGGGCTAAAAGTAGAGAGAAATAATTTTTTGGAAAATAATTAATTTATTGTCTACCGTGTACGTTTTGTTGTTAATTTCAATTGGTAAAGTGTATGGCTTAACACAAATACGATCAAGGACTCCCCCAGGTGGCCATAGTCGTAGAGTTTCTGAAAAATAAACACAAATAAAATATAAAATACGTTGGTAAATGATTTACTAGAACTAGACAAACTATTCACTTTATTTGAAATCTGTCATTCGTATCGCTGCTTTAGAACAGAATAATTTAAATTTAAATCTATGAAGCTGCCAATGGTAGGACTGTATTTCCCACCCTCTCCCCTTCTTAACTGTTCCCGTCCCCCATTTTGTTCAGCCTTTTAATTCATAAAGGGAGGCGTCTACTAATATCTACAGGAATTCCAAAAACTGAACAAATCGGACTAATATCTATGAGAACCAAAGTGAGGACGAATATCTACAGCTCAAACTGCTGACTAATATATATGAGAATCAAAGTGAGGACGAATATCTACAGCTGAAACTGCTGACTAATATCTATGAGAACCAAAGTGTGGACGAATATCTACAGCACTGGCAGAGGTTGGATTTGCAATTATGTATAGCATATTGGAATAACGTAATATTGCGTATGCAGTTTAAAAAACGTAATTTATGTATGTATGTATGTAAAAATTCCTAATATCGGACTATTGGACACATTTAGCTGATTATCAAGGATTTGGGTTTTTGTTTTAACAGCTTTCTTTATTTCGAGTGCTTCTAAATTATTTACCATGTTACTATGCAAATTTCAATGTCAGTTAGGTTAAGTTAGGTTAGGTTGTGGTGCCGTGTATTTCGAAATAAATAAATATCTTTGTATTATGACCTCCATGTTTGTTCAAAAAATTATTGTCCTCGTAAACAGCAAAATACGTAATATTATGCAAAAACTTCATGTCTGTACTTTAAACGTTTATGCCTTTACGTAATTAGTAATTACGTAGATAATTGAAGTAATTTATGCTTTTCCGTACAACCTCTTGCTCAGCTGCCCTCTGTAGATATTACTCCAACCTACGCTCCATAGATATTAGTCACCACTGGGACCGTCATAGATATACGTCCGACCTTAGCTATGTAGATGTTAGTCCTCACTCTGAAGTTCATAGATATTAGTCCAACATATGAGCTGTAAATATTCGTCCGACATACAGGCTGTAGATATTAGTATCTGGAGTCTTCATAAAGTACCCCAATATGAGGATGCCATATTTTCTCCTGGGAGTTGAAACAGTAGTGGTCCTATTTCTGTTCCATGAAGAAATACATAGTTAATATTATGAAGATGATGCAGTTTCTTTTTCAGCTCTTCGGTCAGTAAATTTGAAATAATAGTGGTCCTAATATTGATCCCTGAGAAAATAAATAGTTTATAGGGAGGTGATGAGATTTCATCGAAGTTTACCAACCTGACAAGACCATATCCATATAGGTAAGGCTACGGATGTCATTGTACTTAATCGTTTCTCCGAATTCTGCAATATACTGGTCAATCTCATCCCTGAGTTTAGCCTGGGCATCTGGGTTATTAGCCAGCTCGTAGCACATGAATGAGAGCGCAGAAGAGGTGGCCTCATACCCAGCGAATAGGAAGATCACCGCTTGAGCTGTTATCTCATCATCTGTCCAAACTGAAACATAGGTTAAAATTTTATTTTATAGACTTGTACTATTATGGATATAAGGTCTGTTTTGATACATGGCGGTTAAATTCTCGATAAGGGAACGTACCCATACTACGTGACCAACTTTTTGCAATTTTTAACCCCCCCCCCCCCCCCCCCCCGGTGACCAAAAACCTAAGCAACCCGCCGCTCATTTGTATGGAGCGTGACATTTTGAAGACCCCCCCCCTAAACATGTCACGTAGTATGGATACGTTCCCTAACAATCCTGAAAAGGCGAACAGTTTATGTCGGCAAATTGATATGTAATCTAAATTGTCGAGAGGATTATATCAAATAGACAATCACAAGCACCTACTACTAACAAGGTACAAATCATTATCTAATAAATTACCGCATAATTTCAATGACAATACGCCTAGGTCTTGGTTATTATATTAAATAATCTGAATACGTACTGCACGCAAACAAGAGAGCAGTTACTTTTCGAATTGGTACGAGGACAAATTGATACAAACAAATCCGGAGGGAGCGTCCAAGATGACCCACGTATCGTGGAGATGGATACGACTACATTAACTGTAGTTGGAATCAATATGAGTGTAAACGAACCCATGTGGCATCAAACTAATCTCATGAAATAGATATGTAAGTACTTATTAGATTCTATTTTTACTTTATTTGTTGGAGACCTACGAAAAACGAATTACACCACGCACACCAACACAAATGTCTAACCCCTGACAGCGCTTCCTTTCAGTTCCTCCTGAATAGTGGCAAATCCAATGTCTTCATTGGGGACTTCGGCAGCATCTTCCTCGTGCAAGGATCCCTTCCTGGCCATCATCAGCAGGTGGATCATATCCCTGCGGATGAGACCGGACTTGTTTCTTTGTTTGATGATGTCCATCACCAAGGACCTGTAGAAGTTGGTTATACTATCGTCCACCAGTTTTACATTGATAACCTGTAATCAGAAATTATAGTTTTTAAGGAAACAAAGGTTTTACCTTGAAAGAGTTTCCTTTTATTTATTTTTATATGTCTTGTTGTAAGTAAACACACTACATAATTGCAAATATAATTTTTATCAACAGATATAAATAAGTCTTGGTTCTAAAGTTCTAAATAACCAGTTTTAAGTCACTTAGTGATATCTACATTACGTCTCAGTGATAGGTTAAAGGTTGAAGGTTAAATACATTTAGTTGTAAAGCGCCCTTACCCATGAAAAATACACTATAAAAATCGTTGTCATGTGAAATAAAAAATCAAGTGCTATTATTATTTATTATCATAACTAACAAACCTTTCTTAAACGTGGAAACATGACAGTTGACAGCAGTTTAAGGGCGTCTTTCAATTCAATGTTTGTGAGTATTTTTGTCTTCGTGTACAACTCATTATCAGGATCGTTTAACGAGTCACATTGAAGACCAAAAGCACAGGATATAATGACATCGTTCGTCAACTTGGACATCAGTCCTTTTATTTCTATCTCCATATAATCCTTTCCTGAAACAAGCAAAATTGATTTCCTTGGACGATTTTATATTCTTGCGGAATCACCATTCGCATCGAGTATTTCGAAATAAATGGAATGCTAACTACGCACCCAGGGCGGGTGACGTGTCTCAGCGGTTACACACAAAATTATCCCCACAGACCGTGCTCTTGGGGGGTGACACCCGACCGAGTGTCACCCCCTATCGAATGTCACCCGGGGCGGCCCGCCCCACCCCCTCGCTACGCCACTGTCCAGACGGACATAAAGAATGCTTTCACATGGTCAGTATGCATGTGAAGAATGAAGTTAATGAACTATCATACATGAGGAAACTTTTTAAGCCGCCGCATACCCCATTTCTACCGATTTATTACATATGTACTTTTAACACTTTAAGTTTTAAAGCTCTTAAAAAAATATATGTTATTCTTGAAGATAATATCTAGAAATTCCCTCGATAGAAAAAAATCGGAAAGTATGCTCCAAAAGTTATTATAAACAGGTTTGTTTCTGTTATATTACAATTATGAAAAAATTCCAAGTGTTTCTTTAAATGCTGTTTAAGACAATCCTAGCGAGATTTTTGCTCTATTTTAAATGCGTCGTGTTTAATTAAACATTTTCTCAATTTTCGCTTTAATTTTATCGGTTTAAATAGCGCGCTCTCTCCAACATTCATAATTACATATCTCTCCATCTTCTTCTTTTTGAGCGGGTATACGGCGCGGCGCCTAAAGCGTCGATGATACAGAGCGAGTTTACAAGCTACTATCTGTAAAATTCACTATCTGTTAGCAAACTCGCTCAGTGTCATCGTGTTACTTGCTAACTAGCAGATTGTTGACAATCTACGAAAAAAGTTGAAAGGTCGTCAACTTTACTCGCCACACGCTTGCTGGTGATTGGTTTATTTATGTTTTTCAAGATGGCTGCCAATAAACAGCTGATTTCGACTGTTAAACAATCTCACTCTCTACAATCTACTAAGTTTAAAAGCGGGTAAATCGGCGAGTGAGATTGTTTAACAATCGAAATCAGCTGTTTATTGGCAGCCATCTTGAAAAACATAAATAAACCAATCACCAGCAAGCGTGTGGCGAGTAAAGTTGACGACCTTTCAACTTTTTTCGTAGATTGTCAACAATCTGTTAGTTAGCAAGTAACACGATGACACTGAGCGAATTTGCTAACAGATAGTGAATTTCCCAGATAGTAGCTTGTAAACTCGCTCTGTGTCATCGACGCTTTAGGCGCCGTATACCCGCTTGTAAACTAGCTTAATGTCATCGATCTTTTAATACCGAAACTTTAAAAATATAATTGATCTCGAATCGATTACAGAGCAAACCAAAATGCAGCACCAGTTTATTATTTGAATCCCCTAGTGCTCAGACTCTTGAATTAATAAAGTAAAAAAAAAATTAACGGCCATTGTTCCCAATCCTACTGATCAATTATTGAGCCGAAATTTTGACTCAACACTCCTCAAATGCACAAATGCGCTCTTCCCAAAGCAACTCTCCGATCAACAGGCGAATCGAGTAAACAATCGAGTAAAGCAAGGATCATACTGAGCAGACGCAACGCGTCCCGTTCACACTGGCCGACGTACGTACGCGTCGCTGTGATCACGTGACAAGGGGTCTCTGGTTGTGCGCAGGCGCGTTTGATTTGACACATTTGACATTTATTTTTTAGGTTATGTTTATGTGATTGTCTTCTCAGCAGATGACAGCTTTGCCATGTCTTGAAAGTGAATTTGAAGATGATTTGCTACGATTATTATTATTAAATCAATATTCTCGTAAAAAGAAAAAAGTGAGAAGTATTTGGGTCCACAACATTAACAAACAAAGACAAATGTTTGTTAATGTTGTTCCATACTTTAGTAGAATCTAGTTAACTAATCTAATTAACTAGAATCTGATGACGGACGATTCTTCATGTACTTCCGTATGAGTAAAGTGGTATTTGAAGAGCTTCACAGCATAATTGAATATGACATAAAAAAAGAAAACACGAAAGTCCATTCGGATCAGAGAAAGACTGGCAGTGTGTCTATGTCATGTTTGATTGTCATTCATTATAGGGGTATAATATTGAAAGTCATGCCATGAATGGCTGAAATTTCCTCCCAAGCTGCACTGCGTATGCAGAATCTCTATAATCCTGTAATTTGATTTTATAAATAACTTCGTGCCGTCCAGTTTCAATGAACTGTTCGTCATCCATTTTTGAATAATATCTGTCAAAAAACAACCACAGATATTGCGAAACATAACGTTAGATGCTTAGATAACACCAGAAAGATGTAAAATCATCTCGTAGTAGGCGTGACCATACCCCCTCCACCTTCCACATGGCCCACGCCGATCTGGCTGCGGCAGATCCGCGTCGCGTAGGGGGCGTCGGTTTGCGTTGCGTGGGGCTAGTGTGATTCTAAAGCACCCGTTTCCATAGAAAATGTATGGATGGTAAGTAGTCCAGATATGGAAATGATGACGTCTACCTACGTCGCGTGGCGTGGCGTGGGCCTAGTATGTTCCCAGCTTAAAGAATCGTTAGGACTAAACTTCGCTGACCGAAGGCGCAGATTGATCGATCTAAAAGTTGGATAACGACCATGAGCGCCTTTTCTAGCCAATTGCAGTGACAAAATTTGGCGAGCAGAAAGTATTTAAAATAAAGTAATATTAAATCTCACCAAATGCGACGTTGGAGTCAACTTCCTTCTTCAAGTAGCCGATGAATCGCTCGGAGCATTCTGTGACGAAGGGCATCATCGCTCTCATTTTGGACCCGGTAAACGCCGGGCTCAATGCGCATCTCATGTTGTGCCATTTCTCTCCTAATACATAGAACTTACTCGCGTGATATATATGTATAATATAGTGCCATTTTTTAGATGTTTATAATTTGCAACAAATTTATATTGGGCCGGATATTTATTTATGTATTAATAAACAGACTTACGTCCAATTTACAATAAAATAACACAAATTTTAAAAAGGTGTAAATTATAAGATTAAATTATGATAAATGAAAGCAAAGACAAAATCAGAGATAAACTTAATAAAATAGAATTGACAAGTCAAGTTAACTCTTAGCTAGAAATAAAGGTAGATATATATTTATAATATGTACATCGTCAATTATATTATTTATCGACCGACTAAAATCATAGACTTACCTACACAAAATAGTCACGGGCTTGAGTTGACCACTCTACACATTCTGGACAAGGGTTTCCATCTTTATTATTGTATTTTATCTCAGTTTTGTTTCAATTCATTTCAATGTATTTTTTAATTATATATAAAATATAAAGAATGTTACACAAAATGTTTGGTATATAATTAAGTAGGTAGGTACTCAAGTACCTACTTAATAGTCTTATAATTAGAGAAAATTAGAAACTTTTGGATGCGAGGTTCACCGTTCACATAACTACTAGTGATGGGTATATTTAAAGTTATACCTCTCATACTGAAGACATTATTGAAGAATAGTGGATCATCCTCACTCGGTACTTGTAGATGATCCGTGAAATGGTCAAAATCCTTTATTGTTATACGCTTTATAAGCTCCAAGTCTCTGATGAGCAAAGCTGGCCCAGTAAAATTATAAACACCACATATCCTGAAATTAAAGAATTTTGAGTTCCATTGTAAGTTTAGGTACATAGGCATAAAATAACTAACAACATCATTACTTAAGTACTTAATTGTCAATCTACATTTTTTTGGCCCAGTGTTTTTACCTCTAATCACACTATTTGACTAGAGGTAAAACAATTCAACGATTAGCCCATTTATTGAGATTATTTTACGGTTAGTTCCAAATCATCGCTTCAAATAATAATTCCCGTAGACCGCAGATTCTGGACCCGTTTCAGTGTTTGATCAAGCCGGCAACCGTAACACCCTTGCAAAGGCTATCCGAAACGTTTGGCCCAAGAAGGAGTAGAAGACGGAATAGTATCTAAGTATTTTAATGTAGATATTAAAGATTTAATATTTACAATAATTATGATGGGTAAAAAAGTATGCACAACAAAAAATAATCTTAATAAAGTTTGGTCGGTAACAGAAGAAGATATAATATAATAGAATATAAAATTCACACATTAGGTAAGTACCTGAAATCTGAAAATTTCGCGTTTGTGGTGACGCGAATTTTTATGCGTAATTTGTCATTTTTACGCGAAAAAGGGAGAATTTTGCCATTTTAGCAAGATCAACGCAAAATTCGCCATTTACCGCCATATAACGCGATTTTTTTAGTTTTCTCGAGATTTTCAGGTATAATACATAAGAAAGTTCTAATTATTTCTTGTCTATGGTTTTGACATGCTTGAACAGCCATAAAATGAAATAGAACTTACTTCACGTCGTAAACGAGTTTCATTCCATTAACGATTTTGTGAGTAAAAACAGTTTTTTTTAATCATAACATCACAAATTTTACATAACATTACAAATCCAACCGCTTTCGCTGAAAAATGGTATCTTCGGAAAATCTCTTAAGAATATCTTTTCCCAAAAAACAACGCAAATTTAGTAAAAAAAATAACGCTAATTCCGCCGAAAAATAACGCGAAATTTTGACATCCCTACAGGGTGTCCCAAAATGAACGCAAGATTTGAATTGAATAGAAAACACAGTTTTAAGTCCTTATGTTATTTTTTATTGAATCATAAAGTACATAGGATAGGGTCATTTATGGAATAACACATCTGGCAAATGGCCTCCACGGCTTTGCTGGCACGTACGCACATACCGCAAATGGCGGCAAATTCAAATTATGCGTTAATTTTGGGACACCTTTTATTTCCTTCATGGTCATGATTATAAACAAAAAATGTTTTATTTTATGTTAATAATGTCTGTTCCGTTGATTGGGTCAACGACCTTAATGACTCATTACTCATTACTCATTACGTTTACTTCAGGGAGGTTCATGAAAACCGACCGCGAGCATATCCGTTGCTTCAATACATACACATACGGATCGGCTCATGACGGACAGGCGGACCGATCTAACCTTCGGTGTCGCATGAATACACGGGGGGATCTGTTCACCGAATATTATATTTATTTCGGTTTAAGTACTAACATGTTCAGTACCCACAAAATTCCAGTACCAACGAAATTCCCGATAGTACCCACAAAGTTTCTGTGCAGTTTTGCACAATACCTACAAAGTTCTTGCACAATGCCTACAAAGTACTTGCGTAGAACCCACAAAATACCTACGCAGTGCCCATGAATTTCTCGTGCAGTATGCACAAAGTTCCTGCCCAGTACCCACAAATAACGTAGGTACGCAGTTCTTGCATAGTGCCCACAAAATTTCTCCACACTCCAGTTCATATATAATACCTACCCACAACGTAACTGCACAACAAAGTTAACTCTGATCTGTGCTACTATTTATTTTTATTTATTTATTTTATTTAAACGCCCATAGGGCTTTTACATAGAATGCAGTACATTTTTTTTAATTACAGTGTAAAGAATGGGTTTACAAAATACAATACACAATACAAGTAACATAATATTTGTTAAAAACAAAATATAGGTTAGAAAAAAAAATAAGGGTTAAAAGTAATAACCGTGGCCGGTTATCCCATTACCTCTGGACTCCTTTGTATGATGGATCCAGATTCCTCAGATATGATGGTGATCTCAGTACAGGGTGAGGTTGACAATAATAAGTCGTGGGTAATCTATTGTGGTTTATTCCGAGATTGGTACAGTAGTGCTTCGTAGGAAGTCTGATGCAAAGAGAACGAATGGACAACATTCACAACCTTTTATACGTTACTAATGCTGTCTCACTCATACACGCATGTCTCTTTCATACCGCGAGACATACGTTCACCACAAAAAACAAAAAAAATAAAAAATTTAGGTTACATAAAATATAAGCGTTAGCAAAATACAGGTAACATAAAATAGTCCATAAAATAATAGTAGTTGACATAAAGTAGGTAATGTTTAAAATTGTTGTTCTTATTAGTTTATGGGATAGGTAGAAATAAATAGTTGGCACATATATGGCGTGGGAAGTTTGCTAAGTTCAAATTATTGTCAAATACATCCAGATTGTTTAAGAATTTGTTACGAAGACTATGCAAACGTTGTATTGAAGAATGAGATGTACGTATATAAAATGTCAATGTTTGTCTAGTTGTTCGTGTAGGTACATGTAGATTTATTAATTGCAGGAGTTCACAACTGTCGAATTTAGAGTTTAATAATTTCAATAAAAAAGTTAGGTCGTTTATTTTTCGTCGGTTTTCTAGTGTTGGAATATTTAAAGTATTCATTAACGACGCGTAATTTATGTGCTCTAAACGGATGTTAATTTTAAAATTTACAAACGTAGAAATTTTCTTTGAATTCTTTCAATAGTATGAATATGAATTTTGTAGAAGGGCGACCATACTATGGAGTTATATTCTATTAGGCTTCTAACAAGGGATGTATACAGTAGTTTAATGATTTGTAACGATTCAAAGTTTTTAATTGTTCTTAATACAAATCCTAAAGTTTTCATACCCTTATTTGCAGTTTGTTGAATGTGAACCGTGAAGTCTAGTTTCTCATCCATTATTATGCCAAGATCCCGCAGTTCCGATACTCTTTCTAAATTTATTTTATTTATTGAATAGTCGAAAAACAGTGATGTTTTTTTTCTGGAAAACGTCAAAGTTTTGCATTTTTCTACATTTAAATATAGATTGTTTTGTGAGCACCAAATTTTTAGCATGTCTATATTTGATTGAAGAATTTCACAGTGATTAAGGATAGTTATTTCTTTATATAATTTGATGTCATCAGCGAAAAGCAATACTTTGACGTCTTTAAAGCAGTTGACTATGTCGTTTATAAAAATAAGAAATAAAATTGGGCCAAGATGACTACCTTGCGGTACTCCACTAGTGGCAGAAAATGATTTGGATATAAAAGATTTTATTTTTACAAATAAAGTTCTACCTGATACGTAACTACTTAGCCAGTTCAACATATTTGCTCTGATTCCCAGAGCATGAAGTTTTCGGATCAGTATTTTGTGGGACACTTTATCAAAAGCCTTCGAGAAATCAGTATATATACAGTCAACTTGTTTGTTTTTAGAAAAAGACTCCAATATATAGTTTTGAAAGAGTAATAAGTTTGTTGAAGTTGATCTACCTCTAATGAAGCCATGTTGTTTGTCATTTATTATCTCTGTTAACGTGGGATATATTTCATCAAGTACTAGAGATTCAAAGATTTTGGGTAATACAGATTGTATGCATATAGGTCGATAGTTTAAATTGACCCAACTCGTAGGGTTGAGCATTATTTTTTAAAGAATAATTAAAATATTAACAACTTACTTCTCATCCTTATATTTGTAATAAACATCATCAACAATGGCATTGATATGCTTCTTTCCCAAAACGAGGGGCAACATGTTGCCGATGTATGGATATGGTTTAATGCTTTTAATTCCGCGTTTTTCAAAAAATCCAAATGTTGAAGTCCCATAATAATAAAGCAAGCCCACTATGGCTAGCACGAAAAGTAAAACATCTGTCCAAGTGAGTGCCCACAAAAACATGTTTTCTGTTTTTTGCAGACGGTATCTGAAAAAAAATAGATACATCTGTCAAGAAAGTGTAGATATCAAATAGAACTAAAAAAATCATTACTGTGGCAACACTGAGTAACACCGATTTTGGATCAAATTTTAGTACATTAAAACGTGAGGTTATGTAATATTAAATCCCCAGAAAATGGTGTAGGCTCAACGCTCAAATATTTCAGGAAGTAGTTAGGAAGAAGTTGGCTCCTCAGGACCTCCTAAGAGGAGCTAATGTAAAAAAGGAGTGAATAAGTGCTTTAGTGAATTTTTAAGCCAAATAAAATTTTAACTATATGCGAGAACCGCGCACTTAAAAAGCAATTTATAGCATACTTTCCTTGAACATTAAGTTTTTAAGCTCCTAAAAAATAAATATGTTATTCTTGAAGATAATATCTATAGATTTGCTACGCCGAATTCCCTCGATAGAAAAAAATCGCAAAGTAGGTATGCTCCGAAAATTATTATAATCACGTTGTTTCCGTTATTTTACAAGTTATATGTATGAAAAATTCACAGTTTTTCTTTAAATGCTACAGACATTTCCCACGAGATTTTTTCTCTGTTTTAAACGAGTCGTGTTTTATTAAACGTTTTCAGAATGTTTGCTTAATTATTATCGTTTTTAATATTCTAATATTCGTATTTACAAATCTTCCCGTCTTCTTCTTTTTTAACGCTTACTACCTCCGGGACTTTTCGGTGTAGTCGGAGTAAGCTTAGATGTAGCGGTTGGAGGACTATGGATGCTATGAAAATCAAATGATTACGTAGGTAATTGTAAAAACAAAAACAATATACAAGTGTGTCTAAAAACGGGGGAAATTAAATTCGTTATCACAAGAACCGTGTAACAAAAACCAACAAACTTATATTCACAAATACAGAAAGACCAAGGGAAAACAAATATTCAGATGATTATACGACTTGTCTCAAAGTACAGAGTACAGAGTTGGTATTAAATGTAGTGATTACAAAATTGTAGAGAAGGAAGTTGTGCAGTTTGCCAATAACATGAACATGTACAAAGCAACACTGCAAGAACACATGCATACAATTTTAGCAAATACAGAAAGACCAAGCGAAAACAAATATTCGGATGTTTATACAAGTTGTCCTTAAAGTAAAGGTCTGGTATTAAGGGTCGGGTATCAAACCGCGCTGACACTGCAGTTAGGTATTTCTTGTACTTGTAGACAAACACGGCCGCAGCCGGCCGCCTGCGTTTGACTAGAGGAGATGTGGGTATACTAGACACTACGGACTTAGGAAATAAAAATACACTTGCCTTATAAAATTAAGTTCCTACTATAATAATGGATACAGCTTAACATACTAAGAATCATATGGTGGAATAGCGTGGATAGCTCATAGAGACATTTGCGCCTGGGTCAAACTGCCCATTCACTGCAGTTAGGTATTTTTGGTAGTTGCAAACAAGCTCGGCCGCCGCGATCTACTGTGTATTTCGGTTAGATTCAGGCACGGCTGCTCAGCATTTTGATAAAATACGAAATAAAAATACACTTGCTTTGTATAATTTTAATTTATTTCTAACATAATTGATACAGCTTGACAGACTATAAATCATATTATGCAAGGGCAAGGATACATAGACTTTTTAGTCCCTGGACCTTTACAGACGTCTTAGTTTTTGACTCAATGTGACATAGAATCTAATGGTGTTTTGATGTGGAAAAAATTTCTGGTTCATATATGGTTTGTATAATGTTATTAATTTTTTTATAATTTTACCAGAAAATAATGGGTGTGAAAAAGTTACGACAACCAGTTTTTACTCTGTGCCTTAGAAATTAAAAAACAGGTAGTTTTGTTTTTGAAAGTTTATTTATATGCATACAGTTTTTTTTTAATACGTAGTAAGAAAGAATATATTTTACAATTTATCTTTGATATACATAAAGTAGAACAAAGCACATTTAGAAAAAAGACAGTAAAAAATATAAAGAAGTTCAGACAAATTTTTATAAAACAACTAAATGTTTTATTTTTATTTTTATGTAACTTACAAAGTCCCAACTGCTATCAATCGCCTGGGGCCAGTGATTGGGGTATGTTGTGAGGCTGAATAAGGTGGGAGGGGAATAATATAGGGGAAGTACCTGGCTATTCAGATTTGGTCACCAAACACGGCTAAAGCCATTTCAAGCAGCTTTTCAATTCTGAATAGTGGTCTTACACCAGGGCGATACATAAAGTATCTTCCACTCTGTTTTTTTATAGAAGGCTATTGACAAGTTTTTTTTTCTTTGTATAAAACACGCTGTAACTCGTGTTGTGCGTGTTACAGGTAAAATTGCAAATGTTATATGTAAGTTCAAAATAAATTAATTATTACCCACAATTATTATAGTTATTTCACAGCATTATCCAAAAATAACAAAGTTACTATTATATACTTGTTTACTATTATATAATTTTACAATTGAAAAATGTCCTCCACAACACAGGTGAATTCCTAGCGTGGAGGACATTAGACTATACATTTGTAATGTAAACTTATTAATAAAAAAATACAAAACAATACAGAGTGATAAGTGTTAGCCCCTCATTTATTCACAAGACTGTCATTTTGTAATGACATCATCCTTTCTCCCGGTCTATTATCGATAATTCATACAGCGCCCTTGAGCTGATTTTTCACAAAAACGGCGCTATATAAATCATCCAAATATTATTTATTAATTCTAAACATTCACAAAAAGTGTGGTAGATCATTCATTATAGCAAAAAGTTTATATGGAAGGCCATTACTCAGGCCGCTTATGTTTATTTAAAAAACTTACATGTTAACTGATAGTTTCTGTTATAACGACGTCATTTATATTGCTTCTGCTGCTTTTCTAAAAAAACATATAAAATAAATTTATTTGTAATAATACGACCCAGAATTTACCCAACATCGAAATTCATTCGATTTATCAATGGATCTGACAGTCGTTGTTTTCAATAAAACTTAGTGACAATTTGAACGGAATCGGTAGAGAACTCAAAATGGTCGTCGAAATTATGCATTTTGAAATTAAATTTTGTTAAATTTTGTTAAATTAAATTTTGATATTAAGTTCGTTGAACCCCAAACTCCTTTAACCTGATTTTGAACCAAATCGTCAAAGTACTTAAGATATTCAAGATGGATGCCGAAATTTTGCATTTTGACATTAGATCCGAGTTCAGTGCACGTCCAAACGCCCTAATCCTGATTTTGAACCAAATCGGTAGATAACTAAAGAAATTCAAGATGGATGCCGAAATGTTGCATTTTGACATTAGATCCGATTTCAGTGCACTTCCAAACGCCCGAATGCTGATATTGAACCAAATCGGTAGAAAACTAGAGAAATTCAAGATGGATGCCGAAATGTTGCATTTTGACATTAGATCCGAGTTCAGTGCACGTCCAAACGCCCTAATCCTGATTTTGAATCAAAAAGGTAGATAACTAGAGAAATTCAAGATGGATGCCGAAATGTTGCATTTGGACATTAGATCCGAGTTCAGTGCTCGCCAATACTCCCTAATACTGATTTTGAACCAGATCGGTAGAGAACACGAGAAATTCAAGATGGATGCCGAAATTTTGCATTTTGACATTAGATCCGAGTTCAGTGCACTTCTAAACGCCCGAATTCTGATATTGAACCAAATCGGTAGATAACTACAGATAAATTCAAGATGGATGCCGAAATTTTTAGATGTCAAAAAGCAAAATGACTTCAGTCTACCTTCAAACTACCCTTGATAGAAATCAGTAAAAAAATTAAATTTTGACTTTATTACCTTATTCTCCTATTCTTCCAGTGGGAGGGTCTATTTTTTATGGCACGGTAAGCAAGAATTCCTTTATTTTTACCCATTTTGAAGGTACCTGAAGTTTAAAAAAAAAATAATAATAAAATATGTAAAACTGTAAATCAAGTTAAAAATAATTTATTAGATAACAATAAATATATTTTATTTCTACTTACCCGGTTACTGTAACACCTATCTCCTCAATGATTCCTTCAAAAATCGAATAAACAGCGAACAAAATTGCTGCGAAAAAAATATGCGTGCTGTCGCCTTGACCGCTATCTCACGACTGAATGAATTCTGTGAAATTCAACCGTTATATAAGACATCGCGCGGCGTAATATTTTGCCATACATTTTTGTATGGCGGAGAATAGTTGAAAAATTCAGAAAGTTTAGGCGAATTACAATAAAAATCTAGATACACTGAAGAGCTTTTAATTTAATAGCTTGATTTAACATAATGTTTACTCTGAGATTACGGAAGGATTTTTGGTAAAAATGTTTACAACAGGTTCAGGAGAGATAATCGCGAAGGCCTTTTTCAACGTTTTAACTAAAGTTGCAGTATGTATAACTTATAGAATTTGTAAGATTACAGTAAAAAAAATTTAATCACTAGTAACTTTACACATTTTTCTAACTACCTGTATATAATTTTCTAGTATTGCTGCTACGAGACGCGGATGCTACTGCTAATGCGGAGCGATGTTTTCCAAACCCCACCCTTAATAGTGATTACAAAATTGTAGAGAAGTAAGTCGATATCACAATATAAATTTGGAACGTACGTATTTAAATCCAGTAAGATCACTACGCAATTATAATAGAAAAAAAATAGCTAAGAAAATACCCGAATTATTGCAGCGACCAACACATCTATCTAATAAACACTGACCACTGAGTTACAAGTAGTTGAAACAGAATTACGTGGCACTTGTGAGGAGCACGATAAACCAATAACCATTTCAATCAAAGGGAACAACCACTCCACTTGTACTGAGTAATTGTAGACAGTACCGGATTATCCCTAAGGCAGAGTAGGCAACTGCCTAGGGGCCCCCAGCCAATGCGCGTCCCGGGAAAAAATGACCTGCTTCAATTAGTGAGCAACGAAGTTTCGGGAAAAATCAGCATTCAAGATGTTTAAATTTTTTTTTATTAGGAAAATTTACTGGTTAATAACATTATAATAATTAGGTAATAACACAATAAATAACTAATGTTCACATCATGCACAAATAATAAATAAAAAGTCTATAATTAAAACAAATAAATAAACATAGTTGTATTTTACCTTTCTTTCCTTCTATTTGTGGCAACATTTAGTATCTGAAGTGATTGGAGGTGCTGTGTGTGGTTTATATTGGCATTTGTTTTGTTTTATTTTTTGCTTTTATTTCTAATTATATGTTTAAAATATAAATGTTGTACAAGCGTCAGTATGCACTGCCTATCTGCTTGCTAAAATATTTTGGAAAAGTTGTCTGAAAGAGATGACTTTAGTGACAAGACGGCTCATTGTAAGGCTTTTTTTAATAATATGTATTTTTGTTTCCACGTACGTGTCCTTTTATGTGCAATAAATGTTATTGTATTTTATTGTATTGTATTCGTTTTTTATTGAATGGGGTGATGGCATACCTTTCGTAATGTAGTAAAAGAACAGATTAATTATGAATAAAATGACGTTTTGGTAGAAAAAAAAATGGTAAGTTAGAAAAGGGTAAAGTGCAGTGGCGGACTAAGCCCGTCAGAAGCCCGGGGAGGCAAAGTTGAATGAATCCCCCCCCCCCTCCCCCCTTAGTGAAGTTGATGTAAGTTAACAAGTTTTTTATTCAGTTCACACGGGCCTCTGACTCTGGGGGGCCTCCAAACGCCTCCATGTTCCCTTGATCAAGTCCTAAACGAGGCTTTAAGGACAGTGCAAACAAAAAATTGTTATTTTTTTAATTCATTTTCTGAAAGATGCGGTTTGTTAATAATGCTCTCACCATTTGAGGAAATTGATGAAATTAATGGAGATACAGCGTTTTAAACAGTTTGCATGTTGAATTATCTTCAGCAAAACTTTGAAAGCGTTTTTCTCGAAACTACGTTTTTCAACCTGGTTGAAAACACATTAGAAAAACTATATATCCGATTTGCATGCACTAAGTCTTTAACAGTTAGAAAATTCAGTCACCATGGCACCACTTCGGGATTTTTTATAAAGGTCTATTTTTTTTATGAACAATAAAATTTTCCATAAAAAATCTAAAATAAAACTCGCTGGTCCGCAATCTTTTATTTTTTTAGATATCAAAATTGCCCTACGCCACAGACAGTAGATTTTCGAACAGATTAAGACTAGATGCATGTAAATCGAATGTATAGTTTTTTTTAATATGTTGTCAACCAGGTTGAAAAACGTGTTAAAAAAGTTTCGAGAAAAACGCATTCAACATACAAACGTTTCAAATGGTTTCACATAAAATGCTGTAACTCCCTCCGTCAATTTTTCGAATTTCTTTAAAACATTTGGTGAGATCTTTTAACAATGAAATAAATAAAAAAAATTACAAAAGAATTTTTTTACAGTGTTCTAGTGCCTTAAAGGGGGGTAAGGTTTTAAAGGTGAAATAAAGGCATATTGTCATGTTTTTATTTGAGATATGAATAATGTTGGTTTTATTTATTTCATAGACACTTTATAGTATAACATCTGAAGTATCTTTGAAAAAAAAATCAATTAAAAATATGAATAAATAGGTCCGTGAGAGCGAATCTCCGGGAGGCGCCTCGAAAAAAAGTTGTTATGCGGTGAACTCCATAACTCGTCACCGGATCATTTGAAACAAAAAAAAATCGAAATGCATTTGAAAGATAATATTTTTTCCTAGGTAGTTAGAGGGAGTTTTTTTCGATTATTTGGCAGCATTTTGAAGTGAAAAACGCGAAAATTTTTGCTAAAAAATTTCGGTGAATTTGTTATTATAAAATGGTAAAAAAAACTCCCTCTGACTACCTCTTGATTGATGTGTAGAAATAGTGTACAAAATTTTAAGAGCATCGGTCAAGTCAAGTCAAGATTTTGAATTATGATGTTCACGAACTTCAGAAATGTTGTTTGCGAGAAAACCGATTTAAAAAAAATTATACTCGAAATATACCTACTCGAATTGGTAAGGGGGCCCCGAGACGTGCATTGCCTAGGGGCCCCGACATGGTTAATCCGGCCCTGATTGTAGATCTATTTGCTGATTGTGGTAGGTACTCACTACTGGAACAGAATGACTACGATTCAAACCGGGAATCCAGGAACACTCGGAAATAATATACCTACTTATGCATTTTTTTAAAAATATTACGAAAATTCCTTAAGCCTCGATGACACAGGGCGAGTTTACAAGCTACTATCTGGGAAATTCACTATCTGTTAGTAAACTCGCTCAGTGTCATCGTGTTACTTGCTAACTAGCAGATTGTTGACAATCTACGAAAAAAGTTGAAAGGTCGTCAACTTTACTCGCTACACGCTTGCTCCGCTTGCTCGTGATTGGTTTATTTATGTTTTTCAAGATGGCTGCCAATTAAAAGCTGATTTTGACTGTCAAACATCACAGCATTAGTTCACGCAGGCGTCGTTATTCTTGTTACTGGCTCTAGCAGCGACCTCAGTTTCCTACGCTACTAAGCGAGTGGACAGTTTTGTGTGTCATCATGACAATCTCACTCGCCGATTTATCCGCTTTTAAACTTAGTAGATAGTAGCTTGTAAACTCGCCCTGTGTCGTCGAGGCTTTAAATTAAATAGAAACACTACGGCGCTCATTTATAAAACTATAGTTGTTCCACATTTATATTACCTACTGCTCTACGATGTTATATTTGGCCAATGAAGGAAATTTGAACAAGCTAGAAGTTATACAGAACAGAGCTATGAGATGTATATTGGGGAAATCAAACGCAAGGGTTAATCAAATGAGAGAGGAGCTAAATTGGATTCCAATAAAAAAGAGACAGCTATTTAATGTGTTAATTTTTGTGAATAAAGTTATGAAAAATCAAAAGCAAAAATAGTTTAAGGATGAAATTGTTTTAAATAGAGACTTACGTATTTACGAAACTAGAAATATAAATAAAGTTCGGTATTTTTTTCTGATTAATTTTTCTCCCTAATAAGCGATTCAACTATCAGATTTGACGCAATCGGCAAATCGATGTTGCGTAGCATCTCTGCTTAGTTCGTGCGATGTTGCCGCTTCGTGCACGCGCTCACTGTTTTCAGGCCATTTCGCGGATTAGCGTTACACGTTAGGTGACTACGTACTTGCGTAAATGTGATTATTCAACTGCTTACATTGTTTCAAAGTCCAACAATGTTGACTGTTAACATATCTAAATTTATCCAATGAAGTGTTACATTGTGCTAATTATTTTATATTCATGTTTTATAAACTAACTCATTAAATAATAAGAAAGCAATTTAATGTATAAGTTTGGATAAGACAATACGCGCCCAAAAGAGGCTCTGGTCTAGTGTATTTCATGGGGTTTTACAGCTAGATTCAGTGATTTAGTCGACTGCCGAAACTTAATATCATAAGTATTATATTATGATGTCCATGTGTGAGCAATAGGAGAAATTTCTTCGCAAAGTTCGCACAGGTAACAACATCGTTTTCGACTGCGACCCCTCCCAATGGAAAAAATATACCTATACTTGGTATATGTGATGGGAATCACCAAAAAATAGTTAAATTTCTAATAATTACATTATTTACTTGTATAGAATACGAAGAAATGCATTGTGGGCGTGTTTGTGATCCAAATATTTGCCTAGTTGAGGCTTAAATTCCCAACACAAAACAATAGGTACCTATATCGGTACCTATACGGTATATAGGTACCTATCCGATGCTGGTCTGAAAGCAGCAGTTTCTTCACATAAACTTCCTCGGATAGCTATCCATGGTCTACCTCAAGTTGTGCCCCTCGAGAACATTATCTTGGCAATCCACCAGCAAACACACGAAGAAACCGGTCTACAAATTAATGAATTGAAAGATAAATTGCAGTTCTCTCACAAAGTAGGACCTCGTACCGGATCGTGCACTCATGTCTTCAGAGTTCCTCCTTCTGTTCGTCACTCCCTCATTCGCTTCTCTAAACTGGCTATGGACTGGCAAATACACACCGTAAGGGATTGGATCGGCAGTCTAAAATGTGGACACTGTCAACTTTACGGCCATACGGCGTCGAAATGTAACGCAGACATGCCTACATGTTCTCACTGTGGAAAACCTGGACACAATCGAGATGCTTGCCCGACTCCTGAAAAGCCACCAGCATGTGCTACCTGCAAGTTCTTCAGAAAACCGTCCACACACAACACTGGCTCCCCTGACTGTCCTGCCCGCCAAGCCGCTGAGAGACGCGAATTATCTCGAGTCAATTTTTTAGGCTGAATCAGAATCGACACCTTATTAATACTAACTTTTCCACCTATTATCAAAATATTCGTGGTCTCAATACTAAGCTAAACTCCTTTAGATGCTCCATAAATTTATGCCCTTATGATTTTTTATGTTTTACCGAAACATGGCTATCAGACAATATTGCTTCAACAGAACTTGGACTCCATGACTACATTATTTTTCGCTGTGACCGCTCTTCCTCTTCTAACAAGTGTAGAGGAGGTGGGGTAATGATATGTATTAAAAAAAAAATACTCTTGCCACATTCTTGAATCGTCTAATAATGTATCTGAACAATTATTTATTTGTGTTCTACTTGGTTCCAAGAAACTTGTCATTGGTTGTGTATACATTCCCCCCTCCTCTTCAATAGAAATCTATAAGTCACATACTGAAGCAGTTGAGCGTGTTTCCATAAAGGCCGATTCCTTACTTATTTGTGGTGATTATAATCTTCCTAAAATAGTGTGGCTTAATGATAGTCATGGTGTGAAAACTCCTAATAATGTTTCCCTTCATGCTTCCATAATAGTAAATTTCTTTGCCTTCCTGAATATGTACCAATTAAACTCGATCAATAACTGTGGAGGTTACTGTCTTGATCTAATATTTACCAATATGCCTAGCGTTTGTGTATGTGAAGCTACTGACTCAATATTACCAATAGATAAATATCATCCACCACTCGATATTAACTTCACTAATCCTTTCAAAAGTGACACTCTGAAATCAGCAGTTACATTCCACTACAAATTTAACAAAGGTGATTATACTGGCATGAATAGGTACCTTGCCCAATATGACTGGGCAGGTATGTTATCAAACAACAATATTAACGATGCTGTATTTAAATTCAACGAATGTATAACTCATGCTATAGATTTGTTCGTTCCAAGGGGAACTTTTTCCCAGCCTAAATTTCCTATTTGGTTCAGTATGAAACTAAAGCATTTGATTATGGAAAAAAAGAAAACACACAAGTTATTCAAATTAACGAACAACTTAGCGCTTTATCAAAAATTTTCTCAGTTAAGAGAATTATCCAAAATTGAATCTAACTTGTGTTATAAATCTTATATTGAACTCACTGAGACAAAATTAAATCTTAACCCTAAACAATTTTGGAAATTTATTAAACAAAAACGTATTGATAACGATCTCCCTTCAAGTTTATTTTTTAATGATACTCACGCCACCAACGATTTCGATATTGCCAACCTTTTTGCTGAACATTTCTCCTCTGTCTATACTGATAACATATGCACCATCCCTCCACTTAAATATGCTAATACTATTGACCTTAATAATTGCGAAATCACACTTGTAGATGTTTTCAATTACTTAAAAAATCTTCCCAGCAAAACAAGCACTGGTCCTGATGGTATACCTGAAATATTATTGAAAGAATGTAAATCTGTTGTATCTAAGCCAATTTGTTTATTATATAACTTATCATTATCATCTGCCACTTTTCCGGATTCCTGGAAGGTTTCCTATATACGACCTATTTTTAAATCGGGTAATAGGTCGAACGTAGAAAACTATAGACCTATATCAATGTTATCTCATATTCCTAAAATCTTTGAATCTATAATCACAAAAAAAATAACACCTATTTTCAAAAATGTGCTGATTGAGGAACAGCATGGCTTTAGATCTGCTAAATCTACCACTACAAACTTACTCTCCTTCACCAACACCGTAATCAATGGCCTAGAAGATAAATCACAAGTAGATGTTCTATATACCGACTTTTCTAAAGCTTTTGACAAAGTAAAACACGCTATCCTCATGGCCAAGCTATATGCTATAGGTATACGAAACCCATTGCTATCTTTCTTTAATTCTTATTTAAGCAATAGAAAACAAAGAGTTAAAATAAATAACATTGAGTCTATTATTATTGAAGTAACATCCGGCGTACCGCAAGGAGCACATTTAGCCCCGCTTCTCTTCAACTTGTTTATAAATGACATTATTCGTATTTTCTCTCACACACGCTTTTGGCTTTTTGCTGATGACAATAAGATCCTAAAAATAATCAAAAACTACCATGACTGCCTTCTTTTCCAATCAGATATTGACTCTTTCAATGACTGGTGTAAAATTAATTGCTTGGAACTAAATGTCGATAAGTGCAAAATTATGTCCTTCTACAGATCTAAAAATCCGATTGTTTTCGAATACAAATTAAATAATAATTGCCTAACAACTGTTCAATCTATTAAAGATCTTGGTGTCTCTCTTGATAGCAAGCTTTCTTTCCGGGAACATATAAATACGATTGTTGATAAATCTCTCAAACTACTTGGTTTTATCACTAGAACCACTTCTGACTTCAAAAACATAAATACCCTAAGAACTCTTTACTGCTCCTTGGTTCGCCCCCATCTTGAATATGCTTGTATTATATGGTCTCCTTTTTATGCTGTCCATATTCGTCATATTGAATCCGTTCAACATCGGTTCCTAAAGGGAATTGCTTGGAGGCTAGGATTAGAGCGAGGCAATTACTCGTATGCTGAAATTGAACAAACTCTAAACCTTTCTCCTTTAGAAGACCGTCGGATAAAATCTGATCTCATTTGTTTCTTCAAAATTATTAACTGTTTAATCGACTCGCCTACATTACTACAACTCATCACATTTAATATACCTTCTCGTAGACTCAGAAATAAAGACCTGCTTTTCCTCAATCAGCACTCGACTAACTATGGTTATAACTCACCACTGTCCAGAATGTGTAGACTGGTCAACTCACGTCAAGACCTTGATTTTTTTGGTATTAGCTTAAATGATTTCTGTCGCTCTTTAAACAAATGAAGATATGTAATATTCACCCTAATTTTTGCAAGGTCTTGACGTGACTTGACACTTATTTTTCTTCTAATTTCACTGTTTGTCTTTGCTTTCATGTACCATCCGAATCCTTACATTGTTCATTTCTATACTTCGTGATACTTTGTTTTAAATTGGACGTAAGTCCGTAAATAAATAAATAAATAAATAAAATATATACGAAATTCAAATGGGATCGAAATCTACGATGTCAGACTAGTGCAAGTGAGACAGAGGAGGCAATGGAAAAATCAGATGGTAAAATTTATGGCCAATTTCTGGGGCCCGCTTAAGGGTTAATATTTTTTTAGATTCTTTATTCGAATAAGTTTAAATAATTTATTTATTTATTTAAATTTACCGCACTAAGTGCCATTTACAAAGATGTGTTTATTTAATATATTTTGAACAGTCGTAGTACAGTAAAGAAAGTTTTTTTTTTGTTTTTTAATTACGCATAACAATAGAAAAAGAAAATAAATTATCTACTAACAACCAATGAAGGCGTTAAAAAGAAACAATAAAATCAAAAAAACTTGTTATGAAATGACCTCGTTAATTGGTAAATGTTTGTTCCTACCCAGCGCATTTTTTTAACACAAACTGGCCGTTGTCCGTAATTCTTTGTAAACTTTTAACAACTTTTGGAGTGTCAAAATAGAATATTGATATAATATCTTGACACGCATTGAACATCTATACCCCTAAAGCGGTAGGTATTAAAATATCCGGCCTAAAGAACTCTAATGACCGTCAACTATATTGTGACCACCCTGTGTAATTTATCATCACGTGTCGACATTCAAGTAGAAACCTAAGTACCTACTTATTCGTTTAGGATATTACCTACCATGATATTTCTCAGGGCCATGATATTTTTCAGGGCCTGTGTGACCGGACAACTCAGAATGGAACCAACTCAGAACCTCTTCAGAAAAGGCAAAAATATAAAGACTTGATTCTGACTTAGCATGGAACGGTATAAAACTACCATAGGACTGACAGTCATTAGAAAAGATCAACCACGTAAAGTATCATGAATCGATTAAAACTTATGGATAGAACAGATAAACTATACAACTAACAAATTTAAAAAATACTTACATACCTACCTACTTAATTTTAACGATTAGAAATGTTCTTAGCAAAGAGAACTCATTCGAATCTATACGGCCAACACGGCCCAAAAGACGCCATTTTAAAACTTTAAATCTCCTAATCATAACGCAAAAGTTATCTTGAAAATTCTACACATAGTCCCTAACGCCTTGTTGTGACGTTTCAGTATTAGTTTAACAGTTGAACAACTTTTATTTGAAAGACAAAAATTGAACAAGATTTCGTTCATGCGTTTGCCCACACTGCGGCCAACGTTCCAACTTCAAACGTTTGGACTAGACGTGGGCAAAATTGAATGACCGAATTAAATGAATAAATTCAATCTTGTGACACACTCAATCTAATTCTCAATTTCAAAAGGAATTGATTCTTCATTCCTTATCTTTGGCCTTGCATCCTACGATTTTTAATGACACCATACATTTTTAATTTCCATTTATTTTACTGTTAAATTATTTCAATGAATAATGTGTTCTGTAAACGATTTAAATATTATATTGTTTCATAGGTATTTAAATATTATTAAACGGGCCGCGCGCCGCGAAGTGGTCGACGGACGGTATTGTGAACGACTCGCCTATTACGATTGTATTCCGCTACCGCCGCGCCGCCATTCTAAAAACACCCGAACATCATTAAAGTCCATGTCCCAAAATGGCCAAAACGCGGCCGCGATTCATCCGGGTTGCCCGAGCATCTCTTTCACGCAATGAATTAATCATTCATCCTAATCAATAGTCCTGAGATTGTACTGAGGTCCCCGCCGTCCCAGGTCCGTGTTCAATGTCCGCGTCCCAGGTATCTAGTCTGTCGAAATCGAGATTGTCCGATTCCGACAGACAGAGGAATTAAAACAAAAGTCTTTTTCACTTGTGACGTCATGGTCTTTTGTAAATCTCAGACCTAGAAATGATGTCAGGCGTCATCGTCACGTCAATGTCACGATATGTCCCAAACGCATCCCAGTCCTAGGTCCGCAGCTCGCGAGTAAATCAAGTCACTGCTAGGTAAGACACAAAACATTAGTCAAAAGTTACTAATTCATTCCTCAATGCCAGCCCTTAATCCGTCCGCGCGTTTCATTTATTCCCCCGCGCGCCAAGCCGTCAATTTCATTACATAGTTAGTCGAAAACTTTCGACTTTGAATCTGAACATCAGCAGTGAGAAGCTAAAATGATGCTTATCTGTTTTTTGGTACGTACGGAAGATATTGTACCTACCTACTTTTAGACGTAGATCTTGGGTCGATATAATATGTAAATTTGCAGATATTATAAGGCCAATTAGCTGTGGTTAGCTGTCATAAAATACTCATCTTAATGTTAAATGTATGTTTATATTAGATCACGTGAAATAGAACAAAATTATAAGTTTAATAAATAAAATAAAATCAATAAAATTTTAAGGGTGAAACGAAAACTTGTATAATTTTAAGATATAATTGCTAGCAATAAATACATTTTACATACGAAAAATTACGACACTAAAAAAAGACAAACAATATAGGATTTAGCTTGCGAGATAATGAGATAGAATGTTCGGTCTCCTCTTTGTGTGGTGTTTCGTAGCCTATTGGTCTCCTCTTTGTGCGGTGCTTCGTAGCCTCCCCACTCATTGTGATTTGAAAACCGATGAAACGAAAAGGTGACACTAAAAAGAGTCAAACACATTAATCTATAGGTTTTAGCGAGATAATCAGATAGAATAATCGGTCTCCTCTTTGGGCGATGCTTGGTAGCCTATCAGTCTCCTCTTTCGCGGTACTCCGGGTACTCCGTGGCCTCCCGGTCTCGTGTGCGGTGTTAGCCTCCCCATTCATTTAATTTTCAATTTTTTTTTTTTTTCTTTTTTTTTTTTTTTTGGGATTTAATTGAATTAAAGGAATGAATTAAAGGAATCAATTCAAAAGGCCATGGGAATCAGACTGAATCGATTCACTCCTGGGAATCATTCTGCCCACGTCTAGTTTGGACGATCGTGTGGATGGATGGGTGTGTTCGTGCGTTGGAAGTTCGAGTTGAAAGGTTGGAGTTCGAGTTCACACGAACCAGCCTGCCGCAACGCCCGCAACTGTCCACACATCAATCTGCGAACGGCAGGCGACCAAGACGCGCGTGCAGTGTACTATTAAAATGACAATATTATTACGGAGAGTGGTATAACAGCTGTTTGAAAGAAATCATGTCGTGTATATAATTATACGTACGTAATAATTGTAGGCAACTGATATAAGATACAGCGTAGCTACAGCTGTTCGAACCATTTAAATCATAGGTTCCCAACCTTTTTTTGCCCACTTTGAGAATATTTTTTTTTCTAGCGCCCCCCAACTCGTAAATCTGAAAGAGCAATTGTCGTCACGATTATATTTACCAACGGGGCGGGGGCGGGAGGGATGGGGGAGGGGGGGGGGGGGAGGATTGGAGGGGGGAGATAGGATGGGGCAAGATGCATTTTTTTATTTTTTATTGTATATTTTATTTGGTGACCGGCCAACTCAGAAGCACCTCATAAAGGTCATTAAAGAGTGATGATAAAAAAATATTGATTAAGTTAGGTTAGGATTACCGGAAATTTTAAATGTATTTTTTCATAGCTTTGAATGACCTTTCTGAGGTGATTCTGAGTTGGCATGGAACCGTTCTGAATTATTTTTTTTTTTTTACTTGGGTTTTATTGCTCAGAAAGATTACACTTGTGCAGTAATTCACGTGACACGCTACAGTGGTATTGTAGACCAATTTCCGTGTTTTGACGTCTAACTTTCCCTTTATCCTACTTTTCTTTTTCATTTTAATCTTTTCTGCTATTTTTTAATTTAACATTTCAAAATCAGTGTTTAGTTTTAATTAAATTTGTTATAGATTATGATTCCTGAGTATTTAATTTCTTCTACTTCTTCAATATTTTGATTTTCTATATTAAGGGTAGTAATTTCGTTGAGTTTCTTCTCTAATACCATAAATTTACTTTTAGTTACATTTATTTTCAGTTTATTCGAAGAAAAAAAAACTTTAATATATAATATAGAAGTGTTCTTTAAAAAAAAGCTTTTTTTGACAATGCATCTTCGATATTATTTGGTATAATATATAAAAGTGTGTCATCAGCAAAAGTTTGATAGAACAGTACTTTAGGCACTTCACAATATCATTAATATGTATACTTAATAAATAGTAGCGGTCCCAATACAGATCCTTGAGGAACTCCGAGGTTTACTTGTTCTTCAGATATAGCATCTCCAATTTTGTTTCTTTGTTTTCTATTTTTAATTTTATTATTAGTATTTCTCTGTCCATCGTTTCAAAAACACGTCTAAAATCCAATAACACTACTATTGTATTTTTCTTCTGATCCATACTGGTTTTCCATTATGAATATTTGTTTCTAAACCCTGCTGTTTTACAAGAATGTTATTTTTTTTCAATAAATTTTCTCATCTATTCTTTAGCTATGTATTCTAGTATTTGTTCATATGTAGGTTATCCATTTATTTTTCTGAGGTCTTCGAAATTTTTAGCATTTATTATTTTGGGCACTGGTGTTATTATGGAAGTTTTCCACGACTGCGGAAAAATTCCCTTTAACACAGTTTAATTTATTAGTGCAACTACTTAAAATTAATTATGCCTATAGTAATTCCAGACGTCGATGATTTTTGCGTCATTGTATTAAATTTTTTCATTAAATACTCAGTGTTACCGGAAAATATTATTATTCTCTCTTCTTTCCGATGATTGTGAAGAAGTATCTGTAAATAATGACTTATTTATGTTTTCGACACTTAGTATTAAATTTGGCTATTTTAGTTTTATCATCTTCAACTCCATCGGGAACCGAACTTCCTTAATGTTTTCTCTCTGTTTGCCACTTAAAATTTCTTTAAGTGTAGTCCACATTTTTATTGAATCTCTTTGAGAGGTAATAATTTTTAGCCTCGAATACGAATTTTTGGTATGTTTTATTTCTGTACCTATGCATTTTTCTAAGTTTCTTACAGGTTTCCCACCTTTCTTCTGGAAATTGTATTTTACAGGCTTTATAAGATGTATCCCTTTGTTTTTTTAGAAGATTTAGGGATTTCGTAGGTATACTATTTATTTGTATCTTTTAATTTCCCGGCATGCGTTGATATACCATTTTTAAAGAAATAAATTGTTTCCCTGTTCCCCTCCCGCATTTCCTTCCCCTCCCGCGTTCCCTTTCCACCTTCCCCGCCTACCCCCTCCCCTCTTCCACTTCCCCGTCCCACCAATCCCCCTACCGCGTTCCATATAATAGTCCCAGTACATTCAGTTTTCAAACATTTCGCGTGCCTCCTATTACAATTTTTTTATTCAAATTTTCGCTTTTCATTCAAAACAAATATTCATTTTTATATATTATAAGAACAATCAATCAAATTTGGTACCTAACGTAGGTATCTATTTAAAATATCTATAATTTAAATAACCCATAGATAATTCTTTTTTTACAAAAAAAAACACAATTCAATTTCGTCAAACGCGCGAACTGTCAAACGTGTGAAGTTAAAATAGTCGTTAAGTTTTCTGAAATTATCCAATTTTCTGAGCAATTTTCTTAAATTTTCTTCCCGTAAGAACCTTCTACAAAGTATTGGGAAACTTAAAAAAAAAGTGAAATGAAGGCGTGACCAAGGGAAACAGGAATTCATTTTATATATAAATACTATCTGGTCCCGGCATGCGTTACTATGCCATTTAATAAAGAAATTGTTTCTCCCTGGGTGTCCTTTTCCATTCGTCCCGTTTCCCTTCCGCCTCCCCTTCTTCTCCTGCGTCCTCTTCCCCTCTCTCGTTCCCACTCCATCACCTCCACCTTCCCTCTCCCCACTCCACTCCCCCCCCTTCCCCCTTCCCCCGTCCCGCAAACCCTTCTCCCGAGTTCTCCTCCCCCTCCCACGTTCCCCTCCCCCTCCCAGGTTCCCCTCCCCCATCTCGTCTTCGCCTTTCACCTTCCCCGCTTTCCCTCTTCCCTTTACCGCTCCCTCGTACCGCCAACCCTCCTCCCGCGTTCCATATATTCAATCCCAGTACATTCAGTTTTTAAACAGCCCGCGTGCCACCTTTTACAATTTTTATTCAAATTTCCATTTTTCATGTATATTAAATTTGGCACCTAACATAGGTACCTTTTTAAAATTTCTAAAATTCTTGATTCGATTCAAACTGTAGATAGGTTCTTGTTAGTTAATTAGTTAATAATAACCAATAATAATAATTAATTAGTTAATATTAACCAAAAAATACACTCACAAAATTACACTCAAAAAAGCATTCACTTGACACTGGCCAGAACACTCCTTTGGGGTGAAAAGCCATAAAAAAAAATAATAATAATTAGGGAAGTAACTACTTTAAATAAATTTATCAACTTAAAGATTTTCAAAAATAGAATTTTATTTAACAATCATTGTTTTGCAAAATATCCTTCTCAAACACGCGTACTGTCAAACGTGCGATAGTCGTTTAGGTTAGTAATAGGTTTTCTAAAATTATCCAATTTTCTGCGCAATTTTCTTAATTTTTCTCTCCGTAAGAACCATCCTCGTACTTCAAGGAATATTCGAAAAAAAAAGAATTAGCGAAATCGGTTCAGCTGATCTCGAGATTTGCGCTTAGCAACACATTAAGCGATTCATTTTTATATATAAGAGAAGATTTATTCGTTGTAGGTTCATTTACTACTGTTTTCAGGTGTCCTATTAGTTCATCGGCTTTTCTGTCTAAATTTCTTTGGTTATCGCAGATCCACTTTTTGTTTTGTAATGCCGTACACAATTTATTCTTATTATAGTTCTTTTTATTCCTGTATATATATTATACTTCGTGTTCCCTGAGGCTTCAGACTATTGTATCTAATTTTTGTAATAATTGTTTTGTGATCAGATTGATTTTGAATTCTTCCGCAGCATTAACTTCCGCGTAAAAGTCATTTGAAATTACCAAATTAATCATGGCTTTAGAGTTTTTTCATATTCTTGTATAATATTTGACAAGTTGCTTCCTACCCAGGCAATTTATGATGATTTGTAATCATGTGCTTTTTATATTGAATATTAAAATCTCCACAGATGATTTTCAAGTCTCTTGTATTTATTTGCTAACGGCACCATTCTTCAAAAAAATCGAAGAATTTTGTATCATTTTGATTTGGGGAATGATAAATAGCTGCATAGGTTCCCAGCTTAAAATCCTTCAATAGCCAGTAGGTATCCAGGTATTATTTTTATCTAGTACCGCATTTGTTGTGACTTTGTAAGAGATGTTGTTTACACACTCACACACATACACTACAGAATTAATGTGATAACTCCACCTGTATGCCTGCTGCTAAATGAGTCGCATCTAATTGTCGAATAGCCCTGAAATGTTTTTTCATTTTGGTTAATTTCTTCGGTAATACAGGTTTCGCTCATCATCACCATGTACAGTTCGTATTCTTTTAGCATGTCTTCGACTTCTTCGATATGTGCTAGCAAACTAACTATGGGTTTCTCTGGGTCTCCTACCGCCCCCCTGAAAATCTGAAACGCCCTCCAATTTTCTCTTTGCCTTCGGGGGGCGTTATCGCCCACGTTGGGAACCTATGATTTAAATCGAACCGAACTTGTTAATCAAGATGGCGTCAACTGAAATTATTAGTGCGTGCGTCTCTATAATTTCTGACATTTTGCGGAATGATCTGGCACAAAAGACGTCGTATTTGGGTTAGAAATAGATTCTAAGAACAATTGAATTAGGTGAATCCATGGTGAATCCAATAATATTTTGATAGAGATGGTACCTATTAAAATATTAGAGAACGTAATGAAGGATATCTAAATCCTTTACAAATTTCGGAAGAACAATTGTTGAAATTTTAGCTTTCTAAAATTCAAGATAAATTTCAAAAACAGGATACCTGCTGTTGCGAGCAACATTAAAAACATTGTAAAAACAAAATTACAAATTAATTGAGGTATTTGGAAAAGGAGATACATTTTCAAGTGTCCGCTATTTTTTGCTTTCATTTCATTACCAATCCTAGCGCCCTTGGGGTGATTTTTCACAAAAACGGCGCTATATAAATTAGCCAAATATTATTATTATTTATTAATCTTAATTTCTTCTTGTCCACGGTTCTGAATGTCTCATTTTTATGTCTACTGGATTCAATCGCGCGACACCCATTTCGAAAATATATTATTTACTGTGTTGTCACGGATATTTCTATTTTTAGACAAATCTTACTTTTGATCCCAAAGACAGGGATGTCTTTGGTTCAGATCAATAAATCTAATACGTCATTCATATCATCCGACCGTTTTAGATATCTTTTCATTGGAAAAGACGCCATGATAGTAGGTATCTCTAACATCTATTTTCGCCCACAAGGAACTAAAATCCAAGCGTCGTCGCTCGTAATCGCCGTCGAAAGTACGTCCGTTGGTCGACTTGGTTATTCTTGAGCTTGGTCGAAGGAACATTCTTAGACGCCAAACGTCAAAAGTCATTCCACACAACAACGAGTGGGGTATACCAGTCGAAACGAGCAGCGAGTGGTAGGTTGTTAGCGTATCTACGCAATTAGCTGTCAAAATCTGGCATTATTGTTTTCCCGCGCGAACTTTCGCACCCGCAGAGACATCGTCTATTTTTGTAAAGTCATTTTGCAATTTTAGAATGGCTGATTTACCGGCGATGTTGGCTTGATTAACCATGTCGACTGTCAAGAAACAACTGTTTCGAGACTGACAAGAATGTTTCGTCAGATCAATTCGATTATTTATCAATGCATGTTTGGTGCTTCACAAAATGTGTGTAAAAGATAAATTTGATCTTCCAGAATACCTGACCGATCATAATCTAGATTTAGGGCTGATTGCTGGAGGAATGGCTCCACATGAGCCCGAGGCTGTTTAGAAACCCAGATTTAGTGGCTGGTAGAAGATTTAGTGGCTGGTAGAGCTGTTCGAAATAGGATAGTTCAAAATTATTTCCGTGTTTATACTAAGTACCTAGTCTTTTTATCCTTTTGTTGTTCTGTTCACTGTACATCATTTGTAAAGTGTCTAGATCATATTGTTAAATGATATTAGCCACACACAAATAATGAGTGGTGAGGTGAGGGGTGAGGCTACATGAAGCTGCGTTATAACAAACACTTCAAATACAAATCGTTACAACAAATACTTCAATACCCATGATTTTTTTTTACATTAACTCCACACAGGAGGCCCTGAGGAAAATAATTTCCCTCAGGGCCTATGTCATCTGGGATGCTGTGTGGAGGGTTTTTTGAGGAGAGGAAGGAATGAACATTGGTCTTGAAGAGACCCATGTTGTAGGAAGGATGAAACACAGAGGCGGGCAAATCGTTCCACAGCCGAGCTGTTAAACACAAGAACGAGTCGAAAAAGCGACCCGTTCTCATGTGACAAGTGTCAACCGTGTACATTATGTTGGGCACGCGTTTGGCATGTTTCCCGACTATGCACCGGTGCCGAAGGGATCATCATCCTCGGAGCATCTTCCATTGTAATACCGGTAGAACAAGGATAGCATTCCCACCCGACGCCTGTACTCTAAAGGTTGCAATCCATCTGTTAAGATGGGAGAACCTATTAAACGGACCGCCCGTTTTTGCACAGAGTCGAGGGTATTTTGGAGCTCCAGACCAGAGGTGGCTGCCAAATTCAACCGTGGGGCGCACTTGTGATTTGTGCAGGGTTAGCAGTTGTGTACTATTAAAGTATCTGCGGGCTCTGTACAGTACGCCCAGTTTTTTTATTATTATAAGTAATTTTGAAAGCATCATCTTAATTTGGTTGCAAGCCAACTGATTTATTTAAGGCCAACAAAATACCATCTAAGTTGTTGCTGTACAAAATAATAAGCCCCATCACCAACGGTAGACGCCAGACTCTTGTGGGTGGGTCTCGCCCCATGTGCAGTATATTTGTGTAATTTGAAAAGTGAATTTCAACAAGGTTTTATATATTTTGTGATAATATAGTGATGTAAAATGTAAGAAAACAATGGTGTGATCATAAAAAATGTATTTAATATTAAGTATATTATAATTATTATCAAGTAATATAGAAACAAGACAGTTTTCAATGTACAATGTCAATATATTTTGTAAAACAAGCTAAAAATAAAAAAATTAGTACACTGATGAAATAATCAAGTATGATATTTTCTAGTAAATTAAAAAACAACTCTGGTGTTAAGTAGTAAAACATTATATTTATCCATGATAGAAATAAAACACTCTCATTCATTACGCTGATACGATGATAATGAAAACATTATTTATCCACGATAAAATTAAAATGCTACTAATAAATAGCATCACAATTTTTATCACATGGCGCAGAAAACATTACAGTTTCAGTTGTTCAATTACAATTATTATTTCAACATATTTTGTGTTATAAGCTAAAGAATGATAAACAAGTCTGATATTGTCTATTAAATATCTTCATTGTTAAATTTAAATTAAAACATTATATTTATCCACGATAAAACTAAAAATCTTCTAAATATTTTAGTTATTAGTTTTAGTTATAATATTTAATAGGCAATATCAGACTTGTTTCTTATTCTTTAGCTTATAATACAAAATATGTTGATATAATTTCAATTGTTGCATTATCAGGGCAGATATGTCTAATCTGCCGGCTCTGCCCTGATGATGGACTCTGCAACGCTGTCCGAAACGTTGGCTAAAGGAGGTAGCGCAAAGCGTAACACCCCAAAAACTAATAATGAAAATACTTTTGGCTGTGAAAATCTAAAAACGTATCTGCTTCTAGATAGTATCCCAATTTTTATCGTATAACACAGAAAACATTACAGTTTCAGTTGTTTAATTACAATTGTAATTATTTCAACATATTTTGTATTATAAGCTAAAGAATAAGAAACAAGTCTGATATTGCCTATTAAATATTATCTTCAATGTTAAATTTAAAGAAAAATATTATATTTATCCACGATAAAACTAAAACTAACAACTGTAATTACAATTGAAATTATTTCAACATATTTTGTATTATAAGCTGAAGAAGAATACATGTACTGACAATAAAGTATGATTTTGGTTTTAATTAAATTTAAAATGAGAGTATTGAAGAGATTCAGTACACCTCGGAGTCTGTACGGGTGGAGGATCAATGGTAGGGGGTTCCACAAGGGGAGGTGTGGCCTTCAAGAGCACCTCCAGGGCTCCTTGGCAGACTGTCAGCTGCTGCAGCCAGCAACAGACTGGGGTCTTCCGAGAAAGGAAAAGTCCAAGTTGATCTCCGTACAGCCCACACTGTAATCACACTGGGTTGACTGCTTGTAGTATCAGCCCATCACATCTGCTGCTGGCACCGCGTGCCGGTGGCGGTGGTCCGCCTCTAGTCTCGGCCGCAAGCCGCCTCAAGGAGGCATTCTTTATTTCGGCCTTTGAGCGTAAATCTTGCCATGCCTGAAAATATTTTTGAATCATATTAATTATTTACACTAAATATTAGTGAAAAGAGACTTTCTTATATCGTAGAGCATTCAAAAAGAAGGACAACGTCAAGATCACACAATTTTACTTGAATTTTGAAACGATTGGCTTTGAAGTAACGTAGCCCCATTATAATTCTTTTCAATATTGTGATATTTAACATACAAATTAAAACTTAAAACGAACATCATGTGAGCGATGAAGTCATAAGTGATGATACAAAAATATAAAAAATAGGTTAAGGGCTATTTCAAAACAATTTGTTTCATAGCTTTTAATGACTTCTTAAAGAGATGTAGTTGACTTCATTCTGAGTGAGCATCTTGTTCGTTTTGTTGAATAGAAATTCGTCATAGGCGGAGCTTCATCTGAACGAAGCGTTAGGATAACAAGTAGACATTTTAAATGTACTTTACACAAATTAATGGACATGAATAAATACTGACCTTTCTCCAGTGTTTGAATTCCGTCGAGATTCGCCGAAGGTGAGTGAAGACAAAAACTTTCCTCTCATTAAATCCATATCCGAACTTACTAATTCGATTATTAGCAGTTGCTTTTGACAGTTTGTAATTCATAAATAAACCAATCATTTGTATCCTGCAAACCTGTAACATACAAATTAAGACTTAGAATGAACACCATGTGAGATGAAGTCATAAGTGATTGTAACAGACGTATCAGCGTCTTCACAAGAACTATAAAAAAGGGGACCGGTCTCGTGCACGCCTTCAGAGGTTCACGCTGATGATGATTGTTAGAGTTGGCTGGCCTCCCTACATCCAGTGGTTATGGTCCTGGATGCGCCTAGTTTCTGCCTGAGCGGTGCCTTGGCAGTGCCCAGAGTTAGGGCCGACTGCAGCGGTAGGCACCAGGTACTCGTTCAGGCAGAACTTCAGCAGGAGGCAGCAGGTGGAAGACTTCCAAAGGTAGGAAAGAGTAATAAACTTCCGAAGAATAAAGACAAGTTTTGTTGTAGAGATGTGAACAGAAACTGAACTGAACATAATTTATTTTTTTGACTTTTGATTGATTCATTTTACAGAGTTCCTAAACATGAGTTTACTGACTCTAACATAATTATATAATGGATTATCTATAGATACTTTACTGGTATTTTATTATAATGGTTGGTTTGAAAGTGAGATTAAAACTATACTGCGACTGTAAGCAGGTTTTTTTTATTCCTTCCGGAGGACTATCTTGGGTTTTTTATATTTAAAATTTTCATTTTCGCTATATTTCGCGAGCGTGTTAATCGTGGGGTTTGAGTGGCCGGGTAGGCCGGCGTAGAATTTAGTTGCTTGTGAGAAAATGAAGTCTTTTATCAACGGAATGTTGGAGTCTTTATGGAGACAAGAAATTCTACTCCATTTAGGCGCATTTAAGGCAAGTCTAATGGCTTTGTTTTGAAATATTTGAATCTTCTCTAAGAGACTGGGGGCCGCGTGCCCCCAAACGGGGCAAGCATAGGTGAAGCCAGGCCTTATGGTTGTTTTATATAACAGTAATTTGTTGCCCGTTGATAAACGACTTTTTTTTCCCATCATTGGATAGAGTGAAGATAGACATTTATTAGCTGCTTTAATTTTTCCAGTTATGTGTTTCTTCCAGGTGAGCTTGGAGTCTAGCGTTACACCTAGGTATTTAATTGACTTTTCCCATGGAACATTATCCCCAAACAGTCTAATGAATGGGGGCCGTCTTGGCCGTGTCTTTGAGAAAACGGTCGCGGCGCTTTTAGTCGGGTTAATAGATATTCTCCATTTTTTACACCACTTTTCAGTTAGAGTGGTTTGTATCTGTACGCGGCGTGTAGCAGTGGCCTCGTCAGTCGAGCTAGAAATGATGTTAGTGTCATCCGCAAATTGAGTGATTTTAACATTATGATCCACGGGTTTAGGAATATCGCTACAATAGATGTTGTATAGGGATGGTGAGAGTTGGCTGCCTTGTGGAACCCCAGCTGATATGGGGCGGGATGTGGAGAATACATTTTCTACTTTGACTTTGAAGGATCTATCTCTTAGGTAGCTGGCTATTAGTTGAATAAGTCTTAATGGATAACCAAGAGAGTACATTTTATATAAGAGGCCGTTATGCCAGACTTTGTCGAAAGCCTTACTGACATCGAGTGAGAGAATTACTGTTTTTTTCTTGATATTGAATGCCTCCGTGATGTGTTCCACCACACGTAGGAGTTGGTGAGAGGTGGAATGACCTGCTCTAAAACCGTGTTGAAAGTCTGGCAAGAATTTACTTTTATTTGTGAATGCATTCAGTCGTGCTAGTATTACTTTTTCCAGGATTTTACCTAGGCATGGAAGGAGGCTAATTGGCCGATGATTCTCCGTTAATAATGGATCCTTGCCTGGTTTGGGAATTAAAATTACGTCAGCTTCTTTAAAATCCTTAGGAAAGCAACGCAGCCGAAGTGACGCGTTGCAGATGGCTGTGATGGCGCAGATGCCTTTAGTTGATAGATGTTTTAAAATCTTATTTGAAATGCCATCGGGCCCGGCGGCCTTCTTCTTCTTTAATTTCCTAATTATATTTAAAATTTCTTTAGGAGTTGTGCACCTGATTGGGGGGTCTTCAGGGTCTAGATTTAAGATTGCTTCTACTTTTGAATCCACTTTTGCTACGAACGCAGGATCGTCGTGATCGGTGTTTGGAGAGAATTGACTTTCAAGGCTATCTGCAAAGGCTTCTGCCTTGTCTGCAGCGGAGTAAACTTTTCCGTTGAGGCCTTGAATCGGGGAGATTTTAGTTTTCGGGCGTCTTAGTGCTTTGGAGAGCTTCCAGTAAGCTGCTCTGTCGTCTTCTAAAGTTGAAATGAAATCGTGCCAACGCTCGTTGCGAAATTCGCTGAGGGCATCGCGCACTTCTCTGTTGAGTCGATTTAAATGTTGTTTCACTATCGGGTTGCAAGATCTTTGCCACTCCTTTCTAACAAGATTTTTTTCCCTAATAAGATCTTTGATCTCTTCGGGTATTCCGTGACGTGTTGTGACGTTGGGAATCTCATCGGACGCCTCGGTGATGCATGATTTTATTGTCTGGATAAAGTTGGAGGTAGCGGCATTTAGGGAGGCTTCGTCGGGAATTGATGTAGGTATAACTATGTTTTTAATTAGCAGCTCGGTTAACTTTTTCCATTTGATTTTAGTGCGAGGAGGATTATCGGGGACCAGGGGGTTAGAGCCTCCTGTTAAAGTTAGAAGAACAGGATCGTGGTCTGAAGTAAGTTCGTTTAGTACTCTGAGGGAGTGTAAATGACTAGTATTTTTAAGTAAAACGATATCAATCACATCCGGAATACCGTTGTGATGATGAATCGTGGGTCTATCTGGGGCATCGACTACGATAGGTTTGGTACTCGCGTACTTTGCGAGCACGTTTCCTTTTGTGTTATTCTGTTTGGAATGCCACGATCCGTGTTTAGCATTCAAATCCCCAGCTATTATAGTGGGGACATTTTCGGACAGGAGGCTGTCTAATTCGGATGGAATTAATTGACGGTTAGGAGGTACATAGATTGAAATGAATTTAAGTGGTCCTGAAGAGGTATTTATTATTACCGATGTGGATTCAATATTAACACTAGAGAATGAATGCGCTAGACGGTGGTCAATGTTGTTCTTAACCAAGATGGCGGTTCCGCCTCCCTTATTGGCTAGTCTGTCGTCACGATAGGTTATATAATTTGGAATTCTGAAGTTCCTAGATGGCTTAAGCCAGGTCTCATTAATGAGGAATACTTCGATGCTGTAATCTTGTAGGAATTCAATTATTTCCTCCTTGTGCGTTAGGACAGAGCCGTTGGCGTTCCAATAGGCCGTCTGCAAATTGATTAATTTAACATTTTGTCTAGACATCGTAATAGCTTAAAATTGACTGAATTCTTGCCATCTCTTTGAAGGCGTTTTGTACTTGTAATTCAATCGACGCCATTTGCTCGATAAGCGCTTTCTTATGAACTGGATCTAAAGTGGGCGGGGGAAGGTTTGGATCGGAGGCGCGTTGAGACGCTTGGGCGGGTTGGGGCTCTCGCTCCAACCTATGTTGCTGACTGGGCCCTGGGTTCGTGGGAGCTCGTTTTTCCCTCTGGGAGGAACGGGGCTTATAATAATGTGGCTCGGGCCACTTACGGTGGGGGGGGGGGAGGTGGAGCTGTCTTGGCGGGGGTAGGGGGGGTAGGGAGAGGGGGGAGGGGGGGGTATTCCGCCCAAGAGGCTGCAGGTGTGGCCTGGTTATTGGTTGGAGGTCTATCTTCGGCTTGTCTTTGCGGTTGGCTATGCTGTTGGTACCTATTGGCATTATTACGATGGTTGATTTTATTATTGTTGTAATTTTTATAATAGTTTGTATTTTTGTTTCTATTGTAATTGAGGCTTTTTTGGGGCCTGGCAGGGCACCCTCCATAATTTGCTGTGTGCGGTCCTTCACAGAGGGCACACTTGGGCGGCGTATCTTTGGGTTTTTTACACTCAGAGGATCGGTGAAGACCCGCGCACTTCACGCAACGTTCGCTGCCATGGCAGCACGTTGCGGAATGTCCGTGCGCCTGGCAACGGAAGCATTGACCTACTCGGGATTTGTTTCTCAGAGATTCCACTTGGATTCTCAGGCGGAAGATCGATGAAAGGCTATTAAAAATATCCTTTCCTGCCTCATTTTTAGTCAGCGTGACGAGAACTAATGGGATCGGCTGTTTGGTCCTCCCGTTTTTCATGCGGTGGACAGAAATAACGGGATATTTATGTACAAGTTCTTCCCTTACCTCCTCTGGGGAGATATCTTCAGGGATTCCTCTCAGAACCACCCTTAAGGGCTTTTCCTCAGGAAGTCTAAAAGTGTGGAATTCCACCTTTTTCGCGAGGAGATAACGCGTGACGGCATGATGGTCGCGCGGCACCTTGGTTAAAATATGGAGGCCGTTCCCCATATTTTTGGCCATAAAATCTATTCCCTTGTCTTCGAGCGAGCGAAGAAGGGCCGTCGTTTCAGATTTTTTGTGTAAAACAATAGGTGGGATACGCGCAAATTTTTTTGGCGCATCGTCATTAATTGTAGGCTCTACTTGGGCAGGGGACGTTGGGGTTGGGGACTGCGCCCTTAAAGGTGCAAATTTATTATCGCTGGTCGCGATTTTCTTTTTTAGTAACGGAGACGAGCGCGGTGAATTTACCGGAGTTAATGATCCGTTAGAGCTGGTGCGCGTTCTTTTGCGCCTAGTTGAAACTAGCTCAAAACCAGATTCCGATTCGGATGAGGATGGGCAATCCTCCATCTCTACATGATTTTCCCAGCCGCGGGAACTACCGGGCTGGGTTTGAGGAGTTAATTGCCTCGGTGAGGCTTCTAATGATTCCTCCAAGTATGATTGAAGGACAATCCTTGCCAAGTGGTCTTTCTCCTCAGGAGAAAGGTCACGGCCGAGACGTTTGGACAAAAATGTCCTTACATCTGATTCAAATTCTACCTTGAATTGGGACATTGTTATTTATTGAGATTTTTAACAGTTGCTGTGCGAGCTAAGTTAAGTGGGACGCTAATGAGCTGAGGGCGATGCTAATTGCCTGAAAATTCTGAGAAAGTTGGCCGCTCGGCTTGGTTAATTGCTTTTTAATGACTTCGGTCGCTGGGCACCGCTACTAGAACGGTAAATAAGTAATTTCAGTAATTTTTAACTGTTGCTATGCGGGGAATTTGTTATTTTAGCACGTTTTAAGATGCGATAGGGAATTGTAGAAAGCAATATTTTGTGATTTGAGACAAGATTTTACTTGAATGAAACGGGGGCGATGAACCCTGTAATATAAATCAATCAATGTAGCGATATGAAAGGAAATGACTTACTGCTTTTGGAGAGATTCTCGATAATACTGATGAATTAATCACCATTCGACACACGGTTTTTTCACCAAAACACTAGCACCAACACCACAACACCGGATGCACTGAAAACCACGAACACACACTGCAGGCAGGGACCGTATAAACGGAACCACGAGTGGAAAATTCTCCCCGAGATAAAAACACTCGTATAGTTCCGAGATATCACAACAGATTTTATTTAGGTAACAAATAGTGTACGCAATGATCACAATCACATGTGCGGAGCACAATGCAAAAGAAAGAATTGAGTAGAATATTCTAACTGTTTCAGCAGACGGGAGCGAGAAATATACTGTACGAGACAGACGTCTTGTCGCTAGCGCAAGCAAAAGCAGAATGACATAATTTATTTTTATTTTTTTTTTTTATCCCCTCCGCATTTTGCACAAAACAATGCTCGATCGCCGTCGGGTTCGACGCATCCAATAAATACCACGAATTTTAAAAATAAAACATAATTTATTTTTAAAATTCGTGGTATTTATTGGATGCGTCGAACCCGACGGCGATCGAGCATTGTTTTGTGCAAAATGCGGAGGGGATTCTGGCCCCGCTCCTCATTGTATAAATAGGGCGACATTTATGTGGCGCCCTCATTTTGGCGGTGTCGCCCATAAATGTGGTTGATTAAAATTGTAAGTTTTAAATAATTATACATTTTAAATAGGAATGCGGAAAAGGAGGCAAGGGGTCTTCTTGCCTAGCGAAAAGGATGCAGGCAGTCACCTTGCCTAGCGGTAAAGGGGTCTTCTTGCCTAGCGAAAAGGAGGCAGGCAGTCACCTTGCCTAGCGGTAAAGGGGTCTTCTTGCCTAGCGAAAAGGAGGCAGGCAGTCACCTTGCCTAGCGGTAAAGGGGTCTACTTGGTTTGCTTTTCCCTGGGGCGGGGACTTAAACAATAGAATATGTAACAAATATAAATTTTACATGAAATTATAAAATGTCCCCGGTGGCAACCTGTGACAGGTAGCGTTTATTTGTCGCACCGGGAACATGCACATTGTTGGGAAAACATTATTTTACATAATTTTAATAAAATAAGAATTAGGCAATTTTATACCTAAAGAAACAATATCTTTTCACCAAATTTAGTCGCTGGTGGCATGGTACATTAGCATTTCGAGGCCAGAAATTTCAGCAAAATTTACAAGAAATGACCTCAAAATGTAAAGGATGCCACCAGCGATAAACTTTGATGAAAGATGTTTTGAGGGTGCGAACACGTCCGTTACAGTGATGATACAAAAATATAGGTTAAGGGCTATTTCAAAATGATTTGTTTCATAGCTTTTAATGACTTCAAAGAGATGTAGTTGACTTCATTCTGAGTGAGCATCTTGTTCGTTTTGTTGAATAGAAATTCGTCAAAGGCGGAGCTTCATCCGAACGAAGCTTTAGGATAACAAGTAGACATTTTAAATATACTTTACACACAAATTAATGGACATGAATAAATACTAACCTTTCTCCAGTGTTTGAATTCCGTCGAGATTCGCCGAAGGGGAGTGACGACAAAAACTTTCCGAACTTACTAATTCGATTATTAGAAATTGCTTTTGGCTGTTTGTAATGCATAAATAAACCAATCATTTGTATCCTGCAGCCATTTCAAATATTATCAGCATATCAATTCATAAATATGCTAAACCCGACTAATATCAACTGTTTGACGTTTGACATTCACACCACAGAAATCTCAAAAACATCAAGAACATAGACAATATTCACAGGGCTGCCAATATAATCATCTCTTCGATCGTTCGACGTTCAAGAATACGTAAAATTGAAGGATTCGACAAAGTTGGTCGCGACGACGAGTAATTTTTGGTCGCTGCGAGGCGCATAACGAGTAACGTTTGATCGTTTGCTCGGGAATAGAGACCCTATGTGGCGATTTGGTGTCAACTCGAACGATGAATCATACTTGAACAACAAAAGTAGACGGGCTTTCAACTTGACCAACTTTGTTGAAAGAGTGTTCATACTTGTCAATAAGTTTTCAAGTGTCATTCAACACAGAATGATCTACTAAAATTGAACCGTCTGAACGGCCATAACGTAAGTTGCTCTGACCAAATTTTCAATAATCTAAATAACAACAAGCCTATGCCAATGTATTATTTATACAAATTTATTACACTTGATCTTTAACCAAAGTAGCTAATAAAATCACTAGATCCTTCGATCAAAGTAGGTACATCCAACAAGCAAAAACGAACACAACATATGGACGGAGAAATTTCATTTTCCATGGCGTAAAACTTTACAACAGATTACCTTAGATTGCCACTCTCCTACAAAAACTTTAAAAAATCAATGGTAATTATTCCCCTGACCGCCGCATTTTTGGTTGCACTATGTTTTCATTTTTATTTCCGAGTCCACACTTCAAGGGCGGACGTAATGGAGATGCGGAACGGGAAGGTCGGATTGTCAGATTGTCCCGAGGCAAGCTAATCTGGGATTTGGATGTATAGGAAGTTTTGCATAGAATGATTTGGCCAATTCTACCATATGTTTTTTCAGGGACGGGATGATTGTATCGGAGTTTATAATTGAATTTCGGACAAACCAGGGGATTTTTGTATATCTATAGTGAGGCATTTTGAAATGATTCGAGACGCTTTGTTTTTCCTGTAGCCCAGATGGGCGATGCATGTGTGATGGTGGGTCGAATTTGTGATTAAGATTAAGAATTCACAAAAAAATATATACATATATTTCACGCAGTTACACGCTGTTGAAGCCGAGAGGGGAAAAAAGAGCGTGTCCATCTTGTCACGATATCCACCCTGTTCGTTCCAGAATGCGATTTTATCCATGTAAAATAATTAGTCGTTACATTCATGTTATTTTAGTCATTTTAGTTATAATTGATTTTCGCGTAGTTTCTACTTTAAAATAGGCAAAGAATATTATCCCACGGTTTCTTCAAGTAAGGTCCCAACCTTGAGAAATATTTTTTTTTGGCTGATATTATGTAAATGCATTACTTTACCGATTTGGAAGAAAAAGTTTATTTCTTAAATTGTTTATTTTTAAATAGGTTTTTTTATATCTGTACATTTCAAATAGGACCCTCAAATAGAAAGCTGTTATAAATATTTATGGTAGCCCCCAAAATGTAAAGGGTTTGCAGTCGGCCTTTTATGACCTAAGCTAAGAGGAACTTTTATAATATAAAATTTGCAATATTTGTCTGTCCTTAAGTGATTTAGATGTAGTTTTATTGGTGGCCCTTTTTGGCCGACTTTAGGGCAATTGTTTTATTGCCAGATTTTAAAATCCAGATGTGGGAGCCGCTCAAATATTCTGTTCGCACCATTTTTTGTACCTTTGTATTTGTGGGTTTTTCTTTAAATATTGTGACTTTTGGAACAGAGAGTTAGTCTTGCTGTTAGAGTGAAGCTGGAAGTGGCTGGAAGGTACACGCGGTGTAGGTACCTTTACTTATGTAATTGTATAATTGCTGTATAATTGTACCCAGGGCCAGTTTTAGCACTACCAGCGCCCTGGGCGAGATTTTCACGGCGCCCCCTAACTGCAATTCAATTCCACACGAAAAAAGGCAATGGGTATAATGACATAACCGTTTATTAAAAAAAACAAACTATTTATTTTAAAAAACTAATAAAATTTCACTTTTCTAGTCTTTCTATCGGCGAAATTGATAACCTAATAAAATTCTTTGATTAGGTTTTATCAAAATCGATGTTTTCAGCAATTTCATTTTCGATTGACAAAGTTGCCAAGTTTGTCAATTTAGATTGAGATATTTACTAATGTTAACAGTACTAATGTCATCTAGCATTTGCATTTGTTGTACCTACATAACCAATGGAGTCATCCTGAGCAGCATCTGCAATTGTAGCACAACTTATTCCCTCACTTCGGGAAACTTCGTCCACAATTTCTTCAGCAGCTATCTGATCTGTCTCGTCAGACAGAGGCTTCATTACCGATGAATTCGTTTGTATTCCAGATGTAGAAGCCACATTCAGGTCTTAATTTTTTGTTATGTTATATTTATCTATATTCATAAACTTTTTTGTTTTTTGAAATTCCTTTTCTTTTTCTGCTTTTCATTTTCTATATTTTGATCCAGATTTCTTTTGATTAGATCAACGTGTTCAGACATTTTGTACTTAATTAGTTAAGTAGTAATCAATAAAATCTGCAAAAAATTAAATCTCTATAAGTCGAAACATTTGTAAAAATAAATTGATTACAATAAAATTTCACTATGGAGGACGACCAAAAACGCATTATATTTGGGATAGCGTTAAACACGAGAAGGAAGATCAAAAAATGTAGGTTACATTGACATGGCAGCAGAATATTTGTGAAATGTTTTACTTTTACAAGCTAGTGTTTCGCGACAGTGCTTAGATTTGGACGAAAAAATCACGATCGTCCTCTCGTTCCCGTGGGAATGAGATTTTTCCCGCATTAAAAAGTAGGTAATCTATTTATTATATAAATAGATATTATTTCTCCATATTATCTCCGTATCAAATTTTCATCAATATAGTATAATTAGTTAGCAGAGAGAGACAAATATAGTAGTAGAGAGTGTTTAGTATAGATTGTTAAAATAAATTTGTACTTACCTAATAAAATGATCCGTCAAAATATCAAATAACAAATACTTACTTTTACACTTTACACTATTTATATTTCAACTTTTTAGATAAAACTAATGGCACTCCCTAGTTGGAACCAAGAGTGACGAACAATAGCATCGCAACGTAGCGTGGAACGTCTGATTACTGCGTTTGCTTAATTTAAAAATAATTGGAATAACTGTTTTAAGTGCGTCTACTTATGCAAAGAATGAGAATGAGCTGGATGTGTTCTGCTTCGTCAAAAATAACGCCAACTCTTTTAAAATAAAATGTTAAAAAGAGATAGATAATGTGTTTCTCTATGGTTGGGGATTCCTGGTAAAATGAACTGCATGCAGTGCTCCGATCGAAGGGATTGTACACTACGTTCCAGAACTGGTGTTGCCCTCAGAGTAACAATTTTTTTCCTAAATTTAGGGAATTTACGAGAAAGTAGGCCTGGCTCAAAGAGCGAGGGAATATAAAGGGCGTCTGCGGTGCCTGTGGCGCCCCTTTATGTCCGGCGCCCTGGGCGGTCGCCCAACCGCACCCTACCCTAACGCCGCTACTGATTGTACCGATGATTACTTATATAATTGTACAGTTCAGTATTGTAAAAAACTGACGAGAGAAATATCGAGGTCATATTTGTCAGTGTGGAGTGGTCGAGGAGACCACCCGAGTAAGGGTAAATAGACCATTTTGTAATAAGTAATAGTATTTATTGCATTAAATAAATTGTGCTAAAGAAGAAGAAAAAGAAGTGTTTTCCTGCAAACTCCATTATGTTGTGTTCTAGTACCACGATAGTAGAAACACACCTTTCTGGTCATCAGAAAAATAAAAAAAAGTTAGATTCTTTACCAGTACCAATGTCATTATGGTAGGAACCAGGAAAAATAAAAAATAAAATCTCACAAAATGGCGCATATCAAAAAAAGTTTTTCCGTTATTTTTTAACTTTGCCGAATTTTAAAAATAGTCCAAATTAAAATTTTAAATTTATTGTTGGCACTGTAGAGGAATATATAAAGAAAATTCATGCAAAATTTAAAGAAAATCGGTCAATTAGAACTTGAAATTTTATGACAAACGTTTCGAAAAAAGCAGTTTCGAGAAAAACGCGTTTTCTATTTAGAATCTCTAGTTACATTCCGTCTAAACCGGTCGAATAGGCCACCTGCATGGATTTCATAACGATTTTTTTACTAAGATTACGAAAATGTTAGTAAAAATTTTTAGAAATGCACAGTTTTATTTTTATTTTTAAATAAATAAATCCATTATTTGGGCTCGTGACGTCACTACATGAAAATGACCACCTGCGTGGATTTCATAACGACTTGGAAAAAATCGTGTGGACAGATTTTTTTACTAAGATTACGAAAATGCTGGTAATTTTTTTTAGAAATGTATAGTTTTTTTAAAATTCTTAAATAAATAAATCCATATTTGGGCTCGTGACGTCACTACATGAAAATGACCGTCTCCGATAATGTTCTATTAATTTTGTAAAATTCCTCACTAATTTATTTTTTTATATGGCTACACTTTGATTTCAGGCGAATTTTTGAATTTGACATTTAACATTCACTAGATTTGTTTTATGTGCTCTGCGAATTTATCATTTGGTTTGACGTTTTGACATAGGTTACGAAGAGAACCCCTTACATTTTATGCCTTCTGTACCTGTTTTAGAGGTGTAATGGTAATGGTAATGGTAATGGTAATAAGTTTTAAGCTGCATCGATCACATTATGGTAAAATCTAAATTTGAACCAGAGGGAGCTGTCTTCACTACTGACATAACAGATCATGTGATATTGCTAAGGTTTATGAGCTTTACACTAAATAAAATAGCAAAAGATAATGAAAACTTGAAAACCGTCATCGATAACAATCTTTTGAAAGTCAAATTAAAGAAAGAATCATGGCAGTCAGTTCTGTCATCGCAAGATGTTAATTTAGCTACTGAAAATTTCATAAAATGTTTAAAAATGCATGTGGAAAGTTGTTCGTCTGTACAAAGTGTAAAGCATAACATGAAATATTTAAAACCTTGGATAAATAATGGAATTATTAAATGTCTCAGAACCCGAGACAAATTACACAACAAATGTCGAGCAGATTCAAATAATATTCAACTGCTGGATTATTACAAAAGATATAGAAACTGGTGTACAAAAATTATAAAATATACAAAGCAAGCATATTACAAAAGGAAACTGGATAACGCCAATGGAAATACCAAGCAACAGTGGAAGATTATAAAGGAGGCTGTAAATGTACAAAAGGAGCAAGGGTCTATAAAAAAATTAAAAATCAATAACAATATCATCTCAATGGAAGAGAATCCAAAAATAATCACTAATCACGTAAATAGCTTCTTCATTGATATTGGTCCTAGATTCGCAAAACAATTGTGCAGTGCAAATAAAACTACCGAAATGTGTCTTGTTAACAATTTTATACCTTGTACTCAATTTTCAGGAGAGAGCTTTGAATTTAAAACTACTAGCATTTATGAAGTTTCAAAAGTGATAAATGAATTTGTCTTTTTCCTGTGGTATTGATGGCTTAAGTATCATGGTATACAAACAGCATGTTTCTGTATTGGCTGGTCCCATATCTCACATTGTTAACCTTAGTTTTAAGAGTGGCATATTTCCTACTCATTGTAAGAATGCTAAGGTTGTACCTCTTTTCAAAGGTGGGGATCACCTAGAGGTTAACAATTACAGACACATATCTTTACTCAATACTCTCTCAAAATTGATAGAAAGATTAGCCAAGTCAAGATTAGTTTCATTCTTAGACAAATACAAATTACTCTCTGACAATCAATTCGGTTTCAGAGCAAATAAAGGTACGAGTGATGCTGTTTTAAAGGTATTGACCAAAGTTACAAGAGCGCTGGACTATGGCAACAAAGCCATAGCCCCCACCCTCCCAATCCCATCCGTCCCCTTGCCCCCCACTACAACAACTCCCCCCACCTCGAACCCTACCCCCACTGTCCACAAACCCGCATCCCAACTCCCGGCCAACTCTCGCAACCCGAATCCCCGCAACTGGCCTCAGCCCCATTATTACAAGTCAAGAAATAGCCATCAATCAAATAGGGCTCATTCGACCCATTCTCAATCGTATAATAACCAAGCTAGCCAACAATACAGGCTAGACAGGGGATCTGCCCCCGCCCAAGAGTCCCAACAACAGTTGCCCCCCTTAGACCCAATCCATAAAAAAGCCCTCGAAGAGCAACTTGAATTCATCAAATTAACGATTAAAAACGCCACCGACGAGATGTTTAAAATTGAAGCCACATTAAGAAATCATAATGTCTAGACACCAAAATATAATAGTCAACCTGCAAACAGCCTATTGGAACGCCAATGGCTCTGTCCTCTCCCACAAAGAGGAAATAATTGATTTTCTTAAAGAATACAACATTGACGTATTCTTCATTAATGAAACATGGCTCAAACCATCTAAGAAATTTAATTTACCTAATTATATCACGTACCGGGATGACAGGTTAACCAATAAATGCGGCGGCACGGCTATTTTAGTCAAAAATAATATTGACCACCGTCTAGCACATTCATTCTCTAGTATCAACATTGAATCCACCTCGGTAGTAGTAAATACATCTTCCGGACTAGACGTGGGCAAAATTGAATGATCGAATTAAATGAATAAATTCAATCTTGTGACACACTCAATCTAATTCTCAATTTCAAAAGGAATTGATTCTTCATTCCTTATCTTTGGCCTTGCATCCTACGATTTTTAATGACACCATAATTTTAAATTTCCATTTATTTTACTGTTAAATTATTTCAATGAATAATGTGTTCTGTAAACGATTTAAATATTATATTGTTTCATACGTATTTAAATACTATTAAACAGGCCGCGCGCCGCGAAGTGGTCGACGGACGGTATTGTGAACGACTCGCCTATTACGATTGTATTCCGCTACCGCCGCGCCGCCATTCTAAAAACACCCGAACATCATCAAAGTCCATGTCCCAAAATGGCCAAAACGCGGCCGCGATTCATCCGGGTTGCCCGAGCATCTCTTTCACGCAAGGAATTAATCATTTATCCTAATCAATAGTCCTGAGATCGTCCTTAAGGTCCCCGCCGTCCCAGGTCCGTGTTCAATGTCCGCGTCCCAGGTATCTAGTCTGTCGAAATCGAGATTGTCCGATTCCGACAGACAGAGGAATTAAAACAAAAGTCTTTTTCACTTTTTTTTTTTTTTTTTTTTTTTTTTTTACATTAACTCCACACAGGAGGCCCTGAGGAAAATAATTTCCCTCAGGGCCTATGTCATCTGGGATGCTGTGTGGAGGGTCTTTTTGAGGAGAGGAAGGAATGAACATTGGTCTTGAAGAGACCCATGTTGTAGGAAGGAGGAAACACAGAGGCCGGCAAATCATTCCACAGCCGAGCTGTTGAACACAAGAACGAGTCGAAGAAACGACCCGTTCTCATGTGACAAATGTCAACTGTGTACAAATGTTGGGCACGCGTTTGGCGTGTTTCCCGACTATGCACCGGTGCCGAAGGGATCAATGATGCTAGTTCCTCGGAGCATCTTCCATTGTAATACCGGTAGAACAAGGATAGCATTCCCACCCGACGCCTGTGCTCTAAAGATTGCAATCCGTCTGTTAAGATGGGAGAATCTATCAAACGGACCGCCCGTTTCTGCACAGAGTCGAGGGTATTTTTCAGGTATTTTGGAGCTCCAGACCAGAGGTGGCTGCCTTGTGACACTTGTGACGTCATGGTCTTTTGTAAATCTCAGACCTAGAAATGACGTCAGGCTTCATCGTCACGTCAATGTCACGATATGTCCCAAACGCATCCTAGTCCTAGGTCCGCAGTTCACGAGTAAATCAAGTCACTGCTAGGTAAGACACAAAACATTAGTCAAAAGTTACTAATTCATTCCTCAATGCCAACCCTTAATCCGTCCGCGCGGTTCATTTATTCCCCCGCGCGCCAAGCCGTCAATTTCATTACATAGTTAGTCGAAAACTTTCGACTTTGAATCTGAACATCAGCTAGTGAGAAGCTAAAATGATGCTTATCTGTTTTTTTGGTACTTACGGAAGATATTGTACCTACCTACTTTTAGACGTAGATCTTGGGTCGATATAATATGTAAATTTGCAGATATTATAAGGCCAATTAGCTGTGGTTAGCTGTCATAAAATACTCATCTTAATGTTAAAATGTATGTTTATATTAGATCACGTGAAATGGAAAAAAATTATAAGTTTAATAAATAAAATTAAATCAATAAAATTTTAAGGGTGAAACGAAAACTTGTATAATTTTAAGATATATAATTGCTAGCAATAAATACATTTTACATACGAAAAATTACGACACTAAAAAAAGACAAACAATATAGGATTTAGCCTGCGAGATAATGAGATAGAATGATCGGTCTCCTCTTTGTGTGGTGTTTCGTAGCCTATTGGTCTCCTCTTTGTGCGGTGCTTCGTAGCCTCCCCACTCATTGTGATTTTGAAAACCGATGAAACGAAAAAGCGACACTAAAAAGAGTCAAACACAATAATCTATAGGTTTTAGCCTGCGAGATAATGAGATAGAATAATCGGTCTCCTCTTTGTGCGGTGTTCCGTAGCCTATTGGTCTCCTCTTTGTGCGGTGCTTCGTAGCCTCCCCACTCATTGTGATTTTAAAACCGATGAAACGAAAAAGCGACACTAAAAAGAGTCAAACACATTAATCTATAGGTTTTAGCCTGCGAGATAGAACAATCGGTCTCCTCTTTGTGCGATGCTTGGTAGCCTATCAGTCTCCTCTTTCGCGGTACTCCGGGTACTCCGTGGCCTCCCGGTCTCGTGTGCGGTGTCAGCCTCCCCATTCATTTAATTTTCAATTTTTTTTTTTTTTTGGGGATTTAATTGAATTAAAGGAATGAATTAAAGGAATCAATTCAAAAGGCCATGGGAATCAGTCTGAATCGATTCACTCCTGGGAATCATTCTGCCCACGTCTATTCCGGACCACTTAAACTCATCTCCGTTTATGCACCACCGAAACGCCCACTGATCCCGTCCGAACTGGACAGTTTATTAGAAGAAAATGTTCCCACCATTTTAGCCGGGGACATGAACGCTAAACACGGATCGTGGCATAGCCTACATTCAAACCTAAAAGGTAACGTGCTGGCAAAATACGCGAGCACGAAATCAATTGTAGTAGACGCTCCGGACGTACCAACGCTACACCATGCTAACGGTATTCCGGACGTGATAGACATAGTGATCTTAAAAGAAACTAATCATTTGCACTCTTTAAAAGTAGTTAAAAAACTATCCTCCGACCACGATCCAGTTCTTCTAACATTAACAGGAGGCTCTAATCCCTTGGTCCCCCTCGTGCCTATAAAGAAAAAAATTAATTGGAAAAAATTCAGCGATTTATTAGAAAATAAAATCACAATACCGAAATCAATACCTGACGAATTAGCCCTAAATACCGCCACCTCCGACCTAATTAAATGCCTAAAATCTTGTATTAACGAAGCGTCAACAGCGATTACCATAAAAGATAACTCAGCTAAATACGGTATTCCCGAAGAGATCAAAGATCTTATTAGGGAAAAAAACCAAGTGCGTAAGGAGTGGCAAAGTTCATTTAATCCCATCGTTAAACAACATTTAAATAGACTAAATAGAGAAGTACGCGAAGCACTATATGATTACCGAAATGAGCGTTGGAACGTATTCATAGCCTCCCTCGAAGATGACAGAGATGCCTACTGGAAACTCTCCAAAGCACTCAGACGTCCAGCAACAAAAATAGCTCCGCTTCAAGGCCCAAACGGTAAAGTTTTTTCTGCAGCAGACAAGGCAGAAGCCTTCGCAGATAGCCTTGAAGCACAATTCACTCCTAACACGGAACACGATGACCCAGCCTTCGTAGCTAAGGTGGATTCTAAAGTAGAAGCAATATCAAATCTCGACCCCCAGGACCCGCCCATTAATGCCACATCTCCGGATGAAATAATAAAAATAATCAAGGGTCTAAAAAAGAAGAAAGCGGCCGGTCCTGACGGTATATCTAACAAAATTCTCAAATGCCTACCGAAAAAGGGCATCTGCGCCCTGACTGCCATCTGCAATGCAGCGCTTAGACTGCGTTGCTTTCCAAAGGACTTCAAAGAAGCTGATGTTATATTAATTCCGAAACCAGGCAAGGATCCATTATTAACGGAGAACCATAGGCCGATAAGTCTCCTTCCTTGCTTGGGTAAAGTCCTGGAAAAAGTAATCCTTGTAAGATTAAATGAAATCACAAACAAATGTAAATTCTTGCCAGACTTTCAGCATGGGTTTCGAGCTGGTCATTCAACCACTCATCAACTCCTCCGTGTCGTGGAACACATCACGGAGGGCTTCAATACAAAGAAAAAAACAGTAATACTCTCTCTAGACGTTAGTAAGGCGTTCGACAAAGTCTGGCATAACGGCCTCATATATAAAATGTACTGTCTAGGATATCCACTTAGAATCATCCAACTTATAAATAGTTTCCTGAGAAATCGTTCATTTAAAGTAAAAATAGATAATATTTTCTCCACTACTCGTCCCCTGTCAGCTGGGGTCCCGCAAGGCAGCCAACTCTCCCCGTCTTTATACAACATTTATTCGAGTGACATTCCTAAACCAATAGATCACAATATCATGATAACCCAATTCGCTGATGACACAAACATCATCTCGAGTTCAACTGTCGAGGCCACTGCTACACGCCGCGTACAGAAACAAGCCACTCTCACAGAAAAGTGGTGTAAAAAGTGGAGAATCTCTATCAATCCGACCAAAAGTGTCGCGACCGTGTTCCACAAAACACGGCCTAAACGACCCCCTTTCATTAAACTGTTTGGGAAAAATGTTCCATGGGAATCATCATTAAAATACCTCGGTGTCACTCTAGATTATAAACTAACGTGGAAAAAACATATAGAAGAAAAAAGAAAAGCTGCAAATCGTTATCTATCATCCCTATATCCCATGATGTGTAGAAATAGCCGTCTATCTACAGACAATAAATTACTGCTTTATAAGACAACCATCAGATCATGTTTTTCATACGGTTGCCCAATCTGGGGTTATGCAGCAAAAACCCATATTGATAAACTTCAAGTCTTTCAAAATAAATGCATTAGACTCGCCTTAAATGCTCCTCACTGGAGTAGAATATCTACTCTCCACAATGAATCCAACGTCCCGTTGGTTAAAGACCTTATCTTTGCACAGGCTACTAGGTTTTTCGCTGGCCTAGATAGTCACTCTAATCCCACTATAAACTCTCTCGCTAAATACAGTGAGAATGATCACTTTAAATATAAAAAACCCAAATCTGTCTTACGTAGAGATTAATAATTTACGTATAGAATATTCCTGCATAAAGCCGCAGTAAAATAAAACTTTCATTTCTCGAAAACTCATTAACATTAAAAACCATGTAAAGCATCATTAGATAATCCTTTTATAAATATGTTAGAGCAAGTAAACTTCGGTTTAGGTACTCTGAAAAATAAATAAATCCAAAGTCCAAAGTCCAAAGCGGAGCGTTAGTGTGGGGATTGGTTTATTTATGGTGTGGACGGGTTGTTCGTGTCTGTACGTCAGAACGCGCGCGAACAATGGAGAACTTGTTCCCGGCAGACTGAGCTATGTTCACTGCGCGCACGCCGGAAACAGATGCGAGTAGGTTCATGTTCGGTTCGTGCGCGCGCTGCGTCCACACTTGTGAAATGTTCCTTTCATGTTACATTGCATGTTACGTTACAGCAATCTGTACCCGCCTCAAAGGTTATACCATAGGTCGTTGGCAGATTTGTTAAATTTTCGAAAAGATTTTGTATTGTACCACACCAACGCCTTCTGTAATAGTGCAGGAGTCTATGACCACACCCACTTCAAATCATACAATCATGCATTAAAATAAATCAATGCATTATCTAGGTATCACATGTTTTAGAATTTTGATTTTAGTTTAAATAAAACCATTAAAAAATATATACTTACATGTGTTTCTTGACGAAAATTGGTCCGTTTGTGTATTTATTTGCGCACTTCCAAACTAATATATTTCAGATTTTTTAACATTCTTATTTAACTTAGACATTATTGAAAAATGATCAACACTTATAATCAAAAAATAATTACAAAAAGTACATTATTTTAATAGTTTTATCATCACGCCTATCAACATTTTTGGATGCAGGTATAAATTAAAGCAAATTTGGAATGAAATAAAATCTATATTGAGATATAATTTTAAAAAGCTGGTACGGAGAATAATTAATCTTTCTGATTGTAACCACCCTGCATGATCGTAAGAACAACTTTCGACGAAATGTGGATTTTCGGCTGCGTATATCATTTCAATAATGGAGACCAAATTACCCATGAAAGGTTAAAAAATATGGCAAAAATATTAACAATTACGTAGAAATATTAATAAATTGGCAATGTTGAGTTGATATACTAATATAAATATGCATTGGCAGTCCGCATTCACCTTTTGACACTAAATGGGAAAAGATTTTCGTTTCTCAAAGATCGAACGGAATAAATTGATAGCGTCGATTTAAGTCTATGTATCGCGACCACGATTTTTATCAATTATAAGAGCTTCGTTAGTTCAATCCGTTCATTAAATAAGCCGGTAATTTTGTATAACGAAAGACATTATTAAAACATATGTGTGCATTGACTGTTAACCGAAACTTATGTGTTATTACGGAGACCACGCTAAAATGTATCAATAGTCGGTCTGTCAACAATCGTTGACCGTGCTCGCAAATATTGATAACTGACCATAAATTAGGGATTTGGTCAAAATCGTATTGATGTAGGGATTTATCGATCGTCCACGCTAGACCTCCAGCAGTTCTCAATTCAGGGCCTCTTCAGCGGAATAATATTATATTTTGAGATATTAAAAATCTGATACAATTAAGTAGGTAGGTAAGTAACTCACTTTTCGTCCTTATATTTGCAATAAACTTCATTAACAATGGCGTTAAGATGCTTTTGTCCCAATACGAGGGACAACATATTGCCCACGTACGGATATGGCTTAGAGCTTTTGACTCCACGTTTATCAAAAAATCCAAACGTCGAAGTTCCAAAATAATACAGCAAGCCCACTATTACGGCTAGCAGGAAAAGCATCACGTCTAACCAAGTAAATGTCCACAAAAACATTTTTACAGTATTTCGCAGACGATATCTGAAAAAAAAAAACAGTGTTATATTTAAATTTTTTAAAAGAACAACTCTCTATTTAAAACTTTTGAATGTTATTCCCAAAGATATTCAAATGCAGAAGAGATATGCTATGGTGTCCGGGCAACTGTCGCCGGACTACGCGCTAATTAGCGTAGTTTTCATACAAAAAGAATTTGTTCATTTCGTTGATTTTTTGAAAATGTGCATTAATATTGGTTAACAATATGTTTTGAATAAGGAAAGAATTCGTTCATTTAGTTTAACGTTCGTTTGGTTTATTCGTTAATTATTTGTTCTTTTAGTTTATTTGTTAATTGGTAAACAATATCGGCGACACCCGGAAGCGCAGACCCACATAGTAAAAACAGCAGATAGCACATCTACTTATATTTCAATATCTTTGGTTAATCCCATGAATGTAATATATCATTGAAAAAGAAAATAATACTAATAATCTAAACGAAAATGTGAAAGAGAACAAGACATAGAAAAATGGAAAAAGATAATGGTCGTAACTGGGACTTTTGCGTCTTATATATTAGTTTGGATTATTAGTGTTATCTTCTTCTTCAATGAAGTATTATATTTTATTTATATCTATTCATTTATGAGGAACATTTCATACACAACATAATTTTGGATTTGAGGCCAAAATACGCAACCAAACTGAACAATTATTTTTTTAATCTCAATGTAAGCAATTTTCCGGTACGGATTTGCGCTGTTTTATTTATTTTTGTTTTAAATTATTATATATTAGCCATTAAAGAATTAAAATTTTCATGATATTAGAGGCATCTTTGGAATTTGTTTGTAATTGATTATACTGTAAGTATTTGTCAAAAAAGTAATCTTACCCAATCTACCTACTATGAAAATATAATGAAATATACTCGAGATAAAAAATAAAGATAAAAAATTAAAGCATTTGAAAAACAGCTTCTGTCTGAAAAGGGTTTAATTTATTTTCGACAAATTTGTGTTCCAACTTAAATCGGTCATTTATTGTAAGTAAAATTTAAACCCATCAAAATGCTTTTAATGAATAATTTTCATTCTTTATTTTGTATTTATACAGAGTTTGGGAATAATATTTTTTTTAAGTAATTATCATCAATTCACAATAATTGTCGAAGTTGGCTCTAAAATCGTTAAAATTCGACTTTTTTAATTGCCTATGTTTTAAAATTTGAGACCTAAATAATTAAAGTACTTAGAACGTATCCACACTAGATATTTGCCATACCCAATATCTAGTACAGCATCCATACTAGATATTTGCTATACCCAATATCTAGTACAGCATCCATACTAGATATTTGCTATACCCAATATCTAGTACAGCATCCATACTAGATATTTGCTATACCCAATATCTAGTACAGCATCCATACTAGAAGAATTTTTTTTATTACTTTCTAGGAAAGTGATATTTGCTATACCCAATATCTAGTACAGCGTCCATACTAGATATTTGCTATACCCAATATCTAGTACAGCATTCATACTAGATAGTTGCTATACCCAATATCTAGTACAGCATCCATACTAGATATTTGCTATACCCAATATCTAGTACAGCATTCATACTAGATATTTGCTATACCCAATATCTAGTACAGCATCCATACTAGATATTTGCTATACCCAATATCTAGTACAGCATTCATACTAGATATTTGCTATACCCAATATCTAGTACAGCATTCCTACTAGATATTTGCTATACCCAATATCTAGTACAGCATCCATACCAGATATTTGCTATACCCAATATCTAGTACAGCATTCATACTAGATATTTGCTGTACCCTTCGATTAAAAAAATAACTTTTCAATTTGGTTTTTGGCCTCAAATCCATAATTACCCAAGTTTTACATGAAAAAGGCAGCGCTGCCGTTCCCCGTATCTCGATGAAATCACAAAACTGTAAATAGGTAGTTCAACGTGTTAAGAATTTATGCTAGTTAAGAATTTATGGAAACGAAAACACAATCACTCTGCAAGATTAAAAATGAAATCAGACTTCCCTTTCGAATGAAGTCAAAATTAAATAACACATTTCCATACTAGTCCCAACGTAATATCGTACGGACCGTCATCGTTCTAGTATCTACTCTTTTTCGTTTTCAAACAAGACGCGTGAGAAGGAAGAAGACGACAATCTATGACGTCCGTTCAAGCTCTCGTTAGGATTAGTTCATTTGGAGCAGCGGTTTTCAACCTGTGGTACGCGTCCCCTTGGAGTACACGAAGCAAAAATTGGGGGCACCCAATATCGTGGCCTTAATGTAGGTTTTAAAACTCAACGTTTTCGAGGCTTTTTAAAGTTAAAAAAATTCACCCCTCAATACACTTTGTGAGTTTGGAGTTGTGTTTGGAGAACATATTGTTTTTCGTTGAAGGTCAAGCCAATTCGTTCCAAGCCAATTCGTTCCACACGCAGCACCCTCACACGCAGCACCCAGCTTTCCGACCGTGACTGCCGCCCGCGACAGTCGCACTCTCCGGCTTGACAAAAAAATGTCATTCTCCACCGTCTACGCTTTTGTTACCTGAAGTAATCCATCATGTCTTGGTGCCTTACCCCTGAGGCGACTTCCTTCATCGACAATCACCCGGACCCCGCCAACATGTCCGAAGAAGACCATTCTTATCTCTCCTCACTCGTCATCGCCAGTCATCGCTCCCTCACCCTCTCCCGCTGCAGTTCGCCCCAACCCTTCTTAGACGACCATCACACCACCATGCTCGAGTTGGAAGCCTTCGCGCTCGAGGTGGACTCCTTCAATCCTTGGATTGATTCCGACTTCAAGTCCCAAGAAATCAACGCAGCACCACCAGCAAACGCAGCATCAGACCAGCATCACCGCTCAGTGAATCCCCCCAACCAATCCGTCTTGTCCGCCTTGTCCTCCCTTAGCCATGAGATTGATTCCTTTATCAATGACAGTCACACCACCCTGCTCAATCTGAAATCCGTCAAACTTGAGTTGAACTCCCTCCTTCCCCGTTCCACCTCTCCTTGCAGTTCGCCCCAACACGACTCAGACGACCATCACACCACCATGCTCGAGTTGGAAGCCCTCGCGCTCGAGGTGGACTCTTTCAATCCTTGGATTGATTCCGACATCAATCCCCAAGAAATCAACGCAGCACCACCAACAAACGCAGCATCAGTCCAGCATCACCGCATCACCCCTCCAACCGACCACCGCCCTATCGCCCCTCAAACCGATGGCCCTCCTGCCACCTTCCCAACCTTCGCCCCCCCTACCGCCCCTCAAACCGCCCACCCCCTTACCGCCTCTCAAGAAAACGGCCCTACTACCGCCCCTCAAACCGTTTGCCCTCCCATCGCTTCCCTATCCGATCGCCCCCTCACCGCCCCCCAACCCGTTGACCCTCTTACCAACCCTCAAACCGCCCCCCAAGCCGATTGGTCCACTATCGGTTTAGGTCTCCTCACCTACCCCCCTAACCCCCCAACCAAAGGGCAAAGTCATCACTCCTCATCCTCGCGCTCCAGCGTCACCAATAAACCCATCCAACCAACTCCCGACAAGCCAGGCCCCGTGGAAATGGCCTGGGTCTACGTCAGACCATCCCGCAAACGAATCCGCCTAAAGAAACCCCCCCACCCGTTCTCATTCCAAAGCACCAAGCATTTCCTTCCCAAACTAACAAACCGATCCCTCAACAACACCTCCCTCAAGCAAAAGCCCCACCCCTCAGTCTACCACCCCCCTCACCCCTCGACATGCTACCGCGCCCCAAAGTCTTCCCACCCTCCCCCCCAAACACCGACATCTATCTTTCTACCCCCCCCCCTCCCCCCCTCAATCTCTCTTACTAAACCCTCCCCCTCCCCAACGTCCCAATCAAACAATTAACAAACACCAACGATCACCAAGTTCTACAACTAAAAGAAAAAATTCAGATGAAGGAGAAAGGGGCCTAAATTGGCCCGGTGCTCCACAAGCCACTCATACAAAAGACAAAAGATTTTGGCGGTGTCGCCCATAAATGTGGTTGATTAAAATTGTAAGTTTTAAATAATTATACATTTTAAATAGGAATGCGGAAAAGGAGGCAAGGGGTCTTCTTGCCTAGCGAAAAGGATGCAGGCAGTCACCTTGCCTAGCGGTAAAGGGGTCTTCTTGCCTAGCGAAAAGGAGGCAGGCAGTCACCTTGCCTAGCGGTAAAGGGGTCTTCTTGCCTAGCGAAAAGGAGGCAGGCAGTCACCTTGCCTAGCGGTAAAGGGGTCTACTTGGTTTGCTTTTCCCTGGGGCGGGGACTTAAACAATAGAATATGTAACAAATATAAATTTTACATGAAATTATAAAATGTCCCCGGTGGCAACCTGTGACAGGTAGCGTTTATTTGTCGCACCGGGAACATGCACATTGTTGGGAAAACATTATTTTACATAATTTTAATAAAATAAGAATTAGGCAATTTTATACCTAAAGAAACAATATCTTTTCACCAAATTTAGTCGCTGGTGGCATGGTACATTAGCATTTCGAGGCCAGAAATTTCAGCAAAATTTACAAGAAATGACCTCAAAATGTAAAGGATGCCACCAGCGATAAACTTTGATGAAAGATGTTTTGAGGGTGCGAACACGTCCGTTACAGTGATGATACAAAAATATAGGTTAAGGGCTATTTCAAAATGATTTGTTTCATAGCTTTTAATGACTTCAAAGAGATGTAGTTGACTTCATTCTGAGTGAGCATCTTGTTCGTTTTGTTGAATAGAAATTCGTCAAACGAAGCTTTAGGATAACAAGTAGACATTTTAAATATACTTTACACACAAATTAATGGACATGAATAAATACTAACCTTTCTCCAGTGTTTGAATTCCGTCGAGATTCGCCGAAGGGGAGTGACGACAAAAACTTTCCGAACTTACTAATTCGATTATTAGAAATTGCTTTTGGCTGTTTGTAATGCATAAATAAACCAATCATTTGTATCCTGCAGCCATTTCAAATATTATCAGCATATCAATTCATAAATATGCTAAACCCGACTAATATCAACTGTTTGACGTTTGACATTCACACCACAGAAATCTCAAAAACATCAAGAACATAGACAATATTCACAGGGCTGCCAATATAATCATCTCTTCGATCGTTCGACGTTCAAGAATACGTAAAATTGAAGGATTCGACAAAGTTGGTCGCGACGACGAGTAATTTTTGGTCGCTGCGAGGCGCATAACGAGTAACGTTTGATCGTTTGCTCGGGAATAGAGACCCAGATCTTATCTTAGTGACAGAACACAACAAGTGGAAATAAATAAGATGTTAAGCGAGGGTAAATCAATCTCCTTTGGAGTCCCGCAAGGTAGTGTGCTTGGGCCAATATTGTTTCTTATTTATATAAATGATTTATGTAGTCTGAAGATTCCTGGTAACATTGTTAGTTTTTCAGATGACACTGCCTTAATATTTGAGGGTAAAACTTGGAATGAAACTTTCAACAAAAGTAATGTAGGTTTAAAAGTGGTAAATAGTTGGTTAAACAATAATATATTAACTTTGAATGCACAAAAAACCAAATTTATCACTTTTAGCATTTCAAGTAAAAGTCAGCCTTCTGAAACTCACAACTTGATTATTCACAATTGTTTTCAAACATGTAACTGCAACCCTTTAGAAAATGTAGTCAGCATCAAATACCTTGGTGTAAAAATAAATAAATTTTTGAGATTGAATGATCATATCAATATGTTAGTAAATAATACTAGGAGACTTACCTATATCTTTAAAGAACTGAGACATATACTAGACAAAGAAAAATTAAAAACTGTTTATTTTGCAATAATCCAGTCTCTGCTTTCTTATAATATTGTGTGATGGGGATCCTGCCCAAAGACTTATATAGAACCACTTAATATTGCCCAAAAATTGATTCTTAAAGTTATGTTCAAGAAAAAAATTAAATATCCAACTCATTTACTTTGTAAGGAATGTAATGTAATGAACGTAAAATAGTTATATATTACACAAACGCTTTGTAGATTTTTTAATAATATTAATTTTGCAGAAAGAACACAGCAAATTCGTACTACGAGAATTGGCTCTGGTCTGAACTTTATGGCAATTCAAACTAAATCTTCTTTTGGTCAAAGAAATTATTTTTATCAAGCTCCACTCATATTTAATAGCATTCCAGAACATATAAAGTCATCTAATTCCTTGTACACTTTTAAAAAGGATCTTAAATTATTTGTGTTAGTCGAGGATTGCCAATTGATTTTCTCTACTTTGTCCTTTCTAAATTATTAGCTAAATGAGTATGTTTATAATAATAAGCTAAAATAATACTATTTTTGTTTGAACCGTTTTTGTTCATCTTCCTCTTGCCAAATCTATAGCATGTTAAATTGTATACATATATTTATTATTCACAACTTAATCCTTAAAAACAAAAAACAAAAACAAAAAAACTTTATTTTATTTTATTTTAAATCAGATCTCAAAACTATGGTCACCCTAAAAGTCTACATTAATGTACTACCTAGCGCCATCAGTTTAGTAGGTACCAGTAGGTACCCGTAATCTAATCTCAATCTCTAAGAAATACAACAATATTGTTCTTTCAAAATCTGTATAATTTTGTGTTATTTTGTTAACTTGTATAATTATTGTTAACCTCAACACAGGCTTGTCCTAGTGAGGTAACAAATTGTATTGTAAACATTTTTACCTGCAGTGTAAAGAAACAATAAATAAATAAATGGTAATGGTGCTGATTTTAACAAAATCAAATTTTATAATATTCTTATTATCATTATAATTTACAAGTACAAGTATATTACATTGGATTTAGTCATATATAGACGTTGAACATTATAATGATTTATGATCAATAAGATGGATGAAGGAAAAAAATATTTATGAGATATAATATTTTTAATTTTGATATGCCTCGTTATTCTCCTGTGCCATTCGTGGGGAAAACGTTCTTTTTCATAATTTTCGGCTATGTAATTATCTATATTATTTACTATTTCGCACCCTTAAAATTATGTCCCGTCTTTCCGGTTTATAAAAAATGGTTTGATTTTTGGATTGAAATTTTCAAAAATCCCTGGGGTTTCAATACAGAATGTCTTATAAATATTTGCGTAAACCCATTTAAAGGTACGTTTCCACGGTTGCCAAGGCTTGGCAAGCCTCCACAAGCTCCAAGCGTCCACAAATCTCGCTTGGCATTTGGAAGTCGTTTACATGCTTGTGAATGCGTCAGTGCGCTACCTACACCCGAGCATGGCGGACGCCGAACTTGTGTCGGCTATTGCGTTTGGTTTATCAAACTTTTATTTGAAATACAAGCAAAGTGTAACAAAAACAAGGAAAGCTCGACGACCACGAGGATGATGGATGATACAGATTCATAAAAATCGTCCCAGGTCACTTCGCACAAAGAGGAGACCTTATCTCACAGGCTAAATCCTATAGATTTTTGTCTCTTTTAGTACCACTTTTTCGTTTCATCGAGTTTCAAATCACAACGGTGCTAAAGAAGTTTTCGCTTCAAAAATAATGATCGCAATTGGGAACCGAACTCGAGGATCACTTGTCTTATATAAAATTATTTTGTATTATAAAAAAAGTTATTGTAACAAAAATCATATATTTTTTTACTATAATAAATAGTAAATCATCAATAAAATATTATTTATTTATTTTGACTTTTTAGGTAAATCCAGTCGCAATAAATTACATAACATAAGTGCATTAAAATTATGTACTTAAACATTTTAATAAGTCTGGCATGCCTCATACGTCATACATATGTCTCGTAATATTATAAATATTATCATAGACCGCATGGAGCAAAAACGGCGTGCATTCGCCGCCAGTTCGAAAGTGCCACTTGCACTGAGTGTTTGCCGAAGCTTGCCGTTGGATCCGACCCCGACTGGATCGGCGGCAAACTCTCGCAAGCTCTTGCAAGCCTACGCAAGCCAAGCCAAACGACCTGTTTACACGTTTGCGCTTGTGGACGCTTGCCGAGACTTGGCAAGCGTGGAAACGTAGCATTAGAGTTGTGGCAATTTTCCAACTGGCAAAAAAAAATGGCTAGGTATAACTTTTAAAATAATTCGAATTTTGAAAAAACCTTAAGGAGATATTCTTGTATATCTAAATTATCGAAATAAGTAAAAATAAATACTAGAATACTCCCCTTACTCTGGCTGCGATGGAGCCCCGGTACCCGAACTGGTAATAGAGTTACCCCAAGCGTCAATGCAGGGCCTGTTCGGAAGATTCGAAAGATTAGTTTACAATAACAAATTATGTCAAATTCATTGTCAATTATTCTAAAAAAAATGTCCTTTCATGTGTGACAGAAGAATCATTGTCATACAGCGGCGTCACTTGAAGCTAGGGTTGCCATCTCTTAAATTTGGCCACCAGGACAAGACGCGTGAAAACCCCGGATTTTAGGGCCCAGAACCCGGACATGTCAACAGGTTTTTTTAAACATAGTCAGTGTAATAAAAAACAGTTGAAAATTTCATTAATCACCTTTTGTTTATTTAAAATGAAATTTAGTCATCTTTTATCATCATTTTAAAAGTACCTAACAAAACAGAATCTTATTACAGTTTGTTACAAATTGTTTTAATAATCACTATAATCAGTCAATTTTTTTATTCTTAAAAATCACAAATTATTAATATACTCTGTTATGAAAACAAAACCTTATTAAAATATTAAGCCTAACTAAATTCAATTAAATTTTCAAACAAAAAACTTAAAAGTACTGAGACCATTTTAGTAATAAGTCTTACAATTTTTGAGGTAACTCTTTTAACTCAATAATAATTATATCTTTAAGTTTTTATCAGCAGCCATATAAACAACAAAATATCTCTTAACATAATATGAACTAAATTCAGTCTTCTTAAATCTTAAGCAACTAAACTGAAACTTTTTAAAGTTTAGACTTACTGTAATGTGAGTTACATTATTATTTTTTTTAAGCATAAAATAACCAAAAACCATACCTATTTATATCACCTTAAAGTTTTAATCAACAGCCATATTCTAAATTTCTTTTGCGTAATAAAAACAATCCATAACTCTACAAAAATGAAAAGAAATTTTTGCACTCATAAGTATATTATTTGATTATCTAGCTATTATAGCTTTTTCCTCAGCCTCTTGCCTTTTTTACTTTTTTTTTGTATTTATCACTCTTTCCTATAACTTTTAGAATATCTTCCCTTTTTAAAAGGAATTTGTAAAAATCAATGCAGCTGTATTCTTGGAAATTGAATTTAATTTTAATTAAAGATAAATGAAACAATGTTACTTTGTTTGAACCACTTTTATATTTGTCTAAAGCCGACCGGTTTCAGAACGACCGTTGCTTCCTTAGGGCAAACGTATACGTTTGACTTTAAATTTTAAGACTTTAAATAAATTTTTTTAAACCCGGACATCAAATAAAACCCCGCCCGGACGCTCCCCGGACGCCCTCTAAACTAGGACAAATCCGGGGAAACCCGGACGGATGGCAGCCCTACGTGAAGCCGATAACGTGCATTATTTGTATTTATTCACACACAGCACGTATCTCCAAACTTCCAAACATATGTCAAGCGTCTAGCCAGTTTTGACATTGACATTGACAAGAACAGACCTGCCAGTAGATTATATTATACATAGAATTTGAATACAAGGTGTCCGGGGTAAAATGCACTAACAAGTGAGGTCATTCTACACGATGATGGTAGAAGTAAAAAAGATAAATAACTTATTTTTTCAAATTCCATCGTTCTATCTACAAACAATTCAGGTTTTTAACCTGAAAATTATCTTAACCCTAAAGTCTCTAACATTTTGCAATGTCAGAATACAGATTCCGCGGAAAATTACAAAAATAATTGTCATTGTTTAATAAAACACTCTTCTCCAAAGCAGATGAAACTCTTTCGATTTTAGTATTACAAATCGACATACACAATTAAAAATATAAGCATTTTGAACGCAAACAATGCAAAAGTTTTTAAAGTAGTTTACCGATGGTTTTATCGTGCAAACTGTAATTACTATTTTTTTTCATTAACCCCAAGGAGGCCCTGAGGAACATTATATTCCCTCGGGGCCTATATATCATATTTGTGAATGCTGTGTGAAAGGTATTTTTCAGGAAAGGAAGAAAATGGAGTTCTTGGAAAAAAAAGGTATGAGGGTTGGGTAGGAATTTAGGGGTCTGTATGTCCAGGAGTGACGGACGTGTGAATCCATACATCCATCCAGATGGTGAATCGAGGTTAGGGTTGCCATACGTCCGGAATTTTCCGGACAAGTCCGGAAATATAGGTCTTTGTCCGGAATGCGGGGGGAATCCTAAACAGTCAGGAATTTCTACAATTAAGTGGAAATTGAAATAAAAAATGAAATAAACCAAATTATTTTTATTACAAATCAAAGTAAAAACATCACTTCTGATATAATGCTCACAGAAATATTGTTTAACACTTCCGAATCTTTAATAATAGTTTTGTACATAGAACATTTCACAAGTCATATTTTTTAAATTATACTGTGTTAAGAGAATGGACTTGACAAACTGACAAAGAAAGCCTGTTCCTTTCTTTTGACCATTGGGTTCCCATTAAGGAAAAAACCAAAGATATTCAAATACAAAAGAGATATGCTATGGTGTCCGCGCAACTGTCGGCAGACTACAACCTAATCAGGGTAGTTTGCTTAAGTTTTAAGATTTTCACGGCCAAAAGCATTTTCGTTATTTGTTATTGGGGTGTTATTCCGTGTTGCGCTACCTCCTTCTTTAGCCTAAAGAAGGCGGTAACGGCAAATAATAACGAAAAAGGGTAGTTTGCATACGAAAAGAATTTGTTCATTTCGTTGATTTTTTTAAGGTGTGCATTAGTATTGGTTAACAATATAGTTTGAACACGGAAAGAATTCGTTCATTTAGTTTAACGTTCGTTTGGTATATTCGTTAATAAAATTATTCGTTCATTTAGTTCATTTGTTAGGTAATTGGTAAATAATATCAGCGACACTCGGAAGCGCAGTCCCACCTAGTAAAAACTGCAGATAGCACATCTATTATATTTCAATATCTTTGGAAAAGACCCTTTCAACATTGGCATTTTGTGCCTGCATTGCAAAAACATAAGAGAATATCTCTGTTAATTTCGTAACTTTCGAAAATCCGGAATGTTTATCAAATATCAGGAATTTTCTCCGGGATTTTGATTTTTTGGTCTGGGAACCCTAGTCGAAGGAGACCTAACCTAACTTAACACGAAACCAAAAAAAACATATTTAACCCCTCCGCAACGTAAGCAGATATAAGCGTTAGAAATAGGACAGCAGTCAAGTACAATAAGCGTGTTTACACGTCAGCGCTTGTGTTTCCATAGAAATCGTTCTAACTCCGTTATTGTTTTAGTTACATCCTTAAACCAAAAAAAAAGGTCGATAGTAAATTAAGCTGTACATCTCTATCAAGTTGTCTATAGAAATACATAACAGGAATCAGCTGTCAGTCACGTAGTTGACAAAAATATTTTCCTGCGCAAATTTACTACCGGCTATGCTGCAAATGATAAAAAAGTGAGGTGACAAAAGTGTTTATTACACATATATACAATAGAATAAGTATTGTTGTTTACATAATCTGTGATTTTAGTACCGTTTTCACATAAAAAACATGACGTGAGTCATTTTTACCTATTTTTAATGTTTGCATACTAAATTTTAATATTTACAAATCTTAATATTTATTTGTAATATAATAATTCGAAAGCTTATTTTGTAACCTTTCTAAAGCAGTTTTTACTATTCTACTACATACAGAAATGTTTCATTTATAGAGCTTTAATTGTGAAGCGGTAATAACACAAAGTTTTCGTAAAATGTCATTTTGTTTGAGACAACTCAAGTGCATATTGGCGAAAATTCGGAGGGGTTTTAGATAAAGCTAAGTATTACAAAAGTTCGTCAAAAATCGTCAATTCATTTTTTTTCGTTTAGTACAAAAATATTTATTTAAAAATTTGCAAACCTTCACAAATATTTTTCAAATACTAAATTTCGTTTCATAGAATTATTACAAATTTTTCAGGAGCTTTTGTTGTATTTTTAATGCCAATTGAAAGCGCGGTGTTCTCTCTTTCCAAAACTGTTTAAATCATATTTCTCACCATATACAGTGGCGTAACTACAGAGGTAAGTTTAGAGTCCAAAAGAACCCCGAGGTCACGTATATGATCTTTATTTGTTAAAAGCAATCCAGAAATGGTGTAATCATGCAGTATTTTCACACGGTTACGTGTGAATGTGACTTTGCAACATTTAGAAATATTGATAAAAAGCTCATTTCTAAGTAATCCATCAGTCGGTCAAGATCTTCTTGTAAACGCACAGAACAGTCTGGGGAGCTAATAGGAAGGTATATCTTCGTATCGTCGGCAAATAGTAAAATTTGAGCGTTCTGAAAACATGTCGTAATATCATTTATATAGATAGAGAAAAGCACAGGACCCAAAATGGACCCCTGAGGCACACCGGAAGTGATAATTTTCCAGATGGAGGAAAATCCACCCACTGTCACAGCCTGAGACCTGTTTGTTACGTATGAGGATAACCAACGAAGGAGATCTCCATGAATACCATGATTAGCAAGTTTTCTAAGCAGGACGCTGTGGTTGATCTTATCAAAGGCTTTGCTATAGTCGGTGTAGATTGTATCAACTTGCACACGTTTATCCATAGAGGCAGACAAGAAATTTATAAATGATATAAGATTTGTAGCAACAGAGCGACCTGCAAAGAATCCGTGCTGAAATTCATTGATCGAATTCTTTACCACAGGGAATAACTGGTCATAGACTATGTTTTCAAACACCTTTGAAAAAATGCAGAGCTTGGAAATGGGTCTATAATTATCTGCTTTACACTTATTTCCCGATTTATGAATTGGCGTGATGTAGGCTCTTTTCCATATATCTGGAAATGTACCAGTCTTAAGCGATATATTAAACAGTATTGATAGCGGAAGTGACAAATGATTTGCGCACTCGGTAATGAACAGTGGTGGGATACCATCTGGCCCAGCTCCCTTGTTGGGATCTAGCCGTTTTATATATTTAGACACAAGGTCAGCATCGATAAAAACTGACTCTACCGCACAGACCTGCTGAACTCCGGAGTCATCGCAGGAAGTCTCCAGAGGGTCAGCCGGTTCGTAGACCGAATGAAAATAATCAGCAAATAAATCACAGACTGCCTGGCCCCCCTCGGCTGTTAAATCCTTAAGATTTAAAATGCCAGGAATAGATGCTGATAGTTTTTTTGATTTAACATATGACAAGAATGCCTTGGGATCCTTGGCGATATTCTCTTCAGCATTATCAATAAAGTCTTCGTGACACTTCTTTGCCATTTTTTTTCTCTCTGGTGCGTAGCCTTGAAAAAGCAATGTAATCGGAAGGGTTCTTATATGTATTATATAATTTGTGAGATTTCTGCTTTTCGCGAATAAGTTTTATTAATGACTAGCTGGTCCCGGCATGCGTTGCTATGCCATTTAATAAAGAAATTGTTTCTCCCTGGGTGTCCTTTTCCATTCGTCCCGTTTCCCTTCCGCCTCCCCTTCTTCTCCTGCGTCCTCTTCCCCTCTCGCGTTCCCACTCCGTCACCTCCACCTTCCCTCTCCCCACTCCACTCCCCCCCCCCCTTCCCCCGTCCCGCGAACCCCCCTCCCGAGTTCTCCTCCCCCCTCACACGTCCCCTTCCCCTCCCGCGTTGCCCTTCCACCTTCCCCGCCTTCCAATCCCTTTCCCGCTCCCTCGTCCCGCCAACCCTCCTCCCGCGTTCCATATATTCAATCCCAGTACATTCACTTTTTAAACAGCCCGCGTGCCACCTTTTACAATTTTTATTCAAATTTCCATTTTTCATGTATATTAAATTTGGTACCTAACATAGGTACCTATTTAAAATATCTAAAATTCTTGATTCGATTCAAACTATTAGGGGATTATCTACTTTAAATAAATTTATCAACTTAAAGATTTTCAAAAATAGAATCCTGATTTAAAATGTCATTCTCAAACACGCGAACTGTCAAACGTGCGATAGACGTTAGGTTTTCTGAAATTATCCAATTTTCTGCGCAATTTTCTTAATTTTTCTCTCCGTAAGAACCATCCTCGTACTTCAAGGAATATTCTAAAAAAAGAATTAGCGAAATCGGTTCAGCAGCTCTCGAGATTTGCGCTTAGCAACACATTCAGCGATTCATTTTTATATTATAGATGAGCTATACCACGGGGGTAGGAATGTTTACCAGTACGCCTCAATGGAACCTTATCCGAAATCAAATTATTAATAATATTGTAAAAATGTGATACTGCAGGATTGACGGAAACGGTTGAGTTAAGTACGTTCCAATCTACTTGTGCCAGGCTGTCTCTTATGTCATCATAATTAGCCTTGTGGAATGGGGGCCTTTTAATCGATTTTTCCTTTAAGACCGGTGATTCAACTAACTCAGCAGTGATAATTATGGATTTATGGTGAGTATCCTCAGGAACCAACGGATCGTTCGCGGAAGCAACGCGTACCGAGAAATTACAGAGAACGAGATCAAGAATTCTTCCTAACGTATTTTGAACACCAATTGATGGAAGTTACAGTAATTAATATTGTCGATAAATGTTGCGCTTATTGTAGAGGTATAGTTGCAAGGAATCATGTTTAACTCACCCACAGGAAGAGTCCAGGTAATATCGGAAAGGTTAAAGTCTCCCATGATAATAAATTTGTCGTCAGGTTGATTCAAAAGCTTTATACCTAGATCATTCGAGAAGGTGGAGATTCGAGCATTGAAGTTGAAGCTTTTGAACAGGTAAATACAACAAAGATGAACGCTAATGTTAGTAATACTATTAGGTAAATCCTAATGTGATTTATTAAAATTTAATTATAACGTGACATTTTTATTGGGGGGGCCCCATCCAGTGAATTTTCCACGGGTCTCAGATGGCATAGTTACGCCACTGACCATATATCATATTTCTCACCGTAATACAAAATGAGATAGCATACATTTTATGAGAACGTGGCAGGCTGGGAGATATATCTTCCAGAAATACTCTACTGAAGAACGTCTCCCAAATTTACCCAATGTGTTAACATTGAAAATTCAAAAAAAAGTTATTCATATTAATTTTTTTAGTTGTAGGTACGTACTATCATGTAAAATTTCGTTCCGAAGTTAGTGCACTTTACCCCCGGACACCTTGTATAATATTATAGGTACATATAGATACTTGCCATTTTAATCTGTATACCTAATTGCTATATCGTATCATGAATCAGAAATCGGACGTCAGTCGGATTATGTGTGGTGTAATATGCCGGCGATCGCCGAAGCGAACAGATCTGTAAAGTGAATCAGTTGTAATCCCTTGGATTTTGAAAAGTGAAGTTGTAAAAAAATTGGACTTTGGATATCCCTTCAGCCAGGTACCTACTGAAATAAATACATTCCATAGATAAAGTTATATTTAGATTTTGTTAGGTAGGTACTGTGTACTGTTCTTTATCAAGTTTCAAAATACTCTAGGTAGGTACTGGGAAACCGGTTTGTGAAATTGTGTGAGTGGTTGTGAAATCGTAAACTTATTTACAAGTTTAGTATCTACTCAGTGTGTTATCAAGCGCTCGCTAAAATTCAATTTTAGGAAGGACATCTCTTTTGTGTCTCCGTGCTGACATTGAATACATACTTATATATATAATCATATTTATTCTTATCTACAACGTTTTCTTTTGTTTATGTTAAGTCCAGTCTCCTGCAGCCGAAAACAAAACAAAACAAACATTTCGAAAACATTGGTTCAAACATTTAAAATGGGGGCGTGGCCTTGCCATATTTGTGTTTTCCGTGGCCGATGGAAAACATTCTCCTCCCGGCACTCCCGGGCGCTCCCGGGTGATACAGGGAAGGCAAGGGAGTGGATTATTTCATTTTTTGACAACAGCTGCGCGACGCAGTTTTTGAGGTTATGTGCAATGACTAGAGAATAAATCGCACGAGTTTTTGAGGTTATGTGCAATGAGCGTAATTATGAATTTAATAAATAATGTCGTAATGGATGACTGTTTCTATCATGAACTCACATTTTCCTCCTTAAAGTCCTTTAAGTATACCTTATTGTACCAAACCATTACTGTACCTACCTTATTGTACCTACATTACTTAACGATGTACGATAGATAATAATTGTTGTTTTTAAATTGTTAAATGGTTCATTTAGGACTGTGTTTTCTTCTTGATACCTACATGTAGCAACTACAATCTTATCGCTAAAACCGAAAGAATCTCCTTCCCTTCAGAACTTGCCATTGTTTGAAGTCTACGTAATTTTACGTAGACAAAATTCGTAAATGGTACATTTAGGTCATGTATTAGAAATCTTTCCTGATAAATAATATCTATTAAAATTTCGAGGTTGTAGGTACGGTCTAACTTGAAGTCTGTGTTTCTCCCTGATACATCTCTTCCTCTTGAACTCATCTTGAAATTTTTTGACATCTACGTAATTATTTACGAACCGTAAATTATTTACACCGCACACTTGATGTTTGACATCTACATAATTATTTACGTAGATGTCAAACGTCAAGTGTGCGTTGCATAGACATGTCTTCGCCGCAGATCATTAAACAAAATGTGTTTAGGTGTAGCCACACCTACCGCTCCCCAATGTTTCAATAATGTTTGAGCTAATTTTTCAATAATGTTTATGTATTGTTTGTGTTTTCGATTTAAGGGGTGAGTCTTTTCGCATTTAAAGGCATTATCCAATGTGTAAACTCTGAGGATTGGGAAGCATGATCAATGATCACACACATATCAAACAGAAAATAAAGGTTGATGATGTCATCAACAAAAAATATGTTTATAATTTTTGTTTGATTATTTGTTTACAATTGTATTAATTAGCCTACTTCTGAAAGGATTTCTACCACTCTTGTTGCACAATTATTTAATATAAGTAGTAAGTACCCACTTACCTACTTCGATTGCGAATTCAATGAAAAATATATCTAGAAATGGATTTGCAGGTAGCATTGTGAACACAGGTCGCGCGTTTTCAGATGTTTATAAAAAAAAATCGTCTAGAATGGTACCTACCTAATCAAAATAATCTATCAAAATCGTGTAAATTTTGTTGATATATTTATAATTAATGACGAATTCCTATGTAAAGATAAGTACCTACCTACTTATCCGGATACCTAAAACAATATCTATTACATTCATGGTAAAAAGATTTTTTTACAAGGAAGTGCCTTCTACTTCTAGTGTTATTTGAACGGAAGAAAATGTGCCATTGACTAAATAGGTATCTTTTGGCTCTAGACCATTTAGTCTGTCTCTCTTACACTTGCCAGAAATGATATTTCGCCATCCCATTTGATTTTCGTAATCTTGACGAAACACAGTTTTGTATGGAAATACAGGCCTAAAGTAGGCCTACAATTGGATCATGAAAACGCTACAAGCTTACAAATCACTCTTATGTTATTCTCTATTCTATGGTCTAGGTCTACCCATATTTATATCAATAATCTTTAAAAAAAACATTCTATATTAATTACTAAAAATCGTACTCTTATTTTTAGTAAGTATTTACGAAAACATAAAGGAATTACATAGGTATACTTCTATGCTCGTATTGTTTTGGTAGGAAGGACTTCAGATTGATATCCTCAACTTTGCCATCGGCCAAAGGAAATAAGTACCTAATTTTTGATAAGTTGAAAGGAACTAAGTACCTATTTTTTGGTAGAGGGACTTACAGATTGATACTCCCCACTTTGCTATTGGGCAAAGGAACCAAGTACCTATTTTTGGGTTTGAAAGGAACTAAGTAGGTAGCTATCTTTTGGTAGTAAGGACTTACAGATTGATACTCTTGACTTTGCCATCGGCCAAAGGAACTAAGTACCGAATCTTTGGTAGGTTTGAAAGGAACTAGTACCTATTTTTTTGGTAGGACGGACTTACAGATTGATACTCTCAACTTTGGTTTCGCGAAAGGAACTAAGTACCTACCTTTTTTGGGTTTGAAATGAACTAAGTAGGTACCTATCTTTTGGTAGGAAGGACTTACAGATTTATACTCTCGACTTTGCCATCGGCCAAAGGAAATAAGTAGGTACCTATTTTTTGGTAGGAAAGACTTACATATTGATACTCTCAACTTTTCCGTCGGCCAAAGGAACTAAGTACCTACCCATTATTTTGATAGGAAGGACATACAGATTGATACTCTCAACTTTGCCGTCTGCCAGAGGAACTAAGTAAGTGGGCACCTACTTTTTAATTGACAGTTTTTTTCAAATACACAAAATATTAACAGCAAAATGTAAACTGCAACATACAGACTGCAAAGTTTTCTGTGTCAAGGGGGTATGTGTCAAGTATTACGTAAACTGTAACGTACTGTGTCAAGTATTACGTAACGCAATTTTTAATGATTTTTGACCCCCCCCCCCCCTCCCCCCCCATGTAACGCGCCGTAACGTTTTTCCGTCCCCCCCCTAAACGTTACGTAACGCCCAAGTGACAATTTTTACCTGAAAGTCACAATTAAGCAATTGCGCAAAGTACTGGAAAGTCGCTTATACCTTTTTTTTGTTTTAATCGCGTTTGCGGTAATAAATAAAACAAGAGATTTCGAGAACGAAAAGTACTGCCAACTTGGAAGATTTTAATTCTCTAGTTTTTATTTTTATTTTAATAAAGAAAAACATGTTACGTAACGCGATGTTCGAACCCCCCCCCCTCCCCCCCCCCCCCCGTAACGCACAGTAACGTTTCACAAGACACCCCCCCCCCCCCCAAGTGCGTTACGTAATACTTGAACGGACCCCAAGCTGTGCATACATTTTTTTATAAATTCAATAAAATGTTTTGGTATAATAATTATGTAATAAAAATAAATAAATTATAACTTTGAAATAAAAATAAAAACCTTCACTAATTTGAACTTATTCATAATATTATACAAGGTAATAAAAAGTTACTGGCTCGTTGGATTTAACATACCAGGTATTAAAATTAATGTATTCTTTTAAAATATGTATTTTGGTCAGTAGTTTTCAAGGTTCGTAGAAAATGCCTTTGACCTTTAAATTATTTTAAAATATCCAACAAAATATTACTTATTTAAAAAGTGGCTATAGTTATTGTAAGATATTTCAAAATGATGTGACTAGCCAACCCACTAACCTAGGTACTGTGGCAGATACTCTCAGTATCGGCCTGGTGAAAACCACCATTAGAAATCGAACATTGTTTGAAATGACTCCCAAAGTAATACCAATACCACCTGCAGTCAACTAATTGAATATGAGGAAATCAATAAACATGAAAATCATCGTACACGTAGATGATGAAATCATGATGTAACATCAATACAATTACCTACAGTCCGGCTTCGAACAGGAATCCCTTGTGAGGAGGACTGTGAATAAGTACAATTTTATTAATAAAAAATGGTAGATCTGAATAGTCAAGTTATTTTCAACCTTTATTTTCCTCAACTTCTTCCCCCCCCCCCCCCCCTCACTCCCTAAGCCTTACAACGATACCCCAATTGCGGATGCCATAGTTTATGGTGACTTAGCAAGGGTGCCCGGGTTCATGAGGTTTGTCCAGGTCTTGGCGGCCGATGCGTCTGCCCACCTGCCGGGCATGATCGGGAGAGACTGGTTGATGGAGGACTTACATACTCTCCAGCCGGAATCTCTCGACCCTTGCAACGTGGTTAAAGGGATGGATGGATGGACACACTGACCCCCGGATTCGTACCCACCCCTCATACCTATTTTCTTCCCAGAACTTCCTCTCCTTCCTGTCTTTAAAAGAAACCCTCCACATATCACCCCCTAAGATGGCACAGGCCCTGAGAGAAATTATTTTCCTTGGTGCCTCCAAGGAGCTAATGTAAAAAAAAGTTGAAACTTTTGTTGGTAATATGATTTTAGATTTCCACAACCAAAAGTATTATCGTTATTTATTTTTGGTGCGTTATCTCTTGTGTGATGTTCACATTATTATTTTGAATGTTTTATTTTTCAGAAAATGGCGATCACATATTGGGACATCCTAATCTTCTTTGTGAGTGTGGCAGGGGCAGCCATTCTCTACAGCAACCACCGTTACAGAGGATTTGCCAGGCGGGGAGTCAAAAGCGTCAAACCCCCGGTCCCCTTCATCGGGAACATGTTTGGGATTATAACTGGCAAGGAGCATTTCACCACCGCCTTGAGCCGGATATATAACGCCTTCCCGGAAGAAAAGTAAGTACTTACCTTCTCTTCTACTTTTCAAACACTGAAGAATTAAACCGATTGAATTGAATAAGGAACTCCAGTGAAGAATAGTATTGCTTTAAAAAAATATGTTCAAATAGACCAATAAACGCTGATTCTGAATATATAAGTTTTATTTAATAATATTAAACGCAGAGTTTTTAAAAAATTATTTTAAACATCTAGTCAAAACACAGAGTCAAGTTGGCATTATTGAAATGTTTAGTGGTGACGTCACTATTCCTCGTGTCGTGACGTCACCGTAAAGTCATTGTATGGGAAATGTATGGGAATGTAGGAATGAAACAAGCCATCATATTAATTTATTCATTTATTTACATACTGTTTATAGAGATTTAGTTGTTGTGTTTATTGAAACATTATTTAGGCCTAAATAGTTCAGTATCTAAAATAGTATCTCTATTATTAAAATATTGAAAAACTTTAAACTGTTAGAAAAAATCGTATAAATATACTATATCATAATGCTACCTACTACTCCACGGCCAAATCAAAATGGCCGCAATCGATCAGCTGATATCGTTTGCCTACACTTTTGTGGGTGATTCTTCGTTTTTGATAATATTGATTAAAGCTAAAAAAATTATAATTTCAAACAATTTTTATACCACTCTCCCGTAATAATATTCAAAAATATAATAAATGTAATATAATGAATAAATAATTCCACCTAAATAATGTTTTAACTTATCGAATAGTATCGCCTTTATTCCGTATAATTATTATACAAAATGACAACACCTCTTGAAAATAAAAATAATTTTTCAGGAGTGATGACGTCACACGATTCACAACTAGTCCTGGGTCGATCGATCGTTTTACACGACCCGGGTCGCCCACGACACACTGGCGTCACGAGCGGGTCGCGAAGACCCGCTCTTTTCGCGACACAAAATATGAAACTCGATTACGCTTCACTCCGCTACTTTCTACTATCTGAGTCAAGAGAGCCGGCGGCGAAACCCGGGTGTTGACAACCCGTCCGCTCTCTCATACATCTATCTATCGTCGCTCGCCCCGCCACATCCGCACCCGAAACCCAGGTTGCAGTAGTAGAGCGGTTGCGAGAAATGGGTCGCGAGACCCGGGTGCTGACGAAAAAGTGACCCGCTCGCTCTTTGGCGGTCCGTTAGCGGGTTTCAATGAGTGGATTATTCATGACCGACCCAGGACTGTTCACAACACAATATGCGGTGGTTTTCGGGGATCTTGAAAAATTAAAACTTTGGCAATTATTTTAACTATTAAAACTAACGCTAAAGAAAGAAGAAAAAAAAAACAGTTATTTAAGTTAGAAGGTCATTATTCAATAAAAAAAATTTAAAAAATTAGACCGGAGTGCTCTATTGGGAACACGTCTTACAAAGTAAGGTCGGTTTTGGATATGATTTGAAATTCTGACCACCAAAAATATAATAGTGATTGTTTTTGGGGTATTATCTCACTTGCCATCTGCCCTGATGAGTGATGATTGATCCTGATAAGCTGTCTGAAACATTGGCTAAAGGAGATAGAAGTGTAAAACGACATAATACCCCACAATAAATTAATCAATCATGATAAAGGTCAATTTTATCTCACTTACACTTAAGGTGATGAAAAGAATTCATAATCTGCTCTTTTGTAGAGAGTGCGATTTAAATTATTTGAGGAAAAAATACTTTTTGCAAGTTATGCTTTTAAAAATATTAGGATGAATTGCATAATTATTTGCGCCGATACATATGCAATATGAATATTAATAAATAGTTTTGTCCATAAACAAACACAAATCTTTCAAAAAAGACTGACAAATATAATATTGGCTTGAATCACCAATACAATATTGCATTTTTATGCTTTTCTTAAAATAATTAAGTTTGTTTATGGACAAAACTTTTTATTCATACTGCGTATTTACGGGTGCAAACAATTAATTCATCTTAATATTTTAAAGCATAACTTCCAAAAAGTGTTTTCTTTTTTAAATAATTAAACTAGCGCCATCTGTGAAAGAGTACTATTTGAATTTTTTTAAGTATCTCCTCAAATTAATAAATTGTAAAATAACACAAATTAATCAAGTACAACTCACTTATAAACGCCGGGAATTGAACCCGTGGCCCCGGATTGGTAGTCCTAACCTTCGACCATGGGGGCCGTCATTTAGGATTCATTCTGAATTTTTTTTTTATGTGAATACCTCACAAGAGTCCCAGCTGCTCCCGTATGGAGCCAGTGAGACTGTGGTCAGTGGCGTAGCTAGCATGGGTGGCACTCCGGGGCGGATGTCACCCCCCGGGATAAAAATTTCTCCATAAATATAAGCTATTTTCGCCTATAAAAAGACCGTCCGACACAAAATTCGGGGAGCTATAGAGTTGCGAAAATATAAATAACAGACCGTGGTAATGTATACAATATTTTTGTGACAATATCCTTCGAAAAAAAATTTCCACGGTCGGGTGGAACCCGTGGCGGGCCGCCTCCCCTAGCTATGCCACTGACTATGGCATCCCCAATTGTGGTATGTTGTGACGCTGAAGGTAGTGGGGAGGGGAAGGAGATGGGGAAGAGGAAGGTATGGAAGTATCTGGCTATTCAGATCTGGTCACCAAACTCGTTTAAATCCATTGCAAGCAACAAATAATTCTCAATGGTGGTATTACACCAAGGTGTCACTGAGAGTATCTTCCACTCTGGAACGTGCCGCAAATGTACTATATATGTGTAGGTGAAAGTCGGTAGTGTGTATTTTTGTTTTAAATCAACTTTGCTATGTATTCAGCACAAACAAATTATTATATGACTTTTTACCTACCATCTTTATTTTTATGTACCATGTGTAATACCTATTTATGTTTTCTTTGTCATCTAAACACACCTGCATGCACTAAAACATAAAAAAATTTAATATATGTAAAAGCCCAAAAGGGCGTTAATGATTAATAAAATATTATTTTTAACGAATAAATTACGAAATAACACAAATTACTCGATTCGATCCCACATCCTTCGGATTGCGAGTCAATAGCCTGACTCTTTGACGACGTAGTCCTGAATTCTGAGAAGGTACTTAATTAGTATTTTTTGGTTTATGTGTAGATTTATTCTTTATTTGCTTTCAGATTTGTTGGATATTATGAGTTCATGAAAAGTATTGTCATGATTAAGGACATTGAGTTGATCAAGAAAATTTGTATTAAGGATTTTGACCATTTCCAGGACCACAGACAATTGATGGAGACTGACGACTCCATATTTACAAGACATTTATTTGCTCTGAGAGGTAAGAAACCACCCTTGATAATTTATTCAGCTTGTTGGAAGCTTTCTCTAATGTAAAAAGATGGTGTTCCGCGGAAGCCTTGGGTTCCATGAAAGGGTCACAGGGGTCCTGAGAGTAAGGGCGTGGGCGTGTTGCAGAAACCAGGCAGACGACGCCGGTTACTGGTGCTTATCGGTACCAACCCGTCAACTGTATTGAAACTAAACTGTAATCCATCCCATCCGTAATTATTTTGACTGAAACTGAACACAGCAACTGAATTAATTTTGGTGCTAACTTGTCCTGGTTTATTGATTAACTGAGGGGGGGGGGGGGGGATAAAAAAATCATGAAATTCTTGTGCAAGGGCGGATCCAGGATTTTTTTCTGGGAGGGGCACAAGGGGCGGACGGGCAAAAAATCAACAATTACTGTTAGAAATAAACTTGAAGTATAATACTTCAAGTTTATTTCAAGTATAATACTTCAAGTTTATTTCTACAAGTTCAAGTATGTATAGGAAGGTTTATGAAAGTGTCAAAACAATAGAAAAATTAAATGTTTAATAAAGACAGTTTTTGCTTCTAAGTATGTACTGTGATGGAATCTCCACAGTACACAAAAACACCCTTCATTTAGGGGGGGGGGGCACGTGCCCCCCCCCTACATCCGCCCTTGTTCGTGTGACATAATTTATTGATGGCCCCTATGTTCATAAGTATTAGAAATTGTTTTAAAATTACTGCCTCAACACAGGCTAGCCTAGTGAGGCAGATTACGAGAAACCTAAATTTATAATTTCAAACTTCTATTCTTTAAGTACCTACTGTTCATATTTATATTGTTTTCTGTTGTTAACTTTTGTACTTATGTAACTTATAAACCACTGTAACATTTTTTTTTGTTATAAATTTTGCAAATTTAGTTCAATAAAGTATATTATTACTATTATTATTAATTATTGTTCCCTGTAAAAAAAACTGTGAGATGTCAATGAATAGTACTTTTTACATAAAAATAAACATGCTTTCGGGAGCTCTAAATCATGGTGGCTCAGGGAATGATGGTTCGGACGGAATGGGTTAAAACCATTTTAATAAAAATATCAAAAAATTCCACTCTTCTCAATAAATAGTTTCAAAATAATTTTAATTTTTCTTTTCAACTCAAACTTGACACAAATTTTAGGGCAAAAATGGAGGGATATGCGAGCAACACTGAGCCCAGCCTTCACAGGATCAAAGATGAGAACCATGTTTCAATTTGTCGTAGAATGCGCTGAAGGAATGACTGACTATTACGCCAAACAGTGCAAGGAGTCAGGTAATTCAAACAGAATCTCAAGATCCGCTAATCATTAGAACGAACGAGAACTTAGCTACAACTTGCTTATGTTATCCCGTTTTCTTTGGTTATGGAAATAATATTTCATTGTTTGTATTCAGAAAACGGCATGGTTGAAATAGAAATGAAGGACACATTTTCGAGGTACACAAATGATGTGATTGCGTCTTGTGCATTTGGATTGAAGGTGAACTCTTTGCAAGACAAAGAAAATGAATTTTATGAAATGGGAAAAAAGTTCAGCAACTTTAACATTCTCCAACTTCTGAAATTCCTTGCATATAGTATCTCTCCAAAATTGATGAAGGTAAATAATCACAAATATTTACAGGAAAATAATTTGAATATATTTGTGCAAACCAATAGTAATGAAAGCTTTGAAAAAGTTTGGAACACCTGCCCCCGTCCAGAGGCCGTCCGTGGCTTTTCAGTGAACAAGAGTGGTGAAATTGAAAAATATGACGTTATTGAGTTGTCGTTGAAAATTTTTTTTTTCAAAAATTTTAATTTTTTGTAAATATGAAGGTTTTTCTCCTTGGGGAGGCCGTGCCTCCTCAAACTGAAAAATCTTCACACAAAAATTGAAATTTGAATATAAAAAAAATTTTGAAAACTTCTTTAGCCCCATTAGCGATTTCAAATTCGGATGAAACGAAAATGCGTCACAAAAATCCATTATTTGATGGTCCTCGGTTCTAAAATATTGCGGTAAATTCGCGCGCAGTGGGCAAGGCGCTCGACAAATATCGACGACCAGAGATACAGACATTGAAATCAATATCCAATCTTCAAACCACTTAAAAATAAACAGGTAAAAGAAAAGAAAGCGACATCTAGCGACTTTCTAGTTTCACTTCTACTGCGTGTGAATTGCACACTCTGATTTTTTTTCAATTACAACATCAGTAACATCGTATTTTTCAATCTTACCACTATAACTCAGTAAAAACTCACGGACCACCACTGCAGCAGTTCCCTCTTCCCCTGCTGTAGCCCAAAGATACTGGGTGCGAAGTAGTTGAAATTTCAAATAATCTCCAATTATTCGTAACTCAGGAATGTTTGCCGCTCCTTTTAAAAAAAGTATCCTATCCTATATAAAAAAAACTGGGTCGTGCTTTTAAAAATTGGTCTAAATACTCTAAATGATAAAGGTAAAATAATATTATAAGTGATATTGAATTTGGCTTTGATGTTTTCATTTTCAGCTACTAAGAATACCATTAATTAGCGACAAGGTAAGCGATTTCTTCCGAACATTGGTTCAAGGGACCATGAAGAACCGAGAAGAAAATAACATCATCAGGGAAGACATGATCCACCTCCTTATGGAAGCCAAGAAAGGCTCCCTGAAACTTGAAGCTCACCCTCAAACAGAAAAGGAAGTTGCAGGATTTTCAACAGCTGAAGATGCTCATGTCGGACATGAACTTTCCAAGAGAGGTAATAAATTCACACTAATTGCTTATTTTAATTCTGTCACCAAAGTGGCATTGCAGTTTTGGATATCAGTGTTTCGTGTTTTGCTTCCCAGCCTGTGTGCCACATGATAACAAGTATAAAAACCATAACAAAGAGATCTGATTGCATTTATGTCTAATAACATTATGATATAGCTTATCGTTGTTAGGATGACTTGTCACTATTTCTAGAGATAATACACACTTCTTTATAAATTTATTTTTATTTATGGGAAAACAGATAGACACTTATTAACAAGACAATATAAACAATAACTAGAGTTTATCGCCTGCATCCTAACTGTTTATAATTATCTTTCAGCGTCCTTCCATATTCTGATTGCCTTGTACCAGTTATTTTGTAAGGTTCACTCAATTCACATTCATATATTTTTGGGCTATGCTTTATCATTCGTCCCCTTATCCTGACAAAGAAACCATTGGTTTTGAAAGAAGTTGATAATTTTGATTAAATAAGTGGTGTACACAAAGTGATTTGTTTTCATTTAATTGAATATTAATTTATTTTTCCAGAATGGTCAGATGACGATCTGACTGCGCAGGCGCTACTGTTCTTCGTGGCAGGATTCGACACGTCTTCACAGTTGCTGTGTTTCTTTGCTCACGAGATGGCCGCCAATCCTGACATTCAGCTTCGTGTTCAAGCTGAAATTGATGAGACCAAAGCCGGCCTGACAGGAAAATTGAACTACAATGATCTTCAAAAATTGAATTACATGGACATGGCGATATCAGGTACTTAAGAATAATTGTAACATGGTTTGGGGCGATGCGGTAGAGCACTTGCCAACCGCTACAACGAACAGGAGTTCAATGTACATATATAACCCTTTGCGACCGGCTTCATATGAGCGTGAGTTTGTCTTCAAAAAATTCTTGACAGAAAATAAATCTGTTATTGGGAACAAAACCGGTGTGGATGGAACGTGCGGGAGTTGCTTGTGTAGGGTACCTTCAGGCACACATGTTTCAACCAGTAAGTCGCCCAGCACCACGGGATCATAATTAAGAGCTTTACTGGTGGGGCCCATCAAAATTTGGAAAATTTTTGCCGGTCGCAAAGGAATTCTTCCCACTCCATAATACTAAAAATTTTATCCTCTCCTCCAACTTTATCCGCAGTCCTTTTTCCTTCACCGAAAATTAAATCCTTTATAACAGGTGTAAAACTTTATAGGTATACTACACAATACGTACCTATGTATTAATTACAACATTTTAATATATTTTTTATACTTAATTTGATTTTATTTTGAATTTGATTTAATTTGAATTGATTATATTTTGAATGAAATAAAACAATAACTTTGTTTTTTAACCACAATTTATTTAATTTTTATAATAACGACCAGTTTCGCTTTACTCAAGCATTTATTTGAATCGATTTTATTTTGTATTGGAGTTTTAATATTGAGATTATTGTCTTTAATTTGAATTCCGATTTACATTATTAATTTATTTTTATTTTTTAATTAAACAAATTTTTTTTTATTTTCACTTCTATTATTTATATTGTATTTATTTTATTTTAATTCAATTTAATTTTTTCATTCATTTTATTTTATTTTATTTATTTTCTGTTTTTATATTGGAAGCACTGCTGAAAACCAGCTGCTTTCCATGAGAAATCCTGAATTGTAGCTGAGCAGTGACCTTTTCATCAATAGAATCAATGATAAAAGAAAAAAATGTATATTGTAAAAAAATATATATCTATTGATGAATAGATGTTTTTATTATTATTATTAATAGTATAGTTGAGTTGACAAATACATTTTTATGCATGGAGAAAATTTCTGTAAAGTTACCAAACTTATCAACTTACCTGAATAATCCACTATCTATACCTTTGAATAAAAATATAACTTAAATGAAAACAAATCACTCTGTCTCTGTATATACCACTAATTTAATCAAAATTATCAACATGTTTCGAAACCAATGTTTCCTTCGTCAGGATAAAGTTAAAATTCATATTTATTAATAATAATAATAATAATATTTATTTCACATAAAATTATACAATGAAACATATATGGAAACTTTGACTAGCCAACTAGGAATGGATCCTGTTTTAGGCCAGTCAAATTGACAAATTTAGTTCATATCATAATTTCATATTACATTGATTAATTATATAAACATATTATTTATTGAATGAAACAAGTGTTACGATTGAATTCCTCGTAGAAGCTTTAGTTAAAATATACTTTTTTTCATAATTTTAATTAAATAAGTGGTGTGTACAAAGTGATCTGTTTTTAATAATGACGCCACAAAGTGATTTTGCAAATATTGAAGAAGATAAAATATTACTGTTCGTGAATCAAATGAAGTCACCCAATTCTGAAGACATCCCCACAATACATGTATGGGCGTTTTTTTGTAGTACATACTTATGTTGTTAAATGAAATGAAAAAAGGATGTGAGGAACTTTTTTTTCTATTTCTTATTACTGCCACTTTATTTTATTTATTCCAGAAACATTACGGCTCTGGCCACCAGCGGTTGCTACCGACAGGGCCTGTGTCAAGCCATACACCCTGCCACCTGTGGGAGAATCAGGGAAGGAGTATAAGCTGCAAAAGGATGATTCAATATGGATTCCAATTTTCGCTATCCAGCACGACCCGGAGTACTTTCCCAATCCAGATAAATTCGACCCAGAGAGATTTTCCGATGCAAACAAAGATTCCATAAAGCCATACACTTTTTTGCCATTTGGACTTGGTCCTCGGAATTGCATTGGTAAATAATTATTTGATTATTGTAATAAAATATCGTGCGGTATGTATGGGCTGGGTCGTAGAAAATGTCTTGCGTCATCATCCCTTATGAATGTTACTCATGGCATGGGGAATACGTATCCCTGTCACTAACTCATTCGTCAATGGGAAATTGACAATATTTTTTTTTTATTCAGCATGATTTACTCTAAACATAATGGGAGTCAGTTTTGGTACAAAAACAATTTTTCTTATATTTTTCTATGGGTTATTGCTCATGAAACTATGATACGCCACCGCCAACATTTGACCTAGTGTCTGGGTAATCTATGGCATCTTGCTGCTAAATCGTGTGGACGCAATGATGTCCTAAGTCACATATTCGATCGAGCTAAACCGTCGTGTATGAATATACACGATGGTGCAATAAAGTTGTGATATAGAAGATTATTTAATTTTTAAAATATTTTATTTCTATTTTTTCAGGTTCCCGTTTTGCTCTCATGGAAGTGAAGGCAATTATATTTTACCTTATGCTCAGTTTTGAATTCTGCGTAACTTCCAAAACTGAAATACCGTTAGTAATAAACAGTAAAGGTGTTGCAATGAAACCGAAAAATGGATTCTGGCTTGGGCTTAAGCCTAGGGTTTGATTATATTTATTTTATAATAATTACAATGTTAAATTAACAAATAATAAATTATACTGTCACATAAATATTATGTGATTAGTGCAGTTCTTGCCTATTTGTTTTTTTTGTCTATGGTGTTTTTTTTGAGACTGGTAATTTTTTTTGAAAAGACAGGAGCTCTTTTGTTCATGGTCACTTCCTCCCGGGCAGCTATGGGCTAGCTGTGCGTGAATTGGTCACTCACTGGAAAAGTGTTTTATTGGATTTTATCATGAGAATCTAAGTCGATTTTTAAACCTAAAAGAACGCGGGGTGTTTTTACGTAACACGCGAGGTTCGTGTACGAGTTATTTATAGTGGATGACGTGAAAGTCCCACTTTTTTCCGATGTGGCTGGTTGGCCGTTTTGTGGAATTATTTCTGGAAAAAGAATCGTGAAGTGAATTGGTCCTGGTGTTGGCTACTATAATATGCCTTCACGACCCCGCGTCGCAAAGTCACGGTCTGCTAACCGTAATACGCCAGACTTGGATACTGTTGGGGGCCACTTGCCTTTTGATTGGAGTTCGTCGAGATGGCCCGTGGCTGAATGCGCATCCTTGGAGGTATAGCGGCCTCCTGCCCAATTAGAAGGACGACCTTGGTGCTCTGGATTCCGCGCCGTTCCCATATGGGAAGACTGGAGTTCCCGTCCCGTCTCGTGTTCTCTTATTGCGAAGCAAGATCGCGTTCGTCTACCGGGGTTATTTCCGTATAGTTAGTTTAGCGTGTCCATTAGGAGTCCATCTGGTATGTGTATTTTTTTATATTTCCTTTTGTTACCTTGGTATGAAGTTTGTACACTTCCATGTTGCTTTTTGGTTTGGATTCAATACATTTTTATAAAGTTCATCTTCTTTTATTTGACTGAAAACCCTACCTACATGACAGATAACTACTTGGCCCACTATCCTGAGCCCTGGTCTCTGCTCTGCCGCAAAGTTACATTTTATACGAACATGATATGTTTCAATACTTATCGCTATTCTTCTCTCTATGAAAATACCAATTTGCTCAATCACTAATGGCTTGTTCGCACTGGGAGAGTAGTTTAGTCGAGAAGCGACTAACTTGCTACTTGACTCGCCGAAAAGCGTTCGCATTTATAGTCAAGTAGAGTACATTAGTGAGCCGAAGATGACGGGCTAAAGTAAATACGCTGATTGAGCTGATTGTGATGCTTATTTTAGAAGAGGTTGAAGAATAAATTAGTGAAATGAAAATAAATAAACTATAGACACGAAAAGAGATTAAGAGAAGCATAAATAAAGAATTTTAAAATGGATTGGCTCTTTTAAAGAGCTGACTAAGCTGCTCTACTAAAATTGTGGTGTTCGGACGTATTTAGTTACTAATATACTCACCACTCGACTAAACCACTCTCCCAGTGCAAACGGCTCTATAGTGAGTTTCTGAGAGAAGAAAGTGTTCAAAAGAGTGCATTTTTTTTTACCACCGAAATTTTAATATTGTATTCATAGTACGTGTAATAAAAAAATAAACTTTGTTAAAAAATATATATATAATATCAAAGTAACTGAATTAGTCACATAATAATTATTTAAAAAATTACAATATTACTATTCAAAATTAATATTTCATATCAAGTGCTTCCTCACAAACGAAGTATTGGAATCCGTAAGTCTAAGCTTTGAGTTTAAGGTGCACAGTTTATACCCGTGCTGTGCAAGCATGTTCCCTACAGAGCATCGGACCATGCCATTATAATTGGAGGATTTCTACAAGCACCGCCGTACAGAGTATGTATGTCAGTATGAAATCTGCATCGGTGTACTAAATCTATTTAAATGTAATTGCCTAAAATTCATTTGTGTATTACTGAATCAATAAAAAATGTAAAATTTAAAAAATTGTGTTTGTAAATGCGGATCCAAAAAAATAACATTTTTTTTTAAATTTTTATTTTTTAATTAATAAATTATATTACTAGACGTGTATTGTTTGCAATGCACAATAATAATAATAATGTTGGATAATTTGTAGAGCGCCGTTTTTGTGAAAAATCACCTCAAGGGCGCTGTACAATTTATTAAGAATTCTTATGTTCTATCTAATTTTACTACATATTTACAAATGGATATAGAAACATACTTACCGGGCAGGTCCCTTCTGATAAACACACTTTTATTAGAAAGTTTATGCTTGGAGAAGATACGGCTTTGCATGCGGAGGACATTATATTTAAAACACTGGACATTGTACGATTTTACATTTGCTACCCCATCACTATTAGTATTACATAATTATGTACATTTATGAAAAGATTAGTGGCAAAAGTAGAGTTGATATTTATTTTGAAAGGCTGGAGAGTTTAGGACTCTCTAGGGCTGGAGAATGTTCATGAAATGACCTTTACAAACATTTTTACAAATTAGTTATTTACAGTGTGGCAGGCAATGAATGTGAAGGTGAAAGATTTTTGAGTAATGGATACGACTGTTTGAGTTTTAAGTTTAGCTCTAAATTCCGCCGAGTCTGTGATCATTCTGAAGTCATGTGGCAGTCCATTCCAGGCTTTAGGTCCCGACTCTCCAAAAGCGCGCTCACCGAACTTAGTATCTGGTGTGTACTTTGGTTCCTTTAACCTTCCGATAGCTGATGACGCTGCTGATCTCAGGGTTGACTGTCGAGAATTGGAATTTTCTGGAATACACAATTCCAATAAGTAAGCCGGAGCCATTCCTTTAAGGAACTTAAATACCATCCAGCAGAGTTTGAAATGGATTCTTTCAGGACATTTGAACCAGTGAAGATTTTTGAGATGCTCTGAAATATGGGAATATTTAGATACGCTGGTGATAAGTCTTGCATTGAAAAAGTAATGTAATTTGTTGATTTGATATTTTGGAAGACTTGCATATATTGCGTTTCAATAATCTAGACGTGAAGCAACATACGAATTGACTAGTAATTTAGTTAAGTACCTCTGTTCGTAGGTTTCTCCTTACTGCTTTAATTTGCCTTAATTGAAAGAACCCCGTGCTTACGATTATTCACTTGAGTTTTAAGGGAAAAATCAGCGTCCAGATTGACACCCAGTAGTTTTATACATGTCTTTGGAGTGATGTCACTTCCTGAAATGGTTATTGGGGAGTTATTAATGTTATGCTGACGTCTGCTTGTGGCGGTTCAGAGAAACTCAGTCTTCGACGAATATAGTTTCAATCTATTTGAGATCTTCCAGTGGGTAATTGCTTCTAGACACTCAATTATGCGAGTCTTTAGGCTGTCTATTTTCTCTGGAAAGCAGTAAAAGTAAATGTGTTGGTCATCAGCGTAGCAGTGAGATAGAAGGCCAAATGATTCGATTATTAAAATTCATATATCCAATAATTCGGAATGTATTATAAGGTATGTATTTTTTAATACATTTATTCAAGGTTCGTAGAAAATGTTTTTAACGTTTAGCTCATACGGGCCTTTTTCGAAAAAAAAACTCGGGAGGGGGGGGGGGGGGTGCTTTCGAAATTTCGTAGCTTGAAGCAAAAGACTGCCACTTGTATTGCAGTTAATCAAATCTCCCAGTGAAACATAGACGGCAAGCTATGAATTTTTAGCCAATGAGCTAACCTTGACATTTTTTTATCATATCCCAAACGAATCCAATGACAGTCACAAAAATGCTGAATCGAGATCCAAACGTTTTAATATAGCTATTATTTGAGGTAGGTACTTTTTAGTCTCTTTTGCCTGCCTCCCCATACAAACGCGCCATAAAATAGTTCTAAACCATAGATAGACCATCCTTGTCAATGGTATATTTATGGTTGAGCAAAATGTAGTTTGTTTATGGACCACAGCCAATGTTGCCATGTGCGTGGTTTATACCATGTTTTCATGTTTTTTTAGTCATTTCTACCTCCATGGTTTTCACCGGTCATCAAAAATATTTAAATGAAAAATTTTATTAGCTGGCGCTGCATCGCGGCATGGGGGAAATTCCAAATTCAGGGACGTAGTTCTTGAAATATACGTAGAGCTACAGCCTGTAGCCTACAGACTACAGGCGCAGATGATTCGAAACGTAACAGTGGTGATATTAGGGTATTCCAAGAATCTGGAAAACTATTATTAAAGCAAAAACATCTTTGGACAAAGCATCCATACAAAACAGTGCTGCCAGATGCTTGTTTGTTACCGTGTTTTCTTGTTTTTTTTTTAACCACGTCGAACAAGACATGGTTTTTTACCGGTCAAGAAAAGTGTGCTTTTGAGTGAGATAGGTTTTTTTAGCATAGTCCACTTGGGGAAATCCTGAAATCAGGAATGTAGTTCATGAACTTCAACATGGGTTCACAATGTCTCTGTACCTAATTAAAGTATTAATTTTAGGAGTTACTAATTTTCTTGTTTAAATTCTCAATTAAAAAAGCTTACAAAAAAATTGGATTTTTATCTTTCGAAACATGTTTTTTTATCCCTGGAACATGGTTTTTCATTTTTCGGACATGGCATCACTTCATAGCATTGAATTTGACTAAAACAAAACAAGTAAACGTCATGCCGCTGTCAAATATTGCAATCTAGCGAAAAAAATATTGATAAAACAACCAAAAATATCAATATAAAATACATTTTTAACAATAAAAATGGATGCAATAGAAAAAGACAACAATGACAGTAACTTTCTCGCTATCTTCAATGGTGAATGTAAACTTGGTAATCGGATAAACACGACTTTAGAGGTTAAGATCCCAATGAAAACATCGGAAATTAGAATGTCATTGAATTACAAAGAAATTTGTCGTTTCTGCTTGTTCGAAGATTCCAACATGTCGCAGTTATCGACAACGGAAGAGGTAGAAGGCAAATCAAGGACTATTAGTGAGATTGTGATGTCAATTTCAAATGTTCAGGTAGATTTTTTTATGCTAAATATCTGCCTATCCTTTCCCCTTTTTGTGAAATATAGGTATGTTTTTAACTGATATCATCAACATAATTCTTATTTATTTATATAAGATTTTCAATTGTTGTAATGTAATCTCTTTTTCAATGTAATCTCTATTTACGGAATGTCGTATAAATCAGTGGGAAAAGGCAATGAATACTTCATTTGGTGACGCTATACTTCTACTGGCTACGGACAGTTAGGACTAATGTGCAAACTTCAACTTCAAAAAAAAAAATTGCTGTTCGAATATACTTGACTTCTGGTTTTATTTCAGATAACAGAAGATGACGGACTATCTAACTTTATTTGTGCCGACTGTCTCACGAGTGCCAGATTTGCATACTGTTTCAAACTCCAATGTGAACAAGCTGAGATTGTTTTCAAGAAATGCTTTGGCATGGTAAACTTGTATTCAATTCAAACTATGTATTAGTTTCTCCATTTCTGAAAAAAAAACATTGTTGCAAATTTATTAAAAGTACAAATTTTTTTGTGAGGAAATTGAGTGACAAGGTGTGGAATTTGACCTTCTCCGCAAACGCTCTCCACTGGCTGTGATCCCTCACCATTCACCTCAGTTCTCCGCCCTTCCTCCTTCCCGTCCTGTTCCAATCCTTTTCCACAGCCCACCAACTCTTCCTCGATCTGCCTCACAGTCGCTTCTGCTGGGGCACCCAATTAATCATCATTTTTGGTATCTTGTCATCTGGAATTCTTTCTACTTGTAATATTATTTCCCCTTTACAGATTGATGACAACAAAATGGTTGAACCAAAAGTTGAAAAAGAACAAATTGAATTTATCTTCTCCGATGTTGATGATGAAATTTCATTAGCTTATTACAATGATATGAAGCTGGGCGACCTCCCGACATCTGCAAATAAAGTTGAAAACAGTGTAGACTCTGATAAAACTGGATGTCAAATCCAAGAAGAAAGTAAAATTCTTAGAGAAGAGAATGAAAATATGAATGGTCTACAAAATTTGGTCTCCGAAATGACACGTAATATTTTATCTGGTTTAGTAATCGACATTTTTTCTTATTTGTTTTATTACCCGATGACCTCACCAAATATTTGTTTCACTAATTGTCCTGTATCCTTCTTGGGTTCCCTGACATCTCTTACCATTTACTTGCAGTAATAATAATAATAATATTCTCTAAAGACTCCTTTCTCTGTTCTCCCACTTTACATGTCCACACCATCAAGCCTGGCATTCTTTTCAGATTTCCCCATTCCTAATACATACATGGTTTTACTGCACATACGCCGTATTGATCTCATTTCTACAGCGTTCAGTTTACTTTCATCCTTCCTCTACCAGTTCCATGTCTCACTGCCATAAATTAGGGTTGGTATCAGCACTCCATTGTAGACTGCGAGCCTCATTTCATTTGACAACTTATTTAATTTATACCAAACTCCGTAATTTATTCAAATACTTTTATTTTACAATTTTGATAAGAGGTATCTATGTATGAAATGTACGCATACCAAACAAATTTTTTTGGTCAGGTGGCGAGTGTGCAATTTGCGGCAAGACCGTCCGAAACATGAAACAACACCTGAAGCGTCACACCGGTCGTCACTTCACCTGTGAGATGTGCGGGAAATCGTATGCAAGCCACTACGATCTCAATAACCATCTCAAAACACACTCTAAAGAGAGACCCTTCAAATGCAAGGTTTGCTTCAAAGGTTGGTTTATAAAAATGGTAAATATTTCCCTACCGAGTCCACGCTCAAAACACATTTTAAAAATTAAAACAAATTGTACTAGGTAGATTACAGTTAGTAATAAGTAATTCAGTAACCGGAATTGAAAAATATTGCATTTTAATGGTTATTTTGTTTTCTTTAAAAATGCGAAATGTCATTTCTCAAGAAACGCCATGTTTTTAATAACGACAGCAAACGTCTCGCGTGATTTTTCGTGTTTATGAAACCGAACAAAATAATAAATAAATAAGTGTTTATTCCAGTATGTGGGGAGGAGAGTGCAATCCCACACATTCCATAAGGGTAATATACACATACATGTACAAAGTATTTGAAATGAAAAAAAGAAAAAGAAGGTGGATATGAATGTACACGAAACAAAAAAAGATAATAAGCTAATAGTAGTAAAAGGAAAAACAAAAGAAATAATAATATTAAGCTTTCAGGATTCTGTGAGCACGTAAGGAGCCAGTATTTTTCTCCAGTGTGCATCAATACTGGATGATGGACTGAGGCGGGCTTCCATGACGAGGATGTTTCCAGAGCTGGTTATCCTTTCCCTAATTCCTGCCACCCTGGATCTAATAAGGGCTGCAAAGCCAGGAACTCGCCCCTCCGTGAACATCCAGGAAGCGCTGCAATATCTGGGGAGACCAAACATTATGCGGAAGGCGTTGTTATACTGAACCCGAAGTCTTTCTATACTACTCTTCTTGTAGTTTGCCCAGAGTTCACTCGTATACAGTGTTGCGCAGAAGGAAAGGAAGAGCGTCCTTTTTACAGCAGTACTGCAAAGGCGGAATCTTCTACTGAGCATGTTAGCTTTTACACTGAGAGCTCTTCTTTGCCTATCGATGTCGTCATCGTCCATCAGATTACTGGTGATTATGTGTCCAAGGTATTTAGTTCCTTCAGTCACCTGCAGGTTCACACCATTCAGGGTAGCTGGATGAATATTTTTTGGTCCTCGTCCATATCTTACAACCAGTATAGCCGTTTTAGTGGGGTTGTATTGCATGTTTGTTTCTTCAGCAAACTCTTCGCAGATCTTTAAAAGAATACGTAGGCCCCTTATGGATGGTGCCATCAATACCATGTCGTCCGCATAACTGATGTTGTTCAGAAACTGTCCTCCAATTTGGCAGCCTACCCCTGCATTGTTTAGCCTGTCGGTGAGTTCGTCCATGTACAGGTTGAACAATATCGGGGACATGCATCCTCCCTGTCTAACGCCGCTCTTCAGGAGGAAAGGTTCGGAGAGTCCATCTTTCCACCTTACTAAGTTTTCCTGCTGTCTATGCCACGAGTCGAGGATATGTATCACCGCCGGTGATATGCCTCTTCCCCTTAGTTTACCCCATAGTAGAGGGTGAGAAACCCTGTCGAAGGCCTTGCTCAGATCTAGAAAACATGCGTACGTGGTGGTCTTTTTATTCCTGTAGTATTCCAGGGTTCTTTTCACAGTAAATATAGCAGTATCGGTAGACGTTTGCTTTTTGAAGCCCATTTGGTTGTCCTTAGTTTCCAAGATGGGACCGATCTGGTTTAGTAGTAGACGTTCGAATAATCGTGCGATGGTGGTGGCAATTGAAATCGGTCTGTAGCTACCCTGGGAGGTAGAGTCCAACGATTTTGATTTGAGAATGGGAGTTATTATTGTTCTTGTCATGTCAGTTGGTAGGTATCCATTCTTTAAAATGTCGGTAAACAGACTCGCCAGCAGTTGAAGAATTGGTCCTCCAGCGTGTTTGATGTGTTCGATACTCAATCTGTCGTGACCTGCTGATTTTCCAGCTTTCATGTATCTCAGGGCGGTGTTGACCATGTCTGCTGTGATCAAAAGGCCACTGTCTTCATTTAGGATAGGACTAGGTGGTGGTTTGCTTGCAGTGTTCGGTGAGGTCGGAGTAGAGATGGAGAAGTGATCTGCAAAAATGTTAGCAATTGCTTTAGTGTTTGTTTCTCCATTTATGTTGCACGGAATTTTACATTTCACGTTGCAGTGTTTATTTGTCTTCAGCCAAAACTGTTTGAAATCACGACTATGTAAATCTCCTGCTATTTTGTCCATTTGAATTTGCTCACAGTCGTTTTGGCATTTTTTCAGTGCTAGTTTGAACGCAGCACGCTTTAATTTTCGTTCATCCGCAATTGAGCCCTCATGAGGCCTGCCATTTTCAATCCATATCATCATTGCACGTCTTGATTCTATGTATTTTTGTGCGACAAAATCATTCCATCCACAGATTTGTTTACGTCGTTGCAATCTTCGTTTACGATTGTTAAATACTGCAATCGCGGCGCTTCGCAGGGCCTCTATAATACGTGTATACAGTGTCTTAATGTTAGCTCGAGCAGGGTTGTCACTTCTCTCGTACCGCGTAGGACCTTGTTTAATTTTTTGTAGAAAAACTTGTGAGGTTCGAGTATAACTATGGATCTCGCGTTCATTTTTGGGATTCCAAGTTGCACGGTCGGTTTCTATACATGCATAAATTTCGGTTTTCGGTATTCCTTCTGTTTGTAAGGTCAATTCGAGAGGCCTGTGATCGGTCCAGTCCACGTCGTAGTGTATTTTCATATCTGAAATCTGTTTGAAGATATTTTTTGTCACCAAACAGTGGTCTAACCACCTGGTGGTGTGATGCGCGTCACTGATATACGTGTAAGAGTTTTCTGGTAATATTACGGTATCAGCGCATGTAAGATCATATTCTTGACAGAAAGATTTCAGTTCATTTCCGAAGAGTGAGTCCGGATGGGCATTGAAATCTCCGATGATTACGGAGTTGGTGTAATCAAAATAATGATTAATACGCATTATTTATCATTTCCGAAGATTGCAATTCGTACTTATTATCTAACTAACTGACAGAAAGTGATTTTTACTTTTAAAAATGTGTATTTCATCGTCGTAATTAACATGGCGGTTTTCCAAAAATCTCATGATATCATACGAGACACGATTCAGTACAACTCGAATACCGTTGCAATGTGCACGCTCGCGTATTATAATTTACCTACACTGCATACCACGTCAGCTCGAAGACATTTCATATACCTAGCTCCTAAAATATATGCTAAAAATATAAATATGCTATTATTATAATTAATTATATTTATTATAAAATTTTGCAATTCAATTTAATTTGTACAACTTATAATTTAATTTATCAACCATTACAAATGTATAATTTCCAATCTGTAAACTTCACCCGCATAACACAGGGACATCCCTAGCATGGCGGATGAAATAACACAAAAAACTAAACAATGTACAATATTCTTATAACAAATTAATAAATAAATAAATAACTATGTGCATATTTATAAAAAAAGGAGGAAAAGAAGATGGTGGATGATTGCAGTTGCAATGCACCGGAACAGAATTAGGTTAGTTTAGTCAATTAAACTATGAAAAGAGAACTACCGGGAATAAATTGGTACAAAAGGATTGTGTTTTTTTAATTTATTGTATTTTTTACAGCTAAAAAATAATTACTAGCACGGACGTGTGCTCGCGACGACGTATTGAAGCGAACTGAAGTCCGAGTAGTGTAGAGAGGCACTTCGTGCAACTTCGAGTCCTTTGACTCGGGCGCAAAAACCGACAAAAAATGGAGGTCGCCCGAGGCGAACCAAGGTTGGACGAAGTGCCTCTCCGCACTATCGTATTCAGCTAACCTCGTTCAACTTCGCGAGTAGTGTGGAGCTAGAGTTAGGTTAATTCAGTTTATTTTTAAAATCCTCCAAATCTAGCTTATCTTATATATAAAAATGAATCGCTGAATGTAAGCTAATGCTAAGCGCAAATCTCGAGAGCAGCTGAACCGATTTCGCTAATTCTTTTTTTAGAATATTCCTTGAAGTACGAGGATGGTTCTTACGGAGAGAAAAATTAAGAAAATTGGATAATTTCAGAAAACCTAACGGCTATCGCACGTTTGACAGTTCGCGTGTTTGAGAATGACATTTTTCAAAACAATGATTGTTAAATCAGGATTCTATTTTTGAAAATCTTTAAGTTGATAAATTTATTTAAAGTAGGTACTCCCCTAATAGTTTGAATCGAATCAATAATTTTAGATATTTTAAATAGGTACCTATGTTAGGTACCAAATTTAATATACATGAAAAATGGAAATTTGAATAAAAATTGTAAAAGGTGGCACGCGGGCTGTTTAAAAACTGAATGTACTGGGATTGAATATATGGAAAGCGGGAGGGAGGGAGAGATGGGGGAGGGGAAGGGGGAGGGAGGGCGGTTTGAGGTGGAGGAGGCGGAGTGGGAACCCCCTTACACCATGCGAGCGAAGCCGCTGGAAAAAGCTAGTATATTAGTACAATTACTTATATGCTGAGATTTTCTGTGTGGTATTGCCGCTATGAGCTCCATTGTGATCTCATTTTCTGACGACGACGGGGCTATTAGCGGTGCGCCTATAAGAGGCATATTTTTACCGATATTTGTATCTGGTTTGTCTATGCTTACGTAGTGAAAGACCACTTTTGAAATGATTTTAGCCATGTTTGGTGAGCAGATCTGAACAGGATACTTCCTAACGTTCCTCTTGCCCATCTCTTTCCGTTCCATATTTCCTTCAGTCTCATAGCCCAAAGCTTACCCCATTAAGAATACCATATAGTTCCAATGGCTTTGAACAGTCGAGAGCAGTTGGAACTCTTGTTGAAAAAAGGTTCACATATTTCTATTTCAGTTGCAAAAAATTTTGTACTCCCATCTTCACCTGTAATTGTTTTATGCTTGACATTGCTTGTGATGTAAAAATTAGAGATGCCACGAGTATTCGGCTACTATTTGGTATTCGGCCGAATATTGCGAACCATTCGGCCGAATACCGAACACCAAATCATGAAAAAAAAGCAAATAAATTTATTATGTAGTGCCGTTCCTCATCCAGAACATATTTATATATGTGAGAGACGACACGTCTATTCTTGTCTTAGTGGTATAATTTGACTTCCTTTTCCTTGTTCTGGCGTCATCAATACGTTCTATGATTGGTTGTTTGTTCTGTCACTGCAGTTGGCGTCTTGCGTCATTTCCCTTTGTTTTCAATTGACATCGAATTCTTTCGAATGTGGTAGCTATCTCGCGCTTTATCGAAGTTTTATTCAATGTAAAAGTGCTCGAGATAACAAAATATTTAACAAGTGAAGTTTACGTAAATTTTACGGATCGCATTGCGCATTTTGTGAAAACGCGGAACGCATTATTGTTGTTATTATTTCGCGCAATGTCGAACGTAGAATCCAGGAAATCGACGCAAAAACGCCGTATTGATGATACAAACTCATCAGACTCTTCTTCTTCGAGTTCTAATTGTTCTCGGCCTAAGAACAGAAGGCACAAGAAGAGATCGCAGAAAAAAATGCTGAAGAAATTGTCGCGGCAGTTAAGCGATTTGCAAAGCTTCGTTTTCAGGCGAGATGCCGCCGGTGATTCCGACGCGAGCGAATTTGAGGGCCCAGAAAATTTAGAGACCCAAATTGAGCCTACTTGTGGCACATCCGCTGCTCCGGTTTTCCATATGCCGGATCCCACCGTGTCGCTAAAGGAACCGCAAATGAATGCGCCGACGGACGCCATGCTGAAGACGGTGGAGCGCTTGCAGAATTTTAATTCTCCCGGTTGGTGTGACGTTCGCTACGCCAAAACATTGAAAGAATACGTAGCAGACCCGGGGTTCAAAGAATTAGAGGTGAACTGCGAACTCAATTCCTTCACACCCGCATGTGCCCAACTCATGGGAATGGAGAGAGCCTTTGCAGCAATTTCCCACGTAGCATTACAACAAAGGCAGGTCATCCAGGACTCTGTACAGAGCGTCCTAACCTGGAGCTGTCAGCCTGATGCTGAACTCTCACCGGAGACCTTACGAGAGAAATTTCAGGAGGTTTTCGGGGGATGTATTTCGAAGAACGACGCCATTCTTCAGATTGCTTGTGGGAAGCGGGCTGAAGTTATCGAGCATCGGCGTGATCGCATCCTGGAAATGTGTAAAACCCCAGTTGATAGATCAGCTCTGGGGAAAATTCCTCCAACTGTGACCCATTTATTTAATGAAGACAAGCTCATCTCCCAGTTGCAGAGACTTGGTGGGGCGAGCAAAGTCTTCAGGGCTCCGTTTTCGCAAGCAAGAAGTAGAGAAATTTTGTCAAGGCCGAAAAGCGGAACACGAGCAGTCATACCAACTCAGTGTGCTCCCGCAGGGAATCTGGGTTCCACCCAATTTCCGTCTCAGTACCGGCGGGCAGACCCCGGTCATCATTCTGGCCCTTCCTCCTCTGCCAGCAGAGGACGGAAATTTCGGAGGCCGACGGGGCGAGGGCAGACCTCGCACCGTCGCCGCCGAAACAATTGACAACCAGCCCGGGCGATTTCAGGGAGGGCAATTGCGAAGTTTTTTACAAATATGGCGTACCGCAGAAGCCCCCGACTTCGCCCTAAAAATCCTCAATGGCTATCTCCCATTTTGGTTGAGACCACCATTGACCAGACCCACTCAGGTGAGACTGCACAATTTCTCAACAAGGCACACACCCGATATGGACATGCAAATAAAGGAGTTGCTGAAGATGGGAGTACTGGAAGCAGCACCCGTGAATCGAGGCTTTCTCTCCCAGATGTTTCTGGTGCAGAAGAACGACGGGACCCATCGTCCTGTCATCAATCTGAAAGCGCTGAACGATTTTGTGCGAGTGAAAAAGTTTTCCCTAATCTCCCACTTCAAAGTGCCCGATTTCTTGCAACCCGGAGACTATATGACAAAAGTAGATCTGGCACACGCCTATTTTCATATACCAGTTGCAAAGACCCATCGCCGTTTCCTGCGTGTCGTGTACAGAGGTCAATGTCTGCAGATGACATGTTTGCCCCAGGGTTTGAGCAGTTCCCCTCAAATTTTTGCAGCAATAACCAATTGGATCTCAGAGATCCTTCGGAAAAAGGGCATACGAGTCATTGTTTATTTGGACGACTTTCTCCTGGCTCATCAAGACCAAGAAACTCTCCGACTGCAGACACTAGTAACATTGGATTTATTACAGTCCCTCGGTTGGACCATCAACCTAAAGAAATGTGTTCACCTACCGACACAGGCGATAGAATATCTGGGAGTGTCATGGAACACTTGCCTCAATCAGAAGACGCTAACTGGGAACAAGTGCCGCGCAATATGGAAGTCATTGCAAAACCTCATGACAAGAAAGAGATGGTCCCTGAGGGATGCGCAGAGCATCCTAGGACAGCTGCATTTCGCAGCGTTTGTGGTTCCCAGGGGTCGCTTGCACTGCAGGCAGATGCAGCTCCAGTCAATTGCCATGGCAAAGCTTCCACCCCGGAAGAAGGTACCCGTAAACCTTGCAGTATTGAACGATTTAGAGTGGTGGAGGCACAATGTGAGTACACATTCCCTTATTCATTTCCCCAAAGCATGCCACTTCATTGCGACAGACGCAGCAGACAGCGGGTGGGGGGCACAGGTGGACGACACTCCACTCTCAGGCTGTTGGACACAACAACAAACCAAATGGCACAGCAACCTAAAAGAAATGTTTGCTATTCTCCATGCATTGAAGTGTCGGAAAGCCAATTTGAGCAATTCTACTTGTCTCATTCAATCGGACAACAGAACAGTATTAGCATACCTACGCAACGAAGGAGGTACGAAATCAGTGAGCCTCCTTCAGTTGACATATCAGATTCTGGAAGTAGCGGATGCGAACAATATAAGGATGGAAGTGTATTACCTACCGGGACGATACAACGGACTCGCCGATCATCTTTCCCGAGGGACCCTGTTACCCGAATGGCACCTTCTACCTCCAGCGATCGAACAGATATTCCGCTCATGGGGCAGACCCATGGTGGACTTATTTGCGTCCAAAACAGCTCATGTTGTAGAGAGTTACGTATCCATAGACCCCACAGACACGGCAGCCCTATATCACAATGCTTTCAGCAGGATCTGGTGCTTCCCACTGGCATGGGTGTTTCCACCGCCCTGTTTGATACCCAGAGTCCTGGAACATCTAAACAAGTGTGTCGGTATGTACCTGCTGGTAGTACCGAGGTGGCCCAAAGTGTTTTGGTTGCCAGATCTTCAGTCGAGAGCGCTAGCCCCACCTCGGCAAATAACCAACCTTCTATACAACCTGGTGGACACATCGACAGGTCTTCATCCTCCTCAGATCCAAAAACTGGAGATGGAAGTATGGAAGATTGGGGCTGGAGAGGAGCGCTATATGGATGGACAGAGCATGAAAGAGGTCTCCTCAATGCCGGATGGCGATCTTCAACAATCACGGCATATAAACTAGCATGGAAAAGGTGGGGTCAGTGGTGTGTAAAAAATAAGGTTGATATAACTAATCCATCAGGTTCCCAATTGGCAAGATTCTTAGCCAATTTAAAGCTTAACGAAGGCTTGGCTCCAAGTACCATTGCACTTCATAAATCAGCCATTTCAACATTAACTAACCCAGAGTGTGAATCGCTAAGCAACCATATCTTGGTGAAACAAGTAATGAAGGGTATAGTTAATACTACCAGAAAGAAGAAAGTGTTGCCTATCTGGGACCCGAGACAAGTTAGTTTTTGGTTAAAAGAAAACCTTCCAGAAACAGTTACTCTGTTTGAGGCCTCTCGAAGATGCGCTGTTATTCTTCTGCTCGCATCTGGACGAAGAGTGCATGATCTTACTCTGTTACGATACACACCAGACAGTTTTGTGGACAATGGGGACCATATTATACTTTGGCCAGCTTTTGGATCTAAAACTGATTCCGCAACTCACCATCAGTCAGGATGGAAGCTTAATGCTTCCTCAGACCAAGCTACGGATCCGGTATATTGGCTCCGTAAAGTATGCTCTTTATCTAAAGTAAGAAGACATGAAGCAAATTCAATACCAGATTTATTTATTTCAACAACGGGCTTGCCAAAACCTGCTACAAGAACAATAATTGGAGGATGGGTAAAAACAGTTCTAAGAAGCGCTGGCATCGACAAATCAGCAGGAAGTACAAGGTCTGCCGTAGCATCATTGAGCTGGTTAGAAAATTGCCCCATTGAAAAGATCCTCGAAAGAGGAAATTGGAAGAGTGAGAACACATTTGCGAGACATTACAGAAAAGAGGTATTGGAAGGAGGTAACTCCCTAACATCGCTATCCCTCACAAATCTGTTTGAACCTATACAAGATTAATCAACGACCTCTCACAATTAACATCAGTTCTGTCACCAAGGCGATAACAAACACTTCTCACATATATAAATATGTTCTGGATGAGGAACGGCACTACATAATGATGGAGTTTTACCTACCATTAAAACTCTTATTATGTTGCCTTCCTCATCCAGAACATATTTAATCCACTGCTTGGTGAGATTACAATTGAAAACAAAGGGAAATGACGCAAGACGCCAACTGCAGTGACAGAACAAACAACCAATCATAGAACGTATTGATGACGCCAGAACAAGGAAAAGGAAGTCAAATTATACCACTAAGACAAGAATAGACGTGTCGTCTCTCACATATATAAATATGTTCTGGATGAGGAAGGCAACATAATAAGAGTTTTAATGGTAGGTAAAACTCCATCAATATTGTCTTCACTAAAAATTTCATAATATTCCCAAATAGATGATTTTTTATTAAATGGTGCCATTTCGTAAAGCTTTTCGCGAACAAACGGACGTGTTACAATTTGAACAGAATTTAATGTAAAAATCAGCAAATAATGCATATTGTGGCATGACCTACTCGCAAATGAAACAAACACGTAGTTACCATACGCACTTCAATGATGCAGGTCGGACTGTCACCCGCGAAATTTACTAAATGGCGCCTAACATTCGGCACTTCGGCCGAGAGCCTAGCCGAAAATGCTGACAAGTTCTCCTTAAGTCGTAAGTAAGAAGTCTCCTCCTTACAGACATAATAATAAGTATATTTTTTAATGTAGCTATTACTTTGTGGTTATCCATTATAGAAAAATTAAACAATACAACTTTGTATAAACCACTTATATAATGTGCAAATCCGACCGGTTTCGGAACAAACGTTCCTTCGTCAGGGAAAGCTTATACTAATTTGACAGTTTAGAACAATGTTTTATTATGGTAGGGGTGGAGCCGTTGCTAGTTAATAATGTAGATTGGGTGGATAGGTATTAGTGTAGAGTGGGTGGGTAGGTATTTAATATATAAACTCAAATGCAATGATCGTCCCTCATTTTATATTGGAAAAACAACTCGTAATTTTAAAATCAGAATTAAAGAACATTTAAGGTCTCTTAATAATAATAATTTTTCTGAGTTCGCTAACCATATCATTGAAAATAACCATAGTTTTGAAAAAAAAAACACGGATAAATATTCTTCATATTAATCATAAAGGAAAACGTTTAGATAACTTAGAAGCTTTGGAAATTAAAAAATCCCTTAAAAATAATGAATCTATTATCAACAAACAAAAAATATTGTCATATAGCCCAATCATGGATTTGTTCCCCTACCCACCCACTCTACACTAATACCTACCCACCCAATCTACATTATTAACTAGCAACGGCTCCACCCCTACCATAATAAAACATTGTTCTAAACTGTCAAATTAGTATAAGCTTTCCCTGACGAAGGAACGTTTGTTCCAAAACCGGTCGGATTTGCACATTATATAAGTGGTTTATACAAAGTTGTATTGTTTCATTTTTCTATAATAATAAGTGTTTTGAATTGCCAGGTTTCTGCCATATCTACAGGCTAAAGGAGCATATGCTGGGCCATGCTAATAAGAGAGACTATATTTGTGAACTATGCGGAAAAGGGTGAGCTAACTATGTACATATTCACATATATTTTGTTGTTGTGAGAATAACTACAGTACGGGAGATTTAGTAGCTGTCAGAATTTAAACCACCCGATCACCAGGGTTAACTCAGTACTACGGTAGTGTACGGCAGTATAACTTTCGAAATGGCGAACTTTTTTGAGAATCTTAACGTTTTGAATGGACCTTCGGCAAATATTGACGGTATTCGCGGCATTCGTGCACCACGGCTACCGAAAGGGTACAAAAAAGGTACGATCCATTTGCGGCACTTACGGAAGGAGATTTTAGGTCTAAATAATATAGATTTACAAAAGTTAACATGAGACGTTTGATTGACTTGGTACGGCCGTATTTGGATGTGAACAATAAACGGGGTGACAAAATAACTACCGATATCCAAGTTCTTTGTGCTAATTCTTAGTTATTTTTAAAACGTGAAACAGGAAACAATCTTGTCAGATAATATTTTGACATATGAATAAACGTGAATTTGGCAACACACCGCTAAATGCCAAATTGACCGCATTTTTCAGCTTTGGAGCAGATTGTTGCTACTGTAAAAAAATCATAACCCATAATCTAGATCTAGCTGTCGAGCAATATTGGGAAAATTTATGATTATGAGTAAAGATTTTTAACCTGAGCATTGTAGGCCCCCTCCCCTGTATAGCTAATGCGACGCTACAGCGCCATGTTAGGGTTTCATTATGAGTAAGGCTGTTAGAGTAAAACAGATCTTGGCCCTGGAAATAATCAAGCTTTTCTTTCAAGTCTTTTTAAGTTTATGAAAAAAATATCTTTTCAGGCCTACAAAAACTGCTTTAGTTCAAAATTTTCTACCAATGAACCCATTTTCGGTTATGGTTTTGTTATACAATGTGGCAAATTAAGTTCTTTAGAAAATGATCTCAAAACATTCAAATGTCTCTGCCTGAAATTTGCAAAAAAATTTTCTTGTATAAATCAAAACAGCTATCTGGTGTTAAGCAGGAATTTAAACCTAATCGCCATCTACATAAGGAGTGTTATTATTAGCGGTCCGTTTCCAAATACTATGTGACGTGGTGCATCGCTTTAAATACTTCTTCTATCGGTATATCGACTATGGGTACCGTCAAATGGCATTTCAGGATGTTGAATTCGCCGCCACATTGGTATCTGTAATATTTTTCTTCTACTGTAATGTAATTTATCCCTTGTAACTTGAGGTTTGATCTGGAATTATTTCAGCCTGATCTCGATTTCAACCAACTTCTCATTAAACAACTCCATTTTTTGCCCTTCACTCTGATTTTTGTATATAAGCAATTTCCTAAGTAATTTTTGTATTAAAACAATTTATACTCTTAAAAATATATATTATAAACACGTTAACGAAAGGCATTTGATCTCAAATTTTACTTAAAATAAGAGATAGAATCTTAAAGCTAATATATGTAAAATTCTAAAGCCGGTAATGAGGTTTTAGATAATGAGTGACACACCTGTTAATGAAATTAGAAGCTAGAAATCTGATATAAATTAAATTAATGTGAGTAAAAGGATTGGTTTGAAACTTGACTATTTCGTTCTAAAAAAATTTTATGATTTTGTAAGTAGTTTTTATTCAAGAGGATGCTTCCATCAAAGTGTCATTGATCTTCTTTTTTGTCATGAACAGACTTTCTTGAGTTTTTGATAACTTAAAGTTGGTCAGGTTGATCACCTAGTGTTCAACTTTTGTCTCATTATTTAACCTTTGTAATGCTGGGCTTTTCAATGCCATCTCTCTCATCATGTGGCACGTTTTGACGCAATGTATGTGTTTAGTGAAACTTCATTATGAGAAACTTTGTGAGATAGCCACGTAGTTCAGACTAAAACCCGTAAGCCGTTGAAATGAAATTTGAATTTCGAAATCCAATCAAAATGAAATTTGTGTAAATTAGTTTTAAAGTTGGCTAATTTACAGTGGAATTTTTTCTATTTCAGGTTTAACGTGTCCAAACGTCTGCTAGTTCACATGCGCGTCCACTCGGGCCGCAAGCCTTACGCGTGCACTCTGTGTCCAAAGGTCTACTCCAGCTCCGAGAAGCTGAAGATTCACATCCTCGGGCACACGGGCGAGAAGAGGTTTGTGTGCGACTATTGCTCCAAGGCTTTCGTGTCCAAGGAGTTGCTGAAGACGCATCTCAGGATCCACACGGGAGAGCGACCGTACTCATGCGACGTGGCCGACTGTGACAGAAGCTTCTCCACGCAGCACGGGTTGCTGATGCATAAGCCGGTGCACAGTGATGAAAGGTAAACACTTTTTAGGGATTTATAGTATAGAACTTGTATTATGACATCTGAGAAATGTTTATAAAAATAACACATCCCCACCCTAATTCGTTGATGGCTTGTGATAGGTCTACATTTAACAATTGATCTGATATTTGCGACTTTCGCATGACATGTGATTCATGAAGAAAAACACAATACATACATTGTGACAAAATGTGCCACAAGGAGATTTGCAAGTCGTCGAGTTGCGAATGCCATTGTTTTTATATAATAGCATCTGGTTCAACAGTTTTCCGCTAGTGTATTGTAAGTTGTTTTTGTTTGTGTGGCCAGTAGTGGCTACAGCTTCATACTGATGCTGTTAAAAAAAAATCAGACCAGAAATCCAACCTGCACAACTCAATTTTTGATTTTCATTATTTTTTATTATGAAATTTTTTTCAAATTCCTGGATGAAGAATAGACAGGTCTTGAATATCCAAATCACATACGCGTGCGTTAGCCGCAGTTAAACGGCCAAGAATTTTTACAGAAAAGTTCTTAAACATCTTAAAAGAAACCAGAAAAACATTGAAATTTAGAAGCTCTTTGTCATTATTTGAAGACTTTACACATGGCTAAAGAGCTAGTTCTGAGATTTGTACAGTAAATATTTTTAAATGCATTTTCATTCCAGACAAACTTAATACGTAGTTTGCGTACTGATAACACAGTAATTAGAGGTCAAAACGGTACCAATTAAGCATATTAAGAGTATAATTCAAAATTTCAAATGGTAAAATCTTACGGATAAAGCAGAACAGTTGCAAAACGGATATGATAAAACATATAATATGTTAGTTTAGGTTAGGTGAGGTTAGGTGACTTTATTAGGTGACCAAAGTTAGAATAACAGAGTGTATGATATATTTATGGGACAATGTATAAATGTGAAGAAGCCAGGAGTTTGTGCCGATACAGAGTTATGCAGAGGTCTATCTTCTCTACTCCTATGAAAAAATCGATTTTCCCCAGTGTAATGGTTAGTTTATTAGGTCAAGTTTTTCGTTGTTTGTTTGTTCTTTGTCTTCACTTTCCTACAATGCTCTGTTTTGTCTTGTCCTGGAACCATGTCAGACCTTACCCCTGTCTGACATGTGGTAAGAGTTTTGCCCGGGCGTCAGATTGGCGCAAACACAAGGCCATCCACCTCTCCTCCGAGGCCAGCAGGCTGCCGTGTCCACAGCCTGGCTGCCAGCGCACCTACACCAACTCCTATCGCCTCAAGGAGCACCTCACCTGGCACCTGGCGGACAAGAGAGCGCTGTGCACCACTTGTGGTGAGATATATTATCTTCTGATAGATTGATTGACGTCTTGTTGATTTAGGTTATCCTGATATGTAGTTTGTGATCTAAGTAACATTTCTCTGTTTCTCTGCAGGGGTAGGAAGAGTATAAACTGCCACACAACTCCTTGCTTCATTCACATTCATACATTGTTTTACACTTACTCTTCAGTTATTCTGACTCCTAACATGTCTATCATCGGCATACAACATTTGTGATCTGATAATTTATGTTGTCCTATTAAATTGATTGATCCTTGTTGTTATCCTCTCTGTTTTGTTGCATATTGATGATCATCTTGATTCTGTATTAATACATATACTTTTAGAGGATGACAGTACCATCCATGAGAAATATATTTATTTCTCCCTTCTAGTTTAGACGTTTACAGTTTAAGAATCACCCCGAGAAAGTTTTTGTCTGGGATTGGGCCAGCCGCGTCAACTTCAACATCTCAAAAACTCAAGCATGTCTAATAGTGGTCAAAAGGGCAATCAATAGCTGTCTAGTGCACTTTAGTGGAAGAGTTCCCCCAGGAGTGAGTATCGCAAATATCATAAAGCTATTGGTACACTCTATAACTGGACTCTTAGATTCTTCAAGGACTGACTGAAGAAAGATTGGCTACAAATGAGGGAGGTTTTTTGATTAATCTTAACAGTTCACCAAAAATCTAAGATAATGATGTTAGTTTTTTTTGTTTGGCTTTCACCTAGATCATAGGTTCTCAACGTGGGCGATAACGTTTTAGACCTTCAGGGGGGCGGTAGAAGACCAAGAGAAAATTGGGGGGCATTTCAGACTTTCAGGGGGGCGGTAGGAGACCCAGAGAAACCATCCCACCCTATTCCATCGACAACGACTGCCACAAAAATATTTTCCCTATTCCATTACACCTCCTCCATTGTGGCAAATGAAATCACGCCCCCTTTGTCGTGATATCCCGTTAAGCCCCCCCTGTTGTGGTAAATATAATCGTGATGACAATTGCTGTTTCGGATTCACGAGTTATACTCCAGTCAAGATGTACATCCGCGCTTACAAAAGGTCCAGTCATTCTGAATTTTGTATATGTTGTTAGGACCTAAACCAAGGTTAAAAAAAAAAAAATTGCAACTTCGAAAGTGCTGTGCGAGCGGCGGTGGACCCAAAAAACCAGGAAATTTTCGGATTTTTTTCAGTTTTTGCTCAATATCTCAGTGAAGGAAGGGTCTCACTGGTATAGGCAGTATACATACTTTTAAAGTAAACTAAATTTTGCTATAATTTGAGACCAAATCGAGCTATAAACAGCCATTGGTTTCCAAGATACAGTTATTTTTTCGAAAAAGTGAAATTTTTTCAAAATGGTCACATATTTTGTAAAATAATTTCTAAAATACGCATCCCATGCCAAATATTACATGACATAAAGTTGTAGTAAATTTAATTAGCTTTCATTTGAGACTAGATTGATTTCTGTAGACTTAACGGTTCTCTCAAAAATGGCAGATAACCTAAAACGGTCATAAGTGGGTTTGGGGGAAATGCAAATAAACTGTTCTCACGTCTTTTTATGGTTTTATTGTGCTGTGAAGTAAATCCATTAGTCATGGTGGGTTTATCCTGGGGTAATAATGTAATAATTTAATAATTAAATTTACTACAGCTTTATTTCACATAATATTTGACGTGGGATGCATGTTTTAGAAAATATTTTACGAAATAAGTGACCATTTCGAAAAAATTTCACTTTTTGGAAAAAATGGCCTATTTTCGAAGAACTGTATCTTGGAAACCAATGGCTTTATATAGCTCGCTTTGGTCTTAAATTGTAGCAAATTTAGTCTACTTTAAAAGTATGTATACTGACTATACCAGTCAGACCTTCCTTCACTGAGATATTGAGCAAAAACTGAAAAAAATCCGAAAATTTCCTGCTCTTTTGGGTCCATCGCCGCTCGCACAGCACTTTCGAAGTTGCAAATTTTTTTTTTTAATACTGGTTTAGGTCCTAACAACATATAAAAAATTCAGAATGACTGGACCTTTTGCAAGCACAACCCCCTTTTCATGTTTAACTTGACTGGACTATTAAGGGGCGCTAGAGATAAAAACTTTACCGAGACGACACGCGGCTGTCTAAGGCGACCTAGGTCCAGTAGACATACTTTAGAGGCCTGTTCATATATATATATTCTTTGAATGGCATATCGGTGCTACATTTTTGTTCGATTAGCATGAAAATAACGCGTCTTGTATTTTTATAATCTCATTGGGTTTTCAGGTAAGTCATTCACAAGGAAATCAGATCTGACTCGTCATGCACGCATTCACACCCAGGAGCGCCCTTTCAAGTGCGTGGAGTGCGGCTTAGGATTCAATCAGCAGTTTGGGCTCACACAGCATCTTAGAAAGCACACAGGTAAGCAACTAAAAATGTACTTAAATCCAGTGACGGTCCTTCCCTCAGGACAATTGGTCAAAAACCTCCCAAAATTATAAGATGACACTAAAACATAATATTATTATGAAATATTAAGCAAATCAAAACAACTGGTATTGTTCTAATGTATTTGACATGCACTGCGAGAGATAGCCGGCAGCGGCAAGCAGTGACATCTAACATCTTAAATGGAAGCTTTCTTTCCCTCGCACTAACTATGATTGGCTGGGTCAAATTATGAAATGCCCCGATATCATATCTTCTGTCTGTTTACGCACCACACAATAAAATGAGATGGCACTATGTCCCTTAGTAAAAAGTTTTCGGATTCTGAAGACGGTTTGGGTCAGAGCCGCGAGGGAGAGAGAGCATGCTGAATATTATGCATCTGAAAGAGATGGTTTGATAAACGTGGGTTGATTTCGCATATTTTACGCTAGTCGCATGAAATCATTTACTATGTTGGTGAATTTGACTCTCATACTCGTGAGGTTCCTACAAATGAATATTATCATATTTAATTTGATATTGCATCATAGGTAATATCATTTTTTAAATGACCTTCCACTTCTGGATCCCTAGAGCCTCCTCTGCTTAAATGTCAGTTCAATAAACTTGAAAAATGGGGCGAAATTTCAGGCGGTCCTTCTGTAATGAATTTGGGTGTGATATCTATGACAATCTGAAGAATATGGTCTGTTATTTCGATTCGTTTGTTTATCGCCTAGACATATTTTTTTTTCGTTTGATCGTTGATTTTTTTTATTTTTTTTTTATTTACATTAGCTCCACACAGGAGGCACCGAGGAAAACAATTTCCCTAGGGGCCTATGTCGTCTTTGAGGATGCTATGTGGAGGGTTTTTTAAGGGAAAGGAAGGAGAAGAAGGTGTAGGAAGGAAAAAGGTATGAGGGATGGGTAGGAATCTGGAGGTCAGTCACACTGCGGTGCAAGGCGAAGGGTCGGGAGAATCTGGCTGGAGAGGTCCACCCTCAATCAGTCTCCTTCGATCCAGTCCGCCATGCAGTGGTTGGGCAAACGAATCCACCACCAAGACCTAGACAAAACTCATCCCATAAACCCCTGCTAAGTCACCAAACGTAGCGAACCACTTGGGGTGACCTGTGGCAGGGGTGTTGGTTGTCCAATAAATGGTTCCCTGGGCGGTGGTACCCAAACCCTACTGAAAGAGATGTCATCCGTTTACGGGGACTATTGTCCAAGTAAAACTATGGTTTACAAGTGGCATCCCCTCTTTAAACAAGGCAGGGAGTCACTTAAAGACTACCCACGGCCAGGAAGGCCGATCGAGGTGACCACTCCGGAAATTATTAAAAAAGTCGACTAATAAATATTAGAAGATATCCGATTAAAGAAGAAACAGCTCGCAGAAATGGTTGGAGTATCAGAGACAACCATTTTCAAAATTCTTCACAACCATCTTGGCATGACTAAAGTCAGCGCAAGATGGGTGCCGGGAATGCTCACGCCGCCTCAAAAACTACAGCGCATGTAGTGTTCTCGTGCATTTTCGGACCTCTGTAGGGAAGACAAATTATTACTGTTAATGAAATTTGGAAAATTTGAGATTTGAATAATCATCATTATGAATCTGAGTCTAAACAGGACTCAATGCAGTGGCAAGGCACACCACCACCCAAGAAGTTTAAGGTGTCACAATCGGCTGGGAAAATCATGGTGACAGTCTTTTGGGATTCAGAAGGAATCCTGTTGATTGATTACAAAGATAAAGGTATTTCCATTACCGGAGATTACTACGCTTCAATCCTAGAGCAATTAAAGGAAGCGATCAAGGAGAAAAGGCGGGGAAAATTGACCAAAGGTGTCCTCCTTCTGCATGACAATGCACCTGTTCACAAGAGCCGTGTTGCAATGGCTGCCCTGCAGAAGGTGGGTTTCGAAATTTTGCCACACCCACTTTACAGTCCTGACCTGGCTCCCAGTGATGAAACGGATAGTTGTTTGGCCGGATATTCGGTCCATTGTCTTGTTAATTTTGAGTATTAATTCAAAATATTCTCTTTGATAAGAAGAAGAACAAAAGGTATATTATGGTGCTTCAATGTCAGTATTTAATCATTTCAATAATCTCTGTGTTTTTGGAAGGCCTTATGGCTTTTTTGTATCTTTTTCGAATTTAAATAAAAGCCGTCATAATTTTAAGCCATTTTATTGATATTTACCTCACAAAGATTAATGTATTGCATTTTATTATAGGAAATTGTCGTAGTTTTTGAATATCCGGTATCTGGCCGGATATTGAGTTACTATGCGGTATCCGGCCGGAGAGTAAATTTCGGCCGGATAGACCGGATACCGGATAGTCACCAGATATCCATTTCATCTTTAGTATTACCCATTTCCAAAATTGAAAAAAGAACTTCGTGGGAAAAAGTTTTCAAGTGATGAAGAAGTGAATGAGGCAATTTCGGCATATTTTTTAGACAAATCTTTTTTTTTAGGGTATACATAAGTTAATTGAAAGATCCGAAAAATGTATTAGGATAGCAGGTGAATATATTGAAAAGAAGAAATAAATTTGGATTTTTATTTCCACTCCTTATCCCCCATTCCGCGAACTTAAAATGCACCCTCGTAGGTACCTTCTTTTTTTACATAGAATAAAGAAGATCTTTTTTCTATGGTTTTTTTTACACGTCCAGGCAAAAATTGAGATAGATAATTCATAACTAGAGTAAACTGTTATGGCTTAAAGTTTTCCATTTATGAATCTTTTTGAAAACAAAACTATGTAGGTAAGAGAAAAGTTTGATTATGAAAAATTTGATGGAAAAGAGGATTTAAGATTTGGTTATTTTTAGGATTCATCATGCTTTATTGTCTTCGTATATTTATTTAGGTAATTAATTTTCAGGAGAATGCCATTTTATATGTGACCTGTGTGGTAAGGGCTTCAACCGAAAATGTTCTCTGGAGAAGCACAAGATGGTCCATTCTGGTATCAAAAACTACAAGTGCGGAGAATGTGACATGAAGTTCACAGATAGCTCTCAACTCTTGCGCCATAAAAGGTGAGTCTTCAAATTCTTTTTTCCTGCTGCAGCAATTTTTTTTTGCTTAACCTCTAAGGCCTCAACTATATTCTGTCAGTAGGTCAGAATATTTTCGCTTTGCAAAATCCAAATAAATCTAATATTTGTGAACGTACCCGAAAACTAAAAACTGTTTTTGAAAGGTGATAATATACGCTTTCAAATTTTATTAACCCATTGACCACAAACCCCGGCAGCCTGCCGGGTGTGCAACTCAGGTACTTAAACACAAACCCCAGAGGGCTGATGGGCTAGATTAGGTCTGTCAAAAAACCGAAACCGAGCACGACTGTGACATTTTTGAATAATATTTTAAATTCCGAACACTCTGTAGGAAAATAATAATTCATTTCGTAGAATTTGTAATAATATTTTCTTACTTTTTTTCCCTGATATTTGTGTTCCAAGTTTTGTATGCAGCCAGATGCCATTTAATTTTTTCAAAATTGCGAGTGGTTCTAGGCTTTTGGCAGTGACCCCTGCACGTCCCTGATTGCTTTGAGGACTATCATACCAAATTATTTTATTAGTTACTAGATGGTACCCGGCATGCGTTGCTACGCCATTTAATAAAGAAATTGTCCGCACATCCTCTCCCATTCGTCCCGTTCACCTTCCTCCTCCCCTTCCTCCCCCACCTGCCCTTCCCTCTCTCGCGTTCGCATTCCTCCTCCTCCACCTTTCCTCTTCTCATTCTACTCCCCCCCTTCCCCTGTTCCCCTCCCTCTCTCGTATTCGCCTCCCCCCTCCCGCGGATTCCCCTCCCGAGTTCCCCTCCCCCCTCCCAAGTTCCCCGTTCCATTCCCCCCTTCTGCATTCCATACATTCATTCCCGATACATTCAGTTTTCAAACAGCTCGCGTGCCACCTATTGCAATTTTTTTATACAAATTTCATGATGCCACAGCTTGTATATGTTATTCTGATGTGTGAGCTATATTAAGTTTCATTAAAATCCATTCAGTAGTTTTTGCGTGAAAGAGTAACAAACACACATAGATCCGTGTTTCGTTTAATATTATGGTTGTCCGATGGCATACGATCTAATTCCATGTTGAACATGTTAACTAACTTTGCAGTTCTTGGACAATGGTTCGATTCACTGTTGGATTATGAGCACAACACCTTTCAACTTCCGCATCTTGAATGCCCATAAAACGCTAGCTTTTTCCCGCAGCTTCGCTCGCATGGTATTAGAGTGATTCCCACTCGGCCTCCTCCACTTTCTCTCTCCCCACTCCTCCTTCCTCCACCGTCCTACACCCTCCCCCCCATCCTTCCCTCCCCCCTCTCCCTCCCCCAACCCCATCCACCCCACCCTTCTCCCCCTCCACCCCACCCTCCTCCCCCTCCCCACACCCTCCTCCCTCCCCCACTCACCTCTCGCATTCCACACATTCATTCCCGGTACATTCAGTTTTCAAACTGCTCGCGTGCCACCTATTACAATTTTTTATACAAATTTCATAATGCCAGAGCTCAACAGTAGTTTTATACAAAATAACGAACAAAAAAAAAAGAATTATCCGATTTGGTGAAGTCGTTCAGAAGTTATACACGGTGTCCGGAAACTCGTAGTACAAGCGGGAAACTGGTAAATCTACATCACATTCGGAGTCGATTTGTGATATAACTTTTTGATTTGAGCTTTCGTTTTCGAGTAAATCTGGTACGAAGTTGGAATTTTTTTGGTTAAATTTGAAAAAAATTTTCACTAGGGGGTTGATTTCAGCTGTGTAATGTCTTATAAAATGCATCGAAGGATAAACCGAGCTCAAAAATTTTTTTAACCCTTTAGTTGCCGAAAAAATGGAAAAATAGAAAAAAAAATATTAAAATCGAAATGCTCAGATCAAAAAAAATAATTTTTTGGGTTCTCTACGTGATGTAGTTCTCGAGTTTTAGCGACACAAACGAACAGCAATAGATTTTTATATATATAGATTAGTATACATTTATGTGAAAAACCAAAAATTATTAATGTTCAATTTATGAATATTATGTGTTTTTGTAACTTTATGAATAAACATTTTTAAAAAAACTTACGAAAAAAGAGAAGGTTACATTTGTATCCTTATTTTTACATAATTTAATATTTTAAAAAATTTTATTTTAATATTTTTCTTTACCTTAATCCAATATATATGTGAACAAATTTTAAGAAATTAATTCATTTAAATATATGGTTCAAAAGTTACAATAGATTTACACAATACAGGTTAGTACAGGAGAGTACACCAATACAGGTTTTCAATTTTTGGTACAAAATTAATTCAGTGGTGAAGGCCAATTTTTTAGCTCGTTAATTCAGTGGCCAATGGGTTAATAGAAATAACCACGTAATTTTTTTTAATATAAAATTTTGAGAGCAAACTTTAAAAAGTTACGTTATTTATTAAAAAAAAATTATTTCTAACTAAAGTTAATGGTAATGAAAAAAAATAATAAAAACACATGTATATTTTATTAGACAAATGTATTATAAACGTTAGCATCATCTAATTTTTTTATCGTTTCATGGAAAACAATTTTTTTTTAAATTCACAAAGTTTCATCATTTTTTTTCCAATTGCAGTCGGAAACTTTGGTTTCGTAAAGGTGTTCATTTTAATTCTTTTGAGGTTAATTTTTAGATCAGAATACATAAGGTGGTGTTTTCTCTTTCTAATACTATTTAGATCATATTTCTCACTATGCTAGTAAGGGAGATATAACAATCTATATGAGACCTATATGAACTGTTCTGAAAATCGAACAAATTAGCCTGAGGGGTTAATATCACCATTTTTAACTGTTTAATTGGTAAGATAATTTACTTATTTATTCAAATTTCTTGTATTCTTGCATGGATCGAGGCCACCAGGTAGATGCAATTTACTGCGATTTCAAAAAAGCTTTTGATAAGGTTGACCATCTTATTCTTATTAAAAAAATTATGTATAACGGAATTAGGGGAAACTTATTACGTTGGTTCGTCTCATACCTAACAAAACGACAGCAAGCTGTACTGTACGAGGACATACTTCCATGTGGGAACCAGTTACTTCTGGCGTGCCACAGGGATCAACCTTAGGTCCGCTGTTATTTTTAATATTATTAATTCCGTTACTGAATGTTTCATACACTGTTTATTTCTGTTGTACGCCGATGACATAAAAATATTTGCCATCGTTAGGAATTTAAATGATTGTCTACTCATCCAAAGAGACTTAGTAAGGTTCGAAGCGTTTTGCAATGAGAACAAAATTTACCTAAGTTACAACAAATATAAACAAATAAGCTTTACTAAAAATTAAAACGTTATCATAAACAATTATTATATTAGTAATTATTCACTCGAGCGCGTATACTGTATAAGAGATCTCGGCGTACTTTTTGATTCCAAACTTCATTTCGATGCGCACATTGAAAACATTGTGAATAAAGCTAACTGCATGCTAGGCTTTGTTATCAGAAACAGCCGTATATTTTGAAAACCTGAAACCTACCTCCTGCTTTACTATACGCTGGTCCGTTCTCAACTTGAATACTGCACCTCCATATGGACTCCACTTTACGGTATCTATAAAGAAAATATTGAAAGTGTCCAAAAGAAATTTCTGCTTTGCCTCAATCATAGAATGAGCGCACCTAAACGGGGATACACAAATATGCTCTCGAAATATAATGTCTCCAATCTATCTAACCGGCGAACATACCTTGACCCAACGACCCTGTATAAAATCTGCAACAACATTATTGACTGTCCTGACTTACTCAAACTAATTAATTTTAAAATACCACCCAGAACAAATAGGCTTAACGACTTATTCCACATTAACCGGACACGTACAAATGCTGGTGTCAGGGATCCAATCAGAAGAATGTGCAAATTGTTTAATAAAAACCACAACCTTAAGGATTCCGATATATTTTTTGATACTTATAGCACTTTTGGTAGAAAATTGAAGGCTGTTTTCCTATAAAAAAAGAAAACTCATATATCATTCATTATTCTTTTTATGTGCTTCTTTTTAAACAATTTTCGATTCATTTTTAATTATGACTTATTTTTAAACATGTATAAAAAATGTATTTGAAAATCTTTATTTATCAAGTCAATCAGTGAGAAATAGTTAGGGTGCGAATTCTCAAGTTATTGTTCATAATATTGTTTTGTTAATTATTGTCTGTATCTGTGTTTTCTCCTTAAATAAATAAAATAAAATAAAGATGGATTGTTTTAAATATTCAATGGATTAGTTCAGAAATTCCCAATCAGTGGGTCTAAAGTCACGGAAAGTTTCTGAATTTAATTGTTTTTAAACATTATCATTTAAATTTTGGTAAGCCAATAAATGATCTTCATACGCATTTAAATTTCTTGAAACACTAAAAATTCCTATGCTGCAAAACTAGATTCCTAGATTACAAATCCACTTCTCGACAACACAATAATTTTAAATTTGTAAAACTCCCATAACCTCCAAAACTAATCATAAACACAATAAACAAAATACAATGGATGATATTTTTCTTCAACCTATGCCTTATACATAAATCTTATAAAAAATAAGCATCAAAATGTTGCTTGAAATGGCTTTAGTTATATTTAAAATTTGAATGTTTTTGGATAACATAACCGAGTTCTTCTCTTAATTTCCTTGAAATTCATGCAGCAGATTGTGTGTATATTTTTCTTTCTAAACAAATACTTAAAATATATTAATAATTTCTTTACCTGACAATGCATACCTTCCCCATTCAGATATTTGGCAAACTTAATCATTAAAAGTTAGCTGGGTCGCCAAAGTTTGTCATTTAAATAAAGTGGATTGCGTACGTAACTTGGACTATATTATTCATTGTGTAATTGCTAGACTTCCACGTTTTGATCAATTAAAATGCATCATAAAGGAGCTTGTTTGATAACATCAAATTAATTATGCTGACAGGCGCACACTTAATCTTTTTAGGCTAACTAATAAATTAGGTTTGTGAAACATGTACTCTTATCATTGTAGACATTAATTCCCCTGATACCCTACTTCAAGTTAATTCTGTATTTATTAAGTCTGATAAGTGCAATTTTTGTCTAATAAATTTGTTGTAATCAAAATTTTTATGACTTGCATTTTGTTTTTTTTAATATGAGATATATTATATCTATTCTCCAGCGATTTACCTGCCAGTTTATATTTCATTTTTTCTGTTACATAGTTGATTCTACCCGCCCAAGTTTCAACCCAGTTTTTTTCTTTTTGAACAAATAATATGCCGAATACTTTGAATGCTAAATTTATCTTATTGACAGTTAAATGGATGTTTCTAAGCTTCGTAGCTCATGGTGGAAACGTTGTTATGAGATCAAAATAGTTTTGTCTGTCTAAATTTAAACAGAAAATTCTGTGCAAATTTCGTAATGCCAGAATCACCATTTGAGAGTTTTTGTTGCTTCGATCAGATTTAAGATAATTATTCTTAATTTTTAAAATTGTATACTGCAAAGCTGAATCAGTCTTATCTACACAGATACATATAGATATGGATAATTATGTCATCGTTTGATGTGCTTTTAAAAGAAAACATGAAATTAAAAAAAAAACCTTTTGCATCCAATCCTAGGAAAAACTTCCTTGCAAATAAAGAAATGAAAAAACTTCCACGGCATGTCATCGATACTACTAATATAAATCAATTTAAAGCGGAAATTTAACCAGGATGCGGCTAATGGCATCCCACAACACGTTGGTGACCGCAGCCTTCCAGCACCAAGCTCCAATCCTGAGTGAGCGTTGGACCCGAGCGCACTCAAGATCACGCCCTGCATAATAATTGAATATTTATTTTTGTCATTATTTTTTTATTTTATTTTCTGTTTATGTTCTTATTTCTCTACTATGTAAATATATAAATATGTATAACTATATGGGACGTGTGGGATTGCACTATCCTTCCCACATCCTGGAATAAAGATTATTATTATTATTAAAGCTCTGTTGGATTCATATTTGGAGAGAAGAATGGGCTTAAATGAACTTATTTTAAAATTTAAAACAATTCGATTTACTGTAAAACTTATTGTGAAACGGATATGTGCAGAATAATAATAATAAATCAATCTTGCTTCAAAATTTGCTTTTCACTGTTTTATCAGAAATGCACCTACGTTTGAATCCATTTTTGGGTGATTAGTTCAGGGTTGATGGTAAAAAATTGTTTTATGACTTGAACTTTAACCCAAAACAAGGAATTATCAGCACACATATATATTCATTATCAATAGCCGAAAAAGAAGTTGATGACGTCACAGGAAATATTAACATGAAACGAACAAGTGATCAAATACCTTGACTTAAAAGTCTGAATAATAGACAAGGATGTAAGAATGTGGATGAATCGAGGAGTGACTTGTGTTAAATTTAATAGTAACCAGAAGTGGCTGCTGAATTGAACAGTGCGGCTCACTTGCGATTTGTACAGAGTTGTGTGAGCAGTTGTGTACTATTAAAGTATCTGCAGGCCCTGTACAGTACACCAAGCTTCTGAGACACTAGCTTGACTCTGGTTTCGATGTCCCTGTGTCCGATATGTGTCCGATATACAAAAATAAGTACCTATACGAAAAATGAAAATTTGAATAAAAAAATTGTAATAGGTAGCACGCGAGCTGTTTGAAATCTGAATGTACTGGGATTGAATATATGGAACGCGGAAGGGGGGTTGGCGGTACGGGGGAGCGAGAGAGGGGAGAGGGTAGGCCGGGAAGGTGGAAGGAGAATGCCGGAGGGGTAGGGGATTCGGGAGGGGAACGGGGACGCATGGGAAAGGACATTCCCATACAATGCCATATTCAAAGAAATAAATCGTTTCTTCCTGCATGTCATTTCTCGTGCGTACCCTTTCCCCCCCCGCATCCCCTTCCCCTCCCGCGTTCCCCTTCCTCCTTCCCCGCCTACCCTCTCCCCTCTCCCGCTCCCCTGTCCCGCCAACCCCCCTCCCGCGTTCCACATAAAATAAAATAAATATATATATATATATAGTCCCAGTACATTCAGTTTTCAAACAATCGAAACCTATTACAATTTTTTTATTTACTTTTTAATTTTTCATATATTACAAATATCCATTTTTTTATATTATAAGAACAATCAATCTAATTTGGTAACTAACATAGGCACCTATTTAAAATATCTATAATTTAAAAAATCAATAGACAGTTCTTTTGTTACAAAAAAAAAACAGCTGCCTGCTAAATGTGAACTGTCAAACATAGTGCGAAATTAAAACAGTCATTCAGTTTTCTGAAATTATCCAATTTTCTGCGCAATTTTCACAATTTTTCTTTCTGTAAGAACCTTCTATAAAATATTAGAAAACTTATTATTTTTTTTTACTACTTTTCACTATTTTTTTATCTTTCATCTAATTAATTAACCCCTCAGGCTAATTTGTTCGCTTTTGTGAACAGCTCATATAGGTCTCAGAAATCTTTGCATGTCCCTTACTGTCATGGTGATAAATATGATCTAAACGGTGTTAAAATGAGAAAAACCGCGCTTTATATTTGAAACTAGAAGTTAACCACAGAAAAATTTTAATTTGCCCCTCTGTGAAACCAAAGTTTCCGACCGCTATTTGAGAAAAATTTATGAAACTATGTGAATTATTTTTACATCAAATGACAAAAAGTGAGGTGACATTAACGTTTATAATACAATACGTGTGATACAGTAACGTTTACAATACATTTGTCTAATAAAATATGTGTTTTTTTTTCATTTTCTGTAAGTAATTTTATTTAGCAAATACAATAATGTGAACCATTTTTAAAACTTCTTTTGCATTCAAAATTTGAATATTTCAAAAATTATATGTTTATTTCTAATAATAACATTTGGAAGCGTGCTTTCAAAAACAGTTTTTAGTTTTCGGATAAATTCAGAAATATTCCATTTATTTGGATTTTAGGTAAATATGCAGTTAGTCCACCTCACGGATAATACGGAACGTTCGTGTTGTTGAAGTTTGATGCACGGATAATACGGAATATTCCTTTTTTAACAAATAGATAATAGACAATCAAATGTGACATTTGCCGAAAGTACCAACATCATAAAATAAATTCTTGTATATTGTTGATTCAACTAGTTATATTTTCCTAGCCAGGAATAAATGACGTACAGTACCTACCTACTCACTGGTTGAGCTAAAATACGATAAATTTTTGAGATCGCTGGCAATGGTTAATAGGCACTTTTTTTTGAAAAAATCTTTTGATTCACCATTTACATTAAAAGACAACTATTTGCATTGGGGGAAGTGGAAAATATTTCATTCTAAATTTCGATTACGTAAAATTAAAATTAGCTTTCATTCTGTGAAACGAGACCGTCCATTTTCAAACATTATTTTCAAATGTCATTTTGTTATGTTGGTATAAGTTTGTGTGATATGGTTTATGATACAAAAGAAAGTGCCCCCTTTATACCGCCTGCTCGCGTCAAGGCAAGAAAAACATCCCAGTTTTCAAGTAGTTTAGCGGCTACGCTAGGTTTGTGTAACATGGTTTGTGATACAAAAGAAAGTGCCCCTTTATAACGCCTACTCGCGTCAAGGCAAGAAAAACATCCCAGTTTTCAAGTAGTTTAGCGGCTACGCTAGGTTTGTGTAACATGGTTTGTGATACAAAAGAAAGTGCCCCTTTATAACGCCTACTCGCGTCAAGGCAAGAAAAACATCCCAGTTTTCAAGTATTTAGCGGCTACGCTAGGTTTGTGTAACATGGTTTGTGATACAAAAGAAAGTGCCCCTTTATAACGCCTACTCGCGTCAAGGCAAGAAAAACATCCCAGTTTTCAAGTAGTTTAGTGGCTACGCTAGGTTTGTGTAACATGGTTTGTGATACAAAAGAAAGTGCCCCTTTATAACGCCTACTCGCGTCAAGGCATAAAAACTTCACAATACTAGTTGGTGTACCTTCCTAAAATATTTAAGAATCAATTTTTCCGCTATGGCAATCTTTTAATATTCTAGCTATTGGTACCTTGGAAAATGTGAAGGATTGATTGTCTATGAACATATAAGTTGTTGATATAAATAGAATATGGCGAAGAATTTGTAATCGCATAAGTGAATTAATTTAAACAAAATTAAAATGTTAAATGCATATTTTTTGCATGTTTTTTGGTCTCCCCCGACTTAAATACTCATTTTTCGTGATAATAAAGCTAAATACAACAGTTTGAATAAAAAATATTCCATATTAATGAGTAAGCGGTTTAATGCATAAATAATCGATTTTATTGCAAAGCAGAAATTTTCTCACCTTCTGCAGAACTTAAGGGTTAACTTCCTTATTCTCAATGGTTACATATACACAATTAATCTCAATAATCATTTGAATGAATGATAAATTGTAAAATGATCTAAATAATTCAGTACATCTGAATCAGCTCAAAAATCTTTTGTTTTATTTTTTATCTTTCTTTGGAAGAATTTATTATGTATCTCTTTTCCGAAAACAATTCAAATGATATCAAATCTGAAATCATTTGATAAGATATAATTGCAGGCATCACTTAATGTGTTGTTGAGATTTATATTCTGTTCTAAATAAATATGACATTATCTTTTGAGATAATGTTGGCATTATGCATTACGAAAATTATTTTCTGCTACGTATTGAAAATCACCTGATCTTTTTGGGAATATCAGAATGTAATCCATGCTATTTATGATTTGGAAAATAATTGGTTGTCTTCTTTAAAAATGATTTGCCTATAACAGTCTATCTTTGTGCAACATCTGATCAATTAAAGCATAATTAATGCGTACACGGAGTGTAAAGGGACGTACTTGACTTGCTAACCGGTGATGTTTCGAAATGTAAATTAAATTAATTAAACTTTAAAAATGTAAATAAACTTTTGGTTTCCGTTGACTTTTTTTATGTTTTTTTTTTCTTCAAAACCAAATAATTTTGTTTTCCATATCTGGTCATTGCTGGTAACACATCTGACTAACCGCCCAACTCTCACCTTAACCGTAACTCTCCAATACCTACTGATGTTTTATGCTTTAACCCGTCTGCTTGGTTCAATATATTCGCACCTCACAATCCGGAAGCCTGGATTTCGCGCATAAATTCTGAAATCGTCACTTTGGATTGAGATTGTAAAATATCTAAGCAAGAGAGCTTTCACATTTCGAAGACAATAAGATGCATTATTTCGTTCTCTTTCTGGTTAAAAGAAAAATATATATGTTTGCATGAGAGGAAGAGAGATATATAGCTTTTAAAATGTAAGGTCGCTCGGGACGTTTTTGGTCTTATGAAAGTACAACGCGATTACGTGTTTTGGGATGTATTTGTTCCTAATCAAGCAGACGGGTTAAGGGTGACAGGACAACTTGAAATGAAACCAACTCAGAACCATCTCAGAAAAGTCATTTAGAGTGATGAAAAAAATATATAAAAAATTGGATAAATAGGTTACGTTAGGTTAGGGTTATGGGCTATTTTAAAATTATTTTTTTTCACAGCTTTTATTGACTTTTCAAAGAGGTGTTGAGTTGACTTTATTCTCAGTTGGCATGGAACCGTTTTAAGTTGGAAAAAAAACACCAACAATTTCACCCAAGACCGTAATTTCATTTACTCCGAATAATGTCAGGAATCACTGGTTAAGTAAGCCAAATATGTCCCTAACACTCTGTATATGCATTAATTATGCTTAAATTTATCAGATATTGCACAAATTTAGACAGTTGCTGGCAAATTATTTTAAAGAGGTCATATTTGTATGTAATTTGTGCATACCAAACTTGTTAGAAACACCCGCCCGCACCCCGCAGAAGCCCACAGATACTACACAGAAGTATGTACACAGCCTTTTCTAGAATTTTTAGTGATTGTGTTTTGAATCCACACACTAATTTCCTTCGTGATCATAAACAAATTTCAAATATTCACTTAGCTGTCCAAAAATAAGACAAAACAAGATATAGTATTGTTTTGCCTTATTTTTGGACAGCTAAGTGAATATTTGATTTTCATTGGGAACCTCTTGGGAAACCTGGTAATTACCCGGGTGCTCCAACCTCACAACATACCCTAATTGGCTCCGGGCAGTTGGTACTCCTGTGCAGTATTTCATTTAAGAAAGTAAAGCTCTTGATACATGGAAACGCTAGTATAAAGTAGTTACGAAAAGTGTAATGATTATGAAATATTATGTGGCATTATATTTAAGTATGGATATTGGTATCAATAATTAGAATAATGGCCGCTGTTCCTAACTTTTCGAAAGACCAATCTGAGTCTACCATCAGCTAAGCAATTTGTAAGTATTTTAAAGGTATCGCTCAATTCTCACAAATATTTTATCGTTGAATATCTTAGGTGGCCCCGCCCACCTTAGCCCCGCCAATGGCATCAAAGTAAAAACTTTCGATGTTAAATTAATATTAAATAAACAAATGCATAAAATATATTAAAAATAGAGTGTCAGTTTGACCTTTGCCACCCGCGCGTCGGAATCACGTGACGTTAGCGCCACTCTATTGACGCTTTTTATAACTTTACTTTGCCCAGTCGAACTTAATCCATGTGTCCAGCTTCCTTAGATTAAGCGATTGTGTGTTGGAAGAGCGTTGTGCATTTGAGCAGTGTTGAACTTAGTTTCAGCTTAGTAATTGATTAGCGGTCGTAAGACCCAATTGTTTCACAGAAATTGAGCAATTCATCAAATTTCAAAGTTAATATTCAAGTTCTGTGAAAGTTCTGTTATTATTCCATTATGGGCCTGTCGTTTCTCAGTTCTATTATTATTCCACTGGTTAATTTACTATTTCAAGTTTTGTTATTATTCCATTATGTGCCGGTTGTTTCTCAGTACCTACTTAAATATTAACTTTAAAATTTGATGAATTCTTCAAATTTTGTGAAACAACTGCTAAGATAAAGTGATTTGTTTCAATTTAAACTACTGACAGCAAAAAAGGAAGAAAATATGTACATACATATTATGAAAAAATATAATTTAGAAAAAAAGAATTTAGTTTTCTGTGATACATATTTGTGTTTTATTTTTAAAGTATTTTATGAATTTTGAGAGGTTCGTGTTAAATACATCGATGTCTGCGCATAATCTATTAATTTCTCGATCACCGATGCCAAATTTTCGCCATGCGCCAGCTGATTCTATTTTTTGTAACTTTTTTATAACTAGTTTTTTTTTGTAAATTATACAGTTGTACCAGATATGCGTTTATATATTTATAAAAAATAGTATAAAATCTATCATATATATATAGATATCATAAGTAGTTTCCCCAGAAAAACTAGTTATATTCATTGAAATGGCGAATAAGTCATTAAGGGTGCTGCAGCTTCTTCTTACAAATACATTTTCAAGATAATTAGTGTTGCTTTTTGGAATACAGTAGAGCCTCGCTAATCCGGACCCCCGTTACTTCGGTGCACGCTGTAATCCGGACGGGTGCGTGCAGGTCAAAACGTGTCAATATTCAATCATTTGCCGTCATGCGTTAATTAACCATTAGTTTTTTTTTTTTTTTCATGTTAAGCGTCCAAATTTCTTACATGTTTGAATTTTGTATAAGTACATTTGTACTTACATACATATTCTGGTCTAAATTGACTTTTAATTTTTACTTTAATAAATGAAACCCAAGTTAAAAATGTGTTTTATTCCTATTAAAAAATTGCATACTATAATCCGGACGCCTCGATAATTCGGAAGGGGTCTTGTTTTTCCCTATCCAGATTAGCGAGGCCCTACTGTATAAAATGTGTCCGGAGATCGAATAATCTTAATGGACATCTGAAATTAATATCTTGTGATGGTTACGGGCTTTCAATAAATTCATTCAGATTCCTGAGACCTAAGACAAGCCCATCATAATATTATAAAAGAAGATATTGTATCTGTCAACATTTATTATAATCTTAATCATCTGATTGTCAGGAGCCATTCGGGCGAGCGCCCCTACAAGTGCGAGCTGTGCGACAAGGCCTTCTCCACGCGCTCGGGCTATGTGGTGCACCTGCGCGCTCACACTGGCCACAAGCCCTACCAGTGCCACTTCTGTGATAAGGCCTGCGCTACGTCCACAGCACTCAAGGTATTCGTCTATTTTAACTTTTCATCCATTCACATTTATCACAATGAAACAAAAATTTTATAAACTGGCGACTGTCCTAAACCACTTCAGTTATTGAGACAGCACGCAATTCCGCTCCAAATAAACTTTAAATTATAAGTCCAAAGACTTTTACAGTCTCTCGGTCGTATTAACGCTTGCAGAGATGAAACATTAAGGAAATGTGACCTGATCTTTACCATCAAAGAAAAACTTTAAAAAGAAAAATTATGTGAATGCTAACCAAGAGTTCCTTCTGATTCCAACTGTCTGGAGCTAGTGGTACTATGGCATCCCCAATTGGGGAATGTTATGAGGAAGAGAATGAGGAAAGAAAGGAAATGGGGTAGAGTGGTAAGGTGTGGGAGGTGCCTGTCTAACCAGATTTGGTCACACCACTAAAGTCGTTTAAAAAAATGTTACGTTTCTGAATGGTGGTCTTTCATTAGATACATCAGGTATTTTATCACGATACTGAGAAAATATATTTTTTTTAAATTTCGCTCCACACAGGAAAATACAAGCAATACAAAACATAAGCCCTGAGAAAAAAAAATTCCCTCGCGTCATCTTTGGAAATCTGTGTGAAGAGTATTTTTAGGGAAAGGAAGGAGAAGAAGTTCTGGGAAAGAAAAAGGTACGAGGAGTGGTTAGGAATCTGGGGGTCAGGGTGTCCAGGAGTGACGGAGTGAATCCATCCCTCCCATTGTGGTACAAGGTGATGGTTCAAGGGTGCTGGAGAGTTCGAAAGGTCTCCCTCAACCAGTCTCTCCCTATCTGGCCCGCCACGCAGTAGTTGGGCAAGTTTTTGAACAAAGCATTTGCCACCAAGACCTAAACAAACCTCATCCCATGAACTCGGGCACTCCTGCTAAGTCACCAAACGTAGTGAACCACTTGGGGTGACCTATGGCAGGGTGTTGGTTATTCAATAAATGGTTACCAATACCCGTCTCCCAAATTAAAAAAAATATTGGCCATTCTTGTTGTTTTAAAGACTGTATATATAGAGACTTTTTATTATTCACTAGCTGACCCGGCCACGCGTTGCTGTGGCTAATGAAACGCAACATCATCTACTGGTTGGTTACCCAACTTTTTTAACCAACCAAATCAAATCCACACCGTCCGCTTGCCAGCCCGCTCTCTTTATATAATACATATATATTTCAACCAGTTTACACAAAACCTTGACAAATTGTATACCTAAACCTTCCTTATGAATCACTCTATCCGTTGGTGAAAACTGCATGAAAATCAGTTCATTAGTTTTTGAGTTTATCGCCAACAGGCAGACAGACAGACGCGTCGGACATTAAAAGGACGTCGGAGGACATTAAAAAAATAATTCCCCGAATTTTAAAATGGAAAAATTAAAAAAAAAAAACTATGCATCTAGGGAAAATTTGCCTAATACTGTTAGCAAAGCAATCCGAGGCATTTTAAATGGTGCCATATTGTGGCAAAAAGCGCTCCAGTGGTTAAAGTATCATATTTATCTGCTACATTTTTCGGCTTTCTCTCCTTTCAGGATGTGATCATCACATTAGGTTTTCTAGGTCATTTGAATATTTTTATCACCCAATCAATAAAAAAAAAAACTTTTTGGCGCTAACTGCAATCTTTATTAACCAATCTAATTAGGTTTTAACAAGGTTATTGGTGATACCAGATACAAGATAAGGCAATTAGATTTGTATCGCTGACGAGAGAATATTTTATTTTGGCACGATTCAAGATACCTCTATCTTGCAAAAATATAATTTCAGATATTAATCAATCAAAAATATTTTAATTTAAACAATTAAAATGTATCATTTTTATTACCTTCTTCAACATATAATACCTTTTTACGCAATATGTAAATATTTTTTGGTTAGATGAGATAAGAAAGCAATTTTCACTGCGAATATTAGATACCAATGAAACACATGATAATTACTGCAATACTTTTTGGGTTATATAAATTTAAAAAACGAGTGCAGTTTATACGCGGTAGAAGCAAAACTTAACCAAAACAATCTCAACCAATACTTGAAAAGTGAGGTCATAATCAAAGCGACCAATGATCGCAGACCAGCGTAATTTCCGTTTCCTATCTCAACCAATAGGAGCCTTTAAAAGTGACATCATAATCAAAGCAGCCAATGTGTGCAGTTGATGCGTCGCAGGTGCAGTAATTGTCATTTCCGTTTCATCCAAAATCCAAACCACAGCAGGGCTATAGAAGTTTCACTTCAAAAATGAAGATTAGATCTTTCTTATATCCATTCTACTTGATTATTTTCAGGCATTGTCTTAATTGCATTTTTATATTGAAACCTCGAATGCTAAGATATGTAATAACCCCCTTTCAGAGTGGAAGATGCTCTTAGTATCGCCCTGGTGTAAGACCACCATTCAGAATTGAAACGTTGCTTGAAATGGCAAGCCGTGTGATGACCAGATCTGAATAGCCAGGTACTTCCCTACTTCCCTCTTCCCCATCTCCTTCCCTTCCCCACTATCTTCAGCCAACATACCCCAATTGGAGATGCCATAGTCTCACTGGCTCCAGACGGGAGCAGCTGAGACTCTTGTGAGGTATTTATATTAAAAAAAAAATATATATATATATATATGTTATGTAAAATATTATCTGGTTATCTCTAGGAACAAGCAGTATTGGTAAAACCCAGGGTATAATTTAATCATCTCCACGGACTCTTAATTTTCTAATCAATCATTATCATCACTTGCTATCTTGTTGTTGAAGTTGGCAATCAGCAATTCTTTCGTTTCATTGGTGACACACTTCAGTCGCTCTATTTGCATGTTGGTTTCATCCTTAATATATGAAACCTCCTTCCAAAAACTCAACAAATACTCCCTAAATATCTTGGTTCATTATCACAGGGGACAGATACAAGATTAATCTGTGAAATGAATATTCCCCCATTAGGGTGTCTTAAGAAGCTTTTTATTTATTTTAGGAACATAAGCAGTCTTAATTATATAATATATATACGAGGTTGACAAAAAAAGACAAATTAATAATGTTCACAGGTAGGTTTTTAGAAATATAAAACTAAGTACTTAATGAATGCAAACTAATATAAAAAAAAGCAAAACTATGTAGCAAAAGTAAAAATGTAATAAAAAAAATTCAAGTGTAGTTTACACGCGGTAGAAGCAAAACTTTGCCAAAACAATCTCAACTGTGATGTCCGTCTGAGCCAGTTGTGGTGGCCGTGCCAATTCAGATATGCGGACTCACATATTTATGTAAGACGAAGTATTGAGTGGGTAGTACACCAATGAAGAGAGTAACAGTATTCTATACCGGTATTTATTAGGGAGCTGCCTAAAGCAAAAGAGGACGTACTTCTAGCACGCATCGCCTTATATAGATTCTCGCAAGCATGCTATCTCGCTTGCTCTCATACATATTCACACAGACATTACACCCCCACACTTAAACAATAATTACATGGATCATAATATATATATATATATATATATATTTTTTTTTTTTTTTTTTTACTAACACTTATACAAAGCAAATAACTACATATTTCATTTTATATACATTTTTTTTCTTCATGTAATTATATAATATAAACTTTTTTTTCACTTTGGATAACGTGGGCGTGGTTGAGGTCTGGAACGCAGTCTCCCTTCCCATGGTGGCTGTGATCTGCAAAGAACAGGGGAATTAGTTATGGTCCTGTCCACATCTGAGAGTGGACCAAAGTCCAACAAATTATCAGAATAGTCACTCTCCCCCCACCTAACCTTTCTATCAGAAAGCTGATCATGGTGCCTTTTCCAAACCTGGCCTGTTGAATGTATCTTAACCATATAGGTTCTACTCCCTGATCTTTTGATAATTGTACCCAAAATCCAATTATTCTTTTTATTTCTAAAATCTTTGGTCAAAACTTTTGATCCCAAATCAAAGAATTTTTTAAATTTTCTTCCCCGGTAATATTTTTTTTTACTGTTTTGACTAGCTACCATTTTATTTTTAACTTTATCATCAATTTTTTTAAAGTCACTACACTTTTCATTATTCATTTTTGGAACAACCGTATTAAAAATTGAACGAATTTTTCTACCTAACATCAACACACTAGGTTCAATTCCCGTACATAACGAAAGTGTATTCCTAATATCAATTAAAAATGACAGTAATTTATCGTCCAGATCCCTTGGAAATCTGTTATTCACTAATATATTTTTTTTTTAATTTTTAAATGTTTTGACAGTGTTTTCTTCCAAACCATTCAAAGCCGGGTGCTGGACTGCTGACGTCACATGTTCAATATTAAATTCACGACAAAATTCCTGAAGTGAAGGTGACGTGAAAGCAGTATAATTATCGCTAACAATTTTTTCCGGTATACCAAAGTTAGAAAACATTTTCTTTAATATTTTGATTGCACTAACTGAATCTACCGTAGGTACAATTTGAAAATTGACCCACTTTGTGGTAGCGTCTACCACCACAAAAAAATTTAAATTACCGAACGGACCCAGATGATCTATATGAATCCGATTCCAAACTAAATTATTCACTGGCCAACTCGCCAATTGCACCTTGGAAGGAGTAGGTAAACATACTGCACACCTAGTACACTGTTTTACCTCTTTCTCAATATCAGCATTTATACCTAACCAGAAAAAATAATTTCTAGCTAAACTTTTCGTTTTCACAATACCTAGATGCGAACGGTGAATAAATTTCAAAACTGATTCCTTTAATTCCATTGGTACTACCAGCTTACTATCATAAAACAAACATGCATCGTGAGCTGATAATTTATCTCTAATATGCCAAAATTTTAATAAATCAGAATTTAAAAAAAAAATTCCAGGCCACCCTGTACTCAAATAATTGTCAATTTTTGATAAAACTAAATCCTTCTACGAACTCCGTTTAAATATTTCCGGATTTATTTCCGTTTCAACAGAAATATTATTTAACTGTTCTATTTCCAAACTATCGATATCCGTATCGTTAATTAGATCCAAGAAATAATGGTTATCTTCGTATTCCTCGATATTATTATTACTACTTTGCATCGGTAATCTCGACAAGAAATCGGCTTTATTGTCGTCCGACTTAATGTACTCTAAGCTGTAATTAAACATTTGCAATATTAACCCGTAACGTTGCAATTTATTCGCTGCAAGTATCGGTACTTGCTTCTTAGTATCAAGTATGTGTACAAGCGGTTTATTGTCGCACAATAGAATTAATTTATTTCCATACAAGTATTGAAAGAATTTTTTCAAACCAAATATGATTGCAGACGCTTCTCTATCCAAAATTGAATATTTCCTTTCGGTTTCCGATAAATTCCTGCTCGCAAATGCGATTGGGCACTCTATCCCGTTATCATACTTGTGACAAAGTATTGCTGATATACCGATACTACTGGCATCCGTAATGAGTTTCAAAGGGATACTAGGATTGAAGTGAACTAGAATTCTTTCTGACATCAGTTGTTTTTTTACAAAATTAAAAGCATCACTACATTCTTCCGACCACAAAAATACGATTCCCTTTTTTAATAAATTACTAGCTGACCCGGCGAACTTCGTACCGCCTAAGAATCAATAACTGTTGTGATAACTTATTAGCTGAATTAATTTCTTTTTTTTTAAGTTAAAATTAATACTCAAAATGAATTAAGAAATGTAATTCACGTGGCAGCAAGACATTTGCTTTATTAAAGCGAATCGAAATGATTTACGTGGCATTATTGTACTACTTTCTGTTAAAACTATTTACTGGGTGGGTTGCACTTGGGTCGATTCCCTTCATTGAAGCACCTTGTGATATCCAACATTTTTCGTTTTGTTGTCGTTAGATATCTTCCCAGTTCCACCGGGCGCATTGAGGAAAAATAAGCCACCATTTCCATCATCAACTGCCTTCATTAACGTATCGTGGTACATTCGTTCAAACTGATTGGTTCAAACTGATTGGTTCAATGCATCTTGATCATATTCACGTTCATGTACCAATTATTGATTGAAAGCATCATTCATTGCAAGTTTCATTGCATTTATTGGATTCATGAAGCGTCGATCTGGCGTTGTTATTCCTAACTTGACTAACAAACTGCCGCACATGAGGTAACACATGTCTTCGATCAAAACAAAGCCTGTTTAAGTATATCCTTATTCACCTCGAGATCAGGATTCCCTGAACTGAGACGAATTCGATGTAAAATGTCTTCTGACATATCATCTTTGTACTTGTTCCATAGTTCTCGTGGATTCGATGGGAAACATGTCGAAATAATGATAGCAAATGATGTGCGTATCAGACTGGAGATGCAGAAATAATTGCTTCAGTGATTGTCATGTCCCAATGAGTATCGTTTTCAGGCAAATTGATCTACTGACATGCAACACAAATTGTTGGGCACACTACACCATTGACTTGTGATTCAAACGATGTCGGCCCACAAACATTCACCAGCAACAACCGAAAGTAGAAGCATTCATTACTTTTTACATGAACTGTGTAAATGCGACCAAGAGCATCAGTAGAACGCACAACCGGATAATCAGTAACCACATCGCCGTGCTTCCGACGTGGAAATCTCTTCGACAAAGCGTTCGACAAAGTGTAATAATGTGGCATCTCAGAGTAGAGCAACGTCCGGACAAACAGATCGCATTGGCAAATCGAAAAGAAACTGGTCAATGTTGTTGCTGGAGGTGTTTCAGCAGGTTTGGCAACAATCGATGTAATGAAATAAACTCGTTGATCATTCTCCAGATGCATCGCCAAATATACAACAATGGAATGTCGTTCATGAATGGGGAATGAGAATATACGCCAAATCGCCTCATTGTAGCTCACAAACTTGATAGCGTGTGATTTCATCGTTTTTTATTTTTAGTTTTACGCCAAAAACCGCCATATCGCTGACTTTTGTGACAAATTTGCAGATGTGTCCCATTTACGACTGTCGACATTTAGTGTGTAAGAAAGAGAGGCAGCATTCTATGTTTAAGGACAAGAAAAACAATCAGCACATTGAAATTTGACGTTTTTGAATTTTTGGAATTCAAGCAAACTTCAATATTGTACCTACCTACCACAATATTCCTGCAGCTCTTTCAAAAGATGAAAATTCATTCCATATTAAATGTATTTGGAAATGAATTTTCGTCATAACTTTCTTTTTCGTGAATTTTTGCCATGTTTTAATAGTTATTATGTTATCCGAGGCGGAGACAAATCCAACAAATCAAAGATCATCAAAATCGGTTCAGCCGTTCTCGAGTTATAAATAGTGTAACTAACCCGACTTTGTTTTATACATTAAGATAGAGAGGTGACAGAGTGTCCGATATATTCAATATATTCAGTAAAAACATTCTATAATATGAGATTATTCCCAACAAACTTCTCAGTTCTGACGCATTCCTCGGAACTGCCAAATTCTTAATTGCTTCAATTTTACTTTCTAGCGGCATTATACCTTCCTGAGAGATTTTAAAACCTAAGTATTCAATTTCCGGTACATAAAAATAACATTTTTGGTCATTTACGGTCAGTCCATGATCATTTAATTTCTTAATTACCGCGTCACAAACCGAATTTAATTCCTCTTTGGAATTACCGAATAATAATATATCATCTAAAAACACACGCACATTTTTTAAACCACCGACGATAGAAGCTATAACTTGCATAAAAATCGCCGGGCTTGTTGTTAGCCCAAAAGGCAACACTTTGTACGCGAACAAACCGATGTAAGTTGAAATAACACAAAGTTTTTTTGAACTTTCATTCAAAGCAATCTGAGAAAAAGCATTTTTTAAATCAATTTTCGCGAAATGTTTCGCCCCATTTAACGAAGAAATTAGATCTTCTTCTCTAGGCAACGGGAATTTTAAAGGTGCCAGCATTGGATTCAAAGTGTTTTTGAAATCTGTACAAATCCTAATCGTACCATCTTTTTTTAACAATAACTATCGGACTCGCCATTTCGCTAATTTCAACTTTCTCAATAATGTCATCTTTCACCATTTTTAATAATTCTATTTCAACTTGTTCATGCAAACAATACGGAATGGGTCTCGGGTTAACGAACTTTGGTTTAAAATCCGACCTAACCCCAATATTAGCTTCGAAGTTTTTCAATCTACCCGGTTTATCCGCAACACTATTGTTTCACTAGATTAATTCCGTTTAATGTAATATCGAAACACTTGAGAAAACTTCTACCTACAATGCATGAGCTACCATTATCGATTATTATAAATTCGGTCGGCACACATTTATTTTTAAATTCCACGTTACACATAATTTTACCCAATACCTTTAATAAATTATTATTGTACCCGAATATTTTTTTATCGCACACAAGTAATTCCTTTTCACTAAAATACTTATTAAACATTTCGTGCGGAATCGCATTTATACTGGCTCCCGTATCGACCATAACTTTCAAAATAATATTATCTACACATAAATTTAAATACATAGGATCATTATTATTACCCTGATTAACGGTATTAATAGTGCTATCGCGCTCCTTACTAGGAGAGCGTGTATATTTATTACGTGATTTATTTTTACAAGTCGAGCTAATGTGACCTACCTTCTTACAAATATTACGTTGTAACTTCTTGTGCCAACAATCTTTTTGGAAATGATTATTCCTTCCACAAATAAAACATGACATATAATTATTTATCTTATAGGGTGACTTACTACGCACTTTACTATCCTTATTACGTCTTACCTGCCTAGATTTATCAAAATTGTGAACTGTATTTAAATTCGACTTTGCACTCTCCATACCTAAGACATGTTCCCAAGTGGAAGCTAAATTAACGCATTCTAGAAATGACTTGCTTAAACCTTCCATAAAAAGTTTATGTTTCATTTTCTCATTGAACACACTAATAATAAATATATCTTTCAAACACGATTCTAATCTTGCTTCAAAGTTACATGACAAACTAATATTTTTAAGCTTCGCGGCGAACTCTTTAATGGATTCATTAGCCGATTGTTTACATTTATAGAATATTTCCCGAGATTCAAATATATTGTGAATGGGCTTACAATGGGAATCTAGAAATTTACACAAATCCTCAAATGAGGTTTCCGACACTTTTTTTGGAAAACATAAATCACTTAGCAATGAAAAGGTATTATTTAAGAGGAACGCTCTTTTACATTCAGGTGACAAAATTTTATCATCATGTAAAATGAGAGCTTGGTCCAGTCTCTCTTTGAACAGGGACCATTCCGGGTGAATATGCTCCAGAACCGATGACCTCGCCGCTCCAAAGTGTCTCCCCACTCAGCGTCCGGAACTCCGTCACCAGCCGCTCCTTTCGACCGCTGATTGCACGTATCCGTCTCCCTGCAGCGACAAATCCAGCCCTTTGTCCGGTCCCGCTTGTACAGCTGCAGCGACAGAATCTGAGCCCTTGCCCCAGATTCCGGCTTCTTCCGTAATGGAATGTCTGCTTGTAACGCCAATTTGCTCCCTCAATATACTGCGGATGCAGGCTCTAATGCACGTCTTCTTGAATGTAGGCATACGAGATGGCGTCTTCTTACGTGCGTCTTCATGCAACAATTTTTTTCGATTGTCGCAGCAATTTCTTCTCTTCCGTACTATCACTTTCTGTCAAATTTCGCCTTCAGGTTCTTAAATTCCGTAGCTGCGCCAGTTGTGATGCCAGCTACTACCGACTGCACCAGTTGTAATGTCCGTCTGAGCCAGTTGTGGTGGCCGTGCCAATTCAGATATGCGGATTCATATATATAAGACGAAGTATTGAGTGGGTAGTACACCAATGAAGAGAGTAACAGTATTCTGTACTGGTATTTATTAGGGAGCTGCCTAAAGCAAAAGAGGACGTACTTCTAGAACGCATCGCCTTATATAGATTCTCGCAAGCATGCTATCTCGCTTGCTCTCATACATATTCACACAGACATTACATCAACCAATACTTAAAAAGTGAGGTCATAATCAAAGCGACCAATGAGCGCAGACCAGCGTAATTTCCTAATTTCAATTTCATATCTCAACCAATAGGAGTCTTTAAAAGTGACATCATAATCGATGAGCTCAGTTGATGCGTCGCAGGTGCAGTAGTCGTCATTTCCGTTTCATACGAAATCCAAATCACAGCGGGGCTATAGAAGTTTCACTTAAAAAATGGAAGTACAACAAACATAATAAACCTAAATATACATAGTTGTAATGCATTATACAACAATATATTTGTGATTATAACTATACCAAGATAAACTGAGAAATAGGTTTTGGGGTTGGGACGGGAAAGGGGAGGAGAAGGATGAAGGGAAGTTTTTGCAGCACAAGTAAAATAAAAATAATAAGTACAATTAATTTAATCATCATGAATTCGCAAAATATTCTCACTAAAATGTGATATGTACAATGAACTTCTGTAACAGTGATTATGTCAGCATGTGTGACTATATTTGCAAGTTTCTTGTTGTAGCAGTTACATGTCCTTTTTATAAATTCATTTTGATTAGAATTGGTGTTGCTCTATCAATGTGGATGATATAGTCATACTAAATGGATGCTCTGTTTGGATATCTCCATCTCCCTCACAAACAATGCACGTAACAGAAAGAATGGGTTACAACAGAGCTCTCAGCGGCATAACCATATTATTATATTCAACTAAAATAAATAAAATCATATTCTATAAGTTTTATTTGTTATTCCAGATCCATATGAGATACCATACTGGAGAGAAACCCTACTTGTGCCCCCAATGCGGGGCTTCCTTCACCAGATCTGATCTGCGCAATATCCATATGAAAGTATGCTGCCCTGATGCAGTGGCAGAACCTATCAATCAGGTTAGTGCAAAACAATATAATTTCCTTTGAGAATACCTCTGTCCACCTGTCCATTTGTCTGTCTGTCCGTATGAGCAAAACCTTTTCAAAATTGGAACTGATGATGTCTTGAGAAAATTACATTTCAATTTTTTTTATTCAATGCCGGCAACCCGGGCGTTTATTGTAATAATAATATGGTTACGCCCATACACATACCTACTCATACACATACCTACATAGCACGCATTCATACTGTCACTGCTTGGGATTGGTATTAATTATTGTTGCAAGTTCCTTTTCTACCCATCCCTATTGCCTACCTGCCAATCTTACCCAGTCTGTAATAAAACTCCCGCCGCGAGACAATCACTGTGCTCTGCTCCCGGTTACCGCTATTAAAATAACTCCGCTGTGTACTATAAAAATAACGAAATTCACGCCTATTGTTTTTGTGCCTGTTGGATGGAGAGAGAAATCAGATGAGGGCATTGCCAGCTTACAAATTCTTGCATCCTTTTGGTGAGTCCTTTCTTTCTATGCCACATGTATTTTTATCATTTCAGGCAGTGATAGTAACACAAAATCAAGGTCCTTCGCCAGTCATTTTTACACCAACACATAAATCCACTCTCACAACATAAAATACCATTCAAATATCTTCTACAAACAAGTTAGTAGCCCGCCTCACTAGACTAAGTCTGTTCCGAGGCGGGTACAATTGTTCAATTTTTTTGCCAGAATATCCTTATGGTTGTAAAAATGTGTATCCGTTGAATGCCGATGTATCCATATGGATATCTGACATTAATACATTTTGTTTGTGGAATTTTTACCTTTGGCACATGAGAGGTATTGGTTGCGGGAGCTTCCAAAGGTTAAAAAATATTTTTTTCAAATCCAGACAAATGAATATCTACCTATAATATATTATATTGGTGACCTAACAGTTGATCTGCCAACATTGCCCCCCCAGATGTTTACTATAAAATTATAATTTTTTGTGCATTATTTCAAACATAAAATTGACTTCAAAAATACCCTTAATAATTAGTTCGTATGAATATCAAACGAATTTATATACAGTATCGCTTTTTTTTTGTACTTATGCGCTGGTCTACACAATATATAGAGAAGCAGATTTTCCTTGATGCATTTGAATGAAAATATGTTTTATTATTATATTACTGTTATTCGGCGGTATAATATCTCTGCACATCCCTTTTGGGTCATTTAATTATATCTTGTGTAATTAGGTATACCGTCTTTTCCCTAAACCGACTGTTCATTGTACATAAGTACGCCGAGGGCCAATTGTCAGCGGAACAACTGTCATGGAACTATTATATTTTAGCAGACAATAATTATTATTTTAATTCTATATTTGAAATGTGCAAATGGCCCACTTTTGCATCCATTACTGTGAACCAGTGGTGGTCTGTGAATTTTCAGTGAGCTAGAGTGCTACGATTAAACAAAAACAAATTTTTGATGTTGTTGTAGCTGAAAAATTTTTTTTTTTAATTTTCAAAATGTCAATTTTCTTTATGAAGATTTTTCAGTTTGGTGATGCTGCGCTTCCCCAAACTGAAAGAATTCTGAAAATCTTCATTCAAAAAATTTTAATTTAAAAAAAATTAAATTACTTTTCAGCTACAACAACATCAATAATGTTGTATTTTTAAACCTTATCACTCCAGCTCACTGAACAGTCACGGACCACCACTGCTGTGTAGGTGTTCAGACAAAGAGGTGCCTGCCTTTAGTATCTTGTGTAAGTATTTAATAATGGCAAACATTACCGCTGTTTTTGTGAAAAAATAGGATTTTCTTACATTTAGTGTCATGGTGATTATGCTATTTAAAAAGTAATATATATTTTTTATGTGTAAAATTAATTTTATTGCGTACATAATATAATGTACTACGTACATATTTAGAATTACAACCATGTGCGTTATCCTTTAATAGCAATAAGTACTTTAAAAAAAAAAACAAACACAAATAGAGAGTGTAGTAGAGAGTCAGTATTGCCCTGTTCAAAAAACCATCATTCAGAATTGAAAAGTTGCTTGAAATGGCTTTTGAAATGTTTGATGAACTTTTTTTATTTTTTTATTTATTTAACATTCAAACCTGCTAAACTACTTATGTAGTTTGTCAGCAGGTACATAATGCCAACATTTTTGCAATAACATGGTACAATAGTAAACAGTACGTAGGTACGTATAATGTTGATGATAAATTAACAATAAAGATAAATTGGTTAAATTACAGAATAGTATAAATATAAATATGTAAAAAGTAGTATAAGCCTTATATAACAAACAAGTACAAATGAATTTAATATGAACAAATGAATATAATCAACAAGTACTTCTATAGTTTAATATACATAAGGTAATACAAATTTAAAATGATTTTCCATTTCCTTGGAATGTGAATTCCAATTTGGAAAACAAGGTCTTCGGTAGGACATCAATATAATTCTTCAGTATCTAATAGCCATTTCCTTAGATTATATTTGACTTTAGCTCTAAAAACGTTTATATTTTTAATTGTCATTGGTATTTTGTTAAATATTCTGGGTACAATATAGTTTAGGGCTCTTTCACCGTATTTATTGGTACATTTCGGAACCACCAATCCTTCATTTTGATAACTGATCTGAATAGCCGAATTCTTCCCCTCAGAGCAACAGGGGCAACAATTTTAAAGCCGGGTACAGACATACGAAATGTAACTTGCAATGTAACACGCAATGAAAGAATTTGCCGTCCACATTGTCGCAACGTATCATGCAACGTAACAGAATTTCCATAGTGTGGACGCCTCGGGCGCACGAACCGTGCAAACTACGCGCAAGAAACGGAGCATTTCAACTCGTGCGCGTCGCAATCCGCCAAGTGTCGGTTTTTTCACCAAACACAAAGGGGCGCGCAGTGTGCACGGAGCGTCAGTGTGGACGGGTTGTTTGTGTCTATACTGCAGAACGTGCGCGAACAATGGACGACTTGTTCTCGGCAGACTGAGCTATGTTCGTCCACACTTATGAAATGGACCTTTCATGTTACATTGCATGTTATGTTACAGCAGTCTGTACCCGGCTTTATAGTTCGATTGAAGTTTCTTCAATTGCACTTCAATGGTCTGGTTATTCGTAACCCAGTACATAATGTTTTGTATGTTTATAAATATAACATTGTAATAAATGTTGAAAACACTGATTGTTCACAAATCGTAATATTATGATATTGTTAGCAACAAATTGGCTCAGTCTTCAGATTGGAATCTTTTTCTTTTAATATCCAATATATAGAAGATAAATTCAACAAATATTTGTAAAATGATAAAAATTCTCTTCTCAAGAAATTTTCAGAGGTATCAACTAACTTATCATTTATACTGATAAGATTTTATAAATTCATTTTTCCTCTGTGAATAACATCTTGAGATAAATAATTTTCACGGAGGTGTGTCCATTTTTGACTAATAAACAAGTTTGCAGTTATCTTATCATTCTAATTTATCAGAGCAAACAATATTAATACTGTCATATTTATTAGACCATTTGTGTGACTCCGCATTGCAGAGGATATTAAATGATTTTTCTTTAGCTGGTGTAACTCCAATGACGTTATATAAATAGACTTGCCATAGTCTCACAAACTCAAGATATAATGTGGCAATTAATCAAAACTCTTTTGTTTTCAGCGATTTTCAATAATTTCTTAATTCAAAAGTTATTCGTGTATGATAAAGATAGACGCTTAAAAGAATATGTGCATATGAACGAAACAAAAGATAGAACGCGGGCGGCATTTTCGTATTCAAAATTTCCGTCGAATACTTTCTCAAGGCCGACTAAAGTAGGAGGCCTGGGCACCAGTCGAATTTTGAGGTGTCAAATAGCTATAATGAACAACGATAGTTTTGCAAATGGCGTTGATTGTTATTGTATTTATTGTTTCTGCTGATTTGTATGTTGTTTTGCCGCAGGCAAGTAAATAAAGAATCATTAGATTATTATTATAAAAAGTAAATTTTACTTAGCGACGGCATGGCATCGACTTTGTAATTTGGCTGTTGCGCATCCAGACCTGCACTTTAGTAGGCCTTGAGTTCTCTAATGACGCATAAAATCTTTGGGCGGAAAGCGATTGTATTATTTTTATAATCGATAATAATAAGTAATTTGCATGTATTTACGAATGAAATGTTATTCCTTCACTTTTACGACTGTTTACCGTGTAATGGAAACATTTTCTCATCACACAGGAGGGAATTTTGGCGCTTTTTAATGCAATTTACTTACTAGTAGGACACGACCCTACTCGACGCGCGGCAGTTTAGTACTAAAGTACTAGAAATCGAGTACTCTACAATTGTCTTGTTGTTGGCTTCCCATTTTGAGATTTCTACCCCGCGTCTAAAGTATGTAACGTCTTTGTGTAACTCCACCATTATTTTCACTTGATTATTTCATCATCAACAATAATAATAATTTTATAAAGGTTTTTTATTAATGACTTGATAAACATCAGAACAGTAATGGGCTATTTTATGTTTTGTGGTTTAATGTTTTTCAGCCTTTACTGGAATTCAGCAAATTGATATTTAGTCAGCTTGCAATTTGTAATTCAAACATTGTTATAACACAGCAGGTATCAATGTTACAATATCTCTATGTTACGTAATTCATTACCAAGCAAACATTCAAAATGTGTACTTTTGAGATAGGCAACATATAAGATTTTAGCAACAAAAAATTGCAATTGTGTAATTAATATTTTAGAAAAATGGTTATTTTTATAATTTTTCAAATAATATAATAATTATTACTGACAGTTAAAAACCAGCTCCGCAGGTTTTTACTGCTAGGCCCTGCGGACGGCATTTGGTTCGACTTCGCCAAGTTAGTGTTGGTATTCATTTTGTAAATCCAATAGGAACTGGTTCCAAAATTAGCCCATTCCTCATATCGACTGTCAACATGTCAACCAGTGATGGCAAGTCACCGCGAAAAAGTAACCGGGACGGACGATGACGTCATATGTAATATACAGCCGCTTGATACAACTGAGTATTACCGTGAATCTTTCAAAATCCGGGAGATACTCCAGGTTTACAAATTCGTAGAACCTATACCTAGAAAGGGAACGTCCCTTTGCGTCTTGCCGATGAAATTTGCGTCATCTTGTGACGAATTCTTGAATTAGAAACCGAACTACAATGGTAGCTTTCTCTGAAAATCCACGTACACTGATGTTTACAAGGTGCGACGGGTAAGGCGTGTCGGACATGCAATAGAAGTTGGGTTCTGAAATTCAACCACGCAGATGCTAGCCTATTAATACTGTTTGATGATTATTTTTGTAGCTAATGTACATATTGTTATTGCCAGCAAATGATTTCAAGTTATCGCAAATTATTAATTTGTATCTTTAAACATCAGACGGTGCAGCTGGCATTTAAAAATATTTAAACAATTGCTTTCACCTGGTAAAGCGGGTAATAATATCTGGTTATCCCTGTGATAAGATAATCTGCCAAACTTCTTTTTTTTATCAACATATTTTTTCATTTACTTATTATAAGTACATCAGATATTACGCAGTTCTCTTTATTGTTATGAACTTGAGACAATTCTCAGATGTCACACTATTTATATGACGTCATTAAACAATTACTTAATACATATTATAAGTTCTTGTTGTTATATGTAATTGTGATACATAACTCATGTTATCTCACACTATTTTAAAACTTTTAGGCCCCCCTGAAGTATTTCTTGCACCAGAAGAACAGCGGAGCTAACTTTCTACAAGTAATTCCGCAGATGTCCTTGGAGAATGAAACGCATGAGGAAGTTGATCTTCACCACTTGCAAGCTTCTAATATGAGGTTTGTATTTTATATATACAAGCGAGTACCCAACATGAATCGCAATTCCACTCTAAAAAAGAAAGTGTTTGTGTTTTAATTCTGTTTATTGAAGTGCTTTTGGATACACAATACTTTTTGTTTTTTCGTCTGGTGCGAACACAAATAAATCAGAAGGTTTTTCGATGCGTGAGTAGGCCACATACAGCTGTCCGTTTGAGAAGCATGGATTTTCCCTACTATTCCCTACCTCTTCTATGTCTCCTTTGCAATCTCTCTCTGCCCTGCCCTCCTCCCCAATCCCTCCATTACCCCTCCCCTGCGTGTCCTTTCCCGTGCGCCCCCGTTTCCCTCCCATGTCTCTCTTCCCCTTGTGTTCCCCTTCCCCTTGTGTTCCCCTTCCGCGTTCTCCCCCTTCCCCACTCCTGAGAACTAACTTACAAATTTCATAGCGCCAAAGTTCAGCATTATATATATAGAAACCTTCGCAGGTATTCACCAATGTTTCATCGCAATCGGATTAATTGTATAGGAAACATTCATTTCTGAATAAATATGTATGTAGTACGAAAATTGCACACTTTAACGGTTAATGCTTTAAAACGATGCATAGAGAAACGATCGATGCAATCTATTTTTGCGAGTTTTGTATGAAATTAATTCGGAAGAAGAAAATGATTATCGAAGAATGTTGGATCGAGATTTCATTGTACATATTCTTATTGCATTTTTCTTCCAAGCTTTAATAAATGCGTATATATGTCGCAGGCAAATCGTAAAATCAGGCCAATCATGATGCGCCTGAGGCACTTCACGATCTGCCGCCAGGCACTTCACGAAGTAGCTAGGCGCGTCATGATCTGTCTAATTTTACTATCGGCCGCCGACATACATATTGTTTACCTCTTCAAAAATTGAACATCTTGACAGGTCAAGGATATAAATAACGCAAACAACAATATTGTCCTCAAATAATGAGGAAAACAATCTAACAAAGGTTTTTATAAATATGTTTTTTTTTTATTTATTTATCTACTTATTTTTAATTTGCTTTTGCCAAGTAGTAATGATGTTGGATTGCAAGAAAGCAGATTAAGTAAGAATTTGAAAAATGGCAGTATTAAACAGAGTCAACAAAGAAAGAATTTTAAGCCTTAAGAGCGTTTAACCAGCCAGCGGATGAAAATCCACATTTCGTCGAAAGTTGTTCTTACGATCATGCAGGGCGGTTACAATGAAAAAGATTAATTATTCTCCGTACCAGCTTTTTAATATTATAACTCAATATCGAATTTATTTCAATCCAAATTAGCTTTAATTTATACCTTCATCCAAAAATGCTGAAAGGCGTGATGATAAAACTATTAAAATAATGTCCTTTTTGTAATTATTTTTTGATTTTATGTATTTATCATTTTTCAATAATGTCTAAATTTAATAAGAATGTTAAAAAAATCTGAAATATATTAGTTTGTAAGTGCGCAAATAAATACACAAATGGACCAATTTTCGTCAAGAAACACATGTACGTACATATTTTTTTATGATTTTATTGAAACTAAAATTAAAATTCTAAAACATGCGTTTGCTAGATAATGTATTGATTTATTTTACTGCATGATTATATTATTTGAAATGGGTGTGGTATAATACAAAATCTTTTTTGAAAATTTAACAAATCTGCCAACGACCTATGGAATAACCTTATTATACTAAAAATTAAAAAAAATTCTCAAAATTTATTACATGCGAATGCTAGATAAAAGAACAGTCTTTCGAAATCCATTTATAATTTTTTGTAGAAAAGAGTCAATACATCTAAAATCTGATTTTAAAATGACATATTTCTGGTTTTCTCTGGTAATGCCCTCTTAATTAAATGGAGCCTGTCATAAAGCAAACCTTAGATTGCTTGATGAATAAGTGATTGTTATAAAAGTAGTTGTTCTTCTCGAGTCAGTTCCTCATTGCTAAGGATCGTAAATCCCACTCCAATTTCCCTGGTGCACAAGGCTCTTCCATTCCCCACGGTCCTGTGCTGCGGAAGAAGTGCAAGTAGTTAAACAAACAAGTCAACATTGAATTCTAAGCAATTTTTATTGTCTTGATAAAACAGCAAAAAAATCGAATTCATTTATCAATATTAAATACAGCTAACAAATGTGCTATCTCAAAAAATTTTTATTGCTCACTAGTGGAAATTCACAAATTAAAACCTAAATGCTACAATAATGTTGTTATTTGTGTGTATTTAATTATTTTTAACATTAGCTCCACACAGAAGAAAATAATTCCATTAGGCCCTGAAGAAAATAATTCCCCAATTGGTTTATATCATCTTTGGGGATGCTGTGTGGAGAGTCTTTTTAGAAAAGGAAGTTCTGGGAAGGAAAAAAGTATGAGTGGGTAGGAGTCTGGGCATCAGTGTGACCAGGAGTGACGGTCGTATGAATCTTTCCCTCCCACTGCGGTGCAAGGCGGCATTCCGAGAGAGTCCTTCTGGAGAGGTCAAAAGGTCTCTCAACCAGTCTCTCTCGATCCGGCCTGCCACGCAGTTGGTAGGCAGATGCATCGGCCGCCAATATCCGGTCAAATCTCACGTCTTGCACCCGGGCCCCCTGCTACATCACCAAACATAGAGAACCACTTCGGGAGACCTATGGCAGAGGTATCGGTAATCCAAAAAATAATTCACGGGGCGGCTGTGCCCTTACTCGCCTCGCAAATTTAAAAAATGTATTATGTGGTTATTTAATTCTTCAATTTAACAATAATTTATTAATACCTCTTTTGACTTAAGAGACAAATATATCACATTGATATGCGATGCTGTTTATTTATAAGTACATTGCTTGATACGTAGTTCTGTTAGTATTCCCACTAAAATGTACTCTGAGACCGATAAAGTCATTAAACATCGCTATCAGCTACCAAAGTTGTTAGTTGCCGAGTTGTATATTGTTTGCTTGAGTATTCCGTAGTTACGGGCCAAGGATTGCTGGGGGTCTCCGATACAAGCAAACATCGCCACCGCTGGCTGTTATTTCATTATTGATACACCTTATCGATAAACTATCATGCAATTAATTAAAAATATCGTGACTCGTAATATTATTAGGTGATTACACGCATTATCATAGAGAGCATATTTTCCAACGTCGGAAATTCTTATCTTATTGCCTATTTTGATTGATTAGTGATGAAATTTCGATAAAAATTTCAGTTAGTCACTAGATAATTATTTCTACTGGAAGAAAATCAGATACCGTTAAACCGAAACCTTCTTCGTTCTCACATAAGAAGTTTTGTTTTTTCGGTTCCTAAAAGACTCAAAGTATTTTTACTTCCCTCTTCAAATTCAGCTGAGCATTCGAAGTAAATTCATAACAAGGAGACTTATTATGCTGTAAATCTAATTTTCGCAGATGATTACCGTTGCGGCCGGCCGTCAAATTTAGATATTCGAAGTTAATTCCATAAAAAAACAATATCTGCATACTATAATTTCAGTACACGATGTATCCGATTTTTTGACAAAATGCTCTGAGTATGACATCTTATTCATATTTTTGCTAGGAAAAAGAGGAACCTAAAATTGAGTTTCAAAACATCCCTTATGACGACCAAAAACCATGTTATGCGAGTGAGAAAGGAAATCCGCTATATCATTTTGGAAGTTACTATCAAAACCCGCTATATCGGAATTCAACCAATCGCGAGCATTTTGTCAATCGTATGTCAAAATTATCTAATGCGAGTTTCTAAATTCACCATATCAGATTGGGTTTCAAAAGCCTCTATATCGTGAGCAGTGGCAGCTCGTAACTTTTGGGTGTGCTAGAGTGCTGATATTAAAAAAATTACATTATTGATGTTGTTGTAGCCGAAGTGATCTCCTGTCAGATTTGTGTGATTTATTTGCTTTTTCTATGTACAACATACATTAAATTAATAAATAATCCTGCATTCTTGCAAGAATTCGTGTTTAAACGATTTAAACTAAAATATGTGACAGTAAATATGTAAAAATCACACAAATCTGACAGGAGATCACGTCCATTATCTCGACAACGATCCCACAAAAGATATAGAATCGCTCGGCTGATTATATTATTATCAATCTCTACATATTATTATAAATTTAAGTTCTCTGCCGCGTCTGTCTAACTGTTCGCATTAAACTCAAAAACTACTGAACGGATTTTCATGCAGTTTTCACCAATAGATAGTGATTCGTAAGGAAGGTTTAGGTATATAATTTGTCAAGGTTTTGTGTAAATTGGTCGAAATATAAAGGAGAATGTCTGTGTGTGGTGGACGAGCAGGCTGACAAGCGGTGGTGTGGATTTGATTTGTATGCAAATCTACAAATTTATGCTGAGTTTGATAAAATTTTGCACATGTGTCCTTCAAAACAAGAGGAAAACACTGTCTACATTTTATTTCGAAAACTCTGTGTAAATCCCGGGCATCGCCGGGGACTTCGGCTAATTATTACTAAATTTAGTAAGAAGTTTGTATGTTGTTAATTTAATGTTTTTTAAATATTTTATTTCAGCCTCGAATGTTCACTCAACAGAGATGTATTGGAACAGAACCTGCTACCTTCCCATAACTTGATGGATTCGCAACATCCCTCCATAAACCACAATAACATGATGGATCTTGTACAATGTGATGAGGGTATCATGTCGATGGAATATGGCAAACAATAGATCTGCATGTCTCTAAAGATTCATCCTATTATTATAATGAAATACATAATTAGAATAAAAGCACTAATTTACTTTTCTGTTTATTACTTTTTTTGCGAAGACAAAACTATTTACGTATGTCGTCGATTCCGTTTAATTGGGACACATTGGGACCCAAACATTTTGTCCCAAATAAATGGCTGTCCCAAATAAGCAAAGTTTAGGGAAGGTAAAAAAATGTTTATTGACTTTTTTTTGTATGCACAGGATACATATTACGGTATTCCAGTTCTCTCAATTGTGTTTTTAAATTTTTGAAAAAAACATTTTAAGCAGAAACATGAAGGGAGACTTGCGTTTATTTTTATTTACTGTTAATAATTATTAATATAAATAAATATTACTTGGAGTTCCACCTTCATTTTCCTGCTGCTAAATTGGTTTTTCACTCTTCTCTAAAATATTATTTTTTTCACCTTATTTATTACTTGCAACCAAATCCCTTACTATCTATCTTACATTCCTATATTGGTTTCTTGTTGCTGTGTATACATGCAAATAAAACTCGACCAATTATATATTTATTATCACCACCTTACTGAAGTAACTCTGAAAATCTTGAAGAAAAATTAAAAATCATTTTCAGCTATTACATGCCAAACTTTAATACCGACCTGACGTTGATACAGAAATCGTCACAATAGGCGAGTTTAAGATTCATTTCACTTACGTTCATTGTAAAGTCAATAAACAGCGCGCGAATGGCTCATATCAAGTTCAGGCCGGCATTAAAGTTTGGCGTGTACTATGCAAGACTTATTTTTCAATCTGAGCGCTTTAGTTCACTTAAAAGTCATGAGTTTGCTGCTACACGATAGTCACTGCAGGACAGGAATTCTGGCTGGGAGAAAAAACTGGTTTGTATCTTATCGTGAATATTATCACCTGTTAAAATGGTCTTATCCATGTTGTATACAATTTTGGTAGTTCCAAGTGACATAATATATTTTTTAGATAATATTATTAACTGACATAATATTTCCAATATTTGCATCTCAGATAAGAAATTCAGTGTTCAATCATTGTATTGCATCAGTTTTACAACCTTGATTTTTTAATTATATTAGTACTTATATTTATTAGGCAAGGAGATTTCAGCTTTGATTCCCATCAGATAATTAGATAAAAATAAACAATTTATGTGGCAGGGTCCATAATATGCCTGGTCTCAATGTGCATACATGGACATTGAGACCAGGCATATTATGGACGGAAGCCCAGAAGCGCCTCTTCGAGACAATGTATCCCCAACCCGAATAGATCAAGGGAAAGAAAATGAAACACATACAGATGTGTGAGGACCAGTGGCAGACTAACGGGGGGACGGAAGGGCTGGCCCACCCCAGGCCTCTGGTCCAAACGCCTCCATGTTCCCTTGATCAAATCCTTAACAAGGCTTTAAGGTACCAAGACACTAAAAAAAAAAATGTCATTTTTTTTAAATTTCATCTTCTGAAAGATTCACTTGTTCAGAATTCTCTCATCAAATATTTTAAAGAATTGACGGAGATACAGCATTTTATGTGAAACCGTTTGAAACAGTTTGTATGTTGAATTATCCTTCAGCAAAACTTTGAATGCGTTTTTCTCAAAACTTTTTTAAGACTTTTTTCAACCTGGTTGACAACGTATTAAAAAAACTATACATCCGATTTGCATGCACTAAGTCTTAAACTGTTCGAAAATCCAGTGTCTATGGCACCATGTAGGGGAATTTTGATTTCTAAAAAAAAGAAAAAATGGCATACCAGCGAATTTTATTTTCGATTTTTTATGGATAATTTTCATGGTTCATAAAAAAGAAAAAATAAGGGGGCCCTTTACAAAAAAATCCCTATGTGGTGCCATAGTGACCGGATTTTCGAACAGTTTAAGACGTGCATGTAAATCAGATGTATAGTTTTTATAATATGTTTTCAACTAGGTTGAACAACGCAATTTTGAAAAAAACGCGTTCAAAGTTTTGCTGAAGGATAATCCAACATATAAACTGTTTAAAACGGTTTCATATACAATGCTGTATCTCTTTTTTTTTTTGGAGGGTTATGCCGTGTTGCCCTACCTCCTCCTTTAGCCAATGTTTCGGACAGCGTTACAGTGTCCATCATCAGGGCAGATGTGTGTCCAAATCGTCGCAATGGGCGAGTCTAAGGTCCTAAAAGTGGCATGTTTTTTCGCATCTTTCTCTTTAATTTACGTTTATGTAAAGTCAGTAACTGTGCGAGAATGGATCTTATCAAGTTCAGGCCGGCATTAAAGTTTGGCGTATACTATACAAGACTTATTTTTTAATCTGGACGATTTGGATGATGGACACTGTAACGCTGTCCGAAACGTTGGCTAAAGGAGGAGGTAACGCAACACGGCATAACACCCCAAAAATAAATAACAAAAATACTTTTGGCCGTGAAATTCTAAAATAATATCTGCTGTATTTCTCTCAATTTTACGAATTTCGTTAAAACATTTGGTGAGAGCATTATTAACAAATGCACCTTTTAGAAAATGAAATAAAAAAAATTACAGTGTCTTGGTGCCTTAAAGCCTTATTTAGGATTTGATCAAGGGAACATGGGGGTGTTTGAAGCTCCCCCAGGACCAGAGGCTCATGTGAACTAAATAAAAAGCTTGTTAAATTATATCAACTTCTTAAACTAGGGGGGGGTCTAGACGGGCTTAGTCTGCCTCTGGTGAGGATGTTTTTTAAACTCTGCCCTTTTCAACTCGGTTAAGAATCATGTGTAAATAACTTTATATTAAAATGTTGCACTTGTTTCGTAACATTAGTCAGATGAAATAATAACATTCCTTTTGAATGTTTTACTAAGGTCAAACAGATGATACCACATATTAATAATTAGTTTTGATTCAGTTGCTGGGTTGTTTAAATAATGCGATGAAAGAAAAGTAGATAAAAAAATATAATATAAATGAAAAACTATCTGGGTCAATGGGTATCCTAGTGAAACTTTAAAATATTTTCTTCATAACAATATTATGCACATATAATGTCCTTCAACAAGATCAAAATTTAATTTGATTAAAGGAGCTTTGTTTCTTTTCATTTAACTTTGAAAATGATTTTCGTTTTTTTTTAAAGAAACACAAACGTTTCCAGCTCACGAATCACCCGGCAATACATGTATTTAAATTCCTCCTACTCTCATTATTACAATCGGAAAATGGTACTTGAGCAACTTCGGAGTACTTGGCTAGCAGAAGATTTAACCTGGGAATCCGACATATTTGAACCACTCGGCTACAAACCAGTCTTTATTATTTAATTTCTGAAAACTCGTCCTAGAGGGAGTGTGAAAGACAGTCACACAAAATCGTTCTTCATATTGTAAGGCATGGGAAATTAATAAGTCAATGCAATTTAATTTCCTTATGGCGGGTAACACTGGAGGTTATTTCTGTCACATTATATAAGTTATCTACTATCAAGGTCTTAGTGTGTTTGTTTTATTCAACTCTTTATCATTACGTACATAGCACTTCATGTCGGTTCCTTCTGGACTTTCACATTGCTTGCTAATTTATATAAATATAATAGAGAGACAGACATGTCTTTGACTGACTTATCTTTTCTCTTTGGTTCACTAGTTTTTTCAGTACTTCCGCTAGCCATGAATGTCATTAGATTTAATGTTTTATTTTAAACTTACTCACTATAAATACTTATCGTAATAAACTTCACAGCAGAAATGTATGCTCTCATTAATAATTTTAATTATACACAAAGTTTGTGACTTTTATATGCCCTTTATAGGTAATGCAAATATGTAAACAGTGGGTACCAACTTAAAATTAAGTACTTACTTAAAATTATATGTGAAAATTAAGATAATCCAGAATTATCAAGAAATTTTAATAAAACTGGAACTGCGAATACATAATTTGATCAATATTTCCACTTATTTTATAATTTGTTAAAAAAAAATTTGGAAGTTAGCACTTTTGCAGAATCACAATATTTAACAAATAAATAACCCTTTTTTAAGTGGATAAAAGAGAATGTTTTCAAGAATCAATAGAAAATATTATACAAAAAATAAATCCTCGGGAGTCACCCCTTGATAACATTCAAATAAATCAATTTATGATTTATTATTCTTAAATATTTTTAACAGAAAAGTGATAGATCGTATATAGTTACAAACTGAGAAAATGTACCCTCCTACATTATATACACATAATATAAAAATCAAGTACCTACCCTTCAATTAAAGTTACCAAAGTACATTGATTATTTTTTCCCTGAGTTTTGCTTTGGTACTTGCAAAATATTATCTCTTACTTTTTAAAACTTTATTAACACAACTCTTGGACTTTAAATTGTTTTCTCAAAATATAAAAAACGGGGCCTTATCATGTATACACTCAAAGCGTTGACCCAAAAAGATGAAAAGTCAGTTGAATTAACCTTGTCGTGATATTTGGCGTTGAATTATTAAATTCATAAGACATAAAAAATATTACAGTAAAATTTTTTGGTAGTCTAAAAAAAATTACAAGTTTTTAACTCATAAAATTCAATGACAACATAAAAAATATTATCCTTGTCTGTTAATAATAATTATTATTTAAGAGAGTTTTGTTTATTTATATTTGATTCAACAAGGATTTTGCTATCAACTTTAAAAAGTTAAATGTATTAATAAAATAAATAAGATTGTGTTTAAGGGGGGGAGTCTGGTCCGGCCAATTTAAAAAAATCGACTTTTTTGTTGCCTAAAATCTTCCTGTACATCGGAGAAACATTCCTAAAATTATAGCATGAAATTCGACCTTGAAAACAGTTAGGAGTGGTGCGCACCAAGCAGGTAGAATGAAAAACGGAGCGGCCCGTTAAGAGCGAAAACTTTAAATGCGTTTTTCTCAAAACCACGTTTTTCAATTTGGCTGGAATCGTAGCTCATCGAATTTTCGTCTGATTCACTTAATTCAAAATTTAAAGAAGAAAATGAAATTTATATGTGGATGAACCTCGACTTATGAAAAATTATTTTTATAGGACAAAGTTATTTCAAAATTAAGGTTGATTTTTTGTCAATTTTCATTTTATGTTCGCCATTTTAGCAATCAACAACTTTTTTTTGTTCATGCACATTCTTCATTCACTTATTCTACATAATTTTTTTTTGAATTTCATGTTTTGGATGATTTCCAAGGACTCCAGGATTCCAGCCGACTTGGTAGGACCCTGCTCTTGCGGCCGCTATATCTTCTTGGTCAAATGAACCTTTACATAAGTTTTGTGATTGACAAAACTTAACAAAAGTTTTGTGATTGAAAATAAATTATTTTGTCTTTGAAAAAAACACATTGAAAAAAAATCTTGGCTGGACCAGACTCCTCTCTTAACTTGAAGTAGAACTTTTACATAAATATAAAATGATATTTATTTATTTATTTTATTTATTTATATATAACTTGTACATTTATTTATAACAATTACAGGCAATATAGCCTAAGATGTTATAATTGTACCATTTATGCAGTGTATATTTTTTATTTTAGTTTATTTAGGAAACAAACAGTTATACATATTTTAATAAGAAAGTAACATATTACATGATTGCATTAACCAGCGAAGTTTCAACAGAAATGAAAGAAAAAAACACACGCACAAATTAAAGCATATGGGATATATAAATCATCCAAATATTATTATTATAATAAAAAGAAGGAAAACCAACATAATGAGAATGAAAAAAAAAAAAAAAAATAACATGCAGCAGGGGTGGAGAGTTCGTAATTAACAATTTGTTTTAATTTTTTCTATTATGGATTTAATAAATTGGCCTGAGGACAAATGGAAAATATCAGCGTTGTAAAAGATATCATTGTATTTTGTGCACGTCCTTCGGAGAAATGAATGTTGTGTGTAATATGTTTTTGAGTGTGGGATGTGGAATAGTTGGTTTGATCTTGTGTTTCTTATTGGACAGTGGAAATTAATGTGTTCTAGAAGATAGTTGTTGTCAACAACGTTGTTAATGATTTTGAATAAAAATTTTTGGTCGGATATATTTCTTCTATCTTCTAAAGTTGATAAATTATGGAATGTTAATGAGTCTTTTAGGTTTTCTGAAGTTCGAAAGGATTTAAAGTCTAGGTGTTTCAATATCTTTTTTTGAATTCTTTCTAACCTTTCAATATTTACTTTATATTGGGGATTCCATATGACTGATCCGAATTCTAATATTGAGCGAACAAAAGAGACGTACAGTATTTTGATTACGTGTGGTGACCTAAATGGTTTGGTCACTCTTATGATGAATCCTAGAAGTTTGTACGCCCTGTCACAGATGGAATTTATATGTGTTCGGAAAGACATTCCGGAGTCCATTATTATTCCTAAGTCCCTCACTTCACAACATCTTTTTATCTCTATGTCATTGATTTTGTACGGGAATATTACGGGGTTTATGCTTTTGGTGAATGATATTGTGTTACATTTTTCCAGATTAAGGAACAGTTGGTTGTTAGCACAATATATTCCAAGCCTATTGATATCATCTTGCAATTCTAGGTTGTCATTAATATTAGTGATTTTTTTGTAAATCTTAGTCTCATCAGCAAAAATTTGGAATTTGGAATTTTTCAAGCATTTACCTATATCATTGATATATAAAATAAACAAGAGAGGTCCGAGATGTGATCCTTGCGGGATTCCTGAAGGTATACTTTAAAAACGCGAGGAGAAACCCTTAGCTCTAACTGCTTGACTTCTGTTTGTTACATATGATTTGATCCATCTGAGAAGGTCACCATTAATCCCGATTTTTAACAGTTTCTTCAGAAGCAGGTCAATGTAAATTTTATCAAAGGCTTTTGAAAAATCCGTATAGATAGAGTCTACTTGATTTTTACCACCCATAGAATTTAAAATAAAATCTGTGTATTCCAGAAGGTTTGTCTCGACCGACCGTTTTCTGAAAAAGCCGTGTTGATTTTTAGATATGATTGTTTGTACCGCCGGAAAAAGTTGATCAAGAACTATGTTTTCCATGATTTTGCTGACAATTGGGAGTTTGGAGATGGGCCTGTAGTTGGTAATGTTATTTTTGTCCCCGCTTTTGTGGATTGGTGTAATGAGTGCTTGTTTCCAGACGTTGGGGAAGTTGCCTTCATCAAATGACATTTTGAATAGCACGGAGAGAGGATAAGCCAATTGATCCCGGCATTTTACATAAAATATGGATGGAATTAAATCAGATCCCGCACTTTTATTCGGATCAAGTTTTTTTTAAATAATTAAGTACACATGATTGATTGAAGTTAATATTGTGTATATGTAGATTAGAGTTGTCGTCATCATTCTCACAGTTTATAAGATTGAGGCGAGGGTTGGAATTTTCTACAAAAACTGATCTAAAATAATCACTAAAATGGTCGCATATGGATTGTCCATCATTGCAGGAAATATCTCCAAGATACATTTGCTTTGGTAAATCGGAAGAGGATTTCTTTGATTTAACAAATGACCAGAACTGTTTGCTGCACTTTTTTATTGAATCTTCTGCTGTCATAATGAAGTTTTCATAACATTCTAACGCGATCTTCTTTTGACGATATCTCAGTACTGAAAATGCAATGCCAAAATCTTACAAATGCGCTATAGGACACAAAAAATAAATCTATTTTTTTAATAAATTAGTGCGGTTTGCTCTACTATATAGGAGGTTGTGATGACGTCCTCGAGAGTGAGACTCTGGTACAATTTTTTTTTATTGGGAACATATAAAACAAGATTGAATTACATTTCCTATTTCAATAATTATTAATCAATAATATTATTTAATCTTATTATCAGTTTCAAAGGAAAAAGTTTTTATCTCTATTTGCACGCACTTAAACATCATTGGGTGTTTTGTAAGTAACCTGTTTTTGTGAAAATGAAGATGTCTTTACCATTCTAAAATAATATATTACACGTGGAATGGATATCTCCCGAGATAGATAACATGTTTTTCACAGATAAAATTAATTTAATGAAAATAAAATTCAATTTTTGTAAGAAAAACTTTCTTTTTATAACTTTTGAAGGTTATTCCCATCAATGTTTGAAGAAGAAGATAATAATAATATTCTAAACGTAAATATAAAAGAGAACAAGACACAGAAAAAGATAATGGCAAATTAGTTGAAGATAATATTGTTAATTCTAGAATTTGAAATATGATTGGCTATTATGACAGTAGGGCGCAATGGCGGAATTGGTAAACGCACATCCCGGATAGACGAGAGGGTCTGGGTTTGAGTCCCAGTTGCGACCATTATCTTTTTCTATGTCTCGTTCTCTTTCATATTTTCGTTTAAATTACTATTATTACTTATATTCTTCAATGAAAATAAAATTGACTACATAGTTAGGTATGTCATATAAACCATGCTTTTCTGTATATTTATATACTTGTTTGATTCCCATTGTTTTAGTACTTATATGTACTTAGTACTTATATGTATTAACACAGAGCTTTTTTTTTCATATGATATTTGCATAAAAGTTATAGCGATATTACACGGTGAAATGAATGATGCAGAAGTGAAAGGGTATGCTGTAGACATGGGCAGATTTATTCCCAGGAGTGAATCGATTCAGTCTGATTCCCCTGGCCTTTTGAATTGATTCCCTTTATTCATTCCTTTAATTCAATTAATTCCAAAAAAAAAAAAAGTGAAACCTTCAGAAAATAAAGTAGACATGGCTACGAAGCACCGCACAAAGAAGAGACCGATTATACCATGTCATTCTCTCACAGACTAAATCCTATAGATGAAGTTTTCACTACACAAAGCACTCTTCCTGGGGTGAATTGTCTATTTCATTTTTTTTTTAAATTACGAATTATGTCATTCTGAAAAATTGTACTACGGGTTAGTGTAATATATTAACAACAAAAAAATTGACAAGAAAAATGTAAGTATTTACATTACAGACTAGCAATAAAAACTTAAAATTAAACAGTGTTTTGTTTCACCCCTAAAGTTTTACTAATTTTATTTTATTTATTAATCTTAAAATTGTTCCACTAGATGTGATCTAATATAAACAAACATTTTTACATAAAGACATTATTTTATGACAGCTGATCGGCGCTATAACATCTGCAAATTTACATATTGTATCTACCGAAGTTCTGCGTTTCAAAGTAAATAGGTACTTGTATTCCAATAGCTTTGATAAGTATCAAAAAAAACGATACGAAATCATTTTTACTTCCCGAATTTCTGGTCAAGTTCGGATTCGATGTCGGAAGTTTTCAATCAACTATGTAATGAAATTGACGGCTTGGCCCGAGGATTCGCGGCGGGCATTGAAGAATGAATTAGTACCTTTCGACTAGTGTCTTGCCTCCTGCCTCGCAGTGACTTGATAAGGGAACGTACCCATACTACGTGACCTGTTCGGGGGGGGGGTGTCTTCAAAATACCACCCTTGGTACAAATGAGCGGCGGGTTGCTTAGGTTTTTGGTCACCGGGGGGGGGGGGTTAAAAATTGCCAAAAGTTGGTCACGTAGTATGGGTACGTTCCCTAACTCGGGAACTGCGGTACTCTTGTGTTTCGGTTGGGATCTGAGATCGGGACTAGACGGGACGATGACGTCACAACTGAATAGAGATTTAATTCCTGAATAAATGAAACAGACACCGCGCTCGGGACAAATTCGTTAGGGACAGACTATAAACCAGAGACTATGTACGCGGGACGTGACGGGGAAGGGACTGCGGAGGGACTATGACTGGATCATGTACTGAATAGAACCAATGTACTAATTCCTGCGTTGTGAAAGAGACGCGTTTGAGGGTTCGGGTTCGGAGACGCGTTCGGGTCAGACCACGGTGATGTAGGTACCTATGGGTGTTTTACGAATGGTGCGCGGGATCGGAATACTTTACGTGTTTACGTGCACTATTATTTAAATATTATTCTATGGGCGCGTTGCCCACAGAATAATATTTAAATATTCACGAATCATTATAATATTTAAATCGTTTACGGTACATATAATTCATTGAAATAATTTAACAGTAAAATAAATGGAAAATAAAATCTTGTGGTGCCGTTAAAAATCGTAGGATGCAAGGCCAAAGATTAGGAATGAAAAATCAATTCCTTTTGAAATTGAGAATCAGATCAAGTGTGTCACAAGATTGAATTTATTCATTTAATTCAGTCATTCAATTTTGCCCACGTCTAGTATGCAGTTTACACATATCCTGAAGAAGTGAACTATTCGATTCACATTGCTGAGGATGTCTTCGAATCAGGTCGTCGCTTGGGAATTATGTTAATGTGTGATCATTTAAATAATGAATGAATTAAATGAAACCCTCCGCTTTAAATCCCACAGGCCAGAGTATTTCTGATGTTCCAAAACAGAGATGTAGGCTCCTCTTTCGATTTATGAATCATTTTGACTATGTCGATTATGCAAATTTTCGCATGGCTGCCACAGCGCCACGCGCACAAATAAAGATCAAGTGAATCATTCCATACTTGTGTTTATACATTCATTTCTCAATCAACCGCGTTGAATTTTTTTTTTTTACATTAGTTCCACACAGGAGGCACCGAGGAAAACAATTTCCCTAGGGGCCTATGTCATCTTTAAGGATGCTGTGTGGAGGGTTTTTTAAGGGAAAGGAAGGAGAAGAAGATATGGGAAGGAAAAATGAAGAGATATGTTGGGCAAACGTATCCGCCACCAAGACCTAGACAAACCTCATCTCATGAACCCGGGCACCCCTGCTAAGTCACCAAACGTATCGAACCACTTGGGGTGACCTGTGGCAGGGGTGTTGGTTGTCCAATAAATGGTTCCCGGGGCGGTGGTACCCATACCCGCCTCCCAAATTAAATTAATGTTGAATTCAATCAAGAAATGAGCAAGCCCAATATTTTCAATGCAATTGAACTATGACATTCAAAGAAATTGAATCATTCACTCTAATAATTACATGATTCAATTTGGTTGCTTTATCCAGAAGTGAACCGTGTAATATCGCCATCAAATAATAAGAATTTTCACATCAATAAGCAGGCAGCCAACTTAACTAATTATTCAAGAAGCTGAACTGTAAAAATTACATAAGTAAAAGATATAAATAAACGATACCGCAGCCATCATCCATTATCCATCATCATCATTCGGAAGAGTCCAAGTTGTCTATAGAAAAAAGTGGTCACTGCTGATCTCTTGCTGTCTCCCTCCAGTTCCTTATGCCCAAGAATTAATGCTTATCCAATCATAATATAAAACTGAAAGATTGGCAGCAGTTGTCATTGAATGGCCCAGAGCTTCAGGTTCCCACTGTGGCGGTGTGGCGTCGCAGGTTCAATCCAGCTAGCTAAGTCCCCCATCATTCACAAGCATAATTTTCTGCTTATAAAAATGGTAGTCGAAGGAATTCAAATATTGTCAGGTTATTCGTAACCTCCGAGTGCTATTAAAAAAATATAAATATTTGCAGAAGTTTGTAAAAGGCTTATCTATGTTTCTTTTCATTTTCCTTACATTATTGTGATAAGGTTGATTGGCGTAGGCAGGTTTCTCAATGCAAAACCCCGCACCTCTAGAAATATTATCCCCTCCTCCCATGCTGTGAATTTTTTTCTAAATAAACGATTACTAGCCGCTTATCATGAGCTAAAAAATTAAGCACATAATAATTGTTTATGTCGAAAACAACGATAGTACCCACAGCAAAAAATACCGAAAATTCTGTCAGTTGTTAATCATCTTAGTAAAAATTAAAAATGATAGTACCTACAGTTGCCAACGGAAAAATTGCAAGGTTTGGTTAACAACACAGCACTATCAATAATTTTTCGTTTAAAAATCATAGTTATTGTAGAAATATTATTTATTGCGCATCCATAAATGTAGGTACCCAAGTGGGGTTTATCAAAGGTCTTAAGTCACATGTCAAATTGGAAATAGATAAAGATGTTTGCTGGGGGTCTCTTATCATAATAACATATATTTTTTGTTATTAAGGTTTTCCTGAGTAGGCAACACACAGAATGCGAACTACGTCAGTGACTTTATTTACATTTAATTTATGCATTTAATCTTATTGACAAACAAAAATACTTAAATAAATAACCATCTGTTTGGGAAAATATGATATAATTTCTGAATTGTAAATAGCTTTATATGTCGATGATGATATTTTTATAATTGGCAGTAACAAGTAGGAGTAGTTAGTTACCACCTGGCTTAAAAATATGGGGTATCATATTATTTTCAACTTCAACTTATTTTTAAAAAAGTTAAATGAATACCGCATAGCTTCGTAGTATATTATGCAAATGGCTTTTTGAGCTGAAAAAAATTTTCATTGGCCTATAAATTTAATACAGAAAAGCTGTGTATAATGCAAATGTTCACTATTTGAGAGATTTTACTACTTCATAAAATCACATTTCTAAAATCAAAAGAAAATATCATTAAAAACTGTCCTACTGTCAACCAAACGTGAATCACGCCATGTTGGATATTTTGCAAAAAAATAAAGAGCTAATAATTTCTTACTATTAAATGTGTAAACAAATAACAGCCCACGCCTAAGCTATTAGCCATCATCAACCCATGCTAAAAATATGTGTTTTAAAAATAGGACAAGGTACCTACTACATTAGCAATTTCTAACACAGGAAACACACCTAATTAGCATGCTAGAAATGAATCCCAAAACATTTTTATACATCTTTCAAATCTAGACTCGAGAATTTCGGAGATAAAAATTTCCCCAGAAATTTTCGAATTCTTGTGTTTTCATTCATTTCAATTGTCAGTACAAGCTCTCGCTGGGACTAGTTTAATTGCTTTTCTCCCCTTGAGTAAACCAAAAATGTGGTACAATTGCAGAATTCCATTTTTTTACAGTACCTCCACACAGGAGGCCCCGAGAAAAAAATCCCTCAGGGCCTGTGTCATCTTTGGGGATGCTCTGTGGAGGGTCTCTTTAGGAAAAGGAATGAGAGGAAGTTCTGGAAAAGAAAAGGTATGAGGGGTGGGTAGAAATCTGGTAGTCAGTGTGTTCAGGAGTGACGAATGTATGTATGCATCCCTCCCACTGCCGCGCAAGACGATGGGTCGAGAGAGTCCGACTGGAGAGGTCAAAAGGTCTTCCTCAAAAGTACGTGGGCAAAAGCATCTGCCGCCAAGCCTAGACAAATCTCACCTCATGAACCGAGGTACCCCTGCTAAGTCACCAAACGTGACGAACAACTTGTCACACCTCTTTTTCCATGTATTATTATAATGAAGTGGTGAGGTGGTGGTTGGTGTATTGGAGTTACATTAATACATTTCGTATGTACGACATTTTTACAGTAGTGAGGTGTGAGGTGGGCCGTGGAGCACCACATACAAATGTATTATTATTTTTGTAGTTCATACTTTCTTACAGTGGTCCTGAACAATGCAAATCCACCGTGAAAAGTAAAAACACAGTTCCATCCTTGAGAGTCCCTCGGACGATACTTTGTGTTTTTACTTACCGGGGAGCTAAGTTTGGTGGATGGTGAGGGGTTAGGAGTGTGGGGGGTAAATTTTTTTCTGTTATTATTTCAATACTGCACAATAGTCCTAACTGCCCCCTAACGTCTGAAACCAGTTGAAGGACACAACATTACTCAAACAACAGTAATACTTACATTAATTTGCAAGAGATGTTTGATGAGGTGTATAGGGAAATACATTTGTATGAGGGGGTTTGATGCTCAGATTTTACCTAACCTTTTTTGAGGTGGGACACCTCAACACCTCATTTTAATATTTGAGTAAGTACCTCATACAAACTCATTCTAATATTGTATCTTACCCATAAATAAACCAATCCCGTCCTACGTTCCGCTACTAAGTTTCGTGAGTTAAAGACAGTGACGTTTTGTTAATACTATTTGGTAAAGATGTTGTTATATAAAACATCTCCCCTTTAGTGAAGCTTACTACTTGAAATAAAAATGTGGTCAAATTGCCGAATTCCACTGCATGCTTTAAGTATTAAAATATTGAATTGTTGTTAAATTATTGAAATACAGTTCGTTACTTAATTACAACAAGAAACAATTCCTATTTACTTTGGGAGGAGATTGAAAAACATGCACAAAATAGGTTATTAGGTTTGGGTTAATAATTTATACGTATTTCCCTAACCTCCAAACTTTATCTGACAAACGTCTTAACACACTGAGGAGAAAAATATGGGGGTCAAAACAATGACATTATATTATGTAACGTCATTGGGTCAAAACCCACGAGATTTTATGCAATGTATCTTTTACCACCATCTCCCCCGACGTAAATAGTTCTTGTAATTGTTGAAAAATGTTATTTATCAAATTTTACATACCTATCGCATTATATGTATACAGGGTGTTAAAGGACGTACTTGACTTACTTTACCCAGTGATTCCTGACATTATTTGGAGTAAAAAATGTAAGTGAAATTTTGGTCTCCGGTGACTTTTTTTTTGAAATTTTTTTCTTCAAAATCAAACAAAAAAAAATTTCTTCCGCATGTCGTCACTGGTCACTCAGCCGGGTGTCCGACGAACCCCTTACCCCGCCTCCAACTATTCAACAACTACCATTTTTTAATGTTTTTGTAGAAACAAAAAAAAAAAAAAATCAAAAATGTCACCGGAGACCAAAATTTAATTTACATTTTTTACTCCAAATAATGTCAGGAATCACTGGTTAAAGTAAGTCAAGTACGTCCCTTAACACCCTGTATAGTTGCGTTTCGTGAGTGTTTTACGGTAGGTTTCAGCATATTTATCAATGGGGGTTATTATCTAGTTGAGTTATGCATTTTTGGGTTTTATAAATTATCCATAATAATGCCGGACGCCGGACGGCACTGGAAAACTAACCTCAGATTCTCAGATACCGACCATAAATACCTACCTGACCTACCGATTGTCGACAATCTATGGTTGAAACCTGTCACCTGTCAAATTTTAACTTACGATTGTGCAATGTTTTCGTGGTTCTGTTTTGCAAATTTTACTGTGAAACTTTTCAAGGGTGATGTCAACCGCATCCGATGCAGTGAATCAATTCACATAGGTAACCCATTGCGATTTACCTATGATTTGTGCTAATACGATAAAATGTAACCCAGTGACAAGTTTTGGCATGGTGGATTTTCGTGCAACATGCCGCGCGAATGTAATTGTGATGAGTTTTTTTGATTTATTCAGGCCAAGTATAGAGTATGCCGACGACCGTAGAAGAAGAAGGCCTTCCTCTTGACTTATCGCCGGACCCGACAAGCAGTGACCCCAAGTCGAAGATAACGGATAATGACGTAAGTAAATAGATTTTTGTGAGTCTACTGCGCCAGACATCTCCCCCCCGGGGCGTTGTGTATTAGCCCAAACAATGATTGCTGTAACTAAACAATCATACTAGTCGTTATACTTATTTATTTGAGTTTAATATTTATAAATAATGTGCATCAACTACACTTATTTCTCTAATTTATCAGCCTGTTACAACAAAACATGTTTTTATCATTTTAAATGCCAATAATTATAAGTAGGTACCTACCTATTGTGCTGTTCTTTATTATATGTGAAAAACATATAATTAACGTACTTACCGTAATTATTTACCTAACCGTTGCACTTAAGCACAGATTATGGAAATTGCACTTTGTTTCAACAATTAAGAAAACTAATTTAAAATAAAACAATAACATCCGCTTCATACGAACAAAAATTAAGAAACTACTATTTACTTGCACACAATAGGTTATTAGGTTCTTATTTTGGGTTAATTAAGTTATTTATGTGCGTTTAAATTGAAAGGAAACTTTCGCAAACGTCATTCCAACGGCGGCAAAGGGATCATTTTAATAAAAAAGGAATTTTAATTCATCTTGACGTAAATAGTTGTTTCTTTTAGTAATTAAGTGGAAAGGAAGTGTAATTTCCATACTCTGTGCCTATTAAAAATGCAAGGTACTTATAATATTTACCATTTTACCCCCAACTTTGTAAAAGAAATTTGATTAATACTTATATGATGGAAAAGTCTAAAATGATAATATTTACAAATTATAAATGTAAGTACCTACCCACTTGTTTATTAATCAGATACTCATCAATATTTGTCTCTTACTACTGGCGTACAGAATGCTTAAACAATAATTTATTTACCTAATGGGCTAAGAAACCAATTAAAAAATAAACCCAAATAAATTACTAAAAATGGTAAACATAAAAATCTCAGGGTTAAAAGTCAGTAAACCCATAAATAAAATAGCTCAAATAAAAGCATTAATTAATGAGCAATGCTAATTACCAAAATATGAAAACATATATTATTTGAAAACATTTAAAAATATATATTTTATTTAATTTTATTCATCCACCATGCTTTTAAACTAAGTTGATTGTATTTTAGATTCAATATCCTATTTTGAATTTGATCGCTCTTTCGGTTTTTATAAATCTCTCTACTTTCTGGTTTCTCTGAAATTCACAACTCGAATTATAGTATCATTGTAAACAATAAAAATGTTATTATTGTATTTTGGGGCAAAATACAATAATTCCAAAAAATTCCCAATCCTTGACCTCATGGAACTTTTATTTTATAATATTATGTATTTAAAAAAAAACTGGATGTCTACCATAAAATCTCAGCATTTTCTTTACATTTTAGTTAATAACTAGGAGATTGATTGATGAAATGTGCATAAATTTAATCTCTATTTGCCTGAAGGTGAAAGTCTCTATTGAGGAGAGACGTGTGTCTCTTAAAATTTTATTTACTTTTTCCCGTAAGGCTAGCTTTACACTCATAAGTAAAATTTACGACTTAACGTATGTTTTTAACAAGTTACTCACAGGAACGTTTACGAATGCATCCGACTTGTGGTAATTAATGCTCACGGAAGTTGTTTGGAAGTTCAATCTGTGTAAATTGACGAAACTTAAGTAGACAAGAGTGGATAGGTTACAAATCTAAGCACAAAGAGGAGACTGATTATTCTATCTCATTCTCTCGTAGGCTAAATCCTATAGATGTATGTGTTTGTCTCTTTTTAGTGTCGCTTTTTCATTTCATCGAGTTTCAAATCACAACGGTACTAAAGACGTTTTCACTTCAAAAAATGAAGAAAAATGACATATTAAACTAATTTTTTAATTTTTGACTGTCCATAATGGAGTACTGGTACCTACCCTGATGAGGCATGGAACTGGCAGAGGATGGATGAAAGTAGATTGAATGCTGTAGAAATGGGGTGGATGTGTGGCAAAACCATATACGATCGTATGAGAAAAGTGGAGATCTGCAAAGAATGCAAGACTGATAAGCGTAATGAGTAAGATTAAGAAAGGGATGCTACGATGGTTTGGCATGTAGAGCGAATGAACGAGGAAGGAGTGTAAGGAGAATATATGAAGCAAATGTGTATGGTTGAAGAAGTCTAGGACGCCCAAGAAAGACATAGCACGACCAAGTTAATCAGATACTTGAGTCAGGCCATGTCAAGAGTCAGAATAATAGAAGCCATGTCAAGATGTATGATGTATGAATGTAAACGAGGCAAGGAGTTTGTGCCAAGACCGAGTTGTTTGGCGGTCCGTCCTCTCTGCCTAACCTTGCGAGAAACGGCGTGATGGTTAGTTAGTTCAGCATTCCAATTTCGGCTATTGATATGATACCTGTTCCATAAGTGGTTAGATGACAGTGCATCAAGTTGTAGGATTTTAGGAATATTATCATAAATTTTTTTTTTAAATCTACTTAATGCAAGTGAAGATAGTTTTAGTCAATTAATTTATCTCTTGGGTACAGAGACATAACAATGCACAAGTATATATAAATCAACTAGCTGACCCGGCCACGCGTTGCTGTGGCTAATAAAACACAACGTCATCTACTGGATGGTTATCCAACCTTTATAACCACCGCCGTCTTTGAGTTTATCGCAAAGAGACAGACAGATGCCGCGGAGGACTTTAGTTTATAATACGTAGAGATGGTGTGAAAGATTATAATAATGTGCAAGAAATGCTTGGGGTAACTAACGTACTGGTCAGCCAGGGAAGGCCAGCAAAAAGCACCACTTTGAATTTTGAAATGAATGTTTTGTGGATTAATTTTGAGCTATTGTATATTTTATTGACTGAAACACGTTCCTAGAACAATAAACTATCTACCAAAACAACATTACTTGCGTTAATTACGTAAATTGATAGGTTTTACGATGTTTTAGTCGAGTAAGACGCATAAATTATGACGCGGCACCCGGCGGCAGAAATGACATTTCGTGTCCAGCGATTCTGACACTGTCCTTGCCATAGGTCACCCAGTGGCGTAGCTATCATCATGGGTGGCACCCGGGGCGGATAACGTGGTGTCACCCCCCACCCCCCATTAAAGTTGACAAATTGTAAATTTCGACTTCATAAAAAATTGCTGCTCCATCCTGGGGGGGGGGGGGGTTTAGCTAGAGAATTGTGCTATAGGGGGTGACACTCGGTTGGGTGTCACCCCATCAGGTGGCACCCGGGGCGGGCCGCCCCCCCCCTAGCTACGCCACTGTGAGGTCACCCAAGTGGTTCGCTATGTTTGGTGAATTAGCACAGGTGCCCGGAGTCATGGGGTGATGCATCTGCCCAACTGCTGTGTGGCGGGTCGGATCAAAAGGGACCGGTTGAAGGAGGCCTTTTGACCTTTCTAGCCCAACTCTCTCATCCCATCGCCTTGCACCGCAGTGTATGGATTCATACGTCCGTCACTCCTGAACACACTGATTCCCAGGTTTCTACCAACCCTCATATATTTTTCCTTCCCCGAACTTCCTATCCTTCCCTTCCTTAAAAAGACCCTCCACACAGTGTCCCCTAAGATGACATAGGCCCTGAAAAAAATTATTTTCTTCTCTGTGGAGCTAATCATCATTACATAGTATAAAATGAACTCACTCAAAATGTATGTGCGCTTAGATTTTTTAAACTACGCAACAGATTTTCATGCGCTTTTCACCAATAGATAGAGTGATTCAAGAGGAAGGTTTATATGTATAATACATGATTATTATAGTAGAGAAAAGCCGATAAATTCAAATATTCAATTCAGGCAGCGGGCAGCTGGCAAGCGGGTGGTGTGGATTTTATAAAGGTTGGGTAACGGCGTTGTGTTTGGTTAGCCACAGCAACGTGTGGCCGGGTCTGCTAGTGTAAAAATAAAAACTTGAAAATTACCTTTGAAATTTAATGAATTGATCAAATTCTGTGAAACAACCAATGTTTTAATGTTTAGAATTTGGTTTAGTTTTAATTGTTGTAATTGATAATAGATATTAGTAACACATTAGAATAAGGAACTCCAGTGAAAAATATTATGGCTTTAAAAAAATATGTTCATATAGACCAAGAAACGCTGATTCTGAATATATAAGTAAGTTTTATTTCATAATATTAAACGCAGAGTTTTTAAAAAAATATTAAAAAGTGCATTTTTAAACCTCTTCTGGAAAACACAGCGTTAAGTTGGCATTACTGAAATGGTTAACGGTGACGTCACACTTAACCTGTCACCTGGTGATAGTGTGTTGACATTTGAAATGACTTGAAGTGCACACGTACCTATGCAATTCAACATTTCGTGTGTTTGGTTTATTTTCATACTGTTTATAGAGATTTAGATAAATAATAGTTATTGTGTTTATTGAAACATAATTTAGGCCCTCAACAATTTACGAAAAGGGCTATATTTGCGGACAATCTGCAATAAATTTTGTCTATCTGAGGTTAAAGTCGTCCTATTTTGACATTTGGTTATGTATTTTCAAATTGTTTTTAGTATAGGGCTTTTTATACAAGTTGTTACACACTCGTCATGATCAGTGTATTATAAATACCAGTGTTTCTGTATGTATTATACAAAAACAATGCACCTACAAAGGAACGCCTGACACAAAACACGACGTCACATGTATTTGCAATGAAAGAGATGATTTATTGTTTGTATATTGCACTTTGATTAAATACAATAACAGTAGCGGTGAAATGTGGACATTTTACCAATGTTTTTCTATATTAAAAGCAGTTAATCTTGAATAAAAAACACACCTCACACCTGAAAGTCATTACAAAGCATTCTGCCATGACCGCCATGATCAGTGTTGCCAGCCGTGTCTTGTAAAAAGTCACCTAAAATATATAAAAAAAGTAACCTTTTTGTGTGAAAAATAACCTTTCGTATTTTTTCCAGTGGAATGGTAAAAAGTTGATAGAATACATGAGGATATAAATAAACCAATCATCATGAGGAGCTCAGTATTAAAGTGGGACATAAGCCATTTGGATTATTTTTGAGTAGAGCGAGTTTTTTGTTTTGTATATACCGGTATGAAAAATCTGATATTTTTTTCTACCTGCATAACCTTGCCGGCGTAATTAGCGGGTACTCAAAATGCAAAAAGTCAGATTGAGCGATCAATCAGATTTGTCGAGTGAGCGAGAAGCTATGGTTAATTTGTAATTTACACTTTTTTTTTTCTTTTTTTTAGTTTATTGAGGTAACAAACAGTAATACATATTTTAATAATAAAGTAACATATTACATGGTTGCATTAACCAGCGAAGTTTCCGGTAAAATTTATAATATATATATATATATATATAAAAACATAGATTAAAACATTAAAGAAAACATAAAGTGATAGAAAAAAAAAATATATATATATATATGTACATAACAGAAATGAAAAAAAAAACATACAAATTATAAAGCATATTATAGGATATATAAATAATCCAAATATTACTATTTTAATAAAAAGAAGGAAAACAAACATAATGAGAATGAAAAAAAAAAATAATAACATGCAGCAGGGGTGAAGAGTTCGTAATTAACAATTTGTTTAAATTTTTTCTATTACTGATTTAATAAATTGGCCTGAGGACAAATGAAAAATATCAGAGTCGTAAAAGATATCATTGAATTTTGTGCACGTCCTTCAGAGAAATGAATGTTGTGTGTAATTTGTTTTTGAGTGTGGGATGTGGAATAGTTGGTTTGATCTTGTGTTTCTTATTGGACAGTGGAAATTAATGTTTTCTAGAAGACAGTTGTTGTCAACAACGTTGTTAATGATTTTGAATAAAAATTTTTGGTCGGATATATTTCTTCTATCTTCTAAAGTTGATAAATTATGGAATGTTAATGAGTCTTTTAGGTTTTCTGATGTTCGAAGATTTAAAGTCTAGGTGTTTCAATGTCTTTTTTTGAATTCTTTCTAACCTTTCAATATTTACTTTGTATTGCGGATTCCATATGACTGATCCGAATTCTAATATTGAGCGAAACGTGTTCCTCTTTCACAATAGTGTGAAAGAGAAAGAAGTAAAGTTTTGCAATAAGTGTATAGTCCATGATTTAGCAAGCCGTTAGCCAACACGAAAAAAAAACAAAAGAGCATTCCATTTGACGTTGGTTCTGAAAAATCACCTAAAAGTAACCTTTTGAGTAATGTAACCTGAAAGAAACCTTTCAGAGTAAAAAATCACCTAAAAGGTTACAAAAGTAACCTTCTGGCAATGCTGGCCATGATTCTTCATTCAAACAGGGATGTTCTGCCCAAAAAAATTATTTCCCTAGATTTCGAAGTGAAATTTCCCTAGAATTTATTATTACACATTTACGCAATTACCTACGTAGCCACCCGATTGTGTAACACTAATCCTGTTATATGTTAATTAATATGATAATTAATTGGAAAGATATCGGAACTTGGTAAATATACTAATAATACCGTGATTTTCCAAATAAAACACTTTTTGCTACGTGAAGTAATAATTTAAAAGTACGAATACACTCACCACTGAATTAGAAACTGAATTCCAAATAAAAAAAAAACACTTTGCAAAATAAAAATCATAAGCAACCCGCCGCTCATTTGTACCAAGCGTGGTATTTTGAAGACCCCCCCCCCCCCCCCCCCGAACGTGTCACGTAGTATGGGTACGTTCCATAATATCATTTTGAGTTGTCAGTGTTAAAAATAACATTGCATGTAAGTACATGAACAATAATTAAGATTCATAGGAATTCCAAAAAATATATATACGTATTACATATTTATATATATATATATATATATATATATATATATATATATAAATATTACCAGTAATATTGTCATATGTAATAAAATTTTTGCCAGAGTTCGAAATTTCCCTAGATTTTGTCCTGATTTCCCTTATCCCTAAAAAATATTTTTCTCCCCTAGATCTAGGGAAATTTCCCTCGACATGACATCACTGATTCAAAATGACAACTTAAAAAGTAAAAAACTATGGGTGGGTGAAGACCACCATAGATACGGTGCGTTTCTGGGAGTCTTTAAAAATTAAAACTTTGACAATTATTTTAACTATTAAAACTAACTATAAAAATAAAAATAAAAATGCAGTTATTTAAGTTTGAAGGTCTTTATTCATTAAAAAAAATAAAAAAAATTGGACTGGAGTTCTCTATTATCTAAGAAATAATCACAGCATAATAAACTTCATATTAATCTAAAACGATTTTTAATCTATTGTTATGCTAATGTCTGTAATATTATTAAAATTATTTTTGTTGAGTTCTCTCAAATTTATTGAGATAATAGGCAGTTCATACATGCGTACTCAGATATGGACTACAAAAATTCCTAGAAAGTAGACCACATGCAAGATATGATCACTGCATTGTGTGCTTACTTAACAAGTTTTAGAACCGTGTCACTATCACACAATGTGTTGTGCCCTTGATAATGACGCATTTCCCAACATAACATTACACATGTTTATAGTAAACGTTAAAAAATACAAATATATGGGATGAAATAACAAGCCATGTGCAGCAGCTTTGGTAAAACATTCTATTGATACAGTAATATGTATTTGCTAACCCCTCAGGCTAACTTGTTCGCTTTTCGGAACAACTCATGTAGGTCTCATAGAAATCGTTGTCTCCCTTACAATCATGGTTAGAAATATGGTCTAAGCGGTGTTAACACCACGCTTTATATTCAAATCTGAAAGTTAAACACAAAATAATTCAAATGCGCACCTTTATGGAACCAAAGTTTCCGACCCCAATTTGAAAAAAGTTATAAAACTTTGTAAATTTTTTACTAATTATTTTTACATGAAACTACAAAAAAATGAGTTGACGATAATATTTATAATACATTTGTTTTAGTTAGAATTTTACTTAGAAAAAACGTAAGGTGAGCCATTTGTAAAACATTTTTGTGTTTGTAATTCAAAAATTATACATTTATTTCGAATTATAAAATTTTAAAGTGTATTTTATTAGCTTTCAAAAACAGTTTTTATTTTTCAGATGCGTTCAGATATATTCCATTTATTTGGATTTTATTGCAAAGTCTGAAATATTTTGACCTTCCGATAAAATAGTTCCGAGGCCTGAGGTGTTAAATAGTAGTAACTCTACCAGTCATTATTATTGCCGTGTAAACCATGCTAAAAAGTTATCTCTGCACCTACTAGATAATATATAAGGCAAACTCGTTATTTTATGTCGTATTCTTTTATGAACCTTCGAAGAGGATAGACAACCACACTTCAATACACCGCCTATCTAGTTGATACTAATACATTGTGCATGTTTAAGTGATTTAATAACCTTTGAGTCCAGCATTATTAAGTGATTTTTAATTAGCTGTTGTATTCGGTTTCTCACGGTCATTTCATAACGAGTTTGTGCTACCTTTGAAGTGATTTGCTAGTTGATAAGACTGCTTGTCTATCTAATTACTAAAGTGTTTAGAAGTTGTGTTTTGTTGTCAAGAAATGCCTCTAATTTTGGTTCCCGCTGAGGTGGCTGTATCAACATGGCAGGTGGGCTATATTATCAACAACAACAAAAATTGTTTCATACAGCTTTTATATATGTACTTTAAATATTTCTTTAATATGTCAGGTCGTGTATTGCACACCCTGTGCAAACACAAAACCTTATCATTATTAAATACTATCTTTATCTTTATGTACTCGTACATATTTTCCATAAAGTATGTTGGATCGATACATGTTTACCTTTCTTTATCAAGTAATGTTTCCACTGAAACATTTTTAAGAAGTTTAAATTATTATTGATAATATGTAAAAAGAATGGAAAAATTCTTGTTAGTTTATCCATGAAAAGTATTTCTGCCCGAACTGTATTATTTTCGCATCGGAAAATTCATGAAGTAATGCTATTATGAGCATAAATTAAAATTATGTAAATGATTCGACCTCTTTTATTCCAAACCGTCGGGTAATTTTTTGCCTTTTACTTATTTAATATTGAAGCGGAGCTAACACGGTTCAGTGACAAGAGTGATCTCTGACTCCCCCCCTCACTCGGCTGTCTCCCTCCTGCGTTGAGAGATAACGCTATCAGCTTTATATAAAGTCGTCACAGCCATCGTCACTATCAGTTTGCTTCCACCCGCAGTCCAACAAGTTTGAGTTCTCGCCTCTTGACAATCCTACGTCGCGATTCTTCAATCACTCGTCCAATTTGTCGCCCAAGATTGTCAACCAGGATATAACCGTATGCTTCTCAATGAAGGATCTAAATTATTAGTGTGTTTACCACACAAAAGTGCACAAAGCGATCTGCCATTGCAATAAAGCTAGAATTCTCCGTTGGATTGTGGAGAAAAGCGAACCAGTGAACACCTCGAGCCTGTGACCATTTCTCCGGAGGTTTTTAAAATCAGGCGTGACGCCGAGAGCACACAACTTTCATGTTTCTAATTTGGGAACCTTTGATGGACAAAATGCTGACCAGTCTCTTCCGCGTGAACCCCATCTACTACTCCGACTACTCGGATACGACCATTGTCTCTCGCTGTTATATTTAAGGCCAGCGTCTAAAGACCAATGCCCGCTAATATTAACAGCCTTTCTGCAGTTCCTGCATACCAAATATAAAGAGCCCTTTGGGGTTGTGTTTACTCCCGATTGAGCTAGTTCTGACCGACTGCTAATCTACACCTCTTCATACGATTTGTTCTCTAATTGGAGCGATTTAAATCTCCTTGGAAATTATTCGAAATTTGATATTACCGATTGAATCAAAAGATAGCCCTGTGATACCTATTTCGACACATTTGAGGGGTTCACGTACTCTACTACATAAAATGGACATAACTGTAAGTTCAATCGCCAAAACACAAAATCATTTCATTTGTTAAATTTGCGTCCTGGTTTCAGAGACTCATAGATCGTGTTTATTCTTTCAGTATCATCCCGTCCTCAAGGCATTCTTGGCGGGCTCTTTCTCTGGAACGTTCAGCACCATCTTGTTCCAGCCCCTGGACCTTGTAAAGACAAGGCTTCAGAATTCCGTACTCCCCGTACAGGCAGCTGTAGCGTAAGTACCACATTATTTCAACAATACAACATATTATATACGCTATTCACAGACATACTTGAATATCAAATTTAACTTTCACAAATCTATTTTCTGCGTGTTTCTATATTATAATATTATATTTCATTGAGGCTTCTCTTCTGCCTAAGTTGTCATTTTTGCCTCTTCGTCCTTTATGTTTATAAGAATTCACTTTCAAATATTTATCAACGTACATGAACTAACTAACAAATTTCATATTCTATATTGGTATGGCATAGAACTAAATTGGCGCTATTAAATTCTGAACTTCCGATGGGTTTGAAGTCACTCTCTGTTGTTCACGTATTTTAACCTCTTGGCGAAGGAGTTTTTACCAACAAAACTATGTATGTTTGTCTCGTTTACACTTTTCTAATAAGCCTTCATTTCAACAGGGGTCGCAGTCAAAATGGCATGATCAATGTGTTTGCTAACATTGTAAGACAAGACCAATTCATTGGATTATGGCGTGGAATGATACCGGTGAGTTAATGATACCTGTCTTACCCAAAATTGAACTTACCTGTCACTTTTACAACTTACCACTTAATAAACACATTCACCTTTCAATGTACGTAGAATATCAGGAGTGCGCAGTACCCTATTTGATATTCATAAATTCTATTCTTTAAAACAAAAGCATACGTTTATGCGTGTAGCGCTGGATACGTAAATTAGTTACAAGTCACAGTATACGTATTATTTGTTTAATTTATTCCATTAAAATTACAATGCATTAAAAAAACAAATATTATGAATTTCACTTTAAACGCATTTGTATTTCAACGCAAATTGCATAATAACAATAATATTAGTGTTAAGATTTCAGTGACACGATAAATGGGTATATCTATATATTCATGTAAATGGTAATGAAAGAAAACAGGATATTTTACACACTTACATTATTAAAGTGAATGCTCTAAAGGTTGAAGTACAATAAAATATTGTCTTTGAAGTTACAGAAAATCATTTATTAATCAAACTTCTACATCCAAATAATATACTATCTTTAATTTAAATGGGACATTTACAGTTTGCTCTGTGTTTTATTTTTCACTTAATTATTGATAAGCCCGAGACTGTTTCAGTTTGCCCGTTTGGAGAGTCATATCTGTTTTGCAAAACTGATAAGATTTTGTTTTCCACGTGAATTTGTCAAGAAAATAATCAAAAGAAGATATGACTGCTCCTTATTCACATAGAAACTCAATTTTTGCAAAAAATCTAACTTATCTGACATATGTAACTTGTCTGGCTTTTATCAGATTGTAGTCAAAATATCTGCCAGATTTCAACATACAAATTTTATCAGACATTAACCAAATTTTAATTTAATTTTTATAATATCAATTTACCGTATGCGAAATTATTTAACCATTTTTTGATAAGGCTCACAAAATTTATAACAAACATAACAGAATCAAAAGAAATAGCACCCGTATAACCAATCGAGCGATGGGGATTTCTGGGAGTTCGGTTTTGGATTCGGCCATTCGATTTAATAAATATCATACATCCAAATATTAATACGGAAACATAACTGTTTACTGCGACTTAAATGAATCGACCGATTAGATTTCACCGTTTATCCCATATTTTTAGATTTTATAAAAAAATCTTTAAATTTATAATGCATTTCAATTTTTTTAAATCACCTGCATAAATTTGGGCAGCCATCACTCGAGTGGATAATATGTGTTATGAAAAGGAAAATACATCTCAATGTATTTTTCCGTTGCGGTGAGAATCAATTTTGAAACCCCCCAACTTGCCAAATTTTCCAACCTCATCACTACAAAGTATACACTACAAATTTGAAATGCATATTTCTTTTTTCCATATCTAGAAATATGTCCTATCAAATCAAATTTTAAAAAATCGTTGTAAAACTTGTTCAATCTCTATTCAAATATATATTATGTTAAATTTGCATATATAGTACCTATCTGAACGTGTAGTTTTTTAAGTCTCCATCGATACCCTATGAAAACATAATATTATTGTGACAGCTACGAGTATATTGCTATATTATATTAATCATGCATTGCCGCATCCAACATAATCTTTAACCCTTTGTTGTCGGTCATTCCTTCCTCAACTGCATTCAATATATTTTAATATCTTCTAAATGCAAACATTAGCATTATTTGACAGACTTGATCATAAATTATTGCTACTTACTTCATTAAGCTTTGGTTCAACTAAATGCATTCGTGAACATATCATTAAATTGTGGTTGATACAATTTCTCATTCATTATTATTTCTGAATATTATTTATGTTAAATGCACAAATTAACATACCGCTCCCAAAGTAACTCTAAATGTAATTTCATAAGAACCAGTCTCATTATTTCCCGCTTCATAAGTAGTATACAAAAATAAATCACGTTATTGTTTATTCATACACAAAATATTGGATAGTGTAGGAGGATGCTGATGTAGGATTCTTATTAGATATATAATACTTGTGTAAAAAAGAAATTGCCTTTGCATCATTAATAATTGTATGCTTTAGTTTGAAATCACAAGTATTCCTGATTCTGAAGTCTACTTATGTATTAATTTATCTAATTTTGATTGTATAATAATAATATATTTTTATTCCAGTCCATCACCCGATGCGTGCCTGGAGTGGGGCTCTACTTCAGCTCCCTGCACTGGCTCAAGGGGGCGGTGGTGGAGGCCCAGGGGGGCCAGGAGCTCGGGGCCCTGCAGGCCGTGGGGCTCGGCGTGGTGGCTAGGACCATGACTGGCATCACGCTCAATCCGTTCACCGTCGTGAAGACTCGGTAATTATATTATTTTAATTTGGTTATCATTTGTGATATGTTTAAAGTTACTTATTTTACAAACAGGAATATTTCCAAAACAAATCTAATCTGAAGTAATTTCTAACATAATTTTCTAGACCCGAGGGTTTAATTGCAAGATAAGGCATTTTGTCTATTGTTTTCTTCTTTTAAATGGATATTTCGAAGCTTCATGGCTTATGATGAAAAATACATTGCAAGTTGAAAATAGCTACATTGACCTGTAAATTCCAGACAGAAAAAGCTCTGCAAATAGCAAGATTCCCGAGCTTTTACTGCATCAGGAACCAATCATTTAGCAACATATTACTTGAACCCAGTCTCTCTAAATTTCAACAATTTTATATTAAATATATTTCACATGCTTCCCTCTCTCATCTTAAGTCTATTTTTTCGTCTAAGTTTCAATGTCCCATAGCATAAAGCTACAGTGTTTTGTTTGAAAAGCATTCTAAAAGGTATTGATTTCTTGTTACAGCTTGACCTTGTACTAATGTATTATAATTGTTACAGATTCGAATCTGGCATGTTTGGCTACCAGAGTGTATTGGGGGCCCTGCGCACCATCAGGGCTACGGAGGGAGTGAGGGGGCTCTACTGCGGACTGGGGGCCACCTTAGCTAGAGACGCACCCTTCTCAGGGCTCTACCTCATGTTCTACACCAAGGGAAAGCAGGCTATACCAAAAGGTTGGTATTATTGCATTATTTCAATGTTTACTTGTCAAATATGTAATTAGACATTATTGTATTTTTAACCAAATATTGCCTGAAAATATCAGTTAGCCTATCCTTTTTGCAATGATTTATTGTTTCCCTTAAAAGACAACCGTTTTGTTGTGGTCCTGTCACAGAGAGCTCCGTTGTAAACTCTTTTTCTTACATGCGTCGTTTTTGGGAAAGAAAGTGAGGTTACCATGGATTTATCAGCTGTTTTTCATTATTTTATGTGTCTCAATGTTTTAATCATGAAAACTAGCTTCCACATCAATTCTGAAACATTATTCTTGGAATAACCATTTAATTTGCTATTTTCCTTGTAGAATGGCTTCAGTCTCCAACCCAAGCCAGCATCCTGCACTTCTCCTGCGGGATAGTTGCCGGGGTACTGTCTTCAGTCGCCACCAACCCGGCCGACGTGATCAAGACCAGGATGCAGCTATACCCCGATAAGTTCCCCACCATCCTGAGCGCCATTCTCTACATCCAACAGAACCACGGAGCAGCCGGCTACCTGCAGGGAATCGTACCTCGGATGTTGCGTCGAACCCTCATGACCGCCATGGCTTGGACTCTGTATGAGCAGATTACTCGGACTATAGGTCTTAAATAAACCAATATCGAGGTAAGCCTTGTCTAAAAACAGGTTACTCTCAAACGAAATGTTGCCAGATGTCTTTTATCTATATTAAAGATGTCCTATTCAGCTCTACACGTAACACCTTCGGTGTTATTTTTTTGTAGATGTTCTTTCAAGATCACAGTCAGTAACACCATGTTGCAAAAATCGAATCTCAATTTTTGTTTGAGTAGTTATTGGAATCATATTGTATCCAATGTAATATAAATCCAATGGGTGCGATGGTGATCTGATAATTATATGCAAAACTCTGACAGTTTAGTTACTATTAATACTTTGATTAATGAGATTTTACATGTTGAACAGTTTTAAGTCGCTCCAAATCGAATTAATGAAGATAAACTATTCCAAAAAAATAAAAAATAATTGTGTGCCATTCTTGTTTTGGATTGCAGCTTAATGATTTATAATATCTTATCTTTTTAAAGTCATTTTACATTGTGTAAAAATCTCTGTTTGAATCTAACGTTAAAACTACATAAATATGTTTTGTTACGAATCAAAGATTGCCTCTCTTTTAGATTTTATATATATGTTTTACTGCCACAAGTTGCTTTTAACTGCATATTTAACTATCCTAGTGAAGTAATATTTTTATAAACTTTTTAATGTAAACATAAACTTTGAGTTTAAGAAATGTTTACATGACCAAAGAATATCAAATCTTCATTTTTTTTTGTAGAATTCAATGTGGTTTGTAAACTTATTGTTTCAAATATTCTTTATAACATTTAAGTTGTTAAATAATTGTACTTTGTTTATGCTTTTATAGTGATAATGACTAAATAGTTATTGAATATAACAACACCCTTAAAATCCATCAGTGCTGATAAAAGATCTACCGTCATTGTTAGGGCGTTGGATATTAAAATTTACATTTTGTGTAATTTTAATAGGTGCTATATTTAAGAAATAATATAACAATAATATAGTTAATTATCCTGTGTTATAAAGAGTTAAGAAATGTATGATTGAGTAATATGCTAAAGTCTTTGATTCCTGGTGAAATCATCACTTAAACAGAGATAAACACTTCAGCACGATAGCTCTATGACCCTAAGTTTTGTGATGAGTACAATATATTTTATCTTAAAGTTTGCTGATTACACAAAAACAGCTGCGCACTTTATATAAGTAATAATTATCTTTACCCGCGTAACTTGTGAAAGACATACACACAGAAAACTCCATTCAAAATATTTTAAATTGATTAAAAAAGGCAACGTTGCCACATAGCTTTGCAAAATTGATTTTTAATTCGTTTACATGGTTTATAGTTGCATCTGTAATTTGGGTCATATTATTTGTACATTAAGTGATAACCATAAAAATTTTACAGAGACTATGAATAATAATATTTATTTGATTTATAATGATCTTGAACCCGATGTTGTACATAATTTAAAATTGTAATGTGTATCTTGGCTGTAAGGAAAAAACACTTGGCTGTACATGAATATTTTTTGACATTAACTTTAGTTGTAAAGATTTAAAAAAAAAAAAAAAAAAAACTGCTGTGCCTAATATATTTTTAAGTAAAAAAATAAATTTAAAACCCATGTTCTGTGCATGATATGTATTGTTGTTATATTTTGTTTTAGAGCTTGTAATATTTTTTTGTTTAATAAAATGTTTATACAGTGAGATATTGTTTATTTCGTTGATGTTTGTCGGTATGGAATTTGAAAACATTTTCTATTTTGTTTATACTGTCATACATGAAAACACAGATGTGGGCATTAATCAATTGAAATTAATGTAAACATATTTGCATATCGCTAGCGACACGTGTTAAAGAAATAAGAAATGGGGGTTTGTAATTTAATGATAAATTTGTTATATTTGATCCAACCCTCGCTAGAAATAAATAATTATTATAACATGATAAACAACGGCGGCGGAACAAAACAAAAGTAAATATTAATTTCCATTAAAAAACCTTAAATGAATGCACTAATCGTTCCAGTGTTTTGACAAGGTTATCACATTATATTTATGAAACAGTAGGTACTTGTTTAGTAAAAAAGCACTATCGCAAACAAGTGTCGCAATTATGTGAATTAATATGTGACCATAGAAAAAAGAAGAAACTAGAAGTGCCTTCCATACAAATTTGAATGGGGACAAATGTTCCATTTAGCCCAATAGCTCAGCACTCTGTCGCACTTACACTCGCCTGACATCGTAGATCTCCATCCCTAAACACAGTTTCGAATTGGAAATTTAAGGAAATTAGGCAAATATTTGGATAACAAATATACATACAAGGCACTTCTTGTGTTATTCTATTTATGTAAATATGCTCTATGACTGTCTCATACTTGATAAAACTTGATAAAATTGTCTATTGATACTTAACGATTATGTGAATATGACCGATAACTTCACCAGAGCTAGACAGCACAGGCTTTTTATTTTTCCAAGAGACAGGACCAACCTAACAATGATCATGCCTTTGGGAGAGAATAACTGTACTGTTAAACCACCTTTCTTCTGAGATAGACAGTTTTCATTTAAACCGCAGTGACTTTAAGATCGCAATAAATATTTTTGAAGTGAAAACTTTTTTAACAATTTGAAACTTTTTTAACAATTTGAAACTTTTTTAACAACGATTTGAAACTCAATGTAACGAAAAAGTGACACTAAAGAGAAACAAACACGTACATCTATAGGATTTAGCCTGCGAGAGAATGAGATGGAATAATCGGTCTCCTCTTTGTGCAATGCTTTGTAGCCTCCCCACTCTTGTCTACTTTAGTTTTCTGAAGGATTCACTTCTACTGCGTGTGAACAGCACACCGGTTTTTTTTTAACAAAAAAACCCAAAAATCTGTAACAAATAAAATATTATGAAATTTAAAAAAAAAAAAGAATCCCAGAAATCGATGGAAACCAAATAGAAATTTTATTGCAAGGTAATTATTTGCTTACAATAAAATAAAGTGCCTTTATCTGCAATATTTGGCAATTTCTCAAAATGCAACTAAATAAAAAAGTTTAAAAGTTTGTTTCAGGGACATATCAATTCATTTAATTTGTGCCTTTAAATTTTGGAATATTTTCTAGCGATTAAATGCCATGTCTAGACGACTTCATAGCACAGTGTCTAAGCATTTGAAGTCTGGATGTTGCAGATTCGATTCTCGTAAAGCGACAAATATGCATAAGGTTTTTCATTTTGTACAGGTCTCAACGTTGTAATATTGATTGCATAGTTTGATAAACCTTATATTAACCCTCTTATATATTGTGTCAAAATCAATTCAAACGAGGCATGCTATTTGGTAGATATTTTGGGAATATGAGAAAAATTTATTAATGCAGTTTTATTAGATGTTAAATTGTTTTATTTAATTATACAGGGTGTCTGGGGGTAAAGTGCATTAACTTCGGGAGGTGATTCTACATGATAGTATAAGCAGTGGCGGCTCGTGACTTTTGGGTGTGCTAGGGTGTTAATATTAAAAAAATGACATCATGGATGTTGTCGTATGCGAAAAATATATATTTTTTTTCTTCAAAAATCGACAACTCTTAAATTAATGTATAATTCCCTAGTTCGAAGCCACTTGGATTATGGTACATTTCTTTTCGACCCACTTCCTAAATATTTGGATAAAAAACTTGAAAGAATTCAATCCAAAGCGCTTAGATTGATTATTGGAGCGATGAAATCTTCTCCAATTAATTCTCTCCGGGTAGAATATGTAGATCCACCTTTATTTATGAGAAGACAATTCCTTGCTGATAAATATATTTTCAAATCTTTATGTGAATATGTCTTCTGGTCATCCTTTACGACAAAGTCTCGATCATTTGTATAATAATTTAAATGACAACAAAAGAGTAACCGATAAAAATCGATTCCCTCTCCCAGTAAAAAGTTTTCTTTCATACCGATCTCTGTCTTCTTCCCTCCAAATCTACAAGAAAATCCAATCCTACCCATTTTCAGTATCCCGTTTGACACTTATCAATTTTATCCCCAATTTTATAACTTCTGTCTTTCGGGCGAACATTTTAACCTCCTCTAATAAGTTCCAAAATGTTGAGGAACATTTTAAAAACATTACATCATCAAAGTTTACTGGGTTTTCCCTCATTTATACAGATGCATCCAAATCCGATTTCAAAGATTGTGGCGCATCTGTATATATTCCTGAATTCAATTTAAATCTGTCTTATAAATTGCCTAAAGAAATTTCTATATTTAGTGTGGAATGCTTCGCTATTGAACAAGCTTTAATTCAAATCCAGCTTCTCAATATTCGTCGAGCTTTACTGTGCACTGACTCTCTTAGTGCAGTATTAAAAATATCCTCAAATATCGTTCAATGTCCAGAAAAATCTACCTTATTTGTAACATTAAAAACATCCTCAATTCTCTTAACTCTAATGCGTATTGCTCAAGCACGGTTTTGAATGTGTATAAATTAAAAGTTTTTAATGTGTAAAATTTTTGATAAGATAGATACCTCAACAAAAAGCTACAACTCAAAATTTGATCCGGGTAACAATAATATTACGTAAACAATTATACCAAACCACGCTGACATGTTTATCATAGTCCGTACGTAATTTTAGAATAAAAATAAATGATAAATAAGAGTATCGATTAGACAGCGTTTCCTAACCTTTTTCAGCCACAGACCCCTAGGAAATCAAGTACAATTTTCAAGGACCCCATTATTTTAGTAAGTACTAAAAATACAAAAAAAAAAACAATTTTTTATAATAAAAAAACGTTTAATAAATTATGTACAACAGCAACACCAACATTCACATAATTACGGGTAATTAATTTGAAGGGTGATTTTGCTTTTTAGCAACTAAATTCGTGATACCTATTCGGTTTGATGTTACTACTAAGTTGTAATCGCATATCGGATTCCACTTGAAAACTGTTTCTGTATTTGTTTTTAGTAAATACAAGAGCAGAGAATGCCTTTTCGTAGAGGTATGTGGTTAAGAAAAGAATAAATGTTTCAGTGCTTTTTCTAATATTTCCTTATAATCTATCTTTACTTTCACCCAAAAACTTGATAATGAAGACTCTTTGAAATTACGTTTCAAAGCTGAATCACAAGATATTTCTATTAATTGGTTTTCCTGTGCCGTTATCGAGTCAGTAAAATCGGTGTTGAAAAGGTCTAATATTCAGTTTTTATTTATTCCGGTATTGGAATATAATACCGAAACAAAGACGCGTAGCGATTTCGGGACTTTTGGTGGCATTTAATTATTATTGTTAAATGGTCCAGAGATGAGACTGCATAATATATTGCCATACATATATTCGTGGACCCCTAGGGGTCCGCGGACCACAGGTTAAGAAACACTGGATTAGATAATATGGCGGGAATCAGAAAACAGCCATTGCAGATCATAAAGCATGACATTATAATAAGATGTTTAGGGTGACTCACCTTCGCTGTGCAGAGTGACAAGGAAACAGTTGCATAACTCTAGAAACTGCAAACCCAGATAAATAATCCAGGCGATGACAGCCTCCATTCTTTCACTTGATTAACAAAAACAGACTTTTTGAAATCATCAATGTTTTAGTATGCCATTGCACCCACAATGCTAAATAACCAAACTACACAAATCACAGCGTTACACACGCTAGAAATATAGGTTTGCATCTAATTCAGGCGGGTGTCAGAACCAAAGTGTGAACCGAATTTTTGGTCATATCATAAGTCCCCTTCGATTTGTTTAAAATATACTACCTACCACCTCCACCAATAGGAATCTTTTATTTTTGTTGCATTTCTCTGCTTTAATTTTGGACATTTAATGTATGTTATTAACAGTAAATTGTGAAATGTAATTGTATTAATACAATAAACAATATAAATATACTAGTTATCTGTGAAAAATCATGGTTGGCTTGCAGTAGTCCCCTTTTAAAAATTGCCTGCAAAAGCCATATTATAAAATATGCATATAGGTATTAAATTTAACCTCCTCGGTAGGTACCTACTGAAAAGATTATTTTTTTATTTGGTAATTTCTTCAGCACATCTATAGGTTCAAATTTATATTGTGTACAGAAAACTGGGAGGTTTTTCTATCCATTCTTACTCTATCAAAGAACCCCTACGCACAAGCAACTTTAGTTGCGGCGACCATTATTTAGGCGGTAACTATTTAAAAATCTAAACAATTCAAGTCCCCCCTAGTGTCGCATCGCCTTTTATGTAAGCACCTCCACACACCGTAAAAGATTTGAATTATTATGGTGTGTATAATAACTTCTATAATAATAATAACAATAACTTAAGTGCATAATAACTTTTCGTGTACGTCTGGACTAAATTTGTAATGTCATCGGGTTTCATTGTATAAAAAAAACTCCAAGATTCGAAAAACTAAACACTTAATTGTTTATGTTGGTAAATATGCAGTTGGTCCACCTCACGGATAATACGGAACGTTCGTGTTGTCGAAGTTTGATGCACGGATAATACGGAATGTTCCTTTTTTAAGTAATAGACAATCAAATATGACATTTGTCGGAAGTACCAATCTTATAAGATAAATTCTCTAAAATAAACTCGCTTTTCATCATACTTTTAAAAAACATCCCAGGTTTTGAATGGTTTGTTTGGCTACGCAGGGTTTGTCTAGCGGGTTTGTGTAATTATTTTAATACATTTCTTTCCATGTTCTACTGTTATAAATACAGGTACAAATTTGTCAATGATGCATTCACTTTGTTTTACGCAAAAATATTTTTTCTATGATTGGCAGCATTGTCTATGAAATGTTAAAATTAAAACGATGGATAAACAATGACGTTACCGCGAGAGTGAATTAATTTTAACAAAATTAAAATGTTAAATGCATATTTTTTGCATGTTTTTTGGTCTCCCCCGAGATAAATACTTACTTTTCGTAATAATAAAGCTAAATCTAACTGTTTGGATAAAAAGTATTCCGTATTAACGAGTAAGCGGTTTAATGCATAAATAATTTTATGTTAAGTATTAAACATTGGATTATATTGCCACTATCTTATTTTGATTACCATATTACAGGCGTGTGACTGGTCTGGTAGTCGTTAATCAAGTCAAAAGTTTTGTACAAAACATTTATATAAATAAAATAAAAATTTAAAAAAAAACTAGAGGTAAAACTCAGCAAGTAACATTTTCAGGTTGTGGGGATATATAATCGAGTTTTAGTGATATTTATTAAGTCAGGTACGCCTCAAACGTCATTACATATGTCTGGCAATGTTGTAGGTAGCTTTAAAACAAGCTTATGGGTCCGAGCAGTTAAACATTATAAATCTCCCTGAATTTTAATTACCCTGGGAGTCATAATGGTGTAATGAGGGTTCCCCTCACCAAAATATTTTATTTTCCGTCATGTAATGAATACGTAATGTCGCTTCTCCCACTTCTAAGAGTTGGTACATCAGTATTTTTTAGTAATGATATCACTAGGACTAATCTTGCCAGGGCTCCTGCGAGATATCTTGTCCCCAATCTTTTTATGGACCGGCCAACGTTTGATAATTTACGTTTGACAAAGGAACATTTAAAAGTCCACAAGTCGTCTCACAGTTGAGAAAAACCTTTTGTACGTTTCGATTGCAATTATTTATGTGCTAGAAAGGAGACTTTGAAAACCCACAAGTTTACTCAAGGGGAGAAAAACCATTTTCATGTTCCGGCTGCAACTATTCATGTTCTCAAAAGGAACATTTAAAAGTCCACGAGCTGTCTCACAGTGAAGAAAAACCTTTATCATGTTCCGAAATTTTACAAATAATGAAAAAAATTACAAATTTCAAAAAACAAAAAATTTGAAAAAATGTATGAGCACATGCGACACTAATGTGCTAACGGAATGAGTGCAAACCAGAGACTGATGAACTGGCATGGAAGTCCCGGCTCACAAGTGAGTGACGTGAAGATGGGACTTCTCCCTGCTTTATGAGGTATGTCGCTCGTTATGCGAAAAGCCGCTCGTTCAGGAAGCTTTTTTACAAAATCCGTTTTGCTCATTATGCAAATTACTCGTTATGGGAGGTGCTGAATTATTTTTTTGGAGAATTATTTAATTTTTTATTGAGTATGTTCGATTTTTTTATGTTACTTTGATTTTTAAGCAGGCCCTTGCGCAGCCCAGTACCATTTGGTCCACGACCCGGGGTTTAGGGACCATTGACCTAGGGGACTTGTCAAGCGTTGCAGTTGTGAGCTCTCATTGAGCCACTAACGACATTTGTATCTTTTTACATAGTAATATTTAACCCTCCAGGCTAATTTGTTCGGTTTTCGGAACAACTCATATAGTGTATTGTTAAAAATTGGCTTAATGATCACATATTAACCCTGAATACAGACAAAACTAAATTCCTAACATTTCGAATTTCAAATAAGCTCTTGCCTTCACAACAAAGCCTTAAACTCCACAGCTGTAACCCCCTATTAACTCCATGTACCTGTCCTTCTATAAGTAGAGTTGACAGTATTAAATATCTTGGTATTCAAATAGATGATCTTCTTAAATGGAACGTACATGTTACAAACCTAACGACAAAACTGAGGAAACTCGTCTATTTCTTTAAAAATGTTAGATATTTTAAATAGAAAACAACTGAAACAAGTTTACTGTGCTCTTATACAATCATCACTTGAATATGGTATTATCAGCTGGGGAAGTGCCACAAATACTTGCCTAGAGCCTTTAGTAAAGATTCAAAAACTAATTTTGAAGGTTATTCTTAAAGTCCCGTTGAGAACGAGCACTGATTTTATTTTTAAGACACTAAATGTTCCGAACCTGCAAAAATTGTATTCAAAAAATATCCTGCTTCATCAATTTAAAAATACACACATGTTTGAAGAACGAATGAACACAAGAGCCTTAAGAGAGTCAAATGTAAAATCTTTCAACATCCCAGTTTGTCAAACTTCTTATGGGCAAAGAAGTTTTAAATATAATGCAACAAAGCTGTTCAATTCTCTACCTCCTGAAATTAGAAACACGCAAACCAAAAGTACATTTAAAAGTAAAATCATTGATCACCTCAAATAAACATATCCATCACAAGTATTTAATAAAAGACTTACCTTTATACCTACTGTGTGTATATATGTAACCATGTACCTACTGCAATCTTCTTTTTATATATATATATATATATATGTAACATACTTGAATTGTATATTTAAAGAAAAAAAAATTATATTAACCTGCCATTTTCATAATATTACTACAAAATCTTAGATAACCACTCTGTAAATTGCTATCTCAACACAGGCGTTTCACACCTAGTGAGATGGGCAATACGTCATTTTATAACCAAATGTAATATGAAAATAATTAAATTAATTTTTTTTTTTTAAAAGTGTCTCCCTTCCTATCATGGTTAGAAATGTGATCTAAACGGTGTTAGTAAAAGGAAGCATCACGCTTTATATTCAATTCTAAAAGTTAACCTCAAAATAATTAAAAAGGGTATCTTTACGAAACCAAAGTTTCCGACTGCAATTTAAAAAAACTTATAAAACTTTGGGAATTTTTTATTAATAATTATTTTTACATGAAATGACAACAAAGTGAGTTGATGAAAATGCTTATATTTTGCCTAATTAAATTTGCCTTTTTCATTATCACTAATTTTAGTTAGAAAAAACGTAAGGTTAGCCATTTTTAAAACTTTTTCATATGTTTATTTCGAATAATAAAATTTGAAAGTGTATTTCATCACCTTTCAAAAAGAGTTTTTAGTTTTCGGATGCGTTTAGAAATATTCCATTTAGGTATTTGAATTTTATTACAAAGCAGAAATTCAAACAAAAATGAGCTTCTGACAAAATGTGCCAGAGGGCTGAGGGGTTAAAATTATTTTTTCGAGTTTCGATTTCTTGCATTATTAATTTTTATACGCAGTGGTTCGGAAGATAATATTTTGAATTCGATTTACCGTTTTCTCTGTTATTCCAAAAACCGTTTAAAAAAACAGCAAGATCTGCACTAGAATCTTTTTCATTTGATCTTACTAGTGACATCTTCAGAACTTTATCGAAAACATTTTATATGTTTACTAAAATATTGTATTTAGTTCTGGTCTTATGATTTGATATTGGCACCAAAAACATCACTTACTCTCTTCTACAGAACATGAAGCGACCAGGAGACGATCTATACATAAATTGTCAATAACGCTTCAATCAAAATTCTCATTATTTGCCACCAAAGTCACAATCGCCTCAATTGCCTCTTTTAAACGATTTATTGGTCACATTAATGAGCATCATTGACGTAAACATTGAATATTTATATTGACCATCTCCGCCGCGCTAAAAGGTATTAATTGGTGTGATAGGTGATGGGTGGGTGGTGGTGTATTTTTATGATAAAAAGGTATTTAAAAAAATTATTTTATTGTAAATTTATCAAGAAGTACGATTTACATGGGGTTTTTTGTTGCCCTAAGTTCCAAAAGGATTTGAGTGCACTGAGAGAAAAAAAATCATGATCAACATTAAAAACATTTATAAAATGAACAAGTATTAAACAGACCAAAATGAGACTAATCTTAACTTAAAACTAAGATCACTTAGCAAACATATTACTTTTTCACAAGAATAATCCATGTTGCTGAAAAAGCATATTAAAAAGCAGGGTATATTTTTAAAAACTTTCTCTGCAATGGTAACATTAAGTTGTGTAACGCTTATTTAATATTCAAACTTATTTATTGGAATGAGCATTTAATGCTCCCTCAATACATATAACTTATGAGAAATATTAACTAGGCGATATTTGTACATTTAAAGCCTTAGGTTTTCCTGATCACAAATTAATGCTAAAGCATTCATCATTGTATCTAATCATGTACAGTGAAACAATTTTAAGAAGTTTTCCAAGGGAGCGGAAAAAAAACTATTTAGGCGGGAAAACCTTATAGGGCCAATCAACTTTTAAGGAACCGAAAAAATCATGCTTCAAATTGGGTTTTCCGCACTCGAATCCTAGCAAAAATTTTACCATCGTAACAGAAAGGGGCAGTGCAAACTTCTTAAACAGGTTAACGAGGGAACTTCTTAAGAGAGTATCACTGTATTATTGCATTTCTAACAATTACAATCTTTCATTCTATTGAATGCATCCCGTTTCATAATTAGGCACTTCTGAATAATAACTATTATTGATCTAAATAATCACACAGTGAAATAATATTGCACACAGCATATGTGTGAACCATGTGCTTTAAAAATTGTAACAATTATTTCACCATAATATAACTGGCCATTGATATTGGTTGTAAATGAGTTAACAGTTTCATTAATTTGGTTAATAACAATCCATGCTATTAACATCTGAGGTCTTGTACACAGCGAGGATGTCTTCAATTAATGAGTGGATATTTGTAGATATTCCGGACCTCCAAGCTTTCTTATCCTCTATTACTTTCCTAAAATCGGTGCCCTTGATAGTTTTCATGAAGAGTTCAGGTTCCACAAACATGTTACCGATATCTTTGACTCCATTTGTCTTTGCAAAGTCATAAATATTATTCTTTTCCTGTTGGTTCACCTTTAACTGGTTGTTGTACACATTGGCTAGGAGATTCACGTCATTTGCGCAGACGATAGATTCAATAATAGTGTCTGAAGTGGTTTCATTGTTCACGGAGATACATATTTCTGCACCGGCTGCGTCATTCCTCACGTCGGCTTTATTTCTATATTTGCTGATCTTAGCGATTTCATCGTCGTTCTTTTCAAACCTCTCATCCAAAACCGGTCTTTGGATTGTGATGGCGTTGTCCGTAACGGAACCGATGTCTGTGCAGTTGTACTTCTCCAAGAGCTTCATCATGTCATTAATGATATCGAAAGCCTTCTCCATGACTTCTATTTCTGAATCATCATTCATGCAGCACAGCAACGCCCCGAGACCTCCTCTGAGGGCGAGTTCGTTTAAAATTTTCTTTAATCGTTTCTTAATTTCCATCTCGTTGAGTTGAACTATTTTCTTACTCTCTTTAGAAAAGGTAACGGATGGAAAGACCCCATCAATCATCCCCTGGTGGCACATCTGACTGGCAATCACTTTCTTCCAGAACTCAAGGGCCATGAGCTGGACTTCCCAGTGGAGATCCTTGACTGCGGAGTGGAACATAGTGACAAACACATCATCCAGCATGTTGGCCGCAAACATTCTGCCCTCGTACATGTTGGTTACAACTTTGGCGGCTTCTATTCGCACCAGACCCTCAGATTCCTCGTACAAAATTTTCATCATTTTGGCCTGAAAAATAATTAAAAATTATGAGACCGTTGAAAGGCAGGCGTGATTGGGTGAACTATGTTCAGGCATTTTGAAGACTGACATGGATGGAGAAAATTTTGCTGAAACTGAAACCCTGAACCATTCAGGAAGAGAAAAATGATAGCATTAACCAATAATGTTTATAGAACCTTTTATGTTACTTTGACTGTGTGTTACTTCGACTGGGTTACTGCAGCACTTTGACTGTATTTGCCGAAGATAGCACCCAGAGTTGGCAAATCCCGCACCTTTTTTAAAATTCTGCAGGATTGCGTGTTAGAATTCAGAAATCCTCAAGATCTCCCAGGATTTTATTAAGGGATGTTAACCAGTCAGGTCTATTTGTTCGGTTTACGGAACAAATCAAATAGGTCTCTAAGAAATCATTGTCTCCATCACTGTCATGGTTAGAAATATGATTATAAAATATGAGAAAAACACCTCAATTTATATTCAAATCTAAAATTTTACTGCAAAATAATTAAAATGTACACTTTTATGAATTCAAAGTTTCAAAATGCAGTTTGAAAAAAAATATTTACTTTGGGAATTTTTTATTAATTATTTTTACATAAAACGACAAAAAAGTGAGTTGACGATAAATACGTTTGCCTATTAAAATTTGTACTTTTTTTTTTTTTTCATTATCAGTAATTTAAGTTAGAAAAAACGATGAGCCATTTTTAAAACCTTTTTATGTTTGCATGCAAAATTTTTATATTTATTAGAAAGCGTATTTCGTCACCTTTTCAAAACAGTTTTTAGTTTTCGGATACATTTAGAAAGATCCCATGAAATTTTATTGCAAAGTGAAAGTTAAATTAAAATAGTACCAACATTTCATAAACATTTTTTTAAAATTATTTGGTTTCAATTATCTTTTATACTAGTATATTATAAAAAGACATTGAAAAGGTAACATAGTAAGTTATATAGGAGGACTTTTCATATCAATCATCGTTGGTACCAGTAATATTATAGAAGATATTGAAAAGGTAACTAAGTAGGTAAGAACTGACTTCTGGACATTCTGGTGCTTGCGTATCACGTGATTCACAACACGCATGCACATGCAAATCAAAACAGCATGTTTTAGGTGTTAATTCAACATTTTTTTAATTAAAAAAAGATTATAGAAAAAAATATCAGCAGAACGAAAAGAAAAAAAAACAAGCAAAAAGGTGATGGAAGGTTGGTTGGAATTTTCATATAAATGTATTTAATATCTTAAAAAACAGTAATGCAATCGAATAGCTTTTCTAGGATTATCTAAATTTCAGAGTATGTGATGAAAAAAACAAGTTAGCAATAAAATAAAACTCTCATTTGTGTATATGTGTTTACCGGAGCCGCTGCGGGAGTGTTAACTGTGTTTAGACATAACTTACAGGTAGGTCCAGATACTTGAGGTGGTGCTCCCATACCACTTTGATTTGCACCATGGCGGAGATGCACTGCAGCGCCGTGGCACGCACATACGGCTCCGAGTCCTCGATGGCCAGGGTCATTACCAGCTCTGGCAGCTCATTCTCTGTTATTTGCTGTTGAAACGGGGGAAATTCTGAAAATATATATAATACATTTAGCAATTATAACTAACTAACTAACTAACCATCATTAACTAATGTTTCTCCAGGCAGAGGATGGAACGCCACACATTCCTTGCTTTGTTCGCATTCATGCATTGTGTCAAACATACTATTCTGACTCTTAACTTGAATCGATTCAAGTATTTGCTTCAGTTGGTCGTGCTATGCCTTCTTCACGCAACCCCGATTTCTTCTACCATTCTTTTTCTTGTCATATATTCTCCTTACACACTCCTTCATTCGTTCATCCGCTCCACATGTTTAAACCATCCAAGTGTCCCTTTCTTCACTTTTTCAGCCTTGTATTCTTCATTTCACTACACACAAGCCTCAGGGATTTCATTTCTACAGCATTCTTTCTACTTTCATACCTCCTCTGCCAGTTCCATGCCTCACTACGGTACTATATTATATCAAAACAGAAAAACCCATGGAATAAAAAAAAATTATAAAACCCGGATCTACTGCTTCCCAGGCAGTTGTGTTCCAAAATGACATCATGCCACCCCGTGTCAAAACTGAGATTAACTTCTTTATTAATTATTCATTGTTTGAAAGTTTTTATTAACCTTTAGAAGCCCAGTGGTCCCGTACTGGACCGCGGATTTGTGTCGTTCAATGCCAGTGATTATGTGCATTTCGCTATCGGATTACACTGATTTATTAGTATAATCTAAATATATAAAACAAAGTCGGGTTAGTTACACTATTTATAACTCGAGAACGGCTGAACCGATTTTGATGATCTTTGATTTGTTGGATTTGTCTCCGCCCCGGATAGGATAATAACTATTAAAACATCGCAAAAATTCACGAAAAAGAAAGTTATGACGATAAATCATTTCCTCATACATTTAATATGGAACGAATTTTCATCTTTTGAAAGAGCTGAAGGAATATTGTGGTAGGTAGGTATAATATTGCAGTTTGCTTGAATTCCAAAAATTCAAATACGTCAAATGTCAATGTGCTGATTGTTTTTGTTTTGTTCTTAAAAAATATAATGCTGCCTCTCTTTCTTACACACTAAATGTCAACAGTCGTAAAGGGGACAAATGGTGAACGTATGTCTGCACAACTCCAGGAAAACAGCCACTTCTTTTCAAAACATTCAAGGCGCATTGTGACGTGGGGTACCTATTGCAATTCGGTGAAGTCAATCAAATACATCTGCAAATTTGTCACAAAAGTCAGCGATCTGGCGTTGTTATTCCTAACTTATCTAATTGGATTACACTGATTTATTAGTATAATAATTATAATATTTCACAAAAAATGCTTTGGCAGTCGGCTATCTTTATTGCACGTAGCGCACAAGCGTTTATAGCAGGGTTTTCCAACCAGTGGTCCGCAAACCGGTCAATCGCGAGTGCTTTTTGAGTCGATCTGGAGAAAAATTTGCCGATGTAAATAGATCTATTCACAGTTTTTGTTTTTTATTTCTTTCTATTTCAGTTGATCCTCAACTAAGCCTCAATAAGACTGCCCATTTTTCATGCATTTTTATTTATTATTTATTTGTAGCTTATATTGTCAATGATCGCACCTTTTTGTTGTTTACTCTATCCTCATCTATGGTGTGTGACGTCAAAAGTCCCCATAGAAAAAAAATCGTTAAATTGCATCTTCATGGTGAAATATTGTCGAAAATCGCCACCTTCAAAAGCACGAAGTAATCGATCTAGTTTCTAGTGCGTGGTTTAGTTTATTTATGAGTCAGTCAGTCCGGGTTATAACTTGAAAGCGATACGAAGTTTATTAATAAATAATACAAAATGAGTGCGGTGAAAAGATTCACTCTTAATTTAAAAACAGTTTTGTGATCAGAATGTAAAATTCCAGTTGCGGATTCATCTGCTGACACATTTCGAAGGAAAACATTCTCTTATTCGACATCCAGTTATAAAATTCTAGTTGCAGACTATGTACGGGCTGCCAGAATAAAAAGCATTTTCATGTTCTGAGTGTAGTTTTAATTCGACGCATACATATTTAATTTAAACCAGTTTTCTGTTCAGAATATAAAATTCCAGTTGTGGAATCATCTGCTGACACATTTCGAAGGAAAAACATTCTCTTATTCGAAGCGCAGTTATAAAATTCTAGTTGCAGACAATTTATGTACTGCCAGAATCAATGAAAAATCATTTTTATGTTCTGAGTGTAGTTTTAATTCACCGCATACAGATTTAATTTAAACCAGTTTTGTGTTAACAATATGACGATAAATCAAATAACAAGTTAACGATTTATCGTGTATCGAGTGAAGCTTTGCATTTGAGTTGTGTGCCATGTGCTGCAAAATTCTGAGAAATTGACTGTTTCGTGTGTACCTATTATTTTGGGACTCTTATGTAGGAGCAATCTTAAGTTAAAACCTGCCTTGTGTGATGAAGATACGAAATCCTATTACATGGATACCATTCTCGATTTCCGAGAGCAGTTATAAATTTGTAGTATAATTTATAAACATGATATTTATTGGAAGAATACTCTTCACATGTGTTGTAAAAATGGGCATAAAATGAGGTCCCAATAAAAAAATGGATTTCTACACACGCCCCCCCTCAACCCTCAGCGCTTGAAAATCTGCGATTGAAGTACCTAAAGTACAGGGGCGGTGAAATTTTCCTCCTCCCTGGGCAGCTGACAACCAAGCTACGCCAATGCACCTTGCCTGCCTAGATGACAATCCTGCATCACACATACTTGCAGCCTGTCAGAGTCGATCGATCGGAGTCTAATAACATTCAGGTAGATCGCCAGCAGTTCAAGTTTGAGCACCCCTGGGCTAGAAGATGGTCCGCCGGTCAATAAATGAGTCAGCGCGCAGGCGGTCCCTGGTCGAGAAGTCTGAATAAAAAAAATCGGGACAATATTCAGTTTATCATTATTGTACCTTGTGGTTAGTAGCCATTATGTTATTCCGTTTCGCCCCACCCCATCCTACCCCGTTCTATCCCCTTCGTTGTGGTAAATATTCTGCTAGAACCCGTCCCACCCTATCCCATCCCACCCCCTCCGTTGTGGTAAATATTCTGCTAGAACTCATCCCACCCTCTTCCATTCCGACCCGTCCATTGTGGTAAATATTCTGCTAGAACCCGTCCTACCCTATCCCATTACGCCCCTCCCGTTGTGCCATCCGTCCCGGGTGCCACCCGTGCTAGCCTTGCTTAGGCAGTTGCTTACACAAAATTTCGACTTCATAAATAATTGTCACACCACTGCTTGTGGTCCCTGTCAAAAAAATAAAAAGTGGTCCCAGGTCAGAAAAAGGTTGGGAACCACTGGTTTAGAGTATTAAGGTTAAAACTGTTTCCTTTTATTCTGATAGACGTCTGTATTTTTCAGTTAATATGTTTTATCACTAGATGTCAACAGCTGTAGACTGAAAATCATGTCACAAAGCCTGTAAACAAAATAGAATGTTACTTACTTAATTCTGCAATGTCAGCCACAACACAGAGCAGCTCCATAGCCGAGTCTCTAATCCCCCAGTTGACATCGTGAAGCTTGGTGTAAATATTCTTGCCAATTTCCTCAATTATACTGCCCTGGGCCGAGTTAACCAGCAAAGCCAGGTTTGGGGACAGGAACTTCTTTATTGTCAACTGAGCCAATTTAAAGGCCAGAATGCTAAGCTGAAACACAATATAATTATTATGAATACATTTTATATACTTGTGTAAGTTGTTTTGTAGGTATGTGTTGGGTACAACGACAGTTATAAGATTTCTTCATTTTAAGGACATAATAATTCTTATAGCCTTACTAATAACAAAACACCTTAACGATCGTTAAACAGCATATCTGTCGCTTGCGCGGTGAACTGCATTTTTACACCTATACTGATAACATGATCACATTATTATGTTGGTTGCATTGTTTTTGCTTGAACTGCGCATGGGCGGTCATCTTTTTTTAAATAAATTCGCGGTTATTTTCTTTTGTGACGTGTGAAATTTCATGCGCAGTTATTTAATGTTTTTAAACATAATTTCTCTAACTGATCGATTCACTATTATATTATCATAATTGAATATAATTTCTATTATTTGCGACATGTTTGTCAGTTTCTGTGCTTTCATAATGTCTCCGTTGTTACTTTAATTTTGTTAACATAAAAATATAGGTTATTTCAAATAAATTATTTTTTTATCCGCTTTTAAGTTTAATAAAACGTCCATAAAAGTAATATTATATAATAAATACCAAATTCAAGTTATCAACGTTTACATTGTTCCAAAATTAATTCAAAGTGTCAGAATTTTTCAATTACTCTCTTGTAACAATTGTTATATTTTTTTATAATTTTTAATTGTATGAACGAGATAAAAAGTGAAGTGACAGTTTTCTTTCAAATTCATTAAATAAGGGAACTGTGTTTTTTTAATGAATTTTCCAAAAAATTTTGACCATTTAATAGAATATGTTCACGGTAAGCTGTTTTTTCAACTTCTTTCATGTTTGAAACTAAAAATACTCCAATTTTTAAACATGAAAGTATATTTCAGATACAAAAATCTAAAATGTAATTTTTCTAGTTTCTAAAATGGTACTTATTTTGACGACATCTTAAAAATAAGAAATATACAAGACATTTAAAATACGTTGGAAAAATTCAGAAATACCCTCTCAGGCTGTGTAAGCAATGTATATTTCTTTCCATGAACAATTTTTTAATTAGTAATGTTTTCAAATCCACGCTCTTTTATCAATTGAATAATATTTTCACGGGGTTTTTTAGTAAGGCTGTTAACCCTTAACCGGAATTGAGGGTCCATTTGGACCCGACAAAAACAAAAAAACCGTTTATTTTTTAAATGCGCGCAGTTACACTTTTGCGCGCCAATCTAAACTCATTACGTCGCGAGTCGCGGCGGGTGCCAGACGCGTGGTGCTTACAATTTACTGGAAGTGGAGGTAACGAACTATCGAGGGTCCGATTGGACCCACGATTCCAAGTACGTAACTTTTATTATTGATGAAAACAGTGGAAAACCGGAAATAATTCTATTTTACAATAGTACAAAAGGAGGTGTTGATGCACTAGATCAAAAATGCGCTAATTATTCAGTTTCCAGAAGAACCCAGCGATGGCCATGCGTAATTTTTGCAGCGATTTTGAATATTGCAAGTGCAAATGGATTTGTTTTATGGAAGGCATCCAATAATGGAAAACGTATGAAACGCAATGCCTACATAAAACAAATAGGACAAGATTTGGTAAGGGCTTACATTGTAGAAAGAAGGGCACTTCATTCTTCTATTTCCATAGACTTGAAGAACCGAATTGATAATTTCCTAAGGCCAGCTTTAGATGCACCGCAAAATGACATGGGTCAAGAAAAAGAAACTTGCACTAGAAGTGGTGCACGAAAAAGAGGAAGATGTTATTTATGTGGTCCTAAGACTGACAATAAACAATCACAGAAGTGTGAAAAATGCTGCAACTATATATGTAAGATTCACATACAAAAAAGGACATTGTGCAGCAAGTGCCTTACATAAAATGATAAAAAGACTGAGATTTTTTTAATTTTTTCATATCTCACCATTTTTTTTGTTTTTGAATGATCTCATAAAGAATGTTTGTTTTTGTTAATGGGAAGAGACGTAAAACCCTGTACTTTGATTAGTTTAAGTTTTTTTTTTTGTTATTATAATTTTACATGTCAAAAAAGAGACTGATAAAAACTTGTGCTAAACTTGGTTCCTAAGAAGATAAGCCAAAAAGATGTATAATTTAAAAATGTCGATTAATAAAACTACCTTACATACTACAAACAACTAGTTTCAATACATCTATAACCCATTTAATGGTTAATAACGTCTATATTACAAAAAAACTTTATTTGAATCGCGGGTCTATTTGGACCCGCGATTCCAGTAACGTTGACCGAAATAGCGATTCCGGTTAAGGGTTAATATCTATTTATATAAAGAAGCCCGTGACGAATGGTGTTGATTTGAATTTTATTCAAATCTACAGTTTTCCTAAATTGATGAAATTTGGCATTTTCAAAACAAGATGAAAGTCACTGTCTATGTGAGATTTAGAAAAAGCATCCTCCATCTCCTTTTCCCACCATACAGAGAGAATTTAGATACGTCTTGATGAAATTTTGCACATTTTGTCATTCAAAATAAGAAGAAATTACTGTCTACATTTGATTGTAAAATACTTTACGTAAAGCTCGGGCAACTCTGAGGACTTCGCTGTCATATATATATACATTTCACCTGTAATATTTAGGAGGAAAAAAACAGTTACTGAATGTTTTTCAATGTGACCCTATTTATGGGTTATTTTGGGCGGCAGAAAGAGTTTGCCATGGGTAAGAAGAAGAGTTTACATCACATCTAGTCACTAATTCGATTCTGAATGGTGCTCTCTCACTAGGGCATCCTAATATAATTGTAAATATTATTAGTATTTTTAATTGTAAATATTTATATGTTAGTTGTAAATCTCTAACTTTAAGTCATGATTGTAAACATGTATGTCATTGAGTTCAGTTTAGGTTAGCGTTTATATGTCTTAGTCATAAGCCACTAGCTATAAGTCTTAGATGTAAGTCACTAGTAATAATTGTAAATCTTAGTTGTAAGCCAGTAATTTTATTATTTTATGTATTTATTTGTACAGCGCCCTTGAGGTGATTTTTCGCGAAAACGGCGCTATATAAATTAGCCAAATATTATTATTAGGGCAATATTTTAGTATCTTGCACTCTGGAAAAAAGTCTTAATTAAGAAATAAAATCTTTGAATTTTGAGGATGTAGTTTGATTTCACAATACAATTTGTAAATCAAATTAAAATCAACTGACCTTGGGATCCATGTTGCTGGTTTTGATAATCCTTGTACAGAAGTTGTGCACACACAGAACTTCCACTGACTCCTGCCAATGGATTCCAAAGTCGTCTATGTAAATATAAATAGCATCCAACAAAGTGTAGATCAGATTAACAGTCTCCTTATTGTTGACTCCGACCACCACGTAATTAGAGGCATCTTCGCTCTTCTCCTCGTATGAGGGTACATAGTCTTGCAGACTGTAGAAGAAGGACTGAAATAGCAGGACGGCTTGAGACTTATCCAGATACTTCCGGAAGATGAGTGCGTATTGTACTGCCTTGACCAGCACAGTGGGGTCGTTCTTCTCCTTGATCAAGTCCCGGAAAGAATACAGAAGACGGGTTGTGTGCTCGCATACTATAGATACCACCTTGTCGATATATGTGTGGACAAACTCTGTCTGGCAGTGACGGAGAGAAACCAACATGGGAATGAGACACATCACTATTATCTGATTAGTAAACTCCAGCACTCTGCCTTCCTTCTCTACCGCCAGAACCAAATGGTTGTGGTCGCGCACTTTGGACACAAAGATAAAAGCAAAGCTACTCGTATCCAATACACATTCTACATTTCTCTTCGAAAGTAGTGTCGTCATAGAGTTGCATTGTATCATACCGAATTTCAGCAAAGTTTTGCGACTTATTTCCGTTTCGTGTTCATCATTCACAAACACCTTGGAGAGTTGGTAGAGATACAACAGCTTGGCTATAGATCCGAGCAATGCGGTGTTTCTACATAACTGAATGAGGTTGCTGAGATGCCAGTCCAGATTGAAATTATTGGCCATTGTTCTGATGATGATGTTTGACCTTCCAAAGTGTTCCACATTGTATAGTATTTCTGTTAGAATATTAAGGGAGGGAAATAAGGCATTATGCATGGAGGTGTTCTCATCATCGTCGATAAGGGTACTAGACTTCCATTTGTTATCCAGAATGGGAGTCGCAATGCCCTTAAGGATCTTTTGGCAGGCCACTTCATTAGACTGATCACTAAGTCGCCAGAGCAAAGTTGAGAAGAAAGTGCATCCTCTCCTGGAAAAGTATATAGTCTGATTTCTCTGACAGAGCTCGATGCAGTCCAGCCATTTCTCATTCTCGTAAAGCCATTGAATTCCAGGGTCATGCTCTGTCATAGCCGTCAATACATCTAACAGAGCCAATTTGATGGAAGGGTTCACTTCGGTGAGGAGATTGAAAGAATCAAAAGTGTTCTTGTAAACATTGTTCTGCAAGAGCTTGGGGAATAGAGCGATATTTTCAGTGGCTTTGGCGGTAAGACGAAGAATAAAAGATTTCACTATTTTGTTTGCATCTTTCAGTTTGCCATCCCATTCTGATGAATAGGAAATTATCCACTCTGTTACAGATGGAAGATTTATTAAAAAATCACTGCTCCCTAAAAGAGATGAATAAAGTTTAGATTAAAAAGGTGAAATGGTAAATTGTAAAATAATGTAAATGTTAAGATTTCAGGTACGCAGGTACCGAAATATTAATTATTGATCTGGCCACCCTAAGTCAAATTTTTGATTTGTTAGCAATAGAGAACTCCTGTCCAATTTTTTATTATTATTTTTTATGAATAAAGACCTTCAAACTTAAATAACTGCACTTTTATTTTTATTTTTATAGTTAGTTTTAATAGTTAAAATAATTGTCAAAGTTTTAATTTTCCAAGACCCCACAAAAAGCACCGTATCTATGGTGGTTTGTGTGACGTCTTCACCCACCGATAGTTTATTTATTTTCAAGTTGTCATTTTGAATTAGTGATGTTATGTCTAGGGAAATTTCCCTAGATCTAGGGGAGAAAAATATTTTTTAGGGAAAAGGGAAATCAGGATAAAATCTAGGGAAATTTCGAACTCTGGCAAATTTTTTATTACATATGACAATATTACTGGTATTATTTATATTTTTTTTATGTATATATTTTTATATACGTATATATATTTTTTGGAATTCCTATGAATCTTAATTATTGTTCATGTACTTACATGCAATGTTATTTTTAACACTGACAACTCAAAGATAAATGGGACCTCTGAAAAAAAAAAAATTTTTAAGTTCCGTTTTATCGATGATTGCGGTTGATTTTTAGTGTGCAAAGTGTTTTTTTTTAATTTGGAATTCAGTGGTGAGTGTATTCGTACTTTTAAATTATTATTTCACGTAGCAAAAAGTGTTTTATTTGGAAAAGCACAGTATTATAAGTACATTTACCAAATTCCGATATCTTCCCAATTAATTAACATATAACAGGATTAGTGTTACACAATCAGGTGGCTACGTAGATAATTGTGTAAATGTGAAATTCTAGGGAAATTTCACTTCGAAATCTAGGGAAATAATTTTTTTGGGCAGAACATCCCTCTTTGAATGAAGAATCCAGAAAAATCAACGGCGGAATGCTTTGGGATGACTTTTAGGTGCGAGATGTGTTTTTTATTCAAGATTAACTGCTTTTAATATAGAAAAACATTGATAAAATGTCCACATTTCACCGGTACTGTTATTTTAACAAAGTGCAATATAAAAACAATAAATCATCTTTTTCATTGCAAATACAAGTGACGTCGTAAGCCTCGAATTTTGTGTTCGGGCGTGACTGTACATTGTTTTATGTATAACACATACAGAACACTGGTATTTATAATATACTGATCATGGCGATTGTGTAATAACTTGTATAAAAAGCCCTTTTAGTAAAAAAAAATTCGAAAATACGACCGATGTATCGTAAACCAAATGTCAAATATGACATATTACCTATTTATGACTATGCTGAACCTCAAATATAGCCCTTTTACGTCATAATTTTAATTGTTGAGAGCCTAAATATTGTTTCCAATAAACACAATAACTATTATTTATCTAAATCTCTTTAATAGTATGAAAATAACCAAAAAAAACACGAAATGTTGAATGGCGTGCGTATCTTTCGTGGCGTAAGGCTTAGATTTCAAATGTCAATACATCTTGATACACTTCGGTGAATTGGTTAGCAGGTTAACAGTGATGTCACCGTTAACCATTTCAGTAATGCCAACTTGACGCTGTGTTTTGAGGAGAGGTTTAAAAATGCACTTTTTAATAATTTTTTAAAAACTCTGCGTTTCATATTATGAAATAAAACTTATATATTCAGAATCAGCGTTTATTGGTCTACATGAACATATTTTTTAAAGCCATAATATTTTTCACTGGAGTTCCTTATTGCCAGGCCGATTTTGGGATTGCCACCAATGGTTTCTTCTTCTCTCTTTACCATCCTTTTGGGCGGGTGATTTTGGTGAAACATCAGCTGCCAGGTTTTTACTTTTACACTCCACATTGGAGCTGGTGGAACAAAATCAATGTTGAGTGACACTCGACATTGGAATGGAAAGGGTTGATATGAATATTTTTTAGAGAAATCAATTAATTCATCTTAATTACTTTAAAAGATAACTATTTGCATTCGGGGAGGCGTCTACTAATATCTACACGAATTCCAAAAACTGAAAAAATCGGACCAATATCTTTGAGAATCAAAGTGCGTACGAATATCTACAGCTCAAACTGCTGACTAATATCTATGAGAACCGAAGTGCGTACGAATATCTACAGCTCAAACTGCTGACTAATATCTATGAGAACCAAAGTGTTGACGAATATCTACAGCACTGGCAGAGGTTGGATTTGCAATTATGTATAGCATATAAAGGTAAATTTTCGGGATTAGTGTCCATGGCTATTATGAATAATTTTTAGAAAAAAACTTATTCGCCTTAATCACTATAAAAGGAAACTTTTTGCATCACGGCTGGCGGAAAATAATGCATTTTAATTTTCAATGTCGTTAAATAAAATTTCACTTCGCGAACCGATCTACGACAGCCCGCCCGCTGCCGCCCGCCATTTTGTCACTGTTATGTTGGTATCCCTGACCTCACACAAACGAGAACTAGATACGATTGTAGCCGACTTCGTGGGATACATTAGTACTTACCTAATACGCATGTTTTTTTTTTATTTTACGTAACTTATAGCCAATCGTTATTTTATGGTAATAATAAATATATACGAATAGAGGTTTATTAACATTATAAATCTGTTTTTCATAATTACGCGACTTATAATGCTTATGTATGTTATCTTTACTTTAAAAAACAGCCTACGTTTTTGAATGGTTTGTTTGGCTACGCAGGGTTTGTGTAGCGGGCTTGTGTATGTTATCTTTACTTTAAAAAACAGCCTACGTTTTTGAATGGTTTGTTTGGCTACGCAGGGTTTGTGTAGCAGGCTTGTGTATGTTATCTTTACTTTAAAAAACAGCCTACGTTTTTGAATGGTTTGTTTGGCTACGCAGGGTTTGTGTAGCGGGCTTGTGTATATTATCTTTATTTTAAAAAACATCCCAGGATTTGAATGGTCTGTCTCCATTCCAGTGCCTGATTAGAGGTTCGTTCACATTATATTATTAATTCTGTTATTCATAATTACGCGCCCATCATGTATCCCACGAAGTCGGCTACAATCGTATCTAGTTCTCGTTTGTGTGAGGTCAGGGATACCAACAACATAACAGTGACAAAATGGCGGGCGGCAGCGGGCGGGCTGTCGTAGATCGGTTCGCGAAGTGAAATTTTATTTAACGACATTGAAAATTAAAATGCATTATTTTCCGCCAGCCGTGATGCAAAAAGTTTCCTTCTATAGTGATTAAGGCGAATCTTAAGTTTTTTTCTAAAAATTATTCGTAATAGCCATGGACACTAATCCCGAAAGATTACCCATATAAATACTGCGTATGCAGTTTAAAAAACTTAATTTATGTATGTAAAAATCCCTAATATTCTGGACACATTTAGCTGAATATTAAGAATTGGGTTTTTGTTTTAACAACTTTTTTTATTTCAAGTGCTTCTAAATTATTTAGTCTGTTACCATGACCATTTCTATGTCGGTTAGGTTAGGTTAGGTTAGATTAGGTTAGGTTGAGTTGTGGTGCCGTGTATTTCGAAATAAATAAATATCTTTGTATTATGACCTCCATGTTTGTTCAATAAATTATTGTCCTCGTAAACAGCAAAATACATAATATTATGCAAAAACTTCATGTACATACTTTAAACGCTCAAGACTTTACGTAATTAGTAATTACGTAATTGAAGTAATTTATGCTTTTCCTTACAACCTCTTGCTCAGCTGCTCTCTGTAGATATTAGTCCAACCTACGCTCTGTAGATATTAGTTCAACCTACGCTCTGTAGATATTAGTCAACACTGGGACCGTCATAGATATTCGTCTGACCTTAGCTCTGTATATATTTTATTAGTCAACACTCTGAAGTTCGTAGATATTAGTCCAACATATGAGTTGTAGATATTCGTCTGACATACAGGCTGTAGAAATTAGTATCTGGAGTCGCATTCGAGGCGACGGAAAACCTGTATTTAAAATTGCAATTACATAAAATGAAAAATTGCTTTCGTCGTATGGGATAAGAACCATTTGCAATAATGTATATCTGTATTCTATGGCATTTTGTATTGAAATTTTGACAGCAGTGTTTTTCCAAAGCTCCAAATTAAAATAGTTGTATTTTATAGTAAGGTGTCCAAAAGGTTTTCTTTCTAAAAAAACATTTGTATTAAGTGTGTCCGGTCATCCCAAAAGTATACCCAAAATAAATATTACTGATTATTTTTTGGTAAATTTTTGAGATCACTGGCAATGGTTAATACACACTTTTTTTTGAAAAAATCTTTTGATTCACCTTAATTACATTAAAAGACAACTATTTGCATTGGGGGAAGTGGAAAATATTTCATTCTAAATTTCAATTACATAAAATTAAAATTAGCTTTCATTCTGTGAAACGAGACCGTCCATTTTCAAATGTCATGTTGTTATTCTTGTTACTGTACGAAAAGATGCTAGAGCAAAGCGTAGCAGACTTCATGGGAATTCTAGGTTTGTGTAACATGGTTTGTGATACAAAAGAAAGTGCCCCTTTATAACGCCTACTCGCGTCAAGGCAAGAAAAACATCCCAGTTTTCAAGTAGTTTAGCGGCTGCGCTAGGTTTGTGTAACATGGTTTGTGATTCAAAAGAAAGTACCCCGTACCTTCAAAATCTTCTAGCCGTTCGTTATACATTCAAGTGTATCAGGAATACCAACATACCAAAGTGACAGCGAATGAGCTAATAACGAATGGCGTACAATCTCACAAGACGAAAGCTAATTTCAATTTTACGTAATCGAAATTTAGAATGAAATATTTTCCACTTCCCCCAATGCAAATAGTTGCCTTTTAATGTAATTAAGGTGAATCAAAAGGTTTTTTGGTAATTATCGGTTCGGACTGGCCACGCTTATTACAAATAATTTTTAGAAAAAAACTTTAGATTCGCCTTAATTACTATAAAAGGAAACTTTTTGGCTTTGGGGTGGCGGAAAATAATGCATTTTAATTTTCAATTGCATAAAACCAAAATTCACTTCGCAAACCGACACAGCGAAAATCCGCGGCCGTACCTGTCACTGTTATGTTGGTATCCTTGATAAATTAACGCCAGAATCATCAGTTTTTTTTTCTAAAATTATTCGTAATAAGCGTGGCCAGTCCGAACCGATAATTACCCCAAAAATTAATTATTTTTTTATTTTAACCATAAATAAAATGATTTTAATTGGCCGATCAATAAATATAGGGCAATCTGGAGAAAACATAAAAGAAGATATATCTTTTATGTTAAAAGAGTATAAAAGGAACTTATTACTTACTAAAAGGAAGGATATAGGGCATAATTACGTATTTAGTTACTATGAGAGAGCGTACAAATATAATAACAATGTAAAAATGTTTTGGTTACCTGCTAGTTTATCTGTTGATAAATGAGTCAGCAGAGTTTCAAAGCAAAAGTTGCTGCTAGGGTTGTATCCAGGCTCGGCTATCTTTGTAAAAACATCCTTCAGTTTGTCATTAAGAACAAAGTTCTCCATGTCGAGAGTACCCGAATTCCGAATCGGGCAATGTTTATTTTGCAACAATTTCCCGGGTTAGTTGGAGCCGCAAACTCAAGACATCGACAGCTTTCTGTTGCATGTATTTCAAGGATATTGGTATAATTGCAAATTTTCACCGAAAAACAGCCCTAATGTTTGTTTAAACCCTGAATTAATTTAAAAACATGACATGCTCGTGCACCGTACGAGGATACGTCAAAATATACCGAAAAACACACGGACAGTGTTGCCAACTCGATTTAAAGTAAACCTAGATGACACCCGAAAATGAACTAAATTTCAACACAAAAATAACCAGTTCCTCAACACCATTAGGCATTATTCACTCAACCACACTAAACATTCAAGGCGTCTGCCGTATTCCTGTGCTGGTGAATTTACTGGGAGTTTGTAGCACTAATTTTTACACAAATTTAAGCCCCTTGTGCATGGGCGTAGGCACGGTGGGGCGTTTGCCCCACCCTGGCTGGCCGATGCATGACATTGATATACCTATAGGTATTTTAATGTCAAAAATTCACGGAACTGACAAATGTGCACCATCTACAATAAGGTCGCCAGCATGGGAGTAGGCGGTAAACACAAAGAGCTTAGTCAGTCAAGGTACCGGAAATAGTCATATAGTTTTAGAAAGCAACGAAGGATGAGCTAAAATCATTTTTACGAACGCAGGATAATATAATAATAACATTTGTACCTAGCGGCGAACACAGAGCGGCGAAAGCAAAGCTGGACCGCAATAAAAATTGGAAAGCCAGGATATTTTCGGCAAGGATAAAATAAAACCCAATATCGCCGCGTCGGGCGAAGGCAATAAACCTTTTCCTTTGGCTCACGAAGCCGCGGCGGCCGATGGGAATGTTTCAAGGCTGACTTAGGTTCAATCCTTGAGGCGACGGGAGAATCCTCAACACGAAGGCAGTCACCATTTGCCCGGCCTAGGGGTTGGTACTCCACTTCGCCAACGGAGTGTCCCGACCAGGGATAAAAAATTAAGAGTTTTTTGCAACCCGGCCAGGGCTCTGCAACGCTCTCCAAACCACACGCGACCGCGCGCAATTTCCCGACCAGGGAAATTAACAGACACGCTCGCTTCAGATTTCGACCAGGAACCGCCGATACGTTCGTGAACTTCCGCCAGAAAGTCCAACCAAGTGACCGTGAAATATTCCGACCAGGAATTTGCGCAAGTTCCACTGTGCACAAATTTTCACAACAAAGAACTCTCGCGACTCTACCTGTGCAATAACAAGTGAAAAAATAGTTAAGTTTAAAGTGCCTAGTGACTGTGTGCTTACGCGGAGACTCCATCATCAGCAATCAAAGGGAAGTGACTGAACATTTTATTTATTTTAACCACCGAAGTGATTAGATTCTGAACAATTACATAAAGACTTGGAATAAATTCGGTGTTTGGGCTAAATTCCTAAAAAATAAAACTAGTTATTTTTATACTAATTTGGGGTCGGGGAATCCGAATCTGAAAGAATTAGGCGGCGGCAAGCAATATTAACTGAATTACAGGACTTTAAAAAAATTTATACACATACAGGAAAATAGCCATTTTGGAAGCATTTTGATTCCTAGAAAATCAAACTAGTTATTTTTATACTAACTATGGGCCGGGGAATCCGAATCTGAAAGAATTAGGCGGCGGCAAGCAATATTAACTGAATTAAACGACTTTCAAATTTTCTATACACACACACATGAAAATAATCATTTCGGAAGTATTTTGACACACGTAGTACAAAGATCATAGAAAAACAAGAAATATACAAAAACATGTGCCGGCAGTGTTACCAGCTCTCAAAAATATTTATCCCTATATCAATATGAAAATAGATAACAGCAGAAAAACATACCTTATAAATCGACCAAGTCTTCTTCGTCCGTCGTATCCTTGTCAAACTCGCTTGTCTCGAAGGGTTCCTGTCGGATACGCGGATCATATAAGAGTCCAGCTAAGCGGTAAAACTCCAGCCCCTTTATACCGCCTGCTCGCGTCCCTAACCTAACGCTAGGTTTGTGTAATATGGTTTGTGCCCCTTTATACCGCCTGCTCGCGTCACGGCAAAAAAACATCCCTGTTTTCGAGTAGTTTAGCGGCTACGCTAGGTTTGTGTAACACGGTTTGTGCCCCTTTATACCGCCTGCTCGCGTCACGGCACAAAAACGTCCCTGTTTTCGAGTAGTTTAGCGGCTACGCTAGGTTTGTGTAACATGGTTTGTGCCCCTTTATACCGCCTGCTCGCGTCACGGCAAAAAAACATCCCTGTTTTCAAGTAGTTTAGCAGCTACGCCGGGTTTATGTAACATGGTTTGTGATACAAGTGAGTAAAATTTATAAAAAATTAGTACTTAAAATATAAACATGTTATTTTACGTTATTAATATTACTGCTTAATGGCAACACTTAATTTTGTGTGGTAAAAACATCTATGTTATCTTGTTTTTCTATGATCTTTGTACTACGTGTGTCAAAATACTTCCGAAATGATTATTTTCATGTGTGTGTGTATAGAAAATTTGAAAGTCGTTTAATTCAGTTAATATTGCTTGCCGCCGCCTAATTCTTTCAGATTCGGATTCCCCGGCCCATAGTTAGTATAAAAATAAGTAGTTTGATTTTCTAGGAATCAAAATGCTTCCAGAATGGCTATTTTCCTGTATGTGTATAAAAAATTTTAAAGTCGTGTAATTCAGTTAATATTGCTTGCCGCCGCCTAATTCTTTCAGATTCGGATTTCCCGACCCCAAATTAGTATAAAAATAACTAGTTTTATTTTTTAGGAATTTAGCCCAAACACCGAACTTTAGCCAAAGACTTTACCGTAGAATTAAGCAAACAGACTTTCTAAATTTAAGACGAATTAATTAAGTAGTTTTAAGACTAACACTAGATTAATGATTAACACCCGCCTTTTGTATCCTAATGTAATAAATGTGTCGTTTCTTAAACCAGTAGCTTTTTTAATTGTTCCTCCTTAATTTTAAGTTTATAGTTTTAGTTTGAACCCGCCGTAAGGCGCGGGTGTATCAACCTTTGGGATTGTCGACCGAGACGCGTTTCAAATTTACAGCACTTCATGTGATGGTTTTTCCTTCTTTCGTTCACATTATTTGTATTCACAGAGCCCAAAGTATGAATATATAGGTACATAATTATAGAAGCTTCGGTACCTACTCTAGATTTTTATTTTAAAACCTGGCTACGCCCATGCCCTTGTATCACCGCCACGTTCTTCTGCTGGCAAAATTATTGAGGATTCAATATTGCACATGTTTAAGATAGGTCTTAGGTGAATTCTATTGTAAATACCGGGGTTTAACTTTTTAGCTCGTTTTTTTTTCAGATTATCTAGCTTATTTTTCATACAAAGTTATCGACGAAAAATGAGAATAATAGTTTTTCCTTAGGAACCGGTTATTTTTGTATTGAAATCGTGGTTCAAAAAATTCTCTGGCCAGCAATGAAACTGCAGCATTATTAGTCCACCCTAAGAGTATGGATACTAGAGAGACGGCATGTAAAGTGTGCCCCTCTTCCCAAAGCATGCCTTTTCAAAAATTTTACCGAACGGTTTTTAGATGGCTGACATTGGCTTTTACACCTCGGTCGCGCATAGAGCTCACAGAAAAACGTTCATAAAACATAGAAAAATGGTCCACTGTGCCGTAAAATTGTGTAAAAGTAGTTCTATGAATACCTTTAAGAAGAAAGACAGTCTTACCTTTCACATATAAGTGTTTAAACATAGCTTAAATATACATTTTATAATTTTCGGCGTGTTCATTTCAACCGCCATCGCCATGAGCCCGATGTTATCACGTGAACTCTGACTGCCAATGGGCCGAATCAGTCAACTTAAATTATAATAATTAAAAATTACCAAAAAACTTTTATGTTTTTATTAATCATAACGCACAAATATAAAGTTGTGATTCACACATGTCATAGGTAAATGTTTTTTATCATTTAGCTTATTCCTTTTTTTAAATTTTTACTTTGTCTTTTTTGCACTGTTATTTTTAGATTTTCTTCCTACTAATTTACCACTCCTTTTACATATGTTCACAACGTCAATTCAAAGTTTATAATCACTGTATTGTTATGTAAAAGTCACATTGACATGCCCTCGTGGTCGAGGGGTAAAGCTCTTGACTAACAATCTGGAGGTCGCGGGTTCAAATCCCGAAATAAATTTTATTCGATTGATCTGTGTTTTCAACATTTTATAATTAAAAACATTATAAGATATATTTCCGGCACGTTCCAGGTGGAAGACATTCTCAGTATCGCTCTGGCGTAGGTAAGACCACCATTCAGAATTGAAATGTTGCTTGAAATTGATTTAGCCGTGTTTGTCGACTAGATCTGAATAGCCGAGTACTTCTCCAGCTTTCTCTCCACCATTTATTTCCCCTCACCATTTACCTTCAGCCTCACAACGTACATGCTACAGACGGAAGCAGTTGGGATTCTTGTGATATATTATATGGTATATCTCTACATATTATAAAACAAAGTTATTCGCCGCGTCTGTCTGTCTGTCTATTCGCAATAAACTCAAAAACTACCCAAACGGATTTTCATGCGGTTTTCACCAATAGATAAGAGTGATTCATGAGGAAGGTTTAGGTATATAATTTGTCAAGGTTTTGTGTAAATTTATTGAAATATATAACATATCTGGTTAAGAGGCAGCGGGCAGCGGGCAATGGGCTGGCAAATATGGGCGGTGTGGATTTAATTTAACAGATGGCGTTGGTTATAAAGGTTGGGTAATGGCGTGGCATTTTTTTACGTTAGCCACAGAAACGTGTGGCTGGATCTGCTAGTATAAAATAATATGTACGTTATTTTTAAATAAATTAATTATGAAATAACACAAATTAATCAAATAAAATTTATTTGCCCACGCAAATAAGTCAAGCAGTGTTTGTTCCTATCACTTATTTTTTTTGTTATCATTGTAAAACTGTAAATACAGTTCTTTTATAAGATTAATATCGAGCACTCCTTTCTTAAAACACAAGCACCAGCTTACATCAGAATAGAACGCACAAAAATTTTCACTGCAAGTCTGTTTATTTTATAAAATACGTATAAAAAACCATACTAACTATTTATATGATAAATTAAAATCTATTTCAAACTGATGAGTTAAGCAATGATAGCACCAAGGAATAGTGCCTTGGGTTACAGTGAGTTCATAACACTAGTTTTTTTACCCACTTGCACTTGTCAAGTGAAAAGTGAGGCCGATGTATTTCGACAAGCGCTTCACAAATCTTGATTTCGCAAAAAATGAGTTAATTACGTCCTAGTAGATGAAGGTAACTTAAAATAACTTGTATAGGGAACAATAAAAATTAAACAACACATAAGTCTCCAGTCTCCTTGTTACTACCCTCTCCTCATTTCATTACTTATTTTTCAATTAAGCTATTATATTTTATGTCCAAAATGTAATAAAAAATTAACGAAAGTTTAAAATATATAAAAATAATAATGATTCCCATTCACACAGTTCGGCCCTTATCTCCAGAGCGCCGCCTTCCCCCCGCAAGCTAGCCACATTCCCCGTTTCTATCCCCTCCCACTAGACGGGTACAAATTTGCAGAGCTACATAGGTTTTTCGCTTATCCCCGTAATATTCCGAAAGTATTGCCGCTTCCCTTCAATCTTAGTTCCATGAGTCCACCACTATGAAACTTCTATGCTATGAGTAAGTACAGTATTGGATTACTTGAAGGTTTTTTTTAATATTGAGGCTGGCAACTTTAACTTTGCGTTTAGCGGTTTTGAATAAAGAATTCAAAATGAATGTTTTGGAAAAATAGATTTACGTCAATTTGCTGCTGTAATTATTGAGATAATGTTTTTCACAATATTTAAATAATGAGAACGTATGCAGGCAATTCCCCAGAAAGGTATTTTTCCCCGATAAAAGTGACCAAAACAGGTATTATTTTATCATCGATAAATTAAATCAAGACATTTGACAAGTAAATTTCACTAACTATTATTTAATTCTGTAGACATTCGGACATCTGAAGGCATTACTCATCGACAAACCTATCAGAGAACAAGGCTGACCACACTTAATTCTGATAAACAAGAATCAGATTTTGTCAGAAAAGTTTCATCCAGTTTGACAGTACAAAATGAGTTTTTTTGTTCTGACAGTCAAGATTTACTGCCTAATGATATCAGCTTCAATAGAAAAGTACATGGAGATGTAACGTGTGATGCTATGCCTCAGCATAGTCGATACTGCTGCTTATTTCACCGGTATCCTTTCCCGTGGTGGGTTTATTACATCAAACCTGTTGTGCAAGTATCTTTAGTAATTATGTGTGGATTTGGAATATTAACTGTTTATCAGCACCAAAAAAACAGTACAAGGTCTCTTGATATACTCTCGGTAAACATACATGGAATCAAAATGGATATCGAAGCTTTTGCTGTAAGTAATTCAATTTCTTTGTTGCAAAAGAAAGAGAAACAATCATATTTATATTATAATCTGACAATTTGAATTCCTCCTATTATCATCGCAATAAGCGGGAAAAGTTACTTGTGTTACGTTGGAGGACTTAGCTAATAGAGGATTGAATCCATGATACCTGGGTGGGAACCTGACGCTTTGGACTGCTTAACAAAATAAGAGGTAATAAGAGAATAAGAATTTAATTGTTTTCTGTTTAACTCTTTCAGTATAATTTAAAACATACAAATGACGCTCAGCGTAAAAGTGACGAGCAAATACAAGACATTGCGATGATCCTAGCAAAGTTGACGCACTTTACACAAAATCAAACGTTGCAGTACAGAAGTGAAATGGAATTGGAAAATTCTGATTTGATTGCATTGTTAAGATCAGCAGAGAATATCAGAGATGTTGTGAAAAGAGAAATTGGAGAATATGATGCAGACAAAACAGCTAGAAGCGATTATGCTTTAGAGTCAGCAGGTTTGCAAATGATTGATTTCTAAGATTTTCTATTCTTTTGCCTATATATTCTACGCAGTGGTGGTTCATGCTACGACACAGGGGAGGCTGTTAGTAAAACTTTAATTTAAATGTTACCAATTTATGAATTATATAAGTCATAAAGCTACTCCAATTTAATTAATTATTACCCAAGAATATGTTCATATTTCGAAGGTATAGTTGTCTTTATATTATGCAACTCTTCACACCAGCGCAACACGTCTGGCCACACGTGGATTTTCACTCGCCACCCCTAGCTACTATACAACAGTGGGTTGCAGTACAATAATAAGCAGTGAGACAGAAACAGGGTCCGCCTCTGAGAGCCGCTGATTTCATGTGGCGGAGGGGAGTGGGGAAGCTAGGTGGATTCGAAATGAACAGTAGCCGATGTGCGGTCACACGCGCCTTAAAAAAATTAACACTTCCGAAGTAAAATCGATCATTCACTATTAGCTATCGCTGCAGTTACCAAGTTGTTTGGTTTTGTGAATAGTTATGATAGTATGCGGCGGTAAGAACCTACGGAGTATGACTTGGATTAATTTAGTATGACTAAAAAAAATGTATAAACCTCCCCACTTTTCAACCCCGCAAACCGATGATTCTACGTGTACAATGTTGTGATGCTTAAGCATATTGCTTATGTCAGAGGAAAGTGGCTGGTTTCGGTGATTTGATAGAGTTACAACGCATTGTATGCGTGTGTTTGTATTGGGCCCTAGATTGATTGCCTCCCTGTTCCACGGAATGTTCCACAATGATCTGGGATGTTCCCGAACACTCCAGACTATTCCCAAACATTCCAGAATGTTCCGGGATGTTCTGGAATGTTGTGGAATGCTCTCGAGTACTCTCGAATGTTCTAGAAATTTCTAGGAAGTGAAGCTTCCAGCCCTTACATCTTCAAAAGCACGCCCTTCAGTTAAAAACGGGAACCTTCTTCATGGATGGGGGATAGAGGGCTACCACACCATATAACTCCCTTGATCGTAACGGGACTCTTTTCTGAGCTTGTTTCTTTTAGCGGCAGGCACATTACAGTTCACTTTATTTTAGAATATATATTTATTAATATCTATGACCTATAAACCATATAGGTATATATACTAAGCATGTTTTATATTTGTTCTGTGTCTCAAAGAAAATAAATAAAATGAGTAATAAAATACAGTAATAGTATACAGCCCTCTAATGATCAATCAAATGTTTAATTATTATGTTCACAGGGGGACAGATATTGAGTATTTTAAATACAAAACCGTACATTATAGAAACAGGATCAATAGTCTCACGAAGCTGGAGCTATTTAATGCGGAAATTTTGTAACCCGAGAGATTCTGCTCGGGCAATTTTGCAGGTTAGTCCGACAAGTCAGCAGAATTTTTTATTTGGATTCTTTCAAAGAAAATTATTTTAATTATTTTAAAAGCAAATAGTCTCAGAACTTTTTGCAGAAATAAGATAATAATAAAATAGAACATATCAAAGGTTTTGAGTTCTGTCAGCAAAATGGCGCTAGTTGAGTCTTAATTGATTGCACCCGTCTTTGTATGCAAATCTGTAATTTGTATAATGTGTCAGGAATAATACTCTGACATACTAGATTCGTATAATGTACAGTACTTTCTCACTAATCTGCCACGCCGAAAACCGGACAAGTGTCCAATTGGGAAAGCGGCAGATCATACATACACAATAGCTATGCTGAAAATTAAAAGAGGTATTTCGTTAAAAACAAACATTCGTAAAATTTATTTTTTGGTTAGGATAAGGTGTCACGTTTATGACTTGTGAGGTTTAAGGATAATTGTATAGAGGAGCGTGGTAAACCCATTGCTCAGGGAGTGAAACACAACCTGCAAAACATGCTTTGCTGTAATTGAAATACAAATTACAAAATACTTTTTCGCATGTATTTAAAATACGAAATACAAAATACTTTCAAGTCGTATATTTGAAATACAAAATACAGCATTTTAACAATTTTTTAATTTCAAATACAAAATACAAATTACAAAATACATTTGGTTTTGGTAGAACCTCTGGTTGCAATAAATTGTCGTAAGTGCCCTTATCTAAGGGTGCGTTTCCATAGAAGCAAAGCTGAGCAGAGTGAAACAGAGACGTGCAAAAATTGACCAATCATATTGTTCAGAAGACACATCTCTTCTCCGCTCCACTTGTAAAGTTTTGTGGTATAGGACTTAGGTGTTAGATAATAATAATTATTATTATAATAACACCAGCTGGTTCCCGGCATGCGATGCAATGCCATATTCAAAGAAATAAATAGATTCTCCCTGCATGTCCTTTCCCGTGCGTCCCCGTCCCTGTTCCACTCCCGCATCCCCTTCCCCTCCCGTGTTTCCCTTCCACCTTCCCCGCCTACCCTCTCTCCTCTCCCGCTCCCCCCACCCGCCAACCTCCCGCGTTCTATATATTCACTCCAAGTACATTCAATTTTCAAACCACTCGCGTGCCAGCTATTACAAATTTTTTATTCAAATTTTCATTTTTCATATATTAAAAATATTCATTTTTGTATATTATAAGAACAATCACTCTAATCTGATACCTAACATGGGTACCTATTTAAAATATTTATAATTTAAAAAATCCATAGACAATTCTTTTGTTACAAAAAGAAAAAGCTGCCTGCAAAATTCAATTTCATCTAACGCGCGAACTGTCTAACGTGCGAAGTTAGAATAGTCGTTAAGTTTTCTGAAATTATCCAATTTTCTGCTTAATTCTCTTAATTTTTCTATCCGTAAGAACCTTCTACAAAATACTAGAAAATTAAAAAAAAAAAATGAAATAGGTAAAGACGTTCTGAAGTTATGGAGTGACCAAGGGAATCAAGGATTCATTTTATATACATAGATGACATTTTTGTTATTTGTTTTTGGGGTGTTATGCCGTGTTGCGCTACCTCCTCCTTTAGCCAACGTTTCGGACAGCGTTACAGTGTCCATCATCAGGGCACATCTGCCCTGATGATGGACATTGTAACGCTGTCCGAAACTTTGGCTAAAAGAGGAGGTAGCGCAACACAGCATAACACCCCAAAAACAAATAACAAAAATACTTTTGGCCGTGAAAATCTAAAATAATATAGATGACATTTGTATAGCTCAATTTTGTGTTATTTCACTTCAAGTGCGCTCTACAGTTGAAAATAATCTAGTTTTCAGTCAAATTATTCCTGTAGTGCTTGATCTAATACAATGATACAAAAGACAATACAAAGCAATGACAAGTATAGTATAATTTGATACAAAATGTACAGTAACAGCGCTATTATAGCACAAGACAATAATAATAACTAGCATGACATAAAAAAAATGTACAGTACATTATAAAGCAATGATAAGAGAACTAAAAATAATCATTAGTAAGAGTGCTATAGCACAGGAAAATAGGACAACAGTACAGGATTCTAACGCTATGTATTATCTATGTCAGATTATTTTTCATTAACAATATTAAGATTGCTAAATGTATTTTGAAGCCATAAGTATTTGAAATACAAATTACAAAATACCTCAGCTGCAGGTAATTGAAATACCAATTACAAAATACATTTTTAGGGTGTAATTGAAATACAAATACAAAATACGTATTTGTATTTCAAATACGTATTTCAATTACAAGTAATTCAAATACTGCCCAGCCCTGCCAAGGTGTGAGTGTGAGCTACAAGGCTCAAGCTAAATGACCAGGGAAACAGTTTACGATGCCACTAAGAAACATGGTCGCATCTCGGACCTTGCCTAAGCACTCGGGGCTCTGCTACCATTCAAAAACTCCCTCTTCCCTCCTGGATCTTCAGCTAAGTGGAGAAGAGAGATGAGGCCCTCTACCCTCATGGGGCTTTCAGGGAACCAAGGGGGAATGCAGAGGAGAGATGAGACTTGGGAAGACACATTGTTGAACCGGAACACATAATGTGAACTTTATAAAAGGGACTGGGTTAGTGTCAAAGGAATGAGGTAAAATAGAAGATAGCAGCTCTAAATTGCTAAAATTTAAAAAATGCCCTAATTGACCTAAAGCTTCTATTGAACAGTTAGGCCATAGGGCCTAAGTAATTTCCAGGAATGATTACAACATTGTAAAAATATATAACAGATCTACTTATTTATAGTTGAGATAATTGTGACAATCTAGCTTCTTACAAACAGACTTCTGGTTTAAAATATAAGTTGTTTGAACATATATTTGCAGCCATCGGTGAATCCGGGCCAGTGCTGGGCGTTTGAGGGTACGCGCGGAGCAGTGCTAGTCAAGCTGCTGGCGAAGATCTACATTACCGGCATCACGCTGGAGCACATCCCCGCCAGTATCTCGCCCACACAGGAGATTTCGTCAGCTCCCAAGACCTTCAGCATATGGGTGAGAATCACTCCACAGTTGAACCATTTGGGGCCAGTATGTCAGTTGCTTTTTAAGCTCGGCTCGAAAGATATATGCGCTCATCAAGTTGCTCTAAGGTAGGAACTCTGACATCTTAATCCGATTGACAAACACTCCTGAGCGTATACTGAAAAACTGGCCCTTACAAATAGATTATTAAACCTAAAACACATTCATGAAGTGAAAAGGTTTTTTTTTCGTCATGCGGTGGAGAGTTTATGGAGGTTATGATGGAATGCTGAGGTAATTCAGCCAGTCAATGACATTGAGTGTTGTTTATTTCAGCTCAGGTTTGCCTCCTAGACTGGTAGATAGGTACTCTCTAGATTGCCATGGTGTAAGTCCACCATTAAGAATTGTATAGTCTGTCAAATAGAGTAGAAAAAATAAAAACTTGACCTACTAAATTTGTAGACTGGCAACACCAATTTAACTGTCAAATATTGTTTTGAAGTTCAATGACACTGAATGTATAGAACACAGTAAACCACATTTTAAAAAACATTTTTTCTTCATGACATAAATTTGATTAAAATGTGATTTGCTTTAATTTAATTTAACATAAATTTTAATTTAACAATAGATAGAAAGGAAGAATTACTAATGTTGAGTTTAGTTACACTACTTTTAGATCTGAATGAGTTAAAAATATTTAGATCTAAAATTAGAGACATGATCTAAAGCACGGGCAACGCTAGGTACTTTATCTAGTATTAAATAAATGTGAGCAATTTCTAAACTGTGCTTTATATTTTATTACATTATAGTTATTCTTCATTATGTTAACACAAAATTGCAAAGGTATAATAATAATATACCTATACGCAATTCTAATGTTGAGATCGGCGGGTATCTATACTGCAATGAAAAATTATTTTTTCCACTATTATGCCTTTTTAATTTTTTATAAAAATGTAGGTTACACAGCTTTACTTTAACACCATGAGTTATGTGTTTAGTATTGCCATTTGATCAGCAGTGGCGCCCTCATATATTTTCTACTCTTATTTGACAAACTGTAAAGCCGGGTACAGATTGCTATAACGTAACATGCAATGTAACATGAAAGGAACATTTCATAAGTGTGGACGCAGCGCGCACACGAACCGGGCATGTACCTACTCGTATCTGTTTCCGGCAGGCGCGCGGTGAACATAGCTCAGTCTGCCGAGAACAAGTCCTCCATTGTTCGCACGCATTCTGACGTATAGACATGAACAAGCCGTCCACACTGACGCTCCGTGCACACTGCGCGCTCCTTTGTGTTCGGTGAAAAACCGACACTTTGTCGATTGCGGCGCGCATGAGTTGAAATGCTCTGTTCGGGCGCGTTGTGTGCACGGTTCGTGCGCGCAAGGCGTCCACACTATGGGAGTTCTGTTACATTGCATGATACATTGCGACAATGTGGACGGCAAATTCTTTCATTGCGTGTTACATTGCATGTTACGTTACGGCAATCTGTACCCGGCTTAACATTGCCTGAAATGGCTTTAGCCATATTTGGTGACCAGATATGAATACATAAATAAACCAATCCCTAGATCGATATCTTCTGGCCTTTACTAGGGACAAACGTTGTCATCAACCACGGATGAACCGAAATGGCTAAAATAAACTAAAAATAGAGGAAGTTTATTTGTCTACAATAGACAATATAATCGCACTCGACCTACTTCAATCCATTAGCCCAATAAATTATTTAAAAAACAAAAATGCTTGGAATCAGAAAACGTGTTTCTGCTTACATTAGACAAATGAAACACTCACTTGAAAAATTTCTATTTTCAGTAAAGACAATCGATAATAACACATAAAACACTGGGTCGCAGAACCGACTGAAATTTCTTACTTGTAACTAAGGTCTTTATAGGAAATATTTCCTCAAATTGATTTACGGATGAATAAAGCTGAATGTTGATATTTTATATAATTACTTCATTCCCTGACGAATTGTTGACACATTTTAATCATTTTTTCACCTCTGGAATTCAATGTTCAATGATTTTTCGATCAAAATCTGCAGGATAAACTCGCGGACGAAGCAAATGACAACAAATAATAGCAATTGGTAGTGAAAGTGTGCATTATTTCTATTGGTCAAGTGAAGTGACATAGGTATATGACTATCTCTTTCTGTTACAAGTAGAGAGCGAGAGATGGCAATTAAAATTACAGACCTATCTACAATTCAGCTTTGTCTATAAGAATTTGGCACTTCTACGTCATCAGTTTCAAAGTTTTAGCAGAGATATATGCCCCTGTGTGAATAGCTAGACACTTCCCCACCTTCTTCTATCTACATCTCCTTCCCCTCCCCATTCCCTTTAATCTCACAACAATATGCCATATTCCTATAGGCTCCGGTCAGTTGGGAGCAATTGGAATTCTTGTGCGGTATTCACATAAAAATCAATTAAAAAAATGTGTTTCCGCAGGGTTTGGACGAAGTCACCGAAATGGAGGGCTATTTCTTTGGTGAGTTTGTGTACAATAAGGAGGGTCCTTCAGTCCAGTATTTCGACGTCCAATATCACACGCAGAAAGCGTACAGAATCGTCCAACTCAAGATACACTCCAACTGGGGCAACCCTGACTTCACGTGCGTCTACAGATTACGTGTCCATGGAATGCTCAATAAAATGTACATCAAACATCCTGATAGAGTGTGACGTAAAGGAGAATGGGAAGTTTTGAGCATAACCCTCAATACCGGGCGTTAAGGGATGTACTTGACATGCGTTAACCACTGATTTTCGACATTATTTGGAGTAAAAAATGTAAATGAAATTTCAGTCTCCGGTGACACAAATTAAAACATAAACATGTAGCTATTGGACAGTTAGGGTCGAGGTGAGGGGTTGGGCGGTTACTCGGCTGAGTGGAAGAAAATTATTTTTGTTTGTTTTTGAAAAAAAAAACAAAAAAAATAATAATAATTAAATAAAAACATCGAAGTCACCGGAGATCAAAATTTCATTAACATTTTTTACTCTAAATAATGCCAGGAATAACTGATTAAAGTAAACCATGTACCTCACTTAACACCCTGTAGAACTAATAATGGTGGGATATTTTTAAGCAGAACATAAGGTACTATTACAGCTCATCTCAAATGTTTGTCCATTTGGAGTTACATTTATTGTTTTGAAAGTGATCAGTCTAACATTCTAATTCACTTTGATGTTATCAAGTTACGCTGTCATGAAAGTGATCTTAACTTTTTAATGGCCGGTGCTAAATTTTTGCCACACACCAGCTTATTCTATTTTCGTAATAACTTATTTTGTTCTTTGCAAAATTATGCTTTTGTAAATTGCACCGACTTTACATAAAAACGACTGTGCATAAAAAATAGTACATAATCTACCATATTTAGTATCTCCAGAATAACTACTTATGTTTAGAGAAATGGTTTTTTAAACATATCCTTAAGGAAGCGCTGGCAACCTCTTTCAAGAGATTTAACCTAAAGTTTTAATTCAAGATGACCACCGGAGTATTTCTTCGCAATATGACCAATTTTAGCCTCCAGCGCTAGGAAATTTTCAAACTTTTGGTTTTCTCGTTAAAAAAATCATACCTCCAAATTTCAATTTGAGAACTTATAAAGTGCTTATGGTATTAGAGTCATTGAATGCACCTTACCGTTTATTTCAAACAATTGACCAGAGTTCAGTTCATTATAAACAGATAGGTAACATCTCATGAATAACATGATCTGCCGGATCTGCCCTGATGATGGACACAGCAACGCTGTCCGAAACGTTGGCTAAAGAAGGAGGTAGCGCAACACGGCATAACACCCCAAAAACAAAAATACTTTTGGCCGTGAAAATCTAAAAAACGTACCAAATTCAAAAAATGTTTTAAAATATCTCTTCAATTTTGCAAATTTATCAAAATATGGCCAATACCCTCCAGTGGTTAAAAGTGATCTTAATCTAACATTCTAACTAACTAATTATCACGCCGTTTCTCCGCAGGGGTAGGCAGAGAGGACGGACCACCAAACAACTCGATCTTGGCACACACTCCTTGCCTCATTCAAATTCATACATCGTCTCATACATTCTCTTTTATTATTCCGACTCTTCACATGGCCTGACTGAAGTATCTGATTCACTTGGTCGTGCCATTTCCTCGGGCGTCCCTGACTTCTTCTACCATTCGCATTTGCGGCATATATTCTCCTTACATATTCCTTTCCTCGTTCATTCGCTCTACATGCCCAAACCATCCGAGCGTCTCTTTCTTAATCTCACTCATTACGCTTACATCAGCCTTGTATTCTTCGCGGATCTCCACATTTCTCACACGATCGTACATGGTTTTACCACACATACGAAGAAATAATATGAATAAATCTAATATTCTAATATCGATGCTAAATTTAAGATCACTTCCAAGACAGTATAACTCTGAAAGGACAGATTTTTACCTTAGCTGAAATAGTAACTAATATTTTACTTTAAAAAAAAACCTATTCACTACCATATCCAGTATTACTATTGACTTTAATATTGATATACGGGTTCAGGTCCCATTCATTTTCGCCCATTCTCCTATAGTTCAAAATTACCAGTTGGTTAAAAGTAATGAGAATAAACAAGCATGTATTTGTTTAGGTAGGTAGGTACTGCTAAACATCAGTATTATCAATTTATTTCAATAAATTCGTAGTGTTCAATATTTAAGTATTATTATAAAAATAGTGCAACACAAATGTTAGATTCATATTATATAAGTCACCAAGGCTTAATTTCTAATATTTTGTCTATCAATAAAAATATTCAGGAATTTTTGGACACTATATGATTTTTGTTTCACAGTACATTTTATATAAAATAAACATTCAATTATTATTAATGGTGTGTTAACATCACTAACTACATTATATAGGTATTATTTTGTGTTGGTGGAATTACATTTTTGGTGGTTATCCATTACAAGGTATTCTATGTTGTAAACATGCACTGTGTATATTTTATGTAAAAATAAAGTGTAATTTTAATTCTTAACCTAATTTATTTTTTAAATGGCTGGAGATAATGGCGGACAAATGGATTTGAAAAGGTGCTTCAATTCATTGAATAATTTCCGTGTTCAAATAGAACGATTTAAAATAATATCCACGGATAAGCAAAAATTTAAGAAATTTTTATTTGATGTTTCTTTTACGTAGATATAATATTATCATAAGCATGAAATATTTATAATAATTTATTTTTAGAATCTCCCTAGTACACATTCTTCATTTCTACTTAAAAAGGAATTGATTTTTAAAAATCAATAACAACATTCTATGCTTTTTCTATTCATAAATAATAGAAACAAAGGAAGTTATGGCATGGAAGCGTCGACTGTCGCTGAACTATGACCAAATTGCTCGGATTATCGAAACAGCAGAGCCAATGGAAGTAATGAGTTTGGTGTGTAGGTAGAAACAAAGGCGGCGTGTTGATGATGCTGATGCGATTTGCAGTAGAGTGGGCGAACGATATTGGCAACAGTTTTCTGCGCGCGGTTCCATTCTAATATTGGTTCATGGCCCGTTTCCCTTGTTTCTATTATCTATGGTTCTACTGGTGCTTTGAAGAACTGACGACATTGAACCCTTTTGTAGGCAGTTCACATTATGGAAATGGATAGTTTTACTGACTGATTTTCGTGCTCAACATTTTCGTTTTTTATCTTTCTTGCAACTTGGGTGTCTTCAAGACCTTGGTTCAATCCTTCCTTTTCTTAAAAAAACCCTCAACACAGCATCTCCAAAGATTATGTATGTCATAAAAATAAAACTTACAACCTTAGTTCTTGAGTCTACATTATGAGATCACATTATCCACCAAATTTAAGGTTTTTGATACCCCACATGGAAGAAAAAAGGACATGAATGGAAATTTCAAACTTTTCATAAGTAACATTTTTTAGTCTGATAATTAATAAAGATTATCTTTTTCTAAGACATACTTATCAATTTTACCAATATCTTTATAAATTCGCATATAGAACCTTTTTAAAATTGTACTAGAAGCAACATATTTTGCATTGTACTACATAATAAGGTAGGTATGTATGTCAATATAGTATTTTATTTTTTTTAAAAGAAAGAAAACATTCCCGGGTTACGAATAACCCAACAATTTGAAAATCTCCTACTACCACCACAGAAAGCCGAAAATGTTGCTTGTGTTGTGATGGAGGACTTAGCCAGTCGAGGAATCGAACACGCTTCGCTCGGGTGGGACCCAGGCACTATGCCCACTCAACCACTGACCAGACCAGTATATATGTAAATGGTGTATACATAGATAAATGGCAAATATTAAGACAAAAATATTTATAGGTACCTAAAATTATTTGCATTACAAGTTGGTTCAAAACTATTGTCTTGGTTTATAAATATATTTTTATAATAATTTTAATAAATGGTAATACATGTCACCCCTCACCTTAACATTGCCTCATATATTATTCTGCTGGTAGTAACAAACGCTCAGTCAATAAACACACTAGCTCTGAAGCACACATGTCACACACTTATTACTCCCATTTTCTTACTTCCCACACACACCTAACAATACATGTACCTTACGTGGTGACCCCGACGTGATCTGCAATTGTGTGTGGGAAAGACAATGGGAATAATAAGATTGACACGTGAGCTTCAGAGCTAGTGCGTTTATTGACTGAGCGTTTGTTAGTACCAGCAGTACAATATATGAAGCAATGTTCAGGTGGGGGTGACCGTGACGTAGAGCCGCCATATACATAATATAATTTTTCATACATACAATAAAACATTGGATAAATACTGTAAGTTATGAGTACGTATATTATTGTATATATTAATAATAAAATTTGTTATTCTATAAAGGCTAAAATTCAAGGAAAAAAAATATTGCTTGTTCTTTTTCGAATGCTGGCGTAAAATATCTAGAGCCAATGCCGAGGAAATGATGTTACCTGACTAGAAAATAAATCACAATAAATGTTGGTGAGATCAATAGATCCGTAATAACTTAAGTTATAATATCAATCCCTTCTAAAGGGTCACCTTGGACCTGGACATAAGGCGATCTTCATTTCTCTAAGTTTTCTTAGGCTGGGTTGTTTTACAGAAATTCAAATGTAGATAGCATTGTCATCAAATGGCAAATCAGCTGCATTTTTTTTACATTCTAGGTCTGTTTCAGTATTTTAAATTTTTTTGATAAATGGATAAGCAAAACTGTCATACTTATCAGCTGATCGCAATTTATTTATTAACGCTAAACAATGCTTTGAACGAACACGCTCTAGAGCCGTGGTCGTCAAACTGCGACCCGCGGCGCATATTTGTGCAGCCCGCTCAAATATCTGGTGTTTTCTTTTTAAATATTTTTTTTTCATGTACTTACATTTATACTTTCCGTTTTTTGCTTCCCACTCAAATATCTGCTGTTTGCTTTTAAAATATGTTTTTTTTCATGCACAATTATACTATCCGTTTTTATGCGGCCCGCACAAATATCTGCTGTTTTCTTTTTAAATATATTTTTTTACATGTACAATTTATACTATCCCTTTTTTGGGGCCCGCACAAATATCTGGCGTTTTCTTTTTAAATATATATTTTTTCATGTACAATTATATTATCCGTTTTTTTCAAATATTTTGTGTACGTTCCCACATGATTTTAAAACGTTGATTTTAATTGATTGACATTTGATTTTAAATCGCCCAGTTGGTTTTTGAACACATAGTGTACGTCGTAGGTTCTCAACGTGGGCGATAACGCCCCCCTGTGGTCGTTTGAGACTTTCAGAGGGGCAGTAGAAGACCCAGAGAAAATTAGAGGGCCTAGAGATGGCACAGTGTAGGTAAAAAAAAAATGGTCTAAAAAGACCAAAAAAACACGCTTATCATGTACTAATTAAAGCAAAGTAAACTTTAATATTGGTTAATATTTGTTATTGTATGTATTGTAATAATTTTTAACACGTGTGTGCTAATTCACACATTCAATAGTTCAGAAAGTGGATGAAAAAGTACTTAAATACAAAAAAAAAGTTTTTTTAGCTTGCTAAAAAAAGGGAACAACACCTCCCCCCCCCCCTCCCAAAATCATAAGTGTGCGGCCCACGGTGATACCTCACATTGTCCTATGTGGCCCTTGACCAGAAAAGTGTGACGACCACTGCTCTAGAGTCTCTGCCGAAATGAGGTACTTGAGAGGAGTGAAAAATTGGAACTGAGGTGGCTTGGGCACGTGCTAAGAATGTCCGATGACCGCATTCCTAGGAAAATACTGAGTGCAATTCTAGAGCTCAGACGTCAGTTGGGCGAGACAACTCATCACATTAGTTCTTATTTTTTCAAAAGACCATTCTGTTCAATCTCCACCTTAAAATTAAAAATAGAGTATAAAAAATTATAGTTAATCACTTAACTAAGAATTATTTAAACTAATGAGACCTTTACCTTTACGGAAATAGCTTTATCAAAACCTCTCATAATGTTTTATTGAAATAATTAAAGAAAACCTTCTCCTCCTGTAAAATTTTCTAGTGGTCTGTTGGACAAATACGAACTAAGGCGACGAACTCTAAAAACTATGTGAGGAGAGGATGGGACTGCCATGGACAGGGGCCGAACAAACAGCGCAAGACAGGGATGAACAGAGGCACCTCGTCGATGCAATGGGTCCCTGACCTGAATAGGATAAGGGAAGAAGATGATGTTGATTTATTAACGTCCTTTTTAGGGGCTTTTACATGTTAATAGTAATTACACATAACTGAACTGCCTCGGTAACATTTTATATTTGTTTAGTGATAAATTGAAAATATCCAGCATAATTCTTTCCTCCCATTAGTATTCTGGGCAGAGAGGAATACATATGGTAGCTAGTCCCACAATTTCTGCACTGAAATAAATCCCGAATTCTAGTATTACGTAGTCGAATCCAAAAGCTTATCAATGCAAGCAATTCTGGGCTACCAAATGCATCATTTAGAATTTTACGTAGAAATATCAAGTCAGTGAAAATCCTTCTCTTTGACAATTAAAATTTTTCATATAATTTAAAAGAGTGTTGCAGTTCAACAAATTTGCTGGAATACCCATTTTAAAACTTAGAAAACGTAAGAATTTATTTTGCATTGTTTCCATGGCTTACATATTAATATTAAAATGTGGGTTCCAAATGGGAGAATCATACTCAAGTTTACTTCTATCAAAGGCAAAATATAAAGTTTTAATGCACTTAATACTGTTGAAATTTCTAGTTAACCTAGTTGTAACTCCCAAATAATTTGATAGAAAGCTTAAACAGACCTAGAACCGACTTTAAAGGGAACCTTTCAAAGGTGAAAAAAAAAAAATGATGCTGCTGATTGGCCATTTGACACACTTGATTTTATGCGAAACACCCTTAGGACAGCTTGTTACACAGAATTTGAACAATTCATCAAATTTCAAATTCAAGTTAAGTTCTATTGAAATTCTGTTATTATTTCAACATGGATCAGTTGTTTAACAGTATTTGGATAATAAAAGAACTTAAATAGGATTTTCGCAGAACTTGAAAATCAATTCTGTGAAACAATCCTTCCTAACTATAGTTTTGTATACCTACACATATTCTGTAATATCTGTAGGGAGTATGTCACCATCCTCTTGATAGCTTATCCACAGGATAACTTATAACTTATATTTTAGATTTATTTATTTATAAAGTCCGAGTTAACTCTTCAGTACTTGAGACCTAAGAACTGTGGCTATATATCGGATAAGTTGGCCGGATTTTCTGTCATAAAATATATATTATTAACGAGTCTTTTTTTGTTTGTTCATTAATGTACATTATCCTATGGACAAGCGGTCAAGAGTATGGTGAAATACCCTACACTCTTATAAATATAACAATTCTAAGCTCGACAGAAATACGGCATACATTTTTAGCTAAAAACATTTACTAATGGGCAGAAATATACATATATTTTTTAAATATTCTTCACAAGAGCCCCTTCCTGTAGAGTGTAAAGATAAGGATTGCCACCCCCGGTGCACAAGAGCATCAATGCTGCTATCTCCTTTGAGCAAGCTCCATTGAAATAACTGTAGAACAGACTCACCAATCCTATATCGTGTCTGTGCAATAAAGATGGTAAACGGTCTGTTAATAATGAATTGTCCAGACTAGACCGCCCTCCTTTACAGAGAATAATGTAGGTTTATCAGGTATTTTGGGACTCTACCCAGAGGTGGCTCCCAAATAATGTAAATTAGTTCATATAAATAAATGATTCTTTGTAATGAAGACCTTTCCTTATTGATAAATTCATTTGATATCTGATTCGAATTTTTCCAACTTTTTCAGGGTTGAGTTGATCCGGACATTGAGGCGATGTTCAAAGTCAAAATCTTTATATTGCGACTGAGATCTGATGAGAAGAAGTTTTCCCTCTGGTCTGGTCTGTAAAAAAATAACATCACAGTATAATAAGCAATTTAAGAAAATTACACATGTGATTATGACATGACTTCAGACAAAAACACAAAAACTTTTTTTTTTTTTAAAGAAAGACAAACATTAACGAGTTACAAATAACCTGACAATATTTGAAAATCTACTACTATCACCACAGTAAGTGTAAAATGTTGCTTGTGTCATAATGGAGGACTTATCCATTCGAGGAATCGAAAATGCGACGCCTGGGAGGGACGCGATGCCAACTCAGCCACTGACGTGTCGAATACTGCAATACACCAGCGGGAAAGGTCCCGAACTCTGAGTAGGATGCATGCTATAATGAGTAAGAGATGCAGTTTTGGAAGCAATTATTGTAACGCTAGAGTGTGTTGTTTAAATTGTTTTTAAATTAAAATGTTTTTTAACATCTAACGCTTAAAAGATTTCATATTATATTCGCCGTATCTACGTCGTCGACGATCATCCTAAAAGCCATCCATAAAAATCTTCCTTCTCACATGTCTTGTATGAAAACGAAAAAGACAGAAGATACTAGAATGTCGAATGTCTTTAATAGTATTCATTTAGAAGTTTCATGAACGTATGTTTCTTTCGAATTTTTATGATGTCAGTGTAAAAACAAGTAAAAAAAATATAAATGCTTTAATTCATAAAACATATATACATCATGTTAATAAAATTCGCGCAGGATGAGGTAGACATTTATCATAAATTACATACTTATTCATTAATAATTTAACCGTAAAAATAATCAAACAGTATTATTACCTTAGCATCTGCGTGTGATTGAATTTCAGAACCCACGAGAGCATGTCGGACGCTACGCTTAACAGCCGCGCCTCAAATAACATCTGTACGGGGAATTTCACGCAAAGCTACTGTTGTAGTTCGGTTTCAAATTCAAGAATTCGACACAAGATGTCACTACTTCCGTCAACAGCTCGCGTGTGGATATTTCCCCCAAAGATATTGAAATATAAGTAGATGTGCTATCTGCTGTTTTTACTATGTGGGTCTGCGCTTCCAGGTGTCGCCGATATTGTTTACCAATTAACAAATAAACTAAAAGAACAAATAATTAATGAATAAACCAAACGAACGTTAAACTAAATGAACGAATTCTTTCCTTATTCATAATATATTGTTAACCAATATTAACACCTTGTTTGCCGCTCGTGCACCGGTGTGTCATGAGATTTTACACGCGATTTTGACCCTTATGTATAAAGAAAGTGTATGAAGAACACGGTCAGAATCGCTTGCTCTATTATCGCCCTTTACCATAGCGAAACCTGCAATGCGCCTAGTCACTCCAAATAATTTATATTAATAATTTACCGGAGCGCGGGAGCGTGCGCAGTTCTTGCGCATGCGCGGGAAAAATATGTTTATCTACGAGTTTGACCCTTTGACCCTACGAATTTGTAAAGGACAGTGTCAGAATCGCTGGACACGAGTGTCATTTCTGCCGCCGGATGCCGCGTCGTAATTGGTGGAGCTTTTTGCTGGCCTACTCCGGCAAACAAGAGGTTAATGCACATTTTCAAAAAATCAACGAAATGAACAAGTTCTTTTTGTATGAAAACTACGCTAATTAGCGCGTAGTCCGGCGACAGTTGTGCGGACACCATAGCATATCTCTTCTGTATTTGAATATCTTTGGTTTCCCCCCTAGAGATTTTTATACTTCAAGTATCCTTCCGGATTTGGAAAGATTGACGGCAATACTTGACGAAGTTGTTATAAATTACATATAACGTCATTGCGTGTCTCGGTTACTTTGTCACTGTTATTTTGTCTCGGTGAGTCACCGACGGAGTCTAGCTTCTAGCTGTCACTGGATGACAGTGGATCCGAGGAACTGGCTATTTTAGGAACCAGTTCCTATCGGATTTATAAAATGGTCACAAACACTCAAACCGGGCGAAGCCGGAATAAAAGCCGTCCGCAGGGCCTAGCAGCAAAAACCTGCTGAGCGGGTTTTTAACTGCTAGTATGATATTATTGTTATGAGGACTTTTTTTAGAATTGTAACACTTTGAATTTAAGTGTCACACAATAAAGTAAGGTGAACACCAATTTTAAATATTGAAATTTTTAGAACCTCTGAAAAAAAATATACTCGTATATCCACCTCTTGTTTTCTTTTGGTGAAAATGTTGGTTTTTTTTGTTGTTTATTATTTGTAATTATAGTATGAGATCGACAAAAATGACCTAAAAAAATTAGGTCTCAACGGCCGAGTTGATTGAGGCATTGTCCCGATAAGACAAAGATCCTGGGTTCGATTCTCAGTTGCGACCGTTACATTTTTATTTTCTATACACGGTGTCCGGAAACTCGTAGTACAAGCGGAAAACTGGTGAACCTACATCACATAGAGAACCCAAATAAACATAAAGATTTTCAATTTAAGCATTTTTAAATTTAAAATTAAGAAAAAAAAATTATTTTAAAAACATTTCGGCTCTTTAGGGTTAAAATTTTTGAAAAGCGGAAATGTCATGATGACAGATGGAAGATGTTATTCTAAAATTATTTATAAGTTGCTTAATCTCTTTTCGTGTCCATAGTTTATTTATTTTCATCTTAATAATTTATTCTCCCACCTCTTCTAGGCATTACAATATGGTTAATTAGCGGGTAAATATGCAGTTAGTCCACCTCACGGATAACACGGAACGTTCGTGTTGTCGCAGTTTGATGCACGGATAATAAGGAATGTTCCTTTTTTAACTAATAGACAATCAAATATGACATTTGTCGGAAGTACCAATCTTATAAAATAAATTCTCTAAAATAAATTCGCTTTTCATCATACTTTTAAAAAACATCCCAGGTTTTGAATGCTTTGTTTGGCTACGCAGGGTTTATCTAGCGGGTTTGTGTAATTATTTTAATACATTTCTTTCAATTTTCGTTATTTGTTTTTTGGGGTGTTATGCCGTGTTGCGCTACCTCCTTCTTTAGCCAACGATGTCCGAAACGTTGGCTAAAGAAGGAGGTAGCGCAACACGGCATAACACCCCAAAAACAAATAACGAAAATGCTTTTGGCCGTGAAAATCTTAAAACTTATCATTTCTTTCAATGTTCTACTGTTATAAATACAGGTACAAACTTGTCAATGATGCATTCACTTTGTTTTACGCAAAAATATTTTTCTATGATTGGCAGCATTGATGAAATGTTAAAATAAAAACAATGAATAAACATGGCGTTACCGCGCAAGTGAAATTTTAACAAAATTAAAATGTTAAATGCATATTTTTGCATGTTTTTTGGTCTCCCCCGACATAAATACTCACTTTTCGTAATAATAAAGCTAAATCTAACTGTTTGGATCCGTATTAACGAGTAAGCGGTTTAATGCATAAATAATAATTAGCGTACCAATTTATTTTATTGTGTGGCAGCTCCGCATCTGGTTGCAATGTTTTCAAATCCAAAAACACATCACAAACATTTGTCACCAATTGTTCAACTTATCACAACTACATAGGAGGGTACACACCGCTTTCCCGCCCTGGTATAAATAACAGATTACTCACTAACTAATAATTCAATTAATTTCATTCACAATTAATCACACAAAGAAATAACTTAAAGAGTCACAATGTTACGCTATAATTAATAACGCACTATTATTTACGTTTCAAATAAAACACAAGAAACATCCCACGTCAAAGCGTAAATACAAACTGATACAAACTAATTGGGCGGTCCAAAACACGGAACTGTTTGCATACAACTCGAGTGAAATAGCGCTGTTTCGTTTTTTAAAACGGTGCTAAAGGGAGACGGATGGGGGAACTCTCGGGCGCATTCCTTGTATTTTTGAATGAATTCGACGCGATCCCGAGGATAAAACGGTCCAAGTCCGAAATTTGAAGAAATGAGTTTTTGATGATAATTTACTTGAAGTAAATTATCATGTTTATCAGTGGCAGAAAAATGGAAGTCCCATTATGAAGAAAAAATACGATTTTCAAAATTGCATGTGGATGCAAGTACCATGATGCAACAACTATCTTAGAAGCAGAAGGGTGTACCATGGACTTTATTCTTTTTATAATACACCACATGTCATAACAAAATAGTCCACTTCATTTAGAGGCAGTAGGACTCAAGTCCATGTTTTAGTTTTTTTTTTACATGAGCTCCACACAAGAGGCCCTGAGGAAAATAATTTCCCTCGGGGCCTATGTCATCTTTGGGGATGCTGTGTGGAGGGTTTTTTAAGGAAGGGAAGGAGAGGAGAGTTCTGGGAAGGAAAAGGGTTTAAGGGGTGGGTAGAAATCTAGGGTTCAGCATGTCCTGGTCATCCGCCTGCAAGACCTAGACAAACCTCACCCCATGAACCCGGCACCCCTGCTAAATCACCAAACGTAGCGAACCACTTGGGGTGACCTATGGCAGAGGTGTTGGTTATCCAATAAAGGTTCCCGGGGCGGCGGTACCCATTCCCGCCTCCCAAATTGAAAAGTTGACTCAAGTCAGCGTTTTTTTTTAAACAATTATTTTAATGGCTTTACTATAAAAAGTTCGTTTCATTTGCTCCTTCTTAAAACAAAACTAATTGAGTTAATAATTAGTTTTTTTGTTATCTATCATACAACATCTCCTGAACATTTACCTTTTTGGACTTGCTTCCGTACAGAATTTGGTTCGCAAGTTCACAGTTCAAGGCCAAGCCATTAGTAGCTTACCCCTTCTATTGTGTTGATCGAACCGAGCGCAGAAAGGGACAGCAAATTTCGCATTGCACTTTGACTTAGAAGCGCGAAAATAATGAACAGCTGTTTTTAACCGTGAAACGACCGTACTACACGGAATAAAATTATGAATAATTTCAAAATAATGCTTTAAATCCGGATTTCTTTGTTTGTTTTCTTTTAATTAGTTTTTATTAGTTAGGTACTATGAACGTCAGTAATAATTTATAAGAATTTGACCAAAAAAAAAATCAACTTCTGACTCGATTTACTCGAAAACGAAAGCTCAAATCAAAAAAAATTATACCACAAAATCGACTCCAAATGTGATGAGGATTCCCCAGTTTCCCGCTTGTACTACGAGTTTTCGGACACCTTGTATATTGTTTTGTTTCACGTTTCTTTTAGACTTATTAGTTTTATCTTCTTATTCAATGATAAATGTAAATTTGTTCAACTTACGTCTTCCTCTCTTAACAGCAGCAGAGCCAGCTCGTATTGAGCGAAAGCAGAAATATGAACATCTTCGGTGCAAGTCGATCTAAGGTTTAGGCACGTTCTGAAGGCTTCTACCGCATTTGTAAGGAATACGGTTGAGTTTTCAGCATCAATATTTGTATTGTCCACAATGGACAACTTGTTCAGCCGATTGGCTACCACTAGAGATGCAGCTCCTTTAATCAGCCAACCGATCCCTAACATCGGTTCGTGGGCTAGAGATTCCTCACCATTTATTGGACTGCAGGCTGAAAAATACAATCCAACAATTAACAATTACATTGCAGAACAAAATAAGTGATAATATTCTCTTGACATAAGCTAAAAACATGTTAATTGTGGTGCACGTAAGTGGTACAAGTCCATAAAATATATTTATCAATTCAAATTGAGGATATTATCGTTAGCATGGATATGGCCTGCCTAGCTCTCTTAAGCCTTCAGGCCATAGGCCTATTATGCTATCGGCCACATTTAATTTTATTACTTTAACACTAGCCTAATCTCTTTTCTAAAATTCTATTGAGTGTTATTCCATATCTCTAGTTGTCTTGTTAAATAGAATCACTTTGATTATCGATATGTTTAACATCAATGAAGCCCAATTCAGACGACAAGCTTTGCTGTTGTTAGTATGTTTGCGCTTCATTGATGTATAAATTGCTTATATCTGTTTGAATCTTAATACTTTGTCTCTTTTAAAACGCTTTGAAATTTTAATTTTGTAATGTTTTAAAAATGAATAAATTGATTTGAATTGAATCTCCTGGTTCTATAACTTAACACCCCGGATAATTAAAGTCATCTTCTCATCAGTGCGGGACATTGACACCAGAGAACATAGGTTCTCAACTTGGGCGACAATGTCCCCTTGGGGGCGTTTCAGACCTTCAGGGGGGGCGGTAGGAGACCCAGAGAAAATTGGGGGGTGTTTCAGACTTTCAGGGGGGCGGTAGGAAACCCAGAGAAACCCATCCCATTACCTCAGTTGTGGTAAACGTAATCGTGATGACATTTGCTGTTTCAGATTTTCAGATTCATGAATTAGGGAGCGCTAGAAAAAAAAATTCTCAAAGTGGGCGGTGGGCAAAAAAGGGTTAAGCATCTATGCCCAGGGCCGCCGAGAGGGCACGTTGGCCAAGTCTGAAACTTGGGGCCCGGGACGAGCTCACGGGTCCCGGTAAGTTGGGGGGAGGGGGCCCAGTATAGTCTACTAGACTTGGGGCCCAGATTGGCTGTCAGCGGCCCTGTCTATGCCATAGAACAACAATGATAACTTTTGATAAAATAGATTCAAATCATAACATATGATAACAATATGGCTTAATTTGATAAAATAATAACTAAATAGATTTGGTTGGGTACCTTGGATTATGATCAGCAAATCTTCAGAATCACAGCTAGGAAATGTATTCCATAGAAAAAGCATCTCATAACAGTACAGTTGCCAATGTATGGAGTCCTTAACCCAATCTAAATCCATATCTTCCTTCTCCGGAAGTTTTTCCATTCGGCGTTTAATGTATTTTTCTATCTGAGCACCCTGAAAATCATATAATTCACCAAAAAAAACAAGCGTAAGATCAAATGCTTTTCAACCATACAATATAAATCATAGCATCACCGAATTCCATACAACCATTACCAAAACTATGACAGTTCTTTTATGGTGTATTACCTTATTGTGTGATTTTTCCAGTAAGTTTCTAATTTCACTCTTCCCCGTGGATACGGATTTGAAATTGCCGTAAGCACCAGCATTGATGGTAGTGAGATAGGCATAGAAACTTCTGGACCATTTGCTTTGGTGTCTGAGCTGAAGGAAACAATTGTACGCTTTCTGGTGATTGAGTGTTAACAAGTGACACCAACCAACTTCATGCAATCCTGGAAACAAATACATGTTAGATTTCAAACTCCCGTACCGAAGGGAGTAATACACTTGAAACTCTAAGGGCCTGTTCAGACAGAGCTATCAAATATAAAAGATCATAGCACACCAAATATCGCTCTCCATACAATTCCTGCAGACCGTTCATACCTAAGCGCTTTATGCACACATCAACCATTGACAACGCACATCTTACGCCGTAACTGCTCCCGAGGCGATATGCCAACAGTTAAGCACCCCCCACTCCGACGAAAATAGGAGAGGGGGTCATTTTAATTACGGAGCTGCCTAGACCGGTGGATGACAGATGTCAAGTTGACAGATTCAGTACAAAAAATGCGCACTCCATGGCCGCTCGCTAATTCATCTGACCCCCTCTCCTACCATAGGAGGAAATATTTGATAGCGTCGTGTGAACAGTATGAAAAATAAGCGCTCGCGGTTCTACAGATATCTGCTTGCGTTTTAGATTATATTATATGTGTCTGAACAGGCTTTAAACGAAAATTTTGTGAGGGATATCGAAGTTATTTTTTAAATTAAAATTTTGTTTTATTTGGAAAACCAACAATTATAATCTTTATAGATAAATATATAATAACGCGCGGAAGGTGGGGAGGGGAAGGGGACGTGGGAGAAGAACGGGGATGGGAATGGGGACGCATGGGAAGGGACACGCAGGGGAGGGGTTGGAGATGAGGGAGAGGCAGAGGGAGGGATTGCAAAGGAGACATTGTATCGGTAGGGGATAGCAGGATAGCAGGGGGCAGCATCGTTAAATCCATACTTTTAACACTAACCAGTTCTAACACGGACGGCTGTCAAACACTTCAATAAGCAGAATTAAAATACAAAACACTTTCTTTCAGCATAATATGGAATTTATTTTGTGTAATGAGTAGCATGTTTGTGTAAATTTTATTTATTGATTTTAGATGAATAAGTTGAATTCACCGTATGAAATGTTTAAGATGTGTGAAGCAAGGTGAATGGATGTATTTTGTTTTGAGTCGGTGTTGCATTAAGGGATGTTTAATGTGAGGTTTTGTCTGGTTTGTCCCATGGGCACTTCTTTCGAATTTTTATTAGTTCTTACAATTTTATATCACATATTCAATAATTTGGGTAATCCTGGAAAAACTATTCGGTAATCACCTGCATTGATTGCCGAATTGTATTGTATCTGAGTGTTACTGGAAAGGGTTAAAGGAATATTCAAAATCAAAGATACTGAGTGTGCAAGGACATTTATCAATTCCGTTTAGATTTAGAAGTGCTATTCAATTTGACAATGTCCTTTTTTTGTTTCATCCTTCAGCTTCCTAATAAAAATAAAATAATTATTAAATGAAATTATTCTTTCATCCAATCAGTACACAACTACACAAGCAAAGATCTCTTTAAAATGATTTACCTGTATGCAAAGGTTAATTGCTACTATGTTTGGTCAAGATGGCTTGGCGTAACTCTAAGTGATCAGCTCAGGTACGGGGGCTACATCGAAACCAGAGTTATGTTAGCCTCTCAGAAACTGGACGTACTGTACAGGGCCCGCAGACACTTTAATAGTACACAGCTAACCCTGTACAAATAGCAAGTTGAATTTGGCAGCCACCTCTGGTCTGGAGCTCCAAAATACCTAAAAAAAATCCTTGACTCTGTGCAGAAACGGGCAGTCCGTTTGATAGATTCTCCCATCTTAACAGACGGATTGCAATCTTTAGAGCACAAGCGTCAGGTGGGAATGCTGTCCTTGTTCTACCGGTATTACAATGGAAGACGCTCCGAGGTACTAGCGTCATTGATCCCCTCGGCACCGGTGCATAGTCGGGAAACACGCCAAACACGCACCCAACATTTGCACATGTATGAGAATGGGTACGATATTGGGTACGTATTCTACGACTCGTTCTTGAGTTCAACAGCTCGGCTGAGGAACGATTTGCCGGCCTCTGTGTTTCCTCCCTCCTACAATATGGGTCTCTTATAACACTAGAAATGTCTTCTATACAAATTCATTTGACTTTCATAATCATGGTGAAACAAAGTTTTGTATGGAAAAAATTTAAAGAATTAGACTTATAAATTGCCACATGCCTAGGCAATTCTTGTGTTACTGTTATTTCTATGGTTAAGAACTTACCTAATAGTTTAACATCTGGCAGGGTTGCATTTGAAACTGAAAGTTGATAGGCTTCTATGGCACCGGAGATGTTGGGCTGTTAATTATTATAAATAAAAGACTTGCATCAAAGTACAGAAAATGTTATAATTTTATTCTGAATATGTATTCAATTATGTACTTGATTATTGGAATATTAGATCGGTCCTTACCTTAATTCTTTCGACCCTTCCCTTGAAGAACAAAAACAATGCAGAATTCTTGAATTCTATTTCTTCTTCGAGAATTTTGGTGGCCGCTTCGACTCCCGACGCCACAATAACCCCGTCCAAGTTGAAAAAAGGACGAACTATCGTATGGTACCACAAAAGCGCTAACCTGAAAACAACCAAGACTTTGGTTACAAAATCAGGGATATGCAAAAAGATTATTAAATGCTATAAATTATAATATCCGTCAGCCATGCGATTCTGTATCTTTTGTGGATACGGAATCGATTGCATACATAATTTCCTGTCAAATATGTGTGATTGTCTATGGCTTGCTATTGCTTTTTCTATGGCCTGGTAAGTCAGTGGATTGGTTAATTTATGATGTCAGCTATTGTATTTCAATTAAATTAAATTAAATTCCATTTAACATGAAACGCTGCAAGTATACATGATTTGGCATTTGCAAAGTCTCAATCTAAATACGTCTGAATTACTTATTATTGTTTGCCCAAATTAAGAACCTAATAACGTAAATAGTTTTCTTGTAGTAATTGTTGAAAATAAGTGTAATTCCCATAATCCATGCCTAAAAATGAAATGAAACTTAGCAAATGTCAAATCCATGGTATACAACTTTAAACATACATTAAACGAATAAATAATCATGCATTCCATGTTTTAAACTAGGTGAAATACGACAGCTGACATGTCAGTGCGTAGAAAAGGCGATTGCAAGGAATAGACAAACTTTGCTTGAAATGGCTTTAGCCGTATTTGGTGACCAGATCTGAATAGCCAGGTACTTCCCAACCTTCCTCTTCCTTATCTCCTTCCTCTCCCCACTACCTTCAGCCTCACAACGTACCCCGATTGGGGATGCCATAGTCTCACTGGCTCCAGACGGGAGCAGTTTTTTTTTTTTTTACATTAACTCCATACAGGAGGCTCTGAGGAAAATAACTTCTCTCAGGGCCTATGTCATCTTTAAAGATGCTGTGTGGAGGGTCTTTTTGAGGAAAGGAAGGAGTGAACACGGGTCTTGAAGAGACCCATGTTGTAGGAGGGAGGAAACACAGAGGCCGGCAAATCGTTCCACAGCCGAGCCGTTGAACTCAAGAACGAGTCATAGAAGCGACCCGTTCTCATGTGACTAATGTCAACCGTGTACAAATGTTGGGCGCGTGTTTGGCGTGTTTCCCGACTATGCACCGGTGCCGAGGGGATCAATGACGCTAGTTCCTCGGAGCATCTTCCATTGTAATACCGGTAGAACAAGGACAGCATTCCCACCTGACGCCTGTGCTCTAAAGATTGCAGTCCGTCTGTTAAGATGGGAGAATCTATCAAACGGACCGCCCGTTTCTGCACAGAGTCAAGGGTTTTTTTTAGGTATTTTGGAGCTCCAGACCAGAGGTGGCTGCCAAATTCAACCGTGGGGCGCACTTGCGATTTGTACAGGGTTAGCAGTTGTGTACTATTAACGTATCTGCGGGCCCTGTACAGTACGCCCAGTTTCTGAGAGGCTAACTTAACTCTGGTTTCGATGGAGCCCCCGTACCTGAGCTGGTCACTTAGAGTTACACCAAGCATATCGATGGACGTTCTGTTCGGAAGATTGCTTCCGTTGAAGGAGACTAGATTTTCATTTCGATCCCTTTTTGTTGGGACCCTTGTACGGTATTCACATAATATTTTTTTTTTATATCACACAAATTTCAATGGAGATTACTTATGGAATCGATTCCATATCCACAAAAGATACATAATCGCTCTTCTGATATGATTTTAGATTTTCACGGCCAAAAGTATTTTTGTTATTTATTTTTGCGGTTTTATGCCGTGTTGCGCTACCTCCTTCTTTAGCCAAAACGCTACCTACAAAGCTTCTTTGTAGCATCCGTTTTCCTCATTCTACATTATTTATTCTACTTTAATCATAAGGAACGGTTAAAGTAGAATAGTTAGTTCCATTGCTTACTGCCATTTATATATAATAAATAAAATCACTTACGAAGCCAGCGGAGCACGCATATCTGTCCCGCTCCTGGAATAGTTGAGGCTGTCAATGGCCGAGGCCTGGTCGCCCTCGAAGCCCAGCATATTGGCCCACCGCAGGATACTGGGCGGAGCGAGGGACACGCACAGTTTGAACACCCCGTAGCCAAAACACACGGCGGACATGAGGCGGAGGACTGCATCGGGCTCTATGTTGTCCCAGCTGGAAAGTAATTTTTAATTTGTGTTCATAAACAGATTATAGATAAACCGTGAAGAAAAGAATAGAAAAAATAGAATAAACAATTAACAAAACTAACCTAACTAATCTAATCTGTTATTTTATCATATTCTTTTTTCTGCATTTATTGGGGAAATACTTAAACTTGTTAAATATTAATTATTATTTTTTAATTTATAAACTAACGTTTAGACAAGATTTTTATGCATAGCACAAAGGGTAACAATTATTACAAGCAATAATTGTCAGCCTGAAACACTCATTTACATTGAAAAATCTTCCGAGAAAAGATACTTGCCGCCAACGGGACTTGAACCCGTGTCCTTCCGATTGCCGGTCGAATGCTCTGACCACTGAGCTATGGGGGCTTATCAAATACCCGCCAAATTATTCAATATATACTAGTGTTTCATTCAACAATTACTGCTTGTTATATTTTTTCCACCTGAAAACAACCAACTTTATTTTTTGCGAGGAAGACATTGTTAGTGTTAAATCCCTCGCTAGGTGGCGTCGAGACAAATTATGTCTGCATTTATTGGGGAAATACTTAAACTTGTTAAATATTAATTATTATTTTTTAATTTATAAACTAACGTTTAGACAAGATTTTTATGCATAGCACAAAGGGTAACCCTATCCTGTTTTAACTAGTTCCCAGACATATATTTTGTTGTTAAAAAAAAACATGATTGTCTGCTGACGATGTACGATTCAGACGATGTATGAATGTAAATTAAGCAAGTATTGTATGTGTAATTACAAATGAACATCCAAAAATAGCTGAGGATATTGATTGGAGAGACATTTACCAAATTTGTAATTGGGTACAGTAGAATCAATATAAAGAGATTCTTGCTTGTATAGTGGTATACTGTATCGTAGGACTACTGCAGGGTAAGAGGGGACTGCGGGTGAGTATCCCAAACTATTTAGAATCAGTTTGAACAACTATCGCTTGTTTGGGTTTGTACATTCTAACATACCTCTTTAACTCTAGCAATAGTAGAGATTTCTTTTGGAGATAGGTTTTGGGCTTTACCTCCCAATATCATGCCTCTAAATCCACTTATATTTTACCATTTAGCACATATTATTCATAAGTTTTGTAAAACAATAAATGAAAAATGAGTAAATTCTGTACGTAGTTACCAGGATCGCTCAAACTTGTACTTATTTGGGGTAATATTGAATATTACCATTTCTCTAAGATGTTTTTTTTAAATATATAAACAGATGTTCAATTTTTAGAAAACAATTCAAAATGACTTCTACTAGGGTAGGCTGAAAAGTAATGCTCACTTGCTTATAGAACATGAATAAAAACAAATAGAAAGATCAGGGAAAAAGCACATTAAAATAGGATTCTTAAGCTTCAAAATCATATATTTATTTTTCAACATAGTTTCTGTTTAAGCTAACGCATTTCTCCCATCGTGTAACAAGTTTTTTCATTACGTAACTGAAAAATTCTTTCGACATTTCTCGAATCCAGGACTTGACAGCTACCTTCACCTCATCGTCTGAGGTGTAAGGATTACCCTAGAGGTGTCTCTTGAGTAGAGGAAAAAAATAAAAATTGCAAGGCGAAAGATGGGAGGAGTGAGAAGGGTGTAAAATCGGTTCAAACTTCAGGTTTTGCAGAAGCTCTAATCGACATGGTACCCATCGTTCACAGATTTTACGGTATCCTAATTGTTCAACAAGGAAGCCAACACGTTCCTTGGATATTCCAAAATGGTTTGTGCTACGCTTTTGAGTGATTCAGCAGTCATTTTGAAAAAATCGTGGACGAGTTTGGATTGCTTATCGTCTGTATCAATGATCGGACGACCGCTGCGTGTTTCATCAACAGTTATTGCTTTTCCAGGCTCACAATCATGAAATTTTATTACCCATCGATTTACAGTAGACCTATCAACAGCTTTGTCAACATAAACATCCTTTAAACAACGATGAATCTCAGTAGGAGTCACTTTTTCAGCAGTTAAAAATTTGATAACAGCAAGCTGTTTACCTTGCGTTGACATAACAACGACCTCAAACTTGCCCGTACGTACAGAGGAAGAATGTCACTTCCATATTCCACCTGGCGCGCTTTTGAAGGTCATTTGGTTCGCGCTGTACAAGCATGTGTGCATTACTTTTCAGCCTACACTCATATTATCGGGATTATCATATTTCACACTAATAAACATTATCTAGTCTAGAACATTCAATAAGATGAACGTTAGTGAATTCCAGACTAAACATATTTTTTATTTAACTGATAGTGGAAAGTTAAAAATAAATTCATTTTAAATCATAAAAATTACCTGCCTACAGCTACCCAAATTCGGGTAGCTATCTTAATCGAGTAAATAACATGAATTGCTTGTAGAGAAGTTTCACCATTATAAGATCTTTAACTAATACTCTTACGGAGGTTGTGTCTTCAACCAACGCCTAAGTGTGTTAGTGTTCGTTCGAGGCACATCATTGGCTGGACGAAAGCGGTTAGTAGTGTTGAGGCAGTGCAGGTGTTCAAACAGCCACGTTTTGAACAAAACTACAGGAAGTTCGCAAAGTTATATTTTTTCATTAATCGTTATCACGGCATGCGAAGATCGAAACAAACAAAAACAAATACAGGCATATCGAACAGCTCTGGACAGTTTAGAAAATCATGGACTTGTTTTTAATTTACAAAGTGATAATTCTGATGGAAATTAATTTTGTGGTAATCGCATTTGAGTGTTTTTCTTCAAAATAATGTATTATTAATTTTATTTATTTATTGATTGACGCCCTTTTTCGGAGCTTTTACATATGAATGGTATAAAATATACAGTATTTATTGTACATAACTGAACTGCCTCAGTAACAATATTTTATATTTGTTTAAATATAAATTGAAGATGTCCACTGACTTGGTATAATTGTTTCCCTCCATTTGTATTCTGGGCAAAGAGGAATACATATGGTAGTTAGTCCCAGAATTTTTGCACTGAAATAAATCCTGACTTCGAGTTTTACGTAGTGGTATCCGTAAGCTTATCACTTCAAGCAATACCGGACTATTAACTAAATCATTTAGGATTTTATATAGAAATACCAAGTCAGTGAAAATTCTTCTGTCTGACAATTTTAGCATATTCATATTATTTAACAGAGTGTTGTAGTTCAACAAAATTGCTGGAATACCCATTTTAAAATTTAGAAAACGTAAGAATTTGTTTTGTATTCTTTCAACCTTGTACATGTATATTAAAATGTGGGTTCCAGACGGGAGAGTTGTACTCAAGTCGACTTCTTACATAGGCAAAATATAACAGCTTAATACACTTTATATTGTTAAAATTTCTAGTTAGCCTAGTTATAAATCCCAACATTTTTAAGCCCTTATTAGAGATTTCTGTTATGTGGTTAACAAATGAAAGATTTGATTGAAAAGTGATGCCTAAGTCTTTAATTTGTGTTAATATCTCAAGAGCATTTTTATCAATATTTTATTATATTTATGTGAAAGTAAAGTGCTTTTAATAAGTCAGATAGGCCTCATACTTCATACATATGTCTGTTAATATTATTTTATTGTGAAAACAAGCTTATAATGGGTCCGAGTGGTTAAAAGTATGTATATACTGGCTTTCAATAACTTGGTAATTTTTGATGAGAAAACATTATTTAATTTCCACAACTTCGTGATAAGGAAAAGTATGCTGACCACTTAACCACGAGGGCGGCTATTTTGCATGACCACAGCCGTTCTGCATTAGGATAGCTACGTCTATAAATTGGTACCCTTAGATAAATTAATTTATTTTTGAGCAAGGTCAATACGAACCATACTAAACCCGAAGATCTTATGATGGTGAAAATACTAAGTAACAACTAGGTACATAGTATAAAAAATTATATTAAAAAAGTCAACTTACTCATCATTTTCTTTTTTAAGGCCAATAAGAGATGATGCACTTTCATAAATTGCAGAACTAAAACTGTTGATGGAAGAAAATAGAGACACAGACTTTCTGATTGAACTGCGGCGACTTCTACTCAGCAATTCACTACTGCCGTTACGCGAAGTATATAAAGAATTTGGACGGACACTGTTTGATGTTTGGATGGACAAACTGTACGATGAACAGCTCTTGTTTCTTGGATGATCCAAATCGCCTTCTTCATCACCATTTTCTAAATATCTTGTTTCATAACTCTCCATTTTGAATCCATCTTGAGCTTTGCAGTCCGCATTAGAAAAATCCGAAAATGTTTTACTAGAGCAAGTGTATAAGTTATGGTACAAGTTCTTATTGTCAGGTATTTTTGATAAATTTGAAGCTTTGACAAGATTGTCTGGTTTTTGGTTGTTCAATGTTTGATTATTGACAGTTGTGTAATTGTTGTTTTGAAGAGGGGGATCGCTCTCTGATATACTCCAAGAGGAACAAGAAATGGTCGTAGGCGAGCTGGCAGAACTGGATTTTACACCATTATTAAGCGAACCTGAAAAAAAATGTCATTATAATTCGATGAATTTTTATAGATCTGCTAAAATTCAAATTTATGACACCCCACCGGGTGGGTGTTGTTTTTGTCCCAACTATCCACTAGCTCCGAGAAGAGTAAGGTTGGGACGTACCTGACAATAGTTAAAGCCATTTCAAGCAACGTTGCGATTCTGAATGGTGGTCTTTCAACGGGGTGATGCTGAAAATAACCGCCACGCTGGAATGTGCAGCAAATGTACCTACTATAATATACTGGTTAATATAAATTTAATTTAATTTATTTACGCATTCCTAAATTTAAACCCAAGAACTCTCAACCCTAGATCGTCACAATACAAATTGAAAATGTGAATAATAATTTTATCTAGTGTTTAGAAGTCTACATAATAATTCATTATGAGAGATTATCAGAATCCAAACAACAATAAGATATCACAGTTTCACTTATGACAGTGTTGTTGCGGAAGTATGAGTCATAAGTCGTAATCACACTGATTTTCCAAGAGCCCATCTGACCGAAACCTGAGGAGGACCTAACAAATGAAGAATGGTTTAAGATAATATCATTTTTCCTACCTTGTCAATTATTAAAATACACCAATCTTAATTTAATAAAAACTAGCGGACCCAGCCACACGTTGCTGTGGCTAACGAAACATAACGCCACACCATTACCCAACGCCAACTGTTAAATCAAATCCCCCTGCCCGCTTGCCAGCCCGCTCCCTTTATTTATATATTTCCACCAATTTACACAGAACATTGACAAATTATATACGCAAAAACCTTCCTCGTGAATCTATTGGTGAAAACCGCATGAAAATCCGTTGCACAGTTTAAAAGATTAAAGCACAGACAGCGGGAAATAAGAATTAATTATTAATCATTTACAGCAGCGGTCATCACACTTTTCTGGTCAAGGGCCACATAGGACAATGTGAGGTATCACCGCGGGCCGCACACTTATGATTTCGGGGGGGGGGGGGGGGGGGGGGGAGGGGGGGGGGGGAGGGGGGGGGGAGGGGGGGGGGGGAGGGGTGTTGTGCCTTTTTGTTTAGCAAGTTAAAAAAGCAATTATTTTGCTTATTTAACTTGCTAAACAACACCGAGTTCCTCGTAGTTCCTTGTGTTCATAATTTGTTTGTATCTGTAATGGAATCTTTCAGTTCAATTTTCATCCATTTCGGGAAACTATCGAAAGGTGTGAATTTTCGCACACGTGATAAAAATGATAAGAATACATACAATAACAAAACTTAACCAATATTAAAGTTTATTTTGCTTTATTATGAGCGTTATTTTTTGGTCTTTTTTGAAATTTTTTTTTTACCTTCCTACACCCTCACCGTGTCATCTTTACGCTCTCTAATTTTCTCTGGGTCTTCTACTGCCCCCCTGAAAGACTCAAACGACAATTAAATTAATTGTAAAAAAACGGATAATATATTTAATTGTACGTGAAAAAATATATTTTAAAAGAAAACGGCAGATATTGCGAGCCGCAAAAAACCGGATAGTATAATTGTACATGAAAAAAATATATTTAAAAAGAAAACGGCAGATATTTGTGCGAGCCGCAAAAAAACGCATATAGTATAATTGTACTTGTACATGAAAAAAAATAGTTAAAAAGAAAACGGCAGATATTTGTGCGGGCCGCAAAAAAAAACGGTTATAGTATAATTGTACTCGTACATGATAAAAAATATAGTTAAAAAGAAAACGACAGATATTTGTGCGGGCCGCAAAAAATCGGATACTATAATTGTACATGAAAAAAATATATTTAAAAAGAAAACGGCAGATATTGCGGGCCGCAAAAAACCGGATAGTATTTGCACATGAAAAAAATATGTTTTAAAAGAAAACGGCAGATATTTGTGTGGGCCGCAAAAAAACGCATATAGTTTAATTGTATTCGTACATGAAAGAAAATATTGTTAAAAAGAAAACGGATAGTATAATTGTACATGAAAAAATATATATTAAAAAAGAAAACGGCAGATATTTGTTCGGGCCGCAAAAAAACGAACAGTATAAATTGTACTTGAAAAAAAAATTAAAAAGAAAACGCCAGATATTTGTGCGGCCCGCACAAATATCCGTCGCGGGCCGCAGTTTGACGACCACGGATTTACAGGGTTCAAACCACCAAAATTAGATTTTTGAGTAGTGGCAGGGTTACAACATTTAGATAGGCTCGAATTCAAACCCCAGTTATTTTCCATAGAAACGTTGCAATTGAGGTGGCTTAGACACATACTAAGACAGCCAGAAAACTGACTTCCACATAAAATACTGATGGTAGTTCCAGAGGGAAGATGTTCAGCGGGCCGCCCCAGGCAAAGTTAGGACAGTAACTTCAGAAGCTGTGCAAAGAGAAGCTATACCTGTAATGGACGAAGTCTCTGAGATAGTCGGACAGGGATGCCTGGAGGTGCCTCGTTGACGCAATGGTTTTCTGACTCGAATAGGACATGCGGAAGAAGATGAGATGATGAGACTAAGTAAACTTACCATTATATTTCTTATTCAACGATAGCAACTGATCATAAGTGTGTTGGTAGATCTTCCAAGCTCTTCGTAAAGTCCACCCACCTTTCATATAGGAAGTAAAATCGTTTCGCAGGAACGTAAGGAAGGATTGGCAGACCAAAGAGTCAGCCAGGACTATTCTCTCTTCTAAGGATTGCTCTAAACTCTTTTCATCAGATTGAGAGATAAACTTATTCTTGATTGACTTCATCCACCCAATCTGTGTAATGCATTGCTCCTCAATTTTTTTAATATCAGCAATTGCTTCGGTTACTTTACGATCATCGAAACACATAAGGGCATTCTGAAAACAATTAAAACTGGTTAATTAATGAAAATATTCAATTACTTAGAACACAACTTAAACAATCCCTTTGTAACAGGGCCGGCCCTAAGCCAAACGGCGCCTGGTGCTAGTAAAAACCTCAAGGGTGCTGTATTAGGCATTTTTAGGTACTATCAGTGCCTTGGCTCCTTCGCAGTCGGCGCCTGGGGTGGACTTCTCAAATTGTGCAAGCACAGGGCCGGCCCTGCTTTGTAATAACATTAGTGATTTTGAATGGAAATAGAAAATTGATGAAATGATTTTTATTACACCATATTGAAGACTTACCATAAACGTAACATAACATATCCCCGCTGTCATGTGAATATTCGGAGGACTATTGTTGAAGAGATGTTCAGCTTCTTTATTTTTATCATTTAGTAATAAAATTATTCCACGTCTCGCTTCCATCCATTCCGGCTCATTTGAACTCATGATTATCTCAAACGAAATTGTGTTTATAAAATATTTTTAGGAACAAGGCACAAAATACAGATTATTTTCAAAATAAACCCAAAGCAAGGAGGAGAGGACGTTTTAGCACGAAACGGAAAGCGAAGGAACACAACAATTTAACCGCGCAATTCTACATGCTACGAAAAAGTCCGTTTATTTTTCATTACGATATTTAATTTTTTATAACCACTAATCGCGTATAAATGCATTATGGCGTGAGGCAGGCTTTTTTCGTATACTTATCGATTTATATGCGGCAAACATTGCGTTAAGGGTTGAAGAGTCGGCATTTCAAAACATGTGACGTCAATCGATAATATCAGACGTCATCGAGAAGGGGGTAAGGGGGATGGGAAATTTAAAAAAAAAATGTACAAATTCTGTGTACGTACGACGCACACACGACCGCTTTATTTATAAATAATTATGGAATAATCCTGATAAAATTGAAAGAAGTTACATTTATCTACATATTGAATTTGAACAAACGCCATAAATTTAAATATAATAATATAAAATGATCATTATTTGTGGGCAAGAACTTAGTTTTTGACGTTCGCGATATTTTAATATTCATCGCCCTATTCACAAAAAAAGCTACTTAGCTGTCAATTTGACAGATGAGAGTAAATAATAGTGATTCGGAGCCGATATAAACAAGACCATTTAAAAATTCTACTTAATAAATTGTAATTATTTGTGCATAATCTTTTGACCATGGTGACAAAAATGCATCCACTGGATGTTAATATTTTCATTCCGGAATTCTGGAACCTAGAGAAGAATACCCGAATCAAAGGTTATGTTTCGAAAAGTTTTGACAATATTTTGGGTTTGTATATTTACGGTAAATATAAGGAAAGTATCCATGCAAAATTACCACGAGATTGTTGCAGTGAATGGGTGGAACTGAACCAGGATGGTGTCTTAGATGGCGATATTTGCAAGAAAAATTACCTTTCTAATGAATCGACAAGTTCCAACTATGTCTTGTTAGAGATGGAAAATGAGAAAGTCTATTTGAAAAATCTAAAATTAAATGGTCAAGTTATAGACCTAACTACGATGGTAAGAAGTAGTGTCGTCATGTTTTACAATTACGCTTCGATATTAAAATCAGAAGCGTTTTTTAATAACCAACCCGAACAATCTATGACAATCAAGAATGAATCAACTAACAACAATCAGTTTGCCCTGCTAAAAAGTATTATCAAACATGATAATTGCATCTGTCCTGAACAGAACAAAATAAATTATGGTGACTCTCTGAACTATGTGAAGAAATACAAAACATTCCATGTCGTTTCAAATATTTTTGAATTCTTCTGTTCATACTCGAATTTGTGCGTTCAGTTTAGCAGTTTTACAAACTCTATTAATTGGATTTGGTACTGTTTATGGAAAGAAAAGAAGGTATGGTTATGAATTATGAATTTTAATTGGTTGCCATAAATTTTTGTGAAACTTTCATATTTGGAACATCCTTTTTATTTCAGATATCGGTTAAGACTGGAAACTTGTTGACATCTATGCTGCTTGACCTTTTAGGGGGGCTAATTGTTCTACACTGCATAAATCAATGGACTCTTAACCCTGTGAATGAACTTTTTGATATTATAGAGGTAAACATTCTTATTGTATAATACATTTAATACGTAATAGTAATATGTAGTTAAATTTTGTGCGCCAAGAAGTTTTTACCATTTTCCTTCTATGCACCTTTATTTCTGGGAAGACATTTTAATATTATTTAAAAGCAGAGACTGTATACGGATAGTTCCCGTAAGCACTCTTGATATCTCCCATTTCAGTTCATTCTTTTGAGCTTGTTTCCAGGTCCCGCGAGGGTTCCTTTTTTCTCGCTTATAGATCCCCTTTATTTGAGTTTCCTGAAGAGGAAAGAGTCCCAGTGGCGGTTCGTGGTCTTTTTAACAGGGGGTTCAGAAATCCAAGAGAAGATATATCTAATCAAAATTTCCATTTAGAGGAATTAAATTGTTTAATGTTTTTTACAGCAATGCACATTGCTAATTATTATTGTTTTTACAACAAGATATATAGTACAAGATATAAGTGGACGCGGAGGCCTTTTATTTTTAATTTCCAACCTTTTTTCATTTATATTATTAGCATTATTTTTTATGTACACAATACTGTATTCAGCGATTTTTTTTTTAAATATTACAGAGCATTAGCGACAACCTATAAATGCAACCGTTTTCAATTTGATATCCAAAACAATACTAAAGTAAGTTCAACACATAATTACATAACTAGCGACTTGACAATGCGACATTTGCCGAAAATAATATAAAAAAGAGGAATAAAAACGCTACAAATATTTTGATTCTCATGCCTTCAAAATTTAAAATCGAGCTTCTTTTTTGCATGAGGCAAGTACGCGCCAAAGTGGTTTTTATTTATTTTGTGCATAATTTTATAAGAATGAAAAAGTTAGATCATAAAAACGTCAAAAATAGTCTTAGCCATAAAGGGGTACTTTTTTTTAATTGTTTCTCATATTACTTCATAGTTACTTAAGTCATAAAAAAACATTTCTTTAGTAGTTTACGCTTATATTTTTGTTACGCAAATAATAATTTTATTGTAATTCCAATCCATACACAAGGTAGTAAAAGGTTCAATTTATCCGTAGCATATTTTTTGATGTTCATAATGTAAACCAATTCGTAGTAAAGATTAATCTAAATAGGATTTCAAGTAGAGCTTCATCCGGTGCAAAGGCAATCAATGGTCATTCTGAGACGAACTCGATCGGTACTACTCGTGAAAGATCGGAGATCACGTGGTATCACTTGACTCGTGATCGGCGTGCCAAGCGTGCTTGAATTTGGTAAAGAAATGCATAGTTTCGTTCAAATCACCGTCAGATGGATCTGTATGGGCCAGGATATTCTTCTTTAGAGAATTTTGTGCGGAACACATCACGCACAAAATGGAAATAGGTACCGATTTCGATGCGGCGGCGCGAGTTTTAAATACGGATTTTAAAAGAGCCTTATTCTAATGTGATTAACTTGTTTTATAATAATATTATATGTATATTATTTTAAAACATGTTTCTTTTATTTTATCATCTTTTTAATGGGGGTTCAGCGCACAAACGCACTTTAGAGAAAACCGCCACTGAAGAGTCCACAGAGATGGCCTCAGCTCTCCTCTCCACTCCCCTTAGGTTCTCCAAAGGCCCCTATTTTTTTTTTGTTTGAATCGTCCAGTTTTTGGTCCGACGAGTGTCTAGGGAAGTAAAAGGTTCACCCAAGCCCTGAGTACTGGGGTATGGTCTAAATACTCCGATATGCGACCCTTTATCTTGTAGGCACTGTTCGTGACACCATTCCCCAGTGTCATTCAGCCTGAGCACAGTAGCTCCATACCCTGGTTTGGGATGACTATTTATTGTAGGTCATTTTTCCACCCCCTGAGTGATGGGTTCGCCACACTCCCTAGGTTTAGGAAGACATTTATTTGTATTGCAATATTGGTGTACATTTATAATAAGTACTTGGGGGCATACATGTATTACGTGAGCAGTTTTTCTTCCAATCTAGACCCCTCCCCCCTTGTAGAGATAAATTTGGGCCACTTTGTATATTCTTTTCAAGTTACGTTAGATTTTGCTTGACCCCCCCCCCTTTGAGCTCACGTGATTAATGTATGCCCCTTTGCCTACTTATGTTTTCAGTTGATTGTGGATAACTTACGTGCATTGCTAAAGTGGTTGATGGGTTCCCCAGCCGGTCTAAAGTTAAATCACGCCTTCAATAACATGCTGGGAAAGTTCTTCTTGTATCACATCGAGCTCTGGTGGATGTTTTTAGGTAATATTTATTTATTTATTTATTGCTTCTTCACAATTTATATACATATATTTTTAGCATGTAATTATTAACCCCACTAGGGTTCGCCTGTATCAGGGTTAATATAATAATGTATTTAGTTTCCTTCTTGAGGTTGTTGTGTTAAAACCATGTAGGTATGACTGTGTGAAAAATGTAGAGATATGTAAAGAATGCAAGACTGATGTAAGCTTAATGAGTAAGATTAAGAAAGCGATGCTTAGTTTTTTTGGGCAAGTAGAGCGGATGAACAAAGAAACGAATGTGAGGAGAATATATCGACCCATAATCGGCAGAACAGCGTAAACGACATTTTTGTCAAATTACGATTTTTAGCGAAAACTGTTCAATGCTGCCTAATACATCAATGACAAAAATATTGCAGCTCTATCTCATATGCCTGACACTTTTTTTTAGTAGTTGTAGCTTTCAGCGTAAGCGACTGTGGTCGGTTAAGCTGTCTTACGTTCAAGAATGTTTCAGTTTAGTCGGTTGGCGTCCATCTGGTGACTAGTGCAGACGTGTCGGCGGCTAGTAGCATCGGAAACTAAACGAAAATTCTTAAGTTCTTAATTTATTCTTTTGTATTTGAATATTAGAATAAAAAGTATTGCAAATTATATCATTTTTCCCAACCGTCTGGAGCCAGTGAAAATATGGCATCCCCAATTTTGGTTTGTTGTTAGGCTGAAGGTAGTGGGGAGGGGAAGGGAGTGTGGAAAATATAACTGGCTGTTCAGATCTAGTCACCAAACAGGACTAAAGCCATTTCAAGTAATAAGTCTAATTATACACTATACACCTTCGCAAAATTACAAAAAATATATAATATTACTTTTTTATCTGAATACGGCACAAGAGGCCCAACTTTTCCTAACCGTCTGGAGCCAGTGAGACTATGCATCCTCAATTTTAGTATGTTGTGAGGCTGAAGGTAGTGAGGAGGAGGAGATGTGGAACCGGGCTATTCATATCTAGTCACCGTATTTAACCGTATTTGGTGACTAGATCTGAATAGCCAGGTACATTTTCCATATCTCCTTCCCCTCCCCACTACCATCAGCCTCATAACATACTAAAATTGGGGATGCCGTAATCTCACTGGCTCCAGACGGTTGGGACTCATGTGTTGTATTTGGATAAAAAAGTTACATTATATGATTTTTTTAATATTTTTTCGCTGGTGTGTAGTGTATATAATTATTATTAGACTTATTACTTTAAATGGCTTTGGCCGTATTTGGTGTCTAGATTTGAATATCCTGGTACATTTTCCACATCTCCTTTCCCTCTTCACTACCTTCAGCCTCACAACATACTAAAATTAGGGATTCGGCTCCAGTTGGGAACAGTTGGGACTCTTGCGTTGTATTCGGATAAAAAAGTTATTTTTATGAATTTAAAATTGCTTTAGCCGTAATTGCTATTGCCAGGTGCATTTTCCACATCTCCTTCCCCTCCCCAGCCTCATAACATACCAAAATTGAAGAGGCCATAGTCTCACTGGCTCCAGACGGTTGGGAGAAGGTGTGACTCTGGTGTTGTATTCAGATAAAAATGTTACATAGCGGTTTATTGCTAAGCCGACTGCACATATAAGTATGTCGTATTTTGTTATTACAGCATGCTCCTTCGGAGAGTCGAAATTATTGTTAGTAAAAATATCATTACAACGGATTTTCAATCAAGATGCCTGCAGATACAAGTATATCGACTTTGGTTTTACGGCCGTATATCCTCTTTGCATGCTTACTTGCAAATCATTGTATTTAGTCAACTTTAGGATCAACTGTCATGGAACCATTTTATTTATTTATTTGTTTACCTATCATGATTACGTGATAGATATTTCAAAAATAATTATGTACTCTGAACAGCGCATGCGACATTTCGTAGGGAAAAAATCTGTCAGGGTCATAGGCAAAACAGCGTTACCGCCACTATCTCAACAACTGAAGGCATTTAGATATTTGTATTATCAGCTTTATATAGGTAGCAACCAAAGATTAATAATCCTCATTAACCAAAATCCTTTTTGGAATCATTGAAGAAAGTTAATTAAAAAAAAAACCTTCTCCTGAATAATTTACTGTTTGCCGCTTACGCTGTTCTGCCGATCATGGATCGATATGACTTACTGTAAAAATATAATTTTATGGAAATTAAATGTTACTTCGTGCATACATATTTACTTTATGAACGAATGTAATATAATCTAACTCGATAAATAGTAATAAATATATATGTACAGCAAAATAAGTGTGTGCAGTACAGTAAAGGGTTTTGCAACACGTAAAATAAATCCCATTTGTTTATAGGCCTTTTCTAAACATTTTTATGTAAAATATGATCCTTATGTAGCTTTTTAGAATCTAGTAAAACTCCAACGTCTCTGATTTTTTCTACATACCCGTTACAAAGGTAAATAGTTTAAATAATTAATATATATTATAAAAGAAAGTGCAAGAACGGGTGCTTGCCGCTAAAACTCGGAAACGAGTCCTGGTACGACGAAGGAAGTTATATGGTGTGGTAGCCCTCTATCCCCCATCCATGAAAAAGGTTCCCGTTTTTACCAAAAGGGCGTGCTTTTGAAGATATAAGGGCTTGAAGTTTCGCCCTCTACAAATTTCTAATATTTCAGAACATTCGAGAGTATTCAGGAGCATACCACAATATTCCAGAACATTCTAGAATGTTGTGGAATGTTCGGAAATAGTCTGGAGCATCTGGATTATCCGAATATCTGAGTATCTGAGTACCCCAGCTAGTTAGTAAAAAGTAAGTGCATTTTCCAATGTTGTAACATTACATTTGTCTAAATTAATAAATAGTTGAATGTTTTTGTATTTAAATCTTCCTCTAACTTATTACAATCATCTATAGAGCTAGCATATTTATATAATTTCATATTATCTGAAAAAAATAGGAAATCTGAGTGATTTATAATATGTTTGATATCATTTATATTCAAAGAGAACATTTAGGCCCCAATATGAAGCCTTGAGGTATACGTGAGGAAAAAGCAACAATTTGTTACATTTAACCTTTTAACCCTCCGTCAGGCGCAACTAATCAGTGAGATGAAGTGATCTGTTATTTTTGTGCCAAAGGCTGAATATGGCCGGTCTAGGGGCATAACCTTCTGACTTTTCTTCCTTCCCCACCACTCGCGTTTAAAAAATTTTGAAAAATTTAAGGGAAAAATCTATTTTGATCTGTTTTTATATGATATAATCTCACAGATGAATTGCACCTGATCATGTTAGGATTTGCATTGCACCTGACGGCGGGCAACAAATTGATTTCTATTTTTAATGTAAGAAGACACTTCTCTTTTTCATATAGAATCCAATAACACTAATGCAGCGAGTAACTCACCAATTACTCGCGCAATCATAACTTATAACCACTATGAAAAATTACTACACTTAGACATTTTTCACGATTCCTTGCAAACATACAAAACTAATTTATTAAATTTCTTGGCGTGATATAATTGTTTTAAAATTACTTACACTTAACTTTTCATTAAACTTTAATCAGTCAATTACAATTAGTGAGCATATAATTCTTGATTTTAAAATGTCTCCCTATCTCCCCCCCCCCCCCCCTCTTTTCTTCCTTTTTATTATTATTACTTCATTCATTCAATAATTAAGTTTTAAGACCGGTTCATATCTCAGGCTTAATTATCAAATGACATTCTATGGACTTACGTAATAGGTACATAACCATGTAATAATTTAATTTAACATACCTTATAATCTGTATTATATTGTACTGTGTATGTCTTAATAAATAAATAAATGAGAACCATCTTAGAAGATTTCTGCTTATATCAATCTTTGAGAGATTATTTACATGTAGAATGCTGTTGGGTTAGTTTAATTTAGGTTAAGAGGGGCCAGCACAACACAATTGAGTATGTCGATGTTGAGCGTGCAAAACTTACAGTCTTATTTTACAATGTATTTTGCGTAACAGTTATGTACCTATGATTATAATGTAATTATCCTAAGAAATACTTAACTATATATCTGTATTTTATCTTTGCAGTGATAACGAAGAATATTGTGGAAATGGTGCTCCAGATATTTCAGTTCGTAGGAATGTTGGGAATATCTTTTCAAGCAGCCATTTTAGCAGACATGCTATCTTTAGCGAGTTTCCATATTTACTGTATTTACACGTATGCAGCCAGGTACAATTTTGAAACTTTATAATATGATTTTATTTTATGGAAGCTCATTTTTTTAAATACATTTTTCTCTCTGTATTCTCTTTTCTATTTTCTACTTTCTATTATAATTTTTTCAATTTTCTCTATGTTTATATTACATTTAATCTAAAGTAACTAAATTCCATTGGTCACCATGAAACAGGCAGTCGCCTAGTACGGTGATTTTGTATCTATTATATGTAAATATCTTAATTAAATATCATCAGCCTTACTAAAAAAAAATCACTTCACAACCACTAAACATTTTCAGCCTTACTAAAAAACCTTGTGAAAATTTTATTCAATTGATAAACGATTGCAGATATGAAAACATTACTAATTAAAAAATGACAAAAAAATTGTTCATGGAAAGATATATTATATACACTGCTTACAAAGCCAGAGGGGGTAGTTTATCTGTTATATACGACTGTTGTATTTATAAATTCTGAATGAATTTTGGATCCAAAGTGTTTTAAATGTCTTGTATATTTCTTATTTTGAAGATGTCGTAAAAACAAATACCATTTTAGAAACTAGATAAAATTACCTTTTAGACTTTTCTATTTGAAATACACTTTAGCATTTATGAATTGCAGTATTTTAAGCTTTCAACATGAAAAAAGTTGAAAAAAAAGCTTACTGTGAACATATTCTATCAAAACGTTGAAAAATTTCAAATTTTAAAATTTCAAAGAAAATTCAAAATTTAAAAAACACAGTCCTTTTCTTTAATGAATTTGAAAGAAAACTGTCATCTCGATTAAATTAAAAAATTTACAATTATTCTCCGAGAGTGCCTGAAAAAATCTGCAACTTTGTTTTCTCAAATTTGTATTTATTTGTACACGTATAAGGCATTAATGTTATTCGATAATATTACTTTCATGGAAGTTTTATTAAAATCTCGCGGCAACGGCCGATTAAAAAAATAATGTGTCTAAATAACATCACTTTTTCCCGATAACTAATTAAATTCACAACTCGACACTGAAACTGACGAAAAATAACATAAAATAATAATAAATGTATTGATTACACAAATAGAAAATTAAATTGGTGCTTAGAACAGACAATATGAGTTAAAATACGATCTGAAAGAAAACAAAATCACATCAAAAGTCATGAACAATTCGTGAGAGAAAAATATTAGCGGGAACGAAATGCGCGTGTGCAGTAATGACCGCTAGAAGGCCAGTATGAATGAAAAAAACAACGTTGCCAGATCGACAGAAAGAGTTCTTATTAGTAATAATTTGTAGCGTAGGGAGTGTGGCGAACCCATCGCTCAGGGAGTGGAAACATAAACCTGCAGTAGCCATCCCAAGCCAAGGTGTACTCAGGTTGAATGTCCTGGAGAACAGTATCACTAACGGTGCCTCCGAGAAACAAGGTCGCATCTCGGAGTATTGCTGCTGGAGTGACCCTCTATTTCCCTGGTAAATCGTGGGACAAAAAATTGGACCATTCGAAAACTAGGGGCCTTTTGGGAACCTAGGAGTGCTGAGTAGACTTGTAGATACCTCTGTAGACTTCCTTCCTGGGGCCTGTAGAAGGAACCAAGAAGAGAAGCCGTGGAGAGGAGAGCTGAGGCCATCTCCATGAACTCTTCCCTTGTGGGGCCTTCAGGGAACCAAGGGGAAGGGCACTCTTCCAGCTCGAGGCCTTTGAGGAACCAAGGAGGAGTGAAGTGGAGAGATGATGTCCTCTTCCCATGTGGGGCCTTCAGGGAACCATGTAGGAGTGAAGAGGAGAAATGAGGCCTAAAAATCTCTGTGAACTCTTCCCCTGTGGGGTCTTTAGGGAACCACATAGGAGTGGGGACGAGAGATGAAGTCGTCTTCCCTCCTGGGGCCCTCGGGGAGCCAAGGTGGAGTGGACTCTTCCCTTGTGGGGCCTTTGGGGAACCAAGGGGAGGTGAACTCTCCTTCGTGGAGCCTTCGGGGAACTAAGGAATGGAGAGGAGAGATGAAGCCCTCTTCCCTCATGGGGCCTTCAGGGAACCAAGGAGGAGTGAAGAGGGGAAATGAGACATGGGAAGACACATTGTGGAACCAGAAGATGTAGCTTCATTTCCAATGATAATCCTGGTGAACTTTATAAAAAGGACTGGGTTACTGTCAAAGGAATGAGGTAAAATGGGAGATAGCTAGAATGGGAAGTGCTCACGGGAACAATATACATATATGTAAACCGTTTCCGCTCTTAAAAAAAAAATATATCACAAACAAAATGTACAGTCTTTACACAGTGCGGAACAGATATACCGTTTTTTTTTGTTAGTAAGGCTGCATGTGTTTTATGAAATAAAAAAAACATATATATGTATATATATATATAAATAAGCATATTAAAAGAAGTGCGTATCTAGAATGTAGGTACTTTTCTCGGCACATTTATTCATGTTTAAAAATAATTTTAAAATGATTTATTTTTATTTTTAGGCTATATAGTATACAGATAAGTGGACTGATAGCATTGTGGAGGCTGTTTCTGGGTAGGAAACATAATCCCCTACGTGGAGGGGTGGATTCTTGTCAATATGATCATCATCAGCTGTTTATTGGAACTCTAGCCTTCACGATTTTACTGTTCCTGCTACCTACCACAGCCCTCTACTATGTAGTTTTTACAACGGTGAGTCTACTTCGATCTCAGTACATTTTGAAATTCTAGTAATTCTAACATAGACCTCGCGTCTAAAACAAGTATGTTTCTAAATTTCTCTTATTTAATAAATCAAACCAAAATTGCCTCTCTGAAATCACAAAATGTGATTTCAGAGAGGCAATTAAGAGATAAACCATAAATATTTTACGTAACATTTTTTAATTTCAAACAAGGAATTATATAATTTGTCCAAAGAAATGTCAGTCGTAATGATAATTTTTTCAAACCTTCAGGCCGGTAGATACCGTAATATTAATTATTCCGATTTGACAGCTTGTAGTAGAACTACGATCACGAGAACTCTGGCTGGAAAAAAAGGTAGTATCCAACAAAGCCACCACTTTTTTTTTTACATTAGCTCCACACAGGAGGAAAAAACTCCCTCAGGGCCTATGTCATCTTTGGGGATGCTGTATGGAGGATCTTTTCAGGAAAAGGAAGGAGAGGAGGTGTCAATCTTGAACCGGTACACATATAACTAACAAATTTACAGACAGATTAAATGCCAAATGGTCGAGTTAAAACATGACTGCACTACGCTCAGTCGATTATTATTAGTATTTATGTTGTTGTTGAAATAAGAGACCTTGGTACCTTTGACACTAAATTAACTTTTATTAAATATATTAATAATATATCCAGTAAAGAGCTATGCAAATGTTGGGATTTATCTTGCGAATTTCGAGGAATTTTAAAATTTTTAAAACTGTCAAACTGCTATACACTTCTCTTGTTAGAAGCCAACTAGAATTTAACTCCACCATTTGGAATCCATATTACAGCACACATGAATATTCCCTTGAGCGTGTCCAACATAAATTCTTACGTCACATTAATTTTAAATTGGGAATATCAATTGAAAACATTAATTACTTCTCCCTGTTACATCTACTGGGACTTGATACATTAAAAGAGAGAAGAATTTGTTCCGATTTATTTTATTTATTCAAAATTGTTAATAACTTGTTGAACTCTCCTGAGCTTCTTTCGTTAATATGTTTTCATGTACCGAGTAGATCAGTTCGCCACAAATTGCCTTACCATTGTAAGAATACAGGATCTAATGCTGAATTATATGCCATAATAAATCGCCTGCATATACTTGGTAACAAATATGTTGTTGATGATGTGATAAATATTGAAAGATTATCAACATACAAACATTGTATAATTAAAGCTGTTTGTCAGCGCTTCTCAGTTAGATTATAATCTAATATACTTTGAATGTTTGTATTCTTCATTAATGTTTATTTCTGGAATTTTTTAATTTATTACCACGTACTTTACGTAGTAATTTTTTAGTTCATAATATCTTGTACACAATCATGTATATGAGGTTTTCTTTTTCTTCATGTTTGTATTTATAATAGTTTACTATTTTTACTTTATACTTTCACTTCAATATGTGCTTTTTAATTTTTTGTCACATTATTTTTTTTTTCTTAACTATGTATAGGTATTCTTTCAAATTATTGCAATTGCTATGTAAAAGCCGTTGATCGGCGTTAATTCATAATAAACAAATAAATATTGAGTTTTTATGATATTGTTTTTTTTTCAGTTCCGAGTCATTTTGGTTATGATGGGAGGATTTCTTACTTGGCTTCGTTACATTATACAATCATTTCCATTGTATTTAGTTGTACTATGGCTTTTTAAATCTAAAAGAATAGCAGGTAAATTATATTTCTTACTTTTCACTACGTAGGTATTCCTAATAATTTTATCAAATTGCTCTCCATTGTTTTTCTTTTCTGTCTCCCCCTTTTTACAACTAAACATCACTGGTGTAGGGTGGGACAAATTCCTAACTTTGGCGAGGTACGTGATTTTAAACTGACTTTTTTAGACTTTTTACCATATTATACTTAATTAATAATATGTTGTTAATCTTTCAGGTGAAATAAAAATTTCCTTGATCCCCTCAATGGAAGCACAGAATAAGCCAACGTTACTGCGGGTTCATCTCCAGACTGCTTCTATATTACAACTTATTTCTAAATACCGCCCTCCTCCATTTTCTAAACCTGTGGCAGTTGAATGGGGAGAAATAATATCCAGCCTAATGAGGGGGAAACTGTTATACCCTGTGTAGTTAATTCATAATATGTAGTTAATACATAATATGTATTTTAATAATTTATTAATAAACAACTGTTTTGACACGGCTATCTTTTTTCAATCACAAAAATGCTCATCCGGCGTAGAATTGAAAATTACCATTTTCTATTATTGGAAGAAAGAAAGATATTATTATTATTAAGGTAGAAAATAAAACACTCGTTCCTATATTATTTCCCAGCTGCACTCCGTCGAAAAACACATTTTTATAGCGTGGGTGTCAGCCGCCCGGGGCGGAGGAAAATTTTGCCATCCCTTATTTAGGTATTTCAAGCGCCGAGGGGGGGAGGGTGTGTAGAAATCCTATTTTTTTTTATTACAATCTCATTTTATTCCAATATTTATATCACAAGTGACGAGTATTCTACCAATAAAAATCATGTTTATAAATTCTACAACAAATTTATAACTGCTCTCGGAAATCGAGAATGGCATCCGTGTATGGCACTCAGAACATCTAAATGGTTTTCTTGTCTGTCTGGCAGTACATAAATAGTCTGCAACTAGAATTTTATAACTGAACTTCGAATAAGAGAATGTTTTCCTTCGAAATTTGTCAGCAGATCCAAAACTGGAATTTTACATTCTGAACACAAATCTGATATAAATTAAATCTGCATGCGGTGAATTAAAACTACACTCAGAACATGAAAATGGATTTTTTTTATTCTGGCATCACATGCATGGTCTGCAGCTAGAATTTTATAACTGTACTTTGAATAAGATAATGTTTTCCTTCGAAATGTATTAGAAGATGAATCCATAACTGAAATTTTTCATTCTGAATACAAATCTGGTTTAAATTAAATCTGTATGCGGCGAATTAAAACTACACTCAGAACATGAAAATGTTTTATTTTTATTCTACTTAAAAGTCTGCAACTAGAATTTTATAACTGCACTTCGAATAAAATAATGTTTTCCTTCAAAATGTATCAGAAGATGAATCCACAACTGAAATTTTACATTCTGAATACAAAACTGGTATAAATTAAATCTTTATGCGGCAAATTAAAACTACATTCAGTACATGAAAATGGTTTCTCTTTGATTCTGGCAGCACATACGTAGTCCGCAACTAGAATTTTATAACTGCATTTCTAATAAGAGAATGTTTTCCTTCATCAGCAGATGAACTACAACTGGAATTTTACATTCTGAACACAAAACTGGTTTTAAATTAAGAGTGAATCTTGTACGAGTCCCTAGCTTTAATAAGTATTACTCTCAAAATATGCGTATGGTTTTCCTGGAAATTACGGATTTTGAAGAATGGTTTGAAACAAAATTTTAAAATTTTTGGAATAATTAGAAGTTCATCTCCACTCGAAATATTAAAATGATTTTCTTCGAAATGCGTCAGCAAATTAATCCGCTAGTGGAATTTTGACAGATCATTCCGAACATGAAACTGGTTTTAACCTAAGAGTCTGTACGCCGGTCCTCAGCTTTAATTGATACTACACCCAGAACACGAAAATGATTTTCCTCCTATTTTTTTACTTGGAACACACGGATGGTTTGATGATTCATCGAAACACATAATGATCCATGAAACTTTCTTAGAATTGTCAAAGTATCGCCCACGGACCTCAATCATTCTCACTAAATATTAGTCATCAACAATCCAAGCGCAAAACAAAATACGGGGAACCCCCCTCCCCCCATGCAAGGTTTTTCAAAATCATTTAGACAGTGACCTTCCTCTTGTTTTGAAAGTCAAGTGTGGAAAATTTCATAAACCTCAGAATAAAACTAGATTTGTAAAAATTATTCCACACCCTGCCCGGTGATCGTCACACTTTACATGTCATCTTTATAAATAAATAAAATGAACAAAAGAATATAATAATCTTTTTTTTAAATTTATTTTATATATTCAATAGTATTATAATTCAATTTTTAAACAAGTTCTGCTGTATAATTATTATTACACGTGAAAACTGTTTCACCTTCAGCAGGCGAAACAAAGCTGTCAAGTGACAAATTAAACTTGATAGCAATAAATAATAATCTCGTAGAATTTTATTTGTATAGAACACTAATAATAAGTAATAATTTGGGAGGCGGGAGTGGGTACCGCCGCCCCGGGAACCTTTATTGGATAACCAACACCTCTCCCATAGGTCACCCCAAGTGGTTCGCTACGTTTGATGATTTAGCAGGGGTGCCCGGGTTCATGGAATGAGGTGTGTTTAGGTCTGATGACCAGGACACACTGAACCCCAGATTCCTATCCACCCCTTAAACCCTTTTCCTTCCCAGAACCCTTCTCTCCTTCCTTTCCTTAAAAAACCCTCCACACAGCATCCCCAAAGATGGCATAGGCCCTCAGGGAAATTATTTTCCTCAGGGCCTCCTGTGTTGAGCTCATGTAAAAAAAAAAAAAATAGGGTCGAAATGAGGAATTATAATAAAGCTAGAGTAAAAATGTGTGTCATGCGTCTTGTCAGTCTTGTCCAATAAACCGAACAAATTTTGCTCTTCAAAAATCTCATGCATTTTTCAAATTTCCCCCCTTTTGATTCTAAAAAATAATGGATAGCGCTATCATTTCTATGGCTAGATTGCGCATTATTTTCGTCTATGATAACATTTGACATGTGTCAAATCGTGTATTTCGGAAAATACCGTAGTGGTTGTAATGTCCCATACTTTAATTAGATTAGAGATATTCACGGCCTACCGAATTAGCGAGCTCATTAAAATTGCGTTTACTTCGCTGGAATACAACAACAAAAATCATACTTCACCAATTATGTGACGTGGGATGAATCAAGCTGAGAGTGACGATTCTGGTCGGAGTTTGTTTGATAACGAGACACCAAATGCCACTATTTTGGACCAAAGCGATGATAAAGAGAATATACACGAGACGGAAAAACCACCTGAAGAAGCAACCACCACTCCGGCGGCAGATAAGCGCGTAACTCTAAATATGGTTCTGAGAGAAGCCCTGTTTTTTCTTGCCTTGGCATTGACGACATACGATGCATTACAAAATTCGTGAGTTTTCTCTCGATTTACTTATCTAAACGCCGATATTTTCAATATTTATTGTTAAGATAGATTTAGGTTCCGATTAGAATCTGTACAAATCGAGTACAATATTTGACCTCTCAAGTAAAAATGGATGAATTATTATTATAAGCCTATATACTTAATTCGCGGCTGGTTTTTTTGTGCAATAGCCTTGTAAACCAAAGAATTTGTAACCGCAACCAATATTTTGACAGTTTTTTAGGTTATAATGTCATGTCCTGGTATATCAGGTTTACTGCGAAGGACAAGGCACAATAACCCAGATTTAAATGAGTCCTGAATGTTGTGGGTACTTTTATTTGTTCGAACCTTCTTCCTGGCATACCTAAGTAGTTTAACAATAATTTATTCAATCAACAAGCTGATATTCAATTATTAATTTAATTAACAATCCTACAACATTTTTATGACTTCTTTGCTAACCTCCTTTGATAGCCTCCGTGGATGAGGGGTAGGGCTCTTGACTAGCAATCCGGAGATCACGGGTTGAAATCCCGGCACTTCCAAGTAAACTTTATTGGATTAAGTTATTGTATTTCAAAATGTATTCATCTAAATAATATATATTGATTTGTGACACGTTCCAGAGTGGAAGATACTCTCAGTATAATCCTTGTGTAAGTGCCTCCGTACATAACACTACTCACAAACTACTCGATCCTCGTGCGCTTATCATGCGCGCCGATCGTAAGTACCCCCCGTACGATTTTGCTGGTGCTCGTACACGGCACTACGCGACGGCTGTGGGTTTCCAATCTGTTGCAGATACCGACGGTGAAGATTGCATGCGACGCGTCATTTGTGCCTGATACTTATTCGTTTGACTTTTGACAGAATGGCATCGGAGAATGTAATGTTAGATTTGTTTGTATAACTATACTTTACCAGAATACGTAAGAAAGGATTTAGTGGAGAAGGTGTAGATTGATGTTGGAAAAAAAGTCAATTTAAGAACATTATCCTCGTCGCTAGAGTCGCTTGACATCGTGTTAACTTCGCGGCTGCACGTGAAAAAATGGTCAAGTTCAGTATATTTTTGGTAGCGCCGTGTACGGAAACCAGCATTAAAGAGTAGTATATCTATGAGGGTACTTGTGGTTGCGTCACAATCATGTAGTTTGTAAGTATCTCCATGAATGGAGGGCCTAAGTCCACCATCCAGAATTGAAACTTTGCTTGAAATGACTTCAGCCGTGTTTAGTGACCGGATCTGAATAGCCACCCTCCCTCTTCCCCATCTCCTTCCCCTCCCCACTATATACAGCCTCACAACATACCCTAATTGGGGATGCAATAGTCTCACTGGCTCCAGACGGTTGGGAGTAGTCGTTAATTCACATTAAAAAAACCTTGTGAAAACCATTTTTGTATGTTTATATCTAAATATGTAGTTAAGTACTTCACCACATAACAATTTAAATCAAATTACACAATTTTGATGACACTCTTTACCCAAAATATAAAATGAATGTTGCCATGGTTCAAGACAATATTAAACTTAACAATATAATTCAACGGCAGTGTTTTCAGTCCCCCCAAGATCTCTCGGACCCCGACAGCGGTGCCCTTCTTTGAGAAGGGTTCTCTGGTCACTGACTGGTACAAGGGTCAAGTCTCCACTGCCCTCTCCTTCATCTCCATGTCTGAGGTTTCGTTTGTGATGTACTACGCGCCCTGGGACGCTGAGAGTCAACATGTGCGCCACGAGTTTGATTTGGCTGCTCAGACAATGTTTAAGCAAGTGAGGATTATTGGAATATTAACCTACGTAAATAAAAAAAATTCTTTATCAAACTAAATAAGTACCTTCCTACCTACTTTCATATAATATCTTCAATTATTTTTTATCATGAATGGGTACGTACCATTTTCATGTAACATAATATTGATGATGGTTCCTGAAATATTCTATTTTTGAATTAAAAATTGCGAGGAATGTGGTAGGAAAACTATTGTATACGGCATATTATTTTTCAGAGAGATATTCTTACAATTTGTACTAAGTTAATAAAAAAGTGAAGAAGTTAATTTACTAAATAATTATTTATTGCTGTGAGCAAGGAAAGAATTTTGCTGTTTCGTTGATAAGCCTATTAACATTTCAAAATTTCCGTGACGGTAGAGTAATAGAGAGTAAAACACTAAATCAAAAATGTGATTGTTTTTTATGACTTTTTTATATCATTATTTTACGATTTTATAAGGCATCACATCTTTTATCACCTCAAGGGAACTTTGCTTGGTCATAGCTACAATTAATTTTGTGTAGTTCTTTAAATAAATGTGTTTTATTGTTTTATTTAAGTATTCTCATAATTGATAACAAGTGTGTTTTTTTGTGAATCCATTCACTCTAACAATGCAGTCGAAATTTATATGCATTTATTCTTTTGTTGATTTCATGCAAGTGTTAGCATGCTTGCATGTAACATCATAAATATGATTTATGTATGTTTCAAAGTTTTGTAAAGTAGATAATTATTAATTATTATTGATTAAAAAATACTTGTAGCATAAAATCTGGCTTATTGCTTATTAGATTAATGTTGCTGTGTTATGGCTTGACATTTACCAATCGTTTTCTGATATATTCTGAATAAAGAGTACGCCAAGTTTCTTCTGTTTTACTTTTGACCTCTTTGACCCCAGAGCTAATATTATAATAGATTTTGAAGAATCGCCAAAAATATCCAAAGTGAATTATTATGAGCTTTTCAAAATATCCTATTTATTACCACATTTTGAACATATTTTTCTACAAAATTAAAAAGAAGCAATAACTAAAATGCCTATATTATTAATTAATTTAGAAAAAAAACTTTTTTTCAAAACATTTATTTCTTGGGGTAGGAATTTCAGGATAACATAATAAAAAATGGAGATTAATAACCTTTAGATAAATTGAGATTAACCTTTAGACTTCCACCTTAACCTTAAAGAGGTGTTCAGACACTGCTATAAACCACGAGCAGATATCTGTTGAACTGCAAGCGCTTATGTTTTGTACCGTTCGCATCATGCTATCAAATATTTCTTCCTAATGTAGGAGAGGGGGTCAGATGAATTAGCGAGCGGCCACGGAATGCACATTTTTTGTACTGAATCTCAGCTCCGTAATTAAAATGACAGTAAATTTTCGGAATTAGTGTCCATGGCTATTACGAATAATTTTTAGAAAAAAACTTTAGATTCGCCTTAATCACTATAAAAGGAAACTTTTTGCATCACGGCTGGCGGAAAATAATGCATTTTAATTTTCAATGTCGTATTTCGGGGATACCAACAACATAACAGTGACAAAATGGCGGGCGGCAGCGGGCGGGCTGTCGTAGATCGGTTCGCGAAGTGAAATTTTATTTAACGACATTGAAAATTAAAATGCATTATTTTCCGCCAGCCGTGATGCAAAAAGTTTCCTTTTATAGTAATTAAGGCGAATCTAAAGTTTTTTTCTAAAAATTATTCGTAATAGCCATGGACACTAATCCCGAAAATTTACCAAAATGACTCCCTCTCCTGTTTTCGTCGGGGAGGGGGGCGCTTAACTTTTCGTATATCGGATCGAGATCGGTTACGGCGTAAGATCTGTATTGTCTATGGTAGATCTGCGCTTAAATCGCTTAGGTGTGAACGTTCTGAAGGGATTGTATGGAGAATGTTATTTGGCGTGCAATGATATTTTATATTTTATAGCCATGTCTGAACACCCATTAAACTGCAGTACAAACAACAAACTCTTGTCTGTGTAACTGCACGTCATTCTAGGATTTAACCCCTTAGGCTAATTTGTTCACTTTGGGAACAGCTCACATAGGTCTCACAGAAATCGTTGTATCTCCTTTACTGTCATTGTTTAAAATATAATCTAAACAGTGTTAAGTCTCGATGACACAGAGCGAGTTTACAAGCTACTATCTACTAAGTTTAAAAGCGGGTAAATCGGCGAGTGAGATTGTCATGATGGCACACAAAACTGTCCACTCGCTCAGTAGCGTAGGAAACTGAGGTCGCTGCTAGCGCCAGTAACAAGAATAACGACGCCTACGTGAATTAATTCTGTGATGTTTGACAGGCGAAATCAGCTGTTTATTAGCAGCCATCTTGAAAAACATAAATAAACCAATCACGAGCAAGCGTGTAGCGAGTAAAGTTGACGACTTTTCAACCTTTTTCGTAGATTGTCAACAATCTGCTAGTTAGCAAATAACACCATGACACTGAGCGAGTTTACGAGCTACTATTTGGGAAATTCACTATCTGTTAGTAAACTCGCTCTGTGTCATCGACGCTTTAGTAAGAAAAAACACCATTTGACTGCAATTAGAGAAAAATTTATGAAACTTTAATTTTTTTATTTTAATTATTATTTTATGAAACAACAAAAAAGTGAGGTGAAGATAACGTTTATAAAACATTTGTCTAATAAAATACGTATTGTAACATGTATAATTATTTTGATCGTATTTGAGAAGTGTTTCCCGCTCGAATACTTTCTCTGTCTAGCATTGCTGTCTCTTAGAGACAAGGGATTCTATTGGCCATAGGTGGCATCCCGCTGCTAGGGTTTTTTCACATAAGGATCGACCCATAAAAGGTCGTGTGTGATCGTAAAAGTTTAAGTCTGCTTTCCGAGATCAGCTCGCGCGGCTTCAAGGCACTCATCACTTTTGTATAAAGTGACGAGTAGGTAATTAAGGATAATTAGGGTCCTTTGGAATTATTATAATAATAATAACCATAAAGCTACTGTTGTAGTTGGTTCCTTTAAGTTACTACTGTTTTTTTACGTTTATTGAAGTGCTTCTTGTGTAATTGATTGTACCCACCCAATAAAAGACTATTTGTGTTTATAGAAGAAAAGTGTGGATTTTATTTAATTACTCCGCTATAGTATGTTTTTTTTTCGTTATCAGTGATTTTTGTTAGAAAAAATGTAAAGTGAGCCAATTTTAAAACTTTTTATGTTTGCATTAAAAAATTTTCTATTTTAAAAATGAAATGTTTATTTCTAATAATAAGATTTGAAAGCGTATTTCATCACCTTTCAAAAACTGATTTTGGTTTTCAGATATATTCAGAAATATTCCATTTATTTAATTATAAATATTGCCAAGTGTAAATTTTCTGACTATTTTTGTTTTGTTTTCTAGGTTCATTTCTCCGCCATCAACTGCTGGCACCCCGGCGGAGAGTGCCGTTTGCACCACAACAAGATCTCTACTTGGCCCATCATCATGGTCTATACTACTCACCTCAAAAGCATCATGTACACAGGTATTTCATCATTTATTATTTTATCCGTCGTGCAATCGATATTAATTTATTATTATTTATCCATTATAAATTATTTATTCTAATTATCCACCAACGTTTGTCTATTATAATATATTCAAATAAAAAGTTCCCTTCTTCCTTTCATCATAAAATTTGCAATAAAATATTTGTATTTTGAATGAACAGCCGGTCACAAAAAATATTTTAGAAAATATGTTTGAAAGGTCTCGCTTTATCTTAATCTTTCTTCAAAATTAAAAAAAAATTTCAAAAACATTTTTGATATTAAATAATATGTCACCTTACACTGTTTTTTCGTTATTTGTTTTTGGGGTGTTATGCCGTGTTGCGCTACCTCCTTCTTTAGCCAACGTTTCGGACATCGTTGCAGTGTCCATCATCAGGGCAGATCCGGCAGATCTGCATCTACCGGATCTGCCGGATCTGCCCTGATGATGGACACTGCAACGATGTCCGAAACGTTGGCTAAAGAAGGAGGTAGCGCAACACGGCATAACACTCCAAAAACAAATAACGAAAATGCTTTTGGCCGTGAAAATCTTAAAACTTATCCACCTTACACTGTTGTTTGTGACGTCTAACATTTCATTACAATAAATAACACTATCAGAATATGTAGCAATCATTAGCACATTTTAATAAACATCAGGATCTTTATCAAACCACAATTTATATAAAAGTGCTGATAACGGACTTAATTAATAAAAAGCTGATTATAGATGCAATTTTCGCTGTCAGAGGATTACATAATGTAGAAAAATCTATTATTATTTTTTACAGGGCCTAAGGATTCTGCAAGTATGGTCAGATTTCTTCGCCAGGTGACCAAACCCATACGGAGGGTAACTAGCACCGATAATCTCATTAATTTAGCTGCTAAATGTGATGTAAGTTAAAAAAAATTACTTATTAAACAAAATACTGATACATATCTAGGTACTTTTAATATGGTACATACAGTGAAACTCTCTTTAAGAAGTTTTCCAAGGGACCGGAAAAAACTTCTTAACAGGGAAAACTTCTTACCAGACAGAACCGGAAATATGTAATTTTTAAATCAAATTGTAGACATAACGACTCTCTTCTACGAAAAAAACATAAATTGATTTCGAAAGATTGTTATTTTATCTTGTAAAATTATGTTTTTAAATTTTTAAAAAATATGTTTGTTTTTATTATAATAAGATTATACCGTTAGTCGTTGGCAAATTTGTTAAATTGAAAAATTATAAATACTTATGATCAAAAAATAAATACAAAAAAGTACATAATTTGAATAATTTTATTATCATGCATTAAGCATTTTTATTGCTAACTTTAATGTAGGTATGTATATATTAATGAATTTTGGATTTAATAAAATCGAAATTGAGTTAGTTGAAAATGCTGTATGGAGAATTATCAATCTTTCTCACCGGAACCAACCTGTTACCATCACATAGGGTACGATCGCAAGACCATCTTTCAACGACATTTGAATTCTCGGCCGTTAATGGGCCAGCAAGAAAACCTTATACAGTAGAACCCCGTTAATTGGAAATCCACGGGGCATCAAAAATAAAATTTCGAATTAACGAATTCCCACGAATAATTTAAATAAAAAAAATCCTAAAAAATAAGTTTCTTGGCCGCAAATTCAAATTCGGGTAGGTTCTTCGAAATAAATTCGTAATAATATGACTTGTTCCCGTGTAGTAAATTTATAAAAATGCAATATTTTCCGAGTAAATCAAATTTTCGCAGCCGATTACCTTCGCTGTCCGTCTCTTTAAACTTATAAAAATGTGATACATTATCGCGTAAATGGAAATTTTGCAGCCTACTTCTGACGCAGCAGGTCCTTTGAATTCAGATACTTGTAGTAAATTTGTAGAAATATGACATTTTTCATGCGAATCGAAATTTCGCGACCGAATCCCGTCGCGGCCGGCCCTCTAAATTCAGATACGCATTCGACATAAATTCGTAAAAATATCGCATAATTTGCGCGTAAATCAATTTTTGCAGCTGATTACCGCCGCGGCCGGGTCTTTAAGTTTAGATATTCCTAGTAAATTTGTAAAAATACGATATATTTTGCATAAATCGAAATTTCGCCACCGAATCCCGTCACGGCCGCCTTCTAAATTCAGATACCCATTCGAAATAAATTAATTAAGTACCACATATTTCCGCATAAATTGAAATTTCGCAGCCGATTTCTATCGCAGCCGGCCATTCTAATTCAAATATTCAAAGTAATTTGATTAATGTTCTGATAATTTTTGCGTAAATCAAATTTTCGCGGCCGATTACCGCTGCGGCCGGCTCTTCAAATTCGGGGATTCGAAGTAAATTTGTAAAAATGTGATAAATTTCCTTGTAAATCGAAATTTTGCAGCCGATTTCCGCCGTAGCCGGCTCTTTAAATTAATACATTCGAAGAAAATTTAAAAAAATATGACATTTCAATGTTAACCAATTCAGATTTTCAAAATAATAGAATAATGAATTAGGACGATGTTAACCGCGTAAATCGATATTTTACGGCATTATACCACTACGGCTGTCTGTCAGATTCAGATTTACAAAGTTTTTGAAATTACACAAACAAATTTTCACGTGCGGGCAAAAATAAATTTCGAATTACGAATTAGCAAATTTCATAATTTTGAGCCAGGGGACTGAAAAAACCAAACTTTAGCTTCTAAACTTATTGTGAGGGGACTTCTTAAGAGGGTTTCACTGTACTTACCCTTTAACCTTAAGTTTTTTTGACAGTTAAAAAAAAAATGGAATGCATTGTATAAACATTGTTGTCATTTCCAGGCTGTTGTGATTGGCTTCATGCCCATAACAGTGAAAGCCACAGACTATCATACGCTGTACAGTGTGGCTTTGAAGTCACTGGAGCTGGACCCCTTTGGAGATGTGTGCTTCTCCGTGGTGACCTCGGAGGAATTAGCGCAGGAGATGGGAGTGGATGTCCTGCCCACTGTCAGACTAATGGTGTGGAATGAGACCTTGGTAAGATGGACATAATTATTATAAGGAATCTAATTAACCAATTGATTGTGTAACGTGAAAGAAACATAAGTATTTATTTTATTTAAAGATGAGACAGTTTATGGATAGTTCTCGTGAGCATTCAGGCCATAGCCTCATTATGCTGTCTCCTATTTCATCTCATTCCTTTAATAGTAACCCGATCCCTTTGATAAAGTTCATGTGGGTTGTCTGGTTGGATATTTGGCTATGTCTCTTGGTTCCACAATGTGTCTTCCCACTTCATCATCTACTCATTTACGGCATCTATTGGTGTTTTCCACTCCCAACAGCCACATGTGTCTCCTGAGATAGCGTTAGTAGTCCTACCAGTTTCCCAGTTTCCTCAGTGAGTTGCTATCCATATCGAGTAGTTGCCTGGTTCGTTTAAGGTCTGGTCTGTTTATGAGTACTTTGGATTGTCTCATTCCGGGTGCCCTCTCCCAATCCTTCTAGTGCTGGGATTTGACCCACCTTTCAATATGAAAGCAAGCTGCCACTCCTACAGACGGTTCCAAAGATATTGAAATATAATATATGTGCTAACTGCAGTTTTTACTAGGTGGGACTGCGCTTCCGGGTGTCGCCGATATTGTTTACCAATTAACAAATAAACTAAATGAACGAACAATTAATGAATAAACCAAACGAACATTAAACTAAATGAACGAATTCTTTCCGTATTCAAACTATATTGTTAACCAATACTAATGCACACCTTAAAAAAATCAACGAAATTAATAAATTCTTTTTGTATGCAAACTACCCTGATTAGGTCGTAGTCCGCCGACAGTTGCGCGGACATCATAGCATATCTCTTTTGTATTTGAAAATCTTTGGACGGTTCGGATGCAGCAAATGGTGCTTCCGCCCCGTTCCTTGCTAGCCCGTCAGCCCACTCGTTACCCTCGATATCTCTATATCTTTGTTCTGGTACCCAAATCAGGGTCATTTTATTGATGGTAGCAAGTTATTCAAAACATAAGTAAGAAAAGATATTTTTTCTGATTGAAAAGCAGAAATATCTGCGTGTCTCACAGCGTTGCTATGCGAAAACACTGCATTTTTTTATGCACATTTATATTTCTTCAGCATTTATCAATTCAATTTATTCAATCTTATTTTTAAATTAATATAAAGTTTGCTAGTCTGGATTATCTTTGTATTATGTTGTGCCATTTTTATAAAAATCAAAACAGGCATAGATTTTTCAGTTGGAATTTCTAGGTCAATACAAATATTTCAGCGCGAAATGACATTTCTATCATGAGATATAGAACTTTGAAACTAACTGATGTAAAAAATAAGGCCTGATACCATTTGTTTGTTATGTAAAACATGTTTGTTTCATATTTTTGAACTGTTTAATAAAAGTATTGAATCTCAGACAAAGCCAGGGATATAGTAACTACAAGTACAATAAAATAGTAAATCTATATTCTTCATTCCAGGAATACCCCGAGTCCTCGACATTCAAGGTGGACGGCATACTGCAGTGGATCTGGAGCCACATGGCCAAGAAGGTGACCTGGTACACTCCGCAGTGGCAGAAATCCTTCAACATGCAGAAGATTTTCGCCATGGGACCCGTGCTGATCATGTTCACTCCTCGGAACCACTACTTCGAGGAGATTCCCAATTATAACTTGGTAGGTCCTACCAAAGTGTGCTTATATTAGTTACCCTTTACCACACTGGTCTTTTCAATGCAATCTATCCCATCATGCAACTTCATGGATCACTACAGGGATAGCCGACAATAGATCACATTTGAGACATAGTGAAAACACTATTTTCGATTAATTTTTACTACAAATATATCAGCATTATGAATACCAAAATATATACATTCTATAAATTGATACTTTTTCTATTGTTTTGCTTGAGGAGACATGAAATAAATTTGTTAGTTACTTTATAAAAAATGTAAGCGTAAACTACCAAAAAAATGAGCTCATATAAGAAACAACTTTTTAAAAACATTGTTTTATGGCTAAGATTATCCGTGACAGTTTGCCTTAAAAATTATTCACAAAATAAATAAAAACCACCTTTGCGCTTAAATTAATAGTTTCTAGACTCTGTTTGCTAAGTGATTTTTATGCTTATTACTAGTAGGCGACTGGCGGAGGCAAAACAATTAAATTATAGTTATTTAACCGGTCAAACTTGTTTTATGCGGTTAACAGACTTAGCTATAAAAGATCATTTGGTTTTGGCCTATTTCAGCATATATTTTGCCTTCGCCAGCCGTCTACTACTTATTACCTATATTCGTATACCTTATATTCGTGGTGATGTAAGGCTTACTAAGAATTTACACAGTTTTTGGCTTTTGTATTCCTCATAGATACATTTTTATCAATTATAAACTTTAAGGAAAATGTCCCATGTGCTATTAACCTTTCAGCGGTCGCGTGTGATTCCGCGTCTGTGAGTCTATCTATAAACTATAAACAATAGACAATTGCGCTTCCATGATATCCTCGGGGGGGGTGAGATACGTCGTCCCCTCGGTACCCCAGTGACATTCATCGCAAGCGCAAGTGTTCTTTTGTTTATATTTGCAGTCTCAGATTCGGTTCCGGTAGAAAAACTACTTGACAAATCTCTTGAATAATATTGAGAGCTGAGTGAGTATTTCATGATATTTGTGTCATATTATTTAGAACTTAGTTTTGTTTTACATAAATACGTTATAAGCAAATAAGTAGTTGTATTTATCTATATGTTACAAATAAATAAATAAATTTATAATAAATATTCAGTCAAACTATTTTCGAGAAAAAGATGCCCGAGATTGTGCATTTCCAGCAGATACTATGGATTCTGGTGATGAGTAGTTAATAGTAGTACTTCTATAAAGCATAGTTTTTCGATTTGACATTTAGAATTCCTATAAAACGTAGCCATTGCCGATAAGGCTGATTGATCTCTAGTTAAACATATAAAAAAATTAAAACTAAGAAAGAAAATTTTATTTTGTTTCATTATTATGTTGGTTTATAGCGTTGTTTTATGTCAGATGTAAAAAAAAATTGAGATTTTACAGACACCATTACGTACATATTAAAAAGTGAGTACCAATTAATGTTTTTTTAAATTTATTATTTATATGGATAAAAGACTTTTTTTAAATATATGCTATATATATACAATATCATGAAATATTCAGTCGTCTTCTAAAACCAGACGCCTAAAGTTGCAGAATCACCAACTACGCATGACTGCTTATGTTCGGTGCAAGGGTGCGACTACTGGAAGGTTAAGATTTGTTTACTAGTTAACACCTAATATTTTTCTTCCGACAGTTACAAGAAGTATCACTAGAATACAACAACTGCCCGCAGCTGTCAACGTGGATCACGGAGATGACGCAGGTCACCAAATCCCAGCGACTCCGTTACCTTGAATACGAGCGCAACATGACTCTGATGTGCGCTGATCCTTCCCTAGACAGCAATCTCTCCCCGCACGAACACATCCCAAAGACCAAACCACCCCACCCACCAGTTAACAAGGCCAATAAGAAAACCTGGCTCAATCGCACCGTGTGCAAGAGTGAATACAACTCCAAGAATCTCCAGTCTTTCTTGTTCCGAGATCGGAGTCAGTCCACTATCTCAGAGGTCGGATCGGGCTCCGTGGAAGTAGTCAGCTGGCCAGGGTGCTGCTCCAATGGTGATGGCAGCTCCTGCCCGTCTGATGATCGACCCATTTCTCCGGCCAATGATGATAGTGAGAGTTTCGAAGAATTGATTAAGAAGCTTACTATGGGATCCGGAACCAAAACGTATGTTATTTTAAATAAATTGCTTGTGAGATTTGTATGGACAGTGAAACTCTCTTAAGTTTTCTGAGTTTTTTCCGAACCTCAGAAAACTTAAGAGAACCAAAACGTATGTTATTTTAAATAAATTGCTTGTGAGATTTGTATGGACAGTGAAACTCTCTTAAGTTTTCTGAGTTTTTTCCGAACCTCAGAAAACTTAAGAGAACCAAAACGTATGTTATTTTAAATAAATTGCTTGTGGGATTTGTATGTACAGTGAAACTCTCTTAAGTTTTCTGAGGTTCAGAAAAAACTCAGAAAACTGAGAAAACACAAAACGTGTGGTATAAATTGGGCCATTTTTCAAATTCAGTCTTCATGGGATTGAAAAAATCAAAATTCTAAACCTCTTGTGTGCTGCCGTATCGAACAGGCACAATAAAAAAATCATTTCTCTGAGCTCTTCTTAGGAAACTACTTATTGTTAATTATATATTACATATTTTTATAAATGCAGTCGATTCCGCTTAATTGGTACACCGGTTTACCAGGACAGCCAGTTATTTGGGACAAAACCAAACAAAGAAAAGAATGCAAATTAAAAAAAATTATTATAAAACCAAATTGTTACGAAAGAAAATATAATTAGAAGAAAATATAAACATGTTTAAACGTAAATTATGAAAATATGTGATCGATTCATTTAATTTATTTTTATTTTTATTAGTATATGTTCACATAAGGATTGTATTAGGATATAGGTTATTACGAACCTATTTTTTGAAAACCACAACTAAAAAAATAAATATCTATTGAAAACCTAAAAAAAAAAAATGTATTGATTTCCCACGTTAATGTTCTTTATCGGTGCTGTCTTGTTTCTAGTCCTCAGATCTTCCCACCCTTCTACAATCTTCTTTCTTGCAGTCAGTCCTCCTCTTCCTTGGTCTGTTTCTGGGGCATCCACTTAACATTTATTTTTTCCAGCTACAAGACGTCAATGCTCCAATCGGCCGATGATCCCCGCGCGCCCATCAACCTCCAGAAGCGCCGCATGCGCGAGATCTGCATCCTGCTGGCCCTGGGCCGCAAGCACCATCCGCAGGTGTACCCCGTCAGGGACCAGACGGGGGCCCGCCAGCCCCGCCCGCCCCCGCCTGGGACCGTGGTGGAGGGGCTGGCCTGCAAGACCAACCGATCCCTGCTCATGTTCGCCATCGATAGCCTCTTCAATCATCACTTTGCAGAGTCTCTGGGGATTGATATCATGAATGCCAAAGATCATACTGCCCTGGTTATTTTGGATAGTGAGGTAAGAATAGAAACGCTTTTAATTTATTACCTTTTAAAGAAGCTTATCATTAGGACTTGGATTATTTGGGCTATTGGAGTGGGTCACCGTATGGGCGATCGGGTCACCTGTTTGGTGAATATGTTTTATCCAGATCTGGCAGTTCACAGACTTTGCCCACGTCTGAAAACTGGATGCGTGTTTCAATATGTGCGGAGGTGTTTAAATAATAACTCTTGATATTCACGCGAGTCACAATGTATTTACAACAGAAACTTTATGTTACAATAATTTGTACAAGTTTAATATTTTCCTTGCTTTGAGGCAAAGCGGGTAGAGAGGGCGAACACTAGAACCGGAATGGTTTCGTAAAACAAAATGCGTTGTCAAGCACCTAGCGGGCGAGTGGTGAACGGTGGTACCACCATGCAAAACCTAACAATAATTATATTTTATGGCTGTTCGCTGCCTCGCTACACTCGACGGTCCCGAAGAACAACTGATAAATATTGAAAATCGTCTTGTTGGCTTATTTTGACTACCTTTTGACGATTTAAAAGTCTGTAATTTCGGAATTTTCAATGAAATGCAACGAAATACATATGTATTCTTTATACGCTACATTTATTGATTAAAAAAAACAGTAAACATGCAGAAGCGTTAAAAAGCCCTACTGCAAAACTACAAAATCTGACATTGTTCTTCGAGACTGTCTGTAGAGAAACATACTTAATTGTTTTTTTTTTTATACTTTTTAAAATAATTTTTTTTTTCGTTATATGAAATGCTTAAAAAAGTAAAAGGCTAAACGTCTTTTTAAATTAAAAAATAATATGTAAAGTAAGTAGGTACTTTCTTGCAATATTTCGCTTCATATTTGAATTTGTTCCATTTTAAAGAATCAAAGAAAATAAAAGAAGCAGATCTGACATGTTGATTATTTGTGTGAAAATGCAGTGAATAATTGAGGTTATACATAGTAATGCATTGTGGAAATTATGCAATTAATGTAATTTGAGGATAATAAACATGAGAGAAGAATGCGGGTGTTTTTTAATCTAACTTATTGCTTGTCTCAAACAAAATAACATATTTTGTGTATTATTTTTCTAAACAAAAATGCATTTTTTTCAGTCTGAATCTCAATATGTTCTCAACGAGCCTTTCGGCGAGACCTCCCTTCGCGAGTTCATATTCAATTACACCATGAACATACTTCCCCGCGACCTAAGGTCTGTGGCGGTGAACGCTGAGTATACACACTACTATGGATCCGATCAAGTCAAGGAGCAAGCGGCAACTGGAGACACCAAGAACTTCCGCAGGAGCGCCAACCCGTGGTGCCAGAGGGATAAAACCAATGGGGAAATTGTGTGCATCAGTGAATTGAATACATCAAATTTTAAAGACTTTATAATGCAGCGAAATAAGGTATGTATTGCAATGACTTTACAATACATCTAGACTTGTTATTGTCTCACAAACCCAAAATGAAATGTGGCAAGTAAGAAACACTCTTGTTTCCAGTTAATTCTTAATTCAAACGTTGTTCATGTATAACAAAGATAGACATTCAAAGAATATGTGTGTATAAATGAAATAAACGCTAGGAATGATCGTCATTTTCATATTCAAAAGTTCCGTCGAATACTGCCTAAAGTAGAAGGCCTGGGCACCAGACGAATTTTGAAATGTCAATTTATCAAGCTTTAATGAACGTTGTTGAACGTTGGATGGTATTTCGAAAAGATGCCTGCAAATTTCATAGAAAATTCTATTAAAATAATTCAGAGTATCTGCAATAATCAGATAGTACCTTGGTCCTAGATTAATCTTGGCTCGGGCGATTCTGACCTTGTCCTTCTTACAGTTTCTTTATACATAAGGGTTAAAATCGCACTTAAAAAAAAATCAAAAAAATCAGCGACCAATGAGAGCTTAATAGACCAACAACAGTTTGCAAATGATGTCGATTATTATTGTGCTTGTTGTTACTGCTGATTTGTATTATAATTTAACCGCAATCATAGGCTTAAACAGAATGATTAGAATATTTTAAACAGTAAAGTTTACTTAGCGACAGGGTTGCCTTCGAAATTTCTTTAAAAGTCTGCCTCAAGTTCTTGTTCGCCAGCTTATCCTTAAGAGGAATGACTGCACGGTCCTTTTAATTTCTTAAATTTGGATTTAAGGTCAAAATACTTAACCAAGCTGAAGAAAAATTACACAAAAATATGTTGAATTATGCAAATATAACAGTAATTGACCATTTGAAGAATGAAAACACGATTTATGGAGACATTCCACATAGCGGGAAAAAATAAACACAACAACCATGCGTGAAATGCAAATGCAATGTTGGCAGATTTAAAAAACAGAGGTATAGATTTTTTTTTCTTATTGATACCAAATCGAATCTAAAATTGTACAGTATTTATACAGTTTTTTTTTTACATGAGCTCCACACAGGAGGCCCTCAGGAAAATAATTTCCCTCGGGGCTTATGTCACCTTTGGGGATGCTAAGTGGAGGGTTTTTTAAGGAAAGGAAGGAGAGGAGAGTTCTTGGAAGGAAGAGGGTTTAAGGGATGGGCAGGAATCTGGGGTTCAGTGTGTTCTGGTCATCCGCCTCCAAGACCTCGACAAACCTCACTCCATGAACAGTGTGTAACTAAAACGGCGTTTATCGGTTGGGAAGTGATTTTTTTTATTAGTCGGCTGTTAATGTCTATCTGTGTTTGAAGGTTATTCATTAGGTATAGTGTATGAATATATTGTAGGCTGTTTTGGTGGCTCTGTGTGGCGCGGGCTCCGGAGCCTGCGGCGGCCTGCTGTCCCTGGCTCTCCTGGCCGTGGCGCGCATCCTGCAGACCCCCGGCCTGCTCCAGGTGGGCCGCATCGACCCCAACAAGCACGACCTGCCCTGGCAGTACACCGTCTCCAAGTACCCCACGCTAGTGTTCTTCCCCATGCGCCAGTAAGTTGTTGACTGCTAACTTCGCTTTTTAGGGATTTATTCTTAAATTTTATTTTTACATTAGCTCCACATAGTTCCTGAGGAAAATAATTCCCATTCAGGGCCTATGTCATCTTTGGAGATACTGTGTGGAGGATCTTTTTAGGTGGGGAAGGAGAGGAAGTTCTGGATCAATGTGTCCAGGATTGATGGATGTATGAATCCATCCCTCCCACTGCGGTGCAAGGCGATGATCCGGGAGAGTTCTGCTGGATAGGTCAAAAGATCTCCCTTAAGCAGTCTCATTTATAGTGTAGATCTTATTTTATGGTATATCAGTAAAGCGTATTATAATGAGGCTTACCTTAATTCAGAAGATTTTGACGGTCTCTATGGTCACGGGTTGAAATCCCGACATGTGCAAATGAATTATATTTCATTAATTTCTTTCCAGATAAAATATACTCTCAGTTTTGCCCTGGTGATAGGTCACCATTCATAATTGAAACTTTGCGTGAAATGACTAATCATGTTTGGTAACCAGTTCTGAATAGCCAGGTACTTCCCCATCTTTTCCACCGCCCACTATCCTCACAATCCCAATTGTGAATGCCGTAGTCCCACTGGCTCCAGACGGTTCAGATTCTCTATTAAAAAAAAATTATTCAGGAGGTGGTTTATTAACAATTTATTAACCCCTCCGCAACGTAAGCAGATATATGCGTTAAAAATACGACAGCAGTCAAGTACAATAAGCATGTTTACACGTCAGCGCGTGTGTCTCCATAGAAACCGTTATAATTCCGTTATTGTTTTAGTTACATCCGTAAAATAAAAAGTGAAAGGTCGATAGTGAATCATGCTGCACATCTCTATTCAAGTTGTCCATAGAAATACATAAAAAGAACATTCTGTCAGACGCGCAGTCTGACACATAATTTATCCCGCCAAATTTCCTACGGGCGCCCGACATTGTTAATTTCTATTAAATATTTTTATATGAAATGATAAAAAAGTGAGGTGACAAAAGTGTTTATTACACATTTATACAAAAGCATAAGTATTGTTGTTTACATAATCTGTGATTTTAGTACCGTTTTCACATAAAAACATCACGTCATTTTCACATTTTTTTAATGTTTGCATTCTAAATTTTAATATTTACAAATGTTAATATTTATTTGTAATATAATAATTCGAAAGCTTATTTTGTAACCTGTCTAAAACAGTTTTTACTATTCGGCTACGTTCAGAAATGTTTCATTTATAGAGCTTTAATTGTGAAGCGGTAATAATACAAAGTTTTCGTAAAATGTCATTTCGTTTAAGACACCAAAAGCTAATATTCTCGAAAATCGGAGGGGTTAAGACAAAGATAATGGATAAATAATGATTCACGAGTAAGTAGACAAGGTAAAAAGATGTGGCCCGTTCTAGCTGAGAGACGCTAAGTTAATTTTTAAGTTAAGTTTTTTTAAGTTAATTTCTTTTTCTGTGGCTAGTGGAGGCTTCAGCTTATTGATGGTGTATGCAAAAAATAATTATTGTGGCTAACATTATCAAAAAAGATGTTATTATTTTAATTCTGCGGTCATAATCACAAAGTGTTTGTTTGTTTTTGCAGGAAAGAAGAAAGTAGATCGTACCCTGACAATCAGCCCATTACTATTGAAGGCGTGTTGGCTTTCATACTGTCTGGAATGGAGCCTCCACTAAAACTTCACACCAAGGTTCTGCTTTGTAACCAAACACAGGTAATTAAAACTCTCCTAGCAAATAAAGCCTTTGTTCCTAGACATTCATCTTCAGTTTCATGAACACTATATATCGTCGCCGTTCAAGCAAAAGTCACCAACCCACATTGTGCACAAGTTTTGAGATAAATATCTAAATTTGAATGTTGGAGAAACAAAATTAAGTGAATACTTTCAATTTTTTCTATTATTATGTATAAGGGTCGATAAAACTTTGAAATTTAAACAAAACAATTTTTTACTTTTAAACTGTATTAACCCCTCCGCAACGTAAGCAGATATAAGCGTTAAAAATAGGACAGCAGTCAAGTACAATAAGCGTGTTTATACGAAATCGTTCTAACTCCGTTATTGTTTTAGTTACATCCCTAAAACAAAAAGTAAAAGGTCGATAGTAGATCAAGCTGCACATCCGTATCAAGTTGTCTATGGAAATACATAACAGGAATCAGCTGTCAGTTGTGTAGTTGACAAAAATATTTACCCGCGCAAATTTGCTACCGGCAGCTCCACCGCGCTCCACATTTTAAATTTTTATATGAAATGATAAAAAAGTGAGGTGACGAAAGTGTTTATTACACATATATACAATAGAATAAGTATTGTTGTTTACATAATCTGTGATTTTAGTACCGTTTTCACATAAAAACATCACGTGAGTCATTTTTACCTATTTTTAATGTTTGCGTTGTAAATTTTAATATTTACAAATGCTAATATTTATTTGTAATATAATAATTTGAAAGCCTATTTTGTAACCTTTCTAAAACAGTTTTTACTATTCGGCTACGTTCAGAAATGTTTCATTTATAGAGCTTTAATTGTGAAGCGGTAATAACAAAAAGTTTTCGTAAACTTGTTTATTAAACTTCGTCATTTTGTTAAAGACACCAAAAGCAAATATTCTCGAAAATTCGGAGGGGTTAAACTGTATGTAACATATTTTTAGCGACCGACTGAAAGTTTGGTTTTGGTTTCGGTTTCGGCAATTTTCGGCATCAATTTCGGTTTCGGCAGATTTTCTGCGAATCTTCGGTGTCTGTCTCAGATTCGGCCGAAACTGAAACTTTTTTAGACACGTTAAAAATCGATTGTTTACTGTTGTTTGGCTTATTTTTTACACTTATTTACACAGTTACCATGTGTTAAATTAAATAAATTAAAAAACAGTCATTGAAGTATGTGAAAAAAAAATATTTTTTTTATATTACTTCTTATAAAACAAACACAATTTATAAAAATAACAAAACATGTTAACTACTTCTTGGAACTTCTCGTTCGGCTGACTTCGGGTGAGTTCGTGGCTCGTATGTCACCCGCCATCATCAGCAAAATACTTAATTAATGACGTCCTTCCTTTAAGTGTTGATTATTGACAAATATTTGTTCCAAGAAGTAGTTAACATGTTTGTTAATTTTGATTTGTTTTATAGCAGTAATCCAAAAAAAAAAAATTTTTTTTTACACACTTCAATTATTGTTTTTTTTTTTTTTAAATTTAATTTAACACATGTTAACTGTCTGAATAAGTGTGAAAAATAAGCCAAATAACAGTAAACAATCGATTTTTAACATGTCTAAAAAAGTTTCGGTTTCGGCCGAAACTGAGACAGAAGATTTGGTTTCGGTTTCGGTGGAAATTCCTGTTTCGGTCCGACACCACATATTTTAGCTTTTAAATTTGCACTAACTCAAAAATGTAATTGTGGTTTGTTGAATTTTGTCTAAACGGCGAAAATATACTAACAATACTGTTTTTTGCTAGTTAATTAAATTCTTCAAGAACTCCATAGTTCCTGATGATAATGACATGCGAGCAGAAAATAGTTTGGTTGTCCTAGAAATTCCAAACGGAAACAGCAGTGTAAATCTTATTACTTAGTAACAGAACTCGCCATCTGAGAGTTTTGCTGCTATGGTAAAGCACTCAGATTTTTCCTTTTTGGTTAAAGGGATATGATACCCTCGGAACATTTCGTAAACTGTCATAATTTGTTTTTTTTTTACATCGCTAGATGGCAGTAGGGGTGTCTTCACAGATTTCAAAAGGTCAACATTATACTTGCGTTATGTACATCCAAGCACAGTATTTTTAAAATGAAGTAAAAAACAAACCAATAACAAAGTGTGGTTTGTTTATGGAACTTATTCTGTTGGTAGAATATTTAGTATGATCCTTTTTATAAATGTTTCATCATTTGCTTGTTCGTGGTCCTTCCATATAGGCTTACATTATAAACAGCGTTTGGAATCTCGTGGTTCACATTTGGAGTCGATTTAAGGGTGTGTGTTTTTTTTTTTTAATTTAACTTCTAAATATTCAGTCGTTAATTGTTTTTTAAACTATATTTTCTAGAATTCATCATTATTATTACTATCCCCAAATTGGAAACGTATATTTGATAGAATAACTATACATATTAATAACATCATTAATAATATTGACTTCGAGAAATAAAAGAAAGTTTCTTTTGTATTAATATACTAGCTGGTACCCGGCCATTTAATAAAGAAATTGTTTCTCCCTGCGAGTCCTTTCCCATTCGTCCCGTTTACCTTCCTCCTCCCCTTCCTCTCCCGCGTCCCCTTCCCCTCTTACGTTCCCACTCCTCCTCCTCCTCCACCTTCCCTCTCCTCACTCTACTCCCCCCATTCCCCCGTCCCGCAAACCCCCCTCCCGAGTTATTTCAAAAATATATTGTTTATTTTAATACATTTTGATACAATTGTTTATCCCCACATGTCCTTTCCCATTCGTCCCGTTCCCCTTCCGCCTCCCCTTACTCTACCGCGTCCCCTTCCCCTCTCGCGGGCGTGCTCACAACAACTCACCAAACTTTCTTCGCAATCGGATGAACGGTTAGCAATTCATAATTTCATGATGTCAGAACTCACTATTGTATATAAAAACCATAGCACACATCGAATCCCCAATGTTTGAATGAAAGCGAAGTCGTTCTGAAGTAATGGGGTGACCAATCGAAACAGGCAAATTTGGTACTCAACCAACACAGGTACGTATTTAAAATATCAATAATTTAAAAAATCCATAGACAATTCTTTTAATACAAAAAAAAACAGCTGCGTGGTAAATTTATTTCTATCCCGAAATTATTTGGAAACGTATATTTGATAGAATATCTATACATAATAATAACATCACTAATAATATTGTCTTCGAAAAATAAAAGAAAGCTTTTTTAATTATATATTTATTAAATTATTCTGTGTTATTTAGTACAACTAAACAATAATCTTTTTTTATCATGGCAGTAGCTGTCGTGCAAGGCTGCAGAAAACCATCATAAAACTGCAGCGACACTCACTTTTTATTTTAGTCTGTTTTATAAGATCGCTTGGACCAACACGCATCAGCTACTATAGTGATTATCGGCGTCCCATTCTCGTCAACATCACCGCTTTGAATAGCCAGTTTTTTTTCTTCGTCGGCTGCCGCAGCCATACTGGTAAATTTGATTTTCTCCCACCATTCACAAACCTTCATATGGTATTTTCCATATCCAGCAACAGATAAGGACTGAACTTCAATGGTAGCACATAACTCTTCCATGCCTGAATAACCCGATCCTATGCTCATTATTCCCGATACAAAAGATTCGTTGATGCCAATGCCTTCTTGTAGGCTTTCAGACGTTTTTAGTTTAAAAGTTTTATCACATAAAACGCATTTTAAATTAAATGTAGAATTCAAACCATTTCTATTTTCTGAGGTAATTCGTAAATGCTTTACATTGGAGTTGTTTAAAAAAATAATCAAATTGTACTACTCTCCGCCCTTCTATGCAAATATCATCGCTTTCTTCTATCACCTCTTCAATAGTAAGCTCCTGCTCCGATTCTTCACAGATCATCCTTGGTCTTCGGTAATAGGTAATTTCGCCAAAGAATTGCTGTTTTTTTGCTCCTAAACAATGTAGAAATAAAAACTGCTTACCATGCTATTCAATCTGATTTTGAGATTATTAGTGTAAATTTTAGTAAAGTACGAACCTATGATCACGATGTTTGGAACACGTGTCATTAAAATCATAAAATGTCAAAATATTCTCGCTCAAAACACACTTTAAAAAATTAAAACAAATTGAAAAATATTGCATTTTGATGGTTATTTTGTTATTTTAAAAACGCGAAATGTCATTTCTCAAGGAACGCCATGTTGTTAATTACGACGGCAAACGTCTCGCGTGATTTTTCGTGTTTATGAAACCGAACAAAATAATGATTAATACGCATTATTTATCATTTCCGAAGATTGCAATTCGTACTTATTACTGTCTAACTGACAGAAAGTGATTTTTTTTTTTTAAATGCATATTTCATCGTCGTAATTAACATGGCGGTCCTTGAAAAAAGACATTTCGCATTTTTTAAATTAAAAAAACCACATTAAAACTCAATATTTTTCAATTCCGGTTACTGAATTACTTATTATTAACCATTATCTACCTAGTACAATTTGTTTTAATTTTTTAAAAGTGTTTTTTAAGGATGTATTAGGAATATACGTAAATAGGTTATGAGAAATCGCCTTTTCAAACCTTGACAAGTCATATCTCAGAACAAGTGAAGTTAGAACCCTATCCAAATGAGGTGACGAATAGTAATTGCGAGATATTTGAAGTCCAATAAGTATAAAAGTACCTTTTCGACAGTAGTGGCTGATGAACCAATAATATTATCCTCGTGCTCTAAATCTTCCAAGTTGTAGTTGTATTTATTACCAAACACCGCGTACATAATGTACCTACGGACAAATAATGCTTGGCGAGTGAAATGCCCATAAATGAACTAATACTTATATTCCGAAATACGCCACGCTACGTATATTATAGCTGTGTGTGTGTACGGAGCCCAATGAATTCTCACACACATACTTGCAAAACGTGCGCATCGCCATACACATGAACCGTGCACTAACCGTTTTCGGAATTGGATGCACATTAAACGTTATATTTTCAACGATTGGACCAATATGGCGGTGGAAAAGAAACATTTTGACAAATTTACACCAAAAAAGAGAATTTTCGAGTACTTACTGTTTTTGTAGCTTTCTGAGATTATTGCAACGCTTCAAGTGTGTCGGTATTCTATGTTTAGAGCCATTAATGAAGCATTTTGATGGCATTTTCAAAATATATACGCTATAAAACCAGGAGCGTAGAGTTTCACTACTTGCCGCCGGGGGCTTCTCTCCCGGAATAAGCAAGAAGCAATAATATCTGTTAGAATTTGATGTAAAATGAAGTATTTTTTTAACTGTTAATATTTACAGATATCATAACGATAATAAGAGGCCGTACTTCTACAGATGTATGTATTATGTATATATTTTAAATTGAAAATATTGTCTAAAATCATTATTAATGCGACAATCATAGATTTAAGTTTAAAAAATGGGTTGTATGGTGTATCAATGTTTTTATTTTTCATGGTCGAATGCCTACATCAATTACAAAAAAAATAAGCAGATTGAAAAATAAAGGTCCATTATTTGGTAACAAAAAATATCAAGTCTGAGAATGACACATGAAAGGTAGTATTAAGCCGTTTTTGAGAGCCGTTTTTCAGAAAATAACCATTCTGCCCCTATAACCACTCTTAAGGTATTTAATAGATTTAATTCTCTTATTTCAGGATGACGACAGTATGAAAGCATGCCTCACCAATGTGCGTCTCGACACCGTATCGCTGATTGGAAAAACGCTGAAACAGTGGCGTAGATTCCATGACACGTCCATCAAGAGCCTACTCCTCAAGCGGCTGCAGTGTTTACGTACCTTGGCCATCACGCTCGGCTCCTTGAACACCACCAAGCTGCCTTCGACTCACCCAATCCTCACATCGTTCACAGAGACCATCAAAACCCTCACGCAGACGTGGAACGCCAATATCCAAACTTCGAACCTGAAAAAATTTAGACTGTCCAATAAATCTATGAACTTCACCCTGTTATGATACATATATTATCTATGATATGGAGTTGATGCGCTCCGTTGTTTCTCAACGTGTTTTATACGTTGCAATCGTCGGAAAGCGGTGGCCGACTGTGATGAAGCTGTAACATATTATTTCAAGGTTATGTCCGGGAGCTGATATTAGATAAAGTGATCGGAAAAGTTATGGTTATTAAATTAATGAATATTGATAGAGAATACATAAAACGGTCCTTTAAGGTTCATGCAAAAAAGCTCAATAGCGAAATGGTCTTCACTTTTGACTCTTGTCACAGGTTCTATTCTCGTAGAATCAAAAAAAAAAACATTTATTAACCTGATCTACGCAGCTGTCACATATGTTATTCTATAATTTGACGCATATATGTATTATTTATTCTTTCAATTATTTGTCAGCTTTCATTAGTGGAATATTTTAATAATGGGGTTGATTATGTTATTAATTTACATACATTTACATGTTTGAGTTATAAAATGAGGATTTTCTAGACAAGATGCTGAAATCCAAATGGCCGCTGCGCCAGTGAATATTATGAACTCTTTTAGTAAATTTAGGAAGTTTGTATAATATAGCATTTTATATTACCCTGTTAAAAGTGAAACTGTTATACTTAAACATGAATAGTTCCTTCACAAAACCTTTATATTACATATATGTTATAAGTGTATTTATTTTATAAAAGTAGTGTTTATTTTCACATTTTTGAATTTAATGTATTTTTTTCAATGTAAAATACGATACATATCAAATGAAAATACTATTTTTTATGATCAATGTAATTTGTGAACAAAAACTGTCGAGTGAGAGAAGCTTTTGAAATACATAATATAATAAATAAATACAAAAATATATATAATATTGTCTTAATAATATAACTTGCTAGTCTTATCTCGATATTAAAATATTCTATTTTATTGAGGTGATATCATTAGCCAGATATATCTGGCATTATATCCTATCTGCCTACCCTCTCAGGGCATGGTGTGATAGAATTTAATTATCTATGAAACTATATATTAGTCAACTCACATTATGTTCTATGTATTACTTTTCTTTTACAAACTCTTTTAACTTATTTGCTAAGTATTTCTTTATTAAATATTATTATTATTGGTACATAGACCATCTAATCTATTTTTACCTTATTCTTTGTCTTAATCCGGTCTCTTCAATGAAGTTGACCAGGGTTATCATTGTATGTTTGGCAATGCCTCCTGATTCCAAAACAATTCAGAGTTACACATGAGATTTTTTGGTACGTACATACATATATGCATTTACAATGAATCTGACAGAAGTGCTCATGCAAGAGTTGTTTTTAGTTTTCCTCTTCTGATGCTCTCATTGACTAGAAAAAGCCTGCGTGACTGTCAGTTTGGGCAGGATATGTTATTATAAGTTGTATATCGTTTGAAAATCTATCTACAAAAGGTGTCAGCCAATATCTCTTGAGGTGATTTTTCACAAAAATGGCGCTTTATAAATTATCCAATTATTATTATTATTATCCTAAATATTTCACCTATTCTTGGCATTAATTTAGTTTAAAATATTTATTTTATTGATCCATTATGTGAAATAATTAACAAATTGGAAAATTATAAAAATAAGTAATAATTGTGCATTGTAAAATTAATGTCTGGAAATTATTACATGGTTAATGCTGAAGAAATACACAAAATCAAAGAATAAGCTAGAAAAGTAGATATTATTTTTTATGGTAACGTGAAAATCCCACAGAACCAGCCGAGCGATTCTCTATATTTTGTGAATCTCGGGCGAGATCTCCTGTCAGATTTGTGTGATTTTCTTTGGCTGTTATTTGCTTTTTCTGTGGGCCGATGTCAGAATTGCAGCTGTGAGCTGTCATTTATTTTAGTTTAGGTCGAATCCATGCAAGTATGCATGATTATTTATTTATTTAACAGCCTTAGAAAATCACACAAATCTGACAGGAGATTTCGCCCAAGATCTATCTCGATCTCACAAAACATAGACAATCGTTCGGCAGGTATTTAGCTCACCCTACAGCTCTTGTTGCTGGGTGCTTAATTAAATAGAGCTGTAGGAAAGGATTTGGTCATTTTGATTAATATATTTTTCATGTCATTTCTACACAGGCTACTTATTTTTATGCAATTTTTATTTAATCATTTGTTTACCTATGAGGTATGTATTAAGTTTTAGTAAGTAATATGTTCATGTCATGTTGTATAATTTAACATTTTTCTTTTTTAAAATTATATTGCACTTAATTAATATCATCCGCTTTTAAACTGTGAAAAATGACTATGATAAATTTATATTTTCTTCATAAAATTCTGTACTATTTTTAATTCTGTATTATTTGTAGTTGATACTGATGGAGTACAGAATTGCCATTTTGGGTACAAAATTGATTTGCTTTTCGGGGCCCAATTTGTTCCAAACTAAAAAATGCAGTACTCAGCACTTTAAAATAAAACATATCTATTTCGGTTAATCACTAAAATTATTGTTAATTTTTTCATAAATATAATATTTGGATGATTTGTATGGGGCCGTTTTTGTGAAAAATCACCTCAAGGGCGTATGAACAGAGGAAATATGAATCAGTGATTATATGGAAATACTACTCTCTTAAGTATGTATTATGATTGTTTTCATCAATATAGTAACGAAAAATCTTTTAATGGATATAATATAAAACTCATCAAAATTGAAGGCTTTACAATAAAATGAATACCATAAAAAAGTTTTCCATTTCACAAACACTCAAGGTATACAAGTACATTTTTATGTCTTGCAGGATTGATTCACAGCCATTATACTGTAGATGTGGCATGGAAGCGTGCCGACTGCCGACCAAGATGCACAGACTATTAAAGCGGCGGAGCCGATGAAATTTATGCATTTAGCGTGTACGTGAAAAAAAGGCGGGGTGCCGCTGTGCATACATGCTGATTTGCACTAATATTGGTTATGTTGGCAACACTCTTGCAATGTTTCATACTAATATCTCATGTTTTCTTACCTTATTTTTTCTATTATTTATGGGTTCAACTATACAGACCTTATTTCTGTAATATTTGGGGATAATATTAAATTTCTTACTTTGCTATTCCATATTTTTATTTGTATTTTTAAACTTCTTGTAAACAGTGCCTACATAATATTTAAATAAAAGTAAAATTCAACATGGCATACACATACCTTTTATTTATGGTTATTTTTTGTTTTATTTCAAAATTAATATTATTTTATTAAGTACAGAATGCTCTTGCCAACTGTGATAAATAAGTACATAATATTATTTGAAATTTAGATTATAATTATTTCATTTAATTTTTTTTATTTAACTGCTATGATGTATCTCTTGAAAAGGGGGCCACGTTAATCAATATAATTTTATAGCTTTTACAAGAGAAACTGCACTTAAAATAATACATATTATTTAGATTTGGTAGGCCAGAGTTTTCTGTACAGATAAATATGTAATATTATGTAGGTACTTTGTAAATAGTTTATAATATGCAATTATTTGCAATTTTGTACATAAAATCTGGAATTATTTAATAAAGGGTGATTATATAAATATTTTTGCTTTTTTTTTATTCTATTATTAATTCAAGAATGAAAGTGACATTGCTAGTTACAAATGGTCCCGTTTGCTTAGAAATTCCAGACAGATTGGTGTGCTAATTTCATGATGCCAGAGCTCATATATTTAAGAAATTGGATCAAATAATCAAATTCACTGAGATCAATTTCATTGCCTTGAGCCCCTGAATCAAAAGATCTTATTTGATGACCAGTTTTGTTTTCAAAACGGTATTAACCTCACTTCTTAGCAGAGGCGGCTCTAGGGGTCCAGAAGTGGAAGGTCATTTAAAAAAATGATATTACCTATGATACAATGTCATATTAAATATAACAATATTCATTTGTAGGAACCTCACGAGTTTGAGAGTCAAATTCACCCACATATGTCAAATTACGTTTAATATAGTAAATTATTTCATGCGACAAGCGTAAAATATGCGAAATCAACCTATGTTTATCAAACCATCTCTTTCAGACGAATGATATTCAGCATGCTCTCTCTCCCTCACGGCTCTGACCCAAACCGTCTTCAGAATCCGAAAACTTTTTAAAAAGGGACATAGTGCCATCTCATTTATTGTGTAGTGCCTAAAGAGACAGAAGATATGATACCGGCATTTCATAATTTGACCCAGCCAATCGCAGTGCGTGGGAAAGGAAGCTTCCATTTAAGATGTTAGATGTCACTGCTTGCCGCTGCCGGCTTTCTCTCGCGGTGCATTTCAAATTCATTAGAATAATACCAATTGTTTTGATTTGCTTAATATTTCATAATAATATTGTTTTACTGTCATCTTATAATTTTGGGAGGTTTTTGACCAATTGTCCTGAGGGAAGGACCGCCACTGCTTCTTAGAATCATCTGTATAATTTTTTAGCATGCTTGATTTTTGCTTATGTTATGGTAATTTTTTGGTTTTAAAATGAATAGGTACTGTACAAGAGACCCAACTGCTCCCAATCATGTGGAGCCATAGAGATTATGATAATGGTCGGCTGACTGCGGCTCTTTGCATAGGCGTTTGCAGCTTTTCAGACATCAACTCCAATTTAACCTCCACCTCAGCATTTCAGCCTTGTGATATTGAGCCGCCCAACGAACTTTGACTACAACAGCATATTCTCTACATCTGACTGTATATATTTATATGTTCTAACCCGTTTCCTTGTTGGCTCTTCTTACTTGAAAGTCTGCCGACCCCTGGACTGTGGCGTCCCCAATTGGAATATGTTGTGAGGGTGAAGGTAGTGGAGAGAAGCACACTTACTTGTAACTAAATAAATCGATAGATATTGTGAAATGGCGATTATAACCTTAATCTTTGCACCTAAATTTTAATGACACAACTTCTTGTGGATAGAGGATAGGGTAATGATTGGAAAACGTAAAATAATAAACAATTTCCATAAACAAATTTTCGTTTTTTTATTATTATTTTTTATTCCTATATACAGAAAGTTGCCATGTGTAAGGTGGTTGTGGTACTTATACTAGTCCCAGGCAGATTATTATGTAGATAAGTATATTCCTATAGACCTTTCGCAAGCATATTATAACAAAGCAAGAAAAAAAAAAGCTTTATTTCTTGTTTTTATATCTGTATCTGCTCTTCTCACAAAAAAATATGTACATTTTCAAACAAAAAATAAAAACGATTTTTTTGTTTATTATTTGAAAAATGTAACTAATTAAATTTTATTTCGATACCATGTTTCTGATTATTTCTTCACACAGACATTTACCGTTGAAGAATATATATGTGAATAAATAAATAAATTTCTTCTTCTTTTTATTTCAATTCCACATATTGGTTATTACGAGGGCTGTCTGTAAAATAAGGTCTACAAGGTGCTGTGGTCGCGAGGAACGATTTTATGCGCGAACTGGCAACACTGGCGTGTAGCCTGGTTCTCCCACGCCAAATATGCAGCACTCTCTGTGCCGCTTGGTCTCGGCGTGGCAGCCGTTCGCGTTGGAGATTCCGCTCGCCGCATTCGCCAGGTGTGAATTACGCTCTGTAATTCGTGTTTTGCCTACAAAGAACAATATCCTGGTAGATATTCATGCTCAGCTGCATAAAGTGTACGAAAAAACGGAGTGCGAAAGGTTAGTTTAGAAGGTCTCGTCCAGTGGAGTAGCGTGCCTTAGAGGGGCCCTGTATCAAAATTAGTTGGGGGGGCCCAAATGAAGGATAAAGATTACTCACTAAAGAAACAAAAGGCCTCTGTAGCCCGGGAACCTCGTATCATTGATACGGCGGTAGCTACGCCCCTGGTCTCGTCCCTAGTCACAATTGAGTTCAAGAATTCCTCGCAATCGATGTCGTAGCACTCAAGGAATTCGGGCTCCTTCAACCAGTTGTTGTTTGTGATCTTTAGTGAGCATTTTTGGGACGCACCTTGCGCAGACCTTGTAGTATCCCAAATTTTCTAACAAAATCTTGTCAATAGTGGTCTCAATAGTGATACAACCACATCAAAGAGCTTGGAAAAAACGAATTACAGAGCGTTATTTACATCTGGCGGGTGTGGCCAACGGAGGCTCCATCGCAAACGGTTGCCATGCCGGGACTAAGCGTCACACAGAGTGCAGTATGGTGGGAATTTGGCGTGGGGGAACAAGGATACACGCTAGTGTTACCTGATCGTGCATGAAATCATTCCTCACGACCGCAGCATCTTCGAGACCTTATTTTACAGATAGCCCTCTTGTATTAAAGAATGCATTAAAAAAAAATTATGTATCTTGATCATCGATGTACAAGGTGGGGCAAAAGTAATCACCCGATGTTCTTTTGCTGTAATTTATTTTTTTAATGTAAAACTTTGGTTCTGCTTGTGAAATTTGTTTATTTATTCCATTAGAATTTTTTCCATCAAGTCGAGAAAATGATATCGGCCAAGTAGCTGCCGCCAGAGTTGATGACCATACGGGCCCGTTTTATGGCATTTTCCATCACTCTTGTCAGAACTTCGGGCGACTGGTTCTCGCATTCCTGGCGAATATTCTCCTTCAAGAGTCTGAGGCTTGTTGACGTAAACCCGCGACTTCAAAAAACCACATACATAGAAGTCTGGAACGGTTAAATCGGGTGATCTGGCCGGCCAGTGCAAATCACCAAAACGAGAGATTAAGCAACTCGGAAATGCTTCCTTCAGAATATCGGTTGTGGCTCGAGCAGTGTGCGCCGTTGCAACCCTGTTGGAACCACATGTACTCCAGTTCCAATTCATCCAGTTGAGGAAGAAAAAATTCAGTAATCATGGCTCTATAGCGCGCGCCGTCCACAGTCGTCGTTTGGCCTGCGGCGTTCTCAAAAAAAAAATGGCCCGATAACTCCTCCAGCGTAAACAGCACACCACGCAGTAACTTTGAGCGGGTGTAATGGCTCTTCGTGGGTGATACACGGATTTTCGGTGCCCCAGAAAAGATTATTTTGTTTATTCACGTAACCGCTAAGATGGAAATGAGCTTCATCGCTCATGATAATTTTCGATGAAAAATCGTCCACCTCTTCGTTGATATTCAGGATGACTTGAGCGAAGGTTATACGCGTTTGGCGGTCAACAGCTGACAGCTGATGCACTGTCTGCACTTTGTAAGGGAACATCTTCAAATCTTTCACCAAAATTCTGCGTAGGGACCGCCGGCCAATGCCCAATTGCGTGGCACGTCGTTTGATCGATGTTTCGGGTTCATCTTCGACATCCTGGGCAATAGCAGCGATATTTTCAGCAGAACGGCTGCTTCGGGGCCGGCCAGCCTTGGGAATATCTCTTGTTTTGCCAGTCTTTTCAAGGCGAGTGGCCAAACGCCTCAGTGTTTGGCCAGTTGGTGTCGGACGGCCAGGAAATCTGCGACGAAATTCACGCTGCGCCAACACAACCGACAAAATGTTGCGCAAAAAAATGGTAACAATTATTCCGCGTTCTTGTGGACTAAACCGATTCATAGCTTGTCGATTTGTATTCTGCATTTGTTTACTTCTCAAATGACAAAACCGAATTGACATTTGGCACCATTTGCATAAGTTATAGCGTTTTCCAATAGGGTGATTACTTTTGACCCAACTTGTAGTTAGATACTATTAATGCCATGCTTTTAATCTAAATACGTTATATTCTATTGTAAAGGTCCAATTATATATAGAAAAATGGTTGCTGTTATCCGTAAATATTATAAGAAGGAAGCTACAATGTAGGTTCCTTACGAATGCTCCATGATGATGTGCAAACAAGCTCTGCCTGGGAATAATAAACAAAGTTTTGTTGATATAATTAATTTTTAACTTACACATTTTCTCTAGATAATAATCACGGAGAGAAGAAATACTATTAATTTTATTACATTGGTGTAGGTGCTACGCTGAAGTTATCATCATTACCACGGCAGTGGTCGCGTTGGTTAAATCACCTCAAGCTTGTAGTAAGGATTATTCCTCCAAAGTTGTTTGTACCCAAATCTCCAAGACAAGGAAGTTTGATGGGGGGCACTCGTTTAACTAAGAAGTTCTGAAAAAAGTAGGTGATTATTAACTAGAAAATTGATTTTGAATACCTGCATAAAAATATGTTTACTGTGATAAATTATCCTTGAGAGATAAAGTTGAGAATCCCTCATCGTTATATAAATATATAAATAGGTATATAAAAAATATAAATAAGTTATATCGAATACAGTTTTTAACTAATTTTATGTGATATTGTTTAGTGGAGTAACTCACAAAAACAGAGTATCTTTATAATTTTGAAATAAGTGTGAATTGAAAGGAAAAGCTTGCTGTGTTTTTCTAGATTGTTGTGTATTTTTTTTAACATTAACTTCACATAAGAGAAATTGAATGAGAATAGAAAATAATTTCAATCTTAGGGGATGCTGTGTGAAGGGTATTTTTTATGAAAAGGAAGTTCTGGAAAGGAAAAGGTACGAGGAAGTGACGGACGTATGAATCCATCCACCAATCCAATCAGTCTCTCTCGATCTGGCCCATCACCCAGAAGGTGGACAGACGCGTCCGCCACCAAGACTTAGACAAACCTCACCCAATGAACCTGGGCACCTCTGCTAACCAAACATAGCAAACAAAGTATTAATGATGTCCCAATTATAAGTATAATTTCATTAGACATTACGAGTATTTGACTACCCACTTACTTCTGAAGTAGGTACATGAATATAGGTATATCGGCTTTATATGCAGGATCAGCTGTCTCCATCGTATAATTAGTCTGCCATTGCCAGTTTACCGTTCATCTTTATGCCACTCACTCATCCAATATACCACTCACGTTACTGCATCCAGGGATGCAATGATTTTAATGTAAGTATTTTTCACGCCAATCTCCGTGGTAAGGGCGGTGAAGCCTGGAAAGGCCTTCTTCCATTGATGATTCTGAAAAAAATCGTGATTATTAACAAACAAAAAAAATGATGTGTCACCATTCGCTTTTTTGTGTTGAGGGGTGGCTGATAATCATAGATGCTTATAATATGTGCCCTCCGGTGTACCTCAAGGTTCTCATATAGGCCCATATTATTTAGTGTGTATATATATGATATTCACAAATGATTTTTTATATGCTAATTACCTAGCATATGCAAATGATTAAAAAATATACCTAGTTATTAAATCAATCAATGACTGCATTAAACTCCAAGAAGACCTCAATCGTCTTTTTATCTATTGCGAACTAAACAAATTTGTTATTAACATCTCAAAATGCAATAAATTAACATTTACACGTAATAAAAATAAAATTTCCTTTATACACACATTGAACGGCACACATATCAAAGAAGTAGAATATATCAGGGACCTTGGGGTAACACTGGATGTTAAATTAAACTTTATCCAACGCACTGATGAAGTCATTAACAAAGCCAATAAAATGCTGGGATTTATAATTCGTATAGCAAAACCCTTCCACAACATAAACACTCTATATTCCCTTTACACCTCATATATTCGCCCGCACTTGGAACACTGTACACCGATCTGGACTCCTTTATACCAAGCCCATATTGAAAGAATAGAAAGAATCGAAAAAAATTTTTTAAACACATTAATTATAAACTAAACTTACCCTTCTCAAATTATACTGAATCCATTAAATTTCACAATTTCAAATCCCTCCAAACACAACATCTAATTTTTGATCAAATCCTATTGTTTAAAATTCTAAATAATGGCCTGGACTCACCAGAACTTACCAATTTAATAAATTTTCATATTCCGTCAAGATCAACCCGACAATCTGATTTATTTTATTTACCATCATGTAGAACAAATATTAGAAAAAAATTCTTCAATTCCTCGTATATGTGCACAATATAATACAAAATTTCACAGCATTAACATTTTAAGTAATAACCTAAAGAAATATCGATATGAACTAACGCGCACGATCGATTATTAATATGAGAGTATAGAATGTATTGGGAGCATCTCCTATCCTTTTCCTATTTTCCTCTCCCTTTCCCTTTCCAATAACCCAAAATTAATTTTTAGATATTAAAACTTCATTTCCGATGTACTTTAGCACAAGAAACTTCTGTGGCTTGACTTCAGTTCACTTGTATATATTTATCACTGTATATTATGTAAAAGCTGTTTGTTTCTTACAAAATAAATAAATATAATTTAATAAATATCTTTTACTTTTCAACGCGGCGGCCTAAAGTGGCGCGGAACACCGGTCACTCCAAACTCTACGTGTGGGGGATGCTAATAAATGAGGCTGGGATAGGTGAAATTGAGTACCCCACAAAAACTAATTGTCTTTAAAAGTTTCAAGATATTTAAAATCATGAAAATATGTTATTACTAGTAGGCGGCTGGCGGAGGCAAAATGAAAATTCCAGAGCTGCTCATTATTAAAGATAAAACAATTAAATTATGGTTGTTTACTAACTAACCAACACGCCGTTTTTCGCAGGGGTAGGCAGAGAGGACGGACTGCCAAACAACTCGGTCTTGGCACATACTCTTTCCTCATTCACATTCATACATTGTCTCATACACACTCTTCTATTATTCTGACTCTTGACATGGCCCGACTCAAGTATCTGATTCACTTGATCGTGCCATGAAAAAATAAACTCTCTTCTGATAACTGTCCTGATTATCTCCAAGTACCAAACTTTGTACATCCAGATATGATGGGCGTAGTTTATATCTTTTTTAAATCTTGTCATGTATTTTGTATGTAAACATCTTGTATTAGGTCTACATATTTTTGAGCCCGTACCTTTTATTGTATTTTCCTGATTTTGTTTTTTTATGCATTTCTTTAGTCCATCATGGATAGGGTTGCCATCCGTCCGGGTTTCCCTGGATTTTTCCTAGTTTAGAGGGCGTCCGGGGAGCGTCCGGGCGGGGTTTCATTTGATGTCTGGGTTTAAAAAAAAATTTAAAGTCAAACGTTTACGTTTGCCCTGAGGAAGGAACGGTCGTTCTGAAACCGGTCGGTTTTAAACAAATATAAAAGTGGTTCAAACAAAGTAACATTGTTTCATTTATCTTTAATTAAAATTAAATTCAGTTTCCAAGAATACAGCTGTATTTATTTTTACAAATTCCTTTTAATAAGGGAAGATATTCTAAAAGCTATTGGAAACAGTGATAAATACAAAAAAACTGAAAAGTAAAAAAGGCGAGAGGCTGAGGAAAAAGCTTTAGCTAGATAATCAAATAATGTTTGCAATAATTTCTTTTCATTTTTGTAGTTAAAGTTAAGATTGTTTTTATTACGTAAAACAAATTTACTGTTGATTAAAACTTTAAGGTGATATAAATGAGTGTAGTTTTTGATTATTTTATGCTTAAAAAAATTAATTATGTAACTTATATTACAGCAAGTCTAAACTTTAAAAAGGTTCAGTTTTGTTGCTTAAGATTTGAGAAGACTGAATTTAGTTCATATTATGTTAAGAGATATTTTGTTATTTAACCCTTGAGGTGATTTTTCACAAAAACGACGCTATATAAATCATCCAAATATTATTATTTATTTTTATTTAAATGGCTGCTGATAAAAATTTAAAGATATATTTATTATTGAGTTAAAGAGTTACCTCAAAAATTGTAAGACTGAATACAAAAATGGTCGCAGTACTTTTAAGATTTTTGTTTAAAAATTTAATTGAATTTTGTTAGGCTTAATATTTTAATAAGGTTTTGTTTTCCTAACAGAGTATATTAATAATTTGTGTTTTATTTTAAGAATAAAAAAAATTCTAACTGATTATTAAAACAATTTGTTACAAACTGTTATAAGATTCTGTTTTGTTAGGTGCATTTATAATGATGATAAAAGATCATTAAATTTAATTTGAAAATATATAAAAAGGTGATTTATGACATTTTCAACTGTTTTTTTATACACTAACAGCCTTACTAAAAAAAAACCACAGCACGCCAGATAACCCGTGTTATTGCAGCAACATGAAGAAAACAAAAATACACTAAAACAGGTAATATTACTAATAAGGTTTGATCTTAAAATGTATTTTAAATCCGGCAACAATGCATATTTAAGTACTAAATTGTTTGTTTTTCTTCATAACCGCTAGGTGGCGCGGCGGCGAGGTGCCTGCGCATTCGTTGCTCGCGCTCGTAAGCGACGCTGGAAGCGCGAAATGATTTCTGTGTGTGCGAAATGATTTTTGTGTGTGCAGTATTACTTATGTGATGGTTAATTTCTATTAATATGAATAATTTACTCTTATATTTATATCATTTACCGTGTTTTTGTGGTTTTTCATAAGTTTTAGTCAAGTTATAAAACAATAATCGTACTTTGAAAATTGAAGTGTCAAAAACTATTTTATATGATACATGAGAATTCAAATTTACATTTAAAAGGTTTTATTTTACGATAATTTTATGAAAGTGGTGTTTTTTTAAATAATAATATCTAATATGCAAGAAATCTTATATAAAAGACGGTATAATTTTTAGGTTAGCTTTTTAGCAATAAAAAAAACTTTGAAATTTTTTTTTTTATTGTATGCACGAGGAAAAAGTGAGGTGATAGTTTTCTTCCAAATTTATTACATAAAAGGACTGCGTTTTTGAAATTTTGTTTTTTTTTTTATTTCTCTACATTTTAGTCAAAAAAATTTTGGTAAGAAATTTTTTTCCATTTATTTCCGAGTTTGAATCTTAAAATATGTCAGTTTTTGAAAACTAAACTGTATTTCAAATATACAAATCTAAAAGATAATTTTATCTAGTTTTCATAAATGGTATTTGTTTTTACGACACCTTCAAAAATAAGAAATATATAGAACAATCAAAATACTTTGGAAAAATTTCAAATTTCGTTCGTACATCAATCGTTAACAGAGATAAACTACCCTCTCAGGCCGTGTAAACCACGTGTATTTCTTTCAATGAACAAATTTTTAATTAGTAATGTTTTCACATACGTGGCCGTTTATCAATTGAATAAAAATTTCACTGGGTTTTTTAGTAAGGCTGTGAATGTTTAAAAAAACCTGTTGACATGTCCGGGTTCTGGGCCCTAAAATCCGGGGTTTTCACGCTTCTTGTCCTGCCAAATTCTTGCCAAATTTAAGAGATGGCAACCCTTATCATTGAGGATACTTTATTTTAACTTTTTGACACCAACAGTACATAAATGAAATGAGTGGTTATAATAATTCATAAAATCTTCTAAGACATGTTTCTGTGAAATATTTGTAAAGTGGTTCTTCATATGTTGTGTCTGTATGTTGCTTCTGTGAAATGTTTTGTAAAATTTTTCTTCATATATTGTGTCTGCATATTGGGTTGGGTTTGGGTTTAACTTTCCAAAAGTACCAATTGGCGATCCCAATGAGTTTTGATAACTCATGGGAGTGCAACTTCGTTGTATGTTTTATCTAATAATAATAATGTCTTCCTCGGACGTCCCCGACTTCTTCGACCATTCACATTTGCGTCATATATTCTTCTTACACTACTTTCTTTGTTCATTCGCTCTACATGCCCAAACCATCTGAGGGTCCCTTTCTTAATCTTACTCATTACGCTTACATCTGCCTTGCATTATTTGCGGAACTTCACATTTTTCACACGATCATACCTGATTTTACTACACATACGCCTCAGGGATCTCATTTCAACAGCATTCAGTCTACTTTCATCCTTCCTCTGCCAGTTCCATGCTTCACTGCCATACATCAGGGTAGGTACCAGGACTCTATTGTGGACTGCTAGCTTCGCTTCTTTTGACAGTTTTTTTTATTAGCACCAACGTCATTCAATTCTCCATGAATGGAGTTACCTTTACCCTTCTTTCAATAGCTCTTTCAGCCTTCCCATCTCTCGTAAACATACTGCCCAGGTACATAAACTCATCCAACTGCTCCAAGTCTTCATCATTCACAACTATATTGCACACTGCTTTCGTACTCTCTCTTTCAAACACCATGACTTTAGACTTACTTACATTCATCATTAACTCATTCTTCATACTTCGTTCATCCTAAACACGAGACACTGTAGATCTTCCATACTGTTTGAAATCAGTACCGCATTATCAGCATAATTTAATCGGCCAAATTTGTTTTATGGGTCCAACAAACTTAGCTATAAAAGATCATTTGGTTTTGGCATATCGCTCGCCATACATTCCCATTGCCCCCGCCAGCCGCCTACTAGACATTACTAAGGTAGAATGTCACAAAATTGTTATTGATTGTTGTCACGTCGGAAGTGAAAAAACAACTCCTGGCGTTTTTTTCTAGCGTCGAACCTAAAAGACTTTTTCACTCAATATCAGGCTTTTTAGGATCATGATCAACAGGCGTATATTACATGGTACGAGACAGATCTGGCACGAGATCACCCTTTAGATTGGATTGTAGATATTTATTTTTACCCATGCAATCGTTATCAAAATGTACCTACCTACTTACTTCTCAACTTTATGAATTTTTGAGAATTCTTCTTTCTTTCGCTTCGCAATATGGTGGCCTAGAAGGCTGTCTCACAGCTTAAGAACGGCTATGGTATGGTTGTCTCCATGACCACAACGAGGATGTACCATGGTGCCTCCATTAGACAGAGACGATACATCGCCAGCTTTACTAGTGAGAGCTGAGAGCGCGTCTCATGGCGACGCGATCATTTTTTACAACATTTTTATACTTGGTTTAAAACGCAAAAACCCAGCGATCAACCTGAAAGTATGGTGATTATTAATTAACATTTTCCTAATAACTGAGGCAGTGCAAGGTAAAGTGGAGTAACCCACAAAAACACGTTTATTGAAAATGTGAAATTTAAAAACTAGCTACGTACCTACCTACATATTATCGAAAATGAAAAACCTCCCAGCGTTTTTTTTCTAGCCAGTCACAACCAGGGTTGCCAGGTCTTTTCCAAAAATATACCGAACAGTGAGCAAAAAAAAATTTCGATGTGAAATTTCCCTAGATTTCACGGTGGTACCTTGGTAAAACCCCCGTCAGGGGGGGGGGTGTTGGACTTTGAAAAGCAGTCACATTATTTCGAATAATCAATTTACGAAAGTACGTAGTCACCTATGTGTAACACTAATCCGCTTGAAAATGGCTTGAAAACAATGAGCGCATGCACGAAGCGGCAACATCGCACAAACTAAGTAAGGACGCTACGCAACATCCATTGCCGATTGCGTCAAATCTGATAATTGAATCGCTGGTAAATTTTCGGGATTAGTGTCCATGGCTATTACGAATAATTTTTAGAAAAATACTTTAGATTCGCCTTAATCACTATAAAAGGAAACTTTTTGCATCACGGCTGGCGAAAAATAATGCATTTCAATTTTCAATGTCGTTAAATAAAATTTCACTTCGCGAACCAACACTACGACAGCCCGCCCGCTGCCGCCCGCCATTTTGTCACTGTTAAAATACGTTTTTGGATGGTTTGTTTGGCTACGCAGGGTTTGTGTAGCGGGCTTGTGTATGTTATCTTTACTTTAAAAAACAGCCTACAATTTTGAATGGTTTGTTTGGCTACGCAGGGTTTGTGTAGCGGGCTTGTGTATGTGACAAAATGGCGGGCGGGCTGTCGTAGTGTCAGTTCGCGAAGTGAAATTTTATTTAACGACATTGAAAATTAAAATGGATTATTTTCCTCCAGCCGTGATGCAAAAAGTTTCCTTTTATAGTGATTAAGGCGAATCTAAAGTTTTTTTCTAAAAATTATTCGTAATAGCCATGGACACTAATCCCGAAAAATTACCGAATCGCTTATTAGGGAGAAAAATTCATCAGAAAAAAATACCGAACCGCCCATACTTCGGTATTTTTGTCATACCGAACACCGAACTCGGTGCTAAAATACCGAATACCGAACGGTTCGGTAGAATACCGAACACCTGGCAACCCTGGTCACAACATCCTTAGCGACAATTGCGGCTATTCGCGACGCTTTTTTAGGGGTGACCAGAAAAATATGAATGGAACTTTTGACTCTGTATCACATTTTAAAATAAAATTTCCCTAGCTCTCATATTAAATTCATAAAATACAAATTTGAGACATTTATTTTTTAGGTATCTGCCATAACAAGTACGTAAGTAGGTACCACCTACTTACACCAAAAAATATAAGTAGGTAATTTAATTTTCTCAAAACTTACACAACTTCGTCAGGAGGTTGATGGCCTTGAGCTTAGAGCCCAGAGGTGCATCGGCATTATCTGCAGGATCAGCTGTCTCCATGGTACAATTATAATGAAGACGTCACCAGTTTACCGGCTGGAAACACGCCCTTTTCGTCGCGTTGCGGGCCGCCATTCCCGACTGTTATACCTAATAAAATCCTTTTATGACAACAACGGAAGACAGTAACGCTGTATTGAATGGTCTCCAGAAGCTCACAAGAAGTACCGTAAAATCGAGTCATTTTCCAAAAAACGATATTTTATCTAGCCCGACCGTGCTAAGACGATACCGCCAAGCCGAGGGGTAGTCTGGCCTCTGACCTCGGTATCCTGCGCCCTGCGCTATAGTGCCAAGTGCCTACCCTACGCATATTATATTTTATATATGCAATTATTATTGCAGCATTGACAATCGATAGCGCATAGCCTGCGCAGAGAACCGGCGCGGAACCGGCGTTGGTGGCACTAGATTCAAAAATGAAAAGCTAAAATCACAACTAAATAAAGTCGGTAGGCCTCCAAAGCTTGTGGATATTTACGTAAGGACAAATATCTCTTCCTATTTCCTACATTCGTACAAAAATACCCCGAAAGATACAAAAAAAAAAATCATTAAAATTACGTATAGTCTGTCAAATAAGAGTAGAAAATATATGAGGGCGCCACTGTAGTTCAAATGGCAATACTAAACATATAACTCATGGTGTTGATGTAAAGCTGTGTAACCTACATTTTTATAAAAAATTAAAAAGGCGTAAAAGCGAAAAAAAAATAATTACAATATAGCTACCCACTGATCTCAAAATTAGAATTGCGTATAGGTATATTATTATTATACCTTCGCAATTTTCTGTTAACATAATGAAGAAAAACGATAATGTAATAAAATATAAAGCACAGTTTAGAGATTGCTCACATTTATTTGATACTAGCTTAAGTACCTAGCGTTGCCCGGGCTTAAGATCGTGTCTCTAATTTTAGATGTGAATATAAATTTACTCATTTACGTCATGAACAAAAAATGTTCTTTAAAATGTGGTTTACTGTGTTCTATACATTCAGTGACATTGCACTTTAAAAGAATATTTGACAGTTAAATTGGTGTTGCCAGCCTACAAATTTTGTACAAGTTTTTATATTTTCTACTCTCATTTGACAGACTATAAACAAAAGAAATAGTTTACTTTTAGAATGTTCTATCAAGCTTTATTTAAATAAAATTGAATTCCTCTTTCATTTTTTAATCTCTTATATCAACCAAGGGCGTAGCTAGGATGTAGACAAAGCAAGAATATATCTAAGGTAAATGCTGCATGGTTACGTTAAAAATGACACAAAATAATACCTACTGGAGGGGGGGGGGGTGGCTAGAAAATTTCAGAAATAGTCTATTTTCGTCTAAAATTCTCCCCGATTCGGGACATTCCACGGGGAGCCATAGAGCTACGAAAATATAATTAACACCGTATTCAATATTTTTGTGACAATATACTTAGTAGTGTCACTTCCTTGTCGGGTGGTGCCCCGGGCGCCCCCCCCCCTCCCTAAGCTACTGCGTTCAAACGGTTTTCAGTCATCGTTGATCTCAGCCATGTTTTAACACGACACAGTGTAGAAAAGGACCTCTCTGTGTTACTTGTAGTGCAAGGTTGTGCCAAGGAAGTAAGTGTTGCTTTTTTTGATGCCGGAAAGAAAATGTTCGCCTCCTTAAACCCTTCAGTAAAATCTAGTTTTTCGAGATCTTTTCTTGTCATACCCTTGTTCTGCCATTCTTTGTACCATAGTTCGGCTTCTTGATTAAAATTAAATACATCGTTGTACTAGACGTTTGTACATAAACTAAATATAATAGGAAGCTGGCCACAATGACACGCCAGTGGAGTTTGGTACGCCAGTGGATTTTGGAACGCCACTGGTGTTTTACTGGGATACTGGGAGAGGTAAACTGAATCTAAGACTGATTAAAATACTTGAAAAGAGGTTTGAACTTGGAGACTTTTGGTATCTTGAGTATTGTTTCTTCTTGGCTGATAGTTTTGAACTGACTTCCTACCGGTTTGACTTCTATTTTTATAGGGCAAACTCAGGTCGGACTTTTGGGGGACAGAACCTCCTTAATTTTTCTAAGGTGCTTGTTTTAGGTAATTTACCTGGTAGCTACGATTGGAAGTCAGCTGTGTTAAAATTATGTGTGATAGTTCTTGCCAAGACTTTACCAACTCAGGAAACCAAAGCCTCACATCATTTTTATTGTGTTTACAAGAAAAGGTACAAGTTTACATATGTGATGTAAGGTACAATTTTAAACAGTAAATATTTTTCTTAAAGTGCAACAATCACTGATAGACGTCAGTTTTTGGGTTGTTTTTGTAGCATATACTCATTTTTAGGTGATGATGTTTATTTCTTGATCCAAATTATTCCCAATTTCACGAAAATGAGCTCCAAATTTTTCGGAAGATGAATTCGCTGTCGTAAATATTTACGATTCAGATTTTTCCTTTGTTCAGAATTGACCAATAGTGGCTTGGCTGGTCGCATGGTGGGGGTGATGTAAATAGTCAGCCATTTCCTTGGCGTTGATCATTGCTGTCTGGAGTCCCTTGTGGAAGCATTAGGTGGTTATTCAGATGTGTTTTCCAGTCCAATGAGGCTGCTGCATGTATTCATTATCAATTTCATTTATGTTTTCAATTGATTAGTTAGTTAAAAGACATAATAGCGTTATAGACAAATCATTTGGTAGGTGCACCAAATGCACATTATTCCGCTAGCCAATAGCAGCTCTCAGATTATCTAGGGCGGTACGTGCTGGCGGCATGGTACTCTGTGGGAGCGTAAATTCCATTCTTGAATTTCCAGGGTTGTCATCCTCAGCGAATTTCGCAACGAGCGTTGGCACGATTTCATTTCAACTTTAGAAGACGATAGAGCAGCTTACTGGAAGCTCTCCAAAGCACTAAGACGCCCGAAAACTAAAATCTCCCCGATTCAAGGCCTCAACGGAAAAGTTTACTCCGCTGCAGACAAGGCAGAAGCCTTTGCAGATAGCCTTGAAAGTCAATTCTCTCCAAACACCGATCACGACGATCCTGCGTTCGTAGCAAAAGTGGATTCAAAAGTAGAAGCAATCTTAAATCTAGACCCTGAAGACCCCCCAATCAGGTGCACAACTCCTAAAGAAATTTTAAATATAATTAGGAAATTAAAGAAAAAGAAGGCCGCCGGGCCCGATGGCATTTCAAATAAGATTTTAAAACATCTATCAACTAAAGGCATCTGCGCCATCACAGCCATCTGCAACGCGTCACTTCGGCTGCGTTGCTTTCCTAAGGATTTTAAAGAAGCTGACGTAATTTTAATTCCCAAACCAGGCAAGGATCCATTATTAACGGAGAATCATCGGCCAATTAGCCTCCTTCCATGCCTAGGTAAAATCCTGGAAAAAGTAATACTAGCACGACTGAATGCATTCACAAATAAAAGTAAATTCTTGCCAGACTTTCAACACGGTTTTAGAGCAGGTCATTCCACCTCTCACCAACTCCTACGTGTGGTGGAACACATCACGGAGGCATTCAATATCAAGAAAAAAACAGTAATTCTCTCACTCGATGTCAGTAAGGCTTTCGACAAAGTCTGGCATAACGGCCTCTTATATAAAATGTACTCTCTTGGTTATCCATTAAGACTTATTCAACTAATAGCCAGCTACCTAAGAGATAGATCCTTCAAAGTCAAAGTAGAAAATGTATTCTCCACATCCCGCCCCATATCAGCTGGGGTTCCACAAGGCAGCCAACTCTCACCATCCCTATACAACATCTATTGTAGCGATATTCCTAAACCCGTGGATCATAATGTTAAAATCACTCAATTTGCGGATGACACTAACATCATTTCTAGCTCAACTGACGAGGCCACTGCTACACGCCGCGTACAGATACAAACCACTCTAACTGAAAAGTGGTGTAAAAAATGGAGAATATCTATTAACCCGACTAAAAGCGCCGCGACCGTTTTCTCAAAGACACGGCCAAGACGGCCCCCATTCATTAGACTGTTTGGGGATAATGTTCCATGGGAAAAGTCAATTAAATACCTAGGTGTAACGCTAGACTCCAAGCTCACCTGGAAGAAACACATAACTGGAAAAATCAAAGCAGCTAATAAAAGTCTATCTTCACTCTATCCAATGATGGGAAAAAAAAGTCGTTTATCAACGGACAACAAATTACTGTTATATAAAACAACCATAAGGCCTGGCTTCACCTATGCTTGCCCCGTTTGGGGGCACGCGGCCCCCAGTCTCTTAGAGAAGATTCAAATATTTCAAAACAAAGCCATTAGACTTGCCTTAAATGCGCCTAAATGGAGTAGAATTTCTTGTCTCCATAAAGACTCCAACATTCCGTTGATAAAGGACTTCATTTTCTCACAAGCAACTAAATTCTACGCCGGCCTACCCGGCCACTCAAACCCCACGATTAACACGCTCGCGAAATATAGCGAAAATGAAAATTTTAAATATAAAAAACCCAAGATAGTCCTCCGGAAGGAATAAAAAAAACCTGCTTACAGTCGCAGTATAGTTTTAATCTCACTTTCAAACCAACCATTATAATAAAATACCAGTAAAGTATCTATAGATAATCCATTATATAATTATGTTAGAGTCAGTAAACTCATGTTTAGGAACTCTGTAAAATAAATCAATCAAAAGTCAAAAGTCCAGGGTTGTCATACGCTTTCGCGCAACTCGTTCGATGCACACGGATTTCTATGACACGTTCGATACAATCGTAGTATAGGCAAAAGCTTTGTGCTTTTTCTTTAAAATCAATTAACGACATATTCAACATTGTAATGGGATGTAGCGACATTAATCCGAAAGCAGGCAAATTTTGGTAACCAAAACGCTGCTCCAATGCAGATATTAGGGAATCTAAATAAGGAATGATAATCGATTGCTTCCAAAAATCGCATGGAGTCTCAGCAGGGTAAATGGACCGATGTTGTTGGCAAGATACAATGCGTTGGACTTGTATATCAGTTCCAAAGGCAGCTGCAGTTCTAACTGAAATACCAAAAATATTTTGGCTCTCTATATCTAAGTTGCTTCGATGATCATTTATAGCAGAAATTATACCTTTAATATGACTCATACATGCGTACATATTGATAGTTTCCGATCGTAAAGCATTGGCAATAGGTTCCAATATGCCCGAATACTTTACAATGAAGGATTTAATAACAGCGCAATGTAATGCTAACAATAAAAATTTAATTTATTCTCACAAACAATAGGATTACGGTTTGTGAGCATTCCTGCACCTTTATGAGGGGGGGGGGGGGGCAGCTGCCCCTTCGTCATCCCTTCGTCGTCACTTCGTCATCCCTTCTGTAGTTGAATCTATGGAAAATAACAAATAATAACTATAAATAATTAAAAATTTGAAGGGTAAATTTAAAATATGTTTTATTGGTGTCGTCTTTTTTTTACAGTGAATACCGCAATAGAATCTTAACTGCTCCCGCCTGGATCCAGTGAGACTATGGCATCCCCAATTGGGGTATGTTGTGAGGCTGAAGGTAGTGGGGAGGGGAAGGAGGCGGGGAAGAGGAAGGTTGGGAAGTACCTGGCTATTCAGATCTGGTCACTTAACACGGCTAAAGCCATTTTCAAGCAACGTTTCAATTCTGAATGGTGGTCTTACACCAGGGCGATACTGATAGTATCTTCCACTCTGGAACATGCCGCAAATGTACTATATATTATTTTAAATGAATTAATTGTGAAATAACACAAATTAATCAAATAAAATTTATTTGCGCATGCCGGGTTCGAACCCGCGACCTCCGGATTGTGAGTCAAGAGTCTTACCCACTGGATTACGGAGGTCTTCTTGTGCGAGTAATGAAAAAAATAAGATTCGTTTTTGTCATGAACCTGAAAGACACCAGGCACTATTTAAATACAATATTTGAAGCCGCGTGGGTGGGAAGATGTATGAAAAAAGACTATTTTATCATGACATACCCTGTCTCTTCAAATACCAAAAAAATTTAAGCTGTTATACATATATGCAATAATAATATAAAAATACAATAGTCCACTTTATATCACTTTGTGTACAAATCATTTGAAAGGTTTATCATATAAGATGACTGCCAAGCAATTTCCAACTCAATTGGCTTCAATTTCATTGCTATGTCCAGGGCTTTATTTGTTCAGGATTTTTTTTACATTAGCTCCACATAGGAGACCCTGAGGAAAATTATTCCCCTCGCGGCCTATGTCATCTTTAAGGATGCTATGTGGAGGGTATTTTTAGGAGAGGAAGGAGAGGAAGTTCTGGGAAGGAAAAGGGTATGAGGGGTGGGTAGGAATCTGGGGGTCAGTGTGTCCAGGAGTGACGGACGTATATATCCATCCCTCCCACAGCGGTGCAAGGCGTTCCGAGAGAGTACGGCTGGAGAAGTCAAAGGGATTTCCTCAACCACTCTCTCCCGATCTGGCCTGCCATGCAGCTGGTGGGGTAGAAGCACCCGCAGCCAAGACCCGGACAAACCTCATCCCATGAACCCGGGCACCTCTGCTAAGTCATCAAACGTAGCGAACCATGCAGATGATATTGAATTTATGTAGTTAAATCAGTTCTTTCATTTGAATAGGTTGCTTCACTTTTCACTGCTCACTACCCCAAATTATGTAAAGTTTTCAATGGTGAGTGTTAAGTTTTCAATGGTGAATGAATTACGCTTAGGTATAAAACATATATCTAATCAATCTTTTAGATATCACCACAAAAATCATAATTGCCAGGATTATACCGACTTATAATCAACATAATCCTTGTAATCAGTGTAAGTAGATAATCAAAATTCGATTAGCGAAATTCAAACATGTAACCATTACAAAACAATTTTGCCAATGGAGATTAGATTTTGACGTATTAGGGGGATTCCCACTACGCTTCCTCCACCTTTCCTCTTCCCTCTTCCCTCTTCCCTCTTCCCTCTTCCCTCTTCCCTCTTCCCTCTTCCCTCTTCCCTCTTCCCTCTTCCCTCTTCCCTCTTCCCTCTTCCCTCTTCCCTCTTCCCTCTTCCCTCTTCCCTCTTCCCTCTTCCCTCTTCCCTCTTCCCTCTTCCCTCTTCCCTCTTCCCTCTTCCCTCTTCCCTCTTCCCTCTTCCCTCTTCCCTCTTCCCTCTTCCCTCTTCCCTCTTCCCTCTTCCCTCTTCCCTCTTCCCTCTTCCCTCTTCCCTCTTCCCTCTTCCCTCTTCCCTCTTCCCTCTTCCCTCTTCCCTCTTCCCTCTTCCCTCTTCCCTCTTCCCTCTTCCCTCTTCCCTCTTCCCTCTTCCCTCTTCCCTCTTCCCTCTTCCCTCTTCCCTCTTCCCTCTTCCCTCTTCCCTCTTCCCTCTTCCCTCTTCCCTCCCCCCCAGCCTACTACACCTCTCCTCTCCCCCTTCCTTACTACCCCCCCCTTCACAAAACCCCCTACCGCTCCCCCTCCACCTTCCACTCACCCTCCTATACCCCTCCCCCTTCCCCTTCCTTCCCTCCCCAATCTCCCTCCCCCAAACCCCTTCCACCCATCCTCCTCCCTCTCCCCCTCCACCCTCCCCCACCATCCTCCCCACACCCTCCCCCCACCCCCTCACACCTCTCGCATTCCACACATTCATTCCCGGCACATTCAGTTTTCAAACACCTCGCGTGCCACTTATTACAATTTTTTATACAAATTTCATAATGCCAGAGCTCTACAGTAATTTTATACAAAATAACGAACAAAAAAAAAAGATTTATATAACGAACAAAAAAAAAGAATGAAATATATATTATGTGCAGTCGTTCGGAAGTTATGCGCATAAATACATTTCGGCGGTTCATTTTTAGAGACAGATATTAACTGCTACGCCAACAAAGTATTCTTTTTAGGATGAATTGCCTAATTCAAAAAAAAGAAAATCGTTTCCAAGGCAACAATTTGTTTGTTTTCCTTCAATAACTCAATTTTGTTAGGGACAGAAAACGTATGATAAATAATTTCATAACGCCAGAGATTATTCATAACGCTAGAGCTTACCAATATATATAGCCTATGGTACTCGCAAATAATGTAGCTTTCTGTTAGTGAAAGAATTTTTAAAGTCCATTCAGTAGTTTATGTGTGAAAGAGTAACAAACATACATTCATACAAACTTTCGCCTTTATAATATTAGTAGGATCATACTTGCTCGTAAAAAACAATATCTGAAATGGTTCCATGCCAAATGTACCGGACGGGTCAACGAGGACGATATTTCCCTTCAGGACGTCTTCTTTCTCTAATCTAAAAGTTAATCCATGTTTTTGCCAACGAGGACGAGGATGAGTTCCCTGATCCCTCAAAGGCCGTCCTCGTCTTCTAAAAGAATTTTAAGATTTAAGAGTTAGTGATGAAGATAATATTATGTTTATTTCATGTTATATTCTGTAATGTATTTTTCCCTCAATAAAGAAATATATATTTTGTTTCAAAACGGGCTATTCGGAGCAGTAGCGGCGTAAGGGGGGGGGGGGGGTAAGCTTTGTGTGACTTCAGTTTTCTATGCTATCTTTCCTTTTGGTGTGAAGTCCTAGAAGAAGTTAATCAAACAAAAAAGTATATACAAAAATCTGGGCTATCATCGGTGAAGTGTGTAATGAAAATTAAAGCTCTTCAATTTTTTTTCAACATCAACGCAACCAAATAGTGGAAAAGATGTCCAACTTAGACATTCCAATTGAAGGAAAAAGAGGAAAAGGAGGAGATTTCAAAAACGTATATGAATGGAGAAATGGCCCGAGATGCTGGACTTACATTACCAGGGTGCTGCAGAGAGCAAGGTTAGAATATCATGATAGATTTTACGAAGAACTAAACCATCGTTACAGGGCGATGAATTTTATTCTGGTTACATTTAGTGTTATTCAGCCTAAAACGTTGGTAACATCACCAGAAGAAGCATCACATCTTCGTGAAATGTATCCAAATCTGTTAAAAATTTACAATGAATTTTCAGGAGAGGATATTGTGTTGAAGATTTTACGATTAAGGTGCCATTTGGAAGCCGTCAACATTTCTGCTCAAGAAGCGGTTCAATGGATTACATTGAAGCTTCTCAGATGCATTGTAAAATGGGGCTATTCTTGGTCTATTCCTTTCTATTCTGTTTAGCGCTATGTCTTAGATTTTTATAACAATTTGTGTTTCGGTGGCTTGATGTGAAAGAAGCTTTTCAAAGGTAAAATTAATAAAATCTTACTTAAGGTCCACAATGAGACAAGCGCGACTAACTAATCTTTCTATTTTATCAATTGAAAGAGGCAGGGAAATCAATTTTGATAATGTGATGGAATATTTGGGAAAATAAAGTCTCGTAAGCATGTTTAGTACATGGTGTTTAACCATAATACGGGCATGTGCATGTGGTAGTGGAATCACCCGTAAAAACTGTATAAAAAGTTATATGATGAATAAGGAAAAGAAAAAGACAATTACGTAGGGGTGCTCAATACAAAACCGCCCCGGGTGCCAATCTACCCTACGCCGCCACTGATTCGGAGAGGTCAAGGACGGGAGCGGGTTTTTGCTGTACCAGCCCTCGTTTTCGATCTCTCCGCACGCCACGCCAAAAATTACCTGCGGGGTGCAGGCGGGGCCCGCTTCCCTACCCTTCCCCGCACCCTCACTCCGGGCGGGCCAACAGGAACGTTCCGTCATGAGGAATGGGTATTTAACGTGACAAGATTTAGGTAATTATGATATATTATTTAACATCAATTTTCAAGAGTCCGGTCTAATTAATCTCTCGCCAAATAAATGATATGGATATATTGACCGGACTCTCCTTTATGTAATGCAATGTTTAACCAAATGTATGTTTAGAAATAAGATAGTTATGTAAGCTTCTCTCGTGAAATGTGGGTTCAGGGACATTAGGGTATATGTTCATATAACCTCGAATAAATTAGCAGGGTAAAGGTCATGGGGGTCAGATAGAAGAGAAGGATAGGGGGAAGAGCTAAGACTATAGCAAACTCTGCTGTGTGGAACACAGCGAAGGTTACGTCCCGACAAAGCTCGCACTGCCGGAAAAATGGGTAGGAATCCGGGTAAAAAAAAAGCAATCGACACGCTTTTTATCCAGTAAAGACTTTTTTCCTCACGATTACATTAAAGTAACGTAAATTCAGTTGCAGTATTTTTGTGTACTGTAGAGATTGTGTACAGACATTATTTTTGTGTACTTTTTTTTTTAACAGTGAATACCGCACAAGAATCTAAACTGCTCCCGTCTGGAGCCAGTGAGACTATGGCATCCCCAATTGGGGTATGTTGTGAGGCTTAAGGTTGTGGGGAGGGGAAGGAGGTGGGGAAGAGGAAGGTAGGGAAGTACCTGGCTATTCAGATCTGGTCACTGAACACGGCTAAAGCCATTTTCAAGCAACGCTTCAATTCTGAATGGTGGTCTTACACCAGGGCGATACTGATAGTATCTTCCACTCTGGAACATGCCGCAAATACACTATATATTATTTTAAATGAATTAATTGTGAAATAACACAAATTAATCAAATACAATTTATTTGCGCATGCCGGGTTCGAACCCGCGACCTCCGGATTGTGAGTCAAGAGTCTTACCCACTGGACTACGGAGGTCGTCAAACTGTAGAGATTCCATCACAGTTTATTTTTATTTTATTTATATAATACATGTTACATAATTGTGGCATTTACATAAGGTAGATATATTGAATCACCATACTAGGCGGCTGCCTGTTTCATGATGACTGATGACCAATAGAGTAGTTACTATGTATGAAATTTAATGTTTAAAGTCAAGTGTACACATATGAATTTAATATAAATGATGTTAAAATTGGAAAAATTAAAATAAAAAGTAGAAAGTAGAAAAAACACAATAGAAGGGAAAAGTGAAGTAAATTAGCATAAGATTATAGAAATGTACATAACCTTATTCTTTTATTAGTATATGTGCACGTGTATGCAAGCAAACATTTTTTTTTTTACAGTGAATACCGCACAAGAAGCTCAACTGCTCCCGTCTGGATCCAGTGAGACTATGGCATCCCCAATTGGGGTATGTTGTGAGGCTGAAGGTAGTGGGGAGGGGAAGAGGAAGGTTGGGAAGTACCTGGCTATTCAGATCTGGGGTCACCAAACACGGCTAAAGCCATTTTCAAGCAACGTTTCAATTCTGAATGGTGGTCTTACACCAGGGCGATACTGATAGTATCTTCCACTCTGGAGCATGCCGCAAAAATATACTATATATTATTTTAAATGAATTAATTCTGAAATAACACAAATTAATCAAATAAAATTTATTTGCGCATGCCGGGTTCGAACCCGCGACCTTCGGATTGTGAGTCAAGAGTCTTACCCACTGGACTACGGAGGTCGTCATGTACGTCAAACATGTACGTGAATAGATACACATATGCACATATACATACATGTACACGAACATAGACATACATATACGTACACACTCACAATACATATATATATATACAAACTTATACACATACATACACATACATGCATACACATATGCATATATCAACACATATATACATACACCTACATATACCTAAATATATATCCCAATCCTCACACATGTAAAAAATATATGCACCTCTATCTGAGTACGAGAAACACGCTACTAACACTATCACATTCACTCATCAAGAATTCCCCGAGCGCATTCACAGTACATACTTAGAAGCAAAAACTGTCTTTATTTTATATATTTAATTTTTCTATTGTTTTCACACTATCATAAACCTTTCTAAACATACTTGGATTTCATTTCTGCCCCCCTGGACCCTGCCCCTACCCCTGTGAAGGCCTCCACCCCGGCAGTTCACTAGCTTCCTAGCGGCTACCAAGGACTACCCGGCGCTCTTTTCACAGACTGTGTGAGAAGACGAGGACGTCTCTAACACCAACTCAAAATGAAATCAACTTTTTCATCATTTTTAATGACTTTTCTTTCTGAGTTGTCTGGTCACCATCTGAAATAAGGGTTTAAACAATCCAGAGGTCGCAGGTTCATGCACCCGCTTGCACAAGTAAATTTTATTTAATTCATTTATGTTATTTTACAATTAATTTCAGCCGATCGATTCCGTATTTTTTGTGGGATCGTTATTGGATAACGGACGTTATCTCCTGTCAGATTTGTGTGATTTTTACATATTTACAGTCACATATTTTAGTTTAAAATCACACAAATCTGACAGGAGATTACATCCGCTATCTTTTTTTTACATGAGCTCCACACGGGAGGCCCTGAGAAAAATAATTTCATTCGGGGTCTATGTCATCTTTGGGGATGCTGTGTGGAGGGGTGATAAAGTAATAACGATCCCACAAAAATACGGAATCGCTAGGCAAAGCGGAAAATAATCCCAGTAGTGCTGATGAAAGTTGTTTTTACTCCATACAGGCGGCTCTGTGGAAAATAATTTCCTTACGGGACTATGCCATCTTTGGGAATACTATGTGGAGAGTATTTTTAAGGAAGTGAAGTTCCGGGTAGAAATCTGTGGCTCAGTGTGTCCAGAAGTGACGGACGTATGAGTCTACTACGCAGGTGGAATGGATTCCTGGACCTAAAGAAAACTTACCCCATGAACCCGAGCACCCCTGCTAAGACATAGCGAATCACTTGGGGTGACGTATGAATGAGGTGTTGGTTACCAATAAATGGTTCCCGGGACAGCGGTACCCATACCCCCTCCCAAATAAAATGGCATTAACCGTGTTTAGTGACCAGATCTGAGTAACCAGGTTCTTGGTACTTCCCTACCTTCCTCTTCACAGTCTCCTTCCCCTACCTAATACCTTCAGCCTTAATTGAGGAAGCCAAGTCTCACTCACTCCAGACAATTTGGATCAGCACTAAAGTTGAGACAGTAAGTAGGAACTCGCACCTACAGATAAAAAAAAATACGAATCTATCAATGGCCAACAGGACAATCCTTAATTTGACTACACGTTGATAAATCACTTCTCTATATATCTTTCTGTTAGACATTATATTTTTTAATTTGTTCGCAGGGTCTCTGTCCGCAGCTTCTCAAAATTCCCCAGACAAAAATGTTAAATAGGTATGGAGAATACATGGCGAAAAACCGATCAAACGTAAATTAGTTTACAGTGAGAATAAGTTTGTCGTTTGGGTTTTTACGTTCACCTCGGTTGATGACTTTAAGATTTATGCATAATATAGGTACCTTCCTACCTAGGTAATTATTTGAAATATTCGTCAGCAGCTTTCTTGGAAATTTTGTTCAAATGTCGTGATAAAAAACATTTAGGGACAAAGACAACTTTTCACCTGTTGAATTTATAATTTTCAAATTTGATTATCTTCTTCTTCTTTCGTATGGTGGGGGGTCAGAGGAGGACATCTAGGTTTGCGAGCCAGCCTGTGGACCTCATCAATCCCGCCGGGGAATGAATGAAGCGGGAATTCATCGACCACATGTTCGGTGATCTGCATCGCACCGCATTCACACATCGCCCTATCGTGCCCTATAAGCATCACCGCAGCTTTCGGAGCACCTTATCCTATTTATGGTAGACCAGAGTTTGCGAGGCAATGAGAACCCAGGCTATCTCTCAGTGCGTTCGTATAGGAGATGTGCATTTCCCACTTTGGCCACTCACATTTCCATCAACACTTCAGGGGTGAGTGGTAATCGGAGAAGCCTCTCTCTTTTCATTTAAAAGGGTTTTCGGAATTTCAAGCGCATGCTGGTTGAGAGACGACATCATTGAGAAATTGCGCTTTTTTGCAGCGCCGCCTGCCGATTACCATAACGGTAGACAGGTACCTACGTCAAATACGTGGAACAGTTTCTTTGATAAAATTACTGGTTTTTACTGGTTCAACAATTACCTAATATTATGTGGATTGGGTAACAATGTTCGTAGTATATTTAGCAAAGATAAACATATTGATTACCCAATTTTACTAATTAACATTTTTTATATATCTAATTAAATATGAGGGATTAAGTTTGGTATATAGACTTCGATTAGCGTCGTGTCGTCTGGACATGGAATTAAAAAAAAAAATAAACAAACCGGGTATTTTCCTATGTTCCCTTAAGCACGTAAGATTCTGTGAAGATTCTTATAAGAAAAAAACGTCGGTTGATAATTAAGAAATTCGGTTGTCAATGTCGACCGCAATTGGAGCCATGGCGCAGCGCTCCGAATGTTGGGATGAACGGGCAATAATTTAATAATAATTATTGTACGAATAACTTTATGCAGTAAAACTTATATGATATTAAGATTCGATTTTTATGGTAGTTTACGGTTTTACTTCTACCATTTTTTTTACAGTTTTACAGGTAGGGTCTGTCAAATAAGAGTAGAAAATACAAAAAATGGAACTAAAAAATTTGTAGGCTTGCAACACTAATTTATCTGTCAAATATTATTTTAAAATGCAATGACTATGAAAATACATAACACTGTAAACACATTTAAAAATACATTTTTTTGTTCTTAAAAAAAAATTAAATCGAAGAAGCACTGTTGTTAAGTTACCTGCAGGTCATTTTTTATTCGCCTTTGTTGAAATGCCGATGAAACAGGTTCCGCAACGGGAGGTGGCTGGTAGCCACCCGCACCCGCTATTGTATAATCCGTCATAAAAAAATAAAAAACTACACGATTAGGTAATACGGAAAATATCCCATATTCTCCGGTGGTTTTACAGCCTTTCGTAGAATTTAAGCCTTATTGGGATTGCATAACTGGTATCGTTTCGGAAAATCCGGATTTTCGGGTTTCTTGAAATTCAAAATCCGGACGTGTCATAAAGGTTGAACAACGAATAAAAACTTTTTTTTAAGTACCTACCTACTCTATTTAGGGTGCATTAACGCACCAACACCTCAATCATATGTCACCCCAAGTGATTCATTAGTGCCGGGTTCATGGGGTGAGGTTTGTCAAGGTTTGGTGGTGAATGCGTTTGCCAATTGTGGCCTGCGTGGCGGGCAGGATCGGGAGACCCAACCTGGACCTTATTAGGAAAATTTACAGGTTAATAAAGTTCTATACATATATTTTTTTCATATCTCCTAGCTACAAAACTGGTACAATGTATATCATTTTAAAACAAATGTTATTTTTAAAATCTTAGCCATAAAAGGGTGCCAAAATTGGTTCAAAACGATGTGTTTAAAATTTATCAAATTTCTGACACGATCTTCTTCCTCCGGATTTACTTCAAAGTTTTAAAAATATTCATAGTAAGGGGTTATTTCTAGTGTAAGTATATAAAAGTTACTATGAATCCTTTAAACCAGCGGTTCGTCACACACATAGGACAGTGTGAATTGATAAGGCGAGCCGCACGCTTATATATTCGTGGGGGGGGGGGGGGGTTGATGTTGTTACCTTTTTGTTTGGCGAGTTAAAAAAGGAATTCTTTTGTAGTTAATAACCGGGTTGCTACCTCCTTTCTTCTTGTATTCATGATATATATTGTCTTCTTGTTTTCATGATATAGATGGTTATATTATAAAATAAAAAAAATTAATGTCGATCTGTAATGGAATCTTTTAGTTCAATTTTCATCCACTTCCCAAACTACCTATAGAGGTGAATTTTCGCGCCGTGATAAAAAATGGTTACAATAACAAAAAATAACCAAAATTAAAGTTTACTTTGCGCTATTAGTACGTGATTAGCATGTTTTTTGTCTTTTACAGACCATATTTTTTTACCTCGCACTCCCTTTGCCAACTCAACACCCTCTAATTTTCTCTGGGTCTTCTACTCCCCCCCTGAAAGTCACAAACGTCCACAAGGGGGGTTATAACCCACGTTGAGAACCTATGACGTTCACTATGCGCGTGTTCAAAATCGACTTAGGATGTGTTCAAAAACCAGCTGGGCGTTTTTAAATTAAATGTCAATCAATTGAAATCAACGTTTTAAAATCATAGGGTACCTATACGTACGCAAAATATTTAAAAAAAAAATGCAGGTTAATATAATTGTAGATGAAAAAATATATATTTAAAAAGAAAACGGCACATATTTGTGCGGGCCGCACCAATACCTGCCGCGGGCCGCACTTTGACGACCACGGCTTTAAACCATATTTTTTGTAATCTTCCAAAGCAAATATACCTAGTATATTTTTACGAAATCATTTACAAAAGATCCAAGATTGAATTTCGCAAAATAATACCGATATTTGAAAGTAAGAAGGATTTTGCTGGTATTTGAATACATTGCCTTGAGATAATTTGAATTATATTCATTTTTTTTTTTTGATAAATAAATTAAAATATTCCCTCTATTTCGTGTTTTATTATAAACAGTTAATTTTTAATGGATTATCTAACATTTTTTTAAAAATTAACAAGGGTGGGCTTTTCTCTATTATGTGAAATTTCAAAGACAATCCGGAGGAAGAAGTGATATCCAAATATTATTTTAAAAATTACGTTACTTTTATCACCATTTAACACCCTTTTATCACTATTGGACAAATCAAAACAAGAAAAAAAAATTCCCCACGCAATAGCGAGTCGTGACCCTACTGTATATTGCTTACATTTTTATGACTATTTATTTTGTTTTTCTATTATATATTTTTTGTTTGTTCATTTTTGTGCGTGGTGTAATATTGGGGTTATTATATCGCGCACAAATAATTAACAAAAATATTATACCAATACTAGACTAGAATATTAAAATAAACTTAGATAAAAATACTAGCAGCATACAAACAGTGTACCTACCAGTACCAGTTTACAGCTAGGAGCTATGAAAAAGAAAAGAAAAGGTGAAAACACCAAAAAAACAATTCCGTAAATAAAAAAATAATAAGAAATTTTTTAACAATTAAAGAGTTTAATTATTATAAGGCTCTAACAAATTGTTTAAAAGATCCTAAAGTAGAAGACATCTTTGAAATGTCTACATTATTATGTATTGTATGCCTATTTTAGCCTGTTATAAGTTATATTCTAGCCTATGATCTATGATTTTAAGTTATTGCTTTTTCAAATCCGGATCATATTTGAAACTCCCGATTCTGATTCTGACTGTAATTAACCCGAAAATCCGGATTATCAGAATTACTATCTCTACGTACCTACAGCGCGAGTCTAAATAAACTTCGCTCCGCACTCAGCATATTTTGGCATTTTCGGGGTAAGATGTGATTGCGGGCAATTGTTCTAAACTAGTTCGGAAAACTTTTGTACTACCGGTGTGCATTTAAATTTATTCAAACGGTCTTTCAAATGAAAAATTTATTCAAATGTATGGTATATATATATGTAGTAGGTACTATATTCATAATATTTATCATCTTCTTTCCCGCCGCAAGATGATTCAAGCCACGCTGCAATCTATTTATAAACATTTCGCTGTCAGGTATTTGCCTTCAGGTTGATTTCTGATGTTTTATAAATCATTTGGTCGTTTGTGTTGGTAAACGGAATATTATGCTTTAGTTTTCCCGTAGTTCCTGGGATTCCCCGCCTTCTTCGTTCGCTTCTGACGTTTTTATGTGAAAGTAGGTATTACTTACCTACAACTACTGTAAAACGAGGTGGTTTGACGTATCCATGTTAGGAAATAATAAGTACTACCGACCTTATAATATTGCTCATAAGCCCGGAAAACCGATAAAACTATGATATTGTTAATTGACAATTAATAATCAATTTAAGCATTACAGATCACACGTCATGATCCTTAATTAATGCAAATAGGTACCTACCTACAAATGAATTAATTGTAAGTACCTATTTATTGAAGTGAAAACTTCTTTAGAACTGTTGTGATTTGAACCTCGATGTAACGCAAACGAGCGACACAAACGAGAGACAAGCACATATATCTATAGGATTTAGCATGATGCAATAAAATATTTATTTATCGCGGGCACTCGATTCCAATATAATACGATAAATCCACAGTCCCACAGAAGTCTGCCTGTCGAACCTCAGCGGCCACAGATTTAGCGGAACAAAGATCGAATCGTACGAAATCCAAAAAAAAACATTATTTTTACAAAATCAATATCCAATCTTCAAGCCACTCCCAAAATGAACAGGCAGAAGAAAAGCGACATCTAGCGACTCCGAAGAAGAAAACACTAATACTAATAAGATAACCAAATATACAGAAAAGGTGCACAGGACTTCGAAGACAAAAATATTTAAAAAAAATATCCTAAACATTTTTTATTTATTTATTTCATCCAAAAAATAATATGTCATGAATATATAATATAATATTAAAACGAGTATTACTAGGTACATAGTCGTGTATTGGTTACATTTTGAGTATATTTTCCCTTTTTACTTTTTATTTTCTTTTACACAGTAAAAATAATTACATATTTTAATGACAATAACATTCAGTTACAAAGTTAACAACATAAGAAAGGTAGGGGAAGGTGGGGCGTATTGTGACTAAATTACAAAACTGAATATAGTAGAAAAATCTTTAATGAAATCAAAGGTTTGATATTTTAATGGAAACAAATAACTCTTTAGCTACATTATCTTGGTATTATTTATCTTGTTAACATGCGAATAAAGCGACAAAATATTATTTTACAAAATATGGGAATTGTCACAACACGCCCCACACGTGGGGCGTGTTGTGACAGGGGTGGGGCAGGTTGTGGTCGAACAAATAATTAAGTAAAATAAGTAGGTAGGCACGTAATAAAATTTGTAAAAACTCATGACACCATCTAAGACATTTTATGCACCTGACCCACCTTTCACCAGAAATATCATTAGAATAGGGGTTACGACAATATATAGATTGCTTTTCTTCGTTCGCGTCGCTGTCGTCAGTTTCCAAAAGTGGTGGCTCCTCTTCAGTTTCGGTGGATGATGTGGACAACAAAAAACTCTTTTTTTTTTGTCTAATATATTTTTAATATAGTTCTGTTTTTGTCACCACCTCTAATTTATTGGGTGTTAGTTTTTTATTTATACTTTTTTCTATTTTTATTCCTTTCTCAATTTGTCTTCTTATTTTATTTTGTCTTTATAGGGGTGTCCGTTAAAATTGTCCGCGTAAGTTTTTTTCTATTTGGAAAGTTCTTTATTGGTTGAGCTTTGGGTAATGGCCGGATTTGTTCTGGTGTTTTCTGACACACAGGTTCTGCTAGTTGATGGTTGAGGGTTCAACAAATTTTCTTCAATGTCTGCATTCGTTGTGTCTTGCAATGGTGTTCTTGTGAGATCAGCAGCAGAGGTGTTTCCCTCCTCTTCGTCTTTAATACATTGGTTTTATATAAAGGTAAATAAAAACTAAATTCTGGGGGCGAGTTGAGTGTCACAATACGCCCCCGCCTTGATGTCACAACTCGCCCCTCCGGACGATTTTACATAAAAATGACCACGCAAGTAAACGTACTTGACGTACGAATTTTATTTATAACTAATAACACAGTCGAAAGATACACTGTTTGGAGAAAAAAATATATAACGACTTACCAAGTGTTAGCAGGTTAGCAGATGACTTCGAAAATTTGCAAGAAAAGTTCGTTTAGCACTGAAAAATCACACTTTATCGTATAACTTTAATTATATCAACCGCACGGCACCACTGTTTTGACAGAACCTGGTGGTACGGAGTTCACACGAAATGGTATGATGCGCGCCCTGCTAAGTTAACTAGCGGGAATTTTAAACGCGATGTCACAACCTGCCCCGTCACAACACGCCCCACCCTCCCCTAATAATTCATTGTCTACTTTAGTTTTCTGAAAGTTTCACATCTGAACGCATGTGAACGAGGTAAATAATAATAAATTCGCCGACGAAAATAATTTCCCTCAGGGCCTATGCTATACATATATATAGGGGATGCTATGTGGATTTTTTTTAAGGAATGGACGGAGAGGAAATTCTGGGAAGGAAAAAGGTATGAGGAGTGGGAGGAAATCTGGGGGTCAGGGAATCCAGACTTAACAAACGTATTATGAATCTATCCCTCAAATCGCCTCAACCAGTCTCTCTCGACCCTGCACACCAGGCAGTAGGCAGGCAGACGCATTGACCGCCAAGACCTGGATAAACTTCACCCCATGAACCCGGGCACCCCTGCTAAGTCATACCTATATTATATCATTAGCTATACCAAACGTAGCGAACCACTTGGGGTGACCTATGGCCGAGGTATTGGTTATCCAATAAATGGTTCCTGGGGCGGCGATACCCATACCCGCTTTCCAAATGCACGCAACTATAAGTATGTATATAGGTACTAAAAAGTAACACAATAGGTATAATTGCACGAAAAAATAAAAAATGTATTACGTACCTTCGTGAGTGGCCAGAAGGTTAGGTACTTTGAGAGTGAATTTGTAACAATATTTGAACCACAAATAATAAATCATTTTTGAAGTGAAACTTCTATAGCTCCGATGTAATTTGGTTTTCGGAAGAAACGGAAATGATGATTACTGCACCTGCGACGCATCAACTGCGCTCATTAGCCGCTTTGATTATGATGTCACTTTTAAAGGCTCCTATTAGTTGAGATATGAAACGGAAATTTCGCTAGATCTGCGCTCATTGGTCGCTTTTCAAGTATTGGTTGAGATTGTTTTGGTAAAATTTCGCTTATAACTAATCTTTTTTCTAAAAGCTTTTGAAGTGAAACTTCCTTAGCCCCGTTAGAGTGATTTGAAATTCGGATGAAACGGAAATGACGCCCTACGGCACCTGCGAAGCATCAAACTTCGCTCATTGGTTGATATATAAACGGAAACGACGATAGGTCTGCGCTCATTGGCCGCTTTGTTTTTTTACGGGTCGTCGGAATATAATAGAGAAGTCGGGGACGCCCGAGGAAGACATGTCACCATCAAGTGAATCAGATACTTGAGTCCGGCCATGTCAAAAGTCAGAATAATAGAAGAGTATGTATGTGACGATGTATGAATGTGAGTGAGGCAAAGTGTGTGTGCCAAGATCGAGTTGTTTGGGGTCCATCATCTCTACCTACCCCTGCGGGGAAACGGCGTGATGGTTAGTTAGTTATAGTGCGCCGCAAATCTCAGCGGCCAGAGAAATCCAGCGGACGGAGGTTCAAATCCTACGAAATCCAAAAAAATAAACATTTTTGTTTTTGTAAATCAACATCCAATCTTCAAACTACTTTAAAATAAACATCCAAAAGAAAGCGACATCTAGCGACTTTCATCGCGTGTGAATTACACACTTAATTTTTTTTCAACCCGCTTGTTCATGAAGTCTTCGGGAAACACAGTAATCTAAATTAAATAAATAATTAATATGTTTTAATCTGTTGCAGACTACATCTAAACTTTTTTCAGCTTTTATTTTATTAAAAAAATATATTATATTTCTGAAGCGCCCTTATTCATAAAAAAGTCATGAAACCAACGAGCAAAAAAATGTTTATAACAAACTTCGACCAAAGAAAGACTTGGTCGAAAATAACAAAGCTATTTATTAAATATTAGGTAGGTACATTAAAAAATATATATTCCCAAAGAAATTCTCAAATTAAACAAAGAATAGGTACTTGAGTCATTGTTCAAGCGAGAATTCATTGTCTTTGAATTACTAATAATGCAAATATTGTGACAAAAACTGCTCCAAGAATGCTATAACATCTAAGTATAATTAATATTTTTTCCGTATAAAGATAAGTATGATAAACAAGTCGAATATCATGACAGTTAAGAAAACTATTGCTAACAATGAAAAATATATATTTTTGTTCATATGAAGCGGATTCTTTGGATGTGACATTATTAATTTAAAATAAAACGATAACTTTGTAAACACCACTTTTATTTTTTATACTTTATGCCGACCGGGTTTCGCTACAACGGTATTATACTGCCTTGATGATAGTAGAGTATTATACTGCCCTAATGAAGCTACGGTTATACGGCATAAAGTATAAAAAATAAAAGTGGTGTTTACTAAGTTATTGTTTTATTTTAAATTAAAAATATATCTATCTCTATATATAAAAATACCTGTTTCCATTGGTCATAACTTCTGAACGACCTATTCATTCATCTTTTTTTAAAGTTTTCTTATACTTTCTAGAAGGTTCCTACGGAAAGAAAAATTAAGAAGATTCCGCAGAAAATTGGAAAATTTTAGAAAACTTAACGACTATGCACGTTTGATGAATGTGAATTTAGCAGGCAGCTGTATTTTTTTTGTAACAAAAGAATTGTCTATGGACTTTATAAATTTTAGATATTTTAAATAGGTACTATGTATTGCTGACGGCTGGCGTAGTGCAGCGGTAAGGCGCTTGACTCGCATACCGAAGGTCGCGGGATCGAATCCCGGCATGACAAATAAATTTTATTTGATTAATTTGTGTATTTCACAATTTATTGATTTAAAATAATATATAGTATATTTGCGGCACGTTCCAGAGTGGAAGATACTCTCAGTGTCGCCCTGGTGTAAGACCACCTTTCAGAATTGAAACGTTGCTTGAAATGGATTAGCCGTGTTTGGTGACCAGATCTGAATAGCCAGGTACCCCACCTTCCTCTTCCCTATCTCCTTCCCCTCCCCACTACCTTCAGCCTCACAACATATCCCAATTGGGGATGCCATAGTCTCACTGGCTTCAGACGGGAGCAGTTGGGACTCTTGTGCGGTATTCATATAAAAATTAAAAAAAAAAAACAAAAATGAATAGATACATATTTGTAATATACTAAAATTGAAATTTTTTATAAAAAAATTGTAATAGGTGGCACCCGAGCTGTTTGAAAACTGAATGTACTGGGACTGAATATATGGAACGCGGGAGAGGGGTTGGCGTGATGGGGGAGCGGGAGAGTGGAAAGGGTAGGCGTGGAAGGTGGATGGGCTAAGCGGGAGGGGAAGGACATGCAGGGAGAAACAGTTTATTTCTTTGAATATGGCATTTCAACGCATACCGGGAGCCTGCTAGTTTATTATAAAAATGTCGTGATTTCAAAGGAATTAAAAAGAAAAATAATAGTTATTATGATAATGAGCGCGGAATGCACGTATTACGTAAATGAGGAAAAACAGGCGAACGAAGATCCCTTACCTATAGTAATGTACCTACCTACTCCTACTATATTATACCAAACCAATCACCACTGACGTCAAAAGAAATACTATGTGGGTTGCACTTATTGGTTAGCCCATATCCTAGATTCTTAGAAGATAATAGAATTGACAGTTCAGTTTGCCGACCCCCGTTATTAAGTAAATTACAGATTCCGATTTAAACAAAATAGCTGCTGTAAATATTTTTTCTGTAATTAGAAAATAAGCTGAAATAAGTAAAAATAAAATCTTCATATAAAAAAAACGAGTGTGACCACACAACTGAAGTAAAACCTCTGCTCCATCTATATATTCTATATGATAGGAAGAGAGAAAGAAAATGTGCGCGCGCTCTCTCTTGCTCCCACAGTGTAATACAGACAATAGGCCTGTACTGTTTAACGTAACTGGCTATGAAAAAAAGAAAATGTGTGCTCGCACCTCTCGCTCTTGCCCCTACAGTAATATACGAAGCGTTCGCCTCGCTTTTCATAACGCTCTCGTCACGCATTCGCCAGCTTACTCCCCAAGTCAAGCGTGCGTAAAGAAGTTTAACTTCAAAAACTGATTTTCATCTATGATAACATTAATATTGTTGATTTTTTTTCAATCTGGCACTCTAGCAATCTGTAAGCACGCTAGCTCACTAAAAAGTCACGGACCCCCCCTGGTTCCCAGTCGATCAATAAGAATTGGTAGGAAAACTTTCATCTCATCTTTTCCCAGCATGACTGCAGATCGCCAACGAATAAGTGACAGTACCCACACAATGACTAAGTGTTCTTAATATAATTGACGTCTATCGTTTGTACGTAAGCGATCAGCAATAGACCACTTGCATACCATTTAACAAAAAATTCGGTTTAGGCAAATATTCTAAGACATTCTGTATTTTTTATTTATTTTTTATTGTATTTTTGAAACCCTGGCGATTTTTTGAAAATTTCATTCCGATAAATCAGACCATTTTTTATAAACCGGAAAGACGGGGCAAAATTTTATGGGTGCGAAAAAACGATAATTATCATTTAAAAAAAAATAACGTTTTCCACACGAATGGCACAGGAGAATAACGAGGCATACCAAAAATATTTCATCTCATAAATATTTTTTTCCTTGATCCGTCTTATTGATCATAAATCATTATAATGTTCAACGTCTATATTACTAAATCCAATGTAATATACTTGTAGTTGTAAATTATAATAATAATAAGAATATTTTTTAATTTGATTTTGTTAAAATCAACACCATTACCATTATACCTCTAAAACACATGTAGACGGCATAAATGTACGGGGTTCTCTTCACAACATTTCTCAAAAAGTCAAACCAAATGATAAGTTCGCAGAGAACAAACAATAAATCTAGTGAACGTTAAATGTCAAATTGAAAAATTCGTATAAAATCAAAGTGTTGCCATATAAAAAAAATAAATCAGTGTGGAATTTTACAAAATTAATAGGAACATTTTCGGAGACGGGACATTTTCATGTAGTGACGTCACGAGCCCAAATAATGGATTTATCTATTTAAATAAAAACTGTACATTTCTAAAAAAATTTACCAACATTTTCGTAATCTTAATAAAAAAATATATCCACACGATTTTTTCCAAGTCGTTATGAAATCCATGCAAGTGGCCTATTGTCCTAGGGAACGATGAGAAGTTACAGAAAGTAATCCTATTAATTATTACAAGCAATAATTGTTACCCTTTGTGCTATGCATAAAAATCTTGTCTAAACGTTAGTTTATCAAATTAAAAAATAATAATTAATCCTATTAAGTCGATCGACCGTGTTGAGAGCGAGTTGAGGCTACAACAATCGTCAATATTTTTTTTCGTGCCATATTTTTCATGTTTGCCATTTGATATAGTGAATAGCATTCATTACTTTTTTTTTTACTTAACTCCACACAGGAGGCCTTGAGGAAAATAATTTCCCTCAGGGCCTATGTCATCTGGGATGCTGTGTGGAGGGTCTTTTTGAGGAGAGGAAGGAATGAACATTGGTCTTGAAGAGACCCATGTTGTGGGAAGGAGGAAACACAGAGGCCGGCAAATCATTCCACAGCCGAGCTGTTGAACATAAGAACGAGTCGAAGAAACGACCCGTTCTCATGTGACAAATGTCAACCATGTACATATGTTGGGCACGCGTTTGGCGTGTTTCCCGACTATGCACCGGTGCCGAAGAGATCAATGATGCTAGTTCCTCGGAGCATCTTCCATTGTAATACCGGTAGAACAAGGATAGCATTCCCACACGACGCCTGTGATCTAAAGATTGCAATTCGTCTGTTAAGATGGGACAATCTATCAAATGGACCGCCCGTTTCTGCACAGAGTCGAGGGTATTTTTCAGGTATTTTGGAGCTCCAGACCAGAGGTGACTGCCAAATTCAACCGTGGGGCGCACTTGCGATTTATACAGGGTTAGCAGTTGTGCACTATTAAAGTATCTGCGGACCCTATACAGTACGCCCAGTTTCTGGGAGGCTAACTTTACTCTGGCTTCGATGGAACCCCCATACCTGAGCTGGTCACTTAGAGTTACACCAAGCATATCAATGGAGGGCCTGTTCGGAAGATTGCTTCCGTTGAAAGAGACTAGATTTTCATTTTGACTTGTTAGTTATTAGATACTATTATGATGTTCTTATAGCAAATAGAGTACAGAAAATTGTTAATCAGGCGATTACTGTACATCTATTTAGACAAATCGTGATGGTGGTCAAGTGTTGAGGTATTTTTATTTTCTGCTCAAAATAAAATTCAATAAAGGCAAATTCCGTTTTTTTTGCATAAGGACACTACTTTAACTTTGGCAAAATTGAACAAAAAAATTTGGAAAGTATTTAGCTAACCTGAACGATCGATCAATGAATCACCAACTGATAAACTGGTCGGTGTACTTTCTACACTGTTTCGTGACGTAGGTAATTAGGTAATTACTTTCATGGTAAAGGATGATATTATTTTAAAGAATTACTATCACTACTCATAGGAAAAAATAAATACATTCAAATACATTAAATACGCATTTACATCGTAATATCGCGTATCTACGTAGGCAAAGGTGGTCAGCGAAGCACAACGTATGATATCACCATAGATAGGTATATATGAATATTACTCATATGTCTACGGATATCACAAATTCATAATTGTGATTAAATCGTTCGGCGTAGGTATTTCAATAAATCATACTTTTCAGGAAGTTTGTAAAAAAAATATTATTAGAAATATGCGGGCGTAAAAATATGTTTCCGACCAAAAAAGGCGTTTTTGTTCCAAAACATGAATTATCAACATGTTTTCTCATTTTCTCAAAACTATATTTATTTTGCTAAATACTTGAGGATATTATTATTCGAATATTTACCTGAATATGTGGGCTCTGTTTTTGATGATAGAATTTTACTAATGGAGTGGTGAGAATAATGATCTTCTACTTCTAATAGGGAGTTAAAAAAAAACCTTTACTCTATGCAGAAACAGGCGGTCCGTTTGACAGATTCTCCCATCTTAACAGACCAATGGCAATCTTTAGAGCATAGGCGTCAGGTGGGAATGCTGTCCTTGTTCTACCGGTATCACAATGGAAGATGCTCCGAGGAACTAGCGTCATTGATCCCCTCGGCACCAGTGCATAGTCGGGAAACACGCCAAATACGCGCCCAACATTTATACACGGTTGACATTAGTCACATGAGAACGGGTCGTTTCTATGACTCGTTCTTGAGTTCAACGGCTCGACTGTGGAACGATTTGCCGGCCTCTGTGTTTCCTCCCTCTTACAACATGGGTCTCTTCAAGACCCGTGTTCACTCCTTCCTTTCCTCAAAAAGACCCTCCACACAGCATCTTCAAAGTGTAGTCGGGAAACACGCCAAACACGCGCCCAACATTTGTACACGGTTTTTTTTTTTTTTTTTACGTTAACTCCACGCAGGAGGCCCTGAGGAAAATAATTTCCCTCAGGGCCTATGTCATCTGGGATGCTGTGTGGAGGGTCTTTTTGAGGAGAGGAAGGAATGAACATTGGTCTTGAAGAGACCCATGTTGTAGGAAGGAGGAAACACAGAGGCCGGCAAATCATTCCACAGCCGAGCTGTTGAACACAAGAACGAGTCGAAGAAACGACCCGTTCTCATGTGGCAAAAGTCAACCGTGTACAAATGTTGGGCACGCGTTTGGCGTGTTTCCCGACTATGCACCGGTGCTGAAGGGATCAATGATGCTAGTTCCTCGGAGCATCTTCCATTGTAATACCGGTAGAACAAGGATAGCATTCCCACCCGACGCCTGTGCTCTAAAGATTGCAATCCGTCTGTTAAGATGGGGGAATCTATCAAACGGAAAGCCCGTTTCTGCACAGAGTCGAGGGTATTTTTCATGTATTTTGGAGCTCCAGACCAGAGGTGGCTGCCAAATTCTACCGTGGGGCGCACTTGTGATTTGTACAGGGTTAGCAGTTGTGTACTATTAAAGTATCTGCGGGCCCCAAAGTAATTAAAATATAGAAGAGATATGCTATGGTGTCCGCGCAACTGTCGCCGGACTACGCGCTAATTAGCGTAGTTTTCATACAAAAAGAATTTGTTCATTTCGTTGATTTTTTGAAAATGTGCATTAATATTGGTTAACAATATATTTTGAATAAGGAAAGAATTCGTTCATTTACTTTAACGTTGGTTTGGTTTATTCGTTAATTATTTGTCCTTTTAGTTTATTTGTTAATTGGTAAACAATATCGGCGACACCCGGAAGCGCAGACCCACATAGTAAAAACAGCAGATAGCACATCTACTTATATTTCAATATCTTTGGCGGGCCCTGTACAGTACGCCCAGTTTCTGTGAGGCTAACTTTACTCTGGCTTCAATGGAGCCCCCATACCTGAGCTGGTCACTTAGGGTTACACCAAGCATTTCGATGGAGGGCCTGATCGGAAAATTACTTCCGTTGAAAGAGACTAGATTTTCATTTCGATCCCTTTTAGACGTAATCAGACAAGATTGGGTCTTTGAAACATTAAATTCAACGAGATTATTTTCACCCCAAGAGAAAACACTCTCGAGGTAACCGTCCATTCTTTGCTTCAAAGCCCTTTTTTTTTTTTTTTTTTTTTTACAGTGAATACCGCACAATAATCTCAACTGCTCCCGTCTGGAGCCAGTGAGACTATGGCATCCCCAATTGGGGTACGAGCTGTTGGAGTTTGTGAGCCCTTTGGGGGCTTGTCAAACAAAAAGCTATCATGAACTGTACTGTCATCCGCGTAACAGTGAATTGGTGCACATGACAAAAAGTCGTTGATGTGCAACAAAAACAAAGTCGGAGACAGAACCGATCCCTGCGGGACGCCAGCATTTATCGAGTGTGAGGAAGAGATGAAACCATCGACTACCGTCTGAATCGACCTCTCCCTCAAGAAGTCAGCAATTCACGTACACAAGGATGCGGGAAGTCCGTAAGAATGCAGTTTGTTGACAAGTCCTCGGTGCCAAACCCGGTCAAAGGCCTTGGAGACGTCCAGTGCAACCGTTTGGGTCTCACCGAAACGTTCCAGGCATCGCCCCCAAACATGCGTCACATACGCGAGAAGATCACCGCACGAGCGGTTCCGCCGGAATCCGTATTGACGGTCGTTAATAATTTTGTTCTTCTCGAGGTATGTGAGCAGTTTGTCGTTGATCACACGTTCCATCACCTTAGACAGAACTGATGTGATCGCTATGGGGCGGTAGTTGGCCGGGTTGGAGCGGTCACCCTTCTTTGGAATAGGATGGATAACCGCTTTTTTTCCAACCAGAGGGCACAGAGCCAGTCTTCAGGGACATTTTAAAAAGCTTCGTCAAAATTGGAGCTATTTCTGCAGCGCACCTCTGCAGTACCAGCGCAGGTATTCCGACAGGCCCACTAGCTTTATTAACATCAAGCCCTCGTAAAACTTGGAGTACTTCCCGATGCCGGACCCTCAGCTTTTTCATACGAAAACCGCAGTGAGGAACCGATGTCGGGATAGCACCTTGGTCATCGAGGGTTGAGTTATCCGCAAACATTTTACTTAATAAGTTAGCCTTTTCGGTGGCGGTGTTTGCTAGTGAGCCGTCAGGTCTGGTAAGAGGTGGCAGACTGGATTTGCAGAAATTGCGACCTATAAAGCCCGCAAGCGACCAGAATTGCCTGCTGCCACGCGGGCATGCAGCCAGCTTTCTGCTGATCTGCTGGTCATGCTCGAATTTTGACCTATTTATGATTCTCTTGGTTTCCTTTGCCATTTTGTTGTAAGCTGTTCTGCCTTCGGATGTTCTAGATGTGTTGTAGGCTCGGTAAGCCGCGTTTTTTCGTCGCACTGCTTCAGCGCATTGTCGACTGAACCACGGCTTTGAGCCTACACCAGTTTCCTTAACAGTAGATTTGATGAAGCCATCCATCGCGGATGTGATGACTTCACCAATTTCCTGGGCACATCTTTCCTGGGCACAGGTTGACATTAGTCACATGAGAACGGGTCGTTTCTATGACTCGTTCTTGAGTTCACCGGCTCGGCTGTGGAATGATTTGCCGGCCACTGTGTTACATCCCTCCTACAACATGGCTCTCTTCAAGACCCAAGAAAAAAAGTTTACAGTATTATTTATGTTCTTATAATGTTCAAAAGATATCCAATGTTTTCTCAAAAAAAGCAAATTCCACAATTGTTTTTTAAAGTTTCGTGTACTTTTTAATGATACTTGTTAAAAATATATATTTTTACTAGTTATTAGATATAAATACCATGAAATGTGAAATAAAAATATAAATTATTTAAAAAAAGCCTTTCAGTGGAGTAAATGTAAATAACTAATAACGTAATAACGAACGATCGATTTACGAGTGTTGCAACACAGATTTGTTAAACATTAAAATTTCTAGTCAAAAAAGTTTTAGGAAAAAAATAACACAGTAGGTAGGGTAAAATTATTTTTCAATGAAGTTCAATTAACTCACAAAAAGTTACCTCTAATATAATGAAAAATCGAATTCTTTATTGGCCCACATTTCACAATTTAAAACACAAATAAATAAAATTGCCCACTGTACTGGAAATTTGCTACACCCTTTGATTAAAAACATAATTATTAAGTTTTTTCCGAATTGACCTAAAATCCTAATTTAAGTTTCGGATGAAAAGGACCGCGCAGCCGTTCCTCCACAGTAGAGACAGGACATTTTTCCGGAGGCCTGCGAGTCGTGCTTCCTTTTAAAAGAACTTGAGCTCTAGGAGCAGGTCCCGGGTCCGAGTGCTTAAGTGCAGACTGGGTGCTGGATGCTGTTGCGGCTACCGGGACGCAAGGGTTCGCCCAAGGAATCGGAGCCGTATCCGGATAGAACCAGAAAAAAACTCGAACCCGGACAAGGACCCGCACAAGAACTAGGACCCGAACCCTTAGAAGAATCAACACAAGGACTCGAACCCGAAACCGGACAAGCACCCGCACACGGACTCGGACTAGGGATATGTAGGTTCAGCTGAAGTAGGCTCTTGAACTCGGGTTATTTGCAGGAAGCATATCCTGCCCCTACTTCTTTTTTTCAAATAGACTACTCCCAGAGAACCCGGTCCAGGAGTCAGACACAAACCCGGAACTCGGAGCCGGAACTCGAATGCATGTACCGGCGTCCCCATGTTCGCAATCCGTCGTGACCGTTCTTTTCCAGGTTCGAGTTCTTGTGCGGGTTCCGGCTACAAGGTCAGGATCCGGCCGAACCCATGCGTCCCGGTAACCGCAACAGCAGTACTCAGTTCGCACCCAAGAACTCGGACCCGGGACATGCTCATAGAACTCGAGTACTTTTAAAAGGAAGCACGCCTCGGAGGTCTCCGGCAAAATGCAGAACTTACCCTTCTCTTGCTCGGACGCATCAGCCATCGCACCCGAGTCACGAGGTATGCAATCTACATTTTGGCGAAGTTCAGCGAGATCCATTCGTGTTCAGCGGATTATTGCGAAGCCGTAACGGTTGTAGTAACTTAAAATATACAAAAAAATTCCTCGCGTCCATAAAACCATCGACAATAATAGGTTAAGGATCAATTTTAAACAATTTGAAAAACCGCAGTAACAGCTCTACAACCTCTGTTTGTCACGCACCTAATTCAATAAAATATACAAAAAAAACTTTCAATATCACAATTTCATTTAATGCTAGTATTTAATTATTAGTCTACGAGTATGTCAGTAGATTTTATTTTTTAAGTAGTTAACTCATCGGTGTGGAAAAGATAACCACAACCTCATATAACTCTAATACTAGATATTATAAACCCACAACCCAATATAAAGTCACAAGGAGGAAATCAATAATTGGTTTTATTTTGGCTATATAATACTTATGTACAAACTGAAAAAATGTAAACCGTCGATTTCCCGAAAATCAATAAACAAATAAAACAAAATAACTCTAATTTGAGTTCTGGTGTACACAATTTAATTTATTTTTATTATTTATATTGTATTAAGTTGTGTGTATTGAAATGGAGATTTGGTTTAATTATTTTTCAAGTAATTTAATTATTTATTTTGCGTATTATTATTATTTATTTATTTATTGTTTCTTTACACACTTAGGTATATTAGAGAAACTGCTGAAAACCAGCTACTTTCTAAGAGAAATCCTGAATTGTAGCTGAGCAGTTACCTTTTTGTCAATGGAATCAACGATGAATGCATAAAAAGTGAAATATTGTGAAAAATATACAGGAGGCCCAGAAGCAACTAATTCCCTTCAGGGCCTATGTCATATTTGGGGATGCTGAGTGGAGGGTGTTTTTATGAAAGGAAGGAGAGGAAGTTTTGGGAAGGAAAATAATGTTAGGGGTGGGTAGGAATCTGGGGTCGGTGTGTCCAGGAGTGACGGACGTATGAATCCATCTCTCCCACTGCGGTGCAATATGATGTCCGGGAGAGTACGGCTGGAGAAGTCAAGGGGACTCCCTCAATCAATCTCTACCGATCCGGCCTACTATGAAGCTGGTGGGCAGACGCATCCACGGCTAAGACCTGGACAAACCTCACCCTATGAACCCGGGCACCCCTGCTAACCACTTGATGTGGCCTATGGCAGAGGTGTTGGTTATCCAATGAATGGTTCCTGGATCGATGGTACCCATATCTTCATCCCAAATTGTATTGAATAAACGTTTTCATCATTATTATTAAAGATATTGAACAATAAACAAAAAATTCACTCGCCGTAAAGTTCGTAAACAGAATATACCGCAAGATAATCAAAGACTGTGACGTGTCACCAGGACTCACCACTCTCTAGTACCAGGAGGACTCGCGAGTGGCACAGACATTCAGGTTACGGGTCCGGCTCCGAGTTCTGGGTCCGGTTCCGAGTATCGTGTTAGGGTCCGAGTCTTGGACCGGGATCTCTGGGAGTAATCGATTTGAAAAAGGAATAGGAGTAGGATCCGCTTCTCGAGAAGAACCCGAGTTCAAGAGCCCACTCCAGGGTATCTAGCACGGTCGATCGACATAGGTTTTATCGAAAATGTCGGTAACTTGTCATCGCTCCCGAGCACGACTGCAGGCAGCTAACGTAGAAATAACACGTCAAATAAATTAGGAACCCTTAGACGCTGTGAACTGTTGTTTGTTCTTTAGCGGCTGCAGTCATGCTCGGTAGCGATTGCAAGTTACCGACATTATCGATAAAACTTATATCGATCGACCATGCTAGATACCATGCTGAACCTTCGCATCGCTACTCCCCAGTGCCATAAAACACCCATTTCAAAATAATGCCGATACGTTCCAGTAGGCAATAATTTTAATCGTTAGGTACTCGTACTTATTAACCAATTACTGTAGGTATTTACCATCTAAATCTAAATGGATGCCCACTGGCAATTTTAATTCAAAACGTGATTTGTAATTTATAATCCCTTATTCAATTACGTGTTGGTACTTTGTAAGTAAATATTATATTTGTAAAGTATGAATTTCGATACATTATCATAAACCGATTTCACGTTATTATTGCTCCACCGTTTTAACTAAGAATGTACGAATCCATTCGATAATTTTGTTTGGGTATATTTACATACATCATCTACTTGGTGGGCTATTCTTCTACTATATAAATAATATGAATCTATGATATTATGTATATTTAGGCCTATTTAACAATTGTGGCGGTCGTGACTTTTCAGTGGACTAGATTGAAAAAAAAAAAATTGTTTTAAAATTTTTCAGTATATGGATTCCGCCCATCCCCAAACTGAAAGAATTCTGAAAATCTTCATAAAAAATTATATCAGTATTTTCAATCTTAGCACTACAGCCTGAAAAGTCTAGGATTTCAAAAGTCATGATTTGTCAAATTGTCAAAATTTGTAATTAATGTAGTAATAATGATAAAGTTACGATATTAATAATGGCAGTATCTGCCTATTATAAAACAGGTTTTCATTAAGAAAAAAAAGCAGTAATAAGCCCGGGTGCGAAGTAAATAAAAATAGGTAATTCTTGTACCATAACAACACCGGGAACAAAAAAACAAGAATTAGCCATGCAAAAAATAAAGAAAGACGAAATAAATATTTGAAATGTCGAAAAGAAGTATCTACAGTCTGTCAAATAAGAGTAGAAAACATAGGAGGGCGCCACTGTTGTACAGATGGCAATACTAAAAATATAATCATGGTTATAATCTAAAGCTGTGTAACCAACATTTTTATTAAAAATTAAAAAGGCATAAAAGTGAAAAAAAATATTTTTTCATTCCACTGATCTCAAAATTAGAATTGCATATAAGTATATTGTTATTATATCTTTGCAATAAGGAACTCCAGTGAAAAATATTATGGCTTTAAAAAAATATGTTCATATAGACCAAGAAACGCTGATTCTGAATATATAAGTTTTATTTCATAATATTAAATGCAGAGTTTTTAATAAATTATTAAAAAGTGCATTTTTAAACCTCTTCCCAAAACACAGCGTTAAGTTGGCATTACTGAAATGGTTAACTGTGACGTCACAGTTAACCTGTCACCTGTGTATTGTATTGTATTGACATTTGAAATGACTTGAAGTGCACACGTACCTATGCAATTCAACATTTCGTGTTTTTGGTTTATTTCCATACTGTTTATAGAGATTTAGATAAATAATAGTTATTGTGTTTATTGAAACATAATTTAGGCCCTCAACAATTTATGAAAAGGGCTATATTTACGGACAATCTGCAATAAATTTTGTCTATTTGAGGTTAAAGTCATGTCATGTTTTGACATTTAGTTATGTATTTTCAAATTGTTTTTAGTGTAGGGCTTTTTATACAAGTTGTTACACACTCGTCATGATCAGTGTATTATAAATACCAGTGTTTCTGTATGTATTATACATAAAACAATGCATCTACAAAGTAACGCCTGACACAAAACACGATGTCACATGTATTTGCAATGAAAGAGATGATTTATTGTTTTTATATTGCACTTTGATTAAAAATACAATAACAGTAGCGGTGAAAAGTGGACATTTTACCAATGTTTTTCTATATTAAAAGCAGTTAATCTTGAATAAAAAACACACCTCACACCTAAAAATCATTACAAAGCATTCCGCCATGATTATTCTGGGTTCTTCACAGTGTTGCCAACAGTTAGAAGTGAAATTTCCCTAGAATTTCACATTTACGCAATTACCTACGTAGCCACCTGATTGTGTAACACTAATCCTGTTATATGTTAATTAATATGATAATTAATTGGAAAGATATCGGAACTTGGTAAATATACTAATAATACCGTGATTTTCCAAATAAAACACTTTTTGCTACGTGAAGTAATAATTTAAAAGTACGAATACACTCACCAGTGAATTAGAAACTGAATTCCAAATTTAAAAAAAAACACTTTGCAAAATAAAAATCATTAGCAACCCGCCGCTCATTTGTACCAAGCGTGGTATTTTGAAGACCCCCCCCCCCCCGAACGTGTCACGTAGTATGGGTACGTTCCCTAATATCATTTTGAGTTGTCAGTGTTAAAAATAACATGGCATGTAAGTACATGAAAAATAATTAAGATTCATAGGAATTCCAAAAAATATATATACGTATATATATAAATAATACCTGTCATATGTAATAAAATTTTGGTAAATATCGGTTCGGACTGGCCACGCTTATTACGAATAATTTTTAGAAAAAAACTTTAGATTCGCCTTAATTACTATAAAAGGAAACTTTTTGGCTTTGGGGCGGCGGAAAATAATGCATTTTAATTTTCAATTGCATAAAACCAAAATTCGCTTCGCGACTGACACAGCGAAAATCCGCGGCCGTACATGTCACTGTGATGTTGGTATCCTTGATAAATTAACAAGAGCTAATACGACTGTAGCCGACTTCGTGGGATAAGGCGCGTAATTATGAAATTTGTCTAGCGGGCTTGTTTGTGTAACATGGTTTGTGATACAAAAGAAAGTGCCCCTTTATAACGCCTACTCGCGTCAAGGCAAGAAAAACATCCCAGTTTTCAAGTGGCTTAGCGGCTACGCTAGGTTTGTGTAACATGGTTTGTGATTCGCGGTATTTCATGTAGGTATCCCACGAAGTCAGCTACAGTCCATGACAGTGACAGCAAGTGACAGCTACGGCCGCGGATTTTCGCTGCGTCGGTTCGCGAAGTGAATTTTGGTTTTATGCAATTGAAAATTAAAATGCATTATTTTCCGCCGCCCCAAAGCCAAAAAGTTTCCTTTTATAGTAATTAAGGCGAATCTAAAGTTTTTTTCTAAAAATTATTCGTAATAAGCGTGGCCAGTCCGAACCGATAATTACCAAAATTTTTGCCAGAGTTCGTAATTTCCCTAGATTTTGTCCTGATTTCCCTTATCCCTAAAAAATATTTTTCTCCCCTAGATCTAGGGAAATTTCCCTCGACATGACATCACTGATTCAAAATGACAACTTAAAAAGTAAAAAACTAACGGTGGGGACGGTGGGTGAAGACCACCATAGATACGGTGTGTTTCTGGGAGTCTTTAAAAATTAAAACTTTGACAATTATTTTAACTATTAAAACTAACTATAAAAATAAAAATAAAAATGCAGTTATTTAAGTTTGAAGGTCTTTATTCATTAAAAAAAATAAAAAAAATTGGACTGGAGTTCTCTATTATGTGTTAACATAATGAAAAATAACGATTTTGTAATAAAATATAAATCACACTTTAGAAATTGTTCACTGCTCACATTTATTTAATATTAGCTTAGTACTTCCTAGCGTTGTCCAGGCTTCAGATCATGTCTCTAATTTTAGATCTGAATATATTTAAGTCATTCAGATCTAAATGTAGTGTAACTAAACTCACCGTTAAGATTCTATCTTTCTACCTACTGTTAAATTCAAATTTATGTTTATATAAATGTAAGCCAATCACTTTGTAAAACACAATTTAATCAAATTTATGTCATTAAGTACGCAACTTAACAGCAGTGCTTCTTCGATTTTTTTTTTATGAACAAAAAAGTAATTTTAAATGTGTATACAGTGTTCTGTATCATCAGTGTCATTGCACTTCAAAAGAATATTTGACAGGTAAATTGGTGTTGCCAGCCTACAAATTTCATATTCCAGTTTTTATTTTTTCTACTCTTATTTGACACTCTAATTAAGGATCCGATAGTAATGGCTCTAATATGTCTGGCATTTAGAAGATGTCCATGCGGTAATTTAAAATGAAAACTAATCCAAATGATTTATCCCATATTGCGATATATGTATTTATGGGTGACCGGACAACTCAACAACGTACAACTTTATCACTCCTTTTAAAAATCATCAAAAGTGACGAAAAAAAACTTGGTTAAATGGGTTAAACGTTAGGTTAGGTTATGGGGTACTTTAATTTTTTTTTTAACACGATTTTATTAATAACTTTTCAAAGGGGTGCTGAAATGCCACTTTGTTGTGTTTTATATATAATACTAGCTTTTTCCCCCGGCTTGCTTCGCTCCAATGGTGTAAGGGGGGTTCCCACTCCGCCTCCTCCACCTCCCCCCCTCTCAACGCCCCCCCTCCCCCCTCTCCACTCCCCCCTCACCCTCACCCCCCCCCCCCTCACCACGCCCCCTCACTCTCCCCCCCTCCCCCCGCCCCCTCACTCTCCCCCCCTCCCCCCTCTCCCCCCCTCCCCCCATCTCTCCCTCCCTCCCGCTTTCCATATTTTCAATCCCAGTACATTCAGGTTTTAAACAGCCCGCGTGCCACCTTTTACAATTTTTATTAAAATTTCCATTTTTCATGTGTATTAAATTTGGTACCAAACATAGGTACCTATTTAAAATATCTAAAATTCTTGATTCGATTTAAACTATTAGGGGAGTACCGACTTTAAATAAAATTATCAACTTAAAGATTTTCAAAAATAGAATTGTTTTGCAAAATGTCATTCTCAAAAACGCGAACTGTCAAACGTGCGTTAGTCGTTAGGTTTTCTGAAATTATCCAATTTTTTGCGCAATTTTCTTAATTTTTCTCTCCGTAAGAACCATCCTCGTACTTGAAGGAATATTCTAAAATAAGAATTAGCGAAAACGGTTCAGCTGCTCTCGAGATTTGCGCTTAGCAACACAATCAGCGATTCATTTTTATATATAAGAAGATGTATTATGTACCTACAGTAAATCCCCTTTCATCGATTTTTTTCATTCAAACATTAGTAGAATTTAAAAAAAAAAATTATTATTTTAATATTTATTTCTTTATATATACGCCGACACTTATAAGTTGTGGTTGCGTAAACATGAACTAACGCTATACCTTTATATTTTAATCTGGCAACCAGATTTACCAGATCTCCTAATGTAATATTATAGACAACAGCGACCTTCTTTTTCGCCAACTAAAATATAAAACTGTTACGCTCTTTGCATGTTGCAATAAATTATAGTCGTAATCTAGGTAGTGGTAGTGGGTGTGAGTGTGAGGCCTTCGAAGTCAACCTGCATTGGAGTTTACATAAGGATAATGTTTGTATAAAATATACGGCCTGTGAGAGAAGGTACACGTATAGAAGTCGGGGATGCCCCGGCAAGACGCGATCAGGTGACTCATGGGTATAATGCTTTATTCAGGTCATGCCAAGAGACGATGTTTGAATGAATGAAGCAAGGAGTTTGCTTCAAGACAGTGTTGTAGGGCGTTCTAACTTTTAACCACACTATCTTACACTGTAGGTGGAAATTAAATTATAGATATTACATTTTACAGTTGAACGGTCACAATGTTAGTCTTTCTAGTAGTCTTAGGTACCTGATTCGATGCACTACAAAAATGTGAAGTTGAGAAACTTAAAATGTACCGCATCTCACAAAATACATTATTTGACACAACAGTTTTTCTTCGTACAACATGTGTTTTGAGGTGGTAAAATTGTGTTGTTTGTGTGTTAGTGTAGATCTAGCTCTCACACCTCACACCTCACACCTCACACCTCACACCTCACACCTCACACCTCACACCTCACACCTCACACCTCACACCTCACACCTCACACCTCACACCTCACACCTCACACCTCACACCTCACACCTCACACCTCACACCTCACACCTCACACCTCACACCTCACACCTCACACCTCACACCTCACACCTCACACCTCACACCTCACACCTCACACCTCACACCTCACACCTCACACCTCACACCTCACACCTCACACATCACACCTCACAGCTCGCATAAGAAAGGAGGGAGGGTTAGGGGGTTTAATAAGTGGCCCTAGGATTGACCCTTGGGGAACCCCAGAAAAAAAACAAGAACTCACTGTATTGGAAGATTCCGTGTTCAACATTTTTTTGGGTTTTTGAGATAACTTTAAAAAAACTTTAGCATCAAAAGGGAGAAACCCATTTGGCCGAGTTTTGTGAGTAAGATATCGTGATTCATATCCATATCCATATCATGACAAACGTCGTCCCACTCGAGGTTGGAGATTGTGATGATAATGTTAAATTATAATATGGATACTAAATATTTTTATGATTACATACACGAGCATATGTCGGAAAATTTGATGTTATATATTTTGCATATGTTTTTAAACTACTAACTTAAAGTAAGTTTTGGTGACTCAAATCAAATAAAAAACCTTTTCACTTTTCGAAGTACGACGACTTCGATATATTTACCACTTTTTAAAAGCTTATTAATTTTAACTTGTTTAATTGGATTCGATTAATTGTAATTTGTATCCTTGGATATTATGATAAAATAAAAAAATAAATGCGGGTCGAAAATTCAAGCAGTAGTAAAGTAATGTATATCGATAGACACCGATACATTTTACAGAATAAATGACACTAAACTAAGAACCTCTCAGAAAGTATTTATATATTTCTGTGTCTGAAAATATTTAAAAAAAAACGGCTTCACAATTTGACCGACGATATGTTTGAGTATAACTAGATAACATCTAATTTATTTATGATTATTATTTTATTTATTTATTTAGTACAAGATTATACATTTATTATAGCTTGAGCCCCCGGCTTCGCTCGCATAGTATTAGGGGTTTCCCACTCCGCCTCCTCCACCTTCCCTATCCCCACTCCCCCCCCCCCTCCCCCTCCATACCCATTACATCCATTTTTCAAACAGCTCGCGTACCACCTATCAAAACGTAACAATCAAACACGTGCAGTTTCACATTTATAATATTAGTATAGATTAATATTTCATACATTTTTGAATTTTTACTATCAAAGGAATCTCCATAGTAACGTAAACGTAAAGCTATGCTTTTCGTCCGGACAATAAACGTATAATAAATAATTTCCTAACGCCAGAGCTTATTCATAATGCCATAGCTTACCAATATATATACAGCCTATATTACTCGCAAATAATGTAGCTTTCTATTAGTGCAAGAACTTTTATAGTCCATTCAGTAGGTATTTATTTCGTGAAAGAGTAACAAACATTCACACATCCGTACAAACTTTCGCCTTTATAATATTAATAGGAGGATAGAATTATTATTTATAAAATGTTTTGGAAATGGAAGAAATGAAAAGAAGAGAAATAATAAAAAAAATAAAAGTTTAAAACATAATAACTGTTGTTGGTTTAAAGTGGTTATAAATATTATCTATAATATAAAAATGAATCGCTAAATTTGTTGGTAAGCGCAAATCTCGAAGACGGCTGAACCGATTTCGCTAATTCTTTTTTTAGAATATTCCTTGACGTTCGAGGATGGTTCTTACGGAGAGAAAAATTAAGAAAATTGCGCAGAAAATTAGATAATAACAGAAAACATCGCACGTTTGACAGTTCGCGTGTTAGAGAATGACATTTTGCAAAACAATGAATGATTGTTCAATCAGGATTCTATTTTTGAAAAGTTGAAAAATTTATTTAAAGTAGGTACTCCCCTAATAGTTTGAATCCAATCAAGAATTTTAGATATTTTAAATAGGTACCTATGTTCGGTACCAAATTTAATATACATGAAAAATGGAAATTTGAATAAAAATTGTAAAAGGTGGCACGCGGGCTGTTTAAAAACTGGATGTACTGGGATTGAATATATGGAACGCGGGAGGAGCGTTGGCGAGACGAGTGAGCGGGAAAGGGAAGAGGGACGGTGGGGGAAGGTGGAAGGGGGAACGCGGGAGTGGAAGGTGACGTGTGAGGGGGGAGGGGAACTCGGGAGGGGGATTCGCGGGACGGGAGAAGGGGGGGGAGTGGATCGGGAAGGTGGAGGTGACGGAGTGGGAACACGAGAGGGGAAGAGGACGCAGGAGAAGAAGGGGAGGCGGAAGGGGAACGGGTCGAATGGGAAAGGACACTCAGGGAGAAACAATTTCTTTATTAAATGGCATAGCAACGCATGCCGGGACCAGCTAGTATTAATATAAAAAATAACTGTATATACTTAATAACAAAAGAGTAGGTACCTAGTTTGACTCCTATTTTCTTATTATTTTATTATCCGAAATGTTTTCGAAAAAAATTATTAAAAAGAAGCGAGAATTATTGCAGACATCTGCGATGTTCAAAGTGCGCTCCGATTCAAAAGTCACCCCATTACGGTACAAAATGAATAAATATATAGATAATATTTGTCATAATTACACGTAGTAATAAGTATAACGCAATTAGTTCTAAATGGGAGATACAGGTATGTAGTCAAAACCATAAGGAAGTGTTTTTCTGCGAAGGTACCCTTATAACAACGGTTTATAATAATTATGGTTCTAATCGGAAGGCACTACAAATACCATGATTTCCTCACCTAGTTTTCAGGTTATGAATTAATGGTGGATTCCAGAGTAATTACTTACCTAGAATAAAACTAGTAGTTCTGTGAACATTATGTGAAGTTAGTAGAACTCGCGTCTAAAAAAGAATGCTTTTAATTTTCTCTTTTACAAATATAAACCAAAATTTCCTCTGAAATCACAAGATTTGTAAGTAGGTACAAATACCTACCTACAACAATAAGTTCTTTTTTCTAACATTCTTCATGCCGCTACATAATATTATTGAATCACCTCGTTTTAGAAAAGTCGTTGTAATTATAATTACTATTATTTGGAAATGGAATGGTATACATTCAGTATCGCTCTGTAGGTACGTACTATTCCGAGGTGAAGAGGGGGTGGGTTGGATCGTCAGTTGTGTTCTTTATAGCGAAACTTATTTTGATATCACTATTTTCAATTAATTTTTACTATGAATCAGTTTACATTATGAATAACAAAAAATGTATATAATGTATGAATTTAAACTTTTCCTATCATTTTTCTGCCGCCGCTACCCGAATTTCTACCGATTTCTTACATATCCCCCTTAAACATTTGAAGTTTTTAAGCTCTTAAAAAAATATATGTTATTTTTGAAGATAGATAATTAATCTAGACGTGTTCCACGCCGAAACGCAAATAATATGAAATTCCCTCGATAGAAAAAATCGCAAAGCTTGCTCCGAAAATTATTAAAAACACGTTTGTTTCTATTATTTTATAAGTTATATTTGTGAAAAAATTCACAATGTTTCTTTTAATGACACGAAATGATTCCACGAGGTTTTTGCTCTATTAACGAGTAGTGTTTTATTAAACAATTTCACAATTTTCGCTTCGATTTTATCGCTTTAAATATTAGCGCGATTCTCTAACAATCGTAATTACCTCGTATCTCACCATCTTCTTCGTTTTGAGCGCAGATACGGCGCCTTAAGTGGAATTAAAATATAATTTTTAAGTGCCTTTTTTAACACAAGCGAAATCTACAAAAAATAAATCGATCGTTTCTAGTATGCGTTTGTCAAGCGATTTGTATGCCTGCTACCTATATTTGTGATGATATAAGGCACACTAAGATTTTCACATTTTTGGCTTGTGTATTTCACCATTCACCATTTTATATTAATTCTAAACATAAAAAAAATTATAACCTTCCCAGATTTTTCATTTATTCATGCCCTTCCCGGATTTTCGTTTTTTTTTCTGATATGTTGAAGGTGCTAACCATAGACATTGAAAATTTCTAACCATAAACATTAAAATCAACTCCATACTTGAAAGCATATTTGACAAAAGTGAATTTTCTTTCGGAGATGAACAAGTTTTTTCAAACAATTTTTGCCGTTCAATAAAAGTTGATCAACTAAAATTGAAACTTCTGAATCTGCTATAACCGATTACAATTCATGAATACAATTAAGTTATTAACCTAATTATTATTAACCTTATTATGTCCCAACTGCACGCATACTGGTCATATCGGTGTGGAGAGCTAGAATCACTTCGGATGTTGACATATTTGAATATAACATCAACGAAGCAGGGTTTTAAACGACAAGTTTTTTTAATCGTCGCAAAAAACTTGTTTTTCTAATATGTTTTTTCATTTTATTTTTAATATTTATGTTTGGAAAAGCAATATTTATGATCTTTAAAAACGCATTAAAATTATAAAACTTTATAATGATCAAAATGAATAAAATGCAATTTTAGGGAATCAATTTAATGACATTGATTGACAATTTATTATTCGATCTTTGGATTTTTGTTATCCCAAACCAGTACATTCTGTGAACTGGATGCATGTCACGACTAGCTAGGACAGAGGACCAAAAACCAGTACTTTTCTGATAAAATTAGTATGAATAAACCAAAGATATTCAAATCAATATCTTTGGAATAAACCATGGAAAGGTTACCCAAAGAGAAAATTGCGTGCAGGGGGTTTTCTTCTCAGATTCGTTTTGAATTATATATTTTGCAGTCACAAAACTCATTTTTCATCAAATTTTTTTTTAACATTAGCTCCACACAGGAGGCACTAAGAAAAATAATTACACTCATGGTCTATGTCATCTTTGGGGATGCTGTGTGGAGGGTCTTTTTAGGAAAGAATGTCCTAGAAAGGAAAAGGGTATAAGTGGTGGGTAAGAATCTGGGTGTCGGTGTGTCCAAAAGTGACGGACATATGAATCTATCTCCTCCCACTGTGGTACAAGGCGAAGCCTCCTGAAAAAGAGGTCAAAAAGTCTCCCTCAACCAGTCTCTCCACGCATTTGGTGGGCAGATGCATCCGCCGCCACGATCCAGACAAACCTCACCCTAAGAACCCGGGCACCTCTGCTAAGTCACCAAACAACACAGGCATGTGCCTAGTATGGTGGTCAAAAAATCCCCAATTCATGTAACGAACAATTCAAATAACAAAGAAACTTTAAAAAAAACGTAGCGAACCACGTGGGGCGACTTACAGCAAAGGCGTTGATTATCCAGTAAATGGTTCCCGGTGCAGCGGTATCCATACCCGTCTCCCAAATTGCTGCTTATATAGTGTACCTATAAATATGCAACAAATTTAGAGTACCTAGGTATCCTATTCATGACAAATATTTAGTTTTTTATTTGTAATTTTTATTAACGTTTGTAATAAAAATAACAATAACCAGATCTACCATTGTGATAGCAAAAAAAAACGATTTGCGCAAATCAAAAATTAGCAACAAGGGTTTCTAGAAACCCGTTTTTACCATTGATGCATTTACGTTATTTAAATCTGCATTCCTACCCCAACATCAAACAAACCTGCACCAATATAACATAAGTCACGGTCTCCTATCATGTGTCAGGTGTCTTGCGGCTATATAAGCTAAGCCATCTCCATTGTCACAATATCCATATCATAAACCGCTTTCCGCACTCCTCAGCCAGTGTTAGTGTTCTCATTGTCGGGGAAGGCGATAAGCATTTAGCTCTGTCTTGTCTAGATTCGCTATTCGCTGGTGTTGGATTAGTACTCTTTCGGCTAAGCGTGCGCATTGATATCTTTTACTTAGTCGAGAGCGGGTGCTTTTGCTAAGGCTAACTGTTGTTCCTACTGTGATATATTTATATTATTTTATTTTATATTCAGTGAATAGTTCCTAGTGATTGATTGCATAAGTTATACATAATGGATGACGAGGTAAGATATTTTGCTTTATCAATTTTTAGAAAACTTTATTTACTGTTTTATTACTCTTATAAAACAGATCGTTGTGATGAAGTATTTGCTGTTCTTTTTATTTTAATTATTATTTATTATTATAAACAAACTACAATTTTTGTGACTTATTTAAAGGTTTGTATTTTTTTTAATGTGTGAAGAGAAATTTAATGTAAATTTAAGCCTCCGCATTCCGCATTTCCACCGATTTATAACACATTTTTTTCTCTGGAACACTTTCAGTTTTTAAGTTCCTTAAAAATATATGTTATTTTCGAAGATACATTTGTAAAACCAAAACGGTAATTAAATGAAAATCCCTTCGCAAAAAATCGCAAAGCATGCTCCAAAAATTATTGAAACCTTATTTTTTTTAGTTATTTAACATGTTATAGATAATAATAAAATCACAAAGTATCTTTAAAATGCAACGAAGTCATTTGTCAACAGTTTTGCTCTAATTTTCGCTCTCTATTGACCAATGTCTAAAATGGATGCCGCATACAACCATTCTTAAAAACAGAGTACGAAAATTAAGCTATATTTTTAGCTGTTTGAGACACATTCTAAATAAAAACTACTGAGAATGACGTACTTCGCTTTCTGTCAATCCATAATCCAATATGGTATAATAGAATGGGGTGGCGCCTATAAAATGCACACATAATCTCTTTACATTGGGCAAAAACTAGTAATTAAAATAATATTTAAAAAAAATCATTTTTATATCCATCTGAACTCATATTCAAAGAATTTAAAGTCAGAAAATTAAATACTCTCTTCCTGTACCACTCAACCTTACAAGTTCACAAAGAGGATATCCTAAACAAAACCATACCTTTCAAAAACACAGCAAATCTCAGGCAAAAATACATGTTACCAATTCCCATTTGTAAAAAAACTCTGGGTCAACAAAACTACAAATACTTGGGAACAAATTTCTTTAATAAATTACCAGAAAATATAAGATCCCTTAACTTTTGTGTTTTTTTTAATATTAGCACCCTCTCCGACATTCGTATTTACATATTTCCCTTTCAAACTGTCTTCTTCTTCTTTTTGAATGATCACATTTGTAATGCATTTCTGAAGGTCATGTACATAATTAGTTTAGGAGTTTTATGTGAAATTAACAATGCTCAATTATATATCTGGAATGCATAAATGTCATATTAATTATGTCGGTGTAATCATTTTATTAAACTTCAATTACACTTAAAACCTTTTTGCACTAAGCAGTATAAATCTAGTGTTTAAAAAAATCTTAATTTAAAAACAAACAAAAAACAATATTCGCACTAGGTATAACAAATAATTTGAAACAGGCACATTTTTATTATAGTCGATAAAATAAATTAACTTTTTGAAGACAAGTAAGTTGGGAGGTTTTTTCTAAATATCTGACATACGAAATTTATAACAATGTCAGCAAAGGAAATATATTTTTTCTACGGTATATATTTCTATAGTAAAATATCGGACGTAAAAATATACAAGTAAAAAGTAAAAATATATATTTTCATTAAAACAATTACTAAAACTATGAGAAGCACTAGGCAAACCGATTCAAATATACCTATACCCAACATTTTGTCCAAACGGCAATACAAAAATGGCATTACATTCTAATAACAATTACTAAAACTATGAGAAGCACTAGGCAAACCGATTCAAATATACCTATACCCAACTTTTGTCCAAACGGCAATACAAAAATGGCATTACATTCTAATAACAATTACTAAAACTATGAGAAGCACTAGGCAAACCGATTCAAATATACCTATACCTAACTTTTGTCCAAACGGCAATACAAAAATGGCATTACATTATAATGGTTTCCGTGGTTATTAGGTATTCAATTGACATGATAAGTAATAAACATTGGTTCCTAACAGAATGGTTGGTTTTTAACAGAATGTTTTATTGATATGCTAAGTCCTCTCTTAGGGTATTTCACTTATGGTAATTGATTTAAATCAATAAAACAAGTGATTCACCCGTAATACATTTCATTGTTTATTTACTCAAAACTGGGCATTATGAGATCTGTAGTTTGGGTCGATATAAAGTCGGGTTACTATAATAACATGTAATTATCTAAGTATTCGAAAATTTCTTTTCAACAAAAGAAAAGGCGTTCGTTCCGACTCATCGGTTCCAGGTTCCAGTGGCCGTGTTGCCAAAACAATACTTGATAGTCTTTCTGAAAAATTCTCAATAGAAACAGCGATTGAGTAAATTCATAACAAGGTTACATTGCATGGAAAGTCATTATTATTGCTCTGCATTCCGCAAATCGCCACATTATTTATCTATTGTTTTCAACTTTTATCGGTAGAACTCCATTTAAATGCAGACTTTAAAAAGTATTATTTATCAATAATAAAATATATTTTCAATTTAAATTTTACTTCACGCATGCATACTCTTTTTACATTAGGTACCTGCAAAAGCAAGTCATACAAAATAATATTTGATAAGTTGGTACTTTATTATATCTATCATTGTAGGTGGGTACCTACAGATATCGTCGTATCCGATTTTTGGCAGATGCCTATGCCCTGATGATGAACCGTAGCTGTCCGAAACGTTAAAGAGGAGTGTGGCTTGTGTTTTGGTACGGTTTCACTTATTAATCTTAAATGGAAGTTTCTTTTTGATGACTTCTCGAACTGGCGTTATTAAGTTTTTTTAACCGTCCAATCTTTTCTGCAAATTTTAACATTACCAAATTCATTCAAAATGGTATAATAATAATTATTCCTCGGGTGCTGAAACTTTTTGATGGTCCCTTCCGGCCCTCCCAAATATGTTTGCAGATTTTTGACTCCTCAATTTTTAACGATTTCATTTAGGTACTTCATTAGTGAAACTTTATTTACGGTTTATTACGAGTAGTTTAAGACAAGTGAGTGAATCATTGGAATAACCACGGTGTACGTTTTTTTACTTTTCATAATTTTTTTCGGTTAAGGACGAATTTTTATGCCATTCACTTTTTTTTCGAAACAACTGCTTACCTGCTTAATTGAATCATTTTTTTAATATATATATATAAGAATGAAACACTTATCTTTATTAGCATTAATTTGAACAGTATATATCTGTTAGATGACCACATACAGGGTGTTAAGGGCGTACCTGACCTACTTTAGCCAGTAATGCTGACATTATTTTGAGTAAAAAATGTAAATGCAATTTTGATCTTCGCGACATTTTTTTTCCAAACAAACAATTATTTACATTTCGTCGGTCACAAAGAGTAACCGTCCACCGAACCATTACTGTCCAATACCAATCGATTTTTAAAAATTTTAATTTTAATGACGAAAAGTCATCGAAGCCCAAGAAGTCATATTATATATTTTTAACTTCAAATTACCCCAGGAGTCAGGAATCGCAGGAGGGACAGATTAAAATACGTCAGGCATTTCTCTTAACACCCTGTACTAGACGTGGGCAGAATGATTCCCAGGAGTGAATCGATTCAGTCTGATTCCCATGGCCTTTTGAATTGATTCCTTTAATTCATTCCTTTAATTCAATTAAATCCCAAAAAAAAAAAAAAAATTTTGAAAATTAAATGAATGGGTGTTAATAACGGGTATTAAGTGAATTAGTGTCGCTTTTTCGTTTCATCGGTTTTCAAATCACAATGGGTGGGGAGGCTACGAAGCACCGCACAAAGAGGAGACCAATAGGCTACGAAACACCACACAAAGATGAGACCGATCATTCTATCTCATTATCTCGCAGGCTAAAACCTATATTGTTTGTCTTTTTTTAGTGTCGTAATTTTTCGTATGTAAAATGTATTTATTGCTAGCAATAATATCTTAAAATTATACAACAACACCGCACAAAGAGGAAACCGATTATTCTATCTCATTATCTCGCAGGATAAAACCTATAGATTAATGTGTTTGACTCTTTTTAGTGTCGCTTTTTCGTTTCATCGGTTTTAAAAATCACAATGAGTGGGGAGGCTACGAAGCACCGCACAAAGAGGAGACCAATAGGCTACAAAACACCACACAAAGAGGAGACCGATCATTCTATCTCATTATCTCGCAGGCTAAATCCTATATTGTTTGTCTTTTTTTAGTGTCGTAATTTTTCGTATGTAAAATGTATTTATTGCTAGCAATTATATCTTAAAATTATACAAGTTTTCGTTTCACCCTTAAAATTTTATTGATTTTATTTTATTTATTAAAATTATAATTTTGTTCCATTTCACGTGATCTAATATAAACATACATTTTAACATTAAGATGAGTATTTTATGACAGCTAACCATAGCTAATTGGCCTTATAATATCTGCAAATTTATATACTATATCGACCCAAGATCTACGTCTAAAAGTAGGTAGGTACAATATCTTTCGTACGTACCAAAAAACAGATAAGCATCATTTTAGCTTCTCACTTTTCTAGCCGATGTTCAGATTCAAAGTCGAAAGTTTTCGACTAACTATGTAATGAAATTGACGGCTTGGCGCGCGGGGGAATAAATGAACCGCGCGCACGGATTAAGGGCTGGCATTGAGGAATGAATTAGTAACTTTTGACTAATGTTTTGTGTCTTACCTAGCAGTGACTTGATTTACTCGCGAGCAGCGGACCTAGGACTGGGATGCGTTTGGGACATATCGTGACATTGACGTGACGATGACGCCTGACGTCATTTCTAGGTCTGAGATTTACAAAAGACCTCGACGTCACAAGTGAAAAAGACTTTTGTTTTAATTCCTCTGTCTGTCGGAATCGGACAATCTCGATTTCGACAGACTAGATACCTGGGACGCGGACATTGAACACGGACCTGGGACGGCGGGGACCTTAGGACAATCTCACAACATTGATTAGGATAAATGATTAATTCCTTGCGTGAAAGACTCTCGGGCAACCCGGATGAATCGCGGCCGCGTTTTGGCCATTTTGGGACATGGACTTTGATGATGTTCGGTGTTTTTAGAATGGCGGCGCGGCGGTAGCGGAATACAATCGTAATAGGCGAGTCGTTCACAATACCGTCCGTCGACCACTTCGCGGCGCGCGGCCTGTTTAATAATATTTAAATACCTATGAAACAATATAATATTTAAATCGTTTACAGAACACATTATTCATTGAAATAATTTAACAGTAAAATAAATGTAAATTAAAAATGTATGGTGTCATTAAAAATCGTAGGAAGCAAGGCCAAAGATAAGGAATGAAGAATCAATTCCTTTTGAAATTGAGAATTGGATTGAGTGTGTCACAATATTGAATTTATTCATTTAATTCGGTCATTCAATTTTGCCCACGTCTACCCTGTACCGATATATTATTTACATGTACGTCATTAATTACTCAGTAGATCCAACCGCGACAGGATATCAAAGCGTTAACAAATGACGAAGAAAACCAAGGTAAAAGATTGCGCCGCGACTTTCCATTTATAAGTGCTTAGGTAGGTACCCACGAGCTTCCGGACACATAATTAATTCATTCATTGCCATTAATACCTAAAAAACTTAAAATTATTTTTTAAATGTGAATACGGCGCAAGAGTCCCCACTGTCTGGAATCAGTGGGACTGTGGTAACCCCAGTTGGATCTATGTTTACAGATAAATCTATGTTTATTTATTTAATATCAGCGGTATAAATGTATCTTAAACACTGTTTACATGTCATAAAATCATAGGAAAATTTTAGAAATAATTAAAAAAGAGCAGGTATAGCAGTTCATTGTGGCATTTGATTGAGAAATGACACCAGAGATACAATTACATACAAAAAAACTATAGTACAAATAAAATTAATATTGATTGAAAAGATTTGAAAGCATAGCCTTCTTGAACCTACGAGTACCTTCCGGGGAGTTAAATAGATCTGCCAAATCTGCATTTCTATTACTAACTTCATGCAACCTAAGTTCAAGCGAGGATCAAGGGAATGATATGGGAAAGAGGAAGGTTGGGAAGTATCTGGCTATTATGGCTATTCAGATCTGGTCACCAAACACGGCTAAAGCCATTTCAAGCAAAATTTCGATCGCGAGTGGTGGTCTTCATCGGGGCGATATTGAGAGAATTTACCACTGTGGAAACGATGTCCGTAACTTCTTATTTTATCTGTGGAAAATTACGTATTTGTTCTCTCTTTAGATTCCTTGGTATTTCTTTCATTCCGCAAGAGTTGTGATCTGATTGTCTTGCTTTTATTTGAATTTAAAACTTAGAAATCGTATTACAAAATCGTGTAAAAAGTATAATAAAAACGTCTTAGTTGCAAGTAGTTAGTACACATTGATAGCTTGGATCAATTTTCTTACTCAATCGGTTTTTAATACTGTGGATAATTACGGTGTTTTTAATTGCTAAACAAACTGGGAAAATATTCACGTTTATAAATAATGCATAATATACCTAATATGCATAAGAACTAATATCCAGTTTTAGCTGGTTTTTTACTGTAGAACATAATATGAATCATGGCGGATGGTGTGAAAACCATAAGGAAATTGTGTTTAGCAAAGGTGCCCGTATGTTCCTAATTACTCATTATATTAGGTACTAATTATTGTAAGTATTATGTAAAGTCATGAAGTACAAAGGAACTAACTAATCATCGTTAATACAGAAAGATATTTATATGACATAGGCCCCGAGGTAATTTGCTCTCAAGGCCTATGTCACCTTTGAAGAGAGGGTCTCTTAAAGGAACTTGAGGAGAGGGTGTTTTCCGGAAAGGAAAGGTATGAGGTTTAGGTAGGAATCTGGGGTTCAGAGGATCCAGGATTTGACGGACGTATGAATCCATCCCTCCCGCTACGTTGGGTCGATAAAATCCCGAAAGAGTGGCCAAATGATCCTCCACGCAGTAAGTGGGCAGAGGCATCCGTCGCCCACTTACTGCGTGAGAAGCACCGGCATATTAACACCTGGTCACAAAAAAGTATATTAACACAAATTAAACCAATCATTTTTCTGAACATCCCCAATTGGGGTATGCGAGGCTGGAGGTAAGTGGGGAGGGGGGGGGGGGAGACGGGGAGAGAAGGGTGGAGGAGAACCTCGCTATTTAGATCTAGTCACCAACGTTTCACTTCTGAATGGTGGTCTTACACCAAGGCGATACTGAGAGTATCTTCCACTCTGGCATGTGCCGCAAATATACATAATATTAGTTTAAAAGATTACATTTTGGAACACAAATATATCAAATAAAAGTTACTTGCGCACGCTGGGATTTGAAACCGGGACTTCCGGATCACTAGTCGAGAGCCTTGTCCCTCGACCACGGAGGCCATCGATTGCTATAGGATTATTGATAATAATTAACCCGTCTGCTTGTTTAGGAATAAATACATCCCAAAACACGTTATTGCGTTATACTTTCATAAGTCCAAAAACGTCCCGAGCGACCTTACATTTTAAAAGCTATATATCTCTCTTCCTCTCATGCAAACATATGTATTTTTCTTTTAACCAGAAAGAGAACGAAATAATGCTTCTTATTGTCTTGGAAATATGAAAGCTATCTTGCATAGATATTTTACAATCTCGATTCAAAGTGACGGTTTCAGAATTTACGCAGGAAACCGGGGCTTCAAGATTGTGAGGTGAGAATAAATTTAAGGAAACAATTTGTTATTCCGAAACCTTTTAGGCCAAAATTTTATGTGGCATAGACCCACTAGCCCCGGGTATTTGGGACTCATAAAACATTTGTCAACATAAAAAATAAAAAAAACACTAACACCAACGAGACCTATTTAAAAACTGAATCAACATAGATTCAAATAAAAACAACGCAGGTAATTCGTGTCTTATTTGCTTAGGTGCATTGCATTCAACTGGAAAAAATCACTTATTCATAATTACTTTTTAAAATATACCTACTACTTACAACAATGATAAATAAATAATCAGTTTTTTTATTCAATCTTATCGGTCATTCCATACAACAATTGATGTTTTAGTCCAGACTGAGGCGGTGTGTCTGTTTTTTTTTTAATCAGTGTGCAGTTCACACGCGATAATAGTGAATCCTTCAGTAAACTAAAGTAGACAGGAGTGGGGAGGCTACGAAGCATTGCACAAAGAGGAGAACGATTATACCATCTCATTCTCTCGCAGGTTATCCTACAGATGTTTGTCTTTTTTTACTGTCGCTATTTTTAGTTTTATGAGTTTCAAATCACAAGGTGCTAAAGAAGTTTTCACTTCAATATTTAAAAAAAAAATTGAATTAACGTTATCGGATATTTCTGATTGCTATTGAAAGAAAGCTTGCTAAAGAAAGTTTGAAACAAAAGTAAATTTCCTAATCACTGGAGCGATTTTTGCCATTTATTGGTGCCATTTTAAGTGTCTCCGATTGCTTTTCGGATAAAAAAGGCAATTATCTCTTTATTCAGCAAAAACATAAAAAAAAATATATTTGTAACAAGTATACCACAGACAATATACAAAAATCGAAAATATTCTATGTCAACTCGATTAAATGCCTCTTACGGCAGTTTCAAAGTAACAAACACGCAGGATTCGCGCGGTTATAAACTTTACGATTTTTTAATATATTTTTTATAAATCCTACAAATATGTGATAAACGGTAAAATACAGGTTAATTCATTGGCTATAAAGCAAGTTTTTATGTATTCGTGTTAAAATTTGAAGGTATGATTTTTTTAATGTTGAAGAATAATTTTTAAAAGGATCTTCTGAAAATCTCGAGCAAACGAATAGAAAAAAGTTTTAAAATGCGCTGTCGCTCCAGTGGACTAAATATAAACACTACACCAACAGTACCGGATTATCCCTAAGGCAGAGTAGGCAACTGCCTAGGGGCCCCGCATCGGCTGGGGGCCCCGCGCCCCGAGAAAAAATGACTTGCTGCAATGGTTTGACTCTCTATCAGTAAGCAACGGGATGCCGCGCCGGAGTTCTGATCGGCTTAGAAAAGATCTAGCTAGGTACGAAAACACTGGTTAAAATATTATAGAGTAATTAATTCTTCAGACACCGGGTAATAGTTCAGAGATCTCAGGGAAAATCTAGATATCGTCAATTTTAATCCTAACCTGAATGCACACCTACTGCTACATGTATTTATTTATTCTATTCCCACTTTCATAAGGTTGGCAGTACTGTTTGGCAAGACAAAGAGCATTGGGGACCCCGGATTTGGGGCAGTTCGATACGTATGTTGTGTCATGTGTCATAAACAAACTTCATTTCATTTTCTAAAAATCGGCGACACGACGAGTGTAATAAACTGAAGTTACATTACGATACCACGTATGTTTAATTACCAGATTTTATTTAACATACTTATTTCATTTAATATTATAGAATTTGAATTGCGTGGTAAACAAACTTCATATCGTTTTGTCCTATAATTACGATTTGGGAGTTTTGCGACAGTGATTTAATTTAAACAGTTTTACTCTGTTCCATGTTTCAAAACTTTCGAATTTTGTTACGAAGTGTTATATTTTTATAGTTTACAAGTGCTTCGAGAAAATCGGCGAGACGACGAGTGTAATAAACTGAAGTTACATTACGATACCACGTAAGTTTGATTACCAGATTTTATTTATTTCATTTAATATTATAGAATTTGACGAGTGTGAAGTTTTTTTTGTGAAGTTTTTCTTTTGAAGATATTATGAAAATTGTTACTATTTTATCTCGTGCCGTTTTCATTTTCTCCGTCCGCATAATAGTACCTACCTAAGTAGTAAGTTAGAAAAATAATAAATGATGTTATGATAAAAATATCTAGATTGGTAAGTATTTGGGTTCAGTTAATTTTATTTAAATAAATAAATGCTTTCCTGTCAAATGTTGTGTAAATTTTTCTTTCAGGGACAAAATGTCAGAGGTACCCTTAAGAAAAAACACCAAAGTGGTTCGGAAAAACGTAAAAAACGGCAAGGGCAACAAAACAAGCGTGATGAACAATTGAAGAAAACACAAAACCTTTTTCGAGTAGGATTTAGTCGTCAACCAATGGAAAATCAACCTTATACGTGTCCGCGTATTGCCAGCCTCGCGATGGGCGATGGCGGTGAACGCACCGACCCGGTAGAGATTCCTTGCGAGCATTTTGAACAAACTGGCCAGGATCAAGAAACAGCTACTTTAGTGGGTGCAGAGGAAAGTAAGGCCGAGTCCGAGGTCCAATTGCTACATCAAAACGTACTCCATCTAAGAGTAGAATACCAGAATGACATTGGATTATGGCTTAATATTACAGACGAAATACAACATTTTTGGTGTACTAGAGATCCTAATGAATGTCAACATTTTGACTCTGATTTTTCAGTTTCAAGCCGACAATGCAACGATAGCAAAAGATTTTTTTCTCTATCTATGTTTTTTTCGGAAACATATAAGTGATGGTAAAATTAAACGAGAGTGGCTCATGTATTCTCCGTCTACTGAAAAAGTATACAGTTTTCCATGTGTTATTTTTGGTGAAGCTCAAAGCAAATCACAATTTAAAAATGGATTTTCTGATTGGAAAAATGCTTCGCACTGAATTCAATCGCATGAGAATAATACAACGCACCAAGTATGTGTCCAGACACTGATTAGTAGACGACGTATTCACGGACGAATCGACACTTTTTTGGAAATTACATTCAACAAAGAAACAGAATATTGGTTGAAAGTTTTACAAAGAATGGTCTCTATGATTAAATTTTTATCATCATGGAATAGCATTTCGTGGTGATAATGAAATTCTTGCTTTTCAACATAACGGCAACTATTTGGGAATTTTAGAGTTAATTGCAGAGTACGACCCGTTCCTTAGTTCGCTTTTAGCCAAATACGGTAATGAAGGCAGGGGCAAACAATCATATTTATCTTCAACAATTTGCGAGGAACTTATTGAAATATTGGGAAATAAGGTTTTAAAATGCATTGTTGATGAAATTATTGAAGCTAAATATTTCTCAATAAGTGTCGATTCAACACCAGATATATTTCATACTGATCAGTTGACTGTAGTGCTGAGATACGTTACGTCAAATGGAGAAGAAGCAGAACGTTTTCGAAAGTCACAAAGGGGAAGAACTAGCCACCACAATTTTAAATTTTTTTAACCAATGTAACATTGATATAAAAAATTTGAGAGGCCAGTCTTACGATAATGCGTCAAATATGTCTGGTTGTTATAATGGTCTACAGGCGCATATTAAGAAACTAAATAGTAAGTGCAGCGCACTCACTGAATTTGGTTGGAGTACGTGCTGCGGAGAGCTGCGTTCGAGCAATCTCATTCTTCGAATTTTTACAGGCACTATACACGGTTCATTTATTCACAATTTACTCATTTAAAATAATATACATATAGTATATTTGCGGCACGTTCCAGAGAGGAAGATACTCTTAGTATCGCCCTGGTGTAAGACCACCATTCAAAATTGAAACGTTGCTTGAAATGGCTTTAGCCATGTTTGGTGATCAGATTTGAATAGCCAGGTACTTCCTCACCTTCCTCCTCCCTATCTCCTTCCCATCCCCACTACCTTCAGCCAAAACCTACCCCAATTGGGGATGACATTGTCTCACTGGTTCCAGACGGGAGCAGTTGAGAGGTATTCATATTTTTTTTTTAAAAATTAAAAAAAAAAAAATTATTATGAATAAAAATACGTTGTGGTAGAAAAATATTTTTGATAGTTAGAAAAGGATGTAGGTAGGGGCCCCGAGACGTGCACTGCCTACGGGCCCCGACATGCTTAATCCGGCCCTGTACACCAATCAACTACGGCTGATTATATGTATGATAAGTTTTAAGATTTTCACGGCCAAAAGCATTTTCGTTATTTGTTTTTGGGGTGTTATGCCGTGTTGCGCTACCTCCTTCTTTAGCCAACGTTTCGGACATCGTTGCAGTGTCCATCTACCGGATCTGCCGGATCTGCCCTGATGATGGACACTGCAACGATGTCCGAAACGTTGGCTAAAGAAGGAGGTAGCGCAACACGGCATATCACCCCAAAAACAAATAACGAAAAAGATTATATGTATGTATAGTTGCCCGCAACCCGAATTTCTACCGATTTCATACATAGTTTTAAAGCTCTTAAAAAAATGTATGTTATTCTTGAAGATAATATCTAGACATTGCCCGCGCCGAAACGCAAATTATATAAAATTCCCTCGATAGAAAAAAATCGCAAAGTATGCTCCAAAAATTATTATAAACACGTTTTTTTCAGCTATTTTACAAGTTATATCTATGAAAAAATTCACAGTGTTTTTTTACATGCTGTTTAAGAAAATGCCCGCAAGATTTTTGGTCTATTTTAAACGAGTCGTGTTTTATTAAACATTTTCGCAATTTTCGCAAATTTCGCATCGATTTTGTCGCTGAAAATGTTAGCGCTCTCCTCTAACATTCGTAATTTCGTATCTCTCCATCTTCTTCTTTTCGAGCTCGGTTGCGGAGCCTTAAGACTTTAAGACAACTGTTCTAAAATATTTATTATATTTGGTCAATGAAGGACACTAGAGCTACGAGAAGGCAAAACTCGTACATTTCAATAAAGAAAAAAAGAGATTTCGGTGTTACGTGAAGATGCAGATAGTTAGATAGCTTATAAAGCTACAACATAAACCCTCTGCTATCTCAACGTTGATTAATTATTTATTGTAGGTCAATGAACAAATTCGCGACCACATATCGCTCAGACGAAGTCGGATTTATTAAAGCTTCCTTATCGTAGCTCATTAAAATTAATACACATTATAATATGGATTCCGATCATTATCTTGAAAAGCCGATAATAATTATTAGACAAGAGTTATTGGTGTCTGCTAATATTTATATAAGTCTGTAGGTATATTTATTCAAATATGAAAGGCAAGCGTATGTAAATATCTCATAGGGCATATGAATATTAAAGATCGTGCAATTGTATTGGTGATGTCCTTGCTAAACGTCACTGGGAAACTATAAAACTAGTATTTTGTCTTACGCCTATTGTCACTTTTTAAGGGGACAAACATTGATGTAAAATAGATACGTATTGTTTTTTTTCAACGATACTAGTGTTCTATACCTTATTCGAATTTGAATAGGTATTCGAAAAACTTTTACAGTTATCAGTAAAGTTTTTCAGTGAGTTCGTTTTCTTGTATTCGGTAAATGAACATTTTTTAACTCAAAGGAATTTTCGAAAGCAGTTGTATACGAAGTTTGAAAGTTGCTGAATGTAAGCAATAAATATGTGTTTTAAAAAAAGTAAATACAGCGCAAGAGTCACAATTGCTCTCAACTGTCTGGATATGTGAGATTGTGGCATCCTCAATTGGGATATGGTGTGAATGCTGTGTTAACTATAATTAGGCAATCCACCCTAAAAAGAGTGCTTTGTAACTATTCTCTTGTTGCGATACGAAACAGTGCCACCTTAATCATAATCGCAGAATAAGATAGGTAATACCACGGTATTACGAACGGATTAGGTGAAATTTGTACGACAATTTCACCTAACCCGTTTGTATTATCGTAGTATTATCTATTGGTGTGTTAGTGCATCTACACATCTACAGCCTCTACAGGCCTCCTAGCACGGTCGATCGATAAGGATTGCATCGATAACTGTCGGTAACTTCCCTAGCATGATTGACTAAGTGTTCTTAATATATTCGACGTCAACTGTTGTTTGAACGTTAGCGATCTGCAATTGTCATAGGGAACGATGAGAAGTTACCGAAAATTATCCTATCAATCCTTAAGGATCGACCTTGCTAGGACCCAGATCTACATAAATCTATCTTTTCAGTAAGTACCTAACTAGTAGAGATGTAACGCATTTTCGCATTCGCATTAGGATTCTGGATTTATTCGCAATTAAAGTCGACTGAAAGGGTCATTGTATCATTGATAGCCTAATTTGTGTGGAAAACCGTCATTGCTAACGCAGTTTATTGCCGTTGGCTATGCGGGATAAATGAACGGGTAAAATTATACGAGTGTGCAATTTTTTATGCGCAGTGGTACAATTTTTGTATAACCGGTTCCATCGGTAATTCCAAGCTGAAATATAAACAAATGTTGTTAACGGGCTAAAAACTAAATTATTATATTTTTTGTATCATTTTTAGAAACAAATTTCACTTATTTTTATGGAATGTAATATGGAAGAAATGTTCTATTTTACAGTAGGTATTTACTTACTTAAAGTACCAACAAATATTATTTTAAAAATAAAAATAAAACACGGTTGCGGCGCAAGCAAAAATGTCATGAATTGGATTTAGTTGTACAAAAATTCGTTTTTGGACGTTTTTAAGAATGTTTACCTAATAAAAACTATTTTTTTTTAAATGTTTATTGACGTTTTCACCTCAAATCACTCAGTAAAAAAGTGCCTCAATGACCCAGTGACTGGGTATTTTGATGACGTATTTATTTTATTCGGTGTTATTTTTAGAGAAGTAGAACCGAAAACTGGTTTCCTGGTCCCTCGTGTCACTCGTGCGGAATCTATTAATAATAGGTTTGCAAATTCTACTATTTACTTAGGTATCTACCTACCTAAAAGAACAAGAAGGTACTTTTTTCTTTCATTTTTTTTCTTATTTGTGACATCACTATCCTACCTAATCTAAGGAATGAGTTTATCTATGAAGACTTCGTTTGTTGTAATTTCTAGGTTGCTTATAAAGTGGACATTTTCCGAGTAGGAAAGGCCTCCACGAGGCCGACGGAAACGCCTTGGTAAAAATAGTAATTTTAAAGGAATTAACCGACAGCCTATCAACGATAATTCTTGATGACATAATGAACGGTGAACGTGAACATGCACGAATAATGTATTAACCTACCTGCGTAGGTACCTTAGGTATTCATTTTTGCATTTGTGTTTGGTGTATTCACATTCTACTGAAGAGATTATTGTTTTAATAGACTAGGCACCAATTTTTAATAAAAATATTACAAAATTTGTGGCGGAATTCGTTCCGACAATTTTACTTAAAAACTTATTTATTACTAAGTCTGCGACGTCTGCATAAGGGAATACTTAGGGAAACCGGTCCGATTCTAGTGGGAAAGTATAAGTCATTTAATTTTTTTTTACGGGTTACAAATAACCTGACAATATTTTAATTCTGCATACTCCAATTATAAAATCTGCAATCTTCCATCATTGTGCAATAATGGAGGACTTAGCAAGCAGAGAACTGAACTCGTGAGGCATGGCTAGATACGGTTAGAACTTGAACTATTCAACTGCGGCCTCCGTGGTTGAGTGGTTACGATCTTCGACTACGAATCTGAAGGTCGCAGGTTTAAATCCCGGCATATGTTCTTGAAGGGGTCATATTCCATTAAAATACCTTTTGGATGAAAATTATTTTGGATGAAAAACTAAGTTTCGCCCATCATATCCACCAAATTGTAAACAAAGGTATGAAAACACTAGGCTTCGTATTAAGAACAACCAAAAACTTTAATTGCATACAAGTCATTAAATTATTATATGTATCTCTAGTTAGAAGCCTAATGGAATATAACTCGGTAGTTTGATCTCCATCTCACAAAATTCACATTAATAACATTGAGCGAATACAAAAAAAATTTCTGCGTTTTATAAATTTTAAATGAAATATCCCACTAGAAGACTTGAAATATAATTTATTATTAAATGTTTTAAAAATACACACACTAGAAGACAGACGTAAAATAAACGACTTAACATTTTTATTCAAAATACTTAACTCTAGATTTGACTGTTGCGAACTACTGCAACTCATAAACTTACGAATACCGACAGTAACTACACGACAAAATATACTATTCTACTGTAGCATTCATAAGCGGAACTACATTGCCCACTCTCCGATACAACGATTTCACACTATGGGAAATCAGTACTTAGGTGATATTGACATATTTAACATAAACTTGGCAAAATTTGTTGATCTTGTAAAAAACTTATTCCAAAACTATTCCTAAACCTATCTGTTTTTCTGAAAACCTATGAAATCGCTGTATTTTTGTATTTTTATGACTTGTGTGCTTTTTTATCAAATTTTATTTTTATTATTTCTGTATATGTTAAATAATCTGTCATGAATTATTTGTACTACCAAAATGTAAAAGCCCATTGGGCGTTAAATAAATAGATAAAATAAAATACCAATAGAATTAGGACGGCATTCCCTGAGTTGTAAAGATTGCAATCTGTGTTAAGTTAGGGGAATCTATCAAAGTGACGCCCGTTTCTCCAGTCAATATGCTGTTACGTAGATACTTACAACATTGTACTTCATCAGGTTCGGCAGCCACCTCTGATCTAGAGCCAATAAATGTGAATAGTGAAACGTAAAAGCCCAATAGAGTTGTTAATATTTTTTACATATGAAAAAGCCCACAAATGCTTTCCTGTCTTTACTACTTAAAACAAGGGTTACTATATGGCTACCCGGCTGTACAATATTGCGGGCGGGTGGAGTAAGGGCTGTGTGAAGGAATATTTAAAATTCTGATCTAGAAGATGACACAAATGACCCAAAAGCAAATAGCCAACTAATTCTACATGTGCGTGCGTCGTTTTGACTAATTTTCGTGCAGCCGATCATCAACTGTAAAAATTATTTTCATATTTTATCTGACGATTTTCTCGTTCGTGCACCGATTGTTTAAAGTTTAAACAATTAAAAACCAATTATCTGTTTCTATTTGTAATAAATATATTGTTATTATTTGAGTCATTCATAATAAACCTCATTCTTACCAACTATAAAAAAATTACAGGTATTCTATTAAAAGACGTAATAAGAATAAAAGATTGTGTAATAAGGAAAATAATACGTATTAATAGTAATTCCCCTTCAATGAAATCTCTTTACCTGGTGTATCTACCTACGTGTCAGGCTTCAATAACCTTAGCTTCATCACACTAGCTAGACAAATTGAACAAGTTAGTAGGTATCAAGCAATAGTTGAACATTAATGGAAATGTATGAATATATAACTAGTAGTTTTATGAACTAACAATAGACCACGCATCCAAAAAAGCATGGTTACTAATTTTCTCTTAACTTATTTAATTTTCGAAGTAGGTACTTAAATACCTACCTATTTTATTTACCTTTTCATTTTTTTCGAATTGGAAATATTGTACAATTTGTCCAAAGAAACGTCATTATTCTTTTTTTCAAATTTTCTACAGGTAGGTACCGTAATATTGAAAAAATACGAATAAAAAAGGCCAAATAAACTCACCGATTTCACATTTGAAACCAAATTCTTTAACTGAATATTAAAACGGCCACCATCTTGAAAGGGAAACGGTATCAGTACCTAAATATAGTCACAATTCATTTCGTGCATCTTATTTTACCCTTTTGGCGGCTAAATTATTTATTTGCAAGTTGGGAATGTGTGTGGTGCGTTATGTGTATGGGTGGACTGTTTGAACGAATTTAGCGGGGAAATACCACATCGATGTATTTGGCTAGATATTGGTATTCAACAGGTAAAACATTTTACATAATCGGTTTTCGTCAGCGTAATTTCTTCGAAATCTGACTGTCTCAAAACTCAGGAATATATAAAAGTTGTTCTAGATAAGATTTATTGTGAGGATAATCACTGTAGGTACCTACTATTTTAATGAAACTTCGAATGTATCAAGCCTTTCGGGTTTTATTGTCATTTTATGGTGTCGAATACGGAAGTCGCAGGTTTGAATCCTTGCGTAAGTAAAGCTATGAAGTATTATCCTAATTTTTAAAATTAATATTTGTATTTCACATTTAATTAATTTAACAAAATGTGTACGAGGTATATTTGCGGCCCTTTCCAGAGTGGGTACCTACTCTTAGTATCGCCCTTCAGACAAATCAGCATTCAGAATCAAAACGTTGCTGGAAAGCCGTGTTTGGTTCCCAAATCTAAAAAACCACTCGACTTTCGACTTTCCTCTTCCCCGTTTCCTTCCCTTCCCGCTAGGTTCAGCCTCATAACCAAGGGCGTAGCTACCGTCGCGCGTCGTGTCAGCCGTATCAATGATATGGGCCCCCCGGGCTACAGAGGCCTTTTGTTTCTTTTGTTAGAAATCTTTATCCTTCATTTGGGACGCCCAACTAATTTTGATACAGAGCCCCTCCAAGGCATGCTACTCCACTGCTCATAGTCATAACATATAACACACCCCAATTGTTAGAGGTGCCGAGTGGAGAGATGGCTCCAAACAATTAGAACCACATTAAAAACAACTTTTAGTTAAGATTTTAAAATTTGTAGTATCTGAGTCTGGGGAACAGAGCAAAAAGCCTGGGTGATAGGTAATGAATACTGATAATTTGCGATCATTGAATGAATAAGTCAATAATTAAATCATTAACTACACAAAGAAAATAAAATTGGGTTTCGTTTTCGGGACCTGCAAATCAATTTCTTTGCAACAATTTCTCCATTACCTAATTGCTTCCAATGTGCCTACTTCCAACGTCGCAACTTTATCAAAGATGCCGCACTATAATAATATGTAAGTAATAATAAAGCATCTTTAAAATATGTCAAGATTGTAAACATCATTATCAAGTTAATGATTTCTGAGATTTCTCTGTTAAACCTTTTATTCCACACGCACAGGTGATAAGTTTATTGCTATATTGTATGTTGATAATACGGTGTCGAGAATCTCATGGTTTCGCAGAATACGGTTTTAATTTTAATAAACCGTTTAGTTAGAGAGAAATAGATAAGAACATTACGTGTTTTCAATGGTTCAATAACTTAGACAATGTCATTTATGGAGCGATAGAGAGAAACACGATGTTCTTCAAAGGTTCAATAATATGGAAAATGTTATTTATATAGCGAAAGAGAAGAACGGTATAATTTATATAGTTTCAAAATAATGATTTTTCATGGTGGTTCAATAACACGAAAAATGTTATTGATAACTATAGCGATGGAGAAGAACAATTACATCCTTAACCCATATGCCATAAACTCCGGTTTTCAGCCGGGTATGCAACTCGGGTAGGTACTTAAGCACAAACCCCGGCTCACAGACTGGCTAGATTAGATCGGCCAAAAACGAACAACGAGCATTAAAATGACATTTTTGAATAAAATTTTAAAAGCCATAAGCTCTGTCGGTAATGAAACATTCATTTCGTATTATTGGCAATAATATTTCTTCAGTTTTTCCCTGATAATTTATGTTTGAAGCAGTCAGCCGCCATTTAATTTCTTCAAAATTGTGAGTGGTTCTAGGCTTGTGGCAGTGACCTTTCACGTCCTTTGAGGACTATGATACTAAATTATTTTTTTTAGTTATCAGCATATCTTTATGTAAAAAACACAAAAATAATTAATATTCGATTAATGAATATTATAATTTTTTGCCTCTTTATGAATAAAAATGTGAAAAAAAAACTTACAAAATAAGACAATATTATATTTGAATCCATATTTATAAATTATTTTTTAAATTTTTATGTTCATGTTTATCTTTACCTTAATCCCTTATGTTAACAAATTCAAATGAATAAATTCATTTGAATAAGTATATGGTTTAAATGTTACAATAGAGTTTGTACACCAATGCAGTTTTTCAATTTTTTGTAGGTGAGTGCCAATTTTAGCTCATTAATTCTGTGGCCAATGGGTTAAAGGTTTAATGACATTGAAAATTTCATTAATGGAACGATAAAAAAATGTTTTCTTTCATGTGCGTTTCGGAAGCGTGTTCAGATGGGAAATCTGCCCAAATCACATAACTGATACCAGTCTGAAATATAAGTAATTGAAGTTTTCAGACGGAAAGCTTGATTGATATCGGGAATTAGGTGGCGATAACGTAATCAGTATAAGTATAAGTAGACAGGTAGACAATGTTTTACATAACGCTAATATTAATTAGGTGGCTACCTAAGTACCTAAGTACTTAGATTGCTTTGTGTGTTTGACATAACGAGTAAGCACCTCAGTTTTAATGGACTAACGCCGAGAACCTATCTAATCTTTTGCACACACACGTGATCCGGGATTTGATTTTTTTACGCTTTTCGTAGATAACTACATACATTCCCTAAAGAGCCTTTTTAAACACCAGCTTCGTGATTAATTTATGCAGGTACCAAGAAGATAATTTAACTGCAATCTTAAATAAAACTGCTCCAATCAAGAGAGACATGAATGTCTGCAATACTGTTACATGGGAGACACGTGTTTAAATTTATAAAATGATCCCACCATGACATCAAGAAAAAATGTGGCGTTTTGGGCACATATACATTTACATAAATTTGGCTACAACACAGTTTTAGGGTGAAAAACTCGTCCGAAATCCCAATCCTCCTGATCAACTGTAGAACCGAAATTTTAGCTCGACACTCCTTTAGGGAACGTACCCATACTACGTGACCTGTTCAGGGGGGGGGTCATCAAAATACCACGCTTGGTCACAACGGGGGGGGGGCTTAGGTTTTTATCACGTAGTCAATCTAGAAATCTCGCGTTTTTTTTTCGAGCTACGAGGGGAGGTTTTTAAGTTCGCGGAATGGGAAGGTAAGTGATTAATGGGGGCTGTACTAGACGTTTGTACATAAACTAAATATAATAGGGAGCTGGCCACAATGACACGCCAATGGAGTTTGGTACGCCAGTGGATTTTGGAATGCCACTGGTCTTTTAAATGAATTTACTACTTTGACAAAAAATGCTTCTAGGTATAATGGCAAAACTGATTTGAGTACTGGATTAAAATAAATATTTTTCACTTTGGAGACTGTGGGAGACTGGGGTTTTTAGGATTTTAGGTTACTGGGATACTGGGAGAGGTAAACTGAATCTAAGACTGATTAAAACACTTGAAAAGAGGTTTGAACTTGGAGACTGTTGGTATCTTGAGTAGGTATTGTTTCTTCTTGGCTGATAGTTTTGAACTGACTTCCTACCGGTTTGACTTCTATTTTTATAGGACAAACTCAGGTCGGACTTTTGGGGGACAGAACCTCCTTAATTTTTCTAAGGTACTTGTTTTAGGTAATTTCCCTGGTCGCTACGATTGGAAGTCAGCTGTGTTAAAATTATGTGTGATAGTTTTTGCCAAGATTTTACCAACTCAGGATCCCAAAGCTTCACATCATTTTTATTGTGTTTACAAGAAAAGGTACAAGTATACATATGTGATATAAGGTACAATTTTAAACAGTAAATATTTTTCTTAAAGTGCAACAATCACTGATAGACGTCAGTTTTTGGGTTGTTTTTGTAGTACATACTCATTTTTAGGTGATGATGTTTATTTCTTGATCCAAATTATTCCCAATTTCTCGAAATTGAGCTCCAAATTTTTCGGAAGATGAATTCGCTGTCGTAAATATTTACGATTCAGATTTTTCCTTTGTTCAGAATTGACCAATAGTGGCTCGGCTGGTCGCATGGTGGGGGTGACGTAAATAGTCAGCCATTTCCTTGGCGTTGATCATTGCTGTCTGGAGTCCCTTGTGGAAGCATTAGGTGGTTATTCAGATGTGTTTTCCAGTCCAATGAGGCTGCTGCATGTATTCATTATCAATTTCATTTATGTTTTCAATTGATTAGTTAGTTAAAGGACATAATAGCGTTGTAGACAAGTCATTTGGAAGGGGCACCACATGCACATAATTCCGCTAGCCAATAGCAGCTCTCAGATTGTCGTGCTGGCGGCATGGTACTCTGTGGGAGCGTAAATTCCATTCTTGAATTTCCATGGTTGTCAAAAGCTTTCGCGCACTCGTTAGATGCACACGGATTCCTACGACACGTTCCATACAGGGGCACTGCTGAATTAGGTACTAATTGAACAACTCATTTTTAGGATAAACACCGGGTTTTATCGTAATTAGGTCATTAGTCTTTGAGCTATCGTCGACCAAACACTTCAATCGGGAAGAAATTGTGAAATGTGGAGAAAATTGAGTTCCGCGCTGTTATAAGGTTCCTTTAAGTTAATTTAAAGATCGGAAAAATGTATTAGGGTAGTAGGTGAATATGTTGAAAAGGAAAAATAATTTTGTTTCTTATTTCCACTCCTTACCCAATCCGCAAACTTAAAAACCCACCCTCGTACATTCAAATAAGTGAAAAAGTTCAGGGAACGTGTTTGTTGAAGATGATTGAGATGAAAAATGTTTATAAAAATAACAAGACTTTCGTTTCCTTAAATTGCGCTCCGGTTTCAATATATTTTGACATAATTTTTATCTTGATAATATTTTTTCCACTTGTAATGCATGCACTCTTGCTGTCACGCAGCAAGCGCCGTATTAATAAAGACAAATATAAGCCAAATAATGCATTTTTTATTTTTTGTTAGCAAAAAATGATTCGAAACCATATTTATGAAATACTACGTGAAAACTGTAGGGGGGGGTCTTGGAATATACTACACGTGGTCACCGGGGGGGGGGGGGGGGGGTAAAAATTTTCAAAAACTGTGTCACGTAGTATGGGTACGTTCCCTTAAATGTAGGTACAAATACGCTCTTCCCAAAGCAACTCTCCGACCAACAAGTGAATCGAGGGTTACTAAACAGACCCAGATCAATCGATCGAAATTCGGGTACAACGACCTAAGAGTTATCAATGTTCAAGTGCACTATTTTAGCCATTTCAGCATTTTGGCTACAGAGAAATTAAATTTTCATACTCCGATTGCAAGACTTCTGTTTTTTATATTGATGTATTATTTTTTGTAATTAGTCGATTTTTACAACTTACCATAATATAAAGTTCATAGAGGTTAGGTTAGGCATGCGATATAGATTTCAAAAGTAATTTGGGTGTAAAATGACCCCACCTATCCGGTAGCATTTTACCCTTTACCCCGTATTGCTATCTGAAAGGTGGGGGTCATATTACCCCCTGCGATACATTTTTTTTTAATTAGTTATTTTTATTATGGCTTTTAAATGCCACTTAGGTTTTCTTTCACTTACATTTTTCAAACGAGACTTTCACGTAGCAACTTAATTACATAATCTCTATATTTTGGTTATCGCGCATTCAATAAAATGTGTTTATTTTGGGATTTCCTTGAGTCTAGCTCGTAAAGGATTATGATGGTTATTCATCATTATATAATTACCGTAATGCCAGACATAAAATCTTTTCGTATTTCGAGAAAACTGTACCAGCATTGGTACCTAAACCTAATTTACTTATTCCATAATATTTATGTTGAACCAATGAAAAAAAAATCGTCTTGAAAGATTAATATTTTTTATTGTTTTAACATTATAGCGTTACAATATAACAAAATATTTTCAATCATTCAGATTTTTTAAGAAAGCAGTTATTTAACTCGCAATTTTATATATCAGCAAGATATCAGAATAACATTATAATTAAAAAATTAAACACCAAGCGTATTCAAAATACCTAAGAACATCTATCTATGGATAACTTACTCTAACAAATGTCATATAAATCGAAAATATTTATGAATTTAAGCTTAAATTGAAAAATTACCTAAAACTACTGCAAGGGCCGGTTGTCTCACAAAATTGGAACAATTCATCAAATTTTAAAGCTAATTTTGAAGTTCTGTGAAAGTTCTGTTATTATTTCAGTTCTGTCAAGCAACTGACCCATATAATGATACAATAACAGAACTGAAATAAAAATAACTTTAATAAAATACCCTTAAATTTGAAGAAATCGTTAAATTTAAGAGTTAATTTTCAAATACTGTGAAAGTTATTTTCATGTTATGTTATTATGTAATTATGGGAACTGAAATAATATCCGAACTTGAATAGAATTTTCACAGAACCTGAAAATGTACTTTGCACTTTCTGTTTGAGTTTTATTCAAATTCTGTTATTATATCATTATACCTTGCTTCATAGATACAATTGCTTCATAAATCTGAAATAAACACAGAATTTGAAAATTTTAAATTTGATTAGAAACTTTCACATAATGTAAAAATTAACTTACCTAAAATATTTAATGATTTGTTCAAAGTTTTTGAAACAATTGTCTCTTTACGACGAGGAAAAGCTGTTAATATTTTACTTTATGCACTATGTAATGCAAATTACAGTGTGTCAAATAAGAGTAGAAAACATAGGAGGGCGCCACTGTTGATCAAATGGCAATACTATACATTTAACTCATGGTGTTAATGTAAAGCTACGTACAAGTCATAAAAGTGAAAAAAATATTTTTTCATTGCAATATAGATACCCACTGATCTCATAATTAGAATTGCATATAGGTATATAATTAGTATACCTTTGCAATTTTCTGTTAATATAATGAAAAATGACGATATTGTAACAAAATATAGAGCACAGTTTAGAGATTGCTCACATTTATTTAATACTAGCTTAAGTACCAAGGGTTGCCCGTGCTTTAGATCGTGTCTCTAATTTTAGATCTGAATATATTAAACTCATTTAGATCTAAAAGCAGTGTAACTAAACTCACCATTAGTGATTCTTTCTTTTTATCTACCGATTTTATCTATTTATTCAAATTTATGTAAAATAAAATTAAAACAAATCATTTTGTAAAACACCTTTTAATCAAATGTATGTCATGATATTTAATTTTTTTTTTCATTAAGAACAAAAAATGTTTTTTTAAATGTGGTATACTGTGTTTTGTACATTCGGTGTCATTTCACTTTAACATAATATTTGACAGTTAATTTGGTGTTGCCAGCCTACAAATTTTGTAGTTCAATTTTTAATATTTTCTACTCTTATTTGACAGACTATATATTTCAATATCTTTGGTGAAACGTATAAAAATAATTTGTACGCTTATTAATTGTAATATACTTAATAAATAAAATATCATTATAATGGAATTCCGCCACAAATGTTTCAAAAATAGAAATTTTAATAAATCTCAACCACGGAGGCCGAAACGCTGATCTATTAGACAGACTTACTTCCTGACAAGAATAATTGAACTAAAAGTATAGATACGATAAACGATGGATTTTATCTAAGGAATTGCGGTATGCGAAGGTCGTCAGGTAAAATATGTAATTTCAATAAAAGATTACTTACAGCATTTTCTGCTGTGGAAAATTGAAAAAGCGAACCAGTTTTTTAATTTATACAGCGCGATACTTTTCTTCTGTCCTTTGAAATTTTCCAGAACAAAACACGTTTTAACTACAGAAATTTTATACGTTTCATTAAGTTACTATAACGTAGGTATACCATCTTGTAAACAAGACGCTGAAGTATTGGTGTTTCCTCTCACTGAATTAACGTTCCTTTGCTGTTAAAATGGCTACCTAATAAGTATTAGGTATATGAAAGAATTATTAAAAAATATTTTTCACTTATATCTTTGATGAAAATGATATAGCTAGGAGAAGTGCACGTTTTTCACACAGCTGCAACTAAATAAGTAGGCTTCCATCAATTATTTAAAAAAATCCTCTATACATAAAAAAACTTTAAAAGACCATTTCAAAATCTTTGCACTTTTGACTGATTATTTCCACTTTTTTAAAATTTGATGTATCACCTTACAAAACGTCACCCGGTAGGGCAGGTCAGTAGCTGAGTTGGAATCGCTTCTGGTTCCCACCCAGGTATCGTGGTTTCAATTCTTTGGCTCTGTAAGTCTTCCAACACGACACAAGCAACATTTTCCGCTATCTGTGGTGGTAGTAGGAGATTTTCAAATTATTGTCAGGTTATTCGTAATCCGGGAATGTTTTTCGTGACCAGGGAAAGTTTTTTTGATTTTTTTATTGAGGCATTTCACACGTGCTATAATAATCAGTTATTTATATTTTATTCTGTAAGAAACAAACGGCACAATACAAAGACATTTATATATACCTACATAGGAGGACAAAATTTTGTTATATGCCTAAAAACTATTAAGAGGGAGGGGAGAGGAAGAGGAATACAGGATAAGGATAGGAGATTCGTCCGATACATTCCATACTTATGCAATTATTTATGATAGTACACATTACTTCCGTTCGATATTTCTGAATGTTATTGCCAAGAATGTCTACATTATGACACTTTGTGTTAGGTACATTACATTCATGTAAGTAATCATTAAATTTATATCTACCTATACATGATTACATTTCATTAAAGCAAGGAGAAAGTGGGTTTAACAGTAACATCAAATTTAATGTATTAATTATTTTACGACCCTTTATAAGTGAAATTATACACGCGGATTATAAAATGCATATCTAGGAATCATAAATCCGTAAATGGCAATAAAGTTGTCAGGTACTGTTTTATCTTACCTGAATGTTGAAATGCTGCGAACAAAAATGATATCAGGTCCCATCCTAGAAAAAACAGCTAGGTATAGTGCGGTAATTCTAGATACTTCTAGATCGATAGCTTTAATAATTGGCAGGGAATATCAAATTCTTTCCTTTTATTTTTGATTGATTAAAATAATAATACAAATGAGAACGCCACGGAAACGTCGCTTATAATGTATACTAAGTAGATTGTTCATGGTTCTATGACAATTGATCCCCAATAGTTGGCCCCAGGCGTATATACAACATGTACAGTGGCGTAGCTAGGGGGGGGGGGGCGTCCCGCCCTGGATGCCACCAGATGGGGGTGACACCCGACCGGGTGCACGGTCTGTAGCTCTATGTAGACCAATTTTGTGGGGGGATCGGGGTGACACCACTTTATCCGCCCCGGGTGCCACCCATGCTAGCTAAGCCACTGAACACATGCATTCTGTTTAGGGAAAATAAGGTACACCTACTTACACAAAATATAACTAAGTGTCTCCGAAAGGGTATGCAGGAAGGATCTACCACCGAATAACCAAATTACCTACATAAAGTATATAAAACATATTTTCATTCAAATGCATCAAGGATAAAACTAATTGTCTATAATATACTGTACCTACCTATATACCTACCGCAGCGCATAAGTACAAAAATCGACATCGTAAATAAATTCCTTAGGTATCCATACCAACTTATTATTTAAGGTATTTTTGAAGACGATTTTACTACGATAAAATAATAATTTTATAATATATACGATTTTGAGGGGAAGGTGTGGAGGAGGGGGGGGGGGAGGGGGGCAACTGTCGGGGGATCAACTTTCGGGTCACCGTAGTTCACACGGACAAATTAAATATTTTCTGATAATACTTACCTTTTGGATAATTTTTTAAAATCTTAACATTTATTCCAGAAATCCATTTGCAAACTAGGGTTTCTTTTTACTCTAGGATGACTAGACAATAAACTTCTTCTAATGTATAATTATTTTACCACGGATTAAAAAATCAAAGATACTAACGTCAGTTAAATCAAGCACGTCTTAATTATCAAGGATTATAATATACCTATTATAATGATGGAAAAGATTTTGTAATTTTTTTTAAAAATTTTATGAAATGAAATTATCACTGGATTACGTATGTAGACATTAGTAATTAAGTTATCCTAGATAAGACCTTGACTTTCTTCAGAAATAAAAATCCTGTTTTATTCGAATATTCCATCAATAACACAGCTTTAGAAAGAGTCACGGAAATGAGAGATCTTGGAATTATTTTGGATGAAAAACTAAGTTTCGCCAATCATATCCACCAAATTGTAAACAAAGGTATGAAAAAACTAGGCTTCGTATTAAGAACAACCAAAAACTTTAATTGCATACAAGTCATTAAATTATTATATGTATCTCTAGTTAGAAGCCTAATGGAATATAACTCGGTAGTTTGGTCTCCATCTTACAAAATTCACATTAATAACATTGAGCGAATACAAAAAAAAATTCTGCGTTTTATAAATTTTAAATTAAATATCCCACTAGAAGACTTGAAATATAATTTATTATTAAATGTTTTAAAAATACACACACTAGAAGACAGACGTAAAATAAACGACTTAACATTTTTATTCAAAATACTTAACTCTAAATTTGACTGTTGCGAACTACTGCAACTCATAAACTTACGAATACCGACAGTAACTACACGACAAAATATACTATTCTACTGTAGCATTCATAAGGGGAACTACATTGCCCACTCTCCGATACAACGATTTCACACTATGGGAAATCAGTACTTAGGTGATATTGACATATTTAACATAAACTTGGCAAAATTTGTTGATCTTGTAAAAAACTTATTCCAAAACTATTCCTAAACCTATCTGTTTTTCTGAAAACCTATGAAATCGCTGTATTTTTGTATTTTTATGACTTGTGTGCTTTTTTATCAAATTTTATTTTTATTATTTCTGTATATGTTAAATAATCTGTCATGAATTATTTGTACTACCAAAATGTAAAAGCCCATTGGGCGTTAAATAAATAAATAAAATAAAATAAAATAAGATATTGGTTAAATTATTGAAAGCGATGTAATGATATTATAATTGTACTTATTGCTAGCATTAAACTATCTTTTTATTAGAACAATAAAGTTATCTACACAAATCCTACATCAGGACGTGAGCCATTATGTGCTTTACAAAGAAGTAATGGCCGTTTTACACCATCTCTCTTTTAGCCCGATTCCAATTAGAGACCAAAGTCAACATTTTTCGGTTTACGCGATCGCTATTTTTATCTCTATCTACGATTTCAATTGTCATCACTGCAAACAACACATGAACCGTGCTATTTGCTGAGATGCCAACTGAAATCATAAATATGAAAATAGCGATCGCGTAAAGCGAAAAATTTTGACTTTGGATTCTAAGTGGAATCGGACGAAAAAAGGGATGGTGTAAAACGGCCATAGATAGGTACTTACCTAACATACTAACATTGAATGATTTAGAAATATGCAGGTAAGTACCTACGTGTTTTTGGAATCGTTTTATATACTAGATGGCTATTATTTATCATAACATGTGATCATCACTAGTTTTCCCTTCCGTATTTTCCCGCCAAAATTTACCTGTCAAAAACATCTAAAGGAAAACCGTTTTTGTCTTTCCTCTTACAATAATAAACCTACTGCTATAATTACTGCAGGTGTACTTTTACTTCTGTGGCATCGGTTCCATCTTCTTCCAGAGTGGAAGATACTATCAGTATCGCCCTGGTGTAAGACCACCATTCAGAATTGAAACGTTGCTTGAAAATGGCTTTAGCCGTGTTTGGTGACCAGATCTGAATAGCCAGGTACTTCCCAACCTTCCTCTTCCCCACCTCCTTCCCCTCCCCACTACCTTCAGCCTCACAACATACCCCAATTGGGGATGCCATAGTCTCACTGGCTCCAGACGGGAGTAGTTGAGATTCTTGTGCAGTATTCACTGTAAAAAAAAAAAAAAAAACTGCACAGGTATTTTTTTTAGTTTGAAAATGGACATTATTTAAATGCCATTGTTTTTTATCCATGAAAATGGGTACCCATCTTGTATTGTCACAAACACACAACTACCCATTCAGGTAGCCCGATGTATCGCTAAAATCTGCCATCATCTAGCTTTTGTTCGAGTGTGAAGTAGAACCATAAATAAACCAAAGTACTCTTTGGTTTATTTATGTTTGGACTGATGAATAAAAATTTACTTGTGATTTTTTTCCACAGACAAGAGGTCACACCAACCTCGGTTACATAACTACCGAGGGCAAAGAAAATGGAACTGCAGTGGACAAGCTGGGCGAGACTGCCCCTGATAACATCAGCACTGCAGAAGGCGTAAGTCTACCCTTTTTCTGATTACAAAATATTATTCAGATTTGAAAAAAATGGAGAACTTTTATTAATTTTTGGAGATCGCTGGCACCGGTTAATATGCACTTTAAAAAAAAAAACCTTTTGATTCACCTTAATTACATTAAAAGGCAACTATTTGCATTGGGGGAAGTGGAAAATATTTCATTCTAAATTTCGATTACGTAAAATTAAAATTAGCTTTCGTCTTGTGAGATTGTACGCCATTAGCTATTAGCTCATTCGCTGTCACTTTGGTATGTTGGTATTCCTGATACACTTGAATGTATAACGAACGGCTAGAAGATTTTGAAGGTACGGGGCACTTTCTTTTGAATCACAAATCATGTTACACTAACCTAGCGTAGCCACTAAACTACTTGAAAACTGAGATGTTTTTCTTGCCTTGACGCGAGTAGGCGTTATAAAGGGGCACTTTCTTTTGTATCACAAACCATGTTACACAAACCTAAAATTCCCATGAAGTCTGCTACGCTTTGCTCTAGCATCTTTTCGTACAGTAACAAGAATACCAACATAACAAAATGACATTTGAAAATAATGTTTGAAAATGGATGGTCTCGTTTCACAGAATGAAAGCTAATTTTAATTTTACGTAATCGAAATTTAGAATGAAATATTTTTCACTTCCCCCAATGCAAATAGTTGTCTTTTAATGTAATTAAGGTGAATCAAAAGATTTTTTTAAAAAAAAGTGCATATTAACCATTGCCAGCGATCTCAAAAATTTACCGAATTTTTTATTCACTAGTATACCTATACATCTTTATATAGTCCACAGCCAGCCGCTGAAGGAAATATTAGGTATATATATAGTAAAGAGTAGGGTATTTATTGTTTTCAACTTTAATTTGTAGATTTCCATTATAATATTTTTTCTTTTATATTCCTATATGTAGGTACAAAATAATATTATTATTATTGACATAGTTTGATAATGCCTTCAGAAAGCGAAACAGCTCTCACCTGAAATAATAATTACACAGCAGAACTTGTTCATAAATAAACGGTGGTTATTGTTTTTTTTAAATGAATAATAACAGAAGTAGTAGCTACCACGTCACTTTATACCGCACTTCTATCAATTCATCAATTGAATCACAAACTGACGTCAACATCATCAAACTGGGTGTCTGACTGAAATTGATATAATATCTGTACCAAGTACGTTTGATCCATTTGAATATTATGTAATAGCTACGTGCCAATGCTCAATAAATATAAATATTTGTTTCTCCTCTAACAGGCAACTGGGAAAGAAAGGCCCACGTGGACCAACAGCCTGGACCTGTTGATGTCTTGCATCTCCCTGTCCGTGGGGTTGGGCAACATCTGGCGATTCCCCTTCACAGCCTTCGAGAACGGCGGTGGGGCCTTCCTCATCCCCTACATCATCGTGCTGTTCCTCGTGGGCAAGCCCATGTACTACATGGAGATGATCATTGGGCAGTTCACCAGCAGGAACAATGTACGCATGTGGGCCGTGTCACCGGCTATGAAAGGTATGCTATTGGGTCCTTGCTAGGGCGTTTATAAGGGGGTGGGGGGGGGGTATAGGCGGTTCAAACTCTTCAAACCTCCCCCTTATGCCTTCCTTGTGCGAAAGGTATGCCTTTCTTAAGGAAAGCGTAAGAGTGTATATTTGTGAAATTTTTCTGTTTATTTCATGTAACTTTTTTAACTTTTAACTTTTTGGCGTCAAATCATTTTTCTCCTGTCTGAATTTGACTTGATTCATATGGAATGAATGGTTGAGCAACACAGGCGCAATTTTCAATGTGAAAAATGAACAAAAAAACAAAGGAATTGTTTGCAAAATGAATTAAAAATAACATTTCTGGTTTTATCAAAATCACTTTATTTTTATACGAGAAAACGTATTGCAGTCCGTGCTTTTCAATGAGTAGGTACCTAAAGCATATGTCAAAACATCTATTCTCACCTCCGACATTATATTATTATTGTTTCATTTGTTGAATGCTTTATGGCGTTTATTTCAGGTGTGGGAGTTGGTCAGTTAATAGCCAACGCATCCGTAGTGTCCTACTACGTGTCCCTGATGGCCATCACCCTGTTCTACCTCTCCATGTCCTTCAGCGCCAGACTGCCCTGGTCCTACTGCTGGCCGGAGTGGGGGGAATGCTTCGACGCCTCCGACAAGACCAACATCACGCACGGCGCCAACACCACCAGCAGCTCGGAACTCTACTTTACGTGAGTTATAACAACCTAACTAAATGCACTTATTTGGAAAAGGAACTAGACTAGCTAGAGCCTGATTATAGTATAGTTTAAGGAAATTGCCATAACATGAGCTTAAGACCATGGTATGATTCTACAAGTCACAACTGTGATGGCTAGATGCAGCGTCAAATACAAATCACGAAATCAGTCAGTGATCATCAACCTTTTCAACTGGTGGGCCAATACATGTTCAATTCGTTTGTGGACCGCAGGGGTTAGGTTACAGCTTGACATGGTTAATTTTGCAGTTGGTGGTGTCGCAAATCTAGGTACTTATATTTTGTAGAACCGTCATTTTCTAACAAAACATCCGTAGAAAGCGCCGCAGGCTTAAAATTTTACATTTCCATAGCCAAAGCAATAAATGCCACTGATTTTTATTATTCTGAAATATTAGGGAAAATCTACTTTTAATCTACTAAAAATCTACTTTTAATTTTGAGCAACAGTTGATTTTTATCATTTTTGAACTCAATTTATCAAAAATGATACATGGTGAACTTTTTAAAGTGCATCAAACATAGATCTCATCAAAAACTTTAAATTTTTGAAGGTGAGGGGGAATGTAGCAAAGTCTAATTTTAAAGCAAATAAAAGTGGAAATTACTTTTGCGGAATGTCCCGAGGATTAACGAATTCACTTTGATCTGATACTACCTACAGCATGCAGTTATTGCATGATGTATAAGTCTGAACAATTATAATTGTTACTAATCATTAGGATTTGGGAAAGATAAACAACTAATCTCCATGATTACTCTATTCTTATGATTGGATGCACGTATGTGAAGGATTTTAACCAATGATTCCTGGGCATATTTGGAGTACCTACCTAAAAGATGTAGATTGTCATTTTCATTTGTAGATTGTCCAGAGATATTTTTTTCAATTAAAAACATTAAAAATATTTCTCCATCATGTTGCAACTAAGTAGTCGGGTATAGCCAAGCGTAACAACATAATACTTATTGCGTGATCCCGTCGTGACTTATAGGAGTGTAATCAGTGGCGATGTATGATTGAAAAATATATTTTTTTGTATCCACTGGTGCGACCATGCAAAATAAATAAATTTGCCTCGATTGCTCGAGATTTCCCAGAATTTCCATTTTACCGTTTATCTCATATTTGTAAGATTTATAAAAAAAATATCGTGCGTGTTTGTTACTTTGAAACTGCCGTGAGGGGTACTTATTCGAGTCAACAAAGAATATTTTCGATTTCTGTATGTTGTCTGTGGAATACTTGATAATTAAAGGTGCATATCTATGGAAAAAGGACTTAATTTTAACCGTAAACAGCTGATCAAAAATTCGGCGTGAAAAAAATATTTTCAGAATTGATTTTTAACGTCGTTCTAAAATAGACTACGAAGTTCGGATTTGCAACATTTACAGTCATAATAGTTCAATAGCTTTGTTTTAAAATGAATGGCTCACCATGGAAATGTTTTAAATAATTACAATAAATGTTTTATGAATGCTAGGAAAATGTGGTCCAATTTTGGACCGCTACCAATAGAGAACTCCAGTCCAAATTTTTTTTTTTTTTTAATAAATAATGACCTTCTAACTTAAATAACTGCATTTTTATCTTTATTTTTAGAGTAAGTTTTAATAGTTACAATAATTGTCAAAGTTTTAATTTTTCAAGACCCCCCGAAAACCACCGGAAATATGGTAAATCGTGTGACGTCATCACTCCTGAAAAATTAGTATAGGATCGGGAAATTAGCTGATCAACTACCGCCATTTTGAAATTCCGTTGTTCGAAGTATTCTCCCTACAAGAAGCATTACTATTTTTTTTGTGCAGTAGTTTTTGAATATTTTAAATAATTGAGATAAACTAATAGAGGTACCTCTATTTTTGATACTGAATTATTAAGGCTTAAACATTGTTTCAATTAACACAACAACTAAATCTCTATAAACAGTAAGAAATAAAGAATAACATGAAATGTTGTTAATACTGATGACTTGGGCCATACCTACATTTCAATTGATTTCAATACAATGACTGGTGACGCGTGACATCAGCGCTAACCAATCAATCGTACCAACTTTACAATGTATTTTAAAAATGACGTTAAAAAATGCACTTTTTAATAATTTTTTAAGAAATCTACGTTTAATATATGGAACTCTACGTTTTATGGAGTGAGGCCAACATCATTATGTGAACATATTTTTTTAAAGCGATAATATTTTTCACTGGAGTTTCTTATTGCAGAAAAATAAAAGTGGTCATTTTTTTACCATAAGTGCTCAAGTGATTAATATAAAAAAATATATCATCAGACAGCAAAATGACAACTATTTTTTGTACTCCAATTATGCGAAGCATCTTGTAGATCTAACATTTTTCAGAAATAAGAATGCTATAAGTAACGTAATTAGTTAATTTTATTAGAATGTTGCCAGATGAAGTACTGTCTGCTTATAATTAATCATTATTATTATAAAATAATTAATTACATAACATTGTTTAATTTTCAGGAAAGAAGTTTTGAAAGAAGTTCCAGATATTGAGAATGGAATTGGTAAGTTTTATTTTTATATTTTATTACAAATTTGCAATCATTCTGGTAAATGGTCTTAAAATTATTTAATTTTTTATAAGAAAAACTCTCTTTTATAACTTTTGAAGGTTATTCCCATCAACGTAATATATCATTGAAGAAGAAGATAACAATAATAATCTAAACGAAAGTATGAAAGAGAATAAGACACAGAAAACAGAAAAAGACAATGGTCGCAACTGGGACTCGAACCCAGACCTCTCGTCTCTCCTGGATAGCGTCTCGGATACATTTAGCTGAGACGCTATCCAGGATACAAACCAATTCATAGAATGATTGTTTCCAATAAAAAGGGTAGTTGCCCATAATATGGAAAAATAATTAGTTGAATATTATATTGTTAACTCTAAAATTTGAAATATGAGATTGGCTATTCTGACGGCTTGACAGAAGGTGGCAATAGCGAAATTGGTTAACGCGTACATCCCGGTTAGACGAGAGGTCTGGGTTCGAGTTCCAGTTGCAACCATTGTCTTTTTCTGTTTTCTGTGTCTTGTTCTCTTTCATATTTTCGTTTAGATTATAATTGTTATCTTCTTATTCAATGTCATTAAAATTCAGATTACTTAAACTGGGCTTAAATTAAGTACCTACGCCATGAATTAATGAGAATTGTGTGTTCAAATGATTGATGGATTTTCTCTTGCGTATGGTTCAACAATAAAACTGAACAATGTCTGTACAATAAATTACATATTAATCCACTTGACATTGCACATTGAAAGATAGATTCAAAATAAACAATCTAATTTTTTTTAAATTACATATTTATAATGTCCAACTTAAATAAATTATAATATATGTTATTTACTATCCTCCTACCCAAATTCATAAATATTACAACATTGTCAGAATCCTAAGTATTCCCTGGTGAAAGAGCACCATTCAGAATTGAAAAGTTGCTTGAAATGGCTTTAGGTATGTTTGGTGACCAGACCTAAATAGCCAGCCACCCAACCTTCCTCTTCCCATCTCCTTCAACCTTACAACATATCTCTAGGCCCTCTAGCTCCGGGCTAGTTGGGAGCAGTTGGGACTCTTGTGCTGTGTTTAATTATAATAAAAAAACATACAGTCGATTTCAGATTGACATACTTTGCTCTGCAAGTCACTTGATAGTACCGAAGGTTTCAAAAAAGTTTTTAGAACAAAAGTCCAAAGATACTGGAAACGTTTATCAAATTCGTTTGAATTTAGACTCGTGATTCAATTCCACAATGGAAAATTTCTTTTTTTTTTTGTATTTCATTGTGGAGCGTCCCAACAAAAAACAAAATAAATTAATTGGTTTTTATCCATCCAGTACACCACTACATAAGCGAAGGTCTCTTTAATGATTTACATATACTGTAGGTACTATGCTGCGTATATACTTGAGAGCTGAAGCGCGAGCCAAACCATGAATCATGGGAAAGGAACGAACCAACAGCAAACAACGGGAAAGCCTGTACTCCTATGTCGAACATATGAATAACCCGTCTGCTCGTTTAGGAATAAATACATCCCAAAACACGTAATCGCTTTATACTTTCATAAGACCAAAAACGTCCCGAGCGACCTGACATTTAAAGCCGTATATCTCTCTTCCTCTCAAGCAAACATATGTATTTTCTTTTAATGAGAAATAGAACGAAATAATGCTTCTTATTGTCTTTGAAATATGAAAGCTATCTTGCATAGATATTTTACAATCTCGATCCAAAGTGACAGTTTCAGAATTTACGAGCGAAATCAAGGCTTCTGGATTGTGAGGTGCGAATATATTGAACCAAGCTGACGGGATAAGCAATCACGGCATCCGAAAGTTTTTTTGATCCCAAATATGGCGTAATTTAATTGAATGTAATGTAATTTTTCCAGGTGTTCCTGACTGGAGGTTGACCCTGTGCTTATTGGCTTCCTGGTTCGCCATCTTCATGGTGATGATCAAGGGAGTGAAGAGTTCAGGAAAGGCCGCCTATTTCCTGGCCATTTTCCCTTACATCGTCATGTTTGCCCTACTTATCAGGTAAGCCTACCTACATTCTCAAATTTCACTTCTGGATTTGTTTTTGTTTTTAAATTTTTTAACATTAACTTCCCACAGGAGGCCCTGAGGATAATTATTTCCTTCAGGGCCTATGTTATCTTTGATGGGTAAAGGAAGGAGACGAACGGCCATTATTCCTAACTTTTCGATCGACCAATCTGAGTCCACCATCAGCTAAACGATTTATAAGTATTATAGGTAATGCTCGATTCTCATTGTTCCCAAATATTTTAAGATGAATATGTGAAATCCTATTTAGATTAATCTTTAGGACGAATCGGCTTACAGTACGGATAAATCGAAGCTTTTACTAGCTTTTCTATGTATTGGAATTACAATAAAATTATTATTTACGTAACAAAAAATATAAGCGTAAACCACCATAAAAATGTTTTTTCATGACTTAACTATTTTTTAAAAATAAGAAACAATTTTTTTTAAATACCCCTTTATGGCTAAGACTATTTTTCAGGTTTTCCATGTTCTAACTTTTTTTTGTTCTTATAAAATTATGCACAAAATAAATAAAAACCACTTTTTCGCTTACTAGCCTTGTGCAAAAAAACGGCCGATTTTAAAATTTTGCAGGCATGAGATTTGAAATATTTCTAGCGTTTATATTCCTCTTAACGTTGAATATCTTAAGTGACCCCGCCCACTTTGGCCCTGCCCAAAATGGCATCAAAGTAAAAACTTTCAATGTTAAATTAATATTAAAGAGTTAAATATTGTATTTATTATTAACACAAATAATTTCTTTTAAATGCTGTTATCCATAAACTTGCATTTTATATTTTTTAAACAAATGTATAAAATATATTAAAAATAAGGTATCAGCTTGACCTTTGCCGCCGGCGCGTCGGTACCACGTGACGTTAGCGCCACTCTTTTTATAACTTTGCTTTCTCAGTCGAACTTAATCCACGTGTCCGGCTTCCTTAGATTAAGCGATGCTTGTGTGTTGGAAAGAGCATAGTCGTGCATTTGAGCAGTGTTAAACCTTAGTTTCGGCTAAGAAGTTGATTAGTAGGATTGGGGACAGTGGCCGGAAGTCTGGGAAGGAAAAAGGAATGATGGTTGAGGAAGAATCTCCAAGGCGATGAGTTGTGAGAGTTTGGCTGGAGAGGTCAGAGGGTCTCCCTCAAGCAGCCTCTCCCGATACGGCTCGTCACGCAGCTCGCGGGTAGATGCATCCACTGCCAAGATCTGGAAAAACCTCACCTCATGAACCCAGTCACCTCTGCTAAGTCAATAAACGTAGCGATCCACTTGGGGGTGATATATGGCAGAGGTGTTGTTATCCAATGAATGGTTCCCAGAACAATGGTACCGGCTTCCCAAATTGGTTACCCATATGTGCAAAAAGACTCGACAACCCTTTGAAAAAGTGATGAAAAATAAAATTTAAAAATAACCCATCGCCTAACCTTAAGGTGCGATTCCGTGCCACGCGGCAGTCGGCAGACGGCAACAGCAGACGGCGACTGCAGTGCCGCCGACGGCAGACGGCACTACTTAACTCTATGCACTTGTATTGGACCGTTTCCGACACACCACTACAAGTGCCGCGCGGCACTTGCCGTCGATGACTGACGCATGGCGGCAGACGGCACTCGGGTGCAAACATAGTACTGCCGTCGACTTCAGACACAATGGACGTGTTGACAGACGGAGAAAGCGAGAGTCTTATTAATTTGGTGTCTAAAAATCCGTGCTAATTTGATTGCAAGAATGTTCATTATAAATATCAAAGGATACGAGAAAACGTTTGGAAAGAAATCGCTCAAGATCTCAATTTTATTTAAACGAATATAACTTCTGAAAATGTCTCCACTCTCATTTAGATGTCTTTTTATCAAAGTTTCATAAGCGCCTTCTTCCAATCTATTTAAGTACATTGGCAGTATAGGCTTTCTACTTGAATAATAATACAATAATAAATCATCGTCGTCTTCTTCTTCTTGCAATAACACTTGCAGCATTTTATTATTCATAATTTTAAATGGAAGACACAACCGTCGGCAGTATGCAGCGGACGCAACTGCAGTGCCGTCAATGCGTCAATGCCGTCGACGTCGACTTTGGAACCTGCGCGTTAGTGCCGCCTGCCGTCGGCGGCACTGCAGTCGCCGTCTGCTGCTGCCGTCTGCCGACTGCCGCGTGGCACGGAATCGCATCTTTACGTGACCTATCCAAGTTTTTTATATATTTTTTATTTTCATTACCTTTAATGACTTTAAAAAGGAGTGATGAAGTTACATATTGTTGAGTTGTCCGGTCACCGTTGGTAAATTATCTAGCTGCATATAGACAGATAGGTATTACCACGAGCCGAGCAACAAATAAACTGCATTCAAAGAAATGAAGCAACCATAAAATTTTAATATTGCTCTTTGAATGTTTAAAATAGAACTATTGGTAGTCAAAATTGGCAGTGACGATGCAAATAATAGTTAATTACAGAGCCTCCCCTCGTCTTTTGGCATCCAGTAGTTACCTAATTTCAAAAGTTCCTTTCAATTGTTAAATAATAAACCTCTAAATGAATACCTGTTTTTTTTTTTATTCCAGAGCCGTCACTCTGCCAGGAGCTGTTGATGGCATTATTTTCTTCATCAAACCACAGTGGGGAGAACTCCTCAATCCAAGGGTAATATATCAATTTATTTGTTTTTTGGTTTTTAACACCTCAGGTGCTTAATTCTCCAATGAAGGACGCTCGCAATCACCGTCAAAAGTACATACATTGATCGACTTATTATTCTCGGTGATCGGACAACTCGGAATGAATTCAACTTAACACCTCCTTTGAAAATTGATGAAAAAAAAAATTAAAAATTGGTTAAATAGGTTTCATTAGGTTAGGTTAGGTTATGGAGTAATTTTCATTTTTTCATTAGTTTTAATGACTTTTCAAAGAAGCGTAGAGTTGAGTTGATTCTGAGTTGTCATGGAACCTTATTCTCGAGTCTCGTCGAAGGTACGAGTACATACGTATATGCGTACACTCGTGGTAGATTCCATTCACTTTTTTTTGCTCTGAAAGCGAGAACTTCTGTCTATCAGAATGCACCATTCAACTCAACTGCTTAATGACTGTGCATTGAGCATCGACATTTTCAATGTCATCTACAGAGAATTCTGTAACTATCTCTTGACATACATCACAACATTGTTAAACTGCCCCCATGCACTTTTTAAAAACAAAATTGCAATCTTCTCCATATTTTTTTAGTGTTTAACTGTTTTATGGAGAACCTGAATAAAATAAATAAATAAATACTTAGAAGTCAAAAGTCATTCCACTGGAGTGAGTGGGTTGAACCACGGTAGACGCCCACAAAACTTTCACAATCTATATTGCCTTACATTGTATCGTAACCTAAGATTGTTTCCCATTCACTTTTCAAACAATGGGCATTGTATGTTTTTGTAAAGTTTTTTTAAGTTTCCATATCATTATATGGAACCTTAAAACAACTTATGCTTTGAGTCCAACAAGAACGTTTCACCCGGAGGGTGGATAGTTTTCACATGACAATTAACTTCCTTAATTTGTTGCAATGTCGTTTTTCAGATGTCAACAGCATTTTTTGATTTTGGGTGATATATCCGCCAGCCGTTTTGAAGATAGTGCAGTCGTAATTTATAATTCAGACCACAGAAATGTCAAAAACACCATAAACATTAAATTCATACTAAAACTCACATTCACAGGGCTGCCAATATAATCATCTTTTCAACCATTTGAATTTCAACGATACGTATAAAAGAAACATTCACAAAGTTTTTCGTGACAACTGGTAATTTTTCATTCGCAGAAGGCGTGTAATGAATAACTCTGGATCGCTATTGGAGAATTGAGCCCCAGGGCAGTTAAAGTTGTTAAGATTATACATTCACTTATCTGTAAGGTTATTTAACCCCTAAATAAGGATAGATCTTCAAGAAACTAATTCTCCATTCTATACCAGAATGCACTTTTGACCTCCTCTATGTGGTGTAAACTAGAGAATGTTTTAAAAAGGAGGCAGCATCATATTTATATTTGTATTCTGAAGAATTCATTAGAAATATTGAATTGAAAATGGGTCAAGGATATTATATTAATGGAAAAACCTATTTATTTTCCATTAATTTCGTTAAGTTTGGAAAGAAGAATGCTTGTCTAAAAAAATATTTCAATCTTGCTTGCCCTTGATTCAAATACAATGTTATTTGTATAATTAGTATGAATGACCACAACACAATGAAACAAAACTAAAATATTTATACAAGTGGATTAAATCTATATTAATTCACCGGAGTTCAGAAAAACAATTCATTTGCCGTGAAAAGAGGTTAGGCAGTAATCCTCAGAACATTGAATTTCATATGTAAACAATAGAGAGTTTAATCTACGCTTGATGGATTACTTTAAAACAAATATTTATATTTCTGCATCTGCGAACAATAAGCAAAATATTTTTTGTTATCGCCTTCCTTCTGCCTGACTGCCTCAAATTGCAAAGTCATCCGTATTATAAGGATTTGCTTGGAGATGTTGTCAATGCTTAGATTGTCTTTTCAATCTTTCCTACACAAATTAATGTTTGTAATTACAGCTAACAGCTGTTGATCATCATTGCCAATACTACTGATCAACTGTTGAGCCGAAATTTTTGCTCAACACTCCTCAAATACACGAATACGCTCTTCCTAACGCAACTCTTTGACCAACAGGCAAATCGAGATTTACAATACAAATTACTTAGAAGATCAGAGACTCAAATTGATCAATCTGAAAGTTGGGAACAATGCCCATAAAAATGCAATGAAAGGAAAACAATAACAATATTATTATTTGTTGTCTCTGGCCCCAAACCAAATGGCGCCTGACACAATGTAAATTTTTGCACCATTTGAAAACAAAAAATAAAATAAATAATGTTAATAACTTCACCATTATCAACCCCACTTAACCTACCTTAACCCACCGTCACTATTTTCAGCATAATTTTAGCCTCCTTCTAAAATAAAATGTTTTGTATGCGTTCAATTTTTTTATCATACTTAGCAGTAGGTATTTATACTGCTGTTCTATTCGAGTCCTGTTCTGGTACAGGCTTTGTCTCCTTAATGTAATATTACTTCACCAAGTGTATTTCTAATGATGGGTATCTAGTCAATAAATACATTGTAAAGGCAGAGTTAACTGATATAATTTGAATGTTTGAGAAGTTTTATAACGGCCGTAGGCTTTATATGCATACTCAGTAAAATGTTGTATCAATCATCCTCTATTATCTCATTCGTACGCACACTTTCGATGTGCGTTCCATTACAATTGTAAAGTTACTGGTTATAATAACTCATTGGTTGTCATAATTAAACAACAATGTCTGTTTTAATTGCTTGTAGGTCTGGTACGCTGCTACAACTCAAGTGTTCTTCTCACTTTCTGTGTGCGTGGGAGCGATCATCATGTTCTCTTCATATAATCAGTTTGAACACAAAATCCACAGGTAAGAAAACATATTTACAATAATCTTTCAAATCAATCATTTTCATTAAGTACATCCTTTTAAACTGATTATTTGGATTTCAGAGAATTAAAGGAACATCAAAACCAATCTATTTTAGTCAATAAAAGAAACCACAAAACTCGTAATATGGGAAACTATGTATCCTTATCTAAGTTATACTCGTATATAAGGATCATATAATTATGATATTTGTACTGATATTTTTCTTCAATGAAAATAGAATAAAAAATAAAAATAATGGTTGCAACTTTTTTTTTAACATTAACTCCACACAGGAGGTCCTGAGGAAAATATTTTCCCTCAGGGCCTATGGTCATCTTAGGGGATGCTGTGTGGGGGGGTCTTTTTAAGGAAGGGAAGGATATGAAGTTCTGGGAAGGAAAAAGGAATGAGGGGTGGATAGGAATCTGGGGGTCAGTATGCCCGGGAGTGACGGACATATGAATCCATCCCTTCAACTGCGGTGCAAGGCGATGAATCAAGAGAGTTCGGCTGGAATGGTCAAAAAGCCTCCATCAACTAACAAACGCATCTGCCGCCAAGATCTGGACAAACCTCACCCCATGAACCCGGTTACCCCTTCTAAGTCACCAAACGTGCCAATCACTTGGGGCGACCTGTGGCAAAGGTGTTGGTTATCCAATAAATGGTTCCCGAGGTGGCGTTACCCATTTCCGTCTCCCAAATTGAATTGGGACTAGAACCCATGTACTTCTAGTCTTACGGGGACCAATAGTAAATGCTAAATATAAAATAGTAAACAATGGACCATGGTTCCAGTAAGACTAGAAGGTCTAGGTTCATGTCCCAGTTGTGACTTAATTTTTATGTGTTTGGTGTCTCATTCTATTTTTATATTTTCATTGTGGTTTAAACTTTAAAAAGTACTAATAAATAGATATTATTCAATTATAAAACGTTATACATATTTTAAGAAGAAAGGCAACAAAAAGAGGTGAGCGGCTGAATTGATAAACGCATCGAAACCCAGGCGTTGGTTCAATTCCTCCGCTAGCCAAGTCATTTATTAAGACAAAAGACACAAGCAACAATTGAGCTTAGCATGATAGTAGTTGAATTTTTTCAAATACTCTCGGTCTATTCGTAACTCTGGAATGTTCGTGTTTTTTAAAAAAAGAAGAAAAAAAACATTTCAGACAGAAAAAACTTCTTGAAACTAGAATGTCAAGCGTCATGCCTGTATCACACCACGCTATACAGTTTATATGGTAGAGTATTACACAAAGCAATAACCTAATTCTCCCTACGGCAGGAAAAGGGGTCACATCATTTTCAAATATCGCCTGGCTAGCATATCACGGCATATCATCACCGTCAAGCCCGCACTCATAAAATATCATCTAACTGGTGTGACAGAAGATATTGAAATATTGCTATCAGCAGTATTTACTGGGTGGGACTGCGTTTCCTGGCGTCTCCGATATTGTTAACCAATACTATTGCACACCTTCAAAAAATCAACTAAATGAAGGAATTCTTTCTGTATTCAAACTACGCCCATAGACGGTAGTCCGCCGACAGTCAGGCGGCCATCATAGCATATCTCTTGTATTTCAATATTTTTGGGTGTGACAGATCTATATGGAATTGGTGATACAGGCCACTCCCAAAATACTTTGAGCTTATAGCGTAGTGACAGTAACATCAACTGGGTTAGTAAAACTGCTTCAGCTATATTTTAATTTACAGTAAAATAAGTGAATGTTTAAAACTTTTACAGGGATGCAATGATAGTGACAACACTGGACACATTCACCAGTCTGCTGGCCGGGTTCACCATCTTTGGTATCCTGGGAAATCTGGCCCACGAGAAGGGAACCAAGGACATCAGGAGTGTCATAGGAACCGGAGGATCCGGCCTGGCCTTCATCTCCTACCCAGATGCCATCTCCAAGTTCGACTGGGCACCACAAGTAAGACCGTCGTAGTAATTTGTAAAGTAGGTATTTTGGACTTTAACTTGGGAGTATTTTTCAATGATTTATCAGTGTAAATATTTACTTATTTTTTACTAATTATGTAGGAACGTACCACTTTTTTCAGATTTTCAAAGTGAACATTTTAATTTTACAATTCAGAAATGTGATGGTTCAATAAGAATCAATAGGTAATTAAAACAGAAACTAAAACAACATTTTAACACAGAGAAGAAAACCATCAACAGTTCAGTAAATGTAGTGCAGTTTCCTGGTTATTCGTTAGTCTGCTATTTTTATGTACAGGTATAAACTGTCTGTATCATCCTGATGAGAAACCTCCATTCAGAATAGAAACGTTACTTGAGAAGGTACCTACAAGTTTAGTAGATAACAAAATTTGATAAGCCGGGTAGGGCCTTCCCAAACTTTCTCATACCCCTTTCCTTCCCCTCCCCCAATTACTTCAGCCACAAAACATTCCCCAAAATGGGGACACCACAGTCTCAAGAGTTCCGAACAAAACTGAAACATTCCTGCCAGAAACAATGTTTTCAAAATAACATCACCGCTGATGAAATAACAATACATATACTCATATGCATTTTGTCTTCCACAACGGTGTCCTTGGCCATCATTTTTATACTCATATAGAAAAGGGAGTCGAATTTTAGTTCACTTTTAGTGCCGGCAACCCAGGCATTTATTTTATTTTAATTTATGTACATAGATTTATTTTACCCAACTCACTAGCCAATGTCTGTTCCGAGTTGTATTTATATATAAATATTATTTAAATGGGCTAAAATTTCATAATTATATGGAAAATTGAAGTAGAGTTCAGAAAAAGGTTTGTTTTAAACTGGTTTCTAATGTATTTAATATTTTTTCAGGTATTCGCCGTGCTCTTTTTCCTCATGTTGTTTGTCCTCGGTTTGGGCAGTGCTGTCTCCCTTCAGAGCGCTATCGTCACTGCGCTCACCGACAGGTTCAAGACCAGGAAGTACTGGCAGATGGCGCTGGTAGCCTGTTGCTCCGGCTTCCTCGTTGGCCTCGTTTACGTCACACCGGTATGAACAATTCTATATCTTTCTAAATAAAGAATAATTGCTGTAAATTACTGCCAACAGATCCAGATGGCAGACAATTAATGCTTATTTATTATGATGTCTATTAATACCCGCAATATTGATTCAGTTTTTATAAAATTAGTAAACTCTCTCTATTGACCTTTGAACAGACTATATTTGTTTAAGTGTAAATGGTCTAGAGATGATGTCAGTGAAAGCATAACTATAATCGAACAACCAAATAGGTATATAAGTGTACAATTTTGCACAAGCTAAAATCATGAAATTTCAATGGCTATCTATTACGAGGCGATTTATTACGAGGCGATAAATCGCTTACTACGCTCAAATTATTCAAATTACACTTCGTTTCAACTTAATTACTTCAAGAAACAATTACATACTTACATTGGGGGAGATGGAAAAAGATGTATTCAAGTTCCATTTTAAGCATGTGTATTTCTCGTGTTTCGAAATCATGTTTAATCTTGGTGATGTTTGCCGAAAGATTCCAATCCAAATACACATAAATTATTTACAATGCAAACTAACCACCTCAGCACTTTTTGCCACAATATGGCACTATTTAAAATACCCTGGATTGCTTTGCTGCTAATTTTGGAATTTTTTTCCTTATTTGTAAGTAATTAAGTACACATCTACCCTGATGATGGACACTGTAATGTTGTCCGAGACGTTGGCTAAAGGAGGAGGTGGCGCAACACGGCATAACACCCCAAAAATAAATAACAAAAATACTTTTGGCCGTGAAAATCTAAAATCATATCCGATTAATAATCCCGCCGCCCCGGGAACCTTTATTGGATAACCAACACCTCTGCTATAGGTCACCCCAAGTGGTTCGCTACGTTTGGTAATTTAGCAGGGGTGCCCGGGTTCATGGGGTGAGGTTTGTCTAGGTCTTGGAGGCGGATGACCAGGACATACTGAACCCCAGATTCCTACCCACCCCTTAAACCCTTTTCCTTCCCAGAAATCTCCTCTCCTTCCTTTCCTTAAAAAAACCCTCCACACAGCATCCTCAAAGATGACATAGGCCCTGAGGGAAATTATTTTCCTCAGGGCCTCCTGTGTGGAGCTCATGTAAAAAAAAAAAAAAATGAAGTAAAAGTTTACGATTTTATTATAGGTATTTTTTTTATAAATCCTACGAATATGTGATAATCGATAATTGGTGAATTCATTGACTATATAGAACTATTGTCAGTTTGTATGTCTCCGTATTAAAATTCGGAGGTATGATTTTTTTAATGCGGGCGGAAAATATTCAAAACGGCCACAACAAAAATCTCGAGCAATCACTCCTGTGACCAAGAACCTAATAATCTTTTTATGCAAGTTTTTTCATCTCCCCCCAATGTAAATAGTTGTTTCTTATAGTAATTAAGTTGAAATAAAGTGTTATTTGAATAATTTAAGCATATTTAGGCCATCCGCTCATGGAGAAACTGAAAAAAACCCATTGGTGACTCAATCGTGAAATAAAGTGTTATTTGAATAATTTAAGCATATTTAGGCCATCCGCTCATGGAGAAACTGAAAAAAACCCATTGGTGACTCAATCGCTATCCACAGGAAAGGAACTTGTGAACTCCATTGGCAATCCGCACACGGGCAACTCAATAAAGACCAGTTGCCAAGTTGACAGGTTTCAGTTGCCATGTTGACAGGTTGCCATGGTAGCGGCTCACGACCTGTCAAGTTTTAGAGTAATTTGCGATGTGTCAAATCAGAAAAATATTGTTTTTGTTCAAGAGGTTGATAAATTGTGTTGTGCCGTGAAATGAGTTGCCAATCAGTTCTCGGTCAGAATTTCAGAGTAAAAAGCCTAAAATAACATTATTATTCATTTTCAATAATTCTGACTTTCCAAAAAAAGGTACCCACCTTTTAATCCGGTTCGGTTGTGGTGACCAAACAGAACACAGTAATTGTGGCCGGGTATATTTTACCCATGTAGATTAATGTACATATTAGTATTCTATATGTCAATATTAGTTTTTTATACAAAGGAAATAGGTAGTTTATTCGTTATTTATGAAAATTAAACAGTTATTTATCTGGAATAAACGAATTAAAAATTTATTATAAAATTGGCATACAACCATAAAAAATTAAGGAACTAGACATTTTTCTCCTGAGATCGTTTCTTACAACATAACATAGAAAATATATTTAAAAAACAAAAAATAGTAACAATTGAGGAACAAAACTTTTTTTAACACAATAATATAATCAAATACTGAGTAATGTGGAACAAAGCTTGTGTATTACTTATTTACTAAGTTTCATACATAAATAATGTGGTTATACATGGCCATTGTGGCCGGGTATAAGTTACCTGAGCGCTCTTCACAGACGTATAAATTCCACCATAGCCACAGCGACACTTAATAGAATAGCTAATACACTCAAACCGGTCAACGACCGCAGCTACTGAGAGCGCCAAATAATGTGCGTATTTTCTTTTGAAGTTATTAGGATTTTAAAAACTGTAGGGTATAAGATACCCGGGCAAAAATGACGCTGGGTTAAATAATTGTTGCATTTGCTTATTCTTATTACATAATATATTTATGAATTTGTATAAGCCAATAAACAAAATGATTATTGAATTAATGGGTGGAACATTGTGTGGTGTGAATAGTGTTTCTAAAACGCTGTGTGTTTTTGTTTCAGGGAGGACAATACGTACTGACCCTTGTGGATGCTTTTCCAGGAACATTCCTCATCCTTGGTATGGCTATCGCTGAAATTGTTGGAATCTTCTGGATTTACGGTAATTTTTTGTTTTGTTTTTGCATTAACTCCATACAGGAGGCCCTGAGGATAATAATTTCCCTCAGGGCGTGTCATCTTTGGGAATGTTGTGTGAAGGGTCTTTTTAAAGAAAAGAAGGAGTGAACATGTTATAGGAGAGGGGAAACACAGAGGCAGGCAAATTGTTCCACAGCTGTGCTGTTGAACTCAAAAACGACCCATTCTCATGTGATTTTCTCATTGATTTATTAAATCATTTTTATTCTAATTAAGATGACTAACACAATATATAAAATTTTAATTTGTTCTGCTTAGTACCTACCAATCTCACAAATACATTGAATATCTACCCACTCAATAATAATTTTGAGCTAGTTGTAGATAGCATTTAGTTCTGGTTGAATCTTGCAATCATACATCTTTATTATAGCAGCCAATAAAAATATGCGTTAAGAAAATGAAGATAATGTTGGCAGTTCTTGGTCGAAGAATGATACAATTAAATATGATCGAATCGGATAGGGACACATTAGCTCAGTTGGTAGAGCACTGACCCAGCAAGTAATAGGTCCTGGGTTTGAGTCCCAGATGTGACTGTATCTTTTTCTGTTTCAGATTTTCGATTGAGTTTCGCTAATTTTGTCTTTATGAATTAAGTATTACAATTTGAGGTTTTACTCATTAAGTTAAAAATAACTTTTTATTGTATTTGTTGGGCATTAACTATGTAACAATTTCTAGACATTTTTGTTTTGAAGAGTTTTAATTTTCAATGTACATTTGTTAGGTACTTTAATTTTAAATTTTTTGGGACCGGTTTCGACATATCCGTGTCATTCACGAGCAAACTTAAAACTTAGTTAAACTAACTTAGTTTTAAGTTTGTCGGATGTGTCGAAACCGGTCGTAAACCTGTATAGTCGAAAATCTTGTATAGTCGAAACGGATGTGTAGAAACCGGTCGCAAAAAATTTAAAATTAAAGTAACAAATGTACATTGAAAATTAAAACTCTTCAAAACAAAAATATATCGGAAAAATAGATCTGTTTTAGGTTTTCATGCCATAGAATGTCCTATAGAAATAGAAATGTTGAAAAAAAACAATATTGAATGAACTTTAATTTTCGTTCCTTTCTAAATGACGACCTCCTTAGTCCAGTGGGTAAGACTCTTGACTCACAATCCGGAGGTCGCGGGTTCGAACCCGGCATGCGCAAATAAATTTTATTTGATTAATTTGTGTTATTTCACAATAAATTCATTTTAAAATAATATATAGTATATTTGCGGCATGTTCCAGAGTAGAAGATACTACTAGTATCGCACTGGTGTAAGACCACCATTCAGAATTGAAACGTTGCTTGAAAATGGCTTTAGCCGTGTTTGGTGACAAGATCTGAATAGCCAGGTACTTCCCAACCTTCCTCTTCCTCACCTCCTTCCTCTTCCTCACCTCCTTCCCCTCCCCACTACCTTCAGCCTCACAACATACCCCAATTGGAGATGCCATAGTCTCACTGGCTCCAGACGGGAGCAGTTGAGATTCTTGTGCAGTATTCACTGTAAAAAAAAAATAAAATAGAATCGAACCAAGATTAGAGTAAGTTTGAACAAAATAGAATAGAGCAAGTGTGAACGTACAAAAATTAATTTCCATTTTCAAATGGTTCGTCCTATAAAACAGATCGTAGAATCGATCTGGTGCAATCCCAGTCTAACAAATTAAAAACAAATTCTGTTAGTTGTCAGAAATAATGCCTAATTTTTTTATATTACTGCAACCATGCCATTCTATACCGTCCCAAAACGGTAGTCAAACTCGCCTGGATTCATTTGGAAGAGAAATAAATTAAATGTGTTTTTTATTAATTTAGGATTGGAAAACTTCTGCGTGGACATGGAGTTCATGACAGGAATGGTGGTAACCAAGTACTGGAGGTGGTGCTGGGGTATCATCACTCCCTTCATCATGATAGTGGTGTTCCTGTACGCTTTCATCAGCCTCCAGAGAACCAAATATGGAGACTATGTCCTGCCCATGAAGGCATACGGTAAATAACACAACACCCTTTATATTATGGCCCTACCACCGAGAGTTCCTCTGATCTTCTTCTCTTTTCTGTTACACTGCATGTTATTTATGATAAAGGGGGAATGGTTAAAATGGTGCTATCAGCGGTTTATCTTAATTATGGACCTTTAAGTTTGAACCCATAGACATAGTAATGATGAGAACCCTTGGCGCATACACATGTGTGGTAAAACCACGTTTGACCGTGTAATGTATGAGAAGATCTTAAAAGAATGTAAGACCTTTTGCAAATGCGAAATTTTCAAGATTCTATTCATTGTTACATATTATTTTAAAAAATCATGTACATTCATACTAATAATATGTATATTTAATTTCAGCTTCGGGTTGGGCTTGCTTAGCAATTGGATTGTTGCAGCTCCCAATTTGGGCTTTAGTTCGCTTCTACATCAACAGGGAAGGAACTTGGGGAGAGGTAAATACACCATAATAATATTTGGATGATTTATATAGCGCCGTTTTTGTGAAAAATCACCTCAAGGGCGCATATTTATATTAACTTTATTTTTTCAATAATATACACATTTATTCTCTGTGCTCGGTGCTTCAGGCATGCTTTGGACATATTGACCAGTAGTTCATACATCAATGTTCAGGCTGAAGTTCCAAATACTTAGGGCAAGATGCTTCCAACTCAATGATTTCCGCTTATTTTTTCAGACCCAAATAGTGTTATAAACGTGGTGAAATAATGATTATTTTTTTACAATTTCCAGATGATTAAGAATTCCTTCAAGGCCTCGGTGAAATGGGGCCCCAAGGACCCCAAGATAAAGCAGGAATGGCTAGCCTACAAAGAGCAGGCTAAGAAGGAGCGTAAGTCCCTAAACTTACCCCACTGGAAGCACATTCTGTACTCCCTCAACGGCACCTACGGGGCCATCACCAGGAGAAGAATGAAACGTGAAAATGGACAGATGTAGTAGTCATCATCATCGATAATTATTGTGACTTTAGTTAGAGATTATACATAGTAATTCATAACAAGCTGTACGTTGGTCTGTGATTTTGATAGGTAATTTTTGTATTATAATATTATAAACCCGTTGTGTTTGTTAACGAAGTATTTAATTAAGAGCGATTGATTGTATGTGAGAAACAAAGTATTTTTTATTAAGACATTGATCAAACTATCCTAACATTACCATGTTAATTTAGTACTTATTTGCCGCTAATCGCATTATAGGAAATTTTGGCACCAAATGATTAAATTCTTATATAAATGGAGAATGTCCTTATTCTTTCACTATCTTCTTTTTGCACCGCAGAGCTGTTTCCATTTGCACTATAATTTTCTGAACAGTTTTGTCTCCTACTAGTTCTTTTTTTATCAGTTCTATCCGTTTATTGATATGTCGGGAATGATCAAACGATGATCATATGCTAAAAATGATCATATGCGGCGAAAAGATCAAACTATTGTTTAACGTGTATTTAAGAATAGTAAACTTCAGTAACAAGTTTACAGTAAAAATAGTCAGTACCTGTTAAGTTAAAATTACTACAAGTATTTTTATCCAATATGTGTTTTGACTATATCAAGGGTTCCCAACCGGTCGATAGTGGATTTTAATTTGGTCAGCAAAATTACCACTATGAATTTTAAAAAGAATTATTATTTCCATAATTCAATTTTAAATTCATTGTATCCTGCCGAGCGATTCTCTTTGTTTTGTGAGATCGAGATAGATCTCGGGCTAGATCTCCTGTCAGATTTGTGAGATTTTCTTTGGCTGTTATTTGCTTTTTCTATGGGCCGACTTCATGTTTTTCTATGAATCGATCTCGCCTGATATCTGTCTCGATCGATATAGATATCGGGCGAAATCTCTTGTCAGATTTGTGTGATTTTTTAAGGCTGTTAAATAAATAAATAATCATTCATTCGTGTTTAAAACGACCTAAACTAAAATATGTGACAGCTCACAGCTGAAATTCTGACATCGGCCCATAGAAAAAGCAAATAACAGCCTAAGAAAATCACACATATCTGACGGAAAGGAGATCTCGCCCGAGATCTATCTCGATCTCACAAAAGATAGAGAATCGCTCGGCTGGTCATAGGACCAATTGGCTTTGCGAGATTTGTGCTTATCTGTTAATGAAGCAGTTTAATGGTCAAGATTTTGAAGAACTAAAAAAAGGATCCGATCCCCATGAAAATGAATGTAAAAAGTAGCTCCCAATCTCGAACGGCTCGAGAACCCTTGGACACTTACATAATACACATTTATGGACCAAATAATTTATGAAGTTTGTAGGTACATGTGTTAGAGAAAGCCATTTTTTTTACATAAGTATATTTATTGTATTGTAACAAAATAAGTAATAAGATGTGTATATATAATAAAAAGTAGGATTTAAGAATCTTTGGTTTTTATATTACCTTTGTTAAACCATATGATAACATTAAAACACATTTAATCTTGAAAAATTGATAATAAAAACAGTTTTGCAGGTTTTACTACTTAGATTTGAAATATGTATTTATTTATTGTAAGGATTCACTTGGATTCATTCATGTAAATAAAATATTTGAGAAGGTTTACCTTTTTATGTAACTTCCAATATGTTTACATAAAAAAATCATTAAATGAATTATAGTTCCCCCTTTTTAATTGTCTATTATGTAATATTTTAGATAAATATATACACCATTATAAAAATACAGACATACATAGAAATTTTGTAACATTAATTTAAGTTTTAATAAATATGTGTTTTATATTTATTTATAAATGATTTCCACCGAACCCACAAAGAAACAATATAAATATTAAGAATTGTGAATTGTGATATAAAAAATATTATTTTGTTAAAATAACCCAAAAATATACAAGAAATAATAAATAGAGAAAATTGAAATGTATTTTTACACTTACTAGATAATAAGGGAAATGTAAAATAATTTACACATGATTAAAATATTGCGCTTAAAATCACATAAAGTAGAATGCTCGTAAATATCTTAACAGAGTTAAAAAATGTGTTTTCAAAATTAGGAGATTTTTCAGAAACTGATTTGTGGAAAAGGGTAAGTATAATAATAATCATCGCCATAAAGCCAAAACTGAAAACCAACAAAATGATATAAAGGGAAAGCGGCCAAAAAGTCCTGCTAGCCTTCTATACCCTTATATCAATGAGGCTGTCACATATTATGTGTGATCCATCGGCCGCTATCTCCGTATCTAAGAATTGTTATCATCAAAATAATATTTATCATAGTAAAAATTTTGATCTAGTAAGTATATCTTTCTATCTTTTTTGAAGTTACTTATTCTATTTCAGCAGATATTTTTAGAGTTCGTTTACGTTAAATTTTTTTTTTAAAGTTATTCAATTTTGGCTGTATTTCGAAATCATTACGAAAGTGTTATTTTGTGCATTCTTTTGATATTCACAACATTTAACTGTAACTTATAATCAATTAATCACCCGGCACATTTTGACACAATGCATGTGTTTTAATGAAACTTAAGTGATCACACATGTAACATGCGACCCGCTTACGAGGATAGCCGCCGATGGATCACATAATATGCGACAGCCATGTAAAAGAGGTTAAGAAAGAGTTTTAACAACTGGCAGCGAATTAGACATTTTAATACTTAAAATATATTTTGCTCGTAGGTTAGAACTTTCAAAGAAATATAAAACATTACTTTAAAATTCTCCTTTTTTCTCAAACCTGAGTCTCTGTGTTCCCCTTTCTATAGGAGCCATTGAGGGAATACAAGAAGTGTTTGGCGAAACCATAGTTCAGGGAGTCCCGCTTTCTTCTTGCTTGATCTTTGAACAGCATCCATTCTAAATACTTCCCAGAGTCTTTTGGACCCCAGCCAGATGTTGGGCGGAAGAGAGAACAAACCGTCTATAAAAAAAAATAATCGTAATATTTTTTTATCAAACTGATAATACCATTCACTATAAACATGTAAAAAGTTATAAACCCTAAGGTTTATAGGTCGATAGTTTGGTGGATCAAACACTTGACTAACAGTCGGTCAAAGTGAGCTCGATACCCGCATTGTTACTTAGGTTGGGGTAGATAATTCAAACTTAAATATCAGCTGAATAAGTCAACACTGCGAAAAACCGTTTGCAAAAAATGTTCAGGAGGGTCAAAAAACGAATTTGGGATATGCGGGCACTCGCTTGCTTATGTACTGGGGATGGTTCATTCACAGTATTTACTTTGCCAGTAAAAGCAGTTTATCAGTGAATTTCAAATCACCGTTCAATGCGGCTTGTTTAATTGAAAGAGAGCACCAAAAAAATGCATTTTGAAATTATCAGCTACGAAATTATAATCCACATTAAAAGTAGATCAGCCCGTTTTAACTTTAAATCAAAATATAATCAGCTGACAATCATAACAATTTAAACATTATTCTCAGCTTCTGGTCACTATCTGATCAAAAGTTGATCCTTTCAAATGTCAAAAATTCAAAAAGGCTTCGATCATTGATTTTACGGTAAAGACCATCGAACCTGATGGAGTCTAAAACATACCGACGTTAGTCTCTTTTCAGAACCAGTTACGCTTAGTGAAAAACTCTGCATAAAATAAATCTTTGGACTTATGACTTCTTTTAATAATTTATACATATATAATTACCCTTGACGTTCCAGATTGTCTCTCAATATAAGTGACAATTGCCCAAACAGGAAGCTGAACCAGTCCAAAGAAAACCAAAAGCCAACCTACAACTTTTGCATAAAATACATTAGTTAACAAGCAACAAAAAAAAATGAAACTAAAAGGTTATTATTATTTTTTAATTTATAAACTAACGTTTTAGACAAGATTTTTATGCATAGCATAAAGGGTAACAATTTTTATAAGCAATAATTATCAGCCTGAAATACTCGTCTACATTGAAAAATCTTCCGTGAAAAGATAATTGCCGCCAACGGGACTTGAACCCGTGTCTTTCTGATTGCCGGTCAGCTGCTCTTGATCACTGAGCTATGGCGGCTTATCAAATACCCGCCAAATAATTCAATATATACTAGTGTTTCATTCAACAATTACTGCTTACTATATTTTTTTTTCCACTTGAAAACAACCAACTTTATTTTTTGCGAGAGAGACACAGTTAGTGTTAAATCCCTCGCTAGGTGGCGTTGAGACAAATTATGTCTAAAAGGTTATTCTTAAAAAAACACACTGATGTTTGTTTCATGATTTTTTTTACTTTGAAACATAAATACAATGCATTATGAAGGTTGGTTTGCATTAAGTCGGCTCTCCAGCGACAAAATATTTTCAAAACAACTGACAAAACAAAAAAAACTTGAGGCATGGCCATAATGTTTTTGTATTCGGTGGCCGATGAAAAATAAAAAATGTTATGGCCCCGACCCAATGCTTTTCTTTTGTTAGAATGTTTTGAAAACATTTTGTCACTGGACTCCAACTTAAACAATGTGCTGAACATAAAATGATAAAAAACAATTAATTTTCAACATTGTGTGTACGCATAGCTTTCCATGGCAAACGCTTTATCAAAAATATCAGTCTCAGTAGATATCTAAAATGTTTTACTTGTTGACAATAAAAAAAATGTACAAAGATCCTTAGCTTGTGATGGAAATTACATTGTGGTTTGAAGAGTGTTTTCAGACAGAAAACGAAACACAAAATTCATGATGCAAGAGCTCATAGTTCGATGGACTTTTTGAATGTTAAAACTTTTTGAATGTTACAAATTATGTATTTTTTCACCTGGTAACCCAAAGAGAAGGGCTTTACCAAACAATTTACAAAAGGATGTCGCTGGTGTAGATTTTATGAATAGAAAATACTTTTTCATTTGTTAGTTCATATTTGGAGAGATAAGTATGTCAAAATTGTACCAGTTTTATGATAATACGAGGGCTATCCGTAAAATAAGGTCTCCAAGGAGCTGCGGTCGCGAGGAACAATTTTACGTACAATCCGGCAACACTGGCGTGTAGCTTGGTTTCCCTACTCCAAATCCCCTCCACGCTGCACTCTTTGCGACATTTAGTCTCGGCGTGGCAGCCGTTCGCGATGGAGTTTCCGCTCGCCATTACGCTCTATAATTAGTTTTTTTGTGCAAAGAACAAAACCCCGGTAGAAATTCGTTCTCAGCCACTTGAAGTATACGGAAAACAGTGTATGAGTGCGAAAACATGCGCAAATGGTGCAGAGAAATTAAAAGCGTGCCGGACGGCCATCGGTTTCAGACGAAAAAATTGCCATATCGGAAAAAACAATGATTGCAGATCGACGGGTGACGGTTCGGGAGCTCTGTGACATAATCTCTGATGTCAGTAAGACCACTAATGATAAGAATTTAACAGAACATTTGGGAGACCACAAAGTCTGCCCAAGGGGGGTCCCAAAATGCTCACTGAAGATCACAAACAACAACGGGTTGAAGCAACCCACAAATTCTTTGAATGCTACGACATCGATGGAGAAGAATTCTTGGACTCAATTGTGACTGGGGACAAGACCCAGATACACTACACGACACCAGAGACAAAGGAACAATCCCAGTGGAGTTATTCAGATTCGCCGAAGCAAAGTTTAAAAACGAATTACAGAGCGTAATGCACACCTGGCAGGGCGGCGAATGGAAGCTCCATCGCGAACGGCTGTCACGCCGAGTCTAAGCGTCATAGAGGGTGCAACGTGGTGGGAATTTGGCAAGGGGAAACCAGGCTACACGCCAGTGTTGCAAGATTCACGACTGCAGCACCTTGGAGACCTTATTTTATGGATAGCCCTCGTATATTTCAAGCTGACAAACACAAACGCAACCATGTATACATACTGTAAGCACTCAGGGGGTATTTCTCATTCATGTACTGCAACTCCTCTAGGCTGATCAGGGCATAGACAAATACAATGATCATGATGAGAGGAGTGATGACTCCCCAGCACCACCGCCAATAGATGGAAACCCGCTTGCCCGTCATGAACTCAATGTCTTCACAAATGTTTTCTAGACCTGGAAATCAAAAAATATACCACTGTGGCTATCTAACATACATTTGTTTTATTATATACATGGGTAAAAGATAAAAGCACCAAAGGCTTGTATCTAACACAGAGCTGATATATGTAAGTGATGAAAGCATTGGTACATAATATAATTTTGATATTAACCCCTCCGCAACGTAAACAGATATATGCGTTAAAAATACGACAGCAGTCAAGTACAATAAGCGTGTTTACACGTCAGCGCGTGTGTCTCCATAGAAACCGTTATAATTCCGTTATTGTTTTAGTTACATCCGTAAAATAAAAAGTGAAATGTCGATAGTGAATCATGCTGCACATCTCTATTCAAGTTGTCCATAGAAATACATAAAAAGAACATTCTGTCAGACGCGCAGTCTGACACATAATTTATCCCGCCAAATTTCCTACGGGCGCCCGACAATGTTAATTTCTATTAAATATTTTTATATGAAATGATAAAAAAGTGAGGTGACAAAAGTGTTTATTACACATTTATACAATAGAATTAGTATTGTTGTTTACATAATCTGTGATTTTAGTACCGTTTTCACATAAAAACATCACGTGAGTCATTACATTTTTTTAATGTTTGCATTCTAAATTTTAATATTTACAAATGTTAATATTTATTTGTAATATAATAATTCGAAAGCTTATTTTGTAACCTGTCTAAAACAGTTATTACTATTCGGCTACGTTCAGAAATGTTTCATTTATAGAGTTTTAATTGTGAAGCGGCAATAATACAAAGTTTTCGTAAAATGTCATTTCGTTTAAGCCACCAAAAGCTAATATTCTCGAAAATTCGGAGGGGTTAAAAAAAAAATTAAAAAATTGTTAAAAGAAAGAATTGTTAAAAAAAATTTAAAAATTGTTAAAAGAAAACGTTCCCGGGTAACGAATAACCTGACAATATTTGAAAATCTCTACCACCACCACATTTCAGAAAATGTTGCTTGTGTCATAGAGGACTTAGCCAGTCAAGGAATTGAACTCAAAACGCCTGGATGGGAGCCAAACGCGATGCTAACCTGTCAATTCTACTCACACAGAGTGTGACAGTATGTAAGTAAGTATAAAATGTAGATTTCAATTAGCTGTAATGTCACCACTGGTCACATGTAACTAAGGTTAACAAGATCTGTAAGGTGCTGCCGGAACGAGATGGTGTGCATATCATGTGAGGCGCTAGGTTACATCCAGTGGCAACTTGTAAAGGAAAAATATATTTTTTGATTTTTATTGGAAAATAAATCATCGGTCAGTAAAATGATATGCATATTTTTTTCTCCATGATCAGGAATCGCTGGTTAAAAAAAATTCATGTAATAATTATAAATTTATAATTCATTCCTGAAAATTCATTTCATCAACTACTGTAAGAATTATTAATATATCTTTACAAAATTTGAAAAAACTTACCATAAATCCAACTTATTCCAACGAGTTCAGCCAGTGACAGTCCCAACACCAAGAAGGTTCCACCAAAATAATCCACAAGATTCAATATGTGCTGACCTCCCTGCAAAATATAATGTGGAATTATAAAAAAATTGGAAAGAAAACCATAAACAAAAACAAACAAAAAAATTGTCTCTGACTTACAGGAGTGACGTACACAAGGCCCGGTATGAATGTAATTGTGCAGCTGATGAGAGCTATCTTCCAATAGGGGAAATTCTTGAATTTATCAGAGATAACCGTCACAATGGAACTCTGGTAGGATACGGCACTGCCCAGACCAAGGACCCATAACATTAGAAAGAATAACACTGAAAAAACCTACAGAAAAATAAAAAAAGTAATAAAAATATTGTTACAAGTCATAGATAATAATTAGTTACATAAATTATGTTTAGATAAAGAAAATAAAGTAAAATTTCCATTAAGATGCATCCTAATTTGTTTCATAAAGGAATAAAGTTAACATGAAACATTATATTATATATACCTTTGCCCACCAATCTATTATACAATTTTTAATATATCAATATAAATATAAATATACAGACATTAAATCGAGACATGTCTCGAGAAAGTTATGGGCCACAGTAATCACGGAGAATAGCGAAAAGATAATGGACCGGTCAGTGGTTGAGTGGGCATCACGTTTGGGTCCCACCTAGGCGTTCCGTGTTTGATTCCTTGGCTGGCTAAGTCCTCCATTATGACACAAGCAACATTTTCGGCTTACTGTGGTGGTAGTAGGAGATTTTCAAATATTGTTGGGTTATTCGTAACCCGAGAATGTTTGTCTTTCTTTTTATAAAAAAAAATATATACAGGGTGTTAAGGGACATACTTGACTTACTTTAACCAGTGATTCCTGACATTATTTGGAGTAAAAAATGCAAATGAAATTTTGGTCTCCGGTGATATTTTTAATGTTTTTTTTTTTTTTTCTACAAAAACATAAAAAAATGGTAGTTGTTGAACAGTTGGAGGCGGGGTAAGGGGTTCGTCGGATACCCGGCTGAGTGCACAGTGACGATATGCAGAAGAAATTTTTTTTTGTTTGATTTTGAAGAAAAATTTTTTGAAAAAAAAAAAAAAATCGTCAAAAAAAGTCACCAGAGACCAAAATTTCATTTACATTTTTTACTCCAAATAATGTCAGGAATCACTGGTTAAAGTAAGTCAAGTACGTCCCTTAACACCCTGTATATATATTTTAGAGGAAGAAACATTCAAGCTATACATACAAGAAAACTAGAAGCACCATTGCAATATCATCAATTTGAAGTGGCGCTAATGGGTAACGAGATTTATAAAACTGGCTGTTCAAGGAAGGCCATATTACAAGGATGAAAGAAGCCATTTTTTATTATATAATATAGACCTGCAGTACAAAGATAGATCTAAACATTGATATGTGGTGTGGATGGTGTGGAGACCAAAACCGCATTCTTGGACAAAAGATACTAAATAGAGTCAAGAGAAGACAGGCAGGATTGAAATAAAACATTTAAGTTACCTGTGGAAATTTATCAAACTTGGCAATGGCATCCGGGTAGGATATGAAGGCCAGGCTGTTTCCTCCGCTACCAATCACTTCTCGGATGTCGGATACATGCTTTTCATGCGCTAAGTTCCCGAGGATACCAAATATAGTGAAGCCCGCCAGCAGGCTCGTAAAGGTGTCCAGCGTCACCACTATCATCACATCCCTGAACACACAACAAAACATGTCATAATTATATATATATATATATATATATATATTATGATAATATTAGATGACAAAAAGACAATTTGTATATTTATGCAGTGTAACCGATGAACATTTACTATGAAGAGCGCACTTTCAAATAAGTGTACGTTTAAGAAGATATTCTTCCTGGAATTTTTCATAATTTCTTATTAAATTTATATAGGTTCAAATATTTATATAGATAAAAAGAGCATCTAGGAATATAGACATACCTAGATGCAACACGATAGCTGCACAAAACCATTACAATACCTAGGCCCTAAGCTATATATATATATATTAATGCTCAGTTTCGGGAGAGCTCGGGAAAAGGTCACTTTTTTGTTGACGCAAAAACGACCAGTATGCCCTTTACGTTTCACCCACCTTAAGGTTCACTTTCGGTCGAAGCAAATTCCGAATGGAAGCTGGGAATTTTTTTTTTTCGACAAAATGAAATATATACAGGGATTCATTCTCCGATACGAATCGGCGGCGAAAACTAGAAGCTCTACTCGAATCACCCGATTCGGCTCGATTATAATTCCCGCCGACAGATGGAGTTTGAAAAAAAAATGACAAAAAAACCCGTCAATTTCAACACAAGGGAAAACGCTAGGACCGTTGACATAGATCTCAGATGTCAAAGTTTTAGCCTAATAGAACGGAACTCTCGGCGGTTTGGGTCGTCGTTTTTCGGAAAACGACATTGCCGCCGAAAAACGGATTCCGGGCTAGATGTTTTTTAAAAATACGATAGCCGGAAAGATTCCGCAACTTTTCATAACAATAAAACATACGATTCTCATGTAAAATATGTCAGGAGATGCTGACAAAACTCGAAATTTTCCGAAAAATTCATTCATACGGAGTAGGTACCTACTTATTTTGGTAGTATTGCAAATATGATGAAAAAAGCAAAGATTGCCGGAATTTAAGGAAACGCGCAGGTACCTACCCGAATACGTAGATACACAATTAATTAGGTTTCAATGCAATACTAAGTAAGGTAAGGTTGTTTCGATGATACTGAAAAATTCAATTTTTTTTTTAAGTTAATTTTCCTGTTCCGTGTTGGTTCTATTCAAGTTCTATTTTGTATCATCGTAGGCCAGTCGCATCACAAAACTGAAATAATTACAGAACTTTCTAGAACTGAAAATTGACAAGAAAAATTTGTAAAATTATCAATTCTTTTTTTTAAACAACCCAGCCTTATTATTTTAATGTTATGTTATTTTTAAATGTGTAGATTATTTATGAATAAAGCGTGGTTCTATTTGGATATTGTGAAATAACAAAAAATATATATATTACGCTGTTCTAGGTAGGTACTTTCTTGCAGGGACCTTTTTCCTTTAAAAATAAAACATGATAAGTATTGAATAAAATTATTTGTGCTGAAAAAAGAAGTTTTTATAAAATTATTTTATGCTTGACAACATGATGGCGTCGTTTTGGTGAAATATTACAACAAAGTACCTACTTAGTACTTACAATACAACTACAAATAGTGAGCTCTGGTATCGTGAAATTATGCATTGCTAAACCGTTCATCCGATTGCGATGAAGCTTTGTGGGAGCGGTCGACTACCTGTTCCCCTTGTAGGCGCTCATTCCTCGCTTCATCCGCATTCAGACATCGTTTTTTCTTCATATATTTAATTTAACACACACTCCTGCTCGCTTCGTCTTTTAGGGAAACGAAGGAGAGAAGAGTTCTGGGAAGGAAAAGGGTTTAAGGGGTGGATAGGAATCTGGGCTTCAGTGTGTCCTGATCATCAGACCTAGACACACCTCATCCCATGAACCCGGGCACCCTTGCTAAATCACTAAACGTAGCGAATCACCTAGGGTGACCTATGGCAGAGGTGTTGGTTATCCAATAAAGGTTCCCGGGGCGGCGGTTCCCATTCCCGCCTCCCAAATTGAACCTCAGATCTGGTAAGTAAACACGGCCAAAGCCATTTCGAACAAAGTTTCGATTCTGAATGGTGGTTTTACACCAGAACTTATACTTAAGTTAATTAGTGTTAATGAGAAATAACACAAACTAATCGATCAAAAATTATTTGCACACATCGAGTTCGAACCCGCAATCTTCGGATTGCGAGTCGAGAGTCTTACCTCTCGACCTAGGGGGCCCTAAATTATATTACGTTATTTTGATAACCAATTTCAAAATAATTTTAATTTCAAAATACAAAAATTTTAAAATCGAAAAAATTTTAAAATTCAAAAAATTTAAAAATCTAAAAAAATTTCAAAATCCAAAAAATTTGAAAGTTCACAAAATTTTAAAATCCGAAAAAATTTAAAATCCAAAAAATTTAAATATTGAAAAAAATTTTATAATCAAAAAAATTTCAAAATCCAAAAAATTTTAAAATCGAAAAAATTTTAAAATTCAAAAAATTTTAAAATCGAAAAAAATTTAAAAATCCAAAAAATTTTAAATTTCGACAAATTTTAAAATCCCAAAAATTTTAAAATCAAAAAAATTTTAAAATCGAAAAAAATTTTAAAATCCAAAAATTTAAAATCCAAAAAAATTTCAAAATCGAAAAATATTTTAATATCCAAAAAATTTCAAAATCCAAAACATTTTAAAATCTGAAAAAAAAAATTTCAATATTATAAAAATTCCAAAAAAAATTTATTGAAAAAAATGTTGGAGTTTTACCTACCATTAAAACTCTTATTATGTTGTCTTGCTTATCCAGAATATATAATGTGTAGATATCAGCCCTATTTCCCGCCAGCGTCGGTCTTATCCATTGCTTTATCTTGAATTTCCCGCCATTCCTCTGCAACTCCCTTCAGCTGTCAATTGTCGCCGTGCAGTTGGCATCTTGAGATGCCGTGTTAATTCAATTTGGACTCACCAAGCAGAGCTTAAATATATTCTGGATAAGCAAGACAACATAATAAGAGTTTTAATGGTAGGTAAAACTCCAACATTATGTGTGTCGTTGCTTATCCAGAATATATAATGTGAGAAGTGTTTGTTATCGCTTGGTGACAATTCTAAAGCCAAAATTGTGACTATTACTGTATTGCTTGCAATAACTTGGTCAAAGACTGAGAGTGAATGGGGGGATTCAGCACCCCAACATTGAGACCTCTGATTTGTCTATATTTCTTGAATGTGTTTTCTGAACTCCAGCTTCCTCTTTCCAAAATGGTGTCTATAGGACACTCTTCCAGCCAACTTCTTGAAGCTGCAGCTGATCTCAAACTCCCAGGAGAGGCATCAATCCCAGCATCCTTCAAAATTGTTTTAATCCATCCACCAATAGCAGTTCTCGAGGCTGGCCTTGCAGGCCCCAACGTGGAAATAAACAGACATTCAACACCAGCTTCATGCCTTCTGTTCTCACCCAAAGACATAAGCTTTCTCAACCAGAATATGGGATCTATATTACGATCCTCTGCTTTGTAAAGCTTCCAACCAGACTGTCTATGTGTCCTTCTTAGAACCAAAAAATTTGGCAATAATACAATGTGATCATCATTGTCAACAAGATTATCGGAAGATGCATGTAGTAAGGTCAGATCCTGTACTTGTCTTCCTGATGCCAGAAGTAAATTAACAGAACATCTACGAGATGCTTCGAAAAGAGTCAGGTCATTTGAAGGATTCTTACAAAGCTAAGACACCAAGTGTCCTGGATCCCAAGTAAATGCTCTAAGCTTATTATTTGCAGAATTTCCTATACCTCTCATCACTTGCTTGACCAAGGGATGATTACTTATCCTCAAATCGCCTATGGGGTCATACAAAACCGACACTACAGACTTGTGAAGTGCTATAGTATTGGGATCCAAGCCTTTCCTCACTCTTAAGTATACTAAAAAACCGTGCCAGCTGAGATCCCGAAGGGTTATTAGGACATGTATTATTAATGGCGCACCATTCCTTCCAGCTCTTCCATGCCATGTGATAAGTTGTAAGCTTAGGTTTGCGCCAACCCGCATTCAATAGAGCTTTTTTCTTGCTGTGACCAATCGTTCAAAGCTTCACTCCACCCCTAATCTTCCACACCTGTAGTTGGAGCTTCTGGACCTGTTCAAGATGAAGTCCTGTCGATAAGTCTATCAAGTTGTCGACCAACATGGGTATTATGTGAGGTCAGTCTAGGGCTCTTCTCTTTAGGTCTGGTAACCAAAACACTTTTGGCCAATTTGGGGCTACAACCAGGTACACCCCTGATGACTTGTTCAGATGTGCCAGCACTCGTGGCATTAAGCAGGGGGGAGGAAAGATCCATGCCAAGGGGAAATCCTGCTGAACACGCTGTGAAGCATTGCTCTCATGTCGTGGGAATCTATCGAGACATACTGATCCACGAAGTGAGCCCTCGAGGGAGCGAATAGATCCACTACTGGACTGCCCCTAACTTGTGAAAAACAGCTCTTACCGCTGGGGGTAGAAGGTGCCATTCTGGTAATGTCATCCCTCAGGATAGATGATCCGCGAGGCCATTGTAGCGTCCCGGCAAATACTGCACTTGTAAAGAGATTCTGTGCTTGTCCAAAAGCGCAAGAATCTGAAATGTCAGATGAAGGAGACCCATCGACTTAGTGCACCCCTTGTTCCTCAAGTAGGCTACGACTGTCCTGTTCTGAACTTCTCAAATTCTGAGTCAGAGACGTTAAGGCATTTAAGATTGCTGTCATCTCCTTCATGTTGCAATATCCCCCTCTCTGTCTGTCCAACAACCCAACAGAGGTACATAGTCGATCAGGGCTCCCGGCCGTGATCTGCCGCATCCGTAGTCAGAGAATGTGTTGGGCTGGGAAAATGAAGAGTTGAAACATGATCTAAGTTGATCATCCACCATTTCATTTCTGACAAGACCTCCTTCCTTATCAGAGACTTTTGCTGAGGGGTCAGCTTCAGCATTAACTGTAATTGTATCAGCCGAGTATGAATTCGACCTCTGGGGACCACAAAGGTAGCAAAATTCAACTTTCCGAGAATACTCTGAGCTCCTTTCAGAGTCCATCTTCCTTGGCGTCTGTATTTGTTTAAGGACTTCTGTTTCAGATGGGGGTTCTACACAATTCCAAGATATTCCACTGACTGTGCTGGCTGACGGACACACTTTTGGAAATTTACCGACCAACCTAACCGCTCTAACAATTAAAGAGCTTCTCAAGCTTGACTGAGGATCTCTCTGGTCTGATGAGCCAGGAGAAAGTCGTCTAGGTACACAATGATCCTGATAGCCTGTCTACGCAGGATTTCTGCAATCCAATTTGTGATAGCTTTTAAATTGAAGATCGACTGTTTCGAGCCTTCGCTCGTTTGAACCAGAAAAAGTGTTGATAGGAAGGTGGCATTGTCGTCAGCTCTTTCCATGTACCATCTCTAATCATTGTCATTTCCGGGATTACTTTCGTTTTGAAGCGTTCCTTGCGGAAGCTTGGCTTGGACTTATCAACGAGGGCTCTTGGATGAATGGTATGCGGTATCCTCTTATCATATGTAAGATGGTCTCTGGGACATCTAAGGCCTGCCATTCTCTCCAATAATCCTGTAGTGTAGTTGACCCGCCCGAAATGGTTGATAGTCACCTGTTGAAGCGGCCACGAGAGGTCTGCCCCCTCGCGCCATGCTTCTGTTCCCTCCCCTTACCCCTCGTACAGGAGGAATATTGGGGGTTTCGCCCGTAGTCTGCCCGCCGGGGAAACGAGGGAAATGCTATATTTTCCTTTGATGTTTGCTTGGGTTGTTTTCCATATTTTCCTTTGATGTTGTGCGCGACACCTGTTGAAGCGGCCACGAGAGGTCTGCCCCCTCGCGCCACGCTTCTGTTCCCTCCCCTTACCCCTCATACGGGAGGAATATGGGGGGTTTCACCCGTGGTCTGCCCGCCGGGGAAACAAGGGAAATGCCATATTTTCCCTTGATGTTTGCTTGGGGGGAAGGCAACAACCTCCTTAGATGTTGAAGGGCGGTTGTGCGCGACACCTGTTGAAGCGGTCACGAGAGGTCTGCCCCCTCGCGCCACGCTTCTGTTCCCTCCCCTTACCCCTCATACAGGAGGAATATGGGGGGTTTCACCCGTGGTCTGCCCGCCGGGGAAACAAGGGAAATGCCATCTTTTCCTTTGATGTCTGCTTGGGGGAAAGGCAACAACCTCCTTAGATGAAGGGCGGTTGTGCGCCGAGTGGCTACCCTGAGGTAGACGCACTGGACTAAAGCACTTTGCTACACCACCTAGTTTCTGCAACTGGGCAGAAAGTGCTTCTTTCCCAAAAGGATGAGTGGTAGAAGGAGGAATTCTGCTGAAGAGCCTCCGTTCCACTCCAATCTTACAGCTGTCCATTGTTCCTGTAAAGACCTGACAGGGAACCTTCTGAACTACTTTCCCATTTGATAAGTTTTTTGGAGAGCCTGTTGAAAGCACTCTCTGCTTCAATGAGGCATGCAATGCCAGCATCTTTTCCATGGCCGTAAATATTGGTGAGGCGGTGACAAATGCCAGCACCTCGCAGTTTACCTCCAGCTCCTTGAAGCCTGGATCAGCCAAATATTCCTTTAAAGCAGATGCATAGCGGACATTGGCCCACTCGCCCGAGTTTGTAACATGCTTGAAACTGTCAAAAGCAGGACCAAACTTTTATAAATAAAGCTGAATTATAGATAAGTCTAACTACATCAAATTGCGTCAGACGATTATCAAACGAACATGAATGTCATGATTTCGTATTTGTAATTTGAGTATTTTAATATGACATCGCCGATGGTCATATTTCATTCAAAAAAATCGATTACTTAAATTCCAAAGGTGGAAAAATGGTTAAATGTGTCTACAATTGATCCATCAATCAGGTAATTACGTAAGACAATACATACAGCTTAATTTATCTTTAGTATGGATATAAATGGGTCGCTCCCAGCGGCAATGCCGGCCGGGCCAACCCGTGACAGGAGTGGAGCAAGCCCCGAACATCCCGTCACATTCAAAAAACCAGTTTAATAAACTGGTCCCGTATTGCGGGAACTATCAGATATTAAGCTGATAATACACTTATCTTAGTGTACGAACAAAGACAAAGCAGGTTTCGGTTTTCTGATTAGTCGGCGCATGGGCGGCCGACTGGCGCAGGCGTGCCGACAAGAATGTTTGTATGTAAATGTATCAGACCGAACACAGTGAAAGCAGGTTCAGATTTGTGTCCGCGCGAGGCGGCGCCGATAAGCTTTACCGGAATGAATTCTTAATTCCTGCTCGCCGGTGACACCGGTCAGTGAAACTCAATGTTGCCATGTGCTTGGTTTTTGCCATGTTTACGTGGATTTTGGATTATATCATGATTTGGTGTCCTCTATGGTTATTTAAAAAAACCATGCGAATATGTCATTAATTAAAAAAAAAAATACTTTTGAGTGGGATATGATTTTTAGCATGGGTCATACGGGGAAATCCTGAAATCAGAATTCAAACTTCAGTTTAGAATTTTTTTTATCCTTGAAACATTTTCATTTTTGGGACATGGCAATACTGGTGAAGCTTGTTTTGAAGGAATCTAATATCAAAATGAGCGATCTATTAATTGCCGCTCAAAAAATCGCTAATCTGGGTTAAAAGAAATAGCAACATAAATGTTGTTGACAAGAGCTAGAAAGCAATCAACAGTATAAAATTTTGAAATAACCTCAAATGTCACAAGAGAATTCCTTTCAGGCATGTACATAACATATTATCATGTTCTCCTGAGGTTTTTTTTTTCATATTTAAAGATACCAATTACCAAATACCAATTGTTTTATTCCTTAATTTCACGAAAGGATTCTCCAAGAGTTAAAAATCATCGTCTGACGAACTCGACATTTTGTAAAAACTGACAGCTGCTGTCAGGCTACCGCACAGGTAGCGCAGGTTTTATCCGCGTTCTGTTTGTCCACATATCGGCGTTAACTACCGCCGGTGGAACCGGGCATTGAGCGCCGTTATTCTGAAAACCGAAACCCGCTTTGTTTTTGTTCGTACCCTTAGCCAACAGGCCGAGAAGCGATTGCTAATCGGCGCGGCGTCCTTCCGTTTTCGAGAACGAGCGACGCAGATTTATATAGCGTAGGTAGTAGGAATACGCTAATCTGTCCAAAATGTTTGCACTAATCACTTGCACTAATTTTTCATAAAATTACGGAATTTGCTGGTAGCAACAGATATTATTTTCGTTAAAACAATTACGAACGAAAAATTTTTCGACCGGACGTGGGCGAAACAACGCCAAAATTGAATTAACACGGCATCTCAAGATGCCAACTGCACGGCGACAATTGACAGCTGAAGGGAGTTGCAGAGGAATGGCGGGAAATTCAAGATAAAGCAATGGATAAGACCGACGCTGGCGGGAAATAGGGCTGATATCTCACATTATATATTCTGGATAAGCAACGACACACATAATAACTTTTAGGCCCATACTCACTTGAACCAGTTAACCGAAGTGGCCCTATAGTAGGTGTACCAAATTGAGCAGTCTACTGCCTGTGCCCTCTATGTGGCGCACACACCTCGCTTCGTCTACATTCAAACATCGTTTTTTTCTTCAAATACTTATTGAACACACACTCCTCGCATCATCCACGTTCACACGTCAAACCGCATAGTGTTTTAACCCGTTAGTTGCCTCTGCAACGGGCAAAACCTAGTTATATATTAATGCTTGGTTTTGAAAAGCTCACTTTTTTTCGTGACCCTCTGGGTGCAGGCGATAATCGACCGCTCCGCCTGTCCAGTTTCACCGACCGCAGAGATCGATTTGGCCGAGCAGGGCGTGTGGACCGGGATTTCATACAAACGGCCGTTCCAAAAAAACGCGTTTTGATGATGCGATAATCGACACTCTTCCCCCTCGATCCGCAAGACCTCACGGCGTATTGTCGCTTAAAAAAAAAAAAGACGCTTACGCCCTTTCGATTTTCCTCGCCCGCCTCGGCCCGCAGGCGATAATCGACCGTCGCTCCTTCGAATTTGCGACGCTACAAGGTTCATTTTGGCGACACAGCGAGTCAAATCCTGTTGCGAAAGGTCAGTTAGTCGCGAATTGACAGGTGACATCGTAGCCTACAGAATTGTCGGCATTTTTCGTTGTCTTTCTACGGCGAACGTATTTTCGCTCCCAAAACCGTTCTTGACTAAAATTTTTTTGAAAAATATTGTGCACGGAAGATGTCGGCAACTTTTAAAATCAATATAACACGTACCTCCCATGTAAAATATGTCAGGAGAAACCGAGGAAAATTAAACATTTCCAAAAAAAATCATGAAAAAACGCGTTCTCAAATTATTCGAGGGTTTGAATATTGCCAGTGAGGTAAATTTAAATTTGGGTGGGTACCTACTTTTCCATCGTACTATAGAAAAAAATCACCAAAGAGATGGCACATTTTAATTTTAAAATGCGTACGTATGTACACGAGAGTAGGTACTGTAGAGGTATGTTGTCTAGGTACCTACCGGCAATCACCTGTGACCTAAGGACCTGTTGTTGGATAGATTTGAATAATTCAACGCATTCTTAAAGTTTATTTTCACATTCTGTGTGAATTCTATTCAACTTTTATCGTTTTATCAGTATAGGCAAATTGCATCATGAAACTGAAATAAATATAGATTTGAGTTGAAAAGAAGTTTTTATAAAATTATTTTATGCTCAACAACATACCTAATGGCGTCGTTTTGGTGAAATATTACAACAAAGTACCTACTTAGTACTTACAATACAACTACAATAGTGAGCTCTGGCATAATGAATTTATGCATTGCTAAACCGTTCATCCGATTGCGAGGAAACTTGGGGGACTTGATGTGCGCATCCCTTCGATTATTTCTGTATAAAATGGTGAGCTCTGGCTTCATGAAATTATGCCTTGCTAAACCGTTTATCCGATTGCGATGAAACTTTGGGGATTTGATGTGCGTATGCCGGCGATGGTTTCTATATAAAATAGTGAGCTATGGCGTCATGAAATTATGAATTTCTAAACCGTTCATCGGCTTGCGACGAAACTTTGGGGATTTGATGTATGGCATCATGAAATTATGCATTGCTTAACCGTTCATCCGATTGCGATGAAACTTTGGAAATTTGATATGCGTATGCCGGCGATGGTTTCTATGTAAAATAGTGAGCTATGGCGTCATGAAATTATGCATTGCTAAACCGTTCATCCGATTGCGATGAAACTTTGGGGATTTGATGTGCGTATACTGGCGATGGTTTCTATGTAATATAGTGAGCAATGGCGTCATGAAATTATGCATTGCTAAACCGTTCATCCGATTGCGATGAAACTTTGGGGATTTGATGTGCGTATACCGGCGATGGTTTCTATGTAAAATAGTGAGCTATGGTGTCATGAAATTATGCATTGCTAAACCATTAATTCGATTGCGACAAAACTTTGGGGGAGCGGCCGACTACCTGTTCCCTTTGTAGACGCTTGCTTCATCCGCATTCAGACATCGTTTTATTCTTCATATATTTAATTTAACACACACTCCTCCTCGCTTCATCACCGTTCACACGTCAAATCGCATAGTGTTTTAACCCGTTAGTTGCCTCCGCAACGGGCAAAACCTAGTATATATATCAATGTTCGGTTTGGGAAAAGCTCACTTTTGATTTTTACTGCGAAAAACGACCGCTCCGCCCTTTAGTTTCGACCACCTCAAGGGCCACTTTCGCTTGAGGTGAAATTTTTGCGTTTCACCCACCTCAAGGTTCTCATTCGCCTGAGGAAACAATTCAGTGCGCACGTCTCAGTACTTTGAAGTTTGTAAGTTTGTTTTTGTCGACAAAATTTATTTTTGCTAGCGATTTATTCACAGTAAAACTGATGCGAATCGACGGCGGAAACTAGAACCTCTATCAATTCGGCTCGGTTATATTCCCCGCCGATAGGTTCGCGTTTCAAAATGAAACATGTCTTTTTGGCCATCAGTTTCAATGCAAATGAAAATGCTAGGAATGTTGAGTCAGGTCAGGGATCTTAGACGTCAAATTTTTAGCCTAACAAAACAGACTTTTTGGTAGTGGTTTTACGGTACACGGCATTGCGGCCCAAAAACCGATCCCGGCTTGGATATTTTTAAAATTTATTTTACAGTACAGAATTCCGCAACTTTTAACACCAATATAACATGCCATACCATGTAAAAAACTTCAGGAGAAGCTACCAAAACCTGCACATTTCAAAAAAAAATCACCACAAAAACATGCTTAGAGATTACTTCAGAAGTATAAATTTTACTGGCCAGGTAAATTTAAATGTTATTCATCGCAGAGTAGGTACTTATTTCGGAAGTATTGCAAATATGATGAAAAAAGCAAAAAGATTGCAGGAATTTTTAAGGAAATGCGCAGGAAATACCCGACTAGGTAGCTACACAATTAATCAGGTTTTAATGCAATACTAAGGTAAGGTTGTTTCGATGATACTGAATAATTCAACTTTTTTTTAAAGTTAATGTTTACGTTCCGTGTTAGTTCAATTCAAATTCTGTTGTTTTATCATTATGGGCCAGTTACATCACAAAACTGAAATAATTACAGAACTCGAACGGAACTTTCTAGAACTAAAAAATTTGAAGAATTGTCGATTTTTTTTTTAAACAACCCAGCCTTATAATTTTTTTTATTTTATTTATAAATGTGTTGATTATTTATGAATGAAGCATGGTTCTAAATGGACATTGTTAAATAATAAAAAAATATATATATTACGCGTGTTCTAGGTAGGTACTTACTTGCAGGAACTTTTTTCCTTCAAAAATCAAAATAGTGATCGAAAAAAGTAAAACTTCTTTACGCACCCTCGACATGGGGGGTAAGGATGAGGCGAACGGTCGGGCCTTTACGCACGCTTGACTTGGGGAGTGATAAGGATAAGGATAGGGATGGGGACGGGGACGGGGACAGGGATGGGGATGGGGAAGGGGATAAGGAGGAAAAGGATAAGAGGGAGATATAAGTTAGTGAAGTTTTTTATATTGTTAATGGACTATTTGTTCGTAAATAAATAAATTATATACAGTGGGTACCCGGCATGCGTTGCAAAGACACTTTAACCTAGGGGTCAACTAAACTGTAATGGTTCCATCCCAAGTCCTGGGAAACTACATTATAATGCAAGCGCCTGCACTACATAACATTATATACAACGGGTACCCAGCATGCGTTGCAAGGCCACTTTAACCTCGGGTCAACTAAACTGTAATGGTTCCATCCCAAGTCCTGGGAAATTACATTATAATGCCAGCGCCTGCACACTATAACATTATATACATCGGGTATCCGGCAAAAGTTAGTGAAGTTTTACTTCGGTCATGTGGTCTGAAGCACACTTTTTTTAAAGTTAATTTTCACGTTCTGTGTTAGTTCTTCTTCGATTGCGATGAAACCTTGGGGATTTGATGTGTTCATCCAGTCGATTCTTTCTGTATAAAATAGTGAGCTCTGGCATCATGAAATTATGCATTGCTAAACCGTTCATCCAATTGCGATGAAACTTTGGGGATTTGATGTACGAATGCCCGCGATGGTTTTTGTATAAAATAGTGAACTCTGGCATCATGAAATTATGCATTGCTAAATCGTTCATTCGATTGCGACGAAACTTTGGTGGAGCGGTCGACTACCAGTTCCCTTTGTAGGCGTTCACTCCTCGCTTCATTCGCATTCAGACATGGTTTTTTCTTAATATATTTAATTTGACACACACTCCTGCTCGCTTCATCCGCGTTCACGTGTTAAATCGCATAGTGTTTTAACCCGTTAGTTGCCTCTGCAACGGGCAAAAGCAAGTTTAACTTATTGTCCAATATCCAACCACTTTTAATATCTTAGATAATGCAATTTTTTGTAACTAAGCCTTTATTATTTCTAAATAAGTATTAAGACTAGCTCCCCAGTTAGAGACGAGATTATTGGTCTTCTAACTGGGTAATTAAAATGGTTAACAAATGGAATGTAACATGTTATATTATACTGTATATTTACTCACAATAAAAGCAACATAATAACGCGTGATATTCTATGTATTCATTATACAAGGTAAGTTAGATTGGGAATATGGTTAAATATTAAAAAACAACACATAGGTAGGTACCTGTAAATATTTTGCGTGAAATTGTTGAAGGAAGAGTACATGATGATGGCACCAAGGCACACAGTCAGTGAAAAGAACACCTGCGTTACAGCTGCATACCAAACCTAAAGAAAGCACACATTTATAAATATTTACCTAACCGCCGCCAATGACGTTATAAACAATATGTAGCCGCGTGGTAGAAACCTTAATCGTATTTGTCTTCGATTTTGTAGTTTTAGTACTAAACTGCAACGCGTCGAGAAAGGTCGTGTCCTACCAGTAAGTAAATTGCATTAAAAAAGTGTCAAAATGACCTCGTGTATGATGAGAAAATGTTTCCATTACACGGCAAATACTAGTAAAGGCCGAGGAATAAAATTTGTAAATTATTTATTACTATAAAAAAATACAATTCGATTGTTTCCCAAAGACTTTTAGCGCCATTGGAGAAAGTGGGATAGCAAACGTAGCAACAATTAAGTAAAAGATGGACAACCAAGGACAGTAGGTTGTCTCGTACAGCATTCCCTATTCGTCTTAGTGTAAGGGAGTAAGCGCATCTTGGCAACTCGGTCACACCCGTGCTGTAGAAATAAAATGCCACCCGGTCCTAAACCTACATGGTTCATACCCATTCTTTGAATGTCTATCTTTATCATGCATGAATAACTTTTGAATTAAGAATTTACTGAAAACATAAGAGTGTTTCTTATTTGCCACAATCTATCTTGAGTTTGTGGGACAATGGCGACTCTAGATATAATATATAATGTCATCGCGAGTCTATATATTATATATGACGTCATTGATTTTAATGCATCTTTTACCATATCTCCAAATGTAAAAAGTGGTTTTTTGTAGTAATCAAGTTGAAACAAATTTTAATTTCCATAATCTGTGCATATTAAAAGTGTGGCGGTTAGGTAAATATTTTCCCACATTTCTTTTTTAGAGCATGTACAGACAGAGCTGTGGAGATTTCCTACATGACTGGTAAAAAATATCAATTATAAAACACACAAACATGTATATTAAAACGTAATACAAATATAACATGTTTGTGTATTTTGAAACGGATATTTTAAATTGTCAGTAATAAAATTCTCCACTTGACAAATTTTTTGTTATCTATGGACTTTGTCATAATTACCTACATTGAGTAGCGATGTTCCATGATGTTTACAATAGCTCAACCCAGGAGGCCCTGAGGAAAATAATTCCCCTCAGAGTCTATGTCGTCTTTGGGGATGCTGTGTGGAGGGTCTTTTTAGGAAAGGAAGTTCTGGAAAGGAAAAGGGTATGAGGGGTGGGTAGGAATTGGGGATCAGTGTGTCTAGGAGTGACGGACGTTTGAATCCATCCTTCCCCCTGCGGTGCAAGGCGATATTCCGAGAGACTACGACTGGAGAAGTCAAAGGGACTCCCTCAACCATTCTCTCTCGATGCCATACAGCTGGTGGGCAGACGCATCCACCGCCAAGACCTGGACAAACCTCACCTCATGAACCTGCTAAGTCACCACTTGGGGTGACCTATGGCAGAGGTGTTGGTTATCCAATAAATGGTTCCCGGGGCGGCAGTACCCAAATTCATATCCCATAATAATTAGGTTTTTTTGTGAAATACTTTATGCCTAATTTGCAAACAATTAAAAACGCAACATCAAATCAACAGCTTGACATACTTCTCGCGACGGGCAACCAAAAATAGGCCAAACTAAATATTCTTAAAGGTTTGATATTTGCAAAATTTACACTAGCAACGCATGCGTAAGTATGTCGATCTATAAAAACATAATATAATACCTTTGGGTTATACAGCTGGGGCCAATCAGGTTTAATGAAAAAGATAATTCCATCAACAGCACCCTCCAGTGTTACCGCCCTAGAAAAAAGCATGCTATTACCAAATTACATATTATTTTCAATGTCATTGCTGGCAACATGGGCATTTATTATTAAATTTTCTACACTAATCAACTACACAATATGTCATAATTTAACTTTTAAAAATATACACTTATGTCACTAGATATGATCTGTTTAGATATGAATGTCTGAGTCGAGACAGGTTTTTTTGAAAACGTTTTGTGGAGATGTAAGTATAGTAAAACTGAATGTAAGGAAATATGCATACTTGATAAGCAGTGCGATCAAGATGACATAGGGGAATAATGCCATGAAGTAGGAAGCTTTCCCTGAACTCCTGACTCCTTTCATCATGATGAGGAACACAAAAAACCAGGAGACAAATAAACAACAAGCAAGACGCCAGTCGGGGTAACCTAAAATAATTTTAAAAAGTTATTAGATACATATATTGAAATGGGTTTATTTGAATTATTTGAATCCCATATTTCAATCAGGTAAACATCAACATGAAGGCAATAAAACTTACCTATTCCATCCACAATGCTATCGTATTGACTGAGTACTGATTTTCTAAAAAAAAATCAAATAAAATTTTCAACATAATTGTTAATCATTATAAGTAATTTACTAGCGCAAACCCTTAAAAATCACAAATATTATTTTCTTTGAAGAAGATAATAGTCTAAACAATAAAGAACAATAATAGTCTAAACGAAAATATGAAAGAGAACAAGACACAGAAAAACAGAAAAAGACAATGGTCACAGCAACTGGGACTCGAACCCAGGCCTCTCGTCTAACTGGGACGTGCGCATTAACCAATAGGCCACTTGGATGGACTTCATAACGACTTGGAAAAAATCGTGTGGATAGATTTAATTTACTAAGATTACGAAAATGTTAGAAATTTTTTTAGAAATGTACAGTTTTTATTTATTTTTAAATAAATAAATCCATTATTTGGGCTCATGACGTCACTACATGAAAATGTCCCGTCTCCGAAAATGTTCCTATTAATTTTATAAAATTCCACACTGATTTATCTTTTTTATATGGCATCACTTTGATTTCAGGCGAATTTTTGAATTTGATATTTAACGTTCACTAGATTTATTGTTTGTTCTCTGCGAATGTATCATTTGGTTTGATTTTTTGACAGATGTTTTGAAGAGAACCCCATATATTTTATGTTGTTCGTACGTGTTTTAGAGGTAAATGATAATGGTGCGGATATTAACAAAATCAAATTTTATAATATTCTTATTATTATTATAATTTACAAGTACAAGTATAGTAATATAGATGTTGAACATTATAATGATTTATGATCAATAAGATGGATCAAGGAAAAAATATTTATGAGATTTAATATTTTTGGTATGCCTCGTTTTTCTCCTGTGTCATTCGTGTGGAAAACATTCTGTTTTTTTAAAATGATTTTCGGCTACGTAATTATTGTTTTTTCACACCTATAAAATTATGTCCCGTGTTTCCGGTGTATAAAAAATGGTCTGATTTTTCAGATTGAAATTTTCAAAAAATCGCCAGGGTTTCAAAAATACGATAAAAAAACAAAAAATACAGAATGTCTTAGAATATTTGCCTAAAATGGATTTTTTTTTTTAAATGTGATGCAAGTGGCCTATTTCGCTATTGCCACCTTCTGTCAAACCATCATATTATTTGTCAATCTCATATTTCAAATTTTTAGAATTACCAATATTATCTTCAACTAATTATTTTTCCATATTACCCTTTTTATTGGAAACAATCATTCTAAGAATTGGTTTGTAACCTGGATAGCGTCTCGGATAAATATATCTGTTTTATTCATATGGAACTATTGAACTATATAATTAAGAATTATTAGTTGAAGATAATATTGGTAATTCTAAAAATTTTAAATATGAGATTCACAAATATGACGTTTTGACAGAAGGTGGCAATAGCGAAATTGGTTAACACGCACATCCCGATTAGACGAGAGGTCTGTGTTCGAGTCCTAGTTGCGACCATTGATTGTCTTTTTGTTCCCTTTCATATTTTCGTTTGGATTATTATTGTTATCTTCTTCTTCAATGAAATATTACATTGATGGGAATAACCTTCAAAAGTTATAAAAAGAGAAACTAAAACTAAACTAAACTAACCATCACGCCGTTTCCCCGCAGGGGTAGGCAGAGAGGACGGACCGCCAAACAACTCGGTCTTGGCACACACTCTTTGCCTCACTCACATTCATACATCGTCTCATTTTTCTTATAAAAAATTGAATTTATTTTCTGTTAAAAATATTATATATTATGAGAGGCACATTGTCTGAATTCTCCAAACAAAGACTTCCAATAATTTAGAAAATGATAACACAATTTAAAGTTCTTAAGTTCAATGAACTTATAAATACCATGTTTTTCTGTATTATGTTCAATATATTTTTATTCACCCCTGAGGAAGGTTCAGTACGAACCGAAACCGGTTGGATTAAAAAATTAAAAAATAATAAAGTGGAATTGAAACAAAGTTATTTAATTGTGTTTATTATAATTATGTATTCCCACAAAGTGTTTGCTACATATCAAGATTGAATATTCTTGTATCGTATTGTAACAATCTGGCACTGTATAGAATTTTTTTTGTTTCACTCTTCCTGTGTAAACTGTGGGTAAAAGTGCATAAATGAGCTAGTGAACGGGCTGCCTAATGGCTACTGTGGACTTTTAAATATTCTTTAATAAAACAATATCATTACGTGAAATAGAGTTCCGAGCTACTTGTCTTGTTCTCATTGTCGTGGAAGCTGCCATTCTTAGCTGTGGACGAATAGCAGATCGGGCCCCATTCCTCCTCGCACGAAGCCCACGGAAGCTCCGAAGCGAAGGACTGCACCATGTAGAATATAGTTAGCGCCATTAGCGACACGTAATATGTCACAATGCAGAATGTGGCTATGAGTTGACCGTAGCCAACTCCTGAAAAAAAAAACAATATTTAAAAAAAAATGTCTCTAATTATTTAAACAATATCAATCCTTCAAAAAGTTAATAAAATCCAAAGAAAATTAAAGAGAAAAATAGTTTTTTTTTTGTATTTAAATGGAAAGTTATAATTATATATATTATAAGTAGTGACGGGGTTAAATTTTATACTGTAATTGAGAGTGGTAGGAATTTCCATTAATAATAAATTGGAAACTAAAAAGTTGTAGTTTGAAGTCATAAATTAAATATTTGGCTTCAAATCATTTAAAAAAAATTGCACTTTTATGGTTGAATGATAAAACAGAATTTATAATTAGTCAAACCTGTCATGACCGGTGATATGGACCACACTCTAATTTGATTTCGTCCAGAAAACTGCCCAAGAATCATCTCCAAGTAGTACATGGGCTTCCCCACGAGGAATAGGACTATGACGTAGGGAACCAGGAATGCTCCTCCACCATTCTCGTAAGCGGTTATTGGGAATCTCCAAATGTTTCCTAGGCCCACCGACATGGCGATGCAGGACATGAGGAACTCCAGGCTGTGGGTCCATGTTGGGCGGTCGTCCTTTTCCTAATAGTAATAGACACACTCGCATCAATGATTTATGAGACGATAGGTGGGCATATAATATAGCTTATGACCACTGGAACGACCACGGGAAATAAATAAATTTGCCTCGATTGATCGAGATTTCCCAGAAGATCATTTTATAAATTTTTCGCCAACATTAAAAAAATCACATCTTCGAATTTTAACATTTTTTTTTAATTGAAATTTTTTTATTTTTTTTGGTACAGTACATACCTACAATAGATACATAAATATAATGAAAGTATATTAAAAAAAACTTAATACAATTATTAAATACAAATATACTTTTTTTTTTAAATGTTCTCCCATAATAAGCAAATGCTTGTGTGTACGGGAGGAAGTATTATTTGTTAGGTTATTTTGATTTTTTTTTTAAATTTAGTTTATATTAAGAATAAGAGAAACATATGTGTGTATATGTATGTATATTTTTTTAATTATTATTTATTTTTTATAGTTAAGGTTTTCAGTATATTTTTTTAATTGTGTTTTGAAATTTTTGAAACTGTCCTTAAGGGATCTTATATTTTCTGGTAATTTATTAAAGAAATTTGTTCCTAAGTATTTATAGTTTTGTTGACCCAAAGTTTTTTTACAAATGGGAATTGGTAACATGTATTTTTGCCTGAGATTTACTGTGTTTTTGACAGGTATGGATTTGTTTAGGATATCCTCTTTGTAAACTTGTAAGGTTGAATGATACAGGAAGAGAGTATTTAATTTTCTGACTTTAAATTCTTTGATTTCCTATAGAAATGATTTTTTTAATATTATTTTAATTATTAGTTTTTGCGCAATGTAAAGAGATTGTGTGTGAGTTTTATAGGCGCCACCCCATCCTATTATACCATATTGGATTATGAAACAAAAATTCGGCTAGAAAAAAATATTTAAAAAATATATTTTTAACATTGTTCTAAAATAGTCTATGAAGTTCGGATTTGCGACATCTATGGTCATAATAGATAAAGCATTTCAATAGCTTCGTTTTAAAATAAATAGCTGGCCATGGAAATGTTTTAAATAATTACAATAAATTTTTTACGAATGGTAGGAAAATGTGATCCAATTTTGGACCGCTATCATTCGCAGAAAAATTATAGTGGTCTATTTTTCGACCATAATCACTCCAGTGGATAATCAATAGGCGGGCACAAAGTAAAATGGGCAAGCGCTGTTTGGTAAAACTGGGTTAGTCCATGTTAACATACCTTAAGTATTTTAAACCTGCTTTTACTTGCACCTGTTAAACATAGATGAAGTCAGAAGTATGTATTTAGAAAACTCAACATATTCTTATCAAAGGAAAACCACAATAGAACAAGTTTAAAATATTACAGAGTATATTAGTACCACGGACTAACTCAGTTAAAAATGTATTCCAATTTAAATACTTCTTATAATTTATTCTTCATCTTACATATCAATACACAAAGGTCAACAAGGACTGAGATCAGCATATCTCTACATATTATAAATTAAAGTCCTCCGCCGCGTCTGCCTGTCTGTTCGCGATAAACTCAAAACTACTGAACAGATTTTCATGCGATTTTCACTAATAGATAGTGATTCATAAGCAGTGGCGGCTCGAGCACTTCTTAGGTGGTGGGGATCGACAATTTTTACGTAATGTACCGTAATCTCACCACCCGTTTAATATAAAATTTCTCAAAAAATAAAATTTATAGTCTAATCTTGCTAATCGGATATCTCAACACAAAATAATATAAAATGTCTATTTATATACATACCAATTTGCAAGATAGTATAATAAAAATAAAGCTTTATCTTGCAAGATTAATATCGAACTTAATTTGAAGGCGCGCGATTCCCGCCCATAACTCCGTAAACAAATGGTTCATAGGGGATTCAAAGAATTGTCCCCATGGTATTTGAATTCACATACGAGTGCGCATGCACAGTTGCGCACTGAGAAATAGACTCGCTGTTCTTTTGCGCCTTACATTGTTCGCTGTACGCGCGTCAGATCTTTTAAAATCTTCGGGAATATTTTTTTGTACTTTATTTCTGCAAATGTTAATTACTTTTATGTTTAAAGAATTCATTCATTTTGGTGAAGACAAAGCATCGACTGTTATTTCCTTCAGTAGGTTTCGAATGCAACTGGTGGGGACTGTCCCCATTGTCCCCCTGTGAAGAACCGTCACTGTTCATAAGGAAGGTTTAGGTATATAATTTGTCAAGGTTTTCTAAATTTCGTAAAAGTGGACCAGCGGGCTGGCAAGCGGGCGGTATGGATTTGATTTGTATGTTGATTTGGAAAACTCTATGTAAAGCCCGGGCTTCGCCGGGAACTTCAGCTAGTTAAGGATAAGTTAAAATGTTAACTTTTACAAGAATTCAATTTGAAATTATTATAAATTAAATTATGGTTATATCAAAATCACCGTACATTAAATATCATGTTAAATATTAATGATTGTCAAACGCCACTGTCTCCACTAGTTGTACGAATGTATTAAATTTGCAACAATTTGGTTACAGTCACAAAATATCACTAAGATAATCATAATAATCGGGGATTGATCAGTAATGGGAATACTCACCACTTTTGAAATGAATGCTTCTTCTTCAGGTGATTCTGTAGGAGGTGGAGATGGTGGCTTGTTCCTCCTTAAAACTTTCTTTCTTCTGTGTTCCGATATTCCTGAAGTTCCTTCACCAAACTCATTTTTCTAAAGTAAAAAAAAAAAAATTCTTAAAAATATAACACCAGAGAATGTTTTGTAACAAAAACAAAAAATAATATTTGTAGAATAGACCTTTTCACTAAGCATTACTTGACTTGAAAAGTGTATAAGTAAGTTCCCGTTGTGAGTATCGAACTCTATCCGTCTTTCTGCTAATCGAGCGTCCTACCCGCCGGGCTATCAACCACCTCATAGTAATATTATTTATTAAAATTACACAATTATTTAATATCAGATGTATCGGCTAATTGAAAGATGCGACAATTTAACTTTTTGGTGCAGAAAATAGTTCATGCAACCTTACACAATAAATTCATTGTATTGCCAAATCTATAAAGGTTAGAAGTAGTTTTAAGAGGTCTTCACCCTAGAGCTGATAGAGAATGACTGAAAGATAATTATTTAAAAAAAAAGTGCATTCTTATAAATAAATTAATAAGACAAACAATCAAATTTATTCAAAGCAGATTAAAAAAATGCGCAAATAGCCTGGTTCACTTTTAACTGCCTTGCATTATCACAGATTGATTATTTGAGTCAACAAAATTTACTTGATCGCTTAATTGCATCCCAAAGAGATTATTTCGGTTAAAAACAAAAATTATCACATGTTGCATTACTAATAAATAATATTTATAAATATTCATATCTTGTAACAAGAAACTCACCGCCATAACAATTTTACTATCTCGTGTAAAATTTTGCCAGATGTTGATTGGTTTTAATTAATCGATATTCAGTATCTAAAATTGAAAACCAAATTAAAATATGCGGCACTTTGACAAAGTTATGTGAAATACGCCATTTGCAATGAACAAACTCTCACAGTAGACAAGGAAAAGAATTATGAAGATGTACCCACATTGCAGTTGTAACAAAATTCTCCACAGCATACTGCTGACCAATCATCCGTGTATGTTTTTCAACATTGATCAATTCTTGTAAGAGCCAATGAAAACAAATATAATTGAATGGTTGTGTGGATTATTTACTAACTTGACGTCACAATATTATTTTGTTGTCTGGTTAAATGGATTTCAGAATCCTAAATAATGAGTAATATTTGAATAGGTACCTACCAACTTTAAACATTTGGCATGCACTACTTTAATAAAAAACTTCTCCCTTCTCGAAATTTCATACACCGTTATTAGTTATGTACTAATATTGAATTATTTTTAGTTGGTGAAACACCTATAACTTTACAGAATAAGTTCTTAGTTAAATTACCTTGAAAACACCACTTACACTCGGGGCTGGAATTTCAGTGATTTTTTAACCCTAGAAAGATAATCATACTTTGATGTGCGTAAAATTGACGCATGAGTTTTAACTAGCTGTAATGTTATATTTTATTATTTGATTTGAATAAACCAATCGGCATTATATTTTTACACACAGATGAAATAAGAAATACCACAATTTATGTATTTATATTTATTTGTAATATAAAAAAAACAAAAACTTAAAACTTCTTCAATAATCAAAGTTTAGGAATAATTTTTCTTTTACCTCAAATCACTTCTTTTTTTACTAATAATCAGCTATTTTGACTTATGTACTAAATAATCAAGTTGTTATATATAATAGGAACATATAGTTATATAAAAATCAATCAGATACAGCTTTGGCACATATCAATATTATGCTCTCGACAAATAACTTTTTTGCATTTATTGCACGATGCATTTGCCTTTCGCCTTATATCAGAGGGGTAATATGTACAGTAAATACGTTATTTCGGTACTGGCTCACCAATGGTGTCTTCTGATGAACATATCAGAGATATTATCCTGCAAATATCGCTTTCTCATAAACAATGATGACAGGGCCATGCTAAGATTTTTCATGAGATTTTTGCGACTTTAGAGCCTACTAACTTTTGCTACTAACATTGTGGCTGTATATAATATAAGCGTTTATGCATGCAATGTTTATCATTTCTTAAAATAAAGCCATAGGCCATCTATTTATCTTCCTACTACAGGACATCAGAGAACACATTTGATCTAGTGTGTTCTCTTTGCCTTTAGTTTGATTATACGAGATTCAGTCAATAAGTAAGGCCTCCTATTTTTTTCTACTTAAATAAAGTTAGTTTTGAACTTGGTGCTCTTCCTCAAACCTTCTTCTACAATCTGCAGGTGGCAGCACTGCAGTCGCTTGCAAAATGGCCGACATCTATGTTCGTCATAGATAGCGTTCTGTGGTTGATTCTTGACTGTAGAAGGTGAAACGCAAAAATTCACATTCATGAAAGACTGAAAAACGTGTACCATGATGCAACAGTGGATGTCAGCACTGCTAGATGATGGGTTCGTTACTGTAACCAAGCTGAAGGACAAACACCGCTGGCGGAGGAAAAGCGGAGCGGCGCAGGTCGTTGACTGCAGCGACTGCACTCATTCGTGGTAACCCAAGATAATTACAGATGTCACATTCTCTCCCTCAGTAAAGGCAGTGTGATGAAGATTATTCGACAAATGATTTTTCAACAAAAGTTTTGCAAGGTGGATACCAACTTAACCGGCCAGAATAAAGAAACAAGAAAAACAATGGCCTCACAACACGTGCCCCACTTAGTTTCTGGAAAAAATTGTGACTGGAGACGAAAAATGGGTTCATTTTTTAAACCTGAATACATTTAAAAACGATCACGACTCATCACACAGACATACACCATTGACAAAGATTGATCAAATAGCTCAACTGTGGACGTATGGCTATCCTTCCTAACTGCTGTCATTACCAGGATTCCAATTAAAGTGCGGATTTTAAATCATTCGTGTCACGAAAAGTTTCACCAGTCATGGATATTTGTCGTTTCAAAGACATTTCGGTATTAGCCCATCTCACGATTTTGATAATTATTTCATCAGTAAAAAAATATTGAAGCATAACAGAGGATCACATAGATTACGGCACGTGCGTTTCGGACCCCTTTGAACCTAACGACATTCAGTGCCGAGTCTCGGGCTACGCCATGTTGCCTTTGAAGTCGACCAGCAATGCTTATTCTCAGGGCTGGGCAAAATACATGCTTTGCTGTAATTAAAATACAAATTATAAAATACTTTTTCGCATGTATTTAAAATACGAAATACAAAATACTTTCCAGTTGTGTATTTGAAATACAAAATACAGTATTTTAACTATTTTTTTAGTTTTAAATACAAAATACAAATTACATTTGGTTTTGGTAGAACCTTTGGTTGCAATAAATTGTCATTAGTTTGTTTTTTGTTTTTGAAATTTTTATTTAGATGTATGTAAATAATTTCATACATCTAGTAGGAAAATATAAAAAATACAATTTACGAAGTAGGTACAGTAACATTCACAAATACATTTAAAAAAAGAATACTAAATAAATATAGTGTCCTTATCTAAGGGTGCGTTTCCATAGAAGCAAAGCGGAGCAGAATAAAACAGAGACGTGCAAAAATTGACCAATCATATTGTTCAGAAGACACATCTCGTCTCCGCTTCACTTGTAAAATTTTTTGGTGTAGGACTTAGGTGTTAGATAATAATAATAATTATTATTATAACACTAGCTGGTTCCCGGAATGCGTTGCAATGCCATATTCAAAGAAATAAATTGTTTCTCCCTGCATGTCCTTTCCCATGCGTCCCCGTTCCCCTCCCTCATCCCCTTTCCCCCGCGTTCCCCCTCCATCTTCCCCGCCTATCCTCTCCCCTCTCCCGATCCCCTGTCCCGCCAACCTCCCTCCCGCGTTCCATATATTCAGTCCCAGTACATTCAGTTTTCAAACGCGTACCAGCTATTACAATTTTTTCATTCAAATTTTCATTTTGCACGTATTCAACATATTCATTTTTGTATATTATAAGAACAATCAATCAAATCTGGTACCTAACATGGGTACCTATTTAAAATATCTATAATTTAAAAAACTCAGACAATTCTTTTGTTACAAAAAAAAACAGCTGTCTGCTAAATTCAATTTCATCAAACAAGCGAACTGTTGAACGTGCAAAGTTAAAATAGTCGTTAAGTTTTCTGAAATTATCCAATTTTCAGCTAATTTTCTTAATTTTTCTTTCCGTAAGAACCTTCTACAAAGTATTAGAAAACTTTTAAAAAAATTAATGAAATAGGTAAAGTCGTTCTGGAGTCTTGGCGTGACCAAGGGAATCAAGGATTCATTTTTATATACATAGAAGACATTTGTAAAGCGCAGTTTTGTGTTATTTCACTTCAAGTGCGCTCTACAGTAATTAACTTAAAAATAATCTAGTATTCTGTCAAATTATTCCTATAGTGCTTGATCTAATACAATGATACAAAAATTTACAATATAAAGCAATGTCAAGTATAATATAATTTGATACAAAATGTACAATAACAGTGCTATTATAGAACAGGACAATAATAATAACTAGCATGACATTAAAAAATGTACAGTACATTAAAAAGCAATGAAAAGAGAACTACAAATAATCACTAGTAAGAGTGCTATAGCACAGGACAATAAATAGTACAGGATTCTAACGTTTTTAGTCTACGTATTATCTATGTCAGTTTATTTTCATTATCATTATTAAGATCGCTAAATGTATTTGAAAATGTATTTTGAAGCCATAAGTATTTGAAATACAAATTTCAAAATACCTCAGCAGCAGGTAATTGAAATACCAATTACAAAATACATTTGTAGGAAGTAATTGAAATACAAATACAAAATACGTATTTGTATTTCAAATACGTATTTCAATTACAAGTAATTCAAATACTGCCCAGCCCTGCTTATTCTTACCTCTAATAGTCAAAGTTAGTATTCAATGAAATAAAAGCTTCTTCTATGTCGCTCTGCAAGTCATCTTCATTCTCCTGGTCTTCAACCTCACTTTCAGTATCCTCACAGGTAAGCACGTCACCACACTCTAAAAAAGCGCCCAGGATACGGTCTTCTCCCAAATTTCGACTCCCCATTATAACGTTTTTGAATCAGGATATCTAAAAAAACATAATAACAATAATAAATAAGATCACAAGTATTATCAGATAAAAAAAACACACACAAACATCCATTTAGGTTAAAATATTAAAAGTCACAAAAAATAATCAGACTATCTTTTCAGGGTTCAGATTGAATCTCTCATGCACTTTCCATCGCTTGTTAAGGCTCCAATACGCATTCATAATATACATGTATGGGGGCTATATAAATATTACACATGGCCGGGGGGGGGGGGGGGGGGGGGGTATGTATATTATCCAAGACTGGACATACATGATGCAATCGCTTCAGCTCTGACTGATCTATGGCAAGGTGTGAATTGAAAGTGAACTATTGTGTTACGCCGCTACAGAAGGCTGGTTTGCCCCTTGTTTTTAAGAAAACATGTGGGAAGGGATGGAACAATAACAACGGGCTTCAGTCAGTACCTGGGATTTAAGATTTAAATTTCCCTAGATTGTGTAATGAGTTTGGGGGTGGCTAAAGAATTTCAAGCAGAAAATTTTGACTTCCCTTTTAAAAATCCTGTCAGGTGGATCTTATTATATCTCTTGTCGCTCCGATTGATATACGCTCATATACCTTGAGGTCAAACCACCCACCCGGTACCATTTTCCATTGTCCTCTTCAACATATAAGGGTTCGGCCATCATATCGACACCGGAATGGAAAAATGGCTAAAGCACCATACAGCTGGAGGAAAGGTGGCTAAAGCTATTTTTCCTTTCCAGCTGTATGGTGCTTTAGCCATTTTCCTTTCCAGCGTCGATATTAATTTGGGAGGCAGGTGTGGTTACCACAGTCCCCGGAACCATTCATTGTATAACCAACACATTTGACATAGGTCACCCCAAGTGGTTCGCTATGTATGATGACTTAGCAGGACTGCCCTGGATCGTGGCGTCAGGTTTGTCCAGGTCTTGGCGGCGGATGCAGCCCACCAGCTGCGTGGCGTGCCAGATTGGGCGAGGCCGATTGAGGGGTACCCTTGTACCTCTCCAGCCGTACACTCTTAACCCCGTCACTGGTATGGGAGGGGTGGATTCATACTTTCGTCACTCCTACACACAGATTCCTACTCACCCCTTTTAACTCTTCCTCTCCTCCCTGTCCTCAAAAAGACCCTCTGTACAGCGTACCTAAAGATATAAGCACTGAGGGAAATTATTTTCCTCAGGCCTCTGTGGATTTAATATAAAAAAATAGTGGTTTTCCAATCTGATTATCAATGTTGAACTCCATCATAGATATAACCTGTTAGCTCCAAATAGTAAGGGGGCATACATTAATTACGTGAGCTCAAAATGGGGGGGTCCAGTAAAATCTCACCAAATCTTGAAAAAGTTTTTAAGCGTATTTACCTCAACGGGGGGGGTGTAATGGGATAGCATTGGGTGGGATGAGATAGGGTGGGATATACACCACTGATCTCACGTGAAGGGTGGGGGGGAGCCGTAGAAAATCACACAAATCTGCCAAGAGATCTCACCCTATAACTATCTCGATCGAGACGGATATCGGGCGAGATCTTCTACGGCTGTTAAATGAGTAAATAATCATGCATACTTGCAGGAATTTGTGTTTAAAACAACCTAAACTAAAATACCTATCAGCGTATCAGCTCACAGCTGAAATTCTGACATCGGCCCATAGAAAAAGCAAATAACAGCCATTGAAAATCACACAAATCTGACGGGAGATCTCGCCCGACATCAATCTCATTCACATAAAAGGAATTGCTCGGCTGGAGAACAAAAGATATAGAATCGCTCGGGTGATGATTGGTCACATAATTCGGCAGATATGTACCAAAAATTGCAAACCTTTAAATCTTCGGAACTTTTGACTTTTTTTTAACTTCTAAATTTTGAACTGAATGACACAAATGTCAGTAAATAGGATGTTATTAAATTTTTTTATGAAGTTTTTGACAACGGCAAATATTTGGCAGTATTAGTTACTTCAATATATATATGTTATTTTAAAAAGCTCACTATTACACTAGGTCAGAAAAGTCACCAAATGGCAGACCGCGGACCAGATTCGGACCGCGGACCAGATTCGGACCGCCGACCTTGTGTTAACAATACAAAATATTTTTTCATTAAGGATCTTAAATCGGAATTTGAAAACAGATTCACAGATTTCAAGAAAATTGAGAACATCGTTGATATCCCCAGTAACTTATACTCTCTCCATCCTGGTGATGAATAGAGCGATGAAGCTGCAAATAGTTTCGGGAGTAATAAAGCAGCTCTCCAGGTGGAAATGATTGATTTCCAAGAAAATACGGTTTTAAAACGCAAAAAACTGGAAGTTTGTTAAGAGTTTTTGATAAAAATTATTTGTGCTAATAAATACCCAGAATTCAAAGAATTAGCCTTGAAACTTCTCACTTTGTTTGGGTCAACATATGTTTGTGAAGCAGCATTTTCCAAGATGAACTTCCTTAAAAATAAATTCCAGAGACTTACCGATGAACATCTCCAAGATTTAATGACAATACCCTGCACAAACTTCGGACGGATTTTCATACAACAATTCCACCAAGGGTTAAAAAGTCAGGTAAGCCTCATACGTCATAACATGTCTGGTAATGTTGTAGGTAGCTTGAAAACAAGCTTATGGGTCCCAGTGGTTAGCGAAGATATTAAAATATAAGAGATGTGCTATCGGCAGTTTTTACTGGGTGAGATTGTGTTTCCTGGAGCCGCATATATTGTTAACCAATACTACTGCACATCTTAAAAAAATCAACAAAATGAACAAATTCTTTCCGTATTCAAACTATGCCCGTTAGGTAGTAGTCCGCCGACGGTCGGGCAGCCATCATAGCATATCTCTTATATTTCAATACCTTTGGGTTCAAGTATTCTAAAATGTCTTATCAAACACATAAATATGTAAAATAAAGAGGTGTCAAGTAAAACCAGTATGTTTGTAAGTATTTTATATTTCCATGAACAAAGATCGTATTATCACATTGTAACAGAAATTACAATATCACGAGGTGTGTTCACGAGGACACAAAATAGCGAAAAGTAAAATTATGTTTTAAATCCTAGTGTCTAAGGCTTCTTGGCTTCGGCGCGCTTGACCGCGTTCTCTTCAGCCTTCTTCTTCTGCTCAACGGGCTTCAGGTTGTGCTTCTTGGAGAACCTCTGGTTCCTCAAGAACTTGGCGTCCATCTGCAGACAATCAAACAATCACAAATATTATTTTATCCATAAACACAAGTTCCAGCATGATTTAGTTTGGCTAGTGGTGTAGTTAGTACAGGAGACTGTGAAGACGCACTGGACAATTATCAATTACAGGACTTTATTACAACAATTGAGGAACTGGATACAATAACTTAAACACGCATAAGCTGTTTTTGTTCACACCACCGTTTTGGTTTCTCCATTCTACATCTGCCATATACATAACTAGCTTTTGCCCCCGGCTTCGCTCGCATAGTATTAGGTTCCCACTCTGCCTCATCCACCTTCCCTATCCCAACACCTCCCCCACCCCCACCATACCAGTTACATTCATCAGAATCACTTGTGCCAACATTTGCCCAGGATATAGGCAAAACTTTCATTCACCTGGCAACCCCAGAATATTTTTAAATGATTTTATCTGTGGCATCGAAATGTCAAATTTGCCACAATTCTCTCTGTCAAAATACGATGCATGTTACTTGACAAAAACATCGTAAAACCTATCAATTTACGTAATTAACCCAAGTAATATTGTTTCGGTACGTAGTTTATTGTTCTAGGAATGTGTTTCGGTCAATAAAATATATGATAGCTCAAAATTGATCAACAAAACATTCAATTTTCGTGAAAGAGCCTGGCCTTTAACAGGTTAAGCGTAACAATCAAACACACGCAGTTTCCACAGGTGCAGTCAATTTACTGACTTTACAATGATCGTGAGCAAAAGAGAAGATGTGTAAAACATATGTGCGACAGAGAAAGGCATGGGTGGTAAGATATGACGCTTTTTTCAGACCTTAAACTCACCTATTGCGACGATTTCTGTATAACCATCAGGTTGGCATTAAAGTTCGGTGCTTACCATACTCAAAACTACAATAGTCATAAAATTTTTATTGCATCCGGCTCCTCAATTCTTAGGTACACCATAAACATATTTATGATAATATCAACATAATAAGTGCAAAAATGAAAACTTTATGTAATTTCATCAAGTTTGGTGTCCCCTTTCAATTTGCTGTGACAGAAATGTTTGTTCAACCAATATTTCAACGCAAGTTACTCCTTGTTGATCACTAACACTGGTGTAGTTAAGATGCCAAAAAAGTGTCCACAATTGATACTTGGGTTGTTCTTCTTTTTAACCTACAAAAAGTTTTCTCCACCAGTTAGTGGAGAAAAATTCGACAGAAAAACTAATATTATTATTTTATTATTACTTTAAAAACCTACTGTACTAAAGACGTAACGATTGTGTGCATTTAAAAAAAAATATGTGTTTATATTTTTGTAGTAAAAATTACTTTACAGAGTTGTAAGTCCTCATGATAGAAGTGTATTTCATACAAATCATAGTTGCGTATATTCTATGTTACAAAAAAATGATATGATGACATAAAATACAAAACTATTTTTAAACTCAAAAGGTATAACCTATCAAGTAACAGCGATTATTATTTTTATGATGTTTAATAAAATATTTTTAAAAATCTCAAAAACTCATCTCCTACAACTTTTATTTTGTAAAATTAAATCTGTCACATGGGTTGTCATTCGAAATAGGGATACACGCAGCTCGTGTTTGTCACCCCTGATAGGCATTTTAGGCCTCCTTCCCCCCTTGCTACAATTTCCCCTCTGAGATCCAGAGAGAATGCATTTATAGTAAAAACAAATTCCTCACTTTAGGTGAAAATGTGACAAGAGTGGCAAAAGTTATAAGTTAAAAAGAACAACCCACTTATCCTGTGAATTTAATAAACAATTTGGGTAAACTTTCGAAATCACTGGACACACATACAAATATATTTTAGAAAAAACCTTGAATGGTCACAATCTCATGCGACGAAAGCAAATTTTGATAGCAGCATTTTCCATCACCCCGAGTGCGAAAAGGTTCTCTTTTATAGAAATTAATGCCCAACTAAATGTTTTTCCCAAAAAATATTTGTATTAAGAGTGTTCAGTGATTTCGAAATTTTACCACAATTTGTATAAGACGAGGTACACCGTTTTCTCTCTGTAAAAGTTCGATCTCACAGAATCACAAAATATGATAATATAGCCAAGGGAAATCTCGGGATGTGAATTCTCATTGAATCACAAATTAAATCAAGATTAACAATTTAACTGTTTTCATAAAAACTTCACTTCAACAATTATTACAAGAAACAACTATTCACGAACACAAAATAGGTTATTAGGTTCTTAGTTTAGGTAAATTAAGTAATTCATGCGTTTTTAGTTTGAAACGGAACTTCGCAAATGTCAAATCCATACAAAAAACATATCCGTAATGGAGATGGTGATTTTTAAACTTTTAATGAAAATCGAATTTTAATGCTTATTTTTCTGGGTAAATTTTGGGGATCGCTGGCAACGGTTAATACGCACTGTTTTTGGAAAAAACTTTTGATTCACCTTAATTACATTAAAAGACAACTATATGCATTGGGGGAATTGGAAAATATTTTTGTGCAACATGGTTTGTGATACAAAAGAAAGTGCCCCTTTATAACGCCTACTCGCGTCAAGGCAAGAAAAACATCCCAGTTTTCAAGTAGTTTAGCGGCTACGCTAGGTTTGTGATTCTGGCGTACAATCTCACAAGACGAAAGCTAATTTTAATTTTACATAATGAAATTTAGAATTAAATATTTTCCACTTCGCCAATGCAAATAGTTGCCTTTTAATGTAATTAAGCTGAATCAAAAGGTTTTTTTTTTAAAAGTGCATATTAACCGTTGCCAGAGATCCCCAAAAATTATTTTTTTCTGTCTATCCCAACTGAAACTGATGGTTCTTGTGGTAATTAAGTTTAAAAGTAGTTTACTATTCAAATTTTATGCCTATTTAAAGTGTAGCAGCATGCGGCGGCTTGTCCATAATTTACCAAACTTTATTATGATAACTGATCACTTTCACTTCAAATAATAAAGTTTGTAAACTCACCCCGAGGGTAGACTCGAACCTGAACTTGGTTGGCCTCTTAATTCCATTTCTATGGGCCTTCCTGTCTGGAAATTAAGAAGAACATCATTATCTATCAATCATGAAACTTTCAAACACTCAAATATATACTAGTATTAGATAAATATAATCTAGATGTAGGTACATTAATTTTAATCGGGGCTTGTTTATTTTGGTTGGCATCTGTCAAAGCCATGCAGTTATTGTATTAGTTAATTTTTCACAGGGTTTTAGTTTCAGAACTTCAAATCTTCATAAAAATGCATTATTCAACAAGAAAATTTGTAGATATCACCATGAAATGAGATCTTACAATATTTCATTAAATAAACTTATAGCCAGGACGAATATCACAGTTTACAATTTATGAATACGTTAAAAATAGATTAATTTGTTCCACAGTGAGCGAATAATGAACAATAAGCGAAATTGACAAACTAACGTATAAACTGACAGAAGGTGAGACACCACCAGTATGGACTGTAGATAAACAAAATATGCGTTTAACGATACTAAGGATTAAAAATATAACACATTTACTTACTCTGATTGTGATTTGTGTGATTCTTTGACTTGGCCATGGCGAATGTGGATTATTCCTGAAAAACAAATATTTTAGGTTAGAAGCCGCAGGGGGATTTATGATAACATTGACGTTTAATTCACGGTATGCGACAAATACGATCACTGAACATCATAAAAACAGATTGTAAGGGAATTTAAAGAGTCGATTAATTTTTAAACACAAAGATTACTCATAAAATTGTAAATTATTTAAAACCGACAATAAACTTGCCTTCTTGACAGATTTTAAAACCGGAAAAGGACAATCGGCCATAGACAATAATTGTTTTCATTTCTTATTTTTCACAGATAAACATAGACAAGATGTACAATCCATAGAGAATATTATTACATGAATTTGATGGCGCCAAATTCGAAGACCACCAGGAAATGAAATAATTATTGCAATAAAAAAATTCTCATCAGTATTTATTAAATTGTACCCCGGTATTTGATGAAAGTTATTCACGCTCCGGTGCCCATTGACCAGTCGTAATAATTATGCTACGGAATATAACATATTATTATAAAGAAATCGAGTGAAAAATATTATGGCTTATAAAAAATGTATTCACAGATCAACAAAAGTCGATTCTGAATATATAAGTTTTATTACATACTAGCCCAGATCTGTGGAAAATCACAGCATAGTCATAGAGGCGCTAATGCTTACTAATATCTTGTTGAAATGTGTTTAATTATCACGCGAGTAGCCGTGCACGGAGACTGGATTCAGTAGTTTTACTTTTTTTGTGGTGGAATTCAAATTGGACTAATTGGAGGTACGAGGTTGGAGGTTTCGTAACTAAATATAATATATCAATAGAGATAGTCTGAATTCCCAAATAATTTTCTGTTCAAAATTATATATAATATTATAAGTAGGTACTGGATTCTCCAAACAAACACATTGTATTTACCACCAGTTACACTCGAAACCTACTGAAGGAAATAACAGTCGATGCTTTGTCTTCACCAAAATGTATGAATTCTTTAAACACAAAAGAAATTAACATTTGCATAAATAAAGTACAAAAAAATATTCTGGATGATTTTAAAAGACCCGACGCGCGTACAGCGAACAGTGTACGGCGCACGAGAACAGCGAGTCTATTTCTCAGTGCACAGAATCTAATGCGCACTTAGGGGACGATCTGAGCTATCCCCATAGATTTATTTATTGAAAATAAGAAATATATCTCACTAGGGCATTCCTGTATTGAGATATGCAGTTTTTCCATTGTAGATTCCTTGCATTGTTTCGCAATCGTATGCAACTGCGCATGCACACTCGTATGTGAATTCAAATACCACGGGGACAATTCTTCGAATCCCCTATGAACCATTTGTTTGCGGAGTTACGGGCAGGAATCGCGAGCGTTCAAATTAAGTTCGATATTAATCTTGCAAGATAAAGCTTTATTTTTATTGTACTATCTTGGATATGGGTATGTATACATACCTATATATAAATAGACATTTTATATTATTTTGTGTTTAGATTAGCAAGATTACACCATCATTTTTTTGAGAAATTTCATATTATATTCTACGGGTGGTGAGATTACGGCACAGTACATGAAAAATGTCGATCCCCACCACCAAAGAAGTGCTCGAGCCGCCACTGGAAATGAGTATTTTTAAGAATTATTATACATACAATTAATAAGTTGCATGTACGGCAAAGTTCATTTTTCATCTGATATTTGAAATCATAATCTTAAGGGGGTCGGGATCAGGAACACATTAAGTATTGAATCGAGTGCAGCTATGGTTGTATTTTTACATTGCAACAACAATAGTGATGAGATGCTGACTTTTTACAATATTGTGTTCTTCAATAATTAACTTTTTTTATGAATACCGCACAAGAGTCCCAACTGCTCCCGTCTGGAGCCAGGGAGACTATGGCATGCCCAATTGGGGTATGTTGTGAGGCTGAAGGTAGAAGGGAGGAGAAGGAGACGGGGAAGAGGAAAGTGGGTGCCAAAAGGGTGGAAAGTGAAAGTGCCAGAAGTATCCATAAGATAAGAAAAATTTGTATCTGTTGAGCTCTGGCATATCCATAATGGTAATCTGTTGAGTGATTCTATATCTTTTGTGGGATCGTTATGAGATAACGGACGTGATCTCCGTCTCGTCATTGTCTCGTCACATCGTAACGGAAGAAGATGTCATGTGTGCTGTAAAGTCATGTCCTAACAAGCAATGCGCTCAAGACCAAGACCATGCACAAGCATTAATTGATGCGGATGCAGGTGTCTGAAATAAAGCGAAAAATCCACATTTGCGGATATCCGCAACACCCCTGGTAATAATGCCGGGGGGTCAACTTTCGGGAGATCAATTGTCATGGAATCATCAAAATGTAACCATATGAATGATATTGTTGAACTTTTCTATTTATGACATGATCTATACCTTATACATAAAAATATGTTTGTTTCTGTCTATGATATGCATTGCTAAACCATTCATCCGATTGCGATGAAACTTTGGGGATTTTACGTGTGCATGTCCGCGATGGTTTCCACATATATAGTGAGTTCTGATATCATAAAATTATACATTGCGAATTATTCATCCGATTGCGATGAAAGTTTTGGGGATTTGAAGTGTGCATGCCCGCGATGGTTTCAATACATAATAGCGAGCTCTGGCGTCATAAAAATTCGTTACTACACCGTTCATCCGATTGCGAGGAAACTTTGGTGAGTTGTTGTGAGCACGCCCGCGAAGGTTTCTTTATATACTAGTGAGCACTGGCATTTTGAAATGTGTTTAAAAAAATTGCAATAGGTGGCACGCGAGCTGTTTGAAAACTGAATGTACCGATACTGAATGTATGGAATGTGGGAGCGGGGAGGGGAACTCGGGAGGGGAGGTTCGCAGGACGGGGGAAGTGGACAAATGGGAAAGGACCGCAGGGAAAAACAATTTATTTATTGAGTGGCATGGCAACGCATGCTGGGAACTCGCTAGTATAACATGCAAGTTATATTCTGAGCCAGTGAAACTACACCAATCTCATTTGTGGAATGTTGAAAGGCTGAAGGAAGTCGAGAAGGGCTCCCTCAGTCAGCCCGCCGGAGCAAAAGAACTACTTAGAGTCTAACAATTGATGGGGTACTTGAACTCCGCCGGTCTACTTGCCAAAAATCAATCTGCTTATCGAAGGTTTCATTCAACGGAAACTGTTCTTTTGAGGGGCAATTTCAGACTTGATCATCGGGATGAAAACAGTTGGGTTTGGTATCTTGTTCTTGACATGAGTGCGGCATTTGACACGGTAGATCGTAGTATTTTATTAACCTTTAACTACTGTCGTGCGGTCTTACAGGCCCCGGCAGGTACTTGACTTGCTAGTTTACCCCTTTCCCCGCGTAACACCGATCCCCACTTTTAAGTAGCTGCAAGTTCAGTACGCACATTGACATGGGAGCAGAAAGTAGTGTCTTCATGCGCGCATTTGGTGAGTAATTACGATTTGAAATTCCGAAGCGGCCTCTCAGGCCTCACGTCAGTAGTTACGTAAGTTTTTTGTTTTATTTTATTGTTAGAGTAAATTGTTATTTTTACAGATATTGTTAACTATGGATGTACCAGGGACTTCAGGAAGTAAAATAAATAGTTCTGCGACAGATTTACCGCATCCAAAGAGATCTCGGATATGTGTAAATGAATCCAATCCAAATTTTGCGCAAGTGATTGAGAACTGGATCGCGGATGAAAATTCCAGCGGATCCGAGGATGACGACGTTGGAGAAGATTTTTGTCCGGAGCACATTGAGCATGATACGGATACTATCACTGATATTTCTGATACCGAAGAAACTCAACCTGAACACCTGGAGGCGCCGTCATCGTCAAGCGAAACAAGTGTGCCCTGACTGTGCTTAGAATTTAAGGTGTAGTTCGACTGTGGACATTTTTTTTTTCAGAAGGTGTATGTACCTACTCTATTTTTTTTCTAAAATTTATATTAGTCTTATGTAAGAAATACAATTTTTTGTTATTCTGTGAGGAGTTTTTTTTGTGTTTTGATCATTTATATCTAATAGTCAGATTTTTCCCCAAAATTCAAGCAAATTTTTATTGTAGTCTTATATTTAAAAATTTAATAAATTTTATTTTCTTTCTATGCATAGTTTTTGTTATAACACTTCATTTAACATCCTAATGCAAAGACAGATATTTAAATCATCATTTTCTTTATAAAACACTGCATAATATATGCGGCCTATCAGGCCTCACGTCAGTACTAACGTTACAAAAAATGCACGACGCTAGTTAAAGGGTTAAATATGCTTGAAACCAAATTTGGCATTCGAGGTGATGATGGATGACATTGTACCTGTCTGGACGAGTAGCCTCAGTAACTTACAATAAATGTACTTCACCTGAAACTCCCATAGAATTTGGAGTTCCCCAGGGTTCTGCCTTGGGTCCCATTCTCTATAGGTGGCTAGCTTCATTAACACATTCTCAAGTTGGATGTATTTCAATAAACTCAAACTTAATCCGACAAAGGCAGAATTTATTTGGATAGCTTCTCCTGAAGGCAAGCCCTCATCGACTCCAGTCCAATCCATATTCAGGGTACAGATATAATCCCTTCTACAGAAAAAAATATCTAGGTTTCACTAGACAATAATCTTTCTCTTGAATCACAAATTTGAAAAGCTGTGAGTTCAGGCTTTTACCATCTAAGACAGATAAAATCAATCAGGCGATGCCTTCCCTCTGATAGAAAAAAGTCCCTCATAAATTCGTTCATTGTCTCACGTATGGACTATTGTAATAGTGCATATGCTGGCCTACCTAAAAAACAAGTCAATAGAATTCAGTCCATTTTCATCGCTGCGATGAGAATGATTTTTGGTGAATCTTTATCATTTTGATGGTGAAGTATTGCCGTAAAAACGTTTCTAAGGGATCGCCTTCATTGGCTTCGATGCCCAGAAAGAATAGAGTTCAAGATCTGCTTAATGACCTTCAAAGCATTGCAAGGGATGGCGCCAGCCTATATATCGGAACTATGTGTCCGACAAAACTTAAGCGATAGACAGCTTACTCTAAGGTCAGCAGATCTAGACGTAAATAATCGTTTAATAGAACTTTCTAGATCAAATCGAGCCGTTTACTATGATCGATCTTTTTGTGTAACTGGCCCGCTCATTTGGAATAAACTTCCCTCAGCTCTAAAACTCGACTGAATTTAAAAGGGCTTTTTTAAAAACAAACTTATTTAAAAAATCATACATTTCATGAATCTTAACTTCTTTATACTCTAATAAGCCATGTTTATCAAGTTTCCGGTAATTGTTTGGTTTCAGTTTCCTTCTTATTGTACTTTTATGCTTAATGTGCAATCAAAATGTTTCTTATTTCTAAACATAAACTGCCTCCTGTTCTATATTATATAATAGGTTTAATAATTCTTGTTTAATGGCACCGTTATTGTTCATCATTATCTATTATCCGGTGCCAAAACAGCACTGTTATTGTTAAATTTGTTCTCTTGGCATTGTATATATGTACATGCTGTATATTCTTTGTTTCATATTATTTTATCAATATTTTGTAAGGACCCGTAAGGAACACTATAGGATTACTTAAAAAAAATTATAGTTAAGCGTACTTGAAGTGAAATAACACTAAACTGCGACATATAAATATTACGTTATCATTTTTTTTTGAGATTATCAATTATTAAACATGAATACAAATTTTTCTCAATGGATACAAATTACAAAGTATCCAATGCGGCACTTGAGAAGTTAATAAAAGTTTTGTATGAGACCCTGCATTTAAATTTCCACTGAGAAATTGTATACTTCCTTGAACACCTGGAAGTTTTAAAGGTCTTCAAAAATATATTATTTTATTATTTAATCAGCAGGCAGCATTCTGCTGATGTGCTCATCATATCTGTTTCACAATAAATTTAAGATAATCTCTATGAAATGAAAATCTAGTCTCCTTCAACTGAAGCAATCTTCCGAACAGGACCTCCATCCATATGCTTGGTGTAACTCTAAGTGACCAGCTCAGGTTCGGGGACTCCATCAAAACCAGAGTTAACCAGGGCGTACTGTACAGGGCCCGCAGATACTTTAATAGTACACAACTGCTAACCCTGTACAAATCGCAAGTGCGCCCCACGGTTGAATTTGGCAGCCACCTCTGGTCTGGAGCTCCAAAATACCTAAAAAAAAACCCTTGACTCTGTGCAGAAACGGGCCGTCCGTTTGATAGATTCTCCCATCTTAACAGACGGACTGCAATCTTAGCACAGGCGTCAGGTGGGAATGCTGTCCTTGTTCTACCGGTATTACAATGGAAGATGCTCCGAGGAACTAGCGTCATTGATCCCCTCGGCACCGGTGCATAGTCGGGAAACACGCCAAATACGCGCCCAACATTTGTACACGGTTGACATCAGTCACATGAGAATGGGTCGTTTCTATGACTCGTTCTTGAGGTCAACAGCTCGGCTGTGGAACGATTTGTCGGCCTCTGTGTTTCCTCCCTCCTACAACATGGGTCTCTTCAAGACCCATGTTCACTCCTTCCTTTCTTCAAAAAGACCCTCCACACAGCATCTTCAAAGATGACATAAGCCCTGAGGGAAGTTATTTTCCTCAGGGCCTCCTGTGTGGAGTTAATGTAAAAAAAAAAATTCAGATGCTTAGATGAAAAAGTAATTACATATACACGGTGTCCGGAAACTTGCAGTACAAGTGGGAAACTGGTAAGTCTACATCACATTCGGAGTCGATTTGTGATATAACTTTTTTGACTTGAGCTCTCGTTTTCGAGTAAATCGGGTCCGAAGTTGGAATTTTTTTGGTTAAATTTGAAAAAAGATTTCACTAGGGGGTTGATTTCAGCTGTGTAATGTCTTATAAAATGCATCGAAGGGTAAACCGGGCTCAAAATTTTTTTTAACCCTTTAGTTGCCGAAAAAATGGAAAAGTAGAAAAAAAATATATTAAAATCGAAATGCTCAGATCGAAAAAAATAAGTTTTTTGGGTTCTCTATGTGATGTAGATTCACCATTTTCCCGCTTGTACTACGAGTTTCCGGACATGTTGTATATGAAATTCTCTTGATAGAAAAAAATCACATTTAGGATCTGTTATTTAATATATTATATAGGTATGGAAAAATTCTGTATTTTGAAGTGCTACAGAACTCTTTTTTTCTTTACTCTATTTTAAATACATGTCGCGTTTTATAAAATATTTTCACTAGTCGCTTGCGCTTATTATTGATTCTAATTGTGTTTAATATTAGTGCGCTCCCTCTATCATTCGTATATCTCCCTTTCTAACCACCTTCAATAATCTTAACTCGTCACCTGGAGGGAATTCGAAATTTTTGACCGCTTATAACGGAGCCACATTCAAATGGCTCTTTTATAATTTTTTAAAATTTTATTTTAAAAAGGCTTGTATTTAAAACTGAGAGTGGGAAAATGACATTTAGATTAAAAATGCTTTGTATTCGAATGGATAAGCCAGGCCACAAGAGTATAGCGTAAGTGTGTCAGCAACATTACTGTAGGTAATGTATTTCAAATTTGACAAGAACTTAAAAAACAATTCAACTTATGGTAACCCCGATTGGAGAACTACGGGGAACCAAAAGTAATGAGAATGTCTTTATGAATTTTTTATTTTTCAATATTTTCACACCAAAATTTGGTGGCCTTTAAAGTGTTCACCTTTAGAATGCATGCACTTGTCCAACTTTTTTTCCACTGTTCAAAACAATTTTGACACCTACTGATTGGAATGTCCTTTATGGCCTCCAGCGATTTTAGTTTCACTTCTTCAACAGTATGAAAATATTTCCCTTTCTAGTCCCTTTTCATCCTAGGGAGCAGAAAGACGTCACAGGGGGACAGGTAGGGTGAATAGTGCGGGTGAACAATTGGGGTCATTCCATATTTGCTTAAATACTGCTTCACAGCCAACACGGTGTGAGCAGGTGCGTTGTCCTGGTTGAAGAACCATTCCCCTTGAGACCCTTGAGGATTCGACCCTTTTAGACGATTTTTCCTGATGCTCTCTCGCAACCTCTTCAGTATCTCCTTGTAGAACTGTTGGTTAACTGTTTGGCCTGGAGGAACAAACTCGGTGTGCACAACATCTCTGAAAAAAACCAATGAGCATTGTCTTGATGTTCGATTTCACTTGACTTTTTTTCTGAAGAGGAGAGAGAGCACTCTTCCATTGGCTTGACTGTTGCTTGGTTTCGGGATTGTACCCATAATACCATGACTCATCACCAATAACCTTTCAAACCTTCAAGCCTGCCAATCCATGGCAGGCTTGAAGGCGAAGGCTCTCTTTGATCTTCAGAGGAGATTTTTACCGAAAGAAGAAATCTTGATTTACTTAAAATTAAACCTTGAACGAACGCGTGGACCCACAGCGATGTGGCTTCGCACACTGACCGAGAAAGAGTTTCCGTACAACAGCCAACCACACAAAACCCGTTCCTCCTCCACTTCTCCACACTACCAAAGAGAAGGGGGAAAGAAAAGTTTGAAAGTACCTGGCTATTCAGATCTGGTCACTAAACATATAAAGCCTTTTCAAGCACTGCTTCCATTCTGAATGGAGATATTTCACCAGAATGATATGGAGAGTACTTATCTACCACCCTGCAATTTATTTATATACTTACTGACAAATCCATTGGTTTATGATTAGCAGTTCTGCATATAGAAGTTATGCAAGGAAAATAATTTATTTTTTTACACCGATGAAAATGCTTACCTTCCAAATTAACAGGTTACATAAGTTTTTTTATTCATTTGTGATCAAAGGGTTACAAATATATTATAAAAAGGGCTAAGATTTTTTTTTTCAAAATATTTATTGCAGAAATTATATTTTTCTGATATAAAAAATAGTACATAGTGTTATGAGCTAATCACAATATTTTTTTAAAAGGCTTATTTATTTAATAAGATATTAATAAATTATTAACAAATAAACTGAATCAACTTTTTGTTACATTACATTTAAAAAAAAAATATTCGAGTGCAGTTAACACGCGGTAGAAACGAAACTTTACCAAAACAATCTCAACCAATGAAGAACCAAGGAGCCTTGAAAAGTGAGGTCATAATCAAAGCGGCCAATGAGCGCAGACCTAGCGTCATTTCCTTTTTATTACTCAATAGGAGCCTTGATAGGAGTTTGATGCTTCGCAGGTGCTATTATGCGTCATTTCCGTTTCATCCAATTTCCAAATTACAATGGGGCTAGGAGTTTCACTTCAAAAAACAAATATTTTAAGTACAACTATTAGATGAAATAATTTGGCTTTTAGTTTTCGTATTTATCGGTGTGATTTGAGAATACAAATACATATGTATAAAAACAGAGGAAAAATATACTTAGCCATGTTATAAAATGCAGGCTTAAAAATATCAAAAAAAAGCTATAAAATACAGTAAATGTAAATTTGAGTAGACTCATGTTCTCCATGATTTTTATATCAATATTATTTATGACAAAGAACATACATAAAATAGTAATATTTATGTATGTTCTCTACAACACATCGGGAGATGTATTATTGGGTGTGTTCAATCAGCCACAGGGCTCCGTTGATCACATGGTCTACTTCCACAGCCCCCAGGCTGAGGGCATGATTGTCTTCATACACCAGTACTCTACAACATATAAAACACATTATATTATGGTAAAGGCAAAATCAGCACAAATACGATATTATTTTGTAATAAAATATCCATTTTAAAATGAAATAATCATGATTTCTATAATTAGTGCAATATTATTTGTACAGAAAAATTCATGATTCATGATAAAAAACACTTTTTTTACCAAAAAAGTTTACTTTGTTTGCATTTTCCGTTGAGGGGGGGGGGGGGGGGGGGGGAAATACCTTTAGGACTAGATTTTTTTAAATGATTTTCGTGATTTTTTTTGCATGGAAGATATGTACATAATTTCTTTAAACTTTGAGATCATTTTACACATCTATTTAAGAAAATATTGTGAAGTTTTTGAAGCACTTCCTCAGAAAATATGAAAATTATCAGCTGTTACCCAACGAAGGTCACCATCAGACGTAGTCATTTTATTTGTGTGCATTCTGGAGGCCACAGTTTTCATTTCAAATCAATAGGGTTTTGAATTTTTCTAAACTTTTCGTAACTTTTCCCAAAAAATGGAAAATCAATTTTTTTGCAGGTGTAAATAGGAAACCTGATTTGATGCCATTTTTTTGCTATGTTTTTGTAATTAAAAAATATTTTGTGAAATGATATTACTAAGACCTTAGGTTTGGATACGTAATTATATAAAAAAAATTATCGGTAATTTTTTTAAGGTTGGTTGAAAACTTTTTGAGCTAGAGTGTGCACACAAATTTAAAAAAAGTTGTTTCGAGAAAAACTCAAGTTTACCGCGCGGTTCGACACTTGGGGAAAGATCACTTAAATACCCTCATAACATAGGAACGAATTGAAATTTTAATTTCAAATTTTGGGAACAAATTCTTAAATAGTTATGCTAACAATTTATGAAATAACTTTTTTTTTTGAGTCATCTAAAGGTATTTCCCCCCTTAACCCTTGTATTGCCTGGGGTAAAATATTTGTAATTTGTAAATTTGTAAATTGAACCCTTTGGAGATATGTTTTTTCTCTCTAATGTCATAAAAAAATATAATATAAAAAATAAATATAAAAATATTCTTGAGATATATTATATTTTCAAGCTAAATAAGCGTTCTTTACAATAAAAGTAAGTCCTTTGAAAATCGAAATTGTGTCATCTGACAAGAAATTTTGTGATGCGCTTTTTCTCAGATAAAATAAACATATTTGCAAGTGACCAAATCACGAGTTGGAATAATATTAAGATAACATTATTTCGAACGCAGGCAAATAAAATATATTTTAGTTTAGTAGCGCCCTTGGGGTTATTTTTCACAAAAACAGCACTATACAAATCATCCAAATATTATTATTATTATTAGTATGCTAGGAGTATTTTTAACTTTTTCCACGCGATCGTAACAACAGTTGATACGGCAAAAAGCCACGCCTCACACGCGCCCGTATCAGCCCTTGTTACGCTATCTTCGACTGCCCATATCACAGCGTTCTTATATCACACTATTATTTCCCGCTTGCTAGGCATTCGTGTAACTATCACGATGCTGACATCTTCAGGCATATTTCGAAAGTAAAATTGTATTTCGTAAAAAACATCTATAATCAAGTGAAATTATCCTCGTGCCTTTGAGTGCAGAGTTCGAAATTTACTCCACAGATGGCGCTAGTACTTTGCGCAAGCGCACGCAAGAGATTCCAGTTGACCATACCGGACACGCGTCGATTGATATTTATTATCGAGATCGCGTGTATTTTAAACATTTGTGTAGTTAAACTGTGATTTTGACTTTAAATTACGGAATATTTATTACGGGAATATGCACATGGAAGGTTTTGGGCTTTCTACATGAATTCCCGTGCGGGTAATTGGTGAAGGTCCTGATTTATCAAGACGATTTCGAACAGCGTCCGCAAAGCTATTCAAAGTGTCATCAGAATTTTATAACATGTCTATTTTGGTTTTAAATTAGTTACTAAAGTGCGTGTTTATTTTCATTCAGTTTCAAAGTTATTAGGAAACGTTCACAATAAGTTTTTAGTGTTTGAAATTGAATAAAAATGGCCCATATTTTGGAAGATGATGAAATTGAAAATATAGTGCAGATGTTGGATTCTGATTATGAAATGTCCGAGGATGAATTTGTACCTTCGGAAATATCAGATGCAGAAACTCAAGCTGATGAGTCTGTACGGGAAGAAGTGCTACACTCCTGGGTGTCCGGACCTCATATTCCAATAGTACACGAATTTGATGATTTTCAATCCGGCATTTCTGTACAATTTAACGAAAACTCAACAAAAAGTGATTTTTTTGAACATTTTTTGAATCGCTCCATTATGAATGAAATTGTAAGAGAAATACACGACTACCATAGTTTTGTTCTCAATACAAAGGAATTTGGTGCAAATTCAAGAATTCATAAATGGAAGGACACAAATATTGAAGAAATGTATTTATTTATTGCAATAACCATGCTAATGACAAGAAACCAACACTTGACTATTGAAGAGTATTGGAGTACAAATATATTTCTTAGTTCGCCTATTTTTGGCCAGATCATGCGTAGAGATCGATATCAACTGTTATTGCAAAATTTACATTTCTGTGACTCAAATTCGCCTTCTACAGATCGTCTTTATAAAATAAGGTTAGTTTTAAATCACACCCGAACATTATTCAAACAGTCTGTAATACCTTATGAAGATCTACGCATAGATGAAAGCATAATTGTTTTCAAGGGTAGGCTTATTTTCAAACAGTATATTCCATCGAAACGACACCGCTTTGGAATCAAAATGTTTGTTTTGTGTGATGTGAAAACTGGATACATTCTTGATTTTATAATTTACTGTGGAGAAGGCACGGAAATAACGGATGAGCAGAACTTGGGAATAACCGGCGCTGTTGTAACCACACTTCTAAATGATTATTTTGGTAAGGGGCACAATTTGTGGTGTGACAATTGGTACACAAGCCCAAAGTTATTCCAGTTTTTGCATTCGGAAAAAACGAATGCCTGTGGGACGGTAAAAAAAACCCGTAAGGAAATGCCAAAATTTAAAAAACTAAAAAAAGGTGAATTTGAGTCAAAAAGCCGCGGTTCCCTTTTAGCATTAAAATGGTGTGATAAAAGGGATGTGCACATGCTTACTACCTTGCACGATGACACATTTAAAGAAACAGGGAAAATAAATCACCGAACTAAACAACCCATTCACAAGCCCGCCTGTGTAATCGATTACAATAAATCTATGGGAACTGTTGACAAAGGTGACATGATGCTGAGCAGTTTATCATGTATGCGAAAGACGATAAAATGGTACAAAAAAGTATTTTTTCACATAATTGACCTGTATTTATTGAATGCACTTATTTTGTACACCCAAGTGACAGGTATAAAAAAGCCGTTAGCAGATTTTCAATTGGCGGTTATAATGCAACTTGTTGCGAAATATAAACCACAGGTTACACAAATACCACAGCCTACAACATCAGCCCACCTCAGTCCATTTCGGATTCTACCTAAACATGCCACTAAGCATATGGCAGGATTGATTCCAGCAACCGACAAATCAAATAAACCGCGCAGACGATGTCGTGTATGCCGACTTACAAATAATAAAATGCAATTAACGAGATACATGTGTAAAGAATGCGGTGTGTCGTTATGTATCGAACCCTGTTTTAAAAAATACCATACCTCAAAAAAATTGTGACCGGCATAAACTCCTCAAAAAAAAAAAAAAATCTTTTAACTGCTTAGATAATTAAAACAATATTTATTATATGACAAAATCTATTCGTTTCGTGTTTTAAGTGTTGAGTTTTAGAACTTGTTAACTTACGAATTAATAATAATAAGTGATTGAGGTACCACTTGTGCCTATCAACGCAGTGTCCTGAGTACGAGCACGCGGATAAATGGCGCCGCTTTTAAGATAACGTGGGTAAGTTTTTGTATGGAATTTAATGTTTTTGTTTTTTATAAACATCTAGGAGTGTTTACAGACGACGATTTGGTTTCAAATTGTAGATAATAATCTTATCTGTTTATATAGTATGATAAATCATGCCATAATATGCTGTAATTTGACATAAAATTGGATGGATAGGTACTTGAAATATGACATATACATGTACCGCGTACGGGTATTGAAAAAACGGAGTATTTCAACGCGGGGAAAAGGTTAAGGGTAGCTTCACATTCGTAAGTTTTTTCCCGTAAATCGCTCACAAAAGCGATTCAGTTACAAAAGCTGATCTTTTGCGAGTTTTTTGACAGCTCTAATCGCATCCGCGCGAACTTCCAGCCTTCTTACAGATTATAAAATCAGTTTGATAATACAATTGAGCAGAGAGAACAACAGTTGAGCAGAGAGACTTGCCGCAAGAAATGTTACCAAAATGCGCCGTTTGCTAGATGTCAAAAATTAAAAGACATAGGATAGGATGTCCGAAAGGCGCGCAAGATGGATCGGCCATGCAATAAGACAAGAAGGCCTCTTGCATGCCATAATGGAGGGTATGACCGAGGGGACAAACGCTAGGGGATGCCCACGCCGAGATTACCTGGAGGACCTGCTGGTGGACGTGCGCTGCTTATCATATGCAGACTTCAAAAGAGCCGCACAAGACAGGGAAGAGTGGAAGAAACGAATAGATGAAATTGCTGCAAACCAATCCCAGGATTGAAACCAGAGAGAGAGGATACGATTTTTTTCCTTTAAAACTAGTATTTATTTACACTTAAAGTTTTCTGAAAATGAGCATCCTTCGATTCAATTATCGGTCCAATCCTTTCTATTCTCAATGTTTCTATTTTTAAATTACGTATTTGAATTCAAAGTAGGTTGCTGTCAGGTAGCTGTCCTATGGATAAAATGAAAGAAATCCATTAATTTCCGGCTTTGACGGCACAAAAGCATGTGGATAATTGTTTAATTAAAGCCAAATTCTATTTCAATACTTTATTTGGGCCTTTTCGTCTTTATTGACAAAAGCAATTGGATAATTGTTTAATTAAAGCTAAATTCTATTTCAATACTTTATTTGGGCCTTTTCGTCTTTATTGACAAAAGCAATTCGATAATTGTTTAATTAAAGCCAAATTCTATTTCAATACTTTATTTGGGCCTTTTCGTCTTTATTGATAATTGTTTAATTAAAGCCAAATTCTATTTCAATACTTTATTTGGGCCTTTTCGTCTTTATTGACAAAAGCAATTGGATAATTGTTTAATTAAAGCTAAATTCTATTTCAATACTTTATTTGGGCCTTTTCGTCTTTATTGACAAAAGCAATTCGATAATTGTTTAATTAAAGCCAAATTCTATTTCAATACTTTATTTGGGCCTTTTCGTCTTTATTGATAATTGTTTAATTAAAGCCAAATTCTATTTCAATACTTTATTTGGGCCTTTTCGTCTTTATTGCCAAAAGCAATTGGATAATTGTTTAATTAAAGCTAAATTCTATTTCAATACTTTATTTGGGCCTTTTCGTCTTTATTGACAAAAGCAATTCGATAATTGTTTAATTAAAGCCAAATTCTATTTCAATACTTTATTTGGGCCTTTTCGTCTTTATTGATAATTGTTTAATTAAAGCCAAATTCTATTTCAATACTTTATTTGGGCCTTTTCGTCTTTATTGACAAAATCGCATAAATTTGACAGTGCAGATCGTTGTTGACAGGAAGCCGTCTTACCGCAAATAAATTTACAGATGTAAATGGTTGCATGAGTATTTACACAGGTCAGACTTCTGAACAACTTCCGTGAGCATTAATTACCACAAGTCGGATGCATATGTAAACGCTCCTGTGAGTAACTTGTCAAAAACTTCCGTTAAGTCGTAAATTTTATTTACGAGTGTAAAGCTAGCCTAAGGTTCAACATACCATAAAATCGAAGAGCTGTGGTGAGCTACTAGCAAATCCACAGTGGATTTCTTGGCACACTCAGGGTTAAATTCCAAATGCCCAGAGTCAGTGAAAACATTTTGAGGAAACTTTATAGAGAAGTGGGAGAACAGAAGAAGAGGAAGGTTGTCAAGTACTTGTATATTCAGATCTTGTCACTAAACATGCTAAAACACACAACAACATTCAAAGACCATCATAATAATAATATGTATATATACATACCTAGCTTTGCAGCCGTTGGCCTTGATCTTCTGGTAGAACTCCAAGCCCTGGAAGATGGGCACCCGCCTGTCCTTGGAGCCGAGCAGCAGCAGTGTGGGGGCCTTCACGTTGTGGGCGTGCGCCAGCGGGGAGCCCCGGCGCATGGCCAGGAGTAGCTCCTCGCTCGCTGGGCCCACTTCGTTGAATACTGTACCTGCCTCGTAAGCGCACCTGCGCAGTCAATTATAACTTTGTATCTCATAAGTTGCTAATATACATACAGTAAATCTGATACAGAAAAAAAATAAAGGTTATGTTTTATGGTATCTTGAGAACTGAAATGAAAAAAATACTAATTTGGAACCAACCTAAAGTATTTAAAGTACTAAAAACCATATAAGAAAGTTTGAGGGAAGAGGAAGCGGTAAATATGTATGGAAAAGACTCTATTCTGCAATGGATATCGATCGTCCAGTTGATTAGACAGACATCTCCAAATACCGAGTTTTGAGATAATAAGGAAAGCAAAACCGAATGCTCAACATAAATCAAAATTATTTACACTTTCTGTGTTTTGCGAATTAAATCTATATATATAAAAATCAAAATGTGTTTGTTTCTGGGTTTACACGTATTGTATATATATATATGTCCGCTATACATTGCTAAACCATTCATCCGATTGCGATGAAACTTTGGGAATTTGTTGTGCGCATACCTGTAAAGGTTTCTGTATACAACAGTGGGCTTTGGCATAATGAAATTATGCATGGCTAAACCGTTCATCCAATTGCAATTAAAATTTGGGGATTTGTCGGGAGGAGAGGGGAGGCGAGTTTTGAGATTATAAGGAAAGCAAAACCGAATGCTCAACATAAATCAAAATTATTTACACTTTCTGTGTTTTGCGAATTAAATCTATATATATAAAAATCAAAATGTGTTTGTTTCTGGGTTTACACATATTGTATATATATATATATATATATATGTCCGCTATACATTGCTAAACCATTCATCCGATTGCGATGAAACTTTGGGGATTTGTTGTGCGCATGCCCGCGAAGGTTTCTGTATACAACAGTGGGCTCTGGCATCATGAAATTATGCATGGCTAAACCGTTCATCCGATTGCGATTAAAATTTGGGGATTTGTCATGAGGAGAGGGGAGGGGGAGGGGTGGGGTGGATGGGGAGGATGGGGGGGGTTGGAGGCGGTGGAGGGGGAAGGGGGAAAAGGGTAACTCAGAAGGGTGCAGAGGGGAGAGGGAGGAGGGAACCAAAAGCCGCCCGCAGGGCCTAGCAGAAAAGACCTGCAGAGCGGGTTTTTAACTACTAGAATGCTATAAAATAACACCGGGAGGGATGGCGGGTCAATACATTAGTATGAATTTTGAAATATCCTAGATTTGATATTTGAGATCCAGAAAATATCAAAATGTAGTTTTTCACTACAAGTTTTTCGGCTTTATAACTGATTTGGAGGTGCTCATGAGCAGTCTAAGTATTGTATAGTTTACAAGGTAAGGGGTACACTATTACATATAACTGCATGATCAACCCAAATTTCGATCTTTTGTTGATGTCTGACTAATCAACTGGACAATCGATATATCAATCGTCCAGTTGATTAGTCACAGACATCCATTAAAAACCTAAATTTGAGTCGAGTATGCAGTTATATGTAATTGTGTACCCTGTATCTGGAACAATATTAAAGATTACTCGTAATCATCACCAAATTTACATTTCTCTTGGGATGCTATGATTTATATGTACCAGACCACTACAGCGGAAGTCGACATCATGATTTATTTAAAGTACCGAATGGCAGAACAGACGTCTTGGCAAAACATAGCATGACGAGAGGAGTGGTGCTGTTAAATGAACTTGCAAACCATTTGGATGTAAGTGACTGTTCTCTACATGCCACAAAAAAAATTATTGAAGAGTCACTTGCCTAAATGCTGATAGGGTAATTAAATTGTACTGTAATTGGAAATATTCCGGTGTAAAATAACACAGTGAAACTCTCTTAAGAAATTTCATGGCTTAAGAAGTTTGGTTTTATCAGTCCCTCGGCCCAAAATTGGCCCAATTTTTGCCACATATAAGGTTTCTTGCTTAAGAAGTTTGATTTTTCCGGTCCCTTGGAAAACTTCTTAAAATGATTTCACTGTAATAAAATAATAAATAATTATAAGGCAGAAAAACTTGTACATACTGAATTAAACAAAATGTTGATGTTTTCTGGGTCACTAGTACGATATTTAAAAATGTCATACTAATGTACCAAACTGTTATGCCTTCCATTGTCATTTTATAGCGTATTTAATAAGTAGAACACAGACACATGAAAATAATATTAGTTATATTATTATATTGCTTTCCTCATTATCTCAAAACTTAGTACATATTTGGAGACGTCTTACTAATCAACTGGACGATCGATACATTGTATATATACAGGGGATGATGGAATTAAAATTCGATACGCATGAGAAGGTATCATTGTTGAGCCCTCAGCATTTTGATTCTAGGATTAGTTCTAACTTTTACAGTTAATTATTTTATAAGTTCTCAATCTACCCAACTTACGAGTCTGGTATATCGGTAGTGTTATACTTCGACACGAGTTCAGTCACAGGATTTTTAGCAACAGCCGCAGAAAACACCTCTGGGTGCAGTCCCACCAGCAACGTAACGAGGTATCCCCCGTGAGACTTCCCGTAGGCAACTACTTTGGAAGACTGTTTTTCTTTCATCAGGGTAGCCAACGCGAGCGTGCAATCTTTGGCATCGTTCACGCCGATATTCCCCGGCAAACTCAACAGGTTGTCTTGACCATGGCCGGTAGAGCCACGGTAGTTAACTTGTAATATTGAAAAACCTGAATCGAAAGAATTAAAATAGTTTTAATTCAATTTTGTTAAGATATAAAATATACAGTCAATTCTTTTTTTACGCGATTTTTATAATATAGCACGGTCAACAAAGCGAAATGGTAGAAACAGCAGAAATGCGAATGCTTAGATGGTCGGCAGGAGTATCACTAAAAGATAAGATTAAAAGTTCACACATTCATGGTAGCCTGGGTGTCACAGACATAAACAGTAAGCTGGAGGAACGACAGTTGAGATGGTATGGGCACATAAGACGGAGACCATCAGTATCACAGTGAAGCAGGCAATGTCTATGGAGCTTCATCGACAGTCATCCAGAGGAAGACTGAAAAACTCCTGGATGACTCAATGCTCCAAAATACTTCAGAGAAATGGCCTGGATGAAGGCGATACTCAGAACAGAAGAAACTACAACCTGAGAACGAGAAGAACCGACTCCAACAGCCTACCTAGGCAATGAGTTGGGACAGCGCAAGGAAGAAGAAGAACAAAGCGAAATGGTAAAATCCAATTATTAAAATAAATTCGAGTCCACCCAATAATATTGGAAGAAATAAAAAGTAATGTTAGTCATTTTTTGATACTGGAAGAATTTTTCACAATGCATTTTGTGCACAGCATTTTTAACATGGTGTTCTGTGGAACGTACACATATTATCTCACGTAAAACAAGAATTAAGTGTACCACAGTTATAACTACTACTACAGATCTACCGGGCTGGTCAAAACATCCACACTTAAATAATTTTTTTTAAATGTCCCCATTGGGTAACCTTTTTAAAAGATTTGTAACAAGTGCTTACCAATCAGGGATATCGCTAGAGTTAAACATGGAGACAACATCCGAGACGGGGTTGCCAGCGACAACGGCCGAGTACTTGTCCGGAAACTGCCCGCTGAGGTGGGCGACAAGGAAGCCGCCGTGGGACCGCCCAATCAGGACACATCTGTCTTTGTCTATGGAGAACTGTTCGACGGCTTTGTCCGTGGCGAGGATGCAGTCCCGAACGTCCACGTCGCCGATCCTCGAGGCGAGATATTCCACACTTGTTTGACCAGCGCCGGTTGATCCTCGGAAATTTATTTGAACCATTGCGAAACCTAGCAAAAGGTATGCAAAATGTGTGTAAAAAATCAACAAAAAATATATATATTAGATAGAAAAAGACAGACTCACATATGAGTCGAACTTTGTTTCAATATAAGAGGGAAGGCTGTTTACTTGTTGAAGAAATTTAACATTTTTGGTTAAATGTATTACGCACACCCAGGCAGTGCCTTAGTGGGTTCACATTACTTACTTTTGGCTTATATTAGGACATATATTTATTTTTCGCTTACTTTTACATTACTTGTGTCTTTTTTTGCATCTTACTTATATTTAGAAATTATGATAAAAGTAAATTTTGAAATGCATGTAGAATTAATGGGAAAAAAAAACCGCATCCTGGGCGATTACACAAATACGCGTGAAAAAAAAAACCATTTCGAGCTGTCACGTTAATGAGCGTGATACAAACACTAAGGAATAAATCAATGACCTAAAATAAAATTATTAAAAAATATTAATATAATATCAAAACAATTCGCTTGAAGCGGTTAATAACAACTCAAATTATTGAATCACTGCCAGAACTTTCATATTGAGAATTTTCAAATAAGGTTAAAAAATATACACATTATCAAAAGTCACGTTCAGAATTTATTATTCAGTAGAATTCGGTTATAACGATTTCGCTTATAACGGTCTACCTTTTTTAGCGAAGACAATGTAAATTGAAGTTAGGTTTCATAGCTCTTAGTAGGAAAACGCATCCGTTTAGTATGACTCCGTTTTAAGTGACAACTGCTTAAAGCGATCTATTTTGACCTATTTTAATGATAATTCGTTCGGTTAGAACGACGCGCAGTGTTTGGTTTACAAAACCAAGGCACCAATACTTCGCCGCCCCGCGCCTCACCTACTCCCCGTGCCCGCTACCCCCCGCACCAATCACAGTCAGTCTTCAGTAGCGTATTTACAATGCTGTGCGAAGTTTTTACTATCGAACATAAATTGGCCAAAAATAAACTCAAATTACAGACTTTCTACGTTAGTAACTACCTACATATTTACTTGCATCGAATGTAGGTACATTGTATCCTTTTAGATTACAGTACATTATGTATGTTTGTTATGTGGAATGTTTAAGTACCATCAAAGTTATAATTTGTATTGAATGTATAATTTAACTAAAAAGAAAATTATCTATCCGTACTATTATATTTTTCATAAAAATAATTACAATAACATTAATATGTATCATAATAAAAACAAGCTTACATTATCCGGCCGTTTTGTACGTCGTCCGGTTAGTACGACTAGGTATCGCCAGTCCCTTGAGGTTCGTTATATATGGATTCTACTGTAATTACAGTAGAATTTTAGGTATATAAGACATTTAATACAAATTATAACTTTAATGGTACTTAAACATTCCACATAACAAACATAGATAATGTACTGTAATATAAAAATATACAATGTACCTACATTCTATGCAAGTAAATATTTTCACCAGTTTCATCCTACTATGGACATTTTCAGACTGGAAGTTGAAATTCTTATGCTACGGAATTTATACAAACTTAGGCAGAGGTACACAACATTGTCTCTATATAATGAATGTTTCTATTTTGTTAATTTAAGGTATTATAAGTTATTTTGTTAATTTAACCCCTCCGAATTTTCGAGAATATTCGCTTTTGGTGTCTCTAACAAAATGACATTTTACGAAAACTTTTTGTTATTACCGCTTCACAATTAAAGCTCTATAAATGAAACATTTCTGAACTTAGCCGAATAGTAAAAGCTGTTTTAGAAAGGTTACAAAATAGGCTTTCAAATTATTATATTACAAATAAATATTAGCATTTGTAAATATTAGAATTTAAAACGCAACATTAAAAATAGGTAAAAATGACTCACATGATGTTATGTGAAAACGGTACTAAAATCACAGATTATGTAAACAACAATACTTATTCTATTGTATATATGTGTAATAAACACTTTTGTCACCTCACTTTTTTATCATTTCATATAAAAATTTAAAATGTGGAGCGCGGTGGAGCCGCCGGTAGCAAAATTGCGCTTGTAAATATTTTTGTCAACTACACAACTGACAGCTGATTCCTGTTATGTATTTCCATAGACAACTTGATAGGGATGTGCAGCTTGATCTACTATCGACCTTTTACTTTTTGTTTTAGGGATGTAACTAAAACAATAACAGAGTTAGAACGATTTCTATGGAATCACACGCGCTGACGTATAAACACGCTTATTGTACTTGACTGCTGTCCTATTTCTAACGCTTATATCTGCTTACGTTGCGGAGGGGTTAAGGTATATATAGTTAATTATAAAGTTTATTATTAAAATTGTGAATGATGTTACATAGTAAATAGATATTTTTAATTCACATGAACATATATGAATTTATATACATAATTGAAAAAGGTTTGTGATTACTAATATTTTATTTGTTGGGATATTCTCTCCTTGTTGCTTAGGGCTTAATTGACAAATATTGATGCACCATGGTATTTATTATTATTAGGGTTCTCGTATATTTGGGTTATTACATTTTTAAATTACCCCACTGCTCTCTGAAGTAAAATTATTCTAAGTGAATTATAATGGGTATATTAATGGTGATTGAGCATTATGTTCCAACTGTTTATTCATAAAATATTTACGATCTATTTTCTTCGTTAGGCGATTAATTTCTATTTGTTCTTGAGTTGATGTCCTGACACGTACATTTCAAAACATTGGCATTAAACAGGGATTCTATCTTATTTTTCTTTATGGTGGATATTGTAGAATGAGATAAGTCGAACTCTTTCGCAAGGGTTACATTTGATTCACCGGCTTCTAAATGGTGTAATATAGCACTTTTTTCTTCAGTTGAAAAACACTTTCACTTCACGGAACTCATTGTGTCAAGCTCCTAGTCACAAGAGACGCTGGGGCAGCGAGGTATTGGTGCTTAGGTTTTGTAAACAAAACACTATGCGTCGTTCTAACCGGACGAATTATCATTAAAACAGGTCAAAATAGATCGCTTTAAGCAGTTAGTCGCTTAAAAACTAGTGTTGCAACAAAACTCTGCTTGCGCTTCCGCTTCTGCAGAAGTTCTGCAAGATTTTTCACTTCCGTTTCCGTTTCTGGTTCCGCAAACTTTATAACAGAATTCTAAATGAAGAATACAGCGAGTGCGGGGGTGTGCGGCACATGGACGACTGGACAGGGGGCGGTACACAAACGTGTCGCAACGAGTTCGTTTGTTTTTATATTATTTTGGTTCATTCTGCGCATCTCTTCGAGAACTCTTCTACAACTGACGATGGTGACAGTTTATTTTTAGAGATACAGTCACACCTTTGGGAGTACAAGAAAGAGAAGAGACTACCTCTCCATGAGGATCCCCTTATGTGGTGGAATCTTAAATCGTAAATCGTAAATCTTCTTTCCTTTGCTGCTTATGTTTTACACACGTTAAGTTTATTATTACCTCCTACGTTTATTTATATTATTTTGCTGAATTGTTACTATGTTTAGATTTAGATCTTGGCCTTACTATGTGTTTTTAAAGTTTTAACGAAATTCTTGATTTTATGAAACTATATATATAAATTCCATGAAAAACTTATTACAATTTCCAATAATTCTGTTAAGATTTTTGGTTTTATGATACTATGTAGGTACATTCCATGATAACCTTATAACAATTTTCAATAATTCTTTCTATATATTTGGTTTTATGACATTATGTACATCTTTCAGCAATTACCAAAAATTCTTTTCAGAGTTTTGGTTTTATGATAACCATCAACAATTTCCAATAATTTTATCCAGATTCTATATACTTATGTTTTTATGATAATGTGCATGCATGCGTGTACATATGTGTATGTGTGTATGTATGAGTATATGTATGCATTTATATGTACCCGTCTCAGAACAGACCTCGTCTAGTGAGGTGGGTTACTTATTTGTTTGTATATGATAATGTTATTTCAATAAACGCCCGGGTTGCCGGCAATTAAATTTAAATACCCCCCATCTGTTGCCAATAGTTCGCCAAAACTTATCAGCTCCCCCCAGCAGAGTAGCCAGTGAGCAATTATTTAGTGGAGCTGGTTTAATATATGAAGAACACCGAAAGACTCAAAGGTGTAAAAGCAGCCAAATTACTTTTTATTAAATATAATTTACCTCTGTTTAATTTCGAGTACTACAAGTACAAAATACAAATTTAATTAAAAATAAAATTGTGCTTTTTCTTCATAGTATTAACACTTCCGCTTCCGGTAAGATTTACTTTTGACATCTGTTTCCGTTTCTGCTTCCGTTAAGACACTTCCATTGCATCACTACTTAAAACGGAGTCGTACTAAATGGATACATTTTCCTACTAAAAGCTATGAAACCGAACTTAGTTTACATTTTCGTCGCTAAAAACGATAAGTCGTTATATCCGAATCTTACTGTAACTATTTTTGCATGTTAAAGTTTACCTCAATAAGGAATGAGTCTATTTTTAGACAATTCACAAATTAAATTCAAAGGAGTCCAAACATGAAGCTTTTTGGGCATGGGTACAATGATGCACACGCAAAATGTAAATGCTATTAGCCCGGTATTGCACTTAAACTAGGAGGGATATGCTTGAAAAAATGCATCCATAATATATTTTTTTCTATGACAAATACAATCACTTCCCAAATTACTCCAGGTACACAGAGCCGGCACTAAGCCAAACGACGCCTGGTGCTAGTAATAAATTGGCAAGTCGGCGCCCAGGTTGCTTCAATTGTACTTACACATTCACCAAACAGTTCTACAAAATTCTTACCGAGCATAGTATACAATGCAGATTCCAGGCTGTAACTGTTGGCGAAACTGGAATGGGGCCCTCCATGGGGCCACACAATGAGTGGCTGCTTTAGTCCCTCGGTCTGGGGGCCCCCCATAAATAATGCCGTGAAGTCCTCTGCAAAGAGTGCGAAAAATTAATAAACTTACACAGTTCAATTTAATTTAATAACATGTCTTGTGTGAAGGCTTGTCTAAAGGATTTGTGGAAGACCTTTTTGAAAAAGAATGAGTAAAACTGAGTCTTGAAGAGACCCAAGTTGCAGGAGCAAGGAAACACAGAAACCGGTAAATTGAAACTTGTGAAAATAATTTATTCTCATTGTGGCAAATTTCAACTATGTTAGGCACATATTTGGCATCTCAAATGGATCAATGATTTTAGTCCTGCAGACGACCTTCCATTGAAATACTGGTAGAATAAGCATAGTAATCGCATCAGATGTTTTACGATCACAATCAGTCTGTTAACACACTCCAGGCGGGCGAAAACAAGGAACCAGTCCGAGAAAATGAAATTTGTTTCAAACCGATATATCTTGGAAAATAATATGTGCATTTGAATGAATTTTTTCACTCTCCTATAAAAGTATTGTCCAAAATTATAGCCCACTTTGTAATAGGACTCCATAAACAGAAGTTAAAGTTAGTGTTGGGCCATTTAGTGACGATTTATGTTTAAAGATATATGTATTTTATTACTTTTACCGTACAAAAAATTGGTTTTCACTTTGGTACAAATCATTACAAAAAAAGAATAATTTGCCCATCTCCAGGGCTAAAGTGTAAGTTTCCTTTTGATAAAATATTCTTACACACAAACGACAAGGAGATAAGAAGATTACCCCGTCTTGTATCACATATACATAGATATTTACATTTACGTATAGTTGGGACTAGACATGGGCAAAATTGAATGACTGAATTAAACGAATAAATTCAATCTTGTGACACACTCAATCTGATTCCCAATTTTAAAAGGAATTGATTCTTCATTTAATTTGGCCTTACATCCTACGATTTTTAATGGCATCATAAATATTTATTTTACCGTTAAATTATTTCAATGAATGACGTGCACCGTAAACAATTTAAATATTATAATATTTCGTAGGTATTAAAATGTTATTCTATGGGCGGCGCGCCGCGAAGTTGCCTAAAGTAAAGTATCTATCCCACTCTCGCACCGCCATTCATAAAAACACGCGTAGATACATCATTGTAGTCCCCGGCACAAGTAAAATACGGCAGCGAGTCAGCCGATTCAATTCCAAGTTCCTACCAACGCTATTCAGTATTGTCCCCGTCAATCTGAGGTCCCAAATGTCCCGGGTCCGCAGCCTAGTCTGTCGCTATCGACAGACTGACGCGGACTATGTCCGAAGCGCTCTATTCGGGAATTAACATTAGCTTTTTCAGTTGAGACAAAGACCAGTTCAAACTAGTCGAACTCAGGATCCCGGATCTGTGAGAAACGCTAACTTTACTAGGTCCACAGCTCGAGAATCACTGCACACTAGTCAAAAGTTACTAATTCATTCCTCAATGCCCGCTGCGAATCTGCCCGCGCAGTTCATTAATTCCTCTCCACGGGCCAAGCTGTCAATTTCATTACACAGTTGGTTATTTTTTGGTACGTACCAAAGCTATACGAATACATGTCCTTACCTACTTTTAGACGCAGATCTTGAGTAGGTAGATATAATATGTGAATTTACAGATATTATAAAGCTAATTGGCTGTGGTCAGCTGTCTTAAATTACTCGCAAATAAATAAATGTTTGTTTTCGATCACGTGTAATAAAATAAAATTAGTAAAACTTTAGGCGAGAACCAAAAAACTGTTTAATTTTAAGATTTAATTGCTAGCCTAATAGAAATATATTTTTCTGGTCAAAAATTTGTTTTTTTTTGTCAAAATATTATCTACACATTAAAATATTTCCCGTCATGCGTCATTAGTACAATTTTTTAGAACGACATAATTCACCCTAAGAAGAGTGTTTTGCGTAGTGAAAACTTCTTGAGCACCGTTGTGATTTGAAGGCAAAAGCGACAAACACACGCATCTATAGGATTTAGTTTGCGATTGAATGAGATAGTATTATCTTGTTTGTGCAGTTTTTCGTAGCCTTTCGGTCTCCCCTTTGTGCGGTGCTTCGTAGCCTCCCCAATCATGTGTACTTTAGTTTTCCGAAGGTTTACTTTAACCGCGTATTAAATAATATATGTATGTTTACATTTAACCGCTGGGAGGCCGGACACGTGCCGGCGCGCGCGTCATATGCGCATGCGCGAGAAAATAATTCAAATATTTGAATAATACTTCCGACAAAAAACTTTTGGTCTACGATTTTGGCCCTTCTATGTACACAATTTGTATGAAGAACAGTGTCAGAATCGCTTGCGCCGTCATTACTCTCGGAGACGCTACAAGTTTCATTCACCTTGTCACCCTGGAATATTTTTAAAACGATTTCTTCTATGACAATCGGCTGTCAGAATTTGCCGCGAATTTAACGGTCGCAATTAATGCGTGTATCGCGAATAAAACGATCATAAAACCTATTAATTTACGTAATAAATGCAAGTAATGTGGTTTTCGTAGATAGTTTATTGTGTTGTGAACGTGTTTCAGTTAATAAAATATACAATAGCTCAAAATTTATCAACAAAACATTCAATTCAAAATTCAAAGTGGTGGTTTTTTAGTGTTTTTTTGCGAAGTTCCGCGAATTTCCGCTAAATGTCATGGCCTTTGACCGGTTAAAGAAGGTGTTTTTTTTTTTTGGAATTAATTGAATTAAAGGAATGAATGAATCAGACTGAATCGATTCACTCCTGGGAATGAATCTGCCCATGTCTAGTTGGGACCCTTACAAAGAGATTGGTGTCCAATATTCATATAAAAATATTTGACAGCAATGCCTTTAGGTTAAGATAGGGGATTCTATCAGATGGATAATATTTTAAATAAATGAAGATTTTAAATAAATGGTTTTACTCATAAAGTTAAAATAAAATTTTAAAAAAAGGATAATATTTTACTTACTGACTGGTTCATTGACATCCTCATGCACAAGGTCCATATACTTGACGGTGGCAGAAGTAATTTCTTCTGGAACCGGAACAGATTCTTTACTGAGAAGCTTCCAGACAATGGCACTCTCTTCTCCCGCTTTTGGCAGCCTTGCAATTACGAGCTAGAAAGAATGATTATACCTTAAGTAATGGCAAGTACAAGCATTGCACAGCTTCCGCATGGAACAGAGAGACAGCGATAAAACCATAAAGATAAAATTGTATTTATTCGGTAGACCTTACTTGAGATGGCTGCTTTAAGGAACTCCTTGATGCCAGAATGATATCTTGGTGAACATCAATGATTGTAGTACTGCAAGGGAATGAATCATCGGAAATATCTGTTATTTTTCCAGTATCTGCAAGAAACATGACATTTAGCATGATTTCATTTACCAAATAATTCCGCATTCATCATATTCTATGGACATGCGAATTTCAAAATTAAAAGATTGGCTTGGCGGGAAGAAATATTCGACAAATCAGAAAAAAATATATGCTGTCAACAACTATTTTGCAGAGCATGATGGGATTTTTTTATTGGATTGGAAATAAAGGAAAGTCGCTGCTCCAAGTTTGCAGCTTTCAAAGGAGACAACATTTAAAAAACAACTGCCCTCTTAAACATGTATATTTTAGTTTAATAATTATTTTAACCTACCAATTTCTACCACATAACTCCTGACTTCCGTCTTTTGGGGAGTGGAGAACAATAGTCTCTTCCCATCCGAGGAGAAGCATCTCTTCGAAAATCCTAGGGCGTACACTCCAGTGAAGGATTTTCCACCTTCAATGGGAACTGCTACTTCAACAAAGTCAATGACTGTCTCCACTTTTGGCTATAAAATAAAAAAAAATACGATTAGAAGAAATTAAATTACAATTATTTGATAATGTTAAGTATAGTATACGTTCCAGGGTTGAAGCAGCTGAAATGAGATTTTCGAGAGGAGTTTCAGGAGTTACAAAGTAGGATCGAATGAGAAGTTTGATGATCTGAGATGGACTTAACATCGAATTCCTGCTACTCTTCAAAGAAAAGTCACAATTAAGGTGGCTTGGTCACATACTGCGAATCCTAGAATAAACTCCAGTGAGATGCCGCAAAGTTGGGAGAAGCACCTGCGCCACTCCTGGAGGAGCTTTGTCGAGGCGATGGTCCCCGACCTGAATAAGACAGGGGGAAAAAGAAACAAAGTTTAATGGCTTACGGTGTCTTCCAAGGGCCATGCAGTTTTAACGATCTGGTGGCAGGCGTGGTGCGGCCCTCCCACCGGCCGCTGCAGCCAGACCAGAAAGTCTCCATTGATGCTGAAGCGAGGTGACCTCACCGCATTGCCCTCGCCAGATATTTTGGCTGGAAAATCATGATGTAATTTCATTTTTAGTCACAAATTTTCATAATAAAGAAAACATAAGAAAGGTGAAAAGGAGAAGAGGAAGACTGAAAATTACCAGGCCATTCAGATCTGGTCTCTCAATATAGCTAAAGCCAAATCAAGCTATGTTTCGTTTCTGAATGGTGGTCTCTTACTTGGCGAGTGTCTTCACCATAGATATATTATTTTATAACAGATATGGCTCACCTATAAATAATTTCAGTAACCCGATAAAATGGAACTCAATAAAAAAACAGAGTGTGCAATTCACACGTGGTAGAAGTAAAACTTTCAGAAAACTAAAGTAGACAAGAGTGGGGAGGCCATGAAGCACTGCACAAAGAGGAGACTAATTATACTAACTCATTCTCTCGCAGGCTAAAATCTATCAGTCTTACTCATCATCGCAAAATAAGATACAACCTCGGAGTAAGACCGGGTTAGGTGAAATTGTTACTCAACATGGTGGGTTAATCGCGCGCATGCGCGTGTTCTTACCACCTCGCTGTACGGGAGATGTAGTAGCTGTCAGAATTTAAACCACCCGATCACCAGGGTTAACTCAGTACCCCGTGCGTTGTAACTGACGAAATGGCGAACTTTTATGAGAATCTTGATGTTTTGAACGGAGCTTTGGCAAATATTGACCGTATTCGCGGCATTCGTGCACCACGGCTACGGAAGGTTAAAAAAAAAGGTACTATCCATTTGCGGCATTTACGGAAGGAGATTTTAGGTCTAAATACAGATTTACCAAAGTCAACATGAGACGTTTGATTGATTTGGCACGGCCGTATTTGGATGTGAATAATAAACGGGGTGGCAAAGTATCTACCGATCTCCAAGTTCTTTGTGCCATACGATACTGGGGTAGAAACGAGGTGAGATAGTGTTTATAATTACGTTAGAAACGGTAAACAAACACAGATCAATCTCGCTAAAGCTCCTCGAATAATATGTTGTATTGACTGATGTTGACGTATGAATAAACGTGAAGTAGCAACACGCCGCGAAATGCTAAATTGACCGCGTTTTTCAGCTTTGGAGCAGTGTTGCTACCGTAAAAAAATCGTAACAGCTGTCGAGAAACATTATGATGACGAGTAAAGATTTTTACCCTGAGCAGTGTAGGCCCCCTCCACTGTGTAGCTACCGCGACGCTACAGAGCCGTGGTACGGTTTCATGATGAGTAAGGCTGTATAGGTGTAGTGTTTGTCTCTTTTTAGTGTTGCTACTTTTCATCGAGTTTCAAATCACAACGGCGCTAAAGAAGTTTTCACTTCAATAATAGGTAAGATTGGGTAAGGTTACTTTAAGATGTTGCCTCGCTACGAAAGTAGTCATTTTAATGAATACTTTCCTCCAAAATAACACAGAGCTTAAAGTTAACCTTCAAATTGTGTGATGTAATTTGTAAATTTGGTTAGCCAATAGGAAGCCAGAAAAGCATAACGTCATAAAATTGGAAGATGAAAGTTAACAAACTTTGAAGTACGGTTGTACATCAAGTTAATAATAATAATATTTGGATGACTTGTATAGTGCCGTTTTTGTGAAAAATCACCTCAAGGGCGCTGAGGTTTTTAAATTTTTTATTGTTTTTTTAAAGTACAATCCTGTTAAATCGCAATATTATAAAGCAATTTGTCAACAGGATGTTAATCTTCAATTACAAATTAATTACACATAAATAATATTATTACTATAACTATACAGATTATCACAATTAACACACAGATTTAATATAAACCATCTCTATTTAGTAACCATATTTTCAGAATATATCTCAATCTATTTGTAGAATCGCTATTTTTTATATTACATGTTAAATATTTTAGGCACATTATAATCCAGGGTTCGCGGTCCGTAGTTATTGTTATATTTTGGAACAAGCATTCCTTCATTCTTTGTGAACCTAGTATTGTGTTCATGTTCCACTTTCCTCTTATATTCAGACTCAGATATATGCCGAGTCAATATTTTGTACCATAATAGGGCCTGCACAGGTAATATAGTTAAATTCTTATGCAACAATGATATGAGTCCTATAATTTCAATACCCGCTATATCAGATTTTTTGACAAAATGATCTGAGCATGACATCTTGTTCACATTTTTGCGAGGAACAAGACTAATCTAAAATTGAGTTTCAAAACCTCCCTTATCATGACCAAAAACCATGTTAAAACTGCGAGTGAGAAACAAAACCCGCTATATCATTCAAGAAGTTACTATCAAAACCCGCTATATCGGAATTTAACCAATCACGAGCAGTTATTTTGCCAAGATGGCGGGTGTAGAGACACGCCCCTCAGGTCAGTTGAGTTTCAAAAGCATCTATATTCCATATAAATCACAAAGTGAGTATCAAAATCCGCTATATCTATTTTATTTATCCAAATTACTTAACCCCTCAGAAAATCGCCAATATGCACTTTTAATGTCTTTAACGAAATGACATTTTACGAAAACTTTGTATTATTACCGCTTCACAATTAAAGCTCTATAAATGAAACATTTCTGAACGTAGCCGAATAGTAAAAACTGTTTTAGATAGGTTACAAAATAAGCTTTCGAATTATTATATTACAAATAAATATTAACATTTGTAAATATTAAAATTTAGAATGCAAACATTAAAAAAATGTGAAAATGACTCACGTGATGTTTTTATGTGAAAACGGTACTAAAATCACAGATTATGTAAACGACAATACTTATTCTATTGTATAAATGTGTAATAAACACTTTTGTAACCTCACTTTTTTATCATTTCATATAAAAATATTTAATAGAAATTAACAATGTCGGGAGCCCGTAGGAAATATGGGGGGATAAATTATGTGTCAGACTGCGCGTCTGACAGAATGTTCTTTTTATGTATTTCTATGGACAACTTGAATAGAGATGTGCAGCATGATTCACTATCGACCTTTCAATTTTTATTTTACGGATGTAACTAAAACAATAACGGAGTTATAACGGTTTCTATGGAGACACAAGCGCTGACGTGTAAACACGCTTATTGTACTTGACTGCTGTCGTATTTTTAACGCATATATCTGCTTACGTTGCGGAGGGGTTAAATATTTCTAGACATACATTGAAAAATGAACACTTTTCAAATGCATACTACTCCAATTCATTTTATCAAAAAATAAAAATCAATTTTTTGTTGCAGATGTGACAGTTTTTTGCGGTTTTCTCCTAATCAGTGAAAGTTGATATAGCGGATATAGAAATTGAACGACTCATATGTTTCTCTCTCGCTGTGAAAAAACACGTTTTTGAACTAGTAATTTAATCATTGACTTTTGTACTGATTGTAGGTAGTTTAATTTAGTTTTGCAAGCATGTCCCCAAGTAAAGTTGATTCTGCGAGTGATAGGTAAATAATTTTTAAAATATTCACCGGAACGAAACATTTCAGTTTGTACAGCCTACCCACTATCGCCCTCAGCCTTTTACAAGTTTTGTTTATTTGTGTGTCCCATTTGAGATTGCTATCAACAGTCACCCCCAAATAAACGTATTTATTTACCAGTTCAATACTATCGCACATGAATACATATAAAGTCATGATGTGTTAAGTTAATTAATCCCCTCGCTGTACAGAAAGCCACCATTGAGCATGAAGATGTGGCAAAACTTATTTTAACTTAAATCCATGGCTCGTTACAAGCACAAAAATGCCTTTTTTTTGCTTTTAGGAAAATTAACACTTTTACATTAATTAGTTTTTTGAAAACGCTGATTAAAATTATTTAGAAAATACCACAGAGAAAGAAAATGATAGAAATGGTATGCAAAATCTGAGTGTCATTTCAACGAGCTGAAGGCAAACCTTGTGACCATCATTTTGGCACCAGGAAGGTTCTAGCATTTCTTGAATGAAACACGACATCAGTTGTATTCTGACCACTGTCAGGAGCAGACATAAAGTAAGATAACGGTATGCAGCGCAGTCCATTGTGGGACTTTTCTGCGCAAGATCTGAATGTTCTTTTTTAACTGAACCGTCTAAAGTATTCTCAAATCGGGTTGAGTAACTACACAAAAAATGAGTAAGGCGAGTAAATTATAACAAATTTGTAAAAGTGTGTAACTAAAAATTGCGAACCTTTTTTGCCCGATATGGGATTCTCATGAAGCAAGCAATGCGCGCACCATTGTAAAAAGGACTATGTAGTAATTAGTAAGCAGATTTTATTTTCCAAGATTAAATAGTCTTAGTACAATGAGAGTTGCCTGTAAACTCTAGGATTCATTTATTGACAAATCATTGAAAGGGAGACGTACATGTCAAACACGCTAGGCGCAACTTCGTTTATACCCTTCACCCATGAGGGTGTCTTGGGTTTGTATATGGTTTTCTTGGTCTGTGGAAATATATAATGCAGTGTAAGCATGCCTTTAGCAGCGGAATAGGTTGCGTAAATTTTAATACATAAAAGGGTGTTTGTTTGAAAAGGATGATATTGTACTTACTGATAGTCCCATCGAGGGTGGTGCTGAATATGTAGCCGGGACGGTTTGTGCAGAAGATCAGTCCAAGTCTTCTGGGTTCAGTTTCCAAAGCCACTCCCACGATGGATTCAGAATCTGGAGACCACAACACCTACAAGGAGAGTGGAAAATCGTTTAATATTTTGATGTTAAACCCTTTGTTATGTGACTACTGAACAAGTGTCCTAACTGCTCCTAAATTTCCAGAGACAGTGGGACTATGGACTTTTCCCAATCAGGGTGTGTTGTGAGGCTGAAGGGAGTGGGGAAGGGTAGGAGATGGGGAAGAGGAAGGCTGGGAAGTACCTGAATATTCAGATCTGGTTACCAAACATGGCTAAAACCATTTCAAACAATGTTTCGATTCTGAATGGTGGTCCTTTACCAGGGCGATACTGAGAGTATCTACCATTTTGCAACACGTATTAATTAAAAAAAAAATTGTTACTTAATTATTAACCAAGCAAATCGTCAAAATTTTATTAGTAAATACCAATGAAAAACAAAATATTGGCGATCCAAATACATACGGAACATTCTGTCCAAACGGTTATACAAAAATGGCATTACATTCAAATGGTTTCCATGGTTATTCAGTTTATATGATAAATAATAAATATTGGTTCCATCTTATTTTTGTATAACCATTTGGACAGAATGTTTTATTGGTATGCTAAATCCTCCCGGTATTTTATTTAGTCATTGGTAAATATGTACAAATAATTTTTAGCTTATGATAAAATACGAAAATTTAAATTGACTCACTTGTCCCGGGCACCAACTTGGAGACAGCCAATCAACCACTGTAAATGTCTCAGTTTCAAGTTGGCAAATGATAATGGAGGAGAGGTGTTTGCCCACCAGTTGTTCGCCCCATTCTTGTTTGTATGCATATTCATTACCCTTAAATAAATAAAAAATAATTGCAAGTATGTAATACGATTTGGGATCCAAGGGATCGGAAAAACAAATTACTTGTGGTGAATTTGGTAATATTTTCATTTCTGTGTTCAAAGGCTGAAAAAACAGCATGAAAATTTCATATGTGTGTACCTTATAAGGAGGTTTCACTGTTTTATGGTTTTATTTTTTCAGATATTTTTTCAATAACGTGTTATTTTTTAAATGAAATAACTGTAAATTAAATAAATGTGAATTGCCATCAAGTCGAAAGGGGAGATGAATTGAAAATATTTCTAAGAATAAAAACCTTTGTTGGAGTTTCATCATCTTTGTTATTCTTGGATTTACTTTTGACAGATTGTCTCTTGTAAAATGGCTCCGACTTTGGAAGTTTCTTTTCTGCAACGTACAGCAAACGTTTTTCTTCTTTGTCCCAGTTTAAGCCCCCAAACTCAGCTGAAATTATAAATATTAAAATCACTTTATTGTACCAAATTTTTTTTTAGTGCCTTCGTATTGCCCCGTCGTCCCCTTACTGACTTGAATTAACCACCTCTTGTTACTGACTTCAATTAACCACCTATTGTTACCGACTTCAATTAACCACCTCTTGTTAATGACTTCAATTAACCACCTCTTGTTACTGACTTAAATTAACCGCCTCTTGTTACCGACTTCAATTAATCACCTCCTGTTGCCGACTTCACACCTATTGTTACCGATTTCAATTAACCACCTCTTGTTACTGACTTCAATTAAACCACCTCTTGTTACTGACTTTGATTAACCACCTCTTGTTACTGACTTTGATTAACCGCCTCTTGTTACCGACTTCAATTAACCACCTATTGTTACCGACTTCAATTAACCACCTCTTGTTGCCGACTTCAATTAACCACCTCTTGATACTGACTTTAATTTTAATTAACCACCTCTTGTTACTGATTTTAATTAATCACCTCTCGTTACAGACTTCAATTAACCATTTATTGCTTCAGAAGTCTCTATGGACCCCACTGGATATCAAGAATGAATAGATAACAGAAACAAGGAAAACGAGCCATGAACTATTTAGTACGAAACAAGAGAGGCTCCTCCAGTTAGCTCTCACTCCAGAAAATAGGTGGAAACGTGAGTGGCAGTAGGTTGATGAGAGAAACGCACATCTCAAACATGACCCTACTGAGAGATAGCCTGGGTTTTCATTGCCTTGCAAATTTTGTGGTCCTCTATCAATAGGACAAGGTGCTTAGCCATTGTGCCCACATAACGGGTGGGGTCTTAAAGAGTCGGCAATGTCTGAAAGTGGTGCGGTGCAGACCACCGAACATGTGGTCAACGAATGCGTGCTTACGAAAGAAGTAATACGAAACCGCATGTACAAAAGTGTCACCAACATTGTTCACCACTTGGCCGTGAAAATCTAAAAACGTATCGGACACTTTGGTGTTGCCCGTTTGAATAATATATCTCCTATTTAACAAATTGAATTTGTAATTGCACGGTCTTTGTGCAATATGTAACTAAAACACCGTTTAACGGTTGGGAAGCGATTTTTTTTAGTAAGACTGTAGGTGTTTCTGTTACAATTTTATTTTCAAGCGTGTATAAGTTTGTAGATACTTTTATAGTAGGTACATAATATTATATGATATTTAAATGTCACAACTTACAATCGGCATAAACGTCTCCGTGGATTTCCAGAGCAGGTAGGTCTATGCAGTGTTGCAGATGGCGGTACTTCCAAATTTCCAGATACTGCTTCTTTACATCCTTTGCATCTGTTTGCTCTTTGACTATGGCTCTGAGATTCTCTTGCATTGAAATGGCAGATATGATTCTGAAATCATTTGCATTCATTAGGTGGGGGTACAATAAACTGTTATTTGGAGAGTACAATAAATTGTCAAAACAAGATTATGATTCAACCAAAAAAATTTTTTATAATCTTCAAACATATAAAATATAACATAACATAAAAAATATTAGACTCTTATAATGATACACAAACCTATAGAAATTATATGAACTATGTAATTATGTATACCATAAATGAACCAGTACCAACTAAAAAAAAAAACACATTTATTTGATAATAAATGCCAACATTGCTAACCCACTAAACTGACCAAACCTTAAATTTTCGAACTTTTGTATTCATTTAAAAAAAAAAAAAGAACTCAGTGTTACCGACAGGAATAAACTTAAGCCGGGTACAGATTGCTGTAACATAACATGCAATGTAACACGCAATGAAAGAATTTGCCGTCCACATTGTCGCAATGTATCATGCAATGTAACAGAATTCCCATAGTGTGGACGCCTTGCGCGCACGAACCGTGCACACTACGCGCACAAACAGAGCATTTCAACCCGTGCGCGCCGCAATCCAAAGTGTCGGTTTTTTCGCTGAACACAAAGGGGCGCAGTGTGCATGGAGCATCAGTGTGGACGGCTTGTTCGTGTTTATACAGCAGAACGTGCGTGAACAATGGAGGACTTGTTCTCGGCAGACTGAGCTATGTTCACCGCGCACATGCCGGAAACAGATTTGTGCGCGCGCTGCTTCCACACTTATGAAATGTTCCTTTCATGTTACATTGCATGTAACGTTACAGCAATCTGTACCCGGCTTTAGTTGTACTAAAAATGACTAAAATTTATTAGGTACTTGATCGGTGGCTATTCTAAAATATTATATCAATGAAAAAAAAGTACCTAAATAATTAATACTTTTTGTTCCATTATGAAAGAGGTACCAAACAATATTTTTGTTCCATTATGAAAGAAGGTCCAATTTTTCCAGAACCAATGAAAAATTGGAGGGAAACTCGGAAAACAGGCTAGCCCTAAAATTGTAACAGGCTAATTAAAAATTGCAATTGAGTAAAAAATAAAGAAATGAAAGATTTGACTCACTCAGAAGACACATCTATTCCAAAAGGATCTTCGGCAACGGTCTCCAGCTGAGAGTTGAGGGTCTGCGTTATGCATATTTTGGTAGGCTTGTTCCTTTCAAGGATCCGCTGGGACCAGATGGAGCCGACAGTCAACCCGTTGTTACTTATTTTGGCCGAGTTCAGGGCTGGGATCTGGGCAAGGGTTCGGAAAATGGACACCACTTTGTCTACCTAAAAATTAAGCAATTTTGAATATAATGCAATTTAATTTACTCATAATTTTCTAGAGATCACTCAGCTCGTATCTTCAATAACTGGAAGATGTAACTATTTAATGTCCTTGTTCTACTCCAGAGTGGTACCTTGTTATATTATAAATAATAACATAATATAACATGTGTAAACAAAAATAACATGTTATATTTTGCACAAAGGCTTGGAGTAGTATCTACACACTTTTAGAATCATCTTGATAAAAGATCATTATTAGAATACATAAAACGTAAAAAGGTTACAAATCAGTAGAAAGACAACGATTTATTACAGATACCATATCTTAACATACTATTGTTCAGTAATTTTTGGAGCTCTTTAACCTCTTCCGTCTTTTGAGCTTCATGTTATAAAATCTTAAAGATCTAACTTACTGATAACTTTTTAACTAATAAAAAGGCAATATAAATAACAAAATGTTAAACCAAAACAATCACGCTGGGTTTGTGAAATACTGATAGCATATTAATTTATTTGAAAGAATTTAGAGAAAATATATCTACGAACAAATTGATAATAATTGTTTTACCTGCGATGACATTCTGGTTGTTTACTCGACTGACTTCTTCCGAGCAATGAACTGAAACAATGGACAGAAATAGATGCCTCCTGTGTTCTTATCTCGGTTACTTTCCTATCTACCACTTGATAAACAGTTTTAATATTAATTAAAGACACTTTATCTTGAGTATATGCGACAACAAACATCTGACTGAATGAATTAGAAAAATAAACAAGTTGGAGCAAACCAACACGAATGCCGGATTTTGACAGATAACCATAAAAACAGCAAAACAATCACAATATTAAAATTTACAATCAACTTGACAATTTTTAAATTCCTAAAGCAATAATCAAAGGAATATGAAAATTGCACAAGTTAAAAATGTTTACTTACGAAATTACCGCGCGTCAGCTGTTTCGGCAAACAAAAACGATCAACTTCTTTGATCTGTGGCATAAATAAACCAATTAACCTGAATTAACCAATCCCATTTGTGGTTAAAGTCTGGGTTGCCAATGCTTATGTTCTAAAATACCAGCAATAAATGTTCAAATTTCCCTAATTGGGGAGAACTAAATAACAAATTCCCCGCAATTTCCTCACAAGTTCCTTTTGCATTTTTTAAAGATTTATTAGATTATTTATTTTTTTAACATTAACAGGATTAAAACATATTATTACAAACATTAAAAAAAAGGTTACAACCCAATAGCCAATGTTCGCATGATGCAAAAATAATGACATAGGTATATAAAAAATATTCAATGAGGCGTGACAACAAATTGTACAGTTAGTAGAAAACAAAGGAAATATAATCACACGTACACTGTACAGTGTGCCAGGGATGGCTAGGAAAAAAATATTGAAAACACTCGTAATTTAAACGAGACATAAAAAAGTTAGCTGTAGAAAAGGAGATAAAATTTGTGTTTTAGCGTTAAAGCATAATTTTAACCAATTTAAAAAATATCTTTTTGATTATTAATTGACATTGAGACCAATAATTTATACCAAAAAGTTTATTTAGAAATCAACATTATCAAAAGACTTTATTAACAACATATTTAATGCCATTTTTTGGTAAAATTTTGTTTGAAGGATTAAACTTTATACTTCCTTCTCCTTTCTTAATCCCGTCTAGAGTAGCCTTCAATGCTGCCACAGAATCTGTATACAGGCGATTTCTGTTTTCTGTTTTAAAATTTTTAATCACACTGAATTTCCTCTCAACAGTAGCGTTGGAAAATGATAACACGAGCAATAACTGTTTAGTTGACAGGAACTGGGAGTTGCGGATTCCAATACGTCATTTTTGGAGTTCGGGTCCCGAACTTCAGGACCCCCCCCCCCCTTTTTTAATATTATCGTTAATGATCGACCGAAGGTTCGGTTTCGATAAGGTTCGGTAAAAAAATCTACTTTCGGCATCAGTTTCAGTTTCGGCAGAAAATCTGCCGAACCTTCGGCCGCACCGAAACGCTGCGTTCGTGAAATATCGCGCATCATTCGATTTTGTGTGTCACCCGCCACCATCAGCTGACAATTTTTTGTTCCAAGAAGTAGTTGACATGTATATTAATTTTTCTAATTTTTGTTTGTTTTATAGCAGTAATATCAAAAAAATAATTAATTAATTTACACACTTCAATTATTGTATTTTTGTTTGATTTAACACGTGAAATAAAATAACAAAATTAAAATTCTCAACCAATGAGGTCATTTCTTTATAATGTAAGGGTTGATTATTATTGACAAATTTTTGTTCCAAGAAGTAGTTAACATTTTACTTCAATTATTATTTTTTTTATTTCATTTAATACTGTTAACTGTCTGCATAAGTGTAAAAAATAAGCCAAATTTCAGTAAACAAAAGATTTTTAAAATGTCTAAAAAAGCTTCGGTTTTGGCCGAAACTGAGACAGATACCGAAAATTCCTGTTTCGGTCGGACACTAATTATTGTAAATAAATAAATGTTACAGTGCTGCCATAAAATAAGCTACGAAACCTTCCACCGAATGTATATATTTTCAATGTGGTTGGATAATCAAAAAATGCCCAAAAACCCCGCATTTTCCCCCCCAATAAGGTTCTCCCCGCAAAATACCCAATTCTTCAAAAAGTTTAAAGATTCCCCGTAATTTAAGGAATGCCCCGCAAATTGGCAACCCTGGTTAAACTGGTTGGCAGTAAGTTGTCAGCATGTGATCCCCAGTGTTGCCAAATCCCAAAAATTAAAAACCATGTTTCAGGGATAAAAAAAAAAACTTGTTTTACCATGTTTCGAAGGAAAAAAACCGTGTAAAAAAATTCGTAAGCTTTTTATTGAGAATATAAATTTTTTTTAAATAACGGAACCTAAGTAAAAAATCTATAATACTTTATTAAAACTATCATTTCATAATTTTTCTTTGAATAATTAATAGGAAAATGTGTTTTTGAAAAAATAAAGTGTTTTTTTTTACCATTATCAGGTTTAATTTCTAGAACCTCTAGAAACGAAATAGAAAAGAAAATAAAAGTAATAAAATCATATTTATTAATTTAAAAAAAGATATACATATACATAAAAACAGCGAAATTAAACAGAAATATACGTAAAGAGGGCAAACAATTACTCATTTTTATTTAGACATTCGTTATTGATATCTATATTTACAAAGAGAAATAAAAAATAATTCTGATTTTTGATGCAAGACATTGTTCGACAATTTGCAGCACATTTACAAGGTTGAATTAATGACTCTGGTTAAGACGGCTTTGTCATTTATCGTGGACGTAAGTTCCCGTTCAGCCGTTCAGATTTTCTATTAAATAAACTATTATCAATGGGTTGTAATTGTGTTTGATGAAAATTTTTCCAAATAAATGTTTGTACTGTAGCCCTTAATAAATGTAAATGCAAAGCATCTGATGTGAATATCACTTTCATCAAATTAAAACCAAAACCTATGTTTTGAGAAATCAGTTTATGTGTAAGTTCATCAGCAAATAACCTTTTTTTTTTAAATAAATATGTCTGTGCAAACTATTTCTAACTGTTTCAATTCTCATTCTGTAGGTCAAGGTTTCCCAAAGACATAAGAGCTATTTTGTACAAAATCTTCAATTGCTCATTCTGTAGTAGCTCAGTCAGTGGGGAGTTTTACCTTGCAAAAGGTCGTGTAGTAGCGATTTTGATATATGTTGTTAAGATTGGGACTCTAAAGAAAAAAAAGTTTTCGACCTTGGGGAGGGGGGGGGGGGGGGGGGGGGTCAAGCTCGAGCCGCCATCTTGGATTGAAGGTGCCAAAATTTGTTTTTTCAAAATAATTGTGCAATGGTTGATCTTACGACCAAATTGCGAAAGACAAACTTAAAGAAGATAAAATTTCAAATATTTTTTGCTTTAAATTTTTTTTGTAAGTCTAATAGGTAACAAGTTACAGTGGCGGAAATGTGAATATTTTTCTAAAAAATGGTGAAATTCCCAATTTTTGTTATTTTTTCGGGCAATTCATTACATAATTATAATTTTGTAAGGTCTGCCCGCCTTTCGTTTACCTCCCGGGTGTTCTGTTAGAACCTTCTTCGGTACTCGTGTACTTGATATTCGATGCACATGTCCGGCCCATCTTAGTCTTTTGAGCCTTATGGCGAAATTACACACGTCAACCACATTGATGCCATTTGGTTGAACGGCGTATAATTGAAAGGGTGTACTGTTTACACGTACTTGACAGAAGTGGACCATTCAATCACATTGCTGACATTGCTGTCATAGATTTTAGGATGTCTTCGAAACAGGTCGTGCGCGCGGGAATTATATCCCTCTGATTTAATGTTCCGCAGGCTTGGATAGTTCTTAAAGTGCTCTAAGAACAGAGGCGTATGCTCTTCCCTCCATTTAAAAACCATTTTCTATGTTGACAACTCACTACAAAATAAACAGTCACAGTTTGACAATTCAATATGCGCGCACAGTGCTGCGCGCGCATGCAACGCCGCATTCGCGCATGCGCACGAAGGACAACAGAACCAATCGCATTGAAAATATTAAACAAGTTGAATATTTTCAATGCGGTGGAAAGATGACGCGCAATGACATGGAAACATGCAATGTCTTGTTTACACGGTGCAATTTGGTATCTACAACCTAATTGCGCAGCAGAATTGAAAGGTCTAATATGCCCATTATGGGCCCATTATGCGGCGTTGCATGCGCGCGCAGCACTGTCCGCGCATATTGAATTGTCAAACTGTGACTGTTTATTTTGTAGTGAGTTGTCAACATAGAAAATGGTTTTTAAATGGAGGGAAGTGCATACGCCTCTCATTAACTCGTTAATTAAATGATCACACATTAACTTAATTCCCGCGCGCACGACCTGTTTCGAAGGCATTCTAAAATCTATGACAGCAATGTGATTGAATGGTCCACTTCTGTCACGTACGTGTAAACAATACACCCTTTCAATTATACGCCGTTCAACCAAATCGCATCAATGTGGTTGACGTGTGTAATTTCGCCAATAGATGGATAGAGAGTCTGGGAGCTTGGTAAATAACATAGAGCTTTATTGTGGCGGATTCTCCATGCCTCTCCCTCATGTTAATGTAAGTAGGCACTTGCATACTGCTTTCTCACCCCGTATGCATGGACATTGGAGGGTCTAGAGTCGTTCAAATAAATGTAGCTTCGTTCAATAAAATAGATTCTTGACGTGTGCGGTGAAGGAGGAAACCATATGTTTCCTTATAACGCCGTTGGGAAAGTGGTAGGGTCCCCTCCAATACCTCTCCCTCTCGCACCACTCCTAAGATTCTTCGAAGTACCTTTCTTTCGAAGGTATCTAGCTGTTCCCGCCACACATCCATAGGCCAAGACCGTTCTAATAATTGTTTTATATAAGGTTTTCCTATGGACGTTTCGGGATTTGAAACTGGCAACAACGCGAAGTAAGTGTTGTTAGTGCCTGTGATGCGCTTTCTTACTTCTACTGGGTTTTCTTTGTCATGCATTATGATGGAACCCAGGTATGTAAACTCTTCGACCACTTAAATTTTAATTTATCTTTTATTCTATGGTGTGTGGTTCTGGTTTGCATCATGATTTTAGTTTTATTCTCATTGATTGGCAAACCCACCTCTCTTGCCGAGTCTCCAAAAACCTCTCTTAAAGCCTGTAGGGATCTTTCGACAATGTTAAGGTCAGTATGTCTATTCCACAGATATTCCAGCCATGGTATGGCGAGCCGCACAGAGTTCGACTAATATTCGTAATTATGTTACATATTCGCTATTGCGTAATAATATTTTTTTGTTGATCCCGATTGGTTGATATTGACATTTTAATAATCTTTAGTCTTTGTCATCAATGTCATGATCTTCTAACTCATTGCCTGTGGTAGGTACTGAGATGCTGGGCTTCCATTGACAAAATGTCTTCATATTCAATTGCAAGAAATAAATTTTAATAAAGTCTCGGGTGCTGGTTTCTTGGTCATTCTTACTGGAACAAGCCCATTGGTGACACGTTTCCAGCCCCAGTTTTCTGGATTTTTTTGGATTCCATACCATTTTTGAACTCCCGTACAAAGCTACAAGAAAGCGTTTTCCTTCATCTGCTATGTCTTCTGGTTTTGCTTCATGTTGTTTTCATTCGTATACTCAATGAAGACACACTGGCAGACCAGCTTTTTTAAGGCTTACTAAATGTTCATTATCACTACAAAGTAGTTTCATCCATGCACTCGATGACGTCGGGTTTGTCATAGTGGGATCCTAGCCTGTAGCAATATAGGCGCTGAGGTGGCAACGCTGCAGTCAGGACTGTAGGCACGCAGTATGTTGCCGTCTCTTTCTCTCATCTATGTAACACGAAAAATTACTGTAATTTGAAACAGATTTTGCTATATGTGTTGTGGAAATACTTACGTTAAAATGATATTGTGTAATACGTTCTTACAAAATTTATCATGAAAACTTGAGTTTTACGATTTTTTTGTCTAAATTTTCTTCTTTCTACCGCTGTTAAGTCATTATTTATTAGATTTATTAAAAAAAAAATCAAGCAAAAAATGTACGTAATTTAGTTTCCTTCAAATTTTTCATAGACATTTTTGTTGTAAAATCAACCGTTGAGGAATTATTTTGAAAAAACTAAATTTTGGGACCTTAAATCCAAGATGGCGGCTCAAGCTCGACCCCCCCAAGGTCGAACTTTTTTTTTTCTTCTTACGAGTCCCAATCTAAACAACATATATCAAAAACGCTACTACACGACCTTTTTCAAGCTAAAGGCCTTTTTTATCCCCCACTGACTGGGCTATGGGTCAAGGTTTCACAAAGACATAAGAGCTGTCTGTAGAAAATCTTCACACGCAGCTTTCAAACATTGCATTTTACTGCTAAATCTGCTAGTAGTATCGCAGCTACTTACAGCTTTCACCAAGGGATTCAGCAGCTAAATGGCATCCTAGAAAATATTTCTTTGTATGGGAACCGTCGAACCATAGCCCAAGACACTCAATATTCGCTAAGTAGTAGTAAAAATGATGTCTCCAAATATCGACCTAAATCCAAATTACCCATTCTAAGTAAAGTTTTGGAAAAAAATGTTATTATCCGAACCTTTCCTCCTGAAGAGCGGCGTTAGACAGGGAGGATGCATGTCCCCGATATTGTTCAACCTGTACATGGACGAACTCACCGACAGACTAAACAATGCAGAGGTAGGCTGCCAAATTGGAGGACAGTTTCTGAACAACATCAGTTATGCGGACGACATGGTATTGATGGCACCATCCATAAGGGGCCTACGTATTCTTTTAAAGATCTGCGAAGAGTTTGCTGAAGAAACAAATATGCAATACAACCCCACTAAAACGGCTCTACTGGTCGTAAGATATGGACAAGGACCAAAAAATATTCCTCCAGCTTCCCTGAATGGTGTGAACCTGCAGGTGACTGAAGGAACTAAATACCTTGGACACATAATCACCAGTAATCTGATGGACGATGACGACATCGATAGGCAAAGAAGAGCTCTCAGTGTAAAAGCAAACATGCTCAGTAGAAGATTCCGCCTTTGCAGTACTGCTGTAAAAAGGACGCTCTTCCTTTCCTTCTGCGCAACACTGTATACGTGTGAACTCTGGGCAAACTACAAGAAGAGTATTATAGAAAGACTTCGGGTTCAGTATAACAACGCCTTCCGCATAATGTTTGGTCTCCCCAGATATTGCAGCGCTTCCCGGATGTTCACGGAGGGGCGAGTTCCTGGCTTTGCAGCCCTATTAGATCCAGGGTGGCAGAAATTAGGGAAAGGATAACCAGCTCTGGAAACATCCTCGTCACGGAAGCCCGCCTCAGTCCATCATCCAGTTTTGATGCACACTGGAGAAAAATACTGGCTCCTTACGTGCTCACAGAATCCTGAAAGCTTAATATTATTATTTCTTTTGTTTTCCTTTTACTACTATTAGCTTATTATCTTTTTTTGTTTCGTGTATATTCATATCCACCCACCTTCTTTTTCTTTTTCCTTTCAAATACTTTGTACATGTATGTGTATATTATACCCTTATGGAATGTGTGGGATTGCACTCTCCTCCCCACATACTGGAATAAACACTTATTTATTTATTTATTTTATATTCTACCATCTCACCTTCACTCTTAACTAATCAACATGGCTTTATGAGAAATCGCTCCACAACCTCGAATCTTGTGTCTTTTATAAATTTTCTTCATGCTCAAATGGATATGCGATGCCAGGTAGATGCCATCTATACTGATTATTCCAAAGCATTCGACCGTGTTAATCACTATATTCTTTGAGAGAAGTTATTTAGTCTAGGAATTCACGGTGATCTCTATAGATGGATCGCATCATATGTCAGTAATCGGCACCAAATCACGGTTGTCAACGGTTTCGCATCCTGTTTAACGGAAATCGTCTCGGGTGTGCCCCAGGGGTCGCATCTCGGACCACTCTTATTTAATATTTACATAAATGACATCTATGTATGCTTTCAAAATAGTTATTTTGTGTTATATGCGGATGATATGAAATTTTTTAAACCTGTACAGTCTTTATCTGATTATATAGAATTACAAAGCGATCTTGATCATTTGTTCGCGTATTGTGAATCAAATTTACTGTCCTTAAACATTTCTAAGTGTCACTCAATTACATTTACTAGAAATAAAAATAAAATCATCTATTCTTACAACTTGAATAATAAACCTTTACAATCTACGTCTACGTGTAAAGATCTAGGTGTTTATTTAGACAACAAATTAATTTTTGATAAGCATATCGAACACATAATATCAAAATCCTACTAGATGCTAGGTTTCGTATTAAGAATATGTAAAATTTTCAAAAGTGCTAAGACTCTTGAAATGTTGTTTTGTTCATTGGTCAGAAGTCCACTGGAGTATGCGTCCCCGGTATGGAATCCTCAATATAAGGTGTACATAGATATAATAGAAAGTATACAGAATAAATTCTCTAAATATTTATTCAAGAAATACAACAAAACTACAAATAACATGTAAAGTTTACAAAAAAGACGCACATTATCAGATCTGCTGTTTCTGTATAACCTGCTAAATAATAAAATAGATAGTCCTGAATTGCTATCCACTATTGGTTTAAATGTCCCAATGAGGCGTACCAGGCACACTTCTCTTTTTCATATAGAATCCAATAACACTAATGCAGTGAGTAACTCACCAATTACTCGCGCAATCATAACTTATAACCACTATGAAAAATTACTACACTTAGACATTTTTCATGATTCCTTGCAAACATACAAAACTAATTTATTAAATTTCTTGGCGTGATATAATTGTTTTAAAATTACTTACACTTAACTTTTCATTAAACTTTAATCAGTCAATTACAATTAGTGAGCATATAATTCTTGATTTTAAAATGTCTCCTCATCTCCCCCCCCCCCCCCCCTCTTTTCTTCCTTTTTATTATTATTACTTCATTCATTCAATAATTAAGTTTTAAGACCGGTTCATATCTCAGGCGTAATTACCAAATGACATTCTGTGGACTTACGTAATAGGTACATAACCATGTAATAATTTAATTTAACATACCTTATAATCTGTATTATAATGTACTGTGTATGTCTTAATAAACAAATAAAAAATAATAAAAAAAAACGTATTTCCAGAAATAAATTGCCAAGACGAACACATCTGTATCTGCGCTGATTATAATCATATGAGCAGATTGAATCCTTACTGCGTGGAATATGTGGCAAAACATTCTTGTATCACCTTCTAAGTAGTTTGATTGTAATTCAAGTACCTCACAAAATAAAGACCCTTGCAACCTGAAACATTTAGTTGGACCGTCGAATCCTCCACAAATGTACATGTCGCAGCCTTATTTTACTAGTGCATATTTTGGAGCATTAGTGCAAAGAAATCGAACAAGTTGTAATTAATTTATTTTGAGTGTTTGCAAGAAAAGCTTTACAATTAGCAGGAATTTTTGTTGAACGGCTTGAAATTATGATATTTTTAAAGTTGGCCTTTACTCCGTAAATTTTTCTCCAAAAATTTTATGGAAATGTCGTCATATCTATCGAATATTACATCTATTCTCTTCACGCCTTGCAACGTAAAGAATTGCATAATTTTTTTGAAGAAAGCCTCGGCTAAATCACCAAAAATATTGAACTTATTTAACTGGATTTTGTGAACAAGTGCCATACCGTCTAAAACTTCTTGGAAATTTATTTCTGGAAATACTTAGCAAATATTGGGTGTCTTATACAGATAAATATTTTCTAGGATGCCATTTAGCTGCTGAATCCCTTGGTGAAAGCTGAAAGCATATGCGATAATTGCCAGCATTACATGCTGTAAGTGGCTGCGATACTACTAGCAGATTTAGCAGTAAAATGCAATGTTTGAAAGCTGCATCTGAAGATTTTGTACAAACAGCTCTTATGTCTTTGGGATACCTTGACCTATACATAATGAACAATTGAAACAGTTAGAAATAGTTTGCACAGACATATTTATTTAAAAAAAAAGTTATTTGCTATTGAACTCAGACATAAATTGATTTCTCAAAACATAGGTTTCGGTTTTAATTTGATGAAAGCAATATGCACATCAGATGCTTTGCATTTGCATTCATTAAGGGCTACAGTACAAACATTTATTTGGAAAAATTCTCATCAAACACAATTACAACCCATTGATCATAGTTTATTTGGTTACGAAAATCTGAACGGTAACTTACGTCCAAGACAAATGACTAAGCCGTCTTTACCAGAGTCATTAATTCAACCTTGTAAATGTACTGCAAATTGTCGTACAATGTCTTGCAGTTGCAAAAAATCAGAATTATTTTGTATTTTTCTTTGTAAATGTATCAATAACGAATATATAAATAAAAAAGAGTAATTGTTTGCCCACTTCGTATATTTCTGTTTAATTTCGCTGTTTTTATATATATGTAAATCTTTTTTAAAATTAATAAATATGATTTTATTACTTCTATTTTCGTTTTCTTTGTCATTCAAGAATCCATCCTCACTTTTACCATTAGAAAAAACTATAAATTATAACTGAAATAATCATTAAAATGATTTAATATCATGTACTCAATACATTTCCTTTACAAATAAGAGTAGAGGGGGTAAAAAAATGAACCAAAAAATTGACTGGCAAGATCCACATTATTAATCATTGACCTTTTTTTAACTCAAATCCATTGGTGGAATTCGGTCCTCATATTTTGTATACTCAACTACGCCCTATACTCTAGCGCCCGCACTATAATTTTTCCAGTTTTTCGGGGCCTGTTTCCTAGCAGCACTGGGTTTAGACCACGGTCTCATCATGTCGTGCCGCCAGGTCATAAAACTTCATAGCAAAGGTAAGCTTCCTAGCCTGGTAGTGCGATAAAATCTCCAGCACTATTTTTTGTTCAATAAAAAAAGTTTTTCCTTGTACCTACTCCAACTTTTGTGTGCAAAGTTTTTCCTTAGAGTATTACCTCTGTGTGCTAAAGTAATTTTGCTGGTTGTTGATGCAATCAATTAGCATGCTTAAAATTTAGAATTCACTTTTAAGATGCCAGTCCTAAAAAAGGTAACATTTTGAAAGCATGCCTGTTTGCTGTTTCAAATTCATATCATTATTATTTCAGATGTTAGTTAGATTATTATTCATATTATTATGCTTATTAAGATAAGCATATTAAATACTAGCGAGTTCCCGGCATGCGTTGCTATGCCACTTAATAATGAAATTGTTTCTCCCTGCGTGTCCATTCCCATTCGTCCCGTTCCCCTTCCGCCTCCCCTTCCTCTCCCGCGTCCCTTTCCCCTCCCGCGTCTCCACTCCGCCTTCCCTCTCCCCACTCCCCACTCTTCCGCTTCCCCCGTCCCGCGAACCCCCCCCCAGAGTTCCCCTCCCCCTCCCGCATTCCATACATTCCATCCCGGTACATTCAGTTTTCAAACAGCTCGCGTGCCACCTATTGCAATTTTTTTATACAAATTTCATAATGCCAGAGCTCACCACAACTACTTACCAAAGTTTCATCGCAATCGGATGAACGGTTTAGCAACGCATAATTTCATGACACCAGATCTCACTATTGTATATAGAAAACATGGCGGGCAATCGCTCATCAAATCCCCAAAGTTTCATCACAATCGCAACGCAACACAATAGCAACGCCTAATTTCATGATGCCAGAACTCACTATTACATATAGTAACCATCGCCATCATCGAGTATTTTTTTGATTAATTTTTAATAAGCCAAAAAAAAAAGTCAAGTAACGGGCCTATAACATACTGCTTTTATGTTCTAAATATTCAAGCTTACGAACTCTTTTCGGTTATCGTTTTATCGTATAATGTGGAAAATGATATTCTTTGGGAAATGATCGTAAAATATTTAAATATTTTAATGAAATAATTAAAAACACTTTGTTTTTACCACAAAAAACTTTATTTAAAAGTCAACATGTTTCAAGAACGATGTTCTCTTCATCAGGACATAAAATGTACTAGCAATGTTTAGTACATTTTATGTCCTGATGAAGAGAACATCGTTCTTGAAACATGTTGACTTTTAAATAAAGTTTTTTGTGGTAAAAACAAAGTGTTTTTAATTATTTCATTAATAAAATGGTGCCACAAAGTGAATTTGCTAAATTTGAAGAAGTGATTTAAATATTTGTGCCTGAACTTCTTAAAATAAAATAAAACACGCTTTTGGCGATCAAAACAGGTGGCCGGTGTTAAACAGGTGAGACTACGGCATCCCCAATTGGGCTATGTTGGCTCTGCAACCGGGCTCGAAAAGAAGAAGATGGAGAGATACGAAATTACGAATGTTAGAGGAGAGTTAAATCGATGCGAAAATTGCGAAAATGTTTAATAAAACACGATTCGTTTAAAATAGAGCAAAAATCTCGCCGGCATTATCGTAAACAGCATTTAGAGAAACACTGTGAATTTTTTCATACATCTAACTAGTAAAATAACTGAAACAAACGTGTTAGCATACTTTGCGATTTTTTTTATATCGAGGGAATTTTATATAATTTGCGTTTCGGCAAAGTCTAGATATTATCTTCAAGAATAGCATAAGAGCATAATAGCATAATTTTTAAGAGCTTTAAAACTTACCGTGTTTAAGGGAAATATGTAATAAATCGGTAGAAATCCGTGGTGGGGAGGGGGGGAAGGAGAGTGGGGAAGTACCGGCTATTCAGATCTGGTTACCAAACATGGCTAAAGCCATTTCAAGCAACGTTTCAATTCTGAATGGTGGTCTTACAACAGGGCGATACTGAGAGTATCTTCCACTTTGGAACGTGCCGCAACAAATACACGAAATATTTTTTTTGAATGAATTAGTTGTGAAATAACACAAATTAATCAATTTGTTTTGCGCACGCTGTGATTCGATCCCGCGACCTTCGGATTGTGAATCAAGAGCCTTGCCCCTCGACCACGGCCGGTCGTCAAATTGTTACCGGCCTGATCCAGAATTTTACACGACGTGGGACATCGCCTTCACATACCATAAAGTTGGCCGCAAGCTGCAAGCAAAGGAAGGTGCGCAGACGCACTTCTCTTGCCATGTGCAGAATGGGCGTGATTTAGTATTAGTTCGTTGGCGGTTATTTTTAATCACATGTCTTCTTCTTGATGAGCCTTCTGGCGCCTGGTTTTGAACACATGCCCCTGGTAACTACATATTTAGTGGTTCTTGGCGGTTCTCACCCATCCGAAACCTGCAGTACTCGTAGTTCTTCAAATCGTCAGCTCATCTCATCGGTCAGCGACACTTGCTTGGCTTTCCTAACCAAGTGCGCCTTGGACTTGGACTTGGATATTCTTTGTTGACAGAGTTCCTAAACAATGAGTTTACTGACTCTAGCATATTTACAATGGATTTTTTTATAAAACTTTGCGTGGAGGGATTTTATTTTTGGTGGTGAGAAATGAAACTTAAAACTATACTGCGACTTGATGCAGGAATTATTATTATTTATTAATTATATTTTTTATTATTATTATTTAAAATATGTACTTAATTGCCTACTCCTTGCGGAGGATCACTTTAGGTCTTTTATGTTTTGTTATTTCATTCTCGCTATATTGGGCGAGAGAGTTAATGGTCGGATTTTCATGTCCGGCTATGCCGGCGTAGAATTAATCCAAGTGCGCCATCCGAGATCCGAGGATATATATAGGTTATACAGTGGCGTAACTAGCATGGGTGGCACCCGGGGCGGATAGGACGGATTACGTGGTCTGACCCCCTCCCCCCTATTAAAGTAGACAAACACAAATATCGACTTCATAAAAAAATTAAGGGGGGGGGGGGGGGTTAGCTAGAGAATTGTGCTCTTGGGGAGTGACACTAGATCGGGTGGCACTCCCCCACCGGGTGGTACTCGGGGCCGGCCGCCCCCCCTCGCTACGCCACTGAGGTTATACTTACTATGATTCCAACGGTTCTTTAGTCGCGCCAGTTGCTAGCATTGTTCCCTAAGGCTACGTCCGCATAGGCAGGCGGCTTGCTTAGCGCCTAGAGCCTAGCGAGTCACCTAGCGAGTAGCTTAGTAAATCGAACGTTCTCGAATTTTCGCGACCGGCCGCACTGTGAGCTTGGCGCCTAGATAGGTAGTAGATAGCCGCTTGGCGTGTATCCAGGTAAACCAACGTGTTGGTTTTTTGCCACTAGGCGCGAGGCATTTTAGAAGAAAAAATTGGATGAAATATTATTAGACAGTTGTCAGAAACTATGGGAAGATGTAGCAATCTAAGTAGAAAAAGATGGTTAGTACTAAAAATATGCTGATGCATCCGCCGCCAATACCCGGACAATCCTCACCCCATGAACCTGGGCACCCCTGCTAAGTCACCAAACGTAGCGAACCACTTGGGGTGACCTATGACAGAGGTATTGGTTATCCAAAAAACGGTTCCCGGGGCGGCGGTACCCATACCCACCTCCCAAATCTTAATCTTGAAGGCGACCTTTTGATATTTCCAGATGGATTTTCACGAAAAAACGCCATGCACCGCAGTGGGAGGGATGGATTCATCCGTCCATCACTCCTGGACACACTGTCCCCCAGATTCCTACCCACCCTTCATACCCCTTTCCTTCCCCGGACTTCCTTTTCTTCTTTTCATAAAAAGAAGCCCCCCACACAGCATCCCCAAAGATGACAAAGGTAGGTACTGAGAGATTTTTTTCTCAGGTAGACACCCGTGGAAGTAATGGCACGATCAAGTGAATCAGATACTTGAGTCGGGCTGTGTCAAAAGTCAGAATAATAGAAGAGAATGTATGATACGATGTATGAATGGATTTATTTATGATGAGATTTTTTTTTACATTGAGAAGTTAATTGTGGTTATGAATTTTCGTGATTTGTTTTTTGGGGTGTTATGCCATGTTGGAGCTCATCTGCCCTGATGATAGTGATGATGGACACTGTAACGCTGTCCGAATCTTTGGCTAAAGGAGGTAGCGGAACACGGCATAACACCCCAAAAACAAATAACGAAAATACTTTTGGCCGTGAAAATCTAAAAACGTACATGGTTATGAATGTATATTATGGTTATGGCGTTGGATTATGTTTTCAGGCAATGAGTTGTTCTGCCAGGTAATCAATCCAATCCCGTTGAAATAATTCAACAAAATTTATCTGGTTTGTAATGCACTGTTTAAAAATCTATATCGTTTATACAGAACATTTAACTCCCTTGACCGTGACTTATTTATGTCATGAACCAGCGCCTTCTCAGTGAAGTTGTCTTTGCATGAACCCAACATGATGGATAAGACCGTGAAATGGAATATTTTAAATATGAATTTTCTGTAAGTAGCAGTTTTAGAACTATATTTGAAAGTGACATCTCGTCAACGTGCCGACAAGCAAATGAGCAAGGCACCTAGCGACCCACCACGCAAACCACCTTCAGTGCGGCCACCATGTATCCTAGCAAGTAGCGAGAGTGCAAGCCGCTAGGCTCTAGGCGCTAAGCCAGCCGCCTGCCTGTGCGGACGTAGCCTTAGCGTATCATAGTTCCATGATTGTTCCACTTGCGGCTTTAGATTGTGAAAATAATAAGGGCCGAGCCTTTCGGGTCTAGGTAAATTGACCAAATTGCAATTTTTCGAACGTGCCGACAAGCAAATGAGCAAGGCACCTAGCGACCCACCACGCAAACCACCTTCAGTGCGGCCACCATGTATCCTAGCAAGTAGCGAGAGTGCAAGCCGCTAGGCTCTAGGCGCTAAGCCAGCCGCCTGCCTGTGCGGACGTAGCCTTAGGGTATCATAGTTCCATGATTGTTCCACTTGCGGCTTTAGATTGTGAAAATAATAAGGGCCGAGCCTTTCGGGTCTAGGTAAATTGACCGAATTGCAATTTTTCGAAATCAATTTTTCTAATTCAATTGTTCGAAATGCAATTTTTCGAACTTCAATTGACGGAAACACTAGTTTTTCGAATTGATGTACCTAAGTATGTATACAGTACGTACAAGAGTATTTTATTATAGGATGGAAAAACTAATAGGATCAACTAACCTAACCTAACCTAACAGTATCTCGTTAGTCATAAGCAAGTGATTTAATAGTTGATTAACAAATTCGAAAAATATGTCTTTCGGCCAATTGCTTTCCGAAAAATTAGTCTTTGAAAAAATGAAATTCGAACAATTGATTTTGAAAAATTGAATTCGAAAAACATGTCTGCTCCCGAGCCTTTCGACGCGGTCAGTTGTTTGGAATTCAGTTAGTACGTATGAAAAAGGCAGACTGTTTCATAGATTACATACCTACTTATACTCTTTTTGATTAAACCCCCAACATTAACTAATGGGCAGGTATCCTAAAAATAACACAAGAAAACCTCAAAGATATCTATTAATAAAAAATGTTTCAACGATTAGGTTTTTTACACCCTTATTCCTAATTAATTCATTTTCTTTCGTTAATTAACGCCAATCCTACAAAAAAAAAATACCATAAGAGAGCAGAAAATCAGAAAATTGCAAAATTAAATGGTAAATGATTCGACGATTACACCCTTAAATACAATCCTGCAATTGATCTGCCATTTCGCTAACCGAATGTTGGTTTGTTCTACAAACCATTTTTAACGAAAATAATTTTTGCATATACAATAAAAAAACACTAACTGTCAGACTTTAAAAAGTTTTAAAAGTTTCAAATAAAAAAACATATGAGTGCAGTTCACACGCGGTAGTTTTCAAACCATCAGAAAACTAAAGTAGACAAGAGTGGGAAGATTACGAAGCACTTTTTTTATCAAATGTGAAGGATGATTTTTTCCATATTTTGTCATCGATTTCCAGTGCATCTTTTCCTATACATTTGGTCATCTTATTAGTAATTTGTTTTTTCTTCTTCGGAGTTGCTTAGTCTAGATGTCGCTTTCTATTGTGTTTTCTTTGCCTGTACATTTTGGAGTAGTTTGAAGATTGGATATTGGTTTTAAAAAATATATGTTTTTTGGATTTCGTGGGGTTCGATCCTTGGTCCGCTGAATGTCTGGTCGCTCACCTTCGCCAGGTGCTTTATACCACTAGACTAAAAGAGACTTGCGTGGGGCTGTGGATTTTTCGAATTACATGGGAACTGAGTACCCGTGAAATAAAAAAATATTTTAATGCTATCTCATTCTCTATCAGACTAAATCCTAGATGTGTGTGTTTCGTTGCCAGTCCGTGAGTTTTCAGTGAGCTGGAGTGCTAAGATTGAAAAATATGACAGTATTTATGTTGTAGATGAAAACGATTTTTTTTTCTTCTTTTTTTTCTTTTCTCTTTTTTTTGTAGATGAAAATGAAATTTCAATTTTTTGTATGAAAATTTCAGGATTATTTCTGTTTGTGGATGCGCCGCATTCACTGAAAGATCTTCATAAAAAAGTTGAAATTTTGAAAAAATATATAATTTTAGCTACAACAAGATCATTTTCAACCTTAGCACTCCAGCTCACTGAAAACACGCGGACCGCCACTGGTGCATTTGCCTCTTTTTATTGTCGCTTCCGTTTCGTCGAGATTCAAATCACAACGGTGCTAAAGAAGTTTTCACTTCTTAAATATAATGTTTTGTTTTGGTTTGTTCCATATCCGGATGAAAAACAAAACGAATTCCTGTTTTCTTACGTAATGCTTTGTTCCATATCCCTTTTGACCAATGGCATTATTGACTCGTTCGCTTGGAACGTTGTGGACGAAGAACATAGCTCTGTTCTGGTCTCAAAAAATAATAGTGTCGAATTATTATATGTCTATAACAATGAGAAATAAAACACAAAATACAATAAAATCAAAACGACGCACAAATGATATCTAAAATTATAGTATTTATAAGAAATTTTGAAAATAATGGTATCCCAACAGATATTATCTTTCTTAACCTAACGCAATCGACTAACTAATCGTGCCAACGTGTAATGCACGTTTTTCGCAACTTGTTAAAATGGTACAGAGAATAAACCAATATTTTGGTGGCGATTTATTAGAGTCTCAAAAATGCGTTATGTATTTATGTATTGCTTTACTTTGTAAAATTCGTTGCCCCCGAATGGACGTATTGAAAGACCAACAATTTCAACAAATTGTTGGAATTAAAAATGTCTTTTATAAAATCAACGTTCGATAAAGTGAGAAATGACAAAGACACCGCATTTCTGATATTGCTTTATTTATTAACTTTTTTCGGTTTGGCAATTAAAAATATTAAGAGTGTGCAAAAGAAAAGATGGCTAGGCTCGTGTGTGGGGATAACAGTGGTTTTTTTTATAATGGGAAGAGACACGTGGCATTATATGTTCAGTGTTTTATTTTGTGCATCTATCATTAAAATGACTGGAAAAAGGTACGTTTCAAACTGTACACATTTATGTGTACATATCACTAATAGTCCAGAACCGTGAAAAATCACCACATAATTTGAATTCTTGACAAATTTTCATGACACAATTTCCGCTGCAATTTGGGGAGAACCATTTATTAGATAACTAACACCTTCGCTATAGGTCACCCTTAAGTGGTTCGCTACGTTTGGTGACTTAGGAGTGCCCGGGTTCATAGTGTGAGGTTTTTCTGGGTCTTGGCGACGGATGTGTATGCCCAACTATTGCATAGCGGGCCGGATCGAGAGAGACTGGTTACGGGAGGCCTTTTGACCTCTCCATCTGGACTCTCTCGAAAGGATAGAATCATTCATTCGTCACGCACCCCTCATACCCTTTTTCTTCCCAGAACTCCGTTTCCTACCTTTCCTTGAAGAGACCCTCCACACAGCATCCCTAAGATGAAATAGGCCTCGAGGGAAATTATTTTCCTTAGGGCCTCTTCCTTTCCCTAAAAAGACCCTCCACACCGCATCCCCAAAGATGACATAGGCCCTGAGGGAAATTATTTTCCTCAGGGTCTCCTGTGTGGAGTGCAAGTAAAAAAAGTATTTTCAAGCATTATGATAATAAAGAAATATTAGCTAATAAATTTAAATAAAATGAAATAAAATAATATGTATAAAGGCGGCATTACGTGATACCAGTTATTCTAACGCTTGTCTGAATTCTTAACAGTCAGTTCCAATTTTGAAAGTGATACTTAAATTCAAAGCAATTCCGAGTTCCAGAGACTTTATGTTAATTTATTTAACAACCACGGTATACCTAAATATATCATACAATTGGAGAAACAAAGTTCATTGAACCAGAGTTATGGAGGTCGGACACACAACCGAAATTAGTATATTTGATTGAATTATTAGTAGCTTTTTTCTTCTGGTGTTATTATACACTAAATTCGCATTCCCTAACCTCTTCAAACCCCAACTCTCTAAATGCCTTGCAATCCCAATTGTAAATATGAACTAGTTTTACAACAAACTACATCCTTAATGTTCACACGAGAACGGTTCGTTTCTACGACTCGTTCTTGAGTTCCAGAGCTCAAACGATTGAGTTCAATGGCTCGAAGGAACGATTTGCCGTCCTATGGGCTCCTTCCTTCTTACAAAATGGGTCTCTTCAAGACCCAGGTTAACTCATTCCTTTCCAAAGATCCTCAACACAGCATCCTCAAAGATAACGTAGGCCCAGAGGAGAATTATTTTCCTAATGGCCTCCTGTGTGGAGCCAACGTAAAAAAATATTTCTAGTAAAAATGTATATGAAATTTTGGTCTCCGGTGAATTTTTTTACATCTTTTTTTTAAATTTTTTTTTTCTTTAAATCCACACAAAGAAATTTTTCTTCCACATGTCGTCACTGGTCACTGAGCCGAGTGACCGACTAATCCCTCACCCCGCTCCCAACTGTCCAACACCTACTATTTTTTGTTTTTGTAGAAAAAAAATTCAAAAATGTCACCGGACATCAAAATTTCGTTCACATCTTTTACTCCAAATAATGTCAGGAATCACTGGTTAAAGTAAGTATAGGTACCATTTACACTTTACTAAATAATATAAAGAAGAGAGTCGGCCTGGCTTTGTTCTTTGTACAAATCTATAATTTTATTCCGATATTGATGAAACTTTGCAAACATGATCTGAAAAACAAGGGAAGGTTAATGCTTACATAATATTTCGAAAAACCATACCATCCCATATGGCAAAATTTGGATAGCTACTTCTTGACGAAATTTTGCACACGGGACGTTCAAAATAAGAAAAATTACTGTCTAAATCTGATTTTAAAAAAACTCTGCTCAAAGAGCCGTTCGCATTGCGAGAGTAATTTAGTCGAGTAGCGAGTATTTTAGTAAACAAACGCGCCCGAACCGCAATTTTAGTAGAGTAGTTTAGTCAGCTCTTTAGTACTACAGTCAATCCGGCTCACTAATGAACTCTACTTGAACGTAATGCGAACGCTTTTCGGCGAGTCAAGTAGCAAGCTACTCGCTAATCGACTAAACTACTCTCCCAACGTGAACCAGCCAGTCCCGAATATATAAATCCCCAGCCTGGGTCGCTGCGAAAGGTGCCGCCGCCCGTGAGCAAAAAACACACTGTGTACCCACTCTACTATGTCAATGTTATTATTTGTATCATCCTTGCATATTTTACCATTAATGAATAGAAAAAAATCTTATTGAAGATGGAGTTAAGAAATCTACTCAATCATGCATATAAAAATAATTTTCAGGAGGTGCCACATTGCGGCAACGCTATTCATGTTCATCTATCTGACGACATACCGCATTATCGTGAAATATTCCTCGCAAAACTATAATTATCCTAATCGAAGGTTCATCAGCATCACGCACATGATGCTGTTTATGAAAATGGTGGGGGTTGCCTTTGAGATTCACGATTCCCACACAAATAAAGCGAAGAACAAGGAAAGCAACAACAGCGAGGTTTCCGATGAAATAGAAATTATTGATCCAACGTTTGTCGTAATATTGCACTACACCTTTTCTTTCCTAGGGATAACTACAGGTGAGAAAAACACCACACTTGATAAAAAATACATTAAGCACTAAAACTTGCGAGGAAATACACACATAAAATTATCTGGACAATATTGGAATTTAATAAAAACTACTTATAGTTATACATATGTAATGGAAAAAGGCGCAGAAAAAAGATTTTGGTGCGACCGCGTTTACATAATTTGACTACCAAACCCTTTGTCAAAATTATTTATTGCCATTTTCCTTCAATGCATTAGCACTTTCTGGTAATCAAGTTTTCCATTAAATTTTACATCTATCTTTATTTTATTAGCGAAACGAATAACACCGATAGTAGAATTTTGTTTGTATGAAAATGTTTTCGGTGAAAAATAATCTCCTCTCAAGGGTGTGAAGGGTCTTTTTGAGGAAATCTTGTTCTGGGAAGAAATAGAAAAAAATGGGCACGAATCTGGGGGTCAGTGTGTCCAGGAGTGACGGATGTGTGATGTATGGCGATGGGTAGAAAGTCTGGCTGAAGAGGACATGGGGTCACCCTCAGAAAATTATAAATTATAACTACCTACTAATTTCCCAGAACTGTCTGATTTTGATGTGAGAAGTATTCACTTGGGCCGTAGAGCTTTTTGAGTAACAAATTCTTTACTTTAAATCATTTAAACGATCACGGCACCCTCCATTTTTGTCTAAAATTTAGGAAACCCCTTTTTCCATATGAAATTAATTTCACTAGGAGTATATTTTACATTAGGTATACTTTGAATATTTCTTTTCAAATAAATATTAGGACCTATTATATTAATTAATAGGTACACAAATTGATTCCAAATAGAAGCCTTTCAGTCAATTTATTTTATGTAATAGCACTAAAGATTTTGATAATTTATATTAACTTATAATGTTTTCAACAGGCCCACCTATAAGATACAGAACCTATGACGACTACTTGCATCTACCATTCGCCCGTGCAGTTGGAATAGGTTTCACCTGCAAACGGATGTTTTTTTGTTTGGTGTATGCGATCATTTATCTTACGATAGAAAGCACTTGGCCGGCAGATGTAAGTTTAAATATAGCATATTTTTTATTTGGGAGAATTACTGTGTCAGTCCAATTCTCGCTGATGACCGCGCAATAGCACGGTCGGTGGAAGTCAACCGATGACACCACCAAACCCTTAACTTATTTTTTTCTGTTTCAACTTTCAGTACGTAATTTCTCAAGAATTCAGTGACAGAAGCATGCTGTACCGGACAATGTATATTTTCATCGTGTTCGAGAGCTTCCTGTTTTGGATATTTTCTAGTTTCTGTATAGCAGAAGCCATGACCTCATCTGTGGGTCTTGGAGCATACCCAGTGGAAGGAGAAAACAAGCCAGCTCATGGACCGACAAAGAACTATACAGCACTAAAACACAAGTATAGAAAACTTACATAATACAGATTATTCTTGATATGGATTCGTTTATTACAATCTCTGATGGTCTCACATCCTCCAGGATCCTAGTGACAGAGCGAAAATCTCATTGGGTTGGACCCAGATAAAATGGATAACTGACAAGAGGGCCACTAAAAGAAACCCTCATTATAGTGTTAGATTTTTGCTTGAAAAGCTCTTTTTTGTTTTAATCTAAAATTTTCAGTGTTTCTAGAACTTATGAGGAGGCAAATACAGCCACTTATGACTTCAAAACCCTTAATTCAGTGGACATCATGGTGGTTCATTTTTCCCTTTGGTTTCCTGAGACGTACAGGGCGTATAACAAGAATGTCCAATATTTCATGGGCATGTATCTCTACAAGATCCTGCCTAGCACCTGGAATAAGACTATAAGGTAACATAGACGTTAATTTAATTGGTAGAATAGTATTTCAAAACAATATTGTATTGGTTTACCAGTTTAACATCCGGTTTAAGTTTAGTCAAAATTTTAGACATTTATTTAAATGATGCAAAAATTAAATTTTTTTGAATTTTTTTCTTCTTTTAATTGTAGAATCTTCGTACTTTTTCTGATGAATGCCCTGTGGCATGGAGTTGACATGAGCTACTTTATGGTGTGTCTAACCCCGGTCTATATGCCCGCTGAGGCGGTATTCAAGGAACAATATGAAAAAATGGAGGGTTGGGTAAGTACCTACTACCTACAATCCGTTTATATATTTTAAATAATCAAAGAAGAGTGTCTGTAGCGATCCCGCGCGGTCTGACTTTGTTTATTGTACAAATCTTCAGTTTTATATTCTACCGATATTGATACAATTTTGCAAACTTAACCTTAAGATTAGGAGGAATCCAATTCCCTTTTCCCACCTGTGAAAGCAAAATTTTGACACTTCTTGATGAAATTTTACACACTTGACGTTCAAAATATGAGGAAAATTACTGTCAACATCTGATTGCAAAAAACTGTGCGTAAGTCCCAAATATGTAAATCTGTAGCCAGGGTCGCTGCAATGGGTGCCGCCGCTCGTGTGCCAAAAACGGAAAAGGGTCGTGTTTATCAGTAAAAATACTTTAAATATTAAGTAGTTGCGATGTTTTAGTTTTAAATTTAATTACACCCTTTTAAACTTAAACACCACCGGATCGGCCGCCTGCCTGCCCCACACACATTACTTACGCACAATTTATAAAAGTTGAGGTTCCATAGCCCATTGCGCTGAACAAAAATTGTCCAAAAGCTTAAACTGACCTAGAATCGGCTTTTACCGGTGAATTCTCTAGTTTAAAAAATAAACAAAATGGCGCTGATTGCCCATTTGATCTTCATTTGAATTTCTGTAAAACGCAATAACCTAAATGATTTGTTCTTATTCTAGAAAGCAAAAGTTTGGGCTTTCTTCAACTGGACGGTGAGGACGTACATTACAGGCTTTTGTATGTTGATGAACATGCTCATTGATGACCAGAAAGTCAGGACTTGTTTGGCGGCCTTGCGGTACTCCCCTTTCCTGCTGGTCATCTCTCTTCACCTCGTCGCCTGGATTCTCAAAACCTACAGCAAAAATTCACGGAAAAATTTAGCATACTATCAGTTGGATAAAACAAAAGCCAACGGATAGCAATTATTTTCAGTGTTAATGATAAGAATCGTTCATACCTTTTAAAGAATGTGGTTCCAGAAATACATATTATAATAAAATTCCTCAAAATAATAATAAAAATAATAAAATAAAGTCAAATCAACAACAATAATATATTTCTCGATTTTAAATTTTCTGCATCTTCATTTTCACATTCTTCTTTTTCGCCATTATTACTCATACCTGCATTTATTAATTAAGATTAAGAACCATTACATATGTTGGAGGTACATACTTTAACTGTGTAAAATTTAACATACCTTGTTACTTGTAATAAAATGTAATGTTCGTGTCTACATAAATTAGGACCTCTGAAGAAAAAACAAAATACTCATGAAAGGTTGCCCATGCTTGCATCAAGACTTACGCATTCGAATTATGATTTTACCACGTAAGAAGTTTTATCTATAACTAGCTTTTTCCCGCGGCTTCGCTCGCATGGCATTAGGGGATTTCCACTCAGCCTCCTCCACATTCCCTCTCCCCAATCCACTCCCCCCATCAATCCCCCCCCTCCACCCACCTCTCCCCCCACACCACTCCCCCCCCATCAACCAACTTCCCCCCACCCCCTGCCCTTCCCCACAACCTCCTCCATCCTTCCCCTTTCCCCTTCCTTCCCTCCCCCCCTTTCCCTCACCCTCTCCCTCCCCTAACCCCCTTCCCACCCACCCTCCTCACCCTCCGCTTCCCCCCTCCCCACTCCCCCCACTCACCTCTCGCATTCCACCCATTCATTCCCGATACATTCAGTTTTAAAACTGCTCGCATGCCACCTGTTATAATTTCATATACAAAATTCATAATGCCAGAACTCAACGGTACTTTTATACAAAAAAAAACGAACAAAAAAAGAATTATCCAATTTGGTTCAGTCGTTCGGGTTTATGCGCATACATACATTTTGGTGATTCATTTTGGAATAAATTCGGTGTTTGGGCTAAATTCCTAAAAAATAAAACTAGTTATTTTTAAACTAATTTGGGGTCGGGGAATCCGAATCTGAAAGAATTAGGCGGCGGCAAGCAATATTAACTGAATTACAGGACTTTAAAAAATTTTATACACATACAGGAAAATAGCCATTTTGGAAGCATTTTGATTGCTAGAAAATCAAACTAGTTATTTTTATACTAACTATGGGCCGGGGAATCCGAATCTGAAAGAATTAGGCGGCGGCAAGCAATATTAACTGAATTAAACGACTTTAAAATTTTCTGTACACACACACATGAAAATAATCATTTCGGAAGTATTTTGACACACGTAGTACAAAGATCATAGAAAAACAAGAAATATACAAAAACATGTGCCGGCAGTGTTACCAGCTCTCAAAAATATTTATCCCTATATCAATATGAAAATAGAAAAAACAGCAGAAAAACATACCTTATAAATCGACCAAGTCTTTCTTCGTCCGTCGTATCCTTGTCAAACTCGCTTGTCTCGAAGGGTTCCTGTCGGATCATATAAGAGTCCAGCTAAGCGGTAAAACTCCAGCCCCTTTATACCGCCTGCTCGCGTCCCTAACCTAACCTAACCTAACGCTAGGTTTGTGTAACATGGTTTGTGCCCCTTTATACCGCCTGCTCGCGTCACGGCACAAAAACATCCCTGTTTTCGAGTAGTTTAGCGGCTACGCTAGGTTTGTGTAACATGGTTTGTGCCCCTTTATACCGCCTGCTCGCGTCACGGCAAAAAAACATCCCTGTTTTCGAGTAGTTTAACGGCTACGCTAGGTTTGTGTAACATGGTTTGTGCCCCTTTATACCGCATGCTCGCGTCACGGCAAAAAAACATCCCTGTTTTCAAGTAGTTTAGCAGCTACGCCGGGTTTATGTAACATGGTTTGTGATACAAAAGTGAGTAAAATTTATAAAAAATAAGTACTTAAAATATAAACATGTTATTTTACGTTATTAATATTACTGCTTAATAGCAACACTTAATTTTGTGTGGTAAAAACATCTATGTTATCTTGTTTTTCTATGATCTTTGTACTACGTGTGTCAAAATACTTCCGAAATGATTATTTTCATGTGTGTGTGTATAGAAAATTTTAAAGTCGTTTAATTCAGTTAATATTGCTTGCCGCCGCCTAATTCTGTCAGATTCGGATTCCCCGGCCCATAGTTAGTATAAAAATAACTAGTTTGATTTTCTAGGAATCAAAATGCTTCCAAAATGGCTATTTTCCTGTATGTGTATAAAATTTTTTAAAGTCCTGTAATTCAGTTAATATTGCTTGCCGCCGCCTAATTCTTTCAGATTCGGATTCCCCGACCCCAAATTAGTATAAAAATAACTAGTTTTATTTTTTAGGAATTTAGCCCAAACACCGAACTTTAGCCTTCATTTTTATAGATCGTTATTAAGTACGAATTATTATTCTTCTTTTTATATTCCACCAAAAAATCCAGTACGGCAGTTTTATACTTAAAAAATGCGATACCTGTCTATCCAATTAAAACAATAATTGTTGTATGACATTATGTCAAAATTTGAGAATGACATTTTGCAAAACAAAGATTCTTAAATAAAAATTCTATTTTAGAAAATATTTAAGCGAATTTATTTGAAGTACCTACTTCAATAATTTGAATCGATTAAAGAATTATAGATATCTTACTAATCGTGCCACCTATTGGAATTTTTTCATACAAATTTCGTTATGCCAGAGCTCTGAGCTATAGCCTATATGTTCATAATATTGTAAAGTTTCATTAAAATCCATTCTGTAAAGTAGGAATTAGTATTTTATACATATTTGAATTTTAACATCAAAGGGATGGATGTCCATAGTAACCTAATTTTAAAAAAAAATATCGTTTCCATGGCGGCAATTGGCGTTTGCAATAAATCGATTTTGTTAGCGACAGAAAACGTATGACAAATAACTTCATAACGCCAGAGATTATTCATAACGCCAGAGCTTACCAATATATATAGCCTATAGATCTGGCAAATAATGTAGCTTTCTATTAGTGAAAGAATTTTTAAAATCTATTCAGTAGTTTTTGTGTGAAAGAGTAACAAACATACATCGATACAAACTTTCACCTTTATAATATTATATATTTTATACATATTTGAATTTTAACATCAAAGGGATGTCCATAGTAACCTAATTTTTAAAAAACATCGTTTCCAAGGCGACAATTGGCGTTTGCAATAAATCGATTTTGTTAGCGACAGAAAACGTATGACAAATAATTTCATAACGCCAGAGATTATTCATAACGCCAGAGCTTACCAATGTATATAGCCTATAGATCTGGCAAATAATCTAGTTTTCTATTAGTGAAAGAATTTTAAAAAGCTATTCAGTAGTTTTTGTGTGAAAGAGTAACAAACATACATCAATACAAACTTTCACCTTTATAATATTAGTAGGATTAGTAGGATAGGATTTTATATAACGTCATACGATAGGATAGGATATAAAAATGAATCGCTGAATTTTTTTTTACATGAGCTCCACACAGGAGGCCCTGAGGAAAATAATTTACCTCAGGGCCTATGTCATCTTTGGGGATGCTGTGTGGAGGGTTTTTTAAAGGAAAGGTAGGAGAGGAGAGTTCTGGGAAGGAAAAGGGTTTAAGGGGTGGGTAGGAATCTGGGGTTCAGTATGTCCTGGTCATCCGCCTCCAAGACCTAGACAAACCTCACCCCATGAATGTGTTGCTAAGCGCATCACTTTCGAACTACTTCACCAAATTGGATAATTCTTTTTTTTTGTATGTTCGTTATTGTCAGGACAAGGTTTTTATAATACTTCAGGTGAGCTCTGGAATTATAAAATTTGTATAAAAAAATTGCTATTGGTGGCACGCGAGGAAGCGGCTATTCCTACGGAAAGCGGGAGGGAGGGGGAGATGGGGGAGGGGAACCAGGGAGGGGGAGGGGAACCTGGGAGGGGGGAGGGGGACCTGGGAGGGGGGAGGGGGACCTGGGAAGGGGGAGGGGGAGTGGAGTGGGGAGAGGGAAGGTGGAGGTGACGGAGTGGGAAACCCCTAATACCATGCTTATTATATTTTTTCCACCTGAAAACAACCAATATAATAAGCAGTAATTGTTGAATGAAACACTAGTATATATTGAATTATTTGGCGGGTATTTGATAAGCCCCCATAGCTCAGTAGTCAAGAGCAGCTGACCGGCAATCAGAAGGACACGGGTTCAAGTCCCGTTGGCGGCAAGTATCTTTTCTCGGAAGATTTTTCAATGTTGATGAGTGTTTCAGGCTGATAATTATTGCTTATAATAATTGTTACCCTTTGTGCTATGCATAAAAATCTTATCTAAACTTTAGTTTATAAATTAAAAATAATAATTAAATTTGACAATAAATATTTTTTAAATCCATTATTCAAAGAGCCAATTTTTTTGTTTGTTCGTCCATTATTATAGACCACCATAATCTAGAAAAGCACCATAATCTTATGTACCTACCTATCTTCTTTTGATCAAATTAACGTCAAATAAAATAAATTAAAAGCAAGTTTTAGAATGATCTTCCACGTGTTCATAAACCGGCTTTTTGGTCTGAGGTGGAAATGTCAAATAAAACCATTACCATTTACGTATTACATAATTATTGTGGACCACCAGAAATCAAGACGCAACGATGCTAGGTCAAGTTGTTATTCAAATGTACCAGTTTGCCTTAAAACAGCTTTTGTAATGCGATATTGCAGGGGTCCGAAAAGCTTTTTGAAAAAAAACCCATATTTGCCATAATTTACAATCAACGTCCTGGTTTCCAGTTTGGAGTCCAAAACATAAGATAATAATAAGCTGCCTTATCTATAGCTTACGTCATATTTCATAATCATCAGGGCATTGTATCGTAGGTGTGAATCGGCCTCCTCCTCATTTTTTCCAAAGTCTTCGGCTCCTCGGCATTCGCCTCCAGTCCACAGACCTCAGACCTTCGCGCCCTATTTCAATCATCTTACCCGCAGCGCAGCTCACTCCATCCAGCTACCCCTCGGTCTGTCTCAGGCTCACTTCCGCTAGGGCATCCACTTGGTCATAATTTTCTGCGTCGTATCACCTGAAATTCTTTCTACATCGTAGCCCATCGAAGGATCTGCAGAATCTTAAAATGATATCATGCTCTCTTTGGTTTTGGATTGCGTACCTCTGGATTAAACTTCAGAAGTTGCTGTAAACAAAGATAAAATAACATTCCGTAACCATAATTGTCATATTGTCTTATCGTAAACTGATGGTTTAATAACTTCTCCCTGGGTCGTTATTGTCTTTAAAATATTTTTGGCAGATTGTACAATTTATCGAAAACAATTTGTCGAAATTAAAGAGTGTACCTAGGCCGTTGAGTGCCCGAGTGTTTCACATATAATTCGTGATTTTTAGTCTGATGATGTTGGCAGATATTTTTAGAAGTTCGAAAAGGAAACACGTTTTTTTATTCGTGGTTTATTGTGAATAACTAGAAGAATAAACATTATACATACTCATCACAAGGCAGTGCGAAAAAATCTATAATGTCATTAATACAATCAGTTTACCATTTTACAATAAACTGCAACGATGTTGTGTTCATGATATTACTTTACTTCTTGGCGTGTTTTGGTATGGCCTTAAAAAAAGTTGAAAGCGTTGATCAGAAAAGATGGCTTGGTTCATGCATGGGATTGTCGACGGTTTTTCTGATCATGGGTTTAAAAGATTCTTGGCATTTTATCTGTGGTATTTTCGTTTGTGCAATAATCATCATTAAAGTTGGAAAAAGGTTTGTAACATTCATATACATACATTACTGTTAGATTTTTCAATATCAACGTTTTTGTTTAAAACATTATTAGAACGCATTACTCTTTCCGATTGCACATAGGGGAGCAATACGTGACTGATACGAGTGCAGTTACGTAGAGTTGTACCGGACTGCCTCCCGCAGGATGAAGAATACCTTCGTGATAGTCAAACTTATATAGGAGAGGCCACCAGAAGATGCATAATTGCAAAAAAAGCTCAAGTGATTTATTTAAGGCGCCGCATCCCCGCTCAAAAAGAAGAAGATGGAGAGATATATAATTACGAATGTTGGAGTGAGCGGGCTTATATTTAAAATGAAAAAATTGAAGCGAAAATTGTGAAAATGTTTAATAAAACACGACTCGTTTAAAATAGATCAAAAATCTCAGGGGGAACATCTAAAATAGCATTTAAAGAAACACTGTGATTTTTATCGTACATATAACTTCTAAAATAAGTGAAATGAACGTGTTTATAATAATTTTCGGAGCATACCTTGCAATTTTTATCGAGGGAATTTCATATAATTTCCGTTTAACGCGTCTAGATATTGTCTTCAAAAATAACATATATTTTTTTAAGAGATTAAAAACTTCAAATGTTTAAGGGAGATATGTAAGAAATCAGGAGAAATTCGGGTAGCGGCGCCTTAAGGATATTTTGCTTCCAAGTGCCAATATTTTATTTCATACAATAAAAGGCTACAAAAATATTAATTTTTCGTAAAGCAAGCATACATACATACATACAGCATTCAAATTTGTGGTGAAACGAGATAATTAAATAAATGCACAATTTTGACGGTGAACACAATAGTCTTACTAATTAGGGCGAGGGATGCTATTGGTTAATTTTGGGTACAATCAAGCAAGTATGACACATGTAGTTCAATAAAAGCAATACAGTATAATATACTTTTACAATATCTTTATGGGTTCACCGATAGATAGGTTACATGCTGTGTGTCTAAAGGAAATTTAATTGTTCCCTTAACTGTTCGTTTTGCCAAAAGTATCAACGAGTATCTTCACTCTGTGTTAGCTGAACTCCAAAAGCAGACAGTTTACAGAGCGTTCAGTCCTGCCAGAGTTTCACCTGAAGAAGCACAGTGAGTACCGGAAAGCATCTGGCCTTCTAGAGTTAAAAACTTGACCTTTTATCGGCCATTAAAGCCCTGAAATCCCTTCCAGGGATCACATTTGTATGCCTGAGTGGTGGGGTGAAAAATAATCAATAGCATCCCTCGTCCTAATTCGGGAATGAGAAAGTATTCGAGATCGAATAACTAATCAACATAAGCTCGGAAATCTGCATAACAATTAGATGACAAACACGAGGCTTTTATTCACGAACCCCTCGCAGCTGGCAACGCCCACGAATATTATTTTGATGTTTGGATTTTACATGTTATTATTATATTTGAAGGAGATGTCACCTGGCTGCTCTGGTATTTATGCTCTCCTATCTGACCGTGTATCGGATCCTCGTCCGTTCCACAATGGACAATACAACTAATTACAGATATATCAATAGTATACACATGCTGGTGTTCCTAAAAATAGTCGGGGTGGCATTCGAGATCCATTATTCAGACGAGAATAAGAAAAGTTCAGAGAACATGAAGATAAAAAATGATGGCGAAGATTCCAGCAATGTGGATCCTACGTTTTCGGAAATATTGCATTATGCATTTTCTTTCCTAGGAATGCATTTAGGTAATAAATAATATTTATCATGATGTATTCTATTAGCACTGATACTTTTATTCGTTTTTCTTTCTTTTGTCTTCATACATACTGTCAACCCTGTTGTCATAATACTTTGTCCTTAGGTAAAGTAAGGTTATTCGTAATTTAACCTTAAATTTTTATTCTTGTTTTTCATTCCCACTTCTTCTATGGGCCTATTTAGCAGAAAAATTTTGTTGTCATATCGTGTTACTTATTTTATTTTGACTGCTTTAAAACATTTAAAAAATAAGCAAATAAGTAAAAAAAAAAAGAATTGATAAATATAGTACGAAAAACATGTATCTTCTTTTCTTTTAGCCATTTCTGTATTTCCTAAACACCTATACGCTATAGTAGCGCATATCCTAAACGGTGACCATAGTGTTGAGTAACTCATTCAAGAGGCACCTCAAATGTCACGTAAAATGTCCCCCCACCTCACAATATGTATTTGTACCAACTCTTTTTCTTTGTATTACTACAAATATGAAGGGGGGACAAATATGAAGGAGGGACAAATATGAGGTGTGAGGTGGTTTGTTTTGTTGGACTACATTCATGTCATGTACGGGACAAATATGAGGTGAGGTGTGAGGTGGTTGGTGTATTGGACTACATGTCATGTCACGTTGTCACGTATGGGACAAATATGAGGTGAGGTGTGAGGTGGTTGATGTATTAAACTACATGTCATGTCACGCATAGTTGGGGACAGAGGTGGTGAGGCGTGAAGTGTTTGTATATTCTATGACATTTTTGTATTAGAACCGTGAGGTGGTGATGGGGTAATCATGTATTGTGAATACCGCAGAAGCGTCCCAACTACTCCGAAATTTTTATTTTTTATTTTTTTTTTTCTAAATTATTGTTAAGTGAATACCGCACAAGAGTACCAACTGTTTCAAAAAATATTTTTTTATTGTAAATTATTGTTATGTGAATACACAAAACAATAATTTATGAGCACAAGAGTCCCAACTGCTTATTTTTTTTTATTCTAAATATTTTTTATCGTAAATTATGTATTGATAAGTGAATGCCGTACAACAGTACAAACTGCTCAAAAAAAAACTTTAAATATTTTTTATTGTATATTATTGTTATGTGAATACTGCAAAAGAGTCCCAACTGCTCCAACATGTTTTTATTATTTTTTTAAAATATTTTTTATTGTAAACTGTTGTTATGTGAATCCCGCACAAGAGTTCCAGCTGCTCAAAATTTTTTTAAATATTTTTTTATTGTAAATTATTGTTATGTGAATCCCGCACAAGAGTTCCAACTGCTCCCAAGGGAGGGAGGATGGAGGGGATCAGAGGTGTTGAAGGGTGGGGAGGGGGTTGAGAGGGGTGGGGGGGGGAGAGTAGGCCTTTTTTATATCAATTTTTCGTATTACAAAAATAACAGACACGGGAGGCGGGTATGGGTACCGCCACCCCGATATTTATTAGAAAACCAACACCTCTGAACCAAGAAAATCAAGCTGAAGGAAAAAAACAATTTGAGTACCTCATACAAACTCATCCTGATATCGTGTCCTACCCAACACTATTTGACGGACAACTCAGAATGAATTCAACGCAACACCTCCTTTGAAAATTCATTAAAAGTGATGAAAAAAATATGTAAAAAATTGGTTAAATTAGGTTAGATTATGAGCTATTTTTCTTTTTTTTTCATAACTCTAAATGACTTTTCGAAGAGGTGTTGAGTTGAGATGATTCTAAGTTGCCATGGAACCATGGAACCAAGAACCACAAATTAAAATGTAGATTCAAGGTACCTACGTAAAATTTATTTTGTCTACGTAGGTCTTATACCAATTTTTATTTATATATACATAGAAGCGCTGCTTATAACTGGTTTTTTATAGGTCCATACATTCGGTATCGAACATATGATGACTACCTTCACCTTCCATTTGCGCGAGCTGCTGGATCCAGTTTCACCTACAAACAGATGGCTTTAAGTCTAGGATACGGTTCTATCCATCTTGCTATCGAGAGTACTTGGCCATTGCAGGTAAAACGCTGACTTCCTAGTTAAGGTAGTACTCGTATTAAAATTACTATTAATGTTTATTATCGGGTCAGCATACAAACAAGTAAATGATGACTCCTAACACTATGTTATAATTAAGTTCAGTTCTAAAACTAAGCCCTGTGGTATTCCACACCATTTAAAAAACTTCATTTATATTAGAGCATTTGTTGCACTCTTCTAGCAACTTGAATGATTTCAAATAGTTATTGCGAATATGAAAATATGATTGAGTTCTTCCAGTACACGATAACTCAAGAGTTCAGTAGCAGTAGTATGCTATACAAGACCATGTACATTTTCATAACATTTGAGAATGTCCACTTTTGGATGTATTCTATTGGAAGTATCTCAGAAGTTATAGCTTCGTCTGTTGGACTCGGGGCTTATCCAGAAGAGGGATCGAATAAGAGTGGCCATGGACCCACAAAGAATTACACGGAACTTAGGAAGATGTAAGTTGATCATAGTTAATATCAACGTAGACTAATTTTATGCACGGGTGTTCAAAATTGTTGGTGAATGACGTTTATAATATTTCCAGGAGTTTAAGAAAAGCTATAATAGCCAGGTATGACTTTAAAACCCTCCATAGTGTAGATATTATGGAAGCCCAATTTTCTCCTTGGATCCCTGAGACGATCAAAGCATGGAATAAGACCGGACAGTACTTCATGGGGATGTATGTCTTTAAGGTTCTACCCAGCTCTTGGAACAAATCTTTAAGGTACATATTATTAAAACTAATGAGGTTTTTCTATGATTACGATGTTATTTAGAGGCGCGGAGCTGTGAAAATTGCATTCTACGCTTTCCATTCCTCTTAGTCAAGGATTTATGGACGTTCGAGTACTGTATACCGCGAATATGACTTGAGATTCTCAGTCAAAAATCAATAACAAAAGAATTATCACAATTGATTTTTAGGGTGTCATATCATGTTGCACTTACTTCTTCTTTATCCAAAGGTTCAGATAGCTTGCCAGTGTCCATTTTCAGGGCAATTAACCCTGTACTGGTTTGTTCCAATATGGCTATCCTTTTTCCAGGGCTTGCATAACTCTAATGATAAGTGCTCTCTGGCATGGAATCGATTCAGGCTACTTCATAGGCTTAGGCCTGATGCCTCTCTACATGCCCGCGGAGACTGTCTTTAGAAAACAGCAGAAGAAGATGACTGGATGGGTAAGCACTTATCCACATTTATTGGAGTGTTAATTTTTTAGACGTTAAAATATTATTGGGTGTCATAATAAAATCTGTGCCTGTGTTTAATTTCTATTTTAGTCATTGATGTTATATATGTAGATGAGATATGGAGTGAAAAAAATGGATCCACTTAGTTAGAGATCGGATATTCAACGCTCAATTTTACCTCTTATCTACCACTGACCAACAATGATCGTCCGCGATTGACTCGTGACATATCATAATGATGTGGGAAGACATCTTAGACCTATTAATATTCCCCAATTGGGGATGCCTAATCCATAATCCCATTGGTTCTGGATAGCTGAGAGCAGTTGAGACTATTGTAAAGTTTTATTGTATAACTCTTTTCTTTTGTAGAATGCGGATATGGTGGCATTCGGTAACTGGGTGGTATGGAAGTATTTAGGAGGCCTGCTGGGCTTGTTGGTATTACTTGCAAAGGACCAACAAGTGTGGGCCTGTCTGGCAGCCCTGCAGTACTCCCCATTCATGCTGATTGGCTGTCTATATCTTCTTGCATGGGCTGTTAAAAATTGCACCCCAAATACAGAAAACAAGGATAATTTCAAGGAGTGTTAAATAAAATATGTCGTAATACTGCTTTTCTTGATTATAAAACGATTACGAAAATACATGAATCAAATATACTTACCTATTATTTAATTTAATAATAAACAATAAATTTATTTTATTAAAAGTATTTTATTATTTTTATTGCAGTAATCGTAACCTGAGTTTCTTGATGTTATCGAAATTTATTAAGGTTGTAAATTTATAAACTGCTACAAGCGGTAGCTATCGACAGCTTCAAGCAGTGACTGCATAGGCCTCATAGAAAAAAAACGTCACAAAACAACACGACTGTACATTTATCTCGAATAACGAATTCATCAGATTTATTATTCCCATCCTAAAGCAAGGAAAGTAGATGAGACTATGGCATCCCCAAATTGGGATATGTTGTGAGGCTGTAGGCAGTAGGGAGGGGAAGGAGATGGGGAAGAGGAAGGCGGGGAAGTACCTGGTTATTCAGACCTGGTCACCAAACGCGGCTAAAGCCATTTCAAGCAACGTTTCAACTCTGAATGGTGGTCTTACACCAGGGTGATACTAAGATTATCTTCCAATCTGGAACGTACCGTATAATATATATTATTTTGAATGAATTAATTGTAAAATAACACCAATCAATCGAATAAAATTTATCTGCGCAAGCCGTGATTCGATCCCGCGACCTTCGTATTGTGAATCAAGGGACTTCCCCTCGACCATGGAGGCCGTCAAAAATAATAAATAAAAAAAATGATTATCTTGAAATAAAAAGTTAATGTGTTAATTCTGAATTATATAATCCAATTTGCGAGGCGGGCATGGGTATCGCTGCTTATTTATTTATCATTATTTATTGGATAACCAACACCCCTGCCATAGGTTACTCTAAATGGTTCGCTACGATTGGTGATTTAGCAGAGGTGCCCGGGTTCATGGGGTACGTTTGGCTAGGTCTTTGCGGCGAATGCGTTTGCTCCACTACTGCTTGGCGGGTCGGATGGAGAGACTGGTTGAGGGAGACTTAACCTAGACCTCTCCAGCCGGACTCTTTCGACCCATGCGCATCGGCTTGCACCGCAGCTGAAGGGATGGATTTATACGTCCTTCACTCCTGGAGGAATTAATCCCCAGATTCCTACCCACCCCTCATACCTTTTCCTTCACAGAACTCTCTCACCTCCCTTTCCCTAAAAAGAACTCCCACACAGCATCTCCAAAGATGACAGAGGCCCTGAAGTAATTTGTTTTCCTCGGGACCTCCCGTGTAAAATTAATAATAAAGTGTATTCTGTCTCTAAACCATTGGGGTCATACTTATAATTTGTTCCGTTATTGTTGTTATAAAACACATTTTTTTATTTAATCACCAAAGAAAACATAAACGACTCAAACGAAAATTTGAAACAGAAAAATCCCTAGAAGATACAGTCACATCCAGTGGCGCACACAGAAAAAAATTCGGGGGGGGTTTTTACAAAACATAAAATGCATGCTGTACCTATCCATATCTATTCAAACGTTTATATACTAATGTACAATGTATGTCAGAGGTTCCTAGCCTTATCTGGCTCACTGCGCACTATCCAAGTATAGTATTCTCTTCAACGCCCCTCCCCCCTTCATTAAGAAATGCGTGATAATACGCATAGAAAATGCGCCGCAGGCGAAATTTTTTAGAATGTGAAAGTTACATAACATTTGCAAGGGGAAGCTCATCAATGCCCCAGTCAGGGGTGCGGTATCGCCCCACTTGGGAATCACCGGTGTAAATAAATAAAACACTCCATTAAATTAAATTTTAAATGACAAGAAATTTAATTTTTTTTAAGTGGGCACGAGTAGTACATTTAAGTAGTACATTTCTAAGTAGTACATTTTTTTAAGTAGTACATTTCTTTGCGCGGTGCGAAATTATTTGACTCTGAATAAGCCATGACAGTTTACATCAGCAATTAATATAATTTATAAAATTACGTAACATAAAATAAGAAGCTCCGATAATAATCCAAAAATAATCTGGCAAACAAATAACTGTGAAATAGAAAACAATAAACAAAATAAACCAGCCAGAGAAATTGAAGACGAAAATAAAGTTTAAAAAATGCTAATGAAAATCCAAAAATGGGCTAATGTATTCAACTCCTTCTTCGCAAAAGTTGGGCTAACCTCGCCAAAAAAATTAGTGTGACAAAAGGATCGACTACATTGATGATATACAAAATCTAAACTAATTTTATGATTTATTATGGTAAATAAATATTATTATAATTTTCATACTGATTAAATTAGACAAATAAATAAAGTAAACAGATAAATAAGTTAATTCAGTTGAATATCTAATTTCCTTGGTTTTTCTGCCAGTTTATCTAAAATAGAATTGACTGCTGGAGTCGTGTTTCTGTACACATGCAGAAGAGTCAACCCGTTTAACCTATTTTCCGATGTAGAACTATTTAAATATTTTTTTAATCTACGTAATGTGGAAAAGGTTCTTTAATTTTCTGCTGTAGATACGGGTAATACTGCTAATATATGCGGCATTGTTTTTATATTCGGAAACATATTATTATCTCCACAATGCTTCAGGGCACTTAAAGCATCTCTTGGCTATTTATCTTTTTCCAGCCTAGCGATTGCTCTGTACCAAAACTTAAGCTCTACCATTCGTTCGTCAAGGTCACCATCCAGATCATTTTTGTAGAATGAAACCAATTTTTTAAATTCGTTCAGTGTTTCATCTGTAAGTGTAGTGGGATCTGTTGGCATTAAACTTTGGAATCCAATCAAAATGGATTTATGCTTTGAAAATCTTTGATATAAATTATTTACAGAAGCATTTAAAAATGGGATATAAATTGAAATGAGGTAAAAGTCCTCTGGACTCGCAACATTAACATTGTATCTTTGTTTTTGAGTATTTGTGGTCCTTGGTTTGTTCATGGTAAAGTCAAATTTTTCTGTCTTTTTCATTAGCTTTTAAAAATAACAGTTTAAATTCTGTGTTAGCATTGTCCATAAGCTTTTTTAATTTCAAGTACAGTATCTTCCGTCAAATTGGTTGCCTTTTTTAAATCAATATTTATTTGCTGTAATAACTTACACAAAATACTACTGTATCTAAATACTTGATTTATACACAGTAGTGTTTTGTGCAGATTTATCTAACTTTTCTTATGTTGCTTTTGATTGGTAAAATAATATATGGGGGGGTTTAAACCCCAAAACCCCCCTCGTGTGTGCGCCAATGGTCACATCTAGGAATTTAATCCAAAACCTTAGCCTTGCCGAGACGCCGCTCTGCCACTGAGCACTGAGCTAATGGGACCATAGCCAAACCATAGCCCCTTCGATAATATTCAACTAACAACTACCAACCTTATCTTCATTTTCTTAACACATCTTTTTATTGGCTGCTGTATTTATGTATGATTACAAAATTCATCTTGAACTAAATGCTTCCTAGATAGTGTCTTTAATAAATTTATCCACTTTAATTTAATATGCGACATCTATTGACTTTTCTGCAAGCACTTTTATATTTACTTTGTTCTACTCGCATATTATTTTAAAAAAAATCCTAGATTAATAATAAAACAAACTCTATGTACATACCTATACGGCGTAAACATCACTTTTAGGAGTTCTCGGGAATGTTCCTTTTATCAAAAGTTACAAAAAACTCACTATCTTTTGCTAATTATTTATTTAATATAAATTTACCGTAGGCTCAGGCTCAGGCTCAGTAAATTATCGAAAATTACCCTAAAACAAATTTGCGAACTCTTTTGGTGGGAACCTCAAACATCTACTACTGTCTGCGAAACGTGAAAAACAAATATGAGAAAAATCCGAAAAACTCACTAGAAAATCGATAGATGGCAGTATCGATTAGTAATTTGATATCGATTCCACATTTTTAGATAGTCTCCTTTCCTTATGCCTATTTCTCAACATATTAATTACAAAGAAGGCAAAATTACCAACATGAGTCTTGTACAAAATCATGTTCAAGTCAGTGAATGAAGTTAACAGACCTTGTCGTGTGAATTACTATACAGTAAATACTTACTCGCTACAGAGAACCGGGAGAGAACAGATAAAGGGCCTTCTTAACGAAAGAAAATCCATGAAACAATTATGCCCGTGATACACATTGATATTATTTATCACAGGCATAAGATTGACTGAAAATAAGAATATTTATATGGATCAATAAAAGGTTGCGCAAAAGTTAAGGGCGATTAACCAGCGGCCGATAATTCAAATTTCGTCGAAATACGGTCTTGCTATTGTACCCTTGCAACTGTACAAGGCGGCCCCGGTGAGAAAGATTAATTATTCTCCGTACCAGCATTTTAAAATAATATCTCAATATCGGTTTTATTTCAATAAGAATTTGCTTTGATATTTGAGATATAAAAATGCTCAAATGTGTGATGATAAAACTATTAAAATTATATACTTTTGTAATTAATTTTTGATCATAAGTATTTATAGTTTTTCAATAACGTCTAAGTAAAATAAAAATGTAAAAAAAAAAAACTTTAATATTTTAGTTTGTAAGAGTAAATAATAGAAGTATTTTCGTCACAAACACGATCTTTTTTTTTAAAGATTTCATTTGAACTAAAATTAAAATTCTGAAAAGTAGCTTGCCTAGATAATTTATTGATTTATTTTACTGCATGATTTGAAATGTGTGTTGTATAATATAAAATTTTGTTTAAAACTTTAACAAATCTGTCAACGACCTACAGTATTACCTTATTATACTAAAAATATTTTTTTCTCAAAATTTAAAACGTGCTTTTACTAGATAAAACAACAATATTTGGAAATCGATTTATACTTTTTTGTGGAAAAATGTCAATACGTCTAGAATTTTATTTAAAAATGACATATTTCCGGTTGTGTCTGGTTATTCCCTCTTAACACCCTATCGGAAGATGCTCTGCTTTTCGCAAATGGCATCTTATTATATCACGTTATCATTTGACGTTATGTCATCAACATCATTATGTCAACACTTTGACACTTGTGAAACAGGATACGTGTTGAACAATCATAGATCGCTATTAACCTGGAAGAATTTTCAACACAATTTTTTTACAATCGGTCCTTTATCAAATTTCCCACGAATCGTCTGAATTCCTCCGTCGTAATTTTAAAAAGGTAATAACATGGTTAAACAATTCTACAAACCCCTTTATTGATTCAATTTCATGTCAGTTATTGGGCCAATATGTTTGCTTTACAGTTTACTGCAATAAAACAAGATCGATAACAAATCACACATTGGGTAAATAAATCATGTAATTAATCATATAATTAAATCATGTAGTGTTTTTTTTGCTAAATTCTAAATGCTAAATTTACGTTCGTTGTCATTTTCACTGTACCTATCGCAAAACGTTTACATATGTTTCTGAACATTCATAACTTTTTTCAATCTTTGTAAAATCACGTGCCTGCCTACCAATTTAAATTTTCGTCCTCGACCACCTATTAAATGTAAATGAAGGTCCTAATGTTTTGAATTTACTTAGTAAATCATAATCTAAACTTGCTACAACTATTTCTAAATATATGATCCATAAATTGAATTATATAACAATGATACGTACATATATGATACAAAATTATATTCAGAGTCCCCATCAGAACCCGTAGAGACCGTGTTTTTATAGCGCTGAATTTAATGTCACTGAAACAATTATATGTATACAAAAGATATTCTAATACACTCACAATCCGGAGGTCGCGGGTTCGAACCCGGCATGCGCAAATAAATTTTATTTGATTAATTTGTGTTATTTCACAATTAATTCATTTAAAATAATATATAGTATATTTGCGGCGTGTTCCAGAGTGGAAGATACTATCAGTATCGCCCTGGTGTAAGACCACCATTCAGAATTGATACGTTGCTTGAAAATGGCTTTAGCCGTGTTTGGTGACCAGATCTGAATAGCCAGGTACTTCCCAACCTTCCTCTTCCCACCTCCTTCCCCTCCCCACTACCTTCAGCCTCACAACATACCCCAATTGGGGATGCCATAGTCTCACTGGCTCCAGACGGGAGCAGTTGAGATTCTTGTGCGGCATTCACTTTAAAAAAAATAAAATCTCTGATTCAAAATTTAGGCGTATTAGATTTGTCACAGAATTTATATTTAAAAATGCTAAAATCAGTAATTTTAAATACATGTAGGATTACAAAAGATTTTTTAAATATTTATATTGAGGGATCAGTAGGATTTATAGGTTCAATTAGGAGCCCACAGAGCCGAACCCTCTGATATGAAAATATCTGGAGTCGGTGAATTATTTACCCATCTGGTCTCTGGTAGGTTGACATGTTGTTCTTGTATTGTTTTGTAATTATAATACATATGGTGCAATTGCATAACGTGGATTGACCAGATGATCATTTGGGAAGTGTGTGAAAGGGTTTAGTTTTTCCTGTGGGGAAAATTAAACCCGGACATTTAAATCTGGAGCATAAATAAATAAATAAATAAATAGGATAACTTCACACGGACAAACTCAGGCCGATTCACAAGATCTACATTACAACATACATTCCACCAACCTTTTTGACGAACTTTTAGACAAAGAATGCAATGCTTCTATATAAAATTATTTAATTTACTCCCTCTTGCAATAAAAACCATTTAAAAAATAACCGACTTCAAAAGAAACAAAAAGAAATGGATTATGGACATGGGAAGGAAGAATATAGATACAATACTGCAACCTAACAAAGATTAATGCTTGTATTGTACTTTCTTTTAGATTTAACTTTATTATTTTTCTCTATAATATTTTAACATAGGTATTTACTTATATTTCAAGCATGAAAACTTGTACAATGTGTCTTTAGAACGGAGTACCCCAGAAAGAACACATTTTTCTCTAAAAAAAGTGTAAAGCAAAATAATAAATAAATAAAACAATATTTGTGAAATTTTATTTTCTTAGAAAAATGAAACAATTCAACTTTGTATAAACCACTTTTATAATGCGTAAATCCGACCGGTTTCGGAACAAACGTATACTATACATACTAATTTGACAGTTTTATTTTCTTTGTCAAATTTGATATATTTTAATCGAAGGGCTATTAGGTTTATATATTAGGTTTCAATACATTCGCCTAGTTTCGGCTTGGTGCAGGACCATTTTTCCGAAACTTTGCTTGAAAGGTTTCATCTCATCTCTCATCTTCAACAAAACATGTCGCCAAAGAAGCAGTTGATTGTTAGAAGTCTATTAGTGTAATTAGATGAATTCATGCTAAGACATAATTTTTAAAAGTGATGCGTTAAACAAACCCTTCGTGGTAACCTTGTAGTTTACCTCAATTATGTATAAGCCAGTTATACCAACAGAAATAATGCTGAATTGTCGAAATTTTCATAACAAGGAGTAGGTAATTATAATTATAGTGAGGAATTCAGCAAACATTTCACAAATTGTTGGTGTAATTACTATTTCACATCTTTACTGTTCGCAATAGATACCAATAAATAATTGTTAATGATTGTTGGTCTGTGATATCAGTTCGAAGTTAAAATTCCGCGTTTAAAGTCCTTTAAACCAATTTTCAGAGATATTCAAAACGAAAACCATATCATTATAAATTTATTAGATAAACCACAGCTTAGAGATTTTGGAACCAATTCGTAAAATAAGCAATTATACATTGTACTTAATAGTCATAATAATATAAATCAATACACCTACAAACCAGGCGCGGCTGGTGCCTAAAATGTTTGGTGGTTCACCTATCAATAAATCAAACACGTATAATGTAATTTTATTGTTGGTAGGTCACACAGCTAGCTACCGTAGCTACCATATTTATAGAGAATAAATAAATGAACTTCTTCGGTCCTTAATAATCAAATAAATAAACTTCAAGCTTCTTCCCAGTACCCGGTGTAGCGCATTTAAAACGCACACACATAAAAAGTAATTTTTAACTGAAAAACTAATGTCGTTGTCAAATAGGTTCCCTAAATCCCAAACATAACAAGACCCGTTGACTTATGGTTGAATTTTGCAAGCTAAATGTTACTATCCCGTTCAAACCTATTTTGCTGGAGCCCTTCGGAATACGTCGGATGTTTTCGACGCACTTCGTAGCGCCGTGCGCCGCGTCGCCAGAAGCAGATTTTTGGTACATTTCGTTATTCTGACGGTCTGGACATGTTTGTAGGAGCACCATACAAAATGACAATTCCCAAACGGGGCGTTTGACCGAAACGCGCCGAATGGTATGTACTTAGGTTCCTAGTTCTTAGCGCGCGGGAAAAGAACTCCAGTCGGCTGCAATAATTATTATCTCTGGCAAAATTCATGCATTTAAATACGTTATTAGTTTTTATTTTCAACATTGTGCGTAATTTAAATTAAAAAATCTTAAATAGGAACACGTTGAACTGTAAAATATTCAATTTTGTTGGCGGTTCGGCGCACTATTGAACGTTTGGGCCAGCCGCGCCTGCTACAAACACCAGACGTAAAATTCAAAATTTTTGATACCTTGCAAAAATTTTTCGAAGTTTTTGAGCAGTTTGGTATATACTTGCAATTTGGTGGAAACATTATTAATATTTAAAGTGACACGATAAACTGACAATCAAATCAATAAAAATTAAAATTTAAACAAATAAACTGCAGTTTTAATGTGATTTTTTTACACCGACATAATTTGTGTTACCAAATAATTTAAATAATAATAAGTAATCCCTGAAACGATCTTGTAAATTTGTAACTAAATATTTGTTTTAAATTCTGTGAAAATGGTGATGATGAAACTTGGAGAAGGTTGAGTTTATGATATTTTATTTTTTCTCGAAGTTCATCCAGATATGGATTCCATTCCCCGACGATTGGCCCCCTGCATACGTATATACAACATATGCATATGCTTGGTAATAAATATGTTGTTGATGATGAGATAAATTGAAAGATTATCATCATACGAGTACAAACATCATTTAATTAAAGCTGTTTGTCAGCGCTTCTCACTTGGATTATAATAAAATATACCTATTTTAAATGTTTATATTCTTCATCAATGTTTACTGGATTTAAAAAAAAATTTAATTCGTACTTTACGCAGTTATTTTTTTAGTTCAAAATATCTTGTATACATGTATACGAGGTATTCCTTTTCTTCATATTTGTATTTATAATAGCTTACTATTTGTACTTTATGCTGTCACTTAAATATGTACTTTTTAATTTTTTTTCATATGAATATATTTTTTCTCAACTATACATGTGTATTCTGCATCTATTTCAAATTATTTAAATTCCTATGTAAAAGCCGTTAATCGGCGTTAACTCATAATACGTAAATAAACATGCAGTCGATTTAGAGAAAATACGATATTCCTACTTACACTAGATAAAACTAAGTTTCTCGACGGGGTGTGCAGAGATGATGTACCACCGAAAAGTATAAAACATATTTTTATTCAAATACATCCAGGATAAAACAACTTGTCTATTATATTCTATTGACCTGTCAGTGGTTGAGTGGGCATAGCGCTTGGATCCCATCCGGGCGTCGCGTGTTCGATTCCTCGGCTGGCTAAGTCCTCCATCACAACACAAGCAACATTTTCGGCTTTCTGTGGTGGTAATAGGAGATTTTCAAATATTGTTGGGTAATTCGTAACCCGGGAATGTTTGTCTTTAAAAAAAAATATATATAACAATAAAAATTATATGTATAAATACAGCATAAGTACAAAAAATCGACATGTAAATAAATTCGTTTCATATCCATACCCACTTGTTATTTTTAAGTCGATTTTATGTTTGAAATTGGTAAATAATGTATGAAAAATTACAATTTTATAATAATTATAATTTCGGAGGGCCAACTATCGGGGATCAACTGTAGGGCTACTATATATTTGTATACAAATGTAAATTTGTGTATAACACAATGATGTGATGAACCACCGAACTCGTAAAAAAAATCAACAAAATAAGGCAGGCACATCTATCTAGGGCAAGATTGCAATTTGGCTCAAATTTGACTTTGCTGTCTTTTTTTGAGAAAGTCAGGTTTTTATTTTACAATAATATTCATGATTGTGCATTGCCCCCCAAAATATTGAAATTGCCCCCCTGTGCACGTTGAAAATCACTGATATGGTCAATAAAGACGAACTATTTCCAAATAAATGTATCTTATGTTTACAAGCAAATACTCGGAACTCAGTAAAACAAATTATACCTACTGGAAAACCAGTGAAGGTTATTTTTTATCACAAACAATAATTTCTGGCCACCAAGTTAACCGTATAACCACCAAGTTCTTGACTTTCTTTTACTAGTGATTCCTAACATTATTTGGAGTAAAAAAGTAAATGTAATTTTGATCACGCTCATATTTTTTATGTTTTTTTTTTTTTAACTCAAAACATAAATTAATATAAGGTATTGGACAGGTAGGGTCGGGGTGAGGGGTTGGGCAGTTACTCAGATGAGTGACTAGGAGGACAAATGCCTTCTAGCATTGAAGGTATTCATATAAACAATTTTCTAATCGCAAGAAATCATCCTATTAGCATTTCGTGAACTTTCAATGAAAATCATATGATTGGACGCAATTATAAAGAAACGATGAAGCCTTAATCTTCAACAAACAAATTTTTAATAAGGGGGCATACATAATTACGTGAGCGCCAAAGGGGGGGGGGGGCAAAATCTCACGTTACTTGAAAAGAATACACTAAGTGGCCCAAATTTATCTCACCAAGAGGGGGGGGGTCTAGATTGGAAGAAAACTGGTCACATAATTAATGTATGCCCCTTAGCTCTCGCTCAGATTGATTGGGGAAAGAGGCAGTTGATGCATTTCTCTGTCCATCACGCTCTTCTTAGCTCCATCGAATTGAAAATAACTTGTACTTTAATAATGTCCGTCTTCTGTAAAGGTTCCTTGTAAAGTAAAACCGTCACAAGTACCTAGGTGTTTTGCGACAAGCACCAAGCTCCTGGTCATTTATTTTATTTTATTAGGAACATTTACAGGTTAATAACATTACATGCATTAAATAAAACAATAAATTATAATAATTAGGTTACAACCCAATAACAAATGTTCACATCATGCCCAAATAACAAATAAAAAGTCAATAATAATAATTATTAACTTTTTTTTGCCTAATATTACAGAGATAGGAACTAGATAAACAATCTAAACATAGTCTAAATATACTGTCTAATATTGTGTGATACATACAAGATACAGATAAGATAAGATAAAAAACAATGAAAGTAGAAAAAATAAATATGTAATAATAATGATGAAAACTGAAAAACACCAGATGTAGGATCTACAAATAATATATACATTAATAAAAAAAACAAGTAAAGTAAGATAAAAGTAAAGTGATAGTACTCACAAAAAAAATAATAAAATATGGTGTGCCAGTTTTATGGCTATTTAAAAAAATATATATTTATAAAACCAAAACAAAAAAATTTAAAAAACACCAGACATAAAGTGGAAAAATAATATATATATACGCACATGTACAGATATATGTATTACATAATAATATAAGTATTACATTCTTTTAAATTACAAATTAAAAAAAAAAAAAACATAAAAGTAAGGTATCAATTATTTAGTTTTGTTAAAGTGAATTAATCTACGAGTATTTGGTGATGAATTGGTTATTATAAGGCTCCATTAATTCTATGTTTGAAAGAGCTTAAAGTACATGACAAGATACATTTTTTGTTATAATGATTACAAGTTCTCAATAAGAAATAATTTTGCCTGAGACTAGTTGAAGCAATTTCGACATGAAACAATGACTTGTCTCTAGTTTTCTTACTCGGTCTAATATTAATTGATGACAAAAGAGCTTGACAGTCAATATGACCATTCAAGATTTTGTGTAAGTAAGTCATATCCGTAATGTCTCTCCTACTTTTTAGAGTTTTGAGTCCATAATGTTTTATAGAGCTGTCGCACATAACTTCTCTTGAAGTTATATAATATCCGCCATGGACTTCCCAAATGACAAACTTGGCAAATGAAACCCCCTCCCTCCCGATTTCACATTAATTATGAGGTAATAATTTTTTTTTTATTAAGTTCTTTATTTTATTATGTTTTGTATGTATTGCTCACCGAAACCCTGTAATATTTTTTTGACCCACCAAACCTTTTGAGTTGAGTAGGTACACTGATCTGCCGAGCAATTATATATCTTTTGTGAAATCTCTTTTGTGAGATCTCCTGTCAGATTGTGTGATTTTCTATGGCTGTTATTTGCTTTTCCTATGGGACTATGTCAGATTCCAACTATGAACTATCACAAATCGGCAAAGCTGGTCTGATACTCATAGAAAAAGCAATTGACAGCCATAGAATATCACACAGACCTCACAAAATAGGTCCCACAAAAGATATAGAATCACTCTACTGGACAAACCTCACCCCACGATAAATCAAGAAAGAATCAGCAAAAAGTAATAAATTAAAAAAAATGGTAAAAAACGATAAATCAAAATACTAATTGTATAAATACTCGAAGATATATTTTCTAAGAATTTTACGCACACGATACGCAATTAAATTCCCATAGCAATAAATCAGTGTTATTTTTTCTTTCATATACATGTAATGCCGTCGCGCAGTCTGGGTTTAGAGATGTTAATTTTATTAAACTTTTTAGAGGGTTGAACCTGTCTATAAGGCGTTGTAAATGTCAGATTGAACCAGTTAGTACAAAACCTAGGAATTTGTAGTAATTTATCACAAATAATATCTTTTTAGATTTACATAAAGGTCAAGATCAACCTGGCAATATATTATTATGCGTAGAGTGTGTAATTTAAATTAATGGGCCCCCGGTCCGGTAACCGACGAGTTCATCGAAAATCAATTCATCGAAAATCAATTCATCGAATGATCAATTCATCGAAAAACATTTTTTTTGTAGATATTAGAGCTGTCAAAATTAAATACCCAAAAAGGTCTGTTTAAACGAGTTAAATGTGTTTAGCAACTGTCAGTTTCGTAGTGACAATGTAAAGTTTATAAGTTATCTCTTCGATTTCCGATTGTCTGATACTGCAAAAAAGGGATATCTAAGGAACGGTGACCAGACAACTCATAATGAAACCAACTCATAAACAACTCAGGAAGGTCCTTAAGAGTGATGATAAAAAAATATATTTAAAAATTGTTATGTTAGGTTAGGTTAGGTTAGTTTAGGTTGACCAATGCTTTTTTAACTTCTCGGTCCGCTCGGCATTTCTCTCAAATATCAACAAAATATTTTTTTTCGATGAATTGGCGATTCGATGAATTGATCATTCGATGAATTGGTTTTCGACATTGACCTATGATATCTGATCGAAGGTTTTCGATGAATTGATTTTCGATGAATTGGTTTTCGATGAATTCGTTTTCGATGAATTTGCTTTCGATTAATTGATTTTCGATGAATTCATTTTCGATGAATTCGTTTTCGATGAACTCGTCATGAACCCCCGGTCCTGGGGGCCCCCAAACGCTTCCATGTTCCCTTGATCAAATCCTGAACAAGCCTTTAAGGCACTATAAAAAAATTTCAGCCATTTTTTATTTCATTTTTGAAAGATGCACTTTTTTAAGAAATTCGAAAAATTGACAGATATACAACATTTTGTGTGAAACAGTTTTAAATTATCCTTTTATGATTATCCTTTTCGAACGCGTTTTTCAACCTAGTTGACAACATATGAAACAAACTATACATCCGATTTGCATTCACCAATTCTTAAACTGTTTGAAAATTCAGTGTCTATGGCACCATGCAGGGAAATTTACATATCTAAAAAAATATATAAAAATGGCCAAACAGCGAATTTTGCATCCAATTTTTTATGGTAAATTTTCATCTTTCATAAAAATAAAAATAAAATTAGAAGGGGCCCCTTATTAAACAATCCCTACGTGGTGTCATAGTCAGATCCCGATTAAACTTGTTGGGGCCCCTAGGCAATGCACGTCTCGGGGCCCCTTTACTATAGGGGCCCCTAGCCGAAGGGTGCCCCCTAGGCAGTGGCCTAAACTGCTTTGTGGACAATACTACCCTGCCAGGGCCCCTAGGCAATGCACGTCTCGGGGCCCCTTTACCCTAGGGGCCCCTACCCGATGCGGGGCCCTAAGGCAGTTGCCTACACGTCTTATGGATAATACGGCCCTGGCTATAGTGACTGGATTTTCAAAGGCAGTGCCCTATACTGCCTTATGGACAATACGGCCCTGCCAGGACTGGCTTAAATATGTTGGGGCCCCTTTACCCTAGGGGCCCCTACCCGATGCGGGGCACCTAGACAGTTTCCTACACGTCTTATGTACATAAGCAACTGCCTATCGATACTACGGCCCTGGCTATAGTGACTGGATTTTCGAAGGCAGTGGCCTACACTGCCTGGCAGGGCCGGCTTAAACATGTCGGGACCCTAGGCAATGCATGTCTCTAGACCCCTTTGCCATAGGGGCCCCTAGCCGATGCGCGGCCCCTAGGCAGTGGCCTACACGTGCATAATACGGTCCTGCCAGGGTGGGCTTAAACATGTCGGGGCCCCTAGGCAATGCACGTCTTCGGGGCCCCTTTCCCCTAGGGACTCCTACCCAATGAGGGCACCTGGGCAGTTGCCTACAGGTCTTATGGATAACACGGCCCTGACTATAGCGACTGGATTTTCAAAGGCAATGGCCTACACTGCCTTATGGACTATACGGCCCTGCCAGAATTGGCTTAACATGTCGGGGCCCCTAGGCAATGCACTTCTCAGGGTCCCTTTACCCTAGGGGCCCCTACCCGATGCGAGACCTATAGACAGTGGCCTACACTGCCTTATGGTCAATCGGGCCCTGCCAGGGCCGGCTTAAACATGTCGGGGCCCTTAGGCAATGCTCATCTCGGGGCCCCTTTACCCTAGGGGACCCTACCCAATGCGGGGTTTTTCTAATATGTTGTCAACCAGATTGTAAAACGTAGTGATAAGAACGCGTTCAAAGTTTTGCTGAAGAATAATTCAACATACAAACTGTTTAAAACGGTTTAATATAAGCTTGGTGCCTTTAAAATGTGCTTAGTACCTATCTAAGAGGTGGTTTGGAGTTGGGAGGTCCCATACAAATATCATCCCATACAGATAAAATAGGATTAAATAAATACAGCCTAAACCGGTAATTTACAATGTTTAAAATAAAATTACTACTACTAATCTTTCTATTGTCTATACAGTTTTAGTTCCAGTTTCACTTATGTATTGCGCTTCGTATTTTTTTTACTATCTTAGGCCCTTTGCTAAAAGTTATCTTATCATTACAGATAATAAAGATAGTAATAGAATAGTTTTTTTTTTTTAATTTTATTAAAACTGATATGGGGCGGTAGTTATTAATTAATAGTTTTTTTTTTTTATATTGATGGAAAGATTCCCCTTTTGACTATTGTTTATAATATATGTAATAGGTTTTTTCAAAAAGTTAAGATGTGTTTTTAGATTTTCAACAGTGATCCCATCGAAAGCTGGTGCTGACTCGGTTTTTTTATTATGTCAACAATTAGATAAGTAATTAAAAAGAATGTCGAAACAGCGAATTTTATTTTCAAGTTTTTTGGAAAACTTTCAGCTTTCATAAAAAAAATTGAAGGGGGCCCTTTCTAAAAAAAATCACTATGTGGTGCCATAGTGACTTGATTTTCTAACAGTTTAAGACTTGGTGCATGCAAATCGGATGTTTGGTTTTTCTAATATGTTGTCAGGTTAAAAACGTAGTTTTGAGAAAAACGCGTTCAAAGTTTTGCTGAAGGATGATGGCGTATCTCCATGAATTTTTCGAATTTCCTTAAAACATTTTATTAACAAATGCATCTTTTAAATAAGGAAATAATAAATAAAAGTAAATAAATTTTACACCCTGGTGCCTTAAAACCTTGTTTAGGTTTTGATCAAGGGAACATGGAGGTGTTTGGAGACCCCGCAAGACCAGAGGCCCATGTGAACTGAATAAAAATCTTATAAAATTACATCAACTTTTAGTAGGGGGAGGGGGGGCCTCATTCAGCTTTGCCGCCCCGGGCCTCTGACGGGCTTAGTCCGCTACTGCATGGTTTAGGAAATCAATAGAGACAAACAAAGAAACATTATTTTTTTATATAAATTTAAAAAAAAAAATTAAAAGAAAGACAAACATTCCCGGGTTACGAATAACCCAACAATGTTTGAAAATCTCCTACCACCACCACAGAAAGCCGAAAATGTTGCTTGTGTTATGATGGAGGACTTAGCCAGCCGAAGAATCGAACACGCGACGCTCGGGTGGGACCCAAGCGCTATTCCCACTCAACCACTGACCGGTATATTGAGATAATAAATTTTATATATAATAAAAATAAGTAGGTGCCTACAAATGTGTAATTTTGGCGGCACTTGTACAGGAACCTACTTATTTGTACATTTGTTAAAATTATTGGAATTTAACTTAGTAAAAATGGTCGTATAAATCAATTTTTCTGCTCTAAACACTCATTGTTCGTTATTGCATTTTGAAGTTACATCAATAATGACTTTAGCACGTAAAATTTACGTTGGTGTGTGTTTCGGTTACCTCTTGTTTCGAACAGCCTTGCAATGTTGTATGTTATTGAAATGCTATTCTAAACGTTAAGCCAAGGGTGAAAGCACAACCCCCACAATTTAAACGACGTTTTTCCACAGATTATTTCTTCAACCACGAACATTTATATATTTGTCAATAACCTATATTATAAAACATAATTTATTAATGTTGGCCTCACTGGCTGGCCTATCCGTGCAGATGCCCCCAGTTTATAATTCAAAATTCAACAAGATGAAGTAATAAATTTTAATAAAATACATGAAAATAAAACTATTATTAAATCTTTAACTGACAGCTCTTAAACAGTTAGCTAATTAGCAATATCTGCTTAATAATTCCAAACAAAGATAACTTTGAAGGTAACAATAAACTCAATACAAATTTACTCTATTTAGTGACTATAAATATTGTTGACAACTTTTCTGACAAGTCCCCTTTGTATACATCTTTCTTATTCTAAATAATCCTATTTAAATATTATGTTCTCTGTTATTATAACATTGATATTCTTTTTTTAGTATAGTTACCGAAGTTTAGTAACACATAATAGTATCCTATACCTAAATACTTGCTTTTATCACATATACTTACTTTGTTAAATGTTCATTCTTATTTTGATGATAATCCCCTGTGTACCACTGTATACTTATAATACCATGTACCTTTCAATTGAATGTAAAAGCCATGCTGTGGCGTTTAAATAAATAAATAAAGGCGGTAATGAAATTTTTTTGAAGTGAAAAGTTTTTTAGCATCTTCGTGATTTGAAACTCAATGAAACGAAAAAGCTATACTAAAAAGAGACAAACACATACATCTACAGAATTTAGTCTGCGAGAGAATGAGATAATAATTTATAGAATACACGGTCCTCTCTTTGTGCAGCCTCCCCAGTCTTGTCTACTTTAGTTTTCTGAAGGTTACAATTCTACTGCGTATGAGCTGTGCGTTTTCAAGAAGTTACCGTACAAACAACTAATTTAGTTACAGTAGTTTCTAGAGAGTTTACTTGTGTGTTCGGTTAAATTATTCCACTCAAATATATTGCATTGATAAATATATATTTACGACCAACATGATACGGACATTTGCCTAGTATGGTAGTCGTAAAGCCCAAAAACTATGTATTGCGTTATATCGGAATATATAGCGAAATTTCTGGAATTTATTTTACAGATTATTTGATCTTTTGTTCTGGCTTTCATTCTAAACTCAAACAGAACGGACTCCGTGGTTGAGTAGTTATGAAATGCACATCGGAGGTTAAAGTATCGCCCTGGAGAAACACCACCATTCAGAATCGAAATGTTGCACGTTGTCTGAAATAGCTTCAGCCCTGTTTGGTGACCAGCTCTGAATTTTTTTTTTACATGAGCTCCACAAAGGAGCCTCTGAGGAAAATTATTTTCCTCAGGATCTATGTCATCTTTGCGGATGCTGTGTGGGGGGTTTTTTAAAGGCAGGGAAGGAGAGGAAAATTATTTGAAGGAAGAGGGTTTAAGGGGTGGGTAGGAATCTGGGATTCAGTGTGTCCTGGTCATTCGCCTCCAAGACCTAGACAAACCTCACCCCATGAATCCGGGCACCCCTGCTAAATCACCAAACGTATGGACCTTGGGGTGACCTATGGAGTTAAGACAAATGGCCAGGTATTTCCCCACCTTCCTCTACCCCTTTTTATTCCCCTCCTCCTTCAACGTCACAACACACCCCTATTGGGAATTTGATAGTCTCACTGGCTTCAGACGGTTGGGAGCAGTTGGTACCCTTGTGCCGTACTCACAAAAAATGGTTATCATCACTACAGAGGTAAACCGATGGAAATGTGCAAATTAGCGACATTATTTTTCTTTAAAATCAGTAAAGATTCACACTTCTAGAGATCGGCTGTTCAGTGCTCATAAGGATGTCGCGCAGCCTTAACTACAAAATTATGTAGCAATTTATCACCTTCGATTACAAGCACGCAACGTTTCCAATGCGTTCAGTACCTATGTCCACGTCAAATGCAGTAATTATGTACTGCAAGCTGAAAGAGATGGAAATGAAAAATAAGGAAACGCAGTTTATCGCAGTTCTTTTGAGCGATGCAGCTAGAGAAAGCCGGAGCCGCGAAGACAGTTAGTAGACGTAGACACGATACACCATCATAGAGATGGTTGATACCTGAAGTGTGTTGTCACTGCGGTTGTAATTACTGAAGACTGATGTGGAACTAGTTCTTTATTCAGCCTTGTTTGGAACCGGTTGCGTATTTTCAAAACCTACACCGGTTCAGTCGCGGTAGCGACCATTTACATTTTCAATATGAAAATTTAAATATTTTTATTATAGAAACAAAATTATTAATTTCTAATATACACATTCGAAAGACTATTTTATCTACATTTTAGAAAAAAAAAGTTTTTGCAAAGTGATAAAAAATAACCTATATAGACGTGTATTTACATTATATTGGAGTAACATAAAAATTTAAATATTTATAAATAAAATAATTAATTTCTAATATACATATTGGAAAGATTATTTTATCTAGATTTTAAAACATTTTTGTTTGCTAAGCGATAAAAAATAGCCAATATAGAGGTGGATTTAAAATATAAATTGTCGCTACCGCGATTAAACCGGTAGGTATAGGTTTTGTAAATGCGCGAACCGGTTCCTGTCCGATTATCATTACGATTAAAGTACCGGTACCGTCCTTATCATTTCGCCGAAGAACTGGCTACTTTATTACTCCAGGTTCTTGTAATATTTGTTTTTTAAAACATTTGTAATAACAAAAATGAAGTATTAGAAAATTTTTGTAAAAACGTTTTGAAATTTTTGAGAAACCGTTTTTTTTTATTCAGAGTTTTCGAGGAACCGGTTTCAAGATAACTGAATAAATAACCGGTTCCTAACAATAAAAATGGAAGGGGGGAGGGCGCTTGAGAAATTTTGAGAAAAAAAATCGGTTCCTTTAAAATGTCAAAGTATTTTGCTGCCTTTTTACAATTTTTCGAAAATTTCTTTATTTTTCATAAATATTACAAATAGTTAGTCAAAAATAAATATTCCTTATTAAGTTACTCGTTCTAAAAATTATCGGCTCCTCAAAAAATAATATCGGTGAATCCAGTGACAGCAAAGGAACCAGTTTCAAGTAACCAGTGACTGAATATTGATCATCTCTACGCTACACTAGTGGCAGGTAGAAACGGTATTGCAGTTGGTATTGGCAGAGAAGATCGCGTGCGGATCCATCGAACTGTTAAACTATGGAATCATATGCAAACCGTCACTAGCCTCTATCTGTGGGGTGGTCTGAAACAATTTGTTACTTCTGTGTATAAATTAAAATCCAGAGGAATCTTAATTTTTTTTAAATATTAGACCCATCTGGCCTTTGGTATCCCTTAGGATCTTTGACACCTTTGAGGACGCTGCAGGGAGAGTATTTTTTAAAGAGAGGAAACCTAGTGTCTACAAAAACCATTCAATCTTCAGCAGAGCTGCAGAGCGTTCGAACAAGTAGTCGGTCCAATGCTAATCGTATATCTAATATTCTTCGATCCCAGTGAATGGGATTACTTGATGTATGTTCGTCTAGATTGTAAGTTACTTTATTTGCTTTATCGTGTGGTTTACAAAGAATATTTAACTAGAACAAATGTCAATTCCAATGGATGCTTTGTGTAATTCTAAAGCAAGGGAACTTTGCACTAAAGATGCCCAGCTGCCGATCGGATATCATCGGTAATTTCCGTAATCGTTCGGGTTTATGACACGAACGATGCCAGTTGCCACTCTCTTAAAGTATTACTTTACTGACGTCTATTAAAGCAGCTCAAAACTACACATAAATACCTATACCAACGTTATCTGTTGAAGGAGAACGAAACTACATAGGTACATTATCCAGACACTACAGGATATAAATTGTCTCAGGCGCATTTGCATTGTCTTTCGGCTGATCAATTACGCTTTTGCTTTTGAAAAAGCAGTAGAACAATTAAGGAAAGAATATCTGACAGATACATTTTCATTTATATTTTGAAGAGATGGGTACCAACATCTAATCCTAGAACCTACATAAATTTAAATAGAAGAACAAACAGGGATTAGCGTATAGTTATGAATTAAGTCAGATTATATTGCGTGGTTATGGATTAATGCAACATTGAGCAAGATTTTTTCCCCAACTTAAGTAACTATGGATATTGTTTAAATTTTCAATTTATCTTTTATTCTAATAAAAATATAAGTTACATTGTACACGTTATTTTACAAAACATTGCATTTAATGGCATTCTTGCTTAGTCATATAGTAGACATTATCAGAAAAGAGGAAAAATCTTACCACGATTCTAATTTTGGTAGGTACATAATATTTTTTTCGCTTTAATGAAAAATGTTTTGGATTAAATAATTACGTGTTTTTTTATGAAAAGTGTTAAATTTTATTTATTTGTTCGAATTTTACATTAATAAAGTACAAGGGAGATTATTGTATTTTTTTGTGGCATGGTCAATATGATAGTTTTGCATTTGGGTTGTTTTAAAATTAGGTATTATAAATACATGTTTCAATTTCTCATAAGTTTATAGTCTTTCTGGTTTACTGTAAGTTTTTTTTCTTTACACATTTAAAAAAAATAGATATTGCAATATATCATCGACATTTAGTAGGTACTTGAAAGATCCTCCCCATTCCATAATGTCGCAGAAAAGCTCAAGGGACAAAAGGACAAGGGCGGAGTATACCTACATTTTTGATTATTTTCTTATTTAAAATGTTTCTTAACCACTGGAGCGCATTTGCCACAATATGGCACTATTTAAAATGCCTCGGATTGCTTTGCTGCCAATTTTGGCAAATTTTCTCTTATTTAAAAGTAATTAAGTAGAAGTTAACGATTTTTTTATAAATCCAACGAATATGTGATAATCCACAAAAGATAAGTGAATTCATTCACTATAAAGAACTGTAATCAGTTTGTATATCTCCATATAAAATTCTGAGGTATATTTTTTTTAATGTGGGCGGAAAATATTCAGAATGGTCACCAAAAAATCTCGAGCTCTCGGAGAAAAAAAATTATATTGCGCTATCGCTCCTGTGGTTAACATATCAAAAATGTATGTACATTTCCTTGCTTTCTTTAATAGCTCTGTAACGTGGTTGTTCCATTATTCATTTTGATAAATTATTACACCGCGGTATTTCATTTTCAGAATCAGAGTTGATATTAGTACAATAAATATTGCGTTATGTACAGTTAACATTACCACATTTTTATCGGGAATTATAATATTAAAACTTCTTCTAACACAGCAAACTTATTTTGTGGCACCATTTTAATTCAAATTAATAAAACACTTAATTTTTAGCAATTTTATTGTTTACAAAAACCAACATGTTTCGTGAGCAACGCTCACTTCTTCAGTATCAATAAAAACCCGGAAGAAGTGAGCGTTCAACGTGCGCAATGTGAGCAACGCTCACTTCTTCAGTATCAATAAAAACCCCGAAGAAGTGAGCGTTCAACGTGCGCAACGTGAGCAACGCTCACTTCTTCAGTATCAATAAAAACCCCGAAGAAGTGAGCGTTCAACGTGCGCAACGTGAGCAACGCTCACTTCTTCAGTATCAATAAAAACACCGAAGAAGTGAGAGTTGCTCACGAAACATTTTGGTTTTTGTAAACAATAAAAGTGGTAAAAAGTAAGTATTTTATTAATTTGAATTATAATATTAAAGTTCTGTTTAGGTATGTCTCTTTATCATAATTAATCTGTTGAACGTGGGGTAATATTTCGAAAATTACCTTGATGATTTCTGGTCATATATCGATTTTGGAAACAATTTTCAAAAATGTATATTCATAAAAACGTGAACTGATTTTATTATTTCTACACAAATCTGAATACAAACCCAACATGAAAAATTTTCAAAGATATTTTCAGAGAAATACTGACCTTTATGCTCATTTGAAAGCGTAAAATATCGATATTTCCGCCATTGACACCTAACTAAAAGTGACCCGCAAATTTCATAGAAAATTCATTTAAAATCTTTCAGAGTAGTTACAATAGTCAAATAGAATATAGGTCTCAGATTGATATCGGCACAAGCGATTCTGAGCACGTCTTTCATACAGTTTCTTTATACATAAGGGTTAAAATCGCATTAAAAAACGGATTCTTTTACCCGGCCCCTGTCGGGCATACCACAGATGAGAGGTTAAGATATACACGCGCGTAATGAGAGTGTATCCTATAATAATGTCACACGCAGACAGCTAAATCTAATCTGATTTGGTTATGAAATTAATCACTTCTCTTCCTAATTTTTTTATATTCACGCAAATTAGGTGGGTACATACATGAAATTATGTTTATTGCAAGTCATGTGGAAAAAAACACGTGTGAATCTAGGTAGTTACCTACCAACGTCAGATCACGAGACTACCTACTCAGTTTCATAAAACAACTTTTGTTATTGTTAATACAAATACATACCTACTATATATTCCCCACATATTCTTAATTGGTTAAATGTGAATATCTGTTTCAAGGAGCTACCATAGTCCAAGGCTCCCATTAAAAACAGGAAAAAGTTTAGTTTAAGTTGTAATTATTTTGCAAATTTCCATGAAACTTCATGTTAAATTTATTTTATATTACATAATAAGTTTTTTTATTATATTTTTGTCAAATACCAACAATAAATTTTATTTTTATTTTCAACAAATATATGGCACGTGCATTTCAGAGGTATCGAATTATAACAATAAGGAATTGAAATTAAAATATGTTTTATTGTGTCTAACACAAGAAGCTTTAATCAACATTACTTTGACCGATTTTTTTTATTATTAATTGCTGTGTAATTACATAATTTGAGGTAGGCTGTGTTGTGGTGGTCGATTTTGTTTTATTTTGCGGCAGATTTAGGGAAAATTAAAATGTGGACATTTATACAAGTTATAACGAACAGACTAACCCGTCTGCTTGTTTAGGAATAAATACATCCCAAAACACGTAATCGCGTTATACTTTCGTAAGATCAAAAACGTCCCGAGCGACCTTACATTTTAAAAGCTATATATCTCTTTTCTTCTCATTCAAACATATGTATTTTTCTTTTAACCAGAAAGAAAACAAAATAATGCATCTTATTGTCTTTGAAATATGAAAGCCATTTTGCATAGATATTTTACAATCTCGATCCAAAGTGACGGTTTCAGAATTTACGCGCGAAACCGAGGCTTCCGGATTGTGAGGTGCGAGTATATTGAACCAAGCAGACGGGCTAATGTAGTTACCTTCATAATATATCTAAAATAATATTATACCTATTAGTAGCACACCTCAGGCTAACTTGTTCGCTTTTTGGAATAGCTCATATAGGACTCATAGAAATCGTTGTGTCTCCCTTACTATCATAGTGATAAATGTGATCTAATTGGCATTAAAAAGAGAAAACACCACGCTGTATGTTCAAATCTAAAAGTTTACTACCCAAGAATTAAAACGTACCTCTACCTTTATGTAACCAAAGTGGCATCAGCACGGGTAAGCCACCCAGAGAGGACAATATCGTTGGATTATGCTATAAAATGTGAAATATTTTACAAAAAAAAAAAAAAGGTTCCAAACTACAAAAAAAGAGGTGATGACTGACGACTGATGATAACGTTTATAATTTATTTTTTTAACAACATATACGTGTTTCTTTATTTTTTTTTCATTATCAGTAACTTTAGTTAGAAAAAACACAAGGTGTGCCATTTTTAAAACTTTTTAATGTTTGCATTAAAAAATTTTACATTTAAAAAAATTACATAGCTATTTCTAATAATAAAATTTGAAAGCGTATTTCACCTCCTTTCGAAAACAGTTTTGAATTTTTGGATACGTTCACAAATATACCATTTATTTGGATTTTATTGTGAGGCAGAAATATTCAGATCTACTATGGGTTAAGTAGTTTTTAATGTCCTATAATTTCACGATTTCAAATAAAAAATAGTTGAAAAATCTTAAAATTAACCAATTTGGGTTTCGTGTTTAACCCATAGTTGATATCTCTATGAAGAACGAAATAAAAATGTGGATAACAATCATATTCTCAAAGGAATTCAAATTACGAAAAGGATTGAGGAAAAACAATAATTTTATTTGCACGTGGTACGAGTATCTATAAAGCACGATTTATTGAAATAAAATTCAATAATAATTGACGGGGAAAATTGAAAATACCCACCTGTTTACGTTGCCAAAGAATCTAGTTTTCGGAACCTGTTTTCTTACAATATTGGATTTAAATGAGAGGTTTTATATGTCGCGGTTACATAATAAGGGAAATCGGGAATCTGCCCGTACCATTTTTTACGAATTATATCACTATAGGTAGCAGTGGCTGTTCGTGAATTTTCGGTGAGCTATTGAAGTACGAACAATATTACTAAACGACTGAATATTCTGACAACACAATCTATGCTGACGAATGATTGACAGTTAAAATACTGTAATCTGGTGATTGTTGCATGTTTCAGAGTGGTAGATACTCTCAGTATTGCCCTGGTGAAAGATCACTATTCGGAACCGAAACGCTACTTGCAAAGGTTTTATGCGTGGTTAGTGACCAGATTTGAATACCCAGGTACTTTCCCTCCTCTTCCACAATTCTTTCCCCTCCACACTACCCATGGCAATCCGCATATCTCAACTGAGAATGCCAAGTCTTACTGGCTCCGGATGTTTGGAGCACTTGGGACTCTTGTGCGGTAGGCACTCACAAAAAATTATAATTGAAAATTTGCAAAGGGGGAATTTCGCGGATGGCGTAACGAAGCGCAAGGTACATAAAATGTGCCCTTTTATATTCGATTTTGAATAAATCTCCCGTACGATTTTTTTTAAATTTTTCCAATAATAGGATTTAAAAAAAATAATAAAGATCTCTTTTAATGGGTTTCATGCTGTCATATTTACTATCATTTTGAGACAGAAAACACAATAATTTAGTTTCTGTGCGGCAAATCTAAAATCTTTATTTTCATAATTTAATTGCTTACAAATGAATCGAAAACATTAAGGCGATCCACTAGTTCAGGAAAAAATCGAAATCGGAATTCACGCCCTTTATGGGAGGAGTTTAAAAATACTTGAGAAAAAGCTTTTGGAAAGGTTGGAAAAGGTATTTGAGTTTTGTTTTACAGGTTGATTTCGCAAAGGCCTATAAAAAATATTAATTCCTGTTTTACGCATTGTTTACTGTAATAAAACGGAAATTTAAAATTGATTTCACGAAATCAAGCGACGCGGAGTGACGCGTCCATCTCCCGCTCAGTTCGGGGCGTGACTGAGGTTTGGCGACTGTGGCGTGAACAGTAGTTCTTCGGTGGACGCCATAGGGTTCACTTTGAAAAACCGAATTCGTCGACTAGCGGCCGTATTGTAAAATAACAACGCGAAAATGCATATTTTATTTTATTTTGGGAAGATTGGGTGTAAATATCAACTTTTTTGCGATCATTATAAAATAAACTGAATTTGCCACATTATACAATAAAACCATAACCGAAAAAGGGTTTATAAATAGGAGAGTTTGGACTTGAAAGTGTGTTTTTTAGACCTTATACTTTATTTTTTTATAGGCTTATTAAAAGACTTATAAAAAAAAATGACCGATTTTTTTAAGGGCCAAGGTATGTTCTACAGGCAGTATTTAATTGAAGCATCTAAAATACTTCTAAGCGATCAAATTTTCAAAACAAAAACATATGATTTTGTATGATTTTTCATTATTTACTATGGCTTCATCTTAACACACCAATATTTTGTAAAAATCATCTATAGTCATTACAGCATTATTTTATTTTTTATTGCGTTTAAAATGCACCATCCAGAAAGCTAATCATGACAGAACAGTGTGTATATTTGCGTTTTTAGATTTTCACGGCCAAAAGTATTTTCGTTATTTGTTTTTGGGGTGTTATGCCGTGTTGCGCTACCTCCTTCTTTAGCCAACGCTTACACTGTCCGAAATGTTGGATGTCTCTGGCCGCTGAGATTTGCCACGCGCTTTACGCCGCTACCCTATCGGAGGCTCGCGCGGAGCCGTGAATTTACCGCATTATGTTAGAACCGAGGACCCGTCAAATAATAAATTTTAGATACGGACTTCCGGTTTATCCGAATTTGAAATCACAACGGTGCTAAAGAAGTTTCACTTGAAAAAGTTTTCCTGAAATGAAGCGCGAAAAAATTTATACACTTTTTTTTCTTTATTTGTTTTTGGGGTGTTATGCCGTGTTGTGGTCAAGCCAACATTTCGGACAGTGTAAACGTTGGCTAAAGAAGGAGGTAGCGCAACACGGCATAACACCCCAAAAACAAATAAAGAAACAAAAGTGTATAAATTTTTTCGCGCTTCATTTCAGGAAAACTTTTTCAAGTGAAACTTCTTTAGCCCCGTTGTGATTTCAAATTCGGATAAACCGGAAGTGCGTATCTAAAATTTATTATTTGACGGGTCCTCGGTTCTAACATAATGCGGTAAATTCACGGCTCCGCGCGAGCCTCCGATAGCGTAGCGGCGTAAAGCGCGTGGCAAATCTCAGCGGCCAGAGACATCCAGCGAACTTATGTTCGAATCCGACGAAATCCAAAAAAACAAACATTTTTATTTTTGTAAAATCAATATCCTATCTTCAAACCACTTTAAAAAAACAGGCAAAAGAAAATAAAGCGATATCTAGCGACTTTATAGTTTCACTTCTATCTCGTGTGAATTGCACACTCTATTTTTTTATATCCATAAGACCCATTAAAATATTTGGCAGACCGCCACTGCTTTTAATCGTACATATTATTGGTTTGTCCACACCTGTTACAGCAAAAGTCCTCTTGTGAGATGAAACAACAATGTAAATTTCGATAAAAGCGAAAAACTTTGAGGAATTCATCTTACATCAACTCAGCAAGAGGCCAGAGAGAGAGAATCGGCAACTTCTTTTTACAATAGGTACTTAAAATACGCTGTATACAAACTATTACCTCGCAACTATTTGAGATCAGTGTTGTGTGGGCCATGGTCAAAGCTTGACATGTATAAAATAAGAAAGCAAATGTGATTAGTTTAGTTAGCCAATTATAATTAGTTCGTTAATTGTTTTCTTATTTTTCTCTCAATTGTAAACACCCGGTGATTTGATGCAATGTGTTATTAAAATAGGCGTTTCTCAATTTTTAAACAACGGCCAGTATGTTTTCTTTTACCGATCTTCGCTGTTGTTTGTACTTCTTTCAATAAATATAACAAATATTCTATAAAATGAAAAAATAATACATAAATAAAATAAAAATTTTATAAAATGCCTAAATTATGTGATTATCAAAATGAACTAGATTGGGGCTGTTTTATTGTGTTGTGTATGACAGGATTTGCATTCTATCACAGGACAATAGTGGGGTTGGAAGCAAAAAAATGGTCGGCCACCCTGGTAGGGATGGTGATCACCTTGTTTGTCATGGGGAACCAATCATGGCATCACATATTGGTGGTCATATCGAGTATCATGCTGATGAAGTGCGTAGGATGGAGGTAAGAAATTTTTTTTGTCATTTTTATCAGTTTTTTTCAATCTTGGTTCTTCTGCTCTTTGCATTTCGCTAAACCAAAGTTGAATGAATACCTACTCAACGGTCATTATAGCCGAAGGCAAGTTGAAAACAACCAAACGGAAATGTAATGAACAGTTTCAATTATGGTATATCTTTGTAACTGTAAATTTATAAGAGTTGAGAAATGGATAATGTTTATAAAATTTGTTTTCTTTGGTGATGGAGATGATTGGTTTTTTCATTTTACTATCTTGTGGCCGGCGAACCGGCTCAGTTTATAAGGTAGTTGAAAGCATTTTATATCTTTTTCTATGTGTTTATTTTTCACCGCGCCAGTTTAAAACGGTTGAGTAGTTCCGTTGCACGGTGGTTTACGGATATGAATTTGCGTGTTTTCGATTGCAGGAAAAGCAATAACACAGGGCCAGTTGTTACACAGAATTTGTACAATTCATCAAATTTCAAAGTTAATTTTCAAGTTCTGTGAAAGTTTTATTAAAGTTCTGTCGTTGATTCAGTTCTGTGAATCAACTGGTATAATTTGATGAATTTTTCAAATTCTGTGAAACTATTTGCTCTAAGTGTAGGTAGGTACTTCCACGAATTTAACAAAGAGTAATCAATTACTAGTATCAGTTTAATTTAACAGCATTTTTAAGCGTAATATTTACACGAATTAAGTAAATAATACCAACTTGTCATAACCACCGGAACGTTCTGCGCTGGGGATAGGTTTTTTTTCTTTCAATCCACATGAAAAGGAAAAATTTTGTGTTGTGATGTTGGTTTTAAAAAAGGCGAGAAAAACGGTTGAAACTTAAAAAAAGTATTTAGGTGTTCACAATAAAATTAATTTTTAGGTTTCCGATATTACCAATAAAAATAATATTACCAATATTGTTAAATACATTTTTTAAATAACTGAGTGAACACGCGAGGAGGAAGATACTCGTATGTAATTTAGATTACAGTACGGCGAGATGTAGAGATAGCTTTGCTAAACTTTTATAATAATAGGTAATGTCCAATGCCAGTCAAAATATGCTGTAGTACTGAATGCTTTTCAGATCACAAATATTATGATATATTTTAAAAATGTTTGGCGAAGATTTTATTTCCGAAAAATCATCATCATCATCATCACTATAAAATGAAGTCGCTCAAAATGTATGTGCGCGTAGATCTTTTAAACTACGCAACGGATTTTCATGCGGTTTTCACCAAAAGATAGGGTGATTCAAGAGGAAGGTTTATATGTATAATACATGCTTATTATAGTAGAGAAAAACCGAGAAATTTCAATTCAGGCAGCAGGCAGCGGGCAGCGGGCAGCTGGCAAGCGGTTGGTGTGGATTTTATAAAGGTTGGGTAATGGCTTTGAATTTCGTTAGCCACAGCAACGTGTGGCCGGGTCTGCTAGTTAAGTTATAAATAGAGATTAAACTAGTTTCAAGAATAATACATTATCACATGCGTTCTTACTGTAGGTACCTACTACTATTTTAAATATTGTCAGGTTAATCAATTTGGGAGGCGGTTATGGGTAAGGGGTGCCGCCACTCCCGGAACCATTTATTGGATAACTTCCCTAGTGGTTCGCTACGTTTGGTGACTAAGCAGGGGTGCTCCGGCTTCACGGGGTGAGGTTTGTCTAGGTCTTGGCCACCTACCGCGTGGCAGGCCGTATCTGGAGAGACTGGTTAAGGGAGACTTAACCTATCTCTCGGTCCATCCCCTCACCGCAGTGGGAGGGATGGGTTCACACGTAGGTCACTCCTGGACACATTGACCACCAGTTCCCTACCCACCCCTCATACCCTTTCCTTCCCAGAACTTCCTCTCCTTCCTTTCCCTTAAAAGACCCTACACACAGCTTTCAAAGATGACACAGGTCTTGAAGGATATTTTTTTCTCAGGGCCTCCTGTGTGGATCTAATATAAAAAAAAATCCGTGAATATTCTTAGAAAAAAAAACAAGATTCCACCTAAATATAAATAGAGATCGAAATGTATGAATTCCAGTATGTTGAAGAAATTTCCGCTAGAGGCGCTGTTATTGTAAAGGCATTTATTTATGAAGGTTTTGCTGAAATCCATTACATCGTTCACCGAGATACTAGAAAACTCTTCAAACGAGAGAAAAAAGATTTTTTATTGATTTATCGTACAATAAATACTTCTACAATAATATCTATTCCCCTGGAAGGTTTCTAACGGTTCGGCACTAATAATATTTTATTTATGAATAAGTTGTTGGTCACAATAACAAGAAAGCAAACACTAACGGTTTATGTATTGTACAGAGTAACCACCATGCGGCTACCGCAATGACAAGTCAAGTTTTCTACGTAACCATAGGTAATAACTTATTCGTCACAATGCATGAAAAATTATTATAAATTAAAGGAACTCCAAGAGAAAAAATGATCTTTCCTCTGTTTCTAATGTTTTAAACCTTTTGGAAAACTAAAATAAACATTTAATATAGTGCAAATTTCATTATGGAGCAGTTTTGTGACGTTTCGCCATAAGTAAACCTTCGTGGTGATGCACCACGACGTTTAAAATTCGGGATCAGGCTCATCAGGCCGCTAACAATAAGACTCCTCGTGTAGAAGACAATCGCTGTTTTGAATTACCTAATAATGAGACCTTTGCCTTTACGGAAATAGTTTTATCTGAAACACCTATCATAATGTTTCAATGAAATAATGAAAGAAAACCTTCACCCCCTGTCAAATTTTCAAATGGACGTTTGGACAATTAAGAACTAAGGCGACGTAATGGCGAAAAAAAACATCGCCAAAATGCGTGTTTTGTTTTATTTTGCGAAGCTCGGGCACAAATATCTAAACTTTTTGCTGTCATTTTGTAAAAAAAATAATATTCCATATTATAGAATAAAACCATAATCAAAAAATGGTTCGTAAGAGATTTTGAACTTGAAAGCAGTTTTTATGGGTCCAATGCTTTATTTTTTCTGGGCTTATAAAAAGAACAAAAAAAAATGGATATTCAAAAAATATTCGATTATTTCTAAAGCAATCAAAGCATCAATATATCTAAGCGTTAAATTTCTTAAATAATCTAATTTTCAAATCACATGATTTTGCATAGCTTAGAAGTACATCTAAATTTATACTTACACAGTTTATGGTCAACGCAAATATTATCAAAACTTAAAAGGTCCTCACCAATAAACGAGTTTAAATTTTACCCAACTGATTAACAACCATTGATGTTATTAATCAGTTGCGTAAATTTTAAAACACGTTTATTAGTAAGAGGGTATGTCATTATTATCATGAGTTAGAGAATATTTCAAATATCAATTTAGTTGTAAAAAAACTGTAAAGAAGATAAGAAACATTATTTAATTATTCAAATCTTTTTGAAATTTTATACAATTGAACTAAAGTATTTAAAAAATATCGGTCAAATTGGTGAGCAATCAAAACGTTTTTTTTTTCTTATTTTTAATTGTTAAACTAACGTTTAAGACAATATTTTTATGCATAGCACAAAGGGTAACAATTATTATAAGCAATAATTATCAGCCTGAAACACTCATCCACATTGAAAAATCTTAGTGTTAGTGTTAAATCCCTCGCTACGTGGCGTCGAGATAAATTACGTCTTCATTTATTGGGGAAATACTTAAACTTGTCAAATATTAATTATTATTTTTAATTGTTAAACTAACGTTTAAGACAAGATTTTTATGCATAGCGGAAAGGGTAACAATTGGGATTATTGCTTATAATATTTTTTTTTTCTTTAGCTCCACACAGGAGGTGTGTCATCTTTGGGGTTGCTGTGTGGTGGGTCTTTTTAGGAAAGGGAGGAGAGACTTAGTTCTGGGAAGGAAAAGGGTAGTAGGGGTGGGTAGGAATCTGAGGGTCAGTGTGTTCAGAAGTGACAGACGTATGAATCCATCCCTTCTATTGCGGTGCAAGCGATGTTCCAAGAGAGTACTTTTTTTTTTTTTTTTTTTACATTAACTCCACACAGGAGGCCCTGAGGAAAATAATTTCCCTCAGGGCCTATGTCACCTGGGATGCTGTGTGGAGGGTCTTTTTGAGGAGAGGAAGGAATGAACATTGGTCTTGAAGAGACCCATGTTGTAGGAAGGAGGAAACACAGAGGCCGGCAAATCATTCCACAGCCGAGCTGTTGAACATAAGAACGAGTCGAAGAAACGACCCGTTCTCATGTGACTAATGTCAACTGTGTACAAATGTTGGGCACGCGTTTGGCGTGTTTCCCGACTATGCACCGGTGCCGAAGGGATCAATGATGCTAGTTCCTCGGAGCATCTTCCATTGTAATACCGGTAGAACAAGGATAGCATTCCCACCCGACGCCTGTGCTCTAAAGATTGCAATCCGTCTGTTAAGAGGGGAGAATCTATCAAACGGACCGCCCGTTTCTGCACAGAGTCGAGGGTATTTTTCAGGTATTTTGGAGCTCCAGACCAGAGGTGGCTGCCAAATTCAACCGTGGGGCGCACTTGCGATTTGTACAGGGTTAGCAGTTGTGTACTTTTAAAGTATCTGCGGGCCCTGTACAGTACGCCCAGTTTTTGGGAGGCTAACTTTACTCTGGCTTCGATGGAGCCCCCATACCTGAGCTGGTCACTTAGGGTTACACCAAGCAAATCAATGGAGGGCCTGTTCGGAAGATTGCTTCCGTTGAAAGAGACTAGATTTTCATTGCGATCCCTTTTAGACGTAATCAGACAAGATTGGGTCTTTGAAACATTAAATTCAACGAGATTATTTTTACCCCAAGAGAAAACACTCTCGAGGTAACCGTCCATTCTTTGCTTCAAAGCCTTACGAGCTGTTGGAGTTTGTGAGCCCTTTGGGGGCTTGTCAAACAAAAAGCTATCATGAACTGTACTGTCATCCGCGTAGCAGTGAATTGGTGCACATGACAAAAGGTCGTTGATGTGCAACAAAAACAGAGTTGGAGACAGAACCGATCCCTGCGGGACGCCAGCATTTATCGAGTGAGAGGAAGAGGTGAAACCATCGACTACCGTCTGAATCGACCTCTCCCTCAAGAAGTCGGCAATCCACGTACACAAGGATGCGGGAAGTCCATAAGAATGCAGTTTGTTGACAAGTCCTCGGTGCCAAACCCGGTCAAAGGCCTTGGATATGTCCAGTGCAACCGTTTGGGTCTCACCGAAACGTTCCAGGCATCGCCCCCAAACATGCGTCACATACGCGAGAAGATCACCGCACGAGCGGTTCCGCCGGAATCCGTATTGACGGTCGTTAATAATTTTGTTCTTTTCGAGGTATGTGAGCAGTTTGTCGTTGATCACACGTTCCATCACCTTAGACAGAACTGATGTGATCGCTATGGATATACTGCTGGAGAAGTCAAAGGAGCACCCTCAAACATTCTCTCCCTATCCGGCCTTCCATGCAGCTGGTGGGCTGGCGCATCCGCCGCCAAGACCCGCACAACCTCACCCTATGAACCGTTACATAATATACAGGGTGTCCGGGGGTAAAGTGCATTAACTTCGGGAGGTGATTCTACATGATGGTAGGAGTAAAAAAGATTAACAACTTTTTCCGAAATTCCAACATTTTTTTTCCCATACAAAAAGATGTACCTACTAAAAATCTTTAGTGTGAGGTACAGTGTTACTTGCTGAGAGCCTCTGCCGGGCGGCCGACTCGATTATGATTGGCCCGTATCGTAACAGCGAAAAATAATAAATCTGGCCGCACACGCCGGACTAATTTTTCCTTTTTACCTCAAAACTACCCCAAAAAGTTGGAATTTCGAAAAAAGTTAATTATCTTTTTTACTTGTACTATCATGTAGATGTAGAATCACCTCCCAAAGTTAATGCACTTTACCCCCGGACACCTTGTATGTCGTACATTTTAATATGGTTGATACGCAGAGTTTCATCATAGAAGGCAAAAAATTGGGAAAATTTTAAATAAGTTAAATAAAATATTCTACAAAATCACGGTTTTATTACAGAAAATGCCACATAGTCACCCTGGTCTACCTCTTCTCCTACACGCTGATCTTCCGCCTGACCGAGTCCACCGTCAAGTACTATAGCCGCATAGATGTGAATCTTCAACAGATGCTGACTGTTCTCAAACTCGTCGGAGTGGCCTTCGATATCCATCTCACCAACAGGGACAAGGGGAAGAAGGCAACTGAGGATGATAGCGCAACGTCCAAACACGCTGCTGAAGACCCCATAGACCCGTCCTTCATGGATCTTTTCCATTATACCTTTTCTTATACTGGAATGGTTGTTGGTATGTGAATGTTGTATCTTTTTATAGCATGCAATATTTTTTTTTTTTACATGAGCTCCACACACGAGGCCCTGAGGAAAATAATTTCCCTGAGGGCCTATGTCATCTTTGGGGATGCTGTGTGGAGGGTTTTTTAGGGAAAGGAAGGAGAGGAGGGTTCTGGGAAGGATTACCTGAACTAACTTAATAAACTTAACTTAACTTAACATTCTTAGCCCTTTCCACTCCAAGCCTTTTTTTATTTATTTATTTTTTTGTTCTTTGTTTCTTGGTTTTATTTCACCAGCTCCACGACGAAATTGTGTATTCAAATTTTAGTTACTTTTTATAAATAAAATTGATAATTGATTATACACCACCCATAAAAGTTTTTTGTCTGTAAAGAACTATATGTAATTAGCTGAAATTTTAAATAATCTTAAACTATTTACTTAAAACTGTTTGGCACCACTGTGTATCGAATCCGACGAAGTCCCATGTGTACTTCCCAGCACTAAACCATGGTAACAATAATTATTATTTAGTATTCGTTGGATTGAAATATGAACAACACTGTACTATATACTACATACTACTGTATTATACAGCTGTACAATATAATTTACCGGACTTGAAGAATAAAGCCCAACATTTAATTGTACTAAAATTGGTGTTAAATAATGTAGATAATGTAGATTTTCGACATAAAAATCCTTTCTCATGTGCTTACCATATAGTACTCACTTTGATTTTATACTCGTACCTCTTTTAAATTAAATTATTTTATACTATTTTGTATTCTATTATATTATTTTATGCATATGTATATTTTCATAATACTCTCACACATTCTTTATATTGCATATGATAATTTACTGTATAAAAAATCGACCACCACAACACAGGCATGTGCCTAGCATGGTGGTCGAAAAATCCCCAACTTTTGTAAAAACAGATTTTTTCAATGAATAAAGAAACTTTAAAAAAAAAGGGTTAAGGGGTGGGTAGGAATCTGGGGTTCAGTGTGTCCTTGTCATTAGACCTAAACACACCTCAACCCATGAATCCGGGCACCCCTGGTAAATCACCAAACGTAGCCAACCACTTGGGGTGAACTATGGCAGAGCTGTTGGTTATCCAATAAAGGTAATTACAGCCATCATTCGTTTTTTATCTCTGTCAAAAAATGATCTAATGGTAAATCAAATCTCATGTGTTTTTTAACGCGTGCTGTGTTACTAATTACTAATATCGGGGAGTATACGGTATCATATTTAATACTTTGGATTTTTGTTAAAAATATATTGACATTATACATAGGTTCGTGGTTTTTTATTGTCGACGGTACCTACGCGTTTGACTCGCACAAACTAGGTACTTTGAATCTGAACTATTGACGAGTGAAAATCGCGATTCTTTGCTGTCAATATCATCAAAATGAATATGGTTATTTCATTGAAATTACATGCATACTACGATAAATAATCATTCTTTAGATTGTTGACTTCGTTGTTATGATATAAAATGATACGTCTATTGGTATTTAGTTTTTTATTTAGCATATGCGATACCTCGGGTCTTTAGGATAATTTATTTTTATTGAAAGAAAGACAGAGTTGAAAGGCAGTAAAACTGAACAAGAAGTGTTACTGCCTATGAATCCCAACGATTCAGGTTTGAAATGCAGCCATGGTTATAAATGTGCTTGTAAAAATTCTAATAATAAAGACTCCTACGCGTAATGGCCAACACACGAACTTTTGCGAGTGATATCTAATATAAATTATATTTAGTAGCATAGATACACGACGTTCACATTGTATTATTCTTTTGTTTCAAATATGGGCGTTTCCATACAGTTGAAAAATCAATATTGATTGATAAGACAAACAAATAAAATGTTTTTACAACTATTAAATACCTAATTGAAGATTTTAATTGCATTCTAATATTTATCTTCTCCTTGTCTATCTTATTCTACCCGTTGCATTTTCCATCCACTCAGTATTTTATCTTTTGGGTCAATCTGCCATGTTTGCTCCATCATTGCTGTGGTGGTCTTCTAAGTTCTTCTTCCGGTCTCCATTATATCATACATTTTGATACAAACAATTTTTTCTCATTTAAATTTTGCCATTAATCGTAAAATGTCCATTGATTTATTAAAAATTGATCAATCAATTGTTCCTGGATTCATTTTAATTTCATACGTGCTCCATCGTGTTTGCCTTTTATGTTCTATTTGATTCATTTGAATAGACCACTTGCATGGACTTCATAAGGACTTGGAAAAAATCGTGTGGATAGATTTTTTTACTAAGATTACGAAAATGATACTAAACATTTTTAGAAATGTACAGTTATTTTTATTTTTAAATAAATAAATCCATTATTTGGGCTCGTGACGTCACTACATGAAAATGTCCCGTCTCCGAAAATGTTCCTATTAATTTTATAAAATTCCACACTGATTTTTTTTTTTTTTTATGTGGCATCACTTTGATTTCAGGCGAATTTTTGAATTTGACATTTAACGTTCACTAGATTTATTGTTTGTTCTCTGCGAACGGATCATTTGGTTTGATTTTTTGACAGATGTTTTGAAGAGAACCCCTTACATTTTACGTTGTCCGTACGTGTTTTAGAAGTATAATGATTAATGATAATGGTGCGGATTTTAACAAAATCAAATTTTATAATATTCTTATTATTACTATAATTTACAAGTACAACTATATTACATTTGATTTAGTAATATAGACGTTGAACATTATAATGATTTATGATCAATAAGATGGATCAAGGAAAAAAATATTTATGAGATTTAATATTTTTGGTACGCCTCGTTATTCTCCTGTGTCATTCGTGTGGAAAACGTTCTTTTTTTAAAAATGATTTTCGGCTATGTAATTATCGTTTATTCGCACCTATAAAATTATGTCCCGTCTTTCCGGTTTATAAAAAATGGTCTGATTTTTCAGATTGAAATTTTCAAAAAATTCCCAGGGTTGCAAAATATGATTAAAAAAAATATATATACAGAATGTCTTAGAATATTTGCCTAAACCGGATTTTTTTTTAAATGTGATGCAAGTGGCCTATTATGATTTCGTTTATCTTTGTTCATTGATCAAATGTTTGCTTTTAGGCCCGTACCTACGATACAGAACTTGGGACGACTTCCTAAAGCTACCCTTTGCAAGAAGTTGCAATGCCCAGGAGCTTCTTAGAAACCGTTTTCCCCATGTGATCCTGGCTACTGTTGGCTGCAAAATCATCAGCTATTTCTACCCAATCGAGGTAAATACTACCTTTTGTTTTAATTTGTGGTAAGATCAAGAGGGAAATGGACCTTAGCCAAGGAAATGTCCTGCGTCGTAAATCATGTCGGCCTTGCACTAAGATAGGTTGATCGGGTGAGGTGTAATCAGGTCTGGTGGCAGATGCGCCTGCCCCACCATCTGTGGCGAGTTGGATCTTATTCAGCTGGCCTCTTTCGACCCTCGTCTTGCACCGCAGCGGAAGGGATGGATTAATATGTCCATCACCCAGGACACACTGACCTAAACAATCCTACCCACCCAAAGATTATAAGTTCTTTTAGGAAAGATAATTTTTTGACTCGTCGATTGTTTCCTTTTAAATTCCTTTATTTTCTGATCGTTTTTCAAGCAAAGTGAGGAGTAGGTTGAAAACCCAGAGTAACATAGAAAACATGACTTGGTCATTGTTGGTTACTCTGCACAATACATGTATACCCAAAGATGACACTCCTGTGTTAACCAATGTAAAAAAAAGCTTCCATGAAACAAAAAATGTGACGAATCTGCTTTCGTCGGGTGAGGGCAGGAAGAAGTGTCACCAACATTATTTAAAAGACAGAGCACCCCAAAGAAAGATCTCAGTCATTACGTGTGATATTTTTAGCAGGGCGGAATTTGACCTCCGAAAATACTCTCCATAGGCTGCGATACATTGTCATTCATTGATCAGTGCTTCAACCCTCTTCAAGGCAGTCAGTTCATCTCTTCTTCGGTCTGCCTCTGGGTCGCTTTCACTGGAGCACCCACAAGTCGTATTTTTCAGTGTCCTATTTGTGGCATTTTTTTCTACATGCAGCTCAGCCTTTAGAATTTGCCAAATTTTACTATTTATTTTCTGAAGTCTAATCTGCATATCTTTTGAATTGATACAGCGTGTAAAAGTAACTATTCATATAACTGATGTTTGTTAGTTGTTACACACAATAAACTTTGAAGGAAGACGCGCCACACGGATACATTCCCCAAACGGTTACCCGACAGTTGATCTCCCGACACCTGACCCCCGAAATTATAATTATCATAAAATTATAATTTTTAGTGCATTAATTATCAGTTTCAATCCTAAAACCGACTTAAAAATAACTAATAAATAAGTTTGTACGGCTATCAAAAGAATTTATTTACAGTGTCGATTTTTTGTATCAATAAGCTGGTATATACAGTATGTAGATTAGTAGTTTTATTCTTGATGCATTTGAATGAAAATATATTTTATACGTTTGTTGTTCGGCGGTACATCCTCTCTGCACACCCATTCGGGGTCAGTTTTTTATATTGTAGGCAGTGGCGTAGCGAGGGGGGGGGGGGTCCGCCCCGGGTGCCACCAGACCCGAGGGGGGTGACGCTCGACCGTGGATTTTTTTTTTACTTAGGATTAATTTATTTAGGATATTGTATAAGGTGTACCTGACTTATTAAAACTGAATGCAGCTGGAAAATTACGAATTCAATGTGATCAATGGAGCAATTTAAATTTTTATTTATTTCATATTCAATAATATTATTATTCCAGTTTATTTATAAAAAGTTCTGCTATTAAAAAACTGCGGAATGTGGGTTTTTAAGTGCTAGTTTATATTATTTCTAGATAGGTTCACATAAGATTATGTTGAAAAGCCAATTGTTTTAAACTAACTTGTTTATAAATAAGCTGTTTTTATAAAATTAATAATAATATTATTGAATCTATCTGTCTATCTTCTTCTATCTATCTTCTATATATATATATATATATATATAAATAAAAATGAATCGCCGAAATGTATGTACTCGCATAACTTCCGGACGACTGCACCAAATTGGATTATTTTTTGTTGTGTTCGTTATTGTCTGGTGAGCTCTGGCATTATGAAATTTGTATTAAAAAATTGCAATAGGTGGCACGCGAGCTGTTTGAAAACTAAATGTACCGGGAATTAATTTATGGAACGCGGGAGCGGGGGGGGGGGGACCCTGGGAGGGGGGAGGGGAAATCGGGAGGGGGGTTTGCGGAAACCCGAGAGGGGAAGAGGACTCGGGAGAGGAATGTGGGGGGAGGAAGGAGAAGTGGACGAATGGGAAAGGACACGCAGGGAGAAACAATTTCTTTATTAAATGGCATAGCAACGCATGCTGGGTACCAGCTAGTAATATATATTTTTTTATAAATGGAGTTCCACAAATTAAACTTGATAACAATGCATATATGCAATGGTATGTTGATCGTTTTTTTTAAATAATGAACACTTTTATTAAAAATAATTTACGCAATCGTGGATCGTCACGGTAATAATAAAACCGCTCAATTAATGGTTTTTATAACACAGTAAAATATTTGTTGTTTTAATCTTCTCTAATATATAAAAGAATAAATCCCTGAATGTGTTGCTAAGCGCATAACTTTCGAACGACTGCACCAAATTGGATAATTCTTTTTTGTGTGTGTTCGTTATTGTCAGGACAAGGTTTTTATAAATTATATATTATTCCGGTGAGCTCTGGCATTACGAAATTTGTATAAAATATTGCTATTGGTGGCACGCGAGGAAGCGGCTATTGCTATGGAAAGCGGGAGGGAGGGAGAGATGGGGGAGGGGGAGGGGAACCTGGGAGGGGGGAGGGGGGGGGGCTGGGAGGGGGGAGGGGGGGGGGGGGGCTGGGAGGGGGGAGTGGGGTTCGCGGGACGAGGGCAGGGGGGGGAGTGGAGTGGGGAGAGGGAAGGTGGAGGTGACGGAGTGGAAACGCGAGAAAAAAAGGGGAGGCGGAAAGGGAACGGGACGAATGGGAAAGAACACTCAGGGAGAAACAATTTCTTTATTAAATGGCATAGCAACGCATGCCGGGACCGGCTAGTTAAAAATAAAGAAAGATGAGAAAAAGGAGTGCCAGTTTGGTGTGCGGGAGACTCAAAGGTTGTTATTCAATTTTTACTTTTCATTTCGTCTGACTTCAATCAAATTTAAATAAAATAGCCATCGTTAGCCACTTATCTGAACAATATCGATAAATTAACAATAAAAAACTCAATTAAATAAATTTAAAAAAATCACTTGGACAACCACGTGCATATTGTTGGTTTATTCCTTAAAAAACCTGTTCAAAATATATAGGTAGGTATGTGCAAATTATTTATAGTATCTGCACGAGTATCTCTTTATATGAGAGTTGAAGAAACTAAAAATATTATTTTACGAAAGTTTTGTATGCGAAATACCTGGCTGTTGACATCTTCTGGTCACCGAACATGTCTAAGGTCATTTCAAGTAACGTTTCGATTCTGAATGGTAATCTGTCAACAGGGCGATAATATTATAATAGATACCCACCCTTCTTGCGGACGTAGGACACCTACTTTATTTTATCATTTTTTTTATATATTTTTTTATATGAATACCGCACGAGAGTCTCAGCTGCTCTCTGAGGAGGTGGGGAAGAGGAAGGTGGGGAAGTACCTGGCTATTTAGATCTGGTCACCAAACACGGCTAAAACCATTTCAAGAAACGTTTCAATTCTGAATGGTGCTCTTACACCAGGGCGATGCTGAGAATATCTTCCGCTATGGAACGTGCCGCAAATTTACTATACACCTAATATTATTTTTAATTAATTAATTGTGAAATAACACAAATTAATCAAATAGAGTTTATTTGCCCACCCCGGGATTCAATCCCGCGACCTTCGGATTGCGAGTCAAAAGCCTTACCGCTAGACCACGCCGGCCATTTAAATGAGAAATTATACAATTTATTGAATAAAATTTACTCGCTTATCCTGGGATTTAAGCTCGCGACCTTTGAATTCGTAGTCGAGGACTTTACTCCTTGATATGTAGTCAATAATCTTCTTTTTTTGTGTTGTGGGGCTGTAAGGAGTAGGGCTGCCACCTCTCCGGGTTTGACCCGGAGTCTACGGGTTTGCATAGTGCATGTCCGGGCTACGGGTTTAACATCGATGATCTCCGGGTCAGACCCGGGCGTTGACGACCGCATTTCTGCCAAAGAAAAATTATTTCGAAGAGCTAAACATAGCGACAATCGAAATTGCCTCGATTTATCATGCAATTAGACACCACCACAGTTATTTGAGCACCGATTGCGGAATCAAATTGAATGCCTCTCTTTATTCCGATTCACCAATATCACATAAAGTTCACTGTGGCAGAACCAAAGCTGAAGCCATTGTTTTGAATGTCCAAGCACCGAACTCAATAGAGTCTAAAATACAAGACCTAAAAAGTTCTCAATCTGGAAATGGAGTTCACTTTTCGATTGCTATCGACGCCTCAAATAAAGGATCCCAGAAAATGTATCCAATAGTCATCAGATACTTTGACCAAGAAAAAGGTGTTCAAGATAAATGAATGGATTTTTATGAGTATTCCAACGAAACATCTCAAAAGATTTTTGAGAACATTGAAAATTTTATGCTTCAACACGACTTAGACACAATTTTGTTGTGTGAATTCTCTGCAGACGGTGAATTATGGTGCTCAAAAAAATAATTAGAAATAATTCGTACTAAAATTTTAATTAAAAAAACTATATTTCTAAAATCTCCGGGTCTACTGTTTTTGAAAGGTGGCAGCCCTAGTAAGGAGTGGGGAGAGAAACATACGAGGTAGGGGGCATACATTAATTACGTGTGCAGTTTTTCTTCCAATCTAGACCCCCCCCCCCCTTGGTGAGATGAATTTGGGCCACTTCATGTATTCTTTTCAAATAACGTGAGATTTTGCTCGACCCCCCCCCCCCCTCCCCCCCCCCCCAACCCCTCCTTTTGAGCTCGCCCAAGATGAAGGTTGGGAAAGACTTCAATTTTCAATGTTGGTCACTAAATACGACTAAAACTATACTAAACCAGTGGCGTAGTTAGGGGGGGGGTGGTAAATGACACCCGAACGTGGAGAAAAAACCTACGAAAGTATAATGTTGCCATAAAAATATTTAACATATGAACCCTGTGTTATTTATATTTTCGTAGCTCTGTGGCTCGGTTGGGGATTCCCCTGAAATATTACTTCTGTCATTCTCATTTTTTTCGTACATTGTGACAGACGTGAAGTGAATTTTTACCTATTGATTGACGTGAATTGGGGAAAAAGTATTTATTCTGTTAGTGTTTTTAAAAGTGTTGAAAGATCACTTTCAAAAAACAAGGTAAGTGGATTTATTGTTAATTTTTTGTAATAAACGATAACTAATAAACACAGAACTTGAATACAATTGTACCAGAATCGATCGAATACTGACTGACAAAAAGTATCAATCATCTCTATGTTTTTTCTGTGATTGTTTGTTGTGTGTACAAGAATAAATATTTAAGGAATAATAAGTAATTTGGAGGATTTCATAAAAGGTTTTTACACATTTGACTAGCAAGTAATGTTTTTTCATGATGTCGGAGAGGCAGAGTACTATTTACACCGATTACCAAGTCAAGGCTCTCATCTGGGCCCACTTCTCTTCATTTTATTTATAAATGATCTATCTTTATGTTTCGATAATGTTAAATTCATTCTATTCGCAGGTGACCTAAAGCTTTTTAAGATTATAAAATGTTTAAATGATGCACTTATCCTTCAGCAAAATTTAGATAGACTTGCTAGCTGGTGTGAAATAAATAAATTATTCCTAAACGTAAAAAAATGATTCCACATATGTGTTTTTACCGTTCACGGATTCCAATATCTACATCGTATTTAATTAACAATAATGAAATTGCATTAGTACCATTCATCAAAGACCTTGGCGTTATTTTTGACCGGAAACTTACATTTGATCGTCACTGTGAAACAATTTCCAATAAGGCCATGCAAATTCTAGGTTTTGTAATACGTAACACAAGGACTTTTCAAAACATTGAGTCAATTAAGCTACTTTACTGTTCTCTTGTAAGATCGCAGCTGGAATATGCATCTCCTGTATGGTCTCCGATTTATACCTGTAACTTACACCGTTTGGAGAGAGTACAAAGAAAATTTCTTCGATACGTTCAATTCAAATTGAGACAGCCTGTAATTGAAATCCGCTACAATGCATTAATGTCTGATCTAAACCTACCACTACTTTCTACCCGGCGTACTATTTATGACATTCTTATACTTTTTAAATTACTGAACAATCTCATAGACTGCCCTCAAATGTTAAATGTTATAAATATTCGTGTCCCTCCACCACCTTTTCCACAGTGACAATCATAGCACTAACTATTCCTATCATTCACCGCTAGTGCGTTTTCACCGAACTGCCAATACGTTTACACAGACCTTTTAGATATTTTCAATACCTCACCGTCTTGCATCAAAGCAAAAATAATTAGTTATTTATGTAACTGATATGTTTGTAAAATGATAAATATGTACTAATATGCATCGTATGTATGTACTGTATGTTCTGTATGTTATTCTATATATATAATGTTTGTAAATGTTCGATACACTTGTATTATGTATGTAATAGCCCTATGTACGGGCGTTTAAATAATATATAAATAAATAAATAAACTGCCGACAGTGTTTACACCGAACGACTAGCTGCTTACACTGGGGTAGGGTAAGTTAAGAGTGAGTCTGCGTAAGAGTCCAAAAGCTTGAATAAAAGTTACACCCGGAACAAGCAAACTGTTTTCTTCCGAATTTTAGAGCGCACAGTGTGCAACTCGAATTTAAAGCTTATCTCAAAATGGATTTAAATTTAATAGTGAATCTGTACTCGGTAACTCATTTTAATTAAAACTACACTCAAGACACGAAAATGGTTTTCCTTCCATCTTTGCAGCACGTAGTCTGCAACTTTCATATCTTGCACGCAAACTCGAAAATGGTTTCCCTCTAAATGGTCCGCAGATAAACAGAGTTTCAAATGAAATTTCTAAGGAAATCATTTTTGAGTTCCACGTGCAAGATATGAAAGTTGCAGACAATGTGCTGCAAAGATCGAAGGAAAACCATTTTCATGTAATGCGAGCATTAATAATTAAAGCTGAAGCTGGGGACTCGCATCTTGACTATCTCATAACTGAAATTTTATCTTTACACTCTGAACACAAAACTGGTATGGATACTAAACTGGTACTAAGTATGCAATGTTAAAATTATGGTTTCACGCCAGCAAATGCTTTTCCTCAGAATTTGTTAAACTTAAAAGTGAATCTGCGTGCGTTTCCCCAGGTTAAAAACTGCACCCAGAACTCGAAAATGGTTTTTCTCAGATTGTTGCAGCATATAGTACGCAACTTGAATTTTTTAGCAGAACTTTGAACACGAGAATAGATTCCTTCGAAATGCGTCAGCATATGATTCCGCAACTGGATATTTTTAAAAATTCTGAACTGAGACTGAGACTGGTTTTAACTTAAATTAACCAGCTTAAATTAAAATTGAAATTCTTTTTAAAATTGCACAAGGAATACGAAGGCGATTTTAGAATGCTTTTTAGACGTTCGCATGTTTATAGCCTTCGACAATGGTTGCCTGTACTCACCATTTTGTATAATTTATTTATCCTTTTTTTTAACTAATTTAAAAATACATGCCGTGAAAGAAAACCGTTCTCGCGTTTTTAATGATTTTTTTTGCCCTTTGAGCACGATGCATCAAAAGTAATCGCGGGCCACACCAAAAAGCCTCACAGGCCGCAGTTAACCCACGCCTGCTTTAAGATTATAGGATTTTTTATTAGTTTTAACAGTAGTTTTCTTTCTTGGGGTGACACCACGTTCTCCGCACCGGGTGCCACCCATGTTAGCTACGCCACTGTATCTACCACCCGGAATGGGCCGCAAATATGCTATATGTTATACATTCATTGTGTAAAATAGCAGGTGTAATTCAGGGCGAACAGGGAAATATTAAACATTATTGTATTATCTATTCCGGAATATCATTACGTTAGCGTATGCGTGGTTGAATTTCAGAACCCAGTCACGAGTCACGAGTGCACGTCGCACGCCACGCTTAACGGCCGCGCCTCAAATAACATCTGTGTACGTGGAATTTCACACAAAGCTACTGTTATAATTCGGTTTCAAATTAAAAAATTCGACACAACATATCACTACTTCCGTCAACAGCTCGCACGTGGGGTTTCCCCCCTAGATATAACTGCTACGGATTTATATACTTTAAGTGTCCTTCCGCATTTGGAAAGATTGACGGAAATACTTGATGATTGTTATAAAATACCATATAACGTAATTGCGCGTCTCGGTTACTTTGTCGCGGTTAATTTGTCTCAGTAAATCGCCGACGGTGACCAGCTGTCACTGGATCACAGTGGATCCGAGGAACTGGCTATTTTAGGTACCAGTTCCTATCGGATTTCTAAAATGGTCACAAACACTCAAACCCAGCGAAGGCGAACTAAAAGGCGCCAGCTCCGCGGGTTTTTAACTGTTAGTTAAACATTATTTGGTTTTTCAGTACCTCCTGACCGCCGAGTTCCCACGTCGTCATTTCCTCTTCAGGAATTTCTTCAACTTCCTCCATCTGGCTAGGTTCAAGATGTGGATGACCAGCGGCCTCTTCATGGCGCAATGCATCAGCGGAATTCTGGGGATGGGTGCGTACCCCACCTCCCTTCACAGTGTGTCCGCCAACGGACCTACCAAGGACTACAGCCACCTCAAGAATATGTAAGAATATTTGTATGTTTGTATTATAAAAAGTTTGTTCCCGTGTTTATTTAAACTTTTTCCTTAGTTCCCGTGAGCACACATCCTATTTGTGATATCTCCCATTTTACATCATACCTTTAATAGCAATCCGGTCCCTATGATAAAGTTCACCAGGGTTATACCCAAATGGATAAGGGTATCCCAACTCCACAAAGATTCTGAAATTCCCTTATTAAAAAAACACATCTAAAGTCTCGCGGAAACATTTTATGCAGGAATTCCCACCCAGAAGAATGCCTCCATAAACTGCATCGCCCGGTACGATGAAAACGTACGTATCACACACAAAAAACCTAAACATAGCCTCCGTAAAAACTAACCTCCCCATATTGCAGCCATGTACCCATTTAAATAATGTTTAACAAACAATCATTTAAAACAATTTTTCAACAACCATTATTATAAATTCATGATAAAAGAGAAGAGGGCGTTTTGGCCCAGAACCCTGTATGCCATTATTTCAAAAAGTCACCAGCATTGTCATTAGATATTCTGCTATGTATCCTAGTTCTACAATGTCCCAAGTAGCTGAGCTTTGTTCCTATCAAAGCGAGATATTGACACCTATTATCTTTGGTTCGCACCTTAGGTGTAAAGGAGTCTCTTCATTCTCTTCACTTTTCCTGCATCTATTGGTGTTTTCCACTCCCAACAATTACTGCATTTGTCTACTGAGGTGAGAGTGTCCTTTGGATAAACGTATAAAGGATGTGTTATGAAAGGATAAGTATTAGATGGAAGTAGTATCAGTAGAATGGAAGTTGTGCGTAATATGCTTAATTTCTTAAAATTATTAAAAACACTTTTTCACTAGTCATCTTCCTCTTCTTTTGTTCGGAGTGAAAATTTTTCCCCACTCCTCACCAATAGCTCGGAGCTTTGACGCAAAGAATGGACGGTTAACGGTTACCTTTAAATTTTTCGCCAACATTAAAAAAATCATAAATCTACGCATACCTATTTTATATACGAACTAGCTGCCGAAGTGAGATTTTTGGGAGGAGTGGCAGGAATCACACGATGGGATCTCAAGAGAAGCTCTACTATCCGAGATGTACCTACTTAGAATTCCAGAAGACCGACCGACTTCCGCAAAAAATACTGGCGGCAATTCCAATTCAAAGTCCAGAGGCTGTGCGAGGAGAGGCTGCTATGGAAGTGAGCGTTTGAATTTTACATTTAAAAAATGCATGGTTTGTTTGACGAAACCAATACTTCCGCACTTTCGCATTATTAAATGGTGAATGAAATTTTTTTATTTTTTATTTTCACGTTGTTAAATTTAAAATTCTTAATTAATTCAAAAATGTTTTGACACATCTTATCCGAAACACATTTAAATAAATTTGTGCAGATTTGCGTAATTTAAATACCACAATTTTAAACAAAATTCTATCAGCAAGCCTTTTTCCTTGTATTATAAAAATCATAAAATATCGAAATAATGACGCTCGAGAACGTTCAAAATCCTTGTGGTTTTATTACCTAATATCCTAATATGAACATTTAATTGCGCTTTTGTGTCACGCGGTAGAAGTGAAACTTTACCAAAACAATCTCAAACTATGAAGAACCAAGGAGCCTTGAAAAGTGAGGTCATAATCAAAGCGCAGTGAGCAGGCTATTGAGCGCTGATAGGAGTATAATACTAATTGGTAACCTACTTAACCAAGTGTTTTATTTATTTATTTGCATAACTTTTAAAGGCCCGCAATGCCCGCAACCCGGATTTGTACCGATTTATTACATATTTCCCTTAAACACGGTAAGTTTTAAAGCTCTTAAAAAAATATATGTTATTCTTGAAGATAATATCTAGACTTTGCCCGCGCCGAAACGCAAATTATATAAAATTCCCTCGATAGAAAAAAATCGCAAAGTATGCTCCAAAAATTATTATTAACACGTTTGTTTCAGTTATTTTACAAGTTATATGTATGAAAAAATACAGTGTTTCTTTAAATGCTGTTTAAAGTAATGCCCGCGAGATTTTTGCTCTATTTTAAACGAGTCGTGTTTTATCAAACATTTTCGCAATTTTCGCATCAATTTTGTCGCAGTAAATGTTAGCGCTCTCCTCTAACATTCGTCATTTCGTATTTCTCCATCTTTTTCTTTTCGGGCCCGGTTGCAGAGCCTTAATGACTTTTCAAAAGAATGACGTTGTTGTCGAGTTGCATGTTGTTTCTGGATTGCAATCTTCAGAGCACGGGCGCTGGTGGGAATGCAATCCTTGTTCTACCGGTATTACAATGAAAGATGCTTTGAGGAACCAGCGTCATTGATCCCTTCGGTACCGGTGCATAGTCGGGAAACACGCCAAACGCGTGTCCAACATTTGTTCACGGTTGACATTTGTCACATGAGAACAGCTTGGCTGTGGAATAATTTGCCGGCCTCTGTGTTTCCACCTTCCTACAACATGGGTCTCTTCAAGACTAATGTTGCCAAGATCACCCTTAATGGGTGAAAGCCAAATAAATAATTAAAAGACTAATGTTTATTCCTTCCTCTTCTCAAAAAGACCCTCCACACAGCATCTCAGCTGACATAGGCCCTGAGGGAAATTATTTTCCTCGGGGTCTCCTGTGTGGAGTTAATGTCTTGACACCTTTCTGCCCATCTGCCTTTCCAATAATCCAATAATTTGTCAAACTATCTTCGGCTTTGTTTATTTACAAACACTTTAAAAATGGAACACGTTCAAATATTGAGGACAACCAAAAAATAAAAGACCTACCCACCGAATGCAACTACAATACTTTCTACAAGATTGCCTTTTTTGTGAGGCAGACCTTTTATCTCCGGTCAAAGACATTTGTACTACTGACGGATGAGGTTCACGGTTAGATACTGCATTGGTCTTTTTCATAGGTAATTTTGGAATGGAACTATTATTTGTTAGTTGAATACACAACATAATGATCGGCTCAGTTACTTGCAAATAAATACGTTCAGACATTATATGAGCCTATATGAGCATATTATTATATTATCAGTTTTTGACTAAACTTGTAACAGTTTTAAGCACGTTGGGCCCAATGTTACTGCTATTACTTGCATTGCATTGTGTTTTAATATTTAATAGTGTATGGCTAGCTCATAAAATCTGGAAGATAAGACATGAATGAAGATGTACAGTATTATCAAGTGAAAGTATGATGCAACCGAATATATAAAAGATTTATTGAATTTAAATTACAAATGACATTGTGAAGTATTTATTAATAGACTCTTTAGGTAGTTATATGATCTCGAAGGGGTGTTTGTAAATCTCGAAGAGATTAATACAACAATCAAACCATATTGCGAAATAATAAATTAAAGTTATGTGGAAGATAATGAACATGTTGGACGCCAGAGCTTTTAAACTGCAAAACTCAAGTATTTAAAATTGTATAACAATACGGTAAACTTGATATTCTAATATGAATAAAATGTTACGAAATACCTAATCATAATGAATTTACATTACAATATCGAGACGCCATGGTGTGTCAGTTTCGTCCGCCGCAGGTACATCGTGCTGCTCTCGGGCTTGTCTCTTCCAAACTGAAGGTAGGTCATTGATATATATAATTCTTTCCGGAACGTCTCTTCTCAAGTGATGTGGTCAATGCTTTCCGATATTCGTGATATATTGCCGCATTCGGGGTTGGAAGGTAACGATGTAATTTATCGGTTACAAACTAAATGTTAAACGTTGACTAAAGAAGGAGGTAGCGCAACACGGCATAACACCCCAAAAACAAATAACGAAAATGCTTTTGGCCGTGAAAATCTTAAAACTTATCTAAATGTTAAACATTTACCTAAAACTGCCGTTTTTAACAACTCAATCGAAAATCTGAAAACAGAAGAATCAGAAAAAGATACGGTCACATCTAGGACACGTAGCCAGGAAGTACACCTTACCGGGCCGGAGCTCTACCAACTGAGCTAATGTATCCCTATCCGATTCAGTCATTTTTAACTGTATCGTACTTCCACTAAGAACTACCAACATTATCTTCAATCTCTTAATGCATATATTTATTGGCTGCTATCTTTATGTATGATTTAAACCCGAACTAAATGCTATATAGATAGTGTCTTGGATAAATTTAATCAATTTTTATTTTTAATATGCGACATCTATTGACTTTTCTGCAATGATGAATTTTTATTTTTACCTAATGAGTAAAACCTCAAATTGTAATATTTTTATTAAATGAAGACAATATTAGCGAAAAAAAGACACGATTAGTTATTATTATTAATTTCTTAATTATTTTTTTCGTAGATTGCAAAAAATCTTTCAAATTTGACAAAAAAAATAAAGGAAGATGATCGACGTGAGTTTCGGTAGGTAGGTACTGCCATAGCCAGGGGCCAAATACGTAGGGTCCCTAGTTCGAAATTAAGTTCGAAAATCTAAAAATAATAAATCTTGTGTATTGTAAAATCACCAAACAAATCTCTAATCAGAATCACCCACGGGGGAAAGAATAGATAATAATATTCTTTCCTCCGTGGAATCACCCAAATCTTCTTCTTCTTAAGTCGGGTCCTCTTTTGAACCATTCACTCCAATTTTCATGGTAGACAAGGCTCCTCCACTTCTGCGCCGCGTGCAGAACCGAAGTCCGATTCCTTTTACTCCAGTCAATAATTCTGTCAATATCTGACTATAATCCTGAGCACTTTTATCCAGCACTACATTTCAAGGGCATCTGTCCGCTTTCTTTCGCTTGCTCTAAGTGTTCATGTTTTCAAACAGTATGTTACTAGAAAAGCTGGTAAATTGGTAAATCTTAGGATTTATCGACATGATGATCACAGAACAGTTCAGACTTTTTCCATTAAAAGTTGGTAAATCTTAGAATTCACAGGAAAATCTTAAGATTCACCGTAGTACGGGCTTTTACGGTAACATAAATAATGTAAATAAAAAAGGATAATAAATAACTTTAAAATATTTATCATGTTTTTAAAAATATTAAATTTAAATTAAATTAAATATTAAAAACCGACAGTGGAAGATTCAAATTTTCTTTTCAATGTTAATTAAAATTGAGTAGACAAGTCGTTTCTACAAAATTTCATAAAACAGAACATGCCACACAAGGTATGCCTGAAAAATGATTTTTATTATAAAATTATTGATTTGTTGCTTTTCGCAGAACCCAAGAAGAAGCAGATAAGTTGGACTACGAATTCGAGACCGTCAATACCCTGAACCTGTACAATATCCACTGGACCCCCTGGCACTCGGAGTTCTGGCGGAACTGGAACAAGACCGTCCAGTACTTCATGGGGAGGTACATCTACAAGGAGATCTTCAGGGGCATGGTTACTGATTATCGGTAAGTTATCCCGAAAATGATTGAAAGTGATTCGAGTTTTTCTTTCGGTTCCTCTTGGCTGAAGATCGTAATCCTCACTCCAATTTCCATGGTGGATAAGGCTCCTCACGGTTCTGCTCTGCTTGGAGAGCCAAGGACACCGACGTAGGGGTCGGATGCCAGTGATACTTGGTTACTCCAGTACATTGGTGACCTTCATCTACTTCTCCTGCCCTCCAATTTGCCGGTGACTACGAGTTTCTCCAATTTGGAGTCCTCAGTTTGGCGAGAATCAACACATACCTACTCAAAATATCTTAAAATACGTAGTAGGCATAAAGTTGAAAGCCTAATGTGGACGCCTAGCTCTTCCAGAATGGACACATTTGTGGGTCTGGCTATCCATGGAATCCTTATTTTCGAGTAGGTAGTTAAAACAATTATGTTATTAGGAGAGTTTTCACATACTAACATTATTAATATCCATCTCGAGTATCTATCTAGTTGCTTTCCTGGAAGTCTTTTTGGTAAATATTTCCCTATCGAGTCCACGCTCAAAACGCACTTTAAAAAATTAAAACAAATTGTACTAGATAGATAATGGTTAGTAATAAGTGATTCAGTAACCGGTATTGAAAAATATTGCGTTTTAATTTATTTTTTTTATTTAAAAAACGCGAAATGTCATTTTTCAAGGACCGCTACGATGAAATACTTATACATTTTTAAAATAAAAAATCACTTTCTGTCAGTTAGACAATAATAAGTACGAATGGCAATCTTCGGAAATGATAAATAATGCGTAGGTATTAATTATGAATCGTTATTTTGTTCGGTTTCATAAACACGAAAAATCACGCAAGACGTTTGCCGTCGTAATTAACATGGCGTTCCTTGAGAAATGACATTTTGCGTTTTTAAAGATAACAAAATAACCATTAAAATGCAATATTTTTCAATAGCGGTTACTGAATTACTTATTACTAACTGTAATCTACCTAGTACAATTTGTTTTAATTTTTTAAAGTGTGTTTTGAGCGTGGACTCGATAGGGAAATATTTACCATCTTTTTATATGTTTAGTTACCAGATGTGGATAACTAGGAATACTCCTCTTTCTACTTACATCAATCTGACGTACCATAAAAAATGGAGTGCATTTGGAAGAAAATAATTCTATAAAACTGACAGTTTGATGGAACTTCTTCCGTGCATAGTAACATAATAATTGAACTGATCTAATCTTGTGAACATTAGATTTCATCTATATTATTTTTGTTGATTCCTTTTTGCAATTGGATCCCAGTCTTCCACAGTTATGCGCAATGATGATGCACCTTGTTTGTTTCCAGTATTCTGCTGACCATGTTGTTCAGCGCTTATTGGCATGGTATAGAGCTGGGCTACTTCACCAGTCTGGTGTTGTGTGGTGTTTACATTGTGGCGGAGAAACCATACCACAAAATGTACGAGTACACAACTGGATGGGTAAGTTACTTATCTAATACCTACATACTTGAAATTATCAAGTGTATGTATTAAATATTTTTCAAGTTGAAAACTATTATTGTTGAATAGCCTTTAGTTTTTTTTGTTTTATATCCCCGAATTCAATTATTTTTCCCGTTCGAAATTTGCAAAAATATCGACAAAGGAACAAATCCTTTTCATTGCCATCATTGAATTAACAAAAGATATGAAAATGCTTCATTTTCCATAGAAATAAAATCGCAAAGATGACAAAACAATGACGAACATTGACGTACTCGTAGGTGTGAATATTGAAGAGAATTAATAAAACTTGTAGCAACCAACATTAACAGACCTAATGAATATGTTATCGCTTTTAATGAACCAGTGTATTTAAAATGTTGCATATACTTTGCGACATAATATTATTGCTAATAGTGGGTACCAACCTGTTTGTTCATGGCCGAATTTGATTATCATCAATTATTATTATTATGGTCGATAAAAGAAACACAATAACATAATACATGTATTAATGGCACAATAATCTCCTGTCTAAATATTGCTGTGATATTTTCACCGCATAAAATCTAAAAGCGAGATATAATAAAATAGTGTGTTATTTTGTTAATTTGTAGAATTGGTAACCTCAACACAGGATTCTCCAAGTGAGGTTATAAATTATTTTGTAAACATTTTACATACAGTGTAAAGAAACAATAAATAAAAAAATGTTGGAGAATTGAGAATTAAATTGAGAAACTTAAAAATATATGGTATTTATTTTCACAAGGCGAAAAAGAAGACAAAAGCACAATTCTAAAGGAAAGTGTATTTTAATTTTCAGGGTTCCACTGCCTTCTTGATGGCGATGTGGACCATCCAGGCGCACATATTCGGCCACGTGATGATGTCCTTCCTTGTTCTGGAACCCAATTATATCTTCATCCACGCAGCCGCTATGAACTTCGTACCTTATTTCTCACTCATCTTCTTCTTTTTATTCGGAAGAGTTGCACTGATCTATTTACAGAAAGACCGGTCACTAGTTTCTAGTAAATTATTTTTTTGGGAGACAAATTACAAATAAAATAGATTATTATTAAATTACTTAAGAGATTTAGACCAGGAAAGGGAAATTGTAAAAATGTTTTATCTTGCAAAATTTTTGTGTCCCAAAATATTATATATTTATTACACTTTGTATCTACACATTCGCAAGTGTAGTAATAATTTACGTTAGTCGACTATATGTCATAGCATGTGTAAAATGGCACAAAAAAACATTCCAAATTTTAAAACCACATTCTGACAAAGAAACTACATATATTTTGCAACAAAACTTCACAAAATCCTTCCCCCAGATACAAAACAATTATAAAAGTTTAATGAGCAAAAATCAAGAATTGCTGAAAGAGATCAATGATTAAAATCGCCTCAGCAAAGGACCCCCTAGTGAAGAGGAATAAGAAAAAACTCTAAAAAGCACTAAAAACGAGATAGGAGACACATCTTTTTACATTGAATTAAATAACTGTAGCCCTCCTCAGCACAAGACATAGGACCCCCTAGTAAAGAGGACTGAGATAAAACTCTGAAAAGGCGCTAAAAACGACATAGAAGACTGTTACACGGAAAAAAAAACTTTAGTCCCCCTTAGCACAGGACACAGTACCCCCTCTAGTCAAGAGGACTAAGAAAAAACTCTAAAAAATCACTAAAAAACGACATGGAAGACACACCTAGACTTTACATGGAATTAAAAAAATGCCTTAGCACAGGACACAAGACCCCCTAGTGAAGAGGAGAAGAAAAACATTGTTATACTCGTACTTATGTATACCATAATATTTTGTACGTTCTCATGTTTTATATAGCCGCTAATAAAAAATGTATATATTTCATCGATCAATAAAATCACCAAGTATATCTGTATACATATACATATTTTTTTTAAGTAAAAAAAAACCAAGACCTCCAAACCTTTCCAGGCCACCAACCGCTTTACCGCCCTGACACCACCTACAATCACAAACTCGGACACGACAGACGACGACGGAGAAGATGATGATGATGATTTTGACGACATTACCGACAACTCCCCAGCCACCGCCACCGCCTCCCGACCGACCAAAATCCCACCGATCATCACTAAATCCTTGGGCAACTGGAACACCCTAAGGAAAAAGCTGGAGGACGCCGGTGTTCAAATCACACACGCAAAGGCCATTCCGACAGGGGTGGTGATAAACACAGCCAACTCACACAGCTTCCGCCTGGCCACCAAACTCCTGCAGGAACAGCAAACAAATTTTCACACCTTCGAGCTCCAGGACCACAAAGGCGGTCCTCCGAGGAATCCCCACCACCATCTCAGAAGAGGAAATCTTCCTGGAGCTCCAAGATCTAGACTTCACGGCGATTTCGGTAACCAGAATGCGCTCAGGCCCCGACCGCACCAACGTCCCAATGGTCCTAGTTCAACTCACCCACGGAGAGGAAGGGAAAAAAATCTTCACACTACAGAGCATATTCCACCTACGCATCAAGGTGGAATATCTCAATCACAAGGACGCCCCGACCCAATGCCACAACTGCCAGTACTTCGGACACTCCACCAAGGGCTGCCACCTGCCGCCGAGATGTGTGAAATGCGCCGGAGACCACTTCACGGCAACATGCAGCAAGCAGAGAGAGGACGGCCCGGCCAAACGACCTGCAGGGAGCTCAATCCCCTCTTCTCGACGAACTGAGGTACCTCCCATAACCACATTCACCTCCCACAAAACCAACCCTTCCACATCATATGCCCAGGCACTCCACTCAAACACCCAAACATCCATACCAACCCCCGACCCCCCCACAATCACCCTCCCACCCCCCTCTCAGAACCCACTATCCCCCAGCCCTCAGCAACCCCCTTTAGCTTTTTTGACATATTCAAAAATTAATTCTTTTCCAAAGTCGGCAACCTCATTGCCGACCTCATCCCAAAATGTTTATCTGCCGCTTCTCCGACGGATTATCTAACAATAATATTATCAGCAGCCCCCCAGATTATCTCCCTTTTCTCAAACTAAAATGGCTAATTCTACCACCCTGCCCTCCGCGCTACGTTTGGCATTTTGGAACGCAAACGGTCTTGACAAAAACATACAAGAACTACGCATTTTCACCAATACACACAACCTTGACATTTTACTCATCAACTAAACTCATCTAAACCCATCTCATACACCAAAAATAGCAAACTACACACTCTACAGAAACGACAGACTACATTCACGTGGAGGCGGTACCGCTATCTACGTGAAGACAAAAATCGCCCACCAACACAATACCACCCCTACACTTTCTTCATTAGAAAGTACATCCATCACCATTTTCACCAAACACTCAGGGCCTTTGAGAATTAATTCGATTTATCACCCTCCAAACAAGACTTTGCAAAAGTCCGATATCGAATTACTTCTCAAAGGTGACACCCCTACCATTCTGGCGGGTGATTTCAACGCGAAACACCCGGATTGGAATTCTTATTTTTTTATTTATTTATTTATTAAAATACAATACAGAATATAGTATATTATATAAAGCATTGTACTCCCAAGAGTTAATAAACTCATTGCGGGAATGATACGCATTACATGAAACATATAGCTGTATGTATTAAGTGGACATATCATAGGACATACACAACATTATTATTTCAGATAGTCATTCATAAAATGAAGTTTGAGCATGTTAGTTTGGGTCTTTTTACATTGACTTGCACATTTGATCTCGTTGGGTAGTTGATTATATTTTGTGTAAGCTATGTATTCTAGGGATCTTAGTCCATATTTTGTTGATTTGATTTTTGGTATATGAAGTTTGTTGTGATTTCTTGTGTTGTGTTGGTGTACGTCGCAATTGTAATTGAGTTTAGTGTTGGAATGTGCCGAGTGTTGAATTACTTGTAATATAGTTTTTGTTATTTCAAAAGTGGGAATGGTGTTAAAAGGAAGTATTTGGGTGTTTCTGTAAATGTCTTTGACGTGTGTATCCCAAGGTAGACTGAATATATTTCGCAGGGCTCTATTTTGGACGACTTGGACTTCTGAAATCATTTTTTTTGTAGCAAATCCCCAGATTCCGGCAAGATATATTAGATGTGAGTGAAACATAGCATGGTAAATCGATCTTAATAGAGAAGGAGGAAGTAACCCGCGAAATCTATATAAAACACCAGTTATAGGAGTAATTTTGGATAGAACATGTTTAAATTGGTGATTCCATGTGAGTTGTGAATCAATGAAAAGGCCAAGATATTTTGTAACATCAGCCCTTTCAAGGCGGTTATTATCAAGACTTATATTAAGACTTACATTTTTTTTATTTGCAAACAATATGTAATGTGTTTTTCTTATGTTTAGGCTAAGTTTGTTTAATCGCAACCAGTTTGCCAGGCAAGCTATATCCCTTTCCATTTCCTTTTCTAGTTCGTTTAAATCATTATTGTGATAAAGAATCACTGTATCATCTGCATAAAGTTGTATTGTACCCTTAAGTCCCCATTTAGTAATATCATTTATATATATTAAAAATAGTAATGGTCCAAGTACGGAGCCCTGAGGCACACCACATTTTATCGTTCCCATGCTGCTTGTCCCTTTTCCAACAAAGGTCTGACAGTGTCGGTTAGAGAGGTAACTACACAGTAACTTCAGGGGAGTGCCTACTATGCCTAGGTGTTCTAACTTCTTTAGTAGTATCCCGTGGTCAACCGTATCGAAAGCCTTTTTTAAATCTATAAATAAGCCTGCAGTATGCTTACCCTGGTCTATATGTTTTTGGAGGGCATATACAAAATCGAAAGCAGCACATTTTGTGTTAGATTGGTTTCTGAATCCATACTGTTGGGATGCGAGTAAATTGTTTGATAAGAGATATTTAGTGAGCCTAAGCTTAATAACCTTTTCAAAAACTCTAGAGAAAACAGAGAGGATGGATATAGGACGATAATTAGAAGGATTTTTTTTGCAATCATCTTTGTAAATCGGAATTATTTTTGCTATCTTTAGTTGATCTGGGAAGATTCCACTATCCAGGGATTGATTAATAAGAAAAACAAGGTGGTCAGCTAATACATCTTTGCAAAAGTTCAGGTGCACGGGTGTAATTCCATCTAAACCTGGAGATGCATTAGACTTTAGTTGAGAGATGATACTGAGAACTTCTGTTTTATTTGTTTTGGCCATATATAGGGACTGGATTGCTTTTTGATCCGTGTTTATAGTGATAGAATCATCTGGATATGATGCAATTGCAGCTGCTAAGTTTTCCCCAACTGATATAAAGAAGTTGTTAAAAGTTGAAGCTATCTGTGTTGGGCATGTTATTTCTTCATTCTTAATCAAAAGACAATTAATTTCATCTTTCTGGGGTGTCGAACTATTTGTAAGAATTGCATTTATTGTTTTCCATGTCTGTCGCGGATTACGCAGGTTTTCTTTAAGTATATTCGTGTAGTATTTAGTTTTAGCATATCTTCTATAATTGGTAACTTGATTTCTTGTTTTATTTCTCAGTGCTGTGAATATATCACTTTGCTGATTTTTGTTCCAGAGTTTAAACGCATTGTTGCGCTGTTTGATAAGTGCATTTAATGTTGCATCAAACCATGGAGTATTACCCCTCCGTTGGTCTCCTATACGTAACTCAGATTTATGTTGGGATGATTTTATTGCTGTTTTGATGTATTCATTAAAATTATTAAAGTTTTCATTGGCATTACTGGTGGTTTCGTGTGGAAAGTTGTGGGATTCTAAATATGCTTTTAACATGTTTTTATCGGTTTTGGTGTTGTTTGAAGAAGAATGTATTCTATTATTAGTGTGATGTTTCAAGCTGTTTTGGTAATCTAATATCAAAATGTTATGGTCACTTAGGCAGGTATCTATATTTGCAGTAGTTGAGGAGATATTTTGTCTGTTTGAGATGATATGGTCTATTAGAGAAGTAGAGGTATCTGTTACTCGTGTAGGATAGGATGTGTTACATATAAAACAGTTGTAAGAGTCTAGCGTGTTGATGTATTTAAGAGATGTGTTATTTTTTTGAAGAATGTCAATGTTGAAATCACCAAAAATAAGGGTATCATTTCTACAGTTATTTAAAATAGATTCAAGATACATTAAGAATTCGTTAATGTTTGAGGTAGGCTTTCTGTAGATAACATAGATATTTAACGGTTTAAAATTTCTATTGCGGATATTAATTCCTAGGAAGGAATTTTCACTACAATGTTTTTCAATAGTTGTAGCATTTAATGAATGGTGTGTGTAGAGAATCACCCCTCCTCCTCTTTCATTGGTGCGAGACGCAAATGCACTTTGGTAGCCGTCGATGTTGAAGAAGCACTCCTCACCATCTTCCAACCAGGTTTCGGATATTGCAAGTACGTGTACAGTCGGTGTGATGCTCTTTAAAGTTTCTTCAATCTCGTCAATTTTATTTCTGATACTTCTCGCGTTAAGATACATTATTCGAAGGCTATTTTTTTTTGGCTTATAATCTTCAATTTTCTCATATTTGTATTCATTTATGCTGGCCTGGGACCCGGATGCTGTAGTTACAGTTGAGTTAGCCATAGTCAACTCTCTCCATTGTGCGTAACATCATTATGGTACGGTAGGGGCAGTCCCTATCGTTTGATCTATGTTTTGGTGCCTCAATTTTGCCTTTGGCCATTTTAAAGCAGTTCCAGCAACGGAATTCTTCTTTTTGTTCCTTCTTTGTGCAGTCAGATGATTTGTGTTCGCCAGCACAGTGTAGACAACGATCTTTTGATTCAGTACATCTCGCGGCGAAGTGACCGTATCCCATGCATTTATAGCACTGCATGATTGGGCAGCTGTCTTCGACTCGGACTCGCTGGAAACCTATATTTATTCTTTCTTGTTTTAACATAGCCGAATGTACTTCTTTTTTGACGATCAGAATAACATTTCGTAGCCTATCGTTTTTCCTGCTGTTGGTGAATCTTTGAATTTTAATAGCTTCCTTATCATTTCCAGTGGCTTCGTAGATAGTATCATTTTGTTGCAAGATCATGTCTATTATTTCGGAATCTTGTGTTTCTTTTTCGATCCCCTTCAAGATAACATTAGGTCTAAGACGTTTGCCCTCATAAGCAACCAAGTTACCGTTGGTCAGCCCTGGAATTGCAGCTCTGATTTTATTAGCATCGTTGGAGGTCTGACACTTGATGATAACCTTGTTGTCTTTAGCGGCAATAAGGGAATTAATGCCTACCTTGAGCTCAGATGGTTTGACATCCTGTCTTAATATGGCCTTGATGTCAGAGGTAGATCTTGTCTTATCGGTCGCACTGATAATGACCGCATGTGATGACCTTCCAAAAGCCGTGATTCCTGCATAGCTGTTTAAAGGGGGGTTATTCTGATGATAACCAGCTACTGGAGTGGTGGCCGTTTTATGCATCAGGGCCATTTTTTCCTTTAAGATATCTTTTTTAATTTCATCGTTTTTAGCATTCATATTTATGACGAGCGATTTGTTTTCTTCCATTATTTGTTTAAACTCATTAAGATTTTGGGTAATTTTTTTTGATAGCGGCCGGAGTATTTTCAATTCGCCCTTTATTAAATTTTTTTCAGCCACTAAGTGGGCTATAATATCGAATAATTCATCCATTCCTTCGATTATTTTTTCCTTTTGGCTAATGGATATTTTTCCTTTATTTTCTGTTAGTGTTGTTTTCACAGAATTTATTATGGTTCTTGAATTAATTAGTTCATTATTCACTAATTGGTCAGGTTCTATCGATATAGATTTCTTTTCTTCTTTATCTCTCTCATTTTCCGAATCGGACGATATAATATCCTCATCGTGTTCGTTTGGCGATCTTGGTGTCAAAAATGATTTCGTGAAAATGATTTCGTGATTTCTAGGCTGACAAACAAAAACGGACGCATACTTCATAAATTCTCATCAACTCATTCTGACCTAAACATCGCTGGACCCGTGGAACCGACTTTCTTTTCATCCATGGGCCACAGACCGGATATTTTAGACATTGCATTACTATACAAAACTCCCTGGACGTACTGTATCGAATCCATCAGCGATCTCTCATCTGATCACAATCCCATGTTGCTAACCCGGAACGAATTCTCGAATCTCCCCTCCACTAAAATCAACAAAAAAACTGATTGGACGTATTTTTCGCACAGTCGGGGAAAAATTGATAATAAATTCATCCATCCAAAACCCCACAGAACTTGATATAGCGGTCGACAATTTCGCATGTCCGCAATAGAGGATTCCTCCAAACCCCTCCCCGAACGACCCCAAATAAATCTCAGGCAAAACCTCCCAAATTCAATTAAAGATCTCATCAAAACAAAGAACACCCTTCACCGCCACTGGCAAAAATATCAAAATCCAATATTGAAAACCACGACAATCGCACTCAAGCCCTCATTAGAAAAAAAGTACAAGAACATTCAAACTCTACGTGGAACATGAAACTTCAAGATATAAACCCACAGGACGGATCCCTGGGGAAATTATCCAAAACTCTCCAAGCCACAACCTCTCCAAACCACCCAATTCACGCCGAAAACGGTTTAGTTTTCGAGGACCTAGACAAGGCAGAAGCTTTTGCTGACAGTCTAGAAATTCAATTCAGTCCCAGTCAAACACGCAGATCTAAATCACATAGCAAATGTAAACCGCAAATTAAATAGCATACTAAATCACCCCCCCCCCCCCCCCCCCCCCCCCCCCACAAACATCCACTTCACGACTGTGACCGAAGTTATTCGTGCCATAAATGGCCGAAAAAATAAGAAAGCTCCCGGTCCGGATGGCGTAACAAATTTTGCCCTTAAAGCACTCCCCAAGAAAGGAATACTAGCAATAGTAAACCTGATCAACACAGTCCTCAGACTACGCTATTTCCCCAAAAGTTGGAAACATGCGCACGTCATAGTTCTCCCGAAACCGGGAAAAGATCCGCTCTTCTGCGAAAACCATCGACCAATCGGTCTACTTTCGAATATAGGAAAAATCTACGAAAAAATCCTACTCACTCGGCTCCTCAAGCACATTAACGAGGTATCAACCCTACCTGAAGAGCAACACGGCTTTAGAGAAAAACACTCCACTCTCCATCAACTCCTGCGAGTCTCGGAAATCATCATTGAAGGATTTAACTGAAATCGTTCAACTGGTGCCATTTTCCTAGACATCGCTGAAGCTTTCGACAAGGTCTGGACAAACGGTCTCCTTCTCAAACTCCACGACATAGGCATCGACCCTCAACTCCTCGGTGTCCTAAAATCTTTTCTCCGCCTACGCACTTTCCAAGTGAAATACAAGGGCGCCCTCTCAAAAAAACGCTTCATGACAGCAGGGGTGTTACAAGGATCACTGCTGTCACCAATCCTCTTCAATGTCTATACACACGACATTCCCCTCTCAGTTGACAAAAACTCACATACCGCTCTCTATGCAGACGATACCACCGTTATGGTGAGATACAGTTCTTCCAGGATGATAACCCACCGACTTCAGATCAACATAAATAAACTCCAAGACTGGTATGACCTGTCGCGTATAGACGTGAATCCCTCAAAAGCGTAGCTGTATTTTTCTCCCGCAAAAAGGGAGACAGCCCAGAGAGGAGATAAAAATGTACGACCAGGTCATACCGTGGCAAAACACCGCCAAATATCTTGGAGTCACACTTGACAGACGACTTAATTGGAAACCACACATTTATAACTCCCATTTATAAAACAGACTGTCCTAAAGACCCACAAAATTACCGCCCGATTTCCCTTCTATCAAATATATCAAAAATATATGAGAAAATTGTAAAAAAACAAATTTGGACATTCTTAGATGAAAATAAAATAATTAGGTAATGATAATCAATTCGGCTTCAAAAAAAATACAAGTACTCACGACGCGATAGCAAAAATAACCAACTATTTATATACGGCCCTAGATTCCGATAAAAAATGTATCGGAATATTTATAGACTTGAAAAAAGCTTTCGACAGCATATCACATAAAAAATTAATAAATAAATTAAAATCTATAGGAATTAATGGGAAAGTTTTAGCATGGATAGCTAGTTATTTACATGAAAGACCACAACAAGTAAAATTACTAAATCAAGTCAGCGATTCAAAATATAGCGATTTTTCAATACCCCAAGGTACAGTTTTGGGACCATTGTTATTTATTATATATGTCAATGATATATTCAATATTTCTAAATATGGAGACATTGTCTCCTACGCTGACGACACAGTCCTACTACTAAAAAAACACCTGGTCTGAATTAAACAAAATGGCAAATACAGATATCAATGCACTAAAATTATGGTTTGATAAAAACCTGTTGACTTTAAATTCTAAAAAAACCTATTATTTGCCATTTTTCATTAAAAAAACAAGAAACACCTAAAGAAATAAACTTAATAATCCACTCTGTGACAAATACAGAAAACCACAAATGTAATATATCATGTTCAAAAATAGAAAGCAAAACTGATATTAAGTACCTGGGCATAACAATAATAGACCAGCGTTTAAAATGGTCTCCACACATAAATATTCTGAACAACAGAATAAGGAAACTAACATATATATTTAGATGTTTAAGAGATATTTTAAACGAAAAATTACTTAGAACCACATACTTCGCTTTCTGTCAATCAATTATACAATACGGCATTATAGGATGGGGCGGTACATATACAAATCAAACACAAACAATTTATATCACAAAAACTAATAATAAAAACAATTTAAAAAAACCCTACTCATATTCGTCAGAACTTTTATTCAAACAATTTAAAGTCAGAAAATTAAGTGCATTATACTTTTATCATGCAACATTACAAATTTATAAAGATAATATTAAAAATCAAGTTGCACCATTTAAAAATAACAGAAGTCTTAGACAAACATCAATACTTCCCACTCCAAAATGTTAAAAAAAAATTGGACAATTAAGTCATAAATATCTCGGAGCAAAATTTTTTAATTCATTACCAGAAAAAATTAGAAACATGAATACCAATATAAAAAATTTTAAAACTCACCTTAAAAATTATACTGAAAACTTCGTTTAAATGGTAATTTAAATGTGATATAAATAAACTGAATGATATAAAAAAAGCAATACAATAACACCCCCCCATACACACAAGCCTTGCTTAATTATGGAGGTACATCAAATATATCTACTATGTAATTAATTACTGTATAAAATTTATTTGTAATTTATGTACCTTCTATTACTAATAAAAAAATTAAAAAAAATACACATACTGACCAAAGCAAAGAAAATATCCGGTTCTTTACACCCCTTACTTAATTCAAACTCAAAGACATCAATTCAAAACAAACTGCTTGTATACAAAACTCAAATCCGACCGACCATCACGTACGCATCGCCCATATGGGCTACAGGCAACACCAAACGACTCGAACCGTACCAAAATGTCACACTTAGAAAATTTACAAAAAGTCCCTGGTTTGTCCGAAATTCAATCATTAACTCCGATACAAATATCCCACTCCTGAAACAACATATGGTAGAACTGGCCAAAACTTTTTATGCAAAACTTCCTATACACCCAAACCCCAGTATAGCTTGTCTCGGACGTCTAAGACCCGACGAAAATCCGACCTTCCCCTATCCCATCTCCATTACCTTCCCCCCTTGAAGTGTGGACTCAAACAAAAAAAACATAAAATGCAACCAAAAATACAAAAAAAATATAGTATTACAATTTTTAAAAAAAATCAACACAAATCAAAAACACAAACAAAAAAAATCATAAATACCTACAGACAAAAAAATAATAATACAAAAAAATATAGTATTAAAGCCCTATAAGTTGCTATAGGCAGCCCACACTTCGGGTAGAAAAAAACCACCCCCCAGGTACATTTACACCCTCAGTTCTCGAGAAATAGGGATTGAATTCTCTGCACCTCGAAAAATGATCCAATACGATACTACTAAAAAAATATATACCTATTAATATTAATGAATACGGCCGAGTCACAGTTTCAAAATACCGACATAAATTAAAAAGGAAACGAAAAATATGTTTTAAATACATTTTTTCGTGTTCTTTGTTGAGACGTTTAAAAAAAACAAATTTATTGTTGTTTGAATTTTTCAAAAGGTCCTGTGTGTCATGGTCATGGTACCTACATCTAGGGTTGTTTATTAAATAGGTAGGTATCTATTTAATATTGACCTTTTAATTTAAAAAATATATATTTATTCTCTTTTAGATCAGGTCATTGCAAAACATCTCGTACCAAATTCTTAAAGTAATTTGTAGGAAAATTCTGAATTGTGAAAGTAGATTTACCAAATTTGTGATAAATAAAATTGATGAGAATTCACGGAATGATCATTTTATACTTAAGGGAACATACCCATACTACGTGACCCGTTTTTTAGGGGAGGGGGATCTTCAAAATACCACGCTTGGACACAATGGAGGGGGGGGGGGGGGCTTAGGTTTTTATCACGTAGTCAATCTAGAAATCTTTTTATATTTTCTCCACTAACTTTTTAATATTTTTTCCACTTGTAATTATAGGTACGCATGCACTCCTGTCGTCACGCAGCAAGCGCCGTATGAGGACAAATTGACAAATATAAGCCAAATATTTTTTTTTTAAACTTTTTGTTAGCAAGAAAACCATATTTATGATTTACTACGTAAAAACTGTAGGGGGAGGGGGGGGGGTCTTGGAATATACTACACGTGGTCACCGGGGGAGGGGGGGGGGGGTTAAAAATTGCAAAAAGTGGGTCACGTAGTATGGTTACGTTCCCTAAGTATTTTAATCTAAAACAATAGAGAACTCCAGTCCAATTTTTTTATTTTTTTTAATGAATAAAGACCTTCAAACTTAAATAACTGCATTTTTATTTTTATTTTTATACTTAGTTTTAATAGTTAAAATAATTGTCAAAGTTTTAATTTTTAAAGACTCCCAGAAACGCACCGTATCTATTGTGGTCTAATTTTCTTACTTTTTAAGTTGTCATTTTGAATCAGTGATGTTATGTCGAGGGAAATTTCCCTAGATCTAGGGGAGAAAAATATTTTTTAGGGATAAGGGAAATCAGGACAAAATCTAGGGAAATTTCGAACTCTGGCCAAAATTTTATTACATATGACAGTATTACTGGTATTATTTATATATATACGTATATACATTTTTTGGAATTCCTATGAATCTTAATTATTGTTCATGTACTTACATGCAATGTTATTTTTAACACTGACAACTCAAAATGATATTAGGGAACGTACCCATACTACGTGACACGTTCGGGGGGGGGGGGGGGGGGGGGGTCTTCAAAATACCACGCTTGGTACAAATGAGCGGCGGGTTGCTTATGATTTTTATTTTGCAAAGTGTTTTTTTTTTAATTTGGAATTCAGTTTCTAATTCAGTGGTGAGTGTATTCGTACTTTTAAATTATTACTTCACGTAGCAAAAAGTGTTTTATTTGGAAAATCACGGTATTATTAGTATATTTACCAAGTTCCGATATCTTTCCAATTAATTATCATATTAATTAACATATAACAGGATTAGTGTTACACAATCAGGTGGCTACGTAGGTAATTGCGTAAATGTGAAATTCTAGGGAAATTTCACTTCTAACTGTTGGCAACACTGTGAAGAACCCAGAATAATCATGGCGGATAATGACTTTTAGGTGTGAGGTGTGTTTTTTATTCAAGATTAACTGCTTTTAATATAGAAAAACATTGGTAAAATGTCCACATTTCACCGCTACTGTTATTGTATTTAATCAAAGTGCAATATAAAAACAATAAATCATCTCTTTCATTGCAAATACATGTGACATCGTGTTTTGTGTCAGGTGTTACTTTGTCGGTACATTGTTTTATGTATAATACATACAGAAACACTGGTATTTATAATACACTGATCATGACGAGTGTGTAACAACTTGTATAAAAAGCCCTATACTAAAAACAATTTGAAAATACATAAAAACAAACGTCAAAATATGACACGACTTTAACCTGAAATAGACAACATTTATTGCAGATTGTCCGCAAATATAGCCCTTTTCGTAAATTGTTGAGGGCCTAAATTATGTTTCAATAAACACAATAACTATTATTTATCTAAATCTCTATAAACAGTATGAAAATAAACCAAAAACACGAAATGTTGAATTGCATAGGTACGTGTGCACTTCAAGTCATTTCAAATGTCAATACAATACAATACACAGGTGACAGGTTAACTGTGACGTCACGGTTAACCATTTCAGTAATGCCAACTTAACGCTGTGTTTTCCGAAGAGGTTTAAAAATGCACTTTTTAATAATTTATTAAAAACTCTGCATTTAATATTATGAAATAAAACTTATATATTCAGAATCAGCGTTTCTTGGTCTATATGAACATATTTTTTTAAAGCCATAATATTTTTCACTGGAGTTCCTTATTATTGTACTTTTTATTTTTAGTTCCATGAATAGTTTTGGAAATCTGAGTTTTTAGTGTAATTCAATAATGACTCTCTTACCCTAACCTAACCATCCAAATTGGGTGTCATTTTATTGTGGATTACGATAAGGGTTTACCGCTAAAGTATCTACTATCATGATACGGTTAAGAGCCTAGTACGGTGGTCGAAAGAGCTACAATAATAAGAAATATTGTTTAAAAAGGGTAAAATAAATAAATAAAATTAAAAAGAAGAAAAAAGTTCTAAGTCAAAAATTACACTACTTGCTGAAATAAACAATAAAAAATATATCTTTAAGTTAGTATTATAATTGCGTTATATATATTTATATATATATATATATATATATATATATATATATATATATATATTGATAGGGTCGAGTATCAATTTAGTGGGCTCAGAAACAAAATACAAGTATCTCGGTACGATAGTTTATTTTACAAGTTCACAGAATATCAGTTAATGTTTTTTTTACAGTCTCACATTACGCTTCTGAAAAAAAACTCCTATCTGTCAAAAAAAAAGAAAAATGAAACAAAACAATTCAATTCGAATTCTGGTGCGTTTAAAAAAAATGGATTTGTGTAACCACCGTACGAAAGTACCTAGACTACACTGGGTAGCTCGATTCGAGCCGTGACTGATTCCCTTTTGCGTTTATTTTTTAGTGACGGGGTTTTGGGTCACTCTTCATGCTCGTATCAATCCACCCGGTCTTCTTGAGTCAAAACCTCGTTATCTTGATCCTCCACCCGGACTTCTTGGATTATTGGTACCCTTTTTAATTCATCTGCGTGGATTTTAGTGGGTTTACCTCTTTTGTCTACCCAGTATATATTACCTCTTCCACTTTTCATGAGGATTTTGTGAGGTCCACTCCATTTAGATGCAAACCCTGCGAAATTTCCTTCTGGAGACCCAGATAATTGGTGTTCCTTTACTAACACCTCTTCTCCTTGTTGGTATCTAAGTAAGGCTTCCACCGCTGGGGCGTACCTGTCTTGGTACGCTGCTTGATTCCTTCTTATTTCCTCATCTGCTGGTTCTCGCTGATGGGGTAAAACGATTGCCTCGTTCGCGTTTTCTGGGAAAGCTTGCCACTCTCCTGGTCGCGGTATATCGTATCCCAGTAGTGCTTGACTAGGTGATACGCCTGTCGCTTCGTTCTTTCTGTTGCGGGTCGTCATTATTACTCCCGGCAGTTTCTCATCCCATTTGTTGTGAGGTGAATCTCTGAGGAGAATTCTCAAGCCTTTTTTGATTTCCTGGTTTCTCCTTTCCGTGGGGTTTGAGCGTGGGTGGTATATAGCTGTTGTCCAATGATTACATTGCCATCTTTCTATTGCGGCTAACCATTGGCGGTGGATGAACTGTCGCCCGTTATCCGTGAGAATGCGTTTCGGGTAGCCGTACCTTGGAAATACTTCAGTTTCTAACTGGTGGATTATGGTCTTTGCTATACTAGACTTAATCGGAAATGCTTCCACCCATCTTGTAAATAAGTCTGTTACTACAAGAATAAATTTGTTTCCATGCAGGGTTCTTGGGTACGGTCCCATGACGTCGGCGGCGACCACTTCAAATGGTCTATTTGGTTTCGTGCCTCCTTGAGGAGCCGCGGGTCTATTTGGGCCACGTTTTGATGTGGCACATGTCATGCACTGGCGTACCAGTCTGCGGATCTCTTCGTTCATTCCTGGCCAGAAGTAATGTGCTGATATTGCTCTCGTTGTTTCTGCTGCTCCCGGGTGGTTTGCGGTGTCCGAGTTGTGGTATTCTTCCAGAACTCTTGGAATTGTGCTTCGAGGGACGAACAGCCGGTCCATCTTTCCTTTGTCTCTTTTCCAAAGTATTCCTTGGTGGACGTTATACCTTGTGTAGTGATTTATATCGATGGCATTGTTTAGAATTTCTCTGTCGTTTAGAGTGTTCCATCGATCTATTCTTTTCCGTGTTTCCCGGTCTGTCGGTTGTCCTGATTTTACCGCACTTGCTAGGGTTTGTTGCTCTTCCTCCTCTTCTGAGTCTATTTGGTTTATGCCGTTATCTCCGCCGACTTCCGGATAGCTTTCTCGGGTGTTTCCGGTAACCGTTTCGAGTATCATTTGCGTTGGTCCTGGGTTTCTAGACAGCGCGTCGGCGAGCTCATTAGCTTTCCCCGGACAGTGCTCTACAGTAAAGTCGTGGTCTTGTAGGAGTAGGGCCCATCTTGTGAGTTTGGCTCTTTCGTTCTTTGCCTCGTTTAGCCATGTTAGAGCTCGGTTGTCTGTGATGAGCTTAAAGTGCCTCCCTTCTAGGTAAGGCCGGTATTTCTTAATAGCCCATATTGCTGCCAGTGCTTCCTGTTCATTGCTATGGTACCTTTCTTCAGCTGGTGAGAACCGGGTGCTTGAGTATGATATCACATCTCGTGAACCATCTTCATTTTTATGGAAGAGTACTGCTGCGGCTCCTAATTTACTTGCGTCCGTTTGTAGCATGAATTCCCTACTAAAATCAGGTCTCTTGAGTTCCAGCGGCCCCGCCATTGCATTTTTTATTTGCTGCTTGGCTTCTTCGGCTTCTCCGGTCCATTGGAATTTTATCTTATTTCTGGTAAGATTTGTTAAGGGTGCTGACATTTCGGCAAAGTTTGGTATGTATTCCCTCAACCAGTTGCACACTCCTAGAAAACTGCGAAGTTCTTTTCTTGTTTGAGGTGATGGTGTATTTTTAATGGCTTCTTCGTGTGGCCTCTGGGGAGTGTTGCCCGTGGCACTGACTGTGTGTCCCAAGTATGTGATTTCATCTGTGGCGATGATACATTTTTCTGGAGAGCATTTTAACCCAAACTCTGCCAATCGTTCTAGGATGAGGCGGAGGTGTCGTAAGTGGTCTTTTAAGTTTTCGGAATATACGACGATATCATCCAGATAGGCCATGGCAAATTTTCTAAGGAACCCGGCTAATACTTGCTGGCTCATGGTTCTTTGAAATGTCTTGGGTGCACCTTTTAACCCGAATGGCATTACTCGGAACTGGTAACTGCCCCCATCTGGTGTGGTAAAGGCAGTCTTTTCTCTGTCTTCTGGTGCCATCGGCACTTGCCAGTACCCGCTTTTAAGGTCCAGTACTGTGAATACCTTGGCTGTGCTCAGGTCTTTAAGTGTTTCGTGGATGATTGGCAGTGGGGAGGGTTCAGTTATTGTTGCTTGATTCAACCTTCTGTAGTCTATGCAGAATCGTCGCCCTTCTTTTCCCTTTTTGGCCACCATTACTACTGGGAAACTGTACGGGGATCTGCTGGATTCTACTACTCCATCCGCTAGCATCCCTTCCAGTTGTTTGTATAAATCCTTTTTCTTCTCGTCCGAAAGGCGATGTGGTGGAACGCAGATTGGTCTGTCGGTGTTCAGGTGGATTCTGTGCGGTGGTACTTTCGCTGTGCCTGTCAAGGGGGAAAATACTTCACTAAATTCGGATAATAGATCCGTGAATCCTTTTTTCTCCTGTTCTGGGACTCGATCTAATAGTGGCCCGTGGACATCGTTACTATTTTGTCCCTGGCGAACGGGCACAAAGTGGGTGGATGTCCTGATTGAGCTTCCGAAATTTAAACAGTTCCGCATGAAGTCTATTGAAGCTTCCTCTTTGGACAGCCAATCGCGTCCTAAGATGATTTCCTCCCTTAGGTTCTCTCCCACGAGGAAGTTCCATTCCCGTGTTGTATTCTGGATGTCGAATTTTATCGATATCATACCCTTTATTCGCATCACGTTTCTTTTGTTCGCCAACTTGAGGCATGGAATCGAGGATTGTTGTAATTTGGTACTTTGGGCGATGCCCATTCTTATTATAGAGTGTGAAGATGCAGAGTCTACCAATGCCTGATAGGTTTGTCCCTCTATGGTGACTCTCACCCTTGGAAGGAAGGAACCTGCTATTGCCGTGTGGCACTCTGCGGTTTGTTTCGGTTTCTTCCTTCTTTGCCCGGGTTGCCGTTTTAGTAACGAGCTCCCGGGCGGTACCGGTTTCCCGAGTTTCTATCTCTTCTATTTTGTTGAGCTGGGGATCGCTGGGCCGGGGGATGGCGGTATGGCGATTGGCGATTCGGCGAACGGCGTGGCGGTGATTGACGCTGAGGTGAACTGCGCTGAGGTGAACGGTGACGCGGAGAATATTGTTGAGCTGACCGGCGAGGAGATAAATTGCTTCTTGTTTGGCGTTGGCCTAGGATCTTATATCTGCCTTTAGAATTTTCAAACCTCATGGCCTGGTTCATCCACTCTTCCATGGTGGTGGCATATATATGTATGTACTGGGGTAACATTTGGCTATTACAAAACGCAGGCACGAATACATCTAACTCCGATAATTGTTTTTCCGGGTGGAGTCGTGCAAACATTCTTTGTTTATTAGCAATAAACTCTGCCAAGGATTCCGTGTTCTCTTGTGTTTTATGGTAGATCTGGTTTTGAAGTCGGAGTTCCACTTCTGGTCCCTCGTATTCCCGAAGGAAAAATCTTTTAAAAATCGACCATTCTGGGTGTTTATAAGTATTCGCCCAGTCCTTCGCTTTGTCCCGGAGCTGGGCCGTTGCCACCCTCGTTTTGTTTTCCTCGTAGGTGTTAGCTATTTGGAAATACTCTTCGCACCGTTCCAGGAAAAGTCGTGGAAATTCTTTCAGTCTCCCAGAAAATATAGCCTCCAGGCGAGGCTCCCTTTGACACACGGCTATGTTAGCGAGTTTTGTTGCTAACATTTCAAGGATTTGTGTCGTCTGGGTGTCTGTCGTGAAGGTTTCTCCATTTGGTACATCCACTGAGGATTGAGTTAGAGGACTGTTATCCTCATTCTCCACTGTGGTAGCGTTGCCCGCTGTTGTGCTACGTATTTGTGGCATTTTCAGTGTTTTGCTCTTTGTTTGCTCTTGTCTTTGAATTTATTCGTTAAAACTCATTGATCTGACAAACACGTTGGGCGCCAATTGATAGGGTCGAGTATCAATTTAGTGGGCTCAGAAACAAAATACAAGTATCTCGGTACGATAGTTTATTTTACAAGTTCACAGAATATCAGTTAATGTTTTTTTTACAGTCTCACATTACGCTTCTGAAAAAAAAACTCCTATCTGTCAAAAAAAAGAAAAATGAAACAAAACAATTCAATTCGAATTCTGGTGCGTTTAAAAAAAAATGGATTTGTGTAACCACCGTACGAAAGTACCTAGACTACACTGGGTAGCTCGATTCGAGCCGTGACTGATTCCCTTTTGCGTTTATTTTTTAGTGACGGGGTTTTGGGTCACTCTTCATGCTCGTATCAATATATATATCTAGCAACGGCTCCACCCCTACCATAATAAAACATTGTTCCCATCCATATTTCGAAACTGTCAAATTAGTATACGCTTTTCCTGAAGAAGGAACGGTTGTTCCTAAACCGGTCGGATTTACTCATTTTATAAGTGGTTCAAACAAAGTTATATTGTTTCACTTACATACATATATTATGTTTCATGTTGGATTGTTGTTGTGTGTTGGAGCGCGATTGACTATTTATTAGTAGGGCTCTAAATACCACAGGTCGGCCGGCATACCGCGGTTCGCGTGCTGCGTGCGACTCTTAGCAAAGCCGTTTGCAGCTCTTCATACATCAATTCCAGTTTCACCTCCACTCAACCAGCGTTATGAGAAGCAGCTGTCGAACAGACTTTGACTCAAACAGCAGCTAACTTAGCTCTTTTAGCATTTAGAGCTAGTTTTAGCCCTAAATGCCAAAAGTACCTACCTTATGTAAATAATAAACGCCAAACTTATACACCGACCTGTCATTCATGCAAAAATCGTCGTAATAGGCGATTTTAAGGTATGAAAAGCGGCATGCCTCCCCGCCCACGACTTTACTGTCGCACGTATATTTTACGCATCTTTCTATTTCGCTTACGGTCATTGTAAAGTGAATAAAGTGAATGTATCTGCGGGAGAATGGCTCTTATCAAGTTCAGGTCGACATTTAAGTTTGGCTTTGGCGCGTAGGTACTGTACCTACTTACACATTAAAGTGCTGCTAGTGACAGGCAACAGTTTTCTAAGAATCTAGCCTCCTGTCTATACCATATCATGGTCGCATCTATATCGAGTAGTATTAAAAAATCAAAATATTAATTATTGTCGTTAAAATCAAATTTGTAACCAATGAACGGGAATCAATAAACATTATTGGATCAATTAATTTAACAATGCCCCATTATTTAAGTTAAATAGGTACTGTAATACAATAGCTACTAACTATTGACGCACATGAAACCATTAGGGGTAAGGAGTCCTACAGAGGAATAAAATCAATTAAGACTTATTTATTGAAGACGATATTTGAATATGAAAGAGGCAAGGAGTGTGTGCCAAGACCGAGTTGTTTGGTGGTCCGTCCTCTCTGCCTATACCTGCGAGGAAACGGCGTGATGGTTAGTTAGTTAGACTAATTTATTCCTTACTCATTAAACCAGGGGCTCCCAAACTTTTTCAAGTCATGGCAAATTAGAAAATTTTAATTTTCTCACGGCACCCTAGTCATATAATATCTGTCTGTGGTAGCTATATTTATATGACTATGAAGAAGAAACCAGGTAAGAAACTAATACCACTAGTGTTTAAAATTAACAAGTACATTTATTGGTAGGAAAACATAGATGAAAATACAAAGAAAATGCAAGTTTAATTACAAAAACCTTCCACATACTCCTGAGGTGTGTGTTTTTAGTGCAACGGGTGAGTCTGCTGCTCACTGCACAAATTTTCTAATCAGGGAATAAGGCTTGATACGGTTACTCTCATTTCTTTTTCCACTTTTATTTTTAAGCGATATTTGCTCTTTATAACGGCAACCACTGAAAATCCAGCTTCGCACAGATATGAAGTCGCAAAGGGAATGAGATCTCTTACAGCTTTTGCACTTAGAATCGGATACTCATTTTCGACTGATACCCAAAACTACGTCAAATCCGAACAAGCGTATTTTGTTTTTAGGCTGTTATCACTTAGATTTTGTTTTTAGGCTGTAGTAAAATCAAATGTCAAATTTGATTTTTGCGCCTCGCGGCACCCCTCATCACTCTCCGTGGCACCCCAGGGTGCCGAGGCACCCACTTTGGGGACCTCTGCACTAAACAATTAATAACCCAATTTAGTATTCATAGATTCATAATAATTATACCATAAACCAGAGTAATGTCTATTCATGAATACAAACAATACAGACGCTGCAATGGGTTTCATAAAGAATTCATACGAAGATAATGGTATGTATGAAAACCAGTTTATTTTGACGGATTGGCGTTCCGCACCGCGCCACGTGGTGATCGACTGATCGAACGAATCAACACGTAAAACCACGTGGAGCAATAAAACTGGATGTAGGTCGGCTTGGTACACGTGATATTCTGATTCAAGCAATGTAAAACTAGATGTTTTTGGTTGGTTATTCTTAAACACAACAACACTACTTATAAAAAAACACTTCACAACCGTTAAACGGTGTTTTTGTTAGACATTGAATAAAGACTGTAAATTTTCTTTTTCGAATTATTAGTAACAAAAAAATTGTCATTATTTTGCTAGGCACATGATGGGTTTTTTATTTCACGCGCAGCAAAATTGGAGTTTTGGCGTGCGATTCACACCTATCATGTTTTTGTACACAAACATTGCTGTCATGTTGTATGTTGAGTTCGTAAAAACAATAACATTATTATTTTTACAAGTCGGCGAATAATATTTTTTGTTCAAATAAGTACCTACTGAAAAAGACACTGAAAATGCTTGAAGTGTTTGCCAAATCTATTATCAACAGAATAGGACGCACTGAGTCATCAGAAAAACCAACCAGAAAAGTTATAAAAGACTCCAAGAGTGTTAAAGAGTCATGTGTGACATGGAGTGGCATAGTAAATTGCATTTATTTGTAGTTAATTTAATGCAATACTGACTGAAATAGGAAACCGGAGGCGCAGTTATGTTGTTCGTTTTTCGCGACAGAAAAGTGTGATGGAATCATAAATTCTGAAGTTTTTTTTGTAAAATTTATTTTATTTAGCTATAAAATTTCTACATCCTATTTCTAGAATATATCTATTCCTAAACTGCTATAACAATATTCAATTACCTACATACCAGCATTTGGATTTCATAACATAAGAGTTGTTAGACAAAATAAATTTCTGATTTGATATGGCAAACAGAACATCCTTTCCACATTGATAGATGCAACACCAATTCCAAACAATACAAATTTATGAAAAGGTCGTAAAACTGGGAATAAATCTGACGTTGAATACTATCGTCCCATTTTAAAACTATGTGTCTTCAGCAATTCTATTCACCAGGTGCGAAATGTGCGAATTAAAAAAGGATTTCAGCAATCTGCGTAGTTTTGTAGTTATTTTTCTATTCAGCAGGCGCCAAAATGCGCCTTAAAAAAGAATTTCCACAATCGATATAGCATTGATGTTGTGAAGTTTGTGGAATCTCTGTTGAACAGGTTCCAAAATGGGCAAAAATAATTTCCGCAATCGATTTAGCTTTGATGTTGTGTAGTTTGTGGAATCTCTGTTGAGCAGGTGCTAAAATGCGCCAAAAAAGAATTTCCGCAATCGACTTAGCGTTTATGTTGTATAATTTGCGGAACCTCTATTAAGCAGGCGCCAAATTATTGTATACAGGACATTCGAAGCCCCATGCCGGGATTTAAATCTTCTCCCAATAAACTCCGGGAAAAACTAAGGAAAAGAGCAGTTTCGGAAGATATAATAGTGATTCTTTCAATTTGGCTCACGCAGCAAGAAAATGCCGTGAAATGGTCTGGTGAGTTTTTTATCCCATTTTATTTCAAAAGTGGCTTCAGGCAAGGAGGAAGCATGGCTCCGGTTTATACACTGATGAATTTATACACTGATGAACTAATTCAAAGGCTTAATAACACAAAAATAGTTTGCCGTATTCGAGGAAAATGTGTAAATAATATTAATTATGCTGACGATGGTTATTCTAACACCGTCACTTAGCGCACTAAAGAAACTGCTCTAATATGTGAAGACTTTGCAAAAAATCATAACCTTACATATAATACAACCAAATCCATCAATATGGTTTTTAGATGTAAACTATGCAAACTCCCTCGGTATGTGATGTTAGTCGTAGAGCGATATCCGTTAGAGCAGATATGCTGTTAAGGCATTTTCACTTTGGCAGTACAAACGTCAAAAAGATACTATTCAACGCATTCTGCTCATCACAACTGAACACATCAGAACTGTGGGATGATTACACTGCATCCTAATGGCATAAGCTAAAAGTCCTACAATAATGCTTATCATCAATTTTTCTGCCTAATGACATACTGCAGTGCCACTGAAATTTTCTTGGAGGGATGAGTGCACTCTTTCAGAGGACTTCTCCGCCACCGCATGGGAAGCTTATGTGGTACGCCAGTCAAATAATACAATCATCACTGCTATAATTGTCTAGATGGAGTCCCCCCTGATGACCCTCTGGAGACGGTCAAATATCCTCCATTTGGTGCTTGCATAGATTTTAGTGTTAAAGATTTTTCAATCTTTTCTGCAATATTATTATTTTTTTCTTTTCTGCTTTATTTTAGGAACCTATATATTGTTACTTTATCTAATTTCTTTTTCTTATTATTTGTATAATTTCTTTTTTGTTATTTAAAAACATGGAATGTATTGCATTGCACTTCTACAGCGAATGATTCTGTGTTTTGTTTGGGATTATATATTTATTCCATGTCAATGAATTGTTCCCTTCCCCTCTCTCCACGTGTTCCTGAGCACTTCAGTGTTTGCAATTAACGGCCGTGACAAGGTCTCCTTGGAAATTTATAAATCGCATAAAAACACTCATCACAGGATTCCTTTGGAAAGTATTTATATATAAAGTGAAATCATTAAAAACATGGTGAACAATACGCAAAGAAGTCATTCACCTTTCAGCAAATAATTCAGATTCACAAATAAATTTCAGAGAATTAATCCCACCTTCACTTGATGTTCCTTACAAATACAGTTGTCATTGTAAGAATACAGAAATCATTTTGCCAATGTAAAACCTTTGGCCGAAACACGCTGCATACATTCTGGAATAATCTGTGTTTTTATTATTCATGTCAAATGCATCAAATACTCTGACCATCATCGTTGGTGCACGGGATGAGTTATATATTTGCACTGCTCAAACACTTGATTTGCCATTATGAGTGTAATCTGTCTCGCTCTCGTCACCGTTTCGGCCTGCTGAGCTGTCTCAATACCAGCCGTTGCAGTCCTCGTAGTATGGTAAAACAAAGTTTTGTGCATATAGGAGTATGCGCGACATGTTTGTGCTTGCGCGGGAGTCTTGTTCTAATAGCTATCTTCAGCTAAAATAATGTCCTATCGGGAATTATGACTGGAGCATACTTTCGTATATCGATGACTGGGGAAGAGATGACGTCGTTGTAAGTTATGTGAAGGCAGAAGACAATTGTCAGTGCATTGCACGAATGCACATAGCATGGAATCGCCTCTGCTAGGGACAACCATGATTTTTGCCCTTTGGAGCACAGCTTGGATATCAGAATTTTTTTGTCAGATATTCTTTTTATCAGAATGTTCTTGTCTTATTATTGATGTTTTACCTCAATACGGACCAGATATACATTCAAACATTGGGCAAAGCCACAGTTAAATAGTACATTATATTTAATTAATCATATTAAATATGAAAATGGAGTATGGCTTTCGTAAAATTGGGCTATGTTATGAGGATGAAGTAAGTGCGGGAGGGAAGGAGATGGGAAAGAGAAAGATTGGGAAGTACAAGGCTACTTAGATCTGAGATGCTACAAAAATCTTGAATGGTGGTCTTTCACCAGGACAATACTGAGTGTCTTACCATTCTCGAGGAAATCTCAATCTACAATCTTCCTTTTACGACAGCAGCAAAGGAATATTTGTAAGATGTTAAAGAATCTTTACATTCAAAATTACTCAATGCAGGAGAGTAACTACAGATACTTTGGGAAATTATAAAGAAAGATCATTTTATTTATTGAAAATAATTTTGCTTTAGACTAAAGAATAACAATACTCAAATAAATTTAAATCAAAATAAATAAACAACATTTTACTAAATTATTATGTTATGTAATTAACAATATTACACTATATTTTCATATTCAAAATTTCTTTCAAAAACAATGAAAATTGTAATGTGGACGGCAAGATTTTTAATTTGTCCATTTTGCACTATGCTACTTTTGCTAGAAAGTGGTCCAAAAATTTATTAATATTTCTGTTCTATCTATTTTATTCCACTATGGGGCTATTTCACCATCCTCCTTATAGATATTCCATACGAAAATGTACATTTTCGATTAATGAAACACAATTTATTTATTTAAAAAGTCTGAGTTTACTATTCGGTACTCGAACCTATGAATAGTGGCTATATATAGTATAATGTAGACAAGTTTTTTTTTTACTGTTGCGAAAATTTATTTATTAATATTCGTTATCATATGGATAAGCTATCAGTAGGATGGTGATATACCCCCTATATGTTATGGGATTGACACTTTTAACTTATTTAAATGACAACAAGGTAAAACAGTGTATATATGCAAGTGATTAATTTATCAGTTAGGTTAGGTTAGGTGCTGGTGGTTAACCCATAGATAATAGAAACAATGGGAGATATGACAAGAAAGCGTACCAAATGTCTCCAAACCATGACCAAACTATTTTTGTTGTTTGTTTTTGGGGTGTTATGCCGTGTTACGCTACCTCCTCCTTTAGCCAACGTTTCGGACAGCGTTACAGTGTCCATCATCAGGGCAGATGTCATCGAAACGTTGGCTAAAGGAGGAGGTAGCGTAACATGGCATAACACCCCAAAAACAAACAACAAAAATACTTTTGGCCGTGAAAATCTAAAATCATATATGACCAAACTACTATAGAATTGGTGGAGTCAATGAAAGTTATGCATTTGGTGTGTAAGTATAAATAAATCTGGGGCGCAGCTGTGAGATGCAATTAGCAGTAGTATGGGTGAATGATGTAGGCGACACATCTAGTGCAGATGGTTTCATACTTATGGTTCATGGCCCATATCCCTTTTTTCTACTACATTTGGTCCACGGTGAAATGAATATAGTTTTAGTGGATTAAACAACGATGACAATGTGAGCAATGGAGAACTAACACAGAGACAATAATATAAGACAAATAGTTAGGATTTACATGGAAGGACATTTATGTAACTACATTAAAATTAGATAATTATTATAAATATGTATCTAGAATGTATTAAAATGTATTTCCACGTGACCCCGGAAGGCCTGCGCGATGTTGCGATCCTGGAACAAACATTAATTTTAATAATATGCTTTGTTATTTAAATTGCGACAAGAGGAAAGATTTCTTTCATACATCTATATATTTACATATATTGCTTTAGATTTCAACCGGTACAATACACAAAGGTCGTTCTTTACACAGCTATTGCTTTAGATTTCATACGTACGTTGCTTAACGGTCATTCTCTTTAATGCTATTGATTTAGATTTCACTTGTACATTACTTAACGGTCATTCTTTATACGGCTATATACATTTTGAATTGGTCCGCTAACAATGACACTCCGCCTTACTCATAATTGCAGAATAAGATAATACCACGGTAATACGAACGGGTTAGGTGAAATTGTCATACAAATTTCACCAACCCGTTCGTATTACATTCTTTAGAAAATGATTGTAAAACATTTAAATATTGGTGCCTGTTCGCAAAATAGAATAAAGCAAATAAAGTAAGGCGGCTTACGTAGATTGCGATGAGGTCTAAATTCCCACTTAACACCAGCTGCCTGTTTCGATTTATGCAAGAAGAAAACATCGCCAAAAAGTGTGGTTTATTCTATTTTGCCAAGTTCAGACACAAATATTTGAATGTTTTACGATGATTTTCTAAAGAATTTAATTTGCCACATTATACAATAAATTCATAACCAAACCATAACCATTCATACAAAAATACATGATTTTACATTACTTGGCGGTGCCTTAAATAAAGAACTGATTCACATCAAAGAAATATCACAAATTCTTACGTGTGGTTGGAACACCGCCATCGAAACCGTAGTACATCTGCGGCGGTGGCAGTGATGCTGGCCACACTCCTACTACATTCTGTCTCCAGAAACAGCACTATTATATCGGCATCTTCATCCAATACACTGGGGAAACCGTCCATTGACTGAGCTATCTTGCTGCGCATGAAATCGGTTCCATTCAGTTGGTGCTGATGGAGATTCAACGCCAGTCTTCCTTCTTTCTTGGGTTTCTCTGCGACCATTCTTGAAGCATACAAAAAGACAATTAAAATAGAATCAATTATGTTTTTACACACAAAACAGTCAAGAAAACGTAATTACACAAAAAAAAATTTCTAATATTAATCAGTTTTCACAGGTTTTCATACTTGTTACAGTTTGGATCTAAAGTAATTGAGATATTTCTAATTTAGTGTATGGTGGTCATTCAGAATATGGAAATAGTAAATATTTTTTAAATTCGTTCTGTCATTCGAAAATAACAACAGATTACCACTAACTTGTCTATTTTGGAACTTGTAGGTATCGGTATTCTAAGTAATTCCTCATACTTAACTCAAAACTGTAGATTTTTGAATTGTTAGCTCATGGGGCAACTGAAAAAAAACCAGTTGGCAACTCAATCTCTATCCACAGAAAACGAACTTGCGAATTTCATTGGCGGTTCGCACACAAGTAACTTGTTAAAGACCAGTTGTCAAGGGCGACGCCGCAACTAACAGTGCTAGTTGCTGCGACCAGCGCATTTCAGTTGCCAGGTTGACAGGCTGCCAGGTTACGGTTCACGACCTGTCAAATTTTTCAGTAGTTTGCGATATGTCAAAGCAGGAAATTATCGATTTTGTTCAAGAGGTAGATAAATTATTTATATATTAAGGTTGATAATTAATAAATTATATTTTTGTTAAACAAGCTGATGTAATGACTGAAATCGTAAAGTTGAATTGCGCCGTGAATTGAGTTGCCAACCCGTTTTCGGTTTCTCCATGAGCGAAGCCCCCCCCTGGAACTGGATATAATAAGAGAACTTAAAAATTAACAATTCATCAAATTTCCACATTATGTATAAGTTCTATTCAACTTCTATTATTTTATCATTATAGGCCAATTGCTTCATAAAACTGAAGTAATCACAGAACTTGAATAGAACTTTCATAGAACTTGAAAATTATCTTAAATTTGATAAATTGTACAAATTTTTTGAAAAAAACCGGTCCTAACAATGGGTTGTTTCAAAAAGTTTGAACAATTCGTTCCGGGAACCTTTATTGGATAACCAACACCTCTGCCATAGGTCATCCCAAGTGGTTCGCTACGTTTGGTGATTTAGCAGGGGTGCCTGGGTTCATGGGGTGAGGTTTGTCTAGGTCTTGGAGGCGGATGACTAGGATACACTGAACTCCAGATTCCTACCCACCCTTAAACCCTTTTCCTTCCCAGAACTCTCCTCTCCTTCCTTTACTTAAAAAAAACCCTCCACGCAGCATCCACAAAGATAACATAGGCTCTGAGGGAAATTGTTTTGCTCAGGACCTCCTGTGTGGAGCTCATGTAAAAAAAATATATATATTTGAAGTTAATTTTCACGGTCTGTGAAAGTTCTGTGATTATGTATTTCAGTGATAGAACCAACTGGCCTATAATAGTACAATAACATAACTTGAATAGAACTTACATATTCGCTGAATTATTAAATTTTTTGGAAACAATCCATCCATAGAATACCTACATGAATTTACCAAAAAATCAGGGTAATCAATTACTTGTAAGAGTTAATTAAACTGCGTTATTAAGCGTAATGTTTATATGAATTATTAAGAAGAAATAATTAAGAAAAAATACTAACCTCCCATAACCATCGGAACATCCTGTGCGGGGAATACCAGTTTTGAAAAAGGTATGATTCATTGAAGCCATATGAAAAGGAAAAATTTGAAACTCACTGCAACAGATCAAAATAGATTTGTATCTCCATCACCTACCTAGGCAGACATGATTGACCACAACAGTAATGAGACATTGATTTTGTGATGCATACAACACCAAAAGTAATCGACCCGACATGTTTAATAATCCAAAAAGCTTTGGAAAAACACTCTATGGAAAAGTATAAAAAAAACTTGCCATCAAAACAAGAAACTTATCAAGGCAAACCCACAAGAACTTCCTGCCTAGCGATTCCGTATTTTTGGGAGATCGTTATTGGATAACGGACGTTATCTTCTATCAGATTTGTGTGATTTTTACGTCACATATTTTAGTTTAGATCGATTTAAACATTAATTCCTGCAAGTATGCATGATTATCATCAAAACAAGAAACTTATCAAGGCAAACCCCAAGAACTTCCTGCCTAGCGATTCCGTATTTTTTGTGAGATCGTTATTGGATAACGGACGTTATCTTCTATCAGATTTGTGTGATTTTTACATCACATATTTTAGTTTAGATCGATTTAAACATGAATTCCTGCAAGTATGCATGATTATTTACTCATTTAATGTACGTTATGGATAGAAAACGCAATAACAGCCATAAAAATCACACAAATCTGACAGGAGACTACGTCCGTTATCCAATAACGATCTCACAAAAAATACGGAATCGCTAGGCTGAATGATAAAGTCAATTACTTTACCCAAATCAAAAAAATCTTGGCTTTCAATAAAACATATAAAAGTTTAGCCGCTAAATTCATAAAATCATACACAACGCGCCGTTGGGTAGCTGGGATAAATAATTTATTATAGCCCTAATGTACACAAGAACAACACTTGAAATTACGTGAATCTCAGATAGCAGTGGTGAAGATAGTTCGACAACATTAATGTATATTTTTAATTAATAGTTTTAGATCGTTTTTTCGATAAACGGAACAGTTATTATAAAAGCAAAAATACAAGAAAATATATAACAAAAAAATATCAAGGACTCTACATGGGTATTATGATAATATGATCACATTTCAATGGTTTTAGAATTAAACAAAAAATTAACAATTTCATTTTAGAGCATAAAAATGAAATAATACGAAAACAATAAGTTAAATAAAAACAAAAGCAAAAAAACCTTTTCAGTTTTGTTTCCATAAGAAATACGCATTAGATAGACCAATCAATTCAAATCTCCGTAGTTGCAAAGTGGTCCTCAAAGAATCAGCAAAGTGACAGCCGAGTGATGACTACAACATGGTATTACAATATGCAAAGCAGGTGTTGAACCGTCTACGGGAGGGAAATATGTATACACATAATAAGCCTTCCAGACAACAAAAATACTCGTATATGATAATCGTGACAGGCAGAAAATACCGTAGCCCTAGTCCACACAACGTGAGTATTCAGTCAGATTTAGGTGTGAAAAATGAATGAGATTCCTCTTTGAACACCACGGTCGCCATTCGGAATACAACATACTTGAAATTAATTGCAAGAATGATAATATTCAAAACATGGTTCTATGCAGAGTGGTACCTTACACAGTTTACACACATAATTAGTCTTCTTTTCAAGCTTGTCGCGGTCGCTACACCAAACACAGCCATTCTGAGGGACAGGCGCGGGGTGCTGGACATCTATCTGGTCAGTCTGTGAATCGGTAGTTGGGATATTGCTCATTGGAAAGTGGTTACCAGGAAGGAGGCGGGCAGGGTTGGAGAAACTGTCGGTTAATATTGACTCTCTCGGCACCCGAAGCCGAGCCAACTCGAGGTGTCGGTCCGCCAACTCCTGCGCAAGTATGAACCTGAATGCCGTGTTGGAGATCTCCGATAACCCCGATGACTGATGACGGATCACAAAAGAATTGTGAATACTCACATTGAGCAGACGCTTGAACAGCTGGAGCCGCCATTTACACCAGCTCTTGTTTTCATGTAAGTAGGGTTCCAGCAACTGATCCTTTCTGTCAATACCTTCGGTGTATTTATTGTAATCTCTGAAAACTTTCGGTTCACATGTATCCAGCCTACCCCTAGAAGGTCCAACTTCCATTTCTGCACCATGATAAGTCGATATTGTAGTCAACTGTTCATTGTCTCGCCACGACAGTAAGGCGACATCACCAGCGTGACGACCGAAATACTGTCTGTTCACCAACAAGAATTGATCGAATGCTGGTGGGACATTGGCCTTTTTAGTATCCAATGTCCCAGCGCAGTCAGTTTTATTTTGCTTGAGGTACCTAGCAAGTAGAGGTGAATTGAACAAACTGTTCGTCCAAAGCGTGTAGCCCTTATTCAAAAGAGGTTTTGTAAGTCTCAGCACCGCGGATGTACGTTTCAAGACCCTCCTTGTTAATGAATCAACAACTGAAGTATGACTTCCTGTGTCAACAATGAACGACCACAAATAGCTAGTCTCAGAATCACAAAGCTCAAAAGTTTTTGTTTCGAATTTAGCCGCCTTTGTATTCGTGTGTGGCTTTGTACACAATTGGGACTCGCAAATGGAAATGTTTTGACTTGGTACATAAAGCTCTTGAAATTTAGCGTTTAAGTGATTAATTACAGGCAAGACCGTAGAAAGTTTTGTGTTTTGAGGTCTAGTGGACACTCCATCACTTTTGGAGAAACGTAAACATCTCGTCAACTCCATTAACCTCTCATAAGACAGTAAGCTTCTAAAAACATCAGTTTTCAACATCCAAAAAGGAGTATAACATGACCTAATTGAGGGCATGCGAATATTGCCTAGCATCAACAAAAATGTAAACAAAACCAAAATCTCATTTCTATCTGTGTCCCTCCAGGTAAGGTAAAGGCGATCGCGACGCCGAGCATCCATCGCATATCTATTTGTCTCCACAACAATTAGATCCAGAATCTCGTCAGTCCATATAGCTCGAAACGAGTCATACGCAGTTTTGTACGAAGCGGTAGGCCCTGACCTCTCGGGCAAAAATGTTTCTCTTTGACCGGCAAATGAACTAATGCCGGTCCAAGAGAACCCAGATACGTTCTGATCACTAGTGAACATCTGAGCCATGGTTTCAGATCGAACTCGAACTTGGCGAATGGCGATTTTTGGCTGAGATAAAGGTTCCGCAGAAGATGTTGCTGCTTTCGGCTCCCCCTCCATTTCCGTGACCGTGTCCACTCCGCGGCCACGTTTAATACCTCGTGATGGTTGTCCAAGTCCCCTTAATGATACCTCTAACGGAGCTTGGAGCTGCAAGTCTGAAAATGATCATAGGAATTAACTTAACTTTCAATATATTGCACACTTATTATTAAAATAATTTTGACATTGCATTTGCTTTTTTTGTATTTCTTGGGCATTAACTATATAACAATTTTGTTTTGAAGAGTTTTATTTCACATGTACATTTGTTACTTCATTTTTATTTATCTGCTACCAGTTTCGACACATTCATGTCATTCATTAGATAGCATTAGATAGCATCAATACTGTAAAAACATTATATACATCACTAGTAAGGAGTCATATAGAATAAAATTCCACGGTTTGGTCCCCAAATTATGAGGTTCATTCACACGCAATTAAAAGAATCCAAAATAAATTTTTAAGATATGTAAATTTTAAAATGGGCATTCCTAGTGTAGTTCATTAAATTTAATACAATTATCTGATCGTAGAATCATTTTCGATTTAAACTGTTTGTATAAAATCATTAATTCAATGTTTGATACCCCTGATTTATTATATGTAATCTCTTTTCATACTCCAGGCAGGTCAGTTGCAAGACAGTACCTACCGTATTATTGTAGCAATTCTACATCAACGTCCCAATATTACACTCCTATGTGACGGATTAAACAGCTAGGAAACAAATACTCCGATGTTGTTGATATATTTAGTATATCAATTTTAATATACATATAAGCATACATTAATGAAGTTTTTTTCAACAAGTAGGGGAATATTTTGATAAAGCTATTTAAATTGACTAACATATTAACAGTATTTTGTCGGCTGAAAGAAAAAAATATTTTGGATTTATTATATTTTGTACCACATACTGTGTGGATCAAATTTAATAATATTTTTACTTTATATTTATTTTGGTGGAAGTGTTTTAAACAGTCGTTTCCTGCACTATTTACGAGTATAATTTCGCAAATATTGTTATTTATATGTAAAAGCCTAAATAGGCGTAAATAAATAAAATAAATAAATAAAATAAATAAATAAATTAGTTTTAAGATAGCTAAAGAATGACACAGATGTGTCGAAACCAGTAGCAGATAAATAAAAATTAAGTAACAAATATACATATGACATAAAACTCTTCAAAACAAAATATCTGCACACGCTTTTTAATCACTGTATAAAAATAAGCACATAGGTAGTTTATAATATTTTTATTCATTAAACTTTGTAAAGTACATTTTACATGGTTGATGTACTGTGCCTGTCTTCTCGCTAGCAGCAGGAGCTAGGAGCAGTTTACAACACAATATTACAATCAAAAATATAAAAGTAAATCAAATTTACAAAACAAACGCAGTTTACAATATAATATTAAAATTAATCAACACCGTACCATTGGTAAAAATTATAAACAGGTTTTTAAAAAATTGTTGATGTTTGATCTGTGGTGGCTGGTGAGCCAAGACAGATCCATGTCCAATTTATATTTAGTGTAATTTGTGTTGCCTACTGACCAGTGGAAGTGCATTGAAAATATTTGTTTCAAATTATCTAAAACTAGCTGACCCGGCCACGCGTTGCTGTGGCTAATAAAACACAATGTCATCTACTGGATGGTTATCCAACCTTTATAACCACCGCCGTCTTTGAGTTTATCGCCAAGAGACAGACAGATGCCGCGGAGGACTTTTATTTATAATATAATGCGTAGAGATGGTGTGAAAGATTATAATAATGTGCATGAAATGATTAATACTATATCCATCTAGTAAAAAGTTAGACGAAAATCAACCACGGGAGCAAGCCGGCTTTAGACAAAAATACTCTACCCTGGACCACATACACACGGTGAAACAAATAGTAGAAAAATATAATGAGTATAATAAGAAACTATACATGGCATTCATCGATTACTCCAAAGCTTTCGACAGCATAAGACACATAGCTATATGGGATAGCCTTGAACAGCAGGGGATACCTTTAAACTACATCAATATTATAAAAAACATATACTTGAATTGCGAAGCGAGGATCCAACTAGAAACCTTGGGAAAAAAGTTCAAGATCGAGAGAGGAGTAAGACAGGGAGACCCTCTATCACCAAAATTGTTCTCGGCTGCTCTGGAAAGTATCTTCCGCAAACTAGATTGGGAAAAATATGGTATCAACGTACAAGGTGTAAAACTTAACCACCTAAGATTTGCAGACGATATAGTCCTATTCGAGGAAAATCCAATGCACCTAATTAGAATGATAGAATCACTAAACGAGGAAAGTGTGAAAGTCGGCCTATGCATGAACAAAGACAAAACAAAATTGCTTACAAACTCTGAACCAGTAATTATAAAAATTGACAACCAACCACTCGAATATGTGTCAGATTACATCTATTTAGGACAGATAATATCTCACAAAGATCAAACCACTAAAGAAATCGAGAGAAGAGTAGCAAATGGATGGAAGAAATACTGGTCTTTGAAAGAAGTCTTGAAATCTAAGGAGCTAAGTATGCAAATAAAAAGGAAAGTCTTCAACACGTGTATACTTCCAGTCATCACCTATGGATGTGAAACTTGGGCACTCACCAAACGCCACAGAGAAAAGTTGGAACGCTGCCAGAGAGTCATGGAGAGAAGTTTGACAGGAACAAGGAAACAGGACAGAGTGAGAGGTAGCACAATAAGGGAGAAAACTAAAGTTGTCGATGTAGTTACCCGAATAGACCAACAAAAGTGGAGATGGACAGGACACATGATACGCGATCCACAAGAGAAATGGTGCAAAAATGTCACTGACTGGTATCCCAGAGATGGCAAGAGAAGTAGAGGACGTCAACACATAAGATGGGAAGATGACCTAAAACTCACTGCTGGACATCAATGGAGAAGAGTAGCGCGTGACAGGTCCCAATGGAAAATGTTAGAGGAGGCCTATGCCAAGAGGCAAACTGAGCTTCGGGATATACTATAACAAATAAGATCATGTCTAATACATACCTAACAGAAGTCCAGAATAAAAAGGCTTATTATTATTATTATTATATCCATCTAAATAACTTTTCAATTACCGCAATGTACGTGACCATTTTTTTAGAAGATAGAATGGGTATAGTAAGCTATCCGTAAAAGATAGATATATGCCTTCGCGGACTTTTTTGTAGATCTATAAAAGAGGAATATCCCACCATGCATTGTTTTGTTATATCCCAAATGGATTAGTCAGCGTTTTCGATGAAAGCTACCAGCAGCAGACACTTCTAACAATTATCGTAATGTTTCAACCAATTTACACAAATCCTTGACAAATTACATACCTAAACCTTTCTCACGAAACACTGTTTAGTAGTTTTCGAGTTTATCGCGAACAGACAGACGACGCGGGTGGCTTTAATTTATAATATGTAGAGATTTCTTGCCAAACATTATTTTAGCGACATTTATTTGCCATTTATTATTTCAGTTTGCCCTTTGGATCTAGTACCGATGCAGTTTAAACGCTGTAGGTAGAGTTGTGTTCGAAGAAAATCCATAACAAAAAATCTCCTAATTTCGTTCAAACTGCTGGTGATTGATAGTTTTAGAACGATCATTATAATTCATTTCTGAACTTTCAAGATGGGTTCAATGACGACGGTGGTAGCTTCTCTCCACCAGGCTAAAATACCATACTCAATTAAGGATTGTCATAGTTCACGATAAACTGATTCAAGTTAAGAAAGTTGCAAGTTTGTCTAGTCTTAAAAATATACATTAAGATGGGTCTCCTGTGCACAAATTTGTTTTTATCTACACAAATTTGGTTCAGGAGAGGCAAAAAACAGTTTCACACCTTCACATTATCAGTTATAATTTACTTTGATAACATTTTTTCAATCTACAGGTATGTAATACAATAGAATAGAAAAAAAATATAGCTTACGGATAAAGGATATACAATATGTCACATGACGGAATATATTTATTTATACACCAAAAAGGGCGTTTTACATGAAAGTGATATACATGAAATCACAAATATACAGTGTAAACAGGGGGATATCTGTGTTATTTAGGAAATAATAATAATTAACCAGTCATCAGCCTAGCGATTCCGTATTTTTTGTGAGATCGTTATTGGACAACGGACGTTATCTTCTGTCAGATTTGTGTGATTTTTACGTCATATATATTAGTTTAGATCGATTTGAACATGAATTCCTGCAAGTACGCATGATTATTTACTCATTTAATGTACGTTGTACATAGAAAACGCAAATAACAACCATAAAAATCACACAAATCTGACAGTAGATTACGTCCGTTATCCAATAATGATCTCACATAAAATACGGAATCGCTAGGCAGGTCTATTTGTTCAGAACAAATCATACAGGTCTCATAGAAATCGTTGTGTCTCCCTTACTATCATGATTAGAAAAATGATCTAAACGGTGTCAGAAAGAGAAAACACCATGCTTTATATTCAAATATAAAAGATAACCTCAAAATAAATCCAAAATTTCAGACCGCAAAAAAAAAAAAATTAAACTCTGGGAATTTTTATTAATTATTTTCACTTGAATGAAAAAAAGTGAGTCTACAATAACGTTAACCATACATTTGCATATTAAAATATATATGTGTTTTTATTTACTTTTTAATTTTAATTAGTTTAGATATCATTAATTATTTTAGTTAGAAAAAATTTAAGGTGAGCCATTGTTAAAACTTTTATGTTTCCATGTAAAACTTTTATGTTTCCATGTAAAATTTTTATATTTCAAAATTTTTGTTTATTTTGATTTATAAAATTTGAAAGCGTATTTATCACCTTTCAAAAACAGTTTTTAGTTTTCGGATACATTCAGAAATATTCCATTTATATGGATTTTATTGTAAAGCGGAAATATTTTAACCCTCTGACAAAATATCGTCGAGGCCAGAAGGGTTAAAGCTAATTTTGAATTAAATAAAATATTTGTTGAAAATGATGGTATAAAAAATAATCAATCTTTCTCATACGAACCACCCTGTACAGTTTTAAAGGTACAATCGCAAGACCATCTTTCAACGAAATTTGAATTCTCGCCCCCTGGTTAATGGGCCTTAAAATCTGTATATTTGGGACAGTGCATTGTAAACTAGTTAAAATTTGGTGTTTTATATTTTCACTACTGAAAATTGCAGCTTATTGGTCACTAAATTGGGGTTTATTGGGGAATATTGATAATTCATAAACGCTGGAACATGAAGAAATACCATCTAGGGATTTAAACTCTCCATTTCTAACATGTACAACATATTGCTTAATTTGCATCTTGCCTTGCCTTGCCTTGCCTTGCCTTGCCTTGCACTGCAACTGTGGGCTAAATGTTCTCAGTTGAGCAACTATGTATAATCCAAAACATGTGAGATCATCCCAAATGGAAGGTGATGGAACATTATTAATAAGTGAAAAATATTCTGGCTTTAAAAAAATATGTTCATACAGACCAATAAAAGCTGATTCTAAATATATAAGTTTTATTAAATAATATTAAATGCAGAGTTTTTAGAAAATTATTAAAAAGCCATTTTTAATTGGGTCATAGAAACACACCGTCAAGTTGGTATTATTGAAATGTTTAGTGGTGACGTCACTGAACACCGTAAAGTCAATGTTTCATCTTATTCATTTGTTTACATACTGTTTATAGAGATTTAGTTGTTGTGTTTATTAAAACATTATTTAGGCCTAAATAATTCAGTTTCAAAAATCTCTTATTAGTTTATCTCTATTACTGAAAATATTATATAACTCTGAATTTCAAAATGGCGCCAGTTGAACAGCTGATTGCCCGATCTTATAGTAACTTTTCGGGAGTGATGACATCACTCGATTCACTACACATACGGGGGTTTTCGGGGATCTTGAAAAATTAAAACCTTGACAATTATTTTAACTATTAAAACTAACCCTAAAACAAAAAAATGCAGTTATTGTTAAGTCATTCATTATTCATTAAAAAAAATTGGACTGGAGTTCCTTATTGGTTCATTTTGTATCTCTTGTCTTATTGCTGTAATTATTTGCATGAGGGTTTTCTTTTATAGTCTTGATTTTTTAGATTTTCTTTCTTTTTTCTGTACGTGGTGGTTTAGATTCTTCTGAATCCTGAAATAAAGATTTAAAAATTACTATTCTATATTTACAGATACCTCCTTCTCAAAATGAATGGAAAGGAATTTATCGACGATCCCAAAGAGCAATGTCGGATGTGAGACTTTGTAGTTTTGCAGAGGAGCTGTTGAAAGTTTCGTCTGGATTTTTACTGTTTTTGAGATAAAAAATTATAGCATATAAGAAAAATATATACATCGTACATCCAGTAGAAGTAAAAAAAGGTTAATTTTACAGGAGAGCATTCCCGTTCCCGTCGAAAAGAGATTCTAGCGACATTTTGCGGAGATGGAGTGATTATGCGGTGCCAGAAGAATTCTGGTGTAAACGCTTTTGGAGTACTAAATACTTTTGCATCAGTATTTGGAGTTTTCAAGAAACCCTTGACTCCGAAAGTGAACACCGTATCTCCAGTGACAATTAACTTGTGTCGTCTTGCATTATTATTTAATCCCTAAAGAGAAAACATTGCGCTTTATATTTAAGTCTAAAAGTTGACAACAAAATAATCAAAATGTTATGAAACCAAAGTTTCCGAGTTTAGTTAGAAAAAATGTAAAGTGAGCCATTTTTAAAACTTTTCATATTTCAAAAACTAAATGTTTATTTTGAGCTATAAAATTTAAAAGCATATTACATCACCTTTCCAAAAAAAATTGAACTTTTTGGACGCAATCAAAAATATTCCATTTATATGGATTTTATTGCAAAGCAAAAATATTTTGACTTTCCGACCAAATAGACCCAACCCGAAGCCCGGGGGATTAAAGCGAATGAAGACCAATGCATTTACAAAGGGTTACTTTTGACGATGAAAACTTATGAAACGGTGACATAAAACCAGGGCAATGGAGTCAAGAAGCTTTCCAACCATTAACAAGGTTGCCATGACCATCACCAATAAACGCTCACATGACACAACATGATGAGCTTTTATTTGTTTCAGTGTCGACGGAAAGGTACCATGGCAAAACAATTTTAAAAATAAATCATTATACTGTAGTATGTTAATACACACCGACCTCAGAATATATGTCAGGTTATTGCAGGTCCGTTTTGGTGGGTTGCTATCCTGAAGGCTGTGAATTGCGTCGGAGCCACTGCATGTGCCCCTATCTGTAAGTTTAAAATAGTAAAAAAATCACAATTTCCATGACTCACAAGCATTGCATTAATTCTATGACAAAATTTTACTTTACAACTGATTACCATAAATACATATTGAATAAGCTTTTTATAAGAAAATATAAATAAATTCTAACCTGTCATGTTTTTTTCTCCCTGCCATATTGGTTCTTCAATGAATTCTCACAACTGCGTCAGTGACGCGGCGACACTGACGCAATCAATCTACTCGTCGATGTGCTCGGAACTCGGAACCAAAAAATATCTATTTCTTGTACAGCATCATGTTTTATAAATTTGTTCCTGTACGGGTCTCTCTCAGATCAAGCGAAGAAAAGTGTTCCTATTAGAATCAATCGCAATTCACACTTGACAATGTGAACGCAGTGATTGCTCGCTCAGTGCACGTAGCTTTAACTCAATGACTTGACTTGCACCACTCGGTAATCGTAGAAAAAATTTAACGAACCCTTCCCCCGCCTTCACCCGCGCGGAGAATGTTTTTATCAGCCACGGAAAGCTAAAATATTGCGTACGCATATACAAATGTGTAAGAAAATTTCTAATTTTTCAATGTTTTGTGTTAACATTTCAAAAACCAAAACATTTTGTGCGCAGGAGACCCATTTTTATATACACAATAACAAAAAATACCATTCGTACAGCTGCCGCTCGCTTCACCCGCTCTTCCGTTACTGACTCCTTCATCAGACAATTCAACCTTTACCGCATCATTCACGATGCTGACAGATGTGGGTGTCTGTAAACAAAACAAATTAACAATAAAAAACACTTAAATTTGTTTAAGACCACTTTTATTTTAAACACTCTACCGGTTTCAGAAGCACCCTTCCTTCGTCAGGAAAATATTATAACTAATCTATGATACAGAATATTGACAGATATACAAATTTCAGGCGTTTGGATGGGAGGTAAGCAAAGGGGTTGGGGTAATTGCCGGATTTCCGGGAAGAACAGAGCGGTTTATTGATGATGAAAACTTATGAAACCAGGACATAAAACATCAAACCAGGGAAATGGAGTCAGCAGAAGCATTCCAACCATTAACAAGGTTGCCATGACCATCACCAATAAATGCTCACATGACACAACACGATGAGATTTTTTTTTTTTCAGTGTCGACGGAAAGGTACTATGGCAAAACAATTTAAACAATAAATCATTATACTGTACCGACCTCAGAATATTTCAGATTATTGCAGGTCCGTTTTCGTGGGTTGCTATCCTTATGGCTGTGAATTGCGTCGGCGCCACTGCCTGTTCCCCCATCTGTAAGTTTAAAATAATAAAAAAATCACAATTTCCACGACTCACAAGCATTGTGTTAATTCTATGGCAAAATTTTACTTTGCAACTGACTACCATACAATATGCATAATAAGGTTTCACTGTTTTTTTTTAATCTCGAAAAGAATTAAACGTCAACACACGCTTTCGGCAAAGGAGTATGGACGTCCATAGCCGTCAAGCATCGCAAGCTTAAATTTGGCACCTATATGCTGTAAATACGCATCATACTGCCATCTGTGAACCTATTCCTATAACTTTACACCATTTTTATAAGTTTAACTTCATTATCGACAGAGATATCGGCAGTTATTTATTTTTGATGACGTCACACATGCAATTTCGTTTTTTCTCACGGATTTCCAATAGTTGGTATATCTGAGCAAAAGTGATTGAATTTGATGTTTTTGTGTAAATAGTGTGATTATGACTTCATAGCAAAGTGAATAACATTGTATCAACATATAATTTCCGTAGTGTTGAGACTTCTACCCTTTCTTTTGACCAAACCACGTAGCGAACAGTATAATTTTTTTATTTTTTTTGTAGTACATCTGAGCATAAGTGATTGAATTTGATATTTTTGTGTTTTAAGTGCGATTACAAGTTCATAGCAAAGTGCATAACATTGTGTCGACATATAATTTCCGTAGATTTTAAACTTTTAACCTTTCTTGAGACCCAACCGCGTTTAAAACAGTATGAAAGTAACTTTTTGTGGTTTTGTGAAATCTAATGCATTTTGATAGACATGTTTAATCTTTTTTTCATTATTATTTGTGTTTTGTGTTTGTAAGTGAGAAGTTGCAATATTTTTTGGTGATTTTCTGATTTTTTTTTAAGAATCATTGAAAACTTTACAAATCACATCAAATAAAACAGTATTAATTAAATATTTCTTTTATGTACATAGTATAAAATTTTCTCCAAATAGGTTTCAATGATAGTGTTAAGTGAAAATAATTGTGTTATATACATTTTTACTGTTTTGTTCATGTGCCAATGGTTGGTGACCCCTGAAAAACGATTCCAGATTTTTTGCGATAAAAGCTGAAAATAGTGAGTACGATTTTTTTTAACCATTTTTGGGCCATTGATACTGTCATAAACTCACTCCCCAAAGCACGGCCAGCATTACGTAACTTACTCCCGGAAAGGTTAAGGTATTTTATGTTGACCAATAAATTTTCAATAACGATTTAAAATGTGCCATTTTGATTTACCGCCAAATTGACACCTTTGTTTTATTCGTGAATTCGGCGGGTGATAGCCATTGGTGTTGTCTATGTCAGGCCGGGTCCATAGCTCGTCATTTGCCTTGACAGTCCCATAACAAGTCAATGTTTGTCATCAAATATTGTCAACTTTTGTTGTGTTTCGAGTTTAGTTGTGCTTCCCATGTTCGACGGAAAACATTTCCTAAACACTCCATCCCGGGTGAAGCGGGAAGGCAGGCGGGGGCCGGCAGGGGGGGAATTCATTTTTTTGACATATGCCGCGCAATGCGGTCGTGTGTGGAGAATTAACGGAACGGCCTTTTGTGGTTATGTGCAATGAGCGGGCATAATCACGAGTTTAAAATATTATTATACCTAAATATAATATAATAATAAAAATATTTGATAATAAAATTATAATATAATATCAAATATTTATAATTATTCTGTTTTTGACGTAAATATTTACGCACTCTAAATTCTTAATAGTACTTTAGGTCGTGCAATAATCGATATTAAGTCAGAAATCTTTCCTGATAATTCAAGTTGGCACGGTCAACACAATTTGACAAGTAGTCTGGAATGATTGGTTTATTTATGAGTCTGGGGTAAGGACCCGTCCCGCGTACCTACGCATTGAATACATATATGAAAACTTGACGTTTGGCATTTATTACATGTCAAATAGTAACCAGAATTTGGATTGCGTACATAACTGCAAGCAAGTGTCAAAAAATTAGTTCTGACGAGGAAGATATCAAAGACGTTCTTGCGGTTTTAGCGATCGTAGAGGCAATTTCACCAGAGATGAAACACCGATTTCAAGTACGACCGTACCTTCGTCCGTGAAATTTTAATCTGTATCAGGAACTGAAAATTGAAGACAGATTTGGAATGGGAAATTTCTTCCGCGTCTTGGAAACTGATTTCGAAGAGTTGATTTGTTTTATTCGGCCAGATATCCAGAAAAAAACAAAGTGGCGAAGCGACGTGATTTCACCAGAAATGCGACTTGGTGTGACATTAAGATTCCTGGCGACTGGGGATTCGTACACGAGCCTCATGTATCATTTGAGAATCTCCAAACAGCAGATATCAAAAATCATTCCAGAGGTTTGTTGGGCTCTCCACAATAGACTCAAAGGACTTTATTTAGGTGAGTTTGTGATGGTACATAATCAATTTTACATTGATATTATTTATTTACAACATTGATATTAGACTATCTAAAACGCAAGTGCGCTTTTTGTTTCATCATTTTCGCTGATTAAAAAGCAGCATCCATTGAAGCCGAGTCACGTTAGCCTCTTAGAAGCTGGGCATACTGTACAGGGCCCACAGATAGCACACAACTGCTGACCCTGCACAAATCACAACTTGTTGAATCTGGCAGCCACCTCTGGTCTTTGATTCTCTATTCACTCCTTCTTTTCCTCAAAAAAACCCTAAATACAGCCCGAAGATGACAGAGGCACTGAGGGAAATTATTTTCCTCAGGTACTCTTGTTTGGAGTTAATCTAAAAAAGTATCAATCAACAATAGGCCACTTGCATGGACTTCATAACGACTTGGAAAAAATCGTGTGGATAGATTTTTTTACTAAGATTACGAAAATGTTGGTAAAAATTTTTAGAAATGTAAAGTTTTTTTTTATTTTTAAATAAATAAATCCATTATTTGGGCTCGTGACGTCACTACATGAAAATGTCCCGTCGCCGAAAATGTTCCTATTAATTTTATAAAATTCCACACTGATTTATTTTTTTTATATGGTATCACTTTGATTTCAGGCAAATTTTTGAATTTGACATTTAACGTTCACTAGATTTATTGTTTGTTCTCTGCGAACGTATCATTTGGTTTGATTTTTTGACTGATGTTGTGAAGAGAACCCCGTACATTTTACGTTGTCCGTAAGTGTTTTAGAGGTATATTGATAATGGTGCGGATTTTAGCAAAATCAAATTTTATAATATTCTTATTATTATTATAATTTACAAGTAGAAGTAGGTATATTACATTTGATTTAGTAATATAGACGTTGAACATTATAATGATTTATGATCAATAAGATGGATCAAGGAAAAAAATATTTATGAGATTTAATATTTTTGGTATGCCTCGTTATTCTCCTGTGCCATTCGTGTGGAAAATGTTTTTTTTTTTTAATGATTTTCGGCTATCTAATTATCGTTTTTTCGCACCTATAAAATTATGTCCCGTCTTTCCGGTTTATAAAAAATGGTCTGATTTTTCAGACTGAAATTTTCAAAAAATCGCCAGGGTTACAAAAATACGATTAAAAACAAAAAAAAATTCAGGATGTCTTAGAATATTTGCCTAAACCGGAATTTTTTTTTTTTAAATGTGATGCAAGTGGCCTATTGACAACCTCCCCGGAAGAAAGATCTATATGAAGGGAGGTGTTTAAAATTGATGAAGAAAATAATAACACAGACAATTTAGAAATATATTCTTTTTTATGTACATTACGCAGGAACAATTTATACTAAATTACAGTTTGTGGAAAACGGATTTGTAATATTATGTTACATGGTGGAATATGGCTACAATTATGTATCATTTATTTTATTTACTAATTTTTGGGAAATAAAGTTGAATTTTATACATTATACCACAAATTGAATGAATTGTAGATTAATTTCTTGTGATAAGAAATGAACAGAATAATATAAAACAGAAAGCATTATATTATTATAACTAGTTGGTACCCGGCATAGGTTGCAATGCCATTCAAAGAAATAAATGGTTTCTCTCTGTATGTCCATTTCCATGCGTCCACCTTCCCCTCTCCCGTCACACATCCTCTCCCATCACACTTCCAGCGAACCCCACCTCTTTCGTTAACCTCCACCTCCTGCCTTCCCTCCCTGCCGCTGAATTATATGAAATACTTACATTTTCAAACCACCACGCGCACCACCTCTAGTAAACTATTTATACAAATTTCGCCAGAGTTTACCATTATACATAGAAACACTCTTCTGCTAAAACGCAAGTTCTTTAAAAATGTTTAAGTCAATCCATCGATTACTTTCCAAGATTTGCGGACACAAACATACGGAACCTGAATTTTTGTATATATAGATATAATAAGACATTGATGTACAACAAATTATTTTTATGTCAGAATTATATGTATAAATGACAGGAAAATTTACTCACTCTTTTCAGAGACTTTCAACCGGACTGGGCTGGAGAACTGTCGGAATACAGATTGTGCAGAAAATATTTTCGCATTACATTTGATTCCAGATAAATTTTCTGCTTTTTAACTTTTCAAAATAAAACACTGTTCTTGAAATCAAATTAAAGACTCAGATTTTAGTATTACAAATCGACATAATATCACCATCGTCGTCCAATACAATGCTAGATATGGAAAGCCCATGTCAGATATGGAATATGAATTTAACAATAGCGCCCCCCACACGCACACTTCGGAGCTACCGAGTCCCGCGCCACTTCAGACCGCCGCGGAGAAAAGTAAAGACCAATGGTAGGGTAACATTGAGAGACTTCAGCGCAGAGGCCTGAAGTGGTGCGGGACTTGGTCGCTCCAAAGTGTGCGTGTGGGAGGTGCTAATGTACAATTACAACAAGTACCCCAACCAACAATATAATGTTATATGAAATTTGACTAATTGACAACAACGCATTGTCAAAAATGTACAGATTAAAAGTAACGAAGAATGTAAAACAATTACACAGAGACATCCTTTTGACAGCACAGAAATGTACTTTTTTTTCCATGAAATACATAATAAAAAATTTAAATAATGAAGAATACAGGGGTCTATCCCCTGACCCAATGGTCAGGGGATAGACCCCAAACAACCAACTACCTCTTATTAAATTCAATAAAAATGGAATAGGATTTTTTGTTTCCTCATTTTCCGAGGTAGTTGGTTATTCTTCCATCGATTGGTCGATTATAAGTTCATCCTCGGACCTATCTGAACAATATTCTTCATTATTTACATCAAAATAACATCTTTCGTTGCTTAAAATTTGCACATTTTCGACACTGCGCTGCTGAAAAACGTTTGGTAAATTTAGTTGATTATTTTGTTGCAATTGTACGTCGTGCAATAGAGGCTCGTTAAACATTTCTAGATTGTCAACAGCACTACTGGACTGTAACGAATTTTCATGATAACTTTCCATATCTAATTCGTACAAAACTTCACTAAACCTAAGTCTCGCCTTGTGCTGCAAGGGCAGGCTGTAATTTTCTAGGCGTGAAGCTATGTACGATCCGTATATCATATTGGAAGACAATGGCAATGGCGATGGCGATGGTGATGGGGATGGTTGAAGAACCTTATGTTTTTTTCTTTGCCTGATTTCATTTAATGTTATCATGGCATTTTGATGGAGTATATTTTTAAATACTCTTTGGCGTTTATTTGTAGTACTAGAGGGTAATCGCAGTGGTGGTGGCGTTGGCATAGAGAGTGGCCGTGGTGGTGGCGTTGGCATAGAGAGTGGTCGTGGTGGCAGTGATGTTGACGTAGAGGATGGTCGCAGTGATGACGAAGAGAGAGGTCGTTGTGGTAGCAGTGTTGTTGGTGTAGAGGGTGGTTGCAGGGGTGGCGTTGTTGGTGTAGACAGTGGTCGAGATGGTGGTGGTGTAGATCCTTCACTCTGAAATAAAGATTTTTAAATTTAAAAATTACTATTTCCTTTTTACAGGTACCGACAGCTGAAAATGAATGGAAAGGAATATCTAGAGGTTTTGAGGCCAGGTGGAATTTCCCACATGCCATTGGTGCACTTGATGGTAAACACGTGACCATGCAAGCTCCAGCAAATACAGGGAGCTTGTATTATAATTATAAATAAACATTAAGTGTAGTTCTGCTTGCAATGGTAGACTATAAGTACGGTTTTGTTTATGTGGATGTCGGTTGTCAGGGCAGATGGCGGTGTTTTTAGGAATTGCTCCTTAAGCAGAGGGCTAAATAATAGAAGCTTATGCATTCCTGCAAACGAACCGTTACCAGGAAGAGTCCTGCCTATACCTTATGTTATCATAGGCGATGATGCGTTTCCACTATCTGAATTTTTAATGAAGCCATGCAGTGGTCAATTTCAACAGGGCTCAAGAGAGCGCATTTTTAATTACAGATTATGTCGAGCCAGAAGGATTGTTGAGAATGCGTTTGGCATAATGGCATCGGTATTTCAAGTATTGTACAGGGAAAGAGTTTACCATAAACATAATACAAGATTCACTCAAAATGAAGGATTGGTAGTTCCGAAATGTACCAATAAATACGGTGAAAGGACCCTAAACTATATTGTACCCAAAATATTCAATAAACTACCAATGACAATCAAAAATGATAACGTTTTTAATGGTAAAGTCAAATATAAACTAAGGAAATGGCTATTAGATAGGGATGATTTATATTGATGCCCTACCGAAGTCCTTGTATTCTTTATTGAAACTCACATTGAAGGAATTGGTAAATTCATTACAATTTTTGTAATACCTAATGTATATGAAACTTTTAATTTACTTGTGATTATATTTCATTTGTTCATACTAAATCCATCTGTACTTTTTTATTATATCATAACATACTAATTTTTTATTATATCATATCATACTAAATCCATTTGTACTTTTTTATTATTTAAGGCTTCTAGTGCTACTTACATGTATATACAATTTCGGTAATTTAAATAATCTATTGAATTGATATTTAGCATCAAAATTATAAAATTATATGTAAACAATGTTTGAAAATGTACCAATGTTGTCATTATGTACCTGCTGACAAACTACATAAGTAGTTTAGCGGGTTTAAATGTAAATAAATAAAATTAAAAAAAATAATTCAAGAAACCCTTGACTGTGCAAGTGGATACTGTCATTCCAGTGGTTTTAGCTTGCGTCGTCTTGCATAATTATTTAAGGCGAAATAAGACCAGTGCAGATCTATATTCACCAGGTGGATGTTTTGATGATGAAAATGTAGATGGTGACATAATACCGGGGCAATGGAGAGCGGAACTGCCAGTAGAAGCTCTCCAACCATTACCAAGATTGCCACGACGACCACCTACTAATGCTCAAGCCATACGCGAAGAATTGAGTTATTATTTTGCTAGTGATCAAGGAATGGTACCGTGGCAAAACAATGTCATCTAATTGTACTATGAGTATGTTAGCCTTGTTATTGTAAATTATAATTATTTTTCTGCCCCTTTTTGTAATTTGTAATTTTGCATATTAATGTTTTTGTAGTTACATATATAATTTGTTTAATTAATCTGCTGAAAAATTGCTATGGCAGTTTAGCAGATTTTAAACTGAAGAATAAGAAATATATTCTCAAGCTTCAAAAATTATACTACGAGTGTGTTAACCTTTGTTATTGCAAATTATGATTATTCTTTTACTTCTATTTTGTACATTATAATTTTTAATTTTACAAATTTATGCCTTGAGCGTTACTTAAATAATTTGTTAAATGAACCTGCTGACAGATTGCTTTGGCAGTTTAGGGGCTTTTAAACTGAAGAATAAAAAATATATTCTCGTGCTTCAAAATTCAAACTTCCAAATATTCATTATATGCTTCTGTTACATATTACTTAAATAATTTACATGTCAAAACACTATTTCTATAAATTCATTGGAAATATTTATATTCGCTTCTAAGTATCACTTGTAACTTTAAAATTTCATAAAACGTAGTGTGATTTCTTAAATAATTTATGTTACCCACCCAAATTAATACTTCAGAATAGTTAACGTATATCTTCTACTTGTGATATTTCCCAAACATTCTGATGGCAGTGCAATATGGGTACACTAGCGCCACCTAGTGGTGCGTGTTGGCATTCATTTTGGCGGGTTTTGTTCTTTCATACATTTTGATTATACTTAAAAGAATTCATAATCTGCTCTACTTATTTTTTTGCACCCGTACGTACGCAATATGAATAAATAGTTTTGTCCGTACACAAAACTCAATTCTTTCACGAAAGGCTTAAATACAATATTGGATTAAATCACCGATACATTTAAATGAATGAATACATTATATTTTAATGCCTATATTTTAGTGGAGTTGGGCGTATTGTTAATACTCTAGGTTATTTGCCGACACACAGGCAGTGCATATTTATGTGGGTTTTATTGTGGTTCCCATTCAATAAAACAAATACTCTGCTAATCAATAAACAATTGCTCTGTAAACTATTCATTTATATTATGTCACATTTATTGTGTAAAAATTATAGGAAAAAATAGATAAATAAACAAAATGAATAAAAATTGTACTCTCGTATGTTAATTAATTTAATAAACTTACCTCAAAATGTCCCAGGTTCGAAAACGTCCTTTGTGGTATGTTCATGTCCATCAAACTCGACATTTCGTTGAAGGCGTACCACAAAGTAGGCATTTTGTCTGCACCACTACCTGTGCGCACATCTATAAGTAAAAAAAAACTTTAAAAAAATTACTACATGGCTGAATACAACAACCTCCCATGTAACACTGAACAAATACAAGATACTCCAATTTTTTAATTTAATTTTACAAACGAATACTTTGCATTGGTGCCTCTCTTCTCAATCATGTTATTATTGCATAAATACAGAAAACATGGAGCGAGACATCAATCTCCAATTAAATAATGAAGATTTCGACGTGAATAAAATAACACGCGTGAATTCGAGCTGATATGTTGACGTTTAGCGTAAAGCCGCTAACAGAAATCTGCATTACCTACAAAAATTTACAAAAAATATGCTCCACGAAAAACAAGTAAACATTTGATTTGAATGAAACATCTATAAACTGCACTTAGTTCCGCCTCCGATAACTGAAATTTTTTTTTTTTTACATTAACTCCACACAGGAGGCCCTGCGGAAAATAACTTCCCTTAGGGCCTAAGTCATCTTTGAAGATGCTGTGTGGAGGCTCTTTTTGAGGAAAGGAAGGAGTGAACACGGGTCTTGAAGAGACCCATGTTGTAGGAGGGAGGAAACACAGAGGCCAGCAAATCGTTCCACAGTCGAGCCGTTGAACTCAAGAACGAGTCTTATGTGACTAATGCCAACCGTATATAAATGTTTGGCGTGTTTCCCGACTATGCACCGGTGCCGAGGGGATCAATGACACCAGTTCCTCGGAGCATCTTCCATTGTAATACCGGTAGAACAAGGACAGCATTCCCACCTGACGCCTGTGCTCTAAAGATTGCAGTCCGTCTGTTAAGATGGGAGAATCTATCAAACGGACCGCCCGTTTCTACACAGAGTCAAGGGTTTTTTTAGGTATTTTGGAGCTCCAGACCAGATTCCAGGCTGCCAAATTCAACCGTGGGGCGCACTTGCGATTTGTACAGGGTTAGCAGTTGTGTACTATTAAAGTATCTGCGGGCCCTGTACAGTACGTCCAGTTTCTGAGGCTAACTTAACTCTGGTTTCGATGGAGCCCCCGTACCTGAGCTGGTCACTTAGAGTTACACCAAGCATATCGATGGAGGTCCTGTTCGGAAGATTGCTTCCGTTGATGGAGACTAGATTGTGTTGTAGACTGATTTCTGTTGTATTCAGTCAGCTTTCTGATGATCTGCAGGTCGTGCTCGAATTTTGACCTGTTTATGATCCTCTTGCTTTCCTTTGCCATTTTGTTATATACTATTCTGTTTTCGGACGTTCGAGATGTGTTGTAGGCTCGGTAAGCCGCGTTATGAACATTGAAGTCCCCCAGGACCACAAACTCTGCCTTAGGGAAGCGGCGGGGCAAGAGATCTCAACAGTAATACTTAGATGTTTGAAGAGTTCGGACGTATCTGAAACGCTAAGGTTCGGTGAGCGGTATAAACACGCGTAAAATCTTACCGTACTGGCAAGATTGACACGCACCCGCATTACTTCGAATCTGTAATCCAGATTAAACAGTCGCACACAGTTGACGTCAGCTCGGCTGAAGAGACAGACACCTCCTTTGGGTCTGAATTTGCCTGCGAGAGTGTAGCCCGGGCAATCCAGATAGGAGGCGTCTGTAGGCTCGGCTATCTGCGTCTCAGAAAGGAAGAGAAGGTTAGGACGTTGGGAGAGAAGGTGGTGGTGGACGAAGTTTAAGTTTTTGTGCAGGCCGCGAATGTTGGTGAAATTTACCAACAGTTTTGGCCTGCACCGGGGACTCCTGCTTCTCGCCGTTGTATTAATGATATTATTGTTATTTGTTAAATTCATGATTTTATTATTATCTTTTTTTTTTGGGTTATGAGGAGAAAGGAAGGTCCGGAAGGAAAAGGTATGAGGGATGGGTAGGAAGCTGGGGATCAGTGTCCAGGAGTGACGGACGTAAGAATCCAAACCACCCACTGCGGTGCAAGGCGATGGGCTTGAAATAAATTGTAATTAAGTTTAATCAAAGCATGCCTTTCGTAAAGAGTTATAAAAATAAATTCTCACCTGCCATATTTTTTTTAGCTCTAGAGTACTGGGTTTTCAAAATGGTCCACTTGGTATTTACAGTTTTGGTTGTAACTCCTAGAATAGTCGCCACCTCTGATAAGGCATCGTACCTTTTCTATTTATTTTGAAATCTGCACCTTTATTGCACAATTTATTTTTAAAATCTGCACTGGACGTCCCAAATGATTGGTCTCTCCCTGATTAGGGAAATGAATGCCAAAGTATTATGATTTTCCATTGCGGTCGGGACTCGGGAATGCTCAAAGCTCAAACTGCAACGGACGATTGTTCGAGAGCATCGGTCGCGGCAAGACCCAAAGTCATAAAATAATAATAACAATATATGGCTGTTTATGAAATTTGCGTTTCTGTGTAAAATCATTTCAAGGGCACTGTACAAAAACATGTTACGCATCCACGTTCCCAGGCGGGGAATATTCCAGGCGTTTCTCGATTTGAACCGAATAATTATATTAATATGTGTTACTATATTATAATTTTATTATCAAATATATTTATTATAATATTATTCGTAAGTATAATAACATTTTAAACTCATGATTATTTAAGCTCACTCATTACACATAACACATAACCTCAAAAAGCCGTTCGGTCTGTTCTTCCATAAATATGACCACACCGCGCGGCTCCTGTCAATTAAATGAATTATACCCCCCGTCGGCCCCCGCCTGCCTTCCCGCTTCACCCGGGATGGAGTGTTTAGGAAATGTTTTCCGTCGAACATGGGAAGCACAACAAAACTCGAAACACAACAAAAGTTGACAATATTTGATGACAAACATTGATTGTTATGGGACTGTCAAGGCAAATGAAGAGCTATGGACCCCACTTCATAATGACATTGCAAGCAGTTGGAACCGTTTCAGAATGTGCAGTTTTTCAAATCAATAATTATGAATGAAATTGTTAAAATTAAACATTTTTAGTAAAATCAATGCGCTTGTCAAGTGTGGTTAAATTTTACCAATTCTACTTTCATGCTTCGGTAAAATTGCAGATACGTTGGACACGCTTATATATATAAATATATATATTTTTTTTTTAATGAAAGACAAACATTCCCGGGTTACGAATAACCCGACTGTATTTGAAAATCTCCTACTACCACCACAGTAACCTGGAAATGTTGCTTGTTGAGTCGTTCAACTTAATTACTATAAAAGACAACTTTTTACATTAGGGGAGACGGAAAACATGCAAAAAAAAAAAAAAAAAAAAAAAAAAAAAAAAAAGGATATTATGGAGTTTGTGAATTTTTAGATTGAAATGGAACCTTTTGGGAACGGTCATACTCATACTAAAGCCAGGTCTCCATCAGATGTTTTGAAAACATTTGTTCGCCGAAGAGATGATTTTACAACAGGCTTGGCCAACCCAAATTGCACCACGACCAGAATTGACGACCTAAAATTTTCGAAGGGCCGCACGGGTAATTGAATGGTACAGATACGCATATGGTACGATGGTACAGGGTGCCGCCGCGAGCCATCCCAAGGGACGCTGTGGGCATAAGGGCGCTGCGGGCTAGCCGGCCCCGCTTTACAAGAACGAAATATGGAGTTGATCTGTCAAAACATGTAAAATTGTAAAAATGGACCCATAATGCATCTTTTACCATCTGCCCCGATGTAAATAGTTACATACTTCTTTTAGTAATTAAGTTGAATGGAAGTGCCATTTCAAAAAAATATTTGTATTAAGCATGTCCAGCGATTCTGAAATTTAACTCAAGCATCTTCTGCCATACCCATAAATACATATTGAATAAACTTTTTATAAGAAGATATAAATAAATTCTAACCTGTCATGTTTTTTTTCTCCCTGCCATATTGGTTCTTCAATGAATTCTCACAACTGTGTCAGTGATGTGGAGACACTGACGCAATTAATCTACTCGTCGCTGTGCTCGGAACTCGGTACCAAAACATATCTATTTCTTGTACAGCATCATGTTTTATAAATTTGTTCCTGTACGGGTCGCTCTCAGATCAAGCGAAGAAAAGTGTTCGTATTAGAATAAATCGAAATTCACACTTGATAATGTGAACGCAATGATTGCTCGCTCAGTGCACGTAACTTTAACTCAGTGACTCGACTTGCACCACTCGGTAATCGTATAAAAAATTTAACGAACCCTTCCCCCGCCTTCACCCGCGCGGAGAATGTTTTTTATCAGCCACGGAAAGCTAAAACATTGTGAACACATATACAAATGTGTAAGAAAATTTCAAATGTTTCAATGTTTTGTGTTAAAATTTCAAAAACCAAAACATTGTGCGCAGGAGACCCGTTTTTATATACACAATAACAAAAAATACCATTCGTACAGCTGCCGCTCGCCTCACCCGCACTTCCGTTGCTGACTCCTTCAGCAGACAATTCAATCTTTACCGCATCATTCACGATGCTGACAGATGTGGGTGTCTGTAAATAAAACAAATTAAATTATTATTATTAGTGATGCAACGAATACTACTTTTAAAAATACGAATATCAAACCTACTATCCGGCGAATACGAATAACTTGGCAGAGTAATAAAACACTCATTTATTTAACCTTTTTCTGTTTGTTTTATTACACTTTATACTCAATATTACCCATAATTAGACAAACCATGCTTGCCATATAAACCATTCAAAACCTGAGAAGCGTATCTAAAGAGTCCCTCAAAATTTAGCAGTACATAAAATACGTATGAGGATGACACGCAGCTTCCGCAGCTTGAACTCCCACTACCAGTGATACTGGGAATAATTCGAATGAGGTGCTTTTATTTTTATTTTGACAAGAATTTATTTTATAAGGTTAGTACTTCTGACAAATATCATATTCGATTGTCTATTGATTAAAAAGAAATATTCCATATTATCAAGCAGCAGCTCATCGAAATCCTTATCTGGGAGTGTCATCACTTTCCTGAGCTATAGCGCAATGCAAAACTATGCATTGACAGTATGGACTCGTACAAGCAGTAATTGCGACTAAAAGCGTTATTAAAAAATATTAACTTTCTGTGTGATAATGTTTCAAAATAATAGGCCACTTAAGTCACATTTTAAAAGTTTTTTTTTTTTTGTCGTATTTTTGAAACCCTGGCGATTTTTTGAAAATTTCAATCCGAAAGATCAGACCATTTTTATAAACTGGAAAGACGGGACATAATTTTATGGCTGCGGAAAAACGATAATTACATAGCCGAAAATCATTTTTAAAAAAATAACGTTTTCCACGCGAATGGCACAGGAGAAAAACAAAGCATACCAAAAATATTACATCTCATAAATATTTTTTTTGATCATAAATAATTATAATGTTCAATGTCTATATTACTAAATCCAATGTAATATAGGAAAAAATTCGGTGTAGGGGCGGCGTTCCTAGATAATAAAACTAGTTATTTTTATACTAATTATGGGCCGGAAAATCCGAATCTGAAAGAATTAGGCGTCGGAAAGCAATATTAACTGAATTACACGACTTTAAAATTTTCTATACACACACAGGAAAACAAGCCATTTTGAACGTATTCTCAGTATTCTGACATTACAAGTCATAGAAAAACAAGAAAGATGTTACACCACATAAAATTAAGTGCTGCCATTAAGCAATAATATCAATAACTAATTTAAGTAATTATTTTTTAGAAATTTTACTCACTTTTGTATCACAAACCATGTTACATAAACCTAGCGTAGCCGCTAAACTACTTGCATAGGCTAGCATGGGTGGCACCCAGGACGGATTGCACTACGGAAGGAGCGTAATGGGATAGGGTTGGACGGGTTCTAGCAGAATATTTACCACAACGGAGGGGGCGGAATGGGATAGAGTGGGATGGGTTCTAGCAGAATATTTACCACAACGGAGGGGGCGGAATGGGATAGAGTGGGATGGGTTCTAGCAGAATATTTACCACAACGGAGGGGGCGGAATGGGATAGAGTGGGACGGGTTCTAGCGGAATATTTACCACAACGGAGGGGGCGGAATGGGATAGAGTGGGACGGGTTCTAGCAGAATATTTACCACAACGGAGTGGGTAGAACGAGGTAGGATCGGGTGGGGCGAAACAGAATACCATCATGGCCACTGACCACAAGGTACAATAATGATAAACTGAATATTGGCCTGATTTTTTTTAATTCAGACTTCTCGACCAGGGACCGCCCAAGAGCTGGCTCGTTTATTGACCGGCGGTCCATCGCGGACCATCTTCTAGCCTCTCGCGGACCACTAATAGTCCACGGACCACTGGTTGGGAAACACTGATCTATACAGCGTTAGAAAGATAAAATACCAAACTTTATATTCAATTCTAAAAGCTAACCACAAAATGATTCAAATGTATCCTATCCTACTAATATTATAAAAGCGAAAGTTTGTATGGATGTGTATTTGTTACTCTTTCACGCAAAACATACTGAATGGACTTTAAAAATTCTTTCACTAATAGAAAGCTACAGCTGTATATATTGGTAAGCTCTGACGTTATGAAAGTATTTAACCTCTCAAAAAATCTATTTTGCATAGTAGGTGTGACATTGCAAACCGTCAAAAAATTAAAATGTTGGTATTATTCACGATGTTTACTAAAAGCGTCATAAATCACGTTTTGGGAAACGTAGCCTCATCCTAAAAACTGTTTTGGAAAGATTATGAAATGCACTATCACATTATATTATTATAAATAAATATTTACCCTTCAAATATATATTTTTTTTATGAAAACGTCAAAAATATTAAAAAATCGCTTACCATTATTTGAAAACGTTGAAAATGAACTTTTTTCTGCAGTAACGTAAAAAAATTACAGTTTATTTATTGTAGAAATATATTTAAAAACTTTCTGTCACCTCAAAATATTATCCGTCCAAACTAAAATATTTAAAAAAAAATCATTTTCGAAACACAAAATAATATAAATTACGAACTTGTCACTGAACACGGAGCAAACAAAAATATTTTATTTCAATTATTATAAAACGTAATTACAACGGCAATCGATTTCAACAGATGCATTATGCTCGTATATATACGGATATACCCAATTATTATTAATTATCACACAAATCAATTATTTTTTCATATAAATTCACGGCAACCTCAAAAATATGGACATATTTAAAACGTCGTGAAATCACACTAAAACTAATCATTTGGTTGTTGTTTTTACACTAAAACGTTAGTACACAGGATAAATTATATACAATTGTTGAAATCTACTGAAAATTTTTAAATATACACTTAGTAATTTTGATAAGCACTGTGATAAAAAAACGCGCCAAACTGTCACATGCTATCAACAACCGACAAGCAAGTTGGCATTTCTAAACCGACGTGAAGCCAGCAACGAATAGTGATGGGGCCAACCTTTTTAGTTGATTCGAACTGCGCTGGAGAAACAGTTCGAAAGAAATATTTTATTTCAAATTTATTGTAAGTTATTGAATATAGGTAGACAAAAATAAAAACACATGATATATATAAAGCTATATTTTTTTTAATTATAAAATGACAACAATTGTAAACAAAAAAGTAAAATAATATTTTATTCATATTATATTTTGGAAATCATATATTATGGAATTCATTTAACATCTTTTTCCAGTACAATTATTTTAAATGTATCATATTTTCACATTTAATTAATACAAAAAAAACACGTTACGCCACGTTAGAAGTGAAACTTGTGGAACTCATTCAACATTTTTTTCCAGTATGAATATTTTAAATGTAACAATGTTTTAAAAAACACGTTACGCCACGCCACGTTAGAAGTGAAACTTGTGGAATTCATTCAACATTTTTTTCCAGTACGAATATTTTAAATGTAACAATGTTTTAAAAAACACGTTACGCCACGCCACGTTAGAAGTGAAACTTGTGGAATTCATTCAACATTTTTTTCCAGTACGAATATTTTAAATGTAAGAATGTTTTAAAAAACACGTTACGCCACGCCACGTTAGAAGTGAAACTTGTGGAATTCATTCAACATTTTTTTCCAGTATGAATATTTTAAATGTAACAATCAAAAAACCAGAACAAAAAAAAATCCCATGACCCATGGCTCCATCTGCTCCATCTGCTCAATCGATTCTGAAAATATAATGCAAAACTATTACACAACGCAAACACACACTACTTGTATAATATGATGTAAAGACAGCACAATTTAAATAAAATTATATAGATATTATGTATATATTTATTTATTACAATGTATATACCTTGTCCACCGCTGCTTGCCTGATCTCCACTGGAGCCTTGGGCAGCAGGAGCCACCAACGAATCCAAGAAGACCATTTGACGAGCTTCTTCGCCGCTCGAAAAAAACGAAGAAGCCTGAAAAAAAATTGAAAAACATTTTATTTTATTGGCGGAATAAAAAAATAAACATTACACAAAGTATTAATTTTAATTATATAAATCACCTCGTCAAATGTCTCTTTTGGGTCCTCGACGTCGGATTCGTTGGCCTCACTCATCTCTCCAATGCTATCACTATCAGCTCCAGTGGACATTAGGTCATCATCATCTTCACCCTCCACGTCGAGTTCCTTCCGCGCCCAAGCTGGCATCGGCTCCGATGGGTTCCATGTGCTATCCGTAGAAAAATTATAATGGTTTACTCAAATATCAGTTCGCAAAGAAAAATTTTCGAATTCGAATTTTTCAGCAAAATTGGAAGTTACATCACTAGTGATTTCGAGATGTCAAACTATAGTTTTTTACATTCGTAGCCAATATTTCATAAAAACGTTTAAAAATAACAATTTTGTCATGAAATTACTAATGTTTTTGATAGATATTGCAATAGAATACATGCTTTTATGAAAATATACAATTTCAAGCGGTAATGGCGGACATTTTTTACGGAAGAGTCCATTCAACGCGATGAAAAATTCCAACCACATGAAAGTGTGCAGTAAAATAACGATTTTTACAAGAAAAAACACTTCAAACCAACTAAATATATGATGAAAGAGTGGCAAATATATATCTCAACAATAAGACAAACACTTACTTTTCCATTTTGATTATTTTTCGTGTAAATTTCGTAGAAATGTCAGACCAGGGCGTGCAGCAATGTTATGCGAATTGATACGAATATTCGTTAGAAAAGATGGACGTTCAATTACGCATAGAAAAATAATTTCTATGTTCCATAGATATTTTTGAATACAGACACGTAGCGTTGTTCATTATCGATATCCCGTTTTTTATTCCACGGTAATCCGTGAACTAGTGATGTAAATAAATCAATTTTTGTAAAAACTCGCGCGTTTACGTCAAAACACGCTCTAATGTCTCGACGGCTATTGTTATATTTTCGTCTTTTGACGCTCTAATGTCTTTACCGGTTAATATACGTTTTTTTGTCCAGACGAAAAGCAAAGTGTTGCTAAGTAATTGTTTGACGTGCGCTGTCATTTTGTTATTTGTTTAGTTTACTATGGAGATCCCTTTGATAGTAAAAATTTAAATATGTATATATATACTAATCTACACTAATATTATAATACGTAAAATTATAAATGCAAAACTGCGCATGTTTGATTGTTACGTTTTAATAGGTGGCTCGCGAGCTGTTTGAAAAATGAGTGTAACGGGTATGGGGGCGAGGGGTGGGTGGGGGGGAAGGGGAGGAGGGAGGGAGTGGGGATAGTGAAGGTGGAGGAGGCGGAGTGGGAAATCCCCTAATACTAAGCGAGCGAAGCCGGGGGCAAAAGCTAGTACCTTTATAAATCCAAAACTTCCAAACGCAATTTGAAAAAAAATTAAGAAGCTTTGGGAATTTTTTATTGATTTTTTTTACATGAAACGATAAAACAGTGAGTGGGCGATAATATTTATACACTTGCCTAATAAATAATATAATTATTTTTATCTTTTTTCATTATTAGTAATTTTATTTAGAAAAACCGTAAATTGAGCCATTTATAAAACTTTTTAATGTTTGCTTGTTAAATTTTTATATTTCAAACATTATCAGCCTTACTAAAAAAAACCACAGCGCGACCGATTAACTGTGTTATTGCAATAACATAAATAGAGCTCGTATACACTAAAAGACGTTTTATTACCAATAACGTTTCTTACGTGTTCACGCTGTTAAAACGCATTGAAGATGTGACAACGTTGTATATGGTTTTAATTTACTAGGAAACAATGTTGTTTTAATTTTTATCCGCAAGGGGCATTATTGGCGCGCCTATGCATTAGTTCGTCAGCCCGAGACATGACAAAACAGCTCGGTGTGTTTTACGGCGGGATATCGAAAATTTTGTGATTTTACTTAATAATTTCTATTGTAGTGACGAATTTACTCTTCTGTTCACATAATTGATATATTTACCATGTTATTTGTGTGGTTTACATCAGTTTGATCAAGTTATTGTACAAACGCCGTACTTTCAAAGTTGAACTGTCAGAATATTGTTTTTTATAGGTTACTTAAAAGTTAAAATTTTCATTTTAAGATCTTTATTTTAAGAGAATTTCTTAAAAGTGATAATTTTTTATAATATTAAAATCTAATACATGTGTTCGTAAACGTATCAAAAAAATTAACATCTTTAGAGATGCAAGAAATCTGTTTTAAATTTCGGTATTATTTCTAAATTATTTTTTTGGCAATAAAAAAAACTTTGAAATTTTTTATTAAATTTTTATTGTATACACGATGAAAAAGTGAGGTGATAGTTTCCTTTCAAATTTATTACACAAAAGGACTGTGTTTTTTAAATTTTGATTTTATTTAAATTTCTCTACATTTTGGTCAAAAATGTTGTGGGAGGAAATTTTTTTCCATTTTTTTCCGAGTTTGAATCTTAAAATACGGCAGTTTTTGAAAGCTAAAGTGTATTTCAAATACTCAAATCTAAAAGGTAATTTTATCTAGTTTTCATAAATGGTATTTGTTTTTACGACACCTTCAAAAATAAGAAATATATAGAACATTCAAAATACTATGGAAAAATTACAAATATCGTTCGGACATCAATGGTTAAAACAGAGATAAACTACCCTCTCAGGCCGTGGAAACCATGTGTATTTCTTTCAAAGAACAAATTTTTAATTAGTAATGTTTTCACATCCGCGGCCGTTTGTCAATTGAATAAAATTTTCACTGGGTTTTTTAGTAAGGCTGTATATGTTTATTTCGAATAATAAAATTTGAAAGTGTATTTCATCACCTTTCCAAAACAGTTTTTAGTTTTCGGATACATTCAGAAATATTCCATTTATTTGGATTTTATTGCAAAACGGAAATATTTTGACCCTCTGACAAAATACGGTCGAGGCCTGAGGGGTTAATGTACCCAGATTATGGAAATTACACTTCGTTTTGACTTAATTACTATTTTTTACATTAGCTCCACACACACGAGGCTCTGAAGAAACAATTCCACTCAGGGCCTATTTGATTTTTGGGGATGCCGTGTGGTGGACATTTTTAGGAAAGGAAAGAGAGGAAGTTCTGGGAAGGAAAAGGTACGAGGGGTGGGTAGGAATGTAGGGATCAGTTTGTCCAGGAGTGATGGACGAATGAATCCATCTCTCCCATCGCGGTGCAAGGCGATGTTCTTAGAAATCCCTGGTGTAGAGGTCAAAAGGTCTCCTCAACCAGTCTCTCCCGATCCATCCTGCCGGGCAAGACCCCCCCCCCATGAACCTAGCCACCCCTACTAAGTCATCAAACCATTAAGTGAACCACTTGGGGTGACCTATGGCAGAGGTGTTAGTTATCCAATAAACAGTTCCCAGGGTGGCGGTACTCATACCCGCATCCCAAATTGCTACAAGAAACAACTGATTGCTTCAGGATTGATGGTAAAAGGTTAAATAAAATTCCATTTTATTAAAAATTTCCCATTTAAAACGATCCACTTGTCGCCATTTTACTTTTTTGTATGGATTGATATTTGCCCAATTTCTGTTTCAATGTAAATATGCATGAATTACTTAATTAACCCAAACTAAGAACCTATATTGTGCATGTAAATAGTTGTTTCTTGCAGTAATTGAGCCCTTGCCTGGAATAATGTTGTATCCAACAAAACTATCAATGTTGAGTTATTGATGGAATAATGTGGGCCATATTAATATGCGTCTTTTAAGGTACGGGTTATGGTAATGAAAATGTTTTAGGCCTGTGGCAGCATGTGGCAGCATGCAGTTTGGTTTGAGTCCTATAAATTCAAAACCTGCAATATCCGATTTTTTGACAAAATGATCTGAGTATGACATCTTGTTCACATTTTTGTAAGGAACAAGACTAACCTAAAATTGAGTTTCAAAATTATTATTTTTTTATTGTTGATACATTATTTTACAAAATTTCACAGTACAATCCAGTAATATTGGCCTCACTGGGTTGTTTACCCGTGCTGAGGCCCCCATTTTATAATATAATAATTTATACATAAAACAGTTTGAAAAAAAAAAGAAATATACAATGTTGGTGACGAAACAAAAAAAAACATTTAAAATAAAGATAAATTTAAACTAAAAATAGAGATCAAAAATTAAAATTGAATTCAATTAAAAAACTAAAAAAAAAAAATCTCCCTTATCACGGCCAAAAACCATGTTAAAACTGCGAGTAAGAAACAAAACACGCTCTATCATTGAAGAAGTTACTATCAAAACCCGCTATATCAGAATTCAACCAATCACGAGCAGTTATTTTGCCAAGATGGTGGGTGTAGAAACACGCCCCTCAAACCAGTTTTCAAAAGCCTCTATATTCAATACAAATCACCTAGTGTGTATCAAAATCCACTATATCCATTTTATTTATCCAAATTACTTAAATATTTCTAGACATGCATTGAAAAATGAATACTTTTCGAATGTATACTAATCCAATTCATTATATAAAAATAAAAATTAAATTTTTTATTCACGCTAGAGATGAGACAGTTTTTTGCGGTTTTCTCCGAATCAGTGAAAGTTGATATAGCGGATATAGAAATTGAACGACTCGTTTGTGGAAAAATGTTGTTTATTGCCATTTATCGAAATCAGGGAGCATGTTTTAATTAATGGGAATAAATGGAGAAAACAAACGTCTTAAGGCTTCAACTAGAAAGACTTCAAGTCAAGTCAGAAGTCAAGAAGCTGAAGAATGCAGGAAAGTAGAATTTGTTCAGGAAAAATATTATTAAGCCTGCTTTTTAACCGTTGAAACAGTTTTGTGGAATAATGTTGTATGTTGATTTCAAGACAATATCTAGAACATAAATAATCAAATCATTTGGCCTTCTATCTCACTGCTACGCTGATGACCAACAAGTTTACTTTTACTGCTTACCAGAGGAAGTAGACAGTCTAAAAACTCGAATAATTGAGGGTCCAGAAGCAATTAACCGCTGGATGACCTCAAATAGATTGAAACTAAATTCGTCAAAGACTGAGTTTCTCTGGACCGCCACAAGCAGACGTCAGCATTAACATTGATAACTCCCCAATAACCATTTCAGGAAGCGACATCACTCCGAAGACATGCATAAAACTACTGGGTATCAATCTGGACGCTGATTTTTCCCTTAAAACTCAAATGATCAGAACCGTAAGCACGGAGTTCTTTCGATTAAGGCAAATTAAAGCAGTAAGGAGAAACCTACCAACAGAGGCGATTAAATTAATAGTCAATTTGTACGTTGTTTCAGGTCTAGATTATTGCAACGGAATATATGCAAGCCTTCCGAAATATCAAATCAACAAATTACAATCCGTTTTCAACGCTGCTGAAAGACTTATCACCGGCGTATCTAAATATTCCTGTGACGGACGTATTGAAGCCGCCAAGTCGTGGCCGATCGTATCCACAGATCTCCCAAAAATATTTGTATTATGTGTGTCGTTGATTATCCAGAATATATAATGTGAGATATCAGCCTTATTTCCCGCCAGCGTCGGTCATATCCATTGCTTTATCTTGAATTTCCCACCTTTCTTCCGTAACTCCCTTCAGCTGTCAATTGTCGCCGTGCAGTTGGCATCTTGAGATGCCGTGTTAATTTAATTTTGGCATTATTTCGCTCACGTCCGGTCATGAAATTTTTCGTTCGTAATTGTTTTAACGAAAAGAATATCTGTTGCTACTCGCAAATGCCGTAATTTTATGCAAAATTAGTGCAAGTGAATAGTGCGAGCATTTTCGACAGTATTAGCGCATTCCTACTACCTACGCTATATAAATCTGCGTCGCTTGTTCTCAAAACGGAATGACGCCGATTAGCAATTGCTTCTCGGCCTGTTGGCTAAGATCAAAGTGTAGTATCTGTTCTTATCAGCTCAATATCTGATAGTTCCCGTAATGCGGGAAAAGTATATGAAACTGATTTTTGGAATGTGACAGGATGTTCGGGGCTTGCTCCATTCCTGTCGCGGGTTGGCCCGGCCGGCATTGCAGTGCCGCCGAGATCGGCCCATTTTATATCCATACTAAACGATAAATTAAGCTGAATGTATTGTCTTACATTACCTGATTTATGTCTCAATTGTAGACACATTTAACCATTTTTCCACCTTTGGAATTTATGTAAACGATTTTTGAATGAAATATGACCATCGGCGATGTCATATTAAAATATTCAAATTACAAATACGAAATCATGACATTCATGTTCGTTTGATAATCGTTTGACGCAATTTGATGTAGTTAGACCTATCTATAATTCAGCTTTATTTGTAAGAGTTTGGTCCTGCTTTTGACAGTTTCAAGCATGTTTCAAGCTTAGCCAACTCGGGCGAGTGGGCCAATGTCCGCTATGCATCTGCTAAAGGAATATTTGGCTGATCCAGGCTTCAAGGAACTGGAGGTAAACTGCAAGGTGCTGGCATTTGACACCGCCTCACCAATATTTCCGGCCATGGAAAAGATACTGGCATTGCATGCCTCATTAAAGCAGAGAGTGCTTTCAACAGGCTCTCCAAAAAACTTATCAAATGGAAAAGTAGTTCAGAAGGTTCCCTGTCAGGTCTTTACAGGAACAATGGACAGCTGTAAGATTGGAGTGGAACGGAGGCTCTTCAGCAGAATTCCTCCTTCTACCACTCATCCTTTTGGGGAAGTAGCACTTTCTGCCCAGTTGCAGAAACTAAATGGTGTAACAAAGTGCTTTAGTCCAGTGCGCCTACCTCAGGGTAGCCACGCGGTGTACAACCGCCCTTCATCTAAGGAGGTTGTTGCCTTTCCCCCAAGCAGACATCAAAGGAAAAGATGGCATTTCCCTTGTTTCCCCGGTGGGCAGACCACGGGCGAAACCCCCAATATTCCTCCCGTATGAGGGGTAAGGAGAGGGAACAGAAGCGTGGCGCGAGGGGGCAGACCTCTCTTGGCCGCTTCAACAGGTGTCGCGCACAACCGCCCTTCAATATCTAAGGAGGTTGTTGCCTTTCCCCCCAAGCAAACATCAAAGGAAAATATGGCATTTCCCTCGTTTCCCCGGCGGGCAGACCACGGGCGAAACCCCCAATATTCCTCCTGTACGAGGGGTAAGGGGAGGGAACAGAAGCGTGGCGCGAGGGGGCAGACCTCTCGTGGCCGCTTCAACAGGTGACTATCAACCATTTCGGGCGGGTCAACTACACTACAGGATTATTGGAGAGAATGGCAGGCCTTAGATGTCCCAGAGACCATATTACATATGATAAGAGGATACCGCATACCATTCATCCGAGAGCCCTCGTTGATAAGTCCAAGCTTCCGCAAGGAGGTTCAAAACGAAAATAATCCCGGAAATGACAATGATGAGAGATGGTACATGGAAAGAGCTGACGACAATGCCATCTTCCGATCAACACTTTTTCTGGTTCAAAAGAGCGACGGCTCGAAACGGTCGATCTTCAATTTAAAACCTATTACAAATCGGATTGCAGAAATCCTGCGTAGACAGGGTATCAGGATCATTGTGTACCTAGACGACTTTCTCCTGGCTCATCAGACCAGAGAGATCCTCAGTCAAATTTGAGAAGCTCTTTAATTGTTAGAGCGGTTAGGTTGGTCGGTAAATTTCCAAAAGTGTGTCCGTCAGCCAGCACAGTCAGTGGAATATCTTGGAATTGTGTAGAACCCCCATCTGAAACAGAAGTCCTTAAACAAATACAGACACCAAGGTCTTTGGAACTCACTTCAGAGCTTCGTGACAAAAGGATGATGGACTCTGAAAGAAGCTCAGAGTATTCTCGGAAAGTTGAATTTTGCTACCTTTGTGGTCCCCAGAGGTCGACTTCATACTCGGCTGATACAAAGACAGTTAATGCTGAAGCTGACCCCTCAGCAAAAGTCTCCGATAAAGGAGGTCTTGTCAGAAATGGCGGATGATCAACTTAGATCATGTCTCAACTCTTCATTTTCCCAGCCCAACATATTTTCTGACTACGGATGCGGCAGATCACGGCCGGGGAGCCCTGATTGACTATGCACCTCTGTTGGGTTGTTGGACTGAGGGGGGGATATTGCAACATGAAGGAGATGACAGCAATCTTAAATGCCTTAACGTCTCTGACTCAGAATTTGAGAAGTTCAGGACAGGACAACAGGACAGTCGTAGCCTACTTGAGGAACAAGGGGGGCACCAAGTCGATGGGTCTCCTTCATCTGACATTTCAGATTCTTACGCTTTTGGACAAGCACAGAATCTCTTTACAAGTGCAGTATTTGCCGGGACGCTACAATGGCCTCGCGGATCATCTATCCCGAGGGATGATATTACCAGAATGGCACCTTCTACCCCCAGCGGTAAGAGCTGTTTTTCACAAGTGGGGCAGTCCAGTAGTGGATCTATTCGCTCCCTCGAGGGCTCACGTCGTGGATCAGTATGTCTCGATAGATTCCCACGACAAGAGAGCAATGCTTCACAACGTGTTCAGCAGGAGTTGGAATTTCCCCTTGGCATGGATCTTTCCTCCCCCCTGCTTAATGCCATGAGTGCTGGCACATCTGAACAAGTCATCAGGGGTGTACCTGGTTGTAGCCCCAAATTGGCCAAAAGTGTTTTGGTTACCAGACCTAAAGAGAAGAGCCCTAGACCGACCTCACATAATACCCATGTTGGTCGAAAACTTGATAGACTTATCGACAGGACTTCATCCTCAACAGGTCCAGAAGCTCCAACTACAGGTGTGGAAGATTAGGGGTGGAGTGAAGCATTGAACGATTGGTCACAGCAAGAAAAAAGCTCTGTTGAATGCGGGTTGGCGCAAACCTAAGCTTACAACTTATCACATGGCATGGAAGAGCTGGAAGGAATGGTGCGCCATTAATAATACATATCCTAATAACCCTTCGGGATCTTAGCTGGCACGGTTTTTTAGCATCCCTAAGAGTGAGGAAAGGCTTGGATCCCAATACTATAGCACTTCACAAGTCTGTAGTGTCGGTTTTGTATGACCCCATAGGCGATTTGAGGATAAGTAATCATCCCTTGGTCAAGCGAGTGATGAGGTATAGGAAATTCTGCAAATAAGAAGCCTAGAGCATTTACTTGGGATCCAGGACACTTGGTGTCTTAGCTTTGTAAGAATCCTTCAAATGACCTGACTCTTTTCGAAGCATCTCGTAGATGTTCTGTTAATTTACTTCTGGCATCAGGAAGACAAGTACAGGATCTGACCTTACTACATACATCTTTTGATAATCTTGTTGACAATGATGATCACATTGTATTATGGCCAAATTTGTTGGTTCTAAGAAGGACACCTCTACACATAGACAGTCTGGTTGGAAGCTTTACAAAGCAGAGGATCGTAATATAGATCCCATATTCTGGTTGAGAAAGCTTATGTCTTTAGGTGAGAACAGAAGACATGAAGCTGGTGTTGAATGTCTGTTTATTTCCACGTTGGGGCCTGCAAGGCCAGCCTCGAGAACTGCTATTGGTGGATGGATTAAAACAATTTTGAAGGATGCTGGGATTGATGCCTCCCCTGGGAGTTTGAGATCAGCTGCAGCTTCAAGAAGTTGGCTGGAAGAGTGTCCCATAGACACCATTTTGAAAAGAGGAAACTGGAGTTCAGAAAACACATTCAAGAAATATTATAGACAAATCAGAGGTCTCAATGTTGAGGTGCTGAATCCCCCCATTCACTCTCAGTCTTTGACCAAGTTATTTCAAGCAATACACTAATAGTCACAATTTTGGCTTTAGAATTGTCACCAAGCGATAACAAACACTCCTCACATTATATATTCTGGATAAGCAACGACACACATAATGTTGGAGTTTTACCTACCATTAAAACTCTTATTATGTTGTCTTGCTTATCCAGAATATATTTAAGCTCTGCTTGGTGAGACCAAATTAAATTAACACGGCATCTCAAGATGCCAACTGCACGGCGACAATTGACAGCTGAAGGGAGTTACGGAAGAAAGGCGGGAAATTCAAGATAAAGCAATGGATATGACCGACGCTGGCGGGAAATAAGGCTGATACCTCACATTATATATTCTGGATAAGCAAGACAACATAATAAGAGTTTTAATGGTAGGTAAAACTCCAACATTAACTATGTAAAATGCTTTGTGTTCAATAAATAAATTATCGGGGTGAGGTGAAGCAGATGGAATTTTGATGCCGTTGGGCGCTTTCACTGGATTCTCGGAATCCGGTGGCCAACGGCTTTTAATGGGTTCTACGAATCCTCCCTAGACATAACGGCCCAGAAATGGCATAGCAATGGCAGGGTGCTACCTTGCTACCGTGACCTAATAAATAGGGGCTAGAAGCCCTTCTAACTCAGTTCTCAATTAACCATCTTCGCATCAACATCTTTCTCTTCTCGCTCGCTGATCTCGCTCCGACCTACCATCTACTAGCTTCTTTCTCTTTACTGACCATTGCCTTACTCTGGACTACGGAATACCTACTACTCTACGGACTAGACACAGCTACGTCATAAAGAAGGAGCCGCTCGGACAGCGCCAGCGAAGATTACGTCCTTCACAAGTGGTGGACGGATCGACATCTGGTGCCTCCGTGGACTGCAACCTGCCACCTGATTCTACAGTCGTGTGTGCCTCACCTTGTGTGGTACAATTCCCGTATTTCAGAGCATCTCAAAAATCTTCACTGGCTCAAATGTCCTGAAAGAATCAAGTTCAAGCTCTGCTGGATGGTATTTAAGTCCCTTAAGGGAATGGCTCCGGCTTACTATCAGAATTGTGTATTCCAGAAAATTCCAATTCTCGACAGTCAACCCTGAGGTCAGCAGCGTCATCAGCTATCGGAAGGTTAAAGGAACCAAAGCGCACACCAGATACTAAGTTCGGTGAGCGCGCTTTTGTAGTGTCAGGACCTAAGGCCTGGAATGGACTGCCACATGACTTAAGAATGATCACAGACTCGGCGGAAATTAGAGCTAAACTTAAAACTCACCTTTTCAGACAGTCGTATCCGTAAACTCAAAAATCTTTCACCTTCACATTCAATGCCCGCAACACCGTAATTAACTTTTTCCACGCGATCGTAACAACAGTTGATACGGCAAAAAGCCATGCCTCACACGCGCCCGTATCAGCCCTTGTTACGCTAACTTCGGCTGCCGATATCACAGCGCTCCTATGTCACAGTTTTTTTTCCCGCTTACTAGGACATTCGTATAACTATCACGATGCTGACATCTTCAGGCATATTTCGAAACTAAAATTGTATTTCGTAAGGAACATCTATAATCAAGTGAATGTGTACTCGTGCCTTTGAGTGCCATAGTTCACAATTTAGTCGACAGATGGCGCTAGTAGTAAATCGCAGTTTGCGCATGCGATTCAGATTGACCACATTGGAAAACATTTATTGTCGAGATCGCGCGTATTCTAAACGCTTGTTTGTGTTGTGAAACTGTGATTTTGACTTTATTATACGACAAAATCTATTCGTTTCGTGTTATTTTTAAGTGTTGAGTTTTAGAACTTGTTTATACAAATTAATAATAATAAGTGATTGAGGTACCACTTGTGTCTATCAACGCAGTGTCCTGAGTACAAGCACGCGGATAAATGGCGCCGCCTTTAAGATAACATGGGTATATTTTTTGTATGGAATTTAATGTTTTTGTTTTTATAAACATCTAGGAGTGTTTACAGACGACGATTTGGTTTCAAATTGATAATAATCTCATCTGTTTATATAGTATGATAAATCATGCCATAATATGCTGTAATTTGACATAAAATTGGATGGATAGGTATTTGAAAACATGTACCGCGTATGGGTATTGAAAAAACGGAGTAGTTCAACGAGGGGAAAAGGTTAAGGAGTTTGTAAAAATGTAGAAAAAAAATCCAATTTGTAAGCGTTTGTAAAGGTCATTTCATGAACATTCTCCAGCCCTGAACTCTCCAATCTTTCAAAATAAATATCAACGCTACTTTTGCCACAATCTTTTCATAATAATGTAATACTAATAGTGATGGGGGTAGCAAATGTAAAATCGTGCAATGTCATGTTTTAAATATAAAGTCCTCTGCGTGCAAAGCCGTATCTTCTCCAAGCATAAACTTTCTAATTAAAGTGTGTTTATCGGAAGTGACCTGTCAGGTAAGTATATTTCTGTATCCATTTGTAAATAGTAAAATTAGATAGAACCTAAGAATTCTTAATAAATTGTACAGCGCCCTTGCAGTGAATTTTCACAAAAACTGCGCTCTACAAATTATCCAATTATTATTATTATAACTAACTAACTAACCATCACGCCGTTTCCCCGCAGGGGTAGGCAGAGAGGACGGACCGCCAAACAACTCGGTCTTGGCACACACTCTTTGCCTCACTCACATTCATACATCGTCTCATACATACTCTTCTATTATTCTGACTTTTGACATGGCCCGTCTCAAGTATCTGATTTACTTGATCGTGCCATGTCTTCCTCGGGCGTCCCCGACTTCTTCTACCATTCACATTTGCATCATATATTCTTTTAACACTACTTTCTTCGTTCATTCGCTCTACGTGCCCAAACCATCTGAGGGTCCCTTTCTTAATTAATATTATTATAAATGGTTTAATTTATTGTTTGATTTTTAGTGTCATTTGTTTTTTTTTTATTTTTAAATACATCAATGACATTTAGGTATACATTTAATTTAGACAAGCATGTTGCTTTCTGAAAGGTAAAATAGGAAATAGGAAGAGTAAAAAAAAACGTTTTGTGGAATAAGTGTGTGAAATTTTTGTATACCTACTATATTATTCCACAAATTCAGCGTAAATTCTAGTAATAAACTCTAATTTAATTGCCTTTCTAGATGACTTTTCATAACTCGAGTTGTATGTTTTATGTATTTTAAATACAAAATGAAATGAAACATAACTGGTATCGTTTTATCAATTTTTCTCGGAACAAGCATATTATTGGATACAACATTCTTCCGGGCAAGAGTTCAATTGTTGAAGTTGAAACGAAGTATTATTTCTGTAATCTGTGCCTAAAAGTGCGGCGGTTAGGGGAATAATTACAAAAATGATCAACTAAAACTTGAACATGTGAATGAGGCTTTTGACTGTCAAAAATGGAAATTTATGCAATTTACCATCTCCTTCGATGAGAATAGCGGTTTCTTATTTGTTGAAAAAGACGTATAATTTCCATGATATGTGCCTAAAAAGTGCGGCGCGTCGGTTAAGTTATTTACTAAAAAAGTCTTGTGTACCTCTTCGAAAACTTCAAGAGGATTGATGCCGGCTTCCTCCTTGTATTCAGCTTCCTCGTCATATTCAGCTTCCTCGTCATATTCAGCTTCCTCGTCGTATTCAGCTTCCTCGTCATATTCAGCTTCCTCGTCGAATTCAGCTTCGTCGTCCTCGTCGTCCTCGAACGCGAACGCCTTCAAGTCTTCACTGTTGACGGATGTGCTGTAGGCGTAGCTGCTCCCTACGCATTCGCTGCCGCTGCATGAGTCGACTAATGATTCGTTGCCGTCGTCCATTATTGATTACAAGTATTAAATGAAATCTAGTAAAAAAATGAAAAATAAAGATACAATACAATGCGCGCCAAAATTAACGACAGCGAGAAGTCATAAATATACTAATCCCTAGATCGATATCTTCGGGCCTTCTCCATACAAGCACTGTGTCATCAACTTAACCACGGATGAACCCATAAAATGAAACGAAATGGCACAAATAGACTAAAGATAGAGGAAGTTTATTTGTCTACCATAGACAATATAATTGCACAGGAACTACTGCAACCCAATAAATTATTTAAAAACATAGATGCTTGGAATCAAAAAACGTTCGATTCTTATTACATTAGACCAGGGGTGGGGAACCTGCGGCCCGCGAAGCTTTCTGGTGCGGCCCGCGAGCACTTTTGGTGCTGCCGCTGAAAAAAAATACACTCGAGAAAGGTTTTCTTTCACAGTGTTTCAGCTACATTAAGTTATTACTAAAAAATCGGGAGAAAATTGAGACATAGCTGACGGGATGTGCTTACGTATGCACACATGTTTCTTGGCAGGTTAAAAACAAATACACACGCGATCCAACATCCGTTTTTAGTTTTATTTTAATTAATTTTTATTGTAGGACAATTCTAGTTAGGAATACAAAAAATATGGTGTACTTTCTTTATATATTGCTACACTTGTGCAATAAAAAATATCATTCCATATAAATTATTGCAAATAGTTGAATAAATATGTAAAATTAAAAAAAAATTATTGCAGTCACTAAATTTAAAGTAAACTGCAGGAAAATTATTCACTTGCTCTGAGTACAATATAATTTATGCCGGTGGACCCCTACACAGATCCATTCCTGAGTTAAAACCACTCTTGTGTTCATAACGCAAATTCCTGATGCGGATTCATCCGCTGGCACAATTCGAAGGAACCATCCATGTGTTTCAAGTGCAAAAATTCGAGGAAAACCTTTCACGTGTTCTGAGTACAACATAATTCAAGTTGTTAGTGGACAAGTGGACCCCTACGCAGATCTATTCCTAAGTTAAAACCACTTTTGTGTTCATAGTGTAATTTCCTGTAGCAGATTCATCTGCTGACGCAATTCGGAGGAAACCCTTTTATGTGTTTCTAATGCAAAAATTGGAGGAAAAGCATTTTGTGTTCTGGGTGTAATATCGATTAGAGTCAGGGATTCGTATGCAGATTCGCTTTAAAATTAAAACGATTTTCATGTTCCGAATGATCTGTAAAAACTAGAGTAGCGGATTAATCTGCTGACGTATTTCACATATAACAGTTCTAATGTTCCGAGTGGAGTTAAATTTTTTGTTTCAAACCATATGCTGCAAAATTTGTAATTGGTGGTAAAACCAGACGACCTCCGTAGTCCAGTGGGTAAGACTCTTGACTCACAATCCGGAGGTCGCGGGTTCGAACCCGGCATGCGCAAATAAATTTTATTTGATTAATTTGTGTTATTTCACAATAAATTAATTTAAAATAATATATAGTATATTTGCGGCACGTTCCAGAGTGGAAGATACTATCAGTATCGCCCTGGTGTAAGACCACCATTCAGAATTGAAACGTTGCTTGAAAATGGCTTTAGCCGTGTTTGGTGACCAGATCTGAATAGCCAGGTACTACCCAACCTTCCTCTTCCCCACCTCCTTCCCCTCCACACTACCTTCAGGCACACAACATACCCCAATTGGGGATGCCATAGTCTCACTGGCTCCAGACGGGAGCAGTTGAGATTCTTGTGCGGTATTCACTGTAAAAAAAATAAAAATAAAATACGAGAGTAATAATAATCAAAGCTGGGGACTCTCATGCAGATTCACTTTTAATTTAAAACGAGTTTTTAATCTTCAGAAAGAAATGATCAAATTCCAGTTGTGAAATCATCTGCTGACACATTTTGAGGGAAATTCTCTGATTCGAAGTGCAGTTATTAAATTCTAGTCCAAACTATGTATGTACTGCCAGAATCAAAGAAAAACTGTTTTCCTGTTCTGAGTGAAGTTTTCATCCACCGCATACAGATTTAATTTAACCAGTTTTGTGTTCAGAATATATCAATTAAATAATAAGTTGCGGATTCATCAAAGGAAGCCATTACTTTGTACAGCGCCCTTGAGTTGATTTTTCACAAAAAATGGCGCAATATAAATAATCCAAACATTATTTATATTATTATTATTATTCTTTACGTGCCGAGTGAAGTTTTACATTTGATTTACACACCATATGCTGCAAAATTGTGTGGGGAACTATTATTTAAGCTTGCGGACTCTTACGCAGAACCAACCTTAAGTTAAAACCTACCTCGTATCTAAACACAATGTAAAATTCGATTGGAAGAATACTCGTCAAATGTGAAAAAAATGCATTTCTACCCCTCCCCCCCCCCCACCCTCCGGCGCTTGAAAATCTATGTGCGGCCCGCGGATGATACCACAAACGTCCAAATGGCCCCCGATGCCAAAAAGGTTCCCCACCCCTGCATTAGACGAATGATACACTCAGGGTACATCATTAAATATGTTTAATAAAACAATGGGTCGCTGAACCGACTGAAATTTCGTACAACTAAGGTATTGATATAAATATGGTATATCTTTAGGTATTTTTTAATGGCGAGAATCCACGAAATACTAAAACATTACACTTAACTAGCATGAATAAGGCGATAAAGACAAAAGGTCTTAGAATATTTAGGCAGGAAGTAGTCATATAACACATTGACAGTATTTTGTCGGCTGAAAGAAAAAAAACTATTATGGTTTTTTTATATTTTGTACCTACATACTGGGTGGTTCAAATTCAATAATATTTTTACTTTGCATTTATTTTTGTGCAAGTGTTTTAAACAGTAGTTTCCTGCACTATTTATTAGTATAATTTTGTTAATATTGTTATATACACGTATGTAAAAGCCTAAATAGGCGTAAATAAATAAATATAATTTAAAAAATCGGATATAATATATAATAATAAAATTTGCTAGCGGTGAACACAGAACGGTGAAAGCAAAGAAGGACCGTAATAAAATTTGGAAAGCTAGAAAATATTGTCGGTCGGCAGGGACAATCTAACCTCAAATTGATTTACGAACGAATTAAGCTGAATGTTAATATTTTATATAACATCTACCTCATTCAATGACGAATTTTTAACACATTTTAATAATTTTTTCACCTCTGGAATTCAATGTTCAATGATGTTTTGATCGAAATATGCAGAATAAACTCGCGAACGAAAAATATCAACAAGCGCGTAGCAGGGCGTAGCTTCAATGTGTGTGTGCGTTGTTTGTTGTTTCTATTGGTCAAGTGACCCAGTATACGACTATCTCTTTCTGTTACACGTAGAGAGCGAGAGATGGCAAATAAAATTACAGGCCTATCTACAAAATTCAGCTTTGTCTATAAGAATTTGGCTATTCTACGTCATCAGTTTAAAGGTTTTAGCGGAGATATACGCCCCTAACTACCTAATATTTGAAGTGTTGTAATCACAAATAAACAACCAATAAACCAATCATAAACAACTCACTTGATCGGTATTGCCATGTCCCAAAAACGAAAAACCATTTTTCAGGGATGAAAAACCCATGTTGTACCATATTTTGAAGGATAAAAAACTTGGTCGGCTGAATTATTCGTCAGGCGCTTCATACCAGTACCGTGAAATAAATAAATATTTTATTGCTATCACATTCTCTTGCAGGCTAAATCCTATAGATTTATTATGTGTTTGTCTCTTTTTAGTGTCGCTCGATTCCATTTCATCGAGTATCAAATTACAACGGTGCTAAAGAAGTGTTCACTTCAATATTTTTTTCTACAAATCAGCAGTAGTTAGTGTAGGTACCTAATTAAAGTTACCCACCTATAAGTATACTATTTATTTATATTAAACTGTTCAATGAACTCCCTGTAAATGTTAAGGAGTTGCAGTTTTTCGTGGATTATGTCTCAATGTTGTGAAGTCCAAATTTTAGTAAGTAGGTACCTAGGTAGAAATAATATTATAGTAGTTTTAGAATAGATTCTATTATGTATAAGATGTTAAATTTTATAGCTAAATAAAATATATTAATATATATAATAAAGACAATAAATGAAAGTTTCCCAGAAAAAGAGTTTTTGGAAGACCAAAGAGGTGAGAGAAAAATGTTCATCGGCAGTGTTGATATACCGACTACGAAACAATTGGAAAAGCCTGTGAAGAGAAAATGAATAGATCTTACCAAATCAAATGAACAGGTGCGAGAAGAAAAAGCTTTAGAATTTGTGGACACTTCTTATCATTGTCTAATCATTGGGTATCATTATCTTCCGTCGCAAAATCAAGTCGGCCACTTAAGACTAATAATACCGCCTTTTCGGCAACCAGCAATTCTCCGTCTTTTATACTGCGTCTCGGACGTCTGCGTACCAGATCTGTACTCATCAAAGCTAAGTGCATAAATTAATTGGATTAAAGACTCTCTACACAGCGTCTTCAAAGATGAAATAGGTCCTGTGGGAAATTATTTTCCTCAGGGCCTCCTGTATGGAGTTATTGTAAAAAAATGTCATTGAGAAGGAAGTCTTTCGATATCGATACAACTGTAGTTATTTTAGGTGTAGAAAAATGACACAACTTTTAAAAAAATTTAAAAATCTGACAGTTTGGTTGGGTAATTTAGCAATGTAAAACTATTTTTTTTGTGAACCATGGGATTTTCAAACTCGTTCCACTGTTGTTCCATAAGCGAGGTGGGAGACAACTATGTGACAAATTTTCGTATGTCTGTTTATCTCTTGAGATAACGTTTAAGCTAATTTTTTATTAAATAGTACAGGATATGTAGTCATGTCGATGGTACGATGTTTTTTTTTTTTTTTTTTAATTTTATTTTAACTCGTCTATTTAAATAAAATCCATAATGCATCCTTTTTTCTCTTCAGTTGTGGCTAATTCTAAAACTGGGCAAGTACTGAACCTACAATCTTGTGTACAAGGATGACAATTTACATGCATGTGCCGAGTTTTATTTTGTTCATTTTTTTCGTTTTTATTTATTGCCTATTTGGTGAAATGTGCAAGAATATTCTTTGTCAATAAATTTACGGTCTGGTCTTATTTTTTTAACAGTTATGAAAGTACTTGTATTTTGCAAATATAGAGTTAGCATTTTGTTTGTTACATTCCGGTTCCAGTTAAAGATGGTGGCCGTTGTAGCCGGTAGCCACGCTCAAAAATCATTTGTCCGCATGTTTAACTTTAAGTAAGTAGCTATTCTGGAGTAAATATTTCTCGTAGGTTGCAATAAATTTTAATACTCTTATAAAACATATATGTAAACACATTATGTGGTAAGGTGGTAAAATTTACAAGAACATAATTTTGTAAAAAACTAGCAATATCACGAAAAAAAATTTGATAAAAGTGCGTACCCATTATCATTCCAATAAAAGAAAAGACAAAATGGAAGAGATCCATGAAGCTGGGGTCTATGGGTTCTTCAACATCGGGTTTGGCCCTTTTGTCCTCTCCCTCTGATTCCTTGTCTTTGCTCCTGTTGGTGAGGTGGATGTCAAATGCAACTCCGGCTAGCTTGGCGATAGTCAGCATATGTTGGATGCAGCGTTGCCAACTCTACGTCTTTTTGCGTAGATCTACGTATTTTAGGTCTTTCCTGAACATCTACGAACTTAGGCCCAGAATCTACGTATTTTCTATCAAATTGTACAAATTTGCAAAATAACATAACTTTTTAGGTTGAAGCAGCATATTTTCCATAACTTTACCAGACGCGGACTCCAACAAACGTTCCGTTTCATACAAGAGTCCGCGCCACACAAGAAGTCGCGCAGACAATTCTTCCATTTAAAAAAAATACAATTCTTCCATTTCAACAGGATCAGCAAATCAATGGGTTTTGGCGTCGTGTTTCAAAAATACGAAAAGGCGATTCGTCTCAAATGATTCCCTCATTACCCCGGTTTGCACAAAACTTAAACATTGCCACATAGCAGTGCAAATATCGAGCGTCTGTTTTCCACGATAAATTTGATGAAAACTAACATCCGAAAAAAACTCTCTACTGACACGCTAACAGGCTTACTTTTTACGAAAAGTGGCTTGAAAACAAGCAGCGAGCCTTCGCAGGAACATATTAAATATTTTAATCAATATATGTACAAATTCAATTTGCCTGAAGATTCTGAAAATTGCGTTTTTTTTAATTTCTTTTTTTTTTACCACAAATGTGACAATTTTTTATTTACTAGATTCTTATGTGCCTTGAAGATGTGAATCATTTAAATTTACTGAATTTAAAATTAATCTTCTTTTATAAATAGAATTTAATTTGCCTGAAGATTCTGAAAATCGAGAATTATTTTTAATTTTTTTTTTTTTACCACAAATGTTGCAATTTTTATTTACTAGATTCTTATGTGCCTTAAAGAGGTAAATCATTTAAATTTACTGAAATTAAAGCTTAATGTTCTTATGTAAATAGAACGGCATCATTTGCGCCTAGCAATTTTTACCTCATGTGGGTATTTTCTAAAAACCCTACGACAAATGTTGCAAACAAGTATGGTAAACGGTAACCGCAGCCTATGAAAGTTTACAATACCAGGGGTATTCTTTTTAAATAAATTTTATAAAAAAATACTCATTTTATTCTGTTTCACCTACCCTAACTTCTTCATTTCGCTTAAAAAAAAAATACGTAGATCTACGAACTTTTCATAATCCAAATTATACAGTTTCTACGTAATTTTCTAGTCTGACCTACGTCTTTTTCAAAATTTGGGTTGGCAACACTGGTTGGATGTTATCTGCCCGAGCGTAGTATCTTGTCGATGGCTCGATTAAGCAATATACTAGTTGATATGGGGATTGGTTTATTTATGTTGATATGTGAGGAGGAATGCCGACGTAATGGTATGGCAATTTCAAAAAGAAAAGAAAAAATGAAAAATTTGTGGAGTTCACAATTTATCATTACTTACCTATTTTGAAAGTGGGTATTAAATCGTTAACATGTTTAGTCGCAATAACCGTAGTGTCCTTATAAGCGTGTCCTTTAAAATGAAGATTTTTTTAGTAATAGTAACAAACTACCTTTTGCAAATTATCATAATATTTACCTATTAGGTACTTATGTTAAAAAATTAAAAAGAAATCCATTCATTCCCAAGACACAATAACCTGACAATGTATTCTATATGTTCTCGACTAGCAATCCGATGATAGCGGGTTCAAATCCCGGCGTGCGGAAATAAATTTGATTTGATTTGTATTATTTCACAATTAATTAAGAATAATATGTTTACTAGCTTTCAACCGCGGCTTTGCTCGCATGGTATTAGGGGGAAACTACTCCATAAAGAATTTTCCCACGGGAATGAAATGTTTTTTCCGGGATAAAAAATAGCCCATCTCATTTCCCAGTCCTCCAATCATCTCTTTTTAAAAAAACCTCGTCGATCGGTCACTCCATTTATATTATTATAGCGAGTTCCCGGCATGCGTTGCTAATAAAGAAATAATCAAGAAATTATTTCACTCTGCGTGCCTTTTCCCATTCATCCTGTTCCCCTTCCGCCACCCCTTCCTCTACCGCATCCCCTTCTTCTCTCGCGTTCCCACCCGAGTTCCCCTCCCCCCTCCTGAGTTTCCCTCCCCCTCCCACGAACTCCCCTCCCGAGTTCCCCTTCCCCCTCCCGGGTTCCTCCGCCCCCACCCCCTCCCACCTCCAGCATTCCATATATTCAGTCCAGGCACATTCAGTTTTCAAACAGCTCGCGTACTATTGCAATTTTTTTATACAAATTTCATAATGCTAGAGCTCACCAGCAAAAATGAACTAATACCTAGATCGATATCTTCGGGCTTTTTGTATGGAACAGGTGTCGACACTATTTAACCATAAAAAATGAAAATTTCATGACTCTGACGTCACATACCATCGACAAGGATAGAGGAAAGTAAAAAAGTAAGGAAATTGTAAGATTCCTATTGGTCATTAGTTATTACTCTGACGTCACAAACCACGTGATAGTGATTTGGTCACAAAAAAGGTCTGAGTTATACCCCCCTGCTCACCAGTAAATATAAAAACCATCGCGGGTAAGCTCACGTCAAATCCACAAAGTTTCATCGTAATCGGATGAACGGTTAGCAATGCATAATTTTATGATTCCAGAACTCACTATTATATACAGAAACCATCTTAGGTTTGCGCACATCAAATCCCCAAAGTTTCATCGCAATTGAATGAGTGGTTAGCAACGCCTAATTTCATTATGCCAGAACTCACTATTGCATATTTCTATACTTCTACCATCACAGGCATGCGCACATCAATTCCCCAAAGTTTCATCGCAATCGGATGAATGGTTTAGCAATGCATAGGCGCCATACAAACATACAAACACAGAAACAAACGTATTTTGATTTTTATATATGGATAGATTTATGGCATGTTTCAGACAACCACCATCCAGAATTGAAAAGTCGCCTGAAATGGCTTTAGCCGTGTTTGGAGATCAGATCTGAATAGCCAGGTACTTCTCCATCTTCCTCTTCCCATCTCCCTCCCCTCAGCCTCACAACACACTCTCACCAGCTCCAGACGGAAGCAGTTGGGACTCTTCAGCGGTATTCACATAAAAAAATACATATTTACAAAAAATCTACCACCATCATCATAAGCATGATGGAATTGATGAAAAAGGATTTGCTTTTGAAATGATGGAACTTCAATTACCATCCGAGGAATTCAACCCACAACATCTTGGTAGAAACCCGACACATCCCACCTCCCCACCTTAACTCACTAACCGGTCGGTAAGTTTATTATCTTATCTATAATCAGTACCTACGCATAAACTTTTGTTTTCCGTTCCAAATAATTCTGGTATATTTTTCATTTGGAAAGAAGCAAAAATTCCCTTTCACTCACCTCTTCTCCACCGATCTCATGAGGACGATGCTTGAGATGATCATCAATACATGGTGCCAAGATTGATAGCGCATGATCAAAACTTTGATCACCAGACCCGCGATGGTTGAAGTCCATTCCCGGGCCTCTCGTCCTACCACTCTCCTTTGGTAGTATGACAATGCCCACACACCCACAATCAGGAAAGTTATCCAATCTAAAGACCAGATAAAAGCACAATTAAACAACCTAAATAAAGTTATACAATCTAAATAGTAGATAAATAGCAATATAAAAAACAAAATAATTTTCCTTTGTGGGTCGGTAGGTAGATAGGTACGTATGTTACGTATGAATGAGGAGAGATTTTCCGAAATTGGAACTGGGGATGTGATTCATTGAGGCAGTAGAGCGGTGATCGGCTGAACGTCGCGTCGTGACGTAGCTAGAAGTCCATTTTCCACTGGGAGATTTGAATTTACTGCAATACGAGTGGCGTCTGCATTTGCAATGTTTTATTTACAATTAGCTGGTTCCCGGCGTTGCAATGCCATATTCAATGAAATACATTGTTTCTCCCTGAATCACCTTTCTGGTGCGTCACCATTCCCCTCCCGCGTCTCCTTCCTAGCTAGCTTTATAAATCATAGCCTATTTGTTATTCTGGCGTATTAGCTATATTATTGTAAAGTTTCATTAAAATCCATTCAGTGGTTTTTGCGTGAAAGAGTAACAAACAAACGTACATCCATATAAACTTTCGCGTTCACAATATTAGTAAGATACGTTACTATTTTATTTTATTTTATTATTTTGTTGTTTTAGTTTTTTAGGGAAATAAACAGTAATATATGTAGGTACATATTATTTTTTTTAAAAGAAAGACATACATTCCCGGGTTACGAATAACCCAACAATGTTTGAAAATCTCCTACTATCACCACAGAAAGCCGAAAATGTTGCTTGTGTTGTGATGGAGGACTTAGCCAGCCGAGGAATCGAACACGCGACGCTCGGGTGGGACCCAAGCGCTATGCCCACTCAGCCACTGATCGGTCATATATTTCATTATGGTAATTACATATTACATGAACCAGCGGATGTTTCCGCAAAAAATCATAGAATTATAGAAAAAAAATTAATAAAACAAACATAACATGGTAGATAAGGAAGAAAAGAATTTATAAAAAATAAATAATTAAAAAAAAAACATAGAATAAAGTATGTAGGATAGATACTAATTGTTGGTTAAACTAATGTTCGGAATGAAAGGGGAGAGTGCCAGGAGAATTTGCAGTGTTACTTATGCATTGCTGATGTATAATCGAGGTCATTAGCGGCTTATGCATACTGCCTTCATGACAAGGATATGACGGGGAAAGTGTTGTGAATACTTACATTCATACAAAGAGTCGCGTGGTAGATACTCTCAGTATTACCTTGATGAAAGTAGTGAAAGACCACTGAAACGTATCATGTTCGTATAAAACGTAACCTTGCGGCAGAGCAGAGACCAGGGCTCAGGATAGTGGGCCAAGTAGTTATCTGTCATGTAGGTAGGGTTTTCAATCAAATAAAAGAAGAGGAACTTTATAAAAATGTATTGAATCCAAAACCAAAAAGTAACAAGGAAGTGTACAAACTTCGTACCAAGGTAACAAAAAGGAAATACAAAAATACACATACCAGATGGACTCCTAATGGACACGCTAAGCTAACAATACGGAAATAACCCCGGTAGACGAACGCGATCTTGCTTCGCAGTGAGAAAACACGAGACGGGACGGGAACTCCAGTCTTCCCATATGGGAACGGCGCGGAACCCAGAGCACCAAGGTCGTCCTTCTAATTGGGCAGGAGGACGCTATACCTCCAAGGAGCGCATTCAGCCACGGGCCATCTCTACGAACTCCAATCCAAAGGCACGTGGTCCCCATCAGTAGCCAAGTCTGGCGTATTACGGTTAGCAGACCGTGACATTGCGACGCGGGGTCGTGAAGGCATATTAAAGTAGCCAACACCAGGAGCAATTCACTTCACGATTCCTTTTCCAGAAATACATCCACAAAACGGCCAACCAGCCACATCGGAAAAAAGTGGGACTTACACGTCATCCACTAAAAATAACTCGTACACGAACCTCGCGTGTTACGTAAAAAACACCCCGCGTTCTTTTAGGTTTAAAATCGACTTAGATTCTCATGATTAAACGTAAATTTAAACACCAGGATGGTGAGTGACCAATTTCCGACCCAACTGCCCAAGTTGATCGGCAGGAAGTGCCCATAAACAAAAAGGAACTCTCTCTTTTCCAAAAATTACCAGTGTCCAAAAAAAACACCATAGACAAAATAACCACCTAAGCAAGAACTGCATTAGTCACATAATTATTTATGTGACACCACCACTCGGAATCGAAGCGTAACCTGAAATGACTTTAGTCTTTAGCCGTATTTGGTGACCATATTGTGTGAATTACCATGTACTTCCCCACCTTATTCTTCCCCGTTTCCTTCTCCTCCCCATGCCGAAATAACCCACACAAAAGGCGGCACAATAGGTACTCTAATAACGGAGATTTACTCAAGGCTCACATATTAATTGATTCTGACGAATTCGTAACTATAATACCTTTTTCTTTTAAACCGACATACACGGAGGTAAGTTATTTATATTTAAGATTAATAAAAATAGTACCCACCTTACCATTAAAATATTTAACGTAAACTGGTTTTAAAATTTTATAAAACGTTGTTCAAATGTAAATTTAGCGGTAAATACCACATTTTATTTTTGTAGACGATGAATTAATAACTTTCGGAGGGATTCGTGATCAGAATTAATTAAAATAAACCCAGCGGAAAGATCATCTTAAATCATTTAATGTCATCTCATATGCGGATGACACAGTCATCATAATCGAAGGAATAACATGGACAGGAGTGAATATAGCTGCGAATCCTGACATTAACATATTGAAGGAATGGTTTGATGATAACTTACTTAGTCTTAATGTAGAAAAAACATCATATATACCTTTTCACCTTGCTGATCCTGTAACTGACTTCAATATTAGAGTAATAGTGCACAGTCGTTTGAGTAAAGGAGGGGAATGTAACGATAATTGTAAAATCCTTAAGAAAACCAAAGATGTCAAATATCTAGGGATCACTATAGAAAGTAACATGAAATTTAAGAAACATGTCGAAAACTGTGTCAAAAGAATTAGAAAACTTACTTACATATTTATACATTTAAGAAATATCCTAAGTCATTCAAATATTAAAATGGTTTACTTTGCTTTTGTGCAGTCATTACTGCAGTACGGCATTATCGCATGGGGAAGCATCTATAAGAATAATCTTTATCCGATAGTAACAACACAAAAAATGATCATCAAAGTTATTATTAAAAAACCAAGAATTTTCCCAACCAACGAACTTTTTGAAAAATTTAAGGTCCTACCGGTTTCAAAACTATTTCAAAAAAGCGCTATTTTAACAGTTTTTAAAGAATCTGAAGTGTCCTCAACACGAAGTATAAGACCTAGAACATCTGGGAACTTATATGTACCTTGATGCAACACGACAGCTGCACAACACCATTATGAATACGTAGGCCCAAAGCTATATAACGAATTACCCAATGCAATAAAAAGTGAGAAAAACTATCTTAAATTTAAAAAAAAACTCGCGTTGTATTTATACAGATAAGCAACAGATTATCTTATTTGTATCGATGATTTTCAGATAAAATCTGTTTCCAATATTTTGCTGATATTATATTTCTATAATAATATGTATTTTTCTAATTTTACAATTTTTTGTAATATCTTACAGTATTTTATTTTCATGTTTGTAACATATTATCTATAAGCAGTTCTAAATATAAGTACATAGACTAGCTCCCCAATTAGACCCGAGAATATTTCTCTACTGATTGGGTAACCATAAAAACTGATAAATGTAACATTATTATTGTAAAAAAAAAAAAAAAAAAACAAATTTCCAGGCCTGCTAACTGCTAGGGCGAATTCGACCGTAGTTCCGTCCAATAAGCCAGGCCGCGCGGTTTGTATTTGTGTACACGCAATCTTCACTTACGTCATTAAGATTCTCACTTAATTTCAGACTACCTACTTGCTAGGGAAAATTCTTAAGTAGGTCCGTCCAATTACACCGGGGTCGCGCGTTACATATTTGTTTACACGACTTCTTCACTTACGTCGTTAAGATTCTGAATATATTTTAGGGTATTGTGTCGTCTTAACGCAAAAAAAACATCGCCCAAAAGTTTTACTTAATTTTGTGAGGTTCAAATTTAATTTGTCCAAAAACTTAATTTACCACATTATACAATTAAAGCAAATCCGATAAAAGTTTGTAAGCAGAAGATTTTACACTTCGAAGCTTTTATTTATAAAATTAAAAAGTTTCTTTATATACTGGGTGTAACAGGACGTACCCGAGGGATTTTTACCATCGATTCCTGACATTATTTGGAGTAAAAAATGTAAATGAAATTTTGGACTCCGGTGACATTTTTGATGTTTTTTTTATTTATTTTTTATACAAAAATATTAAAAAATGGTAGGTGTTGGACAGTTGGAGGCGGAGTGAGGGGTTGGTCGGTTACTCGGCTGAGTGACCAATGACAACAAGCGGAAGAATTTTTTTTTGTTTGAATTTGAAGAAAAAAAAATAATAAAAAAATGTCATAAAAAGTCACCGGAGACCAAAATTTCATGTACATTTTTCACTCCAAATATGCTCAGGAATCGCTGGTTAAAATCCCTCGGGTATGTCCTGTTACACCCTGTATATAGCTTTTATATATTAAGAAACCTTATTTTTTTTAGACTTACAAATGACTAATTTAAAAAAATGCCCCATTAAAACAAGACCAAGAAAATACTCGCGGCACCTAATTAATTAAAGGGTGTATGGAATTTGTAGGCGATCAAATTATCCAGCCACAAAACATTTGATTTTGAATAATTCTCAGCAATTCAAATGTTGAAAAATGTTAAACCTGCCTTTAGGAAACCCTCGAACTTGTTGGAAAAAACTCTACAAAATAATATCCGTTAATGTAGGTACGTTTGCCCACAATTTTTCGAAACGCTGAATTTGTCCACCTTTTCTTATGTTGAATATTCTCGCTAATTTAATAAACTAAATGATTAATAAAAGCCAATAACAGTGAACAAAATAAAACTCAGCATATGCACGTAAGTTGTCGTCCTTATTCATGATGGGGGTTTCAACACTTGCCGAGTTCTAGAATCAGCCACTACTGAAGCTAAGTAAGGCCGAATTACTTATTTTATTTAAATTGACAGTTCATAAAAATTAAATTAAATCGTACCATCGATATAATATGAATACATTTCCACAACCTGCTCCATCTAATAAATATATCGCTAATATTTAACCCACAAGAGACGAGCAGACCTACATAAATTTCTAATTTGATTTTCTTAGTTAAAAAAATTGTCGCTTGTTTTCGAATAATGTGGCCTTTTTCGAACAAGTAGTGTGGTATTCGTACTAGTTAGCACGAAATTTGATTTTGCATGGCTAAAATACCCCAACCTGACTAAATGATTTTTTTTTATCAAAAGGTATATAGTTTGTATCTAGTACGAACTAGATATACTCTTGAGTTGTGTTAATCTATTAGTATTACGTACAGGTCTCAAAAGATTTCTATTTTTAATATTACCTGGATTAGAGGCAACTTCGGATTTTATTTGTGACCAAAATGGAAGTTACAAGAAAAATAATGAATGATTTAAAACACACTAAAAAGTAGTTTTTAGGGCCAAAATTTTAAATTACGAACGACCAACTTAGGGAACGTACCCATACTACGTGACCAACTTTTTGCAATTTTTAACCCCCCCCCCCCCCCTCCCGGTGACCAAAAACCTAAGCAACCCGCCGCTCATTTGTATGGAGCGTGACATTTTGAAGACCCCCCCCCCCCCTAAACGTGTCACGTAGTATGGGTACGTTCCCTTACCTCAGAACACTAACTAGAGCTTATTTTTAGGTGAACAAAGCACAAGAGTCTCAACTGCTCCCGACTGTTCGAAGTCAGTGAGACTGTCGTACCCAAAAGGGGTACGTGTGTGTGTGACTGTGAAGATTGAGGAAGGGAAAGAGGTGGAGTAGGATAAGATTGGAAAGACGTTTCGAAACGGGTCAAGTTTGATACAGGCTGTCAATCGACTTGGGTCGTATTGGTCCGCACGACACTAGTGGGTTAAATAGGAAACATGCATCTTTCCTGAGTAAGCAATATTTTTTTCGCAATTCTTTCTCAAAATATACAAAAAGGCCAAAGATACCCCAACTACTCGAAAAACAATGTGTTTTGGACATTTTCAATGTTATTTATGCTCTTGATTCTTGACACTGCGTTTACTTTTCTTGAACAAATTCAATAATATATAAAATTTTGAACGTGTTCAAAATCGTTTCTTGCGATGCATAGATTTTCGTATATCGTTCCCTTCTATGTCACCAATGGCCGCATTTTTCAATGTGTTGTCGTTGGAAGACTGGAGAATCTCGACTGATATAGGTAGGCTCTTTCCACAGAAAATTGCTAGATTCATCGTAAATAGCCCGGAACTCCTACAACGAATTTAATAGATGGTATTTGTCGTATATTCTAAACCACATGCACAATAGATTTGTGAAGTACAAATCTATACAATATTGTGCAAAGTTTCTTTCTTACTGTGCCTGGTGTTTTTGCCTGGAGTGCTCGATAATATGAAAAGAAAACTGTTAAATTTTCTTTTGCAATAGAATAAATAATGTAATTGTGGTTTCTCGCTGAAAAACTGTGATTGCGGAGAGACCGGTTTTTTTCATTGCACGAAAAATATATAATTTACTTCATAAGTCTAAAGGGGTATTTCTTATTTATTAGGGATAACGAATATTAATAAATAAACAAATAAATAGTGACCGACCGAAGATTTGGTTTCGGTTTCGGCAAGTTTTGGCAAAAAAACTAGTTTCGGCATAAGTTTCGGTTTCGGCATAAAATCTGCCGAACCTTCGACCGCACCGAAACTCTGCGTTCGTGAATTATTGCGCGTCGTTCGGCTAACTTGAGATGAGTTCGTGGCTTGTGTGTCACCCGCCATAATCAGCTGAGCTTGCCGGCCGGTCCGGCGATTGTGTTGTAAGTTTATGTGTTATTTCTAGCGCATAGTGAACAGGTAAGTGTTTGTTTTTGTTATTACTTCTATCTCACCTTTTTATTGGCATTTATTAAGCATTGAAGTTCTAATTTACTCGGATTTATTTATTATCACTCTGCTAACTTATCTTATAAATAGCCACTATTTGTAGGTTTAAGTACCGAATAATAAACTCAGAGTTTTTAAATAAATAAATCGTGTTTAATTAATCGAAAAAGTACGTTTTTGTATGGATAATCCCTGAGAAGGATGCTGAAATACCCCCAAAATTAATTATGAATTTGACTGGTCAGTGGTTGAGTGGGCATAGCGCTTGGGTCCCACCCGAGCGTCGCGTGTTCGATTCCTCGGCTGGCTAAGTCCTCCGTCACAACACAAGCAACATTTTCGGCTTTCTGTGGTGGTAGTAGGAGATTTTCAAACATTGTTGGGTTATTCGTAGCCCGGGAATGTTTCAGTTTCAGTTTCGTCACCGTGCGGGACAGTTTATTTTAACATTGCTCCGTTGCGCGAATCATACCGACCCGCGCTCCGCCCTTGTTAAATCGTTTCTTTGAGCAGATTTCTGCCCAATTTTAAATAGTAATAGTGTGTATACAGTGTGAAATAACAGTGCCGAATTGAATAACGTGTTGAAACATAAAATATTCGATTCCATTAGAAGCCTACCGGCTGTGGGAGCCTTTTGGCGTCCCACAAAAAAGTGTCGAAGTCTGTAACTCTGGAGAACGGAAAAAAATATATCAGTGAATGCGCGCTATCAAACTCTATCTAATAAGTGTACTTGGTGTTCAAATTTATTTTTCTGAAAAACATTATTCAAACTTAAATTTTTTTTTCCTCAAAAAAGTGTAGATACCCATAACTTTCCCCAGTGAAAACGAATCGTGGAAACAGTTATACCATTAAAACCGCGCTGTGAAACTCTATCGAATAAGTGTACTTGGTGTTCAAATTTATTTTTCTGAAAAAACATTATTCAAACTTTAAAAAAAAATTTCCACAAAAAAGTGTAGATACCTATAACTTTTCCCAGTGAAAACAAATCGTGGAAACAGTTATACTATTAAAACCGCGCTGTGAAACTCTACGGAATAAGTGTCGTATCCCGTAATTTCATTTGTTTTAATCTTGCATTCGGAGTGTAATTATTATCTACATTTAAATTCACTTCTTAAAACTACGGTAAGTTATGTTGAGGTAAGATATGGACCGCGCAGATGAGATTTTAAAGCGGATCTCGGAAGACCTAGACCGCCAAATGGCCCACAGGGCACGTCTGGCGGAGATGGAATATGAGGATGCTGTGGAATTTGCTCGTTCGCTGGAGACCACAGACCCTACTGCGGGAACGTCTCATCAATCCCCGGTAAGAGATAAAACTAACTTGGGCTTGTCCTTACAGATTGCTGATATGATTACGCAGTCTCCCGATAAGGATCAGGAGTCAGATCCTCGGCGACTTACGGCAGGCTTCTGCAGTAATGTTAATGAGGGAGTGGGAGGTAAGTCTCCAATTCAAATAAACAAAAAGCGCCCACGCTCTGAGGAAGTTCAACCTTTCGAAGATTTCCTGAATAAGTTTTGGGAAAACCTCGCAAAAATTACAGGTGCCGTCACGGAGGGTAGGAACAAAATGAATAAGGAGGAGAAACAAGTTGTCGCTCAAGCGATCGACATAATCAAGAGAGACCTAGTTATCCTGGTTGTGGAGAATGCGTCGCTGAAGGCAAGGGCTAACGCTCTCGAGGAAGTCATTACCTCTCAAGCTGGCTTAGTTGAAAAAATCGACCATTTAATCAAACATAAACCGACTGCTGCCTCCCCCTCAGGCGAAAAACAAACAAACGCGAGCAAAAGAACGTACGCGAGTGCGGCTGGCGCGACACCTAGCGCCTCGATCTTTGTCGATGGACAGGAGCGCGGCTTACCTCCTCAACAGCCGACAGTATTGTTCTACCCCACGGTACCGGAAGGTAAAACGTCGGAGGACACTAAAAAAGTGATCACCTCCATCCTAGATCCAAAGTCAGACGGATTCCAAGCGGTCCGCACTAGAAGTATTAAGGGAGGAGGCTTTCTCCTACAAACATCCAGTGCCGGGGGGTTGAAAAATATACAGAAGGCTGCCGAGAAACTCTCTGCTAGTGGTATAAAAATGATCAGTCCACAGGGCCGCCTACCCAAAATTGTACTTTATGACGTCCCGAGGGGTGACGTCTCAAAAGATGCCGCCCTATTTGAGGAGATCTTCGTAAATAATATCACAGGGAACTGCACCCTCACTAAGGACGACCACCTCAGAACCATGCGGAGGGTATCACTTTTTGGTAAGAGGGATGCCCCTACCATGAATATGATTATTACGTGTCATCCTGACTGCAGGAAGGTTCTAATAGACAGCGGACATTGCTACCTTGGGTGGAACGCCTGCCGTGTTCGGGATTACTTGGGTGCAACGAGATGCTATAAATGCCACTTGTATGGCCACGTGAGCAAATCTTGCACCCAGGAGACGACAACATGCAGCCACTGCGCCGCAACCGGCCATGACTATGAGGATTGCCCCAAAAAAGCACTGGCCGCTGTCTGCGCTACCTGCTCAAGGTTTAAAAAACCGGCGAACCACTCTACGGGAGATCGTGCTTGCCCTGCCCACAGAGCGGCTATAGAGGTCCAAGTACGTATGACGGACTATGGCGGGCGCTAATTCCCTCACCATTGGTCAGGCAAACCTGCAAAGATCTCGGGTGGCCACCCTGGAGACCCAGCGGGTGATGTCTGACCTTGGCATAGACATCATGCTTATTCAGGAGCAGTACGTGTGGCAAGGCAAAACTCCTGGAATTAATAGTCCGGGTGCGGTGCTCGAGGTGGGTTCCTCTCCAGGTGCGGGTGTCCTGGTCAATACTTCCTTGATCAGACCCCTCCTCTTGGGAGGGCTCTCAAACGAGTACCAAACCTGTGTATCCATTAAATTAGCTAACACGGAAATCATCGTGATCTCCGTTTACTTTAAATACGGTAATCCTGTTGAACCACATATTTTGAGCTTAACGCGGGCGCTTCACAAATTAAGAGGTCGAAACGTAATTATCGGTGGAGACTTCAACGCGCGATCGCCTCTCTGGTTCGACTATAACGGAATTCGGACGGAAAGATCCTTTGCTGTCGAAGACCTTATTGCGGCGCAAGGTCTGTTCATCCTCAATGAACCGGGCATGCTTTCTACTTTTTCAGGAGCCGGAGGCGAAAGCAACATTGATCTCACTCTATGTTCTAGATCTGTTGCGACTAAAATATCTCAGTGGAAAGTTCACGAGTGTGCGTTAGTTTCTGATCATAGACTTATAACCTTTTCTGTGGGTATTCCAAAGACAGAAGCTCCACGGTCTACGTGGAATTTCAGAACCACAAGGGCGGATTGGGATAAATTCGGGGAGGCGCTACGTCAATCATTAAGGGGCTTTCACGACGTAGCAGCTAGGGAACCGGACAATTTGGGGAATTTTTTCAACGCGGCGGTGGTATCGGCCGCAGAAGCCTCTTTGGGAAGAACTAACCCTAAAAAGGCTATTAGGACGCCGTGGTGGACACAAGAGCTGACTTTGCTGAAGGGTACATTTAAAAGCGCTTACAGGAATCTCAGTGTGGTCAGGCAGAGTTTATGCTCGCCCGAAGAGGCTATTGTCCTCCAAGCCCGCTTTAGGGCCGCACGAGGTGCCTATCGCTCGGGTGTCCTTTCGGCAAAACGAGCTGCCTGGCATAATTGGGTTAATGAAGTGGGTAACGCCAACCCGTGGGAAATCCACAGCGTCGTTGGAAAAACGGGAAAAGGATCTGAAAGTTACTTGTCGAGCGTGGTGCTCGGGAACGTTGAGAGTGTCGATGTTACCTCCACTCTTGAGACACTTCTGGGCAAGTTAGTTCCGTTAGACTCAGTAATAGGGGAAAGTGTTCACCATAAACAGATTAGAAATCTGTCACGGCTACCACCTAGTGAGCCCGCCCAGGGGAACGGCGTGCCACCGTTAAGTCGAATCGAAGTGGAGATAATAATTAAGGGTTTGGGTCCAAAAAAGGCACCGGGATTTGATAGATTGAATGGAATAATTGCGAAGAATGTCTGGATCCACGCCAAAGAGGAGTTCTACCAGGTGTTGGAGACGTGCTTGCGTAGGGGAAAATTCCCTACGGAATGGAAGAAGGGCGTGCTCCGGATTATACCAAAGGGCAACGGTAAGCCGAAGACGGACATAGGAGCTTATAGACCTATAACATTATTGCCAATTCTAGGTAAAATATTGGAAAACATCATCAAGCACCGTCTACACCTCACCCTAACGCCGCCTAGCGATCTTCAATTCGGCTTTGTCCCCGGCAAATCCACGGAGCACGCCATTAAATATGCGCTTGAATGGGTGAGGGTATGCCAAAAGAGGTACGTCATAGGCATCTTCTTGGATATCTCGGGTGCCTTTGATCACGCGTGGTGGCCGATGATACTTACCAAGCTGAAAGGCAGGAATTGCCCGCGTAAACTGTTTGAGATTATTAGTGACTACCTAAGTGGTAGGACAGTTATCATAGGGCACGGGGACGTTTTAATCACTCGAACAGTCGACATGGGATGTCCGCAGGGGTCGGTCCTCGGACCCGACCTGTGGAAAATCTTGTTTGACGACTCCTCCAGGTTGCCCTTGCCTGAAGGTTGTATATCGGTCGACTACGTAGATGACAAATTGTTTTTGGTCTCTGGGAACAGTAGAAGGGAAGTGGAATCTAAGGCTGAAGAAGGTTTACAAGTGATCCTTGAATGGGGACAGAGAAATAGACTGAACTTCGTTCCCCACAAGACCGTGGGCCTCCTTATGAAGGGCATGCTCAGCCGAGGCAGGAACCCCTTCATCAGAATGGGAGGCACACCCATCCGATTTGCAGAAAACACCAAGTATTTAGGCGTAATTTTGGACAGATCTTCCTCGTTCCTAGCCCACGTCAAGAACGCCTCCGACAGGGCCCAGGCCCTGTTTCAGAAACTGAGAAGACTCTCAACTGCCGAGTGGGGATTGCGTTCTCCGGCGATTCGCCTGCTGTACAGAGGGGTATATGTGTCGCAAGTCTCATATGCTGCCTCTGTGTGGGAGCATCGCTTGGATAACGTCTTGATAAACTCGGCTCTTAAACGGGGTCAGCGGACTCCTCTGTTGGCGCTCTTGGGCGCTTATAGGACTGTGGCCTCAGATGCATTACCGGTTCTGGCCGGCGTCCTGCCGATTGACCTTGAAATTAGGGAAATATTGACCAAAAAGGAACTTATTAGAGGCAGGGCTGCTGTCCACCTGGGAGTCGAGCTGACACCGGGAGGAGTAGTGGCCCTCCCTGGCTTGCTCAAAGCGATGCGTGAGAGGACGCTGAGTGTATGGCAAGAGCGATGGGATAGGTCGACGAAGGGCAGATGGACTTTCTCCTTCTTTCCTTCAGTTAAATTCAGAATGGAAGGGGCATACATTAAACTAGATCACTACATGACGCAGATGCTTTCTGGGCATGGGGAGTTCAGGGGTCGGCTTCATAGCTTGACCCTCTCTCCTCACCCAAACTGCGCATGTGGTGATACTAACCAAGACGCCAAGCACATTCTGTGGCACTGCGAGTTGATGAAGGAAGCACGAGAGGAAATGTTGGATGGTTTGCGCGGAATAACAAGACCAGCGTGGAATGCTGACCTTGTGTCGAACAAAGAGAATTTCGAATGCTTGAAAAAGTTTGTCAAGTCCTGGGTAGAGAGATGGCCTGTACTTAGAGTCGCCGACCTAGACTAAATTCATCTTTGTTTCAGGTGCTACACGTATTGCTCCCGTCTTCTTCGGTCCTCCTCTATTACTCTTTATTTAGTGAATATGCTTTGAACTATCTATAATATAACTTATGTGACCTATAAATTACTGATTATGTTTGACTATTTTTTTTTTCTTCTCTGGTCTCTGCTAACAATGATTTATGTTTTTACCTCGATAGGTCATCTTGGTGAGCGATGGTAGTGATGACAGTATCGCTTGATACATTATCACTCTGTACTGATTCTGAAATTATGTTTTACATGTATAAATGCTCTTATTATTTTCTATTTTTCTTGATTAGTTTTGGTTTCCATTCTTTGGTGGCGCAACTGAACTGTGCATGTTATGTATCGTCATTCCCCCATAGAAAGGGGGTGGGATAGACCCTGTCCATGCACATTGCCAGGCGAACATACAACAGAGCGGTCTTCCCGCGATCCGCCCGCGCCTCCCCCATCGACATGCGTTGGCCTGAGGCGTAACCGTGCGGTCTCGATGTCCTTCCGTCCCCCCTCCGGTAACCCGACGCTCATCTTTCCTCAAGGTCTTCAAAAACTTCCCCTTCTCTCCCAAGTACATTTCTTCGAGGCAAAATCGGGGAACCGGCTAAAGGACGCGGACTTCGAGCATCGTCTGCGGTTGGGCCGATAGCTATACGCATTCTCATTGGGACTGCCCGGTGGTCTATGGAATACTTTCTCTGGCTTTTTTTAAAAATGTATTTTATTTTATTTCCGCTACTATAGTAATTACTTACATTATAACATAATCATATAACTGTTTTTTCCTCATTACTTATTTTATTCACAGAAGGTTTCTTCGACTGGTCATAGCCGTTATTTTTATTTTTCTTTTTCTTTTACTAACACTATTATCTCTTTTTGATGTTACCTATTTCAGAAGAATTATTCCACGGGCTGCTACTTCTATTTATCTTTTGTATAATGTTAATGTAAGTACTTGCATACTGCTTACTAACCCCGTATGCATGGACATTGGAGGGTCTAGAGTCGTTCAAATAAATGTAGCTTCGTTCAAAAAAAAGTAGAGTCTTGACGTGTGCGGTGAAGGAGGAAACCATATGTTTCCTTATAACGCCGTTGGGAAAGTGGTGGGTCCCCTCCAAAGCCCGGGAATGTTTGTCTTTCTTTAAAAAAAATATATATATATATATATATATATATATATATATATATATATATAAAAATGTCGCAAAATCTTGGATACAAATGTGTCATAAAAATATCATAATATTGTTATCATTGGAAGTTCGGCCAATAATTATTTAGTGTCAAGTCTGTTACAAAAAACCGAAAATTTTCTAAGTTAGTTTACTCTTGAAATTAATAAATTACAAATTTATAAAAACTGATAAACAAAACTGCTTCTGCGTAATTTTTTTTTCTTCTAAAAGAAAGACAACGGTCCCAGGTTACGAATAACCCGATAATATTTGAAAATCTCCTACTACCACCACAATAAGCGGAAAATGTTGCTTGTGTCGTGATAGAGGCCAGACGAGGAATCGAACACGCCAAGCCCGGGTGGGACTCAAACGCGATGCCAACTCAGCCACTGACCTACTTAATTACTTACATAATATTTTTACATATTATAAAAGCCAGCCTAAATGCAATGCATGTTGCCTATTTAGTGCCATCAAAATAATTACTCATATAAAATAAAAATTGTCAAAATACCTGTTTTGTATTATCCTCATCACATATAATACAATAATTTGATTATGAATTTCTGTGCAGTTACCTCAGTTATTTATTTTTGGTACCTTTACTGTCAATGTTCGTCAGATGAAGTCGAAATTATTAATTCTTAAATTTACCGTCGTGGAATTACATTGTTAATTGATTGTTATTGTGGATAAGTAAACAAAATATTTAAAAGACCCGGAGGTATTTTTTCAATAAATAAATTTTACTTCAACATTTTCCCTTGCATTTTGTTTTTTGAAGAGTTTTATTAAATGTACATTTGTTACTTAAATTAAATTTTTCCGCGACCGGTTTCGATACAACCGTATCATTCACGAGCAGAATTAAAACTAACTTAAAAAATAATATGCAAGTACCAAAGATTAATTAGGTGGGAGTAGTGGGAGGGATGATTTTGGGGGGAGGGGGAAAGCGGTGGGAGGAGTCAATATTATACGGAAACATGGTTAGTAAAGGAGATTTGCAAGGCGCTATTATTTTATTCACTAAATTAATTTTAGATTTAATTTTTTTGTTTATTTCGAGCGTTTCTAAAGCGCAAAGATTAAAGTGTGAATTTATATTGCAATGTTTAAATTTTGTTTTTTCTTTATTGAAGCTATGGCCTGACTCTATTAAATGATTCGCAAATTCGGAATAATTATTATTTCTTAAACAAAGTTCATGTTCCCTGATTCTAGTTTTGAAATTTCTAGTTGTCATACCTACATACTGTGCGTCACAATCGTTACATTCTAAAGTGTATATCCCGTTTTTTTTCAAATTTATTAGAAACATCCTTATTATTTATCAATTTTTTTTATTTTAGAATTAGTATAGAAAGCTGGAGAAATATGATCTGGTAATAAACGGGATATTTTTAAGGATAAATCGCCTGTAAAAAGGAGTTTTTTATATATTGGGTAGTTACCAGGTTTGCTCATATTATTACCACTGTAAATGTACTTTTTTGTTAAAAAATTTGCTTGTTTCTTATTAACTAAGCGGTCAATTATTTCAGGTTTATATCCATTGTTCATGGCTATCTGTTTTATAAAGTTAATTTCATTATTATTATAATTATCATTGTTTAAAGGGACATTAATAGCGCGATGTATCATTGAGTTGAAGGAGGCGAGTTTATGTGATAAAGGGTGAAGTGAAGTAGACGGTATAACACAATCAGTGTGCGTAGGTTTTCTGTATATATTAAATACACACTTATTATTATCTAAATTGATATTTAAGTCTAAGAAATTTAAATTGTTGTTATCATTATGTTCCAGTGTAAATTTTATATTTTGGTGAAGGTTATTAATAAAAGTGAGAAAGTTGTCTAATTGTCTGTTACTACCTGACCAAATTACAAATACGTCATCAACATACTTAAACCATACAAAAACATTAGATAATAGGGAAAGTCCACAATCGAATAATTTGTTTTCAAAGGAGTTCATAAATATCTCAGCGAACAATGGAGAGGCGGGATTCCCCATTGGAAGGCCATTATGTTGTTTGTATAATTTATCATTAAAGGTAAAATAGTTTTTTAGTAGTCCACCCAGCGCAGAAGAGAGGACTTATCCATACATTGGTGACCCGAGCGACCAGAATATGTGAAGAAACAAAAATAGGAGCAGAACTTACAAAACTGACCGATGCACTGGAGCATAACGGTTACCCAGCAAGGCAGACAAGGCAAATCATAAGAGCCAAATCTGCCTCAAACCAGTGGCGTAGCGTGGGTTTCGCCCCCCCCCCCAACTTCTACAGGTACTTCTTCCGCAGATTTTCAAGCGCTGACCGGGGGAGGTAGATATTTTCTATTGATTATGCCGAATTTTTATAATTCCGTGTGCCGAGTACTCTTTCAATAAAATCATGCTTATAAACTCTACTACAAATTTATATATAACTGCTCGCAGAAATTGAGAGTGGTATGCCTATAATAGAATTTGCATCTTCATCACGCATACATTTGGAATGCAACTCAAATGCAAAGCTTCGCTAGGTACACAATGTATCGGCAACTTATTGTTATGTTGATAACACAAAACTGGTTTAAATTAAACCAAATATGCGGTGTATCAAAACTACACTCAGAACAAAAAGATGGTTTTTCTTTGATTCTAGCGGCACTTATATTCTGAACACAAAGCTGATTTAAATTAAATCTATATGCAGTGAATTGAAACTACACTCAGAACATTAAAAGAGTTTTTCTTTGATTCTGCCGGCACTTACATTCAGAACACGAAACTGGTTTTAATTAAATCTGTATGTGGTGAATCAAAACTACACTCAGAACATCGGGGCATAGGAAAATTTCGCCGCCCACTTATTTGGGTACTTCAAGCGGAGGGGGGATGGGGGGGGGGGTTTGTATTCAGAAATCACGTTTTTGTATTAAGAACTAATTATATACGAGCCGGATTTTTAAAAAATCACATTTGACGAGTATCCTTTCAACGAAAATCATGTTTATAAATTCTACTCCAAAGTTGATTTATTGATACTGAGTTAGAGTCCCCAAATAATAGTTACACACGCAACAAACAATTTCTCAGAATTTTACAGCATTATGTAACTCAAATGTAAAACTTACTCGATGCGCGATGAAATTGCAACTCGTTATTTAATTTATCGTTGTATTCTGAACACAAAACCAGGTTGAATGCGATGAATTAAATCTACACTCAGAACATGAACATGGTTTTACCTTGATTCTGGCATTAAATAAATAGTCTGCAAATAGAATTTGGAACTGCACATCGAATAACAGAATGCTTTCCTTCGAAATGTGTCAGCAGATGAATCCAACTGGAATTTTACATTCTGTACTGGTTTAAATTAAATCTGTACCAGGCGAATTTAAACTACACTCAGAACATGGAAATGGTTTTACTTTTATTCTTGCAGCACATACATAGTCTGCAAATAGATTATTATAACTGAACTTCAAATAAGAGGATGTTTTCCTTTGAAATGTGTCAACATACAGATGAATCCACAACTGGAAATTTACGTTCTCAACACAAAATGGGTTTGAATTAAGTCTGTATGCGGCGAATTAAAAGTACACTCAGAACATGATAATGGTTTTTCTCTGATTCTGGCAGCAGGTACAGGATACAGAGTCTGCAACTAGAATTTTATAACTGAACTTCGAATAAGATAATATTTTCCTTTGAATCGTGTCAGCAGATGAATCCTCAAATGGAATTTTACATTCTGAAAACTGATTTAACCCTTCGAATAATAAGAAAAAATAGCTATAAACTTTTGCCTGTCAATTTTTGTGCACAAAATTTTCGGTTCTTCCCATGCATTTTAAATGTTCCTTTTTATTGCTTTTTTTTATCCTTTTGCAAAAAACAAAATTGTTATTAAATCTAGATATAGTAATTTTTCCTGATGTTCTTATTAGAACATTATTGTTTCTAAATATTAAAATTTTGATATTGAAAATGAGGACTGGCTCAAAAATACACGCCTGCGAATATTCGAATTAAAGAACCTAATAGAATAAACTTAAAATTTTAAATACAGATTCCTTATTAAAAAAAAAATTGTAATAAAACTGTATCTTAACTATTTATCACAATTACAAATTTATTTTAATTTAATGTGTGGGACATAATTTCACAATTTTATTTTAAAATTAAATGTGTGGGACAATTTGTGTGTCATGTGATTAGACGGGTTAAATTAAATCTATATTTGGCGAATTAAAACTACACTCAGAATATGAAAATGGTTTCTCTTTGATATTGGCAGCACATACATAGTCTGCAACTAGAATTTTATAACTGCACTTCGAATAAAATAATGGTCTCTTTCGAAATGTATCAGCAGATGAATACACAAATTAAATTAATTCGTTAATACATTCTGAACACAATTCTGGTTTTAATTAAGAGTGAATCTGTTTGCGAGTTATCAGCTTTAATTAGTATTACTCTCATACTATGCGTACGGTTTTCCTACGAATTGCGAAATTTGCAGCTTAAAAAAATATAGTTATAGATATTTTTAATAAATAATAATAAAAATTATTGGATTCATAAACGAAAGTATCGTAGAACATTTTTAAATAATGATTTGAAATGGTTTAAATTTTTCCAAGATAATATTATTATTTATTGTGAAAATTTGCCGCCCCCCTTAAAAGTGCCGCCCGGGGCGGGCCGCCCCCCCCACCCCCCCACGCTACGCCACTGCCTCAAATGAAGACAGAATTGAACAAGAGTCAAAGGGCTGCGCTTTCCTGCCTTACGTTCACAATGTGACAGACAGAATTGCCAGGCTATTGAAAAAAGAAAGCATCAAGACTGTCTTCGGAACCACGACAAAAATACGAGACTTTTTGAGGCCTGCAAAGACCAAGTTGCCTCTGGAAACAGATGGAGTGTACAAACTCAGCTGTTCTGGATGTGACAAGGTTTATGTAGGCCAAACAGAGCGGACGATTTCCAAAAGGATATCAGAACACTTCCGTGCCTGTAAACTTGGCCACCCTGACAAATCGGCAATCGCCGAGCACTTAATCGAAACCGGCCATTACTTTGGATTTGTCCCCGAGGTCCTGGGTAGACCCAAAACTCATAGAGCACGCCTGATTACGGAGGCAATTGAAATTCACAAAAATCCTATAAATATTAATAGAGACGACGGAGCTAAGCTCAATAGTTTTTGGTAATTGGTAATTGACAGTTACATCAAGGCTAAACGCAAAAACACATGTTGAAGTATATTATAGCGCCAGCTCGTAGAGGAGTGGAGCTGGCGACACGGTATCGCTTCTAAGTAGATAAATACAAACATCACCCCTAACTATTACACATCTGCCCTGATGATGGACACTGCAACGCTGTCCGAAACGTTGGCTAAAGAAGGAGGTACCGTAGCACGGCATAATACCCCAAAAACTAATAACAAAAATACTTTTGGCCATGAAAATCTAAAATCGTATCTACATTAAATATATTTTCGGTAAAGTCATCCAATTTTGCATTGTTGAAGTCGACGGATTTTTTAAGTTCCGACATGTCTTCCTTGACTTGATTGTTAAGGGTTTTAAGGGAGGCAAGTTCAAAAAATATATTTTTTATTTCAACCATCTTATCTTCCATGGGATTGGTTGGTGTAACGGTTCATTGGGGTGAATTTTTGCAGTTAGTGCAGAGCCAGATTCTTATTTTCTCGTTGTTAGCTTTTCGAAATGTAGTTTCCGATGTCCCTCAGCATTCATGATGAAATTGTTTACTGCAGGAGTAACATGTGATGCCGTCTGATGATATCTCTATTTTTGATACTGAATTATTTAGGCCTAAATAATGTTTCAATAAAAACAACAACTATATGTCTAAATCTCTATAAACAGTGTGTAAATAAACCAATAACATGAATTGTTGAATGGCTTCCGTCATACATTTCAATACAACTTCAATGTGCTATCATCAGGTGACGGGAAAATTACGGAGAGCAGTGACGTCAGCACTAAACATTCAATAGTACCAACTTGACAGTGTGTTTTAACGACACAATTTAAAATGGATTTTTAAATAATTTTTTTAAAACTCTACTTTTAATATCGACCACCACAACACAGGCATGTGCCTAGTATGGTGGTCGAAAAATCCCCAATTCATGTAACGAACAATTCAAAGAATAAAGAAACTTAAAAATAAAAAAAATATCTATATAAATAAAAATGAATCGCCGAAATGTATGTACGCGCATAACTTCCGAATGACTGCACCAAATTGGATAATTCTTATTTTGTTGTGTTCGTTATTATCACGACAAGGTTTGTATAAAACTACTGGTGAGTTCTGGCATTATAAAATTTGTATAAAAAAAATTGCAATAGGTGGCACGCGAGCTGTTTGAAAACTGAATCCACCGGGAAAGGGGGGATGTGGAGTGGGGAGAGGTGGAGGAGGCGGAGTGGGAACACGCAGGAGAGGAAGTGGAGGTGGAAGGAGAACGGGACGAATGGGAAAGGACACGCAGGGAGAAACTATTTCTTTATTAAATGGCATAGCAACACATGCCGGGAACCAGCTAGTTATTTAATAAAAGTTATATATTCAGAATCAGCATTTATTGGTCTATGTCCATATGAATATATTTTTTTAAAGTCATAATATTTTTCATTGGAGTTCCTTATTGAGGGGCTTCGTACCGTGGGCTCTTCAACACTGCTTATGCAGGGTTAATATCAAAAATAAAATAAAATTTTGTCAATTTATTTCTAGATTCGATAGGTTTTGCGGGAAATTACAAAATCAGGAGACGAACCACTAGTACATAACAAGTATTTAGTGAAAACGATTTTTAAAATTGATGACTACTTCTACGATGCAGGTAAGGTTAAGAAGCTGTAAGGCTTATTCAGTCATCGACAACATCATTGGAAGCAGTGGCGTAGCGAGGGGGGGGCGGACCGCCCCGGGTGCCACCCGACGGGGGGTGACACTATACCCGACCATTAAAAAATGACGAAAGACATTGAATACGGTGTCATTTATATTTTATTTCGTAGCTCTATGGCTCCTTGTGGAATGTCCCGAAACGGGGAAAATTTTGTGCCTGACGGTCTTTTATTGACGAAAATTTTCTCAATTTTCTACACATTTGTGAAGTCGACAGATTTGTGGGGGGGGGGGGGGGGTGACACCACGTTATCCGCCCCGGGTGCCACCCATGCTAGCTACGCCACTGATCGGAAGTCACATCGTTCAGCTTGCCAGATGTACCTCCGGGAAACTAGATAAACTCCAGACAGGATACGTCACCTCATCTTTGGGGAAATTGTGTGGAGGGTCTTTTCAGGTTATAAGGATTAACCACTCCGACCCGTAAGCGTGTTTACATGACAATATAACAATAGCAGTCAAGTACGATAAGCGTTAACGCATGTGTTCCCACAGAAATTGCTATAACTCTGTTATTATTCTAGTTACAATCCTAAAACAAAAAGTAGTAGATCCATATTGAATCAAGCTTCACATTTGTATGCAAAGTTGTCCATAGAAATACATAAAAAAGACTTAATTTGTGGAAACAGTTTTCATCCGCCAAATCGCCTACGCGCCGTTAGACATTGTTAATTAAAAGGAAAAAAAAAAACTTTGTTTGTAACCACGATTTATTGATTTAATTTTTATTTACCGACCGGTTTCGCTATTTAACGTTTGCCTATTAATGTTTGCCTTAACCAAAATTATTTTCAATTCAATGGTGTTATATATCAGCAAATCGAAGGCCTTCCCATGGGGCAAGTCCTTTAATTGCTGATATATTCATGAATAATTTAGAAAACAAAATTTTAACTAGTGCCTCACCCCTTGTAAAAAACGTCTTACTATGGCGTAGATACGTCGATGACATATTCTGTATATGGACAGGGACTCAACGTCAATTAAATGCCTTCCTCATCCTTATAAATTCATACCATCAAAACATTAAATTCACATTAGAGATAGGAACTAATTCAACTTTAAATTTTTTAGATCTCACCTTATCTATCGTAAATAATAAAATAAATTTTAACATCTTTCGCAAGCCTACCTACACCGACGTTGTTATCCATAACACATCCAATCATCCTGTTTCACATAAACACTCCGCGTTTCATTCAATGGTTCATCGTTTGGTCACAATACCGTTATCTAATACTAATTTCTCCAACGAACTAGCAACAATTAAAAAAATCGCGGTTAATAATGGCTATAATGCCGAACTCATTGATGCAATTTTAAATAAAAAACAAAAACAAATAGCCACTAAGAATTTCTTATTTACTAATCATAATAATATAAATAATAATAATAATCTTTGTTACCAATGGCGTCATATTTTATTCATTAATCAGTTCTCTTCCTGCAGTGTAAAAAATCTACCTCCCGAAATAAGACCGGCATTTTACACAAACAATAATTTAGGAAAGTTTTTAATTAATTCGAAAGATAAGGACGAAAAACTAAGTCATTCCGGAATATATAAATTAGATTGTAATGATTGTTCATCATTTTATGTAGGTAAAACGACGCGTAATGTCAATATTAGAATCAAAGAGCATCTTAGATGCTTAAATAATAATGGATTTTCGGAATTCGCTAATCACCTTATTGATAAAGGTCATACCTTCAATCAAAACACCGGTGTTAAGATTTTACACAGAAATGGTCATGGTAACAGGCTTAATAATTTAGAAGCACTCGAAATAAAGAAAGCCGTTAAAACATTAACCCAAATCCTTAATAATCAGTTAAATGTGTCCAACAGTCCGATATTAGGAATATTTCCCATAAACTAGAAAAAAACCCGTAGCCACTTTATTCCTTAATCACCTGTTCAAATGACGTTTTGTCCCGGTAGATATAATGTAATTATTCATTAGATATACCCGTCTCTTTCTCTCTATCACTATGTAGGATGTTAATTACACTCTCTCACTCTTACTTTATATTATGTTTTGTCTCTGTCTGTATGTATATATAAGCTCACACAATGTATTTTTTCATCAGTTTTAATTTATACCCTGAAGATGCTTGTATTAAGCGAAACCGGTCGGTAAATAAAAATTAAATCAATAAATCGTGGTTACAAACAAAGTGATTGTTTTCCTTTAATTAATATGTCAAACCACAAAGTGACTGCTTTCTACCAAAATACATTGTTAATTTTTTATTTAATATTATTGTATGAAATGGTAAAAAAGCGAGCTGACAATTTTTTTAATTATATATTTATACAATATAAATGGGCTTTTTTTTACATAATCTGTGATTTTAGTACCTTTTTCCTATAAAAACATGACATTTTGAGATGAGTTTTTTTTTTACACGAGTCATTTTTACAATTTTTTTGTCTTTGCACTCTAAATTTTAATATTTACATATGTTAATAATATTTGTAATACATATAACAATTTGAAAGTTTATTTCATAACTTTTCAAAAAGAGTTTTTAGTATTCGGCTACATTCAGAAATGTTTAATTTATAGAGCTTGAATTGGGACGCGGAAATAACACAAAGTTTTTATAAATCTCACAGTTCGTTTAAGACAAAAAAAACTTGCATAATCGTTGTGCAATACCGGAGTGGTTAAGGAAGTTCTGAAGGGAAGGAAAAGGGAAAGACGGGTAGATAGGAATCTGAATCAACTCTCCTACTGCAGTGCAAGGCAATGGGTCGAGAGAGTCCGGCTGAAGAGGTCAAAGGGTCTCTTGCAACTACATAGTCGTTTCTCTTCCAATCCGCCACCAAAATTTGAACAAACCTCACCCATGAACCCGGGCACCCCTGTTAAATCACCTTGTTCCTTTGGACGTGTAGAAAGAATGCCAAATAAGTGCCCCAGTGGAAAAGATCGAGAGGCAAACCGAGGAAGGTGGATAGACTGTGTGGAAAAGGGTTTGGAGCAGGACGGAAGGAGGAAGGATGGAGTACTGGAATGGGATGGCAAGGGACCGGAGCCAGTGGAGAACATTGTGAGGGTGGCCAAACCCTAACCTGAGATACCTTTATTTCCTAGCAACTAAAAAGTTGGGTGGGTAGAAAGAAAGCACACAATAAAGTAAGAAACTGCAATATGTTTTTATTTATTTACTGAACTAGTTAACGGCATTCAAGTATCGTATGGTTAAGGTCAGTCACGTCGAGAGCGCTTGCTGGGTGGAGGGGTGGCGACAGGGACGGGAGCCCCCTTGAGGGGTATGCTGGGGGCCAGGGCCCGGAGCAGAGGGCACTTGGTGCGGTCGCCAAACAGCACACTGAGGAGGGCCACTCCATAACCAGTAGCGCGCTCACCCTGGAAAGATAATAAAGAAATTTATAAAAAATATGTATATAAAATAGTATCAATTTTGTTAAAACCCCTCGCTGGGTGGAGAGGGACGGGGGTCCCCTTAAGGGGCACTTGGTGCGTTTGCCCCGGAATTACATACATTATTAATAAAGGGAGAAGATCATAAAAAACAGAAATAAAGGCAATGGCATGGAAATGTGCTGACTGTTCCCAAGTTATGACCAAACTGCACAGACTATCAAAACAGCGCTTGGTGTGTAGGTAGAAGCAAAGGCATGGCGCCACTGTGCGTTGACGGGTGAACGATGTTGGCGCACTCCCACATACATAATAAAATAAAGGTTTACGGCCCATCTCCCTTGTTTCATTATATTTTTAAGGTTAGTTTGGAACATACCGTGTGTACGGGGCTAGCCATATCCACATGGATCCATATTCCGGGGAAGTCCCAGCCCAGTTGGGCCCCCACAAAGAGTCCTGCACAGGAGACCTGCGCGTTGTTGCGATCCTGGAACAAACAAACAAACATTCATTCAAAATACTATCGATAAAAAACAATGGCATTCCTGACTCTTCAATTGGATGGGCTATATCTCTTCAATCGTTTATTCAATATATTGAACTTAATAGTATTTTCAGTCACGTGACAGCACCGTGTCAGGTCTGTGCTTCAGTATCTGTGAAATATAATATTCTTCTAGAGAGTATTCGATTGTGGATTTTTTGTGAGTGTGTGCGAACGTTAAGGTACATGAGAATGAAATATGGTAAAGTTGATTGATTCAAATATCACAGGCATCCGGAATATGGGTATCCTCAGTGGAGAGGAGTGGAGGAGCTTGTTCACCGAGGTAATTGGAGTGGGGTTGACAATTCTCAGCAATAAAGAAAAAGTCTTGACTCACCATGACGCTGTTCTTCATATCAGCCAACGCGGAAGTGAACTCGGAGAAGTGGAGTTCCGGCGCGTAGGGTACGGGGAAGGCGAGGTCCCCGGAGATGCGACCCGCCACACAGGCGGCGCTCTCCCACTGCTCGCTGTTCCCCAGAATGGCAGCGTGGTATTTACCCAGCGCTATTCCCTAAAAAAATATTCAAACATATACGTGTACAATATTGGACAACTTGTAACAGTTGAAATTATAATGCTAAGTAAGCACCCAGTCATTAAGTCGGTTGCTACACATTAATTCGAATTGATTTTTAATTCCTATTTGGAAAGCCAAAATTAGAACAAAATTCTGCATTCTTCTGTTGAACATATTTTTTAGTTTCTAATAGAAAGTCAGAGAGACTGGATGTTTGTTTTAGTATGTTTGTAGTATGAGTAAGACATACTACGGTGGATTTCCGTCGACCTGTGAGCCAATACATCGTTTAATTTTTAGTTTAATATATTAATATTGATTTACCATTTAATATTCCGTTCAATTTCTGAACTGGCACCCTTGCAATAATTTTCACAACAAGATAATCTTTAAACTAACAAATTACTTCGTTTTTACCACTTTTCTTTAGAAAAGTGGTAAAAACGAAGTAATTTATTAATTTAAATCAAAATGGTGCCACAAAAGGAATAAATTCGGTGTTTGGGTAAAATTCCTAAAAAATAAAACTAGTTATTTTTATACTAATTTTTTTTTTTTTCTTTCGTATGGTGGGGGGTCAGAGGGGGACATCTAGGTCTGCGAGCCAGTCTAGGGCCTCAGGCGTTGCCCTGTGGACCTCATCAATCCCGCCGGGGAATGAATGGAGCGGGCATTCGTTGACCACATGTTCGGTGGTCTGCACCGCACCGCATTCACACGTCGCCGACTCTTTAAGGCCCCATCTATGCATCATATGAGCACAACGGCTATGGGAGCACCTTATCCTATTGATGGCAGTCCAGAGTTTGCGAGGCAATGAGAACCCAGGCTGTCTCTCAGTGGGGTCTTGCACGAGATGGGCGTTTTTGACGTTGGCTGATTGCCACTCAAGCTTCCACCTATCTTCTGGGGTTAGAGGTGTTCGAAGGAGTCTTTCTCCTTCCGTCCAGAAGGGTTTTCGAGACTTTAAGCGGCATGCCGGGTGAGAAACGACATCATCGTGCAAGGGTATTTCGCTTTTTTGCAGCGCCTTCTTGTATTCCCTCAGTGTTGCAATCTCTCGCCTGATATTTGGCGGGGTTATATTTGCAAGTACGGGGAGCCAAGGAAGAGGAGTCGATTTTAAGGTTCCGCTGATGGTTCGCATTGTGGCATTAAGCTGAACGTCAACCATGGAAGTGTGGGCGCTTCTGGCCCATACTGGAGCACAGTATTCAGCTGCTGAGAAAACCAGGGCAATGGATGCCGTTCTGAGCGTGTTGGCGTCGCATCCCCAGCTAGTACCAGCCAGCTTATTGACTAAGTTTAGTCTTGTCCTGGTTTTTTTTTTTTTTTTTTTTTTTTTTTTTTTTTTTTTTTTTTTTTTTTTTTTTGCCCACTGTTTCCATGTGTTTCCGGTAATTCAAGCTCCTGTCCAAAGTTACTCCAAGATAGCGGGGATGGGGGTCATGGTAAATATTTTTTCCATCAAACTGAACACAGAGTTTTGCGTTTGCCTGTGAATTACTGAGATGGAAAGCTGTCACAACTGTTTTCGACCCATTCGGCTTTAGTCGCCAATTGAGGAAAAATTCTTCCATAGCCTTGAGGTCAGAATTAAGGATCTCTTCTGCTGCATTGAGGGTATACTAATTTGGGGTCGGGGAATCCGAATCTGAAAGAATTAGGCGGCGGCAAGCAATATTAACTGAATTAAACGACTTTAAAAAATTTTATACACATACAGGAAAATAGCCATTTTGGAAGCATTTTGATTCCTAGAAAATCAAACTAGTTATTTTATACTAACTATGGGCTGGGGAATCCGAATCTGAAAGAATTAGGCCGCGGCAAGCAATATTAACTGAATTACACGACTTAAAAATTTTCTATACACACACACTTGAAAATAATCATTTCGGAAGTATTTTGACACATGTAGTACAAAGATCATAGAAAAACAAGAAATATACAAAAACATGTGCCGGCAGTGTTACCAGCTCTCAAAAACATACCTTATAAATCGACCAAGTCTTCTTCGTCCGCCGTATTAACACATTAACCTGATGAATTACGACTATCTCAACGGCGTATTCTTAAATCAAAAGTATGAAAATTCGTAGTCTTAAAAATGCGTAACCTAACCTAACCTAACGTTAGGTTTGTGTAACATGGTTTGTGCCCCTTTATACCGCCTGCTCGCGTCCCTAACCTAACCTAACCTAACGCTAGGTTTGTGTAACATGGTTTGTGCCCCTTTATACCGCCTGCTCGCGTCACGGCAAAAAAACATCCCTGTTTTCAAGTAGTTTAGCGGCTACGCTAGGTTTGTGTAACATGGTTTGTGCCCCTTTATACCGCCTGCTCGCGTCCCTAACCTATCCTAACCTAACGCTAGGTTTGTGTAACATGGTTTGTGCCCCTTTATACCGCCTGCTCGCGTCACGGCAAAAAAACATCCCTGTTTTCAAGTAGTTTAGCGGCTACGCTAGGTTTGTGTAACATGGTTTGAGCCCCTTTATACCGCCTGCTCGCGTCCCTAACCTATCCTAACCTAACGCTAGGTTTGTGTAACATGGTTTGTGCCCCTTTATACCGCCTGCTCGCGTCACGGCAAAAAAACATCCCTGTTTTCAAGTAGTTTAGCGGCTACGCTAGGTTTGTGTAACATGGTTTGTGCCCCTTTATACTGCCTGCTCGCGTCACGGCAAAAAAACATCCCTGTTTTCGAGTAGTTTAGCGGCTACGCTAGGTTTGTGTAACATGGTTTGTGCCCCTTTATACCGCCTGCTCGCGTCACGGCAAAAAAACATCCCTGTTTTCGAGTAGTTTAGCGGCTACGCTAGGTTTGTGTAACATGGTTTGTGCCCCTTTATACCGCCTGCTCGCGTCCCTAACCTATCCTAACCTAACGCTAGGTTTGTGTAACATGGTTTGTGCCCCTTTATACCGCCTGCTCGCGTCACGGCAAAAAAACATCCCTGTTTTCAAGTAGTTTAGCAGCTACGCCGGGTTTATGTAACATGGTTTGTGATACAAAAGAACGTGCCCCTTTATAACGCCTACTCGCGTCAAGGCATAAAAACTCCACAATACTAGTTGGTGTACCTTCCTAAAATATTTGAGAATCAATTATAAAAAATAAGTACTTAAAATATAAACATGTTATTTTACGTTATAAATATTACTGCTTAATGGCAACACTTAATTTTGTGTGGTAAAAACATCTATGTTATCGTGTTTTTCTATGATCTTTGTACTACATGTGTCAAAATACTTCCGGAATGATTATTTTCATGTGTGTGTGTATAGAAAATTTTTAAGTCGTGTAATTAAGTTAATATTGCTTGCCGCCGCCTAATTCTTTCAGATTCGGATTCCCCGGCCCATAGTTAGTATAAAAATAACTAGTTTGATTTTCTAGGAATCAAAATGCTTCCAAAATGGCTATTTTCCTGTATGTGTATAAAAATTTTTAAAGTCGTTTAATTCAGTTAATATTGCTTGCAGCCGCCTAATTCTTTCAGATTCGGATTCCCCGACCCCAAATTAGTATAAAAATAACTAGTTTTATTTTTTAGGAATTTTACCCAAACACCGAACTTTAGCCCCACAAAATAAGTTTGCTGTGTTAGAAGAAGATAATCTTTATTTAAAACATTTTATTATTTATGATATGTTGTAGAGTCCATGTTCTGGTTTCGTTTTAATTGAAAAATATAATTTAATTGTTTTCCCACAATTCTTTTATTTTATCCATTAGAGATTTTGTAAACATAAAAGTAATGAGTAAAACTTTTGTTTTACGATACATATATGTAATAAGTAAATGTCTTCGTAAAGTGTTGCATCTTTTCTACATACTCAATTTGGATAGAAAATATTGGATAGCCTGCAGAAAAATGCTCAGGATTCCATGGACAACCAAGCGCACTAATATATATATATACACATTCTAGAAGAACTAAGCATTCTCAACTGTCTGCTTACAGCGTATTCTAATAAATTTTGGACATGTTGCTCGTCAAACTGAGAACTGGAACCTGGAGAAAATCATGGTCACTGGCAAAATATTTGGCAGGAGAAGCAGAGAAAGATCACCGATGCTGGATGCTGGAAGTTGGATTGACAAAATATCACGGAGAGGGGTGGAGGAACCAGTTCCTCTGAAATATTAGTCAAAGTACTCTACTAAAATATCATTGAAATAATATTATGAATATAATCCGATGTCTAGTAGGGCTGATAGTGTTTGTTTACCTGGGCACCAGTGAGTGTGGCCATGTCCAGGATGATGTCCGCCTTGAGGTCTTTCTGCGCGTACGCCACTCCGTCGGCAAGCACCAGCCGCCCCTCCGCATCCGTGTTGTTGATCTCCACCGTGCGGCCCGAGTAGAGGGTGTGGATATCATCAGGCCTAAAGCACAAAACCGTATGTAGTTTCGTTGATACACATCAATACTTAAATAATCACAGCCTCATTAAGCATTGGAGGGTCTAGAGTCGTTCAAATAAATGTAGCTTCGTTCAGTAAAAAGTAGAGTCTTGACGTGTGCGGTGAAGGAGGAAACCATATGTTTCGTTATAACGCTGTTGGGAAAGTGGTGAGGTCCCCTCCAATAAAGCCATTAAGCAAAAATATTATAAGGCGAGCAATGAGCCACATCAAATATCCAAATAACCGCCTAATTTATGCATATCACAAGATAAATAAAAAGAATTACATTTCAATAAAAGTACACATACATAATATGATAATCATTTCGTTAGAAAAATTGAACTATTTAATAGAGGTACCAACAGATGGCAGTGATTGCTACAATTGTGATTTGTACCGAAAGGCACAGCCTTTTTCTACAATAATACAACGAGTCTTCCCTTAACCTGTCAAAGGCCCGCAAATTCCAGGAAAAATACGGAAATTTCGTAACAAAACACGATTTTGAATTTTGAATTAAATGTTTTGTTGATTAATTTTGAGCTATCGTATATTTCATTGACTGAAACACGTTCCTAGAACAATAAACTATGCACCAAAACAACATTACTTGCGTTAATTACGTAAATTAATAGGTTTTATGATGTTTTAGTCGAGGAACACGCGTCAATATTGACAGCTTCAATTTGCGCCAAAAATGACATTTCGATTCCACAGATAAAAATCATTTAAAAATAATCTGGTGTTGTCAGGTGAATGAAACTAGTGGCTATATCATCAATGATGTTGGCGCAAGCGATTCTGACCTTGTTTTCATACAAATTCTGTACATAGAAGGGTCAAAATCGCTGACAAACTTTTTTATTTCGAAATATTTTTTTCGCGAATGCGCAAAAGCTGCGCACAAATGAGCGTGTCCGGCCGATTACAGGTTAAATGTGGACACATACATTTTTGTGGAGAATAGTTTTGAATATAGTCATTTTGTACATTTAGTTCCTGCTTTTGACACATTGTATGACGTGTTGGTGGGGTGCTTTAACATTTTAGAAGATAGCCATATAAAAATTTTTGAAGCTATACAGACAATTACAAATCAGCTTTTATTTATTTATTGTTCCTTACATATTATTTCAATGAACAATTTAATGTTTAACCTCACTGGGACAAGCCTGTGTCGAGGTTAACAATTTTACAAAGAATCAAAAAATAACACAAAATAATATAAGAACAATATTGTTACAATAATGTACAATTAAGTTTCTTATAGATAATGGTACCTACTAAACAGAAGGCGTACAGTACATCGTAATGTAAACATGTGGGGTGACCAGTGTTTATATTTTAACGAATTTTACAATATAATGTGCTATTAATTTAGCAGAGCAAAGATGGAATAAACGATTTTAAAAATATAATATGTTATAAATTTAGTTATGATTTGAATATTTAATTCAACAGCATTCAAAATCATTACGTTGACTACTACAGAAGTTTTCAGGCACGATTAAGCCATAAAATGGGCAGAAGCAAGAAGAATGGGAAGTGTCATACATGATATAAACCTAAGAGTTACTTACCACCTGGTTTCCAGACTTATTTAATTTATTTACTTGTTAATGAGATCTCTATATTGCAAAGCCTGTTCCACAAGCAGGTAAGTCAGTATTCATTAACAAAATGAATTAATTCAATTCAGGAGTGGAAGATGTAAATATACCTGGTCGCATCCGGTCCCACGCTGTTTTCGGCGAGACAGAAGACGGCATGGAGGTTTTGTTGGAAGCCGGCTCTGACGGCCGCTTGGAAAGCACCCAGGATGGCGGCCGCTCCGCCACAGTCGCGCTTCATGCCCGGCATTCCGGTCTGCAATATATCAAACAATCAATCCATCAAGGGAGGAAACAAAATCTACACAATCATACATTATTTCATAACAGGGAATACAGTCGCAAAGATCAATCATCGATCCACTGTCATCCAGGAATAGCTAGTCATTGGGACAAAGTAACCGGGACGCGCAATGACGTAATATGTAATATATAGTCGGGACAAAAATTTGATTTATACTCATTTGAATGCTCCCCTCCATGGAAAGCTTTAGTAAAAAGGCAAAAGATTTATTCGTTATTGAAGGGAAACCAGACTACTGGACCTAAGCAAATTTTTTATATAAATCAGGTTGTTGGAATTATTCGTGTACGAGACGCAAATGAAAGTGGCGCTATCTTTACGCGAGTTTTGTAATTTATCCGTACCAATATAAAGTTTAAAAAACACGCGGGAACATTTTATATTACGCATACCTAGACAGATTAGATAATTAATACTGTTTGGTGATAGATGGCAGCACTTCCGTTTGAATTGTTTGTGAATAGCATGTGTACGCAGACGCAAGGGTAATAATACTGTTTGATTATGTAATCAAGTTTTATAATATTTTCAATAAAGTCATTTACAGTAAAAAAAAAATTATAAACGAGTCTTTCCTATAAATAAATACAGTATCGGCTTTGAGAGTCAAATAATTTTTTTACTTTTACCAATAAGAAAGTTTGAGATCTCAGCTTCTCTACACTTCCTTATGAAACAAAAAGCAAGAACTCTTATCTCATCGTTTATTTTGTTGTCAATGAAATAAGATTTATTTTAGTATGCTAGGAATAGTTTTTAGAATGCAAAATTCCATGAAAAAAAGAATGTTTTGAATGTACCTGTAGGCCACAACAGCGTTTAATGGGTACAAATTTTTCAGTGCCTGTAGGCACTTCTGACACACTTAGAGTTGATAATAGACCTACACTCGGTGACTTTCTATCCAGATTGAGTAGGTGGGGATTGAGTGCTATTTATTTATTAAAGTTTTTATTCCAGCAGGGCTGGGAGGGTAGTGCAATCCCAGTCTGCCATATTACATAAACTATAGTACAATAATATTTTACAGAGTAAATAAAAAAAAAAAAATATATATATATAGTCTGTCAAATAAGAGTAGAAAACTTAGGAGGGCGCCACTGTTGATCAAATGGCAATACTAAACACATAACTCATGGTGTTAAAGTAAAGCTGTGTAACCTACATTTTTTGTAAAAAATAAAAAAGACATAAATAGGAAAAATATTTTTTTATTGAAATTTTGATACCTACCGACCTCGAAATTAGAATTGATATAGGTATATTATACCTTTGCAATTTTTTTTACTATAATGAGGAATAATGATATCATAGTAATATACAAAGCACAGTTGGAAATTGCTCACATTTATTTAATACTAGCTTAAGTATCCAGCGTTGCCCGGGTTTTAGATCATGTCTCTAATTTTAGATCTGAATATATTTAACTCATTCCGACCTAAAAGTAGTGTAACTACTCACCATTAGTGATTCTTCCTTTTTACCTAATGTTAAATTCAAATTTATGTTATATTAAATGAAAGCAAATCACACTATAAAACACCATTTAATCAAATTTATAAGATACCTTAACAACAGTGCTTCTTCGAATAAATTTTTTTCTTTGAGAACAAAAAAAAAAGTTTTTTAAATGGTCAAGTGTTTTATACATTCAGTGTCATTGCGATTTGAAAGAATATTTGACAGTTAAATTGGTGTTTCCAGCCTACAAATTCAGTAGTTCAATTTTTAATATTTTCTACTCTTAATTGACAAACTCTATGATAATGTATTAAGTATTAGGTAGGTACCTAATGAAAACAATAAATGAAAATAAAATTCGAACATACAAAACAAAAAATTAACCATAAAATTAATTTTTTTTTTTACAAGAGCTCCACACAGGAGGCCCTGAGTAACATAATTTCCCTCAGGGCCTGTGTCATCTTTATGCTCACCTATGATGCTGTGTGGAGGGTTTTTTAAGGAAAGGAAGGAGAGGAGAGTTCTGGGAAGGAAAAGGGTTTAAGGGGTAGGTAGGAATCTTGGGTTCAGTATGTCCTGGTCATCCGCCTCCAAGACCTAGACAAACCTCACCCCATCCCCATGAACCCGGGCACCTCTGCTAAATCATCAAACGTAGCGAACCACTTGGGGTGACCTATGGCAGAGGTGTTGGTTATCCAATAAAGGTTCCCGGGGCGGCGGTACCCATTCCCGCCTCCCAAATTAAAATAAAAAAGAAATATTTGCTATGTACAAACAAATTGCATTGTATTAGATAATAATATATTCTGATTGTTAACCTTAGATTTGATGCTGAGACCGCCGGTATCGTAGACAATTCCCTTCCCCACCCAGGCCACGGTCTCAGTGGCCCCCTCGGGAGTCCAGCTCAGCACGGCCAGGGCTGGAGGACAATTTGCTGCCTAAAATCCAAACAAAAATCTCTCATTAAAATCCAACCAGGAAATAAAAACTTTATTATATTTATTTATTTTGAGTAAAAACTCAAATTGTAATGTTTAATTAAATGAAGACAATCACAAATCGGGAAACAGAAAAATCAGAAAAAGATAATTGCATCTCTGGGACTAGAACCCAGGACCTTTCGCTTTCAAGTCAAATGTGCTACCACTGCGCAAAGGTGTCGATATCCGATTCGGTCATTTTTAACTGTATCATACTTCGACATTATCTTCATTTTCTCAATGCATATTTTATTGCCTGCTATCTTTATGTATGATTGCAAGATTCAAACCCGAACTAAATGCTAACTAGATAGTGTCTGGATAAATTTTATCCATTTTATTTTTTAATATGTGACATCTATTGACTTTTCTGGGAGTCTAGGATGAATAATTATTTTTAATATGAGTAAAACCTCAAATTGTACCTAATATTTAATTAAATGAAGACAATATTAGCGAAACTCAAGCGAAAATCTGGAAAAAGAAAAATCAGAAAAAGATATTTGCACCTCTGAGACTCGAACCCAGGACCTTTCGCTTTCCGGACAAATGCGTTACCACCGCGCATTAGTATGTATGCATTATAATTTTTTTATTTTTTAAAGAAAAACAAACATTCTCGGGTTACGAATAACTTAACAATGTTAAAATAGAAAATCTCCTATTACTACCATCATACTAAGCGGAAAATGTTGCTTGTGTCATGATGGGAGGACTTAGCCAGCCGAGGAATCGAACAAGTGACGCCCGGGCGGGACCCAAACGCGATGCCCACTCAGCCACTGACCAGTCATTATTAGGGGTACGTAAATTTCGCAAATAAAAAAATTGTGATTTCGCATTTAAAAAAACTCAAAATAGAAAATTTCGCATTTATTTTGCAAAAAAAAAACAATGTTAACCCCTCCGAATTTTTGAGAATATTAGCTTTTGGTGTCTTAAACGAAATGACATTTTACGAAAACTTTGTATTATTACCGCTTCACAATTAAAGCTCTATAAATGAAACATTTCTGAACGTAGCCGAATAGTAAAAACTGTTTTAGACAGGTTACAAAATAAGCTTTCGAATTATTATATTACAAATAAATATTAACATTTGTAAATATTAAAATTTAGAATGCAAACATTAAAAAAATGTGAAAATGACTCACGTGATGTTTTTATGTGAAAACGGTACTAAAATCACAGATTATGTAAACAACAATACTTATTCTATTGTATAAATGTGTAATAAACACTTTTGTCACCTCACTTTTTTATCATTTCATATAAAAATATTTAATAGAAATTAACAATGTCGGGCGCCCGTAGGAAATTTGGCGGGATAAATTATGTGTCAGACTGCGCGTCTAACAGAATGTTCTTTTTATGTATTTCTATGGACAACTTGAATAGAGATGTGCAGCATGATTCACTATCGACCTTTCACTTTTTATTTTACGGATGTAACTAAAACAATAACGGAATTTTAACGGTTTCTATGGAGACACACGCGCTGACGTGTAAATACGCTTATTGTACTTGACTGCTGTCGTATTTTTAACGCATATATCTGCTTACGTTGCGGAGGGGTTAAAAACTCAATGAAAGGCTAGTATTGTTGTAATTTCTACATTTTCATGTTTCATTGTTTGCCTGCGATCAGTTACGACAATGTTGTAGATACTAAAGTACCTCTCGGCATCAACACTATTGACAGGGCAATTGGGACATTGCATAGCTGCTTTTGCAAATCCAGGGTAGCAAGATTTTGATGTAACTAAAACTTGCATTACATCCACAGAAGCTTCTTGGCCGACCAATCGAAGTAATTGTCTGTGAAAATGAGAGTACCCGTCAACTAGTTCTTCTTGTGGTACACTTTTGAAAAACGGAATTTTTGCGAAGCTTTCCACTATGGAATTTGAATTGACAGAAGAAGATGGCACATTTGCTGCTTCTGATGGACAAAATAATCTGCCAATGTGCTTGTAGCACTCATTTGTTGGATTCGGCCCCGTGTGTACCAACAATTTATCCAAGCTCTTTTGAGGTGCTGTCTTCAACATCATGCTGTGATCGATAGAATTTTCGGTTGATAAAATATTCATTGTTTTTTCGCCAAACATTTAACACAACTATACCATACGCGCATGAGCGAGTGACTGATTGAAAGACAAGAGATGGACGGACGCCAACCCACGCGCCGATAATTACTCGCTCGCTCCTCATCTACGCAACAACTCGTGCCGTCTCTGTCTGTTTTGAACAGAGTTGTAATAATTGTTAGCGCGTCTGATCAACATTTGAAAGCACGTAACATAAAAAGGTGCGAAAGTATTTAATTTTCAAATTTCGCTTTTATCGCAAATAAAATGCAGATTTCGCTTTTATCGCATCTATTTCGTAAAAACGAAATTTACGTACCCCTAGTCATTATTATTATTTTAACTCCATACAGGCCAGTCGTTGCAAACCGAGCTGTTATAAGTACAAGCCAGTTAATGATGTTGTGGGTTCAATTCCTCTGCTAGCTATGTCCTCCATCATTGCACAAGCAACATTTTTTGCCCAGTAGTAGGAGTTTTTCAAAGAGAGAGAGAGAGTACTGCAGTTGTGTACACTTCTGTAGTGGTGGTTGTGTAAATTCTAGCAAAAATTGTTGATAAATACATTCATAATTCTGAGGAGTAAAATTGTACTCTTACCTTTCCAACTCCGTATATACCGCCAAAACCTTGCTCCTCCAGTTCTTTGTCCCGGATGATCTTTGGCTTAATCTTGAACTCTTTTCCCACGGATATCACTCTCTGAATAAGAAACATTATTCCATTTAGAATATAAAAAAACATTATTATCAGTCGTGTACGATACACTATTTTGGGATGCTTAGAAGCAACCCATTCTCAGGTGACAAATGCAAACTGTTTCTGAAGTTCGGTGCATTTGGCATGTTTCCTGACTATGTCCTGATGCCGATGGGATCAATGATGCTAGTTTTTTGGAACAACTTCCTTTGAAATACTGGTAGCATCAAGGACAACATTACCACCTGAAGATTGCAATCTATTTGTTAAGATAGAGGAATCTATCAAACTGACTGCCTGTTCCTGCATAGTCAAGGATTTTTCTTAGGTATTTTGGGACCCCAGCCCAGAGGCGGCTGTCAAATTCTGCCAAAGCTGACGTGGAGCACTTGCAATTTTTCCAGTACAGGATGCCTGTGCGAAAATGTGTGGTCTATTTGATAGATTTCTCTATTTGGAATACTGTCCTTGTTCTAGCGGTATTTCAATGGAAGACGGTCCGGGAAACCAGCCTCAATGATCTCTTCATCACAAGAGCATAGTTGGTAAACACGCCAAATGCGCACACAACATTTTCTATATGGCTGACAAATGTCACATGACAAATCGGCTGTGGAATGATTTGACGGCCTTTGTGTTTCCTCCCTCCTACAACATGCGTCTCTTTAAGACCCATGTTCACTCCTTTCTCTCTTCAAAAAGACCCTCCACACAGCATCCTCGATGAACTGTAAAAACAATTTAAAAAAATGGTAAATAAAGACAGTTCAAGATAAGGGTAGGTTACATCCAGAAAGTGATCCACGTTCATTTCATTGGTAGGGGCGTCAACGATGGCAGCAGAGAGCCGTATCGCCTCCACGGCGTCGGCCATGGTCTTAAGGTCATTGGCAGATACGGAGCTGGTGGCCAGGGTCCCGCTGGGGGCCTTCCAGGTTCCTTCGTCAGGACTGCCCTCTGGAAATAATTAAAATTATTAGGAAATGAGAAAAATATGGGGATAGCCACCTGGTTCAGGTTAAGATTCAACTATGGCAGGCTCTAATGTTGAAATAGGCTTCATGGTTTCCAACATTTGGTAGAAGTAGTACAATGATTTGATTTTTAGGTGAATATTAACCTTATTTGGCCATGGCTTAGAGCCAGTACTATGGTAACCCAATTGGGGTATTTGTGAGGCTGAAACGAGGGGGGAGAAGAATATGGGGGAGAGGAAGGTGAGGAAGTAACTGCTTATTCAGATATATATAAACCCATTTCAAGCAATGTTTCCATTTTGATTGGTAATACTAAGACTAAAGAGCATCAATTGTAGCGTGTATGCATGAGGTGATCAATGATTGTGAATGAAGCAAGGAGTCCGGTCTATCCTAGTTAACAAGGTATGTATTCCTCAGTGGAAACGGTGTGATGATTAGTTAATAAGATGGAAGTTTTATTATATATTTTGTGTTATCATTTAGGATTAAGTGGCTCAGAAGGTCTGGTCAACTCACTGGAGACGGGTGCAGTGGGCGCGGCCAGGAGGAATTCCACATATGAGGAGACCTCAGTGACCCCATCCTGGCCATCGCCATTGGTCATCAAGCCGGAGCGCCGGCTAAACACTGGGTAGGCCCGCCCCACGGCACACGCCGATGCGTACATTTCCGTCTTCTCGCAGACCACCTGGAAGTAAGGTTATGTTGTTACAAGTTTGCTGATCGGATTTTTGTTCAGTGAGAAAGCATACTGTCTCTCAGTGGAGTCAGGTACGAGATGCATATTTCTAGTTTCCTTCATCTTCTGGAGCGCGAGTTAATCGGAGGATCCTCTTTCCTTCCATCCAGAAGGGTTTTCAGAACCTGTATTACGGATTTATGTAATCCTATTACAATATACATAACTTTAAATAAATAAATTAAAAAATTTATAATAATAATATAAACATGTCTCAGCCACCCGTCAGTGGCTGAGTGGGCATCATATTTGGGTCCCACCCGGGCATCATGTGTTTGATTCCTCGTCTGGCTAAGTCCTCCACCACGACACAAGCAACATTTTCCACTTGGTGTGGTGGTAGTAGGAGATTTTCAAACATTGTTGGGTTATTCGTAACCCGGGAATGTTTGTCTTTCTTTAAAAAAAAAAATATATATCTTAGAGTTCTTGCCTAAAATTAATCTTAGCTGCACCATACCTCTTGTCACACTATGCTGGGCCAGAATGTCCGTTCTGCCTTATGTAATACAGAGCAAGTCGTGGTGATGCCCCTGGCGGTAGTTGTTCAGTACAAACAATTTATAGCATTCTAGGAGGTATGGCTGGCAATAAAATTGTTTATTATTTTGAAAACTGTTACCCATTCTTTCTTGAACAACTTGAGATTAATGGAATAATGTTACTTACAAAGAGATTAATTTGGCGACTGACTCATAGTCACATCTTGTTGTTGCAATAAATTAAATAATTAGATTTAGTTGACTACTCACAATAATGGAATGATCCTCGTCTTTAGCGAAGTTGCGAACCACCTTGGTGAGGTGTGCGGGGCGCGAAGGTGCGCAGTGTCGGGAGCATCGGGCCGGCAAGGCGGCCACGGAGGCCTTCAGGACTAGAGGGGAGGTCTCCCCCGGCTGGATGGAGGCCAGGGCTGATGTCCATATCTGGAAACAACATTTAGTATTTCCAAAATATTTTTCAAGGTTCACAAATTTTACTCGCCTATAAAATGAAAAAAAAGTGAAGTGGTAAGTAGTAACTTTTATAATACCTTTATCTAATCTTATATGTTTTTTTGGTTTCTTGTAAAACAGTAATTACTGTTTACGCAATAAAAATCATTGATAAGCAAATTTACAGTAAAAACTTTATCAATGTTTGCGTTCAAAATTTAAATATTTTTAATTGCACAATATAGGTACATTGATTTGTAATACATATTAATATCTGAAAAATTCGTATCTGCTTTCAAAAGTGGGGTTTTATTTTAAAATGCGTTACAAAATAGCAAATTTATCTGGAATCGAATGTAATTTCCCACGCGATCATCATTGTGATTGTTCGCTTAACCTGTCTGCTTGGTTCAATATATTCGCATCTCACAATCCGGAAGCCTCAGTTTTGCGCGTATATTTTGAAACCGTCACTTTGGATCGAGATTGTAAAATATCTATGCAAGATAGCTTTCATATTTCAAAGAAAATAAGAAGCATTATTTTGTTCTCTTTCTGGTTAAAAGAAAAAATACATGTTTGCATGAGAGGAAGAGAGATATATATAGCTTTTAAAATGTAAGGTCACTCGGGACGTTTTTAGTCTTACGAAAGTATAACGCGATTACGTGTTTTGGGATGTATTTATTGCTAAACAAGCAGACGGGTTAACCTCTTGTGCCCCAACATGTAATAAGTCAGGTACGCCTCATATGTCTGGTAATGTTATATTATCGTGATAACGAGCTTATGGGTCAGGGTGGTTAATGCTAAATTATTCACAGAATGAATTTGACCGGTCAGCGGTTGAGTGGGCATTGTTTTGGGTCCCACCCAGGCGTTCCGTGTTCGATTCCTCGGCTGGCTAAGTCCTCCAATACGACTCGCAACATTTTCGGCTTACTGTGGTGATAGCAGGAGATTTTCAGATATTGTCGGGTTATTCGTAACCCGGGAATGTTTGTCTTTCTTTAAAAAAAAATGAAAACCATTTTTACGATTGAAATCTTGACCTCTAGACACTGCTTGCCTAGTGATTTTTATGCCTATTACCTATATTCGTCGCTGTATAAGGCACACTAAGAATACACACCGATGGTCGCGAAGAACAATGTCGGATCTCCTAAAAATTGAAAATCATTTTGTTGATCTAAAAGTCTATATTTTCGGAATTTTAATTTGAAATTAAATAAAATCCAAAATAACAAAACTACACTATATTTCTTGATCTCAAAAACAGTAAAAATGCAGAAATGAAACTTTAAACAGCTCTACTGCAAAACTACAAAATCTCACATCTGACATTGTTATTCAGGACTGTCGATATATTTTTGGCTTGTGGCTTCTTCGGATATTTTCAAAAAATCATTTCTCCGCTGTAACCAGCTATTCTGGGGAAACTACTTCTGGAAGAATATTTACTATTTTTACAAATATTTAACCTTTTAAAGACTATGTCGTTAAAGAATTTGAGATACCAATTGACTGGTATTTCAAATTCTCATACATATGCATCATGCATAGATGACACTCGTCTTTTAGGCACACGATCGGTTGGCATGTATACATGATGCTCATCTAAAAAGGGTTAAACACATTATCTGGTAAAACGGTTCAATTTATAAAAACAAGTTGTTACGAAAAAAGAATCAGCTGGCGCACAGCGAAAAATTTTATCAGACGCTCTAGGAGCTCATTTTATTTTATTTGTATACATAATATTAAAACTCGATACACATGTACCTTTGATACAGTGAGAATGTAGTGCTAAAAACCTTACAAACTCATTGTGGGTTTTGAACAATTCATCGAAATTGACGTCCATATTCAGAGAGCAGATATAAATTGTCATTTAAATTCAAAATGCTTCATAGGGTGCCCAAATAATACAGTTTGGCTCCAATACACTTAGCCTACATTATACAGAATTTTAAAGTTATGTGTTATTATGGGGAATATTTGTTACCTCTTCTGTCACATCAGGCGATAGCTTGCCGGTCAGGGCTACCTTGAAGTCTAGGGCCTGCAGGTGGCGCAGTTGCCCCACCAGCAACACGGGCCGGGGACGCTTGTCGGCCGGCGCCCCAAACACCACCTTCACGGGGGGCATGCTGCTGCGATATCCTGGAACAAAATGTATTACGTGTAAACATGGAAAATAAATATAAATGGTGAAAAATGGACACTTCACGCCAACAAAAGGAAAGGGATAGATACCCTCGAAATGTGGTGCTGGAGAAAAATGCTGAGATTCTATGGACAGCCAGAAGAAACAAATGTGTCTTTTCTGAAATCTTTCAATCTATCCGCAATAGTCTTTCAATCTTCTCTTCTTTAAACACAGCAAACTTATTTTGAAGCAGCATTTTAATTCAAAATTAATAAAATACTTAGTTTAACTTCTTTTATTGTTTAAAAAATCAACATGTTTCGTAAGCAACGCTCACTTCTTTTAGGTTATTTATTTTTGGAGTGTTATGCCATGTTGCGCTACCTCCTTCTTTCGAAGAAGGTACCTCCTAAAGAAGGAGGTAGTGTAACACGGCATAACACCCCAAAAACAAATAACGAAAATACTTTTGGCCGTGAAAATCTTAAAACGGTGACCCGACAATTCGTCCTGCGACAATTCATCCTGCGACAGTTCATCCTGCGACAGTTCATCCGGCCGACAGTTCATCCTGCCGACAGTTCATCCTGCCGACAGTTCATCCCGCCGACAATTCATCCGGCTACAATTCATCCTGCCTGATCATTTAGAAGATTTTTATTAAGTAAGTATGCAAAGAGGATATACGGCCGTACAACCAAAATCGATATACTTATATCTGAAGGCATCTTGAGAGGAAATCCGCTGTAAAAATATTTTTACTAACAATAATTTCGACTCTCCGAAGAAGCATGCGTGAATAACAAAATACGACATACTTATACTTATAGGTTAGGTTAGGTTGAATTGTCAGGATGAACTGTCGCCGGATGAATTGTCGGCGGGATGAACTGTCGGCAGGATGAACTGTCGCAGGATGAACTGTCGCCGGATGAATTGTCGCAGGATGAACTGTCATGGATGTATCTGACTAACGCTCATTTCATTTAGTAAAACACGTTGCTCGCCAAACTGAATGCTCCAAATTGGAGAAACTCATAGTCAAGTCAAACTCATAGCAAAGTGTTTGGCAGATGAAGCAGAGGAAGGCCATCAATGCGCTGGAGTAACCAAGCATCAATGGCATCCGGTATGTCGATGTCCTCGGCTCTCCACGCAGCGCAGAACCACGACGAGTGGAGGAACCCTGACCACCATGGAAATTGGAGTAGGGGTCATGATCGTCATGATGAAGAATTTCAATGAAGGCTTATGTCAAAAAAGGACAATAATGAAATGTTGCAGATTGATTGCAACAATTGAAAATATGTATGGAATTCCAAAATGAAAAATAATAATAATTGATAATATGCACAAACAGAACTGAGATAAAGTGGCAGTCAAATAAATTTCACATTCTATTGTTTATCTTCACGAGATAACAAAGAATATAATAAACAGTTGACATTAATTAACATTACAGTTTTATTACGAAAATACAATAAAACTATTAAAAAAAATCTTCATCATGAGGGAGAAAAAAAACATTTCTTTGAATATAAGTTAGCTATTCTGGGATAACCACTAATTCTATTAATATTCAAACTTGATAAATTTATATATACGCATTATCTGATAAGATACATTATTTCATAAAACACAAGCGCGAGTAAGTATGAAATTAGTCAGCAAGAGCAGGCTTCTTTTATGCCCGGCACACAACGGAAGTTGAAGCTCGCGCGAATCAGGCATTCCAAAGGTTAAAACACTGGTAACCATTTTTAACTTTTTAACTGATTTTGAAATTAGTAACATGGCACTGATAAGAGATTTATTTTAGTGTTCAATATTGTAACATTTATTTTTAATCTTGATAATGAGTAAAACTGTGTGATCTATATCTGTCTCACAATACTCGTTGGTGAACCATCCAGCGCAGAAAAGAGGACTAAGAAATATATTGGTGATCTGAGCAATCAAAATATGCGAAAAACCTAAAATAGGATTGGAGCCTTTAAAACTAAGTATTAAAGCAAAACGGTTATCTAACAAGACATAAGGGGTCGTCCATTAATCACGTGATATTATTTTTAACCCCCCCCTTGGTGACATGTGGTGAGGTTTTAGACTACCCTCCCCCCCCCATACCCAAAATCGTGTGTATTTTTTTAGTACAAAGTACATTGAAATTTTCAGAATATTATCGAGCATTCAACGAAAAATAAATACACGTGATATACCCCCCCCCTCCTTGTGATATTTCGTGATTTTTTTTCCGAACCCCCCCCTCCTTTCGAGCCTCACGTGATTAATGGACGACCCCTAAGGCAGATCACAAGAGCCAAATCTACCCCAAAGGAACTGAGGGTCAAATAATCAAAAGGCTACGCTTTCTTAGGATGATAAATATGTACCCTCTTAATTCCAAACAATACTCCCTTAAGTCTTCAAATACATTCCAAAGACACCTTTCAAGAAAAAAACAAATCCAATTCATAAAACACTCATCAGAGTGGACCAGATACAACCAGGAGTTATGAAAATTGCTTGAAAATCTGTTGATAATATGATTCATAAAACTGGGATCCTCCATTGGACAGGATATTCAGCAAGGATGGAAGATAGACGATCACTAAAGAGGATCCTTTATAATAAGACTGGTTACTTGACAAACACGTTGGATTCCCTCCTAAGCACCGTGACTTCAATTAATCTGCCAGATTCAATCATTCAAACATTGCACCAGCAACTTTTCCACTTATAATGATGGCAGTGGGAGTTTTTTTAAATATTGTCAGTTTATTCGTAACCCGGGAAAGTTTGCCTAAAAAAAAACAAGCCCGAAGGGAGACCTGAAATTAGGGGGACTGGACAGTAAGCAGTCTCAAACCACTTCCTTGGGTATAAATTAGAGGACGGCATGATATATAAAATGTAATACAACTCGTAACCCACCCATTTTTTTAATCATGTACCTAGTTACATATAACGTTATTCCTATTTTCCATTCCTAATCTAATACTTATCTGTATCAATCTTACTCTATCTTATCCATTTCACCAATCATATAACACATAACTTCATAACACTTCAGAAATGTAGAAAAATGCAATTAATGTGAACACCCGAAATTATAATCTAAGTAAGTCAATTTCGTATATTTTGACAATCGTGGAAAATTGCCAAAATAACTTTTTTGTTTCAAAAATACATTTCACATATTTAGGAATACCTGCAATAGTTGTTTGTACCCATTTATTAATTAATAAAATTAAAATAATTTACTGATATGTGTGTAATATTTTAATATTAGGTATTTTGGTTCAGAAAGTTTTTTCACGAATCCAAAATGAATGAGTTTTCTTTACAATGTCACAACTCCAAATAAATTACAAAAAATTGTGGATAATTTAGTGCCTACAAATTGCACATAAATATAATACTTCATCACGTACTTGTCATAAAAGATCCATTCAATTTAATAAATAATCTACTGCCAAACCACATAATCTATTATTTATGATAAAGTAAACTTCAAATATGACATTATTGTACAATACCAACATACAGCGAAAAACGGCCAAAATAATTACGAAAAAACAATATTTATTCATAGAGAAATTAAATATAGATGTAAATTTTATTCGTAGAGAAAATAAATACATTACAAATTAATGCTTACCTTATTTTTTTAATAAAAATTGTACAGAAGAGGTCGGCACGAGAGTACAGCCGGCGAGCCGGCGAAGCATAAATAAACCAATCCGAAGCATCGGCGAAGTTTGGTTGAAATCAGGGTTGCCAATGCTTGTGTTCTAAAATACCCGCAATAAATGTTCTAAATCCCTGAATTGGGGAGCATAATATCAAATTCCCCGCAAATTCCCCACAAGTTTCTTCAGAACAAAATTATATTGAAAATAGCACTTTTATTAAATAGAATTGATTAAAACGTATTATTACATACGTAAGATAAAAAAAATAGGTTACAACCCAATGAAAATATTGAAGTAAAAATAATAACGTATAAAAAAATCAATGTGCCGATATATTGTATAGCGATAGAAAAAAAGAACAAACTTATTGCATTTTTTTTATTTGCGAACAAGCATCGTCCTATATGGTTTTTTAGGTGAAACACTTTCGCCCAGTAATTTTCAGCATCGTCATCTACATTCAGACCATGTAGGGAGAAATCTGGAATACCGGGATCCTTCTATCGTAAAAGTTCTATAACTAGCAAATTCATATATCTTCGAGTTAGTTAACTTCAGGAATCCCCTGACTTTTTTTTACATTAATTCCACACAAGAGGCCTATGTCATCTGGGATGCTGTGTGGAGGGTCTTTTTGAGGAGAGGAAGGTCTTGAACAGACCCATATTGTAGGAAGGAGGAAACACAGAGGCCGGCTATTATTGTTTAGAAATAAATGTTACAATGCTGCCATAATAAATGTCAAACAATAACTTTTGCCCGAATTAAAAATCCTATTAAATATGAATACAGCATCAACAACATCTTTCTAAAAAGAGTTGAACAAATCAAGGACCTAGGTATTATTTTTGACAATCAATTATCTTTTGTTTCTCATATAAACGAAATAACTAACAAGGCCATGAAAAGCTTAGGGTTTATATTGAGGACGGTAAAAGATTTTAAAATAATTAATTCATTTAAGTTGCTGTTCACTGGGTTAGTGAGAAGCCATTTAGAGTACAATTCAACAATCTGGGCTCCTTTTTATAAGATTCACCAACAAAAAATTGAGAGAGTGCAACATAAGTTTTTGAGATTTATAAACTATAAATTAGGAATTCCAATCGAAGAACTTAACTACACATTTTTAATGGACTTACTAAAATTAAATGCATTAACTTCAAGACGAACAATGAGTGATTTAATTTGTCTTTTCAATGTTTCAAATGGCAGACTGGACGCCCTGGATTTAACCAAACTAATCCAACTGCGAGTACCTACCCGTAATACAAGATTGAATGCGCCTTACTTCGTTAACGCGCCTACTAATAATTACTTCGAAAACTCGCCTATCGAAAGGCTTCATCGACTAGGAAATAAATATAACTCAATCGATGTTTATCGTCATCTGTCAGTGTCCAAATTTAAATTCAGTATATTGGAACAGTTACAATAGAACTATAAATCCCCATCTTGAAATTTTGTGTGCACAGTTTATTGTAAACCCTCATAGTTAAGTTCCGTCAAAACACCTACAATATAGGGCGTAATAAAGGTTAGTAATTTATAATTTATAAACAAACCTTATAAAAACTGTTCTTGTTTATCGTTGTAATAGGTAATAATAACAAATTTACTTTAACGACTTATACTTTGATTAACATTTTAATTTGATTGTAATTAGATACTCTGTTATATTATATTATCAAACTCATTTGTCCTCTCCGTGATAGTTTACTGAAGTATCTGACATTATTCCATGGTTTCAGTATAAAGGGGATTGGTATATTTATGGTATAAAGTATTTCGTCTTCGGAAATTGAATTCCTTGCAGAAATTCTGACGATAAAGTAATTGGTCAAAATGGAATTGTTTTGTATATTAATTTTAGTGCGGTGCAAGTCGGTAGTATGTATTTTTGTTTAAAATCAACTTCGCTATGTATTCAACACATAAATTGCACATATATTAAAAACTCACCATTATTATTATTTGTTATATACGTATATACATATAAAACTGATTTTTTTCTCTTTATTGTATAATGCTATACTTTTTACTTACCAGCTTTATTTATATGTACCATGTGTAAAAACTATTCATGTTTTCTTTGTATTCTAAACACACCTGTATGCACTAAAACATAAAAATGTAAATGTGTGTAAAAGCCCATAAGGGCGTTAATGATTAATAAATAAATAAATAAATAAATAAAATAAACTACGAAATCATCTACCGAATAAACATATTTTTTAAAAAGGTTGGATGATCAAAAAATGCCCGAATCCCCGCATTTTCCCCGCAATACGGTGTTCCCCGCAAAATACCCAATTCATGAAAAATCTTAAAAATTCCCCGCAATTTGGGGAATTACCCACAAATCGGCAACCCTGGTTGAAATGTTGAAAACAGTGAACGAGTGAACAGTGAACACTGAAGCGCAATGAAGTTGCTGCAGAGCAGATGGCAATAGCACTCCCCACACGCACACTTGGGAGCGACCGAGTCCCGCGCCACTTCAGGCCGTCGCGCCGCGCAGAAAAGTCTCACGGTGAACTGGGCTATAAACCTATCAGTCTTTACTTTTCTGCGCGGCGGCCTGAAGTGGCGCGGGACTCGGTCGCTCCGAAGTGTGCATGTGGGGGAGCCTAATATTTAATATGCATGAATCCACGATTTGTAATCAACAGGCAGTTTAACCAACACAACCGAAAAATATTGGTAGCTACCTATTCAAAATGAATGGTTCCCTCTCCCTCATTGTTCAAATCGATAATAATACGAGTCTATTACGATTTAATTCTTGTCCATTATTTCCAAAAACGCTCTCAAATCATTTAAGTTTGAACACTCTTTCGTCAAGTTTATTTCAGAGGTTCCTAGCCTTATCTGTTATCTGGCTCACTGCGCACTATCCATGTATAGTATTCTCTTCAACGCCCCCCCCCCCCCCTTCATTAAGAAATGCTTGACAATATGCATAGAAAAAGCGCCACAGGCGAAATTTTTTTGAATGTGAAAGTTACATAACATTTGCAAGGGGAAACTCTTCAACGCCCAGTCAGTGGTGCGGTATCGCCCCACTTGGGAATCAATGGTGTAAATAAATAAAACACTCCATTATATTAAATTTTAAATGACAAGATTTTTTTTTTACATATCTTCGCGCGGTGCGAAATTATTTGACTCTAAATAAGCCATCAGTTTACATCAGCAATTAATATAATTATAAAATTGTCCCACTAGCAACATTTAAATAATATAAAAAATTGAAATTATATATTGAGAAATAATAAAAATTATATATTATAATACAATATTAAAATTTACTTAACGAAAGTTAAATATATTCATCAAGGGACTAGTGCACACAAATTCCAGTTTTAAAAAATGTGAAATACACGTAACACATATCACAAACAATTTGATAAAATGAATAAATAAACGTTTTTATTTATTTACATTTACACAGGATAGGATGCCCTAAGGCTTTCCGGCTTTCCGTTTTAGAAAAGCAAGACAAGCCTAGTTTATATTATTAAATTAATTCATAAAGTATTTTTACGATAGCTCCACACAGGAGGCCCCGGGGAAAAGTATTGCCCTCAGGGCCTACGTCATCTTTGGGGATACTGTGAGAAGGTATTTTTAGAAAATGAAGGAAATGAAGAACAACCTAACCGGCCCTAGCTTGCCACTTGGAGTGACCTACAGCAGAGGTGTTGGTCAATTAATGGTTACCGGGGCGGCGGTACCCACACCCGCCTCCCAAATTGGTCATTACTTTGTTATAATATATTTGTCATCAGTCATCACTCTGCCCTTATATATTTACTTATTATGTTATTGTATATTAATTACATGCCTACATAAATACTACATAACAATAAATTGCACATTCAAATGACACAATAAATTTTGACAACAATATCATGTTATATCCCGAATAGTTATATTTAAATTGGTTTAAATACCTTCATTTTTAATCAACAACTCTTCTTCCGGTATGGAATTTAATTTTGTCTTTTTCGAGAAAAAGTCCGGCATTTTCTGCTGACGTTTCGACATTTTAAATTTATAAACAATAACTTGGGACCCGAGTGAAAAATTTAAACGATTACAATAATATTATGCACGCCGCACGTTCCACTCTGCACTACTGATACGAAGCGCGTAAATAACTCGTCTGTCAACAATATCAACTCTTTGTTGTGATGTGTGATGGACCGGAGCGTAGTAGTGCTGCCATATGCCATATCCCATGAATGAAATACCGTGTTTTCCTAAACTTTAAATTGAAAATTTAAATAAGGAAATAACAGTTTATTAAATAAAATAGTTTTACAATATTTCTTTGAATATTAGGATTTTTTTTAGTACACACGATTTTTTTTTGTTATCAAATTTAATTTACAGAATTTAGTTTTAAATTAAATAATAATATTATTAAACACAAATAATAATAATAAAGTTTTTTCAAATCCATGAGATGAGGGAGAAAAAAAATCCTCCATTATTCAAATAATTTGTTTTTTATACATTTATCGTAGTTAGTCTAGGGTCTAGGTAAACTTTTATTATTTTCTAATATAATAGATACTATTTGTTGATAAGCATAATAATTAGATAAGTGGCCTTGTGAACCCATAACCGTACTGAAGTTCAGAGTTTAAGGAATATATTCCTAAATTCATCATTTTCCCCTATACGACCCATGCTAAAAAAAACGTATCCCGAAAACTGCCTAGGTGAAAAAAAAACAGGTTTTATTAGAAATGTTTAATTTTATATACCATGGATGTATAAATTAACCAAAAAAACAATGCATCTGGCAGCACTAGCTGCGCACGGTTTTGGAGAGAGGTATAGGTCTCGCAAGTTAAGTTGACTTCATCACAGTACTCACACAGACGCAAAACTTTCATACAGCGTGTTTCGTTTTGGGCTTTTAACAAAAAAGCAATTAATAATTATTTCACAATTGAGAATTCGAATCCAAAGCGTGTTTAAATCGGTAACATAAAACTAATGTTGTTTTACAACATTTTTATAGAAATACTGAAGGTTTAGGAAGAAAAATAAGTTTATTAACTAAATGCGATAATCTTCAGGATTGAATTCGAATGGGTATTCATAAATAACAACAAGGTTAAAAAAATATTATGTTATTTAAAAAGATTAATTTATTATTATATTCATACTTATATAATATTTTATAAAGTAAATAAACGACAAGCCGCCACATGCCGCTGACACGTTTAATAGGCATAGATTTTGAAAAGTAAACGACTGTTAAACTTAATAACCAAAAGAAACATCGGTTTCGGTCGGGATAGATGGAAAAACATGCATTTAAATTCGGTTTTCATTCAAAGTAAAAAATTTCCCGTATAAAACATCTCCATTGCCGCCATTTTTTTTACGGATTTGACATTTGTAAAGTTTCGTTTAAAACTCAATACGCATGAATTACTTGGTTTACCTAAACTAAGAACCTAATGTTGAAATGAAGTGTGATTTCCAAAACCTGGGCTTACAAATTTGGCTGCTTATGGGTTATTTATTTTTTATAATTACGTGTTAGCAATCATCAGCAACACTAATTATTTAATTATGTACCAGTCATCATCAGCAACTATCTATACGTAGATAAGTTTTAAGATTTTCACGGCCAAAAGCATTTTCGTTATTTGTTTTTGGGGTGTTATGCCGTGTTGCGCTACCTCCTTCTTTAGCCAACGTTTCTATACGTATATTATCTAAAATATAACAGATTACTAACACAAAGGTACAAAAGATTAACTGTTGAATAGTTACTAGTCTGTGATACTCCAGCTGCCTTAGACGTCAAATCATACAAGTCATTTATGATTAAAAGTTGACTACCGTTTTTTTTCATCATGAATAAGTAAAATAATTAAACATACGGAATAAAATTTCACGATTTGGTCCATTCAGTGATTAGCCACGTTCCGTTTCGTAACAGGACTCCACGATATCGTAATAAAAATTAAACTTGCACACTTAACAAACACTATTCATTATATCAAATTTATAAATTTGTCATTATTTGTCACTTGCGAAATGTAGGTGTACGTATGTTTAAATCAAATTACGAACCGAATGAATAGGACATCCTGTAAGTACAGCCTCAAAAGGGTGTCGTTAAACTTGCCTCTCTTCTAATTAGTTACAATAAGTGGGCGTAAGCAAGACAGAGAGCCTTATCGGATTTGTGGGCGTCGCTAGACATTCACACAGATAGACCAATACATCAATACTAAGCATTTTTATTGCTTCCAACTTAAAGTGTTTTACCTATACCGCGGGCGGGAGAGCAGAACGGGCGGAGACATCCGGTCATATTGTAAACTTTTGCATTTTGCACAACGCACCGTGCGGCGATCGCGAGTGATACTGGTAGCCGGCCAGCTGTAGCACCGTGAACACCGGAGTTCTTCCCTAAGAAATTTTGCGTACAGATTTATATAAACGTTTCTTATGTTGCTTTTGATTGGTAAAATAATATATGCTTGTCGTCGAAATTCGGGAGGAGGGGGGGTTTAAACCCCAAAACCCCCCTCGTGTGTGCGCCAATGCACACACACAGATCAAGCAGATGATTTTTCTTTGGTGTGCACCACGGATTTAAAGCTTTTCCAGAAACTGGTTATAATTTAAGAGTGAATCTGTATGCTGGAGGTGGTTTTAATCGACACCCAGAATATAAGAAACTGCAACTATTCATGTTCTCGAAAGGAATATTTAAAAGTCCACACGCCACCCGTCTCACAGTTGAAAAAACCTTTTGTATGTTCCGATTGCAATTATTTATGTGGTAGAGAGGAGACTTTGAAAACCCACAAGTTTACTCAAGAGTTCGGATTTAACATTCGTAGTGTGTGGTCGTGTTGCCCGCAGTGCTCGTGTATCTTCCTGTCTGCGTTCAGATAAGAATTTATTGTCACATTAATTTTTTCATTATAATTTGTTTTGTAATATTACGGTAATCCATGTACAGTCAATAGAATAGATTGACTCTTATTATTATTTTTTTTTTCATTAATATTTATATTTTTTGTCTCTATTTTTTTTCTATTTTTTGCGATTAATTTGTTTTAAAAAATGGAAGAAGATGAAAATCGTCCTTCAGACCCCGAATCTATATAAAATGGCGGAGGAGTATGACTCGAATGAGAGTCATACTTCTACAACGATCCCTTCCAGAAAACGTAGACCTTCGCTGTCTCCCGGTATTCCTACCAAAATGAACCTATTTCAAAAAATAATCAAACCCCAACCACCCAGGAAAGTAGTAAGGATCCCAATATATCTGAATCTAAAATTACTAATTATATTATTCTCTCTCCTCTTTGCCACCATATATTGTTAATGTTCAGAGTTCAGAGAACGGAACAGGGGAAGATTATTCATCCCCTAGATTTTGGCAAATTCATTTTGAGCTCCAAAAACAAAAACCTTGGTGTATTAAATGGATCAATTAAGCTGGAAGGTCGCTACAAATTATCAGTTCAACTTAAATCCACCTCCTATGCAAACGAGTTGGTTGAAAAAATTGATTCTCTTTCTGAACATTTTTTTTTTTCATTTTCTAGATTCTTATGTATCTTGAAGAGATGAATCATTTAAATTTACTGAATTTAAAGTTAATGTTCCTTATACAAATATAACGGCGTCATATGCGCCTTGCAATTTTTACCTCATGTGGGTATTTAAAAATAGTACCTGGCTGTTATAGACTTAGAGGTCATGTGTTTTGTCGGTAGGGAAAAATTGTTATGTAAAAAACCCTACTAAAATTGCTGACCATAAATATAAATCTTTTACCCCTACATACAATCTTACAAGGATGGACCATGTTAAGGGGATTCCTTGTGACCTCTCAGAAATAGAAATTTTGGATGCTTTAAAATTTAAATGATTTAACAGTTACGCCTAAAATATTAAAAGTTCGTCGTCTGAATTTTAAGGATACATCTAGTGGATCCACAATTTGGAAACCGTCACAATCAGTAGTCATAACGTTCGAGGGCTAAACTTTGCCATCACGAGTGTTTACATACTACAATTCACTTCCGGTTGAAGATTATAAATTTCCAACCATCCAGTGTTTCAATTGTTGCCGGTTTGGTAATTCTAAACCCTTATGCCGTTCCGCTGCCCGCTGTCTCCATTGCGGAGAAGATCATCCATTTGACCAATGCCAAAATTCATCTAATGATCCAACATGTATTAATTGTAAAGGCAATCACACTGCGGTTAGTTTGGCCTGTCCAGAATTGACTATACAGAAGAATATTAAACAAGTTATGGCTTCAGACAATATTTCTTACTTCCAGGCATCAAAATTATTCTCCCTCGCGAAAAATTTTTTTGCAGAGACAACATCCTCCTCATCTCCCTTCGAAACGATTTTCAAACCATTAAAACTATTAACAAAAAGCAACATAATGAACTTTTTTTAACCCTAATGGGAATAATAAATCTCAGGCGCCAAACGGAGTGCTTTAAAAAAATATCCTTCTTCCTCCATTTTTCCTACAGTTATGAATGAAAATTCTTGTTTTATTCAGACTTTAATTACCCTATCATTTCTATTCTTTCAAATAACAAAAATGTACCGTCCAACGCTGCCGGTTATGTTAGATCTTTACTCTCTTGCCTTCCAAATGTCTCCGAAAAAGTATCAGAACAGAATTCTCCAGTGGAATAGCAGAAGTCTGTTCAAGTAACAAATGTGAACTTGTACAATTACTGGATGAACATGACATTTCAGTTGCCGCCATTTTCGAAACATGGTTAACCCACGTATCAATTTAAGATTCCTGTATATCGATAGGAAAACGTTCTCTATTAGTTATGATTCTAGTTGAAGACTATGTATGTGTTGCCAGAATCAAAGAGAATCCATTTTCATGCTCTGAGTGTAATTTTAATTCGCCACATACAGATATAATTTTAACCAGTTTTGTGTTTAAAATGTAAAATTTCTGTTGTGGTTTCATCTGTTGATACATTTCGAAGGAAAACATTCTCTTATTCGAAGTGCAGTTATAGTATTCTAGTTGCAGACTATGTATGTGCTGAGAGAATTAAAGAAAAAAGGTTCCGTAGCTCAACCGGTAGAGCTCTTGCCATGAGAGCTCTTGCTATGTAAGCAAATGGTCCTGGGTTCGAGTCCCAGCGGAGCCAATATCTTTTCTGATTTTTCTGTCTCCAGACTTTCGATTGAGTTTCGCTAATATTGTCTTCATTTAATTAAAGAAAAAACGTTTTTCATGTTTTGTGTAGTTTTGGGTTGGGTTAGTTTTAGTTAGTTGGGTTAGTTAGTTAAGCCAGTTGGGTGTAGTTTTAATTCGCCAGGTACAGATTTAATTTAAACCAGTTTTGTGTTCAGAATGTAAAATTCTAGTTGGATTCATTTGCTGACACATTTCGAAGGAAATTATGTGATGTGCAGTTATAAAATTCTAGTTGCAGACCATTTATTTAATGCCAGAATCATGGAATCAGGATAGAAAAACCATTTTTCATGGTGTAGTTTTAATTCACCGCATACAAACCGGTTTTGTGTTCAGAATACAACGACAAATTAAATAACGAGTTGCAGATTCATCATGTACCGATTGTGGCTTTATATTTGAATTCAAATTAAAAATAAATTAATTAAATTAAATTCAAATTACTTTATATTTGAGTTGCATGCCAAATGCTGCAAAATTCTGAGAAATTGATTGATTCGTGTGTATAACTAATATTTGGGGACTCTGACGCAGAATCAATCGTAAATTAAAACCTGCCTTGCATTCTAAACACGGTGTTCGCGCATTTTTATATGGGATTGAATGGGTATTGCGTTCGCAGACCTGGTGGGTAGATATGTCAAAATCCTGAATTTATCCCACCTACCTAATCTTTCCTTCTTAAATGTCACCATAAAAATTGTTGCAAGAAAGTACTCAACTTTGGAGAGGTGACAGTGTGCTTTGCTGCTCAGTACAAAATAACATCTCAGACAGGGCGCATGTATCGTAACCTCTTGCTGTAAGAATATTGCGATTTTTAAATTAAGCATTGAGAAGTGTACACCAAAACTGGAGATCAGCGAGGCCCCATCTGCATCGGTGAGTCCTATTTTCCTTATTCCAATCTGGGCTTATCTAATTTTCCAAAAGCACAGATCTGAACTATCGACTGACTATCCATTACTGGTGCCTTCGATCATGCGTGGTGGCCGATGATACTAGTCAAGCTCAAAAATAGGAAATGTCCACAAAATCTGTTCAAGATCTGCGCTGATTACCTCTGCGACAGAACGGTCATCCTTTCTTTTGGAGACTACCTGATTGAACGAATAGTTGACATGGGTTGTCCTCAGGGTTCAATCCTTGGACCTGAGTTTTGGAACATTTTGTTTGACGATTCCTCCAGGCTGCCCTTGCCTGAAGGATGTATCTCGGTGGATTACGCTGATGACAAATTGTATCTGGTCTCGGGGAACAGCAGAAAGGAAGTTGAGAGTAAAGCTGAAGAGGTTTTAAGTGTGACTTTAGAATGGGGAAAGAGAAATCGGCTGACCTTCGCTCCCCACAAGACCATGGGACTCCTGATGAAGGGTAACCTCAATAGAAGTAGAAATCCCACCATCAAAATGGGAGATACCAACATCCGATTCGTTGAGAACACTAAATACTTAGGCGTCACTTTGGATCGAACGTCCTCATTCTTGACCCATGTTAAAAGCGTATCAAGTAAGGCCCAGGCCCTCTTTTTGAAATTGAGAAGAATCTCTACTGCTGAGTGGGGACTGCGCTCTCCAGCGCTCCGTCTCCTATACAGGGGGGCTTACGTGGCGCAAGTCTCGTATGCGGCCTCTGTGTGGGAGCACCGCCTGGAGAATGCACTCATACTCTCGGCGCTCAAGAGAGGCCAGCGAGTCCCCTTGCTGGCGCTTTCGGGTGCGTACAGAACAGTTGCTTCGGACGCTTTGCCAGTTTTGGCCGGCGTTTTGCCTATCGATCTTGAAATTAGGGAGGTGTTAACAAAGAAGCTTCTAACGAGAGGAAGAACTGCCACCCATCATGGTATTGAGCTAATACCAGGTGGAGCGGTTTCCCTCCCAGGACTTCTTAGAGAGATGCGAGAAAGAACTTTGAGAGAATGGCAGGAACGTTGGGATAGGTCAAATACGGGAAGGTGGACTTTCTCCTTCTTCCCGTCAGTTAAAATCAGAATGGAAGGGGCGTACATCACTAAGGATCATCATATGACCCAACTTCTGTCCGGTCATGGGGAGTTCAGAGGGAGACTTCATAGTCTCTCTCTATCACCCCATCCTAACTGCGCTTGCGGTAATACTGATCAAACAGCTGAGCACATTCTGTGGCACTGCGAGATTTTGACGGATGCCCGAGAGGAAATGCTCGATGGCTTGCAAGTTACTACGAGACCAGCTTGGAACGCGGATCTCGTTTCGAATAAGGTGAACTTTGAGTGTTTGAGGAAATTTACGAAAGTCTGGGTAGAGAGATGGCCTGATCTTAGAGTCGCTGACTAGCTGTAAAATCATGTAGGTACCAGGTGTATCTGCTCTTGAATCCACGGACATTCTCTTTACTTTATTACATCTACTGCTAGAATTTTAAGTCTTATGCTTTATATCTGTTTATATTTTTTTTTTTGTTATAATATCATCTCTATCTTAGGTACCTTTTTCTTATTCTATTGTATACATTTTGTTCCTTTTTCTTTTATTTTTCTGTGACTTACCTCTTTTTTGCTTATTTTATTTCTTTTCACATGGTTTATTTTAGATTTCACTAAGCTGAGCTACACGATGTTCCATCGAGATACCTGTTTATTGTTTTCATTATTTTTCATCAATTTTTTGTGATCTTCTTTTTTTTCCAGCTTCATATTCCAAGGAACACTATTGATTCAACTAACATACTCGACTTTGTTTTTTTTTTTAATTTTGTTTTGGTTTCTTTGTTCTCTTTTTGTTTTTAGTCTCACAATGCTACTTCGCTTCGTTCAGAAGGCTGAACTGAACTGCATCTATTTATTTTGTTATGTTTCTTTTTCCCCTTCTGGGGGTGCGTTAGACCTCGTCCTTGCATCTACAGGAGTCGGTCGACGATGGCACGGTGTCCTCTAAAATTAATTGCGCCACCCCCAGCAACATGTGCAGGCTTAAGGTTTGGGGGGGGGGCGACCTCGGCTCTCCTTCGCCTTGCCTCCGGCTACTCGACGCTGAATTCCTTAGGGTCGTCGGGTATTTCCCCCCAATCTCCCATTTACTTTTCTTTGAGGCATCACCGAGGAACCGGCTAAGGGGCGCGGAAGCTGAGTGTGGTTCACGACTAGACCGAATGTCATGCGCATTCTTGCTGGGACTGCCAATCGATTGAAGAGGACTCCCAACCGTTTGCCATTCCCTTATTACTTATCTACTGTGTCTTCTTCCCAAACAGGTGCTTGTAGGATACGCTGGATACAATCACCCAGCGCTTGCCACCTCGTGAACTTTCACCAACCTGTCTCATTGTCTTGCCTATATTTTATCATACTAACACCTATTGTATCTGTATTTCCCGCTAAGCACTTGCATACTGCTTACTAACAACGTATGCAGGGACATTGGAGGTCTAGTTTCGTTATCAAATGTAGAGTCGTTTTCACCAAAAAAATTAGAGTCCTTGCAAGAGCCTTGAAGGGGTAACCATCTGTTACCTATACCAGGGCGGGTAAGTGGTGGGTCCTCCAATGACTATCCATCAGGTTATGCGAGTGTATGCTATTTAATCGTCCCGTATAACTTAGCGATTTCACGTAGTTTCGGGACTGGTCCTTTGAGGGTTGCATAGGCTTTGCTCTGCAGCAAAACAACAACAAATTAACAGTGGAGTCGCAGTTTCGCGACACCATTTTTGATTCTTTCGAGTCGGATTACCAACGGGGTATTTAAAATTAATATATTTAACCTGCAAATAAATATTATTTGCTTTTCATACTTTGTTAAGTCATTTGTACCGACATACGTTTGTAATTATTGTTGCACAAAAATTCCTACATAGAATTAATCATGACGAAGAGTGATGGAACTCAGGATCTAGTTAAAATCAAATTACTAGAATCTAAGATTAATTTGATGCATAATCGTCTCAATGAGTTATACGAGAAAGTGAAAATTATTGCAGATAGGGAGACAAGGAGTTCGGATGAGTTCGTTAAACAAACGGTTAATATAGCTACATATTATTCACAATTTAACACGTATTGTGATGAATTTCTTTCACTTCAATTGAATAAGGATCCAAACTATAATATATAGTTTGGCAATTAAGTGTAGAAATTAAATAAATTGGAACTAAACGTTTTCATTACTATGGCAGCACCGAATTATTCGCTTCGCTATGATGTTTCCTATGGCTGTCATGTTTTCTCATATTACGGTTGATTTATTAAATGTTGTCTTAAATCTGAGTAAAAGATCGCTGAGTTGATAATATTTTTATTCATTGTTTGCCTGAATTTAATAAAAATGAATAAACCGTTACTTAGTGATGCAAGAGGGATTATATTCTGCGTTTTTCAACGCTGCCTAGCCGAGTATCACGCGAAGAAGCTTCGTCTAATTTAGAAGATGTTTACAAACGAACTGCCGAAATGACTGGTACGTAGTATAGTTTGTTTAATAAATTTCATTAGTATTACAAGATTTAGGCCAATTTTCGAGCGATAATAACCATTTCAATCTGATTTGAGGTTATGTTAAAAAATCAGAATTTGACACTTCCATTTGACAGTTAATATGCGGCCACAGGAAAAGGGGAATAACTCAATAAAAAAATAATAATAAACTCGTAGAAAAGTTACTTTTTTCTCGATTTCTCTTTCTTTCTTTCTAAGTGAATATTATCTAGTGTGTTTTTTAAAACTACCTTCTATAATAATAATTTTAATGATGTTTTTCACACACAGGTAAATCTGAGTCAACGGTAAGACGAATCGTCAAGAAGGGGAGAAGGCAGATGGAAAATTTGACACACCGGGAAAACGGAAAATGGGCATAATAATAATAATATGTAATAGCATAAGTGCTGATGATTGGAAAAATTGTTGCAAATACGTGATGAAAATTGAGGCAGAATATTATGCACGAGGCAGTACTATACACGGTGTCCGGAAACTCGTAGTACAAGCGGAAAACTGGTGAACCTACATCACGTAGACAACCCAAATAAACATAAAGATTTTCAATTTAAGCATTTTCAAATTTAAAATTAAAAAAAAATATACATTTTTTAAAAAATTCGGCTTATTTAGGGTTAAAATTTTAAAAAGGCGGAAATGTCATTATGACAGATGGAAGATGTTCCACCTCACGGATAATACGGAACGTTCAACGTTGTCGAAGTTTGATGCACGGATAATACGGAATGTTCCCTTTTTAACTAATAGACAATCAAATATGACGTTTGTCGGAAGTACCTACCAATCTTATAAAATAAATTATCTAAAATAAACTCGCATTTCATCATCATTTTAAAAAACATCCCAGGTTTTTGAATGGTTTGTTGGCAAAGCAGGATTTGTCTAGCGGGTTTGTGTAATTATTCTAATAAATTTCTTTCCATGTTCTACTGTTATAAATACAGGTACAAACTTGTCAATAATGCATTCACTTTGTTATACGCAAAAATATTTTTTCTATGATTGGCAGCATTGATGAAATGTTAAAATAAAAACGACGAAACATGGCGTTTCCGCGCGAGTGGATTAATTTTAACAAAATTAAAATGTTAAATCCATATTTTTGGCATGTTTTTTGTTCTCCCCCGACATAAATACTCACTTTTCGTAATAATAAAGCTTAATCTAACTGTTTGGATAAAAAGTATTCCGTATTAACGAGTAAGCGGTTTAATGCATAAAAAATAACATTTATTCTCCCACCTCTTCTCTTTTAAACAATATGGTTAATTAGCGTACCTGTTTATTTTGTTATGTAGATAGTAGCCCCGAGCGGAGCATGTGAGCGTCCAAGACATTATTCCATCGTAATGCACAATAATTAATCATGTTTAAATATGAAAATAACACACACTTTGTTTTAGAGTTTGTTATGATGAAATGGTGTTTTATTGATCTCGCACAAGTATTATTAATCACGTTTAGATATGAAAATAACACACAAGTAACACAAACTTTGTTTTAATGTTTGTTAAATGAAAGGGTATTTAATTTTTGTTATTACTTTTTGTGATATTATGCCGTGTTGCGTTACCTCCTTCTTTAGCGAACGTTTCGGACAGCGTAACAGTGTCCGAAACATTGGCTAAAGAAGGGGGTAGCGCAACACGGCATAATATCCCAAAAACTAATAACAAAAATACTTTTGGCCGTGAAAATCTAAAATCGTATCTGGGGTATTTAATTAATCACATTTAAATATGAAAATAACACACAGTTTATTTTAAACCTTGTTAGTTAAATGAAGGGTTTGTACGCCGTTCAATAAGAAAAGATATCAATCGACCGCAATCTTCATCTTACGTCAACGACCGCAATCAACAAGAGACAAAACAAACTGACGAAAAATAAAGAAATACATTTGTGGCGTAAACAAATATCCGGTCAGTCCTATTAAATTATCGCTGAACACTGGGAATATTATTTAATTTATTTTAGCAGCATAGGTATGATTTTTGAAGAGTTAATTATTGCGGACATCAAACAAAAATAGGTATACCTATCAAGGGTATGAGGGATGGGTAGGAATCTGAGAGTCAGTGTATCCAGGAGTGACGGACGCATGAATTCATTCCTCCCATGGCTGTGGAATATGATTTTAATAGTCCAGTCAGCCTAAGTCGTAGAACACCAATTGAAACACCATCGACTACTACCATTTAGACAAGTGTTTAGCCAAAAGTCCCCGCTCCTATGCCCCTTGCTTCCCCGCCTGTGCCCGCCCAAACATGAAAAGTGTAAGGGTTTTGTAAATCACGTCTATCTCGATTACTAAACAACATATCGGGTTGAAATTTTTTTTATTCTCTTTGCTGTAACATTGTCTACAATTGATATTCAGTTAACTTTCGTCGTAACTTTTACCGTTTGTTTGTAATTCGTATGAAAAGGTAAAAATTTGTATATTTTTTGGCATGTAATTTTACATTTTGTCACAGAACTTTTCAGGCCGACATTTTATGAAAAAATGTTTCCTACAAAGATTGTAGCCCTTTCTATGAGCTGTAAAGTTATATATTTTAATGTGTACTTTATGGCTAGAAAACATCAGATATCAACCGTGAATGCTTGGTGCACCATCTCTGCGTCGCTCCGTGGCAGCCGATTCATTACCGCACTATTAATGTATGATGTTTATACTCATTAATTGTATTTTTTGTCAATTGTTTTAAATTTTGGTTATACTGAAGAAGTGAAATTATGCTTACTGGTATCAGTTCAAGTTTCAGCAACTAAAAATGCCAGAGTATTTCAGTTTAAAATCTATAACTTTATTTATTGAATGGAAGTATAAACTAGCTCGAGTTTCGAGAGAGTACGGCCTCAACCACTCTCACGATCTCCTGCCATGCAGCTGGTAGGCAGACAAATAAAAGCCGCCAAGACTCGGACAAACCTCACCTCATGAACTCGGGGACCCCTGCTAAGTCACCAAACGTAGCGAACTACTTGGGGTGATCTACGACGAAGGCGTCCACTAATATCTACAGGAATTCCAAAAACTGAAAAAATCTAACTAATATCTATGAGAACCAAAGTGCGTACGAATATCTACAGCTCAATTGCTGACTAATATCTATGAGAACCAAAGTTGACGAATATCTACGGCACTGGCATAGGTTGGATTTGCAATTATGTATACCATATTGGAAAACGTAATAATGCAGTTTAAAAAAACTTTATTTATGTATGTATGTAAAAACCCCTAATATCGACCTATTGGGCACATTTAGCTGATTATTAAGGATTTGGGTTTTTGTTTTAACAGCTTTCTTTATTTCGAGTGCTTCTAAATTATGTAGTCTGTTACCATAACTATTTCTATGTGAGTTAGGTTAGGTTAGTTTAGGTTGAGGTGCCGTGTATTTCGAAATAAATAAATATCTTTGTATTATGACCAATAAATTATGTTCAATAAATTATTGTCCTCGTAAACAGCAAAATACGTAATATTATGCAAAAACTTCATGTACTTTAAACAATTAAGCCTTTACGTAATTAGTAATTACGTAATTGAAGTAATTTAAGCTTCTCCGTACAACCTCTTGCTCAGCTGCCCTCTGTAGATATTAGTCCAACCTACGCTCTGTAGATATTAGTCAACACTAGGACCGTCATAGATATTCGTCCGATCTTAGCTCTGTAGATATTAGTCAACACTCTGAAGTTCGTAGATATTAGTCCAACATATGAGCTGTTGATATTCGTCCGACATACAGGCTGTAGATATTAGTACCTGGAGTCACCTATGGCAGAGGTGTTGGTTATCCAATAAATGGTTCCCGCGGTGGCGGTACCCATACCCGCCTTCTAAATTGATAAATTTTATTACATTATAAAAAAATATTAAAAAAAGCTTGTTCAAATTGGTTCGAACACGACTGTAGTCAAATGGCGGCCATGTTTGTTGTGTGCCACATCAGCAACCATTTTTTATTTCCGTTCCCGAGGATAAAACGGTCCAAGTCCGAAATTTGAAGAAATGAGTTTTTGATGTAGACTTGAAGTAAATTATCATGTTTATCAGTGGCAGAAAGATGGAAGTCCCATTATGAAGAAAAAATAGATTTTCAAAATTGCATGTGGATGTAAGTACCATGATGTAACAACTATCATAGAAGCAGAAGGGTGTACCATGGACTTTATTCCTTTTATAATACACCACATGTCATAACAAAATAGTCCACTTCATTTAGAGGCAGTAGGACTCAAGTCCATGTTTTTGTTTTTTTTTTACATGAGCTCCACACAGGAGGCCCTGAGGAAAATAATTTCCCTCGGGGCCTATTTCATCTTTGGGGATGCTGTGTGGAGGGGTTTTTTAAAGGAAGGGAAGGAGAGGAGAGTTCTGGGAAGGAAAAGGGTTTAAGGGGTGGGTAGAAATCTAGGGTTCAGCATGTCCTGGTCATCCGCCTGCAAGACCTAGACAAACCTCACCCCATGAACCCGGCACCCCTGCTAAATCACCAAACGTAGCGAACCACTTGGGGTGATCTATGGCAGAGGTGTTGGTTATCCAATAAAGGTTCCCGGGGCGGCGGTACCCATTCCCGCCTCCCAAATTGAAAAGTTGACTCAAGTCAGCGTTTTTTTTAAACAATTATTTTTAAAGGCTTTACTATAAAAATTTAGTTTAATTTGCTCCTTTTTAAAACAAAACTAACTGATTTAATAATTAGTTTTTTTCTTATCTATCATACAACATCTCCTGAACATTTACCTTTTTGGACTTGCTTCCGTATGTTTCGGGTACAGAATTTGGTTCGCAAGTTCACAGTTCAAGGCCAAGCCATTCGGATTAGTAGCTTACCCCTTCTATTGTGTTGATCGAACCGAGCGCAGAAAGGGACAGCAAATTTCGCATTGCACTTTGACTTGAAAGCGCGAAAATAATGAACAGCTGTTTTTAACCGTGAAACGACCGTACTACACGGAATAAAATTATGGATAATTTCAAAATAATGCTTTAAATCCGGATTTCTTTGTTTGTTTTCTTTTAATTAGTTTTTATTAGTTAGGTATTTGGCGGTAAGGAATGGGATGATATTCCTGCCATAATACTTACGTGGGCTTCAGCTCCGTTGCCAACAAGGTGGTCGGTATATTTTAATAAATAGAATGACAAACATTGGACTTGCATTTATTTCCCAAACCGACACAGGTTATTATTACAATTTATCAGAAGGATTTTTATTATACGAAGAAGGCAGCGCACAAATGCGACTCGACAACCGGGCCGTGGAAACAGAATGGTCGGCCAGTTCGCCGTGGTTCTAGTGCCGGGTTTCTAATACTAGCTCCACACTGCTCGCGAAGTTCCTCGACGAAATATTCGGGAAGGTTGACCGAAGTTCGAAGTACGTCACTACACACTCGTTCAACTTCGCGAGAAACTCATTCGCGCGGTGGTGTCGTCACGACTCGCACGTCATGGAGGTTCAAGTCTGCTGCCGTTGCAATGTGCACGCTCGCGTATTATAATTTACCTACACTGCATACCACGTTAGCTCGAAGACATTTCATATACCTAGCTCCTAAAATATATGCTAAAAATATAAATATGCTTTTATTATAATTAATTATATTTATAATAAAATTTTGCAATTCAATTTAATTTGTACAACTTTTAATTTAATTTATCAACCATTACAAATGTATAATTTCCAATCTGTAAACTTCACCCGCATAACACAGGGACATCCCTAGCATGGCGGATGAAATAAAACAAAAAACTAAACAATGTACAATATTCTTATAACAAATAAATAAATAACTATGTGCATTTTTATAAAAAAAGGAGGAAAAGAAGATGGTGGATGATTGCAGTTGCAATGCACCGGAACAGAATTAGGTTAGTTTAGTCAATTAAACTATGAAAAGAGAACTACCGGGAATAAATAAATAAATTGGTACAAAAGGATTGTGTTTTTTTAATTTATTGTATTTTTTACAGCTAAAAAATAATTACTAGCACGGACGTGCGCTCGCGACGACGTATTGAAGCGAACTGAAGTCCGAGTAGTGTAGAGAGGCATTTCGTGTAGGCACTTCGTGCAACTTCGAGTCCTTTGACTCGGGCGCAAAAACCGACAAAAAATGGAGGTCGCCCGAGGCGAGCCAAGGTTGGACAAAATAAGACGAAGTGCTCCTCCGCACTATCGTATTCGGCTAACCTCGTTCAACTTCGCGAGTAGTGTGGAGCTAGAGTAATGTTGCCCGTTCAACAAAACATTTATAAGGCTATTCAATTCGTTCGCTGCCTTCCGCTACAGGTACTATGAACGTCAGTAATAATTTATAAGAATTTGACCAAAAAAAAATCAAAAGCTCAAATCAAAAAAAATTATACCACAAAATCGACTCCAAATGTGATGAGGATTCCCCAGTTTCCCGCTTGTACTACGAGTTTTCGGACACCTTGTATATGATGATATCGATGAACTGCGTTTAGATGAAGATGAAGATACGGAAGAAGAAGAGTCACACGAGGACGAAGACAATAAATACAGGTCGGGTGTTGAATTTATAGACTTAATTTTTTAAGAACCTACGTTTTTATATCGAAATAAACGCCCACTTAAAACTTGTTTTGTTTTATTTTACTTCTATTAAATTACAGTTTTTTGTGCAAAATTTTTGAAAATACAAATACGCTATGAAATATGCATTTTGGCAGAAGTGTTTTTTAAAACATACATTCATTGTCTTATGAGCCATCTTGGTGTTGCCATTTAAAACTAGAAAACGATCGCAGCGTCATCATTTATTTTACTGTAAATTTCGATTTATGGAATAAATTCGAAAATAAGTACTGCTTTGTAGTTAGTATACGCGAAAGTATTGTGGCGAAGCAAGATTTAGGTGTTACGTAGAAATTAAATAATTCCCAATTTATTAAGTTTCCACCGATTGATATGCCATCGTTTGACGGAAATCAAGAGAATTGGTCGGTATTTTATGAAGCATTTAAATTAAACATTCATTCTAATGAAAATTTGAATACGTCGCAAAAGATGCAATATTTGATAGGAAAACTCCAAGGAAAGGCATTATCGGTTTTTGCCGTAGTACTGCCGAATGAAAAAAAATATTTTGTAATCTGGAATGCTCTCGAAAAGAAATATCAAGACAAGCGCGTGCTAGGCACCTTTTACCTGAACAATATTTTGAATTTAAAATTATTGGCACCTTCTAACTCAAATAAGTTAAATAATTTTATTGAACGGTTTGCGTCTTCCATGTCAGTGTTCAAGGAATTAGGTATTGATGACCTAACCGACTTTATAATTTTACATATTGCACTGAAAAAATTAGATATGCAATGGGTGCAAAATTTCGAAATGTCCATACGGGAGAAAGAGATACCTACATATACCGATTTAATAGAATATATTCGTTCGCATGTTAAAATTCTTGAATGAACCGGACCAGAAAGTAAAGTTAATAATAATAAAAATACGATTTCGCATTCTTTCGCTGTGGTTGAACCGAAGTCGCTTGATAATAATCGTACTATAAGTAATAATAATAAGTGCCGGAAATGCAATCGAAGCGATCATGTTGAATTGTTTAAGTGTGAACAATTTAATGAGTTGAGGTCAAAGGCTCGCTTTCAGTTTATAAAATTAAATAAGTTATGTGTAAACTGTTTAAGCGATAAACACAAGACGGTAAAATGTTCATCTAAATCGGATTGTAGAATTTGTAAAAAACGTTACCATACCGCTTTGCATTTTGAGGGTACGGTGAACAGCGAAAGTCATTCTAAAAACGAAGCTGTCACATTAATAACAAGGAATAAACATCATAATGATTTTACTGCGGGTAATTTAGCTACAAATGTACCATTGTCAACCGCGCAGTTATTCGCTTACGACATTAAAAATAATCAAGTAACTGTCAGGTGTTTAATTGATTGCGCCTCGCAAAAAAAATTAATTAGTTTAAATACTTGTAATGAATTGAATCTTAAAATAATTCCTTTAAATAATTCAGTTATTAAAAGTGTTGGTTCAGTAGAGACACCAGTATTGGGGCACGTTGTATTGACAATTAAATCCCGTGTTTCAGAAGATAAATAAGCCTATTAGTTAGTGGTCGAGAAAATCACGGACAAGCTCCCTACATAATATGTTGATACGAAGTCATGTGAGCATTTACTTGGTTTAAACCTAGCGGATGAAAATTGGAACGTTCCATGTGATGTTGATATTTTATTAGGCGCTCAGCTATTTCCATATATTATGCTAGGAAATAAGGTTTTATCTAAACATAATACGAATGCACCACCCACTATACAAATGGTATTCGGATATATTGTAATGGGTGAAATACCTAAGTGTACGCCGGACGTTTCGTGGACATTCGGCCCAACGCATTATACAATGCGTTATCCAAATTTTGGACAATGGAAGACATGCCTATTAAGTCATTGATGAGTGCTGAAGACGCGGAATGTGAGAAAATGTACGACGAGTCCGTCCAACGGGATGATTCGGGAAGGTATATTGTATCTTTACCTTTTAAGATAGATCCTAATAATTTAGGAAATTCGCTCAGTGTCGCGCAACGCAGATATTTAGAACGGAAATTTAATACGTCGCCAGAATTGCATCGGAGTTATAATGAAGTAATTTCTGAATATCTGGAAAAGGGATATATAAGGTATGTAGTTCCGTCTTCATCTAATGTTGATGAGGGATATTTCATTCCTCATCATGCAGTAATTCGTAAAGATAAAGCAACAACTAAAACTCGTGTTGTATTAGACGCCAGTACAAAGACCAGTTCAGGGTTGTCACTTAATGATATTTTGTATACTGGTCCAAACTAGCAATCTAATTTATTTACACTTTTAATTAAATTTCGCTTATTCGCTATAGCATTGACCGCACATGTTAAGCAAATATATTTACGTATAATGGTAACGGAAAGCCATCGTAAATATCAAAAAATTCTTTATAGATTTCACGAAGATGAAGAAATTGGAGTTTATCAATTTAATTCGCTAGCTTTTGGGTTAACTTGTTCACCGTTCCTTGCGATGCGAACTTTAAGAAAGCTAGCGAGCGATGAAAGAAATCGTCACCCGAAAGCCGCAGAAGTTGCAATTAATGATTTATATATTTTGTATATTCTGTAAATACTATAAGTGAAGCCGTCACTTTGTCTACAGAATTAATGCAGATGTTCAAGTCTGGAGGATTTGAATTAGTTAAATGGTCGAGTAATTCTGCTCATTTGCTCGCTCAATTACCAGAGTCGCACCGCGCAACGATGGATTTCTCGGATAATTGTAGCATTTTAGGACTAAAATGGGATCCGATATCTGATTGTTTTCGTTTTATGATATGTCCCACGGAGGAGAAAACTATTCGTAAAAGATCAATTCTTTCCACAATAGCACGTTTATTCGATGTATTAGGTTTGGTTGCTCCGGTAATTTTATATGCCAAATTACTTTTGCAAGAGCTGTGGTTAGAGAAAGTGGGATGGGATGAAGAACTACCCCAAAGTATTGTTATTCGATATGTCAAATTTAAGGAAGAATTACCGATGCTTTCTAATTTAACTTTACCTCGATATTTGGGAGTAAAAGAGGACTGCACGATAAATATTATCGCTTTTGCAGACGCGAGTACGAAAGCATACGGGTGCGTAGTATATCTTCATGTCACAGATAAGAGTGGCAACGCTACTATGAATTTGATATGTTCGAAATCCAAGGTAGCCCCTTTAAAAATAGTTTCGCTCGCTCTATTGGAATTATGTGCTGCGCTTATTTTATCTAGACTTGTTAAATCTATTATAGATACTTATAAAAATCGCGTTTTTATAAACGATGTATTTGCTTTTTCAGATTCAAAAATAGCACTTTCTTGGATTCACTCATCCCCGCACAGATGGCAAACTTTTGTAGCTAATCGAGTTAGTGAAATTCAGGAAAATTTACCTGCGAAACATTTTTATCATATAGATGGAGTTACCAATCCTAGTGATTGTTTATCACGTGGACTATTGCCCGCTCAGCTAATTGATCATCCTCTTTGGTGGCACGGTCCACCCTGGGCAGCGAACCCAGTGTCCGAGTGGCCTGTCAAAAGATTTTCCCACTCAGTGCAGGAGGAGAATACTTTGGAATTGAAAAAGTCGCATACGTTCACGATAACGTCAATAGAGAATAATTCTCCAATATATAATCTTGCTTTAAAAATTTCTTCATAGCCAAAACTGCTAAGAATTGTCGTATATATTTTACGATTTACGCGGAAGTTATCGTGTTCAACAGTTATAAATTCCCCGGAATTAAATATTGCTGAAATAAATGTACTTAAAGCTCTACAGAAAAAGTATTTTTATGCTGATATACAATAATACAGGGGAAAAAATGTGATCATCTTCGATTCGAAAATTAAACCCATTCGTCGATCATAATGGATTGTTACGTATAGGTGGTAGATTAATAAATGAGAATATGACTTATGAAAACAAACATCCAGTACTTCTGCCAAGGCAGGATCATATTGTCGATATAATTATAGATTTTTACCATCGTGTGAATTGTCACACTGGTGCTCATCTCCTTATGTCTATAATTAATAATTAGACAGCGTTATTGGATCTTATCGGGAAGAAACCTAATACGCCAACGAGTACATGCTTGTAATTGCTGTTTTAAAACCGCACCTTCTAATATGATACCGCCAATGACTGATTTACCTACAGCTAGAGTTCAAGAAGCAAAAGCATTTACACAAACTGGTGTAGATTTTTCCGGACCGATAAATTAATATAACCCTTTCTAGGCATCGTGGAGTAAAAAGTCAAAAGGCATATATATGTCTATTTATTTGTTTAACGACGAATGCTATACATATAGAATTGGTATCAGATCTAAGCACGGACAATTTTTTAAACGCATTTAACCCTTCAAAAATTAGGCTTTTTTTTCGGATGGTCAAAATATTTTCGCTTTAAAATAAAATGCAAATATTTGGAATATTTTTGAACACATTCAAAAACCAAAAACTGTTTTAGAAAGGTGATGAAATACGCTTTCAAATTATAGAATTCAAAAAATATATATTTTTTTTAAATTATAAAAATTTTGCATACAAACATAAAAAAGTTTTCAAAATGGCTCACCTTATGTTTTTTCTAACTAAAGTTACTGATAATAATAAAAAATAAAAACACATGCACATTTTATTAGACAAATGTATAAAAAACACATATTGTAACCTCAATTTTTGGTCGCTCTATGAAATTTTTTTTTTTTAAATTCCCGAAGTTTCAAATTCTTTTTTCAATTTGCGATTCAAAATTTTGTGTACACAAAAGTGTACATTTTACTTTTTTGGTGACTATTTTTTAGATTGGAATATAAAGCATGATGTTTTTCCTTTCTAACACCGTTTAGAACATATTTCTAACTATGATAGTAAGGGAGTTACGGCGTCTTATGTGAGACCTATGTGCGTTGGGACAAATCTGGTCTCCTGTGATTAAACGGGTTAAACGTTTTCTATCCAGACGCGGACCGGCTTCGTGTATGTACAGTGACAATGCGACAAACTTCATAGTAGAAGTGTGTCGTTCCGGCCGGAACGAATCCGATGATTCCGAATCCGAATGCGTTTGATTCGCTCCGAGTTCGCAAAATGTAATGAATCGATTCCGGAGTCACTCGCACACGGGTGAGGAGGGATTGGTTTATTTATGGGTGAGGATGAGGCGGAGGTGTGCGGCGCGGGCCGGGCGGGGTTTTGTCACCCTCTCACTCGGGAACGAGTGACAGAGTGAAAATACAGGACTCATTCACGGGATGAGGTGTGCGGCGTGAGCGGGGCGGCGTTGTATTGCTCTAGCGGGGCGCGATGACAGCGTGCATGAAACATTTTTCGAAAAGAAATAGCATTATCTCTTAGTCAAAAGATAGCAAGGAGCATTCCTTTTTACCTATTGTCGGTCATCTCAAACATTTTTAGTAGGATTATTAAAATCAGAAAAATAATCTTTAAATATTCCGTACATTTTCAACAGAATTCCTCGTTTGTGGAAATACCCCATTAGAAAACGAAACAATAAAATGTTTTTTGGCTAGATTGAAATCTCTTTCTAAATACTGTAAATTAGGGAATCGTTTACAAAACTGTTTAAAAAATATTTTTATTATTGGGCTTCGAAAAAGTCGTATAAAGGAAAAGCTTTTCCTAGAAGCAGAAATATTATCAATGAATTCGGTATTTGCTTTAGCAATGGATTCTGCAGAAAATTCGGATATTATAAGAAAATGTTAAAACGTTGAAACAGTAGGTAAATCAGTAAATAATAAGTACGGTTCTTCTACAAATAGAGATAAAAGTGTGAAAAATAGGTCACCGGACCGCTTTGAAAAATATCGGTCAAGTAGTAATTTTAGAAAAAGGTCCAGAGAAAGAAAATGGGTCGATAGAAATTTGTTGTGTAATAACTGCAAGAAAAAATCACACAACACGTTTGATTGTAGATTTTTAAAAGTCAAATGTTTTAATTGTAATAAAACTGGTCATTTAAAAAATAAATGTCCAAGGTTTAATAATTTGAATACAGTTCAAATAGCTAATACTAGCAATGAAGTTTTTCAGTTAAATCAAATAATTGTGCAATTAAAACTAAATAATAAGGTTAGTTTACAGGCTCTTTTGGATAATGGTGCAAGTGTTTCATTATTATCATACAACGATTATATAAATAATTTCAAAGGGGAACAATTAATGAAAAAAGATTTTTTGTTGAAAGGTTATGATAATAATATTCTGAAACTAATTGGATGTATAAACTTGAAAGTAGATTTTAATGGAAAGGTAAAGTATGGACAAGCCACCGCATGCCGCTATACTAAATAGGCAAAAATTTGAAAAGTAAACTACTTTTAAACTTAATTACCACAAGAACCATCGGTTTCAGTCGAGATAGAGGGAAAAATATGCATTTAAGTTTTCATTTCATAAAAACTTTTTGTAAGTATTTTTTCCTTTACATATGGCATTTCATGTTGTATTCTTTCCATGATCGGACATTTTCAAGGGATACCATTTTTTAAATATTAAAAAAGGTTGCCAGGTTGCCAAAAATCACTACCTGAAAATATAAAAGCGTTCACGAAATAGTACATAAACAATATTATTACGAAAATACCTGATTTGCGTAAGAAATTATTCTAATACCTAGAACAAAAATAAATAAAAAAAACACACACGCGTTTTTCTTTACAATAACATATACCTACACCGAGGTTTTGAAAGGTTTGTACTGCAAGTAGGATTTGTCTAACGGGTTTGTGTACCTAATTATTCTAATACCTAGAACGAAAATAAATAAAGGAACACGCACGCGTTTTTCTTTTAAACAAGATATATATCCCAGGTTTTGAACGGTTTGTTTGGCAAGCAGGGTTTGTCTAACGCATAGGTTCCCAATCTTTTTTTGCCCACCGCCCACTTTGAGATTTTTTTTTCTAGCGCCCCCCAACTCGTAAATCTGAAACAGCAAATGTCGTCACGATTATATTTACCATAGGGGGGGGGGGGGGGGGGGGAGATAGGATGGGGCAAGATGCGTTTTTTATTTTTTTTATTGTAACTCAGAAGACCCTTCTGAGGTGTTTCTGAGATGGTTTAATTCTGAGTTGGCATGGAACCGTTCTGAATTATTTAAAATTTTTTAGTTGGGTTTTATTGCTCAGAAAGATTACACTTGTGCAGTAATTCACGTGACACGCTACAGTGGTATTGTAGACCAATTTCCGTATTTTGACGTCAAACTTTTCCTTAATCCTACTTTTTAACCTTTTCTGCAATTTTTTAATTTAAAATTTCAAAGTTAGTGTTAAGTTTTAATTTGTTATAGATTATGATTACTGAGTATTTAATTTCTTCTACTTCTTCAATATTTTGATTTTCTATATTTAGGGTAGTAATTTCGTTGAGTTTCTTCTCTAATACCATGAATTTACTTTAAGTTACATTTATTTTCAGTTTATTCGAAGAAAAAAATACTTTAATATATAATATTGAAGTATTCTTTTAAAAAAAGCTTTTTTTGACAATGCATCTTCGATATTATTTGGTACAATATATAAAAGTGTGTCATCAGCAAAAGTTTGATAGAACAGTACTTTAGGCACTTTACTATATCATTAATATATATACTTAATAAAAAGGAGCGGTCCCAACACAGATCCTTGAGGAACTCCGAGGCTTACTTGTTGTTCTTCAGATATAGCATCTCCAATTTTGTTTCTTTGTATTCTATTTTTAATTTTATTATTAGTATTTCTCTGTCTATCGTTTCAAAAACACGTTTAAAATCCAAGAACACTTCTATTGTGATTTTCTTCTGATCCATACTGGTATTCCATTACGAATATTTGTTTCTAAACCCTGCTGTTTTACAAGAATGTTATTTTTTTTCAATAAATTTTCTCATTTGTTCTTTAACTATGGATTCTAGTATTTGTTCATATTTAGGTTTTTCTGAGGTCTTCGAAATTTTTAGCATTTATTATTTTGGGCTCTGGTGTTGTTATGGAAGTTTTCCACGACTGCGGAAAAATTCCCTTTAACACAGATTAATTTATTAGTGCAACTAATTAAATTTAATTATTATTATTCTATCTTCTTTCCGATGATTGAGAAGAAGTATCTGTGAATAATGAAATACTCTTATTTATGTTTTCGACACTTAGTATTAAATTTGGCTATTTTAGTTTTATCATCTTCAACTCCACCGGGAACCGAACTTCCGTAATCACTTTCTTACAGGTTTCTTACAGGTTTCCCACCTTTCTTCTGGAAATTGTATTTTACAGGCTTTATAAGCTGTATACCTTTGTTTTTTTAGAAGATGTAGGGATTTCGTAGGTATACTATTTATTTGTATCTTTTAATATACTACTAGCTGGTTCCCGGCATGCGTTGATATACCATTTTTAAAGAAATAAATTGTTTCCCTGTTCCCCTCCCGCATTTCCTTCCCCTACCGCGTTCCCTTTCCACCTTCCCTGCCTACTCTCTCCCCTCTTCCACTTCCCCGTCCCGCCAATCCCCTTACCGCGTTCCATATAACAGTCCCGGTACATTCAGTTTTCAAACATTTCGCGTGCCTCCTATTACAATTTTTTTATTCAAATTTTCGCTTTTCATTCAATACAAATATTCATTTTTATATATTATAAGAACAATCAATCAATCAATATATCTATAATTTAAATAATCCATAAATAATTCTTTATTTACAAAAAAAAAACGTTCAAAAACACAATTCAATTTCGTCAAACGCGCGAACTGTCAAACGTGTGAAGTTAAAATAGTCGTTAAGTTTTCTGAAATTATCCAATTTTCTGCGCAATTTTCTTAAATTTTCTTTCCGTAAGAACCTTCTACAAATTATTAGGAAACTTAAAAAAAAGTGAAATGAAGGCGTGACCAAGGGAAACAGGAATTAATTTTATATATAAATACTAGCTGGTCCCGGCATATTTCTTTATTAAATGGCATAGGGAACACGAAGTATAATATAATATATACAGGAATAAAAATAACTAAAATAAGGATAAATTGTGTACGGTATTACAAAACAAAAAGTGGATCTGCGATAACCAAGGAAATTTAGACAGAAAAGCCGATTAACTAATAGGACACCTGAAAACAGTAGTAAATGAACTAATGCCTACAACGAATATATCTTATATATAAAAATGAATCGCTGAATGTGTTGCTAAGCGCAAATCTCGAGATCAGCTTAACCGATTTCGCTAATTCTTTTTTTAGAATATTCCTTGAAGTACGAGGATGGTTCTTACGGAGAGAAAAATTAAGAAAATTGTATAATTTCAGAAAACCTATTACTAACCTAAACGACTATCGCACGTTTGACAGTACGCGTGTTTGAGAATGATATTTTTCAAAACAATGATTGTTAAATAAAATTCTATTTTTGAAAATCTTTAAGTTGATAAATTTATTTAAAGTAGGTACTCCCCTAATAGTTTGAATCGAATCAAGAATTTTAGATATTTTAAATAGGTACCTATGTTAGGTACCAAATTTAATATACATGAAAAATGGAAATTTGAATAAGAATTGTAAAAGGTGGCACGCGGGCTGTTTAAAAACTGAATGTACTGGGATTGAATATATGGAACGCGGGAGGAGGGTTGGCGGGACGAGGGAGCGGTAAAGGGAAGAGGCGGGGAAGGTGGAAGGGGAAGGCGAGAGGGGGAGGGGAACCTGGGAGGGGGAGGGGAACCTGGGAGGGGGGAGGAAAACTCGGGAGAAGGGTTTGCGGGACGGGGGAAGGGGGGGGGAGTGGAGTGGGGAGAGGGAAGGTGGAGGTGACGGAGTGGGAACGCGAGAGGGGAAGAGGACGCAGGAGAAGAAGGGGAGGCGGAAGGGGAACGGGACGAATGGGAAAGGACACTCAGGGAGAAACAATTTCTTTATTAAATGGCATAGCAATGCATGCCGGGACCAGCTAGTTTTATATAAATTTTTAAACACCGATGACATTTTCATAAAATTGAAGGAAAATATGATTTCCACATGGCAGAATCATTGGGAAGAATCTAGTACCTAAAACAAAAGGATATAACTTTTTCACAATTCAGCCAACTATTCCTTCAAAACCGTGGTTTTCCAGACTTTCTTTTAATAAATTCTCGACATCCCCGATTTGCCGTATGCGGACAGGGCATTGCTGCCACAATGTTCACTTGACAAAAATTCATGTTAAGAATTCTGCGATGTTTGAATGTCGTCTTGGTTAAGAGGACCTCAATCATATTTTTTTCAGTTGCCCTTTAAATAATTCATACAAAAATTTCATCCCTTACCTAATCAGTTCGGGCATATTGCCTCCCTACAACATTGCATGCCTGTTATCTTCTGTGGACAAACGCGTACGTAAAGTCTTGGCTAATTTCCTGAATCAAAAGTTAAGTTTCGTGTATTTATTTTATTTTTTACGCACAATAAATTATGTCAACATATCTTTTAATTTCCTTGTTATGTTTAATTAAAATCATCTCTTATTGTAATAATTTATTGTATTATTATTATTATTTGTACAGTATTACTAGTTTTATCCCGGGGCTTCGCTCGCATGGTGTAAGGGGGGTTCCCACTCCGCCTCCTCCACCTCCCCCCATTTCTCACCGCCTTCCCTCCCCCTCCCCACTGCCCCTCCCCCCTCCCCCACCCCTCCCCCTTCTCACCCTCCCAATCCCAGTATATTCAGTTTTTAACTAACCCGCGTGCCACCTGCATTTTTTCTGCATTTTTAGCAGTAAAGTTATATAACAAACTCCCACTTAGTATCAAACAAATAAAAAAAAAAATAGCTACATTAAGGACATTAAATGTTGGCTGAAGAATCTATCGGAAAATGAACTTACTAGTATACTTAAAACATCATAGAAGTTTCTGGAAAACCTTATCCAATCAATAAAGTTAAACCATAGAAGTCGCGGAAAAACTTATCCAAAGCATAGTCCCCCTCAGCACAGGATCTCCTAGTGAGGAGGACTACGAATATATTTTATTTATACATCTAACTAACATGTTTCATATAAAAATGTAAAAAATATTATATAGTTACTAAATAAAATAAAAAAACCTCTTACAATTTGTATTCAAATTTCCATTTTTCATGTATATTAAATTTGGTACCTTACATAGAGTTCACGACGAGTTCATCGAAAACGAATTCATCGAAAATCAATTAATCGAAAATCAATTCATCGAAAGCAAATTCATCGAAAAGGAATTCATCGAAAACCAATTCATCGAAAATCAATTCATCGAAAACCAATTCATCGAATGATCAATTCATCGAATTGCCAATTCATCGAAAAAAAATATTTTGTTGATATTTGAGAGAAATGCCGAGCGGACCGAGAAGTTAAAAAAGCATTGGTCAACCTAAACTAACCTAACCTAACCTAACTTAACCAATTTTTAAATATTTTTTTATCATCACTCTTAATGACCTTTCTGAGTTGTTTATGAGTTGGTTTCATTATGAGTTGTCTGATCACCGTTCCTTAGATATCCCTTTTTTGCAGTATCAGACAATGGGAAATCGAAGAGATAACCTATAAATTTTACATTGTCACTACGAAACTGACACTGCTTAACACATTTAAACAGACCTTTTTGGGTATTTAATTTTGACAGCTCTAATATCTACAAAAAAATGTTTTTCGATGAATTGGCGATTCGATGAATTGATCATTCGATGCATTCGATGAATTGATTTTCGATGAATTGATTTTCGATGAACTCGTTTTCGATGAATTTGCTTTCGATGAATTGATTTTCGATGAACTCGTCGGTTACCCTTACATAGGTACCTATTTAAAATATCTAAAATTCTTGATTCGATTCAAACTATTAGGAGAGTACCTACTTTAAATAAATTTATCAACTTAAAGATTTTCAAAAATAGATTTTGCAAAATGTCATTCTCAAACACGCGAACTGTCAAACGTGCGATAGTCGTTAGGTTTTCTGAAATTATCTCTCCGTAAGAACCATCCTCGTACTTCAAGGAATATTCTAAAAAAAGAATTAGCGAAATCGGTTCAGCTGCTCTCGAGATTTGCGCTTAGCAACACATTCAGCGATTCATTTTTATATATAAGATTATGTAATGTGGATAGGTTCTTATTAATCTATTTATTTTTTAGAATATATTTATCGATTGGTACCCTGGAAATAGTGGAAATTCTTCAGGTTGTTCAGTATGCATAGGGTTGCCATCTCTTAAATTTGGCAACCAGGACAAGACACATGAAAACCCCGGATTTTAGGGCCCAGAACCCGGACATGTCAACAGGTTTTTTTAAACACAGTCAGTGTAATAAAAAACAGTTGAAAATGTCATAAATCACCTATTTATTTATTTTCAAATTAAATTTAGTCATCATCATCATTATAAATGTACCTAACAAAACAGAATCTTATTACAGTTTGTTACAAATTGTTTTAATAATAAGTTAGAATTTTTTATTCTTAAAATAAAACACAGATTATTAATATACTCTGTTATGAAAACAAAACCTTATTAAAATATTTAGCTTAACAAAATTCAATAAATTTTTTAAACAAAAATCTTAAAACATTTTAGTATTCAGTCTTACAATTTTTTAGGTAACTCTTTAACTCAACAATAATTATATCTTTATTTTTTATCAGCAGCCATTTAAACAACAAAATATCTCTTAACATAATATGAACTAAATTCACTCTTCTTAAATAAAAGGAATTTGTAAAAATCAATGCAGGTGTATAGATATATATTTATGTATAAATTGAATTTAATTTTAATTAAAGATAAATGAAACAATGTTACGTTGTTTGAACCGACCGGTTTCAGAACGACCGTTCCTTTCTCAGGGCAAACGTATACGTTTGACTTTAAATTTTAAGACTTTAATTTTTTTTTTAAACCCGGACATCAAATGAAACCCCGCCCGGACGCTCTCCGGGCGCCCTCTAAACTAGGACAAATCCGGGGAAACCCGGACGGATGGCAACCCTAAGTATGCAAAATAATGTAATACGAAATGTCAGCCCGTAACGAGAAATTACGTACAATTTTTTTTTTATGAAGCGTATATTTAAATGCATATTTTTCCACCGGTCCCGACTGAAACCGATGTTTTTATGGTAACTATGTTTAAAAGTAGTGTACTTTTCAAAATCTGCGCCTATTAAAAGTGCGGCCGCTTATCCATAAATTAATAACAAAATATAATAAATAATTTATTCGAAAATTTTCCAGATGTATTTTCGAATGAATTAGGAGGATGTAACAGTAACAAGTATAAAAATAAATTGAAACTCAATAAAACAGAACCTATCGAATTTGCATCGCAACCAAATAATAATTTCAAAGAAATTATTTAGTAAAAATGGATAATTTTTTGGTGAAACATAGGAACTCGTATACCGAACCAGCTATGCAGTTATTTGGAAGGCGACTTCGATCTAACTTAGATAATTTTATTCCCGAGGGAGGAAGAGAGTTTAAGAAAGTTATTTCTAAAATACTATTCGATAAAATGTCACATTCACATAAAATGTCACATTCACAGGAAATAATAACAATTTAAATGGTTTTAGCATAAGTCGAAAAGTCATGGTTAAGGATTATAGAGACCAGAATAAAGATAAATGGGTTAAAGGAAAAATATTTAAAAGATAGGGCGAAAACTTTATTTGGTTGAAGTGACATTTCATACAACTAAATATTAGTATGGAAAAGACACCAGGATCAATTATCTAAGCTTTGATTATATAGACAATCAAAGTATCTAAGTAATGTGTGTCTTGGTTGGAGAATAGAGATGTACATTTCGATGTTTCTGAAACTAACAGGTTATCAGTCGAAGAAATAAATGTCGATAGAACTTTGACCTCAAAGGCCTGTTTTTAATTTCATATCTTCAAGGCCCTAAACTTTGATCTAGGGAATTATTTTGGATTACACATTTCAAAAGTACATCATACCCAAGAGAAAGTCTGTAGGACAGAGTCACGTGTTTTTATCTTTTTTGTATAGTCTTAATGTCTCCATTGCCACCACACAAGACAAACTCGAGTTTACTTCTTACAGGCACAGTAGAATAATTTTAAAGATATTCTCGCTTTTGTAGTGGTGTGTTGTGTAGTAGTCCGTGGCAACCCCGGATCTATGACTTTTTTAAACCGGGGCAGAAACTTGATGGTGGCGCCCCCTCTCGCCAGCGTTTTTGGGGGGAGGGGAGAGAAAGAGGGAGGGGAATCAATAATTCGATTAAAAATATGTTAAGTTATTTGTCTTTTTAGACCATATTTCTTTTACCTGCCCACCTCCTCACTGTGCCATCTCAACGCCCCCTAATTTTCTCTAGCTCTTTTACTGCCCGCTTGAAAGTCTCAAACGCCCACAAGGGAGCATTATCATCCGTGTTACGAACCTATGACGTATTATGCACGCGTTCAAAATCGACTTAGGATTCATTAACCAACTGGGCGTTTTAAAATAAAATAAATAATCGATAGAACAATGTGCGCTGCATGCCGGACGCTTTGCGAATCAAGTTTTTTTTTCAATCAAACATATAAATTACGATTTTGGCGCCCCCTAACACTGCCGGCAGGCGCCCGTTGGCAGGTTTGCTCCTCCCTAGATCCAACCCAGGTCCGTGGTCCTTCGACTATTGCGCGGTAAGAGGGATCTGCGGGGAATTGAATCTACACTCAGAACATGAAAACGTTTTTTTTAATTCTCACAACCATCGATCTGATCTGATCGTTACATTCTGAACACACAATCTTTAGAGCACAGGCGTCGGGTGGGAATGCTATCCTTGTTCTACCGGTATTACAATGGAAGATGCTCCGAGGAACTAGCATCATTGATCCCTTCGGCACCGGTGCATAGTCGGGAAACACGCCAAACGCGTGCCCAACATTTGTGCACGGTTGACATTTGTCACATGAGAACGGGTCGTTTCTTCAACTCGTTCTTGTGTTCAACAGCTCGGCTGTGGAATGATTTGCCGGCCTCTGTGTTTCCTCCTTCCTACAACGTCGGTCTCTTCAAGACCAATGTTCATTCCTTCTAAATAAATATTTATAATATTTAAAAATACACAATTTAATAATACATTTATGCTTTTCATCGCCTTACAAATTATATTTCTGTGAGAAGCTTTTAGTGCCTGTGTAATTTATTGGGAATAACACCCAAGATTTAAAATATTGGAATAATGTAGCAAGTTTCCCAAACCGTAAATCCTTTATTCAATATTTTTAGGTCACACTAACTGTTTCTAAGCAATTTGGGAGGTGGATGTGGGTACCGCCGCCCCAGGATACATTTATTGGATAACCAGCACCACTGCCGTAGGTCACTCCAAGTGGTTCGCTACGTTTGGTGACATAGCAGGGGTGCCCGGGTAAGGTTTGTCCAGATCTTGGTGGAGGATGCATCTGCCAACCAGCTGCACGGCAGGCTAGACTGGGAGAGAACGGTCGAGGAAGTCCCTTTTTCTCCAGCTGTACTCTCTCGGAACATTGCCTTGCACCGCAGTTTGGATTCATACGTCCGTCACTCCTGGATACACTGACCTCCAGATTCCTACCCAACCCTCATACCCTTTTACTTCCCAGAACTTCTTCCCTTAAAAAGATACTACACAGCATCCCCAAAGATGACATAGGCCCCAGGGCCTCCTGTGTGGAGCTAATGTAAAAAAAAACTAAATCAAATTTCTTCCACTTTCATGTCCAGTACCTCGCAACCGCCGAGTTCGCCAGCACTCATTTCCTCTACAAGAGCACTTCAACTTCCTCCACCTCACGAGGTTCAAGATGTTCCTGAGTCCAGCCAAATGGTGCAAGTCATTGCCAGCGTTGTGGGGTTGGGCGCAGTGATGTACAGTAGAGGGAGAGGGAGGGGCCGCCCGTTCGGCGGCAAAATTTCACAATAAATAATACAATATTGTAAGAATTTGAACCTTCTCATTTCACATATTTTGAAATGAGCATCGAATTTTTCATTACTTATTCAACTGGGAAATCCCTTTTCTATGAATGTAAAATAATGACATCCTGCTCATCGTAGCGAATGGCAACACCCTCTGTACTGAACTGCAGGAATTCCTCTGTTCTATTTTGTGCTTGTATTGTATATGGCTAATATTATACCAATCTACCAATCAATTGAAAATAATTTGTCAAAATAGTAAAAATATTGTAGGTACCAACTTTTATAGACCTGCCTTGTGATAAAAGAAATAAAACATGTAAAAAATAATGTTATTTTATTTTCATTGCGTTTATAATGGATGCAAACAAAATCTTCGTAGAGAGCCAAATATAACAATATATTACATATAAAGGGTGTTAAAGGAACACACCTGACTTACTTGAATTGAATGTGAACAGTGAATCCTGACATTTTTTGAAGTAAAAAATTTAAATGGAATTTTGGTATTCGGTGACTTTTTTTCCTTCAAAACCAAACGAAAATATGTCTTCCACATGTCAATCACTAGTCACTCAGCCGAGTAACCGCCCAGTCCTCACCCTGACCCTAAATTTTACAGATTTTTATAATTTAAGTTCAGAAAAAAACATCAAAAAAGTCACCGGAGATCAAAATTTTATTTACATTTTTTTCTCCAAATAATGTCAGGAATCACTGGTTAAAGTAAATCAAATATATCCCTTAAAACCCTGTATACATTGAAGTATTCTAAAAGATAACAATATTTGTTTCTGTTTAAGTGCATCTCTGATACACATCAATTAATAATATACATATATACATAAGTATAAACTAAGTACTAAAATAATATTAAATACATAATCAAACCAAAGCATCCGATTTCGGCATCAGTGACTGTCTGATGCCATATTATGTGAGCACACTCCCTAACAAAAATTCCATTGACGTTCTTGGGAGTATGTATCTCAGACTGACTCAAGTATCGGGGCTCCATAGAAACCTGTGCATATCTGGCTTCCAAGAAACTGGGCGTCTTGCACAGAGCTAGCAGATTCTTCATAGTGAGCAGCTGCTAACACTGTACAAATCTCAAGTACGCCCAACAATTGGATTTGGGACCCACCCTTGCTGGAGCTCCAAAATACCTGATAACCCTACTTGATTCCGTGCTAACGAGGGCGGTCCGTCTGATTCACAATCTGTTTTAACAGTCCGACTGCCATCTCTAATGCACAGACGCAATGTAGGAATGCTGAGTCTATTCTACAGTTATTTTATTGAATTCTACTCGAAGGAACTAGAAGCATTGATCCCCTGTGCATTGGTGCACACATGCGAAACTTGACAGACCCAAGTGGAGCACCCATTAACAGATTGTGTCCGCTTCATGAGAATGGGTCGTTTCTTGATCTCGTTATTGTATCTGTCAGCTTGCATGTTGATCGAGCTACCGGCATCTATTTTTCCTCCATATAATTCGGGTGTTTTCAAGACCCGCTTTAATAAATCCCTTTCTAGACGATAATAGCACTCCGGTCTTTACATTGTTCAGACAGGGATGCTCTTGTGAAGTGTAACATAAATCACTCAATGTAAACCGAAGAAGATTGAAAAATATACAAGCATGTAAAGCCGGGTACAGATTGCAGTAACGTAACATGCAATGTAACACGCAATGAAAGAATTTGCCGTCCACATTGTCGCAATGTATCATGCAACGTAACAGAATTCCCATAGTGTGGACGCATTGCGCGCACGAACCGTGCACACTACGCGCACGAACAGAGTATTTCAACTTATGCGCGCCGCAATCCACAAAGAGTCGGTTTTTTCGCCGAACACAGAGAGGCGCGCAGTGTGCATGGAGCGTCAGTGTGGACGTCTATACTGCAGAACGCGAACGAACAATAGAGGACTTGTTCTCGGCAGACTGAGCTATGTTCACCGCGCGCATGCCGGAAACAGATGCGAGTAGGTATATGCTCGGTTCGTGCGCGCACTGCGTCCACACTTATGAAATGTTCCTTTCATGTTACATTACTTGTTACGTTACAGCAATCTGTATCCGCCTTAAGAAATATGAAAAGACAATAAAAAGGGATCAAAGACAGAAATTTTAAATGTTAATTAAACAGTTTTTTTTTTTAAATATATTGTCTCAAGGCCTCACCAACATAACATGACTGGCACATAGAGGAATTTTTAACCTCCCCGGTTCTCACTTATTTAGAATGTTTTAAGTTAATATTCTGAACAGATTAATCATCAATCTCTATGATAAGGATTTTCTTCAGTATTCAAGAAAGAAAAATTTATAATAATAATTAGAAATTTAAAAATTATCAAAGTATTATATTCGGAAGAACAAAATTGTTTGGAAAAATCTCTGAACAATAGGAATAGAAATCAGTACATAACAAAGATATTCAAATACAAAAGAGATATGCTATGGTGTCCACGCAACTGTCGGCAGACTACGACCTAATTAGAGTAGTTTACAAACGAAAGGAATTTGTTCATTTTGTTGATTTTTGATTAGTATGTTGTTGGAATTTGTTCATTTTGTTAATTTTTTTATTAGTATTGGTTTACAATATAGTTTGAATACGGAAAGAATTCATTCAATTAGTTTAACGTTCGTTTGCTTTATTCGTTCATGTAGTTTATTTGTTAATTGGTAAACAATATCAGCTACACCCAGAAGCGCAGTCCCACCTAGTAAAAACTGCAGATAGCACATCTACTTATATTTTAATATCTTTGGTACATACCTATTGCATAGCTCTATTCAGTACTTTACTGTTGAAGTTTGGGTAAATTCAATGAACATTTCGAGATATTAAATTGATGGAAGCCAATCATCATTTCAATTGTCTTTGCAAACAAAAATATGACATTAATAAAGACACCAGAAAGGATATAGCATTTATCCTTTCCAGTTTCCAAATGTATGTAAAATCTAGAAAAATCTGAAAAGGGTTGAAATACAGAACAATTTTACAAATTTATGTACTAAATTAAACATGAATATTATCAACAATGGAGAAAAGGTAGAACCTTATGCAATTGAGAATATTTTTGGAAGAAACTTCACAAATTGGACCTTAACATCAATATTATTATGTAATTACTTAATTTCTACTATTTTCGATTAGGCCATCTATGGACAGCAATGAAAAACTATGAATAAATTTACAGATAAAACATTGTAAACATATTCGATTAACATTCATCATTATTTGATAACAACAATATACTATGTACCTATAATACAATATAAAAGGCACCTATTTCTTGGATATACTATGTTGTAACCACAAAACGCCAAAGGTTTTTTTTCCAATGACCGCTATTTCCTTTAAAGATAAGTTTTTCCTGTTCATTAATCGTCTTGAATTCAGCACCGCTATTTTGATGACCAGAAAATGGTGCTCCAATTTTTTCGATTAAAATATTGAATATTTTTAAGCAATCTTTTCTTAACCTTTACAATGTTGCCTTTTTCAATGAAATTTTATCCATCAATGTATGAGTGTTTTAGTAAAAGAACTTTAAGACGTGCCTTATAATCAGAAGTTTCATTGATACGGCTATAAACCAATTGGGTAAAAGACTCCAATAAGATTCTGATAAAAAATATTTTTGGCAAATGATTTCAATTGGGTGGTAATGTTTGTTATGAATTATATTTAAAAACAACTCTACCACTGTAAAAATTAAACACTCCCAACTGAAAATGAAGCTCTATGAAGAATTATCCTTTTGTAATAAATTTAACATACATACTTAACAAATAAATAAAACGTTTGTATAAAAATATGTAGTTTGAAAAAAATATAAAAAATGTACAATTTTAGCTTATTATACATACGCGCATGGTAATGTCTTTCCTATATTACAAAATCACTTCCTTTAAACAACCGGGATTCAAAATAATTTTTGGTAAATTTTGGGGATCGCTGGCAACGGTTAATACGCACTTTTTTTTGAAAAAATCTTTTGATTCACCTTAATTACATTAAAAGACAACTATTTGCATTGGGGGAAGTGGAAAATATTTTTGTGTAACATGGTTTGTGATACAAAAGAAAGTGCCCCTTTATAACGCCTACTCGCGTCAAGGCAAGAAAAACATCCCAGTTTTCAAGTAGTTTAGCGGCTACGCTAGGTTTGTGTAACATGGTTTGTGATTCTGGCGTACAATCTCACAAGACGAAAGCTAATTTTAATTTTACGTAATGAAATTTAGAATTAAATATTTTCCACTTCCACCAATGCAAATAGTTGCCTTTTTGATGTAATTAAGGTGAATCAAAAGGTTTTTTCAAAAAAAAAGTGCATATTAACCGTTGCCAGTGATCCCCAAAAATTAATTAATTTTTAACCATTTAGGTATCCTAATACAAAATTGATAAAACTATATAAGGGGCCATCCATAAATAAAGTCACACGATTTTCATCATTTTTTGACCCCCCTCCCATCATTGTCACACATCATCACATTTGTGAGACCCCCTCCCACCTAGCGTGACGTCACATATTTTGCAATTTTACATCTAAAAATAAGTTTACGTTTACATTTAAGTTTTGCGTTTTAATAATTTAGATTTTTACTTCTGACATCACAAGGGTAATGATCCCCTTACCCCATGTCAGACTTTTCTACCCCACTCCCCCCTTAAGGTGTGACGTAATTTATGGATGGCCCCTAAGGCTTAAGTTTAATGAAAGAATTTAATGGAGTTTTGTAAAACAGGGAGAGCTAATTTAAAGCATTGTCTTTTCTTTTTCACAATCAAAACAAATTTTGGGATGAGGCTTAAAAAATATGTCTGTGTAACTATTAGCAAAATCAGGTAAAAAAAAAATACAAGAAGAGAATAGCAGTAGAAAAGGTACTTAAGAATAGTCTTTATTATATATTTTTCACAAATAAACCAGTAAAAAAGATGATTGTAGCAGCAATTCTGAAAATAGAAATATACAATGGTTATTATTTATGAATATGTGTCTGCGGGGTCAAAAACAAAATAAATAAACATAATGTCAAAGTGAGAAAAGGTATTTATTAGTAAATAAGTAACGAAAGAATAATAAAGGCAACATTATAAATAACATCATTACACACAATTAATATACATTAAGGTGCTTTATAAAAAAATGTTCTTTCAAACATTTTACAAGGTGCATAAAAATTATTATAAAACAAATTTAAGAGGAAATAAATTAATGAAACAATAAAACAGAATACTGATTACTTGACGTCAGGCAATTGAAAGAAAATCCTAAACTTTATTATAACACTGGAGCGCTTTTTGCCACAATATGGCACTATTTAAATTACTTCGGATTGCTTTGCTGCCAATTTTGGCAAATCTTCCTTTATTTGTAAGTAATTAAGTAGAAGTTTACGATTTTATAATATATATATTTTTTTATAAATTCTACGAATATGTGATAATCGACAAAAAATAGGTGAATTCATTGGCTTTATAGAACTATATTCAGTTTACTGCAATGTCTACATATTAAAATTTGGAGGTTTGATTTTTTGTTGTGGACGGAAAAGATTCAAAACGATCACCAAAAAACTCTCAAGCAATCGGGGAAAACAAATTTAAATTGCGCTGTCGCTCCAGTGGATAAGCAGGTAGGTACTTTGTTCACTGAGAAGAAATATTTTTAAAATCAAACATTGACATTAGACAGAGTGCCTTGCAACAGTTTACCGCTTAAGGTCACAAGTATGTTTTGTATACATATAGACCATAGTTCCATGGCCGCTGAATTCCTAATGCACACGTGACTTTCAATTCTCTTCTTTCAAAGCTCTCGGGCAGTATTAATTTGAACAAGTAGATTATTTAGCATAGAATATGAATTAACGCAATGTTTTTTTTTTTTTACGTTAGCTCCACACATGCGGCCCTGAGGAAATAATTTGCCTCAGGGCCTATGTCATCTTAGGGGATGCTGTCTTTTTAAGGAAGGGAAGATTAGGAAGTTCTGGGAAGGAAAAAGATATGAGGAATGGGTAGGAATCTGGCGGTTAGTGTGTATAAGAGTGACGGACGAATGAATCCATCCCTCCAACCACGGTATAAGGCGATGGGTCGAGAGAGTCCGGCTGAAAAGGTCTCCTACAACTAGTCTCTCTCGATCCGGCCCGCCACACAGCAGATGGGCAGACGCATCCGCCGCCAAGACCTGGACAAACCTCACCCCTTGAACCCGGGCACCCCTGCTAAGTCACCAAATGTAGCTAATCACTTGGGGTGACCTATGGCAGAGGTGTTGGTTATCCAATAAATGGTTCCCGCCTCCCAAATTGTGTTTAAAACATAATACAGAATTGTATAATTTTCTTATATTTTTTTAGGGGGGTTCACCGCACAACATACTTCAAAGAAAACCCTAAATGATTAAAAAAAAAACGATAACAATAAGAAAGATAAATATTCCCGATGATTCCTATAACTTTTAAAAAATCTTCTTACTACCAACATTCTAAATGGATTTTGATGCTTATACAGGGTGTTAAGGGACGTACTTGCCTTAAAAAAATTTAAATGAAATTTTGGTCTCTGGTAACTTTTTTTTTCTTCAAAATCAAACAAAAAAAAATGTCTTCTGCATGTCGTCAGTGGTCACTCAGCTGAGTAACCGACCAACCCCTAACTGCGCCTCTAACTGTCCAACACCTACCATTTTTTTATGTTTTTGTAGAAAAAAAAAAAAAAAACACCAAAAACAAATTTCACCAACAAATTTCATTTACATTTTTTACTCCAAATAATCTCAGGAATCACTGGTTAAAGTAAGTCAAGCATGTACCTTAACACCCTGTATATTATAACAAAGTGAGCCCATTTTGGTGGCCTAAGCATCATTGTTAAGGCTCTGCAACCGGGCCCGAAAAGAAGAAGATGGAGAGATACGAAATTACGAATGTTAGAGGAGAGCGCTAACATTTACAGTGACAAAATCGATGCGAAAATTGCGAAAATATTTAATAAAACACGACTCGTTTAAAATAGAGCAAAAATCTCGCGGGCAATATCTTAAATTGCATTTAAAGAAACACTGTGAATTTTTTCATACATATAACTTGTAAAATAACTAAAACAAACGGGTTAATAATAATTTTCGGAGCTCCTGTGAGCACTCAAGTCATACCACCATTGCGCTGGATATTCGGCTTGGTATATCACATGGTTCTATAACATGCCTTCCCAGATATTTGAATCCTGTCTACGTTTCTCTATCCTCTCCACATTTCCTACAACATATTGGTGTTTTACACTTTCAATAACTTTACGTTTCTCCTGAGATTTTTTTACATTAGCTTCACTCAGGAGGCCCTGAAGAAAAAAATCCCTCAAGGCCTATGTTACCTTTGGGGATACTGTGTAGGGGAAGTTGTTTTAAGGGAAAGGAAGGAGAGGAAGTTCTGGGAAGGAAAAGGGTGTGAGGGGTGGATAGGAATCTGCGGTCAATATATCCAGGAGTGACGGACGTATGAATCCGATCCTTCACACTGCGGTGCAAGGCGATGGGTCAAGACAGTCTGGCCGGAGAGGTCTAGGTTAAATTGCGAGATGACAGTGTCCTGTTAACAGACCTACTACGCTCCCTCAGTTAGTTTCCATCCATATTGTAACATTTTAAAACGTAAAAACTAACTCTGCATTGAATAAATAATTAATGATATTTGTTTGTCTGCTAAATTTACACAAGATTTCTCCTCACTGAACAAAGTAAAGGTCGAAGGTTTAGAAATGAGAAAATAATCTAAGCGAAGCGATGATGAGTCAATAATAATATTGAGATATTGTAACATTTGACTTGTGCTGAATTTCCCCATTTGCCTGTTCATTATCAGTGGTCTTAATATTTTGTATGACTAAAATAGATCTTTAATTATTATTATGTTTATTAAAGCCTCGGTCACACGGAGTCATTTTGAAGTTACAAGTCAAATAGCAAAATCCCATCACGTGACAAGGTATTTACTGTGAGTATGACCGATGCTGTAGAAATTACTATACAAATAAATCAGTTTCACCAATGGTTTAAATAAATATGAGGTAGTAATTTTGTTCAATTGTTTGATTTCTTTTGGCTCCTACAAAGTTAGTTCCATTGTCCGAATATAAATTTGACACGGGACCACGGCAGGATAGAAAGCGTGTACCTATTATCTAATCAAGAAGAATAAAAAATTTAATTTTAATCACACTCATCGGTTGTTTTTTTATCCAAAAAATGCAATGTCTTCTACTGATAATTGAATAAAATTAATTTATATTATGTATAGGAATATTACTTTGGTTAGTGTCAACAACAATTTAAGTTACTTTCAGTAAGATCTTTGTTCAAATGACACACAATTATTATTTTAGGAACTATTTAACTAAATTATAAAATACAAAATAAATGAATTAGATTTAAAAATATATATATAATGTCAAATTATTGATAATTTGATGTAAAACAAACAGCATGCAATCACATTTTATACAAGCCAAACCGTTTAGTATTTTGGTTACGAGTTAAGCTTATGAAAGATTATGTTACAAGTGCCGTTGCCAAAACCAATATTATACTGTTTCCATTTACCCGAAATTCCATCCGTAGGAGGACACCGGCCTCCTCGTGGTGGAGGCCATGCTCCTGGCCGCATTGTTCTTGCCGTAGTTCTTGGCCACGTAACCATTTTGTTGGGTCGGTTGGCTGGCTTGACCCTGGCTCGGGTTGCTGTAGGATGGGTAGTAAGAGGCCGGCTGCTGATAGCCGGGTTGTTGACCGTATGGGTTTGGTTGTTGACCGTACGGGTTGGGTTGTTGACCGTATGGATTGGGTTGTTGACCGTATGGGTTGGGTTGATTGTTCCTGTTGTTTTCAATGAGTCCCGGCCTGGTGAATGACGGGTTGAGAGCTGGCAAATTCTTCGTGAAGTTACTCAAAAAGCCGCTGAGGATTGAAGTGATAGGGTTGCCACCTTGTCCGTTGCTGGCAGATCCGGCTGTATTGCCGCCAAGACCGTTCAAGAAACCGGAGAAAGGATTTGAACCTCCTCCTGCACTGCCACCGCCTGTGTTTCCTCCCAGTCCATTCAAGAAACCTGAGAAGGGGTTGGATGATCCACCACTGCCTCCGCTTGAGCCTCCGTGGTTGTTGCTGCTTCCACCGTAGGGATTACTGCCACCACCATAGGGGTTGCTGCCACCACCATATGTATTTCCTCCGTAAGGGTTGTTGCCACCACTTCCAAAGGAAGATCCCCGAGGTGGTGCCGCAGGAGGGGCTGGTGCAGGATAGTTGGGAACTTTGTCATATATGTTGGGTCGAAGTTCTGCGATAGGCTTTGGTGTAGTGGGTTTGGTTACTGGAACATTGTGGGTCTCTGAAACATGGTCAAATATGATGTCATAAATAAGAATGAATCAACAGAAATTTTGTGACAGAGTGACGTAGATAATAATATGGAGATAATAATTCATGTACATCGCAAAATAATTAGGTTTATTTTTCAAAGTTATTTCAAGTCCATGACCTCATAGAGTTAACTCATAATAATAAAATAATACTAGTTGTAGAAATATTATTATGATAATTCTGATGTTTGGTGCTAACTAGATCAAGTGAAATAGCATATTAGTTCTGTACCTCAGAAGACAAAGGTCGGTTGTCACATTTTTGAAATTGTTCAGGAGAGAGAAAATAGTGAAATAATTCGTCTTTATTGGCTAATTCTTGATGGTTAAATTTATGTAATTTTTTTCCCGTATTATTTCATTTTTCTTAAGGCACATGAAATATAATGTTTATATGAAAAAAAATAATATTGTGGTTTTTAACGTTTTTAGCGGACATCCGACCTTAGAGCATTAGAAAATAAAAATACTTAAAAATAATTTTTGGACATCCGACTTCTTATTTCAGGATTGGGACTTGTTAAATAATTAATAAAATAAAAATAAGAAATTGTTTATTATTATTTTGCACTTAGTAAAGGGAGAGAACAAAAAAAAATTAACACAAAAAAAAGTTAATTGGAGAATGAAAAAAAAAAAAGATAAAGATGCTTGGAGAATTTCGATGTAAGCATCACTTCATTTTTATTAAATGCCTGCATCGTTGTGACTGTCACTGTTATTGTTATTATTTGCGGTAGAAATACTTTTGTAAAATGAATGCATCATACTAGGAACTAGGAACCCATTGTAACGCTGTCATGATATCTCTGTATTTTGGTACAGCAATAGATTTAGGTGATCTTCGAATTGGAGTAACATTGTTGACCATTACTAAAGATTTTCTTGTGTTACGCTGCAAATCAACGTATTTGATTTCCCCATTAAAATCGGTCTTGAAAAACATAATGCCGGGATGGGATTTTCTGAATTGCAACCAAACACAAGATGATTTACTGAAGTTTTCTCTGTCGGTTGTCTTTTTTCTATTGACAAGGCAACCTTTGTCCGCAAGTAAGGAGGAAATTTTTTTTATGTCTTCTGTCTCCAAGTCAAACGCTACAAATGGCTTTCTTGGGTTACAGTTTCCCACGAATTGAACCCAGTCATGGAGACTTTATTCTGAAACTTTTTAATTGTTTCTTTTTTCTATAATAGAGTGTGCAGCATCTACTTCCTTGTGTGTGTGCCCACGTAGAAGAAATTTATAATTATTGATTTCTGTATTCTCAAAATGGATTATAATAGCTCAAGAGTAGAATGCAAGCATGGTCGAATTTCGGTTTTGCCCCGGACAGTTATCCGACCAGAGTTCCTTGATGTTTTCCAAAGAAGTGCTTGAAGCCCACTTCAGTGTAAACAAGAGGCTAATTCATTCGGCCTGATTTTGTATCATTCCTTTATTGGATGTATCATCAAAAATAGTGTAATTAAAGGACCAGACTTTCCTCAAATATAAATTATTAAGTAAAGGAGTTGGTAAACATTTTTGAAGATCAACCATTAAAAAAACCTTCTGAAAATTGCTATCTTTAGCCAATATTTTTTCACATTTTTGAGCTTATATCGCAGTTGAGCTTCTTTTTGATGATTGTCCTTTTTTGTTTATGTTTTTTCTGCCTCTTTTTTGGCAATAACCAAGGCTATACGATACGAATCACACATATTGCACGTGTCGTTGCTTAGTTCTTTGAAGGAGTAGTTAAAATCTTCCATAAACGTTCTACAATAAATGTAATGAGATGCGACTTGACTTTCACAAATAACATTTTTTCCTACACTGCTCTTTGTACAAATTGTACATGATATTTAAATTTAAAAAACTTCCCTAGTGTGACCTTTTTGTACTTTCTCCATTGTAATTATTTTCTTCGACAGGGAACATTTTAATGGGATTTTTAATATCATTTAAAACTAACTTCGTAGTTTTATTTGGAGGTACCTTTTTCCTCGTCGATCGGGTAATATAGGTACCACAGATAAAAAAATTTCTCCAATGGATAGTGTGTTAATAAAAAATACTTTACATACAGTTATTACGTGCACTTCTAATGAATGGCATTTTATATTTTGACGGCGTTGGTTCTGAGCATTATTCCTAGGCCTGGATCATGCTGTAGGTTTTTTTTTCACAATTGAAGCAATATATTGTGCCTTCTGTGTCCCAAGATTTGTTAGGGTCTCAAAAGCAAGCAAGTATTAATGCTCTATCAACATCATTAATTTTTTCACTTAATGCGGCAACGACACGAATCTTTCATCACCCTAGAATCTTTTACTCTCCCACTCTTTATTACATACTGCTTTCCAGATGTCCGTTTTCTTTTCCGAATTTCATTTTTCCATTGTTCTGGTTTCCTGACATGCTTTTTGCCCTTTACCCGGCGATCTAAAACCTCTTCATGTAGATCCGAAACCTCTACACAGCGAACCGATACATCTTTAAGACGATGCAAAACCTCTTCTCGGAGATCTAAATACTCTTTATCACAACTTTCAGATCCTATCCTGTCTTCATTACTGTTCAGTAATAAATTCACATGATTATTTGTTCGGCCTTCACTGGACAACCGACCTTATGCAACTCCTAAACACAGAATACACCCGAAAGGTAAAAAGTCGTATCAGGACAACAGACATTTTACCTTTGAACATTGTGGGGACACCAGACCTTTTATGTTGACCTAACTTAGTTTCACGTTGTCGTAGGACAACCGTCTTTATACCTCTGTGTAGATACTGAAAAAACTAAAAAGGTCTCATACATAACTCATTTTCACAAAAAACTGGACAACTGACCTTTGACTTCTGAGGTACAGAGTTTTAAGAGTTGAACCACTCTTGCCATGTTATTTTGAATAATTGTGATGTAACCATATAACAATGAACTAAGACAAAAATAACATACTTTTATGTTTTGTTACTTGAAATTCAAAGCTTGTCAAAGGAAGTTCTCGTAATTTATTGGCAAACTATCAAAATTTTAATTCAAAGCTGAGAATATTTTTAATTAATTCTGTCAATTCTAAAAATAAAGATAATGTGTTTCTCTACTAACAGATCAATCCGAAAATTATGAAGAAAAAAAGAAATATTAGTACATCAGCTAAGCGATTCCGTATTTTTTGTGAGATCGTTATTGGATAACGGACGTGATCTCCTGTCAGATTTGTGTGATTTTTATGGCTGTTATTTGCTTTTTCTATGTACAATGTACATTAAATGAATAAATAATCATGCATACTTAAAGTAATTCGTGTTTAAATCGATCTAAACTAAAATATGTGACAGTAAATATTTAAAAATCACACAAATCTGACGGGAGATAACGTCCGTTATCCAATAACGATGCCACAAAAAATACGGAATCGCTAGGCAGGCATGTTTTATCTCCATAACAAAATGATGACGTCTTATGAGTACATGTATGAACATTGAAATAACCTTGAAGAATTTGTGACAAACTTGATTAGAGGTTTCTACAGTAGCGTATTGACAAAGTTTGATAGTATGCGTCCGTAAATGTAAAAGTTAATATGTATCTTTTGCAAACTGCATTTCTGTGGTTTTCATACCAAAGACCTAATTTAATTGGCTGCCTGAGCAAGTTATCAAATTTAAACTTCCGTTAATAATCTTGATAAGAAAGTATCAGGAAGTCAGAACCGATGACGATTATACAATATCAACCTCGATAGTTCTAATTTTGGTTTGTAGTTTACTGGCGATTTGCAGTAGGACCGTAATAATAGTTCACCCTTCTCCCTTGTTTCTATTATCTATGGTACAGACTGATTAGTTGGACTGGTGACCTGATCCCCCAACAGTTGGCCCCCGAAAATAGAATTAAGAAAATAATAATTTTTTGTGAATTATTTACCAACTTCAAATCTAAAATCGTATTCAAAAATACCTCTAACAATAAGTTGGTAAGGACGTCCGATACTGAACGAATTTATTCACAGGGTCGATTTTTGTACTTATGTGCTGGTATACACAAGATAGTATAGTATAGAACAGTGTACAGTATAGTATAGACAAGTAATTTTATCCTTGATGCATTTTAATGAAAATATGTTTTATACTTTTGTTGTTCGGTGGTACATTCTCTCTGCACACCCCTTCGGAGACACATGGTTATATTTTGTGTAAGTATAAACTAATCGGTTGGACTCTACAGCTTCATAAACATTGAATATTAAAAATTAAAGCTGGTCAGAATCTGAATGGGAAAAGTTCTGAAGGGAATCAGCATGTAGAATCCATTTCCCCGCAGGTAGGCAGAGAGGACAGACCGCCACACAACACTGCTTCAGTACACACCCCTTGCTTCAATCACATTCATGTATCATCTCGTACACAGGCTTTATAATTAGAAGATTAAAGAAGAATGGCAGATGTACCTCCGTCAGCAGCAGTCTTCTTCTTGCAAGTGGGGTAGCTGCCGCAGTCCTTATCTCGGCCGTAACTGCAAGGATCCTCCACTATGATGCATGTCTCGCTGTTGAGACAGCCTATGTCCCTGCAAGAGCGCCCATACTCTGAAAATTACAAAATACTTTTTTATACTAATAGCTATAAGTTTAGATTTAACAAAATTCAAAATACAAAATCCTAAACAAACCGAAAGAAATGAATAAACCATTTTTCAAATTTTTTTTTTAAGAAACTTCACCCCTTTTCACAAAATACAGATGTAACGCAAATATTATTTTTTTTACGATTTATCGACAAAACATTTTTCAAGTGAAAACTTTTTCACTGTTGTGATTTGAAACTCGATGAAATGGAAATGAGCGACACTAAAAAGAAACAAAAACACATCTACAGGATTTAGCCTGCAAGAGAATGAGATAGACTAATCGGTGTCTTCTTTCCGCGGTGCTTTATAGCCTATCGGCCTCCCCTTTGTGGGGTGTTTCGTAGAATAAAATATAATATAATTTTTAAACTTGGTAACAATATTATAATAAATAAATCCTCCAATTTCCTATTCCTGATACCGCATTCGTCTCATCCTCTCGAAGTTTAGAAGGGTTTCACTTCTACCGCGTGTGACTGCACGCATGATTTTTTATTTAATCCAATATTTATGTAATGGTGAGTAACACCTAAAACATGAACTGATATTAATATAATTATAGACATTTTGAAAAAATTAAAGACAGAATATTGTAAAATCAGTTGACATCACCGGCAAGGAAGAACGACTGTTAGGAGAGGTTGTTTCACAGAATTTATTGTCACAGAATTCATCATATTTCAATGTAACAGAACATTCACAGAACTTTAATTTTAACTTTGAAATTTGTCGAGCTGTTTAAATTGTGTGAAACACCTGTCCTTATTGTTAAAAAATATAATACTAATTTCATTTCATGATTTTCAAGGTGCAAAAGCAAAAGCAAAAAATGCACACTTGATTGCGACTATAATACTTACTTGAGAATGCGTTGGTGGACAGCACCATAAAAAGCCCCAGGAAAAGGGATGACCACATACTGCTGATCTGAAACATATAAGATGTCGGTTCAATAAAAATTCAAATTAAAATAAAAGCTTGAATGCAATATTAAGTGGGTCTCTATCAAGTCTTCTGTTTTGATGAATCTTGGCAGCTCTCAACCACAGTTAACAATTCTCTAAAGGCCGTTAAAACCATCTCAACTTTGGGTGACCACCGATTCTCTTTTCCAATCGAGACATTTAGGATTACAATGCTAGGTAAATAAAGCTGGCCAAAAGAAGTTCACATAAACTTTTGTTCCAGACCTGGAAAAATTGTCCCGTTTCGCAGAAATAAACAATCTTCATCTTTGGAGGATGCTATTATTGGAATCCATGTGTAGAGATCAAAACCAAAATAACTGCAATCGTAATAATGTACCTACATGTGATGTCATTATTAAACAGCGCAATAGTCATAAAAAGAAGCCCGTAGTTTTTGAGTACACCATTAAAGGGACAACATTATGCCGAGTCAATAGCTTTAAAGATCTCGGTATTGTCTTTGATCCCAAACACGGATCACATATCACAGCTCACTCCAGCAAACTCCTGGGTTTTATCATCAGAATATGTAAGCAATTTGATGACCCAGATGCAATGATGGCCATGTTCGAAGGCGTCATAAGAAGTAAGCTGGAGTATGCTAGTGGTGTGCGGACTCCGCACCAAACTAAATACATTAATATGCTGGAACAAATAGAGTAAAAATTCCTTAGGTATATCTATATGCGGATGCATGGAACTTATCCGAGGTTCATGCACCATATAGAATTACTTGAGGCAACAAATAGATTTAGCTTAGAAACTAGACGTTATGCAAATCTTGCAATTCTTAGTTTTAATATAATCCATAACCGTATTGACAGCCCATTCCTCTTAGAATGCTATGGCTTATATGTGCCAGAAAATTTTAGCCGTAGTCGTCGACATGACTTTTTCAAAATACCATACGGCAGAACAGATGTTCTAGCACAGCATAGCATGACAAAAGGAACGCTGTTGAACGAAATATGGGAAACAATAGGTATATATATATCTCTTCTTTAGATAGCCTTAAGATTTTTTGTATACTAATTATCTTCCTAGATGTTCAGACCGTCAAAATGAGAAAATTGTACGGTAAATGCATAATTAATCTGTTGTATAATTAAAAAATAAAATAAAATGTTCGATTTCATTAGCAGATAATTGCTAAATTAATTAATGTCATTAATTTGTGATAAATTCCATGAAAGATGCAGAACAGATACAAGAGAAGGTAGTTTTTAAAAATTATAAACGTAATTCGTAATAATACGTATTGTGAAAAAATGTAAAACCTTTCCAGACTTCATATGTCACGAGTGGCCCGCTTTCTGAAAATGTGAAGTGCACTTTTTGGGAATAGATTTAAGGCAATTATAAGATCTTTGTGCACTGATTTGGGGTAAAGTTTAATAGGTGATAAAAGCTTTTGATGCAAATATTTTGAAACTTCGGACAATGACTTTTTTTTAAAATTAACTCCACACAGGAGGTCCTACTGTGTGGAGGGTCGTTTTAGAAAAGGAAGGAGAGGAAGATCTGGGAAGGAAAAAGGAGTGAGGGATAGGTAGGAACCTGTAGGTCAGTGTGTCCGGAAGTAACGGACGCATGAATCCAACCCTCCTGCGGTGCAAGGTGATGTACCGAGAGAGTCCTGCTGGAGAGATCAAAAGGTCTCTCTCAAGAATCGATCCGGCCTGCCGCGCAGTTGGTGGGCAGACGCATTTGCCGCCAAGACCCGGACAAACCCCGCCCCTTGAACACGGACACCCCTTCTAAGTCACCAAACGTAGCCAAACACCTGTGGTAGAGGTGTTGGTTTCCAATAAATTGTACCACCCCAGCCAGGAGCACTCCTGTCCCGGTGAGACCGGTACACCAGGGGGCACTGATTTGTTAGGACTTTGAACACGTGCTCTGAGGATAGGAAGGAGATTGGAGTTTAACCGACCGGTATACATGGCAACCTAATAAGCCAATATTGGAATTTAGGATGGGCAGGAATAAAGGAATAGATTGAGCATTATTTTTTTTACATATCTTCCTTCTTCTTGCCTCTTCTCGGCTCTTCTTGGATCTTCTTGTCTATTTCTGGCTGCTTTACCTCTTCCTGGATCTTATCTCTTGTCTCTTCTTGCTTCTTCATGGATCTTCAAGTCTCTTCTTGGATCTTCTTGTCTGTTTCTGGCTGCTTTACCTCTTCCTGGATCTTGACTCATGCCTCTTCTTGCTTCTTCTTGGATCTTCAAGTCTCTTCTTGGCTCTTCTTGTCTCTTCTTGTATCTTCTTGGGTCTTCTCGACTCTTCTTGGCTCTGCTTGGCTCTTCTTGCCTCTTCTCGCTTTTTCTTGTATCTTATCTTTTTTGGAATCTACTAGTCTCTTCTCGGCTCTCCTTGCCTCTAATGGTCTCCTTCTTGTCTCTTCGCGTCTCTTCTTGTCTCTTCTGGCCTCTGCTTGTCTCTACTTATCTCTTCTTGAATGTTCTCGTCTTTTCTTGCTCCTTCTTGGATGTTCTTGTTTCTTCTTGGCTCTTTTTGCCTCTTTTTGGCACTTCTTGCTTCTTCTTGGATCTTCTCGTCTCTTTTCTCTTGGATATTCTCGGCACTGCTTGCTATTTCTTGTCTCTTTTCGTCTAATATTTGCTTCTTCTTAGGTTTTATTCACTCATCTTTGTTTTTACTACACCTTCTTTCAAAATTCTCACCTATTGTTGGCTCGTCTCGGTTTTGCCTGCATTTTCTTGTATCTTAATGTTTCTTCGTGTTTCTTCTACTCTGTTCTTGCCTCTTCTTGCTTCTTTTAGCCTCTTCCTGGTTTTTATTGGTTTTTCTTACTCTTCGTGTCTATTTTTGCTGCATCTTAGCTCTTCTTGACCTTTCTTGGGTCTTCATCTTTCTTCTTGCATCTTCTGTCATTTTCTTGAATACTCGAACCCATTGACGTAAATACTTGATCGAAGCTCGAACCAGATAATCCAAAAGAGAATAGACGACACTCCCCCGAAGTGTAATAAATGACTGAATTAATTAATGATAAAAGGTGTTCTTGAAAAGAACTTCTTTATGGTTTTTGACTGAAATAAAAAACCTGTAAAAACCTAAAACCATAAACCTAAAAACCTAAAACCAAAAACATGTTGACAAAGAAGAAAAAAAAATGGTTTTCGTGTGCACATCCCAGTATCGCCCTGGTGCAATGCCCAAATCGTTGACCGAAATGGCCCCACGTCCGGCGACCAGATCTCTTCCGTCCTATCTCCCACCCCTCAACATACCCCACACCACACACCGGCCTCAGACGGGAGCAGTTGGGTCCCCTGTGCGGCATACCCACAAAAAAAAAATGAGAGTCCTAGAGGTGCCAACATCTCTCTCTGATTCCTCCGCCTCCAGATCCCCGACTGAGTCTCGCCAATAGGTGTCTTCATTTAATTAAAAAAAATAATAATAATAATTTGTCAACCAAAATCAATAACTGCTTCAAGTATATTCTTTACGCATTTAACTTCGACGTAGGTACATCAACGAAATAATATTGAAAGATTTATTTTTAATTTTTTAAACTTTTATGAGTAAATAAAAATATTGAAAGAATTCAAAAATAATGAACTTGTGATGTCTCCTTTTTAAATAATCAAAAACCCATAAATCTGAAAGCAATAAATTTGTTTGACAAAAAATGGGGTTATAGAAAAATAAATATATCTTATCCTGAGCTTCAAGTGGCGTCTGGCGTTACACTGCTCCAATTTTGTTTAGACTGTCACAAATCACTTCACACCATAATAATTGTCGTTGTCACTCTCTTCATTCTAAATACACTAATGATTTAGGCACAGACCATTTTTGGATAATTCAAACAAAGGGATTGGATAGTTTTTTACAACACAAACTCTCAATTGAACGTAACTTCTTTTATAAGATAGATAAATTTATTTCGCGAAATGTGGCAAATTATTTAGATTGTTTGTTATGCGTGTACATGACGAAATTCGGATTTGTATAGGTTATTTTGAACAGAAATTTTAAGGGATGGTAGTTGGAATGAAATTTTTATTATTACCGTGACGATCCACGATTACGGTACCGTGAGGGCACAAAAAAGCATAAAACATACGTTCTTTACCCTAATAATGCTGCAGCTCTTTCTTACACATTAAATAATGATGAAACAAAAGATGAGACACACAATACATGTGCGTGTGTTTCCTCCAAAATAGGTATTACTTTTTTCCTTTGGAGGGAAGTATATCTTATTAGGTGACCGGCCAACTCAGAAACCAACTAAGAAACGCCTCAGAAAGGTCATTAAGAGTGATGATACAAAAATATAAAAAAATGATTAAATAGGTTAAGTTATGTTAGGGTTACCGTCTATTTGAAAATTATTTTTTCATAGCTTTTAATGACCTTTCTGAGGTGTTACTGAGTTGATTTCTCATCGAATTGCGTTTCATTTTCGGGAACGGGAATTGCGTTTGATTTTCTTTATACGTGTGAGGGAGATTTATGATCATGATTGTATGTTTCCTTCGGGAGGGGGGGGGGGGGGGGGGGCGCAGACATACGTTCACCGTTTGTCCCATTTTCGACTGCTGTCGACTGCTGTTATTTAGTTTTTTTTTTTTTTTACAGTGAATACCGCACAAGAATCTCAACTGCTGTCTTAGAAAGATCTGCACCATTATAATATGTTCAAAATCAAAACCCAATCACTCACACTTCAATAGATCTTTGTAACTACATATATTCCATTCTTTCAACATTATCGACAACTGTAGGGGTTTACGGGGACGACTAGGGATGCAAGGTTTTTAAAAATATTGATATATCGATATGTATCGAATTAAGTCGATATTGGTATATCGGTCGAGTAGGCCGATATATCGATATATCCGTCTAGTAGGCTGATATTGATATATCCTTCTAGTAGGTGATATTTCTTATTTTTATAAAAGCTTATAGAATTCAAATGTAGTTTTAGTTACATCAAACGTCTATCGATTGTGTATATATATTTTATTTATACTTATCTACGTGAATAATCACAAAATTTGGATAGGCATATAAAATGTGTTTCTTTTTTCTTAAATTTTGTTAAAAAAAATTAATTCCAGTATTTAGTATTATTTTAAAAATAGTAACTTTGACAGTCTGCTTCCTTGTAGCCGGTTTCTGCTATGTGCTATGAGCAGTAGTGGCTCTTGTCTTTGAAAAAAGACGTTCAGAAGGAACACTTGTTGCCACAATTGGCAGATGACTCATTGCCACTTTGAAAAGTTTGGGATATACACCTTGCATCTCTTGCCGTGTTTCAAGAATGTTTACTGTTTTTTTTTTTTTTACAGTTAATAAAAATCTGATAATAAAATCAGTTAATAAAAATCCGCACAAGAATCTCAACTGCTCCCGTCTGGAGCCAGTGAGACTATGGCATCCCCAATTGGGGTATGTTGTGAGGATGAAGGTAGTGGGGAGGGGAAGGAGGTGGGGAAGAGGAAGGTTGGGAAGTACCTGACTATTCAGATCTGGTCACCAAACACGGCTAAAGCCATTTTTAAGCAACGTTTCAATTCTGAATGGTGGTCTTACACCAGGGCGATATTGATAGTATCTTCCACTCTGGAACATGCCGCAAATATATTATATATTATTTTAAATGAATTAATTGTGAAATAACACAAATTAATCAAATAAAATTTATTTGCGCATGCCGGGTTCGAACCCGCGACCTCCGGATTGTGAGTCAAGAGTCTTACCCACTGGACTACGGAGGTCGTCTGTTATAGGAGTATACGTATTTACAGAGTAAGCTCGTCGTCGTCGTCAGTTTTTTATTTCTTTTTATTTGCGTGTGAGTCAAAGATTTATGGTACCGATATTTCGAAACGATATGTGGCGGCCCTGCTACCTTATCATAAATCTGTGGCAGCCCTGCACCGCGCAGTGACTAACGAACATGCTGGAAGCTACAATGGTATCAAGTTTCGCTGATAAGCGAATTCCAGACGCTCGGCGATAAATGCTGACCTTCGAATCTTTACAGGAACCGTCTCGAAGATTCTCTACAGCGCAAGCACCTATATAAAAAATGCAGCTGACGCCTACCAGTCAGTCAGTACTGAACTCACCGCGATACCTAGATTTACCACGGGTCGCGACACGCGTCGCCGTCTTCTCAATGGATCTCCCGTACTTCCAGAAGCCTCCGCCCGCACGACACCGAACCTCATCCTGGAATACTATTGAAGATCCGAGATCTTCGCTTCCAGAGGACAACGAAGGACCAGCCAGTTATATTGAGACGCGACCTCTACTTTCCTTAAAGATCAGCACTTACGAATGCAGAATTAACACATAGTTAATTCTGCATTCGTAATCTGTGTAACATGTTCAATTAAATAAACTGAGATCAAGACGAACATTTTAATATCTCTCTACCACTTTTCCCAAAGATATATTGAGTTTTTCGATATCAATAAATATCGATATTTTTAGGGGTCGATATATCGATATTTATCGGGTTGCCGATATATCATTGCATCCCTAGGGACGACATGATGCGGTGTATGAGAGAGATGCAAGAAAACGATTATTTTTTCCTTTGGACTGCTGCAGCTATTGTGATAAGGAATGTATGTTTATTGCCTTTTTGTGCCGTCACGGTACCGTAATCGTGGATCGGTAATAATATGGGCGTTTAAATATAAAAACAGTTCGTTGACTTCAATAGAACATTTTATTTTTATATCGTAAGTGTTCTGGAGTTCGAAGTGGGTCAAATAAATAATTTAAATAAAGACATTAAAATATCAGGGTTCCAGGTATACAACACGTTCTAATAATAACTTGTAAATGATTAAATGATTGCACAACACATCATTGTTTGCTTACATTATGCAAAAACACGAATTAAAACAAATCGTAAACAAAATCAACTGACCGCAAAAACTCGATAATAGATTCGTAGTTATCTATGTAGAAATGCCTTTGTCTGGAAAAGGTGAAGAACAATACATTTTATATTTTGCATGGACGATAAAGCGGACACGATGTGAATGGATTTGTTTTAAATTAAAACAATTTTGTTTATACCTGAGAGTGAGTTGTTTGAATACTAAATTGGCAAGGTCGAATTTGGGAGGTCAAAATAATTATAGCATGGATCTCACCAAACCGCTTTTTAAAAATTTATTCGAAAATAAGATGAAATTTTTATTTGTTTGTGTTCATAATGTTTTATATTATTATTTTACTAGGCTAATGAAATACAACGCCATCTACTGGAAGGTTACCCAACCTTTATAACCACCGCCATTTGTTAAATCAAATCCACACCACCCGCTTGCCAGCCCGCTCTCCACCACATACAGACATTCTCCTTTATACAATTTCAAGAAATTAAACAAAACCTTGACAAATTATATATCTAAACCTTCCCCATGAATCACTCTATCTATTGGTGAAAACCGCATGAAAATCCGTTCAGTAGTTTTTGAGTTTATCGCGAACAGATAGAGAGATCCGGCGGAGGACTTTAATTTATAATATGCAGAGAAGATGCTTTATGTTTAGATTATAATAAAAAGCTAGAATGGTGTACGTAGTGCACGTATGTGCCTACGTTTGCACGTTATTATTTTTAATTTACGTGGATGCACTTGAAGTCACGGATACGCGCAACGAACGGTATTCATCTTTAAAAACATATTTTTACAGGAACCATATAAATTAAATTAAGTTTTTGATTTGTTCTCGGAGATGTACCTATGGTCTTGACCTTCAATATTAATAATAACTAATAACTAATAACCATTTAAAAACGTTACATGTTGAAAAGACTGAGAAAAATTAAGTTTTTAAATTCCTTTTGACCCCCTTATTTGTAGAGATTACTGAAAATTCCAAAAATATTGACTCCAGAAACAAAATATTACAAGAAAGGAGAGAGTTATGAATTTTATTTTTGAATGAATGAAAAAAGCTGATGGGCAGGCTACCTATTAGATACTAGATAAACGTGTTTGCCCGGCAGATCTACAAATATATGTCTTGAATTTTGTCGTGATTTTATTTTGGGATATTTTTTATTTTTATTGATTAAATTGAATATAATTACATCTAATTCAATTTGGGAGGCGGGAATGGGTACCGCCGCCCCGGGAACCTTTATTGGATAACCAACACCTCTGCCATAGGTCACCCCAAGTGGTTCGCTACGTTTGGTGATTTAGCAGGGGTGCCCGGGTTCATGGGGTGAGGTTTGTCTAGGTCTTGGAGGCGGATAACCAGGACATACTGAACTCCAGATTCCTACCCACCCCTTAAACCCTTTTCCTTCCCAGAACTCTCCTCTCCTTCCTTTCCTAAAAAAAACTCCACACAGCATTCCCAAAGATGACATAGTGGTGTGGAGCTGATGTAAAAAAAAAAATCTAATACAATATAAGATATGGGTAGTCCCACACAGCTGTGACTGATCAGCTTGTCTGTAGGTTCTGCCATTTAATATTATTACATAACACACATTAGCTTAAGTTACAATAAAGGCCTGATATAAGATTTACTATAGGTAAATGTGTTGTTCATTTATTAACCACTTTTTTGTCAGTTTAGGGCAGGGTTCTTCATTATTTTTTTTAATTAATGTGTTCATTAAATATGTTACAAATCAAAGGTATCATATATTCGAGCGTTCAGCTACCATACTTATTTGATATTCGTGATATTTTTAGGCCTTTGTTTTATGCCGTGTTGTTCTACCTCCTTCTTTAGCCAACGTTTCAGAGTGCATTGCAGTGTCCAACATCAGGGCAGTTGTGTAATCGAAGTTTGTGGTGAAGTGTTACGTAGATATCGTCTTGAATTTTGCTTATGTTAAAGCTTATTTTATAGTTCTACTGCAAAACTACAAAATCGCACATCCGACATTGATCTTCGGGACCCGTCGACATGTGGACGAAAGTTATTTTGGTTTGGTTTTGAAGAAAAGAAAACGAAAAAAAATTCAAAAAATGTCAATAACTATTTTTAGTTCAAATAATGTCAGGAATCATTGATTAAAGTAAGCCATGTATAGTACCTACATTGGAGGTTATCCACCACTTACCCGCCCAGGAATAAGTAACAGATGGTTACTCCTTCAAGGCTCTCGTAAGATTCTAATTTTTTTTGTTAAACGAAGCTACATTTATATATTTGTATAGTACCTGGCGTTGATGTAGAAATGGTCGCAATGGGCGAGTTTAAGGTCTGGAAAGCGGCATCCCTTCCCGCCCGCGCTTTTCTCTGTAGCACGTATGTTTTACGCATCTTTCTTTATCGCGTACGGTCATTGTAAAGTTAATAAAGTGATTGTACCTGCGTGAGAATGGATCGTATCAAGTTCAAGTCGGCATTTAAATTTGGAGCGTACTGAACGTCTTGAAACCAAAGACGTTACATACATTAGACGCGGGGTAGAAATCTCAAAGTGGGAAGCCAAACGCAAGACAATTGTACTGTTCTCGATTTCTAGTATTTTAGTACTTAACTGTCACTCGTCAAGTAAGGTCATGTCTTACCAGTAGGAAAATTGCATTTAAAAAGCGCCAAAATGACCTCCTGTATGATGAGAAAATGTTTCCATTACACGGCAAACATTAGTAAAAGTTAAGAAATAACATTAAATTTATATGTACACACAAATTACTTATTATTATCGATTATTATAAGCAATACAATTAATTTTCATGTTCCCCGTCCGACAATTTTGTACGTCATTTGAGAAAAAAACACACATTATAATTGTCTTATGGTACGGTCACACTGAGGTCAACTTCCAACTTCAAACTTTTGACGATTGCGTAGAAGGGTAGTTCATGCGTTGGAAGTTCGAGTTGGAAGTTTGGCTTTAGTGTGAATGTAGCATAACTTTTAAATATATAAATAACTTTTGAATTAAGAAATTACTGAAAACCGCTGAAAACAAAAGAGTGTTGCTTACTTGCCACATTATTTTAAGAGCATGTGAGACTATGGCGAGTCTATTTATATAACGTCATTGCTTGAAACACCCTGAGTACATATATTTTTTTAAGAAAGACAAACATTCCCAGGTTACGAATAATCCGACAATATTTGAAAATCTCCTACCACTACAGTAAGCCGAAAATGTTGCCCGAGTAGTGATGGAGGACTTAGCCAGCCGTGGAATCGAACATGGAACGCCTTGGTGTGACCCAAACGTCGTCTATAATATAAATACGTAGTATTTGTCTTCAATTGATTTTTTTTAAAAAGGTGAAGAAAAAGTAGGATTTTTATATACGTAAAATTAGTATGGAATTGAGTGGATTTACAATCTGCAGTATTTAATGGTTCCTAGAACCCATACTATTGTGTCCGAGTAAGCGAATGCTATTATGATTAGGTAAGTATCGTCCGTGTTTAGTGTTCACATTCCTTAGCTTTGTTGCAACGGACAATAGTCATTTGTTTATTAAACATGCTAATTTGAGATCCCCGTGTTAGGTTTCATTATAAACGGTACCTACTAAACTGTAGAATAAGTGTTTGGTGCATTTCAATGCAGAAGGCAAACAAACTTTTCCTACCTACACACACACCTACATATTATTGTTGGTGCATCGATACATGCGTGAGGTGAACTATTCCTGGGTAGTGCGTAAAATTATTCACGTTCAATGCACTTTTAATTTTTCAAAAGTGGATTTGATAGGTAAGTTTAAATCATATCGAACAAGCGATAAAGTAGGTTCCTACCAAAAATATTTTAAAAGCCGACGTAGCTCGGTGGTTAAAGAGCAGATGACCGGATATCAGAAGGACGCGGGTTCGAGTCCCGTCGCCGGCTTGTATCTTTTCTAGGGAGATTTTTTTCAACGTAGATGAGTGTTTCAGGCTTAATGCATATTTATTTTGTTTAAATTTTTGACAGATCGTTATTTTCACAGCTGTTATCGTTATTTCGACAGATATCTTTAGTTTTCTACTTCTTAACATTCTCTCGATCCATCGCCTTGCACCGCCGCGCCAGTGGGAGGAATGGATCCATACGTCCGTCACAATTGGACCCACTGACCCCCAGATTCCAACCCATTCCTCAAATCTTTTTTTCTTTCCGAGAACTTCCTCTCCTTCCTTTTTCTTAAAAGATCCTCCACGCAGCATTTTACAATAGTTGTAATATTAGCTGATTGTTCACGGGTCTACGCTAGTTAATTTCTAAAATACATTTGATGAACATCGTGCTTTGGTCTCTGAGGGTGGAACAGTTTGAACATTAATAATTACATCAATTCTAATACTTAATATATTTAAACGTGGCACCCAAAAGAAACGAGAATTTCAATATAACTTTTTTATTTTTCAAATATTTTTAAAACGTTTGCCATTAGAGCAGCGGTCGTCACACTTTTTTGGTCAAGGGCCACATAGGACAATGTGAGGTATCTCCGCGGGCCGCACACTTGAAATGTGTGAATTTTCGCACACGTGATAAAAATGATTACAATACATAAAATAACAAAAATTAACCAATATTAAAGTTTATTTTGCTTTATTAGCACGTGATAAGCGTGTTTTTGGTATTTTTAGATAATTTTTTTTTTACCTACACCCTCACTGTGCCATCTCTACGCCCTCTAATTTTCTCTGGGTCTTCAAACGACAATATAATTAATTGTAAAAAAACGAATAATATAATTAATTGTACATGAAAAATATATATTCAAAAATAACACGGCAGATATTTGTGCGGGCCGCAAAAAAAAACGGATAGTACAATTGTACATGATAAAAATAGGATAGTTTAATTGTACATGAAAAAAGTAGTTTAAAAGAAAACGGCGGATATTTGTGCGGGCCGCAAAGAAACGGATGGTATAATTGAACATGAAAAAATATATATTTAAAAAGAAAACGGCAGATATTTGTGCGGGCTGCAAAAAACGGATAGTGTAATAATTGAACATGAAAAAATATATATTTAAAAAGAAAACAGCAGATATTTGTGCGGGCCGCAAAAATAACCGCCGCGGGCCGCAGTTTGACGACCACGGCATTAGAGTGTATGCACTTGTACAAAATATTTTTCCACTCTTTAAAACAATTTTGAAACCCACTGATTAGAATGTCCTTCATGCGTTATCCTGTCCCCTGCGCGCCAAGGATTCAACCTTTTTCGACGAATTTTTCTGATGCTCTCTCGCAACCTCTTAAGTATCTCCATGTAGAACTGCCGGTTAACTGTTTGGCCTGAAGGAACAAACTCTGTGTGCACAACATCTCTGAAAAAACCAATGAGCAACGTCTTGACCATCGATTTCACCTGACTTTTTTTCTGAAGAGAGAGAGCATCTTCCATTGGCATGACTGTTGCTTGGCTTCGGGATCGTAACACCATGACTCATCACTCATTACCATTACGGTCCAAGGTTATTATTACCTTGGAAAAAAATCTGGCTCCTCTTCCAATTGATTTTTCAATTCGAGGCAGGCTTGAAGGCGAAGGCTCTCTTTGATTCTCAGAAAGGAGGCTTTCGCGTCTTCGCCGAAAGAAGAAATCTTGATTTACTTAAAATTAAACTTTGGACGAACGCAGGGACCCACAGCGACGAGGCTTCGCACACCGACCGAGAAAGAGTTACCGTAACAGCCGACCTCCTCCTCTTTCCTCCTCCACTTCTCCCCTCTACCGACCGAGTCTCGATACTTTTGGGCCCCCCTACGTATATATTGCCATATTATGCATAGAGCGATATGCAATACAGGTGAAAAGTAAATCTAAAAATCACGTTAGAGATGTTTTATCCCCTTGACCCCGGCAAGCTTAAACAGAGGTGGGTGGGCCACCATTCAATACCACTTTTGTTCCAATTATCGAATTGCTTTAATAAAACTAGTGCCGGCATTTTGCCACCCACTCTTACTATTATAACGCCTTGCAAAATATCGTAATGAAATATTACAAAGGCATTGAGGATTTAAGATGATTTATTATAACTTCTCGCATCAACTAAGTTTTGGGTATATTAAAAGTAAATACACAATGCTATTTTTCTTAGTAACAAATTAATGTTCGAAAGTGCAGTTTCCAAGAATATTTTCAATCCAAATTCGGTGGAGGATTTTGGTTAAAATTTTAAAATAAATATTTACAAAACAAACTACCGTAGGTAGGTGTATTAAAAACTGTAGTAAAAAGCCCACAATTCAAAACGACCACCAATTTATAAGCTACGTGAGAAAATAAAATGTAATTCATATATGTACGAGTATGTATCGTTCTAGTCAATACTAATTTGCATTTTGGTTATTGATCTACTCTCTAATACTCAGGTTTTGAGTCATATTATTGAGGATGCTGGGTGGAGGATCTTTTTTGGTCTTGAGAGACTTATACCGCAGAGTAGGGTGGAGTAAGTACAACATTCGGCAATTAGTTCCACAGTCGAGCTGTGGAGCCCGACAATGAGTCGTAAAAACGCATCTCCTCTTGAGGAAAACGTAAACCAAATAATGTTGGGTGCTTGTTTTATGTGTAATCCGGTGTGTCCGCTGCAATCATAGAATTAACCATGATCTGAGGCTGCACAGATCACTGACACTGATTGTTTTGAGGCGCCTCCCAATGGAATATTCTCGAGTATTCATTCGTAAATAGCCACTATGTTTAAACTTTGTTCGTCGATTCGTGTCCTACTGATAATAGAGTAATTAACACACATTACTACGTACCTACGTTCAAAAATTCCTTTAGTTACTTTACAGCTTACAATGTTATTCGAAAACCAAGCTCGTAACTTTTGTGGCCTCGAGTGCAGTGATGTGAAAAAATCTATCCAATCCGATTTAAGCGTACAGGCAAATCTTTAAAAAGAGGATACTTTAAATGTATTCATGCCCACCGATCGTATCGAAAATTTCAATTTTTTTTCGTTCTAGTATAAAACACCAACACGAACCGTCAAGCGTTAAACATGTAACTAATCGTTATTTTTTATTCATCAAGTACACCACTACACAAACGGGTATCTTTAAATTTTAAAGTTTAAAACAGTACCATACGGATCATTGAGTATTTTCAGACGTGTGTAGGTTATTGAACAAAACGATACCCAATGATTTCTTGGCCAAAAGATCAAGGATTGTGAAGGTGGTACACCCGACTGATCTATAGCTAAAAAGATCTAGGATTGTGAAGGTGGTACATCCGACTGATCTATAGCTAAAAAGATCAAGGATTGTGAAGGTGGTACACCCGACTGATCCATAGCTAAAAAGATCAAGGATTGTGAAGGTGGTACACCCGACTGATCTATAGCTAAAAATCATGGTTTGCCATAAAATAAGCGCTATGTAGTTATTTATATATTTATCAACGCCTTGAAGGCTTTTACTCTTGAAAGATATAAGTAAGTAAATACAAGTATATCCCCAAACATAAATACTGCTTGATTTATGATTCGAATTCATTCGAAATTTAATTTTGGATTTAAAGGTGAAATTAAAACCCGTCCAAACTTTTAAAAAATCAAAATAGAGTCTATAAAATAAGAGTAGAAAATATAAAAAATTGAGCTACAAAATTTGTAGGCTGGCAACACTAATTTACCTGTCAAATATTCTTTTAAAGTGCAATCACACTAAAAATGTAGATCACCGTATACACATTTAAAAATACATCTTTTTGTTCCTAAAAAAAATATTAAATCAAGGAAGCATTGTTGTTAAGGTACATAAATTTGATTAAATTGTTTCTACAAAGTGATTGGCTTCCATTTAATTTGGTCATATGAAAAAAACTCAATTTATAACGGGGCAGGTACCTACCGTTCCATCGATAGAAAAGTAACAAAATACGTAATGTTGACCCAATTTTTATCGAGAAAACGCGTAGGTAGGTACCTACAACAATGTAATTTTTCTCGGGGTTTACCAGGTAGGTACCTACCGGCTTGGGAACAGTATTCTTTCATTTAAATATTTAATGATATGAAATTAAATAAATCACTCAAGATGGTCACTTTTTAATCTATGTAGGTACTTACCTGCACATAACTTACTCGGAATCATCTGATGATTTTGCTTATGTATTTTTTTTGTCAATGTATAACGAAATTGCTTGAAGTTGAACGGGATAATTATTTATGAATAAAGCGTGGTTCTATTTGGATATTGTGAAATAACAAAATATATATATATATATGTTATGATTAAGGTTTTCACGGGTGTAAGATGTAGAACAATTTTCTCGGTTTACCCGCGTAACGTAGTCCTTAAAAGGACTTTTTAACTCCTGACGTTTCGGACAGATCACACTGTCCATCTTCAGAGGCCTTATGTCTTGAGTTTTTGTCTCAAACTGATAGCTTTCGCATGTCTGTTCGGTCCAAAAGCTAAAACTTAAGTGAGTGCAAGTCACTTCTTATGTCTAGAACGAAGTACCCGGGTTGCAGGTGATTGATGGTGGAGGGGGTGGGGGGCGGGGCTGACAATAGATACCTGATTGGTAAAGCTAATTGGAGACACTACTGGTAATTTTGGAAATGCCGTTTTTGGGGTATTTTCATCGATTAAGATTAAGACTTACCTATTTACCATGGAAATCGAAGAAAACGATTGTCTCCCATTTCTCGATATTTTAGTTAAAAAGAAAAAGAACGGCAGCCTTGGCCATACCGTATATCGTAAACCGACACATACAAATAGATACTTAAACGCCAACTCAAATCATAACCCATCTCAGTTGTCATCAGTTATAAATACCCTAGTTACCCGGTCAAAACGACTAGCGGACAAAGATCATATTCATGAAGAACTGGGTCTTCTTAGTAGTGCTCTTCAAGCAAACGGTTTCTCCAAATATTTAATAGACAAATCCATAAATAAACGCAAAAAAACTATTTCTGAAACGAAAGAAGAACCCCTTTCTATAGCAATTCTCCCATTCATCAAAGGCTCGACAGATAAAATCAGTCGAATCCTCAAAAGAAATAAAATCAAAACTATTTATAAATCAGAAAATAAAATCTCGTCTCTATTAAGAAGTCCAAAGGACCACATTCCACTTGAGTCACATGGTATTTATAAAATACCTTGTGGGGCATGTGAAAAGGTGTATATTGGACGTTGCAATAGAAAAATATCATGTAGAATTGCAGAACATAAAGTAGATGTCACTAATAAACGCTTAACTTCATCCATAGTGCAACACGTCCTTAATGAAGGTCATAAAATAGACTTTAATAATACAAAAACAATAGCTAGCATATACAATGAACCAAAAAGAATTTACCGCGAAGCAATAGAAATTTATAAACATAAAAATAATATGAATACTAGAAATGACGCAATCAGAATTCCCAACACCTGGAAAGTCTTAATCGATGAAAATACCCCAAAAACGGCATTTCCAAAATTACCAGTAGTGTCTCCAATTAGCTTTACCAATCAGGTATCTACTGTCAGCCCCGCCCCCCACCCCCTCCACCATCAATCACCTGCAACCCGGGTACTTCGTTCTAGACATAAGAAGTGACTTGCACTCACTTAAGTTTTAGCTTTTGGACCGAACAGACATGCGAAAGCTATCAGTTTGAGACAAAAACTCAAGACATAAGGCCTCTGAAGATGGACAGTGTGATCTGTCCGAAACGTCAGGAGTTAAAAAGTCCTTTTAAGGACTACGTTACGCGGGTAAACCGAGAAAATTGTTCTACATATATATATATATATATATATATTACGCTGTTCTAGGTAGGTATTTTCTTGCAGGGACTTTTTTGATTTAAAAATAAAACAAGATATTGAATAAAATTATTTGTGCTGAAAAGAAGTTTTTATAAAATTATTTTATGCTCGACAATATAATGGCGTCGTTTTGGTGAAATATTACAACAAAGTACCTACTTAGTACTTGCAATACAACTACAGATAGTGAGCTCTGGTATCATGAAATTATGCATTGCTAAACCGTTCATCCGATTGCGATGAAACTTTGGCGGAGCGGAAATTTAAAATCCAAAAAATTTTAAAATCGAAAAAAATTTTACAATCCAAAAAAAATTTTACAATCCAAAAAAATTCAAAATCCGAAAAATTTTAAAATCGAAAAAATTTTAAAATCCAAAAAATTTCAAAATCTGAAAAAATTTTAAAATCCAAATACAAAAAAATTTAAAAATCGAAAATTAAAAAAAAAAATTTAAATTCCAAAAAATTTTAAAGTTCAAAAAATTTTAAAATCCAAAAAATTTTAAAATCTAAAAAATTTTAAAATCTAAAAAATTTTAAAATCAAAAAAATTTTAAAACAGAAAAAAATTTTAAAATCGAAAAATATTTTAATATCCAAAAAATTTCAAAATCCAAAAAATTTCAAAATCGAAATATATTTTAATATCCAAAAAATTTCAAAATCCAAAACATTTTAAAATCTGAAAAAAATTTAAGATCCATAAAATTTCAATATTATAAAAATTTAAAAAAAAAATTATTTTAAAAATAACTTTTTGAACTCCTTGAACCAGTTGACCGAAGTGGCCCTATAGTAGGTGTACCAAATTGAGCAGTCTACTGCCTGTGCCCTCTATGTGGCGCACACACCTCGCTTCGTCTACATTCAAACATCGTTTTTTTCTTCAAATACTTATTGAACTCACACTCCTCGCATCATCCACGTTCACACGTCAAATCACATAGTGTTTTAACCCGTTAGTTGCTTTTGCAACGGGCCCAGCTAGTATTTATTACAATATCGTTATTCTTTATTATGTTAACATAAAATTGTAAAGATATAATAATAAACAGATACCTATATGCAATTCTAATTTGAGATCAGTGGAATGAATTTTTTTTTTCACTTTTATGCCTTTTTAATTTTTAATTAAAATGAAGGTTACACAGCTTTAGATTAACACCATGATTATAGTTTTAGTATTTCCATTTGAACAACAGTGGCGCCCTCGTATGTTTTCTACTCTTATTTGACTGACTGTACATATACTTATGGCAAATATTATTAGTACACTGCTCTTTGTCTTGAAATCGATTTTTGGTGATTTTAGAGTTTAAAATTAAATGATTTTTTTTAGATTTTGGAGAGACAATTTTTAAAACGTGAATGAGAGGGCGGCGATATGTCTATTTTTAGCCGAGTTATTGAAGTTTGAAATTACCCCGATAGACACTGTTAAGATTTCAGGTACTGAAATATTAATATTTGTGATTGTCACCCTAATGGTTGTGGCAACATTTTTTTGTGTTGGCAATTGCCAGGGCGAGTTCGTATTGCCACGGATTTTAATTCCTTCTTCTCTTGTTACCATCCGTCTTGGGCGGGTCGTTTTTGGCAAAACGTCTGCTGCCAGGTTTTCACTTCATGTGGGTTATAAAACCGCGGAGAGAGATAGCATCATTGAGCTCACCCTACATGAGCTACCTACGGGTCTTTTTATTGTGTGAATAAAGACCAATTATTCAAGAGCTGGAGTTATTATTGAAGAGTTACTCCAGCCACACTTCCCGTTGGAATCTGGTGTTACCACGCCGGATTGCTCTGTCAGGAGAGCGGAAGTACAGATCCTGAACAATGGTCCTTCGAGCCGGATGATCATTATTTGGATTGATTCATTCAAGCTGGGTGATCATTATTTGGATTGATCCATTTGAGACGGAAGATCATTATTTGGAGTGGCCCAGTCAGGCCTCATCATCATCGGGAGTGGTCCAGTCGGCGTCCTCATCACCATCATTGGATTGATCAAGCGAGCCTCATCACGACGCTCGCATGCACAGAAAATCAGGTTGTAGCCTTCCTTTCATTGTCCTTTCAAATTCCATTTTAATAAGCTAAAAATCTGTGTAGATGCCACATTATTTCGCATTGATTATATCGAATTACATTCGGGTGTTCATAATCAGATGCTTTCAATATAGCATAAATTTATTGGTGATAATAATTTTTATTGTTGTATTCAGTCTGCCGAATAACTTTGCTTTGCCTACCTACATTTCTAGCCACGCGTTTGCAAGTTTCGTCTTTGTATGCCATAGTATTGTGATTGGGTTCTCTATGATCTATAGTACTAATCATTTTTGTTTACGTCAAACCGCGTCAAACTGCCGTATTGTGTTTTCAGTTTTTAAATCAAGTTAGTGTTATTTCGTTAAAAAATGGAACTCGACAGGTTGATTAAACGGCGCGGGGTTTTGAAAGGTTCATTAACGAGATTCGAAACCTATTTAAGCAACGAAAATGATATTACACCTGGCGTATTGTCATCGAGGTTAGACGCCATCAAGCCTTCTCTGATAGAATTCTCCAAAATTCAGCTGGAGATTGATTTATTGAACAAATCAGAAGATAATGACGCGAGGGATAATTTTGAAGGTACATATTTTAATATAATTGCATTAGGACAGGAAATGTTATCAAAATTTAAGAAGATTGAAAATGTCCCAAATATCTCAGTAAATTTACCACCAATCTCTATACCAGTGTTTTCAGGTGACAACCATAAATGGTTGACTTTTAAAAATTCGTTCATTGCCTTAATTCATGATAACAGTAAATTAAATAATGTTCAGAAATTTCATTACCTTATTAGTTATGTGTCCGGAGAGGCACTTGATTTGATTAGTTCTCTAGAAATAACCGGGGATAATTATAGTGCAGCTTGGACAATGCTTATTTCGAGATACGAAAATGTCCGACTTATAGCAAATAGACATTTGAATTTCTTATTTAATTTTACACCGTTAAAACGACAGAATCATCATGAATTACGGAATTTAATTGATCAAGCAAACATTCATTTGAGAGCTTTACACAACTTAAAGCTACCAACAGAACATTGGGATACATTAATCATACATATTCTAACCTCAAAGTTAGATAATCACACACGTAGCCTTTGGGAATCAATAGAGTGCGACAAAATTTATCCTACATTCGTGCAGTTTAGCAATTTTATTTCACAAAGGTCTCAGATCCTGGAAACTATCCAAGGTGACATTGGTGGAATGCAACAGAAATCGGAACCAGTTGCAACAAAACCAAGGTTTTTTAATTTTAAGGAAAGGAATTCTACAAACAAGGTTATGTTAGCGTCGGGCAACGTTAATTGTATGCTGTGTAATGACAGTCATTTCATTTATTCGTGCAAAATATTTGTTAACAAAGAACCAGCGGCACGAAGAAAGCTCGTATCAGAGAACAATTTATGTTATAATTGCCTAAAACCGGGGCACCCTTCAAAGGTGTGCAGGTGGAAGGAAAAATGCAGTGTTTGTGATCGAAAACATCACACTCTGTTACATATCAATACTGATAATGTACAAGCGGGTACTTCAGCTGGCAAGGGTCAGTCGGAGGCACCAGTAAATTTAACATGTCATAGTGACATGAACGGGCGGGAAATTTTACTATCTACCGTAATAGTAAAAATAGAAGACGCGTATGGTGGAACACACAAAATACGCGCACTTTTGGATTCGGGTTCAATGTCTAATTTTATTACAAAGGATACTTGTAAAAGATTAAATTTGCATTGTACAAAGTTGAATATACCTGTTTCAGGTTTGCATAATAATTTAATTCATGTAAAGGAAACAGTTGACATTAAATTTAAATCATTATGTTCTCAATACCGGGATGAAATATCTTGTTTGGTATTAGATGAGATTTCTTGCAATCTTCCGCAGACCTTGATTAATCCAAAAATGTTGAACATTCCAGACGGTATCCAGTTAGCTGATCCGCAGTTTTACCAGCCAGCTTCTATTGATATGCTGATCGGAGCAGAGATATTCTGGCAGGTGGTTCGTACGGATCAGATACAGTTAGGAAAGGATAAACCTTCATTGCATCGAACGGAGCTAGGCTGGATAATATCAGGAGCTGTACAGAGGCGTCATAATTCGAGGCCAGTTAAAGTTTGTCATATTTCATTAAATTCTTTGCAGAATCAAATAGAAAGGTTTTGGAAGGTTGAAGAATATGAAAATAGTAAGCATCACTCTCTGGAAGATAGTGAATGTGAAAAGATTTTCAAAGGCACGCATAAACGCGATGCAAATGGTAGATTTGTAGTCAACTTACCATTTAAATCTAACCTATCTCAATTAGGAGATTCATTTAGTATTGCTAAAGGTAGATTAGTGTCAATGGAAAGAAAATTCTTAAGACAACCTAGTTTAAAGGAACAATACTCGGAATTTATTGATGAGTATCTTGCATTAGGTCACATGACTGAATGTGAACCTCCAAAACGCGATGAAACTACTTATTATTTACCACATCACGCTGTATTTAAAGAATCAAGCACAACTACTAAAATTCGTGTTGTTTTTGACGGGTCGGCTAAACCCGCTCGAGGGATTTCTTTGAATCGCGCTCTAATGATTGGGCCCACCATTCAAAATGATATATTTTGTCACTTGGTATTTTTCAGAAAACATCAATATGCAGTCACCGCAGATATTGCAAAGATGTACCGCCAAATTAATATCAACCCGGAACACAGAAATTACCAACGTATATTATGGAGAAAGGATGCGGAGGATTGTTCGAAACACTATACGCTAAACACGGTGACATATGGTTTGGCTCCTTCGCCTTATTTAGCAATACGTTGTCTGCATCAGCTAGGTAATGACGTTTCATTTACTCATCCATTAGCTAGTAAATCCCTTAAGGAAAATTTTTATGTAGATGATTTTCTTTCTGGTAGTGACTCCATTGATACTTGTCACTTGCTTAAATCACAAATCATTAATGCGCTTGCTACAGCAGGCATGGAGATTAGAAAATGGAGGTCTAATGCGCCCTCGATTAATGATTCTAAAGATAATTTAGAATTATTGCCAAATGAATCCAATGAAGCTAAGATTCTCGGATTAATATGGGACACCAAACTTGATGAGTTTACCTATCAGGTAGAAAGCATAGACGCAAAGTTAGAAGTAACAAAACGTCAAGTTTTATCATTAATGTCAAAAGTGTTTGACCCTTTAGGACTGGTAGGCCCAGTAATCATTGTCGGTAAGATAATTATGCAAAGATTGTGGAAGCTAAAAACATCCTGGGATGACAAGCTACCCAATGACCTTTTATTGGCCTGGCAGACTTACACGCTGAGTCTCAGTAAAGCAAATCATATTCGGGTACCGAGGAAAATTTTCTGCTTTAATAAAAAATCTTTTAGCTTACACGGTTTTTGCGATGCATCTCAAGGAGCATATGGCGCTTGTCTGCATTTAAGATCTACCGATGAACACGGCATTCACCAATCACAGTTAATATGCGCTAAATCTCGTGTAGCCCCACTAAAAAATTTATCGTTACCAGCGTCTGTGAGTAATGGAAGATTTGTATCTAGGCGGAGCAAGGTAAAGGCACTAAATTCTTTTATGCAGGATGGGTTGTTGAGTGTTGGAGGTCGACTATCACAATCCGATATTACCTCGCTCTCTCAAAAACATCCAATTTTGTTACCACAAAATCATAAGTTGACTGACTTAATAATAACCCATCTGCATTATGAGAATTTACATTTAGGATGTAATGCTCTGCTCGCATTACTGCGTTTACGTTTTTGGCCAATATATGGTAAAAACGCAGTGAAGCGAGCACTGCATAAATGTATTGTATGTTTCCGAGTCCGTCCGCGCGAGTGTCGCCAGCTCATGGGTGACCTTCCTGCTGACCGATTCCGAATCCAAAGACCATTTTATGTAACCGGCATAGATTTTGCAGGTCCAATTTTAATTAAGTCTGGTTTAGCCAGAAATGCTAAGAGTGTAAAATCTTACATATGTTTATTTATTTGGTTTTCAACGAAGGCAATTCACCTAGAATTAGTGACTAATTTAACTTCAATGGCATTTATGAATGGATTGAAAAGATTTATAGCTAGGAGGGGTAAACCCTCACGACTCTTTACTGATAATGGAACTAACTTTACAGGTAGTTATAGGGAACTTACTGAACTATTTGATTTTTTGAAGGCATCTGATAAAGAAATCCATAATTTTTTGGCCCAGCAGAATATTAGCTGGAGTTTCTTGCCTCCCCGCTCACCGCATCACGGGGGACTTTGGGAAAGTGCAGTTAAAATGACCAAGTTACATTTAAAAAAAGCAATGCGGTCAACTGTTTTGACATACGAAGGCATGAATACCATACTAATACAGATTGAGGCTTGTTTAAATTCCCGTCCTCTGACTCCATTAACATCAGATCCAAATGACTTAAACGCACTCACTCCGTCACACTTCCTTATTGGCGACAACCTGTTAGCATTGCCTGAGCTTGATATCCACCATGTGCCTACAAACAGGCTTAATATTTACCAAAAGATGTCTACCGTTGTTCAATCTTTTTGGCACAGATGGAGCCGGGAATACCTAGCAGAATTGCAGAACCGAGTCAAATGGCAAGAAGGACGTCAACGCAGTTTACAGCCTGGTGACATGGTCATCATCAAAGACAACCAACTACCTCCGCAGTACTGGAGGATGGCGCGAGTGACGGAGATCCACCCTGGCCAAGACGGACGCGTCCGCGTCGTCTCCTTGAGGACGGCCAGAGGTGTCACCAAAAGAGCCGTGACACAGCTCTGTCTACTTCCCATGGAGGATCCTTCCTCCAACCTGGATTAAGAACCAATTACAACGCTAAAAGTGATGTGATGTGTAAATCAAAGTGCCGTCAGGCTCATCAGTGCCAAGTGTTAAACTATTTTCTCATAAGTGGGTGCAGCGCACCAGAAGGTTCTACGTTATTAAACTTTATTTTTTAATGTCAAGTCTGACATAGGGTTATATACTTAGTTATAAGTTTTTTGTTATTATTTTGATATCCATATATTGAATATTGTTTATTTTTGTATGTGAACTCGTTGGGTAAATTCTGAGTACCAATGTTGCAATCTCTTCTTATATTATTGTATTAAAAAAAACGACTATTCCTTAATACTCGTTTTTGGGCGGGAATATGTTAAGATTTCAGGTACTGAAATATTAATATTTGTGATTGTCACCCTAATGGTTGTGGCAACATTTTTTTGTGTTGGCAATTGCCAGGGCGAGTTCGTATTGCCACGGATTTTAATTCCTTCTTCTCTTGTTACCATCCGTCTTGGGCGGGTCGTTTTTGGCAAAACGTCTGCTGCCAGGTTTTCACTTCATGTGGGTTATAAAACCGCGGAGAGAGATAGCATCATTGAGCTCACCCTACATGAGCTACCCTACGGGTCTTTTTATTGTGTGAATAAAGACCAATTATTCAAGAGCTGGAGTTGTTATTGAAGAGTTACTCCAGCCACACTTCCCTTTGGAATCTGGTGTTACCACGCCGGATTGCTCTGTCAGGAGAGCGGAAGTACAGATCCTGAACAGACACTGTTGCTCATTTAGGTGCGATTGCTTCCCTGAACCCGGCATAAATATTAGTCGTTTTCAAGTTAAAATATTTAAAAATCAAAACGTAAAAAAACTTTTTTCTTATAATTACTAAAACAAATCCTTTTCCTTTGCTTTTAATTTTTTTTATGACTGAGGGTTGAACTTTCCTAACCAGGGACTGGAGTCGATAACTCTACCGACCGAGCCAAATCCAGATAGATTGTCGGATAAATGTGTACCTACATGTGTACACGTCCGTGTGTATTTGCGCAATTGCCACTAAAATTGATAAGATGCATTGTTCTCGACAACGAGTCTATCTGCCGAGTTTCGTTAGGAAGTGGGTTATTTTCCGTTTCCAAGATTCCACTTCATCATACAATCAATCATTCAAACAAACAAAATCGAAATTTAAATACTTGGATTTTATTATTTTTCTTTTAATATTTGTATATTTTTACAAGAAGTAACTACCTATACATTTTTACCTATTATATAGAGTTATAAATATATATAAAAATAGCCTTTCCTCACCATAAAGAGACAACGCTCTTGTGTTTGGTGAGGGAATTAATTCATGATCAATTATATGTAATGATTAATGATGTAAGTAAGTAAATAATCATTTTGCAAACAATAACAAAAAGATAAGTAAGAAAAACTCAACATACTTATATCAATAAATAGATTTCAAAATTTAAAAGAAATAATAATAGATATGAGCTTTTACTAATTACTAATTACTAATTTTTTTTAGAAATTTACAGTTTTTTTTTTTTTAAATAAATAAATCCGTTATTTGGGCTCGTGACGTCACTACATAAAAATGTTCCGTCTCCGATAATATTCAATTAATTTTGTAAAATTCCACACTTATTTTTTTTTATATAGCAGCACTTTGATTTCAGGCAATTTTTGAATTTGACATTTAACATTCACTAGATTTATTGGTTGTTCTCTGCGAACTTATCGTTTGGTTTGACGTTTTGACAGATGTTACGAAGTGAACCCGTACATTTTATGCCTTCTGTACCTGTTTTAGAAGTGTAATGGTAATGGTGCTGATTTTTGCGCAGTGGCGATATCGTAACCAATGAGGTTTATCCGAGGTGCGATTATTGCTAGTTGAAAACTTTTTATTTATTTTTTATTATATATATATATATATATATATATTTTTTTTTTTATTGAAATTTTTTTATTTTTTTTGGTACAGTACATACAATAGATACATAAATATAATGAAAGTATATAAAAAAAAAAAACTTAATACAATTATTAAATACAAATACATACATATTTTTTTTAAATGTACTCCCATAATAAGCAAATGCTTGTGTGTATGGGAGGAAGTATTATTTGTTAGGTTATTTTGATTTTTTTTAAAATTTAGTATATATTAAGAATAAGAGAAACATATGTGTGTATATGTATATATTTTTTTAATTATTATTTATTTTTTTAGTTAAGGTTTTCAGTATATTTTTTTAATTGTGTTTTGAAATTTTTGTAACTGTCCTTAAGGGATCTTATATTTTCTGGTAATTTGTTAAAGAAATTTGTTCCTAAGTATTTATAGTTTTGTTGACCCCAAAGTTTTTTTACAAATGGGTATTGGTAACGTGTATTTTTGCCTAAAATTTACTGTGTTTTTGAAGGGTATGGATTTGTTTAGGATATCCTCTTTGTAAACTTGTAAGGTTGAATGATACAGGAAGAGAGTATTTAATTTTCTGACTTTAAATTCTTTGAATATGAGTTCAGATGGATATAAAAATGATTTTTTTAATATTATTTTAATTATTAGTTTTTGCGCAATGTAAAGAGATTGTGTGTGAGTTTTATAGGGGCCACCCCATCCTATTATACCATATTGGATTATGGATTGACAGAGTGCGAAGTACGTCATTCTCAGTAGTTCTTTACTTAGAATGTGTCTCAAACAGCTAAAAATATGTCAATTTTCGTACTCTGTTTTTAAGAATGGTTATATGCGGTATCCATTTTAGACATTGGTCAATAGTGATTCCTAGATATTTGGTTGAAGTTTTCATTTCAATATTAGTACACAATAAGTTACAGTGGTGTTGTTGAGTGTGTGGTGCAGAATGGATCCTTATGTTTATTTCATACGGCGTGTTTGTTTTTTTTATGAAAAATGGTATGTAATGTGTTTTTTTGAGTTTAATGTTAGTAGGTTATTGTCAAACCATGTTTTTAATTCATTCATGTCTATGTTAGCCCTTTTATTCAGTTCTAACCATGTGTTTGCTTTTAGAAGAAGCACTGTGTCATCTGCATTTGAGATAATTTGCCCGTATTTAGCAACTTCAAATATATCATTTACATATAATATGAACAAAAGTGGTCCTAGAACTGTGAATATTTATATAATATTATTATAATTTACAAGTACAAGTTTATTACATTGGATTTAGTCATGAATATTGAACATTATAATGATTAATGATCAATAAGATGGATTAAGGAAACAAATATTTATGAGATGCAATATTTCTGGTAGGTATGCCTCGTTATTCTCCTGTGCCATTCGTGTGGAAAACGTAGTTTTTTTTTAAATGATTTTCGGCAATGTAATTATCGTTTTTTCGCACCCATAAAATTATGTCCCGTCTTTCCGGTTTATAAAAAAAGGTCCGATTTTTCGGATTGAAATTTTCATTAAATCACCAGGGTTTCAAAAATACAGAATGTCTTAGAATATTCGCATAAACCGGAATTTTTTTAAAATGTGATGCAAGTGGCCTATTTTGAAAAGCGTGTGTTTTGTAATATTGTTTGGGATACGGAGCAAGTATTTTTTTCAAATCACCGCTCCAAATCCTAAGTATTATGAACGTAACCTAATGGTGTTTGGATGCAGCCCGAAGTGTCACCGGTTTTAGAATATAATGATTAGGTTATTATTCATATATTTACGTACATTTGTAATAATTCTTTAAAAAAATTTAGAACATTCAACATTTTCTGTGATCCGCATCAGATTCTGGGTCAACATCCATCGGTATCCTGCTCATTTGATCCCAAGCCCTGAAGTTGAATATTTATACAACACTTTTTGATTGCGCAAGAAATTTCTCCAAAACGGTAGAATTAGACCAACTTACTCCTACGCTAGTAATAGGTAGTTAAATAAACTAATACGCGGCATGACACGAATTTGGATAAACACGGTGGCTCGAGTTGCCAAGTGAATCAACAACTCATATTAATCAGAATGTATGAATCAGAAAAACACTTTCGAGTTTACCTTTATTACGGACCTTTATTACGTGTAAGTAGCTACTTAGTGACGGACCTCTGTTACGTATAAGTAGCGACTTAGGCTTAAACCACTTTTGTGGTTTTATTGAAACGGATTAAGAATTATTTTAATCGGGCTATAACGATGTTACTTAAAAATATGACAGTTATTTATTCTTTATTCATTTTATTTTATTTATTTACTAGCTGACTCGACGAACTTCGTACCACCTCAGAATCAATAACTGTTGAATTAAATGAAGTTTTTTATTAAGTTAAAAATTACACAAAGAAGCAATTAACGATGCCCAACTGTCGGTTTTTTTTGTTTTTGTCAGTATCAGAGATGGCGTTGTGTACGAATTTATATTTTTTGTGATTTTCTTACTTTTCCACTTACTTACGGGAATTTTTGAAAGGATGCGGGTACGGGTGCCGCCTCCCCGGGAACCATTTATTGGATAACCAACACCTCTGCCATAGGTCACCCCAAGTGGTTCGCTACGTTTGGTGATTTAGTAGGGGTGCCCGGGTTCATGGGGTGACTTTTGTGCGGGTCTTGGCGGTGGATGCGTTTGCCCACATGCTGCGTGGCGGGCCGGATCGAGATAGACTGGTTGAGGGAGGCCTTTTGACCTTTTCAGGCGGATTCTCTCGACCAATGGGTCGAAAAAGTCCGGCTGGAAAGGTCAAGGTAAAAGGTCAATTCCGGTCAAATCAATGGCCTTGCACCGTAGTTGGAGGGATGGATTCACTCCCGGATACACTGACCTCCAGATTCCTACCCACCCCTCATGCCTTTTTCCTTCCCAGAACTTCCTATCCTACCCTTCCTTAAAAAGACCCTCCACACAGCATCCCCTAAGATGAAATAGGTTCTGAGTGGAGCTTACGTAAAAAAAAGCGTTTCATTTCAGAGATTTATTATTATTGTATTTTTCCTTTGGAGGGGTGCAGAGACATACGTTCACCGTTTGTTTCATTTTCTATTATTGACATTTAGTGTGTAAGAAAGAGGGGCAGCATTATATGACTAAGAAATACAATTAGCGCATTGACATTTGACGTTTTTGAGTTTTTGGAATTCACGCACAATATTGCTGCAGTTCTTTCAAAATATGAGAATTGGTTCAATACAAAATGTATGAAAAAAATATTTTTCTTCATAACTTTCTTTTTCGTAAATTTTTGCGATGTTTTAATAGTTATTCTGTTATCTGGGGCGGAGAAAAATCCAACAAATCAAAGATCATCAAAATCGGTCCAGCCGATCTCGAGTTATAAATAATGTAACTAACCCGACTTTGTTTTACATATTAAAGGCGGAAACACACTTGTGTGGTGTGGGTGTCGTGGCGCGCCAGAAGCACATCGGTTTCATACATTTATTATGGTTAGAGACATATTTGTAGGTTGTGGAGTGTCGGAACGCGTTCTCTCGTGGCGGCGACTGCTCGCCTACGATCGCGCCAGAGCGGTGGAGGGGGGTATGGCGCGACACAACACAACACACAAATGTGTTTCTATGCCAACGTGGCTTGTGGCGCGTCATTAACGACGTAAACGAATAGCGGACGCTTGTTGTTTCTGAAAAATGGAGCTTATTGAACTTGTACGTAAACGAAAAATTTTATACGATACAAAGTGTAAAGAGTATAAGGATCATTTGATCAGAAATGCTGCTTGGGAAGAAATTGCTGAAACATTATTTTATATTATTATTATATTATGTATTTTATTATAATATTATATATTATTATATTATGTATTATATTATATATTACATTATATATTATATTATATGATTTATAAATATATATCATCATTACATAGTATAAAATGAAGTCACTTAAAATGTATGTGCGCATAGATCTTTTAAACTACGCAACGAATTTTCATGCGGTTTTCACCAATAGATAGAGTGATTCAAGAGAAAAGTTTGTATGTATAAAAGATGATTATAATAGTAGAGAAAAATTATAGTAGAGAAAGCTGTTCGAAAACTGAATGTACCGGGACTGAGTGAATGGAATGTGGGAAGGGGGAGGGGAACTCGGGAGGGGGGTTCACGGGACGGGGTAAGCGGGCGAGGGGAGTGAGAAGAGGGAAGGATGAGACGCGGGAGAGGAAGGGGAGGTGGAAGTGAACGGGACGAATGGGAAAGGACACGCAAATTAGAAAAAATCTTTATTAAGTGGCATAGCAACGCATACCGGGAACTCGCTATAATAATATTAATGGAGCGACCGATCGATTTGATTTGTACGCAAATTAAGCGGTATGAGTTAAAGGTTGGGTAACCGTCTTGTAGATGGCGTTGTGTTTCGTTAGCCATAGCAACGCGTGACCGGGTCAGCGTGTATACCATGTAAAGTACTGATGGAATTTCTCATCGTCACTCTCTATTTCTTTAACAAGACGATGAAATTATCCTTGGTTCTGTCTCTGTTTGTTTACAGGGTGAACCCAGAACCTTCTTTTTTTTTGCCCTCAAGAAGTTTTACTGCTAAGAGAAATTGAATATCCTCATCCAAATCACTATCCGAATCAGAAAACATTATGTACACTGCAAAGGTTTGATATTTACTGTCATAAATATATCAAACCACCCACTCTACTGTTCAGAAATAAATCAAATTAAATTTGATCTTCATCCAAATCACTATCCGAATCAGAAAAAAGCATAAAATGCACATTTAAACGCTGCAAAGGTTTGATATCTAGGTACTGTTCAGAAATAACGCCAGAGCACGCCCCGACACAACACATTAGTGTGCACACTCACCGTAATGCTTCTCGCGCGCCACGACACACCACACCACACAAGTGTGTTTCCGCCTTTAGCCTAAAAACGTCTCAAATTAATCCAACATACAATCACAAAACTTTATTCGCTGTAACATTCAAATCAACCTTGACGGAATTTTATCACGAAACGGCCTCAGTCATTTCTTACCCATACATCGAGCTAGATACAAACCTTTACACAGTATAAAGCAAAGTCGCTCCCGCTGTCTGTACGCATAGATCTTTTAAACTACGCAACAGATTTTCACGCGGTTTTCACCGATAGATAGAGTGATTCATAAGGAAGGTTTTGGTATATAATTTGTCAAGGTTTTATATAAATTGGTCGGAATATATAATATATAAAGGGAGCGGGCTGGCAAGCGGGCAGCGGCTGGCAAGCGGGCGGTGTGGATTTGATATATATGCAAATTAACAGATGGAGTTTGTTCTAAAGGTCAGTAGATGGCGCTGTATTTCATTAGCCACAACAACGTGTGGCCGGGTCCGCTAGTTGAAAATAAATAAAAGAATTCCCCATTTTTCTTCTTCCGCAAAATTTCGGGAGAAATTAGGTAAGTACGTAATTACACATAAAACATGAATAAGTTATTTCTACGATACGATACGATACGATTGTACCACCCCACCCAGGAGCACTCAACTGCTAAAATATTAATTCTACTCGGAATATGCACTGTATTGTGAAATAACTGCACACTCGCATGTTTATTATTAGATAACGGATTTATGCATTTCTGTGGTGAAAAAACTGGTTACTTAAAATTAATAGTTACTGGGATAGGCTCAAATGTGGACCTAAAGAAAAAAAAAACGCTCAAATGTGCATCAAATGCATGTAATCCGATGGTAATTAATTTATTAAGAGCGAGAGAAAAGCTCAGATCTAAGATATTGTGAAGGCATTAATTTACAGGTAATGGGTAGATAAAGGTAAGTATATCGCGATCGTTAATGTTTACGCCGAAACCTCTACTGTGTCGATGTGACATGATTTGATTATGCAAGGTGTTATTATGATTGTTTCCGGGATGTAAGTACAGTGCACAGACTCCACCGGCTATAATTATAGCATCTATTGCTTACCAATTATTATTACTATTGAAACACCTGCAACAGGCACCTCTTCGCATAGATCGGTGCTTAGCGCATTAAAAATTATGCATGCACAGCTCCATCAAAACTATTATCATTCGTCAGTACACTGATACAGTACACTGATACAGTACACATTTTTCTGGTTAGTAATAATAATATGGTTTTGTTTTGATCGAGAAAATAATTAAAAAATATTTATGTCATCAAAATGGTTGTTTGGCGGTCTCTGTGTACTTTCAGGGATATTAAAATACATTGTGCTCTTTGAACTACGGAAGAACCACAAACGGCTTGTCTGTACGTGCTCTTTTGGAAAACAATTTGAATATTACGAATAATGCGAAAGAAAAACCTGCGAATGCATTGTGAAGTTTGCTCTTGCTGAAACGACGTGTAATGACGATCTAATCTGTTTCCGTCAAAAAATATCAAATTGTGCACGATTTCTAACGTATGGAAAATAACGAAAGGCCTCTTATACACTAGAGTCACCAGACGATCGCTCTATATTGTACATTTAGACCAGTGCTGATTGCCATTTTGTTGATATATTTTAGTCCGTGAGTGGATTCATTAATCAAATATTTTTAAGGGTAACACGCCCATCAAGTCTGGGGTTATTTACATGCCTCGGACTTGCGTATTATGATTGAATAAAATAATAAAACAACTCTTCATGACGGGAAGTTATCAGCTAATCCATTGTATTACATATTATGTCGATAAATAGATTAATATACCACATTATTTACATCGGAACACATTGTGGGTCCGAAACTAGTTTTAAACTCAAATAAATAGATACCCGTTATGTAGTGGTGAATATTGAAACACAACAAAAACACGTATATTATATGTACGAAGAGTGGTTGTTTTATTATGTAGAATGCTGTTCGTTGTTTTATTTATTAGTAGTTATTCAAAACAACATTTATTGGTATCTAAGAAAATTTAATTAGATTTAAAAAAAATATAATTTCTTGAAGTAACATGTTGATAAGTTTGAGAATTTTATCATTTTGTTTAGTGCGTGAATGGTGTGTTTTGATTCGTTCACGGTGTGTGATTGGTATGTTGTGATTTGTTCGTAGTGTGCGAATGGTGTGTTTTGATTTGTTCACAATGTGTGATTGGTATGTTGTGATATTGATCCATAATAGTGTCAAGTTCATTAAAATATCGTATATATTTACAAATTAATGTACGATAAACCATCTTACTTCTCCTAAATATATAATATATTTTACATATTCTAATATATTATAAACATTGTACACATACTATTAAATATTATTAACTTACTTCATTTTAGATTTTTTTTTGTAGATTTTATTTAACAAATTTCAAATTATAACTTACCTGCCTACTTTTAAATAGAGGAGGCGGTTATGGGTACCGCTATTTATTGGATAACAAACATCTCTGTCATAAGTCACCCCAAGTGGTTTGCTAGGCCGGATTAGGAGAGACTGGTTGATGGAGACCCTTTGACCTCTCCAGCAGCAGTCTCTCGAACCATCGCCTTTCACCGCAGTGGGAGGGATGGATTCAAACGTCTGTAACTCCTGAACAAACTGACTTCCAGATTTTTACCCTTTTCCTTCCCAGAAGGACCTCTGTTTCCTTTCCTAAAAAGACCCTCCACACAGCATCCCCAAAGATAACAAAGGCGCTGAGGGGAATTATTTTCCTCCGGGCTTACTGTATGAAGCTAATGTTAAAAAAAATGTATCGTGGTTCTTACAATTTATTAATTAGTGTAGTTTTTTCGATTCTGGGAGAGCACTAAAAGGAAACCCGGTTACCGAGAAATTTGAACAATAGGTATTTTACCAAACTGTTGCCGTCATTGTCGCTCTTATTCCCCCGAACACTGAGCGAAAGGGGCAACTTCACCTCAGGCTGATAATACCTAAATAAAATCTAAAGTGGTTTTGTACTCCACATTTTTCTCCCCCAAAACCGATTTTTAAGAAATTTTTAATTATATTTGAAGGGGCCTTAACTCCTACAAGAAAAACAACTTATCAAAAAATCAAAACGTACCGAAACGCTAGTGGTCGATTTCTATATTTTATTAAAACATATTCGCCGTAGTGTTAAAATCCAGAGAAGAAATTGGGGTTTCGTTTGTATGGACAAAACGCTGTTCAGTTTCCTCTAAAATATATTATTATTGAAGTAACGAAAACATAAAACATAAAACGTGCCCCAATAAAATTTTCGTTATCAATCAGATCTAATCTCATTATCCGGATTATGTATAAAAAATACATTAAGTATCGACCACCATAACACGGGCATCAGCCTAGCATGGCGGTCGAAAAATCCACTAATTAATGTAACTATAATATTTGCGCAATGAATAAAGAAAAAAAAGTAGTATAGTTAAAATACGTAGATAATTTAATCTAACGAATGCGGGCCGAGTTAAGCCATGAACTCGAAGAGGCTGAAAAAATCGTGAGACCAAACTTAGAATGGACCAATAAAGAGATTGCTTCACAGCACAAACAATGATACAGGTAGTAATAAGGAACTCCAGTGAAAAATATTATGGCTTTAAAAAAATATGTTCATATAGAACATATAGATCAATCAACGCTGATTCTGAATATAAGTATAAGTTTTATTAAATAATATTAAACGTAGATTTTTTAAAAAATAATTAAAAGGCAATTTTTAATCGTGTCGTCGCTGACGTCACTGCTCACCATATTTTTCCAGTCATTGTATTGAAATATATGACACAAGCCATCGGTATTGACAACATTTCATGTTATTCGTTTATTTACATACTGTTTACAGAGATTTAGTCGTTATTATTGAAACATTATTTAGGCCTAAATAATTCAGTATCAAAAATCAGTAGAAGTATCTCTATTATTTAAAATATTCAAAAACTTTAAACTGTACAAAAAAAATTGTAATGCTACTTCCACAGCCAACCCTCCGAACTACGAACTCCAAAATGGTGGCCGTCGAACAGCTTATTCGGTGCCATATCTTATCAGTTACCTACCGAAGCTTTGGTTTCCGTAATTTTGATTTCGATTCGTAAAGCTAAAAATAATTATAATTTCAAACAATTTTCATACCACTCTCCCGTAATAATATTGAAAAATATAATAATATCTATAATATGATAAATAAATAATTCCACCTAAATAATGTTTTTACTTAATGAATATATAGCTTTCATAGCTTCTTCCATATAACTGTCATACAAAATGACAACACCTCTTGAAAAAAAAAACTTTTGGTGAGTGATGACATCACAAGATTCACCATACATACGGCGGTTTTCGGGGATCTTGAAAAATTAAATCTTTGACAATTATTTTTAATTTTAAAACTAATTCTAAAAATAAAAATAAATATGCAGTCATTATTCATAAAAAAAAAAATTGGACTGGAGTTCCTTATTATAACGATAATATATTATATCCTTCAATTCCCTAAGAAGACTTATTCACACAAATACCAAGGTATCCAGCATGGTCGAGCGATATAGATTTTATCGAAAACGTCGGTAACTTATCATTTATCATCGTTCCCGAGCACGACTGCAGTCCGCTAACGAACAAACAACGGTCCACAACAACTAAGGGTTCCTAATTTATTTGACGTGAACTGTTGTTTGTTTGTTAGCGGCCTGCAGTCGTGCTCGAGAGCGTTGATAAGTTATCGACATTTTCGATAAAACCTATATCGATCGACCATGCTAGATACCCAGGTTATGTTAAGGCGCCGCTACCGGCATTTCTACCGATTTCTTACATATCTCACAACATTTGAAGTTTTTAAGCTCTTAAAAAAATATATGTTATTTTTCATGATAATATCTAGACGCGTTCCACGCCGAAATGCAAATTGTATAAAATACCCTCGATAGAAAAAAATCGCAAAGAATGCGCCGAAAATTATTATAAGCACGTTTGTTTCAGTTATTTTACAAGTTATAGTTGTGAAAAAAATCACAATGTTTCTTTAAATGATACTTAAGATACGTTCCACGAGATTTTAAACGAGTCGTGTTTTATTAAATTTTCGCATCGATCTTGACGCTTTAAATGTTAGCGCGCTCCTCTAACATTCGTAATTTCATATCTCTCCATGTATTTCTTTTTGAGCCCGATTGTGGCGCCTTAGGTCTCAGCGATTAACTCCTTACATAAAAACAAAACAGGTATCGATATAGTACCTCATGGACTGCAGTGATCAAGATCACTCCTTCATTTATGCAACCATATAATAATAATTATATAATAATAACTGGTTATGGTAAGAATAATAAACACCACGCATATAATATATTATCTATAGAAGTTCTACATAACAGACATAATTGTATAGTGTGCGAAACAAATCCAAAAGTTGAGATTAAGCCTGACCTTCCCGACACTGCCTAACCATTGAACTGTTGAAAATGATATTTTTTCTGTTGTTTCATGAGATCAAGGGCGTATTAATAAGAGGGGGGAGGGTTAAGGGGTTCAATCCACCCATCGGCCACAGTATTGCGTAAGAAAAAGCAAATAATAGTACCTAATCGTGGATTACATTCCTGGAAAATACAGCAATCTCTTTTTTTATCATTTTGATGTTTAATAATATGTTGTTCCAGGTAGAGGTTCCAAATTTTTTGTAATAAATTTTCCAACCCCCCTTTCTCCTTTGTCCCACCCCTTTAGGATCAAACCCCCCGTTAGGGACGAACTCCCCATGTGAATGCTACAGCTACATCCTTGACTAAGATCTTAGTCAACTCAAAAAGCTGACTGCTAAACTAATAACGTACGAGCACGAAAAGTATGCCATTTGAACTTGTTCTATGAAATGAATAAAACATATTCAAACATTTTTTTGCAATCTCTACGGCTATCTTTTGGCGTTTGGCGGTCATGTCCGGGTAATTTGTGAAATAATAAACCATCGGCAAAAAATACTTCTCGGAATTCCACCGCCTACTTCTGGCTGTGTGTACCTACCTAATGTTTGCGATAGTGTGTTTTTTTATTAGTAATTAAATAAACTACGTTTTTTAATACGCTCTTCTGGTATCTTTTGTATTCTTTATAAGAATAGAATGCTGTCAAGCAAGTAGAATCAGTGCTGTAATGCCTTGTTAATAATATTATTATCACGCGCCATAAAACGGATTACCTGCTGCATTGAAGAATTGAACATGTATTATGTACAGTATTTCAATCTGTACAATAGTATCAATAATTATGGCAATTACGATGCGTCTTGACAAAGAGTTTCAAGAACCTGTTTTTTTTTTAAATTAGCTGAAAAAAATTCCCTCAGGGCTAATGTCATCTTTGGGGAAGCTGTGTAGGAAGGTTTTTTAGGGAAAGGAAGGAAAGGAAGTTTTAGGAAGGAAGAAGGTAGGAATACCAATGTGTTCAGGAATGACAAACGTATGACCTCCCACTGCGGTGCAAGGCGATGAGTCGAGACAGTCCGGCTGGAAAGGTCTAGGGTAGGTCTCCCTCAACCAGTATCTCCCTATCTGACCTGCCTCGCAGTAGTTGGGCAAATACATCCACCGCCAAAACCTAGACATTAACACGGGCACCCCTGCCAAGTCTCCAAACGTAGCGAACAACTTAAGGTGACAAATTTCAGGAGTTTTGGTTTTCCAATAAATGGTTCCTGGGGCGGCGGTACCCACACCCGCCTCTCAAATTGAAAATATATTACTGACATATTTAACAACAAAAATTACAAACCGTAGGTATATGCAATTCAACGTCTGATTGTTTTACCAATGAACCTTTATAAGCATTACTTAAGTTGTAGAAACATAATTTTCAATTAATTAAATTAACTTTAAAGGTTCTCGGGTTTTCATACACTTCAATGTAATATTTAATCATTACAGAAGAAGATAATCTAAATCTGAAACACGAAACACAAAACGACGGAAAATAAAAGATAACATGAAAACTAGGGATAAAAGTGATACAAATTTCACGTCTGAGTAGCTAGGTGGTATATAGTGTTATCCGGTAAGATCGGTATATCCGGTCGTGGGTTATAGTGGATTCGATCCGCACTCGCTACCCTTGCCCTTTTTGTGTCTTTTTCTGTTTCATATTTGGTTTAGACTTATTAATCATACTAAGAAATTATTTATGAATAAAATAATAATAATTATTTTAAAAGTCAATTTAAGAATCTCCTCACCATTCATCGGATAAATGTTGAAGTAGATTTTCCGAGAATCGAAATCATAGTAATGATTCATTTATAGGAAACTCTCATTTTGGTGACGGACACCGAGGAGTGGTGACATTTATGAAACCTAAAGGGTTGTGAGGTGTTATAAATAAGGGCGTGTCTCTTTAGCACATGAAACATCATACGTTATGTATTTCACTACTTCACAAAAGTTTTTTGTAGATAAGTAGGGAATTAGCAAAGCAATTTAATGTGACAAATAGTGACATTAAATTGCTTTACAATCATATTTATTGACAAAGGTATTGAAATGTCGTGATTGATTAACAACAATAAATGCAGTGAGATAGGCTCTGGGTAATGCTAATGACAGGCATTATGAAATTTAACAAATAATTTGTTGACAGTTGACATTATTTGTCACATGAGAAAGGGTCGATTCTATTTAATTTATTTATTTATTTATCTATATAAGGTATGTTTGCATTAAATTATTCGATGCCTGTCTCACTAGGGTATACCTGTGTTGAGACAGGCGTCTTCACAATGACTCGTCATTGTGAAGAGCTCGGCTTTGGAATGATTTTCCCCTGCTTCTCCCCTCCTACAAAGCGGGTCTCTCCCAAGACCTGTTTCCTACATTCTTTCATCAAAAGACCCTCCATATAACATCCTCAAGGATGACTTTGCGTGTGGGTGCAAATTTTTACAAATATTTGCTTGATACTTTTGTTTTCGAATACGAATAATGCTAGACTTATTATAAATTAAAGTCCTCCGCCACGACTGTCTGTCTGTGCGCGATAAACTCAAAAACTTCTGAACAAATTTTCATGCGGTTTTCACCAATAGATAGAGTAAAAATAATAATAATAATATATATTTATTCAATGAAATTGGCAACATTATAACTAAAAAAGTAATGTTCAGTGTAGTTTACAAATAGATTACATCAGTACAAAAAATTAACAAACAGAAAGTAATATACATATAAACAGTGTGTTAAAGGTAGATTAAAAAATACAAATTTATAGTTATACATCGATTTATCCCAAACAGATTAACGGATTAATTGTATTATAGAGTGATTCATGAGGAAGGTTTAGGTATATAATTTATCAAGGTTTTGTGTAAATTGGTTGAAATATACATATAATTTAAAGGAGAATATCTGTATGTGGTGTACGATAAGCGGGCGGTGTGGATTTGATTTGTATGCAAATTAACAGATGGCGGCGTGAGTTAAAAGGTTGGGTAATCATCCAGTAAATGGCGTTGTGTTTCGTTAGCCACAGCAACGGGTGGCCGGGTCGGCTAATATTTTTATAACCGCACAGAATTTTGAATAGTTGCCATATCAATATTGGTAAAAGTGAAACTCGCAAACATCTATAATTCATAAGGAAGTGCGTTATATCTTGGTATCAAAATGTATTCAGGTTTGATGTTACTTACAATACTTACTTTTGGTACCTACTGTGGAGGGTGTGGAGTTGAATAAATTAATTTGACTATGTATATGTTGTGGGTACTTGTGTCTGATGATGTCACGAAGGTTTTTAGTTCTACTAATAGATGATACAGGTCAGCAGCTGCGTGTTTGTGCTGGCGATCGATATCAGTATCAGCAGCGTTATAACTTAGAACGTCACACTCCCGGGGCAGGGGTCAAGTGATTAGGAGATCGGCGTTTTTTGTATTATTATTAGTGTAGTTTTATTAGTGTATTATTAGTGTAGTTTTAATTCGCCAAATACAGATTTTTGTCGCATACATTTAATTTTTTAAAAAAATTGTGAAATTATGTCCCACACATTTAATTTTAAATAAATTTGTGATTGAGATAAAAAGTTAAGAAAACAGTTTTATTACATTTTTTTAAGAAAATGAATCTGTATTTAAAATTTTAAGTTAATTCTATTTTAGGTACTTTAATTCGAATATTCGCAGGTGTTTATTTTTGAGCCAATCCACATTTCCAATATTAAAATTTTAATATTTAGAAACAATAATGTTCTAAGAGCACGTCGAAAAAATTACTACATCTAGATTTAGAGAACAATTTTGTTTTTTACAAAAGGATAAAAAAAAACAAGAAAAAGGAACATTTAAAATGCATGGGAAGAACCGGAAATATTATGCGCAAACATTGACCGGCAAAAGTTTATAGATATTTATTGTTATTATTCGAAGGGTTAAACCAGTTTTCAGAATGTAAAATTCCATTTGAGGATTCATCTACTGACACTATTCAAAGGAAAACATTATCTTATTCGAAGTTCCGTTATAAAATTCTAGTTGCAGACTCTGTATCCTGTATGTGCTGCCAGAATCAAAGAAAAACCATTATCCTGTTCTGAGTGTACTTTTAATTCGCCGCATACAGACTTAATTCAAACCAAATTTGAGTGGAGAATGTAAATTTCCAGTTGTGGATTCATCTGTTGACACATTTCAAAGGAAAACATCCTCTTATTTGAAGCTCAGTTATAATATTCTATTTGCAGACTGTGTATGTGTGTAAAAATAAACTTCTTTTTAACAGTAGTAAGTGTACAATTATGTGCATTACAAGGGCAAAGCGTACTTTATATTTTAACTATAAAATGTCTGGTACCTCTATAAAACATATCTCGATAACGAAGGATTTAGGAATCATTTTTGACACACGTCTGACTTTTCGAACTCATATCGATTCGGTGTGCAACTCTGCAATGCGAATGCTGGGTTTTGTTATATGTAATTCGAAATCTTTTACGAATACGGCAGTCATAAAAATGCTTTATTTTACTCTGGTTCGCAGCATTCTTGAGAGTGGATCGATAATATGGGGACCCGAAGATACCCTTTACTCAAATGATGTAGAAAAGGTGCAAAAAAAGTTTATGCGATACCTCTACATGCGAGAGTTCGGATATTACCCTTTATTGTATCCCTCTGATTTTCTCGCTGGAATGCTGGGGATAGAACGTCTAGACGTCAGGAGAAATATTGCAATGGTGTTAGTGGCGCACAAGCTGCTAAATGGGCACACTTGCAATCCAGATATTCTGGAACGAATTTCTTTTTATGTCCCTGATAATTTCATCAGAGCTAGACAGCACAGATTATTTATTTTTCCAAGGGGCAGGACCAACCTACCAATGATCATGCCTTTGGGGAGAATAACTACTTTGTTAAATCACATTTCTTCTGTGATTGACATTTTCAATTTGAACCAAGGAGAATTTAAGACAGCAATCAGCATACTATTTACCAAATCTGGCTAATCAGATAGTATTGATGTACTTACCCATGCAAATAAATGTATATACTTACTTATTATAAACTGTAATTTATAAACTGTTATTTGTGAAATGTAAATGGATTATACTGTTTTTCACAATAAATCAATAAATAAATAAATAAATAAAATGTGCTGCCAGAATCAAAGAAAAACCATTTTCAAATAACCTCAAATGTCACAAGTGAATTCCTTTCAGGCACGTACTTAACATATTATCATGTTCTCCTGGGGTTTTTTTTCATATTTAAAGATACCAATTACCAAATAACGTTGTTTTATTCCTTAATTTCAAGAAAGGCTTCTCCAAGAGTAAATAATCGTAGTCTACGAACTCGACATTTCGTAAAAACTGACAGCTGCTGTCAGGCTACCGCGCAGGTAGCGCAAGTTTTATCCGCGTTCTGTTTGTCTACATCTCGGCGTCAACTGCCGCCGCCGGTGGAACAGGGCACTGAACGCCGTTAATCTGAAAACCGAAACCAGCTTTGTTTTTGTTCGTACCTTTACGCAGTTTTTTTTCGAAATCAGATGTAGATGGTGGTGATCTTTTTCTTGTTTTAAAGGTTAAGTGTACAGAATTTTATTAATCTTGAAAAAAAAAACTGTAGAAAATCCGCGCCGTCCGCCCAGTATCCACGGCCACCAGACATTCTTTATATTAATAGATTAAATATATTATATAAAGATGTATGTCCCGGGAGCCATGGCTTGTTTTTTGGGAGGCGGGAATGGGTACCGCCGCCCCGGGAACCTTTATTGGATAACCAACACCTCTGCCATAGGTCACCCCAAGTGGTTCGCTACGTTTGGTGATTTAGCAGAGGTGCCCGGGTTCATGGGGTGAGGTTTGTCTAGGTCTTGGAGGCAGATATAGGACACACTGAACCCCAAATTCCTATCCACCCCTTAAATCCTTTTCCTTCCCAGAACTCTCCTCTCCCCCCTTTCCTTAAAAAACCTCCACACAGCATCCCTAAAGATGACATAGGCCCTGAGGGAAATTATTTTCCTCAGGGCCTAATGTGGGGAGCTCATGTAAAAATATATATATATATATATATATATATATATATATATATATATATATATATATATATATATATATATATATACATCCCGCTAACATTTCTGCGTCCTTTCATCAGATCGACATTACTGCGTCTACCTGAAGGACTTGATTTTACATAGTTCTAACTAAAGTATATACTATCTTTTCAGTGTTTGATTGTAGTTAGGTATTTAAATTTTTGAAAAACATTAATTTAAAAATATACAAAACGATAAAAACGCCCTTTAGCGTTCCACCAATCTGAACTCCTTTCATATTCAATGCAGAGAGGCATCCTGCGTATATTTACTTTAATTTGGTCCACAATGAAGCGTCCAATTATATATTCATTTTCATGTTGACGACAAACCGACGTCTTGCGACGTTGCCGCTTATTTGTTCAAGTTTTTGGTTGAACGACTGTATAGGTATTTATAGAATATGAAGGCGACAATATGTCTGGCCCATACGTCGCGGACTCTAATCAACCCGGCGCGGCGGCAATGCCCACGTAAAATTTATTAAATTGGTATGAGATTTTTTGAGACTTATCATTCAGAATTAAAACGTTGCTTGAAGTGTGATTTGTTATTTTTAGTGACTAGATCTATATTGCTGGGATCTTCCTTTGCTTCCTCTTTTCTCCATTTTGATTTCGCATCAGACAGTGATTACCATATTTTGGCTATATCAGTGGACTCCTGTATGGTTTTCTCATCAAAAACAGTTTTTTCATGTTAATTTTAAAGAATGAACTCTAGATATAAGTGCTTAATTATTACTACAACACGATTATCAGTAGAAATATTATGTGACCTATTAATTATAAAGAAGCCGCAGACTTCGCAAAGAGTCAAATTGGGAGGCGGTATGGGTACCGCTGCCCCGGGAACCATTTATTGGATAACCAACACCTCTGCCATAGGTCACCCCAAGTGGTTCGCTACGTTTGGTGAATTAGCGAGGGTGCCCTATAATGTGTAATGCTCATGTGGTGAGGTTTGTCTGGGTCTTGGCAACGGATGCGTCTGCCCACCAGCTACATAGAAGGCCGGTTCGGGAGAGAATGGTTGAGGGAGTCCCTTTGATTTTCCAGCCGTATTCTCTCGAAACATCGCTTTGCACCGCAGTGGGAGGGATGGATTCATACCCGTCACTCCTATTATGTCCGTCACTCCTGGACATACTGATCCCCAGATTCCTACCCACCGCTAGTATCCTTTTCCTTCTCAGAACTTCCTCTCCTTCTTCACCTAAAAAGTCCCTCCCAACAGCATCCCCAAAAATGACATAGGCCCTGAGAGGAATTATGTTAATAATTAATGAAAAATTAAATTAGAATTATAATTAGTTAAATATATATAGCGTCCCACCGAAACAGACCTTTCCACCGAAACCGAATCTTCGGTGTCTGTCTCAGTTTCGGCCGAAACCGAAACTTTTTTAGAATTGTTAAAAATCGATTGAATACTGTTATTTGGCTTATTTTTTATAAATTTGGTTTGTTTTATAGAAGTAATTCTTTTTTCACATACTTAAATTATTGTTTTTATTTATTTATTTAATTTAACACGTGTTAACTGTCGGAATAAGTGTACAAAATAAGCCAAATAACAGTAAACAACCGATTTTTAACATGTCTAAAAAAGTTTCGGTTTCTAAAACCGAAACTGATGCCAAAACTAGATTTTTTTGCCAAAACTTGCCTAAACCGAAACCGAACCTTCGGTCGGTCACTAATTATTTATATTTTTTTTATTATTTTGAATAATATTATAGACCGGTCAGTGGTTGAGTGGGCATCGCGTTTGAGTCCCACCCAGGCGTTTCGTGTTTGATTCCTCGGTTGACTAAGTCCTCCGTCGTGACTCAAGCAACATTTTCGGCTTACTGTGGTGGTAGTGGGAGATTTTCAAATATTGTCGGGTTATTCGTTAACCCGGAAATGTTTATCTTTCTTTACAAAAAAAATTAATGCTTATCATGATTGACGATGCATTTTCGTTCACGGGAGAAACAATTTTAGGGGTTTTAGTGGCTTAGGTTTTTAACAACTAAATTATATGATAAATCCTTTAAAGGAAAGGGGAAAATAGAAAAGCGAAAGCATAAAACTGTCTAAACAAATAATATAATATGACTTCGGATAATAAGTAAATATTATGTAATAATAAATGACACTGTCCTTTGCAGAGAGGACCGCCAAAGAACTCGATCTTGGCACACACTCCTTGCCTCAATCACGTTAACTTTTAAAGCTCTCTAAAAATATATATATTATTCTTGAATATAATATCTAGACATTCCCCGTGCTGAAAAAAAAAAAATAAAATTCCCTCCATGGAAAAAATCAGAAAATATGCTCCAAAAATTATTATAAACACATTGTTTTCAGTTATTTTACAAATTATATGTATGAAAAAATTCACAGTGTTTTTTTTAAATGCTGTTTAAGACAACCCCCATGACATTTTTGCTCTATTTTAAACGAGTCGTGTTTTATTAAACATTTTCACAATTTTTGCATCGACTTCGTCGCTTTAAATAAAAGCGCGCTCCTCTAGCACTCGTAATTTCATATCTCTCCATCTTCTTCTTTTTGAGCCCGGTTGCGGCTCCTTACGTGCTAACTTTTGAGTGTCTGATTGTAGCCAGTCTATTTATGCCAGTTCTGAAGAATGAATTCTAAACATAAGAGGATTGAAAAAAAAATTGTCCAATGATATCAGATAATAATTTAAAGGGTTAATATTACTTCAACATTTTATCGGATGTACCATCAAGAGTTGTACGGTGTACACTTAGTGTACTGGTTCATGAACTTGACCTAATAATGAAAATTTTGTTTGTATTATATATATTATAAACAAATACATCACATCCAAACACTTGAAATGTGGTTCCTAGAACTCTATAATGGATTAGGAGGCCCGTTACGTAACAAGGGATTCATTCATTAATTTTGTCTTCTGGAATATTGCCGATTACTCTAATGAACGGTTCATGCCATTAAAAAGATAACGTTTTTAATCTACATTTTTGACAGCAGTGCAATATCTCTCAACGACAGCGGATACCTACTTATCGAGGACATCAATCGCACCTACTGTGAAATTCATCGTGTTCTACATTGCCGGTATCCGTGGTCGAGGTGTAAGGCTCTCGAATTGCAATCAGGAGGACACGGGTTCAAATCTCAAAGTCTTTCAAATCTACCTTCAATCCCGCAGCATGAATAGGTACCCCAATTGGGGATGCCATAGACTCACTGGCTCCATTGGATGAATGGTGGTCTTACACCAGAACGAACTGAAATTATCATCTTCTCTAGAAGAAGTCACAAATATAGCTACTAATACAATAACATATTTTAATTAATAAATTTTTGTAATAATATACGTATTAAATCAAATAAAATTTTTTGAGCTCACGCCGGGATTTGAACCCGAAACCTCCGGATTGCTAATAGAGAGCTTTGCCCTCGACCGCGGAGGTCGTTATTTCCTGTCTTTAGGTTTTCTTGCACGTCTAAATTAAATGGAACCGGGTCTTTTCCCTATCATTACACACTTCACGTTAAAAAAATGTACCAATATTTTTAGTTGATTAAAATCGCCAATAGCCAATTCTAGTAGTTTTTCTCGATTAGTCTCTGAAGTTCACCTGAACGTTTTCGGTTAAGTAGGAGAACTTTGAAAAATACAATTTCTATCATTAGAAATATGCCAGAATACAGCATCACGTGCCTTGATTTTTAAATGTTAATCTAGCAATGAATTTCAACACGTTTTTCGAGTAAGAAGAAAAGTAACGTGTCACATAGCACTCTCCTTAGGGTGAATTGCCATAAACAAAAAAAAAGAAAAGTAACAGTTTTCAAATTACTTGCAGCTTTGGCAGATTGGGTAATTATTACTACAACACCATTATCGGTAGAAATATTACGTCTTTTGCGAATCTTATAACAAAATTATAATTAATTCAATTTGGGAGGCGGGCAGGAACCTTTTATAGGATAACAAACACCTCTGCCACAGGTCATCCCAAGTGGTTAACTACGTTTGGTGACTTAGCAGGGGTGCCCGGGTTAATGGGGTGAGGTTTGTCCGGATCTTGTTAGCGGATGCGTCTGCCCACCAGCTGCATGGCAGGCCAAGTCGGGAGAGATCGGTTGAGAGAGCGTCTTTGACTGTCACTCCTAGACACATTGACCCCTAGATTCCTACCCAACCCCAATACCATTTTCCTTCCCAGAACTTCCTCTCCTTCTTTTTCTAAGAAGGCCTCTGTGTTTCCTCCTTCCTACAACATGGGTCTCTTCAAGACCAATGTTCATTCCTTCCTCTCCTCAAAAAGACCCTCCACACAGCATTCCAGATGACATAGACCCTGAGGGAAATTATTTTCCTCAGGGCCTCCTGTATGGAGTTAATGTAAAAAAAGACCCTCCACACAGCATCCCCAAAGATGACATAGGTCCTGAGGGGAATTATTTTCCTCCCAGGGCCTCCTGTGTTGTGCTAATGTAAAATTATATGTTAAATCTCTCAAAAGGAAAATCGAAAGCATAAAACTGTGTAAACAAATAAAATAACATGCCTTTAATAATAAATAAATATTATCTCACAAAAACTAACCAACCCGCTGTTTCCTCGCAGGGGTTCGCAGAGACGACCGCCAAACAACTCGGTCTGTGCATATGTCATAGTCAAAGGTCTGTATGCAGTCTCTTCGCGGAATGACTGGTATATCGGGCTAACCCCGAAATAAATTCCAATGCCGGCCTTTGATTAAAGTATTTTTAGCCAAACCTATAAGTTCCTAACTTTTTCACTTTTTCGTCAAACATCGAAATTTCATTAAATTGAGTTTTGATGTTTGCCTGACCAAATTAGTTTCTCCTAGGTTTGACGAAAATTCCTTAGTCAGTGGCCGAAAAACTTCATTTGTTTGGGCTTTGACTAAGACTTCAAGTCAGACCTGAGGATTGACTAGTCAAATCTAGGAGCGCCGGAGCTTCGAGAATTGACTATATCATACACACTCCTTGCCTCATTCACATCCATACATCGCTCTTTCATTCTGTCTTTCGACATTACTCGAGAATTCGGTTTACTCAATCATGCCATGTCTTTCTCGGGCATCCCCGAATTTTTCTACCATTCAAGTTCACGTCATATGTACATATAATCTCCTTACAACCTATCTTTAGATCATTGGCTCTACATGCCCAAACCATCTAAGATTCCTATTATTATCTCATTACACTCATCAGTCTTGCATTCTCTGTGAATCTCCAAATATTTCACATATATTTTTTACTGTCAAATCAGTCATAAATTGAAGAAAAAATTGTTTTATTTATTCTAGTTATTTGTAGTAAGTTTTCAAATTACTAATATATTAAGAACATTGATTTTATCTTGTTTAATAATAATAGAGTGGCTTGGCACACGATTAAGCATTGTAGGAATTTATAATCATGGATAAGAAAATATCTAATATTTGTTTAAAAATAGTAATATAAAAAAATTAAGTTGCTGATATATTTGCCGTACAATAATAATATAATCAAAAGCTAAATTTGAATGAAATCATTTCTTTTGTTATCCTGATTGCAATGTGCGATGTTTTTACTGTGAATGATCTGTATCAGAAGAAACGCTATTAAAAAGCGATGTTGCCAAATGTAGGAGTTGCGATACGCGAGTCAATAAAAGCCAATAAAAACGTATATTATGCTAAAAATATACGCTGGTCTACTACAGCGCCACGGCTCGCCGCTCGGTGACAAAACACTGAACTAAAATAGCATATTTCAGTTGATTTAGGTACCAAAACTGCGTCTGGCTTATTTTCGTTTTTGGACTGTATGAGGGTAGAGGAGTGGGGAAAACTTGAAATTACATGTGTTCGATCCTGCGTCCGTATACCGGACGCAGAATGACGGTCGGACGCAGGATTGAATGAAAGTGGACCATTAGAAGACGCAGCAATGATAGCGGGATGTATATATATATATATATATATATATATGTACATCATCCAACACGGTGATAACCTTCTGTACGTTGACGGGCGTGACGTCATGATGGGCCGTTTACCGTTTTAGGCCGTCAGGGCAATTTTGAAATCAATAACTTTCGTAATCAGAAAAATATTCTCCAAAACTTCCCTTTTTTTTAGCGGTATCCATAGTTTGTGAAAATACCCTATTAAATATTCCGACCAAATATTGACAAATTTTAGCGTGGCCTACGTAGAATCAGATAAGATTCGGTTAACTGTTAACATACACATGTTTTTGAATAATGTCGTTCGTTATGCAAAACTAATGGCTTATTAATGAACGGAGCTGCACTAACGAAGCTTTTAGACTTAAAAATTGTCGTATACGCAGTGAGTTGAATCCGTCCGGGCCAATGATGCTAAATTGGCTTGGGATCGGAGAAACGATAGTTGTTAACACAACAAGTTGTGAATAAAGATCTCATCTGTCTTTATAGTGTCAAAAAATAAATACGCACTGCACAATGAATATTTAGGTTAGTATTTCAAATCAACATCGCCAACTCATAGATATTTTTATGTAATTGTTTGACGTTTCGGAATGTCAATGTATACATATAGAACACCTCCAGTATCCGCCTAATGCATATAAATTTCTTATTTATTGCGTTATCAATATCGGTCTGGCACCGGCAGCGTGACCGTTAAATCGGTATAAAATCATCCAATATTGTAAAGTTGTCGATTTCACCGTGCTAGACCCACAGGACTGTTCATTACTTATAATCAGTACAAGAGAGTGCGGATATATATTTTTTACACGTTAGTAGTGATTGCAGAAAATGTTGGTTATTCCAAAACTACATATTAGTCATTCTAGTTTCAATCTATATGGAGGAAGTTAATTATTTATTATACTTGTTTTTTTATCAGTAAGTACCATCAATAAATTTATTTGACACTTATAATGATTTGATGTACAGACGTTGTTAGGTATTAGTCGAGTCTCCAAGACTCGGTATTGATCCAAACACCTAGAATATAAATACCATGCTAGAGAAACTTTATGCTGATTCCAGACTCACGGCGAGAAGTCTCGGCGAGACTTCTCACGAGAACAAGCACTTATCCACACTCTCATTTTTCTCACTCGTGATCTGTTTCCCATCCGGTATGGACGACATTACAGACGATATTCAAAATGCAGCAGGTTTGGCTCTGTGCGCCATGGCATATTATAATTTTGTGAACGTTGTAACTAAAAATAATTCCGGTAACTAGCAAAAAGGGAATATTTTTTCTTTTTGAGTTCAGGTACTTGCATCTCCATTAAGTCTGTTCCACGCATCGTGGTTCAAATTTTTGTCTTTATAATTCCGATGTTTTGCATCCCATAACACCGGTTCAGATTGAAAATCATCATAATCTTTACATAGTATAAAATGAAATCGCTCAAAATGTATGTGCGCATAGATTTTTTAAACTACGCAACGGATTTTAATGCGGTATTCACCAATAGGTAGAGTGATTCAAGAGGAAGGTTTATATGTATAATACATGCTCATTTTAGTAGAGAAAAGCCGAGAAATTCAAATATTCAATTCAGGCAGTGGGCAGCGGGCAGCGGGCAGCTGGCAAGCGGGTGGTGTGGATTTTATAAAGGTTGGGTAATGGCGTTGTGTTTCGTTAGCCACAGCAATGTGTGGCCGTGTCTGCTAGTATTCTATAAATTGCAACTCTTGTTGATTGTCCCACATTTTAAAGTAAACAAAATTTTCGATACAAAAACAAAAATATAACGCACGTCTACTCTCAACCGCTCACTAAACAACACTGACATAAAACGTGAGTGTAGTAGCCTTCTCGCTTCTCGCCCGAGAAATCCTTTGAAGCGGCCAAATTTACCGACAGCGATCCGAGAAGAGGCGAGCCGAGAAAGAGAATGCGAGAAACTCATCACATTCACGCTTCCCGGGTGTTCTCGGGGCTTCTCACCGTGAGTCTGGAGGGGCTATTATGAATTCGTGAGAATTTGTTGGGTCTTTAACCTCTGTCACCCTAAATATGTAAATACAATTATTTTCAGATCAAGTACAAGCGGTTTATCTACATAATATGTATATTATTTTTCATATACGTAGTTGATAATTTTAATTCCAACTAAAACGAAGAGTGTGGATATTGAAATAGTTATACGGTAATTATAATCATAATGCCGGAATTATAAAAAAAACTTATTGAATGAAAACATAAGCAATATAAACATGGTCGTCTCCCTACGTAAAAAAACTGTCGGCGTAGGTACCAATTAAAGTTAAATAAGGTCATCCTTTATTTCCGATATATATATATTTTAATATTTCAAAGTACCTTTTTTATATACGTCGCGTCGCCTATGGAGGATAGACCGATCCAATGTGAGTGCCAAAAATTAATTAAAGTTAAATAAGGTCAACCTTTAATTTAGATATTATTTTTTTATTTTATTTCAAAGTACCTTTTTTATATACGTCGCGTCACCTATGGAGGACAGACCGCATCCAAAGTGTGTGCCAAAAACTATACGTTTCATCGTTCCGGTACGCCATTAAAACAATTTTTTTTTAACTGCTCCATAAATAAGATTAATCATTTATAAATGAGTAATGGAATAGATTACCGCTTACTAACAGGGTATTGATAGTGGTTATCTACTATTCTTCAACACTATATAACATAATATACAACTAGTGGCGGCTCGTGGCTTTTGGATGCCCTACATTGCTAATATTAATAAAATTACATCATTGGTGTTTTTGTAGCCGAAAATTTTTTTTTTCTAAATTTCTGTTTTTAAAATGATTTTTTTTAGGAAATCCGTATGCAGTGAACTACCAAACAGAAATTTCCTGAAAATCTTCAAACAAAAATCAATTTTCTAAAAAAAAACTCTTCGGCCGCAGCAACACCAATAAATGCCATTTTTTTTAAATATTAGCACTCTAGTTCACCCAAAAGTCACGAGCCGCCACTGTATACAAATAATCCCAAATTATTTTGTATTGCAAAGGAAATTGTCACACCTTGAAAGTCTAATGTTTCCTGTTGCAATTATCCCAGAATGACAATAACGAAACATTTCCTATTATACCTATGCATATCTGGTTGTGGATATTAATCTACTATAGGTAATTAAATCATAGCACGTATTATTTATAATGCACTAACGGGTGCATTGAATTTACAATTATTTAAAAAAATTACTTTATTTTTAATTTTTATTTTCAAATATTATTACTTATTAGTTATTAAATATAATAATACAATTCATTATGAATATGTTAAATTGTCAGTCATATGTGCTATAATTTAACTATCACTAAGCCTAACTGGATTACGGGTTAGAAAACTGTTTTTTAGAGCGGGATAAAGATAAATATACATTTTTTGTTCTTATTGCATTGCATTGTTCACAGGAAACCTTAGACTTTCAAGGTGAGAAATATTTCCTTTGCAATACAAAATAATTTGGGTCCTGAAATTATAACGGAGGTTATAAAATCTATCTTCTATTTATATAAAGAAGATCGTATGTGACCTGTGGGGAGCTGGCTGAGTGGATTTGATTTTTATACAAATATACAGTTTTATTCTGAAGTTTCCGTTAAAAGAAAAGAAAGGTGATTGAATATATTCGATTTAGAAAAACCCAATGTCCAACGCTGGGGACTTCAGCAAGTAGGTACATTATAAAGGAAAACAAGCCAAGTCTTAGGCAGGCCGCACACGTCAGACAAAAGTCGGATCAGACAAAAACCGATTCGAACCCGATTGGTTATAATACCGAGGCCACGCCCATTTTCGGACTGGATTGGAGGGCCGCGCGGAGTAATGAACTTCCGCACCCGCCGTCCAATCGAATTTTGTCTGACCCGACAATCGGATGGAAAAATCTGACGTTTGCGCCGGGCCTTAGTAGGTAAATTATAAAGGAAACTGCTACGTTATACTGAGATGGCGAAGCTAAAAATATTTTTTTTTTTAAAGAAAGACAAACATTCCCGGGTTACGAATAACCCAACAATGTTTGAAAATCTCCTACTACCACAACAGAAAGCCGAAAATGTTGCTTGTGTTGTGATGGAGGACTTAGCCAGCCGAGGAATCGAATACGCGACGCCCAGGTGGGATGCCCACTCAATCACTGAAAATGCCAAAACATTTCCTGGCGCTGAATGCGGCTCCTACCATCAAAATTCTCGTAGCGGACTTTAAGTTCATCTAAAAAGATTGTCAACAGGCACAGAAGGCATTTCAAGATAACTTTTAGGATAAAATTAATAACCCCAAGCCCGAAAACGCAAATTCCGACGAACTACCGGAGAATCTTAAAAATGCTATTTTGAAATCAGCGGAAGAGATCCAAACTCTAAAAAATACAAATAACTTTCGCAAAATATTGATTCTGATAGAATCTGGCAACGATCTAATCTAGGAAGGAGGTGAAAAGTAAAGGTATAAGCACTCAACTCAAGAAATCCCAATATTCGTCTATTTGCAAACTTATACAAAAAATACATATAAGACAAAAACCAACAAATTGCTACTATCTGTAAAGAGATAGAAAATCTAGCGCACACATTAACGATCAAGGATTTCTTCAAAAAGGTTATTTACTCCGAAGAGATTTTAAATCAAACACTGTTCACACACTGGAGAAAGTTGGTAATAGGCGGAGATCATACTGTGAAGATTTATACCAAAGAGAAGACGAAACTGACCCTGGCCAATCTATCAAATGGAATGTTTTCGATTTTGAGCCCAACATCCCTCGAAGTGAAGTCAAAGCAGCTATACAAAAATTGAAAAAACAATCAATCAAGGAGGTGATGGGATCCCAGGTTAGCTTCTCAAACTCACTGGTGATGGAGGGACCACCAAATTACATTCAATTTTTAACTACAATATGGCAACATGGAGAATGGCCAAAGGATTAGGGTTGAATCGGTTTTTATACTACTACACTACATGTAACATTCAACAGGAACCATGGGACAATTTCTCTCATCTCACATGCCAGTAAGATAATTCTGTGCATGATAAATGAACGTCTTGGGAGTTACTTAAAATGGCAAATATCTAGTAAAGAGGCAGGGTTTGTCAAGGGCAGAGGAACTCGGGAACAAATACACAATATCCGATTTTATTAAGAAATGTCGGGAGTTCAACGTGCCAGCAACGCTCTGCTTCATTGACCACTCCAAAGCATTTGATTGTGAAGACTGTAAAGTGGAACCCTCTGTGAGAGCTCCTAAACACTAGGGTGGAGCGGTCTTGTATGGAGATTTTTTTTTTGTAATATAGAATTCGGCATCCGCGGGATTGGTGCTCCGTTATGTACTTATCTTAATAAAATATATATAAAAATATAAAAAATAAATATTTATAATTAGGACATCGCCACCACTTTCAATATTTCATAAAAATATTGAAAATCCAAAAATGTTCTCCAGATTCTTAGAAATGCTTGTACATAACATAAATATGTAAAAAAAGAATATGTATTTACTTATTCTCCTTTGATATAATTATAAAGAAACACCGTAGCAACAGTTAAACTATTCCCTCCAGAGACTCAATCCTCCCACCCCAAACGTGTTTCAAACACAGTGATTTGATCTAGATGAATTTTCCATCATATCTAGCGGATTGGGCTTCCCTCTAAACCAGTGGTTCCCGACCAGGGACCACCGTGACATTTATTTGTTCTCATAGGGACCACGTGGTACAAACATGAGCTCTTCTTGGACTTCTTCAGCTACCTCTCCAACACTAATACCAAAAGGGTTACGAATTAGCTTTAGGACTCCTTTCGATTCGGTTTTGTAGTAAAATGAACAAATGTTTCGCTGACCACATTTGAGATCTCGCGGACCACCTGTGGTCCATGGACCACCGGTTAGGAACCACTGCTCTAAACGGGCTAGGACCTTCCCTACTGAAGAAACTCAGAGAATTGTTTTGTTTATTGGGGGTGTGTGTTAGGCCTTTGTCTCTTCGATGACTTTTGTTTATCAAAGTGCGCGTCGGTCGAGTTACATTTTACGTAATATTTTTAATTGTGTGATGCATTAGAATATTCAACTATTTTTCGATAGGCTATAGGAATTATATTAACAGTTCTTTGAACATTGAAAATTATGGCAATGTGACATCTGGATGAGAATTACCTTTGAATGTTTTGCCTACCTGTGAAGATGTATTAGGAGTTTTTTTTGTGAATGAAGCAAAACGAAAAAATATTCAGCATCATGCTGACCGTGCTGCAGTGAAAGCATTTCCTGTTGTAGCCAGAACGTTAGGCAGATATTTTTTTGCTGTATTACAAGATGTTGGCTCAATTTTATAGAACGATACATGTTGTGTATAGGAGTAATATTCGTCGATATAGTTTGTTGCAATTGGATACGATGGAACTGCAGTCAATACGGGGTATAAAAGAGTTGTGATTTGGTGTCTTGAATCACTTCTCAAACGGTCTTTACATTGTCTGTCAGTAACCGAAATAAAGAGCTCATTTTGCTACTACTTTTTAACTGCAACGACTGGACCGCAAAGTTTCACTGGAATTATTGGAAAATCCTTAAATAAGTATGAACAACTTCCTATCTAAAGTCATTCAATGTTCTTTGGCAAGTGTGAAAAATGAACAGGATTTAAATACAACTCAGCTGTATATATGGAAAATATGTAAAACCATTGACTGATTGATGAGATTGATGATTCCAGATTCCGCAATGAAAACTTGTCAAAAAAACCGGTAAAATTGTACATTCCAGGTGGATCACTAAAACGAAGCGGGTTCTTCGGCTTTATCCTAAAACAATCAGAAAATGTGTTAACTTTAACGACAGTTTACGCACCTATGTGGTGCAACGTTAAGACTAAACCAATATGTATTTCCGGAGTTAGACATGCAAATGCATGAAACAATATTGCTTTCACGATATTTGTCCAGTGATTTTAAATATATTATTAATACAGTAATCCAGCGCAATGGTTTTTTGGGTATCACTGACTGTTGCGGCGGGGAGCAAATGTTCCCTCTCAAGATTGAGGGATTGCAGCGTTTTGTGGACTGTAAAATTGATGATTGCGGTTATGTATTTCCATATTCCTGGAGTTGACTTACCAATATCTCCAAAATGCTGTATATCCTCCATGCACTGAGTTTATGTCACCGGGAAGTTAGTTTGGAAAGATGAGGAAGGGAAATTGGTGATATTTGCTTTGTGGAGTTAATTTAGCGTATTAAACGATAAGTGTCGATGTCATGGTAAAGAATTTTCCATACCCACTCAAGGCATAGAGCAGGGTTTCCCAAACTGAGTTCCGCGAAACCCTAGGGTTCCGCGGAACCTGAACAGGGGTTCCGCGACGATTTGTCAAAAGAATTTCTTTTAATTAATATATCTACACATATTCATGTTTCAACACTACTGAAATTATTCACATGAAATTAGTTCTTAAGTTAGGCACTAGAACTAGACCCTTCCGGGTACAGAGACTAAGCTTTATTGAAGTTTAAAGAGCCGTTTATGCTGTTATTGCAGTAAATTTTCATTTTACAAAAAAATGAGAAAAAAAACATCAAAAATGTCACCGGCGACCAAAATTTCATTTTCATTTTTTACTCCAAATAATGTCAGGAATCACTGGTTAAAGTAATTCATGTACGTCCCTTAACACCCTTATACTAAATATTATTTTTATGTGAATTAATTGTGAAATAACACAAATTAATCAAATAAAATTTATTTGCGCAATCCGGGATTCGATCTCGCGACCTTCGGATTGTGAGTCAAGAGTCTTACCCCTAGACCACGGCAGTCATACACGAATGTTTGAATGAATTAAATTTTAAAGTATTTGAAGAGGTTTCCAAAGAATTTTAAGAATAGGTTCGTACATAACTTGAAAACATATCTTTTTCCAATTTTTTCGAAAACTGGTAAAACGATTTCTGGGTTTGGAATCCATTTTCTGTGCAGTCAGTAGGCCTTAGCGCAAGTGAGTATGAAAATCTAATTGATTTAATCAGTGACTCTTACAAATAAAAATAAAAAGATCAGCCTTTCAATGGTTTCTGGATGAGTTTGTCAGAAGAGCAGGTACCCCAATTTATCAAAACACGCTATTATTGTTTTACTTCCGTTTTTACAACCTATTTATGAGAAGCAGGATTTTCTAATAATGCTGCAACCAAGCCAAAGTACAGGAACAGGCTCGACGCCACTTTAGATATTAGAATCCGGCTTACCAATATTTTGTCTGATATCAAGAAAATATGCAGTTCATGGACTAAAAGTCGTCAAAGTAATTAGGTGCTTTATTTATTCCATTTTGTTTTGTTTTCATTCCATTTTTTATACTAAATAAATAATATGTTTAATATTTTTTTTTAATTTTTAAGTTTAGAAATTACACAACCTAAAAATAACCTAAGTGTTCCGTTAAAATTTACGGGTTTGCAAAGTGTTCCATTGCAGAAAAAGTTTGGGAAACCCTGGCATAGAGGGATGTGTGAAAATTGTAACAGAAGCCTCAGCTACTGTCAGTGAACCCTTGAGAAGAGATGACTCAATAAAAACGAGGTTATAGTCACGAAACCTTATACCACTTTTTAACATCAAAATGCAGTAGGTACCGTTCATAGCAACTTTTGCAATTTTCAAGGTTTTCAATGCGGTAAATAATATGTGTAAGTTTTTTATTTCCACTTTTTGTTCCGTTCTACCAATCTATGAATGTATCATCTGTAAAACAAATGGTAAAATACAAATTTTATGTGTGTTTTATTCCGCGTACATAAGCTATAAATATTTAGGTAAAATCGTTAAAATGATCGGACTTTGAATTGACTTGGAAAGTGAAAGTCCTTTTCTATATAATTTAAAAAAAATGTATTTCTTGAGCATTAACTGTAAAAATTTCTAGAAAATTTGTTTTAAAAAGTTTTATTTTCTATGTGTACTTAAGTTTAGTTTAGTTTTATTAAGTTTTATTTTCTATGTGTACTTAGTTTTATTTTCTATGTGTACTTGGGTACTTAATTTTTTTTAATTAAAAAAAATATGTTAAATTGAAGTAAGAAATGTACGCAGAAAATAAAACTTTTCAAAACAAAATACATAATAATCACATTTACGCAATTACCTACGTAGTCACCTGATTGTAACACTAATCCTGTTATATGTTAATTAATATGAAAGATATCGGAACTTTGTAGATTACTTATAATAACTGTATAATAAAACACTTTTCGCTAAGTGAAATAATATTTTCAAAGTATGTTTACACTCACCACTGAATTAGAAATGGAATTCCAAATAAAAAAAAACACCTTGCAAAATAAAAATCAACCGCAATCACCGAAAAAACGCAACTTAAAACTTAAATTTTATTATTTTTTCAGAGGTTCCCATTTATCTTTTTAGTTATATAAGTAATATCATTTTGAGTTGTCAGTGTTAAAAATAACAGTGCTTGATAAAATTGCAATGTAAGCACATCAATAATATTTAAGATTCATGGGAATCCCAAAAAATACGTACACATATAATAACAGTAAATATGTATTAAAAATTTTGCCAGAGTTCGAAATTTCCCTAGATTTTGTGCTCATTTGCCTTTTTCCTAAAAAAATATTTTTCTCCCCTAGATCTAGGGAAATTTCCCTAGACATACCATCACTGATATCGACATCAGTGTCCGCAGTTCTCCACGCAGCGCAGAACCGCGAAGAGTGGAGGAGCCAGGAGGAGCATGGCCCACAATGGAAATTAGAGTAGGGGTCACGATCCTCAGCAACGAGGAACGGACACGTTTTACTATAACTTCCTGGAGATCATAACCAGAGATTATCCTCTTCCTTCTCAAGCTAGGTAGCTTGATTTATTTATTTACACAACAATAAATAAATAGCACAGAATCCAGAATTTTCCATGTGATTGGTGATTAATTATATAATTACTGTTGCAAGGCTTTCTTTAAAATTCTTAACAAATAGCATCGTCACTGCATTCGTAACTAAGATGGAATAAAAATACGATTGCATTATTGCCGAATGCCGTCATCGAACATTCCGTACTAGGAAATAATATTATCTTATTGGTTTAAGACCCAAGAAATAAATAAGAATATTGGTAGAAAAACCCGCTGCCGCGATTGCTACTAGGCCCCGCAGGCAACTTTTTGATGCATACGTATACAATTTTGTAAAGTTCACTGATGTACAGTTTTACCTTTTTGTGTGTATGAAATTATTATAATGCGTGCAAAAATAATTAGGTAAAAAATGTATTTAGGTAGGTACCATTCATTCATTTTTCTATCTAAATAAAAACCATTTTTTAATACTTACGTAGGTAATATGTATGTCGTATAACTGCGTTAATGAAAAATTCACAATTCGTATAGGAAACTTAATGGATAAATGAAAACTAATTTCTACCTCCAAAGTAACAAACTCCCATAACTAAGAAATTTACTTCCACTTAGGACTCAAGAAATGGTTCCATACCAACTCAGAATCAAGTCAACTTAACACCTCTTTGAAAAGTCATTAAAAGCTATGAAAAAAATAATTTTAAATTAGCCAATAACGCAATAACCCTAACCCAACGTAACCAATTTATTTAACCATTTTTCCATAACTTTTACTGACTTTTCAAAGGAGGTTCTGAGTTTATTTCATTCTGAGCTGTCCGGTCACCCATGAAATTAAAGAACGCCACTGAAATTCTGTATTTTGACAAAAAAATGGGTTTCCCCAAAATCCCATAGATAACAAGGCCGGGACATATTCAAAGCTACCTATTAATTTGAGATTCCACAAAAAATTTCAATTCAATATTTTTTTTCAATTTTAGTTGTTAGTTTTGAAATGAAAACTTCTTTAGCACCGTTGTAATTTGAAACTCGATAAAACGAAAAAGAGACAAATACATACATCTATAAGATTTAGCCTGCGAGAGAATGAGATAAAATAATCGGTCTCCTCTTTGTGCGGTGCTTGGTAGCTCGTAGCCTCCCCACTCTTGTCTACTTTAGGGTAAAAATGGAGGGGGGGGGGGGTGGTCCGCCCCGGGTACAGTAGGGTGACACCTGACCGTGGAAAAAAATTATGAAGGATATTGTCACAAAAATATTGAACACGGTCTGTTATTTATACTTTCATAGCTCTATGGCTCCCCGCGTGGTGGAGAATATTGTGCCGAACGGTCTTTTTATAGGCGAAGAAAATAGCCTATATCTAAAATTCTCTAGCCAACCCCACTCCTCAGGACGGACCAATTTTATACACATTTGACTAGGTTTCATTGGGGGGAGGGAGGGGGGGGGGGGGGGGGGGGGTGACACCACGTTATCCGCCCCGGGTGCTACCCATGCTAGCTACGCCACTGGGTAGGTACACACAGGTACAAATTTGTCAATAATGCACTCACAATAGCATTAATATTTTTTTTATGGCAATCATATTTTTTCTTCTCCCCCGACATACCTAAATACTCACTTTTCGTGATAGTAAAGTTAAATCTACCTACCTAACTCTTTGAATAAGAAAACATAAATAATCAATATTTCTTGAATTAACCAAGTTTAAAAGTAGTGTATTTTCCGTAACTTGTGCCAAGTGCGGCGGCTCGTGGAATATTTACCGAAAATAGATGTAGGTACCTAAGTACTATAGAAAAAATCTTTGTTTTTAGGAGTTATTTTTTTAGATTTCTCCTCGATGAACAGAATTGTAGTTGGTTCATTATTATTTTTTATGCAAACAAAACATCATTACAAAACGTAAAAGTACCTATCTAGGCGCCCACATAATAGAAAGCTTAAAACAGGTGGGCAAACATTCTTAAATGTCATAATAATCAGGATATTAGTAAATGGCAGCTATGAATAAATGCAAAGTTAATTGCCTTAAGAAAAATAACACGAGAATAATGTATTCGCCTCCTTGTGAACTTGTTTCAAGGTGAAATAAACATCAAAAGCAAGAATAACATGATGAACTACCAACTGTGATCACCAACAACGACTACTATTTATAACACAAATAAAACTCACTCTGGCCATCTTAAATCCAACTTTATTTGTGCACTTTTCTTCGATATTAACACAATTCTTTCTAACAACACTAGGATTTGCACAATATATGTAATTCGTGAAGTAACACGTGAAACGTCAATAATAATTCTATGACGATACGGAGAAATACGTCGCCATTTTGACGATGAAAAGAAACAACTGAGCGCGCGGCGGCAAATCTGTTCGCTGTTCACGACGTCCAGCGAATATCCATCTGTTCTAAATTCAAATAAGATAGGTAGGTACTTATTTCAAAACTGGGTCACAACATCATAACGATCGATACGGTATTTTGTTTGTTGGGATTGAAAATGTAGATTTTTCTTCTTATATTGACTATCTGCCTTTCCTTGAATTTAATAGCATTTTTGTATTATATGAATTAGATACATCGTCCGGAGACAATAGGTAAGGCTAATGCCCCCCTAAAATAAGTTGTTTTTGTGTAGAAATAAATCGAATGGTTAGTGGAATGTTGGAAAGTTTCAGTTTCAGATCTAGGTAAGGCAGCTAAAGCCAATTCAAATAAAGTCTTCACTTTTAATAGGTGATATTTATCAGGCCGATACTGTGTAGGTAGTCGGTACAACACATAAATATACAAACCACCCACCCACCCACGTACAACATATTGATGTAGAATAATTTTTATAGGACTACAAAACTGTCGGTACAATCTACTTCACGAGACTCATAGGCCCGGCGTAAACGTCAGATTTTTCCATCCGATTGTCGGGTCAGATAAAATTCGATTGGACGGCGGTCGCGGAAAGGCGTGGCCTATTTTCATTACTCCGCGCGGCCATCCAATCCAGTCCGACAATGTGCGTAGCACATTGTCGGACTGGATTGGACGATTTTTGCCTGATCGATTTTTGCCTGATCAGACTGACTTGTCTGACGTGTGCGGCCTGCCTAAGATGCCTGGCGAGTCCAACAAAGATAAATGATATTTATTTTTACAAGGAAATGTTAACTTAATAGCAGGAGTATAATAATACTATACAAGGCGCCAAGGGTAGAGGGCAGTACCTTCGGGAGGTAATTCTCCATTGTAGTTATGTGGACGAGGGGTAAGGCTCGCTCGATTAGCAAGCTGGAGGTCGTGAGTTCAAATTCCGGATTGCGTAAGTAAACTTGATTTGATTGATTGGTATTATTTCATAATTTGCTCATCAAAAATAATATATAGTATATTAACGGCACGTTCCTGAATTAAAAATACTCTCAGTATCGAACTAGTGTAAGAACACTATTCAGAATTGTCGCTTGAAATGGCTTTGGCCCTGTTCCTTATTTCACTCTTCCCTCTCAATGGCTCCAGATAGTTAGGAGCAGTTTGTACTAATGTGCGGTATTCATATAAAAAAAAATAACTTATTTCAATATTCAAACGTTAAATAGTAGTTTTCAGGTGAGAAAATAAGGTTTTCACTGTGTGAAAAAAAAATTCGTTGAACAAAAAATTATGGGTAAAACAACGGAATTTCCGGAGAAGTTATAAGGAGGAAGCGCAACACGGCATAATAACTCAAACAATAAATAGAAATAAATTTATTTATCGATTTTTGCATTTTTCATCGCGTAGGTAGGTAAAACCATCCCCTAAAGTTATTGCACTTTACCCCCGGACACCCTACTTGATAATGAATAAAATGTATTAAAAATAATACATCTAGGAACTTTGAGAGCCACTGAACAAACGCGAGAGTGAGAGGCAAGTCTCGCATTGGCGGCATGAACCATGAACTACGTCACTGCATCGCTTCGCTACTGCGGATAGTGCTGTAAGCTGTAAGTAGTATTGTTTTGACTAGGTACATCTGGTTAGCCAGGTATTCCCCGACCTTCCCCCCTCACGTCCTTCAATCCTACCCGAGCTCACTACGAATGGAGGCTACATAACCAATAAACCCACAATATGACACCAAATGATATATTAACAGATCGGTCTCTCTCAGAGAAGAAATTATATTTTACTTTCTAGTTATGCCTTCCGTACACGGACATATGATTCTGATGTCTATGCTTCCGTACAAATAATTTGGACGGAAACAAAGGTTCGAGGCCAACTCAGAATCAAGTCAACTCAACACCTCTTGGAAAAGTCGTAAGCGAAAAAAAATAATTTTAAAATAGCTCATAACCCCAACCTAACGTATCCCATTTAATCTAATTTTAATATTTTTTTTTCATCACTTTTAATGATTTTTCAAAGGAGGTTCTGAGTTGATTTCATTCTGAGTTGTACGGTCACCGGAAACAAATGCCACTATATTTTGGTCCTAGACCATTTAGCACGAGATCCGTCTCTCTTACACATGCCTGAAATTGTATATCGCTATCCCATTTGAATCTCGTAATCATGGTGAAGCACAGAATTGCATGGGTATATAGGCCGAAATTAGGTCTATAATATTGGATCCCGAAATAAACCCACAAGGCACTCCTAGTGTTATTTTTTTATTCTATGATCTCTCCACACCAGATTTAAGGCTCTGCAACCGGGCCCGAAAAGAAGAAGATGGAGAGATACGAAATTACGAATGTTAGAGGAGAGCGCTAACATTTACAGCGACAAAATCGATGCGAAAATTGCGAAAATGTTTAATAAAACACGACTCGTTTAAAATAGAGCAAAAATCTCACGGGCATTATCTTAAACAGCATTTAAAGAAACACTGTGAATTTTTTCATATATATAACTTGTAAAATAACTGAAACAATAATAATTTTTGGAGCATACTTTGCGATTTTTTTCTATCGAGGGATTTTTATATTATTTGCGTTTCGGCGCGGGCAATGTCCGGGTTAAATTTCCCCCACAAGAAAAACTAAACCCTTTCACACACTTCCTCAAATGATCATCTAGTAATCTAGTCAATCCACGCTATGCAATTGCACTATATAAGTATTATAAATACAAAACAATACAAGAAAAACATGTCTACCTACCAGAGACCAATTGAGAAAATAATTCACCGACTCCAGATATTTTCATATCAGAGCGTTGGACTCTGTGGAACTCCTAATTGGACCTTTAAATCCTACTGATACTTCAATATAAATATTTAAAAAATCTTTTGTAATCCTACATGTATTTAAAATGACTGATTTTTGCATTTTTATATATTCTTTGACAAATCTAATATGCTTAAATTTTGAATGAGAGACCTAGGTATGATGTCGGTAGCAGAAATAACAAATGGTAATATTTTTATAGTCTGAGAATGCCAAATTCTTTTAATCTCATTTCCTAAATCTGTATATTTTCTTATTTTTTCAGAAACAGATCTTTGAATATTACAGGAAATTATTAATTTTTATTATTATCATTATCACTGTATCATACATTATTTTATTGAACATTTTTTCAAAACACTTTTCACAAGAAATACGTAAGGAAAACAATGACTAATTAATATTAGGTACCTACTAATCGCTTCGTCATCATCAGTCAATCATCGATTTACCTAAAGAAGAGTATCATATGTGGATTTGATTTTTATTCAAATTTACAGTTTGATTACGATAGTGAGAAAATTTTGCACATTTGACCTTCAAAACAAGAGGAAGGTCACTGACCACATTTGATTTCGATAAACTCTCTACAAGGCCCGAGCAACGCCGGGAACTTCAACTAGTCTATATAGTATGTATTAATATATATTATTTTACTTGATTTCTTTCCATATTCCTCACAAACCAACATTGAGGAAATGTTCACTGTATTATTTATTATTGCGACAATTCCAACACGCCGTAGGTATACAGAATTTCAACGCGCATGACTTCATTCGGCATTGTAGTAGGAAGGAATGTTCAATTCATTTCTATATCATTATGTGTATGCCGTGTGATCGCGGAATGTAACAAAAATGAACGTTCACTCAAGTGAACATTCACCTGAGTGAACCGTCTGATACCTTTTTAATCACCCAGTGTCTTTGGGCATTTACGGGGCAGGGAACTGCGGGCGGGTGTTTCAAACATGTTGGAAAAACTTTTTTTATACTCTTGTGGTGGGTTTCTTCATTTACCGAGAATGCTAAATGCAATGCTAATTGTAAAAGTAAACGGTCAAATGCATAGAAATTTTTAAATTTCGATCGTTTATTTTTACATTTAGCATTGCATTTAGCATTCTCGGTAAATGAAGAAACCCACCCCGGTGTGCATAAATACATTCAAACTTGTCCCCCTTAAAATGATTTAACTGTACATACCTACCGTATACCTACCTACATTTTCTATTTATAAATTAATGTATTTAAATTTCATCTACCAAAACATGAAAGGCTTCATTGTTTCTCTTAATTGGCTCCTTGTAAGTAATTTGGCGCCTTCCGTTCACTTGACACACATACCTAATAATAATAATATTTTGATGTTTTGTATAGCGCCGTTTATGTGAATAATCAATCAATAAATAATCAATCAATATATATTATAAAAGAAAGTGTAAAAAAATATGCGTCCCGCTAAAACTCAGAAACGAGTCCCGGTACGACCAAGGGAGTTATATGGTGTGGTAGTCCTCTATCCACATCCACGAAGAAGGTTCCCGTTTTTATCTGAAGGGCGTGCTTTTGAGGACATAAGGGCTGGAAGTTTCGCCGTCTAGAAATTTCTAGAACATTCGAGAGTGTTCGAGAGCATTCCACAACATTCCAGAACATCCCCATCCCGGAACATTCTGGAATGTTGTGGAATGTTGGGGAATAGGGATTCGGGAACATCATTGTGAAATATTCCAGAACACTTTCGAATATTGTGGAAAGATCTGGAACATAGTGGACCATTCGAAGCCTTTTTTTTTGAATGGGTGGGGCTACCCATTGGTAGGAGTAGGTACCATATCAACTTCCTGAGCGAAGCCGGGTACCGGGTACCCCAGCTAGTATATTTCTAAAATGCTCTGTCTCAGTGGCGGTCCTTCCTTCAAGACAATGGGTCGAAAACCTCCCAAAATTGTAAGATGTCAGTAAAATATTGTGAAATATTATGCTAATCAAAACAACTGATATTATTCCAATGTATTTGAAATGCACCGCGAGATAGCATGAAGCGGCAAGCAGCGACATCTAACGTCTAAAATGGAATCTTCCTTTCCCACGCACTACGATTGGCTCGGTCAATTTTTCAAATGTCCCGATATCATGTCTTCTGTGTCTTTATGCGCCATATAATAAACGAGATGGCACTATACCGCCTAGAAGATTTATTTTCGGATTCTGAAGACAGTTTGGGTCATGGCCGTGAACGAGAGAAAGCATGACGAATATTATATATGCGTCTGAAAGAGATGGTTTGATAAATAGACAAACTATCGACAAATCTACAACATCATCAAGAATTTGGAATTTAGTGACTAAGGTCAAGTGTTAAAAATTTCATAAATCTCGGAATAAAACTGTAGTTTAAAAACACAAAGCCAAGTCGCCCAGACACTCTTTTTTGGTGACTGAGCGTAGCAAAGTCTTGTTTTAACTCGAACTAGGCATTTTACATGTCTGTTAATTTATTTGTAAGTTCCGTTGTCGGTTTTTGAAAATCTGTTGCATTCAAATTGGCTAACTTTGACTGAGCTTTTCACTATTATGGTGCATACCTGTCTGAATAAGTTTAAAAAAAGAATTGTCATTGAGAAAGTGACGTTTCTGTGTTCAAATTGTGTAAACTCTCATTTGAAATAAAATAACTACATAAAATATTACACGGTAAATAGGTAGGTATTTAAGTACCTAGGTACCTACTTACAAAACTTATTATTTCAGAAGAATTTTGGTTTTTGATTTAATAAAAAATAGAAACATACTTTTTTGGATGTAAGGTCTACTGTAAACAGAACTATTAACGTAAAAATATGTAGATACAAGTGTCCGGAACCAAAAAAAATCAGAGCGTGCAAATCACACGCGGTAGAAGTGAAATCACCAGAAAACTAAAGTAGACAAGAGTGGGGAGACTACGAACCACTTTTTTTGTTAATTTGAAGAATGACTTTTTCCATATTTTTGTCGTCGAATTCTAGTCTCAGCCTAGTGAGGTGGTATATACCAATAAAAATGTATTTTGTATTTTGTGTATATTGTAATATCATGGTTAATAAATAATTTAAAAAAAAATTCCAGTGCACCTTTATTACATTATTATTGGTCATCTTGTTAGTATTTGTGTTTTCTACTTCGGAGTCGTTAGACGTCGCCTTCTTTTGCCTGTTCGTTTTGGAGTGGTTTGAAGATTGGATATTGAATTTATAAAAACAAAACAATACTTTTTTTTAGATTTCGTAGGATTCGATTCCTTGGTCCGCTGTCGTAATCATGTGAAGCACAGAATTGCATGCATATACATATATTTGTATAGGCCGACATTAGGCGCGTGGGACTGTAGATTTATCGTATTTCATTGGAGTTAGTTAAAACCTGTGAATTAAATAAATATTTTATTACACTTTCGTAATACTATCTCATTCTCTCGCAGGCTAAATCCTATAGATGTGTGTGTTTGTCTCTATTTCAAATCACAACGGTGCTAAAGAAGTTTTCACTTAAAAAAAAATTATACTGTAAATCGACTCCAATAAATTGGAATGTGATGTCTACCGACCTTCAGACATCTAGTTGTGGGTGTGCCAGGCATTCATAAAGGCATTAAGAGGAATATAAACGCTAGAAATATTTCGAATCTCATGCCTGCAAAATTTTAAAATCGAGCGACTTTTTGCACGAGGCTAGTAAGCGAAAAAGTGGTTTTTATTTATTTTGTGCATAATTTTATAAGAACGAAAAAAAAAATAGAACATGGAAAACCTCAAAAATAGTCTTAGCAATAAAGGGGTATTTAAAAAAAATTGTTTCTCAGTCATGAAAAAACATTTTTTTTGTGGTTTACGCTTATATTTTTTGTTACGTAAATAATAATTTCATTGTAATTCCAATACATAGAAAAGCTAGTAAAAGCTTCGATTTATCCGTAGCATATTTTTTGATGTTCATACTGTAAGCCGATTCGTCGTAAAGATTAATCAAAATAGTATCTAAATAGGATTTCACGTATATATTCATCTTGGTGCATTATTGTTGAATGGTTTTCGTAATTGATTATTCAGTTTTGGGAACCCTGGTTTGCGGAAATTGAATGACCACTGCTAATAGCGGAAACCTTATAATTTCAACGCGCAATTTATTACGATGGCGATCTAGCCACATGATTTTCTTTCGTGTGAAGCCTTTTTGGTTTTCATTTCCGTTTCTGGTTTTCGATTGCGGTATCAAACATGAAACTACAGCGTACCTACTCGTAACGTCGTAACTAACTCTGTTTTTTCACGAAATTTATTGTAACGACCTTACATAGAACAGTGTAGGTGTAGACTAGACCAAAGACTGTATGGTTGAAATTTAAGAATCCGGCTAAGGCTGGGCGCATACATCAGATTTTTCCATACGATTGTCTGATCAGACAACCGGAAGGCCTTCGCGCCATACATTTCTTGTGAAAACCCGCACACATCCGATTCGAAAACCTGATCGGTAATAAAAAGAGTATAATAATAATCATATTATCATCGACGTCATTTACTCCATATCCATAATCGAGTAGTATTTACACCTGCCAGGGGATGCTAATTATGCGATCTGAACGATCATTCAATCACAAAGTAAGATTTGTGTACAAAATCCACGTACAAAAACGGTTTCACGTACGGCACGGTGTTAGAGTTGCCGATATATGCTGGCGGCATACATCAGATTTTGCTTTCTGATTGTCTGATCAGACAATCGGATCGGATAAATACCGCACACATCCGATTGGAAAAACGGATAGGTAACCGGGGCCACGCCCTTTTTTAGACCGGATTGGACTGCCGGCACGGAAGGGATAAAAACATTAAAAAGTAAGGTATTTAAAATGTTTGCACGAAGAAATAGAATTAGTCGTAAAGAAATTGTTTCTTACTTCGTGTCCTTTCCTATTCGTCCCGTTTCCTTTTCTCGACCACTTCCTCTCCCGCGTCCCCTTCTTTTCTCGCGTTCCCACTCCGCCTTATCAGCCTTCCCTCTCCCCACCCTCTCTCCCGCTTGCTCCACTCCACTCGCCCTCCCCCCTCCCGCATTCCATACATTCAGTTCCGGTACATTCAGTTTTCAAACAGCTCGCGTGCCACCTATTGCAATTTTTTAATACAAATTTCACAAAGCCAGAACTCACCAGTTTATGTATATATACAGAAACCTTCGCTGGCGTGCTCACAATAACTCATCAAAGTTTCATCGCAATCGGATGAACGGTTTAGCAACGCATAATTTCATGACGCCAGAGCTCACTATTAAACATAGAAACCATCGCGGGCATGCACATATCAAATCCCCGAAATTTCATCGCAATCGGATGAACGGTTAGCAACGCATAATTTTATGTCTCCAGCTAATGACATAAAAGCTCATGTATAGGTCGTAGGCCGATCGTAAAATGTGCCTAGCCACATCGTGAAGTGCCTGGCGCCAGATCGTGAAGTTCCTGAGGTGCATCATGATCTGCCTGATTTTACGATTGGCCTGCGACATGACGCATAAGTACCTACAGGAAAATCAACACTGTGTATAATTCGTTTGATATTCATATTTATAACAAACTAGCTGGTCCCGGCATGCGTCGCTATGCCACTTAATAAAGAAATTGTTTCTCCCTGAGTGTCCTTTCCCATCGTCCCGTTCCCCTTCCGCCTCCCCTTCTTCTCCTGCGTCCTCTTCCCCTCTCGCGTTCCCACTCCGTCACCTCCACCTTCCCTCTCCCTACTCTACTCCCCCCCCCCCCCCCTTCACCGTCCCGCGAACCACCCTCCCGAGTTCCCCTCCCCCTCCCAGGTCCCCCTTCTTGCGTTCCCCTTCCACCTTCCCCGCCTTCCCTCTTCCCTTTACCGCTCCCTCGTCCCGCCAACCCTCCTCCCGCGTTCCATATATCCAATCCCAGTACATTCAGTTCTTAAACAGCCCGCGTGCCACCTTTTACAATTTTTATTCAAATTTCCATTTTTCATGTATATTAAATTTGGTACCTAACATAGGTACCTATTTAAAATATCTAAAATTCTTGATTCGATTCAAAATATTAGGGGAGTACCTACTTTAAATAAATTTTTCAACTTTTCAAAAATAGAATCCTGATTGCACAATCATTCATGGTTTTGCAAAATGTCATTGTCTAACACGCGAACTGTCAAACGTGCGATGTTTTCTGAAATTATCCAATATTCTGCGCAATTTTCTAAATTTTTCTCTCCGTAAGAACCATCCTCGCACTTCAAGAAATATTCTAAAAAAAGAATTAGCGAAATCGGTTCAGCCGATCTCGAGATTTGCGCTTACCAACACATTTAGCGATTCATTTTTATATTATAGATTATCATGGGTATTTCGATTTTACGTTTGAAATTGGTAAATGGAAAACGTCTCTCTGTCTGGCGCTGCCCGGAAGAGCTCCTCCAGACTTCTTATTTCGCAGTTAAGACATTTGTCTCCTACCAGGCCCTCGGCGACCCTCTATCTTGCCTTTCAATACCATTCGGAGAAAATGATACTTCTCCCCTCAAAGTATGTGACCCAGATATGAAATTTTCCTGACTTTCACCAATGTAAGCAGCTCTCTATCTGCTCCAGCCCGCCTGAGAATTTCTGTGTTGGTGATTATGTCGGTCCATGGAACCTCGAGCATTCTCCGGTGAAGCCACATTTCAAAAGCCTCTAACCTGTTCATGGTATTTACCGTCAAGTTTCACGTCTCACATCCATACGGCAAGACCGACCACACATAACATTTAAACATTTTCTGCCTTAGTTTTAAATTGATATCGTCATTGCAGAAGAGGATTTTCATTTTACTGAATGCAGTTCTTGCTGCTTGAATTCTGCACCTAACCTCTACATCTGGGTCAAGAGTCTCCGTGAGAATACTGCCGAGGTATCTAAATCTTTCCACCTTTTCAACATTGCGACCATTTAACTGTGTCACTGATCCAGAGTGATCTAGTCGTTTAAATGTCATCCATTTAGTTTTATTGACGTTGATTGTTAGGCCTAGTTGCTGACCAGCATTATTAACTAGATTTAATAGGTCTCGGAGAAGGGTACCGAGAAGGGTATTTTTTAGGGCTCTTTTAAAGACATATTTGGAATAGAGATTAAACGACTCCAGATACTAATATCTACAGCCTGTATGTCTGACAAATATCTACAGCTCATATGTTGGACTAATATCTATGAACTTCAGAGTGAGGACTAATATCTACAGAGCTAAGGTCGGACGGAATATCTATGACGGTCCCAGTGGTGACTAATATATATGGAGCGTAGGTTGGACTAATATCTACAGAGGGCAGCTGAGCAAGAGGTTGTACGGAAAAGCATAAATTACTTCAAATACGTAATTACTAATTACGTAAAGGCTTAAGCGCCTAAAGTACGTACACGAAGTTTTTGCATAATATTACGTATTTTGCTATTTACGAGGACAATAATTTATTGAACTAACATGGAGGTCATAACACAAACCTAACTGACATAGAAATGGTCATGGTAACAGACTAAATAATTTAGAAGCACTCGAAGTAAAGAGAGCTGTTAAAAAAAACCCAAATCGTTATTAATCAGCTAAATGTGTCCAATAGTCCGATATTAGGGATTTTTACATACATACATACATAAATTAAGTTTTTTTAACTCCATACGCAATATTACGTTATTCCAATATGCTATACATAATTGCAAATCCAACCTCTGCCAGTGCTGTAAATATTCGGCGACACTTTGGTTCTCATAGATATTAGTCAGCAGTTTGAGCTGTAGATATTCGTCCTCACTTTGGTTCTCATAGATATTAGTCAGCAGTTTGAGCTGTAGATATTCGCCCTCACTTTGGTTCTCATAGATATTAGTCAGCAGTTTGTGCTGTAGATATTCGTCCTCACTTTGGTTCTCATTGATATTAGTCCGATTTGTTGAGTTTTTGGAATTCCTGTAGATATTAGTAGACGCCTCCTTAAACAATAGTGGCGTCAGGATACTGCCTTTGCGTACTCCACGCTGAATGGCAATTGCATTAGATCTCTCATTTCCATATCTCATTTCTACTGTTTGGAACCAATACAGGTTTTTACTTAAATTCTGGTCTTTGGTGTCAACGATACAATCCGCAAACATTTTCATTAGGTCAGCATGTTTTACCCTGTCAATGGCTTTTCGTAGTCGATAAAACAGGCAAAGACTTCCTTTCTAGACATACAATAATGCTTCACGCGTCCCAAACGCGTTTCTGAAGCCAAACTGAGTATCATCCAAGTCCTGCTCTAATTTTAAGGAATAATTTAAGGACATGACTCATCAGGCTTATTAATCGATAGTCACTACACTTCTTAGGGTATAGTTTTTAAGCAATGTCACGAAGGTGGATTTTAGCCAATCTTGGGTAACAGGTAGTCAACATTTTCATTACTAAAGAGCTTCAACGCCTCAACTGGAATATCGTCTGGTCCACAAGCTTCTCTATTGTCTGAAGTTTTTATCGCATGAAGAATTTCTGACTTTAAAATCGATGGTCAATGCAATTGATCGTTAGGAATATTAATGTCAGGTCGAATATCTTTGAATGTATCATAAATATACTTTTCCCATGTTTGTAAAATATCTTTTTCTTCCAATATTAATTTATTGGAATCCTCAACTAAACATGATGGAGTAATTCTTCTAGAATAAGTGCCTGTAAGTTCATTCAATTTTTTTGTCTAATCAGTATTTTTTTGTCTATTCATCTTTACACAGTATAAAGCAAAGTCACTCCCGCTGTCTGTACACTTAGATCTACTACGCAACAGATTTTCAGGCGGTTTTCACCGATATATAGAGTGATTCACGAGGAAGGTTTATGTATATAATTTGTCAAGGTTTTGTGTAAATTGTTTGAAATATATAATGTATAAAGGGAGTGGGCTGGCAAGCGGGCGGTCTGGATTTGATATGTATACAAATTAACAGATGGAGTTGGTTATAAAGGTTGGGCAATGGCGTTGTCAGAAGATGGCGTTGTGTCTCGTTGGCCGGGTCTGCTGGTTAACAATAATACGCAAGATATGGGGTTTTATTTTAAGAGTTATTCATCAATAATTTGTGGTATTTACCCAACACGCAGACAGTAAGTACGCATCTACAATCTAACTAATATTTTCTATAGTTCCCTGGTGATCTATTCCACCACGACACGAGGCATATTACGGTCCTTGTTAATCTATTCTAATGATAACCTATGAACTGTGTACAGTAATCGTCTCTATGGTAAGAGCATCCTGCTCCGTAGAATTGAGAAAACGTTTTCCATTCAATATTGAAATGAGTAAAATTTTCCAACCGCGTCCTCCTTGTTGGAGTAAGGAAATGGAATGGTGTTCACGCGACAAAGACGTGCAAAGGGCAATGGGCAATTCTTCGATGAATTAACACCTCATGCTAATTTGTTTGATTTTGGGAACACCTCACACAATGTCTCGTAGAAATTATTACTATCGTGGCGAGAAATATTTTTTTAATTTTTCGAAGAAAACTTCTTCGGAAAGGTGTTCACTATGTGATGACATTATTTATTTTAAGAAAAGACAAACAACTTTGTTTACATCACTTTTATTTGTAATTTTTCTGTAATATATAGGTAGAACAAATAGAAACTTTGAAGTAAGGGTTAAAGAACATCTCAGGGCATTAAATGGAAATAGCGAATCTGAATTCGCAGATCATTTCATAAAAAAATGATCATAATTTTGACAAGAACCATGGACTTAAAATATTACATACGGGTTATAAGGCATCACAGATAAATAATTTAGTGATTCTATAAATTAGGAAAAATGTAAATAATAAAGCAGACTTAATTAATAAGCAACAAATTTTTATAAACACTCTTTTGAACCTTTTCCCACTTAACCGGTCTTTCCCTGCTAATGACTTTGAAATCCCAATTGTCCCCTCAATCTTACCCCTTCGCCTTCCTCCTACCCCTTCGTCCCATATGTTATCTATGTTTAATTTTTAAGTTTAGTATACATTTGATCCTGATGATGTGAACATCGTTCACGAAACATGTAGATTGTGTACAAATAAAAGTGATGTAAACAAAGTTGTTTGTCTTTTCTTAAAATAAATAATGTCATCACAAAGTGAAAACCTTTCCTAAGAAGTTTTCTCCGAAAAATTAATATTTGCGAGTACGGCAATGGAGGCTAAAGTGTATAAAAATATTGATTAAATATAGATTATTGTGTTTAAATATGTTTTTTCTGCGAACATGTTTAAAAAAACAAGTGATACCAAATTACGTAAATTTTAAGTTTAAATCATCTTCTAATGCGGCTAAGAAAGCCAAAGTTTGCTGGTTAAAAGAAAACTTAAAAAGTGGTTATAAAAAACGAAATGTTATTAAACTTCAACTAAAATTCTTACATATGGAATTAGCTAGTGCATTACACCCAGTGGAATGGGACTTGTTTGGTGATCAAGTTAGATCTATTGCAAGTATCAAAGCATTCAAAAAGAAACTTGTTCTAGACAAAAAAAATTAAAAAATTGTGTGATAATAATAATAAAAAAATTTTGAAGGGTGAAGGCTTTTGTGAAGGCTTCAGTAACCAAGGTAAACAACAGTATTTTGAGATTACTTTGAAATATATTTTGCAGGTAAATTTAATTATATATTTTATTTTGATAACATTATTCTAAAATATAATATTTATTATAGATTTGTAGTATTGAAGGGTAGTTTACATTAAAATATTTAATTTGGCCAAATTGAAAATTATTTGTTGACAAATGACAGTATTAGGTAACGACGACAGTTGCTTGGTTACTGGAATGTAGGAATAATAATAATAATCATTTCCAAGTTGTTTTGAACGGTGACAAAATGTCATTTTCAACCAACGGAAATGAAAATGGGTTGATTATGTCATCTTTACAGATGAACATTGATAATCTGAGACCCCAAAAAACAAAAGCAGGTATTCCTAGGCAGAGAATGAAATGGACGAACGATGTCAATATGTTCATCGTTCGTTCATATTTTTATGTGACGAAACTAGAAACAGATATGTTATTGTATAGGAAAAAATTACATTTACTTTTCTCACAAAATTATCCGGTTGCCCAAGTAAACGAACAAAGATTAGCTGACCAAAAAAGGGCGATTTTCAAAAATAATTTAATCCCTGTAGTAACATTAAATCAGATAAAAAAGGAAATAGGAGATATATTGCAATTAGAGAATAATTTAGAACAAATTAATACGAGTAGTAATGTTATATTAGATACATTGAATGAAGACAGTTTAGATAATATTCTAGTAGAAGAATCTAATGATATTACAGTAGATTCAAATAACTTAGACGCTATTCATAATCTTAGGGAAATCAACATTGCAAATTTAAACTTACTAGATGATAATGTAATAGAATTAGCTAACTTGCTTCATAATAATATAAATAGATATATAGATATAGAGCCCACAGTTAGACCAAAATTACCAAAATTGCATACGTCAAAAAAATTATCTAAATTAATTTCTGAATTAAATAATTTAATTTTACCAAAAATAATATTTGACGATATTAGTTTTTTAGATCTTCATACGTTAGTGTACGCTAGTGCTATCACTATATGTACTAGGTTAGGAGTTAAATTAACATCCTCTGATGATAGATCATATAGTTATAGTAAACCAGAATGGCAGATTAGATTAGAAAATGATGTAGTATTTTTAAGAAGTAGTATAGCTAGAGTAATTGAATATAAAAATGGGAATAGAAGTAGAAATATTTTGAGACATGTAGATGAAATTGGGAGAAAATTTGGTTATAACATTGGTAGTAATAATAATGAAAATATAATCAATGATTTATTAGATTTATTAAAACAAAAATTAGGTGTAAAAGCTAGTAGATTAAAAAGATATAATTATACGTATAATAAAAGAAATAATAATAGATTATTTCAAAAAAATGAGAAAATATTTTATTCCAAACTTGATGATAAACAAAATATTATTTCGAATAATAATATTCCGTTGCCATCTGAATCAGATATGCGCGATTTTTGGACAAACATTTGGAGTAAAGATATAAAACATAATGAGGCAGGTTCATGGATAGAAAATGAAGAACTCAATTGTTCAGACATTGAACAAATGAGTTTTTCTGATATATCGGTTGAATTGTTAGCCAAAATTATAAAAAATACTCATAATTGGAAAGCCACGGGTTGCGATTGGATACATAATTTTTGGTACAAACGTTTAACTACTTTACATCCTCTTTTTGCAAAAAATCTTTCAAAACTTGTCAAACAACCTCAAAATTTTCCTAATTTTCTAACTAAGGGCATTACTTATATGTTACCTAAAAGCGAAAATATTAATAATCCCTCTCAATATAGACCCATTACATGTCTACCGAAAATATACAAAATTTTAACCTCTTGCTTGACAGATTTAATATATACTCATTTGGATGAAAAAAATATTTTATCTGAACAACAAAAAGGTTGTCGCAGAAAACATATGGGATGTAAAGAACAATTAGTTATTGATTCTGTAATTTTAAAACAAATTCAAAATCAAAAGCATAATTTACATACTTGTTATATAGATTATCAAAAAACTTTTGATAGTGTCCCGCACTCGTGGCTAATAAAAATATTAAAAATATATAAAGTTAACCCAATTATAATTAGCTTTTTGAAAAATATTATGTCCTTTTGGAATACAGATTTACTAGTAAATTTAAAAGGTAAGAAAATAGTAGTACCGGGCATTTCAATAAAAAGAGGGATTTTTCAAGGAGACTCATTGAGTCCTCTTTGGTTTTGCTTAGCTTAGCTTAGCTTAGCTTAGGTAGAGGTATAGTCAAAATAACATCTTTGAAACACAATCAGGTAGAAATGCTTAGAAATTTTTTCCATAGGAAAGCTAATAGCTCAGAAATGCACAAAATAATTTGTAAGGCAGATAGAAACATTACACCTTTAAATTTATATGACGAGAATGCCAACATTCTTATAAATACTAACCAGGAATTATTAGATTCCTGGTCAAATAAAATTATTCATGCAAAACACTTCAATTATCTCAACCAAACGTATGTTGACAAACTTTCGTCAAACAAATGGTTGAGTATTGGAGAGTTGAGCGCAGAAATAGAAGGATTTATGCTTGCCATTCAAGATAGAGTCATTAATACTAAAAATTATAGGAAGCATATAATCAAAGATATAAATCAAATTGATGATTTATGTAGAAAATGTTTGGCTTTTCCGGAAACTATAGAACATATTATATCGGGATGTTCTATATTAGCGCCGTCCGAGTATACATTTAGGCACAATCAGGTTTTAAAAATAATCCACCAAAGTTTGGTAATTAAACATAACTTGATTGACTGCCGTAATATAGTACCATATTATGAATATGAACCAAATTCATTTTTAGAAAATGAATTTTATAAAATATATTATGATAAAACTATACTAACAGACAGAACAATTAGTCATAATAGACCTGATATAGTTTTACATGACAAAATTAAAAAAAATAACTTCATTGATGTAGCTATTCCAAATTCCTGTAATATTCAAAAAACTGTTTCTGAAAAAATTAGAAAATACACAGATTTAGGAAATGAGATTAAAAGAATTTGGCATTCTCGGAATATAAAAATATTACCATTTGTTATTTCGGCTACTGGCATTATACCTAGGTCTCTGATTCAAAATTTAGGCGTATTAGATTTGTCAAAGAATTTATACATAAAAATGAAAAAATCGGTAATTTTAAATACATGTAGGATTACAAAAGATTTTTTAAATATTTATATTGAGGGATCAGTAGGATTTATAGGTTCAATTAGGAATTCCACAGAGCCGAACCCTCTGATATGAAAATATCTGGAGTCGGTGAATTATTTTCCCATCTGGTCTCTGGTAGGTTGACATGTTGTTCTTGTATTGTTTTGTAATTATAATACATATAGTGCAATTTCATAACGTGGATTGACCAGATGATCATTTGGGAAGTGTGTGAAAGGGTTTAGTTTTTCCTGTGGGGAAAATTAAACCCGGACATTTAAATCTGGTGCGTAAATGAAAATATAAGGAAGAACTAAAAACTGAAAATAATCATCATAAATTCCATGATTAACATGTATAATCATGAGTTTGCGGAGGAAGAGCTAAAATTATTAAATAAAGGTCTTAATCATAACTTACATTACAATGTTAATAATAAAAATAAGGAAGAACTAGAGTTGTTAGCAGTGGATTTGGACATTGCGCTAAATAAACAACCTAAATCGTTCCAATATAAATGTGCTGAAGTAATAAAAAACATTAACAACAAGAAAACAGTTCTAAATTTTGAAAAAAATCAAAATTATAACGTGAACTTAAAAATTGCTTAGAACATTTCAAACTGTGAAAGAAAAAAATCTTATTGTGACAAAGGCAGATAAAGGAAACAGTATTATTATTATGGATAAAGCTGACTACATAACCAAGACTATGGATTTTCTACAAGGAGACAATTTTGAAATTATTCAGAATAATCCTATTAATAAGTGTCAAGAGTTGGTGAAGGAAGCGGTGAAACGTTGTAAAAGTGACATATTTTTAAACTTGAAAAAATAACAGAAAAATGATTTTAAGTAACCCACAGATACCCAAACTTTATAGCCTATTAAAAATTCATAAACCGGAAAAACCAATCAGACCGGTAGTATCTAATTGTAACGCACCAACATTTAAATTAGCATCAACACTGAATAATGCAATTATGAATGCTAATGTATTTCAACCAACGTACACAGTGAAGAATTCGTAAGAATTAGTCAACCACTTAAAAGATTTGGAAATCCCTAACCACGCTATGTTGGTTTCCTTTGATGTCATAAATTTATTCCCAAATTTTCCAATAGAAGAAAGTAAACAATTAATAATAATTTATTAAATTCTTCGAATTTTCCGAAAGATTCAATTAATGATTTAATTTTACTATTCGATGTTATTTTTAAACAAAATTACTTTCGATTCAATAAAACAATATTTAAACAAAAATATGGCTTAGCAATGGGTAGTAGTACGAGCCCTTTGATTGCAGATATTTTTGTTAGTAATATAGAGAATGAGATTTTTAATAGCGGTGCGCTTTTACTTAAAAACGTTAATTTTTGGAAAAGATATGCCGATGATATAATATGTATTTGGTTAGAAACAGAAAGGCAACTGAACATGTTCTTGAATTTTTTAAATAAATTTCATAAAAACATTCAATTCACACTAGAAATAGGTAAAGAGAAGAGTTTAAATTTCTTAGATTTAAATTTAACATTAATAGGTAATAAAATAGATTTTTAAATTTTCCGTAAAGATACGTACACCGATATTGTCATAGATAATTCATCAAATCATCCTTATTCTCAAAAACTCGCGGCCTTTCACTCTATGATTAATAGATTAATTACGATTCCTCTGTCTGTTCCGAATTACACTTTGGAATTAAATATTATTAAACAAATAGCAGTTAATAATGATTATTCTGCAAAATTAATAGATCAAATAATAAATAAAAAGAATAAACAGAAATTCTTAAAACTATATATTTACCCCTTTTCTAAACAAATAAATAATCAATGGCGTAGAATTATATTTGTTAATAATAATATGTCAAAAATAATTAGTAAAAATATTCCCGGTACTATACAACCAGCATTTTATACAAATAATAAATTAAAAAAGTTCATCCTTAACAACAAAGATAGCGACATTAAAACAAAAAAAAATCGGCGTTTATAAATTAAATTGTAAAGATTAATTACTTTTATATAGGTAGAACAAATAGAAACTTTGAAGTAAGGGTTGAAGAACATCTCAGGGCATTAACCCCTCATGATAAATTACAAAATGACTGATACCGCTCAAAAAAATGCTGTCAAATGCCGCCGAATTTTCGAGAATTTCCGCATTTCAATATAATCAAAATAATTGGAATATTTCTCAATGTATCCAAAAACTAAAAACTGTTTTGGAAAGACGATTAAATACGCTTTCGATTTGTACCATTAGAAATAAGCATTTTATTTTTGAAATATTAAAATTTTGAATGCAAACATTAAAATTTTATGAAAGTGACTCACCCTTCATTGTTTCCTTTAAAAATTGAACTAAAATAACTAATAAGGGTAAAAAGAAACACATTTTTTAATAGTGGAATGTATTTTAAACATTATAGTCATCTCACTTTTGTATCATTTCAAACAAAAAAAAATTCACAAAGTTTTTCTCATATTTGACGTTCACACAAATTTTCGGAAGTTTTAAAAATATTATTTTTAATTATTATATTACGTTTATTAAATGGCAATAGCGAATCTGAGTTCGCAGATCATTTAATAAAAAATTATCATAATTTTGACAAAAACCATGGACTTAAAATATTACATACGGGTTTATAAGGCATCACAGATAAATAATTTAGAGATTTTAGAAATTAGGAAAAATGTAAATAATAAAGCAGACTTAATTAATAATCAACAAATTTTTATAAACCCTCTTTTGAACCTTTTCCCACTTAACCGGTCTTTCCCTGCTAATGACTTTGAAATCCCAATTGTCCCCTCAATCTTACCCCTTCCCCTTCCTCCTACCCCTTCGTCCCATATATGATCTATGTTTAATTTTTAAGTTTAGTATACATTTGATCCTGATGATGTGAACATCGTTCACGAAACATGTAGATTGTGTAGGTACAAATAAAAGTGATGTAAACAAAGTTGTTTGTCTTTTCTTAAAATTAATATTTTTTTAAAGGAATTAGAACGAGAAAATGTACACCTCCATGAAACCAAAGTTTCCGACCGCAATTTGAAAATAAATTATGATATTTTGGAAATTTTTTATTATTTTTTTTTTACATGAAACGACAAAAAAGAAAAGTGAAGATAAACGTTTATAATGTGTACATTTGTGTAATCAAATATGTGTGTGTTTATATTTTTTTCGTTATAAGTTATTTTAGTAAGTAAAAAGGTAAGGTGATCCATTAATAATTTTTTTATTTCAAAAACTACATGGTTATTTCGTTTATAAAATTTGAAGCGTATGTCTAACCTCTCAAAAAGAGTTTTTTTTTCCGGATACATTCATAAACATTCCATTTATTTGGATTTTATTGCAAAGCGGAAATATTTTGACCTTCTTACAAAATATGCACGAGGCCTGAGGGGTTAAACGGTAAAATGGGTAATGCCCATTGGGCATGTCGTGGAACGGAGCTCTCAGCTGCAGGATCATGTGATTTTTTTGATTCATAGCTAATTTTTCGGTTCCTGAAATCCTGAATTGATTGATTCGCAATTTATACAATAATCTGATATTTGAGCTAATTCTATATTAAAAATAATTATTTTTTAAACAAAAAATAAACAGTACCTAGTTACTTTTTTAACATAGTGAAACAGGCATATATGTATATTCTAGCAAAACCCATTGTAATACAAAAAATAGCAGATAAATAAATAATAGACGAACGAAAAAATAAGATACGAAATTTTCTCATTTATGTATATTATAGTACATACCCATTTTCAAATATTTAAATATTGTAGTAATTCTCAAACATAAGTGTGAAAAAAAACGACGCGAATTTCGGTGATTATTCTTATTTCTGTTTGACTTTTTTAATCGATACTACTTCTTCTTTTCCTTTGTATTTTTTCTATAGTACCGCCATCTAAAGTGTTTTCTCTAAAGCTCGAAAATAATTTTCTCTATTATCTCGAAAAAATGATATCTTAGTTCTTAGAAAATTTAATAGAGCGCGCTAGTATACCAAATTGAAGAGAATCGAGAATAAAAATACTATTATTATCGTTTTGTCGAAAAACTCATTTTCTATGAACCGAATACGTAACAGTTTGATTAAAATTAAATAAACGATTTTTGTGTTCCCACTGAAACCTAATTATTTTTCATAACTTTTTTCTACGCAAAAGAAATTAGAAAAAAAAACAGTTTCTGACAACAATAATTTAGCTTTTAACATTTGAAAAAATAACTAAGAAAGGACTTGAACCAAAAACCCTATAATATTAATAATACGTCCAACTCCTGTAAAATATAGGCAGAATCAACAACGCTGGCCGCTAGAGGCGCCAGTCTAGAATATTGATATGACATTCCTTTCAATGGCGGCAAATTGAATATAATATGTGGCAAGCCGCACGAGGCGGTAGTTTTTTGCGCTTTATAGTTTGAATTATCAATATTCAGGTATTTTAATTTAAAAAAAATCCCAAGAAGTAGGTTATATGTGTGCAGTTTATGGATCTAATAATTACAAAAACCAGAAACACTCCAAATCATTTTTCAGAAGGACGTTGACAGATTAGTTTATATAACAGAGTTAAAATTCTAATTAAAAGTCAATTACCCTATAAAAAATATAATTTTATAAAAATTTGTCCCAAAAAATTCCGAATACTTTGTACCTACTGGGCGGGATTTTTAGTATAATTTTCAAATAGAATTTAAAAAATTCGATACTTAATGGATTATTTTTCCCAAATGACTTGGTCAAAAGAATCTCAGAGCTCATTAAAAAAATACTTATAGAAAATATAGATCACTATAATAGAATTTCTGTTAAAATTTCTTTAAGTTAATTAATTCGTTTAATTTTTAAATTTTTTCGTTTATTTGTTTAATTTTAAAAATGTAAAATTGCCTGTTTGTACTTTTATAAATTATTTTAAATATATAGATATTTTTTCGATTTCTGTGATTTATTTACTATATATTTCGCATAAAACCCGAATGTACCAAAGAAAAATTAAGAGGCGCTAGTATAGCTAGTAGCTAATATAGAATGTATGAGAAATGAAGTTGGAGGAATTATTAATATTTTAAGGAAATTGTTGGAAAAATTGTTTATATGTCGACCCATGTCTCTACCTTCATTAAAAATATTAAAAAACTTGAATAAATTAGACGTTGCGTTATTTCATCTCCAATTATCGATAAGTCTGGCCGAGCTAGGTACACTTCAGTAAGTAGGTAGATAGGTAGCTAGGCAGCTAGGCAACAAGCCGTTAAAATTCCCTATCCTTTACTTAGCGCCGACCAATCGGATTATCCGGAAAAGCTTTCAGGGAGTAGGTACCTACAACTTTTTATTCTAACCTTATCGAATTTTCCCATTACGAATTCGGCCCAAATAATTTTCTTTAAAACTTTAAAGCGACTTCCCAGGCAGGGTTCAGAGGACAAACATAATGAAGATTTGACAAATTATTGTTAGCCTAGCGGGACTTTGCTAAACGGTACTTTCTTGAGATTTTAATAGGCCACTTGCATGGATTTCAAAAGGACTTGGAAAAAATCGTGTGGATAGACTTTTTTTTACAAAAATTACGAAAATGTTAGTAATTTTTTTTAGAAAAGTACAGTTTTTTTTCGTTTATAAATAAATCCATTATTTGGGCTCGTGACGTCACTACATGAAAATGTCCCGTCTCCGATAATGTTCTTTTAATTTTATAAAATTCCACACTGACTTTTTTATTTTTATATGGCAACACTTTGATTTCAGGCGAATTTTTGTATTTGACATTGGACATTCACTAGATTTATTGTTTGTTCTCTGCAAACTTATTATTTAGTTTGACGTTTTGAGAGATGTTACGAAGAGAACACGGTACATTTTAGGGCTTCTGTACCTGTTTTAGAAGTGTAATGGTGATGGTGCTGATTTTAACAAAATCAAATTTAACAAAATTCTTATTATTATAATCTACAAGTACAAATATATTACAATGGATTTAGTCATATATTGACGATGAACATTATAATGATTGATAGTGATCAATAAGATGAATCAAGGAAAAAAATATTTATGAGATGTATCTAATATTTTTGGTATGTCTCGTTATTCTCCTGTGCCATTCGTGTGGAAAACGTCGTTTTTTTTAAATGATTTTCGGCTATGTAATTATCGTTTTTCCGCACCCATACAATTATGTCCAGTCTTTCCGGTTTATAAAAAATGGTCTGATTTTTTTAATTGAAATTTTCAAAAAATCGCCACGGTGTCAAAAATACGATTAAAAAAAATACCGAATGCCTATTTGGTATATCTGCCCGCGTCAAAAGGAAGTAAATTTATTTTTAAATTGGTATTTTGACACTCCCCTAGGCATAATCATATATTTAATTTTCATTTCTATAGCTTGATTTTTTTGTGAGTACTTCACTAGTGTCCCAACTTATTTTTATTTATTTTTATTTATTTACATTTAAACCCGCTAAACTACTTATTTAGTTTGTCAGCAGGTACATAATGACAACATTGGTACATTTTCAAACATTGTATACATATAATTTTATAATTTTGATGCTAAATATCAATTAAATAGATTATTTAAATTACCGAAATAGTATATACATGTAAGTAGCACTAGAAGCCTTAAATAATAAAAAAGTACAAATGGATTTAGTATGATATGATATAATAAAAAATTAGTATGTTATGATATAATAAAGAAGTACAGATGGATTTAGTATGAACAAATTAAATATAATCACAAGTAAATTAAAAGTTTCATTTACATTAGGTATTACAAAAATTGTAATGAATTTACCAATTCCTTCAATGTGAGTTTCAATAAAGAATACAAGGACTTCTTTCTGTAGGGCATCAATATAAATCATCCTTATCTAATAGCCATTTCCTTAGTTTATATTTGACTTTACCATTAAAAACGTTATTATTTTTGATTGTCATTGGTAGTTTATTGAATATTTTGGGTACAATATAGTTTAGGGTCCTTTCACCGTATTTATTGGTACATTTCGGAACCACCAATCCTTCATTTTGAGTGAATCTTGTATTATGTTTATGGTAAACTCTTTCCCTGTACAAGGAATCGGACAACATAACATGTTGACTTGTAATATTATAAAACAATAATCCTCTGACAGGTAAAATATTTAGAGACTTGTATATTAATTTAGTGTCACTTCTGTGTTCATTAGTGTACTTAGGGATTAATGATTTTGTCAGGGAGTTTTGCGATGTTTGGATATAATTTATATTAGTTTTACAAGAAAATCCCCAAGAAGTAAGTCCATAACGGATAGTTGATTCTGCCAGAGATACGTATATTAATTTTAAAGTACTTAAAGGCACAACATTTTTTATTTTATAAATCCTACCCACAATAGACCGCAGACGTTTACAAACATTAGTAATGTGTACGTCCCATTTCATGTAGCAGTCAATAGTAACACCCAAATATACATAATTTTTGACATAATCAATGGTTTCACATGAACAGGGCTGTGCAACATTTTTATGTAAGCAGTCAAATGTATGTGTGTATAACGAAGGAATTACACTATATCTGGCATGTGGAGATCTTATGTGCATTATTTTAGTTTTTTTGGCATTTATTATGAGACCTGCGTCATGAGACCAACTGCTCCCAACTTTGATATTGATTGTATCGATTGCCAGATACTGATCGATATTTTTATTCCATTTTTTCCCCAGTAATGTAACCTTTGTACATTGAGTGTAATTTTGACTTTCATATACATAGAGTTAAAACTATGACAAATGTCAACCGTGTACAAATGTTGGGCACGCGTTTGACGTGTTTCCCGACTATGCACCGGTGCCGAAGGGATCAATGATGCTAGTTCCTCGGTGCATCTTCCATTGTAATACCGGTAGAACAAGGACGGCATTCCCACCCGATGCCTGTGCTCTAAAGATTGCAATCCGTCTGTCATCTACTGATATTATCAACTTATTTTCGTCTGTTCATATAATTATCAATTTAATTTCCTCTATTGATATTATCAACCTACTTTTATCTGTTTAAATTTCAAATTATTTTAATCTGCTGGTAATATCAACTTATTTTCATATATTTATATTATAAATCTATTTTCAACTTTTAACTTAATCTGTTTAAATTTCAACATATTATGAAACAGAAGAGGACGTAAAAAATAAAAGAAAAGTGTTAACAGTCCCGACTGAGATTCGCATGTCATCGAAAGGAAGATCTTTACTAGGTAAATACTTTCTACAAAGATTTCACATGCACAGTTTAGTTCTGCACATGATAAACTTATTATGCTAAGTAGAAAGGTATTTTACAAAATATGTAATTGCATTTTATTTCTACTTACATTTAACAATTGAGGAAAAAAAAACTAAAAATGAAGCAACTAAATTGAGTTAAAAATAAAGGAAAAAAAAAGAAAAATGAGATGTTTCCGCCCGGGATCGAACCGGGGGCCTTGTGCGTGTGAAGCACACGTGATAACCGCTACACTACGGAAACCGATGACCAGACTGCCATATTGCTGAAACTCTCTGAAACGGCTGTCTGAAATCTGAAATAATTATTCGAGCTCACTGATTAGATAGCACACTATTTATGCAGATTGCACTTGACTTACCTCAACCAATGATTCCTGACGGTATTAGTTATTAGGAGTAAAAAATATAAATGAAATTTTGGTGACTTTTTACCTTTTAATTTTTTTTTCTTAGTAGGTACTATCCCATTAATTAGCATTAATTAGCAGTTTGTCAACAGAATGTTCATGTTCAATTACAATGTACATGTGTATAATGTAACATTGTTAATAATTATTAATAAACCCACAGCTTATTACTATTGACACACATAATCTAAAATAATACTAGAAAGAAAGTGTTCTTTCAACATTTTTTTAAAAATTCATCAAATTTTTAAAGTTAATTTTCACATTCTTTCCAACTTCTATTCAAGTGATTATTTCAGTTTTGTTTAGCAACTGGCCTATAATGATATTATAACAGAACTTGCCTAGAACTTGAAGATGAATACATTTTTTAAAAACATTTTTTGTAACAACCTGTCCTAACAGTTCGTGAAGAAATTTGCGTGTGACAAAGTCATCAAATTGCCATCCAGCGCCATTTTGTGTTTTTTTGATAGTTGAAAGTATCCCACTAAATGCCGGTTCTAAGACCGTTTCAGCTTTTGAACCATTTGTGATTAGCAGAAGAGGACAACATTCATGTTGTTAAACCTGCCAGCTTATTACAATTTGATAGAAAGCTTGAACGCACCTAGAATCGGCGTTTATAGTCCAGTCTGTGAGGAGTTTTACATTGCAAATTGTTTTGTTAAGATCGGGTATCTAATGAAAAAAAAATTCGACCTTGGGGGGGCCGAGCGCGAGCCGCCATCTTGGATCGAAGGTGCCAAAATTAGGTTTTGTCAAAATATTTCCTCAACGGTTGATTGTATAACAAAAACATCTAGCACAAATTTGAAGAAGACTAAATTACGTAAATTTTTTGTTCAAAGTTTTTTTTATATGTCTAATATGAACAATGACAAATTTTGACAAAAATCATAAAATTCAAGTTTTCTTGATTCATTTTGTAAGAACATATTTACACGACATCATTTTAACGTATTTCCAAAACACAATATAAATTATATAGCAAAATCTATTTCAAATTACAATAATTGTTCGTGTTACGTAGGAGAGAAATAGATGGTAACATACCGGGTGCCTGCAGTCCTGACTGTAGCGTTGCCAGCTCAGCTCATATATTGTTACAGGCTAGGATCCCACTATGACAAACCCTACGTCATCGAGTTCACGGATAAAACAACTTTGTAGTGATAATGAAGTTTAGTAAGCCTTAAAAAAGCTGGTCGAAAGAAAACAACATGATGCAAAACCAGAAGACATAGCAGATACAGGAACACGCTTTCTTGTTGCTTTGTACGGGGTGTCATGGATGAGGAAACCTTGGAAGAAGTCCGCTACCAAAGTTTCGCAAAGTCGACAACAAAAAGCAAATTCAATCTTGCCTCTTTGCCACTAACGAATGATGCTGCACGCCAAAAATGGTATGGAATCCAAAAAAAATCATAAAACTGGGTCTGGAAACGTGGCAGCAATGGTCTTGTTCCAGTAATAATGATAAGGAAACCAGCACCCGAGAGTTTTCAAAAATTAATTTAATTTTTTAATTTTTTTTTTTACATTAGCTCCACACAGGAGGCACTGAGGAAAACAATTTCCCTAAGGGCCTATGTCATCTTTGAGGATGCTGTGTGGAGGGTTTTTTAAGGGAAAGGAAAGAGAAGAAGATGAAAGAAGAAGGTGAAAGCCAGAAATAATTGAAAAAAAAAAGATATGGGAAGGAAAAAAGTATGAGGGGTGGGTAGGAATCTGGGGGACAGTGTGGCCAGGAGTGACGGACGTATGAATCTATACCTCACACTGCGGTGTAAGGCGAAGGGTCGGGAGAATCCGGCTGGAGAGGTCAAAAGGCCTCCCTCAATCAGTCTCCTCCGATCCTGCCCGCCACGCAGTGGTTGGGCAAACGTATCCGCCACCAAGACCTAGACAAACCTCATCCCATGAACCCGGGCACCCCCGCTAAGTCACCAAACGTAGCGAACCACTTGGGTGACCTGTGGCAGGGGTGTTGGTTGTCCAATAAATGGTTCCCGGGGCGGCGGTACCCATATCCGCCTCCCAAATTGTAATTGTAATTCATGTTATTGTAAAAAAGCATGCGGCGTTGCATGCGGCTGTAGGAAAGCTGGATTGAAGTGTTCTATAGTGAGTGGGTAGTGGATACTGTAATTGACAAATATGCCGAAATTCGCCAAAGGTAATGGGGAGGGGAAGGAGATAGGCAAGAGGAAGGTAAAGAATACCGTACTATTCGAATCTGGTCACCAAACACGGGTAAAGCCATTTCAAGCAACGTTTCAATTCTGAATGGTGGTCTTACACGAGGGCGACACTGATACTCTAGAAATCTGTATTTTATTTTATCTGTACGGTATTTTCCGTATACCGTCCGCATATCAATGCTAATATTATAAAGTGGAGAGATTTGATTGTTTGTGTGTTTGCATTGAAGAGGCTCCGAAACTACTGAACCGATTTGAAAAATTCTTTCATTGTTGGGAAGCTACACTATCCCCGGGTGACAAGGGCTATAATTTATAAAGCTAGCTAGAAAGGGTATGCGGGAAGGGAACGGGGACGCACGGGAAAGGTGATTCAGGGAGAAACAATGTATTTGACATTGCAACGCATGCCGTGGACCAGCTAGTTGTAAATAAGTATGCCGGGGGCCAACTATCGGGGATCAACTGCCATGGAACCATTTAATAGATGCGACTGTATCTTTTCTGTTTTTTTTTTTTGTTTCAAATTTTCGTTTAAAAGGGTCGCTAATATTGTTTTCGCTAATGCGGTTTTACTCATTGTTATTCCAAAAATATATATTCAATACACTTTAAGGCGGACGGCAGCATAACATTCTTCAACACCATAAGGTGCCACGACCTAATACTGGCCTCTACATATTATGTAGGGATGAACCTTCCGAAAGGTCGAGGCAGCTTTCCAGCCAAAACACGCGCTCCTTCCGGTACCTCCGTAGACACGTTGGCTTCATTTCCGCCGGATACGTCTACGCCGGATTAATACGTCTTTTCTTTATTAGGACCCAGACGAATGTGAGCAGAAAGTTTAATCGTTACTGTATTGGAGTAACGAGAAATATTAGCACCAATGCATCCGATATTTTTCAATTTAGGAGGCGGGTATGGGTACCGCCGCCCCGGGAACCATTTATTGGATAACCAACACCTCTGCTCAAGGTCACCCTAAGTAGTTCGCTACGTTTAGGGACTTAACTGAGATGCCCGGGTTCATTGGGAGAGGTTTTTTTCCGGATCTTGGCGGCGGATGCGTCTGCTCACCAACTGCGTGGAACAGACTGATTGAGGGTGATCTTTTGACCTCTCCAGCAGGACCCTTTCGGCTCATTGCTTTGCACCACAGTGGTAAGGATAGATTCATAATTCATACGTCCGTTCCTCTTTGATACACCGACACCAGATTTCTACCTACAACTCTACCTTTATTCCTTCCCAGAACTTCCTCTCCTTCCTTTTCTAAAAAGACCTTCCACAAGCATCCTCAAAGACGACGAAGGCCATCAGGAGAATTATTTACCTCAGGGCCATGTGCGATGATATAATAATTTTGATAATAGATTAAAAAAATGTAAGAAAATATACCAAGAAGGTCAATAATTAGGGATTAAATTAATAATTATTATTATTACTACTATCCTCACAAATGAAGATCGCATGTTGCAGAAATCAGATCACTTAATAAAAACTGTTCAACAATTTTTGTTTTCGAAATCAATGAAGCCTTATTGTATAAGTCGTAAGTTTTGTTTAAAGGATTTATTTCAGGGGCTGAGGAGCTGGTGGAGGATGTTTGACCTGTGCTCCGTCTTCGTAAGACCGCGATCCAATGTTCAAAGATTATATTGGATGATGATTGATAACACTTTACTCTTAATTGAGTGATTTAACATTTAATAATTTACACGGTTTAGTGTTCACGTATAAAACGGGTAGAGAGGTACAAAACGCGAACGAGCGGTGGAATCGAGTGCTGGGAACGGAATAATCTGCTCGGTCATTCTCGGAGCAGTCCCGAGATGTTTTGTCGGAGAGGTGGCGGGGATGCCACACGTAAAAATGAATATAAGTGATGCCCATAATTTCTTATGTGATAATATTGTCAAGTAGTTTGTTTATTTGTATAAGCAAACGACTGAACAAACAATAAAATTGTGATGCTTTTTGTCCGTTTCGTGTTTATTTTTCTCAGAATGGATGACTAAACTTTCAAATCGCATAAACTTCTCTTATCAATTTAAATATTTTTTCCGGCTTCTTATAATTTTTGCAACCATGTTACTACATTATTATTTAATTAGTTGTGTAGTGGATCCTCACGCCAGGGACTTCGAATGTAAATTGCCGGCTTCCTCTCGAGGCTTGTGTAAGGATTTGCAAATGAAACACAGACGTCACAGACTTCATAAATATCGTCGGACTGATTGGTTGTCTCTATACATTGGAAAAAAATTAAACAGTTTTTACATGTGTTAATGTGGTTCAATCATTCCTATCTCTAAACAAAATGCAAGAGAGAGTTGGTAACAAAGACAATGCACCGAAATTTAATTACTACGGTTGTCACCTACATGACACATGGAACTTATACGGTGATATCAACCTTAAGAGGGAATTACCAGAGGAAACCAGAAATATGTCATTTTCAAATCAGATTTTAGACGTATTGACTCTCTTCCACAAAAAATTATAAATGGATTTCGAAAGATTATTCTTTTATCTAGCATTCGCATGTAATAAATTTTGAGAATTTTTTTAAATTTTTAGTATAATAAGGTTATTCCATAGGTCGTTGGCAGATTTGTTAATAATATTTGTTAATAAAGATTTTGTATTTATTTATTTATTTATATCTATGTATTACAGTTTACACCTTATTATTTCTTAACTTTTTTTCATTGAATATAAAATAATTATTTTAAATAAATTGGAGAACCGTTCAGCGGTATTCTGTTTTATAAAATTATTAGCTGACCTGACAAACGTTGTTCTGCCGTATAAATTATTTCTAGTGAATATTTTGGTTGTTAAATAAAAAAAAAACAACGAATGTATTGTGTTCGGGAATGGGATTTAAGTCAGAAAGAGGAATGGAGCTCTGTAGACGATGACCACCGATAAAATCAAAAAAACACTAACTAAAGTAGGAAAATGAAATAAAGAAAATATTACTATGAATTTCGAAGAGCAATTGAGTGTACGATATTTTTGTCGGTCCGCCTTTAGCCAACACAAATAAGCTTGATGGTTTGCCCAGGCGAGAACATGATGCCGAATGAAACATCAAAATGACGCGACGCTTCTCGTGAATGTCTCGCGCATGTGTGGATGAAAGTTTGATGAGGCAGACGTAGCGTATCTGCCATTCAACAACATAAATAAATTCGTTCTGTTTGAAATACGAAAGATGGTTAAAATTGTTCCTTCAAAAATGGGCGTGCGGGTAGGAGGGTTAAAATTTTGGGTTATAGGTATTTTTTGATGCCAAATAAAAAAAAAATACAATTTTTTTTTGTCAAAAAATAGATTTTTTTTCTGGGTAGGGATACCCTAATCACTAAGCGGTATGAAATTTATTTAAAACCTATTCTCATACCTACCAGATATACATTAAAAATTTCATAAAAATCGGTCAAGCCGTTTCGGAGGAGTGCGACCACAAACACCGTTACACGAGATTTTTATACATAAGATTACAAATCATACGGAAGCGCCTATGGTAGACGTTTAAATACAAAAAGAAAGCTCAATGTTTTCTCTTTCCATATCTGTTTATACTATATATGTTTAGTTATATTATAACAGGTGCTTTATGAAGACGGGTGCTGTGACAGATTTAATGGTTTTAAGTGACCCTATTAATATTACGTGAAATCACTTCATAATAAAACATTGCTACCTCTAAATTAAAAAAAATTAAGTATCAAGAGAGAGTTCCTACTTCTTTTGACTAACACTATTTTAACATGCAACAAAGGTCTAAAAGACTTAAGCTTCTAAAAATGAACCAGCGAGTTCATACTCCCCACTAAATCTCCGTATTAGTAATGCACGACTCATCTCAACGATTTAGGATAAAATACATCTTCCTTGATAGGCTACCCAGCTCGCCGAACATTTATACAGGATGTTCTAAAAAAGTTCCCAAACTTATAAATAACAAAAAAAAAATTGTTTTGACGGCCTCCGTCGTTGAATGTTTACGATTCTTGATGACGAATCCGGTGTTAATTCCATTATTTCACATTTAAAATTTAATCAAATATAAATACCTATTTTATAAAATTTACGGTACTTTCATGGTGGTAGATACCTTCAGTAGTCACCCGGTCAAACACCACCATTCATAATCAAAACGTTACTTGTAATTGATTTAGCCATGTTTAGAGATCACAGGTGTAAGATCATCATTCGGAAATGAAACGTGACTTGAAATGGATTTAAACGTGTTCAGGGACCAGATCTGAATAACCAGGTACTTCACCACCTTCCTTTTCAACACCCCCGTCTCCACCCCACCACTTCATTATTCTCCTCCCACTAACATATCCCAATTGGGGATGCCGAAGTTTCACTGGCTCCAGAATGGGAGTAGTTAGGACACTTGTGCGCCTCTCAATTAAAACATATTTTATGGTTTGGTTATTTTAAGCTTTCATCACGTTAATTTAATGACCGTCCAATCGACGGTCACTCGGGGGGAGGGGGGGGGGGGGGGATCAACTTTCGGGTCACCGTAGGTAACTACTATTCCTGTAAAATGAAACGGATTGAGAGAAATATAATCGAAAGTTTCCAATAAACTTACCGGTATTTTCTTGCTAGCTTAAAGGAAAGTTTGAACGTCCTTTAATACTTATTTAACTTTAATGAATATTTTTTCATGCCACTTAATCTTAGCAAATCGTAGTTTTTAAAAATTCCTGATAGATGGAAGTGGCCAGTTACACAGTGCCGGCCGGCCCGTGGGGGTCAAGGTTTATGGATTACTAGCAGACCCGGACACACGTTGCTGTGGCTTACCCAACCTTTATAACCAACGCCATCTGTTAATTTGCATACATATCAAATTCACACCGCCCGCTTAAGCGTCGATGACACGCGGCGATTTTACAAGCCACTATCTGGGAAATTCACTAACTGTTCGTAAACTCGCCCAGTGTCATCGTGTTACTTGCTAACTAGCAGTGACTAGCAGATTGTTGATAATCTACGAAAAAAAGTTGAAAGGTCCTCAACTTTACTCGCCTACACGCTTGCTCCGTTTGCTCGTGATTGGTTTATTCATGCTTCCAACATGGCTTCCGATAAACAGCTGATTTCGACTGTCAAAAATCTAAAGAATTAGTTCACGCAGGCGTTGTTATTCTTGTTACTGGCGCTAGCAGCAACCTCAGTTTCCTACGCTTCTGAGCCAGTGGACAGTTTTGTGTCTCATCATGAAGAATCTCACTCGCCGATTTACCCGCTTTTAAACTTAGTAGATAATAGCTTGTAAACTCGCCGTGTATCATCGACGCTTTACCAGCTGCCCGCTGCCCGCTGCCTGACTTGAATCTTTGAATTTCTCAACTTTTCTCTACAATAATATGCATGTATCAGTGGCGTAGCGAGGGGGGGGGGGGGGGACCGCCGCGAGTGCCACCCGCAGGGGGGTTCCACTCGACCAAGATATTGCATACACGTCACCAAGATAGTGCATACACATGAACACGGCCTGTTATTTAGATTTTCGTAACCCTATGGTTCCCCGTGCCCCGAATTCTGGGGCGGTCGGTCGAATAGCCTATATTCTGAAATTCTCTAGCCACCCCCCTCCCTAGGATGGATGAATTGATGAATTTCTCAAGTTAACTTTAATAGGAGGGGGGGGGGGGGGGGTGACACTACACCCCGGGGGGTGACATCCGCCCCGGGTGCCACCCATGCTAGCTACGCCACTGGTATGTATTATACATATAAACCTTCCTCTTGAATTACTCTATCTATTGGTGAAAGCCGCATGAAAATCTGTTGAGTAGTTTAAAATATCTAAGCGCACATACAGCGGGAGCGACTTCACTTTATACTACGTAAAGACAAACCTCACCCCATAAACTCGGGCACCTCTGCCAAATTACTAAACGTAGCAAACCCCCTATGGCAGAGGTGTTGGTTATTCAATAAATGGTTCCCGAGGCGGCGGAACTCATACCTGCCTCTTAAATTATAAGATCTAAGCAAAAAATATCTACACTCAACAATGACGGAACTAAATATCACCGACTCAAATGCCATAGAAATAACCGTAAATAATGACATATGTATTCTAGCCATGTACCGATCTCCACCTATAAAAAACATATTTCCCTTTCTGAGTTCCCTAGACAGTCAACTCAACAAAATGATAAAACTAAAAAATATCTGCTTAATAGGAGATATGAATATTAACATTGTAGAATATAAAAAGCATCCTCAAAGTAACGACTACTTAAACCTTTTGTTGTTTCATGGACTCATAAATGAAATATTTATGAGTCATTTAAATATTTCATACCATAAATGAACCCACGAGAGTCAACTTCAATCTAATCAACCTTTTACCCACCCAAACATGTATTGACCACATTATGTTAAAAACAAAAAGATCTTACCAATCCATAATCCATCACTCAACAATGACTGACCACTACTCACTTATCCTAAAAATAAATACCACAAATAATTTACAAGTTAAATATTCCAATACCTCAAAAACATATAATAAAACTGATTTTTTAAAACTAAATGATACATTTCATAATAAAAAATGGGAAGAACTTGTAGAAAATAATACAATTTAATAGAGCATGGTCACTTTTTATACAATGTATTCAAGACGAATTTAATAATAATACTGTCGTCACCGAAAAAAGTTCTCCAACTAAACTTAAATTTCTAAAACCGTGGATATCAAAGGGAATTTTAACAAGTTTCAGTAAAAGAGCCACACTTCATAAACAATCTAAATCAAACCCATACGATATCTATCTCATAAATTTCTATAAACGATATAGAAACTTATGCACACGGCTTGCACGTATATCGAAAGTAATATATTATAAAAATAAATTATTTAAATGCAACAAGGACCCCAAAAAAATATGGCAAATTCTAAAAAAAATATCCCACACAACTACAATGAAAAACGACGCTATAACTGGATTAAAATAGATAAAGAAATTATTAAAATATCAACCACAAAAAGTATGTAATTATGTAAACAATTATTTCGCTAATGTAGGCAAGGTTTTAACAAGTAAAATCTCGACACACTACGATACCCCTAAATCCGCAAACCACCATACACACACAGGTATTGCTCCATTTAAAATACCATACATTACCCGGAAAGAAACACTTAAACTTATAAATGACCTAAAAAATACAAACTCACAAGGCAATGACAGAATTTCACCGAAAACACTAATAATATTAAGCTCCGCACTTCATATCCCCCTAACTACACTCATAAATCGGTCCATTAAAGAAGGCATTTTGTGATTCCAATCCACAAAAATGGAAACAAGGAAGAAATAAATAACTACAGACCAATTACAATTTTAAACACGCTTTCAAAAATTCTTGAGAAACATATAAAAAATAATCTGTTAACTTTTCTCAACAAAAATAATATACTATCACCCAATCAATATGGATTCAGGGAAAATATGAGTGATAGCATGTGATAGCCTCTGTAACAGACTTCCTCAAAACAAATATAGACCAAATATATAGGGCAAAAAATGCCTTGGAATATTTCTAGATCTGGCAAAAGCGTTTGACACAATTCATCATCAATAGACCTATTCGATAAACTAAAAAACATCGGAATCACGGGAATAGAACTCAAATTAATTGAAAGTTATATGGGAAATCACACACAGTATACCTCTACAGAAAACACATGTAGTGACAAGGAACAAATATCCTACGGAGTACCCCAAGGGAGCGTACTTGGTCCAACCCTATTCCTTATATATATATTAATGACCCGTGTCACCTCCAAATAGACGGGGAAATTATAAGTTTTGCTGATGACACTGTGTTACTCTTTAAGGCCAAAGACTGGAAAAAATTAACCCCAAAAGCAGAACTTAGCTTAAATATTACTAAAAAATGGCTCGACTCTAACTTATTAACTTTAAATATAGATAAAACAAAATTCATAACTTTCAGCATAAATTCGAGAGGCCAACCCTCCAATAACATCCACCTTATAATACATTCCTGTCAATCAAACATTGATATATCAACACAAACCCCATGCGATTGTCCCCCAATTACACAAACGGAAAATATTAAATATCTTGGTATATACTTCGACCGTTATATAAAATGGGATAAACATATGGATTCGGTTATAGGAAAACTAAACAAGTTGATTTACTTTTTTAAAAACTTGGGAAATATTTTAAACCGGTGTGATATAAAAATATATATACCTCGCACTTGCACAATCCATAATGGAATACGGCATTATTGCCTGGGGCTGTGCCAGTAAAAAATACATTAATACAATGTTTAAAGCTCAGAAAACCCTAATAAAAGTAATACTTAAGTTACCAATACTAACACCCACTTCAATCATATTCGAAAAATTCCCAGTGCTGAAAATTCAAAAATTAAATTCAAAACAAATACTTACTTTCTTTTAAAAGAACCTATCCACATTTAACACTTCACAAAATTCTCGCAATGCTAGAACAAGACATGCTCACCAACTACAAACACCAAAAATAAACACATCCTTTTTTTTTTGTTTCGTGTACATTCATATCCACCTTCTTTTTCTTTTTTTCCTTTCAAATACTTTGTACATGTATGTGTATATTACCCTTATGGAATGTGTGGGATTGCACTCTCCTCCCCACATACTGGAATAAACACTTATTTATTTATTTATTTATTTTTGGACAAAAACACTACAGATACCAGGCTATAAAACTATACAATTCTCTTCCTACACAATATAAAACAACTAATATTATTGAATACAAAAAAAAACATAAGATACTGGCTACAATCTTTTTAACTTTTAATTTATAATTTTTTGTCGAATCGAAGTCGATTTTATATTTTGATTTTTATTGTTTCTCTTTTTATATTAGCTATTAACACTCTCTTGTTTTACTATTCACAATTTATAATTTATAATTTACAACTGAAAAATGTCCTCTACAACACAGGTGAACTCCTAGTGTGGAGGACATATATATTATACCATTGTAATGTAAATGTACTAAGAATAAATTAAAATAAAAAAAAATATAAAAATAAATCAATGATATATTCAACTCAAGTAAATAAAATATTAAACTGTCTTCCATCCCAGTGATTGGGATTACTTAAGCTCGATTTTAGTCGATATTACAAGTTACTTTATGTACGTTATCGTGTATAATGAATATTTAACTGAGCCAAGCGTCCGCTCTATTGGAAGCTCTCAGTAGTGCTGAGATAATAACCGTTCGTGCATTAGACACGAACGGCGATGGTTGCCACTCTACTAAAAACTAAAACTAAACTAGTACCACTTAACTGACATACGAGTATGTTGAGACAACTCAAAACTGCATAACGATATCTGTTGATGGACATTGAAACTATACATGTACATAAACGGCATTTTTCTTCTTTGTATTTTATTTATTTTTCTTTTTATTTTTAAATAAACGATTAATTTCTCATCCACCTGTATAATACTGTTAAGTAAGACATACGTAAGGCTGTGGGTTTTACCTCGGCACCTCCAGAAAGGGTAGATGGTAGTAGGTAGGAAAGGGTGGGTGGATACACTAGACCCCCCCCCCCTATCTGCAGCCCCGTTAACTATCCCCGATTTATATCTCCTCAGGGGGTAGATAAATTTCAAACGTCATCTAGCGGTTTCCACGGCATTATAATGGCGAGATTTCAGGTTGGAAGCGATACCGGTTTATTCGTGGAAACGAACAAAATTTCATATCTCTACATATTATAAATTAAAGTCCTCCGCCGCGTCTGTCTGTCTGTCTGTTCGCGATAAACTCAAAAACCACTGAAAGCATTTTCTTGCGGTTTTATTTATTTATTTATTTCTATGTATTACAGTATTTACCTATTAATTAACATTTTTAAATAATAGATAAATTTTGAAAACATTTTTACATAATATATTTTGCAATTTTATTATGTTGGGTGTATGGTAGGTTTGCGAAGGTAAACTGTGGATAGATATTGTTGTATGTTTCGTGAACACCTCACTAGGAGAACCTGTCCTGAGGTGTTTACGTGTTTATTTTTGATTATGTGTGGCAAGTAGGGAATGCAAATCTCGCGAGATTGGGGCTCCAGCGAGATCCCGCGAGTTTAGGATAACAATACTGCGAGATCTCGCCAATTTCGAGATCTCGCGAGATTGGAAGTTTTGTGTGTTTTTTTGGCAAATAATCACAATATTTGAATAAATTAGGAAAAAAATAATAAAAGTTATAAGTATTATAAGATAAACATTTATTTTCACGAATTTTTCAATAGACTTTTATGCATCAAACATTGTTTCTATTTGTCTATAATTTTTTAATAAACTTCTAAGTAGTAAACTTTGACGTACGTATCTATCAAATAACAAATAAAAGAAACAACCAGTCTTCTCTTCTAATATCAAACAAAATAGCAATAAAACAGTTCAATATAACAAACAAAACAACGAGAAGTAAAAAAATGAAACTTAACAACTTCACATAAGAAACTTTTTTTGCATAAATAACCAAAAAAATACTCGAATGAAATCAAACTCAATCACGTTACACGTTAGCTAACAACAACTGTTAGTAAACAAAACAAATGCGCACTGATGACGCTGCACGCCGGCTCAATTTTCGACCAATCGCACGCACAAACGAATCTGAGAGACACCTCGTCCCGCGACCGCTACCTCAGGCCGCCGCCTCATGCGCACCGAACGAAACCGACAGATCGCAACTCCGTCCGTGTCAGTCCACGCTTCGAATAAGATGTTTTTATGCTCAAGTGCAATCTCGTTAAACTCGCGAGATCTCGCCCTTTTTTTGTCGGCCGAGAAAAAGGCCGAGATCTCGCGAAAACGAGATCTCGCGAGAACGAGATTGCATTCCCTAGTGACAAGTATTAATGTGTTGTAGTAGAAAGTTTTATATTTATTTTATTTTAATGGTTATTGTACATTGGTTATTAAGAAGTTAATTTTTATGTTTGGTTTGGAGTAAATAGGTTTTGGACAAATAGTGTTCCTTTAGTTTTTATCCAGACTGTGATTTGTTTTTTTAGTTTATTTGTTGGTGAATGAATAATCAGCAGATTGTTTCAAAGAAGGTGGCATGCTGTTATATAGTTTGATAGAATAGTAGTTAAAGGATCTTTGTCCGTGGGTCGTGTGCTTTAGCGAGATGTTGAGTGTTAGGTTTGTTGAAGACCGACTTGTTATTGAGGAAAGTAAAGGGATATGAAGTTTGAATTTGAAGAGGTGAAGAATAGACGATTTAGCGTAGAGTTGTCTGATTGACAAAACGTCGAGCATCTTGTAATTTTTTTCAGAGTCTGTATCATATGCTACTTGAAGTATTAGTTTGATTGTTGCCTTTTGTGCCTTTTCTAGTGGATCTAGAGAAATATTACTTGCACTTCCCCAAGACAGAAGACCATACATGATTAAAGATTGGGAAAGAGCAAAGTAGATAGATCTTAGTATTGTGCGTGGGAAGATATTTTTTATATTATTTAAAAGATACATGATTTTTTTAAGCTTGGATGTAATTAAGTTAATGTGGTCATTCCAGCGTAGGTTTTCGTCAATTATGACGCCTAGATATTTTATTTGTTTGACATTTTGTATGATTTCGCAATTGCATGATGAGAAGGGTTGGGAGCAGTCGTGTATTTTCAGAGCGAGGGTTGGAGGAGGTTGACTTCTTTGAGTTATACTATGTGTTATGAATTTAGTTTTTTTTGTATTGAGTAAGTTTGTTTTCATTGAGCCATTGTTTGATGACAGCAATTGACATTGTTTAATGACATTGGTTTTCACCAATAGATAGAGTGATTCATGATGACGGTTTAGGTATATAATTTGTCAAGGTTTTGTGTAAATTGGTTGAAATATATAATATTTATTTAAAGAAGAATGTCGGTATGTGGTGGAAGAGCGGGCTGGCAAGCGGGCGGTGTGGATTTGATTTGTATGCAAATCTGCAGTTTTATGCCGAGGTTGATGAAATTTTAAACATGTGACCTTCAAAATTAGAGTAAGGTCACTGCCTATATTTGATTTCGAAAACTCTGTGCAAAGCCCGGGCATCACCGGGGACTAGAGCTAGTAAAATAATATTTTGAGTAGGAATATTGTTCACCTTGTGAGCCGTGTTAGTGGAAATTTATGGATAAACTAGCTGGTACCCGGCATGCGTTGCAATGCCATTTAATAAATAGTTTCTCCCTGCAAGTCCATTCCTGCCTTTCCTCCCAGCCGCTAAAATATATGAAATACACACATTTTCAAAGCACCACTAGTAGTAATTTTTTTATACAAATTTCATAACGCCAGAGCTTATCATTATATACAGAAGCATTCTCCTGCTAAAATGCAATGTTCGTAATAATAATTATTTATGCTCATAAAAATAAATATAAATTGAAAAAAGTCGAACACAAACATCAAACCAGAAGTAAGGGCAGAAATGACCTTTCTATTCCAACAAGCAACACAGGATCTTATTCTCATACCTGGGACCGAAATTATATAACAAAATCCCTTCACAACTATAACTGTGTGACGTGTCATCCTTCGGTAAAAAAATAACAAAACGGTTACAAGATTTAGGCAGGACAGAGTGAGAAATATTATTAAAAAATGTTATTTGATAATTATGTATTAAGAGCACCTTATATATTTCTTTTGTTTCCAAAATTTTTCTTTTCTTTTATTTTTCTTTTACTTACTGCTTTTCGAATACATTTTTTCTTGTTAATTAATTGATTCTAGAACCTATTACTCCACTGTATAATTATGTAAATGCAAATTGTGAAGCTTAACTTTATGAATGATAATGTACGAATACTTTATGAATGATAATGTACCTACCAACCTAATATGAATATTTCAATTTGACTGTCCTAGAACGGGAGACCTTCCTAGTTGGACAGTCAAAGCTTCCTTATACTGAATGTATTTTGTAACAAATAAAATAAATAAAAAAATAAATAAATCAAGAATAAACATTAATAATTTTTTTCTAAATTTACCCAGTTTTTTTTCGTTTTTGATGTCGTTTGGGAAGCAGTTATGTAAGTTGCCCCATCGTAACCAATGGATTGTTTACTATAGTTAGTGTGGACGGTGTTTAAATGTTTATTTTCGTATAGATAAAATTTTGTTGCGCACGCCGGAATTTTCACCAGCTACCTATTAATTCGTATGACTTTCGTAACCTTGAATTAAAAAAGTAATGTAAATGGGTAAACATTTTGATCAATAACCCGGAGGTCGCGGGTTCAAATTCCAGCGTGCGCAAGTAAATTTAATTTGGTTAAGTTGGTTATTTCACAATTTATTAATTAAAATTATATATAGTATTTTTGCGGCACGTTCCAAAGTGGTAAATACGTTCTGTATCGCCCTGGTGTAAGACCATCATTCTTGAAATGGCTTTAGCTGAATCGATCGGAGTAGCCAGGTTCTTACCCAGCTTCATTTTCTTCATCTTCTACCTTTCCCCACAACCTTCAGCCTCACGACATTCCCCAATTGGGGAAGCCATAGCCTCACCGGCTCCAGATGGCTGGGAGCAACTGGAACTCAAGTGGGGAATTCACACATAAAAATGATGATAATTACAAGTGTGCAGTTCACACGCGGTAGAAGTGAAACCTTTATATAACTAAAATAAATAAGAGTGGAGAAGCTACGAAGCACCGCACAAAGAGGATACCGATTATTCTATTTTATGCTCTCGCTGGCTAAATCCTATAGATGCATGTGTTTGTCTCTTTTTAGTTTCATCGAGTTTCAAATCACTGTGCTAAAGAAGTTGTTACTTCAAAAAGTTTTCTTTATACATAAAACTACCTACCTAACTACATACAAAATACGAGCATTTTCACGTAAAATCCATTTTTACACGTATACGTATGTACAAGAACCGGGCGTCTATCCTTTGTTTATATTTGCGATTCTACGTTAAATCAAGATAAAATGCTCCATATTTGAATCTCGATAAAACACTTTCTCCGCTTTCCCATTCAATTTGTCTTTCTTCCAATACGCGTTCGGCAATAATATTTTACAAGAAGTATTTTGTGCGTAGAGATTGTGATCGTCGTCTTCTATGAAATTTATGTGCTGCTAGCCCCGTGAGAATCGCTGGAAAAGCTTGTTCCCTCGAAAATTCAAAATTAATTTTCGAATAAATCGCAGTGGTGACTTTCCTATCTAATTAAGCAATAAATTACTGTTGTACTGTCCCATAAAATATTGTACCAGATATGATAAGAAGAATGCTTCAATAACTTGATCACAGATCCTAATTCCCGATAAAAAAAATCGAGTGCAGTTAACACGCAGTAGAAGCGAAACTTTACCAAAACAATCTCAACCAATGAAGAACCAAGGAGCCTTGAAAAGTGAGGTCATAATCAAAGCGGCCAATGAGCGCAGATTTAGCGTCATTTCCGTTTTATATCTCAACTAATAGGAGCCTTGATAGGAGTTTGATGCTTCGCAGGTGCTGTAATGTGTCATTTCCGTTTCATCCGAATTCCAAATCACAACGGGGCTATAGAAGTTTCACTTCAAAAAATTTTGTAGGGAAAGTGGGGAGGCAAAGAATGGCATTTTTTCAAATAACTGTTTCCACGCTCTTGCAAGGGCAGTCATTCTACCTTGGGTCCACGTGATACAAAAATACAAGTTTTTCTCGAAATTCTTCCAACGTTTTAAGGCTCTGCAACCGGGCTCGAAAAGAAGAAGGTGGAGAGATACGAAATTACGAATGTTAGAGGAGAGCGCTAACATTTACAGCGACAAAATTGATACGAAAATTGCGAAAATGTTTAATAAAACACGACTCGTTTAAAATAGAGCAAAAATCTCTTTAAAATAGGGCATTATCTTAAACAGCATTTAAAGAAACACTGAATTTTTTCATGCATATAACTTGTAAAATAACTGACAAAAACGTGTTTATAATACTTTTTGGAGCATACTTTGCGATTTTTTTCTATCGAGGGAATTTTATATAATTTGCGTTTCAGCGCGGGCAAAGTCTAGATATTATCTTCAAGAATAACATATATTTTTTTAAGAGCTTTAAAACTTACCGTGTTTAAGGGAAATATGTAATAAATCGGTAAAAATCCGGGTTGCGGGCCCATAAGCTTGCGACAATTTTTTCTGATGTTTTTTCAGCTACCTTTAAATGATCACAGTGTTCAAAGAACTGGTTTGTAACCTAGATAATGCCTCGGATGAACATATCTGATTTTTGAAGTGAAACTTCTTTAGCGCCGTTAGTGATTTGAAATTCGGATGAAACGGAAATGCGTCACAACTCAGTTCTACACAAATACTCGGTTCTAATATAATGCGATAAATTCGCACCTCGGCGCGTGCCTCCCATAGCGCAGTGGGCAAGACGCCTGACAAGTCTCAGTGGCCAGAGAGACAGACATTAAGCGAATGGAGGTTCGAATCCTACGAAATCAAATGAAATCAATCCCAAAAATTGGATAACCAAAAACTCTGCAATTGGTCACCTCAAGTGGTTCGCTACTTTGGTAACTTAGCAGGGGAGCCCTGTTCCAAGGTAGGTGAGGTGTGTTCAGGCCTTGGCGGCGGATGGCCACCCACCAACTGCACGGCTGGCTGGATCGGGAGAGGCCAGTTCAGGGAGACCTTTTAATCACTTGCATTGCTTGCTTACCCATCGTCTTGCACAGCAGCGGGAGGGATGGATTCAGACGTCCGTCACTCCTAGACACACTGACCCCTAGATTACAACCCACTACTCATACCTTTTCATTCCCAGAACTTCCTATCCTTCCTTTCATTAAAAATACTCTCCACATAGCATCCTCAAACGTGATATAGGACCCAAGGGAATTTATTTTCCCCAGGGCCTCATCTGTGGGATTATTGTAATATTTACGTTACTTATTTTACTACTTTATGCTACAAATATATCACCCTTCAAAGATATACCAAACAATAATTACTTGATCTTAAATGATGAATAAACAACGATTGCGTTGCGGAAACACGTCCAAATCCACTATCTAATCTCATCTGCGTCACGAGTCACGAAAACGAGCTATAAATAGTAAAGTTGAACTTCCCACCATCCCTGTTATGTTTACTATTTGCTATTTACCGCTTCCCAAACAAGAGTGTTTATTCCCTTAGTGGAAATACATTTTCATAATATGTAATAAAAATTTTCCACTCTCCGTAAAAAATACATTTTCAAAATATAAAAATCTTATGAAATGAACAACGTCTTTTGCAGTATTGTATGTAAATATTTTATATTACGAGAGAGGAATGGGCCTTTTTCATATGAAAGAGAAATGAGTCTATTTAATACTCGTGAATTTTTATTTTTTCCTCCCCTCGCCTCTCACGAGTAGATTTTTCTGATTTATGTATGCGAAAATGCTGTATTTTCATAGGAAGTTTTGCTGTTGGACTAAATAATATCTCCAATGTTATTGGTTTGCTTGAGTATAATGCCTAATAAATAATATCTCACAAGATCTAGAATAACTTTGAGCCTATTATCAAATCGAAAGACTTGTAAAGGAAAGATTGTCGCTTGTTCTGCGATGTAAACTCAGAAGGGTGATCCTATAACTTTTTTGTTATTTTTTGCGTTATGACAGCGTTACGAGACAATTAAGACAAAAGGGCAAAACCCGCCGGATACCGGAAGGCGTCTTTTGTGCGTTATCGACTGTCAAATTTCTGTGATTTTCTAGCATATTTATACTTCTCGTTTGTTAACCACAAAATATACCATTTTTAAAAATTAAATTAAAAAAAAAATTCTTAATATATTTTTTTTAAATTTCATTTTTTAAAAGATGCATTTGTTAAAAATACTTTCACCTATTAATTGTTTTAAAGAAATTCGTAAAATTGACGGAGATACAGCATTTTATGTGAAACTGTTTGAAACAGTTTGTACATTGCATTATCGTTCACCAAAACTATAAACGCGTTTTTCTCGAAACTGTGTTTTTCAACCTGGTTGACAAGATATTAAAAAAAACTGTATATACGATTTGCACGCACCGAGTTTTAAACTGTTTGAAAATCCAGTCTCTATTTGTTTATAAAAGGCCCCCTTCTATTTTTTATTTTTTATGTACGACTGTGACGTCACGCCCGTCCAGGAAATCCCGGGTCTTGGCGACAATTTTTGTAAGCCGCCAATAGCGAAACCTACGTCATTATCGAACAACGAATTAGCATTTTTATAAATTTAGCAAATAATCATTTTTACATTTCAAGGAAAACAAATTTTAATCATTATTTACCTAAAGAGGTGCTGGCGAAAATTTTTGAATGAAGATCATTTTGTATCTATTTCATTTACTGGTAGATACTATATGTACTTGTATAATTACGTTTATTTATAAAAAATCTATACACTACATTTTCATGATTTCCTTTAAATTGCCAACCTTCCTTCTCTCTTCCTTCTTCCCTCACTCACTACCTTCAGCTAAATGATAATGCTATAATTCAACTGTCTTCAGCAAATCGCAACCCATGTGCGGTAAAACTAAATAAAGTATTGAAATATAACTATATTCCGATATAACTAAATAAAGTTATTGGGTAACGATAAAAAATACTACTTAGATACAAATCTCGGGCTTAGATTTGTTAAGTACCTGATAATATTAAATCTATAAAATTTCGCTTACAAAACCAGCCATGTCACAATCTCTTGCGGCAAATTCATAATAATTGTTTATTTATTTATTGTACATACTTACCCTTCAAAGAGTAAAAAACATGACGCTTTCTACGCGAAGATATAAAATACATGGTTTCATCCCTTTCTCACGTCTGAAGACCAGATATCGTTGTCCTCCTTCCCACCGACCTTTCTGCCTTATGACCCAGAAATGATAGATTGCCTTGGGAAAATAATATCCTCAAATTTCTGGGAACAAATATTAAGAAGAAGCGGTAAGTACGCTTTCACACACAATATCGGAAAGATGAGAAAATATTTGTGATAAAATCGAGCTGTGTTATTGGCAATGGAAAAAGTTACAATGAAATGTTTTGGGTTACCTATAATCTTTTGTCCACGTGGGATTAAGGTATCAAGATAGAACCATTCGTTGTTCAACCAACCAACCAAGAGCTTATGTTGTCAATCAATGTTTGAAACTGATTAGATTTGGTAGTATTTTTGGTTTTGTTCCCAATTTTAAGATATTTATTCTTCTTTTGAATGTAGCTATAACTTTGTGGCTATCCATTATAGATAAATGAAACAATGTCAAATCAGTATACGTTTGCCCTGAAGAAGGAGTGGTGGTTCCGAAACCGTTCGGCTTTACAAAAATATACAAGTGGTTCAAACAAAGTAACATTGTTTCATTTATTTATTCTTTGATCAAATATTTATTAGAAGAAATAACTTAAAACAGTTTCCTTGTTTTGTGTTTAAGCCTTTAAGTTTTTACCTACACATGCCTCTCAATTTGGGAGGCGAGTATGGGAACCGCCGCCCCGGGAACCATTTATTGAATAACCAACTCCTCTGCCATAGATCACCCCAAGTGGCTCGCTACGCATGGGACTTAAGCAAGGGTGTCGGGATCATGGGGTGAGGTTAGTCCGGATCTTGGCGGCTGATGCGTCTGCCCACCAACTGCGTGGCAGGCCGGATCGGGAGAGACTAATTGAGCGAGACCTCTCCAACAGGACTCTCTCGGAACATCGCCTTGCTCCGCAGTGGTAGATATAGATTCATATTTCTGTCATTCCTGGAAACACTGACGCCGATTCCTCCCAACGCCCGACCACCGACCCTCCACCCTATATATTTTTCTTTCCTTTCTCTCCTTTCTTTCCTAAAAAATCCCCTCTACTAGGCATTACCAAATATGGCATAGGCTCTGAAGGGAGCTCAAGCTGAGTTAACGTAAAAAAGGTTTTTAAAAACGTTTACCCACAATTCTCAACGACGCAAACGGCGCCCCTGAAATTTCTCAAAAAATTAATTATCAAACCTGCTAACGCTTACCAAAGCATTTTGACTCTAAAAGTACATAATTTAGAAAGAAAACAGTATTTAAAAAGCACATTCCCATTGAGAAGGCAATTAGTTAGAAAACAGTCACTTCATTTTTTATGTCGTTCCAGCAATAAAAAAATATAAAAATAATATTTAAACTTTTGACTGTCAACGAAAAAATCCCACCAATTTGTAATCATTAATTGTGCACTAAGAATAATGATTATTTCTTTTTACAATGACGTACAAATCACAGATCTCCGCATTATAGAAAAAAAAGGACAAAAAACTTTTATAATGTACTAGCTTTTTCCCGCGGCTTCGCTCGCATGGTGTAAGGGGGGTTCCCACTCCGCCTCCTCCACCTCCCCCCTCCCCCCCTCTCGGCAGTCTGGTATGCAATTTGGAGGCGGGTATGGGTATCGTCGCCCCGGAACTGTTTATTGGATAACCAACACCTCTGCCATAGATCACCCCAAGTGATGTGCTGCGTTTGGTGACTTAGCAGGGGTGCTCGGGTTCATGGGGTGAGGTATGATCAGGTCTTGGCAGTGAATGCATCTGTCCACCTGCTGCGTGGCGGGCCGGATCGAGGGAGAATGGTTGAGGGAGCCGGACTATCTCGACCCATCGCCTTGCACCGTAGTTGTAGGGATGGATTCATACGTCCGTAACTCCTGGACACACTGACCCCCATATTCTTACCCACCCCTCGTACCTTTATCCTTCCCAGAACTTCCTATCCCTCTCTTCATTAAAAAGACCCCCACGTAGCGTCTCCTAAGATGACACAAGGCCTAATGGAATTTTTTTCCTTAGTGCCTCCTATGTGGAGCTAATGAAAAAAAATAGATCATTACAAAATGATCTCTTAAAAATAATATAAAAAAGTAGTTTGCAATTTCAATTAAAACTAATAACCGCATAAAGATGCGAAATATTTGAATATTGCAGCTTGTCTGTGGTAATTTACATAGTTGGCTTGAAGAAAGAAGATCTACAATGCTAATCGTGCTGGAGAGTTTTCTTCATTAAATCCTTGTAATTTAAATAGACCGCTTTAGTCTCCAGGGTTTAATCTTGCGTCTAATATGTGTCTACTGTCTACACGAGTTAATTTGCTTTAATAGCTCCGAAATTGGGAATAATTTTTATTTGGGTTCCGGTTTTCCAATAATTACCGAAATGGAAGTGATGAAGCTAACCTTATCAAACCTGATTGAAAATACAAAACTTTAATCCATTTCGGACAATTACACATATCTTTCAGCCGATTGCCGCTAGGAAGTGTCCATATTAACAAAAATAACCATATCGTCGGCTTGGTTCCGCGACTTTTCATCCCGCGACAAAATTTATTCGACAAAATATCCCCGACAAAATATCTTACGGATAAACATTCCCCAACAAAATATATACAAAAAACCCAAACCTAACCTAACAAAAAAATGGTACAAAAGTAATACCGACATCCTGTAAAGTTAACAAATTATTGTACAAAAATAGTAAAATGGGACAAAAGTAATACAGACATCCTGTAAATAAAATAAATTATTTTTAAAAAATAGCAAAATGGGACAAAAATAATACAGACATCCTGTAAAGTTATGCTATGTTTTAGTAGATATTTTGTTGGAGGATGTTTTGTTCCTAGGATATTTTGTCGCAGGATGAAAACGTGCTTTACCCGTTGGCTTAATGCGTATCTCCCGTTTGTCAAGTTTTACAGGAGGCACAAAATACTTGTAGTGGAAAAAAAATGAAAGACATGTCATTATTTGTATTTATGTTGAGAGCACATCGTGATATATTTCTGAACTTATTTATGAACGATCATTAAACGTTACACGTAAGTAAAGGTTTTCCACTTCAAAGTGGAATTAGGAAGTTTACATATTTTCTTTAAGAACGGAAAATGGAGATAGGAATTGTAAAGTTTTTCTATAATCCTCTACAAAGATATTGTATTTTATTAGTACTGGCCAGTATCTCAGTACTATTTTGTATTGATTGAACGACTTATAGTTCTTTGAGATCACAGTGACTGTTTATTAAGGTGGGTCATTTAAAAAAATGTTATTTTTAAATTCTAAGAGCGATAAAAAGGTGCCAAATTGGTTCAAAACGACGCGACGTGTTTAAAATTTTACAATTTCTGATACAATTATCTTTTTTGGTTTTCTTTACTTATATTTCTAGTTATCAAAATTAACAGACTTTACAATATAATTCACAATGAAAGGTATACCTCCCTGTGTTTGTGATAATATTATTATTTACTAGCTTTTTCCCGCGGCTTCGCTCGCATGGCATTAGGGGATTTTTTCTCAGCCTCCTCCACATTCCTTCTCCCCACTCCACTCCCCCCATCAATCCCCCTCCCCCTCCACCCACTCCACTCCCCCCCCATCAACCTCCTTCCCCCCACCCCCTACACCTCCCCACAACCTCCTCCATCCTTCCCCTTTCCCCTTCCTTCCCTCCCCCTCTCCCTCCCCCTCGCACTCCCCTAACCCCCTTCCCCCTCACCTTCCTCCCCCTCCCCTTCCCCCCTCCCCACTCCCCCCACTCACCTCTCGCATTCCACACATTCATTCCCGATACATTCAGTTTTCAAACTGCTCGCATGCCACCTGTTGTAATTTCTTATACAAAATTCATAATGCTAGAACTCAACGGTAGTTTTATACAAAAAAAAACGAACAAAAAAAAGAATTATCCAATTTGGTTCAGTCGTTCGGGTTTATGCGCATACATACATTTTGGTGATTCATTTTTATAGATAGTTATTAAGTACGAATTATTATTCTTCTTTTTATATTCTACCAAAAAATCCAGTACGACAGTTCTTAAAAAATGCGATACCTGTCTATCCAATAAAAACAATAATGTTGTGTGACATTATGTCAAAATTTGAGAATGACATTTTGCAAAACAAAGATTCTTAAATAAAAATTCTATTTTAGAAAATATTTAAGCGAATTTATTTGAAGTACCTACTTCCGTTATAATTTGAATCGATTAAAGAATTATAGAAATCTTACTAATCGTGCCACCCATTGCAATTTTTTCATACAAATTTCGTAATGCCAGAGCTCTGAGCTATAGCCTCTCTCTCTGGTTTCAATCCTGGGATTGGTTTGCAGCAATTTCATCTATTCGTTTCTTCCACTCTTCCCTGTCTTGTGCGGCTCTTTTGAATTCTGCATATGATAAGCAGCGCACGTCCACCAGCAGGTCCTCCAGGTACTCTCGGCGTGGGCGTCCCCTAGCGTTTGTCCCCTCGGTCATACCCTCCATTATGGCATGCAAGAGGCCTTCTTGTCTTATTGCATGGCCGATCCATCTTGCGCGCCTTTCGGACAAGGTCCTGAGCAGGTGCCTTCCTCCTTCGATTCTTTGGAGAACCTCCTCATTTGTGATGTGGTCTCTCCAGGAAATTCCTAGTAGTCTTCTATAGGACCACATCTCAAAAGCCTCTAGTCTCCGTTTATCTCTTTCGGATAAGCACCATGTTTCGCAGCCGTACATCAAGATACTCCATACATAGGTCTTGATGAGGAGTATTCTCAGTTTCAGGTCTATATTATTCGATTCTATTATTTTCGACATTTTATTGAATGCAAGCCTAGCCTGGTGTATACGGCTGTCGACCTCGCTCTTAGACCGACCGTCCCATGTTATTTTGCTCCCGAGGTACACAAACTCCTTGGTGTTCTTTAGTGGAACTCCTGACATCTCTACTCTCATCTGATGTTGCATTCGGCCTACAGTCAGCAGCTTTGTTTTGTCTTTATTTATCCTCATGTTGTAATTATTTTGAAGAATGCTTTGCATGGTTGTTAAGGCCTCTTGCAGTTCTTCTTCGCTTTCAGCAACCAAAGCAATATCGTCAGCAAACCTTATCATATCCACCTTTTGCCCGTGTATCTTTACACCTTTTCTGTGACTCATTCTCTCCCTCAAGTCATCAATCGCACTTTGTATATATGCGTTAAAAAGAACAGGTGACAGAGAGCATCCCTGTCTCACCCCTTGTCTTATACTGGCTTCTTTTGTATCATTGTCACATCTAATTATAGCGGCCTCATTCTTGTATAGCGCCTGGATTATTCGTCTATCTCTATATTTGATGTCAATTCTCTTCAGAATCTCGAAGAGTCTTTTCCATTCTACTTTGTCGAAAGCCTTCTCCAGGTCTATGAATGCGATGAATGTGTTTTGGTTTCTTTTTAATCTTTTTTCTAGTAGTAATCGTAGCGACAATATTGCTTCTCTGGTTCCTACACCTCTTCTAAAGCCAAACTGGTCTCCGGAAAGGATGTTCTCTACTTTTGGTTCGATTCTTTTTAGAATGATATCAGTCAATATTTTTGAGGCATGGGATATAAGGCTAAGAGTTCTGTGTTGTTCACATTTCGTCGTGCCCACCTTCTTTGGTAATGCGACAATTAGGCATTTCTCGAAATCCTCTGGTATCTTTCCAGTCTTATACATTGTCTGTATCATTTTAAACAGGGCATCTATAGTTCCTTTTCCTGCTGGCTTAATTAGTTCAGCCGGAACGTCATCGATTCCGGGTGCTTTCCCGTTTTTGAGATTTTTCAGTGCGAGGTCAAACTCTTCTCTAGTGATTGGATCTCCCAAATCATCTGCGTCTACCTCATTTTCTCTTTCTATCAATGTTTCGTTGTCATTATTTCCCTTTCCATTGTACAGCATTTCGAGATATCTTTTCCATCTCTCTCCTATTTGGTGATTTTCGAAAAGTATTTTGCCGTCTTCTCCTTCTATTGCATTACCCTTTCCAACTCTCATCCCAAAGAAGTCTTTCACCGCAGCGTGAGCTCTTTCTACATTTCCTCTCTTTAGGTCGTCATTTATCTCATCGCATTTATTCTGGTAGAATGTTTCTTTGGCTATTCTTGATTCTCTATTTATTTGGTTTCTCAGCACTTTGTATTTCTCTTGTGATTCAGCTCTTTTATCATTTTTGAGCTCTCTTCTATCCTTTATCATATTTAAGATTTCATCGGTTATCCATTCCTTCCGTGCTTGGGGTTTTTCCTTGCCTATAGTTTCCTCTGCCGTAGTTATAATCTTCGTCTTTATCACTTTCCAGATCGCATTCACGTTCTCCTCTTCCATTAGGTTGCACTCTTGCGTCTTTTCCCTAAAACTGTCGCTAATCTCTTTTATTCTTAATACTTTTGTATCCCATTTGAGATTTTTTCTCTTTTTTAATTTTTTCAGTTTTAGAAGGCTTTTGGCCATTACCATATTATGGTCACTATCTATATCTGGACCGGAATAGCTTCTACAGTCTTTTATTTGGTTTTTAAATCTATGTCTAACCATTATATAGTCTATTTGCAGTCTTTGTCTGTCTCCAGGGGATTTCCAGGTGTATCGCTGTCTTGGGTGGTGTTGGAAACAAGTGTTTGCTATCACTAGTTTGTGTTTTTCGCAGAATTCTGTCAATCTGTTTCCTCTGTCGTTTCTTGCACCCAACCCAAAGGGCCCAATGCAAGTTCCTTCACGTCCTTCTCCTACAACAGCATTCCAATCTCCTAGGAGAATCAGATTTTCACCTGCTTTTATCTCTAATATAAGTTTATCTAGCGAACTGTATACCTCCTCCACTTCTTCTTCGCTATGACTAGATGTTGGCATATATACTTGGATAATTACAGTGTCTACAGGCTTAGTTTCTATTTTGACTAGAATAATTCTTCCGCTATATTGCACATATCCCTTAACCCGTCTTCCCCACTCCTTGCACAGCACAACGCCTACTCCCCCTTGGCCAGGTTTATCCTTTATGCATCCTGTGTGGATAATTCTGTAGTTGCCACTCCAGAAGTCTCCGCAATTGGGCCATCTCATCTCTGCTATACCTAGGGCATTCAAATTTACGTTTTGCATCTCAGCTTTCAGATTATCCAGTTTGCTGTTTTGCAGTAATGTGCGGACATTCCACGTTGCCCATCTCGCTATTTGGTTCTTTGTATTTGACTTTTGTTTCGCTATTGACTTTGTGTTTCTAGCATCTCGAGCAGTCCCCACCCGGAGATCCGAACGGGGGACTATTTTACCTCCGGAGAATTTTACTTGAGATTGGGTATTCATGTTTTGCTGGTTCTTGGGATGCCACTTGGACCTTTAATGTGGTAGTTTCCCGTTTCTTTCCACATCCTATGCCGTTGACCTCGAAGGTTCTTCCGCCTTTGGAGATTATTTACTTCTCCAGGACAAGAGGGTGCCCTAGACAACAGACGCCTGGTAGGGCGAAAGTTGGTGGTCAGCTTATTCCGGCCAACGCTCGGTCCCTGTCTATATTTGCCGATACGAGGTCGTTGCTCACTCCCCACCACGAGAAGGAAATAGATCAGGATTTTCCTTTCCTCAAACCTGAGACCAGAAGGCATTTCTCAGAGTTCTCCAGTACTTTCGGGGAGCCTATATGTTCATATTATTGTAAAGTTTCATTAAAATCCATTCTGTAAAGTAGGAATTAGTATTTTATACATATTTGAATTTTAACATCAAAGGGTGTCCATAGTAACCTAATTTAAAAAAAAAAACATCGTTTCCAAGGCGACAATTGGCGTTTGCAATAAATCGATTTTGTTAGCGACAGAGAACGTATGATAAATAATTTCATAACGCCAGAGATTATTCATAACGACAGAGCTTACCAATATATATAGCCTATAGATCTCGCAAATAATGTAGCTTTCTATTAGTGAAAGAATTTTTAAAATCTACTCAGTAGTTTTTGCATGAAAGAGTAACAAACATACATCCATACACACTTTCACCTTTATAATATTAGTAGGTTTTAAAATTTCAATATTATTTTCTTTAATTAGAATTTTGATTTAATTTAAATTTAAATTTTATTGTTTATTATATAAGTTTATTAATTACAAACGATTTACCACATATATTAATCATTTACAATATGTATACAAATATGTATACATTACATTAATTAGAGGCACCGCTGAAAACCAGCTGCAATCCTAATTTTGTAAAAATCTATTAAGGGGGAATAATAACCAGACACAACCGGAAATAATATGTCATTTTTAAATAAAATTTTAGACGTATTGACTTTTTTCCACAAAAAAGTATATATATCGATTTCGAAAGATTGTTCTTTTATCTAGAAAAGGTAAGTTTTAATTTTTAGTACAATAAGGTTATACCGCAGGTCTCGCAGGTTGACAGATTTGTTAAATTTTCAAACAAAATTTTGTATTATACGACATACGTCTCAAATTAAACAATCGTACGATATAATAAATAAATAAATTATCCAGGAAAGCTACTTTTCGGGATTTTAATTTTAGTTAAAATAAAATCTTTAAAAAAAGATCCGTTAAGTGTTTAGTAACGAAAATACTTCAGTTTGTCTATTTATTTACGGTCTTAAAAACCAACATATATCAGTTTTTTTAACGTTTTTATCTTGCTTAGACATTATTGAAGAAATATCAATACTTATAATCAAAAAAAATCACAAAAAGTACATAATTTTAATAGTTTTATCATCACACGTTTGAGCAGTTTTGAATATAGGCATATATCAAAGCAAATTCTTATTGAAGTAAAATCTATATTGAGTTATTATTTAAAAATGCTGGTACGGAGAATAATTAATCTTTTTCATCGGAACCGCCCTGAACAGTTGCAAGGGCACAATCGAAAGACCGCCTTTCGACGAAATTTGAATTCTCGGACGCTGATTAATCGCCCTTAACAATCGTAATGTTTTATATTTTAATATTTATTTATTTATTTATTTTATTTAAGTTTTTATTCCAGCAAGACTGGGAGGGTAGTGCAATCCCAGTCTGCCATATTACATAAACAACTATAAAAGAAAAGAAAAAAAATAGTTTAAATATTAGGTAGGTACCTAATTAAAGCATAAAATGAAAACAAAATTCATCACACAAATAATAATATAATATACCTTCTTTATTCTTTTTCTACCATAAGGTACCATAATAATTCAATCAAAGTAGGTCATCTAGTCAAAGTTAGTTATCTAGTCAAAGTTGGTCATCTAGTCAAAGTTAGTTATGTATTCAAAGTTAGTTATCTAGTCAAAGTTGGTCATCTAGTCAAAGTCAGTTATCTAGTCAAAGTTAGTTATCTAGTCAAAGTGAGGTTTGTCTGAATACTTCAAATAGTTTTTGAAAATTATAAATTCAAAGCAAATCCGAATTCATTGAACCGGAGTTACTCAGGACAGTCACACTACCGAAATTAGTATTTTTGGGCGTATTAAATTTATTTTCGGAATATTGAAGACAAATTCAGATTACATTTCATTGTCACTCTAATACCATGTTCACATATCTAACCGCAGACATTCAAATTGACAGACCAGCCGATCTGGGAAAGGGCAACAACCCTAGTTGCGAGGTGCGGAGAGGCAGCGTGACCGTCTCCTTTTCCAAGATGTGTTAATAAATATTTCTATATACATAGTTTACAGGCAACTCGCATTGAAATAATTACTATTTAGTCCTTGTAAATAAAATGTGCTAACGATTTACTAGTGCTTTTTATAATGGGGCGCAAATTGCTGGCTGCTTAAAAAACTTCACAAACAAACGACTAATTGACTTTGAAACCTCTCACGATCGACGGTCTGGGACCCCTCTTCTACATTTCAACGCATAGCCAATTTTTTTAGTTAGGTATTAACCTGAACATATTTTTCATTTATTATTTCTCTGTAAGTATGTCATAATATCCTATTTTATTCCGCCAAAGCTAATAATATTTATGAGCGAAAAATAAATCATTATTATAAATGGTCCAACGTTTGTGACATATTTTGTCTATTGTGGGGGATTTATGGGGATTTCGGATGACCGACGAAATCTATAAATCTTTATATTATTATATTGCATTATCTTTAGGGAATTTTTCGGTGGAATCCGAAAGTTATTAAATAGTTTTCACAGTCTTTAAAATTGTTAGAATATGGCAATGTAAATCTTGATTAATCTTAGGTTGGCTACAACGTAGCTATAAACTTTGTTTAGTTTGTCAATACTGTTTATGCTTTCTTGTCTGTTACTAAGCTAAATATTATGTGAGTGTACGTTTTCGAATGGAGAATAAAGTTAATGATATTACTGCATTAAACTGGAGCCTTTTATTGAAATAATCACAAAATTCTAATATTTACGAGTATATACGCCCGAATTTCGCAAATCAAATAAAAAAGGAATCAATTACAAATTTATCATTTTTGCGTACACGAGAGTCCCAACTGATCTGAATTCTATTGCCCATCTCCGAACTTTCGCACTCATTTAACCAATTCGAGGTTTCGAGAAAAATCTTTTCAATACTCAAAGTACCTACAATAGACAATATATTATATAATAAAATATTCAATACTACAAACTTACAAAGAAACATGACTAAATAATATACATTTCAATATATTAGCAAGATATCAGAACAATATTAAAATCCAAAAGTCTTATACCAAGCACATTCAAAATACTTATCTATATCTAAATTTTTTCAACAATCTCCCTTTAAAACTAAAATTTTTCGAGAACGAACATGAGTTCCAAATTAAATTGAAAAATTACCTGAAATGTAAGAATTTATTTATTTTATTAATATTTCATTTAAATCATGAAATCTATTTATTGATATATTTTGAGTTTTTCTTACATATCTATTGTTATTAGTTGCAATATTATTATTTACTTACTCAAATGATAACATATACTTGAGCATGAATTCATTCCACCTCCAAACACAAGAGCCTTTTCTCTTTATGGTGAGGAAAGGCTATTATTATATTCTTTTAACATGTACGAGTAAAATAATGTATATCTACTTATTGTAAAAACATACTAATAATAAATAAAAATAAAATCATGGAGGCGCAAAGGCGCACTAATATCTAGTCAAAACGTATTTACGGATTCAGTAATTTCCAGCGTTTGAGCGTTGGAGGTCAAATTGGACTGACTGGAAATAACAAAAATTGGAACCATTTTTTATGTACCTCATCTAAATGGGAGAGTCACAATTCTCGAAAATTAGCTTATTATGAAAATGGCTATCAAATTAATTTTTTGTTGTTTGATGGAAGGTAGCAATGGCCGAATTGGTAGAAGCGCCCGTCCCTGTTATATGAGAGGTTGTGGGTTCCAGTCCCAGTTGCGACCATTATCTTTTCTGCTATGTAATTATTTAAAAAAAATATCGAACTAAGCTGGGGTATGACTCAGCTTTATCGAGAATGTGCCGTAATTTTAATGAGACTTATAAAAAACATTCCATTAATTTGACAATGCCATCATTGGCCACCTCCAAATCATCTCTTAAAAAGATTTAAAGCTCCCCATTATGTTGTTCTATAAACTTAATTATTATTCTAAAAAACTTGTTGCAAAAACTTATTACTATTATATAATGTATGGCTGTGTGTGTGTGTGTGTGTGTGTGTCAGAGGGAGGATGTGTGTGTGTGCAAACCTAATAAAAAAATAAAAAAAATACGCGTGGCAACTGTTTCGCCTTCTGAAGACATTATGAAAGTTTGATAATTCCTTCAGAAGACTAATCAGCCCTCATTAGGCATTACAATATGTTTATTTTGTTTGTTCGAAAATTTAAATAAATATATCTATATCACAAGAATGGTAATGAGGTACTCTTTGGATTTAACAGAGACACCTGAAATAGTTTGAAAATAGTATTCAAACAAGTTAATAACTGTCATCTGTTGTTTTGGAAAATTTTGCTATTTTATTTAATCATTGTGAAAACTAAGTTGTGTATGGTTGACAACTAACTACTTGTGCATATTTCAAAGTCACAAAAGAATTACTGATCTGGAATTTAAGTGGACAAATTTACGGAGGCCTCTCCAGCTACAAAAAATCGCATACAAGGTTAGTGAATCTGTTATTTTCCCTGGAGTTTTCGATTGCCATTCTTTGTGATATATATTTATAACCACAAAGAATTTTGTGAGTAAGCGCAAGTAGATTTTCATAATCATATCTTTGGGTACTAAGCCCAGAGGGTCTGGGGTTATTTACACACCTCAGGCTCGCATATTATAATGCAAGTCTACGAACAGAAACAAAGCGGGTTTCGGTTTTCTGAATAGTCGGCGCATGAGCGACCGACTGGCGCAGGCGTGCCCTCAAGAATATTTGTATGTCAACGTATCAGGCCGAACATAGTGAAGGCAGGTTCAGATTTGTGTCCGTGCGAGGCGGCGCCGATAAGCTTTACCGGAATGAATTCTTAATTCCTGGTCGCCGGGGACGCCGGCCAGTGAAACTCAATGTTGCCGTGTGATTGGTTTTTGCCATGTTTTCATGGATTTTTGATCCTTTCATTGGTGTCCTCTATGGTCACCTACATGGTTATTTCAAAAAACCATGTCGAACATGTCATTAATTAAGAAAAGTGTGTACTTTTTAGTGGGATAAGATTTTTAGCACGAATCACACGGAGAAATCCTGAAATCAAGAATGTAGTACAAACTTCAGTTTAGAATTTATTTACCCTTGAAACATTTTCCTTTTTGGGACATGGCAATACTGGTGAAGCTTGTTTTGAAGGGAATGTGATATCAAAATTAGCGACCTATTAATTGCCGCTGTTTTCAACAAATCGCCAATCTGGGATAAAATAAATACATTACATAGCAACCGAAATGTTGTTGACAAGTGCTAGAAAGAAATCAACTTGATAGCATTTTAAAATAACCTCAGATATCACAAAGGAATTCCTTTCAGACATGTGCATAAAATATTATCATGTCCTCCTTAGGTTTTTTTTTCATATTTAAAGATACCAATCACCAATTGTTTTATTCCTTAATTTCAAGAAAGGATTCTTCAAGAGTAAAAAATCGTCGTCTGTCGAACTCGTCATTTCGTAAAAACTGAGAGCTGCTGTCAGGTTAGCGAGCAGGTAGCGCAGGTTTTATCTGCGTTCTGTGTTCTGTTTGTCCACATCTCGGCGTCGACTGCCATCGGTGGAACCGGGCACTGAGCACCGTTAATCTGAAAACCGAAACCCGCTTTGTTTTTGTTCGTACCCCAAGCCCTTTGGGGTGTATATTTTCTACATTCTACTATTGTTGGTGGGTACATTATCGCTTGTATGAATTATCCAAGCAATCACTTCCAATTTTGAAAATTAAACTTAAATTCAATGTAAAAATTCTTGAGTTTCAACCGGAGTTACAGACAGACCCACAACCGAAATTAGTACGTTTGTCAGTGGCACGATGTGGTTCTGACGAACAATTTACCCATGGGTCGACAGGTAGATAGATACGTACGTAGATTTCTCTTAGAAGCAAAAATATTTCGTTCTTATTTCGATATAGGTACATCGCCGCGTTTGATCTACACTTTCTTTCCAGATATAATAAAACAAAAAAATTCTCGGTATTAATACTGAAAGCTGCCCCCTTCGTCGATAATTCGATATAACAAATAAATAATAAATAGCTCCATGATAAACGATCCGTCTTATTTCTTTATACTTCCCGTGGGGAGAGGGGAGCAAAATGCTCTCAAAGGAGCTGTGAACACGGATTATAGGGATATAATATATCTTTATTTTGATATTATACACATACTACATTGATATATACAGATAAACACATCTCCACCAGGAAGACATATATGGAGATACATCCAGACATACATTGGATACATATGTTTTGTAGGAAGATTGGGCTGTGTAGAAACATTCTTTACAAATAATGTGGACAGTCACGCGAGACATTTTCACATCGTAATATTTAACAGTTCGTGGGTCTATAACACTGTGATAAAATTTCAAAGGGAAGCTTTCTGAATTCAAGTCATTGTAAAATAACAAGACCTTAAAGGAGGGAATGCCAGAATTTTAACAGTGAGTGTCTCAGGAAATTGATTTTTGTAAGTAAATCGGTTTTTGTCGAAAATATTAACAAATGCGTTAAAATCTACATATACAAAAATAAGTCCCTGTTTCCCTTGGTCACGCCATAACTTCAGAACGACTTTACCTATTTCATTCCTCTTTTTTTAAAGTTTTCTAATACTTTGTAGAAGGTTCTTACGGAAAGAAAAATTAAGAAAATTGGCCCGTTCCGAGCGGCACTTTCAAGGGGGGCGGCAAATTTTCACAATAAATAAAAATAATTTCCTGTAAAAGTTTTAACCATTTCATCATATTTTTGTCGCACCTACGATTCGGACCGACTGAAATGAGCACGGAATTTTTCATTACTTGTTCTGTCATGAAACTGGGGAATCCTCTTTCTTTAAATGAATATATAATAATGTCATATTGATCACTGTAGCGACTGGCAACACCTTCTGTAGTGAATTGGGAGAATTCCCCGTAGTTTGTTTTGCGTTTGGATTGTTTATGACTAATTTTCAGTGAGAACGATTGAGAGAGGTCTGTAGGCGATGTGATGTGATTGACAATTCTAAGAAAGTTTCATTCATTGCTGGATCGTGAGTGACTAGCCATGTGAGTATTAAATATTTTATTTACATTTTTTATATTTGTAATTGTATGTTTGACTATCTGATTCGTTATTTTTATGATTTAATTTATAAATAAAGAAATATCATAAAAATAAAAATTGGTAGGGTAAGTTTTTTAAATTTTTTATTTATTATAATAATTAGAAAATGTTCAACGATATTTTCGTTTACGAATCCAAGTCTTTCTTTCATTATTTATTATAAATGTCAATAAACATATTTTTTAAGCTACAAATTTCGTAAATCGTAGGAAAACCATACGCATTTTATGAGATTAATAGTACTTAAAGTTGGGGACTCGCAAGCAGATTCACTTTTAATTAAAACCAGAATTGTGTTCAGAATGTAATGATTGAATTTCAGTAGGGTATTCATTCAGTGCAGTTATAAAATACCATTTCCAGACTATGTATATGCTGCCAGAATCAAGGAGAAACCATTTTCATGTTCTGAGTGTACTTTTAATTCGCCGCATAATAATTTAAACCGGTTTTGTATAAATTCCAGTGGTGGGTTCATCTGCTGACAAATTTCGAAGGAAAATATTCTCTTATTCGAAGTGCAGTTATAAATTATAGTTGAAGACTATGCATGAGTTGCCAGAATCAAAGAGAAAACATTTTCATGTTCTGAGTGTTCTTTTAATTCACCGCATGCAGATATAATTTAAACCAGTTTTGTGTTTAGAATAAAATTTCTGTTGTGGTTTTACCTGCTGACACATTTCGAAGAAAAACATTATCTTATTCGGAATGCAATTATAATATTCTGGTTGCAGGCTACGTATGTGCTTACCACAAACAAAGAAAAGCCATTTTTATGTTCTGAGTGTAGTTTTAATTCGTCAGGTACAGATTTAAATTGAACCAGTTTGGTGTTCGGAATCTAAAATTCCATTTCGATTTATCTGCTGACACATTTAGAAGAAAAACATTAACTTATTCGAAGTGCAGTTATAAAATTTTAGTTGCAGACTATTTAAGTAATGCCAGAATAAAAAAATAAAAACATTTTCATTTTATAAGTGTAGTTTTAATTCACCGCTTACGGATTTAATTTAAAATAGTTTTCAAATTATAAAGATATCGATATATGATGATAAATTAAATAACAAGTTGCAGATTCATCGTGTACTGAGTAAAGCTTTACACTTGAGTTGCATACCAAATGCTGCAAAATTCTGAGAAATTGACTGTTTCGTGTGTAACTATTATTTGGGGACTCTTACGCAGTATCAATCATATGTTAAAACCTGCTTTGTGTTCTAAACGCAAAATTCAAGATGCGAAATCCTAACACGGATACCATTCTCGATTTCCGAGTTATAAATTTGTAGTAGAATTAATAATCATGATTTTCATTGGAAGAATACTCGTCAAATGTGATTAAAAAAATCGACATAAAATGAGATCCTAATAAAAGGGGGCGGCGAAATTTTCCTCTGCCCCGGGTGGCTATCACCCACGCTACGCCACTGCGTCTTCTCGTTCAGGAATAGCTGGTTAAAGTCTATAGGGTACGTGCTGATAGACCTTGTATAAATATTATACTGGTGTACCTAGGTTTAATAATTTCCTACCCGCGTGCATTGCAAAATACTTTTTTCTTTTCACTTCCACTATGGCTGTAAGTAGTTATCCAACATCTGCGACTTCGGGCACCGGACACGGGAATTTAAACGCGTGAACTGCGACTCAGCGGTGGGACGTCTGGGATAGTCTCCTGACTCCTGATTCCTGTTTTCTGTCTCTCAAACGGAGGAAATTGCCTATAAATTTTGCCGAAATGAAGAACTTGAGAGAAGACGCAAGCCACAAAAGTGCTTAAATTTAAAATATTAATGCAATTAAAAAAAAAAACTTTATTCGTAATTTATTTGCTTTCTGTAACTACTACTATTACTTGCAAAATCATAATAATGGTCTTCTTCAAACACATCAAACTTATTTTGTGGCACCATTTTAATTTAGAATTAATAGAATACTTAGTTTTAACCACGTTTATTGTTTAAAACACCAACATGTTTCGCAAGCAATGCTTCTTCAAACACATCAAACTTATTTTGTTGCACCATTTTAATTCAGAATCAATAGAATACTTAGTTTTAACCACGTTTATTGTTTAAAACACCAACATGTTTCTTGAGCAATGCTTACGTCAATGGTCTTCTTTAAAACATATAAAACTTATTTTGTGGCACCATTTTAATTCAGAATTAATAGAATACTTAGTTTTAACCACGTTTATTGTTTAAAACACCAACATGTTTCTTGAGCAATGCTTACGTCAATGGTTTTCTTCAAACACATCAAACTTATTTTGTGGCACCATTTGGGCGCGATTTTTGGATCAGATGTGGCGTTGGTTTTTCGTTGTGGGTAACAAGTGTGTTTCTAAAGCATCAAACAAACACGAACACGAATCTAAAAGAAATGAATGCTATCTGTTTTAATACTTAAATAAGCACTTCCGAAAGATTAATAAAGATTTATCCACTGGAGCGACAGCGCAATTTAAAACTTTTTCTTTGATTGCTCGACATTTTTTGGTAATAATTTTGAATATTTTCCGCCCACATTAAAATAATCATACCTCCGAATTTTAATATGGAGACAAACAAACAGATTATAGTTCTATATAGCCAATGAATTCACCTATCTTTTGTCATAGGATTTATAAAAAAATATTATAAAATCGTAAACTTCTACATAATTATTACAAAAAAAGGGAAAATTTGCCAAAATTGGCAGCAAAGCAATCCGAGGTATTTTAAATAGTGCCTTTTTGTTGCAAAAAGCACTCCAGTGGATGACACTTTAGTTATACCAACAGCGTGTAAGAATCTAATAAGTAGGTAAGACGATATAAAAATTATGTGTAAAACTGAACTACAGAATTTTAGTTGGTGTTGAAATCGAAAGCACGGACGACATCTATTAAGTAAATGAGTTTTTAAATTTTGCAGGTGTTTCCTTAATTAATGTTGCGGGCTAGTTCCATTTTGCAAAGCTACGTGAAGTATAGACGGGAAAACAGCTTCGAAAATGGCGGAAACATCTAAGATTGAACAGTTAATATGATTTTAGTTTACCACCGAGGGCAAAATATCAAACTGTTATACAGAAACTAAACGTCCCAACATAATAAGTATTCCAGACCATAGAGAGTAGCCAAAGGTTCCGTCTTGAAATTTCAACCCTTTATAATGACAAGGTTTCATCTGCCACGGTAACGTCATGCGAAAATGAGATCTACAGAAAGCTGCTTTAGAGTTTATTATCGCATAACTTTGCTGCGTCTGGTAGAACATTGTTATTCCAGGGATCGGCTTGCAAATGTGAAGAAAAATGAAAAGTCTAAGAGAAAAGATAGTAAAGGAAGATGGTGAAATTGAAATGTTGAAAAACAAAGTGAAAGCTGTGAGCGTGTTTTGCTTTGGATGAAGGTGGCGCCTTCAAAGTGTTAAATAAACACATCATGCCGCTTGGAAGGGTAACTTATTTAGCAAATAACTTGGCTTCTAGTAGTACGATGGGTTGCGATAGAGGCCACAAAGAAAACGTGCTAGAAACTGGGAACGCTCACAATCTGTTTGTTTTTAGTCTTTCAGCTAAAGATCAACATCTTACATCATAATATTACAACAATCTTGATGAGAAACAAAACACTTTCTGTTATCTGGGCCATAAATTACCTTTAGTAACAACTAACTTACCATCACGCCGTTGGTCTGCAGAGATTGGCAGAGAGGATACACCGCCGCAAAAAGCTCTTGCATTCATGTATTGACTATATATACATTATTTTCTGTTATTCTGACTTTTGACATGACTCAACTAAAGTACTTGATTTACTTGATCAGATCATGTCTTCTTCGGGCGTCCCTGACTTCTACTTTCCGCATCATATATTTCCTTTAAACTAGTCTCCACTTTAAAAGATTTAAACAAATGGTTTGAAAGTATTTGATGTATTTTTTTGTTATTTTTTTTAAACGATAAGAAGTGAAGAGTCATTTTTTTAGATAAGCTTCACTGTGGGTCAGGGTCTGTGGCATCTATGGGGATGCTGTGTTGAGGGTTTTTTTTAGAAAAGTAAGGACAGGAAGTTCTGTGAAGGAAAAAGGGATGGGTAGAAATATGGGGTCAGTGTGTCCAGGAGTGACGGACATATAAATCTATCAAAAGGTCTCTTCCGATCAGCTGAGCGATTCTCTATCTTTTGTTGGGATCATTATCGAGATAACGGACGTGATCTCCTGTCAGATTTGTTTATTTATATTTAGCTGCATGTCGGGAGAAATTATAAATGTATAGCTGAGTTGAACTGTACACCCATTTGTCAATAGAATCAATTTTATTCAAAAATATGTATAAATTTGTAAAGGTCTTTTGACAAATACATGTTTTTATTATTATTATTTACTTATGAAGGTTTTTCAATTTTAATAGGTATAGCCTCTCCAAAAAAAAAAAATCTAGTGCAGTCAAGCGAAACTCTACCAAAACAATCTCAACCAATACTTGAAAAGCGAGGTCACAATCAAAGCGACCAATAAGCGCCGCAGACCTCGCGTAATTTCCGTTTCAATGTCAACCAATAGGAGCCTTTAAAATTGACATCATAATCAAGTGAACTATTTGCCCAACACTTTTCATCAGTAAAATGAATCGAGAAAGATGACATTCGAACCAACGAAGAGGCTCAACCTCATTCTTAACCAATAGACCTAGACCAATAGAAATAGCATTCTGCACAGAGTAAACATTAGTGTACACGATGTAAAAATAGCATCGCTCAACCTCGACCAGAGCAAAGGCCCTGGCTCCGACATAATTTCACCTCTCCTAATAATAAAATGTGCACACAGTCTCGCATTCCCTCCGACTATCATTTACAGGAAATCGCTGCCTTCATCCATTTTTCCGACAAGATGGAAACAGGCAAATATCCTACTAATCCCTAAAAGCGGAGACCTTCACGAAGTCACAAGTCTAATCTCTGTTCATTTGCTAAAATTTTCGAAAAATTAATTTGTCAATATCTGAATTCAACAGCATGGTTTTCTCTCCCAGAAATCAACATCCACTAATTTACTTTTTTATGTCACTACCTTAACCGAAGCTGTTGATAGGGGTCAACAGATAGACACAATCTAAACCGATTTTAGCGAGGCCGTCGTTAAGGTAAATCACAGATTATTAATAACAAAAACTAAAACAATTGGGTGTTCATGGTACCTTGCTTAACTGGTTTTACTACTATCTAACTGACCGTGTACAAAGAGTAGTTTTTGATGACTGTGAGTCAAGAGGATTAGATGTGCCGTACGGAGTGCCTAAAGGGTCACATTTGGGCCCGATCTCGTTGCTTGTTTTTATGGATTCTGAAATTTTGTTGTTTGCCGATGATTATAAGATATTAAAAATTATCCACACATTACTAATTCAATACTTCTCCAAAATGATATTGACGGAGTTTCAAAGTGGTGCAACGACAATATAATGTTTCTGAATTCTTTAAAATGTGTTAACATAACTTTTACAAGTAAACACAACTCTATCCCAACTCAATATTTTATCGACGGTACTAAACTCCAAGAAGTCGCAAGCATTCGGAGCCTAGGCGTATTATTTGATAAGAAACTAACTTTCACTCCTCATATCGACAACATTTTTTCTAGATCCCTGAAAATGCTAGGATTTATCAAACGAAATAGTATACATTTATAAAATCCCAAATAAAAAAAAATGCTGTACGAGCTCGATCACTTCCTCATTACACCGATCGACTAAAATTCTTCAATGTACGCACCCTTGAACAGAAAAGACTAAATATAGATTAAAACCGTCTTTTCAAAGTTGTTAATGGTTTAATAAATTACCCCTTTCTACTTCATCAAATCAGGTTCATTGTTGCTAAAATTTGTTCACGAATTGTAAATTATATTCCGTTAAATATTAAAAAATATCGAACTAAGCTTTATCGAAAATATGCCGTTGAGACTTATAAAAAACATTCCATTGATTTGACAATGTCATCATTGGCTACCTTCAAATCATCTCTTTAAAAGATTTACAGCTCTCTATTCTGTTGTTCTATAAACTTATTCTTCTAAAAACTTGTTTCAAAAACTTATTACTTAAAACTTAAGTATTATGTTATCAATGTTGTATTTGTCTTTAATTAGTGATAGTAGATATCAACCATATTCAGTGTAAATGTATTTGTAAGCGCTTAGATGTGAATCACTGTTGACAAAACTAATAAAAAAAAATAAAAAAAAAGTCGACCAATGAGCACAGTCGATGCGTCGCACGTGTATTAATCGTCATTTCCTTTTCATCCGAAATCCAAGTCACAGCGGCGCTAAAGAAGTTTCACTTCAATAAATCTTAACAATTTTTTTAAAATAAATTCATTCTCATCTTCAACACTAATAATGTCTTTTAAATCTTAGCATTCTAACTCGCTGAAAAGTCCCCCACAGCCCCCAGACACGAAAAAAGTGTTGACTCTGCAAACATGGGTATTCCGGTTGAGAGATTCGCCGGTATAGGTAATGATAAAGACATGACTGCGTTTGGTGTTTCCTCCGTAACACAAAACTAATCTGTTCAAAATGAGTACAGTGAAATTTAATTAAAAACTTTATACGACTCAATAACATTACAAACTATAGACATGTTTTAGAGTTCTAAAAAGTAGCAAGAGTAAGACACTGTAATTATTGTATTTTTGAACTTTACTGGATTAGAAGAGTGTTTGATACTTGCCACATTTACTTTTAATTTTGTGAGGCCAAAACAGGTAATAATATTGTAATGCATCGATTTTACTAGTTTATTCATCAGACCGCACCGTTCGCAATCGTTCAAGGACGAAAACGTGCACCTCATGGCTTCAACTAGAAAGACTTCAAAGCCAAGAAGCTGAAGAATGCCGGAAAGTTTTTTCAGCAAAAGTAGTTTGTTAAGTAAAAATATTATTAAGTATACTTTTAGGTGTTGAAACAGACACGTAGAATAATGTTGTAAGTTGATCTCATGGCGATATCTCGAACGTAAAAATGTAAATGAACGTGTATATTCTTCACATAGAAATTTGCTTTTTAAGCTCAAATACATCAATGAAATGCGTAAATTTATGTTAGAAGAGTGTGTTGCTTTCTACAAGGTACGAGGAGTTACAAAAAACATTTTGAGGAATAACGTCGTGCATGAATTTTTTTTTTATATACAACACTTTTCCACTAAGTCAGCATAAATTCTAATTTAATTATTTAATTAAATGAAGACAATATTATCGAAATCTGGAGACGGAAAAATTAGGAAAAGATATTGGCACCTCTTGGACTCGAACCCAGGACCTTCTGCTTACATGGCAAATGCTCTACCAACTGAGCTAGGGCGTCGCGCGTCGGTCACTTTTAACTGTATCATACATCGACTAAGAAATACCAACTTAGCTCAGTTGGTAGAGCATTTGCCAGGAAAGCAGAAGGTTCTGTGTTAAAGTCCCAGAGGTACCTACCAATATCTTTTCCTGAATCTTCTGTCACCAGATTTTCGATTGAATTTCGCTAATATTGTCTTCACTTAATTAAATATCATAATTTGAGGTTTTACAGTTAAAAATAAAAATAAATCTAATTTAATAATAAATCTAATTACCTTTCTTTACGACTTTTCTTTTAAGAATTGTAAGTTTATTGTATTTTGAATATTAAATGTTATGAAACTAACTGGTATAGTTTTTTTTCCATTTTTCTAATATTGTTGGATACAACCTTTTTCTGGGCAAGGGCTCATTTAATTGCGTATTTCCGTTTGTAATATTAAAATCTGAGAAGATTCTTTCATTTGCTTTCAAAAAAGTATTTGATTTCGTGATACGTTCATAAACAGCGAAACCTGCATTATTTCTAATTAAATTATGAAACTGACACGTCATTTAAAGTAACAAAAAACCCTAATACGCTAGGGATTAAGATCTAAATAATTTAAATACTCATTACGATCAAATATCACCAAGTAGGCACACACAGTTTCAATAATTGAAAAAGAACTTCCAAATTGATAATGGTATTTCTTTGCCCTCTTCTTTCCCTCCACTTTCCTTAAAGCATCGCAGTCTCTTGTTAATAGGACCTCAACATTGTATAGTGTGAGAAATATAATCCCTAAAATCAGTAAGATTACACCATTTTTCGATTACGGTTCTCACCTCAGTTGTACGGGGTTCTAACTTCACTTTATCTCGATCTGAGGTATAAGTGTCGAAGTTTACAAAGACGGTTTCTCATTATCTATTTGCCAATTTCTGATTTTGAGATTGAGGAGGCGGGTATGGGTACCGCCGCTCCGGGAACCATTTATTGGATAACCAACACTCCTGCCGTAGGTCACCCCGAGTAGTTCACTACGTTTGGTGATTTAGCAGGGGTGCCCGGGATCTTGGGGTGAGGTTTGTCTAGGTATTAGATGGCGAATGCTTTTTCTCACCTACTCATTGCGTAGCGGTCCGGATCGGGAGAAACTGCTTGAAGCATACATAAGCTAGACCTCTCCAGTCGGACCCTCTCGATCCATCACCTTGCACCGCAGTGAAAGGGATGTATTCAAACGTCTCTCGCTCCTGGATATATTCACCCCAGATTTCTACCCACCCCCATACCTTTTTCTTCCCAGAACTTCCTCTCCTTTTATTCTCTAAAAAGACCTTCCACACAGCGTCTTCCATGGCATAGGCCCTGAGGGATTTTTTTCCTCCTCCTTGAACGGAGCTAGCATAAAAAAAAGCTAGGACATAATAATTGCTAGGGAATATGGCCCACTTAAATATTTTCCATTCAAATGTTGTAAACTAAAATACTTTATACAAGATTGGATCTCAAAATCAAAAATTGTTAAATACGTAGATTACGAAAATTAGTTTACGCAAACTTTAAAATATCAGAACATGTTTAGCGAAGATAGAATACTATTCAACACAAACAAAAAAGAAAGTGTAAGTAATGTTAGAACCCAAAAACCAATAAAATAAATAGATCTTGATTTAAAATTTTATTCATCAAGAATCTACGGAAATATAACACAAATGATTCAGAAAATTATTTTGGTTATGGAAATGAACGGAAAAATTGTTTTGCATTCAAAGATAAATTTTGAAAAGAAAAATGTCAGTTAGAACCTTGTAAAATTGAGGAAACAAGTTCCTTCAAATTTCCATAGAAACCTCCCCTGCGAAATCATATTTTTGGTCATTAGTCTGTAAAGAACGCCGTACACAAATTTAAAAAAAACTCTTGTGTACTTAAACGTAATCATTAACCGATGATTTTGCAATTTGCATTTAAATTCAACAAAGAAACGCATTTTCTTCCACCTTTACAAATTTTCTTTGAAACGCTTAAAAAAATACGATACTTCCGCTAAAACGTTTTTAAAATTACGAATCGCGCATTATTTAAAATCAAAATGCTGATGTTTTCCATTCTAGTCTAATGTAGTATTGAAAATCATCACGCATAATTTATTTGAAAGGGAAAAAATATTTTTAATACATAAAATTATGCTTATAAAAATGGAAAGTATGCGAGATAAAAATTGTGTTTTATTGGTTCATGGCTTGTACAACTTTTTAAATTTTCCCCAAATAAATTTAAAAGAGAGAGATGCTGAATCAATGGTTTTCCTAGAAATGTTCATAAAATCAATTAGTTGATAATGTTTTCAAATCTGACAATGTCATCAATTTGCTAGTTTTAAGGATTAAAACATTTTTTTTTTATTTAAAAAAATACATACGTATACAGATTCATAGTAAAACATTTGATTCTTAAAGCTAATAACAATATGTAAATTTCTTTTCAATGAAACTACCCAATTCAAAAGAGAAAACATTTCTCGTGCTTGAATTTTGGAGTGCCATTGTAAAATGCATAGTTACACAGAGTATGTTATTACAAGTACTTATATTAATAAAATATATATTCATGAAGACAAGTGGACATAATAACTGACAGTATTGGATTTACATCATCTGCATGCTCCGAACTTATTGAGGTTTGGAACTAACGTACGGAATTTATTATTTATTTTTTACATGTACGTAAATATTTATTTATTTATTTTCGGGAAATCGACAGTTTACATTTTTCCCGTTTGTACATGTTTATATAGCCAAAATAAAAGCATTTTCGTTTTGAAGTGTTTTATTTTTCAATGTACATTTGTTAATTTAATTTTAAATTTTTTGCGACCGGTTTCGACACGTACGTATCATTAACGAGCAAACTTAAAACTAACCTAAAAGCTACGAGTACAAAAATTAATTAGGCGGGGATAGTGGAATTAAACATTGCAATGTAAATTCATATTTTAATTTGTGCGCTTTAGAAACTTTAGAAATTAACAAAAAAATTAAATCGAAAATTAATTTAGTTAATAAAATAATAGCACAATGTAAATCCCCTCTACTAACGATGTTTCCATGTAATTTTGACTCCTCCCACCGTTCTCCTCCTCCACCAAATTCCCCCTCCCACTATCCCCGCCTAATTAATTTTTGTACTTGTAGCTTTTAAGTTAGTTTTAAGTTTGCTCGTTAATGATACGGACGTGTCGAAACCGGTCGCAAAAAAATTAAAATTAAAGTAACAAATGTACATTGAAAAAGAAAACTCTTCAAACAAAAATGTCTAGAAATTGTTACATAATCAGTGCCCAAGAAATACAAAAAATAAAAACAAATGGATTTCCCCCTTGTGACTTTACCTTGGATTAAACAGCATAATAAAAAAATGAAATAAAAAAAATTATTATAAAAGAGTATGAGACCAAATATTTTATAAAACAAAAATGTACATAAAACATAAAAATATCAATACGATGTACGAAGCCAGGTTGTACATGTAAATCAAATCATAACAGAATTATAAGTATAAAAGATAGAAACATAAGAAACATAGACACATAACATATTCATGAAATTAAAACATTAAAACATTTACGTATGATATATTTTATCACCATACCAGGCGGCTGCCTGTTTCATAGTGACTAATTTTATTATTTAAAAAAAAAAAAAACTTTATTAATTTCTTTGATGGTTACATAATTTGAGGATTTTTCGACCACTATGCTAGGCACCTGCCCGTGTAATGGTGGTCGATTTTACATATAGTGCATTAACACATAAGCAAGATCTTACATTCATTATAGTGCATTAACATTTTAAATAAGCAATAATATAAGGGAATGTAAAAGATTGTGAAATAATATGAAAGAATATAAAATAACATAGTTTTAACGAAAATTAAGAATTAAAATAAGTATAAAATAATATAAAAAGAGTATGAAAGAGATAAAAGAATATAAAATGCTTATGAAGGAATATTAAAAGTATTTAAAATCAATGTAAGTACATATTATAGAGTAAGTAACAAAGTAGAGTTATGATAGAGATGATATATTATAGAATGTACGCAAGTAGATATGATTTTAGATGTTTACGGCCAAAAAAAATTTTGTTACTTGTTTTTGGAGTGTTATGCCGTGTTGCGCTATCTCCTTCCTTAGCCAACGTTTCGGACAGTGTTACAGTGTCCATCATCATGGCAGATGTGTGATGATGATGATAGACACTGTAATGCTGTCCGAAACGTTGGCTAAAGAAGGGGGTAGCGCAACACGGCATAACACCCCAAAAACAAATAACAAAAATGTAGGTACGTACTTTGTTAAGTCAGTGTAAACATATTTAATTAGCTACATATTTTAAAAAAGAGACCAATATTTTTTTTAATTTTACCTATCCAAATGCATTTTTTTTTACCTTTGTAAATGCAAAAGAATATTGTCATACTTACTGTGTATTACACAATTGAAAATGATAACGGCGTTTTTCTGAATTTTTAATATTATTTAAATCTTTAAAGGCTCACAATAAATATCTCAAATAAATTTAATTAAATTTTATTGAAGGAGTTGAAAATTGAGAATTTTTTTAAGGAGAAATTTTGTGGTTTGATGTTTGAAGGAACGTAAAGTGTTTTAAAGCTGAAGGTTTTAGGCTTTAAAAAGGGCCCCAAATTCAGTGTACTCGTAGACCACTTCACAGCTTAAAACGGTCCTGGTTTTCAGTTCAAGTATTGCGAGAATTATTTTTTACCAGATCATATATATTCATATTGCGTCGGATGAAAGAACACCAGATAAAATCTGTAAAATAACATAAATTGAAAAAAAAAAACAAAAGAACGTAACAAACAAAAAAAAAGTAAACTGACTTTAGCTTTTTTCCATTATGAACATTATTCAGCACACACTTAAGGGAGAATAACCAGACTGTTCGCGCCTTTATTGTTACATGTGGTTCTTTCTAAAATACGTATTGTGCCATATTTTACACACTGCCATAATTAGTCCAGATGAATTCACCTCGCCGCGAAGGACACATGTCCTAAAAACCGCACCGCATTTCCAGTTCTAATAATCAAACCGCAAACAGAACTTTAAATCTCGTAGCTAATCGCAAGTACCATCGCCACTCGTCATCCATTCTCACTTATTATTTCGCGATCAAACGTTCATTCCCAATCGCCATTCCCTTCCAAAATCTCTCCCAATCTAACATACCTACCTTTCCAGTGAACACTGAACGAAAAGGGATGCAGTCTGGGTAAGTGCGATTAAAATATAATAAAATAGGTAAATAAGAACCGCATACAGTATACAGTCCACAACATCCACGCAGCATTTGATCCCTCGATCTTGAGAGGGACACAGACAAAACCGGAAATATGTCACTTTTAAATCAAATTTTAGACGTATTGACTCTATTCCACAAAAAATTATAAATTGATTTCGAAAGACTGTTCTTTTATCTAATAAAGCCATGTTTTAAATTTTGAGAAAATATGTTTATTTTTAGTACATTAAGGTTTTACCGTAGATCGTTAGCAGATTTGTTACATTTTCAAAAAAGAAATTGTATTACAGAGCATTTATTTCAAATCATAAATATAATCATGCAGTAAAATAAATCAATAAGTTATTCGAGAAAGTTTAAAAACGAAAATACTTCAGTTTGTCTATTTACTTACGGTCTTACACATTAATATATTTAAAAAAAATTACATTCTTATTTTGCTTGGACATTTTTGAAAAATTATAAATACTTATGATCAAAAAATAATTACAAAAAGAACATTATTTTAATAGTTTTGTCATCACAAGTTTTTTGAATGTAGGTATTTATCAAAGCAAATTTTGAATTAAATAAATCCACTATTGAGTTATTATGGTAAAATGCTGGTATGGAGAATAATTCATCTTTCTCATCGGAATCGCCCTGTACGGTTGCAAGGGTACATTGCAAGATCATCGTTCTGCGAAATTTACATTCTTGGCCGCTGGTCAATAGCTCTTAAATAGACTACCTATTAAAAAAAATGATTTTTTAACTTACGTAATTCCAGTAGGTGTAATTTGAGGCAGTACACAATCCTAATAATTTTTGTTTGCTCAAAACTCATATTTTAATCATTTCCGGCGAATCCGTAACTATAATAACTCTTTTATTTCCATGCCGCACGATAAATGCAAGTTATTTATATATTAGATTAATAAAAGCAGTACCTTACCGTTACTATATTTTACGTACAACGATTTTAAAACTTTATAACCCGTTTTTCAACTATAAAGTTAGTGGTAAGCCGCAGATTTTATTTTTCTAGGAAATTAATTATTAATTTCGGGAGGACAACATAGAGACACATTTTAAATATTTGTAACGCGTTCTTCAGAATTAATTAAAATGAACGCGGCAGAAAGGTCGAATCTCCAGGCCTGCTAGTGTGAATTCGACCGTACGTTCGTGCAATACGCCGTGCCGGGGCATATATTTGTTTACACGCTTTCTTCACTTACGTCGTTAAGATTCCCACATTATTTATCTTCTTCTTCTTTTCTTTGATACGGCAAATTCGACAGTAGTTTCGTCCAATACACGGGTCGCGAGTCGCAATTTGTATACACGGCTTCTTTACTTACGTCGTTAAGATTCTGAATATATTTTAGGGTATATTGTCATCTTAACTTGATGTAATTATCTCCAAGTGCCATTTCATCCATGCGTAATAATTTAGTAATATTGGTACGCGAAATTTACGCCGTATTTTTACCGTAATTTTCTACCTGTTTTGTTTTTATTGTGCGAAGTATAAGATGCGATTTGGCGAGGGCCTGTCAACCCTCAGGTGATGTTGACCCTTCACACTCCTTAGGCCCCTAGGCCCCGGGGTACGTGGCCAGCTCTCCACAGGGCTTTGGGTCTCCTAGAAATACGGTGAAAAATACTTAATGGTATTTTTGATAACTATGAAATTTGATTTTCGAGATCATTACCTAGAATCGAAACGTGGCGCGTTGTTTGAAAGTTCTCTAGCTAAGTTTGATGACTAGATCTAAATAATAAAAAGTTGTAAATCTGTTTTCATCGAACCATTAAGAAATACGTCTTTTCTTTCAACAGAAATGGGGATAAAATTTTCCATAATTCACTGTTTTAGAATATATTCTCCTTCAGATAACAGTTATTCTGTTTTGTAGTTTAGATCATTATAAACAAACCGAGATTATCTGTAATGTTTTATTTTGCTTACCTTTTATTACATCACTAGCGCAGACTTTAGAAAAAATAACAGGATATCCTGAATGATTAAAAAATCAGTTCCAATTTTGAAAATGACAATTAAAATGATTTTCGATTAAACATATTAAAAATAGGTAGGAACTTCACCGCTTGTCTGAATTTCTTTCATATTCTTGACACAATCAGTTCCAATTTTGAAAACGACGATTAATTCAAAGAAAATTTTTGTTCATTGAACCAGAGTTATTGAGGACCATCGCAAGATTCACCGACAACCAAAATTGGTTTTTTTGATAAATGGTCTTGGATTTTTTTAAAATCCGTATTATACTGATTCTTTAACATCCAGTTATTCAAAAACTTATGGAGGATAAATTTATTAATACCAAGTACATGCCTATTTACTATTTTTCGTATTATTTACTTTTACGAGTAATTTTAATTGTTTCTCCCGAAAAGCAGGAAGTATTTTGTTAATTATAGAATGTTTGATTGAAAAAGTCGGCGCCTTAAAAAAAGTACTATCATTTTTCATTCACGTTGCTCGCTGTAAGACAATGTTGTCCTATTCCGGTCATCAAACTTGTATAATCTAAGGTCCGTAGGTCTTGGAAGGGTTGGAGCCCTGCCCGTGCCTGCCGCTACCCTAAGCGTCCCCGGGGACGCCCGCCACAGTGAATTTACGAGCCGCGGTCGCCGGCCCGCAGTGAAAAATGACAGTGGCAAAAAAGCAATTATGCAAAGGCGGAATGAAACCAAAGGAGCCGAATTCAAGGCGACGAGATAAAACTTATATTATTATCTTGGGCCCGGTGGTAATTAAGTTAAATCCGCGGATCTCAAGGACTGGACCAATATAATAATGGACAGGTCAATACGGCAGTATCATTGCACGCTCCCTACATGAGTCGCTGTACAGAAGTCCAGAAGCTAATAATAATAACGTAGTATTTATATAGCGCAGTTTTGTAATATTTCACTTCAAGTGCGCTTAATTATACTATGTAAACTTAAAATTAATCCTATAGTGTTCTTTATGAGTCCTTACAAAATTGATTAAATAATGTGAAACAAAGAATATACAGTATACACAAAGCAATTCCTAAAGAACAATATTAACAACAATAGTGAGTGCTGTTTTGGCACAGGACCGTTATGGTATTCAGCGAGAATCATTAAAACTAAATTATAATATAGAATAGGAGGCAGTTTACGTTTAGAAATAATACAAATTCAGAGTGCACATAAAACTATAGTAAGGAGGAAATCGAAACCAAACAATTACCAGAAACTTGAGGAACATGGCTTATTATAGTAGATTGAAAAGGAGTTAAAATTCTTTCAGTTAAGTTACTTAATGTCCGCTAATATGCTGATTTATAGAAATCACTTGGTTGACGACCGACAGCAGAGCTCTCTATCTCTTGGGTAGAGGAATTTCCCAAGACCGCTGACGAAACGGTGGAGTTCTACAGAGGGTGATAACCTGATGGGCATAATTGGAATAAATTCTACTTTTGCTGACACGATTTTCAGTAGAAATCAGTCTCGTCATTGTATTTGTAGTAGGTAGTGGGTGTGTATATGTTTTTGTCAATATTTTTCGTTCATGTAATACGGTTGATTTTATACAGTCGATTGTGTAATGCACTTATTATTGTGTATTAGGCTAATTTGAGTTATATACTTCAAAATATTCGTTATTAATATTTTGTACTACACAGACACTGTACGTTGAGGTGGTCCAGGCCCATATAGTTAAAATTTTTCAAATATAGGTGTAGCCATCCCCTTGATTTGTTACACCGACCATTCCTATTTTGTGTAAAAAATTTCAGCCCCCTATCTTATATACAAGGGGGTGCTCATCGAATTAGAAGTTTCTGACAAAAAGTTCAGGATTTTAAGTAAAACACGTAATATAAGGTTTATTAATATTACAAGTATTTTAATCAAATTAGTAAACAAAGTTTTTAAATATGAACAAAATTTGGTAACAAAGCAATAATTAACATAATATTAGTAGCAATCTTTCAAAACTATGTTTGTTAACTCCTTTTTGGATGTTTCAGTAGAAAAGATTTTCTTTATTGTTCAACGATGTGAAGTAAAATTTAGTTGTCGTCCTCATAAGATAGTGAGTATCATGTTGTAATCTTCAAATAGTTTAACACCTCTCTCCGCTGTATCATTAACAACGCGCAAATTTTTGACGCAGCTTTTGCCTTGAAGGTAATCATCATTGTCATTCCAAGTCTCAGGAGGTAATTGCAAGAAAGAGTCCTTGGTGTCAAGAACTAAGAGCGTTTTCAACGTTATTTGTGATGCAAAAGCTTCTAATGTAACCTCTTTCTAAGGCAAACTTAGCAGAATCACCTCGTACTGAACGATTACCGCCATCAGAATTTATTTTTTGAACAATGGCCTGTTTCTCAGCATCAGGCAGCTTGTCAGAAAACAAGGCAAATACAACTAGTTCATCTGACAAATACCACAATTGACGATTGACGATTTCGGAATCAATGGCTTCATACAATTTTATGTGCTTCCAAAGTAGTAAGTCATTTACTGGTGCATCTGCTGCCAAAGGTTCTTCGATCCAAACTTTGGTGTAGATGAGCACACCAAAACGAACAAATCGAACAATTTGTTTTTCTTCTCTTTTGGTTAGTTTAAATGTTTGTAAATTATTTCGAAAGAGAAAAATCTTCAAAGCATACAGCAATTTCGCCATCCAACGAGTATGATGAATGCAACGAGCGCGCCAATGTATCTTCGCATGTGGTTTGTTCAAAACAATCATGGTGAGCTTTATTAGCTCTTCGTAATCATCACGAACTTGATTCTCTCCAGTTAGAGCGGTTGTAAGACTCTCAAGAGTATTTTCAGTGAACTGTTCTGCATTCTTATCTAGGTCAAGACAATCGTAGTGCTCCTTCGGTAATGTTTCCCAAATATTTCTGAATCTATTGAAAAGTGGAATTTGAGGAGTGCTTGATGGCCCAAAACACTGAATAAATATTTTTGAAAGAATTATTTCATTATTCAAGCATTATTTCATTGTTCAAGCAAGCCACAAAAGATCACGTCTGTTTTTTCTTCTAAAAGAGTGCAAGCTCCCGTTTTGGCACCGGTGTTAGAAGCAACAGTGTCAAAACTCATAGCCCAGACTTTATTTGTGACATTCCACTATTGCATTGTGTCAAAAATAGCAGCAGATATTTGTTCCCCCATTACTGCAATATTTCAGTACCAAGCAGAAAAATTTCGTCTTTTTTTCGAGTACCTAGATGAATACATTTTATTACACTGATTCACCTCATAGTCTACTAAATAAGTTTCCAAACTGTTTAAATTTGTATCTAAAACTCTTCAGTAGTTTATTTAAATATTTATTTAATAGTTAAACATACGAAACTGTCCTGTAACAAAAAGTAAATATTAAGCATTTTACACAAAAAATTCAAAAACAATACTCGATTGAGCACCCTCTTTTGCTTGAGCTATCTCGCTGAAATTTTACTATGTTATTACTATGAATACATGTAACAAATTCACGGGGTGGCCAAATGAAAAAAATTAAATAAAATTTTTGGACCACCTTACTGTACGCCCTAACCCATACTATTTGCATTTATGATTATTGCAATTTCAATACTGAAACTTAATTTCCCCCATATAGCATATCAAACGTTCAAATGGATTTTCCTCATAACTGACTATTCTGGACATCTGGACGTACAATAAATGTAATTTACCATCGATGTGCATTTTTGTGGCTAATCAACATGTTGTATTTCTCATTTCCTCGGAAAAGCTGCGTTACATCAGCGGCCTTACTAAAAAACGTCGTCAAAATTTTCTTCCATTGATAAACGACCGTGGATTTGAAAACATTACTAATCAAAAAATTACAAAAAATGTTCATGGAAAGATATACACTTACATTGCTTACACAGCCAGAGGGGGTTGTTTATCTATGGAATATGATTATTTTATTAACAATTTTTGAACGAATTTAGGAATTTTTCAGCATATTTTAAATGTCTTGTATATTTATTATTTTTAAACATGTAGTATAAAAAATACCCCTATAGAAACTAGAATCTTTCAGATTTTTGTATCTGAAATATAAACTCCTAAAAAAACAGCAGTATTTTTTAAGCTTCAAACATGAAAAAAATTAAAAAAAACTTACCATAAACACTTTCTATTAAAACGTCGAAAAATATTGGAAAATTCAACATTGAGATTTACTGAAAAAAATTTAACATTTTGAATTCATTTTTGCACAATTTAAATGTTGATAACTCGAATTTGGTATTTATTTACACATGCACAAGCCATTTACGTTATTAAATAACATTACATACATTAAACTAAAAAAAAAAAATTATCCGATCAGAAACACCGTTTTTTATTAGTAAGGATGCGGGTGTTTAACAAGTACAGGTTACATAGAATTTGACCAACATTTATTTGACCATACTTTTATAGAAATACACGAAATTAATGAATCCAAGTGACATAAAAAATAGGGGAGGAACGCGCCTTAATAATAAAGAAGCATTAAAATATTTAAATAAAATAAACATAATTGACAAATTATAAACAAACAAATTAACGGACAGCACAAAGTTATGGTTATTTAAAGTTATTAAAGTTAATTCCCCTTCTCCCTACGCCTGTAACCCCCACCCTCCCCGGACCTTTTATCTATTCCTCTACCAACCTGTCTTTCGCTCTCTCTCTTATATGCTTTCTCTTTTTTTTACGTTTACCTCATAATATTCTTCTAAGGTACTATAATTTAGTCTACATGTCCTGATAAAGGTTGAAATCAACCGAAACTGGTCGATTTGTATAAATCAATATTTATTTTTAATAAATAAATTTTTCATTTGTAAATAAAAGTAAATTTAAATGATGTAACTCGACGAAAGAGAATGATTGAGCGCTGTAAAGTCAAAATGCTGTATCTATAAATACGGCATATTACCACAACACGAGCGCGATACTTTCTAACCTTTCTTTTCCACGTCTCGTTCTCCGTTGCATTCCCCTCGTCCTGCCTCACAAAAATCCTCACGTGATGATGCTATAGTTCTACCGCCCCCTTACTAGGGTCAAAATAATAAAATTCATTAAATTTTTATTAAAAAAAAATATTGGATAAAGCGAACACCTTGTATATCTGAACTCCGTGAAGAAAATTCATCCGAGATGGGGAGGAAAAGCGTAATTATGCGAATTAGAAGCCTGGAGTTCGATTCTTAAATCATTAAGTAATTTTACTCAAAAATTTGTACCTGTTCTAAAAGATTACTAAATAAATCAATACTAAATTTCTTTTACCGAAAAGGAAAAATTTCAACTCTGTTTTTACCGTGATCAATGTTGTTCGGTCTGAGAAATAAACATGACGGCTCTGAAATTTCTATCACGGCGTACTATATCGTCGAAGAGAATGCTGAGCAGAGGTACTTTCAAGGAATGGAAGAATTGAGCCGAGTTTTAAAGAGACACATTTTATAGAAACGAAGAAACACAAAAGCCGATAAGGCATGTTCAACGAATAAAATCTGGTGGATCAAACATTTGACCTTTCTGCTGGTTGCACTCTTGCAGTAATGCTAGTTTTACGGAGCACCTTCCACTAAATAACAGTAGAATAGTCATAATAATCCTAATGCGGAAACTGGAGGTTAGTTTAATAGATTCTCACATCTTAACACACGGATAGAAATCCTGTCCTTGTTCTACCGGTATTACAATGGAAGATGCTCCGAGGAACTTATGTCATTGAACCCTTCGGCACTGGTGCATATTCGAGCATAAACGTGCATAAACGCGTGCCCAACATATGCACCTACACGGTTGACATTTGTCACGTGAGAAATAATCGCTTCTAGGCCTCTGTATTTCCTCCTTCCTACGACATGGGTCTCTTCAAGACCAATGTTCATTCCTTCCTCTCCTCAAAAAGACCCTTCATACAGCATCTCAGATGGCCTAGGCCCTGAGGGAAATTATTTTCCTGTGTGGAGTTAATGTAAAAAAACACCGGGACGGCTGTTTCACAGAATTTGAACAATTTATCAAATTTCAAAGTTTATATTCAAGTTCAATGATAGTCCTGTTAATATCTAAACAACCGACGCGTGATGAAATAATAACTAAACTTGAATAGAACTTTCACAGAATTCTTCAAATTCTATAAAATAATCCATCCTCATAGCTTTGGGCTAATGTTGCCCTGGGATATTAAAAGTTTTGTTTTTAGAAAGAGATGAAAAAAATTAACTTTAATAACGTCTCAATTATTTGGTTTTCCAAGCTGGGAAAAAATTAGTAAAACTTAAATTAGTACGTAAGTAGTTTCAGTTGCTTGAAATTAATTTAGCTGTATTTTGTGACCCGATCTGAATAGTAAGGTTCTTCCCAACGTTCGTCTTTCCCATCTCCATCCCTTTTCCACCCCCTTTAGCCTCACAACACACTGGGGAAGTAATAGTCTCACTGTCTCAAGATGGTTGGTAGCAGTTGGGACTGTGGTGCGGTATTCACAATTCACATAACTTTTGTCGTTGGCTCTTGTTCCCTTTCGTATCATCGGATGTCGCCAATAATAAATTATTATTATTATTTTTTTTTTTTTTTTTACATTAACTCCACACAGGAGGCCCTGAGGAAAGTAATTTCCCTCAGGGCCTATGTCATCTAGGATGCTGTGTGGAGGGTCTTTTTGAGGAGAGGAAGGAATGAACATTGGTCTTGAAGAGACCAATGTTGTAGGAAGGAGGAAACACAGAGGCCGGCAAACCATTCCACAGCCGAGCTGTTGAACACAAGAACGAGTCGAAGAAACGACCCGTTCTCATGTGACAAATGTCAACCGTGTACAAATGTTGGGCACGCGTTTGGCGTGTTTCCCGACTATGCACCGGTGCCGAAGGGATCAATGATGCTAGTTCCTCGGAGCATCTTCCATTGTAATACCGGTAGAACAAGGATAGCATTCCCACCCGACGCCTGTGCTCTAAAGATTGCAATCCGTCTGTCAAGATGGGAGAATCTATCAAACGGACCGCCCGTTTTTGCACAGAGTCGAGGGTATTTTTCAGGTATTTTGGAGCTCCAGACCAGAGATGGCTGCCAAATTCAACCGTGGGGCGTACTTGTGATTTGTACAATTATTACGATAATTACTTATTATCATGACAATTTTAATGTCAACTATAATGAATTTAGTTTACATAGTTACAATTTGATTAATACTTATGTGAATTTACGAGTAGTGGGACCATTTGTCACAATTGTAATATTTAAAGAAAACATGAAGCAATAACTCAAATAGATCCGTTATTTCCAACAATTGTAATAGCTGAAAAGTCGAATGGATTGGATTATGGAAGAGGGATGGCTATTTGATAGCCGTAGAGCGATAGCGACGCAGTACTAACTTATTTTAACGTTTCATATTTCAGCGTTCAATCTTATTTATGTCAAATATTTATGGCTTCTCAGGCAAACTGCACTAAAACTCGATGTTTTATTAGTTCGATTTATTCCTTTTGGTTCCGTACGAGTAACTTATTGAAAGCACATTAAATTTGCAAAAGAAAATACATATCGTAAAACATAATAACATTATTATTATGATGTAGGAACAATGGTAAACGTACAATACAGAACAGTGAACAAAATTTTTTTTTGAAGAGTTATGTAAAATGACAAGTTAAACAACTTGTAATAAGATGATTTTTAAATTAATTTATTTATTTACGGTACAAATGCCTTTAAATTCAGAATAAAATATATTTTAACATAAAAATTAAATAAAATTTAAAATCAAGCTATTGGAAACAAAATGTAAACTAATAACAGTAATAAATTTGTGAAATGATTTTTTTATAGTTCTTTCGGTGGTATTAAAAATATCTGATTGAAGTTAACAACACTAATGCAGCAAGTAACTCACCAATTGCTCGCGTAATTACAACTTATACCCACTACGAAAAAATACTACATTTAGACGTTTTCCATGATTCCTTGCAAACGTACAAAACTAATTTATTAAATTTCTTGGCGTGATGTAAATACATATTATATATTTAAAACTACTTACACTTAACATTTCACTAAACCTTAATCAGTCAATTTTTTTTACTGTATAAAAAAAATTGTTTACTGTTTACTGTGTAAAAGTATAGTTTACTGTATAAAAGATCTAGGCGTACTTTTTGATTCTAAACTCCATTTCGATGCGCACATTGAGAATATTGTGAATAAGGCTTACCGCATGCTAGGATTTGTCATCAGAAACAGCCGCGAATTTCGAAAACATGAAACTTATCTTCTACTTTACTACACGCTAGTCCGTTATCAACTTGAATACTGCACCTCCATATGGACACCACTTTACGGTGTCTATAAAGACAACATTGAAAGTATTCAAAAGAAATTTCTGCAAAACCTCAATTACAGAATGAGCGCACCTAAACGGGCGTACATAAATATGCTCTCGAATTATAACGTCTCCACTCTAACTAACCGGCGAACATACCTTGACCTCATGACGCTTTATAAAATCTGCAATAACACTATCGACTGTCCTGCTACTGAAACTAATAAACATCAAAATACCACCCAGAGTAACAAGACCTAACGACTTATTCCACATTAGCCGGACGCGTGCAAATGCTGGTGTCAGGGATCCAATCAGAAGAATGTGCGAATCGTTTAATCAAAATCAAAACCTCAAGGATTCCGACTTATTTTTTGATACACGCAGTACTTTTAGTAGAAAATTGAAGGCTGTTTTCCTACAAAGTACAATAACTTAGACATTGCTTGGTTTATAATTTTAACTACCTTTCTTTTTTTAAAATTCTGTATGACATTATTTTTTATCTACATATATTTTTGGTCTAACCATCAAAATTTTTCCAAAAACAATTTGTAAATTTTTGTAAGAATATTGCGCATTTTTTTCATCTCTCTATTTGTAAAATAATATTTACTTATGTATATGCATACGTCTTTTCCGTATTTAAAGGTAAAAATATTTGTATATGTTTTTATCTGTTGTTAATGTTAATTCGTGAGAAATAGTTTGGATGCAGGTGAATTCTCTATTAATTGTTTTGTACATTCTTGTCAATTGACATCTGTATCTGTATTTTCTCCTTAATAAAAAAAAATAACAATGCAGTGAGCATATAATTCTTGATTTTTAAATGTCTCTTTATGCCCCCCCCCTTCCCTTTCTTTCTTTTTATTATTATTATTACTTAGTTTAAAACCCGTTATTACATGTCAGGCGTAACTACCAAATGACATTCTATGACTTATGTAATTGTTACATAACCATGTAAAAATTTAACATCTTATAACTTGTATTATAATGTACTGTGTATGTCTTAATAAACAAATAAATAAATAAACAGACAGATAGATACAAAATGTTCACACGAAGCGAATACTTTATGGGAATACATAATTAAAATAATAACAATAAAATATATTTTTCGTTATTTGTTTTTGGGGTGTTATGCACGAAAATCTTAAAACGTATCTCATAAAATAACTTTGTTTAATTCCACTTTATACATTTTTCACCAACCAATCAAATATTTTTTTGTGAATAAAATATATTTTCCTGATGAAGCTGCTGATGAAGGTGAAACCGGTTGGTTAAAAATATATAAAAAGTAGAATTAAACAGTTATTTTATTGCCAGATAGATTAAAGGCATGCTCATAGGCATACACACACTCAAGGCACACAACATACTCAAACACATTTATGAACATAGCAAGATTACATGCATTAAATTTACGGATTCTAATGTAGGTGTTTAGACAAAATATCAATTTAATTTTTTTTTGATCTGTCTTTACTATTTTTTCAGTACTTTTATTTAGTTGAGTGGTGTAATTTGCTTGCACTTGCATCTTATTGAACACAGTAGGTACAAGATAAGTTCATTGTATGTTCGTTGCCCGTATTGCCACATAGAATGTGAAGGAGAAATCATCAGTTTTGCGGATGATACTGTTCTCCTAATAAATGGGAATAATTGGACAGAAACATTTAAGAAAGCAGAAGACACACTTAATAGGATTAAAAAATGGCTAGACTACTATTCACTTATAGTTAATGCTAATAAAACCAAATTCATCACTTTTAAAATAAAAAATAAGAAAAACTCTGAAGAAAACCTGAACTTGAAAATCCATAGCCCGCATCACTTAAATGAGAATTGTGATTGTCCCTCATTAGAAAACGTTGACCATATAACGTATCTGGGTCTAAAAATTGACCAAAACTTAAAATGGACCGAACACTACGTATTTAAATAATAAAATTTAAAAAACTAAGTTATTTTTTCAAAACTATCAGGAATGTCCTCATTAAAAAAGACTTAATCAAGATTTACATGGCTCTCTGCCAATCACTGTTAGAATACGGTATTATCGGATGGGGCAGTGCAAATAAAAACATACTAAATCCACTAATTAAAACTCAAAAAGCCATAATGAAAATTATACTGAAAGTTCCTGTAAGAACTAGAACTGACGAAATCTTCAACAATCTTAACATCATGTCAATTAAACAACTATATTCTAAAACCATACTCATTTACATTCATAAGTCCAAAAACCAAGAAATAACAACTAATACGTACATTAGAAACACTAGATCTCATGGTCAAAAACTTATCTAACAAGTAACTACTAACACAACATTTGGGCAAAAAAGCTTCTTATATTATGGCATTAAACTCTACAATAAAACACCACTCTCACTCAAAAACCTCAACATTATAACATTTAAATTTCAAATAAAAAGCTGGATACTAAATATAGGGAGATCAAAAATAGAAAATATACTGATATCAAATACCTACAGACTAAAACCAAATCTAGTAATCTGAATTACAAAAAAAACCACTATCTTATTTACTTTATAATTATTTAAAAAAAATACTACATGATATACGTTATGTAAGACGGAGCGAAACTTTTGCAAAAAATGCAGTAAAAAACATCTCACCTGTAAAACGTCGAATCCTCACTCGGACTAAATTGTAGCTTACTTTCGTTTAAATTCAGAGTCGCTCTTTTCATCACTTAGGAGAGTCAGCCAGCTTTTCTTGCCCTTTCGGCTCTTTTTGCTTCTTTCCACCGATGTCTTCAAGATGAGAGGATCGTAGAGGATTTGCCGATGTAACCATATGATTGATTTATGAGCAAATATAATAATTCACGAGCATTAACATTATTGGAACAACGAACAAAAGTAGTTCCGAAGAAGCGGCAGTGAAATTTCCCCAAACGATTGCACAGTGATACCATTATCATGATTAATGTATGTATTATTACAAGTATTGCGCTGCCTCCTTCTGTAGCCAACGTCTCAGACAGGATTAAAGTGTTCACCATCAGAATCAACCAAAATTACATGATTCGAACCCGTGATCTCAGGATCGAAGCCAAGGATCGTAAATCGTAACTACTTAACCCTTAATCACCTGACGTCGGTCTCAGAGATTTCGGTTATTTTGTTTTTCAAATTATTCCATTACTAGGTACGCGATGCAACTGTAAGTATAATATTATGCGTGCGGTCCCTGTGACCGACGTCAGGTAGTTACGTTACTTTTGTTAATGTGTTTTTATTTAGTTTTTGTAAGCTTACATTGAAAAAAAAATTCGGAAAAATTAAAAAAACGTAAGACATGTTCCACTTGCATCTAAAAAGAAACGTTAAATGTATATATAAAAATATATATAAATTTCGCATGTAAAAATCCGATTTGCATTGAATGCAGTAAAAAAATGTGCTTTGATTGTCGCCGCACGTTGTAAAAGTTTGTGGGTTATGATTTTCTAATAATCGTGCCTTATTTGTGCCAAAAATTGTTTTAAGTGTTAGATTATGTAACAAACTTATAGTAAATAAGTAAAACTACAAAGTTATAGCAATTATGCTGACTCTGATCTGAGATTTTCAAGGTTCCTAGATTTTTTCCTAAAATTAGTACATTAATAGATATTGATAGGTGTTGAGTTTTTATAAATTACTATATACTTATGCTTTCTCTTATAACTTTTTTAGAAAAAAAAAATACATTGAAAATACAGATATGACTATTATTTATTATAAAAAAATAATATAATGTGATTATCAAACACGGAAAATACGCAAGTGGTCTCCAGGACCGACGTCAGGTGGTAATGGATCTGAAAAGTAAGTCAGGGGGCTAAGGGTTAACCACAGAGACCGTCAAATGTAATCAGACCTGTTTAGTGATCACATATGGATAATAAAATTATTTATAAATCTTACCCTCTTCTACACTTCCTCCAACCTTACAAAATTCAACAAAAGGGGGGTGCCGTTCCCCCCGGTTCCGGGGAGTTAATAAATCTGCGCGGTAACCATATAAAAAAGTTTGGTATATAGTCTAATATGTCAAGCCACAATTTAACATGGAAAAGAATATTTGTTTGCTAGTATTTCTTTCATCACTGTCCTACCCTTACGGCCATCCCTTATCGCGCGTTTACGGTTCTCGTAAACCGAAACAGCTGCAGAAAACCACCTCTTCTTTCAGGACCTGCTTTCTCCCTCCTTCCCGTCCCTACCCTCTCCCCACACATTTCCTCATCTCACCCTCCCCGCACACTTCCCCCTCCCCCCATTAAACCGAAGCCACAATTTTTTGTTTACTTCTTGCGCCAGTTCTGCGTAAAACATTGGCGCAAATGTGACAAAATAACGGTACGTTTTCACTCCTTGCTAATACATTATTTTGAGGTACGTTTTATTTTGACGTTTTTTCTTGACATATAAAAAGGTATAAAGAGAATTACATGATTGATGGTTATGTTACTGTCAAAGTCTAAATATACATTTTTTTGTTAAAGTTGGATACAGACTCTTGGGCCTTGAGCAATAAAATATTCTTGTGTATTCAGTCCTCCCCACTAAAAATATCACTTTAGATAATAATATTCCCTAACCATTGTTGGAGACGTTTGATCTAGACCTTTTACTGCAAAATTTCGACCTCCCTTTGGGCTTCTAACTAAAATTTCTACATTTGCCATATCAGATAAGGAAAAAAATTACAACCATCGTACAAACCTAGAATATATTATACAAGGAGGCCTTATTTTACACGTGAATATTATACTTATTATATACAAGAGTTACGACTGCTACAAACGATCTAAAGCCAGTGAGACTATGGCATCCACAATTATTGGGGTACCTGTGGAAAATAAATCCCCTCAGGGCCTGTGTCATCTTTGGGGATGCTGTGTGGAGGGTCTTTTAAGGGAAAGGAAGAAGTAGCGGAAAGGAAAAATGTATAAGGGGTGAGTAAGAATTTGGGGGTCAGTGTGCCCAGGAGTTCGGACGTATGAATCCATGCCTCCAAGTCAGTGTGCCCAGGAGTTCGGACGTATGAATCCAACTGCGGTGCAAGGCGATGGGTTGAGAGAGTCCTGCTCGAAAGGTTAAAAGGCCTCCCTCAACCAGTCTCTCTCGATCCGGCCCACCTCGCAGCAGGTGGGCAGACGCATCCGCCACCAAGACCAGGACAAACCTCACCCCATGAACCCGGGCATCCCTGCTAAGTCACCAAACGTAGCGAACCACGTTCCTGTGGCGGCGGTACCCATACCCGCGTCCCAAATTGTGTTGTAATGATTGTGTCGTAAATGTTTATTCTATAATACACAACAAGAAATGAATTTATTATTATGAAGCAACAAAAATAAATTATATAAAAATTACTTGCGCTCGTCGGAATTTCAACCCATTGTCTCCGGATTCATCGTTGCGGTAGGTCATCAAAGCCTGGATAGAGATAAGGATATGAAGGGAATCTAAGGATTGTAAATATATACTGCAACTCCTGAAGGCAAAGAGACAAAAATTTCTACTGTCACTGGCTTACGTTGTAATTTACGTAAGTCGTTTGCATCTCGCTACGATTGGTGATTTAGCAGATGTGTCCGGGTTTATCTGGTAATGTTTGTCCGAATCTTGGTGGTGTATACGTCTGCCCACCAAGCACATGGCAGGCCAGATCGCGATACTCTGGTTGAAGGAGACCATTGGACCTCTCCGGCATCTGTCGGAACATTGCCTTGCACCGCACTGACCCCCTGATTTCTGCCCTTCCCTCACGCCTTTTTCCTTCCCAGAACTACCTCTCCTTCATTTCCACAAAAAGACCCTCTACACTGAAAGTCGGCAGAAAGACGAGGTTGTCGATGAAAATGCATTCTATCAACTTTTAGTGGCAATCACGCACACACAGAGATATATACGCATTTTTCTGAAATTAAAGCACTCAATATTCGAAATAAATGTCGGTCTTGCCAACTCGTGATTTGGCCCGATTGGTGAAGCGGTTGATTTCGATCATTGCGCAGGAAGGTTAAAAACTAAAGTTTTAAAATTAAAGTTTTAAAATATATTTAAATTTAGCACGGTTGCTTCCGAAAACCGGGTACGAAACCTCAGTGGCACCAAAATTTTTGTTATTTCTAAGTTTTAAAATTCATTTAAAAACAGATGTATTCTAGTAAGAAAGCTTTGTTTTTTACTGGTTGATGTTTTTAATTCTGCAAGCGTGTGAACAAAGCCTTACTGACAGCAAAATAATTCCCCTAGTGGCGGATCGGTATATTTAAACCCCTACGAGGCAGGTCCTTGCGGTGTTCACATATCATTTTCAGCAATTTCAAGGGTATTTAGTATTTACAGCCAGGCAATAAATCAATCCGGGACTCTCCGTGCGTGTTTTCCTCCCTGAAAGCTTTTTTATAAAGGTTATTGTAGGGATAGAGGTTATTTAGGGACTTGATATTGCTTTCAAATAGATTCAAGACATTTTGTCAAACAGGATCATAGATTTAGAAAACGATAACATTTTAACAATAATTTACTTGAAAACTTATTGAAACTTTTTTTTTTCAAAGTTTTGAGCAGCTTTTAAAAATAATCAATTACCTAAGCTAATAAATTCGTTCAGAACAACCATCAATGTTGTTTACTACTGTAGACCGGATTTTGAAGAACCTTTTCCATTATCGGGGTGAAAGTTTAAAAAATATTTAACCATGAAGTAGTTTTGTGAATCGTAGATCTCGCGTAAAAAAGTATGTTTATAATTTTCTATTATTTAATAAATCTAAACCAAAATTTCCTCTGAAAATACAAGATTTATAAACAGGTACATACCTTCCTACTTAATTATAAACCACGTATTTAATGCCACATGTTTTATTACCATTTTTTCATGTATTGTCAGGTTAATCCGAAGCCGGGAATGTTTATTTTTCTTTTAAATGGAAAAAAAGCTAGAAAAATGTTAATATAAAAAGTTCTAAAATGTCTAGGAAAGATTTTTTTACTGCAATCTTTTAAATTTTAGTCCTATTTGTATTTATCTGTATTTCTAATTTTATATTTATCTGTAGGTAATATGAAATATATACTGCAACTTTAGTTAAAACATCCGAAAATGCCTTCGCTGCCTTGCAAACTGCACCCATTACAGATTTGTACCAAGTACCCAAATAGCATTAGAAAAATATATGAAAATCAACAGATTTGAAAGAGCTCAAAATTTTCTACGGACTTTCCATAAAAAACTACTATAATACTTTTCAAACAGCGATTATTAAAATACTGTCTGTGTAGTACCCGCTTTTGCCAGAAATATGAAACAAACACTACGCGCGACATCACGTTTTATTTTTTGCCTGGGAATTTAATGTTTCAATTTATTTTTTAAAATTATTAATTTATTTATTTATAATACATAATGAATATGACGTTGTGAACTAAATATAGTTGCATTCACAAATAATATGATGTATATTGCATTAAAATTGTTATTACAAGTGGCGTTTGTTGCCGAAAATAGTAGCAACATTAATATGAAGTGTTTTTACTAATTCGCCGGAGACACACGTCCCAAAAAAAATGATGACTGGACACCCAGGTGGAAGGAGAAAAGTGGGAAGACCCAGACTGAGGTTGGAAGACGAGGTAAGGGGGGATGCAGCACAGCTTCTCCGGGTAACAAGCTGGAAGTCAGCCGCTGAGGACAGCAGGAGTTGGAGGCGAATGTTGCACGAGGCCAGAGCTCGATGTGGGCTGTGGCTGTAGCGCCATCGAAAAAGTTTTTACTGATTCAGACAAACAGATTTTCAGCAACGTAGTTTAATTTCGTATTTGAACATAGAAATGCCGGGCGAATACAGGTAAAAAAACAAGTTCATAATACGAAATTATTACGAAGAAATTATTTATGCTCGTACAAAATTGAAGTTTTCCTTAATTTTCAGCAGAACCAGAACGAATCGCCCTCTTTAGTTTCGTTAGAAATGGAATAGATCGCTTTTTCTTATTTTCCATAGAAATAGAATAATACGCATTCCATAAATCTTATAACCGGAAAAATGCAATCCTTTCACAATTCCAACCTTAAGTGCAGTATTCTCGATAACAAATCACACCTCCAACGTTTCTGCACTCAATAAGTTAGATGAATTTTAAAACTATGGCCATTTCCGCATATTTACAACCGTTTTCTATGTTATCAGTGATTTTGAAAATATTAGATTGGCTTTCTATTAATTTACGCACCAGATTTAAATGTCCGGGTTTAATTTTCCCCACAGGAAAAACTAAACCCTTTCACACACTTCCCAAATGATCATCTGGTCAATCCACGTTATGCAATTGCACTATATGTATTATAATTACAAAACAATACAAGAACAACATGTCAACCTACCAGAGACCAGATGGGAAAATAATTCACCGACTCCAGATATTTTCATATCAGAGGGTTCGGCTCTGTGGAATTCCTAATTGAACCTATAAATCCTACTGATCCCTCAATATAAATATTTAAAAAATCTTTTGTAATCCTACATGTATTTAAAATTACCAATTGTTGCATTTTTATATATAAATTCTTTGACAAATCTAATACGCCTAAATTTTGAATCAGAGACCTAGGTATAATGCCAGTAGCCGAAATAACAAATGGTAATATTTTTATATTCCGAGAATGCCAAATTCTTTTAATCTCATTTCCTAAATCTGTGTATTTTCTAATTTTTTCAGAAACAGTTTTTTGAATATTACAGGACTTTGAAATAGCTACATCAATGATATAAGTTATTTTTTTAATTTTGTCATGTAAAACTATATCAGGTCTATTATGACTAATTGTTCTGTCTGTTAGTATAGTTTTATCATAATATATTTTATAAAATTCATTTTCTAAAAATGAATTTGGTTCATATTCATAATATGGTACATATTACAGCAGTCAATCAAGTTATGTTTAGTTACCAAACTTTGGCGGATTATTTTTAAAACCTGATTGTGCCTAAATGTATACTCGGACGGCGCTAATATAGAACATCCCGATATAATATGTTCTATAGTTTCCGGAAAAGCCAAACATTTTCTACATAAATCATCAATTTGATTTATATCTTTGATTATATGCTTCCTATAATTTTTAGTATTAATGACTCTATCTTGAATGGCAAGCATAAATCCTTCTATTTCTGCGCTCAACTCTCCAATACTCAACCATTTGTTTGACGAAAGTTTGTCAACATACGTTTGGTTGAGATAATTGAAGTGTTTTGCATGAATAATTTTATTTGACCAGGAATCTAATAATTCCTGGTTAGTATTTATAAGAATGTTGGCATTCTCGTCATATAAATTTAAAGGTGTAATGTTTCTATCTGCCTTACAAATTATTTTGTGCATTTCTGAGCTATTAGCTTTCCGATGGAAAAAATTTCTAAGCATTTCTACCTGATTGTGTTTCAAAGATGTTATTTTGACTACACCTCTACCTCCTAAATTTCTAGGTAAATTAATTCGTTCTATAGCTGAATTTGGATGATGGCAATTAAACTTTGTTAACGTAGTTCTAATTAATCGTTCTAAACTATCTAAAACTGTATTGGACCATTTAATTATGCCAAATGAGTATGTTAATAAAGGTATTGCCCAAGTATTTATTGCTTTTACTAAATTTTTAGCAGATAGATTGCATTTTAAAATTTTTCTGATCCTAGTTTGAAATTTAATCCTAATATCATTTTTAATACTAGTGTGATCTAATCTATTCGATTGCGGGTATCCTAAATATTTATAAACCTCATCCCCTTTCATACTTTTAATTTTGAAATTTCTAAATATACCCTCGTCTCCATCTTCAATTTTGCCTTTCTCTACATGGATCGTTTTACATTTACCTAAACCAAAAGTCATTTTAATATCATCTGAAAAAATTTTAACTACCTTAATCATTTTCTCTAAATTTGATTCAGAATTTGAAAATAATTTTATATCATCCATATATAATAGATATGAAACATCCATATATAAAAAAATATGAAAAAAAATTATATATTATTATTATTCGCATATTATTTATTATTCACGAAAAAATATGTGAATAATAATATACGACATTATTAAAGAACGTACTATTGACTGTCCTAAAACGCGATTTTTTTATAGTTGGGGGAGTCAAAACAATTTACTTCGCAAATTTTAATTTTACTTGTCAAATATGTTTTCTTTACTAAATTCACGCAATAAAAAATAAAACAAAATTGATTTGCTTTCGACATTAATTGACAATAATGTAACTTATTATGTAAATAAGTATATATCATTATAAATATGTAAATAAGTATAAACCATAAACAATAAAAAAAAATATTTGAAATTTATTATGTTTCGATGAGATGTTTTTTTTCAAATGAAAAACTTTAATTCTTTTCTCGTTTGTGTTCAACCTCTTCCAGAATGTTTGAGTTTTAAAATGTCCTTTTATTTATATGTGAACGAATAAGACAAAGCAACGTTTTTGGCTTAATATCTTTGATTTGTTTGATTAGGAAATACGATAGGAACTGGTGTGTGGTAGACAATTTAGTTAAGTTTAAATTTTTATTTTACTTTTATAAATCGTTGAAAGTTCCAATTATGTTGGTTACTTCGGAAGCAACAGACACACAGGATTCAGGAACGTCGCATCTTGTGGCTTTAATGACCGGTACCAGTGAAATTCCGGAATGCAGTTGTAGGGGTAAGACTTTTTTGACGGTGGCCAATCTCCGAGAGGATAGGAGACGGCTTCATAAGAAGAACGAGATGTAAAATGTGTAATAAATTTCATAATTTGTTGATGTGTAAAGGACCTATCTGTATAAGCCTATACCAATGAAGCGGAAACATTATTTCTTTTGAAAGAGTTGGAACACTGATTTCGACGTCTAAACGAAAAAGTTTAAAGAACTTTCGGAACAGCCAGTCCCTAGTCCCCAGTCTCTGGTCTCTATTGCCAGGAACAATTCTCATCATGAGACAGTTCATTGGCGGGGGTCCTTACGCAATTGGAAACTTGGAGAAATATTGACTACTGTTTGAATTTTGAATTACGACTAAATATTATGCTATGATCCTATTTCTCTATTCAAAACAGTGTATTTGAAAGTTTTGAACCCAAATGGATGTTTAGTTCAAATTTCGAATTAAGACAAAATATTTTTTTATTTTTTTTTATTTTTTAATTGTACAACAGATTTTTATCCAATTACTGTACAATTTTCTCATTTTAACAGTCTTAACACCTAGGAAGATGATTAATATACAAAAAATCTTAAGGCTATCTAAAGAAGAGTTATATATATCTAGTGTTTCCGATATTTCGTTCAACAGCACCATTCCTCTTGTCATGCTATGCTGTGCTAAAACATCTGTTCTGCCGTATGGTATTTTGAACAAGTCGTGTCGACGACTACGGCTGAAATTTTCAGGCACGTATAAGCCATAACATTCCAAGAGGAATGGGCTGTCAATACGATTATGGATTATGTTAAAACTAAGAATTGCAAGATTTGCATAACGTCTAGTTTCCAAGCTAAATCTATTTGTTGCCTCAAGTAATTCCATATGGTGCATGAATCTCGGGTACGTTCCATTCATCCGCATATAGACATACCTAAGGAATTTTTTCTGAACTTGTTCTAGCATATTAATATATTTCGCTTGGTGCGGAGTCCACACACCACTGGCATACTCCAGCTTACTTCTTATGACTCCATCAAACATGGCTATCATTGCATCTGGGTCATCAAATTGCTTACATATTCTGATGATGAAACCCAGGAGTTTGTAGCATGCTGGAGTGAGCCGTGATATATGATCCGAGAATGTCAGTTTGGGATCAAAGACGATACCGAGATCTTTAAAGCTATTGACTCGGCATAATGTTTTCCCTTTAATGTTGTATTCAAAAACTATGGGCTTCTGGGAGCGGGTATATGTCATGGTTACACATTTTTTTATATTGAATTCTAATTTGTTTTTTACTGACCATTCTGCAATAGCATCAAGGTCAGATTGCATTTTTAAGCAGTCATAGTAACAGATTATTTCCATCAAAAGTTTGAGGTCATCTGCAAATAGAAGACATTTGCAATATTTTACACAAACCTGGATGTCATCTATAAGTATAAGGAACAGCAAAGGACCAAGGTTTGAACCTTGGGGAATACCTGATAACGCCGGGAATTGTTTAGATTCATGTCCATTTATTATTACATATTGACTTCTAGCTTTTAAATAGGACGCGAAGAATATAAGTGTTTGTTGATCGAAACCAAGTTTGTACATTTTAAGTAGTAAAATATCATGATCAACTCGATCAAAAGCCTTGGCAAAATCCGTATACACTACATCTATTTGGTGTCTCAAGTCCAGTCCGACGGCCACCAATCGCGAAAATGTTAACAAATTTGAAACCGTGGATTTTCTTGGCATGAAACCGTGTTGGTTTTCTCCTAGAAATGGCATAATTTGGTGATGTAATTTCTTGTAAATAATCATTTCAAATATTTTTGGTATAGTTGACAGTACAGCTACTGGTCTGTAATTCCTTATATCAGACTTGTCTCCAGCCTTGAAAATTGGGCTTACACGCGTGAGTTTCCAAGAATGAGGGAAACACCCAGTCGATATGCTAAGATTAAATATATAGCTCAGCGGTTGACAAATGGTTTTTGACATATGAGCAATTATATTAGGGGGTATTCCGTCTGGGCCTATTATGCTATGATCCTTATTATCTATTCAAAATAGTGTATTTGAAGAGTTTCGAACCCAAATGGATGTTTAGTTCAAATTTCGAATTAAGACTAAATATTATGCTATGATCCTTATTATCTATTCAAAACAGTGTATTTGAAGAGTTTCGAACCCAAATGGATGTTTAGTTCAAATTTCGAATTAAGACTAAATATTATGCTATGATCCTTATTATCTATTCAAAACAGTGTATTTGAAGAGTTTCGAACCCAAATGGATGATTAGTTCAAATTTCGAATTAAGACTAAATATTATGCTATGATCCTTATTATCTATTCAAAACAGTGTATTTGAAGAGTTTCGAACCCAAATGGATGTTTAGTTCAAATTTCGAATTAAGACTAAATATTATGCTATGATCCTTATTATCTATTCAAAACAGTGTATTTGCAGAGTTTCGAACACAAAAGGATGTTTAGAGAAAGATTGACTAGAGTTTGAATTTCGATGAAATATTTTGCTATGATCCTTATTCTCTATTCAAAATTCATTGCAGAGTTTCGAATCCAAATGAATGTTTACAAAAAGAGTGATTAAGGTTCGAAATTCAAATTCAATTCAAGACGATGTCATGATCTTTATTCTCATCACGACGAAATTGTCGTATATTCCAAAGAAAATGTGATCACTTAGAAAGAGTGAGATTTTAAATTCGAATTACTTACGTACAAATATGATATTAAGTCCTCATTCTCATCACCATGCAGTGCATTGGCGGAGGTTGTAACGCAAATAGGTTCTTACAGAAAGATTTATGCACTGAAATTTTGGTTTAAATTCTGGATCATTTAAAAGAGATTCTTGTTGTTCGTGTATATTCAAATTCAAATTACAACTGAACATCTAAAAATCTTTATTGGGCTAACAAAATATAAAACAAGATAAAATAGTACTGAGGGCTTATGGGTTATTCATATTTCTTAAAGTTAACCCAATAAACAACACAAGTTATAATTTTAATGCAAATATTATAAAGTGTTAAAACATACCTACATCGCAAGTCCTAAATACGCCTAAAGTAAGTACCAAATTATCACATTATTATTAAAAATAATTATTATGGTTAAGCGTCGCTCTGCACCATGAATCTTTTGACATTTTCGAGGTATGAAGAGGAAGGTTTGCAGAGGGGACCGCGAGGGTTTTCCAAACCAAATAAAAAAAAAACTAATTTGAAAAACTTTTTTGAAACTTTCGGTGTATGGGTTTGCACAAATACAATCATATCTATCCTCTTAAAATGATTTACCTGTAGGTAGGTAGTTCTTCACTTTCTTCACCTACTTCTCTTTTCTTCTTATTTTTATCATTTAGCAAGTAACGACTCCTCTCGAGAAAATTATATTTGGAACGGCCTATCTACCACCACTTTCTGACCCTCAAATATACAGAAACCACTATGAAGATAACGAAACAATTTCATCAAAATATTCTCACTCGAAAATTGTTATTCTTGGAGATTATAACTTAGCAAACCTAACATGGAAAGCAAAAAACTGTGGTCTCATCACACACGAAAGTGAAAATGATCGTGCACGTGAAGTTTTGGCATGGCAAACTTTCTTGCAACAGTCAAAAATTAGTAAGTTTAAAGATTGGTTCGTTCCAAATAATTTATTTTTAAATACATATAGAAAAGTGTAAAACCTTGACTTTCTTCAGAAATAAAAATCCTGTTTTATTCGAATATTCCATCAATAACACGACTTTAGAAAGAGTCACGGTAATGAGAGATATTTGAATTATTTTGGATGAAAAACTAAGTTTCGCCAATCATATCCACAAAATTATGAACAAAGGTATGAAAACACTAGGCTTCGTATTAAGAACAACTAAAAACTTTAATTCCATAGAAGCCATTGAACTATTATATGTATCTCTAGTTAGAAGCCAAGTTGAATATAACTCGGTAGTTTGGTCTCCATCTCACAAAATACACGTTAATAATATTGAGCGAATACAAAAAAAAATCTGCGTTTTATAAATTTTAAATTAAATATCCCACTGGAAGACTTAAAATATTATCTATTATTAAATATTCTAAAAATACACAAACCAGAAGTAAAATAAATGACTTAACATTTTTATTCAAAATACTTAACTCTAAATTCGACTCTTGCGAACTCCTACAACTCATAACCTTACGAATACCGACAGTAACCATACTAGCCCAGTCAGTAAGGGATAAAAAGGCCTTTAGCTTGCAAAAGGTCGTGTAGTGATAGTAGTGATATGTAGTGATAGTAGCGATTTTGATATATGTTGTTTAGATTGGGACTCTAACGAAAAAAAAAGTATTCGACCTTCGGGGCGTCGAGCTCGAGCCGCCATTTTGGATTGAAGATGCCAAAATTTAGTTTTTTCAAAATAATTCCTCGACCGTTGATTTTACAACAAAAATGTATACTGCAAATTTGAAGAAGACTAAATTACGTACATTTTTTGTTTGAATTTTTTTTTATAAATCTAATATATAATGACTTACGGCGGTAGAAAGAAGAAAATTTTGACAAAAAATCGGAAAACTCAAGTTTTCATGATAAATTTTGTAAGAACATATTACACAATGTCATTTTAACGTATTTCCACAACACGTGTAGCAAAATCTATTTCAAATTACAATAATTTTTCGTGTTACATAGAGGAGAGAAAGAGACGGCAACATACTGCGTGCCTTCAGTCCTGACTGCAGCGTTGCCACCTCAGCGCCTATATTGCTACATAGGATGCCAATATGACAAACCCGACGTCATCGAGTGCACGGATGAAACTACTTTGTAGTGATAATGAACATTTAGTAAGCCTTAAAAAAGCTGGTCTGCCAATGCGTCTTCATTGAGTATAAGAATGAAAACAACATGATGCAAAACCAGAAGACATAGCAGATGAAGGAAAACGCTTTCTTTTTGCTTTGTACGGGAGTTCGAAAATGGTATGGAATCCAAAAAATCCAGAAAACTGAGGCTGGAAACGTGGCACCAATGGGGTCGTTCCAGTAAGAATGACAAAGAAACAAGCACCGAGCTTTAGCGAGACGAGACTTTATTAAAATTTATTTCTTGCAATTGAATATGATGAGATTTTGTCAATGGAAGCCCATCATCTCAGTACCACAGGCAATGAGTTAGATCATGAAATTGATGACAAAGACTATTATTAAGATGTCAATATCAACCAACCGGCATCAACAAAAAATATTATTACACAATAGCGAATATGTAACATAATTACGAATACTAGTCGAACTCTGAGCGGCTTGCCATACTATCGCTGGAATATCTGTGGAATAGACATAATCACCTTAATATTGTCGAAAGATCCCTACAGGCTGTAAGATACGTTTTTCGAGACTCGGCAAGAGAGGTGGGTTTACAAATCAGTGAGAATAAAACTAAAATCATGATGCAAACCAGAACCCCACACCATAGAATAAAAGATAAATTGAAATTTAAAGACACTTATAATTTCGAAGAGTTTACATACCTGGGCTCCATCATAACGCATGACAAAGAAAACCCAGTAGAAGTGAGAAAGCGCATCACAGGCACTAACAACACTTACTTCGCGTTGTTGCCAGTTTCAAATCCCGAAACGTCCATAGGAAAACCCTTTATAAAACAATTATTAGAACGGTCTTGGCCTGTGGATGTGTGGCGGGAACAGCTGGACACCTTCTAAAGAAAGGTATTTCGAAGAATCTTAGGAACGGTGCGAGAGGGAGAGGCATTGGAGGGGAGTCCACCACTTTCCCAACGGCGTTATAAGGAAACATATGGTTTCCTCCTTCACCGCACATATCAAGAATCTATTTTATTGAACGAAGCTACATTTATTTGAACGACTCTAGACCCTCCAATGTTCATGCATACGGGGTGAGAAAGCAGTATGCAAGTACTTACATTAACATGAGGGAGAAGCATGGATAATCCGCCACAATAAAGCTGTATGTTATTTACCAAGCTCCCAGACTATCCATCTAAGGCTCCAAAGACTAAGATGGGCCGGACATGTGCATCGAATGTCAAGCACACGAGTACCAAAGAAGGTTCTAACATAACACCCAGGAGGTAAACGAAAGGCGGGCAGAACTAGGCTGAGACGGGAGGATGATGTCAGGAAGAATGCAAGAGGACTACTCCAATGTCGCAGTTAGGAAGAAGACGGCCGAGGACGGAGGGCGGTGGAGGCATATGTTGAAGGAGGCCAAGGCTCGAAATGGGTTGTAATGCCATTGAAGAGGAAGAAGACCTACTGGGGATACCACAATAAAAAATCGCCATTTTCTCTACCTCGAGGTGGTGTGGAAATGAGTTTACAAAATTATAATTATGTAATGAATAGCCCGAAAAAATAACAAAAATTGTGAATTTCACCATTTTTTAGAAAAACATTCACATTTCCGCCACTGTAACTCTTTACCTATTAGACTTACAAAAAAAAATTGAGACAAAAAATATTTGAAATTTTATTTTCTTTATGTTTGTCTTCCGCAATTTGGTCGTAAGATCAACCATTGCACAATTATTTTGAAAAAACCAAATTTTGGTACCTTCAATCCAAGATGGCGGCTCGAGCTCGACCCCCCCAAGGTCGAAAACTTTTTTTTTTGTTTAGAGTCCCAATTTTAACAACATATATCAAAATCGCTACTACACGACCTTTTGCAAGATAAAACTCCCCACTGACTGGGCTAATACGACAAAATACACTATCTACTGCAGCATCAGTACTTACTTAGGTGATGTTGACATATTTAACATCAACTTGGCGAATTTTGTGAATCTTATAAAAAACTTATTCCAAAACTATTCCTAAACATATCTATATTTTTGTAAACTAAACAAATCCTTGTATTTTTGTGACTTGTGTGCATTTTTTTTATCTAATTTTATTTTTATTATTTATTTATTTGTTCAAAAATCATCTGTCTTGAATTACTTGTACTACCAAACATGTTATAGCCCTCTGGGTGTTGAATAAATAAATACAAAAAATTTGCACCCCTGAACAAAAAATGCACGGAGTAGCGTTGGTAATACGAGTTTTTCTCTTTTCTTATTATTTTTATCATTTGCACCCCTTAACAAAAAATGCAAGGAGTTGCGTTGGTAACACCTATTCTAGTGTGGAAATATAAAATTTCATAAAATATTCGCTTGATGATAAAAATTGGCAAAATTTTCTAGTAGCGTCTTGGGTTAACTACCCAATATTATCTCTAAAAGAGATTCAAGCATATTTCTCTAGGTCCTTAAAGAGATTTACCTTTCCGTTCAGTGCCTTTAAGAGACAACCCTTCCGTTCACTGCCTTAGCCTGGTCGCGTAGTATTTACTTCGGGTTTACGTTTATATATTTTGGATAATAAATGTTGACGACCCTCCGACCTCTATGCTCGCTACTAAAAGCTTTTTTAATAGAGTCGCATTTTCTTGCTGGAACGGGACAGGGCGCCATCTAGCGGCGCGATTCCTAATAAAGTGTATGAAGTGCGCTGGTTTATGTGTTATTTAAAGACACGTGAAACAGTTTTAAAGAAACTGGATTTTAAAAGGAATGTATTACGTAAAACATTGTGAGCTTGGAAAGCAGGACAAACAAAAAGCCTTTCATAACGAATGGTGGGTGGTAAAAATACATGAAAGTTATCAATATTAAGTTTTTTTCTAAGAATGCCTAGAACAAAAGAAAAACTACTAATTTTTGCTACTACTTTTGGTACATGTTATTTCCAGTTTATATTTGCATCTTGTTGTATTCCCAGAAGCGAGTTTGGGAAAGTTCAATTTGTTATTAAAGTTAACATTTATGTTTATAGGTGTACCTTGTATTGGACAAAATTTTAGAAATTCAGTTTTATTTGTGTTAAGTGACCGATTTTGTGATAACTCGGGGCTCTAGATCAGAGGTGGCCGGCGAACCCAAAAGTTTTGGCAAACTTGCGACGTTTTTGAACAGGGTTAGCAGTTGTGCACTGTTATTGTAAAAAATCAAAAATCTTATTGCAGGATACTTAAAAAAAAAGTTGGATTTTTCTTTCTAAGTACCAGTGTCCTCCTTATTCTAAGTACCTACCTTTAAAGTTGATTACACATTTTTTATCACTTTTTTAATACTGAAAATATAATAATCTTTCTAAGAGATTACTTCCTTCACTCGTAAACTTGTCCTTTAATGGATAAAGCTGTAAACAACAAACTACTAACGCCGAGGGTAATTATTTTATAATTGCTCATTTAAATTACCTTGGTTAGTACAGGTATAAAATGTTTTTTAGTTTTACTATGTAAATAGGCTACAAAAATAATAATTAACGTTTTTGTATCACTGGGCTATAATGTTTTCTAGTTCTCACTCTAACCATACTTCGCAGTCATCGGGCCTTCTTTTCCGTTTCAATATTTTTCCACGCAGTCAGTCCACTTCTTACTCAGTCCATCTCTTCCTCAGTCTACCTTTTCCTCAGTCCACCCCTTTCTCAGTCCACCTCATAGACGCCTCTAAATTATTTCAACTGGGTTACCCACTTGTATATTATTTTTTTTATTTCGTGTCATCATCAATCGTTCTTTTCACATTGCCAGCCAATCGCAGTCTCTAAAGATGGTTTCAAAGCTGAAATAGACGTTCGAGATGTTGATTTTTTTTTTATGATTATATTTCATTTTTATTTTATCTTTCTCAACCTCAAATTGTAATATTTAATAAAATGAAGACAATATTAGCGAAACTCAATCAAAAATCTAAAGATAGAAGAATAAAAATATATTGGCATCTCTGGGACACGAACCTAGGACCTTCGGCTTTCATGGCGGAGCAAGGCGATGTTTCTAGAGAGTACGGCTGGAGAAGTCAAAAGGGACTCCCTCAATATATGTATTTGTATATTCCATCACTTTTATTCTTCTAGACACAAATAGACCTATATAACTTTTGCGCTTCTACTATTTTGATATGTAGAATCTTTTAAATTCAATTATATGCGTGAGGATTCCTAGTTTCTGTTCACATTTTTAACCATGTTTTTTGTTTTGTATTTTTGTTGCAACCTTTTTTGTCATTATCTTTTTTATTTTTCTTTATTGTTTTAATTTTTAAGTATTTACTTTTAAAAGCCCACTAGGGCATGTTATAAATAAGTAAATAAATAAAATCTTATTTAAAACTAATACTAAAAACTGTTTGCAAAAGGTGACGAAACTTACTTTCAAATTTTAAGATTAACACGTCCGTCACTTTTGAACACTCTAACCCCAGATTCCTACCAAACAATATTAAATCCCTTATTGAGGGCACAGAAATCTATTTTACGTGTTATAATGAAGAAACTTTTCAGATATTCCAACGATGCTATCTTCCGGGAATTTAATGTACTAGATGCAGCGCCCTTGAGGTGATTTTTCACAAAAACGGCGCTATATAAATCATCCAAATATTATTATTTTATTATTTAGATGTTCGACAGTGTTATATTAAAAAGTTAATAACTTATGCTCATAAAAATAAACCAGAAGTAAGGGCAGAAATGACCTTTCTATTCCATCTAGCAACATTGCGGCTTATCAAAGGATATTCTCACACCTGGGACCGAAATTGTATAATAAAATCCCTTCACAACTAAAACTATGTGAAGTGTCATCCTTCGGCCCAAAAATAACAAAATTGTTACTAGATTTAGGCAGGACGGAGTCCTGGTTTCGATTTCGATTTTTTTTTATTTTCTTTTCTTTTACTATTTTTCTTGTGCCCTAATTTTATTTTCTTATACATTTCCTTTGTTTCCCAAATTTTGATTTACTTTTCATTTTATTTTTTTCTTGCGAACTCACTTCTAACACACACGTTTTCTTGTATATTCGATGCTTGATTCTAGAACCTAGTCTATTACTACTATCTTACTGTTTCGTATATTATAATTTTGTGAATGTTAACTTTACTTAATACTACAAATATGAATGATCATTTACCTAAACACCTATTGTAAACGAAACCTGTCAATTTGACTGTCCTAGAACTGGAGACCATCCTAGTTGGACAGTCAAAGCTTCCTTAAACTGTGAATGTATTTTTATAACAAATAAATAAATACATTTTACATTTTTCTCGGAACAAGGATATTGTTGCCAGAGTCCAGGCAAGATTTTTCAAGTTATGCATTTGCGAGTTTAAAATTTTTAGTAACTACGTTTATTGTTTATTGTGGGTTAATATAAATATCGTTTAGTGTGGGTTAATATAAATTATTGTTTTTGCCAAACCATACTTACAACAAATAGCTTTAATAAATCCTTAATATTTTCCCTATCATTACTGAGACAATTAGGTTTGGAGTCACTATTACATAATTATAATTATGTATCATGTTCTGAAAAGCAGACGTATTTCAATGAAATTTCTCCCGCTCCAGTGGCTAATGGAGTTAGGTGAGTTAATGTCGAAGTAATTCCTGGTGAGAAGTATTAGCATGTAAATTATTTCGGTATAATGAGGCAAGTTTGAAATTGATGTTGAAACATGATGGTGAAGACTTCTGAAGTTGAAACTTGATGGTGAAGGTTCTCTGGCATTCTGTTTTACAATCGAATGAAATTTGTCCAACAATAATTAGTTGTCGACGTTATTTAGTTTGTCAAACACGAATTATTATTAAAGCATTTAAAAAATAGACATGCATATAATGTATAAAGAAAAAACACGAAAGTATATAAATAAAATTTGAATATTCATTCAAGACGATGTGTCTGACAGATCGAACTATAATTTAATTTAATTAAATTAAGACAATATTAACCAAACTCAATCGAAAATCTGAAGACAGAAAAAGATATTGGCTCCACTGGGACTCGAACCCAGGACCCTTTGCTTACATGCCAACTGAGCTACGGAACCTACATCCAATTCGGTTACTTTTAACTGTATCATACTTCGACTAAGAACTACCAACATTATCTTCATTTTCTTAACGCACATATTACTATGTTGCTCTGTTAACAAAGAAACTACATTTAAAGTTTATTTGTCGATCTTAAAAACATTATAACACATCAACACTAATAAACTATTTTTTCTCATATTTTGATTACTCCAAAGTCTGCTACGTGACTAGTCAAAAACAAAAATGTTTTTTTATGTGACCATGACAACACATCAATGAATGATATTTGAAAGGCAATTCATTATTCGAACACAAAGGAGAATTCAGTACTTTAATTTTATGGAACACATTTGAATAGCCGGATTACTTCGTATAACCTATTTCTTTCCTTATTCTTACCCACCCCACCACTTCCATTAGCCTCACAACTTTACTCTTATTATTGATGTCAATGTCTCACTGGCTCTAATGCCTCGTTCTGATTGGGCAAGTAATTTAGTAGAGTAGCGAGTAACTCGCCACTTGACTGTCCAAAATGCTCCTATTTTCTACTAAATGCATGGTTTTCGGACACGTTTAGTTGCAATCAGAACGGGGCATAACAAGTCGCAACTTTTTTACGGTACAGCATAAAAACAACTACCTATGTATATTCCTTTCTTTGCTAATTATAAGTAAAAATATTTGTATATGTTTTTATCTGCTGTAAGTCAATTCATGAGAAATAGTTGGGTGAGTTCTCTAGTTGTTGTTCGTATACCCATTCTTGTTAATAATAATTTTCTCATTAATAAAAAAAAAAAAAACTTTTACGGACTTCGTAACATTTCTCAAAAATAAACAATACAATTTCGGTTTTACGAAAATGTGATGTGTCCAAAATATGTACTAAAATTTTGTCACTTCATTTGGATAGGGTTCTAACTTCGCTTCACCTTGTTCTGAGATATGAGGTGTCAAAGTTTGCAAAGATAATTTCTCATAATCTGTTTACAGATTTCCGATTTTGATGTTGAACCTTGTGTAAAGTATTTTAATTGAACATATTTTAAATGAAAGTATTTAACGAGGACGTAAACTTACCCTTTTAGAACATACCTAAACATACAAATAGAACCCTGTGCAACCAGCTAGAGCATAATAATTCATTGCACAAGGTTCTAATTACATTACCCTAATGCTATTCCTAGCTAGGGCCAAGCCCTATTAAAATATTTTTCATTAAAATACGATAAACTAAAATACATAAATTAAAATTCTTACATAGATTTCGAAAATTCGTCTTTGGAAACTTAGAAACCTTAGAAAATGGTAAGACGTAGTTAGAACCCTATCCAAATGAAATGACGGACCATAATGTGCCTCGTATTTAAGATCAACTGCCAGATACAAACAAAATAGAGAGTGTAAGTGATGTTAGAACCTTGTGAAATGAATTATTATTGATAAAGCTTGAAGTTAGAACTTTGCCATACTTATATCTACGAAAATACAACACAGATGGTTCTGAAAATTATTAAGGTTATAGAAATAAGCAAAAGAAATGCTTTGGCATTCAAAGGTCATTTTTGAAAAAAATGTCAGTTAGAACCCTATCCAAATGAAGTGACGATTTGTCACATGAGAATGGGTTTCTCGTTCTTGAGCTCGGTTTTGGCCTCTGTGTTTCCTCCCTCATAAAACATGAGTTACCCTAATCTACGACAATATCCATGTTCACTCCTTCATCTCTTCAAATATCAAGAGTCTTAGGCCCTCAGGAGTTTATGTAAAAAAAAATCGATTGCGGTTCACACGCGGTAGAAACGAAACTACAATTTCAACCAATAGGAGCTTTTAAAAGTTTGGTCATAAGCAAGTAGTCAACGAGCGCAGGCCTAGCGTCATTTCCATTTCATATATATATATATATATATTTTTTTAAGAAAGGCAAACATTCCCGGGTTACGAATAACCCAACAATGTTTGAAAATCTCCTACTACCACCACAGAAAGCCGAAAATGTTGCTTGTGTTGTGATGGAGGACTTAGCCAGCCGAGGAATCGAACACGCGACGCTCGGGTGAGACCCAAGCGCTATGCCCACTCAACCACTGACCGGTCAACAAATATAATCGCAGAACGCAGTTTGATGTTTCACAAGTGTTGTGATGCTTCATTTCCGTTTCATCCGAATTCTAAATCACAACGAGGCTAAAAAAAATTCACTCCAATAAATAAAAAAAATTGTAATTCTTATTTTCAGTCAATAATACAATAAATATATTCCGCCGTTCTTAAAATATTTTGTGTTGTAATGATAAGCATAGTTGCTATTTATCGTTTTAGTAAATAATTAATATTGCAGCACAAAGCTACACATTCCTAGAGTTAGCAAATTAACAATAATAAATTGATAGTGTATTTGTTCGGGCAGAATGCAGAAGCAGTTGGGGCTAACCAGCACATGAATTAGCAGGATATTAAGGCCCGGCCGTCTTGAAGCGGTATAATGCGCCCTGTAATTGCAGTTGCGGTCTGCCGCCGCATTGCAAACTGCAAACTGCAAAAGCAGTGTCTAATGGACATCGTCTTGGATTTCCTTGCGCTGATAGTAGGAGATACGGCTCCCAGGCTCCGCAATATGCAGAACTATGCATTCCAGAACAGTTGAGGAATTCGATTAAATTTAACTGTAAATTAACTCGCTACTATTGTAGACATAGGTACTACTCGATACTTTGTTCTGGAGTTCAAACAATATATTATCTTACTAATCCTACCAATATTATAAAGGCGAAAGTTTGTATGGATGTATGGATGTTTGTTACTCTTTCACGCAAAAAACAGTGAAAGAATAACAAACAAAATGGTTTAAAAATTCTTACTTTATTTTATTTTATTTTATTTGGAAAACCAACAGTTAAATTATTTACTTAGGTGTATTTACATATTTATATGTTATTGAACCAATAATAGGTTTTCACTGGTGTGTATTAATTAGAGAGATTAAAAAGTTATAAAAGTTATAATAGTTATAATAGCTAATTGGGATGAGATGGTGGGCGGGAGGGGAAGGGGACGGATCTAATCTGGGAGTGAATAAGTTATTTGTATAGGAGTATAATAGTTTGTATATGTTTAGAAGTTATTTATTGTTTATTTTTTTTAGAATTTTAGAATTTACACTAATAGAAAGCTACATTATTTGCGAGTAATGTAGCTCTATTATTTATTAGTAAGTTATGAAAAAGTTCTGACGTTATGAAATTATTTATTATACGTATTGTCCAGATGAAATTTGTTATTTTTTTAGGTTACTATGGAGATCCCTTTGATATGTAAAATTCAAATATGTATACAATACTAATCTATACTAATATGATAAATGCGAAACTGCGTGTGTTTGATTGTTAGGCTTTAATATGTGGCACGCGAGCTGTTTGAAAAATGTTTGAAGGGGGTGGCGAGGGGGGTAGAGGGTGAGGGGGTTAGGGGGGGAGGGGGAGGTGGGAAGGGGGGAGTGGAGTTGCGATAGGGAAGGTGGAGGAGGCGGAGTGGGAAACCCCTAATACTATGCGAGCGATGTAGTAAAAGCTAGTATTATAAACAGGAAAGTTCGTATGGATGTATGTGTGTTTGTTACTCTTTCATGCAAAAACTACTGAATGGATTTTAATGAATCTTTACAATAATATATCTCATACATCAGAATAACATATATGCTATAATTTATAAAGAATCAGCTAGTATTTACTATTTAAACTTTAAATATAGATTTTTTTTATTATCAAGTTGCAATTAAAATTACAACTATACACTGTTAACATATTATTTAAAAAAAAACTAAAATTAATAATTTTGAAACAAAAATGTTATTTTTTTTCTTTTTCCACACAGAAGGCTCTGAAAAAAAACCCTTAGGGCCTATGTCATCTTTGAGGACGCTGCATGGAAGGGGTTTTAGAGGAAGCAAAGAGATAAAGAGAGTTCTGATAAGGAAAAGGTATGAGGGGTGAGTAAATCTGGGGGTCAGTTTGTGCGGCTGTGACGGTGATGTGAATTCACCCCTCCCACTGCAGTGCAAGGCAAACTACTTACTCCATGAGTCGGTTGGAGATATCAACATGTCTCCGTCAACCAGTCTCTCCCGATCCAGCCCGCCACGCAGTAGATGGGCAGACGCATTCTGTGCAAATCATCAAACGTAGCGAACTAATCGGGGTAACCTAGGGCAGGCTTACTGGTTATCCAATAAATGGTGATCAAATTGATAACTGTTTTAAAAATGAAATGCTTTTTGTAATTTCTTTCGGTGCTATTGAAAATATATAGTGCTTCTGCATATTGGTTACCTAAACTGTGTATGCGCGGTATAAGAGAGTTCACTAATGAATCGACTAATATTGGTTACCTAAACTGTGTATGCGCGGTATAAGAGAGTTCACTAATGAATCGACTAATATTGGTTACCTAAACTGTGTATGCGCGGTATAAGAGAGTTCACTAATGAATCGACTAATATTGACATGATTGTGTCAGTGAAAGATATTTTAGTTCATGTGACTCTATTAGCAAAATGACTTAAAATCAATTGCAATAATTCAGGGCTATCAAAAGGGAAAAAGTGCCAGAAGCCAATCATCTGTCTGACAGCTTTATTAATTTGAGTTTTTTCATTAGATAGAGTTAGGTATAGTTTATGTTTTTGTAATTTATGTATTAAAAAATTGTGTTGTATTTTTTTTAATGGAAGCAGATGTTGTTGAATATTTATAATATAATATATGGTATTCAATCTTTTCACTCAAGACAGAAGTTTCAAATCTACTTTTAAAAGAGTGAAAACATTACAAAACTGTATAATTTTATTGGTTTTGTTAGATGTTAGATCACTTCAATAAAACGTGGTTAAAAAAATAGTTTTTTTTTTTCATTAGCTCCACACAAAAGGCCATTAGAACAAATTTCCCTCAGAACCTATGTCATTTTTGGGGATGCTGTGTGGAGGGTCATTTTTAGGGATAGGAAGGAGATGAAGTTCTGGGAAGGAAAAAGTCATGAGGGGTGAGTAGGAATCTGGGGGTCATTGTGTCTAGGAGTGACGGACGTATGAATCTATCCCTCCCACTGCGGTGCAAGGCTATGGGTCGAAAGAGTCCAGCTGGAGAGGTCTTTTTTTTATATGAACTCCACACAGGAGGCCCCGAGGAAAATAATTTCCCTCAGGGCCTATGTCATCTTTGGGGATGCTGTTTGGAGGGTTTTTTAAGGAAAGGAAAGAGAGGAGAGTTCTGGGAAGGAAAAGGATTTAAGGGGTGGGTAGGAATCTGGGGTTCAGTGTGTCCTGGTCATCCGCCTCCAAGACCTAGACAAACCTCACCCTATGAACCCGGGCACCCCTGCTAAATCATCAAACGTAGCGAACCACTTGGGGTGACCTACGGCAGAGGTGTTGGTTATCCAGTTAAGGTTCCCGGGGCGGCGGTACCCATTCCCGCCTCCCAAATTGTCTAGGTTAGGTCACCCTTAACCTGGGAGGCTTGGGTACCGCCGCCCGGGGAACCATTTATTGGATAAGCAACACTTCAGCCACAGATTATAATAAGTGCTTCGCTACGTTTGGTGACTTAACAGGGGAACACGGGTTCACGGGTTGAGGTTTCTCCAGGTCTTGGCGGCGGATGCGTCTGTCCTGCACCTGCTGCGTGGCGGGCTGGATCGAGAGAGACTGGTTGAGGGGGACCTTTTGATCTTTCCAGCCGGACTCTGCACCCATCGCCTTGCACTGCAGTTGAAGGGATGGATTCCTGACCTCCAAGATTCTTCAATCGCTTTGACTAGTCCCGGGGTGATCCATGGCGTGAGTTTTATTTGTTTCTTTGTTATGGGTTTATTGCTTGTGTGTTTTGATGTATACTCGTGTAGTTTGGTAATAAATTTCTTCATTGCTAAGTCAGTATCTGATTGGTCTAGAACATTTTGCCAGTTTTCTGAACTCAAGTCCTCGAGTAGATTATTGAAGTTTGTTCGAACGACGGTTTAAATTTTAGCAAAAGCGGGAGGATTGTTTTTAAGGCAAAGAAAAGAAAACTTTGGTCAGTTGTTGTGAGCATGCGCGCAAAGGTTTTTGTATATACTGGTGAGCTCTGGAATTTTTAAATTTGTATAAAAAAATTGCAATAGGTGGCACGCGAGCTGTTTGAAAACTGAATGTACCGGGACTGAATGTATAAAATGCGGGAGGGGATGGGGGGAGGGGCACTCGGGAGGGCGGTTCGCAAGCGGGCGAGGGGAGTGAGGGTGGGAAGGTGGAGCGAGAGGGGAAGGGGACGCGGGAGAGGAAGGGGAACTTGACGAATGGTAAAGAACATGCAGGGAGAAACAATTGTATCAAAAGGCATTACAATAAACAATATGTTTTGAAATAATATTTTTTTTAATTATTTATTCCAGTTCGTATTGAATATTCATAGCTAAGACAGGATATTGATAGGATAGCGTCTGTCGGGTCAGCTAGTTGTTTATAAAAACCAACACATTTCATGAATAACGCTCACTTCTTCAGGGTTTGCACAAAACTAAAATAAATAAAGTATCCTATTAATTTCGAATTAAAATGGTGCACAGCAAATTATTTCATTTTCGAAGTAAAATGAAATAATTATTATTTTTAATTTATAAACTTTTAATTTAAGACGTTTAGACAAGATTTTTATGCATAGCACAAAGGGTAACAATTATTATAAGCAATAATTATCAGCCTGAAACACTCATCTACATTGAAAAATCTTCCGAGAAAAGATACTTGCCGCCAACGGGACCTGAACCCGTGTCCTTCTGATTGCTGGTCAGCTGCTCTTGACCACTGAGCTATGGGGGCTTATCAAATACCCGCCAAATAATTCAATATATACTAGTGTTTCATTCAACAATTACTGCTTATTAAATTTTTTTCCACCTGAAAACAACCAACTTTATTTTTGCGAGAGAGACATTGTAAGTGTTAAATCCCTCGCTAGGTGGCGTCGAGACAAATTATGACTACATTTATTGGGGAAATACTTAAACTTGTCAAATATTAATTATTATTTTTAATTTATAACCCGTTGGCGGCAAGTATCTTTTCTCGGAAGATTTTTCAATGTTGATGAGTGTTTCAGGCTGATAATTATTGCTTATAATAATTGTTAAAATGAAATAATTTGCTGTGTTTGTAGAATTGGCACAATCTGTTCAAATTAACTTTTTTCTTATACAGAATGGCTCAAAATTACATACCACAATAGCAATTCTATGCCACCCCTATTGGCCTCTGGTACATTGTTTCAAGTACCGTCACCCGTATCCTTCCACATCATACCATCCTTCCACATAGTTGAACACTAAACATTCAAACCAATAATAACGTACACAACACGACATTGTTCAACATCTGCAGCAGCCACCCACAGAGCTAATTAGCCCTTCCCTAAACTTATCCGGAGTTCGGAACGCCTAAGAAACGCCCTCAGTGCGGCCACTTAACCTTACGTATCCAAGATGGCCATCGACGTTACCTAATTTTATTATTCCCTAATCTCATTTTTTATGTTTTAATTTAATTTTTTTCATATGGTAAGGGAACAGTAGTATGTCTTTAGAGCTCGTAAAAGTGACGACCCTGGATGGTGAAGGGCAAGTTTTTCGTTTTTTGAAGATCCGACCATTTTACAAGGGAATCAAGAAGAATCAACTAGACATGACTTAGCTCAATTTGGGAGACGGGTACGGGTACCGCCGCCCTGGAAATCATTTATTGGATAATCAACACCCCTGCCATAAGTCACCCCATATGGTTCGCTAAGTTTGGCGACTCAGCAGGTGTGCCCGGGTTCATGGTGAGGTATGTCTAGGTCTTGGTATAGAATGCATCTGCTCGGGAGATTGGTTAATCTAGACCTCTCCAGCTAGACTCTCTCGAGCCTTGCACCGTAGTGGGAGAGATGGATTCATACTTCTGAGGGAGCGGGCCTGATCGGTAGAGACGGGACGAGAAATAAAAGGCGTCAGTCAGTGTAGTGAGTCAGTCTTTATTGGGCTACGTAGCGGAGGTCGAAGCGGAGCGGAGTAACAGTGGTGCTGTTAATGTTGCTGCTGCGTTGCTGATGAGTCAAGAAGGTCAGGAGACTACGGCGGGGAAAATCACAGGTCTTCAGGGAGCCGGCGTGTTGCTCTACACCATGGCGGTGTAGAAGTAACCTTGGTCCAGGCGGTCGATCGTCGTCGTGCTGACGAGATATGGCAGCTGTGTGTCCTTTGAGTCGGCGCACACACGTGACGCAGGAAGGAACCTTGAGAGGTGATGAGGATGATCTCTGGCAGCGAAACGCGGTGGGTTCGAATGCCAGAGAACGGGTTGCATCCCAAGCAGAAAGCACGGCGGGCTTTATGTGCTGCGGACGGAGACATCTCGTGTCGAGGCGCGAATGGGCCGGACAGTGGATGGTGGTTGGAGAAGGAATCCTCGAAGGTGTTGGTAAAGTTCCTGGAGTCACACTGGACAAACGTTATTCACTTGCTGCTAACTGCGCGGTCAAGAGCCCTGCGCAGGCACGTACTTAGTCGTGGCACTGGTCGGACTGTGTTGCTTACTCGACCAATGAATGAAAACTAGGTACTGACTGACTGGAGCGGGCGAGTGAATCTGCTGCTTATATACTGGCGCGATCGGCAGAGTAGCTGGCTAGCGCGCCAGGTAATATTGGGTGAAAAGCAAAGCTGAGATATCGCTCAAAATTTCTGCGGGCATTTGTATAGCACAGCCACACGTTCTAGGCCTTTCGCGTAAGTAGCGGAATTATTAATTATCAAGGAGGCGTGGCCGGCAAAGGTAGGTATACCGTAGTAATTCTCGTATGTTCGTACAGCGACAGTGGCGGCGCAATTAATTCGGCAAAAGTGGCCGCCACACTTCCATCACTCCTGGACATATTGACCTCTAGATTCCTACCCACCCCTCAAACCGTTTCCCTTCCCAGAATTTCCTCTCCTTTCTTTTCCTAAAAAAACTCCCAGTAAGCATCTTCAAAGATGACACAGGTCCTAAGGGATTTTTTAATCAGTGCCTCCTGGGTGGAGCTAATTTAAAAAAAAAAATTAGACATTTTCATCGTGGAAGAGTGTTTGTCGTGTACAAGAACCTGTGCTAAATCAATTGAAATTGTAGGCATTTCCTTATTCCATCGACAATCCAAATTTGATTTCCACTATTCGAAGAAGAATAATTGAATTGTATTTTCAAAAGAAAAAAAAATACGTATGTAAAATTTCTTGAATATTCAAGCAGTAACGCTGGTGAATCACATGGGAGCGGATGGAAGTTATCAAGCTCGTATTGGAAGGGTTAAAGTGACATTTAACTATGTGAGCATAATAAATGATTACTTACACGTCGAGCCAAGATTGAGAGGGGTAGCGACTAGCGACTAGCGACTAGCGGTACATCGCAGTGGCATATCACCATAGTATCTAATTATCATTTCCTCATGAAACTTGTTCGGAGTTCACACCGTCTTTGTCATTAGCGCTGAATTGAATTTTACTTCAATTATCGTTTCAGGAAGTTCGCAGAAGTTAACGCCGGAGGCACACACCCCTGTCAACCCTTAAGACCGGAGAACGCATAACACTAATGTTACCGAATTGTCAAGGAAAACCAACAAAAGTTTATTTGAAACTAGGTGGTACCCGGCGTGTGTTGCTATGCGATTTAATAAAGAAATTGTTTTTACCCGCGTGTCTTTTCACAGTCGTCCCGTTCCCCTTCCGCCTTCACTTCCCCTCCCGCGTCCCCTTACCCTCACGCGTTCCGACTCCGCCTCCTCCACCTTCCCTCTCCCCACTCCACTCCCCCTTCCTCCATCCCGCGAACCCCCCTCCCAAGTTCCTCTCCCCCTCCCAGGTACCCTCCCCCTCCCGAGTTCCACTCCCCCTCCTGCATTCCTTACATTCAGTACCGGTACATTCAGTTTTCCAACAGCTCGCGTGCCAACTATTGCCATTTTTTACACAAATTTCATAACGCCAGAACTTACCAGTGGTTTTATACAAACCTTGTCCTGACAATAACGAATACAAAAAAAAAGAATTTTCCAATTTGGTGCAGTCCTTCGGAAGTTATGCGCATTCATACATTTCGGCGATTCATTTTTATTTATATAGATAGATAGATAGATAGAAGAAGAAGATAGATAATAGAAGATAGATGGATAAATAGATAGATAGAAGATTGTATTTTTCCTTTGGAGGGGTGCAGACATAATGTTCACCGTTTGTCTCATTTTCGACTATTGACATGTAAGAAAGAGGGGCAGCGTTATATGTTTAAGAACAAAAGCAAAACAATCAGCGCATTGACATTTGACTTTTTGAATTTTTGGAATTCACTCACTATTCAATATAATATTTACCACAATATTGTTGCAGGTCTTTCGAAAGATGAGATTTTTTATCCTTTCTTTTCTTTTCCTTCCTTTCCATCTATTATAATTCTTTTCCTCATACAATTTGAATGATGTATGAGGAAATGAATATTCTAAATGTATTTTTTGCTGTGAATTTTTCTATCTTTTATTAGCTATTCTGCTATTCGGGGCGGAAACAAATCCAACAAATAAAAGATCCTAAAACTCGGTCCAGCCAGGACCAGCCGTTTTTGAGCCGCTTTTGAGTTTTAAATGGTGTAACTAACCCGACTTTGTTTTATATATTTTATAAGATATAAGAAGATTGGTTACGGACTATTTCAATGTTTTTTGTAAATTCAACTTGCAAAATCCATATTCTTCTAAAACCAGGCCTCCGATAGCCTCCAAAAGTCAAATTAAGTAAGTAATTAACTTATTATTTTTTAAACACATTTTTATTACAACCAGGTTTCATTTTTAGAACTCCGTTTTAATTATTCTTTCCTTTCGTATATTTAATAGTATTATTATTCAATTTACAAAAACAGTTTATTGATGAACAAGGTCTGTTGTGTAAGTATTATTATGCATGGTAGCTGTTTCGCCTTTTGAACGCGAAACAGTTGTCAAATGTATGACAAACCTCAAATTTAAACAATACAGTAATTGGAGAGATTTCAAAGGATAATAACCACTAGTCATTTTCGACATTTTATTAAAAAAATAATAAGGGCATAGCTATAAAGGGCTAAGTACCAATATAGAAAAAATATAAATGAATCGTTTGTAAATGGCCTAACCATGCCTTCTTAATTACACGGCAGAACTTTTTTTTATAAAAAAACTGTTTTTATAAATTAAATAATATCTAATATTATTGAATATACAAAGGAAAAAAAACAAAGTGTGTAATTCACACACGGTAGAAATGAAACTAGAAAGTCGCTAGATGTCGCTTTCTTTTCTTTTGCTTGTTTTTTTAAAAGTGGTTTGAAGATTGGATATTGATTTCACAAACAAAAATGTTTTTTTAATTTTTTATTTCGAATTCGAACCCCCGTTCACTTGATGTCTGTATCCCTCTGACCGCTGAGACTTGTACGGCACCTTGCCAACTACGCTATTGAAGACGCACGCTGAGGTGCGAATTTACCGTGTTATATTATTTATTTTTTATTTATTTATATCTATATATTACAGTTTACACCTTATTGTTAACATTTTTACATATGTAATATATTTTGAAAACATTTTTACATATTAATATTACATTTCATTATGTTGTGTGTTAGGTAGGTTTGAGAAGGTGAAACTGTTGGTTGGTAATATTGTATGTTTCGTGAACACCTCACTAGGAGAACCTGTGCTGAGGTGTTTACGTGTTTATGATTAAGTGTGACAGGTACAGGTATTTATGTGTTGTAGTAGAAAGTTAGTTTTTTTCTTTTTTTTTTACATTTTAATGGTTTTACATTTTTTTTTTTTACATTTTAAATATATATAAGGTATATATGTATATTATATGTACATATGAATAGTTGGTAAATTCTTGATAGACATGTTTATTTATTTTACACTTGTTATAGTTTGGTTATGTTTGGTTAGGAATTAAAGTATTTTGAATAAAGTGAATATCTTGATTTTTGATCCAGGCTGTGATATGTTTTTTGTGGATGTTTGTAGATGTATTTGCAATTAGTTGTTGTTTCAGAGTAATGGGCATATAATTAAAAAGTTTGGTTGCATAATAATGAAAATGTCTTTGTCCGTGTGTGGTGTGTGTTATTGGTATGTTCAGGGTTATATTTGTTAATGACCTGGTTTTTATTATTATTTTGGGTTGAATTGGAATATGGAGTTTGTTTTGGAGGAAGTATAGCAGAGCAGATTTGGCATAAAGTTGTTTTATTGACATGACTTCTAATGTTTTGTATATTTCAGTTGAATCTGTGTAGAAAGGCAGTTGCAGAATTAGTTTAATTATCGCCTTTTGTATCTTGGGTTAATTGCTACATTTGTAGCACTTCCCCAAGCCAGTATTCCATATCTCGCAATGGATTGAAAAAGTGCAAAATATATGGATCTGAGTATTGTTTGTGGGAAAATGTTTTTAATGGATTTTATTAGGTGCATGACTCCTTTTAGTTTATTTGTGATGAAAGTTGTGTTCAGTCCAGCGTAAGTGTGTATCAATAATAACCCCTAGGTATTTTGTTTGTTTGACCCTTTCTATATGCTCGCATTGACAATTGGAAGAAGTTTGTTCACAGTCATGCAGAAGCAGGTCTATGTTTGATGTAGGATGACCTCTTTGTGTAATACTATGTGTGATGTATTTTGTTTTGATAGTATTGACGGTAAGCGTATTACTGTTTAGCCATTTTTTGAGAACTGATAAACTTTTTTCGGCATTTCCGAATACATCTTTCCATGTGAATTTCCATTAGAACCGAGTATTTGTGTAGAACTGAGTTGTGACACATTTCCGTTTCATCCGAATTTCAAGTCACTAGCGGCGCTAAATAAGTTTCACTTCAGTAACAGTGAACCATGGGAATGTGCCCATTGAATGAACCATTGAAATGCCCATAGGATGTTGGGCTAGGGTTAGACCGACAAATTAGATGCTTTTCCAGCAGTAGTGGTTTGCATTCAGACATTCAGGCCAAGGGCGCCTTCGTTATGATCAAGAGCAAAGATATTTCAATATAAGCGATGTGCTACCCGCAGTTTAGTTTTTTCAGTACTCAAACTATATTGTTAACCAACTATATTGTTATTGCGGACACCGTAGCATATCTCTTTGTGTTTCAATATCTTTGATCATGAGTCATTTAGTTTTCTATCGTTAACTGTTATCGAAAACATATTAGGGTTGAAACAATTCGTTGTTATGATTTCTGTATTCTTCTATTCTGCATGGAAACTTGACATTACCAAGAATGGTATGAAGCAAAAAGTTTTTGACATTTTCGTAGGTCCGTCTTCAAAATACTCTGAACAAAAGAAGAGGCTTTTCGTTGAATGGTTAAAAAAATATAAATTGTTCTAAGAAAAATTATAACCTCAGTCACAGTCACTTGCGTACATGCATTATTCAACTAATTCAAAATTGATTTAGCTCACAGTTTGCATTATTATTTTAGGCCTTCATAGTATCCGAGGTCATCCATGCGGTGTTTGAATCAAATAGTAATTTTAATGGAACAGTACTCCACCCAAACAAAAAAAAATAGGGGTCTTTGGCGAACCTAGGGTTCTTTGGGGAACCTAGGGGAGAGATTAGCTGTGGCTAACTTTGGGTCTCTTCCCTTTTTGGGCCTTCGGGGAATCAAGGGGGAATGGAGAGAACTGAGATCACATCGGTGGACCCTTTCCCCAAGGGGCCTTCAGGGAACCCAAACAAAGAAGGACTTCCTTATGGGAAATTCTTACCGTTACAGGATCCTCCATGGGATCCATAAGCGAGAAAACGGGAACCCTCACGGGACCTGGACACAAACTTAAAGGAATAAGGTGAATTGGAGAATAAGCACAATGAGCCGACGGACTGAGCATTCACGAGAACTATCGGTAGGCATAACGTTTTGGCTTTAAATAAATAAGCGTTGAAGAAGAAGATAATGATAATAAAGCAAAAGGAAACATGGAACAGAACAAGACACAAAAAAATAAAAAGATAAGGGTAGTAGGATCTCTTGTCCTACCGGGACACAGCACTTTAACCAAATCGGCCATTGGGACCTATATATTTTTTGATCATTATGAGTATTTCATTTTTTTATAAAAATAACTTTTGAAAATATGAGAACAAATTTGTTGATGTACACACTTAACAAATTGCCATATCACGCAAAAATGTTGCGAACAGAAATTACTTTCCTTAGACACTGACAAATCCGCTGGCCCAGACAACATTCCACCAATATTCCTCAAAAAATGCTCTAGTATATTATCTAAACCACTCACATTATTATTAAACCGTCTCTTGTCTCTAGCTTCATTACACCTATCTATAAAAAAGGAGACGACACTAATATAGCCAATTATCGCCCCATTTGTATACAGTCAGTACTACCTAAGCTTTTTGAATCACTGGTCCTTGATAAAATCTATCCCAAATTAATAAAATTAATTGACCAAAAACAGCACGGTTTTATCAAAAGTAGATCTACCGCAACTAACTTAACAATATTTCAAAACTTTATAATACAATCTTTTGCTGAAAATAAACAAGTCGACTGCGTATATACAGACTTTTCGAAGGCATTTGACAAAGTATCCCATAAACTACTAATCCAAAAACTATTTGCTCTAGGAATAAGGGATAACGTGCTAAAATGGTTTACTAGCTATTTATCAAATCGTAAACTGTTCGTCAAAATAAAATCTTGGATCTCGAAAGCTTTCTGGGCTACTAGTGGCCTACCGCAAGGTAGTCACCTTGGCCCGGTTTTGTTCCTCATTTTCATCAATGATATAACCAATTGCTTCAATGATGTCGAGGTACTGCTCTTTGCTGATGACATCAAGCTTTACAAGAAAATAACAGATATAAATCATTGCCATATACTACAGTCAAATATTAATAAGTTTAAAGATTGGTGCGTTCAAAATAATTTATTTTTAAATGTAGAAAAATGTAAAACCTTGACTTTCTTCAGAAATAAAAAACCTGTTTTATTCGAATATTCCATCATTAACACAGCTTTAGACAGAGTCACGGAAATGAGAGATCTTGGAATTATTTTGGATGAAAAACTAAGTTTCGCCAATCATATCCACCAAATTATGAACAAAGGTATGAAAACACTAGGCTTCGTATTAAGAACAACTAAAAACGTTAGTTCCATAGAAGCCATTAAACTATTAGTTGTATCTCTAGTTAGAAGCCAAATTGAATATAACTCGGTAGTTTGGTCTCCATCTTACAAAATTCAAGTTAATAATATTGAGCGAATACAAAAAAGTTTCTGCGTTTTATAAATTTTAAATTAAGTATCCCACTAGAAGACTTAAAAGATGATCTATTACTATATATTCTAAAAATACATACACTAGAAGACCGACGTAAAATAAACGACTTAACATTTTTATTCAAAATACTTAACTCTAAATTCGACTGTTGCGAACTCTTACAACTCATAAACTTACGAATATCTGCAGCATTCACAAGCGAAACTGCATTGCCCACTCTCCCATACAACGTTTCACACTATGGGGAATCAGTACTTAGGTGATGTAGACTTGGCGAATTTTGTGGAACTTGTTAAAAACTTATTCCAATACTATTCCTAAACATATTTTGTAAACTCATCAAATCGCAGTACCTATATTTATTTTTTTTGTATTTTTGTGACTTGTGTGCATTTTTTATCTAATTTTATTTTTATTATTTCTTTATCTGTTGTAAAATCATCTGTCATGAATTTATTGTACTACCAACCATGTAAAAGCCCCCTGGGCGTTGAATAAATAAATAAATAAATACACGTCCTAACAATTTCGCTAAAAACACAAATCGCTCTAGCCAGAGACATAACACGTGCGTGTACACAGTGTCTCACTGCAAAACCAAAGACACATTACCTACATTGCCCCAAAACTATTCAATTCCATACCCCACTCCATCAGCAAGGATCAAAATCTGAACGTACATAAAAAAATGTTAAAATCTGGATAAAAAATAGTTTGGAACTGAAAAACTTTCTTCTGTAATTCAAACAGTTTCTAAAATGTGGAGCCTTTCTGAATATTTCGAATAAAAACAGAAAATATATATACATATATATATATATACTCGTCTCTACGTGTGTATTTAAGTATGGGTGTAAATGTGTGTTTATCTTAGATATATCCTTGAATTTTTATACTCCTATGAACTCAATCATTTTGATCACTGTAGACATAAAATTATGAGTTTATTTATTGTTCTGTTATACGTGGTGGAATTATATTGTATTAAATTGAAATTAAAACAATTATTTTAACTTATTTCCACATATTTATTTAACCAGGCGTTGTAAAATGAAATTAAACTTGTATTTACATATTTTCAGATGCCGCGGGCTGTCAAAATGTCTCAAATTATTTATGAAGTAGACTTTTGGGATTAAAAATAAATATTAAAGGGAATCTAAATACACAATATCAAGATTTGTAGAAAAAATCAAACTGATTATTTTTTGGAAAAAAACGGCTAAAAGTGACACATAATATAATTTTTGTACAATAAAACCAATTTTGTACAATAAGAGCTTTTTAACATATATATTATTTTTATTTTATTTTTATTTTTATTTGTGTGTTTATCTTACATATATTTTTAAATTTTTAAACTCCTATGAAGTCATTCATGTTGATCACTGTAGACACTATGCTTATATATTATATATATTTATTTATTTTTATTTTTTTAATAATTTTATTTTAACTACCACTGTTATCCACATAATATAATACCCACACACAGGCTTCGCCTTGGTGGGATTTTTTTTTGTTACTTATATTTTTTGTTATTATGTATTTACCTATATGTTAATGTACCAAAAAAACTTTGCTAATAAAAAAAAATAAAAATAGCCATTTCACGGGCAATACATAAATTGTCACTGGAGTGTTAAATAGTTTATCGATTAACAGCAATGAAACGAAAGTGATACACACCTACACACTAACTTCTCGCCCCCATATGTGTCAGTACACATAATCTGACTTTCATCCCTCGCACAGTAGTTTGCGGTAAAGCCTTCCCCCTACCCCTAAAGTCTTTAGCCTTAGCCAGTCGGGTGGGAAAATTTGGCTAATGCTGGCGCAAAAAACGGCCACAAAAAGACTAATAGGACCCGTAATTTAGAAACGGGCGCAATCTTCCAAAGGTGGGATTACGCTAAGCGGGTTTTGAACCGAAGATAGTTTTTTAAAGACCCAAAATAATTTTATAAGGAAGTCCACAGGTTTTGCAGGAAGTATTTTCGTGTGTTTCAATTAATATGTAGTTAATGTTGAAGAAAATATAACGTTTTTAAGCATCGATTTTTAAAGTTAATTTTATGCGTTGAATTACAAGTATTTATCTTCACTATTCATAAATTTATAGATAACGTTCGTTTTCAAAGTTCATGAATATTATACAATATGTCGTAGCTTTGCCACAAGAGATTGTTTCCGGTCTTTGTGTGAAAAACGCCTAAAATGAGAATGATATTTTCCCAATATTTGCATATTGATGTTTTTGAAATTGAGAATCAAAAATGTTTATGTATTCATAGAATAATTTTTCGCGGAGTCAAAACACATGCGACAGAAAACAGTGTCGTTTTCGAGGCGCGGAATATTGCTTTTGTGTTTTTGGAAAAATGGCCGTAAATTTCAGTGATTTTATTCGCGCGTTGTTTTTACAATATTATCATACAAACTTATTCGAAAAAGTAATACAAGTTTTTTTGTGGGAAGGGATTATTTAACAGTATTTATTACATTTTTAATAATAATAATATAAGACAAAGGAAAAATCGCTTTGGTCATATCAAACTAATTTTTAATGATTTCATGGAAGAAATCTTCTTTTCTGGTCTATATTAAAGCAATAAAAACTTTCAATAAAACCCCTGTGAGAGACAGACACACAGAATGGAAACATTCTGAATGTCGGTCTGACATGGCTTTTGATTTGCTTATTCACCAGATCTGAAAAGAAAGAGACTTAACTATTCCTAAAATCTCTTTATCTTGCCATGTCCTAATTTTTAAAGTCTCACAATATCAATCAAACGGATTACCCATTTTTGATCAAATGCAATATGTCCTCAAAATGATAAATTATTGATACGTAAAAGCGATATGAATGAAAGTCCGTGGGTACTGAGGGATCTACTTCAAAATTCACAACGGGAACACATTTTCTCTCTTTTCAGAACACATTGTGTATACACATGTAATACCTAGAGGTAAAAGAGGGTTTGATAAATGATACAAAACGTGTAAAATTTGGTCATACAATTTCTTGGCAGTAAAAATAAAGATCTGCAGAGTTCGCTCAAAATAAAGTGATGGAACACCACTCTACGGGGTTGACCCTTGTTATTTTCATGTTAATTTGCTAAAAACCTGCCTAATCTCACCAAATATTGATACCATAGACTTAGGAGAGGTCTCTCATTCAGTACAGCATGAATGAAAACATAATGCACGAAACCTTAGTTTCTAAACATGTATTTTCCTAAAATTCCTTCCCCTCCAACCCACTAGAAGGGAGTTCCACCACTTTTTGGGCGTACTCTGCCGATCTTCATGTATAAGCAATGTTTCATGAATGCACGAATTATGTAATTTATTTTCAAGCATTTTGATTCTATTTTACGTTTATTATTAGTGAAAAGTCTGCACATTCTTATTGTAATTCTAAGGATTTATTTATTTTACACTTGTTTATTTATAATCGACTTGAAGGCTTTTACACGCACACATTATAATAGGTAAGTGGTACGAGGGAGTATAATAATAAAATTGCTTAAACTTAGGTACTATGAAAGTAGTTACCGAGCAATTTCAACACATGTTCACCTTACAGGTTTACATTATAATGTACTAGGTCCCTACAGCTTAGTAGGTACCCATAATCTGTAAGAAACATTAATGTAAAAATTCGAGCGTAGTTCACACGCGATAGAAGCAAAACTTTAATAAAACAATCTCAACCAATGAAGAACCAAGGAGCCTTGAAAAGTGGGGTCATAATTAAAACGGCCAATGAGCGCAGACCTAGCGTCATTTCCTTTTTATATCTCAACCAATAGGAGCCTTGACAGGAGTTTGATGCTTCACAGGTGCTGTAATGCGTCATTTCCGTTTCATCCGAATTCTAAATCACAACGGGGCTAAGTATAGAAGTTTCACTACAACAATAGTGTTCTTTCGATTCCTATATTATTTTGTGTGTTTTTTTTTTTAAATGCTCTTATAAAATTAATAACCTTAACACAACCTTGTGTCCTAGTGAGGTTGAAAATTTAAATAACACTAATATGTACCTAATTTGTTATTGTTGTAATAAAAGTAAACATGAAAGTTTACTGTAAAGTATGTTTGTAATTAGCAAACCTTTATTAAGCCCGATGGGACGTTTTACAGAAAAAACATAATAAGCTAAATTGATACAACGATATAAACAATAAATATAAAAAAAAAGTTTAGTATAAAAGGCGGTTTTTCAGGCTCCAGCATTTGTCGAACAATAATAAATTATTACTGCATACCGAAGAAATTAATTCAGCATGCATTTCTATTTTTAAGAATCATCCTGCCAGCTACAAATTTAGGGTTGTTCCGAAAGACTATCATCGAATATCCGGAGGCTGCGCTAGACGGAACTAGGGAATGCAATCTCGTTCTCGCGAGATCTCGGCCTTTTTTAGCGAGATTGATCTCGGACGAAAAAAGGGCGAGATCTCGCGAGTTTAACGAAATTGCACTCGAGCATAAAAACATCTTATTCGAAGCGTGGACTGACACGGACGGAGTTGCAATCTGTCGGTTTCGTTCGGTGCGCGTTTGGCGGCGGCGGCGGCCTGAGGTAGCCTGAGATCTACGGTTCCAACTAGCGTTGAATTCGAGAGGGCCTTCTGAGCGACGGGTTATCTGGCCAACAATATAAGAAGCCGTTTAGCAGACGATTCTTTGGACATTTTGTGCTTCAATTCTTAATAATGGCTTATGATTTGAACTGAACAAATCTTTCATTTGATTGGTATATTTTGTTAATTAATCTTTAATTTCTAAGAGTCTGACTAATTGGTATATTTTGTTAATTAATCTGTAATATCTAGTGGATCTACTTAGTAGATAGAGTTTTATTTAATTGGTAAAGGAAGTCGGGGACGCCCGAGGAAGACGCGGCACGACCAAGTGAATCAGATACTTGAGTCTGGCCATTTGAAAAGTCGGAATAATAGAAGAGCATGTATGAGACGATGTATGAATGTGAACGAGGCAAGGAGTGTGTGCCAAGATCGAGTTGTTTCGCGGTTCGTCCTCTCTGCCTACCCCTGCGGGGAAACGGCGGATAGTTAGTTGGTTAGTTAGTTTATATCAATATCTCAGTTTAATAGTCAACTCAACTGAGATAATAAGTTAAATTTTTTTTGACTTCTCGTTGTTTTGTTTGTTTTAAAAGAACTGTTTTCTTACTAAAAGATTTTTGTTTGATATTAGAAGAGAAGACTGGTTATTTCTTTCATTTGCTATTATTTGATACATAGATACGTTCGTCAAAGTTTACTACTTAGAAGTTTATTAAAAAATTATAGACAAATACGTCAAACAATGTTAGATGCATAAAAGTCTATTGAAAAATTCGTGAAAATAAAAGTTAATCTTATAATACTTAAAATTTTTATTATTATTTTCCTAATTTATTCAAATATTGTGACTATTTGCAAAAAAAACACACAAAACTGCCAATCTCGCGAGATCTCCAAATTGGCGAGATCTCGCAGTATTGTTATTCATAATCTCGCGGGATCTCGCTTGAGCCCCAATCTCGCGCGATTTGCATTCCCTAGACGGAACTTTGGAAAATGAACATGACTCAAGTTAGGTATATTGAAGTCATAATAAGTTCATATATACTGGGTAGTAGTCAACACGACTTAGAGGGTATCATTTATTTATACTCTAGCTGACCCGACAAACGTTGTTCTGACATATAAATTATTGAATATTTTGGTTATTAAATTAAAAATAACGAATGTATTGTAAGTGTATGGAGATGGGATCTACGACAGAAAGAGGAATGGAGCGCTGTAGACGGTGACCGCCTATAAAAACTAAAAATCACCAAATAAAGTACGAAAATGAAATAAAGAAAATCAATATGAATTTCGAAGAGTACGATATTTTTTGTCAGTCCGTCTTTAGCCAACACAAATAAGCTCGATGGTTGCCCACGCGAGAACATGATGCCGAATGAAATACCAAAATGACGCTACGCTGAATGAATGTCTTGCGCATGTGTGGATGAAAGTTCGATGAGGCGGACGTAGCGCTATCTGTCATTCACAACATAAATAATTTCGTTCTATTTGAAATACAAAAAACGGTTAAACAAAAATACTAAATACTCGAAATAGATTTTTTTTCTGGATAGGGATACCCTAATCACCTAGCGATATGAAATATACTTTAAAACCTATTCTCGTACCTACCAAATATACATAAATTTTACACAAATATACACAAACACCGTGACGCGAGATTTTTATATATAGGATGGAGTACTTTTTATTTATTTGTACAAGAAGTACATTCATTTAACTATGCAAGAAGTCCTTCTTATTTATTTGTATAAGAAGTGCATTTATTTATTTATACAAGAAGTACTTCTTATTTATTTATACAAGAAGTACTTCTTATTTATTTATACAAGAAGTACTTCTTATTTATTTCTATAAGAAGTACACGTATTTATTTGCACAAGAATTATTAGTGCTATATTTGTCACCAAATGACAAATATAGCACTAATGAACCAAGCTCGTTCTATCATCTCCTTATCAATTTGGGCTTATATATTGATAAACATTTGACATTTAAACAACACGTAGAAAAACTAAAAGCAAAAATCATCCCATTAATCGGTGTATTCGGTAGAATTGCTCATCTTCTACCGACAGACGTAAAGAGTGGCTTATACTTTAGCTTAATTATTTAATAGAAATATGGGGTAACACATGCATTACGTACTTAAACGACTTACAAATAATACAGAACAAAGTTATTAAAACACTCTTCAATTATAATCCATACACACATCCCACAAAAAAACTATACCAGGAAATGAACCTTATGAAAATGAGAACGTTGAAGGTACCAATAGAACATATGCCTTTTAATATACAAAATACAAAATGGACTTGTACACACAAATACAACATTTATAAAAAACGTCACAAGTATACTAAAATTATACTAGAAAACATAATAAATTGTACACAAATACTGTCAAGACTGAAAGTGGCAAGAGAAGCATTGGTCACGAGGGCGTACACATATATAATCTCCTCCCGGTAAAAACGGAGAAGAATATAAATACCTTTAAAAAAACTATTTAAAGTTAAATTGTTAGAACAAAATTAAAAATATTACATCTATACTATACACTACATTATATGTGTACTATTATACTCTCTACTTAATTTAAGAAAGCGAAATATTATATTTTTTTAACTTAATAAAAAAAATTATATAAATTTTTGGGGATCGCTGGCGACGGTTAATATGCACTTTTTTTGAAAAAACCTTTTGATTCACCTTGATTACATTAAAAGGCAACTATTTGCATTTGGGGAAGTGGAAAATATTTCATTACGTAAAATTAAAATTTGCTTTCGTCTTGTGAGATTGTACGCCAGAATCACAAACCATGTTACACAAACCTAGCGTAGCCGCTAAACTACTTGAAAACTGGGATGTTTTTCTTGCCTTGACGCGAGTAGGCGTTATAAAGGGGCACTTTCTTTTGTGTCACAAACCATGTTACACAAAAATATATTCCACTTCCCCCAATGCAAATAGTTGTCTTTTAATGTAATTAAGGTGAATCAAAAGATTTTTTCAAAAAAAAGTGCGTATTAACCGTTGCCAGCGATCCCCAAAATTTACCAAAATTATAAACAGTAGTATAATATTATGGAGGGATATGTTTACGTATGTGTGATGTGTGGTAAATCAAATAAGTAGTCGTAGATCGTAGATACAATACTTACAAATATACCAAACCACCCACGTAGAATGATTTGGATGATCTTCGTTGATAAGGATTGATTCCTATTGGTGTATGGGGGACCAATCGGATTGCCTGCGACTGCAGATCGGTGACCTTGTTTGTCATCCACAGCATAAACAGATTTAGAAAAGAGAACACAAAGCTTCCTCTTAATGCTTAATTTTGCAGTAACTATATTATAACCTTTTGATGCGTTAGTCTAACTAAATTGTTTCGAAAATATTTTAGTTGACGTGGTAAATAAAAGTTTTAATGAAAAGAACCAGTCACACCTTTAACTTCAATAATGGAATAGAATTAATGCATTGTAATGTCAATGGCACTCAGTGGGAAAAACCAAAAATTTTAGAAATTCGAAAGAGTGTTAATGCGAATTTGAATTAGTATTAATAATCAAAAATTGTTCTTAAATGACCCAATATTAAACCTGTTCTCGTTTTAAAATTTACATTGTCCCCCATTGCCCCTCTCTCCTCTACCCACTCTCATATTTATATTGATACCTTTGTCTATGTCCATTATTTTTCAATTGACACCATTGTCTATGTCTATTATTTATAACTAGCTGGGTTACCCGGCTTCGCTCAGGACAACATTCCAGAGTGTTCTGAAAAGTTTCACATTGATGTTCCCGATTCCCTATTCCCGAACATTCCAGAATGTTCCTGGATGTTCTGGAACGTTACAGAATGCTCTCAAATACTCTGACTGGGGTGTCCGGCTTCGCTCAGGGAGTTGATGTGAGTGAATTGACGGTCAAATCCACGATGGATCTTGCTTTATATACCCTGTATGAGTAGCCCCATACAAAAAGACTTCAAATATTCCAGAATAATATTCCAGAACATTCCACAACATTCAGGAGTGTTCTGGAATGTGGTGGAATGCTCAAGAATACTCTAGAAAGTTTTGAACTGTTCTAGAAATTTTAAGGGGGTGAAACTTCCAGCACTTATATCTTTAAAAGCACGCCCTTCAGGTAAAAACGGGAACTTTCTTGATAGATGGGGAGGGCTACCACACAATATACCTCCCGTTATCGTACCGGGACTCGTCTTTGAGTTTTATCGGAATGCACATTATACACTTTTTTAATAATGTATATTGAAGATTAAGATCATCAAAAAATCTAGAACTTTCCAGAGCCTTCCAGACTCACCAACACTCTCCGCCACTCATTTCTGAAGGCTTCTAGAACCTTCTAGACTCACCGACACACTCCATCGCTCCTTGCAGAACTTTCTAGAGATTAATGAAGCCTTCTAGAACTTTTTGGAACCTTCTAGACTCACCGAAATACTGCGCCACTCCTTCCAGATCTTTCTACAGCTTTATCGAACCTTTTAGAACTTTTCGAAATTATCTAAACTCACCGACATACTTTCTTTCTAGAGCCTAATCAAGCCGTCTATTACTTTTCGGAACCTTCTAGACACACCGACATACATCCGCCACTCCTTCCAGAATTGTTTACAGCTTTGTCGAACCTTATATAACTTTCCAAACCTTCTTGACTCACCTGCGTACTCCGCCACTCCTTCCAGAATATTATACTGCTTTATCGAACCTTCTAGACTCACCGACATACTCCGCACTCCTTCCAGAACTTTGTACATACAGAACCTTTATTATTTTATCGAACCTTCTAGAACTTCCTACAGCTTAATGAAATCTTCTAGAATTTTCTCGCACCTTCTAGACACACCGACACACTCCTCCACTCCTTTCAGAACTTTCTACAGCTCTATCCAACCTTCTTGAGCTTTCCGGAACCTTCTAGACTCGCTGACATACTCCTCCACTTCCTCCAGAACATTCCAGAGTTTTATCGAATTTTCTAGAAGTTTCCGGAATCTTCTAGACTCTTCTTGAAATTTCTAGAGTCTTCTTAGAGCTTTCAGTCCTTTTTTCTTCAAAAGTAAGCCCTTTAGGTAAAAACGAATACCCTTATTCCCTAGGGGGGATAGTGATCTACCATAGCATATAACTCTCTTGATCGTACCGGCACTCGTTTCTGAGTTTTTGCGTTCCGCACGTTTTTTTGGACTTTCTTTTATAATATATATTGATTAGTATCTGCTCAAAATTGACAGGCTACCGACATCTGTGGTTTGCTTGAGTAAACTCCGATTGATTTACATACCAACAAAATGATGTGAGCCTTTGCTAAGAGTTCAAGTCGGTAGTTTAGGAAATTGTTTTAACTGCGGGTCATGTTTACTCACACTTGCAAAATGTCAATTGTTGTGTTGTATTTTTACCTTATAAAAAGGCTCGCTTCTGGTTTTTAGTGTTCTTTTACTACGCAAAGTTTAAATATTAAACAACCGCCAGTTGGGCCCGGTGTAATTTAGTATTCACACCGCTATTTTATACATTAAAACATGTTATCCTGTGATTGAAATAAATAGTGAAATTATTTGTAAAAACAGTTATTTATTAAAAGGATCCTTACATTTTTAACAGTATCAATAAAAACTCTGAAGAAGTGAGCGTTGCTCATGAAACGTTGGTTTTTGTAAACAATAAAAGTGGTAAAAACTAAGAATTTTATTAATTTGAAGGAAAAATATATATCTTGCCTTATTCACTTTTTCATACAATGAAAATTAAAATAAAACTTCGTAATAATGCGTTTTTATGGATAGCCATTTTAATTTCCGTGCGACAAATGTTTGTTCCGACGTAAATAGATCATTTATAATTTTAAATTTACGCACATCAAAACGCCTTTTAAAAAAATCATTTATATGTTTTTTTTTCAATATTCCATTGCATTTTTATAATAAGTACCTACAATAAAATTATTTTTGAAATATTGAACATTTTCTCATAAATAATTGCCCAAATGGCCTCTAAAATCAAGAAATTTTTAACGGCCTATTTTCTATAACCGTTTGATTACATAAATTGTTTTTAGTTTGGTTAAGTATTGGCCTCAAATCCAAAAGTAAGGTTTGGAAAAGTAAGGTTTGGAAAAGAAGGAGAAAATAATCTTTTCAAATTCATACAAAATTCGGCAGACAATTATTTTAATTCACGTTAAAGCCTCGATGACACACGGCGAGTTACAAGCTACTATCTAAAAGCGGGTAAATCGGCGAGTGAGATTGTCATGATGACACACAAAACTGTCCACTCGCTCAGAAGCGTAGGAAGCTGAGGCCGCTGCTAGCGCCAGTAACAAGAATAACGACGACTGCGTGAACTAATTCTTCAATGCTTGACAGTCTAAATCAGCTGTTTATCGGAAGCCATAATGGAAACTTAAATAAACCAATCACGAGCAAGCGGAGCAAGCGTGCAGGCGAGTAAAGTTATTATAGAGTTAAGTTATACTCAACAATCTGCTAGTTGCTGCTAGTTAGCAAGTGACACGATGACACTGGGCGAGTTTACTAACAGATAGTGAATTTCCCAGATAGTAGCTTGTAAACTAGCCCTGTGTCATCGACGCTTTAGGCTTATTATTTAAATTTCTTGATGTCTGCGTTCACCGTTCGAGAGTTTTTGGCTGCTTCGGTACCTACACTTACATAATTTACGTACTTTTTAAAAATATATATATTTTTATTTTACTTTAGCTCCACACAGGAGGCTCCGATGAAAATAATTCCCCTGAGGGCCTGCGTCATCTTTGGGGGTGCTGTGTGTAGGGTCTTTTTATGAAAGGAAGGGGAGAAAGTTTTGGAAAGGAAAAGGGTAAGGGGGTAGGAATCTGGGGATCAATGAGTCCAGGAGTGACGAACGTATGAAGAAATCAATGGGACTCCCTCTCGCATCGCATCTTGACGCATCCGCCGCCAAGACCCGGACGACCTCCGTAGTCCAGTGGATAAGACTCTTGACTCACAATCCGGAGGTCACGGGTTCGAACCCGGCATGCGCAAATAAATTTTATTTGATTAATTTGTGTTATTTCACAATTAATTCATTTAAAATAATATAAAGTATATTTGCGGCATGTTCCAGAGTGGAAGATACTATCAGTATCGCCCTGGTGTAAGACCACCACTCTGAATTGAAACGTTGCTTGAAAATGGCTTTAGCCGTGTTTAGTGACCAGATCTGAATAGCCAGGTACTTCCCATTTCCCCACCTCCTTCCCCTTCCCACTACTTTCAGCCTCACAACATACCCCAATTGGGGATGCCATAGTCTCACTGGCTCCAGACGGGAGCAGTTGAGATTCTTGTGCGGTATTCACTGTAAAAAAAAAAACATCACCCCATGAACCCGGCACCTCTGCTAAGTCACCAAACATACCGAACCCCTTGGGGTGTCCTATGTCGGAGGTATTGGTTATCCAAAAAAAGGGTCCCGGGGCGGCGGCGGTACCCATACCGGCCTCCAAAATTAATGTGTTTTAATGTGGAAGATTCCACTCGTCAAAATTTAGCTAGATGACATATGTATTATTAGTTTTAAAATCCTTATTAAATATTTAATTATTCTCACTGATATTTGTAAGCCTAAAATTTTAAAAAATATGTAGGCTGAATATTTTTAATTATTCATTTAAATAACTTCCCTGCCGAGCTGTTTATGTTATTTTCAGCTAATAACGTCATTTCTCGTGTTAGAGAGCTTTAAAGAATTCATTTATTTGAAATAAGAGATGGCATAATATTTTTATTTTTTTCATACTTATCCAATCCTAATTTCTAGCGAAACCGGGTAGTAGGTAAAGCTGGGTTATTATACAATTTATGATAAGTGTATTGAAATTTTGGGTTTTCATTATTATTGTGTTACTAGTTAAAATACGATATCAGAGGGAAAAGGTTGGATATCAATTTCCATAAATCGTATTGTGAAGCAAATTGATACTTGTATTACAATAGGCTAGCAACAACACGACCCATTTACTTGGAATTTGGTGAAATAAAGTTGTCAGAAACAAAGGATTAAATTACATGTTAAATAATATGTATTAATTAACATAATTCGCAATTTTGAAAATAATATAAAATATTATAAAAATATAAAACTAATAAATATAAAATATTTATCAGTTTCCTCAGTAATGACGTGTTTGAGATTCACTCAACGGACCTCCACAAGTGCGAACAAATACTTGTAAAAGAATTGCCTAACCAAAGATTCAATCAAAGATCTAAGATGTAAATCGAAGAAAACTCGAGAACGCAGCCTTGCTTCCTTAAGGCGCCGCCGTATACCCGCTCAAAAAGAAGAAGATGGAGAGATATGTAATTACGAATGTTGGAGAGAGTGTGCTAATATTTAAAACGGTAAAATTGAAGCGAAAATTGTGAAAATGTTTAATAAAACACGACTCGTTTAAAATATAGCAAAAATCTCTTGTGGGCTGTCTAAAACAGCATTTAAAGAAGCACTGTGAATTTTTTCATACATATAACTGAAAATAATAATTTTCGGAACATACTTTGCGATTTTTTTCCATCGAGGGAATTTCATATAATTTTGCGTATCGGCGTGGGGAATATATAGATATTACCTTAAAAAATAACATATATATTTTTAAGAACTTAAAAAACTACATTTTTCTACCGATTTCCACAAATTAATTTCCGTTTCACATTCGCTAAATACGAGCACCTTAAACGGATATTTTAACTAACTGAATAGGAGTTTCTTTATATCTCACTAAGGCTTACCACCTCAAGGATTCGTAGTACAGCATTCAAAAATAAGAAGAAGATTATTTGAAAGGGAGTAGTGGAAATACGAATGTTAGGGAGAGGGCGTAAGTATCAAAAAACAATCATAATTAATAAAAAGGCTTAAGCGAAACTATTTAAAAAAATATAATATTTAAACTACCTACTGAAAAGAAATATCTCGCCAAATGTATTGATAATAATCACCTTAATTTTTTCCATACCTGTAACGTGTTAAATAATAAATAACAGAACCAGTATTTTTTAAAAATTGGGTCGCATATATTGCGATTTTTTTCTATGGCGGGAATTATGATAATTATTTTTAGTATTCTTATCTATAGAAATTATCTTAAAAATTAACATACATTAGCGGTTAAAAACTTAAAGTGTTCAAGGGAAGTATGTTATGTTTCGATAAAAATCAGGTCTTAAATAAAAAAAATAATTATTATATATTGCTGGAGTTTTAGATTTGTTCGTTTTTTGATTTTGATTCTTTATTTCGAAGTGGACAAGATTTATTCATACTTCTGGTAGAAAAAAAACAAGTAATCTGTGATATAAAAATGAATCGCTGAATGTGTTGCTAAGCGCATAACTTTCGAACGACTGCACCAAAACGGATAATTCTTTTTTTTTTGTATTGTCAGGACAAGGTTTTTATAAAATTTCCGGTGAGCTCTGGCATTATGAAATTTGTATAAAAAAATTGCAATTGGTGGCACGCGAGGTTTGAAAACTGAATGTATGGAAAGCGGGAGGGAGGGAGAGATGGGTGTGGAGAGGGTGAAGGGGGTGGGGGAAGGGGGGGGGGGTGGAGGTGGGAGACGGGGGAAGGGGGAGAGGGGGAGGGTAGGTGAGGGCGGTGAGAGGGGGGGAGGGGGGGGGGGGGGTGGAGGAGGTGGAGTGGGAACCCCCCTTACACCATGCGAGCGAAGCCGCGGGAAAAAGCTAGTACAAAATAAAAATATAGAGTAGGTACTTAGATAAAAAAGATACAGGTTAACAAGAAATAAAACAGTTAAATTGTTATAAGATTAACTACAATAATTTTTTTTGTACAATGTTAGGTTATTATAAAGTTTTTATCCTTTATAAATATGCTCTTTTGTGTGCAATTTAATTTTGGGAAGTATAAAATCTCTGAAATTTCTCGTAGGATAATTGTGAAAAATTTCATGGCAAATTATTGGTTATTAGCAGAAAATTTCGAATCTTGTTATTTTTAAGCTTGTAAATCATTGTTAACATATTCTATGAATTAATCATAATTTGTAAGAATTTGATCGCAAGGCTGGCCCTGAATCAATCGGGGCTAGTAAAAACCTCGAGGGCGCTTTGTTTCTTGACTTCTTGGTTCTCTGGCGCCTTTGCAAGTCGGCGCCGGCGCCGGTGCCCGGAGTGGACTGCTTCAATTGTGCCTGCACAAGGCCGGCCCTGAGTGTACGTGTGCAGGGCGACTTAGAAAAATCTATTTTTAAATTCAAACGAAAATTTTGCAAATAAAATACATTTAAGCGAAATTTTAAATTTATGGTTTGCTTATTTTCCTTCTTGGTCACCGTCTCATTTACATTAAAAGTGATTTTAACCCCATTTTTGAGTAACCCTACTCCACAGGATCGCGGTCAGTGGTCCATAAAATTATTACGACACAATTTCTTGCGAACGCGCGTCGGAAAAAATCAAAGATCCTTAAACTGCCATGCGTAATAAATAGATGCCACGAGTTAAATCCAGGTAACTTGTAGATATCTAAACTTTATACTTTATATACATAAGTAAAAACGGAACACCGTAAGATCTAACTACAATAATCATATTTCACAATGTCTTAAGTAAATTTTTTTCTTTCACGTTCATTTAGCACACTTGCCTTAAATTGTACATCGCCATCCCATTTGAATTTCGTAATCATGGTGAAATAAAGTTTTGTATGGAAATATTTATGCCTATAATTGGAACACGAAACACGCACGCAAGGCTCTTCTTCTGTTATTCTTTATTCTATACTGCTCAATAATGATTAAAAAAAAAAAAAACAATTCGATTGCACGTAGGTACTTGTTTATTTCTCTGATTTTTTTCATTTTATTTTCTTACGAGCGTAGGTTATTTTTTTCAGCGCGTTCACTGAAATGTGGAATTATGCTAGAATTCAAATTCCAAACCCAGCTGTGTATTAATTTAGTTATCGGCCTTCGCTGATGGAGTAACTGAAATTAAACCAGTTGCCGATTCTAAAACTTGACAGTTCGTGAGCCGCTACCATGGCAAACTGTTGAGGCGACAATATACCCTAAAATATATTCATAATCTTAACGACGTAAGTAAAGAAGCCGTGTATACAAATTGCAACTTGCGACCCGTGTATTGGACGGGCCTACTGTCGAATTTGCCCTATCAAAGAAAAGAAGAAGAATACAAATAATGTGGAAATCTTAACGACGTAAGTGAAGAAAGCATGTAAACAAATATGCGCGTGTAAACAAAAATTCACCCTAGCAGGCCTGGAGATTCGACCTTTCCGCTGCGTTCATTTTAATTAATTCTGAAGAATGTGTTACAAATATTTAATGTCTCCACGTCGCACTCGTGATGTTATTAATTCATCGTCTAGAAAAATAAAATCTGGTGCTTACCGCTAACTTTATAGTTGAAAAACGGGTTATAAAGTTTTAAAATCGTTGTACGTAAAATATATTAATGGTTAGTTATTGTTTTTAATCTTAAATACAAAGAACTTATGTCACCAGTGTTATGCTGGAATAAAAAAGTTATTATAGTTACGAATTCGCCGGAAACGATTAAAAGGTGAATTTTGAGCAAACAAAAATTATTATACTTGTGTACCGCCTTAACAATGCAACTGAAATGCGACTGCCGCACGACTAGCAGTGCTGGTACGTCGGCAACTAGTTTCATTTCAGTTTCTCCATGAGCGAAGACCCTTAAATTCAATGTTTTTTAATACACGATCAGTTAAAATATAAACTATTTAAAGTCTTTGATGGATTTGAGTAAAGTTTGTGGATCTCAGGAGTAGGCAGATAATGTTGTGTAACGATGAATGTCGCTCCTATAAATACAGACTCTCGACATTTGGCTTCCTCCCCAGACAATAAAACACTTTATCACTCGTTCACGCAGGATATACGACCTCCTCATATGATATTTTTATTTACAAGCGGAACGAGGAAGTTATATTTCCACCACCCTGTCATCACTATCTACAGTCCGGACTCGGTATTTTACTGAACGCACTGTAGATGGGACATTATATAAAAACAAACACGATAACGGAGAGAAATCCATTTGGAGGGGCATAATGTGCAAATAAACAGCATTCTGTTTTATGGGAAACATTGAAATAAATACTATTCTTTTTGGAAAATACAGAGGGGAAGTAATAATTGATTGTATTGCTTGGTAAAAGGAAAAATAAGCGATTTTTCTAAGGATTAATAAAAATAATTGTAAAATAATAAAAAAATCACATCTTAACAATAACAGCCTTACTAAAAAACCCAGTGTAAATTTTATTCAATTGACAAACGGCCGCGGATGTGAAAATATTACTTATTAAAAATTTGTTCATTGAAAGAAATACACGTGGTTTACACGGCCTGAGAGGGTAGTTTATCTCTGTTTTAACGATTGATGTACGAACGAAATTTGAAATTTTTCCAAAGTATTTTGAATGTTCTATATATTTCTTATTTCTGAAAGTGTCGTAAAAACAAATACCATTTATGAAAACTAGATAAAATTACCTTTTAGATTTGTACTCGGAAATAAACGGAAAAAAATTTCTTACAAAAATTTTTTTGACTAAAAGGTAGAGAAATTAAAAAAAAAATTCAAAAACACAGTCCTTTTATGTAATAAATTTGGAAGGAAACTATCACCTCACTTTTTCCTCGTGCATACAATAAAAAAATAATAAAAAATTTCAAAGTATTTTTTATTGCTAAAAAATGAACCTAAAAATTATTCCGTCTTTTATATCAGATTTCTTGCATCTCTACAGACGTTAATTTCTTTGATGCATTTAGGAACACATGTATTAGATATTATTATTTAAAAAAACACCACTTTCATAAAATTATCGCAAAATAAAATCTCTTAAAAATGTAAATTTGAATTCTCATGTGTCATATAAAATAGTTTTTGACACTTCAATTTTCAAAGTACGATTATTGTTTTATAACTTGACTAAAACTTATGAAAAACCACAAAAAACACGGTAAATATATCAATGGTATAAATATTAGAGTAAATTATTCATATTAATAGAAATTAACCATCACATAAGTAATATTGTACACACAAAAATCATTTCGCACACACAGAAATCATTTCGCGCTTCCAGCGTTGATCGCGCTACAAGCGCGAACAACGAATGTGCAGGCGCCGCGCGACGCCACCTAGCGGTTATGAAGGAAAACAAACAATTTAGTACTTAAATATGCATTGTTGCCGGATTTAAAATACATTTTAAGATCAAACCTTATTAGTAATATTTCCTGTTTTAGTGTATTTTTGTTTTATTCATGTTGCTGCAACAACACGGGTTATCTGGCGTGCTGTGTTTTTTTTTTAGTAAGGCTGTAAATGTTTAAGGGCCATTAACCAGTCAGTGGCCGAGAATTCATACTTCGTCAAAAGATGTTCTTACGATCGTACAGGGCGGTTCCAATGAGAAAGATAAATTATTCTCCGTACCAGCTTTTTAAAAATAATAACTCAATATTATATTTCATTCAAAATTGGCTGTAAATTTACACCTACATTCAAAAATGCTGGGAGGCGTGATAATAAAACTATTAAAATTATGTACTTTTTAATGTGTAAGCAAAATGAAAATGTAAAAAAATCTTAAATATATTAGTTTGTAAGACCATAAATAAATAGACAAACTGAAGTATTTTGCCACAAAACACGTGTGCGGATTTTTTTAAAAATGATTTTATTTAAACTAAAATAAAAAATCTGAAACATGGCTTTCAAATGTGTGTTGCATGTACAAAATTTCTACCGATTTCTTACATATCTCCAAGATTTTAAGTTTTTAACCTCTTTAAAAAATATATGTTATTTTTAAAGATAATATCTAGACGTCACCCATGCCGAAACGAAAATTATATCGAAGAAAAAATCACAAAGTATGCTCCGAAAATTATTATAAACACGTTAATTTAAATTTTTTTTGAAATTACATATATGAAAAAATTTACAGAAAAACAAAACTAACTAACTAACCATTACGCCGTTTCGCCGCAGGGGTAGGCAGAGAGGACGGACTCTTTGCCTCACTCACATTCATTCATCGTCTCATACATTCTCTTCTATTATTCTGACTTTTGACATGGCCCGACTCAAGTATCTGATTCACTTGATCGTGCCATGTCTTCCTCGTGCGTTCCCGACTTCTTCTATCTTTCACATTTGCGTCGTATATTCTTCTTACATTACTTTCTCAGTTCATTCGCTCTACATGCCCAAACCGTCTGAGGGTCCCTTTCTTAATCTTACTCATTATGCTTACATCAGCCTTACATTCTTTGCGGATATCCACATTTCTCACACGATCATACATTGTTTTACCACACATACGTCTCAGGGATCTCATTTCAACAGCATTCAGTTTACTTTCATCTTTCCTCTGCCAGTTCCATGCCTCACTGTCATACATCAGGGTAGGTACCAGGACTCCATTGTGGACTGCTAGATTCGCTTCTTTTGACAGTTTTTTATTAGCGCCAACGGCATTCAATCCACCATTAATGGAGTTACCGGCATTCACCCTTCTTTCAATATCTCTTTCAGCCTTCCCATCTCTCGTAAACATACTACCCAGATACACAAACTCGTCCACCTGCTCCAACTATTCATGATTCACAACTATGTTGCATACTGTTTTCATACTCTCTCTTTCAAACACCATGACTTTAGACTTACTTACATTCATCATTAACTCATTCTTCATACATACTTCATTCATCCTAGGTACGAGAGACTGTAGATCTTCCATAGTGTTAGAAATCAGCACCACATCATCAGCATACAACAAGCAACATACTTTCAGATTACTCAATTTCGCGCCCAATCCCACCTCTTTCAATTCTTGCATACAATTATCCATGTATAGATTGAATAACCATGGTGACCAAACCACCCCATCAAACCACCCCGTAAAACCACCGTTCACCCTAACACATGCAACGCTTCCCTCGTACAGAGACGCAATTGCCTGTATGAGATTTGTATTCACTCCATACTTGGACAACACCTTCCATAGCTTTTTCCTGTCGACTCGGTCGTATGCTTTTTGTAGATCTACAAAAGCGCAGAAAAGTTTCTGGTTTTTCGCCAGAAACTTCTCAGTGAGCATACGCAAGGAGAAAATCTGGTCCATGCATCCCCTTCCACTCATAAAGGCACCTTGCACATCCCATATTTTATCCTTTGTTTCCATTCTTACCCTTTCAATCAATATTCTTCCGTACAGCTTGCCGACTGAACTTAGCTGGCTAATAGCCCTATGATTCCCATATTCCATACGTCACCCTTTACCTTTGTATAACGGCATGATTACAGCCCTTCTCCAATCTAATGGCATGTAACCCTCCTCCAAACACCGGTTAAAAAGTTTGCACAACCATGTGAGAATAATATGACTATCTCCTTTAAAGTATTCGGCAGCAATATTGTCGAAGCCAACAGCCTTACCATTCTTCATGCATTTTATAGATTTTTTTTATTTCATCCACGCTGATTTTGATTACATTTCCTCCGTCATCGTTCATACCCGATTCACCGCTGACCTCACTATCACCCGGGTTGCTTTCGAAGACCTCCTCAAAATATTTCAACCATTTAACTATTATTTCTTTCTCATTCGTCAACATTCTTCCATCTTTCGATTTTATGACTTTCCGGCTTCCGTTCTCTGAAACACTCCGGGATCTTTTGACCTCCTTCAAAAACAGTTTAATGTTTTCTTGGAAGTGTTTTGTCATTTTTAGTCCCTCTTCCTCTTCCAGGCGTTTCTTTCGTTCTTTCACTCCAACACTTACTCTTTTCTTACATCCCTTATAAACTTCTTTCGCTCTATCTCTCTCTTCGCTAGAAGCAGTGCCAGCCGCTATCAGACGTAACCATGCTTTCTTCTTCTCTGAGACCAGTGCTTTGATCTCGTCATCCCACCATGCGTGACCTTTCTTCCTACCTTGCGTACTTATTCCAGATACATCTCTAGCAGATTCACAAAGACTCACCTTTATGTGCTTCCATGTTTCATCAATGCTCATCAGCCGCCTAGAATTCAAATTTCGTGGAAAGATTTTCTTTCGATCATACAGGGCGGTTCCAATGAGAAAGAATATAACTCAATATCGATTTGATTTCATTCAAAATTTGCTTTAATTTAAACCTACATTCAAAAGTGCTGAAAGGCATGATGTTAAAGCTATTAAAATTATATACTTTTTGTAATTATTTTTGGATCATAAGTATTTATCATTTTTCAATAATGTCTAAGCAAAATAAAAATGTAAAAAAATCTTGAATACATTAGTTTGTCAGACCGTAAATAAATAGATAAACTGAAGTATTTTCGTCACAAAACACGGGCCCGGAACATTTTTTAATGATTTCATTTAAACTAAAATTAAAATTCTGAAAAGTTGCTTTACCACATAATTTATTGATTTGTTTTACAGTATGACTAGCTGACCCGACGAACTTCGTACCGCCTCAGAATCAATAACTGTTAAATTAAATTAAGTATTTTTATTAAGTTAAAAATTACACAATGAAGCAATTATCGATGCCCAACTGTCCGTGTTTTGTTTTTGTCAGTATCAGAGATGGCGTTGTATATGAATTTATATTTTTTTGTGATTTTCTTACTTTTCCACTTACTTACGGGAATTTTTGAAAGGAAGCGGGTACGGGTGCCGCCGCCCCGGGAACCATTTATTGGATAACCAACACCTCTGCCATAGGTCACCCCAAGCGGTTCGCTACGTTTGGTGATTTAGCAAGGGTGACTTTTGTGCGGGTCTTGGCGGCGGATGCATCTGCCCACCTGCTGCGTGGCGGACCGGATCGAGAGAGACTGGTTGAGGGAGGCCTTTTGACCTTTCCAGCCGGATTCTCGGTCGAAAGAGTCCGGCTGGAAAGGTCAAGGTAGAAGGTCAATTCCGCTCAAGGCAATGGTCTTGCACCGCAGTTGGAGGGATTCACTCCCGGATACAATGACCTCCAGATTCCTACCCAGGCCTCATGCCTTTTTCCTTCCCACTTTTTTACTCAACAGAGGTGCATATGGTACCACCCAACGATTGTCCGTGATTGGACCGTGAATCATGTTTGTAGTAACAATATCAAACAGTAATTGATTAGTAAAAAATTTAAAATTAGAGAATCATCGGGTCAGAAGTGACACCGGTTTGAATTACTAATATCACTTTTAAAAAATAGGGGTTAATGGTAGAAGGGTAAAAATTTAGGGTTGCATGTATTTTTTAATGCCTCACCATAAAAAAAATAAAAAATAAAAAATTTGTCAAAAAAAAAAAATTCGGAGTGGAACACCCTTTACTTTTAGGGGTATGAAAAATACCACAGTTGGAGGGATGGATTCACTCCCGGATACAATGACCTCCAGATTCCTACTCACCCCTCATGCCTTTTTCCTTCCCACTTTTTTACTCAACAGAGGTGCATATGGTACCACCCAACGATTGCCAATGTCAATGTCTACGTTACTGATATTTTTAATGAATGATTGTCCGCCATTATCGGTATTTCTTCGACAATATAATGCATATCCTTCAACATGTGTGACCGTATCGTTGGTGAAATCTTTAATAAAACCCTTTGTACAATTTCCGTCTACCATGCAAGGCGATGAACGATTCAAATTACCGCATGGACCGTGAATCATGTTTGTAGTAACATTATCAAACAGTAATTGATTAGTAAAAAAATTAAAATTAGAGAAAAGAGGCCGGCTTCGTTCTCATCGGATCAGAAGTGACACCGGTTTGAATTACTAATATCACTTTTAAAAAATAGGGGTTAATGGTAGAAGGGTGAAAATTTAGGGTTGCATGTATTTTTTAATGCCTCACCATAAAAATAATAAAAAATTTGTCCAAAATAAATAAAATAAAAATTCGGAGTGGAACACCCTTTACTTTTAGGGGTATGAAAAATAGATGTTGGTAGACCTACCAGATATGCACACAAAATTTCATCAAAATTGGTCAACAAACACCGTGACACGAGAATTTTATATATTAGATTATATGATTTGAAATGTGTGTTGTATAATACAAAATTTAGTTTGAAAATTTAAAAACAAATCTGCCAACGACCTACGGCAAAACCTTATTGTAAAAATAAACGTATTTTCTCAAAATTTAAAACATAGCTTTACTAGATGAAATATTAGTAATATTATTTGTACTTTTGTATTCGACCGTACATCCTTTCTGCACAACCCTTCGGGGAAACTTATATATATATATATTTTGTTTAGATATATTTATTTACTTGATATACTTAGGTTCATTTATAAGTAGGTCTATAGTATTTTTCAAACCGACTGCATATTTATGCATATATATATAATGAATCCCTGTTTCCCTTGGTCACGCCATAACTTCAGAACGACTTTACCCATTTCATTCATCTTTTTTTTCTATTTTCTAATACTTTGTAGAAGGTTCTTAAGGAAAGAAAAAATAAGAAAATTGAATTTAGAAAACTTAACGACTATTTTTTAACTTCGCATATTTGACAGTTCGCGCGTTTGATGAAATTGATTTTAGCAGGCAGCTGATTTTTTTTGTAGTAAAAGAATTGTCCATGGATTTTTTAAATTATAGATATTTTAAATAGGTACCTATTTTAGATACCAAATTTGACTGATTGTTCTTATAATATACAAAAATTTATATTTGTAATACACGAAAAATAAAAATTTGAATAAAAAAAATTGTAGTAGGTGGCACGCGAGCTCTTTGAAAACTAAATGTACTGGGACCTTCGACCAATGACTTTATTGATCGATGACTGGGACTGAATATATGGAACGCAGGAGGGGGGTTTGCGGGACGGTTGAGCGGGAGAGGGGTGAGGGTTGGTGGGGAAGGTGGTAGGGGAACGCGGGAGGGGAGGGGATGCGGAAGGTGAATGGGGACGCATGGGAAAGGACATGCAGGGAGAAACAATTTATTTCTTTGAATATGCCAGAACTAACTACTTGTAAATAAGTATACCGGGGGCCGATTGTCGGGGATTCAACTGTCATGGAAATTTGTATTTGGAAGGACAAAACTATTTATTCATATTCACATTCCGTATGTACCTACACGAGAAAACAAACAATTTAATATTTTTCTAAAATATTTTAATTTGCGCCACATTTGAAAAGGAAAATTGTAACTTGTGTTTCGTTGAAACTTAAAAAAAGACAAACATTTCTAGGTTGCGTAAAACCTGACAAAATTTGAATTCATCCTATGCTACTGATTTCATTGTAAGCGGAAAAGATTGCTTGTGCGGTGACGGAGGATGTAGTCAGCGGAGGATCGAACCTTCGACACTTGAGTAGACACCCGACGCTTTGGACCGCTCGACTAACTAAGCATTGAGTTCGTATTTAGTGACCAGATCGGAATATAAAGGTACTGCCTTTCTGTTGGCCATAAATATTCCCTCTGCTTTAATTTTTGACGTGTAATTTTAATTTTTTATTTATTTTTACGTCCCTTTACCATTTTCTATGGCCATTTTAGTGACGTTCGTAAAACTTGAAATGTACAATTTTCACAAAACCCAGATCGACAATTTTATTCGTTGGAATATTTTCGTAGGCTGCAATCGCTTCGCGGTTTTGATTTCAAGAAAAAAAAAATTAAATTTTATTTTATAGTTACTGAAAAATGGGTCTAACACTAATGGCTTTTCTCTAATTTTCTTTGCTCATAGTTTGAGAGTTTTTGAATACCCCATAAGAGTCCCAACTCTTCCCGTCTAGAGCCAGTGAGGCAATGGCATCCCCAATCGGGGAGATGGGGATGGGGATGTTGTGAGGCTAAAGGTAAGCGGGGAAGGGAAAGAGATGGGGAAGATGAAGGTGGGGAAGTAGATCTGGTCACCAAACACGGGTACAGCCATTTCAAGCCACGATTCAATTATGAATGGTGATATTACATCAGGGCGATACTGAGAGTATCTTCCACTTGGAACGTGTCGCAAATATAACTTAAATTGTGAAAACACAAATAAATAAAATAAAAACTATCTATGCACGCCGGGACTTGAACCCGCGAATCGCTAGTCGAGAGCCTTGCCCCTCGACCACTTGGCCGTTGGAATTGTTGCAACATCAGAATGCAGTCGGGATTTAAACTCGAAACCTCTCACCAATACAAAGATCTGTAACATGAAATTCGTAAATTACGCATCCGAGATAAATTATGGTGATGCGATTTGAACTTATCTTGAGTGCCATTATTGACAATACATTTTCTTGGTTCAGAGCGCCAAAAAATAGGGTCTTACCCGAATATTTAAGTAAGTTTTGTTACTCCCATTCTCTTTTTCAGAAGGCACCCTTCTCATCCTATCCCAAACAGAGGGCAGCAAACATCAAGGGGGATGGAGGCTGTATGCTAAAGGCTCTGTCCGTCCCTTTGAGATGAAAGATGACCCGCAACTACCATTATTGTGCACAGATGAAACGGCGAGATGTTGTGACGCCGTTGTTATTACGGAAAGTGTTGTTCTGATGTTAAATTCTGAAGGATATACACAGCTATCTAAGTGTAATGGAAAAGGTAATTTTAATTTGCCTTAACACTGTCACTAAGAAATTGAATTGCATTGCTTCGCGGTATCGAACATCTTTGGAGTTAGGCGTTAGGTGGGAATTTTGTGTTTGATCCATCGTACAGTGGGGCAAGAGTGCTTGAAAACGCCATTTATTCAGAGGGACGTTTTACTGTGAAAATTTGAACATGGCTTGGAAGGTTATAAAAAAATAATTATTTACGTTACATAGGTATGTAAACTTTGTTATGTTTATAATATTATATATTTACAATTTAATTAAATAACCATCAAAAATATTTTTCATTTTCTTTATCTGAAATGTTTGAGTCGTCATCACTATCATCAACATCATCATCTCTACCATCATCATCAGTGTAAGTACTTGAATAAATTCCACTTATCGGCTGTAATATAATGTAATTAATGTAATGGTTTCATAGAAATACTGTCTCCCAATGTGCTAATAGAATCCTAAAAGATTAATATTATTATTTTCTTATTAGTAACTGATTATCCTTATTGTTTCATGTACAATCATATCCACTTGATTTTTTTTACTTTCAAATATTTTGTGTATGTTTTATATAGGGTGGCGCAAAATTAATCATTGAATTTTGTTTTCGAATAACTTTTTTACTAAATAAAAAAAAAATGATTTTGAGTAATAAAAATCTTTACTTGGACTTTTAAAATTTTTTCTTTTAAGTGGATAAGATGATATCCGTCGAGTGGCTGCCGCCAGTGTTGATACACATTTGTGCCCATTTTATCGCACTTTCCATGACTTTCCGCAAGATTTCCGGTTATAACTGTTCGCATTCCTGCCGAATATTCTCCTTCAGGGCTGCGATTGTCTGAGGATTGTTGGCATAAGCCCACAACTTCAAATAGTCCCAAAGAAAGAAGTCTGGAATGGTTAAATTGGGCGATCTTGCTGGCCATACCAAATCGCCCAAACGAGAGATTACGCAACCAGGAAACGTTTCCTTCACAATATCCATTGTGGCTCGTGCTGTGTATGCGGTTGCACCGTCTTGTTGAAACCACATGTTCACCAAGCCCCGCTCATCCAATTCCGGAAGTAAGAAGTCGTTTATCATGGCCATGCAGCGTTCGCCAGTAACAGTGACCGTAATGCCAATGGCATCCTCAAAAAATACAGCCCGATCACTCCTCCCGCCGCACCACACAGTGCCTAGAGTGGATGTAATAGCTTTTCGTGTATCACACGTGGATTTTCAGTGCCCCAGAAACGAATATTATGCTTATTGGTGTAACTGTTTAAGTGGAAATGCGCCTCGTCGCTAATGGTGACTTTCGACACAAAATCGCTAAAAGCGTTAAAGCTTAAATCGACCCAATTATTCCACGCTGTTGCTGAGTATAGCGCTCCATTGCTTGTCTGTTTATATTCTGCAGCTGTCTAGTTTTACAAAAATTATAACATCTTCCGATAGGGCGATTAATTTTGCGCCACCTTGTATATTCCCTTATGGAATATGTGGGATTGCACTATCCTCCCAACTTACTGGAATAAACACTTATTATTATAATTATTATAGAAATCGGTGTGAGTCTCTTACTATCGTAGTGAGAAGTATGAAGTCCCGTGACACACTTATGGGAGTATTGATACCTGGTGAAGGTATAAGTCAATATATAAGTCAATAAACCCATAATCTAAATCTAAATGGTATTGGAATGAGAAAACAATACGCTTTATATTCGAATTAAAAGTAAACCACAAAAGAAATGAAATGTTCACAATGAATGTTCCAAAGTTTCCTAACGCAATTTGAGAAAAAAATATTAAACTTTATTGACTGTTTTTTACATGAAACGACAAAAAAGTGAAGTGACGATAACGTTTATAAAACATTTGTCTAACAAAATATGTGTTTATTTAGTTTTTCTTTGTATCAGTAATTTTAGTTAGAAAAAACATAAAAGAGCTATTTTAAATTTTTTTTTTATATTTGCATTAAAAAATGTTATTTTCTAAAAATTATGTCTTTCTAATAAAAAAAATAGTATTTTATCACCTTTCAAAACCAGTTTTTCGTTTTTGGACACAGACAGAAATGTTCTATTTATTTGGATTTTATCGTGAAGCGGAAAATTATTTGACCTTCTCTCAAAATGTGCCCAAGGGCTGAGGGGTTAATTAATTTATAAGTGTGAAAAAGTGGCAGAATTTTACTTAATAATTTTTTTTATTTTTATTTTTTTTTATTACTTTTAATATAGGTATATTATATATACATGTAATATAATCATGAGTAATAACATTTTCAGGTTACAATCGGATTAAACTCAAATCATTAAATACTAACATGCAACATTGATTAGAAACAGTATAAACATATATATGCATATAATATATAACCTTTACGAGAGTGTAACTACTCGTGTGTAAAGGGAAGAGAAAATATATAAATATATATTTTTTAAAATTAAAAAAATTAAAATTAAAAATTAAAACACATACATTATATATACGTACTTACATAAATAAAATGTAATAAAAAATAAACTAATATAAATAAAATAAAATAATTAATGATATTTATTTTATTTTTAATTTTTAACTTTATGAGTAAAACCTCAAATTGTAATATTTAAATAAACGAAGACAATATAAGCGAAACTCAATCGAAAATCTGGAAACAGAAAAATCAGAAAAATCAGAAAAACATATTGACACCTCTGGAAATTTTTTTTGAATTTGCCCGGAAAGCAAGAGGTCCTGGGTTCGAGTCCCAGAGGTGTCAATATGTTTTTCTGATTTTTCTGTTTCCAGATTTTCGATTGAGTTTCGCTTATATTGTCTTCATTTATTTAAATAATAATATTTAATTAATATTTTGATAAAATGAATTATAATGTACACATCTATGAAAATAAGGTTTCCAAATGCAATTTGAGAAAAATTTATTAAACTTCATGAATTTTTTAGTAATTATTTTTTTACATGAAACGACAAAAAAGAGGTAATGATAACGTTTATGACACATTTTTCTAATAAAATATGCGTCTTTTTAGTTTTTTTAAATGTTAGTAATTTTTGTTAGAAGAAAGTGAGGTGAGTCATTTTTATTAATTTTTATGTTTTCATTAAAAAATATACATATTTAAAAAAATATATGTACGAGTATGTAGGGCACGGCCAACACTCGGATCGGGTGCGGACAAGTGTGGCTTCGCGTCACCGTCACCGACACTCGGCCGAGTTGCGGTGCGGGCACGGCGCGGGCACGGTGCGGCCAAGCATGTTCCGGCCTTTACTGACATCACTTGGTGTTGGGTTGGGTAGATGTAAACAGTTGTCGTTTTCCGTATTGGAAACATGTCAGATGAGATGTGAAACGATTTGTCGGCTTGTCTCCTTCTTTATATAAATAACACTGTTGGTTCCAGAATACGATTTTTTCAATTTAGTAAAATAATAATTAATTCGTAAGATTAATGCAGACGAAATCTCGACTTTTAAAATATGCAAATAAAATTCTCCCATGGTTTCACAAGTAAAGTCGAATCTTGAGAGTAAGTTATGTTTTACAAGATTTGGAACCAAATTTTTATTATTTCAAAGTGCTTTATTTTTAAGTGTCCTAGGTTTAGTCGGTAATTGAAATAGGACCTCTAAATATAAATATTTATTACCGCCCCCAATGTAAGTGTTCAAGGAATGTTTGCTGACGGCATTTTAGCCCTACCTAATAATAGGAATCTCTGTAGTCCTAAAATTCGTAATATTTGTTTGTCCTTTAGTGTGTTAAGATGTAGTTTTATTGAAGTGACCTTTTCGATCGACTTTTGGGCAATTGTTTTATTGTTAGATTTTAAAGTCCAGTTGTGGCAACTGCTAAAATATTTTGATTGTATCATATTAATTTGTATTTGTAGATTTTTCTTTAAATATGGTGACGTTTTTAATGGAGAGTTAGTGTTGTTACAGTGGAACTGGAAGCTACCTGAGGTGTACCTTCAGTTATGTAGTTGAACTCGAGCTGAGAGGTGGATAGGTACCTGCAGTGAGTTGTGTAATTGAACTGAAGCTGGGAGGTACATGTAGTACCTAGAGTTAAGTATTGTAAAGAACTAACGGTAGAGATATTGAGGTAGAGACTTCGATATTTGTCAGTGTGGTGTGGTTGTGGAGATCACACGGGCAAAGGGAAAATATACCCATTCTATTTGTATTTATTGCATTTTATAAATTGTGCTGCTGAAGAAGAAGAAGAAGTGTTTTCCTGGAAATTCCATTCTGTTGTGTTCTCGTACCACGATAGTAAGAAACAAACACTGTTCGTAGTTTTTTAAACTACCACTATCATAGGTTTCACATCACATTGACATTGCTTTCGGAGGATGAAACATGGTCAAAAATAACGATGCCCAGCAGAAATTTAATATTTATAATAATATGAAATAGTAAATAGCCCGGCGGATAAAATATGAATCCTGATCAGCCGTCAGGTGGGCCAAGGTCTGAAATCGCAACATCGAGTAACTGTCATTTTCAACACCATGTCTTTAGTGCCTACCCATTTGTTGAATACAAAATAAAATTATTTTACGTGACTGAAGAAATATTGGACTTTTAAAATGACAAACGTTCATGTACCTCTTTGCTTTCAGAATACAGAATTCATTGTCTCTTCCTGAGGAAACATTCCCAAGAAAATTAGAGAATGAACAAATAGGCAGGCTCGGTAGCTAATCTTCTCGGCTCCGGCTGGAGGGATTGACAGACGCCTTAATGTTAGCGTCGACAAATCCTTTCTGCTGCCCCCCCCCCCCTCCCTCCCCGCCCTCGCTAGGGCTGGCCCGCCCTAGCCAATTAGCCGCCCATCAGTCACCTGTCAACCCTGCGAGGGGAATGCAGGGTTGACACAAATCGACATGTTTAAGTTATATTCAACAGATAAACAATGTTGTTAACATATCAAGTATTGTTTTATGGAAATACATGCTGAAGTCCCCGGCTTTGCCCGGGCTTTAGACAGAACCAGTAATTTTCCTCTTTTTTTGAACGTCAAGTATTCATTCATTCATTAAGTCTCAAAATTCTGCTTGTGGGAAAATAGGGTGGTGGTGCTTTTTAGAAATTTCACGTGGACGGTGACCTTTATCCTGTTTGAAGATCAAGCGTGAAAAAAGTTATCAGTCTCACACCGAACGAAGCAAGGAGTGTGTAGATATGATTTTAGATTTTCACGGCCAAAAGTATTTTCTATATTTATTTTTGGGGTGTTTTGCAGTGTTGCGCTACCTCTTTTTTTAGCCAAAGTTTCGGACAGCGTTACAGTATCCATCATCAGGGTAGATGTGGAAGTGTGTAGTAAATGACAAAATATGTATACCTAACATTAATTTTAATCAAAATGTTCTGTTACTGTACTTTATTTATATATTTTTTTTAACTTTACATTATTACATATTACAATGATCTTTGGCTGTCCAGCAGAAAATTTACCAGTTTTAGGAATGAAAATAAAATGAGCGGAATTATTACATGAATTATTATTTTGTCTATTAAATTGACTTTTACTTAGATATTACGCTTTGTGGATAATATATTAAAGTTTTGTTGTTATACATATACTAGAAGTTGCTTATAAATGTAAATAATATATTTTCAAATAATATAAACAATATAAACGTAGAGAAGAGAAATAAAAAGAAAATTTAAAAAAATATATATATTATAAACATGTATGCTTTTCAACCATTCCATGAAATTTAGTTTTGATTTTGATGAATTTATGAACTAGGGAATAAAAAAACAGATAAAGAAAAGAAAGTAAAGAAAAAGAAAGTAGAGAAACGCTAAATGCAAAGAAAAATTAACCGGTTTTTGAAATTAAATTGATATAAAAAAAAAAAATTTATGTAATACACATACAATACCTGTACATAGGAAAGGTCAACTAAAAAAAAAATGTCACGCCTGTTATTTAGCATATTTTCGCATTCAGTTCTCCCCAAGACCAGAAGCCAATCATTTAAGCCAATCATTGAAGCTGAGATTAATTTTAGAGTCCCATCCGTTAGAATCAGAGAAAAATCACTTTTTCATCTTAAAAAATGTTCTACTAATCTCAGACAAAATGCTTTTATATTCAGAACATGCAATGTATTTGATAAGAATTTCAATAATATAGACATATTCCCATGTAATTTAAGTACCTTAAAAAAGTATGTCATAGCCAACATTAAATAATTTTTTGACCGTATTGCAAGTTACCATGTTATTGCTGTGAATCCTTTCCAGTTGCATACTTGTCATTCGACTTACTATTGTATTCACTCTTGAGTTGTAGAATGTAGGTACATATTATTATTATTGCTGTTGTGGAGTGAGAATAGATTTCTGACTCTGAATACTTCATGTTTGAAATTTAGTAAGCAGATTATTATAGTTTGTATTGTGTTTTTATATATATATTTTTTAATAATTTTCATAATTTTTATATTTTTGTTAAGTTCTTACGGGTACAGGACCTTTACTTTTTTGTTTTCCTTTTTAATTATAATTTTAATTATGTGAAAATCTGTCATTGGATATTATTATTATAAGTGTAAAATATCTGTTGATTTTCGATAATAAATAAAAAATAAAATAAAAAAATAAATTTACCAGATTACGCAGAATGCTAGTAGGTACTTTTTGATTTATTTCATATGAATCCGCAATGAGATTCTTAACTTTTGGGAATATAATGTGAGATATGTGTTGCACAATGCACAAATGGTATACGTTTTTATTATAATAAAAATTTAAACATAAATATACAACCAAGTAAATGCACAAACAAAAGTTACTCTATAACTAGCCGTTACTTGAACAGAATAGGTTTTGTGGATAATTTAGCGCAACAAAGCGCTTTGGCGAATGAAACCGTGGAGCAGGGTTTCCCAAACTTTTTCTGCAATTGAACACTTCGCAAATCCGTAAATTTTAACGGAACACTTGGCTTATTTTGGGTACCAAGCATTCTTTTTAGGGTGAATTGCCTGTTTCAAAAAATTCCTAATAGTAAAAATTAAAAAAAAAGTGTTATTAAAGACATATATTTATTTAGTACACAAGCAAACAAAATGGAATACAAACACAAAAATGGATTAAATAATACACCTAATGACTTTGACGATTTCGAGTCAGTGAATTGCATACCTTCTTGAGATCGGGCATAATATTGGTAAGTTGGATTCTAATATCTGGTGTGGCATCGAGCTTGTTCCTATACTTTGCCTTCGTCGCAGCATACTAAGAAAATCCCGCTTTGCATAAATAGGTTGTGGAAATAAGTAAAACAATAATAGTTTGTTTTGATAAATTGCGGTAATCTTCTGACAAACTCGCCCAAAAATCATTTAAAGGCCGATTTTTGTTTCAAGTTAGTCATTAATTAAATCAATTAGATTTTCATATTCACTTGCGCTTAAGCTTACTGAATAGCTGTCACGGAAAATGGATTCCGAACGCAGGAATCGTCCTAATTAGTTTTCTGAAAATATTGCAAAAGAGTTGTTTTCGAGTTATGTAGATGTTCTTAAAATTATTTGGAAACCTCTTTATCCTCTTCAAAATTTTATTCATTCATACATTCACGTAAGGCAGGAAAATAGTCAAAAGGATTAGGTTGAATTGATGAAATCCAAAGTCGTAATCTTTTTCACTTTTTCGCTTTTTCACCAACATTTACGGCACCATGCGCATTTATAGTTCGGCTTATTGTTAACCAGGATGTAAGAATGATCGATTTTTACATTATTTTTTTTCCAGGTAAAGTCGAATGTTTGGGTTCCGAATGTGAAACACACGCAGATCCGTTATCCCGTTGTTATTGTTTTCACATCGCACGGAGGTTCTCATCATTGAATCTTATCACAGTATTATAACTTCAGAGATTTTTTTAGTATGTAAAATGAAGACTTACAGCAATAACAGCATAAACGGCTCTTTCAACTTTCATAAAGCTTAGTCTTTCTACCTGGAAGGGTGTAGTACCTAACTTAAGAACTATTGTGAAATATTTATACAAGTAATAATTTAATGTGAATAATACCAGTAGTTTTGAAATATGAATATGTGAATTTTATAATAAAATAGCTGACCCGACGAACTTCGTACCACCTCAGAATCAATAGCTGTTGAATTAAATTCAGTTTTTTTAGCAATTATCAATGCGCAACTGTCCGTGTTTTGTTTTTGTCATTCAGAGATGGCGTTCGGATGGTGTACGGATATATATTTTTGTGATTTTCTTACTTTTACAATTGCTTACTGGAATTCGGGAGGCGGATATGGGTGCCGCCGCCCCGGAAACCATTTATTGAATAACCAACACCTCTGCCATAGATCACCCCAAGTGGTTCGCTACGTTTGGTGATTTAGCAGGGGTGCCCGGGTTCATGAGGTGACTTATGTCCGGGTCTTGGCAGTTGATGCGTCTGTCCATCTGCTGCGTGGCGGGCCGGATAGAGAGAGACTGGTTGAGGGAGGCCTTTTTACCTTTCCAGCCGGACTCTCTCGACCCATTGCCTTGCACCACAGTTGGAGGGATGGATTCGTACGTCCGTCACTCCCGGACATATTGACCTCCAGATTCCTACCCACCCCTCATACCTTTTTCCTTCCAAGAACTTTCTATCCTCCCCATTCCTTAAAAAGATCCTCCACACAGCATCCCCTAAGATGACATAGGTCCTGAGAGAAATTATTTTCCTCAGGGCCTCTTGTGTGGAGCTTATGTAAAAAATGCGTTTCATTTCAGAGATTTATAATAATTATTGTATTTTTACTTTGGAGGTGTGGAGACATACGTTCACCATTTGTCTCATTTTCGACTATTGACATTGTGTGTGTAAGAAAGAAGGGCAGCATTATATGATTAAAAACAAATGCACAACAATCAACGCATTGACATTTGACGTTTTTGAATGTTTGGAATTCATGCACAGTTCAATATTATACCCCTCACAATATTGCTGCAGTTCTTTCAAAATAGGAGAATTCGTTCCATACAAAATGTATGGGGAAAATAATGTTCTTTATAACTATTTATGTCGTTAACTTTTGTGATATTTTAATAGTTATTATCCTATCCGGGGCGGAGAAAAATCCAACAAATCAAAGATCATCAAAATCAGCCCAGCCGTTCTCGAGTTATAAATAGTGTAACTAACCCGACTTTCTTATATTAAGATGAAATTCTTCTGATAAATGATCGCGGAACCCCTATTCAGGTCCGGCGGAACCCTAGGGTTCCGCGGAACACAGTTTGGGAAACCCTGCCGTAGAGGGTTTGTAGATGATTTTGCGCAACAAAATCCAATGCTGCCTTTAAACACGTAGGTATTTCCGTGAACCGATCCACGAATTACGGGAAAGGAAGGAAGCAACCGCAAGCGGCGTTTGCCGTTGCATCGTTCAAAGCAAAGAGAACCAAATGAGAACCAAAGTGTTGAAGAATATCTACAAGCTCAGACTGCTCACTAATATCTACGAACTTCAGAGTGTTGACTAATATCTACAGAGCGTAGGTTGAACTAATCAGCTAAATGTGTCTAATAGTCCGATATTAGGGATTTTTACATACATACTTACATAAATTAAGTTTTTTAAACGGCATACACAATATTACGTTATTCCAATATGCTATACATAATTGCAAATCCAACCTCTGCCAATGCTGAAGATATTCGTCAACACTTTGGTTCTCATAGATATTAGTTAGCAGTCAGAGCTGTAGATATTCGTCAACACTTTGGTTCTCATAGATATTAGTCAACAGTTTGAGCTGTAGATATTCGTCAACACTTTAGTTCTCATAGATATTAGTTCGATTTTTTCAGTTTTTGGAATTCCTGTAGATATTAGTAGACGCCTCCGTATGCTATACTAGCGAGTTCCCGGCATGCGTTGCTATGCCTCTTAATAAATAAATTGTTTCTCCCTGCGAGTCCTTTACCATGCCTCTCCTTCCTCTCCCGCGTCCCCTTCCCCTCACGCGTTCCCACTCTGCTTTCTCCGCCTTACCTCTCGCCACTCCCCTCTCCCGCTTCCACTGTCCCGCGAATCCCCCTCCTGAGTTCCCCTCCCCCTCCATACATTCAGTCCCGGTGCATTCAGTTTTCAAACAGCTCGCGTTCCACCTATTGCAATTTATTTATACAAATTTCATGATGCCAGAGCTCACCATTATATATAAAACCATCGCAGGCATGCGCACATCAAATCCCCAAAGTTTCATCGCTATCGGATGAATGGTTTACCAACGCATAGACATCTCATATATATATACTCACATAAATATATATATATATAAGCATATTTTGATAAGTAGGCATACTTTCAAAATGATTATAACAGGATCAAATTTTCAAAATATTTATAATCGGTTCACAAAATGTCGTAATAGGAAAATATCAATAATTTTCATTTGCATAACTTATAATTAAAACTGAAAAGTATTTACCAGATTACCGTCAAAATATTAAAACTTCGACCAAAAATTCTTTTTTTAATCTTTCTTTATAATCCGATTAAACGGAAAGTACATTTGGACAACCTTTTCCTTCCATGGGTATTGGGTCAAAAATCCCACATTAAAGTCTAAGGGCGCTTATAAAGCAAAAAAATATATCCCAAAAACTGAGGGACTCCGTTTTGATAGTTCTAGATATAAAGTTAACTTAAGTGCGTAGGTACTTTTTTAGAAAATATTAAGTTTATAATTAAATACCCATTAAATAGCATCCTGAAACCGTGTTCATACGATTAGTTCTTTTTAATCGATTTTCTCAGAAATTAACAAAAACCTACCTATAACCGAAATTATTGTTAGGCAAAATTGAAATATTGTTTGGTTATTTTATTTCTTGCTGCAGAGCAATTCAGAAGATGCCTTGTTAGACTGATCGGGAGGAAAGTACAATACAATTTAAAATATGTAAACAGGAGGTAACACATTTTTTTAATTAAATCACGTGTGAGACTATGAGACTATTTTTTTATTTTTATTTATTTACGTTTAAACCCGCTAAACTACTTATGTAGTTTGTCAGCAGGTACATAATGACAACATTGGTACATTTTCAAACATTGTATACATATAATTTTGATGCTTAATATCAATTAAATAGATTATTTAAATGACCGAAATAGTATATACATGTAAGTAGCACTAGAAGCCTTAAATAATAAAAAAGTACAAATGGATTTAGTATGATATGATATAATAAAAAATTAGTATGTTATGATATAATAAAAAGTACAGATGGATTTAGTATGAACAAATGAAATATAATCACAAGTAAATTAAAGTTTCATATACATTAGGTATTACAAAAATTGTAATGAATTTACCAATTCCTTCAATGTTAGTTTCAATAAAGAATACAAGGACTTCGGTAGGGCATCAATATAAATCATCCCTATCTAATAGCCATTTCCTTAGTTTATATTTGACTTTACCATTAAAAACGTTATTATTTTTGATTGTCATTGGTAGTTAATTGAATATTTTGGGTACAATATAGTTTAGGGTCCTTTCACCGTATTTATTGGTACATTTCGGAACCACCAATCCTTCATTTTGAGTGAATCTTGTATTATGTTTATGGTAAACTCTTTCCCTGTACAAGGAATCGGACAACATAACATGTTGACTTATAATATTACAAAACAATAATCCTCTGACAGGTAAAACATTTAAAGACTTGTATATTAATTTAGTCACTTCTGTGTTCATTAGTGTACTTAGGTATTAATAATTTTGTCAGGGAGTTTTGCAATGTTTGGATATAATTTATATTAGTTTTACAAGAATGTCCCCAAGAAGAAGTCCATAACGGATAGTTGATTCTGCCAGAGATACGTATATTAATTTTAAAGTACTTAAAGGCGCAAAATATTTTATTTTATAAATCCTACCCACAATAGACCGCAGACGTTTACAAACATTAGTAATGTGTACGTCCCATTTCATGTAGCAGTCAATAATATATAGCAGTCATGAGTGAGACTATGCGAGCTGAACAAGTGGTTTGGCAAGGGGATTATGTTCAGGTATTTTATCCAGAGGGTTTGGCAGTTTACAGTCCTTGATGTAAACTGGATGCGTGTGTTGTCGAGGTTTTCAATAATAACTCTTGATTAACGCGAGTCAAATATATTTATAAGAAACTTTGTATTACTCGCCTAGAGGAAAAGCAGATGGACGGATCAAATGTTGAAACCGGAATGGTTTTGCATCGTCATGAACTAGACCGGGGAGCGGTGCTCAGTGATACCAGTCTGTAAAATCGAATTTGAATTATATATTTAAGGTTGTTCGTTGCTCGGCTACAGTGGTAGATAGCTTTCACACTTGAACGCCAGGAGCTCACAACGTTGGCGAATTTTCCAAATTAATTTTTATGATTTGAATCTTCCGCGGCCCGAATGTTCGTGAGTTGCTATGTAAGATAATGCTTTCACCGATAATCAATACATGGCAGCGAAACTTTTGCAATGAACTAGCAAACCAAGTAAAATGCCTAAATCACAAAAGCTATGCAGACGAAATGATTCTCCTAGCTCTGTCGATCAAAGGGTTGAGAATATTGTTAAAATCTGTGAAGAATACGCAAATGGCCACAAAATACAACCCCAAGAAAATGGAACTAATCGCATTCACGATGGAAAAAATCGCCAGAAGAAGCTCCCCGTACAACTTAATGTAAAATACTTGGGAACATCATTGCTGAAGACCTCTCGGATGATGGTGATATGGAATGACGGAGGAGAAGTATCAGTATAATATTGTCTTATACGATTGCCCGAAAATTCTTCCAATGCAGCAATAATGTAAAAAAAACATTGTTCATTGCATTTTGCACTAGCCTGTATAACGTGTGAAACAGGATGTAACTACCGAATCAGCTCGATGAAACGATTCCGGATCCAATATAATAATGCATGCAGAATTATATTTGGATACAGAAGATACAGCAGCACGTCGACAATGTTGACGAAGCTGGGACTGCACGAATTCGCCGTTCTGAAAACTCCAGGGTCACTGGAGCCAGGATGCGGCTAATGGCCCCCGACAATACAACGGTGAACGCAGCCTTCCAGCACCAAGCGCCCTTCTGAGTAAGCGTTGGGCCTGAGCTCACCCCAAACCACGCCCTATATAATTGATTATTTATGTTTCTTTACTAAAAATCTATTGTGCACACATGTACTCGTATAACTATATGGGACGTGTGGGATTGTACGATCATACACTCATCCTGGAATAAAACATTATTATTTTTTCAACGCGATTATTATTGATTTTTCTGGTTATTTAAAGTTTTTTCAAAGTTCTGAAATGAAAAATAAGGTACGATTGTGAAGTTTAGGTTGCACCTGTCAGAACATTTCTGTTTTCGCATCGGCGTCGGTACATAGGTGGGATAAATTCAGGATTTTGACATATCTACCCACCAAGTCTGCGAATGCAATACCCAATCAATCCCATATAAAATGCGCGAACAAACTTTATCTTAAATATACTGTAATAAGTACAATTTTAAACGATTTCTGTTAACAATCATGCCAATTTCACGCGTCTTTTTTTTAATTTGATGTTTTTTTTATAAACTTAAGATAAATGCCAAAATATAGGTAAACTCATCAGCTTTAACAGATAGTTAACAGTTTATTTGTTTTTGTATCAATATTCGAAGGTATGATATTCGGGCTAATCCAAAACCAAACGCACGAAAATCTCAAGCGATTTCTTGTAAATTTCTTGGTATTCCAGTGGCTATAAAACAACAACTAGTTTAGTTTGGTAAACTTATTAATTACTCGTAATTATAATCTTGTCTCATGCGGGTATTCATTTATTACTCCGAAGATATAAAGGTATACGTATCATATTTATAGTATCGATGTATCAACATAGGAAACTATTTTTATGTTTACATCCTCAAAGAGATCAAAATCCAGGGTCTCATTGACGTGGAGGTTACTAGAGAACATTTTAAAAATTAGAAATGAAAATTGGTTTAAATTTAATCCTGCGGATAACCCAGTTGTTAGCAGTTGTCACAGACATTTTCGTATTTCTAAAGCAGTAGTATTTCCTTGTAGTTTATTGATTCAAAACTTACATAACGATACCGTCTAATAGGTGGGTAGCTAGTCATAAGCAAATGCGAAAAGTAAAACAAGGGAATTATTGAGTCGTTTATAAAATTCCACCGCTCTGTTTCACTGAAAAATAGTATTTTTTGTGGCTAAAATCCTGAAAAAATTAATTCCAGATTACCTACTAATGAAATGATGTCCATTATACGGACATCATTCCATAAGAAAATACGAGTACCTATCATTTTTTCAGTTTTGTATTCACGCATAAAAAATAACAAAAATCCGTTAAAGTCACTTCCGCCCAAATAAACTGTAAGCTCGTTACAGCATTTAGATGTTCATTGGGATTGACCAAGTTTTTTTTTCCAATATTTTACAATTTATTATGTGTAAACTTTTTTTTTTTGTAATATTTTTCATGACATATACTGACAGCACGGGCAGTGTTAGTCGTAAATAATTTTAAGACAGTTGCAAGTCATAATACGAATAGAACGGTAACAATACTGCTATATTCGTTTAATGACTTCGTATTACGGCAGTAACCATTACAACATGTGGTTATGAATGTAAATAATGTTAGTCGTAAATAACTAATTGTAAGACTGTTGCAAGTCGTGACACGATTAGAGCAGTAACAATACTGCTCTGTACGTATTATGACTTCCAAGTTCAAACTTAGTTATAAAAATAGGTATAGTTCGAAGTCACTAGTGATATAAGTCTTAGTTGTAAGTCATTAGTTATCAATCTTAGTGGTAAGCCACTTGTAGTATATATGTAGGTATAGATTAAATGTATAAATGAATAATTAATTAAATGAAGACAATATAAGCGAAACTCAATCGAAAATCTGAAAACAGAAAAATCAGAAAAAGATATTGACACATCTGGGACACGAACCCAGGACCTCTCGCTTGTGTGACCTCTCCCAGATGTGTCAATATCTTTTTCTGATTTTTCTGTTTTCAGATTTTCGATTGAGTTTCGCTTATATTGTCTTCATTTAATTAAATATTACAATTTGAGGTTTTACTCATAAAGTTAAAATAAAAATAAAAGTATAAATGAATGTTTAAAGCGCCCTTGAGGTGATTTTCTCACGAAAATGGCGTTATAGAAGTCATCCAATTATTATTATTATGTATAAAGGAAAGTAGGTACCTGTGACGTGCATCGCTTTTTGACTAAGGGGAGGCTGTACCTTCCAAGCAGTGGCGGCTCGTGACATTTGGGTGTGCTAGGGTGCTAATATTTAAAAATTGGATGTTGTCGTATGCGAAAAATATTTTTTTTTTTCAAAAATCGGTGTTTTGTATGAAGATTTTTCAGGAAATCGGTGCGGCACACCGCCAAACTGAAACTTTCTGAAATTTTTCATACAAAAAAATGATTTTCAAAAAAAAAAAATTTGTTTCGGCTACAACAACATTAATAAAGCCATTTTTTTTAATATCAGCACTCTAGCACACCCAAAAGTCACGAGCCGCCACTGCTTCCAAGTGCTCATCATCATGAAAAATTGCGAACACCTTAGGCATACAAGCACATTAATGCGCTTAGTCATCTCAGTTGTTTCCAGTTGAAATTATTGTTAAAATACTAATTGCAATCTTAAGATGTCACACGAAAAAAAAAGCCAAATTCAAAATTGGAACTGATTTTGCGAGATTTCGGACTTCGTAATTTTTCACAAGTCTAGTCTAATAATATTATTATTGAAGTTGTTTTTTCTTAAAGTAGGCACAGATTTTCGACCTGTATGGACTGTACGCCACTGGTAGGAGCATTGCAAAGACATGAGCATCCATAGATTACATACAGAGATTCATGAAGTGTAACCATGAGCCACCCAGCAAACAGAGCCTAGAACAAGTACACAGTACACGGGGTGGGTTGTGTAACAATATTGACTCCGAAAGCACACAACATGAATCTTACCGGAAACATGCGCATATTGCATTGTAAATTCTACATTCTGCATGCTATGTTAACTTATGAGAAACTTGCTATGTTTCCAGCAAATTAGCGATAAGATATTTATGATTATTGGGCAATCTTACCATAACAATAGCTACCGAAGATTTTCTTTGATTTATTTTGTTAGCGTATGTAACTTGGAGTAACAACTAACTAACTAGCCAACCAATTTGGTTTACAGCCGTCCCTGAACTATTTTTTTGGATAACCAACATCTCTTTCAACCTAAGTTGTTTGCTGCGATGGTGACTTCTTCCCCATCTCCTTCCCCTTCCCACTACCTTCAGTCTCATAACATTCCTCAATTGGGAATGTCCTAGTCCCACTGGCTCCACGCCGTTGGGAGTAGACTTCGGAATTAAATTATATTTTTCTTTACAAAAAAAGAAAAATATAATTTAACATGATTTTTTTTATACGAGTATACATATACTAGTCACCGTTAGTCTAACGCATTTCTTCCAACATGTAACAAATTTTTTCATTACGTAACTGATAAATTCTGATAGCTGCTTCCATCTCATCGTCCGAGGTGTAATTTTTGCCCTTGAGGTGTCTCTTAAGTAGAAAAAAAAAAATAAAAATCGCAAGGCGAAAGATCGGGGGAGTGAGTAGGGTGTGGAATCGGTTCAAACTCCAGGTTTGGCAGAGCTCTGATCGACGCTGTTTGTTCGCATCTGTAAAACGGCATGGTACCCATCGTCTACAGATTTTACGGTATCCTAATTGTTTTACAATGAAGCCGACACGTTCCTTAAATATTCCAAAATTACTTTTGATACGATTTTGCGTGATTCACTGGTCATTTTGAATCAAATCGTGGGCGAGTTTGGATTGTTTATCGTCTGTATCAATGATCGGACGCCCGCTGCGTATTTCATAAACAATATTATTGCTTTACCAGGCTCACAATCATGAAATTTTATTACCTATTAATTTACAGCAGACCTATCATCGGCATCGGCACCATAAACATCTTTAAACCCTAGAAAGACAATCTTATTTCTACCTGCCTTAAAGATAATGATACGTTTTAAAGACGTTCTGAAGTTTAAAAGTATATTTTTATTTTTTATTGAAATTTTTTTTATTTTCTTTGGTACAGTACATACGATAGATACATAAATATAATGAAAGTATATAAAAAAAAACTTAATACTATTATTAAATGCAAATATACATATTTTTTAAAAATGTTCTCCCATAATAAGCAAATGCTTGTGTGTACGGGAGGAAGTATATTTTGTTAGGTTATTTTGATTTTTTTTTTTAAATTTTAGTTTATATTAAGAATAAGAGAAACATATGTGTGTATATGTAAATATTTTTTTAATTATTATTCTTTTTTTTTAGTTAAGGTTTTCAGTATGTTTTTTTAACTGTGTTTAAAATTTTTGAAACTGTCCTTAAGGGATCTTATATTTTCTGGTAATTTATTAAAGAAATTTGTTCCTAAGTATTTATAGTTTTATTGACCCAAAGTTTTTTTACAAATGGGAATTGGTGACATGTATTTTTGCCTGAGATTTACTGTGTTTTTGAAAGGTATGGATTTGTTTAGGATATCCTCTTTGTAAACTTGTAAGGTTGAATGATACAGGAAGAGAGTATTTAATTTTCTGACTTTAAATTCTTTGAATATTAGTTCAGATGGATAAAGAAATGATTTTTTTAAATATTATTTTAATTATTAGTTTTTGCGCAATGTAAAGAGATTGTGTGTTAGTTTTATAGGCGCCACCCCATCCTATTATACCATATTGGATTATGGATTGACAGAATGCGAAGTACGTCATTCTCAGTAGTTCTTTACTTAGAATGTGTCTCAAACGGCTAAAAATATATGTCAATTTTCTTACTCTGTTTTTAAGAATGGTTATATGCGGTATCCATTTTAGACATTGGTCAATAGTGATTCCTAGATATTTGGTTGAAGTTTTCATTTCAATATTAGTACACAATAAGTTACAGTGGTGTTGTTGAGTGTGTGGTGCAGAATGGATCCTTATGTTTATTTCATACGGCGTGTTTGGTTTTTTTATGAAAAATGGTATGTAATGTGTTTTTTTAGAGTTTCATGTTAGTAGGTTATTGTCAAACCATGTTTTTAATTAATTTATGTCTATGTTAGCCTTTTTATTCAGTTCTAACTATGTGTTTACTTTTAGAAGAAGTACTGTGTCATCTGCATATAAGATAATTTCCCCGTATTTAGCAACTTCAAATATATCATTTAAATATAATATGAACAAAAGTGGTCCTAGAACTGTGCCTTGTGGTATTGAAAAGTTACTACTTTCGGAATCACTTAGTTCATTTAATAATTTTACTTGTTGTGGTCTATTTTCCAAAAAGCTTATAATCCAGGATAGCACCAGTCCATTTATTCCAATTGATTTGATTTTTTTATTAAGTTAGTATGAGATATACTATCAAATGCTTTTTTAAGGTCAATAAATATTCCAATGCATTTTTCATTTGAGTCTAGGGCGGTATATATATATAGTTTGTTATTTTCGCAATGGCATCATGGGTGCTGGTGTTTTTTTTGAAACCATACTGTTTAGAATTTATAATGTGATGTTGTTCTAAGAAGGCCCAGATTTGGTTTTTTACAATTTTTTCGAATATTTTTGATATATTAGATAAAAGGGATATAGGGCGGTAATTTTGTGGGTCTTTTGGGCAGTCTGCTTTATATATCGGTGTTATTATTGTTCTTTTGCAATTATTTGGAAATACACCTTTTATAAGGCTTGTATTTATTATATGAGTTAATGGGCGAATTAGATATTGTTTCATTGCTTTTAATATGTTTACATCTATGTTGTCATAACCGGGAGCAGAGCCCCCCTTTAAATCATCGATAACTTTTAAAATATCAGTTTCTGTTATTTTGATGAAATTATTATATTGGTGGTGGGTAGTGTGGGGATTAATTTTATTATTGTTGGGAGATGTTTGTATAGCGTTTGCCAGATTTTTTCCAACACTTACAAAATATTATCATACAAACACAGTTCAAAGATAGTTTAGGGTTTTGTACTTTAAATAAAACCAAAATAATTAAAAAAAATATATTAAAAAATCACAAAATTCTGTAAACCTCTTACGAATCAACCACAAAATATAAAGTTTTTTTTTAAAGAAAAATAATGTGTCATTTTATGTCTAAATCGTATTTTTTATTAACTATGAAAGTTTTAAATTTGTGTATATTTCTCGTTGCAATCGACTGCGGTTTAAAATATCAAATGCTGGTAAAAAAGGCTTAATATCACTAAATTTAACACGAACATAATTACAAGTACCCACGACAAGAATGGAATTTCGAACTACGCTCAACAGGATAGCGCAGTGTGACTTACATGATGTCAACTCACAATGGACGGCCTGCAAAAACCTTTTAACAACAGCTGCTCTCGAAACCCTGGGAAAAGAAATTCCCAATCAGAAGAAACCATTGGTTTGACTCAGACTGCGCGGAAGTAACGAAAAAGAAAAATGAAAAATGAAAGGCTACACAAGACAGCTTATGGACACCTATAGGCAAACAAGGAAGAGAAAAAAGAAGATACAGAGTAAAAAGAAACGTAAATATTTACAAAAAAGAAATTAGAGTGGCTGAAGCACTCAGGCTTAAGAATGAGAGTAGGCTTTTCTACAAAAAAATAAAATAACATGTGAGCTGAGTTTATGCCAAACATAAATATATGCAAGGACGAGAACAGAGTGATACTGAGTGAAAAGCCTGACATCCCGAGGAAATGGGTGAGTCAATTTGATGCGGTTCTCAATAAGAATTCGGCAGAGGTGGAGCACAACATGGAGGAGAGCACGGGAGATGACTTGCAAAAAGTGAAGCAGGCAATAGGACAGCTGAAAAACAACAAATCCCCCGGGTCAGATTAGTAAGTGGCTGAATTATTTAAAGCAACGGGTGGAGAGTTTACTCAATACCTGCATATCCTAATTCAAAAAGTATGGATCGAAGAAGAGATGCCCGAAGAGTGGAGATTAGGAATTGTGTGTCCACTACACAAGAAGGGCGACCAATTCGAGTGCTGTAATTACAGGGGAATTACGTTATTAAATACCGGCTATAAAATTATCTCCAACGTCTTGTACAAGAGATTGCTCCCAATGTCCGAGGAAATCATTGGCAACTACCAATGTGGCTTCAGGCCAGGCAAATCATGCATTGTCAAATTTTCTCCTTAAGATAAATCTTGGAAAAAACGCTAAAACACAATGTCGAAACACATCATCTCTTTGTAGACTTCAAGGCCGCGTATGACTGCATAAATAGGAATGCATTGTACATTGCAATGAGTGAGTTTAGAATACCGCGTTAGCCGATCAATCTGGTGAAATTAACAAGGTTCCAGTAACGTGTAGAGATCTATCCGAGTCCTTTGAAGCGCTCCACGGGGTGAGACAAGGAGATGGATTGGCCTGCCTCTTATTCAACATAGACTTAGAAAAAGTTATTCGTGACTCAGGCATTGAGATAAGAGAAACGATATTTGACAACTCTGTGCAACTATTGGGTTACACTGATGATATCGACATAATCGCGAAAACTCCTGATGCTTTACGTGACGCCTTCACAAATCTTGAAAGTTTTGCTAAAAATATGGGTCTCATTCCAGCAGAAGACCAAATGCTCTCTCATGTAGAAGTCAAAATTTAGAAACGGTACCAAGATTTACATACCTAGGCTCCTTGATAACAAACGAGAATAATACCACAGAGGAGATCCAGAAGCGCATAGTGAACGCAAATCGATGTTATTACCGCCTACAAAACCAAATAAAATCCAGACTTTCCAGAAACACCGAGATATTAGTGTACAAAATACTTATCAGACCAGTACTCACATACGCAGCTGAGACTTGGGTACTAAGAGGACTCCAGATACTAATATCTACATCCTGTATGACTAATATCTACGAACTTCAGAGACAGGACAATAATTTATTGAACAAACATGGAGGTCATAATACAAAGATATTTATTTATTTAGAAATACACGGAACCACAACTTAACCTAACTGACATAGAAATGGTCATGGTAACGGACTAAATAATTTAGAAACACTCGAAATAAAGAAAGCTGTTAAAACAAAAACACAAATCCTTAATATTCAGCTAAATGTGTCCAATAGTCCGATATTAGGGATTTTTTCATACATACATAAATTAAGTTTTTTAAACTGCATACGCAATATTACGTTATTTCAATATGCTATACATAATTGCAAATCCAACCTCTGCCAGTGCTGTAGATATTCGTCCTCACTTTGGTTCTCATAGATATTAGTCCGATTTGTTCAGTTTTTGGAATTCCTGTAGATATTAATTAGTAGACGCCTCCACTAAGAGGAATGAGCGAGAACTGGATGTTTTTGAAAGGAAAATTTTGAGGCGTATCTTCGGACTGGTTTCAGAAAATGGATTTTTTCGCAGATTTTATAACAATGAGATTTATACTCATACAAAATTTATAAAACTGGGAAGACTTCGGTAGCTGGGTCATGTAGAGAGAATGACAGAGCATCAAGCACCAAAGTCTCTGCTGAACTCAAGACCGACAGAGCGAAAGAGCCTGGGAAGACCAAGTTTAAGATGGAGCGACAACGTCCTCTAAGATATATCCACCTTGAAGATTGTAAACTTGAGAGAGCTGGCAGAAAACCGTGATGAGTGGAGGAAGACTCTTTAGGAGGCCAAGACCCAACAGGGGTTGTAGAGCCAATGGTATATTATGAGGTACAAGACGGCTATGCTATCATATTTTTTTAGTCACTATTAATTTTATTTCTATTATAGATTTTTGCATGTAAATGTATCTCCGGTGTCACTTCCCAATGTATCGTCACAATTAACTGTTATACATACACTGTTTTACCATTACTACTAATATTTTGAATATGAATTTGTGACATGTAATTAATGTTTATGGCATACTTATGCCGTTTGTATTAAATAAATAAATAAATAAATAAATATATTTTTATTTCCCTAAATCATATTCCCAGACGCTCCATTAATTGGCCGCCCCTACGGAGGCGTTGCAATTTTATGGCGCAATACAATAAAAGCCATTCTGATTGACTGTAGAGATCCACGAATCACGGCTATTGAACTGGAGTCAGCAAATGCAACTCTCCTTATAGTCACGGTTTATATGCCGACCAATTAACTTACCGGAATTCGCAGACTGCTGGGAAAAATACACGCCATTATTGAGGAACAAAACAGCTCCAACTCCATGATTATAGGTTATAGGAGATTTCAACGCTGAAAATAACTATGCATACACTGATATTGTGCATTTAAGCTCTTATACATTTACTTATGAAAGTGACGCCCACGGAACTATTATGACATTATATTATGACACAGGGGTTGAATCGTGCAGTGAGGAGCGTAAAAATCACAGCCAATGCAACGTGGTCAGATTATCTCCCACTAACTGTGAAAATAGGTCTAAATCTAACCCCCATTATTTCCAACAGACAGAATCGATCAAAGGATTTTGGAAAATGAACGGTGAAATCCGAAAATGATATTAAAACTTACAACGCCCTGGCCAATAAACTACTGTTAAAAATGAAACCCCCAGATGTCGTAAGATGTCAAAGACTTAACTGTGATAATGAAACTCATAAACTTGAACTAGATTCTCTCTACGGTAATATTGTGCATATACTAAGAAACTCCACCATAAAAGCATTCAGAAGGAAAGGACCCAAAAAAAGTATAACATTGTTCCTGGATGGAATAATGAAGTCTCCACTTTGTACCGCCACTCAAGACATGCATTCCTCTGCTGGGTTTAAGCCGGAAGGCCCACGGAAGGCCGTTTCGCAGACGAAAGGAAAACTAGTAAGAAATATTTTAAAATTGCTCTCCGAAAATGTCGACACTCGAAAACAAAGCACGAATGGATAGCATAGCTACGTCTATGCATAACAAAGATTTCAACTTTCAAAAAACTTCAACTGTGCTGAAAGCCAAGAGCAAAGTTCCACTATGCGTCAACAACATTATGGGCGATGAAAACATAGCCAACGAATTTAGAGACATTTTTTCTTTAACCGAGGATCAAGGAGATACCACGAAACCTTCGATAATGACATGTCCACCTGCGGCCAATGATGACCTGGTCATGAATGTTACTCCTGAAATGATTGAAAGCGCAATTAAGCAAACCGCCCATGGTAAAAGTCCAGGATACGACGCCATTGGTATTGAGCACATAAAATACGCAGGAGATCAACTTCATACTATTCTAGCCGCCCTGTACTCAAGCCTCCTAAGACACACACATATGACGATGGATACGAGCAAAACTATTATCGTACCAATCCTGAAATCCAATCAGCTGGATGCATCGGTATTAGGAAATTACCGACCGATTTTCTTGGCGGCAATGCTTTCGAGACTATTTGGAAAAATCTTATTCGCGCTAGTCAAAGAGAAACTATTTACCCTTGTCAACCAATTCAGCTTCAAGAGCGCCTCATCAACCGATATGGCTATTTATGGAGTAAAACAAACAATAGCTTACTACAAAAAAAGAAAAAAACACCGTCTATGGGTGTTTTCTTGACCTAAGCAAGGCGTTTGATCGTGTTTCCCATCAATTATTATGGGAAAAACTCATAAAGCGAGATGTTTCAGCAGCAGTGGTCAATATGCTGGCTATTTGGTACGGACAACATGAAAATCACATTCAATGGGCAGGAGCTTCTTCAAGACCTCTATTCCTTAAAAGCGGAGTCACGAATCGGTTGTCATATCTGCGGACAAGGAAGTAACAACATTAATTACGCCGATGACATGGTGCTGCTTGCACCTTCGATTAAAGCGATGAGACGACTTGTGCAAATATGCGAAGAGTATGCAAACTCTCATAACTTGTTGTACAATTCTAAAAAGTCAGTCATCGTCGCTTTCAAACACAATAACGAGCCATAAAATATTCCTCCAATATATCTAGAAGGAAACGAACTGCTTGTGGCCTACAGACTAAGTATCTGGGACATATCCTACCCGAAAACATGAATGATATAGAAGATATGGAACGACAAAGAAGAGCAATTAACATACGGGCCGGACTGCTCTCAAGGCGGTTCTACCACTGTAGCGACGATCAGAAAATTACTCTTCAAGACATACTGCACTGCCCTTTATACATCTGAACTGTGGACACAATACCCAGCAGCGCAATGGGACAAACTGAGGGTGTGCTACAACAATGCATACCGGCAACTTATGCAACTACCGAGGTTCTGCAGTGCCTCCACGATGTTCACCGAGGGGAGGGTGCACTAATTCCCAGCCTTACTTCGCCAACGACTAGCCAGCTTCTGGAGCAGAACACGGACTTCAACCAATATCATTGTCGTGGCTGCATCCGAGTGGCTCAGTTCCCCAATAAATGAGCGATGGATGCAGATGATGAGGCGACCACCCCGATGGACAATCCTAAAATATATTTTTATTTTTAATTCTGTTTAATTATTATTTATTTTAATTTTATGCTTATTTTTTGTTATTTGTGTGATGAATTTTATTTTAATTAGGTACCTACCTCATATGTAAACAATTTCCTTTCTTCTTTTATAGTTGTTTATGTAATATGGCAGACTGGGATTGCACTACCCTCCCAGTTCTGCTGGAATAAAAACTTAAATAAAAAATAAATAAAAATATGTGAAAGTTACGCAAAAGGAAATCATACATCTTTCGGACGTACGCTGTATGTATTTCTCCGTAATTATTGTACTTACCGTGGTGACAGAGCCGCCCCGCCCAAGCTATGCTCGGCAACTAAGCTAACTGAGATAGACAGCGCGGTACGTTGCGAAATAAAAAAAGACAGCAATCTTGCGTATCGCTTACGCCTCTAAGATATAAGACTTAAGTAGATTATCTTTCTAGGGTTATCTTAAGACTTAAGTAGAGAGTTGGAGAAATGGATTCATTCGTCCGTCATACTGACCACAGATTCCTACCCATCCCTCATACCTTTGTCCTTCCAAGAACGTTCTTTTCGTAAAACTACCTTCCATAAAGCTTCCCCTAAGATGACATAGGCCCTGAGGGAAATTATTTTCCTCAGGTTCTCCAGTGTGGAGCTAAAGTAAAAATAAAAAAAATAAAAACAAAAAAAAAATCACGTTTATACTCGTAAATATTAAAGGATGTGTGGAAAGAGGAGTTCTTTTAAAAAAAATGAGAGAGATCTTCTAAATTCAAAAAGAGTCCGCACAGATGAAAAGCCGTCACAATGGGGAGATTTACCCACGAAGCAGCTCCCACCCCACCTATATCCATCTATTTAAGGTGACATCTGTGGAAAATATAGTTGTACCATGTGTCATTGGCAACCAAATTGGTTTTGTTCTCTGCATTGAATTTAAAAAAACCTGTAAGAGGATAAACGTTTCACAAAATAAACAAACATTAATAAGATTTTTTTTTGACATTAGTTCCACTCAGAAAATAATTCCCTTCAGGGCCTGTGTCATCTTTGAGGATGCTGTGTTGAGGGTCTTTTAGGAAAGAAAGGAGAGGAAGTTCGAGCTAAGGAACGAAAAAGTATGAGGGGTAGGTAGGAAACTGGGGATCAGTGTGTCCAGGAGTGACAGACGAACAAATCCATCTAACGCGCTGCGGCAAAAGGCGATGTTCCAAGAGAGTCCTACTGGGGAGGTCAAAAAGTCTCCTTCAACCTGTCTCTCCCGATCCGGCCTCCCACGCAGTTGATGGCAGACGCATCCGCCGCCAAGACCCGGACAAACCTATCCAAATGAACCCGGGCACTCTTGCTAAGTCACCAAACACTTGAGGTGACCTATGGCAGAGGTGTTGGTTCCTGGTGCCATACCCAAACCCACCTCTCAAATTGAAAAGAGATCTATTTTTTTGATTTTTTAAATTTTCTGAAATTTCACGATGTCCAAGTTTCCCTTTCTGCTTCAGACACATACATGTTCCACATTCTAAGTAAGAAAAGCACTTAATTTTAGATATACCATTAACTAAAGCTTTTAATGGCAACTACGATTCGAGGTGCAAACAACAAAACAAAAATGTTAATTTCACGACGACAGAACACACCATTTGAAAGATTTTACTCCTCCAGATAGATTTTTTGCTTTATTGTAAATTAAAGATCACACTTTTATTTTACGCTTATGTTCACGCATTCGTGGTAGCCTGGGTGTCACAGACATAAACAGTAAGCTGGAGGAACGACAGTTGAGATGGTATGGGCACAAAAGACGGAGACCATTAGACCACACAGTGAAGCAGGCAATGTCTATAGAGCTTCATCGACAGTCATTCAGAAGAAGATCAAAGAACTCCTGGATGACTCAATGCTCCAAAATACTTCAGAGAAACGGCCTGGATGAAGGCGATACTCAGAACCGAAGAAACTACAACCTGAGAACGAGAAGAGCCGACCCCAACAGCCTACCTAGGCAATGAGTTGGGACAGCGCAAGGAAGAATAAGAAGACTTCCATTTTACGCTTAACTTATTAAGGATAAATTTGCCAAAACAAAAACAAAAATGGCAAACATTTAAATGGTCAGCATAATATTGAGGTTTTGGTCAGCTCTAAAATGTTTTCTGTCTGCAAATATAGTCAGTTTATCAGTCACTATTTGAGGTCAACAAGTAGAACTAGATCAATCATCAAATAATGTCAATCCATAATCTAATCTAATAAACCTAACCACAAATCGAGACTCTTCAGCTATCACCGCCGATACGCCGATTCAAAAAGCATGGAGTTGACGACATCCAAATGATAAGAGAAGTTTTTTTCAAACCATCCCAGTATTTAAATAGCGAACCATTTTATTACTTTTCAAAAAAATCTAATTTGACTTCTGTTAGTACTTAACGGAGGTCGAATTGTTCAATATCTTTGTATATCCGCTATATAAACTTTTATTGATTTGGAGAAAACTGCAAAAAACTGCCACAACTCTACAGTAAACAAAAAAATTCCTTTTAAATTTTTTGGCTACTGAAATGTAGTAATTTAATTTCGAAAAGTGTTAATTTTTTATGTACGTTAAGCATCATTTAAGTAATATCGATAATTTTTTTTTTTTCATAAGCTCCACACAGGAGGCCCTGAGGAAAATAATTTCCCTGAGGGCCTATGTCATCTTTGGGGATGCTGTGTGGAGAGTTTTTTAGGGAAAGGAAGGAGAGGAGGATTCTGGGAAGGAAAAGGGTTTAAGGGGTGGGTAGGAATCTGGGGTTCAGTGTGTCCTGGTCATCAGACCTAAACACACCTCATCCCATGAACCCGGGCACCCCTGCTAAATCACCAAACGTAGCGAACCACTTGGGGTGACCTATGGCAGAGGTGTTGGTTATCCAATAAAGGTTCCCGGGGCGGCGGTACCCATTCCCGCCTCCCAAATTGAAAAATAAATTGGATACAGCGGATTTTGATATTCACCTCGTGATTTACTCAAGATCACGATAAACCCGCCATCTTGGAAAAATAACTGCTCGTTATTTGGTTGAATTCCGATATAGCGGGTTTTTTTTATTTTTTATTTATTTATTTTTTATTTTTTTTTTTACAGTGAATACCGCACAAGAATCTCAACTGCTCCCGTCTGGATCCAGTGAGACTATGGCATCCCCAATTGGGGTATGTTGTGAGGCTGAAGGTAGTGGGGAGGGGATCAGGAGGTGGGGAAGAGGAAGGTTGGGAAGTACCTGGCTATTCAGATCTGGTCACCAAACACGGCTAAAGCCATTTTCAAGCAACGTTTCAATTCTGAATGGTGGTCTTACACTAGGGTGATACTGATAGTATCTTCCACTCTGGAACATGCCGCAAATATACTATATATTATTTTAAATGAATTAATTGTGAAATAACACAAATTAATCAAATAAAATTTATTTGCGCATGCCGGGTTCGAACCCGCGACCTCCGGATTGTGAGTCAAGAGTCTTATCCACTGGACTACGGAGGTCGTCGATCGTTTTGATAGTAACTTCTTGAATGATATGGCGGGTTTTGTTTCTCACTCGCAATTTTAACATATTTTTTGGTCGTGATAAGGGAGGTTTTGAAATTCAATTTTCGGTTCCTCTTGTTCCTCGCAAAAATGTGAACAAGTTGTCATACTCAGATATTTTGTCTATAAATCGGATATAGCGGGTATTGAAATAATATAATTATCTTTATTATATATTATGTATTTTCTTTGTTGTAATCTCTCCCTCTTTTTTATAGACAGGGGGAGAGGTTTCATCTGAGATCGCATCTGCAGGATCTCGGGTCATAGTTATATTCTATTATCTGAGAGCAGGACCACACCGTAATACGTTGAAATTTGGGTGCTCTGCTTTATTTTTTATCAAAATAATTAATTAACAATTATTTTATTTTTAATTTTTAACTTTATGAGTAGGACTCGCAACAATAACATTTGGCTGTCATCAGTTCTTTTGTTTTGCTCTTTCAAAAAATATTCTTAAACCAATCTTTTTATTGTGTTTTGGCTGTAAAAAGTTTAGTGTGTTGGAATCTTCTCCCCCCTGATCTTCCAGGAGTCACTCTTGCTGCTCATTTTCAGATATTTATATAATTTTTTTACTTCTGTCACTTTTTATATTAGCTGTAATTCTTTGAACAATGGAGGAGGATTTCCCTCCTGTACCCCTTACAAAGCCCCCAGATCCACCTCCTGACCCTCCAGATGGTGACATTTCAGATAAAATAGACTTTTCAGAACATTCAAACATTTCAGACAATGAATCTGTCATCCTAACCTCAATTAAAAAAAGAAAATTTAGTCCCCTTTCCCCAAAAAAACATGATTCGCCTTTGTCTCCTCAGTCCCCTCCAGCTCTTCCTCAATCTCCTCCAACAATCTTTTACTCTACTCATTCCCGTGGCCCCTACATTGTATATGCGCAAAAAACTGAACAAGGTAAAACCATCCATCCTCTTGAATTTGGCAAATTTCTTTCAAATAACAAGAACCTTTCGATTAAACCTGGAGGTGTTAAAGCCGAGGGTCGCTTCCGAATCTCTGTTGAATTCCTGTCAGGTTCAGCCGCCAACAACTTTATCAAAAATATATTTATTTCATCAAATTCTAAATTCAAGGCGTACATCCCAACTTTCAATGTCACTCGAATGGGCCTGGTCAGGGGTATCTCGACCGATCTGTCCATTCCAGAAATCCTGTCCTCACTTTCAACCCCCCAACATATCGGCAATCCCATAAAAGCCAGGAGGCTAAATTATAAGGATACCTCTGAGGGCATCGTTTCCTGGAAGCCCTCCCAATCTGTCGTCATCACATTCGAAGGACAATCTCTTCCCTCCCATATTTATTTATTTTTCAACTCCTTACCAGTTGAAATGTACACTTATCCCACCACTCAATGTTACAACTGCTGCCGTTTTGGTCATACCAAAGCTGCATGCAGATCCCCTCCCAGATGTTTCAAATGTGGAGAAAACCACTCGGCTGACCAATGTTCTTCTCTCTCTTCACCTAAATGTTTTAACTGCTTAGGCGCTCATTCCGCCATTAACTCTTCTTGCCCCGAACAATCTCGCCAAAAAAATATAAAAATTTCTATGGCCTCTGAGAACTTGTCTTTTCTGCAGGCTTCTAAATTATTCCCGCCTGTCAAAAAATCATTTTCCGAGGTTTTATCCAGTAACTCTTCATCCAACCCTCTCGCCTCCTCCTCAACATCTTCCCGTTCAACAAAATTCACATACAAAAACCCTATCTCTAAACAGGCTCGTGGATACGATCAGCAACAACACAACTCACTTCTCCTAAATCCCAATGGTTCTCCTCTTTCACACGCCACAAATGGGTGCGCAAACAATTATAATTCATCCTCAACAAACTATCAAAAGCTTTCTGAACAACTCTCCCAAGATAATTCTTCATTTATTCAAACTCTTATTATGCTTCTAATTGACCTAATTTCTTCTCAAACTAATCTACCGTCCAACGCTGCTTCTATTATTTCCACTTTAAAATCATTTATTCAAAATGGCTCTTCAAGATGTCAGAATTCTTCAGTGGAATAGCCGCAGTGCTATTTCTAACAAATCAAACCTTCTTAACCTATTAAATTCAAACCTTGTTTCTGTGGCTGCTGTCTCGGAGACATGGTTTACTCCATCCACCCACTTTAATGTGGGAGGGTACTCCTGTCTCCGCGATGATCGCCCGGAAGGTACGGGCGGTGGTGCTGCCCTTTTTATTAAAAAATCCCTTCCGTTTTTCCCAATAAATAATATCAAACCCCCCAATGCTGACTTTCAAATGGTTGCAGCTAAAATAAAGGACACTTCCTTTGTTTCTATCTATCTTCCCCCAACATCGCACTTCAATAAACAAGCGTGGTTGCAAATTGTCCGTCAACTAAGCCCTCCTTTCTTTTTATTGGGTGATTTTAATGCCCATTCACCCGTCTGGGGTTCTGCTTTCTGTGATCGAGACGGTCGAAGTGTGATGGATTTCCTAGATGAATCCAACCTTTTTCTTTTGAATGACGGATCTCCTACTAGAATCTCTCGCCCCAACACAAACCCCAGTGCAGTGGATCTCTCCATATGCTCTATTAATCTGGCACCTCTCTCCTCGTGGGTGGTGTCCCCCGACCCTTGCTCCAGTGATCATTTCCCGATCACCATCACTTATCAAACTTCTTTCCATTCAGACAAGTCCCATATTTCGACAAAGATTAAAACAAAACACACCAAATGGGACGAATTTAACTCACATATGGATAAGTTTATACAAAATTTATCCTATACCGATACATTATCTGTCAAAGATGACTACGATAACTTCAAATCAATGCTCGTAACTGCAATCAATAAATCGAATCCTCCCCCTAAAACCAAATCTCTCAAAAAACTCGCTCCAACTCCCTGGTGGGATGAGGAATGTTCCAAAGTAGTGAGAATTCGGAAAGCTAAATCTCTTTCCTATCGTCACAATATGACTATGGAGAACTATCTCATATACAAAAATGCCGAAGGCAATGCCAAAAGGGTATTGAGGTCAAAAAAAAAATCCGGGTGGTACAACTTCTGCAGTTCAGTATCTCCGAACACTCCAATTTCGGAAGTTTGGTCTATGATTCGAAGATTTCGATCCTCCTTCAGTCCAACATCTCCTCGAGCTTCTCATTCTAAATGGATAGACGAGTTCTTGGACAAAATTGCCCCCCCTTCTGTACCTAACTTAGATGAAATAACTCCAATCCACAACACTCCTATGTCTGATCATTGGCTTGACTCTCCATTCACTTTAATTGAATTAAAAAATTGTTTATCAACAGTCAAGGACTCATCTCCAGGCAGAGATGGTATACCTTATAGCATTATCAAAAATAGTAATGATAATGTTCTAAATCACTTTTTAAGCATCTTAAATAAAATCTTCCAGACTGGCATAATACCTGATGACTGGAGTTCTCAAATAATCATCCCAATTCTAAAATTAAACAAATCACCCGATTCTGGATCCAACTATAGGCCAATTGCTCTTTCATCCACCCTTAGTAAAATTTATGAAAAATTAATTAAAAACCGGTTAGAATTTTTTGTCGAGAGTAATCATCTTCTCTCTCCATCCCAATTTGGATTTAGGAAAAAGAAATCTACACAAGATAACCTTGCCATCATCAGCACTGATATTAATTTATCCATTTCTAACAAAGAAGTATGTCTTGCAGTCTTTATAGACATAGAAGGCGCCTTTGACAATGTTTCCATCCCAATTCTTAAAAAAAAACTTTTAGGCCTTGGCTTACCCCTCATGTTTGTCCAATCTATTATTAATCTTTTTCTCGATAGGAAAATTTTCATTGAGCTACCAGATGTTACTCCTCAGAGTAGGTCAATTTGGAAGGGTTTACCCCAAGGCGATGTATTATCCCCCTTACTGTATAATATATACACACACGATATGCATGTCACCATTCCCCCTCAAGTAAAAGTTGTTGAGTTCGCAGATGACATAGCTTTCTTCTTATCATCCAAAATCATTCCATCCGCCGTCAAATATCTTAATGAAGCCATGGATGCCCTTTGCACATGGCTTACTTTAAATGGTCTTGAACTTTCAGTACAAAAGAGTCAGTGTGTTACCTTCTCAAATCGTCATAATAACCCCCCTGTTCAAATTTTATTTAAAAACTCTCCAATCCCCAATGCTTCCGAAGTAAATTTTTTGGGAGTAACATTTGATAGGAAACTTAAATGGTCTTCCCACATGAATAATATAGTTACTAAATGTGAAAAAATTTTAAATATTATCAGATCATTGACTGGCGTTTGGTGGGGTGCTCATCCTATCTGCATTAAGTTGCTCTACAATGCACTTATTCGAAGTCATCTCGACTATGCCTGCCCACTTTTTAGTACTGCATCCAAAAATGCACTCAGTAAATTAGACAAAATTCAATCTAAGTCATTGCGAATAATAACTGGCGCGATGCAATCGTCGCCCATCAATAACCTTCAAGTAGAATGTTCTGATCCTCCTCTTTATTTAAGGCGTCAATTATTTGCTGACAAATTTGTTCTTAAATGTTTAAATTCTAAAAGTCATCAGATTATTCCCAGAGTCTCGTTGTTCAACGACTCAACATATTCATCTACAATCAGAGCTCGAACTAAACCTCTCCCTGCCATCTGTAAAAATTTTCGCTCTCTCTCAGAGCTTCAAATTATCAAAAATGATCTTCTTCCTTTGTACAAATTAAAATATAGTCACGTCACCCTATCCCCAACGATATTAGAAGGGATCGGCATCCTTAAAAGTCATTCCAATCTCCCAGCCCGTACTGTCAATAATATGTTCAATGACATTATTTCTTCTAAATGGCCCAACTCTTCTCTTTTATTTACTGATGGCTCCAAATCTCCGGACTCTCCTAACTGTGGTATTGGTATTAACGTTTACCACAATAATTCTAATGAAAGAATATTTTATTCAATTTCAAACCAATTTTCAATATTTTCTGCCGAGTGCATTGCGATTATTGAATCTCTCAAATATATAATAAAAAATAATTTTCAACATTCTCTTGTTCTCTCTGACTCTCTCAGTTCCCTCCAAAAACTTAAAACAAGTCCTCTTCTTCATCCTGATGATCACTTTGTATGTCTTATTCGAGTATTGATAACCTCCATTCAAAGCTCTGGAAAAACTGTCACTCTGATTTGGATTCCTGGACATGTTGGCATAGTGGGTAACGATATTGCTGATTCCTTGGCAAAACAAGGAGCGTCTAACCCTACCGTTACCCTCGTAAACCATATTCCCCTGTCTGATATTTTTTCCATCATCAAAGATAGATCCCGCAATGTTTGGACAGAGTATTGGAACATTGCTAGTCAATCCAAGGGTGCCCGCTACGCCTCAATACAAAGGACTATCCCATCAAAACCGTGGTTTCAAAAATTTCCCCATTTTTCCAAAAAAGAAGTTTCCTTACTTATTCGTATGAGAATCGGACATTGTTCCATTCCTTCTCACCTTTATAAAATTCATGTGCTTGACTCCCCAGATTGTACGTTCTGTGGTCTAGATGTGGGAACTTTAGATCACATATTTTTTGATTGTCCCTCTCTAAATAAATATCCTCTCTTCTATCAAGCGTTATCAAAAATTGCCTCTCCTCCATTCAACATCTCATCTCTTCTAAGTCTGAACTCTACTCCAATCTGCCATAAAATTCTGAAATTTGCACATTTAAATAAAATTAATATATAAATTCACCTTTCCTTTCTCTGTAATTATAAATGATGGCCTAGAACACCCTTGAAGGGTGAAAGCCAGAAATAATTGAAAAAAAAAAAAAAAACTGAGTAAAACCTCAAATTGTAATATTTAAATAAATTAAAACAATATAAGCGAAACTCAATCGAAAATCTGGAAACAGAAAAATCAGAAAAACATATTGACACCTCTGGGACTCGAACCCAGGACCTCTTGGTTAGCGCGTTTGCCCGGAAAGCAAGAGGTCCTGGGTTCGAGTCCCAGAGGTGTCAATATGTTTTTCTGATTTTTCTTTTTCTGATTTTCGATTGAGTTTCGCTTATATTTTTTTCATTTATTTAAAAATTAACAATTATTTTATATTTAATTTGTAGACATCAATATAATTTTTTATGTTTATAAATTAATTTAAATCAAATTTGATAATGTTATTATTGAATATATCGCTAATTATATTGGACAGACGGGAAATTCATTCTTATATAGATTCAAAGAACAAATACGATGTAACGATTTGTAATGTAAAAGCATTTCTTCAAAATTCACAAAACATCTCTTAGTGAATAATCTCGAACCACCTAAGGCACCGCATCCCCGCTCAAAAAGAAGAATATATGTAATTACGAATGTTGGAGAGAGTGCGCAAATATTTAAAACGATAAAATTGGAGCGAAAATTTGTGAACATGTTTAATAAAGCACGATTCGTTTAAAATAGAGCAAAAACTCTTGGAGGCTGTCTAAAACAGCACTTAAAGAAACACTGTGAATTTTTTCATGCATATAACTTGTAAAATAACTGAAACAGACGTGAAAATAATAATTTTCGGAGCATACTTTGCGATTTTTTTCTATCGAGGGAATTTCATATATTTTGCGTTTCGGCGTGAGAAATGTATAGATATTATCTTCAAAAATAACATTTTTTTTTAAGAGCTTAAAAACTTCAAATGTTTAAGTAAATATGTAAGAAATCGGTAGAAGTTCGGGTTGCTATAAACCCCTACGCCTTGAATGTAGAAAGAAAGGTGTTATAAATGGGTAATTGAGCAGAAGGACTTCAATAAAAACATGGTTTTACGTAGGAAATCTTCTAGTTTTATTTCACGGCACATTTCACAATAAATATGTTCCCGACCCGAACAAAACACTTAAATTGGCCACTTTGACCACTAGCTAGATAATGCTAGCTGTTTACAGGAGATCCACGTTATTAAGAGAGCATTTTTAACTAGAAACGCAGGCTATTTATAAATAACATTTTCCAACACATAAACAAAACAACCACCATTGTTTAATCTACATAATATACAGACTCCAGAAATCTGCTTTATCCTCTATCCTTAAAAAATAGTGCGACCCTATGGACGTAACTTGTAATCTGTAATTCAAACAGTCAAGTTACAAACTATACCGCTAGGTGGCAATAACCTTCACTTTTTAAACATACTGCCGGGCGGGGAATGAGAAAAAACAACAAGTTTTTTTGAAATTAAAAAATCAAACTACAAATTCCTAAATTTACAACAATATACTAAAATTTTACCAGATGTGTACCTATCTAAATTTAAAGGGTCCGGGAACCTAACCAACAATTAACAATAACCTAAAAATTTACAAATTTCTAAAAAATCATAAAAAATTTCAGAAAATATAACAACATCACAACATTAATAATAAATTTGTACAATTGACAATTCAATAATGTCTCATTGTCTCTATGGAGATTTTTCACTTCAATTATATTATTTTTTAACTAACACCAATTCACAAATAGCAATAAATTGTTAGTTCGCTGTGAACTGACTATCAGTTTATCACTGGCATGGCACTGCCAAAAACAGAGAGAACACTTCACTGGGTAGACTACTCGGCCATCTTGTCCAGTGTGGTCATCATATTTTAATAGTACATCACCATGTACTTCTGTGTGTCATCATTGGGTAGTACATCACCATGTACTTCTGTGTGTCATTGGGTAGATCATCATAAATTATGGGGCGGCCGTGCCCTGGTAATCAGATATGTAGTACCATTAATTCTGCAGCGGGGATGATCAACTCGCTTTTGTTAACTGGAAGCCCCAGTGGCTTCAGACAGGATACAGTGGTGTCAACAACACCAATACCGATGCTCCATAATTATAGTTGTGGTTTGGTTGCATCGGTTCAGCCCTAATTACAGTTAGGCTGTGACCTTGGGAAGGTCCGTGGTTTGCCGGGTCGGGAAATTTGGATCCAAGTTTGCTTCTATTGGCATCAAACATATTTTTGTGATGGGTCTCACAAAAGTGCCTTTTGCTGTTTTGAGGGTAACCACCCTCACTACTCCATCCGGGCCTGGATGAGTAGTTAATATGCGCGCCATCTTCCACAATGCAGGAGGCAGATTGTCTTCCATCAAGATTACCAGATCGTCCTTCTTTATTGCCTTTTGGTTGCTGGCCTGCCATTTGGTCCGTTTTTGCAGCTCGGCAAGGTAATCTCGTTTCCATCTGAACCAGAAATTTTGAATTAGAGCGTTTAATTTTTGATATTTGCTTAGTCTGTTCTCCGGGAGCTCGCGGACATCCACCTCGGGAATAACCGAAGCATCCCTGCCCATGAGGAAATGGTTGGGGGTTAAAGGGAGAAGGTCGTCTACGTCATCAGACAGGGAAGTTAAGGGACGGGAGTTCAAACAAGCCTCTATCTGACAAAGCAAAGTATATAATAATTCAAACTGCAATGGGTTATTTTTAGTAATTCGATATAAATGAAACTTGGTGGACTTGACGGCGGCTTCCCACAGCCCGCCATGATTCGGCGCCCTAGGCGGTATAAAACTCCAAGAAATTCCCTTATCAGCTAAAAACCTATGGATTTTGTCATTGTTCAGTCTCAGACTGGCATACAGTTCTTTGAGCTTATTGGAAGCTCCTCTGAAAGTGGTTGCATTGTCAGAAAATATTTTTTCCGGCTGACCCCTACGGGCAATGAACCTCTTTAAACAATTTAAAAAAGCATCGCTTGACAAATCTGTTACGAGTTCCAAATGAACCGCTTTGGTAGAAAAACAAACAAATATGCAAAGGTACGACTTAATGAGCGGAGATTTCCTCAGCGCTCCAGCCTTCGTGTCTATCGGTCCGGCAAAGTCGACCCCTGTGACAGAGAACGGTAGACTGGGAGTGATTCTCTCAACTGGAAGGTCTCCCATGATCTGCCGGCAAACCTGAGGTCGGTATCTAAAACATACAACACACTTATGTAGGATACGCTTAACAGTGTTTCTCCCAAATATCGTCCAATATTTCAAGCGTATTTCCGATAACAGCGCTTGGGGACCTGCATATAAATGTTCATAATAATAATAACGTATAATAAGTTCAGTTATTTTATGTGACGGTGATAATATTATCGGGTGCCTTTGATGATGCGATAAATAAGTAGCTAATTTTAATCGTCCACTTGCGCAAATTAAAACTTCCATTAAACAGGGATTGAGAGCTTTCAATCTACTGTTTTTGTTTACTAACCCATGCTTCTTTAGGTCCTTCAATTCTCTTTTAAATGAGTGTTCTTGAGATGCTTTCAGTATTCATTTTAAAGCTGCTTCCAGCTCGGAGACAGTTAAATTGCCATACTTTTTATCCTTAGGGTTACGACAATTATGTATAAATCTTAACGCTTGAGCGCTTACTCTTTTTAATTTGGTTAGCGATGAGAATTTTTCTAAAATATCCCATTCTTGAGCATCAGCTACCAATAGTACATTTTTACTTTTTATTTTCGGGGGATCCAAACATGACATATTATTCCAAATTAATCCAAGTATTTTTTCATTCTTGTAATTGTAAGTGATCATTTTTTCACAATTGCCCTGTTTGGCAATTTCACCTTGGCCCCGCCCAGATGACAATTCCAAAACATTTGATCTCCACTTCCTCAGGGTCATCCCTGCGGACAGCAAGATATCACTATTTTGTTTCTTCATTTTGAAACAAACTTCCAAGTCATCCCCTCCAGTCAATAAATCGTCCATATAAAAATCATTTTCTATGACTTGACTTGCTACTGGGAAATTAACTTGATTATCCATACCAATTTGTCGAAGACATCTCGTTGCTAGGAAAGAGGAAGGTCCCAGTCCATAGGTAACGGTCTTCAATTCGTAATGTCGTAGTTCCTCTTCTTGTGATTCGCGCCATACAATCTTCTGAAGGCTGCGATCCGCTTCGCATACGTTGATTTGACGGTACATTTTTTCGATGTCCGCAGTCATGACGTATCGATGTTTTCTGAAATGTAATAAATGGCTGTATAAGTCCTTTTGAATGACAGCTCCCACCATCAGAGCATCGTTCAGGGATATTCCGGTCGACGTCTTAGTCGAACCATCAAACACTACACGCACCTTCGTCGTGGTGCTAGCTTCTTTAATAACCGCGTGATGCGGTAAAAAATAGGATTTCTCATCCTCTCTCCATTTATCACATAACTCCATATGACCTAGTTGTTCATATTCCCGCATAAATTGTACATATTGCAATTTCAATTCAGGATTTATTAAAAATTTCTTCTCTAAATTCTTAAATCTTTTCTCCGCTGTGTTTAGTGAGTCACCAAGTTGACTCACACAAGGGCGGCGCGGCAGACTTACAACGTATCTACCATCGCTCTCCCTAGAGTGCGTGGCGACGAAATCTGCTTCACACGCCTTCTCCTCATGGTTTTGAAATCTCGCAGGATTCACTTCCTCCATTTTCCAGAAATTTTCTAATTGATTGGATAATGTGTTTATTGATAAACTACAAATTTGCGGTACTGGCCTTTTTTTATGATGAATGTTGATTGGGCCCGATATGATCCATCCTAGTTCAGTCCTCTGAAGAGTAGGTCCGGTATCCAATCTCAGCCGATCATCTTGTAGTATATCCCAAAAGCTCTCAGCGCCTAACAAGATATCAATGGGAGCCGCTACGTTGAAATTTGGGTCCGCCATTTGTAATCCAGGTGGCAGCTTAATATTTTTTCTGGCCACTGTTGCTTGAGGTAGGTTTGTGGTTATTTCCTGCAATATTAGACAATTGATATTTTGGTTATAATTTGTCCTCAGAGATTTCATTTTAATAGCAACACGTTTCTTTATATGAGTAACATTGTTGTGTATGCCTAACACAGGCTTGTTTATGTTTTCACATCTTAAATTTAATTTCATTGCGAACTTTTCGCACATAAAATTGGCTTGAGCTCCAGAGTCAATCAGGACCCTTGCCTCATGCACTTTATTATTGTGATCTACCACCCCAATGATAGCAGTCGACAATAAAATTGTTTTTTCTGCCTTCGCTAAGGCTGAATGGTTTGACACTGAAACTCGTTCAGCATCCATTTGGCAGTCACCTCCGGGGTGATCTTCACCTTTATTCATGGAGTCATCGCTCGGATGCATCTCCCTGTGCAATAACGTATTGTGGCTTTCGATATCACAATGCTTGCATTTCAAATTAATTTTACAATATGGGGCCGTATGTCCTAACCTCAAACATTTGAAGCAGGCACGGTACCTCCTTATTGCGTTGGCTCTCTCTCCTGAATTTAATTTTAAAAATTTTTTACAATAATATATTTTATGTCCCTTGTCATTACAACAAATACAATTATTGTGGGTAGCAGCTAAAAATACCGATTCCTTTTTAGGATTATTGTTGCTACTATTTGCTTTCGGGTGGGTAGGAATTTTTTTCGAATCTGAATTTAACATTAATTCCAAAACTTGTGCACGCGAGGTTAAACATTTAAGAAATTCCTGTAACGTAGGTAGCTCATCCTGCAATGGGGTTTGTTCCCAATGCTTTCTAGAACTTGCATCCAATTTATTAGAAATTACGTATATAATTAAAGCATCCCATTGTTCTGTTTTCACGCTTAAATTCTGCAACGCTTTGAGATTTACATTCGTTTCATCAATCAGGTAACGCATGGCTACTGGATCCTCATGTTTCATCTCTTTAAGTTGAAACAGAGCTTGGATGTGTCTATGTACGGTAGTTCGTAAATTTGCAAACCTCTGTTGCAACAACTCAAAAGCCGATATATAATTCAGGTCTGATACCTCGAAATTGGCGATTATCTTTGCTGCATTCCCCTTTAAACAGGATTGCAGATAATAAAACTTCTGTACATTGCTTAAGGCAGTATTGTTATGAACTAGTGTCTTAAAGGTTTCTAGAAAATTAATCCAATTTTTCGGATCGCCGTTAAATTCTCGTAATTGGAGGCTAGGTAATTTTATTTCCAATTTGGGAGTCTCCACAGACAGAATTGCTCCCCTTGCTGTTGCTAGAATTGAATAATATTGGTTTTCAAAATTCTCCCTTTGCAAATTATTATCGATTTCGTTGGAATCCGGAAGGCTTTCGATTTGTTCCTGGATTTCTTCGAAATCATCAATTATTTTCTCAATTCTAGCATAGCGAATTTTAATTTCATTAACTGATAATGCATTTAATGAATCCGCAAATCTCGTAAGTTTACCTTTCAACACTCCCCGTTTGTTAATCAATGATTTTAAATTATCCATTTTTATTACGTATTTGACAATAATTCAACAATAAAAAATGTTCCTTCAAAAACAATTTCTGTGCAATAATCGCGTAAAACAACAGTAATAACCAATTCAAGCTATGAACAATGACAGAATCTTACAATAATTATCTTCTAAACAATTAACCTAAAATAAATTTGCATGACTTGCATTTTACACTGAGGGTAGTTAATTTTTTTTGTATTTAAAATAAGTACATCGACACACAAAAAATAGAGCTAGTTTGAACAGGAATTCATGAAATTGTGACAGGATGGCAAGGATACTTATCTCTTATCTTCTGGTTCATGTTTTCATCCTTCTGGTTTTTTTTTATCATATAGCTCGCTGGTTCATTCCGGTAATTCCTTTGATGCCTTCATCCGCTCGTAAGGGCTATGCGGCTAGAAGGACCATGATATAAATGGGTAATTGAGCAGAAGGACTTCAATAAAAACATGGTTTTACGTAGGAAATCTTCTAGTTTTATTTCACGGCACATTTCACAATAAATATGTTCCCGACCCGAACAAAACACTTAAATTGGCCACTTTGACCACTAGCTAGATAATGCTAGCTGTTTACAGGAGATCCACGTTATTAAGAGAGCATTTTTAACTAGAAACGCAGGCTATTTATAAATAACATTTTCCAACACATAAACAAAACAACCACCATTGTTTAATCTACATAATATACAGACTCCAGAAATCTGCTTTATCCTCTATCCTTAAAAAATAGTGCGACCCTATGGACGTAACTTGTAATCTGTAATTCAAACAGTCAAGTTACAAACTATACCGCTAGGTGGCAATAACCTTCACTTTTTAAACAAAAGGTTCCTAGATTAAATTTACTTGAATAGTAATCAATAAACGAATGATTTACCCTAACGTAACATTAATTAATAAAGTTATGAAAATGATTTATTCCCCACTTCTCAGTAGGTTCACAAGACCTAAACAATAGCAGTCCTAAACAATAGTCATTACTAAACAATTAAGAAGACAGGAACAATTAATTTGGGGAAAATAGATTTCTAAATACCCCACAAAATAAATAATCTATTATCACAATTATTTTCTCAGTAAATCGATTTAATCAGTAATAAATCATTTTAGGGAACATGAAAATTGATATTTGGTAAATCACATAAATAAGTCGTCACAAAGTGGCCGAACCACATATCGAAAATGTCCTTGTAAGCCGAAACAGCTGTCTCAATAATACGAAACTGAAATACTCGCAGAACTTAATTTAAATTAAATTTATAAAAAAATATTAATTAATATTTTTTTCTTACGAGAGAAGCCATCAGTGGTTCGGAGGCCAGTACCGAGTACCGGATCGTTGTATGATTGGATCACAGGTCACACGTAGAGGAATACATTTGCGGTTATTCCTATAGTAGCTTTAGCTCTATATGTGACAGTACGTGACGAGGGCAGCAAATCAAATATCACCGGGAGGAAAGAGCTTTGCATTTTATATAAGTTAATACGTGAGCGGCGCAAGGATTTGAGATTCTAACGCGTAGAGACTGAGAGCCGTATCGGCATAAACATGTAATATACCTGTAATCAGGGCTGGGCAGTATTTGAATTACTTCCTAAAAATGTATTTTGTAATTAGTATTTCAAATCTTATGGCTTCAAAATACATTTTCAAATACATTTAGCGATCTTAATAATGATAATGAAAAATATACTGACATAGATAATGCACAGAGTAAAACTGCTAGAATCCAGAGCAATATATTATGTTAATAGTTGGCAACACTGTAGGTACGTTCATTGTTTCGCGGTATGGTGAGTTAATTGATAATTGGGAATGGATAATCAAATTCCGTCATTGCTGTCAATTGTACATTTTTGTGTCATAGTATTAGATCAAGCACTATAAGAATAATTTGACTGAATACAAGATTATTTTTAAGTTAATTACAGTAGTGCGCACTTGAAGTGAAATAACACAAAACTGCGCTGTACAAATGTCATGTTATAATAATAATAATTATTGTTATCTAACACCTGGGTCCTATACCACAAAACTTTACAAGTGGAGCGGAGGTGAGATGTGTCTTCTGAGCAATATGATTGGTCAATTTTTGCACGTCTCTGTTTCACCCTGCTCAGCCTTGCTTCTACGGAAACGCATCCTTAGATCAGGGCACTTACCACAATTTATTGCAACCAAAGATTCTACCAAAACCAAATGTATTTTGTATTTTGTAATTTGTATTTTGTATTTCAAATACACGACTTGAAAGTATTTGTATTTCGTATTTTAAATACATGCGACAAAGTATTTTGTAATTTGTATTTTAATTACAGCAAAGCATGTATTTTGCCCAGCCCTGCCTGTAATAATATATTGGTGTACAACTGTTAATAATAATTTTAATATCTTCATTTTTTTAAATTTGTAACTATAATTAAAAATACATTTAAAGCTTTATGGTGTTCGGTGGTTCATAATTAAGATACATTTAATGAACCATAGAAAATAATATAAAACAATTTTGGGAAAGGAAGGAGAGGAAGTTCTGGTAAAGAAAAAGGAATGAGGGGTAGATTGGAATCTGGTGGTTAATGTGTCCAGGAGTGACAGACGTACGAATCCATCTCTCTCACTAGAGTCCGGCTAGAGCGGGAGAAAGGTCGCCCTCAACCAATCAATTTCAATTAGGGAGGTGGGTATGGGTACCGCCGCCCCGGGAACCTTTTATTGGATAACCAACATCTCCGCCATAGGTCAGCCCAAGTGGTTCGCTGTGTTTGCTCACTTAGCAGGGGTGCCCGGGTTCATGGGGTCAGGTTTGTCCGGATCTTGGCGGCGGATGCATCTGCCCACCAACAGCGTGGCAGACCGGATCGGAAGAGACTGGCTGAGGGAGATATTTTGATCTCTCTGGTAGGACTCTCCCGGAACATTGCCCTCGACCGCAGTGAAAAGGATGATTTCATTCATCCGTCACTCCTGGACACACTGACCCCCAGGTTCCTACCCACACCTTATAACTTTTTCCTTCCCAGAACTTTCTCTGATTAATTAATCTAAAAAGACCCTCCACACAGCATCCCCAAAGATGAGATAGGCTCTGGGTGGAATTATATTCCTTAGGGCCTAGTAACACGCATGGAATAAAAAGTAACAAAAGAAGTGCCTTGTGGGTGTTTGTTTCGCGATCCAACTATTTGTGAGCCTAATCGAGGCCTATATTTCGATACAAAAATGCGTTTTCCGAAATTCAAATGGAATGGAAATCTAAGAATCAGATATCATTAAGACGGAACGCTGGACATTTGTTTCCATTACTATTTGTACGGAAGGCATGTTTTATTCTTTGGAAGACAAAACTTCTTTAGCATCGTTGTGATTTGGAACTCGATGAAACGAAAAATAGCGACACTAAAAAGAGACAAACACTTACATCTAATAGGATTTAGCCTGCAAGAGAATGAGATGTGCGGTGCTTCATAGCCTCTCCACTCTTGTCTACTTTAGTTTTCTGAAGGTTTCAGTTCTACCGCGTGTGAATTTGATTTTTTTAAATATATTATATTATTTATGCTTAAGGGCCCGCAACCCGAATTTCTACCGATTTCTTACATACCTATCTCTCTTCAACACGTTAAGTTTTAAAGCTCTTAAAAAAAATGTTATTGTTGAAGATAATATCTAGACATTGCCCGCGCCGAAACGCAAATTATATAAAATTCCCTCGATGGAAAAAATCGCAAAGTATGCTCCAAAAATTATTTTAAACACGTTTGTTTCAGTTATTTTACAAGTTATATGTATGAAAAAATTCAAAGGGTTTCTTTAAAGACAATGCCTGCGAGATGTTTGCTCTATTTTAAATGAATCGTTTTTTATTAAACATTTTCGCAATTTTCGCATCGATTTTGTCGCTGTAAATGTTAGCGCTCTCCTCTAACATTCGTAATTTCCTATCTCTCCATCTTCTTCTTTTCGAGCCCGGTTGCGGAGCCGTAAGTGCAGTCCTAAGTGCATAACTCTGGAGCAATTGGTTGGAAGCTTGGAACTTTTAATTATCGACCTGACAATATATAATAGCACTTGTACTAATTTTATTTAAAGAAAGATTCATTGTTGACGGTATTGTTAGTTTGTTGCTTTGGATTAAGACATCAAAACTATATTATAATTACTTTTTTATTATACATAGTCTAACTATCATCAGATCTAAAATATTATACAGGGTGTCCGGGGGTAAAGTGCATTAACTTCGGGAGGTCATGATAGTACAAGTAAAAAAGGTACAGAACTTTTTTCAAAATTCCATCTTTTAGGGGTAGTTTTGAGGTAAAAAGATAAAATTAGTCCGGCGTGTGTGGCCAGATTTATTATTTACCGCTGTTACGATACGGGCCAATCACAATCGAGTCGGGCGCCCGGCAGGATTTCAGCAAGTAAGATCGTACTTCACACTAAGGATTTTTAGTAGGTACGTCTTTTTGTATGGGAAAAAAAAGTTGGAATTTCGGAAAAAGTTGTTAATCTTTTTACTCCTGTAAACCATCATGTAGAATCACCTCCCGAAGTTAATGCACTTTACCCCCGGACGCCCTGTATAGTATTACTATCATCAAGTCCATAATATAAATAATCTTACTATCATCAGATGAAGTGTGTTTTATGTGATTTTTGAATACTGAAGGACCTTGAAATGTGTATGTGTATTTTAACCACTGTAGAAGTAGAAAATATGCACATAAGGAAAGGAGAGAAATATCTTACTGCGGAACTTATGGCACTTTCTTCTACTTGGCTGGTTTTATCTTACAACTTATATAATTATATTAGTTGCGGTAGGTTCTTTTGCTGCGGCGAAGAGCGAAAATGCGGCATAAGAATATTAATGTGGAGATGTTTATGCAGAGCGAATCAATTTATGACTGATGTGGGTAATAAGCAAAAATGACAGGTCTGTAGGGAAGGGTAGGAAGGAAATGTAACAATACTAACTACAAGTACAGGGCTTATGATATATAGATGTATGTAGGTAAGAGCAGCTATGTATTGTGTAAATGCCCATTCTTAAGGTCTATAATACATAATCTTACTATCATCAGGTCTTTAAGATATAGTCTTACAATCAGGTCTATTATATAAATAGTCTTATTATCATCACGTCTATAATCTATAGTCTTATTATCATCAGGTTTTAATATATAGTCTTCCTATCATCAGGTCTATAATATATAGTCTTACTGTCATCAGGTCTACAATATGTCTTACTTTCATCAGATCTACAATATACCTTATAGTCTTATTCTACTATCATCAGAAAACCTAAATACTATGCCTAAAAAACCCTAAATAAACCTAACTAAAAAACCTACGAATTCCCATCAAATCCTTGTTCTGACAGTGTCTTCTTGATGTATGGTTTTGTGCAATTTGCCGTTTTTATAAATATTCTCGTGCAGGTGGTTTGTAGTTTCCATTAATCTCAGTTTATCTTTTTATTATTTTTTTAAAAAAACTGCAGAAAAAAGGAAAACCTTTTCCCTCGGGGCTTATATCATCTTCCGGGATGCTGGGTGAAGGGTTTTTTAAGAAAAGGAAGAAGATGAAGTTCTGGGAAGAAAAAAGGAATGAGGGGTGGGTCGTAATCTGGGGGCCAGTGTTTCCAAGAGTGACTGACGTATGAATCCATTCCTCCCACTGTGGTGCAAGGCGATGGGTCGAGAGAATCCAGCTGGAGAAATCGAAAAGTTTCCCTCAGCCAGACTCACACTATCCGGCCCGCCTTGCAATAGGTGGGCAAACGCCAATACCTAAACAAATTTCACCCCACGAACCCGGGCACTCCTGCTAAGTCATCAAACTTAGTGAACCACTTTGGGTGATCTATGGCAGGGGCGTTGCTTATCCAACAAATGATTCCCGGAGCGGCGGTACCCATAACTGCCTCCCAAATTGAAATCGAATAGCACAATACGAAGTGAACAAATAATAATGAAATAAATAGACATCAAGTCAGTTACAGACATGTCTGTTAGAATTAGGGGAAAACCAAAACAACACAGATTATAGAGAGGTTTGGAATGGAAGGTCCTCAAATTCTTCGAAACTCATCTTTTTAGAAAATTATATATTCATAAATCAATGACTCTAAATTACTGGACTTGGCATCCCAATAGAATATTCTGTCTAAACGATTATACAAAAATGGTGGCCAAGATGGAATCAATATCTACTGAATAATAACCGTGGAAATCCCCGCCATTGTTTGTACAACATTTTGGATAGAATATTCGGCATGAATTTGGATCGGTATGCCAAGTTTTTCTTTTAGGTGTTTTGTTCAGTCATTGTCGAAAACAAATATTTCGGTTTAAAAATTATTTCGGAGCTAGTCTGCGATATTTTCATTCTAAATATTTAGGTCAATTTATCATCCTTTGATAATAAAAAAATAATGCATTTTAAATATTATTCGCTAATCATATTTTCATAGTAAGGAAACAAAATAAAATTTTCTAAATTGAAACTTTATAACGAACAGATCCAAGAATGTCTAGCTTTGTGATATTTCACAAGAAACTTTATAACGAACAGATCCAAGAATGTCTAGCTTTGTGATATTTCACAAGAAACTTTATAACGAACAGATCCAAGAATGTCTAGCTTTATGATATTTCACAAGAAACTTTATAACGAACAGATCCAAGAATGTCTAGCTTTGTGATATTTCACAAGAAACTTTATAACGAACAGATCCAAGAATGTCTAGCTTTGTGATTTATGTAGAAGGCGGAATGTGGATATTTTACGTAATAAAAATTTGATTTTTGTAAATCTGAATTATCCATTACGTAGATAGGTACCTGTATAGAGAATAATAATAAAAATAACAAAAAAACCATTTAGGGAAAACTTTTCCTTTTGTGAAAAGGCTCCTCAATTTATATCTGAAACATTGACTGCTTTTAAACCAAATGCAGGGCAATAACAAAAACACAAAGGGTCATGTGAGAGTTTGTGTAACAACATTATCCTGCTATCAAACCTACTGGCGACTGTTCACAACTCACGACTCCTCTCCCAACTTTCTCATGGCATCGTCTGGACTAATAAATTTAATTATCTGCCTTACCATTAGCGTGGGCGGGCCATCGATATTCCCACACTAGATAGGTAAGTACCCTTTCTGAGTAGTTTCACTGCCCGCTTTCTAAACGTACAAAATGTAGGGAATTTAGTTCGGAATATACGAGAACATGATTGTGAAACATGTGAAGGTTGATGCATTAAATATACCTAACTTGACGCTAGGTTTCTGAACATAACTATAAAAGAGATATAGATACCTAATTGCTCAATCGATGGTTATTTTTTTATTTCTAGCAATAAAATACTAAAGACAACAATGAGGGTAAACCGATATCTTATTAAGAAGTAGATATGCAACTTTGCTTTTCAAACCCAGAACGACTGGCTTTCCTCCGCTCTACTTTACTTGCCCCTGGAGTCCCGCAAGCTGGCCCTGACTTGATGTCAGTCTCTAGATTATCGGGGAGAAAATCACCCCCACTGCAAACAGGGTAGTCCATATTTGCATACGTTTTTCCATGAAGCTTTGGTTGAGTTGACTATATGGTGTTTTATCCACCGATGGTCGTCAGACGTGGAACCAGAGTGACCCAACTAGCTTCGAAGCCCAACTAACTACTGCAACGGGCTTCATCTGCTATTCTTGCCCATTTATGATGAATAAATTATCAGACTAAACTAATGAGCCTGGATATCCAATAGTACCCGAATACGTCGAGTTGCCACACCCACCATTTGTGAGCCGCCACTAATATGTGGGATAGACTCTCACTGCTTCTCACTTTAGCCGTACTGCCGTGATCCCCCTTTTGTTACCATTTTGGACCCACGGATTTGTTACCATCAACTTCACTTTTTGACTTTTGATGTACTGGTATGCAGAGCTCCGGGCCAAATGAGGCCCCTTTCTCTTTCATCATGAGTTAATTAAGGTTGTAGAATAGAGATTTTAGTGTTTGTTAATTTTTTATTTGCAAAGGACATGGCTGCAATATGGGGGAGGATTTTTACGGAGGAGTTATTTGAAATTGGTTTTCTTTTTCACTACAGGGCAAGGGAACAACTGGGTGGTTACCACTATTTGAGGGGCGGGGGGAGGGGTAAGGGGGCTCTGGGGGGAGGGGGAATTTAGTGGGGTAGTGGCAGGTCGGGGGGTGGTACGTTGTGGTGTGGGGGCTTGCGTTCATCTGTACGAGGGTGTTGGGAAGAAATGGGGAGAATAGTTTAGGTATTAGAGAAGAAATGTGGGGGGGTTGGGGGGGGGCGATGGATTGGGGGGTGTTCGGCGGACTAGGGGTAAGGGGATAGATGGTTGGGGTAGCAGGGAGGGGGCGGACGGTTTGGGGGCGACGGGGGCGCAATCGGTTAGGGGGGCGATGTGGGCGCTGTCGGTTAGGGGTGCGTTGGGAGGGTGATCGGTGTTGAGGGCGGAGAGGGGGCAGTCAGATTGGGGAGAGGTGGGTGAGGGGTCGGTAGGGGGGGCAGAGGGGGGGCGATCGGTTAGGGGGACAGTGGGAGGGCTGTCGGTTTAGGGGGCGGAGAGGGGGCGAACGGTTTGAGGGGCAGTGGAGGGGAGATTGGTGCGGGGGGCAGCGATGGGGCGATCTGTTTGGGGGACAGTGGGAGGGCCGTCTGAGAGGGGGCGAACTGTTTGTGGGACAGTGGGGGGGGAGATTGGTACGGGGGGCAGCGATGGGGCGATCGGTTTGGGGGGGCGGTGGGGGGGAGATTGGTGCGGGGGGGAGTGAGGGGGCGATCGGTTTGGGGCGCAGCGAGGGGGAGAACTGCTAGGGGGGTGGTGAGGGGAGGGCTGGTTGGGGTGATGTTGCTTGAATCGGGCTGGGGAGGCCTGAAGGGGCAGTAGGGGGCAGTAGTTGGGGGACGGGAGTGATGTCTGCGGAAGAGCAGGTGGAAGACGTGTTCTTGGTCTTCAGGGGACATGTTGTTGTGGTCAGGATGGTTGTTGAAGAAGTTGGATAATTAAAGTGAGAGGCGATCATATTCTTCGTCTGAGGTTGGGCTGGGTGACCGGGGGAGGGGGGAAGCCATGGTTGATGAGGTGGGGGGAGAAATTTTGAGTTAGAAAAGTTTGAAGATTGGAGAGCAAGATTTGAAGTAAAGTGATTTTACGACTTGGAGGGATCTGCACACCGAGTAAACAAAGACTTACGTGGAGGAGTGTGGCACGCTGGTGCTGGTCTGTGGTGTGGAGCTGGTCCTTGGTGTGATGCTGGACTGGTGGGTGGTTCAGTGATGGTTTCGTGTCGGGGCTGTTCTTTGGCGAGCGATGAGCCCTACTTCGTCTTTCAGGCGGATCAGCTCAAGCCGCAAACACGGGGATAACAAGTGGGGGACACGAAAGTTCAAATCACTGATTGTCTGAAGATATTTTGGCGGGAGAAAGCACTGAATGTTGAGTGGCGGTTGGAAATGGCGGGAAAACGGTGGCGCGGCGAGGGCGGGCGGCCGTGAGCGGAACGTTTCTTTGCGAGACACTGGGGTGAGACAGTGGAGACTGAGGTGGAGTGGACCTTTACTGGGAAAGGCACTTGTGGTTTCCACGAACTAGGCGAAACTGACGTGATAACGAAAAACGTAGGCGGTGGAGAATGACATTTTTGTCAAGTTAGACTGTGGGTGAAGTCTGACGCGGAGCACTAACTACCAAATCGTATGATGTAAATTACCAGATTGGAGTGAAATTGCTGTCAGAGACTTTTTTTGGGAGTGAATTGGCTTGAACCATCAACTTCACCCTCTAGTTCGTTGTCTTGGAATTATTAATCCAATGTCCATTGGTCACCGCGTGGAGGTATGAGAAGCGTGGGTGGGAGAAGCTATGTTGGTCCAGGATAAGGACCAATGTATTGCGCTATAACTACCCGGCCAACTACCCAGATACCCAGAACCGAAGAAGATATAGCCTGAGAACAAGAAGAGCAGACCCCAACAACCCACCTAGGCAATGAGTTGGGACAGTGTAAGGAAGAAGAAATATGCAACTTCGCAATGCAGGCGTATTAGTTGAATACTGTTTTATAAAAATTGAAATGTTATTACTAAGCTGATGAGAATCATGATTGGTCCTTAATTTTTGCATTGATTTTCAGTTTAATCTAATTGTTAGTGTTTGTAATGCTGTGTTTTCAACTTTCAGGTAAAAGTTCCACATAAAAAAATACAATATGCTTACAACATGTGATTTTAACGTGCGCACCTTCATGAATCCTTTGAATTTAGAAATGTTTATTTTACTACTTTCATAGTAGTTATATTATACAGACGTAAAACTTAAAATTAATCCCGCATATCTTGTGATTTTCTTCAAAATTTCATCTCAAATGCACTTTCCAATAAGGGGACCCCTAAGCAACAAGTTGATTCCATATAATATATCGACTTTAGTAAGGCATTTGGCTTGTCATAAAATTCTTATTAACAAGCTTTCGGAACTTGGCATTAAAGGGAACCTATTATTCTGGTTTAAGAGTTACTTATTAAGGCGTCAGTTCGCATCTCGGTCCTATACTTTTTAATTTATTTACAAACGATGTAACTAATATATTCACCCATGTTCTTATTTTAATGTTTGCAGATGATTTGAAGATATATAGAATTATTAATAATATCAAGCCCTACAATCTAATCTAAACTGCTTTTCCGATTGGTGTCTTAAAAATAAATTATCTCTTAATGAAAAAAAAAATGTTAAGTTATGAGATTCCACAGGAACTATCACCCACAGTGACTACAGTGAAAGTTCAAGGAGATTCTAAAAAAGAGCTGCTTAAAAGGACCAGCGATTCAAATGACACCGACAAAAAGAAACATTGCGTATATTTATGTATCGAAACTTGTCAGATCAGCCACAAAGCCATTTTTAAGTTCTACCAATCTGTTAATCAAGATATCAACACCTACATACTACATACGATAGATCTATAATAGTAAAAAGATAAAACCAACAAAAGGTACAGAAAACTAGCTGACTTACTTATAATATTACTAGCTTTTCATTTACATGCATGCACGAGTGTTACAGCAGTTATAAATCAATTTTTAAATCCCTTCAAACATATAAATCAACATCATTAAACCCGCACATCGCGGCTAATTTAAGACCATCATCATAGGCACAGTAGTAGCGACGTGAGTTCATAACCAGCAGAATTGCGTACGTAGACACTTACTAGGTAGTAGACAAGCAGTCTGTACCTAGTGTTGTTGGGTGGTAGATACGTATCTGTGATAGGGGTAACTTCTAGCTAGGGGTAGCAACTAGATGGAGGTAGCTAGACGTAATCCTTGTAGCTAGGGATAGCTGCTAGCTAAGGGTAGGTGCTAGCTAGGAGCTAGAAGCTACGTGCCATAGCATTGCCTGATGCGGGATGTGCATATTAATTCTTGTGAAATATGATAGGGATGTCCGCTTAATTGCTTGCATTGCGGCTTGTATTATCAAATAAAGATTGTTCCACGAGATAAATGATATCTAAGGGTGGTATGTCGTCATGCCAAGTGTTTTCTATTTTGATAAGAAATTCACATTCTAAATTTTGTGAAATTGCTTTAGATAAGAGGTAAAAAAAACATTTTTTATTGCTCATTAGCTAGAAAAAGTAGATGCCCATATTGCGAAGGGTCCTTAGATAAAATTTCGGTTGCTCCAATTAATTTTTTGGAGTGAGTTTTTTTAAAACATGTTTCTTTAAATATTCATTTTATTTCGATATTTGAATACAGATATGTTTTTTTTTCTTCGGTCTTCAATTAATTAAATACTCACTATCCATTACAATCCCGCTCCGCAGGTTTTAACTGCTAGGCCCTGCGGGCGGCCTTTGGTTCGGCTTCGCCTAGTTAGTGTTGGTGACCATTTTATAAATCCAATAGGAACTGGTTCCAAAAATAGTCCGTTCCTCGAATCCACCGTCCACCAGTGTAGCAAGACACCGGGACAAAGTAACCGAGATAGAGCAATGGCGTCACATATAATGTATAGCCGCTTGATACAATATGCATTACTGTCAAGCTTTCCATATCCGAAGAGATACTACAGATCACAAATCCGTAGCAGTTATACCTAGGGGGGAGACGTCCCCATGCTGCTGAGGGAAGTATCGACATCTTGTGACGAATTCTTAAATTCGAAACCGAATTATAACAGTAGCTTTGTGTGAAATTCCACATACACGGATGTTATTTGTGGCGTGGCGCGTGTGGCGTGGCGTCAGACATGCACTCGAAGCTGTGTTCTGAAATTCAACCACGCAGACGTTACCGTATTAATACCGTTCTATTTAGAAAGGTCAAGCTGTAAAATAATTTTAAAAAAATATATAAAAATATAAATATCGCTAAATAGGTTTTACCATATTCACAAATGTAAAAAGACGGTTATTATTGTCGGTGAGAACCTTTTTTTAAATTAGAAAGTCAAAACTTTAAAAGAGGGGTTCAAATTTGTAACAATTATTAAGAAATATTGAGATGTTACTAGCAACGAAATATGATTGCCAAATACTATGAAGACTCTCTCAGTATCAGTCATTTTCAAAATTCAAGTCATTTTAAAGAAAATTGATTGGAATTTTTTTCCTCCAATAAGTCCAATTTAACCTCCAATGCTTTAAGGGCCCGCAACCCGGATTTGTACCGATTTATTACATATTTCCCTTAAACACGGTAAGTTTAAAAACTCTTAAAAAATATATATGTTATTCTTGAAGTTAATATCTAGACTTTGCCCGCGCCGAAACGCAAATTATAGAAAATTCCCTCGATAGAAAAAAATCGCAAAGTATGCTCTAAAAATTATTATTAACACGTTTGTTTCAGTTATTTTACAAGTTATATGTATGAAAAAAATCACAGTGTTTCTTTAAATGCTGTTTAAGATAATGCCCGCGAGATTTTTGCTCTATTTTAAACAAGTCGTGTTTTATTATACTTTTTCGCAATTTTCGCATAGATTTTGTCGCTGTAAATGTTAGCGCTCTCCTCTAACATTCGTAATTTCGTATCTCTGTATCTTCTTCTTTTCGGGCCCGGTTGCAGAGCGGTAACACCGAAACCGGTCTCTTGGGCACTGCTACCGTGTGATAACAGTGGAACATGTTTCGACGAGATATTACTAAGCAATTGCGCCTCTAAGACTATCCCGTGATTTTCACAAGCATGCGCCAGTATTTATTTCAATACCATGAACGCATTCTGTAAACTTATCCACGTACATAAATATGAAATCTCTTCACCTAACTACACTTTCGTAGGAACATTGTATGAACTGATAAAACACGTAGTCGTGTAAGTAAATCATTTAAAACCTAAAATAAATCCTACGAATTCCTCTCCGTTTTCGCAGTAAATAATTCAATTGAGGGATATGGGCCATGAACTAAAATTAGTGTGAACCGGACTGGTTCAGACACGAAAGTGTCGCCAACATCGTTCAACTACAAACACTGTTGTACATCGATTTTACACATAGTGACGCTCCCCTATTTGTTTCTAACTATACACCATAATAATAAATAAAAAAAAATACAAGTGTGCAGTTCACACGCGGTGGAAGTGAAACGAATTTCTATCGATTTCTTACCTTGAATACGGTAAGTTTTAAAGCTCTTAAAAAATATATGTTCTTCTTGAAGATAATATCTAGACATTGCTCGCGCCGAAACTCAAATTATATAAAATTCCCTCGATAGAAAAAAATCGCAATGTATGCTCCAAACACGTTTATTTTAGCTATAAACACGTTTGTTTCAGTTATTTTACAAGTCATATGTATGAAAAAATTTACAGTGTTTCTTTAAATGCTTTTTAAGACAATGACCGCCAGATTTTTGCTCTATTTCAAACGAGTCATGTTTCATTAAACGTTTTCGCAATTTTCGCATCGATTTTGTCGCTGTAAATGTTAGCGCTCTCCTTTAACATTCGTAATTTCGTATCTCTCCATCTTCTTCTTTTCAAGCCCGGTTGCAGAGCCTTAACCAATAGGAGCCTTGAAAAGTGAGCTCATAATCAAAGCGGCCAACGTGCACAGCTTGACAGAGCGCGACGCATAGTAGATACTAGACAAGGTTTCATTTAATCGCATTCTCTCGCAGGCTAAATCCCAAAGATGTGTGTGTTTGTCTTTTTTTAGTGTCGATCGCTTCCGTTTCATCGAGTTTCAAATCACAACGGTGCTAAAGAAGTTTTCATTTCAATAATAATAATTACATTTATTCATTAACAGATTTTTGCAATTTTATACATTCTGTTTATTTATCATTCATTCTATTGACAAAAAGGTCACTGCTCAGCTATACATTCAGGATTTCTCCTGGAATGCAGCTGGTTTTCAGCAGTGTCTCTAAAGCCAAACGCATATCATTCAATAGCCCACTTCAATTAATCAATTTGAGAGGCGGGTAAGGGTACCTCCGCCCTGGGAACCATTTATTGTACAACCAACACCCCGACCATAGGATACCCCCAAGTGGTTCGCTATGTTTGGTGACTTAATAGAGGTACCCGGGTTCAAAAGGTGAGGTTTTCTAGGTCTTGCTGGCGAATTCGTTTGCCCACATACTACGTGGCTGGCTGGATCGGGAAAGACTGTTTGAGGGAGACCTAACTTAGATCTCTCTAGCCGAACTCTCTGAACCCTCATCACCTTGCGGCGCAGTGGGAGGGATGGATTCACAAAGTCCGTCACTCTTGAACATATTGACCCCCAGTTTCCTATCCACTCGTTAAACCTACATTTTTCCTTCCCAGAACTTCCTCTCCTTATTTTCTCTAAAAAAGACCCTCCACACCGCATCCCCGAAAATGACATGGAACCTGAGGGTTTTTTTTTCTTCAGGGCCTCCTGTGTGGAGCCATTGTAAAAAAAGCTCCGCCGCCTTGATGGTCCGTGCAGTTTCCATGGCACATCCCCTTGTATTTCTATTATCTAAGGGATGAACATAAAACACGTAGAAGCGTATAAATTTGAAATCATCCCAATTGTATTTTGTCTGTATTTACGCAAATAAACCAATATTATTTCGTGAACATATTATCGCATGTACGTGCTTAATATTAAAAAAAAGGTCAGTTTACGGGCAGGTCTCGTGAGACTACCCCTTAATACCCTCCCCCCGGGGCAGGCAGAGAGGGTACCTAATCCAATCTGTCCCCATCTCACGGAAATCCTCGGAACTAGGACGTGTTTCTAGCGAAAACTGTTTTCCGATAGAATAATTTAAAGTGTTAACAAATCAGTATTCACGATGGTGGACTGATGAGCAGCCATCTGATAAATTTTTAAAACTTAGTTTGGATTAATGATTTAGTTGAGATAGTCTGACTTTGGGTTCAGGGATTCATTTTACCGACGGAAAAATTATTCTAAGGGAATTCGAAAACATTGTTTTATTTCACACTTGATTCCCGGCATGCGTTGCAATGCCGTATTCAAAGAAATTAATTGTTTCTCCCTGCATGTCCTTTCCCGCACTTCCCCATTCCCCTCCCGTCCCACGTTCCTCTTCCACCTTCCCCGCCTTCCCTCTTCCCCCCCTCTCCCCCGTTCCGCAAAACCCCCTACCGCGTTCCATATAGTCCCACTGCATTCAGTTTTCAAACAGCTCGCGTGCCATCTATTAATTTTTTTTTAAACCAATTTTCATTTTTCTTATATTACAAATATTCATTTTTGTATATTATAAGAACAATCAATCAAATTTGGTACCTAACGTGCGAGTAGGTAGGTACCTATTTAAATATTTATATTTCTTTATTCGATTCAAAGTTAGGCGAGTACTTAAAATAAATTAATTAATTTAAAGAGTTTCGAAAATAAAACATTGATTTAACAATCATTGTTTTGCAAAATGTCATTCTCAAATTTTGACATTTTTGACAGACTCGCAAGAGTTTTTGTAATGATTAAAAAACTTTTCAGATATATTGTCATGTTGTTGTAATAATCTAGAAACCTTCGCGGGGGTTTAAAGAAGGTATTTTGAAAATTTCAAACATTTTCCATGCTTAATATTGCAGTACATAAACATCTCATACAATGATATAATATATATACATTTACCCAAGCAACCATATTTTTATACAATCTTAAAACTAAGCTAGTTAATGACACCGATGTATTGAAACTGGCAGCAGACAAATAAAAATTAAGTAACATCTAAAAGTCTGTTTGTAATTGAAGTGAAAACTTCTTTAGCACCGTTTTGATTTGAAACTCGGTTTCATTGAGTTTCAAATCTCATAAAGCGACACTAAAAAGAGACAAACACACACATCTATAAGATTTAGACAGCGTGAGAATGAGTTAGTATATTTTCAATTTGTGAGGCGGGAATGGGTACTGCCGCCCCGGGAACCTTTATTGGATAACCAACAGCTCTGCCATAGGTCACCCCAAGTGATTTAGCAGGGGTGCCCGGGTTCATGGGGTGAGGTTTGTCTAAGTCTTGGAGGCGGATTACCAGGACACACTGAACCCCATATTCCTAACCACCCCTTAAACCATTTTCCTTCCCAGAACTCTCCTCTCATTCCCTTCCTTAAAAAAAGCCCTCCACACAGCATCTCCGGGGTGACAAAGGCCCTGAGGGAAATTGTTTTCCTCAGGGCCTCCTATGTGGAGCTCATGTAAAAAAAAGTATAATCGGTCTCCTCTTTGTGCCGTGCTTCGTAGCTTCCCCCCTCCTGGCTACTTTTGTTTTCTGAAGGTTTCACTTCTACCTCTGTGAACTGCACACGTGTATTGTATTTCTTAAACGCATGTTATCAAAGAAGTATAACTAGTTGGAAATATGAAAAATTTTCAAATATTTATAAAAATTGATCAATGCCAACATTCTTCTACAAGGTCAGGTCGTTAGGTAATTTTCTCGTTCGAATGAGTACCTACCTTAATCTGGCACGACCTTTAACGAAAGCGTACTTTTTATATTTTAATACCTTCAAAGAACCCCGTTAATTTAAAATTTCATAAAACATTTATACAGAAATCCTTTGACGTCAGCAATCTAATTTTTGGACTAGTTTTTCATGTTTTAAAAACGAAAAAATATATTTATTTTTGGATGAAAGATTCACTTTCACACACAGGTTTCTAACTTCATTAAAATACTTTTTTCGGTTTTGTGTTTATAACTCTGGTTCATCATTTTCAGAATTGGAAGTGTACGTTTGGACGATTCAGACAAGCGATAAAGTACTTAATTACTTGGGGGGGCGGAAGGGACGGCCCGCACCGGGCCTCTGGTCCTAGGGGGCCTCCAAACGCCTCCATGTTACCTTGATCTAATCCTAAACAAGGCTTTGCACCAGTACACTGTAAATTGTTTTTAAACTTTTTTTATTTCATTTTATGAAGGACGCATTTGTAAAGAATGCTTTCACCATTTTTTTTAAAGAAATTAAAAAAAATTGACGGAGATATAGCACGTTATGTGAAACTGTTTGAAACAGTTTATACGTTGAGTTATTTTTAACACAATTTTCAACCTGTTTGACGACATTTAAAAAAATATACATCCGATTTGCATGCACCAAGTTTTAAACTGTTCGAAAATCCAGTGTCCATGGCACCACGTTCGAAAATCCAGTGTCCATGGCACCACGTTCGAAAATCCAGTGTCCATGGCACCACGTTCGAAAATCCAGTGTCCATGGCACCACGTTGGGAAATTTTGATATCCATAAAAAAGAAAAAATGGCGGCGCAGCGAATTTGATTTTCGATTTTTTATGGAAAATTTTTATTGTTCATAAAAAAAAAAATGTGACCCTTTATAATATAATCTTATACCCTTTATATATTGTGTCAGACTGGATTTTCTAAAGTAGATTTTACGAATTTCCTTAAAACATTTGGTGAGAGCATTATCTTTCAGAAAACGAAATAATTAAAAAAAAGGTTTTTTTTGCACTGTCCTGGTGCCTTAAAACCTTGTTTAGGATTTGATCAAGGGATTATGGAGGAGTTTGGAGGCACCCCAGGAGCAGAGGCCTGTGTGAACTGAATAAAAAGCTTACATCATAAAAAAATTACATCAACTTCTCAAACTAGGAAGGGCTTCATTCAGCTTTGCCGCCCCGGGCCTCTGATGGGCTTAGTCCGCCACTGACTTACTGAATAATATTTTCAAGGGATATTTATTTTAATTGCCATTTCCAAGATTGGAACTGATTTGCTGCGAATTTATAAGAGACTACCTGCGCTAGTATTTATAATAAAATTTTTAGAAGGTATCCGGAAACCCGCGTTACAATCGAGAAACTGGTGAATCCACATCACATTTGGAGTCAATTTCGTGGAACAACTTTTTTTGATTTTCGTTTTCGAGTAAATCGAGTCCAAACTTGGAAATTTTTGGGTAAAATTTGAAAAAAACTGTAATTAGGGGTCAATGAGTTGTTTAACGTCTTTTAAAATGCTTCAAAGCATATAAAAAAGTAAAAAACTTTTGATCATCAAATCAAATTTTATAATCTTTGCTTTAATTAATTTTTACCTGAAATTTTATTACCTGCTATCGGAACTATCCCCTAATGATGGCGGGGTTTATTTAAAACCGAAGAATTCACATAATTTGGCTGAAAAATCTCGACTGTGAAATGTCGCTCTGAAAACATCGCACAATGGGATCATGAAAAAATGCTAACAAATAATCTAAACAATAATTAAAGGTATTTTATTTAGTTGCAGTAGAATACAAATTTTGGACGAAATATAAATTTTGTTAATTGAAAGAGTGGGACACCTAGGTCTGCGAGAGAGTCTAGGGCCTCAGGTGTCGATCTGTGGACCTCATAAATCCTGCCAGGGAATGAAGGGAGCGAGCATTCGGTGAGCATATGTTCAAATTCATTATTCATCGCCGACAATGCATCCACGCATAATGTGGACACAACGGCTACAGGAGCACATATATATATATATATATATATATATATATATATATATATATATATATATATATGTGCTCCTGTAACTATATCTTAAAGATAGCGGACCACAGTTTAAGAGGCAATGGGAACCCTTTTCATTGGTGGAACAAACTAGAGAAGGTACGGGGTATTGTTTACTTTTTTTTTTTTTACATGAGCTCCACACAGGAGGCGCTGAGGAAAATAATTTTCCTCAGGGCCTATGTCATCTTTGGGGATGCTGTGTGGAGGGTTTTTTTATGAAAAAGAAGGAGAGGAGAGTTCTGGGAAGGAAAAGGGTTTAAGGGGTGGGTAGGAATCTGGGGTTCAGTGTGTCTTGGTCATCCGCCTCCAAGACCTAGACAAACCTCACCCCATGAACCCGGGCACCCCTGCTAAATCACCAAACGTAACGAACCACTTGGGGTGACCTATTGAAATATATTGGGCTGCAGTGTAAATGATAGATGGGATCCTTCGATTGAAATCAAATGCCGCATTGAGCAAGCTTGTGCAACCTTTATCCGCGTGAAAAAGATGTTCTGCAATCATGATCTCAAACTTGGATTACGAATGCGAATGGTCAGATGCTACGTGTTTTCGATATTATTTTATGGAATGGAAGCTTGGACGTTTACTGAAGAACTAATTAGGCGACTTGAGGCATTCGAGATGTGGATCTAAAGAAGAATAGTTAAAATGAGCTGGATGGACAGGGTTACGAATGAAGATGTTATGGTTCGAATGAATAAAGAAAAAGAAAATATTAAAACTATAAAATCCGAAAACTTAAATATTTTGGACATGTGATGAGACATCCAGAGAAGAGTGAGATCTTGCTTCTCATAATGCAAGGAAAGATTGCAGGAAAAGACGGGGCCCTGGAAGAGGCAGAACTGAAAAACCTGAGACAGTGGTTTGGCCAGTCTACTGTAGAGCTATTCCGGGCCGCAGTAAACAAAGTCTGCATAGCCAACATGATAGCCAACGTCCGTTGAATGGGCAGGGCACAAGAAGAAGAAGGAACCCAGGTCGTCGCTCAATAGGGTCGTGTATTAGATGGGCATTTCACGTTGGCTGATTGCTACTCAAGCTTCCAACTAATATCTTCTGAGGTGAGAGATAATCAGAGAAGCCCTTCTCCTTCCGTCCAGAAGGATTTTTGGGACTTCAGGCGGCATGACGGGTGAGAGACGACATCATCGAACAAAGGTATGGTGCTTTTTGCACAACCTTCTTGTACTCCCTCAGTGTTGTAATCTCTCTGATATTTGGCGGGGTTGTGTTTGCTAGTAAGGGGAGTCAAGGGAGGGGTGTCGTTAAAGTCTCGCTGATGGTTCGCGTTGTGACACTCTGCCCGCACTTTGACCATGGAAGTGTGGGCGCTTCTACATACTGAAGCACAATATCCAGCTTTTGAGAAATCTAGGGCAATGGATGCCGTTCTGAGCGTGTAGCCAAATATTATTTTTTTATGGAAGCCCTAGGTGAAAATCTGAACCCGCCTGTCCTTGATTTTTCGGTTTGTAAGGAGTATCTCCTAATGGATTTTATTAAAACCAATATTCTTTTCTGGTTGAATGAGAGGTAAGATCATACAAACTATTTAATAGTACCTACATCATTTCGACTGTGTTTTTGGAAAACCTTTCAAGGTACATTTTTCGGCAAAGTTAATTTTAATTTTTTTGTTTTATTTTAACCATGACTGTTTAATATCCACATGCTATAATACCCACGCAAAGGCTTAGCCTTTGGGGGATTTAGTTTTAAATTAATAAAATACTTCGTTTTTACTCACTTCTTCAGGGTTTTTTATTGATACTAATTATAAATAATAGACGTAGACAATGGTGTCAATTGAAAAAGAATGGACATAGACAATGGTATCAATGAAAATATGAGAGTGGGTAGAGGATAGAGGGGCAATAGGGGACAATTTACAAAGGGAAAAGGTTTAATATTGTCTTTGTCCATTCTTTTTCAATTGACACCATTGTCTACCTCTATTATTTATAATTAGTATCAATAAAAAAACCCGAAGAAGTGAGCGTTGCTCACGAAACATGTTGGTTTTGTAAACAATAAACGTGGTAAAAGTGAAGTATTTTATTAATTTTAAATCAAAATGGTGCCACAAAATAAGTTTGCTGTGTTAGAAGAAGTGATTTAGTTTTGTTGCTCTCTTATATTTTATGTTATAATGTATGTACATGTAACTGAATGTATTTGTGTCAAAAAAACTTTGCCAATAAAAAAGTGGTTACACGCAGAATACTCTTAGCACTACAACAGTGTACTTTTTTTGCTGATTAAGGCCTTTTTAATACCAAAAACTAAATTTATGCATACATTTTTTATGTAATTCATCTATTTTAATGTCTTTTAAAACTTAAAAATATTTTTTTTTGTTTGCCTGAGAATTGAACCATCCTACCCAGGAACTGTAATAGACAGCTCTATCAACTGTGATAAATCTAGGATTGATAAGACTGACATTTATTGCGTATGCTAATTGCTGTAGTGTCATCTAGTTTCACCAAAAGTTGATAGAACGAGTCTATCTTCCGAGTTTCAGCTCGATCGGATTTCGAGAAATGCATTAGTTTCTACTTCCAAGATTCCAATTCATTCGTCCAAACAAATAAAAGTGAAATTCAAATAGATGTATTTAAAAATAATCTTTACTGAACCACGAAAATGGCCACCATCTTGAAAATATTATTTACCAATATTTAATCAAGTACATAAATATTTAATTAATATTAATAATATATACTGTAGATAGTAGGTAGGTCTTAGTTTGAAATCTCGGGAACAAGTACCATAAATATATTAGATTATAATACTCCCAGAAAGAAATCGTATGCATGTCATCGACGAAAAACCTTAAGGCCGTTTGTAAAAATCTCCCTTCTCTTGTACGAAAATGGAAAAAAACAGAAGATACTAGAATGTTACAGAAAAAACTACTTATATAACATAGAAATAAGGCGAACGTATGTTTCTATAAATTGTAGAACTACGATGGGTTGGAGTAATGAAAACAAGCAAAAAATGTCTTATTTCATGAAACTATGGTAATAAAATTCGTACAGGATGAGGTAAACAATTTTACCCTCAAAATAATAATATGATATCGTCGGTTCAACGCCAAAGTCTCGAATCCAACATATTTTGCAACTTGAGTTAAATATACAGGGTGTCCGGTGGTAAAGTGCATTAACTTCGGGAGGCGATTCTACACGATAGTACAAGTAAAAAAAAATAACTTTTTTTCGAAATTCCAACTTTTAGGGGTAGTTTTTAGGTAAAAAGATAAAATTAGTCCGGCGTGTGCGGCCAGATTTATTATTTTCCGCTGTTACGATACGTGCCAATCACAATCGAGTCGGGCGCCCGGCAGGCTCTCAGCAAGTGCAATCGCACCTCACACTAAGGATTTTTAGTAGCTACATCTTTTTGTATGGGAAAAAAATTTTGGAATTTCGAAAAAAGTTGTTAATCTTTTTTACTCCTACTATCATGTAGACCTCCCGAAGTTAATGCACTTTACCCCCGGACACCCTGTATAACAAAAAAACATTTTAAAGGGAGCACATCTCACCTATAACTATGCATGTACGAGTAGTTACAAACCTACCTTGGCTGTCACCGACTCCAAAAATAACATCGTACCTAAGTTGATTATACGAAATTATTTTTTTTACTTTTTAGTGCATTTTTTGAAGTCGTTTTTTTGTTTTGTTAATTTTTTTGTTTATTTTTTGATTTTTAGTGAATCTGAAGTATACTAACTAATTTGTATGAATACGGGTAGACCTAATAAACGTGCTGCTCATATGAGACATACATTACTTGACCATAACGACGTTACGGTAGGTGACTCAAAGATCCGGATAGCCTATAAAAGATTCGGCCGAGTATCGTTAATTTGCTCCTAACAATTGAAGAGTTCCGTTACTTTGTCATGGATACCATAATTAGAACCTGACCAAACTCTCACCAAACTACGCTTGAAGTACCTCCTTTCCAATAAAAAAGAATCATCGAAATCGATGGGCGCGATGTTGAGTTATTTGTCCATTTGTCGCGCACATACTTAATGCAAATTTAAGACTTAAGTATATGGTTTCCTCATGGATGCCATTGTCAGAACTGGACCAAATTGAAATGGGACCACACGGAAAGCACCAGCTTTCAAATAAAGAATCATCAATATCGGTTCACCCAGTCGAAAGTTCTGAGGTAACAAACATAAAAAATACCCTCGAATTGAGAACCTCCTTTTAGAAGTCGTTTAAGAATTCAAAATGCTCTATTAAGATTTATTAATTAATTGTTTAATAATAATTATTAATAATAATTGGCTTATTTATATAGGGCCGTTTTTGTGGAAAATCACCTCAAGGGCGCTGTACAAATAATATATAAAAGAATTAATATTACTGGCTTAAAACTAAGATTTACAATTACAACTAGTGACTTACATCTAAGACTTATAGCTACTTATATTACTGGCTTACAACTAAGATTTACAATTATAACTAGTGACTTACATCTAAGACTTATAGCTAGAGACTTATGACTAAGACACGTAGATTCTAACCTAAGACTGGTGACTTATTAACACACATATTTACAATTAGTACTTAATAACATGTAGAATCAACTCCTGAAGTTAATTCACTTTACCCCCGGATACCCCGTAGAATCGTGGTCATCGTCACCCATCAATAAATATAAGAAGTAAGTCAGGTCGTACGTTCCTTTCGAATGCTCCACGATGTCGCGGATCCAATCTCTATCGGTGTTACTTGTCATTACACTTAAAAGGTAAACAAAATATAATAAGGTATGTTTTCTATATTCATTTATAATTCTGTTCGAATATTCGTTCGATAATATAAGCACATGTCATTGCACGTTATTATTATACGTTCGCAGGTACCTACCTCTATTAGTCAATGTATTAAATGGGGGCAATTATTTTTGGACACGTGACGGAGTCTATTTGACACCAGCCGTGCGAAATGGAACGAATGATTTGCTTAAGCACGTGTCATTTCGCTCAACCACGCTCAAGCCGCAACGACACCAGATACCATCCCTATTCTATGCCAGTTACACACTCGTGTCTATGAAAACACTAAATGACTTTTATTATAACGAAATAATTATTTATTTATTTTAATTTAAATTATTTATTACTTTTATATTCGGTACATATAGTTACATTTTTTACAAGAGTTTGTTATAATAAATAATGTTTTCATATGGTTTACAATTGGACAAAATATTCATAATAATCCAAACATTTTCAAAAATGAATACAATACATGTCTCCTTATATACAAAATACAAAATAATCTCGTACGTACACAAACACAGAATTCATTAAAACGTCCCAAATACATAAACACTTTACACGACAACGCGATAACATACATTTAAATACCATCCACATTAACTATGGTAAACAATCCATTGGTTACGAGGGGTGCAACTTATATAATTGCCTCCCAAATGGCATTAAAAACGAAAAGAAGCTGGGTAAATTTAAAAAACAATTATTTATATTTATTCTTGATAAACAAAATAATGAAATAGAATAGTGCTGTATTGAAATATTTATTTTATCTTAATGTGTATAATTATTTCTAGTTAAATGAGTGAAAATGTAATTTTCTTTTAACTGGAATCAAAAAAAAAAAAAAAAAAAAATATATATATAGTATTTTGAATAAGATTCGTTTAAGTGTGTTTTAGGACGGGTTGTTTAAAAAAAAATTATGAATTCGTGAAAATTAACTTCAAATATTTGATGGAATTCATAATTTTTTTTGAAACAACCAACTTTAAACATTGAATTTGTTACGTTAAAGTATAAATTATTTTTATACTAGCTGGCACGGCGAACTTTGTGCCGCCTCAGAATCAATAACTGTTGTGTTAACTTATTAGTCGAAATGAATAATATTTTTTTATTAAGTTAAAAATTACAAAATGAAGCAATTATCGATGCGCAACTCCCCGTGTTTTATTTTTGTCAGCATCAGAGATGGCGTTGTTTTCGGATTTTCATGTTTCCACTTACTTACGGGAATTGCGTTTCATTTTCTTTATATGTGTGAGGGAAATTTATTATAATTATTGTATTTTTCCTTTGGAGGGGTGCAGACATACGTTCATCGTTGGTCTCATTTTCGACTGTTGACATTTAGTGAGTTAGAAAGAGGGGCAGCAATATATGAACAAACAAGCCATCAGCGCATTGACATTTGACGTTTTTGAATTTTTGGAATTCACCTACTAGTCAATATTATAGGTACTTATCAGAATATTGCTGTAGCTCTTTAAAAAGATGAGAATTCGTTAAAAACAAAATGTACGAGGTAAAGAATTTTCTTCATCAACTCTTTTTGTAGTAAATTTTTCCGATGTGTTTTAATAACTTAATTTAAAAAAAAAACTTTCTTCCTAAAATAGTGCACAGGTATATAATTTTACATACATGTTGTTTTTATTTTATTTTTTCATAAATACGCCCATGGTAGCATCAATTAAACATATATCAAAATATCAATTGTGTTAGTACTCCCTCCCTAAACACGAGAAATTCTCAATTAGAGAGGTATTATTACCACCATTAAAAAATATTTGCATTACATGTACATAATTAAAAAAATTATTGTACTTATACCTAACTTTGTAAAATTGTACAAATGCAATAAATAAATAAAAGATAAAAAAAACTATTCTGCTATTCGGGGGGGGGGGGGGGGGGGGGAGAGAAAAATCGGTCCAGCCGTTCTTGATATATATATATTCAGTTATAAATGGTGTAACTAACCCGACTTTATTTTATAAATTAAGATTCGATTGCTAAACTAGGTAAGCGAGAAATTGGCGAATAAGCTACAAGTACGCAATGTTGTGTGATATCAGCTTTTCTATTGTCGAAATGAATAGTTTGAGGATGGTCTGCGTTGGTTTTGTTGTTTAATTTTTTAATAAAATTCCAAATATTTTCGTTCTAGAGCCGCTGTTCTTAATATTTTTTGTTTGCTGTTGAGCGTCTTTCATCAGATGAAACCCATCTGGGTAGATATTTTTTGGAAAAATAAAAATAAATTTCATCTAGAGACTCGACTAAATTTTCATTTGACAAAAAAGATAAGTCGATATGTGCTCTAGATGATCGTTAATGGAGTCGAAATCGTCTCGTTTAAAGTTTAGCAGTCTTTGTACAGGTTTTCTTTCGTTATCGCGTATGACATTTAATTTAATGTATTGGGGAGGATGGTGATTATCTATGGGTAGAAGTGGATCATTTGAGAGTTCAAAATATATTTTAGAATAGTTTCATAAAGCTAAGTCTAATAAGCGATTATTACTGTTGCACTTGAGGTGAATCTTTACAAAAATGGTACTATTTAAATCATCCATGTTTTATAGATATTAAATCATGTTAGTGTAAGTTTAAAAAGATTACCACGTCCATTATTTCATTTGCGATAAGGTCACTCACTGTCTTTGCTTTCCAAGTTAGGTCCCATTATATTAAAACAAATATATACTTAACGAATCGAGTGAATACTATTTTAATAGTATCATGGGCTGTATTCCCTACCCGCGAATTCACATGTGCTGGAATAAAAAACATAGACAAGAATCTATTGCACCGATATTAACACGAAATAGATTTTTTTTTACTGCGTTCTTTCCTCCATTTTGTCGATACCGTCACTCCTCAATCTGATCATCATCAAAACAAGCTGTGGAATGTACAACCAGTTATTGACGCTGTCAGGAAGACATGCCTTAGTCTTGAACGAGCTGGCAGAACTTATTAAATAGATGAGCAAATACCTTTCTCAGGTAGGTGTCCTGTTCGGCAGTTTGTTAGAAACAAACCTCGACCCACAGGTTTAAAAAACTTCGTTGTAGCCTCCTCTAGTGGAAAACTGAAAATAATAAGAGCATTTATACATGTGTAACTTAATTACAGAATCAGTTAAAAAGTGATAATACCTATATCGAGCGATAGGGTCATCACTACTATTGCTCACCAAGATAGAACATGACCTGTCGAGGTAAAAATATAAATCATTGTTAGCAGAGAGCACTGAATATAACAGTCAAACGTAATCAGTAATTTAAAGGTCACATAAGTTAGGTATATTACAAATAGTTCAAAGCATATACACTATATAAAGAGTAATAAAGAGTGCTACTTCGAAGGGTCGAAATTATTAGTAAAAATATTTTTAGAGCGGATTTTCACTCAAGATGCTTGCAAATTGCAAATTACTTGCAGTAATTATATTTTTATCAGTAGTATAAAAATTCTGATAGAATACGAAGATAATTAATACATATTATAAGCTTTCCCTGAAGAAGGAACGTTTGTTCCGAAACCGGTCGGATTTACGCATTATATAAGTGGTTTGTACAAAGTTGTATTGTTTCATTTTTCTAATACATATTCATTCATCAGTCCATGAATTCACCTTAGTAACTTCAAATTATATGTGTTTGAACGGAAGAATAAGAATAATTATAATATAACAATATTTGGATGACTCGTATAGCGCTGTTTCAAGGGTGCTGTACAAACTTATAATACATTTCTACAATCTTACTTCTAACTACAAACTAGACAAACTACTATAACGACTTATGGCTGAAAATTGCATCCACCGGTTCATCGATCACCGATACGAAACTATATGTACAATAATTTGACCAATCAACGCGATGCTGCGTAAAAATGTACTGTACAGGCAGAAAATATACAGGACCATACTTACCTGGGAGGTCAGTAGAGATTAACACTGTTATTGTTTATTTAGAGAAATTTAGGTACACTTCGCACGCAGAGAACATAATTTAATTGGGAACTATAATATATAATATGTTCTTTAATGAGCGTATTTTGAAAACAAAAACCAAATTTTATGATGGGCGGTATAATAGTATAAGGATTTGATCAGAATATTTATATTCCTGAATGTGGTTATATTCCTGAATGTGGTTATATTCCTGAATGTGGTTCGTTCCTCGGTAAGACATAGATTGATGTGTAAAGATTCGAATAATGCTAATCCAATAAGAAAAGTGTGATTAAGGCATATCATAGGCAAAAGAATGATACTCTCAGATAGGTATTTTTTTTTAAGGGTATGAGATCCCAAAAGGGGTGGAGAGGGGGGGGGGAGGATGGGGTAGGGGGGAGGGGGGATGTGGAGGAGGTGGAGTGGGAACCCTCCGTACACCATGCGAGTGAAGCCGCGGGAAAAAGCTAGTTATTGCTAAACCTGTGTGCAAAAATTGGCATCTTTGCGTAGGAATGATCTGGCATGATATCCGACTACAGTTCGGGAGGCAGGTATGGGTATCGCCGTCCCGGGAACCATTTATTGGATAACCAACACATCTGCCATAGGTCACCCCAAGTGGTTTACGTTTGGTGACTTAGCAGGGGTGCCCGGCTTCATGGGGTTTGTGCAGGTCTTAGGCGGCAGATACGTCTGCCCCCCTGCTGCGTGGCCGGCCGAATGGAGAGAGACTTGTTGAGGAAGGCCTTTTGACCTTTCCAATTACCAGTTTCCAATAACCAATTACCAATTACAAGATTGGAAACAAATTATATATATTTTTTTAAATCAATAAAAGCTCTTTATATATAACTTATTACAATCACTACATCTTATAATACTTTATTTCTAAACACAATTGTTATATCAGATATCCTTTTTCTTTATTTATTTTTCACCTTTCTTTTCTTATCTCCTCTTCATTCTGTTACATTCCTTCTATTATATGTTTTATATATATAAAACTATAGATGCATATTACACGATAAACACGATTTTTCTTTGTTTATTGCTAATTATCTATTCGTTGTTCTATATATATTTAAAAAAAATATATATTATTTATTTAACCTTAAATAAAAATTGTTATCGACATTCGTTGTCTCCGCCTTTTTAACACGAGCTTTGCTAAAAAAAAGATGTAAGACATATTAAATAATATCTATATATTTTTTAAGAAAAAACTTTATGGAATACACAATAAAAAATTTTGTACCATGTATTAAATAAATAAATAAAAATGAAAAATATTTCCTGCCGGACTCTCTCGACCCATCGCCTTACACCGCACTGGAGGGGTGGATTCATACATCCGTCACTAATAATCCTAAAATATCTTTTTATTTTTAATTCTGTTTAATTATAATTTATTTTAATGTTATGCTTATTTTTTGTTATTTATGTGATGAATTTTACATTCATTTTATGTTTTAATTAGGTACCTACCTAATACGTAAATTTTTTTTTTTCTTTTCTTTTATAGTTTATAGTTGTTTATGTAATATAGCAGACTGGGATTGCACTATCCTCCCAGTCCTGCTAAAATAAATAAAAAACTTAAATAAAAAAATATATATATTATTTTCCTCAGGGCCTCCTGTGTGAAGCTGATTTATAAAAAAGTAATTAATTAATTATAAGCAATATATATGAAGTAAATAATACTCTCAATATCGCCCTGGCATAAGACCACCATTCAGAGAAAAGTAGCTTGAAATGGCTTTAGCCGTGTTTGGTGACCACATCTGAATAGTCAGGTATCTCCCAACTTCCTCACCCTCACCTTCTTTCCTACCTTCAGCATCGTAACATACCCCAACTGGGAATGCCATAGACAGAGACTCACTGGCTCCTGACGAGAGCAGATAAGACTCTTGTGTGGTATTCACATAAAAAAAAGATATATACGGTGTAAATACATTCTTGTCAGGAGTCACTCTTTTTTTAACGTGGGCCCACCCAACCGACTAGACCATGATCTATGTCAATGCTCCCAATTTCCTGGAGCCAGTGAGACTATGGCATCACCGATAAATTGGGGTAAGCTGTGAGGCTGAAGGTATTGGGGAGTGGAAAGAGGAATATATGGGCAATTTCAAGAAGAGGAATTACCTGAGCATTTAGATCTGGTCACCAAATACGGCTAAAGCCATTTCAGGCAACGTTTCACCTCTGAATGGTGGTCTTACACCGGGACGATACTGAGAGTATCTTCCATACCGTAACGTGCCGCAAATGTTTGAATGAATAAATTGTGAAATATCAAATATCAGGGCCTACGTCATCTTTGGGGATGCTGTGTGGAAAGTGTTTTTAAGGAAAGGAAGAAGATAAAGTTCTGGGAAGGAAATTGGTATGAGGGGTGGATAGGAATCTGGAGGTCAGTGAGTCCAAGAGCGACGTACGTATGAATCCATCCTTCCAACCGCGGTGCAAGGCGATGTGTTGAGAGATTCCGGCTGGAGAGGATAAAATATATCCTTCAATCAGTCTCTCTCGATCCTGGCCATCACACGGCACGTGGGCAAATGCATCGGCCGCCAAGACCTGGACAAATCTCACCCCATGAACCCGGCACCCCTGCTAAGTCACCAAACGTGGCGAACTACTTGGGGTGATCTAAGGCAGAATAGTTGGTTATCCAATAAATGGTTCCCGGGGCAGCGATACCCATACCCGCCTCTCAAATTGAAGTGACTGAGTTGGCTTCGCATTTGGGTTCCACTCAGGCGTCACGCGTTCGATTCCTCGGATGGCTAAGTCCTCCATCACAACACAAGCAACATTTTCCGCTTGCTGTGGTGGTAGTAGGAGATTTACAAATATTGTTATTCGTGACTTTGGAACGTTTGTCTTTCTTTAACCTTTAACTGTTGACGTGGGTCGATAGGTGCACTATTGCTGATGACCCACCCGAGGGACGGGTTTTATTATGTACTACTTACTACTACACATAGATCCCAGGTGTGGTCTCCAGATAGTCTGCTGTCAGGATGTAATTTGAGCTGCTTTTGTTGACTTCCTTCTGTTCCACACCACGGGAACTTACAGTAGAGATAATAGTTTGTCGGTTTGAGGTTATCCTTTGTTGAAGTAAAATCACTTGTGTTTTGTACTGGATATTTGTAACCGTTTATTCTGTTGAATAATTCAATTTCGATTCTAAACACTTGACTGGCGACAATATGTAATTGAGAGTAATTCTTAAAGTCTAGCAGAAGCGAAAGAAAGAATTATGTACTACTTACTGCCTTCAACATTTTGTAGAAACATAAAAATGTTTTTCTATAAATCTTCATTCATTTGAGTCGGAAATTAATATGATCATGCATACCGCCTGACATTGGGAGTCGGCAATCAAAAGTTAAAAAAATAAAAATATATATTTAGGCATGCCGGGATTTAAACCGCAGCCTCCGGATTGCTAGTTGAGAGCCTTACCCCTCGACCACGGAGGCCGTCAGACACATACTTTAAACATAACATTTACATTACCTTTAACTGTAACCCCAACCGGTAGGGCAAAGTTGTGTGGTGGGTAAATAATTATGATAATAGTAAATTATGAAAAAAATATACATATTAGAAACAAAGTAAAGTGTAAGGCATCTAATAAACTTTCTAATGACATAACAGTTATATTCAACTTGGTAACGTTGTACATTAAAATATGACCTCAGTGTTTCCAAATTACTTGTTTTAATGTCTAATAATAGCTACGCACATTATTACATTTGTACTTAGCTATCAATGTTTACAATTTGGTGTAATTAGAGAAATAGTTGCCGATGACGGTTCCTAGTCGTTTACATTCATTCTAATCACCCAGAATGTTGTTGATGACTCTTTAATCTTAGTTTGTGTCATATCTTTCTGAATATTATTTATCGGTTACTTAGGAAAAATCCCATGTATAAATTTAAAATACTACAATTAATAGTCCATTAAAAAAATCTCGATTTGTAATATTTTAATTAAATTAAGACAATATTGCGAAACTCAATCGAAAATATGGAATCGAAAAATCAGAAAAGGAAACGGTCATATATCTAAGACGCGAACCTATTCCTGGTTTGCGAATTCCTGTGTTCGTGTCCTAATTAAAATATTAGAATTTAAGAGCGTTTAACCAACCAGCCAGTGGACGAAAATCCAAGTTTTGTCGAATGTTGTTCTTACGATCGTGCAGGGCCGCTAAAAGCAGAAAGATTTTTCTCCGTACCAGCTTTTTAAAATTATGACTCAATATCGATTTTATTTCATTCCAAATTTGTTTTAATTTACACCTACATCCAAAAATGCTGAAAGGCGTGATGATAAAAATATTAAAATAATTTACTTTTTGTAATTATATTGTGATTATAAGTATTTATCATTTTTCAATAATGGCTAAGTTAAATAAGAATGTTAAAAAAATCTGAAATATATTAGTTTGTAAGTGCGCAAATAAATACACAAACGGATCAATTTTCGTCAAGAAACACATGTACGTATATATTTTTTAATGATTTTATTTATACTAAAATTAAAATTCTAAAACATGCGATACCCAGATAATGTATTGATTTATTTGATTTATTTTACTGCATGATTATATGATTTGAAATGGGTGTGGTATAATACCAAATCCTTTTTGAAAATTTAACAAATCTGCAAACGACCTATGGTGTAACCTTATTATACTAAAAATAATCATTTTTTTAATTTAAATATGCGAATGCTAGATAAAAGAACAATCTTTCGAAATCCACTTATAATTTTTTTGTGGAAATGAGTCAATACGTCTTAAATCTGATTTAAAAATGACATATATCTGGTTTTCCCTGGTAATACCCTCTTAAGGTTTCACTCATTAATTAAAAATAAAAATAAATATTCATCTTGGGCCTGCAGAAATCAGCAGATGTCGCATATTAAAATAAAAAAAAATGGATAAAATTTATTCAAGACATTATCTAGATATCATTTAGTTCGGGTTTAAATCTTGCAATCATATGTAAATACAACAGCCAATAAAAATATGCGTTATGAAAATGAAGATAAATTTGGTAGGTCTTAGTCGAAGTATGATACAATTAAATATGAGACCGAATTGGTAGTGACTGTGTTGGTAGAACACCGTCCCGGCAAGGCATAGGTCCTGGGTTCGTGTTTTAGATGTGACCGTATCTTTTTCTGCTTCCAGAATATCGTTTGAGTTTCGCTAATATGGTCTGTATTTAATTAAAATATTAAAAAGAATAAATAAAAATTGGCCCTTTTATTTTATTTTGTTCGATACTGCAAAGGCTTTTCAATTTCGGAGGCGAGAATGGGTACCGCCGCGCTGCCTGGGGAACCATTCATTGAACTACCAACGCTTCTGCCGTGTTTGCCACGTTTGTTAGATTTTTTAATATTAGGTCCACACAAGACAATGTCATTTGAGATGCATTTGATACACATGTTGTAGGAAGGAAATGACACAGAGGCCAGCAAATCATTCCACAGCCGAGGTTTTGAATACAAGAACGAGTCGAAGAAGCGACTCGTTCTAAAGCGACAAATGTCAACCGTATACATATGTTACACACCGTTTACTATGCACCGGGGCCGAAGGGATCAATGACATCTTCCATTGAAATACCGGTAGAACCAGGAAAGCATTCCTACCCGAAGCCTGAGCTCTAAAGATTGCAATCCGTTTGTTAGGTTATGAGAATCTATCAAACGGAATACCCGTTTCTGCAAAGAGTTGAGGGTTTTTTCAGGTATTTTGGGACTCCAGACCATAGGTGGCTGCCAAATTGAACCGTAGGGTGCACTTTTGATTCGTTCAGGATTAGCAGTTGTGTACTATTAAAGTATCTACGGGCCCTGTACAATAATCCCAGTTTTTGAGAAAATGTTGCGTCTGAAAACTGTTTCCGAGTTACAGCTTCAGATGCACTTTTTTATTTTTTATTATTTCATAAATGTTTACATGATACATTTTTCCCATTTTTTAACTACCATACCAGGCTATTGCCCGTGTTATGGGAGTATAATACTTTAATTCATCAGGGCAGTATAATACTCAGTAGAGTATTATACTGCCCCGATGAAGCTACGGTTGCAGCGAAACCCGGTCGGCATAAAGTATAAAAATAAAAGTGGTGTTTAAAAAGTTATTGTTTTATTTTAAATTGTTTTTTTATTGTAATATTAAGCTCTCATGTGTTGTTTGAAGAAATCTCTTCCCTTTTCAAATATCCAATGTTTGATACGGGCTTTAAAGAGAGATTTAGAATTATTCTGTGACATTATATCGGAACTCAGAGCATTATACATTTTGGGAGCGATAAACCAGAATTGTCGTTGAGCGAATGAGGTTTTAGTTTTAGGGACCACGCAACTCAGGTTTGATGAAAAACGTGTGTGTGCTTGATGTTGTGGAGCCACCAGTAGATTATTTTGGCATATATAACATACGATTATCTTAGTAAATAACTGTTGAATATCTAAGACCTTGATTTTAGCAAAGAGTTCATTTGAGGGATGGGTAGGTGGCATTTAAATATAATTCTCAAAATGAGTTTTTGAACTGTAATAATTGGATTGATAATGGATTCAGCACAACCACCCCATCCCACAATACCATATGTTGCTATGGATTGGAAAAGGGCAAAGTATACGGTTCTTAGGGTCTGTAAATCTAAGATGGACCTAAGGGAGCAGAATATATGGCAGAGTTTACGGAGTTTTTTTACTGTGTCACTTATATGGGCTTCCCAACGCAGTTGGTTGTCTATGATTATCCCCAGATATTTAACTATCTTTGATGATTTAAGAACAGAACAAGTGCAATTAATATTAGGTGTGATTTCGGGAGTGTGTAAATTGAGTGAACATGAGTGAATGATTGGTATAAGGCAGTTGTTAGTTGTTAGTTGAAAAAGTCATATATTGTGTTTTGTCGATGTAAAGTGTGAGGAGGTTAGTGTCAAGCCAATGCTTTACTTTTATAAGGCCATTATTAGTTTTGTTAATAACGGAGTGCCATGTTTCATCTTCGAATATTAAGACCGTGTCATAGGCAAATGATAATATCTTACCTCCAATATTCATGGCACGTAGTGAGTTAATGTATATAAGAAATAAAATTGGTCCTAGTATACTTGCCTTGAGGTACACCATAGGACGCAGATAATTTATTACTTATATGTTTTTTATTAGATTGGATAAGAGTTTGTTGTGTTCGGTTTATCAGGTAGTTTTCAAACCATGTGTAGGCTACTCCTGTTATTCAAATCTGTTGTAGTTTTTTTAGTAGTAAGGGATGGGAGACCGTATCAAATGCTTTTGCGAGATCAAGAAAAACAGCAAGTGGTTTGCGACCAATGTCGAGATTATAAGAAACTATCTTTGTAAGGGCGGCTATTGCATCTGAAGTGCTCCTACCTTTGCGAAAGCCATATTGGTTATCCGACAATATTTTGTTATCTTCGAGGAATTTACAGAGTCTACGTTTAACCGCTTTTTCTATAATTTTACATATTGTGCTTAGCAAGGATATTGGTCGGCAGTTGTTTACAGAAAATTTGTCACCTGCTTTGAAGATTGGGATTATTGTGGCCTGTTTTAGGGAGTTCGGGAAAATGCCAGTTTTGAAGCTTAAATTGATTATGTGTTTAAGAGTACCTCAGATAACTCAGAGTACCGCGTTGGAAATGGACTGCAAATTAGTCAAAAATACGAAACGAAACGAACATGGTTTTTGATGGAATTGGGTGATAATATGTGTATGAGAAAAATAATGGACTACGAGGAAGAAGGAAACCAATCACTTACTTCTTAGGCGAACAACACAATTACTATTATAGTTTATTTATCGTTATTTGTTTTTGGGGTGTTATGCCGTGTTGCGCTACCTCCTTCATTAGCCAACTTTTCGGACACTGCAAAACAAATAACGAAAATACTTTTGGCCGTGAAAATCTTAAAACGTATCTGATTTTGAACGTTTATTTAGTTCCACCATGGTACCTAGACGTATTGCTACAACACAGATAGTATTAAACTATCTTTATATTGTAAAATCATCATCTTTAAGTTCATAAAACGAATACATGAACACGAACACCCCAAAAAAATACTTTCCCTGTAGTTCAAAATATTCTTCTCAAGTTGTTTCCAATATCCCAAAATAGATACGGAATAAGTTAGTCAAATCAATTTGGGAGGCGGATATGGGTACCGCCGCCCAGGGAACCATTTATTGGAATACAAACACCTCTGCTATGGGACACCCCAAGTGGTCCGCTAAGTTTGGAGACTTAGCAGAGGTCCCCGGATTCAAGGGCCGAGGTTTACCCGGACCTTGGCGGTGGATGTTTGCCCCAGGCCACATTGAGACTGATTGAGGGAGACCTTTTGACCTCTCGCCGTACTCTCTCGAACTATCGCCTTGCAGTGGGAGTGATGGATTCATACGTCCGTCACTTCAGGACACATTGAACCCCACATTTGAATTCAACATCAGACCCCTGATACCTTTTTCCTTTGCAGATCTTCTTCTCCTCCCTTACCTAAAAATACCCTACACACAGTATGGCCAAAGCTGACATGAGTGTAATTATTTTCCTCAGGGCCTCCTGCTTTGAGCTAATGTGAAAAAAGTCTTTCGTGTATGCATAATGCTTAACCGTCGTTATATCCATTTAATAATTCTCGTAAGCTTTATAAAAAATATTTCTGTAATTAAAGTAGAACAGTATAGGTAGGACCTATGTAATATCACGTAAACCTCTCTCATTTCATAATAATATGTTTCCTGAGAAAAAAAAAAACAATTTTTGACTTTCTGATTCGGACCTATCAATACGGTTGAAGAATGCAATCAGAGGAATGAAGATAAGATAACATCATCTAATTGCTTTATAGAATGGATAAATAAGATTTATTCCACAGGTAAAGTTGTTTTGTGTTCTCGGATTCAAAATGAATCACATCTTGCAACTCTTATTTGTAATAATATCAATTCATTCCGTCCGTTGCCATGTAGTCCGGATAAAAGATAATATAGTTCAAGTAGACAATACCAATATCGGTAAATTAAGTAACTCGATACATTATTTGATTTTAGCCATATTAGATACGATACTTGATGTTATACTGCTGTATGTGCCCGTTACAAAACCTTTGACGTAAATATTCGCACGGAAATGAACACAATATATTTATTTTTCAACCGCTTCGGCAATCGAATCTGAGACCAAAAGCGAAAAGTTCTTCCTTTAAATATAGATCTACAGATCCACCGTTAAATTCTCTCATACATATTACTGGACGGCTTCATTGCATAATAGCTAAATATTTTCAATACCATAACAAATAATATTTCTTTTAGTTGGATAAAGTAGTGTTTTTTGTTTATCATTTTTCTTTTGCAGATGACATCAAAATTGAGCCCGTTAATCCACACCCAGCAGTCCCCACACCAGTTCGAGTAGCTCGTCAAATTCAAGCGAATGCTGAATTTATTCTCAACGCTGCTAATAACTACAATCTAGGGCCAGATGCTGCAAGAAGAGGAATCCCAAGTCCATACATTCTTCCAATTGGTGGGTCAACGACACGAACTCCTCAAATCAGTACAACTACAGCAAGGGGATATAATGGAAGAACAACTCCAATTGTGACGACGCCAAGAAATAGACCAGGAGGCAATAATGCTGGTGGGAACAATGGAGGAAGCGGCAATGCTGGTGGAAACAATGGTGGTGGAAACAACAATGCCGGTGGAAGTAATGCTGGTTGGGGAAACAACAATGGAGGAAGCAACACTGCCGGTGGAAACAATGGTGGTGGAAACAACAATGTCGGTGGAAGTAATAATGGTTGGGGAAACAACAATGCTGGGGGTACCGGTAATTATTCCAATGGTGAACTTGATGAGATCTTCGGACATGGCGATAATGGAGGCTCTGTAATAAGCAGCACTAGTACCCAAGCCACATGGTCTACCCAGAGTTATGAACCACAAAGACCTGATGGTGGTTGGCACCACGGACATGGTCATGGAAGACATGGCCACGGTCATGGTGGAAGAGACGGCTATGATAGGTGGTAGATCCTAATCAGGAGAGCGTTATTAAATTAGTGAAGATATTTTTAAAACTTTAAAATTCAACAAAATCATTTAAAGGAACCTTTCCGATGAGATAGCAAATGAGCGTTGAATTTATTTAAAGTCTGACTTTTCAGACTGATAAGACAAACCGATCGATAGCTATTACAATAACGTTTCTTATTATTGTGGAAGATCCTATGAACACCTGGTGGCAAGCATTTCAGTTTTATATGTGCCATTTATACAAGTTTTATTAAATAAATCATTTCATAAAACTACATACATTAATAAATTTAAAAAAGTTAATTAATAAAAATAAATAAATTATATAGTATATTTGCGGAACGTTCCAGAGTGGAAGATACTCTCAGTATCGCCCTGGTGTAAGACCATCATTCAGAATTGAAACGTTGCTTGAAATGGCTTTAGCCGTTTTGGTGACCAGATCTGAATAGCCATGAACTTTCTCTCCCACATCTCCTTCCCTTCCCTACTACCTTCAGCCTCACATCATACCCAATTGGAGACTCACTGACTACAAGGCGCCTTAGTTTTTGTATGTTCAATAGACCAATGAAAAATTTTACAGGAGGAGAAGGTTTTCTTTCATTATTTCAATGAAACATTATGATAGGTGTTTAAGATAAAGCTATTTCCGTAAAGGTAAATGTCGCGTTAGTTTAAATAATTCTTAGTTAACTGATTAACTATCATTTTTTATACTTTATTTTTAATTTTAAAGTGGAGATTGAACAAAAACTAAAATGGTCTATTGAACAAATAAGAACTGAGGTGACGTAAACAGACACTGGGAGAAGTTGGGACTCTTGTGCGGTATTCATATAAAACATAGAAAAACGTATAAATAAATTGAATGAAAAAATATATTTGTTTGAAACATACCAAAACCACCGATCGTAAAGGAGACCATCGTAAAAATTGAAATGAGTATGGACTGAATGAAAAAAAGAGGAAATATTATAACCTTTTACAAGAAAGATTTGTTTTATCATCCATTATTTGTTGTACTTGCCTCGCAAGGACCAAGTACGCGCCGTAATTAGTCATTAGAACAGTTGATAGCTTAATGGGAATACAACGGCCATTTTTCTTGAATCAGGAATGAATCAACGTTCAGCTTTAAGCGACTTTATTTACATAAAATGCGTATAAAATGGTAAATAACATGGTTTTAATTATTCATTGTTTGTGAAATAGATATAAAACGGTAGCGCCAAAAGAACTTAACCCTTGTTTAAAGTAAAAATGTGTATTAATTCAGAAATTAAACCTAATTACAGAGACCCATGCTTGTGTAATTGTTGTGTAGTGGTGAACTGGATGAATTAAAACTTAACATTGTGCGCTTTTATAATCACCGTGACGATTCACGGTTACGGTACCGTGAGCGCATAAAAAGTCAATAAACATACATTCATTATTATTTTTAATTGTTAAACTAACGTTTAAGACAAGATTTTTTATGCATAGCACAAAGGGTAACAATTATTATAAGCAATAATTATCAGCCTGAAACACTCATTCACATTGAAAAAATCTTCCGAGAAAAAATACATGACGCCAACGGGACTTGACCCCGTGCCCTTCTGATTGCCGGTCAGCTGCTCTCCCAATTGAGCTATGGCGGCTTATCTTATACCCGCCAAATGATTCAATATATACTAGTGTTTCATTCAACAATAACTGCTTATTATATTTTTTCCACCTGAAAACAACCAACTTTATTTTTGCGACAGAGACACTGTTAGTGTTAAATCCGTCGCTAGGTGGCGTCGAGACAAATTATGTCTTCATTTATTGGGGAAATACTTAAACTTGTCAAATATTAAATAAAGTTGGTTGTTTTCAGGTGGAAAAAATATAATAAGCAGTAATTGTTGAATGAAACACTAGTATATATTGAATCATTTGGCGGGTTTAAGATAAGCCGCCATAGCTCAATTGGGAGAGCAGCTGACCGGCAATCAGAAGGGCACGGGTTCAAGTCCCGTTGGCGTCATGTATTTTTTCTCGTAAGATTTTTTCAATGTGGATGAGTGTTTCAGGCTGATAATTATTGCTTATAATAATAAACATACATTCCTTAACCCAATAATGCTACAGCTCTTTCAAAAGATGAGATAGACAATGTGTGTGAGTCTGTTTCCTCCAAAGGAAAAAGTCATCATTTTCTTGCTTCATACCTACCAATATTATTTGCCGTGACGATAATTTTGAAAATATGCATAGTCACAAGGATAATATTAAAGTGTGAGTGAATTCCAAAAATTTGAAAACGTCAAATGTTAATGTGCCGATGGTTTTGCTTTTGTCCTTAAACCATAATGCTGCAGCTCTTTCTTACACACTAAATAACAACAGTCAAAAATGAGACAAACGATGAACGTATAACTGCCCTGAAGGTAACTTACAAAAATTATAATGGTTGTAATAATTATAGTGGTAATTAAAATTATTACAATTTTTTTTTTAAATATTTATATTGAGGGATCAGTAGGATTTATAGGTTCAATTAGGAATTCCACAGAGCCGAACCCTCTGATATGAAAATATCTGGAGTCGGTGAATTATTTTCCCATCTGGTCTCTGGTAGGTTGACATGTTGTTCTTGTACTGTTTTGTAATTATAATACTTATATAGTGCAATTGCATAACGTGGATTGACCAGATGATCATTTGGGAAGTGTGTGAAAAGGTTTAGTTTTTCCTGTGGGGAAAATTAAACCCGGACATTTAAATCTGGTGCGTAAAAATACATCTCCCTCACACGTATAAAGAAAATGAAACGCAATTCCCGTCGCAAAAAAGTAGTACTTTGGAGGAAACGGACACACGTATTTTGTGTGCATCACCATTATTTAATGTGTAAGAAAGAGCCGCAGCATTATAGCGATAAGGAACGTATGTTTATTGCCTTTTTGCCATCACGGTATTAGAGAACTCCATTCCATTTTTTTTTAATGAATCATAATGACCTTCTGACTTAAATAACTGCATTTTTTTAAATTTGTTTTAATAGCTAAAATAATTTTCAAAGTAAACATTTTTCAAGATCCCCCGAAAAACACCGCACGTATAGCGAATTGTGTGACGTCATCACTCCTGAAAAGTTTTTCAACATGTGTTCATTTTGTATGACAGTTATACGTAAGAAAGTAAGGTACTATTCGATAAGTTAAAACATTATTTAGGTGGAATTGTTTATTTATTATATTATTTTTATTATATTATTATATTTTTCAATATTATTACGGGAGAGTGGTATATAAATTGTTTGAAATTATTATTTTTAGCTTTTAAAATCAATACTATCTCAAACGGAGCATCACCTGCACAATGCAAAAATTATTTATTATTATTTATTTATTATTATTTATTTACTACAGATAGATACAAAAGAAAGTACAAATAACATATTAGGAAGCTTTGCCTGTCCAACTAGGAAAGTTTCCCGTTCCAGGACAGACAAATTGACAGGTTTAGTTCATATTATTCCAAGAAATGTACATAATTACATAACAAACAAAAAAATAGAAAAAGTAACCTGGTAGCATATATTATTATACTCGGATTTACCGAATTAACCTGGTAACGTATAATATATTCGGATTTACAGTGTATGAGATAAGCAAGTAAGTTAGTAATAAGAACTTAAAAGTATAAACCAGGTACCTGATAACAAGTTGGAGGAATTACATAAAGATTTACAACATAAACATAAAGAGTTAATGCTATTATAAACAATATAATAAAGATATGAAGTTATGTTAGGTTATATGTTTGAAGTATGAACTTATAATACATAGTGCACTTATAAGAGAAACTATATTAAAATTTACAAAATCAGATACCTATAATTTGTGTATGTAATAATATATTTGTTTTTATTTTATTATTATTTATGCGTTAGAACTATAATGTGTAATAAATTAAGTGCAAACATGAGTATTTTCACTGATTTAAAACATGTTTTCAGTACAAATTATATTATACGATAATAAGAATACACCGCGCTCATGTCTTGAACTACTCCTGCTAAAATATGAAAACAATATAAATATAATTGTAAGCAAATAAGATACAGGCGATGCAGCGCCTACCAGCTGATCAACGACGGCCATTTTGAATTCGAAGTTCGTAGAGAAGTGAGTCGTTCGCGAACGAGTCGGCTCAGTGACCCGGGTCTTCATACGGATCCGTAAGATCCGGTTTCGTAAGACCGATCTTCAAAGCTACGGACACACTTGCTCGTGGTTCGCGGATTTTTGCGAACAAGTGAGCGGGTAGCAATTGCTACTAGGTAGCATGCTCTTTGGCTTCTAATGAGCAAGTGTGTCCGTAGCTTAATTCAGTCGTTCAATTGAGCCGATTCACTGAACCGGATCTTTTCATTCTCGTTCAACTGAGTCGCTTTGCCCGTCTCTAGGTAGCATTTTGATGTAACATATAATATTTTTTAGATTTGATAATTTTTTGTATTTTTTTTATATTATATTATATTTGATGTAATATTTTTTTCGAGCAGTTTAAAGTTTTTCAATATTTTAAATAATAGAGATAAACTAATAGAGATACCTCTATTTTTGATACTGAATTATTTAAGGCTCAAATATTGTTTCAATAAACACAACAACTAAATCTCTATAAACGGTATGAAATAACGAATAACATGAAATGTTGTTAATACTGATGGCTTGTGTCATACCTACAAAATCATAGTTTCAATACAATGACTGGTGACGCGTGACGTCAGCACTAACCATTCAGTAATACCAACTTTACAGTGTGTTTTGACGAGACGTTTAAAAATGCACTATTTAATAATTTTTTAAGAACTCTACGTTTAATATTATGAAATAAAACTTATATATTTAGAATCAGCGTTCATTGGTCAGTATGAACATATTTTTTAAAGCCATAATATTTTTCACTGGAGTTCCTTATTATGATACGCTTGATGTTTTGATACAAATTCAAATTCAAATTCAAAAAACCTTTTTGAACAAATCTAATACAAAGTACAAACGGTATTTATTTATTTATTAACGGTATAAATATGCCATAAATACATATTATATGTCACAAAATATTAGTTGTAGGTACATAGGAAATAATTTAAAAAAAGAGTTAAGTTAATTGTGGCATTCGATTAAGAAATGACACAAAGGGCTACAATTACATTCAATACTATAGTAAAAATAAACTTAATATTGATTGAAGATATATATATTCCTTCTTGTACCTAGCTTCCGTGCAGTTAAATAGATCCGCCACATCTGCGTATCTATTACTAACGTCATGTAATCTAGGTAAAACCGAGTGTTTTGTGTACTCAGTCCTGCTGTTGTTACATTGAAACAAGATTTTGGAGCGAGTTGCTCTAGTGGGTATATGAAATTCGATGAGCTTAGTTAAATCAGGACTGTCTATTCTACCATTTACAATTTTGAACATAAATATTAAGTCGGATATAATTCTTCGATCTGAGAGTTTTAATAAATTTAATTCTTACAACAAGTAATTATATTTTATGTTTTCAATGGGAATACCGAGTTTAAAATTTATATGTCTTAGGAATATGTGTTTTGACTACGTACTAAGGATGTATACAAAATTTTTACAGTTGATATATTCCTAAAACCTCTGGTATTTCGAAGAATGAAGCCAAGCATTTTTATTCCTTTATTAGTGATTGTATTTATATGGGATATAAAGTTTAATTTAGAGTCGAAAATTATTCCCAGGTCATTAATTTCTTCGACAGAGGTAAGGGTAGAGTTGTTAAGTACGTACGGATGAATTATTGGTTGACTTTGATGATGAATTATTGGTTGGTATTGAAGCTATATGTTTTCCTTTTTCTTATAGTAAGAAAGTGTATGAATGTGTTATAAAGTGTAAATATATCTAAATACAGGGTGTAAATAATTATTTTAAATTCAATATAATATCGCTACCTACCAATTGTCTTCGGCATTCGCATGTTAAGAGGGAACTGCGGGTGGGTTTGTGAATGCTTTGATCTTCGGTTGACCTGTTCAAACCTGTCCTATTAAAATGACTTACCTGGACCTATTTCCATAAAATATTTGTAGGGGCGTGTAAATAGCCCCTGACACGAGGGATGACTACCCTATGTAAAATTAACGAAAATTGAATTCTTCCCTATGTGACACAAAAAAACAGTCGACCCAGCAATCTCAAAAACCAAAGTGAAAACAAACAAACACTCACTCAGAGAATGCAGCTCAGCCACGATGTCCACACGAAAAGACACTTCTTTTCAATAAAAATGTCAAGGCGATATTGCATAATCTTGACAGATGTTTCGCACAGCAAGGAAGTTTCAACTATATACAATTAGTTAGTTTTCACAATGATAAAAATAAACAGCAAAAAATGTTCCAAAACAACAGATGACAGTTAGTTTCACTTGTTTATGTACTATTTTTAAAATCAATCCATTTAGGTGTCTACTGGATGAATTATTCTTCTGACTGACCAGGAGAGACATCTCTTGGCCTTTTACTGACACTCCCGTCAGAAGTAATTGCTTGATTCACAAAGGTAAGGAAACGCATGAATACACTGCATCTCAAGTCACATAGGTTAAATTCAATACAATACAAAACCCAGAGATGGCGCCCTTATGGTCTTATAGCATAAATTATTCATTTAAAGAAATTAATGCCCAAATATATTTATGGCGCGTATCCATATTCCCCGCCTTGGAAGTTCGTAGAGCTTACAAAAGAAAGAGTATAAAAATACAAATGAAACAAGAAATGAAATAGAAATAAAGTGACTATTCACCGGTAATATTCAGGAATGACACGCATTGGAAATTCGCAGAATCTCACAAAATAAAGAAAAATAACTAAAAATACAATGTAATAAAGTTCAATTGACCAAGATAACGGATATTAAGTAATGCCATGTCTGGGTCAGAGATCATTGAAACAATGACTAAAATCAAAAAAAATAAATAAATAAAAATAAACAAAAATAGATAAAATATAAAATTATTGCGTTGGAATGGGATATAATTTGACAACCGGACGTTTAAAAGAACCAAATCTTGTCTTTACCGTCGCAACGCGAACAATTTTATCCATTCCGGGATGGATTTCAGTTATCACGCCTAAAGGCCAATTTAACGGAGGGGAATCTTCTTGTCCCACTAGTACGACAGTTCCGATATCAATCGGATGATCAGAAGTAGTCCACTTCTGCCTGACTTGCAAGGTGTGCAGATACTCTGAACGCCACTTCTTCCAGAAGGACTGAACCATGCTGTCTAATAATTGCTTACGCTGAGTCAAATTGATTTTACCGTCTGCCAGGACAGAAGCAGGCAAGTACTGCAATGGTGTCGACATTAAAAAATGCGCAGGCGTAAGGACTTCTGGATAAGGGTCAGAAGACATAACTGTAAGTCTACGCGAATTCATTATGCACTCAATTTGAACTAGCACAGTCTGTAACTCCTCATAGGTGAGAAGCTGAGTTCCAATCACACGGTACAAGTGTGTCTTCATGCTCTTTATGTTCGACTCCCACATACCCCCAAAATGAGGCGCGCGTGGTGGAATCATTTTCCACTCTATACGACGCTTAGCGACTTCGCGCTTTAATGAGGGCTCATATTCAGATTCAACCAAAAACTTGTAGAGGTCATCTAATTGTGCCTTCGCACCCACAAAATTAGTACCATTATCTGAATACAAGCATGTTACCGGGCCACGCCGAGAAATAAAACGGCTGAAAGCAGCCAGGAAAGCATTTGAAGTTAAGTCAGAGACCAACTCAATATGAATAGCCTTGGTCACAAGGCATACGAAGAGACAAATATATGCCTTTTGAGAATGTTGTCCTCTCCGACGAGTCAGCGTAATACGGAGTGGACCTGCGTAATCTACACCGGTATGTACGAAGGCCTTTGCTTCTGCAACACGATATGACGGTAAATCTGCCATCTTCGGTGTAGGATGCGATGGATTTAAGCGGAAGCAACAATTGCATTTCCGCACCATCGCCCTAATAACAGTCCTAGCATCTAATATCCAATAGCGTTGACGTAAGATAGACATAAGAAGTCCTGGGCCTGTATGACAGTTCACGACATGAAAGTGAGCGAGGATCAGATCGACAACACAGTCATGTTTGGGAAGCAAAACCGGATGTTTAACCTCAAAAGGTAAATCCGATTTAGAAAGCCGCCCCCCAATACGTAACAGATTATCTCCATCAAGAAATAGAGATAAACTCTGAAGTCTTTTGGAATGAAATTTGCCTTCCTGGAGTGCAGCAATATCTCCTGCAAAATGAATACTCTGCACAGCACGAATCACAGCCTTTTCAGCAGTCATAAGATTATTGACCGTTCCAGAGGAAAGTGATATCTTTTTTATGAATCGGAGGACATAAACAACAATCCTTAGTAGTTTATCCCAAGTGGATATACGCTGAGCCAGTTCACTCAGGACCGATTTTTCACCCTGAAATGTTGCAATGAGCACATTAGCCTTGTGTTCAGGCATTTCACCAGTATTGGTAGGGTGAAACGGTTTTAATGGCCATTCCAAAGGTGGGCTGCGAATCCATGATGGGCCGTTCCACCATAAATCATGTGAAACGAGTTGGGAAGGAAGCATGCCACGAGAAAGGCAGTCGCTCGGGTTTTCACTACCAGCAACATGGTAAAAGTTCTCTGGAGACAAATTTTCTTGGCACTGAGCTACGCGATTACTAACAAACACCGACCAGCGATGCGGTGAAGAATGTATCTAAGAGAGCGCAACGGTAGAATCGGAAAACGCATATGTTCCTGCAATAGGAAGACGCTCAGAATAATTATCTTGAACCGTCCGTATTAATTTGGACATCAATACTGCGGCACAGAGCTCCAAACGAGCGAGGGTCGTCACTTTGGTGGGAGAAACCTTTGATTTTGCGCACAACAATCTCACTGTAATTTTTCCAAACAGATCAGTGGTGTGCAAATAAATCACACAGCCGTAACCATTCATGCTTGCATCGCAGAAAGCAACAACGAGCACCGTACTGTCTTTCAGGACACCAACATGGCGAGGGATTTTTATCATTGAAATTAGCGGAAATTCCTGTGTAAGCGCCGAAAACCGACGAATAGCGCTATCAGGGGGTGTATCATCCCAACCAATGTTGCACAGCCATAGCTCTTTGATAAGTAATTTAGCGTACAGAATGACAGGGGCGACCAAGCCGAGGACATCAAATAAACGGGCGACTATGGAGAGGATGCTCCGCTTTGTGCACTTCTCCTGAACATAAGATGTCGTAAAGAAGAAGCTGTCATCAGCTGGTTCCCACGAAAGGCCCAACACCTTAGAGGTATTGTTAGAACCAACAGTGAAGTCCACTGGGCTGCGGTGAGAATCCGGGAGGTTCTCAAGTACAACTTGAGAATTACTAGTCCATTTTACTAAATCAAAGGCACCGGACTTAAACAACGAGATTAATTCTCGAGAAAGACGTATGGCGCTGGGCTCATCTGCAATAGAATAGACCAGGTCGTCCATATACAGCTTGGACTCTGCCACTTTGGCAGCATCCGGGTAATGTGGTCTCATATCCTGGGCCAACTGGCGAACCGTCCGCATTGCTAAGTATGGACTTGCCGTCAAGCCGAAAGGAACTCGATTGAACTGAAAAGTTCGTATGAGACCATTATTTGAGAATCGAAATAAGATCCTCAGGTATCTGCGATGCTTGCTAGGAACTTCAATCTGTAAATACATTTGCTTTATATCCGCATTCATAGCGATGGGAAAAAGACGAAAGTCAAGCAAAAGCAGAAACAAATCGGCTTGCAAATTGGGACCAGTATGAATAATGTCATTCAGTGACAGCCCTGTGTGTGTTTTAGCACTAGCATCGAGCACAATACGAGGCATTGGTTTGTCTGGACGAGTGACAGCATGATGTGGGATGTAATATCCATCTTCTGTGATATCAGACTCTGAGACTTCTGATAGGTAATTATTTTCAATATATTCACTGATAACCTTGTTATAATTCTCCTGCAAAGCAGGGGAATGTTTAAATTTTCGCTCCAATGCCAAAAATCGGCGTTGGGCAGCAGTACGAGAATTACCCAATTGTCTTGGATCTTTACAGAAAGGTAAAGCAACAGAATATCTACCATCATCAGTGCGAGAAATTGATGAAGTAAAGAGATTCTCACATTCTGTCTCCTCCGGACTTAGAAATTTTATATTAGGTATCTCTTCTAACAGCCAAAATTTTTGCACTAAATCATTAAGTGCGAGTGCCGAGAATGATGTGTTTGTGTTGAGCACATTATTGGGGTAATCACCCATCAACACGAAACCGAAAGCGGTCGATAACGCGGGGGGTGCACTAGTACCCGATTCAACCCTGTTCCCTAAATAAATATATGGGAACAGTTGTGCACCGATGACGACATCCACGCATCCAGGAATATTCCATGTTAAGTCTGCGAGAGGTATGCCCTCTAAGTACCTCATATCACCCTTGGCTATATAGTGATTAGGTAATTGGTCGGTGATACTGTCAACGACAAGCGCATGTATATTATATTTATTCTCTGGGTATACGCGAGACTCAATATCCAAATACACGTAACCGAAAATTGGTCGAGACGTTGATCCAATTCCTTTGACAAACGAATTACTCAAAGGAATTATTGGTAAATTCAGCGTCTTACAACAATCGACCGTAATCAAATTATTTTGAGAGCCATTATCAATTAGGCACCGAACAATAACTTTATTTCCGCTTTTAAGCTTCGCGTATACTTGTGCGGTCGAAAGTAAAATAGAAGAGTTCGGTGTTACTTTGGCACAAAGCGAACACGAAGGATTGACATTCGCGGTCCCCTCCACTTGCTTATCACCAATGCCAGTTCCATTGATGCTGGATGACACTGGAGGGGGGACTGACGGTTCTTCACTGGTAGGTACTTGCGACGTATGTACATGAGTATTGGTTTTCATATTATTCACACTGCCGAAATGTAAGAATGTATGATGACGTTTATTGCACAAATCACAAACTAACCCCGATTTGCATGACTTGATTGTATGTGAACCACTAAGGCAATTTACACAGGCATTTTTCGATTTTATAAATTCAAATCGAGCCTGTGGGGAACTCATACATTTAAACTTTGAGCAAACGTTGATTAAATGATCAGTTTTGTTACACAGAATACATCCTTTCGGCGGAGCTGGGAAGCGCGGAATATTCGCATTACTCGCGACGAACGATTTAGTATTATTTGATCGGGAGGACGAAATGGGATGCGTTTTATTTACGACACCATGCGAGTTACTCGTTCGTTCTAAAATCTTTACTTGATCTTGTACAAACGAAACTAACTCATTATAAGAAGGAATTTCTTTATTACGAACTGTCAGCTCAAAGTTCTGAGCCGTCTGTGAATCAATTTTTCTTACCGCGCAGTGAAACAAAATAAAATCAGTTAAATCTTCAATACCTAACTGCTTTAATGCCGACACTGACGAAGAATATCTTTCAATGAAAGAATTGAGACTGGCAGATGTATTCGTGCAGTTTTTCGCATCGAGAATATTATTTAAATAATGTGTTCCTAGTGTACGTTTATCTTGATATTTTTTAACTAAACTCTCCCAAATGATCTGATATGTATCACCCGAAGGCACAATGCCTGCGGTTATGTTCAAAGCCCCGTGTGTGAGTTTTCCGACTAAGTACTGCACACGCTGCGAGTCAGTTAGCTGTCTATTATTATGGATATTGGCTTTAAATGACTCAAAAAATTTCGACCAACTTTCATTCTTACCATTGAAGGTTGGAAGATCTATTGCAGGAAGATTAATCATACACGGCTCCCGCGACTTATTTTGTGACGTCAGTGATTCTCTTACAGAAGTTTTCATATTCGATCTAGTTCGTTTGACCTTCAAAAAAAGATCATCAAAAGCATTTAAAGCTTGAAAATCTGGTTTAAATTCTGGATTTAAAGTTAACTGACGATCATTGATGCTATCTATAATATTTTCAAATTGACTTCGCATTTGATCAATCATCTCTGACTGAGCCATAAACACTTCGTTATTTCTTGACTCAAAATTAGATATATTATTTGTTGCATTATACAGATCGTTCATACGAAAAAAAAGATTTTCCTTTTTTGCGGTTAAAAGAATAAGCGATCTGTCTTGAGCCTCATCAAAACCCTCCTCCGTAATTCTTGGCATTTTTTATATATGCGAAAAGATTACCACAAAATTCTACAATAATGTTACAATGTTAATAATTAATTAATAATAATGTTGCGAATAATTATCCAAAATTACGACAATTCTGCGAACAATGTTAACAATTAATTAATAATAATAATGTTGCGAATAATTATCCAAAATTACGATAATTCTGCGAACATCCAAATATGTCATCCAAAAGCAAAAAACAAGACCAGCTATAGTTCTCAAAAAATGAGAGGTACTTCAAATTTACCAAAAAAAATACGTAAATTCAAACATCCATGTAATTAAGCTATAATCTCGAATTGAATGTATGAATGAATTAATAATCCAGGCTACGAAGGACCAATAAATATGTAGGGGCGTGTAAATAGCCCCTGACACGAGGGATGACTATCCTATGTAAAATTAACGAAAATTGAATTCTTCCCTATGTGACACAAAAAAACAGTCGACCCAGCAATCTCAAAAACCAAAGTGAAAACAAACAAACACTCACTCAGAGAATGCAGCTCAGCCACGATGTCCACACGAAAAGACACTTCTTTTCAATAAAAATGTCAAGGCGATATTGCATAATCTTGACAGATGTTTCGCACAGCAAGGAAGTTTCAACTATATACAATTAGTTAGTTTTCACAATGATAAAAATAAACAGCAAAAAATGTTCCAAAACAACAGATGACAGTTAGTTTCACTTGTTTATGTACTATTTTTAAAATCAATCCATTTAGGTGTCTACTGGATGAATTATTCTTCTGACTGACCAGGAGAGACATCTCTTGGCCTTTTACTGACACTCCCGTCAGAAGTAATTGCTTGATTCACAAAGGTAAGGAAACGCATGAATACACTGCATCTCAAGTCACATAGGTTAAATTCAATACAATAAAAAACCCAGAGATGGCGCCCTTATGGTCTTATAGCATAAATTATTCATTTAAAGAAATTAATGCCCAAATATATTTATGGCGCGTATCCAATATTTTTTTCGAAAAATAAGTAGTGTGAAATTCAGTTTTTTTTTTTTTTTTATAATTATTTCATACATTTCTTGAAAGTACACTTTTATGTTTTTTTTTACTACCATACTAGGCTAATGCCCGTGTTAAGGTAATCATACATGATATAAGTTATACAGTGTGAGAACTTAATAATGATAACGTAAATATAACAAGATATATGCATACGTAAGCACATAAACACATACATATGCATATACATATACAAATACATATATATATACACACACAAATACATGTCTGTTCGGTCCAAAAGCTAAAACTTCTTAAGTTTTAGCTTTTGGACCGAACAGACATGCGAAAGCTATCAGTTTGAGACAAAAACTCAAGACATAAGGCCTCTGAAGATGGACAGTGTGATCTGTCCGAAACGTCAGGAGTTAAAAAGTCCTTTTAAGGACTACGTTACGCGGGTAAACCGAGAAAACTGTTCTACATCTTACACCCGTGAAAACCTTAATCATAACATATATATATATATATATATATATATATATATAATATATATTTATCTCCTCACGTACTTTGTTGATATTGCGCGACGGTACACCAGTTTTTTGTTGATCCGTTTGAGTTTGTTGATCTATCCGGATTTGTGGATCCGTTACCGAAGCTGGGATACATATCCTGATCCATGTGGATCAACTTTTGTCATCGAGATTTACCTGTAAGCCACGCCCATTTTTCGGTGTCATATACATTTTACACATTTTTATTTGTTGATCCATATATGTATATATGGATGGTGCCGGTCTGTCGAACTTTTCTGCTCCTTTTAGTAGGTACTTGTAGGTACGTTCTTATTTGCCAAGTTTTGACCGCGAACTGTGCGCAATGCAAATGAAAAGTTCTATGTGCGTCTGTCGTATTGTTCAGGTCCATTTAGTATCGGTACGTTCTATAAAGATTAAAATATACTTAAGAGGATAGACCGCCTCACAATTGCGTCATGGTACTTTACCCTTGAAAAGTGTTTTTATTTACCACCTAACACGTGCCAAACTATTTGTACGGACTAGGTAGAGCGGCTTTTTATCGTTACCCGGTTGGGAAACTTTCTGATGCGAGTTAAGGTGGGGACCAAAGACTCGAACTCGAAAAACTACTGTAACCATTAAATAGATTTAGCACACCTATTAGAGACGGCTTGAGTAATGAGACTACGAACTTTGACTACGAATCCAGAGGTCGCGGGTTAGATGACTTGAGTAAGGACTAATTGAATTATTATAAACGAGGTATTCCAATTTGGGAAGCGGGTATGGGTACCGCCGCCCCGGGAACCATTACTGTATAACCAACACCTCTGCAAGCAGTTTGCTACGTTTGGTGACTAAGCAGGGGTGACCGGGTTCATGGTATCAGGTTTGTCCAGGACATGGCGGCGGATAGGTCTGCCCTGCTGCGTGGCGGGCCGGATAAGAATTTGGTTGAGGGAGGCCTTTTGACATTTCTAGCCGGACTCTGTCGACCCATCTCCTTGCACCGCATTTGGAGGGATGGAATTTTAGGGCCGTCACTCCTAGACACATTGACCCCAGATTCCTATCCACCCCACATACCTTATTCCTTCCCAGAACTTCCTATCCTTCCTTTCCTTAAAAAGACCCTCCACACAGCATCCCCTTAGATGACATAGGCCCTGAGGGAAATTATTTTTCTCAGGGCCTCCTATGTGGAGCTACTGTAAAAAAATGAGATTGCGAACTTCGACTACGAATCTGGATGTAGCGGGTGAGAGACAAATGAATCCATCTCTTAATTAGTAAACCATGTAGGTATTGTTTATTATAATAAAATATAATTATGATATGATTTACGGTTAAAATACCAAATTATTTCATTACAGAACTTCCTCTTCTTCCTTTCCCTAAAAAAACCCTCCACACAGCATCCCCAAAGATGACAAAGAAACTGAGGAATTTTTTATCAGGTGTAGTGCTAATGCGAGAAAAAATACAATTTAACCAATTAATATTATTACATACCAAACTCTCCCGATCCGGCCGGCCACGCAGTAGATGGGCGAACACATTCGCTGAAAAGAACTAAACAAACTTCACCCGTCGAACCCAGGCACCCCTATATAATTCAGGTTAGTTCTCCCTCAATCAGTCCTGATCCGGCCCGCCACGCAGTAGATGGGCGAACAAATTCGCCGAAAGACCTAGACTAACCTCACCGGATGTACCCGGGCACCCCTGCTAAGTCACCAACAGTAGCGAACCACTTGGGGTGACGTATGACAGAGGTGTCGGTTATCGAAAAATGGTTGCCGGGGCGGCGGTACCCATACTCGCCTCCCAACCTTTAGGTATAGGTTAAGTGGTTCGCTACATTTGGTGACATAGCCGTGGTGCCCATGTTTTTGAGGTGAGGTTTGTGCGGGTCTTGGCAGCAGATGCATCTGCCCACTAGCTGCATGGCAGGCCAGATCGGGAGAGGATGATTGAGGGAGTCCATTGACTTCTTCAGCTGCACTCTCTCGAAACGTCGCCTTGCATCGCAGCGGGAGGGATGGATTCATACGTCCGTCACTTCTGGACACACTGACCCCCAGATTCCTACCCACCCCTAATACCTTTTCCTTCTCAGAACTTCCTCAACTTCCTCTCCCAAAAAGACCGTCATTATCACGCGAGGCTCGAAAGGGGGGGGGGGGGGGGGGTCCGAAAAATACGAAATATCACAAGGGGGGGGGGGGATATAATGGGATAACACGTGTATTTATTTTTCGTCGAACGCACGATAACATTCTGAAAATTCACCATACCTTGTACTAAAAGAATACACGTGATTTTGGGTATGGGAGGGGGGGTAGTCTTTAATCTCACCACATATCACCGGGGGGGGGAGGGGGTTAAAAAGTTGCTAAAAAACATCACATGCCGCCAATACCCGGACAATCCTCATCCCATGAACCTGGGCACCCCTGTTAAGTCACCAAACGTAGCGAACCACTTGGGGTAACCTATGACAGAGGTATTGGTTATCCAAAAAACGGTTCCCGGGGCGGCGGGACCCATACCCACCTCCCAAATCTTAATCTAGAAGGCGACCTTTTGATACTCCAGATGGATTTTCTCGAAATAATGCCATGCGCCACAGTGGGAGGGATGGATTCTTCCGTCCATCACTCCTGGACACACTGACCCCCCAGATTCCTACCCACCCTTCATACCCTTTTCCTTCCCCGGACTTCCTTTTCTTCTTTTCATAAAAAGAAGCCCTCCACACAGCATCCCCAAAGATGACAAAGGTAGGTACTGAGAGGTTTTTTCTCAAGTGGACATCCGTGGAAGTAATGGCACAATCAAGTGAATCAGATACTTGAGTCGGGCCGTGTCAAAAGTCAGAATAATAGAAGAGAATGTATGAGACGATGTTTGAATGTGAATGAGGCAAGGTGTGAGTGTCAAGACCGAATTGTTTGGCGGTCCGACCTATTTCGTTGTTTAGTAACGTGGTTTATGTCTGTCTGTAACTCGGGTTCAATGAACTCGAATTTGCTAAGAATTTAAGTGTCATTTTTAAAATTGAAAGTGTTTGAAATCCACAAAAACTTTAAAGTACCTACCTACATAATTCAATATATAACCATATTATTACTAACTCTGTGGCGACGCAGATACAAGTGAGCCATTACTTAATACAAAAGTTTCGTACGATATTTTATAGAGAATATACAAGAATACAAACTATTCATAACCGTTTTAAAAATTCAGATGATCCATTGGATATCTTTTTTTAGTAGGTGCCTTTATATTACGTGTTATAACACTCAGCATTCAAGACTGCACGTGCAAAATAACCACAATTTATACAAGGTTTCAACTGCCCCTTACAATAGAAAGAAATTTAACATCTAAGAACATGTTCTTAGATGTCAAAGTCCTAACCACTGTAAAGTGCCGTTAGAAGTTTCTCCAAATGATGTTATTATGTTATTTTTGGTCGAAAGAATTGATAAAGAACAACAGTACAGACAATTGAAGTCTACAGCGAAAGTGTTAAATTATGTTTTCGGTTTAAATTGCTAACTTGTTTAGCCTTGGTGGTAAAATTTAATTTGGGAGGCGGATATGGGTACCGCCGCCCCACAAACCATTTATTGGATAACCAAAACCTCTGCCATAGGTCACCCCAAGTGGTTTGCTATGTTCAATGACTTAGCAGGGGTGCCTGGGTTCATGGGGTGAGATTTGTCCGGGTCTTGTTGGCGGATGCGTTTGCCCACCAGCTGCACGGCAGGACGGATCGGGAGACACTGTTTTTTTTACATTATCTCCTCACGGGAGGCCCTGAGGTAAATAATTCCCCTCAGGGCCTATGTCATCTTTGGGGATGCTGTGTGGAGGGCCTTTTTAGGAAAGGAAGTTCTGAAAACAGGTCGTCAATTTATCACGCGAAGCTCGAAAGGGGGGGGAGGGTTCAGAAAAATACGAAATATCACAAGGGGGGGGGGGGGATATAATGGGATATCACGTGTATTTATTTTTCGTCGAACGCACGATAATATTCTGAAAATTTCACTTTACTTTGTACTAAAATTATACACGTGATTTTCGGTATGGGGGGGGGGGGGTAGTCTTAAACCTCACCACATATCACCGGGGGGGGAGGGGGTTAAAAAGTTGCTAAAAAACATCATGTGATTATTGGACGACCCCAAAGGAAAAGGAATAAAGGGTGGGTAGGTGGGTAGGAATCTGGAGGTCGGTGTGTCCAGGAATCCATCACTTCCACTGCGGTGCAAGGCTATGTTCCGAGAGAGTACGGCTGAAAGAAGTCAAAGGGACTCCTCAACACTCTCTCCCAATCCGGCCTGCCATGCAGCTGGTGGGCTGCTGCATCCGCCGCCAATACCCGGACAATCCTCACCCCATGAACCTGGGCACCCCTGCTAAGTCATCAAACGTAGCGAACCACTTGGGGTGACCTATGACAGAGGTATTGGTTATCCAAAAAACGGTTCTCGGGGCGGCGGTACCCATATCCACCTACCAAATCTTAATCTTGAAGGCGACCTTTTGATATCTCCAGCTGGATTTTCTCGGAATAACGCCATGCACCGCAGTGGGAGGGATGGATTCATCCGTCCATCACTCCTGGACACACTGACCCCCAGATTCCTACCCACCCTTCATACCCCTTTCCTTCCTTTTCTTCTTTTCACAAAAAGAACCCCTCCACACAGCATCCCCAAAGATGACAAAGGTCGGTATTAAGAGATTTTTTCTCAGGTGGACACCCGTGGAAGTAATGGCACGATCAAGTGAATCAGATACTTGAGTCGGGCCGTGTCAAAAGTCAGAATAATAGAAGAGAATGTATGAATGTGAGTGATGTATGAATGTGAGTGAGGCAAAGAGTGTGTGCCAAGGCCGAGTTGTTTGGCGGTCCGTCCTCTCTGCCTACCCCTGCGGGAAAACGGCGTGATGGTTAGTTAGTTAGTTATTTAGTTTCTTTTAGATCCATTTTATCCATATAGATCGGAGGTGACTAAAAAATTCGTAAAATAAATAGGTGGGCAAACGCATTTGCCGTAAAGACCTAGACAAACCTCACCCCTTGAATCCTGAAACCCCTGCTAAGTCACCAAACGTAGTGATCCACTTGGGATGATGTCTGACAGAGGTGTTGTTAACCAAAAAATGCTTCCCGGGGCGGCGGTACCCATACCCGCCTCTCAACCTTTGGGTATAGGTTAAGTGGTTTGCTACGTTTGTTGACATAGCCGGGGTACCCAGGTTTATGAGGTGAGGTTTGTGCGGGTCTTGGCGGCGGATGCGTCTGCCCACCAGCTGCATGGCAGGCCGGATCGGGAGAAAATGATTGAGGGAGTCCCTTTGACTTCTTCAGCTGCACTCTCTCGAAACGTCGTCTTGCATCGCAGCGGGAGCATAATACCTATTTCCTTCTCAGAACTTCCTCTTCTTCCTCTCCCAAATAGACCCTCCACACAGCATCTTCAGATGCCAAAGATGACATAGGTTCTGAGGGAATTTTTTTTCCTCAGGGCCTCCTGTGTGTAAATTTTCATAATGGGAGGCGTGTAAACAAAACCTTTGCCATAGGTAACTCCAAGTGGGTAGCTAAGCTAGGTGACTTAGCAGGGGTGCCCTGGGTTCATGGGGTGAAGATTGCCTAGGTCTTGGCGGTGGATGAATCTACCCACCTACTGCGTGGCGGGTCGGATCATTTTTTCCTTTCTAAATCTTTCTCTCTTTCCTTTCCTAAAAATACCCTCCACAAATCATCCCCAAGGATGACATAGGCCCTGAGGGGAATTATTTTTTCCCTCAGCCAGTCTCTCGCGATTTGACTTGCCACGCAGTAGGTAAGCAAACGCGTTCGCCGCACAGACCTAAACAAATATCACTTATTGAACCCGGGCACTCTGATTAATCTTCTTCTGGCGTTTTGAATCGGCTTACAGTATAAACATAAAAAAATATGCTATGTATATATCGAAGCTTTTACTAGCCTTTCTATGTATTGGAATTACAATAAAATTTGCACAAAATACATTTGTTCGACACACCCACCTTCTAAATCAAACGTATTTTTAAACAATATCATTTTGTTGCATAACATGCATATTTTTGGGGCTTCATCAAACTAGCGCTGTCTCGTTTGTTTAAAGTGCCGCTAGAATGCTGCTAGAGCGAGATGCAACGCCTGTCGAATGACCGCGGGCAGCAAATTGAATATTTTGTGGAGAATATAGAATAATATATATTCTTCAAAACCGTTGTAAAAATTTTGCTGAACAAATGGATATCTTTTTTTAGTAGGTGCCTTCCATATCTGCCAACCAATGAGAAGGCTTCGTCCGACCAATCAGAAGGCTTCCTTTTGCAGCCATCTTTGATTATCAACAGGCGGATCAACCGCGTATGGGGATTTGGGCAGATCGACAACGTATGGGGATTTGACCGGATCAACAAAAAAGATGCGTATGATTTCCATACAAAGTTCGAAAATTTTATGTGCAATATATCAAAAACTTTTACCGAAAAACTGGCAACATTGGTATTTGTAGTAACGTTGTTGCCAATTCATACAGATGTATTCCATCAAAGCCAAGTTATACGGTGTTAAAGGTGGATCAACATTGTCAAGCAACTTCTTACAGGATCAAGATACTACGGGAAGAGGTCAATATATATACGTGTGTGTTTATGTTATATATATATATATATATATATACGTAATAAAATTGAAAATAAACAGGATTATAAAAAAGAAAATGTTTTATAGAAGTTAAAAATAAAATACTATAAAATATAAAATACTAAAAAGTAAGATTTAAATATGTAAATCTATAAATTATTTTATGAAAGCTAAAATTTTTACTGGAGGTTAATCAAGGTAGGTAAATAATCGTCTAGAAGGGTATATATTTAGGTTAGATTAGATTTCAGTGAAGTCAGGTTGGAAAAAGATGTGAAGTATGATATTTTATTTAGTTAGTTATATGGTCATTGGAACGTAAATATTCAAAAGTTTATTTTTTTCCATTAATTACACATTTTTTGTTGAAGAAATTTAGGTACTCAATGTGCCAAATATTCTATTAAATATAACACACTGAGGCATTTGGTTTTATTAACCTCGACACGTAATTTTTTTAATAAGATTTTAACCTATTTTTATTATTTAGAAACATAACATTTCAGTTATTTGCCCTTTTTAGAATAGCTCCGCACATACCTAATACAACAATGTTACAATCACAGAAATTAAAATGCAACTAAGCCAACTGTCTAAAACTCAATGTAAAAGTGGACGAAATTATGTACCATATTATTGCTATTTACCGCACACACGAATCGAACCCCAACAATTTCATTATAGAAACTGAACAATTATTACCGAATCTAATCTAAAGGATTCTTAAAATATCGTACTTGTGATATCAACATCAATATTGTACATTGGGTACAAATCAAAATGAAAGAATTATACAAACGTAATGTAATTCTACCACCACAACACGGGAATGTGCCTAGCTTGGTGGTCGAAAAATCCTTAATTCATTTAACAAACAATTCAATGAATGAAGAAAACTTGATTATTATATTTTAAAAAAAGGACATCGCTAAATTAAAAATCACATATAAATAATAATAATGCAACACGAAATGTGAGCGGACAAATCCCTTCCTGTATCGACCACATATGGTGCAACTCAAATAACACTGAAAAAAACATGTTAATATTATGGAAAAACAGCATTACTGATCACTACATTTGTATATTCTCATGATTACATATGATGTAATAAAAAACAGCATAACTGATCACTACACTTGTATATTCTTATGATTACTTGTAACTTATGATTACGTGTACCTATTAGTAGAAATTGATGAAGTGTAAATTATATGTCCTTCTAGTATATAATAAATTATTTTTGAATGTAGCTATAACTTTGTGATAATCCATTTATTTATTGTTCTTATACGCCCGTAGGGGCTTTTACAAAGATTATAAAATAATATTTAAGATATCGAGGATTACACATACATAGAATTTATATCAAACGTTATAAAAGTGAAAAAACTTTTAAGAATATACAAGTAGTTTTTAAAGAAAAAACCACTTGTATATTCTTGCTTAAAACTGTGAAATATTTTAAACAATGTAATATTTAACAATAACATAGAACAAAATATAATATAAAACATTACAATAACACATCAAATCGTTAAATATATTATACCCACGTTACAATAATTTGTAGGATTCCACAAAGTGTTGGTTTAAATTGCATTTTAGAATGTAAAGGGAATCAGCGAATACATCTACAATACCACCAAACTTGTTGCCTAAATCATGCATCCTATTGGTAAGTGAGTGTGATTGATAGTTGGTTGTGTATGTGTTGCAAAAGAATGTTATATTTTGTCTAGTATTCCTTGTCGGTACATGGAGTTTAATACTAGAAACGATTGCAGGGCTGTCAATTAGGTTGTTCATAACTCTGTACAATAAAATTAGGTCTGAAATAATTTTTCTGTCAGACAGCGTAATTAAATTTAGTCGATTCATTAAACTTAAATAATTAATGTTTTCTATTGGAATTTTGAGTTTGAAATTTAAGAGATTAAAAATCATTATAGAAAAATGAAACAATTCAACTTTGAAACAAAAGTGCATTGCGTTAGTATGCACTCAATTGTTACAACTTTATTATGATGTACCTACATTTACAATACTGTCAGCTAGTCGATTTCAACTATCAAGAAAAATTAAAAAAATGGCTAATAGATCAAAACTTTTTATATTGATTTTGTTTGAGTAATTTGCCTATGTTATATTTATATATTTTTTTTTACATGAGCTCCACACAGGAGGCCCTGAGGAAAATAATTTCCCTCAGAACCTATGTCATCTTTGAGGATGCTGTGTGGAGGGTTTTTTTAAGAAAAAGGAAGGAGAGGAGAGTTCTGGGAAGGAAAGGGGTTAAAGGGGTGGGTAGGAATCTGGGGTTCAGTATGTCCTGGTCATCCGCCTCCAAGACCTAGACAAACCTTACCCCGTGAACCCGAATATCTGTCCCGACATTATTGTAACCCGAATTACTTAAAAGTTATTCTTCTGTTTCTATTTTGCATATTGTGGTATCTCGTTATACTTGTGCCTTAGTGTTATATCAATATTGTTAAATTGATCTGCTAACAAACTGCTTAGGCAGTTTAGCGGGTCATTTTTCGATTGAGCAGGACCTCTTATTCCAGGCAAAAGCACAATAATGTTACGCGCTCGAACTCGTTACCGCGATGGCGGTGTTTTTCCTCATTTGTACCAGTTTTTACCATAAAATGCATTAGAGCTATTGTCACTCAGATTTGCATTATCCAGGCTATCATTTTCCGAGCCACCAATGCATAAAAAGGTAATCAAGAAATTTTACTAAAGTAATTACACTCGTGGGGACCTAGGTCCCAGGTTCTAGGTCCTGGGTTCTAGGTCCTGGGTTCTAGGTCCTGGGTTCTAGGTCCCAGGTCAGCCCGGACGATATTCTTAGTATCAACCTTTCGGGAGACAATACACGGAGACACAAACACGTAAGGCTTAAAATAAAATAAATATTTGCTTTAACCTGCTTAGTGGGGGACTCTACTCCCCCGCGAGTGGTGTTAAGGGATATGTATGTATTTTAAATAATAAAAAATAAATAAATAGTTAGGCCATGAGGGAAAAAACCCTCAGTGTCTATATTATCATCCTTGGGGATACTGTGTGAAGGGTCTTTTTAGGGAAAGGAAGGTGAGGAAGTTTCGGGAAGGAAAATGGGTGGGTGTCAATGTGTTCAGGAGTGAAGGACTCGAATCCACCCCTCCCACTACAGTGCAAAGCGATGGGTCGAGAGAGTCCGGATGGAGAGGTCTACTTTAGGTCTCCCTCCTGTTAGATACTTTTATAGTTTAGCAGGTAGGCTTGAATTTTTTGTCTTAAACTATTCCAAATATTTTAAAAAATTGGAGTGCAGTTTACACGCAGTAGAAGCGAAACTTTACCAAAACAATCTCAACCGATATATGAAAAGTGAGGTCATAATCAAAGCGACCAATGAGCGCAGACCTAGCGTAATTTCCGTTTCATAACTCAACCTTATAATTTGGGAGGCGGAAATGGGTACCGCCGCCCCGGGAACCTTTATTGGATAACCAACACCTCTGCCATAGGTCACCCCAAGTGGTTCGCTACGTTTGGTGATTTAGCAGGGGTGCTCGGGTTCATGGGGTGAGGTTTGTCTAGGTCTTGGAGGCGGATGACCAGGACACACTAAACCATTTTCCTTCCCAGAACACTCCTCTCCTTCCTTTGATAGATCTATAGGCATAGGCCCTGAGGGAAATTATTTAAAAAAAACCAATAGTAGATAATTTAAAAGTGACATCATTTTCAAAGTGGCCAATGAGCGCAGTTGATGCGTCGCAGGTGCAGTAATCTACATTTCCGTTTCATCCGAAATCCGAATCACAGCGAGGCTATAGAAGTTTCACTTCAAAAATGTGATTAAGTATATGAAAATATTTTTTTGCCCGAAAGAAATTGACAAGATATTGTGGTAATTTTTTTAAAAGGTATTTCGTATTTTTAAATAGTGGATGTAATAAAAAAGTAAGCTGCTTTATTCAAAACTGTTTTTTTTTTTATTTGATAAAAATCGGGGTGGTTACCAAGTTTTGTAACTGAAACGATCATTGCTTCCTCAGATCATAGATATTTTATGGTCTGAGATGGCTTTCTATCTTATCGTAAAGACTTTGATTGAGTGGAAAGTTTCTAAAATATGTCATGTCAAGAGAATTATTCGGGCTTTGCGTAAAAAATCATGATATTGTTTTAGATTTTTTTTATCCCGCGTTGAGATTAGGTACTTTCCTCTCGACCTATCAGATGGCAACATGTTGTGGAAAAGGCTTCTCATATAATATTACTACCAAAATTACCTCAACCCAGGCCAGGATACTGAATCAAGACGGCCGGCGGCACCTTATTTATATAAGACTAGCTGGTACCCATGCGTTGCCAAGTCATTCAAAGAAATAATTTGATTCTCCCTGCATGTCCTTTCCCGTGCGTCCCCGTTCTCTTCCACCTTTCCCGCCTTCCCCCTCCCTCGTCTCTTCCCTTTCCGTGAACCCCACCTTCCCCATGCCTTTACTCCATGCCACTGAAATGTATGAAAGAACCACATTTTCATTTATACAAATTTCATAAGCCAGAGCTTACCATTATATATAGCCTATGTTACTCGCTGGTAATGTAGCTTTCTATTGGTGAAAGAATTCTTAAAATCGGTTTTGTGGTTTAGGCGTGAAAGCGTAACAAATAAACACACGAACTTTCGCATTTATAATATTAGTATGGATATTATTTTTATATGAGATGCTCAATGCATATGTTACAGTCAATCCTCGAAGCTCCGGCGCTCCTAGGTTTGACTAGTCAATCCTCAGGTCTGACTTGAAGTCTTTAGCCCGAAGGCTTTGGTCAAACCTAGGATAAACCAGTCATTCCGCGAAAAGACTGCATAAAGTATTATTTTAAATGTACATTTAATATGATGGTTTTTTAAATATTTTCATTTATTTATATTTATTTAAAAAAATATGGAATTACATTAAGTCAAACTCCAAATCACATGGCGTTCCGAATACCATGATGTTCAAAGACGAAAAAGATGAGAATGGATCTGATATCTGCAACTTATTCTCTAAATATTTCACTTCAGTCTACAATAATAATGCTCGGATTAACCAGATCTTGCCAGACTACACCAGTGAGCCCTGTATTGCTAGCATTCATAATATTGAAATCAACCAGCATCACATACAGAAACAACTTGAAAATTTAGATCCCAATAAAAGCGCAGGCCCAGATAAAATTCCCCCTTTCTTCATAAGCAAATGTGCGCGCAGCCTTTCTAAACCGTTATTCATAATTTTTAGTCGCTCCCTTAATGAGGGAATCGTGCCAAACACTTGGAAAACTGCATTTGTAACTCCCATTTTCAAGAACGGCCAAAAATCTGACGTTGAAAATTATAGGCCCATATCAAAGCTCTGCATTTTCAGTAAGGTTTTCGAAAAAATTGTGTACGACCAGATGTTTACAGCCTTGAGATCGTCACTTAACAACAATCAGCATGGATTTATGAAAGGAAAATCTACTACCACTAACCTAACGGCATTTGTCGAAATCTTACAAGACAATATGGACCAACGCGTACAGGTAGATGCAATATATACAGACTATAGCAAAGCCTTTGATTTAGTAATCCATGATGTTTTGTTGACTAAACTTTCACTAATCGGCGTACACGGAGATCTCCTCAGATGGCTCTCGTCGTATTTGAAAAATCGCAGCCAAGCAGTAGTCGTCGGTGGCTATAAATCGAATTGGGTAACCGTACCGTCAGGAGTACCCCAAGGATCATTATTGGGACCATTGCTCTTCAATATATACATTAATGACATTGGAAAATGTTTTCTCCACTCCAGAACGTTACTATACGCAGACGACATGAAAATATTCTCTCCTGTTACAAGTATCAATGACTGTACTCGCGTACAAGAAGATTTAAATCGCCTAAATAGCTACTGCACACAACACAACCTTCAAATAAATGTTAAAAAATGCGGCGTCATCAGCTTTACCCGAAACAAAAATCCCATTTCGTTTGATTATTCCCTTAACGGCACAATACTTAAAAAAATGATGGAGGCCAAAGATCTGGGAGTAGTGCTAGACCCAAAATTACTTTTTGACCGACATATCGAATCCATAGTTGCAAAAGCTTCCAAGGTACTTGGCTTCATACTCAGAATCTGCAAACACTTTAAAAAGGTAATCACTATGAAAATGCTGTACTTTGCGTATGTACGCAGTTCTCTGGAGTACGCCTCTCAAGTCTGGAATCCCAGGTACACAACATACATAGAAAGGATTGAGAAAATACAAAATCGTTTTCTACGATACCTTGATTTTCGGGGATATCGTCCTCATCTAAGTTATGTGGAGTCAGCCACGTTTTTCAAAATCTCGTCACTAGAAAATCGTAGAAATTCTGCAGACGTAATATTCTTGCAAAAGATAGCCACCTCTGCGATAGATTGCCCGGAATTACTTGAAAGAATTCAATTAAGAGTGCCCACCAGACAAACTAGACTAAATCACACACTTAACACACCTCGATGCAATACTAACTCTAAACAAAACACATTCATTAACCGCGTTTCACACTTTTTTAACAATTCATACAATGAATTCGACTTATTCAACACAGCACCCCAAATTCTAAAAAAAATAAACAATAAATAACTTCTAAACATATACAAACTATTATACTCCTATACAAATAACTTATTCACTCCCAGATTAGATCCGTCCCCTTCCCCTCCCGCCCACCATCCCATCCCAATAAGCTATTATAACTATTATAACTTTTATAACTTTTTAATCTCTCTAATTAATACACACCAGTGAAAACCTATTATTGGTTCAATAACATATACATATGTAAATACACCTAAGTAAATAATGTAACTGTTGGTTTTCCAAATAAAATAAAATAAAAATAAAAATAAAAATTGCAGAAAAAAGCAGTACATTGGTACATGTGTTTTCAATGCACATGTTTCCTTGTAATGTGTTAATTGCAATGGGTACATTTAGTAATAAATTATCGTGTGTCGTATATAAGGGTGTGTTTGTGTGTGTGTGCTTGTGGGTGTAGGAAGTGGTGGTCTATTTATAGAAGCAAAACGATTTTAAATATGGGCAGTAAATTCTAAAAACTGTCGACTTGAGAGTATAGGCAAATATGAAGCAATTGTATACGGAAGAATGGCTTATAACAAAATCATAAAGGAAGATCTATATTGAATTAGAGGCCGACTTAATTCAGTGTCTTGGCCTGTGTTGGGGTGTTTTTAATTCTACTCGTACATTTTATTTAGCTGGGTGAGATGGTAGCTCCATAATTTTGAATGGCTCTCAAGGGAGGAATAATCCAAATATTCTTTTGATTTCTTTTCGGGCAACTAAGTAGATATATTATGTATTAAAAAAACACCAAGGAAATATCTACGATTATTTTTATCTTTATTTTATCTGTTCTTATCTGATCTGTCTTCCAAAGACGGATAAAACAACATTACAGACAATTTATAAAAACATCAAGAGAGTTTAGAAACATCAGCAAATATCGTTTCTCGGATAATCCAATTTTTTTGTAGACAATTTATAAAAACATCAAGAAAGTTTAGAAAGATCAGTAAATACCGTTTCTCGGATTGTCCAATTTTTTTTGTAGACAGTTTATAAAAACATCAAAAAAGCCCACACACCTTTCTTTGAAAATAAAATTTAGACAATAATTTATCCTTAAATATATTCAGAATCTTAACGACGCGACGTAAGTAAAGAAGCCGTGCATGCAAATTGCGATTCGCGACCCGTGTATTGGACGGACCTACTGTCGAATTTGCCCTATCAAAGAAAAGAAGAAGAAGAAAAATAATGTGAAAAAAGCTTGTAAACAAACATACGCCCGCGGAACGGCCGGCGTATCGGACGAACGTACGGTCAAAATCGCCCTATCGGGCCTGGAGATTCGACCTTTCCGCCGCCTTCATTTTAATTAATTCTGGAGAACATGTTACAAATATTTAAGATGTTTCTAAATGTTTTCCTCCCGAAGTTATTAATTCATCGTCTAGAAAAATAAAATTTGGTGCTTACCGCTAACTTTATAAAGTTACAAAATCGTTGTACGTAAAATATATTAATGGTAAGGGAACGTACCCATACTACGTGCCCCCCGCCGCTCATTCGTACCAAGCGTGGTATTTTGAAGACCCCCCCCCTGAACGGGTCACGTAGTATGGATACGTTCCCTTACCATTAATATATTTTACGTACAACGATTGTATAACTTTATAAAGTTAGCAGTAAGCACCAAATCTTGACGGTCAGTGGTTGAGTGGATATAGCGCTTGGGTCCTACCCGAGCGTCGCATGTTCGATTCCTCGACTGGCTAAGTCCTCCATAACAACACAAGCAACATTTTCGGCTTTCTGTGGTGGTAGTAGGAGATTTTCAAACATTGTTGGGTTATTCGTAACCCGGGAATGTTTGACCTTCTTTTAAAAAAAAATAATATAAAAATAAAAATAAATGTGAGTTTTGAGCATACAAAAAATATTAGATTGTGTACCACCTTAACTCTCGTTGAGATTTTCTTCTGAGAGTTAATTGAGTTTCTATCACTTACATCATAAAGTTTATTTAAGAGCACGAGAGTGCAGTTTTTTAAATCTTAAATTTAAAAAAAAATCGGGAATGAAAGGCTTGAAAAGCATTAAATTTAATAATATATTAGAAATAATCTAGGTATACATACAAGTGTATTTAGTTTTATTTCCAACTAGCGCACACTCGTAAAAATATTATAATAGTAGGATTTGTGAAGTTCAAAGTATTAAAAAATGTATTTGCCTCAATATTATAAGATTGCTAATATTCTAATACTTTCTGCGTGCAAAAGAAAAGAGAGAATGTTGGAATATTAATAAACTTGAAAAATCATGACATCATAATTAAAACGAAATAATAAAAATAATAATTAAATAATTTTGTAACGTACTTTATCACTTGACTGACTTGATTCATACTTATTTAGTTACAATTATGAATTTTAAAAATTCATTGAGCTTGAATAATTTTACGAATTACACACGAAAATAATTTAAAATCACCGCAGTGCACCGTCAACCGAAATTTATATATATTTTTCTTTTTTTAAAAGAAAGACAAACATTCCCGGGTTACGAATAACCCAACAATGTTTGAAAATCTCCTACTACCACCACATAAAGCCGAAAATGTTGCTTGTGTTGTAATGGAGGACTTAGCCAGCCGAGGAATTGAACACGCGACGCCCGGATGGGATCCAAGCGCTATGCCCACTCAACCACTGACCGGTTAAAAAATATATAAGTGTGCAGTTCACACGCGGTGGAAGTAAATCCTTCAGAAAACCAAAGTAGACAAGAGTGGGGAGGCTACGCAGCACCGCACAAAGAGGAGACGAATATTCCATCTTATTTTCTCGCAGGCTAAATCTTATGAATATGAAGCGATTTTTTATTTTTACATTTACATTTTTTATTTTTAGGAAGTAATGAACATTGGTCTTGAAGAGACCCATGTTGTAGGAAGGAGGAAACACAGAGGCCGGCAAATCACTCCACAGCCGAGCTGTTGAACACAAGAACGAGTCGAAGAAACGACTCGTTCTCATGTGACAACTGTCAACCGTGTACATACGTCGAGCACACGTTTGGCGTGTTTCCCGACCACGCACCGGTGCCGGAGGGATCAATGATGCTAGTTGCTTGGAGCATCTTCCATTGTAATACCGGTAGAACAAGGATAGCATTCCCACCCGACGCCTGTGCTCTAAAGATTGCAATCCGTCTGTTAAGATGGGAGAATCTATCAAACGGACCCCCCGTTTTTGCACTGAGTCAAGGGTAATTTTCAGGTATTTTCGAGCTCCAGACCAGATTCAACCGTGGGGCCACTTGTGATTTGTACAGGGTTAGCAGTTGTGTACTTTTAAAGTCTCTGCGGGCCCTGTAAAGAACGCCCCGTTTTTGGGAGGCTAACTTTACTCTGGTTTCAATGGAGCCCCCATATCTGAGCTGGTCACTTAGAGTTACATCATATATCGTCAACCGACTAGGAAAATGAGAAGAAAAGTATGATGATGATATTTGATAAAAAAATTACAACAATAACACGTTTCTAGAGCGTCACATGTTTCAATAAAATAGTACAGTCTCTGAACCAAGGTTGAGGAAAAACCTAAATACACACAATACTACTTACGTTAAGTGGAATTCTTCAACCAGGTATACATACAAATAATGTGGTATTTGTGACAACAATAGATAAAACCCTTCTTCGTAAAGTATTGTTGGAATGTTGATTTGAATGTCGTGATTCCGGCTTTCTAGTGGGCCCTCATTCAGATTTCCAATTTGATGGTAACAGAGATATTTAACGAGTTTATTGTTTGTGTTTCTAAACGCCATTAAAATGAAATTACCCCGGTGGTACGTGAACTGGTATAAATTACGAGCCTCCGTCCATTGTCAGTACATTGTGGGGTCACCACTTTACGATGACGCTCAAATTCAACTTGTTAGGAAGCGTGCTGTTGATTTTATTCGTAGTGTTACAAAATTATCTGACTTTTGGTTGGTCTGTTCCAACTGCCCATAACAAACATGAAGGTAAGTCCCTTAGACAGAGACGTTTTAAGGGCAGGTAGTGAATGTTTCTATTAAACAGGCATTCACATATTATATTTATTTGCTAACTTCAATTCTTTATACAATTTTAATAATTTATTCCTGTTTCATTAAGTGTAGTTTTTTTGGTAAATATGCAGTTAGTCCACCTCACGGATAATACGGAACTTTCGTGTTGTCGACGTTTGATGCACGGATAATACGGAATGTTCCTTTTTTAACTAATAGACAATCAAATATGAAATTTGTCGGAAGTACCAATCTTATAAAATAAATTCTGTAAAATAAACTCGCAATTCATCATTATTTTAAAAAACATCCCATTAAAAGCATTTGAATGGTTTGTTGGCAAAGCAGAGTTAGTCTAGCGGGTTTGTGTAATTATTCTAATACATTTCTTTCCATGTTCTACTGTTATAAATACTGTTACAAACTTGTCAATAATGCATTCACTTTGTTTTACGCAAAAATATTTTTTCCATGATTGGCAGCATTGATTGCTTGTCTATGAAATGTTAAAATAAAAACGATGAATAAACAATGGCGTTACCGCGCGAGTGAATTAATTTTAACGAAATTAAAATGTTAAATGCATATTTTTTGCATGTTTTTTGGTCTCCCCCGAAGTAAATACTAACTTTTGGTAATAATAAAGCAAAATCTAACTGTTTAAATACAAAATATTCCAATGTTTTTTTCTGTTAATGTCGCAAATAAGAGGTGTTAAAATATCTTACTAAAATTAATACGCCATACCTAACAGCTTATCTGATATATATATGTTTATCTGTTGCACTATTTTTGACATTTAGTTGTGTTTTTCATGTTTTGTGGTTGTCAATGTGTAATCTTTTAATCTTTTTGATTAAAGGCACATTTATGACGGAACATAAATATAATAACATTGTGTGTTAAGTTAACTATGTGGGTAAACAATGATTTTCCATACAATTACAGTAGGTACTTACCTATTTGTTTTCTTTCAATATAGAATCTTTGTGACTTGAATTTCCGAGGTGGCTAATGTTTTTTGTTATTTTTGCAGACAAACTCATGAATAAATTACTTCCAAAGGTAAGAAGGCAAGCAAGCGGAAATGTGATAGTAGCCGTAGATTCAAATGATGTTGGACTCGAATTCACAGCGAACGCAGAGAAATTCTTGGGAAAATCTTTGCAAGAAGATGAGAAACCAATGGACGACCAGGCAGAAACCAAACCAGTACCGAAGTATTATCTCACAAAAGGCATGACAGAATTCTTCGACACATTCAAGGACGAAGCAGCATGGCAGAAGTACTGCACAATGAACGGTGTGGAAGAAGAATGGTCGAAGTACTACATATACTATTATAAAAACAAATATCCGGATCGTGATGAACCGCAAATCGAATATCACAAGCCTGGGTACCTACCTAACAAATCCTATAGAAATGGGTGAATTAATATACTTAATTGTTGGTAACTAGTCAAATATATTTATAATATATGTACTTAATAAATTATTTATTTATATGACGGTATCACGTACTTACCAACGTACTTAGAACTTCGTAAAACATGTACGTTTTAAGATTTTCATGGCAAAAAGCATTTTAGTTATTTATTTTTGGGGTGTTATGCCAGGTTTTACGCTACCTCCTTCTTTAGCCAACTTTTCGGACAGCGTTGCAGTGTCCATCATCAAGGCAGATCCGCAGATCCGGTAGACATATTTTAAATTTAATATTAACTTTATATTTAATTTAATTTAATATTTAACTTTTGAAACATATTTTTAGTGCAATATTAAATAAATTTTATTATTAAAAAAGTGTATATTTTAATGCAATTTTTCGCCTGCCATGCAATAGATATCCCTGATTTATAATGTAAGAAAATTACAATGACTTTGATACCATTATTTCCATAAATAGGTACACCTGCGTACTGCTCAGAGATTAGAACTGAACAAAGCAAATTCTAAATGTAAATATTCAAGTCTGCTGGCAAGTATGCCGGTGTCAAGTAGGTGTAGAGATGGAATACAAGTAATGTGCGACAATTATTAATTATTATTTTGACTCTAATGATGAATTGATTGTCTTTTCAAATGGATTCGGGATGAAAAAAGATGTGTTCTACTTTGCAATCGATTTTCGTGTGGTTTGCGATGGTTGAAAACGTTACATGGAAATGTTGCATTTTTATTTCGTTGTGTATTTAAAATATTTACTAGCTCCCCGCAGAAGGCTCTGAGGAAAATTATTCCCCTCAGGGCCTACGTCATATTTTGGGGAAGCTGCGTGGAGGGTATTTTAAGAAAAGGAAGGAGATAAATTTCAGAAAAGGAAAAAGGAATGACGATTGGGTAGGAACTGGGGGTCAGTGTATCCAGGGGTGACGGGCGTATGAATCCATCTCTCCCACTGCGGTGCAAGGCGATGTTCCGTGAGAATCCCGCTCAGAGTTCAAAAGGTCTACCATGTATCTTCGGGTTCGGCATGCCACGCAGCTGGTGGGCACCCCGTGAACCCGGGAACCCCTAACAAGTTATACTCGCATCCCAAATTGAAAATAATATACCTAATAGTTACCTAAATTCCACTTTGTTGACACACATAATTATAATTTTAATAAACTAACTTTATTAGGACACCATTTTATTTATGATTCAGTATTGCGGATTTCACGTGCGTATTTGATGATTTCTTGAAGGCAACGGCTAAGCATGTACGGAATAATAGGATGAGATGGTGCACAAAATTATATTCTCAAAGTTATGTATAATAGAAATAAAACATTTTCGGCAAATGTTTTGTACAAAGAATCTAAACTATTCAGTCTACGTAAAGTATTTATACTCCAAACTATGAAATATATCTTTAAAAACATAAAAAAAAACATTAGAAATAATAATGAATTCTATACCCCCAAACAAACACACAACAAATGCAAACTCACAGTAGTTTTATTGGACATCGCACATTCAATCTTTTACCAAAAAATTTGCAACTAAACTTCCGCATTTTTTAATTTTTTTATTAGAAATAAAAAGTTATACAATATTACAAGAAATCAAATAAAATAAAATATTACAGAAAAAAGAAAAATCTTAATAAACTACTTTTAAGGAGTTTGTCAATGGGTGCTTTTACTTTGAATTTTAAAAAATTAAACTTATGCAGTTAGACATTTTTTGTGTTATTACAAAAAAATGTTAACACAAACTATTTCTTTCGGCAAAAATAAACAACATTAAAGAGTTAAAAATATGGCACCGGTCAAAGGCCAGGCCATTTCACGAAAATTCACTAAAAAAGCACCACTTTGAATTGAATGTTTTGTTGATTAATTTTGAGCTATCGTATATTTCATTGACTGAAACACGTTCCTAGAACAATAAACTATCTACAAAAATAACATTACTTGAATTTATTACGTAAATTAATAAAATAATAATTAATTAAATAAATAATAATTTTAGTCGATGAACACGCATAAATTGTGACGGTTAAATTCGCGGCAAAAGTGACATTTCAATGTCATAGACAATATCGTTTTAAAAATATTCTGGGGTTGCAAGGTGAATAAAATCAGTGGCTATATCATCTATGATGTTAGCGCAAGCGATTCTGACCATGTTCTTCATACAAATTCTGTACATAGAAGGGCCAAAATCGCAGTCAAAAAGTTTTGGTCGAAAATTTTATTTAAATTTTAGAATTATTTTCTCGCGCATGCGCATATGACGCGCGCGCCCGCACGTCTCCGGCCCATTAGAGGCATACAGATGTAAAAACTCTAGTTATTTAATTTTATATCGCTTTATGTTTCTCACAAACTTTACACTTATTATTATCCAGTATTACACTGTATACCTATTATCACATTATACAATTATTATTACCCTGTACACTATTGTATACACTTTTTGTACAAACTTTAATCATGTTTTTACTTTTTACACAATAAAATATGTTTAACTATATTACCCACGCACAGGCTGCGCCTTAGTGGGTTCCTATTATTTTCAAAATATGTAAATATAACATGTAAAATTGAGAAAAATAAAGGATTAAAAAAAATTACAGATGCTTTCAATATGTGATACTATGTTTTATGTTCAACATGTTGCCGTTTTTGACGATTCAGCGTCATGCCAACATATTAATTCTTCTCCAACGGCAACTATAAATACAATTATTGAACTCTTAAATTTTTTTTTATAGAAATCATTAACAAAATTCCTCTGTTAAAATTCTTCTAAAACATTCCTCTGTTTCCACTTGAAAACCATGCTAATAATCCTATAACGCTCTAATTTCATACGCATGAACGATGCAACCATATTATTATTATCAATTATTTCACAGAATGAGTTTCTTTATGAAAGGTATGGAAAAAAAAATCGTGCAAAGCGCCCTTTAGGCTCTTATGTATTGGAGTAATGATTGTGTTGGAATAAAGCAGGACCGGGGAACCTTTTTATTGTCGGGGGACATTTGAACGTTTGTATTATAACCCGCGGGGAACACTAAGAATTTCTGACCTAATCTAGGTGAGGGGGAGGGGGGAAGGGGAAGGGGGGGGGGGGGGGGTTACGTCCGGCACTCGATAAAAAATAACTGGTATAATGTTTCCAAAACTACACACATAAATCGAAAATGATTTCTCCAATAAAATTGCTGTGGTACATAGTCCGCAACTTGAATTTTATAACTGTACTTGGAACCTGGGAACGGTTTCTTTCTGAATTAATGTCCAACGCTGAGCACGTCAATCTGCAACTGGATTTTATTTTAAAATTTGAACACTATATTAAGACACATTGACCCCCAGATTCCTACCCACTCCTTATACCGTTTTTCTTCCCAGAACTTCATATCCGTCCTTTCTCAAAAACGACCATCCTCGTAGCAGACCCAAAGGCGACATAGGCGTTGAGGGATTTTTTTTCCTCGGTGCCTACCGTGTGGAGCTAATGTAAACAAAAAAATACTGGTTTTAACTTAAGAAAGAGTCTTACTTGCGAGTCCACCAGCTTATTATAATGTACATCTTTTAAATTGCTAAAAAAACTGTGAATTCATATTTTTTTATAATTTATCTATCTACTTATAAAACTAATTAAAAATAAATCTGACCAGGCTTGCGGTTCCTTCGGCACGACGCGACGCACCGAAAGTGCTCGCTGTCCGCACCAAAAAGCATACATCACCCAAATGCATGTTTTCCCACGCAGGTTCCCCACCCCTGGAATAAAGGTATGCTATCACACAACACTAAAAAAACGTGCTGCGAAGACTACAGCAGCTGATATCCAATGGACTCGTGCGTCATTAGATGTATACGGCTGCAACTAATAATATATCACATCACGATTTTATTGTTATCTGTACGCATACATTAAGAGGTGATTAAAGAACCTATTCTGGTCTAGTCAAAATATAAAATATGGGAAGATACTCGTACACACTCATAGAGTTATTCAACTAAACTATCGTCACGTCATTGCACTAGGCTTGTTGAAAAAGTATCGATATATCGATATTTTTAAGTCAATATATCGATATTTTTAGCCGATATATTTTGATCCGATATATCGATACAAAATATCCAATATCGAAAATTGTATCGAAAACGATATTTTTTTAAATTTATGTATTTAAAGTCACTAGAATCCAAAACCGTATAGGAAAGAATAGAAAAAAGTAACTGTATTGGGTCATGACATCTGACGGTTGAAATTTTAACTATTAATAGCTTACAAATCTATTGTCTTTGCATTAGTATGTGTGATCACCAATACTATCTTATGTGTGTAGGTACATACATAGAAATGTATGCTATTTTTCGCCATTATTTTCTAAGCCACTCCTATGTGTTGGTTCCCAATTGTCTATGATTATTGACTATACCTCGTTGGAAACACGAAGTCCTTTTTGACAGATTAATACGCCAATAGAATGTTACTGAGACGCATACAAACTTTATATGCGTCTCAGTTTACATAATAATAAAGTTAGAAGACAGCTTTTTAGTTTTTGATATTTTTGTAATTATTACGTTATAAAAATGAATAGTGATAAAAATACCTTCTATTTATTGAGATTTTTGTACATTAAAAAAAGCAAATTGTGTACAAAAATTACTATCGATAATATTGAGCTGAATACTTAAAATACTACAAAATCTCTTGAAAATTTGACCGATATATCGATATTTTTTCCTTGATAATATCGACGTCGATATTGATATTTTAATAAATATCGATACATCGGTATATCGATATTTTTTTTCACTTTCGACATCCCTACATTGCACATTCCTGATGACACCTGATGTTGGTCCACAATCAATGAAACAATTATAAAATTTCTAAACTCATCACTGGGCAAAATATTACGCTTTTGTGACCAGCTTTAAAAATAATATAAATACCGAATAAGAGTCCTTACTGTAAGTCCTGACTATGTCATCCTTAATTAGGGTATATTGTGGGGCAGAAAGGAGTGAGGGAGGACAGTAGATGGTTCACACGACAACAGCCATTTCAAGCAAAGATGCGATTTCGAATGGTGGTCTTGACCCGGACGATATTGAGAATATCAACGACTTTGAATTTGGAAAGAAATATGAGAATGTATAGCCAATATCTAGAAATTTATCAATATATTTCTAAATGAAGCCAAAAGCTATTACTGTTATCACGAAATAGCATTTGGAAAACGACCAGTTCTCCATTCGAGTATTATAATATTAGTGAGCAATATTCCACAATGGCACTGTAATTACAAGCACTGCAGCGCAGAATTGTCAAAGTTTAAGCAATTATTATGTTAAAACAAAATGGCAATCGTTTAGCCATTGCATTGGTCAGTGGAAATATTAGATTAAGTTCTGAATAGATAATGCACACTAGAAATGCCTTTTATGTTGATTTGAATGGAAAACGATGCAACCACTGACTTGGTTCCTTTTGCTTCTAGCCTATTTAGCGCTTGCTCTGTATCTCTTACACTGCCTGACATCTTCTATTATCGATGTTTCATTTGACCGAAACGAAAATTTCTTTTTTTTTACGTTGGCTCTATATGGGTATATATCATTTGTGGGGATTCTCTGTGGAGGGTCAGATTGTCAGATCTTAAGCAAAATGCATTTTGCTATATTGTATTAGTCTTTTAGTGGTTAAACTTTTATTATTATTTTTAATATCTGCTATAATTGCAATGCAAATTACATTCTTATTTAACCCCTCAAGGGTCAGCGTTTTTTGGAAAAATCGCGTGGAAATTACCTTAAGAACAAGAATGGAGGAAGTTATTCTGACCTTTTCCTTGGTACAGTTTCTTTATACAAAAAAATTAAAATCGCATCCAAATTATTTGAATCAATATTCTTTTTTGAAATTTGATCCGCCCGCAATTCCGCGTCTCTGGCAAATGACAGGTTTTAATCTGTTTTATTATTCTGAAACATTCATAATTAATATTGTTAGCATATTATCGATCGTCTATTTGAATATTATTATAATATTTTTTATTAAGGAGAAAATACAGATACAGAAATACAGATGTCATCATCTGACTAGAATATAAACAAAAACAAACAAGAGAACTCACCCGCATCCAAAATATTTCTCACGAATTGACCTAAACAGCAGATAAAAACAATTACAAATATTTTTACTTATAAATAGGGAAAAAAATTGTTGTACTTTGAATGCAGCCTTCTACCAAAAGTACTGCGTGTATCAAAAAATAAGTCGGAATCCTTCAGGTTTTGGTTTTGATTAAACGATCGCATTACCCAGACATCTCCGAAAAAACGAAATTTTAGTTTAGTTTGCAGTTATATTTAAAAGTGTACCCTCTATCTGTTACAATACTTTGATTACCACCAAATCAAGTTAAAAAAAATGTTGATTTTTTCTGACTTACTAGAAAGATATTTCAAAAAGGCCTACTAATGTACCAGAACGTTATGCCTTCCGGTGTTATTTTATAGCATTTTTAATGTGTAAAATATAGACACGTTTAAATAATATTTGATTTTGGGTGAGTAGTCGAATATTTTCTTTCCTCATTTTCGCAAAACTTAGTATTTGGAGATGTCTGACTAATCAACTGGATGATGGATAACCACACACTCGATTAATCAATGCAATATTTTATTTTACTTACAATTTCAGGTCTATAATATTATTATTCAATTTTAATAATTGAATTAGTATTTTGTTAATTTTCTAACACGTATTAATTATACTTAAATACTGAAATCACTTGTAAAATTTTCATTTAAAAACCCACCATAAATCGATGGATTGACTCGAATTTCAGCAGAAGAGTGTTCCTATGTACACTGGTGAACTGTCATTATGAAATTTGTATAAAAAATTGCAATAGGCGCGAGCGTATTTCAAATGAGTGTATTTCATGTAGTTTAATGGCAGGGAGGGTAGGTGGGAGTGGGAGGAGAATACGGGTGGGGCGGAGGGGAATGAAGGGGGGGAGAGGGGAGATTTGAGGGAGGGAGGTCGAGGGAGTGGCGAAGGTGGGAAAAGTGATTAGCGAGGGGGGTTCGCGGGGAGGGGGGGGGGGGGGGGGTGGAAGCGGAAAAGGGAAAAAGGCGAGGAAGGTGAAGGGGGAACGCAGGAGGGGAAGAGGAGGCGGAAGGGGAACGGGGACAAATTGGAAAGGACACGCAGGGACAAACAATATCTTTATTTAAGTGGAATTGCAACGCACGCCGGGTTCAGCTAGTAACAAATAAAAATAATAGTAAATACGTGGGGTGGTGTCGTCAATTTACGAGTAGGTATTTGAGTATTTATTTTTGAAATTATATCCGAAAATAAATGTTTTTTTTAAATACTGGTAAAACTTTCACAATCAATGATAACGGATGTACACAATTTCCGTCCAGTACCGCTAACATATTTATTAAGATATTTAGATAACATTCTCATCACAGGCAAACGTTTTTACTTAACATCGACAGTAACAGCAACATTTTTATGAAATACCGATTATTAAAAATTTTCGGCGTTCGCGTATGAACAAATATCAACTTAACGAGTGTTTTTCCCGGTAGATATCATTAATGACTTGTCACAACAGACTTGTTGTAATTAGTAACATTACTGAGTAATAAACCTTATAAAATCTATGGAAAATCGTTTCAAATTCACACTCCGAGGTGAACAGCAACTGGCAGTACAATGGTACGAAAATGGAAGGAAATTGTAGTGCTCGTATTATTTCTCACAGAAATAAACCAATCCATGAGTCTGGAAGAAATTAATTCAGGTAAATAACAAAAATAAAAAAAGCTTACAATATTAATATTTTCATTGTTGAATTTACGTCGACATTATTACCGGATCATGACAATTTATTTAATTTCTGAATGAATTTCTGTAACATTTAAAAAAAATTATCGTTTTTTTCTTAAATTAAATTTGGTTGTTTCTATTTCAGATAGCTTTGATGCAGTAAAATTTTTACATCCAAGACTTAAGAGGCAATCGGTGGATGCCAATGTTGTTTCAGTATTTGGAAACAATCCTGCTTTAGGACAAACAGATAATACCGGCATTGTAAATCCTTTAAGCGCTAGTAATCCCGGAAATGTTGGAGCAGGGGTTAATGGTCAAGTTAGTCAGGGCGGCATAGGTCCAGGTGGCTATGGTCGGGGAAATGTTGGGCTAAATGGTCAGGATGGATCAGGTCTCGGGGGTTCGGGTCAAGGCGGTATAGGTCTTGGAGGTTCGGGTCAAGGCGGCATAGGTCCAGGTGGATTGGGTCAAAGTGGTATAGGTCCAGGGGGGTTGGGTCAAGGCGGTATTGGTCCTGGAGGATTGGATCAAGGCGGTATTGGTCCTGGAGGCTTGGGTCAAGGTGGGATAGGTCCCGAAGGTTTGGGTCAAGGGGGTGTTGGTCCTGGGGGATTAGGTCAAGGTGGTGCAGGTCCTGGAGGCTTGGGTCAAGGTGGTATAGGTCCTGACGGTTTAGGCCAAGGCGGTATAGGTCCTGGGGAATTGGGTCAAGGCGGTATTGGTCCTGGGGGATTGGGTCAAAGTGGGATAGGTCCTGGAGGTTTGGATCAAGGTGGTATAGGTTCTGGCGGTTTGGGACAAGGTGGTATAGGTCCAGGGGGTTTGGGCCAAGGCGGTATTGGTCCTGGGGGATTGGGTCAAGGTGGGATAGGTCCTGGGGGCTTGGATCAAGGTGGTATAGGTTCTGGCGGTTTGGGTCAAGGTGGGATAGGTCCTGGGGGCTTGGATCAAGGTGGTATAGGTTCTGGCGGTTTGGGTCAAGGAGGTATAGGTCCAGGGGGCTTAAGTCAAGGAAATGTTGATCCGGGGAGCTATGGCCAAAGCAGCATTGGTTCGGGGGGTTTGGCTCAAGGAAATATTGGTTCCGGTCCAGGGGGATTGGGACAAGAAGACGTTGGCTCTGGAAACTACGGTCAAGGGGGCATTTACCAACCTGGAAGTGGTTACGACTCATCAAAAATTTATTCGAATTCTAAATCTGGAATAAATAAAGAAGACCAAGTCAAAAAAGGTCCAGAAATAATTGAAGATCCTTACAAAAGTTACGAAAAAAAGGTTTCAGAATACAGGAAGAATTACTACGATGCTTTGCATAACGAACATCAACAACACCATGAGGACCATTACGATTTATATCATGACCCTCATCATGGTCATGACTATCATCACGATGACCCGCACCATTATCACCATGTTGACCCTCACGATTATGACCATCACTATCGATCTTCACATTATAACCCCGAGTTATATTATTACCATCATTAAAAATACTTACAAATGTTTTGAAGATAACGAAAGTAGGGGGTAACTGATTATTACTAATATGGCCCTAGATATTCCAAACTAGAATTTGTATAATAAACGACTGATTAATGCAATCACGGTTTTTTCTTTGCTCTACAATAATTTGTTTTTATTATTTAATGCATTCGTCATTAATTACTTCTTGGACTTTTAACGTATAATTTAACATAATACAGCTGAAATTTACTTCATGAAGCTAATCTGTGTTGCTATTTTATCCCTATTTGCCTTTGAGAGATACCGTACCTTTTTATTGTATAAATGAGATCTCACAGAGGGTATGCTTATCCAAATAATGTTTTGGTTAAAAAAATTGAGTAGAGGTTGCCTAAAGATGATATGAGTAAAGTTTAAGTTGATCAGAGCCGCCTAGGAATCTGACAAATCTAGACATAATTGAGGGAGGTCTGTGTTCAAGAGGGTTCTTGAAGACTGTTTTGCTTCAGCCTTCATGCTGTAGCAGGTAGCTACTGAATGGTTCCGCATTGTGGTAACTACGCATGTTTCCCGACGGTGGTACGCCTGAGTTTCGGGGTTCGATAGTTTGAGGGATTTCCGCAACCGTCAGTTGGCGTGGAGAGCCGGTGTTGTGAGGTGGGTCGTGCCCTACGCACCCAGCTGCGTGCGTAGGGCACGACCCACCTCACAACACCGGCTCTCCACGCCAACTGACGGTTGCGGAAATCCCTCAAACTATCGAACCCCGAAACTCAGGCGTACCACCGTCGGGAAACATGCGTAGTTACCACAATGCGGAACCATTCAGTAGCTACCTGCTACAATGCATTGCTGCCGAGCGATTCCGTATTTTTTGTGAGATAGTTATTGGATAACGGACGTTATCTTCTGTCAGATTTGTGTGATTTTTACGTCACACATTTTAGTTTAGATCGATTTAAACATGAATTCCTGCAAGTACGCATGATTATTTACTCATTTAATATACGTTGTACATATAAAACGCGTAAAAATCACACAAATCTGACAGGAGATTACGTCCGTTATCCAATAACTATCTCACAAAAAATACGGAATCGTAGATTATAAGAATTCTTGTCATTTTTTAAAACTTTAACCCCACAGAGGAGGCCCATGATAAAAATAATTTCCCTCAGGGCCTATGTCATATTTGGGGAGGCTGTGTGAAGGTTTTTTTTGAGGAAAGGAGGGAGAGGAAGTTCTGGGAAGGAAAAAAGGTATGAGAGGTAGGCATCTATGGTTCAGTATGTCCAGGAATGTCAAACGAACGAATTCATACCTTCCACTGCGGTACAAGACGATAGTCGAGAGAGAGCAGCTGGAGAGGTCAAAGGGTCTTCCCAAAGGCCTCTCCCGATTCAGCCTGCCACGTAGGCGCATCCGCCGCCAAGGCCTAAACATACCTCACCCGATGATCCCAGGCACCCCTGCTAAATCATCAAACGTAGCGAACCGCAAGTATTTATGAATGACTTTTCGTTCTGACGTTCGTGAAAAGTATGTGTTCTTGAAATAGTTTAAGTATTTACAGAACATTTGTTTGAAATAAGGACAACTGATAAAAATAAATGCAAGTTGAAAAAAAAAATTTATTAATGAATTTGGTTGCAAAGAAAAAAGCACATTTTCTCAATTTAAAAAAAATAATAAACGAATTGTTTTATTTGAAGTGTTGAGCACATAAAAGAACAACTCCTCAAAAATATTGAAAAAAAATATATAAAAAAATTCGGAAAATTCAGCCGGTGAGTGTCCTCGCGGTAGGCAGGATAAGTCACGATAGCTTCGATACGTTTTTAGATTTTATGATAACTTATTCTGATATTAAAAAGACAATTTTTTTCTGTTGGTATTTTTTGTTAAGGATCCAGGTGTAATTGCTCCTGGCATCCACGGTCACCCTTTTATAATATTTATACTATCATGTTTTGTATTAATATATATCATGTTTTCTTAGGTACCATCTTCAACAACCTCGTTAACATCTAAAATTTGTCTATTACTTGTTTTTTCCTTTTTGTTTAACTAGATATTATCAATAACCTTCGCGTATCCTAACTATACTTGCATTTTTCAAGCACTCTTTTTCTAAATCTAAGATGTATATCGACTGGTCAGTGGTTGAGCGGGCATAGCGCTTGGGTCCCACCCGAGCGTCGCGAGTTCGATTCCTCGGCTGGCTAAATCTTCCATCACAACACAAGCAACATTTTCGGCTTTCTGTGGTGGTAGTAGGAGATTTTCAAACATTGTTGGGTTATTCGTAACCCGGGAATGTTTGTCTTTCTTTTAAAAAAAAAAAAAATATATCAACAAGTTTTTCGTGTCTTGACTTGTATCATTCAAGGAGCCGGAACTGAACTACCATCTCATTTTTGTATTGTCCTACACCCCATCAAGGGGGTGGACTAGATCTATGTCCGTGCAACAACCGAGAAGATGACTCCCAAGGTAGCCGCTGCAAAACCCGCCCGCGCCTCCCCCGTCGCCATGAGCGGGCCAGAAGACCAACCGTAGCGGACCGGTGCCCTTCCGCCCTGCCTCCGGTGACCCGATGCTCTCTTTTATCCCTAGTGTCTTCAGGTCTTTCTGCCCTTAATCCCAACATTTTCTTCGAGGGCCTACCGGGAAGCCGGCTTAGGGGCGCGGACACCGAGTCTCGCTTGCGACTGGACTGATGGCTCCGCTTATCCTCGGCGGGACTGCCGGGTGACTGTAACTCAACTGCTTTGGTTAAGTTAAACAATCTCGTCATAATATGTTTTTTTTTTTTATTCTGCATATTAACAAACTTTTATTTCAGCTACATCAGGTGGCGGAGATGAGACGTTGTACTGTGAAATAAATAACTAACAACATGTACGCACTAGCATACTGCCTGCTAACAATATATGCCCGGACATTGGGGGTCTAGAGTCATTTTAAATAAAAAGTAGCTTCTTTATAAATAAAAAATTAGAGTCCTGATGAGTACGGTGAAGGAGGAAACCATCTGTTTCGTTAGAACGCCGTGGGAAAGTGGGGGGCAACCTCCAATGTTGGTATTTTACCCCAAATATTCAGTTAACATTCTTTGAGGCTTCACTGAGTGGTTGGCTAAGGGACACGGAAGCTAGTGTAGTTTATGGTCAGACCGAAAGCCATTCACATTTTTTGTTGGTACTTGCCAATTGATTTGCGATTTATTGTATTACTTATGTTCTCCATTTTATGCAGGTGCTTGCGGGTTTTTACAGATGCAATGCCGCCTCATGGAGCCTCATGAATGATTTTTTCTTTTGCCCTGTTTAATTTATCTTTGTCTTACTAACCGATTTTTTGCATTTTGTTTTTCCTGTTAAGCACTTGCATACTGCTTACTAACAACGTATGCAAGGACACTGGAGGTCTAGATTCGTTCAAAATAAATAAATGTAGCTTCGGTTAACAAAAAAATTAGAATCTTGCGAGAGCCTTGAAGGAGTAACCATCAGTTACTTATACCAGGGTGGGTAAGAGGTGGATTACCTCCACTGTTGGTAGATAAATGTGTGTATGTGGCATATTAGCGAAGAAAATATGAAGCAAAGGGGAACGATAAACCAAGGTCGGACGTGAAGGCGTAACGTCCAATCACCCTGCTACCTGTCCTGGGGAAGATCCCGGAGAAACTGATTAGGCAGCGTTTACGTCAAACCTTATCCCAATTTGGTTTTGTCCCCGGTATGTCCACTGAGCACGCCATCACGTATGCGTTTGACTGGGTGAAGGCTTGCCAAAAGAGGTACGTAATAGGAATCTTCCTCGATATTACTGGTGCCTTCGATCATGCATGGTGGTCGATGATACTTGACAAGCTCAAAAATAGGAAATGTCCACAAAATCTGATCAAGATCTGCGCTGATTACCTCTGTGACAGAACGGTCATCCTTTCTTTTGGAGACTACCTGATTGAACAAAAAATAGACATGGGTTGTCCTCAGGGTTCAATCCTTGGACCTGAGTTTTGGAATATTTTGTTTGACAATTCCTCCAGGTTGTCCTTACCCGAGGGATGTATCTTGGTAGACTACGCTGATGACAAATCGTATCACAGCGGAAAGGAAGTTGAGAGTAAAGCTGAAGAGCGTTTAAGTGTGATTTTACAATGGGTAAAGCGAAACCGGCTGACCTTCGCTCCCCCCAAGACCATGGGACTCCTGATGAAGGGTAACCTCAATAGAAGTAGAAATCCAATCATCAAAATGGGAGATACCATTATCCGATTTTATTTTTATTTCTTATTATATTTTATACATTTTATAAATATTAGGCAAAAAGTCCCGATAAACTACTTTTTAGTAGTTTGTCTAACGGGTTCTTTACATTAAAGATCTTATTATAGAGATTTAATAGTTACATTTTTACAATTTAAGATATAAAATTAAATCAAAAAATTTACAGAAATATACTTAGATACATTTTTACAATTATAGATATAAAATAAAATAATTTTTTTACAGAAATATACTTAGATAAAAGAAAAATTATGAAAACATGAATAACAATTTTAAAGTCTTTAGTTATTGTAAGCTAATATAAATTAGTTCTTTCCGTAAGCCAAGTCTTCAGTAAGTTCACCAATTGTTTGTTTTGGGTACAGTTTTTAATTTCAGCTGGATTTCAGCAGGATTACAAAAGAAAGACCCGCTACACACCTAGGTGTTGAACTAATACCGGGTGGGCGGTGTCTCTCCCAGGTCTTCTTAGAGATATGCGAGAAAGAACGCTGAGAGATTGGCAAGTGCGATGGGACAGGTTGAATACGAGAATACCTACTCCTTCTTCCCATCAGTTAAATTCAGAATGAAAGGGGCACACATTGTACATAAGTGACAACCATGTGACCCAATTACTGTCCAGGCATGGGGATTTTAGGGGAATATTGCACAGTCTCTCTCTATCCCCCCATCCAAACTGCGCGTGTGGCAATACGGACCAAATAGCCGAGCACATTCTGTGGCATTGTGAGATTATGACGGATGTTCGAGAGGAAATGTTGGATAGTTTACAAGAGTGGAACCAGTATGGAACCCTGATCTCGTATCGAATAAGGTGAACTTAGAGTACCTGCGGAAGTTTACAAAGGTTTAGGTTGAGAGATGGCCTGATCTTAGAGTTGCTGACCAGCTGCAAAATCATTGTGAGTTTCAGATGCCTGGGGTATTTGTTCCTGATGACCACGGACTTTTCCTTTTCATGTCTTTTATTGCCATCGCTTGATTGGTATACATATATAATATATATGTAATTGTTTTCCATATCTTTATCTTCGCTACCTTTTTGTTTCCTTAGATTAGAGATCCAAGCAGAGTTGAAATTATTTTGTTTTTACTACGATAAACGTCTTGTTTTAAAAATATTTTTATGTACTCCATATTTTCCACTTTCCAACAAATCAAAGATCATAAAAATCGGTCCAGCCGTCCTTGAGTAATAAATGATGTAACTAACCTGACTTTGTTTTATATGTCTCAATTTGGGAGGCGGGAATGGGTACCGCCGCTCCGGGAACCTTTATTGGATAACCAACACCTCTGCCATAGGTCACCCCAAGTGGTTCGCTACGTTTGGTGATTTAGCAGGAGTGCCTGGGTTCATGGGGTGAGGTTTGTCTAGGTCTTGCAGGCGGATGACCAGGACACACTGAACCCCAGATTCCTACCCACCCCTTAAACCCGTTTCCTTCCCAGAACTCTCCTCTCCTTCCTTTCCTTAAAAAACCCTCCACACAGCATCCCCAAAGATGACATAGGCTCTGAGGGAAATTATTTTCCTCAGGGCCTCCTGTGTGGAGCTTATGTAAAAAAAAAAAAATATATATATATATATATATTTTTACATAAGCTCCACACATATATATATATATGTTAAGATAATATAGATACCTATGTGCGCCCTTGAGGTGATTTTTCACCAAAACGGCGCTCTACAAATTATCCAATTGTTATATTAGTATTATGTGCGATCTACGAGTATGATGTGATGCTTTTGCAAACATTTTTACTTACAATACTTTTTTATTTTGTTTATACAGGGTGTTAATGAACGTACTTACTTACTTATAACCAGTGATTCCTGACATTAACTGGAGTAAAAAATGATAAAATTTTGGTCTCCTGTATAAACAAAATATGAGGAGCAGTAAGCAGTAAGCATGGTATAGACAAGTACAATAATGTGGACGATTCTTGATATAACATAAGTTAAGTTATGTTTGAACTATTCATCTATGTGTAGCTATTCATCTATGTATGTAAGCCTCGAAAGAAGATTGCATAGAAATATGTGGAATCCCACAATCAAATGAGGAGCAGCCAGTCTCACTAGTACAACAGGTGGCTGCGGCAGCTGGGATGGCGATTCAGCTACACGACCTAAAGGAGGTGAAACGTATCCAGGACAGACGACCAGGAGCCTACCCGAGAATCCACGTTAAATTCCACGATAACAAGAAACGAGACCAAATATTAAAAATGCGGAAGAATATCGACGCTAAAACCGTGACAACCCCGGGCAGCGAAAAAATCTACATAGGAGAAATCATTTGTCCATACTTTAAAGAACTACTCTGGAAAACTAAACAGAAAGCAAAAGAAACTAAGTATATGTATGTCTGGTTTAGGGAAAACAAAATACTGGTCCGTAAATCACCAAATGAAAAAATAATCTATGTTAAGCATTCAGACGATCTAAATAAACTTATCTAGACGGTACATGGCACTCGCACCACCGGTTGTCAGTTATCTAAAAAGTCAATAAGTACTATAATTCTACCAATTATCTAAAAATAGTTTCAACCGATGGTTACGAGTGTCAAACTGTTCTTAAACTTGATATGTAAAAATGGATGCTAAAACTAACTATAGAACCTCAAATTCTAAATTCTATAAAAAAATTCCACAAAATAACCTATTCTCTTTATAAACTATTTTCAAATTACACTATTCTTAATTCTCTTAATTATTGTAGTTATTTTATAATAATTTAGTACCGATAACATTTATCCAAATCATTAATCGAACTGATCTATTATTTATATTTCCTAAATCGATCTATTTTCATTTACTCAATTTAATTTTAATTCTTATATTATACACTTTTATCATATATTATATTATACACCTCTATTACACTTTTATTATAAACTTATATTATACAATTTTACTCGATAAAAAGAATTTACTTTGTTCAATCAGCAAAGCATATTCAATCTACATACAATATTTAACTAAAATTGTAAATCATATTGATCATTTAATTATATTTTCTATACTTATCTATATTAACTCACTACACTTAATTTTACTTATTTTAATTCTTAAAATTTTGCAATTATGTGATTCCCCTAAAATTCTCATTTCTCAAATTAACTTTCATGATCTTATTTACACCTACTTATCTAAATTACCTTTTTATACCAAGTATTTTACATTCAAATGTTATTATTCTACATGTATTTATTACCCAAATTATTTTAATTATTTTAACATCAAATTTTATTGTTCTAAATGTATTTACTACCCAAATTATTTTAACTACTTTACCAACAAATCTTATTGTTCAAATTGTTTTTATTACCTAAATTATTTTATTTATTTTAACAACAAATTTTATTGTTCAAATTGTTTTTTTACTCAAAACTATTATAATCGTTTCTTATATTTTAAAAATCGTAATATTTCAATTTTCTTTGTCATCTTAGTATTTATTCTCCTAATCGTTTCAGTACCTTCACTTATTTCAACCAACTTCATCCATAAATTTTTAATGTCTTATTATAAGCCTTCCAATCACTCTAAGTATGCAATCCTTTTAAAATTTTCAATTTCTACATTTCTATTTATTCCTTTATCTAATGAAATTATTTTTCCTGTTATAAAACATATAATCTATTATTTACATTCCCTAAATTTATCCTTGTTCATTGACTCAATTTAATTTTAATTAATTTAATGCTTATATTACACACTTACACAAATACTCACCAACATGGCTGAAAACATGGAACATATAGACTCGGACAACCAACACTACTGTATAAGTACAAACGACATTAATCTATGGACCAATATCACAAAAGAAAAAAATAAAATCAAAATATTGCATCAAAAAATCAGATCGATTAATAAAAATTTTGATGAATTCGCTATATACCTAGAACAACTAGATAATAACTTCGATATAATTGTGCTGACAGAATGCTGGTTGAATGAAAAATATATTCCAAAAACAATTGAACACTACAACACACACCACACAAAAAAACACAAAAATCAAAATGATGGCATAGTCGTATACACTAATGATAAAATAAACACATTCATCCAAGAAATACATATCGTAGACTCCAACTGCATACAAATAACATATGAAAAAGAAACGTATATTCTTGCAATGTACAGATCTCCATCCAAAAACAATATTACAAATTTCCTAACTGCACTTAATAATACATTAAATGATCTCAACAAATACAAAAATATCATCATCATTGGAGACCTAAACATAAACACTCTACAAAACGGACACCCACAAAACGTAGAATACCTAACAATACTAGCACAGCATGGACTGGAGCCAACGATAAATGTTCCAACACGAGTCACACACAACAAAAAAAGTTGTATAGATCATATAATGATCAAACAAAACTAAAAACCAAAACCATAGTACTTGAAAGCACTATTACAGATCACTACATGAATATAATAGCAATAGATACCGAAAACACAAAACCTAACCAACATAAAATATTCACAAAAAAAATAATTGACTACACAAACTTAAAAGAAAAACTCAACAAAATAGACTGGAGTACAATATACCAAATGGAGAAGGTCGAAGAGGCCTGGGACAAATTTACAACAATTTTAGCGCAAGAAATAAATAATAACACTACTCTAAAACAAGTAAAACTTACACACAAAGCTAAAAAAATTAAACTATGGATAACGCAGGGAATATTAAACTGTATTCGTAAACGACACAGAATTCACAAACAAATTAAACATACGCCATATGACATACAACAACTTAATTACTACAAAAGATATAGAAACATCTGCACGAAAATTATTAGAGTAGCTAAGGAGTTGTATTTTAGAGAAAAACTTAAAAAAGAATAAAACAATAACCCAAAGGAAATATAGAAAATATTAAAAGAAGTTACATACATACAAAAATTCAATCAAGAAAATACAATCGAACATCTAAACATTAACTCAAAAAAAGTAGACGCCAATACAAATAAAGAAACTATAGCAAATCATGTAAATAACTTCTTCGCAAATATAGGAAAAGTCTTAGCGAACCGTAAAATTCTCAACACAAACAAACAGTTCAAACATCAATACCCAACCGACACAACACAGATTTGCAATAAAAACAACTTCGGAAGAGGAAATTGACAAAATAATAAACACATTAAAAAACCGTATTGCTCCTGGATTAGATGAGATAACGACGGATTGCATTAAGATGATAAAAACCGAAATTTTAAAACCCATAATACACTTAATCAATCAAAGTATAATACACTCTTGCTTCCCTAGTACTTAAAAAAGGACTGGTGATCCATATTTACAAATCCGGAGACAAAATGCAAATAACTAACTATAGACCTATCACTTTGTTAAACTCGCTTTCAAAAATTTTCGAAAGAGTAATAAAAAACCAAATTATAATATACCTGGAAGAAAATAAATTAATCTCGGAAAAACAATATAGATTTAGAGAAAAAATAGGCACAAAAGAAGCTTTGGCGTGTACAATAGACTATATACATAGCAATTTAGATCAAGGGTATAAATGCATAGCGTTATACCTAGATTTAGCTAAAGCTTTTGATTCAATCTGCCACCAAACGCTTTTTAAAAAATTAGAAAACATAGGCATCAAAGGCAAGGAACTCCAACTCTTAAAAAGTTATATGAGTAACAGAACACAGCAAGTAAAAATTAACAACCATATTAGCAAGCCACTACCAATTACATATGGAGTTCCACAAGGAAGAATACTAGGGCCCGTTCTTTTCACTATTTACATTAATGATAGTTAGTTATGCAGACGACACAGTTTTACTCTTTAAATCTAAGGATTGGAAAAATGCATACAACATAGCGAATTTAGGAATCACGCGAGTGAAATTATGGCTAGACTCAAACATACTAACACTAAACATATCGAAAACAAAATTCACAACGTACAGTATAAATAGCACAGGACAGCCAAAAAATAACACAAACACCATAAAAATACACGAATGTTTAAACACCAACATTTGCGTTTGCCCTCCTCTAGAACAAATAAAGTATCTAGGAATCATAATTGACCATAACCTTAGATGGACACATCACATCCAACAAGTCACAAATAAACTCCTCAAAACGATACACATTTTCCTAAACATAAGAAACATATACAAAATTCAACAAATGAAAACAATATATTTTGCTCTATGTCAGTCTATATTAGAATATGGAATAATTGCTTGGGGAGGAGCAACAAACTCAGCTATCGAACATCTGGAAATTGCGCAGAAAATGATCTTAAAGGTAATACTTAGACTTACTGATACAGACCAAATATTCAACCGTTGTGACGTACTAGACATACGACAATTATATGTTAAATCGCTACTAAATTACATTTTTGACCAAAAAAACAACCTTAAAAAAAAACACAAAATATCACAAACAGACCAGTTAGACAAGCATACAAAGAAAACTTAAAAACTCCGACGGTAAATACAAGCTTTGGACAAAGACATTACCAATATCACGCTATAAAAGCATTCAACAGTCTAACACTTGAAAATAAAATTGAGGAAAACAAAAATAAATTCCGAGACAAAATTACAAAATGGATTAAAGAACAAAATAGACAATACTACCAAAATATCATAGCATAAAATAACAAAACATATAAGTAACACACAAAACCAATATAAAACACAATCACCCACAAACACACAACACGTATTAAAAATATCGTTTTTAACCTTATATAATATTATTTATTCTTAATTTTACATTAATTCTAAATCTCTAATTTTTAAGTTTAATTTATCTTAATCGTATGTTTTTTATTTAATTTTTTCCTTTTTTTCACCAATATTATGTATATATATATATTTATATGTTTTGTGTATAATTTTGTATATGAAATGGAGGCCTCAGCACGGGTAAGCCACCCAGTGAGGCCAACATCATTGAATTATGTAAAAAATGTAAATAATATTGCATCAATTAAATAAATAAATAGCACGGAACCAAGAAACCAAACCATGCATTCCTCTTTTTTTACATGAACTCCACACAGGAGGCTCTGAGGAAAATAATTTAAAGAGACCCATGTTGTAGGTCCATAGCCGAGTTGTTGAACACAAGAAGTAGAAGCGACCCGTTCTAATGTGACTAATGTCAACCGTGTTCATATGTTGGGCACGCGTTTGGCGTATTTCTCGACGACGCACCTGTGCCGAAGGGATCATTGACGCTTGTTCCTCGGAGTATCTTCCATTGAAATACCGGTAGAATAAATATAGCATCCCCACCCGACGCCTGCGCTCTAAAGATTGCAATTCGTTTGTTAAGTTAGGGGAACCTATCAAACGGACCACCGCCCATTTCTGCACAAAGTCGAGAGTTTTTTTTTGAGTTATTTTGGAGCTCCAGACCAGAAGTGGCTGCCAAATTCAACCGTGGGACGCACTTGTGATTTGTACAGGGTTAGCAGTTGTGTATTATTGAAGTATCTGCGGGCCCTGTACAATACGCCCAGTTTTTGAGAGGCTAACTTAACTTATAGGCTTCGATGGAGCCCCACTTGCCCCACTCCGAGCTGGTCACTTGAGTTACACCAAGCATATCAATCGATGGCCTGTTCGAAAGATTGCTTCCGTTGAAGGAGACTAGATTTTCATTGCGATCCCTTTTAGAGGTAATCAGGCATGATTGGGTCCTTGAAACATTAAATCCTACAAAAGACTTGTGATAATCTTAATTCTTAATACGCCAGTTCAATTATTCAAAAGATCATAGAAAACTTATTATTGTCGCCTGTCCGAATTCTTCACACAATCAGATCCAATTTTGAAAACTCAAAGCAAATCCGGATTCATTGAACAAGAGTTGTACACAGACATACAGACCATTACCGAAATTAATATTTTAATGATTTATTGGTCACATCATGGGGAAATCTTCCGAGAAAAGATACTTGCCGCCAACGGGACTTGAACCCGTGTCCTTTTAATTGCCGGTCAGCTGCTCTTGACCACTGAGCTATGGGGGCTTATCAAATACCCGCCAAATAATTCAATATATACTAGTATTTCATTCAACAATTACTGCTTATTATATTTTTTCCACCTGAAAACAACCAACTTTATTTTTGCGAGAGAGACATTGTAAGTGTTAAATTCCTCGCTAGGTGGCGTCATGACAAATTATGACTACATTTATTGGGGAAAGACTTAAACTTGTCAAATATTAATTATTATTTTTAATTTATAAACTAACGTTTAGATAAGATTTTTTATGCATAGCACAATGTTGATGAGTGTTTCAGGCTGATAATTATTGCTTATAATAATTGTTACCCTTTGTGCTATGCATAAAAAATCTTGTCTAAACGTTAGTTTATAAATTAAAAATAATAACATCATGGGGAATAACAAATATGAGATAATAAGTGATAATCCAGGGAAAATTTGATTGGAGATATAGGAGAGGAAATTGCCGCACCACTTGGGTTCAAAATCTGCGTGACTGGTGCGAATAGAATCAGAAGAATAAGAAAGTTTCCAAACATTTAACTTTAAAAAAATACTATTTTCAGAACGGGAGGCTCAAAACAAACGTAATAAACGGTTTTCCACAGATGGGTTATTCCAATGACATATTATATCTAAACGAGCAGGTTTTCCAGTATCAACAGCCAGCTCGGAATTAAATACATATAGATTTGTGGTAATTAAGCAGGTTAGGAGAAATATGTATCATTATAAAATAACCGAAAAAGAGTTTCTAATTCACACTCCAAGTAACACAGTCAGAGCGATGGCACGAAAATGGAAGGAAATTACTTTGTTGCTCGCATTATTTCTTATAGAAATAAACATCACAGTGAGGGGGGAAGACATTACACCAGGTAAATAATTTATTAAAAATTTTAAGGAATCCAAATATCATCTTAAATATATATTTTTTGCAATTTTGATATCTGATTAAAAGATATAAAAAATAATAATTACCACCTTGTTATCTTTAATATATAAAACAAAGTCGGGTTAGTTATACCATTTATAACTCAAGAACGGCTGGACCGATTTTTATGATCTTTGTTTCGTTTGATTTGTATCTACCCCGAATAGCAGAATAGCTATTAAAACATCTGAAAAATTCACGAAAAAAAATTACGAAGAAAATTCTTTTCCTCATAAATATAATATTGAATAGTGAGTGAATTCCAAAAATTCAAAAACATCAAATGTCAATCATATAACGCTGCCCCTCTTTCTTACACACTAAATGTCAAAAGTCGAAAATGACATAAATGCTGGACGTACTTCTGCACCCCTCTAAAGGAAAAATACAATAATTATAATAAATCTCCCTCACACGTATAATGAAAATGAAATGAAATGGAAACGTAAATAAATCACAAAAAATATAAATCCTTGGATAATGCCATCTCTGATAATTGCTTTTTAGTGTAATTCTTAACTTAATAAAAAAACTGGATTTAATTCAGATAATAAGTTAACACAATAGCTATTGATTCTGAGGCGGTACGAAGTGCGTCGGGTCAGCTAGTTTTAGATAAATCAGTTTGGCATCCAAAAAAATATATTTTCTTCTTTCTATCTTCTGATTACTTAGCCGAGATATAATGTATTTTTTAATAGAAGAAGAAGACTCGTATAATAAAAAGATAACTGTCGATTTTTGACGTCAATTTTGTCGATTTCATATTTCAAATTCAAAATTAACAATATTATCTTGAACTATTTTTCCCGGTATTTTTGGCTGCATTGTTATAAGTCAGGTACGCCTCATGCGTTATACATACCAGCTTGATCAAAAAGTCTTAGGATCGGCCGCCGTGTGACGCTGTCAGTCACCCGATTGAAATTCATAGCGTCATAGTTAACTTTTGTACCGTTCAGTTACGCTGAACTGAGTACCACTACCTTTGTGCATGTTTTCGATTTTTTACAAGCCTGAAAATGGCATAAATTTCGCATCACAATAACACACTGTCGCAAATGGGAACCATGCCTAAGAAAAATATATCCCTCAGGGCCTTTATCATCTTTGGGGATGTTGTGTGGAGGGTCATTTAAAGGAAAGAAAGGAGAGGAATTTCTGGGAAGGATAAGGCGTGAGGGGAGGGTAGGAATTTAAGGGTCAGTGGGTCCAGGAGTGATGGACGTATGAATCCATCCCTCCCACTGCAAGGCGATGGTCCAAAAGAGTTCTGCTTGAGAGGTCACAAGGTCTCCCTCAACCAGTCTTTCCCGATCCGGCCTGCCACGAAGCTGGTGGGCAAACACATCAGCCGCCAAAACCCGGACAATGAACCCGGGCACCCCTGCTAAGTCACCAAAAGTAGCGAACCACTTGGGGTGACGTATGGCAGAGGTGATGGTTATCCAATAAAAGGTTCCCGGGGTACCCATACCCGCCCCCCAACTTGAAATATTATACTGTTCCCTGAGTTTTTGTATTTGTGACAGCTGTTTTGGCGTTCAAAGTATTCATTCATCATCAAACTGGCAGAACTTAATAATGGCTTCTTGATTTATTTTTAAATTACAAAAAAAATCATTGGAGTTCCGAATTAAACACAACCAATAGAAAATTAAACTCAACCCAAATACTCATCAACTTATCTAAAAATGTATTGCTTGATTTTAACAATTTTTTGGTTATTTCAGACAACTTTGATGCCACAGCATTTGACAAACCAAGATACAAAAGGCAATCGAGTGTGAACGAAAAAGATCTCAAAAAATCTTCCATCGTTTCCAAAATTGTTTCAATTGACAAAACCGATTCTGCTTTAAAGCTGAAAGATAATGTCGTTGCGAATCCATTGAACAGTGGCAATCCTAAGGTCGACGTGGCTGCCGATTTAGGTCAAGGAAACACGGACTTAGGGATAAACGGTCAAGGGGGTATGGGTATAGATGGGGTGGGTCAAGGCAGTATGGGTTTAGGTGGAATGGGTTCTGGAAACATAGGTTTAGGGGTCAATGGTGATATGAGTCTAGGAATGAACGGTCCTGGTGGTATGGGACTAGGAGGTATGGGTCAAGGAAATATGGTACCAGGTCTAGGGATCAATGGTCAAGGTGGTATGGATCTAGGAATGAACGGTCCTGGTGGAATGGGACTAGGGGGCATGGGTCAAGGAAATATGGGACTAGGTCTAGGGGTCAATGGTCAAGGTGGTATGGGTCTAGGAATGAACGGTCCTGGTGGTATGGGACTAGGAGGAATGGGACAAGGAAATATGGGACTAGGTCTAGGGATCAATGGTCAAGGTGGTATGGGTCTAGGAATGAACGGTCTTGGTGGAATGGGACTAGGGGGCATGGGTCAAGGAAATATGGGACTAGGTCTAGGGGTCAATGGTCAAGGTGGTATAGGCCTAGGAATGAACGATCCTGGTAATATGGGTCTAGGGGGCATGGGTCAAGGAAATATGGGACTAGGTCTAGGGATCAATGGTCAAGGTGGTATGGGTCTAGGAATGAATGGTATTGGTAGTATGGGTCTAGGAGGCATGGGTCAAGGAAATATGGGACAAGGTCTAGGGATCAATGGTCTTGGTGGTATGGGACTAGGGGGCATGGGTCAAGGAAATATGGGACTAGGTCTAGGAATCAATGGTATGGGTCTAGGCGGATTGGGTCAAGGAAATATGGGATTAGGGATTAATGGCCAAGGAGGTATGGATCTTGGGGGCTTGGGTCAAGGAAATATGGATCTGGGTCTAGGGATCAATGGTCAAGGTGGCTTAGAATACCTCCAACAATCGCCAAATATGAATGCTGATTATAATTTTGGAAAAGTGCCACCTATAATAAAATATAAAGAACAATTAGTAAAACAAGTTCCAGAAATAATTATCGTTCCGAAGTATGTCGTAGTTCCACAGAAAAGTTACGAAAAAAAGGATTTGCAATCACTTTCAGAACACGAGGCGAATAAATATATAAGCCATGAATATGAACTCAGGAAGAAATACCACGATGCTTTGTTAAAAGAACATCATCTACACCATGATGACCCCCATGGAGATCATGGAGAACATTACGACTTCTATCACGACGTTTCTCCACATGACTTTGGTCACGACTATCATCACGAAGATCCCCACCACCATCACAATTTTGACCCACATGATTTTCACAACCATTTCAAACGTTGAGTAATACATAAATACATAGATTATTATCCATTAAACTTTAAACTACTTCCATTGGATCAGGTCTAAAAATAGTAATTAATGATATAAAAAAATTATAATAAACCATATTTTATTAGAAACTGTGTTTTCATTTTTGTCTTTCCTCTATTTAATTTTTTAAATTCAAATACATACATATGCTAATACTTCATCGAACTTTTATAGCTATATGAACAAAAATATAAAGCTAAAGAATCATCGTGTTAGACACCATGGAGTAACAAATAAACGATTTCAATGGCTATCTGTATTTTGGAGCCATTTTACTCCTGTCAAGATATACATCCGCGCTTGCAAAAGGTCCGGTTATTCTGAATTTTTTATATGTTGTTAGGATCTAAACCAGTACCTATTAAAAAAAATATTGCAACTTCGAAAGTGCTGTGCGAGCGGCGCTGGACCCAAAAAACCAGAAGATTTTCGGATTTTTTTTCAATTTTTGCTCAATATCTCAGTGAAGGAAGGGTCTGACCGGTGTAGTCAGTACAATATTTTTGAAGTAGACTAAATTTTCTATGATACTAGAGTGAGCTATATATAGCCATTGGTTTCCAAAATACAGTTCTTCAAAAATAGGCCATTTTTTCGAAAAAGTGAAATTATTTCGAAATGGTCACTTATTTTGTAAAATAATTTCTAAAATACGCATCCCACGTCAAATATTATAGAATATTAAGTTTTTGTAAATTTAATTAGCTTTCATTTGAAACTAGATTGATATATGTGTAGACTTAACGGTTCTCTCAAAAATGGCAGATAACCAAAAACAATCATAAGTGGGTTTTGGGGGAAATGCAAATAAACTGTTCTCACGTCTTTTTATGGTTTTATAGTGCTGTGAAGTAAATCCATTAGTCATCGTGGGTTTATCCTAGGGTAATAATAAAATAATGTAATATGTTCACAAAAGGATCCTTCACCATTCGCCGGTCTGACAAGTTTTGGTTTGGGTTGTGGTTAGACCTAACAATTGAGCAGAAACTGATGCGATCCATGAAAACCTACGTGGGTTGACCCAAGGAAGGGGAATCTCTGACTGTGTTGTGGCAAGGTGGACAACAGGAATGGGGTTTATGTTGAACATTTGTGAAGAACTGGAAAGTTTTTGCAGCATCTCATGTCCTACTGGAGAGCAGCATGTAGACATGAGACATTCTCGAATCATCCGAGATAATGGTGATGTAGAAAAACTAAAAAACTGGTTTTCTCTCCACCCTCCATTTCCCAAAACTGACGGTTTGATTTCTATCAGTAGTGGTTTACTGGCAGGTCCTGAAATTAATTGCCACACAGCCCAGAGAGTTGGAACGGAGGGAGTGATAAAAATTGTGGGGCAAATATACGACAAGATAGTAAGAAAATGGAAAAATAAAGTAACCACGCTGGCATCGATCACCTCAACCGTTAAACTGCCGGACAAAAACAGAAGAGTGGCTGTGAATGTGGATCCGCTCACAATTTTCCAGCCAGTGTGTATTGCAAAGCAATCTGAACAGGATTTACAGAATAACTTCAAGTATGAGTTGGCCCCGTTCCCGATGTCTCTGTTCAATTAAAAAGGGATTTGCAAGGGCACAAAATCTACTCTGCCTTCACTCCTCTTTCCAGCCACACCCCGATAGATGCCAGCACTCATGTCATTTTGGATGGTGGCTACCTCTTGCACAAGGTCGTGTGGCAGCGGAAGAGCACGATTCGAAAACTTTTGGTGCGTTTTACCACCTACGTCCAAAACCACTTTGGGAAGAATGTCTCCATCGTTTTTGACGGCTACCCCGAAAATGCTACCAAAAAAAAAACACAACAGCGGAACGACTCCGGCGCTACGCAGCTCATTCTAGCTACGAATTGACGTTCGATGAATCCACAGTAATTCAAATTGCTCAAGAGCATGTATTGGGCAATGAGAACAATAAGAGACGCCTTATAATTCTTTTTTGTGACGCCTTTCAGAAGGAGGGAGTAGAAATGGCTGTTGCCGAAGAAAATGCCGATCGAGAGATCGTCATGATGGCGCTTTCAAAAAGAGCAGTAGCCGATCGGGTCGTCACAGTGGGAGAAGACGTGGACTGCTCGTTCTTCTCAATGATTTTGGCGCTGAAGAGATAAACTTCTATCTTCAGAAAAGCACGAAGGGTGAAACTGGTTGCTGTCACTACTCTACGACCTCCTACAACTACCAGGGCTCCCGGCGATTACCAGGAACGGTACTATTCACCCACGCGTTTACCGGGTGCGATACCACCTCATCACCGTTTGACCAAGGAAAGACCATATCACCACACTTCTGAGCAAGAGTGAACCACTTGTAGTAGTTCCGTGACATCACTAGAGCAGATGCACATCTCTATGATGCTACCACGTGACCTTTGCCGGCCGACGGGTCTTCTGGCGCAATTAACTGGAGATGATTCAGTTTGATTCTGGGAACGAGCGGAGCAGCCTTGCCAACATAGGACGGTCGGTGGGGAACCGGCCCATGGAATTCTCACAATGGAATCTCACATCGTAACTTTTCACATCGACATTCGTAATGTAGTTTTCAATTTATTTACTTCTTTAATTATGGTTTATCCTTTCATTTTAGCTATTTGAAGTTTTCCTAATTAATCTTTAAAATAGGATGGCGCCCTAATAACATATTAGCTTCCTTTTTAAAACATAATATGTGACATTAAACTTCAGTTTACGTAACCTTGACTCTTCGAGTGAAGGCACACCCTGCAGATATTAATCTTATTACCGTATCTATAATAATTATCAATATTAATTTAATAACTCTAATTGTGATGTATTAATAAATTTTGTTTTACAAGTTAGAGTTTCATTATGTCTCATGCTCTGGATTTTATTACCTACTTTTATTTACACATGTTACACATGATATAACAGTAACATTTACATATTACACATGTAACTAATTTTTATACAATCATTCCTCCTCTTACGTTACAAGTGCTCTTGCTCAGCAAGTGGAGGTCTTCCTTCCGCCAAACTCCACCCCACAAGCCGTGAGTGAAGCAGGCATCAAGTGCTTTGTGGCTCTATATGGGGGTGATATCGCGAGGGATACTTTGGATTTCCTGAGGCATAAGACGTTTGTCACTTCAACAAGCATAAACCTCGTTCGTTTGCCACCGACGGAAGGTGCCGCAGACCACCATGCAACAAGGTGCTACCTCCAAGTGCAGAAGTTGTGGGAAGTCAACTTGAATCCCACTAAATGGGGGTGGACTGTCTTCTCAAGGACTCACCCTCATCCCCACTACGATGGATCCCGCACCTCCTGCCCTTCTCCGAAATTTTTCATGTAAATGCAAGAAAGGATGCTCTGGGAGCTGCTCGTGCAGAAAGGCTGGGCGCCACTGCTCAGTCCTCTGTCAGTCATGCGGTGCCAAATTGTTCATTAACGTCCCGGATGTGGAGCTGAAATGCTTGGACGATGAAGATGACCCGACTACAGACCAGACGCCTCTCCCAGCGTCCATCACAGATATCGAGACACCTTCTTCGTGCGAGCCTAAGCCCGGGTCATCTAAGATAAAAAGAAAGACATGATTTGGCAACCAAGACACAATACCTACATGATTTATATTAGTTTTATTTTTTGTGTACATGTAATTTGTCCTTATAGTAGGTACCATGATGTTTGTACAAGCATTTTAGTATGTAGGTATTTTAAAAAAATGTTTGAAGATGACGTAATTCCCGATAAACGTATTATCTTTTCTTTTTTCATCAAAAATATGTTAACAATAACAAAAAAAAAATTCTAACTATTTGATAAATAAAACCATAAAAAGACGTGAGAACAGTATATTTTCATTTCCCCCCAAAACCCACTTATGACAGTTTTTGGTTATCTGGCGTTTTTGAGAGAACCGTTAGGTCTACAGATATCAATCTAGTCTTAAATGAAAGCTAATTAAATTAAAACTTTATTTCAAATAATATTTGAGATGGGATGCGTGTTTTAGAAAATATTTTACAAAATAAGTGACCATTTCGAAAAAATTTCACTTTTTGGAAAAAATGGCCTATTTTCGAAGAACTGTATCTTGGAAACCAATGGCTGTATATAACTTGCTTTAGTTTCAAATTGTAGAAAATTTAGTCTACTTTAAAAGTATTTCTATTGACTATACCGGTCAGACCCTTCCTTCACTGAGATATTGAGCAAAAACTGAAAAAAATCCGAAAATTTTCTGGTTTTTTGGGTCCACCGCCGCTCGCACGGCATTTTCGAAGTTGCAAATTTTTTTTAATACTGATTTAGATCTTAACAATGCATAAAAAAAAGTTCAGAATGACTGGATCTTTTGCAAGCACAACCCCCTTTTCATGTTTAACTTGACTGGACTATTTCGTTATGGGGAACTTATGCGCCGCCCATTTCTGCCCGTTTCATACAAATTTAGATTTGGATTTGAGATCAAAATACCCAACCAAACTGAAAAATTATTTATCTAATCAAAAGGTCTATCAAATATCTAGTCAGGATGTGAGCTAATTTATTTATTTTTCTTTAAATTATGAGATATAGGCCATTAAAGATTTTAATGTTTCTGGATTTTAGAGGCGATTTGGGCAATTATTTGTGAGTAAATGAAAAACAATAAAAAAATTATTTTACTATATTTATCATATAAATATGATGAAATATGAAATAAATAAAAAAATTAAAAAAAAAATCTTTTTGATGGGTGTAAATTAAAAATACAAATTACCCATTTACGGCGGAATAAAAAATAGTCGTTTATATTTTATAATTACTACCCAAAAAATACATTTTTAGATTTTTTTATTTTTTATTTTATTTTTCATTGTATTTTAAAAATAAATACAGTAAAATTATTTTTTAATGTTTTTCTTTTACTCACAAATAATTGCCTAAGTTGCCTCCAAATTCATGAAACACAAAATTTTTTAATGGCCTATATCTTATAATTTAAAGCAAAAATAAATAAAGTAGCTCACATCCTGACTAGATATTTGATACACCTTTTGATTAAAAAATAATTTTTCAATTTGGTTGGGTATTTTGATCTCAAATCCAAATCAAAGATTTGTATGAAACGGGCAGAAATGGGCGGCGCATACGTTCCCCTTGAGATGATGAGCAAAAATCACAATAGAAGAAGAATCGTTATTTGACGACCTTCGTAGTGCAGTGTAGTGTCGAAAAATATGATTTGTATGCATATGGTTTCCAAAGAACGTCATTTACTGATTGGGTGTAGTCGAAACAGCATTAATGTCACATGTAATGGTTTTGGCTGAAGATAAATAAAATTAATAGTTTTATTAATTCCATTCTATTTCTGAGAAAACAAGACGAGAAGAGAGTGACGAGAGTCAAACAATCGTGCTTGCAGACGGTGTTGCGCGTCTGGCCGGTTATTCTGAAAGAATCCAGAAATAAATCATTAATATCCATTTTGTTAATAAATTACGTTTTTTTTCAACCATACCAACTTATACCAACTTATTAGTTTATTTATGAATTAGATTTAAATATTACTTAAATAAGTCTGGGTAACTTTAATAAATATGTTAAAATGACTATCTATTTATTACTTTTTGTGTCATTTAATACTTTCGGCCAATAAACCGGGATACCGCTTTAAATCAAAGACATGTCAAAGCAACCTTCTGAATTTCTGTGATTTGCCTAAACGCTTATTTTTTAAATTTTAGATATGCGATAGAGATAGGAGAGATGTTTTTATAAGATGTTAGCATTTGAAAAACAAACAAAAAACAAAAAAACGCTTAAGGGTATTTTTATTCATTGGACATAAGGACAAAAATGTTGCAAGAATAAATATTCATATTATAAAACTGCTATTTTACTCACAACAAAGCTAGACTTAATGAAAAACTAGTTTTCACTGCTTCCAAAAGGGTCACTTCCATCATCTTCATCACTTTCTCCGAAGGGATCTCTTCCCCGATAGTTGTTGCTACTTCCGAAGAAGTCTCTTTCTTCATCTTCATTTCCACCAAAAGGATCGTTTTCTCGATCGTTCTTACTTCCTCTAAATGATTCGCATTCTTCATCGTCTTCAATTGCTCCAATGGAAGGTTTTGTTTGATTCTTGTTGCTTTCTTGAAAGGAGTTTCTACCCTTCGGATTGGAGTCATCTCCATAAGAAAACGTATTACTTTTCAGATCAATCGGTTCTTCTGTCAATCTGCCTTGAACTGTAACAAAGACATTTTTAATTTTACATGTGTACGCTGCGGTTTTAATGTGACCCGTTCATTCCTGTTTCAATATTGTGCCACTATTTTGTAAAAGATAAGACATGGAAATGGTCACCTTAAGTAAAACCAGGCAGAGGTGGTATCCACGTCATCATGGAACATTCGAAAGATGCGTACGTGGTAACTGCGTCTTATAATATTAATGGGTGCCAATGACCATTCTTGTATAATTGTTTGTTCGTATTTTATGCGCTGCCATACCGTGCATCCGGTTTTTTTTTAAATTCCTTTATTTTTCCCAATTTTACATTTTATATTTACATATTTTGAAAATCATAAAAATAATGGGGACCCACTAAGGCGCAGCCCGTGCGTGGGTAATATAGTTAAATATATTTTTATGTTAGTACCTAGAAAAAAACAAACAGTGGTATATAAAACAAAAATGACGAAACGATAGTTTCGATGAAACTTTGGGATTGATGTGCGCACGCCCGCGAAAGTTATAGGCTATTTATAATGGTAAGCTCTGGCGTTAAGAAATTTGTATAAATGAAAATGTGGGTATTTTATGCATTTTAGAGACAGGGAGGGAAGGCAGGAGGGAGAGGGTAACGAAGGAGGCGGGGTTCGAGGGAGGGATAAAGAAGATAGGGGAAGGTGGAAAGAGAACGCCAGAGGGGAAGGGGGTCGCATGGGATAGGACATGCAGCGAGAAACAATCTATTTCTTTGAATGGCATTGTAACGCATTCCGGGTACCAGCTAGTATGTTTATAAATAACTAAGTATGCGAGGCGGGTATGCGTACCACTGCCCCGGAAACCATTTATTGGATAACCAACACTTCTGCCATAGGTCATCCCAAATGGTTCGCTACGTTTGGTGACTTAGCAGGGTTGCCCGGGTTCATGGGGTGAGGTTTGTCCGAGTCTTGGTGGCGGATGCGTCTGCCCACCAGCTGCATGGCAGGCCGGATCGGGAAAGAATGGTTGAGGGAAACTCTTTGACGTCTCCAGCCGTAGGTACTCTCTCTGAACATCGCCTTGCATCGCAGTGGGAGGGATGGATTCTTGCATCCGTCACTCCTAGATGCACTGACCCACAGATTCCTAATCATCCGCAATACTTACTCTTTTATTTTTCAGAACTTCCTCTTCTTCCTTTCCTAAAAAGACCCCTTATTTTCCTCAGGGCCTCCTGTGTGGAGCTAATGTTAAAAAAAGCTGTAAAAAGAGATCCCTGAGGCGTATATTGCCAAATAATTCAATATATACTAGTGTTTCATTCTTCAAAATATACTAGTGTTTCATTTGGGTATTTGATAAGCCCCCATAGCTCAGTGGTCAAGAGCAGCTGACCGGCAATCAGAAGGACACGGGTTCAAGTCCCGTTGGCGGCAAGTATCTTTTCTCGGAAGATTTTTCAATCTTGATGAGTGTTTTAGGCTGACAATTATTGCTTATAATAATTGTTAACAAAAAAATCGTTCATTTTCTTTCATTTTCGTTCATCGTAAAAATTCCAATATTCAAGATTGGGTGGTCTCCTTACCATTTCAATACGTGTGAAATCGAAGTGTAGCGTAACTAAAAATAAGATGTCCCGGACAGTAACTTTTATGCTATAACGGTAATATCATATTATTTTTACGGTAACATTATTAACGAATAAATTTGTTAGTACCATGTCTACCGTATTATGTACGAAATTCTTTACGTGTGTGCGTTTCATGAGATAAAGCATTATTTTTTTGCTTGTTTTGATAACTGGTAAAACCGTAATAGTTCTACAATTCGAAAGAAACATAGTTGGCGAAATGTTTATAGAAATATGATTAAAAACATTCGACATTCTAGGACATATCATCTGTCTTTTTTGTTTTCGTTTTCATATTTTTTTTTTTTTACAGTGAATACCGCACAAGAATCTCAACTGCTCCCGTCTGGAGCCAGTGAGACTATGGCATCCCCAATTGGGGTATGTTGTGAGGCTGAAGGTAGTGGGGAGGGGAAGGAGGTGGGGAAGAGGAAGGTTGGGAAGTACCTGGCTATTCAGATATACGGCGTGTGAGAAGAAGGAAATTTTTATGGAGGGCTTTTAGGACGATCGTCGATGACTTGATCTCTCTCGGCGACCAGCGTATCTAAATATTTATCTAACGAACAAAAAGGTCAAACCGTTCGTAGATGTGCTTTTGTTTTTTTTTTACTTCTTTAATCCTTTATCCCTACATCTCGACATATTATAAATTAAAGTCCTCCGCGTCGAATGTCTGTCTGTCTGTTCGCGATAAACTCGAAAACTAGTGAACGGATTTTCATGCGGTTTTCACCACTAGATAGAGTGTTTCGTGAGGAAGGCTTAGGTATGTAATTTGTCAAGGATTTGTGTAAATTGGTTGAAACATAACGATAATTGTTAGAAGTGTCGGAAAAAGTCGAGCCGCCTGGTAGGTTTCATCGAAAACGCTGCCTAACCCTTTTGGGATATAACAAAACAATGCACGGTGGGATATTCCTTTTTTATAGATCTAAAAAAAAGTCCGTGAAGACATACATCTATCTTTTAAGGATAGCTTACTATACCCATTCTATCTTCTAAAAAATGGTCACGTACGTCGCGGTAATTGAAAAGTTATTTAGACGGATACGATATTAATCATTATTAACTTAAATACGTTAGTTACCCCAAGCATTTCATGCACATTATTATAATCTTTCACACCATCTCTACGTATTATAAATTAAAGTCCACCGCGGCATCTGTCTGTCTCTTCGCGATAAACTCAAAGACGGTGGTGGTTATAAAGGTTGGATAACCATCCAGTAGATGACGTTGTGTTTTAATAGCCACAGCAACGCGTGGCCGGGTCAGCTAGTACTAAATAGAATTGAAATTACAATAATAATATTATCTTTTGATGGGACGTTACAGGCAATCACACATGTTCAGAAAAGTATGTAAAAAATCATCCAGAACCGAAATGTGGAAAGCATTATACTTCATTTGGACAAAAAATGAAACTGTCGCATTATTTGCCCCTTATCGTCCCTTTTTTTCTCTCCATAATTCTCCGTAATCTGATAATGCAGCTGTGTATGTAAGAAAAAAAAACCGTGCCAAAACTTGGAAATAGTCTACTTTATAAAAAACGTGTTTAATAATAATATATCACATCAAAAACATTCCACAGAAAAGTGATGTAAGTCAAAAAACTTAATCTAATAGGAGAGCGAAAACAAATGATGAACAAGCGTTCGCATAATTTTTTTAAAGAAGGACAAACATTCCCGGGTTACGAATAACCTAAAAAAAATTGAAAATCTCCCACAACCATCACAGAAAGCGGAAAATTTTGCTTGTGTCTCGATGGAGGACTTAGCTAGCTGAAGAATCGAACACGGGATGCCAGGGTGGGACCCAAATGCGATGCCAATTCAGTTACCGATCGGTCTACTAGTGACACCTCACGGAGATCTAACTTAAATACGGTTTTCATGGGCCATAGATGATCACAATCACTTTAATTTTCTGAGATAAATCGTAAAATAGAAAATTCTGACTAACGACATTGTTGTATAGTTTCATTTATTTTTTAAATTTAAGTTTATTTAGGATACATTCAACTGTCATCGATATGTTTGGTGTAACTCTAAGTGACAGGCTCAGGTACGGGGGCTCCATCGAAACTCTCAGAAACTGGGCGTACTGTACAGGGCCCGCAGATACTTTAATAGTACACAACTGCTAACCCTGTACAAATCTCAAATGCGCCCACGGTTGAATTTGGCAGCCACCTCTGGTCTGGAGCTCCAAAATATATAAAAAAAAACCCCTGACACTGTGCAGTAAGACATTAGTCACATGAGAACGGGTCGTTTCTATGACTCGTTCTTGAGTTCAACGGCTCGGCTGTGGAACGATTTGCCGGCCTCTGTGTTTCCTCCCTCCTACAACATGGGTTTCTTCAAGACCCGTGTTCACTCCTTCCTTTCCTCAAAAAGACCCTCCACACAGCATCTTCAAAGATGACATAGGCCCTGAGGGAAGTTATTTTCCTCAGAGCCTCCCGTGTGGAGTTAAAGTAAAAAAAAAACTGTATGTAAAAACATTGCATGTACATACATTAATTAGTGAATCGTACTAATATTATAAACGCAAAAGTTTGTATGGGTGTATATGTGTTGGTTACTCTTTCACTCAAAATCTACTGAATGGATTTTAATGAAACTTTACAATAATATAGCCCATACATAGAAATCACATATAGGCTAACATTTATAAATCTAGCTCGGGGGGGAACGGGGACGCACGAGAAAGGTGATTCAGGGAGAAATAATGTATTTCTTTGAATATACAGCATTTGCAACGTATGCCAGGAACCAGCTAGTATAATATAAACCGGTTAAGTTCCATTTATGATATTTTCTATCATTACTGATAGGAAGCAAGTAGTTATTGTTATAAAAGTACATAAGTATGTAGGTGTGCGATGTGTCAATGATTGGGATATAAGTTTTCGCAAACTACCAAAATCTGATTATATGAGTTATAGCACCTTTTTTATTCTATGAAACAATCATTGTGGATTTAATTCATCCATCCATCCATCCATCCATCCATCCATCCATCCATCCATACATCCATCCATCTATCATCTATCATCTATCATCTATCATCTATCATCTATCATCTATCATCTATCATCTATCATCATAATTCTGTAAAACGTGGTTCACACCACGTTCGCCTCAAAATCGATAATAGGTACTTTGCATTATCTCTTTAATGCATTTTTGTAAGTAAGATTTTATCTAAAATAAACTAAATGATAACCGGTATTATTATACCGGTTTTATTAAACATCAAGAAATAATAAGGTTATGTCACGATAATCAGTGAATCATCTTTTTTAAATATTATTTTTAAAATGAATGCTTCATAAGAGTCCCCAGCTGCTCCCGCCAGTTAGTGAGACTATGGCATCCCTATTCGGGTATGTTATGAGGCTGAAGGTAGTGGGGAGGGGAAGGAAATGGGGGGGAGGAAGGTGGGAAAGTACCTGGCTATTCAGATCTGGTCACCAAAAACGGCTAAAGCCATTTCAAGCAGCGTTTCAATTCAAAATGGTGGCCTTACATTAGGGCGATACCGAGAGCATCTTCCACTATGGAAAGTGCCGCAAATATACTTAGCATGTTCAGAAAGTAAGTGTACTGTGACCATAACCAGCGGCGGCTCGTGACTTTTGGGTGTGCTACGGTGCTAATATTAAAAAAACGGCACCATGGATGTTGTCGGTGTTTTGTATGAAGATTTTTCAGGAAATCGGTGCGGCACACCGCCAAACTGAAACTTTCTGAAATTTTTCATACAAAAAACTGATAAACATCAATAATGCCATTTTTTTTAATATCAGCACTCTAGCACATCCTACTACACCCCGCCACTGACCATATCGGGCGGTGGTTTTTAATTTTTTGAGGGTTGGTAACCCTGAGAGGTAGAGGGGGGTCTCCTGCCAGATGGGGCATCGCAGGAACATTGTAGTACGTAAACACACGTTGTAGTGTCCAGTTGCGTGAAAGATGTCGGCAAAAAATCCCGCCAAGTGCTGATCCGCTTTTTACTCACGGAAGGAATAACATCTACAAGAAAAAAGGTGAGGATTTCTGAGTTCTATTTTGACTGGAAATGATAGTGGGTGACTCATTACATGCCTGAAAAAAAACAGTCGTAAAAGTGGCATCACACCAATTCCCCATCTGTCAAAAAATTGAAAATTACAATTTCGTGCAAAAAAAATCATGGCCTCAGTGTTTTGGGACTGAAAAGGCCTCATTTTGGTCGAATTACGGTCTCAGGTTGAGACCATCAATGCACAACAATATTGCGTACCCTGAAAAAACTCAAAAGGAGCATTTCAAACAAAAGAAGGGGAATGCTGACCAGAGAAGTGTGCTTTTTTTCACGAAAACGTACGTCCTCACAGCCTTAGTCTTAGCCACCAATAAGATCAATGAACTCATTTGATTGGGATGTTTTGAACCACTCCCCGTAATATCCTGACTTGGCGTCTTCAGATTTATCATCTTTTTACCTTCCCTAAGGCACGTATGGATGAAAATAAATTTTCAACCGACAAGCAGGTGCAGAAAGTGGTCCTGAAGTGGGGAAGGAGCTGGCGGGAGAATTCTTCGAGGAGGGCAGAAGAAACTTGTGCCATGGCTCACCACATGCATTGAACGGGTTGGCAATTATTTTGAAAGAAAGTCAACAAGTGTATCAACTATATCCTGTATTTTTTTTCTAATACATTTTTTCAAAAATAAAATTCAGTACACTTACTTCCTGAACATCCCTCGTACTACACAGTATTTTTAATGAAATAACACAAATTAAAAAAATAAAATTTATTTGCCACGCCGGGATTGGATCCCGCGACCTTCGGATTGCTGGTCAAGAGCCTTACCCCTGGACCACGCCGGCCGTCATCTTGCGGGTGGCGAGGAAATATATTTTCATTCCTCCACATGTTTTGGCCGCTATAATGCAAAGCACACATTAGAAGTAAGGACGACAATTTTGATATAAGGCTGAATCATATCAGAAGTCGCTATCGCAATATTTATCTTATGCGTCGATGACACAGGGCGAGTTTACAAGCTACTATCTGGGAAATTCACTCTCTGTTAGCAAACTCGCTCAGTGTCATGGTGTTACTTGCTAACTAGCAGACTATTGACAATCTACGAAAAAAGTTGAAAGGTCGTCAACATTACTCGCTACACGCTTGCTCCGCTTGCTCGTGATTGGTTTATTTATGTTTTCAAGATGGCCGCCAAATAACAGCTGATTTCGACTACAAACATCACAGAATTAGTTCGCGCAGGCGTCGTTATTCTTGTTACTGGCGCTAGCAGCGATCTCAGTTTCTTACGCTACTGAGCGAGTGGACGTGGGTGGTTTGGTATATTTATGGAGGGGACAGTTTTGTGTGTCATCATGACAATCTCACTCGCTGATTTATCCGCTTTTAAACTTAGTAGATAGTAGCTTGTAAACTCGCCCTGTGTAATCGAGGCTTTAGTCACGAGGTCAGGAGTTAGATCAGGGTTTTTGGGGGGCCACCAAACAGCAAGACAAAGACGAAGACGCCTCACTGCAGCTTTAAGATGCAAGCTCTCAAAAACAGATTCCCAGGCCGTTAGATTGGTAGGAATGGTCCTGTTCTGGGAAAAAGAAAGAGAAAAATCCGACAGCTGCTTCAACGACCCTATTAATGTGCATAAAGTTTGTTCCTACAGAGCATTGACCTTCTTCAATGGTGAAAATTCTCAATTTGAAAAGGATAAAGGAAGCTATTATAAGTCTAGGATGTTTTTATTTAGCATATGGGAAGGTAATATTATAGCAGGAATATAAGCAACATAATATGATTTTGTGTATTTATTGTATACGCGTACCACCCCTCATAACATCGCAAGAACTTATGTTAAAGTATTGTTCCTATTCTATTCATCTAAGGGTCTAACTTGATGAGGTGGACCTGGGGGACATTGAGGTGGACCTTGGGGACATTGCGGTGGACAATGGCAATGGGAATCGCCCTTTTTATGATTACATCCTCCTGTCAATTGTCCTTGAACTGTAACAAAAAAATGTACCAATGTACTTTACTGGAAGTTTCAATGTCTGCAACTGGCATTTTCAAAACATAAAATGTTTCTTAAACTAAGTAGGGATTACAATAGTTTTCCTCTGAAGTGTGTATACTACACGCTTTTTGCTTAGTCTTTACTAGATTTTTACTATGCTCTGTGTGTTTTACGACGAATTTCACAATGCTTTATGTATTTTTTATTTAATTGAATTTAACAATGATTTATATTATTATTTTTAATTTTTAAACCAACGTTTAAGACAAGATTTTTATGCATATCACAAAGGGTAACAATTATTATAAGCAATAATTATCAGCCTAAAACACTCATCCACATTGAAAAATCTTCCGAGAAAAGATACATGACGCCAACGGGACTTGAACCCGTGCCCTTCTGATTGCCGGTCAGCTGCTCTCCCAATTGAGCTATGGCGGCTTATCTTATACCCGCCAAATGATTCAATATATAATAGTGTTTCATTCAACAATTATTGCTTATTATATTTTTTCCACCTGAAAACAACCAACTTTAGTTTTTGCGAGAGAGACACTGTTAGTGTTAAATCCCTCGCTAGGTGGCGTCGAGACAAATTATGTCTTCATTTATTGGGGAAATACTTAAACTTGCCAAATATTAATTATTATTTTTTATTTTTAAACTGACGTTTAAGACAATATTTTTATGCATAGCACAAAGAGTAACAATTATTATAAGCAATAATTATCAGCCTGAAACACTCATCCACATTGAAAAATCTTCCGAGAAAAAATACATGACGCCAACGGGACTTGAACCCGTGCCCTTCTGATTGCCGGTCAGCTGCTCTCCCAATTGAGCTATGGCGGCTTATCTTATACCCGCTGTTTTGGTTGGTTGTTTTCGGGTGGAAAAAAATATAATAAGCAATAATTGTTGAATGAAACACTAGTATATATTGAATCATTTGGCGGGTATAAGATAAGCCGCCATAGCTCAATTAGGAGAACAGCTGACCGGCAATCAGAAGGGCACGGGTTCAAGTCCCGTTGGCGTCATGTATCTTTTCTCGGAAGATTTTTCAATGTGGATGAGTGTTTCAGGCTAATAATTATTGCTTATAATAATGATTTATATGTTTTTTGTTAAATTTCACTACGCTTCATGAGTTTGTTTTATTCAGTTTCACTATGCTTTATTTGTTTTTAGTTGAACTTCACTATGCTTTAGGTATATGTTTTTCGTTAAATTTCACTACGCTTTATGTCGTAGAATTTCACTACTTCATTTTACCAAAATTGAGTACAAGTAAATAATTTTAAAGATGACACATTTGAATATATAATTGCACACATGCGTCAGTATCGAAAATTTCTAAATATTTTTTTAACTAGTTTTATAACTGGAACATCCACTGCACTCCTCTTAACCCGTTACTTACTCAGATACTGGATGCGTAGCGACATTTATCAATTCCGTTTAATTTCAGACTCGCGATTCTACTGGACGATGTTTTTTTTTATCTATCCTTCAGCTTCGTAACAAAAACAAAATAAAAAAAAAAAACAAATTTAAATATTTTTTGATCCATCCAGTACGCCACTTCACGAGCAAGAGTTTTTAAATTTAACCGTACTTTCCTTCTATTCACTATATCATTATGTACTTTCTTTCTCTACACAAGTTTGGCGTAATATTGTATGTTGCAATTTTTTTTTTTTAATTTTTTTTTTATTGAAATAATAGATAATACATAATATAATCAACAAACAAGTCCTGCTAAGCCAATTGAATCGGCTTGTCAACAGGTGCTTATATTTTAGTTACATATTTATACATTTTTAAAATTTAAAATTTACATCTTATATCTACAGATTCAACATTTTTTCATACATATCAAAATCAATATAAATATTTTTTTTCCGATAGCCAACTTTTCACCATATATTTAACCTTATTCATAGAATTATATTGCTTTATAGTGTCAGGTAATAAATTAAATATCTTCGGTATGATATATTCAAACGTTCTCTGTCCGTACTTATTGTTAAATTTCGGAACTATTAACCCGTCGTTGCGCGTAAATCTAGTGCTGTATTTATGTTCTAATTTCTCTTTATGCTGCGGGGTAAATATATGCTGAATTATAATTTTGTGCCAAAGTATTGCCTTAACAGGTAAAATTTTGGCACTCTGAAACAGCAACGGTTTATTTTGTCTCTGTTTGAAAATATTAGGGACGACCAATAATTTTACAATTGCGTTTTGTACAACTTTGTACAATTAAAATATAATCAATTTAAATAATTAAATCTTTCCTGAATTTTCAGTATTATTACGTTTTCCCTAAATTTCAGCATCTTTGCACTCTTATAATTTGTTACTATTGTATGTGTGTATTTTTTAATAGTAGGTAGCTACCTAAATCGTGGTCTTATAATTGACGGTTGATAAATAAATAAAAAATTATATTTTTAAATTAGCCTTACGTAATATAGAATATTAAGGTATGGGATAATAAAATTGACTTATATTTATATTAAAAAAAAATAATTAGGTAAGTACTATAATTTTCAATGGACGTCTAATAGCGGGACAAATCAGAACATGGTAAAATAACAGGTTAGGCCTAGTTTAGGTTCCATTTTTCTCCTATGTTCTATTTTGTCACTTTTCTGTTGTGTCATGGAACCCTACAAATCAAAGGGGTAAAGCTTAAAAAAATACACGTAGTTGAATGTTTTCTTACCGAGTCCAGCTCCTTGGTCGGCTCCTTGGACCGCCCCGACTACTCCTCCGACCACTGCCCCTGCCACTCCACCCACCACTGCTCCTGTAATGCCGACGACTCCTATGCCCACATTGGCAACACCCCCTACTATGCCGCCTAGAAGTCCTCTAGGAGCAGGCTCTAAAAGAAAAAGTGAACAGTAAAAAACAAAGCAACGTGCTTACTTTTAATGCTGATGTTATCGATTTTGGAAAGATTTTATTGGTTTTTTGAATTTATTTATTTATTTATTTATTTATTTATTTATTTATTTATTTATTAATCATTAACGCCCTTATGGGCTTTTACACACATTTACATTTTTATGTTTTAGTGCATACAGGTGTGTTTAGAATACAAAGAAAACATGAATAGTTTTTACACATGGTACATATAAATAAAGCTGGTAAGTAAAAAGTATAGCATTATACAATAAAGAGAAAAAAATCAGTTTTATATGTATATACGTATATAACAAATAATAATAATGGTGAGTTTTTAATATATGTGCAATTTATGTGTTGAATACATAGCGAAGTTGATTTTAAACAAAAATACATACTACCGACTTGCACCGCACTAAAATTAATATACAAAACAATTCCACTTTGACCAATTACTTTATCGTCAGAATTTCTGCAAGGAATTCAATTTCCGAAGACGAAATACTTTATACCATAAATATACCAATCCCCTTTATACTGAAACCATGGAATAATGTCAGATACTTCAGTAAACTATCACGGAGAGGACAAATGAGTTCGATAATATAATATAACAGAGTATCTAATTACAATCAAATTAAAATGTTAATCAAAGTATAATCAAAGTATGTACAGTGGACCCTCGGTAATCCGACAAACGTTTTGCAGGGCGATGTCTGATTATAGAATATTTCATCAGCATATCAAATTGAAAGCAAAGTACATACGCGTTATTTGTAGGCACAAAATTGTTACAACTTTATCCTATGTACCTACTTTTATAATACTGTCAGCTCAACCATTTCAAATATGTTTCTAAACCAATGCTATGTACCTACTACCTACTTATAATCTACCTATTGAGTAAATACAATAATATTATTTTTATTTCTGATATACCTATGCCTGTGTTATCTTATATTGTATCCTATTCCAATTAAACTCTTATTTACTTCAAGTTCATTATGTCGACTTGTCTTCATGTATACATACATATATATTTTAAATTTAAGTACTTGTAATAACATACTCTCTGTACCTATTCGCATTTTACAATGGCACTCTCCAAAATTCATTGTTTTTCTATTAATCTGTATATGTATGTATTTTTTTAAATAAATTTTTTTTTTTCGGATTATAGAGTATGCCTAAGACCCTCTATAATCCGGAATTTTTTGAATAAGAGTACCTTGTAATCCGACAAATTACAAATCAAAGAATCTATTGAACTACGAATCATACTACATATACACCAGATCAGATCTCCCCGTAATCTGTGTTTCTGGGGGCAATGCGTTCCAAGATTGACAAAGAGCAAAAACCAAATCTTTCATGCTGAGCTCTTTTAACGGTTTTTTCTATAGGCTTGTCGTTAGACACGGCTCTCAGAAGTAGGTTTTCCTTGTAATCTTACTTGGCAAACTGAATAATATTCTGATCCTGACGTGTCGGATTACAGGGGGCACCGGATTAGCAAGGGGCCGGATTACCGCGGGTCCACTGTATTTTCAAAACATACGCCCTTTTAAAAACTTTATAATTGTAGTCCACATTTTCAAAAACCGCAGATAATTTTCTGAAAATATTTTTTGAGAAATATGCATTAAATATGCGACAATGTTGGTAGTGTTTAGTCGAAGTATGGTACATGTAAGTACCGGATCGCGCCCCGGCAAGGCGAAGGTCCTGGGTTCGAGTCCCAGATGTGCCCGTATTTTTTTCTGAAAATTTTGTTTTCAGACTTTTTATTCAGTTTCGCTAAAATTGTATCGTTTAATTAAATACAATTAAAAATAAAAATAAAAATATAAATACATTACAAATTATTTATTACCTTGGAACAAGAAGATATATTTTCCATTTTTAAAGAACTTTATACAGCGAATTTGCTTTGGAACTTACATGGTGTAAAGGAGGTTTAAAATATATACAGCCTTACTAAAAAACCCAGTGAAAATTTTATTCAATTGACAAACGGCCGCGGATGTGAAAACATTACTAATTAAAAATTTGTTCTTTGAAAGAAATACACATGGTTTCCACGGCCTGAGAGGGTAGTTTATCTCTGTTTTAACCATTGATGTCCGAACGATATTTGTAATTTTTCCATAGTATTTTGAATGTTCTATATATTTCTTATTTTTGAAGGTGTCGTAAAAACAAATACCATTTATGAAAACAAGATAAAATTACCTTTTAGATTTAAGTATTTGAAATACACTTTAGCTTTCAAAAACTGCCATATTTTATGATTCAAACTCGGAAAAACATGGAAAAAAATTTCCTCCGACAACATTTTTGACCAAAATGTAGATAAATTTAAATAAAATCAAAATTTAAAAAACACAGTCCTTTTATGTAGTAAATTTGGAAGGAAACTATCACCTCACTTTTTTATCGTGTATACAATAAAAAAATAATAAAGAATTTCTAATTTTTTTTATTGCCAAAAAAATAACTTAGAAACAATAGCGAAATTTAAAACAGATTTCTTGCATCTCTAAAGACGTTAATTTTTTTGATACGTTTACGAACACATGTATTAGATTTTAATATTATAAAAAAATATCACTTTTAAGAAATTCTTTTAAAATAAAGATCTTAAAATGAAAATTTTATCTAAGTAACCTATAAAAAACAATATTCTGACAGTTCAACTTTGAAAGTACGGCGTTTGTACAATAACTTAATTAAACTTATGTAAGCCACACAAATAATATGGTAAATATATCAATTATGTGAACAGAAGAGTAAATTCGTCACTACAATAGAAATTATTTAGTAAAATCACAACATTTAGGCACTAACAAAATTTTCCATATCCCGCCATAAACACACTGAACTGTTTTGTCATCGCGGGCCGATATGCACCGGAGCACCAATAATGCCCCTAGCGGAGAAGAATTAAAACAACATTGTTTCCTAGGAAATTAAAACCATTTACAATGTTGTCAGATCTTAATGCATTTTAACAGCGTGATCACGCAAGAAACGTTATTGGTAATAAAACGTGATTTAGTGTATACGGGGATTAATTATGTTATTACAATAACACAGTTAATTGGTCGCGCTGTGGTTTTTTTTTAGTAAGGCTGATAATGTGCATACTTATAAATTTAACACAACTGTTAAACAATCGTTTACCATACATAAATGGTTGTTTATCAGTAACGTTAAATTTAAAAGACATTTATTAGTAAGAAGGTAAATGTACAGCAAGTTAATATCATATAAGCATTATTGGACTTACTCTTTGGTTCACATCTGTCAGCCATCGTTATGTTCTGATAATCGTGTTGTATGTAAAATGGATAGAAATTTTGGCACTGTTTTGACTGCTTTAGCTTTCGGCAAACCTGAAACGTGTATTTGTAATGTAGAAATAGTTTACGTACCGCAGAAGAGTCCCAACTGCTCCAAGCTGGAGCCGGTGAGACTATGGCATCCCTAATTAATGTATGGTATGTTGTGAGGCTAAAGCTAGTGGGGAGGGGAATGAGATAGAAAATAGGAAGGTGGAAAAGTACCTGACTATTCAGATCTGATCACCAAACACGGTCAAAGCCATTTCAAGCAACGCTCAGTGGTTGCGAATGCTCATTATCGTCTCATAAATCTGTAACTTCTTTGTTTCTTGTCATAAAAAAATAAAATTTTGTTTATCCATTAAAAACTAAACAATCTTTACATTTCATCTTTTAATTTAGTGAATTGTTGTTATTTTGATATTAATCATGTCATTTAAAAAACAATTTCTCGTTTTTGGCTTCAGCGACAAGTTAATTTTCTGATTAAAAAATAGCGGCAAAACCACGGACATATGAATATATATGGACCTGCCCTAAGTGATAAAAACGTATTATTTCCCCCTCCACATGGCGCCGGCTGGAGCTCCTCCTTGGAACCGACTTGCTCCATGGGGAGGGGATAGAGCCTCGCTTGAATCTAAAATGTGTGACGTCATCATTCTTGCCGTGAACAGCTAGAAGGTAACATCCATACATTTAACGAAATACAACGCCAAAACGGTAGCGTATGCTATACAATATATCTACATATCAATGTGCACATAGCGAATGTGGGCGGTTCTTCAGTGTGCTCGTCGCTGGTTACAGGGGTAAGTAAATTATGAAACATTTGTAATAGTGTTTTAACTAAACACGGCAACAAAATATTGCTATGTGTATTGGGGTGAGTCTTTTTGGGGCGAGCATTTGGCCTTAGCAAATATGTTATTATCGTGGCAAGCAATTCGCGCTCCCATGTAAAAAGGTCTATTCATTCAAAGCAAATTTTGCTTTTAAGAACTAAATGGTGATATTGTAATGCGAGATGCCTATTTACTGTCAGATTGATTGTATAACGAATCACAGTCATCTTTCCCCTCTTTGCCCTCCATAGTTTGGTTTTACCCCTCATCTGTAACTGCTTGTCTATCCATTTGGATGTCTATGGGCAAAACCGTTTTTTGACGCTGTTTCGCAAAAAATTTGTAGACATTTTTAATAAATAAAAATGTTTTTATAAAATGGTGTTTAAATATCTATAGGGGCAAACCCTGCGACCATTTGAAAGTTTACCTGAACTTTGTGTCAAAATTTGGTTTAAGTGTCATTTGCTTAAAGGGAGATTATAAATCACTATAATTTTAAACCAAAAAATTAAAAATACAAATTATTAAAGCTTAAAAAATAACCTTTGCGGTGATATATAATAAGCTATATATATTATTCAACATTTCGATCCATTTGAATATCTCAGTCTGAACCTTAAATACTTAAATGAATAATTAAAAAAAAAATTCCGACGGATAAAAATTATTCATTTAATTATTAAAACCGTTATAGGTATATCTGAAAAAAAAAAGTACAGTTTTTCGATTTATGAGTCAGTCATTTTCCGGGCCATTCCGTAGTGAAACGTCTCAATTCTAAACGTTACTTATACCCAGGCGATACTGAGAGTATCTTCCACTTCGGAACGTGTCTCAAAAATACTAGATATTATTTTAACTTTAGCGCACGTCGGGATTTGAAGCCGCGACCTTCGGATTGCTGGTCGAGAGCCTCACCCCTCGACGACGAAGGCCGTCAGAATTAAAAAATATATTATCAGTAAAGCGATCCATCAATTTGAAAATACATATTTAATCTATTATTATTATTAAATTGTTTCATTTATCTATTATTAATCTACTTGGATAATAAATAGGTAGAGATAAAGTAGTAAACAAATCTTTTTTAGGATTTGAAAAAAAGAGATAATATTACGTCGACGACACATTTTATTTAATTTCCTACATAAAATTAAATGATTATACTAAAAAGTACCGGATGGAACAGAAAAATGTTTTTTTTAATGCAAATGCCTTAAGATGAATATATACATGAAATCCTATTTAGATATTAATTTGATTAATCTTTACGACGAATCGGCTTACAGTATGAACATAAAAAAATATGCAATGGATAAATCGAAGCTTTTACTAGCTTTTCTATGTATTGGAATTACAATAAAATTATTATTTACGTAACAAAAAATATAAGCGTAAACCACCAAAAAAAATATTTTTTCAAGACTTAACTATGAAGTAATACAAGAATTTTTTTTTTAAAATACCCCTTTATGGCTAAGACTATTTTTGAGGTTTTCCATGTTCTAACTTTTTTTCGTTCTTATAAAATTATGCACAAAATAAATAAAAACCCACTTTTTCGCTTACTAGCCTCGTGCAAAAAGACGCTTGATTTTAAAATTTTGCAGGCATGAGATTCTAAATATTTCTAGCGTTTATATTCCTCTTAATGTAATTTTGAAATTTCTTGATCAGTTTTCTTATGTATACGCATTTTAAGAAAGGATTTAATTGGATATCAAAATTCTTTATTATTATGAAATATTTGTAATTATTACATAATTATTACTTAATACGATTTTTTAGAAAAAAAACCTTGATTCACCTTACTTACTATAAAAGACAACAATTTGCATTCGGGTCAATGGAAAACACTGCCTTCAAAATTTCAATTAAATTATCGTACGAAGTTATGGGTTCCATGCCAACTCAGAATCAAGTCAAGTCAACACCTCTTTGAAAAGTCATTAAAAGCTATGAAAAAAATAATTTTAAAATAGCCGTTAAGGGCCCGCAACCCGGATTTGTACCGATTTATTACATATTTTCCTTAAACACGGTAAGTTTTAAAGCTCTTAAAAAAATATATGTTATTCTTGAAGATAATATCTAGACTTTGCCCGCGCCGAAACGGAAATTATATAAAATTCCCTCGATAGAAAAAAATCGCAAAGTATGCTTAAAAAATTATTATTAACACGTTTGTTTCAGTTATTTTGCTAGTTATACGTATGAAAAAATTCACAGTGTTTCTTTAAATGCTGTTTAAGATAATTCCCGCGAGATTTTGCTCTATTTTAAACGAGTCGTGTTTTATTAAACATTTTCCCAATTTTCGCATCGATTTCGTCGCTGTAAATGTTAGCGCTCTCCTCTAACATTCGTAATTTCGTATCTCTACATCTTCTTCTTTTCGGGTCCGGTTGCAGAGCCTTAACCCTAACCTAACACCTATTTAACCAATTTATTATATATTTCTATCATAACTATTAATGACCTTTCTGATGTGGTTCTGAGTTGGTTTCATTCTGAGTTGGCCGTTATTTTGTTATGTTGGTAAATTTATTTTTTAATTTAAAAAATATTATCGTAGGAAAAAAACTTGCCTAATAACTTTATTTAATTTTATATTATTTCCAGAATTCCGTTAAATTAGTGCTTACCTAAAATGGTGATATATCTTCTGGCACGAGTACCTGCACCAAAATAATATCGCCGATGTTTTACAGTTGTTTTTGGAAGTACCTACAATGAGATAAATTTGAAAATAATTTACAAAAAAATCTATATGTAGTAACCGGAACATGAACAAAACAAGAACACCAAAATTTGGACACCTTTTTAGATTTTTCGGACATCTAAAACAAAACTAATTGGATACGCTTTAAGATTTTCAAGGCCAAAAGTATTTTCGTTATTTATTTTTATACTCCTCTTTTAGCCAACGTTTCGGACAGCGTTGCCGTGTCCATCATCAAGGCAGATCCGGCAGATTCGGTAGATGTGTTAGACACATCGGCAGATCTGCCAGATCTACCCTGATGATGGACACTGCAACGCTGCCCGAAAAGTAAGCTAAAGAAGGAGGTAGCGCAACACGGCAAAACACCCCAAAAACAAATAACGAAAAATACTAAAATTTATAAAATTTATTAAGGGACTTGTCGAATTTACAATAACATAACACGAAATTATGGAAAATGTACATTATAAGAATAAGGATGGTATATGAAAGCAAAGACAAAACAGAAATAAACCAATGAAAATAGACGTGCTGACAAGTCAAGTCAAGACTTTGCTAAAATTAAAATAGTTATAAAATAACTTCAATTATTTAGTGACCGACAAACGAAACAAAAATGATTTTCTAAAGGCCATCTTGCCATACGAAGACAGCAAATTTTCATATTACTTCATTGAATGCAGTGTTTTCCGTCGCCCCGAATGCAAACTGTTGTCTTTTATAGAGGTGAATCATAAGGTTTTTTTTAAATATTTGTTTTGTGTCCAGCAATTTCTAAAGTTTCTCATATTTCATTCTTTCGTCCCTTATTATGTGTACGTGGGTAAAATACAAAACCTATTGAAATTAAACGTTATAGGTACGCTAGGATTTAAGTGTTTTACTCGTAACAAAAACATTAAGAACGCATAGAATATTCCACAACTGGCAGAAGAAATATAGAAAATTTAAAAACACAGTACTTAAACAATTATGACAGACGGGGCTGGACCATGTTTTATGAAATTTTGTACTTTGGTTTATTTATAGACGATATTTTCTACGCATAGTCTCTACAGCTTTGATCGTTTGTATTCGGAATCTTTGGATAGGTTGACTATTCTATATAAAGTATTATAAGTGGATATATAAAACTCTGAAACGCACAACAAAGTAACAATAGACGATATTTTCTACGCATAGTCTCTACAGCTTTGATCGTTGGTATTCGGAATCTTTGGATAGGTTGGCTATTCTATATAAAGTATTATAAGTGGATATATAAAACTCTGAAACGCACAACAAAGTAACAGTGCTAGTTATCCTCCATAGAGCAAAATATTATCACAATAGTTTAGTAGATATTAACGCCGAACTTACTAAAGTATTGAAAATGTTATCAAACACTTTTTTTAAAAGTGAGCTGAACCAATATTGTTGAAACCGTAACACTAACTGATTGCAAATAATCTTGATTCCTGTAGACATTCAAATTGATAAGATGTTTGATCCATTGATAAGTTTTGGATTGCTTAAACAACATCTTCGGGCAAAAAAGGAACGACGCAATTTTTATCAAATTCTTATAAAAGTTGATAGGTACCTACCAATTTTTCAGTTGGAATTCCTTCTAAAGTGAAGCCTAAAATACGGTGACCGGACAAATCAGAATGAAATTAACTCGGAACCCTTTTGGAAAAGTCATTAAAAGTGATGAGAAAATTGATTAAATACTCGTAGGTTATGTTAGGGCAGGGTAATGGGCTATTACAGAAGTATTTTTTTCATAGCTTTTAATGACTATTCAATTAGGTGTTGAGTTGAGTTGATTCTGATTGACATGTAACCCTAAAAAGGCAAATTGGTGTTTTAATATTATATTTTTAATATTTATATCAATACCGCACAAGAATCGCAAATGCTCCCAACCGTCTTGAGCTGGTGAGACCATGGCATTCTCAAATTGGGATATGTTGAGAGGCTGATGGATGTAGGGAGAGGAATTAGACGGGTTAGAGGAAGGTGGGGAAGCACCTAACTATTCAGATCTGCTCACCGATTACGACTAAAGCCATTTCAAGAAACGTTTCAAATCTGATTGGTGGTCTTACCACCAATCAGAACGTATCGCAAATGCACTATTCATTATTTTAATCAGATCTGATCATTAAACAAGGATAACATCAATTCACACATCATTTCGAATCTGAATGTTTATCCTCCATGGTAATACTGAGCGTATATACCTATAATAAATAATATAAATTTTTTGAAAGAATTATACGTATATTATAATATAAACACTAACAAACTAACTAACCACCACACTTTTTCCCCGCAAGGGTAGACAGAAAGGACGAACAGCCATACAAATCGGTCTTGGACGTACTCACTTCATTCACATTCATAAACCGCCTCATATATACCTACACTTTTATTATTCTGACTCTTAACGTGGCCCAAGTATTTGGTTCACTTGATCGGGCCACGTCTTCCTCGGGCGACCCCAACCTCCACTATGAAACACTTTCGCGTCATATGTTCTCCTTACACACGGTATTCAGGTGTATTTCCACCTTTCTCTTCCCTATCTTCTTCCCTTCCCGTCACCCTTTAGCCTCACTATGTACCCCATGTGGGGATGCATAGTAAGTCACACTAACTTCGGCCAAATGGAAACGTTTGAGATTGTACGATTTTTTTCATCGATCACAGTTAGTAACAGAGGGATTTCGATAAGATAGCATACAAGATTGCCCATTATAGGGACTTTATTACCTTCTAGGTCAAGTCTTTTAGTGCATAAAAATTCAGTTGGGTGCACCAAAACCGAACGTGTAATGATATACATTATTATCACGGATATTGTATAATATCATTAAGATATCCCAATGGAATACAATCTTACCGTGACGTATCAGCTACTTTGGTGGCCTAGGCCTGAACATAATTAGGAAATTTAATTGAATCAGTCATTTACCGATTGCCCAGTAATTAAAGTGATGACAGAATATCAATGTCTAATAAAAGTAAACCTTCACAAATGCTTACTTAAACTGTGTAAATCGGATCCAGATCCCATTTATCGAACCCAAATCCTACTCAAGCATGCTCACAATGGGAACCACTATGGTATGGTGACTTGATAGTTACTTATTTTAAACATAGATTACATAGATTATCTCAAAACATAAGAAGAGACAAATAATAGCAACACTTGTTAGAGCACTGTTTGTGCTATCAAGGCGTTTTCACTAGCAGGAAACATCTTTACATAGTATGAACTGAAGTCGCTTCCGCTGTCTGGGCGCTTAGATCTTTTAAACTAAGCAACGGATTTTCATGCGGTTTTCATCAGTAGATAGAGTGATTCATGAGGAAGGTTTTTAGGTATATAATTTGATTTAATAGATGCCGTTGGTTATAAAGGATGAGTAATGGTGTGGTGTTGTGTTTCGTAAGTCACAGCAACGTGTGGCTGGGTCTGCTAGTATTAAAATAATACTGTTCTGAAAATCTTTCCACACGCCAAATTGAAAGTGGACTTATTGAAACCCAATTGCAATGACTGACAATAACTGCAAACAATAACTTCTACAGTAAACTCTTCCGCCTACTGAGATATTGCTGTGCTACGGAAATGTTCCTGGCGGGACCAGTGTATCTTTTCGGAGCATTTCTCCGAAACAACATTGAAAATCGCAGACTCTGGCTGCCAGGATAAAATGTCCTTTGATAGCTTTCTGGAGAAAAAGACTGTCAGATTTCTCCCATAAAAGAATTTTGTACAATAAGGAACTCTAGTGAAAAATATTATGGCTTTAAAAAAATATGTTCATACAGCTGATTCTGAATATATAAGTTTTATTTAATAATATTAAACGCAGAGTTTTTAAAAAATTATTAAAAAGTCAATTTTTAATCGGGTCGTAAAAATACAGCGTCAAGTTGGCATTACTGAAATGGTTAGTGGTGACGTCACTGTTCCTCGTGTCGTGACTTCACCGTAAAGTCATTGGATGGTAAAGGTACGAGAATGTAAAAACACAGCGTCAAGTCATGACACAAGCCATCGTATTTATTTATTCGTTTATTTACATATCTACTGTTTATAGAGATTTAGTTGTTGTGTTTATTGAAACTTTATTTAGTTCGTAATAATTTAGTATCAAAAATAGAGATAATAATGAAATCTCTATTAATTAAAATATTGCAAAACTTTAAATTGTACGAAAAAAGCCGTATAAATATACTATATCATAATGCTACCTACTACTCCACGGCCCAATCAAAATGGCCGCAATCGATCAGCTGAAATCGCTTGCCTACACTTTTGTGGGTGATTCTTCGTTTTTGATAATATTGATTATAAAAGCTAAAAAAATAATAATTTCAAATAATTTTTATACCACTCTCATATTAAAAAATATAATAAATATAATATTACGAATAAATAATTCCACATAAATAATGTTTTAACTTATCGAATAGTATCATCTTTCTTTCGTATAATTATCATACAAAATGACAACACCTGTTGAAAATAAAAATAACTTTTCAGGAGTCAAATTCAATACACATGCGGTGGTTTTCAAGGGATCTTGAAAACTTAAAACTTTGACAACTATTTTAACTATTAAAACTAACTATAAAAAAATATATATGCAGTGATGTAAGTTAGAAGGTCATTATTCAATTAAAAAAAAATAGACTGGAGTTCTCTTCTTGTTATCGGGTAATTATTTAAGGATTTAAATTTTATTTTTTATTGTATTGGAAAATATGGTATTGCATCCTTAGAACACATTATCATTATTCTAGTACAAACGCACGCGACAAAATAATTACTCCCAAAACATGTTCTAATCGATGTGGTCAGTAATCTTAATGTCTTCAGTATCCGAACAATTAAACAATCAAGCAACTTTCAATAATAGTTATTATAAATTGCTCCGACGTAAACGAAATGCATTACTTCCAGCGCAAGTTTCGATAAGTTTAGTCCTTAGTACATCTTTTGAAGATGTTTCTGTTCAAGGCTGCTCCGTTTATTTTCTTCATCATTTTCTTAGCTGTGGATGGAGCGACCATTTCAAATCCAGATACCGATCGTAAGTTAACTAATGTAACATTAATATATTTTAGATTATTAATGATGAAGCTATATAAATTCATTAAAACAATTGATGAATAGGTAAAAGGTGGTCACAATTATAAAACTTCATTGTTTTTTTTCAGTACCAGTTGAAGAGGGTCGAGGTTTGCAAGAAGACATCTTCAAGGGTGTTGAAAATGTGGTAGGAAACATCGGCGACGCTATTGGCCGCGTCGCTGGTGGAGTTGTAGGAATCGTGGGACGGGTTGCCGGGGGCGTGGTGGGGGCTGCAGGGCAAGTAGCCGGGGGCGTAGTGGGGGCTGTTGGTAATGTAGCCGGGAGCGTGGTGGGAGCCGCTGGGCAGGTCGCCGGGGGCGTGGTGGGAGCCACCAGGCTTGTGGTCCGAGGTACAACGAGATTAGTGGGTGGAGTATTGGGAAATGTGGATGCTAGTAATGGCCAGTTGAATACTGTTGTAGAACAACACATTGGAAATTTGAATGGTGCTAACGGCCAATTGAACGGCGGTGGAGGACAACAACATGAAAATTTGAATGGTGGTAACGGCCAGTTGAACGGCGGTGAAGGACAACAAAATGGAAATTTGAATGGTGCTAATGGCCAATTCATCGGTGGTGGAGGACTACAAAATGGAAATTTGAATGGTGCTAACGGCCAATTCAACGGCGGTGGAGGACTACAAAATGGAAATTTGAATGGTGCTAACGGCCAATTGAACGGCGGTGGAGAACAACAAAATGAAAATTTGAATGGTGTTAACGGCCAATTCAACGGCGGTGGAGGACTACAAAATGGAAATTTGAATGGTGCTAACGGCCAATTCAACGGCGGTGGAGGACAACAAAATGAAAATTTGAATGGTGCTAACGGCCAATTCAACGGCGGTGGAGAACTACAAAATGGAAATTTGAATGGTGCTAACGGCCAGTTGAACGGCGGTGGAGGACAACAAAATGAAAATTTGAATGGTGCTAACGGCCAATTCAACGGCGGTGGAGGACAACAAAACGAAAATTTGAGTGGTGCTAACGGCCAATTCAACGGCGGTGGAGGACTACAAAATGGTAATTTGAATGGTGCTAACGGCCAATTAAACGCCGGTGGACTACAAAATGGAAATTTGTTTGGTGGTAACGGCCAGTTGAACGGCGGTGGAGGACAATATAATGGAAATTTGAATGGTGGTAACGGCCAGTTGAACGGCGGTGGAGGACAAAAAAATGGAAATTTGAATCGTGGTAATGGCCAGTTAAACGGTGGTGGAGGACAACACAATGGAAATTTGAATGGTGGTAACGGCCAGTCGAATGTTGGTGGAGGGCAACACAATGGAAATTTTAATAGTGGTAATGGCCAGTCAAATGGTGGTGCAGTACAACTTAATGGAAATTTGAATGGTGGTAACGGCCAGTCGAACGGTGTTGTAGGACCACTAAATAATGCTGGTAATAGCCAGTTGAATGCTGGTGCAACCAATGGAAACGTCAATGCTGCTAACGGACTACCTAATGAAAATTTGAATTCTGGTAATAGTCAATTAAATGGTGGTGCAGGACAGCCCAATGGAAACGTGAATATCGGGCAACCTAACAGGAATGGAAATGCCAGTAATGGCCAGTTGAATCCCATTGCCGGACAGTCCAATGGAAATGGGAATGTTGGTAACACCCAGTTGAATGCTGGTGCAGTACAACCGAATGGAAATGGAATTGCTTAATTGATTTGATTGCAGTAAAACTATGTTTCACAGAATTGTTATTTCAATAAGCAAGGAATCTTTTATTATATGTATAATCCTATATGTTTTAAGCAGTTTTCAGAGACTTGTGAAATGAAATTTGTTTCGCAAAAATAAAAAAAAGTTAAATCAATATGAACCAGATTTTTTTATTAAATTTTACCCTATTATCGTTTACTGCTGATGTAAACAATAATAATGATTATTTAATTCAAATGAAAAATTACGAGGGTAGGCTGAAAAGAAATGCACACATGCTTGTAGAATATGAACAAAATGCAAGGTCGGGCAAAAGGTACATTAAAGTAAAATTCTTAAGCTTCAAAATCATATTTTTTTTTTATTTTTAACTTAGTTACTGTTAAGGCTAACACATTTCTCCCAAGATGTAACAAGTTTTTTCATTCCGCCTTCTCTCGAATCCAGAACTTGACAGCTACCTCCCACTTTATCGTCTGAGGTGTAATGATTATTCTTAAGAGGAATAAAAACGCTAGAAATATTTCGAATCTCGTGCCTGCAAAATTTGAAAATCGAGCGTCTTTTTGCACGAGGCTAGTAAGCGAAAAAGTGGTTTTTATTTATTTTGTGCATAATTTTAGAGATCGAAAGAAAGTTAGAACATGGAAAACCTGAAAATAGTCTTAGCCATAAAGGGGTATTTAAAAAAAATTGTTTCTTGTATGTCTTCATAGTTAAGTCATGAAGAAACATTTTTTTTGGTGGTTTATGCTTATATTTTTTGTTACGTAAATAATAATTTTATTGTAATTCTAATACATAGAAAAGCTAGTAAAAGCTTCGATTTATCCGTAGCATATTTTTTGATGTTCATACTGTAAGCCGATTCGTCGTAAAGATTAATCAAAATAGTATCTAAATAGGATTTCACGTATATATTCATCTTAAGGTCTCTCTTGAGTGAAGGAAAAAAATGAAAATCGCAAAATAGAAATTACAAGATCGGGAGAGTAAAGAGGGTGTGAAATCGGTTCAAACGCCAGGTTTTGCAGAGCCTCCGCAGCAACGCTGTTTTTTTCTCGTTTGTGACGGCGTGGTATCGGCGATTTTACATACATGATTCCAATTGTTCAACAATGAAACAGATAATTTCCTGGATATTCCAATACGGTTTTGAGTGATTCACCGGTCATTATGACGAGTTTGCAATGTTCATCGTCTGTGGCAGTGATCAGACGCCCGCTGCGTGTTACATCAACAATTATGGCTTTTCCAGGCTCTCAATCACGAAATTTTATTACCCTTCAATTAACACAAATACATCCTTTAAACGACAATAAATCCTCAATAGGAATCAATTTTTCATCAGTTAAAATTAAAGCACGCGGTTTAACTCAAGTTGACATAGCATTAGAACACGTCTCCATACGCTTTTAAAAATACGCTGGATGAATTCAACTACCTCAAACCTGCGCTGCGCGTATTTATAGAGAGGAAATGTCACATCCACATTCCACCTGGCGCGCTTCTGAAGGTCATTTTGTTCGTGCCGTACAAGCACGTGTGCATTACTTTTTAGCCTACCCTCGTGCTATGTTTTGAACCAATTTATTAGTTTATTAGTTAAAATCGTTAAAAACAAGCTAATTTTCGACAAAATTTTAATGTCTAGCCACAAAGATGTTGCTTTTATTGAAAACGTTTATGATTTTTTTATTTTAAAATAGCACCACGACTAACCATATTGCTCTCTATAAATCAACAAAAATGGAGCAACGGAGAAAGGACATATCCAAAACCCTTAAGAAAACCAGATATCAGATGGTTTGTTTCGCACGTAAAGGTCGTTTTATAAATATTAAGTTGGCAAGTGGCTTAAAAATGCGACAATAATAATTATTGATTTAAAAGAATTGTAAAAGAAGTAGATTAGGAGAAACGAAAGTATTAAGTATAAGTGACGCCCATTAAAAAAATCCTGAATAAATTCTCAGAAGAAAACATTCAAAGATTTTTCATTATGATTATCAGTGAAAGAGTTCGAGTAGATAAAATTTCAAGTTTATCAGATTATGATGACTTCATGGAAATGTTGCTCCCAATATTATCTAATCCTCAAGTATGACAAGATTGAGAAATAATACTGCAATATATTCTGCTCCCTTAGGTCCATCTTGTGGGATGGGATGGCTGTGCTGAATTCAATTCAAAAACTAATTTTCAGAATTATATTTAATTGCCAACCTACCCAACCCTCAAATGAACTCTTTGCTAAAATCAGGGTCTTTGATATTTGACAGTTATTTACGAAGGTAAGCATATGTTATATATGGAAAAATAACCTACTGGTGGCTCCACAACATCTAGCACACATCCGCTCTTCATCAAACCTGAATGTGTCCCTAAATGTAAAACCTCATTCGCTCAGCCACAATTCTGGTTCATCGCTCCTAAAATATATAATGCTTTGAGTACCAACATAAAGTCAAGTAATTCTAAATCCATTTTTACAGCACGTATAAAACATTGGATATTTAAAAGGGGACGAGCTTACTTCAAAGAATACACGAGTTCTTAACAAAAAAATTTAAGCAATCTCTACATCTCTACATATTATAAATTAAAGTCCCCCGCGTCGTCTGTCTGTCTGTTCGCAATAAACTGTAAAACTACTGAAGGGATTTTCATGCGGTTTTCACCAATAGATAGAGTGTTTCGTAAAAAAGGTTTAGGTATGTAATTCGTCAAGGATTTGTGTAAATTGGTTGAAACATGATAATTGTTAGAAGTGTCGGAAAAAGTCAGAGCGCCTGGTAGCTTTCATCGAAAACGCTGCCTAATCCTTTTGGGATATAACAAAACAATGCATGGTGGGATATTCCTCTTTTATAGATCTACAAAAAAGTCCGCGAAGGAATACATCTATCTTTTACGGATAGCTTACTATACCCATTCTATCTTCTAAAAAAACTGTCACGTACATTGCGGTAATTGAAAAGTTATTTAGACGGATACAGTATTAATTCTTATTAACTTAAATACGTTAGTTACCCCAAGCATTTCATGCATATTATTATAACGGCGGTGGTTATAAACATTGGATAACCATCCAGTAGATGATGTTGTGTTTTATTAGCCACAGCAACGCGTGGCCGGGTCAGCTAATTTAATATAATTCCAATAATAAAAAAAAATAAGTAAATAAAATCCCCGTGAGGACATCACTATCTCAGCTTGTAATAAAAAAGATAGACACTGAAACATTTATTTACGCTTCATATTTTATGTCCGGGTTAACGATTCAAAAAAAAATTGGTTGAGCATTTATTTTAATTAATAATGAATAAAACTTTATTTCTTAATCAATAAAGATTTTATTCATCGATAAAAAATAACTTGTAATTAAGGAATACAAATATATGACAAACATTTAATGCGAACAATGTCCTTGCATCTCCTTGGAAAGTTTGAGTAAGTCAGGTTTGTATGTTGTTATTCTTAATTTAGGCACAATTCCAGGTTCTCATCAATAAGATGACTTCTCAGTTTACTCTTTATAAAGTTCATAGATACATGAAAAATATTTTTCGCATGAATATGTACAACCGAAAAGAGAAAGAACAGCGAACGAAACAATTATTATAAGCAATAATTATCAGCCTGAAACATTCATCAACATTGAAAAATCTTCAGAGAAAAGATACTTGCCGCCAACGGGACTTGAACCCGTGCCCTTCTGATTGCCGGTCAGCTGCTCTTGACCACTGAGCTATGGGGGCTTATCAAATACCCGCCAAATAATTCAACATATACTAGTGTTTCATTCAACAATTACTGCTTATTATTTTTTTTTTCACACCTGAAAACAACCAACTTTATTTTTGCGAGAGAGACATTGTAAGTGTTAAATCCCTCGCTAGGTGGCGTCGAGACAAATTATGACTACATTTATTGGGGAAATACTTAAACTTGTCAAATATTAATTATTATTTTTAATTTATAAACTAACGTTTAGACAAGATTTTTATGCATAGCACAAAGGGCAACAATTATTATAAGCAATAATTATCAGCCTGAAACACTCATCAACATTGAAAAACCTTCAGAGAAAAGATACTTGCCGCCAACGGGACTTGGACCCGTGTCCTTCTGATTGCCGGTCAGCTGCTCTTGACCACTGAGCTATGGGGGCTTATCAAATTCCCGCCAAATAATTTAATATATACTAGTGTTTCATTCAACGATTACTGCTTATTATATTTTTTTTCCACCTGAAAACAACCAACTTTATTTTTGCGAGAGAGACATTGTAAGTGTTAAATCCCTCGGTAGGTGGCGTCGAGACAAATTATGACTACATTTATTGGGGAAATACTTAAACTTGTCAAATATTAATTATTATTTTTAATTTATAAACTAACGTTTAGACAAGATTTTTATGCATAGCACAAAGGGTAACAAGTGGTCAAGAGCAGCTGACCGGCAATCAGAAGGACACGGGTTCAAGTCCCGTTGGCGACAAGTATCTTTTCTCGGAAGATTTTTCAATGTTGATGAGTGTTTCAGGCTGATAATTATTGCTTATAATAATTGTTACCCTTTGTGCTATGCATAAAAATCTTGTCTAAACGTTAGTTTATAAATTAAAAATAATAGCGAACGTAAGTTTTTCAGGTGATCGATAAGAGTCAGGAATACTATTCCAGGCGTTGAAGATGATCATGTCTTCCTTCTTCAGGTCTTTCAAAGCAGATCACTACTGTTGTGAACTAAACTCACATTTGTTCTTCTCCAATATTTCCGAATCAACACAAAGAAGTTCAAATCTAGAGCTCCACATTTCCATGTTTTCTAAAACCAACATTTGTATTTCAAAGTTAACTATGTCAATGCCAAAAGGAGAAAATTTCAAATCAGTTATCGAAGCATTGACGAATACTAAGGTCGCTCTGCTCTTTTCAAATTCGTGAAAGCTGCTGAGAAATACTTACCTCATATTTAAAATGGTTGTTTTGAAGTGGTGTTTGTAAATGAGGAATTATTTTCTTGGCGATGCTTCAGCAGACTCGGAAAGTGAAACAATGTATCCCTTTCAAAATCTTGAGCGAAAACGAATTATTTGTTTACAAATGAAATGACTTCTTCTAACATCGAAAAAAATAAACAAAAATTAGGTAGGTTTGTAACTACATACATAGTTATAGGTCAGACGTGCTTGTGTAGCACGAGCGACTTGAAGAGGCGAGAGGCGAGAGCGGGGCCGCGGCGTGAGGGGAGCTGTCAAGTGAACTCGCCGGGACGGTACCTTTGCTGACACCGACTCCAAAAATAACAATCGTACTTACATATTGATGAGTGTAAAAAGTAAGTTGATTATGAAGTTGTTTTTTAAGTAGTTTTTTTGTTCTGTTAAAATTTTTGTTTATTTTTTGATTTTTAGTGAATCTGAAGTACACTAACTAATTTGTCTGAATATGGGTAGACCTACTAAACGTGCTGCTCATATAAGACATACATAATTTGACCATAACGACGTTAGGGTTAAATTAAGAGATTCGGCCGTGTATCGTTAATTTGCTCCTGAGAATTGAAGAGTTCCGTTACTTTGTCGTGGATCCCATAATCAGAACCTAACCAAACTCTCATCAAACTACCCTTGAAGTAGGTACTTATTGGAAAGTATTGGAAAGGAGGTCCTTTCCAATAAAAAAAGAATCATCGAAATCGGTTGGTGTGATATTGAGTTATTCGTCCATTTGTCGCGCACATACTTAATGCAAATTTAAGACTTATATGGTTTTCTCATAGATGCCATTGTCGGAACTGAACCAAATTAAAATGAGACTACATGGAAAGCACTAGCTTTCAAATAAAAAAAGAAACCTCAATATCGGTACACCCAGTCGAAAGTTCTGAGGTAACAGACATAAAAAAAAAATACAGTCGAATTGAGAACCTCCTCCTTTTTGAAGTCGTTTAAAAATTGTGTTTCCTTTCGGCGTCATGCGCGCCTGTCCGTGGACATTTGTTTCAGAGCGAGGCCAAAAAGCCGCATGCGGCACTTTGCCGACCCCTGACCTAGTCAATCCACTTGCACAGGCAGGGCTGCTGTCCACCTGGGAGTCGAGCTGACACCGGGAGGAGTAGTGGCCCTCCCTGGCTTGCTCAAAGCGATGCGTGAGAGGACGCTGAGTGTATGGCAAGAGCGATGGGATAGGTCGACGAAGGGCAGATGGACTTTCTCCTTCTTTCCTTCAGTTAAATTCAGAATGGAAGGGGCATACATTAAACTAGATCACTACATGACGCAGATGCTTTCTGGGCATGGGGAGTTCAGGGGTCGGCTTCATAGCTTGACCCTCTCTCCTCACCCAAACTGCGCATGTGGTGATACTAACCAAGACGCCAAGCACATTCTGTGGCACTGCGAGTTGATGAAGGAAGCACGAGAGGAAATGTTGGATGGTTTGCGCGGAATAACAAGACCAGCGTGGAATGCTGACCTTGTGTCGAACAAAGAGAATTTCGAATGCTTGAAAAAGTTTGTCAAGTCCTGGGTAGAGAGATGGCCTGTACTTAGAGTCGCCGACCTAGACTAAATTCATCTTTGTTTCAGGTGCTACACGTATTGCTCCCGTCTTCTTCGGTCCTCCTCTATTACTCTTTATTTAGTGAATATGCTTTGAACTATCTATAATATAACTTATGTGACCTATAAATTACTGATTATGTTTGACTATTTTTTTTTCTTCTCTGGTCTCTGCTAACAATGATTTATGTTTTTACCTCGATAGGTCATCTTGGTGAGCGATGGTAGTGATGACAGTATCGCTTGATACATTATCACTCTGTACTGATTCTGAAATTATGTTTTACATGTATAAATGCTCTTATTATTTTCTATTTTTCTTGATTAGTTTTGGTTTCCATTCTTTGGTGGCGCAACTGAACTTTGAATGTTATGTATCGTCATTCCCCCATAGAAAGGGGGTGGGATAGACCCTGTCCATGCACATTGCCAGGCGAACATACAACAGAGCGGTCTTCCCGCGATCCGCCCGCGCCTCCCCCATCGACACGCGTTGGCCTGAGGCGTAACCGTGCGGTCTCGATGTCCTTCCGTCCCCCCTCCGGTAACCCGACGCTCATCTTTCCTCAAGGTCTTCAAAAACTTCCCCTTCTCTCCCAAGTACATTTCTTCGAGGCAAAATCGGGGAACCGGCTAAAGGACGCGGACTTCGAGCATCGTCTGCGGTTGGGCCGATGGCTATACGCATTCTCATTGGGACTGCCCGGTGGTCTATGGAATACTTTCTCTGGCTTTTTTTAAAAATATATTTTATTTTATTTCCGCTACTATAGTAATTACTTACATTGTAACATAATCATATAACTGTTTTTTCCTCATTACTTATTTTATTCACAGAAGGTTTCTTCGACTGGTCATAGCCGTTATTTTTATTTTTCTTTTTCTTTTACTAAAACTATTATCTCTTTTTGATGTTACCTATTTCAGAAGAATTATTCCACGGGCTGCTACTTCTATTTATCTTTTGTATAATGTTAATGTAAGTACTTGCATACTGCTTACTAACCCCGTATGCATGGACATTGGAGGGTCTAGAGTCGTTCAAATAAATGTAGCTTCGTTCAAAAAAAAGTAGAGTCTTGACGTGTGCGGTGAAGGAGGAAACCATATGTTTCCTTATAACGCCGTTGGGAAAGTGGTGGGTCCCCTCCAATCCACTTGCACTATATAAGTATAATAAATACAAAATAATACAAGGACAACATGTCAAAGAGACCAAATGGGAAAATAATTCACCGACCCCAGATATTTTCATATCAGAGGGTTCGGCTCGGTGGAACTCCTAATTGGACCATTAAATCTTACTGATACCCCAATATAAATATTTAAAAAATCGTTTGTAATCCTACATGTATTTAAAATGACTGATTTTTGCATTTTTATATATAAATTCTTTGACAAATCTAATATGCCTAAATTTTGAATGAGAGAGCTAGGTATAATTCCAGTAGTCGAAACAACAGATGGTAATATTTTTATAGTCTGATAATGCCAAATTCTTTTAATCTCATTTCCTAAATCTGTATATTTTCTTATTTTTTTGGAAACAGATTTTTGAATATTACAGGAATTTGGAATAGCGACATCAATGATATAAGTTATTTTTTTAAATTTTGTCATGTAAAAACTATATCAGATCTATTATGAACAATTGTTCTGTCTGTTAGCATAGTTTTATCATAATATATTTTATAAAATTCATTTTCTAAAAATGAATTTGATTCATATTCATAATATGGTACTATATCACGGCAGTCAATCAAGTTATGTTTAATTACCAAATTTTGGTGAATTATTTTTAAAACCTGATTATGCCTAAATGTATACTCGTACGGCGCTAATACAGAACATCCCGATATAATATGATCTATAGTTTCCGGAAAAGCCAAACACTTTCTACATACATCATCAATTTGATTCATATCTTTGATTATATGCTTCCTATAATTTTTAGTATTATTGACTCTATCTTGAACGGCAAGCATAAATCCTTCTATTTCTGCGCTTAACTCTCCAATACTCAACCATTTGTTTGACGAAAGTTTGTCAACACACGTTTGGTTGAGATAATTGAAGTGTTTTGCAAGAATAATTTTATTTGACCAGTGATCTAATAATTCCTGTTTAGTATTTATAATAATGTTGGCATTCTCATCATATAAATTTAGGTGTAATGTTTCTATCTGCCTTGCAAATTATTTTACGCATCATTTTAACGCACCAGATTTAAATGTCCGGGTTTAATTTTCCCCACAGGAAAAACTAAACCCTTTCACACAATTCCCAAATGATCATCTGGTCAATCCACGTTATGATATTACAAAACAATACAAGAACAACATGTCAACCTACCAGAGATCAAATGGGAAAATACGCATATTATTATTACTATTATTATTATAAATACTTTTGGATTCGAAATGTTCCTTGAATTGATTTTTTTTTGAATTAGCAGATCTGATTAAAATGATATATAGTATATTTGCGGCACGTTCACAGAGTGGAATATACTCTCAGTATCGTCCTGGAGTGAGAACAACATACAAAATTGAAATGGCTTTAGCTGTGTTGCTTGAAATGTGACCAGATCTGAATAGCCAGGTACTTCTCCACCGATCTCTTTCACATCTCCTTCCCCTTTCCACTACCTTTATCCTCACAACATAACCCAATTGGGGATGCCACATTCTCTATGGCTCCAGAGTCTGGAGCCAGCGAGACTCGGGGACCAATTTCGGTTTTTTGTATAATCTTCAGGAAATCCGTGTGCACTGCACTGCCAAAATGAGATTTGAGACTACGTGACCAATTTTGTAAAAAGATTTTTAGGAAATCGTGTGCAGTGCACTTCCGAATTGAAATTTGAGACTGTGTGACAAATTTCGTTTTTAATATGAAGATATTCAGAAAATCTGTGTGCAGTGCACTGCCAATTTGAAATTCGAGACTGTGACCAATATCGTTTTTAATATGAAGATTATCAGGAAATCCGTGTGCGGTGCACTGCCAAACTGAGATTAGAGTTTGTGTGAACAATTTCGGTATTTTGTATAAATTTTCAGGAAATCGGTGTGCAGTTCACCACAAATTGAAATTTGAGACTGTGTGACCAATATCGTTTTTTGTTAGAAGATTTTCATGAAATCCGAGTGCAATGCACTGCCATGCTGAAATTGCCTGAAAATCTTCATACAAAAAACCTATTTTATATTAAAAACGTCAATAATGCTATTTTATTAAAATATTTATACTCAAGCACATCCAAATCATGAGCCGCCACTGCTCCACACGGTAGTATTATTTAGGAGAATTGTGCGGTATTCACATAAAAAAAAAATAATAAAAAAGCCAGGTTTTTTCCAACCCTCCCCTTTCATATCACCTTCCTTTCCCGTCCCCATTTAGCCTCACTACGTACCCCGGGTGGGAATGCAATAGTCACACTGACCAGACGGAAACAATTGATATTCTACTTATTCACACAAAAAAAAGAAATGTAGATGAAAAAGTACAATTTGTTATTGTGACAGTTAAGAATTTTTTCATCGATCACAGCTAGCAGCAGAGGGATTTCGAAAAGATTGCATTTTGATAAGGACTTTGTTACCTTCAAGGTCAACTCTTAAATTGCACAAAAATTCGATGTATGTCCACCAAAACCGAACGCGTAATGATATATATTATTATCACGGATATTGTGTAATAACGTTAAGATATATCTCTGGTGGCCTAGACCTGAACATAATTTGGAAACTTAATTGAATCAGTCATTTTCTGATTGCACCTTTTTAATAATTTAAGTGTTGGCAGAATAAAATGATGACCGGTCAGTGGCTGAGTTGGCATCGCATTTGGGTCCCACCTGGGCGTCGCATGTCCGATTCCTCGGCTGACTACTTCCTCCATCACAACACTAGCAACATTTTCCGCTTTTCGTGTGGTAATAGGAGACTTTCAAATATTGTCGGATTATTCGTAACCCAGGAATCATTGTCTTTCGTTAAAAAAAATAGCATTAAAGTATGTAGGTACAGTTAATCTTCACGAATGCTTATTTAAATCTGAGCAAATCGAATTGCCTTATTCCCTGTCTAACGGCACTCAGGTAAATCTTTGTTATCTATCCCAAATCCTCAGCGTGATCAAATGTGCGAACCACTACGGAACGGTGGCTTTGACAGGAACTTCATTTTAGGACACAGATGATCTGAATGAAATTGAGCATATGGAGAGAAAAATAATAGCGACATCTATTAGAGCTGGATTTATTACCACGGCGTTTTCACTTTTGAAACAGTAAAACAAACAAAATAATACTGTTCAAAGCATTCTGAAAGTCTATCTCAAATCAGATCTGAAGGTAGACTTTCTGAATCCCAATTACAATGACTGAGGTTAATGACAAACAATAACTTTTTTAGTAAACTCTTCCGCCTACTAAGGTATTGCAGCGCTTTGAAAATATTCCTGGGGAACGATTGCATCTTTTCAAAGCACTTTTTCAACATAACATTCTTCTTCTTCTTTCGTATGGTGGGGGGTCAGAGGGGGACATCTAGGTCTGCGAGCCAGTCTAGGGCCTCAGGCGTTGCCCTGTGGACCTCATCAATCCCGCCGGGGAATGAATGGAGCGGGCATTCGTTGACCACATGTTCGGTGGTCTGCACCGCACCGCATTCACACGTCGCCGACTCTTTAAGGCCCCATCTATGCATCATGTGAGCACAACGGCTATGGGAGCATCTTATCCTATTGATGGCAGTCCAGAGTTTGCGAGGCAATGAGAACCCAGGCTGTCTCTCAGTGGGGTCTAGCACGAGATGTGCGTTTTTGACGTTGGCTGATTGCCACTCAAGCTTCCACCTATCTTCTGGGGTGAGAGGTGTTCGAAGGAGTCTTTCTCCTTCCGTCCAGAAGGGTTTTCGAGACTTTAAGCGGCATGCCGGGTGAGAAACGACATCATCGTGCAAGGGTATTTCGCTTTTTTGCAGCGCCTTCTTGTATTCCCTCAGTGTTGCAATCTCTCGCCTGATATTTGGCGGGGTTATATTTGCAAGTACGGGGAGCCAAGGAAGAGGAGTCGATTTTAAGGTTCCGCTGATGGTTCGCATTGTGGCATTAAGCTGAACGTCAACCATGGAAGTGTGGGCGCTTCTGGCCCATACTGTAGCACAGTATTCAGCTGCTGAGAAAACCAGGACAATGGATGCCGTTCTGAGCGTGTTGGCGTCGCATCCCCAGCTAGTACCAGCCAGCTTATTGACTAAGTTTAGTCTTGTCCTGGTTGTTTTGCCCACTGTTTCCATGTGTTTCCGGTAATTCAGGCTCCTGTCCAAAGTTACTCCAAGATAGCGGGGATGGGGGTCATGGTAAATATTTTTTCCATCAAACTGAACACAGAGTTTTGCGTTTGCCTGTGAATTACTGAGATGGAAAGCTGTCACAACTGTTTTCGACCCATTCGGCTTTAGTCGCCAATTGAGGAAAAATTCTTCCATAGCCTTGAGGTCAGAATTAAGGATCTCTTCTGCTGCATTGAGGGTTTTGGCTTGGACTGTGATGGCGAAGTCATCTGCGTAAGCAAATTTTCTGCCTTCAGTGTGAGGAAGATCTCGTGTATAGATGTTGAAGAGCGATGGGGCCAGCACTGAGCCTTGGGCAAGGCCATTATTCAGGTGCATTTTTTTTGCTTTTTAGCCCTCCTAGAAAAACCCTGAAAGTACGGCCAGTTAGTAGTTGCTCAATAAGTCGTACTGTGTTGCTATCCTCTATGGTGTCGTAGAGCTTGAAAAGGAGGCCTTTGTGCCACACCGTGTCGTAAGCCGCAGAGAGATCAATGAACGCTGCCGCAGTCTTAAGCCGTTTCTGGAATCCAGATTCGATGTGTGTTGTCAGAGCTAGCACCTGGTCACAGCAGTTATGGCCTGGTCTGAAGCCAGCTTGCTCTTGTGGAACCACTTTCTCCAGAATTGGGGTAAGTCTGCGGAGCACCACTCGCTCTAGGAGTTTGTACATGGTACTTAAAAGCGAGATGGGCCGGTATAGCTGTTTGGATCTTCCGTTGGCTTGTTGGGTTTGAGAATCGCAACATAACATTGAAAGTCGAAGACAACAACGTTCTAAGAATTCCATTGTTCATATCATGGCTGACTGGGTGAAGTCCCCCTCGATTGTCATCCTAAAATACCGTCAAGTTTCCTCCATAAATGAATTTTGTAAAATTGTTGTTAAGAATAGTGACATCTATGAGATAAATACTGTAGTTAATACCATTGGTTTAATTATTCTTAGTTTATTAAAAGAGTATGCATATTAGAGACCTCTGTAGGAATTTTATAGAAGCTAGTGTTACCGACTAACTAAATTAGAGCACGTGACCCAGTATTTGTTTAGTGCCATTATTTATTATTCTTGTCTTTTTAACAGTCTAAAAGACGGTATTTTTACAGTTTTTAGCAGTATAAAAGGGGTGCTACTCAAATATTTCCTGATCTCGCATTAACCGATACTTAGAGTATAGACCCCGTGTTGCCCAGGCGAGGTCCGGGCCAAAATTAGCTTAAAAAAGTGTTGATTTCATTGTTACTCAAAAGTGATTGTAAATAAAACGACTCTTCAGTAAAAAAAAGTGTTTTACAATAAAAAGTCCACCAACCTAGACGATATCGAAGTGACTTTGACATGGTCCTTCAAGCCGGATACAAAATTGGACAAAATAATAACAAATATAAAAAACCAGCGGCCAAAAACCGAAGAGCAAAAAACCAGAGCAATCCAGTCAACAAGAAACGGAGCTAAGTGTCCATAATCCTTATGACCTACCATTTCCTGATTCCAATCCTAAAGAACAATCTCAATAATTAATTTCTAAAATCAGTTCTTTTTTATTGTTATCACCCATATTAAATACAATTAAAAACTGCAAGTCATAGTATAATTAAAATAAATCACAGTTGTAGTCCCAACTTGAAAGTAATGAAAAACCATTGAACACGTGGAATTATTATTTGAATCTTTTAAACATCGACCGGCAAAACTGTTATCATATCGTATATGTCATTTTTTAATCCCGTTGCAAGTAAAACAATAGCGAAGAAGCATATCGGAGTATATACGTTCTTGATGTTTCTATAGGAATTAGCGCCAGCGCACAGCACTACGATATATTTATTCTATCGTTTTCTTTGAGCAACAAAGTAACGATCGTATTTTTTGCGTTGTTGTTTGTTTTTGTTATTTAGTATTGTCGCCAGTACTTATAAACTACGATATAGTTTTGGAATTATTGTCGCAACAGATAAGAAGTTGAGATGGAGAAATTAAAAGGTTTAATCAATAAACGGTCGGTTTTAAAAGGGAAATTAACAAGATTTAGTCAGGTTCTAAATACGCTGTCAGCAAACGAGATTAAGTTGAGGTACGACAAAATTAAAGATTTATTAGACGAATTCGAAATAATCCAACGCCAAATAGAAAGCATCGACGACTCAAATGTAGAGGAGAACGAAATTCAGCGTGAAACCTTCGAGAACCAGTTTTTTACGATCCTGGCGACTGCCAGAGGCGCGATAGACTCGGTGGAACAAACTAAGTGTGAAATTAAATTACCCAATTTAAGGCTTCAAGAATTCCACGGTGATCAAAAAACTTGGAATAATTTTGTAGAAACTTTCAAAGCATTAGTTCACAATAACCATTCGCTGAATAACATTCAAAAATATTATTATTTGCAATCGTGTTTAAAGGGTGACGCAGCCAAAATAATAGCTAATTTGGAAATATCAGAATTAAGTTATCAAACTTCTTGGGAATTGTTGCATGAACGCTTTACTAATCTCAGAACTACGGTACACAAACATATCCAAACATTGTTTCAGATAAAAGATATGAAGATGGAAGATCAGGTCGGATTACGAAGATTAATCGACGCTACCAACGTCAATCTGAAAGCCTTACAGAACCTTGCAGTTCCAGTAGAGCAGTGGGACGCGATAATAATTTACGTGATTTCAAATAAATTAGATTCCAATACGAGAAAATTTTGGGAACAATCGCCCATTGAGGGAAAACTACCTAATCTAAAAGAATTTCTAAAATGTTTATCGTTACGAGCACAAACTTTAGAATTAATGCAAACGACAGAGAAAAGGCCTTCGGTTGGGATTAAACCTCAGATAGGATTTAATAACCCAAAAAGGGAATCCGTAGCATTTTTAACAGTAAAAAACGGAAAATGTATTTTTTGCGATAAGGATCACTTAGTATATTATTGTAAAAAATTCTTAAATTTAAAGGTACAGGGTCGAGTTAATGCAATAAAAGAGCGCCAAGCATGCTTTAAATGTTTAAAACCGGGCCATCTAGCTGATGATTGCAAGGTAACCTTTAAATGCAGATTGTGTAACAGTGAAAGGCATAATACGCTGCTACATAAAAAGGAGTTTGAGGCGGAATCCTCAAACATGGAGACGGATGCTGGAGAGGTGTCCGTCAACAATCACTCTGCAATAGGCAGAACCGAAAAAATAGTATTGTTGTCCACGGCAATGGTTGGCATTGCTGGGGTGGATAACAGGATACATAAAGCTCGAGTCCTGCTAGATTCGGGATCACAGTCCAACTTTATCCGGAAAGATTTCGCCGAAGGATTGAATTTGGAATTTGAAAAAATAAACAAGCCAATATCAGGAATTCACAATGATGTTACCCATATAAAAAATAGAGTGTGTGTAAAATTGAATTATTTGAAATCGGATTATAAAAAAAACATTTCTTGCTTAATTTTACAGGACATAACCTCAAACATACCACAAACCAATATACTTAGGAGCGAGTTCAGGCTACCTGCAGGGTTGGAACTAGCCGATTCTAAGTTTAACATCGCCGCTCCTATTGACATACTACTCGGGGCGGAGGAATTCTGGAGCATCCTGACAAATGATAGGATAAAATTGGATGCCGGACCCACGTTACAACGCACTCAGCTAGGATGGATTATATCTGGACCCACTGCTACGAACCACAAGAAAAGGCCAGTATTAGAAACTTGTAATTTGTCCTTGAATAAAATAAGCAATCAAATGGAAAAATTTTGGAAAATAGAGGAAATAGGTACATCCAAATTTCAAAATCATGAGAAAAAGGCCCGTGAAGCTAGCTTCCTGGTAACCCATGCTAGAGATGAAAGGGGTAGATTCTTGGTGACTCTACCTACCCGCCCATGTATCAATCAATTAGGAAATTCTTTGGCCATGGCGGAGAAAAGATTTAAAAACTTGGAGAGAAAATTGTCTTCCGATAGAGAGTTGAAATCACAATATGTTCAATTTATGAAAGAGTATAAGGAACTAGGTCATATGGAGGAATGCGATAAGCTAGAAGGAGACCTTAACTCTTATTTTTTACCTCATCATGCCGTCCGGAAGGAGTCTAGCACGACGACCAAACTAAGGGTTGTTTTCGATTTGTCGGCGAAGTGGAATATCGTTAAATGATGCCTTGATGGTAGGACCAGTCATTCAAAGAGACTTATATACACAACTATTACGTTTCAGGAAACATCGCTACGTTATCACCGCGGATATTGAAAAGATGTATCGACAGATAAATTTGAGTGCAACCGACCGCAAGCTGCAAAAAATAGTATGGCGGGAGGAGCCGGAAGATGAACTGCGTCATTACCAGCTGAAGACTGTCACCTATGGTTTGGGACCTTCATCCTTCCTGGCTACAAGGTGTCTGCGTCAGATTGGTATGGATAATCAAAATATATTTCCTAAGGCTAGTCAGGTCATACAGGAGGATTTCTATATGGACGACCTGTTGACGGGAGACGATGACATTCAATCTTGTAAAAACTTAAAGCTTCAGCTGATAAGCTTGCTACAATCTGCTGGTATGACCTTACGAAAGTGGAGGTCGAATGTGCAGGATTTGTCATCCGAGGCGGGCCAAGCCGGAATTGCCGAAATTGGCAATTTTGAAAAAGCGACCGCTGACAAATCCAACAATGAGAAAATCTTGGGCCTAATTTGGAACAACTCCTCGGATTACTTCTCATATAAAATAACAAAACCAACGAACCAAACTGCAAGCAAACGTAATATATTGTCATGCATAGCATCTACGTTCGATCCAATATGGCTACTTGGCCCAATTATTGTAGTAGCAAAGTTGATAATGCAAAACTTATGGCAATCAAAAGCATTATGGGATGAAGAATTGCCTAATGAAATACTAGTACCATGGAGGAATTACTTAGAGGATTTATCCAAATTAAACGAATTAAAAATCGATCGAAACATAATGTGCGGAGACTATAAGGGCCTCAAAATACATGGATTTTGCGACGCCTCAGAGAGAGCATATGGAGCTTGTATCTATGCCGTAACAATGGACCCAAATGGTGAGAGACATTCTCAATTGATCACTTCCAAATCTAGGGTAGCGCCACTGAAATGCATATCATTGCCAAAACTAGAACTTTGTAGCGCAGTATTACTAGCCTAGTTAATGAGGACTAGTGGAGGTAATCCACCTCTTACCCGCCTTGGTATAAGTAACTGATGGTTACTCCTTCAAGGCTCTCGCAAGATTCTAATTTTTTTTGTTAAAAGAAGCTACATTTATTTATTTTGAACGAATCTAGACCTCCAGTGTCCATGCATACGTTGTTAGTAAGCAGTATGCAAGTGCTTAACAGGAAAAACAAAATGCAAAAAATAGGTTAGTAAGACAAAGATAAATTAAACAGGGCAAAAGAAAAACTCATTCATGAGGCTCCATGAGGCGACATTGCATCTGTAAAAACCCGCAAGCACCTGCATAAAATAGAGAACATTAGTAATACAATAAATTTCAAATCAATTGGCAAGTACCAACAAAAAATGTGAATGGCTTTCGGTCTGATCATAAACTACACTTAGCTTCCGTGTCCCTAAAGTGAGGACTGTCAAAAGCAAGCATTGGATATAATGGAAGCGGACACCTACTACTGGAGTGATTCAACTATCGCCTTGTGCTGGTTGAAAGGCCAGCCTGCTCGCTGGAACACCTTTGTTGCTAACCGAGTAGCAGAGATACAAGAACTTAGTAACCATCAAGACTGGCGTCACGTGAACTCAAGTGACAACGCCGCCGATATATTATCTAGGGGGTCCCCGGCAGAAAAGTTATTGAGCACCATCACTTGGTGGCATGGACCAAGGTGGCTGATTGAAGAACCTAGCAGCTGGCCAATACCCAAAATGGAGTGCTTAAACCCACCTGAGGCAAAGGCAAAAAACGTTATGTTGGTAACAAGTGCAAGAGATTGGGACATATTTGAAAAATTCTCGTCTCTAACTAAATTAAAGCGTGTAATTGCTTACCTACTTAGATTTAAACATAACTGTAGTAAACCACAATTTAAGCATACTGGTAATTTGAAGGCTGAAGAATTAGAATTAGCGTTAAAACGATTGATTGAATCGGCTCAAAATAACTGCTTTTTTCTAGAAAGGGAAGCTTTATTAAAAAATAAAAAAGTAAACAAAAACAGTTCTTTAAAATCACTTAACCCGTTTTTGCACGAGGGTTTGTTATGCGTAGGAGGCAGGTCATTTCATTCAGGGCATTTAACATTTCAACAAAAACACCCAATAATATTACCTGCAAGGCATAGATTGACCGAATTAATAATACGACATTATCATTATATAAATTTACATGTGGGAACCCAGGCTTTACTCGCTGAAATAAGATTGAAATTCTGGCCCATCTATGGAAAAAATACAATTAAACGAGTATTACATAAATGTATTATATGTTTTAGATTACGCCCAGTCATTGGCCAACAGCTGATGGGCAATTTACCAGCTGATCGGATCCATCTGAATCGACCATTCAGCATAGTCGGTGTCGACTATTGCGGACCGCTGTCAATCAAGGCTGGAGTCCAGAAAAGGGCTCCGATCACTAAAGCGTATTTATGCATCTTTGTTTGTCTAGCCACGAAGGCGGTCCATCTAGAACTGGTAACAGATTTGTCTAGTAATGGATTTTTAAATTGTCTAAAACGTTTTATAGCTCGCAGAGGTCAGCCAAGGAGAATATACTCTGATAATGCAACTAATTTCAGGGGAAATTGTAATAGATTGAAGGAATTATATAACAGTTTGAAGGAAAATGGTGACAAGATTCAAAAATATTTAGCAAATATAGGTATTGATTGGAGTTTTATACCTCCACAAGCCCCTAACCAGGGCGGGTTGTGGGAGGCTGCTGTTAAATCTGCCAAATATCATTTATATAGAATCACCGATCGTTCAGTTTTAACCTTTGAATTATTGTACACTATAATATGTCAAATTGAGACTTGTTTGAATTCCAGACCTTTGACCCCGCTATCTAATGATCCAAAAGACCTAAATCCTTTAACTCCCAATCATTTCCTTATGGGCACTAGCGCTTCTATTATTCCGGAACGGATGTTCAGAAAATACCATACGACCGACTGGATCAATATCAAAAAATGATAGAACTAATTCAGTGTTTTTGGTCCAGGTGGAAAAAAGACTATCTCGGTGAGCTTCAGAGAAGATATAAATGGCAAACCAGCAATCAGAGATCTTTACAGAAGGATGACTTGGTAATCTTAAAAGAAGACAATCTGCCGCCTGCAATGTGGCGGATGGCACGCGTTCTATCCTCTCATCCCGGTCCTGATGGCGTGGTAAGGGTGGTCACCCTCCGGACATCACAAGGGACGTTCGTACGTCCCATAACCAAAATCTGTTTACTAACCCTGAAGGACAACCTAGAACGAGCCCGGACCTCGCCCCCAGAAGATGAAGGAAGATCTCAGAAATAGAAGTAAAAAAAAAAAACTCCTAAGAAGAAAGAAATTCCCAGAAGAAGATGAAAAAGGTCACTACAAAAAGGAAGAAACATAATGACTCGACACGGCAGTCTTGGGATTTGTGATGCTCTCCTTGGTTTCTACCCTTGACCAGCTATTCATTATGTCAGCCACAATTATTCCCCCCCCCAATGATGAAAGGAAAATGTGAAGTCCTCGCTGCAGCGTCTCATGATGGATCAAGCAGATGACTAATCTCGGACTTCAAGACTTGAGTGTTTGTGTTGTTAAGAGTCGTTATTATGAAGTTATTATTTGCATGTTATTTTAGTTGAATAATTTATAAAGGTTCAATTTTATTAATAAGTTTATTTAAGGTGCAGGTTATTGATTCTACGATATTTTGATCTATGAATTTATTTTTGTGTTGTTTTTTGATAATATGGAGTATTCTTTAATTATATAATGTCAGTATTAGCATTTATTTAGTAGATTTAAAAAAAAATACATACGATATTTTTACAGTTTTTAGCAGTATAAAAGGGGTGCTACTCAAATATTTCCTTTTCTCGCATTAACCGATACTTATGGGGGTATGACACGACATCTTTTTTCAGCCCGATTCCCGTATCGAGACCAGGGACCAAATTTTTCGCAATACACGATCTCTATTTTCATCAATATTTCAGTTGGCATCACTGCAAACAACACACATGATCAGCTGTCACCTGTCACGAGGATTTTATATCGCGAACCATTGGGAGGAATTGGTTTATTTATGTTGTCAGTTGTTGTTCGTTTGCATTTGAACCCTCATAATGATGAATGGATGAATGCATGCTGAAATGAGGTAATAGACTTGAAACGCGTCAGTTCTCAGACAATGAAAAATTCGTACAGTGCTCAAATAACATCGGAAATACAATGCGCAGCTCAAGTGAAGAAAAAATGTAATGTTTGCGGTCTGTTTGCACAACAGAACATTGAAAGAAAATATTCAAGAGCTTCCACGTCAAACGTGAGTGAAAATATTAAACATTTTAATTTCGAGTGCAATATTTATTAATTATAATAGAAATTTAGAAGACAAACCAGTACCTAAACATCTATTCTCACTTTTGACTGTGTATAAACAATTATGTTGGAAATACATTTTATGTAATTACATAATTTAAAAACTGTTTCATAAATCTTTATTGTATATATTTTAGGAGGCTGTGGTCACACCTGCTACCAACTTCTACTTCAAACCTATATAATTTAGGGCGACTACCTCCAACATAGAAATGGAAATTCAGGCAAATTCGCAGTGCTTGATTTACGCTGATAGTGAGATTACCTGGGAAAATACTGGTAATTTAAATTATTATTATATATTTAATGAAATTAATTACATGCATTTCAACAATATTATCACAATCTACTTTGGGCTGAGTTGGTTAAACAGTATTGTCACGATCTACTCTAATTGAGTAATCTGAAAGTATGTTGCCCGTCGTATGCTGATGATGCCTTGCTGATTTGTATGGAAGATCTACAGTCTCTCGTATCTAGGATGAACAAATATGTATGAAGAATGAGTTAATGATAATAATAATGATGAATATAAGTCTAAAGTGATGGTCTTTGAAAGAGAGAGTAAAAAAACAGTGTTTAATATAGTAGGTGGATGAGTTTGTGCATCTGGGAAGTTTGTTTACGGGAGATGGGTAAATGCAGGTAACTCCATTAATGGAGGACTGAACACCGTTGGCGCTAACAAACAACTCCAAAGAAGCGAAGCTGGCAGTCCACAATGGAGTGCTGGTACCTGCCCTGAGGAGATTACTTGTACCTGGCAGAGGCATGGAACTGGCAGAGGAAGGATGCAAGTAGACTGAACGCTGTAAAAATGAGATTCCTGCGAATGTGTGTAAAAACCATGTATGATTGTGTAAGAAACGTGGAGATCCGCAAAGAATGCAAAGCTGCTGTAAGTGTAATATTATGATAAAAATAAAAGTGGTCTTAAAGAAATTTATGTGTTTTTATTGTAATATTATGAGTAAGATTATAAGTATAGTATAGTATAGTATATATAATTATTATAGCATGTAGAGCGAATGAACGAGGTAAGGAGTTTAAGAAGAATATATGGCGCAAATGTGAATGGTAGAAGAGGTCGGGGATGCCCGAGGAAGTCATGGCACTACCGTGAAGCAAGGAGTGTGTTTCAAGACTGAGTTGTTTGGCGGTCCATCCTCATCCTCTCTGCCTCTCGGCGAAACGGTGATGGTTAGTTACTCTGGGGTGTACTTGATGCAACGTTCTTAGTCATGCCAACACTTTTAATCTTTTTTTCAGGATTCAGTGGAACATAGGCCATTAAGCCATCAGCAATAGGTTGCAATGGACCATCACAATCCTAAACCAGCTGCGGCCAGGCAGCCACACAGCAACATATGTACATATTCTGGTATTTTAAATTGAATTCTTAAATTGCATACTATTATCACAATAATATTATATTAAAACAATTTAAAACTTTTTTCCACTTAATTTATTTCTGACTGTAAACGGTTTCAGCCTATTAAGGCCCTCTTCAACTATGGTTTATACACATAACATTATAATGTTTGTAATTTGTAATCTTTTTTTTAGGAATCAGGTGGAATGTAGATTATCAGATGCCATATAACATAATCCTAGACCAGCTGCGGCCAAACACAGCAGCGTAATAAGTTATTACTTTTGTACATTTATGCATCTTTACAAATTTGCTAATTATTATAGCCTGGTTGATTACAAACTTTTTCTTTTATTTTTTTCCATTACAAATAACATTCAATGTAATAAATTTACAATACAAACAACATTCACAACACTGCAATTCATGACGATATCCCTGTATCAATGCAACAACTTCACTGAAGGACGCAAAGTACAATCAAATTCCATAGGGCCATTTATCACCTCAAGGGGACTTTAAAATATGCTTTATCTTTATCTCTAAAACTTATTAAAAAAAATTATAAGAAAAATTCTCTTTTTATAACATTTGAAGGTTATTCCCATCAATGTAATATATCATAAAACTTATTAATTTATTATCACCCTATCACGCTTTTACACGGAATTCCACATTTATATATTTACAGTATGTAAGTATAATAACAGTATATCAAGTATGAAAAGATACATTGCGTTACAGCAGATAAATACCTCTAATAAAACTCTTAACAAATAAGTAAAATAATAAAACTGTGATGGGTATTGATTTTAAATAATAAGATCTGAACTAGTTAATACCAAGTATAATAGACAAAAGCAAGTTAATAGGAACTTATGTAGTTAATGTTCATTCATGTGGTAAAAACTGTATCATACATAAGTAACATAACATAATATGTTATTTATGAGACAAGATTTTAAAACAGGAGAAAACTACTGAACTTTTCTAATAATTGGCACATCCGATTGGAATTACTTGCTTTTCGGAGATTAGCAAATTAAATTACCCAACAAAAATGTCTGCAATATATTTGTTCAAAAAAGGTTAAAAAAAATTCTAATTTAGAGCAAAATTTTAAAAATTTATAGTTCTATAGGTTCAATACTACTGGGTGGAAAACTCGTTCATTTCAGAAAAGTATTTGACTTTGTTTCACCACTGATAAGAAATTTCTTGGAATTAGGGCTTTTACAAATATACATAAGAATACAATATATATGTATATATATATATATTCATGAAAATAGCGAAAAAGAAAGACAGAATTAAAAAAAATTTATCAGCCTTTTAATAAAATTTTATCAACGCTCTTTTGCACATCCAGAGTTAAACATTTTCTCTATATAAATCAGCTGTATTTGATGACGAAAACGTAAAGAAGCCAGCTTGTATTGTAATATTGTTGAACTGAATGTATAGCTGAACTATTGTTGAAATAAAACCATACGCCCAACTCATTAATTTCCAATACAAAAACTAACGAAATATTCATCATCATCATTCTTGGCTCTACAACCCCTGGTGGGTCTTGGCATCCTCAAGAGTCTTCCTCCACTTATCTCGGTTTTGTGCCAGCTCTCTCAAGTTTAGAATCTCTAAGGTAGATATATCTTTGAGGACGTTGTCGCTCCATCTTAATCTTGGTCTTCCCAGACTCCTTCGCCTTATCGGTCTAGAGTTCAGCAGGGACTTTGGTGCTTGATGCTCGGTCATTCTCTCCACATGACCCAGCCACCAAAGTCTTTCTAGTTTTATAAATTTTGAGACGTTTAGCTCCACAGAGTATATAGCTCATTGTTGTAACGTCTGCGCCAAAATCCATTTTCTAAACCCAGTCCGAAGATACGCCTCAAAATTTTCCTTTCTAAAACGTCCAGTGCTCGTTCATTCCTTTAATAACGAAATATTACTAATGGAATAATGAAAATGGATTCATTATTCAGCAAAATCTCATAATGTGACATTTGTTTATGTTGCATTGTAAGCTATTATCTTGACACCATGTAAAAAGTTTGAACAAGTAATTGGACAATATACGGCAATCATTAACATTTCTTATTGCCTTGAATAATTTTAGATTAACCGTTACAAGTTAGTACAATACGAATCAGATGTCAGATTTCAAAAATACCGCTGAAATATAAATACCAAACAGTACGAAAATCAGCACTACCAACGTGCAACAATTGATGGTTGGGTAGTTCTATGATATTCATAGTTTGTCTATGCCTTCGGGATGAAAAAAATACGAAAATCGGCACTACCAACCACCGGTGGTTGGTAGTGCCGATTTTCGTCTTCGTTTTCATCATGCAGCTAGATGCCGTTAGAGAAAAAGTAATAATATTTTGAGACGTTAAAACGTCAAAAAATGGCAACACCTTTTAAAAATGTCATCCGTGTCGAACACTCAAAATCAAAATATTGTTATAGCGATAAACAACATCATAATTTGCAGTTTCTGTGCGCAGTTTAATGTCTTTATATCGCGAATCGTTGGTTTTTTGGACCATTATCATAATGTCTTGCTCTAAAACTTGGTCAAATGAGGTAATTGAGTTATTATAAAAAGCAAAAATGGTGCGCGCTTGGTTGACAGATAGTTTTGTAAACTCCAAGCAGTTGGAACGCCAGAGGAACCCTCCTGAATTCCTCAACCTTGGTGAACTTTTCAAACAGACTGTTGAATATTTCAAGGTAATACTATAGCTTGTATTAATTTGTACCTAAAATATAACATTATTCTTTTCCAATTTTAAGCTGTCACCATATTTTCTCCACAGATCAACTGCGATACTTACAAAACTGATGGAGTTCTTGATAACTTGCTTCAAGGAGTGTCTGCCAAATTACGATAAGTCATTCTTCAAAGAACATTTGCACATGGATGAAGAGATCCAATTTGTCTTGGATGGATCAGTCTACTTTGATGTGAGATATGGAAAGGATGACTGGATCAGGATTGAGGTGGTTGCCGGAGACATGAATATTACTAAGTGGAATCTATCAACGCTTTACTCTTGACACAAAAGTAAGTAACCATTAATTTTTTCAAGTGAGTGCATGCTTCTACGAATGGTTTCCTTCTATATTCAATTTGGGAGGCGGGTATGAGTACTGTCCCATTTATTGGATGACCAACATTTCTGCCATAGGTCATCCAAGTGGTTCGCTACATTTGGGGACATAGCAGGGGTGCCCGGGTTCATGGGGGTGAGGTTTGTCCAGATCATGGCGGCGGATGCGTCTGTCCATCAATCTTGCACTACAGTGGTAAGAATAGATTCATATGTCTGCCGCTATTGGATACACCGACCCCAGATTCCTACCTTCTTTCCTTCTAAGAACTTTCTCTCCTTCTTTTTCCTAAAAAGACCCTCCACACAGCATCCTCAAAGATGACATAGGCACTGAGGGGAATTATTTTCCTCAGGGCCTCCTGTGTGGAGCTATTGTAAAAAAAATATTATTAATGTAATGAAATTATATATGTATTTTTACAGTTTTTTAATCAATGTTGCATATTTAATTACTCATGATTATGTTACATGTTGTGTATATGTATAAAAACCAAAAAATAAAAAAATTACTAGTGAAGTCTCATTTAAAAAAAATCTGTTCAGGAAGACAGGAAGTTCAAGGATAACCTGGTTTCTACCTAATATTGTTTACTATGGAATAATCTTTCTAACTAAATGTAAAAAAAACTATACTTCACTGGCAGGAATGAAATCTCCAAGAACTTCCTTGTGAAAAAATACTTAAATACTTTATGATAATACATATTGTGATTTTTAATAGAGTCATTAAGTGCGTGAAACATAAAGGGTATCTTCTTTGTTTCAGAATTTCATAGTTGCTAAAAGATTTTTTGCGGCAGAGGGGGTGTGGATTCCCCACAACAGCCCGGCCGGAAGGAGGTCGAAAATTATATGTGGAGGAGCTAAAGGAAGGATTCGCCGCTCCAGTTGCCTAAAGATTTCATATCAATACTGCATTGGCAAGACTTCTCAAAATGTTGACTATTTATGTATTTAACTATATAATATATGTACTTATTGTATTGTATTGATTGTTTAATATTGATAATTGATAAAGTATAGAAAAATTAAGTATGTTGGTATTTATTATGAATTTCATGAAAACAGTTGTTATGCCTTCCAAATTATGATAAATTAAAATAAGAATTTCACAAAATTGATATGTTCAATGAAAAATGTTTTAAAAATATCGGCGGAGGACTTTATTTAATAATATTGACGCTGGAAAGGACAAATGGCTAAAGCGTTGCAAAGGTAAAAATGGCTCGAGCAGCTGTACGTTTCTTGAGTCACTCTTCCTTTCCAGCTGCTTGGCGCTTTAGCCATTTATCCTTTAACACCTGGAATGTGAATCCTGACAGTATCCCATCCCTGTACCAATACTATAACTTTACTCAAGGACGCTGACTAACTATTTGTATTTGGATTAATAGGGCAAAGGAGCTTTGAAACTTATTATATCTTACCCACAACTTATACTTTTTTTCACATTAGCTCCACACAGGAGGTCCCGAGGAAAATAATACCCCTCAGGGCCTATGTCATCTTTGGGGATGCCGTATGGAGGGTCTTTTTAGAAAAGGAAGGAGAGAAAGTTCTGGGAAGGAAAAAGGTATTAGGGGTGGATAGGAATCTGGGTGTCAGTGTGTCCAGGAGTGACAGACTTGTGAATTCATCTCTTCCACTGCGCTGCAAGGCGATGTTCCGAGAGAGTATGGTTGGAGAAGTCAAAGGGAGAAAGGGACTCCCTGAACCATTTTCTCTCGATCTGCCCTGCCAGGCAGCCAGTGGGCAGATGCATTCACTGTCAAGACCCGGACTAACCTTGCCCCATGAACCCGGGTACCCCTGCTAAATCACTAAACATAGAAAACCACTTGGGGTGACCTATGGCAGAGGTGTTGTTATCCAATAAATGGTTCGATGGTCCGATATCTGCCTCCTAAATTGATTACAACTAAAGTAAGTAGTGCTTTAAGATTTAGACTTTAGGTACATAGACATTATTCAACATCTGCCAGGGAACAGGGTGAAGATATCTATGAAAAGATCCCAAAAGTATGAAGCACTTGCTGGAGGTCTGTTGCTGCCTGCTGCTCAACGTTCAACAACAAATCCCAATAAGTTTGGTGCCCTTGCTCCATAATTTCCACGCATGCTGCTATTTTCTCTTCTAAGAAAGTTGTGAAGCGCACACACTGTCCACGTAATGGATTCAACTTTACCCATGCCGAAGTTGATTGGAGCTAAGATTCTTAACCTGTTTGCCAAAATCCCAAAGGCATTTTCAAGCACGCGTCTTGGTCTGCCTAGATGGTAATTGAAAATCCGCTTTCAGGGGGCAAACCCCTCTGTGCCTGTTGTTTCATAATATTGTTAGACAATTGTTGTAGCGAGATTCAGTGAGCTTTGACGGTATACCTCACCAACAGTCTTGCACCAATGCAAGACTGTTGGTGGGGTATACCGTCATTAAATTACTAGGCGCCATTAAAACAATGCTGTGTTGGCCTTTATTATTAAAAAAGAAGAGCCATCACATCTTTTGGCCCTGAAGACAATGTGCTTCCCATCTAGAGCATCCAGACAGCTTGGGAAATTCAATTTTAATTGAATTTTTTTGGCGATCTCCAGCGAACACCGCTTCTGGCAATCTCAAAGACATATTTTTAAAGAAACCGGACGATTTTTTAGACGAAGTTCATTGTTTTGAGCATATTTAGTGCGCCGTGTTCGTTACGCCGAAGAAGCCACGGTTCTCTCTACAACTTCCGATCTATTCTGTGAGTCACTCGCCTTTTTTAAATCACTGCAGCACCGGTAAAACTGCCGCAGATGCCAAAGCAATAGCTTTCAAAACCTCGTTTCTATCCGTCTTATAAAAATGCATAAATAAACCAATCCCTAAAAATGTTACAACACGTAAATGACAGATGAGTATGACAGATGTCAAAAGTCAAAAGTACCGCCACCAATCTGTACGAAAATCAGCATTACCAACCGAAAATAGAGCAGACCTCCTTTTTCAGCCCGAATCTACAAAAACGATGAAAAAAGATGTCGTGTCATACCCCCATTAGAGTATAGACCCCGTGTTGCCCAGGCGAGGTCCGGGCCAAAATTAGCTTAAAAAAGTGTTGATTTCATTGTTACTCAAAAGTGTTTGTAAATAAAACGATTCTTCAGTAAAAAAAGTGTTTTACAATAAAAAGTCCACCAACCTAGACGATATCGAAGGGACTTTGACAATTGTTAACGGTTAATTATTTATGGATTTAAGTATGATGATTTAATTTTGTTTATTGTCATTTAGAATGTATCCATTCAACCAATTATCATTATTATAGTACTTACAAACGCACGCGACAAAATAATTACATACCCCCAAACATGTTGTAATCGATGGGGTCAGTTATCTTAATGCCTTCAGTATCCGAGCAATTATATATAATGACGTATTAGCAATCAATCGCCTTACAATAATTGTTATAAAATGCTCCGACGTAAGCAAAATACATTATTTCTAGCGCAAGTTTCGACAAGCTTAGTCGTCGATACATCTTTTTGAGATGTTTTTGTTCAAAGCTGTTCCATTCTTTTTCTTTATCCTTTTCTTAGCTGTGGATGGAGCCACCATTTCAAATCCGGATACCGATCGTAAGTTAACTAGCGTAACATGAAATGTTTTAGGTTATTACTGATGAAACTATTTTTTTTTTTAAAGAAAGATAAACATTTCCGAGTTACAAATAACCCAACAACGTTTGAAAATCTCTTACCACCACCAAAATAAGCGTAAAATGTTGCTCCTGTCGTGATGGAGTACTTAGTCAGCCGAGGAATCGAATACGCGACGTCCGGGTGGGACCCAAACGCGATTACCACTCAGCTACTGACCGGTCACTATGTACATCCCTAAAAAAATTATGAATAGATAAAAGGTTTTCACAATTATATAACGTCGCTGTTTTTTTTTTCAGTACCAGTTGAAGAGGGTCGAGGATTGCAAGAAGACATCTTCAAAGGTGTTGAAAATGTGGTAGAAAACATCGGCGACGCTATTGAGCGCGTCGCTGGTGGCGTCGTAGAAATCGTGGGGCAGGTTGCTGAGAGCGTGGTGGGAGCTGCTGGGCAAGTGGCCGGGGGCGTCGTGGGAGCCACCAGGCTTGTTGTCCGGGGTACTACGACATTGGTGGGTGGAGTATTGGGAACGGATGGAGCACAGCTAATTGAAAATGTGGATGTTGGTATTGACCAGTTGAATGCTGATGCAGAGCAACTCATCGGAAATTTGAATGGTGGTAATGGCCAATTGAACGCTGGAGCAGGACATCACAATGGAAATTTGAATGGTGGTAATGGCCAGTCGAGTGGTGGTTTGGGACAACACGATGGAAATGCGAATGGTGGTAATGGCCAGGCGAATGGTGGTACAGGACAACTCAATGGAAATTTAAATGGTGGTAATGGCCAGTCGAATGGTGGTAAAGGACAACCCAATGGAAATTTGAATGGTGGTAATGGACAGTCGAATGGTGGTGCAGGACAACCCAATGTAAATTTGAATGGTGGTAATGGACAGTCGAATGGTGGTGCAGGTCAACCCAATGGAAACTTGCAAGGTGGTAATGGCCAGCCGAATGATGCTGCAGGACCACCTAATGGAAATTTGAATGGTGGTAACGGCCAGTCGAACGGTGGTGTAGGACAACATAATGGAAATTTGAATGGTGGTAACGGCCAGTCGAATGGTGGAGCAGGACAACACAATGGAAATACGAATGGTGATAACGGCCAGTCGAATGGTGGTGCGGGACAACACAATGGACATTTGAATGGTGATAACGGCCAGTCGAATGGTGGTTTGGGACAACACGATGGAAATGTGAATGGTGGTAATAGCCAGGCAAATGGTGGTGCAGGACAACCCAATGGAAATTTAAATGGTGGTAATGGCCAGTCGAATGGTGGTGCAGGACAACCCAATGGAAATTTGAATGATGGTAATGGCCAGCCGAATGCTGGTGCAGGACAAACCAATCGAAATGTTAATGATGGTAATGGCCAGTCGAGTGGTGGTGCAGGACAACCCAATGGAAATTTGAATGGTGGTAACGGCCAGTTGAATGGTGGTGGAGGACAACACAACGGAAATTTGGATAGTGGTAATGGCCAGTCGAATGGTGGTGCAGTACAATTTAATGGAAATTTGAATGGTGGTAACGGCCAGTCGAACGGTGTTGTAGGACCACTAAATAATGCTGGTAATGGCCAGTTGAATGCTGGTGCAGGACAAATTAATCAGAATTTGAATGGTGGCGATGGCCAGTTGATTGTTGGTGCAGGACAACTCAATGGAAATTTGAATGCTGGAAATAGCCAATCAAACGGCGGTGTAGGACTACTAAATAATGCTTTTAATGGCCAATTGATTGCTGGTGCAGGACAACTGAATAATGCTGGTAGCGGCCAATCAAACGGTGGTGGCGTTGTAGGAATCGTGGGACAGGTTGTTGGGGGCGTAGTAGGAGCTGCAGAGCAAGTGGCCGGAAATGTAGTGGGGGCTCTTGGTAATGTGACCGGGGGCGTAGTGGGAGCCGCTGGACAGGTCGTCGGGGACACCACGAGATTGGTTGGTGGAGTAATGGGAAATGATGAAGCGCAGCTGGTCGGCAACGTGGATGCTGGTAATAGCCAGGTAAATGCTGGTGCAGGCCAAATCAGCGTAAATTTGACAGTTGGTAACGACCAGTCGAACGTCGGTGCAGGCCAACTCAAGGGGAATTTGAATGGCAGTAACGATCAGTTGAATGGTGGTGCAGGACAACTCAATGGAAATTTGAATGCTGGAAATGGCCAGCCAAACGGTGGTGTGGGACAACTAAATGGAAATTTGAATGCTGGAAATGGCCAGCCAAACGGTGGTGTAGGACAACTAAATAATGCTTTTAATGGCCAATTGATTGCTGTTGCAGGACAATCAAATAATGTTGGTAACGGTCAGTTGAACGGTGGTGCAGGACAACTAAATGGAAATTTGAATGATGATAATGGCCAGTTGATCACTGGGGCAGGACAACCCAACGGAAATGCGAATATCGGTAATTCCGAGTTGAACGCTGGTGCGACCAATGGAAACGTCAATGCTGCTAACGGACTACCCAATGAAAATTTGAATGTTGGTAATGGTCAGTTAAATGGTGGTGCAGGACAGCCCAATGGAAACATGAATATCGGAAACGAGCAACTCAACGGGAATGCAAATGCTGGTAATGGCCAGTTGAACCCTGGTGCGGGACAGTCCAATAGAAATGGTAATCCTGGTAATGCCCAGTTGAATGCTGGTGCAGCACAACCGAATGGAAATGGAAATGCTTTATTGATTTGATTCCAGTATAATTTTGTCATACAGATATGTTATTTCTCGGTTATTTCAATACGCGAAGGAATCTTTTATTATATGTGTTTAATGTATCTCATATTTTTTAAGGAGTGTTGAGAGACTTATGAAATGAACTTTGTCTTGTAGAAATAAAAAAGTTAAATAATATGAACTATTTTTTTAAAAATTTCCTATTATACGCAGCTGATGTAAACAATAATAGTGTTCTCTATAAACCGACAAAAAATGGAGAAAAAAGAGAGTAAAGGTGGTTTTATAAATATTAAGTTGGTAAGTGGCTTAAAAATGTGACAATAATTTATTATTAATTTCAAAGAATTGCAAAAGAAGTATATTAGGCGCGCTGCTGAATGTCGTTTTGTTCGCGCTGTACAGACAGTGTGCATTACTTTTCAGCCTAATTTTTCGACTAAATTTTAATTTCTCGCCACAAAGATATTGCTTTCTTTGATAATGATTTTAATTTTTGATTTTAAAATAGCACCAGACTAACCATATTGTTTTCTATAAATCAACAAAAATGGAGCAACGAAGAAAAGACATATCCAAAACCTTTAAGAAAACCAGATATGAGATGGTTTGTTTCGCACTTAAACGAAGTTTTATAAATATTAAGTTGGCATGTGGCTTAAAAATGCGACAATAATTTATTATTAATTTTAATGAATTATAAAAGAAGTATATTATTAAAGAATCAATAATTAAAGTGCGTTAAAAAACCCTGAATGAATTCTCAGAAGATGACAATTAAAGATCTTTCTTTATAATTATCAGTGAAAGAGATTTGTCTAAGTAGATAAAATTACAAGTTTACCAGATGATGACTTCATGGAAATGTTGATCCCAATATTATCCAATCATTGGGAATGATAAGATTGAGAAATAATCAAACGCGACAGTACAACTAATTAGAAAATATAAATCGATATAATTTGATATTGAAACAAGTGACATAACACATAAAATTTTCTGAATGTCATGATGATTTTATAATTTTTTTAATAAAAATGTTCTTTTTTAATAGTTTTTTTATATACATACACATGAAACATAATCATGAGAAATTAAACATGCAAATTGATAAAAAAAAACTGTAAAAACGGTTCCATGACAGTTGGTCCGGCGACATTTGGTCCGGCGACAATCGGTCCGGCGACAATTGCTCCATTGGAGGGGACCCACCACTTTCCCAACGGCGTTATAAGGAAACATATGGTTTCCTCCTTCACCGCACACGTCAAGACTCTACTTTTTTTTAACGAAGCTACATTTATTTAAACGACTCTAGACCCTCCAATGTCCATGCATACGGGGTTAGTAAGCAGTATGCAAGTACTTACATTAACATTATACAAAAGATAAATATAAGTAGAAGCCCGTGAAATAATTCTTCTGAAATAGGTAACATCAAAAAGAGATAATAGTGTTAGTAAAAGAAAAAGAAAAATAAAAATAACGGCTATGACCAGTCGAAGAAACCTTCTGTAAATAAAATAAGTAATGAGGAAAAAACAGTTATATGATTATGTTATAATGTAAGTAATTACTATAGTAACGGAAATAAAATAAAATATATAAAAAAGCCAGAGAAAGTATTCCATAGACCACCGGGCAGTCCCAATGAGAATGCGTATAGCTATCGGCCCAACCGCAGACGATGCTCGAAGTCTGCGTCCTTTAGCCGGTTCCCCGATTTTGCCTCGAAGAAATGTACTTGGGAGAGAAGGGGAAGTTTTTTATTTAGTCTAGGTCGGCGACTCTAAGTACAGGCCATCTCTCTACCCAGGACTTGACAAACTTTTTCAAGCATTCGAAATTCTCTTTGTTCGACACAAGGTCAGCATTCCACGCTGGTCTTGTTATTCCGCGCAAGCCATCCAACATTTCCTCTCGTGCTTCCTTCATCAACTCGCACTGCCACAGAATGTGCTTGGCGTCTTGGTTAGTATCACCACATGCGCAGTTTGGTGAGGAGAGGGTCAAACTATGAAGCCGAACCCTGAATTCCCCATGCCCAGAAAGCATCTGCGTCATGTAGTGATCTAGTTGGTCCGGCGACAATTGGTCCGGCGACAATTGGTCCGGCCGAAAGTTTAGAAGATGTTTTCTTCAAGTAAGTATGCAAAGTGGATGTACGGCCATACAACCAAAGTCGATATACTTATATCTAAAGGCATCTTGAGTGAAAATCCGTTAAAAAATTATTTTTACTAATAATTTTGACTCTCCGAAGTAGCATGCGGCAATCACAAAATACGACATACTAAAGGCCAGTTGCATCGAAAATAGTTAAAGTTACTTTTTAGTTAAAGTTAAATAAAAGTAACCTTTTATCATTTCTTACAAAAATGGGTTGTTTCAACTTCGTTTAAATAAAAGTTAACTAAATAGTTACAAAATAGTTACTTTTATTTAACCCAGCAATGTGGAGAGTTTAAAGTAACATTTTGGTAAAGATGCTAGCTGTCATCCGTCACCAAGGAACGAAATACTGTTTGAATGGAAAATAATAATAAAAATATCTTTACAACCCGGGTTTTAATAATCTATTGATTAGAATATATAGGAAATAAGTAAAATAAGGAATTAAACCATGAACCAATCATTTTGCGTAGGAAGAGATGGATTCTATTGTCAGATTTCGGATGTCCAAAAGAATGGTCAGGCAATTAACTTTTCTCATTGTCAATGACAAACTACATTATTTACAAACAAGTGTTTATTCAAATTTATATACCTACACTTCTCTTGATAATTTATATTAACATTGTTATATTTCAATTAATGTAACTGAAACAAAATAAAAATAAAAATTCATATCAGAAATCATGCTGCTTGTGCTGTGGAACTGTGAACTAGGTTCTAATAACATTGCATTTTTATGCAACGGGAACGATGCAAAGATACACAGGAGACATCTCTAGGGTGCATAAAAATATTGTCTCATATATAATAGACACATAGACAGAGTTAACAGAGCAATAATAACCCGCCTTCGGCCACAATATTATAATATCATCAAACGTTGTTCACTTTTCTAAACCGCAACTGTGACATAACAAATAACCATAAATAAACCAATTCCCAAATAACATAACCCTCAAAAACTTCACAAACGTCAAACAAATACAATCTAAAAATCGGTGTTGACACCCGTAAAAATAATTGTGTGTTAATTTTTACAGAAATATATCAAATCCAAGGAAAATTCGAAGCCATTTCAATGGCAACACTAGTAACTTTAAACTAACTATTTTAATGTTGATGCAACTCAATTTTGTTGAAATGCTGCTTAACTTTAGTTAGGACTTAAACTCAGTTTAAATATTTAACTGTAAACCTTACTTTAACTTTTTTCGATGCAATTGGCCCTTATACGTGCAGTAGCTCAGCAAAAAAATGTTAAAGATTCCTACTTGCATATAATATAACTTTTATATCTGAATATAACACAAGAGTCCCAACTGCTCCATAAGATAAGATATCATTGTTAGTCTATTTTTTAATTTATTATAGTCAGGTTTCAATCTCAGTTCCATTGCCAGTTGATTAAACCACATCACTCCATTGTATGTGTAGTAGTATTGTGCATAACTGGTATGCCTTAATGGCGTACTTAAGCGACCCACTGTGTTTTGCCTATTGCTCTCTACGCGTACCATGGCGTGGTGGGACTTCTTAGAATAGTTTTTGTGTATTTGAAGCAGCGTATTTTTTTATATATGTATTTTTTAGAGGTGGGAGGGACTTGAAAGTCTTGAAAAAGTTGAGAGGTTGAATAATCTGATGGTTTCCTAGTAATAATTTTGATTATATTAGTCTTCGAGTAATTTCCGGTGGCAAATGGAGGTTTTGTAAGTTCCTCCCCACGTAAGCTCCACGCAACGATACCGTATTATATTATTGAATGGGTAGTGCATAGTATATATTTTTAAGATTTTTTAAGCTGAGTATTTCTACTCGGCAATAACTAAAAATTAATAATAATATAATATCTTTATTGAACAAAAAAAATTTTAAGGTTTATAACAAACAAGAAAAAAGTACATCTTACAATATTTTAAAAGTAACATTAGTACAAAAGTTAATAACAAAAAAACAATATACATATAAACAGTAGTTACTTAGAGAGTAGAGATTTGTAATTATAAACTTAGGTTTCTCGTAACCTGCCTCACTAGGCTAGCCTGTGTTGAGGCAGTTATTTTACATCAATTTATAATGTTGTGAACATACCTACACTTATATTAGAATGTAATCACACAATAGATTGGTTGCATTAATAATAACAATAACATTGGTACAAATAATAACAGCATTGGTTCGTTACTAATTTCGAATTTGGGTGAGTGCACCGGTAAATGCTCTATCATTATTTTTTATCCAAATTTTTATGTTTTTTTTGAAAATTTTTTGTCAATCACATTTTTTTATACTAATTGGAAGAATGTTGTAAAGTCTTGTTGCAAGGTATCTAAAGCTTCGTTGAGCAAAAGTAGTATGAGTTATGGGAATTTGTAGTAAATCTTTGTTATTGTTTCGAGTATAGTGAGAATTTAGTCTTTTTTCATAGTATTTATGTATGTTTGTGTATAAATGAGTGAGGATTGTTTTTGCATATATCTGACGAACGTCAAACACATTCATAATATTAAAGATAAAGTTCAAGTCCGTAATTAGGGGTAATCTAAGAATTATTTTTATAATCGTTTTTTGTGCCTTTATGATTGGATCTAGTGCTGATGCAGTACCGCCTCCCCATGCTATGATTCCGTACTCAATAACAGATTGACAGACTGCAAAATAAATTTTCAAGTGTTGCAAGTCGAGAAAGTTTCGTATCTTTCTGAAAAAGTGCATGGTTTTTCTTATTTTGTTTGCAATTATTTGAGTGTGAAAATTCCATTTGAGATATGGATCAATTGTGAGGCCGAGATACTTTATCTGTGTAGTGCGCTCAATGTAGGGACACTGACAATATTCATCGCAATTCATACATGTGTGTATTCTAATAGTGGCATCATCATGAGGTTGACCTGTTATATTTATGCTTGATGTGACATATTTAGTTTTCTCGGTGTTCAATGTGAGTGTATTTGTATCTAACCACTTTTTTACAATGTTTATTTCCGTTTCTGCTTTATTGTAGACAGCTAGCCAAGTGTCAGCTTCAAACAATAAAACAGTGTCATCGGCAAAACTAACTATTTTTCCCTGAATGTTAATGTTACATAAGTCGTTGATATATAAAAGGAACAAAGACGGTCCTAATATGCTACCTTGTGGTATACCATAGTTAGTTGAGCGCTGATTGCTAAGTGTGTTCATTATTTTCACTTGTTGCTTGCGTTCATCAAGGTAGCTCTTAAAAAAGTTAAGTTCGTTGCCTGTAATACCGATTGTTTGAAGTTTGTTTATTAATTTACTGTGTGATATTGTATCAAAGGCTTTAGACAGGTCTAAAAAAATTGAAATACATTTTTTGCTTTTGTCAAGGTTTTTTACAATAAAGTCAGTTACGGCGGCCATAGCATCTGAGGTACTCTTGCTTTCTTGAAACCCGTATTGATTTGCTGAAAGTAGTTTATGGCTGTCTAGAAATTTTACTAACTGAGCATTTATAATTTTTTCAAATACTTTGGATAGACTGGTCAGTAGAGTTATTGGTCTGTAATTGTTTATGTCTGTCTTGTTACCTGTTTTATGTATGGGAATAACAATACCTTGTTTCAGGTTTGAGGGAAAGTGTCCTTGACTGATACTAAGGTTAATTAGGTGTTCTAGGGGCAATGTAATTTCCGTAGACAGCGTTTTCAAAATCTTGGTTGTTATTCCATCAACCCCGGCAGAAGAAGTGTTTTTAAGGGAATTGATTATTTTTAGAATATCTTCCCCTGAAACAGTTTGGAAATTGAATCTTCTATTGGGAAATTGAAGTTCTGTTTCAGCAGGTAGAGCATTTCTACAATTTGGTAGACGAGAAGCAAGATTTGAACCAATATTTATGAAGAAGTTATTGATGTAATCCGCAACGAGCTTGGGGTTTTTTGAGGTGTCAATAATTTTTCCGTCAATACAAAGTTTACTAATGTCCTGTTTGTCTTTGGTGTTTTGTGTATTTGTGGCTTCTCTTAGAATTTGCCATATTTTTTTGGGATCGTTGTTACTTTCTTGGATTTTGTCTCTGTAGTAGATTTCTTTCGCCTTCCTAATGACTTCGCCGCATGTATTTCTATATCTTTTGTAGATGTTTATTGATATTATGTCATAAGGATTAATTATGTTTAATTTAAATCATTTCACAGAATAGAACCATCGTGTTTTCCAATAAAGGTGGACAAATAAAAGTAAAATGATAACATTTTGAAAAATGCGAAGTTGCACAAATTTTTTATTTCAAAGATAATTTTGCAGTCATTAAAAAAAAGCAAATGCGTCTGTTTAGCAATATACAAGGAACAAGAAGATAAGCACAAAATCATACAATGTTTAATCGTTGGACAAACGAGAGATGTTTTTTTTTTGAGCGGAGACGGTTTACATATATATGTAGTATCCGTGAGCATTTTGACAGTAACCCAGTTCCTTTCATAAAGTTCAACAGGATTGTCATTGGAGATGAAGCTACATCTTCTGGTTTGACAATGTGTCTTCCCAGGTCTCATTTCCCCTCTTCACTCCTCTTTGGTTCCCTGAAGGCCCCACGAAGGAAGAGGGCTTCATCTCTCCTCTCCAGTCCTTAGTTATCCAGTTGTCCATCTCCCCTTGGTTCCCTAAAGGTCCCACAAGGGAAGTGTTCACTCCACCTTGGTTCCCCGAGAGCCCCAGGAGGGAAGAGTTCACCAAGATTTTAGGTCTCATTTCTCCTATTCACTCCTACATGGTTCCCCAAAGGCCCCACATGGGAAGAGGATATCATCTCTCTCCACTTCACTCCTCCTTGGTTCCTCAAAGGCCCCGCGCTAGAAGAGTGCCCTTCCCCTCGGTTCCCTAAAGGCCCCACAAGAGAAGAGTTCATGGAAGTGGCCTCAGCTCTCCTCTCCACAGCTTCTTTTCTTGGTTCAGGTTGGTTCTACATGCCCCAGGAAGGAAGTCCACAGAGGTGGCTTCAGCACTCCTAGGTTTCCAAAAGCCCCCTAGTTTTCGAATGGTCCAATTTTTTTTTGTCCCACGAGTTACCAGGGAAATAGAGGGTATACTCCAGCAGATCCCCGAATGCTGGAGTAAGGTCTAAATATTCCGAGATACGACCTTGTGTCTCGGATGCACCGTTCGTGAAACTGTTCACCAGGATATTCAGCCTGAGCACGGTAGCTCACACCTTGGTTTGGGATGGTTATTGCAGGTTTGTGTTCGCCACACTCCCTACGCCGCGCTGCAGAGATGTTCGTACACACACACAACGTTTTAAAAATGTCTGTGTTTTCCAAAATCACGTTTTTCAAATAATATTTTGATATTGTTTAATAAATTTTATATTTATCGTAAAATAAAAAAAACTTTTCAAATAATAACACAACTTTAAATATGATTGATATTAAATCAGTGAAAATAATCATAACAATTATTATAAGCAATAATTATCAGCCTGAAACACTCATCCACATTGAAAAATCTTCCGAGAAAAGATACATGACGCCAACGGGACTTGAACCCGTGCCCTTCTGACTGCCGGTCAGCTGCTCTCCCAATTGAGCTATGGCGGCTTATCTTATACCCGCCAAAATGATTCAATATATACTAGTGTTTCATTAAACAATTAATGCTTATTATATTTTTTCCACCTGAAAACAACCAACTTTATTTTTGCGAGAGAGACACTGTTAGTGTTAAATCCGTCGCTAGGTGGCGTCAAGACAAATTATGTCTTCATTTGTTGGGGAAATACTTAAATGTCAAATATTAATTATTATTTTTAATTGTTAAACTAACGTTTAAGACAAGATTTTTATGCATAGCACAAAGGGTAACAAATATTATAAGCAATAATTATCAGCCTGAAACACTCATCCACATTGAAAAATCTTCCGAGAAAAGATACATGACGCCAACGGGACTTGAACCCGTGCCCTTCTGATTGCCGGTCAGCTGCTCTCCCAATTGAGCTATGGCGGCTTATCTTATACCCGCCAAAATGATTCAATATATATACTAGTGTTTCATTCAACAATTACTGCTTATTATATTTTTTCCACCTGAAAACAACCAACTTTATTTTTGCGAGAGAGACACTGTTAGTGTTAAATCCGTCGCTAGGTGGCGTGGAGACAAATTATATCTTCATTTATTGGGGAAATACTTAAACTTGTCAAATATTAATTATTATTTTTAATTTTTAATAATAATAATAATAATAATAATAAATATTTTTTCACTTTCTTCCTCCTTATTTTGCTAACGCCCACTATAAGGGCAGATGTGTATTTAAGGTGTGGTGTAATGTCTGTTGTGTATGTTAGAAGTGAAACCATCAAGCAAGCGTCAATCATCTAAGGGCCGGTATTTCGGTATAATAATTAGTGAAATTAAAGTAATTTTCAGCATTTAGTTTTGGTGTTACCGTGAAGTACAAGATACCTGATTTTTTCGGACATCTAACAATTATTGATTTCCTGAAAACGTTTTATCCAATTTTTATATGTACGTCTGTTTCAGGACCTCAGGGCACGGTTAGAAAGAACCAAACACTATTATGACGATATACAAACGGTAAGTTTCTTTACTATTGTCCTAGTCAGTGGTAGCAGGTTACAAACAACGTTTGTGAAGGTATATTTACACCAAAAAAGAAAGAAATCCAGCCTACTCATATGGTATTTTGCACTAAACAACTTGAATAAAAGCGGTAAATTCTCCCAGTCACTTTAGTGATAGACCTCTGTTCAGTGTCAAAACGTTGTCTGGTATGAATTTATCAATGTGATAGGTATTCTTAAAGATCAAATTTGGATATCTGTGCACCTTCCAGAAATTCTCTTACTTTTCATCATCCACTTTCTTCAACTTTATATCATTCTTCGAATGGGGATACCATCTTTTAGCTGGCTCAGTGCAGTTCAACTCAACTAAACGCATTACTTCACAATACCTTGCAATAAGTGTGAATGAAGTCTCAGTCGTCTACACGTCATATAGATAATAATAATTATTTGCTCCAATGTGAACGAGAAATTAGGCCACACAAAATCAAAATCCGCTGCAAATTTAAAAACAATATTCAAAGCCGCCGCTGTAGTCCGTCAATTCGATTTTAGCTGGTCAAACCAAACCTAGAACGATTGCAACATTTTATCCAACACCAGATTTTTTTGTCTCGTTTGTTTATTTATTTGTTTATGTAATGTAATATTTATCATATTCCAATTACTTTACTACTGACACGATTGTTCCCAAAACAAGATAATTTCTCAATCAATGACCCTAAAGTGCCTCCCGGGTTTTGATTGTGTGCTAATGAATCTTTAGACTAATGATATTGTTTGAATTATCTGTTAAGGTCTTCGTATAAAACTATGTCGACAAATGAAAACTAACTACTCGACCTGTAAACAACATAGAAGATGTATCTCTTGAAGTTTTCTCCATTCTTCTTATTTTCCTTCATCCTTGTTGAGGGGGGAGTTATCCAGAGTCACGATGGAGAAGGTAAGATGTTATAATATTTGCAAAACTTGTGTATTATCCTTGTTGAGAGAAATTTCTATTTATTGTTGTGTTAATTAATTTCCAGAACACGGACTTCAGGGAAGCGCATCGTTATCCTTGAGGGGTAGTGGATTCGGTAAGATATCATCTAATTAAAAACGGGATATTCTCAGTACCTTCCTTTCTATTTCACTTGCAATTCATGTTGCATAACAATTCATTCATTGCATAACAAAAAAAAATAACAAAAATAAAAAATATCAGGAGTTAAAATTCCACAAGATTAACCGTTCAAAATCTGAAATAAAACGTTAAGAAATAAAACAAAATAAATGTTGATGCATTGATATGCTTGGTGTTGACCAGTGTACGGGGTTCCATCGAAGCCAGAGTTAAGTTAGCCTCTCGGAAACTGGCTGTATTGTACAGGGCCCGCAGATACTTTAATAGTCAACAACTGCTGACCCTGTACAAATCGTAAGTGCGCCCCACGGTAGAATTTGGCAGCCACCTCTAATCTGGAGCCGCAAAATACCTAAAAAAACTCTGTGCAGAAACGGGCGGTCCGTTTGATTGATTCTCCTATCTTAACGAACGGATTGCAATATTTAGAGCACAGGCGTCAGGTGCGAATGCTGTCCTTGTTCTACCGGTATTTTAAAGGAAGGTGCTTCGAGGAACTAGCATTATTGATCCCCTCGGCATCAGTGAATACCCGGGAAGCACGCCAAACGCCCAATTTATGTACACGGTTGACATTTGTCACATGAGAACGGGTCGCTTCTACGATACCTTCTTGAGCTCAACAGCTCGGTTGTGGAATGATTTGCCAGGTTCTGTGTTTCCGTCTTTCTTCAAGACCCATGTTCACTCTTTTCTCTCCCCAAAAAGAGCGTCAAGGATAATTTTAGTGTTATTGATACGTCAATATAAACAAATGATTGGATGTAGTTTAATACGAGACATGCTTAACAGGAAGACTTCAAGCTGACTACAGCGGATACGGAGGATCTTCAGGAAATTTGTTTGGCGCTGCTGGAAACGTAGTCTCCGGAGTATTTGGTGCAGCTGGTGGTGTGGTTCAAGGAGTTGGACACGTGGCTACTGGAGTCATCGGTGGTATAGCAGGCGGACTTAGCCATGGAGCTGGACATCTTTCTGGCCATGCTGGGCACAGTGGACACCAACAGGTCGACGCAGGAATCATTGGGGTAGGACACCAAAAAGTTAACGCGGGAATTTACTCTGAAAATGAATATGAACAAGGTGCTGGGAATATTGTTATTGGAGGACACGAGCAAGAAAATGATAGAATACATTTTGGAAATGAAAATGAACATGCTAGTATTGGAGGAGGTCACATAAATGGAGGGGGTTTGATTGCTGGACAAAGTTCCGAACACCTAAAGCAGTCGGCAAACCAGGGATCTCTATCAGCTGTAAATGCGAACAGCTTTATCGATGCTGGAGATTCATCCAGAATTTCTTCATCTAAGTCGTCATCATCCAGTTCCAACAAGAGTTCAAAAAGAAAGACAAACAGCAATTTTGAGGGCAGTTCCTCTAACATCAACCTGGGAGCTCAAGGATCGAGCCAGTCTCATGGTAAGAATTTAACAAGACTTAATTAAATACAAAAAAACTTTACTATTGCAATATTATTTTGGGTATATATAGGTATTTGATAACAAATAGGGAAAACCTCAGTTATTAAAAAAGATATTTCAATATATCTGGCCTTCCAGATGTTGTGTGAATATGAGTTATAATACGATTGATGCTCGTAACCTTAGTTGATAAACAGTAAGTTTAGGCTTATTTAAATTGTGATGAACTTTCACCCTATATTTTGTTTTTCAGATTTGAACTTTAACGAAAACCAAGGTTTCTCCTCTGGTGTCAACGTTGGTCATGGCCTCTTTGGGGCCAACATCTCGGCCAACAAGAATGTCGGTCTCAACGTGGCTGATGCTAGCAACCAGTACTCGTCCAGTTTGCTGGGCAACAACAGCCAGTTCAAGGGGTCCAGCAATACGGAAGTGGAGGAGTCAGAGTCCAATAACCAGTCGCAGTCTGAGACCTTCGAAAACATCAAGGATTCTCGTCTTAAAGCTGGCTCGCAGTTTGGATCTGTGAATCAGAATTATAATAATCAACAACAGGAGGCTGATAAACAAAACGCCTGGGTTTTCTAATTCAAATTTTTAAAAATACTTTTTTGGTGAGATCCAGAAAATATTGCTTAAAAGTATGTGCTTGTGATTCATTTTGTAATTACTTTTATTTGTTCAATAAATGAAACAATGTTACTTTGTTTGAAACACTTGTATATTTGTTTAAGCCGACCGGTTTCGGAACGACTGTTCCTTCTTCAGGGCAAACGTATACTGATTTGACAGTTACAAAATAGTAGATGGGAACAATGTATTATTACTAAGGATTGTGGTAGGAGTGGAGCCGTTGCTAGGTATTAATGAAGATTTTTTTTTAAACAACGTATTTTTAAAAACATCTAGGTATTAGAATTTTGATTTTCTTTGTTTGAATTAATGTGCAGGTAATGGTGGGTAGAGACCATGAAAGATGTTACGTAGTAGTGTGTCCATGTTATGTAGATAGTTGTATTTTGGTGTGCATCACGAGAGGATGCATGACGCGTAAGTCACATCACGGCGGGATGTGGATGCAAACAGCGGGCGGAGATTTGATGATGATGTCGCATTGTTACATGCATCACGTTACGGAAGATGTAGATCTATTCTCAACACACTGCGGGGAAGATTTGACAATGATGTTATATCGTTACATTACGGGGGGGTGTAAATGTGTAATCAACGCACGGTGGCGGAGATTTATCGATGATGTCGTATTGGTACATGCATTACATCACGGGGTATGTAGATCTGTACCCAACGCACGGCGGGCAGAGATTTGACGATGATGTTGTATTGTTACATGCATCCCATCTCGGGGGGCATAGATCTGTACCACGGCGGGCGGAGATTTGATGATGATGTTGTATTGTTACATGCATCCCATCACGTGGGGAGTAGATCTGTACCCAACGCACGGCGGGCGGAGATTTGACGATGACGATGTATTGTTACATGCATCACGATGGAATGCATATCATGTAGGTCACATCACGACAGATGTGGATTATTTATTGAAAAAAATATATTAATTTAATTCAAATTATCTGAAGGCAATCTATTCAAATACCAACAAAATACTTCTTACTCTCAAATTTCAGCGAAACTCAATATTGGGACTTTTTGTAAATGATTTCGTAAATATGCACTACATTTGTTATGGAAGATAACAAATATATGGTTAAAGCAGTGCTCCGCAACCTTTTCTCACCTACGACACACAAAAATTCTTCCTAGAATTCCGCGGCACCACAAAAGCTAAAATATATAGGTATTAAATTGATACACAAATTTTGCAATATTTTTTTTTTATTATTTGAAAAGTATACATTCATATAACTATAACATATTTATTTTTACACAATCGTAATAATTATTACAAAATAATAATAAATTAATGTGATAACTGCGCTTGTTTTAATGAGCACAAAAGTTTTATATTTGGTTCGATTTTAGACAGCGCGACCCGAAGTTCTTGGTCAAGACCGTTTTAGCATGACCGCTTATAATTTTTAATTAATACAAGCGTTGAAAAACTTTGCTCACATAAATATGTCGTCGAAAATGGAAGCAGTGTTAAGATTGCTTTGTCGGAAATGCGAGGATATCCCTTTTTAACGCAAATCCAGAAAACATCTAAAGGAACTTCGGAGAGATGAAGTTTTAAAGTCATGTCATTATTCAAATCTGTAAATTCCACTCGAATTTGCAGAGGCAGTGCTTCCGCAGAATTTATTGCATTGGTTGCAAAGGGATTTCGAATCCAATCGTGTTGTTCTGTATTAATGGAATAAAAATACTGATCAAATTTCTGCTGAAGCACACTTAAATGTTGTTGGGTTAAAATTGTACTATGGTTGGTCCTTTGGTACATTTCCAAACATCATTTTTGCAACTCTTGTAATTTGTCGGAGCTCGTTTATGTATTCTCATTTGGACCTTGCATTTTTTTTTTAAGTTCATTCAAATGCTCGAATATATCAGTATGCAAGTTGGCTAATCCAGTAATCATCATCGAGGTGCTGGTATAGTTTGAGCATATTTTGATTTAAAAGAAACTCACGCACCTCGTGACGAAGCTCAAACAATCTAGCCAAAACTTTGCCTCGGGATAGCCAACGAATTTCAGTATAAAATAATAAGGATTCTTATTCGGCTCCCATTTCTGCACAGATTCCGAAGATTTGCGAGTTTAGGGCTCTTGATTTAATTATGTTTACGATTTAAATGCATTCATTCATCGTGTTCAAAAGTTTCTCCGGAAAATTTTTAACCATCAATGCTTCTAGATGTACGCAGCAGTGTGTAAATTGTAACATCGGATTTTTTGTTTTACACAAGATACCCTATTTACTACCCGTCATTGCCGCAGCGCCATCCGTGCAAAAAGCAATGCAATTGCTCCATTGAATATTATATATTTTGAAGAAATCATCGGTTACTTGAAAAATTTCTTCACCGGTAGTTCGCTCTGGAACCTCTTAACAAAATATTAATTTTATATTCTATACTACATTTTGAAAAATAGACAAAATTATGAAAAATAATTTGTCATTGTGTAATGAAATACATAATGAAGTATTGTAAAATGTCAAATACTTTGCATTTGACCGCGGCACACCTGTATCCGGCTCACGGCACACCGGTTGCGGAGCACTGATTTAAAGGATTCATAGTAACTTTTATATACACTAGAATAATACCTTAGTATGAACATTTTCAAAACTTTGAAGTGAATCCGAAAGAAGAAGATCGTATAAGAAAATTGAAAAATTTTAGACACGTCGGTCGTTTTGAACCCAATTGCCACCCTTTTATCGCTCTTAGATTTAAAAAAAAAACATTTTTTAAATGACCCACCTTACTGTGTAGCCATCCAAGATCGCAATGATATGTGGGTCTCTGTCCCCACACTGCTGCCCTTCTCCGCACTACCTACATAATATTACGCTTCCGAAGTTGTGCGGTAAGCCAGACTTATCAGTATCGAAGTTCATGCAATCAAAATTATCTGTAACTAAAGAAAGACCATCTCGGTGTATTTGCATAGACGGGACAGATAAGTGAGCCTCGGTCATGCATATTCATGTTGCCGCTTTTGCCTTCTCCTCCCTCCCCCATTCCCCCCCAACACACCCCATTCCGTATACAAAACTTTCCACGGTGGTTTTCCAGTTATTATTTTGCCGCGAATTTAAATTTTGTTTTGCGAATTTGATGAACGGGCGCACTGTCTAATAAATTACGGCGCGGCGTTTATTTAATAAATGTTACAAAAATATTCCTTTATACGATTTTAATAAGGTTTAAAAATGTACTTCTGAATGTGTTTTTGATTGTTTTGCTGTTCATTGAACCTTTTCATAGACATGGCTTGAGAAACCGCAAACTAATCGAATTGACGAAAAGGAAAAGTCAATAACAAAAAATGTCTTATGTACCGAGTCTTCAAACTATACTTTTTTTCAGGTAAAATACATATGTGAAATTAATTCAATTCATCTTTTAATTAATTTAATTCAATTAATTTAATTCTTTAATTTAGTTGTTTATGTAATGTGGCCCTCCCAGTCCTGCTTGAATAAAAACTTTAATAAAAAAAATGAAAAATTTAAATCAGAAATTAGAATGTATAGTTAGTTAGTTAGGTATAATATTCATACATACTTACGAGCTTACTTATAGAATGTTAATATATAATAGTAATAAATACAAGGTGGCGCAAAATTAATCACACTATCGGAAGATGTTATAATTTTTGCGTCGTACATCAATCATATTTGACATTTGTGAACTGGACAGCTGCAGAATACAAAATAGACAAGCAATGGAGCGCTATACTCCGCAAGAGCGTGGACTAATTGTGTAGATTTAAGCTTTAACGCTTTTAGCGATTTTGTGTCGAAAGTCATCATGAGCGACGAGGCGCATTTCCACTTAAACGGTTATGCCAATAAGCAAAATATTCACTTCTGGGGCACTGAAAATCCGCGTATGATTGACAAAAAGTCATTACATCCACTCAAAGCCACTGTGTGGTGCGGCGTTCACGCGGGAGGAGTGATTGGGCCGTATTTTTTGAGGTTTCCATTGGCATTACGGTCACTGTTACTGGCGAACGCTACAGGGCCATGATAAACGACTTCTTACTTCCGAAATTGGCTGAGCGGGGCTTGGTGAACATGTGGTTTCAACAAGATGGTGCAACCACGCACACAACACGAGCCACAATCGATATTGTGAAGGAAGCATTTTCTGGTCGCGTAATCTCTTGCTTTGGCGATTTGGTATGGCCAGCAAGATCGCCCGATTTAACCATCCCAGACTTCTTTCTTTGGGGCTATTTGAAGTCGCCAGTTTATGCCAACAAGCCTCAGATAATCGCAGCCCTTAAGGAGAATATTCGACAGGAATGCGAACAGTTATCACCGGAAATCTCGCGGGAAAGTCATGGAAAATGCGATAATAATATAATAATAACAATCTTTATTCCAGGATGTGGGGAGAATAGTGCAATCCCACACGTCCCATTATACATATTTACATATTTACACAGTAAAGAAATAAGAACGCAAATAGAAAATAAAAATAATAGCAATAAGAATTAATAATAACAAAAGTTAATATTCAATTATTATGCAGGGCGTGATCTTAAGTGCGCTCGGGCCCATCGCTCACTCAGGAGTGGAGCTTGGTGCTGGAAGGCTGCGGTCACCAACGTATTGTCGGAGGCCATTAGCCGCATCCTGGCTCCAGTGACCCGGTGTCTCATCAGACTGGCGAATCCATGGAGTCCTAATTCTGTGAACATTGTTGAACATCCAAATATGATTCCGCACGCATCTTTATATTGGATCCGGAGACGTTCCGTTGAGCTTACTCGGTATTGACACCATGTTTCACACGTATACAGGCTAGTGCAGAATGCATTAAATAATGTTTTTTTAACATTATTACTGCATCGGAAGAATCTTCGGGCAATCATATTGGACAAAACACTGATACTTCTCCTCTGTCGTTCAATATCACCATCATCCGAGAGGTCTTCAGTGATGATGTGCCCCAAGTATTTTACATTCGTGGATGTGCTTATGGTTTCCTCGTTTAGTTGTACGGGGAGCATCATATCGGGATTTTTTCCATGGTGGAATGCAATTAGTTCCGTTTTCTTGGGGTTGTACATCATGTTGTGGTTATTTGCGTATTCTTCAGAGATTTTTAGTAATATTCTCAACCCCTTGATCGACAGAGCTAGAAGAATCATGTCGTACGCATAGCTAATGTGATTTAGGCACAGATTATTGATACGACAGCCCGCTCTGGTGTCCAGGCGATTTGATAATTCGTCCATGTATACATTGAACAGGTTTGGGGACATACACCCTCCTTGCCTTACTCCTGATCACAAGTATATCGGTTGGGAGTATGTACTTACCCACCGTACAACGTTTTCCTGCTGGGAGTGCCATCGGGATAGTGTGTTGATATACATGGTAGGTATATTCCTAGCTTTCAATTTCTCCCATAAGGTTTTATGACAGACCCTGTCGAACGCTTTACTTAGATCTAAGAAACATCCGTAAACAGTAGTTTTTCGTTTTCTGTAAAATTCTATTATTTGCTTTGCGGAGTATATTGCCATATTAGTGGATAATCTATACTTAAAACCCATCTGGTTGTCTTTAGAAGTGAGTTTACCTTCTATTTCATTTAGAATTACACTTTCAAATAGTCTTGCAATTATAGATAAAACGAGCACAAATGTGTAACAACACTGGCGGCAGCCACTTGATAGATATCATCTTTTTCACTTAACAAAAAAAAAATTGTAAAAGTCCAAATAAAGATTTCTATTACTCAAAATCATTTTTTTTTATTTAGCAAAAAAGTTATTCAAAAACAAAATTGGATGATTAATTTTGTGCCACCCTGTATTTATGACAACATTACTAGCGCTGATCCGTTAATAATCACGGGATTTCTTGATGATTTCTTGACATATCAGTTCCAATTTTGAAACTGACAAATAAAAAAGCGGTTCGCTACATTTGACGACTTAGCAAGGATACTAGCGTTCGTGTCCAAGTCTAAGCGACAGTTGCGCCTGCCTACCTACTGCGTCTCGGGCCGGATCGGGAGAGACCTTTTGACCTCTCCATCAGAATTCTCTCGGAATATCGCCTTGCACTGCAGTGGCAGTGATGGATTCATACGACCGTCACTCATGGACACACTGACGCCAGAGTCTTCCTCACCCGTCATACCATTTTCCTTCCCAGAACTTCCTTTCCTAAAAAGAGCCCTACACAGCATCCCAAAAGATGATACAGGTCCTGAGGCGAATTATTTTCCTTAAGGCCTGTGGTGTGGAGTTAACGTAAAATAAAATAATTAACTTATAAACGATTTATTATAACTGTGAAAACATAAATATATACTCAAACCACTTTCCTTCCCAGAACTTCCTTTCCTAAAAGAGCCTCTACACAGCATCCCCAAAGATGATAAAGGCCGTAAGGGGATTTTTTTTCTCAGGGCCTCTGGTGTGAAGCTAATGTAAAATAAAATAATTAACTTGGAAACGATTTATTATAACTGTGGACACCATGAACATTTTTATGCGAAGGTTGCTTTTAAGATGGCGGAGTTATATCTATTTTTAGCCGAGGTATTGAAGTTTAAAATTACCCCCACAGAAACTGTCGCTGTCAACATTCGGCATCGATTCTACAAATTTCTCATATTTGCGTCATAAAATTCCTACATTTGTTATAATAATTTAGTGTCCTCAACACTTTTCTGCCTCCTGCTAGCAACTAGCCATTGGCGAACCCTTTGTTTATTTTCTAAGCATGACCTTTCCGCACTCGTTCGAAGGGTCCAAACTCCCCAATGACCAGTATCAGAACATCGGCCGAGGAAGATGTGTTTTGCAGAATACACGCCTACTAATCTGTGACCCTAGTTGGACCTCAAAGCCCTTGAGTAGGGGTGGGTACTTCAACCATACGCGTGTTTGAAGATTCTTCATTTAGGATGTTAGAGTAATACAATTTGTTAGGTATTTATACAGGATGTATGAGGACGTAACCGACAGACCTTATCCATTTGTTTTATAACCAACACCTCTGCCATTGGTTATACCAAGTGGTTCACTACGTTTGATTGTTTAGCAGGAGTCCCCCGGTTCACGGGGTGAGGTTTGTTTAGGTCTTGGCGGCGGATGCGTTTGCCCACCGACCGTGAGAGACTGATTGAGGGGGACTTTTAAATCTCTCACCCCATCGCCTTGTACCTCAGTGGGATGGATTGATTCATACGTCCGTCATACCTGGACACATTCATCCCTAGAGTCCTCAGGGTCTCTTGTGTCGAGCTAATATTTAAAAAAAAAAACTATTTTTAGGCTTATTTGGAGTAAAAAGTGTAGATGTAATTTTGCTGACATGACATAATTCTTCAATTTTAAACAAAACAAAATATTATTTCACAGGTCGCCACTGGATATAATCTACGCATCACGTGAGATGCACTTTATCCCAAAACATGTGATGTGCTGATTGCTGCAGATGTGCTGTCCGCAGTTTTTACTGGGTGGGACTGTCCTTTTTTTACATTAGCTCCACACAGGAGGCCCTGGGGGAAATAATGTCCCTCAGGGCCTATGTCACCTTAGGGGATGCTGTGTGTAGGTTTTTCTTAAGAAAGGGAAGGACTGGAAGTTCTGAGAAAGAAAAACTCACGAGGGGTGGGTAGGAATCTGGGGATTAGTGTGTATAGGAGTGACGGACGTATTAATCCATCCCCCCAACTGCGGTGCAAGGCGATGGGTCGAAAGAGTCCGGATGGAAAGGTCAAAAGGCTTCCCTCACCCAGTCTCTCACGATCCGGCCCGCCACACAGTAGGTGGGTAAACGCATCTGCGGCCAATACCTGGACAAACTTCACCCTGTGAACCCGGGCATCCCTACTAAGTCACCAAACGTAGCGAACCACTTGGGGGGACCCATGGCAAAGGTGTTGGTTATCCAATAAATGGTTCCCGAGGCAGCAGTACAAAATTGTAGCTTGCTTCCTGGGGCCGCCAATATTGTTTACCAATTAACGAATAAACTAAACGAACGTTAAACTAAATGAAAGAATTTTTTCTATATTCAAACTATATGGTTAACCAAAACCTTAAAAAAATCAACGAAATGAACAAATTCTTTTCGTAAGCAAACTACTCCAATTAGGTAGTAGTCCACCGACGCGCGACGGTCACGCGGACATCATAGCATATCTCTTTTGTATTTCAATATCTTTGGTTGTAGATTCACTAGCGACGTGTGATGGAAATATTTGTATTTTATTTCCACAATCATTTGTCATTCCTTGTGTTAATGTGATGTGTGATTGTGTTTTTCAGCTCTTTGTGGAGTTCAGTAGAACTCGGCAATGGATATCAAAATAATAAAAGGTAGTAAAGGGAAGTATTTGTTGATACAATATTAGAACCTGACATCTAGCTAACCGTATAAAAGCGCTGACAATCTTGGGAGCTAAGCATCCGTAATTGCGTTTATTTTCTTCCTGTCGCTGCGATAATTAAGCTAATGAAATTATACATAATATTTGGGACAGGTTAATCTCACGAGATTACACAATTACACGTTCGTTATTAAATTATTTTTTGTTAGTCTATTCAGGGATAAATAATAAACTTTTACAAAAATTACCTTTACTAGTTATACTAATATTTTTATACATAATACGAGTATATAGGCAAATTGCATAACAACTATTTTATTATTTCTCTTAACAAATTTATATCGTATTAGCGAGTAAACTTTTTGAAATACACATTCAAATAACGCCAGAGCTCACCATTACATATAGAAACCTTTGCGGGCTTTTGCGCAACAAATAGCCAAAGTTTTATCGGTATAGGAGTGCGTGTGTCGCTCTCCGTAGAGAGAAAACAAATGGCCTTATATTTAAACGCCCGGGGTCTCAAAAGTTTCGTATGATCTGTAGCTATTCGAAAACGTAAAAAAAAATTAATGTTCACTATTAGCCCGCTAAAATGGCCGGAAGTTTCGAAAAAAAATTGATTTCGTGATTTGGAAAAAAAATAAAACAAAGGGTTCATATTTTATATTTTGCACCAAACTTATTTTTCATTACATAACTGCAGTACAAAGAACCAAAAAACATTTTTTTTAAACATATGTGATGTGTTGGTTAAAAAAATAAAAGGAGAAAATAACACTTTTTCTGGATAAAATCAGAATTCTTGGTAACTTACTTGTATTCATAAAGTTGAACTTTTTTTTTTTCATTTTTGTCAGTTATACGCATTTTTTTAATAATAAACAAACGTTAAAAGGTTAGAATACTGAAACATTTTTTTATTAAAAATGAAAAAAAAAAATGGTTTTAGGTTTGTTTTCTGATTTTCAATGCATTTTAGCGGGCTAACAACCATTTAAAAAAAATTAAATTCAGTTCTCATTTTCTTTGCAAGACGCAACATTTGAGACCCCGGGCGTTTCTGAATTCAAAAGTTGAAATAATTGACACAAGCTAATGCATATGAATGAATGGTATAGGAATGCGTACGGGACAAACAAATAAACATTCATTTTTATGTACATAAAGGTTATGTTATTATCCCATTATATATTTAAAAAAAAAACTTTGTTAGATTTTTTTTCAAAAGCTCAAAAGAAATAAAAAAAGGTTCAGGTTCGACGATTACGAATACCTACATTATAAGTATGGTTACATATTTATGATAAATTTTATTATTACGAATATTTACACACAAAGATAAATCACTATAATGTTGTTTTATAAATGTTTTATTTTTTATTTTTAAATAGCCATTACTGGCACACTGTATTTTACTGTTTTTTGAGTACTATCGCTTTACTTTTACTTGTTTTTTTTTAAAAATTAATGTATATATTATTTCTCGATCGAACTACATCTCGTGTTTTTCAATTTTCATCATTATTATTATACATTTATTTTTTCTACTTTCATTGTTTTTTTTTTATCTTATCTTATCTGTATCTTTTATGTATCACACAGTATTAGACAGTATATATAGACTATGTTTAGATTGTTTATCTAGTTCCTATCTCTGTAATATAAGGCAAAAAAGTTAATAGTTATTGACTTTTTATTTATTATTTGGGCATGATGTGAACATTTGTTATTGGGTTGTAACCTGATTAATATAATTTATTGTTTTCTTTAATGGATGTAATGTTATTAACCTGTAAATGTCCATATAAAATAAAATAAAATAAAATAAAATTAGGTTGTGGGTTCTATTCCTGATGCACCGCAATAATGTAAGCCAGGGTTTCTTAAAGTGGGGTCCACGATATGAGAGTCAGTTCACTCTTAAATATTTATTAGAAATATCAAGTAGTAATTCGCGCATCATTTATTTGATCGCTCGCTGAGTAACTAGTACAAAAAGAGATGTCAAAGCGTATGGAAACGGTTCCGCGACTTTTCATCCCGCGACAAAATATCCCCGACAAAATATTCCCTGACAAAATATCCTCAACAAAATATCCTCCGACAAAATATCCCTGACAAAATATCCTCCGACAAAATATCCCTGGCAAAATATCCCTGACAAAATATCCCTGACAAAATATCCCTGACAAAATATCCCCGACAAAATATCCCTGACAAAATATCCTTCGACAAAAAATCCCTGACAAAATATCCTCCGACAAAATATCCCTGACAAAATATCTTACGACAAAATATCTTCCGACAAAATATCTTACGGAAAAAACATCCCCCAACAAAATATCTACTAAAACCTAACCAAACCAATGTAACAAAAAAATGGTGCAAAAATAATACATGCATCCTATAAGAAAAATTTATTTTAATCTTTTTTGTTGTTTGTTTTTGGGGAGTTATGCCGTGCAACTGTCGCCGGACCAAATGTCGCCGGATCAAATGTCGGGTCACCGTAAGTGTTAGTGGTAAAATGTGTGCTTAAGTACTTCGAAGCAATACCGTGTTGCCAGCTCCACTCAACTACGAGCTGGAATTACAGTATACTTGAAGATGGTTTTCTGCATTTAGCTTTTGTGTAGCCGTCAATTACCGGATACCAAGAACTATTGAGCTTAGCTCCGCCGTCTCTTTTAATGTTAATAGGATTTTTATGAATTTCAATTGCCTCTGTAATTAGGCGTGCTCTATAAATTTTGGGTCTTCCCAGGACTTCAGGAACAAATCCAAAGTAATGGCCGGTTTCAATTAAATGCTTGGCGATTGCCGATTTGTCAGGGTGGCCAAGTTTACATGCTCGAAAGTGTTCCGATATCCTTTTAGAGATCGTCCGCTCTGTTTGGCTCACATAGACCTTATCACATCCGGAACAGCTGAGTTTATATACTCCATCTGTTTCCAGAGGAAACTTGGTCTTTGCAGACAGTAGGTCTTGTATTTTGGTCGTGGTTCCAAAGACAGTCTTGATGCTTTCTTTCCTCAACAGTCTGGCAATTCAGTCTGTCACATTGTGAACATAGGGTAGGAAAGCACAGCCTTTAGACTCTTGTTCAATTCTGTCTTCGTTTGGTGGTGATTTGGCTCTTATTATTTGCCTTGTCTGCCTTGCCGGGTAACCATTACGCTCCAGTGCATCGGTGAGCTTTGTAAGTTCCGCTCCGATTTTTGTTTCTTCACATATTCTGGTCGCTTGGGTTACCAACGTGTGGATAAGTCCTCTCTTCTACGCTGGGTGGTGATGCGAATCGGCATGTAGATACCGATTTGTATGAGTTGTTTTCCTATACACTGTGTGTCCTAGGCTACCATCTTCATTTCGCATCACTTCCACATCTAGAAAAGGCAGAATTTTGTGGTTATTTTCCAGCTCCATTGTGAACTTAATTTTACTGTGAAGTGAATTAACACGTCTACTTGGTTCAATATATTCGCACCTCACAATACGGAAGCCTCAGTTTTGCCCGTTGATGAACCGCGGGCCGTATTCTCGCGCAATCTCCAGGACGGGAACCGGGAAAGACTCCAAGGAAGGCTCCACAGAATGAGGACCCCACGCCAGGGAACAGGATCCAAGATCAGCACCAGTGCTCCGGCTGAGCCCACCGGAGATCAGCAGGTAAAACACGATTTCCGTCAGCATGCTCCATCCGAAGATGAGTGCCGAGTACCCATCCGACACAAATATGCACAGCCACGACCGTATTAGGTCATAAACACTCTCCCTCACAAAGGTCTTCAATATGCAAGTCGCGATTATGTAGGTAATTTACAATACCGTTATACCGCGGCCATGCGTAGGTCCCAATAGCGGCTACCGATCACATCCGAAACAATGCGAAAGACGCGATCGTAAAATGATCATCGTCCGGCTCGCGGTTTGAATTATTAATATAATTCGTAACAAAGGGATTATCCCTAATAAAGTTAGACTACCACATATTAACAACACAAACTATAAAGTTAGGTTACAAGTCAAATTAACGCCGGCTTCCCGTCTCGGCGGAAATTCAAAATGTGCCTTACCGGAAATCAATAGAGTTGTCAATCTAAGAAACGAAAAGGCAAAGCGATTCAATAATTAAATTTGCAGCCAGGCGAAGGTTTATCAACTCGGGATAATAATTATTACTGTGTGATAAACATTATCGTGACAACTGAAGAAAAACTTATTTAGCTCCATCCACAAATATGATAGGAAGAGAGAAAGAAAATGTGCACGCGCACTGCTCACTCTTGCTCCTACAGTGTGATACAGACAATAGGCCTGCACTGTGTCTTTACGAAACGTAACTGGCTATGAGAGAAAGAGAGAAAGAAAATATGTGCTCGCACCTCTCTCTCTTGCCCCTACAGTAATACACGAAACGTAACTCTCTCTTTTTCTATCTTCACTAATTTATATCTCCCTCTCAACTACCGTTCGCCTCGCATTTCGTAACGCTCTCGCCACGCTTTCACCAGCTTACTCACCAAGTCAAGCGTGCGTAAAGAAGTTTCAAAAAGCGTCGTTTTCTTTTCCTACAATTTTCTTCGTCAGGGGTCCGTAGTTATTTTGAAATTCTGAAAGTGGTCCATGGTTACAAAAAGTTTAAGAACCACTGAAGTAAGCAGTAAGAATATAATTTATACGGAGTTCGGTTGTTCATTTTTAGATTACAAATTTTTACCTCTATAAAGTAAAATCAATGTAAAAGAGGACACCCGACGCTCAATTTCCTCTGAGAACTAAGTTATAACGAAAATCAAAAATGATTTTTTCCCAAATATATTCACAAAATCCTTGTTAAAAAGTTAGAAAAATTTTCCACCATCATCCAAAAAAAAATAACGTAGCTTCAGATTCTGAGAACACCAGCTGAAAAATCGCTGAATGTGGGGAAATAAAACGCAAACAAAGTTTTAGTTTTTCCTGAAATTATCGAACGAAGGCTTTCATTTGCAACTTCCCGCTGAAGCTTTCTGTTTTAAAATGCTTTCGACGCAAGGATTTTTTATAAAAAAACCTGCATTACATCGATCTCGAATAACTTTGTGCAGCTGCCAGCATTAATTCAATTCTGCATATTGTTGGGCGGTTGGAGGGAAGTGCACTTACCGCAGTGCATAGATTAGAAAATTTGTTAATTCATCGAATTTTGTAGAAATCCAGATAAAACTATCTTGACGGTATTGATATAAAAAACAGCAATAATCTATTCTATAACTAGAAGATGGAAGTGAAGAAGTGGCTAATAAAATAAAAAAAAATATTTTATGTAATCATAATAATAGAATCCTGTCAAATCTAACTCCATAAATAGATTTGACAGAATTTACCACTTTTCATCTCTTCCTACATTTATAAGATAACTCTCTTTATAGGATTCACCCACACTTCCAATCACCTTTTTGTTTTAATTGTATTTAAATTAATATGTATTTAGCCTTAAATATTCTTGTAACTATCATATTAATTTATGTACCTCTACGCCTGTCTCGACACTATATCCTAGTGAACCAGGCATCGAAAAACCCAATATAAACATACTTTAATACTCGTAGATAAATAATTTTTTAAAAATTTAAGGAAATATTCTTTTAAGATGCTTTCCCAAGTCATAGATTAAAACCACACAAGCGACCCTCTACTACAGACGTGGGTATATCAATATGTTACAAGGCGAACATTTAAAAGTTTGTTACATCTATATAAACACAGTTTGTTGACACGATACACAACATTATAAACTACCAAAACTACGCTGGTCGATGTTTGTTAATCATCACGAGACATTGTATCTCCACGTTTTGGTGAAATTGATCTTTTGGGCTAACCTTACCAAGGAGAACCCATATTTTTATGTCTAAAAATATGGCATCTATGACTCACATAAATAGGCCACTTGCATGGATTTCATAACGACTTGGAAAAAATCGTGTGGAAAGATCTTTTTACTAATATTACGAAAATGTTAGTAAATATTTTTAAAAATGTACCTACAGTTTTTTTTAATTTTTAAATAAATGAATCCATTATTTGTGCCCGTGACGTCACTACATGAAAATGTCCCGTCTCTGAAAATGTTCCTGTTAATTTTGTAAAATTCCACACCGATTTGTTTTTTTTTATATGGCATCACTTTGATTTCAGGCGAATTTTTGAATTTGACAATTAACGTTCACTAGATTTATTGTTTGTTCTCTGCGAACTTATCATTTGGTTTGACTTTTTGACAGATGTTATGAAGAGAATCCCTTACATTTTAGATGTCGGTACGTGTTTTAAAGGTATAATGGTTATGGTGCTGATTTCAACAAAATCAAATTTTATGATGTTCTTATTATTATTATAATTTACAAGTACAAGTATATTACATTGGATTTAGTAATATAGACGTTGTACATTATAATGATTAATGATCAATAAGATGAATCAAGGAAAAAAATATTTATGAGATGTAATATTTTTGGTATGCCTCGTTATTCTCCTGTGCTATTCGTGTGGAAAACGTTATTTAAAAAAAAACATTTTCGGCTTTGTAATTATCGTTTTTTCGCACCTATAAAATTATGTCCCGTCTTTCCGGTTTATAAAAAAATGGTCTGATTTTTCGGATTGAAATTTTCAAAAATAACCAGGGTTTCAAAAACACGATAAAAAAAATACAGAATGTCTTAGAGTATTTGCCTAAACCGGATTTTTTTTTTAAATGTGGTGCAAGTGGCCTATTCAGAGATATTTACATCATTCAATAAAATTTGCAGGTGTAAAAATTTTTTAACCTCGTTTTTCTCAATATTATGGTTTATGAAAATACAATTTCTTGAATTTAAGCCATCATGCAGCCTACATACTATTGGGTACGGCCTTTGTATATGGATATCAAGAAACATTATTTTCTATCGAATTGCTTCTGCAACAGAGTTTCCTGGCAACAATACACGGTGTACAAAATAAATCGTATGTACAGAGTTTGTTCGTTTTAACATCAGAAGCAAGCCATCTCGACCGTGAAATATTGCTAATGCACGTGGATGCACATTCTTTACTGCGCCACCCCGTCTCTACTGCCTAGTTTCTACTCTTCACCCTCTACCCCCTAGGTATGATATCCAGTGCCCCATCACACTAAATGCTTCTTTTGCCACACTGGATAGGTAGTAGGTACTGGTGAACACCATTATTATTAAAAATAAAACAATAAAACTGGTGTTCACTAAGTACTATGTTATTGTCTTATTTTAAATTATAATCTCACATTACAAAGTATCTGCTTATACGAACAAACCATTAGTATTTTTGAACTTTGTGTACGTATACATGCAGAATAAATATTAGAAAAAATAACCAATTCCTCGCGTATGTATACAAAATTTCACAGCATTGACAATTTTAGTAATAACTTAAAGAAATATCGATATGAAGTAACGCGTACGATCGATTATTAATATGAGAGTATTGAATGTATCGGGAGCATCTCCTATCCTGTTCCTATATTCCTATATTCCTCTTCCTCTCCCCTTCCTATAACCCAAAATTTCCAATGTACTTTAGCATAAGAAACTTCTGTGGCTTGACTCACTTGTGTATCCATTATCACTGTGTATTATGTAAAATTTGTTTGTTTCTTACAAATATAAACGGACGTATAAACGGAACCAGTATTATAACAGTAGGGTACGTTCATGCTTTTGACTTGGTTAAGATAAATTGTGTATGTTTTTTATTATTGAAATGAAATTTTCTTTAGCACCGTTGTGATCTGAAACTCGATGAAACGAAAAAGCTGAAACTCGATGAACACTAAAAAGAGACAAATACCTACCTACATGAGAGAGAATAAGATAGAATAATCGGTGTACTTTTTGTGTGGTGCTTCGTATTCTGCCACTTTTGTCTGCTTTAGTTTTCTACTGCTTGCGTAATTTATATTATTTTATTGTTCAACCCCTAGAACGACGGTAGGTAGTTTTTGTTTTTATTATATTTAGGCACAACAATTGTGTTCGCAACAATAAGCAAAAAATAAATTTACATATATGGCGGTGTACAAAAACTAATTTAATTCCTTAAAAATACACACAGTGTGTTAAGGAAGCACTTTAATTTTATTTTAATCAGTGATTCCTGATATTATTTGAAGTAAACAAATATGGAAGAAATTTGGTCTCCGGTGACATTTTTGATTTTTTTTACTTAAAACGTAAAAAATCAGTAGGTGTTTGACGGTTGGGGGCGAAGTGAGGGTTGGTCGGTTGCTCACCCAGATGACCAATGACGATATGTGGAAGATTTATTTTAAAGACAATCTAAAACGTTACCGGAGACCAAAACATTATATTCATTTTTTACTCCAAATAATGTCAGGAATTACTGGTCAAAGTAAGTCAAGTATATCTCTTAAAACACTGTTTAATATAATAATACTAATTTACTTATTAATTTTAAACGTTGCGTACAAAACAAAAGCATTATTATAAAAAAAATCATACTTTCTTTTATTGTACAAAACATTAAATTCAAGATAGTATCTATGCCGAAATAAAAAATGCAATAATTTATCGAAATGAAATTCATGAATTAATATTTAATTTGGTTAGTTAATTTTGCTAATTAATTCTTTCTTAATTAATTATTTTCTGAATCGAATGAACGGTGAAATTGTGGTGTATTTTGTATCAGAATCTCACACTCGTGGATGTCGTTATAATCTCGCGCATTGTCGAGCAAGTTGCACATGTTGTATAATATAATATTATGTAATTGAATTCGCCCTTGTGACGAACAACCTGTTGTCCGAATACGGCGATGGACTGAAAATGATTTTTTTGTTTGTTTTTTAAATCGTATTGCAAAGTATTTAGCAATACGCTTACACATACTGGTTACAATAACGGTTGGCACAATTATAATTGTTTAGAACCACATCTGTTAAATGTAGTGAGTTAATTAGGGATGGGGTGATTAATTACAGAATCTTAATTATAAAATAGTATTAAGTGCATTAATGTAAATAAATAACAAATGAAAAGGGTAGTTGCCCGTAATATGGAAAAAAATTAGTTGAAAATAATATTGTTAATTGTAAAAATTTGAAATATGAGATTGACAAATATGACAGTTTAACAGAAGGTGGCAATAGCGAAATTGGTTAACGCGCACGTCCTGGTTAGATGAGAGGTCTGAATTCGAGTCCCGGTTGCGACCATTTTCTTTTGCTGTTTTCTGCGTCTTGTTCTCTTTCATATTTTCGTTTACATTATTATTATTATCTTCTTCTTCAATGGTAAATAACAATGCTTGTGTACCTACATATTTTATTCGATGAGTTTAAAGTGAACTTCTGCCTCACCTTTTCATACAAAACTAAAATTTTTAAAGCCGAAATACCGAACCAAACTAAAAAAAAAATTATCGATGGGATGTGTTATTTAATCTATGTGTGTTTTAAATTATGATATAAAATGATATATATAAATAATTTTTGAGGATTTTTGAGCCAATTTTAGATTATTAATGGTTTCTTTATTACTCTACATACTATACAAATACATTACATTTTTAAAAAAATATATCAAAAAAGCTTTTCGACGGGCAAATTCAAATTACATACGACATACGACCGATTTATGTTGGAACTTGTCATAGAAAATTTAAAATTTCTACCCAAAGAAACGACTTTTTTACGATATTTAATTTTCGTACTAGGTATATTTGTCATTACTATTTTCATTGGTAGTAAGAAAGTTAAGATTATTCTTTTAATCGCTATTATTAAGAGCGTTTAACCAGCCAGCGACCAAAAATCCACATTTTGTCAAAAGTTGTTCTTACGATCGTGCAGGGTGGTTTCAATGAGAAAGATTAATTATTCTTCGTACCAGCTTTTTAAAATTATAACTCAATATCGATTTTATTTCATTCCAAATTTGCTTTAATTTATACCTATATCCAAAAATTCTGAAAGGCGTGATGATAAAACTATTAAAATAATGTACTTTTTGTAATTATTTTTTGATTATAAGTATTTATCATTTTTCAATAATGTCTTAGTTCAATAAAAATGTTAAAAAAGTCTGAAATATATTAGTTTGTAAGTGCGCAAATAAATACACAAACGTACCATTTTCGCCAAGAAACACATGTACATATATATTTTTTAATGATTTTATTTAAACAAAAATAAAATTCTAAAACATGCGATACCCCGATAATGTATTGATTTATTTTACTGCAAGATTATATGATTTGAAATGGGTGTGGTAGAATACAAAATCTTTTTTGAAAATTTAACGAATCTGCCAACGACCTATGGTTATAACCTTATTATACTAAAAATAAACATTTTTTTATCAAAATTTAAAACATGCGAATGCTAGATAAAATTACAATATTTTGAAATCCATTTATAATTTTTTGTGAAAAACAGTCAATACGTCCAAAATCTGATTTAAAAATGACATATTTCTGGTTTTCTCTGGTAATATACCCTATTAACTCACAAAAAGCGACAAAGTTGCCTCCAAGATCATGAAAAATTGAATTCTTTAATAGCCTGTATTTCATAATTCAAAAAAACAAATAAAAAATAGCACATATTCGTACTAGAAGTGTGCTATACCTTTTAATTAAAAAAATATTTTTGTGCTTTGTTTGGTATTTCGGCCTCAAAACCAAATATACAACCACAAAAACTTTTTTAATTGTATGAAAAACGCCGCGTCCTTGTCACAGAATAGAACTATACTGCGACAAAACAAAACAAAAATTAAGAAAAAAAAACAGGTGCGCAGTTCACACGCGGAGAAGTGAAACCTTCAGAAAACTAAAGTAGACAAGAGTGGGGAGGCTACGAAGCATCGCACAAAGAGGAGACGATTATTCTATTTCATACTCTCGCAGGCTAAATCCTATAGATTAATGTGTTTGTCGCTTGTTGGTGTCACTTTTTCGTATCATCGATTTTCAAATCACAACGGTGCTAAAGAAGTTTTCATTTTTTTTAAAAGAGTGCAGTTCACACGCGGTAGCAGTGAAACCTTCACCCACACAATCTCAAGCAATAGCCATGAAAAGTGAGCTCATAATCAATGCGGCCAATAGTAGCATGACAGAGCGCGACGCTTCGTAGGTACTATACGTAGGTAAGGTTTCATTCTATCTCATTCACACGCAGGCTGAATCCTGTAGATGTATGTGTTTATCTCCTTTTAGTGTCACTTATTTCCGTTCCATCGAGTTTCAAATAATAACGGTGCTAAAGAAGTTTCACACAAAAAATCACATTTCTGTCGATGTTCCTAGTGGTAGCGAGGTACAGGAAGTAGTAACCATTTATGGGCCGACCATTTCAACATTAAGGGGATAAATGAGATGGAAAAATTTCAGTAGGCTCTCCAATTCCCGTTTTATCTGAGCCTACAGTCATTACGAGCCCATCGCAACTTTTAAACGTCGAAATTAACTACCAACTCATTAAAAAAGAATCAAGACGCCCTCTTTATTGGAATTTGAGAGTTTTTTTTTATAAATGTAGTTGCTAGATAATACCACGATTTTAATTGAAGTAGTTGTAGATTAAATCGTTATTGTTTCATTCCATGCATTTAGATTAGCTAAAAGAACTCGATTGAGTTTGGACGGGTAAATTAAGATAATAGGTAGAATAAATTATAATACTAAGTATAATAATAAAATAATTTAGCAATGAATTTCTAAATATTTATATTGAGGGATCAGTAGGATTTATAGATCCAATTAGGAGTTCCACCGAGCCGAACTCTCTGATATGAAAATATCTGGAGTCGGTGAATTATTTTCATATTTGGTCTCTGGCAGGTTGACATGTTGTTCTTGTATTATTTTGTACCAGCTTTTTCCCGCGGCTTCGCTCGCATGGTATAAGGGGGAGTTACCCCCCCTCCCTCTTCACCCCCCCTCTACCTCCCCCCCTTCCTCACCCTTGAATATTTTTTGAGAGTTATTTATAATTATGAAAAAAAATCCTGCCAAATATTCTGCATAAAAGTTACATTCACTACAAGTTTTTTGTGTAATCTAATTGATTTGGTGGTGTTTATGAGTAATTTGAGTAAAGTACCAGATACAGGGTATACTTTTAAATATAATTTGAGTTAATTTCCAGCGCTTTAAATTGTAAAAACGAATTTTCAAGAATCTTTTGAAATTAATTAGTTGGCATAAATACTGTGACATATTCGCATAAACCTACTCGTATCATTTCCACTTCCAATCAAACTGTCTTGCAATATCTCGATACATACAGTACCTATATTCTATCAAGCCCTTTTTTTACCAACTGTATGACTAACATCTCACAACCAAACGCCCGTTTTCAATAAAACAAAACCTATTTAAAAAAACTAATTTAACACAATCAAAATAGGACGTTATACACTCACTAACTGTCGCACACAACCTTGTACCAATACATTATTGTCACAACGAGGGTAGTAGGTACCTGATTCGTAATAGGGCAGTGAGTGAAGTGAGTACCAACAGGTGGATTCTCGGGCAAATGATTATGTCACTAAAGCAAAGGGGTTTGAGACAAATAGGTCTACAGGTTAAGGGATGTTTATCAAAATAGGCGGTATTAGGGTTGATTGAGAGCACAGAATTACAGTGTAATTGAAATTTTCACTTAATAAAATAGCGTTGCCAGAAAAAGCTAACAGAGAAATTTTAGATAAATCTTTATTACGTATCGGTTCGCATTATGAATACACTATTTTAGATAAATCTTTAGTACAAATCGGTTTGCATTATGAATACACTATTTTAGACAAATTTTTAGTACAAATCGGTTTTCATTATGAATAGACTATTTTAGATAAATCTTTAGTACGAATCAGTTTACATTATGAATAGACTATTTTAGATAAATCTTTAGAACGAATCGGTTTACATTATGAATAGACTATTTTAGACAAATCTTTAGCACGAATCGGTTTACATTATGAATAGACTATTTTAGGTAAATCTGTAGTGCGAATCGGTTTACATTATGAATAGATCATTTTGGATTAATCTTTAGTACGAATCGGTTTAAATTATGAATAGACTATTTTTGATAAATCTTTAGTACGAATCGGTTTGCATTATGAATAGACTATTTTAGATAAATCTTTAGTACGAATTGGTTTACATTATTGATAGATTATTTTGTATAAATCTTTAGTACGAATCGGTTTTCATTATGAATAGACTATTTTAGATAAATCTTTAGTCCGAATCGGTTTACATTTTGAATAGGTATTAAAAAAAATCTTTGGGTAAGTTGAAGGTTTTCTAATCATTTCGCTTGAGCAGATCTAACTCCTTAGAATGTTGATGCTAAATTTTTGCCATCCGCCAGCCGATTCTATTTTCGTAATTACTTATTTGTTTTATGCAAAATGATGTTTTTGTAATTTGTAACCATACAATTTACAATTTGGTAGGCGGGAATGGGTACCGCCGCACCCGGAACCTTTATTGGATAACCAAAACCTCTGCCATAGGTCACCCCAAGTGGTTCGCTACGTTTGGTGATTTAGCAGGGGTGCCCGGGTTCATGGGGTGAGGTTTGTCTAGGTCTTGGAGGCGGATGACCAGGACACACTGAACCCCAGATCTTCCCACCCCTTAAAACCTTTTCCTTCCCAGAACTCTCCTCTCCTTCCTTTCCTAAAAAAAACTCTCCACACAACATCCCCAAAGATGACACATGCCCAGAGGGAAATTATTTTCCTCAGGGCCTCCTGTGTGGAGCTCATGTAAAAAAAAAATAATGTGTTCATACATTTATAAAAACAATATATAAATCTCCGTAAGTAGTTTCTCGAGAATAGGTTCAAGAAAATATTTTTTGATCGATTCGTGTGGATACAGCGGCACCCGAAAAGTTCAAATAAAATTGTAAATTAGGAACTTAATAAAAATTATAAGCGTAACTACTAAATAATATATTTAATTAGATAATTATGAACGTGTAGGTACACAGTGTAGGCTGGTGGTTAAATGAAGAACAACGAGGTTGCGTGATAAAAAACCTTTAATGAGTTCCCACAATAATTATAATTTGTAATCACACAGACACGGTCAGCGTAACAGTCTTACGATATTGAATAGTACTAACGAAGTTACACACTGGGTCAAGGTTGATTGCGGATAGAAGAGGCGACTGCTTCGGTAAGTTGAACGAACACTGGTCCTTTCGCTGTTGTTGGGCGCGTTTTATATGGCCAGACGAGTGGAGAATTGGTAGTAAATCATCACTCGGCTAGTTACTCGAAAGCGCTAGAACTGTGCATTGCAAGCGTACAATGGTTCGTACCTTTTCTAGAATACGTGAGAGGTAGGTAGGTCCGCGGCTCTGTTTCGATGAATTAGGTACCTACTGTTCAGTCGCGTACCGTCCATGCCAGACGGCTGATGGGAGCTTTAGTAATTTCGCTTGCATATATTTGAACAGAGGCGCCGCTTCTGGAAACATCGATACGGTTCGGGGGCAATCCAAAGCGTGACGTAGCAAAGGCTGGTTGCCACAAACGCACTAAAGAAACAACATTAAAAAATCCTATTTTTTTTACTAAGAGTTTTTGCGACTTTTTGAGAAAACTCGAGTTGTGTTGATTTTTTTTTAAATTTGATGAACTTAACAAATAATTCAAACAATCGCAAAAAAAGAACAATTTAAAATTTCGACTCATTGGAATTCAATCAACATCACAAAATGCAGGGTTGGTCGAATTCGTAAGTATATGCAAATAAAAATCAGTCTGAAATGTTTTCCAGTCTTGAAAAACTCTACCTACTAAAGCAGGAAAACACTGTTGTCATGCATTTAGTACAGTTGTATGTCATGTTTTAAGGTGGAGCTAAGGCTAAATCACTATTTAAGATAAATCTTTACGACATATAGGATTTATCCAAAACATTAATTCGAAAAATTATACTTTGGATAAATTGAAGCTCTTTTCACCGTTTCAATTTAATAGAATTAAAATAAAATTATTAGTTACTTTATAAAAAAACTAGCTTTTTCCCGCGGCTTCGCTCGCATGGAATTAGGGGATTTCCACTCAGCCTCCTCCACCTTCCCTATCCCCACTCCACTCCCCCCATCAATCCCCCTTCCCCTCCATCCAGCCCTCTCCCCACTCCACTCCCTCTCATCAACCCCCCTCCCCCTCCACCCACCCCTTCCACCACTCTTCCCCCCTCTACCTTCCCTCTCCCCACACCACTCGTCCATCAACCCCCCTCTCCCTCCCCCTCCTCCACCCACCCTCCCCCACCCCTCCCCCTTCCATTCCTTCCCTCCCTCCTCTTAAACCCCACTCCGCCTCCTCCGACTTCCCTCTCTCCACTCCACTCCCGCCATCAACTGTCTCCCCCTCTCCCTCCACCCACCACTCCCCTCACCCCCTACCCCTCCACATTCCCTTTCTCCACACCACTCCCCCCCATCAACCTCCTTCCCCTCACCCCCTACCCCTCCCCACACCCTCCTCCATCCTTCCCCTTTCCCCTTCCTTCCCTCTCCCTCCCCTAACCCCCTCCCCTACCCTCCTCCCCCTCCCCTTTCCCCCCTCCACCAACACCCTCCCAACACCTCCTCCCCCCCTCCCCACTCCCCCCACTCACCTCTCGCATTCCACACATTCATTCCCGATACATTCAGTTTTCAAACTGCTCGCATGCCACCTATTATAATTTCTTATACAAATTTTATAATGCAAGAACTCATCGGTAGTTTTATACAAAAAAAACGAACAAAAAAAAAATTATTCAATTTGTTTCAGTCGTTCGGGTTTATGCGCATACATACATTTCGGTGATTCATTTTTAGAGATAGTTATTAAGTACGAATTATTATTCTTCTTTTTATATTCTACCAAAATATCCAGTACTGCAGTTTTATACTTAAAAAATCGATACCTGACTATCCAATTAAATCAATAATTGTTGTGATACTGTGATTGAAAATGTCAAAATTTGAGAATGACATTTTGCAAAGCGAAGATTCTTAAATAAAAATTCTATTTTAGAAAATATTTAAATCAGCGAATTTACTTGAAGTACCCACTTCCCTAATAATTTGAATCGATTAAAGAATTATAGATATCTTACTAATCGTGCCACCTATTGCAACTTTTTCATGCAGATTTCGTAATGCCAGAGCTCTGAGCTATAGATTATGTTTATATTATTGTAAAGTTTCATTAAAATCCATTCAGTAAAGTAGGAATTAGTATTTTATACATATTTGACTTTTAATATCAAAGGGATGTTCACAGTAACCTAATTTAAAAAAAAAACATCGTTTCCAAGGCGACAATTGGCGTTTGCAATAAATCGATTTTGTTAGCGACAGAAAACGTATGACATAACGCAGAGATTATTCATAACGCCAGAGCTTATCAATGTATATTATAGCCTATAGATCTCGCAAATAATGTAGCTTTCTATTAGTGAAAGAATTTTTAAAATCTATTTAGTAGTTTTTGTGTGAAAGAGTAACAAACATACATCCATACAAACTTTCACCTTTATAGTATTAGTAGGAAGGATATAAGCGTTAACTACCAAAAAAAAAATTTTTCATTAGAAATGTATGATAATAACAACTTATATTATAATTATACGGTTAAAATTATCTTTGACGGTTTCCACTGATTCACTTTCTCTCCTTTTTATAAAAATATTCGTGAAATACAAAAAAAAACTATATAATCAAAAGAAAAAAAACTGTGGTTCAGGAATTCGATGGGCGCAACCCTTCACAGGGTTTGTCTGCAATGATCATTAAAGAATCAGAAGAGTAAGATCCTTAAGAGTATAAATTGTGCGTGAGAATGTCACAAGTGCACTTTGAATTGCTACTGAGCCTCGTTTTGCCAAAAATTCAACAATAAATACTTTAATGGGAGAACGGATATAAATTTATTTTACATACAAGTGTATGTACACTTTCGGGTAATGGCGCTAAAACGCTACATGTTTCTGAAGTCTGTGAGGCAATCTACATTATGTCTTTATATTAAATTTGGACCATACGAGAGGGGACCCAAAAGTAAAGGGACTTCCTTTATAATTTTTTTATTTTTCAATATTTTTATACCAAAATTTAGTAGCCTCCAAAGTGTTCACCATTAGAGTGTATTCATTTATCCGACCTTTCTTCCACTGTTCAAAACAATTTTAAAACTCACTGATTGGAATTAAGGCCTACAGCGATTTTTGCTTCACTTCTTTAACAGTATGCAAACATTTCCGTTTCAAGTCCTTTTTTGTCCTGGGGAGCAGAAAGAAGTCACGGGGAACAATCGGGCTCATTCCATGCTTGCCTAAATACTGCTTCACAGACAACGCGGTGTGAGCAGGTGCATTGTCAATAACGTAATTTATTTATTTTACTTCAATCACGCATTGTCTGCCGTTACCCCTACCGTGACATTTTGGAACACCTCCTATCTCCCACAAAATCAAATGAATGGTTTTTTGTAAATATTTTTATTGGACTTAACAAATATTTATTAAACAAACAAATTAAAAAAGTTTAAGGGCTATGTGGGTTAAACAAATAATGGTAAAAAATTTAGATCACGTATTGCATTTGTTTTGTTAGTTTTCATTCTACGTTATAAACTTGTGCCAACTATAATACCTACCAACCTATGCAGGCTGTGGGCATTGGGCTTAGCTCAGGAACTCGGCGCTTGTTTACAATCGGACCGCTTATTTGCAGTACGGCGTCCCTCACTAATTGGAAATTATTTTTCCCTGGGAGATTATTTTGAAAGCCGGCAGCGCAGTATTAATGCGGGAACTCTTTAAATAGTTCAATTCCGTAGCGCTAGAATAAATAGCGAGGTAGGAGACGGCCGTTTGCACCAGCTTTAAGTTCGTTAGGTAAATATCTTATAATTTGTGTATGTACAATATGAAGCGGAAATCAAAATCGTACAAAATCGAATGGATTAATGCATTTCTGTTAGGAGGTTTGTCGACTGCCACCGTCGTCACCGAGAAAAGAGATTATTTCGGATTGAGTTCGGAACGACCGACGCGACGTTGGGGCAATCGTGTGTCCACCGTGACCGATCTCGGTGGTTTCGACGTATTCGGGTAATTTCGAAGCATAACCAACACTAGACAAAAAAAAACGTCGGCGCCTAAAATCTAGTGGACAAATTCACTGTTTTGTACGCTACTTCAGCAAAGTCCTGTCGTTTTCGGTTGAACTCGATTGAATATTGAATGACCGCGCAATATTTTTATTACCCGTAGATTAGATTCAGAGTCACCAATGTCCTAATACAATCTTTAAGTTTACATTTATTAGGTACATTATTTATAAAGCTTTTCTTTAGATCATAGATTCTCAACCTTATTTTGCCCACCGCCCACTTTAAGATTTTTTTTATGCCCCTCAATTGTTTTTACCACCTCTGCCATAGGTTACCCTGAGTGGTTAGCTAGTTTGGTGACTTAGCAGGGGTTCCAAGGTTCTTGGGGTGAGTTGTGTCCAGGTCTTGACGGCCGATGCGTCTCTCTATCTGCCGCGTGGTGAGCAGGATCGAGAGAGACTGGTTGAGGGAGGTCTTTATCCTCTCCAGCCAGAATCTCTCGACCCATCACCTTGCACCGCGGTTGGAGGACGTATTCATACATCCTTCACTCTGGACACACTAACCCCCAGATTCCTACCCACTCCTTTTACCTATTTCCTTCCCAGAACTTCCCCTCCTTCCTTTCCTTAAAAAATCAGGGCCTCCTGTGTGGAGCTAATGCAAAAAAACCTTACCAGAATGTTTATACCGTATTGAAAATTTTCTTTTAATGAAACTGATTTATTTTTATTTTTTTGTACTTTTACCAATAAAACAAATATTTTTTTTTAAATTTCTCTAGTATAGTCTCTAGTCTGCATTTTTGGGTTAAATAAGTGCATATATATTACGTAAGTGCGATATTCTTTGAGTATGTTTTTTATACGTGTATTGTTCAGTATTGTAGAATTATTATGCGTAGTGAGTGCTTCATATACCTACAAGAACGAAAGAAGAGCACGGAATCAAAGGAGACTAGATAATCCTTATTGTTTATATGTACAGCGCCCTTGAGGTGACTTTTCATGAAAATGTCGGCTTGTGAATCAACCAAATATTATTATTATTATTATTTGGCTTCCCTCAATTTCACATTACAATCAATTTCCTTAATTTTGTGGTAATATTCTCAGCATTGCTTCGACGATACCACGACGAACATTACGAATCGAATTGCTTGATACGGCTTTAGCTGTGTTAAGTCTGAATAGCTGAGTACTTTCCCAACCTATCCCTTTTAACTCCCTTGTGCTACACTACATGCCCAAACTTACATATGCCAAAGAACCTACCACTGGCTACTGGCAGTGAAAACTTTTGTGCAATAATCAAATTAAAAAAAACATGTTCGTACAGAAATCATCGTGAAAACAACACACGCGGATTCATTTAATTTACCAAAAAAGTTGTAGTGATAAATAGAGTTCTTAAATATTATTTTTCGGACCACGTTTTAAATTTTCTAAACTTCCTTTGTGTTAATTATCCGTCGTTTTATTTGACCCAATTTTCATAAAAATAAAACGAAAACCTTTGGGTCGATGATTCACATTCGATAGAGCGGATCATGAATCCGCAAAGCCTTACAAAGAACTCCCTTTGAAAATTACCGCCCTTTGGTAATTATGTGCGATAGGGGTGGTTTTTTTAAGGTTTTAGCATAGTGTCATAGTGACAGGGGTTGACAGCTTACCATGAAAAAGGAAATCTCCGAAAAAACCAGCGGAAATTTTCCGAAAAAAGATAAATCTTATAATATTTTTTGGGGTTGATAATTGCGTTGAATGCAAAAAGTTAACACATCTTTACCGACTTTTTTATCGTTGTTAATTTATTTGAGAGATTAATTTCTTTAATTAATTTGTTTGTTATTACATACGTTCTTAAGGGCATTTTTTATGGTATAATATTATAGGGACACAGAGTAAATATATCAGATAAATAGAAAAACATTTAAAGTAGGAACAATCAATAAAATAGTAAAATAATTTTCGTAAGTTGTTTTGGGGGTGTTGTGCCGTTTTGCACTACGTCCTTCTTTAGTCAACGTTTCTGACAGCGTTACAGTGTCCATCAACAGGGCAGATGTGTCCACAGATGATGGAACCCCAAAACGAAAATACTTTTGGTAGTGAAAATCTAAAATATTGTTAGTTAAATATTTGTAACATTTGTAATTTTTGTAGATGCGTAAGTATTTACCACCTTTTTGTAACTACATTCCATGCAGTTGAATTCATATGCTATAATTTCTGATAATATTTACTGATAATAAGTACTATAATATTTAATGAATTATATCTGAAATTAGATTAAAACTTTGTCCAGAGCTGGCCCGAAGTAGGCAAATAAATTTTATCATAAAACATCATCTTTTTGCAATGGTTTGTATGAGTAAACTAGGATCATCCGTTTAGTTTTTTAAAATTATTTATTATTGACCGTTTAGCGAAATCCCCTATTAGCTGTTAATACATCGTAATAAAAAAATTCTTTTATTTAGTAGGTAGGTATTTTAAATTACTTATCAATAGTTTATATAACTATTTTCAGGAGAACAGTACCTTCGCTTTTGGTGAAAGTTTAAAAAACGATGCGCTTTAAAAATTTTACGTACATTTGTTTCAGTTATTAACCCATATTTTCCCAAGCATATCTAAAACATATTTAAAACAATCCTATCGAGTTTTTATAAATAGGTCGTTCTCACTCGTATGTGAACAATCTGTAGAATTCGGTGTTAAAATAAATAAAAAGAAATTAGTGTTGAATGAAAGGTTGTTTTAGCAATTGTTTCGAAGTATTGAGCTCGTCGGATAGACAGTAGACGAATATTGATTCTTTATTATCTTTGTTCATGTAATAATCTTGGAAAAATTTATAATTTTAGCTAAAAAGATGTTTTTTTAAGAAATGAAAGATTACCCTTATCATCATTATGGATGAAAAATATATTTATTCCCATGTCACGAATAACTTGACAATCTTTGAATTTGTCCCACTGCAATCATGAAAACAGTAAATAATGTAGTTTGCGCTCTGATGGAGGACTTAGTTTGCAGAGTTTCATCCCCCAAGGCCTCTGTGCGAACCTGACGCTTTGGAGCACTAGGCCACAAATTGGTAACATAGTCGGTTTAAATTCAAACATTTTCCTACTAAATTTATTGTTTGGTTTTGAAAAGATAATATGCATAGTTCCTACCGGAATGTCATTTATCCATCCTACCCTCCCAAACCATGTCACCTTGCTAAAGAAAGCAGGGAAAAATAAAAACCAGTGCATTGTGTGAGATGACTTCTGACATTTTCAAGTAACTGATTGAGTTGTTATGTGTTGTGTCCGGCTTCTAAGTGGTAAGTGCTTGGTTTTCCTTACAATTTGGTAGGCGGGTATGGGAGGCGGGCATGGGCGGCTTGGTTTTCCTTTCAATTTGGGAGGCGGGCATGGGTACCGCCGCCCCGGGAACCATTTATTGGATAACAAACACCTCTGCCATAGGTCACCCCCAAGTGGTTCGCTACGTTTGGTGACTAAGAAGGGGTGCCCGGATTTCCGGAAGTGAGGTTTATCCAGGTCTTGCTGACCGATACGTCTGCCCTCCTGCTGCGTGGTGAGCAGGATTGAGAGAGACTGGTTGAGGGAGATCTTTTATCCTCCAGCCAGTATCTCTCTACCCATCGCCTTGCACTGCAGTTGAAGGGATGGATTCATATTTCCGTCACTCCTGGACACACTAAGCCCCGGATTCCTATCCACTCCTTATACCTATTTCCTTCCCAAAACTTCCTCTCCTCCCTTTCCTTACAAAACCCTCCACACAGCATCCCCTAAAATGACATAAGCCCTGAGGGAAATTATTTTCCTCAGGGCCTCCTGAGGAAAAAACTTCCTTGTAGTACATAGTCTTGCCAAACATGTATAATCTTCAAACTTCAAACAAACTCATTTCATTTCGTATAATTACAGTCCATTTTGCCTGTTGCATTTGAGGCTGTCATTTTGAGCACAGTTTCAGATGCAACATTTATGATATTAACAAGGAAAAGTATTTATTTAAAACTAATTTTCGACGAAGTTTCCTAAATTTAAATAAGAGCTGGGGTTTGAACCGTCCGGACGGTTGTGGAATTAAGATTTAAAAAGATGTGACGTAAACATGGCACCACATGATGGGCTACACATAATAATATTTTCTCACATAATGGCCGTCGACTGTTTTGTGTCACAAGCGTTATTAATAACACTATGTTTAAAATAATTTACGATCAAAATGTATCGAGTTCGCAGATTTGTAGAAAATTCCACGTTCAAAATCTTCTTAACTCCTCACCTAGAGTTTTAGTTTAAAGGGTTGGTTATTCTGCACCCCTTGTGAAAGTTGCAAGGGGAGAAGAGTGGGGAGGGGTATACTGGGGTAATGAAGCGGCAACGGTGTGATAAGCAATATTTCACAGGGTCACGTTTACCCGGAAGCGGGACTTGAAGGGTTGATAACCGGGTGCGGTGGCACTATCCGAGTTTTAATAAACAGTTATCTATCTAAAAAAATGTCAACACGAAAGGAGTTAAAGATTTTTACATTTAAATTTAAATTTTTCCGAAGCAGCAAAAAATCTCGAATGGTAAAGTCTGACGTCATCAAATCATAAAAATGAAATATTTTCAATTAACGATGTTATTTCCATCTTGAAATCTACAGCAGACAAAGACACATTTTAAACAACACTAAACATTGTGTTTCTATATTTTTAAGATAATACGCTATATTATTGGAGTTTGGTCTAAATTTTCTAATGTTCAATAGTATGTCCAATCCTTTCTTCTTTTGTTTAATCATTTCAGCCCTAATTTTATTGTACAGAGTTAGGAACAACCTAATTGACAGCCCTGCCATCGTTTCTAGTATTAAACTCCAAGTACCGACAAGGAATACTAGACAAAATATAACATTCTTTTGCAACACATACACAACCAACTATCAATCACACTCGCTTACCAATAGGATGCATGATTTAGGCAACAAGTTTTGTGGTATTGTAGATATATTCGCTGATTCCCTTTATATTCTAAAATGCAATTTAAACCAACACTTTGTGGAATCCTACAAATTATTGTCATAGTAAAAAATAACATCAACATCATTCAATTTGTTGCCAGAATAATAGACATATTTTCAATGCAAATTGTACATAATACATAATTATTGAATAGACCAATATAATAAAATGTTAAAGGGTTTGTTGTTAAAGGGTAAAAAACATCTGCCAGCTTTATTTTTAAAAGGGGCGCCACTGGTTGATTAACCAGGCTAGCAGTTAGTAAAGCAATAATCCTCTCTCAGGGCCTTTGGTATGCAAACTATACGATTAAATTAGAAGGATTTTTAAAATAAAATAGACAGTATTATTAAGAAATATGAATTAAAAGATTTATTATCACATAATAAAATAAACATAATAACAGAGCTTAGACTCACCTTCCTTGAATCGACCAAAAAATACATGTTTCTAACTAACTATCTAAATTACGATCTTGAGCTTCTGGTTTTTCTCCTGAAGTATGGTCAGACAAAATACCTGGAACTGATTTCAGCCGAAAACAGTATTTGCTCCCAAAATCAAACTCCAGCCATGAAAATCTTGTATTACCAGGTGAGAATAATTATTCCTTCGTTATTTGACAGATTAAATTCCTTGGGTTTATTAAACTTCCATGTTTTAAAATAAATTGCTTGTTACTTGGCAAGTAAATTCAAAATTAACCATCAGTTATTTTCGGTGAAAATTACGAAGACAGAAATGTGTATTTATAACACTTATTGGCACCACAATTACATTAGTCGCGGCCTAGTTAATTATGATCCAGTTCGGATAAAATAATAATCGTATTACTTTATATAATAATTTACGTAATGAATAAGAATCACGTCCGACTTGTCAGTAAAACCATCTACCACCTTAGATAGATTACCCAGAAGTGGGCTCTAAACAAAATATTCGATTTTTATATCCTATTCAAAAAAGAAAAAATGAATGATGTTACTTCCAAAATTAAAAAAAAATAAATTTATGTTGAAGTTTATTTAATATTATTTAATCACCTCTTGAAATGAGGTACCTGCTTGCCTAAATCTATGATAAAATAAACTTCGAGATATATTGACAAATATTTTATCATAACATTATTGTAAGGTGGGTATAATATATTTAACGATTTGATGTGTTATTGTAATGTTTTATATTATATTTTGTTCTATGTTATTGTTAAATATTACATTGTTTAAAACATTTCACGGTTTTACGCAAGAATATATAAGTAGTTTTTAAAGAAAAAACCACTTGTATATTCTTAAAAGTTTTTTCACTTTTATAACTTTTGGTATAAATTCTATGTATCTGTAATCCTCGATATCTATAATATTATTTTATAATCAATGTAAAAGCCCCTACGGGCGTATAACAACAATAACTAAATTATATTGTTTGCTATTTATAATACCAATACACATAACATTGCATTGCACAACTACTGCAAGTAGCCCGGATTAAAACTATTATTTTTAATAATAAAAAATTGCTGAAACTGGGCCGAAGCCGAGTTAAGTATTACCAAATGATATATATATATAAAAGAAAGACAAACATTTCCGTGTTACGAATAACCCAACAATGTTTGAAAATCTCCTACTACCACCACAGAAAGCCGGAAATGTTGCTTGTTTTGTGATGGAGGACTTAGCCAGTCGAGGAATCGAACACGCGACGCTCGGGTGGGAACCAAGCGCTATGCCCACACAACCACTGACCGGTCAATATAGTACCTAAATGTTTAGCAAGCTACAAATAATTTATATATTTTGGCAACTTTTGAAAGTAATGTTGTTTAGATATTTCAATGAGTATTTTAAGAATAAATCACCAGCGTTAGTAAAAAGTTAGTAGTGACCGACCGAAGGTTCGGTTTCGGTTTCGGCAAGTTTCGGAATCAGTTTCGGTTTCGGCAGATAATCTGCTGAAACCGAATTATCGCGCGTCGTTCAGCTAACTTCGGGTGAGTTCGTGGCTCTTGTGTCACCCGCCATCCTCAGCTTAGTTCGCCGGCCGGTCCGGCGTGATTGTGATATGAGTTTATGTTTGTAATATAAATTTATTTTTTGTTTGTTTTATAGCAGTAATATCAACAAAAAAATACATTCTTCAATTATTGTTATTTTTTATTTTATTTTTATATCTGTTAACACGTGTAGTAAAATTTTTAGATTATAACAGAATTAAAATTAAAATACTCAATTATTATAAGCAATGGATACTTGCCGCAAACGGGTTCAAGTCCCGTTGGCGGCAAGTCAACGGGACTTGAACCCGTTTGCGGCAAGTATCTTTTCTCGGAAGATTTTTCAATGTTGATGAGTGTTTCAGGCTGATAATTATTGCTTATAATAATTGTTACCCTTTGTGCTATGCATAAAAATCTTGTCTAAACGTTAGTTTATAAATTAAAAATAATAATTAAAATACTTAATTAATCTGGTCCTTTCTTTTTGATGTACTTACCTAAGTGTTGATTATTAACAAATTTTTGTTCCAAGACGTAGTTAACATATTTTGTTATTTTTTGTACTTTTTGTTTGTTTTATAGCAGTAATATAAAAATAAATTATATTATAATTTTTTTTCATACGCTTATTCTTTTTTTATTTAATTTAATACGTGTTATGTGTTTAAAATATGCCAAAATTTCAGTAAACATTTTTAACATGTCTAAAAAAGTTTCGGTTTCGGTTTCGGCCGAAACTGAAACAGATGCCAAAGATTCGGTTACGGCACTAAAAATAAGTCTTTTTTGAAGTGAAACTTCTTTAACGCCGTTAGTACTTGAAATTCAGGTGAAAAGGAAAGGCGTCACAACTCAATTCTACACAAATACTCAGTTCTTATATAATGGGTAAATTCGCACCTTAGCGCGTGCCTTCCAAAGCGTAGTGGGCAAGGTGCCTGATAAATCTCAGCGGCCAGAGAGACAGACATCAATTGAAAGACACCAGACGGGTTCGAATCCTACGAAATCCGAAAAAAACATTTTTATTTTGTGAAATCAATATACAATCTTCAAACCACTTTAAAAAAACAAGCCAAGGAAAAGAAAGCGACACCTAGCGACTTTCTAGTTTCACTTCTACCGCGTGTGATTTTTTTATTAAACCTATTTTGAATCGTCAATTTCAGCCCATTGTCGGCATGCTAAATAAATGTTTATAGTAAATACACATTTTGAAATAGGACATCTAAAAAATTCAACGTTTTATGTACACACAATTCGCTTGCATTCACACAGTTTGAATAGCATTCACGCCTTGCTATAAATTTTCGAGAATGCTTCGAGAATTTAGAGAATTTTTCATATATTCCTGACTTCCAATTGTATAGATAACTGGTGGATATACACGGAGTTGTGAACTTTTATTTTGACCGATCAGATAAAACGTTGCAGTAGGAACCTAGGTACTTGGAGAATGAATAGAATGAAGTTCCAAGTTTCCGACAATACCACCAACAATTTTAAAATTTGACGAAAATAAATAACTTTGTAATCAATCAAAATAATCAACATCTTTCAAAACCAATGTAACAGTTTCTTCATCAAGATGAAAATTAACAAATAGAATAGACAAACAATGTACTATTTTATAATAACAGTACTTTGAAATTATAAATACAGTATTGTTAATATTAATAATTTCAAATTTAGTAATTAAAAACATGCCAAATACTTATTCTCCAAACTATCCGAACTACTATTATCTGCTCCTTAAACAAATAACAAATTAAAAAATATATTTAATTAAATGAAAACAATATAAGCGAAACTCAATCGAAAATCTGGAAACAGAAAAATCAGAAAAAGATATTGACACCTCTGGGACTTGAACCCAGGAAATCTTGCTCAAGTCCCAGAGGTGTAAATATCTTTTTCTGATTTTTCTGTTTCCAGATTTTCGATTGAGTTTCGATTATATTGTCTTCATTTAATTAAATGTTACAATTTGAAGTTTTACTCATAAAGTTAAAATAAAAAAAATAAAAAATATATATATACTCGTTCCCATGCCAGAAGTGCCATCAGAGTGTGGCCCCATTGGAAGATTTTTTGATTGGTTCGTGCTGTTACCAATGTTGTTTTGTCGATGTTTTTTTAAACAAATCCGAGATCTATAAATTAATTTTTGGCGATTATAGCTTTTTTAATATTTTTCAAATTGTAATGCTAGAATTCGGGAGCACCTAAAAAGATGTTTGAATAATAATTTATTATTATTCTGAATATGTCGTTTTGGAAACAAATCGTTTTTTTTTGGCATAAATAAAAAATTAAAAAATTTATAAAAGTACAAAGGGTTATTGTTTAAGGGTTGATTTTTTAAGTATTAACAGCCAGTTAAATATTATCAACAACCATTTTTTTTTTAAATGTTGAAAATAATTTAATAGCCTAGTATCAAACTGCAACATGCCTTGTGGTTTTAAGATTATCATTATTTTGTTTTTGCGCATATCTAAATACTGTTTTTACTGAAATTTGTACATTACCTCAAATGCAAACCTTTGTTTTATAAAAAATCTCACCAGTTTTAAATACGAGTAGACACAATTCCAAATATAGTTTGTATAAAACTTGATACATATGAATATTAATTTTAAAATTTTCAAAACAGGTATTTCTACTTTTAAAATATAGTCAAACATTTAAAAAAATATTCCTTGCTTTTTAAAATTGGGAGGACCCTTTTTGGAGAATCTTTTGATACTAGTATCGTATTTTATGGTTACTCGGATTTGTTTCCGAAATACTGAGCCAAAGATTTACTTTTTGTTATTTAGACGTCTTTGTTACTTTTTCTTTGTTAAATTCGTAAAAATGCTTGACTTGTTTATAAACAAGTTCAGCGGTGTAAATACTGCATTCATTGCACTACAAAATTTGTTTATAAAAAAACCTACTTTTATACTCGTAAATGATATAATAATATTATATATCTATCTATCTATCTTTTTCTTCTATCTCTTCTATCTATCTATCTATGTATCTATCTATCTATCTATGTAAATAAAAATGAATCGCCTAAATGTATGTACGCGCATAACTTCCGAACGACTTTACCTATTTCATTCAAACGTTGGATTTGATGAGGCATGCCCGCGAAGGTTTCTATATACACTGGTGAGCTCTGGCAGTATGAAATTTGTTTAAAAAAAGTGCAATAGGTGGCACGCGAGCTGTTTGAAAACTGAATGTACCGGGACTGAATGAATGCAATGCGGGAGGGGGCATGGGAACCCGGGAGGGGGGAGTGGAACTCGGGAGGGGGGAGAGGAAATCGGGCGGGGGGTTCCGGGAGGGGGGGAGGGGAAATCGGGAGGGGGAGGGAAACTCGGGAGGGTTGGGGGACAGGAGAAGCGGGCGAGGGGAGTGGGGAGATGGAAGGCGGAGTGGGAACGCGAGAGGGAAAGGGGCTGCGGGAGAGGAAGGGGAGGCAGATGGGGAACAGGTCGAATGGGAAAGGACAAACAGGGAGAAATATTTTCTTTATTAAGTGGCCTTACAACGCATACCGGGAACTCGCTATAATAATATAAGTGGAGCGACCGATCGACGTGATTTTTTTAAACAGATAATTGGAGGACTGGGAAATGACATAGACTACTTCTCATCCCGGAAAAAAAAATCATCCCCGTGGGGAAATACTTTATTCAGTAATTTCCCCCTAATACTATGGGTTATTTTCTCTATCAATTACATTTGAAATAATATTATAGTTAATTAAGTAATTTAAAAAAAATGGACATAGCAAATCGAACCGGCGACAATCTTAATCGCTCAACCACTGAGGTCATTGAATTTGCTGTAAAATCTCAAATTTGAATTGTTGTACCAAAATATCTCCACTATACACCACTGCTCAAAATAATTATATCTAGATCCAAAATAACCCTTTAACGGCTTAGGACCGTAGATCCCTAAGACCTCTATTTACATTATGATATTATATACAACACCCTTCGGAACGTGTAACCTTAGCTAAAACGTAAAACCACAATTAATTATTGACCTATCCAAAAAACGACTTTCTAGACTAATTTTTGCAAAAATCTATTAAATTAATGTTATTTGTAATTGAGGGCTTCCACGGTCAAAGGGTAAGGCGGCCGATTGGCAATCCAGATCTTCAGGGTTCTAATTCCGGCGTGCGCAAGTAAATTCTATTTATATTTTGGTAGAAAGCAGTGACTATGTCGTTTGACATACTAACTGAAACAAAATAAACACTTGGTTTGTAACCACGATTTATTTAATTTCTTAATACCTAAGGAATTTTATTGTTTTATTTCAGTTTATACGAACGAAGACATAATGTTCCGTACTTTTACCAGAATCTCAAAATTCACTCAGTAAGAGCAATTCTGTGGTATAAAATTATATCTCAGCATATAAATAGCCCTATATACACATAAACTGGACCACACTTATAATACCCGTTTTACGCTAAATGAAGTACTAATTGTACGTAAGCTCTTAAACAAATATGGACAAAGAACGCTGGACTACATGATACCAAATTTAATAAATTTGATAAATTTGGTATCATGTAGTCCAAATTAAAAAATTAAAAATTACCTGCTGAAATTAAAAAATATACAAATGGTAAAACAAATTGTTATGGTATTGTTTGTAATGACATATTGTTATGTGTGGGTGTTATATTTTAAAGGGAAAAGTAACGTTGAGCCTTGGTCGGGCTCGGGTGTATTCTGCCAGTCAACTTTGATTTCTTCTCAGGAAATCTTGGACGCCAAACCCAGTCTAATGTCTGGGTATGTCAACTAGCGGAGATCACGGTACTCAATTCTCAGAGTGTGGGTCATGGTTTTATAACATTCCTGAAAAGGCTGCACAAGGAATTCTACATAATAAAACACAGAGTAGAGTTGACAATCGGTACACTGTATTGAAATTATAAAATATAATAAAACAAATTGGATGGACTCACCCCGGGACCAATGTCGTAATCTATGCTATTCCTAGCTACACTAATTAAGTTTTACTGCCGCCGTTCCCCCGATGTCGCGTGAACCAACACCACCTCCTGGTGGCAAGGGAGGTCCCAACCTCTGCGGCCCAGCATGTGCCTGCGACCTCCACGGCGGTCGCCCGGAAGGGATGATGGACCTGGACCCTCAGAGAAAGGGAGGAGTACCCAAACACTCCTCCAAATTGTATAGGAAGGCTCGACAGCAATCGAGGCTGAGTATCGTTCAACCCTGCGGTAATCTCGGGTTTGTTCCGTAAATAAACCCCCGGTGGGAATTCAATGTTTGCCCTGCATTCAATGACAGGCGCGGCGGGTAATTATTTACACCGATCTCTCGGATAAAGAGGTACTTTAAACATAACAATCGAACACCGCCATTAACTCGTGTTCACTTTTGGGGACCCGCGCGAAAACTCACATTTTACGTGAATAATCTTCGAAATTAATATATTTTCTTTTTTAAAAAAACACAACGTGTTTCCTTCCCCCGGATGCAGATGCCCAAAACTTGGATTTCAATCACATCGTATTTAAAACTTAATAATTAAGTGACCGTTGTTTTCACGGCGTACCGCACATATCGCCGTAAAAACCAGAGTCCGGAAACGGAAAAAAACAAACGCCGCCTACCGACGCGTTGAACGAAAACTCCCCCAGCTTTGCCAACCTAACCAATAAAAAATGCATTTAAAAAATAGTACCTAACTTACGATTAATACAATCGCTTCATAACATTACCCCCCTTCCCACAAAAATGTTTGCCCTCAAACAAAACTACCAAAAATCTAAACATGCCCTGAACTATCTACGTTGGTCCCAAGGAGTACCTGGTAATAAAATAAAAAGAAACAAACAGTAAATGTGAAATGCAAAATACAATTATCAGAAATGAAAAAGAAAAGAAAAATCCTTAAATAATACTCTTTTGACGAATGAGTGCATCGTAACCCCAATCGCGCCTATCCTGTGTGCAGGCCGGATAGTAGGTTTACGATGCAACCATTCTCGAACTTAAAAACTAGTAAATCTATATAACCTAAGAACAACTTCTTGTAAGATGATACGTGAATGGACAACAAGCACCCTCAGCACTGGGAAAAAAAAAATCTGGGTGGTTGTAATATTCACTCTTACCGAGCACTACCATTGACGTATCATCTGGAACAGAACACATAAACTAACTTAAAAGATAAGTCTTAAAATTAAAAAAACATACATTTTTATGATTAAATCACTCCTCCAAATACGTCAAGTTAAATTCTATGCATTAGGCATCACTGTTCCAAACACTATCACTGAATTTATATAGCCTCTCTTAGGCCGAAAATATTTGATGGGTTTACCATCTACACTTCACTGAATTTATATCTTTTAGGATAAAAACTAACCCTCTTTTGGAAGAGTATTCCTAACTAACCTCCTATTCTGGTCCTTGGGTGAATAATATTTAACCAACAACAATTATACATTGTAAAGGTAATTTTAATAGTGTACAACCACCGCATCAGATGGTGCCAAATTATTTTTAATAGTATACAACCAACGCATCGGGTGGTGCCAAATAATTTTTAATAGTATACAACCAACGCATCGGGTGGTGCCAAATAATTTTTAATAGTATACAACCAACTGTTTTAGAAGGTGTCATTTGTTAATAAGATGTGCAGCTATAATTTAGTGCAAGTATACGTCCAACTCTATAGAAGGCGTAATCGGTAAGTAAAGAACAAATTTTATGGTTTTCACTGTAAACCGTTGTTCAACCATATAGTACATAATAACAATGTTATAAGTCTCTCAGGACAATAATAACAGAATACATCCAAAATCTTATACAAATATAATTGATTCTACTTCCTATGTTGGCTTAAAATGTGGAAGGATATGTGATACCATATCGTCCCACATTATAAGATCTCAAAAAAAAATCTTATAAACAAGGTGGACATTACAAAACATTTTCTGTAACTAATAAAAACAAAATTAAAACGCTTTTGCAAAAGCTGAGGCTTAGCTGACGCAGCCTATGTTTATAGAGTAAAACAATATTTTGACTATTTACCAATAAAACAGAAGAAGAGCGAGAAAAAAAATACTTTGAATTTTAGCAATTACTTGCGTAACCTGACAAAATAAGGTCTAATAGTGTCAATGCACTGACGGTGAATAACAATAATTCTTCATTTAAAATCACTTAGAAAACAAAGAGATACAATCCCTGCGTCTCTGTGTTTTCTATGTAATCTGGAACAACAAATAATGACATTATCAAAAGCATGAACATAACTCAAAAAAAAAAAAAAAAAAAAAAAAAAGGTATGCCTGAAACTCGCAGAGATAGTGTGCGGATATGCCCGCGTATTTCAGGATACAAGACTTACAACTAATAATCCTAACTTAATCATCTGTTCAGCCGATATCCGAATTTGCGTCTGTTTTAGCGTTAATACTATGACAATTTATACATACACTTGCAGATATATAGTTTTAAATACATTCTCAACTCGAGCATTAGCACCAGAGTTGAGGATTTTATTGTAAGAAACAAACCAGCATCATCATTACCAATGTCAAACTTACAAAACACCCCCCGTGAAGTAATTACCCCATATCCGTAGAAATGAGCCTATGACAGGACTAATGACTGTCTGAACGCATGGAATCACCATCTCGGTTGATCATACCGGATCAAAATTGAAATTGGATAAAAAAACTTATATTTATGGCAAAAAAAAAAAAAAAATCTAAGTTAAATGTATGACATTTTATTTACTAGTTACATATTTTGTGTTTGTTTACGAGTGTTTTGAATAGTTTCGAGACATACTTTTTTAATTAATTTTGATTTGTATTAGACTTTAATTTAGACCTTTTTCAATGATGCTCGATACTTGATATGAGAAATCATGTTTTCGAGTCATGTGTGACTAATTTTAAATGGGCTAGAATTTTATTGGCTCATAACAACGTAGAGCATAATTTACGACAATATAAAGGTGTGCACGTATTAATTTAGACTTGTTATATCTGAGAAAATAGTTTTGTGATTTACCATAAATCACTACAAATAGTACCGTGTGAGAAAAACATAAAACTCGATTTAAAAAAGAGTTAATGAATACTTGTTGAATGTTGTGTCAGGGTTGGTCATAAAACTCCAAGAACAACCCGAACCACTCAAACAAGTTCCACACCACGTAGTACTTTGTGTATGCACATTGATCAGTGGCTGGCAATCCTTCCGCCTCCTATAGGTATCCTCCGTCTACAGGCAACGGATCCACTGCCCTCCTACTGACGATGTTGCACACCCTGTTCCGTACCAGAGTCAGCAACTCATGGCCTGTTGAGCAGACAGCAAGCATCTCTCGCCCTCTGTCTGTCATATAAGGTAAACGTAATCGACGCCGGATCGATACGTTGCGGTTGGGGTACAAGCCCACCCTTACCTTTGGAACTTGATAATAATGACGTTTCGTCATTGTCTGATTATTTCTCCAAGTCTTAATACTATTTAGTGTAAATTGTCCTTTATTTGTAAAAGAATGATAATAAATATCACTTGATGTTGTTGTTATCGTTATTGCTGTTAATGTACGTTGTTGTTGTTATTGCTATATAATTTTTTTTTTTTTTTTAAATGTGTATGTTGCCCATTTAAATAAATATTTTTTTAGTTTATTAAATCAATATGTAAGTAGCTCATTTAAATATAAAAAAAATTGTCCATTTAAATTAATATGTAAGTAGCTCATTTAAATATAAAATTTTTTGTCCATTTAAATTAATATGTAAGTAGCTCATTTAAATATAAAAAATTTTGTCCATTTAAATTAATATGTAAGCAGCTCATTTAAATAAAATTTAAAACGTCAGTTAGACATTAGTAAATAAACAATTTACAAGTATAATTTATAGTAGGTTTTGACAAAGCCTTATACAAATTTCCCACTCGAAGCAAAAATGAATTACCCGCATTGTCATTAAAATCTCAATAAATATCTTAAATATTTGAATAATCTTTAATAATCATCCTCCATTCCTATTTAAACACATAATAAATTGATTTGTCTTCGGCTATTAGGTACCCTGACATGTAAACACAACATAAGCCGAAGTCAAAGATAAAATGTAACGAGAAACCGTCATAGACAATCCGAGGTATTCTTAGAACAGCTAGCACTGATTAGTTCCGAAAAGAAGAAAAAAATATAGAGCTCTACCTAGCACATTGTCCATAGTCTATGACCGATTTCTATGCATTCAAACAATAACAATGAAAATGACAATCCATTTTAGGTTATAGGAGGTAGGTATTTCAGATACTATGCATAACTGTGTGGTATTGAAAAAAAAAACCAATAAATACGAGATTAATCATTTATAAGGTACCCACAATATTATTACGCATAGTATCTCTTTACGAATTCACGCCGGTAATAGTGCCAGCGAATTGAAATAATGAGATTTGTTGTCATTTCCAAACACCGTCACTCCAATCATAGGTTATGACAGCGACCAAGTTTAATAATAACAAACGAAATTAAGACCTCCACTGAACAGATGAATAATAATTTTTTGGGCTCTTTACATTACAGGGCGAAGAAAACATTTTCAGGAATGCTATAAATCGAGACCAGACAGCGTATGGAGCGCCATATTGTTATGGTATTGTTTGTAATGACATATTGTTATGTGTGGGTGTTATATTTTAAAGGGAAAAGTAACGTTGAGCCTTGGTCGGGCTCGGGTGTATTCTGCCAGTCAACTTTGATTTCTTCTCAGGAAATCTTGGACGCCAAACCCAGTCTAATGTCTGGGTATGTCAACTAGCGGAGATCACGGTACTCAATTCTCAGAGTGTGGGTCATGGTTTTATAACATTCCTGAAAAGGCTGCACAAGGAATTCTACATAATAAAACACAGAGTAGAGTTGACAATCGGTACACTGTATTGAAATTATAAAATATAATAAAACAAATTGGATGGACTCACCCCGGGACCAATGTCGTAATCTATGCTATTCCTAGCTACACTAATTAAGTTTTACTGCCGCCGTTCCCCCGATGTCGCGTGAACCAACACCACCTCCTGGTGGCAAGGGAGGTCCCAACCTCTGCGGCCCAGCATGTGCCTGCGACCTCCACGGCGGTCGCCCGGAAGGGATGATGGACCTGGACCCTCAGAGAAAGGGAGGAGTACCCAAACACTCCTCCAAATTGTATAGGAAGGCTCGACAGCAATCGAGGCTGAGTATCGTTCAACCCTGCGGTAATCTCGGGTTTGTTCCGTAAATAAACCCCCGGTGGGAATTCAATGTTTGCCCTGCATTCAATGACAGGCGCGGCGGGTAATTATTTACACCGATCTCTCGGATAAAGAGGTACTTTAAACATAACAATCGAACACCGCCATTAACTCGTGTTCACTTTTGGGGACCCGCGCGAAAACTCACATTTTACGTGAATAATCTTCGAAATTAATATATTTTCTTTTTTAAAAAAACACAACGTGTTTCCTTCCCCCGGATGCAGATGCCCAAAACTTGGATTTCAATCACATCGTATTTAAAACTTAATAATTAAGTGACCGTTGTTTTCACGGCGTACCGCACATATCGCCGTAAAAACCAGAGTCCGGAAACGGAAAAAAACAAACGCCGCCTACCGACGCGTTGAACGAAAACTCCCCCAGCTTTGCCAACCTAACCAATAAAAAATGCATTTAAAAAATAGTACCTAACTTACGATTAATACAATCGCTTCATAACAAAATATTATGTTGAAGAATTGGCTCGCCGAAAGAAAAAAATTGTATTAGACACTAACACAAAAATTGTAACTGCAAAATAAAGTAAAATAAGTTTTATTTTTTATTTTTAACTTTATGAGTAAAAATAAGTTTTATTTTTTATTTTTAACTTTATGAGTAAAACCTCAAATTGTAATATTTAAATAAATGAAGACAATATAAGCGAAAACTCAATCGAAAATCTGGAAACGGAAAAATCCACGGATTGATCGACACCGTGGCGCAGTGATTAGCGAAACTAAAACTTACGAAAAATTACTCCCTTCGTACAAGTTTTCACTAAGTGTGCTTGCTGTTGGTAAGACAACTAGTTGATAGAAATAGATATCAGCAGATGTCACTGTCGTCACTGACTGCCATTTGCTAATTTTGTTCCAGAAAGCACTGCCTAATACTAACAAAAAGAATACTAACTCATAGAAGCAAATTCAAAACGACAGTTCTGCCCTATGCTCTGTGCATTTCGTAAATATTGATATTATATCTTGTATGAAGTTTGCTCCAAGCAGAAATAATTCCTGTTTAAGGCGGCATTTTAGTTGGGCAATCGGAGGGCGCGCTTGTAGTTTCTAGTTACAGTTTATGCCATGTTTGTAGTATGCCGTTTGATGAGGCGCCCGCGTAGTTTCGGTTGCTCAACTTTTTCGCGCTTTTTTTTAAAGTGTGTATTTATTTTTAGCAATTATTTAAAAAAATATTATATTATTTACATGCTTTGTTTTACAATTACGGTAGGGTAGGCAGTGCTTATTTGCCTATATAGAGCGCACGCCCCTGCTCACAACATACCCTAATTAGGAATGCTATAGTCTCACTCGGGTGGGTCTTGGTGACGGATGCGTCTGCCTACCAGCTGCTTGGCAGGCCGGATCGAGAGAGAATGGTTGAGGGAGTCCTATTGACTTCTCCAGCCGTACTCTTTCGGAATATCACCTTGCACCGCAGTGGGAGGGATGGTTTCGTATGTCCGTCACTCCTGGACAAACTGACCCCCAGATTCCTTCCTTCCCCCTCATACCCCTTTCCTTCCTTTCCTAAAAAGACCCCCCCCCCACACAGCATCCCCAGGGATGATATACTCCCTGAGGGGAATTATTTTCCTCAGGTCCTCATGTACGGAGCTTACGTAAGAAAAAGATAGATTTATGTAATGAGGTGATTTTTCACGAAAACGGCGCTATATAAATTAGCCAGATATTATTATTATTAATATTATCACCGAAATATATGATTCTTTTAAAGTGTTTCATCGGTAGATCTCTTTCTTTCTTAAAGGATTATACATACGGGCGATACCCAAGCTCGAAGCAGATGTTATTGTATAATAGTGTGTGTCAATTATTTCAACTTTTGAATTAAGAAACGCCTTATGTATACCTCAAAAGTTGCGTCATGCAAAAAAAATGAGAACTTTAAAATTATTATTTTTTTAAATGATTTTTTTTGAATAATTAAATCTTTTAACTTGGTTTGTTATTAAAAACTGCGTATTGCTGACAAAAAAGAAAAAAAAATCAGGTTTATGAATACAAGTAAAAAAAACAACAAAAACTTCAATGGCACAGTCCCAGTTCAACTTTCTTGCACCTAAAATTTTTAATAACTTATCAATTGAAATAAAATCTAAAGCCAAATATCTCACTTTCAGAAAGGCGCTTGCTGACCTTCTGATGAGTGACTATGATAGTGTTTACAACTTGTTTCACATACTCAGATAGTGATATAAATTTATTATTTATTCTTCTTTATTCTTTTTTACTTTATTTAAACCGAGACGTGCAAATTTACAGTAATATTTTCATTGTAACACTTGATATATATATATATATCAAAATACTAATAAAACTTGGAAAAAATATACTGCAAATTCTCAAGTTCGGTTTTTATCATAATATTGTAATGATTGTTTTTGTTTTAAAATACTGATTGCATTCAGTTCCCTCCAGTATAAGTACTTACCTAGTTCTCGCCTATTTATTACACTCATATACTCTCTTTATACTTACTCATGTTACATTTAGTTGGTACTTAAAGAAACCTTATTTTTCTTTCTTTTTATAATACTGCATACCAAAAAAAGAAAAAAAAAAATCATAAGAAATGAATGATATTAATTAATAATTTATTTTTATTATATTATTTTACTTAGATATACTTAGATATGTTTACACTTACGAGTACTAGACTCCAATTCAAACAACTATCCTCCGTTGGTCACCATGATACAGGCAGCTGCCTAGTATGGTGACCTAATGTACCTCCTGAAGTAAATTTATTATGTATGTAACATGTACTTACAAATAAATAAATAAATAAATAAATAAGGAAACACATCGAATGTGTTAAAATTTTTTTTGCGTTCTTTGCACTACAGTTAAAAAATTAGTTTTCTACAAAATATAAAATATGGACCCTTTCTTTTATTTTTTCCCAAATAACAATTTTTTTTTTAAACTTTCGGCCATTTTAGCGAGCTAATAGTGAACACCAATTTAATTTATTTTTACGTTTTCGAACAGCTACAGATCAGGCGTTTAAAAGGCAATTTTTTTAAAAAGGCATTTTTTTCTCTCTATGGAGAGCGACACAAACTATTGTATATTGTATAATCAACAACTATCCGATCAATAAGCGATATTCATAAACTCAACTCCCAACCACACAAGAATCGCGGGGCTAGTGGACGGTTGATTTTACGACTTCTGTGTTTCCTCCCTTCTGCAAAGTATTTTTTTCAAGATCCGCAGCTTCACTGTTTCCACGTTTTAAAAGGCTCTTCTTAAACGGGACCAAGGTCGACTAAACCTAAATAAGGTCATCATTCAAAATTCGTACCTCATTAATTTATTCCACAAAAATATAATAATTTTATTTCATTCAACAAAAAGTGGCATTTCATAAAAAGATTTTCAAGGTAAAGCTGTGGTTTTAGGTGGAAAACAGGGCTTAGAGCATAAAATAAATAAATCTTATTTCTTTGTTTTATTTTATTTTTATTTAATTTTTTTTTTAAAGAAAGACAATCATTCCCGGGTTACGAATAACCCAACAATATTAAAAAATCTCCTACTACCACCACAGAAAGCCGAAAATGTTGTTTGTGTTGTGATGGAGGACTTAGCCAGCCGAGGAATCGAACACGCGACGCCCAGGTGGGACCCAAGCGCTATGCCCACTAAACCACTGACCGGTCTTATAATTAACATAACCAATAATAAACATACACTATATTTAGATAAATAATAATACATAGGTTTGATACGTACACAGTATACGAACTAGCTATTGCTATCCAAGTCGTATACGAGTACTTAGTAGTAGTAGTGGTCATACTGGTCATATACGTAGTACCTACCCAATCCTCCATGGTTTGGGAAGTGCTTTAGGCTAATTTTGAACTATCATATTCCAGGGAATCCGGGGGGAACGTACTCTAACTTCAGAAGACGAAAACTATCCCAAAACATTGTAATTCGGAAAAGACTATGTGGAGCACGAACAAGACACCGATCTGCAGTCACACGGCAATCCGATTGGTCCCCCATACCGCGTGCGCCGCGGCGAAGATCATCCAGATCATTTTACTTTAAACTGCCGGTTAAATACACTTGTAAATCGCACTTATTCGCTCTCCACTTTCCTATACAATTGTTCATCACTATGGTGCGTTATGTTTGCATGTAATTTGTTAAATAAACCTGTAAGTATTATTATAAGCAATAATTATCAGCCTGAAACACTCATCAACATTGAAAAATCTTCCGAGAAAAGATACTTGCCGCCAACGGGATTTGAACCCGTGTCCTTCTGATTGCCGGTCAGCTGCTCTTGACCACTGAGCTATGGGGGCTTATCAAATACCCGCCAAATAATTCAATATATACTAGTGTTTCATTCAACAATTACTGCTTATTATATTTTTTCCACCTGAAAACAACCAACTTTATTTTTGCGAGAGAGACATTGTAAGTGTTAAATCCCTCGCTAGGTGGCGTCGGGTTGTTTCAGGCTGATAGTTATTGCTTATAATAATTGTTACCCTTTGTGCTATGCTGTAAGTATTAAATCTATGATCTGCTTATTTGATTTACAACACATTACACACACGAAAATATAATCCCATAACTACATATATTTTTTTTACTTATGCCACCATGTAACCCCTCGTATTATAATTTATTGGCAAACCTACATTCACGTAGGTTTGTACGTAGGTTTTGATTTAATCTAAAAACACTTGAGTCGAAAACTACTTGGATAAAATATTATAAACTAAATAAAATAACAGTACGTATTTAAAACCCTTTAGTTCAAAATGACTTCGGAATTCCCAAGATGATTTATTGCTCTATTATTTGAGATTTGAGAGCATCCGTATAAAATATTAATTCCCTCCTTTGCTTTCAGAAATGACTTGGTATGCTGTCAGATTTGCTCTGCCGAACATAATGTTTTTTTGCGTTTTTATTACTGTGAAAAAATAAGTATTTTTTATCGTCATCGCCCATTAACCGCGCCCACTCTTATATTTTTAGGGGTTTATCTTTTACGAGCTGGTTTGATGTGGACTGTATAATGTTTGCCCTAATTTTTCTAGTAAATGTTGAATTATGCGGTATTAAATCAAGTTCTTACAATCATCTCAGATTCCAGAAATTTGAACGGTCGAAAATTATACACGTTGCTTTTTTGGGTTGAGGTATTTTGTAATAATTCGTTTGAAAGGAAACAATTATTTCTTCTTTGTAAAAAAACATTGATAGAATTTTTTTTGCTTACATAAATTTAATATACACGTTGTCCGGAAACTCGCAGTACAAGCGGGAAACTGGTAAATCTACATCACATTCGGAGTCGATTTGTGATATAACTTTTTTGATTTGAGCTTTCGTTTTCGAGTAAATCGGGTCCGAAGTTGGATTTTTTTTGGTTAAATTTGAAAAACATTTTCACTAGGGGGTTGATTTCAGCTGTGTAATGTCTTATAAAATGCTTCGAAGGGTAAACCGGGCTCAAATTTTTTTTTAACCCTTTAGTTGCCGAAAAATGGAAAAATAGAAAAAAAATAATATTAAAGTTTTTTGGGTTCTCTACGTGATGTAGATTCATCAGTTTCCCGCTTGTACTACGAGTTTCCGGACACGTTGTAAATTACGAAAAAAATAAAAAGTGTGCAGTTCACACGCGGAAGAAGTGAGACCTTAAGAAAACTAAAGAAGACATTAGTAAAGAGGCTATGAAGAACCGCATTATTAAACATTATTTTATCATTTTTACATTATTAAGCATTATTAAACATTATTTAATCTCATTCTCTCGCATGCTATAGATGGGTGTGGTTGTCTCTTTTTAGCGTCGCTTTTTCCTTATTCAGTATTTTTTTCATCGAGTTTCAAATAAAAACGGTGCTGATAAATTTTTCACTTCAACAACCTTTTTTAAACGGTGAATAAAAATTAAAAAAAAACATTCAAATTACATGAGAGAAAAAAGAAAGATAAACACAGTTGTAATTTTAGAAAAAAAAAATATGACACCAAAAAATCCCAAGTTCAGGTGTACACGTATGATTTTTTTATGAAGCAGTATATACAGAATTATAAAACTAAACAAGTTAATTAAATATTTTGAATTTATTTGTTCAGAGGTTAACTGCAGGAAAATATTTATATCATTGTGATCCAAGTTTTTATTTCATTTTTATAAGTGCTGTAAGTCCATATGGCTTTATATTTAATTTTTGGAGTCTTATAGAAGTGAAGTATACATTTTCGGTGCAATGAAAAAAGCACGTCTCTGCCCAAACCTAGTTTTGCACAGAAGAACCCCAAGCTGATTATTTTCTATTGCTGAAACGATTGATGTTTTTTGAAAATAGAATATATCGAGAAAATATTTATTTTAGCCATTGTACACAATTATTTTTTTGGATTCTTCATCAAATCGTATACCGAATATGAAAATTGTAAATAATTTCAATTCAATTTGGGAGGCGGGTACTGAGGCGGTAATGCCTCCCCGGGAACCATTTATTGAACAACCAACACCTCTACCAATGGTCTGCCATTAGTCACCCCAAGTGTTTCGCTACGTTTAGTGACTTAGCACGGGTGCCCGGGTTCATGGGGTGAGTGGGTCTTGGCGGCTGATGCGTCTGCTTACCAGCTGCATGGCAGGCTGAGAGGTTCCCTTTGACTTCTCCAGCCATGCTCTCTCGGAACATCGCCTTGCACCGCAGTGGGAGGGATGGATTCATACGTCCGTCACTCCTGGACACACTGACCCCCAGATTCCTACCTACTTCTAATACCCGTTTCCTACCCAAAACTTCCTCTCCTTCCTTTCCAAAAAGGCACTAATCACAGCATTTCCAAACACGACGTAGACCCCGAGGGGAATTATTATTCATCAGGGCCTCCTGTGTGATGCTAATATATTTTTAAAAATATGTATAATTTTTTTGGTGTTTTAATATTATAATTATAAGTTGAAAGGAAAAGAAAATTGTGAAATAACACAAACTAATCAAATAAAATATGTATTTTCCACGCCCGCGACCTTCGGATTGCGAGTCAAAGAGCCTTACCGCTCGACCACGCCGGCCGTTATTGTATAAAAAAGGAGCTGAAGGAACATTTTGACTTTGAACTGATAAATAAAGCACTCGCCAATCGTTGCAAATAGTATACAATCCGACGAGAATCAAACGTGTAGACTTCAACTCAATTAATTATCCGAAGTACTAAACTTTGGAGGGGATAGTTGTGTCGTAAACGTAATGTTTTTAAGAACCTCAGAAAGTTCCTAGCCCTTTCGTTTAACAGCTTTCCTCACGACGCGGGCGTGTAATAAAGACTTTTCTTCACGTCTGCCCCAATATTCCGAGGCATTGATTTAGCTTGAAGTTTTACAACCCCCGACTCTTCAGCGGAGGTTGGACTCCCGAGTTCTATAGATTATTCGTGGCCACGTTAAAATAGCAGAATAGCTTTTATGTGTTGATTATTTCTATGTAGCTTAAGATGTTAAAAGGTTAAAACATTATCTGTAGTGAGGTCAATTTGGTAGGCAGGAATGGGTTGGTACCTTTATTGGATAACCAACACCTCTGCCATTGGTCACCCCAAGTGGTTCGCTACGTTTGGTGACTAAGCAGGGGTGCCCGGGTTCATGGGGTGAGATTTGTCTAGGTTTTGGAGGCGGATGACCAGGACATACTGAACCCCAGATTCCCACCCGCTCCTTAAACCCTTTTCCTTCCCAGGACTCTCCTCTCCTTCCTTTCCTTAAAAAACCCTCCACACAGCATCCCAAACGATGACATAGAGGCCCCGAGGGAAATTATTTTCATCAAGGCCTCCTTTGTGGTGCTCATGTAAAAAAAAAGTGAATCGTGTAGTGTGGGTTTCTAATTTTATCTTAAAATAAATCAAAAACCAAAACTTCTTCGGATATCATAAGTGTTTATTCATTATCAAAGATGTTTCTAATTAACTTTAAAAATAAATCAAGCACCATAATTTCCTCTGAAATAATAAGATTTGGAAGTAGGACTTAAGTACATACCACACACCCACTCATTTACAAACCATATCATGTATTACGTAATTTTTTTTTCAAATAACGAAATATACTATTTGTTCAAGGCAGTGGCGTAGCGTGGGTTTCAGCCGCCCGGGGCGGAGGAAAATTTTGCCGCCCCCCCCCCCCCTCCTCGCTAACTTCTACGTAGATATTTTTTTAATTCCGATTTTTATAATCCGATGTGCCAAGTACGCTTCCAATAAAACCATGCTTATAAATTCTACTACAAATTTATATATAACTGCTCTCAAAAATCGAGGATGGTATGCTTGTGATAGAATTTCGCATCTTCATAACGCATACTCAAATGCAAAGCTTCACCCTACACGATAATCCGGCAATTTATTGTTATATTGATAACATAAAACTGGTTTAAAATAAACTACCAAAAATACACTCAGAACATAAAAATGGTTTTTCTTTGATTCTAGCGGCACTTACATTCTGAACACCAAACTGGTTTTAATTAAATCTGTATGCGGTGAATGAAAACTACACTCAGAACATGAAAAGGGTTTTTCTTTGATTCTGGCAGCACATAGTCTGCAAATAGAATAATATAAGTAACTGAACTTCAAATAAGAGGATGTTTTCCTTCGAAATGTGTCAACAGATGAATCCACAACAGGAAATTTACATTCTCAATACAAAATTGGTTTGAATCAAGTCTGTATGCTGCGAATTGAAAGTACACTCAGAACATGAAAATGGTTTTTCTTTGATTCTGGCAGCACATACAGAGTTTGCAACTAGAATTTTATAACTGAACTTCATTAATTTTATATTTATAACTGAATTTTATAACTGAGATTCACCTGCTGACACAATTCAAAGGAAAACTGATTTAACCTTTCGAATAATAAAAAAAAATATTTATATACTTTTGCCTGTCACAATGCTTGCGCACAAAATTTCCGGTTCTTCCCATGCATTTTAAACGTTCCCTTTTGTTTTTTTTTTTAATCCTTTTTGAAAAATTCAAAATTGTTCTAAAATCTAGATAAAGTAATTTTTCCGACGTGCTTATAAGAACATAATTGTTTTTAAATATTAAAATTTTGATTTTGGAAATGTGAATTGGCTCAAAAATACACGCCTGCGAATATTCGAATAAAAGTACCTAAAATAGAATAAACTTTAAATTTGAAATACAGATTAAAAAAATTTAATAAAACTGTAACTTGTCGCAATCACAAATTTATTTTAAAATTAAATGTATGGGACATAATTTTATAATTTTATTTTAAAATTAAATGTGCGGAAGAATTTGAATCTCCAGTGATTAGACGGGTTAATTAAATCTGTATTTGGCGAATTAAAACTACACTCAGAATATGAAAATGGTTTCTCTTTGATTCTGGCAGCACATATGTGTCTGCAACTAGAATTTAATAACTTCACTTCGAATTAAATAATGGCCTCTTTCGAAATGTATCAGCAGATGAATGCACAACTAAACACAATTCAGGTTTTAATTAAGAGTGAATCTAAACAGAGTTATCAGCTTTGATTAGTATTACTATCATAATATCCGTACGATTTTCCCACGAATTGCGAAATTTGCAGCTTAAAAAAATATAATTATTGATATTTTTAATAAATAATAAAGAAAAGAGTTGGATTCGTAAACGAAAGTATCGTAGTACATTTTCAAATAATGATTTGAAATGGTTTAAATTTTTCTAAGATAATATTATTATTTATTGCGAAAATTTGCCGCCCCCCTTAAAAGTGCCACCCGGGGCGGGCCTCCCCCCCCGCCCACCCCACGCTACGCCACTGGTTCAAGGAAATGTAACTACCTCAATAAAAAAATCTTTGTTCAGGTAAAATCCAAATAAACACCACGATTTCACAGTTGAAAAACTGAGTGGGAGAGTGAAAATGAGAATTTGTGGATTATGATCAAGTCCAATTCTCATTCCAACTCACTCATTTATATTTGCGTCCTTTATATTCCTCCTTGAATAACTGTTGACAAGTATTGTAATCAGATCGAAAAATTACAAGATCTGTATTTAAAGAATCCAATATCAAATACCTCAACCAAGTCTAGTGTTGACATATTTTTTTTGTCTACGTAAAATTATTAAAAATCATCAAACAAAACAATAGTGAGCTAAGTCTAAAGTGCTCAAATTTTATAAACTGTAGACCGCGCGTCAAACCAACGAATTTTTATCGTGTGAAGTGGCCTGCTTTAGTGTTTTTTACCTACATTTTAAAACTGCCACGAAGTGTCAAACTATACCCACTGAAAAAAATAAACTGTTGTAAAATACAAATAGTGCCCCATTCGAAGAAATCTTAGTGACGCTAAAGTGATACCGATTACTATCCTATAATAATATTATCCATTTATAAATCACATTTTTACGTAAAGATCGTGTTAAACAATATTATCATGAATACAAAGTGCATTGTTTGCCAAAAAAACATTGACAATCCATCAGACTTTATATGCTGTGGTGTCTGTGAAAAAAACTACCACCTTATATGTGCAGAAATTACTGAAACGACACGCCGCAGAGCCAGGAGTTTGCAATGGAAATGCAAAAAATGTGTAAAAAATGCTAAAAATAACAAATCCCAGCATACAGATAATGTCATATTATCAAACAGCGAACAAGAACCGCCATCTATTATCAAACAAGCAAAACAGTTTACTCAACCACCGAAACCTGAACTATCAAATCAATCAATCGACACAGAAAACTTAACATCTGAAAATATAGATGGCGCCAATAGTCTCTTAACCTCCCAATTATTTATAAAAGAGCTGACAGATTTTAAAACATCCATAATGAAATTCGTGGAAGACAAATTTGTTTCATATATAAATAAATATGAAGCTCTCATCTCACAAAATAACGAAATAATAAAATCTATCCAATTTATGGCAGATCAACAAGAAGACCTAAGAAAACGGATAAATGTTATGGAAAAGGCACAAGAAATAGTCAACGAAGAATTAACTGCTCAAAAAAATCGCAATAATATACTACTAAATAATATTTCTAAACAAGATGAAAAAATTGATAAATTGGAGTATCTAAGCCAAATTTGTAACATCGAGATTAGAGGTGTTCCGGAGTCCGACACTGAAAATAATACAGAAGTTGTCAAAAAAATCTCTAAAATTATCAACTACGAAAATACCGACGTGCATTCTGTAATAACAAAAATCTTCAGGCTGGGACCGAAATTCTCCGATAAAAATCCAAGACCTATCGTAGCGACTTTCAATACCATAACATCGCGGGATGACTTCCTATCCAAATTCAAAACCTACAGGAAATCCACAACCAGTATGACAAATAAAATTAATACAAGGGACCTAGGATTATCGCAAGCCGCCAAACACATTTACGTATCAGACCAATTAACTCAAAAGGAAAATTTTTATTATCGCAAACAAAAAAATTTGCTAAAGACAATAATTATAAACACTATTGGTCCACCGGAGGGCGCATACTTTTGAGACAAACTGATACCTCCAAGATAATTTCAATAAATAATATTGCTGACCTGGTCCGTGAAAAACGTCAATTACTTAATTAATTTAGTGACTGACGATACAAAGTACTGTGCTGCTACATCACTTCACTATACTAGATAGTAATGTCTGCATTATATGCTTTTATCCGTTATTCTATTATACTCAATCTGTACAACTTAAATCTGATAAACAAACTCACTACAAAATCATTTTCACCTTTCCATTCGCATTATGGTATGTTTCGCTTATTAATCTAGTTGCATCCTTATGTTAACTTATTTATCTCACCAAACTATTCCCAACAGATATACTTACCTTGCTATTATGCGTTATATTGTTTTAATATACTTTAATATTGTTATTTCTATAATCATAACTTTTTTCCCTGGTTTTTTCATGATTCATACCACGATTTTCGACAAGATAACACATACTCAAAATAATGTACTATCCTTCTTCCTATTATTATTATTTAGATCGATTGTTTTTTGTTTTGTCTCATTAGTCACACCACCACCATGATATTTTACAGATATTTTACGATAAAATGTGTTAAAATGTGTTAATGCTTATACATAGTATTGCCAATTTTCTCAGATTGTAAACAGGAATCAATTATACCACACACGCATATACTATCTACTAGCAACAACATTTACAGTAATATATATCACAATAATAATAAAACTTGGAAAAAATATAAGTACTGCAAATTCTCAAGTCGGTTTTTATCATAATATTGTAATGATTGTTCTTGTTTTAAAATATTTATTGCATTCAGTTTGCTCCAGTACTTACCTAGTTCTCGCCTATTTATCACACTTCAAACACACATACTCTCTTTATATTTACTTAGGTTACATTTAGTCGTACTTAAAGAAATATTGTTTTTTTTTTCAAAAAAGATTTTTTTCATAAGAAATGAATGATATTAAATTATATTTTTTTTATATTTTTTTAAAATAATTTTACTTAAATATGTTAACACTTAACTAGACTTCACTTCGAAATAACTATCCTCCATTGGTCACCATGATACAGGCAGCTGCCTATTATGGTGACCTAATGTATCTTCCCAAGCAAATATACTAATTATGTAACATGTAATTAATAAATAAAATAAATAAATACTAATGAATGTAAACTTCACCCGCCATAACACAGGGTCATCCCTAGCATGGAGGGTGAAATACCACAAAAAACTATATGTACTCACGATAATTCATGTATTAAATAAATAAATAAATAAATAAATAAATAAATTCACAGTTTATTTTTATTGGTGATTTTAATTTGTCTGAAATTAAATGGTTACCCGACACTTCATTTAAAAATGTACTTTCACCTTCTGATTATAAAAGTCAGAAGGCGCACAGTCTTGTCAACCTTTCTTCAATTTGTAATTTAAGTCAATTCAATTATGTATTAAATATAAATGAAAATGTGTTAGACCTTGTTTTTTCTGATAAAATTAATATAGATCTACATATAGCACAAGGCTTAACTAAATTGGATAATTATCACCCCTCATTTGAAATCACGGTAAAAAAAAAATAAAAATCATTTCTTAGAAACTAATAAAAATGATTCAAAGTACAACTTCAGGAGGGGAAACCATGATGAATGTCGGCAGGATCTATTAGCTGTTAATTGGATAACTCTTTTTAAAAATAAAAATGGGAATAGTATGGTTGTCTTGTTTTATGAAAAACTGTGGCAAATAATAGACAAAAATTTTAAAAAATATGTTCTTAAATCAAAAAACCAATACCCTAGCTGGTTTAATCAGCAATTGATTGATCTTCTTAAGAAAAAAAATAAAATTAGACTTAAGGCAAAAAAACATGACAACGTTTCAGATTATAGAGAATTCTCCAATTTACGCTTAGAATTTGGAAGAGTTCCGAATAAATCATTTTTAAATATAAATTTTTAAATTTAATAAATAAGTATATGTTTAGTATTGTCATTTGAACAATAGTGGCGCACTCCTATGTTTTCTACTCTTATTTGACATACTGTAAATTAATTAAAAATATGATTAATTGAGGTCAATTAAGTTATCTTAATATATAAAACAAAGTCGGTTTAGTTACACTATTTATAACTCGAGAACGGCTGGACAGATTTTGATGATCTTTAATTTGTTGGATTTGTCTCCGCCCCGGATAACAGAATAACTATTAAAACTATCAAGGCCTTTGACAAAGTGTGCCATAAAATTCTACTGGTTAAACTACGTAAGCTCGGTATTGACGGAAAACTTTTAGACTGGTTTGCAAGCTATCTATCTGATAGAGTTCTACTTGTAAAAATTAATTTGTTCTATTCCAATCAATTTATAGCTACCAGTGGTGTACCTCAAGGGTCCCATTTAGGCCCAATTTTGTTTTTATTGTTCATAAATGATATTGTTGACATATTTGATAAAGATGTAGATGTATTGCTTTTTGCAGACGATTTAAAAATATTTAAAATCATCAAAACCGCTGAAGATTGTGCCTGTCTACAAAATAATTTAAACAAATTAATTAGTTGGTGCTCTATTAACAAACTTTATCTGAACATAAATAAGTGTTATTCAATAAGTTTTTACAGAATAAGTCAACCAATTATTCATCCTTATGAACTTAACAACTCTACCCTTACCTCTGTCGAAGAAATTAGTGACTTGGGCATAACTTTCGACTCTAAATTAAACTTCATATCCCATATAAACTCAATCTATAATAAAGGTATCAAAATGCTTGGCTTGGTTCTTAGAAATTCCAGAGGTTTCAAGAATATTTCAACTTTAAAAATTTTGTATACATCCTTAGTACGTAGTCAAGTCGAATATAACTCCTCGATCTGGTCCCCCCATTTTAAAATACATTCAGATTCAATCGAAAAAATTCAACACAAATTCTTAAGATATATTAATTTTAACCTCGGTATTCCCATTGAAAACATAAATTATAATTACTTGATGAAAGAATTAAATTTACTAAGACTGTCAGATCGAAGAATTATATCAGACTTAATATTAATGTTCAAAATTGTAAATGGTAGAATAGACAGTCCTGATCTAACTAAGCTCATTGAATTTCATATTCCCACGAGAACCACTCGTTCTAAAACCCTTTTTAAATGTAACAATAATCGGACTGAGTATACGAAACACTCACTTTTACCTAGGTTGCATGAAGTTACTAATAGATATGCAGATGTGATAGATCTATTTAACTGCACGGAACAGAGGTACAAGACGGCTATGCTATCATATTTTTTTAGTCACTATTAATTTTATTTCTATTATAGATTTTTGCATGTAAATGTATCTCTGGTGTCACTTCCCAATGTATCGTCACAATTAACTGTTATTCATACACTGTTTTACCATTACTAATATTTTGAATATGAATTTGTGACATGTAATTAATGTTTATGGCATACTTATGCCGTTTGTATTAAATAAATAAATAAATAAATAAATAAATAAATAAATAAATAAATAAATAAAAACATCGCAAAAATTCACGAAAAGGAAAGTTATGAGGAAAATTCATTTCCTCATACATTTTGTATGAAACGAATTTTCATCTTTTGAAAGAGCTGCAGCAATATTATGTTAGGTATAATATTGAAATTTGCGTGAATTCCAATAATTCAAAAACGTCAAATGTCAATGCAATGATTGTTTTGCTTTTGTTTTTAAACATATAATGCTGCCACTCTTTCTTACGCACTAAATGTCAACAGTCGAAAATGAGACCAACGGTGAACGCATGTCTGCACAACTCCAGGAAAACAGTCACTTCTTTCCAAAACATTCAAGACGCATTACAACGTGGAGTATTGCAATTCGGTGAAGTCAATCAAATACATCTGCAAATTTATCACAAAAGTCAGCAATATGGTGGTTTTTGGCGTTCAAACTACAAATAAAAAAACAACGACAACATGCGCTATCAAGTTGTTGAGCTACAATGAGGCGATTTGACGTATATTCTCATTCCCCATTCATGAACGATATCCCATTGTTGTACATTTGGCGGTGCATCTGGAGAATGGTCAACGAGTTTATTTCATTGTATCGAATGTTGCCAAACGTGCTGAAATACCTCCAGCAACAACGTGAGCAGTTTCTTTTCAATTTGCCAATACGATCTGTTTGCCCGAACGTTGCTTTATTCTGAGATGCCACGTTATTACACTTGGAACGCTTCGTCGAAGAGATTTCCACGTCGAAACCACGGCGATGTGGTTACTGATCATCCGGTTATGCGTTTTACTGATGCTATTGGTCGCATTTACAGAGTTCATCTAAAAATGACGAATGCTTCTACTTGCGGTTGTTGCTGGTGAATGTTCGTGAGCTGACATTGTTTGAATCACAAGTCAATGGTGGTGCCCAACATTGCGTGTTGCAAGTCAGCAGGTCAATTTTCTTGAAAACTATATTCATTGGGACATGAAAATCGCTGGAGCAATTGTTTCTGCATCTCCAATGTGATATGCACATTATTTGCTATCATTATTTCGACATGTTTCCCATCGAATCCACGGGAACTATGGAACAAGTACAAGGATGACATGTCAGAAGACATTTTACATCGAATTCGTTTCAGTTCAGGGAATCCTGATCTCGAGGTGAATGAGGATATAAGCTTTGTTTTTGATCGAAGACATGTATTACCTCATGTACGGCAGTTTGTTAGTCAAGTTAGGAATACTAACGCCAGATCGAGGAATGAACGACGATTTCAATCAAGAATTGAAACGTAAACGTCAATATGACCAAGATGCATTGAACCAATCAGATCGAAAGAATGTACCACTCTTGAACCCCAAACAGAAGGAAGTGCACGATACGTTAATGAAGGCACTTGATGATGGAAACAGTGACTTATTTTTCCGCGATGCGCCCGATGGAACTGGGAAGACATCTAATGACAACAAAACGAAAAATGTCGTATATTACAAGGTGCTTCAATGAAGGGAATCGACCCAAGTGCAACCCGTCCAGCAAATAGTTAACAGAAAGTAGTAAAATAATGCCACGTGAATCATTTCGATTAGCTTTAATAAAGCAAATCCTTGGTGCCACGTAAATTACATTTCTTAATTCATTTATAGTATTTATTTTAACTTAAAAAAATGAAATTAATTCAGTATCGGAAAAAAATCACGAAACATCACGAGGGGGGAGGATATAATGAGATATCACGTGTATGTTTTTTGTTGAATGCACGATTTCTAAATCAAACAACGGGTATTTAAAGATATTATTCTGAAAATTTCAATATACTTTTTACTAAAAAAATAAAGGTGATATTGGGTATGGGGGGGGGAGGGTAATATAAAACCTCACCACATATCACCAGGGGGGGAGGGGGTTAAAAAGTTGCTAAAAAACATCGGACGACCCCTGTGCACTAATTGCATAGATACGTGAAATTAAAATCCTGTTTTACACAACACCTTAAAAGGTTAATTTTTCAAATTAAAATCTCCAAATGCGTTAAATCTTTCGTTTCATGGAAAGTTGATCATACTTTGAAAGTTTATTCGTAAAATGAAAATTTTCAAAAATTTTAGATCTCTTTTTTTTGTCAAAGAATGTCAAACGTCCCGAGTTAAGAAAAAACTAACGATATTTAAAAAAAAAATTCACTATCATATAAACAAAAAGTTTAAAATGACATTCGTTACTATTATTTGTATGAACTGGCACCAATTCTTTTAGACAGATGAATCATGAATACTTTTCAAATATAATCTATTCACCTAACCAATTGTACAAAATTGAGATTAGTTTTGTGATAACTTTTTTAATATTAGCTCCACACAGGAGGCCCTGAGAAAAATATTTTCCCTCAGGAAAAGAAGGAGAGGAAGTAAAAAGTTAAGACGGAAAAAGTTGGGCAGGAAAAAGGTAAGAGGGGTGGGTAGGAATCAAGGGTTCAGTATATCCAGGTCATCCGCCGCCAGATCCAGACAATCTGCACCCTATGAACCAAGGCACCCCTGCTAAGTCACCAAACGTAGCGAACCACTTATGTATCAAAAGTCAACCAAAAAATTGAATGATTCTTATTAGGTAACGTTTTAGTGTCCGACCGAAACAAATTTTTACGGCCGAAACCGAAACCGATACCGAAACTTCCATATAAGACCATGTTTTTGTAGGGAAAAAATTGTCAATCTTAATCAGCCAGTCTTTATTTTTAAATCATTTATTAATCATTCAGTTTCTGATACTTGAACAACTAATAATAAACAGAACATAATTATTATCACTCCCTATTTCAAATAAATTATTTGTGCTTTTTGAAATAAGGAGTTGATTTTAAATAAATGTACTTACCATACCTTGAATATTTATTTCGAATCAACTCCTTCGTAAATAATATTTAAAAAATAAATAGTAGGAATTTACGAAAAACATAAAATAAAAGGTACAAAACTAAGTTACTTGCTTTTTTACCTAGTTTGTTTAGGCACACTTTGGATACACTAAACCAAAAATACTCTCATCTTAAGAACAAAATAATTTCTTCTAAACTGTGGTAAAATTAAAATTACAAAGAACCCACTAAGTACAACAAGTGAATATTTTTATTGCAAATAATACTTAATGAGAGCTTCATTGAGCTACAACTATTAATAATTTTAATGGACCAGTAATTATTATCAGTATTCATAATAATTATAATTAAACAATCTAATAAACAGTTCCTGACACGACTATGAGAGCGGGCGCAACAAAAACATGTCCGATCGCTGCTCGAAACCTCCCGAATTCAGTTTCAGTTTCGGCCGTGGTTTCGGCTGGATGGCAGCCGAAACCGAAACTTAGCCGAAACTCGTTTTTTTGCCGAAACTAGGTCGAAACAGGAACCGAAACCGAAAGTTCGGTCGGACAGTAAATGTTTCACCTTGTTTGGGACGCGGGTATGGGTACCGCCAGGAACCATTAATTGGATAACCAACACCCCTGCCGTAGGTCACCTCAAGTGGTTCTCTACATTTGTTGACTTAGAAGGGTTGCGTGGGTTCTTGGGGTGAGATTTGTCTAGGTCTTGGCGGTCAAGGCATTTGCCCACCTCCTGCATGGCGGATCGGATCGGAAGAATTTGGTTGAGGCAGACCTAATCTAGATCCTACTCTCAACCTATGGCCTTGCATTGCTGTTGGATAGATGAATTCGTACGTCCATTACTCCTAGATACATTGATTATTAAACAATACATTTAATAATGCATTGTTTAATTATTTACATTGACACGCTACGTGACTTTTATTGCCAGAAATATCTGTTACAAACGAAAACCGCCAATTTTTAGTTGCTCTAGAATTTAGGAAGTGGGAAAAAAAGCTGAAATCTATTTTCAAATTACACACGGTATTAAAGGGTTAAAAGCTTTTCTCTCCCTATTTAGGCGAAAATATTGCCCAATTCAATTTCCCTGTCAAAATCATGAGGGATATCTTTTCGTGCGAAACTGTTTTGTCACACCAGAGAAAGGGAATAATAGCGCGTATAAATCGCCGGCAATACATTATTATTCTTCGCCAGTCCGGCCCTGGAGTCATAAATCACAGGGGCGGCGGGGGGAATATTGTAAAATTTAATTACGTAACTGTCCGAACCGTTTGGGCATAGTTCTGTGAATAAAGACCGCCGCTACTAGATAAATGCAATTATTTCTACACGTCAGTCTTTGATAATAAATTGCCAACGTCACCGACCACATTAATTATTTTATTATTGCAGAAACTACTTCTCAAATTTATAGTCACTTATTTACTTTACACTTTTATTTGTTGCACGATAAGGTTTGAGCAATTAATACATCTCTGTAAGGAAAATGAAGTTTCATAGGTTTTTGGTAAATCTTTGGAACCATTTATCGGATAACCAATGCCCTTTTTTATATGAGCTCCACACAGGAGGCCCTGAGGAAAATAATTTCCCTCAGGGCCTATGTCATCTTTGTTAATGATGCTGAAGGAGGGAGAGGAGAGTTCTGGTAAGGAAAAGGGTTTAAGGGGTTGGTAGGTAACTGGGGTTCAGTGTGTCCTGGTCATCCGCCTCCAAGACCTAGACAAACCTCACTTCATGAACCCGGGCAACCCTGCTAAATCACCAAACGTAGCGAACCATTTGGGGTGACCTATGGCAGAGGTGTTGGTTATCCAATAAAGATTCCCGGGGCGGCAGTATCCATTCCTGCCTCCCAAATTGCCCTTGCCATAAGTCACCCCAGGTTTGTTGACCTAGCAGGGACATCTGGGTTCATGGGGTGAGGTTTATCTAGATTGGCGGAGGATGCGTTTATCCATCTATAGCATGGCGGACCGGATCGAGAGAGACTGGTTAAGGGAGACCCTATAACCTCTTTAACCGGATTCTCTCGACCCATCGATGCATAGCAGTGGGATGGATTGATTCATATGCCCGTCACTCCTAGACATATTGATCCCAGATTTCTACTCACCCCTCACACCCTTTTTCTTCATAAAACTTATAAAAGGACTCTCCATACTACATCCATAAAGATGACATAGGCCCTGAGAGATATTTTTTTCTCAGGGCCTCCTGTGTGGAGCCAATATAAAAAAAAAAAATTGGTAAATTTTGGGGATTGCTGGCAACGGTTAATACGCACTTTTTTTTGAAAAAATCTTTTGATTCACCTTAATTACATTAAAAAACAACTATTTGCATTGGGGGAAGTGGAAAATATTTTTGTGTAACATGGTTTGTGATACAAAAGAAAGTGCCCCTTTATAACGCCTACTCGCGTCAAGGCAAGAAAAACATCCCAGTTTTCAAGTAGTTTAGCGGCTACGCTAGGTTTGTGTAACATGATTTGTGATTCTGGCGTACAATCTCACAAGACGAAAGCTAATTCTAATTTTACGTAATGAAATTTAGAATAAAATATTTTCCACTTCCCCCAATGCAAATAGTTGCCTTTTAATGTAATTAAGGTGAATCAAAAGGTTTTTTCAAAAAAAGTGCATATTAACCGTTGCCAGCGATCCCCAAAAATTAATAAAAAATTGCCCGGAGAAAATAAAACTTTGGCATCCCCAAATACTGGGGAATGTTTTGAGTGGGGAAGTGCCTAGCTATTCAAATCTGGATACCAAGCACAGTTTTCGAGAATAAAACGAATTAATAATTTATTTTGTAGGCGTTTGGAGCCATTGCAGCAGCTCTTCAAAAGGTACCAAGTAAATAACTAGGGTTTGAAAAACCGTACTCAAATAGCCTGAGAGTGAATGCATTTTTTAAAACTTTACCTTACAAGAATTTTACTTGTTTGCTGGGTTACGGTTTTCAGGCGCAAATTTCAACATATCAGAGAAAACCATTTCTATGTTTCTGGTAAAGTGTGTTTTTTTTTTAAATTTTAACTCAAAACTAAACTTAAAAATATGTTTTGATGATTTCGTAATGATTTAGATATTTTGTAAACGGTGATTTTATTATTATAATTTCAATTTAAGTATTTCATCTGTTCGAGACTATTTGTTCGGTTTAAAGTATCTTCATGTTTGGCGGAGGGAATCATGACCACTTCATCCAGTCATATTATGTTATACAAAGAAATGACATCGAACCGTGATGGTGGAAATTGTAAAATATTGACAAATATTGTACTTATCTTTCTCCCATTGCCAGCTCGCTCGGGTAGTTATTTGTCGTGCTTTCAGTTCGTTGATAGCCGACTTGGAAAATATCCGCTCCACAGAATGTTTACAAAGCAATATGCTTGTAAACAACCATAATTGCCCTCTGTGGAGTAAAAACACGAAAGCATTAGTTTCGGAAGTTAACTGAAACCCACCGTTAGCTACGTTAATTAATTACTATAAGATTCAACAGATTTATATCTCTCTCGGTCGGTAATGAAAAGTATTGATATGATTTCTTTCTAATACGCTGACAGTTGTTTTTGTTGTAGTGTTAGTTCTATAAAACCCATTTTTTATAGATAATTTTTGTGGAAACGCTATGTTGACGACAAAATAATGTATTTGGAAAGGTACCGAACGTCATCTTAACTCCTTCCTGTTCCTCCTAAATTCATCTCATAAAAAAATAAATAAATAGGAAAAAATTGTTGTTTAAATTTATTAGACCTATGCCTATCCATTGTTAATAATAAATTTGATTTCAATATTTATAGAAAACCTACCTTCACAGACACCGTAATTCACAGTACTTCTAACCACCCCATCTCCCATAAATATTCCGCCTTTCATTTTGTGATTCACAGACTTGTGATTCCTTTATCTAATGTTAACTTTAATGAAGAACTCTCTAAAATCAAATCTATTGCAATAATCGTTAAAATCCTTACAAAAAAACTTAATCTCATATCTTAAAATAAATTTCTTTATAATAATACACACAACATCAAAGATAATAAAAACCACGGTTGGCGTAGAATTTTATTCATAAATAATTTTTCACCTTCATGTGTTTCTAAATTCCCCACAGAAATTAATGCCGCGTTTTATACTAATAATAACCTAGGTAAGCTTTTAATAAATTCAAAAGATAAAGAAAATATCTTAAGGCATTCTGGCACCTATAAACTTAAATGTTATGATTGTCCAGCCTTTTGCATAGGTAAAACGGCTAGAATCATTCAAACAAGGGTGTTCGAACACTTGAGATGTCTAAACAGTATAGGTTTTTCACCTAATAGATAAAAATCACTCATTCAATAAATCTTCCGGGATGTATTGCATAGAAATGGGATAGGTACGCCTTAACAATCTTGTAGTCCTTGAAATAAAAAAGTAATTAAAATAAATAAAACCAATTTACTTAATAAACAGGTAGATTTGTCTAACACCCCCTCCCTCCTAGGCATCTCCTTCCTCGCCCCACCTAAGTTGATGTTCTGTCTCCCTCTTCTAATTTTCTTTTAAATACCATATATATCTATATTCTGTTCAATATATTTTTATTCACCCCTGAGGAAGGCTCGGTATGAACCGAAACCGGTTGGATTAAGAAATAATAAAGTTGAATTGAAACAAAGTTATTTTATTGTGTATATTATGAAACAGGATTCCTTGAATATTTCTCCTTTCTAATTCGCAAACGGAACAAACAAGTTATTTCAAACTCGAACTAGAACACGACCGGTCTCCAGCTAGGTAGTATAAATAGTAAAAATCATCATATAAAAGTGATTGTAATATAAATTCAGAATACTTGTCTGATCGGAGTGTGTTTAAAAAAAAACTATAACTTTTAAATAAAACAATGCCGCTGATACCTACATTTATTTATTTATTATTTAATCTAAAGTAGATCTGAAATTAAACCAATTGTAACAAGAATTAAATTGATGTTACCCATTGCATTGTTGCATCGCACCCTGGAGACGGGACGTCGAAGACCGCTGAGTTATTAATTTAACCTTGATTCTACATATTTAAAAATAAGCTTTCAGAACATCATAACGGCTTGAATTCAAATGTACAAAAGTGAACATCGGCCATGACCGACTAGTTTTACGCCAAAAACCAAAAAGAGCATCGAAGGACTCGTGAACCCACGACTGACTAATGCAATCCCCTCTTTAAAACTCTCGACCAATGAAAATGCATGTCCGTATTGCTGTTTTTTGACTAGCAAATATTAAATATTCAGTACTTGACGTAAAATATCTCACGGGATTGAATGTAACTTACAGGATATTTGTTTCATATTTTTAAATCCACACTACTTAAGCATAACATAATTACGTAAGCAGATTTTTTGCAATTATTAACCCCTCCCCCCCTCCCATGCTTACGTAAACATTGGTAGATGCATTCAGTGTTCTGGTGTCTTTATTGATTCATGAGCAGCAAGCAGCAGAAAAAGTAAAAAAAAAATATTGATACTGCTGACGTAATCACCATCCAGACTTCCCCGCCCCCCGTGTCATTAAACATAAGAAAATCAAAGACCCCCCGCCCCCTGTAGTGCTTACGTAATACTTGAATGGCCCCTAATTATTTAATTTATTAACAATTTTTAATTTTGAAAATAATGCGATCTTAGGATGGTATTGTTGGCAATGCAGAGATGAAAAAAAAACGGTAATATTTTTAGTTTACTTAATTTATCTCCTATCGCTGTTTACCCACATTTCTAAATTGTCCGCAGATTTCTGAACTGACCGGCTGAATAGACCTTACAACTTTTCAATTATTTTCTAATATTCGAAATTCAACATTAGAGATAACAGTCCCGCCGGGACAAGAGTACTCTTAGCGTGAGTGATACAGTTGTATCGATATATCTACAGAACGTAAAGATCTCCTGGATTAACTAAAAAAAAACGACTCCAGATACTAATATCTACAGCCTGTATGTCGGACGAATATCTACGAACTTCAGAGTGTGGACTAATATCTACAGAGCTAAGGTCGGACAAATATCTATGACGGTCCCAGTGGTGACTAATATCTATGGAGCTTAGGTTGGACCAATATCTACAGAGGGCAGCTGAGCAAGAGGTTGTACGGAAAAGCATAAATTACTTCAATTACGTAATTACTAATTACATAAAGGCTTAAACCTTTAAAGTACGTGCATGAAGTTTTGGTCTAATATTAAGTATTTTGCTGTTTACGAGGACAATAATTTATTGAACAAACATGGAGGTCATAATAAAAAGATATTTATTTATTTCGAAATACACGGCACCACAACCTAACCTAACCTAAACTAACTGACATAGAAATGGTCATGGTAACATACTAAATAATTTAGAAGCACTCGAAATATAGAAAGCTGTTAAAACAAAAACCAAATCCTTAGTAATCAGCTAAATGTGTCCAATAGTCCGATATTAGGGATTTTTTACATACATACATACATAAATTAAGTTTTTTAAACTGCATACGCAATATTACGTTATTCCAATATGCTATACATAATTGCAAATCCAACCTCTGCCAGTGCTGTAGATATTCGTCCACACTTTGGTTCTCATAGATATTAGTCAGCAGTTTGAGCTGTAGATATTCGTACGCACTTTAGTTCTCATAGATATTAGTCAGCAGTTTATATATGTCAATATATGTCAAATATTGGTTTATAAATCTGTAAATTCTAATTATGCAGTTGTAAATGTTCTCTAAAATTGCCTGAAAAGAATCTCCTTCTTGTGATCTCAATAAAGTGACTAAAGAAACCACTCATTCACTCTGAATGCAATTATTAATGTTCCCCAAAATGACCTTGAAAAAAAAATCACATCTTTGCGATTCTTTCAAAGACATTAAGAAACCATCCCTTCGTTCAGAATACAATTTTTAATCTTCTCAAAAGTTGTCTTGACAGCAGCAAATTCCTGTGATATCTCGAACGAAACCATTTCTTAGTTAAGAATATTATGAACTAAATATACAATTTGGCTGCCCTGAAACGGCTATCCTTCCCAGTTGGACAGACAAAGTATCATTTTGTAATGTTTTGTAATATATATGCATATATAAATAAATAAATAAAAGTTTGAGTTGTAGATATTCGTACACACTTTGGTTCTCATAGATATTAGTCCGATTTGTTCAGTTTATGGAATTCCTGTAGATATTAGTAGAGGCCTCCAAAAAAACACCAAGTAAATCACATATTGGAAACTTCTGACATCATAAATATAATATATAAATTTCTGAAAGTGATGATAATATAAAAGCTCTCAATTTCATAACGCTTTTCACAAAATTTAATAAAAAAAAGCCACCGGTAACGCCGGTTATATAATGGCCCGAAATTCAGTTTATCAACTGTCGACCATCTAAGTGCCACGAAGTAAATCAGTGATACAATAAAATGGATTATGTGTGTTTCCACGTCCCGGGACTTGCCACTTTTTTCCGCAATAACGTACAAAGGATATTCTCACGGAAATCTATCCGGAGACGGTTCTATCCCACTTACTTGCCTATTTTTATACTATGATAAAAGAAAATTCCACGGCATTATTTTTTTATAAGATAAAACATAATGTTTTTGATTTTAGGACGAGAGGTTATGAAAACTCAAACAAATAGATACCAAAAAATGCATTTCTTCTACCACGGAAGCATTGAAAAGATTTTTGAAACATTACTGAAAAAGCTTTTTGTTGGTCACAACAATATCCATTTTGTGTGTAGGTACTTAACATTTTTATTTACTTTCACTGAACAAAATAGAAGGTATAAATTTTCTCAAAAGCTTTAAGTCGGTTGAGCTTTAACCATTGAACAGAAAATCCTTTCAAAATTCAATCTATCGTTTCACTCCACTTTATGTAAGAGCTGAACTAGGAAGATGCGGAGGGGAAACTGTCTGCTGTGCATACAAAAAATATTCTTGAACTGACATAATAACATATAATTTCTATTTAAATTAATTTACTTATAGATACAATTTCTCTTAAATTACTCCTCAAAAGATTTCAAAATATTGATATTGTAGGTATTGTAAAAAAGTTAGGACTTCATAGAAGAAGAGGTGGTTGAGTTGTTTTTTTTTTAAATAAAGCACCCTTTGAGAATTAAAATCCATCGATTTAATTGTTATGTTTTTAAATTTACACGTTACCGACACAACTTATTCCCCACTCAACGGACAAAGGTTCAATCAATACTTTGTTTTTCAATGCAAGTTTAGTTAAGAAGTGTTAATTTTTAGCCGGCGTGGGCTTTTTATAGTTAAATTTATTTTTATATTAAGAAGGGAAGAACACAAAAAAATGATCACACAACAGCGACATCTGCAATTACTGGCGCCATCTTTGGCCTAAATGAGGTAAACCTGTTGATAATAAATTTTACTATTTGTAATCCATAATTGGTTTGAAACTTAACTAGAAACCAAAACAGGTATGTCCTACGAATGATTACAGAGTTACAGGTTAATAGTTAAGAGTTGGTAGAAGCTCAAAATTGGCAAAACAATAACTCACTAACTTTGGTGTACCAAAAGGAAGCACACTGGGACCTCTTCTATTTACAATTTACATAAACGGGTTATGCGAACACCAGTAGGCGGAAAAAATATTTCGTTCTCAGACGATACGGTAGCTACATATATTTGAAGGTGGGGATTGGACTGAAACTCAAAAGATGTATACATTATACATATCTGGGACTGAAATCACATAATAATATCCAATCAGAATTTAATATTACAACTTGCAAAATTTCCTACATCGGTCCAATAATATCTAAATGGTTGATTAGCTTGGGAAGGAGGAGTCTGAAAAACTGATAAATAATATCACCTACAATAAATTATACCTATTAATGACAGTATAAAAAACAGCATTTTCATGAGCATTTGGTTCCTTAGAACAGGACTGCCTAGCTAGGAACTAATATCGAGCTGACGAGACATAATAACACTTGAACTTTATTATTCTTTTTAAAAATACAGCCGTATTTACTTCTAATAATTTTATAAATCTTTAGGTCATCAGCGAAAAGCAAAACAACATTGAAAACAACAACAATGTGGTTACTAAATATATTAAATAAAATTGGACTAAGGTGTGATCTTTACGGGACACCACTCGTCGCAATAAAGTGATATGGAAGGGCAGATGTAAATTACACTAATATCCTACTAGAAATAAATTAAATAGTCAATAGTCTTAGCTATTATCAGTAAGTTAACATGATTAGCAAGATATATCTTATTCTTGTATATGTCTGAACCATGCCCTTCCACCTTGTTCCACCCAATTCCGCTTGCTATGGACGGTAGGATCGTCGCGTCGTGGTGTAAAAAAAGTTTGTTTTGCTTGGTATATTTCGATTCCCAGTCCGTTTCTGTCTACAGTCATTGAAGGAGTAGGCATAAGGGAGGCGTAGGGCCAAAAGGATAATGCGCTTACAGATTCAATTGGAATCATATCGATTTTTCGGAAAGGTGAGGCCTAAAATCCTTTAAAAGAACCTAATATCAATTCTAAATAAATAAAAAATTCGTAAAAATTTTATGTCATTTACACCAAATGGGCCATTACATCATCGATCACCGCAGATAGAACAGATCCTTGTCGCATTTTTTAAAAATCTTTCTTAATTTTTTGGAAATTTTCCGAACCCATAGCTAACGTATTCTAACTCTGGGCTATTAAATATTATAAAGTTAATGTAGTATAGAAAATAGTATTTAATTTGATAGTCGTGGAAGGATGTTCCGGCTTTTATGAACAGGCAGGCAAAGAAGTTTATTCTATTCCACTATTTGGCCCCTCCTTACCTCTGTGGTGTGTACCGTCCAGATACTCCACAATCAAAATCGATAACAAACATACCTAACTACCAGTCAGTGACTGTGATCGCGTTTGGATCCCATGCATACATAGTGAGTTTTTTTTTCAATTATTTCTGGCTTTCACCCTTCAAGGGTGTTTCTAGGCCATCATTAAAAATCACAGAGAAAGGGAAGGCGAAATTATACATTAATTTTATTTAAATGAGCACATTTCAGAATTGTATGGAAGTTGGAGTCGAGTTCAGACTTCGAAGAGATGAAATGTTGAATGGAGGGGAGGCAATTTTAGATAACGCTTGGTAGAAGAGAGGATATTTATTTAGAGAGGGACAACCAAAAATATGTGATCTAAAGTTCTCACATCTAGACCACATAATGTACAATCTGGGGAGTCAAGGATGTGAATTTTAAAAAGGTGAGATGGAACGGAACAATGTCCGATTCTCATTCGAATAAGTAAGGAAATTTCTTTTTTGAAAAAATGGAGGAATTTTTGAAACCACGGTTTTGAAGGGATAGTCGTTTCCTCGGCTGGCTAAGTCCTCCATCATGACTCAAGCAACATTTTCCGGGTTCTATAGCGGTTGTAGGAGATTTTCAAATATTATCAAGTTTTCGTAACCCGGGAATGTTTGTTTTAAAAAAAAAAACTGTAGGTGAAGGTACAAAACTAAATTTATTTCATTTTCTAGAAGTGTATATTATTTTCCCTTGCTATGCAGGAACAGTCGGGGGCGATGAAAATCCTTAACCTGTCAAAGGCCCACAAATTCCAGGAAAAATACGGAAATTTCGTAACAAAACACGATTTTGAATTTTGATTTTTTTTTTATTTTTATTTATTTATCTATAAAAAAAATATGTTTACAATGGTTTTATTTGTATGCCTGTCTCACTAGGGTATACCTGTGTCGAGAATTGAATGTTTTGTTGATTAATTTTGAGCTATCGTATATTTCATTGACTGAAAAACGTTCCTAGAACAATAAACTATGTACCAAAACAACATTACTTGCGTTAATTACGTAAATTAATAGGTTTTACGATGTTTTAGTTGAGGAACACGCGTCAATATTGACAGCTAAAATTCGCGGCATAAATGACATTTTGATTTCACAGATAAAAATCTTTTAAAAATATTCTGGTGTCGCCAGGCAAATGAAACTTGTGGTTATATCATCAATGATGTTGGCGCAAGCGATTCTGACCTTGTTTTCATACAAATTCTGTACATAGAAGGGTCAAAATCGCAGACAAACACTTTTATTTCGAAATATTTTTTTCGCGCATGCGCGAAACCTGCGCGCATTTGAGCGGCTTCGGCCGATTACGGCCGGTCGCATCCTTCAACAAAAAAAAAAAACGAGTTGTGAAGTGAGAGCTGAGAGAAGGAACCACTTGGTATTGCAAACGGTTCGGAAAGTGTTGGATGTCCTCAACTATACTTGAGATATTTTTTACATTTCTACGCGCTAAAAACAATAACAAAAATCAATTAAATATACCTATGGCGTACAGATTCAGAAAAAGATCACCAACGTTGTCGACTAACTACAACTCAAAAGATTTTCAATGTCATGGTATTGGGCGAAACGTGGAACACCCGTTCTCAGAATTGATGTTAGTCTCACGAGAACCTCGACTCGTTTCTTCGACTCGTTTTTGTGTAAGCCTGCTCGTGTTTAGAAAGAGCTACCGGCATATGTGTTTCCTACTTCTAATAATTCCAGCCTCTTCAAGATCCTCATTTAAAACCTTTCCTACAGCCCTTACCTTAACTCGCTTCAAAATGCTGTCCAACCGGGGGGAGATTTGTTTCTCCTGTCGTTATGCTCTACAGACACGGAGGCTCTTGTGAGGTGTCACATAAAAATACAATAAAAATTAGCCTAGAAACCGAAATATTTTATCTAATAAATGGGAAACCATTAAAATTGTTGAATGATTACAGGTAGGCAATAATAAAAGGTGATATATTTTTTTTATTGTTATTTTGCATATTCAATTTAAAAAAAACAAACAGTTTATTTATGAACAAGTTCTGCTGTGTATTTATTATTACGCGTGACTGCTGTTTCTGAAAGCGTTTTCAAACTTTCTTTTTTACATGAATACCGCACAAGAGTTCCAACTGCTCCCGTCTGGAGCCAGTGGGACTATGGCATCCCCAATTGGGGTATGTTGTGAGACTGAAGGTATTGGGGAGGGAAGGAGATACCGAGAGTATCTTCCACTCTGGTTCGTGCCGCAAATATACTAAATATTATTTTAAGAGGATAAATTGTGAAATAACACAAATTAATCAAATAAAATTTATTTTCCACGCCGGGATTCGATCCCGCGACCTTCGGAGTGCGAGTCAAGAGCCTTACCGCTGGACTACGCCGGCCGTCAAACTGTCAGTACCTAAATTAAAATGGAGGTCCACAAATTAAACTTAAAAAAAAACATGGGCTCGCAACGTTTGGTGACTTTGCGAGGGTGCCCGGGTTCATTGGGTGATATTTGTCTAGGTTTTGGCAACAGATGTGTTTTCCCACCGACTGGGTGGCAGACAGGATCAGGAGAGGCTGCTTGAGGGAGATCTTTTAACTTCTCCAGCCGGACTCTCTCAACCCATTACCTTGCACCTGGGAGAGATGGATTCATATGCCCGTCATTCCTGGACATATTGAACTCCAGATTTCTATCCACCCCTCTTACCTTAAGCCTTCCCAGAACTTTTCCTCTCCTTTCATACCATACAAATACCCTTTACAAACCATCCCCAAAGAGAACGAAGGCCGTGAAGGATTTGTTTTTCTTAGGGCTTGCTGTGTGGAGCTATTGTTAAGAAAAAAAACAACAAAAGCAAAATAGATTTTTATTGTAATTCATCGCACAGCAACCAATCACAAAATAATTTCATAAAAAGTATTATAAACATAATCAACACAAGCCGTACCTCATTTCAAAGATTCTCAGAATTGGCGAAATATTATAATTTTACATTGAGTTATCTTTTATTGAAATATTCACCATAATTTTTTACTGAATAATTTCCCGAACCCGTTGAGAAACTAATATCCCTTTTTATTGCCGTACTTACATAATATTTCATCTCACAAATCCAGGTGAATCACCCAGACGGCAGGCAATCAGCAGAAAGTGTCCGTGTAAATCAGTGAATAATAAACTCACCCGGTGACCCGGGACTTGTAATGAAGTGCCGCTCGGGTCACACCTGTGCGAGGGTCTCGGAAGTTGGCGAAATATTATATTTATTGTCGGGGTCCTTACTTGGTCCCTACCTACCAACAGATTGCTTGTAGGAATTTTTGTATTTGGAACTCCATAAAATACATTTTTGAGATAGTCATTTGTAGGCTTGATCCTAGGTTTTCTAATAATATTTGCTTTGGTGAAAATAGAATAGTTGAAAAGGACATTTCGAGTTATGTTATGCAGCCAAAGAAAAGGCTCAGTCCTAAATTAATAACTCGTCGTTTAAATGCACCAACGGTAGGTTTCGTTATGCACCAAGTCTAATACATAGAACTGTGGAAAATATAATTAAATACTAACCCCCTCACTAAAAACGTGTTTTCAATTTTACACTCCTACAAATACAGAAATTATTAGTGTACTTAAGGGATGTAAAATTTAAAGTATGTTTATTGGTTAAGCCCTTTTCTTTTTAATATTAAGGCGAAGCTTAATGCTAAATCACCACATATTTTAGATTAATCTTTACAACGAAACGGTTTACATTATAAATACAACAAATGTGATATTTAATCGCTGAAAACGAAGTGAAACCTTTAGAAAACTAAAGTAGACAAGAGTGGAGAGGCTACGAAGCACCGTACAAAGAGGAGACCGATTATTTTATCTCATTTTCTCGCAGGCTAAATCCTATGGATGTATGTGTTTGTCTCTTTAAAAAAAAGAAATCACTTCAATAAATATGATACCAAAAAATCCCACATAGGCACAGCCAGTTTGGGTGTATACTTGTGATATTAGTTTAGTTTCAAATCACAACGGTTTTCACTTCAATAATGTGCTTTACATAAATTGTAGCTTTCCCTGCCGTTTCAATTGAGTGGATTTTAAATAAAATTGTTAATTACTTTATAAAAAATAGAAGCGTAAGTAAACTACTAAAAGATTTTTTTTTAAAAAGAAAGACAAATATTCCCGGGTTACGAATAACCCGACAATATTTTAAAATCTCCTACTACCACGACAGTATGCCGAAAATGTTGCTTGAGTCGTTGTAGCCGACGTGTTACACACCCTCGTTTGTTTTTTCAGCAAAAGTCATCGCTGGCGGAATCCTCTACATTTAGTGGTCATTTCTTTGAAATTTCTTCCGAAATTTCAGGCCACTAAGCTCGTTAGTACCGTGCCGCCAGCGACGATTTTTTGCCGAAATATTTTATGTTTATTCATGTAAAAATCTATTACCATTTCTATGCAAACTTATTGCCTTTTATTATGTACAATGCCCCGGTGCAACAAATAAATGCTTGCGTGGTCAGGTTGCCACCGGGAGACATTTTTAAATTCTTATCGTTTATAAAAATTGTTATTCTATTGTTTCAAATATTTAGCCTCTGCAGGGAGGCCAACGAATATTTAGCCTCTGCAGGAGGCCAACCTTAAAATGTATATTTTTTCGATTAATTTAACTTACACACCCTGCAGGACAATGAAACAAACGTATTTCATTCCAGAGTCCTGCAAGGCATCCAGGGAAAGAGAGTTTGAGTCTCTGACCCTTAAACTCACAATACTAGAGCGTTTTTTTCCGGTAAAAAACATTTAGAAAAATTCCTTGCAAGAATCCGTTTTTTCCATTTTCAAAATCCAGGGACCTCGTAAGACGATGAAACAAACAGGTTTCAGTAGCTAGTCTTACGGGGAACCCGGAAAAAATATTAGATTCTCATTTTAACTTAACACAACTAGCCAACAGCAAATACCTATCGCAAAATTACCAAACTACCTTAAATCAATGCAAATACATCAAAATAAAAATCTGCGGATAAAACTTAACTTCACAAACATGTTAGACTTAAGAAAATTACCTGTATATACCAAATGTACTCTGTATAATTATTTTTAAATTGTAAATTTAAGTGACCAGTTTTGAGAAAACGGTCGCCAACCTCTTCAAGAAAAGCCGGCCCTACTCTAGGCAAACCGCCAGGCGCCAGGATCAGGCAGAAGAAAAGGCACACCCAGTGTCCTTCACGCATCAGGCACTGGGTGCTGGGAGGTCAGTTTTTATTATTTACTCAATTTTATCATCTTGAGCGTGCACTAAAAACCCGGTCCTTTTTTACAGTCTTGTTAAGACGCTGATACGTCTGTTACAGTCGTGATGGAGGACTTAGCCAGCCGAGGAATCGAACACATTATATACAACTTTTTAAAATACTGTCTTATAGCTGAAATTATCTGTGAAAGTTACAATTGATTGACTTCTGTTTTTCTCTTAAAATTATTCACTCCTAGCTTTTACCCGCTCCCCTTCCGCCTCTCATTTCTCTCCCACGTCCCCTTCCCGTCCCGCGTTCCACTCTCCCTACAACCCTCGCCCACTTTCCCCTACCCGCGAACCCCCCTCCAGAGTTCTCCTCCCTCCCAAGTTCCCCTCTCCCACCACTGGTTCCCCTTTCCCCCTGCCGCGAAACCCCCTCCCGAGTTCCCTCTCCTCTCCCGGGCTTCCCTACCCCCTCCCGCATTCAATTAATTCAGTCACGGTACATTTAGTTTTCAAACAGCTCGCGTGCCACCTATTGCATTTTTATACAAATTTAATAATGTCAGAGCTCACCAGTATAAACAGAAATCTTCGCGGGCATGCACACATCAAATCCTCAAAGTTTGAATGAAATAGGTAAAGTCGTTAGGAAGTTATGCGTGTACATACAATTATATTCATACATCTTCATTTTATTCTATATAAATGTTTTATTTTTTATTCTTTAATATTTACTAATCAAGATAAGCACAAAATACATTTTTTTTACAGTTTAAAGTACAATACACATTTTAATGTGTATATAATACAGATAGATAAGTAAAACCCACTTTTGCGCTTAAAAGTGTGACCTCAAGAATCCGTTTGCCAAGTAATTTTTATGCATATTATCTATACTCGTGGCGATATAAGGCACACTAAGAATAAATAAATTTTTGGCTTGTGGCTTCCTATTAATAATGTTTTATTAATCGTTTACGTGGACGGCTCTCAGAGACGACTAAAATTAATCATTTAGATATACATACGTAATGCGTTTCATATTTGTTTTCAGCGAGAATAAAGATAGGTAAAACATACAGACACATTTATTAAATGAAACAGTGTACTCTGTCTCTCTATATTAGTATATATATAAATATTTTTGAAGTGAAACTTCTATAGCCCCGCTATGATTTGGATTTGGATGAAACGGAAATAACGATTAATGCACCTGCGACGCGTAACTGCGTTCATTGACCACTTTGATTATGATGTCACTTTTAAAGGCTCCTATTGGTTGAGATATGAAACGTAAATTAAGCTGGTCCGCGCTCATTATTCGCTTTGATTATGACCTCACTTTTCAAGTGTTGGTTGAGATTGTTTTGGTAAAGTATCGCTTCTACCACGTGTAAACTGCACTCGAATTTTTTAATTGGATTTCGGATGAAACGGAAGTGATGATTACTGCACCTGCGACGCATAACTGCGCTCATTGGCCGCTTTGATTATGATGTCACTTTTAAAGGCTCCTATTGGTTGAGATATGAAACTGAAATTAGGCTAGGTCTGCACTCATTGATCGCTTTGATTTTGACCTCACTTTTCAAGTATTGGTTGAGATTGTTTTAGCAAAGTTTCGCTTCTACCGCGTGTAAACTGCACTCGAACTTTTTTTTGTATCTCTTCATTTTATATATTAATAAAACCCTTTCCATTCCAGTCAGAACCCGTCTTCGCAAACTACCATTTTTGCAATATTTCATTTTTGAATCAGAGCGCGAACCTTTTCATATAAAAAGCTGAGGGCTTACCGCGCACTCAATTATCATTTCCCGCCAGATTTATGTACGAGCGCGGGAAATTCAAAGATGGAACAAGAAATTTGAAAATGGAATAGCCCGCCGAATGTTGATATGAGAGAAAACATATTCCCTCGCAGGAGTGAAAATAATTCGTATTTTTTCTAGAGGCTTTCGCTTAAAGTACGAGTAATATTGTTTTTTTTTTCTAAGATTTTTTTCAACTTCTTTCGGTGAGTGCTTGTTAAGTTATTGCCATTGAAGCCGTGTTGTACTATAGAAGGTTAAAAAAGTAAGCAACATTATTATTTATTTATTGTACACCACCGTCGAAAACGTAATGAAAAATTATATTTTTTTTACATTAACTGCACACAGGAGGCCCTGAGGAAAATATTTTTCCTCAGGGCCTATGTCTTCTTAGGGGATGCTGTGTGGAGGATCTTTTTAAGGGAGGGAAGGATAGGAAGTTCTTGGAAGGAAAAAGTATGAGGGGTGGGTAGGAATCTGGAGGTCAGTGTGTCCAGGGGTAACGTACGTAGGAGTTCGTCCCTCCAACTATAACCTCCAAGTCTGGCTGGAAAGGTCATAAGATCTCCCTTTACCAGTCTCTCTCGTTCCGGCCCACCACGTTGCAGGTTGTCAGACGCATGCGCCGTCATGACCTTGACAAACCTCACCCCATGAACCCGAGCACCCCTGCTACGTCACCAAACGTAGCGAACCACTTGGGGTGACCTGTGGCAGAGGTGTCGGTTATCCAATAAATAGTTCCGGGGCGGAGGTAAATTGGGAATTACATGAAGAGAATATTAGTGAAACTCAATCGAAATTCTGGAGACAGATAAATCAGAAAAATATATGGGACCTCTGAGACTCGAATCCAGAACCTTCGTCTTTCCGGGCCACAGCTCTAACCACTAAGCTAAGGTGTCTCTATCCGATTCAGTTTGAACTGTATCATACTTCGACTAAGAACTACCAACATTATCTTTATTTTCTTAACGCATATTTCTTTAGCATATCTTTATGTATGATTACAAGATTCAAACCCGAACAAAATGCTATCTGCATAGTGTCTGGATAAATTTTTATCCATTTTTGTTTTTAATATGCGACATCTATTGACTTTTCTGCAAGTCTAGGATGAATTTTTATTTTTAACTTTATAAGTAAAACCTCAAGTAATATTTAATCAAATGAAGACAATAATAGCGAAACTCGATCGAAAATCTGGTGTATCCATTTACGATTAGACAGCAGAAACATAAATTCCCATCTAATGCTGCGTTATAAAAACTACAACGATATATATAATTTAAATTTTTGACTTTGTGCGTAAAATCTCAAATTGTAATATTTAATTAAATGGAGACAAAATTAGCGAAACTTAATCCAAAATCAGGCGACGGAAAAATCAGAAAAAGATATTGGCACCTCTGGGACTCGAACCCAGGACCTTTGATTTTCCGGGAAGGACCGAATCTGATAGAGATACCTTACTCAGTGGTTAGAGCTTTGGCCCGGAAAGCCGAAGGTCCTGGGTTCGGGTCCCAGAGGTGCCTATATCTTTTTCTGATTTTTCCGTCGCCTGATTTTGGATTAAGTTTCGCTAATTTTGTCTCCATTTAATTAAATATTACAATTTGAGATTTTACGCACAAAGTCAAAAATTTAAATTATATATATCGTTGTAGTTTTTATAACGCAGCATTAGATGGGAATTTATGTTTCTGCTGTCTAATCGTAAATGGCCAGAATAAAATATTTACAAATTAAGAGGAATATAAACGCCAGAAATATTTAGAATCTCATGCCTGTAATTTTTTTAAATCGAGCGTCTTATTTGCACGAGGCAAGTAAGCGAAAAAGTGGTTTTTATTTATTTTGTGCATAATTTTATAAGAACGAAAAAAAGTTAGAACATAGAAAACCTCAAAAATAGTCTTAGTCATAAAGGGGTGTTTTTTTAAAATTGTGTTTTGTTTTAATTCATAGTTAAGTCAAGAAATTATTTTTAAATATAATATAATATAATATAATATAATATAATATAATATAATATAATATAATATAATATAATATAATATAATATAATATAATATAATATAATATAATATAATATAATATAATATAATATAATATAATATAATATAATATAATATAATATAATATAATATAATATAATATAATATAATATAATATAATATAATATAATATAATATAATATAATATAATATAATATAATATAATATAATATAATATAATATAATATAATATAATATAATATAATATAATATAATATAATATAATATAATATAATATAATATAATATAATATAATATAATATAATATAATATAATATAATATAATATAATATAATATAATATAATATAATATAATATAATATAATATAATATAATATAATATAATATAATATAATATAATATAATATAATATAATATAATATAATATAATATAATATAATATAATATAATATAATATAATATAATATAATATAATATAATATAATATAATATAATATAATATAATATAATATAATATAATATAATATAATATAATATAATATAATATAATATATTATAATATAATATAATATAATATAATATAATATAATATAATATAATATAATATAATATAATATAATATAATATAATATAATATAATATAATATAATATAATATAATATAATATAATTTATTTATTTATTTATTTATTTGATGCAATATTATTTACATTTTTTACATAATTAAATGATGTTGGCCTCACTGGGTGGTTTACCCGTGCTGAGGCCTCCATTTCATATACAAAATTATACACAATACATATAAATATATATATACATAATATTGGTGAAAGAAAGGAAAAAAGTAAATAAAAAACATACGATTAAGATAAATTAAACTTAAAAAATTAGAGATTTAGAAATAACGTAAAATTAAGAATAAATAATATTATATAAGGTTAAAAACGATATTTTTAATACGTGTTGTGTGTTTGTGGGTGATTGTGTTTTATATTGGTTTTGTGTGTTACTTATATGTTTTGTTATTTTATGCTATGATATTTTGGTAGTATTGTCTATTTTGGTCTTTAATCCATTTTGTAATTTTGTGTCGGAATTTATTTTTGTTTTCCTCAATTTTATTTTCAAGTGTTAGACTGTTGAATGCTTTTATAGCGTGATATTGGTAATGTCTTTGTCCAAAGCTTGTATTTACCGTCGGAGTTTTTAAGTTTTCTTTGTATGCTTGTCTAACTGGTCTGTTTGTGATATTTTGTGTTTGTTGAAGGTTGTTTTTTTGGTCAAAAATGTAATTTAGTAGCGATTTAACATATAATTGTCGTATGTCTAGTACGTCACAACGGTTGAATATTTGGTCTGTATCAGTAAGTCTATGTTTTTTAAGTATTACCTTTAAGATCGTTTTCTGCGCAATTTCCAGGTGTTCGATAGCTGAGTTTGTTGCTCCTCCCCAAGCAATTATTCCATATTCTATTATAGACTGACATAGAGCAAAATATATTGTTTTCATTTGTTGTATTTTGTATATGTTTCTTATGTTTAGGAAAATGTGTATCGTTTTGAGGAGTTTATTTGTGACTTGTTGGATGTGATGTGTCCATCTAAGGTTATGGTCAATTATGATTCCTAGATACTTTATTTGTTCTTTTTTTTCTAGAGGAGGGCAAACGCAAATGTTGGTGTTTAAACATTCGTGTATTTTTATGGTGTTTGTGTTATTTTTTGGCTGTCCTGTGCTATTTATACTGTACGTTGTGAATTTTGTTTTCGATATGTTCAGTGTAAGTATGTTTGAGTCTAGCCATGATTTCACTCGCGTGATTCCTAAATTCGCTATGTTGTATGCATTTTTCCAATCCTTAGATTTAAAGAGTAAAACTGTGTCGTCTGCATAACTAACTATTTCACCGTCTATTTTCATGCTGCAAAGTTCATTAATGTAAATAGTGAAAAGAACGGGCCCTAGTATGCTTCCTTGTGGAACTCCATATGTAATTGGCAGTGGCTTGCTAATATGGTTGTTAATTTTTACTTGCTGTGTTCTGTTACTCATATAACTTTTTAATAGTTGGAGTTCCTTGCCTTTGATGCCTATGTTTTCTAATTTTTTAAAAAGCGTTTGGTGGCAGATTGAATCGAAAGCTTTAGCTAAATCTAGGTATATCGCTATGCATTTATACCCTTGATCTAAATTGCTATGTATATAGTCTATTGTACATGCCAAAGCTTCTTTTGTGCCTATTTTTTCTCTAAATCCATATTGTTTTTCCGAGATTAATTTATTTTCTTCCAGGTATATTATAATTTGGTTTTTTATTACTCTTTCGAAAATTTTTGAAAGCGAGTTTAACAAAGTGATAGGTTTATAGTTAGTTATTTGCATTTTGTCTCCGGATTTGTAAATAGGGATCACCAGTCCCTTTTTAAGAGTACTAGGGAAGCAGGAGTGTGTTATACTTAGATTTATTAAGTGTGTTATGGGTTTTAAAATTTCTGTTTTTATTATCTTAATGCAATCCGTCGTTATCTCATCTAATCCAGGAGCAATACGGTTTTTTAATGTGTTTATTATTTTGTCAATTTCCTCTTCCGAAGTTGTTTTTATTGCAAATCTGTGTTGTGTCGGTTGTGTATTGATGTTTGAACTGTTTGTTTGTGTTGTCGTGTTTGTGTTGAGAATTTTACGGTTCGCTAAGACTTTTCCTATACTTGCGAAGAAGTTATTTACATGATTTGCTATAGTTTCTTTATTTGTATTGGCGTCTACTTTTTTTGAGTTAATGTTTAGATGTTCGATTGTATTTTCTTGTTTGAATTTTTGTGTGTATGTAACTTCTTTTAATATTTTCCATATTTCCTTTGGGTTATTGTTTTCTTCTTTTTTAAGTTTTTCTCTAAAATACAACTCCTTAGCTACTCTAATAATTTTCGTGCAGATGTTTCTATATCTTTTGTAGTAATTAAGTTGTTGTATGTCATATGGCGTATGTTTAATTTGTTTGTGAATTCTGTCTCGTTTACGAATACAGTTTAATATTCCCTGCGTTATCCATAGTTTATTTTTTTTTGCTTTGTGCGTAAGTTTTACTTGTTTTAGAGTAGTGTTATTATTTATTTCTTGCGCTAAAATTGTTGTAAATTTGTCCCAGGCCTCTTCGACCTTCTCTATTTGGTATATTGTACTCCAGTCTATTTTTTTGAGTTTTTCTTTTAAGTTTGTGTAGTCAATTATTTTTTTTGTGAATATTTTATGTTGGTTAGGTTTTGTGTTTTCGTTATCTATTGCTATCATATTCATGTAGTGATCTGTAATAGTGCTTTCAAGTACTATGGTTTTGGTTTTTAGTTTTGTTTTGATCATTATATGATCTATACAACTTTTTGTGTTGTGTGTGACTCGTGTTGGAACATTTATCGTTGGCTCCAGTCCATGCTGTGCTAATATTGTTAGGTATTCTAAGTTTTGTGGGTGTCCGTTTTGTAGAGTGTTTATGTTTAGGTCTCCAATGACGATGATATTTTTGTATTTGTTGAGATTATTTAATGTATTATTAAATGCAGTTAGGAAATTTGTAATATTGTTTTTGGATGGAGATCTGTACATTGCAAGAATACACGTTTCTTTTTCATATGTTATTTGTATGCAGTTGGAGTCTACGATATGTATTTCTTGGATGAATGTGTTTATTTTATCATTAGTGTATACGACTATGCCATCATTTTGATTTTTGTGTTTTTTTGTGTGGTGTGTGTTATAATATAATATAATATAATATAATATAATATAATATAATATAATATAATATAATATAATATAATATAATATAATATAATATAATATAATATAATATAATATAATATAATATAATATAATATAATATAATATAATATAATATAATATAATATAATATAATATAATATAATATAATATAATATAATATAATATAATATAATATAATATAATATAATATAATATAATATAATATAATATAATATAATATAATATAATATAATATAATATAATATAATATAATATAATATAATATAATATAATATAATATAATATAATATAATATAATATAATATAATATAATATAATATAATATAATATAATATAATATAATATAATATAATATAATATAATATAATATAATATAATATAATATAATATAATATAATATAATATAATATAATATAATATAATATAATATAATATAATATAATATAATATAATATAATATAATATAATATAATATAATATAATATAATATAATATAATATAATATATATAATATAATATAATATAATAGATTAATTGTAAAACTTACGTTGGTAAATAATATAGAAACAATGAAACATTCAAAGAGTTCGCAAATCCCTCTACCGTAACCTCTAAGCAACAGTACACTCCTTATATTAAATAACAAAACTTGGGCGTTAAGTTGTTTATAAACCACTAAATTTATTCCATTATACGTCTCACGAGCAGCTTAACAAATGGGTTGTTATTTTGACTAGAATTAAATCAGCCCCTTTCTCGAAATGGCCCACAAGCCGGGCTGTCGACTATTTGCATTTAAAGCGAAAAGAATGCGGGTGGAATCGAAACCTGGAAGTAGGCTTTTATGGAGTAGGGTAACTTGACTACCTTGCAACTTATTGAATGCTCAATAAACATTATTTAAACTAAAGCAGCTATCAGCACGCGGTGATAAAGCCTCATTTATTGTAAAGTGGAGGTAAAACAAGACTCTGTATATTATTGACAAATAGGGTTCCGCAATTTTACACAACTCTAAATAAGTCGATACACCTCACCACAACTCAACACAACTCGCCGCAGCTTCACAATTCAAGTTGTGAAAAATCACCACCAATTAAGCTACGACTCAACGCAACTCTACGACACTCGATATAACTCACCACACCTCGCCACAATTAAGCACATGCTCGCCCTACTATTAAAATCTCGCCACCTACTCCCTCCTTCCATAACTCAAATAATGACTTTCCATAATTGATCAAAACTCAGAAAAACTCGTCATAAAATCGCCACAATCATTTGGTGACTTGACCAACCGGTCGTAACCTGACAAAATTGGCCACAAACTCGTCACAACTCGACAAAACAATATCTCGCCGCAATATTGTGGCAAATTCGCCACACCTCTATAAGTGACTTGACTAAACTAGCCAAAATCGACAAAACTCGTTGCAAACTTGCCACAAGTTGCCACACCACGCCACAACCCAAGTAGTGGCCAAAAATGGCCAAAATGGCCATTAAACTCACTACAACTCGAGTTGTTACTGGCAACCATTTCGCCACAATTGGAGCAGTGGAGAATTAGCAAAAACTCGACAAAACTGGCCACAGTTGTTATTTTTACCAACTGCCACAACTCACCAAATTGTAACGCACAGACTTCCATAGTTGTTCTCTGTTAATTTTTCGAAAACAAACTATTTCATTCATTTTCCAGTCCAAAGGCAATATACCGGACTAGGAAATAAATTGAGTTCCGTTAATAATTAATTTATTCTATATTAATTTAGGTGGATACCTGTAATCTATAACCAATGACTAAATAAAAAGTTGTTTCTATTCAGTGTCGATACCTCACTTTTATGATGATTTTTACCATTTACTTTTTCTTTTAAAATAAAACAATAACTTTGTAAACATCACTTTCATTTTACTTAAAAGTTTTATTTGAAATAAATTGTAATATCACATAATGAAGTATCTGCTTCATATGAACAAAATTTACCTTTTCTTTTAATGTTGATATATCTATTTACTGAATTCATATACCTACCTTTATACCGATATTTTTTTAATTATATACATAGATTCATTTTGTTTTTCTCTTATTTTCTTTAATGCACTTGTAGTGCGTGAAAGACATTTATTTCATAAATATCTTATTTTTGAAATGAAAATTTCTTTAGCGCCGTTGTGTTTTTAAACTCGATGAAACGAAAAATAGCGACATCAAAAAGAGTCAAACACATTTTTTAATTTTTATTTTTTTTTATTTACTGAAACATTTATTATAATTACAAATTTACAACATTATATAACAACAATATTTCAATCGCTCTCCTAATAAAGCAGTTGCTTGTGTTTAGGAGAGGACAACTAAATACTTTTACATCTAAGCATATAAATTAAAAATATTGTTACAAAAACTAATAGTAATGTTTACATACATGTATACATTACTATTTATCAAGCACAATTTTCTAGGACCCCCTTAATAAAAAACCAACAATAAATTTGGGACCATTTATGTTGTGATTTGAAACTCGATGAAACGAAAAATAGCGAAACTAAGAAGAGACAAACACATACATCCATATGATTTAGCGTGTGAGAAAAAGAGATAGTACAATCGGTCTCCTCTTTGTGTGGTGCTTCGTAGCCTCCCCATTCTTGTCTACTTTTTCTGAAGGTTTTACTTCTACCGTCTGTGAATTGCACACTCTGATATATATTTTTTTGAAAGTACTATAAATACAAAAAAGTACTTTTTTATCAAAATATGATAATAATTAACGAACAACAGCAACACGCTAATTAACGATATTAAAGCGAAGTTTGGTGTTGCTTTTTCACAAATTAGTGATATTCGGGTTGATGTTACCACTAAGTTGTAATCTCAAATCGGATTCCACTTGTAATCTGTTTCTGTGTTTGTTTTTAGTAAAGGTATACAAGAGCAGAGAATGCCTTTTCACAGAGGTATGTGGTTGAGAAAAGCGGCAAATGTTTCAGTGCTTCTTCTGATATTTCCTTATATTCCTATAGTTTCAAAGCTGAATCACAAGATAAAACAATAACTTTGTTAACACGACTTTTATTATTTATAAAGTGGTTTTTACAAAGTTATTGTTTTATTTTAAATTAATAATGTCACTTCACAAAGTATCCGCTTCACATGAACAAAAAAAAACAAGATTTTCTATTAATTGGTTGCCGTTGTCAAGTCAGTAATATCTGTGTTGAAAGGTTCTAATATCCAATTTTTATTTTTGTCGGGTACTGGGAAATAATCCCAAGACGATTACGAGACTTTGGGTAGCATTTATTTATTATTGTTAAATGATCCAAAGATGAGACTGCGGACCCCCATACGTGTATTCGCGGACCCCCAGGAGTCCGCGGACGACAGGTTAAGAAACTCTGATCTATAGGATGTTGCTTGCGAGAGAACGATATAATATAATCGGTCTCCTCTTTGTGTGCTGCTTCGTAGCCTATCGGTCTCCTCTTTTTACGGTATTTCGTAAACTGCGGACTGTCTACTTTAGTTTTCTGAAGGTTTCACTTCTATCGCGTGTGATTTGCATACTCTGATTTTTTTAATTACACATACTTCCTTCAAGTGTAAAACTCTAAACCCATAACTGACCACAACTCGATTTGTGGGTAAATATGTTGTATTCACTGCCCTTTCACATACGTTAAAATAATTATGTTTTTCACAAGAAATATAAATTTTCATAACTGTTGTGATAATAAAATGCGTAGGTATTATTGAAACATTTTATAGTACAAAAAAAAACTATTTCATAATCTTTCTTCTCTTGTGAGTTTCTTATCGATGTGAGTCCTATCCACTAAGACATCAATGACCCTTTCTTAAGGTGACTCTATAAAGGTCTGAGGTCGCCCATAAAACTAAAAGGTCACCCATATTACATGCTTTATGGCTGACCTCAAACACTCCTTTGTGCCACGCTTTTGCAAAATTTGAATTCAGTGATTTTGAAGTTAGGTCACCTATTTTCGTATTTACAAAATCTTCGGGGTGTGAAGGAAAAATTTGTTTCATAAGCAAATAATGTCTGTTTCATAAAGTAACTAAAATAACTAACAAAACCAGTCTAACGACAAAATTCTTTATAATATATTCTGACCAATATGTGTATTTTTCTTCATTTTTCTATAAAGGATTTCTATCTTCAATTTCAATTTGGGAGGCGGGAATGGGTACCGCCGCCCCGGGAACCTTTATTGGATAACCAACACCTCTGTCATAGGTCACTCCAAGTGGTTCGCTACGTTTGGTGATTTAGCAGGGGTGCCCGGGTTCATGGGGTGAGGTTTGTCTAGGTCTTGGAGGCGGATGACCAGGACATACTGAACCCCAGATTCCTACCCACCCCTTAAACCCTTTTCCTTCCCAGAACTCTCCTCTCCTCCCTTTCCTTAAAAAAAACCCTCCACACAGCATCCTCAAAGATGACATAGGCTCTGAGGGAAATTATTTTCCTCAGGGCCTCCTGTGTGGAGTTCATGTAAAAAAATCTTGGAAGAAGTCACCAAGAACATGCATTAATGAAAAATAAGAATTTTCGCTAATGGGAAAACTCCCATCCATACTCGTATGTTATTCTAACAATATCTACGAACGTTTCTTGTAAAATTGTCGTTAATTTATTTTAAGTTACAATCAAAGGCTAAGATAAATTGAAAATGCAGCTCTTCTATTCGAGCTAAAATACATTTTTCTGTCAAATTTTACTTTTTATATTCGTTGTCTAGTCTATTCGCTAAACTTATCTTAAACTAAACACCTTCTCAGTCTGTTCTCTGAGGTTGCTGGGAAATGTTACTACACTTAAAACCACTATTATTTTGTGTTTGCAAAACCAGAAAACATACACCATCGATAAATCGCGGATATTTATCCCCTTTAATGAATTCTCAATTATATTCTACCATTAATTCTCCCCCGGCTTTTTACAACATCTTGTACAACCCCTCCAACATCCCAATAATATACCCCAATATTCACTTCAACCCCCTGTTTCTAGGACTCTCAATCCTGTCCGAGACGTTTGGGTATTCCACTTAATCGTGGAAGGAATTTTTATCGTCACCTTTGCCTTAATTTAGATTTTAAAAGCCTCCTTCGTCTCCGTCACTTTTAAATGCCTTAGTTCTAATTCAGCTTTTAAATATAAAACTTAGTATTCATAAAGCATACGATTTTATTTGTCTTCGCCCTCCCGTTGGAGTTGAACATATTTTCCAGAGCGAGGTATAAAGTACGTATAAAATATATTTTTACTGAATTATACCTCGTGAGCAAATAAACTGAGTCGACTTTTTTCACAGTTCATATCTTCGTTTCTATTTTTAGGGATTTATAAAATATCGGAAGAAGGAAACTCTTCGTTGTGGATGGGCCAAATGGTTTTAAATCTTATTATGATTAAATAATATATTTTAATACTTATTTAAAAAAAATATTATATAGGTAGAAGCAGGTGCAATTATAGTTCGTCTTTAATCCTTGGTGAGTTTCTAAGAATACGGTTCAAAAAGGAATCATAAAGACCATATTGAAAGTACCAATTAGAACGCCATCAATTGAAATTTTTAATAACTTTGACGTACCAAATGTACAACAAATATATGCCAAAAATATATTATTGAAGCTCTTCAAACATAATGAATCCTCTACTAAACCGTGTATGCATAACACTAGATCGAATAAAAATTATATAAAAAATATTTCAAGTTATAAAACCACATTTGGACAAAGAAACTATACATACTTTGCAACAAAACTCCATAACATCCTTCCCCAAGACATAAAACTAATAAAAAATCCAATTGAATACAAATCAAGAATAAAAATATGGCTTAAAGAGGTCAATGAGAAAACCCTAGCGAAGACGCTAAAAACGACATAGAAACAAATGAACCATATTTTTGTATGTAAATTTTTTTTATATAGTCGCTATAATATATATATTTTTTTAATTATTTTGCTGTTTGCACAAACTTCTTGCTTCATTCAAAGTCATACACACTATTGACGAAAATATGTGCATCTCCCTTCCTCCACCCAACCTGCTATCCAAGTAGCTGTCCCTATCTGACAGTGTGTGGCCAATTTACATGCCTGAGGGAAAATTTGCAACAATAATTCACGAAACAATCAGTCTATTAAAGAAGTCCGTGCAATGAACAACAAATTATTCTTTTAGTAAAATTTAATATCCACCTTGTACCTACACCCTCGGTGTTTATAATTTTGAATATATTTTGTGCAGTGATTGTGATTGAATCAAGGCCATAATAACGATTCTTACAAACAAAAGAAGAAAAAGGATAAGTCAGTCTTTTACAATATCACACCGTCAATACGGATTCCGGCGGAACCGCTCGTGCGGTGATCTTCTCGCGTATGTGATGCATGTTTGGGGGCGGTACCTGGAACGTTTCGGTGAGACCCAAACGGTTGCACTGGACATTTCCAAGGCCTTTGACCGGGTTTGTCACCGAGGAATTGTCAACAAACTGCCATTTTAAGGACTTTCCACATCCTTGTGCACGTGGATTGCCGACTTTTTGAGGGAGAGGTCGATTCAGACGGTAGCCGACGGTTTCATATTTTTCTCACGCTCGATAAAAGCTGGCGTCCCACAAAGATCGGGTCTGTCTCCGACTTTGTTTTTGTAGCGCATCAATGACATTTTGACATGTGCACCAATTCATTCTTCCTCTCCTCAAAAAGATCCTCCACACAACATTTCAGATGACATAGGCTCTGAGGGAAATTATTTTCCTCAGGGCCTCCTGTGTTGAGTTTATGAAAAAAAAACACAATATTAATAACTCTCATAGTTGTGTCAATTTGAAACGTATTTAAAATAATTGATTTGCAAAGAATATTTTTGACGTGACCCGATTAAAATATTATTATATTAGTTTTTCACATTGACTCCTTAAAGGAGGCCCTGGGCACATTATTTCCTCAACGACTTTATCATCATTGGGGATACTCTCTTGAACGAGTCTCGAAGAGACCCATGTTGTGGCAGAGAGGAATCACAGACGCCGGCAAAACATTCCTTAGCCGAGCTGATGATGTCACTACATCTTCTTTGAACTTACGACAAAAGAAATCGCCAAACAACAGCTCTCATCATTTCGAATTCTTATATTATTTAACGCCTTAAGAAACACAATAATAGAACATTTATTGATGTTGGTTTCGCAAAGTTAAGCCCATAAATAAATCTTCCGTCTCAAGGAACGTATATCGAGTTATCTTTAATTAAAGATATGGTCCACATGCTCCACAGAGGCTGGCGGAATAAAACTACTGACTCAGTCATATTGCAATCGCTAAACTTGGAAAGGCTTTTATTCTCTCGCTTTGTGGGAATTATATACAATAATTATATCTCTCTAAATCTTGGCCTGGATTTTTATGTGGCTGATGTTACATTATGGGAAGATTTTATTATTTTTATTGAAATTAATAATTTGATGGATGAGTGTTGGTACTGTGGATTTAAAAACCAAATAACTCACTGTCCACGTTATCACTATTCTAGTACACAACAACAACAAAGAACTCTATGAGATGTTATGGTTATATGCGTCAATAGTAAGTTGATTGGTACTTGATGTGCGTTAAGATATCATTATGCTATATAAATTTGGGAACAGGGTATGATGGTATGGGTATCGCCGCCCTATGAACCATTTATTGGATAACCAACACACCGGTCGTAGGTCACCCGAAGTGGTTCGCTACGTTTGGTTACTTATCAGGAGTGCCCGAGTTCATGGGGTCAGGTTTGTCAAGGACATGTCAATAATTCAGACTACCTCTTGATTTTACCTTTAGTCAAATACCTACACAAGAGTGTAGGTATTTGACTAAAGTGTATCTTCTTTAAAACTCCGAATAAGAATTCGGAGTTTTAAAGAAGATATTATAAGTAAAATGTGTTCCAAAAATCACAAATAATAACAATAATGTTTGAATGAACCTAAACCACTTTGACAAATAATAACCTAAACATTCGAAAATTTTTCTGTATTATGGATATTCTTAAGTATTTATGGCCAAATGAATATTTGCGTTTGTTACAAAGATATTAAACATTTTCAACCATAGAATTGTGAGACCGGAATCGTTTGAAAAACTTGAAATGAAAAAAGGATTAAGAAGCGTTCATTCTTAGTGGAGAATTCTCGAAACTCACTTAATTTACCAAACTAAATTAAAGACTTCTCAACTGTGCAAGAATTGCTCTAGGAATGTACTGCAAATTCAAGCCGTAGACCATAAATCCAATCAGTTTTTACTCAACATGCTTCGCTTTACCTGGGGAGCGAGGACACTCAAGGAATTAATCGGTTTGTTTTCAGGCATTTCTACTTCCATGTTATTTAATTATTAGTACACATACTTTACAACAGCTAAAAACTCATTTCAACATGCAATAATACAATAACATAAGACACTGATGAAATCCTCTGTCGCAGGGGCTAATAAATACATATCGAATGAAATTGAAATAATTATCATAAAAAAGGTTTGAACAGGATAGCAATATTTCTCTTGCAAAATGCAAACACGTGAAGCGTGAGAACTAATACCTTGTGCGACATTATCTTGGTATGCTCATCTTTGGTACGTTCCTATTGTACAGTTCTTAGGATTTAAGGAACTATTTCACACTGTCACAATTATATTCTAATACGCTATCGGGTATAGGGAAGAAGCTAATCAAAAGGATTCCCAATTTTAATACAAGAAGTCTTCGTTTGGCAAAAGGACAAGAATTATTTCCCTTAATTATTTAGAATTATTTGTTTCTTCAAACACTGTAAATTTAAATTTGAAATAAGGTTAAGGGAACGTATGATATGTTAAAAAAATAAAAGTTTCTCGGAGTTTGCGAATCATTTGTTAGAGACGAGTCACACTTTTGACTCTAATAGTGGAATTGAGTTACTACATTGTAATTAACGGTGTTCAGTTGGACAAATTGGAAATCTTCTAAATTAGAAAGAGCGTAATTTCGAATTGAAATACATTATAAATAATCAGTAAATATTTTTAAATGACCCATTATTAAACTAGTTCCCTTTGTAAATTGTGCCCTATTGCCCTTTTTCCCTCTTCCCACTTCCACCCTTCCATTGACACCGGTAATTCTATTATTGTAATTAGTTTTAAGTAAACCCCGCGGAAGTGTGCTTCGCTCACGAAACATGTCAGTTTTTTTTTTTATACACAATAAACGTGATTAAAACAAAGAAATCCATTAATTTTCAATTACATCATTACGTTTTTAGTTTATTGTTCGAAGAACCACCAAACGTTTAATTTACCAGCCGCGTCTGAACTATCAGCGTTGCCATTAAGGGTCGACCGAGACAGGTTTAAATTAAAATTTCGGCCGAGACCGAAAGCCGAGGCCGAGAATAGGTAAATTGAGAAAAAACCTACCTAGGGACTACCTAATGATACCGTTGCCTTTATAATAATTTTTTTTTCAAAATATTCCCAAATACGATTTACTTTAGGCATATTTAGTTTTCATCTGCAACCATAAAACATTATACCTACTTAGTAAACCCATTAAATTGAAATAACACACCCTAACAAACCCTATCGCTGAATCAATTGCCACATTCATAAAAAAAATCGATTAGTTGATTTGTATGTTCATTGCTGTGATATTACAAAAATTCCATTATTGATGTTGTTATAGTCGAAAAAAAAAATTTTTTTTTTTGAAAATGAGTTTTTTGTATGAAAAATTTCAGGATGTTTCAGTTTGGCAGGGATTTCCTGAAAAGTCTTCATACAAAAACCGATTTTTGAAAAAAAAAATTTTTTTTTTCGCCTATGACAACATCCATAATGCCATTATTTTAGTAATAGCACCCTAGCACACCCAAAAGTCACGAACCGCCAATGGACTTCTGATGAATATGGCCACTGAATCTAAAAAATCACAATCGACAGCTCTCTCACGCACTGAGACCAAGTGATGAGTGTGGATGCGCGCGGTATATTTGAATCCCATTATCATATACCGCACCTATTTACAATGGTCTCGGCCATTGTAAATAGGTGCGGTATATGGCCAAGAATCTCAGCGATTTTTCGATTTGGCAAGTTCTCGGTAGAATTTGTAGCCGAGAATGCCGAGACCGAGACCGAGATCACGGTCGATCCTTAGTTGCCACAATAGGGCAATTTTTGTAACCAATACTGCTAAAGTTCGCGATATATATATTAAGCAGCACCAATCTAGACTAAGTAGTTTATCGTATCATCTCTGCTAAATTATCGACATGGCCGTTTTATGTTTCCGGTTTCCCTATCTTTTTCCCGGAAGCCACACTGGCTTATCATCCTTGTCTTGTCATTAAATCCAATATCGAATGAATTAGATCCTGCAATATCTAAAATATTTATTTTGTCGTAAACATTTTGAGAACTGTTCCCAGGAGGTCTTGCAGTTCAATAAATTTGTTTACCCGGGTTTAATTGATCATGAAATGATATAAAGCGTAGCCACTCCATCTTTATTATTATAGTTCCCGCGAATTTGTAGGCAATAGTACCACTTTCTTGTACATAAAAATTGTAGACAGGTAAGGACAACCGACCGAGGATACAAATGGAAGGTGGAATTCGATTTAAGGATTTGAACGTGATTCAAATATTTCAAGAGGGGAATTTGAATTTTGGCGGTTTGTATCAAATTTCAAGCGAAGACCCAAGCGAACTCTTTTTTTATTACTAGCAGTAAAATTTTGTAATCATGCTGGAGTTTTTTTTTGTTAGGGGAAGAGAAAGGCGAGATAGTCGTAAAAGTGCACCGTCTTCCGTATTATTATTCCTTTCGGTTTTTTAGTATTTGAATGGTTATAAAAGAAATGGTTTATTCGTGTTCTTCGTATTATTTTATTACGTTTTAGAAAAATTTATGAATTCTGTTGATTCAAAAATCAGCGAAAAGTACTTGTGGCCTGTTTCTAACATCTAGTTTTTGTATTAATGGCTAAAATAACTCAAATTTAGGCTGACATAACTCAAAAAAAAAGTTCTCTTAAAGCGATGCACTAGCCCTTGACGCGTTCGGAATCGGGCGGAGTAATTATTATAAATCTAAATGGAGTTTTTCAAAAGTCTGGGTAACACCATAAATAAGTGGTTATTACATTTAAAAATTAAATTAATTTGTCAATTATTTACGATACCTTAAAATTCGAGAAGTTTGCGTCGATTTTGTAGTTTAAAAGCATGCGATATTCAAAATTCTGTTGAAACTAAGTTATCGTAAGCCGACAACGGTTTATTCGGCATAAATTTTTTTACAGGGTGACCCGACGTGGGAGGAAGACTGAAGACACGTCCACTCGCCTCTAAGTCTTTATGCAGACGGCAGAAGGATGAAATTCACACTTACGAATTCGTCGGGTACCGCCTGTTTTAATTCATACTAATTAATTATTTAGTCAAAATTAAAATGTTTTTCGATCATTATCTAAAAAAACTTATTTTGCCACATTATTCAATCCGAAAATATCATATCCGAAAAAGAGTTCGGAAGTAGGAGATTTTGCACTTCAAACTATTTTTCTGGGCCAGATACTTTACTTTTTTCTAGACGAAGATTTAAAAAAAAATGCTCCTTCATTTCAAAACAATTTGAGAGGCGGGAATGGGTACCGCCGCCCCGGGAACCTTTATTGGATAACCAACACCTCTGCCATAGATCACCCCAAGTGGTTCGTTCCGTTTGGTGATTTAGTTCAGTTCAGTTCATGGGCTGAGGTTTGTCTAGGTCTTGGAGGTGGATGACCAGGACACATTGAACCCCAGATTCCTACCCACCCCTTGAACCCTTTTTCTTCCCAGAACTCTCCTCTCCTTCCTTCCCTTCCTTAAAAAACCCCTCTATACAGCATCCCTAAAGATGACATAGGCCCTAAGGGAAATTATTTTCCTCAGGGCCTCCTGTGTAGAGTTCATGTAAAAAAAATGCAATACAATATTTCTGAGCGATCAAGTTTACAAATCGAAAGCACCTGATTTTGCATATCTTTGCATTGGATCACTTTAAAAAATTTATGCCCCGCAACCGCGCACAAAAAGAAGAACATGGAGAGACATGAAATAACGAACGTTCGAGGATTGCGCTAGTATTTGAAGCGACAAAATCGATGCGAAAATTGTGAAAATGTTTAATTAAACACGACTCGTTTAAAATAGAGCGAAAATCTCATGAGGGTTGTCTTAAACAGCATTTAAAGAAACACTGTGAATTATTTCATACATATAACTTGTAAAATAACTGAAATAAACGTGTTTATAATAATTTTTGAAGCATACTTTGCGATTTTTTTCTATCAAGGGAATTTTATATAATTTGCGTTTCGGCGCGACGAATGTCTAGATGTTATCTAAAAAAATAACGTATATTTTTTTAAGAGCTTAAAAACTTCAATTGTTTAAGGGAGGTTTGCAAGAAATAGGTAGAAATTCGGGTAGCGGCGTCTTAAGTCATCTCTTTTCTGCTGTAACAATAATGACTTTGATATTTATAATGTCGCTCCAGGCTACTGTGGTATCTTAGAAAAAAAAACATTAAAAAAAATCAAAAAACATTTTTATCTGTTCTTCTTCTTATGATTGTAGGAAATCACAAAAACAAATGGACCGTAAACATAAGGCACTAGTTAATTGTGAACTTGGAATAAAATAAGTTTAAGTTTTATTTTTAACTAACTCCAGACAGGAGACCTGAGAAAAAAATGTCCTTAGTGGAGGTTTTTTTTAGGGAATGAAAAGTGAGAAAGTTCTGGGAAGGAAAAAATTATGAGGATAGATAGGAATCTGGGGGTCAATATATACAGGAGCGACGGACATATGAATCCACCCCTCCCACTGGAGAGTCCGGCTGGAGAAGTCAAAAGGTCTTCCGCAACCAGTCTCTCTCAATCCGGCCAGCCACGCAGTAAGTGGGCAGAAGTATTCGCCGCCAGACCTAGACAAACTTCATCCCATGAACCAAGTCACCAAACGTAGCGAACCACTTGGGGTCACCTATGGAAGGGATTTTGGTTATCAAATGAGCCCCACAGTTGAATTTGGCAGTCAACTCTGGTTTGGAGCTCCAAAATACCTAAAAAATACCCTCGTCTTTGCAGAAACGGGCGGTCCATTTAAAAGATTCTCCCATCTAATAGACGGATTGCAATCTTTAGAGCACAGTTGTCGGGTGGGAATGATATCTTTGTTCTACCGGTTTACAATGGAAGATGCTCCGAGGAACTAGCGTCATTGATCCCTTCGGCACTAGTGCATAGTCGGGAAACACGCCAAACGCGTGCCCAACATTTGTACACGGTTGACATTTGTCACATGAAAACGGGTCGTTTCTTCGACTCTCAACAGTTTGGCTGCGGAATGATTTGCCGGCCTCTGTGTTTCCTCCTTCCCACAACATGGGTCTCTTCAAGACCATTGTTCATTCCTTCCTCTCCTCAAAAAGATCCTCCACATCTTAATGTAAAAATGAATGGGCTCACACCAGCGGTACATACCCATACTGGCAGTACCTATACCAGCCTCCCAAATAAAAAAAAACTTTTGATGCTGAATCCGAGAAGAGAAACAAAGAAAACCAAAGAATGTTATTTGTAAAGGTGACGACGGAGGTAAAGGAGGGTTGGGATGGGATTGAAAACCGAATATAAAATTAACTCCTTGATGGCGATATTAAGAATTTTGATTAATTAAATGCGGTTCCGCTAAGAAAAGAATCCTTGATATTCCCCCAAGGACCTTTATTACAATTCGAGGGAAGGTATTTGGAATTCAATGAATGTGTTTATTCATTTCCTTTGAGGAAGGTTTTTTGTCCTTAGGGTGTGGGGCAGGCCCTGCGCACTACGCCCTACCTTCCTTTAAGGCATGGCCCTTAGCCCGTCAGATGAATAACTCCGGGTTTATAGGAATACGATCTACATGGTGTCCGGAAAGTAACTTAATGTCATTTTGTTAGTTTTTTCTTCATTAAATTATTTTTAACAAACCTAACGATACATGTCCATCCTCACGTAGCGTTTGATTTCGCAAAGATTTCAAAAATGTTATTGTATAATAATTTTTTTCGTCGTTAATGTACGCTAATTTTTATGTGGGTAATAAGTACGAGCAGTTTCAGGAATTAATAAATTATATTTAACCTAACGTAGTTTTGTACACAATAATTAATAAATTAACTAACTGTTCTGAAACTTAGATTTTTTTATGTGAATACAACAAAAACTGCCCGGAGCGTGTGGGACTATGTCATCCCTGTGATTAAAGTGTGTTGTGAGGCTGAAGAGAATGGGATGAGTTGCAGATAGAGAAGAGAAAAATTACGAAGTACCTAGCTATTCACATTGGTCACCTAAGCCCCGTTCTGATTGAGGAAGTATTTTAGTCGAGTGGAGAGTATAGTAGTAACTAAACGCGTCCGAACACCGTAACTTTAGTACAGTGGGTGAGTCAGCTCTTTAGTAGATTCAATCCATTTTGTTTTATTTTTCGGGCGAGTAAGTACCACCTCCATGCGACCCTGCGCACTGACAGGCGCGAATCGACCCTTCGCATGCATCAGATTTTTCCATCCGATTGTCTGACCAGACTGTCTGATAACCAGAAAGCCTTCCGCGCCATACATTTCTTATGAAAATCGGATAAACACCGCACATATCCGATTCGAAAACCGGATCGGTAATGAAAATAGGCCACGTCTTTCCGCGCCGGCCGTCCAATCCGGTCCGACAACAGGCGTGGCCCCGGTATTATAACCAATCCGGTTTCTAAGGAACTACCCTAAATTTATTTATTTATGCTGCTATTAATTAACTATTAATTAACCATCAGTTACTTATACCAGGGCGGGTAAGAGGTGGATTACCTCCACTGCTGCTATTAATCTTTTTTCGTGTCTAGTTTATTCGTTTTCAACTTTCTAATTTATACTTCCACCTATTCTAAAATAAACATTAAAATAAGCTTAATTAGTGCATATACATTGCTTTGTAGCGCCCGTCATCCGCCGTCACCTTGCAACGGGCGGCGGGCACAAATATACTCTACTTGAAAGTAATGCGAACGGTTTTCGGCGAGTCAAGTAGCGAGTGTACTAGCTACTTGACTTACTACTTGATCAATGTGAACCTACCTTTAAGCTGTTTCGCTTCTGAATGGCAGTCTTTTACTAGGGCGATTCTGAGAGTTTCAATTAATAAATCACACAGTGCTTATAATATAACTTATACTTAACTTTAAACTTTGTTCCATAAGGCACATATTTTATTTTCTAAGACTGTTCAGTGTTTTAGTAAAACGCCTTTTCAAAACACTGCACCGGTAAGTCTCGGCTTTCAGCAATATTTGCAAAACACCACGGAAACACGCCTCATAACAATTAGGGGAACAATGCGAAATAAATAAGCCGCCGAGGCCCTCTCCACTGGGAGGGTGTTTCCACCGGCTAACAGACTGTGGAGGATAAGGGCTTGAGGGTGGTTGAAGCCTCGAACAAGATGGGACCCCGCGACCCGCAGCCCTTTGTGCGGATCACGGAGCCTTTTGAAAACTACCCTTAATCAACTTGACACTTGATTGCAGTTCAGAGCGCTGCTTGAAAAGTTTTTTTGTTTTGTTTTGGGAGGTAAGAATAATGAGTTGGTTCGTTTTTCATAATAATTTTACAGAATTAAGAAACCAGAAAATTTTTAAGATCAAATACACCTTTCAAATTACTGCTTTCAAATAACGCCCGAAGATAGATAGACTTTTGCATCACCATTTGGGGTACGTTGTGAGGCTGAAGGAAGTAGGGAAGGGAAGGATACGGAAAGAGGAAGGTTGAAAAGTACCAAACTATTCAGATCTGGTCACCAAAACTCCACCGATTCTATTTCAAGCAATTCTTTCATTTTGACCATCGTTTAATTCACCAGGAGGTTTAGCACGAACGATCGATAAAACCCTATATCAATACGATATTGGCTAAGTCCGTCATCTATGGCTAGTTATCAATATTTGCGAGCACGGTCAAGAATTGGTAAGAGATATTCCAATTGACAGTTGACAAATTTAGCGCGGCCTCTCGAGTGTCATATAAGCCGTCAATATGCAAAACGTGTTGAATAGTGTTGTGTAAAATAACAGGATCCTGGCTTAAAAATGAATTAATGTCGATAGTCCAGTTGATTAGTCAGACATCTACAAATACTTCAGATAATGAGGAAAGCAATATTGGAATGCTCACCATAAATCAAATGTCACTTACACGTTCCTGTTTTACATATTAAATATGCTATAAAATAACAACGGGAAGCACAACGGTCCGGTACATTAGTTGGACATTTTGAAATTTCCTACTAGCAATCCAGAAATCGTATGTCTTTAAGTAATCTGAGTATTGTACCAGATAGAGGGTATACTTTTACATATAACCACATATTTAACTCAAATTTAGATTTTTCAGAGATGTTTCACTAATCATCTATTCACATTGTGAACTAACGAAGCTCATAGAATTGAAAGAAATCTATACGCGAAGCGTAGACTTAATTAATTCATCTAACATGCGATCACTCGATTCTGTTCGATCTTAAGAAACGAAAGAGGTTCAAATATGACTAAAGACATCATTAACTAATTAACTTCGAATAAAAAAACACATAAATTTGTTTAAGACCACTTTTATTTTAAAACACTCTACCGGTTTCAGAAGCACCCTTCCTTCGTCAGGAGAATATTATAACTAAACTATGATACAGAATGTTAGGTGTTTGAGTGGGAGGTGAGCAAAGGGGTGGGGGTAATTGCGGGATTTCCGGAAAGAACAGAGCGGTTAATTGGAAAAATATTCAGAATGGGACTGAAAGATAAATTAATTTGGTAATTTTATATATATCCAACTTTTCCTCACTTAGTACAAAAAACTTACCTGCCCACATTAAACCCGCGTTCTATACTGATAACAATTTAGGCAAATTACTAAAAAACACTAAAGATAGAGATCATAAATTAAGCCACTCAGGCATTTACTAACTATGTTGCAATGATTGTCCTTCGTTCTACATAGGTAAAACAACTAGAAATGTAAACATTAGAATCACCGAACATTTAAGATGCTTAAATAATAATAATTTTTCAGAGTTTGCTAATCACCTAATTTCTACAGATCACACTTTTAATAAGGACACAGGGGTTAAAATTCTTCACCGTAACAATAAAAGCAAAAAATTAGATAATTTCGAAGCAATAGAAATCAGAAAATCCCTTAATAATAATGCTAGTAATTTAGGCGTATTAGATTTGTCAAAGAATTTATATATAAAAATGCAAAAATCGGTAATTTTAAATATTTTTTAAATATTTATATTGAGGGATCAGTAGGATTTATAGGTTCAATTAGGAATTCCACAGAGCCGAACCCTCTGATATGAAAATATCTGGAGTCGGTGAATTATTTTCCCATCTGGTCTCTGGTAGGTTGACATGTTGTTCTTGTATTGTTTTGTAATTATAATACATATAGTGCAATTGCATAACGTGGATTGACCAGATGATCATTTGGGAAGTGTGTGAAAGGGTTTAGTTTTTCCTGTGGGGAAAATTAAACCCGGACATTCAAATCTGGTGCGTAAATATGAATAACCAAATTAATTTATCTTTCAGTCCCATTCTAAATATTTTTCCAACTAACCGCTCTGTTCTTTCCGGAAATCCCGCAATTACCCCCCACCCCTTTGCTCACCTCCCACTAAAAACCTAACATTCTGTATCATAGTTTAGTTATAATATTCTCCTGACGAAGGAAGGGTGCTTCTGAAACCGGTAGTGTTTTAAAATAAAAGTGGTCGTAAACAAATTTATGTGTTTTTTTATTGTAAATTATGGCGAGCCACAAAGTTAGTGCTTTTTACAAATATGTAATTAATTCCATTTAGTGCGAAAAATTATATAATTTCCAGTGTATATTAAAGTTAGAATAACAATTAGAAATTTTCAATTTATTTATAATGTTAATTCTCACATACCGCTTTGACATTAAGGAATATAAATCAATAGTCAGATCCGCCAGTGTTGCCATTGTATATTGATTTCTTATTTATTCCTTGTCAACACGGTTCGGCTGTCAACGGTGAAACCGTGCTCTGAGTGAAATCGTGTGAAATCCGATATTGTAAAGCTATCGATTTCATCGTGATAGAGCCCCGGGACGATTTTTAGACTTGTATCAATACATCGACTGTTGTTTATAATTATTAATTTAACTTTTCCATAGCCTCTTCAACATTTGTTTAATTTACGTAACATTTTGTATTGGAACATTACGAGCATGGTGTTGTATAATGTAACAGAGATAATATAGATTAAAGGAGATAGGTAACATTATAGAGATTAGTTTTAGGATTATCGAGATACGTAGGTAACGTCGATGGTAATCTAAGAAGATTAATCTGATAATTACCTTAATCTTACCTTCACCCAACCCCTAATTCTTTGAAAGTCGTACATTATATTACTCACCCAAATTCACAGCCTAAAGCCGAAATGTCATTACATGCAATTCAAACTTCTGTCTCGGCGACAGTTCGGTTAATATTAAACTTCGTGTAGCAAATATAGCTAGGTTCATCTCTTTGGAAGGATCCCAGACGAATATGGGTAAACTTTTTCAATTAGGTGAACTCGGCGGCAGAGATGACTCGATCCGGCTGACTTTGCCAAACAAATATACTTATATTGATGTGGTAATTGCGAGTTTTTGTATTGCGCTGCTCACTCGGGACTTGAGTCATAGAGAAATCTTCAAATAAACCCGCCCTAATAACCCCTAAAACCCGCCCATGCTTCTGGTAATAATATCCGTTAAATTTTCCGAACTCCGGTTTAAATTATAATTTCATTAATTTCTACATCGAGGATGTAGAAACACTAAAATATAAATATCCTAAAGCCAAATTTATAATTGTAGGCGATTACAATCTTCCGAAAATTGACTGGTCTTTCGATAAGAACAATGAAGTGATTATTAACGAAACAGAAGTGCAGTGTGCCAAATCAAAGGAAATGCTCGATATGTCTTTTTTCCTAGGACTTAAACAGTTAAATAAAGTGCATAATTCTTATAACCGAATGCTTGACCTAGTATTTTCTAGTGACTTAAGGACAGTGGTAGAAAAATCGGACGAATTGTTATTACCTTTAGACCAACACCATCCAGCGTTAGATATTATTATTACAAATGTGTCTAGAAAATTGGAGAAATTAAAAACTTCATCGTACAATTTTAATAAAGCTGACTACACAAATATTATTAATTATCTTGACCATATAGACTGGTCATTTCTAGAAGATGAAAACAATATTGAAAATCAAGTCCAACAGTTTTATTCAATCCTTAAACACTTCAAAAGAACGTCATGTTCCAAAAGTTAATTTTAATGCATCCTTTTACCCCACATGGTTTTCAAAAGAATTAAAAGAATTAATTTATACTAAAAAACAAACTCACCGAATATATAAGCAATCTAGAAACGTAGATGATTATATAACGTTTACTAACTTAAGAAGGCAGTGCAAAGAATTGTCCAAAAAATGTTATAATGATTATATTAGTTTAATAGAAATGGAGGTTCATGATAATGTAAAAAAATTGTGGAACTTTTCTAATGCTCAGCGAAAAAATGACTGTAGTTTACCAAATATTATGCATCTGAATAACAATTGTGCGGACAGTACCGAAGGCATTGTCAATCTTTTTGCAGATTTATTCAAAAGTGTTTATGATGATAGTATTCCTGATAATGAAATCCCAAACGATATATCACTTGAAGAATCACTTAACCTAAACCATTGTTTTATTGAAATAAACGCTATAGAAAAGGCTATAAAAGCATTAGATACTAATAAATCCGCTGGACCGGATGGTTTCCCTCCAACATATTTAAAATCTTGTGTTCGCAGTTTGACTTATCCACTATTTAAACTATTTAATAAGTCTTTGTCGTCAGGGTGTTTTCCAAATCAGTGGAAAAAAAGCTATCTTACGCCTATTCATAAAAAGGGAGATAAAAGCGATGTATCTAACTACAGACCAATATGTATATTGTCCGCTATTCCCAAACTATTTGAATCGTTAGTCCTAGATGTCATTATTAAACAAATTAATAATATTATTGTACCCAACCAGCATGGCTTTATCACAGGTAAATCCACTCTAAGTAACTTGATCATATACGAAAATTACATAACTGATTCTCTTGCCTTGAAGCATCAGGTGGATTCAATTTATACTGATTTTTCCAAAGCCTTTGACAAAGTAAGGCGACATATCCTTGTACAAAAATTAAGTATGTTGGGCATCAAGGGTAATCTATTAAGTTGGATTGATAGTTATCTTAGTAAAAGAGAGCTATGTGTGAAAATAAAATCTGTGGAATCTTACGTTTTCGAAGCCACAAGTGGGGTTCCTCAGGGGTCTCACCTGGGACCAATTCTTTTTTTGTTATTTATTAATGATATTGTTAGCATATTTAAAGATGTGGAAGTTCTTCTCTTCGCAGATGACTTGAAAATATATAAAACAATACGTAGTTTAGACGATTGTTATACTTTGCAACTTAATTTAAATAAACTATATCGTTGGTGCATCATCAACTCTCTGTTTCTTAATATTAAAAAATGTCAGGTCATTCGTTTTTGTAAAATACGAAATCATATAATTTATGTATATTCGCTAAATAACGTAAAATTGACAGCTGTCACTCAAATCAGGGACTTGGGTGTTATATTTGATGAACAGTTAACATTCAATCCGCATGTAAATGAAATCACAAATAAAGCCTTAAAAATGCTTGGTTTTATATGTAGAACCGCATGCGACTTCAAGTCATTAGAATGTTTGAAAACACTGTACACATCTTTAGTAAGAAGTCAAGTAGAGTATAATTCGCCTATTTGGTCCCCCTTTTATAAAATACATTCCAACAATATTGAAAGGGTACAACACAAATTTCTACGATTTATTAACTTTAAACTAAATATTCCAATCCAAAATATAAATTATATCCAGCTGATGCACCAACTAAATTTGATTACGCTGTCAGATAGGCGAATTATCTCCGACCTTGTTCTACTAAATAAAATTATTAATTATAGAATCGACAGCCCTGAAATTCTGGCCACAATAAAATTATTTGTACCTTCCAAAAATACGAGACAAAATTCCACGTTTTTCTGTGACAATTTCAAAATAAATTATCAAGCGCACATATCCCTAAATCGAATACAAAATTTTGGTAATAAATTTGGTAATGTCGTTGATATATTTAGAGATTCCGTAGCAGTGCTTAAACGAAATCTACATAAACACTTTGCTGAAATGTATGACTTCACCATTCCATAGTGAAAAACCCTTTTTAGCTTCTATTTATTTCACTCTTTTCTTTTAGACTTTTAAACTTTAATATATATATGTAACTTTACAAATTAATATTGTAATTTAATTTATATTTCGATTATGCTTAAGTCCCTACTAATGCTGATTAATTTCAATCCCGTTATTTTTGTTTGTAAGTACAAAAAAAAACTGTTCTCCATAATGGTATTCTATATTATTTGTAAAACATTTATGTAGGTACTACACATATAATAATTATTTTATTCATATATGTACTTAAACTTTTATATGCCATATAGTTAATGTAATAATACTAATAACAATGTATGTAAAAGCCCAATGGGCGTTTAAATAAATAAATAAATAAATAAATAAATAAATAAATAAATATAAGTTATATCCCCTTGACACGAATTTGAGAGATGCTTATTAACAGGTTTCGAAGATGTGTTATTATTAAGATGTGTTAAGATTTTATTATTTATTGAGTTTGTTAACGTTAGATGGTACCTATTACACGAACATTTTTTTTTTGCATTGGCTTCATCCAGTTGGCCCTAAGGAAAAAAATCCCTCAGGGCCTGTGTATGTGAGGGATGCTATGTAGGGGGTCATTTTAGGGAAAGAAAGGAGAGGAAGTTCTGGGAAGGAAAAAGATATGAGGGGTGTGTAGTAATCTAGGGGTCAATGTGTCTAGGAGTGACGTACGTATGAATCCATCCGTCCCACCACGGTGCCAGGCGGGTCGAGAGAGTCCAACTGGAGAGGTCTAGGTTAGTTCTCCCTCAACCAATCTCTCCCAATTTGCGCGCCACGCGGTTAGTAGACAAACGTCACCACGAACCATGGCACCCCTGCTAAATCAACAAACGTGGTGCTCCACTTTGTAATAACAGATTGCAGGAGTGTTGGTTAACTAATAATTGGCGGTACCCATATCCGCCTCCCAAATTAAATAAAAAACCATAAAGGCAAATGGTTTATTTTGGTTTTTTAATTCCATATTTTTATAGGAAATTTTGTTTATTGATATCTCGTACGTTGATACAAACCCATACATATGCTATTTTTTTTACAATGTGACATGGGTGGAACCGCAGCGTTCTCCTTGAGAGTCTGACATCTCCCCCACGTTTTTACTTATGACGGCAGAATAACACTTTATCTAAAACATACCAACACCTCAACACAGGTTCTCCTAGAGAGGTGTTCACCAAACAAAACTACTAACCTATTACCATACAATGACTGATTTCTAATATATTTTGGTTTTCTGGAACTTAGTCTCCACCACTCCCCAGCACACGAGAATTTATTAAAATTCATTGCATGCGACAGCAGGAAAGCTGGATTGAAGTGTGTTATTGTGAGTGGGTGCTGTAATGGTCAAACATGCTGAAAATCGCCAGAGGTTCACATCGATATCGAGGACGAAGATGAAGAGATTTTGTCAATGGAAGCCCAGAATCTCAGTACCACAGGCAATGAGTTAGACCATGACATTCATGACGAAGACTATTATTAAGAAGTCAATATCAACCAACCGGGATCAACAAATAATATTATTACGCAACGGCGAATATGTAACTTAATTACGAATACTAGTCGAACTCTGCGCGGCTCAAGCGCCATTTCGAAATCTACCATCGCTGGAATATCTGTGGAATAGACCTACTGGGGATACTACAATAAAAAATGCACCATTTTACCATCTACCTCATGATGGTGAGGAAATTAGTTTTTAAAATTATTATAATTATGTAATGAATAGCCCGAAAAAATAACAAAAATTAGGAATTTCACCATCTTTTAGAAAAATATTCACATTTCCGCCATTTTAACTCGTTGCCTATTTGACTTACAAAAAAAATTGTTGAACAAAAAATATTAGAAATTTTATTTTCTTTAAGTTTGTCTTTGACAATTTGGTTTTAAGATCAACTATTGCACAATTATTTTGAAAAAACCATATTTTGGCACCTTATATCCAAGATGGCGGCTTGAGCTCGACCCCCCCAAGTTCAAAAACTTTTTTTTTCGTTAAAATCCCATTCTAAACAACATATATCAAAATCGCTACTATTTGAATTTTTGCAAGGTAAAGGCCTTTTTATCCCCCACTGACTGGGACCATTACAATCGCGAATTCCAGTGACTGACGCTGTATGGCTGAGCGCTCCACAATCTTCGCGCTTTATTTTATAAACGGTTAAGCGTATAAAAAAATATTTAAGACAAAATTTGTAGAGAATTTTATATTCTACAACTTTTTCAAAGAATGCAAATACGTTTTGAGGCAAAGGTAGCGGGATATTCCAAAAAACTGATTTTTGAGACCTTTGACCTTGAATATACGAGGAAGCTCTCACGTGACCTTATGAGATTTTTGAGACAACATTTAAAATGCTAAAATAAAAATTTACACAAATTTTCAGCTTATTCCGTTTCAATACGAGGTAACTCCTTTTTTTAGCGTAAGCGACTGGATTTAACTTTATTGACTTTATATACCTATATAAAGTTAAGAACTTAACTTGATTTATCAAATGGTAATACAATCTCACCAGAAAAGGAGTCTAGAATACGATTTTTAAAAAATCCAGAATATTTTCTTATCAAACTCTCCGGGTAGCAAAATTGTTGAGTGTTAAACATCTCAACTAATTGAAAGCATTATTACTGAGTTGACTTCGTCAGATTTTGCTTAACCGAATGATAATTATTAATTTTCGCAAACGTCTAAATTAATTTATACATTTTTTAAGTAGAATAATATTATTGGCAGTACCAAAACACATCTTCGGCGAGTTCGAGCAGAGGTCGCTAAACCATGGCGCAGTCGTGTCTCCCACTTCCTGTTCTCCACCCCCTCACTTCCGGGGGTTAATAGTTCATTTCCGGCAAGGCTGAAGGTTTCTACAATTCCAGAAGCAAGGATTTAAGATGTACAGATTGGAACCGCTGTAGTGATTTATGACAGGAGACCACGAAGCTTACAAATTAAATGAAAATTCGCGTTGAAAAAGTTTGAATTTGCTCATCTTGGAAAATGGAAGGAACATAGAAATTCTGGTTTTTGTAAGAATCTTTCATCCGATGAAAGCATTTATAAGTTCTTCGCTTTATCTACGAACTTCGGATAGGAATTTGTCTATTTTTATGAGTTTTTTTCCCAATTTTCTTAGAAAAAATTAAAAAAATGTATTTTGAAAAATAAAAGTTTAATGTAATTTATATTTGTAAAGTTTCTGCATTAGTAAAAGCTTTCGTGTTCGAAGGGTAAGGCTCTCGACTCGCAATCCGAAGGTCGCGGAATCGAATCCCGGCGTGCGCAAATAAATTTCATTGATTATTTTGTGTTCACAATTAATTATTTAAAGTATATTTGCGGAAGTATATTAAAGTATAGATTAAAGTATATTCCAGAGTGGAAGATACTCTCAATATCGACCTGGTGTATAAGACCACCATTCAGAATAGAAACATTGCTTGAAATGGCTTTAGCCGTGTTTGGTGACCAGATCTGAATAGCCAAGTACTTCCCTTTCTCTTTCCCCTCCCCACTACCTTCAGCCTCTCAACATACCCCAATTGGGGATGCCATAGTCTCACTAGCTGTAGACGGGAGCAGTTGGGACTCTTGTGCGGTATACACATAAAAAACTATTATTTTTAATATGTTATATAGTTTTGGGTTCTAGCGACTATCGAACTAGGCATCATGCGTATAACCCGCATCATGGTAATCATTAATAAGAACTTGTATGAAAATGTTGAAAAAACACATCGCCTATAATAATCAGAAATGTTTCATGGTTACTATTAATATTTATATATATTAACTGAACAGAATTTGATAAAAAAAGCAGTAAGAAGTGATGAAAAGAAAAACACATTGTTATCATAAAAAGTTCCGTTTTATTTCGCAGACATTATTAAATAATGTGATAAATTTTATCAACAGACCACTAATAATGTTTTTAAACGTCATTGTGTTACATTTAGATGGGGCAACTAGAAAAGGTTAGTTGGAAATAGGCAGTAGAAGTATAAAAAGGGCAACGGGGCAGTTTAAATATTTTGTGATATACGTCGAAATATAGTCGCTAAATTGTGTGTAAGTGACTTTGAAAAAATTAACGATCAATTTTCCCTGTGCAGTAGGTACCGATGGCGCCCCCCCCCCCCTACATTTTTATTTTGATTACAAATTCGTTCACCCCAATTTTTTTATTTTTTTACACTAATTTATTAAATAAAATCAAGACATATAAAGGGTGTAACTTTTCCAAGTGACCTGGCGGTAGCTCTCACTTTCGTTTTATTTAAAGAGAGAATTGCCATGAGCCCTATACTCTCTGAATCTATTGGGTAAACATAAAATTATGGTGCTATTTTAATTATTCTAGGAAAAACTCTTTTTGCAAGTTATGCTTTAAAATAATACAACGAATTGTTTGTTTGTGCCCGTACCATGATTTAAAATATAGGTTACGAGACAATGCGGGTAGTTTAGCTGAACTAGATCCATTAGACATTCTTGAGATTTACTGCGTTTATGTATATACCCAACGCGAATATTAATAAAAAAAGCAAATACAAATACGTTCTCATGGCAACGTACAACACAAGAATAGCATCTACAGCTTCTGACTAATAAGAATATAACCTCAAATTTGTACCTTGAATTTCCCGTGTTGAGCGAACAAACACCAAATTGAGCGAACAAACACCATACAAACACTAAACACTGACGTATGGTATCAACGGCTTACGAAAGACGCTTACACTGACACCGCAAAATAACAGATCCAACAAATCTAATAGATATTAATTATACATGAACTTTAAATAATATGTCAAATCAATGATCTGCAATGATCAAACTGTCAACACGTAACACGTTGCATCCTGCAAACCGTGCAATGTTTTTGTTAATGGAATTTACTGAAAATTTCATAAGAAAATGGTCTTTAACTACCTTCTCCTAGAGACTTAAATCGTACAAAATAAAACAATAGCGAGCGTACGCTAACTTGAAAGGCGGTCGGTTTGTTTGTTCTCTTGAACAAAAACATCGCGCTGTGATTGGTTATTGAATTTGGATCGCACCCATTTGTCGTAAAAGACGGTAAAAGATATATGGAAAAATAGATCTTACGTTTAAACTAAATATATGAAATTTGTAAAAAAATTCTGTAACTGACTATAAATTCGTAAGCCGTAAACCAACCTGATGCGTGCGCATGACTGGTTTATTTATGCGTGCGCATTCTGTTTCTTTGGAAAGTGTTGCTAGAGCGTAATAATTATTTCGTACTATGGGTAATTTTGAAACGATTCAGGGAATATTATAACTAAATTTTAATACCATATTTATTTTCTCACGGCGCCCCTTCGGAGTTGGCGCCAGGTTTTTTGAACGTTTTTGAACGTATGGCAAAGTGCATTATATATAGTTTGCATAAATTACTGAAATCAAGCATTCCTGTTATTATCAAGGATGGATAGTGCAAGTACACGTATTATATTTTCTCTCATACGGCAATGCAAAAACCTCTTTTGCACCCTTCCTGTTATTTTAAAATTGGTTCTGTTCAAATGAAATACAAATAATGGAGCTGCTCTCAAATAATATAAGTGCTTAATTCCTTTTTCAACAAATCCAACTATTTTGATATTATAAATACCCTCATGAATGTTAACTTGATAACTAGAACGTATTTTTCCAAAGCAGATTAGCGTATAAAAGTCCCAGTGAAGATGCTAATACCGGAGTTCACCCGTATTATATGACGATAACAATTAAATAGAAATTAGCTGCTATAAAAAATCGCGTAATGCTAAAGCTGTTAAACAGTGAGATGGTGGGGGTGGTACTAAAATCAGCCACCGAACAACGGGCAGAAGCTCTGCTAGGGGAAGGTTGTAATCCTGGCTTTGTAGTATTTATGTGTTCCTGCAGGGAAAAGCGTAAATTAAAAATAGGGATGAAAAACGCTTTCCGTTAAATGCATGTTAACCTAAAACATTTTCTAAAGTTTGTGCAGAACATGTTAAAAGGATATACACAATATATTCATAATGCAGGAACATTATTAAAATTTTACGTAAATTTTTTTTATTTATGCATTTCATTGTTTATTAAGGTGAGAAATTTCCGACCACCATGCTGGGCACATGCCCATGCTATGATGGTCGATATGACTATAATATGTACGAATAATGAAATTAATTTTCTTGTGTCATTTTCTATTGAGTATTTACAGTTAAAGACTGAATATAACTTCCAAATGCTGACATCACAACATCTTTTTTTTTCAAAATTACTTAGTTCCGTCATAGTTTACTATGAAAGAATAGATCTTTCTGTTGAAGCTGTAAAAACTTTCACACGGTGAGCTCTTGTGTCGTGAAAGTTGCAACAACAATTTTCTCTGCCTGAAATGTCAAAGTTATTTTCAGCGCGTTTCAAGTTATTTTCATGATGCTGAATTGAGATGTGAAATTCTTTTTACTTTACGTTGTGAAAAAGGTTCACACGGTGAGTTCTTGTATAGTGACAGTTGCCAACACCTGTATCTGCCTGAAATGTCAAAGTCAACTAGAATATTTCAGCGAGATATAAGTTATTTTAATCATGCTGAAATGAGTTTCGAAATGCTTTTTATTCAACAAAAAACAAATATCTTGAAAAGTGTTTAAATCACTGGGGAAGGTGGGTGTAAAAACTACCATTAAAACGATTTTTTCCTCATATAAAGATATTGAAATATAAGTAGATGTGCTATCTGCAGTTTTTATATATAATTAACAAATAATCTAAATGAACGAATAATTAATGAATAAACCAAACGAACGTTAAACTAAATTAACGAATTCTTTCCGTATTCAAACTATATTGTTAACCAATACTAATGCACACCTTCAAAAAATCAACAAAATGAACAAATTCTTTTCTACTCTAATTAGGTCGTAATCTGCCGACAGTCGCGCGGACACAATAGCATCTCTTTTGTATTTGAATATCTTTGATTTTATCCTTCGGAACGAAGTCAGATTAGATTCGACACATCCAATGATATTAAGATTTAAAGTTCTGATAAGTTGCGACATACATTCCCGGTAAGTTAGCAAAGCTCCGGAATGATCATCACTTTTTCACAGCCATGGCAGAGGGTCCCAAAATTGGATACAGAAACAGCCTCCTGCCGCGATCAGTCTGAGATAAGGCTTTCGATTAATCTTGAGGTTTATCCAGTTTTTCTGTGCACATTCGCGCATTATCCGAGTTAAGCCAGCGCCCCGAGGACCGACTTACAGACTCCCTTTTCCCCCATGTAACATTTCGCTGGTGACTTGTTACGGAGTTTAATAAGTGGGAGAAGCATCATTTTTCATAAGCATAAAGGGTTGAGTTTTCTCTATTTTCATAAGATTATGAAATGGAATAAGAATTCAACGGATATGATGATAACTTGTATTTAAAAAAGATAGTGTGACAAAATGTGTGTTAATACTAAATTCACCAAAGTTATTATTTCATAATATTACAATATCTTTGTTATAAAGCTAGATATTTAATTAAATTAAGCAAATCTTCAAATATTTCATTTTAATTTGCAACGTCTTTTAATTTTGAGCCATTACGCTAAGACAATTCAATTTAAAACGTATATTATACAAGTACGCATATTAGTTATATATTTTTAATCATTTGTTAAAATATTGCTGATATTTGAATGAAACCAGGTAACAAAATGAGTCAAAGAATCACACGTCATAATTATAATAAATTAATAATTAAGAAAAATGTTTGAAACCCCCACATCCACGGTGCCCCCCTCATCCTCTCTCCTCCCTAATGTACAAATTAATCGTACCGTAGTAAATGTAGGTAGGTAGTACTAGCATTCTTTTTAACTTTAAAAAATTATCGTGTCGATTCCAAATTGATCATCTAAAGATATTTTAAAGATACTTACTCGTACGTCAGTAAAAAGAAATTAAGGAGAAAATACGGATTCAAAGAGTAGGTACTTAAAAAATATGTTAAAGCATTTTGTATGAAATTCACCTTCAACATTTATCTTTCAAAGTTAAATGTGGCAAATATTTTGAAGAAATTAGCTCAGTAATTGAAAAATAAACGACATAATCTGTATTTGTCATAAATTTCGTCTTAAAGACATCACTAAAACTTAATTTAATATGTGAGTATTCTAAAGTTATAATAATATATTCATGTTCTTAGTGTCGATTTATTTTCAAAGGTGAGGACAATACTAAGAGCCGGAACACGAAAAGAAAAATCCAATTCGAAAGCATTGAACAATTTTTTATCACCTCTCGTCACCGCTCACTTATCGACACCTCTCTTGACATTCAAATAAAAATCGGCCGATTGACAAAGCCATTGGAGGATTTGAGAGATCGGTACGATTTCAGCCACTAAAGGCCTCTTCTCCCCATGGAAAGTAATAAAACATTGACAGGAGCCGTGAAAAGGGAAATCCGGTTGTCTGAGAGTTGAATTTGAATTCGGAAAAAGAACGAATTTTCAAAATTTCTCGCATGTTTTTACTATCCAGTGTTTCCAGCGTGGAAAAATATTGTTTTTGAATATCGTTTATGGGGAAAATTGGTGTTTGAATTTATTTGAATAAATAGGATATTATGTCGAGGGGCTGTTTACTGATCGTGAAAATTGGGCCATCATCAGAAACGTTACTCGTCTGTGGAAAAACCTTATGTAATGTTTTTTTTTTATCAAATTTGCGTTAACACCCTCGTAATAAATACAATTTTTCTAATTGAGATTTTTTTGAGAAATCAAAGTTGTTTTTTTAGGATTTAAAATAATAACTAACAAATTTTGACGAAATTACTCCCCCCCACCTGGATCCCGATCCTCACAGCAAAGAAGCTGCGAGTGCGGTAGTAAAAGGGGTTCCGCGACTTTTCATCCCGCGACAAAACATCGCCCAACAAAATATTTATGAAAACCTAACCTAACCCAACATAACCTAACCTAACAAATAAATGGGACGAAAACAATACAGAATCCTATAGAGACAATAAAAATTATAAAATGGAACAAAAATAATATGGACATAATGTAAGGTTAAGTGAGTTTAGGTTAGGTTATGTTTTACGTAGATATTTTGTTGGAGGATGTTTTGTCCGTAGGATACTTTGTCAATAATGTACATGGGGTGAAAATGTGCATTACCAGTAAAAGGTGCATTTTACTGGAAAGGGCTACAAAAATATTATTTGATATATTATGCTCTATTTCTTTTTCTCTTTTACCGCTCTCCATTACATGACTGCTGTGCGAATATGGGCAAAGTCACAAATATAACACAATTTTTACTTAAAAATATATATGATGTTACTGAAAAGAGCAAAAGGTACAGACACGATATATAAGTGACACGATCTCGAACTCTGGTGAACCCTCTTCGGATCGTAAGTGTTATTAGCTTCCGGTATGTTACGTTAGTTTATTTGTTTTACCATAATGATTAAAAACAAACATTCAATGGCCTAAAATTTTTAAATTCATTACCAAGAAAGATTCTGAAATGTTAATACCTAACAATTATAAACACATAGAAAATGTACATTTGATATGATAACGTTTGTATTATAAACAAATAAACAATGATAATATTATAATAACACACCCAAGTACACAGAATCTCAGATTCATTATTATAAGGGTACACCTTATATTTTATGTCATGTAAAATTATTATTAGGTTGTAATATGTATTATTGTAAATGGTGTAAACATTATTTTTTTTAGGAAACCTATAAAAAAGATAAAGTTTTACTGAGGCTTATTCAAAAAGTTTTCCATCGTGAATTTTTTAACATATTTACAAAGATATTGAAATTCTGTATTTGAATATCTTTTGCATATTTGTGTGTTTTTTTTCATTCTACTGGAATTTTCTTTTTTGCAAGTCGAATAATAAGTTTGAAACATGCTGAATGCAAGTAATCCATATATGTGTTTAACTTTTATTGGTATTACGAAAAAATCAATCCACAACGGTATTTTTCAGTAGGACAGTAAAATGATATAATATACTTAATATAGGGGTCGTCCATTAATCACATGATGTTTTAGCAACTTTTTAACCCCCTCCCCTCCCCTGGCGATATGTGGTGAGGTTTTAAACTACCCCTCCCCCCCATACCCAAAATCATGTTATAGTATATTGAGATTTTCAGAATATTATTGTGCGTTCAACGAAAAATAAATACACGTGGTATCTCACTACATCCCCCCCCCCTCCTGGTCATATTTCGTATTTTTTCCGAACCCCCCCCCCCCCCCTTTTCGAGATTCACGTGATTAATGGACGACCATATTTAGTTATAAACTCTCCCTTCTTCGTACTTATTTGCATATACGAATAAAACAAAGTCCTACTTTGTCAACGAATAAATGACTCTATAATTAAACTGCAAGTGAAAAAACATGATTCATTCAAAAGAAAAAAAAAATGTTTTACTCGATAAACTTTAAACGCTCAGCATTTTCGCTTTACAAAACTGATTTTTCACTGTCATAGGAATTACTAATAGTAAAAATCATAGAACATGTGTATTATATTATAATGTATATAAGAGTGTGAATGTAAAATGATAATAGAAATTTGTCTTTCAGTTATACAAACAAACGCGTGAATGCAGTTTACAAAAATAAAACATTAAAACTTTCCCGGTTCCGGTTTCCATGTCCCAAGACTCGAGGGAATAATATTTTACAATTGCTGTAGGAATAGAAAAGGATTGCAAAAATAATTACTTCGCGTGATGTCTACAGGCACAGAAAAACAAACATTCCAGCAATAAGAGAAGACTGGAAAAACTTATATTTATAATACTTACCTACAAAATGTATTGTTTTAAATAACGTTGGGGTTAAGGTCCGGTGTTGACCCAGCGCTGACGAATTTTTCAAATTTAGCGCTCAAAAGTCGCGGGCTGCCACAGGGTACATTTCTGTGATGATGAAATAATAAACTTCTGGCAATAATGTCCAATGTTTTGCTCTCTTGAAAAGGTCATAGCAGATGCTTCTTAATACTATACAGGAAGAAATGGGGTCCCTGAACCGAATGTGAAGATTCAAAAAGAATTGTTGATGTAAGCAATATGAACAAGACTAAGAAAGGGACGCTCAGATGGTTAGAGAAGGTAAAGTAGATGAACGGAGACAGGTCAGAAGAATATATGCTGCGATAGTAAATGGTATAAGAAATCGAGGACGCCCAATGAAGACATGTCGCGATCGAGTAATTAGAAAAAAGGATAAGATGATGCTCTAATGTGAAAGAAACAAGGCTCGTGTACCAAAACATAGTTGTGTGGCGGTTCATCCTCGTTCATAATCATAGAACGATAGTTGATATCGATCCAACTTTGGGTTTCTATCGCATTGCATAGAAAGCCTTCTGTCACAAAATGTTTCATAGATTTTATGAAATAGTTGACAGCACAGTTAAGGTGGGTTCCTAGCTTCAGTTACTATTATAAACTAGCGCAGACCCGTGAGAAATCACAGGAATGCCTGAATTCTTGAAAACTCGGTTTCATTTTTGAAAATGATTATAATTATTTTCTATTAAAAGATATTATATTACAGAGGTAGGTACTTGTATGGCTTGTCTAAATAGGCCAGTTGCATGGATTTCATAATGACTTGGAAAAATTGACACTTAAAATTCACTAGCTTTATTTTTTGTTGCCTGCGAACTTATTGTTTGGTTTGATGTTTTGACAAGTGTTATGAAGTGAACATCGTACAGATTTTGCTTTAGGAGCTTAATGAAAATGGTGCTGATTTTAACAAAATCAAATTTTATAATATATTATTATAATTATAATTTACTAGTACAGTTTTCTTACAAGTATAATTTAAATCACAACATTTGGATGGTTTCAATTAAGGGGCACAAGATTAAGTTATATGTTTAAGAACAAGAATGTTCGGCTGTTCAAAATAATCTCACTGTAAAAACAGAAGAACTAAATATATTTTATGTGAACCTTCTTCAAATTCGTTTACATGTTTCATATTTTTGATAAAACTTCCCCTTTAATTAATTTTAATCATTATTTATAACCTGGTTTTATTGTAAAATATTTGGATTTAGTCATATATAGACGTTTAACATTATAATGATTAATGATCAATAAAATGGATCAAGGAAAAAAATATTAATGAGATGTAATATTTTTGGTATGCCTCGTTATTCTCCTGTGCTATTCGTGTGGAATGCGTCGTTTTTTTAAATGATTTTCCGGCTGTGTAATTATTGTTTCTTCGCACCCATAAAATTATGTCCCGTCTTTCCAGTTTATAAAAAATGGTCCGATTTTTCAGGTTGAAAGTTTCAAAAAATCGCTAGGGTTTCAAAAATACGATAAAAAATATAGAATGTCCTAGAATATTTGCCTAATCCGAAAATAAAATAAAAAATGTGATGCAAGTTGCCTATTCTTCACACAATCAGTTCAAATTTTGAAAATGACATTTAATTCCAAAATAGAAATGAAATTCATTGGATCATTGGATTAAATGGATCACCAACTACTTAAAAAACCGCCCTCAAGTGGTAAAAATCAATCGTGTGATCAAGAGATTTCGAGCTTTGGAGTCCCCCAAGGTACAGTGCTTGGACCAATCCTATTTACCATATATGTAAGTGATATATTTTTCAACATCTACATGGTCAAATTACATCATACGCCAACGATACAGTATTAACAATAAGTGAAAAGACTTGGGAAAATGTAGAATTAAAGGCCACAGAAGACGCTTAAGAATTTTTTCGACACTAATTTACCATCCAAATATTTTACAATAAAACCAGGTTATAAATAATGATTAAAATTAATTAAAGGGGAAGTTTTATCAACAATATGAAACATGTAAACGAGTTTGAAGAAGGTTCACATAAAATATTTTTAGTTCGTCTGTTTTTACAGTGAAATTATTTTGAACAGCCGAACATTCTTGTTCTTAAACATACAATAGTGAAAAGACATTTGTAATTTCTTTTGCAATCCATCCAAACGACGCTCTCAAAAATTTGAACATTGTCATACACGATAATACTAAAATTCATTGCCAAAATTATTGCAAATCAAACTGTACAATATTAAAAACAACAAATAAAATTAAATATCTGGGAATGATTATTGATAAAAATCTAAAATGGAAGGAATAAATATGTCAAGTAGTAAACAAAATCATAAAATTAATATATATATTTTTAAGAATTAGAATTTTTCTGTCGATAAAAAATCTACATTTAATCTACTATGTCTTAGTTCAATCCACTATTATTAGTTGGGGATCCGCGTATAAATGTAACCTTCTTCCAATAGAAATTGTACAAAGAACAATTATTTATACTAAAATTCTTGGACTACCCAACAGAACGCCTGTTTGAAGAATTTCAAGTACCCACATTTAAAGATTTATGTATTTAAAATTCATTATTTCAAATTATAAAAGGAAAAGATGAATATCAATTTTTAAATGAAAAAAGAACTCGACTTAAACATGTTTTTTTATGCCCAAAACTAAATATGTCTTTTGCACAGCATCATTACACTTACTAGGGAAGAACTTTTTTCAATCGTCTACTAGAAGAAATCAGAAGCATTAATGATAAAACCCGAATACTGCTCTCTATAAAGAGACATTTTAAAAAATATTCTTAAGAAAAAAACCACTGTCACTTAATTAATATTACAAATACCTTAGTTTTCCATAACATTCTTTCTTTTTTTTTAATACATACTATTATTAAAATAAATACTGTAGCTCACATATATATTTATGTACTATGAAATATTTAAGTATTAACTACTATAACATCAATGTACACTCCCCTTCCATACACAAGCAAATGCTTTTAATGGAAGGGTAGTAAAAGTAAATACCTTGTAAAACATATTATTAAAAATAAACAATTATTAAATTAAAAAAAAAAAAAATTGATCGAGAGTTATGCTGGACACACATAATACCAAACATTCAGTATTACGTTTATGTAGTTCATTTAAAAAAATATTAGTAAAAAATTATGAGAAATGCTAATCAACTAGATAACTTAATTTAATTAATAACTGTGTATAAAAATGAAGACGGCGCTGTATCCAATTATTCTTATTATTACGCACAGATTAGGTAGGTATCACAACATTTTTTGCCATAAGGTACCAAATCAAGCTGAGATTCGCAATATAAAGGTCATTACAATGCATCGCCAATCTCAAATCCCGTGTAAAACACAATGGAAAAATTCAGGTTATTCTGAAATCTGCCTTAGAGATTTATGAAAAATGGCCGAACAAATTAATGATATGACTGAAAGATAGCCGAAAGGGGTTTCAGGTTTCTCGTACATTTTACGTTGGAGGTTCGACGGGCGATTGTCATCGGGCATGATGGACCTCGGCCACAGAGAGGAGGGTCTTATCAACCCCCATCGGCTCTGGGGGTGTCCTCGGGACTGTGGCATGCCACATGCCACCTTCATATCCAGAGTGGCGTACAGTAAATTTATATAACAGAAATATATTTTTTAAATCATTAAATTCTATTGATCTTTAAAATTTTATAAAATAAAACCTCTGACTTTTCTTCATTATAAATTGTTATTTTGCTGATGACAATAAGATCCTAAAAATAATCAAAATTACCATGATTGCCTTATTTTCCACTCATTCAATGACTGGTGTAAATTTAATTGCTTGGAACTAAATGTCGATAAGTGCAAAATTATGTCTTTCTACAGATCTAAAAATACGATTGTTTTCGAATACAAACTAAATAATAATTGGTGTTAGATACGTTTTAAGATTTTCAAGGCCAAAAGTATTTTCGTTATTTGTTTTAATTGGCAATTATTATTTATACGTAAATAATTATTTATACGTAAATAATAATTGCCTAACAACTATTCAATCTATGTATAAAGACCTTGGTGCTCTTGATAGTAAGCTTTCTTTTCGGGAACATATAAATGTGATTGTTGATAAATCTCTAAAACTACTTGGCTTCATCACTAGAATCACTTCTGACTTCAAAAACATAAATACCATAAGAACTCTTTACTGCTCCTTGGTTCGCTCCCATCTTGAATATGCTTGTGTTATATGGTCTCCTTTTTATGCTATCCATATTCGTCATATTGAATCCGTTCAACATCGGTTCCTAAAATGGATTGCCAGGAGACTAGGATTAGAGCGAGACAATTACTCGTATGCCGAAATTGAACAAACTCTAAAACTTTCTCATTTGTTTCTTCAAAATTATTAACTGTTTAATCGATTCACCCACATTATTACAACTCATTCAATATACCTTCCCGTAGACTCAGAAATAAAGATCTGCTCTTCCTCAATCAGCACTCGACTAATTATGGTTATAATTCACCACTGTTCAGAATACATATGTAGAATGGTCAACTCACGTCAATACCTTGATTTTTTTTGGTGTAAGCTTAAATGATTTCTGTCGCTCTTTAAACAATTGAAGATATTTTATAATTACTCTAATTTTTGCAAAGTCTTGACTTGATTTGATACTTCTATTTTTTACTTTCTTCTATTTTCTCTGTTCGTCTTTTCTTTTATGTACCATTATTTATCATTTATTTTTTTATTTTTTTTTATTTATTTATCTATAATAAAATATGTTTACAATGGTTTTATTTGTATGCCTGTCTCACTAGGGTATACCTGTGTCGAGACAGGCGTACAGGTATATAAATGAATATAGTAATTACAAGGATATTTCAGGTAAAATACATATTATGAATAGAATTAAAACAGAAGGGTGATTGGAAGGGTAATAAATCTTTTAAAGAGAGTTATTTTATAAATGTTGGAGATGGAGTAATGAAATCAATTCTGCCTAGTCTATTTATAGGTTAAATTTTACAGGATTCCATTATTTTCATTTGTTTTATATGGGTTAGGTTGTATGTGAATAGTTATTTATGTCTGTGTGATTTATTTTACAGATATTTGTGATAGTGTGGCGTCCAATACTTATAATCCATTTTTTAATATCTTGTTTGAATTTTGTAAAGGAGTCACTTTGTCTGATCGTAGTTGGTAGTGTATTGTATAGTTTGCAAGCTATGTATTTAGAGTGTCTTTGCCCGAAGGTGGTTTTGAAAAAAGGAGTTTGGAGAAGTTCGTTGTTTTTGGCTCGGGTATTGTGTATTGTTTGTGTAGCTTTGTATGGTGTTTTGTTGTTTTTGTGTAAATTAAGTAATATGGATCTTGAGTAGAGCTGTTTTATGTCCATAACGTTGAAGGAATTGATTACAATGTTCATTTCCTATTTCGTGATAAATTGGACGAAAGTTCGTTAATAAATAAATTATCACGTTATAAACTTTTCCATATTGAACATTGGCTAAAACTTTATCCCTTTGACGACTACATTTTCGTTTTCACAAACTTTGTAGTTACGGGGAAAAACATAAAGTTCGTGTTAATTTGAACATAGGTCAAAGAGAAAACTACCGATGATGACAGATTATCACTAGAGTGAAATTGCGAAATAAAGGACTCTTCTAAGTAAAATCATTTATTAAACATCGCGCATTGGTTGCCAACCTTTTGCATAGATATCACCAGCAAGTCAAATTATCAGTTGATGGCGAAGTTAATAATATTGGCTTCCCTGCACGCCTTTGGGCGACGCCCCCGCCCCCGCCCCCGGGCTCCTGGAACTACTCGCGGGCGTGCGGTCGCCAAATTTCCCAGCGGGGACATTGCCGGGAATCAAATCAACTCTGGGGATTTCCACAATTTCCAAAGGTTTCCACAATTGAGTGAAGCGGGCGGAATGAAATCACGCGGGGCAAAATTTTGACCTTTGAGCTTTTTAGTTTCGGTAATACGATCGATTCGGGAGATTCCGCGATTCGGGTAACATAAAAGGGTTGAAACGCTTAAGAAATATTACACAGGTACCGGTTTTATGCTTTGTAGTGGTCTTAAAATTTCATACCCTTAAAAAGGGCAACCAAAAAATAGCACAAAAGAGAGCCTCATAGTTACCACATAAGATGAAAGAGTTAATATTGACTTACAAATTGTACAAAATCTTTCTGATTGACTAGGGGTATAGACAAAAATATTCGAAATCATAAAGAAGTAATGCTTTTTATCTTTGAATTTCTAGAATAAGTACTTATATCAGATTTCTAAATTTTAACTAGATACGTTTGATAAATGATAATCAAACATAATAATTTCCGCAGTCTGCGATAATGAAACATTCTTCACGATCAATAAACTATGATTATTCCAAATTGGAGCTGATTGTAGGAACCAGGCGATACAGTAGGTCTAACATTATTTTATTTATAACTAGCAGACCCGGACACACGTTGCTGTGGCTAACGAAACAATGCCACGTCATTACCCAACCTTTATAATCAACGCCATCTGTTAAATCAAATCACACCGCCCGCATGCAAGCCCGCTGACGCTGCCCGCTGCCTGCTTGCCAGCCCGCTCCCTTTATTTATATATTTCAATCAATTTACACAAAACCTTGACAAATTATATATAATTAAAAACCTTCCTCATGAATCACTCTATCTATTGGTGAAACCCTAGTAAAAATCCGTTGCGTAGTTTAAAAGATCGTGAGCGACCTAATTTTATACTATGTAAAGATAATTCTATATTTGAAATGTGTATTTCCATTGTTTAAATTTTTGATAGTTCTAAGTCTGAATCATTGATGATTTTAAAGTTTATTAACGGTGTTCAAAGGTAAATTTGTGATAGTCTCCTTTCTTATTTTTTTGATGGGCAATGATTCCGAAAGTACTAACAAATACTCTCAGCTTTAACCCACGAGCACTCGCGCATTTAAAACTCACTAGAGCTCTCGCGTATAGAGCATTTTACTCACGTTTTATAAATATCCAAAAAGTATATAAATTATTGCATATTTATTTATATTATTACTAATATACAGGGTGTCTGGGGGTAAAGTGCATTAACTTCGGGAGGTATAAAATTATGATAGAATTAAAAAAGATTAATAGCTTTTTCTGAAATTCCAACTTTTTTCCCATACAAAAAGCCATACCTACTAAAAATAATTAGTGCAAGGTGAAACTTACTTGTTAAAAATAATATAAGCGTAACGAATGGATGGTTATAAAACCGACCCTTAGGCAATCAAATAGATATATTTTAACCTCTCGGATCAAATATGAAATATATTTAATGAATATAAAAAAATACAGACCCTGTAATAAAACAATCACGTTAAATTAAAATAAAAATGTTTAATTAAAACGAATTTTTTTTTTAATAAAAACGAATTAATTTACCTAGAAATTTAGGAGGTAGAGGTGTAGTCAAAATAACATCTTTGAAACACAATCAGGTAGAAATGCTTAGAAATTTTTTCCATAGGAAAGCTAATAGCTTAGAAATGCACAAAATAATTTGCAAGGCAGATAGAAACATTACACCTTTAAATTTATATGACGAGAATGCCAACATTCTTATAAATACTAACCAGGAATTATTAGATTCCTGGTCAAATAAAATTATTCATGCAAAACACTTCAATTATCTCAACCAAGCGTATGTTGACAATCTTTCGTCAAACAAATGGTTGAGTATTGGAGAGTTGAGCGCAGAAATAGAAGGATTTATGCTTGCCATTCAAGATAGAGTCATTAATACTAAAAATTATAGGAAGCATATAATCAAAGATATAAATCAAATTGATGATTTATTTAGAAAATGTTTGGCTTTTCCGGAAACTATAGAACATATTATATCGGGATGTTCTATATTAGCGCCGTCCGAGTATACATTTAGGCACAATCAGGTTTTAAAAATAATCCACCAAAGTTTGGTAATTAAACATAACTTGATTGACTGCCGTAATATAGTACCATATTATGAATATGAACCAAATTCATTTTTAGAAAATGAATTTTATAAAATATATTATGATAAAACTATACTAACAGACAGAACAATTAGTCATAATAGACCTGATATAGTTTTACATGACAAAATTAAAAAAATAACTTATATCATTGATGTAGCTATTCCAAATTCCTGTAATATTCAAAAAACTGTTTCTGAAAAAATTAGAAAATACACAGATTTAGGAAATGAGATTAAAAGAATTTGGCATTCTCGGACTATAAAAATATAACCATTTGTTATTTCGGCTACTGGCATTATACCTAGGTCTCTGATTCAAAATTTAGGCGTATTAGATTTGTCAAAGAATTTATATATAAAAATGCAAAAATCGGTAATTTTAAATACATGTAGGATTACAAAAGATTTTTTAAATATTCATATTGAGGGATCAGTAGGATTTATAGGTTCAATTAGGAATTCCACAGAGCCGAACCCTCTGATATGAAAATATCTGGAGTCGGTGAATTATTTTCCCATCTGGTCTCTGGTAGGTTGACATGTTGTTCTTGTATTGTTTTGTAATTATAATACATATAGTGCAATTGAATAACGTGGATTGACCAGATGATCATTTGGGAAGTGTGTGAAAGGGTTTAGTTTTTCCTGTGGGGAAAATTAAACCCGGACATTTAAATCTGGTGCGTTAATAATTTTTAAAATATAGCATGGGTTACACTATAATAAATTAATAAATTTATTAATTTATTATAGTGTAACCCATGCTATATTTTAAAAATAAACATTTTTATAACAAATATAGGAACTAAATTGGCATTCCTTAACTGCAATTTTGGAATAAACTAAAAAAATGACTTCCATTAAAAAAATTAAGGAATGAATAACAAAATATTAATTTTAATCATATACACGAGCTTTACATATGTCACACATTGTCCGTACATAACTGATACTAAAACGTTCTGGAATTAACTAAACAATAATACTTACGTTGTCACTCGCGCGATGTGCAAAATGCCGCGTGACGAGTCACGGCTAAATAAACTGAGCGACTGGTACACCCTAAGATGAAAAAACCGTTACGCATGGGGCAGGTGAAGAATAAAACTCAACTATTGGGTGAACGAAGTGCGTACGCACAATGTTGCATAAATGGCGCGAATTTTAAATTCAACGTGAGGGAAATGCTCATAGCACAAGTGCTCGCGGGTTAAATTTTAGCTCACTTCAATTTATAACAAGAAACCCGTTCGCAACTCCCGAACTATTTTAAAACAATTCTTTCAACAACCTTTTTTCTTGGAAAAAACTCAATCGAAAGTTATTTCAGTATTTTTAAAATATTTAATACAGAAAAAATTACCGTCACAATTTATCATCAGAATTTTGAAAAAGAGCGTCTTCTTTCCAACCAGGAATATTGTCCCGTTTCAGGATTTTATTATTATTTCAGTAGTATTAATTTGAATGAACGTTCCAAAAGGCTTAGCGTATTTTAGAAACGGTTTAGAAGTTTTAAGTTTGAAGACATTTTTTCAATTTAAATTAAAGTTTTTACCAAGAGGAAAATATCTCTCTGTCTCCTTGAACCAAAATTCAAAATGCTTCTTCTAAAATAGCAAAATCAATGAATGGGTTAGTTTACACCACTATTACATTGAAATTATTAACATGATTCATAATTAAATATCATTGAAATTGATTCATATGGATAATTTTTAGATAAATAGTTGTGAAAACAAAGTTAACTATTTAATTTATTAAGAAATAATGGATTTAGGATGGGTTGTTTAAAAAAATTGAACAATTAATTAAATATTTGAAGTTAATTTTCACGTTCTGTGAAAGTTCTGTTAAATTTCTGTGATTATTTAAATTTTATGAAGCAACTGGCCGATAATTATAAAATAACAGAATTTGAATAGAACTTTCATTAAACGTAAAAATTAACTTAATACAGGGTGTCCCAAAAGAAAGTTGATATTTGTTTTGCTTTCTGTGTGAACGCAACTTTTCCAAGGGGCGCGGGGGGTATGTCAATCAGTAGTCTGACTCTTGAGAATTTAGTTGCTATGAAGCATTTCTCGGGAGCGACCGCACGTTGTGCATGCGTGAGTTTTACAAAAATGGTGATTCAGCGACTGTAGCGCGAAGAAGATTCTGCAATATTGAGGTTTTCGTCATTTCAAAGATGCGCCAAGCATTCCTCTCGTTCGAAAATGGGTCAAAAAGTTTTAAGAGATCGGTACAACGCAAAACCAAAATCCAGGCGACCAAGATCATCAAGAACGGTAGAGAGTGTTTATCAATCTTTTCGTGACGACTCAAACTTTTGGATTCCGAAGCGCGCAAGTACTTTAAATGTGCATAGATCTTCGTTACACAGCATTTTGCACAAAGACCTAATGCTGCACCCCTACAAACTTACTGGCTATAACCAAAGAACATGGTTCCAGCAAGACGGAGCAAAATTACATAGTCCAATACGTCTCTGCCATGAGTTCGTGAAATTTTCCCTGGCAAATTGATCTCCAGGAGAGGTGACATATATTGACCTCCTCGTGGTCCTGACCTAACCCCTATGGACTTTTTCCTGTGGGGTTATCACAAATCTAAAGTGTACGCCAAAAATCCGACGTCCCTGATGCAATTAAAGAAAATATCCGTCACGAAATGGCAGCCATAAATTAGTTTAAATGGATAATGAATAATAATAATTTAAATGAATAATTAAAATGAAATTATTATTATTATTATTGAATTAATAACTATAATATTATATTATAATATATTATAATATAGGCAAACTTTTAATGAACGGTAAGGATAAGGAAGACAGTCTATCACACTCGGGAATTTACTCACTTCAATGCAGCGATTGCGCATTTTTTTATATTGGTAAAACAGCGCGCAACATAAACACCCGTGTCAAAGAACATCTTCGATGTTTACACAGCTCTGGATTTTCAGAATTTGCAAACCACTTGATTGAAAACGATCATAAATTTGACAAAAACGCTGGCGCCAAACTTATTCATAAAAACGACATCGGTCTAAGGTTGGATAATTTAGAGGCACTTGAACTTAGGAAAGCCATAAACACTAATAGTAAGGTAGTAAATAACCAACTTAATTTAAATAAAAGTCCCATACTAAGATTGTTCCCTATTGATAAAGAACACGTCCGTTCCCTTCCCAATTCTCCATCTATGCCTCCCTCTTCCTCCTCCACTTGACGAGTCCAGCCCAGCCCATTTTTTGTTAAAATATATATTATAACACAAATGTAACCTAATGTTAGTAGAGTATTATACTGCCCTGATGAAGCTACGGTTGTAGCGAAACCCGGTCGGCATAAAGTATAAAAATAAAAGTGGTGTTTACTAAGTTATTGTTTTATTTTAAATTAAATTATTTGGTTTTCAAAAACCAATGAAACAGGATCAAGTCAACAGGAAGAGATTTTATAAAACAAAAACCTACTGGAAAATTAAGATTAAAATTTACACGAAATAAACATAAAAATATATATATATATATATATATATATATATATATATATATATATATATATATATATATATATATAAACACAATACAACTAACAAAGATATCACACTAAGACCTAATCTTTGTTTATTTTTCTATTAGAGGTTTATGACGAATATTGTAAAACAATATTTGTAACATTTGGTAACATTTGTAACAGCGCATTTCTCTCATCTCTATATTTGTAAAATAATATTCTTATGTATGTATATTCCTTTATTAATATTTGTACATGTTTTTATCAGCCGTAAGTAAATTCGTAAGAAATAGTTTGGATGCAGGTGAGTTCTGTTTTGTTTTGTTTTATTTTGTTTTATTTTATTATGAACATTTACAGGTTGATAACATTACATGCATTGAATAAAACAATAAATTATAATAATTAGGTTACAACCCAGTAACAAATGTTCACATCGTGCCCAAATAATAAATAAAAAGTCAACAATTATTAACTTTTTTTATTGCCTAATATTATAGTGATAGGAGCTAGTTAAACTATCTAAACATAGTCTATATATACACTGTCTAATACTGTGTGATACATAAAATATACAGATAAGAGAAGATAAAGAACAAGAAAATTTGAAAAATAAATATTTGTATGTGTAGGTAATAATAATGATGAAAACTGAAAAAACACCAGACGTTGGATCGAGAAATAATATATACATTTATTAAAAAAACAAGTAAAAGTAAGATTGTCTCTAGTTGTTGTTTGTATATTCTTGTTAAAGAAATCTGTATCTGTATTTTCTCCTTGATAAAAAAAAATAAATTAATACTTATGACGAGTATGTATGAGTATGAGTACGAGTAGTTTCATTTTGGTATGTTCAATTACTAAATGTTATATCATATAATTACTTATGTTATGTACCCACACACAGGCAGTGCCTATTTCATATAACTCTTATTTAAAACTATCGTAATTTAAATGTTAAAAAAAAATTATGTTATGCTATACATTTGTGTAATCTATCGACAAAATAAAGAAATAAAAACAAAATACTTGGCCAGTAGAGAAAGAAGTGAGATAATTTTTTTCTTAAATTTTACGGAACATATTATTTAATTTGTATTTCTATCTTTAATTCACTTATTCCCTTCACAACACCCAACTCATTTGTTTTTAATTATAATTACAAGTCCTACAAACGAAAGCCTAGTGATGATTATAAAGGTTTGTCGGTCAGTATTTTCAGTTAAATGGCGGCGGATGAAAGTTATTTGTTTCTCTTAATTGAAAACGGGTGAAACCATTGGAGCTTACTTTTAAAGCTGTTAATTAAAACAAAGCTGGTGATAAAGATGAGGCTTCGGAACACGTTTAAAAACACACACACAAGTTTATTTAATATTTAGATTCTGTTTTTTCGGGTGTATTTGAAAACTTTGGCTTTCAAAAAAAACTTCAACTTTCAAAAAAAAAATTGGTTATGTTTTCCTGCAGACGAATATGTTAATTGGTTAATCATTATATAAATTTCATTATTTAGGAGAAAACAAAGATAAATACATCCGTAACCTAACCTAACATAACCTATTCAAACATTTTTTTCGTGTCTTTTTAGGAGATGTGGAGTTGAATTCATTCTGAGTTGTCCGTTAAAAGAGATAAAATAATAATTAAAGAGTTCACCTGCAACCTAACTATTTCTTACGAAGATAAATAAACATTTACAAATATTTTGACCATCTTTATTTTATACACTCGACCGGTTTCGGAAGCACCCTTCCTTCGTCGGGAGAATATTGCAACTAATCTACGACATAGAATATTGTCAGACATACAAATTTTAGGTGTGTGTGTGAGTGGGAGGTAAGCAAGGGTGTATAAAATAAAAGTGATCTACAATAAATTTATGTGTTTTTATTGTAAATTATGGCGAGCCGCAAAGTTAATGCTTTTTACAAATATGAAATATTTTTACGTTTAAATGGGGAAAAAACATATAAAAGTAAATTATTTTTCACATAGAAAATGGGATAAATACGCAATGTTATTAATAAAAGTTTACAAATAACTTTTGATTTTTAGAAGAGCATCCTTAAAAAAGAACTTAAAAAGTATACACTAAATATGTACATATATCTTGTCTCAGATGGTTGTTCTTTTATAGTAAAACAGCCTTCAATGTTATTTATTTATTTATTTGAGACACAAACAGGATATTTATAAAACATTTTTGTGGTTAATATATAATAAATTAAAATACAAATATAAATATCCCTAGACTAATGTGTCTGCAGTAATCACATTTGAATTTTTACAGAAGCAAACACATAAAACATAAAAAAACAATGCAAGTATTATTTATACATAACTTAAAAACTTAAATACATTATAAGTATACAATATTTATGAAGTATTTCCTGAAATGTAATAAAACAACAATTTTTTTAATTTTTTTAGGTGCACAAATCGTGGAGATATTTTTTGAAACATGTTACATTATTTACAAAAATATCTATGAAAGTGTGTATTTTAACAAGATCGTTGTATGATCGAGACATTCTGTTCTACCAATGTTCTACCAAACATAATGTTCTACCAAAAATACTGCATTTATCATGTCCACATTAATAGATGTTTGTTATATACATATAAACCTCAGAATTTTCACGCCGTATTTTTTGTTACGCCTCTAAACGAGGTGGCCTAGAGGAGAGAAAATTGAAGAAGAGACTAGTTCATTATTAGACAGAATAGTTCATTATTACGTATGAAACCTGTGCATTTACAGAAGTTCTTCTCCATTTTCGACTGCGCCTACTGTGTTTGGCGTTTTTGGTTATGGTTCTTCGCCCTAATTTCTTGTGCGGCTGCGCCAACTGTGATGATTGTCACCAAATGAATAATGGCGATAGTCGTTAAGTAAATACCTTTAATTCAGGTAGTAATATAATAATCCTGTAGGTTGAGTTGCTGGTTCTAAAAATAATCATTACTAATAAACTACCACACAGACTTACGCCTTTTATTGCAAATCAGTAGGCCACTTGCATCACATTTAAAACAAAAATTCCGGTTTAGGTAAATATTCTAAGACATTCTGTATTTTTTTTAGTCGTACTTTTGAAACCCTGGCGATTTTTTAAAAATTTTAATCCGATAAATCATACCATTTTTTATTAAACACAACGACGGGACATAATTTTATGTGTGCGAAAAAACGATAATTACATAACCGAAAATCATTTTAAAAAAAGAACGTTTTCCACACGAATGGCACAGGAGAATAACGAGGCTTACCAAAAATATTGCATCTCATAAATATTTTTTTCCTTGATCCATCTTATTGATCATAAATCATTATAATGTTCAACGTCTATATTACTAAATCCAATGTAATACACTTTTACTTGTAAATTATAATAATAAAAATGAAAAAATCAGTAATTTTAAATACATGGAGGATTACAAAAGATTTTTTTAAATATTTATATTGAGGAATCAGTAGGATTTATAGGTCAAATTAGGAATTTCACAGAGCCGAACCCTCTGATACGAATATATCTGGAGTCGGTGAACTATTTTCCCATTTGGTCTCTGGTAGGTTGACATGTTGTCCTTGTATTTATAAACTTATATAGTGCAATTGCATAGCGTGGTTGGACTAGATCATGGGTCGGCAACCTTTTGTGGTCCAAGGGCCAAATATTTGATCTGGGAACTTGCACGGGCCGCACTTACAAAGATTCTCTAGCCACCCTTCCTCCCCCCGGGGACGGATCTCACATTTAACTAGGTAGTAGTTTTAATAAGGTCGAAATTCGCTCCAAGTCAACTTGAATGGGGGGTTGGGGGGGGGGGGGGAGTGGGGAGGGGGGGGGGGTTGACACAACGTTAAACGTTATCCGCCCCGGGTGTCACCCATGCTAGCTACGCCACTGCATATCATTACAGTATAACAACAATGTTTTTTAAGAAAGAGTAAAGGAAACTTCGAACAGAACTCAATGGGATTTTTGTTGTTGGATTTGTCTCGCAAGTTCTTTAATATTCGCTTGCATTTTTGATGTGGAGACGTCCAAATGTAAATGTGATAATCGAGAACAGTGTTTGTTTTTCCGATAATTAACAATTGAAAAAGTTTGCTCACAATATACGTACTACCAAACATAGTAATTATTTGCTGAGCAAACCTTTTTAATTCTTTGTACTTTTCGGAAGGCAAACTCCCGTAGAAATCTACCAAGTTACAGTGGGTTGCCATATTAATAGGGACACCTATGAAAAATACGTTTTTCTCACTTTGTACTCGCAATACAAAGATATTTATGACTTTAGGTACAGTTTTTATTATTTATTAATAAGAACAATTCATTTGGATAATTTATAGACCATATTTGTTGTAAATTTGCATTTATTTTTTTTTGTTTTGTTATTTTAAAGCATTATCGCACAGAAAGCTAATATTTTGTAATACCGCCTTTGGCCGCAATTACAGCTTGTACACGCCGTGGCATACTCTCAATGCACAGTTTTGCATTTCGCTTTAGCTCAGGAGAGTGATGCCATACCCGGATGAGGTTTTCGATGAGCTGCTGCTTGGTAGTGATCACTTCCTTGGCAATCTCCCTCTTCGTGAGCTCCCACAGGTTTTCAATGGGGTTCATGTCAGGGGAATTCCCAGGCCAAGGTAAAACCTGCACGTTTTTTTCAGCTAGGAATGCAGTGACAGACCTGGCTTTATGGCAGGGTGCGGAGTCATGCATAAAAACAAAATCCTGGCCACCAGGAAACCATTCTTCGACTTGAGGTATCAACCGATTTTCCAGTACTTGTCTGTACTGATCCTGCCTCATAGTCCCTTGCACGATGTGGAGGCGCCCCATCCCCATGGAAGAGATGACAGACCACACCATGATACTGGTAGGGTGTTTAATCGTCTCCACAAGGCAGTCCGGGTGGAATTTCTCTCCCTTGCGTCGTCGGACGAACGATGATTTGTCCACCAAAATTTGGAAAATGGACTCATCAGAGAAGCACACCTAGAAAAGTCTATAATCACACCACTGGAATTTTTTAAAAGCTTGTAAACCACAATAATGTTACATAATTACCTTATTCCAGTCCTCAATAGTCATGTGTTGGTGTGCTTTGGCCCATTCCAGTCGTTTCTTCGTCATGGCTGCTGTGAGGCGAGGTTTTTTAGCTGGCCGATAACCAACAAGGCCCTCCTCCGCCAATCTCCTCTGGACTGTCCTTTGAGAGACCTTGATACCTCCTTCATTGATCAACAGGGTCAGAAAAGAAACACTTTTCTTGCGATTTTGTAGACACACGTCTCTGATTTTGCGGTCAGTACGAGGTGTGGTAATTCTTTTTCGGCCACATTTCCCATTACGATCCGCTTCAAGGGGTACATTTTCATAGATTTTTTTCTTTATCCTATTAACAACAGACTTTGAAACACCTGCAAGGGCTGCTATTACCCTCTGGGAATGTTTAGTGTTTAGTAAAAGTGTTTTTATTTCCGCACATTTCCTTGGGGACGTATCTGAAGACCTGGCCATCCTGAAAAAACACAATATTGGGGTCAATATGGCAAAACTATTCATTGAAATAAAAAAAATGAACTAAAACTACACAAAATTAATAGATAATTAATTATTACTTACTTATTTGTACAGCTGAACTTATAAAACTCCTTAAAATAATTATTTTGAATATTTATTTACGAGACGCTCGATCACGCGTTTTCACAAAAATGCTGGCCACTTAGAAATAACCTTAAATTTTTGACAGATGTGAAGCTTTGCCAGTGTTGCCACTTCTTAAAAGTGTCAGTGGTGATACCAGCAGCAAAAATAATAAGGGGATGGCCACCATATCCAAGTAATTTAGAAGTAGAGACAACGTTAACATCAAAAAACCAAAAAAATGTTACTGTCCCTATTAATATGGCAACCCACTGTACTTATTTCCTTAAATGCCATTTTAATGATATTATCACTTTGAAAATCTATCATGTTGATTTGCAAATAGCTTGGTACATTATCGATATCCACTGCGAAGGGGTTTTCGAAAATCTCCATCTTACATGAGATTTTTTTAAAAATCGGTTTTCAAACTCAGTTTGAAGTTGTAGTAATGCACTTTTCATGTTAGTGTTTTCCAAAATAAAATTTATCCCAGCTTCTTCTACTGCTTTATTGCAATTTGGAAAATGATCGAGTTTCCTTTCATCGATATGCTTAATAAACAATGATAGTTTAATTTCAAATGATTTAACATCTGAATACATATGGCATATCAATTTATTTTTTCCCTGTAAATGAGTATTGACTAGATTCAGTTCGGCAGTCAAATCAGTTAAAAATCCAAGGCAAGATAAAAGTCACGTGCGTTGCGGCAAGAATCTTGCGGGCCGCACCAAGATTCCTTGCGGGCTGCAGGTTACCGACCCATGGACTAGATGATCATTTGGGGAAGTGTGTGAAAGGGTTTAGTTTTTCCTGTGAGGAAAATTTAACCCGGACATTTAAATCTGGTGCGTTAAATATTATAAAATTTGATTTTGTTAAAATCAACACCATTACCATTATACCTCTAAAACACATGCAGATAGCATAAATGTACGGGGTTCTCTTCACAACATCTGTCAAAAAGTCAAACCAAATGATAAGTTCGCAGAGAACAAACAATAAATCTAGTGAACGTTAAATGTCGAATTCAAAAATTCATGTGAAATCAAAGTGTTGCCATATAATAAAAATAAATCAGTGTGGAATTTTACAAAATTAATTGGAACATTTTCGGAGACGGGACATATTCACGTAGTGACGTCACGAGCCCAAATAACTCCATCAAATAAATTATGATACAGAAAAACTTGTATTAATTGGTTTCGTGTTTAAATCGTAGAATCTATTGCAATTAAAAACAAATTAATTTAATGATCCGATTATTGAATTCTGAAGGTTTTTTGTTTTTTTTTTATTATTGTGACAGCTGTTTCGGCTTACAAACCCATTTTCAAAGTATGACCTCAAACAAAGACACTTAAAGTTTGAAAATGACCTTGTAAGTCGAAACAGCTGTCACAATACTAAAAAACTAAAATACTTGCAGAACGTAATAACAAAATCTTTAAATTTAATTTTTAAAAAACTTGTAGTGAATAATATAAATAAAATAAAAATAATATAAATAAAACAATAACTTTGTAAGCACCACTTTTATTTTTTATATACGAGTATGCATACTTGATGCCGATCGGGTTTTACTACAACCATAGCTTTTTCAGGGCAGTATAATACTCTATTAAAATTTTACAGTTTAATTACACGTGTTATAAATAATATAATATTCTGTTTTGACAATGGGTTGAAAACAATTTTTGGCTGAGCTTCTTCAGTGAAGGAAGTATTAGGGGTGAGGGTAGACGGCGAACTGAAAAGTGAATGTTCTTTGTCAATAGGGTACAACCTAAGTATTGGACTTTTATTTAGATTTATTTGGTTGTTAATTACTTTGCTATTAATACTTTTGGCTTTCCTTGGCTCTAGTGCTTCTAAGTTATACAATCATTAGAACGATTCTCTGTCTGTTGTTGGTACGGAATCGATTTCATTCGTAATCGACTGACAAATTTGTGTGATTTTCAATGGGTGTCAATTGCTATACTTATGGCAGATACTTATTTTGTTTTTATGCAATAAGGTGATGCCTGTCTATAAAAAATAGGCTTTGTACTTAGAACCTGCAAAGATTTTAATAAAGTAAAAACCATGAAAATGCTTTACTTTGCGTACGTACGCAGTTCTCTGGAGTACGCCTCTCAAATCTGGAATCCCAAGTATATATTATGTCACATAGAAAGGATTGAGAGAGTGCAAAACCGATTTCTACGATACCTTGATTTTCGGAGCTATCGTCCTCATCTGAGCAACGAAGAGTCAGCGGCGTACTTCAGGATATCGTCTTTGGAAAATCGAAGAAATTTGGCAGCCGTACTATTTTTACAAAAAAATAACTACCTCTATGATAGATTGCCCGGAATTACTAGAAAGAATTCAACTAAGAGTGCCCACTAGACAAACCTGACAAAACCACGCATTAAACGTTCCTCAATGCAACACTACAACTCTAAACAAATTCATTCATTCACTGCGCTTCACACATCTTTAACATTTCATACAGTGAATTCGACTTATTTAACACAGTACCTAACATTTTCAAACCTAAAACGAATAAATAAAATTTACACGTACATACTACCATTTACACAGAATAGATCCATCCCTAACCCCTTCCTTCCACCACCCCATCCACATAACCGAATTTAACTATTTTTTTTATACCTACTCACTAAACAATTTAATATACGTCAGTTGAAACCTATTATTCGTTAAACATTTACACATTATTTCATCAAACATTATTAATTATTGTAACTGTTGGTTTTCCAGGTAAAATAAAATGAAATCAGAATGTATAAATTTGTGGTCTACTTCAATAAGATGGTGCGCAAATTCTGAAAAGCCATTACATTGTAAACAACTTAGGTGTTCATTGACACGGGTTTGAATGTTACAAAGTAACTGTTTCGTATGAAAAAAAAAGTTTTCTGAGTTCGTAGGAAATTTCAAAATGTCATACTAATGTACCGGACCTTTATGTTTCCGGGAGTTATTTTATAGCATGTTAACAAATTAAGAAAAGTTTCATAATCGGATGGCCAGAAATTGTAAAAGAAAATTCCAACATATTGGTCATATGGTGAGGAGCAACAAAACGAGTAAGGTAACCACTCTCCGATAAAGGAAGGAACTACCAGAAGAAATATCTTTTAGTTCTGCTACGGTTCTCAAAGAAATTTCCAATCGATATTCCTTTCAAATAGTACCAACACAAATCAATATCTGACTAGATATTACAGAGCTGGGCTTCATGCTGAAAATCAATTGATATTGTTGAGAGAGATTCTCCGAAGAGCTATGCTTCTGGACTGGCGAGTCAGTACCTACAGGACTTTTTAGCAAGAATGAAAGACGACAGCCGACCACAGCTCACAAATTCATCGACTAACTGCTAATTTGGTTGAGATTGTGGTTGAGATTTTTATTTTATTTTCATGACTATATTAAAATATATACATATTTATTTTGGTCTAAATGGAACAATTATTTTTAAAATCTCATGCTCGTCAAAATATTTTCAAAAATACGTAGAACATTGTTGTCTTTCGGGAATATCACAAGATGAAATAAATTGACATCAATTGAAGACCAACGGATATAATATAAAAAAATTTACGCCCTAACGTTAGTGGTTTTCACTTAGATCTTTTAGAAATATAAGAAATTAAGAAAAATGTCAATAGAAATATATTATTAACAATCAAATTAATTTTGTGAATAACTCTATCTTAAACATTTCCATTGTAATTTTTGTCTTTGTTCTTCTAAGCACCCCCCTTTCCACCCCTCCCCCCTCCACCTTGTTGATCTTCTAAGCACCTCCCCTATCCACCTCTCTCCTCCCCAACTACTTCCATTTCTACCCACGCCTGTCTTTCTATGTTCGATCATTTAGTTTTAGTACATTTTATGTCCTGATGAAGAGAACATCGTTCTTGAAACATCTTGACTTTTAAATAAAGATTATCGTGGTAAAAACAAAGTTTTTAATTATTTCATTAATAAAATGGTGCCACAAAGTGAATTTGCAAAATTTGAAGAAGGTTATAATATAATTTAGATAGATAGAGAACTGCTTACATTCATAAAAATCAGGAAAATTTCATATCTGGGTCATATACTTCGAGGGGAGAAGTATCACTTGCTCCATTTGATATTGAAAAGCAAGATAGAGGGTCGCCGAGGGCCTGGTAGGAGACAAATGTCTTGGCTGCGTAACATACGAGAGTGGACCGGCATTAGAAGTGTGGAGGAGCTATTCCGGGCAGCGCAAGACAGAGAGACATTCTCAAGAGTGATCGCCAACGTCGGGGGGACCTGATACGGCACGCAAAGAAGAAGAAGAAGAATATAATTTATTTATTGCTCTTTCGCACACAACAACAACAAAAAAATATAAAGGAAGCATCGCAAATCACGGGATATTATTGAATTTTGGTAGTATGGTTTTAATCATACATTCCGTGTTAAACAGTAATGATAAACACTTAATTGATTACCACTTGTTTATTTATTTGTCAAAGAATAACAACGTAAACAATGGTTTATGGCGCGTCAGGATACGTCGTACTGTTACAAATAAATTACTCTCAGTATCGACCTAGTGTAAGACCGCCATTCAGAATTGAAACGTTGCTTGAAATGGCTTTAGCCGTGTTTGGTGACTAGATATTATAGCCAGGTTCTTTCCCACCTTCCTCTTCCCCATCTCATTCCCGTCCTCACTACCTTCAACCTCACAATATACCCCGATTGGGGATGCCTTGGTCTCACCGGCTCCAGGCGGGAGCATCTGGGACTCTTGTGAGGCATTCACATAAAAAAAGAATGACATAATAACCCAAAAAATTTGATGAATTGTTTAAATTTTTTTAAACAACCCGACCTAAGTTAAGTTAAAAGTAAAAAAAAAAAGATTTTTTGTTCCATCTACTGCAATCATCAGTTGGGTGTTATTTTGAAACCAAATATATGTCGGTGTAATAGGGTAGGTACTTTAACTTAATCGCACGATGCTCTAAAGGTTTTAAAACGGTTTAGATTCAGCCCTTATACTACACGAGTTTACACAAATAGGTACCTCCTGGAAAAATCCAATATACTCTATCTTTGTCACGATCAGCCAGCAAGTGTTAGGGTTTGCAAAATTAAATTTGATACATCGTAGCGGCTTGTACTGCGGACGGCAGACAGAGATGCGGGTGGCTGGGGAGGGGGATGAAAGGACGAGGGGGGGGGGAGGTGGGTAGGGGGTAGGGGTAGGGGCCGAGAAAGGTCCATAACTTCCCAGAATGGGGCCCGTGAGCCATTAGTGCCGCAGTAACTTCCCGTCTGATGACGGTCAGCAGGAATCGGACGCCATCTATGGCCGAACTAAATTAGATGTGATAAAGTCGGGAGGGAATAACTAGGCACTTGACGTTTCGCAGTATTTTGGTTATTAACTAGCTTGTAAAATACCTGTAAGCGCGGAAAATTATGGATAATGAACTCTTAGAATGTTTTTGCGAAATTCTTGAAACTTTCGTAAAATTCCCGACACACCTTAATAGCCTCCAAAATACTATGGGGTTTTAAGTGTGTTTGGTGTAACGTGTGATGTAAATCAAAAAGATGTCGGTACAATACTTACAAATCTATTTACAAATTACAACAGAATATAACCACCATTGCACCATGATCTTCGTCGCAGAGAGTGTCTTGTGACAGAGATTGATTCCAATTGGTTGATGGGGGACCAATCGAATTGCCGCACTACTGCAGATCAACTACTACAGCATTGTTCGACCTTCACAATACTTTAGATGAAATTCTAGATTTTTTTAAATTAGGCTTCGATTCAACTTATTTAGTTCACAGCCTAGAAACTTCCCTTTTATGACCATAAAAAAAATAAAAAATTATGTCTGATGGACGAAATTTGTTTTTTGGATGATGAAATAACATAATTACTAATTTTAGATAACGCTGTTTTTAAGAAAACATCTAAGGTGCTGCCCACCGTTCCCTAGACCCTGATGCAACCGATTTCTGAAGCTCCTCTCTACGCGATCCTCCATGACCACCAGAATTCAGGCTATTTCTTTCTTATTAATAAATTCTATTACTACATCTCCGATATCAAGATTAACTTAACGGCCATTTCAACACGTAATAATATCGCATTTCTTCGCCAATTTTGATACCATCTTTACATAACATGGGATTCCGGTCGCCATTTGAGACTTGCCCAAACTTCACGGCCGTTCCTAAGTAAATCCATCACCGTGGTTTATAGCGTATTCTTGCCAAAGCTCCTGGTGATATTAACTGCTTGTGTTCCGGTGTTCCGGCCGGGAGGGACTCGCAGATAACATCTTCTCGCAGCTTCCCGACCTTCCTCGTGTCCGTCTGTCCTAGCTGTTTATAGCCCTCCCACGACGGGACTTCCATTGTTGATTTATCATGTCGACTTGAATATGGAATATCATAATTCACATGAAATACGTAGAAATGCTGATTGGTTTTAAAGTTACTCGTAGAATATTGCTAATTTCGTTTTAATTTGGAAGTAAAATGTTTCTCATAAAAAATATTAATTTTATTCGAGTGTGATAATCTCAATTTTAATTAGGAATATATTAAGTTACATCTTCTAACATAAATCTCAGATTGATGAAATAGTTTTAATATGATTTTTAGGTGGGTAGCTCATTGAATGAGATTTTTTTTTTTGTGATGGCAGAAATAAAGCCTTTAATTCAAAATGTAGCACTGCGCAGATATTTAATCAGATTTTTCTCAGATAGGAATATTTATTTATTTATTTATTGTAGGAAACAAACAGCAATTTATATACAGGATGAGTTATACAAGAGGCTAAACATGAGGTAAGCCAAAACAGTTTCTTATGCTAATGTTGGTTATTATGATATAATATACAATAGTAATCGGTAATAACCATAAAATGAAAATGAAAATAACAACATCAAAAAAAATATATAAGTATATTAGAAGGAAGAAGGAATAGGAAAGGGCAAGAGGCAGAGGAAGGTGGGATGGGGACAGGAGATGCTCATGCTGTACCTTTTCTATAGTTGTGCATAAATTTAATTAACAATTGTGGTCGTACGTTTGACTTCGTTTCGGTATTTCACAAGAGTATTATTAAGAATATCGATATTGTTAAATTGCGTGTTATATTGCGCGCATATACGGGGGATTGGAGAATTTTTTCTAAGGTTGGTTCTGCACGCTGTCGAATATTGTCGAATACTTTCATTAAATTATTCGTGTAAAGGACTTATTTCAATATGGTGATGTGAAAGGTCTCGTTGAATAGAAATTCTAACGAACTATAATACATTTTTACATATACGTATATAATACAAGTATGTATTTGTGTTTATCTAATTATCTAAGTACTTTTCAGATCGTCGAAGAAGGCACTTATATATAAAACAATATTTTCGTTGTGCGCATATACCACGAGTGCAACCTTTTTAATACAAGAACGGATAAATATAATTTTTATATTTGCAAATCCACTTTTTGGCGTAATTTTAATGACAAAAAACATTTAAACAAATCTCTTAGTAAAAAATGGCTAATGTATCAAAACTTTTTATATTGATATTGTTTTTTAATCTTATGCGTAAATATGACTTTGAGTAATTTGCCTGCGTATGTCTGTATATTTTATGCCTTTGTATTGTAGTTACTTTAAAGTTATTCTTCTCTACCTGTTTTGTATATTGTGGTTTCTTGTTATATTTGTGCTGACTTGACCTGCTGACAAACTGGCTATTTAACGGGTGCTTAATAAAATAATGTAAAAAAACACGACATAATCATAATTAATCATCAAAATTATCAACGTGTTTCGAAGGAAATGGTTTCTTCGTCAGGATAAAAGCGAAAATTTAAAAAAAAATATACGATAGACAAATTAGTAGGTATCTATAAACAAAAAACATTTAAAAGTGCGGTGATTAAATAGTTAAAGACATCATAAAAAGAGATTATAAAAAGATTGCTTTTTTTTAAATCTTTGGAAAAGGTAACAATTGCATTAATATTACACCCCCCCCGAATGTTGTGTATATAAACAGGAGTATAGGGAATTCTTGTACTAGTCTGAAGATGGCCTTGATAGACTGAAACCGGTGACGGTCAAATAAAATAAGCGGATGAAAAGTTAAACTAACTAACTAACCATCACACCGTTTCCCCGCAGGGGTAGGCAGAGAGGACGGACTGCCAAACAACTCGATCTTGGCACACACTCCTTGCCTCGTTCACATTCATACATCGTCTCATAGATGCTCTTCTATTATTCCGACTCTTCACATGGTAACTCAAGTATCTGATTCACTTGGTCGTGCTATGTCTTCCTCGGGCGTCCCCGACTTCTTCTACCATATGCATTTCTTTTTACTTTTTTTTTTAAATTGTAAAAATAATGCAACCAAAATAAACAAAAGTAGGCTAAAGCGTTTTTCAAGTTTTCAAAACAAGAGGTAGAACGGTCAGCACATGTTTACAAGCCATTCAAAAGTCGTAGCTTGCTCCATCGTGTTTATTTATATAACTCTCAGCATTGTCTTTTTCTGAAAAACTCTTATCTCTACTTTAAGCCCGGGCTTACAGAGTACAGAGTGGCCGAAAAAAGGGCTGACAAATTGCATTAGGTACCTTAAGTTCGTTACATTACATGCTCGGAACTAATGCTCTCCTTGATTTTATAAAGAAGAAAGTCACGGGATGTGAATCATCCCTTTGTTTCCCTTTACGTCCCTGATACGTGAAATCAGCAACAAAGGAGAAGCATTCTACTAAAAGAAAGATGAGCTGCACTACTACTACTAGATTGGTGGGCACATAAGTTTACAAGTATCAGGTGCTGACTTCATCTTGATGTTAGGTCAGCAGCAATCTGCACAACTTAGTTCATTTGCTTCTAAACCAGCGATTTTCAACCTTTTTGAGCTTGCGTACCCCTTGACCCATATTACAATAATGTTGTATCCCGTACCCTCTATCTATCACGTGTAATGAAGGCATCTTTCATTTGTCTTTTTTTAATACATACTCTCATTTAACGATCAAGTCACATAAGTACAATGAATATAATTTTATACAAAGTTAAACAGAGTTCAGCCATTTTTTACCAGTGATGATTCTACATGTGAAATTGAACCAATTTTGTACCACTTCTTTTTATTTTGAGGAAAAAAATTCATGTTCTCCATACACAACTCCAAAGTGTATTCAGAGGATGAATTTTTTAAACTTCAAAATTTTTTTAGAAAAAATGTTGCTCTTGTGTAAGTAGTCAAAATAAAAGCCCGATTTCCTGTTACATCATCATTACATAGTATAAAATGAAGTCACTCAAAATGTATATGCGCATTAATCTTTTAAACTACGCAACGGATTTTCATACGGTTTTCACTAATAGATAGAGTGATTGAAGAGAAATGTTTATACGTGTAATACATGTAAATTATATTAGAGAAAAGCCGAGAAATTCAAAGAAAACATATTTTTGTGCGATTTAAAACGGCTGGCGAGCCGTAATAGTCACTTTTGAAATTCGTTCTACGGAAGAAATTGGAAAATAGATGTCCTAGAGTAAGTAGGTATTTGATTTTCCCTTTTCAAATATCCAGTATTGCATTTCAAGCATTATTTAATTTATATGTACAATAAATGCTTATTATAGTAGACAAAAGCCGATAAATTCAAATATTCAATTCAGGGAGCGGGCAGCGGGCAGCTGGCAAGCGGGTGGTGTGGATTTCATAAAGATTGGGTAATGACGTTGTGTTACGTTAGCCACAGCAACGTGTGGCCGGGTCTGCTAGTCCTTTATAATTTACTCTTTTGTCGTTCCGTTCGGGTATTGAACGACAAAAAAGTAAATTTTCTTCTACATTTTCTTTATAAATATAGCGCACAAAAACAATAGATTCGGCCTGATTTGAAATGTCTGTACTTTCATCTACTTGAGAAAAATATTTACTCTTTTTTACTCTATCTACAACTGACATATCGACGTGTTGAGATGTTTCCTGAATTCGAAGGGAAACAGTGCAACAGCGGTGTATTTATTATTTTCTTTGATATTTCAATGTGTTTGGCACACGGTATAATTAAAGCCTCTGCAAGTGTATGATTTTTCCTGATTTAGCGATGCGATAACTTACTGTATACGATGCTTCCAGAGCTGTTTTCTGTACTTTAGTAACTCTTGAGAGAAGCGAATTTATATTGATAGTTAAATGTTTCATTATTCTTTCAAAAAAATCTTTAAACCGAGCTGACCGACTGACTGATGAGGCTACCACACCGAGCATAAACCGACAAAATTTGAAAACATTTTGCTGATTTTTAAATCCTACATTGGTGCCGCGTATCCCAGTGGTTTTACGAATTTCAAACGCGTACCACAGGTTGAAAACCACTGTTCTAAACAATTTGTATTAGAAACTCTAACTACTCGCCACTGGGTGACTTACTACAGCACCTTTGTCGACAGCTCCCGAGACTTTAACACAAGAGTTTCTATAAATTGTTCTTGAAGTAAAGAGAAAATACTTTTTTTTTTAAAATTTATTTATTTTTTGTTAAACACCCACGGGGCTTTTATGTTGGGTACAGAAACATTAGAAAAAGATACGGCCACATCTAGGACATGAACGCAGGACAGCCTTGCCGGGTCAGAGCTCTACCAACTAAGCTAATGTATTCCTATTCGATTCGGTCATATTTAACTGTATCATACTTCGACTAAGAACTACCAACATTATCTTCATTTTCTTAAGGCATATTTTTCTTATCTTTTTGTATGATTGCGAGATACAAACCCGAACTAAATGCTATCTAGATGGTGTCTGAGATAAATTTTATCAATTTTTATTTTTTAATATTTAAGACTTTTCTGGAAGTCTACTTATTTTTATATCCAATAATATAATTTAAATTTTTAACTTAATGAGTAAAACCTCAATTTGTAATATTTGAATTAAATGAAGAGAATATTAGCAAAACGAAATCTAAAAACAGAAAAATAAAAAAAGACACGTTCACATCTAGGAATCGAACCCAGAACCTACGCCTTGCCGGGCGGAGCTTTACCAACTGAGCTAATGTGTCCTTATCCAATTCGGTCATATTTAATAAATCGTAAAAAGAACAATCGAACAAATGAGCTAATTTCCTGACAGGAAGTAAATTAAAGTTTTTAACTTGAAAAAAATAACAAAAAAACATGAAACGCACACAATAAAAACAAGACGAACTTTTACATGTATTAATTTCCCGAGGCTCTGTCGTTTTATTTGTTATAGGCTTCGTGCGATATTTATCAAAGTTTTTCTTCAATTAATATTTTCATGGTCATACTGTGATATTGTATTGATCACATTCAGATCAAACGTCCCTACAATCCTGATGAATCTATCAGAAATTAATATTAATGCCCGCCCCGTTCCATTAATCTTGAAACTGATAGATGCCTGACATTTGACCCGAGACATGGGTATGGCTTGCCAATATGTTTATAGCCCAGACATTAGATACGGGGTTCAATGATAGTGTTGGAAGATAAAGGTTATTGCTGGTGTGAACCTACCATTACCCTAGGCATCTAATTATATAACATAATTAATAACACACGGTTAGGTCTATAGACATTTTCAAAAATATAGGACGTTCAAAAATAACACTAGAAAAAAATTAATTTAAAAATCGTCACTGGTTTACGTTCTTTTAACTAACTAATCATTACGCATTTCTTTGCAGGGGTAGGTAGAGAGGACGGATTGCCAAACAAGGAGGTCTTTTTTGTATTTTTTTGTGTTAGGTTTGCCAACAGTGATTCACATCAAAGCGCTTACAAATACATTTACACCGACATTGGTTGATACTATCACTAATTAAAGACAAATACAACATTGATAACATAATACTTAAAAATACATTACATGCATACACACATAACAGTATTAAGTTTTTGCAACAAGTTTTTAGAATAATAAGTTTATAGAACAACATAATATGGAGCTTTAAATCTTGTTAAGAGATGATTTGAAGGTGGCCAATGATGAAATTGTCAAATTAATGGAATGTTTTTTATCAGTCTCATTAAAATTACGTCAAGTTCTTGTTAAAGCTGAGTCATACGTCATACCCCAGCTTAGTTCGAAATCTCTACATATTATAAATTAAAGTCCCCCGCGTCGTCTGTCTGTTTGTCTGTCTGTCTGTCTGTTCGCGATAAACTCGAAAACTACTGAACGGATTTTCATGCGGTTTTCACCAATAGATAGAGTGTTTCGTGAGGAAGGTTTAGGTATGTTATTTGTCAAGGATTTGTGTAAATTGGTTGAAACATAACGATAATTGTTAGAAGTGTCGGAAAAAGTCAAGCCGCCTGGTAGCTTTCATCGAAAACGCTGCCTAATCCTTTTGGAATACAACAAAACAATGCATGGTGGGATATTCCTCTTTTATAGATCTACAAAAAAGTCTGTGAAGGCATATATCTATCTTTAACGGATAGCTTACTATACCCCTATCTTCTAAAAAAATGGTCACGTACATTGCGGTACTTGAAAAGTTATTTAGACGGATACAGTATTAATCCTTTTTAACTTAAATACGTTAGTTACCCCAAGCATTTCATGCACATTATTATAATCTTTCACACCATCTCCACGTATTATAAATTAAAGTCCTCCGCGGCATCTGTCTGTCTCTTAGCGATAAACTCAAAGACGGCGGTGGTTATAAAGGTTAGATACCATCCAGTAGATGACGTTGTGTTTTGTTAGCCACAGCAACGCGTGGCCGGGTCAGCTAGTATTTTTATATTTAACGGAATATAATTTAAAATTCATGAACCAATTCTAGGAATATTGAATCTGATTTGATGAAGTAGAAAAGGGCAATTTATTAAATTATTAACAATTTTGAAAAGAAGGTTTAAATCTATATTTAGTCTTGGCATACACTCCTTATCTCATTCATATTCATACATCCTCTTCTATTATTTTGGCACGTATCATCACCCGATGTGCCGTTTCTTCATCGGGGGTCCCCAACTTATTTTACCATTCATATTAGCGTCGTAAATTCTCCTTACACTCCTTTCTTCGTTCATATGCTCTGTATGCAAAATCATCTGATAAGTCCCTTTCTTAATCTTACTTTATTTTTTTTCACTGCTTTCATCAGCTTTGCGATCTTTGCGGATTTCCACATTTCTCACATGATCATACTGGGATTTCATCATACGTCCATCCGAAGACTTATTCCAACGTCTTCCAAAAAAAATATTCTGCCGTGTAACTACTATTAACCCCGTTACTGTAACTGTATTCGCAGCCATTCGATAATGATTTCTGAAGGCGAAAAAGCTATCACGCGTAATAATTATGATGCAAACGAGCTTTTTTTTTAACATTATTGACTGGTTTTTGCCCCGGCTTCGCTCGCAAAGTATTAAGGGATTTCCCACTCCGCCTCCTCAACCTTCCCTATCCGCAACCCCCACCCCTCCCGCCCCCCCTCCCGCCACCCCTCCCGCCCCCCTCCCGCCCCCCCCTCCCCTCCTCACCCACCCCTCCCACCCCCCCCGCCCCACCCCCCTCCCTCTCCTTCCTCCTCCCTGACCCCTACGCCCACCCTACCCCCTGCCCCCTATCCCCACCCTACCCCCTGCCCACTACCACCACCCTACACCCCCCATCCCCTCCCACCCCTCGCCGCCCTCCATACCTGTTACATTCATTTTTAAAACAGCTCGCATGACACCTATTAAAACGTAACAATCAAACACGCGCAATTTCGCATTTATAATTTTAGTATAGACATTTATAATATTACTAATACAAGAACAACATGTCGAAGAGACCAAATGGGAACATTATTCAACGACTCCAGATATAATCATATCAGAGGGTTCGGCTCGGTGGAACTCCTAATTGGAACTATAAATCCTACTGATCCCTCAATATAAATATTTAAAAAATCTTTCGTAATCCTACATGTATTTAAAATGACTGATTTTTGCATTTTTATATACAAATTCTTTGACAAATCTAATATGCCTAATTTTTGAATGAGAGAGCTAGGTATAATGCCAGTAGCCGAAATTCCAAATGGTAATATTTTTATTGTCTGAGAATGCCAAATTCTTTTAATCTCATTTCCTAAATCTGTATATTTTCTTATTTTTTCAGAAACAGATTTTTGAATATTACAGGAATTTGGAGCAGCCACATACATAACATAAGTTATTTTTTATTTTTGTCATGTTAAACTATATCAGGTCTGTTATGACTTATTGTTCTGTCTGTTAGTATAGTTTTATCATAATATATTTTATAAAATTCATTTTCTAAAAATTAATTTGGTTCGTATTCATACTATGGAATTAGAATAAGTTTAGATTAGTATTTTATGCACATTTGAATTTTTACTATAAAAGGGATCTCCATAGTTAACTAAACAAATAACAAAATAACAGTGCACGTCAAACAATTTCTTAGCAAAGCTTTGCTTTTCGTCTGGACAATAAACGTATAATAAATAATTTCATAACGCCAGAGCTTATTCATAACGCCAGAGCTTACCAATATATACAGCCTATAGTACTCTCAAATAATGTAGCTTTCTATTGGTGAAAGAATTTGTAAAATCCATTCAGTATTTTTTGCGAGAAAGAGTAATAAACATCCATACATCCATACAAACTTTCGCCTTTATAATATTAATAGGAAGTAGGATAATTATTTAAAGGAAAACTTTTTGCGTGTACTGCAAATTTACAAGGTGTGTATTATTTAGAGCTGACCCTTAACCCGACTCTACCCACCTAGAGTCAAAGCCAGACCTCTACTCCTAGGTCTAGGAAATATAATATTAACATTTACGTAACCCTTTTTTATCTGTAATTCCAATGAGTCTTCGATGCGAAACAATCAGTATTGTAGCCAGGACTCTAGTAATTTCGTATTCGTGGTAAGTAACACCTGTGCGCTATTAGGCTCTTTGGCAGAACATCGCTTTCAGTAAATTGTTCAAGGACCACCTTAAGATCGCTAATTTCTCGGGGTGAAACTTAACACATGGGGCTAAGAGTCAACCCTAGCGAGAAACAATAAAGCTAGATTAGAGCAAACCAACCGCCAAAAAGCCTTAATTTGCACATTAATAAATGTTTAGCAAATTATTGTAGGTGTATTGTGGTAATTAATGGAACGATCATTCTTTTGAAGTGAAAACTTCTTTAGCACCGTTGTGATTTGAAACTCGATGAAACGAAAAATAGCGACACTAAAAAGAGACAAACGCATACATCTATAGGATTTAGCCTGCGAGAGAATGAGATAGTATTGTAGGGAATGATACTCAACAGCCTAATAATTGGTTTTTATGCGCGGGAAACTCAGTCGCCGCGCCTGCGCGAATTCCGTTCGGCGGAATTCATTCGTTTCTCGGCTACCTGACGCGCTAGCTGTTTGCTCGAGTATCTTTCCCTATAAATCTTCCAAGTTAATACTTGTAGTGTTTCGTAATTTAAATAAATTTAACTTCAGTATTCAGAAACAATCCTTTCATTCACCGTGTATTTGGTAACCCATGGAGTCAGATCAGAGAAGTGTGAAGTAAGTATAACCACGCGGATCGCTGAACAGAGTTAGCGGACGCCATCATTGAATCTTACCCACACGATTCATTCATCAAACCACCAAATCACCAAAGCATAGTTAGTCTCCTCTTTATGCGGTGCTTCGTAGCCTCCCCACTCTTGTCTATTTTAGTTTTCTGAAGGTTTTACTTCTACCGCGTGTGAATTGCACAATGTGTTTATTTTTTGCACACATAATTTACATAAATTCATTAACAATAGTGATGAGCAATGCATTAACTGAAAGTTTTTTTCAGCAATAGTTTACATTTCAGTGCTTTCCATTTTATTGATAAACAAGCTAAAATAATAAACAAAAAATCCTCAAACATTTACAGAGAATATTGTAGTCAATGATTACATTCAATGTTACATACCAAAATCAATTTAAAAGGTACTGGCAAATATTTGATGACTTCTTATTCACATTCCAAACAATAAATTTATTTAATAGTAATTTTAATATTTTCATATTTGTCGCAAACTTCGGATTTAAGATACCTTACCACATACAACCTAACCCATATAAAACAAATGAAAATAATGGAATCCTGTCAAATTTAACCTATAAATAGACTAGGCAGAATTGATTTCATTACTCCATCTCCAACATTTATAAAATAACTCTCTTTAAAAGATTTATTACCCTTCCAATCACCCTTCTGTTTTAATTCTATTCATAATATGTATTTTACCTGAAATATCCTTGTAATTACTATATTCATTTATATACCTGTACGCCTGTCTCGACACAGGTATACCCTAGTGAGACAGGCATACAAATAAAACCATTGTAAACATATTTTATTATAGATAAATAAATAAATAAATAAAAACCTTGTTTGAATTAAACACTATCGTTCTAGATCTATCTTGACACAGGTACATATATCCCAGTGAGACAGGCACCTGAAAACACAACGTGAACATACTGTATATTTTTTTAATTATTTTATTTATTTGTTTTTGTTATAAAGAATACATCAGTACAAAGAAGCTTTGACTGTCCAACTAGGAAGGTCTCCCGTTCTAGGACAGTCAAATGACAGAAACATTTTGATAGGCGTAAATTTAATTAACAAATGACCGGTTTGGGACACAAATCAAAAAATCTTCGCTAAAAAACTGAATCTTACTTACTGAAGCTCAGGCAAAAATATTTAATTATTTATAATCAACGGCTCAAGTGAAAGAAGAAAGAAATGTAAAATTATAATTATTATAAGCAATAATTATCAGCCTGAAACACTCATCAACATTGAAAAATCTTCCGAGAAAAGATACTTGCCGCCAACGGGACTTGAACCCGTGTCCTTCTGATTGCCGGTCAGCTGCTCTTGACCACTGAGCTATGGGGGCTTATCAAATACCCGACAAATAATTCAATATATACTAGTGTTTCATTCAACAATTACTGCTTATTATTTTTTTTTTCCACCTGAAAACAACCAACTTTATTTTTGCGAGAGAGACATTGTAAGTGTTAAATCCCTCGCTAGGTGGCGTCGAGACAAGTTATGACTACATTTATTGGGGAAATACTTAAACTTGTCAAATATTAATTATTATTTTTAATTTATAAACTAACGTTTAGACAAGATTTTTATGCGTAGCACAAAGGGTAACAATTATTATAAGCAATAATTATCAGCCTGAAACACTCATCAACATTGAAAAATCTTCCGAGAAAAGGTAAATATTTCCCCAATAAATGTAGTCATAATTTGTCTCGACGCCACCTAGCGAGGGATTTAACACTTACAATGTCTCTCTCGCAAAAATAAAGTTGGTTGTTTTCAGGTGGAAAAAATATAATAAGCAGTATTTGTTGAATGAAACACTAGTATATATTGAATTATTTGGCGGGTATTTGATAAGCCCCCATAGCTCAGTGGTCAAGAGCAGCTGACCGGCAATCAGAAGGACACGGGTTCAAGTCCCGTTGGCGGCAAGTATCTTTTCTCGGAAGATTTTTCAATGTTGATGAGTGTTTCAGGCTGATAATTATTGCTTATAATAATTGTTACCCTTTGTGCTATTCATAAAAATCTTGTCTAAACGTTAGTTTATAAATTTAAAATAATAAGTAAAATTATAAGATTACTTGTAAATAAACCAAAAGATAAATAATACATATAACCAAAAGAAAAATAATACATAAGAAAAATAATACAAATTAATTAAAAATAAACCAAAAGAAAAATAATACATATTAATACGAGTTAATGAAAGCAGTGAAGAAGAAACAAACAGAAAAAAAAACCTGTATACAGTTACCTTGTTAAAATATGTACTGCTAAATTGTACAGCTTTATACTTCAGTAGAGACGTACAAAAAATATCACAATATTAGCATAAAAGGTTTTCAAAAATGTTTAAAGTGTTTTCCAATCGTACTTTAAAGAACTTAAACTAAAATCGAAAGAAGCTTGGTAAGCAAAATATCTTACACTGCAAAAAAAAGACTCAATCAATTTGTTCCAGCAAGAAAAGTGACAGAACCATCAGATAAGCTACCATGTGACAGAGTTGCATGAGTAATTTTTTGGTTTTTTGTTAAAATTATATATTTGGACCTGCCTAAATTTAGTGACTGTTTTGTTATTTTTGAATACAAGATGAATAATTTACAAGAAAGACAATAAAGAAACAAAAGATATTAATTTGGAAAAAATAGAGATATATAGGGCGCTGTAATATATAATTATCAGATAATATTTTTTATTAATATTTCTGACTCCGTCCTGCGCAAATCTAGTAACCATTTTGTTATTTTTTGGCCGAAGGATGACACTTCACACAATTTTAGTTGTGAAGGGATTTTGTTGTACAATTTCGGTCCCAGATATGAGAATATCATTTGATAAGCCGCTGTGTTGCTTATTGGAATAGAAAGGTCATTTCTGCACTTACTTCTGGTTTGATGTTGGTGTTCAACTTTTTTCTTTTTATATTTATTTTTATGAGCATAAATTATTATCTTTTTAATATAACACTATCGAACATCTAGTACATTAAATTCTCTGAAGAGAGTATCGCTCGAATATCTGAAAGGTTTCTTCATTATAACACGTAAAATAGATTCCTGTGCCTTTAATAACGGGTTTAATATTGTTTTTTCCCGTACCCCCCCACCCAGTGCATCTGTAGGTTATGATAGAGTTACAGAGACCGTAATATATATTTTTTAAGTAGTGTGTTTTTTAAGTTTCCCGCAGTGAAATAAATATATGAATAAATGTACGCACTCTTTTCGCTACATTTTCTATTTGGTATTTCCAATTGAGGTTATTGTCAACTATAACGTCTAGATATTTAATAAATTTAACACATATATAGATAAATAAACAAAAAATATTATTTGTAACTCTTCGAAATAACGAAAAATTTGGAAACTATACATATTCATAGAATGCGTTATTCGGTGTGTAAATTGACAGAAAGTTCCTAATCATGCACTTCCTCATCTCCATCCCTTCCCCATTCTCTTCCTCTCCACAATATACCTCAATAATGGGGATGCCATAGTTCCATTGGTACAGTTGTGAGTAGATGGAACTTTGTGCGGTATGCACACAAATAGCGCCAAGCTCAAAACAATTTTTGTTAATACGGTCGTAATTTGTCTACAGTAATAATGTGCACATATTTTATTTAGTTATTTTCATTAAAAAAAATCTTTTAAGGATTATCTCATTTCGATATCATTTCAATCATTTTATCTCTCCACGCGCAGCATCTCTCTTATCCAAAAAAATATCATTCATGTTCTCGTATACAGCAAATCATTTGGCCTATTTTATCCCCCATGCATTCTATCCAAATCTTTTCACTTGTGGCCCTATCATACATCAAAACCAAAAAGGTTTCGTAAACATAAAAAGAGACATCAACTTGGTAAATTGACCCATTTTTTTGAATTACCAACTCTCAGTAAAGTCGCAAATCTTTGCGGGAAGTTGTTGTTGGAAAAGTATGATCGTTTTAAAGAGGAAACAAAAGTAGATATGGAAGTTTGTTTGAGGAGTTCGCGGCTTTATTATATACAGTGAACAAAAATAGAGATAAATTAACGCGAATTCCATACGTTATATTTTGCTATTAAAGGAGCAATCAAAATAATGAACTGACTTTTTCTAGAATGATTATGTTAACTCACGAAACAGAAAGTTGAGGTACACATTTTATGTATTATTTTAGTTCAACTTCCTTGATAATATTATTGCTGTGAATCAGTCATGAACCTATCTATTCTCAGTTATTCCAGAATTATTTTGTAAGGGAACTTTTCTGTTTGTTTTGTTAATCCCTTGGGCCTATTTTGTCGGAAGGTCAAAATATTTCCGCTTTGTAATAAATTAATCTTTCTGAACGCATTCGAAAACTAAAAACTGTTTTTGAAAGGTAATGAAATATACTCGTATAAAGGTGATCAATTATAATTCGAAATAAACACATAATTTTTGAAATGCAAAATTTTTGAATTCAACATAAAAAAAGTTTTAAAAATGGATTACCTTAAGTGCTTTCTTACTAAAATTACTGATAATTTTATAAATATATATTTTATTACGCAAATATACGTTACCGTCAAACTCACCTTCTTATTATTTCATTTAAAAGTAATCAGTAAAAAAAATCTCAAATTTTCATTTTTTTTTTTCAATTACGGTCTGTTAATTTGGTTTCATAATTGCATTTTAATAATTTTGTAGTTAACTTTTAGATTTGAATTTAAAGCGTTGGTGTTTTCTCTTTCTAACAACGTTTAGATCATATTTTTAAACATGATAGTAAGGGAGACACGATGATTTCTAAGAGACCTATATGTGTTACGATAAGCGAATAAATTTGCCTGAGGGATTAACTAGATCGTCGACCGACAACTATTACCAGATGATTGCAACATCATTTACAAAATTAGCCAGGGAACTTTAATATCTGTAGAAAACTTTCAACTTGTCAAAAATACTAGACACTGTGTTTTTTAATTGAACTAATGTAGTAAAAACGTACAATGGAGTGCTGTGGTTTAATCAACTAGCAATAGAGCTGAGATTAGAACCTGACTACAATAAATTCAAAAATAAATTAAACAATAATATTATAAATAATTTAGCCACCTAGAATCGCATTAAAAATTATTTAAAAATACTTATTCAACAATTTTATTTAATTTTTTTATTTTATACAGGGTGTCCGGGGGTAAAGTGCATTAACTTCGATTCTACATGATAGTACAAGTAAAAAAGATTAATAACTTTTTTCGCAATTCCGAAGTTTAGGGGTAGTTTTGAGATAAAAAGATAAAATTAGTCCGGCCTGTGCGGCCAGATTTATTTTATTTTCCGCTGTTACGATACCGGCCAATCAGAATCGAGTCGGGCGCCCGGCAGGCTCTCAGCAAGTAAGATCGTACCTCACTCTAAGGATTTTTAGTAGGTACGTCTTTTAGTATGGGAAAAAAATGTTGGAATTTCGGAAAAAGTTGGCAATCTTTTTTACTCCTACCATCATGTAGAAGCACCTCCCGAAGTTAATGCACTTTACCCCCGGACACCCTGTATAGATAATAATAATAATAATAATTGGATAATTTATAGAGCGCGGTTTTTGTGAAAAATCACCTCAGGGGATATTATTTTCTTTTTTTTTTCATTTGATTTATGTACGTTTATATAATATTAATTATATAAACGTACATAAATCGTAATATCATATAATATAATATTAAATTTAAATAATATTATTTTTTTGTAATAAAACAATATAATTTTCTCTTACCTTTACACTCTCGTAAAGGTTAAATATATTGTATATATATATATTTCCTTTGCTCCCAGATTTTTTTCAAACTTCTTTTTTAAATTTTTTTATAAACGTATACGTATAATATAATCATGAGTAATTACATTTTCAGGTTACAATCGGATTAAACTCAAATCATTAAATACTAACATACAACATTGATCAGAAACTGTGTAAGCATATATTATACATATACGTATATAAAAAAATTAAAAAAAGAAGTTTGAAAAAAATCTGGGAGCAAAGGAAATATCCCAGTCTTGAATGTATTTATAACCCATAAATATATTGTTTATGCATTTTTCCAGAGTGTCTATTGTAAAAATGCTCCTGAATTTATAAAATTTCTACAACGCTTTACACAACTCATTTAAAGTGTACTAAAATATCATTTTCATCCTCCACAGCGCCAGCGGTCTACAGAGATACTATTCTTCTTTGCATAGTGTAAAAGTGCGAAGTGTTCGAAAAATATAACAATAAATAACTTGAGTCGAGTGTACTTTATGTGAAATGGAACGGGCGCAATCTAAATGTGTTGTTATAAATGCAATAATTATAATATATTATATTTTAGATAAGGTTTTTCATTTTGGGAGGCTGATACGGGTATCGCCGCCCCGGGAACCATTTATTGATATAACAAACACCTTATAACACATGGTTGATGGATTAGTACTTACATCCCAATCCATCCGGTCATTTCAATCAATGTTACGGGTAGTAAATAAGAAGATTATAGTTTACTAAACTGGATTTGGTTTATATTTGAATTTCACATTTTACAGAGCAAAATACACGGCAATAACTTTTGATAAAATTAACAGATGAGCAAAGGGTAAACTACGTAAAGCACATCGCGACCAGCCCGGACCAAGGTACCTCCAAGAATGTTCGAGAATTCGTCTTTCTGTCGACTCACAGCGGAAAGTACCTAAGTCCCGGTGTTGTCATATTACTAATATATTTTTATGGCTGTTATGTGGTGTGCGTAGACATTGTCCACAACCTCTGCATAGGTCACCCCAAGTGGTTCGCTAAGTTTGGTGACTTAGTGGTGGTGCCCGGGTTTGTCCAGGTCTTGGCGGCCGATGCATCCGCCCACTTACTGCGTGACCGGCTGGATCGGGAGAGACTGGTTGAGGGTGGTTTTTTATCCTCTCCATTCAGAATCTCTTGTCCCATCACATTGCACAGCGGTTGAAGAGATGGATTCATACGTCCGTCACTCCTGGACACACCGACCCCCAGATTCCTACCCACCCCTCATACCTGTTTCCTTTCCAGATCTTCCTCTCCTTCCTTTCCTAAAAAAACCCTCCACAGACCATCTCCTAAGATGACATAGGCCCTGAGGGAAATTATTTTCCTCAGGTCCTCCTGTGTGGAGCTAATGTAAAAAAAAAGGTATGTACTTTTTGAGTCATCATCGTGTGTCTAAAGTATTCATAGTTACAAACTTATATGTTAGAAATTTGGAAAATATATTTATATTTTTTTTAATTCAATATTTTTTAATTCAAGTTTAATTGTTAGTGGAATAACTTTTTTAATCACCCATCCATACCCATGTAGTAAATCATTGAAGAAGAAGATCTTCTTTGTGTGCCGTATCAGGTCCCCCCGACGTTGGCGATCACTCTTGAGAATGTCTCTCTGTCTTGCGCTGCCCGGAATAGCTCCTCCACACTTCTAATGCCGGTCCACTCTCGTATATTACGCAGCCAAGACATTTGTTTCCAGCCAAGACATTTTGATTAATGTAAGCAGTTCTCTATCTGCTCTAGCCCGCCTGAGAATTTCTGTGTTGGTGATCATGTCGGTCCATGGGACCTTGAGCATTCTCCGGTGAAGCCACATTTCAAAAGCCTCTAACCTGTTCATGGTATTTACTTTCAATGTCCATGTTTCACATCCATAGAGCAAGACCGACCACACATAACATTTTAGCATTCTCTGCCTTAGTTTTAAGCTGATATTGTCATTGCACAAGAGGGATTTCATTTTAATGAACGCAGTTCTTGCTGCTTCAATTCTGCATCTAACCTCTACATCTGGGTCAAGAGTCTCCGTGAGAATACTGCCGAGGTATCTAAATCTTTCCACCTTTTCGACATTGCAACCATTTAACTGTATCACTGATTCAGAGTGATCTAGTCGTCCAAATGTCATCCATTTAGTTTTATTGACGTTGATTGTTAGGCCCAGTTGCTCACCAGCATTATTAATAAGATTTAATAGGTCTTGGAGGTCATCGATACAGTGAGCTAGTAATTCAGTATCATCTGCGTATCTTATGTTATTAATGACAACTCCGTTGATCTTCAGACCCTTCTCAGTATTACTTAGGGCTCTTTTAAAGACATAGTTGGAATAGAGATTAAACAGATTAAATAGAGATTAAGAAGAAGAATACACTAATAAAACTAATCGAAACATGATACGTAACATTACACAGTATAAGGTCACGATCGCAATAAGGAACTCCAGCGAAAAATATTATGGCTTAAAAAAATATGTTCATATGGACCAATAAACGCTGATTCTGAATATTTAAGTTTTATTTAATAAAATTAAAAGCAGAGTTTAAAAAAAAATTATTGAAAAGTGCATTTTTAAACATCTCATCAAAACACAACGTAAAGTTGGCATTATTGAAATGTTTAGTGGTGACGTCACTGTTCCTCGTGTCGTGACGTCACCGTAAAGTCATTGTATGGGAAATGTACGGGAATGTAGGAATGACACAAGCCATCGTATTAATTTATTCATTTATTTACATACTCTTTATAGAGATTTAGTTATTGTATTTATTGAAACATTATTTTCGCCTGAATAATTCAGTATCAAAAATAGAGGTTTCTCAATCGAACAGCTGATATCGTTTGCCTACACTTTTGTGGGTGATGTTTTGTTTTTCATTATATTGATTTTAAAAGCAAAAAAAATTATAATTTCAAATAATTTTTATACCACTCTCCCGGAATAATTTTAAAAAATATAATAAATATAAAATAATGAATAAATAATAACACCTAAATAATGTTTTAACTTATCGAATAGTATCATCTTTCTTCCGTATAATTATCATACAAAATGACGCAATCGAACAGCTGATATCGTTTGCCTACACTTTTGTGGGTGATTGTTCGTTTTTGATAATATTGATCTTAAAAGCTACAAAAATTATAATTTCAAATAATTTTTATACCACTCTCCCGGAATAATATTCAAAAATATAATGATATGATAAATATAAAATAATGAATAAATAATTACACCTAAATAATGTTTTAACTTATCGAATAGTATCATCTTTCTTCCGTATAATTATCATACAAAATGACAACACCTGTTGAAAATAAAAATAGTTTTTCAGGAGTGATGACGTCACACGATTCACTACACAATATGCGGTGGTTTTCGGGGGATCTTGAAAAATTAAAACTTTGACAATTATTTTAACTATTAAAACTAACTCAATATGCAGTTATTTAAGTTAGAAGGTCATTATTCAATAAAAAAAATATAAAAAATTAGACTGGAGTTCTCTATTGGGACTCAAATAAAAATCACAGTGAAAATATAGGTCCTAATGGCCGAGTTGGTTAAGGCCCTGTGTCCTGGTAGAGACATAAGATCCGGGGTTCCTGGTTTCCAGTTGCGACCTTTACCTTTTTATTTTTCTGTGTTTTGTTCGGTTTCACCTAGATTCATTAGGATTATCTTATTCTTCAATCAAATCTATTCAATTACAATCTTTAATATTTGTGGCAGCTTATTTATTAGGCAAATTTAAAATGATTCTCGAACCATTAACAGATTTTAATAATTTCAACCATCCGATTTAATCTTATTAAAAATAGGTGCAATTTTTATTCACTTTTCTATCGATTTCCATTAGTTAATTTAAAATTTATGTTCGGTCGTTCAGTTTTTTGCTTACTAATTCAAGAGCGCACAGCATTCACGAGAGTTGTATTTTACATTGATTTTATATTCAAATTTAAGTTCGGCCGTTCAGTTTTTTGTTTAAATAAACTAATTAACAACGCAGAGCATTCACGAGAGTTGTATTGTAACTCGATTTAAGTGCGTTAAGGCTTGATGACACAGAGCGAGCTTACCAGCTACTATCCACTAAGTTTAAAAGCGAGTAAATCGGCGAGTGAGATTGTCATGATGACACCGCAAATATGTCTCCTCGCTCAGTAGCGTAGGAAACTGGGGTCGCTGCTAGCGCCAGTAACAAGAATAACGACGCCTGCGTGAACTAATTCTGTATTGTTTGACAGTCGAAATCAGTTGTTTATTGGCAGCCATCTTGAAAAACATAAATAAACCAATCACGAGCAAGCGTGTAGCGAGTAAAGTTGACGACCTTTCAACTTTTTTCGTAGATTATCAACAATCTGCTAGTTAGCAAGTAACACGATGACACTGAGCGAGTTTACTAACAGATAGTGAATTTCCCAGATAGTAGCTTGTAAACTCGCTCTGTGTCATCGACGCTTTACGTAGAAGGGAAGAATTGTAACGATTATTCAAAAGTAAGTACCTACTTTAATGGCGTTCTTCTATCGATAGTGAGAAGTATCGTAAGTAGAAGTATAATTTTATTTCGGTTTTTTTTTCTCTTCGAAGAAATATAAAAATTCTAATTACGGATGACATGATAACGTTAAATTTGGATTGTTTATTATCGGTATAGTTTAGCTTGCAGAGGATTGAACCAGCAACTTTTCAGTTGGAACCGGATGCCTGGGACCACTCAAATACTAGCCAGCCATTATACGAACCTACGCATACCATTTTAAGGATATTCATAGATTCCTCCTCTTAGAAAACCTCTTGACTCCCGTTTACCCTTTATTACATCCGGTTTGCACCATGTAAGACGGCGGCGCAAAGTTCTACAAAGGTAAGGGCGGGTCGAAGGTGTTAAACTTATATAATGTATAAGTTTTATGCTCTGGGAGCTCTTTATCGGGGTATTGTTTCGAAGTTTTCATCCGAAATTGGATGCGCCCAGGGGAGGCAGGGCGGCAGGGAGGTAGAGAGACGGGGAGGCGGGGAAGCGGTAAGGCTTTACGGCACCGGGAACCGTATCGCCTTTCTGAAAGAATATTTATGCAGTTTGCGAACATGATAAGAGTGCTGTTCTTTTTCGGCAGATACAAAGTAAAAACTTTGATGGGTTTGTGAGAATTTTAAGCGTTTAAAAAATTTCAACTATTCGTCGCCTCAGTTCTTATTTGTCCAACAGACCATTCTAGTTTTTGTTCAATCTCCACTTTAAAATTAAAAATTTAGTATAAAAAATGATAGTTAATCACTATTCTAAGAATTATTTAGACTAATGAAACCTTTACCTATACGGAAATTGCTTTATCTTAAACACCTTTCATAATGTTTCATTGAAATAATGAAAGAAAACATTACCTTCCTGTAAAATTTTCTAATGGTTTGTTGGACAAAAATCAACTAAGGCAAAGTATTATGTAATTAAATTTATAATATATTAAATTAAAAAACACACTTTGTAAAGCACCACTTTTTATTAGAATTGATATTTAACAGCCAACCAGGTTTCGCTCATGTCGAGCTTCATCAGGGCTTATTATAATAACTGCAAGGCTGTTAAATATCAATTCTAATAAAAAGTGGTGCTTTACAAAGTGTGTTTTTTAATTTAATATATAATGTCACACCACAAAGTATTTGCTTCCTTCGATAAATTTATAATATTTTACCATTGAAATAATGTGATTACGAATGATAAATATACTACATTTGTAGAATGGTTTTTGTTCATACAACATAAAAAAGTTTTTTTTTATCTATTTTCACCCCGCAGCAGTACTAGTGTAAAAAAAAATCAGTAAAAATTACAAGCACGGCATCCGTTATTTAGTAACTGAGACCCGTTGCCACGAATAAGATTTACGAATAACACAAAATCACCCTTTTCTCTCTGACATGAAGGGTTCGTGTAGGTACCTACCGAAAAAATATTACTTATGCATATTGCAACACTTTACTTTTATCACAAGACAATGATACCACTACACAGTACATGCTATTAATTTCGCTTCAATGTAAAACTAAACTTCAACTGTGAACTTCATTAATATGTGGGGCCAATATACCGTTCTATGCCTGGAATTAAATTAATTAGAATAATTTCAATTTATTAAAAAATCTCTGTATTTAATCAATCATATTTTCTCAGCAGAGAACAGCCTCCGAGATTGAGTGGTTGCGATTCTTGGCCATAAATCTGGAGGTCGCGGGTTGAATTCCCGGCCAGCAGAATTAAATTTTAATTGATTAATTTTGTGTTATTTCATAAGGTATTCATTCTCTGTAATTTTGTAGACGTCGGCGTCGCGTCGATGTCATTTATACTTGTGATTTAGACTTCGAAAAAGCATTTAACAAAGTCGACCATCATATTTTATTTAAAAAATTGAGCGATATTGGATTCTCTCAGGATTTTCTCGCTTTCGTAGCTACTTACACAATCATCGTCAGTACGTCAGTTACGGACACCAGCTCTCTCGCGAATACAAAATTAACTCCGGGATTCCACAGGGATCGAATCTAGGACCCCTCCTCTTTCTTTTATTCATTAATGATATAGGCAAGACCATTAACCGTTCAAAATAGCTCCTCTTCGCTGACGACATCAAACTTTTCAGAGCTATTAAAAGTCATATCGGTTCCATTCTTCTCCACGTGATCTTGATTCTTTTGTCAAATGGTCGGGATTAACTTACCCTTCAGCATATAGAAATGCAGTGTCGTTACATTTAAAAGATCCAAAAATACATTTCTATTCCCTTACCACATTAATAAAATTATATTAACATGCCAAAACGAGATTCGAGACCTTGGCGTGATTTTTTAAGCATATCTCTCTTTCCACAATCCCACATATCTGACATTGTCTCCCGCGCCAACAAAATGCTTGATTTTGGATTTGTTCTTCGTAATGTGACATCATTTACTAATGGAATTGCAATATAGAGAACACATGTCCGCAGCATCCTGGAATATAGTTCCATTATTTGGGCCCCAACAAAACCTTATCCTAGAAATACAAAAAAGATATATGCGTTACCTGTATATGAGGGAAACTACATACTATCCATTTCTGTATACATTGTTGTTCTTAACAGCAATACTCGATCTTAATACCTTAGAAGCCCGCCGAAAAATATTTTTAGGCAAACATTTTTTAAGCTAATCTCCGTTACTGTACTAAATCCGCCTATGTTGAAATAGATTAACTTACAATATGCCCCTAACACGTATACACGTGAGAGATCTCACGCAATTTTTTATGCTCCGAAAGCGAGAACTTCTGCGTATCAGAATGCACCATTAAACAGAGAAACTCAAATGCTAACGATTCTGCATTGAGCATCAACATCCTCAATGTCACCTACAGAGAGTTCAGAAAATATATTTTGGCATACGTCACAACAAAGTCAAACTGCCCCCACGCACTTTTTTTAAAATTTTATAATCTTCTCCACAATATTTTAGTGTTTAACTGTTTTATGACTAACTAACTAACTAACCATCACACCGTTTCCTCGCAGGAGTAGGCAGAGAGGACGGACCGCCAAACAACTCGGTCTTGGCACACACTCTTTGCCTCACTTTCACTGATAGGTACATCTTCTCGTATATACTCTTCTATTATTCTGACTTTTGACATGGCCCGTCTCAAGTATCTGATTCACTTGATAGTGCCATGTCTTTCTCGGGCGTCCCCACTCCTTCTACCATTCAAATTTGCGTCACATATTATTTTTACACTATTCTGAGAAACTGAAATAAATAAATAAATTTAAAAAATATTACGTAGAATATGTCCAGCACTGTCCAGAATGGTAAATTATTTCAGTAACACCCGGTGAAATAACACCATTCAGAATCGAAACCAGATATGAATATCCAGGTAGTTCCACACCTTTCACTTCTACACCTACAAGTTATTCATCCTTTGTAATTTTGTACATGTCGATGTGATTTATACAGATTTCGAAAAAGCATTTGACTTAATCATCATCTTCCCCACTCATATCAACCTCAAAATATGCCCCATTTTGGCTCTAGATAAAATTCATTATATGATAAAAAATTCAAATACACTAAACACATAAAATTGAAAATCACTCCACTCCACGTCACAGGTGAATTCCTAGCACGGATGACAATATTTATTTATTTATTAATTTACGGACAACAGTCCATTAAAAACATAATAATAACACGAATAAAAATAAAAAATAAAACAGAGATGACAGTGAAGGGAGAGCACATAAAAATTAATAGCAATGACAATATAAAATATAAAAAGTACATATAGAGACACTACAAGTCAAAGCATGAAGAAGCATTTAAATATTGCGTAACGACTGCCGAAAGTCATTTAGTTTTACACCAAAAAAATCAATGCTTTGACTTGCGTTGACAAGTCTCGACATTCTGGATAAGGGAGAATGGTATCCGTAATTAGTAGAATGTTGATTGAGGAACAGCAATTCATTATTTCGAAGCCTACGGGAAGGGATGTTAAACTGGATGAGTTGTAACAATGCAGGTGTATCTGTAATACTGTTGATAATTTTAAATATGCAAATTAGATCAGAGTCCTTTCTACGTTTTTCTAAAGAAGGCATGTTTAAAATGTGTTCAATTTCATCATATGAGTACTTGCCTCTTTTAAGACCCAACCTCCAAGCAATTCCTCTTAGGAAACGATGTTGTACGGATTCGATGTGACAAATGTGGACAGCGTAGAAAGGAGACCAAATGACACTAGCATATTCAAGGTGAGGGCGAACCAGCGAACAGTAAAGAGTTTTAAATGTACTTATATGTTTGAAGTCAGAGGTAATTCTATGAATGAAGCCGAGTAGTTTAAGTGATTTATTTACGATATTATTTATGTGATCACGGAAAGAAAGTTTGCAGTCTAGAGTGACCCCAAGGTCCTTGATAGATGTGACAGTAGATAGACAAACACTATTTAGTTTATAATCAAACTGAATAGGTTTTTTGGTTCTATAAAAGGACAAAATTTTGCATTTATCAACATTAAGTTCCATGCAGTTAATTTTGCACCAATCGTTAAATGAATCAATATCAAGTTGAAATAGTAAACAGTCAAGGTGGGATTTAATAATCTTAAGAATCTTATTATCATCAGCAAATAGCCAGAAACGTGTGTGAGAAAAAACTTTTGTGATATCATTAATAAAAAGGTTAAAAAGAAGCGGGGCCAAATGGGCTCCTTGGGGAACGCCGGAAGTTACATCAATGTTAAAGGATTCAAAGTTATTTATTTTAACCCTTTGTTTTCTATCTGTCAAGTAAGAGTGAAAGAATGATAACAAAGGGTTTCTAATGCCTATAGCATAAAGTTTGGCCATGAGAATACGGTGATTAACTTTGTCGAAGGCTTTGGAGAAGTCAGTGTATAGAACATCAACCTGAGTGTTATCTTCTAAGGCTTTCACAATGGTACTTGTAAAGGAAAGTAAATTTGTTGTTGTAGATTTCACCGATCTAAATCCATGCTGCTCCTCAATTAGAACACTTTTGAAAACAGGAGTAATTTTCTTTGTAATTATCGACTCAAATATTTTTGGAATATTAGATATAATTGATATCGGTCTGTAATTTCCAATATTCGACTTGTTTCCGGACTTAAAAATGGGTCGAATATATGAAATTGGGTTAGATAGTGTATATTTACATTCTTTTAGCAAGATTTCTGGAATGCCATCAGGTCCGGTACTTTTTTTGTTAGAGAGATTATTTAAGGATTGGTAAACCTCCTTAAGTGTAATTTGGCAATCATTTAAGTCAATATTATGGTCATAGTTAAGTGGAGGGATGTTGCATGATGCATCAGAATATACAGAGGAGAAGTGTTTGGCAAAAAGGTTGGCGATATCATGGCCGTTAGTAGCATGAGTTTCATAATAATACATACTTGAAGGAAGATCATTATCAGTACGCTTTTGCGCAACAAATTGCCAAAATTGTTTAGGATTTTGCAGTAACTTTGTCTCTGTAACTTCTACAAAATATTTATAACATTTGGCTGATTCGATTTTGGACAGTTCCCTTAATTGAGAAAATTTATGATAAAAGCTTAAGTTCCCAGTGTCTTTAAATAATTTATGAGTCTTCTTTTTTTCAATTATTAACTGTTTAAGTTTCGTGCTAAACCAATTTGGAAACTTAGGTTGAGAGTAACACCCCTTAGGAACAAACAATTCTACAGCATGTGATACACATTCATTAAATTTAAGTACAGCGTCATTAATATTAGAATTTAAAAATAGTGTCGACCAATCAATCTGGGATAGATATTTGTTCATATTAAAATAGTCGCCGTTAAGATATTTGTAGTGATAAGAGACATTTGGTTTCAAGGAATCAAATTTGAAAAAATGTGTAATTTTAATAGAGAGAGGTGGATGATATTTATCCAAAGGTAACAAAGAGACATCAGCTTCACTTACTATGACATTTGGTATGCTAGTGAAAATCAAATCCAGGGAAGAGCCTAGATAGTTAGTGACTGGATTTACTTGAAACATATTCAAATAGGCAAAAAAATTTACAATTTCAACAGCTTGTGGAGAAAGATTACTAGAAGGAGTTTTGACACCTTGATCGTCATTCAGCCACAATATTTTAGGTAAATTATAATCGCCAAAAATAAATAGGGAATCAGCGTTTCTAGACACATGTTCAATTGAAGCAATATGTGACTTATAGACTTCTACCGAAGAGGAGGGAGGAATGTAAAGACAACCAAGTACAAGCTTTTTGGTACCAAGTAGAACACACAGGAACAATTGATCAGAAACATTGGTAAATGTTTCTAGAATATGGCAGGGGTATTTTTTGTTTACGCATATCATCACTCCACCACCTTTACACTGCAGGGGTATTTTTTGTTTACGCATATCATCACTCCACCACCTTTACACTTTACAGAAGAAGTAGAACGGTCACTGCGGAAAACGTTGTAGTCAAAAAATCCAAGTTCAGCAGATGAGATATTTTTAGATAGCCATGTTTCGGTTAAAAATATAAAGTCGTAATTACATACACTGACGTTACAGCGAATAATGTTCAGTTTCGTATTTAGGCAACGAACGTTTTGATAATACATTGAGAAGGAATTTTTCTCAGAACGATTATTCAAGTTCAACCTAAAAAATTTATCCGAGAAAGTTCACGTCTTTCAGCAGCTTGGCGGGCGGGGCAGTCTTGAGCTCCAGTTTTGTGGGAAGCCGGTTTTCTGAAGAAGGTGCAGGTGGCACATACTGGAGATTTTTCCTTTTTGGGGCAGGCATCACGGTTGTATATACACCTATCTTTATATATAAAAATCAAAATATGTTTGTTTCTGGGTTTGCATATATGTATGTATGTCCGCTATGCGTTGCTAAACCATTCATCCGATTGCGATGAAACTTTGGATATTTGATGTGCGCATATTGCGCATGCCCGCGATGGTTTCTATATACAATAGTGAGTTATGGCATAATGAAATTATGCATGATTTCTCTATAAAATAGTGAGCTCGCATAACCGTTCATCCGATTGTGTTGAAACTTTGGGGATTTCATGTGCGCGTGGCCGCGATGGTTTCTGTATAGAATAGTGAGCTCTGGCATCATGAAATTATGCATTGCTAAACCGTTCATCCGATTGTGATTAAAATTTGGGGATTTCATGTGCGCATGCCCGCGATGGTTTCTGTATACAATAGTGAGCTCTGGCATCATGAAATTATGCATTGCTAAACCGTTCATCCGATTAAACCGTTCATCCGATTGCGATGAAACTTTGGGGATTTGATGTGCGCATGTTCGCGATGGTTACTGTATACAATAGTGAGCTCTGGCATCATGAAATTGTGCATTGCCAAATAATTATTTATGTCAAAATTTGATAAAATATTTGAACTTATTTGAAGTAGGTATTATTAGAGGGAACTCGTTATCGTATTTAAATGCATATGTCTCGGTTACTTTGTCATTACGATTACTTTGATATTACATTACGATTCTTTTACGATTACCTTGCTTCGGTGACTAGCTGTCACTGGATCACAGTGGATGGAGTAGGATCTGGCTATTTTTGGAACCAGTTCCTATCGGATTTATAAAATAGTCACCAACACTCAAACTTGGCGAAGCCGAAGTAAAAGCTTCCCGCAGGCAGTACATTATTAATCTCTTGTAATATTACTTCAGTCTCAGGCTCCAATTCTGTTATAGATAAATTACACACCATTGGTAACTTTAATGCCAATGTTGCTGATATTCTTAGTATTCCCCTATCGAAGTATGAAGGCCTGTTCAGATTGAGCATATAAATATAAAAGATCATAGCACGCCAAATATCGCTCTCCATGCAATCCCTTCAGACCGTTCACACCTAAGCGCTTTATGCGCACATCAACCATAGATAATGCACATCTTACACCATAACTGCTATTGAGGCGATATGCCGATAGTTAAGCACCCTCCACTCCGACGAAAACATGATAGGAACATTCATCTGACCCCCTCTCCTACCATAGGAAGAAATATTTGATCTGCGTCGCGACGCATCGTGTGAACGGCACGAAACATAAGCGCTCGCGGTCCAACAGATATCTGCTCGCGGTTATATTCGATGTCTGAACGACACTTAAAACTACTGATTACACATTTTAGCAGTACGTGTTTTAAAGAGGTGACTGCATAACAGGTTAATGGTTTTTTTTTTATTCTGTTCTTATTGTTTTAATTTATTTTTTACTAATTTATATTCTTTTTCTATAGTTATGTTTCCTTATTAGGTTTTTTTTCTTACTTCACTGTACTATGTTCTTACTTCACTGTGACTGTTTAAAAATTAATTTAAAAAAACGCATTATGTAAATGGCATTTGTGCCGTAAATTCTATATAAATAATAATGATCATAACATAGATCTTTGATCTTTTTAGAATTTTATAAGTGATGGAAATGGAAAAAAAATATTTACCACTCAATCGATTGTAAAGCGAATTACTAACAAAAGTATCTAAGTAACAAAAACTTATAATATTAATCGTTTTGCTGTAAAGTGACTTCTTACTTGTTATCGTATATTTCTTTATTTCCCATTACTAATAAACATTTCCATGACGTATATTAATTCATAAATCAAAACGATGAAAGGAGTTATTTTCGAATATAATTTGTCCGAACATAACAAAATGCTTTGTGGCTGTCAAATAATATATTATAATCCCGAATGAAAAAATTACTCGCTTCGTATTTTTGCATATTAATCAAACTTTATTAAAATTGTTTGATTAAAAGTAAACAATGTTTCGAATTGGAGATTGCAAAACACTGTGAATGGGATAAACACAAAGCTTATAATATAGGTTTTCAAAACACATAATATTTTGCTTTACGAACATTATACCAAAATGATATTAACTTTTAATAGTTATTTACATCCGGCTTCATCCACGTTTTAACACTCTTGTACAGGAAATTATTATTTTCATAGGGTAGGTATTAATATAGTTAAGGCTCCGCAACCGGGCCAGAAAAGAAAAAGATAGAGAGATACCAAATTACGAATGTTAGAGGAGAGCGCTAATATTTACAGCGACAAAATCGATGCGAAAATGTTTACTAAAACACGACTCGTTTAAAATAGAGCAAAAATCTCGCGGGCATAATCTAAAACAGCATTTAAAGAAACAGTTTGATTTTGTTTGTACGTATAACTTGTAAAATAACTTAAAGAAACTTATTTTTAATAATTTTTTGAGCATACTTTGCGATTTTTTTCTATCGGAGGAATTTTATATAATTTGCGTTTCGGCGCGGGCAATGTCTAGATATTATCTTCAAGAATAACATATATTTTATTAAGAGCTTTAAAACTTAACGTGTTTAAGGGAGATATGTAAGAAATCGGTAGTGATTCGGGTAGCGTACCCTTAATTCGTCTGACTAACGATGCTATTCCGTTGATTTCAAAAAAACTTTGGTTCTTTATAGATTTCTAATAAATATGGGTAATTAATATTTCATAATTGCATTGAATATAAAAAAAAATAATATACAAAAAATCATAATGTACTCTTTCATAGATGGCGCAAGTTTAATTATTTTACGCAAAATGCTTTTCACAAGTTATGCCTTATAGTAGATGAATTGATTGTTTGCGCTAGGGCGTAGGCATACGGGCGTGACGGCCGGCGTGGTCTAGCGCTAAGACACTTGTGACTCGCAATCCGAAGGTCACGGGATCGAATCCCGGCGTGGGCAAATAAATTTTATATGATTAATTTGTGTTATTTCACGATTAATTTATTTAAATAATATATAGTATATTTGCGGCACGTTAAGGATGGAAGATACTCTTAATATCGCCCTGGTGTAAGACCACCATTCAGAATTGAAACGTTGATTGAAATGGCTTTAGCCGTGTTTAGTGACCAGATCTGAATATGCAGGTACTTCCCTACCTTCTTCTTCCCCATTTCCTTACCCCAATTGGGGATGCAATAGACTCTCTGGCTCCGACGGTCTCTATCCTGTACTACAACCAATGATATCTACTGAAACACCTTAATAAATATTCTAACGATATCTGTTGAGAGTAGAGATGACAGGAGTTCCACTAAAGAACACCAAGGAGTTTGTCTACCTCGGGAGCAAAATAACATGGGACGGTCGGTCTAAGAGCGAGGTTGACAGCCGTATACACCAGGCTAGGCTTGCATTCAATAAAAGGTCGAAAATAATAGAATCGAATAATATAGACCTAAAACTGAGAATACTCCTCATCAAGACCAATGTATGGAGTATCTTGATGTACGGCTGCGAAACATGGTGCCTATCCGAAAGAGATAAACGGAGACTAGAGGCTTTTGAGATGTGGTCCTATAGAAGACTTTTAGGAATTTCCTGGAGAGACCACATTAAAAATGAGGAGGTTCTCCAAAGAATCGAAGGAGGAAGGCACCTGCTCAGGACCTTGTCCGAAAGGCATGCAAGATGGATCGGCCATGTAATAAGACAAGAAGGCCTCTTGCATGCCATAATGGAGGGTATGACCGAGGGGACAAATTCTAGGGGACGCCCACGCGGAGAGTACCTGAAGGACCTGCCGGTGGAAGTGCGCTGCTCATCATATACAGACTTCAAAAGAGCCGCACAAGACAGGGAAGAGTGGAAGAGACGAATAGATGAAAATGAAATTTCCGGTCGGTGACTTTCGATGACTTTTTTTTTCTTTAAAATCAAACAATTTTTTTTTCACCCACATGTCATCACTGGTCACTCATCTGAGTAACTAACCAACTCCTAGCCCCGCCTCCAAGTGATGTACGTAGGTGTTGTATAGACAACATCTACCATTTTTTTGTTTTTGTAGAGAAAAAACTAAAAAATGTCATCGGGGACGAAAATTTAATTCACTTTTTTTACTCCAAATAATGTCAAGAATCACTGGCTAAAGTAAATCAAGTACGTCCCTTAATAGCCTGTCTATATACAAACACTACACTTATTGAATACTAATTATTATTGTTAAAAAAATACCAGGTGTAGTTATAATCCGGTGGCAAGTCGTTAAAAAATATTTATTTTTGTGTTTACCCTGATATACGAGGGGGAACCCAAAAGTAACGGGAATTGTGCTGTGGTGGAGAGGGAGAGTGGGAAACCCATTGTTCGACCAGGTGTTCATTAGGTGTCACTCCTCCTGAGTCCTGTGCGAAGTTGTGTCGCTGTGAGTGAGCAACGCGCGACTGTGACATTTGGTTTGTGGGGAAATCGGCATCGGAAACTCTTGTAATGCTTAAGACTGCTTGTAGGTATGCTGCCCTAAGAAAAACCATAGTTTACGGGTGGTTTTAACGTTTTGAAAATGGAGAAATGTTAATTGAAGACCAACCCTGTTCAGGACGCCCCTCAACGTCAAGAACTGACGAAAACGTCGACAAAATCAATGCCCTCGTTCGTGAAGACCGTCGCCTGAACCATTGATCAACTCTGTGAGATGTCTGAAATGTGATGGAGTTCAATTCAGAGGATTTTAACCGAGAAGGGTTGTAGCCAAATGTCCCTAGCCTTCTCACAGACGAGCGACTCACGACAACGCGCTGGCCCACACCGCCCTCTCCGTGAAGCAGTTTTTGATCAAAAACGGCATGACTCCGATTGTCCCCCCCCCCTTACTCACCGGATCTAGACCCCAGTGACTTCTTTATACAACGCCATTGTGGATCAAATACTTACACACCAATCCTCCACGTTATTTGGGAATGTCACGGGTTTCTTTGAAATAATAAGTTGAATTTTTATCTAAAAAAAAAAAAAAAAAAATGCAACAATATAACTTTGTAAAAACCACTTATATTGTGTGCAAATCCGACCGGTTTCGGAACAAACGTTCCTTCGTCAGGGAAAGCTTATACTTAGTCGGATTTGCACACTATATAAGTGGTTTTTACAAAGTTATATTGTTGCTTTTTTCTATAATGGATAACCACAAAGTAATAGCTACATTCAAAAATATGAATTTTTATCTGACTCCGGTATATTTAAAATTATAAATTAAGATTCAACTAAGTGTTCAGTCAGATGGTGAATATCATTTAAAATACATCTGAGTGACCATGGTTAAAATTACCAAAAGTAAAAACATTTTCACTATGCGTGATTTGATAAAAGTTATACAGCCTTACTAAAAAACCCAGTGAAAATTTTATTCAATTGACAAACGGCCGCGGATGTGAAAACATTACTAATTAAAAATTTGTTCATTGAAAGAAATACACATGGTTTTCACGGCCTGAGAGGGTAGTTTATCTCTGTTTTAACCATTGATGTCCGAACGATATTTGTAATTTTTCCATAGTATTATGAAAGTTCTATATATTTCTTATTTTTGAAGGTGTCGTAAAAACAAATACCATTTATGAAAACTAGATAAAATTACCTTTTAGATTTGTATATTTGAAATACAGTTTAGTTTTCAAAAACTGACATATTTTAAGATTCAAACTCGGAAATAAATGGAAAAAAATTTCTTACCAAAATTTTTTTGACTAAAATGTAGAGAAATTAAAAAAAACAAAATTTAAAAAACACAGTCCTTTTATGTAATAAATTTGGAAGGAAACTATCACCTCACTTTTTCCTCGTGCATACAATAAAAAAATAATAAAAAATTTCAAAGTTTTTTTTATTGCTAAAAAACTAACCTAAAAATTATACCGTCTTTTATATCAGATTTCTTGCATCTCTAAAGACGTTAATTTCTTTGATGCATTTAGGCACACATGTATTAGATATTATTATTTAAAAAAAACACCACTTTCATAAAATTATCGTAAAATAAAACCTTTAAATGTAAATTTGAATTCTCATGTATCACATAAAATAGTTTTTGACACTTCAATTTTCAAAGTACGATTATTGTTTTATAACTTGACTAAAACTTATGAAAAACCACAAAAAACACTGTAAATATATCAATGATATAAATATAAGAGTAAATTATTCATATTAATAGAAATTAACCATCACAAGTAATATTGCACACACAAAAATCATTTCGCACACATAGAAATCATTTCGCGCTTCCAACGTCTTTTTCGAGCGCGAACAACAAATGATTTAGTACTTAAATATGCATTGTTGCCGTATTTACAGTACGTTTTAAGACCAAATCTTATTAGTAATGTTATCGTGTTTTAGTGTATTTTTGTTTTATTCATGTTGCTGCAATAACACGGGTTATCTGGCGTGCTGTGGTTTTTTTTAGTAAGGCTGTTAATGTTTAAGTTGAATTAACAGTTGTTTTATATATGACATTTTTGGTAGTTAAAAGTTATTTATACAATCTTAGATACTAGGTTTATATGTATATGTTAATATATTCCATATTGGGAACATGTTCAATATAGAATACACTAATATTGTGTTACACAATAGTTATACAAATCTCTCAGAAGTTATTTTTAGCATAAGTTATATAAGTATTGTGAAAAGCGATTATAGCTGGATAAGAAGGTTTCATTGATTGATATACAATGTTTTATATTTGCTTAAAAATAAGTACACGATGGTACATGATTTTGAAGGATGAAAATTATCATCGGTTTGATGATGCATCATTTCTATGGCAATGAAATGCATATAATTATACTGTATTTTCACTAAGTTGTTTGTAAAAAAATAATCAATTAATTTTAATTGGTAATAAAGCTCAATTTTTACATTGAATATTGTTGACTTTATTCCTATTTGTTTTCAGTAATATAAAAATTGTATACTTTTGAGATTTCGTTTGTACAATCTAGAATTTTTTGTATTAATTAAAGGTTTTATTAAATGTGAGAAAAATAAAAATGCCTTTTTTATGCTTTAAGCTTTTCCATATCGGTCTGGAAAGTGTACTTTCCGGCAACTTCTTGTGGATCTGGTTATTTCGGTAAGTGGTTCTGGAACAGTTGTAAGAACAGGAACATTTTCTTCTACAGGTACAAAAGCTGGTTTTAAGCGGTCTATTGAGACGCGTTTTAGTTTTCCTTTAATGGAAATGACGAATGTTTTTTCATTACTTTCCACAACTTTGTATGGCCCATCGTATGGGCTCTGGAGGGGTCTTTTTGTGCCGTCAGTTCTGAGAAACACATGTGTCGCAGTAGGTAGCTCTTTATGAACAAAAATTTTTCCTGTACCGTGGATACTGGCAGGAGTCGGTTTGATTGTTTCGAACTTTCTCTGGAGTCGTCCGATAAATGTATCTGGTTCCTCGCGTGGAGTTGCTGTGAAGAAATCGCAAGGTAATTTTAGAGTTCTACCGTAAGTTAGTTCTGCTGGTGAACATTTCAATTCTTCACGTACTGTTGCTCTCAGGCCAAGTAGAATGAGTGGGAGATTTTCAACCCAATTCTGATCTCTACAAGCTATAAGAGATGATTTTAAAATACGGTGCCATCTCTCGATCATACCATTAGCTTGTGGATGGTACGCAGTAGTTCTCAGATGCTTAATGCCAAACTTTTCTGTAAGTTTTTTGAAAAGGCAACTCTCAAATTAGCGTCCCTGATCAGTCACTATGCTATCAGGGGTTCCGTGATGAGCGATCCAATGGGTCGTCAATGCAGTGGTGACGGTTTCCGCTGTCATATTTTTCAGGGGTATTGCCTCGGGCCAACGAATAAATCTGTCAATCATAGTAAGTATGTACTGGTACTCGTTGCATATTGGGAGTGGTCCGACTAGGTCGATGTGTATGTTTCTAAATCGATCCTCTGGTAATATATATGTTGATAATGGAGCAACCGTGTGCCGGGAGACCTTAGCTTTTTGGCAGGCTACACATTGTTTGACAAAGTTTTTTATGTCAGTCGCCATGTTAGGCCAAACAAAACTTTGTTTAATTGTCTTTGTCGTTCCCAGGATGCCAGGATGACAAACATTATGGACGCTTTCTATTATTTCGGTTTGCATGGTAGCAGGAACAAAAGGTCTGACATAACCAGTTGAGATGTCATACCATAGTGATCTGTCTGCGCCCTGGTATCACCATTTGACGTAGAGAGAGGCCGGTGTCAACTTTTGCCTTACTAAATTCGTCGTTTGACACTGCGCTTCTGCCATCTTCCCATAGTCAATCGTAGTAGGACAGTTGATCTCTTCAACGCGAGATAGGGCGTCAGCTACTACATTCTGAAGTCCAGAAATATGCCTGAAATCAGTAGAGAATTGTGCAATGTAATCCAGCTATCATTCCTGTCGTGGAGAGCTAGAGGCTCGTTTTTTGCAAAAAGCAAAGGTGATCGGCTTGTGGTCTGTATAGATTATAAAATTTCGTCCTTCAACGTTATTACGGAAGTATTTGACGGCTTCGTAGATACCTGTCAGTTCGCGGTCAAAAGTACTATACTTTCGCTGAGCTGGGGTCAATTTTTTGGAAAAAAAATCCAAGTGGTTCCCATGTATCGCCGTTGGACTGCTGAAAAGAGGCTCCTATAGCTGTGTCACTAGCATCTACCGTGATGGCGATCATGGCCTCTGGGTCCGGATGCACAAGTAGAGTAGCAGTTGCGAGATGATCTTTGCATTCGTCGAACGCTGCCGTTAGTTCCTGAGTCCAGGTCAGTGTGCGCTTGTCTTTCTTTTTGTAACAGGTTATTAGGTCAAAAAGTTTTGCTTGGGTGCTGATTGAGTGTGGTAGAAATTTACGGTAATAGTTCAGCATTCCCAGAAAGTGTCTGAAGTCCTTTGCGGTTTTCGGCAAAGGAAATTCCGCAATAGATGTAACTTTCTCTTTGATGGGGCACATACCTTCAGGTGTTATTGTATGACCAAGAAAGTGGACGGTTGGTAAACCAAATTGACATTTACTGAGATTGATTACCAAACCGTTGTCTGCAAGGCGTTGAAAAAGTGCGTCCAAATGTCTTCTGTGCTCTTCTTCGTTTTCCGATGCTATTAGAATGTCGTCCAGATATACAAAACTGAATTCCAAGTCTCGTGTCATAGCGTGCATGAACCGCTGGAAGGTTTGAGCTGCATTGGATAAACCGAACTGCATGGAAGTGAATTCATATAAACCGAAGGGAGTAGCGTAAATAATAAATAATGGCGGTTTTCGGTATGTCTTCTGGTTCTATGGGTATCTGGTGGTAGGCTCTCGTCATGTCTATTGTGGTGAAGATTTTCGCTTTTGAAAGTTTGTGTGCGAAGTCTTGAAGTTGGGGAATTGGGTATTTATCTGGGATGGTCTTTGCATTAAGTCGTCGGTAGTCTCCGCACGGACGCCATTCGCCGTTTGGTTTCTTGACCATATGAAGGGGGCTCGCCCAATTGCTTTTGGACGGCCTGCAAATCCCTTGTTCCATGAGAAATTTGAACTCTTTCTTTGATTTTTGACCTTTCGTCTCTATACAGTGGGTCACAGAATGTTTCACTACGTCCAGGTTCTTCATGTCTGGTCGCGTCAAGCTAGGGTATTTGCTTAAAATATAATAATATTTTTGTGATGATGAAATGGAGGAAATACCAGATGAAGGTACTTTGTAGGTGAATCCGTAAGTCAGTCAACTGGCTTATTTATAACAAAACAAAATTCTTGCTTGAAGAAACATTTCATCTTATTAATTCGTAAAACATGATTCAAATAATCTTATTTTTAATTTATAAACTAATGTTTAAGACAAGATTTTTATGCATAGCACAAACGGTAACAATTATTATAAGCAATAATTGTCATCCTAAAACACTCATTTACATTGAAAAATCTTCCGAAAAAAGATACTTGCCGCCAACATTGAATTATTTGGTGGGTATTAGATAAGCCGCCATAGATCAGTGGTCAGAGCATCCGACCGGCAATCAGAAGGACACGGGTTCAAGTCCCGTTGGCGGCAAGTATCTTTTCTCGGAAGATTTTTCAATGTAACTGAGTGTTTCAGGCTGACAATTATTGCTTATAATAATTGTTACCCTTTGTGCTATGCATAAAAATCTTGTCCTAAACATTAGTTTATAAATTAAAAATAATAATTAATATTTAACAAGTTAAAAGTATTCCACCAAAAAATGTAGACATAATTTATCTCGACGCCACCTAGCGAGAGATTTAGTATTTACAATACCTCCCTCACAAAAATAAAGTCGGTTATTTTCAGGTGGAAAAATATAATAATCAGTAATTGTTGAATGAAACACCAGTATATATTGAATTATTTGGCGGGTATTAGATAATCCGCCATAGCTCAGTGGTCAGAGCATCCGACCGGCAATCAGAAGGATACGGGTTCAAGTCCCGTTGGCGGCAAGTATCTTTTCTCGGAAGATTTTTCAATGTAAATGAGTGTTTCAGGCTGACAATTATTGCTTATTTAAATAATCTATTCCAAAAACAGAATTGAATTTCTTCAATTGCAAGCTGAATAAAATACCTTAATTTTCATACCTTTTTCCCTTCCAAAACTTCCTGTCCTTCCTTCAATTAAAGAGACCCTATACACAGCATTCCCATAGATGACACAAACCCCGAGGAAAATAATTTTCCTCAGGGCCCCCTGTGTGGATTTCTGTTTTTGTTTTATATATGTCTGGTCTTTTAATTCTGTCTATCATAGGGATAAAATCGGTCATTGGTTATATTTTTGTCATAATGAAAAAGAAAATAATTGAAATTTATTTGTTTAACTTCTTTAGCGCCGTTGTGATTTGAAACTCGATGAAACGGAAAAGAGCGACATTAAAAAAAGGCAAACACATACAGAAAGAGAATGAGATAGCATTAAAATATTATCTTTTTATTTCACGCGTACTCGGTTTCAATATAATACGATAAATTCAAAGTCCCACACAAGTGTCTCCTATGGTCTAGTGATATAAAGCGCGTGACGAACCTTTGCAGACCAAGGTTCGATCCCTATGAAATCCAAATTTTTTTTTTTTGTAAAATCAATATCTAATCTTCAAACCACTCCAAAATGAACAGCCAAACAAAAACACAAAAGAAAACGACATCTTGCAACTTCAAAGAAGAAAACACAAATACTAATAAAATGACCAAATGTGTGGGAAAAGGTGCACTGGAATTCGAAGACAAAAGTATGGAAAACATCATCCTTCACATTGATAAAAAAGTGCTTCGTAGACTCACTGTTGTCTACTTTACTTTTCTGAAGGTTTCACTTCTACCGCGTGTGAATTGCACACTCAGATTTATTTAATTGTCAGCCATTCTAATACTTATATGTTTTTCTACAATGCTTTCATGAAGAATTCCAATTTATAAATAGGTTTTCCCTGTAAAGCCCAGCTGTTTACATGATCGACTTCACCCCGCAAAATGCCAAAATTAACATATATCCTCAAAACTGGATTTGATGATAGTGTGGGTTTTGGGACGAATCCGAAATTTATTTAATTTTACCAATATGTTAGTGGAAAAACTCATGCCTTTATTAATATGGCCTAACACACTTGTTTGTTTGCAGAAAAACTCAAAACACGCAAAATAAACGTGAACGTTAGATTTTTTTTTGCATCACCTTATAAGCACTGCTTCATTGATCAGCACGTTCTATTGGTTAACTTTCATACTGTTGCCTACATTCGGTAATAAAATTTAAATTAAATCCGTAAAGTGACAGCAGTATAATTTTAAAAAATATTATGTTTTATGACTCCACCTTACTCGATGGGCTTCACCTCGTTTTCCCGGTAGATAACAAATGAAATTTAAAAGTAATATAAAAAATGTGTGAATACCGCACAAGAGTTCCAACTGCTCCCTGCCGCCTAGAGCCAGTGAGACTATCTCATTTCCAGAGACGAGGAAGAAGAATGTGGGGGGAGTACCTGGCTATTTTGATCTGGTCACCCAACATTTAATTTCTGAAAGATGGTCCAACACCAAGGCGATAGTGTGTGTATCTTCCATATTGGAACATGCCACAAGTACACTATCATACTTTATTTTAATTGAATTAATTGTCAAATAACACAATTAATCAAATAAAAATTAACTTTTTTATTTTTCGGTAGAAAGCAGTCGCTTTTTGTTTTGACATATTAATTGAAATGAAATAATTGCTTTGTAACCACGATATAATTATTATTTTTAATTGTTAAACTAACGTTTAAGACAAGATTTTTATGCATAGCACAAAGGGTAACAATTATTATAAGCAATAATTATCAGCCTGAAACACTCATCCACATTGAAAAATCTTCCGAGAAAAGATACATGACGCCAACGGGACATGAACCCGTGCCCTTCTGATTGCCGGTCAGCTGTTCTCCCAATTGAGCTATGGCGGCTTATCTTATACCCGCCAAATGATTCAATATATACTAGTGTTTCATTCAACAATTACTGCTTATTATATTTTTTCCACCTGAAACAACCAACTTTATTTTTGCGAGAGAGACACTGTTAGTGTTAAATTCGTCGCTAGGTGGCGTCGAGACAAATTATGTCTTCATTTTTTGGGAAAATACTTAAACTTGTCAAATATTAATTATTATTTTTAATTGATAAACTAACGTTTAAGACAAGATTTTTATGCATAGCACAAAGGGTAACAATTATTATAAGCAATAATATCAGCCTGAAACACTCATCCACATTGAAAAATCATCCGAAAAAAGAAACATGACGCCAACGGGACACGATATAATTATTTAATTTTTTTAATACCGACCGGTTTCGCTTAACACAAGTATCTTCGAGGAATAAAGTTAAACAGATCAAAAATATACATTGTGTGAGCTTATATCTAGATATATTATGGTTATTCATAAGATACAGTGGTTGGTTTTTGCGTCTAATGTAATAGTTATAATATAATATAGAACATTTTACATAAACAGAATGAAAATATGTAAAGAAAGGTAGTATAATCGTGTAAAATTGACAACATCAATATCTATTCATAAATTAGAATTGTTATTTGCAAAACGTTGAGTTTTAGATATTGGCTTGTAAATAAAGTAATTTAGTATTGAAATTATGTTGTTACGTTCAAAATTATATTTTCTTGACATGGTTCTGAAAATAAGTTCACTCAGGGCTGTCAGTTAGTATTAATAATTTTGGAATAAAAATAGTAATTTGGAATAAGATAATACATTTATTAGTTAACACTATTTAAGTTGACGTAGAAATTAGACATAACACAGAACTAATTTATAAATTTCATGACGACACAGTTCATTATTGGAGAGTTTTGCTGCTTCCTAAAGCAACATATTAATTTACACGGAATATGTGGCAACCTGAAAATAAATGCATTTGTATTGAAATACCTGACAGTTATTCCAGAGATAATGCTCATTGCAAAATAAACAGGCAATTTTTCTGCTTCTTAAATCAAATGAAATTTTTCTGCTACGATTTGAAATGTCACCGTAAAAGACTTTTATAAACTGAATTATTTTCAGAAATTTAAATATTGGCTGCAAATAACCCGATAGAATCGGGATTTCTCCCAGACACCCAAACAAAGCGGATAACTTCATCCGCAACCGCCATAAGTCATGGAAAGGACTTTGAATTCGTTAATTTGTTTACACTGGCAGAGAATTGAAAAGCGTTAAAAGAAAAAAAAATGGCTGCTCACCCTTTCAGAAAGAAAAATTTCCAGCGGGAAAAGTTTCGGCGCTCTTTTTGCGTTCCGCGCTCGTAAAGTGTTTTTCCCCGCACGAGTGGCGGGAATCGGAGTTTGGCGGGAAATAAACTGATAGATTGAAAATGGAACACATCTGAACTTCTTTTGTTTGGATAAGTAAAAAGTAGCGGAAAGTGGAAAAGGGTGACAAAAAGCCGTCTTGCTTTTTGTCTCTGGGAAAATAGAGTGACAGACTACACATATTCGCCACTTGTAACTTATTTCATGGTTTTCGTAAACTCACTTGAGATGTTTCCGTCGGTGAGAGAATTTCGTGGACGTGAATATGTGTTGTGTTTAAATTCAAAAATTGCAAACACAATATCGTATCAGATATCGAGTATGTTACAACTAGATGTATCCATCACATTTGGTTGCTGTGAATGTCTAGCTTATTTTTTATTGCTTTATTCCTCACTCACCGGTAGGTACCAACCAACCGGTGAGTGAGCCAGTGAGATCACGGCATTAGCGGAATTTTGTTAATACTAAAATGGTATAGTCAAGGCGAAGGTTTGTGACAATATATAAAAATATCTTATACATAAAAATCTCGTGTCACGGTGTTTGTGGTCGCACTCCTCTGAAACGGCTAGACCGATTTTTATGTGTATTTGGTAGAAATGAGAATAGGTTTTAAAATATATTTCATACTGCTAGGTGATTAGGGTGTCCTTTTACAGAAAAAAAATCTGGTTTTTAGACATTTTTTTTTCTTACATATTTTTTTTAATTTGGCATTAAAAAATACATATAACCTCAGATTTTAACCATCCTACCCCCACTCTCCCATTTTTTAATCGAGATTTTTGTATGAACAAATTTAATGTCTTTCGTATTTCAAACAGAACGAAATTATTAATGTTGTTGAATGACAGATGGTGCTACGACCGCCTAATCGAACTTTCATCCACACATGCGCAAGACATTCACGAGAAGCGTTGCGTCGTTTTGATATTTCATTCGGCATCATGTTCTCGCGTGGGCAAACCATGGAGCTTATTTGTGTTGGTTAAAGACGGACTGACAAAAAATATCGTACACTCAATTGATCTTCGAAATTCATGTTGATTTTCTTTGTTTCATTTTCCTACTTTAGTTGGTGTTTTTTTGCTTTTTTCGGCGGTCATCGTCTACAGCGTTCCATTCCTCTTTCAGTCATAGATCCCATCCCCATACACTTACAATACATTCGTTATTTTTTATTTAACAACCAAAATATTTTTTTTACACATCTACCGGATCTGCCCTGATGATGAACACTGCAACGCTGTCCGAAACGTTGGCTAAAGAAGTAGGTAGCGCATCACGGCGTAACACCCCAAAAACAAATAACGAAAATGCTTTTGGCCGTGAAAATCTTGAGAAAAACGGATTGAGAGTAAAGAGCCTTACCTCTCGTCCACGGTTAGGGCAGCGGTCGTCACACTTTTCTGGTCAAGGGCCACATAGGACAATGCGAGGTGATGATTTCGGGGGGGGGGGGGGGGTTGTTTTTTTGTTTAGCAAGTTAAAAAAAGCAATTATTTTGTATTGAAGTATCGGGTTGCTACCTCCTTACATCTTGTGTTCATGATATATTGTCAATTCTTAATAATAATAATACACGTAAAATCATAATATATTAAAAAAAAATTATGTAGATCTGTAATGGAATCTTTTCGCATACGTGATAAAAGATTACAATACATACAAAAACAAATATTAACCAATTTTATTTGCTTTATTAGTACATGATAAGCGTGTTTTTTAGTATTTTTTAGACCATTTTTTTTTTTAAATTAATTAAAATCAACGTTTTAAAATCATACGCTCACAAAATATTTGAAAAAAAAACTGATTATATTGTATATAATTGAAAAATAATTGTACACGGGAAAAAATATATTTAAAAAGAAAACGGCAAATATTTGTGCAGGCCGCAAAAAACAGATAATATAATTAATTTTACATGAAAAAAATATATTTAAAAAGAAAACGACCACGGGGTTAGGGGGTATAAGTGTGAATAAATTAAAAAAAAAACCTATATGCATGGTTGTGCACGTGCATTTTGTCTAAGTTAAAAAAAAATAATTGTAATGAATTTGTATTGAAAACATTGAGTATCAATTATTAGCTACTATATTTTAAGCAAATATGTGTACCTGGGTATCGAGGAAGTATTCATTTATAAATTACCTGAGAAATTGAGAATCTGTCAAAGGGTAGTTTATAATAGCCTAACTGTGAGCACCTGAGGGTACAGGTTACTCCTGCGCGTGGTACCTGAGGGGTATTAAGTAAAGCCTAAAGATTATTGGGTTTCAGACCCAAAATACACATCACTCGGTCTCATTATCATGTCAAACGTTATAATAATGATAACGATGCTACGTCATGCGGCTTTTGACAAGAATTCTACTCCTCCTTAAATTTCAATCATGTATCATGTTATTATAAACACATACTATAATCATAATGGTGATGCCGCTGAGAGCGTTGTTGAAACCCCTTTTCCTATTAAATTCACTGTTTATAAGAAAGGGTAAGAGGTTATAACGGAGCAATCTATTTGTAAACCAACTTTATTTGTTTTATTTATTTATTTATTTATTTATTTACGGACTTACGTCCAATTTAAAATAAAGTATCACGAAGTATAGAAATGAACAATGTAAGGATTTGGATGGTACATGAAAGCAAAGACAAACAGTGAAAATAGAAGAAAAAATAAGTGTCAAGTCACGTCAAGACCTTGCAAAAATTAGGGTGAATATGACATATCTTCATTTGTTTAAAGAGCGACAGAAATCATTTAAGCTAATACCAAAAAAATCAAGGTCTTGACGTGAGTTGACCAGTCTACACATTCTGGACAGTGGTGAGTTATAACCATAGTTAGTCGAGTGCTGATTGAGGAAAAGCAGGTCTTTATTTCTGAGTCAACGAGAAGGTATATTAAATGTGATGAGTTGTAGTAATGTAGGCGAGTCGATTAAACAGTTAATAATTTTGAAGAAACAAATGAGATCAGATTTTATCCGACGGTCTTCTGAAGGAGAAAGGTTTAGAGTTTGTTCAATTTCAGCATACGAGTAATTGCCTCGCTTAATTTTCTGATTTGGCCAGCTATTTTGATTGATGAAATAAGGAACAATATCGAGTGTTTAAATTTTGGATACTTAGATTTACGATTCTGGCTGAAAAATGTTGTATCAGTCTAATAAAGTGGTTCCCAACTGGTTGTCCGTGGACCACAGGTTGTCCGCGAGATCTAAAATGTGGTCCACTAAAGATTTATTCATTTACTATAAAACTGAATCGAAAGGTATTCAAAAGCTGATTCGTAACTCTTTTGGTAATAATTATGGAGAGGTAACTGAACAGTCGAATAGGAGCATATTGAATTGCAAAATTATGGTAATTGCAAGGACGCGATTAACGATTATCATTATTGTATCTTGTGGCCCCTATGAGAACCAATAAATTTCATAGTGGTCCCTGGGGTCCTAGCATGGTTGATCGATATAGGTTTTATCGAAAATATCGGTAACTTGCCATCGCTCCCGAGCACGACTGCAGGCCACTAACGAACAAACAATAGTTCACAATGACTAGGGGTTCCTAATATATTTGACGTAAGCTGTTGTTTATTCGTTAGAGGCCTGCAGTCGTGCTCGGGAGCGATGGCATGTTACCGACATTTTCGATAAAACCTATATTGATCGACCATGCTAGGGGGCCTGGTCAAAAAAAGGTCAGGAACCACTGGTCTAACAATTTGAGACCGAAAGTTGTACAAATTTCCATAACTGTTCATCGTTCTGAAGTTTCGCAGATTTGTGGTTAAGAAAGCAACTGATCCAATAAATTTTTCACGACTACTTTCTAAATCTCATCGCCGTTGAGGTTACTTTTCACAAAAACGGCGATACAGAAATCCTCCAAATATTACTATTATATTTATTAAACATTAGTGATCGAAAAATTAAGCTGCACATTATCACCGAAACTTGTATTGATATTTACGTTTTTTTTTACAAAGCTCCACACAAAAGGCCCTGTCATCTTTGGGGATGCTGGGGGAGGCTTTTTTTAAGGAAAGGAAGGAGTAGAACTTCTGGAAGAAAAAAGGTATGAAGAGTGGGTAGGAGTCTGGGGGGTCGATGTGTCCAGGAGTGACGGACATATTGATCAATTCCTCTCACTGCGGTGCAAGGCGATGGGTCTAGACTCTAGAGAGTCCTGCTGGAGAAATAAAAAGGTCTCCCAAAAGGATCTAAACACACATCACCTCATGAACCCGGGAACCCCTGCTAAGTCACCAAACATAGCGAACCACTTGGGCTGACCTATAGCAGGGGTGTTATAAATGGTTCCCGGGGCCGGGGTACGCATACACACCTCTATAAGTGTGACATGATTAAACATTTCGTCATATTCTTCCCACCTCGTTGAAGGGCGCATTTTCATTAAAGTCGCCCTTGTTTATTTATTTTATACAATATAATACCCCCAAACGGCGTTAAAATACACATTACGTTACGGGGATATTATATTGTACGTTATAAAGTATTTATTATGCAATATAATTAACACCCCTCATGTGGTTAATAATTTCTGGTAAACATATTGGAATATTTTGTAAGAAACCAAGGAATGTATGTAAAGCAAGGTTATTTGGTGATATTTTTGATTTATAGTCATGTACCTTGAAAAATAAGGATAGTAAATAAATTCAAAATTATTTATTGCTTCGGTACATTATTTCAGCACATATTTTAAAAAGAAAAAATAAAATAATAACTAACATAACACAAGAAAACTTACAAATGTAAATCACCAAAAGATATAGGTAATTTGGTTATAGGTAAGGTTTTGGTTATAGAGGGCGTTTAATTCGGTGATACTCCTCCCTTCGACTGTAAATAGGTAAAATAACAATTAATAAAATTTAAATCTCCAACGAGAATATAAAATATTGATTACCCATGCATCACATGTGTTATCATCTTGGTCTTGTTGCTTCTGTACGTAGTGGAACAGAAATCGCAATAAACCCACTTTACTTTCCTTTTAAATTGGTTGTCTTCTGAAAAAGTTTTCATACACATACCACATTTCCAGTCATTAACGATTCCACTTGGTTTTAAGGATTTTGTGGAAAAATAAACATTTCTGCATGATGTTGATGGTTCTGACCGTTCTACCTTTTTTGACAAAGAAGGTTTTCCGGTGCGAGGTTTTACGGATTTTGCGGACAATTAATTAATCCTACTTGATGATGATGGGAATGACTGATCTACCTTTTTTGTCAATGTTAAAGAAGGTGTCAAACATTTTGCGGGCGAATCTCTTTTAATTCGTGTCGTTGATATTGGAATAATGTGGAGCATTTTTAAAATGTCTTCAAAATCAGTTTTCTTTTTGCTGGAACTGTAATGATCCATGCTTTTTCTATTAATTGAGAAGGTACTAAGACTTCTGTATTAATATGAAGGCATTTATGATATTATTTTTTGAAAAAACTACGCGCAAATGCTGGTTTACGTTTTGGAGATGTCATCATAAATTCTTATCTTTTGTCGGATCGTTGTGAGATAATGGACGTGATCTCCTGTCAGATTTGTGTGATTTATTTGCTTTTCCTAAGTACAACGTACATTAAATAAATTCATAATCCTGCATACTTGCAGTAATTCACGTTTAAAACGATCAAAACTAGAATATGTTACAGTAAATATGTAAAAATCGCACAAATCACGTCCGTTACCTCATAACGAACCCACAAAAGATATAGAATCGCTTGGCAGGCTGCTTTCAATGAACCATACACTCCGATATCTAATGGCTGCAAGAGGTGGCTAATGAATATAATAAATATTTAACGAATTAGATAAATGTAACTTGGAGACAGGTTATTTGGTGAGGATAGGAAATTTGGCGTTACGTTTAAATAGACCAAAACAACCTTAAAACTGTTCTCCGACCTAATACGCATAAAGATAATTCACCATTCCAGAAGTTGAATTATAGAAAATAAATGTTAAAAATCACAATTCGTTAAGTCCAAAAAAACATTTAAAAAAACTTAATATTACCCACAAATTACTTAAGCTCCTACCAAAAAAAAGTACGACAGCTGCCATTTTCTTTAATTGTGACTATGAAACTGAACTTTTCCGATTAAAATAAGGTGTAAAACCTAAACATACCTCCAGAAATCCCAGATGAATAGATACATTACAATTTGAAGTCGCCACAGCACATTGAAAGTTGTTAAAATATTTTTCGTTTGACTAAAATTATTTTCTGTTTCACCGACAACGTAAAAACTTGCAAAGTTGATTTATTATGGTTCACAGGTCTGTTTACAATCTACGATTCTAATTTCAAAGCTGTGTACTGGATGGTAAATTTTATAATAAAAAAATTCTACTATATAACCACATTACCGGTATCACCAGATAAACTTCGCCATACACTATACTCTCATGATTATGAATTGTTTTGCTACTCAGATTTGCAAGAGATTTTCACAATAGATGTTTGATTCATTCCTCACTTAATAGTATAAGAATTTATTTGAATTGTATAGCGTCTTGCATTTTTTAACGGTAACAATAATGGATGTATAAAAGTTTCTTACTTCAGGGCATGAATTACATTGCGAGCTGGAAACACTTCAATTAAATTAAAAATTCTGGATAGAAAAGCTGCAAAAAATGTATACTACCAGAGCTCTGTGCTTCATAGTTTTTGGTAGGATGTAGGTAAATATTTACTCATTTTACTGTGTCTTTTTCCTTTCGAACACTTTGTCGGGAGCAGAAAAATTCTCAACTCTAAAAGTGAAAATTCATTTATTCACTTTTAAACCCAGAGGTTAAGGGTAATATAATGATAATATCTTGAAACAAAGTCTAAACTATAACAATGTCAATAAGATCCTAGCCCTTAATTTCATTCTTTATTTTGGTTAATTTTACATGAAAGAATTTATTAATTCAAAGAAAGCCTTGTTATAAATTATACTAAAAAACATAGAATATTATAACTGAAATTATGAATAAAAAAATATATCTTCAACTGACGTAAATGGAGGTAAAAATAAATAACAAATTAAAACCTGACACATCTCCCATTGCAGGAAACTTTAATTCTTTACAAATATAGTACTTAGGTGCATCATCTATAACGTAAAAACTAATAATGCTTATACGGCGACATCTTCACAATTACGAGTAGATTCACCTATCACAATAAACTAATTTGATTAATATATTGATACCCTAAAATCATCTAATTCTGAGGCATCTCATCATTATATTAAATATAATAGGAAGAAATACAGAATAAAAACTAATTAAAAAATAATAGTTGTTTACGCACTGTCAGGGAGATGAATAAACTCGCCTAACACTTTAAAAAGTTTTAAGCTTTAGTCAAACAAAATTTAAATAATATTACTTATTTCAAACGTTAACCTGTCAATCTTCACCACTTTAGTCTTTTGTTCAACCGCGAGTATTTTCGGTCGCAAATGACTTGAGATTGAATCAAGTTAACTTAATTTACAATTTGTAAGTCAAAACAATTAACCTTCTTCGATTTAATCCACCCTTTGGGGTAAACTCACCCCTTCCACAATCGAAACCGGGCACTTCTGTACCGGATGATAGTCGCCGTACAATGGGGCGACTTTTCACACTTTGCAATTTTGAAACACAGCGCGGAATATTATTTTAAAAAGATGCCTTCGGGTGTTTTCGGGTCCGCTCGGCAGTTTCCGGCGGACGTTCGCAAAGCCTTCAGATTTCAGCGCTTTAGTTCAGACGGGTGTCGTCCGGCTATGCGGCGTTAGCGTCGACGGAGGTTTTCGAATTTGGAATGAGAATTATTATTGTGATTCGCGATGTCATTGGATACGGAAAATTTTAACGGAAACCGTTTGCCGCTGTGATTATTAAAAACAAAGTTTTTTGAACATTTTATTCATCTGCATGTTACAATTTTTAATAAGTTTAAGATACTTTCGTGTAAACAAGTGATAGTTAAAAAAACATTTATTTTATTTCATATATCTATGAACCTTTCACCGATAAACACTTTTAAAGCTAAAGTTTTAAAGAAGTATCCCACTTCTATAAGCATATTTCAAGTTATATAAGTAAAATAATAAAACAAGCTGCTTTTGTAAAAAAAAACGGTGTGATAATATTGTAATAACCAGGAAAATTACACTAACAGGTAAATACTTCTATTTATGTAATATTATTCGTAAATTAATTTAACGTTTTCAAATTCAATGAAACGTAATTCTGTTTCCATTGCTATATAGTTGAATCACATATCATAAAAAACAATTAGTTAACGTTAGTTAATCTACACTCATTTTAAAGTTTGCAAATGACTTATGTCAAGAATTATAATTTTTTCAAAATATTAAATTAATGTAGGTACAGACTTACGATATTTTTTATTGAATATTTGGATATCAAAGAGTGATTTACAGATGCATCAATTGCATCATGTAAGTAACCAGCACGTATTTTTACTATGAATAATTCCCATTTTTTTCCAAAGTTTTTTTCAATATAACAACAAGAGTGTTCACAACTAAACATGAACTAACAATATTGTTTTCTAAAATAATCTTATCCAGGGTATACCTGCATCATTGGTTACTATTTAAATTTGGAAGGCGGGAATGGGTACCTCCGTCCTGGGAACCATTTATTGGAAAACAAACACCTCTGCTATAAGTCACCCCTAGTGATTCGCTACGTTTGATGACTTAGCAGGGGTGCCTAGGTTCATAGGGTACGGTTTGTCTGGATCTGGCGGCGGATGATCTGGACACACTGAACCCTAGATACCTACCCACCCCTCTTACCTTTTTCCTTCCCAAAACTTACTCTCCTTCCTTTCTTTAAAAAGACCCCCCACACAGCGTCCCTAAAGTTGACATAGGCCCTGAGATTCCATGTTTACAAAGTACAAAAAAATAAAATGCTTGAAGAAATATTTCAGTGGGAAGGACCAATGTTAATTGGTTAATCAAATACAAAATAATTCTTATAAGCAATAATTATCAGCCTGAAACACTCATCAACATTGAAAAATCTTCCGAGAAAAGATACTTGCCGCCAACGGGACTTGAACTCGTGTCCTTCTGATTGCCGGTCAGCTGCTCTTGACCACTGAGCTATGGGGGCTTATCAAATACCCGCCAAATAATTCAATATATACTAGTGTTTCATTCAACAATTACTGCTTATTATTTTTTTTTCCACCTGAAAACAACCAACTTTATTTTTGCTGTTTGTTGGTTGTTTTCAGGTGGAAAAAAATATAATAAGCATTGAATGAAATACTAGTATATATTGAATTATTTGGCGGGTATTTGATAAGCCCCCATAGCTCAGTGGTCAAGAGCAGCTGACCGGCAATCAGAACGACACGGGTTCAAGTCCCGTTGGCGGAAAGTATCTTTTCTCGGAAGATTTTTCAATGTTGATGAGTGTTTCAGGCTGATAATTATTGCTTAAATAATTGTTACCCTTTGTGCTACGCATAAAAATCTTGTCTAAACGTTAGTTTATAAATTAAAAATAATAACAAAATAATTCATTTACGGGTGGGTTTTCTGTGTAAGTGTACATAAAATTAATATTTATTACCAACATAATTAGTGGGTGTAACATAAATTTTGTGGGTTACTGTAAAACCACCCAATTATCAACATCAATCAACTTAATAATTTGTTTGCTAAATTTCCATTGGTTCGTAAGGTGAAAATTTTGATTGTTCGTATTAATTACAATTAGCCTGAATAAAATCACGTTATCTAGGTAGACATGTTTACTTATTGTAGAATGAAGGAGTACATATGGAACGTAGTAAAAAAGACATAGGTTCTGTGTTTTTTATTAGTTTACAAGACAACGGGTCCGCCGCGCAGCAAGACATTAAAAAAATGTAAAAGTGTATGTGATTGCCACACAACATCACTGCTCGGAGCCAGTAAAGCTACGGAACTTCCGACTAGAGAACATTATCAGAAATAAATAAATAGGTTAGGGGATGAAAAGAAAAATAAGAAATACGATTCAGATTTCAATTTTTGTTATTACATATATTTTTTATGTGAATATCTCACGACAGAGTGTCAGCTGCTTCCGTCTGGAGCCAGTGACAATATGGCTTTCCTAATGAGGGTTTTATTTGTGTGGCTGAAGGCAAGGGGGAGGGGAGATTGGGTAGAGGAGGGTGGGGAAGTACCTGTCTATCCAGAACTGGTCACCAAACACGGCTAAAGCCATTTCAAGCAACGTTTCAATTCTGACAACTTGGCGATTCTGAGAGTATTTTCTACTCTCAGAATCGCCAAGTTGTCAGAATTGAATATTATACATTATTTTTAACTGATTTAATTGTGAAATAACACAAATTAATAAAATAGAATTTATTTATGCACGCCGGGATTCGAACACACGACCTTCGGATTGTGAGTCAAGAGCCTTACTCTTACTCTTCGACCACAGCGGCCGTTTTAAAATAAGGGGAAATTTTTAAAAGTCACGTTTTAATTACTAGGGAAATCATTCCTTCAGGGCGTATTACGTCTCTTTGAAGAAAGGTTAAAGGTCTTCGAGGGATAAGGCTCTCGACTAGAAATCCGACAGTTGCGGGTGCAAATCTCGGCGTGCGTTATTACAAAAAATATAACGTTTCAAATTATGAAAATATGCAAAATCATATCACGTTTCTTCCTAATTATTCTACTACTCCATAAGTGGAGCTCCAATAGCCCATGGTTATGGAAGGAGTACATACATATATAAAGAAAATAATACTTAAGGGTAAAAAACAAACAATATTAAAAAAAAAAAAACTTTTTACGTAACTATAAACTTAATTTTATATACAAAATAACATAATTCAATATTCAAAATAACTACAAACGCAATTCAACATGCACAATTTTAAAGAATAATTTTAGAAAAACAATAACATTTTTTTAATAAAACACATTATGGATTACGTAAACACACTCTTCAAATATATATATATTATCATAATCGAATTCAGGGAGTGTAGGGGCGTGTAAATAGCCCCAGACACGAGGGAATACTACCCTATGTAATTAATGAAAGATGAACTCTTCCCTATGTGACACAAAACAGATTATACAGCAATTCCAAAATCCTCAGTGAAAACAAAACAAAAAATCACTCTGAGAATGCAGCTCTCCATACGATGTCCAGCACAAACGACTCTAGTTTCCTTCAAAATATTGATTTTGCCAAGGCGGCAGTGCACAATCTCAATAGATGTTTATCACAGGAAGGTAGTTCACACGATGAATATTAATATGCAAATTAATAGTACGTGCCAAAATCTCACAACAATAATTTAATTATGGGTTAATTATTTGATTAGGACTGACATCTATTGACTTTAACCAACACTCACATCTGAAGTAATTGCTTGCCCCACAGAGGTCAGAAAATGGCTGAATTCACTGAATTTCAATGTCACATAGGGAAATTCAATATAATACAACCACCATAGATGGCACCCCCATGGTCCCATAGCATAAATTATTAATTTAAATGAGATTAATGCCCAAATGTATTTAAATATATTTTATGGCGCGTATCCAGGGAGTTAATTTCCTTTTTGAATTGTTAGTATTTCAATGTTTCGGTTACATTAATTTTGTTCGTTTACATTAATTGGACAATATTGTACCATCATCTCACACCTAAAATACAAGTGGTGGTGCTGGTCTGTGGTAATTCTTAACATTGGGATGGATTTTAATTGATGTGTGTTGTTTCACAATCAATTAATTAAAAATGATTTATAGTATAATTACGCCCTGTTTTAGAGTGCAAACTACTCCATCAGCCTGGTGAAAGACCACCATTTAGAATTGAAACATTGCAAGAAATGGCTTTAACCGTGCTTGGTGACCAGATCTGAATTTCCAGGTATTTTCTTACCTTATTATCATATCCTTCCCCTTCCCACTACCTAAAGCCCCACAAGCTACCCCAATTATTGTAGATGTCACAATCTCACTTGCTCCAAACGGTTGGGAGCAGTTGGGAGGACTTTTGTGCGGTGGTCACGTAAAATAAATAAAAAATAGTGATGATAGAAGAAGAAGATAACAATAATATTCTTAACGAAAGTATGGAAGAGAACAAGACACAGAAAAATAGAAAAAGGCAATGGTCGCAACTGGGACTCGAACCCAGACCTCTCGCCTAACCGGGACGTGCGCGTTAACCAATTTTGCTATTGCCACCGTCTGTTAAACCGTCATATTTGTCAATCACATATTTAAAATTTTAGAATTAACAATAACAAGCATACGAATGCAAGCCCAAAAAGTTAAATGTTCAGGAGAGCAAAAAACTACTTTTTCTGTAACTAAGGTCTCATAATTTCTTTGGATATCCATGCTGATAGATAACAAAAAAAGTAATTATTAAATCAATTAGTTTTGTTCGTTATTTGTTTTCGGGGTGTTATGCCGTATTGCGCTACCTCCTTCTTTAGCCAACGTTTCGGACAGCGTTGCAGTGTCCATCATCAGGGCAAATCCGGCAGATCCGGCAGATCCAGTAGATGTCCGAAACGTTGGCTTAAGAAGGAGGTAGCGCAACACGGCATAACACCCCAAAAACAATTAACGAAAATACTTTTAGCCGTGAAAATCTTAAAACGTATCCAATTAGTTTAGTTTTAAAAACGAGCAAAAAAAGAAAAATTTTATTGAAAAAAAAAAATACTAACTTGAGTCTAACAAAAACACGGCCATGAATCGTTCTGCTTCAAAATGAAGTGGAATATTTTGTTATGACATGTGGTGTATTATGAAAGTTATATTTTCTTCCATAGAAAGCGTAGTAATGTATAATTTGAGTCATAATACTGCAAATTACGTAGGATTTGGGTCATAATACCCAAAATGCAACTAAATCATAACATCATGCAAGTCCAAGAACATCTTTCTGCTACTAAGATAGGAAAGTTGCATCAAAGGTAGTTGCATCCGTCTACATGTTTGAAAATCCTATTTTTCTTCATGATAGGACCTGTATCTGTGCCACTGATTAAAATGATAATTTACTTCATGTCCGCATCCAAAACTCATTTCTTCAAATTTTGGACTAGCATCTGTATGCTTCTCGGGTACAGATATTATTTTCAACTAATTGTTTTTCCTACTTTTTCAACTACCCTTTTTAATGGAAACAATCATTCTAAGAATTGGTTTGTAACCTGGATAGCGCCTTGGATAAATGTATCCGAATTTATTCATATGGAACTATTGACTTATAACTATGAATGTAGTTACAAACATACCTTGGCTGACACCGACTCCAAAAATAACAATTGCACCTACATAGAAGAAAAAGTAATTTGATTATTAAGTTGTAGAAGAATATTAAATTATTTTTTTTACTTTTTAGTGCATTTTTTTAAGTCGTTTTTTTGGTTTGTTAAAATTTTTCTTTATTTTTTGATTTTTAGTGAATCTGAAGTACACTAACTAATTCGATTAAGATTCGGCCGAGTATCGTTAATTTGCTCTTAAGAATAGGAGAGTTCCGTTACTTGGTCATGGATCCCATAATCAGAACCTAACCAAACTCTCATCAAACTACCCTTGAAGTACATCCTTTCCAATAAAAAAAAATCATCGAAATCGGTTGGCGGTTATTTGTCCATTTGTCGCGCAAATTACTTGATGCAAATTTAAGACTAATATGATTTTCTCATGGATGCCATTGTCAGAACTGGACCAAATTGAAATGGGACCATACGGGAAGCACCAGCTTTCAAATAAAGAAAGAATCATTCATATCGGTTCACCCAGTCGAAAGTTCTGAGGTAACAAACATTAAAAAAAATTTAGTCGAATTGAGAACCTCCTCCTTTTCGAAGTCGTTTTAAAAGAGAGTTTTTCTTATAAAAAATTGAAAAAATAGTGAACCTGGATCTCGAAGAGACCTCTGTGAGTAGAGAGGATTATTCATTGGTAACTACAAATAGGTACCATCTCTGACAAGCCGCAAATATTAACACTAAGTATGAAATATACAACTTCTCATGTTACGATTTTGGCGAATTGAACAAGCTGGAAATATTGATGTGTTACAAATCTATTTTGAACTAAAACTTCCTTAGCCCCGTTGGAGTGATTTTAAATTCGTATGAAACGGAAATGATGCACTACGGCACCTGTGATGCATTAAACTATGTACTAAGTAACAGCACATTTACTTCGGATTATTTGACAGGAGTGGGTTTATGGGTTTGAGGATTGAGGGTTATTGAAGATGAGTGAATAGAAGGACCTAGATTAATATTATTCACCAAATATCTAATCGGGTATTATGCACAGTCAAGGTATTCCTTCACTCCTGAACTAAATGGTGTTATATTATTATATCCTGAAATAAACAATGTAGACGCTAGTCAGAATTTGGCAGTATTAGGGGTAAGTTGAGACTCAAAAAATATGTGGAACAATTAAACCTTTATAACTCCATTTCCTAAAATGTGGGCGTGTCAGAAAAATTTCAGCACGGTGAGAATTCTGTTTTTTTTTTTTTTACTTAGGCTCCACACAGGAGACCCTGAGGAAAATAATTTTCCTCGGGGCCTATTTCATCTTTGGGGATGCTGTGTGGAGGGTAATTTTAGTAAAGAAAGGAGAGGAAGTTCTGGGTAAGAAAAGGGTATTAGAGGTGGGTAGGAATCTAGGGGTCAGTGTGTCCAGGAGTGACGGACGTATAAATCCATCCCTCCCATTGCGGTGCGAGGCGATGTTCCGGGAGAATATGGCTGGAGAAGTCAAAGGGACTCCCTCAAACATTCTCACGAGATCCGGCTTGCCATGTAGCTGGTGGGCAGACGCGTCGGCCGCCAAGACCCGCGCAAACCTCACCCCATAAACCCCGACTAAATCGCCAAACGTAGCGAACTACTTGGGGTGACGGTTCTCGGGGCGGAGGTACCTACCCATTCCCAAATTGAATAAACGACCATGGCTTTATCGATAAGAAAATCATAAAACAAATTTATTTTTAAGGTTCATTCTGCTGATACTCAAAATATTGAAACCAAGATCAACACAGTACCTACCTATAATATATACTACGAAAATACATAATTAATATCGATACTAGCGAGTTCCTGGCATGGGTTGCAAATTCACTTAAATAAAGAAATGGATTCTCCCTACGTTCTACGTTCTCCCATTTATCCCATTCCCATTCCCATTCCGCCTCCCCTTCCCCTCCCTTCCCTCCTTCCCACCCTGCTGGTAAACTATACGAAACACAGTCATTTTCAAACATTTCGCGCGCCACCTTTTGCATTTTTTTTATAGAAATTTCATAACGCTAGAGTATACAAGAGCAACGTATATAAGAACCATACACTGTATGCATATAATAATCTCTAAGTTTAAAACCTTTCGGGTCCTTTGTGTCAGACTGGCTAACGAAATTGATCATCTGTGCAAGAAAGAATTTCTGTACCTAAAAATGTTAGATTTCACCATAAGTAAAGTTTAGTTTACTAATTTAAAAATTACTACAGGTGGTGCCAGAGTGGTTTGAAAATGTGTGTATTTCATATATTTTAGCAGCAGGGATGGAAATCAGGAGGGGGAGGGTAACGAAGGAGGTGGGGTTCGCGAGAAAGGTGACGAGGAGGGGGAAAGCGGGGAAGGTGGAAAGGGAACACAGGAGGGGAAGACGTATGGGAATGGACATGCAGAGAGAAAAAAAAAATTCTTTGAATGGCATTGCAACGCATGCCGGGTACCAGCTAGTTCTATAAAATTATTTAATCAGTGATCAAACATTAAGGACAGGTTGTTTCACAGAATTTGAACAATTCATCAAATTTAGAATCAGTTACTTAACCGAACTAAAGAATATCAGAACTTAAATGGAACTTTCACAGAACTTGATAATTAACTTCGAAATTTGACCTGAAAAATAGCATCACCCAAATCCAACAACTCTCGTAATAATTCTTTTGCAACTGTGCTCAAGATGCTCCCTTTTTTCCACGCAGCTGGACATTTTTTGTGTGCTTAGAGCGCACACCTCTACCTTCAGGATATGATGGCTCTACAAGATCGGATGGATAAAAGTGGATACGACATGTTCACATAAGGATCCTCCACCATTCACCTTGCCAGCTGTGTGAACAAACGCTTATAGCTCCCATCCAGGCGTTGAGTAAAGTGCAAAATTCTTCTGCTGTAATAGTCTCAGAAAGATGTCGAAAGTTATGTCATGTAATTATTTTCAGTTATTTATTTATTTTTCTTCATTCAAGACGTGTGAGAAGGAAGAGGACGTACGACCCTTCTGAGACTACAATAGCTCCATGTCCTCCATTATTGCTCAAGCAACGGTTTCCAATTAAAATGATGTCAAAGTTTTCAAATATTGTCAGACTTTTAATAAGGTATGTTTGTCTTATGAGAAAAACTCTAAGTTACATTAATATAAAAATCATTTGAACTTTTACTTCATCATTCGATCGTATTCTAAACTTGTTACGATTTTCTTATATTTGTTTGGTTCGTTGGTTATAATTTAAACTGATTTTCTATGTTATTGAAGCCCAAGGTTTACAGTAGGTAATGAGATTAATGGAATAAAGTTGACGAGAGACTAGTGAAATATTTAAATACCGACTCGAAAGGAATTCTGGGAAGTTTCTCTTTGAAAGGAAAACTTCGACAAATATTTAATTTCAGTTGTATGACAAACAATCATTTCGAAATAATTCTCTATTATAGTTCACAATATTTTATTTTATTGATTTATATTATACGCAAGTAGGATAACGTAATGCTAGGCATTCCATATTTCGAAAACATACAAAAAGAAATTAGAAAAAAACCATCCATTCATAGAATAAAAACAGAGAAGAAGTTAACAGTATTTAATACAAGAATTTATGCGAGTTGCCGCTTATGGAGGAAACTTGACAGTCTCGCCTCCAGAGCCAACAGGGAAGCTCCATCCCCAGATGGTAGGGAAGATGGTCTTCTTCGATTGGAATTGGATTGCGTTACTCTCTCTCTCGTCTATCTGTGAACATTTCCGTATCGCTGCAGTATCTCGGTAGGCAGAATAGTTAGCGATTAGCATTGTTATAAGCTACTTTTAACTCACGCCATTGGGATACGGTGTAATCTACCCACAGTTCTGACGCATACAGCGATATTGTCGCCTTAGTTCTCAATTGTCCAAACGACCATTAGAAAATTTTATAAGAGCAGAAGGTTTTCTTTCATTAATTCAATGAAACATTATGATAGGTGTTTAAGATAAAGCTATTTCCGTAAATGTAAAAGTCTCATAAGTTTAATTAATTCTTAGTTAAGTGATTAACTATAATGTTTGATACTGGGTCGTTTGGACAATTAAGAAGTAAGGCGACCATATGCAGAAAGCGTTGGATAGTATTATTTTGACGTTTGTTCTGCAAAAGTCAAAATGTCTTACATTATATTTGACGTAACAATTTTCCTTCCATCTACCCCATGAGGGTGTTTGCATGAGTTCGTTTTTACATTTGAAAACAAAATGATTGATTTGGGCGTATTATATACAAGGTTACGTTTTTTTTAATATATTTGGAGAAGACTCTATTGTGCGCTAAGTTACGGTGCTAGAAGAACCATGTCATCTGCGTAATTAATATCAATTTCTTACTAATATTGTAAACCTTAAAGTTTGTATTTATGTGTGTGTGTTTTTTACTATTTCAAGCAAAAACTACTGATTGGATTTCAATGAAACCTTACAATAATACAGGGTGTTAAGAGACGTACTTGACTTACTTTAACCAGTGATTCCTCACATAATTTGGAGTAAAAAATGTTAGCAAAATTTTGGTCTCCGGTGACATTTTTGGTGTATTTTTTTTTTTTTTTCTACAAAAACATAAAAAAATGGTCGGTGTTGGACAGTTGGAGACGGGGTTTGGGTTGTCGGTTACTCGGCTAAGTGACCAGTGACGACATGCAGAAGAATTTTTTTTTTGTTTGATTTTGAAGAAAAAAATTTTTGAAAAAAAAAAAAAAAGTCATCCAAAAAGTCACCGGAGACCAAAATTTCATTTACATTTTTTACTCCAAATAATGTCAGGAATCACTGGTTAAAGTAAGTCAAGTACGTCCCTTAACACCCTGTATAGCTCATCCATCATAATAATATAAAGGCTTCAATTTATAAAGCTAGCTAGGAAGGGGTTGCGGAAGGGGAACGGGGACGCACGGTGTAACTTATAGGATTTAGCAATTCAATTTGTAAATCTAAGGTAGTAATGAAACCAATCAATCATCAATCAAGTTATCAATTTATTGGATTCTATAACATGGAATATGCTGTTTCTTAAATAAGAGACTCTTATCATAATGATCAATCTAATATATCTCATTTTATTTTTAATTTTTAACTTTATGAGTAAAACCTCAAATTGTAATATTTAAATAAATGAAGACAAGCAATCATACATAAAGATAGTTGCCAATAATATATGCGTTAAAGAAAATGAAGATAATGTAGGTGGTTCTTAGTCGAAGTATGGTACAGTTAAACATGACCGAATTTCATATCGACACCGTGGCGCAGTGGTTAGCGCGTTTGCCCGGAAAGCAAGAGGTCCTGGGTTCGAGTCCCAGAGGTGTCAATATGTTTTTCTGATTTTTCTGTTTCCAGATTTTCGATTGAGTTTCGCTTACATTGTCTTCATTTATTTTAATATATCTCAGGTCATGGTCCAAGGTTCCTTGTGAGAATCTCTTGGGATGATGAAGCTAACAAAATAATCATTTATAAGAAATAAATCTGTGATGTATGACATTAATGAACAAACACGGGCACTAACCTTGAAAATTGAGAATATTGTCGGGAATGTCGAGCGCCAGGTCTGTCTACTAAACATGACCATTTTATTAGAACATCCTAATCTGTGCATTCTAAAAAAAACCAGTATCAAGTAAAGAAATAACTAACGCGTCACGATATCAGCCGGAGAACCAGGAACCACCCTCTTCTTGTCGCAAAATCTGTTGAGTGCCACCGTCGTTTCCATTCACCAGATGTCGCCACTATCTCCAGTATGAACATTGCGCGTAACTCGAATGCGTCAACATCCAAATACACACTTCTTACGCGTCAACATTGATGATTAAATGGGGTAACAAGTTAAACTGTTACAACGGGAAAGGTGAATCAGGGAGAAACAATGTATTTCTTTGAATATGGCTTTGCAACGCATGCCGGGAACCAGTTAGTTTATACATATTCCTTGAACATGGAAAAGTAATTTTGTTTCATTAAGTCTTAAAATAGTTCATCATTAAGTCTTTAAACTAGTCACCGAGGAACCGGCTAAGGGGCGCGGAAGCTGAGTGTGGTTCACGACTAGACCGAATGTCATGCACATTCTTGCTGGGACTGCCAATCGATTGAAGAGGACTCCCAACCGTTTGCCATTCCCTTATTACTTAGGTATCTACTGTGTCTTCTTAACAAACAGGTGCTTGTAGGATAGGCTGGATACAATCACCCAGCGCTTGCCACCTCGTGGACTTTCACCAACCTGTCCCATTGTCTTGTCTATATTTTGTCATACTAACACATATTGTATCTGTATTTCCCGCTAAGCACTTGCATACTGCTTACTAACAACGTATGCAGGGACATTGGAGGTCTAGTTTCGTTATCAAACGTAGAGTCGTTTTTACCAAAAAAATTAGAGTCCTTCCAAGAGCCTTGAAGGGGTAACCATCTGTTACCTATACCAGTCCATTAAGTTCATCCAGTGTACCTACGTATTCAAAATAACTGGAAACATATTTCCTTTTCGCATTACGCCAGTTTTCAAATAAAATGGGTTGAAAATCTCACCAGACTATTTCACGACATTATCTTATATGCCAAATTGAAAAAATCGCTTTTTACTATAATTTCTTTAATTTAATAAATACTAGTGTCCAACCGAAACCGGACTTTCTACCGAAACCGAAACCGAATCTTCGGTATCTGTCTCAGTTTCGGCCGAAACCGAAACCGAAACCTTTTTAAGAAATGTTAAAAATCTATTGTTTACTGAAATTTGGCTTATTTTTTAATATTTTTGAATGTAGCTATTACTTTGTGGTTATCCATTATAATAAAATGAAACAATGCAACTTTGTATAAACCACTTATAAAATGTGCAAATCCGACCGGTTTCGGAACAAACGTTCCTTCGTCAGGGAAAGCTTATACAATACTTATTGTATAAGCTTTCCCTGACGAAGGAACGTTTGCTCCGAAACCGGTCGGATTTGCACATTTTATAAGTGGTTTATACAAAGTTGCATTGTTTCATTTTATTATTTTTTAAACTTATACAGACAGTGTTAAATGAAAAAAAAAACGATAATTGAAATATGTGAAAAATAATAACTTATTAATTTTTTTGATCTTAAGTAATGTTATAAAACAAACAAAAATTATGAAAATTAATATACATGTTGACTTGGAACAAAAATTTGTCAATAATCAACACTTACATTATAAAAGAAGATTAGAAACATTATAAATAACACATAAACTCACAAGACAATCAAGCCGCACCGGCCGGCGAACACAGCTGATGATGGCGGGTGACACACGAGCCATGAACTCACCCGAAGTCAGCCGAACGACGCGCAGAGTTTCGGTGCGGCCGAAGGTTCGGCAGATTTTCTGCCGAAACCGAAACTAGATTTTTTTGCCGAAACTTGCCGAAACCGAACCTTCGGTCGGTAACTAATAAATACAACATCCCAACTGCCACTTTGCACTATGATACCCGCAATTGGGGTATGCTAAGAGACTTAATGGAGTAGAAAGTGAAGGAGATGCGTAAGAGGAAGGTTGGAAGGCAAAAAATAATTTATAAATGATAGTCTTCGTCAGGGCTATATTGCTTCACCAGATATTGAGAGATATTTTATGTGATTTGGAATGTAAAATCACAATATAAAAATAAAATTTACATGAGTACGCAGGGTTACGAACCCGCGATCTACAAAGGAGCCAATTACTGCTAAGTAATTATCACCCGTTTTGCATTGGAACAAGCTCAATAGGGATTATATAAAAGCACAAGAGCTGTTTTCACACAACTTAGATATTCACTAAAATATCGGATGGTAGGTAAGAAATCTATCCAGGGATTGACACTGTGGGCTATTAAAAAATATTCTCTTCAATTAATAAAAGCCATATTATTATAATGAATACAAAATATAATTCCAGTTACGCTACCATATGCGTGCTAAAACAATATAGGCCGTTATATTGTAATATTTTCACGCTTCGCGCGTATGTCGCGATTACATTAACATTAAAGTGAGAGAACAATTTGTGTAATGGATATGAAGGGGTGTTGCTTTAAAGCGATGAATCTCTATTCCTCCTTTGTCCGTGAAATTTGATGTCTGCCGCTTGCTTACCGGCTAATTTCCCTCCCATCAATCTTACTCAGCGAAATCAGGGCGAATACCTCACCCTCACTAAGAAACCGCCACCGCCCTCACTCCGGGTTATTTGAAACCTTCGTCAATTTGGGAGCCTTGGATTCCCACAAAAATAAGTTTTGTTATCTTTTCAACATTTTTGGATGGACATGTTTTTCTTTGTTATGAATGTATGGGTTTCTCACCTTTTTTAGCCAATTTATTTTCAAGGTATGGTGATATAGTAATCCACGCATTTGACTCGGGGAAGCATTCCACGAAGCATTTATTAACGCCGTGAATGAAAATTCTTATGACCGGACAACTCAGAACCTCCTTTGAAAGGTTGAAAGATTAAAAGTGTTGCTGTAATGCGTGGACTGTAAATGCGGTACAATTATCTATTTTAATATGTTTAAAATCCGACTTACCAAACTGGTTCCTGCTTTCCATTCACTAAGGTATTCACCGGGAAGGTCTGGGTTAGTAGGAAAGATTTTAGGAAAGGATTAGTGATACTTGCGGATTTTAAATGCGGAATAGCAAGCGATTCACGGTTTTTCGCGATTTTGTATGCGACTTGCGAATTAATGGTTTGTAATAACTTCTGATCCATGCGTCGCGGCGGTACTATTTCAACTAACAATTGAAGCGAAGAGCACACACTCGGTAGTTGCCAAAATGCAACCAATGTAGCAATAATAAACTAGCGTAAGCAAAAAGTGATGAAAAAAAAAATTGGTTAAAATGGTTACGTTAGGTTAGGGTTATGGGCTATATTAAAATTATTTTTTTCACAGCTTTTAATGAATTTTCAAATAGGTGTTCAGTTGACTTAATTCTGAGATGGTATGGAATCGAAAATTCCAGTTAAAATTTTACCAAAAGCATAATAGAGATACTATTGATTTTTTTAAATTGTTAGTTGCTTTAAGTTGATTTAATCTTTACACGATGCCGAACTAACCTAAACCTAACCTAATCTAAGTCAACTGCTTTTGACCAGTTCAATTATTGTTCCAGCCTTCAATTATGTACAAGTAGGAGGTACATAGTCAATAATTATTATAATAAGGGCTCTGGCAGGTGTCAGTGTCATAATCCTGACGACCGTCATTCATGAAATATGCCTTACCACTCATCTTTGTCATAAAATATCCAACAAGTAACAAATCCTATGCCTCCACACAAACAGGGATTGCGTTTAAAACTTTTTTATTATTCACCAGAGACCATAAGTCAAGTCCATGAGCCGTGGAAGACAAATATACTAACCCCATATAAATACTGGCGAAAGTAGAATGATGGAGACCACAGTGAGAACATTTATTAGGTTTATGGAAGAGGAGCGGTTAGGCATTTTTGTCACATGATTGCATAGGTTTTGCAATTGACCTTTTAAATTCCACTTTTGAGTGACTTGAGGACTTTTTTTAGACTTAGACTTTTTTTGCTTTGGTTTGAAGATTTTCGGCGTGGAGGGCGAGATATGAATTACTATGCAAGTATTAAGACATAATGTACCAAGTGTAGATAATTGTGGTTTTGCTTCTGTATCCCTCATTATTAAGTCTACCCTAATCATCATGTTTGGTCATTAGGTCAATTTGGTCAATTATGAACAAAGCATTGTTTTGTGTACCAAATATTTGACTGACGGTTCAGGAGAAAAATGTGGTAAAGTGACAAGTAGACGATTTAACGCAGATTGGGGAAATAATAAGGCAAAAGGCAAAAAACAAAAAGAACAAAGTGAAAATATATTTCTGCCATCCTTTGAACATTCTAGGTGGGAAGCCAATCTTTACATCTTAGCTTGTATATCAAGATATACACTATTTTAATATTGCGCAAAGTTCACAATCTCTTTATTTCAAAAGTAAAATTATTTTGCAGTTTTTAAAACATAGTCATCAACGTTGTATAGAATTTTCGACACTTGATACTTGATTGAGTTGTTTTGGCGGTCCGTCCTCTCTGCCAACCCCTGCGGGGAAACGGCGTGATGGTTAGTTAGTTAGTTAGTTGATACTTGATTACAAATATACATTGCATAAAAACCCCAATGATTAAGGACAACATATCGAGATTATTTTTTGCGTTTTTATGCCGTGTTGCGTTTCTTCTTTCTTTAGTCAACATTTCGGACATCAGTACTGTGATGTGATGGACGCTGTAACTCTGCCCGAAACGTTGGCTGAAGGACAAATTAATCACGGGAAAACTTTTGGCCGTGCAAATCTCAAATCATTAGGACAAAATTATTAATTTGAGAAGCGTTTGTGAATTTTGTATTTTTTAGAATTTTTTGAGAAACAAATTGCTAAAAAAATAAAGTAAGAAACGTGAAATAATTGAAATGTTATAGAAAATCAGATAATTTGACGAAACTTTTTTTTTACTTTGATAAACTTTTTTGTCACAAAAGTTAAAAAAAAACACACGAACAAGATAGAAATCATAATCTAGTTTGGTCATGCAATTTATTTAAATTTATTATGCTTACATCACTTGGTCGTTGGCTTACATACGTAGTTCAAATTAATTGATTTATTCAATGTTTCGAGTTTTCACCTTTCAACGGTGTTCTAAATTATGGAGAATGGAGGCTACGTGATACTTATCTATCTATCTATATCAGGGTTTCCCAACCAGTGGTCCGCGGACAAGAGGGTAGAAGATGGTCCGCGATGGTTTCCGGTTCAGACGGTCCCTGGTCGAGTAGTCTGAATAAAAAAAAATCGGGATAATATTCAGTTTATCATTATTGTCCTTGTGGTCAGTGGTCATTATGGTATTCTGTTTCGCCCCACCCCATCCTACCCCGTCCGGTGGGATAAATATTCTACTAGAACACGTCCCACCCTATCCCATTCCGCTCCCTCCGTTGCGGTAAATATTCTGCTAGAACCCGCCCCCACCCTATCCCAATCCGCCCTTGCCACATAACGTGGTGTCAGCCCCCCTCCCCCATTAAAGTTGACAAAACACAAATTTTGACTTCGACAAGGTTTGTATAGAACTACTGGTGAGCTTTGGCATTAAGAAATGCGTATAAAAAAATTGCAATAGGGGACACGCGAGCTGTTTGAAAACTGAATCCACCGGGACTGAATGTATGGAATGCGGGAGGGGCAGGGGAACTCGGGTAGGGATTCGCGGGAGGGGGGGGGGGGAACTCGGGAGGTGGGTTCGCGGGACGAGGAAAGGGGGGTGTGGAGTGGGAAGAGGGAAGGTGGAGGAGGCGGAGTGGGAACGCGAGAGGGGAAAGGGACGCGGGAGAGGAAGGGGAGGCGGAAGGGGAACGGGATGAATGGGAAAAGACACGCAGGGAGAAACAATTTTTTTATTAAATGGGATAGCAACGCATGCCGGGAACCAGCCAGTAATCTATATATATATATATATAAACCTCGTGTCACGGTGTGTTGAGAAAATGAAACGGCTCGACCGATTTTAATGAGATTTTTTATGTATATTTAAATTTCAATTTATTTAAAAGGAAATCTATTTTTTGGCAATATTTTTGTGTATTTTTTTTTGGCGCCAATAATACCTTTAATCCCAAATTTTCACTCTCCTACCCCTACCCTCCCATTTTTTATCGCGATTTTAGTATGAACAAATTTAATCGTCGTTCGTATTTCAAACAGAACGAAAATATTTATGTTGTTGAATGACAGATGGCGCTACGTCTGCCTCATCGAACTTTCATTCACTCATCGAAATAATTTATATGGCAGAACAAAGTTTCCCGGGTCAGCTAGTAATTTTAAAATGAGTAAATTTCATAATAATGTGAAACATTGGGGTCGAATATAGGGAGAGAGAGATGAGAAAGATATTGAACGGAAGAGAGATGATTTTTTTGATAAGGCTTGATAGAAGGGAGGAAATTTGTTGAGAGAAGGACAACCAAAAAATATGTGATCTAAAGTTTTCACTTACAGACCACAAAAAGCAAACTGGTAGTCAAGTACGTGAATTTTAAAAAAGTGATTGGAAATGGAGCATTTTCCAATTGTCCAATTTACATTTAAATAGGTTCTGCTGTATGGCGCTTTAGCCATTTATCCTTTCCAGTGCCGATACAATCTTAATCAACACTATTAAACAAAACATAAAGAATTTGACAAGGAACTTGAGGGAAAACTTCGAACACGTATTTATGGCAGAAGTGTTGGTTATCCAATAAATGGTTCCTGGGGCGGAGGTACCCGTACCAGCCTCCCAAATTTGAAATGGAACGAAAATAGAATGTTGGCAGCCGGGATTATCACCGAAAACAGGTTTATAAATCCTTGCTTAGGGGCCATCCATAAATTACGTCACACCTTAACGGGGGGGGGGGGAGGGAAGTGTGACATTGTGTGACAAGGGGTAAGGGGAGGTCATCAGCTCTGTGACATCACATGTAAAACACATGATTAAAACACAAAACTTTTTTAGATGTAAATTTGCAAAATATGTGAAGTCACACTAGGGGGGAGGGAGTCTCACAAATGTGACAATGTGTGACAGGGACGAGGGGGGTGGGATGGGGGGGTGTCAAAAAATCATGTAATTCGTGTGAAAAATCATTAAATTTATGAATGGTCCTTTATGAAGTTGATCTAATTACTCAAAATACAATTATTTTCGGTGATTGAAAGACTGGCTGTATTACGAGTACATCGTTCATGTCCGTTCAACGTCAGTATCTTTTCGCATTACTCCTTCAGCATGGCCGGTTTATACGTCTGGTTGCAAGATTATTAGTTCTTCCTGGCTCTGAAAGGGTCTTGGAGAATTTTGGTAAAAGTTGAGGGTATTCTCAGTAAAAACAGTTAAATTCTTTCTCAAAAAACGAATAGAAGATTTTTTAAGTGGGTTCATTGTTTCTTGAAAATAGTATTTTTTTTCATCACATCTCTTTATCACAGCCAAACTCTAAGAAAGTTCGACTTCGAAGAGATAATTTTATGCCAAGCGAGGAAATGACGAAGAAGCTAAATATGTTGGACACATTAATTAGCTTTACTACAAGAGGTAAAATAACAGACTCAATTTCAGTTTCAATGTCAGTTGTAGTTTTTTTTCTCTATTTAACAGCCTGTTCAAGCAAATTTCGTAAATTGTTTAAAATTCCTTATTGTTCGTGAAGTTAATATTTTCATGGTGGCCAGACACAGAATTTAAAATAAACAATTTTTAATTTACAATTTTGGTCCGAGTAAAAGCATGATTACATATTAATTACCATGTAACATGATGAAGCAACTTTAATATGCAAATTAATCAACTTCTAACGTCCATTCAACACTCTAATTGACGTGATTTACCTACCCTGAAAAGAATTTTTCTCAAAGAAAATTCTTTAAAGCTTTCCATAGATTATGTATTATATGGGATTACTTATTAATAATTAATGTTCTGGCACGTTCAATGATAAAACATTAATGATAGTGAGGTTATTAATTACGTTTTAAGTCATTATGATTCCATACAGCGTCAATTAACGTGTTCATCTAAAATGAAAAATGTAACTAACACCACTGGTCAATGTGTGACCTACAGCAGGGGTGTTGATTATCCAACAAATGGTTTCCGGGGCGGCCGTACTCTTACCCGCCACCCAATTTGAAAAGGTTAAGTTAAAGTTCGCCTTTTTTACGTTTTAATTCTAATAGAAGATTATTAGAATAATTCTAATAATTTTCCGCAGTCTTCACTGAAATTTTAAAGTTTGTTTCCAAAATAAACGAGTTCTCAATTTCTAAGGTCAAAAGAACTTTTTAAAATCATTAAAAAGCCCTTACCTAAAACAAATCATAAGTATTTCATTTATTGGCTGCCTCTCCATCTGCTGTAATAATAATTCCCCTCTCAATTCATGATGGAGGAGTCATTTGATTTGGTCGGAATTGTTTGTTCCCTGCTCCGGCTGTCTCGGGAGTAATAAATCTAAGAGCCGAGTTCCTTCCCAATTCCATCCCGGGAACTTATCTTACTACATCCACCTCTGGAATACTTTGCAACTACCTTCTCGGTATCTTTGTTCTGCCACTGGCTGTTCTGGCTGCGATGCCGCCAGGGTCGCGTTGGTAATGTCCCGGCGGGCCAATTATGGCTTCGGAAAGTACCGACCTTTTAGTAAGTATTACATTCGAATGGAAGTAGGGCCATTTTCTTTGTGAATAAAGTGTTTATATTCTTTTTTATTTAGTTTAACAAAAATTCTAACGAGTATGTACATGTATGTACTTGGTCTCAGAGTCTCTTACGCCGGCCGGCAACATCTCAACATCGGCAACGTGTCAACAATTTAAAGGAATTCGTACATTATTTACAATTTTTAAAATATCACCGATATAGATACAGCAATGAATGAACATTGAATGAATACTGATAAAAAAAAACTTTATTTATTACTGATTCCTAATAGATAGGTACTACGCAATACATCATTTTACATTCGCAATTCTTTCAACTTTCAATACGTGTTTTGGATTTCTAAAACTCTAGCATAGTGAAATCGATAGGCGTATCTTCCGATGAGTTTATATCGATCTCCAGAGCACAGTTTCACATTTGACACATGACCCTATATTAATAGGGAATAAATAAGAAATCTATATACAACGCTGGCAACACTCATGGTATTTTCTATGAATTAAGACTCCGAAATGTCAAACGCCAATGAACTACTTAAAAATATTTAGAAAATTGGCTTAAAATGTTGACTTAAAATACTGACCTAAATGTGCATTGGTGGTTTGTATTTACTTTTTGACACTAAACCGGAGTTATTTAGTTATTGAGGTCTTAGTCATATTTCAACCACTTTAGTTTCCAAGCTGCTGACTGTAGGCCGAACGCAACATCAGATGACAGTAGAGATTTCAGGAGTTCCACTAAAGAACACCAAGGAGTTTGTATACCTCGGGAGCAAAATGACGGTCGGTCTAAGAGAGAGGTCGACAGCCGTGTACACCAGGCTAGGCTTGCATTCAATAAAAGGTCGAAAATAATAGAATCGGATAATATAGACCTAAAACTGAGAATACTCCTCGTCAAGACCTATGTATGGAGTATCTTGACGTACGGCTGCGAAACATGGTGCCTATCCAAAAGAGATAAACGGAGACTAGAGGCTTTTGAGATGTGGTCCTATAGAAGACTATTAGGAATTTCCTGGAGAGACCACATTACAAATGAGGAGGTTATCCAAAGAATCGAAGGAGGAAGGCACCTGCTCAGAACATTGTCCGAAAGGCGTGCAAGATGGATTGGCCATGCAATACGATAAGAAGGCCTCTTGCATGCCATAATGGAGGGTATGACCGAGGGGACAAACTCCTGGGGAGAGTACCTGGAGGATCTGCTGGTGGACGTGCGCTGCTCATCATAATATGCAGACTTGAAAAGAGCCGCACAAGACAGGTAAGAATGGAAGAGAAGAATATAGGAAATTGCTGCAAACCAATCCCAGGATTGAAACCAGAGAGAGAGAGAGTTTCCAAGATCCAACCAAGCTCGAACGGAATAAATTGGTCGCGTCTTAGTTGAATTATTAAGTCTATGGATCGCGTATACGATTTCTTTCAATTCCAAAAGCTTCGTCATTTGAACTCCGTTCATTAATAAGCCAGTAAATTTGCATAGCAAACGAAATAATCCAAATAAATGCGTAGGTATATTGACATATAACCGAAATTTATCTGATACTATGGAGTCCGGGATAAAATTTGTTAATCGTGTCGGTCATAACATCTCTTACCAATTGATGACCGTGCTCGCAAATATTGATAACTGACCGTAGACGACGGATTTAGTCAATATAGGGTTTTATCGATCGTCAATGCTAGACTTCCTGATGCTGTGGAGTTCTGGCTGTATATTTATCAATCGTCGTTCGGAATACCTCTTACTAATTGTTTGTTGACCGTGCTTTAAATATTGATAACTAACCATAGATGAGTGGTTTATTCAATAACGTATTTACATTAGGTTATCTTATTTAGTTAGGCATATTAGTGTTATGGGGAGTTATTAATAACTCTAAGGCTTAAAATCGAACCACGTTTTCTACAACAACAAAAAACAAACTACCTATATAATATCTAATTGGTATGTATTTTTGTTGAAAATGTTGTTTGACTTAGACCTTAAATTGTTTTTTTGCAGATAGCATTGTTGGACTTTCATCGTTAAAATTTCTTTTACTCGCTGCACGTGTTATCAAGAATTGTATATTTTTTTTACATTAACTCCACACAGGAGGCCCTGAGGAAAATATTTTCCCTTAGGGCCTATGTCATCTTTGAAGATGCTGTGTGGAGGGTCTTGAAGTCTTGAGAGGAAACACAAGGGCCGGCAAATCGTTCCACAGCCGAGCTGTTGAACTCAAGAACGAGTCGTAGAAACGACCGGTTCTCATGTCAACAGTGTACAAATGTTGGGCGCATGTTTGGCGTGTTTCCCGACTATGCACCTGTGCCGAGGGGATCAATGATGCTAGTTCCTCGGAGCATCTTCCATTGTATTACCGGTAGAACAAGGACAGCATTCACAACTGACGCCTGTGCTGAAAGATCGCAATCCTTTTGTTAAGTTAGGAAAATCTATCAAACGGACCGCCCGTTTCTGCTCAGAGTCGAGAGTTTTTTTTTTAGGTATTTTGGGGCTCCAGACCAGAGATGGCTGCCAAATTCAACCGTGGTGCGATTTGTGCAGGGTTAACAATTGTGTACTATTAAAGTATCTGCGTACGTAAACAATAAGCTCAGTTTCTGAGAAGCTAACTTAACTCTGGATTTGATAGAGCCCCCGTACCTGAGATGGTCACTTACAGTTACAACAAGCATATCGATGGAGTGTGAACAATTTTTAAATCTATTTTGTTGAACCTCAGAACGGCGCAAACAATTTTGTAAAATTAATATGTTTTTGGAAGCCCTTATAAAATGATATATTTTTACGATTTCTCAGAGAAGGCACTAATAACTTGATATGTTTTTAGAGTAGGTATCAAATTTTTTAACTTTATGATATAACTTAGGTATATTAATTTTAAATTAGGTATTCCAAGAGAATCCGTGGACTATAATTTGTTATTAAACTGGACTAATCTCGTAAATTTATCAGATCGCAGAAAAATCTGTGATCTATTAATATTATATAAAATAATTCACTTAGATTCACGATTTAATAGAACTAATACGATTTCATTGCCCTGGTCGCGCTAACAATAGACTGACTCTACCGTTCTACCATAATAACACACATACATTATCACATTATTACTCACCAATCAGTCGATTACACATTTTGGGAAATGAATATGCTAACATCGGCGACATTTATTTCTTAAAATTAGCGCAATATAAACATGCACTCAAAAATTATTTTTCCATAATGTAACTTTATATACGCAATATGGACATGTTGAAATGAAATGTGATATTTCTCATTGTTCTTTTTTGTTATTTTTTGTTGTGATACACAAAATAATTGTATGTTATTTTAAAGTATAAAACTACTATTATGTAATGATATTATTTTTCTTACTCTATTATATATTATATATTATTTTGTACTCTATTATATGTTTATTTATAAAAAGCAGTATAGCCGTTTATGTATTTAAAATAAAAAAAGAAAAATAAAATAAAATAACTTATTAGGTAGCAATGCTACACAATTTCACTTCTAGAACTCTTTTGCTGCGACGCGTCATATTTTGTAACTTTGTCGCGATTGAACTCACATGTATTTTGAAATGTTTGTGAATAAAATACTCAAATTATGTGAGAGGTTTTTTAAAATGAAAAATATATTAAAAAAAAACACATAAAAATACCAGTTCGACACCATCTCTTCTAGTACTATATATATTATACGGCTTCTAACCTCGATACGTTGGAAAACCTTTGATGAACTAACTATCGGACCCTTTGATAAAAATAGCACGAATTCGGGAAGGCGAGCCAATTGGAATTCGTAGAAGTACGTAAATACTGTTCGATTTTAATAAAAAAGGAAATTCAGCATTTCAATATTATTACTTTTTTGACTGAACCTTTCTATCTACTTAGAATTTCTTTTTGAGAACAGTCGTGAGTCGTGATTGAAGCTAGGAGAAGAGAACTTCTCAAAATAATTTTCCAAAAACAAAAAATACATTTTTATTGTGCATTTTATACATTACTAGCTGACCCAGCCACACGTTGCTGTGGCTAACGAAACACAATGCCATTACCCAACCTTTATAAAATCCACACCACCCGCTTGCCAGCTGCCCGCTTCCCGCTGCCTGAATTGAATATTTGAATTTCTCGACTTTTCTCTACTATAATAAGCATGTTTTTATACATATAAACCTTCCTCTTGAATCACTCTATCTATTGGTGAAAACCGCATGAATATCTGTTGCGTAGTTTAAAAGATCTATGCGCACATACATTTTGAACGACTAAATAAAATAATTCAAATCAAATACCTACTTAGGGGAGACCTAGGAGACTAGTTGTTGTGACAGAGGAGAGTTGTGACAAAGACGATTTCTTCCAACCTATAAAAGTTAGCAATATTGTAAAAACGCCCGTTTGTCGCTTTAGAGACGCGCTACTTCACTCGGTACCCGCGGCGGCGCACAAGAAGCGGTTAGGCAATTAAGACGTCTGCGTGCAAAAAAATGCGAAAAGTAAGTTTTTCTTCAAAATTTTAATTGAATTTATATCATGTCTTATTACATGTGCATTGTTGTGTTATTTTTTTTTAAGTTGTGTGGTTATTTAAGTCTCAAAGCGTTGCATTGATCTTTTTTGTTTGCATCGTGTTTAGAAAATATGAATCATTATTCGGACCAAGTCGTAATTTTGAGCACCTGTCACAACGCAAGTTGTGACAGCCTGTCACAACTCTCCTTTTGACTTCATGTTTCTGCTGAGTTATTTTAAAACTTTTAAAAATTAATTTGCTATGTCTGTATTTGTTTTTGTGCATTCGTATATTAAGGTCGAATCTTGCAAGTACAGTCCGCAATAAAAGCTTGTCTCAAAACATTCATTTTCGATTAAAAAAATAATTGGACTTGTAGTGTAATGTTGCATGCTGGATGACTACTTTTTTTGGTTTCAGAATGCCTCATAACTATACACGAAAGACACAGGCATGCGTTCCCGGCATGCGTTGCTATGCCATTTAATAAATAAATTGTTTCTCCCTGCCTGTCCTTTACCATTCTTCCGCCTCCCCTTCTTCTCCCGCGTCCCCTTCCCCTCTCCCGTTCCCAACTCCAATAACTCCACTTTTCTTCTCCATACTCCACTCTCCCTTTCCCCTGTCTCGCAAACCCCCCTCTCGAGTTTCCCTCCCTCCTCCCAGGTTCCCCTCTCCCTACCCGTATTCGCCTCCCACCTCTTGTGAATCCCTCTCCCGAGTTCCCCCCCCCCCCCCCTACCGGGTTCCACTCCCCCCTCCAGTATTCCATACATTTACTCCCGGTGCATTCAGTTTTCAAACAACTCGCGTGCCACCTGTTGCAATTTTTCATACAAATTGTATAATGCAAGAGCTCGTATATGTTATTTTGATGTATGAGCTATATAATTGAAAAGTTTCATTAAAATCCATTCAGTAGTTTTTGCGTGAAAGAGTAACAAATATACATTTATAGAAACTTTCGCCTTTATAATATAAGTAAGAAACTACGAGAATTAACTATGCTTTTTAACTAGCCACAATAATACTCGTAATTTTGATCGTGAAAATCACAAAATTCATATTTTGTTTTTGTAACTTTATTTAGATGTAAGCAAATTTTTTCATACATCTAGTATTAAAAAAAACATATAAAATAAATATAGTCATAAAATTATAACGGAAAGAATACAGTTTTAAAAAGAAATACAGTTACTCCAGTTAGAAATACAAACAATAGGGTTTAAGACATACAGTTAATACAAATAAATACAATTCATAAATTTTTCTTAATGTATGTAGCACATGTTTTACGAAAAGTGCTAAGACTTGAGGCTTCCTTTATGGAATTTGGTAGGTTATTATAAAGTTTTTGACCTTTATAAAACACGCTGTTTTGTGTACACGTCAGTTTAGTTTTGGGAAGCCTGAAGTCTCGGCAACTCCTCGTAGGATAATTGTGAATATTTTCATGGTATATAATATTAGTTTGCAGATATTTAGGGAGCATGTTATTTTTAAGCTTGTACATCATTGTTAACGTATTATATATTATATGTTGTTTAGTTGTCATCATATTTAAGTTTTGTAACATAGTTTTAACTCTAGTAAAGATATTACATTTCAGAATCATCCTCATTCCCCTATTTTGTATAACCTGTAGTTTATTATTTTGGGTCTCGTTACATAAGAATAGAACACTAGAACAATAATTTAAATGAGGAGTTACAATAGAATTATATACAAGGTGCGTTGTCTTGAGATCCAAGTTATTCCTAATCCTTTTTAAGAAGCCAACTTTTTTAGCAATTTTCTTAGATATGTAATCGAAGTGTTTGTCGAATTTTAATTTATCGTCTAATATTACACCCAGATATTTAATATTGTTAACCCTTTCTATATTTATGTTATCAATGGTTAGTATTGCATGTTCAGTTCCACCTTGACTATCAATAATCAAAAATTTAGTTTTCATAACATTCAGTTTTAGTTTGTTTATGTTTAACCAAAGCGTTACATTATTTAAGTCATTTTGTATCTCTTCAATGGCATCCTGTAAATTTTTTCTACCTATATATAACAATGTATCATCAGCAAATAATTTAATGGCACAATGCTTTAAAACTTTAACAATATCATTTATATATATAATGAATAACAATGGACCTAGGACAGATCCCTGTGGAACGCCTTTGCTAGTATGACGTGGATCCGATGTTATTCCACCATATTTTGTTACTTGCGTTCTTTCTGATAGATAATCAACAAACCAATTAATTTCTTTACCGTTAATTCCAATATTTCTTAATTTTTTTATTAATCTGTCTCTATCGATTGTTTCAAATGCCCTTTTTAAGTCTAAAAATACTGCAATAATTTTACTGTTTTTATCTCTATAATTTTTCCAATCTTGTATTACATAGTTAATAGCGGTTTCACAGGAAAATTTATTTCTAAAACCCGATTGTTGTCGAACTAATAATATCTGCTTTGTCTCAATATAATCAGTTAATTGCTCCTTTACAATGTATTCAAGTATTTGTTCATATTTGGGTAAGCAATTTATCGGTCGGAATTCGTCAAATTTTTTTGGGTTATCGATTTTCGGAATAGGAGTTATTACAGATGTCTTCCAAGTTTTGGGAAACACTCCACTATTCAGAGATTCATTGATAATTTGGACCATCGATTCGCCAATAACATTAATGGAGTCTTTGATTATATTTATTGTTATACCGTCTGGAGATTCTTTCGATTTCATGTTACTTAAGACTCTTTTTAAGTATGGTAAATCTATATTTTTAAACTTAAACTCTTCATCGGTGCATACAGGCCTGTCTATGTCTAGGTTGTTAACAGGACATTCTGGAATACTTTCGCTTATAAGATCTATGCTCGATATAAAGTGCTTGTTAAATTTTGTCGCTATATTCTCAATTTCTTCTTCATTTCCATCTGGGAAATCAATCGATTTTACAACTTCTTTTTGTTTGCCCTTTATGATTTCTTTTAGTGTTATCCAAAGTTTTCTTGGCTCATTCTGTTGTGTTTCTAATTTTTGTTTATAGTAATCGCACTTATGTTTTTAAATTTGTTTTGAATAAAAATTGCGAATTTTTTTATATGCATTCCATTTTTCATTGGATGGTTCCAATTTTGCCGCTTTATATGCATTATCTCTCTGTTTTTGAAGGTTATGTAACGGTATCGAATACCATCTGTTAGTATTTTTAAACTTAACCCTTTTTATCGGCATATTTTTATCGATTGCGGTTGTCAAAATTTTGACGAAATTTTCTGTTTTGTCATTTAACGATTTAGACTCAGTAATTTGTGAGATACCATTTTTTAAAGTTTCACAGAATTTAAAGTGATCATAGTTCCTTTTATCTCTATACATAATTTCCCTTGACTCATTTTTTATTACACTCGTTTCAAGTAGTGTTATTATGTTTTCGTGGTCTGATATTTTTGGTGTATCCACAACCTTTACGTTCAAGTAAAAATGATTTGATATAACCAAATCAATAATGGTTGCTGATGCGTTTGATATTCTCGTTGGTTTTGTCACAAGTTGTTTCATTCCTAGATCATTCACTAAACTTTGGAGTCTATTACTGTAGGTATTCTTTACTTTCATATCAATATTAAAGTCACCAGCTATGTAAAACATATCTTGGTTTTTCATATTTTTAATACACCAACTTTCGAAGAAATCTAAAAATTTCGAATGGCTTTGGTTTGGTGAGTGGTATAATACAGAGTAGGTTCCTTTAATCAAGTTTTTTGTTATTTGTATTGCCAGAATCCACGTATTTTTTCCATCAAATACTTCATTTGATATTATTTTGAAAGATATACAATCTTTAATGAACATAATTACTCCTCCCGTATGTCGACTATGTGAATCGCATCTTACAGTTGAATACCCTATAAATGATACTTCGGAATTGTATACATCGTTGGTTATACACGTTTCACTTAGCATTAAAATTTCTGGTTTGACTTCTTGCAATAATAATTCAACTTCATTTACATGGGCCAAAAGGCTTGCAATATTTAAGTAGTATACAGTTGCTTTTCTTTTTATCCTAAAAAATCAATTTTTCTCTTCTCTGATTCTATATTTCTTTTGTATATAGGACACTCCTTGCTCCATGCCTGATGGTTATCGTTCAAATTTAATGAAAATTTATCATTTGTGAGTTTGCAGTTAATACATTGCATTTTGTCAATATTTTCCTTACATTCTGACGTATCATGTTCGTTTGAACATCTTCCGCAAGATTTTTTATTTTTACAGTCCCCTGCCTTATGTCTATATCCGTTGCAGTTGAAACATCTCAGAACTGAGAAATGATCGTAAACCGCACATCTGTTCCATCCAATATTTATCTTAGTTTCTTCTAACATTTTAGAGTGTGTTTTTCCATCTACTTCTATGAATACAGTAAAATTATTGTATCCACTACTTTTTTTGTTTTCTTTTATAAATTTGACTGATATTTTAGAGTTTTCTTTATCTATGTAATCATTTTGCACTAATTTTACCTAAAAAGAGAAAACTTTTGGCGGGTATAATGTGAATCAATGTATAATACTTTATTGAAAAAACCTTCAGAGTTAGAGCTATCATCGAGTTGGGGGGTCAACCACTCTCGTCTTATTTGATAATTAATATTGGTAGATTGGGGTTGATAAACAACTGGGAAAACTGCCCATTGTGAAGTCAGTAATAAATAAGACACAAACATTTACATTCGTACATAATTTTAAAAGTTGCCGTCAATACGGGTATAAACATGAAACTGACGTAATATTCGGAACAGGGCAAAATCACGCACTACTCACGATTATAATAGAAATAACTTAATTTGCCACATTTTGCATTAACACCGAATCTGAAAGGAGTTCGTAAGTAGGATATTTTGCATTTCAAAGCATTTTTTATAGACCTGATACTATCTTTTTTTCTAGGCTTATAAAAATATTTTTTTAAATATTCAATTGATGTATTCTGCTCGCAACAGGTACTAAATTAAAGCGTCTGCAATATTTCTAAGCCATCAAAGTTTCAAACCAAAAACACGCGAGTTTGTATTACTTCGCATTAAAATCTTTATTTTTGCCAGATTTTATTTTCCATTTTTCCAACAAATATTTAGCAGTCCAAAAACATTAAATAACAATAAACTGACCTTCGCTTTATTTCGACAACGTGACACCTTGAATTTACCTACATATATTACGGTTCATGCTAATGAGTCGCTTTGTCTTTTTTAAAACGTTGATGTTTTTTTTGCGACATTTTGAACCGACGTGACATTACAAATATTATTGAAAGGAAACTTTATGGGGTTTAATTCTTCTGTTTAAAGATTTAAATAATGATAATTATTTACATATGAAGAAGTAACTGACGAAAATTTGAATAACTAGCATTTTAATTAGATTTTTTTCTGAAATTATGAAAATTACACTATTTTATAAAAATATCCCATTTAGGTAAATAGTTTTTAAAAGGGTCAGTCATCGGGAATATTATATAGGCGAAATAAGGGCGATATCACCAAGGTGACAGATCACCATTCAGAATGTAAATATTAATTCAAGTAGCTTTAGCTGTATTTGGTGACGACATTTGCAGAACCAGATACTTCCTCAGATAACCTTCTTCAATTCCTTCGTCCTTCGTCTCTATCTCTTCCGCTTCCCGCCCCATTTAACACTATTACTAAATATTACTTGTGACGAGATTTGCAGAACCAGATACTCCTTAACCTTCCTCAACTTTTCTATCTCCTCCCCTTCCCCGCCTCATTTAGCACCACAACATATCCTAGATTGGTATGTAAAAACCTACTGGGTCCAGACAGTTGAAACGTATTTTGAGAAATAACAAAAAAATAACTAATTCAAGTACCTAGGTATCAATCATTCTTAATGTTTTCTAGCTAATGGAATATCCCAAAATAATTGATTTTAAATGAATTAATTATTTTTATGGAAAACGCCCCTTTTATTGGAAACAATCATTCTAAGAATTGGTTTGTATCCTGGATAGCGTCTCGGATAAATATATCCGAATTTATTCATATGGAACTATTGACTTTTTATAAAAGTCTAAATGAATATTCAATTTTTTTAAAGAAAAACTCTCTTTTAAAACTTTTGAAAGTTATTCCCATCAATGTAATATATCATTGAAGAAGAATATAATAATAATCTAAACGAAAATATGAAAGAGAACAAGACCCAGAAAAACAGAAAAAATACAATGGTCGCAACTGGGTCTCGAACCCAAACCGGGACGTGCGCGTTAACCAATTTCGCTATTGCTACCTTCTGTCAAACCATCATAATTGTCAATCTCATATTTAAAATTTTTAGAATTAACAATATTTATCTTCCACTAATTATTTTTTCATATTATGGGTAACTACCTTTTTATTGGAAACAATCATTCTGAGATTTGGTTTGTATCCTGGATAGCGTCTCAGATAATTATAAAAGAGAGTTTTGGTTACAAAAAATGGATTTTAAATGAGTTTACCCATTTAAAATAGATAAACATTACAGAATTATTTTGTGAACATACACAAAAAGGTGTTAAAAAATAAATAAGATCAATCATTAACGATTCAAGTTTCACCTTGTAATTTTCTATTTTTTATGAGGGGTTGAAATAATTTAACCAAGTGAAAATAACGATACATTCTTGATAATGTATTGTCTTAGAATGAAAGCCAAAATACGGAATAATTAATCTCCCATTGTTTCGAGCCGAAGCTTCCGAGTAAAATTAATCGAAGTATTTACTTAAAGCCTGGTTGAGTGACGTTTATTGAAGATTTCCTATGATTGAAAAGCGATTCAATCTTTTTAGTGATTGAACGAGTGAGATCTCTAACACAGTTTGGTAATTCATCATTCCCTTTATCGCTAATTTTTGATGACTTGCTGTCTATTTTCTGTTTTGTTTGATTAAAATTTATTTACTCATAAATTTTATAGGAATAAATGTAAAGCAGCTAAAACTATTGTACCATATCATTTTTTTTTCAAGCGTATAAACAGCCTGCGACGAAGTTCTTGATTGAGTCCGAGGTTATTTATTAGTGATGAGTTATGAATAATCGTAAAACCTGTTGCAGATGGGAGTGATTGCTTGTTAAAAAAAAAACAGCAACATATGTGCAGTTCACACGCGGTAGAAGTGAAACTTTCAGAAAACTAAAGCAGGCAAGAGTGGGGAGGCTACGAAGCACCGCTTCGGATTATTCTATCTCATTCTCTCGTTGGCTAAATCCAAAATGTGTGAGTTTTCCTCTTTTTAGTGTCGCTTTTTCGTTTCATCGAGTTTGTCATAACGATTGTAAAAAAGTCTTCACTTCTAAAATAATAAAAAACTTATTGATAAAATATCAACATTTCACATAAAAATTCTTTAAGAGAAAATTTCAGTATTCCGCATAAAAAACACTTATTAACAAAATTTCGGTATTTTATATAAAAACCCTTATTGACAAAATTTCAGTATTTCACATAAAAACACTTATTGACAAAATTTCAGTATTCACATAAAAAAACACTTATTGACAAAATTTCGGTATTTTACATGAAAACACTTATTGACAAAATTTCAGTATTTCAAATAAAAACATTTATTGCCAAAATTTCAGTATTTCACACTTCCTTCCGGTAGTGAGTGTAGTTCTATCTTTATCACTGGTCTTTCGAGAATGGCAGGAAATGCATTGCTGTCCGATAATTTTATATGAATATTGTATGACAATCTCTTTGTAAGGGTCCTAACTATATGTTTAAGTATACAACAAAATGTGATACAAGTATTCCCCAACTTCTTATCTTTTGTGTGGAAGAATATTTTTTCAAAAACAACCTATGTTAAATCAGTAGGAGTAATAAATCCTTACGCTTATGGCACTAAAAAGGCGCTAATTCTTGTTTATTTTAACTCGGAAACGTTTTTAAAAAGACTTCCAAATCGCTAGCTTGGCTCCCAACAGAGTTAGCGATGATGCGCTTTTGTTGTCGCCGAATATTTAAATATATCTCATATAGGGATGCAAGGTTTTTAAAAATATCGATATATATCGATTTAAGTCGATATTGATATATCGGTCTGGTAGGCAGATATACCAATATTTATTTTTTATATTAATTTTTTATACTTACCTACGCGAATAATCACAAAATTTGGATGTATTTTTTTTCATAAATTTATTTAAAAAAAAATAATTCCAGTTTTTTGTACCAGCTATCGAACTTAAAAATAGTAGCTTTGACAGTCTGCTTCCTTGTAGCCGGTTTCTGCAGGAACACTTATTGCCACAATTGGTAGATGACTCATTGCCACTTTAAAAAGATTGGGATATACAACTTGCTTCTCTCGCCATGTTTTAAGAATGTTTACTTTAGAGTATTTACAGAAGCAGAAAGATATTACGTAAGTTCGCGTCACCGTCAATTTTTTTCTTTTTATTTGCGTGTGAGCCAAAGATTTATGGTGCTCTCACCTACCACAGATTAGAATATGGAACCGAATATTTTTTTTAGACAGTCAGTGTTTCCAGTAATAGCATTTTACCCGATTTTGTGGGTATTTTAATTTGGGCGGGTTTTTCAATATTTCGATACGATATATTGAGTTTTTCGATATACAATTAAAACTCGACAAAACGAACTACCACATAATAGCTGTTTACAGAACACACGGTTCGAATATCTCGTCATTTATAAATGACTTTAAACACATACTGTCAAAATTTAGTAATAAACTTTGCTTTATTGCAGGAGACTTCAATATTAACATTAATGAAAACGTAGAAAATAATTTAAAAAATGAATATATTAATTGTATGACTGAATTTAACTTCATATCGTGTATTAATAAAAATACGAGAGAAATAAAAAATCACACTCCATCTTGTTTAGACCATATATGGACTAATATAAATATTAAAGATATTGACAAAATGAAATCAATTGTTTGGAAAACGAATATAACTGACCACCATGCATGCATACTTCTCTACGATAACAAAATTAAACCTAAAAAATTTAATCTAACAAAGACAAAATCCTACACAAATATGACTATTTTATCGAACAAACTAAGAAATGAACAATGGAACAACGTGTTAAATAGTTATGATACCGAAACTTGCTCAAAAAACTTTGAAAATATATTATCTCAACACATAAAAAATTCAACTACTGAAACAACAGTCCACATTAAACCAAAACTTAGAATTTTAAAGCCTTGGATAACACAAGGACTTCTAATATCAATTAGAAACAAAGAAAAACTTTATAAAACAGCATTGAAAAATCCTCTAAATGAAAAAGCATGCACTTTTTACAAAAATTTTAAAAATAAATTAACAAAGTGTATAAAAAAAAATAAAGAAGACTATTTCAAAAATAAAATACTTTCTACAGACAATAACAATAAACAAATATGGAAAACAGTCAACTTAGCCATGGATAACACTAAAAAAACACAAAAAATTAAATTCATTGAACATGAAAATAAAATCATAGATGCTAATATTCAACCTAAACAATGTGCAAACATCTTTAATTCTTTTTTTGCTAATGTGGGAAAAAATCTTGCGAAAAATATCAATAAATCTTTTAACATGAAAACACAATCGATTGAAAATGTACACAATCAAAATAATTTATCAAAATTTGAAAAAACCTCAGAAAGTGAAATTTTAAAAATAATAGAAGGCATGAAAGGAGGTTCATCTCCCGGATTTGACCTTATTACAGTACATTTTCTAAAATCCATGAAAATTCATTTGGTAAAACCAATTACTCATTTGATAAACTTAAGTTTAACAGAAGGAATATTTCCGACAAACTATAAAAACACAATTATTTCACCTATTTATAAATCTGGAGATCCACAACAAGTAACTAACTATCGTCCAATTTGTCTAATCTCAAACATTGGAAAGATTTTTGAAAAAATTGTTAAAAACCAATTGGTCACTTTCCTAGAAAGTAATAAAATTCTTCACAAAAACCAGTTTGGTTTTATAAAGTCACTCTGCACACAAGATGCTATTTCTAATGTAACCTCATACATCAATGAATCATTGGATAAAGGTGAAAAATGTGCCGGTATATTTATTGATCTCAGAAAAGCCTTTGATAGTATATCCCATGAGATTCTACTAAAAAAACTGAACAATGTAGGTATAAAAGACAATGCGATTAAATGGATTTCGAACTACCTAAAAAATCGACCGCAAGTCGTAAAAATAAATCAAATTAATAGCGATAAAGAAATATCAGACTTTGGAATCCCGCAAGGTACAGTAATCGGACCAATCCTTTTCACCATATATGTTAATGACATTTTTTTTCAACCACTACATGGCCAAATTACTTCATATGCCGATGATACGGTACTAATAGTTAGCGATAAAACTTGGGAAAAAGTAACATTTAAAGCCACCGAAGACATAAATATTTTAAAAAATTTCTTCGACGTAAATTTACTATCACTAAATAGTGATAAAACATTTGTAATTCCATTTGCAATACACAAAAATGATACCCCTAAAAACATTGACATCATCATCCATGATAATTCCAAAACACATAGTAAAAACTATTGTATCCCAAACTGCACAATATTAAAAACAACAAACACAATCAAATATTTAGGAGTTATTATCGATAAAAATTTGAAATGGAAGGAACAAATTTGTCAAGTTGTAAAAAAAATTAGAAAATTGATTTATATATTTTTAAGAATCAGAAATTTTTTATCTGTAAAAAACTTATATCTAATATATTACGCTTTGGTTCAATCAACTTTACAATATGCTATCATTAGCTGGGGATCCGCATACAAAACTACTCTTTCCCCGATTGAAGTTGTGCAGAGGCTAATAATTAAAATTATATTAAAAAAACCTTCTGACTACCCAACGGATCAATTATTTAAGGAATTCCAAGTACCTTCTTTCAAAGATCTGTACAATAAAAATGCATTGATTCAAATTATAAAAGAAAAAGAAAAGTATCAATTTATAACTGAAAACCGTACAAGACATAAATATATTTTTTCATGCCCAAAATTAAACACTTCCTTCGCACAAAATTTTTATACTTATCAAGGAAGACTTATTTTCAACCGACTACCGGATGAAATTAGAAAAATTAATGATAAAATCAAATTAATAAATACTGTTAAAAAATATTTTAAAGATAATCTCAAAAAAATAAAAATAAAAGTTTCCAACTAATCTAATCTCAAAAATAACTTATAACTCAGTTTCCTAGTGATACTCCAATTCTAGATACATTATCCAAATAATAGAATTGTTTGATAGTTGATAAATACTTATAATTACAATTACATTAAACCGAACTTACAACTTATTGTTTTTTTTTTTTACATTCACATTGTAATTTAAGAACTTAAGATATAATAAAGCATTTAAAAAATGTACACTACTCTTCCAGACACAAGCTAATGCTTCCATGGAAGAGTGGTATTAATTAAGATATTTGAACATGAATGTACACAAATTATTACATAATGTACATTTAACATTATATTTTATATGCTAATATATAAAAATAAAAAAAAAATAAAAAAAAAAAAAAATATCGGCATATCGATATTTTTAGGGGTCGACATATTTATCGGTTTTCCGATATATCGTTGCATTCCTAATCTCATGGCCCAAAGGTTGTGTCCATTTTTTATTCGGGTGCGCTTACGTCATCGAACGGGGAGGGTGGTCAGACATGAGCCACGAAATTCACTCTGCGCGTATAGACAATCATTCATAATTCCGCAACGGAAAGGGTTACATTGCTATAGGAGCGTCGTCAGGTAGATCTTGAGGTGCTCTAAAAAGAAAGTTGAGAAAAAACGTAAGGTGAGCCATTTTTAAAACTTGTTGATGTTTGCATTCAAAATTTTTATACATATTTCAAAATATAATAATTTTTTCGTATCAAAAAAAATTAAAGCGTATTTCATCACCTTTAAAAAACAGTATTTCGTTTCCGGATGCGTTCAGAAATGTTTAATTTATTAGGATTTTTTTGCAAAACGGAAATATTTTGACTCTGACAAAATAGGCCCGAAAGGTTAACATTACTTCCGTACAAATGTTAAGAGGATACTCGTACATGTTTTATTTAAATTACAACATGTCGAAGAGATTGCATAAACTTCATCATTATGTTCTTCCCCTTATCCTATTCGGGTCGGGGACCCATTGCATCGACAAGGTTCCTCCATACGTCCCTGTCTTGTGCTGATTGTTCGGCCTCTGTTCATGGTAGACCCATCCTCTCCCCACAGTTTCTGGAGTTGCCTCGCCCAACTGTGTCTGGGGCGGCCCACTGGACGTCTACCCTCTGGAATCGCACTCAGTATCTTCCTCGGAATTCGGTCATCAGACATTCTTAGTACATGCCCAAGCCACCTCAGTTGCGATTTTTCTCTGAAGAGTAGCAGTGGTTCAATGTTTAGATCATCTCGGATCGTTGAGTTTCTTATATGATCCCATTTCGTAACCCCTGCCACTCCTCTCAAGTACCTCATTTCGGCAGCTTGGACTCTAGATAAAATGTCTCATAAATTTAAAAAATATAAATAAATACCCACATATTGTAAGTACTTTTAATTGTTATATTACAATTTATCTTAAAAAGATGAGAGCCTTGCATCGAACCACTCTTAAAATAATTACATGAAGAGCAACAAATATTTTTCGAAAAATGCGTTGTTTTCAACGATAGGCAAATGCTTGCCCTTGTAGGGAAGCGCCGTGATTGTAATGTTGTATTACATTATTTCTTTTGAAATATGGTAAATATTACAGTTACAAATACCTATCTAAATAATGAAATCATATGTACTCAAACATTATGGATGAACGTACCTACATATTTCAGTTTATAATATGATTTTAAATCTGGTAAATTTTCGTTCCAAACTGACCTCAGTAAATCAAAACCGAAACGTTTTTAGACAGTACGCAGCATTGATTAAGAGGGGTTCACCTCTATACATAATAAATATTCAAGGATCTCCAGTTCAGGGCGGGGGGTTAAATTAAACATTATTTGTAGGTAAATCGGTAGACCTTTTGACCAAATAAGGTATCCATTCTCCCGGGAATTAAACAGGCAGGTGTAGGTATATTCTCAATCGGATACCTGACTGTAATTATATGCTCGACAAAGCTCTCTCGTGAGAAGCATAGGTCCTAGATAAATATAGTTAATATTCGATTGGTACCATTAGATCAGTTAATGTGCCTACTATTAAGAAAAAATCAGTTAAATTATGTTTAAAGGGTAGGGAAGATAAAGGAATCCATTTTAAGCCTAACAGGGAATATCTCAAATATAAAGGTAAACATAAAAATTCACGAAAAAAAATGCCTTCTCAGGATCGCACCCTGTAACTCAAACTGTATACACATTAGTAGTGAAGAAGAAATAAAATATCTTGGAATAATTATCGATAATAACATCAAATGGAAAAGTCAAATAAATTCCACAGTAGCCAGAATGAGAAAACTGATCTATATATTTTTTAGACTTAGAAATACTGTAACATTAAAATTACTAAAAGATATTTATTACGCACTTGCGCACTCTGTACTACAATATGGAATCATAGCTTGGGGGGGGGGGGGGGGGTGCATATAAATCTTCCCTACTTCCACTGGAAACAATTCAAAAAATATTAATAAAAATCATCTTAAAAAAGCCCAACAATAAATGTTTTCCAAGATTTACCGGTTCCCCCACTAACAAAAATTTATGACAAAATTGCACTCCTACAATTACATAAAGATTTATTTAATAAAAATACTATACCACAATTAAATATTAGTAAAAGAATCATATCTGTTGGAGGATTAACCGTACCATTAGTACGAACTACAACAGCACAACATCACTATACATTCAAGGGTTTAAAATTATTCAACAAATTACCCCTAGATATACGATCGGATGAAAACTACGAAACATATAAAAAAAAAAATTAAATTGAAATACTCTAGTACCACCTCATAACTTTAATTATTGTTTAGAAATATGTTTTGCTTTATCAATCCTTTGAATCATTTATTAACTAACCAATAATTTTATGACATGTATCGTATTTTCTATAAAATTACTATTAGTTATTGTAATAATATTTTTAATTCATATACTTAGATAAGTATTTAGTTGTCCTCTCCTAAACACAAGCAACTACTTTATTAGGAGAGCGATTGAAATATTGTTGTTATATAATGTTGTAAAATTGTAATTATAATTAAATGTTTAAGTGAATAAAAAAAAAAAATAAATAAATAAATAAAAACTCTTAAGTAAAATTAAGGTCATTAGAAATCTGTTTTATTTTAATTGCTTGTCACTAAAAATCGTAGTTAAATATTGACATCTACTAATGTGATCCCTAAGACACAATCGCGACGAACAAGATAGTCATATAGTGTGTAATAAAAATAAAAATAGTACAACATTTATTTTTCAATAGATCATTAGCTTGTTTCACATTTACACATCATAATATTTGACTTGACAATATTGACAAAAAGGTTAGGTACCTACTGGTCAACTGGACATTTCGGAATGTAGCTGGTTTTCAGAAGAAAATAGGTCATTTATTTGTTTTAAACCAATTTATTTGAATGTATTTGTTTACCGGTTTCTGGAATAACTCTTAGTTTGTCAAGAATTACGCAATGGAAAGACGCAATTTGAAGAGGGTATTACAAGAGAAAACCAGAAATATGTCATTTTTAAATCAGATTTTAGACGTATTGACTCTTTTCCACAAAAAAATATAAATGGATTTAGAAAGATTGTTCTTTTATCTAGCATTCGCATGTTTTAAATTTTGAGAAAATATGTTTATTTTTAGTATAATTAGGTTATACCATATAGGTCGTTGGCAGATTTGTTAAATTTTCAAAAAAGATTTTGTATTATACCACACCCATTTCAAATCATAAAATAAATCAATACATTATCTGGGTATCGCATGTTATAGAATTTTAATTTTATTTTTTTATTTTTATTTATTTATTAAAATACAATACAGAATATAGTATATTATATAAAGCATTGTACTCCCAAGAGTTAATAAACTCATTGCGGGAATGATACGCATTACATGAAACATATAGCTGTATGTATTAAGTGGACATATCATAGGACATATACAACATTATTATTTCAGATAGACATTCATAAAATGAAGTTTGAGCATGTTAGTTTGGGTCTTTTTACATTGACTTGCACATTTGATCTCGTTGGGTAGTTGATTATATTTTGTGTAAGCTATGTATTCTAGGGATCTTAGTCCATATTTTTTTGATTTGATTTTTGGTATATGAAGTTTGTTGTGATTTCTTGTGTTGTGTTGGTGTACGTCGCAATTGTAATTGAGTTTAGTGTTGGAATGTGCCGAGTGTTGAATTACTTGTAATATAGTTTTTGTTATTTCAAAAGTGGGAATGGTGTTAAAAGGAAGTATTTGGGTGTTTCTGTAAATGTCTTTGACGTGTGTATCCCAAGGTAGACTGAATATATTTCGCAGGGCTCTATTTTGGACGACTTGGACTTCTGAAATCATTTTTTTTGTAGCAAATCCCCAGATTCCGGCAAGATATATTAGATGTGAGTGAATCATAGCATGGTAAATCGATCTTAATAGAGAAGGAGGAAGTAACCCGCGAAATCTATATAAAACACCAGTTATAGGAGTAATTTTGGATAGAACATGTTTAAATTGGTGATTCCATGTGAGTTGTGAATCAATGAAAAGGCCAAGATATTTTGTAACATCAGCCCTTTCAAGGCGGTTATTATCAAGACTTATATTAAGACTTACATTTTTTTTATTTGCAAACAATATGTAATGTGTTTTTCTTATGTTTAGGCTAAGTTTGTTTAATCGCAACCAGTTTGCCAGGCAAGCTATATCCCTTTCCATTTCCTTTTCTAGTTCGTTTAAATCATTATTGTGATAAAGAATCACTGTATCATCTGCATAAAGTTGTATTGTACCCTTAAGTCCCCATTTAGTAATATCATTTATATATATTAAAAATAGTAATGGTCCAAGTACGGAGCCCTGAGGCACACCACATTTTATCGTTCCCATGCTGCTTGTCCCTTTTCCAACAAAGGTCTGACAGTGTCGGTTAGAGAGGTAACTACACAGTAACTTCAGGGGAGTGCCTACTATGCCTAGGTGTTCTAACTTCTTTAGTAGTATCCCGTGGTCAACCGTATCGAAAGCCTTTTTTAAATCTATAAATAAGCCTGCAGTATGCTTACCCTGGTCTATATGTTTTTGGAGGGCATATACAAAATCGAAAGCAGCACATTTTGTGTTAGATTGGTTTCTGAATCCATACTGTTGGGATGCGAGTAAATTGTTTGATAAGAGATATTTAGTGAGCCTAAGCTTAATAACCTTTTCAAAAACTCTAGAGAAAACAGAGAGGATGGATATAGGACGATAATTAGAAGGATTTTTTTTGCAATCATCTTTGTAAATCGGAATTATTTTTGCTATCTTTAGTTGATCTGGGAAGATTCCACTATCCAGGGATTGATTAATAAGAAAAACAAGGTGGTCAGCTAATACATCTTTGCAAAAGTTCAGGTGCACGGGTGTAATTCCATCTAAACCTGGAGATGCATTAGACTTTAGTTGAGAGATGATACTGAGAACTTCTGTTTTATTTGTTTTGGCCATATATAGGGACTGGATTGCTTTTTGATCCGTGTTTATAGTGATAGAATCATCTGGATATGATGCAATTGTAGCTGCTAAGTTTTCCCCAACTGATATAAAGAAGTTGTTAAAAGTTGAAGCTATCTGTGTTGGGCATGTTATTTCTTCATTCTTAATCAAAAGACAATTAATTTCATCTTTCTGGGGTGTCGAACTATTTGTAAGAATTGCATTTATTGTTTTCCATGTCTGTCGCGGATTACGCAGGTTTTCTTTAAGTATATTCGTGTAGTATTTAGTTTTAGCATATCTTCTATAATTGGTAACTTGATTTCTTGTTTTATTTCTCAGTGCTGTGAATATATCACTTTGCTGATTTTTGTTCCAGAGTTTAAACGCATTGTTGCGCTGTTTGATAAGTGCATTTAATGTTGCATCAAACCATGGAGTATTACCCCTCCGTTGGTCTCCTATACGTAACTCAGATTTATGTTGGGATGATTTTATTGCTGTTTTGATGTATTCATTAAAATTATTAAAGTTTTCATTGGCATTACTGGTGGTTTCGTGTGGAAAGTTGTGGGATTCTAAATATGCTTTTAACATGTTTTTATCGGTTTTGGTGTTGTTTGAAGAAGAATGTATTCTATTATTAGTGTGATGTTTCAAGCTGTTTTGGTAATCTAATATCAAAATGTTATGGTCACTTAGGCAGGTATCTATATTTGCAGTAGTTGAGGAGATATTTTGTCTGTTTGAGATGATATGGTCTATTAGAGAAGTAGAGGTATCTGTTACTCGTGTAGGATAGGATGTGTTACATATAAAACAGTTGTAAGAGTCTAGCGTGTTGATGTATTTAAGAGATGTGTTATTTTTTTGAAGAATGTCAATGTTGAAATCACCAAAAATAAGGGTATCATTTCTACAGTTATTTAAAATAGATTCAAGATACATTAAGAATTCGTTAATGTTTGAGGTAGGCTTTCTGTAGATAACATAGATATTTAACGGTTTAAAATTTCTATTGCGGATATTAATTCCTAGGAAGGAATTTTCACTACAATGTTTTTCAATAGTTGTAGCATTTAATGAATGGTGTGTGTAGAGAATCACCCCTCCTCCTCTTTCATTGGTGCGAGACGCAAATGCACTTTGGTAGCCGTCGATGTTGAAGAAGCACTCCTCACCATCTTCCAACCAGGTTTCGGATATTGCAAGTATGTGTACAGTCGGTGTGATGCTCTTTAAAGTTTCTTCAATCTCGTCAATTTTATTTCTGATACTTCTCGCGTTAAGATACATTATTCGAAGGCTATTTTTTTTTGGCTTATAATCTTCAATTTTCTCATATTTGTATTCATTTATGCTGGCCTGGGACCCGGATGCTGTAGTTACAGTTGAGTTAGCCATAGTCAACTCTCTCCATTGTGCGTAACATCATTATGGTACGGTAGGGGCAGTCCCTATCGTTTGATCTATGTTTTGGTGCCTCAATTTTGCCTTTGGCCATTTTAAAGCAGTTCCAGCAACGGAATTCTTCTTTTTGTTCCTTCTTTGTGCAGTCAGATGATTTGTGTTCGCCAGCACAGTGTAGACAACGATCTTTTGATTCAGTACATCTCGCGGCGAAGTGACCGTATCCCATGCATTTATAGCACTGCATGATTGGGCAGCTGTCTTCGACTCGGACTCGCTGGAAACCTATATTTATTCTTTCTTGTTTTAACATAGCCGAATGTACTTCTTTTTTGACGATCAGAATAACATTTCGTAGCCTATCGTTTTTCCTGCTGTTGGTGAATCTTTGAATTTTAATAGCTTCCTTATCATTTCCAGTGGCTTCGTAGATAGTATCATTTTGTTGCAAGATCATGTCTATTATTTCGGAATCTTGTGTTTCTTTTTCGATCCCCTTCAAGATAACATTAGGTCTAAGACGTTTGCTCTCATAAGCAACCAAGTTACCGTTGGTCAGCCCTGGAATTGCAGCTCTGATTTTATTAGCATCGTTGGAGGTCTGACACTTGATGATAACCTTGTTGTCTTTAGCGGCAATAAGGGAATTAATGCCTACCTTGAGCTCAGATGGTTTGACATCCTGTCTTAATATGGCCTTGATGTCAGAGGTAGATCTTGTCTTATCGGTAGCACTGATAATGACCGCATGTGATGACCTTCCAAAAGCCGTGATTCCTGCATAGCTGTTTAAAGGGGGGTTATTCTGATGATAACCAGCTACTGGAGTGGTGGCCGTTTTATGCATCAGGGCCATTTTTTCCTTTAAGATATCTTTTTTAATTTCATCGTTTTTAGCATTCATATTTATGACGAGCGATTTGTTTTCTTCCATTATTTGTTTAAACTCATTAAGATTTTGGGTAATTTTTTTTGATAGCGGCCGGAGTATTTTCAATTCGCCCTTTATTAAATTTTTTTCAGCCACTAAGTGGGCTATAATATCGAATAATTCATCCATTCCTTCGATTATTTTTTCCTTTTGGCTAATGGATATTTTTCCTTTATTTTCTGTTAGTGTTGTTTTCACAGAATTTATTATGGTTCTTGAATTAATTAGTTCATTATTCATTAGTTGGTCAGGTTCTATCGATATAGATTTCTTTTCTTCTTTATCTCTCTCATTTTCCGAATCGGACGATATAATATCCTCATCGTGTTCGTTTGGCGATCTTGGTGTCAAAAATGATTTCGTGAAAGGGTATGAATTTTCATTTCTCGGTGTTCTATTATCTTTTTCCATTTTAGAATATTAATCAAATTATTTTTGTTATTTAAACGCCTAGTGCCATCTGTTAAACAAAAGCGGTAATTAATTAATTATGTATTATCATCTGTTGACAGGTAGTGGAACGTTTTTATTAATTTTTTCGTTTAATGCTTGTAGGTTGTTGTATACCGCCATCTATGGACTAGTAGTGATGAGGGTTTTTAGTTTTGTAGATAGGTGGTGCTGTTATTATTTACAATTTATTTTAGTAAATATAACAAAAAATTATTTTGGATTCAATCAGTTTCGAACTGGGGTCGACAGGAACCAAAGTCAGAAACTCTAGCCACAGGGCCAAATGCTAATGTACTGGTACCGAGATTAAATCACATAATAAACTGTAATGATTCTGGAAATGTCAAAGAGATATGTGTTTTTATAATTATTGTTTGTTTTTTACACACGATTCACTGTATTTATTTATAATTTCACTATAGATATGTGAGTTTCTGGATATGATTTAATATTTTCACAGTCACCAGTGTAATAGATAATTATTAATTACTGTATCTGCAAAATATTCACTCACTGGCGGTAAACTATGTGTCAATTTTTTTGGTAAAATCACTTTTTGAGCATTTCCCGGTAGAATACCGGGAAGACAAACACACCGGGCGATAGCCCGAGAAAAAATACTACACTTCAGCAACGAGTTCGCTTCGATTTGCTCACTATTTCAATGTTTTTATTTTTAAGAATCGGGAGCTAAGAAATGAGCGACAATTCTCAGAACTTATAACGATATATTACGATACGATAACGATATATTATACGATATATTATATTTTAAATAAAATCATTCAAAAATATATACGTACATGTGTTTCTTGACGAAAATTGGTCCGTTTGTGTATTTATTTGCGCACTTACAAACTAATATATTTCAGATTTTTCCAACATTCTTATTTAATTTAGACATTATGGAAAAATGATAAATACTTATAATCAAAAAATTATTACAAAAAGTACATTATTTTAATAGTTTTATCATCACGCCTTTCAGCATTTTTGGATGTAGGTATAAATTAGAGCAAATTTGGAATGAAATAAAATCGATATTGAGTTATAATTTTAAAAAGCTGGTACCAAGAATAATTAATCTTTCTCATTGTAACCGCCCTGCACGATCGTTAGAACAACTGAGGGAGCGGGCCGTATCGGTAGAGACGGGGCGTGAAATAAAAGGCGTCAGTCGGTGTAGTGAGTCAGTCTTTATTGTTGCGCTACGTAGCGAGGTCGGAGCGGAGCGGAGTGTCAGTGGTGCCGTTGGTGTTGCTGCGTGATGATGAGTGAAGAAGGTCAGGAGACTACGGCGGTGAAGATCACTGGTCTTCAGGGAGCCGGCGTGTTGCTCTACACCATGGCGGTGTAGAAGTGACCTTGGTCCAGGCGGTCGACCGTCGTCGTGGTGACGAGGTATGGCGGCTGTGTGGCTTTTGAGTCGACACACACACGTGACGCAGGAAGGAACCTTGAGAGGCGATGAGGATGCTGGTTGCTGGCTCGTTGCCGGTTGCTAGTTGCTGGCTTGTTGCCGGTTGTGTTTGCTGGCTCGTTGCCGGTTGCTGGTTGCTTGACATCTCATGTCGAGGCGCGATGGGCCGGACAGCGAGATGGTAGTTGGAAATGGAGTCCTCGAAGGTGTCATGAAGATGTTCCTGAAGTCACACTGGATATGCGTTAAATCACTTGCTGCGAGAGCGATATCAGCCCGCGTGGGCTGAATAATGCGTAGCGACATTGTATCACCGCCCGATGTGTAAATGTCGAACCATGAATGAAGACTGAACTGAACTGAGCGAGCGCTTGCTTATATACTCGCGGCGAGTAATTAATCTCACGGTAGGCAATGCTGGGCGAATTCACGCAAAGCTGAGAAATCGCTCGAACCTTCTGTGGGCACCATAGTACAGCCACACGTTTTAGGCCTTTCGCGTAAGTGGCGGAATTATTATTTACGAGGCGGCGCGGCCGGCCGTAGTAACTGTAGGTAGTGTGCTTCTAGCGCGTTCTGTGTAGTTCAGTGGTGGCGCCATGAATTTGGCAGACGTGGCCGCCACACAACTTTTGACGAAATGTGGATTTTCGGTTGCTGACTGGTTAAACGCTCTTAATGTTATTTTTTACAAATGGGTATGTATTAAGCCGGATTTCTGGCGAATAAAATACAAAAAAATGAATTCATCTTGTATATAGCGCGTGTGAACAGAGACAAAAAAGGAATTTACAGCATGCAAGTGGATGGAAGAAGAATTCAGGGAGGTCTCCGGAGGATATGGCACAGTTAATGAACTACAAGGACAAGAAGAGTATGTATACAAGATGATGAAATGTGAATGAGACAAGGGGCAAGGCTCTCTGTCTTCTAGAAAATAGTGTAATAGTTTTTTTTTATTCCAGTAAAAAGAAAATTACATTTTCACTCATTTAACTACAAATAATTAAACACGTTAAACTAAACTAAATATTACAATACAGCGCTCTTCTATTTCATTACTTTGTTTATCAAGAATAAAAATTAATGTAGCTATATTTTTCTAAATTAACACAGCTTTTTTCGTTTTTAATGTCGTTTGAGAGGCAATTTTATATGTTGCATCCCTCGTAACCAATGGATTGTTTACCACAATTAGTGTCGATGGTGTTTAAATTTATGTTATCGTGTTGTCATGTAAAGTGTTTGGGTACTTGGGACGTTTTAATGAATTCTGTGTTTGTATGTACGAGTTTATTGTTTATTTTGTGTATAGTAGACATGTGTTGTATTCATACGGTTTTCTTAATGTTAATAGTTATGTTTCCATATATATATTTTTTTGTGTATGTTCTGGGTTTGTGGTGAAATAGTTTTTTGATTACCTTGTTTTTTATTATATGTAATTCATTTATGTATGTTTCACATGCGTTTCCCCAGATTTCAATAAAATGAATTAAATTTGAGTGTACGAGACTATTAGTTATTTGCTTACTTAATAAAACATGTTTATTAAAACGTACTTATGGTCTCAGTGTAATGTGACTGTGCATTAAATTTTGGTTTAATTTCAAGCAAAACTATCTTCAAGTCGGTTCCTCATTGCGGAACGTAATGATCCGGATCGTAACCCCTACTCCAATTTCCATTGTGGACAAGGCTCCTCCACATTTCGTGGTTCTGCGCTGCGTGGAGAGCTTCGGATACTGACATACCGGATGCCAGCGATACTTGATCACTCCAGAGCATTGGTGATCTTTGTTTCTTCTGCCAAATGCCGGTGATTGTGAGTGTCTCCGAGTTAAAGTCTTCAGTTTGGCGAGCAACTTGTCCAAAATACGTTGGAGGATAGTTGCCTATTTTGGATCTCTTCCAGAATGGACACACGATTGTCTATGGAATCCTTACCATTTTCTCCAGCACTACATTATGAGGGCGTCTATCCGCTATCTTTCGCTGGTTTAAGTGTTCATGTTTCTCCATTAACACACCGTTGAGAAACATAGGAAAATCAACACCCGGACTAGTCGATGGTCTTCTTTATGCTTCTGTCACTCCATATACTTTACATTTTGCTCATGGCGTCTTTTGTCATGCAAATTCTTCTTTTCACTTCTGTTTCTCAAACTTTTTCGTCACTACTACTTCGTCACTACAAACTATTTAAGAATTTTTTATTTTTTATTATTGTACTTTTTTTTATTGTTGTACCTATATTTTTGTAGTTCCAGAGGCAACATGTATAATAACGTGTTGTAGTGAACTCAACATAAAATTCGTGCGAGTTTTTGTCGTCTCTTTAGAACATGTACCTAATTCACTTTGCCTTTTTACTCAGCCGTCAGCCTTTATAAGGTACGTATCAATCATGGCATGGGATAGCAAACGGAGCCAACCCTTGGGGTGGGAGAAAATATTGACGAGAAATGGGGTTGCCTAGGGGAATAAAAAAACAATTCGAAAATTATTTGAAGTTTTCGGGAAACATAACAAAATTGTTACCGATAACATAGAAAGCAAACATGAAATTTGATTGCGGATGATTCTATATTTTTCAAGAGCGTACTTCAATATTTTTTAGACGTAGTCTATCATTCTGCGTAGGAATATTTGATTTATATTATATTTATTATTTAAGTCTTTACGTGGGAGTTTTTGTGTGGGCTATTTTTAGAAAAGTCAACATTAGGACCAAAAAAATCGAGTTCGATTGCAAATGTTGTTGTAAAACAATGTTGTGGAATTTCAATAATTATGATTTCTTTAATATCACACTATGAAAATTAATTCACGTGGTCCAAATAATGCTTAAACTGAAAAAATCAAGTGCACTTTACACGCGGTAGAAGTGAAACCTTCACCCGCACAATCTCAAAAAATAACCTTGAAAAGTGAGTTCATAATCAAAGCTGCCAATGACGCTTCGTATGTACTGTAGGTACGTAGGTAAGGTTTCATTATATCTCATTATCTCGCAGGTTAAATCGTGTAAATGTATGTATTTGTCTCTTTTTAGTGTCGTTTCCGTTAAACCGAGTTTCAAATCACAGCGGTGCTAAAGAAGTTCTTTTTTTTTACATTAACTCCACACAGGAGGCCCTGAAGAAAATAATTTCCCTCAGGGCCTATGTCATCTGGGATGCTGTATGGAGGGTCTTTTTGAGGAGAGGAAGGATTGATAGCAAAAAGAGTTTTATATCATGGACATATGAATATATCTGGACCTGCCCTAAGTGATAAAAACGTATTATTTCTCTCTCCCAATGGAGCCGACTATAGCTCCGCCTTGGAGCCAGCCAGCCAGAATCTAAAAAATGTGACGTCATCATTCTTGTCCTGAGCAGCGCGCTGGTCACATCGCACATTTTACAAACAAAAGTGAGAGCTTGTGCTATACATTATGCCCTAATATATGTGAACGTAGCGAATGTGGGCGTTTCTCCAGTGAGTTACAGGGGTAAGTAAATTATGAAACATTTGTAGAAGTGTCTCAATTAAACACGGCAACAAAATATTCCCGTGAGAAAAAGGGTGAACTTTCTTTTGCCGATTTCGACTACGCAAATATGATAATAACGTGGCAGGCAATTCGCGCTCCCATGTAAAACGGTCTATTCATTAAAAAGCAGTTTTGCTTTTAAGAACTAAATGGTGATATTATAATGCGAGATGCCTATATACTGTCAGATTGATTTTTTAACAAATCAGTCATCTTCCCCTCTTCACCCTCCATAGTTTGGTTTTACCCCTCATCTGTAACTTCTGGTCTATTAAATTTGGATGTCTATGGTTTTATATACTTTTTAGTATCACTTTAACATAAGAAATCTTGAACTATATTTTTAAATCAAATAATTAAGCTATCATGGATAATAGATCATTAAAGGAATTCGTTAAAGAAGTTAAAACATTGAAGTGAAATTATATAAGCTGTCTGCTATATTATAATATATAATATAGTATGTAGGTGTAAATAAGTTTTACATAAAAATTCCGACGTGTCCATCCAATTCCATTGTCTCGAAGTGTTACGTAAAACACCTCCAGAGCTGTGGTAGGCGTACTAAGAAAGCCTTATTGAATCGACGGAAAAAAGATTAGCGAAAGTGAAGTGAAGCGTTTTCACGAAAGTTTTGTGCACTTGATTCTTTTGGAAACTTTCGTAGAACTTTGAACACTCTCAACCGTGCCGCTGTCACTACTGTGTGTTCAACACTTCATGAAACGTTACAAACTTCTTCCACTTTTGTTCTTCTCGCATAATATTGTGGTGTAGTGTTGTTCATAGCACATTGTTTTAGTTTTCGAGGAGTTGTCATTTACTCGTACTATTTTATGATCGACGTTTGTTTAAAAAGCTCACAACGACATGACGTTGTTCCAGAAACAGGGAATACATTTATAAACGAGTATCTCCGGGTTTTTCCTGGGTGAAATTTACGTAAAACTATTGTTCAATGGTAAATTTTAACTAAGGTTTAAGCTATTTATCATTTTAATATCTTATTTAGATATATTTTCTGAGAATATTATCCGAATTTGTCAAAGATAAAAATTATAATTTACTTTCATAATGCAGAAGTCGAGAGAAAAGTATCTCTACATATTATAAGATAAAGTTTTCCGCCGCGTCTGTCTGTCTGTTCGCGATAACCTCAAAAACTACTGAACGAATTTTCATGCGGTTTTCACCAAAAGATAGAGTGATTCATGAGGAAGGTTTAGGTATATAATTTGTCAAGGTTTCGTGTAAATTGGTTGAAATATATAATATATAAAGGAGAATTTCTGTATGTGGTGGACAAGCGGGCTGGCAAGCGGGGGCTGTGGATTTGATTTGTATGCAAATCCACAGTTTTATGACCTTTAAAATAAGAGGAAGGTCACTGTCTACATTTGATTTCGAAAACTCTATATAAAGCCGGGGACTTTAGCTAGTATGAATTAAAAAAAAACATTGACAATTTAAAGTTTAGAGCGTTGTTTCTCAACGTATGTTCTATTTCCCACCGCGCACCGGTGCGGTGGCTAATTTTAATGTTTTGGAGGCAATGCCGAAATAATTAATTAACAATATTTGTTTTAATTTTTGTAAAAATACACAATTTGTTGACAGTTTTTTGGTTAAAATGGAAACCATCAATTTACGGGAAATAAAAGATGAACATGGGTGTGAGGGTATCATTTTTTGTTTCCTCATGAATTCAATTGCAAGATTTTTATTGATCTGTAGATGTAGTTATAGTTTTTTTGGTTCTTTTTTTAAGTGTTTACCTATAGAATTGCGTAGAATTGGTAGGTAATTTGTAAACAAAATTCAGAGAGAAATAAATATGTATTAACCATGAACCAAGAAAAAAAATGGCGAGGGCCAGGAAATTTTTGAAGCGTTGAAGTGGGGCATGACACAAACATAAGGTTAAGAAAACGCTTTTATGTAAATTGGTTGAAATATATAATATATCTGGCCAAGCGGCAGCGGGCAGCGGGCTGGCACACGGGCGGTGTGGATTTGATTTAACAGATGTCGTTGGTTATAAATGTTGGAAAAAGGCGTTGTGTTTCATTAGCCACAGCAACGTGCATCCGGGTCTGCTAGTACCAAATAAAGTTAAGACTAAAATACATAACTTTTCTGAATGATTTAAGTCTAATATAACTAACTTACGAATATGTACGGGAACCGAACCAATAAACTTCCGAATCAAAATTAAACACAATCTACCGCGTTACGGAAGCAATCATTACACGGGATACACTTTATTGTCATTGCAAGTGATGCGAAATGCTGGGAGTGCGAATAGGGACTATTATACAGATAAGATCCAGTATTCGTGTGTTTACCTTTGTTGCCTCAGCCGGAATGGGGGTCGGTTGTTGGTCCGTTGGGAAGCCAATAAACACGATGCATGTTTGTGGTGAATGTTTAGGGTAGCAATCCTCGCCTTTCCCGTAAGACCGAATGTTCACAGTTTACAGACTTAGAAAATACCCACTTGTGCTGGCTTCTTTCTGTTTCTAGCAGCTATGAATAATTTATTGTTCGTTTCATGTAAACTCATCTCTTTATCTTTTCTGTATACCTATACTAAACAGTCTATTGATGTGGTCTATTGAGGTGATTTTTCACAAAAACGGCGCTATACAAGTTATCCAAATATTATTATTATTTAAAGAAACAGTTTAATATGACGTCACTAAATATGTATTGATGGTTCTACTTACGATTTCTTGGTCATCGCAAATATAAAAAATCAGAGTGTGCAATTCACACGCAGAAGAAATGAAACTAGAAAGACGCTAGATGACGCTTTCTTTCCTTTTGCCTATTTATTTTAAAGTGGTCGAAGATTGGATATTTATTTCACAAAAATAAAAATGTTTATTTTTTTGGATTTCGTAGGATTCGAACCTCCGTTCACTCTCTGGCCGCTGAGATTTATCGAGCGCCTTGCCCACTGCGCTATCGAAAGCCCGCGCCTACGCACGAATTTACCGCATTATATTAGAACCGAGGACCGTTAAATAATAAATTATTGCGACGCATTTTCGTTTCATCCGAAATTCAAAAAAAAAGAAGTTTCACCAAAAAAAAATAATGGTGTTGCGATTTTTTAATGTTATGATAATAACTGTTATTATTATTAGAAATTATTAAATCCTGAGTAAAGTGCATTAACTTCGGGAAGTGATTCTACATGATGGTAGAAGTAAAAAAGATTAACAACTTTTTTTTCATACTAAAAATCCTTAGTGTGAGGTACGATCTTACTTGCTGAGAGCCTGCCGGGCGCCCGACTCGATTGTGATTGGCCCGTATTGTAACAGCGGAAAATAATAAATCTGGCCGCACACGCCGAACTAATTTTATCCTTTTACCTCAAAACTACCCCTAAAAGTTGGAATTTCGAAAAAAGTTATTTATCTTTTTTACTTGTAATATCATGTAGAATCACCTCCCGAAGTAAATGTATAAAATAATAAATTCGTGGTTAAATACAAAGTGTTTGTTTTATTTTTTTTATAATATAATGTCTAACCACAAAGTAATTGCTTCTTATGAAAAAAATAATTATTTTCGATGTGTTTACGTTTACTGCGCCTACGTATTTTTTTTTCAGAAAACATTTTCCCTTTACCGGCCGTTCGAATTGGTCAAATATCAAACGACATAATCGCCGACCTGTTCAAATTTACGACGTCGTATATTTAACACAACCGCCTGCGAAATTCTTTGCCTTTCTTTTGGGAACAACTTTCCACAGCGGTCCGCCAGTAGCCAGTAGCCACCGGCCGCTGTTTGCGCCCCCATGTGGTATATAACATCGAAGTACATCGCATGGTTATGTAATATGTGCGGCCTCGATTATGTCAACGGAAGACACAGACAAACGATGGTAACAATATTAATAATTGGTTTAAACTACTGTTCTTGCAACTCATCACTTGTGGATACTACTTTATACAAAATGCCAATTTGGGAGGCGGGTATGAGTGCCGCCGCTGAACCATTTATTGGATAACTAGCACCCGTGCCATAGGTCGCCTTAAGTCGACTAGTGACTTAGCAGAGATTCCCGGGTTCATAGGGTGAGGTTTGTTTAGCTTTTGGCAGCGGATGCGTTTTCCACCTGAGACTAACCTTTTGACCTCTACAGCCGGATTACTCTCGACCAATTGCATTGTACCGCAGTGGGATGGATAGATTCATACGTTCGTCACTCCTGGACATATTGACCTCAGATTCCTATCCATCACTCATACATTTTTCCTTCCCAGAACTTACTTTCCTTCCTTTCCATAAAAAGACCCTCCACACAGCATTCTTAAAAGATGAGATGAACCCTTTGGAATATTTTTTCCTAAGGGCCTTCTATGTGGAGATAATGTAAAAGAATACAGTACTAAAATAAGTAATAAATTATATCGAACGTTATTGTCTGCGTGGTTAACTCAGCTACGAATGCATGTCGGACGCCACGCCATACGCGCCGCGCCACAAATAACATCTGTGCACTGTGTAATTTCACCCAAAGCTACTGTTATAATTCGGTTTCGAATTCAAGAATTCGTCACAAGATGTAGCTATTTCCGAACGCGGGCCGGACGGGGTACCGTCATTGCTCTGTCTCGGTTACTTTGTCCCGGTGGCGTATTTACAATCCCTACCGCGTTTCAGTTGCGCTACCGACTGAAACGCGGTAGGGATTGTAATGCATAAATCACCTTACAAACACTACCTCGTTTCAGTCGCCTTACGCGCTTCGTTGCTCTATCTGTTTCTGTGAGATAGATGACCGCGTTTTTTTTTACATCAAAAAAAATATTTTTACATTGGAAATAAATTTTTTTAGTAAAAAAAGCGCGTTTTTTTTACTTAAAAAAATTTTTCAATGTAAATTTTTTTTTTGAAGTAAAAAAAAACGCGGTCCATCCTCTCTGCTAATACCTCTATAATTACGGTCGTCACCCTCACAGAAACAGATATAGCAACGAAGCGCATAAGGCGACTGAAACGAGGTAGTGTTTGTAAGGTGATTTATGCATTACAATCCCTACCGCGTTTCAGTTGGTAGCGCGACCGTCACGCGGTAGGGATTGGAAATACGCGTCCCGGTGGATCCGTGAACGGGCTGTTTTTGGAATCAGTTTGTTTGTATTGGATCTATAAAATGGTCACCAACACTAACTGGGCGAAGCCAAATCAAAAGCAGCCCGCAGGGCCTAGCAGTAAAAACCTGCGGAGCGAATTTTTAACAGCTAGTTTAGTTATTAGTGGCCGAGTTGTATAAAGCGTCAATCACGACAAAAACAGTATTTTCCATATTTTTTTACTGATGCAAGTACATAATTGGAATTCAAGTATGTTTAGTTTATTCGTTCACCGCGGGCGCGTGTCTTTCTTTGACAAAAGTAATATAAATCTTTTTTTTTTTTCGTCTTTCAAATAATTATTTTCCAGTTACTCATAATCATGACTCTACTAAATAATTCGAAAATGTCCAACTTATGAACTTATACATTGGGTGAATTCTTTTTTCATAACAAATCAGAAAGATTTTGTTGTTGTAAAAATTTTATTAATATATTTATATATTTCGATGACTGAAAACTCACTTTAGCAAGGATGGAAGATAAAAGTCCCTGAATGGAAAGTGTAGACTCTACTACAGAGAACTGAAATTTCAATAATTGACGTCACTTTCAACAAGTAAAATGAACTAACGCTTACAAATTTCAAATGTGTTGGTGTCAGATAGGAGAGCTGACAAGAATCATCTTAGGTGGTTGCATTTGAAAAAGGTTTAAGTATTTTTTTGCCCTTAATGTAAATGATGTTCTTGTGTTGTTCAAACCTCCGCATCCAAGCGAAACAATTAAGACAAAAAGATAAAATCCATTAGATGTCGGAAACGTAAAATTTCTGTGATTTTCTATGACTTTCAATGGCTTATCTATGCCTGTCATGTGTTGATGTCAGTTGGTGTAAATTAATGGTCCACTTAAAAACTACTTAACTACTTAAAATATTAAAAAAAAAAAGTTTTTATTTTTATTTCATAAAATTTTATTGGTTACAGATTTTTTGTTTTTTTTTTTGGCTGCTACACTAGGCTCATGCCCTTGTTGTGGTAGTCATACATTTAATATTTTAAATAGGAATTAAAAAATACTATTTTATTGAAACAGATAATTAAACATACTAAATAAAAATTAAGAAATACATAAAAAGAAGTGAAAAATGAAGAAAAAAAATCATATTTTAAAGAAAAATAGAAATATATATGAAAATGAAAATTTTGGAATACATAAACTAATAATAAAGATTAAGTATTAAGAACTCATGTTTTCTATACAAATCTATAAATTAAAACACATATATATATAAATTAAAACATAAATAAAATTATGTAAAAAACTAAGAGAAAAAAATTATATTTTTAAGAAAAATAGAAATAAAAAATAAAAAAATTTTAAATGCAAAAATTAATAATTAAAATGTAGTGTTAAGAACTAATGTATTCTTTGAAGTACGCTCGTCCCCTTTCGAAAATCCAATGTTGTACACGTGCTTTATAAAGTGATTTAGGATTACTTGATTTTATGTCAGTACTCAGAGCATTATATATTTTAGGAGCGATGAACCAGAATTAATGAATTACCTAATTAAAACTAATTACTGTTTACTAGTTATTATAACTGCATTAAGTTTAATAGGCGTTCATAAATGACTATCCCTTTGTCGTTTTATTTTGATGTATGCACGCGATGACATTCGATCCCTAAATTTTCCTTAGTGTAACTACTTTTAAGAGTTGGTGTCTTAACACAAGCGAAGTAAATAGCTCGTTAGAGCGATGCCGTACTTATGAAAACTGTCAAAACGTGTCGTAAACGGTCGATTTATTACGCGTTACGCTGTCGCAAAAGATACAGTATCACCCTCCTTTGTAAGACCGGTTAAGCCAAACATAGAATTGTTAAATAATTTATATTGGACATTATTTGTAATGAATTTTTGGTCGTGAAAGTCTCATATCACATTGTTGATAACTCTTTCACCATTAATATATAGTTCGACCTTATGATTTATACCCCCGGACAAGAGAATATTTCCCAGTTCTGAAACACACCCTTAGAAATGGGTGTAGAGGCAAACAATTATTCAACGCCAAGGGTAGGTGGATGATATAGGGCCGGAGCCTCGATGTGTGACGTCAGAAAGGAATTTATACGGCGTGTAATCCGCTGTTTGATTTAAATCGTCTACTGATCGCACCCTTCGAGGCGTTATAATATTTGTATTTAATGGTGTTCGTGAAGCCAGAGTTCATCACGTAGATCCACTCGTAGCCTACACAATAGTTACCACATGGGGCGTGAGGAATTATAAGACGGTGTTAATCTTCGGGCCTACTACCCGGGTTTATTACTTTAACCTTTGTTAACTAGTCCCTGCAAGAAATCGTCCGTAATGTAGTCATTCTAGTAATCTTCTAACTTTTTCATGGGAATGAAGGGAACAAACATCGATGACATCCTTAAGAGCTATCGCTGGGACAAGTTTACCTTCTAAATTACATTAATCAAATTATTGCTTCTATATTGAAAAACTGAATACTATTTATGAGCAATAGGAACTCTACTAATGGCAAATGCATTTGCAAGTTAATATTAGGTTTTTTGTTAATAAAAGGGTATCCTGAATCTAACGCTGGCTCTCAAAAAGGGCTTGCTTAAATACATACGTTGATGGTGTGATACCTTTATAAGTTGCAGCATGGTTGTAGATTGGTGGCGTGGCTTGCAGAATACTCCTCGGGTAGATTTCAAAAGGAACGTCAACTCGTGAGAATGGGTCATTTGTAGAATATAAGCTACCAGCCAAAATGCTTGTCCAGATAGATGCAGGACAAGTCTTCCGTTTCCAAAAATCCTCCCAGAATGACCTCCAGCCGATTCCAATGATGACGAGTGACTCCTCAGATGTTTGATCACGATATTGGCGAGTTGAAGTCGATCCGTCGTATGTCAGTCCAAAGCTGTGGGCCACACAAAGAATGAGCAAAGCTGCATTTGAATGCTGCCCACAGGTTTGGCCACAGTTCAACCCAAAAAAATTTCAGGACTTGAAATCTGACCAATGTACAATTGTCAGAGCACAACTTCAGGAGGAGCCACACACCGAGACCATAAATATGGTGTGAGTAAAAGTGTGCACACACTTTGTTACAAATGTTTTTATGTAATACCATCATAAATGAACGTCTGTATTCAATTACCGGTTGAAACCTTGGAAGAGTTAAAAACAATCTGCATAATTATTTTTTTGATCCTTGTGAAGACGGGTAGTGGTGCGAACTGGTTTTTAGTAAGCATCTTACACAGGTAATTAAAAAAAAAACATACGTCTTTTGAAAGGAATAGCCAAGTATTTTGTCAACTGCGTAAATTTTAATGCTGGTCAAATGAACTTTATTCGTGCACACGATAGTTAGGTACAGGATATTAAAATTACTACAAAAATGTTTTTATTTGAGAAAAGTTATTCTACTATTTAACACTGGATTAAAAGGCTGTCCGGGAATGAAGTTTGTAAACTAAGTAGTCTTCTTCTTCTTCTTTCGTATGGTGGGGGGTCAGAGGGGGACATCTAGGTCTGCGAGCCAGTCTAGGGCCTCAGGCGTTGCCCTGTGGACCTCATCAATCCCGCCGGGGAATGAATGGAGCGGGCATTCGTTGACCACATGTTCGGTGGTCTGCACCGCACCGCATTCACACGTCGCCGACTCTTTAAGGCCCCATCTATGCATCATATGAGCACAACGGCTATGGGAGCACCTTATCCTATTGATGGCAGTCCAGAGTTTGCGAGGCAATGAGAACCCAGGCTGTCTCTCAGTGGGGTCTTGCACGAGATGGGCGTTTTTGACGTTGGCTGATTGCCACTCAAGCTTCCACCTATCTTCTGGGGTTAGAGGTGTTCGAAGGAGTCTTTCTCCTTCCGTCCAGAAGGGTTTTCGAGACTTTAAGCGGCATGCCGGGTGAGAAACGACATCATCGTGCAAGGGTATTTCGCTTTTTTGCAGCGCCTTCTTGTATTCCCTCAGTGTTGCAATCTCTCGCCTGATATTTGGCGGGGTTATATTTGCAAGTACGGGGAGCCAAGGAAGAGGAGTCGATTTTAAGGTTCCGCTGATGGTTCGCATTGTGGCATTAAGCTGAACGTCAACCATGGAAGTGTGGGCGCTTCTGGCCCATACTGGAGCACAGTATTCAGCTGCTGAGAAAACCAGGGCAATGGATGCCGTTCTGAGCGTGTTGGCGTCGCATCCCCAGCTAGTACCAGCCAGCTTATTGACTAAGTTTAGTCTTGTCCTGGTTTTTTTGCCCACTGTTTCCATGTGTTTCCGGTAATTCAGGCTCCTGTCCAAAGTTACTCCAAGATAGCGGGGATGGGGGTCATGGTAAATATTTTTTCCATCAAACTGAACACAGAGTTTTGCGTTTGCCTGTGAATTACTGAGATGGAAAGCTGTCACAACTGTTTTCGACCCATTCGGCTTTAGTCGCCAATTGAGGAAAAATTCTTCCATAGCCTTGAGGTCAGAATTAAGGATCTCTTCTGCTGCATTGAGGGTTTTGGCTTGGACTGTGATGGCGAAGTCATCTGCGTAAGCAAATTTTCTGCCTTCAGTGTGAGGAAGATCTCGTGTATAGATGTTGAAGAGCGATGGGGCCAGTACTGAGCCTTGGGCAAGGCCATTATTCAGGTGCATTTTTTTGCTTTTTAGCCCTCCTAGAAAAACCCTGAAAGTACGGCCAGTTAGTAGTTGCTCAATAAGTCGTACTGTGTTGCCATCCTCTATGGTGTCGTAGAGCTTGACAAGGAGGCCTTTGTGCCACACCGTGTCGTAAGCCGCAGAGAGATCAATGAACGCTGCCGCAGTCTTAAGCCGTTTCTGGAATCCAGATTCGATGTGTGTTGTCAGAGCTAGCACCTGGTCACAGCAGTTACGGCCTGGTCTGAAGCCAGCTTGCTCTTGTGGAACCACTTTCTCCAGAATTCGGGTAAGTCTGCGGAGCACCACTCGCTCTAGGAGTTTGTACATGGTACTTAAAAGCGAGATGGGCCGATAGCTGTTTGGATCTTCTGTTGGCTTGTTGGGTTTGAGGATCGCAATAACTTTAGTTTTTTTCCAGATATTTGGAATTACTCCAGTTTTAAAAATTTCAGTAAACAGTTTTGCGATCCATAACTTTGTCCGTGGCCCAGCATGTTTCAGAAAGTCTGGAAGAACTCCGTCGCATCCAGCTGCTTTCCCAGCTTTTGTTGCAGTGAGGGCGATGTCTACATCATCAGCTGTAACGGCGACCACATCGTTAGGGTTCACCGGCCATTTTAGCCGCGCCGCTTTCAGGGATTTTTTGATCTGGTGGCTTATATTAGACCTTGTTGTCGTTTTTGAACTGCGGAGTAGTTGGTGAGCAACAGCATTTGGGGACACTTTGGGGGTTGTCTTAATTGGCTGATTTGCAGCTCCGAGTCGCCTGAGTGTTTGCCACGCTTTTCTGCTCGAGTGTTCGAAACTCATTTCTTCCATTAGTTCGTTCCACCTGTTCATGCGCCCGTCATCCAGAGACTGGAGAAGATCAGAAGCAGTGTCTGGGTCATTGTTCCTCTCGTATTCAGTTAGAAGGCGTTTGCTTTCTGAGCTCCTTGTTGGGATATACACTTTTCTGTAACCTCTAGGGATGAATTTCTTCGCAGCTACAAACAAAAGGTTCGAAAATCGGTCGTAGAAATTCGGCTTTGATGGTATGTTATCCACAACCCTGTCAACATATTCCGAAAACTCTCGCCATTTTGCCCGTCTTAAATTCCACCGTGGCATCTGGTTACTGGAGATTAATGGAATCTGTATACCTATGTTTAGCATGACTGGCCTGTGTTGACTATGTGGGAAATTATTCAGTACAGTTCTCGAGGCCCTCATAGGTTTTCCGTCCGGCGCTTTAGAGACAAAACACAAGTCGGGCGTGTATTCACGACGCCAACGCGCAGAAAAGAATGTCCCCTTTTGTTTAGCATCGTAAATAAGTTGGCAATCCTGTGCTGATGCCCAATCGGTGATTTGTTCTCCAGCTTTATCGGTCGTCGAGTAGCCCCATAGGAAGTGGTGGCTGTTGAAATCTCCCACGTACACCGCCGGGTGATTGTGTGGAGGGAGTGCTGGTGTCTGCCATACTTCATTTGGAGGTTTGTAGATGTTAAATATTGCTAGTTTTCCAACCTGAATACCGATTGCGTGAAATCCATCCGTGATTTTTCGGGTAATATTCTGCAGCTCCGGCCTAATGTAGGTCGCAAGGCCATGTTTTGGGTGTCCCCGCACTGCCACTAGGAGATATCCGGGGATATCCAAACGTGGTGAGTCGATTTCTGCGATATGGGTCTCCTGGAGAAGCAGGATATCAATGTTTTTGTCGTAGAGTGTTTTTACTAAAAAGTCCACCTTTGAGAGAGATGTTTCCTCAATATTCAGGGACAATATTTTCAATTGTTCCCCGATATTTAATGTTTCCCCTTGGCCGGGAGACCTTTCGGTCTTCGGCCCCTTACGTGGCGGCATAATTATTTGTAGTCGGAGGCCCTCTTAATATTTGGTTGCCGCCTCACTCACAGCACTCACTACCTTACACGCGCGGTAACAATATACGTGCCGGTAACATCGCGAATAGCGCTAACTAAGTAGTGATAACAACTAAGTAGTGATCTCATGTTTTGCAAAGTTTTTTCCGTTTAACCCTAGAGTGGCCGCGTCTTTCAGTAAAACGTCAGTGGGCACGTGGGGAGCATTTTGCCGCTCGGTTTCGTGGACAATTTTAAGGAGTAATACTGCAATTTAATTAATTTATTTTCTCAGAATTTAAGTAAAACACAAATAAGGAAGGACAAATCAACTTATTTATTGAACTCTGTTTAAGGAACTTTGGTTTACAATCGACGTTAGAAAATTTAATATTTTAATTTACTTTTTTAAGTTATCCTACATTATCTTTCCATAATTTTTATAAAAATGGAAAAAAATAACAAAATTAAATATTTTATAAATCTACAGGACATGCTTTGGCGAAACAGTCTTCACATAAGTATGTGCAATGTTCATTGCACAGTAATTTTGAGCATCTGCAACACCCTTTTTTCCCCACAATACTGTAATTTATTGGTGAACTAAGAGTATCCGACTATTTGTTAGTTTCTTTATTTAGAAGTAACGACCTTATTCATAAGTAATTCTTATATTTAGTTTTAAGTATCACTTTTGTTTTTCATAATAAGTGAATAGTTTTCTTATTATTTTTAATTTATAAACTAACGTTTAAGACAAGATTTTTACGCATAGCACAAAGGGTAACACTTATTATAAGTAATAATTGTCAGCCTGAAACACTCATTTACATTGAAAAATCTTCCGAGAAAAGATACTCGCCGCCAACGGGACTTGAACCCGAAGAATAGTTTTCTTTTTGCGAAAATAAATGTATGAAACCGTATATAATATATAGCAATTTTTACTTACGTGAGTAGACGCGCGATGAGCAAATCGCCGCCAGACGACACTTGATGGAAAAAAACTTCCATCTCAAGCGGCCCCCCGCGCGCCGTCAAAAAGCTCAAAAATTACGCTCAATAGATTTTAGAATTATCAACTTTTTTTTGCAGAGGGCGGCAAAATGCTCATAGCGCGCCCTCTCTAGGGTATTTTTTTTTCAAATTGCGTTTGGAAACTTTGGTTTCATAAACGTATAAGTACGTTTAAATTTCTTTTGTGGTTAACTTTTAGATTTGAATATATAGCATAGTGTTTTTTTCTTTCCAATATCAATATCCATCAATATCCACAACGATCTCTATGAGTCCTATATATTAGTTTTTACAAAAAGTGAACCAATTAGCCTGAGGGGCAAAGATTTTATAATCACAAGTTTTTTTTTTTAAATTTGTAAGTATTGATGCTGGTATTGAGATAAATAAACAATTCAAAACCCTTATTCATTATCCAATAAATTAATTAAACGTTATTTGGTTCGAGTAATCGATTAACAAATCGTGAAAATGAGATTCGACAACGCGTGTGCTTAATTTCCATTTAATCCTACCCTCCCCCCCCCCCCTAATTCTCCTTTAAACCCTCCCAACTCCGCATTCAAATTTATTTACTTTCTGCAATAAACCCGCAGTGGTCTTTATTCTTTCACAATTTGTAAAAGTCCTGAAATCCTGAAGTTGCGAAAATTCGGAATTTAACAGTGCCTTAGAGGGGGTGTGCTCATATACTTGGCGATGTTGGGTGTTGGGGTGTTAGGGTGTGTTGGGGGTGTCCCGTGTATGTTTGCTCCCCCGGAATGATTTAATGGCCGCGCGGGATGCTAAAAAATCTAAGGGTAGCGGCTTGATGACGTCTGCGGGTGGTGCGGGGATAGCAATAGTACAACTGGGAAAGGAGGCAGAAGCGAATTAGGGGTGAAAATAGGCAGAAGAAAAATGGTTATCAACTTCTGATTGTAAAACTCTTCTAGAAGTTTGCTCTAATCAGTAGAGTTCTTGGCCAACTCTGATTTATCCATTTGTCCTTATTGCGCGAAAGTAGGCTTTTGCTTGGTAGAATTTCCCCTAGAAGACGGGTAGTATTTTGTAAATATCTGAAAACCAAATATAATATTGAAAATTATATTTGAAATAATTGACAGGCTTCTACAATATCAACTTTTCTTTTTGCTTACGAATTTTTATGGACAGTGACAAAATGCGTAAAAAAACTTCTAAAAACTAGCTCTACTCCCACACATTGCACTGTATTTGTAAGAGTATTCATGATTTCACTGCACTGCTATTGTAGTTGGTCACCCTAGGGGTTGATCGAAAATGAGTTAGATAGGTGGATTAAAATTGCGTAATATTTTTAAAGATATTTTAAGCAGCTCGATAGATAAAATCCAAGCTTTGAAAATTACCCGAAACAGAATGTGGAAATTGATGAGAAATAAATAATTGGTAGAAATCATAAAAACTCTTGAAAAGGAGCGAGCTAAGATTGGTTAAGCTCGGGATTGCGCTAATAAGAAATAAAAATAATAATATGGCGTTCTACAAATTACCTTTATAATAATAAATAAAGTTGTATGAATATTTTACATTATTTTCTTAAAGAATTTAAGTCGATTTTTATACACAAGCGCTTTCACGAGAGAACGCCATTCTTTCTTGAAACATCGATAAATCATAAAACTTTTAAATAGAATGATTCTTTAATTCTTTTTTAATTTTATTGGACTTGTTTATTATTTTTTTATTTGTCATTTTTTGAATTGGTACAGTTGCCTATCCTAATACAATCTCAATACTAAGAGAGTCTTATCAATAAAAAAGTGTACAATAAAGAGTGTTTTAAATTTTACACGATTGATAAACAAACAACCATCAATATAATAATATCACACCCACAGTAAACACGTATTTTTTTCGTTCCAAGTATAATACTAATAAACATCAGTTAAAACTCATTTTAGTTATTTTGTCTACTAGACTAGTATCTACGGTGTACGGCAGTACTCGAGTGTGTGAAAAGTTTTAGTGCCAAGACGAACAACTGGTAAATAAATCGAAATAAAAAAAATAAAAATTATTATCACAAAAATTTCAATCTGTCAACAGCGAGCGATAATCTCACACACACACGCTCTTACCGAAGTGCAATACATCCGAATCTGATAACTAGTGATAACTCACAAGTAGTAAAAACAAATACAGCAACATGAATAATACTTGCCTTATGTGTTCAGAGGCTACTCTCTCAGCCGAGTCGGTTTTCGTGTGCGCACTGTGCAAAGGGACCTTTCATTTACATTGCGGAGGAGTCGCGGAGAGCTCTTACCGTCGACTCAGTAAGGAGCGCCGCGCCCAGATCAAATGCAAGGAATGTTTAACGGTACTACCTAATGTTAAAGTCAGCGGTACTGCACCTCCGGACAGTGAACTACTCGCTAAACTAATGGAACAAAACACTCAAATTCTAGCAACTCTGGAAACAATGAGTAAACAATACCAGGAGATTTTACTTCGTGTTCACGACCTTGAAGATAAAAACAAAATACTTGAAAAAAAGAACAATAACCTCGAAGCGAGACTTGAAACTATTGAAAACCACATGGAACAGATTGATAGACAAAGCAGATCAAGAAATTTGGAGATTAGAGGAATCCCTGAAACCAGCGGGGAAAACCTAAATAATATTTTATTCAATATTAAAAAAACCATCAGCTCAAACGATGCAACCAATATTGATTCAGCGTACCGCACCACACTAAAAGTCTCCAAAGATAAATGCAGGCCCATCTTAATAAAATTCAAATCCACTATTTACCGAGATGATTTTCTGGAAGAAGTAAAAAGGTTCAACAAGCAAGCTGAAAATCGAGAAGGCAAACTAAACACCACCCTCATCGGATTGGCAGGACCAAGCTCCCCTATATACATTTCCGAACACCTGACATTTCAGGCGAAGCACCTATGGTTTCTTGCTCGCAAGGCTAAACGCGAAAACCTTTTCAAATTTGTTTGGACCAGAGGTGGTCAAGTATATATCCGAAAAGAAATTGGAACTCCTGTCATTATTGTTAATGACAAAAATAAGCAACTTTTGTCTCCCTCACTCACTAACATGTAAACAAAGTTCCTTTAACTACAAAACTTACTTTCATATACTTTTAAATTTTTCTTATTTTTCTTTTATAAACAGCAGTAAAATATTATTATATGTTTCTAGCACAAAGATACTATTTTTATGCGATGTGTCTAAACCATTTATATATTTAATGCAACTGATTCTGTTAGGTTACAAACATTGTAAATGGAAGAAATAGCTGATCTATTGGATAATTTGACACCAATTCAATGTAAAGAAACAAGCAGTAATCTAGAAGTTCAACAAACATTATCTCAATCAGCCCTAAAAATCTTCTCAATGAATATTAGAAGCATAAACCGTAATTTTAACGAATTATTGATAGTTCTCACAGACCTAAACTCCAACTTTGACATAATCATTTTGAGTGAATGCTGGATCAATGAAAATTACCTTCCCAAAAATATAATAAACTACACCCACTACAACACACAGAATAACATAAACCAAAATGATGGTGTTATTATATATATAAAAAATCACATACCTCACACAGTAAACGAAATCATAATCAATCAATCCAACTGTCTCAAAATTGTTATAGATAAACACGTAACCATATTTTCAATTTATCGATCACCAGCTACGTCTAACATAACCCCTTTTCTAAATTCACTAAACCAATTTTTATCTTGTGTAACTGATTGTGATAATCTACTTATTATTGGTGACCTTAATATAAATATAATTAATTCCATGCATCCTCAAGCCAATGATTACATAAACCTGCTAACTTTTCAAGGTTTTGTCCCAGCCATCACAGCACCCACCAGAGTATCTGGCTCGTCTGTAAGTTGTATTGATCACGTATTTTCAAAATGTAAATTAAAAACTATATCTCTTGTATATCAATGTACCGTCACAGACCACTACGCTACCATAACTTCTCTTTCTCACAAAGTACATAAACCACAACCGCACGAAATTCCACAAAATAAAATATCATATACCACACTTTTTGAGCTGGTCTCACAAGAAAATTGGTCGAATCTTTACAAACAAAATGATCCTAATTTAGCCTGTGAATCTTTTGTCCAAACACTTCAGAACCACTTAACCAACGCTACATCCAAAACAACAGACAAAACAAAACATTATGACACGAAACTCAAACCTTGGATAACTGTTGGTATTCTTCATTCTATACGTAAGCGTGATAAACTCCACGCACTCTGTAAAAAAAATCCCAACGACCATGAATCCCACATATTTTACAAGAAATACAGAAATGTTTGCAAGAAAATTACTTCAAAGGCCAGAGAAGATTACTATAAAAAACAAATCATAAACGCCGAAAACGACAAGAAAAAAATATGGAGTATTATCAAGGACATATCATATACTAGACAAACGACTACACCCATCAATAAGATTAACATTGAAGGCCGATCACTAACAAATACACGTAATGACTCCGTAAAAATCGCAGACCATTTCAATAAATTTTTCACCTCAGTCGGATCTAGCCTTTCTAATAATATCTTAACTAGAAATAATGTTTCGGAACATGACCTAGCAAACAAAATATTCCTGTCTCATCTGAGTTATACTCCATTTGTTTTCACTCCTACCACAGAACTGGAAATTATAGAAATCATCACATCATTAAAAAATAGCCATTCAACAGGAGTAGATAAAATCTCTTCTAAACTCGCTAAACATTTAAAAACCCTTATTGCCAGCCCTCTCAAACATATTATAAACTTAAGCCTCCAATCCGGAATATTCCCAAAATCACTTAAACATGCCTCTATCATCCCTATTTTCAAATCAGGTGACAGATCTTCCCTGAATAGTTACAGGCCTATATCGTTATTGAGCACTATATCCAAAATTTTTGAAAAAGTAGTGAAACTAAGACTCCTCAAATTCCTCGAGGACAATAAAATTCTTTCAAAAAACCAATACGGTTTTCGTAAACATTGCAGTACTGCTGATGCAATTGCAACCTTTACCAAACTGATATCAGATAACCTCGATAAAGGCAATAAACCTCTTGCTGTTTTTCTAGATCTGTCTAAAGCCTTCGATACTATTTCCCACCACATTCTTTTAAAAAAACTCCAACAGATTGGGATAGAAGGTACTGCTCTGAAATGGTTTAAAAACTACCTCACACAGAGATCACAAACAACCGTCATCCACTCTAATCAAGAATATAGGAGTAAATGCTTACCTATCTCCTATGGCGTGCCCCAAGGGAGTGTTCTAGGACCGCTCTTATTTCTCATTTATATGAACTCCTTACTGAATTTGGATATTGAAGGTAATATAATATCTTTTGCTGATGACACTGTTATCATATTTACAAGTAAAATATGGAAAATAACAATCGAGAAAGCAAATTCTGGACTGAGCAAAATTAAAAAATGGCTAGACTCTAACCTCCTCACCCTAAATATTCAAAAAACGCAATATATGCATTTCTCAATCCGAAAATTCACTCTCCCAGAAAACCTTCCTAAGCTAGTCATTCACACTTGCCCACAAAATCTAGATAATCCCTCACTATCTCTTTCAAACAGCTGTTCATGCCCAATTCTCAAACCTTCTAATGAAATAAAATACCTAGGGGTCATTATAGATAACCATTTACGCTGGGAGGCCCAAATCAACTCCATAACAAAGAGACTCCGTAAGTTATGCTATATTTTTTATTCTATTCGATCAATCCTTGACATAAAAACACTCAGAAGTGTTTATTTTGCTCTGTTTCAATCTATAGCAACATACGGCATTATAGGATGGGGAGGTTGTGCAGCATCCATTCTCTACCCTCTAGTGACCATTCAAAAACTTTTGTTAAGGATCATCTTCAAATGTTCCCCTTCTCATCCATCAGAGCCACTCTTCAAAAAACTAGCTGTCTTAGACATTCGCCAATTGTACATTAAGATAGTTCTCATCCATATCTGGAAAAATGGTTTGATAAAATCCACACAAAAAGATATACATACTCGTTACTCAACTCATGCAAAATGCACAATCCCTACAACAAAAACAACTTTTTCACAAAGGCAATACTCATACATCGCACCTAAAATATACAACGAACTAAATAACAACATCAAAAATCTAGTACACTTACTCACTTTGCAACTAGTGTCCAAATATGGATATCCGTAAAGGGTCGACAGTTTTTTAAAGAATTTCTTTAGAAAATTTATTTGAAGAGAATTATGTCATTGCCAAACTTTGTTTTATTTAAATATAAGCTTGGTGGGAAACAAAGGTCACGTGTCGTTATCTGTAATTCAAATTTAATTTTGCCTTAGCATTACATTATCGTTTTCTAATATTTTCTGCTAGAACAGGGATAGATATTTAATCCTTTTATGAAGATCAACTTTTGCCTAAACCGCTTTTGCAATATGCTAGCAGCTAAACTGCATTTGACTCGATAATATGATATATTCAAATCATAAAAAATACTCCTAAGTACTAGCACACTAAAATTTTTTCTTTTTTTTCCACTTGTTAAGGAATTTTTTTTTTTAATTATTATTTCACTTATTGTCCTCTTCTCGTGCATACATATCTACTTATTTTTTCTGTGAAAATGTGTTTTTGCCATTGTGAAAACATCATCTGCAAATTATTGATATTTGTAAAATATAATATCTCATTATTACTTCTTTTATCTGGAGGATAGCATCACTTTATTTTATTTCCATTGTGAAAATATAATAAAGCTTTCAACTTTTTTATAAAATGTGGGAGAAGAAAAGTTTTTAGTAATATTTTGTAAATAAAATTGATATCGGTTTATATACCGCTAATAAATTTTTTTGGTTGTAATCACTATAATATAAATAGCCAAAAGTTTAAATACTTTCAAAAACTAATTCTTTAAAACTGTTTGGCACCACTGTGTACTAGTGCCTATATCTACATGTTTATGTACTCAGAGCCCAGTGCCACCAGAAAATCACTGTAACAATAATAATTTACTCTAGTGACCAGTGTAATTCGGCGGACTCGAAACATAAATTTATTCCAAAATTTATTTGTACAAAAATTGGTTTGAAATAATGTACCTACCAATATTACCACGTACACACAGATCTTCATTAAAATCGTTATCATTTCTTATTTGCATACTCTACAAAGTACTTACTTCGACTTTATATATTTTATAATTATATCATTTTTATATTCTTTCATGTATTGCCTTCTATGTTCTATACTTTTCATATTATTTTTATATTCTACTATATTCTTTCATACTCTTTTATACTCTATAGTAATTTATTGTTTCCATACTCTTTAGTTATTTACATTATTTTATATTCATTTGTTTTCTTTAAATTTCTTTAATATTATTGTATATAATATGTATATTTATATATTTTTATTTTATTTTTTATATTCTCGCACATTTCTTTATATTGCATCTTTTAATATACTGTATATGAAAATCGACCACCACAACACAGGCATGTGCCTAGTATGGTGGTCGAAAAATCCCCAATTCATGTAATGAATAATTCTAAGAATAAAGAAACTTAAAAATAAATATAGGGTTGTTTATCAGTCGTATAATTTTTTTAAATATTTATTGTAATAACCGTGGCCGGTTATCCCATTACCTCTGGACTCCTTAGTGATGGATCCAGATTCCTCAGATATGATGATCTCAGTATGGGGTGTATGTCAATAATAGACGTGGGTAGACTATGTGTATTTAATCCGAGAATACTGTACAAGGTTCTTCTTAGGAAGCTGATAACAAGAGAGGACGAATGGACAACATTCACGCCTTTTATACGTTCCACATGCTGTCTCACTCATACACGCATGTCTCTTTCATACTGCAAGACATACGTTCACTACATTTATTTATATTATCAATGGAACATTTTATAATATTACTTTTCTTCCATTAAAAGCATTTGCTTGTGGATGGAAGAAGAGTTTATATTTCATATATGTACAATTAATACAGTCACGTGTTTCACGGTGACCTGCCAACTCAGAATGAAACCAACTTAGAACTACCTCAGAAAGGTCATAAAGAGTAATGATAAAAAATACACAAAAAAATGGTTAAATAGGTTGTGTTAGGTTAGGATTAACGGCTATTTTAAAATTATATTTTTCTTTGCTCTAAATGAATTTTCAAAGAGTTGTTAAGTTGACTTGATTCTGACTTGGCATGGAACCGTGTTTCACATACATAGGGACAGTTAATACACCGCTAATATACATTTAATATACAGTTAAATCACATCGCAATCAAGACCCTTTAACTTTAAAACACGTTTATCAGTACGAATCAATGTAGGGTAAATGGTGGTTTATCAATTGTTTAAAATTTAAAACGCGTATATTATTAGAATGAGGGAAATTATTTTTTTTAGATGTTTATTAGGGCGAATCACAAATGCTTTCATAATTTATAATTGAACTTGTTTACATTTTCTTCTAATTTTATTTCCTCTGTCAATTCGCCAAATATCTCAATTGCTCTGTACATCAACGATTTTTAGATTTTATTTTTGAAGGGGAGCTATTTAATTTCCTTTCCTTGTCTCATTTGTTTGTTTGGATTTCACGACAACTCAGAATCAAATCAACTCAACTTTTCTTAGACCAGTCATTAAAATTTTTAAAAATAGCCCATTACCTAATTCAACGTAACCAATTTTTAAAAATATATTTTCTCGTCACTTTTAATGACTTTTCAAAGAAGGTGTTGAGTTGAGTTTATTACGAGTTGTTTTTGCTGGAGGTTTTCAATTTTTCTTAGAAATTCAATTTATATATGTCCATTAATTATTTTTGAAATTAACCCTTAGCCACCTGACGTACTTTTCAGTTGCAGTACCACCTGACGTCGGTCGGTCCTGGAGACCGCTTGCGTATTTTCCATATTTGATAATCATGTATTAATTTTTTACAATAAATAAAAGTAATATCTGTATTTTCATTATATTTTTATTCATAATAAAATATAAAAGTAAGAAAAAATATGTAATAACTTATAGAAATTCAACAATTAATATACTAATTTTAGGAAAAAAATCTAGGAATTTTGAATATCTGAGAGTGAGAATAATCACTATAACTCTGTAGTTTCACGTATTTACGATAAGATCGTTATGTAATCTAAAATAAAAAACAATTTTTGACACAAATAAGGCATGATTATTAGAAAATCATAACCCACAAACTTTTACAAGTCACGGTGACAATCAAAGCACATTTTTTGACTGCATTAAATTAAAATCGGATTTTTACATGCGAAACATTTTTACATACGATGTTTTACTTTATTTTTAGGATTGCAAGTGGAACATGTCTTACGTTTTTATAATTTTTTAGTTGCTTAACCCGTCTAATCACAGGAGACCCAAGTTGTCCCAAAACATCATATGCCGTTATAATAACAGGAGACCCAGATTGTCCCAGAGCGACAGTGCATTATTAAAAGTTAGATATCTCTCTTCCTGTCATGCGAATATTTGTGATTTCTTTTATGTTAGAAACGGAATGAAATAATGCTTCTTATTGTCTTGGAATTATATGAGCTAGGTTTTTCAGATATTTTACAAACCCGATCAAAAGTGACGGTTTAATTTTTCGCCAATTTGTGATGTATCACACATTTAATTTTAAAATAAAATTGTATGAAAGTGATAAAAGTGAGGTGACAGTTTTATTACAAATTTTATTTAGAAAAGGAGTTTGTATTTTAAATTATAAGTTTATTCTATTTTAATTACTTTAATTCGAATATTCGCAGGTATGCATTTTTTAGCCAATTTAAATTTCCAATATTAAAATTTTAATATTTAGAAACAAAATTTTTGATTTCTAATAAACACACCTGAAAGATTATTTTATCTCAATTTTAGAACAATTTTTGTTTTTGCAAAAGCGTTAAAAAAAACAATAAATAGGAACATTTAAAATGCATGGGAAGAACCAGGAATTTTGCGCGCAAACCTTGATAGGCAAAATTTGACAGAAAATTATTTTCTTATTATTCGAAGGGTTAAGTAATGGGTGAAAACAAAAAAAATACACCTTACAAAAGCAACGTAACTACCTGACGTCGGTCACGGGGACCGCATGAAAAATATACTTACCTATAATAATTTATAAACGCGAGCACGTCTGGAGCTGCCAACCGCACGGCGAGTACGAGTACTGGTAGGGGCGTGGGAAAAGTGCTTAGACTCACAGTTGCGTTGCGTATCTAGTAACGGAATAATTTGAAAAACATCCAAAAAAAAATCGCCGGAATCTCTGAGACCAACGTCAGGTGATAAAGGGTTAAAAATAAAGCATAGCAATAAATAATTTGTTGAAATGAAAAGATATTTAATTCCTTCAATATTTCCATTTTTAAAACCATTATACATATAGGTAAATATGCACAAGGGGGAAAGTCAGCGTTCGTTCGGCCTAGATTCGCATTTGAAAGTCAGTCCGTCCCTGTCTGGAGGCCAAAACAGAATGAGACGATGCGAAAACATTGGGTCCCGGACTCGCTCGAGGATTTCTAGATAGTTAAATAATAATCCAGTTTTATTCGTTTCTTGTAAACAGACATTATCATTTTGTTACACAAGCTTATTGCCGTTGATTGTATTTATGATCAGTTATCTAACAATAATTAAAAGTTTTTCGACTAAAACAATTTTTTTTATAAAATGAGATAAGTATGTTTAAACAAAATACATAGAATAATGAGGTTAACACAAACCGATCCCTACTTATTTCTATTGTATATGTATTTTGTAATATTTAGTGTCACTTTAAGTAAGTACCTACCTATTAAATTGGTTCCGTATTAAATACATAATTTTTTTTCAACAATCTAAGTAAACCAGCAGTTAAAAACCCACTCCGCAGGTTTTTACTGCTAGGCCCTTCGGGCGGCTTTTGGTTGGGCTTCGCCCAGTTAGTTTTGGTGATCATTTTGTATATTATATTGTTTGTAATTAGTTAGTAAGACAGTACACATTAAAATACTGTTAACTTCGCATTATCCCAATTCAAATATATATTTTACTAGCTGGTTCCCGGCATGCGTTGCAATGTCAAAATCAAAGACATTCTCCCTGCATGTCCTTTTCCGTGCGTGTCCGTTCCTCTTCCGCATCCCCTACCCTCCCGCGTTCCCCTTTCAACTTCCCCGCCAACCCTCTCCCCTCTCCCGCTCACCCGTCCCCCAAACCCCCCTCCCGCGTTCCGTATATTCAGTCCCAGTACATTCAGTTTTCAAACAGCTCGCGTGCCGCCCATAACAATTTTTTTATTCAAATTTTAATTTTTCGTATATTACAAATATTCATTTTTGTATATTATAAGAAAAATCAATCAAATTTGGTACGTTACATAGATACCTATTTAAAATATCTATAATTTAAAAATTCCATAGATAATTCTTTTAATACAAAAAAAAACAGCTGACTGATAAATTTAATTTCATTAAACGCGCGAAATTAAAATAGTCGTTAAGTTTTCTGAAATTATTAATTCTTCTGCGCAATTTTAATTCTACAAAGTATTAAAATACTTTAAAAAATATGAATTAAATAGGTAAAGTCGTTCTGAAGTATGGCGTGACCAAGGGAAACAGGGATTCATTTATATCTATATAGATGAATTATCATTTAAAAATAAATAAATAAAATCGGTGAGAATTTTTAAACAATGATGTTAAAAATCATATATATAACAATGTACGCAAAATGTATTTTAAAAATCTTTCTGACTTAAGTAAAATATTAAAATCTCTTACAGGCCAAATATGCCTAAGACTTTAAAAGCTGGAGGAAATTCTTAAAACAACACTTGAACACGCCGGAAAGCTTCTGTCTTTAGAAATATTTTAAGTGCAACTCTGAAGGCAAAACGTGTATATAGGACTCGTACGTTGAAAGTGTGGAGTGCAGGTAGGCTCTTAGAAATAGCAGAATATTTTACCCTTAGCATAATTGTTTTTTCTTTGCTGTTTTCAAGGATCTGCCACTTCTTTTGTTAATTTCCTCATCAGTTTTATAAGTTATGTGATTTTTATTTAAATACTTGTTTATAAATTTAACAATTCTGAAAACAAAAACAAAAACTTTTATTGTGCTATCAAAAACACAGAGCGAATTCATCAAATTTTACAATTCCTTAAAATAACTTCTTATCACCTTTCATTGGCACCATTTAGGATGGGTATGGGTACCGCCGCCCCGAGAACCATTTATTGAATAACTAACACCTCTACTATAGATCACCCCAAGTGGTTTGATACGTTTGGTGACTTAGCAGAAGTGCCCCGGTTTACGGGGTGAGAATTGTATATAGGATAATCAACACCTTTGCCATGGGTCACTCCAAGTGGTTTTGCTACATTTAGTGACTTCGCAGGAGTGCCCGGGTTCATCAGATGAGGTGAGTTTAGATCTTGGCGGTGAATGCGTTTAACCGTCAGCTGCTTTGCGGGCCGGATCGGGAAAGTTCGGTTCGGGGAGACCCTTTGACCCTTTTTTTACATTAGCCCTACACAAGAGGCCCTGAGGAAAACAATTTCCCTCAGGGCCTACGTCATCTTAGTGGGTGCTGTGTGGAGTATCTTTTTAAGGAAGGGAAGCATAGAAAGTTCTGGGAAGAAAAAAGATGTGAGGGATGGGTAGGTATCTGGGGGTCAGTATATACAGGAGTGACGGATGTAGTTTAATCCATCCCTCCAACTGCAGTGCACGGCGATGGACGGATTCTTCATATATTTTTCATTCCCATAAATTCCAATCCTTTCTTCCCTTAAAAATACCATCCACACCGCTTCCCCAAAGATGACACAGGCCTTGAGTGAAAATATTTTTTTCGATAAATTTGAACAAAATAAAGTCAAATAAAATGAAATTATCATCATTACCAACTTAACATATCACGGATTAAGGTTTCATGGTTTCCCTAACAGTAGAGGGCAATATGAATCATTCAGAAATAGGCGAGCGGACACCCGTTCAAGGCTTTGTCGCTCGTCAGCGGTCGCAATATATGGTCCTCGAGCGGTCGTTGGTCCATTGAAGGCAGCTCTTCATTGCACTCAACGTTTCGAATTAACGTTTTGAGCCGTGATCGGGTAACTGGTGCAGTTCATTGGTTCATTCAATGTACTTATTTGTTTCGGGTTTTAACCGCTCAATCTGCTTAACAGAAAGGTCGATTGGGTACGTCTTTAGGGGTTGATGATTAATTTTGTAACTCTGCTCTACACTCTTGAGGGAGTTGTGGTTTTAAAAAAAATTGAAACTTGATGAAACGAAAAATAGAGACACTAAACAGAGACAAACACATACATCTACATGATGCGAGAGAATGGGACTCCTAATAATAATAATCAGACTCCTCTTTGTGCGGTGCTTCGTAGCCTCCCCACTGTTGTCTACTTTAGTTTTATAAAAGTTTCACATCTACCGCGTGTGAATTGCACACTCTGATTTTTTGTGTTTATTGACGCGCTTGAGGAACTGCTGCGCAGCCCTTTTCATGGAAAACTTAAATTTTAATTTGAGGCCAAAATATTTTTTTAAAACTGAAAAATTATTTTTATAATCAAAAGCTAATAAATATCTATATAAATATAAATATGCTATATTATTTATTTGTGTTTTAAAATATAAAATACAGCCTACATGAAAGAAATAGATTTGTAGAAACGATAACTTTGGTAATTATTGTGAGTTCAGAATAATTATTTAAAAAAATAATGTTGCTGCTCTTACTTTTGAAATTATAATTATAATTAATAATAATAATAATAATAATTGGCTAATTTATATACCGCCGTTTTCGTGGAAAATCACCTCAAGGGCGCTGTACAAATAAAAGAATCAATATTACTGGCTTAAAACTAAGGTTTACAATTACAACAAGTGACTTACATCTAAGACTTATAGCTACTTATATTAGTGGCTTACAACTAAGATTTACAATTATAACTAGTGACTTACATCTAAGACTTATAGCTACTTATATTACTGGCTTACAACTAAGATTTACAATTATAACTAGTGACTTACATCTAAGACTTATAGCTAGTGACTTATTACTAAGACATATAGATTCTGACCTAAAGCTGGTGACTTGATAACATACATATTTACATTTGATTGTAATAAATTTAAAAATAAAATAAGCTACCCATTCTATCATAAATAATTTAGCTAATTAGACTGAATTGACATCTTATTTTCTTATTCTAATACTTTTTAGTGTATCTAGTACTTTTTTATTTTAATTTTAAATAATTTGTTTTTGAATATTTAACTTTATATTATTGTATACAAAAAGTTCTTTTCGCTTTTATATGTTCAAAATTTTTTAGTTTTTTTTCTTCACACTGAATGTTAAGTTATAATTTTTATTTATTTATTAATTTTTATTTTTCCCCTTTACACACGAGTTTTTAACTCTCGTAAAGATAAAAATGTCTAGTTTATAATTTGAAATATGTATTATAATGTTAATTTATAAAAAAAAAATAATTAGATGAATATTTCGGGAAATATGCCGCAGTGTAAGGTCGCGGGTTCAAAGCCAGTTGTGCGCAAGTATATTTTATTTCATTCTTCTTCTTCTTCCTTGCGCTGCCCCAACTCATTGTCTAGGTAGGCTGTTGGGGTCGGCTCTTCTGGTTTTCAGGTTGTAGTTTCTTCTGTTCTGAGTATCGCCTTCATCCAGGCCGTTTCTCTGAAGTATTTTGGAGCATTGAGTCATCCAGGAGTTCTTCGATCTTCCTCTGGATGACTGTCGATGAAGCTCCATAGATATTGCCTGCTTCACTGTGTGGTTTGATGGTCTCCATCTTATGTGCCCATACCATCTCAACTGTCGTTCCTCTAGCTTAGGTACTATTTATGACTGTGACACCCAGGCAACCACGAATGCGTGAACTTTTAACCTTATCTTTTAGTGATACACCTGCCGACTCCAGATACTAATATCTACAGCCTGTAAGTCGGACGATTATCTACAGCTCATATGATGGACTAATATCTATGAACTTCAGAGTGAGGACTAATAACTATCTATAGAGCTAAGGTCGGACGAATATCTAAGACGGTCCCAGTGGTGACTAATATCTATGGAGCGTAGGTTGGACTAATATCTACGGAGGGCAGCTAATTAGCAATTACTGATTACGTAAAGGCTTAAACTTTTAATGTACGTACATGATGTTTTTGGATAATATTACTACGTATTTTGATGTTTACGAGGACAATAATTTATTGAACAAACATGGAGGTCATAATACAAAGATATTTATTTATTTCGAAATACACGGCACCACAACCTAACCTAACCTAACTGACATAGAAATGGTCATGCTAACAGACTAAATAATTTAGAAGCACTCGAAATAAAGAAAGCTGTTAAAACAAAATCCCAAATCCTTAATAATCATCTAAATGTGTCCAATAGTCCGATATTCGGGATTTTTACATACATACATACATAAATTAATTTTTTTAAACTCCATATGCAATATTACGTTATTCCAATATGCTATACATAATTGCAAATCCAACCTCTGCCAGTGCTGTAGATATTCGTCCACACTTTGGTTGTCATAGATATTAGTCAGCAGTTTGAGCTGTAGGTATTCGTCCTCACTTTGGTTCTCATAGATACTAGTCCGATTTGTTCAGTTTTTGGAATTCCTGTAGATATTAGTAGATTATTTATTTTATTTTATTTGTTAGCGTTATAAACAGTCATTACAAGTTCATATATAACAGTGTTAGAGATAGTCATATCGTTGATCAATAAAATAACGACATAAAAATTTGAGACCATAATAAAAAGAAAAACAAACAAAACAATATATGTATGTAATATAAACAGTTCTGAAAAAGTGCATCTACTCACTTAAATCTACCAAAAATGTATTTTCAAGGGTAATATATACTGTAACATTTTTGAAGAGGTTATTTAATGCAAACTGCTGAAATCAAAAAAGAAAATGTAATGAAAATGAAGAAAAATGAAAATGAAAAATGAAAAAGAAAGATAAGGAATTAATGAAACAAGTTTTTCGTTGAATATTACTTTTTACTAAATGAAGTTAGCAAGGTTCGTGTTAAACATGTCAATGTCTGTGCATAATCTATTGAAAGTGCTACAGCTTCTTCTTATAAACACATTTTGAAGATAATTAGCATTGCTCTTAGGAATATAACATATGTCTGGAGATCGAGTGACTCTTATTGGACATCTGAAATTGATATTTTGTAATAGGTAAGGGCTATCAATAAAATTGTGGATATCTTATAAAGCATTACTAGGTCTCTGATATCTCTGCGTTGATCAAGGGTTTTGAGGTTCATAGAGACATAATTTACATCATTTCGCATGCAAAACGAAACATATTTCAAAAACTTTTTCTGGACTCTTTATATATTTGATTTATATGTAGAACAATGAGGGTTCCATACTGTTGAAGCATACTATAGGTGGCTCCTGACGTATGATATGTAGAGAATCTTAAATGTTTGTGGATTTTTGAAAACAGAACTTACTCTAAGTATAAATCCTAGCATTTTCAAAGCCTTAGACGTGATGTGCTCGACGTGAGATTGAAAAAGAAGCTTACTGTCTAATAGAACTCCAAGATCTCTAATTTCATTTACCCTATTTAAAAGATTGTTTTTAATTATTTACGGATATAGTATAGTGTTTTTCTTTCGAGAGTAAGATATGACGGAACATTTATCTGCATTCAAAAGAAGGCGGTTTTCTAAACAATACACATTGACCAGGGAGTTCAGGTCATCCTGGAGCTCTATACAATCCATCTCAGATTTAATGGTTTTGACAATCTTTTTGTCATCCTCCTATTAGATGCCTATATTTATATTTATCATCCATTAGATGCCTCCCTCCTGCCGACCATCTAAGTATTCGCATTTCTGCTGTTTCGAGTTGCCTAGAGTAGGAGTTGTACATAGTCCAGCATTCGGAGCCATACATTATCGTGGGTCTTACAATAGTCCGGTATATCTAAAGTATATTTAATTTAATTTATTTGCGGTATTTCAGAATTAATTGAAATACCCCAATTGGAAATGCCATATCCTCACAGCCTCAGCAGGAAGTGGTATTTACTTAAAATCATTGCTCTTAGTGTTACGATATGTTCCAATAGCAAGAAATAAGATTTTTTTTTTCATTTTATTAATATTAAAACAAAATGAAGGATGCAATAGGAAATTAAAATAAAAAAAATACTTTTATTTCAAGTACTTTATTTCATTTCATCTTATAAAAGAGTGAAAGGGTGATAATTCAACTGACAGAAAGAAGGCAGAAACAAAAAAATAATATCATTTTTTCCTTCTGCTCCGCGGACGTTCCGAGAACCCTTCTTTTTCGTAATTTAAATTTACCCGCAAGAAAAATGGCGCCCTTTCTCTTACATAATTTGTCACCGCGAGGTCTTCCGTGTCTGGCTTCCGGTCCAATTGGACTTCCGCTTCCTGCCAGGAAAAAACAAAACGTCAAAATATTTTGAACTTCCCGTAAACATTTTTGACATGGTCGCAAAAAATGTTTGACGTCTAAGTGAAAAGGGGAATTCATGGGCGACATTTTTATTTGTAGGGATTGTGAATTGATTAGTTGCTTCCAAACGAGTAGCACACAATACGTAGTGTATTCAGTTACTGTTAAAAGATTTCGATAGGTTAGAGCAGCGGTCGTCACACTTTTCTGGTCCAGGGCCATATAGGTCAATGTGAGGTATCCCCGCGGGGTGGGGGGGTGGGGTTTTTTTTTTTTTTACAGTGAATACCGCACAATAATCTCAACTGCTCCCGTCTGGAGCCAGTGAGACTATGGCATCCCCAATTGGGGTATGTTGTGAGGCTAAAGGTAGTGGGGAGGGGAAGGAGGTGGGGAAGACGAAGGTTGGGAAGTACCTGGCTATTCAGATCTGGTCACCAGACACGGCTAAAGCCATTTTCAAGCAACGTTTCAATTCTGAATGGTGGTCTTACACCAGGGCGATACTGATAGTATCTTCCACTCTGGAACATGCCGCAAATATACTATATATTTTTTAAAATAAATTAATTCTGAAAGAACACAAATTAATCAAATAAATTTTTTTTGTGCATGCCGGGTTCGAACCCGCGACCTCCAGATTGTGAGTCAAGAGTCTTACCCACTGGACTACGGAGGTCGTTTTCACTGAAGCAATAATTCGATTAAAAATTAAAAAGTAAGCTATTCTTTTGTATTTTATTAACTTTTAAATACCGGGTTGCTCTTCTTCGTTCTTGTATTCATGATATAATTCTTAATATTAATACACTTGTTGAAAAATATTTTTTTTTCATATTATCCAAATGTAGATCTGAATGTAATGGAATCTTTCATGCATACCTATCCCGAAATATAAGCACTGAATTTTGGCACACGTGGTAAAAATGATTACAAAAAATGAATTTTGGCACACGTGATAAGAATGATTACAATACTTACAGTAACAAAATTAACCAAAATAACCAAATTGTCTTTTTTATACCATATTTTTTTTAACTTACCCACGCCCTCACTGTGCCGTCTCAACGATCCCTAATTTTCTTCTGGGTCTTCTACTGCCCCTCCTAAAAGTCTCAAACACCCACAAGGAGGCGTTATGACCTATGACGTACACTATACGCGCGTTCAAAATCGACTTAGGATTAGGGAATGCAATCTCGTTCTCACGAGATCTCGTTCTCGCGAGTTTAACGAGATTGCACTCGAGCATAAAAACGTCTTATTCGAAGCGCGTACTGACATGGACGGAGTTGCGATCTGTCGGTTTCGTTCGGTAGCCTGAGATCTGTGGTTCCAACTAGCGTTGAATCCGGAAGGGCCTTCTCAGTGGCTGGTTATCTGACGAACAAAATAAGAAGCCGTTTAGCAGACGATTCTTGGACATTTTGTGCTTCTATTTTCAAAATAATTCGTAATAATGGCGTGTGGGAGTTAAAGATATTTGCTCTGCAGTCCACTGGTGAGAAGGACTCACTTGAACTGAACAAATCATTCATTTGATAATTACTATTTTGTTAATTAATCTGTAATTTCTAATAGTCGGACTAATTGGTATATTTTGTTAATTAATCTGTAATATCTAATAGATCTACTGAGTAGATATAGATTTATTTAATTGATAATAATATCTCCGTTCAATAGTCAACTCAACTTAGATAATAACTTTAATTTTTTTTTTACTCACCGTTGTTTTGTTTGTTATAAAAGAACTGTTTTATTACTAAAAGATTCTTGTTTGATATTAGAAAAGAAGACTGGTTGTTTCTTTCATTTGTTATTTGATAGATACGTACGTCAAAATTTACTACTGAAAAGTTTATTAAAAAATTATGGACAAATACGTCAAACAATGTTTGATGCATAAAAGTCTATTGAAAAATTCGTGAAAATAAATGTTTATCTTATAATACTTATAGTTTTTATTATTTTTTTCCTACTTTGTTCAAATATTGTGATTATTTGCAAAAAAAAACACACAAAACTGCCAATCTCGAAATTGACGAGATCTCGCAGCATTGTTATTCATAAACTCGCGGGATCTCGCTAAAACCCCAATCTCGCGAGATTTGCATTCCCTACTTAGGATGTGTTAAAAAATCAACTGGGCATTTTAAAATCAAATATCAATCAATTAATATCAGCGTTTTGAAATCAAATGTCAATCAATTAAAATCAACGTTTTAAAATCATATAATAAAGACAAAACATTTGTAAAAACTAAAAAGCAGGTTTCTAATATGTAGATGAAAAAAAATGTAATTAAAAAAAAAGCTGCTGATATTTGTGCGGGCCGCACAAATAGCCGCCGCGGGCTGCAGTTTGACGACCACGGGGTTAGAGCTTCTTCCACATCTCAACAGATGTCCGCTGAAGTAGTAAGAGTCGGAGCAATACCACCTGATGCCGTTTGTGTCTTGAACTCGAATAGTTACGATGAGAGCCGAAGACTTTCAGTGGAGTAAGCCGCCGCCGCGTCAGTCGGAAGGGCTTCAGATATAATGCCTAGCCAGTCTGATAACGACGTCTGTTCAGTAGATACTTATAATATAAACACGGCAATTAAAAAAAAATCAGAGTGTTCAATTCACACTCGATAGAAGTGACACCTTTATAAAACTAAAGTATTCAGTAAGTAAAGAATGGGGAGACTACGAAGCACTAGTTTATCAATGCTCGGCTTCATTCATAGAATTACCTCTGACTTTAAACATATAAATACAGTTAAAACTCTTTACTGTTCGCTGGTCCGCCCACACCTTGAATATGCCAGTGTCATTTGGTCTCCTTTTTATGCTGTCCCCATTTGTTACATCGAATCTGTACAACATCGCTTCCTACGAGGAATTGCTTGGAGGTTAGGACTTGAAAGAGGAGAATACTCGTATGATGAAATTGAACAAACTTTAAACATTTCCTCTTTAGAAAAACGTAGAAAGGACTCTGATCTAATATGCATTTTCAAAATTATCAACAGTATTACTGACACACCTGCTTTGTTACAACTCATCCAGTTCAAAATTCCTTCCCGTAGACTCCGAAATAATGAATTGCTGTTCCTCAATCAACATTCTACTAATTACGGATATCATTCGCCTTTATCCAGAATGTCGGGACTTGTCAACACAAATCAAAGCATTGAATTTTTTGGTGTAAGCCTAAGTGACTTTCGGCAGTCGTTACGCAATGTGGTTTTTTAAAGTCTTTTTAAATCCATCTTCGAGCTACTTGTAGTTATCTTCTCTATGTACTTTATATTATATGTATTTTGTCAATGCTCTTCATCTATATGTAATCTCCTTTCATTGTGATCTCTCTTTTTTCTTTTCTGTTCGTGTTATTGTTATATTGTTAATTGGACTATTTGTCCGTAAATAAATAAATAAATAAATAAATGTAAAGGATGATTTTTTCCTAATTTTTGTCGTCGAATTTCACTGCACTTTTCCTATACGTTTGGTTATCTTACTAGTATTTGTGTTGTCTTCTTCGGAGTCACTGGATGTTGCTTTCTTGTGTTTTATTTGCCTGTTCATTTTGGAGTGGTTTGAAGATTTTTGATTTTACAAAAAATTTTGGATTTTTTTGGATTTCATCGGATTCGATCCTCTTGGGCTGAATATCTGACCGCTAAGGTTTGTCGGGCGCTTTGTATCACCAGACTGAAGGAAACCGTGGATTTATAGTATTATACTGGAACCGAGTACCCGTGAAATAAATAAATATTTTATTGCTATCTCTTTCTCTAGCAGGCTAAATCCTAAGCATGTACCTGTGTATTTGTCTCTTTTTAGTATCGCTAGCTTCCGTTTCATCGAGTTTCAAAACACAACGATGCTAAAAAAGTTTTCACTTCAAAAACTTGTAACCGAAGAACCTTATATTCACTGGAAGAAGTCCCACACTTCACAATATGTCTGAATGTGAATAGAGCAGACATTATACAAAATAAAGTGAAGTATTCCCTCATGATGGAGAGGGTTCAGAAGACATTTCTGAGATATCTTTACCTGAGGGAGTATGGCTACTACTCGTGACTCTATCCTACCCACTTTCTCTTGGGCATGCTTGATATGAACCATCTAAGGGTCAGAAGGGATGCGCTCATTGTAACACATTTCTTCAGACTGATTTGTGGAAGGTTCGAAAACTCGACTATCATGGAGAGCATTAGTCTCTATGTTCCCGATGGTTATCTACGTCACTGACAGCATAGACTGTTTTATCTCCCGACTTGCAGAACTAACTTTCTAATGGTTATGCCAGTCGGGAGAGCTGTCTAGTTGTTAAATAGAATCACTTCGAATACCGATATGTTTAACATCAATGAAGCACAATTCAGACGACAAGCTTTGTTGCTGTTAGTCTGATTGTGCTTCATTGATGTATAAATAGCTTAAATCTGTATGAATCTTAATATTTTCTCTCTTTTAAAATGCTTTGAAATTTTAATTTTGTAATGTTTTAAAAATGAATAAATTGAATTGAACTGAACTGAATAAGTCGGCGAAGTCCGCCACCACGACTCTAGCAGCATTTTCGGCCTACTGTGGTGGTAGTAAGGAGATTTTCAAATATTGTCGGGTTATTTGTAACCCGCAAATGTTTGTCTTTCTTTAAAAAAAAAATATATTGTCTTGAACATTTTAAGTGGCATCCACGAGAAGGGTTTATTTTTCTAACATCGTAAATTACAAACAGCGTATCGCGTGAAAGAGTTTGATATGAAACGCATATTATTCCGAAATGATTTGCCGACTCAACTCAAAGGGGATTAGATACGCCCAAACTAATCCGGTGGAAGAATTCTGGATTACTCGTTATATCGCTATATCCTGCTTTCCGTTCCAGTGTGATGATTACCGGAAGGCCAGGGAAGGAAGGAAACACGGAAAGAAGAAAGGAAGGAAGGGAGAAGGGAGTCCACCAATACACCAAAAGTCACTGATCAGATTATTTCTAGAAGTGTGATCTATTACAACGATATGACGGTGAAAGCCCTTATTATGGTATGGATTATATCTGACTCTAAATATAAGAGGACAGCGGAACATTTTTTTTTAAATTAGCTCTACACAGGAAGCCCTAATGAAAATAATTACCCTCAGGGCCTATGTTATCTTTGGGGAAGCTGTGTCGAAGGTCTTTTTAGGAAAGGAAGGAGATGAAGCTTTGAGAAGGAAAAAGGTATGAGGGGTGGGTAGGCATTTGGGGATCTGTTCGTCCAGGAGTGACGGATTCCGACGATAATTCTGTTGACAAACTGCGCAAGATAATATTTTATTAGAACATTAATAAAAAAAGTTAAACATGACAAAACCATCCCATGCCGAGGTGTGAGCTACCGTGCTCAGGCTGAATGTCCTGGGGAACAGTGCAGCGTCACGAACGGTGCCTCCGAGAAACAAGGTCGCATCTCGGAGTATTTAGACCTTACTCCAACACTCGGGGCTCTGCTGGAGTAAACCTTCTATTTCCCTGGTAACTCGTGGGACAAAAAATTGGACCATTCGAAAACTAAGGGCCTTACGGGAACCTAGGAGTGCTAAGGACACCTCTGTGGACTTCCTTCCCGGGGCCTGTAAGAGAAAACAAGATAAGAAGCCGTGGAGAGGAAAGCTGAGGCCACCTCCATGAACTCTTCCCTTGTGGGGCCTTCGGGGAACCAAGGAGGAGTGAAGTGGAGATATGATGTCCTGTTCCCATGTGGGGCCTTCAGGGAACCAAGATGGAGTGGACTCTTCCCTTGTGGGGCCTTTAGGGAACCAAGGGGAGGTGAACTCTCCTTCGTAGAGCCTTAGGGAAACTAAGGAGTGGAGGGGAGAGATGAAGCCCTCTTCCCTCGCGGGGCCTTCAGGGAACCAAGGAGGAGTGAAGAGAAGAAATGAGATATCTTTCGATTGCATTCACAACATCACACAGCCCTGTTCATGTATAAGTATCGAACTAGTTAACAACTATGTGTATCTACGACTTACAGTAGATTGTAACATGAAGTGGGATGTGCACATAGCCGAACTTTGTAAGCGCCTTCGATTTATTGTAGGTAGACTTCATAAAATAAAATGTTATGTGCCTATAAAAACTATGAAATTGATTTATTTGTCTCTTACAGAATCAATAGTGAGATATGGGATAACTTCTTGGGGTCAATCATGTAAAACCAACATAAAACATGTACAAATGATTCAAAATGCCATGGTAAAATTGCTGGTAAGCAAAACCGTTTATAATCAAAGACGAGATATTAGTATCGTATTTATAATCAAATCAATCAATGTATTATGTGGCAAAAAATACGTGTACGTGCTATTATGTGGCAAAAAATGGTATTGCAGCATATATCCGGCAGTCCATATAAAACAATGGTGGATCATGCACACAATACTTGTCTCATACAAAATAAAGGAATGAAAGTACCTGTGTTTCAAAAAAAATATGGTCAAAGAACACTTGAATATATTATACCATTAATATTTAATAAATTGCCATATGAATTTAAAGAAAATTGCTCTATAACGAAATTCTCACTGATGTTAAAATCATGGCTATTAGGAAGTAATCTTATGTATTAAGTTTATATTCTGCTCACTCTCACCATGTTCTGATTTGCAATTGTGTTATTAATGACTAGTGTATTATATTTTCAACTGTCCTATCCTATTATCCTACTAATATTATAAAGGCGAAAGTTTGTATGTATGTATGTTTTTTACTCTTTCACACAAAAACTACTGAATGGATTTTAAAAATTCTTTTACTAATAGAAAAGAAAAGCTACATCATTTGCGGGATCTATAGGCTATATATATTGGTAAGATCTGGCGTTATGAATAATGTCTGGCGTTATGAACTTATTTATCATACGTTTTCTGTCGCTAACAAAATCGATTTATTGCAAACGTCAGAAACCAATTGTCGCCTTGGAAACGATGTTTTTTTTTTTAATTAGGCAATTCACCCTAAAAAGAGTGCTTCGTTAGCGTCTTACTTAATAACTATCTCTAAAAATGAATCACAGAAATGTGTGTATGCGCGCATAAACCCGAACAACTGCACCAAATTGGATAATTTTTTTTTTTATTCGTTATTTTGTATAAAACTACCGTTAATCTCTGGCATTATGAAATTTGTATAAAAATTATAATAGGTGGCACGCAAGCAGTTTGAAAACTGAATTGTATCGGGAATGAATGTGTGGAATGCGCGAGGTGAGAGGGGGGAGTGGGGAGGGGGTGTTGGGAGGATGTTGGAGGAGGGGGGAAGGGCGGGGGGAGGAGGGTGGGGGGAGTAGGTTAGGGGAGGGAGAGGGGGGAGAGAAGGAAAGGGAAGTATGGAGGAGGGTGTGGGGAGGGGGAATGTGGAGAGTAGGGGGTGGAGGGGAGAGGGTGCAGGGAGAGGGGGAGGGGGTTGATGGGGGAAGTGGAGTGGAGAGGGGGAAGGTGGAGGAGGTGGAGTGGGGTTGGAGAGGGGGGAGGGAAGGAAGAGGAAGGGGGAGGGGTGGAGGAATGTGGGGTAGGTGGAGTGGGGAGGGGTATGGGGTGGGGGAGGGGTGGGTGGAGAAGGAGGGGGAGGGAGAGGGGGGTTGGTGGATAAGTGGAGTTGGGTGAGGGAAGGTGGAGGGGGGAGGAGTGGGAGGAGGGTGGGTGGAGGGGGTGGGGGGTTGGTGGGGGGAGTGAAGTGAGGGGAGGGGTGGGAGGAGGGGGAGGGGGGTTGATGGGGGGAGTGGAGTGGATTTAAATAAAATAAAAAATTCTTAATATACATTTTTTCACCATAAAATACAGTCTCTGAATAATAATTATCAACATTGCATATCACATTATCACAATGTTTAGTGTATATATAAAATGTGTTTATAGTTAATATGCTGTTATATGTGTATGTTGTTGCCACGCTGACGCGTTTAGGATTATTTCATGTATTGTTTTAACTAATCTGTGGAACTAATCTCCTGCTGACAAGCTGCTTGCAGTAGCTAGCGGGAATAAATTCCCATTGTATGTAACTTTTATACAATAAAAAAAATTTAAAAAAAAGATGAAAACGAATTGTTGGCGTGTCTGTGTGACTGAGGTAACAGTTAACTTTTTTCATTGCTCCTAGTGGAATTGATTAAACACTTTCACGGACACGGAAAGAAATTAGATTCAGATTTTTTGTTTCAAAAAAATGGCACACACAAATGAACAAAAAAAATCGGAGTGTGCAATTCACACGCGGTAGAATTGAAACCTTCAGAAAACTAAAGTTGGCAAGAGTGGGGAGACTAAGAAGCACTTTTTTATCAATGTGAAGGATATGTTTTTCCATATTTTTGTCGTCGAATTCATTCGAATTTGGTCATCTTATCTTTGCGTTTTCTTCTTTTGGGTTTTCTTTTACCAGTTTATTTTGGAGTTGTAGATTGGATATTGATTTTATAAAAATATGTATTTTATTTTTTTATTTCGTAGGATTCCATCCTTGGTCCGCTGAATGTCTGCAGAGGTTCGTCAGGCGCTTTATACCACTACACCCAAGGAGACTTGCGTGGGACTGTAGATTTATCGTATTATATTGGAAACGAGTACCTACCCGTGGATTAAATCAATATTTTATTATTGTCTCATTCTCTCGCAGGATAAATCCTATAGATATGTGATTGTTTCTTTGGTGTCGCTCGTTTCCGTTTCATCGAGTTTAAAATCACAACTGTGCTAAATAAAAAAAAGTTTCACTTCAAAAATTTACTTCTTAATCGCTTAGAATACACGTCTATCGGTTATCGACTCAGTGACCAAGAGCAATGATTGACCCGATTGGATTACTGATTACGGTTTGTTTGAGTGCGCAATTTTTCTGTAAATTCCGCCTCTTTAGTATTTGGGCTCGGTAGATCAAGGATTTATTAAATGATTGAATCGAGAATTAATCGTGTGAAAGACGAGCATTTATTTAATACTCCCTTTATAACATTTGGTCTTTCTCGATACAGGGCTGGTTCCACCATTTTTCTGAAAGTTGTTTGTTTCGGTGATGCAATTTTAAAATTTCACTAAAAAAGACTAGTTGGCCACAATGGAGTACTTGTACTTATCCTGATACATGAAAATGAGGAGTGGAGCTGGGAAGTAAAGAAGAAAATTTACAGAATATTATAGAACTGAGATCCCTGAGGTGCATGTGCGCTAAAATCATGTATATCATTTCTCGAATGTTGAGAACCAGAAAGAGGCTGTTGAGCGTAATAAACAAGAATGAAAAAGGCTGCCTAAGATGGTTTGGAGATATCGAGGATATTGGACAGAGAAAAGGGTGTCAAGATGATGTATAACACGCAAGGAATGGAATAAAAAATAATAGATCCCGACAAAATTAAAAACAGAAAGCACAACACGATAAAATATGAATACAAATGAAATACGAAAACGGTTTTATGGTATTCCATCCTCTCTGATAACCTTATGGGGAAATGATGTGATATTTTATTAGTTAGTTAGTAAATAATATAATGCCAAGACTGGTTTTGCAACGTCGATGTCAAATTGCGTCGTCCAGACAAAACAATTATTCATTTTAAAACATTACAAAATTAAAAATTCCAAAGCGTTTTAAAAGAGATAAGAGTATTAAGATTCAAACAGATTTAAGCAATTTATACTTTAATGAAGCACAATCATACTAACAGCAGCAAAGCTTGTCGTCTGAATTGTGCTTCATTGATGTTAAATATTTCGATGTTCGAAGGGATTCTGTTTAACAACAAGATAATAATTAACTTTCTAATTATTAATTTTCCAGTAGTCGCACCCTTGCGCCGAACATAAACAGTTGTGCGCGGTCGGTGATTCAGCAACTTTAGGCGTTTGGTTTTTGAAGACGACTGTGATATTGTACATATTATGATATTGTACATAGCAGATAATAAAAAAGTCTTTTATCTATATAAATAATAAATTTAAAAAATCTTTAATTGTTAATCGCTTTTTAATTTGTACGTTATAGTTTAAGTCTGTGAAATCTCAATTTTTTAGACATCTGACACAAAACAACGCTATAAATCAACATAATAAGGAAACAAGATAAAATTTTACAACTACTTATTTTCATATAACGTATTTACGTTCAATAAAACTAAGTTCTAAATAATATGATACAAATACCATGAAATACTCACCCAACTCTCAATATTATTCAAGAGATTTTTCAAGTATACTACTAGTCGCACGCGGAATCTGAGACCGCAAATATAAACAAAAGAACGCGTGCGTTTGCGAAGAATGTCACTGGGGTACTGAGGGGTCGTACCTCAACCCCTCCCTCCGAGGATATCACGGAAGCGCAATTGTCTATTTTTTATAATTAGCGCATAATCAGTAAAATAAGTTGGCTGCGGTCTCACAGACCGCACGCGACCGCAGAAAAGTGTTGATTTTGTTATTTGGATCTTTGTATATTTTGTGAACCACGTGACAGTTCTATCGCTCGAAGGCAGATAAGAGTTTTGGGGGAATGTTGTGAAGCTTTTTTCTCAGTTAGAAAGCGGTGAAGAAATCAGAGAAAGAAGAAGAGGAATAATTGAGAAATACCCGATTACTGTTCTGTAGTCGATTACTGTTACTGTTATAATACCCGATTACTGTTCTGTAGTCGATTACTGTTAATGTTATAATACCCGATTACTGTTCTGTAGTCGATTACTGTTACTGTTATAATACCCGATTACTGTTCTGTAGTCGATTACTGTTACTGTTATAATACCCGATTACTGTTCTGTAGTCGATTACTGTTACTGTTATAATACCCGATTACTGTTCTGTAGTCGATTACTGTTAATGTTATAATACCCGATTACTGTTCTGTAGTCGATTACTGTTACTTTTATAATACCCGATTACTGTTCTGTAGTCGATTACTGTTACTGTTATAATTCCCGATTACTGTTCTGTAGTCGATTACTGTTACTGTTATAATACCCGATTACTGTTCTGTAGTCGATTACTGTTACTGTTATTATACCCGATTACTGTTCTGTAGTCGATTACTGTTAATGTTATAATACCCGATTACTGTTCTGTAGTCGATTACTGTTACTGTTATAATACCCGATTACTGTTCTGTAGTCGATTACTGTTACTGTTATAATACCTGATTACTGTTCTGTAGTCGATTACTGTTACTGTTATAATACCCGATTACTGTTCTGTAGTCGATTACTGTTACTGTTATAATACCCGATTACTGTTCTGTAGTCGATTACTGTTACTGTTATAATACCCGATTACTGTTCTGTAGTCGATTACTGTTACTGTTATAATACCCGATTACTGTTCTGTACGTGTTCTTGTAGTCGGCCTTGACATAATCAGTCACATAATATTGCACTTCCGACATTCTATTTAATTATCGTTTAGATGATTCTGATTGATCACAGCCGACTAAAGTACAGAGAGCAAAGAAGATTTGCAAATGGTGGCGATTGTTGTTGATTCTCAATGTTACTGCTGAATTGTGAGTTGTTTTGCATTTGCAGACTATTTTAAACAGTGAAATTTAATTAGCGACATCACTTCGTAATTTGGCGGTCGAACGCCTATCGCCGAATCTCACGTTCTAAAAAGAAGTGAAACAAAAGTTTGTTATTCCCCATCCAGCATACAATTTTCTGATTACTTCAGTGAAAACTAGAGTAATTGATTAAGTACATAATTTGCCGAATCATAATAAGCGCGTTTAACAAAACACATTTCGACTTTAAACTACGACCTCCGTAGTCCAGTGGATAAGACTCTTGACTCACAATCCGGAGGTCGCAGGTTCGAACCCGGCATGCGCAAATAAATTTTATTTGATAATTTGTGTTATTTCACAATTAATTAATTTAAAATAATATATAGTATATTTGCGGCATGCTCCAGAGTGGAAGATACTATCAGTATCGCCCTGGTGTAAGACCACCATTCAGAATTGAAACGTTGCTTGAAAATGGCTTTAGCCGTGTTTAGTAACCAGATCTGAATAGCCAGGTACTTCCCAACCTTCCTCTTCCTCACCTCCTTCCCCTCCCCATTACCTTCAGCCTCACAACATACCCCAATTGGGGATGCCATAGTCTCACTGGCTCCAGACGGGAGCAGTTGAGATTCTTGTGCGGTATTCACTGTAAAAAAAAAAAAAAAACAATAAATACAACCTTTTTACATTTATTTAAGAAGAACATCTGTTTTCGTAAAATGTACGAAATTGAAATCTAAAATTAGAGTGCCTGGCTGTCAGAAATATCCAGAAACTCCTAATAAGTACGGTTGTTTATTGGACACACCCTCGTGAATTTGACTTGAATCGACACACGAAGTTGTTTTGTTTTTACTTTATTGTGTGGGGTGTGATTCAGTTTTCTTTGTAGGAAGTTGAATTTTCCGTTTCTTTTGTTACACGTTTGTATTGTTCTTTTGTGGTGTTTTATATTATCTGTTTTGTACTAATTTTTATTATTTTATTTTTTCAGATGGTGACTGGAGGAATTTTTCTGGTGGAAAGTAGTGAGTTAGTGATAATGTATTAATGATGTAAAAAAATAGTGGCTTAAGTATCTAAAACAACATGAGATTAAAACAAATTCAAAACTCTTATAGCAAAAGTTCAACATAACAGTGTTCTGAAGTAACAAAGATCTTTAAATGTGTTTGGAAAAAATGTTTTTTGTGTGATTAGTTTAATATTTTCAACGATGACGACAAAACTTCACGATTCCAAGTGTAGTTATAAAAATTAGATGTGGGAGTAGCCTGGACTGCTGAGAAGCACTTAAACTATGCACCGTCTGCCAATGCAAGGCCACCAATTGGACCAACATGACCTCTATTTCCAGCAACCTCAAGTACAGACGCCATACCGTCAGCTGAACCAGGCAGCTACCTCGCCAAACTCTAATCACGCCATTCACAGCCAGCAACACAATCCACCACAGACACTAAGTGCAACAGTCGACAGAAGGACGATTGGCAATTCAACTGTAAGCCCGCCAAACTTCTACAGACAAAGAAGTTTTGAGAACTCTTCAACCAACTACAGCAGAAGACCAATTGACACAACAGATCAAATAGAAGCATACCCAAATAGAAGAAATACCTTATCACCAAGATCTCAAAACCTTTGTAGAGTCTCAAATCTGAACTCTTCGTTTGGTGCGTCAGCAACGTCTAGTACTGTTTTGGCTGTTGACTCCAACCAGGCTTTGGCCCATCTTCCCTCGAGTGCAGAACTAGACGCTACAGTGACGTGTCTGTGGATCCTGACCCCCCTGACGGCCACTGTGAGTGCTGTGATAGTCCTCGTGGCTATTACAACCAATCAGTGGCTTCACACGGAAGAGAAAATGAGTAATCCGTCGTATAATGGGACAGGCGATAAGGACTACCTTTCTAAACTGACTGTGTCGGGACTTTGGAAGCTCTGCTATACCAATCGTAAGTTTTTTTATTTATTATAAAGATAAGGTAGTACAATATGACAAGAAAAAATATAAATATTTTACAAAAAAAGAAAAGTCCTGATAAACTACTTTTTAGTAGTTTGTCAATGGGTGCTTTGAAGATATAAATATACTTATTATTAAAGTTGAATCAGAAACTTCTTCAATTATCGTAAATTTTGTGGTGACATTTTAATTTAATGAAAACTAATAAATTTGTATACATCACTATTTCACGTGTTTCAAAAAGAGATTTAAACAAAGTTATTTTTTTTCAATCAGGTTTTTTTCTTTCTTATAACATCTGTAATAATGTTATCAGATGATCAAAAACTTCAAAATTATACAAAATATTATCTTAGTAAAGACAGTTTATAAGTACATAAATATATCATTGAAAAAATTTTTCAAAATAAGAACGATAGGAATTTTAAAAGATGCTCATTTAATCGAAATCAAAATGCTAACATAACATTACAACAGAAGAAAAGTTCTTTCATATTTATATAACCTTTCTGAAAACTCTTGCTTAAAACTTCATATTTATATAAGAGTTATAACCATTTATTACAAAGAAGTAAAGCCAAATTTTTTTGTAATGTCGTTCGGTTAATATCAAAAATTAAAAAAACCCCGATCTGAAAATTTATGGCTTAATTTATAATTATCTCTGATGTTAAAATCCCACATACTTTTTCCTTCCGACGCGTATAAAATATTCCTTGCCCGTATAATCCGATTTGGAAGTGGATAAATAAAACATCTCGAAGGTATACTTCAACCACTAATAGATGATGTGAGACCGGGACAAAATATTTCCCAGAATCTTGAAACAATAACTGAAAAGTTCAATGTATCTTTTTTTCCTTTTTCGCTTAGTTTTTTAATAAAAAAATTCATTATCACCTAATTTATATATCTTCGAAAATAACACCTTCTGCGTTGCTTTTTCAGTCTTTGTCTACTCCAGAACCTATCTCTTCTTGCAAAAGTTCTGTGTTTTTGGTTATCTTTACAGAACTTCAGGAGACGATGATAATTTTAGTGGCGTATATTTCGATGATAATTAACGTAGCGCTCTTTGACTGATGTCAGAAAAATTACGCCCTAAGGATTAGCCAATTAATATTTTAAAAATTAATATTTTTACTGCTAGATTACTGGCACTAAGCTACTGGCGCTAAGTCGTTCGCTACGTTTGGTGAATGAGCAAGGGTGCACTGCCTATTACGTAGCGGACCGGATCAGGAGAGACCTTTTGATCCCTCCAGCCGCACTCTCTCGTATTCGACGCATTCATTTGTCCATCCTGGTCACATAAACCCCCAGATTCCTACCCACCCCTTATACCTTTTTCCTTCCCATATCTTCCTCTCCTTCTTTTCAAAGACAACGCAATGCATCCCGAAAGATGACATACGCCATGAGGGATTTTTTTTCTTCAGGGCCTCCTGTATTAAGCTAATGTGAAAAAAAATAAGATTTTACTATCAATTAAAATGATTTGGTGTTAACAAACTTATTGTACAATGAACATCTAGCTTCTTTTGCAGCATTCATATCACATCAAACTCTTGTCTTTCTCGTACGATATAAATAAAAATTAACGGAAAAAAGATGTCATTGATGAAGAACCCAACAATAATAATCTAAACGAAAAATGAGAGAGAAGACACAGAAAAACTGAAAAGATAATGGTCGCAACTGGGACTCGAACCCAGACCCCTCGCCTGACCAGGACGTGCGTGTTAACCAATTTCGCCATTGCCACTTTCTGTCAAACCGTCATATTTCAAATTTTAGAATTAACAATATTATAACAATTATTATAAGCAATAATTATCAGCCTGAAACACTCATCTACATTGAAAAAATCTTCCGAAAAAAGATACATGACGCCAACGGGACTTGAACCCGTGTTTTTCTGATTGCCGGTCAGGTGCTCTCACCACTGAGCTATGGCGGCTTATCTAATACCCGCCAAATAATTCAATATATACTAGTGTATCATTTAACAATTACTGTTTATTACATTTTTTAATGAAACACTGGTATAGGTTGAATTATTTTAACAATTACTGTCTATTTCATTTTTTAATGAAACACTAGTATATATTGAATTATTTGGCGGGTATTAGATAAGCCGCCATAGATCAGTGGTGAGAGTACCTGACCGGCAATCAGAAGGACACGGGTTCAAGTCCCGTTGGCGTCATGTATCTTTTTTCGGAAGATTTTTTCAATGTAGATGAGTGTTTCAGGCTGATAATTATTGCTTATAATAATTGTTAATCTTAGTGCTATGAAAAAAAAATCTTGTCTTAAACGTTAGCTTATCAATTAAAAATAATATTTAACAATATTATCTTCAACTAATTCTTTTTTTTCCATAATGTCCCGGTTAGACGAGAGGTCTGGGTTCGAGTCCAGTTGCGACCATTATCTTTTTCTGTTTTTCTGTGTATTTGTTCTCTTTTATATTTTCGTTTAGATTATTATTATCTTCTTCTTCAATGATACATTACGTTGATGGGAATAGCCTTCAAAAGTTATAAAAAGAGAGATTTTCTTATAAAAAATGGAAAAAAGAAAGTCTCTAATTTTCCCTAGTAAATATTTTATCGATGAATCATACCAATAACTCGTTGGTAAGCCATCGACTTATATATTATTTACAATATTTATTTTCAGAATGACTGCGGACCGATCCTTGTTTATTCCCAGGGGACCGATAGAGTAGTCCACGTTAAAACCTTTGCCGTTCCGACTTATATAACTGAATTACTCTTGTAAAGATTTTGAACTTTGTCGTATGGAATCTAAGACCTCATATTATTTTGAGATCAGGACCGGGTCAAAGAATTTTGGCGTTAGGAGCATTCGAAAACTTGTCACCACAGTAAATTGATTTTACGAAATCAACATTATTTTTTTTTTCAATAATCGGAAATTAGCTCCGTGGCGTCATTTTAATTAAGTGGAAGTAAGCCACTTTGTCTACGCCAGTGTTTAATAAATAATAATCGACATATTTTGTTTGTGTTATGTTTTTTTCGTCAGGTTTTACAAATATTTAATGAATTTTATTTGATTAAAAAGTAACTTAGTTTGCATCACTTTAGTTTTGAATACAAAATGCAAATATTTTGTGAACAATGTTCACATCATCAGGAATGATGACCGTTTAGTTTAGAAGAATTTTTCTTTGTAAAAATAAAAATAAAACAGTTTAAATAAGCTAATTCAAGATAATCGACCTGTTTCGAAGCCAATGTTTTTTCCTCAGGTTATGCGTATAATTATTATATAATTATACGCATAACATAATAAATTAAGACATATGACATTATAATTATAATAATAATTATTAATTTTTAGTATAATCAGTATTATTATTAATAATCAGTATTAATTTGTACCCTGAAGATGCTTAAGTTAAGCGAAACCGGTCGGTTAAAAAATTAATAAATATCGTGGTTTTAAACAAAAAAATAATAATTATTATTTACGCACCAGATTTAAATGTCCGGGTTTAATTTTCCCCACAGGAAAAACTAAACCCTTTCACACACTTCCCAAATGATCATCTGGTCAATCCACGTTATGCAATTGCACTATATGTATTATAATTACAAAACAATACAAGAACAACATGTCAACCTACCAGAGACCAGATGGGAAAATAATTCACCGACTCCAGATATTTTCATATCAGAGGGTTCGGCTCTGTGGAATTCCTAATTGAACCTATAAATCCTACTGATCCCTCAATATAAATATTTAAAAAATCTTTTGTAATCCTACATGTATTTAAAATTACCGATTTTTGCATTTTTATATATAAATTCTTTGACAAATCTAATACGCCTAAATTTTGAATCAGAGACCTAGGTATAATGCCAGTAGCCGAAATAACAAATGGTAATATTTTTATATTCCGAGAATGCCAAATTCTTTTAATCTCATTTCCTAAATCTGTGTATTTTCTAATTTTTTCAGAAACAGTTTTTTGAATATTACAGGAATTTGGAATAGCTACATCAATGATATAAGTTATTTTTTTAATTTTGTCATGTAAAACTATATCAGGTCTATTATGACTAATTGTTCTGTCTGTTAGTATAGTTTTATCATAATATATTTTATAAAATTCATTTTCTAAAAATGAATTTGGTTCATATTCATAATATGGTACTATATTATGGCAGTCAATCAAGTTATGTTTAATTACCAAACTTTGGTGGATTATTTTTAAAACCTGATTGTGCCTAAATGTATACTCGGACGGCGCTAATATAGAACATCCCGATATAATATGTTCTATAGTTTCCGGAAAGGCCAAACATTTTCTACATAAATCATCAATTTGATTTATATCTTTAATTATATGCTTCCTATAATTTTTAGTATTAATGACTCTATCTTGAATGGCAAGCATAAATCCTTCTATTTCTGCGCTCAACTCTCCAATACTCAACCATTTGTTTGACGAAAGTTTGTCAACATATGTTTGGTTGAGATAATTGAAGTGTTTTGCATGAATAATTTTATTTGACCAGGAATCTAATAATTCCTGGTTAGTATTTATAAGAATGTTGGCATTCTCGTCATATAAATTTAAAGGTGTAATGTTTCTATCTGCCTTACAAATTATTTTGTGCATTTCTGAGCTATTAGCTTTCCTATGGAAAAAATTTCTAAGCATTTCTACCTGATTGTGTTTCAAAGATGTTATTTTGACTACACCTCTACCTCCTAAATTTCTAGGTAAATTAATTCGTTCTATAGCTGAATTTGGATGATGGCAATTAAACTTTGTTAACGTAGTTCTAATTAATCGTTCTAAACTATCTAAATCTGTATTGGACCATTTAATTATGCCAAATGAGTACGTTAATAAAGGTATTGCCCAAGTATTTATTGCTTTTACTAAATTTTTAGCAGATAGATTGCATTTTAAAATTTTTCTGATCCTAGTTTGAAATTTAATCCTAATATCATTTTTAATACTAGTGTGATCTAATCTATTCGATTGCGGGTATCCTAAATATTTATAAACCTCATCCCCTTTCATACTTTTAATTTTGAAATTTCTAAATATACCCTCGTCTCCATCTACAATTTTGCCTTTCTCTATATGGATCGTTTTACATTTATCTAAACCAAAAGTCATTTTAATATCATCTGAAAAAATTTTAACTACCTTAATCATTTTTTCTAAATTTGATTCAGAATTTGAAAATAATTTTATATCATCCATATATAAAAGATGTGAAACTATACTACTCTCTCTTGTATTACCCTTAATTTTTATTCCAAACTTGCTTTTAATTAACATTTTAGACATAGGATTCAATGCTAAGCAAAACCAAAGAGTATTATTATTATATCATTATTACATTACATTATAATTATAACATAAGACATCGATTATTTTCAGTAAAAAGTGGAGCATACAAAGTGATTTATTTTTGTTAAATATTATTGTATCTATTTGTAACTCAGGTATCTCTTTTGCGATTGTGCAAGTTTTTTATCTTAAACGAACTGTCAGATTTATAAAAACTTTGTGTTATTTCCGCTTCGCAATTAAAGATCTGTAAATGAAACATTTCTGAATTTAGCCGAATAAAAAATTAACAACATCTAACGGCACGTAGGTGATTTGGCGGGTGAAAACTGTTTCTACAAAATAAGTCTTTTTTATGTACTTCTATGAACAACTTTGAATAGAGATGTGAAGGTTTGTTTAATATGGGATCTTCAGCTTTTTGTTTTAGGGTAACACTAGAAAATAACAGAGTTATAATGATTTCTGTGGGAACACAAGCGTTAGCGTGAAAACACGCTTATGGTACTTGACCGCTATTGTTATATCGCCGTGAATATGAACTACTTTTACAAATCGACATGTCAGTCATTTTTACGACCGGTCAGTGGTTGAGTGGGCATAGCGTTTGGTTCCCACCTGAGCGTCGCATGTTCGATTCTTTGGCTGGCTAAGTCCTCCATCACAACACAAGCAACATTTTCGGCTTTCTGTGGTGGTAGTAGGAGATTTTCAAACATTGTTGGGCTATTCGTAACCCGGGAATGTTTGTCTTTCCTTTTAGAAAAAAAAATATATATAAATATACTCGTATATTTAAAACCTACATTTTATTATTTTGTAGCGATAAATGTGTGCGTGTACAAACAATATGAATGACTTAGTACTCACCTATGAGTTTTAAATTAATACTAATGAGTATTAAAAAATAATGTTTCTTTGCAATTGCTTGAATAGGTTACCAGTGTCAATTGAGGAGTGGTAGACAGTATTATATCCTAGAAGAAGGATACGGCTATAGCCTTCTTGGACAGTGTTATTTGTGTATATTGCGTGCTGTTATATACATCTATGCGTATATAATATTATTTCCAAATACTCGTGTACATGTAATCTAGGCACCATCGAGTATCCAAGGAAAAAGTTAAATGCTATTACATTTTGTTCTTGTAGCAAAATTTAATTCATATCCGTGTTTATTAAATTGTTTATGGTGACAAAATAATGTTACTATTTATAAAAAATATTGGTCTGATTTTGTTTTGCTATTTATCAAAAATTTAGTAAGGTAACTTTACAAACCAAATCGAGATATGTTATGAGTTATTACGGTATATTTATACCTATTTATTTGACAAATAAATGGATATTTCGAAGTTGTATAACTAAAGATGATTGCAAATATGATAGTTCAAGCTACGTAGCATAGACGGCACAAATGCAGCATCTAATTCGCTAATCAATCGTGGTCTTCATATGTTCAATAATATTGGTCTAATTTCTAATAACGACATTTTCTCCAATTTACTGCCCTAATTTAAAAAGAGCATGATGTCAATAAAATAAATTGTTCAATGCGCATACATACATACACACATACTCTCTCTCACACACACAAACACACCCTCACATACACCTCCCCACTACATACTTCACCCGGTAATTACTTAATACGCATACCATAAATAAGTCACTACAATGAAACAAATAATAGGTACTCACCATGAAACATAATTATTAATTGTAATTTTTTAAAAGTATCTAACGTAATGTTTGTTTCTGTTAATTAATAAAATAAAAAGGTCCAGTTCAGGTTGGAGATGGGCTAAAAGTTAGATTTCTACTAACAAAGAGATTTTAAGAGCAAAAGAACCGACTTTATTTTTCTTTAGTCTCCTGAATATCACTCGTTTCCAATTATAATAGTTTTATATTTTTAAATGTAGCTATAACTTTGTGGTTATCCATTATAGAAAATTGAAACAATACAACTTTGTATAAACCATTTATATAATGCGTAAATCCGACGGGTTTCGGAACAAACGTTCCTTCTTCAGGGAAAGCTTATCTAATACCCGCAGTGTTTTATTATGGTAGGGGTGGAGCCATCGCTAGTTTGTAGATTGGGTGGGTAGGTATTAATGTAGAGTGGGTGGGTAGGTATTAATGTAGAGTGGGTGGGTAGGTATTAATGTAGATTGGGTGGGTAGGTATTAATGTAGAGTGGGTGGGTAGGTATTAATGTAGATTGGGTGGGTAGGTATTAATGTAGAGTGGGTGGGTAGGTATTAATGTAGATTGGGTGGGTAGGTATTAATGTAGAGTGGGTGGGTAGGTATTAATGTAGATTGGGTGGGTAGGTATTAGTGTAGAGTGGGTGGGTAGGGGAACAAATCCATGATTGGGCTATAAGACAATATTTTTTGTTTGTTGATAATTGATTCATTATTTTTAAGGGATATTTTTGTTCGAAAATGTCAAATTATTATAAGCTTTCCCTGAAGAAGGAAAATTTGTTCCGAAACCGGTCGGATTTACGCATTATATAAGTGGTTATACAAAGTTGTATTGTTTCATTTTTCTATAATAGTTTTATTTTGTCTAATAAAGACAAAGAGATTTGTTGTGGAGAATGCGTTATTTATTTCACAACAATATATTTAAAAATTCAGACAGGAAATACGGAGCAATTTTGATTAAGTATCGTGAGTTTTTTTTTCTTCTGAAAAGAGTGCCCTGCTTTACGGCTAAGATGTAATATTATACAATTTTTCTTTATTAACAATGATATTTTTGGAAGTGGGTTTTACGTCATACATTTTTATGATCTCTTTGAAGGGGTTAGCAGTAAGCACAGTGACGGGCCTTGAATCTGGGTCCACGCCGCGCTGGCCCAATACATTTTATGCCCGCACATAAAAAATGGGGGGCGGATTAAGTGAAATCGTAAAGTTGCCGTTTAAGCGCATTGCCTGTAAAAACTTTGTGTACTTTTGCTCGGCATTTAATGCGGGGGATAAATTCAAAGTGTTCTTAGTGCTGCCTGACTGTTCAGGAATTGCAAGGTGGTTAAAAAAAGTCGTAGTGCGGGAATATCTCTCTTTCTTCCTACGACTATTTCTTCATATTATTAGTTTTGTTTCCATATGTTTGGGTTTTTTCAAAATAACCAAAAGTAAATAAAAATTCATGGTCCATAAGGTATTACATAGTTCTAACCGCTGTCACGATATTAAAAGCCGGGTACAATTTTCACCAATGAGTAATCGTGGAAATTCTTGAAAAATTCGTTCCAATTTTTAAAAAAATAATAGAAATAATTTTCTACAAAAAAAAAATATATATTATCGGTAGGTACTATATCGCTTTTCTGAAGTCTACATACAATGAATCAGTTCAAATTAAAAAAAAACGACAGTTATATTCAAACAATTTGAGTTCATTGTACAAGAGTGACGAAGAACACACGCACAATCGAAATTAGTATTTTTAATTGATTTCATCATAATTTATTTAAACCTTCCTGTTTGGTTTTGAAACGAGAATACGCGTAATTCCTAACGGAATATCATTTATCCAGTTCCTACCTCTTTCTAACCGTTACATTGCTGAAAAGGTATTTGAAATTTGGAATAAGTTCAATAAAAAAAGCAAAAAAAGGAGGAAGATTTGGAACTACCTTGGAAAAAAGTGGTTGGTGTTTTTCATCTACTTAATTTCTTTTTTTTTTATCTAAAAGAAAGGTATTTGATCATGTCGGAAGTATAAAATAATAATAATGGTCTTTATTCCAGAATGTGGGGAGGTGAGTGCAATCCCATACATCCTATATATAGTGTAAGTACATACATAAAACACAAATATGGTAATAAGAAGAAAAAAAATACATATAAATAAAAAAATAAAATAAAATAAAAAGTAGTAGGCATCATTAGATAAAAGTTCTTTATAAAAAATAAAAAAATAAACTTTAATTGGGCTCGAATTAGTCGATCGGGTCTCGGATTATGGGAGCCAGTGTCTCTCTCCAATGTTCTTCTAAGCTCGATCCTGAAGTCAAACGGGATTCTATTATGAGAATATTTCTGGAGTGGTTTATCCTTCCCCTCAGTCCTGCAATCCTGATTCTTAATAGAGCTTTAAATCCTGGAACTCGCCCTTCTGTAAACATTGAGGAGGCACTGCAGTGCCTGGGGAGTGCAAACATCAGACGGTAAGCATTGTTATATTGCACCCGAAGCCTTTCCATGGTTCTTTTCTTGAAGATTGCCCAAAGCTCGCATGTGTACAGGGTGGTGCAGGAGGCTAAGAAGAGCGTCCTTTTTACCCGTGGACTGCGTAGCCGAAATCTTCTACTGAGCATGTTGCTTTTTATGCTCAGTACGCGCCTCTGCCTGTCAATATCTTCGTCATCTGTTAATTTATCGTTTGTAATTATATCGTTTTGTAATTATTATTTTCATTGTGACGATAATTACTAGATATTACAATTAGGTATCGCGGTGGAACTATAAAACTGTATTCTGTTCTCCTTCGCAGAGATACAGTGGTAAAGTGATTGGTTATCCTTTTTCATTGCGTACCTTGTTTTTCTACACATATTATCACCCAATTCCAGCAAACACTATTTCGTCTCGTTTCGTTTATTAAGTATTTACTTTTAGTGTTAAAACCATTTTCAAATGCATCTGAAGTTGTAATTTGTAATTCGCAAATTCGCAAAAAAAAAGTTCCATTGAGTGAATAGTCGGTTGTTGTTCTTTTGCTTTAAAAACTTTACATGTTCTTAGTTGTATTTGAAACGAGCTGACCCGGCGAACTTCGTACAGAATCAATAACTGTTGTGTTATCTTATTAGATGAATTAAATTCAGTTGGTTAAATTAAAATTAAATTCATGGTGATCCGACAGTTGATCCCCGACAGTGGGCCCTTCGAAATCATAATTATTATAAAGTTTTGTGCATTGTTTACCAATTTCAAACCTAAAATCTAATTAAAAAACTCAAAACCTACTTGTTTACAGTGTGGTTTTTTGAAGTGAAATTAGATACTATTTTGATTAATCTTTACGACGCATCGGCTTAGAGTTTGAACATCAAAAAATATGCTACGGATGTAATGAAGATTTACTAGCTTTTCTATGTATTGGAATTACAATAAAATTATTATATTTTTGAATTTAGCTATCATTTTGTGGTTATCCATTATAGAAAAATGAAACAATACAACTTTGTATAAACCACATAAAAATACAGGGATAAATATTCTTCATATTAATCATAAAGGAAAACGTTTAGATAACTTAGAAGCCTTGGAAATTAAAAAATCCCTTAAAAATAATGAATCTATTATCAATAATCAAAAAATATTATCTTATAGCCCAATCATGGATTTGTTGCCCTACCCACCCACTCTACACTAATACCTACCCACCCAATCTACAAACTAGCGATGGCTCCACCCCTACCATAATAAAACATTGTTCGAAACTGTCAAATTAGTATAAGCTTTCCCTGAAGAAGGAACGTTTGTGCGAAACCGGTAGGATTTACGCATTATATAAGTGGTTTATACAAAGTTGTATTGTTTCATTTTTTTTTAATAAAATTATTATTCACGTAACAAAAAATGTAAGCGTAAACCACAAAAAAAAAGTTTTTTCTGGACTTAACTATGAAGTAATACAAGAAACAATTTTTTAAAAATACCCCTTTATGGCTAAGACTATTTTTGAGGTTTTCCATGTTCTAACTTTTTTTCGTTCTTATAAAATTATGCACAAAATAAATAAAAAAAAAAAACACTTTTTTGCTTACTGGCCTCAACGCTCCATTTTAAAATTTTACAGGCACGAGATTCGAAATATTTTTAGCGTTTATATTCCTCTTAAGCACCATTGTGATTTGAAGCTCGATGAAACGAAAAAGCAAAAGAGACAAACACATAGATACATCTTAGGATTAGCCTGCGAGAGAATGAGATAGAATAATCGGTCTCCGCTTTGTGCGGTGCTTCGTAGCCTCCCACTCTTGTCTTCCGAAGTGTGAACTGCACACTTGTATTTTTTTGTAATTGTTTAATATACCTACAATACATATACAAGTAGTTTTATCCTTGATCCATGAATGTTTTATACATTTGTTATTCGGCGATACCCTTCGGGGTCACTTAATTATATTTTGTGTAAATAGGCAAAGACGTTACATACTTTAGACGCGGGGTAGAAATCTCAAAGTGGGAGCCAAACGCAAGATAATTGCACTGTTCTCGATTTCTAGTACTTTAGTACTAAACTGTCACTCGTCAAGTAAGGTCATGTCTTACCAATAGGAAAATTGCATTTAAAATGCGCCAAAATGCACTCCTGTCTGATGAGAAAATGTTTCCATTACACGGCAAACATTAGTAAAAGTGAAGAAATAACATTTAATTTATATGTACACACAAATTACTTATTAAATTAAAAAACACACTTTGTAAAGCACCACTTTTTATTTAACAGCCAACCAGGTTTCGCTCATCTCGAGCTTCATCAGGGCTTATTATAACAACTAAAGATAATTATCTACAGACATACATATATAAAAGAAATTAAGAGAATTAGTGAAAGAGATAGCAACAGAATAGGCAACACCCTATTGGTGCCAGAAAGCGATACAAATAGAAAAGAGGGAGACAAAAATAATTACAGGATGGGTATGCTATGCTATGCTTGGTGCTTTACAAAGTGTGTTTTTTAATTTAATATATAATGTCACACCACAACGTATTTGCTTCCTTCAATAACACAAATTACTTATTATTATCGATTATTATAAGCAATACAATTTGTCATATTCCCCGTCCGACAATTTTGTACGTCATTTGAGAAAAAACACACATTCTTTAATTGTCTTATGGTACGGTCACACTGAGGTCAACTTCCAACTTCAAAGTAGAAGGGTAGTTCATGCGTTGGAAGTTCGAGTTGGAAGTTTGGATTCAGTGTGAATGTAGCATAACTTTTTAATATATGAATAACTTTTGAATTAAGAAATTACTGAAAACCGCTGAAAACAAAAGAGTGTTGCTTGCCACATTATATACCGTCATTGTAAATAGGTATATTTTTCCTAAACCAACTGCATATTGCATAGAAGTATGCCGGAGGGGAAACTGTCGGTGGATCAACTCGGTCATGGAAGCTTACAGAACCACACAGAATCAAAAATCATATCGAATCATTTTGAATTGTGTACTTTCACAAGGGAACATATTTTGTAAAGCAAACTACTGACCAACAAAATACACAATTTTGAACGCTATTTACAAAACTGACTGAACATGTTGAAAGAGTCAATATAAAATAATATTTTTGTAATCGTAAACAATTTTCATATTATTATATTTATCTTGGAAAGATCACGCTGGTCACCGCCGGGCATCGCCATAATTTTGTTTATTTCCCATCATACATGGAGTCTATGATAATATCGACTAGAATAATATTAGCTACATCATGAGGCTGAAATTGCGTCTGATCTATCCTAAAAAAACATCCAATTTATTTCTCGTGAAAAGGAAATTGTCTGAAATTCTTTATTTTTGGAGAAAACCTCTATTTTTACATACTGAGAGTATCGGGGAAAAATGAATCTTTGTATGTAATGGTTGAATTTATTGTCTTTTCTTTGAGCCTATTTTTGTTTGATCATTGAACACAAATGGATTTTGTAAATTTTCTTTGTTTCATTACTTCGCCGAAAGGTTTGAGAATTTCACGATAATCAGACGGCATCCTTTTATTATTTAATTTTATTTTTTTACATTTACTACACACAGGAGGCCTTGAGGAAAATAATTACCTTCAGAGCCTGAGACATCTTTGGAGATATATTATAATGTCGGTCTGCATGGTCGAGGAGTAAGGCTCTCAACTACTAATCTGGAGGTCACGGGATCAAATCCCGGCGTGCGAAAGAAAATTTTATTATATTAATTTATGGTATTTCACAGAGGCACATTCCAGACTGGAAGATACTTTCTGAATCGCCTATGATTAAAATGGCTTTAGCCGTGTTTGGTATCCAGATCTGAATAGCCAGGTATTTTCCCACCTTCCTCTTCCTACTATCCTTTGCCTCCCCACTATATTCAGCCTTTCGGCATACGCCAATTAGGGATCCCATAGTCTCAAGGGCTCTAGAACTCTAGACGGTTGAGAGCTGGGACTCTTGTGCGGTATTCGCATTAATTTTTTTAATTTTTTTTTATACTAATTTTCCTTTAGAACATCATATTATAGATGGTTACGTACTTTATCGCTTTTTTAAACCATTCACACAATTAGTTCGAATTTCGAAAATACTACTTAAATTCAAAGCAAATTTGAGTTCATTGAATCAGACTCCACGGGACTGCATGGAAAACCGAAATTAGTGCGTTCAATCAATATAATAATGCCCTTGGAGGAAACCCTTGTACATATAAATAGTAGATGTGATCAAGTGCATGTAAAATAGTTATTTTTTTTATTTTATTTTTATTTTTATTTTTTTTGACTCAGAGATTTAGAAACTAAGAAATGAAAGAAAAAAGAAGGAATAAATGATTTATAAAAGAGCAGACTTTAAGATACAAAGTAAACATATTTGGGACTTTTGTAGCAATTTAAGGTAATTTTTTAATTTGGGCTTAAATTCCTGCATATTTTCGATGGTTTTTAATTTTAATGGGAGGTTGTTAGGGAACGTACCCATACTACGTGACACGTTTAGGGGGGGGGGGGGGGTCTTCAAAATGTCACGCTCCATACAAATGAGCGGCGGGTTGCTTAGGTTTTTGGTCACCGGGGGGGGTTAAAAATTGCAAAAAGTTGGTCACGTAGTATGGGTACGTTCCCTATAATAGATTATGCCCAGATAAAGATAGGAATTTTGAATGTGCTTAGTATTAAATTTAGGAATTTTAATAGTTTTCTGGTATCTTGCTGATGTATTGAATTGGAAGTTACGAGTATTTAACTGTATTTCTTTGTAAATTTGAAGTATTGAATATTTTTTATAGATTTTGTCTATTATAGGCACATTGAATATAGAAAAAAGAATTTCAGAAGGAAATTTAGACGGTTTTTTCAAGATTACCTTAATTATCAACCTTTGAACAATTTTGAGGGGATTTAAAATATTGTCATATGTTCCTCCCCGGCCAATAATACCATATTGCAATATAGATTGAACAGTTGCATAGTACACTCGTTTTAGTTTTCTAAGCTAAGAATATTTCTAAGTCTAATAAATATATAAATACATTTCCTAATCCTTTTGAAGAGTTCACAAATATGTGTTTTCCATTTAAAATGTTGATCTATATATACACCAAGATATTTGATTTTGGGAGTTGGACTAAGTATAGCACAATCTTGATTGCAGTTAGTTATCAGAAGAATAAAATAATATACCTGAATAGTAATAAATAAATAATCAATGTCAATACTATTCTTCTGATTGGGTTGCTAATAATTTAAGTAGCCTATTTTACTTCATGAATACCCTTCCACAAAATTAGTATGTTTCTCATGTATTTGTAGAAGCGTATATAGGTTTATAATACATAAATGTATAACTAATATCTCTTCCAAGATACCTAACAAAACTAAGAATAGCCTATTTTATGACACGAAGGTACACATAACGTTTTATTTATTTTGCTCCCAATTTTTCGAACGCACAAGGTATACTAAATTTTGATTGGTGTGACATATGGTTCTGACGTACACACAAGGAACATATCGTGTGTTAAAAAAATATTTTATTTCTCGGAAAGCAATCCCTTTGAGGTTTGACATTTTGAATGAAATAGAAGCGAACTTTATTTAATGCCACGTATTTTAAGTGTACAAAGCCAAGGACTTATATTTACATATAAAATATATATATTCCATCGGGACAGACATAATAACGGTAAGTATAAAAAAATCTAATATCAGAACGAATTGTATTATTTCATAATAAATGAATATAACTGTAAATATGGTACAGCTATTTGCAAATCTTTATAAAGAGCGCACCTTTGGTTTTTTTACGTGAGTACCGCACAAGAGTCCCATCTGCTCCCAACCGCCTAACTTAAGCATGTGAGATTATGGCGTTACCAATAATTGATGATGCCATAACCTCAGTGGCCCAATTATTGGGGTTTGTTGTGACGCCGAAGTTGGTTAGAAAAGAGATCTGGGTATCTAGCATGGTCGATCGATATGGGTTTTATCGAAAATGTCGGTAACTTGTGATCGCTCCTGAGCACGACTGCAGGCAGCTAACGAAGAAATAATAGTTCACGTCAAATAAATTAGGAACCCTTAATCGTTGTGAACTGTTGTTTGTTCGTTAGCGGCCTGCAGTCATGCTCGGGAGCGATGACAAGTTACCGACATTTTCGATAAAACCTATATCGATCGGCCATGCTAGATACCCTGGTCACGAAACACGGCTAACGCCAGGGCGGTACTGAATGTATCCGCCACTCTGGTGGATACATTCAGTATTTGAAAAGGTTTACTACGCGTTATTTCATTCTCGAATTGAATATGGAATTATAGGATGGGGATCTACTACATACAAATTCATACACAATCTGCATACAATTCAAAAAGGAATCATAAAGACCATACTGAAAGTACCTATTAGAACGCCTTCGATTGAAATTTTCAATAGCTTTGACGTACCAAATGTACAACGAATATACGCCAAAAATATATTATTGAAGACATTAAAAAATACTGAATCCTCTACTAGACCGCGTATCGATCACACTAGATCAAACAAAAATGACGTAAAAAACATTCCAAGTTATAAAACCACATTCGGACAAATAAACTACACTTATTTTGCAAATAAACTCCATAATATTCTTCCCCAAGACATAAAACTAATAAAAAAATTAATTAGTACAAATCAAGAATAAAAACATGACTGAAAGAGGTCAACGAAAACACTCTAATGAAGATACTAAAAACGACATAGAAGACAAAAAACTATAATTAAACAATTTTAGTGCGCCTCGGCACAGGAACACCTAGTGAGGAGGACTAAGAAATACAATATCTTTATCTAACATAACAATTATATTTTGTATACTTATGGAATTATTTCATATAGTGGCTTGAATAAATAAAAAAAATAATGTTTGCATAATCTTCCGCATGGGGTCTAAATAATTTAAATAGTCTATTTAATTCACAATTTGGGAGGCGGGTATAGGTACCGCCGCCCCGGGAACCATTTATTGGATAACCAACACCTCTGCCATAGGTCTCCTCAAGTGGTTCGCTACGTTAGGTGACTTAGCAGGGGTTTCGGGGTTCATCGGGTGAGGATAGTGCAGGTCTTGCCCATCTGGGTGATCACACTGATCCCTAGATTCCTACCTGCCCCTCATACCTTTTTCCTTCCCAGAACTTCCTATCCTTCTCTTCCTTAAAATAACCGGCGGTGTAGTGTAGCGGTAAGGCACTTGACTAGCATTCCGAAGGTCGCGGGATCGAATCCCGGCGTGGAAAATAAATTTTATTTGATCAATTTGTGTATTTCACAATTTATTCATTTAAAATAATATATAGTATTATTGCGGCACGTTCCAGAGTGGAAGATACTCTCAGTATCGCCCTGGTGTAAGATCACCATTCAGAATTGAAACGTTGCTTGAAATGGCTTGTGCCGTTTTTGGTGACTAGATCTGAATAGCCAGGTACTTCCCCACCTTCCTCTTCCCCATCTCCTTCCCCTCCCCACTACCTTCAGCCTCACAACATACCCCAATTGGGGATGCCATAGTCCCACTGGCTCCAGACGGGAGCAGTTGGGACTCTTGTACGGTATTCATGTAAAAAAAAAAAAAAAAAACCCTCCACATAGCATCCCCTAAGATGACATAGGCCCGGAGGAAAATTATGATTACTGTTCAACAAAATTATTAAATATATCACACTGTAAAAGCCAGTATAAACTTATAAGATTATACCTAAATGAATGCATTTGACTAACTTAGAAATCGAGTGTTCAATACAATAATAATAATAATAAGAAAAAAATGTTTTTAATGACCCTCCTCAGAAGCCATCAAATTTTGTGAAAGTATTTTGAAATATAAGATTCAATCGAAGGCGACAGCTTTAAATATCACAAATTTGAAATGTAGTTGCTTCCCCGATATAAAATATTTTCATATCGATAGTCATGTTTTCTTATCATTTAAAATTCGCTTAATGTCATAAGTTCAATGACACTTTATACACCCCCAGCTGCCTTGGGAGCAGACGCAGACATAACTTGTCCAGGAAACGTCTATTTACTCTTACCGGTTGAAATATTAGGTCCTTTCATATGAAATTGGCGTTTTGTATGGGAGGAACGTAAAGTCGATTTTTTTAAAATATAATATATTTATTTAATCAAAGTATGTACCATTGCTATCTATGCACTTTTGCGAACTCATAGGTAGTTCATCGTTCCCTTTACTAAAAACACCATTCGGACGGGAATCAATAAATCTACGAGTACGGTGGATGTCTTAGACATTCCAATTGAAGCTCCTCTAATTTGGTAGCCGTCTGTTGTGCAGGGTATGGTCTAGCATTCTAATGCGCGTTTGTCGATTTGCTTCACTCAATTCGTGAGGTACCCACCTTTCAAGCTTTTTCACCTTCCCAATTTGCTTCAAGTGTATTAAAACAGTTTTATCACTAACACCGCAGCCTGCAGCTAACTCGGACGTGGTTTGCGATGGATCCGCTTCCACAATAGCCTTCAATTCTTCATTATCAACTTTGGTCTTGTTCTGCAGGTCGAAATTTCCAGAACGAAAACGTTGGAACCAAAAACGCACTGTGTTTTCTTTTGCGGCACCGTCACCATACACATCATTAATCCATTAAGTCACGGTGGAACTCGTACTCGTAAATAACGCGATATTTCAAGTTTTCCAATTTGTAAACTAAGTGACGCAAAGAAAAAAAACAATTAGAGAGAAAACAAATGAATTATAATTTTCGAAACACAAATACACGAGTAAATAGCTGTATAAATTTGAATTTGGAATTCCTAACCAAAGAGAAGATATTTGAGAACAAAGTTGCCAGTACGGCAAAATGCCAATTTCATATGTAAGGACCTAATAGTTTGCAATGTCTTAAGAAAATCACGGAATGTTTATTTATTTATTTATTTATTTATTTATTTACGGACTTACGTCCAATTTAAAACAAAGTATCACGAAGTATAGAAATGAACAATGTAAGGATTCGGATGGTACATGAAAGCAAAGACAAACAGTGAAAATAGAAGAAAAATAAGTGTCAAGTCACGTCAAGACCTTGCAAAAATTAGGGTGAATATTACATATCTTCATTTGTTTAAAGAGCGACAGAAATCATTTAAGCTAATACCAAAAAAATCAAGGTCTTCACGTGAGTTGACCAGTCTACACATTCTGGACAGTGGTGAGTTATAACCATAGTTAGTCGAGTGCTGATTGAGGAAAAGCAGGTCTTTATTTCTGAGTCTATGAGAAGGTATATTAAATGTGATGAGTTGTAGTAATGTAGGCGAGTCGATTAAACAGTTCATAATTTTGAAGAAACAAATGAGATCAGATTTTATCCGACGGTCTTCTAAAGGAGAAAGGTTTAGAGTTTGTTCAATATGTTATTTAACTTCCACGGAAAAACTGAGATGAAAAAAGCGGTGATCGGGCTGGACAATGTATTTCATCACTCATTAAAAAACAGAAACATGTTAAATAGGTTACGTTAGGTTAGGTTATGAGCTATTTAAAAAATCATTACTCTTAATGACTTTTCAAAGAGGTGTTGAAATGCCACTTTGTTAAGTTGTCTGACGATGTTTGTTTTTCATAGGCAATGGTCCCGAGGTAAATATATAATTTTAATAAATAGATACTACCTATTAGTTTCCTAAATTAAACTAATAAATATCCCGTGATTTTTCACGGGTCTGCGCTAGTACGTGATAAGGAATAACAAAAGTGAAAAAATTGTATATTAAATTAAATACGTAGGTATTAGATAATTTCACACTCGTCCTACCTAAATTTTCCTCGATTGCTCGCGATTACCCAGAAGATCATTTTAAAAATTTTTCAACAACATTAAAAAAATTTTCCTTCGAATTTTAACATGGAAACATAAAAAAATATTACAGTGCTATTTAGTCAATGAATTAACCTGTATTCTACCGATTATCTCATATTTGTAGAATTTATAAAAAACATAATATTGAAAAAACGTAAAGTTAATAACCGCGCGAATCCTCCGTGTTACTTTAAAACTGCCTTGTGGGGTACCTACATACTTATTCGAGTCAACATAGAATATTTTCGAATTATTCTGTATGTCCTCTGTGGTATCCTACTAATATTATAAAGGCGAAAGTTTGTATGGATGTATGTTTGTTACTCTTTCACGCAAAAACTAGCTACATTATTTGCGAGTACTAAAGGCTATATATATTGGTAAGCTCTGGCGTTATGAATAATCTCTGGCGTTATGAAATTATTTGTCATACGTTTTCTGTCCCTAACAAAATCGATTTATTGCAAACGTCAGAAAAAAAGCTGAACCAATTGTCGCCTTGGAAACGATGTTTTTTTAACTTGGCAATTCACCCTAAAAAGAGTGTTTTGTTGGCGTCGTGTTATCTAAAAATGAATCACAGAAATGTATGTATGCGCATAAACCCGAACGACTTAACCAAATAGATTTTTTTTTTTGTTCGTTATTTTGTATAAAACTAGCGTTGAGTTCTGGCGTCATGAAATTTGTATAAAAAATTATAATAGGTGCCACGCGAGCAGTTTGAAAACTAAATGTATCGGGAATGAATGTGTGGAATGTAAGAGGTGAGAGGGGGGAGTTGGGAAGGGGGGAGGGGGTTTTGGGAGGGTTTTGGTGGTGGGGGAAAGGGGAAGGGGAGGAGGTGGGGGGGCTGGGGTTAGGGGAGGGATAGGGGGATGGAATTAAGGGGAAAGGGGAAGGATGGAGGAGAGTGTGGGGTGGGTTAGGGGGTGGGAGGAAGGGGGTTGATGGGGGGAGTGGGTGGAGGGAAAGGGGCAAGGGGTTGATGGGGGGAGTGGAGTGGAGAGGGGGAAGGTGGAGGAGGCGGAGTGGGAATAGAGAGCGGGGAGGGAAGTAAGGGGAAGGGAGAGGGGAGGAGGAAGGTGGATGGAAGTGGAGTGGGTAGGGGTATAGGGTGGGGGAGGGGTCGGTGGAGAAGGAGAGGGAGGGAGAGAGGGGTTAATGGATGAATGAAGTAGGGAGAGGGAAGGTGGAGTGGGGAGGGGCGAGTGAAAGGGGAGGGTGGGAGGGGGGTTGATGGGGGGAGTGTAGTGGGGGGAGGGGTGGGTGGAGGAGGAGGGGGGTTGATGGGGGGAGTGGAGTGGGGAGAGGGAAGGTGGAGGAGGCGGAGTGGGAATCCCTTAACACCATATGAGCGAAGCCGCGGGAAAAAGCTATTACTTGATAAAAAGGTGCATATTTGTGGAAAAAGGACTTAATTTTAACCGTTAACAGCTGATCCGAAAATTCGACGTGAAAAAAATTATTTTTAATATTGTTCTAACATAGTCTACGGAGTTCGGATTTGCGACATCTGTGGTCATTATAGACAGAGCATTTCAATAGCTTCGTTTTAAAATAAATGGCTGGCCGGTGAAATGTTTTTAATAATTAGGTACATTAAATGTTTAACGAATGCTGGGAAAATGTGGTCCAATTTTGGAACGCTATCAATCGCAGTAAAATAAAAGTGGTCGATTTTTAGACCATAATCGCTCCAGTGGGTATGCACAGATCATGGAAATAATATACAATGTTACTGCCCCGTCATCGAAAAAACACAAAACATAAAATATCTCGGAGTAATAATTGACGAAAATCTTAGATGGGACCTACACATCAAAGGTTTTACGGAAAAACTCACAAGCCTTATATATTTCTTCAAAAATCTAAGAAACGTGTTAAATAAAAAGGATATGAAAAAGGTCTACTATGCGTTATGTCATTCTCGAATTGAATATGGAATCATAGGATGGGGATCTGCTGCAAATACGTACCTACACAGCCTGAATACGATTCAAAAAGGAATCATAAAGACCATATTGAAAGTACCAATTAGAATGCCTTCAATTGAAATTTTCAATAACTTTGACGTACCAAATGTACAACAAATATATGCCAGAAATATATTATTGTATATTATTGAAGCTCTTCAAAAATAATGAATCCTCTACTAGACCGTGTATGCATAACACTAGATCAAATAAAAATGATATAAAAAATATTCCAAGTTATAAAACCACATTGGACAAAGAAACTATACATACTTTGCAACAAAACTCCATAACATCCTTCCCCAAGACATAAAACTAATAAAAAATCCAATTGAATACAAATCAAGAATAAAAATATGGCTTAAAGAGGTCAATGAGAAAACCCTAGCGAAGACGCTAAAAACGACAAAGAAGACAAATGAACTATATTTAAATAACTTGAGTCCGCCTCGGCACAGGACCCCCTAGTGAGAAGGACTAAGAAATACAATATTTTATACTTAATTTCACATTGCATTTTGTATGTAAAAATGTTTTATATAGTCGCTATAATAAAAAAAAATAAAAGAATCAAATTTATATTACTTAATCCAGTACTGTCATGTAGTTTTCTTCAAATAAACGAATTTTTTAATTTGGGAGGCGGGTTCGAATACGGGTATTGGCTAACCAAAACCTCTGCTAACCATCATACACTTTTCTTTCCCAAAACATCCTCTCCTTCTTTCCTTCAAATAGTCCCCCCGCACAGTAACAGCAAAGACATATTCCTCAAGGCCTTTTACATTTTTATATACATTTTTATTTTTATTTTATTAATTTTAAGGTGAATACCGCACAAGAGTCTCAACTGCTCCCAACTGCCGTGAGCCAGTGAGAACTTATCCTCCCCAATTAGGGTACTTTGCGAGGCTGAAGATAAGTGGGAGGAGAAGGAGATGAAGAAGTAGAATGTGGGAAAGTACCTGGCTATTCATCTGGTCACTAAATGCGGCTAAAGTCTTTACAAGCAACTTGAAAATTCTGAATGGTGGTCTTACACCAGGACGATACTGAAAGTATCTCCCACTCTGGAACGTGCCTCAAATATACTCTCAGTATCACCCTAGTGTAAGACCACTATTCAGAATTGAAACGTTGCTTGAAATGGCTTTAGCCGTGTTTGTTGATCAGATCTGAATAGACAAGTAGTTCCTTACCACTCTCTTCCCCATCACCTTCCCCTCCCCACTGTCTTCAGCCTCACAAAATACATAGTCTCACTGGCTCCAGACGGGAACAGCTGGGACCCTTACGCAGCTGGGACCCTTACGAGATATTCACATAAAATAAAATAAAACACATACAAATCAATTTGAGAGGCGGGTATGGGTACCGCCGCCCCAGTAACCATTTATTGGATAACAAACACCTCTGCCGTAGGTCACCCCAAGTGGTTCGCTACGTTTGGTGACTTAGCAGGGGTGCCCGGGTTCATGGTTCCCGGTGAGGTTTGTCCGGGTCTTTGCGGCAGATGTGTCTGCCCACCAGCTGCGTGGCAGGCTGGATCGAGAGAAAATGTTTGGAGGAGTCCCTTTGACTTTTCCAGCTGTACTCTCTCGGAACAACACTTTGCACCGCCGTGGGAGGGATGGAATCATACGTCTGTCACTCCTGGACACCACCCCCAGATTCCTACCGACCCCTCATTTTTCTTACCAACCCCAGATTCCTATCTACCTCCCCTTTTTATTCCCAGAACTTCCTCTCCTTCCTTTCCTAAAATACCCTGCACACAGCATCCCCAAAGATGACATAGGCCCTGAGTGGAATTATATTTTGCAATATGGACATGTTGAAATGAAATGATGATATTTCTCATTGTTCTTTTTTGTTATTTTTTGTTGTGATACACAAAATAATTGTATGTTATTTTTAAGTTCAAAACTACTATTATGTAATGATATTATTTTTCTTACTTTTGAACTCTATTATATGTTTATTTATAAAAGGCAGTATAGCCGTTTATGTATTGAAAATAAAATAAAATAAAATATATAAATATTCCTCGGGGCCTCCTGTGTGGGGCTAATGTAAAAAAAAAAACAAAATCACGCAAGATTTATTTGAGAGTAGTCAATGTAGTGCGTGGAATGTAATATGTAATGCAATGTAAAAGAGATACAATAAATAACATTAATAAGATCCCACGAACATTTCGATTTAATTTATTTATATTTCCATGTTATTTCCCTTCCCCAGACACTGAATAATATCAAATGGATGAAGAAGCATCGCGCAATATCCTTCCTGTTGCTTGCTGTTCTATGCATCACAGATATAATGCAATATGCATCCATCGCGTATAGAATAAACATGGTTAACAGTTAGTAGTTGCGGTTAGAGGGAGGGAACAGCCGTAGATGAATAGCATATCTGAATGTTATGAAATATTCCTCTATTTGGATTCATAGTCGGTTCGTTTGTAATGGTCGAGTTTAAAATGCGGAGAAGTTTCGTTTTGGTCTGTGAATGTTACGCTTGAAAACCTCGTTTTAACTGTCTTTCTGTCATCTCGAATTGAATCAAAAACTGATTCGTTCATACCATACAAAAAACAACTTTTATTAATAAAAAAATTTGGAGTGTGTAATTTACACGCGACAAAAGTGAAACTGGTAAGTCGCTAGATGTCGCTTTCTTTTGCCTGTTTATTTTAAAGTGGTTTGAGGATTGGATATTGATTTACAAAAAATAAAAATGTTTTTTTTTTTTTTCGTAGGATTTGAACCTCCGTCCGCTGGATTTCTCTGGCCGTCGAGATTTGTGACGCACTATACCGCTGCGCTATGGGATGCGCTCGGCGAGACACGAATTTAAGCATTATATTCCGACGACTCGTAAAAAACAAAGCGGCCAGTGAGCGCAGACCTATCGTCGTTTCCGTAAGTTCTCAACCAAAGGGAGCCTTGAGCGCAGTTTGATGCTTCGGAGGTGCCGTAGTGCGTCATTTCCGTTTCATCCGAATTTCAAATCACTCTAACGGGGATAAGGAAGTTTCACTTTAACGTATCTATAGTTTAAAAACGATTTGTAATAATAATTTTGTATTTTTTTTAAAATGAATAAATTGAATTGATTTGAATTATAGGTCGCAAATGCAAACATAGGTACACTTTCCTTTAGTTTCCTCAGGGACTTCACAAAAATAAAAATGTAAAAATTTGCACTTAAATTACACAAAAACATGTGATACCACTTCAACACCTATCTAAAACGCACAAAAATGCAATGGATTGTTTTTTTTTTTTAATTCCAACATTCCGGTTTACCCGAGATTTCTTAACATCAGCTCCACACTCCATAGGAAAATACTTCTCCCCAAGGCCTGTGTCATCTTTGGGGATGCTGTGTGAAGAATATTTATAGGAAACGATAGAGAGGAAGTTCTGGGAAAGAAAAATGTATGAGGATTTGATAAGATAGGGTCTGTGTGTCCAGGAGTGGCGGACATATGAATCCACCCCTCTCATTGCGATGCAAAGCGATGTTCCGAGAGAGTCCAACTGGAGAGGTCAAAGGGACACCCTTTCCCGGTCCGGCTTGCCATGCGGCTGGTTTGGAGACGCATCCGCCACTAAGATCCGGACAAACCTAACCGTGAACCCGGAACCCCCGCTAAGTTACCAAAGCGAACCACTTAGGCAGAGGTGTTGGTTATTCTATAAATGGTTCCCGGGGCGGCGGTACCATACCCACTTCCCAAATTGATATTGAGCTAATATTTTGAAAGCTTTCAAATACCTTGCGTATTATTTTATAAGCATTGCGTAGAAAACAACTCCAAATAATAATATTTATACAGTAAAATCTATTTTAAATATTTATCCGCTACCATGTTCAGAAGTTAGTCCACGCAGACAGCCCAGACAAGTGGTGAACTAATATTTGCTATTCAGGAGGTACAGACGATAGTGTCCGTTACTCTGGCAGCCACATCCGTGTCCGTAAAGGCTGTATGTTGTTCCTGTACAGTGTACGCTGTACGTTAAGTGTCGAGTGTAGAGCCTTCCTGTTTGCTCTCATTGTCCTGGTAACCAGTAGGCAGAGCTGCCTTCCACGCTAACGTAGTTTAAATTATTCATTATTTGCACGTAGAGATGACAATGAAAAGATAAACGTTAGCAAATAAATTCCATGAGAAATTAGCCTGTTTTTTGAAAGGAGTTATTTAAATGAATATTGTCATGGTGCGCTAAAAATATTAAATCTACGTTCTTGGAACTTTCGTAAAAGGATATTTTTTAATAAGGAGAGTATTGGTAGTACGGTGGGTAGGACGATAGGTGGAAGTGTGGATTAACGAGATCGGTACTCACAAGATTTGACCTACGGGTACATACTACTCCCATTTAAGATTTTTTTACGTGCATACAGCACAAGAGTTCTAACTGCGTCGGTTTGGAGCCAGTGAGACTTTGGCATTCCCAATTGGGGTATTTTGTGAGGCTGAAGGTAGTGGGGAGGGGAAGGATCTGGGGAAAAGGAAAGTACCTGGCTATTCAGATCTGGTCACCACACATGACCAAAGCCATTTTAAGAAAAGTTTCAATTCTGAATTGTGGTCTTACACCAGTGCGATACTACATATAAATATACTAAATATTATATAAAATTAATTCATTGTGATGTAACACAAATAAAATAATTTATTTGCACTCGCCGGGATTTGAACCATGAATTTCGGATTGGTTGAGGGGTAGACACCCCTCAACCACGGTAGCCATCAAAGTCTGAACTAGTCGTGCTTAGTTAAACATTTAAAAAAAATCAATGTGTGCAATTCACACGCACTAGATGTGAAACTAGAAAGTCGCTAGATATCGGTTTCTTTTCTTTTGCTTGTTTATTTGATTTGATTTGATGATCTCGAATTGAATCAAAAACTGATTTGTTCACACTATATACAAAATACAGCTTTTATTAATAAAAAAATTTAGAGTGTGTAATTCACACGCAATAGAAGTTAAACTAGTAAGTCGCTAGATGTCGCATTTTTTACCTGTTTATTTTAAAGTGGTTTGAGGATTGGATATTGATTTCACAAAAATAAAAAAAGTTCTGTTTTCTTCGGGTTTCGTAGGATTTGAACCTCCGTTCGCTTGTCGTTGATCTGTCTCTCTGTTTGCTGAGACTTGTCAGGCGCCTTGCCCACTGCGCTATCGAAGGCCCGCACCGAAGCGCGAATTTACCGCATTATATTAGAACTGAGTTTTTGTGTACAACTGAGATGTGACGCATTTTCGTTTTATCCGAATTTCAAATCACCAACGGCGTGAGGTTTCACTTCAAAAATATTTATATCTAAACCGAGCGGAACAAATATTTCGATGTGGAGATAACAATAATATACCTACTCGGGTGAATTTTAAAAATAATGAAGTGGAAAAAAAGTAGGAAAATTTTTAAATAATAATGTATTTTAATGAAAAGACAAATAACTAAGTTTACTTCACTTTTATTTATACACAATCAACATGTTTCGTGAACGATGTTTACATCATCAGGATCAAATGTATACTAAACTTAAAAATTAAAAAAAAACATAGATCACATACGGGTGTAAAGGGTAGAAGGGAGGGGAAGGGGTAAGAGTGAGGGAAGTTTGTTAAAATTAGGGATTTCAAAGTCATTAGCAGGGGAAGACCGGTTAAGTGGAAAAGGTTCAAAAGAGGGTTTATAAAAATTTGCTGCCTATTAATTATGTCTGCTTTATTATTTACATTTTTCCTGATTTCTAAAATCTCTAGATTATTTATCTATGATGCTTTATAACCCGCATGTAATATTTTAAGTCCATGGTTTTTTTACATACATGCGTATTACATATGGGTTATAAGGCATCACAAATAAATAATCTAGAGATTTTAGAAATTAGGAAAAATGTAAATAATAAGGCAGACATAATTAACAAGCAGCAAATTTTTATAAACCCTCTTTTGAACCTTTTCCTACTTAACCGGTCTTCCCCTGCTAATGACTTTGAAATCCCTAATTTTAATGAACTTCCCCCACTCTTACCCCTTTCCCTCCCTTCTACCTTTCCGCCTATATGTGTTTAATTTTTAAGTTTAGTATACATTTGATCCTGATGATGTGAAATCGTTCACGAAACATGTTGATTGTGTATAAATAAAAGTGATGTAAACAAAGTTATTTGTCTTTTCATTAAAATAAATAATGCCATCACAAAGTGAAAACCGTTCTGAAGAAGCTTTCTTCGAAAAATTAAATAATAATGTGTTAGCGCCATTTAGAATTTGGCTGTGCTCAGCGATCTATTGTGCGTGTATTTTGGAACCAGAATATGTTTTCTGTGATAATTATTGTGCCCTCCTGTCTTCCCGGCTTCCCCTCCCGCCTACCGACCGGTCTGTTCCGAGATAAGCAGTGTACAAGCCGGAGGCATTTCCGATTCACGTGAAAGTTAATACAATTCAATTAAGTTTTATTAATACTAAGATTCGCATCGCAATTTTTCAATGGAACAAGTTAATACCAAGTGCAAAGTGTTCGGAAGATACCATTTCCAGACTCTCCTGTGAGTAAATCCCAATACCTACAATGCAATATTATCATTGTCAAATGCATAAACAAATTTTGCTGTAAATTATCATGCCGCTAGCTGAAACATAAAGTGCTTTAAAAATACTTTTCGTAGTATTTGAAGGGATTCCGGGTCGCGGAAGTAATCTTAGGTTTAATGGCCTCACAATAATGATTAAAAACACTTCTTTTTGCTTTTATCAGTGTTTCCATTCCAACAAGGTCAATAATAAATTAAAGCTGTTTTACAATCACTGCCGTAGTATTTGCGTCCGACTCTCAGTTTTTTTTGTTGCTCAAAACCGCTATTTTTTTAATTCAGAAGAAATTCGTAATTCTTAAGAATTATAATCAAAAGGATAAATTTAAAAAATTTTCATTTAAAAAAAATGTGTACATACACTCAAAAATTGCCCAAAATCAATTTGTAATCCGCTATCGGCTAACTGAAATGATACTACAAATTATTATTGATCTGAAAAATTCTATGCGAAAATAATTTTATAACAATTTTATAACCCATAACATTTTCCGTTGTTTATTCCGTACTAGCTGGTACCCGGCATGCGTTGCGATGCCATTTAAATAAATAAATTGATTCTCCCTGCATGTCCTTTCCCGTGCTTCCCCGTTCCCTTCCACTTTCCCCGCCGTCCCTCTCCTTCGTCTCTTCCCTCTCCCAGAACCCCACCTTCCCCTGCCTTTCCTCCCTGCCGCTAAAATATATGAAATACACACATTTTCACTTATACAAACTTCATAAAGCCAGAACTTACCATTATATACAGCCTATGTTACTCGCTGTTAATGTAGCTTTCTATTGGTGAAAGAATTTTTAAAATCGGTTTATTGGTTTAGGCGTGAAAGCGTTACCAACAAACACACGCAGTTTCGCATTAATAATATTAGTATAGATGGATAATGATAATAAATAAAAATAAAAACATTTATTCACCATCAGACTTTAACAGTTTTATACATTTTGTTCATTTATCTTTATTCTTACGATAAAAAGGTCACTGCTTGACTGCTCAGTTATACATTCAGGATGTCTCCTGGAATGTTACTGGTTTTCAACAGTGCCTCTAATATAGTAAACAAAACAAATAATTAAATTAAAATGATATAAAATAAGTACAATTAAATTAAATTACACAATAAGTAAATTTAAAAAAAAAATAGTTTAATTTAATATACACAATATAAATAATAAAATTAAATAATGTAAATCAGAATTCAAAATAAAGCTAATAATAATAATATTTGGATGACTTATATAGCGCCGTTTTTGTGAAAAATCACCTCAAGGGCGCTGTACAAACTTATAATACATTTCTAAAATCTAAAAAACTACAAGCTATGCAAACAATTATAAACAACTTATGGCTAAAAATTGCATACATCGGTTCATTGATCACCGATACGAAAATATGTGTACAATATTTTGACCAATGAACGCGATGCTGCCTAAAATTTAATGAAAACAGGACCATACTTACCTGGGAGGTCGCTTGAAATTAACTCTGTATATTGTCCATTTAAGGAAATTTAGATAGAGTTCGCACGCAGAGGACATTATTGTGAACACATGTTATTTAATCAAGAAAAATATTTTAATATTAATATGTAATGTATTCTTTGACGAGTGTATTTTGGAAAGTAAAAGCAACATGTAAAGGTGGGAGGTGCAGTAGTACCTATAAGGATTTGATCTTTCTAAATGTGATTCGTCAAGAGACAGATTGATGTGTAAGGAATCGAGTAATTTTAATTCAGTAAGAAAAGTGTGATTAAGACATATCATAGACAATACAAGTATAATACTCTCAAATAGGTATATTTAAATTACGGGTATGAGAGCCCATAATTAGTGTCCGACCAAAACAAGACTTTCTACCGAAACCAAAACCGAAACCGAATCTTCGGTAACTGTCTCAGTTTCGGCAGAAACCGAAACTGAAACCGACACTTTTTTAGACATGTTAAAAATCTATTGTTTAGTGAAGTCTGGCTTATTTTTTACACTTGTACCAACAGTTAAAATCTGTTTAATGAAATAAAAAAAGCAATAATCGAAGAAAGTTAATTTTTTTTGTAGGTTTTACTAAAAATTAACAAACACTTTAACTACTGCTTGGAACAAAAATTTGTCAATAATCATCACTTTTGTGCATTATAAAGGAAGGTCCTTATTAATTGAGTATTTTAATTTTTATTGCGTTTACAATCATAACATTCTTAAGACTAAATTGACCATTTATTGAGATCTTTTTCAGAGTTTCGGTGCGGCCGAAGGATGCCGAAACTTGCCGAAACTTAAATCGAATCTTCGGTCGGTCACTACTAATAATCCTAATATCAAATATCTAATCCTAATCCAAATATAATCAATTCAATTCCAATACAAAATTCGCAATCTAAATCTTATCTAAATCAAATACAAAAATAAGGTAAATGTCTAAGGTTTCCAATGACAACAACCATCAAACTGTAATTTTTAAATTATACGAAACACATACCAAAATGTACGAAAAATGGGACAGTTTGAAAACCAGTTATGGTAGGTACTTTTGAAAATCTTAAGAACTAACAATCAAGAATTCTTGATTTGAAACCTCTCACATTTTCCTAACTGCCCCTTAGGTTCCAATTTAGGAGGCGGGTATGGGTACCGCCGCCCCGGAAACCATTTATTGGATAACCAAAACCTCTGCTATAGGTCACCCTAAGTGGTTCGCTACGTTTGGTGACTTAGTAGGGGTGCCCGGGTTCATGGGGTGAGGTTTTTCCGGGTCTTGGCGGAGGATGCGTTTGCCCACCAGCTGCACGTCAGGATGGATCGGGAGAGAATGGTTGAGGGAGTCCCTTTGAATTCTCCAGCCGTACTCTCCCGGAATATCACCTTGCACCGCAGTAGAAGGGATGGATTTATACGTCCGTCACTCCTGGACACTCTAAACCCCAGATTCCAACCCACCCCTTATACTCTTTTCCATCCCAGAACTTATTTTCCTAAAAAGTTCTACCACACATCATCCCTAAAGATGACATAGACTTGAGGGGATTTTTTTTTCAGGGCCTCCTGTGGAGCTAATGTAAAAAAATGTAGTTTTAAACGTAGATAAAACATTCGTAATACGTATTTCTTAAATTAGCAAACTACAAAGTGTGTATTTTGTGTATGTGTCACCATTGTAAATTTTATTTTTATCATTGTTAAATTTTATTGTAATCATTATGAATTTTATGTTGTAAGTTGAAGCATTTTGATTTTTGACAAATCACATACAAATTAGATTCCTCAGAGTCAGATGAATTTATTTCGGTGTGCTAGGAACGGTGACCCGACAATTCGTTCTGCGACAATTCATCCGGCGACAGTTCATCCTGCGACAGTTCATCAGGCCGACAGTTCATCCTGCCAACAGTTCATCCTGCCGATAGTTCATCCCGCCAACAATTCATCCGGCGACAATTAATCCTGCCTGATCATTTAGAAGATTTTTATTAAGTAAGTATGCAAAGAGGATATACGGCCGTACAACCAAAATCGATATACTTATATCTGAAGGCATCTTGAGTGGAAATCCGCTGTAAAAATATTTTTACTAACAATAAGACTCTCCGAAGAAGCATGCGTGAATAACAAAATACGACATACTTATACTAATAGGTTAGGTTAGGTTAGGTTGAATTGTCAGGATGAATTGTCACCGGATGAATTGTCGGCGGGATGAACTGTCGGCAGGATGAACTGTCGGCAGGATGAACTGTCGGCCGGATGAACTGTCGCAGGATGAACTGTCGCCGGATGAATTGTCGCAGGATGAACTGTCATGGAACCGCTAGGAACATAATGGCAATATTTAAAAAAATTTCAGAGTAATCGGTGGTATGGATGTAGTGTTTTGTGTTTTAGTGATTTGTGTCTAAATGTATCACTCAAATTTATGAATGTTAACCTCAATACAGGCTGCTAGTCCTAGTGAGGTTAATATTTTTGTATGTAAAAAAAAAATAAAAACACATGTATGGTGAGAAATTATAAATAAATAAATGAATCGGTAGAAGTGAAACTAGAAAGTCGCTTTCTTTTCTTTTGCTCTTTATTTTTAAAGTGGACTGAAGATTGGATACTGATTTTACAAAAATTAAAATGTAGTTTTTTTTCGATTTTCCGTTTGCTGGATGTCTCTCTGGACGCTGAGATTTGTAAGGGGCTTTACGCCGCGACGCCATCGGAGACTCGCGCGAAGCCGTGAATTTACGGTATTATATTAGAACTGAGGACCCGTCAAATAATAAATTTTAATTCGAATTTTGAATCACAACGGGGTTAAAGAAGTTTCACTTCCACGATCTCTTATTCCCACCGATGCTGTAATGATTGTGCTAGTATCGTAGATTTTGGCCTGAAAATCTGTGTCAAATAGTTGTTTTTAGTAACGGTGTCCCACAGATCAGTGTTTCCCGTTAGGTTCTGAATCCTCCCCAAGTGAGGGGAAGGGTGTGACGTCACGTACATAAGAGTGACACCTGTGGACGTGCTTAGCAAGGAGACATCCTCGGAAATGGAAATACCTTAAAAACCGGAAATATGTATGGCGCTCTTATATGAATACGCGATGAACGTGGATTTGGCTTGAGTGGACACGTAAAGTTGTTATTCTTTTTACGTTTTAGAATTTTTGGATTTTTCTATATAAAAAAAAATTGAATCGCTGAAACGTGTGTACGCGCATAACTTCCGAATGACTGCAACAAATTAAATAATTCTTTTTTTGTATTCTTAATTGTCAGGTCAAGGTTTGTATAAAAGAAGCGGTGAGCTCCAGCATAATGAAATAGGTGGCACGCGAGCTTTTTGAAAACAGAATGTACCGGGACTGAATGTATGGAATTCAGGAGGGGGTGGGAAACTACTTGGAAGGGGGGAGGTAAACTCGAGAGGGGGGTTCGCGGGGCGGTGGAAGCGAGAGAGGGGAGTGGGGAGAGGGAAGACGGAGAAGGCGGAGTGGGAACGCGTGAGGGGAAGGGGATGCGGAAGCGGAACGGGACGAATGGGAAAGGACACGCAGGGAGAAACAATTGTTTGATTAAGTGGCGTAGCAATGCATGCCGGGAACTCGCTAGTCTATTGTATTTGGAAACGTAACGATTTCATAGAAATGAGAAAGAAAATGAACAGGAATATATCAAGCAATATATCAAGCAACATCTATAAATAGAACAACATGCAACATTAAATATTGTTGAAGTGAAACTCGATGAAACAAAAAATAGCGACACTAAAAAGAGACAAACACATAGGATTTAATAAACACCAGAGAATGAGATAGATTAATCCGTATCCTCTTTGTGCGGTGCTTCGCAGCCTCCCCACTCTTGTCTACTCTAGTTTTATGAAGGTTTCACTTGTACCGCGTGTGAACTGCATGCACACTCTGAATTTATATTATGCAGTAAAATAAAATCTTAACCGCGATTATTGGTAACATCAAAACGGGATTTTAAATCGCCTTCTACTTGGGGTATATTAGGTAATTCCGTGGTAGTTGGTCCCCCAACAGTTGCCCCCCCGGCGTACCTGTATACAATATTTAGTCGGTTTAGGGAAAAATTGGTACACCTACGTACACAAAATATAAGTAAATGTCTCCGAAAGGTTGTGCAAAGAGTACATACCGTCGAATAACAAAAGTATAAAACATATATACGTACACAAAATATAACCAAATGTCTCCGAAAGGTTGTGCAAAGAGTACGTACCGTCGAATAACAAAAGTATAAAACATATATACTTACACAAAATATAACTACATGTCTCCGAAAGGTTGTGCAAAGAGTACGTACCGTCGAATAACAAAAGAATAAAACATATATACGTACCCAAAATATAACTAAATGTCTCCGAAAGGTTGTGCAAAGAGTACGTACCGTCGAATAACAAAAGTATAAAACATATATACGTACACAAAATATAACTAAATGTCTTCGAAAGGTTGTGCAAAGAGTGCGTACCGTCGAATAACAAAAGTATAAAACATATATACATACGCAAAATATAACTAAATGTCTCCGAAAGGTTGTGCAAAGAGTACGTACCGTCGAATAACAAAAGTATAAAACATATATACTTACACAAAATATAACTAAATGTCTCCGAAAGGTTGTGCAAAGAGTACGTACCGTCGAATAACAAAAGTATAAAACATATATACGTACACAAAATATAACTAAATGTCTCCGAAAGGTTGCGCAAAGAGTGCGTACCGTCGAATAACAAAAGTATAAAACATATATACGTACACAAAATATAACTAAATGTCTCCGAAAGGTTGTGCAAAGAGTACGTACCGTCGAATAACAAAAATATAAAACATATATACGTACACAAAATATAACTAAATGTCTCCGAAAGGTTGTGCTAAGAGTACGTACCGTCGAATAACAAATGTATAAAACATGTTTTCATTTAAATTTAAATGCTTCAAGGATAAACTATATATTGTATATACATATATTGAACGTACCGGTGCATAAGTACAAAAAGTCGACAATTAGTTTGTTTCTTCGAATACAGCAATTTATTATGTAGCACCATTTTAATTCAAAATTAAAAGAATTACTTTGTTTTGACCACTTTTAATGTCTTTAAAACCGACATGTTTCGAGAGCGATGCTCTCATCCTCCGGGTTTACATAAAACTAATAATAAATAAACTTAATGGTGTCAACAGGAAAGGTAGTAGCAGGAAAGGGGGGGTGGGGGGAAATTGGAGGGGCACAATTTACAAAGGGAACAGTTCAACCGTGGATCATTTAAAAATATTTTTTAATTATTTATAATATTTAGATTTGCATTTACGCTCTTTCTGATTTCTAATATTTCCAATTTATCCAACTTAATGCCGTTAAAATTACAACGTAATAGTTCGATTCCACAATTGAAGTCAAAAGTGTGACTAATCTCCAACAAAACTCCGAGAAACTATTATTGTTTAAAGATTTCATATGTTCCTTTATTCTTATTTCAAAATGTCTCGCAGTTTTATCTATTAAGAAACCACAATTATTACACTTCAATTTATAGATTTCAGATTTTTTTCATTTATGAATCTCTATCTTTATTGAGTGTAATTTAAGTTTGTTATTTGCATAAAATGCAGGAAGAATTTCATTTGGTATATTCATTGTTAAAGAATTAGAAATTTTATTATTAAAATACATAATTTTCCTCATTTTTTTTCCTTCCTGATTATTTTGTACATGATAAATATATGATTTAAGGAATTTACTGACATTATAAGTGGCAGATCCGGATCTGCCCTGATGATGGACTCTGCAACGCCGTCCGAAACAATGGCTAAAGAAGGAGGTAGCGCAACACGGCATAACACCCCAAAAACAAATAACGAAAATACTTTTGGCCGTGAAGATCTTAAAACGTACTTGAATTAAATTAGTTTGGTATTCATACCAACATATAATATAATTTTTTTTAAAATTAGATTTTAGGATTGAAATTTGGTAAAAAATGCACAAAAAATATTATTTTATATTAATTTTAATTGCCGGGTCGCCATATTAGGTAGGTACCGATACACATGATTTGATAACTTTTGTCAATGAATCAACTAAATATGGTTAGAATATTTTTTTTATTTAATCTTTTTGAATCCTTCCTGAATCCTCAGATTCAGTCTCCATTGGAATTGGTGCAGTCTAGAATGCGGAACAGGAAAATGGCTCTCCGTTGAACAAATTTACAACCCAACTAATTGGTCGTTAAGAATATTATGAGGCGGGCAGAATAATAGTGGCGGAATATTATTCCATACAATGTAGAACTTTACTGAAATTGGCTTTAATGGTCACGGAAGAAGGTTGAAGTTATGACTTTTACGTACTAAACTATAAAGCGGAAAAACGGTTTGCGAAACATCTTTAACAGCATTGCACTTCTTAAAATATGTATACCTTTGTTCGTATGGAAGTGTTAGCATTTTCATCTTCAGCTATGAAGATTTTTAGTAAATTGCCTTTCTTAAAATATGTACATCTTTGTTCGTAAGGCAGTGGTAGCATTTTCATCTTAAGTTATGAAGATTTTAAACATATTGCACTTCTTAAAAAATGTAAAGCTTTGTACGTATGGAATTGTTAGCATTTTCATTTTGAGTTATGAAGATTTTAAATAAATTGCTCTTCTTAAAATATGTATACCTTTGTTCGTATGGAATTGTTAGCATTTTCATTTTGAGCAATGAAGATTTTAAATAAATTGCACTTCTTAAAATATATATGTACCTTTGTTAGCTTTGTTCTTATGGAATTGTTAGTATTTTCATCTTGAGTTATGAAGATTTAAAATAAATTTCCCTTCTTAAAATATGTTTTTTTTTTAAAAACCTTTTGTTCGTATGGAATTGTTAGCATTTTCATCTCGAGTTATGAAAATTTTAAACAAATTGCCCTTCTTAAAATACCTTTGTTCGTATGGAATTGTTAGCATTTTCATGTTGAGCTATGAAGATTTGAAATAATTTGCACTTCTTAAAAAATGTCTAGCTTCGTTTGTATGGAATTTTTAGCTTGAACTGCTGGCGGTCTACCTCAATATTAATAGACTCTGACAGACTGTAGCACCGAGGGGGGGGGGGGGGGGGGGGTTGAAATCCTTTTTATATTGCGACCTCATTTTATGCCGATTTATTTTTATTATATCACATGTGACGAGTATTCTTCCAATAAATTAAAACTACCCTTAGGACATAAAAATGATTTTTCCTTGACTCTGGCAGTACATAAATAGTCTGCAACTAGAATTTTATAACTGCACTTCGAATAAGGGAATGCTTTTTTTTAGAAATGTGTCAACAGATGAATCCAAAACTAGAATTTTACATTCTGAACACAAAACTGCTTTTAATTAAATATGTAAGCGGTGAATTAAAACTACACTCAGAACATAAAAATGGGTTTTATGTGATTCTGGCAGCACATACATGGTCCGCAACTTGAATTTTATTACTGTACTTCGAATAAGAGGATGTTTGCCTTCGAAATATTAAAACAGAAATTTTACATCATGAACTGCATTAAATTAAATCTGTGTGCGGCGAATTAAAACTATACTCAGATGAAAATGATTTTTCTTTATTCTGGCAGTACATAAATAGTCTGCAACTAGAATTTCATAACAGCATTTCGAATAAGAGAACGTTTTTCTTTGAAGTGTGTCAGCAGATGAATCCACAACTCGAATTTTACATTGTGAACACAAAACTGGTCTAAATTAAATCTGTATGCGGCGAATTAAAACTACACTCAGAACATGAAAATATTTTTTTTATTCTGGCAGCACATGCATAGTCTGCAATAAAAAAATTAAAACTCCACTTCGAATAAGATAATGTTTTCCTTCAAAATGATATAAACTGTGAATAGAGCTATTTGCATCGGCAAATTTTTCTCGAGATCGACTCAAGTCGATCGCGATCGACCGTTTGAGCACCACTGGTCTAGAGCTATGAAGATTTTAAACAATAATTGTCAAAAATAAGACTAGGTACATTACGGTTCGATTATTATAATTTAAAAAAAAACCTAACCTAACGTAACCTATCTAACCAAGTTTTTAATTTGTTTTTTTTTCCATAACTTTTAATTACTTTTCAAAGTGTATAATAATTTCAAACAAAATAATTTTCCTCAGAACCTATTTCATCTTTGGGGATGTTGTGTGGAGGTCTTTTTGTGGAAAGGATGGAGTGAACCGAGTGAAGTGAGTGAATGTTGTAGGAGAGAGGAAACACAGAGGCCGGCAAATCGTTCCACAGCCGAGTTGTTGAATTCAAGAACGAATTGTAGAAACGAAGCGTTCTCAAGTGACAAATTTCAACTGCATACAAATGATGGGCGCGCGTTTGTCGTGTTTAAATTTAAATCAGTTTTTGTAGGCCTGATCGCCTGATACGTTATTTTTTTCTGAGCTTATAAAAAGACAAATCTAAAAAATCGTCGATTGTTTCAAAGGCAAATATGTATGTTTTCTACTCGCAGTGTATAAACTAAAGCAACTAAAATATTTTTAAGCGATCTAATTTTAGAATCAAAATACTTTGCATTGCTTGGTAGTGCATCACTTTAAGTCTACATTAAATGTGTGGGCCACGCCCACCGAGCCCCAATGTTTCTACAAACGCCGGAAACGAAATAATATTTGAAATGTTTGTGGAAACGGTCGCAGGTCTTTGTAAGAACAAATCCACAAGCAGGCGCATCCAACATAAAGACCCACGTTTACTCTTTCCTCTCTTCAAAAAGACCCTCCGAACAGCATCTTCAAAGACGATGTAAGCCCTGAGAGAAATTATTTTTACTCGAGGCTCCCTGTTTGAAGGCAATGTAAAAAAGTTCCAAGATTCAAATTCAGTGATACAAAATTTTTGAAAATTTGATCACCACTTTCACCCCCATTTCTTCTTTGGGCAAACCAGTGTTACTTTGGCAAAGCGCCAGAAGGCGTCTCCGTCCGTACTACATGTTATGACTACTTTGATAGCCTCCATCTATTGTAGGTACCTACAGTGCCTACCAGTGGCGGTCTCTCTAAAGTTTGTACAATTTATCCCCATTTTTTTTTTTACATGAGCTCCACACAGGAGGCGCTGAGGAAAATAATTTTCCTCAGGGCCTATGTTATCTTTGGGGATGCTGTGTGGAGGTTTTTTTTTAGGAAAAGGAAGGAGAGGAGAGTTCTGGGTTAGGAAAGGGGTTTAAGGGGTGGGTAGGAATCTGGGGTTCAGTGTGTCTTGGTCATCCGCCTCCCAGGCCTAAACAAACCCATGAAAAGATGAGAAAATAAAACAAACATTATTTTCCGGCTTTAAAATCCACACGACCGAAAAGTACGGTCGAAGAGCAACTCAATATTCCCATGTTGCGCGTTATAGAATCTGCACAAAATACTTCATACAAAAAAAAAACAAATCAAACGCAATCCCCCTGACGTTGAAATCATATAAACTACGATAAAATAAGAAAATCTTTGTGCACGGCAGTCATTCGATGTATTGTGTATGGCCTCGATAGTAACTTTTGAAGCCACGTAACCGCTGGAGTTTGACGAGTGTCACGGAGTTTGGCCGAGCCCGCTCCGTCAGCTGGTTAGTAGTAAATTGTTTTACGTTTTAATTTTTAATTTTCTTGTTCCTGCATTCTCCAACAGTTTGCTTTTAATGGCTTTTGTAAATCTAATTTTAATGTAGTTTGCCTTTGTTTCGTATTCAAAATTAAACCCTTTTTTAGATAAAACATTGAATTATTTAGTTGCCAAAGTTTCAGCGAACGCCGGATTTTCATGTTTCGCTAGTTATGCTAAATATTGTGTCGCAATAAGTTTCGTACTGTTTCGTTTACCTTGTTCGGTATCGGCTTTCAACTAGAAAGCAGTTGCATTTATTGATTTTTGGCGGTTATTCTTGATAAGTATGTTTAATAATGTACAATGGCGAAATATAGGGTTGTTTACATTAAAAAAATAATGCGAGTTCGTATAAAAGAGGCATGAAAATAAAATAAGGAAACTACTTTAAAAAAATTTATAATGGCATTTTTTATATCAGCACCGCTCAGAAGGGGCACTGAGGAAAATAATTTCCCTCACGACACTTTGGAGAGGAAGTTCTGGGAAGGAAAAGGTATGAGGAGTGGATAGGATTCTCGGGGTTGGTGTGACCAGGAGTGACGGACATATGAATCCATCCGTCTCACTGCGTGCAAGTCATCTGTTTCGAGAGAATCCTACAGCAGAGGTCAAAAGGTCTCCCTCAACCAGTCTCTTCCGATCGGGTGCGTCACGCAGTTGGCGGGCAGATGCATTCGCCGCCTACAAACCTCACACTGAGAACTCAGGCACCTTTGCTAAGTCACCACGATAGTGAACCACTTGGGATGACCGATAGCAGAGGTCTTGATTATCCAGTAAATGGTTCCCGGAGCGGTGATAACCATACCTGCTTCCCAAGTATAATATCTTCCCTTGAATTTCTCCCAGTGAAAAATCCACCAAACACCACTGGTGTCTACCCCTTCGCAAATCTTTTACAAGACAATCCGTGCTCCCGTCTTAAACTCCTGTGTGGAAATAAGGCAAAAGAAGTGTAACCTTGACAAAATTAAAGCACTGCAATTTAAAAAAAAATACCATATGTACATAGGTGGTGACAAAGCACAGCAGATCTGATTGTTGACGTGAAATTTCAGTGGTTACAGAAAAAGGTATTTAGAAGTTCAACATCTCCTCCCCCCAACTCCTACACAGATAATCAGAGCAAATTCACAATAAAGATGGTCATTCAGAATTTGGATTACCGGTTCGGGGCTCTATCCCATTGATGTCCCTAGCACGGTTTAACCGTTGACAGCCGAACCGATATTGATAAGGAATGAATCAGAAATCGATATACGCTAGCAACATTTTAGGTATTTTATTTGAATTAACACTCCGAAATGTCAAACGCCAAACTAAAATGTTAATAAATTGGCAGTATTGAATTTAAATACTAACCTAAATGTGCATATAGACGCGTGGTAGAAATTCAAAAGTGGTAACCCAAAAACAAGGCAATTGTATTTGTTATTATTTTTTAATTGATAAACTAACGTTTAAAACAAGATTTTTATGCATAGTACAAAGGGTAACAATTATTATAAGCATAGCACATAGAGCACCTGACCGGCAATCAGAAGGACACGGGTTCAAGTCCCGTTGGCGGCAAATATCTTTTCTCGGAAGATTTTTCAATGTAGATGAGTGTTTCAGGCTGATAATTATTGCTTATAATAATTGTATTTGTCTTCGATTTCGTAGTTTGAGTACTCAACTGCCACGCATCTAAGGTCGTGTCCTATTAAATTGCATTAAAAAAGCGCCAAAATGCCGTCTTGCTACATGGCAAACACTAGTAAATGCCAAAGAATAACATTTCATTTGTAAATACACGCAAATTATTTATTATTATAAAAAATACAATTATTTCGATTGTTTTCTAAAATTTATAGCGCCATTAGAGAAAGTGAGATTGCAAATAATTGAGTATGAGAAGGAAATACAACCTATGACAGTAGGTCGTCTCTTACAGAATTCCGTATTCGTCTTAGTGTAAGTGGGTAAACGTATCTTGGCATATCACTCACACCCATGATGTAGAATGTAGTATTCGGCTCAACATGGAAACGCAGCCCGTTCCTATATGTATCCAAGTCGTCCATACACCCATTCTCTTTGATGGTCAATCTTGAATCATAATGAATCAGATGAACAACTTTTGAATTAAGAATTTACTGAAAACACAAGAGTGTTTCTTACTTGCCAAAATACACCTTGAGTTAGTGAAACAATGACGAGTTTATATAGTATACATAAGGTCATTGGGTAGGAAGATTTGTTTCTTGTTCCAAAAATACACCTTCGTGATGAACTTTTTTCAAACAAACAAGTTGAAGTTCAGAAACTTCCGACATAATTTGACGTAAAAGATATAAACCAACTTTAATCTAATAATAAATAAATGCCACGAGGTTGAATTGAAGTTAAACGCGACCGACCATATGGGATTAAATCCGTGATTAATTTTAAACTCCATCCTGAGGGTTGAAATCACCGCTTTGAGAGTTGATTATTATTTTTAAAGGTTCCACCGCATCCCACAATTAAATTTTGGGAGACACGCGTGGGAAATTAAAAGGTTCCGTGGTGGATTCATGCATAACTGAGTGGTTTTTAGTGCTCACTTTTTAAAAATATACATCGAAAATTACTTCTGGGCCATTAATGTATTGCCATTCGCACAATATATATATATATATATATATATATATATATGTATGTTTTAAGGGCCCGCAACCCGAATTTCTACCGATTTATTACATATTTCACTTAAACATGGTACGTTTTAAAGCTCTTAAAAAAATATATGTTATTCTTGAAGATAATATCTAGACTTTGCCTGCACTGAAACGCAAATTATATGAAATTCTCAAGATAGAAAAAAGTCGCAAAATATGCTCCAAAAATTATTATAAACACGTTTGTTTCAGTTATTTTACAAGTTATATATTATATGAAGGAAAAAATTAACAGTGTTTTTTCAAATGCTGTTTAAGATAATGCCCCCGAGATTTTTGCTCTATTTTAAACTAGTCGTGTTTTATTAAACATTTTCGCAATTTTCGCATCGATTTTGTCGCTGTAAATGCTAGCGCTCTCCTCTAACATTTGTAATTTCGTATCTCTCCATCTCCTTCTTTTCGTTCCCGGTTGCAGAGCCTTAAGGTGAAAATTTAAATAATTTTCTTTCGAATTTAGAGTAGAATATTCCGGAAAATTTCTTTGTGTTGTATGAGTATGAAGGTGTAATATTTTGAATGAATAAAGTACCCAAGAACAGTTTTGTTTTTAACAGTTTCGGCAAATTTTATGTTGCAATAGTGAAAAAGTGGAAGTGAGTATGATAGTAGTAAGAGATTTTCAAAATATTCAGGTTATTCGTAACCCGGGAATGTTTGGCTTTATTAATTCAACTAATTTCGATTCTGATTCCACCCGTCTGTCTGTAACTCTAGTTCAATGCACTGTAAAACTTTTGTTTTGAATTTAAGTGACATCATTTTCAAATTTGGAAGGATGTATAAGAAGCCGTGATAAAGTACCTCTCCATAATCTCTCTCTCTGTGGTTTCAATCCTGGGATTGGTTTGGCAATATCCTCTATTCTTCTCTTCCATTCTTCCCTGTCTTGTGCGGCTCTTTTGAAGTCTGCATACGATGAGCAGCGCACGTCCACCAGCAGGTTCTCCAGGTACTCTCGGCGTGGGCATCCATTATGGCATGCAAGAGGCCTTCTTGTCGTATTACATGTCTCCATAATACACTATCTAACATCAAATGTATTTCAATTGCCATTTTCAAAATTGGTACTGATTTGTCGAGGATTCGGATTATCCGTCGTCCAGCGGTAAGGCTCTTGACTCGCACTCCGAATAAATTTTATTTGATTAATTTGTGTTATTTCACAATTTATTCATTTAAAATAATATATAGTATATTTGCGGCACGTTCTAAAGTGGAAAATACTCTCAGCATCGCCCTGGTGTAAGACCACCATTCAGAATTGAAACGTTGCTTGAAATGGCTTTAGCCGTGTTTGGTGACCAGATCTGAATAGCCAGATACTTCCCCACGTTTCTCTTCCCTATCTCCTTACGCTCCCCACTGCTTTCAGCCTCATAACATACCCCAATTGGGGAAGCCGTAGTCCCACTGGCACCAGACGGGAGCAGTTGAGACTCTTGTGCGGTATTCATGTAAAAAAAAAACTGTGATTTTTTACGGGTCTGCGCTATACAAATAATAATAAATAAATAAAAAAAAAACAAAATAGCTATTTTAATCAATTTGTTTTACAAAGTCTATGTCGTTTTAAGCAACATTACAAACCAAACATAGAAATTAAAGTGAGTTTTTGGGATCTAACTGTATGGAGTCGGTAGGACTATGGGCATTTCAAAATTGGGTACGTGGTTTGGCTGAAGAAGTATGGAGGGGAAAGAGATCGGTTAGAGGAATGTTGGAGAGTACCTGAAATTCATATCTAGCTAATGGAAATTCGTATTTTTTTTTCAAATTCCTTATTTTCCTTATTTCGTATTTTACCTATTTAAACACGTGCCATTCTATCTCTCCCCTGCTCGTCGGAGACTAGAAAAATAATCATGATTGCTTTTATACTTGATCAGAACCCGAATTAACGCTGAATAACAAAACATACACCAACGTAACATATGTATTCAATTCTACATTTGTGAACATTTGTTCCCATTAAAGAGGAATTAAATTTATTCGAATCATAATAAAAAAACGCCTTATTCGGGTATTCATTATATGATTGAATTTTTAATAAAAGATAAAACAGATTTAAAAAATTGGATTAACTTTTCTGACTTATATATGCGCAAAAGAAAATTGGCACGTGGCTCATGTGTGCGAAGACATAATAATAACCTACCTACGTAGAGCCATATTACGTATGTATGAATAGTATGTAGGTACGATTCTCATCCAATCTTCTTTTACGCATTCTCCTATATTTCATAATATAATATGCTTTTCGTCCATGTCGTGGTATCAACCAAACTCAACGTTGGGCTTATTTAGAATTGAATTTCTAGTTGAAGGTGGTAAAATGTATGAGTTTTCTTTATTAGTTTATTGTTCGACAACAACTAGAGAGCTTTTTATTATAACAATAAGGTGCCTTACTTAATTTTGTGTTTTCATGTTAACTTTAAAACGTCTTCAAAAATAATTTAGCATAACTTTAAATACAATTATACTTCCTACTGTCTAGCTAGTTAGACTATTTCATCTTTGATTTGGGTTTGTTGTGAGGGTAAAGGAGTGGTTAGGGAAGGGGATGGGAGGAGGAAGGTGAGGTAGACCCTGACTATTCAGATATGATTACAAACATGATCAAAGCCATTTCAAATGGTGGTCTTTCACCAGGGCGATACTGAAAGCATCTACTACTCTGGAAAGTACAGCAAGTATATGGACTGTGAATAGTGTAATCTAAATTGTTTTTAGGATTTCTCATCATTTGGTTGGTCATGACCAATCACTAACCACTGAAACATCTCTAAGAAGAAGATCCAAATAGGATTGCAAAATAGTTAGTTCCACCGCGATTTTATCTCGAGCTAATTGTAGCCAAAACGAATGAATGAGTTATAAAAGTTCAGATTACTATACACCGAAAAATTCGCTTCTACGATAGTCCGAATCCTTCTTCATGGTCTAAAATAAAACACTCGAACTTGTATCATTTTCTTTCAATTTTCTTAGATTTTCATCTAGGTGATGGTTGGGGAAAGGTGGGAACTGGATAATGACATTCCGGTAGGAAGCAACCATATTATTCGCATTTCAAAACCAAACTTTATTGTCATTGTCATTTTTAATGAATAAATTGTGAAATTGCATAAATTAAACAAAAAAATATATTAACAAAATGAAAAATAAAAATATCTCTGAAATTCAGACATTCAATCATCGATGATTTCCTTCGATTTTTCGGGTTATTTTAAGGAAATTATAGAGTTAAAATAAAACAATCAAATTCTGGATCGAGGTTTATATTCCTGTTTCTCTTTTGCATTACAAAATAATTTATTGGTGAAAGAAGATACACAAAGGATTATGTAAATTGAAGAATACGAAATTTTCGAGTTCAAGTCAAGTGTCATTTTTTTTTTTGTCAAACACAATGACCTTTCAAAGAATTATGAATAATGGAAATTATCATGAAAAGCCCGTCCTTTGAATACAAAGTAAAAATTTTAAGCGACTTTATATTCCGAAATTCGCATAAGTTCTAAGTAATGACGATCTCTTTGGTATCCAAAAGCTCTCAAACGCTCGATTCTTTGGTTGGTTACATTGATGGATGGTTCTAGCTTCCGCCGAATAGACTTGCACATGACAGGAGTAAGGGGAGAGGGGTGACAGATGAAAGGTGTGTGGGGTTCTTAGAGAAGTAGGGGAGGGATGAAAGAGGCTGTGCCGACAGCAAACAGTCCTGAAGCCTTCGAGTCTTGACGCAAACCTTTGCAACCATCGAACTTTTCGACTAGAGTCAACAGTTCGTGACACGTCGATCAACAGTGAAAGCGACCTGTGATATGGAGCGTGTAAAATATGGCCACGTATTATTTAAGAAGTATTAGATTCAAGACAGGAAAGACATTTTCAGAGCCCATTTCATTAGTTTAGATGTTATTCAAATGGCCTGTGAAATGGAAGGATATGATTTTGTTTCTTAAGCAGAACTTAATTCTATATTATTTACAAGAGGAAAGCGTAAGATGTGCAAGATCGGTGCAAAATGACAAATTAATCTTGTCTATAAAATTGAAATGTCTTGCTCTATGCAATGCTTTTGTGTATTGAAATATCGATGGATACGAGAACTTTGAACATATAAATTTAAACAATAAAAATGAAAACATCTGATTATGGACAAGGTAGCGCGACACGGCATTACATCCCAAAAACAAATAACAAAAATACTTTTGGCCGTGAAAATCTAAAATCATATCCAATAAAAATGTAATAAATAATGTGAATTTTAATACACAAATAACATGCTAAATATCGTAGTATAGATTGCAAAGCCAATATTCGAATCAATTTATCGTTACATTGAATACTTATTTAAATTTGAATGTAAAGAATTTTAAGCAATTTGTCGTTAAGGCCCCGCAACCGCGCACAAAAAGAGGAAGATGGAGATATATGAAATTACGAATGTGAGAGGAGCGCGCTAGTATGCGAAAATTGTGAAAATGTTTAATAAAACACGACTCGTTTAAAATAGAGCAAAAATCTCGCGGGAGTTAGCATTTAAAGAAACACTGTGAATTTTTTCATACATATAACTTGTAAAATAACTGAAAACAACGTGTTTATAATAATTTTTGGAGCATATTTTACGATTTTTCTCTATCGAGGGAATTTTATATAATTTGCGTTTCGTCGGGATGAATGTCTGGATATTATCTTCAAAAGTAACATATATTTTTTTAAGAGCTTAAAAACTTCAAATGTTTAAGGGAGGTTTGCAAGAAATCGGTAGAAATTCGGTTAGTGGCGTCTAAAATCGGTTATGGTTGTGTTGATTTATTGGTTCAATGTTCTGTTCAATGGTTGTGTTGATTTATTGGAGAATAATAAGTTCTATTTGGATTTAATTTGTAAACGTTTTTTGGTGATAAAAAAAATAACAAAACATTTTGGTAAGAGCTACTTGCCGAATTGTTTACATAATTCTAATTAAATAATACTTAAGCTGTGTTCAAGGTTATTGTGGTCTTAAAGTAACAAAATTGTTTAAAAGTAAAACGTTAACATATTTCAAAGGAGAATTTTATTCAAGGATAAAATATAAAATTGGTTTGCTACGATCTTTTGTCATTAGGAGGCGACTCCAGATAAAAATAATTTCGTCTCGTCCGTATTGCCGATGGAACAAAATGTATTTACCTAGATAATTAACCAGTACCATTTCTTGCATAACCAACACCTCCCCATTAGGTCACCCTTGTTCACTTTGTTTGGTGTCATAGCAGGGGTACTCGGGTATAGGGACCTCTTGTCTCTCACATAGACTGTAACATGGGCGCCTGTCAGTTCTGGGGTAGTCGCTACGTCCCTGCTTGTAATGGGCCTGTCCAGTGTCCATTAGGCTTGTTGAAAAAGTATCGATATATCGATGTATCGATATTTTTAATTCAATATATCGATATTTTTAGCCGATATATTTTGAACCGATATATCGATACAAAATATCCAGTATCAAAAATTGTATCAAAAACGATATTTTTTTTAAATCTATGTAACTAAAGTCACTAGAATCCAAAACCGTATAGGAACAAACTCATGACATCTGGTGGTTGAAATTTTAACTATTAATAGCTTACAAATCTATTGCCTTTGCATTAGTATTTGTGATCACTAATAATATCTCATATGTGTAGACATTTTTTTTCTAAGTCACTCCTACGTGTTGGTTCCCAATTGTCTATTATTATTGACTATACCTTGTTCCAAACACAAAGTCCTTTTTGACAGATTAATACGCCAATAGAATGTTACTGAGACGCATACAAACTTTATGTGCGTCTCAGTTTACAAACAGCTTTTTAGTTTTGATATTTTTTAAATTATTACCTAATAAAAATACCATCATTTTTATTGAGATTTTTGTACATTAAAATAATGCACATTGTGTAAAAAATTGCAGTTGATAATATTGAGCTGAATACACTATTATTTTAAAAATGCAAAATCTTTTGAAAATGTGCCCGATATATCGACGTCGATATTGATATTTTAATAAATATCGATACATCGATATATTGATATTTTTTCCCTTTCGACATCCCTAGTGTCCATGGTCACCGATTGCACTAATAGATTAGGTATCCAAGGGCGAGATGAGTAATTGTACGGGTTATATCAGAATTCAGACAAGGTCCAAGGTTAAGAAGGCATATTCGAGAAGAGAGCAGTTGTAAAGTATTCGAAAATGAGTCCAAGACTGGAGTGGTGTGTGGTTTAGTTTATTTATGCTGGAGTGTGACCGATTTGAAAAGGACCGCGCGCCTGTATTTAATCCAGACCCACACTCCTTGTCCCGGCGGAGCAGTGGGTCTGGTGCGGCCGTGTTTTGTGGTGTGTGAACTTTTCGCACATTGTATGATAAAATTCGGTTTCCCCTACAACGCCGGTCGCGGAAGCATATGCCCTCCTGCTCCGTGGTGGACGGGATCGAGAGAGGGATTGGTGGAGGGAGACCTTTTGACCTATCCTGCTGGGCTCTCTTGACCCGTCGCCTTGCACCGCATTCGGTGGGATGGATTCATTTTTTACCTTTTCCTTCCCTGAACTTCCTCTCCTACATTTCCCCAAGAAGGCCCTCCACACATCATCCCCGAAAATGACATAAACCTTGAGGGAAATAATGTTTGTCAGGGCTTCCTGTGTGGAGCTAATATAAAAATAAAGGTAAACGGCGTAACTGAATAGAATGAGAACTCCTTCAGACGTGTTGAAAATAAATGACAAAGAAGAAAATCGATGAATATACTACATATTTTATGCGAGGTTAATGTGTTTAGGGTCTGGCTGCGGTGTCGAAGGCTTTATTGGTCGTGAAAGGACCTTTTTATAGACATCCTGACTGGGTGACACCTGTACATTATTCAACTTCGAAATTACCGCATCTCGATCGTGACTTCTTTTGAATAACGCGATGAGAAATTTCTTAATCTTATCGGAATGTAGCGGTTAGTGGACCTGCTTGGGTTTAATTTTGGTGATTTTTAAAGTTAGTAGGGAAATTTTAGATGGCTAATTCGATCATTATCTTCACTTTTTTCTTAGATCAAAGCGTCGTGAATCTATTATTTTGTATTTTTAAAAAGTAGGCATACATTCCCGGATTACGAATAACTTGAAAATATTAGAAAATCTTCTACTACCATCACAGTAAGCTGAAAATATTGCGTGTGTCGTGATGGAAGACTTAGCCAGTCAAGAAGAACTCACATCCCAACAATTATGTTAAACTACAACACTATTTTAAATGATATGAATATGCTCAAATTGTCAGACAGAAAAATTCTCACTGACTTGGTATTTCTATATAAAATTCTAAATGATTTAGTTGATAGTCCGGTATTGCTTGAATTGATAAGCTTCCGGATTCCACAACGTAATACTAGAAGTCAGAATTTATTTCAGTGCAGAAATTCTAGGACTAACTACCATATGTATTCCTCTTTGCCCAGAATACTTACGGAGGGAAACAATTATACCAAGTCATTGGACATCTTCAATTTATGGTTAAACAAATATAAAAAATTGTTACTGAGACAGTTCAGTCATGTACAGTGAATGCTGTGTTTTTCTTACTATTCATATGTAAGGAAAAAGCCCCGATAAAGGGCATTAATAAATAAATATTTATTTGTACAGCGCCCTGGAGGTGATTTTTCGTAAAAACGAGGCTGTATAGTAAGGACAGAAGCTAAGCCGACAGCTAAAATGTACATACGTGATGAATAAGTGTTGTGAGACCGAAAGTTGGGTTGTTGGTATGTGTAGAGCAACTGGAGTGAGACAGCATGAGACCAGTGAAGGCGTTTTCTAGTGTTTTTCCAGGACTACCAAAGATCTAAGGCCAATGATTATGCTGATCAATCGTTTCGATAATGTGACTGAAGAGGAAACCGGGCGGCATTTTATCCAAACAAACGTGTTCCACGATTTCCTCTCTGGATTTTGATACTACGGCAAGTATTTTTTGATATAATATAGATATCGACCACTAGTCTGTCAGTTCGTTTTGCTTTTTTTGATAAGTTTTTTTTTTTTTTACATGAGCTCCACACAGGAGCCGCTGAGGAAAATAATTTTCCTCAGGGCCTATGTCATCTTTGGGGATGCTGTGAGGAAGGAGAAGAGAGTTCTGGGAAGGAAAAGGGTTTAAGGGGTGGGTAGAAATCTGGGGTTCAGTGTGTCTTGGTCATCCGCCTCCAAGACCTAGACAAACATCACCCCATGAACCCGGAGTAACTTCTTACAGGAGTTTAAACCATCCAAAATTAATTAAAAGTGCCTTGTTTGAATGCCATTAACAGACGTTCAGTATACGAACTAGAAAATGTATTTAAAAAAAAACAATACCTACAAACATATAATATTTTTTTCTAATACGGTTAATAAAATAATGTGAATCGTTCCAGAATTAGAGAAAAAAATGGGAAATACAAAACCTCGACGATATTTAGGTATTATCAGCCTAAGGTTCAGTTGTCCTTTTCGCTCAGTATTTGGGGTAACAAGAGCGACAGTAACAGCAACAGTTTTGTAAAATACCTAATGTTGAAATTATTCGGCGACCAAGTCTCCTCTTAAGGTAGTAAATGTCAGCTTAGTCTAATATATCGCCTCCTCGTAGTTAAAAAAAATTCTAGTGCAGTTAACATGCGGTAGAAGTGAAACCTCCACCCATACAATCTCAACCAATAGGAGCCTTAAAATGTGATCTCATAATCAAAGCGGCCATTGCGATAAGGTTTCATTCTATCTCATTCTCTCGCAGGCTAAATCTTATAGATGTACGTGTTTGTCTCCTTTTCACAACGGTGCTAAAGAAGTTTTACTCCAAAAAATGTGACGTGAAACTAACATTATCTGCATAATCTGATATTTGGGTATACGCCGTCATAAAGAATGTGCAGTTTACACGCAGTATAAGCGAAACCTTTAGTAAACTAAAGTAGATAACTACTGTGTGTGACTGGAAAACCAGATTCGACGTAATGTGGGTACGCGTCAATCTTGCCAGTACGGTAAGATTCTACGCGTGTTTATACCGCTCACCGAACCTTAGCGAATCAGACACGTACGAGCTCTTCAAAAATTTAAGCGACACTATTGATGACCTCTTGCCCCGCTACCCTACGGCAGAGTTTGTGGTCCTGGGGGACTTCAATTTTCATAACGAACCTTGGTTGAAGTTCTCAGGATCAACGGACTCGGCTGGACGCCAAGCGGAATCCTTTGCCCTTTGTTACGGATTGGAGCAAATGGTTCAGGAGCCCACAAGGGTTCCTGATGTCCAGACACACCGTTCCTATCTGTTAGACCTATTTTTAACCACCGTGCCACACGGTTACAAGATTGAAGTCACAGCGCCTTTAGGATCGTCCGACCACTGCCTGGTGACGACATCAATCCCTGTAAACTTCAGACCACCAAACGAGAGGCTGAAGAGAAAAGTGGGGCACTATAGGTCAGCAGATTGGTTCGGTCTGGGGGCACATTTTATTGCTTTCCCATGGTCAGCTGTCTCTTTACGGACTTCGGATCCCTCAAGATGTGTCCAGGAAATTGGTGAAGTCATCACATCCGCGATGGATGGCTTCATCCAATCTACTGTTAAGGAAACTGGTATAGGCTCAAAGCCGTGGTTCCAACACATCTACAACATCCGAAGACAGAACAGCTTACAACAAAATGGAAAATGAAACCAAGAGAATCATAAATAGGTCAAAATTCGAGCACGACCAGTAGATCAGCAGAAAGCTGGCTGCATGCCCGCATGGCAGCAGGCAATTCTGGTCGCTTGCGGGCTCAATAGGTTGCAATTTCTGCAAATCCAGTCTGCCACCTCTTACCAGACCTGAGGCTCACTAGCAAACACCGCCACCGAAAAGGCTAACTTATTAGGTAAAATGTTTGCGGATAACTCAACCCTCGATGACCAAGGTGCTGTCCCGACGTCGGTTCCTCACTGTGGTTTTCGTATAAAAAAGCTGAGTATCCGGCATCGGGAAGTACTACATGTTTTACGAGGGCTTGATGTTAATAAAGCTAGTGGGCCTGACGGAATACCTGCCCTGGTACTGCAGAGTTGCGCTGCAGAAATAGCTCCAATTTTGACGAAGCTTTTTAAAATGTCCCTGAAGACTGTCTCTGTGCCGTCTGGTTGGAAAAAAGCGGTTATCTATCCTATTCCAAAGAAGGGTGACCGCTCCAACCCGGCCAATTACCGCCTCATAGCGATCACATCAGTTCTGTCTAAGGTGATGGAACGTGTGATCAACGATAAACTGCTCACATACCTCGAGAAGAAGAAAATTATTAACGACCGTCAATACGGATTCCTGCGGAACCGCTCGCGCGATGATCTTCTCGCGTATGTGACGCATGTTTGGGGGCAATGCCTGGAACATTTCGGTGAGACTCAAACGGTTGCACTGGACATTTCCAAGGCTTTTGACCGGGTTTGGCACCGAGGACTTGTCAACAAACTGTCTTCTTACGGACTTCCCGCATCCTTGTGTACGTGGATAGCCGACTTCTTGAGGGAGAGGTCGATTCAGACGGTAGCCGATGGTTTCACCTCTTCCTCACACTCGATAAATGCTGGCGTCTCACAGGGATCAGTTCTGTCTGCGACTTTGTTTTTGTTGCACATCAACGACCTTTTGTCATGTGCACCAATTCATTGTTACGCGGATGACATTACAGTTCATGATAGCTTTTTGTTTGACAAGCCCCCAAAGGGCTCACAAACTCCATCAGCTCGTATGACTTTGAAGCAAAGAATGGACGGTTACCTCGAGAGTGTTTTCTCTTGGGGTAAAAATAATCTCGTTGAATTTAATGTTTCAAAGACCCAATCTTGTCTGATTACGTCTAAAAGGGACGAAATGAAAATCTAGTCTCTTTCAACGGAAGCAATGTTCTGAACATGCCCTCCATTGATATGCTTGGTGTAACCCTAAGTGACCAGCTCAGGTATGGGGGCTCCATCGAAGCCAGAGTAAAGTTAGCCACCCAGAAACTGGGCGTACTGTATAAGGCCCGCAGATACTTTAATAGTGCACAACTGCTAACCCTGTACAAATCACAAATACGCTCTACGGTTGAATTTGGCAGCCACCTCTGGTCTGGAGCTCCAAAATACCTGAAAAATACCCTCGACTTTGTGCAGAAATGGGCGGTCCGTTTGATTGATTATTTCATCTTAACAGACGGATTGCAATCTTTAGAGCACAGGCGTCGGGTGGGAATGCTATCCTTGTTCTACCGGTATTACAATGGAAGATGCTCCGAGGAACTAGCATCATTGATCCCTTCGGCACCGGTGCATAGTCGGGAAACACGCCAAACGCGTGCCCAACATTTGTACACAGTTGACATTTGTCACATAAGAACGGGTCGTTTCTTCGACTCGGTCTCTTGAAGACCAATGTTCATTCCTTCCTCTCCTCAAAAAGACCCTCCACACAGCATCCCAGATGACATAGGCCCTGAGGGAAATTATTTTCCTCAAGGCCTCCTGTGTGGAGATAATGTAAAAAAAAAGATAAGAATGGGGAGGCTACGAAGCACCGCACAAAGAGGTGACCGATTAGTCTATCTCTTTCTCTCACAGGCTAAATCTTATAGATGTATGGGTTTTGTCTATTTTTAGTGTCGCTAATTTTCGTTTCATCGAGTTTCAAATCAAACCGGTGCTAAAGAAGTTTTCACTTCACATAACAAAATTCGTGCAGGGGTTTTGGCAGTTGTAATTTACAATAAATATTTTAATTTTATTTTATTTTAATTTTAATTTAATTTAATTTTAATATATAAAACAAAGTCGGGTTAGTTACACTATTTATAACTCGAGAACGGCTGGGCTGATTTTGATGATGTTGGATTTGTCTCCGCCCCGGATAGGATAATAACTATTAAAACATCACAAAAGTTAATGAAACAAATAGTTATAAAGAAAATTATTTTCCCCATACATTTTGTATGGAACGAATTCTCCTATTTTGAAAGAACTGCAGCAATTTTGTGAGGGGTATAATATTGAACTGTGCATGAATTCCAAACATTCAAACACGTCAAATGTCAATGCGTTGATTGTTGTGCATTTTTTTTAAATCATATAATGCTGCCCTACTTTCTTACACACTCAATGTCAATAGTCGAAAATGAGACAAATGGTGAACGTATGTCTGCACACCTCCAAAGGAAAAATACAATAATTATAATAAATCTCTGAAATGAAACGCATTTTTTTACATAAATTCCACACAGGAGGCCCTGAGGATCATAATTTCTCTCAGGACCATTTTAGGGGATGCTGTGTGGAGGATCTTTTTAAGGAATGGGGAGGATAGAAAGTTCTGGGAACGAAAAAGGTATGAGGGGTGGGTAAGAATCTGGGGGTCAGTGTGTCCGGGAGTGACGGACGTATGAATCCATCCCTCTAACTGTGGTGCAAGGCAATGGGTCGAGAGAGTCCGGCTGGAAAGGTCAAAAGGCCTCCCTCAACCAGTCTCTCTCGATCCGGCCCGCCACGCAGCAGGTGGGCAGGCGCATCAACTGCCAAGACCCGGACATAAGTCACCTCATGAACCCGGGCACCCCTGCTAAATCACCAAACGTAGCGAACCACTTGGGGTGATCTATGGCAGAGGTGTTGGTTATTCAATAAATGGTTCCCGGAGCGGCGGCACCCGTATCCGCTTCCCGAATTCCCGTAAGTAATTGTAAAAGTAAGAAAATCACAAAAATATAAATCCGTACACAACGCCATCTCTGATACTGACAAAAACAAAACACGGACAGTTCCGCATTGCAAATTGCTTCATTGCGCAATTTTTAACTTAATAAAAAAACTGAATTTAATTCATCAGCTATTGATTCTGAGGCGGTATGAAGTTCGTCGGGTCAGCTAGTATTTTAATAATTTTAAGTTTATGTCGTATCTAGTAATAATAAATTAATAACGAATTTGCCATTTACACAGAAAACAGCTGTTTCTGTGAAAATTTCACGTGCCTACCTATTGAAAAATAAACATTCACATTACCGTATTAAAGTTTTAAATTAATAAAAAGGACGGTTTTTTTGATAGCGTAAAACTATTGTTGGAGGAAATTTCAATGATTAATGAACTTGCTTGACCCCAGTAACAAAACTTTATTTTTAATATCTTTGCTAATAGAATTTTATATTTTTTTCATAACATTTTGATCTCAATATTTGATTAGTTTTAATTTTTTAAATCAACATTAAACAAGTTTTTTCATAGATTTAATAAGCATATTAATATGCATTTAAAGTCTTTGGAGCGGGAAAAGGCTTTGATATAGTTTCTGAACTAGGAAGTAACATTGCCGTATTCACTTTGCTGCAAGTTTCTGTAAGCCTAGACATAAAGATTTATTTTACAAAACCCCCAAAAGTCCCGTTCATGTTATACTTTGGAACTAGAAATTTCTCGGTGAGCTTTTCAAGTTTCAAAGCATAAGTCTCTCCCCTTCATCATGCATTATGATCATGTGACGTAGAAGAAACTGCAAGTTTTGTGGACTTAATTCTGCCCAAATAAACCTTACACCAGTATGCTGATGTCAACTTTCCGTATGCATCAGGCGTACAAGACTATACAATGTTTAAAATTATTTCAGTTTTGCAACATTTATAGAAGGAATAACCAGACAAAACTGGAAATATGTGGTTTTTAAATCAAATTTTAGACGTATTGACTCTTTTCCATAAAAAATTATAAATTGATTTCAAAAGACTGTTATTTTATCTAGTATAGCTATATTTTAAATTTTGAGAAAATATTTTTGTTATTAGTAGTTATGGGTATTATGCCGTGTTGCGCTACCTCCTTCTTTAGCCAACGTTTCGGACAGCGTTGCAGTGTCCATCAGCAGGGCAGATGTGTAATAGTTAGGGGTGATGTTTGTACTTATCTACTTAGGAGCGATACCGTGTCGCCAGCTCCACTCCTCTACGAGCTGGCGCTACAATATACTTCAACATGTTTTTTTTGCGTTTAGCCTTTATGTAACCGTCAATTACCGGATACCAAGAACTATTGAGTCGTCTCTATTAATACTTATAGGATTTTTGTGAATTTCAATTGCCTCCGTAATCAGGCGTGCTCTATGAGTTTTCGGTCTTCCCAGGACTTCAGGAACAAATCCAAAGAAATGGCCGGTTTCAATTAAATGCTCGGCGATTGCCGATTTGTCGATTAAATGCTCGGCGATTGCCGATTTGTAGCGTGTAAACTTGGCCACCCTGGCCAAGTTTACACGCTCGAAAATGTTCCGATATCCTTTTGGAGATCGTCCGCTCTGTCTCCCACATAGACCTTATCACATACGGAAAAGCTGAGTTTATATACTCCATCTGTTTCCAGAGGAAACTTGGTCTTTGCAGGCCTCAAAAAGTCCCGTGTTTTTGTCGTGGTTTCGAAGACAGTCTTGATGCTTTCTTTTTTCAATAGCCTGGCAATTCTGTCTGTCACATTGTGAACCTAAGGCGAGAAAGCGCAGTCCTTTGACTCTTGTTCAAATCTTTCTTCGTTTGGTGCAGATTTGGCTCTTATGATTTGCCTTGTCTGCCTTACTGGGTAACCGTTACGCTCCAGTGCATCGGTCAATTTTGTAAGTTCTGTCAGATTTTTGTTTCTTCACATATTCTGGTCGCTCGGGTCACCAATGTATGGATAAGTCCTCTCTTCTGCGCTGGGTGGTGATGGGAATCAGCATGTAGATACCGATTTGTATGAGTTGGTTTTCTATACACTGTGTGTTTTTTTTTTTTTTTTACAGTGAATACCGAACAAGAATCTCAACTGCTTCCGTCTGGAGCAAGTGAGACTTTGGCATCCCCAATTGGGGTATGTTGTGAGGCTGAAGGTAGTGGGGAGGGGAAGGAGGTGGGGAAGAGGAAGGTTGGGAAGTACCTGGCTATTCAGATCTGGTCACTAAACACGGCTAAAGCCATTTTCAAGCAACGTTTCAATTCTGAATGTTGGTTTTACACCAGGGCGATACTGATAGTATCTTCCACTCTGGAACATGCCGCAAATATACTATATATTATTTTAAATGAATTAATTGTGAAATAACACAAATTAATCAAATAAAATTTATTTGCGCATGCCGGGTTCGAACCCGCGACCTCCGGATTGTGAGTCAAGAGTCTTACCCACTGTACTACGGAGGTCGTCAAAGACGTCCTAGACTACCATCTTCTTTTCGCATTTTTTCAACACAAAAATTTCATTTACATTTCTTACTCCAAATAATGTCAGGAATCACTGGTTAAAGTAAGTAAAGTACGTCCCTTAACACCCTGTATATGGAATTATAATGAAGAACTAGCAGTTAAAAACGTTTTTACTGCTAAGCCCTGCTGGCGGCTTTATCTTCGGCTTCGCCCAATTTGAGTGTTGGTGACCATTTTATAAATCCGACAGGAACTGGTTCCAAAATTTGTCAGTTCCTCGGATCCAGTGTGATCCAGAGACAGCTAGTCACCGAGACAAAGTAACCGTGACAAAGTTTTTAATTTTTCTGTTTCACAGAGAAATGTCAAATTCGAGAATGTCGTATGAAAGTACTTAGGTAAGAATATTTGAAAATGATCATTTTTTCGTTTGAAGGAATTGAAATTTCAAGCAATTTCACGTTATTTTTACGACAGTTGGTTTTTCACAGGGCAACGGGTTCCTATATGATAAAGTATCATCCTGAGAAGTTGAACTGTAAAGCTCACTTTCTCAGATCAGCACTTTGTCAGATGTAGCCTTTGCCATGAGAAAATATTTTGGCATTTCAAATTTTTTTTTTTAATAGTATTTCAGGCTAATAAATGGGGAAGGCTCGAAAGAAAAATAAATTGTGTATGGTCACTCCTTTTTTGTTTTTGTTTACTCTATCCTCGTCTATGGTGTGTGACGTCACAAGTCCCCGTAAAAAAAAGTCGAAAAATTATTGCATTTTGATGGTGAAATAGTCACCAAATTTTTCTCATACAAAAGCCCGAAGTTATCGATATAGTGGGTGGGTTGGTATATTTATGGACTCACCTAAATAAATTATTATTGTCATTTTGTTCACTAGTCCGGATATTGTCGTCAGCTCGGGAAAGATTTATGTGGGTAGATAGAATAGGTAGGAATGTAAAGGTACATATATTTATATACATATAAAGAACGGTACGTATATTTGCGTCAAAACTGGTCTAAAAATACTACAATTATTAATTGTACTCCATGTATGGATGCACGGATGCACGGAAGCAAGTGATAGCTTCGTTCAGACATTTGTGAGCCGTTCCCAACGAGTAAGTAAGTAATTAATTACTTCAGCATTGTGAAAGCCCGAATACATGACTACAGTCGCAATTGATTTCATACATTTTATTTTGCTCTTTTGATTGCTTAATTATGTATTTGCTAGTTGGGAACGGCTTATTTGCGTTGGTTGGGTGAAGCTATTCAGACATACAAGTAAATAAATTTAAGATTTCCATAAAAGAAATAAGTTCGAAAAAAAAAAATTTACGCACCAGATTTAAATGTCCGGGTTTAATTTTCCCCACTGGAAAAACTAAACCTTTTCACACACTTCCCAAATGATCATCTGGTCAATCCACGTTATGCAATTGCACTATATAAGTATTATAATTACAAAACAATACAAGAACAACATGTCAACCTACCAGAGACCAGATGGGAAAATAATTCACCGACTCCAGATATTTTCATATCAGAGGGTTCGGTAAATAATTAATTAATTAGTTCATTAATATTTTAACTCTTGGGCGAAATTTCATTTTCGGAACCGGCGGAATTTTGAAGATGTTATAAAGCATAATATGGTAATATAATATAATTTTCGTGAACTTTCTAAAATATACATACATTAAAGTCAAAGAGTTTCAACATATCGTATGTAAACCTCCGTTATTTATTAGTCCGTTAGAGGTTAATTTATTGACTCAAAAGAACCAGTTTAATTTCTACACATCGCGTCAATACGTGGTGCCTCCCAATTTATGTCTAAGCACATAGAAAAAATCACACTATTAATGAAAGGTTTACCATTGAAGCAATGCACAGAGAATCACGACCGGGTGGTAGGTATAGATTTCCCATTTGAGCTGAAAAAGTCGGCAAAAATTCGCTTTGACACCAGCGACGCCATCATTAGTTTTTCCAGCTTTGAGTTGGATTTCCCCCCGGACGAAGACCGTGGCGCCTCTGTCGGTGAATGCATTTAATTAAAACACGTCCGCACTGCCATCTATGGACCGTGTATGTAAGTAGCACTGCAAGCTTTGATCCTCAGAGCGGAGTGAAGTGGGAATGTTTGATCGACCATGACATCATGTCGAATGTACCCACCGATGTACGTATGTTTGTTTTAAAATATCATTTCATGTTAGCACATCCCGTCAAAGAAGAAGCGAAAGATGGGGAGATGATTGATTCAAAGGGATGCGGTGTGTTTGTAGTCTTGTATGATTGAACACGATTGCTACTTCCTTTTGATGGGGTATGGCTTATGCGGTATGAAATGTGACATACACAAGAAATATCCTAAAATATTGAGATGAGTTTCAAACATTTTTCGCCGTACGATTTGGATAATTTTGTTCCAGCTTTTAATAGTTTTTTTTAATGCCGGTTATATTAAAAGTGTGATAAAATAAAATTCTTTTAACCTTTCCCTTACTGTGCTAAAAAAATACGCGCGCTCCGGTGCTGTGTAATCAATTCACGTGTTAAAATCATCGATTTTATATCGGAAATATATGACCATTCATAGTTAATCGCTTTTTTTTCGTAATTTGTGTTACAAGTGATAAAAATTGTAATTTAATTGCTGAAAACATGAAAAAACCATCATCCGTTGCTCAAAAAACGGGCGAGGAGACCATCTCAAAGTATTGCCCGCGAACGACTGAGGCGCTGGCCGCTGGGCTGCTACCCAATACATACATACAGCTATGTATGTTTAGCTACTACGCGGTCGTAGGTATCGACGGTCGAAACACAACACGGCGGTCTCTGTTTCTCGTGTTCCCGTATAGCAAAGTAGAGCGAGACGTCACATAACGTGTCATCTCCCCCCGCACACTCTTCGCGTATCACGGTCCACACTGGCACACGGTTGATTGTATTTGTGGTTTATTCCCGATATTTAACAAAATATCTCTGATTTTGAATTAAATTTGCTAATTATTTAAAATATTATTTTTTAATTCAGTGTGTAAATGTATAACGGATGAATACCTAAAATCTGAACCCAGAATTTATTATATTTATAGAGATATAAAAGTTATTAGGAGCAATGTGTAGTATTTACGCATTACAGACCAGGAAAGGTTAAAAGGGGCAATTGGGGTACCGCATGCAATAATTAGGTTCTAAACTAACAAATGCAGTAATATAGTAATGCAGTCATTATGGCATACTTATGCTGTTTGTAATAAATAAATTACAAAACAATGGAAACAAAATGTAAATCGGAATAGCTCTTCCTAAATTGCCGCATTAATAACTGAATTCCATTAATTAATTTGAACATTATTTAGCGAAAAACACATTAGTTTGAACATTATTTAGCGAAAAACATCAAAAACTAAGTAGCACATTAAAAAAAACATAAAACTTGCTGCTAAATCAAATATTTGATCGATTAGAGATAAGTGCTTCGAAAAATAAAGAATATCCCATCTTATCTGTCCACGTCTACAGAGACTGGATGTATCTACAGAAGATCCCAGTTAACTCGAGGGCACCGAGCGTTCCATGTACACAGCTATAATCTGTTATTCAAGCCGACCGACATGTCAACTTCTTCCACCCTCACACATCGTCTGCCACCCGGTCACGAATCTTGTTTATTTTTCAAATAAAAGTAAAAGAAACGTGTTACACCTGTAAAGTATACAACGGAAGAGATGGGAAAAAGTCTGAGTAGAATAAGATTGACTTTTTTATTCAAAGACAAAAATCATGTTATGTCATATTTCTTCAAAACCGAACAACGGATTCATTATGCGCTTTTATAATTCTCACGATGAATGCGCTGATAGTTTGTTTTCTTGTTTCTTTTCAGTATTTTACATAGTATAACATTTTTTTTAAACATGGCCTACAATACGATACGGTGACATTAACTTAGAATTTGTGGCGATACGACCATGGCTGTGGGCAAGGGCGTCGCCAGCCCAGAGGGGGGGGGGGGGGGGCAAATTGATATTGAGAATGAGAAAAGTATGAATTCTAGGTTAAGTCGAGAGCACATGAAGCTTTTCACTTGTAATACGAGCCTTACATCTACGGCGATTGTAATAAACGATACAGAGTCCAACATGTAAAGCTACACGAGCTCTTGACTGTACAATAAATAAAACTTGTGAATAAGTTAGATATTACATTTATAAAAAAATTCAATAAAAATAATTTGTGAGTTTGATTTTGAATAAGTGTACAGTGTATATTTTTTGTAATTACCAGATTTTAATATAAGGTTAATTAATTAGTTAATTAAAATATAATGCTACTGGTATTATACCTAGGTCTCTGATTCAAAATTTAGGCGTATTAGATTTGTCAAAGAATTTATATATAAAAATGCGAAAATCGGAAATTTTAAATAAATGTAGGATTAAAAAAGATTTTTAAAATATTTATATTGAGGGATCAGTAGGATTTATAGGTTCGATTAGGAATTCCACAAAGCCGAACCCTCTGATATGAAAATATCTGGAGTCGGCGAATTATTTTCCCATCTGGTCTCTGGTAGGTTGACATGTTGTTCTTGTATTGTTTTGTAATTATAATACTTATATAGTGCAATTGCATAACGTGGATTGACCAGATGATCATTTGGGAAGTGTGTGAAAGGGTTTAGTTTTTCCTGTGGGGAAAATTAAACCCGGACATTTCAATCTGGTGGTTAATTGAAACATAATTTTAGGGGTTTTTTTTTAAACTTCTCGACCACTTTATTATGAAAATCTTATTATCTATTAAGAAAAGTTTCCATGAATAAGTTTTCTGTGTACACTCATCATGGCCAGACCATTGAGGCGACTTTGTCCCATAGTGCTTCTTAGCTAAGTTTTAAGTCTCCTGAGGCTGCTAAACGATCGCTCTACCCAGTGGCGTAGCGTGGGAGGAAGGCGGCCCGCCCCGGGCGGCACTTTTAAGGGGGGCGGAAAATTTTCACAATAAATAATAACATTATCTTGGAAAATTTTAAACCATTTCAAATCATTATTTGAACATGTTCTACGATCCTTTCGTTTACGAATCCAACTCTTTTTTTTAATTCATTAAAAATATCAATAACTTTATTTTTTTAAGCTGCAAATTTCGCGATTCGAAGGAAAACCGTACGCATATTATGAGAATAATACTAATTAAAGCTGATAACTCGCAAACAGATTCACTCTTAATTAAAATCAGAATTGTGTTCATAATGTATTAACGACTGAATTTCAGTTGTCTTTTCATCTGCTGATACATTTCGAAAGAGACCATTATTTTATAGTTATAAAATTCTAGTTTTAGATTATGTACGTCCTGCCAGAATCAAAAAGAAACCATTTTCATTTTCTAAGTGAAGTTTAATTCGGCAAATACAGATTAAATTTGACCCGTCTAATCACAGGAGACGTAAATTATCCTTTACATTTAATTTTAAAATAAAATTGTGAAATTATGTCCCACACATTTAATTTTAAATAAATTTGTAATTGCGATAATAAGTTAAAATACAGTTTTATATCGTTTTTTTTAAGAAAAGGAATCTGTATTTAAAATTTTAAGTTTATTCTATTTTAGGTACTTTAATTCGAAAATTCGAAGGCGTGTATTTTTGAGCCAATTCACATTTCCAATATGAAAATTTTTATGTTTAGAAACAATAATGTTCTAATAAGCACGTCGAAAAAATTACTTTATCTAGATTTTAGAACAGTTTTGTTTTAATAAAAAGGAACATTGCATGGGAAAAACCGGAAATTATAGATTTAAAAATAGCAAAAATGTACAGATATTTTTTTCTTATTATTCGAAGGGTTAAACCAAATTTCAGGATGTAAAATTTCATTTGAGAATTCATCTGCTGACACAATTCAAAGGAAAACATTATCTTATTCGAAGTTCAGTTATTAAATTCTAGTTGCAGACTCTGTATGTGCTGCCAGAATCAAAGAAAAACCATATTCGTGTTCTGATTGTACTTTTAATTCGTCGCATACAGACTTAATAATAAAAAAAATCCGGCTCGTCTATAAATAGGTCGTAATAAAAAAATAGGTCGTAATAAAAAAATAGGATTTCCATATAGAATCCCCCCCTCCGCGTGAAGTACCCAAAAAAGGGAGCGGCGAAATTTTCCTCCGCCCCGATGTTCTGAGTGTAGGTTTAATTCACCACAAACAGTTTTAATTAAAACCAGTTTGGTGTTCAGAATGTAAATGCCGGCAGAATCAAAGAAAAACCCTTTTCATGTTTTGAGTGTAGTTTTTATTCACCGCGTACAGATTTAATTAAAACCAGTTTTGTGTTCAGAAAAACCATTTTCATGTTCTGAGTGTAGTTTTAATTTACCACATACAGGTGTAATTAAAACTAGTTTTTTGTTCAGAATATAAGTGCCGCTAGAATCAAAAAGAAACCATTTCTATGTTCTGAGTGAAGTTTTGATGAACCGCATATTTATTTTAATTTAAACCATTTTGTGTTAATATATCAATAAGTTGTCGATTCATCGTGTACCGAGTGAAGCTTTGAATTTGAGTTACATTCCATACGTATGCGTGATGAAGATGCGAAATTCTATAACAGGCAAATAGGAAATAACATTCTCGATTTCTGAGAGCAGTTATATATAAATTTGTAGTAGAATTTATAAACATGATTTTATTGGAAGAGTACTCGGCACATAGGATTATAAAAATTGGCATAAAAAATATATGATATCTACCCCCCCCCCCCTCCCTCCGGTCAGCGCTTGAAAATCTGCGGAAAAAGTACCTCTAGAAGTTAGGAGGGGGGGGGGAGGCGGCAAAATTTTCCTCCGCCCCAGGCGACCGAAACACCTACGCTACGCCACTGGCTCTACCGTACCCGTTGCCCTTGACTGTGGGACGTGTCTATTGACGCATATAAATAAAGAATTTTAAATTAAAGGGCTTGATATGAAATAAAGCAGCATTAATTCTTCACAAGGTAGAGGAGATGCATGTATGTGCGCATTTTAAATATTCTACTCGTAGATGTGTGAAATATCGGGGTCACGATTCAAAAACATTGAATCACTGGTATATTATCTAACTAATTGGGAACTAGTCTTATCATTTAATTATGTAAAATGTTTGAGAAATAATCAGTAACGATGCACATAGCAACTAAAACGGGGACATCCAACAGTGAATTTCAGAAATCGCCAACCAAAATAAAGTTTAGAAGAAAAAATACTGTTTACTGATTCATCTCATCGTATCACGATAGGAACTCATTCAAAATAACAGAGCATGCCGCTAAAATTCCATAGGAATAAAAATCATGGTGTGGCAAAATCTAGGTGAAACCAGATGAAAATAATATACAGAATTTTTTATTCGGATAGATATAGAATATTGACAATTTATTGGAAGAATTAAATACATTATGTAAAGTGAGAATCAAAATTAGAATCAGATACATTTCATTACTTACTTGGTTAGTTTCCATTTATGGACAAGAACTCTTTGATTAATAATCCTCTTATTCAATTTATAAGAAAACATAACACGAAAATATTACACTAACATTTTATGATTACCAAATCTATAACGCATTTTTATAAAAACACTATCGAACATTCAAGTAGAAAAATATATCTATCGAAGAAAGTTTTTTTTAAATCTTTCTGTTTCATGAGTCAACGAGTTAATTTTTTCTTTGTCATTAATATATTATCATTTTAATCTTTTAAATTTATTTTTCTGAGTAGCTTTATTTCTATTCTTACATAATTTAGTTGCTTTATTGACTTTAGATCTTACTTGACTGTGAGTCTGAGAATTATGTAAATGGGGCTTGTGCAGTAATTCCTTTACAAAAACCAGCATTTACCTACATAATATTAAAATACGTACATATAAAAATATATTTTATTTAATTTATCGGGGGGTTAGAATTCCAATAATCCATGCGCTTGATATCTAGCTAGCGTTATCTAGCCTCCTAAGTTAAGTAAATTCTAATGTAAAATCCATGCTATTTTGTACAGCGCTCTTGAGGCGATTTTTCGCAAGAACAGCGCTACATATGTAAGTTGTCCAAATTTATTATTGAGTTTTTAAGTCATTAATCAAATGTACGAGAGTGGACCGGTGTTAGAAGTGTGGAAGAGCTATTCCGGGCAGAGTAAGATACAGATACATTAACATCGGGGGGACCTGGTGGGGAACACGAAAAGAAGAAGAATCAAATGAATCTTATTAATTTCAATACGCGTTATATCCGATTTTTTGACAAAATGATCTGAGTATGACATTTTGTTCACATTTTTACGAGGAACAAGACTAACCTGAAATTGAGTTTCAAAACCTCTCTCATCACGACCAAAAACCATGTTAAAACTACGAATGAGAAACAAAACCCGCTATATCATTCAAGAAGTTATATCGGAATTTCACGAACAGTTATTTTGCCATGATGGCGGATGTAGAAACACGCCCCTTAGGTCAGTTTAGTTTCAAAAGCCACTATATTCCATATAAATCACGAAGTGAGCATCAAAATCCGCTATATCCATTATAATTACCCAAATTACTTAAATATTTCTAGACATACATTGAAAAATGAACGTTTTTTTTAATGCATATTACTCCAATTCATTATATTAAAAAAAATGTAATTTTTTAGTTACGCTACAGGTGTGACAGTTTTTTGCGTTTTCTCCGAATCAGTGAAAGTTGACATAGCGGATATAGAAATTGAACGACTCAAATGTACATTAAAATGTTTTCAATAATGAATAGTCCGTCTCTAGTTTATTAAATAATATGCAAAATGATCCTTTTAAGTATTTATGATCGGAGCGGATGTTGCCGTATCTTCTCATAATATATTTGCGACTTAAATACAACAAATAAAACAGGAAATAATATAAAATACAACAAATAACGGTGGTTTGACAAATATAGTAAACGTGGTCGTTGGTAGAGTCCACGACATCTGCAAATCATCTTGTCAAACCGTCATATTTGTCAATCTCATATTTCAAATTTTAGAATTAATAATATTATCTTCAAATAATTATTTTCCCGTATTCCGGGCAACTACCCCATTTATTGGAAAAAATCATTCTAAGAATCGGTTTGTAAACTGGATTGCGTCTCGGATAAATATATCCGAATTTCGATAAATAATTCCGGAATATGAAAAAAATAGGCCACTTGCATGGATTTCATAACGACTGGATAGATTTTTTTACTAAGATTACGAAAATGTTAGTAAAATTTTTTAGAAATGTAGAGTTTTTTTTTGTTTTTTAAATAAATACATCCATTATTTGAGCTCGTGACGTCACTACACGAAAATTTCCCGTCTCCGAAAATGTTCTTAATAATTTTGTAAAATTCCACACTTCACATTTTCCACATTTTTTTTTTCATATGGCAACACTTAGATTTCAGGCGAATTTTTGAATTTGACATTTAACGTTCACTAGATTTATTGTTTGTTCTCTGCGAACTTATCATTTGGTTTGACTTTTTGACAGATGTTATGAAGAGAACCCCGCATATTTTATGCTGTCTGTATGTGTTTTAGAGGTGTAATGGTAACGGTGCTGATTCTAACAAAATAAAATTTTTTTAATATTCTTATTATTATTATAATTTACAAGTACAAGTATGTTGCATTGGATTTAGTAAGATAGACGTTGAACATTATAATGATTTATGATCAATAAGATGGATCAAGGAAAAAAATATGTTTGGTATGCTATTATTCTGTGCCATTCGTGTGGAAAATGTTGCGGGTATCTTGGCTGACACCGACTCCAAAAATAACAATCGTACCTACATATTGATGAGTAGAAAAAGTAAGTTGATTATTAAGTTGTAGAAGAACACTAAATTATTTTTTTTACTTTTTAGTGCATTTCTTGAAGTCGTTTTTTTGTTTTGTTAAAAATTTTGTTTATTTTTTGATTTTTAGTGAATCTGAAGTACACTATCTAATTCGATTGAGATTCGGCTGAGTATCGTAAATTTGCTCTTAAGAATTGGAGAGTTCCGTTACTTTGTCATGGATCCCATAATAAGAACCTTACCAAACTCTCATCAAACTAACCTTGAAGTACATCCTTTCCAATAAAAAAATAATCTTCAAAATCGGTTGGCGTGATATTGAGTTATTCCTCCATTTGTCGCGCACATACTTGATGCAAATTTAAGACTTATATGATTTTCTCATGGATGTCATTATCAGAACTAGACCAAATTAAAATGGGACCACATGGGAAGCACCAGCTTTCAAATAAAAAAAGAATCATCAATATCAGTTTACTCAGTCGAAAGTTCTGAGGTAACAAACATAAAAAATAAAAAAAATTCAGTCGAATTAAGAAGTCGTTTAAATAATGATTTTCGGCTATGTAATTATCGTTTTTTAGCACCCATAAAATTATGTCCTGTCTTTCCAGTTTATAAAAAATGATCTGATTTTACGGATTGAAATTTTCAAAATATCGCCGGGGTTTCAAAAGTACGATTAAAAAAAATACAGAATGTCTTAAAATATTTGCCTAAACCGGAATTTTTTTTAAAATGTGCCGCAAGTGGCCTATTAGTTGTAGATTATATTATTAATTCTAAAATTTTAAATACATAATATGAGATTGACAAATATGACGGTTTGACAGAAGGGTGCAATAGCGAAATGGATTAACGCGCACGTCCCGGTTAGACGAGAGGTTTGGGATCGAGTCCCAGTTGCGACCATTGTCTCTTTCTGTTTTTCTGTGTCTGATTCTCTTTCGTATTTTCGTTTAGATCATTATTTTCTTCTTCAAAAAAAATATATAACTTTGTATATGTCACTGTAAAAGCCCATAAATCCTAAGATTTACCAACATTAGAAGTTGGTAAATATTAGGATTTACTGGTAAAACCTAAGATTTAGCGTAGTACGGGCTTTTACAGTAACATATAGGTACACCGCAGTAATCAAAACAATCGATGTGTTTCAGCAACAATGTTTTCTTCGTCAGGGTAAACGTATAATGAAAATGAAGAAACATTACTACAAAAAAACAAGTATGGACAAACAAGTAAACATAGAAAAATAAGAATAAATTATTATTAAAACGAATAAATGAATACACCTACCTTCTTCTCAGTTAATTAAGATTCACCGTTAAGCATCTCACTAATAACAGAGACATTTATTTCATAATATTTACCAGGATATGTCCATTCCGTTCACATCTAATTAATATTTACCAGGATATGTCCATTCCGTTCACATCTAATATTAGAATAACCCTTATCCAAAGATTTATAGATAACTAGTTGGTACCCGGCAACCCTTGCAATGCCATTCAAAGAAGTAAATTGATTCTAGCTGCATATCCTTTCCCGTGCGTCCCCGTTCCCTTCCACCTTCCCCGCCTTCCCACTCCCTCGTCTCTTCGCACTCCGCGAATCCCACCTCCCCCTGCCTTTCCTCCCTGCCGCTAAAATATTTGAAATACACACATTTTAATTTATATAAAGTTCAAAACGCTAGACCTTATGTTACTCGCTGGTAATGTAGCTTTCTATTGGTGAAATAAATTTTAAAATCGGTGTAGGTTTAGGCGTGAAAACATAACAAACAAACACACGCATTTTCGCATTTATAATATTAGTATGGATTATCTATTAACTCTTATGACGAATTAAATCAATAATGTTAATTTTTTTACATTAACTCCACACAGGAGGTCCTGAGGAAAATAATTTTCCTCAGGGCCTATATCATCTGAGATGCTGTGTGGAGAGTCTTTTTGAGGAGAGGAAGGAATGAACATTGGTCTTGAAGAGACCCATGTTGTAGGAAGGAGGAAACACAGAGGCCGGCAAATCATTCCACAGCCGAGCTATTGATCACAAGAACGAGTCGAAGAAACGACCCGTTCTCATGTGACAAATGTCAACTGTTTATAAATGTTGGGCACGCATTTAGCGTGTTTCCCGATTATGCACCGGTGCCGAAGGGATCAATGACGCTAGTTCCTCGGAGCATCTTCAATTTTAATACCGGTAGAACAAGGATAGCATTCCCACCCGACGCCTGTGCTCTAAAGATTGCAACCCGTCTGTTAAGATGGGAGATTCTATTAAGCGGACCGCCCGTTTTTGCACAGAGTCGAGGGTATTTTTCAGGTATTTTGGAACTCCAGAGCAGAGGTGGCTGCCAAATTCAACCTAGGGGCGCACTTGTGATTTGTACAGGGTTAGCAGTTGTAACCTATTAAAGTATCTGCGGGTCCTGTACAGTACGCCCAGTTTTTGGGAGGCTAACTTTACTCTGGCTTCGATGGAGCCCCCATACCTGAGCTGGTCACTTAGGGTTACACCAAGCATATCAATGGAGGGCCTGTTCGGAAGATTGCTACCGTTGAAAGATACTAGATTTTCATTTCGATCCCTTTTAGACGTAATCAGACAAGATTGGGTCTTTGAAACATTAAATTCAACGAGATTATATTTACTCCAAGAGAAAACACTCTAGAGGTAACCGTCCATTCTTTGTTTCAAAGTCCTTCGAGCCGTTGGAGTTTGTGAGCCCTTTGGTGGCTAGTCAAACAAAAACTATCATGAAATGTACTGCCATCCGCGTAGCAATGAATTGGTGCACATGACAAAAGGTCGTTGATGTGCAACAAAAACAAAGTCGGAGACAGAACCGATCCCTGTGGGACGCCAGCATTTATCGAGTGTGAGGAAGAGGTAAAACCATCGGCTACCGTCTGAATCGACCTCTCCCTCAAAAAGTCGTCAATCTACGTACACAAGGATGCGGGAAGTCCGTAAGAAGGCAGTTTGTTGACAAGTCCTCAGTGCCAAACCCGGTCAAAGGCCTTGGAAATGTCCAATGCAACCGTTTGGGTCTCACCAAAACGTTACAGGCACCGCCCCCAAACATGCGTCACATATGCGAGAAGATCACCGCACGAGCGGTTCCGCCGGAATCCGCATTGACGGTCGTTAATAATTTTGTTCTTCTCGAGGTATGTGAGCAGTTTGTCGTTGATCACACGTTCCATCACCTTAGATAGAACTGATGTAATCGCTATGGGGCGGTAGTTGGCCGGGTTGAAGCGGTCACCCTTTTTTGGAATAGGATGGATAACCGCTTTTTTCTAACCAGAGGGCACAGAGCCAGTCTTCAGAGACATTTTAAAAAGCTTCGTCAAAATTGGAGCTATTTCTGCAGCGCACCTCTGCAGTACCAGGGCAGGTATTCCTCCAGACCCACTAGCTTTATTAACATCAAGCCCTCGTAAAACATTATCGTTATTATTATTATTAAAATTGAAAGCACAAAGTACTATTTGATAATGCCCGTTTTTTTCCATGTTCCGTTACGTTTCATTTTATTCAAATTCCAGATTTTCGAACCGTCTGCAAAGTAAGACTTTCCAGACAAGTCGTTTTTTCATTTGAATAATGTATTCTGAAACAAAACCCATTTAATTAACCCGCTCAAATCTGCTCGCTTTTCTACCTGCAGTTTAATTAAATATTCAAAACGAAGAAGCTTAATAATTAAAAAAAATAAAATATTCCGACTTGGAATTTAACGAATGAATAAAGAGAATTTTCGTACCGGTAAAACGATGATGAAATTTTCCACTTACCGTTCTTCTTGAACTTAATTGTTTTCAACGTAAAATTTTAATTGTTTCGAACAGAGCTAATGGAAGATTGGCCAAATTGAAGTTACATTCAGAATTTTAAGTAAAATTTATGATTTCCATTTGAGTTTATCACAATTTTATTGGGTGTAATTAAATGTTGAAATTTTTGAACTCCATTTAACAACTTTGAACAGGGGGCAATCAAAGTGTACGAATTTGATGGTATTTTGGGGAAATACGCTGTCATTATGGTGGTACATTTAACTCGAGGCTACCGTCTCTTAATATAAACGTACAAGTTATGCAAAGAAGACATTTTATCTTTCTATTAGCTGTCTTGATTTCCAACTACATTTATTCTCACTCTGGTGGTGCTATTTCCATTCCCTTTTTATATGTTGTTGATAATATAGATAAACCACATAATTTTTTTTATTGCAGTTGGGCCTCAGCAATGACGAATCGACATTGAAAGTATATATATACAATTTATCATAAATGTATGTACATGCGGCATGGCGCCCCAAAGACAAATAACGAAAATATGTATTTAATTTTTTTTTAAATCTACATTTTTTACAGTATAAATTTTTGGCATTTTCGCCAGCATTTGGTTCCTTAGAACGGCCAATTTGCCTAGCTAATATCGACTTGCAAGACATACTAATAGTTGCACACATTTTAATGTCTATAGTTATTTTGCAATATTATTACTACGTTATTTTTGCTATATAAATGTATCTAATGTAATGTAATAAATAAAAATAAAACATAGGTCAATCTCTTAGAATTAAATTTTAACAGCTTTGAGTAGTATTCAATTGGACAACGATATAGCAAACAATATAAAATTATTTAAAAAAAAATAGATATCAAAAAGTTGCTACAGTCAATTTAAATTATGTACGCAAAAATGTTCAATAAGATTGCTTACGACGCGACGGTTTGTTTCACAGAATTTGAACATTTCATAAAAAAATTTATTCAAGTCATTTTATTATTTCATCATTACTGGTTGCTTTACAGTATTTGAATGATACCAGAACTTCTATAGGACTTTCAAAGAATTTGAATATTGACTGTAAAATTTGATGACTTGTTCAAATTCTGATAAACAACCTGTCTTTAGTATACGCAACCACTTGAACAGAAAGTAATAAAATGTTCACTTGACTTATTCATTTAATATAACATTAGAAAGACATATTTCGAGCCTTGTTTTTTTATACATATGTATTGGCGTTGAAAGCTTGGATAAAAGATTTAATGAAATATTATTTTTCCATTTTATGCATTGGCATTGAAAACTTGGATAAAGTGATTTAAATGTAGTTTATTTTATTGGATGTATTGGCTTTGAAAGCTTGGGTAATGTGATTTATTGTAATTTTATTATCCATTGCACATATTGGCGTTGAAAGTTAAGATCATGTGATATACTGGAATTTTATTATCCATTGGACATATTGGCGTTGAAAGTTGGGATAATAATATGATTTACTGGAATTTTATTTTTCCGGTTGAAGTATTGGTATTGAAAACTTGGATAATGTGATTTATCCTTTGGACATATTGACGTTGAAAGCTTGGATAATGTGATTTTATGGAGTATTGGCCGTGTAAGCTTGGATAATGAGATTTAATGAAAGTTCATTATGATGAACCTTACACAAATGCATGCATTGGTATTTTTTTAAATGGATTCACATGTTCAAAAATTCAAACCATTAAAACTATTTACTTTATTTAAGGTAGAATTTTTCAGTGATTTTTAAAAGGTTTACATTGGTGTTGGTATTATTTACAGCTGGAGACGTTCACTTCGAGTGCAGCAAGATCGATTATTTCCCCAAGGAAGAATACGCCCCGGACCCCAACGACTCCACAATGGCCATTCCATGTAAGTGGAACATTTTAACTTATTTTGTGAAGCTTTATAAAAAATGGCTAGATAGTCTGGGTACAGATTTTCCAGCTATGTCAAGAGTTAAAATATTACTGACCACAAATATTCTTTGAAAACAAAGTTTTGTTCTAATTATGATAGTACTCGTAGATGGCGTGTTTTTTTTGCATGGAAATTTAAAAAAAAATCAAATAATTTGTGCTAAGACAGATTTTGGAACCGTGACCTCTTAGCCCAGAAAACAAATGCTATAGCTGTGCTGAAGTAGCCCCAGAGAGAAGTCTATGTATCATCCTCATCGACGATCGTCATCTTCTTTCTCAAACTCTTGAATGAAAACGGAAAAGATAGAAGACCCTACAACGATGACGCCACGTACGACCTCTTTCGGTGACCATTATATAGACATATAGAGGGTTTCATACTTGCATTAAGTATTTTTCACCACACATGTGGCAATGTGGAAAATACTTTCAGTATCGCCGTGGGCACCATTCAGAATTGAAATGTCTGTTGAAATGCGTGTTTGGTGTCCAGGCCTGAATAGCCAGCTCTTCATCTTCCCCATCTCTTTCCCCTACCCAATACCTTCAGCGTCACAACCCAATTGAGAATGCCATAGTCTCGCTGGCTCCGGGCGGTTGAGAGCAGTTCATATAAATAAATTAGTTCTCATATAAATAAAAATAAAATCAATAAAGTAAATTTTTTCTATCACAAATTCAATAAATTGGCAACGGCAATTTGCCTGATTTCATCCGAAATAATATAATGTTTTGGCTTTGTGGTGAACCAAACTGCCTTCCCTCCTTTAACATTTTCCAAGTGATAAAAACATCCAATATAACTACCCACACATAAAATACCTACTAAATCGAACCCTTAGGAACAAAAAAACTTGATATGTTTTTCGTTGCCTTAAACAGCGCCATTCAAAAAGTAATGGTACTATTTTTTGTGAGATTATATAAGTTAGAATAAACAAAGGCCATTGGCTCGATCCAAATACTCTAGTCGTCGGTTCTCTCTATGAATTATGATAGGCCAGTTTTTCAAGTGCTCACAATGCCTCTTCATAAATAAGAGGCAAGACGGTAAATAATGACCGGTCGTGTGATTCGAGAGGACACTTATGGGCTCGTTTTTCATTTTTTGTTTGCTTTTTTATTCATATCATAATATTACACGGTAGAAGTCTCAACTGCTTGTGGTGCCAGTAGAACTGTGAATCCCCAATTCTGGGGAAAATTATGAGTTTTTTTTTTAGAAAATACCTCACAAGAATCGTAGATGCTCCCATCTGGAGCCAGTGACTACGGCATCCCCAATTGGGGTAAATTGTGAAGCTTAAGGTAGTGGGGAGGGAAGGAGATGGAGCAGAGGAAGGTGGGGAAGTACCTGGCTAGTCAGATCTGGTCACTAAACACGGCTAAAGTCATTTCAAGCAACGTTTCAAATCTGAATGGTGGTCACACTAGGGTGATACTGAGAGCAATTATTATAAGCAATAATTGTCAGCCTGACAATTATTGCTTATAATAATTGTTACCCTTTGTGCTATGCATAAAAATCTTGTCTTAAACATTAGTTTATAAATTAAAAATAATAATCGATACTGACAGTATCTTCTACTCCGGAACGTGCCGCAAATATACTCTATATATTATTTTTAATTAATTAATTGTGAAATCACACAAATTAATCTAATAAAATAAAACACTAATAATACAAAATAATCTCTTATAATTTATTTGCCATGTCACGCGGCCGTCAGGTTAATGCGGAAGGTTGTGAGGGAGGATAAGGAGAAGTAAAAACTGGTTGAGAGTTAGCAGGCAATTCAGATTCAGGCAATTCTAAAACTTAGCTAAATTCATCTCAAGTAACGATTCGCCTTTGGGTGGTTGTCTCTCACAAGGAAAACGACTTGACTCGTTATGATATCTCTTAATATTCTCTCTATGGTACGTACTGGTACCCGTATTCTCCAATGATTATGTATATATGGATGCTCATTGAAAGACTTGGGTACTTAATAACATGGTGACTGTTTATTGACGTATTGTAATTATAATTATACAATTTAATGTACGTACGAGTACAACACGCTCTTTTGCCCTGTTCAGGGTGGATCAATGCAAGACAGACTTTATATGTACAACCTGGCTTCTTACAGTTTCCACTTTATTGATATTTTTATGTTTTATCTAAATTTTAGTTTTACATACTTAATCTTGTGTTTTACAAAAATTTTGGTCTCCTACTCCTCTATTATAAATTTTATTATTTCTTTTTTTTTATTTTGCTGTTTAATGAAAGGTACAGTCACAAGGAGGAAATCCATAATTAGTTTTATTTTGGCTATACAAACTGGAAAAATGTAATCTGTCGATTTCCCGAAAATAAATAAATAATAATACTTCTGAGGACAAACGTCCTTCCATGCTGAAGGCTAGTTCTGATCTGGAGAGTTCTTGAAAACTAATTAAATCTACCTTCGGTCACCTTCGGCACAACTCGGCAATGAGACCATGTGAACCGAAGAGCCCATAGATTACTGTTGTAAAATTTGTACTATTATGATACATTACACTTATGATAAATAGTTATAAAATAACAATGTTTTAACGGGATTTTTTTTCAACAATGTGAAGCACAAAAACTTAATCCCTCTCTCAGGTCTGGTGTGGTCGGCGTCAGGACTACTGACATTTTCAAGGTCTGTTTCTAGGGAGACTAGAACGCTGGGTTATACAGGCTGTTCTTATTTAAATTTTGAGAAACACCACCATCTCCTATTAGGGACATATACCATATTCGGTACATCTCCTCTACTGTCGGAAAATAGCTACTAAGTTAATGTAATTATGTGCTACCAACCTTTTAGAGTCCTTGCCGCCTTTATAAAACGTCTCCACTACTCCTATCGTCTCGTTTAGTCTCCCATGAGTTCCGCATTCCCAAATTGCCTGAGGATGTGGTTGCGGTATTGGCCTCTGCTTCGTGCAGCCATTGAAGGGTGGGTCTCCCAATACTCCTTTGTCCTGTAGGCCAATTATAAAGAAGCCTATTTAGTGGTCGGCTAACGTCTATTCTCGCTGTGCGCTTTTCAGAGCGCAGCTTTATCTATATTTGTTCTTTTTTACGGGTATACTACTTAAGTATATAAAACTTTCTTAATATTTGAACATAACATCGCAGGTATGCTTAATTTAATTTAATTTGTTGAAATCTTTTGCTAATGCCACTGTATTAAAGATTCTTCTTAATATGTTCCCAATAACATTGGCTAGGACCAAAGATATTGAAATATAAGTAAATGTGCTATCTGTTGTTTTTAATATGTGGGTCTGCGCTTCCGATATTGTTTACCGATCTGTCGCCGATATTGTTTACCAATTAACAAATAAACTAAAAGAACAAATATTTAACGAATAAACCAAACGAACGTTAAACTAAATGAACGAATTCTTTCCTTATTCAAAATATATTGTTAACCAATATTAATGCACATTTTCAAAAAATCAACAATATGAACAAATTCTTTTTGTTCATATGAAGCGGATACTTTGTGATGTGACATTATTAATTTAAAATAAAACAATAACTTTGTAAACACCACTTTTATTTTTATACTTTATGCCGACCGGGTTTCGCTACAACCGTAGCTTCATCAGGACAGTATAATACTCTACTAACATTAGGTTACATTTGTGTTATAATATATATTTTACCAAAAATGGGCTGGGCTGGACTCAAATTCTTTTTGTATGAAAACTACGCTAATTAGACCGTAGTCCGGCGACAGTTGCGCGGACACCATAGCATATCTATTCTGTATTTGAATATCTTTGGCTAGGACCCAACATTCTTAAGTCGTTACCGTAGCTTAGCACTGGTCTTAAAGAGTGTTTTATAGAGATTGGATTTGGTCGTTCTCGATAAGAGCCTCACTTTGAAATGTCTTTGGGGGCCATCTATTGGTCAGGTCAGCGAAAAGAGGTTTCAGACACAAATAGAAGTATGTATTTTCTCATTACATCTGAATACTTTGTGCTAGTTTAGACTTCAAAACCATATACATTTTACAAAACCATTATATCTAGAAAAATACATTGCATAGTGTTTCGATGCTTTTGTTGTTAATTTCATTGTACATCTAAATCTTTTCATAACGAAATAAAAAAATAAATAATAAATAACAAGTTAGATACGCAAAAATGTCTACTGTCGTCGGAAGGAGAGTCAAACTAAGCGAAACTTTCTTAAAATATTTATATATTTTGATGATTTGAATATCCAGCGCGAGCCCCTTTGAGACATGGCAACAACTCGGGATGTTCGGGCGTCGCTACGCTACTGGATGTGTTTTAACATACATTCCTGTATAGTGTATGGAATTGAAATAGGTTTAAACAACGTTATATCTACTCATTAGGCATATTATAAAACATAAGTTGGAACCTATTTTATTAATTTACGAGTTATATGTATTTGGAGAATATCGGTATAATTTAAGGAACAACAAGGATTTTAGTACCAAACTTATTTCACATTTGTTAAAGTACACTTTATTTTATTTATGATTTTTTTTGTAAAAACAATCAAATACATGTATATAGGAATAGTTGTAGAAAGCTTGTTCAAATTGTACCTTTCAGGAAAGCACATAACGTAGGTATGTAGGTGTTTAAATTATGCACATTATTTCTGATCTTGTTTAATTTGTTTCTTATATTATGACTTCAGTAATGTTTATTATTTAAATTCTGTTATGGTACGCCCAAACGACAAAGAATTCAAACTCCTAATTCGCCGCAAACTACACAACACCCTGCTCCCCCCCTGTTCCCTGCTTCCTACTTCCTATCCCATCCGCCCACCCGCACGCGATCCCTTCGAACAGTTGAGAATTGCGAGCCGCCTCGGGCACACGTTAAGCCCGCGCGTGGATTCCCACTGTTCGCGCCCGGCGTACTATCGCTCGAATTGTACTCAAATATAACCTGCAATGTTAATTCAATAACCTACGGGTTTAGCGCTGATATTTCACCATGCCTGTGTAAACTTCGGTTCTGTCCTAAACTCGGGAGGTCCCCCTGGAAGCCGGAAGACGAAGACCCCCAACATCATGTAAGCTGTACAATTGTTTCCTCATTTGATTGTGTCCTTTAACGATAGACTGTAAACTCCCGCGCAAAGCCATCACTCAGAGAGTTTCGTTTAGGGATCTTGAGGTTATAAACACGATAGCTAGGATTGTGTAGTATGTATTTCTTGTGTTGAATTGTACTGTAATGACCTATGCACTGTGTTTTAAATTTGCAATACATGAATCTAGTTAACTCAATCCTGTTATTATTCTGCTACGGCAGGAGGGTTTCCTAGAGGGGGAGTATCCTGCCAGACGACTGAGATGCGAAGGAATTTCTGAAGCCTCGAGCGACCCACCACCTGAATAGAGGGTAAATCATGCCTCCCCTGAGAGCTAGCTTGGGACATGTTTGGGGGCCCGCTCCTAACACTGGCGTCCATAGTGGGGCCCAGAATTTTTTTTCATTTTTGCCATTGTCTCAGTCGCCTTACGGAGTGCTCCCTGTCGAAATCTTCCCCGCATAGGAACTGTTTGTAAACATCGATTGTACTGTGTCTTGGTGTTTTATACCCAGTGAATAATGAATTCTGTGGGAAACCACAGAAATCCATGTGCAAGTTAAGTCCATAACGCAGATTTGATTGCAATTATAAAAAAATTGCGTCAAAGTTGAAAACATGGCCATTTTGTATTAACCAGAAAGACGGCAGCATTTAAACCGCGAATCTGACTGCGCACGCGCCGACCCCTTTGTTCACAAAGCAGCGGACGAGCAACAGTAATTCGCGCCAAATCAACGGCCCGATGTTTCACGCGGTAAATACATACCTAATCTCTGAGTTGCGCGCGCACCCACGCGCATCGAAGCACAAAAGTGCGTTTATCGCGCCAAACTCCAACGGCAAAAATCCGTTTGAATCAGGCAGAACAATTCCCTGTCACTATGCAGTGTTTTGAATAATAAAATCGCCCTTCTGTCACTAAGGTCGGAAGCAATGGAGATCGCTATTGTAAATTTGGTTTTGGAATTCCAATTACCTTGTGGATTCTTTAATTAAAAAATCTCACACTCACGTTTTTCTTGCACAATATACCGATCGGCCCACTTGTTGTGTCTGTCAAATTAGTACCACGTATATTTCACCAAATGGACAAAATAATGACTTTCTTTCCACATTCTACGTTATAGGTACCGCATTTTTTTTCAGCATAAGTGTAAAGTGAATTGTTTTTTTTCCTTACATAAAAAAAGTGAAATAATAATAAAACCAATGATTGGTTCCATGAAAAAATAAAATAATTTTAATGTGGTTTCGTAACAAATCCCATATTCAGTTATTTTCATCCGGAAGTTTGTCCTTATTTGCCAGAAGAGTGCCTTTTGTGAATTTTAGTGCCTTTCTCAGTGCAAAGTGGTTTGTGAAAAATAAAAACCCGTTTTCTAAAGGTCAGTCCTGGCAAAATTTTTTGGAAATAAATAAATACTTGTGAATTTCACAGTTTTCTCAAAAGTGGTTTGTGAAAAACAAAAAACCCGTTTTCTAAAGGTCAGTCCTGGCAAAATTTTTTGGAAAAAAAATAAATACTTGTGAATTTCACAAGTTTTCTCAAAGTGTTCAGTGAAACACAAAAAACCTTTACTACTTAGGTCTTTCCACGCAAAATTTTTTCTTGTGCCTTCCTTTGACAAAGATTCTGGTGTCATATATACCAAATTGTAGTATGGAATACAGTTTTCTATAACTATTTTAGAAACACCAACCAGTGATTACCAAGTGAAAAGTGCCTCACAAAATTAATTTTGCGTTTACTAAAGGAAACCCCTGGCAATTTTTCACCACCTGGGAAACTCACAATGGAAAACAATCAAGCTATGGCATCATCCAATTTGGGCATCATTCCCAACGTGCACAACTTATCCAAAACTCACTTACAAACTGCTTTAAGGGATAGAGGACTCTCGCCATCAAGCAAATCTAAACCTACATTAAAGGCTTATGCACTTTTATTCAACAAAAAGTACATTAAGAGAATAAACCTCGCCCCCTCAAGCGAAAATAATTCACGCTCGGCTACGCAAGTTTTGAATAATCTTGTTCCTAACGAAGAACCTATGCCACAAGTAATGATAAAACAGGACATCGCACCCACCTTGACACAAGATAAAACCTACGATTTATCCTCTTGGAAAATCAAATATAATGGCGTCTCCGATGTACTGGATTTCATTGACCGTATTGAAGAAACGGCTACAATCAAAATACCCCATTCAAGATTCTACGAAAAAACTTCATAGAACTCATCTCCCCAGAATTGATACCCTGGCACCGCATTCAAAAAACTAAATGCAAAGATTGGAATAAACTCAGATCTGCCCTAATCTCGAGCTTCGGAAAAACGGAAGCCCAGCACCGGATCAAATTATCTTTACTATCTATTAAACAGCTAGTAAATGAACCTGTAGCAACATTCATAGAAAGGGCTGAATCCATTAACATCAAGCTTTCACATCCCGTTTCGGAAGCTGAACTATTACCAGTCATAACTGATGGCCTTTTAAGCAAATACGAGAACATCATTACCTCACAGAAAATTGCATCCCTAGCCCAGCTAAACGAAGTCTGTCTCCTTCTGGAATCGTACCAGGATAGGAAAAACATAAAGAATGTGTCAAATAATGTAGTTGTGCCAAGCCGTTCGTCGGGTTTAAAACCAGAATTCAACAACAAAAAAGTGTGCTCTTTTTGCAAAAAAGTAGGCCATCTGGCCACTACTTGTTTCAAGCAAGCAAGGTTTCTGGAATCTAAGGAACCCCGAACTTTCAAGAGGCATCACTCTAGGGACCGCTCTCCTCCAAGCGACGAACTGCGCAACATTTTCAAGAAATCAAGGCACAACATGGAAAGGTTACAAAACCCAAGCGATGTCAGACCTCAGGTGGATTTCTCCAAGCCCCCACCAAATTTCTACATGAAGAGGCCAAAAAACTAAATAATAACCTCTCAGGCACCCATTCTGAACCAAGGTCTAAAGAATGGACTGATTGGTTAGCACACATTAAGTATTTTAACCAGACCTTAAATGTTTCTTCGGTTTGTTGCAAACAAGCTAAAGATGGGAGACCCTATGCTTTTTTCTCTGTTAACAATGTGCCCTTTTCCGGATTACTTGATAGTGGTGCATCTGTCAGCTGTCTTGGCAACAATGCTCACCTGCCTTTTGTTAACAGTGATTTTAGAATTTCGCCCCAATCAACACACCTGACGACTGCGGATAATGTTTCCCAACCGGTCATCGGTGCCCTTGCCCTGCCAATTAATTGTAACAATAAAATAGTTACAATCAATTTTCTAATAGTGCCCTCTATATCCCAGAATTTCATCCTTGGCGTTGACTTCTGGAAGGCATTCAATGTTGCTCCCCAAGTATTTAATACTCTTGGCGAAACCTCCACTGCTGCTCAAATTAGTGAGATCCGCACAATAATACCTCACGAAAATTTAAGCACGGACCAGGCTCTCCAACTAAAAGAAATGGTCAATAAATTCGAGTCAATATCTTTCGAAAAATGTGGATTAGGTTTGACAAATTTGGTTGAACACCATATCAAAACCAATGGCCCACCCATCAAGCAACGTTATTACAACTTAGCCCCCCCAAAACTTAAACTTTTAGAAAACGAACTTGATGAAATGTTAAAAATGGGTGTGGTGGTTCCCAGCAGAAGTGCATGGACCAACCCAACTCTTTTGGTTTCTAAAAAAGACGGCTCTGCACGTTTCTGTCTCGACAGTAGACGTTTAAACTCTTGCACGGAAGCTGATGCGTATCCCTTACCTCACGTTCACGCAACCTTAGACAAGCTGCGTAACGCCAAGTTCATCTCTTCTGTCGATCTCAGCAAAGCGTTTTGGCAAATACCCTTGGACGCAGAATCGTGCGAAAAAACTGCTTTCGTTGTACCTGGTAGGGGAATGTTCCATTTTAAAAGATTACCCTTTGGTCTAAAAAACAGCCCCGCCGAGTTACAAAGACTGATGGACAAACTTTTCGGTCCTGAAGTCGATAACAGCCTGTTTTGTTACCTTGACGACCTCATCATCGTCAGCGATACCTTTGAAAAACACCTATTAATGCTGGAAAAAGTTTTTCAACAACTCAAGTTCGCTGGTTTAACCATCAACTTGAAGAAGTCTGAATTCTGTAAGTCCCGTCTACGTTATTTGGGATTCATTATCGACGAAAAAGGTCTAAGAACAGACCCCGCTAAGGTGGAAGCCATGGCAAATTTTCCCCGACCCAAAAACGCGAAGGAAGTCAAAGGTTTCCTTGGACTTGCAGGTTACTACAGGAGATTCATCAAAGACTTTTCCACTATCGCAGCCCCCTTAAATAAAATTACCGGCATCCGTAAAGGTGTCAGCAATTTCCGATGGTCTGTCGAAGCTGAAGAAGCGTTTACAACTCTAAAAAATGCCCTTCAAAAAGCTCCCGTTCTGAATTGCCCGGATTTTGCACTCTCTTTTACCCTCCACACGGATGCCTCCAATGTAGGAATCGGTGGAGTCCTTACTCAAGAATTCCCAGATGGCGAACACCCTGTAGCGTATTTTTCCCGTACATTAAACAAACACGAGAAAAACTACGGAATTACCGAGAAAGAGTTATTGGCTGTATTGGATTCTGTTCACCATTTCCGCGGTTACATAGACGGTAGCAAATTTACTGTAGTTACAGACCATAGTAGTTTGAAATGGTTGATCTCTTTAAGTAATCCCTCCGGTAGGCTCGCTCGTTGGTCCTCCCGTTTGTCTCAATACAATTTTGATGTTGTTCACCGTAAAGGCGCGGACAATATTGTTCCCGACGCCCTTTCAAGAATTGAACTGGCTTCATTAAATGTTGACACAATTGCCCCCCCTCCATCTACAAAAGATGAATGGTACTTGAAAATCTTCGAAGGTTGTAAAAATAACCAACAAAAGTTTCCTAATTTTATCATAAAAGAAGGACAACTATACCGTAATTGCAAGGTACCACTATCCATCCTCGAAGATTACTCGTGGAAACTTGTCGTTCCCCTCGAAGGTAGAGAACAAATAATTATTGACAATCATAGTGCTCCCGACTCCATACACCCAGGAAATTTCAAGACGTATAAAAAGATCTCCTTGAAGTATTACTGGCCTGGTCTCTTCAAGCAAATTCGCAATTACATCTCTAAATGTGAAACTTGTAAAGCCTATAAACATAGCACGGCAGCACCTGCCGGCCTAATGGGTAATCCCAAACGTGCCGACAGACCCCTACAATCATTGTCAATGGACCTCGTCGGACCCTTTCCCCGAAGTTATGCCGGACACATGCACATACTTAGTGTAGTGGATGTTTTCACTAAATTCTGTTGGATCTTTCCTTTAAAAAGAGCCAACGCGTCCGCCATCATCAAACTTCTGGAAAAACACATTTTTATACCTTACGGAACACCCAGAACCGTAATTGTTGATAACGGAAAACAATTTATTGCCCAAGAATTCAAAGATTTTCTTGCCAAATACGGAATCAAGGATATTTACTATAATACCTTGTATACTCCACAAAATAACACCGTCGAACGTTATAACCAAACAATCAACACAGCTCTGGCTATTCTAGTTGATAAAGATCAACGTACTTGGTGTAAAAACCTAGATAAAATTCAGGCTGCAATGAACAACACTGTTAATCTGGCCACTGGTTACACACCTTTCTTCTTAAAACACGGTATGGAACAAGTTGTCCATGGTTCTCTACATAGGAACACAAACTTTCCTACGTCAATTGCCACCACAAGCAACCCTACCGCGAACTATGCCCATCGTCTGGAAGAACTGTCGGCCATCTACAGTGAAGTCACTGATGCTTTGCTCCTGGCTCATCAAAAGAGTGCGGACAGATACAACCTACGTAGGAAACATGTCACCTTCAATACAGGAGACATAGTTTGGAGAAAGAACAACACACTTTCCCAAGGAGCCATGTATTTCTCTGCCAAGCTGGCACCACGTTTCGTGAAGGCCAAAGTTCTAAGAAAGATATCAGATCTAGTGTACTCCTTGTCTGACTGCTCTGGAAAACACATTGGTAATTACCATATTAAGGATATCGCAAAATCTGGAAGTAAGGAGTCAAGTAAAACTGCCCCCACTATCTCAGCAAACTTAAAATGATCCAGTGTGTATCACCACAACCTTTTTGTAAGCACACCAAGTCTTACAATGGCCGGCGTGTAAAGTGTCAATTACATGCCCACCCTTTCGTTGATAAAACGAATATTGTTAAAAAATCATTTTTGTAAATTTATGTACAATCCACGGTGTAGTTTGCCCCGTTCATGTTCGTGAATTGGCAACCACCGTAATTTTTGTCTCACACGTTTTTTTATTTTTTTTCTTTTTTCTTTCTTTTTTCTCACCTGTTCCAAAATTGATCACTTTAGAGCAGAGACACCCCTCGAGTGACAGTGTTCGGGAAGTCATGAACCCAATCATTGCCTCTCAACCCCTCACACTACGCAACGTTCATGCCATGGCACGCTTTGCCATGTAATGCAATATTGTAATTTTCACCATTTTTGTTTGTTGTTTTTTTTTTCATCATATCGGAAGGAATCTCTTCATTTTTTTTCTTTTTATGTTCTGTAAATACTGGAGCGTCGTTCTAGAATCGATTTGGTAAACTCCAAAGCGTTAAATCACGACCCAGGACTAGTAAACCATCTCAACATGCTCCATATTTTACCCATCATGGTAAAGATAAGTGGTTACTCACATAATCACATTCCTTGTGTATAGTAGTTTTCAATTTTTTCTCAAATGTCAAAAATTGATGGCGTCCTACCCGAGCTCTTTGCTAACAAATTGGATTTTGACACATCCATTTTGAAATCATATGTATATAAATAAAGGAAAAGCCTTTAAATTGGTCTTTCCATCCTTGTACAAATCCTCATGGACTCGTTTCAACTAAAGTACGTAAAACCAAATACTCGGTCTTTTGTTGTTATAAGAAGTCCTCGATTTGTCCCTCTTCACAACATGTATGTCTTGTATTACATGCTTCAACCCTTACGGAAAAGGTTAATAAAACCTAACGGCAGCCCTGATTTCCGTACATAAATAACCGCAGTTTAACGTAAATCATCAATGTTTTGTTTGATCATCGTTTTACAAACATAGGCATTCAACTCCTGTTTCGCCATTTAACCAAGTATTTGCAACCTAAATTGCACATAACCTGGTATGTTGTAACCGCACAAAGGGTATGTAAAACCACAATTGGTCCCTTTTATTTGTCCCCACTGAAGTTTGCTGCAATAGACAGTATGTAAAACCATGTAGGTCTGTCTTTGTTTGTCACATGGTGTAAACAGAAATGTACTCTGTCATCACCCCGCCTTTATAACATACGAAGTGACATTAAATTGTTTACCTCCTTGTTATCCTATCGTACGCTCCTGGGCTACGGAGTTAGTTAATCTAACAAATCTTTATAAACTGTGTTAAAACAAGCATAGTTAAGGTTTATTGTGTTGTATTTAAACGTAACCCTGTTACATTATAGGAGAGATCCTTAGAACATCCACCATTATAGGAGGGATCCTTAAAATACCTGCCGCGATACGAGAAGTTCGTCATAATCACTTTTTTTCTCATAGCTAAATGTTATTGAGCTGGTCGTGTGACATATTTGTCATGAGAACCATTTTGTACATTCTATTTTGGTCGTGTGCCATTCATTTGTCATGAGAACCATTTTGTACATTCTATTTTGGTCGTGTGCCATTCATTTGTCATGAGAACCATTTTGTACATTCTATTTTGGTCGTGTGCCATTCATTTGTCATGAGAACCATTTTGTACGTTCTATTTTGGTCGTGTGCCATTCATTTGCCATGAGTACCACCCTTTTCGTATAACCTGTTCCGGTCGTGTGTCATTTATTTGTCATGAGTACCGCTTTTATGTATAACTGTGTATAAACTCTGTACACGAGACGTGGAGACGTAATAACAATACTTACCGTGATTCGTGTGAACGACATAATATCGGCTTTGCTATCTTCTTTAGGATGCATTGTATAAACTCTTTGACTTCTGTCTATAATTGAGTTATATCTTGTATGTACTTACATATTTTGTACACTATACGTGGAGACGTTAAAACACTTACCATGAGTCGTGCGAACGAAATAATATCAAACCCTTTGTGTGCGATCTACGAAATGTAGTCCACAACCCTTTGTTGTCATTCAACGCCAATGCCCGTGGACTTCCTGTTTTTTTACTTCTTTGCAAAAAGGAAAGAAGCCCAGGAATATCTACTATCCCAAAAGGACTAGTTTTCAGCTTCACTGTCAATTATGGGGCATAGTGCTGTGGGAGTTAATCGATTGAGCACAAAAAACCACCTAACTCGTTGTCTGGAGAACGAACAAGAAAACCCCCAGGTTTGTGAAATTGGAGCAAGGGTCTGTCTTTTCTCACAATCATGTAGAAGTTTTTAAAATGACCCCTAATCTTTTGCCCAATACACGCGAAAGATTAGCCTCTTTGATATAATGTGTATTCAAATGTCTCCTCATCCTTTTTGATAAATGTAAAGAGTCAGGAAATCTGCTGGTTGATTATGTTTCATTTTCACATAGAGTTTGAATCGGAAATTAGTCCAGTCTCTAGCAAGTTTCGCAACTCGTCTCCCTTCTCCCCTCCTCCTCCCATTCCCCATGTTTCAGACTTATGTTATGAAGTGAAAAATCTGTCGTTGACCATATCTCGCCCTCACTTGGAGTTCGAATAGGTAACTGTCCGGTTATCTACAGGTTTTCCCCCTCAATCTCTGCATATGTCTCACCAGTTTTTTTTCTCTCTTTTCTCAATTCCACGAAACACATTCATGAATGTTGGATATGTACGATATGCACTTGGCGTACCGTCTGTCTCCTTTTGACAACCTTTATTCATGAATTGGTTTCCCTTTGCCGTGACTAGTTCACGATTCTTTGTCTCGTTCTTTGAAATTCTACGAAAATGTTACCATCTCATGTTAGCATAGGCCATAGAGGGCCGGTTGTTTTTTAACCAAGACATATTGTCACTAGGCAAACGCCAAGTCATCCTGGCAAAGGAAAATGTTCATGTAATCACAATTTAGTTAGGAATCTCTCTTCGTCACTCTCTGGGTCGGTGGTTAAAATTTCGTTATTTCATTATCTGGACACATTTTGTTTCTCTCCAAACCTTTTCTTCATTGGTCCCTAGGCAGGTAAACTTCAAGAATTTTGCTCTAATAATAATTCCTCCCGGATTTAAAAAGAAGCCCAGGCGGATGTCATCACCAACAGCCAAGCTGAGCTTCACTTCCTGACAGCACGCGCTGTGGTTACAAGGTCTCTCCTGCTGCCATTTTCTACGCAATTGTTCCTGAAAGCACAGACCATACCGCCCATACGTATGTTGTCTTGTCGTGCCACAGCAAGCTGAGTTGTCCCACTATACTTTATGACACTCTAAACTACCTTTTGGGCACGCTAGCTCTTAGGTTTGTTCTTACTCTTGCTATCAATGCCAACCTTGTCGTCTCTTGCTCTGTCATGCAGTGACGCATATATCGTCATGTGTAAACCATCATTACCTTGACCCACCAGTATTCGCTGAATGCGCACCAATACAAGTTATCTTGAGCTACATTATGCTTCAATAACCATTATATACGATCCGTGTTTACCATAATAACACTTAGGATTCGCACTGGCATGTCTGCAGATACTGGATTCTTCTCTTCAATGACCTCTGTAACCATAGTCGCGGCACAGCAACCACAGTCTCCACTTCGTGAACTTCGACGTCTTCGACAAAACCAAGTGTTTTCTAAGGCCCAAGTGTACTCCTGAGCGTTGTCTCAAATGGGTCTGATTACAGTGATAATGTAATCCTTAGAATCCGTGAAGTCACGTCCTTTTCTTCGAAATTCTCCGAAACCAAACAAATCCACGCTTCACAAACTTAGCTCCAAGACCAATGAAACCTTAGAATCACACACTTTTTCTCTTCTCTTGTACAAATGTATTGTCATTCTTTCAATTGCTTAATCCCTTGTTTGCCGCTCGTGCACCGGTGTGTCATGAGATTTTACACGCGATTTTGACCCTTATGTATAAAGAAAGTGTATGAAGAACACGGTCAGAATCGCTTGCTCTATTATCGCCCTTTACCATAGCGAAACCTGCAATGCGCCTAGTCACTCCAAATAATTTATATTAATAATTTACCGGAGCGCGGGAATGTGCGCAGTTCTTGCGCATGCGCGGGAAAAATATGTTTATCTACGATTTTGACCCTTCTATGTACAAAATTTGTAAAGGACAGTGTCAGAATCGCTGGACACGAAGTGTCATTTCTGCTGCCGGGTGCCGCGTCGTAATTGGTGGTGCTTTTTGCTGGCCTACCCTGGCAAACAAGAGGTTAACCATGTGTATTGTCATTCTTTCAATTGCATAACCATGTGTATTGTTATTTTCAATTGCATAACCTTGTATGTTGTTTTACACCATGTACTTTTCCCAAATTTGTCTTGTCCAAACATTGTATGTACCCCCACCCATTCCCTACAAACATTGTGACCCAAACTATAGCATAAAACTGTATGTTCTAGCTAGGAAATCTCTCAAGCAACGAATCTCTCAAAAACCCCGATGGAAGCATAAGAGGATTTTTTTCCCTACAGCTCCATTGCCACGTCGCTTTTTTTCCAAGCGCGGGGGGAAGTGTTATGGTACGCCCAAACGACAAAGAATTCAAACTCCTAATTCGCCGCAAACTACACAACACCCTGCTCCCCCCCTGTTCCCTGCTTCCTACTTCCTATCCCATCCACCCACCCGCACGCGATCCCTTCGAACAGTTGAGAATTGCGAGCCGCCTCGGGCACACGTTAAGCCCGCGCGTGGATTCCCACTGTTCGCGCCCGGCGTACTATCGCTCGAATTGTACTCAAATATAACCTGCAATGTTAATTCAATAACCTACGGGTTTAGCGCTGATATTTCACCATGCCTGTGTAAACTTCGGTTCTGTCCTAAACTCGGGAGGTCCCCCTGGAAGCCGGAAGACGAAGACCCCCAACATCATGTAAGCTGTACAATTGTTTCCTCATTTGATTGTGTCCTTTAACGATAGACTGTAAACTCCCGCGCAAAGCCATCACTCAGAGAGTTTCGTTTAGGGATCTTGAGGTTATAAACACGATAGCTAGGATTGTGTAGTATGTATTTCTTGTGTTGAATTGTACTGTAATGACCTATGCACTGTGTTTTAAATTTGCAATACATGAATCTAGTTAACTCAATCCTGTTATTATTCTGCTACGGCAGGAGGGTTTCCTAGAGGGGGAGTATCCTGCCAGACGACTGAGATGCGAAGGAATTTCTGAAGCCTCGAGCGACCCACCACCTGAATAGAGGGTAAATCATGCCTCCCCTGAGAGCTAGCTTGGGACATGTTTGGGGGCCCGCTCCTAACAATTCCAACATCATCTTAAAACGAATGCATTTTTGTTTAGTTCAAATTTATATCATCCCTCAAAATAGTAACTTATTTAACTTTTTCAGCCATTAAATCATGTGAATTGCGTCTGCAACGTAGATACCCGCCCTCGGGCATAGAATAAAGAATATAATACTAAAAGAGCCTTCAGTACAAATTTGAATGTGCTACTAAGTAACTTTTGATTCTAGATCATTTAGGACTCGGTCTATCTCTCTTAAACTTGCCTGAAATTGTACATAGCCATCCCTTTTGAATTTTGTGATCAGTTTTGTATGGAATTAGTGCCCCAAATTAGGCCTACAATATTGTATCTCGAAACACGCCCACAAGGCACTTCTTTTGATATTCTTTTTTTTATGCCCTCGGGAAGTTTGTAGATAAAATATAGTCCTTATAGATACAGATTCCTCTTAATTAAGTTAAAAAAGAGTATTCTTCAACAAAGTTGTCCGTGATTTGAAGTTTTTCACATCCAATGCATCATTTAATAATAATAATAACAATAATGGAATGATTTTCATAATGCCATTTTTGTAAAAAATCACCCCAAAGACGCTGTACGAATAAAAATATAATAAATGTAATAATAAAAAAATAATAAAATAAGTATGTACATATGTATTTTATCGCTTGATTCTGATCACATCAGATCCAATTTTGAAAACGACACTTAAAATTCAAAAGAGTTCATTGAACTAGAGTTCGAATTATACACAGAACAACCAAAATTATTTAGATTCTGGCATTAAAATGGATCTAATTTTTAACATTTTTACCTCCGTTCTAAAGTTGTAAGAACGGAGTTTGAAGGCTTAGAACTTTTATTTTGGTTGCATGGATCATTAGTTTAAGCAATTAATTAACCTTCGTGTACTTCCAACGGCATAACACGTATACTCGCGCACGGTGTCTCAGACCGAGATTTCGTCTCGTTTGTATTATTTTAATTGAATACTTTTTAAGCATAATTGGTACTTATTATATAGAAAGGGAGTATAATCGAATAATAAAAAATAGAACTTTAACTTTATTCTTCTACTAAAACTTTAACAACAAAAATAAACTTTTTCATGCGTAAACTAAAAAAACTCTGAAATCTCGTAAATGAAAGTGTCAAATAATAATTAACAGAAATAATCATTAATATAATTTTCAGGTAATAATAAATAATTGTTACTTACCTAAAATACCGAAAACAGTAAATAAGTCGTCGCCTCAGTTCTTAATTGTCCAAACGATCATTTTAGTTTTGTCAATCTCCACTTTAAAACTAAAAATAAAGTATGAAAAAGGATTGTTAATAACTTAATTAAGAATTATTTTAACTAATCAGACCTTTGCCTTTACGGAAATAGCTTTATCTTAAACACCTATCATAATGCTTCATTGAAATAATGAAAGAAAACCTTCACCTCCTGTCAAATTTTCAAATGGTCGTTTGGACAATTAAGAACTAAGGCGACGAAGTGTCACACTTATCACCAATGCCCGCACTAAAATAATGCCTAACAACAAATTAAGAAGCTACTAAAAACCTCAGAGTCCCATTGTTGCTCATTTTTGAGAAAACGACGAATTATTGATTTGTCGCTCTGAGAGACCAATGCGCGAGTATAGGAAGGTTAAAAAAATAGTTTGTATGTATCTCAGTTTCAAAGTAGTAGATACCTACCGTCATTACCGCGTTTCTTATAGATCACAATTCATAATTGTAAATTTAGTTTACTTAAAATGTGTACTAACATCGACCACACCTGCCCCCCTAGCATGGTCGATCGATATAGGTTTTATCGAAAATGTCGGTAACTTGTCATCGCTCCCGAGAACGACTGCAGGCCGCTAACGAACAAAAAACAGTTCACGTCAAATAAATCAGAAACCCTTAGTCGTTGTGAACTGTTTTTTGTTCGTTAGCGGCCTGCAGTCGTGCTCGGGAGCGATGACAAGTTACCGACATTTTCGATAAAACCTATATCGATCGACCATGCTAGGACCCCTGACGTGCTTAAATGTTTATAACGCCCTTTGAGAAAAAGAAAACCTTTGCAAATAACAAAATTAAAGGTTTACAAATATTTGTAACTCTTTACTCTTATTAATGTAATTACAAATTTTTAACACGCGTTATAATAATTTCTTCCTTTAATTTTTTATTTGAATAACTCTCTTTTATGATAACTTTTGAAAGTTATTCCAATAATGTATATAGCTTCGACCGTTAGCTTTTTATTTTATTTGTCTTGTTCTTTTTCATATTTTAATTTCAATTTATTAGTAGATATTATCTTCTTCTATGATTTTTTTCCTTACTTTAAATTTCCTAAATTTATATATTTAAAAAACCACGACAAAAATAACACCAACTTGATTTGAAAATCCTGCCCAAGTCGCTTTTCAAAGGCTTCGCGGCATTTTTTCTGGAAATAAAAGCATTTTGCCCCATTCCCACTTCCTGTAGAACTACCCTTAGCGGCCGCTGTGGCTGTATTCTGTAGGCTTACAAAGCCCCACCGTAGCCAGCGTAGCGTGTCCTCTGCTCTCTTCCAACCGGACAAAAAGATGCTCGACTAAGATCTCAGAAAAATTAACGACCTAAGGAGTGACTTATGATCTGAAACTGGCTAAAACGTGACTTTTATCTTTATGCGGATAATACATTAGAAATAAGATATTTATTTAATAAGTCGAGTTGTACAATGTGTTGAAAGATGGAGGGAGTGTGGTGATAGTTGGGTGGATTATAAGTTGTAACCGTAGCTTAACCTTTTAGTTAGTTAATGGGAACTGGAATCACTAATGATAAGAATAACGATAATTTCTCTGATATTATTTATACGCTAATGCGCGAAGAAATAATATCAGGATTTAAATCGCTCTTCCATTTTGCTTAAGGATGAAAAAGGAGTGTACAATTCCGAAAAAAAAAGTTTATCAATATTAACCTCTCTGGTTTCAATCCTAGGATTGGTTTGCAGCAATTTCCTCAATTCGTCTCTTCCACTCTTCCGTGTCTTGGGCGGCTCTTTTGAAGTCAATAAATATGGTGCATGCATTATCGTGGAAGTAATACCTACAGTTTTATTCGATTCAAGAATTTTGTATAAACATACCTAAAGGTAGTTTACATGGTTACATTGTAATTCAGATTATAATATATAAATGAAGACATATTTATGTATTACGAAAGAAGAAAAAAATCATCATTAATATGCCTTTTTTATCGTATTAATAATTATAGACTATTGACTGCTGCCTATAAAGAGGTAAGCATTACCGCGTACGGAGTCACGAATTATGGGAAATGAACGAAGCAACCGCAAGCAGCGTTTTGCGCTCGCATTTTGTTGTTGCATTGAAGTGAAAACTTCTTAGCACCGTTGTGATTTGAAACTCGAGGAAACGGAAGTCAGTGACACTAAAAAGAGACACACACATAATACATCTGTAAGATATAGTGTGTGAGAGAATGAGATAACAATAAAATATTTATTTATTTCACGGGTAGGTAGGTACTTGGTTCCAATATAACTTTATTCACCACGGTCCCTTGAAAGCCTCTTTTGGACTAGTGGTATGAAGCGCCTGACAAACCTTCGCGGCCCGACATTCAGCGGACCAAGGGTCAAATCTTACGAAAGCAAAAAAAAATATTCTTTTTTGTAAAATCAATCCAATCTTCAAACCACTCCAAAATGAACAAGCAAAGAAAACATTAAAGAAAGCAACTCCGAAGAAGAAAACACAAATTCTAATAAGATGACAAAATGTTTAGGAAAAGGTGCACTGGAATTCGACGACAAAATATGTAAAAAATCATTCTTCACATTGATAAAAAAAGTGCTGCTTAGTCTCCCCACTCTTGTCTACTTTGTTTTTCTGAAGGTTTCACTTTTACCGCGTACATTTTTTTAATGTCTTTTTTGATGTCCGCTTCAGCTGATCACAATTTGGTACGATTTTAGATTTTCACGGCCAAAAGTATTTTTTCTTCAAACTTCGCAAAATTACTTTGTGGCATCATTAATTATATGATGAATAACAGATCACTTTGTATAAACCACTATATTAAAAACAATATCTACATGTTTCGATAACAATGTTATCTTCATCAGGATATGTTAATATATAGAAAAATAAATGACAAACAAGTATAGACAAATTAGAATAAACTATAACATAGACAAAATATTAAAAAGTAGAGGTGATTAATTAGTTACAAATCATACTTACAATTAATTATAATTATTGATTTTTTGATTTAGACTAATTAATTTAATTATTTGTTCTTAAAGTTTTTTATTATCTAAATGCAATTTTATTTTTCCTTAAATAATTTTTATATTTAATTTTGTATAACTATTTGTATGATTTGTAACTAATTAATCACCTCTACTTTTTAATATTTTGTCTATGTTATAGTTTATTCTAATTTGTCTATATACTTGTTTGTCATTTATTTTTCTTTATATTAACGTATCCTGATGAAGATAACATTGTATCGAAACATGTAGATATTGTTTATAATATAGTGGTTTATACAAAGTGATCTGTTATTCATTATAAAAGTATTTTTGTTATTAGTTTTTGGGGTATTATGCCGTGTTGCGCTACCTCCTTCTTTAGCCAACGTTTCGGACAGCGTTGCAGTGTCCATCATCAGGGCAGATGTGTAATAGTTAGGGGTGATGTTTGTACTTATCTACTTAGGAGCGATACCGTGTCGCCAGCTCCACTCCTCTACGAGCTGGCGCTACAATATACTCCAACACGTTTTTTTGCGTTTAGTCTTGATGTAACCGTCAATTACCGGATACCAAGAACTATTGAGCTTCCGTCGTATCTATTAATATTTATAGGATTTTTGTGAATTTCAATTGCCTCTGTAATCAGGCGTGCTCTATGAGTTTTGGGTCTTCCCAGGACTTCAGGGATAAATCCAAAGTAATGGCCGGTTTCGATTAAGTGCTCGGCGATTGCCGATTTGTCAGGGTGGCCAAGTTTACAGGCCCGAAAGTATTCTGATATCCTGGTATCACAATTTGTTTAAATGCTTTAACGGACCTAGAATCGGCATTTAACGGGAACCTTTCAAGTTTGGGGAGGTTAATTCGTTGCTTCAATTAATCTAAACCTTTAAACGGATTGTCAAACTTTAAAAGAAATATTTTTAAAACTCACTTTTGAAAGGCTTAAGCTAAGTAAAGTGATATTTAAAATAGCATTTTTGTAACGAAGTAGAATTTGAGATATATTTTCACTGATTGCAATGGAGTGAGACTATAAACTAGAATATTGGCACCGACAGGACCAACTTCTTAATTCAGATATTTTTTTTTTATTATTTAGATAACTTAATAAGTAAGTTAGTTGGTAAAGGTTTTAGTGAATTACGAATTTTTCAAAATAGATTTTTGAAGGGAAAACTTCGACGGTTCCGGAGAACGATATCGGATTTAATAAAAATTGAAAACAGTCTTTTTGGCTTATTTTAACTTCCCCTCGATGATTTAAAATTATTTATTTTTGGAGCTTTCAATGAAATGTAACGAAATGCATATATATTTATTTTATGCTCTATTTTTTTAACTTGAAAACAGTAAAAATGCAGAAACCTTACGTAAAAAAGCTCTACTGCAAAACTACGAAATCACAAATCCGACTTTTTTCTTCGGGACCGTCGACTTCTTCACCGTTGTGATTTGAAACTCGATGTAACGTAAAATAGTGACACCAAAAAGAGACAAGTACATACATCTACAGAATTTATCGTGCGAAAGAATGAGATAGTTTAATCGGTCTCCTCTTTGTGCGGTGCTTCGTAGCCTCCCAACACTTGTCTACTTTATTTTTATGAAGATTTCACTTCTACTGCGCGTGAATTGCACACTCTGATTTTTTTAAAGTTTTCTGCTGTCATAAGTAAAATCATTTCGCATGAATATGACATAGAATAATCAAAAGATTATAACGCCTTTTTTATAAATGCAACCCACAGAGCTGCAGATATTGACAAGGCCTATAGGAAAATAATTTCCCTCAGCACCTACGCCATCTTTGGGGATGCTGTAGAGAGAAGAGTTCTTTTGTTGGAGATGCCAAAGGTTCACCCTCAACCAGTCTCTCCCGATCCGGCCTGCCACGGAGTAAGTGTGCAGGCGCATCCGCCGCCAAGACCTAGACAAACCTCATCTGCACCGGCACCGCTGCTAAGTCACCAAACGTAGCGAACCATTTGGAGTGACCTTTGGCAGAGGTTGTTGGTTATCCAATAAACGGTTCCCGTAGCGACGGTACCCATACCCGCCTCCCAAATTGAATCTCCTCTCTCGAAACAAACAAGGCTTTTGCAAAATGTGGCGATGAAAATAATACATCACAATACATAGTCTCACGAAACTTTATTGCCAAACTTCATATAGTTGTCTAAATTAACTAACTATCACAATGCCATTTCTATGAAGGGATAGGCAGTTTAGAATTGAACCCCCTACAGTTCTGTCTTGATACACGCTTCTTGTTTCATTTGCATGCAAAATACTTACTTTACTGCATACCTAGTCTTCTGTTTACTCTTCGGTTTGTACCTAATCTCCACTTCCAATTTGCGTGCCTCGGGTAGGTAGAAGGTAGGTATTCGATTCACTTGATTGTGTCATTATTGAACATTTAAAATATATATAGAAATCCTATGACATCTTTAAAAATAACCGAATATAACAAGATCCATTAACAATATGTCGCTAGTATCTGTCTCGGAAATTAATTCTTCTTCTTCTTCTTCTTGTGCCCTGTCCGTTCAACGGACGTTGGCTATCATGTTGGCTATGCGGACTTTGTTTACTGCAGCCCGGAACAGCTCCACGGTAGACTGGCCATACCACTGTCTCAGGTTTTTCAACCATGAGGTTCTCCTTCTTCCAGGGCCCCGTCTTCCGGCAATCTTTCCCTGCATTATGAGATGCAGGATCTCATACTTCTCTGGATGTCTCATCACATGTCCAAGATATTGAAGTTTTCGGATTTTTATAGTTTTAATTATTTCCTTTTCTTTATTCATCCGAACCATAACATCTTCGTTTGTAACCCTGTCCATCCAGCTTATTTTAAGTATTCTTCTGTAGATCCACATCTCGAATGCCTCAAGTCGCCTAATAAGTTCTTCAGTAAGCGTCCATGCTTCCATTCCGTAAAATAATATCGAAAACACGTAGCATCTGACCATTCGCATTCGTAATCCAAGGTTGAGATCATGACTGCAGAACATTTTTTTCATGCGGATAAAGGTTGCACGAGCTTGCTCAATGCGGCATTTGATTTCAACCGAAGGATCCCATCTATCATTTACATTGCAGCCCAAGTATAATCGGAAAATAATGACTTAGGTATTTGGTTTGACACGAAACTCAACTTTATCAAGCATATAGAAATAATATAATAATAACCAATAAAGCTTTGAAAATGTTGGGATTTATTTTAAGGGTGTCTAGTGATTTCAATAATGTCAATATTATTAAAACATTATATATGTCACTCGTAAGTAGTCATTTAGAATACAATTCCACGGTTTGGTCCCCAAATTATGAGGTTCATTCACATGCGATTGAAAGAATCCAAAACTAAATTTTTAAGATATTTACCTATGTAAATTTTAAAATGGGCATTTCAGGTTAATGCCTAAATTATGATAACGTACTTACTTTGTTCATTAAATTTAATAAAATTATCTGATCGTAGAATCATTTCCGATTTAACCTCTTTGTATAAAATCATTAATTCAATGTATACCCCTGATTTATTATATATAATCTCTTTTCATACTCCAGGCAGATCAGTCACAAGACAGTATCTAAAATATTATTGAAGCAATTCTAAGTCAACATCCCAATATTACACTCCTATGCGACGGATCCAACAGCTTGGAAACATATACTCCGATGTTGTTGATATATTTAGTAGGTACATCCATTTTAATATATAAGCATACCTTATTGAAGTTTTTTTCATCAAGTATGGGAATATTTTGATGAAGCAATTTAAATTGACCAACACATTAACAGTATTTTGTCGGCTGAAAGACATAAAAACTATTTTGGATTATTTTATATTTTTATATTTTATCTGTGTGGATCAAATTCCATAATATTTTTACTTTATATTTATTTTTGTGCAAGTGTTTTAAACAGTCGTTTCCTGCACTATTTACTAGTATAATTTCGTTAATATTGTTAAATATATGTACGTAAAAGCCTAAATAGGCGTAAATAAATAAACAATTAAATAAAAATCTTAGTAGGCCAATCGGGAGAGTGTTGACGATCCCAGTTGCAATCTCAACTTTTTTCTGTACCTTTTCATTTTCATACGTGCTGTTTCGTTTGACGGCCTCCGTGGTCGAGGAGTGAGGCTGTAGCCTAGCAATCCGAAGGTTGCGGGTTCAAATCCCAACGAGCGCAAATAATTTTCTTTTATTGAATTTTGTTATTTCACATTTTAATCATTAAATATAATATAAGGCATATTTTCGCCACGTTCCAGAGAGGAAGATACTTTCAGTATTGCTCTGGTGTAAGACCACCATTCAGAATGGAAACTTTGCTTTAATTGTAAATTAATACATATAATAATAAAATTCCCCCAGAATTAAATATTAAAACATGCAAAATGTCCTTCATCAGTTCAATAATAACTAAATGGTTGATTGACTTGGGTAGGGTGGAGTCTGAAAAACTATTAAATTACGTCACCTAAAATTTTGGAAAGTTACCTATTAATAGCACGTATAGTAAAAAAGTAGTACATGTTTTATTTTGAAAAAAAAATCTACAAAAAAATTTTTTTTACAGAATAAATCTTTGGTTTTTTCACCAGCATTTGGGCAATCTGCCTAGCTAGGAACTAATATCAACCTACAAGACATACTAACAATTGAATAGATTTTCAGTTATTATGCAATATTATACCAATGTTATTTTTGCTATATAAATGTATCTAACTTAATGGCTTCGGCCTTATTTGGTGACCAGATATGAATAGCCAGATGCCATCCCACTTTTCTTTTTTTCATCCTTCTCCTTCCCGCTACCTTCAGCCTCACAACATACTCCAATCAGGGATGCCATAGTCTCATTGGCTCAAGGCGGTTGGAAGCAGTTGAGACTCTTGTGCAGTATTTACATAAAAAAAAATTCTTTGATGATTAAAAAGTTTTTTAATGATTAATTTATTTTCAGACGCAGTCACAAAATCATCAGTTTTCCTTCTGCTCGCTACAGCAGTCCTGTTTGCCGGATACGTGTCCTGCGCCATAGGACACTGTACGAAGCACCGCCGAATATACACATTCACTTCCGGAGTCCTGTTTATTGTATCAGGTTGGTCAATTTAATTACATTATATTAATCGCTTATTTATTTATTTTTATTACCTTTTCGTGTTCTCCGTAAAATGGTGGAACACCAATATATCTTGGAGAAAATAATAAATTAAAGAGGCATCGGGTAGTTTTACTGTTATGTGACAAGCTTCAAAAGATACTTGCTGAAATGCCTGTAAGTGATGTTTAAAATGTCGATGATAAATACAGAATAGTTAAGCAGTTGAGTCGCCCTGTTTATAAGCACATTCGGATAGTCAGAAGTCTTCGTTTTCGAAGCATAAAAAGTATGCTCTATTTTATGTATGGATATTCGATTTTATCTGGGCTTACTGATAACCAACTTCATCCCTAATTTGCCATACTTTTTTAAACCATCTCCAATATCTCTAACGCCAAATATATTCATTTTTAGAATGAAATAGTACCATCTTTTTTTTTATATAATCGGAGACGGTTTACATATATATAGTTCCCGTGAGCACTTAGGTCATAAACCCATTGTACTATCTTCCATTTTACCTCATTCCTTTGACAGTAACCCAGTCCCTTTTATAAAGTTCACCAGGATTGTCATTGGAAATGAAGCTATATCTTCTGGTTCGACAATGTGTCTTCCCAGGTCTCATTTCCCCTCTTCACTCCTCCTTGGTTCCCTGAAGGCCCCACGGCGGAAGAGGGCTTCATCTCTCTTCTCCACTCCTTAGTTCCCCGAAGGCTCCACGACGGAGAGTCCACATCCCCTTGGTTCCCTAAAGGCCCCACAAGGGAAGAGTCCACTCCACCTTGGTTCCCCAAGGGCCCCAGGAGGGAAGAGAACTTCATCTCTCCTCTTGGTTCCTTAAAGGCCCCACAGAGGAAGAGTTCACCAAGATGGCCTAATTTCTCCTCTTCACTCCTACATGTTTCCTCGAAGGCCCCACATGGGAAGAGGACATCATCACTCCACTTCACTTCTCCTTGGTTAAGTGTATCCTGGTCATCCGCCTCCAAGACCTAGACAAACCTCACCCCATGAAGCCGGGTACCCCTGCTAAATCACCAAACGTAGCGAACCACTTGGGGTGACCTATGGCAGAGGTGTTGGTTATCCAATAAAGGTTCCTGGGGCTGCGGTATCTATTCCCGCCTCCCAAATTGGAAATAAAACTTAATAACAATAAACTTAAACAAATAAAACTTGATAACAATAAACGTAACATGATTTATCTTGACATATTTTTGGGTTATTATGCCGCGTTGCTTTACCACCTTCTTTAATCAACATTTCAACTACGACAAAAACACAAAACCTACTTTTGGCCTGCAAAAGCCAAGTTCCCTCAGACAGAGTTTATAAACACATCTGTTCCTGACGTGACAAGTTTTATGTAAGCCAGACTAAACGGACCTTCTCCAAAAGGATTTTAGAATACTTTCGAGCATGTTAACTCGGCCTTTCTGACAAATCGGCAATTGCCGAGCATGTAATTGAAACGGGCCATTAGACTCAAAACGCATCAAGCACGCCTAATAAGGGACTCCAGTGAAAAATATTATGGCTTTAAAAAAATATGTTCATACAGACCAATAAACGCTGATTCTGAATATATAAGTTTTTATAATAATATTAAACGCCGAGTTTTTAAAAAATTATTAATAAGTGCATTTTTAAACATCTCGTCAAAACACAACGTAAAGTTGGCATTATTGAAATGTTTAGTGGTGACGTCACTCTTCCTCGTGTCGTGACGTCACCGTAAAGTCATTGTATGGGAAATGTACGGGAATATAGGAATGACATAAGCCATCGTATTAATTTATTCATTTATTTACATACTGTTTATAGAGATTTAGTTGTTGTGTTTATTGAAACATTATTTAGGCCTAAATATGTAATTCAGTACCAAAAATAGAGGTATTTCTATTAGTTTATCTCTATTATTAAAATATTGAAAAACTTTAAACTGTACGAAAAAATCGTAAAAATATACTATATCATAATGCAACCTACTCCTCCAAGGCCAAATCAAAATGGCCGCAATGGAACAGCTGATATCGTTTGCCTACACTTTTGTGGGTGATGTTTCGTTTTTGATAAAATTAATTTTAACAACTAAAAAAATTATAATTTCAAACAATTTTTATACCCCTCTGTCATAATAATATTCAAAAATATAACAATATATTAAATTTATATAATAAATAAATAATTCCACCCAAATAATGTTTTAACTTACCGATTAGTATCATCTTTCTTCCGTATAATTAAAACACAAAATGACAACACATGTTGAAAATAAAAATAACTTTTCAAGAGTGATGACGTCACACGATTCACAACACAATATGCGTGGTTTTCGGGGATCTTGAAAAATTAAAACTTTGACAATTATTTTAACTATTAAAACTAAATCTAAAACAAAAATTGCATTTATTTAAGTTAGAAGCTCATTATTCAATAAAAACATTAAAATTAGACCGGAGTTCTTTATTACAGAAGCAATTGAAATTCACAAAAATCCTATTAATATTAATAAAGACGACGGGGCTAAGTTCAATAGATTTGGTATCCGGTAATTGATGGTTACACAAAAACTAAACATGGAAAACCATTTTAAATTTCTACACATATAAACACACCCTTCACCACAATCTTCGATCACACACTGTAATGTTGTCCGAAGCGATGGCTAAAGAAGGCATAAAAAAACGGCATAATAACCCAAACATAATAGTTTTGGCTGTGAAATCCCAAATCATAATATGATTTACATTATGCAGTAATTTTACTTATCTTAATAAGTTTTCAAGTCATCATCATCATCTTCTTCCCCTTATCCTATTCGGATCGGGGACCCATTGCATCGACAAGGTTCCTCCATACGTCCCTGTCTTGTGCTGATTGTTCGGCCTCTGTCCATGGTAGCCCCATCCTCTCCTCACACAGTTTCTGGAGTTGCCTCGACCAACTGTGTCTGGGGCGGCCCACTGGACGTATACCCTCTGGAATCGCACTCAGTATCTTCCTCGGAAATCGGTCATCAGACATCGTACATGCCCAAGCCACCTCAGTTGCGATTTTTCTATGAAGAGTTGCAGTGGTTAAATGTTTAGATCATCTCGGATCGTCGAGTTTCTTATATGATCCCATTTCGTAACCCCTGCCACTCCTCTCAAGTACCTCATTTCGGCAAATTGGACTCTAGAGCGTGTTTTTAAAGTTTTCAAGTAAATACGAATGTTTCAATATATACTTTCATATAAAAATTTAGGTTCCGTACGTTTGCGTCCGCAAATCTCGAAAGGTAATCGATGGATTGACTCAATTTTTTTTACAGAATATTGCGTTTTAAGCGTCGATGACACAGAGCTAGTTTACAAGCTACTATCTGGGAAAATCACTATCTGTTAGTAAACTCGCCCAGTGTCATCGTGTCACTTGCTATCTAGCAGCAACTAGCAGATTGTTGACAATCTACGAAAAAAAGTTGAAAGGTCGTCAACTTTACTCGCTTACACGCTTGCTCCGCTTGCTCGTGATTGGTTTATTTACGTTTCCAACATGGCTTCCGATAAACAGCTGATTTCGACTGTCAAAAATCTGAAGAATTTAGTTCACGCAGGCGTCGTTATTCTTGTTACTGGCGCTAAAAGCGACCTCAGTTTCCTACGCTTCTGAGCGAGTGGACAGTTTTGTGTGTCATCATGACAATCTCACTCGCCGATTTACCCGCTTTTAAAACTTAGTAGATAGTAGCTTGTAACTCGCCGTGTGTCATCGAGGCATTAGCAGTGGAATGTTTCTATTACAGGGTGTAACAGGACGTACCCGAGGGATTTTAACCAGCGATTCCTGAGCATATTTTGAGTAAAAAATGAACACATAATTTTGCAGTATGATGACGTTTTTTTCTATTAAAAAAATTAAAGATATTTTTCCATCATAAGCCGCCACTGAGGCGGTTAGGAAAGTGGCGCGTTCATAACCAAGCGGTGATTTGATAAGCGTTGCGTCTCGTTCTAACAGCGTGTTAATTCTCGAGAGAGCGCGCGTATCGCTAACACCCACCGTGAAGTATTATTTTCCATAGCGATGGGAATAGTACCTAGCGGCATGTGATGTAAACATATGTTTTTATTTTTAATAGAAACAAATATCATCGGACGGCAAAATGACATGTACATTTTTTACTACAAATATGCTCAGGAATCGCTGGTTAAAATTCCTCGAGTTACACCCTGTATATTAATAGTATGAAATTGAATATGGTTTTAAAATTTGTATAATAAATTTACTACGGGTGGTGCGCTAGTGGTTTGAAAATGTGTATATTTCATATATTTTAACGGCAGGCAGGAAGGCGGGAGGGGGAGGGTAACGAAGGAGGTGTGGTACGTGGGAAGGGCGACAAGGGTGGGGGAATTTCGGGGAATATGGAAAGGGAACGCTGGAGGGGAAGGGGACGCGAGAGAGGAACGTGGACGCATGGGAACGGAAATACAGGGAGAAACCATTTATGTATTTCTTTGAATGGAATTGAAATGCATGCCGGCTCCAGCTAGTTTTGTATAAAATTTTGAAGTTAAATTATTCAGATAAGGTTGGAAAATACCTATATATTAATTATATATCTTTTTGGTAAAATAATAGTCATATTAATTCCGAATGTATTTTGCGCCGTTAACTTTAATGTTTACTCACGTTTAGTTACTTCGTAACACGATTTCTGGTTATCAGAGCAATTATTCGTACAATTACATCTATTACTTGTTCAGACGAGAAGGACCCCCGCGGATATTGGCACCGGTTCAAAGGCCGCGGATTCATAGAAGCGTTCGGATTTGCCGGGCCTTAGTTCAGTTGAAATAATATGGAGAGCTAGAATTGGTCGTGTTTTCTCTATAAAACGCTCGATTAATCCATCAGGAATCTGCGCGCCAACTGAAGATACCCATGCAAGATGCAAGGGTACGCATAAACCTAAAGGCTCTTCATTTTAATTTATTTTTAAAAATATTTTTATTCAGTTTTTATTTTTATTTATTTCAATATTTTATCTTACTTAAATCTTACAAAACTGATTAATCAGTTTGATTGCAAGAAATCTATCATTTTTCCTGTTTATTTGCTTATAATAATATAATTAAATGCTTCTTATTTTGGTGCACAATACAAAATAATTACTTAGTAATATATATTATGTATATATAAAAATACTGAACTAATTATTATAATGCTTATAATCATAATGTACGACAGTAATTATTACATTTTTAACCCATCTACTTGGTTCAATATATTCGCATTTCACAATCCGGAAGCCTCAGTTTCGGGCGAAAATTCTGAAACCGTCACTTTGGATCGAGATTGTAAAATATCTATGCAAGATAGCTTTCAATAGGATGGGGTGGCGCCTATAAAACTCACACACAATCTCTTTACATTGCGCAAAAACTAATAATTAAAATAATATTAAAAAAATCATTTCTTTATCCATCTGAACTCATATTCAAAGAATATAAAGTCAGAAAATTAAATACTCTCTTCCTGTATCATTCAACCTTACAAGTTTACAAAGAGGATATCCTAAACAAATCCATACCTTTCAAAAACACAGTAAATCTCAGGCAAAAATACATGTTACCAATTCCCATTTGTAAAAAAACTTTGGGTCAACAAAACTATAAATACTTAGGAACAAATTTCTTTAATAAATTACCAGAAAATATAAGATCCCTTAAGGACAGTTTCAAAAATTTCAAAACACAGTTAAAAAAAATATACTGAAAACCTTAACTAAAAAAAATAAAAAATAAATAATAATTTAAAAAATATATATACATATACACACATATGTTTCTCTTATTCTTAATATAAACTAAATTTAAAAAAAAAATCAAAATAACCTATGATAACCTAATAATACTTCCTCCCGTACACACAAGCATTTGCTTATTATGGGAGAACATTTTTAAAAAATATGTATATTTGTATTTAATAATTGTATTAAGTTTTTTTTTTAATATACTTTCATTATATTTATGTATCTATTGTATGTACTGTACCAAAAAAAAAAAAAAAACGATTTTCAAAAAAAAAATATTTCAAAGACAATTAGAAATATTATTTTGATCTCTTTCTGGTTAAAAGAAAAATACATATGTTTGCGTAAGAAGAAGAGAGATATATAGCTTTTAAAATGTAAGGTTGCTCGGGACGTTTTTGGTCTTATGAAAGTAAAATGCGATTACGTGTTTTGGGATGTATTTATTCCTAAACACAGCATCCCCAAAGACGACGTTGGCTCAGTGAGAAGTTTTTTCCTCAGGACATCCTGCGTGGAACTTAGGTAAAAAATAAATCATCGATTCTAATTTTGAGCGAAAAACATTTTTTCAACTCTTTTTTTTATAACTTTTGAAGGTTATTCCCATTAATGAACCTAATATACCATTGAAGAAGAAGATAATACTAATAATCTAAACGAAAATATGAAAGGGAATAAGACACAGAAAAATAGAAAAAGATAACGGTCGCAACTGGGACACGAACCCAGAACCTCTCGTCTAACCGGGACAGGCGCCGTTAGGAATTCGGACACTGCCACTTTACACTAAACCGTCATAATTGTCAACCTTATATTTAAAATTTTTAGAATTAACAATATTACCTTCGACTAATTTTTTCCCAGTTGCGACCGTTATCTTTTGCTATTTTTCTGTGTCTTGTTCTTCTTCATATTTTCATTTAGATATTATTAGTGTTATCTTCTTCTTCAATTAAAAACAATTTTACTTTCTTTCTTTCGTTAAAACAATTGCAAGGAAATATTTTTATTCGTGAATAAAAAAAAACTGCTAAATTTATATTCCTTTCCTAAAAACCATTAGGGTTGTTTGTTGGATTCTTCGCCCTTGCAATTTTCTCTACGCAAAAGCAATTTCGTTCTTAGCATCCCGATAATGTCGGCACAGTGGCGGGTAGTATCTAGGACACCCGCTCTCCTGTCTTCAAGCCTCCCAGGCTCGCAGAAACCTTCCCTCCCGTCTTACTTATCTTAATGACTCCCGCACAATTTCACCGAATTACCCCCACGCGCCCTTATTGTGCAAGTTTTTCGAAAGCCGCGGTATCACCTTGTTCTAAGGTGGATTGCTTCCCCAAACTAACCTTTATTACTCATTGGTTCATTAAGACATTTGTTGGGTAATTGGAGAAAGTTTACATTTATGTCGGGTTCAACACCTTTTTAAATTAAACAATGGTTTTCATGACTTCAATATCATTAATACTTTTAGCAGGTTCTAGCAAAAAATCAAGGATTTCCGTTGGAACTGTTTTTTTTTTTAATTTTTCTTTGATTGCTTTGAGTGGTCACATCTCGTGCCCGTGTTATGGTTGTCTCAAACATTCATTTTAAGACCCCGCATTCCGATTTTTTATTTCCTTAACCCCTCCGAATTTTCGCGAATACTCGCTTATGATGTCTCAAACGAAATGACATTTTACGAAACCTTTGTGTTATTACCGCTTCACAATTAAATCTCTATAAATGAAGCATTTTTGAGTGTAGCCAAATAGTAAAAACTGTTTTAGAAAGATTTCAAAATAAGCTTTCGAATTATTATATCTATAATATAAAAAATGAATCGCTAAATGTGTTGGTAAGCGCAAATCTCGAGATTAGCTGAACCGATTTCGCTAATTCTTTTTTTAGAATATTCCTTGAAGTAGGAGGATGGTTCTTACGGAGGGGAAAAAATAAGAAAATTGCGCAGAAAATTGAATAATTTCAGAAAACATGAGCATGTTTGACAGTTCGCGTATTTGAGAATGACATTTTGCAAAACATTGATTGTTCAATCAGGATTCTATTTTTGAAAATCTTTAATAAATTTATTTAAAGTAGGTACTCCCCTAATAGCTTGAATCGAATCAAGAATTTAAGATATTTTAAATAGGTACCAAATTTAATATACATGAAAAATGGAAATTTGAATAAACATTGTAAAAGGTGGCACACGGGCTGTTTAATAACTGAATGTACTGGGATTGAATATATGGAACGCGGGAGGAGGGTTGACGGGACGAGGGAGCGGGAAAGGGAAGAGGGAAGGCGGGGAAGGTGGAAGGGGAAGGGGACGTGTGAGGGGGGGAGGGGGGTTCGTGGGACGGGGGAAGGGGGGGAGTGGAGTGGGGAGAGGGAAGGTGGAGGTGACGGAGTGGGAACGCGAGAGGGTAAGAGGACGCAGGAGAAGAAGGGGAGGCGGAAGGGGAACGGGAAGAACGGGAAAGGACACTCAGGGAGAAACAATTTCTTTATTAAATGGCATAGCAACGCATGCCGGGACCAGCTAGTTACAAATAAATATTAACATTTGTAAATATTAAAATTTAGAATGCAAACATTAAAATAAATGTTAAAATGACTCAAGTGATGTTTTTATGAGAAAACGGTATGAAAATCATAGATTATATAAACAACAATACTTATTCTATTGTATAAATGTATTATAAACACTTTTGTCACCTCACTTTTTTATCATTTCATATAAAAATATTTAATAAAAATTAACAATGTCGAGCGCGGTGGAGCCGCCGGTAGGAAATTTGGCGGGATAAATTATGTGTCAGACTGTGCGAATGACAGAATATTCTTGTTAAGTATTTCTATGGACAACTTGAATAGGGATGTACAGCTTGATTCACTATCGACCTTTTACTTTTTGTTTTAGGGATGTCACTAAAAGAATAACGGAGTTAGAACGATTTCTATGGGGACACACGCGTTGACGTATAAACACGCTTATTGTACTTGACTGCTATCGTATTTTTAACGCATATATCTGCTTAGGTTGCTGACCAAAGTTACATTAAGTTTTGGCTGCTACATTAAGTTTTTAAGTTCTTAAAAAATGCATGTTATTTTTGAAGATAAACAAACATTCGATTGTCTGTACTTTTAAAAAACGGTAATTATATGAAATTTCCTCGGTAGAATTCATAGGATGCTCCGAAAATTTTGTTCTGTTAACACATTTTGTTTTGTTTTTTAACATTGGAGGACCCACCTCTTACCCGCCCTGGTATAGGTAACAGATGGTTACCCCTTCAAGGCTCTTGCAAGGACTCTAATTTTTTTGGTGAAAACGACTCTACATTTGATAACGAAACTAGACCTCCAATGTCCCTGCATACGTTGTTAGTAAGCAGTATGCAAGTGCTTAGCGGGAAATACAGATACAATAGGTGTTAGTATGATAAAATATAGGCAAGACAATGAGACAGGTTGGTGAAAGTTCACGAGGTGGCAAGCGCTGGGTGATTGTATCCAGCGTATCCTACAAGCACCTGTTTGGGAAGAAGACACAGTAGATAAGTAATAAGGGAATGGCAAACGGTTGGGAGTCCTCTTCAATCGATTGGCAGTCCCAGCAAGAATGCGCATGACATTCGGTCTAGTCGTGAACCACACTCAGCTTCCGCGCCCCTTAGCCGGTTCCTCGGTGATGCCTCAAAGAAAAGTAAATGGGAGATTGGGGGGAAATACCCGACGACCCTAAGGAATTCAGCGTCGAGTAGCCGGAGGCAAGGCGAAGGAGAGCCGAGGTCGCCCCCCCCCCAAACCTAAAGCCTGCACATGTTGCTGGGGGTGGCGCAATTAATTTTAGAGGACACCGTGCCATCGTCGACCGACTCCTGTTGATGCAAGGACGAGGTCTAACGCACCCCCAGAAGGGGAAAAAGAAACATAACAAAATAAATAGATGCAGTTCAGTTCAGCCTTCTGAACGAAGCGAAGTAGCATTGTGAGACTTAAACACACACTAAAGGTATGAAAAACATCACAGTGTATCTTTGAAAGCTACTTTAGACATTTGTCGAGAGATTTTTGCTGTTTTTTAGAGGAGCCGTGTTTTATTACATCTTTTCACAATTTTCGCTTAATTTTAATCGTTTTTTTTACATTGGCGCACTTCCTCTAACATTCATCTTCTGCTTCTTTTTGAACAGTTACTTCCGGCCTTAAGTACATAATATGCCAAATAATTCCACTCAGGACTCTTGTTTCCCCCTTTTCTGATTGCACAATATATTTTTTAAACTCTTAAACCTGTACGAGAGCTTATTTCTTATTTCACGAAATGTTCGATTTTTTTTCATCTCCAACACATTTTTTCTCCAACAGCCCAGGTAGGTATGGTCCTGTGTATTTTCTACCTGCCAGGAATATAAATAAATGATAATAATATATGTACTTTTTACGGTAACGATCGATGAATTGGTGGAAGCCATATGTTTTTATAATAGTTTGTCTAGTCTGTAGTTAGTAGCAAGATTGTAGAAATATATTTTAAATTGGTACATCGCCCTTGAGTTCATGAAAAGAATATATTTTTTTTTTAATTGTGAGGGGCTCCAGAGCCAATAAGAATATGGCCTCACAATTGGGATACATTGTGAGGCTGAAGGTAGTGGGGAAGTGGAAGGAGACTGAGTGGAGGAAGGTTAGAAGTTTGCCTGGCTATGTAGATGTAGTCACAAAACACGGCTAAAGCCATTTCGAGCAACGTTTCAATTCTGAATGGTGATGATACACCCGGGCAATGCTAAAAGTATCTTTCATTCTGGAACGTGCCGGCAATATACCTGATATTATTTTTAAATGATTATATTATAAAATAACACAATTCTCAATTTGAACTCGCGACCTCCAAATCTCTAGGCAAGAGCCTTACCCCAAGACCAAGGAGGCCGTCGAGCATGTATGTATGTTTTGAACTGAACAAAAATTCAAACTGCAACCAAATACAAAGTTAAACTTTAGCCACCAGAAACCATGATCCATCACAAAGATGAAAGAAACACTTTGCTAATAAATTGACGCCGAGTTTCGGGTCTCGACAACAGAGCGCGCCTCCTTCGGGATATTATAACATTTACAGCCAGACCTATTTATCATTCCGAGAATTTTCAATGAATGCCAAATAAATAATGGTTCCCTTTACGCAAGCGAAATCGGCAAACACCACGAGATGAAACAAACTAATGCCGCTGGTATTAAAGACCAGGGTTAGGGGAAAAGGGGACAGTTAGGGTAAGGAGAGATAAGGAATGGGGCGAAAATAGAAATTTAATATCTTCCTAAATGGTGGAGATCCTTCTTTTATAAATGTCAACTCGGTAGCGAATATTTGACAATATCAGAAAGTGACCTAAAAATACTTTAAACTCTTAAAAAGAGACCTACACGTTTTTTTGTATTTTTTATGAAGATTATCTTCTCAATTGTTTCACGTGCACCATTGTAACACTGGGAATGTAAAATTTATTCACAGGTTATTAATAATTTTTTTAACTTTTATGAGTGAAACCTCAAATTGTAATATTTAATTAAATGAAGACAATATTGGCGAAACTCAGTCGAAAATCTGGAAATAGAAAAATCAGAAAATAAATTTGCGCCTCTGGGACTCGAACCCAGGACTTTTCGTTTTCCGGGCAAATGCGCTACCACTGCGCCAAGGTGTGCCTTGGCGCAGTGGTAGCGCATTTGCCCGCAGACCATCCGAAGGTCACGGGATCGAATCCCGGCGTGGGCAAATAAATTTTATTTGATTAATTTTGTGTAATTTCACAATTAATTCATATAAAATAACATATAGTATATTATTATAAGCAATAATTGTCAGCCTGAAACACTCATTTACATTGAAAAATCTTTCGAGAAAAGATACTTGCCGCCAACGGGATCGTTATTAAAAACCGCCGTTTGATTAGTGGTTCAACCGTAATGAAAGCATAAGCCCGTGGTGATATATATATATTTTTTTTTATGTGTATTTACGGGTGTTAAGACAGTTAAGGGACGTACTAGACTTACTTTAACCAGTGGTTCCTGATATTATTTGGATTACAAAATGTTAATGAAATTTTGGTTCCCGGTCAATTTTTTTTAACAACTAAAAACATTAAAAAGATTGTAAGTATTGTGATTGGATGGTTACTTGAACCAGTGACGACATTTATAAGAATTATCTTGATTTGATGGAAAAAAATATCACCGGAGACCAAAATTTCATTTACTTTTTTTACTCCAATAATAGACGTCCTGTAATACCTTCTAGGTATATTTTTTTGTGGTTATGTTATGTGCTTTATCCGCCTTTACACCGAAAGAATTTCAGTAATTAAAGTACGTTTAAAGAACAGTTAAATTAAATACATACGCAGAAAATCATATAATACATCATTTTCAGGTGCCAGCCACATTTTTCAAAATATTCAAGTTCTAAAAATTGATGAAGTCTATACAAAAAGACACAATATTACAAATATTCAAAGATAAACACATTTAAACATATAAAAGTAATTAAATTCATAATTTAATGGCATGAATAGACAATCATAAAAACGCCTTTATTTTCTACACAACAAATCTGAAGCCGAGAAGCATACGGATGCAAGTCCTAAAAGGTAAATGTTCAGGAGAGCCAAAAAACTATTTTTTCTCTAACTATGTACTCAAAATTTCTTCGGATATCCATGCTGATAGATAAAAAAAAGTTATTATGAAATCAATTAGTTTTGTTTTAACAATGAGCAAATAAAAGAAATATTTTACATTTAAAAATATTGTTTAAAAAAAAACGCTGACTTGAGTCAAACAAAAACACGGACTTGAGTCCTTCTGCTTCTAAATGAAGTGAAATATTTTTTTATGACATGTGGTGTATTATGAAAGGATCAATGTTTAAAAATTGTTTACTTCCATGGAAATCGTAGTAATGCATAATTTGAGTCATAATACTACATAATACGTAGGATTTGAGTCATAATACTCAAAATGCAACTAAATCATAAAGATGCAAGTCCATGGTACATTCTTCTGCTTCTAAGATAGTTATAGCATCATGGTAGTTGCATCCGTATACATTTTTTAAAATCCTATTTTTTCTTCATTACAGGACCTATATCTTTCTGCCACTGACATGATTATTTATTTCAGGTCTGCATCAAAAACTCATTTCTTCAAATTTGAACTTGCATCCGTGTGCTTCTCGGGTACAGAAAAATGCACAGTATATACAAAGAATATACTAATACAATGAATACATACAAAGAGATAACATATATTAGCCTTTTGTTAAAAAAATTACAGTTTTACCTTAATACAAATATTGCACACCTTATTAAAAAATCAGGAAAACAAAATCTGTAACTTTATAATTCAAAACACATATTTATACTACTTTTATATGTTAGATCATTCTAGAGCTTAAGCTACATAATTTATAAAAAAAATAAACTTCTCCACCCAACTCAGTAACACGTTTTCTATAACATCTATTTTCTATAAGATCCTCCCGATCGATTTCGACGAAACCGATAGGAGAAACTCCAACCGTCGTCAGGTTGGACATCTCCAAAGCCTTCGATAGGATCTGACACCAGCATATGGAATCCATCCAAACCCGCATAGTTAGATTGCGGACTTTCTTAAAGGGAGAACTATTCAAACCGTAGTTGACGGCTTTTATTCCTCTCTGCACCAAATCAATACGGGCGTGCCGCAAGGATCTATGCTGTAACCAATGCTGTTTCGTTGCCAATTAATTGCCACGCTGATGACAGCATCATTTACTAGAGTTACCTTTTTGACAAGCCCCCTTCCAATTACGATGTCCAAACAGCTCAGAAAATTAAGAGATAAAAATTTGCCATCACCTAGGGACGGCCAATCTGATTACTTTCAACGTCACGAAAACTTCTTTGAAAATGATTTTGTCAAAAAGAAAGATCAACGATAGCCTGTTTACTTTGATGGAAGCAACCTCCCCAATAAAGAATCCATTGAAATGCTCGGAGTAAGTATATTAGACCAGCTCAAGTATCGGTGCTCTTGTATAAGGCTAGTAGATTCTTCAATAGTGACCTGTTTATTACCAGTTTTATGTATGTCAGCTCGTGTGTGGAACGAGCTACCGTCATTGTTTTTTCTCCTTCTTGAAATCCGGGCCTCTTCAAGACTCTTATTAATAAAGCCCTTCCCTTAAGGTGCCATATCCCCGCTCAAAAAGAAGAAGATGGAGAGATATGTAATTACTAATGTTGGAGAGAACTCGCTAATATTGAAATCGATAAAATTGAAACGAAAATTAAAAAAAGTTTAATAAAACACAACTCGTTTAAAATAGGGCAAAAATCTCTTAGGACTGTCTAAAACAGCATTAAAAGAAACACTGTGAATTTCACAATGTTTGACTTGTAAAATAACTGAAACAAACATGTTTATAATAATTTTCGGAGCATACTTTGCGATTTTTTTCTATTGAAGGAATTTCATGCAATTTGCATTTCGACGTGGGGAATGTATAGATATTATCTTCAAAAATAACATACATTTTTTATTACAAATTTTTGGGGTGTTATGCCATGTTGCGCTACCTCCTTCTTTAGCCACACATCTACCGGATCTGCCGGATCTGCTCTGATGATGAACACTGCAACGTTGTCTGAAACGTTGGCTAAAGAAGGAGGTAGCGCAACACGGCATAAAACCCCCAAAACAAATAACGAATTTTTTTTTAAGAGCTTGAAGGTTTAAGGGAGATTTGTAAAAAATCGGTAAAAATTCTGGATGCGGCGCCGGCGGCTTAACCCGTCTTACAACGCTGCTCCACCGGGTAACGACATAGTTCCGCTAATTTATACTGTACAGACAGAGGCGCTGTTGCGAGTTGTCTAAAACTAAATAAATAAATAAATCTTCCATGTGAGGATGGCTATCATCAGAGAAATAATTACCCCCAGGAAAGACGCAGAGAAATAGCACTCGTAAAGGTCAAATCAATAATAAAAAAAAAAACAATAATTTAAACTTCTGTCATTTATTTGGCCAAAATTAGATTTGACGCCAAAAGAAGAGGAATCAAGCTGATATTTTTTTTTTTTTTACAGTGAATACCGCACAAGAATCTCAACTGCTCCCGTCTGGAGCCAGTGAGACTATGGCATCCCCAATTGGGGTATGTTGTGAGGCTGAAGGTAGTGGAGAGGGGAAGGAGGTGGGGAAGAGGAAGGTTGGGAAGTACCTGGCTATTCAGATCTGGTCACCAAACACGGCTAAAGCCATTTTAAAGCAACGTTTCAATTCTGAATGGTGGTCTTACACCAAGGCGATACTGATAGTATCTTCCACTCTGGAACGTGCCGCAAATATACTATATATTATTTAAATGAATTAATTGTGAAATAACACAAATTAATCAAATAAAATTTATTTGCGCATGCCGGGTTCGAACCCGCGACCTCCGGATTGTGAGGCAAGAGTCTTACCCACTGGGCTACGGAGGTCGTCGTACTTTACCTATATTTGTTTTTTTTGGTGACCGGCCAACTCAGAATGAAACCAACTCAGAACCACCTCAGGAAGGTCATTAAGAGTGATGATAATAAATATGAAAAAATTGGTTAAATAGGTTAAGTTACATAGGTTAGGGTTACCAGCTATTTTAAAATTATTTTTTCATAGCTTTTAATGACCTTTCTGAGGTGGTTCTGATTTGGTTTCATTCTGAGTTGGCATGGAACCGTTTTTGTACGGTCTAGAAATTTCCAATTAATCTTCAATACGTTAGGAACAACATTTCTACTTTCGCTTTGTTGTTTGAATTTAGTACGAACAACAAATGGCGGCAGTAAGAAAATATATTAAACATGGCTGGAGTGGGGTGATGGGTTTTAACAAAATATTCGTGTTTCGTAGAATTATGAAATGAGAATAATAACTACGGACGGTGATGATAAACAACCAGAAAAACAGGAAAACGTTTAATAAACCTCTTAAGTTAGTGTTTATACCTCACAATAGTCCCAGATGCTCACGTCTGAAGCCAGTGAGACTATAGCATCCCCAATTGGGGTATGTTGTGAGGCTGAAGGTAGTGGGGAGGGAAAGGAGATGAAGGAGAGGAAGGTGGGAAGTACTTGGCTGTTCAGATCTGGACACCAACCACGGTAAAGGCCATTTCGTTCAACGTTTCAATTCTGAATGTTGGTCTTACGTCTTACATCAGGGCGATACTGAGAGTATCTTCCACTCTGGAACGTGCCGCAAATATATTAGGTATATATTATTTTTATGGAATTAATTGTGAAATAACACAAATTAATCAAATAAAATTTTACAATTATTATATGCAATAATTATCAGCCTGAAACACTCATACACATTGAAAAAATCTTCCGAGAAAAAATACATGACGCCAACGGGACTTGAACCCGTGCCCTTCTGATTGCCGGTCAGCTGCTTTCCCAATTGAGCTATGGCGGCTTATCTTATACCTGCCAAAAGATTCAATATATACTAGTGTTTCATTCAACAATTACTGCTTATTATATTTTTTTTTCCACCTGAAAACAACCAACTTTATTTTTGCGACAGAGACACTGTTAGTGTTAAATCCTAATAATTATTGCTTATAATAATTGTTACCCTTTGTGCTATGCATAAAAATCTTGTCTTAAACGTAAGTTTAACAATTAAAAATAATAACAAATAAAATTTATTTGCCCACGCCGGAATTCGATCCCGCTACCTTCGGATTGCGAGTCAGGACTCTTACCCCTCGTCCACGCCAGCCTTCAGATTAACCATGAAACTTTTCGAATTTTTGCTAAAGTAGGTACGTATAAATTTGTTTTTCTCAAGTCTAAAAAAATGAGAGAAGAAATGTGTCATGAAATATAGAAGAAAAAGTTGGGATCACCCGAATTGAAATTATAATTTAATTCTCCTCATGATGGCAATTTTGCTGCGAGCTGAAAATAATTTCCTTGGTTATTCCAGTCGTACACAGCTTCTCAAACTTCGTGATGCAATAGCCCACCATTCAAGGTTCTTAGGGGCATACATTAATTACATGAGCAGTTTTTCTTTCAATCTCGACCCCCTCCCCCACCCTTGGTGAGATAAATTCGGGCCACTTCGTAATTCTTTTCAAGTAGCCGTGAGATTTTGCTGGACCACCCCCCCCCCCTCTATTTTGAGCTCACGTAATTACTGTATGCCCCCTTATTGTTATATTTATGAAAAGGTTTTCCTCTTATAAAGTTTATATAAAATAATGTTTTCAATAAATTGCATCACTTAAATTTTTAGTTGTGGTATTTTTTTATTTAAGTCAAATGCGCTGAAATATACAATTGGAACGATTAATGGTTTAGTATCAAAGGTTACGAATAAAAACACCAAGACCAGGAAAAACGTCACTACATAAACCCGGGAATCAATGCTAAGAACCACTTGGGGTGACCTATGGCAGAGGTTGGCTACCCAATAAATGTTCTCCGGTACCTACATCCACCTTCCAAATTTTAGACAGAAAAACAAATGTCCCATTTTTCTATTTCAATTGCCCTCCTGTGTGGAGTTGATGTTAAAAAAATGTCATGGTTAAGATTTTGAAAGATATAAAAACAGAATAAATCTTTTTATAATTTACCACAGGTTACTTATTCTTCTACTTCATCTTTTGCCCTGTCCGTTCAACGGTCGTTGGCTATCTTGTTATGCGGACTTTGCTTACTGTGGCCCGGAATAGCTCTACAGAAGACTGGCCAAACCTCTATCTCAGGTTTTTCAGTCATGGGGTTCTCCTTCTTCCAGGGCCCCGTCTTCCGGCAATCTTTCACTGCATTATGAGATGCAAGATCCCGTACTTCTCTAAATGTCTCATCACATGTCCAAGATATTGAAGTTTTCGAATTTTTATAGTTTTAATAACTTATGTTTCTTTATTCATCCGAACCATAACATGTTCATTCGTAACCCTGTCCATCCAACTTATTTTAAGTATTCTTCTGTAGATCCACATCTCGTCGCCTAATTAGGTAACTTATTGCGAAGTTTTAATTTTGAAGAAAATAATGAAACGCTTTAGATTTTATGTCCGGGTTAAATATTTCCCACAGGAAAAACTTAACTGTTTCACACACTTTTCCACAAATTATCATCTAGTCAATCCACGCTATGGAATTGCACCATATAAGTATAATAAATACAAAATAATACAAGAACAACATGTCAAAGAGACCAAATGGAAAAATAGTTCACCGACTCCAGTTATTTTCATATCAGAGGGTTCGGCTCGGTGGAACTCCTAATTGGACCTATAAATCCTTCTGATCCCTCAATATAAATATTTAAAAAATCTTTTGTACGTACGTGTATTTAAAATGACTGATTTTTGCATTTTATATATAAGTTCCTTGACAAATCTAATATGCATAAATTTTGAATGAGAGAGCTAGGTATTATTATTAAAGTATTATTATTATTTCTCTCATTTTTAACACGCAAAGTTTTTGAAAGTTATCCTTTTAGTTGTGGACATTGATTTTAGTTCTGAAGAAGTAGTTACGAAATAGTTTACTTTCAAGGATCATCTCCCGTTCCCTTTCCCCTCTTCCTTCGGAGTCGTGAAATTTATTCTGCGGCGCATTTAGCCGGGATGACTTTCCTGCGGTATTTTCTGGATGTTGACGATAGGGGTCTAGATGTCCCACTTTTAAAAGAAATGTCACCCTTTCAGTAAATTTCTGCGGATAAGTCCATAAACACGGAATTTATAGAGTCGCCTGGTGGCTCTAAAGAAAATATTCTTACCTCGTTATTTAGTCAAGATGCTCGTGTAAGCATATTTACTCGCGGGTTGACTTTTCATTTTGAGTTTTTATGAACACCAATTTTATTAAAATTACAATAATAAATTTTAAAACATTCCAATAATAAACCATTTTATGTGCGAACTATAAAGCTAGGTAAATTTTAAAAAAGAGCACTAATTTCCAAATTATAGTATTGCATCAGTAGATTTACGCATTTGCCTCACTACTGTAGATATTGTGAATTCCAAAAATCTATTGATTTTGAATTGTTTGGTCGTTAGCTGCCCAGATATGAATTTTAATCTTTACACCCTTGTATTGTTAACATTTGTGGTTTAATTAATTATAAAATAAGAAATAGCAAATAATCGACGGTAAAAGAGTAATTTTCCTATTTTTTCTAAATGTGAAAACTGCACAAGAGTTTCAGCTGCTCTCAACCGTCTGGAGCCAATACGACAAAGGCATCCCCAATTGGGGTATTTTGTGAGGCTGAAGGTATTGATGAGGGGAAGGATATGGGGAAGAGGAAGGTGGGGAATAGTAATAGGAACCTAGTCATTCAGATCTGGTTACCCAACACGGCCAAAGCTTAATTTCAAGCAACGTTTCAATTATGAAGGGCGACACTGAAAGTATCTTCCCCTCTGAAACGTGCCGCAAATTACTTGCACACGCCGGGATTAGAACCAGCAATTTCCGGATCAATAGTCGATAGCCTTAGATACCCCTCGACCACGGAGGCCGTCAATGTTTATGTCATGCATAAATTATGTTAAATGGCATGTTAATTTATGCAATGACACATTTTTTTTTAACCAATCTTTCTATGGTCATATTTATTAAAATAAATTAACAACATTGAATGACGATCGACAAGAAATAACTTATTGCCTAAACAGGAATTAAATTCCGTCATGTTATGGTTACCTATCTAGATATTAGATATAGATACCTAATATTGACGTCGAAAGTACGATTATCTTGACAGATTTAGTTTAAAGCACGATTACCTGATATATTATAAATACATATTTTCTGATGTGACTGTTCTACTAAAAATATATATTATTTTAATATTTGATGCAAGAAAACGTTTAATATTACGTTTATTGATGTGAGATTTTATCAAGTGATTGTACATGTACAAAGTCGTAATATTATTATAAAATTTAATATGCAATTGTGTGGGTAGGTAGGTATATAAAAAAAATAATCAACTAAATTCACAATGCGAATAAACATCGTGAATATTTTCCTTCATATTGAGTTATAAAATAACAATCAACTCTCTGATGCATATTTTTTGCTCTTTCGCCAATGAGAAACAAATAAGGGTTTATGAGCTGCCTAGGGGTGTACTTGGAAATTTTATTAAATTTTGTAATAGCAGACAGCCCCGGGTGAAAAGGGCGTGTGTTTTATTTTCCCCATTTTCTGGTTAACCGAGAATTTTGATGTGAAAATCAGCCCCAATTTGTTAGTGTACGATACAATTTGAACAGTGGCGTGCTTTGCCCTATGAACAACGGTAGTTTGTGTGAACTTTTTGATATTTTTCTTTCTATTCGAACTGTCAACAATCATTTTTAAAACTAATCATTACGCCGTTATCCCGCACGGGTAGGCAGAGATGATATACCGATATACAACTCTGCCTCGGCACACACGCCTTGCATTGTTCACATTCATAAATATATCGTCTCATACATACTCTCATAGTGTTAGTCTCAATATGACCGGGACTCGAGCATTTGATTCTTCCTCGGGCGTCCACGACTGCTTCTACCATTAACTTTCAAGTCATATAATATACCTACTATATTTTATATTAGCTTAGCTTTCTATATTAGCTTTCATAGATTCCACTTTGTTTTACGTCAGGTTTAAATTCTATGAAGATATACAAACACATTTTTTTGCTTAATTGTTAGATTTTTTTTATTAGGTAAAAATTAGGTAAAAATTTTTTTTTTTTTTTTTAATCTCTTCCTTAATATTCCATGCCTTACGAGTAAATTGACGGCCGGCGTAGGGCTCTTGACTCGCAATCCGAAAGTCGCGGGGTCGAATCCCGGTTTGCAAATCAATTTTATTTGATTTTTTGCATTATTTCGCAATTAATTCATTTAAAATAATAAATAGTATATTTGCTGCACGTTCCAGGGTGGAAGATACTCTCAGTAACGCCCTGGTGTAAGACCACCTTTCAGAATTGAAACGTTGCTTGAAATGGCTTTTAGCCTGTTTGGTGACCAAATCTGAATAGCCAGGTACTTCCCTACATTCCTCTTCCCCGTCTCCTTCTCCTTGCCACTACCTTCAGCCTCACAACATACCCCAATCGGGGATGCTATAGTCTCACTGGCTCCAGACGGGAGCAGTTGGGACTCTTGAATACTTTCTTTTATTTCAGGTTTATATTTCTTAGTTTCTATATCTCTAAGCCTACTAATGTATAAATCTTGCGTTTTTTCTTACATATCCCTTACTCACTTTTTACAATATTTTTTGTTACTAACTTACATGATTCTTTCATTTATAATAATGTTTTTAATTTATATTATGATTTTTTAAACTCTTCATGATTTTTATTTTTAAATTTATACATGATTTTTTAACCTACTTATTATTTACAATAGCCGTTATTACTAACTTACACGATCTTTTAATTTACTAAGTGAGCTAGAACTCTACATTTTATAATATACTACATTTTATAATATACTACATTTTATAATATACTTTTGTGTTGTTTTCTTTTGGGTACTACTACTATATTTATCATTTTAATTGAATACTGAAATCAATTATTGTAAAATGTTCATGTAAGAGCCCACAAGGGTGTTAATAATTAATAAATGAATATATTCTCCAATTAATTTTTTTGATAATATATACGTAATTGACTTTTAATTTTATTTGAATATGTAATTTAAATAAAGCAAAAGTTCTTTTAAAAGTAAAATCATTGAATACCTCCTATTCATCAGGAGTATTTCATGACATATTTACATTTATGCCTAAAATGTGTATATACTCGTATGTGTTATTATGTATATGTTTACTACGCACAGCATGTATGTGCATTTGATTAAGTTTCACTTGTCTTTTTTCTTATCAATTATCACTATGCCTTTTTGTCAAACTGAAATTTAATTGCTTCAAAATTATTCTCATTTAGTCTTAATACACGAGAATAACATTCATATTCAAACTTGAATTTTATAATTTCAAAAAATGGTGATTTTATTTTAATCTACCTTTTTCATTAGTATAATATTATATAAACAAAAACCTTTCTAATAACCAATCTGTAAATTGCCATTTCAACACAGCCATTTCACACCTGGCGAGATGAGTAATACGTCATTACCTACCTACTGCAATTAATTGTAATATTAAAATAATGAAATAAAAAAATAAAAATTGGTTGTAGCAGGGAATATTCGGAAAACCCAAAAAGATTTGTTATTTCTTGTTTTTGTCCCAAAAAAAGCAGGCACCGTAAAAAACATTTTTTAAAGTTAGCCTAACCTAGCGGTAGGTGTGTAGGAATCTAAGGAAAAAAAAAACAATTTATGAGAAGTGTAAAACCTTTCAATGTAGGGATCCATTACGCCCTTCATTTAAAAACCAACACTTAACGTAATGCACGACTTCACTTTATGTATTCCATAAAATACTAGATCGAAAAATGGCAAATGTATTGCCATAAGGCAGGTTTCAATTAAAAAAATAAAGTTTACAAATCAATGATTATGAAACAAAAAATATTAAAATTTTATAGAAAACACCAATATTTTTTCCTGTTCTTTTTATGAATCGGTTTTATTTTTCAGCCTTTATGAACTGTACGCCACTGAGAAGTCTTCGAAGGCTTTTATTATATTTAAATTACACAAGGGGATGATTCTCCAAGTGATTGATCAAACATTTAGTATTCAAGGATTCTGCCAGGGATAAAGGATAAGGATATTGACGCGTTGGGAACTCGAGTCCAACAATATATCTTTATCAAAACCTTTCAGATGTGAACCGAAGTGATGAAATAAAATAATCTGTTTTGCTTTTAGTGAAATTGTTTATTTTTAAAGTCAGAAGAGGCCACTCTGAAATTTCCTTTAACACTTTGCTGAGATTGGTATGCTTTGATAAAAAAAAGGCATATTATATCTTACAAAATATATCTCAGAAAAAAAAACTAGATGAAAATCTCTATTTATAAATAAAGTACCCCATGAACTGACAAAATGCCCTTAATTTTACAAACTACCAAGGCTGTCCGTAAAATAAGGTCTCCAAGGTGTTGCGGTCGCGAGGAATGATTTTACGCGCAATCCTGCAACACTGCACAAAATGCCAGTCAAAAACAACCTACAACCTTAATGTCTCTCTGGAAATTTTTATCGCGATGCTTAATTTTCCAAAATTTAATCAGATTATTCCTGTATTTAAAGATAATATTCTGAAAATTTCAATATACCTGTAGCAACCACGCATTGTTGCTACGTCACGTATTGGATTACGCCCGAAACGATCGATATGTGGCGAGTCAACTTAACTACCTGCGCTGTGAGAAGTACTTACTTAAGAATTCAAATTCAAGCAATTCAAATTCCAATTCATTTGAACAGCAAGCTGAAACAAATGGTACCTATTCTTATTTTATTTTTGAGACTGTCACTCTCCATATGTTGATAACATTGTGAAAATTTTAATGGCACATAAAAAAACTATCAACCGATGATTCTAGAGTTTTCTTTTAACTGTGTTTACGTAGCACGTACCATTGCTACATACCTTATACTAAAAAATTCACGTGATTTTGGGTATGGGGGGAGGGGGGTAGTCTAATACCTCACCGCATATCACCAGGAGGGGGGGTTAAAAAGTTGCTAAAAACATCACGTGCCTAATGGACGACACCTTATAATTATCTCCTAGACAAAATGTCCCCTTGAAACTTTGAGAAAGAAGCACAGATTTAATTCTACATATTGCATAAAACGCTGCATTACAAAATTAACTGTCCAGAACTGCTTCAATTAATCAACATACATTTACCCAAAAGATCTTGCCGACATTTATTACCTCTTTACTTTCACAACATCGGGACACTGACTTATCAAAATTCACCGATTTCGAGACTTTACAGCCTACGAAATAAATATATTCTGATCTGGGAGATATATTTCATCTTTAAAATAATTAATATCAATGTTGTTTCTTTCAAAATTTTTTAATTAGCTAGACACAAACACACGTACATTCTTTTCATTATTTTTAATATATTGTATATCAATCTACTTATGTGAGGATTTTTAGTCTGTGCTCATATTTTTACCATTTTTTTCTTTTGTTACATTTTTTTCATTATTTTATTTTTCTTTATTGTTTAATAGTTTAAATATTTATAACAACTGTGATATAAACAACTTGTGAAATAGAAAAGTCCAAAGATAAGCCCAATAAATAGATAAATAAGGAGAAAAAAGCATACTTTGTAAAACACCACTTTTTATTAGAATTGATATTTAACAGCCAACCAGGTTTCGCTCATCTCGAGCTTCATCAGGGCTTATTATAACAACTCAATGGTGTTTTACAAAGTGTGTTTTTTCATTTAATATATAATGTCACACCACAAAGTATTTGCTTCCTTCGATAATATAGAAAAAAGCATACCTTAATTTTTTTTTAAAAAGAAAGACAAACATTCCCGGGTTAGGAATAACCCAACAATGTTTGAAAATCTCCTGTACCACCACAGAAAGCCAAAATGTTGCTTGTGTTGTGGTGGAGGACTTAGCCAGTCGAGGAATCGAACACGCGACTCTCGGGTGGGATCCAAGCGCTATGCCCACTCAACCACCGACCAGACCTAAAATATAAACATCTATATGATACAATTAATGTCATGCATATTTCCAAATGTCATACAATGACATTCACCAGAAATAAAAATAAAATTAAGTACTCTTATTCACTCAACAATGAACCTGTCATCTTTAAAACGGAATGTAAAGATCTTGGCGTGTACCCTGACAGCAAACTTATATTTAATTAGCACATTGACTCAATCGTTCACAGATCATATAAAATGCTTGGTTTTAAAGTAGTGTTATATTTTACATTAGTCAGAAGTAAACTGGAATATGCGTCGCCAATTTGGAACCCGTTGTACAAAGTATACATAGACAACATAGAACATATTACAAAAAAAAAATATATATCTTACCTTCAAATTCCTTCCAACCTTTAATGTACATTTCAAACTTCACAACAAAGACGAGCAAATAGCTGATTTAACATTTATTCACAAAATTTTAAATAATAACATCGACTGTACTGAACTTCTTTCCCTATAATTTCCTTAAGGCGTACACGCCATGCAGAACTATTCCACACGCTTAATTAAAAGACATATGCAGCAACTAATTCGCCAATTAACCATGCTTGCCTAAACACTAACATCGATATTTTCTTGCCCATATTTAAAAAGAGCATCATGTCAATAACATAAATTGCTCAGGGCGCATTCATATCCTTTCACACATCACCACTTCTCACATCTATAAACATACTCACACATATACATACACCTACCCACTACGCACATCACCCCGTAATTTCTAAATATACGTACCATAAATAAGACATAATAAAGAAACATATCATAGGTACCCACTACGAAATATGACTTTATATCTGTAAATATTATCATCACTGTAATCAATGTACTGTGTGTTTCTATATAAATAAATAAAATAAAAAAATAAAAAATATAACACCATATTTAGAGGTGTACAATCTCTACGACGTAGCACATATAGCCAATAGCAACTGCATTACATGAACTCTATTCAAGCCCTTACTACGAGATCGTAGAACCACCGATGCTCCCTCTCGTAGCGAAGGCACTACGGATGAATTCTTTGCACCGGCACCGTAACGACGTTTATTTGCAAGCGCGCGGCATCGTACCGAGGCGGCTTTGTGTAAGTCTAGCGCCGTAGTAGGCGGCATTTCAGCAATTTATCAGCAGAGTAGAAGATTATGGACAAAGAAATTCAGACTTTTGCAACTTTAAATAAATGGGCTTAGTGAATCACCTTGATGATGTTGACTTGACTTTTATTAGGTAGAAAATGGTTGAAGAATCTCGTGGAAAAATATTATGCTGTTCATTGACTTCATTCCTTATTTTCCCTTCAAATATGTTCGTAATTTTAAACACAGTGATCGTTTCCTATAATTTAGTTTGCTTTTTCATTTTTTTGGTATACTAATGAAAGGGTTTATGCATTTATTTTTAAATAGCGGAGATAACAGAATCTGCATATATACTCGTTTCTGCCCATGGTTAGTACACAATACCATAACTTTTCCCTTTTTTAATGTGAGTACCACTCAAGAATTCCACCTGCTCCCAACCTTCTAGAGCTAGTGAGACTATGGCATCCCCAATTGGGTTGTGGGTAGGGAAATGAGGCACATTAAAGGAAGGTGGGAAATTAGCTCGCTATTTATATCTGGTTACCAAAAAGCAAGGTTTCCATTCTGAATGGTTGTATTTCACCAGGGCGATACTGTACGTTTACCATAACTTAAATAAACCACTCTGGAACGTGCATAAAGTATACCATATATTATTTTGAAAGAATACATTGTGATATAACACAAATCAATCAAATTTACTTGCGCACGGAATTCGAACCCGCCACCTCTGGATTCGTAGGTAAGGATCGTAACCACTCAACTACGGATGCCGTCCCTAAACATTACAATATGTTTAAAAAATAAGAGTTAGTCGTCATAGGTCACACAGTTATTAGAGTTAACCCAAACAACATTTGAGGTGTGTAGAATCAAATGCCGCAATCTCCAAAATGCGTTATTTTGAGAAAACCAAAAAGAAACTTTTCATTTCAGAAATTCTCACGCATTCATAAATTAATAATTATGTTCAGAAAGTGTTAAATGGAAAACGAGCTGGTTTTAGTGCCAAATAACTGCTTTTTTTCTATGTAAAAGGTGAATCATTAACAAAGTTGCATTATTAGTCCACTTTTGAAAAAAGTGGAGATTGATGCATTTGATTCTACACACCTCATTTGGGATTGCATTAGACATACTCGTACATTTACTTCCAAGGAGATTTTCTTGCCTTGTGTCATTAAGCAATTACCTTTGGCTTGCCCATGCTCATACCGGCTTATTTTTATTAACGAAAATGGAATAACAAGTGTATTCACGCAGCAAGACAACTATCTGTGTGTCAATTCAACAGTGGTTGCGATACCCACATATAATGTATACGAGCCGAGCGTCGTACCCCGTCGAAATATCGCGATGATTTAATTTTTCAAATCTAAAGGAAACCCCTTTTACACAGAGTGTACATTTTGTACATGTACATCTTTCAAAGCTTGGCAATCTAAAACTAAACCTAATTTTGAAGTTTTACTATAAATTCTTCAATGTACTTCCAAAACTTGGGAACTACTTTCATACCTTTCAGGATTGTCTAATTCCAGTCTGTATTTCAACTTCAACTTTAGCCGCCAACACCAAAACTTTATTTATTGTACCGATCAATATACCTCATTAAGTTTCATCATGTTGTAGGAACCTGGTATTACATATCAACCAGGTAATATTGAATATCTAACTAAACATCAAACATAATCTTGTATTATTCTGACTGTTGATAAGGGCCCACTCAGGTATTTGATAAATTTGATCGTGACTTTCTCGGGCGTCCCCAACTTTTTCTACCGTTCTCTACCGCTTCTTTTTTCATATTCTCTCAATGGCTTAGTAGATTAAGATACAATGTATTATTCAAATTCAAAATGGCCATTGTAGTCGATTTGATCGTAAACAGTTTTTATGGAGTTAAATCACCCTTACCTTAATCACCCGTAAAGTGCTTAAACATAAAAAAAAATAGTATTGAGAATTTCATTTTGACGACAAATACTTGAGGGTGAGTTTTTCTACATCCACATCAAAGAAATCTCCATTAATGTATGTTATATAACTTTGGATCAATGCGGAAGATTCTCCAAGATCCACTATTCACTATCTTTTCACACGTTCAGCCAAAAGCATCCTTTTATTTTCCTAAACCCGGTCCTTTTCTCGGGATTTGAACACAATGTGTGAAATCACCGGGCTCACTAAATCATGACAATATTACCGTTAGATTTTCAATAATGCGAGCATTGTCATCGTAGGCACTATAATAAATTATTTTGTTATTTTCAAAAAGTTACTGAAACGTATTTTTTTTTACGTAAGCCACTATTCGTTGTAAGAGAATATCCAAACTTTACCAGAAGAAAGAAGCTTTTGAAATATTGATCTAAAAATTGCTCTGAAGCTTTCTCCAGAAGAAGGATAAGGATGGAGTAGGACATTGAGATTTTACCCGTTAAACGCCAATTCATTTTATAAAGTTGTAAACAGCTGTCATAATTTTTTTATTATTATTTATTTATCTTAAAAATGGAATATATTATAATATTACTTATCTTCCATTAAAAGCATTTGCTTGTGCTTTGGAAGAAGAGTTTACGTTTTTCATATATGTACAACTTATACAGTCAGGTATTGCACATATATAGATACAGTTAATACACAGCTAATATATAGTTAAATCACATCGCAATCAAGACCCTTTGACTAAAAGACACAAACATCCATGTATTCGATGTAAAACAGCTATTATTTTTTGTGTGAATTTATGTGGAGATAGGGGAAGCAGCAGTTTTCCCGTTGATGATTTCTCTAATATACTTTTTGATAGAGTTCAACAATTGTACTTTGTAATTAATGCTTCTGAATTCTACTGGTAGGTTATTAAAGAAGTTTTTCCTTGGTGTGTATAATCGTGTTGGGCAAAATAAGTGTTTAGTTTGGGGCATACAAATACATGTTTAAGTCTAGTACGATTTTCAGTTATGAATGATTTATCTTTTATAAATTGTACGATTGAAATTTTCACAAATAAGTTTTATAATGTTGGAACTTCGAATATGCGTTCAGTGGTGAAGTCTAGAAGTTGTTCTAGAATAATTTTTATTATGAGTTACTAGTTTTGACTAGTTTTGTAAGCTGCTCCCCAACTGATAAAATGGAATACTCAAGAATATTATGTACTAGTGCGTAGTATATTGAGTATAGGTTTTTGTTGAAAGGAAGTTTCTAATTCGTAAAAATATATAAATTAATTTCCTAGTTCCTTTTATTGTATGACCGATGTCATCTTTCATTTTAGGTTTTTATGTATGATTATTCCAAGATATGTAACTTTATCCGCTATTTTTAGAAGTGAAAATTTTTGTCGACAGTGATCAGTATCGTGTTGTAAGATTATTTGAAGATTTGGAGGTATACTGTTAGTGTTAATTTTGAAAGGAATGGCATATGTTTTATCACTATTTAACGTTAGGAGGTTATTGTCGAACCATATTTTGAGATTATTTATATCTTTCGTGCCTTTTAATTTTTTTTCCCATGTTTAAATACCAGTTATGCTTGTAAGTTGTTTAAGAGCCGAAATTGGTGTAAAATCTGACGCTTGGTGGACTATTCAAATGTCATAAAGTCAAAGTGGCGCTGTTCGTTGACGTAATTAAATTATGTTATCAAATATGATGATTTGAAATGTATCAAGCTTAAAAGTTCTACATCAAAGGTTCAAAATTTAAAAAAAAAATCATAAGTTTGTCACATCATGAGAAGCGACAAATACAAGATTGTCAAACTGAAAATCCTATAAAAGATTTATGCAAGGCGTAATAAAAAGAATACTTACACTATACTAACTACTTACTCCCCAAGGCTTAATAATATGCATACTTGTTGCGAGTGTGATTCCGAAGAGCAGTTCCAGGCTGCAGGATGAAGATTGCCAAACCTCAAAGAGATCCAATTATAGATATTTTATAACAATACCGCACAACTATTCCCCATTGTCCCGTGCCAGTGGGACTACGGTATCCCCAGTTTGGGTATATTGTGAGCTGAGAACCGTGGAGAAGGAAAATAGACAGGGAAGAGCAAATTTGGCAGTTCATTTCATATCATGGCTAAAACCGACCTCCGAATATTATTAATTGACGATCTCCGTAGTCCAGTGGGTAAGACTCTTGACTCTGTAATGGTCCGCCACCCCTGGCTTTGACACCAATTGTGATGAACCCTACCTAATTAATTTACTTTTCTAAGCTTCTACCTCGTAGTTCAAATCTCGTAGCTACGTTCATAATTCTACCCTTATGTCCTACTGATCACACCCCTAGGTATGATGGCCTGACTTAAATCCCCCCCCCCCCTTTTTCGATTTGTTTCTACCTCAGGCTCGTGATTTTCTAACCCCTATACTTTATAATCTAGCTGAACCTACCCTATTTTCTCAAATCCCTGCGATTTTCTCGCAGTAAACAAGATTTAAGATTTTTTGTTCACATTATTTCTATATTCTTCGTTGTGTATTTTTTTGTTTTAGAATTTACATCTGTTTGCATACTTAATATGCACACATATGTAGAGAAGATAATGTATTACGTGTGGTAACCCCTAGATTCTTTTAGAGAAAGTGTGAGAATTTTCCGATCTATTTAGTTATTATTATTTTAGTATATTAAACCGAGTTTGATAAACTAGCCTCACCCTTAAACCTCGTGTCTACTTGATTTCCGTAGGAATTTCGTTTGTTTATTTAATTCTTCCTATCACCGCTGATGCGTCGATAACATAAACCAACAGTTAATAAATTAAACATTTCAAGAAAGAAAACCTTACCTTTGTAGGATGGTCGTATTTGAAGGTCCAGTTTTATCACTCGAAGTCCTTGTCTGCAACTTCCCCTAACATAGTGTTTTGTATTCATGGTTAGTATTCGCAAAATTGTTGAAAGAGCAGGAGTGGATGGACATGGATGGATATGGGGATAATATGTTTGCTGAAAAGTCGGCTCCTCCGCTAACCAAGTGAAAACCGATGAACAACAATTACAAACCGAATTCTCCCCAGTACGTTTGCTAGGCTTGTCCTTAGATCCGAGTTTTACCCTCTTCAACGGGCGTCTCATGCTATGAAAGGGGCCCTTCACGCCAGCAGGGGGAATACCTAGTCTTCATGCCGTTTTTCTGTCTTACTCCGACTTCCGTCTCCTCCGGATTGAATTTTAACTCTACTGAGTCTAGAAGGGGTATTACATGTCTTCCCTTATCATGCCTCTATCCGTTGAATGTGGCGTAAGCTTGTGGCGGGCAGATCCATCCTCCCGCGTGACCGACCCAGCGTTACACTCCACCTCTGACTAGCTGACATAAAACGCACCTCATGAGCCTTATGTTTGCTTTCAGGTTCGACAAGGACATACGGTATGCAAATAACCTGCAGCTTTAATGCCGCGTCAGCGTACTGTCCGCATACGTCCTTCCTCTTCCCCGTATGCCCACCTCGACAATACCGCCACAAGATCAAAGCTCTCCGACCAGAAAGGTTGACACTTACATTTCCGGATAGCCAATACTCGCATACAGAAGCCTTGAAGTCTAGATGCGTGTGCAAATTCAGGATTTAGGACTGTATGAGTATTTGAACACCAGTGCTTTTTAAATGAGGTCACTAGTTCCTCGTGTGTTAGGTATTTAGGATTGCGAGTGATTATGGATTCTTGGATACCTACTTCCTATAAGCGAAATTTAAAAAAACGAGATAAATCATGTTGTAATTGAATCTCCTGAATAATTATGATGAGCTCTTTTTGAGTTTTTAGCTAGTCGCGGTACTTTACTTTGCGAAATTTTGTACGCTGAATCAATGCTACCTATTGGCGATCGCCCTAGTATAATCAAGTTGTTTAGAATTGAATGAATTTAACGTCGAAGTTGCTATCACATATTGAATGCAGATTTCGTCGTAAGCTATAATTGATAAACCTGCCCCTTGACATAAATGATTGGTTTTGTTTATTTGTTGATGGGATCTAGGTGACTGTGTCAATGGATGACATTGAACTCCAATCGAATTTTTAGATACACAATCGAAGGTCATATCAACATACCCTAATCATGCTGGTGAGAGGAAGCTAATAGGTATTTGTTTTACAAGTACGCTAGGATGCCAAAATTGATTTAGTGATGCGTTTCTATCTAATTATGTGTTAAGTATTTGTTTTATTTAATGTAAGTGTTGTTGTTAATTATTTCTCCCTCATCTTATTATTGTCTTTATTTGGTAATTTTAAAATATGGAATGTATTGCATTGCACTTCCCCTGCATACATACTGGAATAAATCATTATTATTATTATTATTATTATTATACAAGTATGCCAATGTAATTACCTAAAATTGATTGAGAGGTACATTTCTATTAAATCGTGTAGTACCTAATTGCACTGCGCCAATAGTTAATTAACTCCGATGAACGAATGAACGATAAGGGATAGATACATCATTTTTTATGGTTTATTTGTTTACACTTCACATAGACGACCTTCGGTTTACTGACCTACTTTGGAGATTGTTTATTTCTACGGTCATTGTCCTTTTGAAACACGATTCATTGTTTAACTAATTCTTTTATATTTTATTTGCCCTAGTTTTTACCCAAACATTGGTCGTTTAAGTAGGTACTTTGCTAACCTAAGAGGTATCTGGATGACCTGATTTCAACTAAGGTATAATTTGCTTGACCTAGTTTTGAGAAATATAGGTATTTCGGTTACGAATCAAACTGATATCTTAAGTCGCCGTATCCTTATGCGCGCTTAAATAAACAATAGACCTACCTAACTAAAACAAGTACTTGTATGACCTAATTTTTAAATAGGTATTTCCTGTGTGACCTGATTTTAAGACGCACGGTTACTCCCGCATACGAAATATAGAATAAGGGGACTCCTGAATAGTCATTCATTACGTTCTACGCGCCTCGATTCGTTTTATATGAGCTATAATAAATTAGCGTATTTCTAAAGCAGGTATTTCCTATTTGACCTACCTTCGAGCAAGTGAGAATTGTTACCAGTGTGTTAGTGACAAAACTTTAAAGCTCCGATTGGTTTTTTTTTGGTGATGCCGCCCGTTCTCTGTCTCTGAAAATAATTAATAATTGGTTAAATCTTACCAGCCTCGATCGATTACAATTTTTCAAGTCGGGAATCTTATGACAACGACATTGTGATCGAGGCTTCCCTCTTTTGTTTCCTAGCTAACGGATTCCTATCGGCCTTTTTGAGAAATGACTCTGATGACGGGAAAAACTCTTCAAATATCTGTCTATTTAAGATTCACTTCGGTATTTCACTTAGTTTCTCAACCTCGTACTAACTATTGTTTTTTATTTCATTCGATTCGAAAAATGATTTATCAAATTGCAATTCAGATTTTTTAATTTTAAAATCCGGAATTAGGTAAATTATTATTTATTCTGAATATTTTAATATCACTTTAAATTAATAACCGTAGATACGCACGTTTTCTAAGTGTTTGAATTATTATCACTTTTGTTTATTGTAATTAGTTATTTAAATCACAATGAAATTTTAAGGCATCTTATTGTCGTAACACCATGAATCGAGCAATTTGTTATTGTTATTAATTTCACCGATATTAAGTAATTTAAAGTAAAATTATAGTTTTAATTATTATATCATCTTTAGTTAGTTTTAAAAATAATCGCGTCATGTGTTTTCTTTTATCCGGTAAACTGTATTTATTTTAAGACACTGTATTTTTGTTAAATATTAGAAAGTCAATAACTATATGTTGTAAAAGAAACACGAATATTATTAAATTCTTATTATTGACTTTAAACACTTTCATAATAAAACAAAACACCCGAACTTTCACGAAGTATTATTTTTAAGTACTTTTTCGGATTTTTTATTCCTCAATTTAAAGGGAGATTATATACCGAATTTACTCCTTTGCAAACACTTGTAGAAATTTCAACTTTTGATAAAGAGTTTTACGTTTGTTCCTGGACCCCGGTCTGTATCCCAACTGCCAACCGACTCTCAACAAAACTCTCAATGAACTCCCCGTTCTTTATCAAACCTTGGCGTTTTAAAGACTTCTTAAAGCTCTCTTTTCGTAGGAAAATGACTTCTGATCACCCAGACCTTCATAGAAAAAAACCCAAATTCGGTTCCTCCGTATACGACCTTTTGTCAAATCTCTGATAATCTCCTATCTCATGTTTTAGACCGAAACCAGCCTAACATCTCTCTCACGTAGGAAATCACATAAATTTTCTCATTGACATGTATTTATTTAAAATTTTTATGTACTTTGGTAATAAGTCATTGTTAATGTGTTTGTAATAAAGTTTTATGGGAATTCTACATATATTGTAAACATTACGTTAGAGCAACGTTAATTTTTATTGCCCTTTTTAATCGATAATGGGCCTTGTGTAAATAAAAGGCATGTTCGGATCTTCATTGTTTTTGAAAACAAAATACATGTGTGGTCGACAACCATTTCCTGCGTCCACTTTGTCAGTAGCCAAGCTCAATTATGTGATCCTTTCAACGGCACAAATGTTATAAAACGACCATTTCTGTTGAATAAAATCATCCGTAATTTGTCCGGTATTGTTACTTGACCCCAGACACTTAACAATACTAATTGTATTTCCTTTGAGATTGCAACTAGCACACAACTATGCCCCCAACGAAACCACCATCTTTTTATTAAATTTTCTTCTAAAAATCGTCCTTCTAATATCTCCGCTTCATTTAGAATTGATAACAATAATTTTCCACTGTTTTATGTATATTTTTCATTTTTCCTTTCGTCAGACTACGTTAAGCATCCTTTCCTGCGATTTGCTTTAATTGTAGAGTGACCAAAATGTACTGCGGTCTTAGATATATAATTTTCTCAATCTCCTGTTTGTTGTGAATGGTGTTGTCAGAACAGAGTTATCCTTACATCGGTACCTATTCAAGTAGTTCCAATTAGTTTTATCTTGAGATATTTCGTTCTAATTACTTCGTTTCACCGTTCCATCACCATATAAATAGGGTTTTCCCCCTTTCCCAGGCTATTATCTTCAGTTTTGAAATTTTCCGAGATTCCACCCGTTTTTTGCGATCATTCCAGGTCGGTTTTAATTAAATCGTCCTCTGGGACCATTCATGTTACGTTTTCCGTGCCCTTATCGGTGATATTTATTTTCAACATTCCCGCCTAAGATTTTTTTTGTTTCCATTTGAAACTTTTGGCGCCCAAAACCTCCAGTTTTCGATCTCGCCTTATGTAAACACGATCCGGGGTTAATAATCCTTCAACTCTTTGTCTAAAGGTTTGTTTATTATACAGTTCGTTCACCCTACGTTCCTGTGAGAATTTATTCAAGGCCACTCAATCTGATCAAAGTCCACTAACCCTATACACGCCTCTATTTTCTCTGATTGGTTCAGATTATTATTAATCGCTGTACACAAAGGGATATTGGTAAAATTTAAACTTTCTTTGTTCTCGAGACAATTATGATACGGGGCTTCCCTCGCTTCTGTCTTTATACAGATCTCTGTAATAATTCCCAACTGCTCGGACAGATGTCGCCGAATGTACCGAATTCTCTACATAGTATTAAGGAGAAAAAAAAAATTCTTGTGGGCTTCTCGTAGGTTGAAGGTTAGCATTCATCACAGCCCCCCTATAGTTATAATTCCAGCGGTAAACACTCCTCCTAGTGTTAATTGATGGAATTAGAACTAAACATAGGTGATCTAATTTTGTACAATTTTCCTTAAATCTTCCTTTTTTCTTTTTTTCTTTTTTTTTTTCCAAACTTGTTGCGCGCCCCTGCCTTTCACTATTTTATATCGTAGAACCCTGTTCGGTGTTCCTCTGTGCTGAAACCATTTTTCAATTTACTCCTGTCTACCCAATGACCTATTTGAGTTAACTAACTCATGTCAGTTGCTGTTCCTACCCTTTGTTCTACCCCCCTAAGATTCTTACCCCTATACCTTCCTCCCTATGATTCTTATTTCCACAACTCCCCCCTAAGACTCTTCTTCCGTAACCTCCCCCCCTAAGATTCTGCTTCCGTAACCTCCCCCCCTAAGATTCTGCTTCCGTAACCCCTCCCTAAGTTTTCCTTTATTTTTCTCAACCGCAACAATGTATCTAAACCACATTCGAAACAAGTCACCCCCTTTAGAATTCAGATGCGTTTTAATCCATTCCGCTTACTTGCTCTATATTGCAAATCGGAAATAATCCGGTCACCGGAGAAATATGCCAATCCCCGGTAAGTCTAAACTTCTAATTTATTCAGCCGGTATCCATGTAATGGTGTATCTAAAGGTCCAATCCATCCCTGTTAAATGTTTGAACGCAACGATTTGAAAAGCGCATTTTATGTTTATGTGTAGTATTTTATTTTATTTTTATCCGTCCTTTGCTGTGTATGTTATGTTGATTTTATTTATTTTTATGTCACCATGTCAAAGAAGTATTTATTTTAAAATCCTTCAACTCGAAAGAAACAATAATATACTCGACGTTTGTTTGTTTAACTTTATCGTAAGTATCTCTTTTTTTCACAGAAATATCTCGAGATGTTCAATAACAAAGATTTCAGTCACAAAATCTTGTCACAACCGAACGTGTTTGTGACCGTATCACCATTTCCTCGCGACAGTGTTTATTCAATTGTTTGTTTACATAACCGCGTTTCTTACTATTAGTGTTATTGGACTGATTCGAATTCGAGTGTTTTAGTTCACCGGAGGAATGCAATGTTGTTTATATTTTGTTTTACGGCTCCATCAGTTCGCACCACCCTTCTAAATTTGGGTCAATATTCCTAGGTGTTATGAAATTTATGAGTTTTATCTGGTTTAGGGCACGTTTTTCCACTTTTGTTTCAAATTATTTGGTTTTTGAGTTTTATTTTTTTTCCGACTGTATTATTTAATGATACGTTTTTTTTTTTCCACTTGTTTTACGTTTTATATTTTTTTTTGAAGATGTTTTATTGGCACGTTTTTCACTTTTCGTTTATTCACAATTTTTTTATTTTTCAATTAATTATAATTTTATTTATTTGTTAATTCTATTTTATTTTTATAATATCTCAGAATCTTCTCAACTTGTAAACTTTTACTCTCCTGGTCACGTGGCAACAGTTGTAATGGTCCGCCACCCCTGGCTTTGACACCAATTGTGATGAACCCTACCTAATTAATTTACTTTTCTAAGCTTCTACCTCGTAGTTCAAATCTCGTAGCTACGTTCATAATTCTACCCTTATGTCCTACTGATCACACCCCTAGGTATGATGGCCTGACTTAAATCCCCCCCCCCCTTTTTCGATTTGTTTCTACCTCAGGCTCGTGATTTTCTAACCCCTATACTTTATAATCTAGCTGAACCTACCCTATTTTCTCAAATCCCTGCGATTTTCTCGCAGTAAACAAGATTTAAGATTTTTTGTTCACATTATTTCTATATTCTTCGTTGTGTATTTTTTTGTTTTAGAATTTACATCTGTTTGCATACTTAATATGCACACATATGTAGAGAAGATAATGTATTACGTGTGGTAACCCCTAGATTCTTTTAGAGAAAGTGTGAGAATTTTCCGATCTATTTAGTTATTATTATTTTAGTATATTAAACCGAGTTTGATAAACTAGCCTCACCCTTAAACCTCGTGTCTACTTGATTTCCGTAGGAATTTTGTTTGTTTATTTAATTCTTCCTATCACCGCTGATGCGTCGATAACATAAACCAACAGTTAATAAATTAAACATTTCAAGAAAGAAAACCTTACCTTTGTAGGATGGTCGTATTTGAAGGTCCAGTTTTATCACTCGAAGTCCTTGTCTGCAACTTCTCCTAACATAGTGTTTTGTATTCATGGTTAGTATTCGCAAAATTGTTGAAAGAGCAGGAGTGGATGGACATGGATGGATATGGGGATAATATGTTTGCTGAAAAGTCGGCTCCTCCGCTAACCAAGTGAAAACCGATGAACAACAATTACAAACCGGATTCTCCCCAGTACGTTTGCTAGGCTTGTCCTTAGATCCGAGTTTTACCCTCTTCAACGGGCGTCTCATGCTATGAAAGGGGCCCTTCACGCCAGCAGGGGGAATACCTAGTCTTCATGCCGTTTTTCTGTCTTACTCCGACTTCCGTCTCCTCCGGATTGAATTTTAACTCTACTGAGTCTAGAAGGGGTATTACATGTCTTCCCTTATCATGCCTCTATCCGTTGAATGTGGCGTAAGCTTGTGGCGGGCAGATCCATCCTCCCGCGTGACCGACCCAGCGTTACACTCCACCTCTGACTAGCTGACATAAAACGCACCTCATGAGCCTTATGTTTGCTTTCAGGTTCGACAAGGACATACGGTATGCAAATAACCTGCAGCTTTAATGCCGCGTCAGCGTACTGTCCGCATACGTCCTTCCTCTTCCCCGTATGCCCACCTCGACAATACCGCCACAAGATCAAAGCTCTCCGACCAGAAAGGTTGACACTTACATTTCCGGATAGCCAATACTCGCATACAGAAGCCTTGAAGTCTAGATGCGTGTGCAAATTCAGGATTTAGGACTGTATGAGTATTTGAACACCAGTGCTTTTTAAATGAGGTCACTAGTTCCTCGTGTGTTAGGTATTTAGGATTGCGAGTGATTATGGATTCTTGGATACCTACTTCCTATAAGCGAAATTTAAAAAAACGAGATAAATCATGTTGTAATTGAATCTCCTGAATAATTATGATGAGCTCTTTTTGAGTTTTTAGCTAGTCGCGGTACTTTACTTTGCGAAATTTTGTACGCTGAATCAATGCTACCTATTGGCGATCGCCCTAGTATAATCAAGTTGTTTAGAATTGAATGAATTTAACGTCGAAGTTGCTATCACATATTGAATGCAGATTTCGTCGTAAGCTATAATTGATAAACCTGCCCCTTGACATAAATGATTGGTTTTGTTTATTTGTTGATGGGATCTAGGTGACTGTGTCAATGGATGACATTGAACTCCAATCGAATTTTTAGATACACAATCGAAGGTCATATCAACATACCCTAATCATGCTGGTGAGAGGAAGCTAATAGGTATTTGTTTTACAAGTACGCTAGGATGCCAAAATTGATTTAGTGATGCGTTTCTATCTAATTATGTGTTAAGTATTTGTTTTATTTAATGTAAGTGTTGTTGTTAATTATTTCTCCCTCATCTTATTATTGTCTTTATTTGGTAATTTTAAAATATGGAATGTATTGCATTGCACTTCCCCTGCATACATACTGGAATAAATCATTATTATTATTATTATTATTATTATACAAGTATGCCAATGTAATTACCTAAAATTGATTGAGAGGTACATTTCTATTAAATCGTGTAGTACCTAATTGCACTGCGCCAATAGTTAATTAACTCCGATGAACGAATGAACGATAAGGGATAGATACATCATTTTTTATGGTTTATTTGTTTACACTTCACATAGACGACCTTCGGTTTACTGACCTACTTTGGAGATTGTTTATTTCTACGGTCATTGTCCTTTTGAAACACGATTCATTGTTTAACTAATTCTTTTATATTTTATTTGCCCTAGTTTTTACCCAAACATTGGTCGTTTAAGTAGGTACTTTGCTAACCTAAGAGGTATCTGGATGACCTGATTTCAACTAAGGTATAATTTGCTTGACCTAGTTTTGAGAAATATAGGTATTTCGGTTACGAATCAAACTGATATCTTAAGTCGCCGTATCCTTATGCGCGCTTAAATAAACAATAGACCTACCTAACTAAAACAAGTACTTGTATGACCTAATTTTTAAATAGGTATTTCCTGTGTGACCTGATTTTAAGACGCACGGTTACTCCCGCATACGAAATATAGAATAAGGGGACTCCTGAATAGTCATTCATTACGTTCTACGCGCCTCGATTCGTTTTATATGAGCTATAATAAATTAGCGTATTTCTAAAGCAGGTATTTCCTATTTGACCTACCTTCGAGCAAGTGAGAATTGTTACCAGTGTGTTAGTGACAAAACTTTAAAGCTCCGATTGGTTTTTTTTTGGTGATGCCGCCCGTTCTCTGTCTCTGAAAATAATTAATAATTGGTTAAATCTTACCAGCCTCGATCGATTACAATTTTTCAAGTCGGGAATCTTATGACAACGACATTGTGATCGAGGCTTCCCTCTTTTGTTTCCTAGCTAACGGATTCCTATCGGCCTTTTTGAGAAATGACTCTGATGACGGGAAAAACTCTTCAAATATCTGTCTATTTAAGATTCACTTCGGTATTTCACTTAGTTTCTCAACCTCGTACTAACTATTGTTTTTTATTTCATTCGATTCGAAAAATGATTTATCAAATTGCAATTCAGATGTTTTAATTTTAAAATCCGGAATTAGGTAAATTATTATTTATTCTGAATATTTTAATATCACTTTAAATTAATAACCGTAGATACGCACGTTTTCTAAGTGTTTGAATTATTATCACTTTTGTTTATTGTAATTAGTTATTTAAATCACAATGAAATTTTAAGGCATCTTATTGTCGTAACACCATGAATCGAGCAATTTGTTATTGTTATTAATTTCACCGATATTAAGTAATTTAAAGTAAAATTATAGTTTTAATTATTATATCATCTTTAGTTAGTTTTAAAAATAATCGCGTCATGTGTTTTCTTTTATCCGGTAAACTGTATTTATTTTAAGACACTGTATTTTTGTTAAATATTAGAAAGTCAATAACTATATGTTGTAAAAGAAACACGAATATTATTAAATTCTTATTATTGACTTTAAACACTTTCATAATAAAACAAAACACCCGAACTTTCACGAAGTATTATTTTTAAGTACTTTTTCGGATTTTTTATTCCTCAATTTAAAGGGAGATTATATACCGAATTTACTCCTTTGCAAACACTTGTAGAAATTTCAACTTTTGATAAAGAGTTTTACGTTTGTTCCTGGACCCCGGTCTGTATCCCAACTGCCAACCGACTCTCAACAAAACTCTCAATGAACTCCCCGTTCTTTATCAAACCATGGCGTTTTAAAGACTTCTTAAAGCTCTCTTTTCGTAGGAAAATGACTTCTGATCACCCAGACCTTCATAGAAAAAAACCCAAATTCGGTTCCTCCGTATACGACCTTTTGTCAAATCTCTGATAATCTCCTATCTCATGTTTTAGACCGAAACCAGCCTAACATCTCTCTCACGTAGGAAATCACATAAATTTTCTCATTGACATGTATTTATTTAAAATTTTTATGTACTTTGGTAATAAGTCATTGTTAATGTGTTTGTAATAAAGTTTTATGGGAATTCTACATATATTGTAAACATTACGTTAGAGCAACGTTAATTTTTATTGCCCTTTTTAATCGATAATGGGCCTTGTGTAAATAAAAGGCATGTTCGGATCTTCATTGTTTTTGAAAACAAAATACATGTGTGGTCGACAACCATTTCCTGCGTCCACTTTGTCAGTAGCCAAGCTCAATTATGTGATCCTTTCAACGGCACAAATGTTATAAAACGACCATTTCTGTTGAATAAAATCATCCGTAATTTGTCCGGTATTGTTACTTGACCCCAGACACTTAACAATACTAATTGTATTTCCTTTGAGATTGCAACTAGCACACAACTATGCCCCCAACGAAACCACCATCTTTTTATTAAATTTTCTTCTAAAAATCGTCCTTCTAATATCTCCGCTTCATTTAGAATTGATAACAATAATTTTCCACTGTTTTATGTATATTTTTCATTTTTCCTTTCGTCAGACTACGTTAAGCATCCTTTCCTGCGATTTGCTTTAATTGTAGAGTGACCAAAATGTACTGCGGTCTTAGATATATAATTTTCTCAATCTCCTGTTTGTTGTGAATGGTGTTGTCAGAACAGAGTTATCCTTACATCGGTACCTATTCAAGTAGTTCCAATTAGTTTTATCTTGAGATATTTCGTTCTAATTACTTCGTTTCACCGTTCCATCACCATATAAATAGGGTTTTCCCCCTTTCCCAGGCTATTATCTTCAGTTTTGAAATTTTCCGAGATTCCACCCGTTTTTTGCGATCATTCCAGGTCGGTTTTAATTAAATCGTCCTCTGGGACCATTCATGTTACGTTTTCCGTGCCCTTATCGGTGATATTTATTTTCAACATTCCCGCCTAAGATTTTTTTTGTTTCCATTTGAAACTTTTGGCGCCCAAAACCTCCAGTTTTCGATCTCGCCTTATGTAAACACGATCCGGGGTTAATAATCCTTCAACTCTTTGTCTAAAGGTTTGTTTATTATACAGTTCGTTCACCCTACGTTCCTGTGAGAATTTATTCAAGGCCACTCAATCTGATCAAAGTCCACTAACCCTATACACGCCTCTATTTTCTCTGATTGGTTCAGATTATTATTAATCGCTGTACACAAAGGGATATTGGTAAAATTTAAACTTTCTTTGTTCTCGAGACAATTATGATACGGGGCTTCCCTCGCTTCTGTCTTTATACAGATCTCTGTAATAATTCCCAACTGCTCGGACAGATGTCGCCGAATGTACCGAATTCTCTACATAGTATTAAGGAGAGAAAAAAAATTCTTGTGGGCTTCTCGTAGGTTGAAGGTTAGCATTCATCACAACTCACAATCCGGAGGTCGCGGGTTCGAACCCGGCATGCGCAAATAAATTTTATTTGATTAATTTGTGTTATTTCACAATTAATTCATTTAAAATAATATATAGTATATTTGCGGCATGTTCCAGAGTGGAAGATACGATCACTATCGCCCTAGTGTAAGACCACCATTCAAGAGTTGAAACGATGCTTGAAAATGGCTTTAGCCGTGTTTGGTGACCAGATCTGAATAGCCAGGTACTTCCCAACCTTCCTCTTCCCCACCTCCTTCCCCTCCCCACTACCTTCAGCCTCACAACATACCCCAATTGGGGATGCCGTAGTCTCACTGGCTCCAGACGGGAGCAGTTGAGATTCTTGTGCGGTATTCATTGTAAAAAAAAAAAGCCATATGAGGCAACATTTCGAATCCGAATGGCGGCTTCCACTAAAGCTATAATGAAAGTATCTACCACTCCAAACTAAGAAGGGCGACCTCTAATCGGAGTAGGCACAAGAAGCCTTCTCAGTCCTTTGTCATTTGGAGTCACGTGTTTTTGCTGAGTTATATCACCAGATTCTTAGAATTTTCCGATTTATTGTTACAAACAAAATAATGTCTCGAAAACAAATTATTCGTTGATCTCATCATTTTTACGAAAAATTATATTTATTTGCAATACACGTGCTTTTGTGGGATTATTACATAAGATTTATTGTGGGTCAGAATAATACTTAACAGATAAATGCCAAATTTTGTTCATTGTATTTTTTTTCTACGTGTAGATAAAACAGATTTCTAAGTTGTATATTAATTCACAAAATTAGTTGTTTATTTTCTCCCTTGATACTGAATGAAGATCGTATTTTGAAATCCGACAGAATAATGTTGATTTGAAATGACATTTACTTTGGTTGTGTAAGGTAAAAAATGCACAATTTGAGTCCTTACTTAGCACCTACTTACCATTTTTTCTAATTTTCTTTTAATTTTTTAAATTTATTTTTATATCTTGCTGTGGAACAATCCTCCTCTTCGCACGGTAGGAAATTATAATCACAGGTTCAAGGAAATACTTACATGTGGGTATTTTGTAATCAAAAACATAAGTTACAAAATAACAAGAGAAAACAAAAAATATCAAACAAGAATGGACACATAATATAAGCACAAACCAAAGGTAGCAATTTACAGGAAGGTGCTAATCCAAGTACACAAAGGCAAAAAAGAAATGATTGATGATTACAAATACGGAGAAAAGATATTGAGATAAAAAAATAAACAAGACAAAATGAAACATGTACTTAAAAATATTATTTTGCATAACTTTGAGATGATGAATAACCGCAAAGTAATGTTGACTGTTTTTATACAGATTTGAAAGGGATTTAGATAGTATGTAGGTCTGGATAAAGAATAACACTAGAAATGCGTTGTGGGCGTCTTTCGTGATCAAATTCTAGGCCCATTCATTCACAACTGCGTTTTCGAAATTTAGATAAGATGGAGTTCAACGATTCCAGGCGAGTGTACGTAAAGCGGAACGCTGGGGAGTTGGGCTAAATGGAACATTTGTTTCCATTCAAATTTGTGTGAATGGCACTTCTAGTATTATATTATTTATTCTATGTCTGCAGGCAAGAGAGTTACGAAATTATTTTAAGTCCTGTTTTGTAGTATATATTAGAGAAATTCTTATTTTATTGTTATATTGATTCGACTCCGACCCCTAAGCTTGTTTACACGACAATATAATAATAGCAGGCAAGTCCATTAAGCTTGTTTTCAAGCTAACGCGCGTGTTCCCACATAAAATCTTATAACTCCGTTTTTGTTCAAGTGACAATCATAAAACCAAAAGAAAAATATCTATAATAAATTACGCTACACATCTCTATTCAAAGTTGTCCATAAAAATCGATGAAAAACACTGTACTGTAGAAATAGTTTTCACCCGCCAAAATGCATTTGTACTGTTAATTTTTTATTAAATATTTTTGTATGAAATGGTAAAAACTGAGAAAATAAAATTGTTTATTATACATTTGTATGATAAAACGAGGGTTTTATTTACGTTTTCCGTGATTTTAGTACCGTTTTAACATAAAAAATCAAGTGAGTCGTTTTTACAACTTTTTATGTATATTTGCATTCCAAATTCTAATATTAGCAAATTTCAATATGTATTTGTAATAATATAATTTGAAAGCGTATTTTATCACCTTTCAAAAACAGTTTTTAGTTTTTCGCTACGTTTAGAAATACTTAATTTATTGGAATTTAATCGCAAAACGGAAATAACACAATTTTTTTATGAATCTTACAGTTGGTTGAGACCAAAAGCATACACAAAGGCGTTAAGGCTCTGCAACCGGGATCGAAAAAAAGAAGATGGAGAGATACGAAATTACAAATGTTAGTGGAGAGCGCTAACATTTACAGCGACTAAATCGATGCGAAAATTGAGAAAATGTTTAATAAAACACGACTCGTTTAAAAAAGAGTAAAAATCTCGCGAGCATTATCTTAAACAGCATTTAAAGGAACACTGTGAATTTTTTCATACATATAACTTGTAAAATAACTGAAACAAATGTGTTAATAATAATTTTTGGAGCATACTTTGCGATTTTTTTTCTATCGAGGGAATTTCATATAACTTGCGTTTCGGCGCGGGCAAAGTCTAGATATTATCTTCAAGAAAAACATATATTTTTTTAGAGAAATAAAATATATTTGTAAAATAAAATATATTTGTTTGAGGGAAATATGTAATAAATCGGTAGAAATCCGGGTTGCGGGCCCTTAAACCAAAGTTTTATATCGTCACTGAAAAAGAAAAGCGTTTTATTTGTGATTTCAAAAGTTTTATAGTTGTAATTTCTCAAGACTGAAATCACGTTGCTGCGGTGCGGTGGGTATTCTCCTACAGTATTGGAAATCGTTCCCAGTAAATAAAACAAAACAGTTTTAAACTACATTCTTGGCTTCAAGAAGTCGGAAAGCACTACGAATGGGGTTCTTATTATTTAATATTCTTTGTCCGTTTTCAAAAGTTGTAACGTTGCGATATCTCGGGTTAATTCTAACGATATAGGTCCATTTTGCAGAAGAAATGGCTGAGATCGTGACCGAACGATCTGGCCCTGTGCCAAAAGCGCATTTGTTACCATTTGTGGAAGACCGTGGAATATTATGTTCCAAATACGGTGGAGTTCTCTGTATGTTTACTGAAGCCTAGTTACTCGATACTTTATGGTGGTTTGTAAACTTTAACAAGTGAACTGAAACTTTTTTTTTGGTTCTACCACAAAAGAAATTCAGGGGGGGAAGGGTGTGTAGAAAGCTGACGTCAACATCTAACTGATGGTAAATCGGGTGAATCTCATACTTGGGCAGCTCCATACAAACCCTCTTAATTATTCGAGGACTGTTAGCGAGAATGGAGGAAAGTTGACCACCATAAAGGCGTTTGTATAATTAACCGTCAGAACGTATAGATCGTAGTGCGCAAATAAATTTTATGTGATTAATTTGTGTTATTTCACAATTTACTCATTCATTTAATTAAATATTTGCGTCACGTTCCAGAGTGGAACTCTCAGTATCGCTCAGGTGTGAGACCACAACTCAGAATTGAAACGTTGCTTGAAATGGCTTTAGCCGTGTTTGGTGACCAGATCTGAATAGCCAGGTACTTCCCTACCTTTCTCTCCCGCATCTTATTCTTCCCCACCATCTCTAGTCTTACTTCTTCTTCTTTGCGTGCCGTATCAGGTCCCCCCGACGTTGGCGATCACTTTTGAGAATGTCTCTCTGTCTTGCGCTGCCCGGAATAGCTCCTCCACACTTCTAATGCCGGTTCACTCTCGTATATTATGCAGCCAAGACATTGGTCTCCTACCAGGCCCTCGGCGACCCTCTTCTATCTTGCCTTTCAATATCAAATGGAGCAAGTGATACTTCTCCCCTCGAAAAATATGACCCAGATATGAAATTTTCCTGATTTTTATTAATGTAAGCAGTTCTCTATCTGCTCTAGCCCGCCTGAGAATTTCTGTGTTAGTGATCATGTCGGTCCATGGGACCTTGAGCATTCTCCGGTGAAGCCACATTTCAAAGGCCTCTAACCTGTTCATGGTTTTTACTTTCAAGGTCCATGTTTCACATCCATAGAGCAAGACCGACTACACATAACATTTTAGCATTCTCTGCCTTAGTTTTAAGCTGATATTGTCATTGCAGAAGAGGGATTTCCTTTTAATGAACGCAGTTCTTGCTGCTTTAATTCTGCATCTTACCTCCACATCTGGGTCAAGAGTCTCCGTGAGAATACTGCCGAGGTATCTAAATCTTTCCACCTTTTCGACATTGCAACCATTTAACAGTATCAATGATTCAGAGTGATCTAGTCATCCAAATGTCATCCATTTAGTTTTATTGACGTTGATTGTTAGGCCCAGTTGCTCACCAGCATTATTAACAAGATTTAATAGGTCTTGGAGGTCATCGATATAGTCAGCTAGCTTAGCTAGCCTTACAACATTCCCCAATTCGAGATGTCATAGTCCCACTGGCTTCAAACGGGAGCAGTCAGGACTCTTGTGCGGTGTACACATAAAATATGAGTTCCCGGTATCTTTAAAATTCCTTGCAGTGCGCAGAACAAAACCCAGCATTCTCAATGAAGTACCACAAGCCATCTCAATATCAGCATGAAATGTCAGCCTACTATCAAACATGATTCCAATATCCTTCACGGTGGATACCCGTTTTAAAGTTCGGGTGACCATCTTATACCTGTAATATCAGGTATGACGTATGACACGCCCTAGTGAATGACAAATTAAACGAGTGCAATTTACAAGCGGTAGAAGCGAAACTTTACCAAAACAACCTCAACCAATACTTAAAAAGTGAGATCATAATCAAAGCGACCAATGAGCGCAAATCGCGCGTCTTTACCGTTTCATACATATATCAATCTGTATTATTATTATTTTAAAATAACAAAAAAAAAAAAAATTAAAATCAGTATGTTTTTTCAATATTTTTATTTTTATTTTATAATAGCTGAAAAAAAACCCTTTTCACTTATTCTACCTACGAAATACTAACTTTTTATACAAGCTTTATATATATATTTTTTTTTTGTCTATTTTATACTTTGTGTACTTGGAAATATAGTATTTTGTTTTAATATTACCCACACTCAGGCAGTGCCTTAGTGGGTTTTCATTTCTTGTTCATACTATTTGTTATTATATATTATGTTATTATATGTATACTATTTGCTATTATACATTATCAGCCTTACTAAAAAACGCAGTGAAAATTTTATTCAATTGACAAACGGCCGCGGATGTGAAAACATTACTAATTAAAAAATTGTTCATGGAAAATAATACACTTGGTTTACACGGCCTGAGAGGGTACTTTATCTCTGTTTTAGTAATGATATCCTAACGAAATTTTTCCAAAGTATTTTGAATGTTCTATATATTTCTTATTTTTGAAGGTGTTGTAAAAATAAATACCATTTATGAAAACTAGATAAAATTACCTTTTAGATTTGTGTATTTAAAATACACTTTAGTTTTCAAAAACTGCCATATTTTAAGATCCAAACTCGGAAAAAATGGAAAAAAATTTCGTACCCAAACATTTTTGACCAAAATGTAGAGAAATTAAAAAAAAATCTAAATTTCAAAAACACAGTCCTTTTATGTAATAAATTTGAAAGGAAACCATCACCTCACTTTTTCCTCGTGCATACAATAAAAAAATAATAAAAAATTTCAAAGTTTTTTTTATTGCCAAAAAAATAACTTAGAAATAATAACGGAATTTCAAACAGATTTCTTGCATCTTTGAAGACGTTACTTTCTTTGATAGGTTTACGAACACATGTATTAGATATTAATATTATAAAAAAATATCACTTTTAAGAAATTCTCTGAAACTGAAGATGTTAAGTGAATTGGTTATTATAATATAAATTATAATCACATATAAGTAAAATTAAAACAAACATCCGCGGAGCCAGACTTTTTTCGCGGCTTTAATTTTTTCAGCGCGAACGAGAAATGCGCATGGGCACTAACCGTCGCCACCTACCGGCTGTGAATGAAAAGAAACAATTTAATAAGTAAATTTTAAGAAATTACAATGTTGTCAAATCTAAAAATACATTGAATGTATTTTTACAACGTGATCACGCAAGGGTGTTATTAGTAATATATCTTGTTTTATTGTACACCTTGTTTATTTATGTTATTGTAATAACACAGGTTATCGGTCGCGCTGTGGTTTTTTTTAGTAAGGCTGTATATGTACAAAGAAATGAGAATAAATAAAGTTAAAAAAAAAAAAAAAAAAAAACAATAGGAGCCATTAAAAGTGACATCATAATCAAAGCGGCCAATGAGCGCAGTTGATGCGTCGCAGGTGCAGTAATCGTCATTTCCGTTTCAACCGAAGTTAAAATAGGACGGAGGAGTGTTGGATAGCCTAAAAATAACATCAACCATAATAATTTTTGATGTGAAAACTATCACCGACCTTAGTAGGAAACAGAAAAGAGGATCGGAAGTATTTAAACATATTTTTGCCAATGCAGCTATAATAATATAATATATTCTTTTTTTGTCATATTGTTTTCGTTTCATAACATAAAATGTATTAAGTTGTTTTGCAATTTGAAACATTAAAAAAGTGTCTTCATCGAATTTCATTAAACGTGTGACGTTCAATGATATGATTATATAAATATATACCGTTTTCCTCGATCGTCTATTGGAGCTGCGAAACTTTGGGGGTGATTGGGTATTTACGGAAAACTAAACAAAAAAATGTTTCAATTTGTGCCCAAATAATAATTATTATTCCTACCCACTCGGTCAGCCGTTCTATTTAAGTTTTGAAATGTGAGGAAGGCCATTTTGCTATCCCGAACATTTGCAAAAGTAAAGCTACATTTACACTTGACATTTTTTTTTATATTAACCCCCCCCCCCCCTTCAAAGTTTCGTGATTTGATCATGGATGACGGTGTTTTCCAGTATCAAGAGAGATAAGACAATAGTAAGTTCAAATTGGGGGGCGGGAATGGGTGCCGCCGCCCCGGGAACCTTTATTTGATAACCAACATCTCTGCCGTAGGTCACCCCAAGTGGTTTGCTACGTTTGGTGATTTAACATGGGTGCCCGGGTTCATGGGGTGAGGTTTGTCTGGGTCTTGGAGGCGGATGACCAGGACACACTGAATCCCAGATTCCTACCCACCCCTTAAACCCTTTTCCTTCCCAGAACTGTCCCCTCCTTCCATTTCTTAAAAAAAAACCTCCACACAGCATCCCCAAAGATGACATAGGCCCTGAGGGAAACCCATTTTTCTGTGAAGCTCATGTAAAAAAAACTACCATTTTTATAGGAAACAATCATTTGAACAATGAATTGGTTTGTAACCTGGATAGCGTCTAGGATAAATATATCCGAAGTGTCTTGTTCTCTTTCATATTTTCGTTTAGATTTTTATTGTAATCTTCATCTTCAATGAAATACGTTCTTTAGAAAAATATGTTTTTACGGAAAAAAATTTAATTCATAAAAAACTATTTATGTTTTTCGCTTTTACGAAGTTACTGCACTTTACCCTACTTTACACCGTGTGTATTAATTGAATTTTTGAGAAATTTGGCCTTAAGGTGATACGACACATTGTGTGAAATTCTGTATCAGGTCTCTTATAAAAACACTTTACGTAGATGGCGATAAGGTTTAATTTCCCATGTAACACCAGCCACCTATTTTGATTTATTAACGAAACAAAATACGCCAAAAAACGTGTTTTTTTTGAGAAGCTCAAGCACAAATATTTAAAAGTTTAATATTTTCTAAAGAATTTCATTTTCCGCAACCACAACCAAAAAGGGATTTGTAAGTAGGAATTTTGGACTTTTAAGCCATTTTTATAGGCCAGATTTTTTCTGGATTTATAAAAAGACTAATAAAAAAATACTCAATTTTTTTCAAGGCCATGTGTTCACTTGCAGTCTTTAATAAAGTATTTCTAAGCGATATAATTTTCAAACCAAAATCAAAACAATTTGCTTAGTAGTACTTATTAAAAATGCTGTGTACCAGTATGCTATATATTATTATGTAGATAGTATAGTCAAGAGAACTTTCAGTAGAGTAATAACAGAGTTAACCAATTAAATTAGTAACTCACGAAGAGAAGCGAAGAGACATACTGGTAACAAGATTATATTACCTTTTGAGAATTATTACCTCAAGGCTTGAGGGAACTGATTTCTTATCTACTAACTTGTAATTAATTATACGAAGCACTATAATATAGATACGTTTTTAGATTGTCACGGCCAAACGTATTTTCGTTTTTTTTTTTGGAATGTTATGCCGTGTTGCGCTACCTCCTTCTTTAGCCAGTAAAATATGATTAGTACAATAGCCTTCAGTATATTATAATTGCTCAGCTTTTTCTGTATATGAATTAAAACTCAAATATTTTAAGTTAATAAGGAGCTCAGAAATATGTAACAAAACTAGCAGACCCGGCCACACGTTATTGTGGCTAACGAAACACAACGTCATTAACCAACCTTTATAAAATCCCCACCATCCGCTTGCCAGCTGCCCGCTGCCCGCTGCCTGAATTGAATATTTGAATTTCTCGTTTTTTCTCTACTATAATAAGCATGTTTTATACAAATCAACCTTCCTCTTGAATCACTCTAACTATTGGTCAAAACCGCATGAAAATCCTTTGCGTAGTTTAAAAGATCTATGCGCACATACATTTTGAGCGATTTCATTTTATACTATGTAACTAGCAGACCCGGCCACACGTTGCTGTGGCTAACGAAACACAACGCCATTACCCAACCATTATAAAATCCACACCACCTGCTTGCCAGCTGCCCGCTGCCCGCTGCCTGAATTGAATATTTGAATTTCTCCACTTTTCTCTACTATAATAACCTTCCTCTTGAATCACTCTATCTATTGGTGAAAACCGCATGAATATCCGTTGCGTAGTTTAAAAGATCTATGCGCACATACATTTTGAGCGACTTCATCAAATACAATAATTCAAATCAAATACCTACTTACTCTAGGACATCTATTTTCCTATTTCTTCCGTTGAACGAATTTCAAAAGTGACTATAGTACGGCCCGCCAGCCGTTTTAAATCACACAAAAATATGTTTTCTGTAAATTTCTCGGCTTTTCTCTAATATAATTTACATAAATTATACATAAAAACATTCCTCATCAATCACTCTATCTATTGGTGAAAACCGTATGAAAATCCGTTGCGTAGTTTAAAAGATTAACGCGCACATACATTTTAAGCGACTTCATTTTATACTATGTAATGATAATGATGATGAAGGAGATAGAAACAAAGCAATAGAATAAAATACCGTACCTTGGCACGGTATTTTATTCTATTGCTTTGTTCGTACCTTGGCTTGGTTAATTGGAAAAATATTTAGAATTAGACTGAAAGATAAATTAATTTGGTTATTCAAAATACTAGCATTACTATTTAGGGATTTTCTGATTTCTAGTGCTTCTAAAGTATCTAATTTTTTGCATTTATTGTTACGGTGAAGAATTTTAACCCCTGTGTCCTTATTAAAAGTGTGATCTGTAGAAATTAGGTGATTAGCAAACTCTGAAAAAATATTATTATTTAAGCATCTTAAATGTTCGATGATTCTAATGTTGACCCTTAAGTGAGTGTACTTCTTCCCCAACGGAAAGGAAGAAAAAGAGGTTGTAGAGCTGGGAGAAAGGTTAGATTAGTAAAAAACCTGCGGTTAGCACAAACCAGGAATTTGCGCCTGCCCAAGTCTCTAAATGTTGCCGCTTGGAATGCGAGATCAATTGCCAATAAACACGAAGACATTGTGGATCTGATAACTAGCAAAGGTATTCACATTTTGGCGCTATCGGAGACTTGGCATGAAAATGCTGACTCCTACTCCATCAAAACCCTTCGGTCAAGTGGGTTCTCGGTGTATGAAGCTGCAAGGCCGATAAAATCCGACACAAGTAATATTAATTTTACGAATCACGGGGGAGTTGCAATTGTAGCGCAAAATGGTATTCGCTTAGACAGTATAGGGATACGTCAGGTATATACCACTTTTGAGTTTGTCGGCTGCAAGGCTTCTGCTAATGGCGCATCCCTCGTGATAATTTCCATCTACCGTCCCGGGTCATGTGCAGCCACCGCAATTTTTTTCAATGAATTTAGATCTCTCCTAGAGTGCACCTCTAACTATAATTGCGACGTTATTATTTTGGGAGACGTAAATATTCACTTGGAAAAAAAAACAATCCCTTGGCCCTAAAATTCACCAAAATTCTACGTGACTTCGGCTGCGACCAGTGGGTGAACTCACCTACTCATGACGCGGGGGGTACACTTGATGTAATAAAGCGTAAATGTTACTGACATTGGACTATCGGATCATCGTCTCGTCACATCCGAGTTTGCCTTCGATCCTCCAAAATTAGAGTTCAAATCCGTTGTCTCCAGAAATTGGAGAGAATTCGACTTCGAGGCATTTTGCAGTGATTTGAAAGCGTCGCCTCTCTGTGATAAGGAAAAGTATAACGAGAGCCAAGCAGAAGAGTTAGTAACTCTATATAATTCTACGCTACGGGCATAACTCGATAAAAATGCTCCTTTCACAGAGAAGGTCTGCCGCATTAGGAATTGCAGCAAATGGTTCGATGATGAATGTCTTCAAAAGAAGAGGGAAATGCGGAAATTTGAGAGGATTTACAGACGAAACCCGACTTTCAGCAATCGGCAGCTTTGGATTACCAAGCAAAAAGTTTACAAGGAAGAAGTCACACAGAATAAATCTAACTTTTGGTGTGAGCAAATTAAGACAGAAAAGGACCCTCGAAAACTTTGGCAAAACATAAGGACTCTGTCTGGAGAGAGCAACAATAAGGTTGATTCCTCTCTTGAAGCAAACAGCCTCGCAACATACTTCAGAAGTAAGGTTGAACAAATTCAGGCCCTCAGTGTGGTAGGATCGTCTTCTATCGCAGCATCAAGTCCGCTCTCCGGTGACTTCTCTACTTTTGCAGCAGTAACGGAAGAAGATGTCACGCGTGCTATAAAGTTTTGCCCTAACAAGCAATGTACTCAAGACCCCATACCTACCTGGCTCTTAAAACAATGTCTTCCGGATATAGCGCCTGTAATTACCGCAATTATCCAGAAGTCATTAGTAAATTCACTTGTACCGGGAACACTCAAGAAATCAATAATAACTCCGATTCTAAAAAAAAAAAATCTTGATACTGACAATACGGATAATTACAGGCCAATATCCAATCTACCATTCCTTTCTAAACTGCTTGAGAAAATCGTTGCCAAACAATTGGTGGGGTACTTGAACTCCGCCGGTCTATTTGCCAAAAATCAATCCGCTTATCGACAGTTTCATTCAACGGAAACTGTTCTTCTGCGGTTAATTTCAGACTTGATCATCGGGATGGAAGCAGGTATGTTGGGTTTGGTATCTGTTCTTGACATGAGTGCGGCATTTGACACGGTAGATCATAGTATTTTATTAAATGTGCTTGAAACCGAATTTGGCGTTCGAGGTGATGTTCTCCAATGGATGAAATCATACCTGTCTGGACGAGTAGCCTCAGTAATTTTCAATAATTGTACTTTACCTGAAACTCTCATAGAATGTGGAGTTCCCCAGGGTTCTGTCTTGGGTCCCATTCTTTTCATTCTCTATACGAATCGCCTCGAGAAACTCATTCAATCAGCTGGCTTTGAATCACAAGGCTATGCAGACGATCGTTTCATTTTCAAGTTTTGTTCCCCGGATGAAAAAGACGTCTTTAAAGACGAGGTGGTTAGTTTCATTAACACAGTCTCAAGTTGGATGTCTGTCAATAAACTCAAACTTAATCCGACCAAGACGGAATTTATTTGGATAGCTTCTCCTGGAAGGCAAGCCCTCATCGACTCTAATCCAATCCATATTCAGGGCACAGATATAATTCCTTCTACAGAAATAAAGTTTCTAGGTTTCACTATAGACAATAGTCTTTCTCTAGAATCACAAATTTCAAAATCTGTAAGTTCAGGCTTTTTCCATCTAAGGCAGATAAAATCAATCAGGCGTTGCCTTCCCTCTGATGGAGCAAAGTCACTCATAAATTCGTTCGTTGTCTCACGTATGGACTATTGTAATAGTGCGTATGCTGGCTTGCCTAAAAAACAATTCAATAGAATCCAGTCCGTTTTTAATGCTGCGGCGAGAATGATTTTTGGTGAATCTAAGTATTGCCGTATAACCCCGCTTCTAAAGGATCTTCATTGGCTTCGATGCCCTGAAAGAATAGAGTTCAAGATCTGCTTAATGACCTTCAAAGCATTGCAAGGAATGGCGCCAGCCTATATATCGGAACTATGTGTCCGACAAAACTTAAGCGATAGGCAGCTTACTCTAAGGTCAGCAGATCGAGATGTTACTAATCGTTTAATCGAACTTTCGAGGTCAAATCGAGCTGTTTACTATGATCGATCTTTTCGTGTAACTGGCCCGCTCATTTGGAACAAACTTCCCTCAGCTCTTACTAATATCCAGAACTTGGCTGAATTCAAAAGAGCTTTAAAAACAAACTTATTTAAAAAATCATACCTTTCATGAATTTCAACTCCTTTTCAATCTACTATAATAAGCCATGTTCCTCAAGTTTCTGGTAATTGTTTGGTTTCGATTACCTCCTTACTATAGTTTTATGTGCACTCTGAATTTGTATTATTTCTAAATGTTAACTGCCTCCTGTTCTATATAATTTAGTTTAAATGATTCTTGTTGAATGGCACCGTGATGGTTTATCATTATATATTGTCCTGTGCCAAAACAGCACTCACTATTGTTGTTAATATTGTTTTTTAGGAATTGCTTTGTATATTTTTGTATATTCGTTATTTCACATTATTTAATAAATTTTTTAAGGACTCGTAAAGAACACTGTAGGTTAATTTTAAGTTTATTATAATTAAGCGCACTTGAAGTAAAACATCACAAAACTGCGCTATATAAATACTACGTTATTATTATTATTATTATTTACATTTCGAGTTGTTTTACCTATGTAGAACGAAGGACAATCATTGCAAAATAGTTGGTAAATGATTTATTATTATCTCTATGTACCTTAAATTAACAAAATAACTTATAATACCTTAAAATTAACAAAATACAAACATTCATTATATAGAGACAATGTTGTGTACCCCTGGCTAAGTGTGTATAAATACCGTAACAAGAATTTCAACTACCAGTCTGAAAATGTACGTAATGCGATGAAACCGGTCCTGGCCCCCTAGCATGGTCGATCGATATTGGTTTTATCGAAAATGTCGGTAACTTGATATCGCTCCCGAGCACGACTGCAGGACGCCAACGAAGAAATAACATTTTAAGTCAAATAAATTAGGAACCCTTAGTCGATGTGAACTGTTGTTTGTTCATTAGCGGCCTGAAGTCGTGCTCGGGAGCGATGTCAAGTTACCGACATTTTCGATAAAACCTGTATCGACCGACCATGCTAGGACCTCTGGTGAAATATAATAAGTGGAAGAAAGTACAAAAGTGTTTTAATTTCAAATTCAAATACTTAGGAGTTACATTAGATTCCAAACTAATATTCAACAAGCATGCTGAATATACATACTCAAAAGAAAATTGGGAAAAAAATATCTTTTTTGGAAAGAATTCGGAAAAAACTATCTAGTAAAACTGCAATCACTATCTACAAATCAATTATTGCTCCACATTTTAACTATTGCACCACTATCCTTTTCCTTTGTAACGAACGAGAACAAAATAAGTTTCAAATTTTTCAAAACAGGGCAATGAGAATAATAATACTTCGGAGAAATAGATTTTCAAAAGTAAACAAAATGTTAAAGGAACTGAATTGGCTAACCGTGAAACAGATGCTCACCTTGAGTACGATGATATTTATACATAAAATAATAAACAACATTTTACCAAAATACTTCTCAAATAAAATTATATTCAACAAGGACATTCATAGACAAAACACAAGGACGTGCAAGGAAATCAGGCTTCAAAAAAAGGACAAGGCGAATACGCAGAACAGTTTACTGTACAAAGGGATAAAGTCACATAACACGCTACCAGAAACTTCAAAGTCCACATCGATTGTAAAGTTCAAGATGTATCGTAGGAGCTACATAAAAGTTAGTTTGCATTATGAAATATTATAATTAATTATAAATTTGTAAACTTAAATGTACAAATTACTTACATAAAAATTAATAAATAAAAAAAAGAAATATGCATTTATCGGTCAGTGTAACAAATTATTCCATTATTCATTTCAATATGAAAAAAGAGTGTTTAAAGTTGGTTGAGGTTGAGTCGTTGAGTATTAACCAAATTTAAAATATTAAATACTAGCTGGTTCCCGGCACGCCAGGAAATGCCATATCTTAATACATATATAAAACAAAGTCGGGTTAGTTACACTATTTATAACTCGACATCGGCTGGACCGATTTTGATAATTTTTGATTTGTTGGATTTGTCTCCGCCCCGGATAGGATAATAACTAATAAAACATAGCAAAAATTCACGAAAAAGAAAGTTATGAAGAAAATTCATTTCCTCATACATTTTGGATGGAACGAATTTTCATCTTTTGAAAGAGATGCAGCAATATTGTGTTAGTTGAAGTTTGAATTCCAAAAATTCGAAAACGTCAAATGTCAATGCGCTGATTTTTTTGCTTTTGTTCTTAATCATATAATGTTGTGTCTCTTTCTTACACACTAAATGACAACAGTCGAAAATGAGACAAACTGTTAACGTGTCTCCACCCTTCCAAAGGAAAAATACAATAATTATAATAAATTTCCCTCACACGTATAAAGAAAATGAAACGCAATTCCCGTAAGGGGCCATCCATAAATTACGTCACACATTAAGGGGGGGGGGGGAGAGGGGAGTAGAAAGTGTGACTAGGGGTACGGGGTGGTCATCAGCTCTGTAAAGTTACATGTAAAAAAAAATTGAAATACTGTTTTGATTATTTTTAGATGTCACACTAGGGGGGAGGGGTCTCATAAATGTGACGATGTGTGACAGGGACGGGGGGGGGGAGGGTAAAAAATATCACGAAATTCGTGTGACGTAATTTATGGATGGCACCTAAGTAAGTGGAAAAGTAAGAAAATCACAAAAATATAAATTTGTACACAAGGTCATCTCTGATACAAAGCACGGACAGTTGCGGATCGATAATTAATTGTTTCGTTGTGTAATTTTTAACTCAATAAAAAACTGAATTTAATTCAGCTAATAAATTAACACAACAGTTATTTATTCTGAGGGGGTACGAAGTTCGCCGGTTCAGCTAGTCTTAATATATAAAACAAAGTCGGGTTAGTTACACTATTTATAACTCGAGAACGACTGGGCTGATTTTGATGATCTTTGATTTGTTGGATTTGTCTCCGCCCCGGATATGATAATAACTATTAAAACATCACAAAAGTTAACGAAATAAATAGTTATAAAGAAAATTATTTTCCCCATACATTTTGTATGGAACGAATTCTCCTATTTTAAAAGAACTGCAGCAATATTGTGAGGGGTATAATATTGAATTGTGCATGAATTCCAAACATTCAAAAACGTCAAATGTCAATGCGTTGATTGTTGTGCATTTGTTTTTAATCATATAATGCTGCCCTTCTTTCCTACACACTCAATGTCAATAGTCGAAAATGAGACAAATGGTGAACGTATGTCTGCACACCTCCAAAGGAAAAATACAATAATTATAATAAATCTCTGAAATGAAATGCATTTTTTACATAAGCTCCACACAGGAGGCCCTGAGGAAAATAATTTCTCTCAGGACCTATGTCATCTTAGGGGATGCTGTGTGGAGGATCTTTTTAAGGAATGGGGAGGATAGAAAGTTCTGGGAAGGAAAAAGGTATGAGGGGTGGGTAGGAATCTGGGGGTCAGTGTGTCCGGGAGTGACGGACGTATGAATCCATCCCTCCAACTGTGGTGCAAGGCGATGAGTCGAGAGAGTCCGGCTGGAAAGGTCAAAAGGCCTCCCTCAACCAGTCTCACTCGATCCGGCCCGCCACGCAGCAGGTGGACAGGCGCATCAACTGCCAAGACCCGGACATGAGTCACCTCGGGCACCCCTGCTAAATCACCAAACGTAGCGAACCACTTGGGGTGATCTATGGCAGATGTGTTGGTTATTCAATAAATGGTTCCCGGGGCGGCGGCACCCGTATCCGCCTCCCGAATTCCCGTAAGTAATTGTAAAAGTAAGAAAATCACAAAAATATAAATCCGTACACAACGCCATCTCTGATAATGACAAAAACAAAACACGGACAGTTGCGCATTGATAATTGCTTCATTGCGTAATTTTTAACTTAATAAAAAAACTGAATTTAATTCAACAGCTATTAATTCTGAGGCGGTACGAAGTTCGTCGGGTCAGCTAGTTATATATAAAAATACATTGTTTGCCGTTCGCCCCCGTTCCCCTCCCGCGTCCCCTTTCAAGATAGCTTTATAAATTATAACCTATATATTCTGATGGATGAGCTATATTGTTGTAAAGTTTCATTAAAATCTATTCAGTAGTTTTTGCGTGAAAGAGTAACATACACACATACATCCATACAAACTTTCGCGTTTATAATATTAGTAAGATAAAGTTATTCTGATTGAATTTCACATTTTTTCTAATGCCGTTTGTTCAGACCTTTCTTATTTTGTATCCTTTTCAAAAACATATTCCATATAAAGCAAATCCTTCCACCGTACGTTAAAAATCATTTTCTTGAATAATTCCTTTTAACCCTGGATAGCTAGCGTTCGTCAAAACGACGACCATCGAATGCAAATCTACCTGTCGCTTTTGAATGCTCCTACTAAGAGCGTAGCCATCACGACATGCCAACTTAGTAGCCACTGGACTCGTGCGCATGACGGTTATGTTTAGCTGGTAAATTCTTTTGTTTTGAGATGCCTACTGGTCACTCGTTCATTTATCGAATGCGCCATTTTATCGACTTGCGCCAAAATATAATATTGTTTCCTGAACATAGTTTTGTATTTAGCGTTGAAAGGTTAAATTAACTTAAAAGGTGAAATGTATCTCACAAAAGGTGTATTAGGAGTGTATAACATGAATATGGATCAATTTAATATGGATTAAACTAATGTATAGGCTCATCAATCTATATTTTACCACACAAAAATCTCGTAATAAAAATTATGTCGTATAAAAACGTTCGTCAAAAAGTCGAATGGTTAGCTTTTTGAGGTACAATAACAACGTTAGCTATGGTTCCACGACGACTCAAGAAAGTGGCATTTCAACAGCTCTTTGGAAAGTTTTTCAAAGTTATAAAACAAAAAAAATAGCCCAAAACCTACCCTAACGTATCTTATTTAACATTTTTTAAACTTTTTTTCATTCCCTTTTTTTGACTTTTCAAATGAGGTTTTGAAGTTGTATCTTATTGAGTTTTCCGGTCACCTTCATCTATGCGGGGTTAATCACTAGATACGCTCATATTTGCTTTGCGATAACTTTATCATAGACAACGATCCTAGCGTACGTTGATAATTTTAATGATATTTCCGCTTCTGTACGAGATACGAGCAATAAACCTCTGTTCAATTCCAAGTTCCTGGAATTCCGAGGAAGCAATATTCATCTGTCAGCACCGAGATTTATAAGAGCGCTGGTGGTTTTTGTGCAGGCTCCAAAAAACGTATTGCAATCCACTATACGGAGTCTGCCATTTCCTCCACCGCACTCGATAGCTTTTATATACTCGTAAAACAGAGGGTATATATCGTATATCACTTATACAACAACTGTGTAAGAGGATATACCGCCTGCCCTATATAGATAGGCATATTTATAGGAGCATATTTGCCTAGATCCTATGTTTATTTCCAACCCGCATCGCTCTAAAAGCTCCCCAGTGATCCATGGTGCACGTATTTTTGGCAAAGTGGTGCTTAACTCTATCCCCATCATAAAAAATAACTTTTTTTATCATCACCCAGTTTGCAGTGATGGTAAAACAGTGTGTTCGCAAATTTTATGACTCTTTTTGATAGCTCGGGCTCGGGGGTTTTTAATTTATTAAAGTTACCACGAAGAATGGGGTGATTGATGGGGTGTGTTTTATTTTAAAATGGACTGTTAAAAGTATTAAAATTTTATAGCTGCGACCAAATATCGTAATTCGTAGGAAAGGCATCTTGGAAAAAATTAACACTTTTTGTCATGCAATCGTTATATTACGTAGGTAGCTGTGTCATGTGTTTATTTTTCGGTAAATAATTAACTAATTAATTTGACGGCCTACGTGGGTTCAAATCCCGGCGTACGCGAGTAAATTTTGTTTGATTAATTTGTGTTACTTCACAATTTATTCTTTGAAAATAATTAAATAATACGACGTACCTATTTGCGGCACATTTACTTCCAGAGTGGAAGAAACTTTCAGTATCGCTCTGGTGTAAGACCACCAGGATTGAAACGTAGGTTGAAATTGCTTTAGCCGAGTTTGTTGACCACCTCTGAATATCCAAGTACTTCGGCTACCCCACCTTCCTCTCCCCCATATACTTTCTTTCCAAACTATGAACATACTCCAATTGGGGATGCCATAGTCTCAGTGGCTCCAGACGGCTGGTAGTAGCTAGGACTCTTGTGCGGTATTAAAATATATAAAAAAAAAAAATATATATATATATATACGCACTTTACTTTCCATCTAATTCCCACGAACGGCTTTGTTTGCGGAAGAAACAATTATATAGGTTTATTTGGGTTTTATATAGGTTGCATATGTTTAAAATCTTTTACCTGAAGTCGGTACTAGGTAAGTAAGGTAAGAACATATTTGTATTTTTTTTTTTTTTTTTTACATTAACTCCACACAGGAGGCCCTGAGGAAAATAATTTCCCTCAGGGCCTATGTCATCTGGGATGCTGTGTGGAGGGTCTTTTTGAGGAGAGGAAGGAATGAACATTGGTCTTGAAGAGACCCATGTTGTAGGAAGGAGGAAACACAGAGGCCGGCAAATCATTCCACAGCCGAGCTGTTGAACATAAGAACGAGTCGAAGAAACGACCCGTTCTCATGTGACTAATGTCAACTGTGTACAAATGTTGGGCACGCGTTTGGCGTGTTTCCCGACTATGCACCGGTGCCGAAGGGATCAATGATGCTAGTTCCTCGGAGCATCTTCCATTGTAATACCGGTAGAACAAGGATAGCATTCCCACCCGACGCCTGTGCTCTAAAGATTGCAATCCGTCTGTTAAGATGGGAGAATCTATCAAACGGACCGCCCGTTTCTGCACAGAGTCGAGGGTATTTTTCAGGTATTTTGGAGCTCCAGACCAGAGGTGGCTGCCAAATTCAACCGTGGGGCGCACTTGCGATTTGTACAGGGTTAGCAGTTGTGTACTTTTAAAGTATCTGCGGGCCCTGTACAGTACGCCCAGTTTTTGGGAGGTTGTATGCCGTTTGTATAAATTCTTTGTAATATGGATTTATATTACAAAGAATTTATAACGTCGTTCCACTTAGGTACATGTTTGTAAATATACTTTTTAAGATTTTTATCATAACTTCATCGCCGTTTTCTGGCAGTGGTTAGCATAGAGGATACCCCGTCACACAATTATGACATCACAACTATGATACTCTTGCTTCATTCACATCCATACGCCATCTCTGTTACTTTTCTATTATTTGGACTCTTGAAACGAGCCCACCCGATCGTGCCATGAATTCCTCAAGGACCCCCGCATTCACACAGGAGGCCCTGAGGAAAATAATTTCCCTCAGGGCCTATGTCATCTTTGAGAATGCTGAGTGGAGGGTTTTTTTAAGGAAAGAAAGGAGAGGAGAGTTCTGGGAAGGAAAAGGGTTTAAGGGGTGGGTAGGAATCTGGGGTTCAGTATGTCCTAGACAAACCTCACCCCATGAACCCGGGCACCCCTGCTAAATCACCAAACGTAGCGAACCACTTGGGGTGACCTATGGCAGAGGTGTTGTAGTATATTCAGGAGTGACGGACGTATGATGCAAGGCGATGTTCTGAGAGAGTCCTTTTAGAGAGGTCAAAAGGTTTTCCTCAACCAGTCTCTCCCGATCCGGCCTGCAGTTGGTAGGCAGAGGCATCCTCCACCAAGATCCGGACAAACCTCATCCCATGAACCCGGGCACCCCTGCTAAGTCACCAAAAGTAGCGAACCACTTGGGGTGACCTATGGCAGATATATGAACAACTCCCAATGGAAATTTGAAATAGATCTGAACATTTATTGTTATTAGGTTTATTTTGTAGAACTCTGTTTTAATTTTTTATTTCATTTATACATTCAATAATATTATTATTTAATCTATATAAACAATTTATTATAAACAAGTTCTGATTTGTAATTAATGTAATGTCACGCATAATAATAATTACTAAGCAGAACCTGTTTAAAATAAACTGTTTTTTTAGATTAAATAATAATATTATTGAATATACAAAAGAAATAAAAAAATTAAAAGAAACGAAAAATAAACAAAAACAAAAAAAATAGATCTGAATAGCTCAATAATAAAATTGTAGGTAGACGAACTTCCTGGTAAGACTAAAGCGTACTTGGTTAGAGGGAAATTATTTTCCTCAGGGCCTTCTGTGTGGGCCTCCTCCATGAACAAAAAAAAAATTTTTCGCGGAGGACAACGACAAATTGTCACTAATTGCAAATATTTAAAAAAATTGTCCTAATATTGCATTACTGTGCCATCTATGTACATATGTATAAAATATAAACTTAAAATGGTTTTCCATTTTTGTTCATCGAGTTTTCTGCTTGTGAAAGAATAACAACTGTACCAATAAAAAGTCTCCCTCTGTGCTGTAACATACTATGTTATAAAATAGCTATCGTGGATAAATAGTTCCAGAGCATTCTTGATCTCAAATGTATCAATCCAGCCCCAGCCCCGCGGGCATTGATGCTCTACTCATAGTTCTTACTTAAAGACACAACAAAGAAAGATTCTCAACATGTACACTTATTTATTTTTAAATGCGAAATATGAAACTGTGTCTATGTTGTCTATATGTATGTGTTTTTTTTACACTATCTCCATTCACCAGGAAAATAATTTCTCTAAATGCCTTTCATCTTTGGAGATGCGTTTTTGGGGAAGGAGTAAGAACTCGTCTGGTCATTGTCTGCAACATTAAGGCTCTGCAACCGGGCCCGAAAAGAAGAAGATGGAGAGATACGAAATTACGAATGTTAGAGGAGAGCGCTAACATTTACAGCGAAAAAATCTATGCGAATCGACTCGTTTAAAACAGAGCAAAAATCTCGCGGGCATTATCTTAAACATCATTTAAAGAAACACTGTGAATTTTTTCATACATATAACATGTAAAATAACTGAAACAAACGTGTTAATAATATAAAAATGAAACAATACAACTTTGTATAAACCACTTATATAATGTGCAAATCCGACCGGTTTTGGAACAAACGTTCCTTCGTCAGGGAAAGCTTATACGAATGAAAAAGAAAAAAAAATAAAGCTTTCCTGACGAAGGAACGTTTGTTCCGAAACCGGTCGGATTTGCACATTATATAAGTGGTTTATACAAAGTTGTATTTTTTCATTTTTCTATAATGGATAACCACAAAGTAATAGCTACATTAAAAAAGTGTTAATAATAATTTTTGGAGCATACTTTGCGATTTTTTTCAAGGGAATTTTATACAATTTGCGTTTCGGCGCGGGCAATGTCTAGATATTATCTTCAAGAATAACATATATTTTTTAAGAGCTTTAAAACTTACCGTGTTTAAGGGAAATATGTAATAAATCGGTACAAATCCGAGTTGCGGGCCCTTAAGACTCGGCATCCGAAATTTCTACCAATTTATAACACACTTTCCTTGAACATGTTTTTAAGCTCTTAAAAAATATATGACATATATTATGTAGTAAAAAATATACTTTATTTTTTCTACATAAATGAAATGCTTCAGTAACAACATTTTCTGTTTGTTTAGTGACAAATTGAAGATGACCACTGAATTGGTATAATTATTTCCCTCCATAAGTATTCTGGGCTAAGAGGAATACATATGGTAGTTAGTCCCAGAATTTCTACACTGAAATAAATCCAGACTTATGGTATTACGTAGTGGAATGCGAAAGCTAATCGATGCTAGCATTTCTAGATTATCAATTACATCATTTAATATTTTATACAAAAATACCAATTTGGTGAAAATCCTTCTGTCTGAAAATTTAAGCATATTATTAAGAATTTATTTTGTACTCTATCAATGGCTTGAGCATAAATATTATAATGTGGGTTCCAAATGGGAGAATTGTATTCAAGTTGACTTCTAACAAAGGCAAAATAAAACAGTTTATACGTTTAATATTTTAGAAGTTCCTTGTTTTAAATAACAAAATTAGTAAGCCCTTATTAGAGTTTTCCGTTAAGTGGTTAACAAAAAAGATTTGATTGAAAAGTAGACGAGGGGGAAGGCCCTCGACTAGCGATCCGGAGATCGTGGGTTCAAATCCCGGCGTGGGCAAGTACATTTGTTTGATCGATTTGTGTTTTCACAATTTAATAATTTAAAATTAAATTCAGGGGTATTTGCGGCAGTTCTAGAGTCGAAAATACTCTCAATGTCGCCCTGGCGTAAGCCTACCATTCAGAATTGAAACGTTGCCTGAAATAACTTTAGCCGTATTTGATGGCCAGATCTGAATATCACTATCCTCAGCCTCAAAACATACCCCAATCGGGGGTGCTATAGTATCACTGGCTCACGACGGGATCAAATAGGACTCTTCCGCGACATTCAAATAAAAATGCGAAATTATAAATCTAATGAGATAAATAAGAGTGTCAAATAAAATAAATACTAAATTCTTTCATACACATGTGTAGGTATCTGTAGATTCTTTATTTTGAAACGCCAAAGATGTTTTTATCATCCAAAATTTTTTATCACAAAAAAATTTAAAACTAAAATACGTTACAAGGTTCACAGAAAACTTATTAATACCAAAAGCAAACAAAACAATATTCCAAAAACAACCATACTGCATGGCCATTAAAGTATATAACAAGCTTCCATATAACATTAAACAATTACAAGATACACACAAATTCAAATCGTCACTAAAAACTTTCCTTATAAACAAATGTCATTACACCTTAGTGAATACCTCACATAAATGAAAAACCTATTTTTGTATTTTCTTATTTGCATAACATTATAATATACTTCTTTGTATAAACATTATAATATAACATGTACATATGTACAATATAATATAATATAATATAGGTATGTATAATATTCAATTCCTTAATCCGAAGTGTTCTTGAGTACGGGTCAACAGTCTGGAATCCACATTATATTACACAGGTATCTAGACTCGAATCAGTCCAAATAAAATTTACACGGATTTTGTCTAACCGATCAGGTGTCCACCATCTTCTAGACGGGTACGAACAAAGACTTACATATTTCAAATTAGAGAGTCTAGTTAAAAGACGAAACATAAATGACCTCTTAATGCTCTATAAAATTGTGAATAATCGTGTAGACAGTAACTTAGTCAACCAAATTAAGTTATACGCCAGGCCCAAATCTACAAGAACCCTTAACATATTTTGGACTGAAATTTTTACGAATAATACTGGATATTTTAATCCTATATCTATAATGTCTCGGTCATACTACGATCTTGTTAAAATACACAGTTCCATAGATATTTTTGCAAATAATATAACATATTTCAAGAAATATCTCCACAATATGTGCACTTAAAAAAAAAAAAAAAATTGTTCTATTACTTTTCAGTAAATACTTTATAAATATTGTATACTTGTTATTATTATGTATTTCAATTTTGTATTTAAGTTTTCAAGTTATGTATAAATAATACTTGCATTGTTTTTCAAGAGTTTGCTTCTGTGAAAATACATATGTAATTAATGCAGACACATTAATCTAGGGATACTTATATTTGAATTTTAATTTATTATATACTATCCACAAAAATGTATAAATATCCTGTTTGTGTCTCAAATAAATAAATAAAAAATAAAAAAATAAAATAAAATAATATAATATAACATGTACTTGTATGTGGTTAGCTGAAAAAAATGGGGTCTACCTATAAGCTACACCTTTTGTATTTTTTATTTGTACAATAAATATTTTTTTGATTTAGATTTTGAATTAAATTATGACCTTTTAAAACATACCTAGACGGTAATCGAACCCTAGAGGTTGAAAAACTAAAATTCAAAACGCTTAACATTATTTCCACTGGAATCTTCTCAATTTATGCTGTATTATAATAATTTGGTGATGACGTGCATTTTCCACATACATTACATGCGCCGAAACACTCTGATTTCCGTCTGATAAAACCCAAACAATGCTCACGTTAAGCACATATTTCTACATTAAAATCTCCACATGTTTAGGATCTCCGTAAAACTTATCAAGGATCCACTCGGTTGGTTTTAAAATGCATTCTGCAGCATCCCTTGGAGATCCGATATATCTCCCGTTTAAACTGATAATATTATGTAGTGCGCACTGCGCTATCGTGCTGCGCTGACGGTCCGATGCCTGATGCGACGTGCGCGGAATATCTGACAACGGACCGTGTTTCATAAGAGAAGTGTAAACAAAGACGGGTTAACCTCCTGAATGCTAATGTTACGCGATATGAAATATGTTACTTTTTGTGAAGCATGGAAATCATTCAAAATTATTTTTTATATCTCTCGTTTATGGTTTCTCGTCTTCTGCGTTGAAGCATGACGGTCCGGTGCCTGATACGCCGTGCACAAAATATTTTACATTGTACCGTGTTTCAAAAGAGAGGAGTAAACAAAGGCATTTTAGAATGCTTTTTGTTAAGCGTTTCGAAAACACATATGTTACGTTCCGTGTAATTTGAAAACACTTTCGATGTAATAATTTAACAAACGTGTTGTTCTTACATGACGGTCCGATACCTGATATCTGCGACATTTCAACATGCGTGAAATATTTGACACCGCATCGTGCTTCATAAGCGTTTAATTAACGGAAAAGACAATTTCTGTTTTATAATGTTATTTTTTCTGAAACATTTTATCGTCTCAGTGATCGAGGAGTAAGGTCCTCGTATACAAATCTATAGGCCTTGAGTTAGAATCGCGCGTGCGACAGTAATTTTACTTAATTAAAATGTGTTTTTTTACATGTAATTCATATTAAATAATATTTGGTTTACTTGCGGCGATGTCGGTTTATGCGGAGGATTAAATTACAGAGGGGTGAAATTCACGTATCATATTACACTGCCAGAATTACACACGGACCGATTTACAGTGGAGAGTATTACACATATTTAAATTAAACCTGCTGGTTTAAATTATAGAGTCAGGTAAATTCTATATTTGATAAAAAACAAAGGTTAGGTAAGGTAAAGCTTTAGGTTAAGTTAGGTTAGGTTAAGTTAGGAAAGGTTTTTTTTTGACGTACACAATAAAGTTATCGTAAAACTAATCATAAAAATAATAAATTCTTATACTTCCTCTTACTACCAGGACGATCTTCAATAATTTCAACGTTATGGACGTTAAACAGCTCTACATGAGATCCATCTTAGTTAATTTACATAACAACAATAAAACCCTATACAAAGCAACACAAACGATACACAATACCCGAGCCAAAAATAAATAAAAAAAACTCTTCCAAACTCCTTTTTCTAAAACCACATTTGGACAAAGACACTTTAAATAAATAGCTTGCTAACTACACAATACACTACCAGCTACGATTAGACAAACTGAATCAATGACCAAATTCAAAAATTATATAAAGAAATGGATTATAATTATTGGACGTCATAATAGTACTGCAATCATCTGTAAAATAAATTACAAATAGACAGAAATATCAATTTACATAATATGTCCTTACCCGTATACAATAAATTAAAATAATAAAATCCTGTATAATCTAACTCCATAAATAAATTTGACAGGATTTATTACTTTACTTCATCTCTTCCTACATATATAAGATAGCTCTCTTTATGGGATTTATCCACACTTTCAATATCATATTTCTGTTTTAATTGCATTCAGATTAATATGTATTTAACCTTATATTTTTATGATATTCTTAAATATTCTTATGTTATATGATATTCATTTATGTACCTCTACGCCTGTCTCGACACAGGTATGTCCTAGGGATACAGGCATCGAAAAACTTAATGTGTACATACTTTATAAAATTAACCTTTGAAACGCCGAGCTCCCGTGACCTAATACAATACCTCCGTAGTGCGCCGAGATTAAAAATCCCACGAATAGAATATTTTCGAAGGAATTCATAATGTACTCTTTTTTGAAAAACGTTTTACAAGTTATGCTTCAATATATTAAGATTAATGAATTGTTTACGCCCGTCATCAAATGTAAATGAATAAATAGTTTTATCTATAAACAAACTCAAATCTTTCAAGAAAGGCTAACAAATACAATATGGTATCGGTGATTCCAGTATTGTATTTTTTAGCTTTTCTTGAAAAATTTGAGTTTGTTTATGGACAAAACTATTTATTCAAATTGCGTACATACGGGCGCAAACATTTTTCAATTAATTCATCTTCATATTTCACAGTATATTTTGAGAAAAGCGGTTTTCCTTAAAATAATTATAATCGCGCCATCTAAGAAAGAGTAGGTTATGAATGAGGTCAGAGTATCACCTTAATGCCAGATTATTGTATGGATACGCTAGTAGTCAACGGATACAAAATTTTCGTAACCGATCCGTACTTTTGGCGCTAAGAAAATAACTAGCCGCGTTTCTCTCCACGTGTAAATCTGGCAGTATTATAATATTGGTACATGAAATTTACGCTCGTAATTTCGTCGTTTAACCACCTGCAGTACATTCCAGAGACCCTTCGAGCGACAGACCAAATAAAAACTTTTTCCTCGGTATGCTCGTTATTTTTTGGTGCTCGTTTTGAATATTTTCAAATATTTTCACATAAAGAAAAATATACCTAAACATATAAACCGAATAAAGTGCTATATAGCCTATGAATTCACATTTAAATAAGCATCCCATATTATTAGGATTTATAAAAAAAAACATTAAAAAATCATAAATAATTTAAACGGAAATATTCTCAGGATTTTCTAGCCATAAACTCGCGTGGGAAGTGGAATTTTGCGTCCACCTTAAATATTTTCTATGAAGTTTCTTTTAAATGGTCTAATTCATGATTACATATACATATATGAAAAAAATTAATTTTGATGGGTTGTCAAGTGTTTTAATTTTTCGTTCATAAAAACTTTTGATACAAATTTTGGTCCCGAAATGTCAATGTTTCATTAAAATAAAATGGAATTTTTAACGTACTCACCAAAAATAACTGCAATACGACAGATAGATGCATTCATGATCTTTATTCCATGATACCAATTAACTCGATTAGTGCTTTATTTATTGAAAATAATCCATTGTCAAACACAGTCGAATGGGAAAATCAACTACGCAGTAACTAAGATCATAACCACGAAAAAAAATTGTGTTGCAAGTATTCACTGAATTTTTAAGTTTGAAACACGTTGAACGCATTATTAATTCAATCATTATTATACACTGGTACCCAAATATTTATGTTAGAAATAAGGAGAAAGAATGTTAATCAAGACCGTTCTTTGAGAAAATATTTTTTTAGATATGTAATAATATAATTTGTCAGTACTTATATTAATATTTAAAACGATAGTCGTACTTATATTAATACCTTATGTTTTCCCGCTTTTTTGACGATCTAAATCCAATCAATCAATAGTAGAAGTCAGTGAAATAATACAAGTTTTTTCCAACTTTCCTCAAGCTTTCACCTCAAGTTTGGGTTTAGTTTCACACAGCATCAATCAGCAAATGAAAAGGTGGGCACTTTATGTGAATAAATCACATATTTCAATGTACGCCTCACGGTCTAGATGGAAAGTACTCCTTATAAATGGTTGGAGGAAGATTCACGGAAATATAAAAAAAAGTTTCCACATTTTCTTTTGAATAAATAACACAGGCAAAGGAAAAATGGAAAGTTTAAAAATAAATTATTTAATATGGCTACCTTCACACAAGTGAATATAAGAAAACCTTTATAGTTGAGTTTCTCGTTGTGTTTGAATTTCGTTTCTGAAATAATATGATGAGCATGGAGAAAAGTTTTTTGTAAGGATGTTTAGAAACTAGAAAAAAGTTCTGCGCCTTAACTTTAGCCTAAGTCGCAAACCTAATAATATATGAAGTACCAACGCGACATACTAATGGTATTTGTATATTTTTATATTTTATTTTCTTCAAAAATATATCATCGTGAAATGATTACAAAATACAGAATTCCAGAATAGAAATATATGTTATTAAAAATAAAGTTGAAAGTTGGTACTATTTCCAATGCCTATATTATATATTAAAAAATAGGCGTTCCCTCCGTCCAACCGAAGTTTTTGCAAATGAGATCGGCTAATGCGTTAATAAAGCAACGTCTATTTTACTGATATTTCAACAGAAGATACTTACTTTTATGTGAATACACATAAGAGTCAGAACTGTGCAGAGCCAGTGGGACAATAGTCAAGAATCTATTTTTATATTTATCTATTTATATAAAAGAGAGCCGGGCGGCCGCGTGGCGTTTATCTGATTTTTATGCAAATCTACAGTTTTATTCCGTGATTGTTGAAATTTTGCACACTTGACGATCCTAGAATTCTAATGGAGGAAAACAATTATATCAATTCAGAGGGCATCTTAAATTTGTCAGTAATATAAAACTAAACAAATACAAAATGTTATACTGAAGCAGTTCAGTGTATAAAAGTGTATATTCAGTGTTACATGTATAAAAATGAATCCCTGAAGGAAAAAGTATGCGAAAGCGGAACGGGAACGTACGGGAAAGGACATGCAGGAAGAACCCATTTATATATTTGAGTATGACATTGCATTCATTGCAATGCATGCCAGGAACCAGGTAGTGTACAATAAATACTGTATACTTTTTACTATCCGTATATAAAGGCCTCTAAAAATAAAACAAAGTCGGGTTAGTTACACTATTTATAACTCGAGATCGGCTGGACAGATTTTGACGATCTTTGATTTGTTGGATTTATCTCCGCCCCGGATAACAGAATAACTATTAAAATCATTAAAACATCGCAAAAATTCACGAAAAAGAAAGTTATGAAGAAAATGAATTTTTTCGTACATTTTGTATGGAACGAATTCTCATATTTTGGAAGAACTGCAGCAATATTGTGATAGGTATAATATTTAACTGTTCGTGAATTCCAAAAATCCTAAAACGTCCAATGTCAATGCGCTGATTGTTTCGCTTTTGTTCTTAATCATATAAAGCTGCCCCTCTTTCTTACACACTAAATGTCAATAGTCGAAAATGAGACAAACGGTGAACGTATGTCTCTGCACCCCTCCAAAGGAAAAATACAATAATAATAAATCTCTGAAATGAAACGCATTTTTTTTACGTAAGCTCCACTCAGAACCTATGTCATCTTAGGGGATGCTGTGTGGAGGGTATTTTTAAGGAAGGGTAGATAGGAAATTCTGGGAAGGTAAAAGGCCTGAGGGGTGGGTAGGAATCTGGAGGTCAGTGTATCCGGGAGTGAATCCATCCCTCCAACTGCGGTGCAAGGCCATTTGCCTTGACCGGAATTAACCTTTTATCTTGACCTTTCCAGCCGGACTCTTTCGATCCATTGGTCGAGAGAATCCGGCTGGAAAGGTCAAAAGGCCTCCCTCAACCAGTCTCTCTCGATCCGGCCTGCCACGCAGCAGATGGGCAGACGCATCCGCGCCAAGACCCTCACAAAAGTCACCCCATGAATCAAATCACCAAACGTAGTGAACCACTTGGGGTGACTTATGGTAGAGGTGTTGGTTATCCAATAAACGGTTCCCGGGGCGGCGGCACCCGCTTCCCTTCAAAAATTCCCGTAAGTAAGTGGAAAAGTAATAAAATCACAAAAAAATATAAATCCGTACACAACGCCATCTCTGATACTCACAAAAACCAAAAACGGACAGTTGGGCATTGATAATTGCTTAATTGTGTAATTTTTAACTTAATAAAAAAACTTCATTTAATTCAACAGTTATTGATTCTGAGGCGGTGCGAAGTTCGTCGGGTCAGCTAGTAATAAATAAATCAAACAAGAGAAAGATCACTAAAGCAAGGGCAATGGGGACTTCAGCTAGTGTAAAATAAAGGAGCAAAATCACTTTATTTATAATATAAGTCACGTGGGGTAACCGTAAGCAGTTTTTACATTGGGATTTTTGTATTAAAAGGCTTTAAGTATTTTGCTCATTTTTTTGTTTATTGATATGATTGATCATTAAGGCATCTCAAACAAACATAAAAACCTTATGTAGTTCATAAATAAAAAGTTAATAAAGTTTTATAAAAATGTTTACATGAAGTGTTCAAATCAGATTAGTGGTTATCTTTAATAGAATTATCACTTTGCACCCGTGTAACTAACAATATTTTACCAGAAATTAGCATAGACCACATCGCTCTGACTCAGTTGGTCACACAATAGCACACATCGGTAAGCAAACATGTCGATAGCAGATGAAAAAAATTTAAGAAAAAGCACGAAAAACAGTAATTTATGTACCAATTTTTATTTTCAAATTAGGATTCACTGTACTCATATCCTGCTTCAATGCGACCCAAAACGCTACTGAATTAAGGAACGTGCGGGCGCGAAACAGGCACGGCCACCTCGGAAACATCATTGCGAACACTTACACTCTGCGTACGGTTACCCCACGTGACTCTACTTTTATTTTTTCACGTATTTTTCAATGCGACACTAATCTATTATTTTAAGAAATTATTTTTGTTTAAATTTTACTTGCCCTGATATTATATGATTACCAAGGTAGCACCTAGAGGTAATCTATACAGCATCGATTCATCCTTTAACTTTGAGTCAAATTTTCATATTATAGCACATCATTACCTATTCCTATTACAACGGTTTATATATATAAATGTAATTATTTTTTGGTCACCCGGTACAGCATCAGTTAATTAAGGCCGATCCTCGCGAGCCCTACTGCCCCCAGCCCCCAATGACCGCCCCTCAAGTACACGGCGTCCGTGATATTGTGTACAGTTTGCATTATATCCGGAGATCACGTGCCGTTGCAAAGAGCCCTCCTACCATGCATTGCTTGGCCCCTGGGGACATAGTTACTACTGGCACGAGTAACAAACTTCTAAATAAGGATATTAATTGGATGGCGTTATGCTAAAATCTGGTAACACACATATTTACCCGAAATTTGTTCGGTAGGTTTTCCTTTGATTTGCCGGAAATACATTTAATTTGTTTATAGTTCTGTAGTAAGCGTTCAAAAAGTAGAAGAAGATGGTTTGATTTGGAGATATGTAAATACGAATGTTAGAGGGAGGGCGCCAATATTAAACACGATAATAATTACGCGAAAATAATGGTAAAATTATTTATATTTTTGAATGTAGCTATTACTTTGTGGTTATCCATTATAATAAAATGAAACAATACAACTTTGTATAAACCACTTATAAAATGTGCAAATCCGACCGGTTTCGGAACAAACGTTCCTTCGTCAGGGAAAGCATATACTAATTTGACAGTTTCCACCCCTACCATAATAAAACATTGTTCTAAACTGTCAAATTAGTATAAGCTTTCCCTGACGAAGGAACGTTTGTTCCGAAACCGGTCGGATTTGCACATTTTATAAGTGGTTTATACAAAGTTGTATTGTTTCATTTTAGTAAAATTATTTAATCAAACACAAGTATGATACACAAATATAACTATTTAATAAAAAATGACAATATTTATTAAGAAAGTGATTTTTTTTTTCTACAAATGCTTATCTTGCATTTAACCAGTTTAATCATAGGAGACCCAAATTGTGCCAAAACATCATATGCTGTTATAATAACAGGATATCCAAATTGTCCCAGAGCAACTGTGCATTATTAAAAGTTAGATATCTCTCTTCCTGTCACGCAAATAATAGTAATTTCTTTTAAGTTAGAAAGCAAAACAAATAATGCTTCTCATTGCCTTATGAATATAAATAGAGCTATGTTGTTCAGATATGTATTTTACAAACCTTCTTACAATAAGAAAAATATTTTTGTAACCCCCACCAAATCTGTATCTGAAATCTGAAATCTGTATTTAAAATTTTAAGTTTCTTTTATTTTACGAACTTTTTGGGGGAATCCGAAGGTATGTATTTTTTAAGCCAATTTACATTTTCATTATCAAAATTTTAATATTTAGTAACAACATTATTATTACATCATATTTATTTCTAATATACACATCGAAAAGATTATTTAATCTAACTTTAGATCCATTTTTTCAAAGGGATAAAAAATAACCAATATAAAGGTACATTTACAATATATGGGAAGAATCGGGAATTTTGCGCGCCAACTTTGACTGACGTAGGTTAATGGATATTATTTTTTTATTATTCGAAGGGAGATAGAAAGTGTGATTTTTGTCGTACCGAATTTCCGGAGGATCCTTTGTGATTTAAATGTACAGATATTATTTTAAAAAGTAATGTATATTTTTTGTTTGAGAGAAATATGTTTTAAATCGGTTTACGGAAATGCATTGCAATGGTGACCGGACAACTCAGAATAAATTCAACTCAACACCTCCCTTAAAGTCATTAAAATTGATGAAAAAAATTATTAAATAGATTACGTTAGGTTAGGTTATACGATATTTCTCTTTTTTTACGGCTTTTAACGACTTTTCAAAGAGGTGGTGAGTTGAGTTGATTTTAAGTTGTCGTGGAACCCATTGCAACACATCTACAGCAAAATCATGCTGTGTTTTTGTGAAAAATACTGCGAGTGTAAAATATTTCGAAGGCTTTGAGCCTTGCATTTTTGAGCGTGGTTTTTCATAAGCATAGAACGAAATAAAGTTTCAGGACTATAAAATTGTTTTGAAATGTAAAACTTTCTTCTTAATTTCGTCACTGTTTTTTTTTAATATGAAGTTAATTAAGTTACGTTTTGTATTAATTTGATAGCTAACTATTATTAACTCAGGTTGTCAACATGGGCCATAAATGTCGACCCCCTCAACTGCCTAGATATTTTTTTTGTTTCTCTCAAAACATATATTTTCTTAATTTTGCAGATATTGTAGGAAAAAAAGAAAAATTATCTAAAACTTGCCAACTTTTAGAAAATGGTCAAAAAGACCGAATATTGCAATATTTTCTTGTATGAGAATATTCTAAAACTCCTAAACTTTTTAATGACTAAAAATGAATACAATATCTACAAAAATATCTATTTTGTTTAAATTTAGAACAGGGAAGCAACACAAAAAATCTTTTTATTATGTAAATACAACACAAGAGTACCAACTGCTCGCAAGCACCTGTAGCCAGTGAGACGATGGCATCCCCAATTGGTGTACGTTGTGAGGCTGAAGGTAGTGCGGAGAAAAATAAGATGGGAAATAGGAAGGTGGGAAAGTACCTGGCTATTCAGATCTAGTCACCAAACACGGCTAAAGCCATTTAAATTTCTGAATGATGGTCTTACACCAATACTGAGAGTATTTTCCACTCTGAAACGTGCCGCAAATATACCGAATATATATTTTTTTAATGATTAAATAATTATTGTGAAATAACACAAATCGATAAAATAAAATTTACTTGCATAAGCCGGGATTTGAACCCGCATTTCTAGTCGGTAGCCCTACCGCTCGACCACGGAGAGCCTTACCCCAGATACGGAAAAATGGAGAAAAATTTTGTGGGCTTAGAATTTTTTTTTTCTTGTTGGTTTACCGGTAAAAGTAAACATTTCACGGCCGGTGTGGTCGCGGGATCGAATCCCAGCGTGGGCAAATAAATTTTATTTGAATAATTTGTGTTACTTCATAATCAATTTATTTAAAACTAGCAGACCCGGCCACACGTTGCTATGGCTAACGAAACCTTTATAACCAACGCCATCTGTTAAATCAAATTCACTACACGCTGCCCGCTGCCCGCTGCTGCATGGCCTGATATATTATGTATTTCAACCAATTTACACAAAACGTTTACAAATTATATACCTAAAAACGTTCATCGTGAATCACTCTATATATAGGTGAAAACCGCATGAAAATCCGTTGCTTAGTTTAAAAGATCGAAGCGCACGTACAGCGTAAGCGACTTCATTTTATACTTAGTAAAGATAATCAGCCTTACTAAAAAACCCAGTGAAAATTTTATTCAATTGACAAACGGCCGCGGATGTGAAAACATTACTAATTAAAAATTTGTTCTTTGAAAGAAATACACATGGTTTCCACGGCCTGAGAGGGTAGTTTATCTCTGTTTGAACCATTGATGTCCGAACGATATTTGTAATTTTTCCATAGTATTTTGAATGTTCTATATATTTCTTATTTTTGAAGGTGTCGTAAAAACAAATACCATTTATGAAAACTAGATAAAATTACCTTTTAGATTTGAGTATTTGAAATACACTTTAGCTTTCAAAAACTGCCATATTTTATGATTCAAACTCGGAAAAACATGGAAAAAAATTTCCTCCGACAACATTTTTGACCAAAATGTAGAGAAATTTAAATAAAATCAAAATTTAAAAAACACAGTCCTTTTATGTAGTAAATTTGAAAGGAAACTATCACCTCACTTTTTATCGTGTATACAATAAAAAAATAATAAAAAATTTCAAAGTTTTTTTTATTGCCAAAAAAATAACTTAGAAATAATACCGAAATTTAAAGCAGATTTCTTGCATCTCTAAAGACGTTAATTTTTTTGATACGTTTACGAACACATGTATTAGATTTTAATATTATAAAAAAATATCACTTTAAAGAAATTCTTTTAAAATAAAGATCTTAAAATGAAAATTTTATCTAAGTAACCTATAAAAAACAATATTCTGACAGTTCAACTTTGAAAGTACGGCGTTTGTACAATAACTTGATTAAACTGATGTAAGCCACACAAATAATATGGTAAATATATCAATTATGTGAACAGAAGAGTAAATTCGTCACTACAATAGAAATTATTTAGTAAAATCACAACATTTAGGCACTAACAAAATTTTCCATATCCCGCCATAAACACACCGAACTGTTTTGTCATCGCGGGCCGATATGCACCGGAGCACCAATAATGCCCCTAGCGGAGAAGAATTAAAACAACATTGTTTCCTAGGAAATTAAAACCATTTACAATGTTGTCAGATCTTAATGCATTTTAACAGCGTGATCACGCAAGAAACGTTATTGGTAATAAAACGTGATTTAGTGTATACGGGGATTAATTATGTTATTACAATAACACAGTTAATTGGTCGCGCTGTGGTTTTTTTTTAGTAAGGCTGAATGTATTTACTCGAGCGCGTTTACTGTATAAAAGATCTAGGCGTACTTTTTGATTCTAAACTCCATTTCGATGCGCACATTGAGAATATTGTGAATAAAGCTTACCGCATGCTAGGATTTGTCATCAGAAACAGTCGCGAATTTCGAAAACCTGAAACTTATCTTCTACTTTACTACACGCTGGTCCGTTCTCAACTTGAACACTGCACCTCCATATGGACACCACTTTACGGTGTCTATAAACACAACATTGAAAGTATTCAAAAGAAATTTCTCTAATACCTCAATTACAGAATGAGCGCACCTAAACGGGGGTACATAAATATGCTCTCGAATTATAACGTCTCCACTTTTAACTAACCGGCGAACATACCTTGACCTTATGACGCTTTATAAAATCTGCAATAACGTTATCGACTGTCCTGCTACTGAAACTAATAAAATTCAAAATATCACCCAGAGTAACAAGGCTTAACGACTTATTCCACATTAGCCGGATGCGTACAAATGCTGGTGTCAGGGATCCAATCAGAAGAATGTGCGAATCGTTTAATCAAAATCAAAACCTCAAGGATTCCGACTTATTTTTTGATACACGCAGTACTTTTAGTAGAAAATTGAAGGCTGTTTTCCTACAAAGTACAATAACTTAGACATTGCTTGGTTTATAATTTTAACTACCTTTTTTTTTTTAATTTCTGTATGACATTGTTTTTTATCTATATAAATTTTTGGTCTTACCATCAAATTTTTTCCAAATCAATTTGTAAACTTTTATAAGGATATTGCGCATTTTTTTTTCATCTCTCTATTTGTAAAATAATATTAACTTATGTATATACATACGTCTTTTCCGTATTTAAAGGTAAAATTTATCTGCTGTTAATGTTAATTCGTGAGAAATAGTTTGGATGCAGGCGAATTCTCTATTAATTGTTTTGTATATTCTTGTCAATTGACGTCTGTATCTGTATTTTCTCCTTAATAAAAAAAAATTTAAACAATGTATAGTATATTTGCGGCACGTTCCAAAGTGGAGGATACTATCAGTATCGCCCTGGTATAAGACCACCATTCAGAATTGAAACGTTGCTTGAAATGGCTTTAGCCGTGTTTGGCGACCAGATCTGAATAGCCAGGTACTTCCCCACCTTCCCCCTCTCACCTTATCCAGCCTCACAACATTCCCCAATTGGGGATGCCATAGTCTCACTGTCTCCAGACGAGAGCAGCTGAGACTCATTGTGAGTGAGGTATTACTATTTTTTTTTAAAGTTTCATATTTCAATACTTTTGTATTGCCAACATGATAAAGTTTCTTCCAGATGTGGCGATACCTAGAAACATACCTACTTGGTATTGCACAGCATCTAATTTGTTTACCGAGACGACATGACGAAATTGCAGACTTGTGTTTATTGAGCCACGGCTTGTGTTTCGGGACCGCTCGTCGTGTTATTGTGCACCGCTTATATTGTGGCCCGTTGAACAAACATTTACCTACTAGTGGTCTTTGTTGTGCACTGCGCGGTGCACGGTCAGGAATCTGTGTTTATTGCCAACTAAAAAATGCAAGAGTCGGATTCTGGGAATGATTCCACACTAAAGCAAAGGATGACGTTATCAAAGTGCATAATAAAAACGAATCCTTTTAATTCACTGACGTGTTTTGTTTAGTTCAATTTGAATCTCTTTTCATTACTAAGCATTGTTTTAGTAATAAAGTATTTTAAAAAGGGTTTCGCGCGTCTTCATCCCCGATAAAATATTCCCGACAAAACATCCCCCACAAAATATCTAGAGCCACGTGGGGTAACCGTACGCAGTTTTTACATTGGGATTTTTGTATTAATTTTTTTTTGTGTTTATTTATATGATTGATCATTAAGGCATCTCAAACAAACATAAAAACCCTGTGTAGTTCATAAATCAAAAAGTTATATAAAAATGTTTACACGCATGTCGATTACGAACACTTACCCCACGTGCGGGGTAAGTATCAGGATTCACTGTACTCACATCCTGCTTCAATGCGACCCAAAACGCTACTGAATTAAGGAACGTGCGGGCGCGAAACAGGCACGACCACCTCGTAAACGTCATTGCGAACACTTACACTCTGCGTACGGTTATCCCACGTGACTCTACTAAAAGCTAACCTAACCTAACCCAACAAAAAAAAGACTTCAACGTTATGGAGATTCATTTTGTCGTTGGGATATTATGTCGAGGAATATTTTGTCGGAGGATATTGGATTACCAAAACCTCTGCCCTAGGTCCCCCTAAGTAGTTCGCTACGTTTGGTGACTTAGCAGGTGTGCCCGGGTTCATGGGGTGAGGTTTGTCCAGGTCTTGGCGTCAGATGCGTCTGACCGCCAGCTACATGGTAGGCCAGATCGGGTCCGTTTAACTTCTCCAGCCGTACTCTCTCTAACATTGTCATGCATAGCAGTGGAAGGAATGGATTCATTCGTTCATCACTCCTACACACACTGACCCCAGATTCCTACTCACACCTCATAACCTTTTCCTTCCCAGAACTTCCTCTTCTTCCTTTCCTAAAAAGACCCTCCACACAGCATCCCTAAAGATGACTTAGGCCTGAGGGGAATTATTTTCCTCGGGGCCTCCTGTGTGGAGCTAGTGAAAAAAAATATATATTAATATGTAGGTGTAGAACAATTTTCTCGGTTTACCCGCGTAACGTAGTCCTTAAAAGGACTTTTTAACTCCTTACGTTTCGGACAGATCACACTGTCCATCTTCAGAGGCCTTATGTCTTGAGTTTTTGTCTCAAACTGTTAGCTTTCGCATGTCTGTTCGGTCCAAAAGCTAAAACTTAAGTGAGTGCAAGTCACTTCTATATAGGTATAGGTATATATATTTTGTCAGAGGATGAAAACGCGCGGTTCCAGTAAAAAGGGTGTAGAGTTGCAGTTTATGAATGATGTTTAGTATTATATTCCATTAACATAAACTAACATTTCAACTTAACATTACATTTTATTCCACGGCGTAATAGTAAAATTTTTGAAAAATGAAACAATTTAATTTTTGTATAATGGTTATCCACAAAGTAATAGCTACATTAAAAAAAAAAAAAATAAAAAAAATATTTTTTTTATTTACGTATATATTTTTCTTTTTGCTCATTTTTTTTAAACGATTGCAACATTGCATTGGGCACTTCCATTTTTCGAGTGCTCATACTTGCTTCCTTCTAAGATGGACCCTGGACACGAGTGATTAGTCTGCTAAATTGAGACCTTACTTGACTTTAAATTACTATTTAAAGATCAAATTGAACACATCTTAGAAAAAGCCTACAAACAACTGGGCCTCATTCTTCGCCTCACAAAACCATTCAATAAACATTTCACACTAGAACTACTACGAGTAAATGTATATGGCATATGTAAGATCTCCTCTCGAATTTGCATCTGTCATTTGGAATCCTCAATACCAAACTAATATTAACCGAATTGAAAACATTCAAACAAAATTTTTGAAAAACCTGTCGTATCTTCGTTATTTATTTTTGGGGTATTATGCCGTGTTGCGCTACCTCCTTCTTTAGCAAACGTTTCGGACAGCGTTGAAGTGTCCATCATCAGGGGAGATCCGGCAGATCATTTACGGCCACATCTACCGGATCTGACGGATCTGCCCTGATGATGGACACTGCAACGCTGTCAACATAACACCCCAAAAATAAATAACGAAAATAATTTTGGCCGTGAAAATCTTGAAACGTACCTGTCGTATCGTTTTGAAAATCACCAGTGTAACTCTATCGCTCTTTACAAACGGAGAAAAATATTGTTGACGTACTGAATTTTCTTTTAGTCTTCCTGTATTTTACCCCAAATATTCAGTTAACATTCTTTGAGGCTTCACTGAGTGGTTGGCTAAGGGACACGGAAGCTAAGTGTAGTTTATGGTCAGACCGAAAGCCATTCACATTTTTTGTTGGTACTTGCCAATTGATTTGCGATTTATTGTATTACTTATGTTCTCTATTTTATGCAGGTGCTTGCAGGTTTTTTACAGATGCAATGCCGCGTCATGGAGTCTCATGAATGAGTTTTTCTTTTGCCCTGTTTAATTTATCTTTGTCTTACTAACCTATTTTTTTGGATTTTGTTTTTCCTGTTAAGCACTTGCATACTGCTTACTAACAACGTATGCATGGACACTGGAGGTCTAGATTCGTTCATAAATGTAGCTTCGTTTAATCAAAAAATTAGAATCTTGCGAGAGCCTTGAAGGAGTAACCATCAGTTACTTATACCAGGGCGGGTAAGAGGTGGATTACCTTCACTATTGACGTACTGTTTCTGTAAAAAATTGTGAACCGCCTCATTGACTCCCCAGCCTTGTTAGAAAGGATTACACTTCGTTGCCCTGAACGCAATACCAGATCGAATACCTTATTTCATGTACTACATTTTAAATCGACATACGCACAAAACTCCTTGCTCGGGCAAATCTGCATGACTTTAATGCCCTAAGAGATATTGACATTTTCCATTGTACCTACCCTTAAATCGTTTAAAATCAATCTAACCGAAACAATCTACAAATGAAAACTATTATTTCTAGTTTATTATTTTCTTTTTAATAACTATTTACTTAACACTGTGTACTATTATTTTAAACGACTTCTTGAAACTATTATTTCTGTATTGATTATAATCTTCTTTTTAATATTTTTTTTACAAATGGTTATACCATATACCTACTATAATTGTTTAGTAACCACTTTATTAGTAAATATAATAATCACATAATCAGCAACCACAACAAAATATTATAAATGGAACTTAACTGGTTTAAATTATATTCACTATTTAATGTAGTTACTTTATACACAACTGAATGCTTCCTAAATAAACATGAATTAGAAAATAAATATAAATAATAATTTATTCAAGGTGGCTTGGTTCGAATACAAATAAAGTTATGCAATAAATGTGTACGAATGTGAAATCGATTCATGTTTTTTTTTTTTTTTTTTTTACAGTGTATACCGCACAAGAATCTCAACTGCTCCCGTCTGGAGCCAGTGCGACTTTGGCATGCCCAATTGGGGTATGTTGTGAGGCTGAAGGTAGTGGGGAGGGGAAGGAGGTGGGAAAGAGGAAGGTTGGGAAGTACCTGGCTATTCAGATCTGGTCACTAAACACGGCTAAAGCCATTTTCAAGCAACGTTTCAATTCTGAATGGTGGTCTTACACCATGGCGATACTGATAGTATCTTCCACTCTCGAACATGCCGCAAATATACTATATATTATTTTAAATGAATTAATTGTGAAATAACGCAAATTAATCAAATAAAATTTATTTGCGCATGCCGGGTTCGAACCCGCGACCTCCGGATTGTGAGTCAAGAGTCTTACCCACTGGACTACGGAGGTCGTCATGTGATCGTTATATTTGCATTGTGGCTGTTAAAAATGATTAGCTTCATTTTACTTTGTATAATTAAGCGACCTGTATCTCTACAATCTCGAAATGACGGTGTACAGCACCTGCGAAGTATTATACTCCTATCAAGGCTCCTATTGGTTGAGATATAAAACGGAAACGACGCAAGGTCTGCGCTCATTGGCCTGCTCACTGCGCTTTGATTATGACCCCCTTTTCAAGGCTCCTTGGTTTTTCATAGTTTGTGATTGTTTTGGTAAAGTTTCGCTTCTACCGCGTGTTAACTGCACTCCATTTTTTTAAACTTAAATGGTGAGCTCTGGTGTGATTTTCACGAAATTTTTTAGCGAATTAATGGGTCAACGCCCAGATTTTCATTTGAATTTTCATAATGAATGAAATATTTTGTTAGTTTTTGGATTCGCGGAACTCGTTTGATATTTCAGATGTGGAATCCCCATTATTTCGTGGTTTTGTTTAACTACGGCGTTACACAAGCGCCACACAATTACGGTTTTCACAAATTAAAATATACTTTCCACCAAACAATATAACATCAAGTATGAGATCTAAATTACTGAGATGCAAAAACCATTCAATTTCAATTCAGCCAAAGGGTTAACATCGAAATAATATGAAATTGATGGGATTTACGAAACCCATCCACAAATGCATTCCAACAAAATATGTAACTAAGGAAATATTTTAACTTAAACCCTACCTGCCTTACTAACAACAAAACGCCTTAACTATCGTTAAACTGCATATCTGTTGCTTGCGCGGTGAACTGCGTTTTTACATAAATTACTAATAACATGATCACTTTATTAGGTTGGTTACATTATTTTTGCTTATCCGTGCATGTGCGGCCATCATTGGCAGCTATCTTTTTTTCAATAAATTCGCGGTTTTTTACTTTCGTGACGTGTGGAATAATATGCGTTTTTAAACATGATTTCGGTTTAAATGATCGATTCACTGTTATATTATTATCATAAATGAATATAATTTCTATTTTTAGCGACCTTTTTGTCAGTTTCTGTGCTTTTATAATGTCTCTGTTGTTGCTTTAATTTTATTAAAATAAATATTTAGGTTATTTCGAATAAATTATTTTTTATCCGCTTAAGTTTAATAAAACTTCCATCAAATTAATATTATTTAATAAAATAAAAGGCTTGTGCGTGTGTTAAAAAAGTTATAAACGTTTATATTGTTCGAAAGTGAATTCAAAGTGTTAGGATTTTTTAATTACTCTCTTGGAATAATTGTTATTTTTTTTTTTTACATGAGCTCCACACAGGAGGCCCTTAGGAAAATAATTTCTCTCAGGGCCTATGTCATCTTTGAGGATGCTGTGTGAGGGCTTTTTTAGGGAAAGGAAGGAGAGGAGAGTTCTGGGAAGAAAAAGGGTTTAAGGGGTGGGTAGGAATCTGGGGTTCAGTGTGTCCTGGTCATCCGCCTCCAAGATCTGGAGAAACCTCACCCTATGAACCCGGGCACCCCTGCTAAATCACCAAACGTAGCGAACCACTTGGGGTGACCTATGGCAGAGGTGTTGGTTATCCAATAAAGGTTCCCGGGGCGGCGGTACCCATTCCCGCCTCCCAAATTATTTATTTATTTATTTATTTATTTATTTATTTATTTATTTATTTATTAACGCCCTTTTTCGGGGCTTTTACATATGAATAGTAAGAAATATACATTATATTATTATATTTTTTATAATGTTTAATTGTAGGAAAATAATTTCCCTCAGGCCGTATGTCATCTGGGATGATGTGTGGTAGGTCTTTTTGAGGAGAAGAAGGAATGAACATTGGTCTTGAAGAGACCCATGTTGTAGGAAGGAGGAAACACAGAGGCCGGCAAATTATTCCACAGCCGAGCTGTTGAACACAAGAACGAGTCGAAGAAACGACCCGTTGAAAGAGACTAGATTTTCATTTCGATCCCTTTTAGACGTAATGACACAAGATTGGGTATTTGAAACATTAAATTCAACGAGATTATTTTTCTCGAGGTAACCGTCCATTCTTTGCTTCAAAGCCCTACGAGCAGTTGGAATTTGTGAGCCCTTTGGGGGGCTTGTCAAATAAAAAGCTATCATGAACTGAATAAATTTGGACAACTTATGTAGCGCTGTTTTTGCGAAAAATCGCCTCAAGAGCGCTGTACACAATGTGAACAATGAATTGGTGCACATGACAACAGGTCGTTGATGTTGTCCAAAACAAAGTCGGAGACAGAACCGATCCCTGTGGGCCGCCAGCATTTATCGAGTGTGAGGAAGAAGTGAAACCATCGGCTACCGTCTGAATCAACCTCTCCCTCAAGAAGTCGGCAATCCACGTACACAAGGATGCGGGAAGTCCTTAAGAAGGCAGTTTGTTGACAAGTCTTCGGTGCCAAACCCGGTCAAAGGCCTTGAAAACACCGAAACGTTCCAGGCATCGCCCCCAAACATGCGTCACATATGCGAGAAGATCACCGCACGAGCGGTTCCGCCGGAATCCGTATTGACGGTCATTAAGATGAAGCCATAGTAAATAATGCAAAATCATACAAAATCATATGTTTTTATTTTGAAAATTTGATCGCTTAGAAGTATTATAGATGCTTCAATTAAATACTGGGTATAGAAAATACCTTGGCCCTTAAAAATATCGGTAATTTTTTTAATAAGTCTTTTAATAAGCCTATAAAAAAATAAAGTATAAGGTCTAAAAAACACACTTTCAAGTCCAAATTCTTCTATTTATAAACCCCTTTTCGGATATGGTTTTATTGTATAATGTGGCAAATTCAGTTTATTTTATAATAATCGCAAAAAAAGTGGGTATTTACACCGAATCTTCTCGTTATTTTAATACGGCCGCTAGTCGACGAATTCGGTTTTTCAAAGTGAACCCTATGGCGTTCACCGAAGAACTACTGTCCACGCCACAGTCGCCATACCTCAGTCACGCCAAGATGGACGCGTGCCTCCGCGTCGCTTGATTTCGTGAAATCGATTTTAAATTTCCGTTTTATTACAATAAACAATGCGTAAAAAGGAAGTTAATGTTTTTTACAGGTTTTTACGAAATCAACCTATAATTTTTTTTTTCTTAAATACCTTTTCCATCGTTTCCAAAAGCTTTTTCAAACTCCTCCCATAAAAGGGCGTGAATTCCGATTTCGATTTTTTCCTGAACTATTGGATCGCCTTAATAATTTTATTCTTCTCGGGGTATGTGAGCAGTTTGTCGTTGATCACACGTTCCATCACCTTAGACAGAACTGATGTGATCGCTATGGGGCGGTAGTTGGCCGGGTTGGAGCGGTAACCCTTCTTTGGAATAGGATGGATAACCACTTTTTTCCAACCAGAAGGCACAGAGCCAGTCTTCGAGGACATTTTAAAAAGCTTCGTCAAAATTGGAGCTATTTCTACAGCGCACCTCTGCAGTACCAGGGCAGGTATTCCGTCAGGCCCACTAGCTTTATTAACATCAAGCCCTCGTAAAACATGGAGTACTTCCCGATGCCGGATCTTCAGCTTTTTCATACGAAAACCGCAGTGAGGAACCGACGTCGGGACAGCACCTTGGTCATCGAGGGTTGAGTTATCTGCAAACATTTTACCTAATAAGTTAGCCTTTCCGGTGGCGGTGTTTGCTAGTGAGCCGTCAGTTCTGGTAAGAGGTGGCAGACTGGATTTGCAGAAATTGCGACCTATTGAGCCCGCAAGCGACCAGAATTGCCTGCTGCCATGCGGGCATGCAGCCAACTTTCTGCTGATCTGCTGGTCGTGCTCGAATTTTTGGAATGACATATGTCGGAAGTAACAACCTTATAAAATAAATTGTCGTTAAAATACAATCAAAAAAGTACCTACTTCGAATTATTACTAGTACGTGGCTTGAGGTTCAAGCTACGAAAGCTGCATGTCATCATAATTTATAAATACATCCCAGGTTTTGAATGGTTTGTTTGGCAAAGCAGGGTTTTTCCAACGGGTATGTATAATATTATTCTAGTACCTTTCTTTCCATGTTATTCTGTTATAAATACAGGTACAAACTTGTCAATAATGCATTCACTTCAGAACATGAATAAATTGTTGTTTTTTTATGGTAATCATAATTTTTCTATGATTGGCAGCATTGACTGATGATTGATTGTCTATGAAATTTAATACAAAAATGATGAAAATAAAATTGGCGTAGCTAGTTCGAACCTACATATACCGCGCAAGTGAAATAATTTTAACAAAAATTAAATTTAGCATGAATATTTTTGGTAAATTTTTTCGTCTCCCGAGACATAAATACTCACTTTTCGTTATAATAGAGCTAAATGTAACTATTTGAATAAGAAATATTGCATACTAGCTTTTGCCCCCGGCTTCGCTCGCGTAGTATTAGGGGGGTTCCCACAGCGCCTCCTCCACCTTCCCTATCCTCACTCCACTCCCCCCCCCCCCTCTTCCCCTCCCCAACCCCCGCTCCTCCTCTCCACCCCTACCCCCTCTCAAAATCACCCCTCCCTCCTTACCCCATCCCCCCAAAACTACCTCCACCCCCTCCCCATCCCCTCCCCCCATCCCCCCTCCCTCCTCCCCCCATCCCCCCACCACACTCCCTCTACCCCCTCCCCATCCCCTCCCCCCTCCCTTCTACTGTCCCCTCCCCCCTCTCCCCTCCCCTCCACCATTCCCCTCCCCCTCCAACCTCCCCCTTAACCCCCCCCCACCACCGTCCATACCTGTTACATAAATTTTTCAAACAGCTCGCGTGCCACATATTGCAATTTTTTTATACAAATTTCATAATGCCAGAGCTCTAAGCTATAGCCTATAGCCTATTCTGATGTATGAGCTATATTATTGTAAAGTTTCATTAAAATCCATTCTGTAGTTTTTGTGTGAAAGAGTAACAAACATACATCCATACAAACTTTCGCCTTTATAATATTAGTAGGATTAACCAGTAAGTGGGGCAAGACATAAATAATTTTTAAAAATACAAAGAATGATTTTATCTGTAAAAAAAAATTACCGTTTTTGAACCATCGCCAATCCTTGGTAGAATGTAGATATTCAAAATCAAACAAATGACCAATTACCAAAAATATTTAAAAAAAAACCACATGCCTATAAAAGATTTAATTTCTCCAGACCTTTCGGTCTTATTTAATCGCGCTCTCTACAAAATATTTGTCTTACTGATTTACAAACCAAAGTTAGGAAGTTTGTTACATGGAAACTAGGAAGGAGTTACTGTTATTTTACATGCACGTAAAAGCAACCACTGGCATAACTCGACAAACTTCACTGAGGAAGGCATTCTCACCTTTCGTAACACTTTGCATAAGGTCTAAAGCGCCACAATAATAAACCATCTCAAACAAAATCGAAGTTTGGAACGATTTGACGTTCATTTTAGTGGTTTACAGTGCTCTCATAGAATTATAATATTCATAATAACAAATATGAAAACTTTCGCGTACCAACTCGAAGTACAAACCTATTTTATAGTATGTTAATGTTATCTTGTGGAAGTTATAATATCATTTGCAGTTTGTTTGTCGTAAAACATGTAAATTGCATTCGTAAGTACAAATTCGGGTAACATTCATACCACACTCCAAAACTTTTCCCTTGTAATATTATTAATTTGGTTTATTGCTAATTCCTTGCGTGGCATGGCACGGATGTTGGGATGTAAGTGCATTGGAAACTTATAATAAAACTTTGTGCAATTTACACGTGGTAGAAGTGAAACCTTCAGAAAACTAAAGTAGACAAGAGTGGGGAGGCTACTAAGCACCGCACAACGAAGAGACCGGTTATACTATCTCATTCTCTCACAGGCTAAATTCTATAGATGTATGTGTTTGTCTCTTTTTGGTGTCGCTATTTTTCGTTTCATTGAGTTTCAAATCACAATGGTACTAAAAACGTTTTCACTTCAATAAATCTTATTTTATTAATTCTTTCCGAAATTATCAATACAACAATATTTTAGATTAACACTACAGTAGGTACACGCGTTGGCTACATATGTAGCCCAGGGTATTGTTCGTAACTTCGTGAAATTGCGTGATTTAACTTCGAGTCTCTAGCTAAGCTTCGATTGGTTGTTGGTCGACGCATTCAGTGTGGCGTGAGCGATCGACCCTCGCGCACGTGTGAAAAATAACTATTTAAAGTTATTGGGCTAAGTAAGTAGCCCATGCGTGCACTGGCGGAACAAAAGGAAACACAAGGAAAACTGTATAAGGCGTATATGTACTGATCACAAATTTTTTATTTGTCCTTCGTGTAATGAAAATTTAAAAAAAAGTTTTTAAAAAAATGTAAGAATTTAACCAAAATTGATTGATCTCAAATAAGTAAAAATTAGGTGATTTATTGAGAAGTCTGAAGTTTTGTTAATATTTTAAGTTTAAGAAAGAGAAGATGTATTTTTTTATTTCGGTTTACTTAATAAATGTCATTTATTATAATAAACGTGTTTTATTTAAAAATTAAACAATTATCTTTCATCAATTTAAAATGGGCTATACGTGAAGCCCACGCGAGCACTCATGAGCGTTTTAAAGGCGCGTGTACCGTAGTGTAAAGCAGCAGGTATCTTAAATTGATGTTCAATGCAAAGATATTCTTATTTAGATTACTAGATACTTTACTTACATTTATTTTTTTATTTTTTTTTATTTAGAAACTTTATAATATTTTTTACATTTTTATATGAAACATATTAGTTAGATGTATATATAAAATATATTCGTAGTCCTCCTCACTATGAGATCCTGTGCTGAGGGGGACTATGCTTTGAATAAGTTTTTCAGCGACTTCTATGGCTTAACTTCATTGGATAAGGTTTTCCAGAAACTTCTATGATGTTTTAAGTATACTAGTAAGTTCATTTTCCGATAGATTCTTCAGCCAACATTTAATGTCCTTAATGTAGCTATTTTTTATTTTTATTTGTTTGATACTAAGTGGGAGTTTGTTATATAACTTTACTGCTAAAAATGCAGAACTTCTTTGACCAAATGAAGAGTTACACTTTGGTATATTAATTATGTCTGTTTGTTTAGCTCTGGTTTTATGAGCGTGTGAGGTGTCTGCCTCTGAATCATTTTTGTGGTGATGTACTAGAATGTTTTTGGCATAGATTTTCTGTATGCTTGGAACATCAAACTGTTTAAAAATTTCTGCTGTTGACGTCCTTATGGGGACCTTTAGAATGGTCTTTTTAATGAAATTCTGAGTTATCTTAAGTTGTTTTAAGTGATTAGATGCTGCTGAGCCCCATCCTATTACTCCATATTCCAATCGAGAGAGCATAATATACTCTCTTTAGATCCCTCATCGACAAGATGTTTCTTAATTTTTTGAAGAAGTAGATGAGTTTTGTTAGCTTTTTTGAGGTAAGCTCAATGTGTGAATTCCACTGTAGATTTTCATCAATTTCAATCCCAAGATATTTAATACTTTTGGTTTGGGTTATAGACGGGCAGGAACATTGTGGAAAAGTATTTTGACATTCATGTAATTTGAGGGTATGCACATTCATTGGTTGTCCTCTTTTGTTTTTGGAGAAAGTTAAATATTTAGTTTTACTAACATTTAATGTAAGGGAGTTTACTTTTAGCCAGTTTTGAAGTACAGCCAGGCCATGTTCCGCCTCCTTGTAGGTTCTTGTCCAATCTTGTTTGTGGAATATAATAACAGTGTCATCTGCAAAGCTCATTATGTTTCTATTAATGAGAAGATTCATAAGGTCATTTATATATATCAGAAATAGTATAGGTTTTTTGCTTCCCTGGGGGACCCCGAATTTAATTGGAAGAGATTTGCTCTTTCTTTTACCAATTTGTACAATTTGTTCTCTTCCAGTTAAATAACTTCTAAGTAGGTTTAGAGTTGTTTCGGTTATTCCATTTTTTTTAGTTTTAAGTACAGTATTTCATGATCAATTGTATCGAAAGCTTTTTGAAGATCAATGAAAATAGCTAAGCATTTTTTGCCTTCATCCAGTTTTCTAATAATTGTATTAGTTACATTAGCTATAGCGTCACCAGTACCCAGGTTTTTTCTAAAGCCATACTGCGTAGGTGATAATATTTTATTGGTATCCAAAAATGTAAGAACTTGTTTTTTTATTACTTTTTCCAATATTTTCGACAGAGGAGTTAAAATACTAATTGGTCGATAATTTGAAATATCATTTTTGGGACCATTTTTATATAATGGTATGATCGTAGCAATTTTAAGACAAGCGGTAAAAACACCTTTAGATAATGATAGATTTACAAGGTATGTCAGTGGTTGAATTAACTCATTTTGTAGGTATTTAATTGATTTGCTTGATATCAGTTCATTTCCCGATGAGGTATTTGTGTTTAAGGAGGTTATAATATTTCTTATTTCATCACTTGTTATCTTGACTATATTGAGGCTGTTTTCATGATTTACATCATCATTCCTCATTGTTATTCCTCATAGATTGCTTATTTACATAGATTGTGATTTGCTATCATCCAACTTCTGACTTAATACCTACATATTACCTGTAATGTGACAGTTTATTACAGTACATAGTTGTTAACAATTTAATTCAATAAAGAAAGACCAAAATGACACTTGACCCATGACACTAGATTTTTGAGCCATGATTTTTTTTTGACAATTTGATGATATATTTGACAATACATTTAGATACGTTTTTAGATTTTCACGACCAAAAGCATTTTCGTTATTTGTTTTTGGGATGTTATGCCGTGTTGCGCTACCTTATTCTTTAGACAATGATTTTTTTTTTTTACATGAATACCGCACATGAATCCCAACTGGAATCCCGTCTGGAGCCAGTGAGACTATGGCATCCCCAATTGGGGTATGTTGTGATGCTAAAGGTATGGGGAGGGTAGGAGATAGGGAAGAGGAAGGTGGGGAAGTACCTGGCTATTCAGATCTGGTCACCAAACACGGCTAAAGCCATTTCAGGCAACGTTTCAATTCTGAATGGTGGTCTTACACCAGGGCGATACTGAGAGTATCTTCCACTCTGGGACGTGCCGCAAATATACTATATATTATTTTAAATGAATAAATGAATAAATTGTGAAATACATAAATTAATCAAATAAAATTTATTTGCCACGCCGGGATTCGATCCCACGACCTTCAGAATGCGAGTAAGCGCCTTACTGCTGCACTACGCCGGCCTGCTGTCCGAAATGTCCATCATCAGGGTAAATCCGGCAGTCCATCTGCAAGAAGGAAGGAAAGAAGGAGGTAGCGTAACACGGCATAACACCCGAAAACAAATAACGATAAAGACAATATATTTGATAATATATTTGACAATTTAATTCAATAAAGAAAGACCAATAACACTTGACTCGTAACACTTTTTAGAGACTTGATTTTTGTACTGCTGCTAACAGTAAACCTTGAACCTTGAACCTTGATCCTTGAACCTTGAACCTTGATCTAATTCTTCACCTGTGATTTGATGATTTTTTTAAATTAACGATTATGTTTGGCATTCGATTCTACTGTTCTGAAGACCAAATGTATAAATTTGAACCTGAAATCAATATTTTCGATCCTTTATCCCGATCATTCAGATCCATGACAGTTATCCATTAATACTTGTCACAAACTTGATATAATAATGACAGTCAAGACGAATTTTTAGAAGCGTGTCTATTTATTATACCTAATATGCCTTTGTTTTAATATTCGTGCCCCATCTCTGCATTCCGTATGCAATCCGATAAACCTCCCTGCAAGGAACGCGCACCAGCTAATGTTGACGACTGTGAATGCACAAAAGGCGTCGTAAAAGCCAGGAAATACAACAAGGAATCTAGCGCTAACGACCTCCCCTGTCGCTAGATGGCAGGAGCGATGATCTACTTAAGATAATGGCAATGCGCGATGCAGGCGAAAAGGGATGTACGAGTAGCATCAACCTAATATAATACATAGATACACATAAAACACCGACAAAATGTATTATTATTTCTTTGCAAAACAGTTTATTAACTCCACGGTAGAATATTTTCGGAAAACTAATAATTATTATTTTTGAATTGAAACTTATTTAGCGCCGTTAGTGATTTGAAATTCGGATGAAACGGAAATGCGTCATAACTCAGTTCTACACAAATACTCGGTTCTAATATAATGCGGTAAATTCGCACCTCAGCGCGTGCCTTCCATAGCGGAGTGGGCAAGACGCCTGACAAATCTCAGTGGCCAGAGAGACAGACATCAAGCGAAAGGAGGTTCGAATCCTACGAAATCCAAAAAAAAAACTTTTTTTTTTGTGAAATCATTATTCAATCTTCAGATCACTTTAAAAGAAACGGATGGCGTTGCGTTTCGTTTGCAACGTCAGCTAGTCAGTGAATGAAGGAATTCAGTCTGGTTGGGAATTTGTATATGAAATGCAATATATGAACAAAACCTGTAGTACAGCTTTTTTATTTCGAATAACGTTATTTATTCCATTAATCCCCTTTCTAAAGTTATTAATAAATGAAATTCATTTTAAATTGTCTCTATTGTAGAAAAGAATAATATCGCTGATGAGATATTATTAAACAATCCACACTCTATTGGTATACGAAATATTTCAAATTATTAAAAAAAGGTCTTGAATGCCACATTTGATAGGTCGGGGTGTTCATTTTTCAAAAATAATAATTATCAAATTAACCACATAAAATTACAGATGACGCCCAAGAGATCACAATTTATTGGTGCCGTGAAATATAATTTTCTGATGTGTTCTGACTATTAAATACTCGGTTCAAATATAATGCGGTAGATACGCGCTTTGGCGCGGGCCTTCCATAGCCCTGTAGGCAAGGCGCCTGACAAGTCTCAGAGGTCAAAGAGACAGACAACAAGCGAACGGAGGTTCGAATCCCACGAAATCCAAAAAATAACCTTTTAGTTTTTGTGAAATCAATATCCAATCTTTAAACCACTTTAAAGTAAACAGGCAAAGGAAAATAAAGCGACACTTAGCGACTTTCTAGTCTCACTTCTACCGCGTGTGAATTACACACTCTGATTTTTTTTATTAGCACACTGCATATTATGTAATTATTAGTCAGAAGGTACCTTTCCATGACAATTTAGGGACTAACGCAGAATTAAATTCGGTCATGAACCGATTGCACAGTTCAGGAAATAAGTAGTACTATATTGACACCACATGTATTGAAAGGCTGTCAACTTATAAATTATTGTAAAAAGTGTTTGTCATTCTTAACAGTAGATACTTGATATCTTGTTATTGCATTCTGTATGTATTTTTATTACTTACTGATATTCGAATTCTATATTTTCATAACTTTTTTATATTGGCTCCACACAGGAAAATAAATTCTCTCAGGGCCTATGTAATCTTTGGGGATGCTACGTGGAGGGTCTTTTGAGAACAGGAAGAAGGTGAAGTTTTGGGAAGGAGTAAAGGTATGAGGGGGGGGGGGAGGAATCTGAGGGTTGGTGTCTCCAGGAGTGACGAACGTTTGAATGTATCCCTCTCACTGCGGTGCAAGGCGATGTACCGAGAGAGTCCTGCTGAAGAGATCAAAAGGTCTCCTTCAACCAATCTCTCCCGATTTGGCCTGCGACGTGCCGATGCCTTCACCGCCAAGACCCGAACAAATCTTATGATACTCGGACACCTCTGCTAAGTCACCACATGTGATGGCCAACGGCAGAGGTGTTGGTTATCCCAGGGGTTCCCAATCTTTTTCAGCCTGTGGCGCACTTACAAGTTTAGTATTTTGTCACGGCGCCCTACTTTAGTAAGATATTTGGAATAGATATAGAGACTATATATGTACATATTATAGTCGAAAGAAATAGGTACCTACAATAATAGTAGTTAGGTAGATAGGCACAAAAATTAAAACATCCACAATAGGAATATGAGTTTTATTATATTTATAAGAATTCAGAATTGGAACACAGAACAAAAAAAAGAAGAAAAAAATAAAATACGATTACTCAGTCAAATCAATGTGACCGGTGAGCTTGATGATTTCCGCAGTTTTTCAAAGCAAGGAATAAGACTTGAGACAGCTACTCTCATTTCTTGCTCCACATTGATATTCGTTCTTGATTACAGCTATAGCTGAAAGTCCAGCTTCACATAAATATGATGTGGCAAACGGAGTGAAAAATTTAAAGCTTTTGAAGTTAAATTTGAATATTAATGTAAAATCGATAACCAAAACTCCACCACATCGAAACTGGTGAATCTAGTTTTGAGGTTGTTGTCGCAGGAGAGTTCAATGAGACTCTCTTGCTCTTGTGTTGTGAATCCTGGCGGAACTAGTGCACGGAAAGGATCTTCGATCCATGCAATTTTTTCGACATCATCAACTGCAAAGTACTTCGAAAACCATTCGGTTAGAAGGGCCATCAGGTCTTGTGAGACAACCATTTCATTAGATACCGCATATTTATACAATTGCGGGAAGCAATCTTGACCGCTTCCTTCATTCATTTTTTTTATCCACAACTACAATTTCTTCCTAATCGCCGCAATTCTCTCCGATAGTTTAAGAATGTGCATGTTGTTGCCTTGCAAAGAAAGATTAAAATTATTTAGTTTCTCAAATATACCTACTTGTGTATTATATATATAGTACGCTAGTTTTAGCAAAAAAAATTCAGTTAAATATTAAACGGACATTGCGAGCAAATAGTCGTGGGCGGGTAAAGTCGTGGAAGGGGTGGGGTATCATCGGTTTTCAAGCGCGTAGGTACTTTTCCGGCGAGTGAGCGACGGGCGACGGCGACGAGTATGTACCTATGTTCTTTAAAGATGCGGGCGCTCAAAATAGGAATTGTTGCTTTATAGGTACCCGCGAATATTTGTGGTTTCGGATAACGATAGAGGATCGACTCACGGCGCCCCTCTTAACTTTCTACGGCGCACCAGGGCGCCGCGGCGTACACTTTGGGAACCCCTGGGTTATCCAATAAACGGTTGCAGGGGCGGCGGTGCCAATACCCATTGAAATTGACTTATTTTTATCATGCGTGTAATGTACCTAAAAAATCTTAAAGCCAAAAAGGGCCCGACAAAATATATAATTACCTACACCGAATGTTTATTTAAAAAAATATAAAGTATCTAAAATAAAGCATGTTTTAATTTTTTTTTAATTTTTATAGTAATACTTCACAAGAGTCTCAGCTGCTCCCGTCTGGAGTCAGTGAGACTATGGAATCCCCAATTGGGGTATGTTGTGAGGCTGATGGTAGAGGGGAGAGGAAGGAGACGGGGAAGAGGAAGGTGGGGAAGTACCTGACTATTCAGATCTGGTCACCAAACACGGCTAACGCCATTTCAAGCAACGTTTCAATTCTGAATAATGATTTTACACCAGGGCGATACTAGGAGTATATTCCACTTGAAACGTACAGCAAATATATTATACATTATTTTAAATGAATAAATTATGAAATAGCACAAATTATTCTAATAACATTTATTTGCCCACGCCGGGATTAGATCCCGCGACCTTCGGATTGTGAGTCAAGAGCCTTACCGGTAGACCACGCCGGCGTCAAATTAATGTAAAGTGATAAATTTACTTCAATGGGCCACTTTTTTAATCAGTCTAACATACCCACAGACATCCAAATACCGTTTCCTATGTTCATTATATAACATTTGTACCTACCTACATCAATAATATAATATTCTATGTGTTGCTATTCAAAGCTTAATTATTGTTATTTCAATATTTTACCAAATGTTTTACATTGCTCGTGATTCGTAATCCTCGAACATTTCCCATATTGCCTCCCCCTCTGCGCGCTTATCGTAGCGTATTTCATACATAACAATTATTAAAGCCTTTCTAGCTAAAGTCGTATTAATCCACTGGGTTTAGGAGGCTGTATAATTTGTAGGAAATCCCGCGCAAATCGGAACGCTCCCGGTGAATTATTGAGGGTGTTTGCGAGCTTTGCCGCCGCGACTGCGTCAGGCTGACGTCGCTTCCGGTTAACGCTGGAAGGCTGTGCCGACTTCCGTTATTCATTCTAATCTTTAGTGCACTTTGTAAAGGGTGTATTGGCAAATATTTGCCCGAACCCTAAAATCGCGTTACCGATATTCCACAAGAACTTGAGAGGCTTTTAAATTGGGTACATGTAATTTTTATAATTTTTATGTGTAACAAGCAAATTAATTAACAAATTAACTGTTGCTTAAAATCCGGGTTCATGGGGTGAGGTTTGTCTAGGTCTTGGAGGAGGCGGATGATCAGGACATACTGAACCCCAGATTCCTACCCATCCCTTAAACCCGTTTCCTTCCCAGAACTCTCCTCCTTCCTTTCCTTAAAAAAACCCTCCACACAGCATCCCCAAAGATGACATAGGCCCTGAGGGAAATTATTAATTATTTTCGCGACAAACAAAAAAAAAGATGTGAAAACATTACTAATTAAAAAATTGTTCATGGAAAAAAATACACATGGTTTACACAGCCTGAGAGGATAGTTTATCTCTGTTTTAATAATGATGACTGAACGAAATTTGGAATTTTTCCAAAGTATTTTGAATGTTGTGGCGGGGTATTAATATAAGAGATAGTCGACATTCACAATGGCAATTTATTTCACTTATACAGGGTTCAACCACTGGAGCGACGGCGCATTTTATAACTTTTGCCTCGGATTGCTCGTGATATTTTCGTATTCATTTTGATTTTTTTCCGCCGACATTGAAAAAATCATATCTCCGAATTTTAATATTGAGACATGCAAACTGATTATAGTTCCATATAGCCAATGAATTAACCTATCTTTTGTTGATTATCGCATATTAAATATTACAAAATCGTAAACTTTAAAAATGTGCGAATCCTGCGTGTTCGTTACTTTGAAATTGCCCTAAATGTTACTTTTTCAAGTCAACATTGGATATTTTTGATTTCTACACGTTGTCTATGGCCTACTTGATAACCACAGAAGCAAACATATTTTTAAACTGTCAATTTTTAAGTGCAATCAGCTGATTTGGAATATTTTGCTCGAAGTTTTTTTTATAGATATTTGAGACCGCGGAGTGACAAAATGAAATCCACTTTTTAGTATACTGAAATACATTTAACACAAAGTAACTGTATGAAATTAGTAGGATACGTTCATTGTCTACAATTATCAATAAGAATTTACGTGAGTTTTGCTTTATTTAACTAAAATAATCGTTTTACAAATACACCCTAAATGACAATATCAAAATCAGACTACAGCTTTATAAACATTTGTGATCTAACATTGGATATTCATCAACATGTTTTTATATAATGTAGTTAATTAAGATACAAGGTTTTTAATAAGATAAAAATCATAAGAATACGTTTTACTAACCTTTTAGAATACTTGCACGAATGTTTTCGAGTTTCGCATTTCCATTCTGACAAAATATACCATCTGACAGCTGGCTTTGATTGAGATTTACTGGATTAAAACTTTTCTAAACTTATTGAAATTTACATGTATATCTTTGTTATGAATCCTTCTAATTGATAAACTACAGTTCAAATGCACACGTCAAGTAATTAGGTCAATAATTGTAAAAATGAACACAAAGATCGGGTGAAATTCGAAATTTAAAATTTACTTCGTAAAATACGTAAAAAAGCCACTAATTTTTCATTTGCACGAATTGAAAACACGTTAAATAGATTGATAATTGAATTGCGGGAACTGCCGTATGTAAACACTTAATAAAAATCAATTAAAACAATCAATAACATCATTCTAAGCCAACAAACGGCTGTCATTTTAACCTAGAAATTTTCGTCAACAAAACAAGATACGTGCTTATGCATACCGCGAAATATTCCTTCCAGAAGCACTATAGAAGCATCGATGTTGCCATAAATGAAAGACAATTTTACCAGCTTTCCAACGGAATAAATATTGGCCAGGGACTGGTAAATAATTAAATAATTTTTAATTGTTTACGAGTGGTACGTCATAAACGTCGAATTATTCGACGTGGGCAATCCTAGAAGAAAACAAAACGTCGAATTATTCGACATGGTCGCAACTTATAATTTTAGTAAAGAGTAGGTACAGAACAGTTTAGCACACGATATAATCACTGACAGCCTTACTAAAAAACCCAGTAAAATTTTTATTCAATTGACAAACGACCGCGGATGTGAAAACATTACTAATTAAAAATTTGTTCTTTGAAAGAAATACACATGGTTTCCACCGCCTGAGAGGGTAGTTTATCTCTGATGTCCGAACGATATTTGTAATTTTTCCATAGTATTTTGAATGTTCTATATATTTCTTATTTTTGAAGGTGTCGTAAAAACAAATACCATTTATGAAATCTAGATAAAATAACCTTTCAGATTTAAGTATTTGAAATACACTTTAGCTTTCAAAAACTGCCGTATTTCAAGATTCAAACTCGGAAAAAAATGGAAAAAAATTTCCTCCCACAACATTTTTGACCAAAATGTAGAAAAATTTAAATAAAATCAAAATTTAAAAAACACAGTCCTTTTGTGTAATAAATTTGGAAGGAAACTATAACCTCACTTTTTCATCGTGTATACAATAAAAATATAATAAAAAATTTCAAAGTTTTTTTTATTGCCAAAAAAATAACTAAAAAATAATACCGACATTTAAAACAGATTTCTTGCATCTCTAAATACGTTAATTTCACATAAATAAGATATTAATATTATTAAAAAATATCACTTTTAAGAAATTCTCTTAAAATAAAGATCTTGAAATGTAAATTTTATCTTTTAAGTAATGTATAAAACAATATTTTGACAGTTAAACTTTGACAGTACGGCGTTTGTACAATAACTTGTTTAAACTGATGTAAACCACACAAATAACACGGTAAATATATCAATTATGTGAATAGAAGAGTAAATTCGTCACTACAATAGAAATTATTAATTAAAATCACTTAGGTACTAACAAAATTTTCGACATCCCGCCATAAACACACCAAACTGTTTTTTCATCGCGGGTCGTTGAGGCCTAATGCACAGGCGCGTTAATAATGCTACTTGCGGAGAAGAATTAAAACAACATTTTTTCCTAGTAAATTAAAACCATATACAACGTTGTCAGATCTTCAATGCATTTTAACAGCATGACCACGTAAGAAAGGTTATTGGTAATAAAACGTGTTTTCGTGTACACGGGGTTTATTTATGTTATTGCAATAATACAGGTTATCGGCCGTGAAAAGTTTTTTTTAGTAAGGCTGATTATGTTAAAAACGTCGTTATCATTTGTGAATTCGTTTGCTAAACTATGTAGGCGAGAATTCGATGGGCTTGCTACGTAATATGTTTGTTGAATGGTGTTATTGAAATGAGTTCTTATGCCCAGTGTTTCGAGAGAGTATTCTTTAATTGACTAGACTTAAGAGTTCGCATCAACCGAGCTCGAATTTTACAATTTTAAAAAGAAGAATTTGTCGTTTATCCTTCGCCGATCTTTAAGTAAGTGAATTTTTGGTACTTATTTAATAAAAAAAGTGTAATTAATTTGCAATTGTACAGGCTTTTTATTAAAAATGAAAATAATGTGTTTATGAAACTACCTTTTTGATATGTGGTGTTCTGGTCATCCACACAAGCGACTAAAATCACTTTAAAGTTTTGCAAAATCTGTGATGTTTACAAAAATTTAATCTTTGGTTTAAATATAAAATGCATCTCTGTTACCCTAACAAAATACATTTTCCTTGTCTTTCTTTCTAATTAAAACCACTGGAGCGATTATGGTGGAAAAAATGGACCACTTTTATTTTTCTGCAATTGAAAGCTGTCCATAATTGGACCATATTTTCCTATCATTCCTAAAACATTTATTGTAATTACGAGTATTTAAAACATTTCCATGGCCAGCCAATTATTTTAAAACGAAACTATTAAAGTGCTTTATCTATTATGACCATAGATGTCGCAAATCCGAACTGCGTGGACTGTTTTAGGATGATGTAAAAAAAAAATACGCCGTATTTATTTTCATTATCAAGTATACCACATACATCATTCAGAAATCAAAAATATTCTATGTTGACTCGAATAAGTACCCCTCACAACAGTTTCAAAGTAGCAAACACGCAGGATTCGCACGGTTACCAATAATTTAATATGTTTTTTATAAATCCTACAAATATGAGATACAGGTTAATTCATTGGCCATACATATATAAATCCTACAAATATGAGATAAACAGTTAAATACAGGTTAATTCATTGGCTATATAGTACTATAATAAGTTTTTATGTTTCCTTGTTAAAATTCGAAGGTATGATTTTATTAATGTTGGCGAAAAATTTTAAAAATGATCTTTTGGATCTCGAATAATCGAGGCAAATTAAAAATAAATTAAAATATTCGATAAATACATTATTATGGAGCACCATTTTTTTTTTAATTTTAATCATTTGGTTTATGTACAATTTCAATTTTAACATGTACAACTAAATGACACGAATACGTTAATCAAGCTTTGACACGAAACTTTTGAAATGTGGATTTGTCGGCGCATCTTCAAATTAACCAAGAAAGATAAGAATGATGTTTTTGACGAGAAAACTTTGTTATTATTTATTTAATGGTCAGAATTTTTTTTTTATAATGGAACCTTCTGTAGATTTCAATCCCTATGATTTATACTTTTGAATTTATTTTAATTTATCATTTACCTATGATTTAGTTGAGTCATTTATTTTACAATAAACTTTTAGACAACAGTAATTGAATCAACAACACTTTGTAACATTTCCGAATTTATAAAGTACAGCCTGATCCCCACACTTGATCTGCCAATGAAATCTTTTTACAAGGGCAATAATTATGATAAGAGAGCGAGTTTTAATAAATCAGGCTTTTTATACCAAAACAATTGACGACTGCACTAATACTACGAGTACTCTTCAGTCGGTAAGTAAGGCGTATGTCAGGCGTAACTACCAAATGACATTCTATGACTTACGTAATAGGTACAAAACCTATATACCTTTATTATAATGTACTGTGTATGTCTTAATAAAAAAATAAACAAAACAAAAAAAATAAATAAAAAGAGAGCACCGAAAGTAAAACATAACTAATACTTCTAGAATGCGATCTAGCAAGTTGTAGCTTTCTAAGAATCTTCAAAATTTCGATTAAAATCTTCAAATACTTTTCCGTTTCTAAATCAAAATTATTTTCCCAAATTACCGCAAGATTCAACCAAACAATTCGAAACTTTTAATTGCATTAATAAATTTATTCATTCCGTGTTTTATTAGTTGAGAAGTTTCCATAGCATTAGTTAAAAATGATGCCCTAGTTAGGCGAGAGGGAATGTCTTTAAATACATTATGACAAGAGTGTGGCTAAGATTATATGCTTTCTAAAAACAGGGTTGGACTTGATATCGAGTAAGGCTTTTAAAAAAAGAAGTTTGGTGTGTTTTTGATCCTCCCATAATGGTAAATACCTACTTGTAGCAAATGTAATTATTTTAGAGTGTATATTGATATTTATTCAATCTCGAATACCATCTCATTCCTCACATCGCCTCGTCTCTTACTAATGGCTGGATCACACACACCGAGTAGATAGGCAAGACAGTGCTCTCGGCCGAGTGCTCGAAACGTGTAAACACATCACCGAGTGCTAGGCCGAGCGCACGGCCGGGGTAAATGGCGAGATAGTTAGATAGATATAGATATAAAGATAGATAGATCCTGTTATACTTACTAGACACAGTGCCCACCCCCACACTTCCCCGCACTGACTCGCTTGCCCACTCGGCAGGTCTAAACATGCACTCGGTGCGTACTCGCCACCCGCCACTCGGCACCCTGACGTCACTCGCATCACTTTGTTAAATTATCTTGTTGAGATTCATTTTGTCTCGCTAGTCTGCAGCGTAGTAACTGAACTGACTGACTGACTCGGTGCTAAATTTAAAAAATGCTGTAAACACCTACTCATTCACCCAATTCTCTCGGCCTAGTATCATTTTGCTGTCTTGCCCATCTACTCGGTACGTGTGATCCAGGCATAATTAGGGGCGAGAGATGCTATTCATAGATTTTCACCCGCCGCTGAGGCTTACAGATGTCACAGCTGGTCTGACCGATATAAGGTCATGTTTTAACTTCAGAGTTTAAGTTTGCCTCCTGGTATTAACGGCGCAGCTTCAGGAAAAATCTCTGGAAGGACAGGAATACTTTCAGCTAACCCAGAGTGGATAACTGTAAACACTTTGTTTAAAACTAAAACTAGCGATTGGGGGAACAATTAGGTTTCCTTTGGGTTATTGTTAGAGTACCCATAAAGTTATTGCTTCAGGAAAAATCTCTGGAAGGACAAGGGGTCCTAGCATGGTCGATCGATATAGGTTTTATCGAAAATGTCGGTAACTTGTCATCGCTCCCGAGCGCGACTGCAGGCCGCTAACGAACAAGCAACAGTTCACAATGACTAAGGGTTCCTAATTTATTTGACGTGAACTGTTATTTCTTCGTTAGTGGCCTGCAGGCGGGAGCGATTTCAAGTTACCGACATTTTCGATAAAACCTATATCGATCGACCATGCTAGGGGGCCAGGAATACTTTCAGCTAACCCAGAGTGGATAAATGTAACCCCTTTGTTTAAAAGTAAAACTAGTGATTAAGGGAACAATTAGGTTTCTTTGGGTTATTGTTAGAGTACCCATAAGGTTATTGTTTTAGTTTTGTACTATCTTACTATTTATTACTGAACTGTGTCAAACTTGCAAATTGATTGTACCTACCCGAAAGAAAGACCAATTACTGTAAAAACGTTCATTTTATTTAATTATCGCTTTACATACTCTCATTAACACCCTTTCGTGAAAGACCGCCATTCAGAATCAAAACATTGAAATGGATTGACCAGTGCTTAATGACCAGATCTGAATAGCCAGGCTCTTCTCAACTTCCTTCTGTTCCTCACTTCTTTCAGCACCTCAACATACTCAAATTGATACCGTAGTCCCATAGACTCCGGACAGACGAGAGCAGTTGGAGCTCGTGTGCGGAATTCAAATAAAAATAAATCGTTGAAAGTGTTGATGAAACTGAGCAAGAGAATAAGTCCGGTTAGTCGGAGGTGTCCATTTCTATTTTCATTTATAATGAACTACGCATTTTAAATTCTTCTCCATAGAAATATTTTGATTTAGATAATACTAAAATTATTCTTCTCCCAACGCAAGTGTGAGAATATCTCATTGTTTTGATCAACAAAGAAACATCTTCACTAACCAGAATATTTAATGTTTTGGATTTGCTTTTGAGATGAGGAAGTAAATTTGGTTCGAAATGAAAAAAAAAATCATCCATTTCCCCCCGCCCCGTTTTGTAGTTAAATCCGCCTCATTTAGGAAAAAATGCGCAACCGCAGAAATACAAATTGCAGAAATTTTCCCTGTAAAGCCGATTCATTTGCAAGATAGGAAATATAATATTAGGTCCTTACATATGACGAAATTGGCGTTTTGTATGGGAGGAACATAAAGTCGATTTTTTTAAAATATAATATATCTATTTAATCAAAGTATGTACCATTGCTATCTATGCACTTTTGCCATCTCATAGGTAGTTCATCGATCCCTTTACTAAAAAAACCACTCGGACGGGAATCAATAAAATCTTTGAAGGTGGTATGGACTGCCCCATCGGAGTTGAATTTTTTCCCTTGCAAGAAGTTATCCAAATTTCTAAAAAAAAGGTAATTTGTTAGGACAAGGTCCGGAGAGTACGGTGGATGTTTTAGACATTCCAATGGAAGCTCCTCTAATTTGGTAGCCGTCAGTTGTGCAGTGTGTGGTCTAGCGGTCAAGGCGCGTTTGTTGATTTGCTTCACTCAATTCGTGCGGTACCCACCTTTCAAGCTTTTTCACCTTCCCAATTGGCTTCAAGTGGATTAATCCTTCGAGCCGTTTCTGCAGCACTGGTGCCACGGTGGAACTCGTACTCGTAAATAACGCGATATTTCAAGTTTTCCATTTTGTAAACTAAGTGACGCAAAGAAAAAACGATTAAGGAAAAAACAAATTAATTATAATTTTCGAAACACAAATACACGAGTAAATAGCTGTATAAATTTGAATTTGGAATTCCTAACCAAAGAGAAGATATTTGAGATCAAAATTGCCATCATATGTAAGGACCTAATATAATGGTATTTACCTTCTGGGATCGATTTATTCGAAAAAGTGACTCCATGGCAATCTTGCCCCGTGATTTGCAAATATTTTCATCAACTACGTCTGTAATATTATGTTTCTGTACCACATTTTTCTTTTAGCAATAACAATAAAGTTTTCATAACCTTCAACATGATTATGAGGGGTTCCAAAAGGGAGGACGGCTTTTGTGGGGCCCAAAAAGGAGAGAGGGGGCTCCTGTAGGTTGGGCTCTTTGTAGTACAAAACAAACTTACACCTAATAAGGGAGAGCTCTACGAACCCTTCAGCTTCGGTGTGTCTGAAGAGGGATTTTTAAGAGGCAATAAAAAAATGTATCATTTTCTTCAAGCCACCAGTCCATTCCGTCCCTGTCTCCGAAGTGCTCTTTCAATAATGCTATTTTCTTGTTAACCGTGTTAACAAGACATGTAAGAATGCAATAAACTAGGTCTAGACTCAACTTTATTAAATTACACGAAGATTTGGGGATACAAGCTAGCACTAAACTTAAGTTATTTTACCATACTACGAGTATACAGAGACTTGGGAGCATAAACATATTTATTAATAAGTGAGTTTTAGTACTTCTCTTGAAAGGGAGATTTTACGATACGTGTTTTGTATTTTGACTTTATGTTTTTAAATGTGTACGACTGGAGGAGTTGTCAGATTGTTGCTTCCAACCGGATTTTAATGGAAATTCAACTGTCTTTATTATTTTAATTTTATGAGTAAAACAGCAAATTATTCTATTTAATCACTGAACACAATATTAGAGACCCTTAATAGAACATTTGAAACAGAAAATCAGAAAAAGATACCGTCACATCTGGGAACTGAACACAGGAATTTAGCCTTGCCGAGAGAGCAGGCCTCCGGCAAGGCTAAAGTCCTGGGTTTAATTCCTAGACCTATCTTTTTATTTTTATTTGTCTGTTTCAAATTTTAAATTGAAACACGTGGACTATTCTCATTAGCTTCGTTCAGACACTCCGCAAAACGCACGTGGCCCGTTCCCAACCATCCATTCCTTCCTTCGAAAGTTTGTACGGATGTATTTATATGCATTTTCAGTAAGGTTTTCGAAAAAATTGTGAACGACCAGATGTTTACAGCCTTCAGATCGTCACTTAACAACAATCAGCATGGATTTATGAAAGGAAAATCTACTACCACTAACCTAACGGCATTTGTCGAAATCTTACAAGACAATATGGACCAACGCGTACAGGTAAATGCAATATATACAGACAATAGCAAAGCCTTTGATTTAGTAATCCATGATGTTTTGTTGACTAAACTGTCACTAATCGGCGTACACGGAGATCTCCTCAGATGGCTCTCGTCGTATTTGAAAAATCGCAGCCAAGCAGTAGTCGTCGGTGGCTATAAATCGAATTGGGTAACCGTAACGTCAGGAGTACCCCAAGGTCATTATTGGGACCATTGCTCTTCAATATATACATTAATGACATTGGAAAATGTTTTCTCCACTCCAGAACGTTATTATACGCAGACGACATGAACATATTCTCTCCTGTTACAAGTATCAATTACTGTACACGCGTACAAGAAGATTTAAATCGCCTAAATAGCCACTGCACACAACACAACCTTCAAATAAATGTTAAAAAATGCGGCGTCATCAGCTTTACCCGAAACAAAAATCGCATTTCTTTTGATTATTCCCTTAACGGCACAATACTTAAAAAATGATGGAGGCCAAAGATCTGGGAGTAGTGCTAAACCCAAAATTACTTTTTGACCGATATATCGAATCCATAGTTGCAAAAGCTTCCAAGGTAGTTGGCTTCATACTCAGAATCGGCAAACACTTTAAAAAGGTAAACACTATGAAAATGCTGTACTTTGCGTATGTACGCAGTTCTCTGGAGTACGCGTCTCAAGTCTGGAATCCCAGCTACACAACATACATAGAAAGGATTGAGAAAATACAAAATCGTTTTCTACGATACCTTGATTTTCGGGGATATCGTCCTCATCTAAGTTATGTGGAGTCAGCCACGTTTTTCAAAATCTCGTCACTAGAAAATCGTAAAAATTCTGCAGAAGTAATATTCTTGCAAAAGATAGCCACCTCTGCGATAGATTGCCCGGAATTACTTGAAAGAATTCAATTAAGAGTGCCCACCAGACAAACTAGACTAAATCATACACTTAACACACCTTGATGCAATATTAACTCTAAACAAAACACATTCATTAACCGCGTTTCACACTTTTTTAACAATTCAATGAATTCGGCTAATTCAACACAGCACCCCAAATTCTAAAAAAAATAAACAATAAATAACTTCTAAACATATACAAACTATTATACTCCTATACAAATAACTTATTCACTCCCAGATTAGATCCGTCCCCTTCCCCTCGCGCCCACCATCCCATCCCAATAAGCTATTATAACTATTATAACTTTTATAACTTTTTAATCTCTCTAATTAATACACACCAGTGAAAACCTATTATTGGTTCAATAACATATACATATGTAAATACACCTAAGTAAATAATGTAACTGTTGGTTTTCCAAATAAAATAAAATAAAAATAAAAATAAAGTATGGATATTTGTTACTCTTTCACGCAAAATATACTGAATGGAATATAAAAATTCTTTCAGAATTAGACAGCTACATTATTTGCGAGTAATATATGCTGTATATATTGGTAAGTTCTGGTGTTATGAATAGCTCTGGCGTTATGAAATTATTTATCATACGTTTTCTGTCCCTCTAACAAAATTGAGTTATTGCAAACGTCAGAAGAAAAGCAAACATATTGTTGCAATATTTTCTTTTTTTTTGAATTGGGCAATTCACCCTAAAATAGTGCTTTGTTGGAGTCGCGTCGTAGTTAATATCTATCTCTAAAAATGAATCGAAGAAATGTATGTATGGGCATAACTACCGAACGACTGCACCAAATTTGATAATTCTTCTTTTGTTCGTTATTTTGTATAAAACTACTGTTGAGCTCTGGCATAATGAAATTTGTATAAAAAATTGCAATAGGTGACACGCGAACATGTTGAAAACTGAATGAACTAGTAATTAATAAGGATGTGATTGGGGGAGAGGATGCGGAAGGGGTGGGAGGTGGGTGGAAGAGAGAGGGGGGTGGAGGAGGGGGGGGGAGGAGAGTAAGGGGGAGGGAGGACGGGAAAAGGGGGGGGCGGGGGGAGGATTTGGAGTGGTGTGATATACCATGCGAGCGAAGCCGCTTGAAAAAGCTAGTATATAATAATTAAGCAGCAAAAGGGCAAAATAAGTTTATGAAATCAATTTAAGCTATAATAATGAACTGGGCCTGCCCAACAAAGTGTTTATTGACAATGAGGTGTCTCGCCTAATACTTTACAATTAAAGGGATGTATCCGTAGCTCATGATGGAAATATTGTTACATTTTTTTTTACATCAGTTCTGGCCATTAGGATGCCCTGAGTAAAATAATTCCCTTCAGGGCCTATGTCATCTTTGGGGATGCTGGGTGGAGGGTCTTTTTAGGGAAGAAAGGAAGGAGAGGAAGTTCTGCGAAGGAAAAAAGGAAAAGGGTTTAAAGGGTGGGTAGGAATCGGAGGGTCAGTGTGTCCAGGAGTGACGTAGATACGTATGAAACCATCCCTCCCACTGCGGTACAAGGCGATGTACAAGTGAAAGGGATTCCCCCAACTAAACTCTCTCGATCTGGCCTGCCAGGCAGCTGGTGGGCAGACGCATCTACCGCTAAGAACTAAACAAACCTCACCCTATGAACCCGGGCACCACTTGAGATGACCTATGGCAGAGGTGTTGATTATCCAATAAATGTTTCTCGGGGCGGCGGTACCCTTACCCTTACTTAAACTGAAGATAATTACATTGACATCGGTAGGTACATAGATAGTTCATGCAAAAAAGCTGTGCAAGTTGCATGGTGCCAGAACTCTCACTGTTCGAGAGTAGGTAGGTATGCAGTGGAATATTCCAACAGCATTTCTACCAAAATATATAGATCGTCCATTTGATTAGGCAGACATCTCCAAATACTAAGTTTTGAAAAAATGAGGAAAGAATTATTCGAATGCTCACCATAAATCAAATATTATTTACACGTGTCTGTTGCTACAAAATATCACCGGGAGGCATAACTGTCCGGTACGTTTTGGTAGCATGACATTTTGAAATATCCTACTAGTGATCCAGAAAATATCAACATTTTGTGTAACTCACTACAAGTTTTTTGCTTTTCAATTGATTTGGTGGTGTTGAAGAATAATCTGAGATTTGTATCAGATAGAAGGTACACTTTTCTATGTAAATGCATACTCAAATCAAAATTAGCTTATTCGAAGATGTCTGACTAATCAACATAAAAGGTATAACCCATTTTACCGTTTTAAACCGATTTAAATTTAAATCGGTTGTAACCGTACCAATCTGAGACTCGTTCTTGAGTTCCTATGGTACCTATTGCTAAAAAATTTCACTAACAATGTCAAATGTCACATGAGATGAAATATCGTCGGTTACCTTCGAAAACTATTCTAATATTTTTGTGTAAAAATACATTGTGTAGTGCGAAATATAAGTGGGGTAGTATGAATATTACCCCTGGTCAAGTCATATAAACACGTCAATAGAAACTCGAAGTATCTGTCCATTCGAAGAATTTAGAAGGGAAATTGAATTCTCAGCGAAATATGTGCACTGGTTTGTATGAACAGGTTTTGTATGAAACGAATCAGGGGGCTTCTTTCAATTTTGCGGATTTCGTATTATAAATATTCTTCAGAAATCAATTTATTCTTCACATAAAGCATTCTAAAGCGTGTTGTAATATTTGTGAGGAAACAAAGTACTTTTCCAGTATCCTTAAAGATTAAGGTTTCTTATGGTTAGGATTTCCAACATTTTTTGAAGTTGTCAGTTACATTTAATCTTTTTTTTACAACGAATGACTTCTCATCTGCAAGGTAGAATTTCACAAAAAAAACTAATTTTTATATTTTCATTAATTGTTGTAGATTTAGGGAGGTAAGAAAGAATATTGCCAAGCAAAATTTGCGACCAAATATGATTGTATTTTTTTTTAAATAACAAATTATGGCTTTTAAATAAAAAAAAAATACTTTAGCTCCACACAGAAGGCCCTGAGAAAAAAAACTGCCCTCAGGGCCTAAGTCTTCTTTGCGGATGCTGTGTGGAAAGGAATTAGAGTAAGTTCTGGATAGAAAAAGGTGTAAGGAGTATCTAGGGGTCACTGTAAAAATGGACGTACGAATCCCACTGCAGTGCAAGGCGGTCTTCCGAGAGAGTTCTGCCGGAGAGTTCTAAAGGTCTGCCCGCCATGCAGTAGGTGCGCAGGCGGTAACGATTTATGCTAATCTGCTTGTCTGTCAAGGGATTGGTGTCAAAGTACGAGACCCATTTTGTGATCGGTATTATTAGACAATATAGAATAAATATTTATTCCGTAATAGAAATCAATAAATTAAGGAAAAATTGCACAAAAATATTTGTATCTCCTCATCTTTAATATATTACTAAATTTAAAAAAAATTGTTTTTTGCCATATTTTGCCCTTTGAAGAATATTTCTAATTTTGATATATTTATCAAGAAATGTTATGATATTCAGTTTAGAAATCGATTTCCATTAAAAATTTAATATTTTTGAAATTAATGATTCAAAAAATGTTACAAAATTCTGTTTAGAAATTGATCCCCATGAAAATTATGACAAAAAGTATCTCCTAATCTCCAAAAGTTGGGAATCATTGTATTAGAATATTGGGTGAATGTCAACTTCTTGAGACCTGACATTCTCTCGAGGTGGAATATTATTTGTCAAAAGACGTCAAAGAAAAAAAGGAAATGAGAAAAATTTACATTTTTGTTTTTAAACGTAAAAAAATATCTACTTTTGTCTCTACGTGATATTTTTTCACTCCAAATTTAATGATAATATTTATGCCGTGTTCGTAGTCTTTTATAAGCTGATTTGTAAAATGTGGGAAGGTTTTAAAATGTTTAGAAAATTGAGTTTTTAATGAAACACAAAAACGATTAAGTAATCCATTTTTAGATATGAAGGGTTCGCAGCAATAAGGATGAATGTCCAAAAATATTTAAATCTATGTGATTAATGTCATTCGGTCACTTGACGTATGTAGTTAGTAATCTTAGTAATCTTGCTTATAAACTCAGCAATAACGCTTTCAGTTCTGAGATAAATGTGTTTTTTATATTTGGCTACACGGCTAGAACGCTCAACGTCACAGGTGTTCACGGCAATAATGATAAATGTCCTTCAATTTAGAGTCCAGAAAGAACATCTACGGCAATTTCAATAATAGTCTATGGGAATCAGGTGTGGTCAACACACCTGTTTCTTTTCCGTCTATGAAGGCAGGTATCAATGAAGGAGAATTTAAATTACCCGGTATGGTATTTTTACGATGAGCTTCCTCACGCTGCAAACGAATCAGAAGTTAATTAAACCAATCATTTGGACAGCCATCATTATTGAAGTGCGGAAACGTGGACACTGTGGACACCCATCATTATTGACTGTGAACGCAGTGCGGAAACGTGGACACTGTGGACAGTCATCATTATTGACTGTGAACGCAGTGCGGAAACGTGGACACTGTGGACAGTCATCATTATTGACTGTGAACGCAGTGCGGAAACGTGGACACTGTGGACAGTCATCATTATTGACTGTGAACGCAGTGCGGAAACGTGGACACTGTGGACAGTCATCATTATTGACTGTGAACGCAGTGCAGAAACGTGGACACTGTGGACAGTCATCATTATAGTACTGATTGTTGAAGACTTACTCAAGATTATATCGAGTGTTTTATCTTGGGGTAAGAATAACCTCGTCGAATTTAATGTTTCAAAGACCCAATCATGTTTGATAACATATAAAAGGGATCGAAATGAAAATCTAGTCTCCTTCACCGGAAGCAATCTTCCGAACAGGACCTCCATCGATATGCTTGGTGTAACTCTAAGTGACCAGCTCAGGTACGGGGGCTCCATCGAAACCAGAGTTAAGTTAGCCTCTCAAAAACTGGGCGTACTGTAGAGGGCCCGCAGATGCTTTAATAGTACACAACTGCTAACCCTGTACAAATCGCAAGTAAGCCCCACGGTTGAATTTGGCAGCCACCTCTGGTCTGGAGCTCCAAAATACCTAAATCATAAAAAACCTTGACTCTGTGCAGAAACGGGCGGTCCGTTTGATAGATTCTCCCATCTCAACAGACGGGCTGCAATCTTTAGAGCATATGCGTCAGGTTCTATTGGTATTACAATGACCGAACAGGTCGTTTCTATGACTCGTTCTTGAGTTCAACGGCTCGGCTGTGGAACGATTTGCCGGCCTCTGTGTTTCCTCCCTCCTACAACATGGGTCTCTTCAAGACCCATGTTCACTCCTTCCTTTCCTCAAAAAGACCCTCCACACAGCATCTTCAAAGAATGTTGAGGGAAATTATTTTCCTCAGGGCCTCCTGTGTGGAGTTAATGTAAAAATATATGTATATGTAGATATAATTTTAATTAGTTAATAATACCTAAAGAATGCTTATTTTATGAAGAAATAATACGATGATACATGTTATTTAATTTAAATAAAAAATATTTTCTTATCTTCAGGTCTGAGTTTTTTTTCACCGTTTATTAACTTAAAACCCAATTATATATCTCGAAACAAAAAATCAAGGATATTCATCATTATTGCAGTGGACCCTTCATATATTTTTAAAAAGAAACAGTACATTACTTACATTTCAGTACTCGATTGTAGTTCGACCTGGAGTGACGTGCGTCCGCACGGCAACTCAAGTTTAATAAAAAAATGGATGTACTAACATTAATAGAAAACATTAAAAGTGAACTAAAAAACATATCGACCGTAAAGGACACAAAAATTAGAAATAATCTGGAACAAACGATTCAACTACTAGAATGGATTCAATAATCTGGAACAAACGATTCAACTACTGGCCATTGTCAACTATATGGCCACACAGCTTCCAAGTGCCAAGCAGACTGACCCACCTGTCCCCACTGCGCCAAAGTTGGCCACAACCGTGATGCCTGCCCCAAAAAGGAAAAATCTCCAGTATGTGCCACCTGCACCTTCTTCAGAAAACCGGCTTCCCACAAAACTGGAGCTCGAGACTGCCCCGCCCGCCAAGCTGCTGAAAGACGTGAACTTTCTCGGATAAATTTTTTAGGTTGAACTTGAATAATCGTTCTGAGAAAAATTCCTTCTCAATGTATTATCAAAACGTTCGTGGCCTAAATACGAAACTGAACACTATTCGCTGTAACGTCAGTGTATGTAATTACGACTTTATATTTTTAACCGAAACATGTCTATCTGAAAATATCTCATCTGCTGAACTTGGATTTTTTGACTACAACGTTTTCCGCAGTGACCGTTCTACTTCTTCTGTTAAGTGTAAAGGTGGTGGAGTGATGATATGCGTAAACAAAAAATACCCCTGCCATATTATAGAAACATTTACCAATGTTTCTGATCAATTGTTCCTGTGTGTTCTACTTGGTACCAAAAAGCTTGTACTTGGTTGTGTTTACATTCCTCCCTCCTCTTCGGAAGAAGTCTATAAGTCGCATACTGCTTCAATTGAACATGTGTCTAGAAACGCTGATTCCCTATTTATTTGTGGCGATTATAATTTACCCAAAATATTGTGGCTGAATGACGATCAAGGTGTCAAAACTCCTTCTAGTAATCTTTCTCTACAAGCTGTTGAAATTGTAAATTTTTTTGCCTATTTGAATATGTTTCAAGTAAATCCAGTCACTAACTATCTAGGCTCTTGCCTGGATTTGATTTTCACTAGCATACCAAATGTCAAAGTAAGTGAAGCTGATGTCTCTTTGTTACCTTTGGATAAATATCATCCACCTCTCTCTATTAAAATTACACATTTTTTCAAATTTGATTCCTTGAAACCAAATGTCTCTTATCACTACAAATATCTTAACGGCGACTATTTTAATATGAACAAATATCTATCCCAGATTGATTGGTCGACACTATTTTTAAATTCTGATATTAATGACGCTGTACTTAAATTTAATGAATGTGTATCAAATGCTGTAGAATTGTTTGTTCCTAAGGGGTGTTACTCTCAACCTAAGTTTCCAAATTGGTTTAGCACGAAACTTAAACAGTTAATAATTGAAAAAAAGAAGACTCATAAATTATTTAAAGACACTGGGAACTTAAGCTTTTATCATAAATTTTCTCAATTAAGGGAACTGTCCAAAATCGAATCAGCCAAATGTTATAAATATTTTGTAGAAGTTACAGAGACAAAGTTACTGCAAAATCCTAAACAATTTTGGCAATTTGTTGCACAAAAGCGTACTGATAATGATCTTCCTTCAAGTATGTATTATTATGAAACTCATGCTACTAAAGGCCATGATATCGCCAACCTTTTTGCCAAACACTTCTCCTCTGTATATTCTGATGCATCGTGCAACATCCCTCCACTTAACTATGACCATATTATTGACTTAAATGATTGCAAAATTACACTTAAGGAGGTTTACCAATCCTTAAATAATCTCTCTAACAAAAAAAGTACCGGACCTGATGGCATTCCAGAAATCTTGCTAAAAGAATGTAAATTTACACTATCTAACCCAATTTGTATGTTGTACAACTTGTCACTTTCATCTGGAACATTTGCTGACTCATGGAAAATTTCATATATTCGACCCATTTTTAAGTCCGGAAACAAGTCGAATATTGGAAATTACAGACCGATATCAATTATATCTAATATTCCAAAAATATTTGAGTCGATAATTACAAAGAAAATTACTCCTGTTTTCAAAAGTGTTCTAATTGAGGAACAGCATGGATTTAGATCGGCGAAATCTACAACAACAAATTTACTTTCCTTTACAAGTACCATTGTGAAAGCCTTAGAAGATAACACTCAGGTTGATGTTCTATACACTGACTTCTCCAAAGCCTTCGACAAAGTTAATCACCGTATTCTCATGGCCAAACTTTATGCTATAGGCATTAGAAACCCTTTGTTATCATTCTTTCACTCTTACTTGACAGATAGAAAACAAAGGGTTAAAATAAATAACTTTGAATCCTTTAACATTGATGTAACTTCCGGCGTTCCCCAAGGAGCCCATTTGGCCCCGCTTCTTTTTAACCTTTTTATTAATGATATCACAAAAGTTTTTTCTCACACACGTTTCTGGCTATTTGCTGATGATAATAAGATTCTTAAGATTATTAAATCCCACCTTGACTGTTTACTATTTCAACTTGATATTGATTCATTTAACGATTGGTGCAAAATTAACTGCATGGAACTTAATGTTGATAAATGCAAAATTTTGTCCTTTTATAGAACCAAAAAACCTATTCAGTTTGATTATAAACTAAATAGTGTTTGTCTATCTACTGTCACATCTATCAAGGACCTTGGGGTCACTCTAGACTGCAAACTTTCTTTCCGTGATCACATAAATAATATCGTAAATAAATCACTTAAACTACTCGGCTTCATTCATAGAATTACCACTGACTTCAAACATATAAGTACACTTAAAACTCTTTACTGTTCGCTGGTTCGCCCTCACCTTGAATATGCTAGTGTCATTTGGTCTCCTTTCTACGCTGTCCACATTTGTCACATCGAATCCGTACAACATCGTTTCCTAAGAGGAATTTCTTGGAGGTTGGGTCTTGAAAGAGGCAAGTACTCATATGATGAAATTGAACACATTTTAAACATGCCTTCTTTAGAAAAACGTAGAAAGGACTCTGATCTAATTTACATATTTAAAATTATCAACAGTATTACAGATACACCTGCATTGTTACAACTCATCCAGTTTAACATCCCTTCCCGTAGGCTTCGAAATAATGAATTGCTGTTCCTCAATCAACATTCTACTAATTACGGATACCATTCTCCCTTATCCAGAATGTCGAGACTTGTCAACGCAAGTCAAAGCATTGATTTTTTTGGTGTAAAACTAAATGACTTTCGGCAGTCGTTACGCAATATTTAAATGCTTCTTCATGCGTTGACTTGTAGTGTCTCTATATGTACTTTTTATATTTTATATTGTCATTGCTATTAATTTTTATGTGCTCTCCCTTCACTGTCATCTCTGTTTTATTTTATTTTTTTATTCGTGTTATTATTATGTTTTTTAATGGACTGTTGTCCGTAAATTAATAAATAAATAAATAAATAAGAAGCAGGAAACGGGAAAAAAACCATTTCCAAGAACAAATTATTGAACTTCAAAAAAAAGTAATCATCAAGCTCGAAAAAAATAATGAACAAAAATCCTATGCAATGGTTCTAAAAGAAAGGATGATTCCAATCGAAGAACCCAAATTTGCTGTCTTAATTACCGCTGAAGGCAAAGAAACATCTGAAGACATAAAGAGTATTATCACAAAAACAATAAAAGCGCCTAACCTAGGAATTGGAATAAGTGGAATAAAAAAAGCAACAAATAATAAAATAATTATGACCTGCTCAAAAATAAAGAAGATGCTAAAGATTACTTTCGAAAATGATTTATGACCCTTTAAACAAATTCAATGACTATAAATAAACTTGCCTATTGAAGAAAAAATAAGTTGTGCCTGCCATTTCCAATATCGTTAACAGTTTTTTGAACATTTTTGGCGTAATGGTCTAAATATTTGACTTCTACTACAATATTTTGTACTGTTTTTTATAATTGTATGATGTTAAATTACGGATTGCTATCCGTTACGGCACTACATTCCAAAATCCTACTTAGCCCCCACCGTAAACATCATGAGACTCTATTGATCGCTGCATTTTCTCCGAGTTGATAAACTTGAAACATAATATTATTGTTAAAAATAATAAAGTATCTTTGTTTCCAGGTCTGCTGATGCTGATCGGCCTCGTGATGTACATCTCCGTGTTCAAGGCCGAGGTCGGTTCCAAGCTCCGTCAGCCGCCCTTCAGTCAGCCGCCCGTTTTCACCTATCGCTACGGCTACTCCTTCATCCTGTACGTTAGCGGCTTCATGACCATCGAGCTGGCCGGCACCTCAGCCATCTTCCTGTTTATCAATTGGTACCAGAAAGACTGGCTGGTCAAACTCACAGAGAGAGCCCTAGAGAAATATGCTGGCAGCGAAACTAATATAAGTTACACTAACTTAGAACAAAGCTCCGTTTATCCTTGCAAAAGACATCCGCAGGCTTTCACCGTGCAAAGGACGCAGCCTATTGGTGCTTGCGAGGCTTCTACTTCAAGTGGATACATCAGTCCTTCGAAGCAGAGGCGTTTCTTTTTTGATAAAGATACTCTCCCTCCTATATCGCCTTCTTGCAGTTTGCATAGAAACAAGAACGTTTACGTCTCTTCATCTTTGAGAGATGTTTCGGGAACAAATCGATACGAATTTCCTCCGCCTCCTGTTAACGATCCTTCTTTCGGAGAGCCTTACAGTATCGATTATCCTGAAGTGCCAAGAAGTGCCACAGTTCCGTACAGGAACGACTCTAGTTTCTTAACTAATGTAGGAAGCACCAAATCTTTGCATTTGCTCGGAGGGGTTAACACAATGCCTAGGGATGCAACAACCAATACTGTGTCAACTACTGCAGATATTGTTAATCCGAACGATGATTTTGGGTACAATGACGCTGCCATGGGTCCAGTGTTCGATGATTACTCTCCCGGTGTTCAACATGAAAGGGATTTTGTGACATTTGATCTCGATCGCCCAATGGAGCTAAGACCACCACCTGTGACTGGAATTGGAGTTCAAACAAATAGGAAAGATTTTAGCAGTGGAACCGATACCCTGAGAAGAACGACACCTGTATAAAGACCAATTTAAAAGTATTTGAAAAAAACTTTGTCACAACCGAATAAAATGCACAAATAAAATGATCCACATATAGCTGATATGTGGACCTACAAAATAAAATTCATGACACATTAAATCTGGGCCCTAAGCTTTATTCAGACTGAATTACAATCAACTCTATAAAAGTTTGCAGACTGAATTATAAACAACTCTATAAAAGTTTGCAGATTGAATTACAATCAACACTATAAAAGTCTGCAGACTGAATTACAATCAACTCTATAAAAGTTTGCAGATTGAATTACAAACAACTCTAATAAAGTTTGCAGCATTTTTAAATGAAGCTCAAATTAGTGCACAATTTTTAAGGAGTATTTTTCTTATTAAGGTACGAATTAAGTATCCAAGTGTTAAATCGTCCTCCTACGTGAAGTGTGATTAATTAGTGTCAAAATTCTAACTTGTATTACGAATATTATGTAAATACAATAATGTGTTGAATAATTATAAATACTTACCGGAACCGTTAGATATCTAAATATTTTGTGTTAAATATACATGAATAAATTTTAATTTTATTAGCCGAATAAGACAAATCCTATAAACTTGTAGTTACTTACCAGTTTCGTGAAACGAAGTGATAATTAAATGGTAATTGGAAGACACGACTTTGTTTTCGCAGCTGTGTACACATCATGCAATATCAGAATATTTCTAGATGTCGTAGTCACTTTTCAATTAAAAATATTGTTGCATTTTATTCAAACTGGTTAATCGTAACATTATATTCTGTCAATTATTACGTGATTATGAGGAAGAAAATTGGACGTCACAAGTCACAATAAAAATGATATTATTTTTTGTTTGCATAATTAAAATAGAAAAACAAATCAAACGCCAAAATAAAGCACATCTTCAATTTAATTTGTTTGTAATCAAATTCCTTTGATAGAATTTAATCAATTAATTTAATTCCAGCTTCTATCATTTAAGTAGGTACAAAGTGAAATAGACTGACGTCAATCTGTTTTCCATACAAGTCAACAGCCTTTGATAGAAATAAATCAAACTTTGTATAGTTCCTCATTAGGATTTAACACAAACCATTCGTACCTACCCAATGCCTACCCAAACCTGTTCCCACATCACAATCCAACTCGCTCGCTCAAATATAAATGTGTTATTTTGACAGTTGCATTTTAAAAACTATTTTTATCAAATTCACTCAATGAACCCGAAGAAAATATTAAAACCCCACACTCGAACACTTATCACCCCGTTTCAAGGGATAAACAAAATAAAAAATTGAAATACACCCATTGCACACATTTGAATAGAGTTTTTAAAATTTAATTCACGGGTCTAGTTCTGATTTGATTTTTTGTTTAATGGACGATGAAAAAATCTTTTTTGATGTTATTATAAACAGTCTCAACATCCGTCCCCCGATTCGGTAATGTTTTGAGGCTGGAGAAAGGGGTAGAAAGATGGGGAGAAGAAAATTGAAATGTACCTTGCTATTCAAATCTTGTCAGCAAACCCGCCTCCAAAATTTTAATTTGGGAGGCGGTAATGGGTACTCCCGCCCTGGGAACCATTTATTGGATAACCAACACCTCTGCCACAGGTCACCCTAAGTGGTTTGCTATCTTTGGTGACTTAGAGGGGTGCCCGGTTTCATGGGGTGAGGTTTGTGCGGGTCTTGGCGGCGAATACGTCTGCCCACTACTGCATGGGCAGGCCGGATCGGGAGAGAATAGTTGAAGGAGTCCCTTTGACTTTTCCAGTCGTACTATCTCGGAACACCACCTTGCACCGCGTAATTCTGTCACTCTTGGACACACTGAGCCCAAATTTCCACCCACCCCTAATACCATTTTCCTTCTTAAAACTTCATCTCTTTCATTTCCTAAAAGACCCCCCACACATCATCCCCAAAGAAGACATAGACTCTGAGGGGAATTGTTTTTCTCAGGGCTTCTTGTGTAGAGCTAATGTAAAAAATGAATAAAAGAAATTTGCTTCATTCAAAGCAACGCCAACTTTTCGAATCTGAATTGTGCGAGCAATGTCCCAATAGGCCACTTGCATGGACTTCATAACGACTTGGAAAAAATCGTGTGGATAGTTTTTTTACTAAGATTACGAAAATGTTAGTAAAATTTTTTAAAAATGTACAGTTTTTATTTTATTTTTAAATAAATAAATCCAATATTTGGGCTCGTGACGTCACTACATGAAAATGTCCCGTCTCCGAAAATGTTCCTATTAATTTTATAAAATTCCACACTGATTTATTTTTTTTATTTGGCATCACTTTGATTTCAGGCGAATTTTTGAATTTGACATTTAACATATTTTATATTTTTGAATGTAGCTATTACTTTGTGGTTATCCATTATAGAAAAATGAAACAATATAACTTTGTATAAACCACTTATATGATGTGCAAATCCGACCGGTTTCGGAACAAACGTTCCTTCGTCAGGGAAAGCTTATACTAATTTGACAGTTTAGAACAGTGTTTTATTGTGGTAGGGATGGAGCCATTGTTAGTTAATAACTAACAATGGCTCAAAAAATAAAATTTGAAAAAATAAAACTGAACATAAAATTAATTTTAACTAACAATGGCTCCATCCCTACCACAATAAAACATTGTTCTAAACTGCCAAATTAGTATAAGCTTTCCCTGACGAAGGAACGTTTGTTCCGAAACCGGTCGGATTTGCACATCATATAAGTGGTTTATACAAAGTTATATTGTTTCATTTTTCTTTTTGACATTTAACGTTCACTAGATTTATTGTTTGTTCTCTGCGAACTTATCATTTGGTTTGATTTTTTGACAGATGTTTTGAAGAGAACCCCGTACATTTTACGTTGCCCGTACGTGTTTTAGAGGTATAATGATAATGGTGCGGATTTTAACAAAATTAAATTTAATAATATTCTTATTATTATTATAATTCACAAGTACAAGTTTATTACATTTGATTTAGTAATATAGACGTTGAACATTGTAATGATTTAAGATCAATAAGATGGATGAAGGAAAAAAATATTTATGAGATTTAATATTTTTGGTATGCCTCGTTATTCTCCTGTGTCATTCGTGTGGAAAACGTTATTTTTTTTAAAATGATTTTCGGCCATGTAATTTTCGTTTTTTCGCACCTATAAAATTATGTCCCGTCTTTCCGGTTTATAAAAAATGGTTTGATTTTTCGGATTGCAATTTTCAAAAAATCGCCAGAGTTTCAAAAATACAATAAAAAAAAAAATGTTTTTGAATATTTGCCTAAGCTGGATTTTGTTTTTTAAATGTCTCCCTATTTGGTGAAAATTTTCTTTTATTAGTATTTTGCTTTTTAATTAACTGTCCGACTACTTTTTAAAAAAAATAGCATTTTTGGTTTGTTTTTAGTACTTTCATTCTAAATTATTTATAAATGACGGAATTTTCTAGAATTCCCGTCAAAAAATATACTATTTCAAAACATTTAAATTACATAACAACGCCTGTTATTGTTACTTTTTTCGTTAATTTCTTAATTAATTAGTAAAAAAAAATATAATTGTTAATTTTATCACATTTCTAATTGTTTTGATATTATGAAAACAAATATAAATAATAGCTACTTAAATACATTTGGTACTCGTAAGTCAAAAGCATAGTTTTTTTACATATCAATATAGATTTAGGGGAACATAAAATTAATTTTAAGGCTGCGAAACATAATATAAAAGCATAATATTATAAACAATTACCCAAAAATATTGATGGAAATTTTTGATAGTTATTTATTTTAAAATATTAAGAAATTATATTGTGTTATTGTTTTACATCACAGTTTTTTTATGATTTTTTTTTTAATACAAATATTATTTATTTAGTTATAGTATTATGTAAGTAGGTATGGATAAAACACGATGTATCAATCAATTTATTAAACGTTATGATTTATTGTTGATTTTAGAAAACTTATTAATGTGTTTATGATGACGTATTGATTTGAATATTTGGAATAAAATAAGTTTATACATAAAAATAAAAAAGTATTAAACAAAGTATTTTATTATTAGACTTTCCCGGTAAACAGTTTTATTTGTGTTTGTGTTATTCCTGCGTTCTCCCTCCACCTTTTGGTGCAATAACAGTGAGGTAGATACCTACTTTTAGTATTGCCTTGGTGTAAGAACACCGTTCACAATCGATATGTAAACCTTGTTTCGTTACCAGATCTAAAGAGCCAGGCAAGTAATTCCCAACCTTCCCCTTTCCCATCTTCTTTTTCTTCTATTGGGGTTTCGATGGTCCCTCTGGCTCCTAGCAGTTGGGGACTCTTGTGCATAATATGACTCTTCACATAAAAAATAAGGAAAAACAATGAAATTCCATAAATCTCTTAGGTTAAAATGCAACTATTCAGATAATTCCACACTATACAATACACTAATGCTTAAAATTAATTAAAAATAATCATTTCGATTGTGCCTTTGTCTGAAACTCCGGTTTCGTAAAGCGGGGTGCGTAGGAACGTTTTCAGATTTCAGATTCAATTTAATTTATTTTTTTTTGATTCCTGAAAGGTTATATTCGTTTTTCCAAAAGTTGTGTTGCAATCCAGCCACATGGTATGGTCCTTCAAAACTCTTAATATTGACTCGTTACAGGTATTTAAAAAAATCGTGGTATGTTCCTATTAATCTATTTTTTTTTCTTTCGTATGGTGGGGGGTCAGAGGGGGGCATCTAGGTCTGCGAGCCAGTCTAGGGCCTCAGGCGTTCCCCTGTGGACCTCTTCAATCCCGCCGGGGAATGCATGGAGCGGGCATTCGTTGACCACATGTTCGGTGGTCTGCACCACACCGCATTTACACATTGCCTACTCTTTAAGACCCCATCTATGCATCATGTGAGCACAACGGCTATGCGTTGCCTATTTACACGGGGTCAATAGAATCGGGAAGGGGGTGAATAGGAACGGCATTTTTTCTAACGGGAATTATTGGAAAATGTAATAAAAGTCGTTTTAATTACTTATCAACCTATTGTTCGGTTGTTGAAGAGTGTTCCAGTTATCCTCATTAATTTTCCTATTCATCCTTTGGGTTTCTATTTACCCTCTTCGCGTCATAATTCACCCCCTTCATGTTCCTATTCACACCGTTCTCATTTCCATTAACTAAAAAAAAATAATCTTAGTAGTCCGACAAAACTACGATGTTTTGAAAGAAACTTAGAAAAAAAATATATTTAAGAAAGTTGAAACGTCTCCAAGAGTGATATCTAAAGTATCTAAAATTTTATGAGCTTTAAACAAAGTTCCATCAGATATGAAAAACACGCCGATCTCAATTAACTGTTTTACTTTTGATAATTAACACGCCGTCAAATATATTATCCTGTTGTAGTTGCCATTAGGTAGAAAAATAAATTAGTTATAATATTCGTATGTTAGAATACAATGGGTAAAACCATGTACGATCGTGTGAGAAATGTGGAGATCCGCGAAGAATGCAAGGCTGATTAAGAAAGGGACGCTCAGATAGTTTGGGCATGTAGAGCGAATGAACGAGGAAAGGAGTTTAAGGAGAATAAATGACGCAAATGTGAATGGAAGAAGAAGTCGGGGACGCCCGAGGAAGACATGACACGACCAAGTGAATCAGATACTTGAGTCGGGCCATGTGAAGAGCATGTATGAGACGATGTATGAATGTGAACGAGGCAAGGAGTGTGTGCCAAGATCGAGTTGTTTGGCGGTCCGTCCTCTCTGGCTAACCCTGCGGGGAAACGGCGTGATGATTAGTTAGTTAGTTAGGAATACAAATGGTAACATTATAGCAATGATAACACTTAAATTCTATTTTTTATTGTTATCAAGTTTAATTTGTAGAACTCTACATAAAATAAACTTTAAATCTTTTACTTGGGAACTGTTCCTATTCACCCCGTTTTACGGTTCAATGAAGTCTAGATGGAACTAGAATTTATTTTGATTGGAACTGTTTTTATGAACAAACTAGCTGGTACCCGGCATGCGTTGCAATGCCATTCAAAGAAATAAATTGTTTCTCCCTGCATGTCATTTCCCATGCGTCCCCGCTCCCCTCCCGCGTCCCTTTCCCTTCCTGCGTTCCTCTTACACCTTCCTAGTCTTTTCCTATCCCTCGTCACCCTTCCCGCGAACCCCACGTCCTTCGTTACCTTTCCCCTTCTGCCTGCCCTCCCTGCCGCTAAATTAGAAATACACAAATTTTCAAACCGCTCACGCACCACCTGTAGTAATTTTTTGTGTACAAATTTCATAACGCCAGAGCTTATCATTATATATAGAAACACTCTTCTGCTAAAATGCAATGCTCTGTAAAAATTTTGAGTCAATTCATCGATTACTTTCCGAGATTTGCGGACACAAACATAGGGCCTATAGAACCTATTTTTTTAAATATATTTTTTATAATTATTTATATAAGGGACACCCTAATCACCTGGCGGTATAACATATACTTTACGAACTATTCTCATACCTGCCAAATTTACATTAAAATTTTCATAAAAATCGGTGGAGCCGTTTCGGATGAGTGCGACCACAAACACCGTGATTTGATATTTTTATATACATAGATTTAGGAAAACGAGGAAATACCTCTAATAATATGATCCTGGATCGAATAATTATATATTATATTATAATTCAAACAAATAAAATTTAATTGATTTGTAAATTTTATTTGATTATTTGCGTTATATCAGAATTAATTCATTTAAAATAATATATTGTAAATTTGGGACACGTTCCCAGAGTGTAATATACTCTCAGTATCACCCTAGTGTAAGGCTACCATTCAGAATCAAAGCGTTGCTTGAAATGGCTTTAGCCGTGTTTGGTGACCGGATCTAAATAGCCAGTTACTTCCCCACCTACCTCTTTCCCATCCCCTGCCCCTCTCCACTACTTTCAGCCTCACAACATACCCCAATTGGTGTTGCCGTAGTCTCATTGGCTCCAGACGGGAACAAATGGGACTCTTGTGAGTTTTTCATATTTTAAAAAATCGCAGCTAAATGAAAGAATTGTTCTCACAATCAGTTAAAATTTTGAAAATGACACTAAAATTCAAAGGAAAGTTCTAGAGCCCAATGAACCGTAGTTACAGACTCACAATATAATATGACGTCGGGGTCACCAATATAGGAGTGTCGATCTACCAAATCAACACTTCCATGTGTCACGGGAGCAAGTACCAACCTACCAATGATCATGCCTTTGGAGAGAATAACTACTTTGTTAAATCACATTTCTTCTGTGATTGACATTTTCAATTTGAAACAAAGAGAATTTAAGACAGCAATAAGCATACTATTTACCAAATCTGGCTAATCAGATAGTATTGATGTACTTACCCATGCAAATAAATGTATATACTTACTTATTATAAACTGTAATTTATAAACTGTTATTTGTGAAATGTAAATGGATTATACTGTTTTTCACAATAAATCAATAAATAAATAAATGATAAGATGGATTAATTTAACAGATTCACTTTATTTAAAAATTGTTCTTAAACACAATGACGTGACACTATATTATATCTCAGAAAGTGCGAGAACAAAAATGCAATATCACAGGCTAGGAGTTTCAAGACGTAATAAATAGCGGCAGCAATCGGAACTAGAGTTCGCTTGTGTCCGGTGTGGCCAGCCTTCACATTGCCAGTATACAAAAATGTGTTAAAAAATAATGTTTGACAGTACCTTGCCACACTTTAAATATTTTTAATTTAAGTGTATTAGATCAAGAACTAAACACATTTTTTGTGAAATGGTATACTGAGAACAGGCTTTGTATATAGATTCTGCTCCTAGATTCTTTGAAATAGATCATATGAGCGATTATATATCTTTTGTAGATACGGAAATGGTTCCATACAGAATCTTCTGCCAAATTTGTGTGATTTTCTATGGCTGTCAATTGGTGGCTTTTCTATGGGTGAAGTTGGCCGTAAGTATACATAACTATTTATTCATTTAATTTAAGTTTTAAGTTGTATGCCATGTTTTGTATGCAGGGTGTCCGGGGGTAAAGCGCATTAACTTGGGAAGGTGATTCTACATGATATTATAAGTAAAAAATATTAATAACTTTTTTTTTTTTAAAGAAAGACAAACATTCCCGGGTTACGAATAACCCAACAATGTTTGAAAATCTCCTACTACCACCACAGAAAGCCGAAAATGTTGCTTGTGTTGTGATGGGGGATTTAGCCAGCCGAGGAATCGAACACGCGATGCTCGGGTGGGACCCAAGCGCTATGCCCACTCAACCACTGACCAGTCGAACTTTTTTCGAAATCCCTACTTTTAGGGGTTGTTTTGTGGTAAAAAGATAAAAATAGACCAGCGTGTGCCGCCAGCTTTATTTTCCGCTGTTACGATACAGGCCAGTCACAGCCATACAATGTTGCCACAATCGTGCGCGGCGGGCGCTCAGCAAGTAAGATCGTACATCACACTAAGGATTTTTAGAAGGTACGTCTTTTTGTATGCGAAAAAAAAGTTGGAATTTCGGAAAAAGTTGTTCATTTTTTTTTACTCCTACCATAATGTAGAATCACCTCCCGAAGTTAATGCACTTTGCCACCGGACACCTTGTATATATATTTTATTATAATTATTATTTTGTAATTTAGAAAAAAAAAACTTTTAGAATCTTATAAATGAATCGTCTCAAAGGCGGTTAACTACAGTTTTAAAATGGCCTTATAAGCCGAAACATCTGTAATAAAAATTAAAACTCAAATACTTGGTGCAGTACTTGGTCATAAAATTTTTAATTTTAATTTTAATCAAATTTAATGGAGTTCTACGAAATGAACACAAAAACAATCAGTAAATTAATTCTGTGTAATTAATTATCCATCGAATTTACTTTTAGATCTCTGTGGAAAAGCTACACGTCCAAATAATTGAATATTTGAGGACGAAATACATTAATTATTCCATTAATCGCCGCACTTTTAGGAACAGATTATGGAAATTGTACTTAATTTCAACAATTACATAATTTTGTAATAACTATTTATGTGCATAAAATAAGTTTTTAATTTCAGTAAACTGAGTAATTCGTGCGTATTTAGATTAAAATGAAACTTCGCAAAAGTCAAATCCATGGTACATAACTTAAAACGTACATTAAATACATAAACAATCATGTATACTTACAATAATTTGTGTTTTAAATAGTGTAAACTAAAATATGCGATAGCTGACAACTGACATCGGCCAACGTCACCAAAAGAAAAAGAAATTGACAGCCATAGAAAATCGCACAAATTTGGCAGCCGATTCCGTACGGACCTTTAAGCCTCCAAATAAACGGAATCCCGGCTTAAGGAATTATGCAATTTGTCCTATAAAGGTAACAATTTTTTTTCAAACTTTCTTTAGGTAGGTAGGTATAGGTAAATGATATTGGAGAAAAAATGCATATAACAGATGTTCGCCATGCTCAGTCAATTTATTTTAATGCAGTTTTCCTTTTGCACGAAAGTTCCTTCATCTACAAATAGAAAAATAACATAAGAAAACATTTCTGTCAAACACATTGGTCATCAAAGGCAATTCCCACGTCAGTTCGGGATGTTTACCTCACAGGCAAATGAGAGCCTAAAAGAAACCTTTGACGACGAAATGCAACCGCAATATTTGAACTTTCGAAAGCAATTTATTATGAACAGGAAGTTTAAAGTCTAAATTTGTTTGTATTGTGCACTTCCATTAGAGCATAGGTTCTCAACCTTTTATTGCCCACCGCCCACTTCGACAATTTTTTTATTTCTAGCGCCCCATAACTCGTTAATCCGAAACAGAATTGACCACAACGGGAGGAGAGGGAGGGGGCGTATCGGGATACCATGTAGAAGGGGGCGTAACGGGATATTACGACGGATGGGGCGTAATGGGATACCACGATGGGGTTACATTTGCCACAACAGAGGGAATGTGATGGGATAGGGAAAATATTTGTACCTGTCGATTACCTGAAAATAAATAAATAATTAATAAAATAAATAGTTATTCTGCTATTCGGGGCGGAGACAAATCCAACAAATCAAATATCATAAAAATCGGTCGAGCCGTTCTTGACTTATAAATGGTGTAATTAACGCGACTTTGTTTAACATATTAAGATTTATTTATTTTATTCTACGCCCAGAGGGCTTTTACATAAATAAATAAAGGCAGTACATCTTTAATATGAGAAAGAAATAATATAAATAAAATCACGATAGAAATAAAAAAGTACATAAATGAAAAACAAATATTATGAGCAAACAAAATTTAAAGTACGGTGAGATATAATAACAATAAGTTGCGATAAAAAAATACATACGTGATATAAAAATATAAACAAAAAACTTTAAAAGTATGGTGATCAGAGGTTTACAAAATTACAACATTAACCACGTCTAAAAACACTTAAGTATTAGTATCGCGTAGTGCCAAACCGCTTCATCGGTGGTACCTGTACCTATGCAAGTTTCAGGAGTTCAGGACTGTCCAATTTGGATTTTAATATTTAAGATACGAAATTTAAATTTATTTTTTTAAATAACTTAATAAAACTGCAGGTTATGGTGGTTTATAATATTTCAATGAATTTAGGTACTAAGATACTCGTAGTTTAGTAAATTTGTCGATGTACGAGTAGTTTAATAAATTTACCAAAGAATTTCTTTAGTGAGTTCTTGTATCATGGATAAATGATTTCATTATTTCATATTTAAATTGTGTCAGCGACAAATTCCATACAGCTATGTGCGAATACTTATTGCCACCCGTTGAATTCTGTGTAGTGGTATATTGAATTGTGCCCTGGGTCGTAGTATTACCACAGTAAAATGGTAGTACTGACCTTGTGTTTCTCGCCGGCACATTAAAATTTATGAGCGCCAAGAATTCAGGGCTGTCAATTTTGTTATTCAAGATTTTAAATAAAAATACTCGATCGGAAACATTTCTTCTATCACTCAAATATTATGATAAATTAGATAATCGCTGTAGATAAGTGTATAAGCCCAATATATAAATATATTATATACCTACATGTAGAAATTAGATATATCCATTTTGGTCTATGTAGGAATGGTTTCAATTATCGGGACGTCGCGTCGGTGATAAATATGGATATTGTTGCCGTCAAAACCAACACACACGTTTGCGATAATATTATTATGATGTAATTTAATCTTTTGTGACACTCCGCCGAGACATCCGTGAAAACGGAAACCTTTCACAGCATTAATTATGTTTTCAAACATGTGACCATATTACAATTTCCATGTTTAATTGGATAAATTAATAACTGCGGCAGTTTGCGGAAAGTTTGGTACTCACATAATTATAAATGGTATCTGTGCAGTATGTTTTTGTACTAGATTGAGTTTTTTGAAGTGAAACTTCTTTAGCGCCGTTAGTGATTTGAAATTCGGATGAAACGGAAGTGCGTCACAACTCAGTTCTACACAAATACTCGGTCTAATATAATGCGGTAAATTCGCGCTTGGCGCGGGCCTTCGATAGCGCAGTGGGCAAGGCGCCTGACAAGCCTCAGCGGCCACAGAGGATCAAGTGAACAGAGGTTCGAATCCTACAAAATTAAAATAATTTTTTGTTTTTGTTTCGTGAAATCAATATCCAATCTTCAAACCAATTTAAAATAAACAGGCAAAAGAAAAGAAAGCGTCATCTAGCGAATTTCTAGTTTCACTTGTACCGCGTGTGAATTACACACTCTGATTTATTTTTCATTAGTTCCACACAGCAGGTCGAGGAAAATAATTTCCCTCGGAGCCTACTTCATTTCAGGGGATGCTATGTAGAGGGTCTTTTTAAGGAAATGGTGGAGAGGAAGTTCTAGGAAGGAAAAGGGTATGAGGGGTGGGTATGATTCTGGGGGTAGTTGTGTTCAGGAGTGACGGACATATGAATCCATCCCTACAAGTGCGGTGCAAGGGGATGGGTCGAGAGAGTCCGGCTGGAGAGGTCATATAAAAACTTCCTCAACCAGTCTTATTGACCACTTACTACGTCCGCCACGTAGTAAGTGGTCAATAGCATCCGCCGCCAAGACCTAGCCAAACCTCGCCCCATAAACCCGGTGACCCCTGCCAAACGTAGCGAACCACCTATGGCAGAGGTGTTGGTTATCCAATAAATGGTTCCCGGGGGCGTATTTCCTTTTCCGTGTTCAATACGAGGCAACAATGCCTCGAAAACAACACGGGTTTGCAACGCCATTTATCCACCAAACCCGTGTCCAGTAGAAGGCAAGCGGCATCCCTACTGTGTACGGGTTTGTAACCCTAATTCCCTTCCCAAACCCGTGTTCAGTACGTGGCATGTTAAGTGAATGCATTATAGACAAGTTATGTAAAGTACCTATGATGACATGCGAGTTTATTTTAGAGAATTGGTTTTATTACATTCATTAACTATAAAGTGTTATATGTAAGTACTATTTTATAAAGTATTTTTATTTATTTTGCGTTTAATTGCTCATCCATTGTGTGTAAATGCATATTCCCTTTTGATGTTATAATCACGTTTGAAGGACGTGTCTCGTACTGAACACGGGTTTGGGAAAGTATTGGCGTCACAAACTCGTGCACAATAGGATGCCGCTTGCCTTCTACTGGACACTGGTTTGGAGAAAAAATGGCATTACAAACCCGTGTTGATTTTGAGGCATGGTTGCCTTGTATTGAACACGGAAAAGGAAATACTCTTCCCAGGGTTAAGTAGTTTTGAGTTTAGTGTATTTTCAGATTTTCACGGCCAAAAATATTATCGTGATTTATTTTTAGGATATTACGCCGTGTTGCGCTACCTCCTTCTTTAGCCAACGTTTCAGAGAGCATTACAGTGTCCATCATCAGGGTAGATGTGTAATCTAAGATTGCGGTGTAGTGTGGGCTTATGAATGTAAATGCGATACCTGGCTGCCAACTCCAATACTCTACGAGCTGGTTTTACAGTATAATTTAAAATGGTTTTCTACTTTTAGTTTTTGTGTAACGGTTGAGAGAAGAGAATGTATGAGACGATGTATGAATGTGAGTGAGGCAAAGAGTGTGTGCCAAGACCGAGTTGTTTGGCGGTCCGTCCTCTCTGCCTACCCCTGCGGGGAAACGGCGTGATGGTTAGTTAGTTAGTTAGTTAGTTGAGCTTAGCCTTGTCGTTCTTATAATTAATATTTATTTATTTTTATTTATTTATTAATTTTCAACGCCCTGATGGGCTTTTACATGACAAGTTTATGATACAGAGACAGTTTTTTTTTTTAATAAAAAAGATAAACTATAAAAACATAACAAGTAAACATCATATGAAAGGTAGGTATACAGATAAATTTAAGGAAAGATAGTGCATTACAATAAAAGAGAAAGTATCTTAGTTGTGAATGGCATAGAAAATAAATTAGTTGGTATGTTAGTAAATACAAAATTTACAGGTGACTGATTAAATGTCATAAATAATACATGACAAAATGCAAGATACATAAAAAGAAAACGTTAACAAGTTTTTACAGAGAGATAGAAATACACAAATATACGCAATAGACCCTACGTGATGCTCCTTAGATATCAAAATATTCTACATAAAAATATTGTTCAGATATTTCTTGAATAACGGTAAACTTGTAATAAATACATCGATATTTGAGGTATATTTGTTCCCTAGTGCATGTAGTCGAGAAATTGATGCGTGTGTGTGGTAGTTGGTTAGAGAATTATTGTTGCAGAATAATATGTTTTGCCTTGTCGCTCGAGTTGGTACCTTAAAGTCAATGAGATGCAGGAGTTCGCAACAATCTAATTCGGAGTGAATAATTTTAAACAAAAAAGTTAGGTCGTTTATTTTTCTTCTGTTTTCTAAGGAATGCAATTTAAGTGTATTTAGTAAAGATGTGTAGTTAATGTGTTGAATAGGTATGTGTAACTTGAAGTTAATAAATCTTAAAAATTTGTGCTGCACTCTTTCGATATTTCTTATATGAATTTGATAATATGGGGACCAAACTATGGAATTGTATTCCAGCAAGCTGCGTACGAGTGACAAATATACGATTTGTATAACTTCCAACGAATCGAAGTCTTTGATTGTTCTGATTATAAATCCTAGTGTTTTCATGCCTTTGTTAGTTATTTGTTGTATGTGATTTATAAAATTTAATTGCGAATCAAACACAACTCCAAGATCCCTAATTTCTTTGACTTTTTCTTAAATTTTATTATCTATTGTGTATTTGAAAGATAGTGGGGTCTTTGTTCGACAAAATGTTAGTGTCTTACATTTATCGATGTTGAGGAATAAGTTGTTTGTGACACACCAATTTTGTAATTTGACGATGTTTGACTGTAGGATTAGGCAGTCACCTATATTAGATATTTCTTTGTATAATTTGATGTCATCGGCAAAAAGCAGAACTTCTACATCGTCGAAACAGCTTATGATATCATTTATGAATATTAAGAAAAGGATGGGGTCGAGATGACTCCCTTGTGGTAGACCACTAGTTGCATGTAACAACTTAGATTTAGAATGTTTAATTTTAACAAATAAGATTCTGTTAGACAAATAACTTGAGAACCAGTCTAACAACTTGCCTCTCAGTCCTAAGGCATACAGTTTACTAAGTAATAATTTATGTGACACTTTGTCGAAAGATTTTGAAAAATCTGTGTAGATACTGTCAACTTTTTTTTTTTTGTAAAAGATTCTGTAATATAGTTATGGTAAAGTAACAGGTTAGTAGCAGTTGATCTACCAGAAACGAATCCGTGTTGGTTTTTATCAATTACTTTTAATATTGATGGATAAATTAAATCGAGAACAAGGGATTCAAAGATTTTCGGGAGTGCTGATTGTATGCATATAGGACGGTAGTTTTTAATGTCTGTGTCGTCACCTTTTTTGAAAATCGGGGTAATATAACTAGATTTCCAACGGGTTGGAAAATGTCCAGAAGAAAGTAGGTGGTTAAATAGTGCGGTGAGTGGACCTGATATTGCAGATGCGCATTGTTTGAAAAATATTGGTGGGATGTTATCTGGGCCTGCAGATTTGTTAGGGTCAAGTGAAATGATTTTATGATGATTCCTGTGTTATGAGGCAATTATGTAGATGTATTGTGTTTTGATATGTGTATGATGGTATGTTGTTATCTGGTATTTCACCTTCGTATACACTTTGGAAATGATCCGCAAACAAATGGGAATTAATGGGATATTAATGGGATTTTTGTGAATTTCATTTGCCTCCGTAGTCAGGCTTGCTTTTTGTATTTTGGGTCTTCCCAGGACTTCAGGAACAAATCCAAAGTAATGTCCGATTTCAATTAAATGCTCCGCAATTGCAAATTTGCTCGCGTGACCAAGTTTACATGCTCCAGAGTATTCTGATATCCCTTTGGAGATCTTCAGTTGCGTCTGGTCTACATACTAGTAAATCTTGCCACATCCGGAATAGCTGAGTTTATAAACTCCATCTGTTACCAGAGGAAATTTGGTTTTTGCGGACCTCAGTAGGTCTTGTAATTTTGTCGTGGTTCCGAAGACAGTTGATTGAGTTTATTTACAATGTTAGTTACATAGTTTATTACTTCCTACATTTTTATCTTGGGGTACATTGTTTGCAATCAATCTGTCTCATTACAATCTCTTTCCCTTCAGCCTCGTAAAACTCCAATTAACTTAATAAACGAGGCTAAAGCCATTTGAAGCAAAGTTTCAATTCTCAATGGTGGTCTTACACCAAGAGCCCATACTCCACTCTGGAATGTGCCGCAAATGTACTTTATATTAATTTAAATGATTATTGTGAAATAACACAAACCGATCAAATAAAATTTACTTATGCCGAGATTTGAACCCGTGACCTCCGGATCTTCAGTCGGGAGCCTTACCCCTCGATCACGGAGGCGAGGAATTGTTTGGCAGACCATCCTCTCTGCCCATCCCTGCGGGGAAACGGCGTGATTGTTAGTTAGTTAAGATCACGCAGAAACCAGACGACAACGTTGCTCATTTACATGCAACCAGGCTACTGGATTTTGTGCATCCGGTGATCAATCAGCCCAGGCCAAATTGTTGCAAAACAAAGGCTGACTGTAGTTGCCAACAAAATCTACCCTCTCCCATTCCTACTTCCCTTAAGGTATCTACCGACTCTTTACTGGTTTATCTAATGCCAACTGTCGACTCTATCGGTGAGGTAATATTTAAAGAAAAACATTAATAATACTATTGACCAATAGAATTGAACTGTTAGAACGTCGTAGCATTTAGTTTTTTTTTACATTTGCTCTCCGCAGGAGAAGATGTGTGTGGATTCTTTTTAAGAGAGGAAGTTCTGAGTAATGAAAGAGGTATGAAGGGTGGTTAGGAATCTGATGGTTAGTATGCCCAGGAGTGACGGACGTATGAATCCATCCCTCCAGCTGCCACGCACGACGATATTCCGAGAGAGTGCTGGAGAGGCCAAAAGATCACCCTCGACCAGTCTTTCCCGATTATATAAACCTCACCGCATGAACCCGGGCACCCTAAGCCCCAAAGTCATCATAATCACCAAACGTCACCAAACGAAGATAACTACTTGGGGTGACCTATGGCAGAGGTCTTGGTTATCCAATAAATGGTTCTCAGGGCAGCGGTACCCGTACCTGCCCCCAAAATTAAGTACTCCGCGGTTGCATTGGTTGTGGTTACTCTGCGAATCATACAAAACAAGTAACCGAGGGAAAGTATTTGACATACGACATAAAGTTTTACAGGCCAAAACTGGCGGTTCGAAGTCCCCTAATGCCGGTCAATGTTGTGAATCGAAGAATAAATATTCGAAGGAACGGTCAAAAACTGGGATGCATAAATTCTTACCCTACTTCCCATAGAGTTCTTCGACCTATTCGCGATCTTCTAGAGTAGAGAGCAATATAATATACCTATTTAAAAAAAAAAGTTTAATATTTTTTAACGACTAACAAACGAAAAATGTGGAACAGAAAATACGACAAAAATAATATTAATACAAAGATTCAGTTGAAGAAAGTTGATGTAGTATATAATCGAATTAGCTTGGTGGTTAGATTAGAACATTTCAAGGCAAGGAAGAGGTCCTGAGTTCATTTCCCGGATACTACTGATTTTTTTGTGTTGTATGATTCACGATTTATTCTTATTGTCTTCAATATTTAAAAATATTATAAATCCTTACTGAAAAAAACGCTTCACAACCGTTAAACGGTATTTTAGTACAACGACCGTGCAATAAAAAAATCGGTCTGTTGCCAATAAAAAAAAAGCTTCGTTTTACTGTTTCGCGTTGACGATGACGTTAAAGATTTTGTAACCGAAATCACGTATTTATGAATCATGTTTTTATTTCATAAAACTGTGAATTTATTATTAGATTTGCGTAGTTAAATATATTTAAAACTTATTTGTGCTATGTTTCATTAGTCTTAGTCAAGAAATTATGAAGTTATTGCCTGTTGAAAATTGAATTTTCGTCCTGTGAAAATTCGGTATATCCCGTTATAATTATCAATTTAGTGGGCTATTTATGAGTATTTCATTAAAGTATTGTTTTATATAACATAAATGTCTAATGCATGTATTGGTATACGTATCAAAGAAATGAACATCTTTAGAGATACAAGCAATCCGTTCAAAACGTCAGTTTATTTTTAATAATTTTTTTGAGAATTAAAATAAATTTTCAAATTTTTATTATTTTTTTATTGTATGAACGAGAAAAAATGAGAAGAAATTCCTTACAAATTCATTAAATAAAGACTTTTTTTAATTTAGATTTTTTTATTTTATTTCTCTACATTTGGAGTAAGCTCGTTCTTCAAAAAATGTTCGTGTTTTGAGCTTAAAAGAAAGCAATTTTTAAACGCCAAAGTATATTTTCAAATACAAATATTTAAAATGAAATTTTATTTTTTTTCTATAAAGATATTTTTTTTACGATGTCTTCAAAAATAAGAAATGTAAAAGACATTTAAAAAACGATGGAAAAATTCCGAAATTCGTTGAGAAATTATTAATAAAACAAGCATGTACAATAGATGACTATCTAAGCAAAGTATATATCTTTCCATGAACATTTTTTTTGTAATTTTTTAGTTAGTAATGTTTTCTCATCCACGGTCGTTAAAAATATATAAAATATAAAATTCTTACATCATTTTATAGTAAGGCTGAAAATGAAATTCCTGAAAGACTGAAATATAAATTGAAAAATAAAAATAAATTCCTGTCTCCTCAATATGGGTCTCTTCAAGACCCACTCCTTCCTCTCAACTAAAAGACCCTCCACCGTAGACATATGGATATTCATATGTCTATGCTCTCCACACAACATCTTCAAAGATGATACAGAGTTATGATCTTCAAAGATGATACAGGACTAAGGAATACAATATCTTTACCTAACATAACCATTATATTTTGTTTACTTATAGAATTATTTTATTTAGCCGCTTGAATAAAAATAAAAAATTTAAGTAGTTAAACCCAGAAGAGGTGTCTAATTATCGTCCAATATCGCTGATTTCAAACATTGCCAAAATCTTTGAAAAAATCGTCAAAAAAAGATTGACTGCATTTATTAACAAAAATAACATAATTCACGACAACCAATATGGATTTATGAAAAATAGAAGTACTCAAGATGCGATTGCCAAATTATTGAAGATTATTCAGAACACACTAGACAAATCTTTGAAATGCCTCGGAATCTTCATAGATCTTAAAAAAGCTTTCGATAGTATTTCTCATGATAAACTTATTAAAAAATTAAACTATGTTGGGATAAACGATAAAGCAGCTCTAAAATGGATAAAAATCTATTTATTTGAACGACAACAACTAGTCAAGATAAACAACTCCCTAAGTCTACCACTAACAAGTAATTTCGGGATACCTCAAGGCACAGTCCTTGGCCCCCTACTATTTATAATTTATGTAAACGATATTTTTAAACTAGCACTTAACGCAGACATAATATCATATGCCGACGACACAGCTATCATAGTGAATGGGATCGACTGGAATAGAGCAAACGAACAAGCAAATAATAGCATGAACACCTTAAAACATTGGTTTGACACAAATCTTCTCTCATTAAATACTAACAAAACATACTACATACACTTCTCAATCAACAAACTAAAAACAATCCCCAACACTAAAATAATTTTCCATAATAACAAATGTAGTAAAATAACATGTATCCCAGGCTGTTCAACATTGAAATCAGTATCAGAAATTAAATATTGATAATAGAACAACATATGAAGTGGAAGAGCCATATCTGCGAATTGGTTAAGCGTATCAGAAAATGTATATATATATTCATAAGATTAAGAAATATTTTTAAACTCAACAATCTAAAAAGAGTATACTATGCACTAATCCAGAGTGGAAGATACTATCAGTATCGCCCTGGTGTAAGACCACCATTCAGAATTGAAACGTTGCTTAAAAATGGCTTTAGCCGTGTTTGGTGACCAGATCTGAATAGCCAGATACTTCCCAACCTTCCTCTTCCCCACCTCCTTCCCCTCCCCACTACTTTCAGCCTCACAACATACCCCAATTGGGGATTCCATAGTCTCACTGGCTCCAGAGGGAGCAGTTGAGATTCTTGTGCGGTATTCACTGTAAAAAAAAAAAAAGTCATCAATTCAATATGGAATTATTGGATGGGGGGGGTCATACAACAATATTCTAACTCCGATCAAAGTGATCCAGAAGCTAATCATTAAAGTAATCCTAAAGAAAGCCTCCACTTATCCAACAGAAACGCTTTTCGCCGATTTCACGGTGCCTCGAGTAGAGAATATCTTCAAGAAAAATGCAATTATCCAAATTTACAAAGATAAAATCATCAAAAAATTTGAAACCCATCAATCAAAAAGATATGAAGACAACTTCAAAATACCAAAATTTAATACCAAACTAATGCAAAACAATTATATCTATTTAGGAATAAAGTTTTTCAACAACCTTCCGATTGAAATAAAAAAAACCAAAGACATCAATAAACTGAAACTCAAACTGAAGCTACACTTCATCGGGAATAATTAACTTAATAATTACCTGTTTTTCTCTTTCTTTCTATGTATTATCAATCTATATTCATCTCTATTTTATTTAGATTTTTCGAATTTCAATTAAGTGCACAATATTTTAGAATGTAACCGTATCCCATGTATGTACACCTACACTTATAGATAATCCAGAAGTTTCAATTGTTTCCATTATATACTTACCTATTGCATAATGTTATTCTATTTCTGTTATAATTAGTGTAACTCGCTCATCAAGCACAAGAACTAGTTTCTTCTTTGGTGAGATTGCAATTTAAAATAATTTGTATACCGATATGTAATTTATATAAAACCACTGTACTATATATCTATATTAAATAAAAATAAATAAATAAAAAAAGTAGAGTTAATGTAAAAAAAAATGTTTTCAACCACTTTATTTACATAAACGCTTGTCTACCGTTTTCAAAAGTACCCGTCCTTCATCAGGAGAACAATTAAAAAAATAGATTAAATAACTGTGAGATCATTATTTCATTTTTTTATTGTCACTTGAAAAGGGAAATGCACTTCTGAATCCTGTAGAAAGAAGCGATGTGTTAAAATGTATGGTATAATAAATTGACATGTTTATATTGTACCTTCTATGGCTAGCCACAAAGTAATGTGCTTTTTACAAACACGCAAATATACGCATTACTCAGATAATATCTGAGTATGGTATAATATTATAAAAATATGGTATAATATTATTATACCATATTTTTTTATATGTTGAAAAAGTCTATATCAACATAAATGAAAAATAAAACATGACACGCTATAAATGAATTTGTTTCCAGAGTCATATTACACATGGGTTGTCTCGATAACTTAAAACTTTTTATCGCATTCTGAATTAAATGGCACATAACAAACAATTTACCTAACCTATCCTAACTATTTGTCATTATCACACGAATCCTTCATAATTAAACATTAATGTTTTTGCAATCCCATGATAATCTCAATAGGAAACCAACGACTTTTTGGAAGACCTGGGCCTAAATGTCTCCAGTAGTATTTATTTTTCATAGCTTCAATTCAGATATTATGTCGGTTTGTTGAACGACCATTGCTTTGGGAAAAAGAAAAACACAAAGATAAGAGTCGGTTAAATCCCTTGAGCCCTTTTTACGACCTTTCTTCTTCAGAAAAGGTTGTTTTAGATTATTCTAACTAGCATAAATAAGTCTATTTATAAAAGGGAGATATTAAATTCTATAAATTTCATCGCCGTGCTTCGAGAAGAGATTTAGAGTCTAATTTTGGTTCTTTTGATACCTAGATGATCATTTTTACTACAAATAATGTCAGGAATCACTGGTTAAATAATTTTTTTTGTTACTTAATTAATTTAATTAAAGTTTACGAATTTTTTACATGCTTTTCGACTTCCACACGAGGCACATGCATGTATTGCAATAGACCGGTAGACAAAAAATTTAAAAATATATATATATATGAAAAAATATAACAATTTTTGGTTCAAGTCGTGAAAATGGTTCAAAATTTGAAGTGTATATATGGCCTTCTAGGTCTGCATCTTGTGACATCACACGATTTGATGTATTTATGCGCAATTTTAAAAATGTATTTATGACATCTTGTTTTAATTACTTTATAATTTTTTTTCGATTATAACTAACCAGTTTGTTGCTGATGGTAGAAACAGAAAAAATATTATGTAAATAAATTACAACATTTTTGCAGGAAATAATTATTTTAGGTTTGTAAATTATTTCAAAGGAATGCCGTATTCAAAATATTTCATAACCGCACAAGCCAAAAGCATTTTACTATCCAAAACCGATAACACACCACAAAACAAATATTTCAGCCATTTTTCTGGAAAATATATGCTTATATAATATAAGTGAACAAATATTCTCCGGTTTCATTGCAAGCAAGTAAAACAACAGCGACCGCCTATTCATATTAAAATGTCATAGCCATCATAAAATATATATATACATTGTACACAAACCTAAGACGTCAGTTTACTAGCGTTATTAAGAGACCGAAGCGTACAAATTTAAAGATACATAAAAAGTTGATTACGGGAAAGTTACTATGCGATAATTATTAACCGTCGTCATTCTCCGATAATTGCGACTTTTCTCTCGGGATATCAAGACATAAAAATAATATGCAGCATTAAAGGGACGATTTCATTAATCCCAAAAACGTTATCTGCATCCTAACCCCCATTAATGTATGTCACTCGAGATAATCGCACCTATAAAGAGAAGAAATTTATTGTCCCAAGACAAAAGCAGAGGTTTTATAAAAAAAGGAAACAAGCTTTTTGGAGATCTGTTGAAAAATCCTACAAGATTCAAAACGACGGTATCTTCATCCCGACTGACAAAAAGTTACAATAAAATTACACGCATAAGAAAAAAGAGTTAATACAACCCCTTAATTTAAAAAATCTCATCGAGCTTTTAAGGTAACACTTTTTATGCAGGTTTGTCCGGCTTACTGATGTTCTGGTTCAAGTAGTGAGCAGATTGTAAAATGTTCTATATTGTTGAGCACTGGGTGTAACAAAAGAAAGATAAACTCTGAAGTGGATTCTCAGCTCCACTTTTATTTCGTATTCCTCTTCTTTCGGTTTCAGGAATGATCAAGTTGTTGAAAGTCGTGTGGCGCGGACTAGAAAAGGATTTTTGCAAACTCTACTTTAAAAAATAATGCCAATAGTGAGATTTGGAGAACAAACATATTCAGTTAGCATGAGGTTTTTTTTTTAAAGGAGCAAATGACATTACAACAATTTTCGTTTGTACATCATACAAATCGATGATAACTTAATCAATAAAGAAAATATTTAAAAAAATATGGGTGTAGATAAATACTAACAGATCACAGCAAAAATGTTAGGGCCTTCGATCGTGGAGAAACCGAAAACTGGTTGGCAAATCAATTCACGGCACAGATCAATTTAACAACCTCTTGAACAAAAACTTGATAGGTCATGAGTTGCGACCATGGCAGCCTGTCAATAAGGCAACTGAAACGCGACGGCCGCGGCGACCAGCACTGCTAGTAACCGCGTCGCCCTAGACAACTGGTCTTTAACAAGTGGCCTGTGTGCGGACCGCCAATGAAATTCACCAGTTCCTTTCCTGTGGATAGCGATTGCGTCGCCAACTAGTTTTTTTCAGTTTTTCCATGAGCGGATGGCCTAAATATTTTTTTTTCTTTCGGTCTTTCAAGAAGTTGCAAGAAAAATTGTTTTAACTTTTTTTTTTCATTTCGTTTATTTTTTTCGTTTTCGTTTTAAATACATTTTTTTAAATAAAAAACCTTCATCACTTTGCTGAGTGGCCGAGCTATTCGATAAATAAAGATAATATACCAATATAATAACAACCCTCGGTGAAAATATGAAACAGACCCACTCAGAAAAACAAAACAAAGGATAACGGTCAACAATTAACAATTAAAAAGCAACGGTTAACAATTTGGGAGGCGATTATGGGTACCGCGGCCTCGGGAGCCATTTACTGGATAACCACTATCCCTGCCACAGGTCACCCCAAGTGGTTGTCCTGTGGAGGGGGTGTTGGTTATCAAACGTTTGATGACTCAGCAGGAGTGCCCGGGTTTATGGTGTGAGGTTTCCTTCATACCTTTTTCCCTCTCAAAACTTTCTCTCCTGCCTTTCCCTAAAAATACCCTCCACATAGCGTCACCATAGATGACAAGACATAGGCCTTCAGAAACCACTAGTCAAAACCAAAACCGGAGAAGCCAAGAGTGTAGAAAAAAATAGTAGTTTTATAAATTAATGTATTATAATATTATCGTACTAATAAATATAATACTGGTTATTAACGATATTATCAAAGCACTTTTTTAAGTGTGTTTTTCCTATTTCTAAAAAAAAATAGAGTGTGTAATTCACACGCGTTAGAAGTGAAACTAAAAAACGCTAGATGTCGCTTTCTTTTGCCTGTTTATTTTTAAGTGGTTTGAAGATTGGATGTTGAAAATTGACATGCTACCGGCATCTGTTGGTTGGTTGGAGTAAACTCCGACTTTGTATTGATCCAATAGGATGGTGTGAGTCTCTGCTAAAAGGCTAAGACCGAATCGGTGGTGTAGGAACCTGTTTTAACTGTTGGAACGAGTTAGGTGAAAGCCATATTGGTAAACACTTGCAAACGTCAAATGTGTATTTTTTATTCTATAAATGTGTGCAATTTTTATGCTATGAAAATGCTAGCATCTGATTTTTATTCCTCTTTTCTACGCAAAGTTTAAATGGTAACCAACCATGACAGTGTTGGTCCGGTGTATTCAGTATTATCACCGTTATTGTAAACATTTATAAAACATGTCACACTGTGAAAATAAAAAGTGAAGTTTTTTGTAAAAATAGTTATTTATTAAAGGACCCTTACAATTTTAACAGGATATTGATTTACAAAAACAAAAATGTTTATTTTTTTGATTTCGTAGGATTCGAACCTCCGTCTGCTCGATTTCACTGGCCGCTGAGTTTTGCAACGCACTATACCGCTGCGCTGCGCTTGCGACGCGCTTGGCGAGGCACGAATTTATGCATTATATTCCGACGACTCGTAAAAAACAAAGCGGCCAATGAGCACAGACCTATCGTCGTTTCCGTTTTATATCTCAACCAATAGGAGCCTTGAATGCAGTTTGATGCTTCGCAGGTGCCGTAGTGCGTGTCATTTCCGTTTCATCCGAATTTCAAATCACTCTAACGGGGCTAAGGAAGTTTCTTTTCTAGCTGACCCGGCCACGCGTTGCTGTGCTTAATAAAACACAACGTCATCTACTGGATGGTTATCCAACCTTTATAACCACCTCCGTCTTTGAGTTTATCGCGAAGAGACAGACTTTAATTAAGTTAATAACGTATTTAAGTTAATAAGGAGTAATACTGTATTCGTCTAAATAACTTTTCAATTACCGCAATATACGTAACGATTTTTTAGAAGATAGAGTGGATATAGTAAGCTATCCGTAAAAGATAGATATGTGCCTTCACGGACTTTTTTGTAGATCTATAAAAGAGGGATATCCGACCGTACATTGTTTTGTTATATCCCCAAAGGATTAGGCAGCGTTTTCGATGAAAGCTACCAGGCGGCTTGACTTTTTTCGACACTTCTAACAATTATCGTTATGTTTCAACCAATTTACACAAATCCTTGACAAATTACATACTTAAACCTTCCTCACGAAACACTCTATCTATTGGTGAAAACCGCATGAAAATCCGTTCAGTAGTTTTTGAGTTTATCGCGGTCAGACAGACAGACAGACGACGCGGGGGACTTTAATTTATAATATATGTAGAGAAGATGTAGAGATGTAGAGAAGAGATAATATATAGAGAAGATAGAGATACGCTGTTACATAATATTACCATACTAATAACCAATAAATATATATACTGGTTATTAACGATATCATCAAAGAACTCTTTTTAGGGTGAATTGTCTATTTCAAAAAAATATATAATATAATAATCATTATTTTATGAGACATCCGCTGAATTAATAACGTAATGAGTAATTGGATGATTTATTCAAACAATGAAGAAGTTCGATATTTATTATTTTGTATGATAATTTACACAGTTTTTTTCATTAAACTGCGGTTTTCATTTAGGAATACATCCAACGCAATTGAAACATTCATATGGCAATGAAAATCTTTGTAAAATGGGAATGGATCCCAAAACGAAATCCTATCGAATGCCTTCCTACCCACTCAAATATTTATGATCACAATCGCGCTGATGAAAAATTCTTCATACCCGCTGAATGCGAAGTATTTTTTCTGAAAATCTTTGAATACTTTGAGAGATATGTTGATTGCTTTGAAGTGCAGACCCTTGCCTAATCTTTGTCTAGCGTGGAATGATTTACAATCAAATATTAATTTTTGAAATATAAATTGTTGAAATTCCATGACCAACAATTTATTGTTGTGATGATGCAGAGTGAAACTGAATACAATTATTTTCAAAATGTATTGTTTTGTTTATCCTTAATATACAGGTTCGTACATCGGGCCGTACAACGTACAAGAGCATCTCCCAATTAACAATTAAGTTGATTAAATACGAGTACTTGAACATTGATAGGAATGTCCGAATACACTATTACAGACTGTATGTAATATCTGCTCTATTCACATTCAAACATCTTGTGAAGTGTTGGGCTCTTCCAATGAATATTAGGTTCTAGGTAAGAAGTTGTTTATTAATTATCTTATTCTGGACAGACGTCTTTTCAGACTATCTACGAATTGGTTCTGAGGCTTGCTCCGACTGACGGCGGCGACTTACTCTACTGAAAGCCTTCGGCTCACATCGTAACTGTTCGTGTTCAAGGCCGTACTGCTCTAACTCTTACTACTTTAGTGGACATCTGTTGGAATGTGGAAAAAGCTCTAACCTAACGACATTTTATTAACAGTAACTGAAACATCGACCAAGTAAAAGGTCGAAGAACTGAAAGTACGTGTCTACCCAATACATTATATAGACATAGTTGATTTCGTACTCATTTTTTTCTCCTTCTTCATTTTAAGCACCCACTAAACTGCCAAAGCAGTTTATCAGCAGGTCATTATGACAATATTAATATAACAAGAAACCAAATTATAGAAAATAGGTACAGAATAATAGGTTTTATGTAACTACAATATAAAGGTATAAAATACGCGACAGAATGATATAACACAGAAAATTACTCACAGTCATATTTATTCATAAGATTACAAACAATATCTATACAAAAGGTTCTGATCTATAAGCCATCATTTATTGATATCGTTGGTGCAATTTGATTCGATTTTTATGTTCATTGGCTTCTTATTAAATATGGTAGGGACAGAATAAGTGTATGTCCGTTCCCCGTATTTTTTTTATAATTTTCGGAATGGACAAACCCACATTTTTTTCTAAATATAGTGCATTCTGCATGATCTACTTTTTTGGCATATAATTTTAAACCAACTTAATTATTTATTTGTTAGTTGGGAGCGTCGGGTGAATAGAACCAATAAGGAAGAAAGACAAACACAGGCCATATAAGAACGAAGAACGGTTACACGAAAAACAAGTATTTTCCCCGGTTATTTACAAATGTCACAACCTTTGCAATATGTTCTAACAAACAACCGACAACAACTGCAAATGGGTTTTTCACTTAGGGAATGAGTTCACGGCAAGCCACAGAATTAATTAAGAAATTTAAAAAATATAACCAAGCCAAATTATTGGATTTGCGTTATTGGAAGTTTTATCAAAATGATGATGAAAAAAAATTGTAATCCGTCGTCAAGCCTTTTTCCAAAAGTTTAACCTTAGTGAAACTTATCTATTTCTCTTGTACGTATTACGCTGCTCTAGTGAATAGTAAATTGTTTCCAACACCACCCAAGACAGCAATACACCTAGAAATCCCCTGGAGACAGACAAAGACTGCAAATAGACTATATAATGGTTAGACATAGATTTAAAAACCAAATAAAAGACTGTAGAAGCTATTCCGGTCCAGATATAGATAGTGACCATAATATGGTAATGGCCAAAAGTCTTCTAAAACTGAAAAAATTAAAAAAGAGAAAAAATCTCAAATGGGATACAAAAGTTTTAAAGATAAAAGAGATTAGCGACAGTTTTAGGGAAAAGACGCAAGAGTGCAACCTAATGGAAGGGGAGAACGTGAATGCGATCTGGAAAGTGATAAAGACGAAGATTATAACTATGGCAGAGGAAACTATAGGCAAGGAAAAACCCCAAACACGGAAGAAATGGATAACCGATGAGATCTTAAATATGATAAAGGATAGAAGAGAGCTCAAAAATGATAAAAGAGCTGAATCACAAGAGAAATACAAAGTGCTGAGAAACCAAATAAATAGAGAATCAAGAATAGCCAAAGAAACATTCTACCAGAATAAATGCGATGAGATAAATGACGACCTCAAGAGAGAAAATGTAGAAAGAGCTCACGCTGCGGTGAAAGACTTCTTTGGGATGAGAGTTGGAAAGGGTAATGCAATAGAAGGAGAAGACGGCAAAATACTTTTTGAAAATCACCAAATAGGAGAGAGATGGAAAAAGATATCTCGAAATGCTGTACAATGGAAAGGGAAATAATGACAACGAAACATTGATAGAAAGAGAAAATGAGGTAGACGCAGATGATTTGGGAGATCCAATCACTAGAGAAGAGTTTGACCTCGCACTGAAAAATCTCAAAAACGGGAAAGCACCCGGAATCGATGACGTTCCGGCTGAACTAATTAAGCCATCAGGAAAAGGAACTATAGATGCCCTGTTTAAAATGATACAGACAATGTATAAGACTGGAAAGATACCAGAGGATTTCGAGAAATGCCGAATTGTCGCATTACCAAAGAAGGTAGGCACGACGAAATGTGAATAACACAGAACTCTTCGCCTAATATCCCATGCCTCAAAAATATTGACTAATATCATTCTAAAAAGAATCGAACCAAAAGTAGAGAACACCCTTTCCGGAGACCAGTTTGGCTTTAGAAGAGGTGTAGGAACCAGAGAAGCAATATTGTCGCTACGAATACTACTAGAAAAAAGATTAAAAAGAAACCAAAACACATTCATCGCATTCATAGACCTGGAGAAGGCTTTCGACAAAGTAGAATGGAAAAGACTCTTCGAAATTCTGAAGAGAATTGACATCAAATATAGAGATAGACGAATAATCCAGGCGCTATACTAGATGTGACAATGATACAAAAGAAGCCAGTATAAGACAGGGGGTGAGACAGGGATGCTCTCTGTCACCTGTTCTTTTTAACGCATATATACAAAGTACGATTGATGACTTGAGAGAGAGAATGAGTCACAGAAAAGGTGTAAAGATACACGGGCAAAAGGTGGATATGATAAGGTTTGCTGACGATATTGCTTTGGTTGCTGAAAGCGAAGAAGAACTGCAAGAGGCCTTAACAACCATGCAAAGCATTCTTCAAAACAATTACAACATGAGGATAAATAAAGACAAAACAAAGCTGCTGACTGTAGGCCGAACGCAACATCAGATGAGAGTAGAGATGTCAGGAGTTCCACTAAAGAACACCAAGGAGTTTGTCTACCTCGGGAGCAAAATAACATGGAACGGTCGGTCTAAGAGCGAGGTCGACAGCCGTATATACCAGGCTAGGCTTGCATTCAATAAAAGGTCGAAAATAATAGAATCGAATAATATAGACCTGAAACTGAGAGTAGTCCTCATCAAGACCTATGACCAGAGAGACCTCATCACAAATGAGGAGGTTCTCCAAAGAATTGAAGGAGGAAGGCACCTGCTCAGGACCTTGTCCGAAAGGCGCGCAAGATGGATCGGCCATGCAATAAGACAAGAAGGCCTCTTGCATGCCATAATGGAGGGTATGACCGAGGGGACAAACGCTAGGGGACGCCCACGCCGAGAGTACCTGGAGGACCTGCTGGTGGACGTGCGCTGCTTATCATATGCAGACTTCAAAAGAGCCGCACAAGACAGGGAAGAGTGGAAGAAACAAATAGATGAAATTGCAGCAAACCAATCCCAGGATTGAAACCAGAGAGAGAGAGTGAATAAAAATGAATGACAAAATTATAACATTAGAACAATAATTCTTGGTTTAACCACTGGAACGCTTTTTGCAACAATAAAGCCACATTTAAAATTTCACGGATTGGCTAGCTGCCAGTTATAGGCAAATTTTCCCTAGATACATTTTTTTACATTTTTTATTCGTTAGATACATTTTTTTTTCATTTAGGATTTTTGTTTGATATTAGAAGAACTTGACTGGACTACACGAAGTTTATTAAAAAAATATAGACAAATACGTCAAACAATGTTTGATGCATAAAAGTCTATTGAAAAATTCGTGCAATTAAATGTTTATCTTATAATACTTAAAATTTTTATTATTTTTTTCTTAATTTATTCAAATATTGTGATTATTTGCAAAAAAAACACACAAAACTGCCAATCTCGCGAGATCTCGCCGATGGTACCGCCGCCTCGGTAACTATTTATTGGATAACCAACACCTATGCCATAGGTCTTCCTGAGTGGTTCGCTACGTTTGGTGACTTAGCAGGGGTGCACGGGTTCATGGGGTGAGGTTTGTCCAGGTCTTGGCGGCGGATGCGTCTGTCCACCTTCTGCATGGCAGGCTGGTTCGGGAGAGAATCATTGAGGGAGTCCCTTTGATTTATCCGACTGTAGTCTCTAGAACATCGCTTTGCATCGTAGTGGGAGGGATGAATTCATACGTCCGTCACTCCTGGACACATTGACCTCCAGATTCCTACCAACCACTAATACCCTTTTCGTTCCCAGGACTGCCTCTCCTTCTTTTCCTATAAAGACCCTATACACAGCATCCCCAAAGATGACACAGGCCCTGGGGGAATTATTTTCCTCAGGGCCGCTTGTGTGTAGCTAATGTTAAAAAAAATACGATCTCACTCACATCAAAAATTAATCCTAAACGCACAAGTAATTGGGATTTTAATATAGTTAAGACAAAAATAAAGGTGAAGATTATAAACTGACAATAAATAGGCAGCCACCTCTGACCTGGAACTGAATGCAATCTCTGAGCTGAATGCAATCTTTTTCTCCTTGTTTTACAGGTATTACAATGAAAGATGTCAGGAAGGAGCTAGCATCATTGATCCTTTCGGCACCGGTCAAAAAACACATATGTTTCACACTTTTCGTTATTTGTTTTTGGGGTGCAATGCCGTGTTGCGCTACCTCCTCCTTTAGCCAACGTTTCGGACAACGTTACTGTGTCGTACTGATGATGGACGTAACTGTAACGCTATCACGGCATAACACCCCAAAAACAAATAACGAAAATACTTTTGGCCATGAAAATCTAAAAACGTATCTGACATATGTAAACGGTTGTCATTTGTCACATGAGAACGGTTCGCATCTACGAATCGTTCTTCAGCACAACAGCTCGGCTGTGGAATGATTTGCCGGCCTCTGAGTTTCCTTCCTCCTTCCTCTCTCAAAAACACCCTCCACATAGCATCTCTATGGCCCTGAGGGAAATTATTTTTCTCAGGTCCTCATGAAAAAAAAACAACAGATAATCTTGTCAAAATATCCCTTATATTACGAACTAATAGTTTTATATTACATTACATGCAAATTGGGATATATTTAGAGGGTACGAACATCTCGCCGTTGCCATTATTATTTGTTCCCGTTCCGCGGGAGTTTTTTCGCCGAATACACAAACACACATCTCCTCGTCTTTATTGCTTCCCCGACCATTTTACACTCGGCGTATTATTATGCAACCCTCCCATTGTTGTGGATACTGCCCGTATCCCAATAAAGGGTTGTCGACTTAGGTTAAATTAAAATCACTCGGGAGAAAACTTCAAGAAAACTGATGATATTTTTTGCGACGTTGGAGCCACGGGACCGGCTTAATGGCTTACATTATAATATTTATTATTCAAGGTATTCAAAATAGAAGGTTCTTGAATGGAAATATGAAATATTAACAGAAAAATGGGTTATTTTGAAATACGAGGGTCAGTCAATAAGTAATGCCTCCTATTTTTTTCTACTTAAATAAAGTTAGTTAAGTGAAAATGTTGATTTTGCTGCTATTCCTCAAACCCTCTTCTACAATCTAGTAACAACTATTACAAGCAGTAGTAACTTTTTGCGTCAACAGGTGACAGCACTGCAGTCGCTTGCAAAATGGCCGACATCGATATTCGTAATAGATAGCGTTCTGTGATTGATTCTTGACTGTAGAAGGTGAAACGCAAAATTTAACAATTGTAAAAGACTGAAAAATATGTACCATGATGCAACAGAGAACGTCAGCACTGCTAGACAATGGGTTGGTTACTGTAACGAAGCTGAAGGACAAACACCGCTGGATGAGGAAAAGCGGAGCGGCGCCGGCCGTTGATTGCAGCGACTGCACTCATTCGTGGTGACCCCAGATAACTACAGATGTCGCATTCTCTCCCTCAGTAAAGGCAGTGTGATGACGATTATTCGACAACTGATTTTTCAACAAAAGTCTTGCAAGGTGGGTACCAAGAAACTTAACCGGCCAGAATAAAAAAAAAAAACAAGAAAAACAATGGCCTCACAACACTCGCAGCTCTTAGTTTCTGGAAAAAAGTGTGACCGGAGACGAAAAATGGGTTCATTATTTTTAACCTGAATCACAAAGGCAGTCTATGGAATGGCATCACACAAACTCACCAAGGACAAAAAATAATGAAAACTGTGTGATCGGCGGGGAAAGTTATGGCGATGGTGTTCTGGTTATGACCGTGCTTCTTACAACACTGTGATACATGCCCTTGTTAAAAGATGGACCAAAGTTGTAGAAATAGATGGAGATTACATTGAAAAGTAACAAATTAATCGTCAATGGTACGGTTTTCAACCCATCTAATTGCGTTTTTTATTTCTTGACAATTAAAGGAGAGAAAAAACAGAAGGTATTACTTATTTACTGGCCCTTGTAAAACATGAATAACATACATTTGTATCTTGAACGTGCAAATAAAATAAGCATACTTCAACATCTTTGTTAAATCATGAGACATAGCAAATACGTTTGAGAAACGGGTATGGGTACCGCCACCCCGGGAACTTTTGAATGGATAACCAACGCCCTGTGACTTAACAGGAGTGCCCAGGTTCATGGGGTGAGGTTTGTATAGGTCGCTTTTGAGCGGCGGATGCGTTTGTCCACCTACTGCGTGGCGGGTCAGTTGGGAGATTTTTTTCGTTGTACGAGATCTCTCCAGCCGGAAAATCTCGACCCAACGCTTTGTAGTGGGAGGGATGGATTCATATGTTTGTCATTCCTGAACACATTGAACCCACCCCTTATACCTGCCTTCCTTCACTGAACTTCCTCTCCCTTCTTTCCCTAAAAAAAAACCTCCGCACAGAAACCCCAAATATGACATGGGTTCTGGGGGATTTTTCCTCCGGGCCTCAAGAAAAAAAAAACAACAAAAAAAACAAAACATAACAAAAACAAGATTATTTTCCTTTGTTCATGTGAAGCAGATATTTTATGGTTTGACATTAAAATTTAAAATATAAAAAAATAACTTAGTAAACACCAATTTTCTTTTTTATACCTTCAATGCTGAACGCATTTCTTTACAATCGTGGCTTCTTCAGAGCAATATATTACTCGCTAAAATCACTTAACTTGAAGATTTTAGTGAGTATTATACTGCCCCAAAGAAAGCCCCCTTGTAGCAAAACCCGGTAGGCATTAAGTGTATAAAAAATATTAATGGTGTTTACAAAGATATTCTTTTATTTTAAATCAATAAAAAATATATATATTTAATCATATTACTGTCATGCAATATTTTCTGTGGTCACCCAGTGCATTAAAGCTAAGAATTGCATGATTTGCATAACTCATGGATTCTAAATAGTGTGTATAAATGGTGGTACTGGCCTGATGATGGCCAACCTCTGATAGGTGGTGCCCCCAGTGCATTAAAGCTAAGTATTGCAAGATTTGCATAACTCTTGGATTCTAAATAGTGTGTATACATGGTGGTACTGCCCTGATAATGGCCAACCCTGGTGGTGGCACCAGAAAAAGAAGTTTTTCATTTAGATCCCACTTTGAAAGAAGAGGCGTGACTCACCCCCAGGGGCGTGGAATGACACTTTTGCTTGGTAATTTCCATAAATTAACCTCATTTTTCTGCAGAGAATGATGCCAGCTCATTGCGTATATTGTGTCTACTCCACTTATTAACTCTTGAGAGTACAGAGTAATAAAAATGTATTGAATGTATGTATTTAATGTTCACTATAAATGCCTTAAATTTAGACCCTCCATACAGCATCCCCAAAGATTTGCCTCTCTTCCACCTGTCTGACATTCTATATCGCCATCCCATTTGACTGAAATGAAAATTTTCATGAATCACGATTCTGTATTTGATATTAAAGCAAAGGTCGGACTTTTGGATCACGAAACTTGCCACATCGCGTTGCTTGTCTTCTTTTTTGTTCTAAGCATCTGCAGGTATATATACCTATGATGTCCGGCAGTATCACAAGCAGTGGAAAATTGTTAATAATCAAATCATAGCATGACAAGAAGAATGCTATGGAATTTAGTTTCTAAGACATTTAATTGATATTAAATTACTATACTTAATTAACATTAAAACTTATTTTATATAAGTATCTTCCCAAATATTGAATGTAAAAATAAGACATGTTATTAAATCTTACCTACAACTGGATAAATATTGTGTCGCACAATACAAAAAATATTTTTTTTTAAAAGTCAAAGATTGAATTAATTGGGTTGAAGATGATGAAATAATTTTTTTTTTCGTAGAAAGTTGTGATTCGACAAATTATTTGAAATAAAACAATAACTTTGTTTGTAACCACGATTTAAAAAAAAAGTGTGTGTACACGCGAAAGAAGAGGCGCGAATTTACGCTTTATATTCCGTTTTAAATCTCAACCAATAGGAGCCTTGAGAACAGTTGGATGCTTCGCAGGTGCCGTAGTGCGTCATTTCCGTTTACTACGTTACCATTTTATTTCAATCGATGAAATAATTCTACAATTGGTTATTACAATTATTTATCCGCAAAACTATCCCCATAATCGATGTGTTGGTTCAGCAGAAATGAGTACTTGAACTCGGGTTCTTTGTGGGAAGCGGATCATACTCCATTTTTTCAAATCAACTAGTAGCAACAACAGCACCCAGTAACCAGTCCCCACCCAAGAACTCGGACCCGGAAATCACTCCTCGTAGATTTCCGGCAAAATGCAGAACTCACCCTTTTCTACCCACCACTGCTGTGAATACCAAAGTACCTACTTAATTTTTTTTTGTTGAAAATATTGTCTTCAAAGAATGATCATTATTTTTTATATCCACTAAGTTACTGCAAGTAGTTTCTCAGCAGTGGCGGTAGATAATATATTTATACAGTGTCAGTTTTAGAAAACAACACCTCAAGGGCGCTTGACGTGTCTATTTTACCATTAGAATAAAGGAGATGCTTCCAAAAGCTATCGCCTTTAATCTCTCAGTCGACAATTTGACAAAGTAATTTGAGAATGTGAAATTCTTATTTTATAACGGAATGTGAGCGAGTTTCCGTGTATTTTATTTCCTCGAAGACAATGATCGGAATTTCACAAGATGAGAGTAAACACACGCAAGGGAAAGATGAAAAGATCTCACTTCAGGAACTACTTTATATTATATTCACTTTACGCTTTATATTCCGTTTTAAATCTCAACCAATAGGAGCCTTGAGAACAGTTGGATGCTTCGCAGGTGCCGTAGTGCGTCATTTCCGTTTACTACGTTACCATTTTATTTCAATCGATGAAATAATTCTACAATTGGTTATTACAATTATTTATCCGCAAAACTATCCCCATAATCGATGTGTTGGTTCAGCAGAAATGAGTACTTGAACTCGGGTTCTTTGTGGGAAGCGGATCATACTCCATTTTTTCAAATCAACTAGTAGCAACAACAGCACCCAGTAACCAGTCCCCACCCAAGAACTCGGACCCGGAAATCACTCCTCGTAGATTTCCGGCAAAATGCAGAACTCACCCTTTTCTACCCACCACTGCTGTGAATACCAAAGTACCTACTTAATTTTTTTTTGTTGAAAATATTGTCTTCAAAGAATGATCATTATTTTTTATATCCACTAAGTTACTGCAAGTAGTTTCTCAGCAGTGGCGGTAGATAATATATTTATACAGTGTCAGTTTTAGAAAACAACACCTCAAGGGCGCTTGACGTGTCTATTTTACCATTAGAATAAAGGAGATGCTTCCAAAAGCTATCGCCTTTAATCTCTCAGTCGACAATTTGACAAAGTAATTTGAGAATGTGAAATTCTTATTTTATAACGGAATGTGAGCGAGTTTCCGTGTATTTTATTTCCTCGAAGACAATGATCGGAATTTCACAAGATGAGAGTAAACACACGCAAGGGAAAGATGAAAAGATCTCACTTCAGGAACTAAAATAACAGGCCTCTTCTCTGTGTAGACTCTTATTATTTGTCCCGTCCTCTTCTTATTATTTGCCGCCCCTTAATAATACACCATCACGTTAATATTTCACATTTAATTGATGTCATGAACACTATGCTCCTGATACCACATTAATAATATCACGGGTGGCCATTAAAACTTTTGAAGGCTTACACAAAATCAACATCCTTATCGATTTTGAAAATTATTGATAACGAAGTTTCGTGTATATTGTATTACGCAGGTGTCTCGCAAAGAAAGGCAAGAGTTTACTAACTATTTTAGATATAATTATAATGTTATGAAGAATAGTTGAAATAGCAAATTTGTACCTGGTTGATAAGGAAAGCAAAGTTTAAACTAATGAGGTTTGGAAGAGAGAACCAGGTCACCATTTTTTTTTGATAAACTTATGCAATATAATGAATGTGTTGACCTGGTGTTTGGAATTGGCAGTCCTTAACAGAACTAGGGTGTGAGAAAATTGAAGGAGACATCAGGAGACCAGCAACGGTGAAGGCATTTCCTAAGGATAAGTTTTGGTTGATGATGTTCTTTTAAACTCGTCCAACTAACCAAAAGCAAAGCTAAAAACGACGACAAAATGTGCAAACGCTTATGTAGTATAGTATGACCAGTAAAGATTGATAAATTTTCAAAGTTTTTTCGTTTTCTCCTACCACACTTCAATGTGAAAACCAATTTTTATTTTTTATTAAATGAAAAAAAAAACACTTTCTAATGGAGCGCTTTTATTTTAATCGAACGTTATTATTAACCCAGCTGAGTGGTTGAATTTCAGAACCCAGTTTCGAGTGTATGTTGACGCCACGCCGTACGCGTTGCGCCATAAATAACATCTGTGTACGTGGAATTTCAATCAAAACTATCGTTGTAATTCGGTTTTTAATTCAAGAATTCGTCACAAGATATCGCCACTTACGTCAGCAGCTCGTATGTGGACGTTTCTTCCGTTGGTATAAGTACTAGGGATTTATAGAATTTAAGTATCTTTTCCCAAAAGTTGGAAACACGCGCACGTCATTCTCATCCCAAAACCTGGGAAGGACCCGAAATTCTGTGAGAACCATCGTCCCATCAGTCTTCTCTCAAATGTTGGTAAAATATTCGAACAAATTCTCCTCACTCAGCTCTTAAAGCACATTCACGAGGTGAAAACCCTCCCTGATGAACAACATGGCTTCAGATCTCAACACTCAACCCTTCATCAACTGCTCAGAGTTTCCGAACTGATTCTAGGCGGCTTCAACTCCCATCCACTGGCGCCATTTTCCTGGACATAGCCAAAGCCTTTGACAAAGTATGGTCAAACGGACTGCTTCTCAAATTGCACAACACGGACATCGATCCTCAACTCCTCGGTATCTTAAAATCATTTCTTCGGCACCGGACTTTTCAAGTAATGATCCGAGATGCACTCTCAACTCCCAGATTCATGACAGCAGGCGTCCCGCAAGGATCCCTGCTTTCCCCCACCCACTTCAATATCTACATACACGATATACCACTCACAGAGAACCAACATTCGTATAAAGCTTTGTACGCTGACGACACCGCCATTATGGTTCGATACAGTTCTCCCAGGATGATCACACATCGCTTACAACATAACATAAACATACTCCAAGACTTTTATAACAAATGGCGTATAGACGTGAACCCTTCCAAGAGCGCTGCTATTTTCTTCTCACAAAGAAAGGTTCGCAGCACTCCTAAAGGCCACGTTTCCATGTACGGCCAAGCAATACCCTGGCAAAACAACGTTAAATACCTTGGAGTCACACTCGACAAAAAACTCACATGGCACACACACATCAAACATACAATTAAAAAGACCAAAAACGCTGCCGCAGCCCTTTATCCGCTTTTACATTATAATAGTCAAACGTCACAACAGAACAAAATTCATATTTACAAATCAAAATTGCGACCCATCATGACTTAGCCGCCCTATCTGAAGCCATGTTGTTCATCAGGAAGGGTTTTCACCTCGCGAATGTGCTTTAAGAGCCGAGTGAGGAGAATTTGTTCGAATATTTTACCACTATTTGAGAGAAGACTGATTGGACGATGGTTCTCACAGAATTTCGGGTTCTTCCAAGGTTTTGGGATGAGAATGTCGTGCGCGTGTTTCCAACTTTTAGGGAAAATATACTTACATTTTTTTATTATTATATATTGGTTTTTGGCAAGTTTCAGGGAGAAATTAACCCCTTTGTCTTGCAAACTGTAGTAATGTCACCTGATGGATTTTTTTTTTGCCCGATGTTCGGGTTACCTTGGGCAAGATGAAGGAAGTTAATATTTTTTTATGGTTTGTTTATCTGTAAGTGGTATACATTTTGTATAGATAAACACACACATACAGACATTTTTTCATACATCCGTGCATGTATGTATTCATATACAACAATTATGTAAACCATAATAAATATATATAAATATTAAACCACTACACTCAAACACTGGGCGAAGCCAACTAAAAGCCGCCCGCAGGGCCTAGCAGCAAAAACCGGCGGAGCGGGTTTTTATCCGCTAGTTAATAACTAACAGCCATCCAGTTTCACTTAGCTTAAGCTTTGTTCGTCTTCGTCGTATTAATTACTTACATACAGACACTCATATGTAAGAAAATTACAGAAAATAAGACACCTCATTGGTGCCTTATTCTCTGCCTGACGAAGCTTCAGCTAAGCGAAACCTGGTTGGTTAATGATTAATTCAAATTTAAAGTGGTGTATTACAAAGTTTGTTTTTTTTTTCATTTAATATAATATAATTACACACCCCAAAGTATTTTGGGTATTCAAAGCAAGCAGGATCGGGAGAGATTGTTGAGGGAGACGTTTTGACCTCTACTGCAGGACTCTCACGGAATAATGCATTGCACCGCAGTGGGAGGGATGGTTTCATATGTCCGTCACACCTGAACAAACCTATCCCTCATTCCCTTTTCCTATTTTTACTATTACTTTACGATTTCTATTCACCCCTCATTCCTTTTTCCTTCATAGAACTTCCACTCCTTCATTTCTCAAAAAGACCCTCCACACAGCATCCCCAATGAGGAGACGGTCCTGAGGGGAATTATTTTCCTCCGGGCCTCCTGTATGGAGCAAATGAAAAAAAGGCTAAATAAATTATTAAAAAATGTATCGATTGTTCCATCTATTTTCAATGTTAAGACCGAGGTTTGATTGTCTAAAACCCATCACATATTCATACGGCTATTGTCACAATTTGCCTCCAATTTTTATAGGCCGATAAATAATAAATCTCCTGCACAACAAATGTGAAGTCCTAGGGAAGAACAATTTGTTTTATAAAATACATCAGCTTGCTGAAAAATTTGGAACAATGTTTTGTTGAAAAATTGTGTATAAAGAAACTGTTCTGGTTTTAATAGTATATTAAAGTATAAGTGGATAAACAGGTCTTTAAAACACGCGCGATTTTTCGAGCACGACGGCGTAGCCGAGTGCTCGAAATAAAGCAAGTGTTTTAAAGACCAGTTATCCACGAATACTTTACGCTATTTTTTTTTATTGGTACACTTTGAAAACATAAATATTGATATTATTATTAAAAATTTGGAAATAAGAACTAAATGAATTCGTGATGTGACATCACAATATCTTGTTGCCATGGAAATGAAAAACACAAACATTAATTTGCAATCTGTCACATAAGATTAATAGTTGACATCACAGTTTTTATTAGTTATTGTGTGTTGTAAAATGAGTTCTAACATTGATAATTTAAATACCAAAGCAGAATCGCGGTTAATACCTGAAAAATCCAAAGACGTTTATAAAAAAGAATATGAAAGGTTCATAACATGGATGCAGGAGCAAAACGTAGTAGATGTAGATGAACGAGTTGTGCTTGCTTACCTTCATAAAATGTCGGAACAGTACAAAGCATCAACTATGTGGGCCATACATTCGAAATTGCAATGTCTGTTGAGGATAAATAAAGGGGTTGATTTAAAATCATTTGTGAAAGTTCATGTATTCATGAAGGCAATTAGCAAGGATGACGTTGCTAAGAAGGCGTATGTATTCAAAGTGTTTGTTTTATTTGACGTTTAAAATATTCCTGTCAGATTTATAGTTAAAAGTTGACATTTAGACTTCACATTTTGTTGATTTGTTGATGTTGCCATGGTAACTTTAAAAAACGCGCGTTCCATAAAGTGCGATTTAAACACGCTAGAGCGTACTTTAAATGAGTAAAAAAGGGCACCAATAAAAAAAAATTATTTTTGCGTTTCCAATACACAACTGTAATACTTTTCGACCAATCGTTCTATATGACGTTATTATAGCAATATGAAATTGTTTTAATTTTTGATAACTTAATAATGCAATTTGTGCAACCCTACCCGCACTGCTGCAGTGATATTATTTGTGCAAGCAAGCGCATCGCAAGTACACAGAAACGCATTGGGTAGGTACCTACACCTACACCCTACACCCTGTATACCTCATGCAGCTCCGACAAGCCGCGAGGAAGTGCGCTATCATGTTTGCTCAATTTACAGCGTTATTTGAATCGAATGAATGCCAAAATGTTACGCGAATTCGGTCCAATATCCACCCATAAAACTTAGCATGACATTTTAAGATTCCGTTGTAAAAGACGAAAGTAATTTTTGTCTGATTTTGCAATTGACCGTGAAATGAAAAATTTACTCCTTCGAAGATATTGTCCTTTATCCAACAAGTTTTTCAACCTAATTGTAGCATACTTAATAATGTCGCGGTTTTTCTTCTTTCGGAGTCAAATAGGTTTTATAAAATTTGTATTTTTGCAAGGAAGAAAGTCACCGGGTGTTTCATAAATTATGACAATAATACAAAGCCAAAAGAACACAAAATAACTGTAAACTAGACACGCGTGGTACACTCTATGTATGAATATGTTTAAGTATGTTGTGTTCATTTGAGTGTGTGTATGCCTACGAGTATCTTGCCTGTGTCATATATGTATATCTGTCTATGTATTTTATGCTTTTTATTGTAGTTACTTGAAATGTTTTTCCTCTTTATCTATTTTCTATAGTATGGTGTCCCATTATACAGGGTGTTAAGGGACTTACTTGACTTACTTTAACCAGTGATTCCTGACATTATTTGGAGTAAAAAATGTAAATGAAATTTTGGTCTCCGGTGACATTTTTGATGTGTTTTTTTTTTTCTACAAAAACATAAAAAAATGGTAGTCGTTGAAAACCTGGAGGTGGGGTAAGAGGTTCATCGGACACCCAGCTGTGTTACCAGTGAAGACATGCGGAAGAATTTTTTTTTCGTTTGATTTTGAAGAAAAAATTTTTGAAAAAAAAAAAAAGTCGTCAAAAAAAGTCACCGTAGACCAAAATTTCATTTACATTTTTTACTCCAAATAATGTCAGGAATCACTGGTTAGAGTAAGTCAAGTACGTCCCTTAACACCCTGTATATGTGCTATAATATAGTTTTGTAATTAACATTGTGAAATTTATCTGCGGACAGATTGCTTTGGCAGTTTTTTTCTCGGAAAGTCAAGACTGCAAATTAAAAAAAAAACTTACGTTTTACAAAAAAATGCAACAAATCTAACAAATACTTAACATTACTGTCTGCCGTACCTACATACTTACCATGGCCGGATGTGATGCGGGATGTTTTTTAAATTAGCTTCACACAGGAGGCCCTGAGGAAAGTAATTCCATTCGGGGCCTGTCATCTTTGGGATGCTGTGTGGAAGGACTTTTTAGGGGAAGGAGGGAGAAGAAATTCAAGGGAGGAAATAGGTATGAGGGGTGGGTAGGAATCTGGGGGTCACTGTGTCCAGGAGTGACGGATGAATGTTGATGGGCAGACGTATCCGCCTTCAAGATAAACCATACCCCATGAACGTAGCGAACCACTTGGGGTGATCTTTGGCAGAGGTGTGGTTATCCAATAAATGGTTCCCGGCGCAGCGGTACCCATACCCGCCTCCCGAATTTTAACACACGCTACATATCGCTACGAGTGGTAACATCTGTGACTTGTCCAATATTTTATTTGAATAATGTCTGCTGCACACTGGAATTGTCAAAATGGACATAGAATTGTCCAAACGAAAAGAAAATGGAAATTTTGCAGTAGATAATAATTCTAGTGGACAAATTTGACGAAAGTTAACATATTAGAATTGTCAGAGCGGAGAAGTAATTATCCTAACGGACACATTTGACCGATAAACATTTTTTTACTATTCGATAAAAAATTGCCCATCGGAGTTGTTCAAATGGACAAAAGAACGCCAAATAGACAACAATTCTTCCAATTGACATTTTCGAACATTGATAACTTTTTGTCTGATTGGACAATAATTGTTCAATTGGATGTATTTGGCGTAAGTTTGCTCATTGAAATTGTCCAAATAGACAATGAACGGTGTATTGCAACGTTTTTTTGTTTCTTTAAAAAATTAAGCAAAAATTACGATGATTACGGCTTTATTTTATTTTTACGTTGGCGAATAAATTTTCTACAGCCAGTCAAAGTTTACCATTTTTGAATTACCGCCAAAACGATAATTTGGGGGGAGGGGGCATCGATTGACGTCATGAGCGTGGACGCTCACTGACAGTGTTAATTTATGCTGGCCCAGCTGAGCGACGCTTGTGACGTCACATTCGGAACTTCAAACCATGGGCCGTTTTGATTTTGCAAGTTTTAGACCGTTTTTAAAATCAATAATATTGAATGAAAATATATAAAACAAACACATTTCGTAGGATGATTAAAATCAAACAAAAAATGATCTTTAAATATTCCGTACAAATAAATTTAAATGATATACGATATGTAAGTGTATGCATATTTTAGGCATAAATTTACCGTGTGTAATTTTTTTCCATTTTGACAATTCATTGCCCATTTGGACAAATCCAATGACAAACTTACGCCAAATATTAAATTTGATATCGTGTGTTTGTTTTCTTAGGTACTTAAATTTCAAACTCAAAATTCCAATAGAAAACATTAATTATTTAAGTTAAATGAATCGACTAAATTTAATTAAGCTGTCTGACAGAAGAATTATTTCAGACCTAATTTTATTGTACAGAGTTATGAACAACCTAATTGACAGCCCTGCCATCGTTTCTAGTATTAAACTCCATGTACCGACAAGGAATACTAGACAAAATATAACATTCTTTTGCAACACATACACAACCAACTATCAATCACACTCACTTACCAATAGGATGCATGATTTAGGCAACAAGTTTGGTGGTATTGTAGATATATTCGCTGATTCCCTTTACATTCTAAAATGCAATTTAAACCAACACTTTGTGGAATCCTACAAATTATTGTAACGTGGGTATAATATATTTAACGGTTTGATGTGTTATTGTAATGTTTTATATTATATTTTGTTCTATGGTATTGTTAAATATTACATTGTTTAAAATATTTCACAGTTTTAAGCAAGAATATACAAGTGTTTTTTTCTTTAAAAACTACTTGTATATTCTAAAAAGTTTTTTCACTTTTATAACGTTTGATATAAATTCTATGTATGTGTAATCCTCGATATCTTAAATATTATTTTATAATCTATGTAAAAGCCCCTACGGGCGTATAAGAACAATAAATAAATAAATAAATAAAGAGGCAATACCAATAGTTTATACCTTCACTAATTTCGCCAATCCCAAAAAAACCGCAATGCCGACAAATCGGGCTTCTGCAATTACTTTTCATTTTTATATTAGTTCGTCACAGGAATATTTTAATTATTTGAGGAAAATAATTATGTCATGCCTGTGTCATATTTTAGGACCTTTGAGGAGGTTCTTTATAGGAGAAAAGGGAGAGGAAGTTCTGAAAGGGAAAAAAATAATAGAGGTGGGTTAGAATCTGGGGGTAAGTGTGCCCAGGTATGACTTCCACTGCGGTGCAAGGCGGTGTGTCGAGATCCGAATATCCTGCTGGAGAGATCCAAAGATCTTCCTCAACCAACCCCTCTAGATCCGGCCTTCCACACAGTTGGTGGGCAGACCCATCCGCCACCAAGATCCGGACAAACCTCATACTCACTGATAAATGCTAAATAGTTACCCCCCCTTCCTCTAATCCTCTATTATGGCCGTTATACACGACATCTTTTTTCAGCCCGATTCCAATTAGAGACAAAAGTCAACATTTTTCGCTATACGCGATCGCTATTTTCATCTCTATTTTCATATCTACGATTTCAATTGTCATCACTGCTAACAACATACGAATCATACAGTTTGCTGTGATGCCAACTGAAATCGTAGATATGAAAATAGAGATGAAAATAGCGATCGCATAAAGCGAAAAATGTTGTCTTTTGTCTCTAATTGGAATCGGGCTGAAAAAAGATGTCGTGTATAACGGCCATTACTGCTTTCCACAGTTGTGTTTACGTCTATAAATATTTTTTTTGTCGCATGCATTAATAAAAACATAAAAACGTGGTTTCAATTTCTCCTCCACGAAAAAAGATGTGCGTTTTTACATCGGACAAAAATATCTATAAAAAGATTTTGTTTTATAAGATACCTACATAAGTACTTTATAAAAAAGCTGCAGTGAAAGCAAATGTTGTAAAAATATCACAATGATAATTTTTATTCTTTTTTAAATATGTATTTGGTGAAATTTTAATCTAAATACTCCATCCCTCGGGCATATTACTTTCTTTCTCAGATTCCAAGAGACTCCATGAATTCATTTCAATTAATTACTCAGCATTCGTGATAATGACGCCATAGTATTTCCATTACGCTTTCTATAAAGAAAATAATATTTCATGTAAAGACGTGCCGGCATTTGTACGATGGAGGCCTGTTGCATGTTCGGGTAGGCACCCAGAACCTACCCACCCAGTTCCTACCCCTGCCCTCTTTGTTTCATAAACGAAGACCCTACCACAATGGATGAACTAGCAAAAACAACTTTTAACGAAGAAAAACTCAACGAATTGTAAAGAGGGAATATCATTTATTTCTTTCCAAAACATAAAACAATAGATTTGATCATATTTTTTACTCCGTGCCGTCTAAACTCTGTTTTCGAGTTTAGGATCCGGGCTATAACGCGACGTTCCTTTTTCGAACGAAATAGATTCTCCAGTGTGGCGGGAATGTTTTGCGAAAACTGGACGCGTTTCGTTAAATGTCAGATGAAATTTGCTTTTATTTCGTCTAAAACTACATTTAAATGTTGTTTACGGATAGTATTTCCGCGGGGAGTTAAAGTTTGAAGTGTTTATTATCTACCGCGTACTTTGTTTCACTCGGAAATAGAGTTTTGAGTATAAAGTGTAAATAACAAAGTTACTATTTTTCAATGTTGTGTTGACATTTTGGTAAATATGAAAATCATAATAACGGTGGTTTGAAAACTCTGCAAGTTAATTACGTTGAGTGTGGGCCGTTCCGATATTCTGGTAAGTATTTAAAATGGAATTTATTTGCTTGCTAGTTAATGTTTGTATTGACTTTAATTTTGATATTTGAGGTTTAATAAAGCTAATGAAGACATTAATAAAACTGCACGTGGCTTCTAAACTCTAACTCGTTAGTTTACAAAGATTAAATGTTATGCTTTAAAAAATAATAATATTGATGCAATATTTTTTGTCATTAAAAGCTTGTGTTTTTATGTGAATGCCGCCCAAAAGTCCCATTGCTCTCGTCTGAAGCCAGTGAGGACACTATGGCATCCCCAATTGGGGTATGTTTTGAGACCATAGGTAGTAGGGAGGGGATGGAAATGGGGAAGAGGAAGGTTGGGAAGTACCTGGCTATTCAGATCTAGTCACCAAACATGGCTTAAACCATTTCAAGCAAGGTTTCAATTTTGAATGGAGGTCTTACACCAGGACGACAAGGATGATACTGATGATATCTTCTACCCTGGAACGTGCCACAAAAACACTATATATTATTTAAATTTATTAATTACGAAATAAGATAAAATAATGAAATAGAATTTATTTGCGCACGCCAGGATTCGCACCCGTGACCATTTGATTGCTAATCGAGAGCCTTACCCCTCGACCATGGAGGCCGTCGAAGAACTGGAAAAACAACTGTAATTTTTTTCTATCTTATTTTTTTATGATAAAGTTCGTATATTAATTAACGAGCAGGCCCGGTCATTCGTTGCTGTGGCTAATGAAACCTTTATAACGAACGCCATCTGTTAAATCAAATCCACACCGCCCGTTTGTCAGTTCACTGCCTGCTGCCGCTTGGCCAGATATTTTATGTGTTTCAACCAATTTACACAAAAACCTTGACTATTTATATACCTAAAAACCTTCCTCACGAATCACTCTATCTATTGGTAAAAACCGCATGAAAATCCGTTGCTTAGTTTAAAAGATCTAAGCGCACATACAGCGTGAGCGACTTCATTTTATACCTACTTAGTAAGATATATCATATCCTTTTCTTTCTTTACTTTTGTTCATTTTATACATCAGCCGGGATCACAAATGATCTAAACCCAAATTCTGTCTATGATTTGAACCCAAAGTTGAATCGTCTTGGACTTTCGTTTTATAAATTGACTACAGATTCTCGTAGAACACGTCTGGATGCAGCATTAATTAGAAAGAACTTTTAGAAATAGTGTGAACCTAATTATTGTTTTTATTTTTATTTATTTGAGTTGTTAAAGCAATAAATATGTATATCTCACTGTGAGGTCCCAAATGATGAGTTTTTAACGAACACGAAATTTTCATAACCGTAAAAAACTATGCATGTTTTCCAAAAAAGCCAATCAGTTTCATATGTACGAGTAGATAGGTGGGTACACTGATTTTCGAAAAAAAATGTAGATAAGTGTGTAGATACATAGGTAGCAGGTTATGTGTAAGTGTAGCTAAGGGAAAAAACATTATCTGCGCAAAAATACTGGTAGGTACACAAGGTACATCTAATATATAAAAATCTCGTGTCACGTTGTTTATGGTCGCCCTCCTCCGAAACGGCATGACCGATTTTTATGAAATTTTTAATGTATATTTGGTAGATGTGAGAATAGATTCCAAAGTATATTTATTATTATTTTTATTTGATAAATTAACGTTTAAGACAAGATTTTTATGCATAGCACAAAGGCTAGCAATTATTATAAGCAATAATTATCAGCTTGAAACACTCATCTACATTGAAAAAATCTTCCGAGAAAAGCAGCTGACCGGCAATCAGAAAGACACGGGTTCAAGTCCCGTTGGCGGCAACTATCTTTTCTCGGAAGATTTTTTCAATGTAGATGAGTGTTTTAAGCTGATAATTATTGTTTATAATAATTGTTACCCTTTGTGCTATGCATAAAAATCTTGAGGTAAACGTTAGTTTATCAAATAAAAATAATAATTAATAATATTTGGTAAGTTAAAGTATTTCCCCAAAAAATGTAGACATAATTTGTCTCGACGCCAACTAGCGAGAGATTTAACACTAACAATGTCTTTCTCACAAAAATAAAGTTGGTTGTTTTCAGGTGGAAAAAATGTAATACACAATAATTGTTCAATGAAACACGAGTATATATTGAATTATTTGGCGGGTATTAGATAAGCCGCCATAGCTCGGTGGTCAAGAGCAGCTGACCGGCAATCAGAAGGACACGGGTTCAAGTCCCGTGGGTGGTAGGTATCTTTTCTCGGAAGATTTTTTCAATGTAGATGAGTGTTTCAAGTTAATAATTATTATATTTTTGAATGTAGCTATTACTTTGTGGTTATCCATTATAATAAAATGAAACAATGCAACTTTGTATAAACCACTTATAAAATGTGCAAATCCGACCGGTTTCGGAACAAACGTTCCTTCGTCAGGGAAAGCTTATACTAATTTGACAGTTTAGAACAATGTTTTATTAGGGTAGGGGTGGAGCCGTTGTTAGTTAATAATGTAGATTGGGTGGGTAGGTATTAGTGTAGAGTGGGTGGGTAGGGGAACAAATCCATGATTGGGCTATATGACAATATTTTTTGTTTGTTGATAAAAGAATCATTTTATATTGGAAAAACAACTCGTAATTTTGAAATCAGAATCAAAGAACATTTAAGGTGTCTTAATAATAATAATTTTTCTGAGTTCGCTAACCATATCATTGAAAATAACACAGGGATAAATATTCTTCATATTAATCATAAAGGAAAACGTTTAGATAACTTAGAAGCTTTGGAAATTAAAAAATCCCTTAAAAATAATGAATCTATTATCAACAAACAAAAAATATTGTCATATAGCCCAATCATGGATTTGTTCCCCTACCCACCCACTCTACACTAATACCTACCCACCCAATCTACATTATTAACTAACAACGGCTCCACCCCTACCCTAATAAAACATTGTTCTAAACTGTCAAATTAGTATAAGCTTTCCCTGACGAAGGAACGTTTGTTCCGAAACCGGTCGGATTTGCACATTTTATAAGTGGTTTATACAAAGTTGCATTGTTTAATTTTTTTATAATAATTATTGCTTATATTAATTGTTAAAGTATATTTCATACCGCTGGGTGATTAGGGTGTCCCTGTCTAGAAAAAAAATCTATTTTTTGACAATTTTTTTTTGTATTTTTTTTTATTTGGCATCAAAAAATATCTATACCTTACCCCATATTTTAACCCTCCTGTCCCCACCCTCCCATTTTTTAAACGCGATTTTAGTATTTTTGTATGAACAAATTTAAACGTCTTTCGTATTTCAAACAGAACGAAATTATTTATGTTGTTGAATGACAGATGGCGCTACATCCGCCTCATTGAACTTTCATCCACACATGCGCAAGACATTCACGAGAAAAGTCGCGTCATTATAATATTACATTCGGCATCATGTTCTCTCGTGGGCTAACCATCATATTTCCATCGAGCTTATTTGTGTTGGTTAAAGACGAACTGACAAAAAATATCGTACACTCAATTGCTCTTCGAAATTCGTATTGATTTTCTTTATTTCATTTTCCTACTTTAGTTGGTGTTTTTGTTTGTTTTTATCGGCGGTCATCGTCTACAGCGCTCTATTCCTCTTTCTGTCATAGATCCCATCCCCACACACTTACCATACATTCGTTATTTTTTATTTAACAACCAAAATATTCAAATTAAATCTAGAAATAATAAATATGTCAGAACAACGTTTGTCGGGTCAGCTAGTACTTTATAAAATAAACATTCCTCGGTACGTGCAATAAAATATAATTGTTAAATTTATTCAATTCCCCAAAAGCAAAATTTTAATATCACTCAAGTATTCATTTGGTGTTTTCTCGAATAAAGTATATTCCCATCGCAGGATTCATCTCGCATAATGATAGCTGCCAAACCGAGCTGTGAGGGTTAACCAAAGATATTTCTGTATTTGAATATCTTTGGGGTTAACCATGCCCTATAAACAAGGAATATAATAATTCGAACACCATAACACGGGCATGAGCCTAGCATGGTGGTTGAAAATCCACAAATGATGTAACTATCCAAAGCAATGAATAAAGAAAAATTAAAAATATATATACACATATTACTAGCTGACCCGACAAACGTCGTTCTGCCATATAAATTATTTCTAGTGAATATTTTGGTTTTTAAATAAAAAATAACGAATGTATTATAAGTGTGTGGGGATGGGTTCTATGACGGAAAGAGGAATGGAGCGCTGTGGACGATGACCGCCGACAAAAACAAAAAACACCAACTGTAGTAGGAAAATGAAATATAGAAAATCAATATGAATTTCGAAGAGCAATTGAGTGCACGACATTTTTTGTCAGTCCTTCTTTAGCCAACACAAATAAGCTCGATGGTTCACCCACGCGAGAACATGATTCCGAATGAAAAATCAAAATGTCGCGACGCTTCTCGTGAATGTCTTGCGCAAATGTGAATGAAAGTTCGATGAGGCAAACATAGCGCCATCAGTCATTCAACAACATAAATAATATCGTTCTGTTTGAAATACGAAAGACGGTTAAATTTGTTCATACAAAAATACTAAAATTGCAATTAAAAATGGGAGGGTGGGGATAGGAAGGTTAAAATTTGGGGTTATATGTATTTTTTAATGCCAAATAAAGAAAATTGTTTAATAAATTGTTTTTTTTCTGGATAGGGACACCCTAATTACCCAGCGGTATGAAATATAGTTTAAAACCTATTCTAATACCTATCAAATGTACATAAAAAATTTCATAAAAATCGGTCAAGCCGTTTCGGAGGAGTGCGATCACAAACACCGTGACACGAGATTTTTATATAGAAGATAATACCGATGGTGAATGCATTCCATTCATTAAAATGTATTCAACATAAAATACTTCGGGAACTTCATTACTAAAGACCTCTCGGTTTGTACTGAACCTCTCTGAACGTCAAAGAAGAAGTATTAACTGCTGTATAACCACTGGAACGATTTCGGTCGAAAAATCGACCACTTTTATTTTTCTGCGATTGATATCGGTCGAAAAATCGACCGATTTTTCTACCATTCGTAAAATATTTATTATAATTATTTAAAACCTTTCCATGGCCAGCTATTTGTTTTATCGAATAGCTGATAAAATATTCTTTATGTCTATGACCTTATCGGTTGTCTTTGAAGTGTTATTTAATAAGATTTCGCGGTTTTCTAAGGCGTCCTGTCAAACAACAAAATAAAACTTTTGACTATTTCGACGAATTATGGTCTCTACCTAAAATGCCGTAAGTAATTCATTTATTGGGTTTTTAACGCATAATTATATATCTGTGTTATCATGATTGAATTATCTATCTTTGAAATGCGTTTTTAATTCGTTTGTTCGTAATATATTGTTTTGATGGATGTTTTTGTGTAAAAATGCGTCGACTGAAGACGTCATCTGTTTTTGATTTACAATAATTTCATAAATACTGCACTCGCGCATTTGAAATATAGTTATTCAATCAGAGTGATTCATAACAAAGAGATAAATATAAGTTTTATTTGAATTGGTTCATTATTAATACAGATATTTGCTGTCCAATTATTTAATGTCATATGTCAAAAAGTCTGACTTTTTTTAGATGTAAAATGGTGTAAAGCCTTCGTCGCACAATAAAAATTTGGTTATTTAGTTGTATAATTAATTAATTTGTTTACTTTTACCAAATTTGTGCAGAAACAGCTATCGTCCAGGGAGAGGGAGCACTCCACGACCAGGTTTAAATAATTATTTTAAAAATTTTTATTACTGCAACATTTAACAAAATTTAAACATTTAAGTACTTAATTACATTAATTGTTTTCAATTTAAAATATATAGAGTGGTGCTGACTGCAAGAGGTGGCAGAGGAAGAGGGAGAGGTGGGGTACGAGCTGCAGATGGAGTACCAGCTGGTGCCGGACTACCTGCACGTGGACGTGAGAGTCAACGCAGAGCTGCAATTGCAGCCTCGTCTGGAGTGTTAGTATTTTTTATGAAAGTACTTTGCTGTGGCCGTTGAATTCATCATATATTTGTATTTATTTAAACGGTGACCCTGCTTTGCTACTGGTGCGAGAGGATCGCGTCAAGGCCCTAAAGGCTGTTAGGGCCCTGCCTGCTTCCTTCCGGCTACAGTGAGTTCCACTGTTACAGTGAGAGTTGGTAAGATCAGCGCTCTGTCCATTTGGCACATTCAGTGCATATTGTACAGAGTTCTAATTTTATTCTTTATTTACATACTGCACTTACTATTTTACACGTGAATGAGAACAATTCATATGATTTATGTATATGTTTTCAGAATTACTTCTCCGGAGAGAATAACGTGTCCCTTTTCACAAGGGACACCTTCACCATTGCCAAGACCCGTTCCACCACCGTGGATGTCCACTCCCGCACAGACCCAATCAATGGCTCCCAATGCACCAATTACGCCAATCCAGGCAGCATCTCCGGAGCCGTTAGCTGGGACATCGCGGAGTGGGGAACTCCAGTGTGGGGAACTCTTCTCTCCGGAAGCCGGCTACCACAGCGAGCTGTGGGTGGACGTGCCGTTCTACCAAGAATTGTCGGCGTTTGGGAACGGTGAGTTTATTTTTTGAAATGTCATACCAGGGGCTCAAAATAAAATCAATTATCTATATTTTATATTGATGTCCCTAGCACAGTTTCACTGTTGGTATATTGGCAGGAGATAAGCATAGTACTTAAAAATTCCACATAACAAACATACAAAATGTACTGTAATCCAAAAAGATATGATGTACCTACATTCTATGCAAGTAAATATGTAGTTACTAACGTAAAAAGTCTGAAATTTGAGTTTGTTTTGGCTAATTTTTGTTCGATAGTAAGAACTTCGCACAGCATTGTGAATACCGACATCATAGTTTCACACATGACAATGCATAATATATTTGTACTTGAGTTAATGTCCTGAAACGTTAAGTGCCTCCATACATGACGCTACTTACAAGCTACTCGATCCTCGTGAGCGTATCATATGCGCCGATCGTAAGTACCCCCCGTACGATTTTGCTGGTAGCACCGTGTACGGGGCGCTATGCGACGTCTGTCGGTATCAAATCAGTTTCACGCAACCGGCGCGGCGGTGCTGAATGCACGCGACGCGTTGCATCATTTGTGTCTGATACTTTTCGTTTGACGTTTGACAGAAATGGCATCGGAACATGAAAGTAATGTTAGATTTGTTCTGGAAGTAGAAAAAATGCATGTTTATGTAACGATACTTTACCAGAATACATAAGAAAGGATTTAGTGGAGATGGCATGGATTGATGTTGGGAAAAAGTCATATGACATCGTGTAAACTCCACGGCTGCACGTTAAAAATGATCAAGTTCAGTATATTCCGGATAGCGCCGTGTACGGAAACCAGCATTAAAGAGTGGTATATATGCAGAGTACTTGTGGTTTCGTCACAATCATATAGTTTGTAAGTATCTCCATGAACGGAGGGCCTTACATTTCAAAACATTGGCATTAAACAGGGATTCTATCTTTTTTTTCTGTAACGGGTATTGTAGAATGAGAAATGAGACATGCCGAACTCCTTTGCGAGGGTTACATGTGATTCACCGGCTTCGAAACGGTGTAATACAGCACTTTTTTCATCAATTGAAAAAACACTTTCGCTTCACGGGACTCATTGTGTCGAGCTTTCTAGTCAAAAGCGAGGCTGTATTGGTAGTTGGGTTTTGTAACCGGACAAATTATCATTAAAATAGGTCGCTTTAAGTAGTTGGTCACTTTAAACAGATATGTTTTCCTACTAAAAGCTATGAAACCTTACTAGAGTTTCCATTATCGTCGCTTAAAACGGTAGACCGTTAAATGCAAAGTCATTATATCCGAATTCTACTGTAAATTTGTGTTTTCTATTATTTCAGAGTCAGACATGGGCAGAACCGACAACGTGGACGAGGCAGCTCTCTATCAAGAAGAGTCGGTACTTGGAAACCGTGAGTTATAAAACTAACTAACTTACCTGCACGCCATTTCCCTACAGGGGTAGGCAGAGAGGATGGACCGCCATGCAACTCGTTCTTGGCACACACACTCTTTTCTTCATTCCATACCTACCTGACTGTGCTATTCTGACTCCTGACATTGCCCGCCTCAAGTATTTGATTAACTTTTTATTTTATTATTTATATGAATACCTCACAAGAGCCTCAGCTGGAGCCAGTGAGACCATGGCATCCCCAATCGGGGTATGTTGTGAGGCTGAAGGTAGCGGGGAGGGGAAGGAGGTGTGGAAGAGGGAGGTGGGAAAGTACCTGGCTATTCAGAACTGGTCACCAAACACGGTAAAGCCATTTGAAGCAACTTTTCAATTCTGAATGGTGTCTTACATCAGGGCGATACTGAGGGTATCTTCCACTCTGGAACGTGCCGCAAATAGACTATATATTATTTTAAATGAATTTTGTGTGAAAATAACACTAATTATTCAAATCAAATTTATTTGCCCATGCCGGGATTCGATCCCGCGACCATCGTATTGCGAGTCAAAAGCCGTACCAGAGGCAGTGGGTAATCGTAATATAGACACGTTAAATTAATTTGGGTTTTCTGTTGTTTCAGAAATGGATATGGACAGAATGAGCGACGTCGACCACAAAGAGAGCGATGAGGATACCTTCTACATGCCACCAATACCTTATCATAATATTATCAACGTTTCACCTAACTCCGCTATGGCCATAGACTTTAGTAGACAAGACCAGGTAGATAGTGAGGCAATGCATGCGATTCTGCCGCCTGAAGGTTACTCTTTCGATTGGTCCAAAGATATCTCACGTTTTACTGGGATAAGGGAGACATTCACAGGCACGCCAGGACCAACTTTCAATACCGACGAAATGGGCAAACTTGTGAATGCCTTTCTTAAAATCTTTGATGCAGATGTCATTGAACTGATCACGAGAGAGACCAACAAGTATGCAGATCAATGGATTGCGAAAAAACAATTTAAGCGCCATGCGCGTACCAATAAATGGGTTCCCACGAATAAAGAGGAAATGTATGTATTCTTGGCAATTTTAATGTATCAAGGTATTAGTCCCCTTCCTGTTGAAAAAGACTACTTCTATTAAAAAAAAACTCACCGCCATGCCTTATTTCAGCCGAGCCATGGATTATAATCGTTTTCTTCCAATTAAAAAATTCCTTCACTTCACCAACAATAAAAGTCTTTCTTCTGGTGTACCGTTATCTGTGCGAAGATTACAAAAGATTCAGCCCGTCTTGGACCATCTCTCAAATAAGTTTGAGACTTTATACCTGCCCGAGCAAGACATCTCACTGGATGAATCCTTACTCTGCTATAAAGGCCGTTAGGGATTCGTCCAGGTGATCAAAACCAAAGCGGCCAGCGCGAGTATAAAGTCTTATGCTACGTCCAGACTGAAGCCAACCTTCCAACTCCGAACTTAGTTCGGAGTTGGAAGGTTGGCCCATCGTGTGGTCGCTGCGGCCAACCCTCCAACCCCGAATTCCGTACTCCAAAATGGCGGACATGAAACAGCTGTAGCTACGCTGTATCTTTTTCAGTTGCCTACAATTATTACGTACGTATAATCATATAATTATATACACGACATGTTATCAAAGAATTGTTATACCACTCTCCGTAATAATATAGTCATTTTAATAGTACGCGGCACGGTGTGGACAGCTGCGGCAGGCTGGTTCGTGTGAGTTGGCCGTCGGGATCGCCTCGAAGGCGATCCCGGGCCAACGCGAATTCCAACCTTCCAACTCGAACTTCCAACGTACGAACACCCCTCCACACGATCGTCCAAACGTTTGAAGTTGGAACGTTGGCCGCAGTGTGGGCTTACCATTACGAGCTTTGTGTGTCCAAGACTGGCTATCTTTGGAAATTCCAAATTTATACGGGAAAGACCATTTCCAGACAGGCTGAATCGACAAATCCAGACCAGGAAGACATGACGGAAGACATAACGGAAGACATAACGGAAGATATGACGGACGACACGATACTGATACTGAGTCTCACTCTACATCGAGGCACAATGACATTATGTATTGATTTTCTTAAATTATGAATAAACCAATATAAATTGAATACATTTTTATTATGATAAAGTGTGTAAACAATGTTTAAATCAATATACTGCTCTTTCATTGTAACTATTGTGTTTCCTCCGTCCTACAACATGAGTCTCTTCAAGACCAATGTTCATTCCTTCCTCTCCTCAAAAAGACCCTCCACACAGCATCCCAGATGACATAGGCCCTGAGGGAAATTATTTTCCTCAGGGCCTCCTGTGTGGAGTTAATGTAAAAAAAAAAAAAAAACTAAAACTGTGATATTAATTTAATTGATTTAAAAGAATATTAGGGCTTAATAATTAAATAAATCAATTATGGGTTCCAACAATTATTTTCCCCTCCACCATTTTTTTTTCGATACCTTTGCTTTTAGATATAAAATTATCACAATGATATTGTTTGCCATTCGACGCTCATACAAAGGTTTGATATATATACAATTTTATCATCATCATCATTTTACATATTCTGATTTACCCTATGTAGCTTGACCTTAAGGTAGCTGTCAGAAGTGATTTTTCGTCAAATATTGGTGGATTTCATCAACTTGCAAAGTATCCCTCTGAAATATTGGCAATGTGTATATCTATGATATATATTTCATTTTAAGCCTTATTTCCTTGTTTTGCACGTTATATAAAAACATGGTTACAAATCTCGAGTTCTAATTTACAATTATTGAAAAAGTATCACCATGATTTTGACATCGTGAAATAGGCTCTCTGTATAATTCATCAAATGAATCAAATAAAGCCAACACGGCAACTATCCTTATAAATAATTGTAGGCAGTTAATGTATCTTCCTAATGTAATACCAGTTTTTGTGGTAAATTCATTAAATATTATAATACAGTGATTTCAATTTTGCACGTCAAGCACTCAAATTTTACAAAATCATTTTCCGACCAAACTTTTGAAGAGATCATAAACATCCAAAAAATTATTTTTCTATTATATTCTTGCATCTGTGGTTATCAAACAGGCCATAGAGAACATAAAAACGTAGAAAATATTCAATAAAGATATTTAAAACTGCTACTGGCGGCAATTTCAAATCACAAAAACACAAATTTCGCGCATTTATAAAGTTTAAGATTTTTTAATAATTTATCTATGAATTCTAAAAATATAGGATAATTAGTAAAATATAGGTGAATTCATTGGCTGTAAAGCACTATAATCAATTTTATATCTTCATGTTAAAATTCGGAGGTATGATTTTTTTAATGTTGGCGGAAAATATTCAAAATCGTCGCCAAAAAACCGCGAGCAATCGGAGAAAAAAGATTTTTGACGCGCGATCGTTCGAGTGGCTAATCTGATTATCCGAAGATTCTTCTAATGCAGCAATATCAAAAAAAACATTGATCCGACCTGATCCAGCTCGAGGACTCGGGATTCAATATAATAACGCCTGCAGAATTATTATATTTGGGTACAGAAGGTAAAGTAGCGCATCGACAATGTTTACGGAAGTAGGACTGAATGGATTCGCCGGCCTGATCAGGCACCGGGTCACTGAAACAAGGATGCGGCTAATGGCCTCCGACAACACTGTGGTGAACGCAGCCTTTCAGCACCAAGAGAGCGCTGGGTCCGAGCTCCATAATTAATTATTTACTATGTAGCGCCCACTTTTGCCGAATTCATTGCGCCGCCACTGGCGCCGAGAGAATACACCAGAAATACCTACGGCCCACACCGCATAAGGTACCGCCGGCACATATCTACCTACAGCGGTTAATTATTCCGCCACTTACGCGAAAGGCCTCGAATCAACGGCCGCCCACCACTACGGCCGCAGAACGTTCGAGCACTTTCTACGCTTTGCGTGAATTCGCAACATTACCTGGCGCTCTGGTTAGCTACTCTATCGGTCAGCTATATAAGCGCCACAATTCGCGGGCTAGCCCAGTCTAGTCTCAATTCATGGTTCGACACATACACACCGAGCAGTGGTAACGATAGTACAGTGCCGCGACGTAGTACCAGCCCTCGCCGGGCTGCCGCCTGCGCAATCAGCAACCTATGATTTACGCATATCCAGTGTGACCATAGCGCTTCGACATGAGATGATCGTACTCCTTCAACTACAAAGCTCGCAGCGCTTTCTATTCAGGTGCAAACCGATATCTGACTATCGAAACCCGTCACTTTTCGCTGTGAGGGTTCATCCTCACCTCCTCTCAAGGTTCCTGCCTGCGTCACGTGTGTGCTCCGACTCAAAGGACACATAGCCGCCATATCCGTCAACACGACGTTGATCGACCGCCTGGACCAAGGTCACTTCTACACCGCCACGGTGTAGAGCAACACGCCGGCTCCCTGAAGACATGTGATCTTCACCGCCGCAGCTTCCTGACCATCATCACGCATCAGCAGTAACATCAGTAACACATCACAGCACCACTGTCGGTGGTGCCGTGATGAAATTGCAAAAAGTTGGTCACTTAATATGGGTACGTTCCTTTACTGTTACTGATGTCCGCTGATGTGTGGGATTGCGCTATCCTCCTCACATCCTAGAAATAAATAATAAACAATATTATTATTAGTACCTACTTACTATTATTATTGAAACGTTGGTTATGAAGGCATTCTAATTTTTGAAAAACACTTTGATGGCGAAGTCACTCACACTGAGAAAATTCATTACGATAAGTGATGGTGAAGACATTCAACTTACTAGAAATCATTTTAAAATTGATTGAGGCATGTGAAAGTATATTTATTATGTTGGTGGTAAAGGCATTCAAATCATGAAAAGTCATCTACACATATGTTGATGGTGTTGGCATTCAAATGACGAAAAGTCATCTATTTTTTTTTTTACATTAGTTCCACATAGGCGGCACCGAGGAAAACAGTTTCCCTAGGGGCCTATGTCATTTTTGAGGATGCTGTGTGGAGAGTTTTTTAAGTGAAAGGAAGGAGAAGAAGATATGGGAAGGAAAAAGGTATGAGGGGTGGGTAGGAATCTGGGGGTCGGTGTGGCCAGGAGTGACGGACGTATGAATCTATTCCTCACACTGCGGTGCAAGGCAAAGGATCGGGAGAATCCGGCTGGAGAGTTCGAAAGGCCTCCCTCAATTAGTTTCCTCCGATCCAGCCCGCAACGCAGTGGTTGGGCAAACGTATCCGCCCCCGAGACCTAGACAAACCTCATCCCATGAACCCGGGCACCCCTGCTAAGTCACCAAACGTAACGAACCACTTGGGGTGACCTGTGGCAGGGGTGTTGGTTGTTCAATAAATGGTTCCCGGGGCGGCGGTACCCATATCCGCCTACCAAATTGAATCTATATTTAAGTTGATGGTGATGGCATTCAAATCACGAAAAGTCTCTTCACCTATTGTGCTGGTCATGGCTTTCAAATCATGAAAAATCGTCTTCACCCATGTTGATGGCGATGGCATTCAACAAATACGAAAAGTAATGAAAATTCATGTATTCCTAATAAATATATACCTATGTTGATGGTGTTCAAATCATGAAAAGTCTTCTACACCTATGTTAATGGTGATGGTATTCGTAGTCATTAAAATATTGGTGGTAATAGCATTTACATTGCGAAAATTTATTTCATATTGACGGTGGACGCATTCATGTAGCGAAAAATCTTTATTATTCTTCGATTATTAAACCAAGTGGGTGCTTTCAGGAGTCAGTGACGTTTTAGGGGGGAAAATAATAAGGCCATGAGAACTCTTGCACGCAGCTTGGTCCCATAGAGCAATGATTTATGTATTCGGTTTTCATCAAATACAGAGGTATTTGCGAAGATGGTTTTACATTAATTATTTTTGGAATATTGTTTAATTTTAAGTATAATACAGATATATTTTGAAATGTCTCTTAAAGTATCATATACATATATATCATGGCAAACTACGCATAGATACTAAATACATTAAAACAGTAGTTTATTTTCCAATTAAATAAAAGATGGAATATTTTTTAGGACTGTAACTTTGGCTTTTTGATTGTAAAGACGAAATCAATTATTAAGGAGAACGGCTGCGCCCATTTTCATTGAAAACATAAATTTGGAGTTAAGGCCAAAATAGGTACTAAACACTGTTTTTTTCGTACAGTAAATTTCTGGTACGAATATGGTATGTGCTTACTTGTGGCTGTGAAAATCTTAAAACGTATCATCTGTGCTATATTTGTTTTTATTTTAAATTATAATATAAAAGTCATTGAAGTAAATTTTTCATGATTTTAGAGGCAATTTTTGTAAGTTTATATTAAAAAAATTATCTTGCTTAACTGACTTTACTGAAATGATGAAATATTAAATTAATAATTAACACATCCTGAAAAAAGCGTTTTTATGGTCAAACTTTTTAATTTATATTCGACAAATTTGTGTTGCAATGAAAATCATTAAGTTTATTTGTTTTTTTTTTAATTGGTGCCCTTTTTTACTCATTTAAAGTACGCTCTAGCGTGTTTAAATCGCACTTTATGGAACGCGCGTTTTTTAAAGTTACCATGGCAACATCAACAAAATGTGAAGTCTAAATGTCAACTTTTAACTATAAATCTGACGGGAATATTTCAAACGTCAAATACAAAAACGTCAAAAATAAGTACGTAATGTCCGGTGCTTCCGTGAAAAACTTCCGCAAATCATCTTCTTTGAATACATACGCCTTCTTAGCAACGTCATCCTTGCTAATTGCCTTCATGAATGCATGCACTTTCACAAATGATTTTAAATCAACCCCTTTATTTATCCTCAACAGACATTGCAATTTCGAATGTATGGCCCACATAGTCGATGCTTTGTACTGTTCCGACATTTTCTGAAGGTAATCAAGCACAACTCGTTCATCTATATCTACTACGTTTTGCTCGTCCATCCATGTTATGAACCTTTCATATTCTTTTTTATAAACGTCTTTGGATTTTTCAGGTATTAACCGCGATTCTGCTTTGGTATTTAAATTATCAATGTTAGAACTCATTTTACAACACACAATAACTAGTAAAAACTGTGATGTCAACTATTAATCTTATGTGACAAATTGCAAATTAATGTTTGTGTTTTTCATTTCCATGACAACAAGATATTGTGATGTCACATCACGAATTCATTAATAGTTCTTATTTCCAAATTTTTAATAATAATATCAATATTTATGTTTTCAAAGTGTACCAATAAAAAAAAATAGCGTAAAGTATTCGTGGATAACTGGTCTTTAAAACACTTGCTCGAAAAATCGCGCGTGTTTTAAAGACCTGTTTATCGACTTATATTTTAATATACTATTAAACCACTTTTTTTTTTTTTTATTCAATTTTTTTATTAAGTTATATATCATTATAGTTACAAAGATGATAGTCTAGTTGTCTAGTAGATCACAATAACTTCCAAATTTGCCTCTAAAATCTTTAAAAAAATTGACTTCTTGAAAAATATCCGCTTTGGATATTTCCTTTCAATTTTTTTAATTTTTATCATTTATAACCAGCTGAAGTCCCAGCGATGCCCGGGTTTAACACAGAGTTTTCGAAATCAAATATAAACAGTGACCTTCCTCTTGTTTTGAAGGTCACATGTGCGAAATTTCATTCACCTCGGCATAAAACTGTAGATTTGCATACAAATCAAATCCACGCCGCCCGCTTGCCAGCTTTCATTAAATATTATATATTTCAACCAATTTACACAAAACCTTGACAAACTATATACTTAATCCTTCCTCGTGAATCGCTCTATCTATTGGTGAAAACCGCATGAAAATCCATTCAATAATTTTTGAGTTTATTGCGAACAGACAGACAGACAGACGCGGCGGAGGACTTTAATTTATAATATGTAGAGATTGGAGAAATAATTTTTTAGTTCGTTTAAGTATTTTGGGTTTAAATCAAAAATCTAATTTTTGCATGAAAAAGGCCGCGGAGGCCTTCCTCTTAAGGGGCGAGTCATCTGGCCGATCCAAAAAATCGACATTTTTGTTGCCTAAAAATCTTTCTGTTTCTGTGTAAAATACATTCCTAAAGTTGTATCATCAAATTCGACCTTGAAATATTGTTAGGAGCGGTGTTCGCAAAGCAGGTAGACGGAGAGCGAAAACTTTTAAGCGTTTTTCTCAAAACCATCAAATTTTCGTTCAATTCACTTCTTTCAAAGTTTGAATTAAAGAAAATTAAATTTATATGCGCATGAACTTCGACTTCTTAAAAATTATTATTTTAGGACAAATCTATTGCAAAATTAAATCGATTTTTATCGTCAATTTTCATTTTATGTCCGCCATTTTTGCAGTCAACAACTTTTTTTTGCAAACTGTGCTTCATGAGCATTCTACATTCATACCATAACGAAATTTTTTTGACTTTCATGTTTCAGATAATTTCCTGGGACTCGGGAATCCAACCGATTTGGTCGGACCCTCCGCTTGCGGCCGCTATATCTATATCTACATGCAGATGCTCAAATCAAATTTTCTATAGTGTTTTTTCTTGTTCAAATGTACCTTTACGTGTAACAAAAGTTTTGTGAGCGAAAATAAATTTTATCTTTGAAAAGAAACGCATTGAAAAAAACTCTCGGCTAGACCAGACTCCACACTTAAGGCATTCAACGATACCCATGAGCATAAAGGTTATATAAAAGGTTGTGTCGGCAGTTCTCTCTTACGCAATAGAACATTTTCCTTTGGGATATATCAGCTTCCCGTCGACGTTGGAATAATAATTTATTAATTATTTTTGTATAGTTTGGTTAATACCGATGTTAGAAAAATTTGTTGGTGAATTCGAAATCGACAGTATTGCAGTAGATCTACTTAAAGTTTCGGTTCCGCATTTTTATTGTTTTTGAGAGATAGAAAATTATTTCTGATATTTTACATTACATTTAATTTCATTCAAAATATTGAAAATACTGATTTTTAAACTATCAAAAGAAAAAAGCAAAAGCATAAAAAGGAAAAAGAAATAACAAAAAACGAAAAGGTAAGCAAAAAAAAACAATTTTTAGCACATCCGATATTGTTCTTCTGGAACGTCGAAATATACCTTTAGCAATGTGGTGAACGCGTTAAAATGACATGAAAAGGTGAAATGAAAACATTAAGGGCGGGTTGTTCCACAGAATTTGAACGATTTATGAGTTAATTTTCTTGTTTCGTTATTATTTCAGCTCTGTGGAGCAACTAGAATGCTAAAGAAGATAATAACTACAGAACTTGAATAGAAGTTTCACGAACCTTAAAAGTTAACATCGAATTTTGATGAATTGTTCAAATTCTGTGAATCTTCCTTAAACATTATACAAGGTGTCCGAAAACTCGTAGTACAAGCGGGAAACTGGGGAATCCTCATCAAATTTAGAGTCGATTTTGTGGTATAATTTTTTTTGATTTGAGCTTTCGTTTTCGAGTAAATCGAGTCAGAAGTTGATTTTTTTTGGTCAAATTCTTATAAATTATTACTGACGTTCATAGTACCTAACTAATAAAAACTAATTAAAAGAAAACAAACGAAGAAATCCGGATTTAAAGCATTATTTTGAAATTATCCATAATTTTATTCCGTGTAGTACGGTCGTTTCACGGTTAAAAACAGCTGTTCATTATTTTCGCGCTTCTAAGTCAAAGTGCAATGCGAAATTTGCTGTCCCTTTCTGCGCTCGGTTCGATCAACACAATAGAAGGGGTAAGCTACTAATGGCTTGGCCTTGAACTGTGAACTTGCGAACCAAATTCTGTACGGAAGCAAGTCCAAAAAGGTAAATGTTCAGGAGATGTTGTATGATAGATAACAAAAAAACTAATTTTTAAATCAATTAGTTTTGTTTTAAAAAGGAGCAAATGAAACGAAGTTTTTATAGTAAAGCCTTTAAAAATAATTGTTTAAAAAAAAACGCTGACTTGAGTCAACTTTTCAATTTGGGAGGCGGGAATGGGTACCGCCGCCCCGGGAACCTTTATTGGATAACCAACACCTCTGCCATAGGTCACCCCAAGTGGTTCGCTACGTTTGGTGATTTAGCAGGGGTGCCGGGTTCATAGGGTGAGGTTTGTCTAGGTCTTGCAGGCGGATGACCAGGACATGCTGAACCCTAGATTCCTACCCACCCCTTAAACCCTTTTCCTTCCCAGAACTCTCCTCTCCTTCCCTTCCTTAAAAAACCCTCCACACAGCATCCCCAAAGATGACATAGGCCCCGAGGGTAATTATTTTCCTCAGGGCCTCTTTTGTGGAGCTCATGTAAAAAAAAAAAAAACATGGACTTGAGTCCTACTGCCTCTAAATGAAGTGGACTATTTTGTTATGACATGTGGTGTATTATAAAAGGAATAAAGTCCATGGTACACCCTTCTGCTTCTAAGATAGTTGTTGCATCATGGTACTTGTATCCATATGCAATTTTGAAAATCGTATTTTTTCTTCATAATGGGACTTCCATCTTTCTACCACTGATAAACATGATAATTTACTTCAAGTAAATTATCATGTTTTACTTCACGTAAAACGCATTTACTTCAAGTAAATTATCATCAAAAACTCATTTCTTCAAATTTCGGACTTGGACCGTTTTATCCTCGGGAACGGAAATAAAAATGGTTGCTGTTGTCAAAAATACAAGGAATGTGCCGCCGAGTTCCCGAATGCGTCTCATTTTAGCACCGTTTTAAAAAACGAAACAGCGCTAGTTTACTCGAGGTGTATGCAAACAGTTCCGTGTTCTGGACCGCCCAATTAGTTTGTATTTACGCTTTGACGTGGGATGTTCTTTTGTGGGATGTTTCTTGTGTTTCATTTTTATTTGAAATGTAAATAATAGTGCGTTATTAATTATAGCGTAACATTGTGACTCTTACGTTATTTTCTTTGTGTGATTAATTGTGCATGAAATTAATTGAATTATTAGTTAGTGAGTAATATGTTATTTATACCAGGGCGGGAAAGCGGTGGGTACCCTCCAATGTAGTTGTGATAAAGTTGAACAATTGGTGACAAATGTTTGTGATGTGTTTTTGGATTTGAAAACATTGCAACCAGATGCGGAGCTGCCACACAACAAAATAAACTGGTACGCTAATTATTATTTATGCATTAAACCGCTTACTCGTTAATACGGATCCAAACAGTTAGATTTAGCTTTATTATTACGATAAGTGAGTATTTATGTCGGGGGAGACCAAAAAACATGCAAAAAATATGCATTTAACATTTTAATTTTGTTAAAATTTCACTTGCGCGGTAACGCCATGTTTATTCATTGTTTTTATTTTAACATTTCATCAATGCTGCCAATCATAGAAAAAATATTTTTGCGTAAAACAAAGTGAATGCATCATTGACAAGTTTGTACCTGTATTTATAACAGTAGAACATTGAAAGAAATGATAAGTTTTAAGATTTTCACGGCCAAAAGCATTTTCGTTATTTGTTTTTGGGGTGTTATGCCGTGTTGCGCTTCCTCCTTCTTTAGCCAACGTTTCGGACATCTTTGCAGTGTCCACTGATGGACACTGCAACGATGTCCGAAACGTTGGCTAAAGAAGGAGGTAGCGCAACACGGCATAACACCCCAAAAACAAATAACGAAAATTGAAAGAAATGTATTAAAATAATTACACAAACCCGCTAGACAAACCCTGCGTAGCCAAACAAACCATTCAAAACCTGGGATGTTTTTTAAAAGTATGATGAAAAGCGAATTTATTTTAGAGAATTTATTTTATAAGATTGGTACTTCCGACAAATGTCATATTTGATTGTCTATTAGTTAAAAAAGGAACATTCCGTATTATCCGTGCATCAATCTGCGACAACACGAACGTTCCGTGTTATCCGTGAGGTGGACTAACTGCATATTTACCCGCTAATTAACCATATTGTAATGCCTAGAAGAGGTGGGAGAATAAATTATTAAGATATAAATAAATAAACTATGGACACGAAAAGAGATTTAGCAACTTATAAATAAGTTAAGAATAACATCTTCCATCTGTCATCATGACATTTCCGCTTTTCAAAAATTTTAACCCTAAAAAGCCGAAATGTTTTTAAAATAATTTTTTTTTCTTAATTTTAAATTTAAAAATGCTTAAATTGAAAATCTTTATGTTTATTTGGGTTCTCTATGTGATGTAGGTTCACCAGTTTTCCGCTTGTACTACGAGTTTCCGGACACCGATAATGAATGGACAGATATAACAGTGCGCATTTTCAGAATATTCTCAAATTTTATGACTTTATGTCCGGGTTAAATCTTCCCCACAGGAAAAACTAAACCCTTCTACACACTTTTTCACAAATGATCATATAGTCAATCCACGCTTTGCAAATGCACTATGTATAATACATACAAAATAATGCAAGAACAATATGTCAACTAGGGAATGCAAATCTCGCGAGATTGGGGCCTAAGCGAGATCTCGCGAGTTTAGAATAACAATACCGCGAGATCTCGCCAGTTTCGAGATCTCGCGAGATTGGCAGTTTTGTGTGTTTTTTTTGCAAATAATCACAATATTTGAATAAATTAAGAAAAAATAATAAAAATAATAAGTATTATAAGATAAACATTTAATTGCACGAATTTTTCAATAGACTTTTATGCATCAAACATTGTTTGATGTATTTGTCTATATTTTTTTAATAAACTTCGTAGTAAACTTTGACGTACGTATCTATCAAATAACAAATGAAAGAAACAACCTTTCTCTTTTAATATCAAACAAAAATCCTTTAGTAATAAAACAGTTCTTTTATAGCAAACAAAACAACGAGAAGTTAAAAAAAATAAAACTTAACAACTTCACATAAGAAACTTTTTTGCATAAATAACCAAAAAAATACTCGAATGAAATCAAACTCAATCACGTAGCACGTTAGGGAACGTACCCATTCTACGTAACCCGTGTTCAGGGGGGGGGTCTTCGAAATACCACGCTTGATACAAATGAGCGGCGGGGGGCTTAGGTTTTTAGTCACCGGGGGGGGGGGGGGGTTAAAAATTGCAAAAAGTTGGTCACGTAGTATGGGTACGTTCCCTTAGCTAGCAACAACTATTAGTAAACAAAACAAATGCGTGCTGATGACGCTGCACGCCGGCTTAACTTTCGACCAATCGCACGCACAAACTAATCTGAGAGACACCTCGTCCCGCGACCGCTACCTCAGGCCGCTGCCTCACGCGCACCGAACGAAACCGACAGATCGCAACTCCGTCCGTGTCAGTCCGCGCTTCGAATAAGTCGTTTTTATGCTCGAGTGCAATCTCGTTAAACTCGCGAGATCTCGCCCTTTTTTCGTCCGAGATCAATCTCGCTAAAAAGGGCCGAGATCTCGCGAGAACGAGATTGCATTCCCTAATGTCAACCTACCAGAGACCAAATGGGAAAATTATTCACCGACTCCAAGTTTTTTCATATCAGAGGTTTTGGCTCGGTAGAACTCCTAGCTGGACCGATAACTCCTACTTTCTACTAATGTAAATATTTTAAAAATCTTGCGTAATCCTGCATGTATTTAAAATGATTGATTTTAGCATTAATAAGCCTAAATTTTGAATGAGAGAGCAAGATATAATGCCAATAGCCGAAATAACAAATGGTAATATTTTTGTACGAGACGTGGCACTGTAGTCGCCACCCGCACAGACGATGTAGTGGGAAGTTGCCGGCTGGCCGTTTCGACGCCTGGGGAAAAAGGGAGAAAAAGTGAGAGAGAAGGGAAAAATGGGGTAAATGTAAGGAGAAAGGGAGAAATTGCAGGGAGAAACGAATCGATGGCGAGGGGAAGAAGGGAGGTAGAGCGGGGTAGAGGGGTAACCTGCGCCTTGATAAAGGCGTTTCGAAATTGTATGCGGTCTTCTTGGTGAGTGGTGCAGCCAGGGCCAAGAAAAAGTCCAACTTGTCAAGTAGATTCGATCGGAGAAGGCAGAAGAGTAGACGAGATGCTGATGTGGTGATGAGATCTGGAGCTCTGCCGATCTAGCGCAAAATCGGCCGTATTTAAAGGGCTCTGAGCCGGGAGTCTGCCCATACTAGACCCTTTTTTCATCTCAATTCTCCGAACTGAGATGAGTTCTAGGAATTTTGGCCGTTAGAGACCTTAAACGCTACTGCGGTTCGTTTTGCACTTGCCCAGCTAAGCAAAAACGCCACACCGTCCAATCTCGCCTTACTCTGACTGCTTCCCCGATACTTCGTTTATTTATGAGTTTGCACAATTTCAGGACATATTTGGAAGAATGCAGCCAATTTGTGCAAATTAAAATGAAACAATGGTTACATAAAAAATAATGTAACAAGTGATCTATCTGTGTATGGGTACTTTTGGTGTGAAGTTTGTTAACATTCAACATCATTATATTGGTAGCATTGAAATGCTTACCTTTGCTCAGTTGGTGATACTGAGGATCTGTACAGTGGGGTTCACTAGGCAGGACTGGCCTTGAGCTGGCCATTCTTTGAGCAGCCACAGGTGACCATGGCCACCGTCCCTGTGGCGGGTCGACGTAATCAAATAGTCGTAGTTCGCCATTATTTTAACAACATGAGAAGATTGATAAATCCGCGCCCACCAGCGGCATCCATTATTGAAGACCATCAGGACAATCATTAAAATCCTGGATCAGCAGCGGAGTACCATGGGAGCACATTATTTCTGCTGGATTAAAACCACATCCAGCATCTGCAGACGCAGTCATGACAAGACCTTCCGACTATACCTGGAGCCAGAGGTGCTCGCAGGGATGCGGCCGAAGATCGCCCACCTTGGCCGTCATCAACATAGTCGGCTGGCTGGCAGCCGCCCTTGGACGGGACGTCGCTGGGAAACCGCGGGACTGGAGGCCTGTTCGTCGCTCCAGCCTGCCGTTCAGCACATGTCAGCAGCGGAGGGAACTAACCGCCCATCTCCGAAGGCAGCAAGCAGCAGCATGGATCGCCTACATATGGCATTCACCCATTCATCAACTCCTCAAGATTAAACGGTACTAACGCTCCATAATATGCCCATTCAGAATTTAGTCTAGCCCTGATTATTTTTTTGTAATTAATTAATAAATTAATTTATCTGTGTCAAAGCACTATACTATTTCATTAAAATAACCTATCCTCATACCAAGTATTACACAGCCTGCTTAAGGTCCATGCCTGAGAAATTCTCCAGTAATAATTACACTTGTCTCTTGCTCTCCATGTATTATCTTCATAACATTTTGACGTCCTACGCAAATATTTTCATAACACAATGTTGCACAAAAATAGAAATAGGCTTTGCATAAAATTGTAATTTGCGCAAATGTTGTAAGTATGTACAACAGCTCAAGAAGGCTTTGCACAAATCACAATTTTATGCAAAGTAGTAAGATAAGTAATGTGTAGGTATATACACATGAGATAAATCTTAAGTAACAAAGATATATAGTTTATGTAAATGACAGAGCTTTGCGTAAATTGGATCTGCGCGAAGGTTTGTATAGGAACGGATTCGCACAGATCGAATTCACGCAAAGGGAAAAGGTTTAAAATAAAGAAGAGGTCTGTAGGTATGTACACAGAGATGAAATTTAGTAGTGTGTAGGTATGTACACAGAGATGAAGGTGGGGTCAAGCGTTGTTTTTTTGTCTTTAAACCGACGGCTATGACCCCTGATTAATTTTATTATTTGCAAAACATTACATTATAATTAAACTTAAAATTACGTCCGGTACAATTTTTATAGTCTGAGAATACAAATTCTTTCAATCTCATTTCTGAAATCTGTATATTTTCTTATTTTTCAGAGACAGATTTTTGAATATTATAGGAATTTAGGATAGCGACATCAATGATATAAGTTTTTTTTTAAATTTTGTCATGTAAAACTATATCGGGTCTAATATGACTAATTGTTCAGTCTGTTAGTATAGTTTTATCATAATATATTTTATGAAATTAATTTTCTAAGGGGAATGGAGGAGATTTCAAAGATTAAGGTCAGGAAGTACATGGCGATTCACATCTAGTCAACAAACACTACTAAACAAAGACAGTAAATCTTTCTTACGTAGAGAATTGGATAACTTGTACTTTGGCAATACCGAACTTATTATTATTGAGTATTCGAATTGATTATTTTCATAGTACATTTTTCGACGACCTCCGTAGTCCAGTGGGTAAGACTCTTGACTCACAATCCGGAGGTCGCGGGTTCGAACCCGGCATGCGCAAATAAATTTTATTTGATTAATTTGTGTTATTTCACAATTAATTCATTTACAAATAATATATAGTATATTTGCGGCATGTTCAAGAGTGGAAGATACTATTAGTATCTCCCTGGTGTAAGACCACCATTCAGAATTGAAACGTTGCTTGAAAATGGCTTAAGCCGTGTTTGGTGACCAGATCTGATTCCCTTAAGCCAAGCTTGTGTAGAGAAGCGGATGTTAGGATTTTATGTTTTAGAATACAATGACACAAGCTTCCTTGTTTGGGTATGGATGAAGCAACAGAAGAGCGTACTTCCACATGTACCTGAAACCCACACGACCATCTTGCATATCGTGGTTTCACGTTTAAAGTTTGAAGCACATCCAGAAACCGCCTACAAGCATCCTACAATATTTGCAAATAAATACCAATTCCTTGTAAGGGAAGCGCAATTCTCATACCAACCCATAACAAAAATAGAACCAGCGAATCAACCTCCGAGTTTTCTCGAGCGATTTTCTAATAAATACGTAGGTAGGTATATTTATTGAAAGTTCATTAAAGGGGAGTGAATTCTTCCAATCTACCCACTGCAGAACCAATTTCCAGGGAACGGCATTAAATTTCAGAAATTTCATTGGAATCTATCAACACGTATTTATTTAAGTCAATGCTAATTAGCTAGCTAACCATTAGACCATTTCCCCGAACGTTTAGGCGGAAATTACCGGTCGGTGGCTGAGTTGGCATCGCGTTTGGGTCCCACCCAGGCTTCCCGTGTTCGATTCCTCAGCTGGCTAAGTCTTGGCACATATTTCTTGCTACAATCACGTCCGTACACCGTATCTTGAAAAGTTTCATCTTGTTCTAAGACTCAACTTCAGCTGACAAGCACAACACGCCCGTTAAGCTTGGAAGCAGATCACAATTTAATCGAAACCTGAAACGGGCCGAGAGTCGACATTTACTGTAAAAAAATTAAATTACGCTGATTGTCCATTTATATCACATCAAAAGTATCATGGATAACAAATTTTCTTCATTTTGTTTATTTTTCACATTAAGGTCTCCTTTGAACACCGATTCTAGGTCCGTTTCAGTTTTTTAACAAATTGTGGTTAGCTGGCGGGCATAGCAACACAACAGTTGTCCTGTTCTGCTGACATAAAAATGTTTCAAAAACTGAAACGGATCTAAAATTGGCATTTAACAGGACCTTTCAAATGCCAAAAAATTGCATTGATTTTGTCACATGTTTCACAAATTACTTCAAATTCAAGGCCGTGACGTAAGAAAATGAATAAATAAAAAAATTCCTTAAATGTCATAAAATACTCGTCAAGTAGAACATGTTGTATCCCCTAACTAAACAGAACACACAACTCATATAAAACACATTATTCATCAGGGGTAGTTTGGTTGTATGAAGCAACTCCGCGAGGGGTAAGTCATGGCGAAGTAACACAGCCGTTAACATCCATCAAACCATTAAGCGTCGTCTAAGTGATCTGCCTTCATGGGTTGTTGGCTTCATCGCCTGCCTATTTGCTATGGATATGTGTGTTTTATGGGTACAGGGTGGATGGGAAATACCTTTATATAAATGATAACAAGTTATTACGGTCAGGTTAGAGGAAGAAACAACAGCAATAAGGGACGGAGAAGAATCTGATCAAATTTTGGAGAGGAAGTCTTCCCATTCAAATTTAATTTTGCTTGTTTTAAATGTATAGATTATAAGGCCTGCTGCAAGACCACCATCCAGAATCAAAGCATAGCTTGAACTTGGCTACGAGTATTTTTGTGTTTAGTGCCTAGATCAGATTAGCCAGATGCCAGGAACGTCCAGCATTTTTCTCGCTCATATCCTTCCCCTCTCCATTACCTTCTCTAACCTCACAATTTCTCCATTTGGGGAAACCATAGTCCCACATTAACTTTTTGATTTTTTCTATAATTAATACCTTTACTTCCGTGCCATGCTCATAAATGAAGATTATTTTCTGGTGTGGTATTTTTAAATAATAATAATTATTAGTATGTTTTTTGCAATAACTTCACACAGGAAGCCCTTAGGAAAATAATTTCCCTCAGGGCCTATGTCATCTTTGGAGATGCTGCGTGGAGGGTCTCATTGGGGAGAGGAAGGAGCGAACATGGGTCTTAAAGGAAGGACATACAGAGACCGGCAAATCATTCCACAGCCGAGCTGTTGAACTTAACAACAATTCGTAGAAGCGACCCGTTCTCATGTCACAATTTCAACCGTGTAACCGTGTTGGGCGCGCGTTTGGCGTGTTTCCCGACTATGCACCGGTGCCGTAGGGATCGACGATGCTAGTTCCTTTGATCATATTCCATGGTTCCGTCCACCACTTCCTCATCTTTAGCACAGAGAAAATTCTCATACTTAGGCCCTAAATTGCTTAATCTCATACCTGATGCATGGAAGGCAAAGAGTACTAATATTCTGCGTATGCAGGTAAATAATTGGCTTCTGGTCTTGGGGAGAGCTGAATGCGAGAATATGCTAAACAACATTAATTGAATTGTAATTTTTGTTTTTCTTTACATTTTAATTTATATAGGTATTATATTAGCATTAAAGTAACTGTATTTTTACATAAAGTAAGTTCGAAAATTGCTCAATTCTGCGTGATATTTTTCCTTAAAGCAAAGGTTCCTTCTTTACTTTCAGTTTTTATTTTTCATTTTTCTTGTTTTATCTATTAACATTTCTTTAGTTTATTATGTCAACTAAACAATAGTAAAAAAAATGTCGTGGTATAACTGAAAGTATACTAGTTTTATGAATATATATATATATATGTATTATTTTACCAACAGAATTTCTTCATTCATTTTCATTTTCAAATTCATTTTTCTTGTTTGATCTATTAATATAACTTTAGTTTATTATGTCAGCTAAACAATAGTAAAAAATGTCATGGTATAACTGAAAGTATTCTAGTTTATGAATATACAATTGTATTATTTTACCAACAGAATAGTCAACACTATAACTTACTATAATTTACATGTAAAAACATTATCATATTGGAATGTCCTAAAACGGGCAATTGCCTAGTTGGACATTTTAAGTTCATTATATTGTATTATGTAATATTTATAAACAAACAATAAATAAATAAAATAAATAAATACTGGTAGAACAAGAACAGCGTACCTACCTGACGCCTGTGCTCTAAAGATTTCAATTCAACTTTTTAAGGTAGGGGAATCTATCAAGCGGACCGCTCGTTTCTGCACTAAGTCAAGATTTTTTTTACAGGAATTTTGGGGCTCCAGACCACAGGTGGCTGCCAAATTCACTTCACGCCAATTCGGGGCGCACTTGCGATTTGTACAGGGTCAGCAGTTGTGTACTATGAAAGTACTGCTACTATGAGTCCACGTGCCTGAGCTGGTCACTTAGAGTTACACCAAGCAGTATTGAATAGTAGTGCCATCAGAAGTTCCTTTATTACTATTATTGAGTTACTACGGCAATTTTTTTGTAGTTGAAAAGCAGAAAATTTGTAATTCATCAATTTTGATCCAATCAACCATGAGACTTTCACCATGTGCCTTGAGGTCTTGAGGTCCTCCATCCACCGTTGAAAAGTTATTTACTACTTTCTGGATCTCTGTACAGTACATATGTAAAAACTGGCATAATAGTAGGAAAAAGAATAGAGCTAACTGAAAACGCCTGATGACTGTGGTTTAGATCTGACCTAAAACAAAATTTCGCTCTCGAAATGACTTATTCAGAATTTGTAACATTTTTTATGTTACTTTAACGAGTAAAACAACGACGTTAATTTATCCAACGAACTGTTTGGGTTTAGTTTTTAATGGCCTTTTTATTCGTATTTTTATATCTGATCAATTGATCTTAAATAAATAACTAAATCCATTGCCTTTTTCCTTCTTTGAAGGTTTTATTTTTCTTGTGCTTATGTGTGAGTGTATGTATGTGTGTGTGTATGTATATAAGGGTGTATGTATGTGTGTGTGTATGTATATATGTGTGTATGTATGTCTTGTATGTATGTGTGTCAAGCATTTTAATTTAATTTTCTAGGCACACTGTATGAGCGAATGTCTAGGAATTCACCGTCATCCCAATCAATAACGAAGGCATTCCTTGGTATTCTGCGAAGACCGCCTTACATTCAATCCGTCCGATCTGTAATTTAATATTTCTCTTTATTATAGAGTAATAAATACGGGGTTTTATTCATTTTCGTCTCGTTTCCCCTTATTTCAATGGAATCACACTAGTTTACGCATTTACAAAAATAGTCATTTATTATCTTACTTCGAGTCAAACGGCAACTACAGTATTTTATTCGAAAAATTATAAACATGCGTTCTCGGACGCGTGGTCTACACCGTTTATAGAACTACATACTAGTATATATTTTGACCTTTTTGAAAAATTGAGGAAGTGGAGAAGGTTAATTGAATTTTACATTTATTGATAGCATAATATTTACTATCGGGAAATTAAACAGTTAATTAAATTTAGCGAAAATTAAATTTACATGAGCAGCCGTGGAGTTAATATTTGACTCGATCGTACCATCACAGAGACACCAATGTAGCTGAACATATTTGCACTCAATGGTAAAATAAAATGCTCAACATAAAAATATAAATACTTATCCAAAATATATTCTTTCCGAACTAAATGCATTTAGTTCGGAAAGAATCATGCAATCGTGCCTAAAGACAGCAGTCAATAATTAGTTGAGAAAATGAAGATCATGTTGGTGGTTCTTAGTCGACAGGGTCGAATTACTTCAGTGGTTAGAGCAGAGCCCCGTCAAAACTAAGGTCCTGGGTTCGATTCCTATATGCCACCGAATCTTTTTCTAATTTTTCTGTTTCAAACTTTGAGAGTCGCTATTAAAGTTTCAAGTTTGAGAGTCTCTTTTATGTTGTCTTAAATTATAATAGTGTAATCGAATATCCTTTAATTTAACCTATAACCTACAACCTTTGTTTTCAATCATCTGTCAAGAACAGCAAATAAATTATGCTTAACCCATAATAATATGTATTTATTTATTTATTTATTGCTTCTTCACAATTTATATACTTATATTTTTAGCACGTAATTATTAACCCCACTAGGGTTCGCCGGTATAGGGGTTATTAATTTCACAATTTAATAAAAATAACATACGCAAATATCGGTCATGCAAAACAGTTAAGTAAAAGCAAAATAATAAAATTTAAAAATAAAATGATAAACAGAGAAAATAATAAGTGATAAAAATATATGAATTAATAACAAAATGTTGAGAGATCAGACAAAATGTTCTCATTCATTATATCATTAGTTCATACCATTTTCAACAATAGATAAAATTAAAAAAAATATATGTCCTTAGATTATTTTTTTTAAATATGTGTAAAAAATAAAAAATGAAAAAAAAACAAAGATTTATAAGCGATTACATTAGAGGGGATGTTTCTTATGCAATATTAAAGTGACTATCAAATAATTATGAAATAAATATGAAATAAACCGTTTTGATCACAACATTATTGTTTGCATTCCATTTAAGTGACCGTTTTCATTAAAATATGATTGTATTTTATAGTGTAAATGACACCTTAGAAATGCCATCCGTGTGATCTTTTAGTTTTGACAAAGTTATGAGATACGATAACCCCTATATATTTATTTTTTTATTGTTTCTTTACCATTTTAATTTAGGTGTTATTGTTTAAATTGAAATTTTGAACTTCATTTTGACTTGAGATTAACAATTTTATAGAATACACAAAATAATGTGTTGAAAGACAATATTGTTACAATAATATTTCTCACAGAATGTGCCTCTACTGTACAATCACAATGTATATCACGCAAACTTTTGTTTCTGGAAAATTATTAAGTACCTAAGTTTCTTTTCAACGTCAAACTAAAAAAAAATACTGTGACGTTCACTTTGAACACAAATGAGCAATAAAATTGAAAACAATATTCGAATATAAAATAAATTTTAAAAAACATGAATAACCCCTCAGAAATTGGTCTAAAAGGTCTAAAAATTTCCGCTTTGCAATAAAATCCACATACTTGGAATATTTCTGAACATATCTGAAAACTAAAAATGTTTTTGAAAAGTGATGAAATACGTTTACAAATGTCTGTCATTATTAAAAAAGCAAGGTATTTTTCTGTCTAACACAATTTAGAACATATTTTAACCATAATAGTAAAGGAGACAACGATTTCTATGAGACATGTTTGAGTTGTTCCTAAAAGGGAACAAATTAGCCTGACGGGTTAAGCGTAGACTTTTCACTTTGAACACAAAATTAACAATAAAATGGGAAAACTATTGGGATTTTTTTTTCATTAGCTCCACACAGGACCTCTGAGGAAAATAATTTCCCTCAGGACCTATGTGATCTTAGGAGATGCTGTGTGGGGGGTTGTGTTTAGGAAAGGAAGGAGAGGAAGTTCTGGGAAGGAAATAGGTATGAGGGATAGGTAGGAAACTGGGGGTCAATGTGGCTAGGAGTGACGGACGTATGAATCCATCCCTCCAAATGCGGTGCAAGGCGGTGGATCGAGAGATTCTGGCTGCAGAGGATAAAAGAGCTCCCTCAACTGGTCTCTCTCGATCCTATCCACCACGCAGCAGGTGAGCGGACGCATCGGCCGCCAAGACCTGGACAAACCTCACCCGCATGAACCCGGGCACCCCTGCTAAGTCACCAAACGTAGCGAACCACTTGGGGTGACCTATGACAGAGGTGTTGGTTATCCAATAAATGGTTCCTGGGGCGGCGGTACCCATACCCGCCTCCAAAATTGAATAGGAAATAAAAAAAATAAAAAAAAACATGATTAAAGTCATTCTTAAACAAAATTTGGTCATTTAGAATTATAACTAACGCTCAATCAAACCAGTATCGGTGAAAGACACATCTTATTTAATTGAATGCTAGCTTTCTTTTATTATTAGACTAGCTGACCCGGCGAACTTCGTACCGCCTCAGAATCAATAACTGTTGAGTTAACTTATTAGCTGAATTGAATTCAGTTTGTTTATTATTTAAATTACACGATGAAGCGATGTCCGTGTTTTTTGATTGAGTGATTGTAACTGTACGTATTTTGTTTTTGTTATTATCAGAGATGGCGTTATGTACGGGTTTATAATTTTTGTGATTTTCTTACTTTTCCACTTACCTACAGGAATTGCATTTCATTTTATTTATACGTGTTAAGAATACTATTAGAGACATCTATGAGATGTTTGCTGTAGTTAATTGTTGTGTATCATTGATTTAATCTTGATCAGGTTATTAAGAAATAGTGAACACTAGAGACATCTATGTAATTTTATTGTATCTAGTTATTGACACTGGCTGGCGAGAATATGCCACGTGACCAGTAGGGTCCTACGGTTGGTTATTTTGTTTATTGTTGGTTTTTTGGATAGCTTATCTCCGGGTATTTCTATTTTTTAGTAGTATAAAAAGGGTGTTGTTCTAAAAACTATCTCTCTCGCATTAAACGACACCTAGGGTACAATTCCCTTAAAACCCCAAGGCGGGGGCCGGGCCAGATTATTATAAAGTGTTAATTTCATTGTTGTAATTCAAAAGTGATTGTAAATAAAACGACTCCATATTAAAAAGTGTTTTACAATATAAAAAAGTCCATTACCCCGATCATGAAATGAAGTTATTGACAATACGTATGATGGAGATTTATTATAATTATTATATTTTTCCTTTGGAGGGGTGCAGACATACGTTCACCGTTTGTCCCATTTTCGACTGTTGACATGTAGTATATAAGAAAGAGGGGCAGTATTATATGCTTAAGAACAAAAGCAAGACAACCAGCGCATTGACATTTGACGTTTTTGAATTTTTGGAATTCACTCACTATTCAATATTATACTTATCACAATATTACTGCAGCTCTTTCAAAATATGAAAATTCGTTCCGAACAAAATTTATGAGAAAAAGAATTTTCTTCGTAAATGTTTTAATAGCTATTCTTCTATTCGGGGCAGAGACAAATCCAACAAATCAAAGATCATAAAAATCAGTCCAGCCGTTCTCGACTTATAAATGGTGTAACAAAGCCGATTTTGTTTTATATATTACTAGCACACCCGGCCACACGTTGCTGTGGCTTACCCAACCTTTATAACCAACGCCATCTGTTAATTTACATACTTATCAAATTAGTACCGCCCGCAACCGCTTGCCAGCTGCCTGCTGCCCGCCACCCGCTGCCTGAATTGAATCTTTGAATTGCTTGACTTTTCTGAATTTTAATATTCATATATTATACATAGAAACCTTCCTCTTGAATCACTCTATCTATTGGTGAAAACCGCATGAAAATCCGTTGTGTAGTTTAAAAGATCTAAGCGCACATACAGCGGGAGCGACTCCATTTTATACTATGTAAAGAAGATGATCGCCGCCGTTTGTTTCATTAAGTTCTCATTTAGACTTGTCGAAAAATCTGATTTTTAAAATCGTTTGCAATCTTCATTGTACTTTACTTAACACCCTCATTATTAGAGAATTTTTCTCCATTAGCATAGCTTTTCCTTTTAGATTTTATAAGTGCAAAAGTCTGGTAAAAGCTAACATGGAAAACTCTACTTCCAACCCATTTGCGTCAGTCTTGAGTGATCCAACCCACGGCTCGATTCAAAGCATTGCTAACTAAACTATGTAATTCCTTTGATGAGCTCAGATGAAACTCGATCTAAGCCCTGAGCCGAGGTTCAGCAGGGCCGAACTAGGCCATCGGGCGTACCTACCCAGCACACAGAGAACATTCTTTAAAACTATCAGTGATGTATTGCAAACAGGTTGTTTTCCATGCATATCTCAATTCTTTACATTCTTTTAGGTTTTAAGATTTCAGTGACGTACGAGTGTTTATGAATTCTATTAACATATTATGTCAAATATTAAGTCCTTACATATGAAATTGGCGTTTTGTATGGGAGGAACATAAAGTCGATTTTTTTAAATATAATATATTTATTTAATCAAAGTATGTACCATTGCTATCTATGCACTTTTGCCATCTCATAGGTAGTTCAGGCGTTTTGTATGGGAGGAACATAAAGTCGATTTTTTTTATATAATATATTTATTTAATCAAAGTATGTACCATTGCTATCTATGCACTTTTGCCATCTCATAGGTAGTTCAGGCGTTTTGTATGGGAGGAACATAAAGTCGATTTTTTTTAATATAATATATTTATTTAATCAAAGTATGTACCATTGCTATCTATGCACTTTTGCCATCTCATAGGTAGTTCAGGCGTTTTGTATGGGAGGAACATAAAGTCGATTTTTTTTAATATAATATATTTATTTAATCAAAGTATGTACCATTGCTATCTATGCACTTTTGCCATCTCATAGGTAGTTCACCGATACCTTTACTAAAAAAACCATTCGGACGGGAATCAATAAAATCTTTGAGGGCGGTTTGGACTGCCCCATCGGAGTTGAATTTTTTCCCTTGCAAGAAGTTATCCAAATTTCGAAAAAAATAATAATCTGTTGGGGCAAGGTCCGGAGAGTACGGTGGATATCCAATTGAAGCTCCTCTAATTTGATAGCCGTCTGTTGTGCAGTGTGTGGTCTTTTGTCATGAAGCAGCAGTGGCCTAGAGCGATTAACCAGCCTCGGTTGTTTAGCAGCTAGCTTTTCCATCATGGTTTGCAGTTGCTGACAATAGACATCTGCCGTAATCGTCTAGCCAGATTTAAGAAAGCTGTAGTGAACGAAAAAAAAAAAAAACACAACTGTGTTTTCTTTTGCGGCACCGTCGCCATACACATCACTAATCCTTCGAGTCGTTTCTGCGGCACTGGTGCCAGACGAATTTTGCTAGTTTTCGACCCCCTCCTCCCCTATTATAAGAAAACATAAGAATAGGCTGACCCCCTCCCCCCTGTTAATATTTATTATTACCTAAGAATCTAAAGGAAAAAATGAATACTCGTTTGGTTTGTTTTAAAGTTTGTTTGCGCGGGTCCGTTGCCATGGAAATGGAAATCATTTACCTATACGCATCCGAGCGAGCCTCGGCACTCGCGCGGTTGCCCGCGCTTTTTCAAAGTATAATTTTAACTTAGTGCATTTTTGTGAACTTACATAAGAACTATCGAGACTCCCTCCCACCCCTTGTATGAAAAAATAAGACATGGTCGACCCCCCTCTCCCCATAAATCGTCTAACGCAATAAATGAATGGCCCCTTATGGTGTTCAAATGTTCTGAACTTGCAAATAACCTAATGAGATCCCACTTTTAATAAAATCACAGGAATTAGTATTTTCCCAAAAAACAGTAAAGGTATTTATTATATTAGACAATTTAGAAGAATTGGAAATTAGAAAATTAGAATCAGGGTGATCATACTGATTAATAATACATACTGACTAATAAAAAAATGCACTCTATAGTCTGTAGTCCTATATTTGACTTGTTCCCTGCCATCCATCCCCATCCCGTGATATTTTATACAACGGAATATCACCCAGTGGTGCCAGGATCGTTATTGCTACTAGCTATATAATATCTAATCCATCTGATGACAACTTGTGAATTTAATTCCCTGGGTGCACAGGGGATCAATAATAATTATGCTAGTTCCTCCGTTTGATTGATATTGACATGTCTTCCCTGTCTTAGTTTATTTCTAGTTTTTCGCCATTCATAATAATAACGCGTGAAATTAATTATTCTTCTTTAAAAATGTATATTTTGACAATTTTTTTTTGCTAATTCGCCGCTGGATCAAGCCGATTAGGAAGATATTTAACTGAAAGCTCTAAGACAGATTTGTCATGTAGAACGCTTTGATCATCGAGATTATCTAAACGTGTATCTAATACTCGATTAATCTTCTCGAATCTCCTATACTTTTCTTTCGGAATTTTACGTTAAAACGTGACTTTAAATTTATCCGTTCGTCTGAATTAAGAAAGTAACTGACGAGAAGGGTATGATCTCGTAGGTTTCCCTTATTAGTTTGTGTTTGTGGTGTAAAATAAGTAATCCACATCAAAATGTGGATATAGAAACATGCATTAATAGTAGATACTGTAGATAGCAAGTAGTTATTACATAATATTAAGTAGAATAATTTACCAATAGTAAACAAACACCTAATTATTCAATAGACAAGATCTAAGAATGAAAGAACTTACTACTATTTTTTTGTATTTACACATGATTTAAATTTTGTTTTATTGACAATAAAAAACACATAAATTTGTTAAAGACCACTTTCATTTTAAACACTCTACCGGTTTCAGAAGCACCCTTCCTTCGTCAGGAGAATATTATAACTAATCTATGATAAAGAATATTGACAGATATTCAAATTTCAGGTGTTTGGATGTGAGGTAAACAAAGGGGTTAATTGCGGGATTTCCGGGAAGAACAGAGCGGTTTATTGGAAAAATATTTAAAATAGGACTAAACGATAAATTTATTTGGTTATTCAAAATACTGGAATTATTATTTAGGGATTTTCTGATTTCAAGTGCTTCTAAGTTATCTAATTTTTTGCTTTTATTGTTACGGTGAAGAATTTTAACCCTTGTGTCCTTATTAATAGTGTGATCTGTAGAAATTAGGTATTAGCAAACTCTGAAAAATTATTATTATTTAAGCATCTTTAATGTTCTGTGATTCTAATGTTTACATTTCTAGTTGTCTTACCTATGTAGAACGAAGGACAATCATTGCAACATAGTGTTTAAAATAAAAGTGGTCTTAAACAAATTTATGTGTTTTTCATTGTAAATTATGGCGAGCCACAAAGTTAATGCTTTTTACAAATTTGTTTTATTGTTTTATTTGCAGAATATCTCAAACTTTGACAGCTGATGTGATCATTCAACAGGTTCAATTATTATTGGCAAAGCGGTTCAGAGGGTAAGTTTATGTTAATAAATAATTATTGGCAATTACAGTTGTGAACTGAATCAATGGTTGAATGAAGAAGAGTTTTTGCTTGATGGGAATTTCCTATAAATAGCACAATGAGAATTATATTAGGCGTTTCTGCACACCATCGATGTTATTTTAATAAAATATATATATATATATATTTGTATTTTATTCTTCATTTTAAGCACCCGCTAAACTAATTAATTCAAATAATTAAATTAGAACAGGATGTGACAGAGATAGGAAATAATATACCTACATTATCCCATGGATATCGCGATGACGGTGAAATACGCTTTTAATGTTATTGCAGATTCATACACTAATATATATTATTTAATGAGATTATTTTTAATTTTACTAGAATTTTTAATTTTTGCATCGACTTGGCAAGTAAAGTGATCGTTTATTTAAATAGCATGGAAGTACCTATCACGCAAATACAATGTACCACGTAATTATCGCGTTAAAGGTTATCGGTGATACAAAGTTATTGCATTGTCATTTTGCCATTTGCGTCGTATGTATAATTATTATTCACACCATCATCATAACTTGGGTGAGTTAAGCAACGATTTGAATACAGGAACAAACCCTGTGTTGACCTAGTTAAGATTCTTAACTTATCCGGTTAAAACATAATAGTAAACAAACATTGCCTTTTCCATGTGTAAGGTTTGCAAGTTCTTAACACTCGTTATGATATTTTTCATCATGATAGTGGGTACGAGCAGGGCAATATTTACACTTTTCATTAGTACAGACAACGTCATTTGCGCCGCCCCTTCCGTCTTCTTAGAAGTTGCCACCTATCATCACTCACTTGTAGGCTTTTATTAGGTGACGCACAATTTAAAAAATAAATATTCAAATGTAGGTTAATTAGGTATTCAAAATGAAATAAAGAATGAATCATTCGTAAAATAAAAATGTGACATGAAACAAGAACTACAATTTTTTACGGAATTTTTTACTTGACAAAATCATTTACAATAGCTTCATAGTTGCTTCTATGCATAGAAGATCCGAAGAGTAAAGTTTTTCTCTTGCGACAATGAAGACCTTTGGTATTTTTTCACTCGCTTTAAACAGGAAAAACTCCTTTCTCCAGAACAATTTGTTAGAATTATATCCAAATTTGGGGAAACGTTGCACAGAGATGGTTTTCTCAAAAACTTTTCATAAAAAGATTCAGTAACAATGTGACCTTGAAAGTGTACTCATTCCTGAACTAAATCATCTTCTAAATCATTTCACAAGAGACTGAGCTTTTTCTGAGACTCTTCATGTTAAAAGTTCACCCATTTTTTAGAAGATGATTTATTTTCTTTAAAGTATTATGCCTTCATATTATGCGTTATGCCTCCGCTTATGCCTTCTCTCTAAGAGTCAGATCTCAGTCAGGAAGTTGTTTCAAAATAAAGTTTTTTCTCTTAGGGTCATCTTACTCTGAATGTCGCCATGATATTGCTAAAGTGCGCTCATTTCAATTGCACTTTCTTCGAAATAATCAGCTTTCTTGCTCTGTTATAATAAACTCGAGAAGAGATCCATAAAAATCAGATACCGTCAGTACATCAACAGATGAGCTCTGAATCCGAGCACTCACTTTGTTTAGTCTTTCCAAAGTAGCATTCCAAAATACGATTAGTAACCAAGTAAAGATAGCCCACTGTCCAAGCATTTTTTGTGAAATATTCGCACCATAATCGCACGACGCAATCCGCGGTCCCGTACGGGATCACTGAGCGTCTAAAGGTTCCTTTAAGGGGGGAAATAGGCGTAGAAGCTATCGCATTGTGAAATATTCGCACCACAATCACCGGTCCCGTATTGGACCGTTGGGCATTGAACGACACAAATCCGCGGTCTCGTACGGGACCAATGGGCGACTAAAGGTTAATAGATAGAAAACTCTAAATATCCACAGTGACTTTTTTGTTGTTGTTTATAATTGTACACAAAATTAACGGCTTACTGAACTGAACTCTGCCGCCCCTAGGCCGCGGCCTATAAGGCCTATTGACAAATCCAGGACTGGGTACGAGAGCGTAAAATATATTTAAAAAAAAACATCGATACATTTCCGTTCCATTTCTCATGGGTACAAGAGCGTAAAATATATTAAAAAAAAACATCGATACATTTCAGTTCCATTTCTCATGGGTACAAGAGCGTAAAATATATTTAAAAAAAACATCGATACATTTCAGTTCCATTTCTCATGGGTACAAGAGCGTAAAATATATTTAAAAAAAAAACATCGATACATTTCCGTTCCATTTCTCATGGGTACAAGAGCGTAAAATATATTTAAAAAAAACATCGATACATTTCCGTTCCATTTCTCGTGGGTACAATAAGAGCGTAAATATATTTTAAAAAAAACGTGTGTGCAGTTCACACGCGGTAGAAGTGAAACTACTAACCTACTAACCGTGTTCCTCATTATTGGATACATATTTACCAAATGCAGAAGGATTCTCGTTCAAAAATAGGATTAAAATAATGATTACATAAAAATAATAATGCAAAACAGAGTGTGAAATATCATTGAATTGTCAGGATTTGCATTCGCAACACTCAAATTCTAGCTCCCGCAAACGTTTAAAACTTGATGAAAGTGATCAAAATATATTATCTGACAGATCACTTCACGGAGTTGTTAGGTTAATGTTAGGTTATTTTAAACGTGTCAGATTTCAAATATTCAAATAATTCCAAATGCACACATTTCTCAGCAAATTAAAGAGCTAATTTAGTTTTTACCTTTGTAGTATGTTATTTAGGTACTACTGTGTTAAAAATTGTAGCAACTAGCGTCGTTTTCGTTTTATATCTCAACCAATAGGAGCCTTGAGAGCAGTTTGATGCTTCGCAGGTGCCGTAGTGCGTCATTTACGTTTCATCCGAAATTCAAATCACTCTAACGGGGCTAAAGAAGTTTCACTTAAAAAAAACATCGAAACATTTCCGTTCCATTTCCCACGGGAACGTAAAATATATTTAAAAAAAAACATCGATACTCTATTAATATTACACTGTACATTACAATCCTTGAGGAACGGCTGCGCGGCTCTTTTCATACAAATATAAATTTGGATTTAATGCCAAAATACCCAACCAAACTGAAAAATTAAGTCAGTTTGTCCGGATCTTGGCGGCAGATGCGTCTGCTCACCAACTGCGTGCCAAGCCGGATCGAGAGAGACTGGCTGAGGAAGATATTATGACCTCTTCAGCGGGAATCTTAGCAGGATTTGGACCGCAGTGGAAGGGATGAATTCATTATTCCGTTACTTCTGGACGCACTGACCCCCAGACTCCTACTCACCCCTCATATCTTTTTCCTCCCCAGAACTTTCTCTCACAGCATTCCCAAAGATGAAATAGGCCCTGAGGGGAAATATTTTCCACAGGGCCTCCTGTATGGAGGTAATGTAAAAAAAAACACAATATGATAACAAAGTAAGAAGGGGTGTTGTAGTTTTAAAATGACTGTCGGGGGTGACATAAAATACGTTTGACCCAGTTCTAAGAGAATAATTCATGTCCAATTAACATTTTTATGCAGCATGACTAATTAATAAACTACTTTGGGACAACGGGCTACTATCCGGTAGCATAATTTAGACGGCTATGAAAATATATTTGTTTGAAACATTGAAGAGTAAAATGACAATAAAAAACCACAGTGTGCGTTTACACAATAAAAAACCACACGCTGTAGAAAACTAAAGTTGCTAAACACTTATGATTTACCTTTTTGTTAAGCAAGTTAAAAAAAGAAATTATTTTGTATTGAAGTATCGGGTTGCTACCTCCTAACCACGCCCTCACTGTGCCATCTCTACGCCCTCGAATTTTCTGCGTCTTCTACTGCCCCCCCCCGAAAGCCTCAAATGACCACAAGGGAGCGTTATCTCCCACGTTGAGAACCTATGACGGCTCAAGATATCCATTATTTGTATTTTGGGGTGTTATGCCATGTTGCGCTACCTCTATCATCAGGGAAGATCCGGAAAATTACAGATCTGCCGGATCTGCCCTGATGATGGACACTACAACGCTGTCCGAAACATTGGCTGAAGAAGGAGGTAGCGCAACACGGCGTAACACAAAAAACAAATAAGGAAAATACTTTTGGCCGTGAAAATCTAAGAACGTAGCTGGGCGTTTTAAAATCAAATGTCGTTTTAAAATCATCGTACACAAAATATTTGAAAAAACGGATAATATAATCGTACACGGGAAAAAATATACTTAAAAAGAAAACGGCAGATATTTGTGCGGGCCGCAAAAAACAGATAATATAATTAATTGTAGGTACATGAATAAATATATATTTAAATAGAAAACGGCAGATTTTTGTGCGTGCCGCAAAAAACGGATAGTACATATAATTGTACATGAAAAAAAATATTTAAAAAGAAAACGGCAGATATTGCGGGCCGCAGAAAAACGGATACTATAATTTGTACATAAAAAAAATATATTTAAAAAGAAAACGGCAGATATTTGTGCGGGCAGCACAAATATCTGCCGCAGTTTGACGACCACGGCACTAGGCGAACCGCGAATTATGGGAAAGGACGAAGCAATTGCATCGATGCAAAAGCCGCTCGCGGTTGTTTCATTCCTTTCCTATAAATCGTGGTTCGGCTCACATCTTGGTTGGCAAATGTAACATTTTCAAAATTGTCCGTGTAGGCACTAGGCGAACCGCGAATTATGGGAAAGGACGAAGCAATTGCATCGATGCAAAAGCCGCTCGCGGTTGTTTCATTCCTTTCCTATAAATCGTGGTTCGGCTCACATCTTGGTTGGCAAATGTAACATTTTCAAAATTGTCCGTGTAAAATGTTTATCTTTCCAAAAAATAAAATAGAAGTGATTAAACTTCAATATACTGCTTTTGTAAAAACTAATATTTGAAACAAGTAATTAATACACCCGGTCATTACCGGGAAGATTAATATTATTATATTATTATTATTTGTCTCATTATTTTAAACTTACTAATATTATAAACGTGAAAGTTTGTATCGATGTAATGAAAAACTACTGAATGGATTTTAATGAAACTTTACAATAATATAGCTCATACATCAGAATAACATATAGGCTATAATTTATAAAGCTAGCTAGGAAGGGGTCGCGGGAGGGGAACGGGGACGCACGGGAAAGGTGATTCAGGGAGGAAACAATGTATTTCTTTGAATATGGCACTCAACGCATGCTGGGAACCAGCTAGTTATATATATTTTTGTATAGTTAAATTGCATGTGATTTATATTTTTATATCGCTTGAGTCATAAACATTATTTGTAAGTACTAAAAATTTAAAAGATTCAAATATACCCCCGCATAAGTACATACGAGTATATTTAATTAAGTTGTCATCTCAACGCATTTTTTTCACGGCTAGTGAGATTGGCAAAATTACTTAATTTTTCAGATCATATAGTGTTAATAATAGTGACATCTATGAGATAAATACTGTAGTTAATCCCATTGGTTTAATTATTTTTAGTTTATTAAAAGAGTATGCATATTAGAGACCTCTGTAGGAATTTTATAGAAGCTAGTGTTACCGACCAACTAAATTAGAGCACGTGACCCAGTAGTTGTTTAGTGCCATTATTTATTATTCTTGTCTTTTTAACAGTCTGAAAGACGGTATTTTTACAGTTTTTAGCAGTATAAAGGGGTGCTACTCAAATATTTCTTTCTCTCGCATTAACCGATACTTAGAGTATAGACCCCGTGTTGCCCAGGCGAGGTTCGTGCCAAAATTAGCTTAAAAAAGTGTTGATTTCATTGTTACTCAAAAGTGTTTGTAAATAAAACGACTCTTCAGTAAAAAAAGTGTTTTACAATAAAAAGTCCACCACCCTAGATGATATTGAAGTGACTTTGGCATATAGCTTCTTGGATTTGTGATAAGAATAAGTAATCAATTTTCCAAGCCCGAAGCAATGACATCGATGTTCAACTGCATTATACGATCAAAATTAGAATAATTGGAACAAATAAAAAAAAATCTACCGTATATGAGAATGCATGGTGAATAACCGCGATTTATGCATCATCTGGATTTGCTATCTGAAACGCGCTTCGAAAGTCTCCAATCCAGAAGGAATGGGACCCTAACAGTAACAGCTTTCAAAATTATAAACTATTATACTTTTGAATGTAGCTTTAACTTTGTGGTTATCCATTATAGATAAATATTATTTCATTGATCTATAAACTATTACATTGATAGCCCATATCTACCTTTTAACTGCCAGGGTCGCCACCACGACTTGCTCCGTATCCCACACGGCAGAACAGACGTTCTGGCCCAGAACAGCATGACAAGAGGTATGGTGCTGTTGAATGATATCTCTAGGTCCCTTGACATTTAAAAAAAAAAATATTGAAACATTTAACAAGGTTACAATTTTTACAACATATCTAATAAAACATCAATATTTCAATCACTCTTCTAATAAAACAGCTGCTTGTGTTTAGGAGAGGACAACTGTTTGAATTAAAACAAAAAAATATTAGTAATTTATCAAAAAATATTAGTGATTTCATGAGAAAATACGGATAAAAGTAATAAAAATATAGGTTAGTTAATAAATGATTCAAAGAATTGATACGTAATTCTAAACAAATTTAAATTTTCAACATTAGTCTTGAAGGTTTCAAGAGTAATTTTAGGCAAGAACTCTAAAATATGTATTATTGTAATTTTTTTTTCTTTCTCGTTTAAAGTTATTTTTAACTTATGTGTATTGTGATAGGATTATATTAATCTGTAATGCACAAAAAAATCTGTTATAAAAAGTTTTATGAATACGAGAAAAAATGAACATTTATAAATTCTTCGATTTTCCGTTCTAAGACTTTTTAATCTTAAACCCCAACCAGGGATGTTTTATAACCATCCTTCTTAAAAGAAGCACTCCTCTGATAAAAGTAAAAACATGTTGATATGACCGCTTTTAATTATATTAGTATTACGGTTACCTACAAACAATCTCAACGTGTAATGTCTCACATTAGCCCATTTTAATACTTTATTATTCCTTTATTCCATTTATTCCTCTAGCAAATTCCCCGCAATGTAGGTAATACCTCATACATCCTGCTTCCTGCTTCCCACTTTCACCTCCTACGTACAACATCCCTTAGGTCTAATAAATATAAATCTCTTCTGTCGTAGCTCCACCTCTTTACCTACGCTGCAACCCTTGCTGCCTCGCTTCCATCCCCTCGGCACTGTTCACCAAACCACCCCACGGATATTATTTTAAATTCGTGATTTCGCCAGGCGTGCCAACTAAGTATGCGTGAAATAAATCTGGATATAAAAAAAAATAATAAACCACGCTTTTTCTAGGATGGGTGTAATAAAACACTATTAAAATCGGAAAAAATAACGTGCTGATGATTTTATTGTGAAACATATGAAGGGTCCACTGCAAGATAATGAATGTCCTTTGTTTTTATTTTAAGATAATTGGGTTTTAAGTTTATAAACGGGGAAAAAAATCAGACAAATTTCAATTTGGGAGGCGGGAATGGGTACCGCCGCCCCGGGAACCTTTATTGGATAACCAACACCTCTGCCATAGGTCACCCCAAGTGGTTCGCTACGTTTGGTGATTTAGCAGGGGTGCCCGGGTTCATGGGGTGAGGTTTGTCTAGGTCTTGGAGGCGGATGACCGTGACATGCTGAACCCCAGATTCCTACCCACCCCTTAAACCCTTTTCCTTCCCAGAACTCTCCTCTCCTTCCCTTTTCCTTAAAAAAAACCCTCCACACAGCATCCTCAAAGATGACATAGGCCCTGAGGGAAATTATTTTCCTCATGGCCTCCTGTGTTTAAAAGAATATATATATATATAATATTTAAGAACATCTTTCATCGTATTATTTCTTCGTAAAATAATCTGCTTTAGGTATTATGAACTAATTAAAAAAATATAATCTTATGTAAGTCTTCCAAAATCATTACTATAATGATCACATGTGCGCCCCACGGTTGAATTTGGCAGCCACCTCTGGTCTGCAGCTCCAAAATACTCTCGCCTCTGTGCAGAAACGGGCGGTCCGTTTGATAGATTCTTTCATCTTAACAGACGGATTGCAATCTTTAGAGCACAGGCGTTGGGTGGGAATGCTATCCTTGTTCTACCGGTATTACAATGGAAGATGCTCCGAGGAACTAGCGTCATTGATCCCTTCGGCACCGGTGCATAGTCATAAGGCCTCCTGTGTGGAGTTAATGTAAAAGAAAAAAAGAGTCCCATCTGCTCGCAAACATCTGGAGCCAGTGAGACTATGGCATCCCCAATTAGGGTATTTTGTGAGGCTGAAGGTAGTGGGGAGGGGAAACAGATTGGGAAAAGGAATGTGGGGAAATACCTGGCTATTCAGATCTGGTCACCAAAAAACGGCTAAAAGCCATTTCAAGCAACGTTTCAATTCTGAATGGTGGTATTACACCATGGCGATACTGAGAGTATCTTCCACTCTGGAACGTGTCCCATTATCAATAGTTGCCCGTAATATGGAAAAAGAATTAGTTGAAGATAATTTTGTTATTTCTAAAATTTTTAATATGAGATTGACAGATATTACGGTTTTACAGAACGTGATAATAGCGAAATTGGTTAAGGCGCACGTCCGGGTTTGACGAGAGGTTTGGGTTCGAGTCCCAGTTGCGACCATTGTCTTTTTTTTGTGTGTCTTGTTCTCTTTCATATTTTCGTTTACATTATTATTGTTATATTCTTCTTCATTGATATGTTACATGGGAATAACCTTCAAAAGTTATAAAAAGAGAGTTTTTCTTATAAAAAATTGAATATTTTTATTTAACTTAACTAACTTTTTATGTAACTTCATTTCATGCTTTAATAGAATTACAACATCCTAGTATTTAAGGTTTTATTTATTGTACACTTGTAATTATGAAATAACTCCTACATCAAGCTCAAGAGCTCTTAATTGTCGTAAAAACCCTTGAAAATGTTTATTTCACTATTTGGTTTTTACTGTAATAATGTTATAACTGTAACAATGATTTATTTATTACGGTAACAATGTTTTAAACATTAAAAAAAAAATTAAGTCCGTGTGTATAAAAATAAAGTAAAGATTAAAAGAATATTAGATTATTTTTGATTTATAGTGAAGATTAGCCTTCAAATTATTTTTGCTTTATAACTTTATAGTAAAGATTAACAATTAGATTTTTTTTTGCTTTAAAGAGAAGATTAACTTAAGTAGATTAATCTGTTATATTATTTATTAAAGTGTTTTTGCTTTATAGTGAAGATTAACTATTATATTATTTACTTTATAATGAGAATAAACTTTATTAAAAATAATGTCACAAACAGGCTGCTCATACATAGCTCAGGAGTATCACTTTCCCGCTATATTTTACCGTCGCGTCGGTTCCCTTTACTGATTATTATTCCACGGAGGCGTAGTTAGTTTCATATTTTGTGTAATAACCAGGTTCAGATAGCGCGAAGGATGGATTAAGTGAAATTTAATTCAGATTAACAGGATCTGGTGTCTGGTGGCTGCTAGCTACTTACTAGCTGGTACCTGGTATCTGGTAGGTAGTAGGTGTCTTACTGTGAACTGTGCTAATTGCTAATAGGTTATCAGGAAACCCTCAGAAAATATTTGAATAATGTAGGTAAATTTGTACTAATTCAGAAAAAATGTTCTGCTGTTGCTAAACTACGACTATGTTGCGCCAATTATATTGTCTATTACTTGTGTTTCTTTTTAGTCCCTCGTGTGTTCTGTGTCTCTTGTATCTATTTTGTCCCTTGTGTCTCTTGTGTCTCTTATGTCTCTTGTATCTCTTGTGTCTCTTGTGTATCTTGTGTCGCTTGTGTCTCTTGTGTCTCTCGTGTCTCTTGTGTTTCTTGTGTCTCTCATGTCTCTTGTGTCTCTTGTGTCTCTTGTGTCTTTTGTGTCTCTTGTGTCTCTTGTGTCTCTTGTGTCTCTTGTGTCTCTAATGTCTCTCGTGTCTTCTGTACCTCTTGCATCTCGGTATATTACTTATTATTTGAGTGTGCTTTTATGTAATTTTATATATTTTTAAAATTTGTTTTCTTTATGTTTTTTTAATCTTTATTTAGATGTAGGTACTTTTACAAAAATATTCTTTGTCGGAGTAGATTTTTGTAATAGTATATGCCTACCTATTTGGGCATTAACTGAAATTAACTTTTATAACTGCATTATTCGCACGTGAGTGAGAACATCTGTAAAACCCCAGTATCTCGTAAATAAATAAATAATAGGTTTTGTTTATTGGTCGATATGATATCGCAAAAGCGGAACATGTGATTTTAACATTCTGTTTTCTTTTTATTGTAAGCACTATCCATCTATTTATATTGTTTTATGTCTTAAAATATATATCTATTTATAAAAGAAGGATTTCTATGGCGGACAACGGACAGGCGCGGGGCGGCGTGGATTTGATCTACAGTTTTAATCCGAGGTTTATGAAATTTTGCACACATCATCTTCAAAATAAGAGCAAAATTAATGTCTACATCTGATTTCGAAAAGTCGAGGCAACTCCAGGGATTTATGAAATCTTTATTTCATGTATATATATTTTTTATTATTTTTTTTATTCATAATTTTTTATTTATTTATTTGAAAACACAATAGTGTAATACAGTAAAAATCAGAGCCCATATCATAAAAATTTAAAAAATATGTAAGTACATATAAACTTGATATAATATATTCCGGCGGGGAGCAAATTCTCCCTCTCAAGATCGAGGGATCAAATGCTGCGTGGACTGTATGCGTATGCGGTTCTTATCTATTTTATTATATTTGATCTCACTTACCGAACTGAATTCTGCTTTCCACTTGTGTTCACTGGGAAAGGTATATGTTAGTTGGGAGAGAGATTTTGGGGAGGAGTGGTGATTGGGAAATGAACGTTTGAAAGCGTATTCAATGAGTAATTGGCCTTATTATGGCCTTTTTACTTGCGAAATAGCTGCGGTTTATGACTTCTGTCTTAAGCGCGGCGCGGCGTGGTGAATTTAACTGCGAATTATAGCGGTTTGTGGGACCTTCTATCCCGAGCGGTGAGTTTATTTAAACTGAACAATTGAGGCGAAATTAAGGTAGAGGGCACACACTAAGTAGTTGTCAAACAACAACATACAACAATAAAAGCGTGAACATAATATAAAAACACTAGCTTTTGCCTCCGGCTTCGCTCGCATAGTATTAGGGGGGGCCCTCCTCCACCTTCCCTATCCCCACTCCAATCCCCCTCCTCCTTTCCCCGCACCTTCTCACCCCTCACCCCTCTCCCCCCAGCCCCCCCCCCCACAAATTCCCCATCAACCCTCACCCTCCCCCTCTAAGAGTCCCAACTGCTCCCAACAAGTCCCAAGACTTGTGCTTTAGGTACTCACAAAAACATTACTAAAAAACAGTAGAACTAGGAATAAGAGCAACCCCAATTCGGGGAGTGTTTTGAAACTGATGGAAGTTGTGGAAAGAAGGGAGATATGTCATCGCCCCGGTTGTATCACCAGGGTGATACTGGAATTATCTTCCACCCTACAACGAGGTGCAAACGCACCTCCAATGTTTTAATTTAATTACATGAAGAACACCTGTTCGTTATATTTTATTGGCCACTAGCAGACCTGGCCACACGTTACTGTGGCTAACGAAACACAAAGCCATCTACCGACAACCTTTTTTAACCAATGCCATCTGTTAATTTACATACATATCAAATCCACACCACCCGCTTGCCAGCCCGCTGCCCGATGCCCGCTGCCCGCTCCCGCTGCCCGCTGCCCTCTGCCCGCATATATTATATATTTAAACCAATTTACACAAAATCTTGCCAAATAATATACCTAAAAACCTACCTCATGAATCACTCTGCCTATTGGTGAAAACCGCATGAAAATCCGTTGCGCAGTTTAAAAGATCTAAGCGCACAGACAGCGGCAGCGACTTTATTTTACGCTATGTAATGTTTATCGATTTTTCTCCGCTCTTCTTCGTAGATATTTGATATACTATAATGGTATTTTGAATTTAAAAAACCAGCACAATCTCCTATTTTTTTAAATCGACTAGGTAAAGAATCAATTAAGATTTTTCTTGGTATTGGAATATTAAAAGAAGCCTTACTTTTACTGAGCAAACCTTTTTTAATATTATTTCTTTTGAATACCTCGAGGAAAAACCAATTTGAAAACATTTTATTATATTTATTCTGAAAGTGTATTAATTACATAAACAACCCTTTTGCTTAAAATTACTGAAATTTTTTACATCAATTATCTAAAATTGAAAAATCTGTTATTTTGGTACTTAATAAACTTTAAACACATATTATTGCAAGTCAGTTGTATGTTATATCAAAGGGAATTTAAAATCATAAAGGCTTGTACCAGAGTTAGCTAAAAACTTTATAATTACCAACATCAAATAAAACGTTTCGCAGTTAGATTAATATTATTCAGGCTAACCCCCAAACCACAGAATTATAAATAGTAGAATAAGTGTTCGGGTTAATGGAAAGCATTTAAAGGTGACTTCAATGTCGCCATAGCAGACTATTATTTATTTTATAGAGGGAATTAGTTTGCTTATCTAGTAAACCTAAGTAAATTAGTACCTACCTAACCGCTTGACGCGTAGTCCGAATACCTTCGCTAGAAATTTGAGGTTTGAATATTAATACCTACGTAATTATCGTCGGTTTGTAGGCAAAAGTTGGTAAGTGTACATTGTACATGCTTGTGTCGCTCTCCATAGAGAGAAAAAAAATGCCTTACTTTTAAACGCCCGGGGTCTCAAAAGTTGTGTACGATCTGTAGCTATTCGAAAAAGTGAAAATAAATTAAATTGGTTTTCACTATTAGCTCGCTAAAATGGCCGGAAGTTTTGAAAAAAAAATAGATTTCGTGATTTAGGAAAAAAATAAAACAAAGGGTCCATATTTTATATTTTATATCAAATTTAATTTTTTTTCATAACTGCAGTACAAAGAACGCAAAAATAGTTTTTTAGAAAAATTTGTGATGTGTTTGTAAAAAATATAAATTGAGAACATAACACTTTTTCTGAATAAAATCAGTATTCTTGTATACTTACTTGTAATTCATAAGTTTGATTCTTTTTCTTCATTTTTGTTAGCAATACGCAGTTTTTAATAACAAACAAACGTTAAAAGGTAGGTAAATTATTGTAAAAAAAAATTTATTACCATTATTTAAAAATACATGTTGAGATTTTTTTCTGATTTTTAATGCATTTTAGCGAACTAATAATCATTTTTTTTTTAAATAACTTTAAATGCAGCTCTCATTTTCTTTGTAAGACGCGACTTTTGAGGACCCGGGCGTTTCTGAATTCAAAAGTTGAAATACTTGACACACCCTAGTGTACAACCACGGTGTAGATAATAATAAAGTCATTGCTTGTTATTTTCTCTGGAAACATATTTGTTAGACTAATAAAAAAGTACCTAAATATATGTAAAAATTAATACATGATATGAGAATAAAGAATACACAGGTCGATGGATGTAATTGACTTAACTTCACAGGTCATTAGTTGTTCATTATTAGGAGTAAAATTTTAAATGCGATTTTGTTCTCCGGTGACTTTTTTTAAAAGCTTTTTTTTCATTTTTTTTTCTTCAAAATCAATCTTCCAAATTTCGTCACTAGGCTGCTGACTAAACCACCCAACCCCCCACCCCGCCACCAACTATCCAAAATCCTAAAACATCAAAAATGTCACCTGAGATTAAAATTTCATTCACATTTTTTACTCCAAATAATGTCACTGGTTAAAGTAAGCCAAGTATGTTCCATAGTACCCTGTGTAGGTATTAATCTGGATTGATATTAAGTATCTATCGATTTTAAAATTTTATTAATCATCCAGAAATAAGAAAAATATTATTTTAATTATTTTGTGGAGGTACATCGTGCCTATCTATGTAGGGTAGGTATGTAAAATTAATCTATTTTACAAAATGGTTACAAAAATTTGTTGTTTTCATGTCGAATTACTGATAAAAAAAATATACATATGTAGTTATGAAATTCCTCGTTGGGTTGCTCAAATTTATTAAATTGTGAGTCGCAGATATTTCTTGCGGAAATCTATTTTTTAGTAAAATTTGAACTTACCAACTTTTAGCAGTGACCTCACGATATGGTAATTGCCGTTCAGATTTGATGGTTTGGCAAAGATAATTATAAATTTATTCACATTGCAAATCTGGTACCAGATACCAGTACTGATGTGTTTAATATTATTGTGGTTCTTGGTTAAAAGAGGGAATCTTAAATTATTACATAGATTGGGAATATTACCAATATATACTAACTTTAACGTGAATTTTGATTCCTTGAAATTAATCAACTAGATACGTAAGTGATTTAATAAATTTAAAATTCAATGAAATAAAATGATAAATTTTTGTGATTTGAAATTAGACGAAACGAAAGAGCGACTCTAAAGAGACATAAACACACACATCTATAGGATTTAGTCTGCGAGAGAATGAGATAGAATAATCGGTCTCCTCTTTGTGCGGTGCTCCGTAGCCTCCCCACTCTTGTCTACTTTAGTTTTCTATAGGTTTCGCTTCTACCGCGTGTGAACTGCACAATAATATTTTTTGTTGCCTTAAAATCTTCTTATACATCTGGAGAATACATTCCCAAAGTTATAGCACAAAATTCGACCTTTAAATACAGTTAAGAGTGGTAAGCGCAGGTACAACGCAGGAAAACGGAGCGGCCCGGCCAAAAGCGAAAACTCAAAAGGCGTTTTTCTCGAAACCACGTTTTTCAAATTGTCTGCAATCGTAGCTCATCGAATTTTCATCCGGTTTACTTCATTCAAAGTTAAAATTTAAAAAAAAAAAGAATTTATACGCGGATGAACCTCGACTTTTGAAGAATTATTATTATACCACTTGGTTATTATAAAATTAGGGTCGATTTTATTCATTCATTTTCATTTTATGTCCGCCATTTTTGGAACCGTCATTGAATCCAACAAAAAATCTACAATATATTTTATTTGCCCTTGGATATTCTGAAAACGATCGCCCTCATTTTGTTTTAATCGTGATTATTAATTTGCATTTTTTTTGACAATTTTTGTAACAGAAAAGTATGCCTGAGACTATAATAATAATATACAAGGTGTAACAACACATTCACGAAGGATTTTAACCAGCGATTCTTGAGTTTATCTGGAGTAAAAAACGTAGATATCATTTTTCTGTCCGATTTTTTCACAAAAACAACAATTTTTTTTATCAATGTTTAGAGAGAAATTTACCAGTTTCTGCTAAAATAACTAGTCAGCCAAGCAAAATTTTAACACGTAAATTTTCATAATCATTTTTACCCTGTGTACTGAATTTTAATCGAATCCTTCGAGAAATAATGTCACCAAAAGGTTAAAGAGTTTACACAAGTTACCGTTTTACAGGTACTCCGTGGAATATTACTTATCCAGTGGCGTCGCGATAGACTTGGTAGACGGCCCCCATTAAAATAAATTACCATTTAGCGATGGGCGGAATCGAAATAAAACCAAAAACAAGAGCTTAGGAATAATAGATTATTGATTGATATTTCGAAATGATCCCTCTTCTCTAGAGATTGCAATTTATATTTACTACATTCAGTATTTGTTATTTTGCGTGGTGTCAAAATGATAAAATTACGTACTTATTCATTTAAAAAAAATATCATTCATCAATAGCAGGTGTATTAAATAATTACAGTAGTTAATTGCATACTCCATTCCTTGGTTAAATTTGGTTTCTGAAGCTTTTAGTGGCGTAGCGACTTAAACAAAAACCGCCCCACGAAATCGAAGGCTTCTAATCACGCTCCGCTTCGAGATGCGCGACAAAATAGTACGACAATAATAAAACCAAGCTAATATTCTTTCCCAGTAAGGTTTATGAAGAAAGTTTCGCCAAATATTCATATATTTGATGCGTTGGTGGAAGGAATCAGGATAGCCCTTATCCAGGACCAGAACCGCTAATTATAATTGACACGTTGCTTGCGATGGATTTTTTTTACCAGATCATACACAGGTACTTTCCAATTTTCCTCTCTCTCCTCCATACTCCATTTCACTACATCACATTTACCAAATGGGGACGTCGTAGTTCCAATGACTCCTTGTGGTTAGAAATCTTTTCCGGTAATTGCGACAAACGTATACGACTATTATTTCACTTACTTAAAGTAAAACGAAAATATTATAACTATACAGGATGTAAAGAGATGCACCCAACTTACTAACCAGTGATTCCTGACATTATTTGGAGTAAAAAATGTTAATAAAATTTAAATAATAATAATAATATAAATGTCTTTAGTGACATTTTTGGTTTTTGTTTTTTTGTTTTTAAATATTTACTTTTCGAAAATTGACAAATAAAAAAAAATCTTCAAAGTCATGTTTTCACTGGTTTTTCAGCCGAGTAACCCCCCAAACCCATACCCAACTCTAACTGTCCAACAGTCTACATTAAAAAAAAATATATAGTTGATAAAAAAAAAACGAAAACGTCATTCGCACTGTTTACTCCATATAACCCTAGGAATCACCTTTTAAATTTAAGTCGGGTACGTCTCTTAGCACTCTAAATAAATAGAGAAATGACAGTAATATTATTTAAATATACTATGGGGGTTATGAGATGCGTGGCTGTGAATAAATCAAATAAACATTAACACTGTACTTACAAGTTTAGTATAACAATTACACCCGTACCATTAATTATAATTTACCAAATATTATTTATAATTTTCACAACAGTGGGAGCGACCACGCAGCGATTAACGAGATGTTGCGTCGTCGGCAATTCGGAACAGAATGGTTCTTCTTATTTCATACCGGCTGTCGGGGACTAATACGAGGAGCCAATAGGAATGATTCCGCGAGGAAAATAACTGCATCGTTCGCTGCCATAACACTATAAGATATGGTTATGTGAATTTCCTGTCACATTTTTCACTTGTGACATCGACGATTAGCTCCATTTTCAATATTTATCAGTCGTGAAGTTTAGTATTACACACTTGAGGTTATTTTGCTAAATGGTTGGTAATCAAAATTTAATAAAACACTAAAACAGGCTGAGAATCGGTGGTTAACAAGAATGTTCATTGGGTTTAAAAAAAAACTGATAAGTAAAAATCAGTGCCTTGGCAAGGGCCCCAACAGTGGCCCAAACAGCTACCCATGCTGCCCAGACAACGGGACTTCCCTGCACTTATTACCCCGCCCCGGTAGTGAAACGGCCGTTAATTGAAGGTCTGGTAGAATTGAATTTGCCGGCATCCCGACCTGCCACTCAACCTTTTACCTTCCACATCCGCCTCCCAGATAATCAGATTGACGAGTGCTGGGATTTTTTCGCGCCTACCACTTAGCCACCTTAAATGATGAATTATTTTTCAGAAATAAATCGGTAAATTTAATATTTTCTATCATAAATAAATCTGCATTTAGAAAAGACTGGTGAATTTTAATTTATTTTGAAGTTCTACAAACATTCTCACTCTTCAGTTTATATTCCCGTGGCAATTTATTTTTGACCTCTTTTAACTCGACCCATTGCCATTTCATCTGACTGAAATTTTTTTATTGCGTTCTGTTTCCGGTTCAAGATGTGTTGGATACTGCCTTTTGTATCCCGCCAGAGTTCACATGATCATGGTTCTTCATACGAGCTGTCAAATCGGAATAATCTTATGGTACCTACCTTCCGGCCTGAAGAAAGTTTTGAAAAAGAATAATTGTCATTGAGATGGACAATTTTTCTGTCGAGGCAAATTGTATAATTCCTCGCCCGAAATTAAAAACAAAAATTGGTAAGTACTTAAAATATTTATGGTTTATAAATAAGAAGGGAGATATTTAAGTAATTACTTACAACTTTTTTGGACCTTCTAAATACTACTGAAATGTTAAGATTAACAGTTTCTTAATATCGCTTAAGACTCTCTAAGTTTACTGGAATTCCTCGTATTTTATAAAGATTAAACATCTACCTGTCTTACCATTTAGATTCTTATGCAATATCGCCCGGTTCAACCTTGGTTACGATAAAGCCGGCCAAGCGTGGTTTAATAAGAACATTTTAACAGCTCTATTATATCAGTGGTAATAAGTCAAATTTTTCAGTATACGCCACGTAATATTTTCACTGCGTTTATAAATAAGGGGTCTAAAATGTATGTTATATAACGACGTTTGAGAACGATTGACCACCACATAACTCTGTCTTGACACTTGATTTATTCGCATTCATACATACCTACTCTTTTGTTATTCTGACACTTAACATGACGTGGCATTTCTTCCTCGGGCGTCCCAGACTTCTAATACCACAAATTTTTGCGCCTTCAATTCTTCTGAAAATCCTAATCGCGTTCGTCCGCTCTGGATTTGCAAATCATATAAGATTAAAAATCATGTTTATTCAAAACCTACGATTCTAAACTTATTGTGGAAGCAACCGAAGAATTCACGCTTTCATAAAACAAAAAGCTAATAAGAACGACGTTACGAACATAACTACTTTTCAAACTAATTTTGGACAAAGGAACTATAAATACCTTGCCATTGAGCTCTATTATATCACTTCCACCAACAATAAAGAAAAAGCTGGCTCTATAATATAATATTATACTCTATAATAAACCAGAGAAAATAAATTATTCACCGTTTTGTAATAAAACAATCACTAGGTACTAGGTATCGATCGAGTCCGCCTCAGCATAGAATCCTCTGGTGAGGAAGACTAAGAAAACAAAACTAACTAACTAACTAACTAACCATCACGCCGTTTCCCCGCAGGGGTAGGCAGAGAGGACGGACCGCCAAACAACTCGGTCTTGGCACACACTCTTTGCCTCACTCACATTCATACATCGTCTCATACATACTCTTCTATTATTCTGACTTTTGACATGGCCCGTCTCAAGTATCTGATTTACTTGATCGTGCCATGTCTTCCTCGGGCGTCCCCGACTTCTTCTACCATTCACATTTGCATCATATATTCTTTTAACACTACTTTCTTCGTTCATTCGCTCTACGTGCCCAAACCATCTGAGGGTCCCTTTCTTAATTTTGCTCATTAAATCAAGAAAACAAAAGGACTTTATAAATTAGGTTTATTACTTTGTAATAAGTTGATTCACGAGAAAACTCGTGGTGTAAGCGGCAAACTTGTCACATTTTGAAATGATTTTGTGGTTTTTTCATTGGTGCTTTCGTTTTCGAATAAATTGAGTCCGACGTGGAATTGTTTAGATTACATTTAAAAAAGCTATCGCTAGAGAGTTAATATCTTCTTTTTCTTCTTCTTGTGCCCTGTCCGTTCAACGGACGTTGTCTATCACGTTGGATATGCGGACTGTTTACTGCGGTCCGGAACAGCTCTACAGTAGACTGGCCAAACAACTGTCTCAGGTTTTTCAGTAATGAGGTTCACCTTCTTTAATGGCTCCGACTTCCGGCAATCTTCATACTTCTGCAATGCAAGATCTCATACTTCTCTGGATGTCTCATCACACGTCCAAGATATTGAAGTTTTCGGATTTTTATAATTTATTTTTCTTTATTCATCCGAACCAAACATCTTCGTTCGTAACCCTATCCATCCAGCTTATTTTAAGTATTCTTCTGTAGATGCACATCTCGAATACCTCAAGTCGCCTAATTAGTTCTTTAGTAAGCGTCCATGCTTCCATTCCATAAAATAATATCGAAAACACGTAGCATCTGACAATTCGCATTCATAATCCAAGGTTGAGATCATGTCTGCAGAACATCTTTTTCATGCGGATAAAGGTTGCACGAGCTTGCTTAATGCGGCATTTGATTTTAACCAAACGATCCCATCTATCATTTACATTTCAGCCCAGAATGACATTAAGAATAAATAAACATTCATCGTTAACTCGTTAATGTCTCGCTCAGTGGTTAGGCAGAAAGCCAAAGAAAATTGTCATTAAATCAATACCTACTGTTTCTCTTAGGTTCTTTTGGCTGGGTGGTATAAATTTACGAGAAAACCAAATCTCACTAATAATTTTGCTGTTCGGAAGATTTCAACCAAGTAAACGAAATAGCTTATAAAATAGACTTTAAAAATCCACGCATTTTTATTATAATTAATTAGCTTTCATTAAGTTAACTTCCTGGCAAAACGACGTTGAATCCATATAAAATAATAAAAAATATATAGGTACTTTTGAATGCAGCTATAACTTTGTGGTTATCCATTATTATAGATAAATGAAAAAAATTTACTTTGTTTGAACCACTTATATATTTGAGTAAAGCCGACCGGTTTCGGAACGACCGTTCCTTCTTCAGGGCAAGCGTATACTGATTTGAAAGTTATGAAATATGGATGGGAACAATGTATTATTATGGTAGGGGTGGAACCGTTGCTAGGTATTACTGAAGAGTGGGTGGGTAGGGGAACATATTCATAATTGGGCTATAAGACAATATTTTTTGTTTGTTGATAATAGATTCATTATTTTTAATGGATTTTTTTTATTATTTTCAAGTTATCTAAACGTTTTCCTTTATGATTAATATGAAGAATATTTATCCCCGTATTTTTTTTTCAAAACTATGGTTATTTTCAATGATTCATTATTTCCCTTAAAAATAATGAATCTGTTTTATCAACAAACAAAAAATATTGTCTTATAGCCCAATCATGGATATGTTCCCCTACCCACCCACTCTTCATTAATACCTAGCAACGGCTCCACCCCTACCATAATAATACATTGTTCCAATCCATATTTAAAAACTGTCAAATCAGTATACACTTGCCCTGAAGAAGGAACGGTAGTTCTGAAACCGGTTGGATTTACTCAAATATAAAAGTGGTTCAAACAAGGTTAAATTGTTTCATTTATCTAAAAAATATATAACTTGTTCGCAGTACATTCCAGAGTGGGAGATACTCTCAGTGCAGCCCTATTAAATATCCACCATTCAGAATCGAATAGTTGCTTAAAAATGGTTTTAGCCGTGTTTAGTGACCAGATCTGAATCACCACTTTCGTCTTCTAAACTCCTTCCATTGCGCACTTCCTTGATCCTTAAAACATATCCCAAATGGGGATACCATAGTCCTACAGGCTCCAGGTAATTGGGAGCGGTTAGGCCTCTTGTGTGGTATCAAATTGTATGCTCAAAAAGATTATATTATGAAATAGCTATTAACATTTTTTTAAAGGAAATAAATACTTTGGGATTTGACGTTTTAAATTAAATGAAAAACACACTTTGTGAAACACCACTTTTCACCGTATTCACTTTTTTTTTTTTTAAACTTTATTTATTCCCATTTTTTTGTACATATAATGTAAAATAGCAAATATTATATAATAACATAATATATTATAACAATTATGAACAAGAAATGAAAACTGCCTGAGTGTGGGTAATATTAAAACAACATACTATATTTCCAAGTACCCAAAGTATAAATTAGACTTAAAAAAAAACATATAATACCCAAAGTATAAATTAGACTTTAAAAAAACATATAAAATATAAAGATAGTATAAAAAATTAGTATTACATAGGTAGAATAAGTGAAAAAGGTTTTTTCAGCTATTATAAAAATAAAATAAAAATATGGAGAAAAACATACAATTTTTTTTTTTTTTAGTTATTATAAAAATAAATAATAAAATAAACAGAAAACATATTGTACTACAGTTTAGAAAGTTACAGCAAATGAGTTGTAGAAGGATGGATAAATTTATAGAAAAAGCGTTTCAATATCTACATTATTCAACCATAATTTTAACTCTTTTACATATTTTATCACTTACCTCAACTTCATATTTATTATCTACTAGCTGACCCGGACACACGTTGCTGTGGCTAACGAATCACAACGCCATCTACTGACAACGCCATTACCAAACCTTTGTAACCAACGCCATCCGTTAATTTGTATTCATATCAAATCCACACCGCCCGCTTGCCAGCCCGCTCGCTTTATATATTATATATTTCAATCAATTTACACAAAATCTTGTAAATATACCCAATAAATATACAAAATATACCTAAGCCTTCCTCCCGAATCACTCTACCTATTGGTGAAAACCGCACGAAAATCCGTTACGTAGTTTAAAAGATCTAGCGTACAGACAGCGGGAACGACTTTGTTTTATATCAGGGTTATTAGTAACTCAGGGTCATCATCAGTCAGTTTATTATGTTATGTTAATATACTAAGCCCTGATGAAGCTTGAGATAAGCGAAACCTCATTTGCTGTCATTTGTTAATTTTTAAAAAGTGGCGTTATTACAAAGTGTGTTTTTTCATTTCATATTAACATTTTATTAATTTTCAGATGTCTACCGATGGTTCTTTACTTTAAAAGTTGGCGTTTAGAGTAATTCTCAATTTTACGCAATGGAGCGAGTTTCTCCTAGTTGTGGCTAAATGCCGCTGAGATTTTTCAGTCATTCGATAGCATTAGATTTAACTTCTCTGTCCCCCGGGAAAACGTTAGAGTTACTCTTCTATATGAGCTCTGTGGTTTAAACTACTCGTAGTTCTTTTTCAGACAATGCAGTGTAAGCCCCATTTGTGCATCACAGTGACTGGACTGCACCTGATGCGGTTTAACGTTGACCACGCCTAGAGATGGAAATCTCTGATTCCTTTATGTGAGAATTCACTTTTTTAATATTACTAGCTGGTTCCCGGCATGCGTTGCTATGCCATTTGATAATTAAATTGTTTCTCCCTGCGTGTCCTTTCCCATTCGTCCCGTTCCCCTTCCGCCTCCCCTTCATCTCTCGCGTCCCCTTCCCTCTCGCGTGCCCACTCCGCCTCCTCCACCTTCCCTCTCCCATTCCACTTCGCCCTTCTCTCGTCACGTGAACCCCCTTCCCGAGTTCCCTTCCCCCCTCCCAGGTTCCCCTCCCCTCTCCACAGTTCCCCTCGCCCCACTCTCGCGAACCCTCTACCCGAGTTCCCCACCCCCTCCCGCATTCCAAACATTCAGTCTCTGTACATTCAGTTTTCGAACAGCTCGCGTGCCACCTATTGCAATTTTTTACGCAAATTTCATAATGTCTGAGCTCACCAGTAGTTTTATGCAAACCTTGTCCTGACAATAACGAACACAAAAAAAAGAATTATCCAATTTGGTGCAGTCATTCGGAAGTTATGCGAGTACATACATTTCGGCAATTCATTTTTATTTACATAGATAGATAGATAGATAGATAGATTAGATACTATACAACAGGGTGTAAAAGCACGTACCCGAAGAATTTTAACCAGCGATCCCTCAGCATATTTGGAGTAAAATGCGTAGATGAAATTTTGCTTTTTATTATTTAAAAAAATTGTAAAACAAAGCCACTGATCACACTGCTGCACGTCGTGACGGGTTCCCTTAAAACTCGCTGTCTCTTCTGTTACCGCGATGCTGGAACGAGACGGAATGTGTACCACGTGACCCGCTAGGCTGTACCCAATATCTCAATTGCGACGTGTGATGGAATTTTTTTGTTTGTTTATAAATAAAATAAAAATAGTGTGTATATGTAAAACTGAGGTGGAGCTCCGCTGTTTATAGATGCGATTTGCAAAAGTATGGGTGAAGGATGTTAGCGAAATTTTGTAACATCATGTCTAATCGCCTTTATTTTTATTAAATCAAAAAAATCACGCGCTATTCTATTATAACTGTAGGATTTTTGAAGCAGAAAGTGTTAAAACCACGTCAAACGGTAATGTTGAGTCTTATTGCTTTTAACGTTAACATTTCAAAGAACTAAGCTATGCTTTAAATTTTCAAAATTGGAACGGATTTTTTGAATTCAGTCAAGCTAAAGAAGGTTCCTAGTTTTATTCCAAAAATTATTTTCTTTTATTAATTACTAGCAGATCCGGCCACACGTTGCTGTGTGTTATCCAACCTTTATAACCGACGCCATTTGTTAATTTGCATACATATTAAATTCACACCGCCCGCTTGCCAGCTGCCCGCTGCCCGAATCAAATCTTTGAATTTCTCGACTTTTCTCTACTATAATATGCATATACACATAAACCTTCCTCTTGAATCATCAGTGAAAACCGCATGAAAATCCGTTGCGTAGTTTAAAAGATCTTAGCGCACATACAGTGGGAGCTACTTCATTTTCGTGATTTTTACCAGTGTTGATATTACTATCGTCTCGTACATATGTGAATGAAGACTTCTGTTCAAGATTGTTCTGTTCCACTCGCTTCAGAGTTGTATTCTTATCTTTGAATATTTGAAGAATTTTCTGAGGGACTCTTTCAGGATCGAAAAGAGAACTTTCTGATGATCTGAACCCGTTTGCCAAATTTTCGGATGTCTTAGAGTCTACCGGTTCTAAAGTACTCAAGCGTCCTTGGAAATTCTCTAATTACACCCATATTTCTCACCTTCCATTAAATTAATTGTTTTCGCCAAGCGATTTTTAAGATTCAAATCTGTATTGTGCTTTAAGGTCTAGAATATTTTTCAGCTTCTCAAATCCTACAAATTTAAATGTCCAGTGATTTTTTATGGTTCTGAGCTAGTCATATAAAATCTTGGAAAGCTTTGTCATTCGTTGTAACGATTAAACCAAAGAGTTTCATTCGTCAAACAGCCATAAACTGAAAATCAATGACGACGCAACTATATGCATCTCCTGCCTTCGCCTAGCCTTTTATCTAAGGACCTGATCCTAACTGACTTTTCCAAGTTTTCCAGCTTCTCAAATCCTACAAATTTAAATGTCCAGTGATTTTTTATGGTTCTGAGCTAGTCATATAAAATCTTGGAAAGCTTTGTCATTCGTTGTAACGATTAAACCAAAGAGTTTCATTCGTCAAACAGCCATAAACTGAAAATCAATGACGACGCAACTATATGCATCTCCTGCCTTCGCCTAGCCTTTTATCTAAGGACCTGATCCTAACTGACTTTTCCAAGCTTTTTCAACTGACGGTTCCAAGACAACCCGGAATCAACTGAACTCAACACCTCTTTGAAAAGTCATTAAAAGCTACGAAAAAAATGAAAAATAGCCCATAACCGTGTAATCCAATTAACCAATTTTTTTTTAATATATTTTTTTCCACTTTTAATGACTTTTCAAAGGAGGTGTTGAGTTGTGTTTATTCTGAGTTGTTCAACCACCATAACTGACATTGTATGGACAATATGCCTACGTTCAATGAATAACATTTTATCTGAAGAAAGGAATAACTCAATCCTTAACAATTAGGTTCCACGTGGTTGTGTCGAAATGAAACGTTTATTTTAAAATTATTGATTACAGTTCACAAATTGATTCGCGGAGAATATATGCGACTATTGTTCAATAGGTGTATAACGTACATCTTCAAATAATCTTCCTTTTCATTACTAAACTTCTTTCATTGCTTCAAATGAGTAGTTTCAAAGAGATAAAATAACATGGGAGTAAAAGTTTAATGATTTATTGTACCAAGTTAGTAATAAATACATAAATTCTGTGGTGTTTACGACTATACCTACACGTCATGTATGTCATATTTCACTTTCCTCGCAAAAGCTAACCGCTTTGTAAGAATGACCACCCACAAAAAGGGAGAAAATCGTTTAGACATTAGGTCAAATAATTTATGTGTCAAAATGCTTTTCTGCTCGGGTTCTCCAATTAACATTCCGCAAGACTAATATGCTGTCTTCTTGAAACTGCGAACTTAATGGCCCGTGATGTGCGATGACATTTTCTGGCTCCAGAATTAGAGCACCTTAAGTGTTGTAGTGTCTGGTGCCAATTTGAGCTTTGCGACCCTTGCGGTAAAGGAGAGATTGCCTCGGTAGGGATATGGGCGGAATGTATATAGCTGAGAAGTAATGTAGCTACGATTTAAATAGCGCCAGATTGTTCCACCACAAGCGAACCAGAAATGGCGCAGGGATAACGGGGTGGTTAGAAATTAACTGAAAATCTTACACAGAATTTAATTTGAAATGTGAAAAATTATGATACCTACCTACCCGAAACCTTCTTGATTTTGTTCCGTAAAATCAACCAATATAACCCTTAATTTGATGGTTTTCAATGTGGTAAACGTTCTGGAAAAAAAATTGTACGAGAAATTAGTATATTTTAATAATATATATTTTTTAATAATGTTAATTTGTTCTAAAGAATGCAAATACTTTTAGTACCTACGCTTTTAACTATCATTTCGAAAGCAAAATGTTGGTTCATCGCAGGTCATCTGTTCTTAGCAAGGTATTTTTTTGTTGTTTGTAAAATGAGATTTTGATTGAAACGTTTATTTTTACAATTCGCTGTGATCAACGTTGTCAAATTGGGTACATTATGGTGATTAGTAAATTTTTATATAAATTAAACAGTATATAACTTTGTTAGAACCACTTATATATATTATTAACGCCCACCGGTTTCGGAACGACCGTTTCTTCCTCAGGGCAAACATATAATGACTTGACAATTACAAAACAGTGGCTGGGTACAATGTTTTATTACTAAGTGTTATTTATTTATTTATTTCAATGCCATAAAATGGCTATTACATCCGGTGATACATGATACACAGTGGTACATAGGAGGATAATTACAATAGTGTACATTAAACAAAGTACATATGTATGATAACAACTAGTATTTAGTTATAGGATACAAATATGTTTATAACAAACAAAAAAGAATATGAGCTCATACAAAATACACATTTTTATGCAGAATAAACATAAGTAAATAAAGCTGCATTCTTAGAAAAATTCTCAACATCAAGTATAATATACCTACTTTACTTATGGTACGTTATGGTAGAGGTGGGGGCGTGGCTAGGGATTAATGAAGAGTGGGTGGGGGAAAAGGAACGGACATTGATTGGGAACATATCCAAGATTGGGCTATAAGATAATATTTTTTGTTTATTGATATCTAATGGATTCGTTATTTTGAAGGGATTTTTTATTTCCAAGTTATCTAAGCGTTTTCCTTTATGGTTAATATGAAGAATATTTAGCCCCATATATTTTTCAAAACTATGGTTATTTTCAATGATGTGGTTAGCCAAATCGGAAAAATTATTATTATTAAGACACCTTAAATGTTCGTTGATTCTAATTTCAAAATAAAGAGTTGTTTTTCCATGTTATTTTTTACCTACTGTATTTATGACACAAGAAATATTTATTTTTACAAAGTGGGCATGCGCAATCTGATACAAGGGACATTTTCGATGCTGACAGTGTGAATAAATTGCGTGAACCTCTCTCTGCGGCTAACTTTAGTTTTATTCCACCTACTTTTGAATATTTTATGGGACGTCTTCACCTACTCGCCAGTTCCAATTCCATGTGTAAATTACTGTTTTAATAGCAGAAAATTCCAAGGAAATGAATGTAAGGAGGATGGGGAGAAAAAGAAAGAGAAATGTTATGTGGTGACGACCTGGCTTTTTAGAATCGGGACGAAAATACAGAACTTGTTAGAACCAGGGTTGTTGCGGATGCAAACATTTTGACATCCGCGGATGCGGATACGGATGCGGATTATTGGAGGTTCACATCCGCTGATTCGGATGCAGATGTCGAATAAATGCGAATAATCCGCGTTTGCGGATACGGATGCGAATATCCGTAGCACCCCTACTTCGTACCATAATAACACTTGTGCTGATGATCAAAAGGGTTGAAATCGTGACAAGATGGAAACGCTATTTTTCCCCCTCTCCTTCAACAGCGTTTAACTTCGTGAAATATATATGTATATATATATATTTATTTTAAATTTCTTTTTTGTGAAATCTTAAAATACAAATAAATACATTATAAAAACGGTATACTTAAAATATTAATGTTTTTTTTAAACGCTCGAAAATCGGGCTTCTTGACTACATTCCACCTGAATTTTTCATAATTCCACAATTTTTAATATATTTTATTATATAGTAAATTTATCACGATTGAAAATTAAATTAAATCAATTTTTAGAAAAAAATTAAGCTCAGTCAATAAAAAAATATATTAGGTCATTACATATGAAATTGGCGTTTTGCCGTACTGGCAACTTTGATCTCAAATATCTTCTCTTTGGTTAGGAATTCCAAATTCAAATTTATTCAGCTATTTAATCATGTATTTCTGTTTCGAAAATTATAATTCATTTGTTTTTTCCATAATTTTTTTTTTTCTTTGCGTCACTTAGTTGACAAAATGGAAAACTTGAAAAATCGCGTTATTTACGAGTACGAGTTCCACCGTGGCACCAGTGCTGCAGAAACGGCTCGAAGGATTAATGATGTGTATGGCGACGGTGCCGTAAAAGAAAACACAGTTGTGTTTTTTTTGATTTATTACGGCAGATGTCTATTGTCAGCAACTGCAAACCATGATGGAAAAGCTAGCTGCTAAACAACCGAGGCTGGTTAATCGCTCTAGGCCACTGCTGCTTCATGACAATGCTAGACCACACACTGCACAACAGACGGCTACCAAATTAGAGGAGCTTCAATTGGACATCCACCGTTCTCTCCGGATCTTGCCCCAACAGATTACCATTTTTTTCGAAATTTGGATAACTTCTTGCAAGGGAAAAAATTTAACTCCGATGGGGCAGTCCAAACCGCCTTCAAAGATTTTATTGATTCCCGTCCGAATGGTTTTTTTAAGGGATTAGTAAAGGGATCGATGAACTACCTATGAGATGGCAAAAGTGCATAGATAGCAATGGTACATACTTTGATTAAATAAATATATTATATTTAAAAAAAAAAAGACTATGTTTTTCCCATACAAAACGCTAATTTCAATTCAATATATACAGGGTGTTAAGGGAGTACTTGACTTACTTTAACCAGTGATTCCTGACATTAATTGGAGTAAAAAAAGTAAATGAAATTTTGGTCTCCGGTGACATTTTTTTTTTTTTTTTTTTTTTTTCTACAAAAACATAAAAAAATGGTAGTTTTTGAACAGCTGGAGGCGGGGTAAGGGGTTCGTCGGACACCCGGCTGAGTGACCAATGATGACATGCGGAAGAATTTTTTTTTTGTTTGATTTTGAAGAAAAAATTTTTGAAAAAAAAAAAAAAAAAATCGTCAAAAAAAGTCACCGGAGACCAAAATTTCATTTACATTTTTTACTCCAAATAATGTCAGAAATCACTGGTTAAAGTAAGTCAAGTACGTCCCTTAACACCCTGTATATATTGAATTGAAAGTATGTACCATATATATATATACACGGTGTCCGGAAACTTGTAGTACAAGCGGAAAACTGGTGAACCTACATCCCATAGAGAACCCAAATAAACATAAATATTTTCAATTTAAGCATTTTTACATTTAAAATTTAAAAAAAAAAAAAAAAAAATTAAATTTCGGCTATTTAGGGTTAAAATTTCATCCGATAGGTGGAAATGTCGTAGAACGAAGATGCTACAAAATTTATAAGCTGCCATTAATCTCTTTTCGTGTTCATAGTTTATTTATTTTCATCCCACTAATTTATTCTTCCACCTTTTCTAAAATTTCATTTCTTCTAAGCATTATAATATGGTTAAATTAACGTATTTACTTTGATGTGTACCTACCCGTCATCTTGAAACGGACGGCGGGCAATAATGTACTCTACTTGAAAGATTTTCGGCGATATAACTGGACCAATTCGAACAAGCATTGTGAGAGAAATTATTAGCATAGGTATGTTCTAACTTACATTATGTAATATTTCTTTTTTAATCCAAAAACACTAGGTACATCACAAAAAACGCATTTTAACATGTCATTGGTACATCACAAAAAAACACATATGCGTTGGTATATTCCATTGTAATAACACAATAATTAATCACGTCAAAATATGAAAAAAACACAAAATAATTCACAAGCACACTTTGTTTTAAAGTTTAATTACGAAAAGTTTGTTGTAGAAAGATGTCAACGAGCCAAACGCGTGGACAAAACTGTCGATTGCATTTGTAAACAAACAATTTCCGAAACAACAAAATTTAATGGCGGCCATTATAAAGCCCGCCTTCCACTGCGAGCGGAAAAGAGTCTAGCTGAGCGGGTAACTAGTCATTGATGAACAGAGTGATTCTGTGATTTCAAGTACTGTTTCTTGTGAGGATGTTTTTTAACGCGTAGGCAATGAAGAAATGTTTGCTTAAAAAAAAACATGTAATTAAATTTATATTTGTTTTAAACTTTCTTATTTCCGGCAATTTCATCTCGATGATGGTTTTCCAAGCAGCATCCTTTTTGACGACATTGCGACATTCTTTGCTAGTCGTATCCTATAAACACTAAAATTGGCAAGCGGCTTCAATAAACACCTTCATTAATAGCGGAGCGGATTCGTTCGAACCTATTTAACTCGTTTAGTCTGCTTCGCTCGCAACGTTCTTGATAGAAGCACTTGTATGCAGTTAACGTTTGCTAGTCGAGCGGATTCCGAACAGTGGAAGCGGGCTTTAAACGCGGCCATTTTTAATATTCAAGACATTATTCGCTCGCCTGTTCGCGCACGTGTCGATTGACCCTGAGAGAAAGAGATGGTAATTTTGTTTCGGAATTTTTATAGTCCGGTTAAAATAGATATGAACAACATTAAATTTCTGACCATTTTTGAAATGAAGAAGTCTTTAGCACTGTTCTGATTTGAAACTCGATGAAACGAAAAATAGCGACAAGAAAAAGAGACAAACACATTAACACATACATCAATAGAATTTAGCCTGTGAGAGAGTGAGATAGTACAATCGGTCTCCTCTTTGTGCGGTGCTTCTTAGCCCACTCTTGTCTACTTTAGTTTTCTGAAGGTTTCACTCCTACCGCCTGAGACCTCTAATATTTTTGTTTAGTAAGTACTACAAACTTTGAAGTACAAATACAAAAAAAAACCTTTTTTCAATAATTAACGTACAACAGAATCACCAACGTTTACATGAATTAATGTGAAGGTTGGTGTTGCTTTTTTGCAACTAAATTAGTGGTATTCAGGTTGATGTTACTACTAAGCTGTAATTTCAAATCGGATTACACTTGTAATATGTTTCTGATTTGAAACTCGATGAAACGAAAAATAGCGACACTAAAAAGAGACAAACACATACATCAATAAGATTTAGCCTGTGAGAGAGTGAGATAGTATAATCGGTCTCCTCTTTGTGCGGTGCTTCTTAGCCCACTCTTGTCTACTTTAGTTTTCTGAAGGTTTCACTCCTACCGCCTGCGACCTCTAATATTTTTGTTAGTAAGTACTACAAACTTTGAAGCACAAATACAAAAAAAAACCTTTTTCTAATAATTAACGTACAACAGAATCACCAACGTTTACATGAATTAATGTGAAGGTTGGTGTTGCTTTTTTGCAACTAAATTAGTGATGTTCAGGTTGATGTTACTACTAAGCTGTAATTTCAAATCGGATTACACTTGCAATATGTTTCTGATTTGAAACTCGATGAAACGAAAAATTGCGACAATAAAAAGAGACAAACACATTAACACATACATCAATAGAATTTAGCCTGTGAGAGAGTGAGATAGTATAATCGGTCTCCTCTTTGTGCGGTGCTTCTTAGCCTCCCCACTCTTGTATACTTTAGTTTTCTGAAGGTTTCACTCCTACCGCCTGTGACCTCTAATATTTTTGTTAGTAAGTACTACAAACTTTGAAGCACAAATACAAAAAAAAAACCTTTTTCTAATAATTAACGTACAACAGAATCACCAACGTTTACATGAATCAATGTGAAGGTTGTTGTTGCTTTTTTGCAACTAAATTAGTGATGTTCAGGTTGATGTTACTACTAAGCTGTAATTTCAAATCGGATTACACTTGCAATATGTTTCTGATTTGAAACTCGATGAAACGAAAAATAGCGGCACTAAAAAGAGATAAACACATACATCAATAAGATTTAGCCTGTGAGAGAGTGAGATAGTATAATCGGTCTCCTCTTTGTGCTGTGCTTCTTAGCCCACTCTTGTCTACTTTAGTTTTCTGAAGGTTTCACTCCTACCGCCTGCGACCTCCAATATTTTTGTTAGTAAGTACTACAAACTTTGAAGCACAAATACAAAAAAAAACCTTTTTCTAATAATTAACGTACAACAGAATCACCAACGTTTGCATGAATTAATGTGAAGGTTGGTGTTGCTTTTTTGCAACTAAATTAGTGATGTTCAGGTTGATGTTACTACTAAGCTGTAATTTCAAATCGGATTACACTTGCAATATGTTTCTGATTTGAAACTCGATGAAACGAAAAATTGCGACAATAAAAAGAGACAAACACATACATCAATAAGATTTAGCCTGTGAGAGAGTGAGATAGTATAATCGGTCTCCTCTTTGTGCGGTGCTTCTTAGCCTCCCGACTCTTGTCTACTTTAGTTTTCTGAAGGTTTCACTCCTACCGCCTGTGACCTCTAATATTTTTGTTAGTAAGTACTACAAACTTTGAAGCACAAATACAAAAAAAAAACCTTTTTCTAATAATTAACGTACAACAGAATCACCAACGTTTACATGAATTAATGTGAAGGTTGGTGTTGCTTTTTTGCAACTAAATTAGTGATGTTCAGGTTGATGTTACTACTAAGCTGTAATTTCAAATCGGATTACACTTGCAATATGTTTCTGATTTGAAACTCGATGAAACGAAAAATAGCGGCACTAAAAAGAGACAAACACATACATCAATAAGATTTAGCCTGTGAGAGAGTGAGATAGTATAATCGGTCTCCTCTTTGTGCTGTGCTTCTTAGCCCACTCTTGTCTACTTTAGTTTTCTGAAGGTTTCACTCCTACCGCCTGCGACCTCTAATATTTTTGTTAGTAAGTACTACAAACTTTGAAGCACAAATACAAAAAAAAACCTTTTTCTAATAATTAACGTACAACAGAATCACCAACGTTTACATGAATTAATGTGAAGGTTGGTGTTGCTTTTTTGCAACTAAATTAGTGATGTTCAGGTTGATGTTACTACTAAGCTGTAATTTCAAATCGGATTACACTTGCAATATGTTTCTGATTTGAAACTCGATGAAACGAAAAATTGCGACAATAAAAAGAGACAAACACATACATCAATAAGATTTAGCCTGTGAGAGAGTGAGATAGTATAATCGGTCTCCTCTTTGTGCGGTGCTTCTTAGCCTCCCGACTCGTGTCTACTTTAGTTTTCTGAAGGTTTCACTCCTACCGCCTGTGACCTCTAATATTTTTGTTAGTAAGTACTACAAACTTTGAAGCACAAATACAAAAAAAAAACCTTTTTCTAATAATTAACGTACAACAGAATCACCAACGTTTACATGAATTAATGTGAAGGTTGGTGTTGCTTTTTTGCAACTAAATTAGTGATGTTCAGGTTGATGTTACTACTAAGCTGTAATTTCAAATCGGATTACACTTGCAATATGTTTCTGATTTGAAACTCGATGAAACGAAAAATTGCGACAATAAAAAGAGACAAACACATACATCAATAAGATTTAGCCTGTGAGAGAGTGAGATAGTATAATCGGTCTCCTCTTTGTGCGGTGCTTCTTAGCCTCCCGACTCTTGTCTACTTTAGTTTTCTGAAGGTTTCACTCCTACCGCCTGTGACCTCTAATATTTTTGTTAGTAAGTACTACAAACTTTGAAGCACAAATACAAAAAAAAAACCTTTTTCTAATAATTAACGTACAACAGAATCACCAACGTTTACATGAATTAATGTGAAGGTTGGTGTTGCTTTTTTGCAACTAAATTAGTGATGTTCAGGTTGATGTTACTACTAAGCTGTAATTTCAAATCGGATTACACTTGCAATATGTTTCTGATTTGAAACTCGATGCAACGAAAAATAGCGACACTAAAAAGAGACAAACACATACATCAATAAGATTTAGCCTGTGAGAGAGTGAGATAGTATAATCGGTCTCCTCTTTGTGCGGTGCTTCTTAGCCTCCCCACTCTTGTCTACTTTAGTTTTCTGAAGGTTTCACTCCTACCGCCTGAGACCTCTAATATCTTTGTTAGTAAGTACTACAAACTTTGAAGTACAAATTTAAAAAAAAAACTTTTTTTAATAATTAACGTACAACAGAATCACTAACGTTTACATTAATTAATGTGAAGGTTGGTGTTGCTTTTTTGCAACTAAATTAGTGATATTCAGGTTGATGTTACTACTCTCTGTAATCTCAAATCGGATTACACTTGCAATATGTTTTATTATTATTTTTCGGGCTAACTTGACCGGACTACCTTTCCCCTCCCTCGTCTCTTCCCGCGCGGCTACCTACAAACTGCGAATATGTACGATCAGCTGTTTAACCGTGGAACGACCAAATATTTTATTTTTAAACTGAATTAAATGATGGGCAATTTCAAAATAATGCTTTAAATCCGGATTTCTTTGTTTGTTTTTCTTTTAAATAGTGTTTATTAGTTAGGTACTATGATCGTCGGTAATAATTTACAAGAATTTGCCCAAAACAAAAATCAACTTCTCACTCGATTTACTCGAAAACGAAAGCTCAAATCAAAAAAAGTTATACCACAAAATCGACTCCAAATGTGATGTGGAGTCTCCAGTTTCCCGCTTGTACTACGAGTTTCCGGACACCTTGTATATATATATATTTATATATTATTTATTATTATATATATATATATATATAATAATAAATAATAATATATATATATATATATATATATTTATCGTATCCAACCGTAACTAAGTTTATAAAACGAGATTGTATATCCCATACATACCTGCGTCATCTTTGTTTTTCTTCAACTGGTTTTCATTATTCGCTCTTTCATTCAAAGTAGGTACGTCCCTTCCGCGAGTACATTTTTTTACATTCGGACTTCTCCGGAACATTTTTGTCTTATATAAAGTAAGTCCAGATACTTCTTTTTATTAATGGCGACATTTTTATTTAGATCGAAATATTCATCTACCACGCAAGAAACTTGGATAAACACAGTAAACAAATACTGTAATTAATTCACAACGGGAATCACGTCGATAACTAAACCAAAACAAACAAAACCTGCAGGATCTTGTCACCAAAGTGTGTCTTCCTATTGGTCACGCATTCATTCCGCATTAATTGAAGCGGATGCGAATGCGGGTGCAGATGTTTGAATTAATGCGAATAATCTGCATTTGCGGATGCGGATGCGAATATCCGCAACACCCCTGGTTAGAACTTAAGTTCATTTAATAAGTCAACCCAAGCTTAATTCGTTTTGACGGCCTCCGTAGTTACGATACTTGGCTACAAATTAGGATCATATCCGAGGAGTGCGCAAGTAATTTTTTATTTATTAATTTGTGTTAACTCACAAACTGTTCCTTAAAAATGACATATAGTGTGTATGCGACACGTTTTACAGTGTTACTTTCAGTTTCGCCCAGGTGAAGGACCACCATTCAGAATCTAAACGTTGCTTGAAATGACTTTAGCTTTAGATGTGAATACCCAGGTTCTTTTCCACATTCCTATTTCCCGTTTTGTCCCCCTCCCCACCACTTTCAGAATCACAACATACCCCAAATAGGGATGACATGGTCTCACTGGCTTCAGATGGTTGGGGATAGTTGGACTCTTATGCGTGGTCGGTAATACACCAAGGCAACTTTGTTTTCAATATCCACCATTCCATACTGTTTATCTCTGGTTTATCGTTACTATTTAATAAGGGAAACTTGAAAAATGCATGGAATACTTGTAGTTTATTTTTTTCTGGTTCTGATCGTCGCACTGAAAATAAAAAGGAAATATATGTTTTCATTATCAATGACTGATTTAAAAAAACAATTTTAAATAGCAAATTCCAAGGTTCGATGTGGCAATGACGTAGGATGTTACTGTGACCCGGAAATCCCTCAACAGATGTGGTCCGATATGACGTCGCTCGGCGTCAACACAAACGAATATAATATCGCTTTGGCGGCAAATTTAAAATGTTTTATTTTAAATTGTTAAAGAAAATTTAATAAAATAAATTTAAAAAAACCATTCTTATACAAATTTAACCTATATTGACACAAAAAAAATCGTCAAATGCCCGATTATATTGTGAACCCACTATTTAATGAAATATTATTTTTTTTAACAATTAATTAATATGAAAATATTCATCATTGGTTTAATAAATCAGGTTTTTCTTAATGCGGTCGTGTAAAACTATAAAATATTGGGACGCTAACATTATCACTCCCAAAGCAGATGGCGATAAGGTTTAAATTCCCGCTTAACAACTTAACACTGGACGCCTGTTTTTATTTACAAAGGAAAAAAACAGTGCCGAAAGCGTTTTTTTTTTGGGAAGTTCATGAACAAATATTTAAATGGTAAGTTTTAAGATTTTCACGGCCAAAAGCATTTTCGTTATTTGTTTTTGGGGTGTTATGCCGTGTTGCGCTACCTCCTTCTTTAGGCTAAAGAAGGAGGTATCGCAACACGGCATAACACCCCAAAAACAAATAACGAAAATATTTAAATGTTGTACATTTATTATCTAAAGATCCACATACACATATTCCTCATACAATAAAACCATAACCAAAAAGGGGTTTGAATTTTATAAGCTTGATACTTTTTTTTGGTTATAAAAATCTTGTAGAAAATTCTCGATTACATCAAAGGCTGAGAAGTGTTCTTTTTTTAATAATTTTATTTATTTTTAATAGAAAGTTTTACATGGTATTTACATGATAATTTTACATCTCAGGTTTTTTACGAACCTTCCATTGAAAGCATTTGCTTGTGTATGGAAGGTGAGTGTACAAAAATGTTATTAGTTATTAGTTAATACTTAAATAATTCATTGTACATAGTATATGTGAGCTGGAGTATTTATTTTTATATTTAAAAAAAGAAATAATGTTATTGAAAACTAAGGATATTTGTAAGATCAATTAAGTGACAGTAGTTTTTTTTTAAATTTTTTTATTTTAACTTTATGAGTTAAACCTCAAATTGTAATATTTAAATAAATGAAGACAATATAAGCGAAACTCAATCGAAAATCTGGAAACAGAAAAACCAGAAAAACGTATTGACACCTCTGGCACTCGAACCCAGGACCTCTTGCTTTCCGGGCAAACGCGCTAACCACTGGGTCGCCACAGTATCGGTATGAAATTTGGTCATGTTTAACACGAAGTATGATACAGTTAAACATGACCGTGGCGCAGTGGTTAGCGCGTTTGCCCGGAAAGCAAGAGGTCCTGGGTTCGAGTCCCAGAGGTGTAAATATGTTTCTCTGATTTTTCTGTTTCCAGATTTTCGATTGAGTTTCGCTTATATTGTCTTCATTTATTTAAATATTACAATTTGAGGTTTTACTCATAAAGTTGAAATAAAAAATAAAATATTCATCTTAGACTTGCAGAAAAGTCGATAGATGTCGCATATTAAATAAAATGGATAAAGATTTATCCAGACACTATCCAGAGTGCACTATCGGGTTTGAATCTTGCAATCATACATAAAGATAGTTGCCAATAATATATGCGTTAAAGAAAATGAAGATAATGTAGGTGGTTCTTAGTCGAAGTATAGTACAGTTAAACATGACCGAATTTCATATCGACACCGTGGCGCAGTGGTTAGCGCGTTTGCCCGGAAAGCAAGAGGTCCTGGGTTCGAGTCCCAGAGGTGTCAATATGTTTTTCTGATTTTTCTGTTTCCAGATTTTCGATTGAGTTTCGCTTATATTGGCTTCATTTATTTAAAAAGTAGTTATTTTCTTAAGAATATTTTTAAAATGTCTCTTGACGGAGAGCAGTATTCGGGTTTTATCATTAATGCCCCCCATACACACAAGCCCTGCTTATTTATGGGGGTACATCAAATACATGTATTATATTAATTATTGTATAAAATTTAATATAATTTATGAATCTTTTTGTAAAAAAAAAAAAATATATATATAAATAAAAAAATTCTTCTGTTTTCTTCTGGAAGACGATTGAAAAAAGTTCTTCCCTGGTAATTGTAATGATTCTGTGCAAAAGACGTATTTAGTTTTGGGCATAGAAAAACATGTTTAAGTCGAGTTCTGTTTTCATTTAAAAATGGATATTTATCTTTTTCTTTTATAATTTGAATTAATGAATTTTTAATATATAAATCTTTAAATGCGGGTACTTGAAATTCTTCAAACATGTGTTCTGTTGGGTAGTCCAAGGATTTTTTAATATAATTTTAATAATTGTTCTTTGTATAATTTCTATTGGAAGAAGGTTACATTTATACGCGGATCCCCAACTAATAATAGCATATTGTAAATTGTAAAGTGGTTTGAACTAAGGCATAGTAGTAGATTAAATATAGATTTGTTATCGACAGAAAATTTCTAATTCTTAAAAATATATATATTAATTTTCTGATTTTGTTTACGACCTGACATATTTGTTCCTTCCATTTCAGATTTTTATCGATAATTACTCCGTGATATATATTTTTTATTTGTTGTTTTTAATATTGTACAGTTTGATTTGCAATAAATTTGGCTATGAATTTTAGTATTATCGTGTATGACAATATTATACAGTACTTATTATTATTATATGTATGACATTGTTATACAGTATTCTCTATTCGCAGTATTTAATTAAAGGGTCTAACATATTTCTAAGTGATGAAATGTTGAAACAAAAACATACAAGTTAGCTTTCTTCGTGGTGCTTCACCATAACCAACATCTTTATTATTATTTTTAATTTATAAACTAACGTTTAGACAAGATTTTTATGCATAGCACAAAGGGTAACAATTATTATAAGCAATAATTATCAGCCTGAAACACTCATCAACATTGAAAAATCTTCCGAGAAAAGATACTAGCCGCCAACGGGACTTGAACCCGTGTCCTTCTGATTACCGGTCAGCTGCTCTTGACTGCTGAGCTATGGGGGCGTATCAAATACCCGCCAAATAATTCAATATATACTAGTGTTTCATTCAACAATTACTGCTTATTATATTTTTTCCACCTGAAAACAACCAACTTTATTTTTGCGAGAGAGACATTGTAAGTGTTAAATCCCTCGCTAGGTGGCGTCGAGACAAATTATGACTACATTTATTGGGGAAATACTTAAACTTGTCAAATATTAATTATTATTTTTAATTTATAAACTAACGTTTAGACAAGATTTTTATGCATAGCACAAAGGGTAACAATTATTATAAGCAATAATTATCAGCCTGAAACACTCATCAACATTGAAAAATCTTCCGAGAAAAGATACTTGCCGCCAACGGGACTTGAACCCGTTTGATAAGCCCCCATAGCTCAGTGGTCAAGAGCAGCTGACCGGCAATCAACATCTTTACTTTATTTTTTCCAACTTCCACAAACATACACACCCACATCAAAATATTCCCGCAATTGATAATATCGTAAATGTTATTTTTGTTCCATAATTTTCTAACGATTATTGTTTAAAATAATATTTTATTAAAAAAATGAAACAATTCAACTTTGTCTAAACCACTTATACAGGGTGTTAAGGGACGTACTTGACTTACTTTAACCAGTGATTCCTGACGTTATTTGGAGTAAAAAATGTTAATGAAATTTTGGTCTCCGGTGACATTTTTCATGTTTTTTTTTTTCTACAAAAACATAAAAAAATGGTAGTTGTTGAGCAGTTGGAGGAGGGTTAGGGGGTTCATCGAACACCCGGCTGAGTGACCAGTGACGACATGCGGAAGATTTTTTTTTTTGTTTCATTTTGAAGAAAAAGTTTTTGAAAAAAAAAAAAAAAAGTCACCGGAGACCAAAATTTCATTTGGGAAGATTTTTCAATGTTGATGAGTGTTTCAGGCTGATAATTATTGCTTATAATAATTGTTACCCTTTGTGCTATGCATAAGTGTTCTGTTGGGTAGTCAAAGGATTTTTTAATATAATTTTAATAATTGTTCTTTGTATAATTTCTATTGGAAGAAGGTTACATTTATACGCGGATCCCCAACTAATAATAGCATATTGTAAATTGTAAAGTGGTTTGAACTAAGGCATAGTAGTAGATTAAATATAGATTTGTTATCGACAGAAAATTTCTAATTCTTAAAAATATATTTATTAATTTTCTGATTTTGTTTACGACCTGACATATTTGTTCCTTCCATTTCAGATTTTTATCGATAATTACTCCGTGATATATATTTTTTATTTGTTGTTTTTAATATTGTACAGTTTGATTTGCAATAAATTTGGCTATGAATTTTAGTATTATCGTGTATGACAATATTATACAGTACTTATTATTATTATATGTATGACATTGTTATACAGTATTCTCTATTCGCAGTATTTAATTAAAGGGTCTAACATATTTCTAAGTGATGAAATGTTGAAACAAAAACATACAAGTAAGCTTTCTTCGTGGTGCTTCACCATAACCAACATCTTTATTATTATTTTTAATTTATAAACTAACGTTTAGACAAGATTTTTATGCATAGCACAAAGGGTAACAATTATTATAAGCAATAATTATCAGCCTGAAACACTCATCAACATTGAAAAATCTTCCGAGAAAAGATACTAGCCGCCAACGGGACTTGAACCCGTGTCCTTCTGATTACCGGTCAGCTGCTCTTGACTGCTGAGCTATGGGGGCGTATCAAATACCCGCCAAATAATTCAATATATACTAGTGTTTCATTCAACAATTACTGCTTATTATATTTTTTCCACCTGAAAACAACCAACTTTATTTTTGCGAGAGAGACATTGTAAGTGTTAAATCCCTCGCTAGGTGGCGTCGAGACAAATTATGACTACATTTATTGGGGAAATACTTAAACTTGTCAAATATTAATTATTATTTTTAATTTATAAACTAACGTTTAGACAAGATTTTTATGCATAGCACAAAGGGTAACAATTATTATAAGCAATAATTATCAGCCTGAAACACTCATCAACATTGAAAAATCTTCCGAGAAAAGATACTTGCCGCCAACGGGACTTGAACCCGTTTGATAAGCCCCCATATCTCAGTGGTCAAGAGCAGCTGACCGGCAATCAACATCTTTACTTTATTTTTTCCAACTTCCACAAACATACACACCCACATCAAAATATTCCCGCAATTGATAATATCGTAAATGTTATTTTTGTTCCATAATTTTCTAATGATTATTGTTTAAAATAATATTTTATTAAAAAAATGAAACAATTCAACTTTGTCTAAACCACTTATACAGGGTGTTAAGGGACGTACTTGACTTACTTTAACCAGTGATTCCTGACGTTATTTGGAGTAAAAAATGTTAATGAAATTTTGGTCTCCGGTGACATTTTTCATGTTTTTTTTTTTTCTACAAAAACATAAAAAAATGGTAGTTGTTGAGCAGTTGGAGGCGGGGTAAGGGGTTCATCGAACACCCGGCTGAGTGACCAGTGACGACATGCGGAAGATTTTTTTTTTTGTTTCATTTTGAAGAAAAAGTTTTTGAAAAAAAAAAAAAAAAGTCACCGGAGACCAAAATTTCATTTACATTTTTTACTCCAAATAATGTCAGGAATCACTGGTTAAATTAAGTCAAGTACGTCCCTTAACACCCTGTATAATGCGCAAATCTGACCGGTTTCGGAACAAACGTTCCTTCGTCAGGGAAAGCTTATACCTAAAAGCTTAAACGGTCGAATTTGCGCATTATATAAGTGGTTTATACAAAGTTGAATTGTTTCATTTTTCTACAATGGATAACCACAAAGTAATAGCTACATTCAAAAATATAATATTATATTACTTACGTTTTATTCGAATTCCTTATATTTTGATTTCACTCAAATGTATATTTTTTACTTTTCCCTTATTTGTACACATTTCCACAGAATCCATTGCGATATAATTGAGTTAAAGGTATTATTGTTTGATTTATATATTTTGGATGTTTTTCTGCGATATGTTATCGGTTTTTTTCGTATATCATCAAATAATTATTTTTTGTCATGTAAGCCCCGAAGCACATCCAACGGATATTATTTTTGCGTATACAATAATAACATTACAACGTTGTAAAATACGACAATAATGACGTTGAAAAATACAATTTGTAAAACCAAAAATTTTCACAATACAAAATAATAGCTATTTATAAGATACATCAGCACCGTAAGAAAAAACCTAATGCGGATTTTTATTGAAAGGAATTGGTGATATTGTGAAAATTTTATGTATACCTCAAAATGCCCGAATGAAAGGTTTTGAATAGAAAAACTATTTATAAATGCATTATTATATGAAAAAGGAGGCTAAGGAAGGTGTTAAAAATCCGAGCTCACTTAACAGTGTTCAGCATTCAGTTTACTTTCATCTGTCCTCTGCCGGTTCAATTCCTCATTGTCATACGTTAGGGTTGGTGTCGACACTCCGCTATGGACAGCTAGCTTCTCCTCTTTTGACAATTATTATTTTTATTATTTAACTAACTAACTAAGCATCACAATGGACTGACCGCCAAACTACTCGATCTTGGCACACAATATTTGCCTCATTCACATGGCCCGACGCAAGTATCTGATTCACTTGATCGTGTCATATCTTCCTCGGGCGTCCGCGACTTCTTATACCATTCACATTTGATTCATGTGTTCTTTATATACAGGGTGTCCCAAAAGAAAGTTGATATTTAGTGGATCGATTTAAAAAAAAGTAAGGTTTCTATCGAAAAAATGTTTATTGAATACTAAAATACACAATTTGGGAATTTATTTCTGAAAATGTTCCCTCACGTTCGCGGCATTTATTTAATCCAAGAGTAAAATTTCTTATGACGGCTCGCCAGGTAGGTTTCGTGATGGCTGCCATTTCGTGACGGATATTTTCTTTTAATTGCATCAGGAAAATCGGATTTTTGGCGTACACTTTAGATTTGAGATAACCCCACAGGAAAAAGTCCATAGGGGTTAGGTCAGGACCACGAGGAGGCCAATTTATGTCACCTCTCCTGGAGATCAATTTGCCAGGGAAAATTTCACGAACTCATGGCAGAGACGTATTGGACTTATGTAATGTTGCTCCGTCTTGCTGGAACCATGTTCTTTGGTTAAAGCCAGTAAGTTTGTAGGGGTGCAGCATTAGGTCTTTGTGCAAAATGCTGTGTAACGATGATCTATGCACATTTAAAGCACTTGCGCGCTTCCGAATCGAAAAGTTTGAGTCGTCACGAAAAGACTGATAAACACTCTCTACGTTTTCTACGTTCTCGATGACCTTGGTCACCCGGATTTTGGTTTTGCCAGCGTTGTACTGATCTCTTCAAACTTTTTGACCCATTTTCGAATGAGAGGAATGCTTGGCGCATCATTGAATTGACGAAAACCTCAAATATTGCAGAATTTTCTACGTGCTACAGTCGCCGAATCACAATTTTTGTAAAACTCACACACGCACAACGTGCGGTCGCTCCCGAGAAATGCATCATAGCGACTAAATTCCCAAAAGCCAGACTACTGATTGACATACCCCCCGCGCCCCTCGGAAAAGTTGCGTTCACACAGAAAGCAAAACAAATATCAACTTTCTTTTGGGACACCCTGTATATACAATATATAGTCTATTTGCTCTCAATTAGCATTGACTATACCTGCGCAAGAATGGATTGTATCGATTTCAGGTCAGCTTTTAAGTTTGGCGCGTTCTTTACACCCCGAAGGAAAACATCAAACAACTAAAATAACCTAAATTATGCATATAGGGGTAGCAGGCCATGCTACATCCTACATACATTCTAAATAACATTTGGATATAATGAACTAATGTTCGAAATAATTCTAATTTCAATTCTAATATTTCTAATGTTCCAAATCACATATTTGACGACTTTCGTGGCCAAGCAGTTACGATCCTCGAATAAGGAGGTTGCGGGATCAATTCCCGGCGTGAGTATTATTTTATTAATAAGTTGGTTTTATATCATAATATTTACTTTTTTTGTTTTTTTTAAAAAAAGAAAGACAAACATTCCCGGGTTACGAGTGACCTAACAATGTTTGAAAATCTCCTACTACCACCACAAAAAGCCGAAAATGTTGCTTGTGTTGTGATGGAGGACTTAGCCAGCCGAGGAATCGAACACGGGACGCCCGGGTGGGACCCAAACGCGATGCCCACTCAACCACTGACCTGTCAGCAAGTATACCAGAGTATACTTCCTCCCCCCCCCCCCTCCCTCCAATACCTTCAGCCTCACAACATGCCCCAAGTATTATAGATGCCGTAGATGTATTATAGATGCCGGATGAATTATTATTATTGGAGTTCATATGCGCTATTCACACAAAACGAGAAAAAAGGCAAAGATTGTGGTCAGAAAATATCGACAATCTGTCTATTACTTACCGAGCGTCTCTAAAATAATTTAAAAAAAATTGCAATATTTGCGAGTAAGCCTGTACTCGGAATGAAATCCTCTTTCAGTAGCGTAAGTTAACTACAGGTGTCTCCAAGTGCATTGGCCGGGGCCAGTCGAGGGGCGCGTCGTATTTACTATTAATGTTATTTCCCCCGTTGTAAGTAGCGACCGGCGACTGGCGACCTCCACACTTTACGGGCTCCGTGTTCTCTCGGCTGGGGTAATCCAATTACAGCTACCGACCTGGTTGCTGGAGCAAATTCAAGGAATCAAGGAACGTTAATCATCGATGGGGTATCGCTTAACATGACATATAAGCGTTGGCTGAATTGAAAATTTATTTTATTATCACTCACAGAATGAAAGCGTTAGTTGGTGATATTAATAAACAAACGGTGATCGGACATTTCAACAAAGTTGCAATTCATCATTCATCACTCCTTTGAGAAGTCATTATATTATATATAAAGAAAATCATAGGTTAAGTGGGTAACGTCAGGTGAAGTTATGGGATATTTTGTGTTTTCCTCACTTTTAACGACTTTTCAAATGAAAATCATTTTGCCGTGGAATGTAAAACCACCAGCCGAATCACCTGGTATAATCCAGATTCGTAGATGCTCACAGTATCGACCTGGCGAAACACCACCATTATTATCAAAACGTTGCTTGCTATGGCTTTAGCCGTGTTTGGTGACCAGATTTGAATAGTAAGAAACTTCCTAACCTTCATCCACCCGCCCCTTACCTACTTATTTTAGCCTTACATCATTCCCCAATTGCTCTGTGCGGTTGTGACTCTTGTGCTAATATTCACGTAACTTTCAAAGTCACGAGGAACGGCCCCCTTTTCTGTTATGTTTTCAATCAATCTTCGCTGAATTTTTAATTGGGCATTCTTGTATTATTTGCCCTTCTTGGCTTTGCCAAGACACTGGAGTAGCCTTTTATGTAACAACACTAGCGCAGACCCGTGAAATTTGTTAACATATTTTATTATATATTTATAGAATAGTTCTTCGACGAAACAGATTTTCAAAAATAATTAAAATGTTAAAGGAACTAAATTGGTTGACCGTGAAACTTGATGGTGAAATTATTGAAAATGTTACTGAAATGAAATACTTAGGAGTTATATTAGATTCCAAACTAAACTTCAATAGACATGCTGAATACACCCAAAAGAAAATTGGCAAAAAGATATCTTTTTTTGGAAGAATTCGGCCAAAAATTTTCAGAAAAACTGCAATCACCATATACAATTCAATTATTGCTCCACACTTCAACTACTGCTCAAGTATACTTTTCCTATGTAACGAAAGAGAACAAAATAAGTTACAAATTCTACAAAACAGGGCAATGAGAATAATTCTTCGACGAAACAGATTTTCAAAAATAATTAAAATGTTAAAGGAACTAAATTGGTTGACCGTGAAACAGATGCTGACCTTGAACACGATGGTATTTATCCACAAAATATTGAACAACACGTTACCAAAATACTTCTCAAATAAAATTGTATACAATAAAGACATTCACAGATATAACACAAGGACGTGCAAGGAAATTAGGCTACAAAAAAAGGACAAAGCGAATACGCAGAACAGTCTACTGTACAAGGGGATGAATTTGTATAACACACTACCAGAAACTTTAAAGTCCACACCAATTGGTAAGTTCAAGATGTATTGTAGGAGCTACATAAAACTTGAAAAAATATAGTGAATATGAAATATTATTATCAATTAGAAATTTGTAAACTTAAATGTACAAATTACTAAAATAAAAATTATTATTATTATTATTATTATGGTAGGTACTATTTTGCTTGACATTATCAGTTCCAAATGACAATTTCGCTTGACAAAATCAGTTCCAAGTAGACAAATCAATTGCAATAACACTTAAATAAAACAAATCCCATTTCATTGAACAAGAGTTACACAGAGAGACAGACCCAGAACCAGTGGCCTAGCTGGGAGGGGGGGGGGGGCGCACGAGAGGACGGTCTGTAGCACTATGGCTCCCCGTGGAGCGCCGTGAAACGGGAGAATTTGTGTCTAACGGTCTTTTCATAGGCGACACTAACCAATATTTATGATGAAATTTTAATCCCAAGAAATTCTTTAGTAACCCCCCCCCCCCCTTATTTAAATAACTGATTGTAGATTCCTCGACCGAATTATTTTCAGTATTAAGCCTTTCAATGTGAAGAAGGTTTAAGGTTGTGGTTCCATAGAAATGTTTGCGCTCTCTGATTCTTAGAAATTTTATCCCCTTGGTAATTTTGCAACAAATCGGATCCGGATAAGGTATTGAGTACAAGGCTTTTTCATCCAGCTTACTGAATATAATATTCACGACTCTTTGCAAGTCAGTTATCACACACGATGTGGGTATTTTACGTCACACCTATACCTAAACTAATAAAATACATTAATCTTTGCTACTTTGAGTATGGTTGAAAAATTTATATTCCTATGTTCTTCTCTAAGTGACGAGGGAGACTGTAAAACAGAAGAGAAAAGAAGGATTTGCATGACAAAAGACGTCATGAGCAAATGCAAATGATGTGGAGTGGCGGAGGCGTATCGAACCATGAAGTAGACTCCTACCGGCGGCATATTCGCAAATACGCGACGTTGTGTCCATTCGGGATATTTTGCGGTTCTCGGTAAATCGTGGCGATACGTCTGATATTCACCTCTCCATTTATAGTCGTATTGTTATAACCCTTCGAGTAATACGAAAATAATATCATATAACTTTTTGTCAGTCAAGGCTGGCGCGCAAAACTCCCGATTCTTCCCATATATTGTAAATGTTTACATTGGTTATTTTTTATCACTTTACAAAAACAAAATTGTTCTAAAATCTAGATTAAATAATCTTTCCGATGCATATATTAGAAATTAATTACTTTGTTTCTAAATATTTAAATTTTGACATTGAAAATGTAAATTGGCTTAAATAATACATACTATTTATTTATTTATTTTATTCAGGTTCTCCATAAAACAGTTATACACTAAAAAATTATGGAGAAGATTACTTTTTTTTTAAAGTGCACGGGGGCAGTTTAACTATGTTGTGACGTATGTCAAGAGATAGTTACTGAATTCTCTGTAGGTGACATTGAAGATGTCGATGCTCAATGCACAGTAGTTAAGCAGTTGAGTCGCCCTGCTTAATGGTGCATTCTGATAGGCAGAAGTTCTCGCTTTCGGAGCATAAAAAAGTGCATGGGATCTCCCACGAGTATACGCGTTAGGAACATATAAGTTGATCTCTTTCAATATTGGCGTATTTAGTATGATACCGGAGATTAACTTAAAAAAATGTTTGCCTAAAAATATTTTTCAGCGGGCTTCTAGGGTGTTAAAATCGAGCATTCCTGTTAAGAACAATGATGGATACAGGAATGGGTAGTATGTATAATCCCTCATATACAGGTAACGCATAAACCTTTTTTGCACTTTTTCTATTTCTACCTGCGGATTTCCCGAAAAAGTATGTAAAATAAAAGAAACTTAAAATTTTAATTACATATATTTGTTATTCTTTTACTGTTATAAATTAAGTTTGTTACTCTTTCACGCAAAAACTACTGAATGGATTTTAATAAAACTTTACAGTAATATAGCTCATACATCAGAATAACATATAGGCCATATATAACGGCAAGATCTGGCGTTATGAAATTTGTATAAATGAAAATGTGTGTATTTCATATATTTTAGCGGCAGGCAGAATAAGCAGGTGGAACGGGAACGCGGGAGGTGGCGTTCGCGGAGAGCGAAGAGACGAGGGAAGGGGAAGGCGGGGAAGGTGGAAGGGAACGGGGACGCACGGGAAAGGACATGCAGGGAGAATCAATTTATTTCTTTGAATGGCATTGCAAAGCATGCCGGTGACCAGCTAGTTTATAATAAAATTGTCACTTCACTTTTTTATTTTATTTTAAAATTAAATGTAAAACTTTGTTGTTTTGGTTGGGGGTACAAAAAGATTTATCTTATTGTGAGATGATCGGGTTTGTAAAATATCTAAAGAACATAGGTCGTATATTCGTAAGGCAATGAGAAGCATTATTTCTTTCGTTTTCTAACATAAAAGAAATCACAAATGTTTGCACGACAGGAATAGAGATATCTAACTTTTTATAATGCGCGGTCACTCTGGGACAATTTGGGTCGCCTATTATAAACAGGTTAAAGTTCACCGATCGTGCATAATTTTTAATGGAAAATTGAAATTAAATTACCCACCCACTCTACATTAATACCTAACCACCCAATATATATTATTGACGGATTTTTTGATTTCGAGAGCTTCTAGATTGTTTAGAATTCTTGTTTAAATAGTAACGCTTTTTCAGAATTCGCAAACCATATAATAGAAACTAACCACTCACTCGATACAACCTCCGGCACTAAAATATTACATAAAAATGGAATTGGAATTCGGTTAAACAATCTAGAAGCTCTCGAAATCAAAAAAGCCGTCAATAATAAATCAAACATTATTAATAACCAAATCAATTTATCTGATAGTCCCATTTTTAATTTATTCCGTTAACATCTTCTTCCTCCCTCTCCCTCCCCCCCTTACTTACCCATCCTGTAATTATTTTTGTCTCCCTCTTTTCTATTTGTATCGCTTTCTGGCACCAATAGGGTGTTGCCTATTCTGTTGCTATCTCTTTCACTCATTCTCTTAATTTCTTTTATATATGTATGTCTGTAGATAATTATCTTTAGTTGTTATAATAAGCCCTGATGAAGCTCGAGATGAGCGAAACCTGGTTGGCTGTTAAAAATCAATTCTAATAAAAAGTGGTGCTTTACAAAGTGTGTTTTTTAATTTAAAGTATAAGCTTTCCCTAAAGAAGGAACGTTTGTTCCGAAACCGGTCGGATTTACGCATTATATAAGTGGTTTATACAAAGTTGAATTGTTTAATTTTTTTTTTTTTTAAATATGCTTGATTTAAAACCTAACTTAATCTAACATAACATCTTAATTATCTGAAACGAAAAAATTGCTATCACGCAAAACGCAAACTCGTACATAATTGATGTGACTATTTGGATGGAGCGCTGCCGACACATCCCGAGTGGATTGATGCGTGGAGTATTTACGAATATGCCTCCCGGCACTGATTTTGATTTTATTGCATAACCAACACCTCTGCCATAGGTCACCCCAAGTGGTTCGATAAGTTTAGTGACTTTGCAAAGGTACCTAGGTTCATCGTGTGACGTGTGTCCAATCTTTCTCTACCCATCGTCTTGCACCGCAGCGGGAGATGTGGATTCACACGTCCCTCACTTCATGACACTTTTATCCCTGGATTCCTACCTACTCTTCATATCTTTTTTCTTCCCAGGACTTCATCTCCTTTCTTTTCTTAAATGACTTTTCTTATTTTCAAAGATTATAATAGAAAACGTTCAAAATAGATTTTTAATATTATAATATCCGTTCCTTTAGATCTGATGTTAGTAATGAAGACTCAAAGTTCTTCAAAATTCAGACCTTAACTTGTCGAAGAAATATAGTATGTAGATTCGTTAATGTTATTTAAAATTACACATAACATAATCGATTGCCCTGATCTTCTTCAACGCCTAACATTCCATGTTCCAAATCGTAACAGCAGACATTCACTTACCTTTTATCTCCCTCTTTGCAAGACCAACTCTAAATAGAACTAATTTATCTACATATCTACAGCAACTACACGACAAAATACACTATTCTACTGAAGCATTCATAAGCGCAACTATATTGCACACTCTCCGATACAATGATTTCACACTATGGGAAATCCGTACTTAGGTGATATTGACATATTTAACATAAACTTGACGAATTTTGTTGATCTCGTAAAAAAAACTCATTCCAAAACTATTCCTAAACAATATCTGTATTTTTGTAAACCTATGAAATTGATGGAATTTTTATATTTTTTGTGATTTGTAAGCTGTTTTATCTAATTTTATTTTTATTATTTCTGTATATGTTTAAAAATCATCTGTCATAAATTAACTGTACTACCAAACATGTAAAAGCCCTTTGGGCGTTAAATAAATAAATAAATAAATATCCACATACTCATTTAAATTAAATTTGTATTACCACATTACCATTTTTAACTAGACTTTGCATAACATAAAACGAAACTCACTAAGCAACATGACCCAAACCGGAAAGTTCAATCCCTATATATTCCTATACTTTGCATCTTAATCCTAAATAAATTAATTAAGAAAACACCCTTACAATGTCACACTTTATCATTCACTTTCATCAGTGGAAAGTTCATAATTGGCATAATTAACTATCTTTATTATTGTATTATTATTTAATCTCTGATTTTCCGTCAACTTTTTCTAAAATAAATTAAATTACAAAAGCTCTGAGTGATATTATTTTCCTAAGAGCCTCGAGTGTGGGTTAGTGAAAAAAAAACTTCATCCTATTTATTTTAGACCGTAGGTACCTATTTTATTTTCTATTTATTTTTTTTAATTGGCAATTTACCTTAAAAAAGTGCTTTGAGCCTGATATCGTATTTCCATTGAAAGTTGTTGATATCAACTATTAAAAAGGTTAAATTGATGTTTTAAAGCTCCTGTTCAGGATGGTGGAATTATTTTGAAAACTGAACACAGGTGGATACTTTAACACATGACCACACAACTTACTATTTCCCAGTTTTTACTTCTTTAGCACTAAATTTTTGCTTCACAAACAAGTTTAGAATGTAATAAAAATTATAGTTACCTAGTAGATTTTGGAATATCAAGGGTTAACTTCTCTCTCAACTCGTATGGCTGGCAATGTGACAAACATCTTTGCAGAAGAAAAGCCAGACACACAGGCGCTGATGGATACGTTATATCATCAGTAATCCGGTTGGCATGACAAAAACGTTAATTACAAGTGTTGTGAATCTTCTCTCATGTCTCCTGGTATCTACGAGTATATTCACATCATTTAGTTGCAGACAGTGAACTTTTGACTTAGATTTCTAATAAAGACGACCTCGTCAGATGCAGACCGGTAACCTCGAGATGATGTGTTAAAAAAAACATTGTAAAAGAAGATAATAAATGAAAAACGAAGCAGAAAACAACAGTCGCAGAATTGAATATAGAATCCCTCTAGTACCAGATAACACTCTACTGAGATACTGAGCCCTGATTATTTTCTGTTGTCTTTATTGATCTCACATTATACACACCTAAGAATATTTTTCCTTTATTTTTCTAAATTTTTACATTTATATTTACAATATTATGAAATCATAAGAGTAATGGGAACCCACTAAGGCGCAGCCTGTGCGTGAGTAATACAGTTATATACATTTTATTATTGTACCCAGAACGACATTGGGCATAAAAACAAAAAAAAAATATTTAAACAGTTTGTACAAAAATATACAACAGTGTAATAATAAGTGTAGGGTTTGTGAGAAACATGTGGTGTTTAAAACTAAATAAATAAATTTTAATTAAATAAGTAAATGAATTGTTAAGCCAAAATTTTAACGTAGTTAAGTTGTTATTTGAATTTTTTCGGTAGAATCTAAGGACGGGTTGTTTAAAAAAAATTGGAGGGGTTCCTCAAATATTTGATGTTAATTTTCACGTTCCGTGTAAGTTCTATTCAAGTTCTGTTTTTATATCATTTAACAGGACAGTTTCTTCATAAAATTAAAATAAACACAGAACTTGAATATAACTTACACAGAAAGTGAAAATTAACATCAAATATTTGATGAATCCGTTAAAATTTTTGGAACAAGCCGTCATAAGAGTGTTTCGTTTAGATTAATTAATAGTATCTTCTTCTTCAATTATAAAATATAACAATGATGTGTTTAACCTTCAAAGAGTTATTCCAACGAATTGAAAATGTCTTAATCAATTTAAAGTAAACGTTGTATTCACTTTACAAAAGCGCCTCGTTCCAAAATAATATTGCTTCTTTTGCTTTGGATTTGAGATTAACAGTTTTTTTTTTATGTTTCACTAGTTTAATGGTTTACTGAGCTCTCATTTTAACCTTAGCCACTGGAACGATTTTTTCCGAATTTCGGAACCACTTACAAAACCTAAAGCTGATAAGCTTCCGAATTTCGGAAGATTCTCCCTTGACGCACTAAAAATTTTATTTAAATATTTTCGAAAACTCCCGCGATCTGTAATTTGCATAATCATGTAGTTGACAAAATTCTTTAGCGCTTTCACCAGAGATGTCTCAATTCTTTGTTTCTATGATTTAATTACGGAAATTTCTAGATCGATTATTTTCGCGGCAAATCACAATAATTGTCAACGGAATTGTATGAGAGCTGTCAACCGCGCGTGCTATTAGAATGTCGTAAGTGTTGGTTTTAATTGATGTTTTGTACAAATTTATATAAAACAGTTATCACAATTCAATTATCCATCTGTTTTACGTGTTTTCAAGGGTTCAAACAGAAATTTTAGTGACTTTTTAAATATTTTACATTAACCGAATGTGCATTTCAAATTTCATCTGTTGAATGTGTAAATTTTCGCAAGTATCGATCCAATTACTTGACGTGTGTATAGTTATTCAATTACAGTGATTCATAACGAATATGTACATGTACATTTCATTTAGTTGGGTTAAATTTTAATCAGTTATTTACAGTTCAAATACTTCGCAGTAATTTCAGAAAAAAATAGCCATTTTTGTTGATAAAGGTGCAACCACACAATAAAAAGCCAGGATTGTTTAGTTTTGTAATTAATTTTAAATTTCAGAACCAACAATCAAGAGAATACTCCACGAACCAGGTAAACAAAATTTATTTTAGTATGCAATATTTTACAAAATATAAGTAATACATTATTTTTAATATAAATATGCACAGAGTACTGATGTCTGGAAATCGAAGAGGCAGGGGGAGAGGAAGGATACTGGCACCAGCTGCTACTGATACTGCATCAACTGCAATAACAATAGCAGCTGGTGCCGGACTACCTGCACCACGAGGACGTAGGCGTGGACGCGGCCGTTCATCTGCAGCTGCAGCTCGGTCTGGAGTGTAAGTATTTTGTAATTTTTTAAAGTAGGTATTACTTAGGTGTGAATCTGTATTGTGCTAATGATATTTTCAATATTTTAATAGTGATCCTGCTTTGCTAACTGTTCGGGAGGACCGTGCCAGAGCCCAAAAGGCAGTTCGGGCGCAGTCTGCTTCATTCCAACTGGAATTTGAAAGCAGAAAGTTCCAGAAGCAGGCGGCCCGCATATTACTCCCGACAGCACCACCAAGAAAAACTAAAAGAAAGTAAGTATTTAGATGCACGATAATATGTTATTGTTTTTCCGGAGTGTTCCGCAACACTGATTTGGATCAGCTCTCTGGTTATCTGTATTATGCACAATCAGTAGAATCGACGCTGTTTCATGACACTGCTTATTATCGTTTATTTATTTTACCTACTGGCTTTTTACAGATGCAGTTCACGCATGAATGAGAACAATCCGTGAATTTAATTTATCTATTTGTTTTCAGAAATCCATCTCCGGAGAGAATAGCGTGTCCCTTTACACAAGGGACTTCGGCAACATTGCCATCGCCTATTCCTCCTCCGTGGCTGACTGCTCCCACCGCTCCAATTCCGCAACTTGTACATGAGACATCGTGGGATGGAGAACCGCAGCGGGGTGAACTCTTCTCTCCGGAGACTGGCTACAATAGCGAGCTGTGGGTGGATGTACCACTCTGTCAAGATTTGACTGCGTTTGAGAACGGTTAGTTTATTTTTAAAACGTCAGACCAGAGGCGGTCCATTACGGATGATCAAAGTGATGCAAAATTCATTTGCATACCTTCTTAACCATCACACACTATTTCCCTACTTTGGTAGACCGAGAGGATAGCCCGCCAACACACACTTTGATTTATTCCCATTCGTACATCGTCTCGTACAATCCCTTCTATTATTCTGACTCTTGATATTGCACGACTCGAGCATTTGATTCACTTGATCGTGCCACGAGTTTACTTTTTTAAAACGTCGTACCAGAGGCGGTCCATAATTGAAATATAGACACATTAAATTAATCTGTGTTTTCTATTATTGCAGAGCAAGACATGGGCAGAGTGGGAATGACCAACGACATCGACGCAGCAGCTCTCTATGAAGAAGAGTCGGCACTAGGAAACCGTGAGTTAAAAAAACTAAACAACTAAATAAATCTGTCAGTGGTTCAGTGGGCATTGCACTTGGGTCACACCAAGGCGTTCTGTGTTCGATTCCTCGGCAGGCTAGATCCTCCATCACAACTCATGCAACATTTTCCTTATACTATGGTGGTAGTAGTAAATTTTCAAATATTGTCGGGTTATTCGTAACCCAGGAATGTTTGTCTTTCTTTAAAAAATAAAACAAGGATGCGTTGCATACATTCGTATATCAATTATTTTATTTAATTCAATTATTTTACAAACCATTTGTAAAATAATTGAATAAATAAATATTCTCCGTCAGCGATCGCAAAAAATCACCTCGAGAGTAAAAGACACCCAATTAAATTACGCATGATTAAAGTGCTGCAAAATTCATTTGCATACCTGCTTAACCATCACACCATTTCCCTACAGGGGTAGACAGAGAAGATGGACCGCCAACACACAATTCGATGAAGGGCGGAATTACATTTGTCTGTCGTGTCGTGTCGTGACGAAACAGAACGGTATTGGTTTTCATACATTTAGTGATTTTCACCACAACACGACAGACTAAAATAAACATCACCGTACTAAATGTATGAAAACGATACCCCTCTGACGCGTCATGACACGATAGACAAGTGTAATTCCGCCTTCATTCACATTTGTACATCGTCTCGTACATTCCCTTCTGACTCTTGACATTGCACAAGCATTTGATTCACTTGATCGTGCCATTAGTTAACTCTTTTAAAACGTCGTACCAGAGGCGGTCTGTAATTGACAAATAGACACATTAAATTAATTTGTGTTTTCTATTGTTTCAGAAATGGACATTGAGAGCGACATGGATGAAGCGAGTGAAGCGAGCCACGGAACGAGCGATGAGGATACCTCATGCATGCTACCAGGACCTTCTCAAATTCGGTTTAATACTACCCTTGACTCCGATATGGCCATTGCGACAATGAGACAAGACCTAGACGACAGCGAGGCAATGCGTTCGATTCTGCCGCCTGATAGTTACTCTTTCGATTGGTCCAAAGATACCTCCCGGTTTAATGGGATAAGGGAGACATTTACAGGTATGCCAGGACCTACTTTCAATACTGACGAAATGGGCAAACCTGTAGATGCCTTTCTTAAAATCTTTGATGCAGGTTTCGTCGAACTGATCGCGAGAGAGACCAACAGGTATGCAGATCAATGTATTGCCAAGAAACAATTCAAGCGCTATGCGCGTACCAATAAATGGGCTCCCACGAATAAAGAGGAAGTGTATGTATTCTTGGCAATTTTAATGTATCAAGGTATCACTCCCCTTCCTGTTGAAAAAGACTACTTCTATTCAAAAAAAATCACCGCCATGCCTTATTTCAGCCGAGTCATGGATTATAATCGTTTTCTTCTATTGAAAAAATTCCTTCACTTCACCAATAATGAAAGTCTTTCTTCTGATGTACCGTTATCTGTGCGAAGGTTACAAAAGATTCAACCTGTCTTGGACCACCTCTCAAGTAAGTTTGAAAGCTTATACCTGCCCGAGCAAGACATCTCTCTGGACGAATCCTTACTCGGCTATAAAGGCCGTCTGGGATTCGTCCAGATGATCAAAACGAAAGCGGCTGGCGTAGGTATAAAATCTTACGAGCTTTGCGAGTCCAAGTCTGGCTATCTTTGGAAATTCCAAATTTATACGGGGAAGACCATTTCCAATCAGGTTGAATCGACAAATCCAGACCAGGAAGATATGACGGAAGACATGACGGATGACATGACACCGACCAACTTTTCTAGTGCTCACGGTAACTTCCCAGTTGGATCCACTGCAAAGATAGTGTACGACCTGGCCAGCCCTCTATTTAATAAAGGGTACACGCTGATAATGGATAATTTTTATAATAGTCCATTATTGGCGCGATGCCTCAAAAAGAATGGGATGGACTGCATGGGCACATTGCGGTTGAACCGAGAATTCGTGCCAACTGCATTTAAGTCCCATCTCAAAGCAAAACTGAGGGAAGGTGAGGTCGCATTCTCGAACTGCGGGGACCTTAATGTTATGGTTTGGTTAGACAAAAACCTGGTAAGTATGTTGTCCACCTACCATAAGGCAGAAATCGGGGCAGTTGAAAAGTATGGTACCTGGACATATAAACCCGAACTTGTACTAGACTATAACAAGGTAATGGGGGGGGTTGACCGAAAGGATCAGCTTTTGGCAAGCTTCCCCGTTGAACGACTGCGAAACCTGGTTTGGTATAAGAAACTTTTCAGGAGACTACTGAGCACTTCGGTGCAGAATGCGTATATATTGTACAGCTCAAAACTCCGCAAGGAAAATAAACGCATTTTGTACCGAACCTTCAGGAGTGAAGTTGCAGACAATCTCCTGCTATTCTGTCGCAGACAGATTCCCACAACTGTGCGGACTGTCAGCACAATATCTGCTGGAAGGTTTCTGCGACCAATCCTGAAAGGCAATCACTTCTTGGTCCGTATCGGGACAATCCATACAAGGGTAGCATGTGAGATGTGTAAAATTATAAAAAAATATAAAAAGACCGCCACAAAGTGTAATGTGTGTAACGTAGCATTATGCTTTGAATGTATGATGCCGTATCATTCGGAAGAATCTAATCTTTGAAGGCTTTTCTTGGGTTTGTTATTTTTTTAATTTTCTTTTTCTTTTTCATTTGAAACTGCACGAGAGTCACAACTGTCCGTCTGCAGTCAGTGATACTATGGTATTCCCGATCGGGGTACGTTATGGGCTGAAGATAGTGGGAATGGGAAGGAGATAGGAAAGAGGATGATGGTGACCTCGCTATTTAGATCTGGCCACCAAATATGGCCAAAGCTATTTTAAGCGACGTTTCAATTTTAAATGCTGGTCTTCCACTAAGGCGTTACTGGGAAAATCTTCCGCTCCGTGCCGTGAATATTTTTATTATTTTAAAATGAATAAATTTGGAAATAATGCATATTAATCCATAATGTTTGAATGTCTTATGAAGGCAGCTGGGCAAGTCCTTTCTTTCCGCATACGTACTTACTTATTCATAAAAATGTTTTTACGATAAAGCCCCCAAAGGTTTGATTTTCAGGTTCTATCGGAGAAGGTTCGGTGGATATTTAATATGTATATTTCAATTCTGATCATTGAAATATACATATTAAAAAAATGCATAGGTATTCTCAGTTTTCCCTGTATATTGTAAATATTAAAATGCTTGTTATATTTTTGCGTCATATCTCTATTTTGTCAATTTTTATATATCTAGTAGAGTGGATTTTTTTTTCAGATCTAGTCACTAAACATAACTATGCTTTTTCAAGCAATGTCCAATACTCTGGAACAATAATTCACAATCATACTATATATTGTTTTGTTTAAATTATATGAGAAAAACCCATTTAAATTATATGAGAAAAACCAATATAAATTGAATAAATTTTTATTACAATTAAATGTATTTGATCTGAAACAATTGTTTAAATTAAATCAATGTACTGTTCTACCATTGTTATGAAAAAAATGTAATATTATTTTAATGAATGTAAAAGCCCACTAGGGCGATAATAAATACAAAAATAAATTATTTGTTCTCAATTATTTTCCTACCTACTACTTTTTTGTCGAAATCCAACTTTTAGGTTTAAAATTATTACAAGTTTTTAATTGCCAATTAAATTAAAAGGTTTCACGGTGTATACCGAGCTTAAGAATCTGTCAAAACGCATAATTTGTCAATAAAAACGGCGAAATATCCAAGATTTATGCAATTAGAAATGTATTTTCTGGAGGATTTGTAATGTGTATTGTAATGCTATACATCTTATTAAAACCCTTGCTTTTTGTTTTACTACGTTATATAAAAACATGGTGATAAATATCTAACGTTAGGTCACAAATGTTTATAAAGCTGGAGTCTGAATTTGATACTGTGATTTAGGGTGTTTTTGTAAAACAATTATTTTAGTTAAATAAAGCAAAAATCACTTTAATTCTTATTGATAAATGTAGACAATGAACGTATCCTTCTAATTTCATAAAGTTACTTTGTGTTAAATGTATTTAAATATACTAAAAAGTGGATTTCATTTTGACACTCCGCAATCTCGAAAATCTATAAAAATATTTCTAGCAAAATATTTCATCAGCTGATTGCGCATAAAAATTGACAGTTTAAAAATATGTTTGCTTCTGTGGTTATCAAGTAGGCCATAGACAACGTGTAGAAATCAAAAATATCCAATGTTGACTTGAAAAAGTAACATTTAGGGCAATTTCAAAGGAACTAACACGCAGGATTCGCACATTTTTAAAGTTTACGATTTTAAAATATTTTTTTTATAACTCCTACGAATATGTGGTAATCAAGAAAAGATAGGTTAATTCATTGGCTATATAGAACTATAATCAGTTTGCATGTCTCCATATTAAAATTCGGAGATATGATTTTTTCAATGTCGGCGGAAAAAATTCAAAATGGACTCGAAAATATAACGAGCAATCCGAGGCAAAAGTTATAAAACGCGCGGTCGCTCCAGTGGTTAATATGGAAAGGAATGTTACGTAATGAGCAATATTTAACCGTAATTCAACTATTTTCACTTTGTCCAAGAGTGAAAGATGCTATTAGTACCGCCCTGGTCCAAAGCCATAATTTAAAATCGAAAAGTTGTTGCTGACCTGCCTGATTGGGAATACCATAGACCCCTTTGAACAGTGCAATTGGGACTTAGGCAGATGCGGCGATCACATTTTTTTTTTATTTTCTCCAAAAAAGTTTCCTTACTTTCGTGAAATTGACACTAAGCTTTGTATTATTTAGATTATTTGATTCGTCATATTATTTCCTCTGTGGACTTTCAGGCATGAGTAGAAATGAATTACGACTTGGCATTCGAGACTGCAAATAACGCCCACGTCTCGCTTACAGGTATTAATTTGTGTATTATGTCAGTTTCCACGAGGTAAATAATTGTTTGTTTGATAGTGCTAGTGAATTTCGATTTAGAAGTAATATATACTGCAATAATAAATTCTAATTCCTCCAAACAATGTAAGGGAAAACACGCGCTTAGAGTTGAAAACATATACCACGCAAATCAGTTTAAAAATAATATCCTTGAAATTGCTTGGTCCGTAAACTCGTGTTGCGTTACTTTTTATTATTCTCTGGAATTATTTCCAATTGGAGATTGTCTTCATATTGTGGCCTTCAGACAACAACAACTCGGAGGAATTGCGATGGTACAGTTTACGAAGATTTCACTAAGTTGTGATTTTATTAAATTATTAGAGAAATAGAACGGCATTCAACCTTTTAGAGCAGGGGTAGGGAACCTTTTTAGAGTCGCGGGCCATTGAATGTTCCTACTTTAACCCGCTGGCCGTACTTCGATTTCCGTCTCCGGGCGGGGGGGGGGGGGGGGCACTTTAGAATTAAATAAAATAGTTACGTAACTGCCAACACTCTTTAATAACTCCGCACAAAGTCTGCAACCAAAATTTTATAACAGCATAGATGAAATTTGCATGCGGGAAATTAAAACTACACTCGGAACATGAAAATGGCTTTCCTCTAATTCTGGCAGCATAAACAACGAAACTAGAATTTCATAAATGCAGTTCCAACATAAGAAATGCGTCAGTAAATGAAATCACACCTGATGCGTTTTCATTGCATTCTTAAAACAGAACTGGTTTTAATTACAGGTTGAATCTGTACGCGGGGAATTAAAACTAAACTCAGAACGTGAAATTGCTTTCCTCCAATACTGGCAGCACGTATGCATATTATACAACTACAAATTTATAACTGCACTTCACACACGAATATGGTTACTTACAAAACGCGTTGGCGAAATAAAACCCCACCTGGAATTTTTTCGTTGCATTCTTAACACAGAACTGGTTTTAATTATAAAGTGAGTTTATACACGGAAAATTAACTCCACTCAGAACATAAAAATGGCTTTCCACCAATTCTGGCAGCACAAAGTATGTAAGTAGATTTTATAAATGCACTTCTAACACGAGGAATGCGTCAAAAAATTAAACCCCTCCTGGAATTTTTTCGTTGCATTCTAAACACAGAACTGGTTTCAGTTATAGGGTGAATCTGTACGCGGAGACTTAAAAATACAGAGTGTAGCCATTTTACTGAGTACATGAAAATGTCTTTTCCCTAATACTGGTAGCACAAAAGCAACTAGAATTTTATAAATGCACTTCAAAAACGAGAAGGCGTTTCTACAAAATGCGTAAGCAGACGAAACCACAAATGGAATTTTTTCATTGCGATTTGAACACAAAACTAGTTTTTCCGTCAGAGCGAATTAAATTGTGAGTCCCCAGCTTTAAATAATACTGCACCTAGAACACCAAAAAATGGTTTTACCTTCGAAATGCGTTAGGGTTAGCAGATAAATCAACAAAAGGAAATTGCATTGTAAACACAAGATTGGTTTTACCTTTAGAACGAATCTGCATAGGAATCAACCAGCTAAAATTCAATTGTACTCTGATTACGTGAATGGTTTTTCTACATTTGTAGCATATTTATTGACCGCAATATAATTTTATATTTATTTTACTAATTACAATAAATAACATGAAATGTTTTTTTTTATGCCAGAAGTGTGGCAATTATCATGGCGTTGTTGTTTGTATTATATACAAAAATTTAAGGGAAATGCTTGACTTAATATAACCAGTGTTGGAAAATGCATAATTTCGAGTTACTTTCGACAGCCTTAATTTAGTTTCCAATGATTTCACGTTTCATTCATCTTCAATTTTTCTTTTCTTCGTAGTTGTCATTAATAGGATTTTATTGATTTACTATCCACTTTACTTCCGCAACGATGACATAAAATAATGTTTATGACAGATTGCTTAAGATTCCCCTCCGAATAGAGTTGCCATCAATCCTGAAATATCGGGTCTGTCCCGTACAAGAAAATTAAAAGTTCCGATGGAATTTCACTATTGTTTCACAATAAAAAATTAAAATAAAAGTAAAATGGGAGGTTTAATCACATTTTTCTTTGTATCTTAACTAATTGCTAATAACGATTTTGTGATAGCGTCTTAAAAATGCATCTAAAACACCGTGAAAAAACCATCCCTTTCTGTGAAATTTTTTGTGGTTCTTTCAGCAGGCCGCACCAAAAGTGCCCGCGGGCCGCACCAAAAGGCCTTGTGGGCCGCAGGTTCCCCACCCCTGTTTTAGAGGATGCTAATAATTCGAGATTAGCAAAAAAAAATATTTTTGTATATTAAACATGTTTTTCTATGCCCAAAACTAAATACGTCTCTTACACAGCATCATTACACTTACCACGGAAGAACTTTTTTCAGTCGTCTACCAGAAGAAATCAGAAGCATTAATGATAAAACCCGAATACCTACTACTCTCTCAAGAGACATTTTTAAAATATTTTTAAGAAAAAAACTTCTGTCACTTAATTAATCTTATTAAATCCTACGTTTTCCATAACATTCTTTCTTTCTTTTAAATACACACTGCAGCTCAAAGTAAATACTGCAGCTCACATATATTTATGTACAATGAATAATTTAAGTACTAACTAATAACATTAATGTACATGCATACTCCCCTTCCATACACTAGCTAATGCTTTCAATGGAAGGGTAGTAAAAAAAACCCGAGATGTAAAATTATGATGTAAATACTATGTAAAACATATTATTAAAAAAAAAATTATTAACTAAATAAAAATTTAAAAAATAATCATCAAATCAATGTCATCATTGGGGACGCTGTGTCTTCGTGGACACAGATTTTTTGGAAGCCTTGGGAAAGGAATCTAACTGAGTCTTGAAGAGGCCCACGCTTTAAGACAAAGGGAACAGAGATGCTGGCAAATTACTACTGATTTTATTGGTCATGTCGGTTTACACGATTATTTCAGACTTTTCATTTAGAATTTCAAAATGATTACTTGGAAAATATTTTCAAAACCTTAATACACGTACAGAATGTTTTAAATTATTATTTTTCCTATTTCTAAATAAATGTTTTTAAGGTGTGCGTTTTTAATTTCATAAAATCCATTGTTATTTTATTTAATTTGTAGAAATTCGTAAAAAGAATTTTTGCAATATATGAAAAATGAAAATTAGAATTAAAAAAATGGTATAAGGTGTTTATAAAAGTGTGCGAGCTGTTTGAAAACTGAATGTACTGGGACCGAATATATGAAACGCGGGAGGGGTGGTTGGCAGGACGGGGGAGAAGGAGAGGGGAGTGGGTAGGCGGGGAAGGTGGAAGGGGAATGCGGGAGGGGAACGGGGACGCACGGGAAAGGACATGCAGGGACAAGCAATTTATTTATTGTAATATGGTATTGCAACGCATGCCGGGAACCAGCTAGTAAAATCATAAAATCCAGTTACGGACCTGAATTAACTTTTTAGTTAATTCCAAGAGCAAATATTTTATTGAAATGTTATAAAAATATCCGATATTTCGCAATTCATAGAGGGCGTTTTCCATTTTGTGAGTAAATTCACACCACCGATGATAATTACTTTTCAATTTTCACTTCAAAATCATTTATACAGGGAGCAGTCCGTTAGCCGAGCGCCAATTCAGTCCCATCATTTATGCCATTTTAATGATTTTACATTTGATCACAGAATAACCGTTGTTCATGGCGCCGGATTGTGTTCAAATTTACTACATGGTAGCTGGGATTTGTATTTTATAGCTGAACTGTTTGAACGGAATAAAATACTCGCACTCATTTAATTTTCACCAATTACATAATAATCTGTTTACTTACTAATAGCTGAGTAATACATAAAAAATGAGGGAGTTTTATGTGTATAATACATGCTATTAAAGTAAAGTTAAAACTCAAAGGAGTTAGGTTCAGCGCTTGACTAAAACCTACTGTCATTTATGTTAATTACTTACTATATGATCAGGCAATTCTCTCTCAGTCGGTAATGAAGAGTGTTATTGTTAGCTGTTTATAAACATGCTGATAGTTTATTTTGTGTTTTAAACCCGTTGTTTATAAATACAATAAGATTCCTTCAGCCTTTCTTCTTTCTAATTCGCAAGCGGGACAAGTTTTTTTTCAGTAAGGCAGGGGGGCCGAGCCGATGTTTAACTTGGTAGAAATAAAAAGTGCAAAACTCAGAATACTTGTCTATGGGAGTGTGTTTTTTTTTACTGAATATGACATGAAACCCTGACAGCAATATAAAATTGGCATTTGCCCCAGAATCTTAATACGTTTACTCTTTGGAACAACTCGTACAGGTCTCAAAGAAATCGTTTTCTCTCTTACTATTATAGTGAGAAATACGATTTAAATGGGCGGTGTTCGAAAAAGAAAATACAGCGCTTTACATTAAAACTATCAACAAAATAAGTAAAATGTGCACCTTTATGAAAGTTTCAGATAGGAATATGAAGTTTTTTTTAATGTGGTTTGGTAAAACTATTTGAGCCACAAAATTAAAACGTCACAGGCGACGATAAAAACAAATTTGTAAAACTAAAATGCAATGAGTATGCAATTCGCACGCAGTAGAAGTGTAGCCTTCAGAAAACTAAAGTGGACAAGCGCGGGGAGGCTACGAAGCACCTTACAAAGAGGAGACCAATTATACTACTTCATTCTATCGCACGCTAAATGCTATAGATTTTTTTTTTTTTTATTTAAAAAAAATACATACGTATACAGATTCGAAGCAAAACATTTGATTCTTAAAACTAATAACAATATGTAAATTTCTTTTTAATGAAACTACCCAATTCAATAGAGAAAACATTTCTCGTGCTTGAATTTTGGAGTGCCATTGTAAAATGCATAGTTACACAGAGTATACAAGTACTTATATTAATAAAATATATATTCATGAAGACAAGTGGACATAATAACTGACAGTATTGTCAGAGTAGGTACATATAATAAAGTTGTAACAATTTGGTGCCTGCAAATAATGCGTAGTACTTTGCTTTCAAATTTGATATGGTGATGAAATATTTTTAGAGATTATGTTCTAGTTTATTTTTTTGTTGTTGTTATTATTGTGATGATGAATTTAAAACTTATAATTAGTGTCGGGTTGGTCTATTAGTGTTTTTATTTGGGATTTAAAAACTTTATAATTTTTTTCAGACTTGATTTTATATGGGAGAGCATTGAAAAATTTTATACCTTGATAAGCATAATGGTGTTGGGAAGCACTCGTTTTAAATTTTGGAATTTCTAAATTGCCCCGTGATCGTGGTCGGTTGTTTATGTTTGTGAATGTTGTTGTTGATGGATTGAAATGATCTTTATGAGTTTGCAATAATGAGTTCTTTTTGAAAATTTTATTAAGACTGAGAACCCTAAAAGAGTCAAATATATATGTTGTATATATTGTTGTATAGTCAGATGTATATGTTTATCTATTTTTCGTTTTATCGAGTTTCAAATCACAACGGTGCTAGAGAAGTTTTTACTTCGATAATTAAAGTCTCGAAGTTTATATGAATTTATTTGAAATAAAAATATAACTTTGTTTGTAACCACGATGTAATTGTTATATATTTTTTTTTTAATATCGACCTATTTCGATTGACATATGCATCTTCAGGGTATAAAATTAAATTCAATTTTATTTTATTACTTAAACTTAGTTTAATTAAACCCAGTTTAACGTTATACCTAAAGATGTATTCCGTATTAAAAAAATAAAATAAATCGTGGTTTTTTTTTATTTTATTTTAGTTTATTTAGGAAACAAACAGTTATACATATTTTAATAAGAAAGTAACATATTACATGATTGCATTAACCAGCGAAGTTTCCGCTACAATTTATAATATATATATAAAAACATGGATTAAAACATTAAAGAAAACATAAAGTGGTAGAAAAAAAAGAAAAATATATATATATATACAAAAGAAATGAAAGAAAAAAAACACACACACAAATTAAAGCATATGGGATATATAGATCATCCAAATATTATTATTATTATAAAAAGAAGGAAAACCAACATAATGAGAATGAAAAAAATAACATGCAGCAGGGGTGGAGAGTTCGTAATTAACAATTTGTTTTAATTTTTTCTATTATGGATTTAATAAATTGGCCTGAGGACAAATGGAAAATATCAGCGTCGTAAAAGATATCATTGTATTTTGTGCACGTCCTTCGGAGAAATGAATGTTGTGTGTAATTTGTTTTTGAGTGTGGGATGTGGAATAGTTGGTTTGATCTTGTGTTTCTTATTGGACAGTGGAAATTAATGTGTTCTAGAAGATAGTTGTTGTCAACAACGTTGTTAATGATTTTGAATAAAAATTTTTGGTCGGATATATTTCTTCTATCTTCTAAAGTTGATAAATTATGGAATGTTAATGAGTCTTTTAGGTTTTCTGAAGTTCGAAAGGATTTAAAGTCTAGGTGTTTCAATATCTTTTTTTGAATTCTTTCTAACCTTTCAATATTTACTTTGTATTGGGGATTCCATATGACTGATCCGAATTCTAATATTGAGCGAACAAAAGAGACGTACAGTGTTTTGATTACGTGTGGTGACCTAAATGGTTTGGTCACTCTTATGATGAATCCTAGAAGTTTGTACGCCCTGTCACAGATGGAATTTATATGTGTTCGGAAAGACATTCCGGAGTCCATTATTATTCCTAAGTCCCTCACTTCACAACATCTTTTTATCTCTACGTCATTGATTTTGTACGGGAATATTAGGGGGTTTATGCTTTTGGTGAATGATATTGTGTTACATTTTTCCAGATTAAGGAACAGTTGATTGTTAGCACAATATATTCCAAGCCTATTGATATCATCTTGCAATTCTAGGCAGTCATTAATATTAGTGATTTTTTTGTAAATCTTAGCGTCATCAGCAAAAATTTGGAATTTGGAATTTTTAAAGCATTTACCTATATCATTGATATATAAAATAAACAAGAGAGGTCCGAGATGTGATCCTTGCGGGATTCCTGAAGGTATACTGTAATAACGCGAGGAGAAACCCTTAGCTCTAACTGCTTGACTTCTGTTTGTTACATATGATTTGATCCATCTGAGAAGGTCACCATTAATCCCGATTTTTAACAGTTTCTTCAGAAGCAGGTCAATGTTAATTTTATCAAAGGCTTTTGAAAAATCCGTATAGATAGAGTCTACTTGATTTTTACCACCCATAGAATTTAAAATAAAATCTGTGTATTCCAGAAGGTTTGTCTCGACCGACCGTTTTCTGAAAAAGCCGTGTTGATTTTTAGATATGATTGTTTGTACCGCCGGAAAAAGTTGATCAAGAACTATGTTTTCCATGATTTTGCTGACAATTGGGAGTTTGGAGATGGGCCTGTAGTTGGTAATGTTATTTTTGTCCCCGCTTTTGTGGATTGGTGTAATGAGTGCTTGTTTCCAGGCGTTGGGGAAGTTGCCTTCTTCAAATGACATTTTGAAAAGCAAGGAGAGAGGATAAGCCAATTGGTCCCGGCATTTTACATAAAATATGGATGGAATTAAATCAGATCCCGCACTTTTATTCGGATCAAGTTTTTTTAAATAATTAAGTACACATGATTGATTGAAGTTAATATTGTGTATATGTACATTAGAGTTGTCGTCATCATTCTCACAGTTTATAAGATTGAGGCGAGGGTTGGAATTTTCTACAAAAACTGATCTAAAATAATCACTAAAGTGGTCACATATGGATTGTCCATCATTGCAGGAAATATCTCCAAGATACATTTGCTTTGGTAAATCGGAAGAGGATTTCTTTGATTTAACAAATGACCAGAACTGTTTGCTGCACTTTTTTATTGAATCTTCTGCCGTCATAATGAATTTTTCATAACATTCTAACGCGATCTTCTTTTGACGATTTCTCAGTACTGAAAATGAATGGTAGTCAGCCAGGTTCTTATATTTTTTCCATTTCTTGTGATATTTTAATTTCTCTTTTACAATTTTAATAAGTGGTAAAGTGTACCAGGGGGGAAACCTTTCTAAATTACCGTTAATTTTTTTTTCGGGGATATATTTGCGAATAATGTCATTTATGATATTGTAAAAATCTAATACGGCTTTTTCGGTATCCTTACCTTGAAATTCGAGTTTCCAATTTATTTTGGATAATTCATCAGTGATTTGACCGTAATCACCTCGGTGAAACATTTTAACTGTCCTAGATGAGCTGGAGAGAGACGGTACAGTAACAGGTGATAACTCTATGTCTAATGCTCTGTGATGTGAATCTTCAGGCGTCAGAGGTTCGGTACAATGGGTTATACTACATTTTGAAATATTTGTCATGATTAAATCAAGAATTCGTTTGTTTGTATTGGTTATAGAATTGAATTGGTGTAGTTGGGTGAATGAAAGGAAGTCTACCAAGGCACAGCTAGCAGTGTCTTCGGGAAAATTTGGTTCTGATTGGTTTTGCCCTTCGGTTAACTTCCAGTTTAGTTTGGATATATTGTAGTCTCCAGCTAATAAAAACAATCCTTCCGGGTGATTTGCGTGCAGGTCTGATGTGGTGTTGAAGTGATGAGTTAGGTTGTGGATGTAGTTGGTGTTTTGTGGATGATATGTGCAGCAGATATATAAATTTTTGAGTTTATTATTGTTACCTAGTATTGGCACTGATATCCAGATCTCCTCAGTACACGTAGACCAGGGTAATCTCTGAGCCTTCAGAGATTTGGATGTTGCAATTAGTACCCCCCCTCCCTGCTGCTGTCCAGACAAAAAGTAGTTCCGATCCTCTCTAAATACATCATACCTATTGTCAAACAATTCACTGTCCTGGATTGATTTATTTAGCCAAGTTTCACATATAAGATAAATATCGTAGTTGTTCAAAAGGACCTGATTTAAGAAGCTATGAGTTTTTGTGCGAAGACCTCGCACATTTTGAAAATATACGTTAAGCATTTTTAAATATTATGTTCGTGAAATTGTTTGGAAAAAAATAATTATGCTGTGATTGAGGGCATTTTTGAACATACGATTTTTTTTGTTTTTGTTTGTGGTAAATTAAAATGTCTATGGTTTTAAGAGGCTTTTGTTTTGACAGATTGATTGTTATATCTATGGACAGATTACTAATACATTTGCAATTTAAACAATTGATAAAAACACGTTTGAACATTATTTGATAAGAGTTTAAAGGGAATTTGTAATTAACGTATAGTGATGATTCGTGTATTACGACTAAGTAGAAATTGGGTATTATGTTAAGGTACTGCAAGAGGTTAAACTTGATATAAATAGTAATACGTTTGATATTGTTCTGTAATTTTAGTTCCCTAAAGGGAGGGCCGAACAAAGTTTTTGTTTTATTTCAATTAATATGTCAAACTACAAAGAGACTTCTTTTACCAAAATATAAATTTATCTGTTTCAAAATGTTGAAGTAAAATACTGCAATTCTATTTAAAATTATGAAATGTTTCAGGGTTGGGTAATTTCATCTATGATTTTTTTCAAAAATAATCAAAAATTATTTTTAGTTAATTTAGTTTTTAGTATTAAAAATGCCTAAATCTGCAAAAAATATTACGCCACGTTATAGTTCGAAGACTGTTCTACATGAAACCACTGAAAAGTAGCATTCCCAAAAAATGTGGTAAATTGAAGGATATCACTAAAGCAAAATCGATATAATACTCAAAATATCATATATGTAAAAATCAAAATACTCTTGCTCGGGTGTATGTATTTATTTGAGTATATGAGATGTCTATGTTTTGTAATATTAAGCATAGAAAATGTTTGAAACTTTCATAATACCTTCTTTCAACCCCCGCCAAGGTTATTCTGGATTATTTCAACCACATGACAATACATCTGAAAAGTTTTTTAATCATTACAAAAACTCTCGCGAAACTGTCCAAAACGTCAAAATTTGAGAATGTCATTTTGCAAAACAATGATTTCTTCTAACTTATTAGTATATTAGTACTTATTAGTATATTAGTACTTATTAGTATATTACTGTGGAAACTACAGAGGAAAACATCAATAACTACCTAACAGAAAAAGATCTGGAATGTACCAAGATTGAAAAAAATCAAGCCTTTTCGTCCTACGGCTTTTAACACCTTTAAACTCACTGTTAAAGCGATCGAAATAAAGAAATTCCTGGCAGAAGAACTTTGGTAGGAGGGAATTGTATTCCGAAGATTTATAGAACCGCGCATATCTACTAGCTAATGATGCCTACTACTTTTTATTTTATTTTATCTATATATATTTTTTTATGTACTTACTTGTGTTTCATTTATGTACTTACTCTATATAGGATGTGTGGGATTGCACTCACCTCCCCACATTCTGGAATAAAGACCATTATTTTTACGCACCAGATTTAAATGTCCGGGTTTAATTTTCCCCACAGGAAAAACTAAACCCTTTCACACACTTCCCAAATGATCATCTGGTCAATCCACGTTATGCAATTGCACTATATGTATTATAATTACAAAACAATACAAGAAAAACATGTCAACCTACCAGAGACCAGATGGGAAAATAATTCACCGACTCCAGATATTTTCATATCAGAGGGTTCGGCTCTGTGGAATTCCTAATTGAACCTATAAATCCTACTGATCCCTCAATATAAATATTTAAAAAATCTTTTGTAATCCTACATGTATTTAAAATTACCGATTTTTGCATTTTTATGTATAAATTCTTTGACAAATCTAATACGCCTAAATTTTGAATCAGAGACCTAGGTATAATGCCAGTAGCCGAAATAACAAATGGAAAAATAATTATTATTATTATTATTAGTTTCACTAAAAAACCCTAAAGAAGTGAGCTTTGCTCACGAAACATGTTGGTTTTGTAAACAATAAAAGTGGTAAAAACAAAGTATTTTCTTAATTTTAATTAAAACAATGACTGTTAAAATAAAATTCAATTTTCGAAACTCTTTAAATTAACGAATTAATTTGAAGTACCTACTCGCCTAATACTTTGAATCAAATCAAGAATTATAGATATTTTAAATAGGTCCCTATGTTAGGCACCAAATTTTATTGATTGTTCTTATAATATATAAAAACGAATATTTGTAATATATGAAAAATTAAAATTTTATAAAAAAATTGCAATAGGTGGCACGCGAGCTGTTTGAAAACTGAATGGACTGAATATATGGAACGCGGGAGGGGGGTTGGCGGGACGGCGGAGCTGTAAACGGGAGAGGGAAGGCGCGGAAAGTGGAAGGGAAACGTGGAAGGGGAAGGGGTTCGCGGGAGTAGAACGGGGACACACGGGAAAGGACATGCAGGGAGAAAAAATTTGTTTCTTTGAATATGGCATTGCAACGCATGCCGGGAACCAGCTAATATCATTTTTTAATTTATTCCGACAGGGCTTCCTTTCGGTAGTTAGCATATTATGAAATAATCTCAAAAATTTCTCGAACGTGTTAGTATTTCTGTGATTAAAACCTTTTTTACAATAGCTTCACACAGGAGGCCTTAAGAAAATAATTCCCCTCAGGGCCAATGGGTCTTTGGGGATGCTGTGTGGAGGGCCTTTTTAGGATAGGAAGGAGAGGAAGTTCTGGGATGGAAAAAGGTATGAGGGGTGGGTAGGAATCTGGAGGTCAGTATGGCAGGAGTGACGGACGTATGAATCCATCCCTCCCATTGAGGTGCAAGGCGATGTTCCGAGAGAGTACGGCTAGAGCAGTCAAAGGGACTTCCTCAACCATTCTCTAAAATACTTATATTTATAATCATAACACTTTGTTATTTTTTGTTAATTTATAAAGGTTTTTAATATGTTAATGCAATTATTACATATTCTCAAATGATTTTTATATTTTATCTAATATAATTTATCTTTAAATAATAACATAAATTATTGTATATAATTTAACTTTAAATAATTAATCACCACTCTTTGTAATATGTTTTTAAAACATATTTTTGTCTATGGGTATGTCTAGGGGTACTTGTTTGTCTACAATAGATTTTCTTCTATTTCTTTCAACGCCCTTGAGGTGATTTTTCACAAAAACGACGCTATGTAAATTAGCCAAATATTAAATATTATTATTTCGTAAATTTTAATTTTACCTGACGAAAAAAATCATGATGAAGATTTTTACATTAAATAATTGATGTACTATACAAAGTGGTTTGTTTTTACATAATGAAAATATAATATAACATTATTATTATTGCACGATGATGTCGTTTCTCACCCGGCATGCCGCTTGAAGTCTCGAAAACCCTTCTGGACAGAAAGACAAAGAATTCTCCGATCATCTCTCACCCCAGAAGATAGGTGGAAGCTTGAGTGGCAATCGGCCAACTTGAAAAATGCCCATATCGTTCAAGACCCCACTGAGAGACAGCCTGGGTTCTCATCTCGCAAACTCTGGTCCGCCATCAATGGGATAAGGTGCTCTTATAGCCATTGTGCTCACATGATGCATAGATGGGGCCTTAAAGAGTCAGCGATGTGTGAATGCGGTGCGGTGCAGACAACCGAACATGTCAACGAATGCCCACTCCATTCATTCCCAGGCGGGATTGATGAGGTTCACAGGGCAACGCCTGAGGCCCTAGACTGGTTCGCAGACCTAGATGTCCCCTTCTGACCCCCCACCATACGAAAGAAAAAATAAAGTTTTCCAAACCACCCCTGTGAATAATGCCACCACATAACCAAATAATTTCGAAACCACCCTTCATAAATAACCACTAATATTGTACACCCTTGATTTACCATTATAAAATGTGCATAATAGGTACCCAAAATACACAAACACAAAACCAAAGCGCTCGGTTTTTTCCAATTCGTCAAATGAACATTTTAATTGTTAATGTCACCGGCAGTTATATTTAATAACAGGGGTTCGTATTTTATTAATTTCGTTGATTTGCACACACGATGACTGCAGAATAATATCGATGGGGGATCGATTTAGTTTGATTGAAATCTGTGGCTATGACTGTTTTACAATGTTTTATTGATTTTTTATGTACGTAATGTAAAAAAGGAATTATTTCCTTTAATTAAATGAAGACAATGTAAGCGAAACTCAATCGAAAATATGGAAACAGAAAAATCAGAAAAAGATATTGACACCTCTGGGACATGAACCCAGGACCTCTTGCTTTCCGGGCAAACGCGCTAACCACTGCGCCACGGTGCCGATATCAAATTCGGTCATTTTTAACTGCATCATACTTCGACTAAGAACCACCAACATTATCTTCATTTTCTTAACGCATATATTATTGGCAACTATCTTTATGTATGATTGCAAGATTCAAACCCGAACTAAATGCCCTCTAGATAGTGTCTGGATAAATCTTTATCCATTTTATTTTCATATGCGACATCTATTGACTTTTCTGCAAGTCTACTATGAATATTTTATTATTATTTTAACTTTATGAGTAAAACCTCAAATTGTAACATTTAATTAAATGAAGACAATATAAGCGAAACTCAATCGAAAATATGGAAACAGAAAAAATAGAAAAAGATATTGACACCTCTGGGACATGAACCCAGGACCTCTTGCTTTCCGGGCAAACGCGCTAACCACTGCGCCACGGTGCCAATATCAAATTCGGGTTCATGTCCCAGAGGTGTCAATATCTTTTTCTGATTTTTCTGTTTCCATATTTTCGATTGAGTTTCGCTTATATTGTCTTCATTTAATTAAATGTTACAATTTGAGGTTTTACTCATAAAGTTAAAATAAAAATAAAAAAAGGAATTATTTCCATTTATAAACACAATCATTCGTTTGAGGAATATCTAGTGATTGATGGACCGTATTTTCGATTGGCTGAGGGAATGTTTCAGAAATATGTTTGGATGGATTCGAATATAATCAATAATTACATACAATAAAAAGGTTTTTTTTTATGTTTTTTTTTTCAGAATATAAGTCTACATTTAAGGTTCTTATTACATAACAACCTAAATTCACCCGATTGAAAACGTTTCTTTACGCAATGTATTTATCTGACAGCTCGTGGAGTTACAAAAACACGCATTTAGAGAACGGTGAGCTCAAACGACAATCAAAGACAATACCTAGCATTTATAAATATTTATGTGGATTATAATATACAACGTGTATTAGTGTGGATGTGTGTAATGTGTGGATGAGTTTGTGTATCTGGGTAGTATGTTTACGAGAGATGGGAAGGCTGAAAGAGATATTGAAAGAAGGGTGAATGCCGGTAACTCCATTAATGGTGGACTGAATGCCGTTGGCGCTAATAAAAAACTGTCAAAAAAAGCGAAGCTAGCAGTCCACAATGGAGTCCTGGTACCTACCCTGATGTATGGCAGTGAGGCATGGAACTGGTAGAGGAAGGATGAAAGTAAACTGAATGCTGTTGAAATGAGATCCCTGAGACGTATGTGTGGTAAAACAATGTATGATCGTGTGAGAAATGTGGATATCCGCAAAGAATGTAAGGCTGATGTAAGCATAATGAGTAAGATTAAGAAAGGGACCCTCAGATGGTTTGGGCATGTAGAGCGAATGAACGAAGGAAGTAGTGTAAGAAGAATATACGACGCGAATGTGAATGGTAGAAGAAGTCGGGGACGCCCGAGGAAGACATGGCACGATCAAGTGAATCAGATACTTGAGTCGGGTCATGTCAAAAGTCAGAATAATAGAAGAGAATGTATTAGACGATGTATGAATGTGAGTGAGGCAAAGAGTGTGTGCCAAGACCGAGTTGTTTGGCGGTCCGTCCTCTCTGCCTTCCCCTGCGGGGAAACGGCGTGATGGTTAGTTAGTTAGTTAGTTAGTGTATTATTTCATTTATGAAGTTAAAATAAACGTGTTTAACTTTCTTCAAAGGCGATACAGCATGTACCACACAGGCGCTAACAATTACACTCCTTTGTGTAGATGGCGAAAAGATTTAAATGCCCATTTAGCGGTTTTAATTTATTCAAGAAAAAAACACCCTTAAAAAAGTTTGTCTTACTTTAGTTGCGAAGCGCAAATATTTGAATCTTTTACGATCATTTTCTAAATAATTAAATTTTCTACATTTTTTAAATTGTAATTTTTATTTTTTATGTTTCATAGGTAATTGTACTGTGCCTGTCTCACTAGGAGTTCCTGTGTTGAGAGCAGGCGCATTTTAACATAAATAGTTTAAAAGTAGTGTATATAAAGGATAACAACAACAATATTATTTACATTTAAAGTAAAAGTACAGGGACAATCAGCATCGTATCAATGGGTTAGCATGTATTAGGAGGTTCTAAAAATATTATTGATATATGATCTGTCTTTGGTAGTGATCCAAAACTTGGTATCTGTTTTGTATTTTACGTGATTAGTGTGCTGTCTAATGGTCAGTGGAAGTGTATTATAAAGTTTTGTTGCAAAGTACCTGAAGTTTCTTTGACCAAACGTTGTTTTGGCGAAAGGGATAAGTAAGAGATTTTGCCCTTTGGTTCTCGTATCACGAACGGTTTGGATATTGTCAAAAACAGTTCTATGTTTGAATAGATAAATTTGTATATTTTTGGCATAAAGTTGCCTAATGTCCAAAACACCAATTCTCCTAAAGATTATCCAATAAAACTATAAATGAAAAGGGGTTCGTGAGTAGGAGATTTTTAACTTTAAAGAATTTTTTGGTCTGATACTTATAGCAGTTTTTATAGGGCTTTTAAAAAAACTAATAAAAAAATTCTTAATAATTTCAAAGGCAAGACTAAACAAAAATATTTCTAAGCGATCTAATTTTTCAACCAAAATCACATGTTTTTTTATTACTTAAAAAAAAGTCGTAATATTATTTTTACCCCCTACTTTACCCTTCTTATATAAGAACATTTAGATTTTTCTCACTAATCTTTTTTAACAAGAGCAATAAGCTTTTTCTATTTGGTGTTGTCAGGCTATCGGAAAGGAGATTGTATGTGTGCACCCCCATGGCCTATGTTTCTTTTACCGGTTTCAGTGTTTACTGAATTTATATATAATTTATAACGTTGTCCATAAATGTTGTGTTCGTGTGTACAAATCCGTTTTAGATTCTGTAGATTAGTAGATAAATGTTATATTCGCACAGTTTTCTGATATAAAGTAAATTCGGTCTAGGTATATTTTTTGGTATGACGGGATTTCGCTTCGAGGCGTAATATGTGATCGGTTAGTGCTACAAATTTAGAAATATTGACTTCAAAATAATGTACCTACATATTTTAAAGACATGTCACTTAAAATCAACACAGTGCAACAACCCCTGGTTGAACTTAGGTCTCCAACATATGTTTTTACACTGAATTAGCTCTAAAGCTATAATTCCTTCATTCCTCATTTCTTCCCATTCTTCTCATCGGCAGTTTCCTTTACCAACTATATAAAGGTCGCATCAAGGGAAGCTTCCACGGTATCCTTTCATCTGATATTCCTTTATCTTGGCCAGCGTATCGCAATACTTGACTAGTAAAGGACCAGTGAAGTCATACTATGACTTCGCATTCAAAAACATTCATTTTTGAATGGATTTCTGTTCCAAAATTTCATAATTTTTGCGACTCAACACTATAGGTCCTATTTTTGTTAATTAAATTAATGACATTTTTTACTCTATATTTTCGACCATGTTTATTCCACGTTAGTATTGTATTTTACCTCATCATTTTTTACAGCCCTGCAGTACTCGTACGTGTTTAAAAGCCCCGGCAGATAAATTTATTGACTTTTTAACATAATATCACTAGCATGTTCCCAGCATGCGTTGCAATGCCACTAATAAATAAATACTTTCTCCCTTAGTGTCTTTTCCCATATGTACCGTTTCCCTTCCGCCTCCCTTTCCCCTCCCATCACCCCTTCCCCTCAGGCGTTCCCCCTCCACCGTTCACGCCTTTATTCATCCTTCTCCCGCGAACCCTCCTCCCGCGATCTTCTCCCCTCTCTCGCGTTCAATATATTCAGTCCCGGTACATTCAGCTCGCGTGGCACTTTTCATAATTTATATTGCAATTTTTTTTACAAATTTTCATCTTTCATAATATATTGCAAACACTAATTTTGATTGAACGATCGATGGTTTGCAAAATGTCATTCTCAAATTGTGACATTTTTGACAGTTTCGTAAGAGTTTTTTTTGTGATTAATAAAACTTTTCAGATGTATTGTCATGCGACTCTAATAATCCAGAAACCTTCGCGAGAGTGAAAAGAAGGTATTTTGAAAGTTTCAAACATTTCCTATGATGATATAGCGACGCATAGTTAACTCACGTTAATAGAAACGTGTAACGGTATGTAACTTGTTGGTCGACGAAAAAAAAACATTTATTGCCTAATCAGTCTAATCAAGTAACCCCTTGATTTTTGGCACAATAATCTTCAACAGAAGCTATGTAGGATATCTACGAGTATATTAATAAAACACGGAATAATCATTTTTTATTAGAATAACTATCTTATTATATAACTTTTGAACGTTATTCTCATCAATGTAATATATCACTTTTTTAAAAAAGTCAACAGGAGTCCCAAATAAATAAAATCAGTTAATCCGAGACACTGTCTAGTCAGGGTTTCCCATTTGCCGGGTCGCGACCCGGTACCGGGCCATCAAAATAAAATACCGGGTTGCAACATTCCCGCCTTGTTTTAAGACAAGGTGGAAGCTGCAAGAAAAAAGCTTAAGGTATGGGCACAACGCGCGGAAACAGGGAACTTCAAAGCCTTTAGTACTTTAAGTGAAATACAAAAAGAGTACAACATGATTGCATTGTCACAAGACATCCTAACTCAAATTAAAAAACATGAATTAGGACTGGAGAGGAATCTTCAAGAATATTTTCCTCCAATCAAAAGCAAATCACAGCTTGTACAAGAAACCCATTTATGTACATTCAAGTTAGATTCCGAAACTTATTTGCCTCGAATTGCCAGATTCAGATATCAACTCGTTAATTGAACTGTCAACTGACACATCCCTTCTTCTTCTTCCTTGCGCTGTCCCAACTCATTGCCTAGGTAGGCTTTTGGGGTCGGCTCTTCTCGTTCTCAGGTTGTAATATCTTCTGTTCTGCGTATCGCCTTCATCCAGGCCGTTTCTCTGAAGAATTTTGGAACATTGAGTCATCCAGGAGTTCTTCGGTCTTCCTCTGGATGACTGTCGGTGAAGCTCCATAGACATTGCCTGCCTCACTGTGTGGTCTGATGGTCTCCGTCTTATGTGTCCATACCATCTCAACTGTCGTTCTTCCAGCTTACTATTTATGTCTGTGACACCCAGGCTACCACGAATGGGTGAACTTTTGATCTTATCTTTTAGTGATACTCCTGCCGACCATCTAAGCATTCGCATTTCTGCTGTTTCAAGTTGCCTAGTGTAGGAGTTGTACATAGTCCAGCATTCGGAGCCATACATTATTGCGGGTCTTACAATAGTCTGGTATATCTTTCCTTTCAGTTTTATAGGCATTTTGGAGTCACACAATATTCCTGTTACGGATCTAAATTTAATCCATCCCACACCTATTCTATGGATGACATCCGCTGCACATCCTCCGTCTCTGTGGATTAGTGAGCCCAGATACTTTAATGAATCACAGTTGGCTAATGTTACTCCATCCAGTTGCATCGAAGGAGTAACATTAGTCAACTGACACATCCCTCCAGGATATATTTAGCGCCCTTGAGGTGAGTTTCTCATGAAAATGGCGCTATAAAAATCATCCAACAATTATTATTATTATTGTATTTGACACAAGACTAAGACCATTGATAGATTTTTGGTTATCTTGTCGTCAAGAATACACAAAATTAGCTCATCAAGCAATAACTTCTTTAATGCTTTTGTCACAAATTATAAATGTGAAGCTGGGTTTTTAACCCTAGTTTACCTTAAAAATAAATATAGAAACCGACTTGAAGTGGAACCAGACCTTAGGATAAAACTTTCGTCATTTTCCGCGAACTTGGATTCTTTAGTAACAATTAAGCAGCAGCAGATACCAAAATACGTAGTATTAATAAAACATTTTTACTATTAATAAATGTGTATTATTTTACCTAATGGAACCAGCTTAGGTTTAAAAGTATTAAGTGGGTCATGAAGGGGCAGTGTGAAAATTACCGGGCCACGGCAGAACAATGTTTGGGAAACACTGGTCTAGGTTACAAACCAGTTCTTCAAAGATTCGTTTACACTTAAAAAGGTATCTGCCAAAAATATGAGAAAGAAATAGTCTTATATGATAATATTGTCAATTTTGTATTTGAAATATGGAATTGACCAAAAAGATTTTAAAAAGTGGCCAAATTTTCGATTCCCAGTTGCAACCGCTAGCTTTTTATTTTTCTGTGTCTTATTCTTCTTTATATTTAGTTTAGATTTGTTGGTCTTATCTTCATCTTCAATGACATAGTATAATCAATCATCATGATCTGGTCCACACAACACAAAAACAATAATCCAAGAAGATAATCTTATTGAGGTCAGTGAGAATTCAGTGTGCCATTCGAAGCAGTAAACCTATTTGGCAGAAGAAACTTGTCTTATTGGTCTAAGAATAAAGACCAAAAGGAATTATTATCAGTATACAGTGGTGTACGGAGCAAACGAACAGATCTAGGAGATTTGAAGCTTCGAGTTTGATGGTTAGCACATTACGCTGTCCGTTGTTGACGAAGCGTGCTGAACGTTCAATGGGCTTTATTATGTTCTAATTAAATTGATGACTGCATTGTTTATCGTGGCATTAAATCCCACCCATTTGGCAGCCGTACGAGACTGACGGACTGTTCACTGTTGGCATTCGGGAGAATGAACTCTTAAAGACATCGTTCACGTTGATTGTTGGAACACTTTTGACTGCGGAAATAGAAGAAAACCTATCGATTTTTTTTAATGTTAGCTCCGTACAGGAGGTCATGAGGAAAATAATCCCCCCTCGAGGCCTATGTCATCTTTGGGGACGCTGTATACAGGGTAATTTTAGAAAAGGAAGTTCTGGGAAGGAAAATAGAATGAGGGGTGGGCAGGAATCTGAGAGTCAGTCCGGGGGAAACAGACGTATGAATTCAACTCTCCCACTGTGAGGCAAGGCGATGTTTCGAGGAGTCCTGTTGGAGATATCATAAGGTCTCCCTCGACCAGTCTCTCATGATCTGATCTGCCACGCAATTGGTGACAAATCTCACCCCATGAACCCGGGCACCCCTATTAAGTCACCAAACCACTTTGGGTGACCTGTTTCTTGCTTTCATCCTATTTTTATAGGTATTCGATTGATTATATAGGAAAATCAAACCTAGAATAAGTTGATCCAAAGTGTGTTTTTGTAATCACTTTTTATCCTTTTGGACGCTGTGGATCTTTTATGTCTGTCCTGTCCAAGCTTTTATTATTTTAATTTGGCGCACCTCGCGACATTTTTACAAATTTTAAATCAGCTGTCACCTATTATGAAATGACGGCAAATCGCCAGCCAGCAAGTTTTGGCTATTCAAAATGCAATCATTTAACCTGTGCACAATGTTAAAATTAATCTGTTAAAGAGATAATAATAATAATAATTCAAACAATATTGTAAAAGGTTTTGTTATTAAATGAGAGAAAATCACATTGAACACCACTTATTTAATCAAAATTATCGACAGGTTTCACAACCAATGGTTTCGAAAAACCATCGGTTTCGCCAAACCATTGGAAGAAACCGTTGAGTTGGTATCGAAACAAGTTCATAATTTTCATTAAATAAGTGGTGTACACGTATAATATACATTAGGAACACTGTAGGTTAATTTTAAGTTTATTATAATTAAGCGCACTTGAAGTGAAACATCACAAAACTGCGCTATATAAATACTACATTATTATTATTATTATTATTAACAGCCTTACTAAAAAAAAACCACAGCACGGCCGATAACCTGTGTTGCAGCAGCAACATGAATAAATCCAAAATACACTAAAACACGATAACATTACTAATAAGATTTGGTCTTAAAATGTATTTTAAGTCTGGCAACAATGCAATTTTTCATACTGTACATAATTTAATTGTTTGTTTTCCTACAGAACCGCTAGATGGCAGCGCCTTCGCATTCGTCATTCGCTTTGAAACCGCCAAAAAAAACTCACTTCGCGGGTGTGTGTGAAATATTACACAAATCTGATCGTAATATCTATTAATATGACTAATTCATTATTACATTCGCATAATTGATATATTTACCGTGTTTTTTGTGGTTTTTAATAAGTTTTAGTCAAGTTATAATAACCATAATCATACATTGAAAATTGAAATGTCAATAAGTATTTTATGTAAAGCATGAAAATTCAAATTTACATTTAAAGTATTTTATTTTATGTGAATTTCATAAAAGTGGTGTTTTTTTAAATATTAATATCTAATATTTGTGTTCCTAAACGTATCAATGAAATTAATCTTAGATATATTTTTAAATTTTTATACTCCTATGAAGTCAATCATGTTGATCACTGTAGACATTATGCATATATATATATATATATATTTTAATTTGTGTGTTTATCTTACATATATTTTTAAATTTTTAAACTCCTACGAAGTCATTCATGTTGATCACTGTAGACTCTATGCTTATATATATATATTTTTTTTATTTTTTTATAATATTATTTTAACTACCACTGTTATCCACATAATATTATACCCACACACAGGCTTCGCCTTTGTGGGATTTTTTTTTGTTACTTACTTTTTTTGTTATTATGTATTTACCCATATGTAAATGTACCAAAAAAACTTTGCTAATAAAAAAAAAAACGTCTTTAGATTTGCAAGAAATCTGTTATAAAAAACAGTTTTATTTTTTTAGGTTAGTTTTTTGGCAATAAAAAAACTTTGAATTTTTTTATTGTATGCACGAGGAAAAAGTGAGGTGACAGTTTCGTTCCAAATTCATTATATAAAAGGTCCGTATTTTTTTTAAACTGTTTTTTTTTATAAATTTCTGTACACTTTCATCAAATATGTTTTGGTAAAAAAAATCCATTTTTTTTCGCATTTGAATCTTAATATAGGGCAGTTTTTAAAAACTAAAGTGTATTTCAATTACACAAATCTAAAAGGTAATTTTATCTAGTTTTCATAAATAGTATTTTTTTACGACACCTTCAAAAATAAGAAATATATAGAACATTCAAATTACTTTGGAAAAATTTCAAATTTTGTTCAGATATCATTACTAAAACAGAGATAAACTACCCTCTCAGGCCGTGTAAGCCAAGTGTATTTTTTTCCATGAACAATTTTTTAATTAGTAATGTTTTCACATCCACGGCCGTTTGTCAATTGAATAAAAATTTCACTGGTTTTTTTAGTAAGGCTGTAAATGAGGCCAATCGCAAAACCAGGCAGATCATGATGCGCCTCAGCACATCATCTACCGCCATTTCTAGCCTTACTTGCCTTTTCTTATATTTTGTCTAAATTTTCAGTTTACTTTGATGGAGGAACCGTTGGTTCTTAAACATGCAGATATATTTTTTAATTGTGGTGTACCTAAACAAGGTAAGTCATTTTCAAACCCTTATAAACACAGAAAACCAAATTTGTCCCGGCTCATACAGATCTCATATAAATAGTTGTAGCTCCCTTACTGTCATGATGAGAAATGTGTTCTTTTTTTTACATGAGCTCCACGTGTCATCTTTGGGGATGCTGTGTGGAGGATTTTTTTAGGGAAAGGAAGGAGAGGAGAGTTCAGGGAAGGATAAGGATTTAAGGGGTGGGTAGGAATCTGGGGTTCAGTGTGTCCGGGTCATCCGCCTCCAGGACCTAGACAAACCTCACCCCATGAACCCGATCAGCTCTGCTAAATCACCAAACGTAGCGAACCACTTTGGGTGACCTATGGCAGAAGTGTTGGTTATCCAATAAAGGTTCCCGGGGCGGTGGTACCCATTCCCGCCGACCAAATTCAGAAAGAAAAAACCCCACGCTTTATATTCAAATCTAGAATAACCATTAAAAAATAAATGTCCTTCTCATTTGTGAAAAATGTATAAATTTTCGAGAATTTTTTATTAATTATTTTTTTATGAAACGACAAAAACTTGAGGTGATAATATGTATGTGTTTTTTTTCGTTATCAGTAATTTTAGACACAAAAAACGTAAGGTGAGCCATTTTTAAAACTTTTATGTTTGTATTAAAAATTCTAATATTTCAAAAATTCTATTATTTGTAATGATAATAATATTAGTAAACGTTTTCATCAACTTTCAAAAACAGTTTTTAGTTTTCGAACACATCCTTCATTCATTCACAGACACATCGTTGAAACGTTGGCTGAAGAAGGAAATAAGCGTAAAGCGTAACACGGCGTAACACCCCAAAAACAAATAACAAAAATACTTTTGGCCGCGAAAATCTTAAAACGTACATTCAGAAATATTCCATTTATTTGGATTTTATTGCAAAGCGGCAATATTTTGACCTTCCGACAAAATAGGCCTGAGGCCTAGGGGGTTAAACTAAAATTATGCCAAAAAGTGAATTCACAATAAAATAATTTTAGAAAACAATTATCTTTAAATTTTCTTGTGACTTTCCCGGCTTAAGTTTTTGAAATACTTATATGAAATATTAAAACATAAGTATATTTGGTGTTGGATTGCGTACAAGTTTCGAATTTTCTCAGCGTGAAATAGTGTAGAAACTTCGTTAAGTCCCGGTTAGTGTTTAAGTTTTAATCCAAGATTAAGCCGGTGATGAAAGCCCGGGTCTCGGAAGTTCGGTGTATTATTAGCAAGTCGTAAGTTGAAGTCTATTGACAATTAGAACTACCGCATACCGCGCGGAGCACGCCGCGACAGGTGGTTGGCATTATATCACATATCGACACGGTCGGCCTGACGCGGAACAATCTACTATATTAAATTATTATTAGTTGTTGCTCTTTGTTCCAATCGCAATAATATATTAAATTACTTTTCAATGTGTGGATCGGATGGTGGAGAACTTTGGTGGAATTTAATGTAGCTACATAGGTAGGTAAAAACATAATATACAATGAACGAACTTCGAGAGTTAAAATGGACATCTTTTTTTTACATTAGCTCCGCACGGGAGACCCTGAGGAAACATTTTCTTTCGGGGCCTATGTCATCTTTGGGGATGCTGTGAGGACGGTCTTTTTAGGGAAAGGAGGGAGTGAAACATTTGTGAAGAAAAAGGTACGAGGAATAAAGGAATATGGGGGTCAGTGTGTCCAGGAGTGACGGATTAATTAATCCATTCCTCCTACTGCGGTGCAAGTCGATGGGTCAAGAGGTTCGGCTGGAGAGGTCAAAAGGAATCCTTCAACCAGTCTCTCCAAATCCGGCCCGTCAAGCATTAGGTGGACAGACGCATCTGCCGCCAAGGCCTCCATCGCCGACAATCCTCACCCCATGAACACGGGCGCCTCTGGTAAGTCACCAACTGTAGCGAACCACTTGGGATGACAGGGGTGTTGGTTATCCAATATATGATTCAAGGGGCGGCGTTACCCATATATGCCTCCCGAATTGCATTCTAAAGCTACAATCTAAAATTTGTTCCTGGAAAACCTATCTAAATTTGACATTCTCGTAGTTGCCAAAACTTGACGAATAATCTTATAAGGCAGATAACTGTGATGAATTGCATTGATCAACAGTGAAAATTAGAAAATATCGTAGCTTCCCACTTTAATTTAAAAAGAAAATATCAATTACTTATAAAACGGACACGTCTACGACATCTATCGGATTAGAGTAAAGTGAATTCATATTTACGGTAGGGATCTATAATTAGACAAAGTGAGACGAGTATTGATAAAAAAATCACAGATGGTATCAACAAATAATCAGAGACAGGGACTCCCCAATATACTTTAGGCCGTGATATATTGACAGCCAATTGGATTGCAGCAAAAGCGATTAAAAACCAATTCAGCCTATCAACAAGAAGAGGGCCGAGCCCATTTTTAGAACAAAGGAGCGACCTTTGGACTTGGCAATTAGGAATGTAATTAATGAGTTTGACGTTCCCACCGAACCGAGAGGTGAATAAACTCCATGGGAAAAAATAATCTGTTCAGGGACAAAAGTACGATGAACCCAAGAAATGTTATGAATTACAGGTACATTCCAGGGATCAGAAACCCTAGTTCTCGAATGCATTGAAGCATATCAGGTGCGAAAAAAGGATACACGTAAACAACGATGGAAAAGTTTAAGTGAAAAATTGCATAGCAAGTGACGAAAACGTGTTGTAAGATGTTAGGGAGATTTCCATCTATAATACGATTGTTTGTGACGACCGGAGATGATCGATTCGAGGGAAAACGTGCTAAAGGGAATGGAAATGTTGGAAAAACAATGGAAAATTATTGTTATCAATTCTATACGGAGCGAGGATATTAAGATGAAAGATTTAGGGAGAAAACGTCAAAAAAATGAGAGTTTTAAAGAATAGGCGAGGGTACAGTTCAGAGGTCTAGAGCAGTAACAAGTGTTAGAGAGGAAAATAGAGTGCAGTACGGAGGGGAGTGGAAAATGCTGAAAATATTGCGACAGAAAAACTCAGGAAAAGGAGTCATTTTACGTAATTAAAATGGAGTTTATAGTGTAACATAGTACGCGACTGCAGATAAAAATGAGACATTACAATGGTTGTCGATTTCAGATGTATTTTGTTGTGATAAACAAGGAATATTCGAACATGAAAATTGTTTAGATAAGGGCAATTAGTCGTTAAAAGGGTAATAAAAATTATCATGGGTCTTATGAAATATTTACATTAAAGAATTCTCATAAAAGTTAACGACACTGAAATAAAAAAGGATTTATTGCCAGGTGGGTACAGGAATTAATGTATACAACTGTCAAAGCATATGGTTTATGGGATTTTGGGTAAGAACGAGACGAAATTTGTAAGGCGTTCTCTATGAAGCAATAAAAATGACAGAAATTTAAGGGCCGAAGTGGGGGTATCTCCTATAAAGATGTTAAAAATGATATATTTATTAATAACAAATAGAAAATGAAATTTTCCAAGAGGCAGCAAACATCAAAAAACGATAAGGTTATATCAGGGAAGTACAGGGAAGCGAGGGGAGAGAAGATACGACAGAGAAAAACAAAGGAAATCTTAGATTAACAGTGAATAAAATAAATACGGCTTGAAATATAAAAATCTATAGAGATATGAACAATAACGTAAGAATAAATAAGGAAATTCATGGAAAGAGTGTCGTGAATAAAAGAAAATTCGAGAAAAAATGGAAAATTTAAATATACGACGTAAATAGAGAAAATTCGGTTTTAAATGGAAAGGTTCATATAGAATACAGAAAAACTCGAGGAAAAATAATAAAATAAAAATGAACAATTTGCGAGAAAGACTTCGACATGAAGATATCTCTGATAGGCGAATTTGGGGACAGATTTGGAACATATGGTAGATGCCGTACGCACGGACATGTTACGAAATAGATGAAAATAGAACTTTAAAATTATTAAATTCAAGCTAATTTTGTATGAACACCAGGACAAAGGAAGTTGGGCAATTAAACATGGATCTTACTAAATCCGGATCTTGTAAGTATGGAAGTACGAGACAGAATTTAAAGTATCAAACGCGAAAGGGACTAAGGGACCGCATTCGACAATAATGGAGAGGTTTCAAGAAATTACGAGTTGATAGTAATTAGATTGGTTTATTACAGGAGATTCAGATACGCTCTTTTGGACCTGAGAGGGGTATAAAAGATTAGACAAATGCCAGTTGGAGACAGTCTACGGTCGTGGTCTAAAAGGTTGAAAGTTCGCGGAACGTGACGAAACGGTGGGTGATTTAAAGTTGAAAAATTCTAAGTGATAATTATTATGATACTTAGAAAAATTTCACATTCTAGTCAGTGATCTACAAAAAAATACTTTGCAGTTAGAATCAGTGAAAATAAAAATAAAGCCAACGCATTAATTACTTGTGAAAAATAAAAGTGCTCGTGATAAATACAATTTGTTTTAGTGGAAAATTCGGATTTTATAATCACTTAATATCGTATTTTTAAACTTAGAAATTTCGCGTTTAATATTAGTGCAATAAATAACTGAAGTGATGTGATAATTTAGCGTGAAGAAGTTATAATTAAATACGTGTGTTCAATCTAAGTGAAAGTGTTCTAACAAATAATAAATATTTAAATTAATTATCTTAAATAATAATAATAAAACAAAATAATAGTTTATTAATACATAAAAGTTCGGAGGGATAAAAATTTAATTTAACAACGATTTACCATCTCTAAATTAATCGTGAAGTAACTATCATTTAAAGTGTTATTTAACCAACGAGTTTTGAAATAAAATACAGTTTAGAACGATAGAGTTCATACATCATTTTAATTAATTAGATTAATTGAAAAAAAAAAAAAATTGAAGTCAAAAGATTTAATTAAATTTAGGAAAATAAAAATTAATTTAGGAAAATTGCAGCAAGGTTTACTGTGTATTTCCCGGGTCGGAAAAACCTTGGTAGGGGTAAGTCTTTTTCCGTTATAAAATTTTACAGATTCCAAGGAGAAAGCGGAATGCAGCAAACATTGGTATTTGGATTAATTATTTGACCAAGATATTACTCGCTTAACATGTGATATGTAACTATATTAAAATATTATAAATATAATAAGTATATTTTATTTATTTATATATGTATGTATATATACATATATATATGTAATTTTATTGTTCCCAAGAAAATTTTTAATCAAAAAGAAAAACACTTATATAAAAAGAGGAAAAAGGGTATCGATTCCTACCTCTGAATTCATCAATAACTATTAAAAGTAGTTATGTGTGATAAATTTACAAATCAATATTTTATATTTAATTTTATGTATGTATTAATATAATTTCAGAAAATCCAGAGCATTTGAAATAAGTTATGATATTAGAAATTATTTCAATCATAATATAATTATACATATCAATATTATAAATTATTTATTGAGACAAAGTATATATAAATGAATAAATATGTATACGTAATCGGGTATCAGACTAGACAATTGCGCTAAGTACATCATTATCAAACAAAGAAAATTTTAGAGTCATCTCACACGTCTCCGGAATGTCTAAATTAAACACACCTCATACGCTTGAATCTAGGTCACGAGGCCGTCGAGAATGTTTACAAAGCTCAAATTGTTTACAAAATAAGTCGGTCACTGGGACACTAGTTCGAATACAGTAAAAAGGAAAAAAAAATGACCTTGATTAGTGGATATCGTACTTAGGTATTAACTTCTAGGAACGGGATAAAATTATTATATTGCGCAATTATTAGAAACAAAAAGAAAAAAAAAAATTTAACACTATTTTTAATTAGAACGTAAAGAGGTATCTACAGACCTAAACAATTGAAAATAAACAGATTTATTATAGCAGATCAAATAAAAGAGGTATTGAAGATTTACATGAAACATTTGATAAGTCACGGGATAGCTTAATAGGGTGAATTGAAGACTTACATGAAACAGTTGAAAAATCACGGGATAGCTTAATAAGGGGTAATGAGGATTTACATGATTCAATTGAGAATCACGGGATAGTAAGAATTTATCAAAAGTTGAACATTGGAGGGGAGGGAAAGAAAAAAAATACAGTTCAACCAATAGAAGGCAGTGGTCGCTTCTATAACAAAACCAAACCATAGAGATGACGGATCTCTCAAACAAAACCGTCAACAAAACCAAACAAAAGCTTGGAGTTATGGCGAATCTCCAGAACACATCACCAGATAAGATCTTAATGTACTAGTATTTATTTATATTTCCCACTATTCTTACGTATGTATTCGGTATCAATCTGAAAATTTCGCAGAATTTGATGGGCGAGATCCGAGCTTGGAATGCGATGCAAGTAGCTTCGTATTGCGAGTTATAAACCTTCCCAAAACGTATGTTTACATATATATCTTTTTATGTACTGTTCATTGAATGAAACGAACTCACTTACAATTAGTGCTTTAGGCCTGTCGGGTCACTCTCGTCTCATTTCTTGAACGTGGAGGGAGGATTCACGACCCGTAACTCCACACAAACCCGTGAGTATATGATTGCATATAGGACGAAACCGGTTCGCCCTAAGTAAATAGTAAACTTTGGAGGAGTAGGAATTTGGGGGTATCTGGGCTCGGGGGAAGACCTGAAGGCAGCGCATGATGGCGAAGGAAGGTTCAGTTGGGACGCGATAACTTAGGTATCAATCAATTGAACCGTGCCAAAAGACTGTGCGAATTTTGGGTTGACACCTGATCACCTCGCTTACTTGATGGAGGCAGGAGCCAAATTTTGCCAGAAAAGGGTTATTCTGAGTTCGTCAAATATGCAATTAACTAATTACATTAACCTACTAAATCCATCTTTATATGTACCTTATAGCAGCTGAATCAAAATGGAGGGGCGCCCAGCAGATACGAGATACAATCATAATCAAATTTACTAACATTTAACCATTTCAGTTATATTTAATTATCTTGTAACGGTGTAATTCTAACTGTAAAGGAAAAGGGAATGTTTTACCTGTGCGGTATGACTAGTATAACATGTGTAATAATATAATTTGGCTAGCTACAGTCTGGAAGTAGAACATGTAATAAAAAGTCAAATGAAATAAATGGAAGGAAAATAAATTATATAAAATGTGATTTATTGAATATAGATTGTGATGACAATGAAATAATAATTAAAGACTCTTATAAATTTATATGATCCCAGGGGTGTTTGTAATTCTCGAAGAGAATTACAACAATCAAACTAATGCAATAAGAATTTAGGTTATGTGGAAGTTAAAAGAATGGTTGGTCGCCAGAGCATTTTAACTACAATGCACAAGTAACAAAGATTGAAACAAAAGGTAACCTTGACAATCTAAATAATAAGTTAGGATGAAAATTAACTTTACAATTATTAATCGAGACGCCATGGTGTGTCCAATTCCTCCGCCGTAGGTACGTGTTCCCTCCTGTAGGCTCGCTCAATCCCAACTCACTTGCGGTTCTCTTCGCATTAGCGAACCCCAGATGCTTACCGCGTACCAACATCAGGAACAAAAGGCGTTGTTGCCATTATTTAGGGACCAGCTGGTAGCTACCCGTTACATTATCCCCCCACCAATCCGAAATTTCCCAGGGGAAATTTCCATGAAGCCTCCTGGCGCTCGAGGAAGAAAAACGGACTCGCAGACCAAAGCGACGAGCTGTCCAATGACTGCAGGCGGCAAGGAAGAAAACCAGGACCAGGATGTATACAGGTAATAACTGTTCCTCCAAGGTGACATTGCTGGAGAACAGATTCAGGAAAGTCTTCAGCGAACGGCCTCACAATATGACTTCTGCACACTTCGTTGCACATGATTGTGGATATAGCCCGAAAGCGTTGCAAAAGACGGAGCTGTAGACTATTCTTGAGGCTTGCAAGTAAATGTGATCCTGGTAGACAGACGTAATTCCCGTCCATATATAGTAAATAGTAGGAGAAGCGGTGACCACCGTCCTGCAATAATGTTGACATGACGTCATAATAAAACGATGACCCAGAAGAAGTTCCATAATTCAATGCAGCATCTCTCCGATAATGATGACTTCAAATAACTGATGACCCAAAGTGGCCCAAGGTAGAGATGGAGCTCTGGTATAATATCTTGAAATACAGCGTTGATAATTTGAAATAATCTTCCCATGATGATGTCTTCAAGCGGGATAATGATACAACGGCTTGATGATGATGATACGGCTTGAAGTAAGATGAATGCCTTTGTCCTACATTGAACCAGCGTCGATGAACATGAAGGATACTTTCTTCTTAGTCTTGATATTGTTGAAATTTCTTGAGATTATCTTGAAGTTCCCTATGCTATACTGCCTAAATAAGGTTACCAGCAACAAGTAAGATATAAAAGAAAGAAAATTCAAGATGAAATACCAAAATAATTATGTAAATGTATGCTCAAAGCTGAAATTTAAATTTTCCACATAACATATTAAAGAAACCTAAATACAAAGTTTAGTAATTGTAAAACTTCATGTCTATTCAGAAGAAACAATGAAATAATATGCATTTGCAAAATAATAATGAAAGGGATTTACCGAAGTTTGAATTTTCTCAGCGAAGTCAATATATGATAATTTAGTGAATTTAAATGAGATTTAGAATGGTGAATATATTATCCAATAATCTTATACCCGGTAGATATCAACATACAAGACCCAAAACATAAGAAAAAAAAAATTTTTTTTTTTTTACTGAGATATATTTATTTCTTTTATTAAATTCCCAAAATAAAACAACAGCCTGTATTATGCTGAACTGAGTATAAAAACTGCAAAATGAAATTCTTATTTGTATGAAAGTATTTTTCCTTTTAAAACCCCATGTAGCAAATAATAATTCCGAGATCGTCAATAAACAAAGACCAGATTGATGGTAAAATAATATTCAAAAAGATAAATGTATTCAAATGTAGATGGCACTAGTATAGGCCCAATTATATTAGTAATAAAATGTTAAAATTTAATAATAATGTTACTAATCAGCAACAGATGTCATTGCTCTATTCCCATTATAAATTAAAAAATAAATTCAGTACAACCTGTACAGTTGTTATAATAACTGATTGAAATAACTCCAATCATTATACTGGAATATATGTATTCATCATGATAATTTCAACAACAGAAATTATCAGGAGGAATTATGAAACAACACAATATTTAACATAAAACATACAAAACACATACCCCTTTTTAACTATAACGTAGCCAAAATTTTGATCTATTGTTAAAAAAATGATGTAACTTATTAATATGCAATGTAAATTTTGTAACAACGCATCACGACAGTTAAAATTACTATCTATTTGTAAATATTCGTGGAACAAAATTGATAAAATTGAAATACAGACTCACAAGGTTTCACTGAAAACCTCTCTACAGAGATGATACCATGAGCTTCTACAATTCAACAAAATCAAAAATTTATAAAGATTAATTAAATCCAATATCTGACATCAAAAAGATACAGACCTAACCTCGTCATAAAGCTCCAACTTATACGATTCTCCTCAGCATAACCATTATAACCTCATATTGAGATGGAAAAAGAGGAAAATACCCAAACATAACATAATGTTATATACTTCAAAATAACCATCTTATTTGCGGAGGACAAGAGACCTACCCTCATCATAGGAAATACATCTACGCCAAGGGTTCCTCTCTCTTCCTGCGGTTGAGAAAGACTAGGATAAGCTACCTAAATCTAACTCTACGATCAATCCCATGAAGGAATTGTGCTGCGAACTCAGAGGCCCTAAAAACTAAAGCATGGAACACAAAACAACTAACTGACGTACTCAGAGGATTAGAAAACTAACATGTCACGCGCTAGTATCGTCCCGCTGCACGATAATAATAATAAATAGTGAAATAATTTCCACCAAGATTAAAAACGAGGCTTAAAGAGTTTAAATCCAAAAAAGAAAATAATCCGCAAATTCCCCAAGGACAATTACAACTGACAAGACAAACATTACAAAACAAACAACCACCATTCAACGATCAAACTCATTTTCAGTCTGAAAGCTGAATGTTAGTGAAATATCCATCTGCCTTTGTTGGCGCACCAAACACAGATAGCTATTTCCCCAAAAAATTACACCGCAATTAGTATTATGCTATATTATGTAGCAACCCTAGGACCTTAAATTATGTCCTATAATAAGATTGATTTAACAGAACGTTTAAAGTGTCCCGCTCTGAAAAGTGAAGACGCAAACCCAAATAATAATCGTTGTATGTGTTATGTTAACATCAATGTAGATGGCGTTATTAAGTGGTGAATAATTAATAAGTGAGTGAAACTTGTTAATTTATAATTATGAGATCTATTACATTACCCAAAATATTGTGTGCTGTATAATATTAATTAAAGTTATATGAAAAAACTCTATTAATTGTAGATTAAGGATGCTAATTTTAATAAAACATTTCTTCAACAAACCACTAATCGCTCCGAAAAAAAATTACCTTGCAAACCTCTGATAACCCTATGAAAGGAAGATAAGCAAGTATTTCAAGGAACAGTCAATAGATCGCAAAAAAAAATTATTATAAAGCGTTGCTTTATTATCCAAAGCTATAAGCAATAATCAAAGTATGGAACCCTGTAATTCACCGAACGATAATAATTTTGAATTAATTATGTAGATGGCGCTAGCGAACGAAAAATTGATTATTAAATAATATCAATTAAAAGAACACAATCTGAACTGAAACAAATTTAATAATTCAGACCAGAACTATAAAGAATCCTAATACCTGTGAATTTTTTACGTAAGTAAACATGTGATAATACTCTACATTTTTATAAATTTAAACTAGTTGAAAGTTCATAACAATCTTATTAGTCGCTCCGAAAGTTACTTCGCATAATCTCTGAAAGCCCTATAAAAGGAAGATATGCAAAACAATTTAAGGATCAGCCAATCGATCGCAAGTAACAATAATATTATACAATCTTCTGTACTAATTTAATGAAATATCCATTTAGTGGAATAGAAAAACCCCAAAAGATTAATTAGACAATTGCCGATGAACAAATAATATAGTGATCAGCGACACTTTGCAATATCCACCTACAAAGTGACGATTTCAAAACATCAGTTGATCATCAAGCCCGAAGAAACTATTACGAATATATTTATTATGAAAGAAGAACTAATCCCGCCGACTAAGGAGAAATTTAAAATTCGATAAAAATTCATTAAAATAATGATTTGAATACAACTCCCTGTTCTGTGCCCAAATCGGAACTTAATAAAATTTATCAAAACCCCAAAATAAAAATTTGTATAAAATATTAATCCGTATGAATATAATGATGTATAGCAAGGAAATTTAATTTCTTTTGAAAGCCCTACATGAGGAAAGAATAAAAATCATCGATCAAATCAATATAACCCGGATAATAAATTATAAAAATTAATTTACGTGAAACTAGCTTTAGTCGCTTTGCAAAACAGGACAGCCCGAATTCTGTAGACGAAGGCTTGTGATGACGTCTCATCTCCACCCCGGATGTCCAGCAAAATTTGGTCCGCGTCTGAAATGCACGTTTGGTTACATTTATTATTAAGAAAAATAAAATTTTTATAAAGAGAACAAAATGAAATCAAAATACCAAGGTAAGATTGTAAAAGTTCACAATGTAACAGAACATATGAATTGCAGGTAGGATAAATATTTGTATGAAGTTAAAACCATGTGAAGAAATTCATGTGTGAAAGGATGTCAATAATAATTATTGCATCAGGTAGGTAATTTCTGAAATTTACACATTATTGCACAAATTTAAGCACGAAAAATGTCACCAGATAAATGCAATTAGGTTAAACCGCCACTCACAACACAGTGCAAAGCAAATTAGCATGTAATAAAATGTACTTACTAAGTTTCAATTATTAACGGATGGCCAGTACGAGTTTGTATAATGTGATAATGACAATCTGCCGAAATATTATTAATTTCATCTGCAGAAATTAAATCCATCCCATCTGCTATAAAAAATATGTACCTACATGTATAATTAGCGGGAGAAACGATTATTAATAGTACAACACATACAAATAACACAAAATGAGTTGTGGATGAACAAGCCCACAGAAATATCAAAATATGCAAATTAATAAATAAAATTGAACACATACCCACGACGGTAAAAAGAACACACCCTCGAATTGTAAATTCACCTAACCTAGATTGACATTTAAACGCCATCGCGGAGAATTTAAAATTATATCCACATAAAACAAGCAAAATAGTTTGACAGGATCTATCACGTTGGGTCGCCACTGTAACGGTGTAATTCTAACTGTAAAGGAAAAGGGAATGTTTTACCTGTGCGGTATGACTAGTATAACATGTGTAATAATATAATTTGGCTAGCTACAGTCTGGAAGTAGAACATGTAATAAAAAGTCAAATGAAATAAATGGAAGGAAAATAAATTATATAAAATGTGATTTATTGAATATAGATTGTGATGACAATGAAATAATAATTAAAGACTCTTATAAATTTATATGATCCCAGGGGTGTTTGTAATTCTCGAAGAGAATTACAACAATCAAACTAATGCAATAAGAATTTAGGTTATGTGGAAGTTAAAAGAATGGTTGGTCGCCAGAGCATTTTAACTACAATGCACAAGTAACAAAGATTGAAACAAAAGGTAACCTTGACAATCTAAATAATAAGTTAGGATGAAAATTAACTTTACAATTATTAATCGAGACGCCATGGTGTGTCCAATTCCTCCGCCGTAGGTACGTGTTCCCTCCTGTAGGCTCGCTCAATCCCAACTCACTTGCGGTTCTCTTCGCATTAGCGAACCCCAGATGCTTACCGCGTACCAACATCAGGAACAAAAGGCGTTGTTGCCATTATTTAGGGACCAGCTGGTAGCTACCCGTTACAATCTGTTCAATTAGTCATGTGTAGTTTCGATTAGTATTGATTATTCATGAATTCATTAGGATGTAGGGAATCATAATAAACGTCAAAGGGAAGTTAGCTCATTTAGAGAAACTACTTAAGGTTAGATTTGCAAGAGAGAGACCAATACAGTTTGAAATTCAACACTCTGTTTAGAATCAAGAGGGTTACCACAAAAATTAAAGTAATTAAAGTCCTATATCATAAATCAAAAAATTACACAACGTTTGATGGAGTTTAATTACAACCTAAATACGAAAATATTTACGTTCAAAGTCGTAAATAACGTATTTATTAGCTAAGTACATATATCACTAAAGGTATGTAGTACAAGGGAGCTTTAAGTAGCTTTCTGTAGTTATCAGAGGAAATAAGGGTCAAATTTTCATAAAGGCTTGTGTGACGTAGGGGAGGAATTTTCCATCCCTACCACACATATGCAAAGCCTTAAGAATTTAAATATCGATCAGAGCCAAGAGAAAAGGCGAGAATATTACAACTGGTGGCCGATGACCAGGAGAGTCATATAAGGATAAAAAAAAAAATAGAACGAAAAAGACAAAATATCACATGCTCTAGCAGAATTTATGGACTCGTTCAAATGATTTCTTGGAATATATATATATTAAATATAAATCAACCTATTAAGACACCCAATTTATTGAATAAAACCTTCTTTAAATCCATCTTTTTATTACAAAAAGATTTATTTCTATTTTTTATTAAATAAAACAAACAACGAAGTTGCACTCCCATGAGTTATCAAAACTCATTAAGGGATCGCCAATTGGTACTTTTGAAAAGTAAAACCCAATCCAACCCAATATGGAGACACAATATATGAAGAAAAATTTTACAAAACATTTCACAGAAGCAACAAACAGACACAACGTTTGAAGAATCACTTTACAATTCACAGAAACATGTCTAATAAGATTTTATCAATTATTATAACCACTCATTTGATTTATGTACTGTTGTTGTCAAAAAGTTAAAATAAAGAATCCTCCATGATGGACTATAGAAATTCATAAAAAAATAAAATCAGGAAAATAAAATAAAAGGTACGGGCTCAAAAATACACAGACCTAATACAAGGTGTTTACATTCAAAATATATGACAAGATTTAAAAAAGATATAAACTGAATCTCGATTCCATTTAATTTTCTTCCATTTTCACGTTGTTCACGATTAGTAGGAATAGCGATGAGAATAATAGACTTATTCATTTCAAAATGATTTATTGGTTACAGCAGCGATAAACATTCTGCCGCCCACGAGTTTTCGTATTTCCCACTTGCCTAAATAAAATATCTAAATTGCGGTGGAAAATATTCAACGGCTTCTGTTGTTTTAAAAAGGGTTGCATCGAAAACTTAGTCTTATTTCAAAGAATTCTTGCATCAGTCGCTCAAAACAAAAACAAAAAAATTACAAATTCTTGGAAAAATTTCGTGTTTCGACCTTGTATTAAAAAATCACCTACGCCTATTACCAGAGAAAACCAGAAAAACCTATGTCTTTTTTAAATCAGATTTTAGACGTATTGACTTTTTTCCACAAAAAATTATAAATGGATTTCGAAAGATTGTTCTTTTATCTAGCATTCGCATGTTTTCAATTTTGAGAAAGAATGTTTATTTGTATTATAATATGGTTATCACAACCAGGTTACCACAGGTCGTTTGCATATTTGTTAAATTTTCAAAAAAGATTTTGTATTATACTATACCCATTTCAAATCATATAAACATGCAGTAAAATAAATCAATATATTATCTGGGTATCGCATGTTTTAGAATTTTAATTTAAGTTTAAATAAAATCATTAAAAAATATATATGTACGAAAAAAAAAATATTGAATTGGTCCGTTTGTGTATTTTTTTGCCCACTTGCAAACTAATATATTTCAGATTTTTTTAACATTCTTATTTAACTTAGACATTATTGAAAAATGATAAATACTTATAATCAAAAAGTAATTACAAAAAGTACATTATTTTAATAGTTTTATCAACACGCCTTTCCACATTTTTGGATGAAGGTATAAATTAAATCAAATTTGAAATGAAGTAAAAACGATATTGAATTATAATTTTAAAAAGCTGGTACGGAGAATAATTAATCTTTCTCATTGTAACCGCCCCGCACGACCGTAAGAACAGCTTTCGACGAAATTTGGATTTTCGGCCGATGATATATCGAAAGTGAGTAAAACTAAATTTTGTTTTAACTTTGCAAACGAAAAAATCAGCGGTTGCCCAAATTTGCAAGTAGGTATTTTTATAACGTTCTTTTTTTCAAAATGATATAATTTTTTATTTTATTTATCTATATAAGGTATGTTTGCATTACATTATTCGATGCCTGTCTCACTAGGGTATACCTGTGTTGAGACAGGCGTAGAGGTACATAAATGAGTATCATACATAAGAATATTTAATTATATCATAAGAATATTTAAGGTAAGATACATACTGATTTATACAACTCAAACAGAAATATGATTTAAATTGAGGGTTAATACCATAAAGAGAGCATTATATAGGTGAAGGAAGAGATGAATAAAGTAGTAAATCCTGTCGAATCTATATAGGGAGTTATATTATACATATAGGATTTTACTATTTTAAGTTCTTTAATAAGGGTAAGGACATACGTGAGATGGTAATTCTGTCTATTTGTAATCTATTTTACAGATGTTAGCAGTAGTGTGACGTCCAATACTTATAATTCATTTCTTTATATCTTGTTTGTATTTAGTCATTAATTCCGTTTGTCTAATCGTAGCTGGAAATGTATTGTGTAGTTTGCAAGCTATGTATTTAAAGTGTTTTTGTCCAAAGGTGGTTTTAGAAAAGGGAGTTTGGAGAAGTTCTTTATTTTTGGCTCGGGTATTGTGTATCATTTGTGTTGGTTTGTATAGGATTTTGTTGTTTTTATGTAAATAAACTAAGATGGATTTTGCGTAGAGCTGTTTAATGTCCATAACGTTGAAAGTATTGAAGATCGTATCGGTGCTGGTAGTGAGAGGAAGTTTAAGAATTATTTTTATTGATTCATTGATTCATTGGTTTGGCATTTATTGGTTTGCCTTGATTTTTTAAATTTAAAATATCGCTTAGAATATATGAATAGGTTGGTGATACCACCGACTGCAAATTCAACCACGTCAAGCTCTATGTACCCCATTCATGCGGCCCACAAACAAATTCAAAATAAATTAATTGGCCCTCAGGCTAAAATGGTTGACCATCACTGTTTTAACTATTTTTACAAGCCCGCTAAAATGTACCAAATCTCTGGCGGGTTGGGTACGACGACATAGTGAACTTACTTTTTTTTTTATTTTGACAGGGTTAACAGGCTGTACCTACTCAGTACTGTATTCGTAGATTCGAGATGTTTTATTCTTAATTTAATAGCTTTTAATTGAAAACGCCCATTGTAAAATGTCGCCATCTCGTCATTATTGATATTGAATTGTACCAATGTGTAATAAATACTACACTCCTTTTTGCATTAGATTTAACTTTTCCAAATAAACCATAACTGGACGTACAACCTATTTATAATAATAATAGTTAGAGAAGAATGTATGCAGGGGTAGTGCAATGCAACACATTCCATGTTTGGAAATAATAAAAAATAACAATACATACATAGAATAGAATGAAAACAGAAAAGAAGTGAAAAAAATTATATACAAAACATATGTAAACAGCCGTTTATGGAGGATATTTTACAGTCTCCCATCTCCAGAGGACCATCACGGAAGACTGCATTCAGGCAATCATGGCAGTAATGATGTATTCTTCGATGGGCGTATTCTGCGCCGTAAGCCATAAGCCTCCCATACAGTGGCGGAGAAGTGCTCTGGAAGAGTGCGCTTAACTCTCCTGCAGCATTTCCGTGGCGCTGCAGTATCTCGGTGGGCGGAACAGTTGGCGATAAGCATTATTGTAAGTGACTTTTTGCTTATGCCATTGGAATGCGGTATAATCCACCTACAGTTCCGATGTATACAGCGATGTGCAGAATCTGTTGAATGGAATTCTTTTGACGTTTGAACTGCAAAAGTGAAAACGCCTCGACAGCATATCTGCCTTTGTCTTTCCATTTCCTCGATTAGGTCGTTTGTGGTGGTTATATTTCCGAAGTATTTTACGCTTCGACTTACGTGCGTTTTCCTTCCGTCTAGCCATGTTGAGGGTGTTTGGATGAGTTTATTTTTGCATTTGAAAAGCTTAATTGTATACAAACCTAAATATTTATAAAATGTAACTCCAATATTAACGACAATATTTATCATTGAGCAATGTTGCTATTTACCTCTCATCTGTTGCTTTTAAATGCGATTTTAACCCTAACGTATAAAAAAAGAAGGACAAGGTCAGAATCGCTTGAGCCAATATCAATCTAAAATACCATTCAATATTCAACAGCTTAATGTGATAGAACATTTGAAAAAAGGTTATTTATAAAAAATATTTGGATAAACATTTAATTTATTTTTAACAGTTTTTTCAACTTCTAAAATTTAAAATTTATCTTACGTCAAAATAATGATCGTTTCCAATTTGTGGTTGGCAGATTCAGCTTATTATTATATATTCGTACACCACAGTTTTAAAGGACTTCACATCTGGTTGGTATCATACTAGTTTAATCTTTAAGACTATGAACCAAGTCCAGTAAAACTTGGAATTGGGCCGCTAACAATTAATAACACTTCTTATTATATCTACATGGTTTATCTTCCCGCTTAACAAAAGCTGACTGTTAAAGTAAAAAGAATACTGTTCAACGCTTTCTGTACCTCGCTGTACACATCAGAACTGTGGGTTGACTACACTGTAACCCAATGGCATAAGTTAAAGGTTGCTTACAATAACGCCTATCGCCAACTTTTCCGCCTACCGAGATACTGCAGTGCTACGGAAATGTTCCTGGAGGGACGAGTACATACTTTCCGTGCACTTCTCCGCCACCGCATGGGAAGTTTATGGCGCAGACTGCGCCATTCGAAGAATGCGATCATCACCGCCATGACTGCCTGGGTGGAATCTCCCCTGATGACCCTCTGGAGACGGGAGACGATGAAATACCCTCCGTAAACGGCTATTTAAAAATCATTTTAGTGTTTGATATTTACATCATTTTTTCTTTTCAGTTTCATTTTTAATGCTTATTCGTTTATTTAATTTAATTTATGTGTTGTTATTTACTTTTTACCTTAATTTATCATTTATCTCTTTTTGTTATTTTTAAATATGGAATGTATTGCATTGCACTCCCCTGCATACATTCTGGAATAAACTTATATTATTATTATTATTTGATTTATGCAAGAAAAAAACATCGCCAAAAAGTGTGTTTTTGCGAAGTTCAGGCACAAATGTTTAAATGTTTTACGGTCTTTTTCTAAAGAACTCAATTTGCCACATTATGTAATAAACTCATAATCGAAAAGGCGTTCGTTAGTAGGAGATTTTGAACTTGACAGCAGTTTTTGAAGGCCTGATACTTTATTTTTTCTGGGTTTGAAAAAAGACTTGTCGAAAAAAATGCTCTAATATTTCTAAGCCCAAGATATGTTCTTGTAGTACTCGCAGTATTTAGTTAAAACATCTAAAATATTTCAGTAACAAACGCATTTTCACGGTGTTCTTTTATGTAGTCAAAATGATTCTTGAAGAAATGCACAACATACCATTTTAAATGTTTTCTTGTACAGATAATATTAAAACAGTGAATGTGGCATAAGAGCGTGCTGACTATGCCGAGCTACGACCAAACTGCATGGACAATCGAACAACCAACGCGGTTGCGGCTGAGCCAATGAACAATAATGCACATCCGTTTGGTGGTTAGGTAGAAACAAGGACTGAGCGTCCGGCCCGCCGCGTGACACTGCTTAGATGCGATTTGCAGTAATATTATTTGTGAACGATGTTGGTGACACTTTTGGTGCGCGGTTTCATACAAATGAAAGTTCATAGCCCACGTCACTTGTTTGTATTATCTACGGTTTCATATTATCTTCACCTCAGTTGGACAAGGTTCCAAATGACATTTTTTTTCAAAAATGACCTTTGAATGCAAAAGTTTGCTCATTTCTATAACCAACATAATTTTCAGTGACATCTGCGTTGTATTTCCGTAGATAATTATTTATTTATTTATTTATTGGAAGAATCAAACACCAATTTTTATACAGGATGAGTTATACAAGAGGTTATACATGAGGTAAGCCAAAACAATTTCTTATGCTAATGTTGGTTATTATGATATAATATACAATTGTAATTGGTAATAACCATTAAATAAAAATGAAAATAACAACAAAAAAAAATATATATACAGGGTGTTAAGGGACGTACTTGACTTACTTTAACCAGTGATTCCTGACACTATTTGGAGTAAAAAATGTAAATGAAATTTTTGTCTCCGGTGAAATTTTTGATGATTTATTTTTTTTTCTACAAAAAAATAAAAAAATTATAGGTGTTGGACAGTTGGAGGCGGGGTGAGGTGTTGGTTGGTTACTCGGCTGAGTGACCAGTGACGACATGCGGAAGAATTTTTTTTGTTTGAATTTGGAGAAAAAAAAATTGAAAAAAAAAAAGTCATCAAAAAAACTCACCGGAGACCAAAATTTCATTTCCATTTTTTACTCCAAATAATGTCAGGAATCACTGGTTAAAGTAAGTCAAGTACGTTCCTTAACACCCTGTATAAGTATATTAGAAGGAAGAAGGAATAGGAAAGGGCAAGAGGCAGAGGAAGGTGGGATGGGGACAGGAGATGCTCGCGCTGTACCTTTTCTATAGTTGTGCATTAATTTAATTGACATTTGTGGTCGTACGCTTGACTTTGTTTCGGTATTTCACAGGAGTATTATTAAGAATATCGATATTGTTAAATTGCGTGTCATATTGCGCGCATATACGGGGGATTGGAGAATTATACGGCGAAGTTTTAACAACAACCACATACATGTGTTAACACATGGAACCTTTTGCACTTACCGTTTTGTTTTTATATAACAGCTGATTTTTTTTACGAGGTGCGGTGTAGTTCGTCACTTTAGTTAGGATAGGGTTCTAACTTGGCCTTACCCTTATCTGAGGCTCAAATTTAAATTCTCATAATCTATTTAACAATTTCTGATTTTTAGATTTAATCTTGTGTTAAGTATTTTAGATATGAACATTTTAATGGAAAATATGTAGGTAGAACATGGCCCTAGCTTAGCATGCATTAGGGAAATATAGTTAGAACCTTATGCAATGAACTATTATACCCTAGCTGGTTCCATAAGGTTCGATCTGCTCGTTTAGGTATGTTCTAAAATGGTAAGTATACGTTTTACAGGGTGCCGCAAAACGGACAGTGCAGTTTTGAAGGGTTATTAAAGGCGCGACATACAGAAATGGTGTATATTTTATTTTATTCTATACATCATGCCGTTTTATGCATCAAACCCTGAAAATGATGGCCTTCGTCAGCGATACATTGATGAAGGCGATTTCTGAAGTTTTCGGCTGCATTTTGGCACATCGGCATATCGGCGATTTCCTCCCGAATTCGATCCTTGAGTTCTTCCAAGATAAGAGGCCGATATTTAAAAGCTTTTCCCTTCAGATGGCTCCACATGAAGAAGTCGCAATCAATCCGGTGTTGTCCGGACCAAACTATGGCAACGACCATAAATAAACCAATCTCTAGATCGATATCTTCGGGCTTTCTCCATACTAAACGGTTTGTCATCAGTGTCATCAACGACCCGATATTTTTTAAAGGAAGTTCAAGGCCATTTGTTTATCTGGCACTCGATCTACTCCCTTAACTCATTAGCCCAATAAATTATGTAAAAAATGCTCTTAAGTGGACATATTAACAAATTTAGAAAAATTAAAAACTCAAGGGTACATGTTTAAATACTTTTTTTTCAGAAAGACAATCGATAATAACACATAGAAACAGTGGATCAGTTCCGCCGATTAATTGAATGAATGATCTGTAAAGAAATATTTATCATACGTTACATCACCTCAAATTGATTTACGGATAAATTAAACAAAATGTTTTATATAATTGCCTCAATCCTTGATGAATTGTTGACACATTTTAACCGTTTTAACCTCTGGAATTCAATGTACAATGATTTTTCAATTAAAACGTCCAGGATAAACTTTAGAAACGTAAATAAATACGCGAAGTTGGAACAGCTTCCGTCAAACTACGATACTTCGAGCTACGAGGGAGAGACGGCGCGATATCAAAATGTATTACTATCTACAATTTAGCTTCATCTATGAGAAACTCGAGCTTTGTTGGAGTTTCAAGGTTTTCACGAAGATACTAGTATACTCCCCTGGCAACGACTGAAAACGGCACGACCCTCCCGACACAATGCTACCACTCCCAGGTTCCTACCCCCACCACACGGGATGCACCGGCCTTTCAAACCGGCACTGTCTGTTTTGCCGCACCTTGCATTTAAATATTTCCTTTACATACGATTCAACTTCAAAATCAAAATCAGTCAATAGATTACTAAGTATCGTCTTTACAAACTTTGACACCTCGTATCTCAGAACAGGGCCAAGTGAAGTTAGAATCCTTTCAAACTAAAGTGACGTTAAGTGTAACTTAACATTTTTTTTCCTTTGTTTTTTCCCATTATATCTTGATACATTTCAAAAGTAATTTTTACATATTTTCTAAATATATATAACATAACGCAGATAAAAATAATGTAAAAAATATAGGTATATAAGATAAAAGAAATAATGGGAACCCACTAAGGCACTGCCTGTGCGTGGGCAATATTAACTAAAGTGCTAAATTACACCATAAGTTGGCGGTACAAGTAAAAAATGTAAATTTCAAAGTGAAAGTTTAAAAATATAGGTAATGTTTCTTTGAAAATATTGTAGTAACAAAGTTACACATACAAGTTACTTGATTTTTTATTATGGTTTCAAGAAGATAAATAAAGTCAGTCTTGAAGTTACAGTTGAATTGTAAAAGTGAAGCATGAAGGTTTAAATAGACTTACTTAAATAGACTACGCCTGTCTCGACACAGGTATACCCTAGTGAGAAAGGCATACAAATAAAACAGATAAATAAATAAATAAATAAAAACTTTTTTTTAAAAATGTTTCAACATCTGCATCATTTAGCCATAATTTGTATTCTTTTATGTAAAGTGATATTTTATCTGTCATTTGAATGTGTTTTGGTAGAAGATTAAGCGTGTACGAGGACCAATAAAACTGCCATGTGTTTGCATTAATTTGGGGAACTTGAAACACATTATTAGTCCTTTTAAATAAATGAAGACAATGTAAGCGAAACTCAATCGAAAATCTGGAAACAGAAAAATCAGAAAAACATATTGACACCTCTGTTCGAGTCCCAGAGGTGTCAATATGTTTTTCTGATTTTTATGTTTCCAGATTTTCGATTGAATTTCGCTTACATTGTCTTCATTTATTTAAATATTACAATTTGAGGTTTTACTCATAAAGTTAAAATAAAAAATAAAAAAAAAAATAAAAAAAAAAAAAAAAAAAAAAAAATAAAACATTATTATTCCTTTTGCTAATTCTTTTTTCGTTTTTTACGAAACAATTTTTGTTTTTAAATACATATTTCATTGTTTGCAATATAAATAATTTACGGATATTGAATATTTTTGTCTCTTTGAATAATAACGCAGTCGGGAATATTTTATTTCTATTTTACATAATTTTAATGATGCGCTTTTGAGCATTTTATAAAGGCTTAATAAATGCATCAAGCGCACCGCCCCATCCTACAATGCCGTACATTATTGAAGATTGTACCAGGGAATAACATTACTGCTAGCTTATACTGTACTTCTCCAACATGTAAATATCTTGTCTTGTAAGCCGATGTACTCGTAAGTATGTAGGTGCTCTTAAACTGACTTAGAATGAATACATCATAAATCATTTCGAGAAAAAGTAAGTCGCAATTAATGAACAGTATGTTAACACTTGGCTTTCTCCCACGGCCGCTTTGCCAAGAAAGTCTTATTCATTCTAAATATAACTTGGCTTTTCTGTAATCACATTGTCTTGTCTTGTCGCGTTTTTTGTTTCCTCTGGCTTTAATTAACTGAATTGTGCTCGCGACATCTTATCGAATTGTATCGGGACGTTGTTTTAGTTAGACAGAAAGGTAGGTGTATAATTTACTTTGTTTTTACATTAGTCCTTCTTATCTTAGTCTGATCTATTAATGAAACCATTTTAACTTGTTTTGGTTCGAATTGCGTTTAAAAACGTTTATTTATTTGAATCATTAACAATGTTCGGTTTCTACATACCTAATGTAACTTAGACACTATGGTGGGTTTCTTCATTTACCGAGAATGCTAAATGTAATGCTAATTGTAAAAGTAAACGATCGAAATTTAAAATTTTCTATGCATTTGACCATTTACTTTTACAATTAGCATTGCATTTAGCAAACCATTTCTTCATTTACCGAAAATGCTAAATGCAATGCTAATTTTAAAAGTAAACGATCGAAATTTAAAATTTAAACGAAATTTCTATGCATTTGACCGTTTACTTTTACAATTAGCATTCTCGGTAAATGAAGAAACCCACCATCAAACATCGATCAATTAGAAGCACTTACAGCATAAAATAGGTATAATATTAGAAATGATTAAAGAACCCTTACGAGCATTTTTTTTTATTAAAAATAAAACAAACACTTTCGTGGTTAAATACAAACAGCCTTACTAAAAAAACCACAGCACGCCCGATAACCCGTGTTGCTGCAGCAACATGAATAAAACAAAAATACACTAAAACATGAAATATTACTAATAAGGTTTTGTTCTTAAAATTTATTTTAACTCTGGCAACAATGTAATTTTTCATAGTATAAGCACTAAATTATTTGTTTTCCTTCATAACCGCCAGGTGGCGGCGCCTGCGCATTCGTCGTTCGGGCTGAAAGCGCGAAAAAAAATCACTCCTCGGATGTGTGTGTAATATTACTCAAATGTGATCGTAATTTCTAATAATATGACTAATTCACCATTATATTCATATAATTGATATAATTACCGTGTTTTTGTGGTTTTTAATAAGTTTTAGTCAAGTTATAATAAAAATAATCATACTTTGGAAATTGAAATGTCAAAAAGTATTTTGTATAAAACATGAAAAATAAAATTTACATTTAAAGGATTTTATTTTATGAGAATTTCATAAAAGTGGTGTTTTTTTTTTTAATATTAATATCTAATACATGTGTTCCTAAACGTATCAAAGAAATTAACGTCTTTAGAGATACAAGAAATCTGTTATAAAAGTCGGTATCATTTTTTAGGTTAGTTTTTTGGCAATAAAATTTTTTTATTGTATGCACGAGGAAAAAGTGAGGTGACAGTTTCGTTCCAAATTCATTATTTAAAAGGTCTGTATTTTTTAAATTTTGTTTTTTTTATAAATTTCTGTACACTTTCATCAAATAAGTTTTGGTAAAATAAAAATTTCATTTTTTTCGCGTTTCTTAATATATGGCAGTTTTTTAAAACTAAAGCGTATTTCAATTACACAAATCTAAAAAGTAATTTTATCTAGTTTTCATAAATGTTATTTGTTTTTACGACACCTTCAAAAATAAGAAATATATAGAACATTCAAAATACTTTGGAAAAACTCCAAATTTCGTGCAGAAATCATTACTAAAACAGAGATAAACTACCCTCTCAGAATGTGTAAACCATGTGTATTTTTTTCCATGAACAATTTTTTAATTAGTAATGTTTTCACATCCGCGGCCGTTTGTCAATTGAATAAAATTTTCACTGGGTTTTTTAGTAAGGCTGAAATTGTTTGTTTTATTTTTTATAATATAATGTAGACGTTGGCAAAATTGAATGACTGAATTAAATGAATAAATTCAATCTTGTAACACACTCGATCTGATTCTCATTTTCAAAAGGAATTAAATCTTTATTCCTTACCCTTGGCCTTGCATCTTACGATTTTTTAACAGCACCATATTTATTTTTATTTCGATTAATTTATTTTACAGTTAAATATTTCATGTTATATTGAGGTAAGAAAATAATAATGTACTCTATAAATATTGTAGTGTTTCGTAGGAATTAAATTAAATATTATTCTGGATATTTGTTGCGCGGATAGGTTCACCTACTACAGGCGATGCGCGCCGCGAAATTGCCTATCACGTGTGATGAGTAGTATCCCGCGCAGTAAATCTTATACCTACAAAAAACCCCGTAGGCCAGAGTCCCCGTCCCCAATCCAAATGACAAAACCGCCAACAGACAAGCGAGTCAGCCAAGATCCAAATAATTCTGAGCTCCGAGAGTCGCGTCTGTTTCACAGTTATCCCGCCAGTCCCGCCAGTCATAGTCACGGAGGAATCGTTCCTCCGTGGTCATAGTCCTACAAGCTGTTCGGTCTGTGCGAACTCAATCCGCAACCCCAATCTCTGTTTCACTTATTCAAGGAATCAAAACATTTATTTCTTATTCATTTGTGACGTCGTAGTCCCACGGGTCCCGGGTCCCACGTGTCGAGTCGATCCGGCCGGTCCGCGGAATGCAAGTTATTCAAGTCACAGCAAGACAAAAGACACTTATTAGTCAGAAGTTCCTAATTCATTTCTTGATGCCCGCCGAGAATCGGTTCGTCGTTAGTCCCCGCGCGGCCAAGCCGTCATCTTAGGGTGAAACTTCCCACTTCGGACCCTGAACGTTAATAAAAATCTAAAAGCGAAAGTTAATCCTATGTTTTTTCTCCCTCACACGTGCGTAAATTGTGATACAATGCTTGTAGAAACAAAACGATGTTTATCTATATTATTATTATTTTTTATGGTATCTGTCTCTGTCTACTCTAGCCGTAAACAATACATCAGTCGCTATCGAACCGTGATACTGATAAATGATAATCGAGCGGTTTGTTCCTTTACATTTTGGTAACAAATTATATGACGCGTGTCGCCAGGGCTTTTAATTAGATTTTATTCGGCGCGTGGTATTAACTTCACCATTGAGGTAGGTGCATTTAAAATATATATATATATATTTGAGTGAAGCTTATTCCAGGTGACCGGTCCGGATATACCTATGAAAGCGCGATAATAGTATGGCTTTTATGTGAATTCCGCCCAAGTCCCGTCTGGAGCTAATGAAACTATGGAATCCCCAATTGGGATATTTTGCGAGGCTAAAGGTAGTGGGAAGTTTAGATCACGTGAAGTGAAACAATTTTAAAATTAATAAATAAATAAAAATTAGTAAAACCTTAGGGGTTAACCACAAAAACTGTTTAATTTTAAGATTTAATTGATAGCCTAATATAAACACATTTTTCTTGTCAAAAATTTGTCTTTTGGGCAAAATAATATCTAAGTACACATTGAAATATTTCATTAACCTCGTCGCGCGTCGTTTTTAGTACCTACGATTTTTCAGAACAACATAATTTACCCTAAGAAGAGTGCTTTGCGTAGTGAAAACTTCTTTATCACCGTTGTGATTTGAAACTCGATGAAACGAAAAATAACGACACTAAAAAGAGCAAACACATGCATCTAAAGGAGAACTAAGAAATAAAGTAGTCTGCGAGAGAATGAGATAGCAATATTGTTCTCCTCTTTGGCTTCGTAGCCTCATAAAATATAAGCGAGGGTTTTTTTTTTTTTTTTTTGGAATTAAAGGAATGAATAAAATGAATCAATTCAAAAGGCCGAGGGAATCACAATGAATCGATTCACTCCTGGGAATGAGTCTGCCCATGTCTAATATAATGTCAACCGTTAAGTAATTGCTTCTTATGAAAAAACATTTTTTTTTACATTAGTTCCACACAGGAGGCCCCGAGGAAAATAATTTCCCTAGGGGCCTATGTCATCTTTGAGAATGCTGTGTGAAGGGTTTTTTAAGGTAAAGGAAGGAGAAGAAGATATGGGAAGGAAAAAGGTATGAGGGGTGGGTAGGAATCGGGGGGTCAGTGTGGCCAGGAGTGATGGACGTATGAATTTATTCCTCACACTGCGGTGCAAGGCGATGGGTTGGGAGAATCCGGCTGGAGAGGTCAAAAGACCTCCCTCAATCAATCCCCTCCGATCCAGCTCGCCACGCAGTGGTTGGGCAAATGTATCCGCCACCAAGACCTAGACAAACCTCATCCCATCAACCCGGGCACCCATGCTAAGTCACCAAACGTAGCGAACCACTTGGAGTGACATGTGGCAGCGGTGTTGGTTGTCCAATAAATGGTTCCCGGGGCGGCGGTACCCATGCCCGCCTCCCAAATTGAGCATGTGACATATTTGAAGTTAATAACATGAGGAGTACTTGAGACTCTGTGTAAGTAATACAATGTGCTCAATATGGGAATGATAAAAGTATACCTTCAAAATTTACAATATTTACACGGTGACCCGAAATTCGTAGTCCAAGCGGGAAGTGGAATCTAAATCACAAAGAGAACATAAAAAATCTTGTTTTTCGATCTGAGCATTTGGATGATTTTTTATTTTTTCAATTTTTTTCGGCCACCAATGCAATGGGTTAAAAATACTCATACTTCGTTTCCGGGTGCACGCTTCAACGCATTTTAAAATGAAACAGCTGATATTAACCCCCTAGCTACCGATTATTTTCAAGTTTGACCGAAAAAATTCAAACTTCGAACTTAATTTTTTTTTAAAACTAAAGCTCAAAAAAAAAATATACACCACATAATCTACTCCAAATGTGATGTAGATTGTACAGGGTGCGGCAGAGAGGACAGACGGTTTTAAAAAAATCATAAAATAGTTAATTTTTACTCAAAAACAAATTTATTGATGGAATTAGGTTTGGAAGGTAGCATTTGAGACAGTAAAGTGTGGAAAATCACATCAGGCATGTGGTGGCCGAAATCGTTGATGCAGTGCTGGAGGCGTTCTTGGAAGTTCGCGTAGCCTCTCTCCAACATCGCTCTCTCAACTTGGGCGACTTCCACGCGAATTGCGTCCTTCAATTCGTCCAGAGTTCGGGGCTTGTTCTCGTATACTCTAGCCTTGAGGTGTCCCCATAATCGTCTAATCGTCATCATCGCCCAAGTTGAGAGAGCGATGTTGGAGAGAGTCTACGCGAACTTCCAAGAACGCCTCCAGCACTGCATCAACGATTTCGGCCACCACATGCCTGATGTGATTTTCCACACTTGACTGTCTCAAATGCTATTTCCTTGCGAACCTGATTCCATCAATAAATTTGTTTTTGAGTAAAATTTAACTATTTTATGATTTTTTAAAACCGTCCGTCCTCTCTGCCGCACCCTGTAGATTCAAGAGTTTCCCGCTTGAACAACAATTTTTCGGACAACTTGTATAATATGTGTAGTAATTGAGGTATATAGTAAATGCTTATAAGTACGTAAGGTATCCACCCAATAAGTCAAATATATTTCAAGTTGAGACGATGTCTGCGTATGTAGGTATTGTAAGCAAGAAACATAATTTCCTAGAAAGAGCCCTTATAAGCTTGTAAAATAAAATACAAGAATATCTGTAAATAGAAATACCAGAATAGAAGCCTTTTGTGAGAATATTCACAATATTGAACTGAAAAAAAAACGTTGAAAGAAAAATAAAGTTAATAATATTTCAAGTTATAAGGGTTCATATTTAATACAAAAACATCAAAAAAAATAAGGGTATTTTTGGAAGGTTTGGGTGAAAAATATTATTTTTTTGTTATCCTAGTATCTCTATATGCATACTCTCAGTATCGCCCTGCTGAATTACTACCACACAAAACAGAAACCATGCTTAAAATGGCTTTATCTGTATTTGGTAACCAGATCTGAACAGCGGGGTACTTTAATTTTTTTTTCTTTACCGTATCTCAAATCTCAAATATATTTGGTAAAAAAATAAAAAAACCGCTCCGGGAACCTTTTACCCTTTGGGTCACCCCGAGTGGTTGACTACGTTTGCCCGTTTGTAGGGGTGCCCGGGTTCATGGGATGAGGTTTGTCTATGTTTTGGCGTCAAATGCGTTTGCCCACCTACTGCGTGGCGGGTTGGATCGGGAAAGATTGGAGACCTAACCTTGACATGCCCAGCCGGATTCTCTCGACTTACACCGCAGTGGGAGAGATGGATTCACACGTTCGTCACTCCTAGACACGTTGATCCCCAGATTCCTACCCAACTCTCATACCCTCTTTCGTGTTCTACTCGCAGTACCTATTTAAGTAGAGCATGTAACATATTTCTGAGTTATCAAATTAGTTATTTGGGAGGCGGGAATGGGTACCGACGCCCCGGGAACAATTTATTGGATAACCAACATCTCTGCCATTATTATTACATTATTATTATTATTTCCTTCCCAGAACTTCCTCTTCTTCCTTTCCATAAAAAAGACCCCCACACAGCATCCCTAAAGATGACATAGGCCCTGAGAGATTTTTTTTCCTCAGTGCCTCCTGTGTGGAGCTAATGTAAAAAAATGATTAGGTACATCTCATAATCGAAGCTTTAAAAAAAAACATTTAAATGGATCCAGTTTTGTTTTCATCTGTACCCAGTTAGAATAACTATAACTTGATGCCTCAAATTATAGTTATTCTACCTGGGTACCGGGTACCGGGTACCGGGTAGGTACTAATTCAATGATCGAGACGGAAGATTGTAATGGATTTACTCAACTACTGAGCCAACATCAATTTGTAGACAAAGCGATGGGACAAGAATAGTTTGCTAGACAAGTGTCGATTGAACTGGGCGCGCGGTACGACTGCAACGGCCATACAACTTTATCTGCAATTGTCACAGTCCAATCGTCGGGACTGATTATCAGGTTGCAGTGCAATTTTATGCAAGGGGCGTATTATATAATTATTTTGATTACTAATTTCTTTCTCAGTTTCTTACATAGGTACTGTATTTTTAATAGACCTAGTAGTATTTTTTTTATTAAATATTCTAAAAATACACAATTTTTTTTTATTTATTTAGAATGACCGACCGAAGGTTCGGTTTCAGTTTCGGCAAGTTTTGGCAAAAAAATCTAGTTTCGGCATCAGTCTCGGCCGAACCGAAAATCTGCATTCGTGAATTATCGCGCGTTGTTCAGCTGACTTCTGGTGAGTTCTTGGCTGTTGTATCACTCGCCATCATCAACCGAATTCGCCGGCCGGTCCGGCGTGATTGTGTTGTGTTATTTCTCGCGCATAGTGATTTAAAAAAAATAATTATTATTATTACCTCACGAATGTCCCAGCTACTCCCGTCTGAAGCCAGTGAGACTATGGCATCCCCAATTGGGGTAAGTTGTGGGGTTGAAGGTAGTGGGGAGGGAAAGGAGATGGGGAAGAGGAAGGTGGGGAAGTACCTGGCTATACAGAACTGGTCACCAAACATGGCTAAAGCCATTTCAAGCAACGTTTCAATTCTGAATGGTGGTCTTACACGAGGGTGATACTGAGAGTATTTTCCACAGTGATTAGTTAAGTGTTTGTTTTTGTTATTACTTCTGTCTCATACATTTTATTTGGCATTTATTGAGCATTGAAGATCTTTCCGTTGTGTTATTTACTCGGATTTATGAATGATGAGAATTATAAAAAATAAAAAAGTTTTTTTATTTAATTTAACACGTGTAATAAGAATGTTGTAATTGTAAGCGCACTTAAAATTAAAATACTCATTAAATGAGGTCCTTCCTTTATAAGTTATGTTAATTTTTGATTATTTTATAGCAGTAATAAAAAATTATTATTATTATTTTTTCACATGGGTACTTCAATTATTGCTTTTTTATTTCATTTAACACGTGTTAACTGTTTTTTTTTTATTTATTTATTAATTTTATTTTAGTAATTTGTACATTTAAGTTTACAAATTTCTAATTAATTATAATATTTCATATTGCAAACTAAATTATATGTAATTTTATGTAGCTCCTACAATACGTCTTCCAATCGGTGTGGACTTTAAAGTTTCTGGTAGCTTGTTATATAACTTCATCCCTTTGTACAGTAATAAACTGTTCTGCGTATTCGCCTTGTCCCTTTTCTGAAGCCTGATTTCTATGCACGTTCTTGTGTTATGCCTCTGAATGTCCTTGTTGAATATAATTTTATTTGAAAAGTATTTTGGTAAAATGTTGTTAATTATTTTATGTATAAATATCATCGTATTCAAGGTCAGCATCTGTTTTACGGTTAGCCAATTCAGTTCCTTTAACATTTTGTTTACTTTTGAAAATCTATTCCGCCGTAATATTATTCTCATTGCCCTGTTTTGGAGAATTTGAAACTTATTTTGTTCTCTCTAACTGTCTGCATAAGTCTAAAAAATAAGCAAAATTTCAGTACACCATAGATTTTTAACATATCTAAAAAAGTTTCGGTTTCGGTTTCGGTTTCGGTGGAAAGTCCTGTTTCCATCGGACACTAGTTACTTAACTAAAAACCTGACTCATCTCACCAAATATTGATACTATCGACATAGAAGCAGTCCCTTCGTTTCAACACTAATGGAAACAGTAAACGATTCATCACTACTTGACCTAGATTGTAAACATGCATTTTTCAAAAATTTCTTCTTCCCCCGTTCCCTGGAGGGGTATTCCACCACTTTTTTTCGTACTTTGCAGATCTTCGTCAGTACAAAGAAGAATGTACGAGGAAAGTTTCACGAATGCACGAATTTTTTGAAGTGAAACTTCTTTAGCGCCGTTAGTGACTTGAAATTCGGGTGAAACGGAAATGCGTCACTCTACACAAATACTCGATTCTAATATAATGCGACAAACCTCAGCGGCCAGAGAGACAGACATCAAGCGAACGGGGGTTCGAATCCTACGAAATCCAAAAAAAAAACATTTTTATTTTGTGAAATCAATATCCAATCTTCAAACCACCTTAAAAAACAAGCAAAAGAAAAGAAAGCGACATCTAAAGATTTTCTAGTTTCACTTCTACCGCTTGTGAATTATACATTCTGTTTTTTTTATTTATCATATATTTTGTGCAAGGTGCATACTGTTTTACCCATTATTCTGCTGTGTTGCTCTGAACTTTTCGAACATTTTGTTGGATTTGTACGCTGTAATAAAATCTTCATAACAAATAAAATACTTACTAAGGACGAGTGGTTTTAAAAAATTTCAACAATTTATCAAATTTTTGAGGTCAATTTTGATGTTATTACAGTTGTTCATAAAACTGAAATAATTACGTCAAAATTAACGTCAACAAATTATATAAATTGTTTAATTTTTTTGAACAACCCATACCTAGTATTAACCACTTTTATTGGTTAAAAAAACCACACGTGTCGCAAGCAATGTTTATTTTGTAAAAATTTTTCAAATTATGAACGTTAAAATAATGTACGTCTTAATAAAAATGACAACAGATTTCTCTTAAAATTTTTGAATTATAAATATCCATGTAAAATCTTCCCTCTTGGAAATAATCCAAATCAATATCACTGTCCACCAAGAAACTCTGAATCTTTACATATTCCTTTCCAAAGAAGCATACCTATGACGGCCAGCGTGGTCTAGCGGTGAGGCTCTTGACTCTCAATCCGAAAGTCGCGGGTTCGAACCCGGCGTGCGCAAATAAATTTTGTTTAATTAATTTGTGTTATTTTACGATTAATTCTTTAAAAATAATACATAGTATATTTGCGGCACGTTCCAGAGTGAAAGATACTCTTAGTATCTCCCTGGTGTAAGACTACCATTTAGAATTGAAACGTTGCTTGAAATGGATTAAGCCGTGTTTGGTGACCAGATCTGAATAGCCAGGTACTTCCCCACCGTTTTCTTCCCCATCTCCTTCCACTCCCAACTAACTACCTTCAGCCTCGCAACATACCTCAATTGGGAATGCAATAGACTCACTGGCTCCAGACGGGAGCAGCTGAGACTCTTGTAAGGTATACATATAAAAATAAATAAAGTAATGTAATGGCAAAATAACGGAATCATTAATTTGGCGATATTGAAGGGCCTTTACTTGACACACAGTATTGTCTCTGGTTTTTTGTTGTTGTTATTCCGCAACTATATGTATTATTTTGTTCTTACGTTTTGTTGTACACCGTTATTGGATGGTTGGTATTTAGTATTTATTGTTTTTGGTATTGCTTTAATGTAAATTTTCTGTCTGATGTGTACGTACATCTTAATATATAAAACAAAGTCGGGTTAGTTACACTATTTATAACTCGAGAACGGCTGGGCTGATTTTGATGATCTTTGATTTGTTGGATTTGTCTCCGCCCCGGATAGGATAATAACTATTAAAACATCACAAAAGTTAACGAAATAAATAGTTATAAAGAAAATTATTTTCCCCATACATTTTGTATGGAACGAATTCTCCTATTTGGAAAGAACTGCAGCAATATTGTGAGGGGTATAATATTGAACTGTGCATGAATTCCAAACATTCAAAAACGTCAAATGTAAATGCGTTGATTGTTGTGCATTTGTTTTTAATCATATAATGCTGCCGTTCTTTCTTACACACTCAATGTGAATAATCGAAAATGAGACAAACGGAGAACGTATGTCTGCACACCTCCAAAGGAAAAGTACAATAATTATAATAAATCTCTGAAATGAAACGCATTTTTTTACATAAGCTCCACACAGGAGGCCCCGAGGAAAATAATTTCTCTCAGGACCTATGTCATCTTAGGGGATGCTGTGTGGAGGATAGAAAGTTCTGGGAAGGAAAAAGGTATGAGGGGTGGGTAGAAATCTGGGGGTCAGTATGTCCGGGAGTGACGGACGTATGAATCCGTCCCTCAAACTGTGGTGCAAGGCAATGGGTCGAGAGAGTCCGGCTGGAAAGGTCAAAAGGCCTCTCTCAACCAGTCTCTCTCGATCCGGCCCGCCACGCAGCAGGTGGGCAGCGCATCAACTGCCAAGACCCGGACATAAGTCACCTCATGAACCCGGGCACCCCTGCTAAATCACCAAACGTAGCGAACCACTTGGGGTGATCTATGGCAGAGGTATTGGTTATTCAATAAATGGTTCCAGGGGCGGCGGCACCCGTATCCGCCTCCCGAATTCCCGTGTAAGAAAATCACAAAAATATAAATCCGTACACAACGTCATCTCTGATACTGACAAAAACAAAACACGGACAGTCGCGCATTGATAATTGCTTCATTGCGTAATTTTTAACTTAATAAAAAACTGAATTTAATTCAACAGCTTTTGATTCTGAGGCGGTACGAAGTTCGTCGGATCAGCTAGTTATAAATAAAATAAAGCCTTCCTCTTCCCTTATTCCTTCCTCTTTTATAACGTTCCAACATTCCCCAGTACTGGAATGCCTTCTCTCATTGACTCCGATTAGTTGCGACTCCTATGCAATAGTCTGGTACAGCGTTTTCGAATTTTTTCAAGTCATCCTTTTGATTTTTTTAAAACACAAAAGAATTTCTTGTAAATGTTCAGCATAAGACTAAAAAAATGCGAATATCTTTCCCAAGATAGCCTCCGCGCGATATAAACAGATTTTTTCTCGGAAACCTTAATTTGCTCTCGCGGAACATAGCGCTGGTCGTGAGGCACATTTGCCCGGTATTACTCTTGGTAAATGAAATCTCATAGTAAAGCAAGAAGGTCTTGTATTCAAATACGCGATATGAAACTGCGAAGGTATTATATTACATTCTTCTTTTCCTCTGTTGAAAAAAATACTAGTGGAGCATTAATTTAAAATTCAATATCGTTAGAAAATTTTCCTTGTTTACACACGAATGTGTAAAATGAATTCTACTCAAATTTAAATGAAAAATAAGTACCTTACCGACCAAAATACGCATACACTAAAACGTGAAATCAACTGTACATCGTAAAATTAAATACATTTCGACCTCCGTAGTCCAGTGGGTAAGACTCTTGACTCACAATCCGCAGGTCGCGGGTTCGAACCCGGCATGCTCAAATAAATTTTATTTGATTAACTTGTGTTATTTCACAATAAATTCATTTAAAAATAATATATAGTAGATTTGCGGTATGTTCCAGAGTGGAAGATACTATTAGTATCGCCCTGGTGTAAGACCACCATTCAGAATTGAAACGTTGCTTGAAAATGGCTTTAGCCGTGTTTGGTGACCAGATCTGAATAGCCAGGTACTTCCCAACCTTCCTCTTCCCCACCTCCTTCCTCTCCCCACTACCTTCAGCCTCACAACATACCCCAATTGGGGATGCCATAGTCTCACTGGCTCCAGACGGGAGCAGTTGAGATTCTTGTGCGGTATTAGCTGTAAAAAAAAAAAAAATCTTTTGGCCAGAAAAAATGGAAAAAAAAACACGAGTGCAGTTCACACGAGGTAGAAGCGAAACCTTCACACATACAATATCAACCAAAAGGAGCCTCGAAATAATCAAAGCGGCCAATGCGGTAAGGTTTCATTATATCTCATTCTCTCGCAGGCTAAATCCTATAGATGTATGCATTTGTCTCTTTTTAGTTTATAGTATCGTTTCCGTTTCATCGAGCATCATATCACAATGGTGCTAAAGAAGTTTCACTTCAAAACATTATTTTTCGAATTTCTAAGGATTCGACCCTTGGTCCACTGAATGTCTGGCCGCGAAGATTCGTCAGGCGCTTTATACCACTAGTCTATAGGAAACTTGCGCGGGACCGTGGATTTTTCGGATTATATTGGAACCGAGTACCCGTGAAATAAATTACTCACGCAGGAAAAATCCTATAAATGCACGTGTTCGTCTCTTTTTAGTAAAAGAAGTTTTATTTAAAGAATTAGAGTGTGCAATTCGCAAGCGGTAGAAGTGAAACCTTCAGAAAACTAAAGTAGAAAAAATAGTGGGGAGGCTATGAAGCACCGCACAAATAGGAGACTGATTACACTCTCTCATTCTCTCGCAGACTAAATCCTGTGGATGTATGTGTTTATCTTTTTTTAGTGGGGCTATTTTTCGTTTTTCGAGTATCAAATCACAACGGTGCTAAAGAAGTTTCCACTTCAATAAATATCTTTAGGAACTAACTCATACATATAACAAAACTCATATTCGATTTGAAATATCATCAAACGAAACCATAGTTCTTATTTATTTTGGTTCCATGCCAACTCAGAATGAAAGCAACTCAGAAACACCTTAGAAAGGTTGTAAAAGATATGAAAAAATAATTTTAAAATAGCCGATAACCCTAACCTAACTTAACCTATTTAACCAATTTTTTAATATTTTTTATCATCACTTTTAATGACTTTTCCGAGATGCTTCTGGGTTGGTTTCATTCTGAGTTGTCGGGTCACCATTTATCTTATTAAAAAAAACGTTTCTACATCTTCATATATAAACTATGCCAAAACTCATTTTCCCTTCGCAACACAAACGAAACATCTTAGGTATTTTTTTAAATATTTATTGCAAACTACCATTTCTAGATTGGTATTCAAGTATAAATTATAACAAAACTCATTTCCCACTCGCAAAACAATCAGTCGAAACATAAGTTCTTATTTATTTTACAAACAAACATTTCGTAATAGTTTGTTCCTAAGAGTATGGATATTAGTTTGTTCCCATGACGTGAAACATAAGCTCATGTTTATTTTATAAACAACCATTTCTTAACATTTCCCAGGATATATTCCGGCCATCAAGGAAAACGAACCTGCTCTGTTTAACGGAAGAATCCACTGCTGATGTTTCTACTTCCGATGATTACGTGTTCACTCTCCAACGCCTCGACACCAGCATTATCACAGCACCGGGAAGTGTTCTCATTCGGAGGACGGGGGAGCTCCATTGTTCTATCTGTAGATTGCGCGGTGGGTACCCACCCTGTAAATGGTCAGAGACAGTATATACTAGCGAAGTTGTTTAGAAACAAATTGTGCAAAGGGGGTCATGTAATAAAACAAAAGGAAAGAGAATATAAATTATGTAATTTGATTATGTGATAAATAAATTTTGTAGAGGATTCATCCAATTACACAGGGTGAAAACAATGGATTTAAATAATGTCGTATCTAGTTGCAGCGGTACCTACAGATTGTGTTGATGCGGCTTACGGTCATTCTCAAAGGTGGTTGATGATCAAAAACATATCCAACAAGTAACTACTAACACAACATTTGGGCAAAAAGCTTCTTATATTATGGTATTAAACTCTACAATAAAATTCCACTCTCACTGAAAAACCGCAACATTGGAACATTTAAATCTCAAATAAAAAGCTGGATACTAAATATAGGGAGATCAGTAATAGAAAATATATAGAATATATAGATAGATAGAATAATATATAGATCCAAGATATCAAATACAGACTAAAACCGAATCTACTGAACTGAATTATAAAAAAAAACACTACCTTATTTATTTTATAATTATTTAAAAAAAATACTACATGATGTGTGTTTAAAACTAATTCATATATTAGATATTAATTTCTTATAATTAAATTATAATATGTAAATGAAATCCTCAGCACGGGAGATCCCAGTGGGGATATCATTATCTCTACTGTTACTTAGAAAGGAAGACAATAAATCATTATTATTATTAGTATAATCACAGTAAAAAAGTTAAATAAACATATGAAAAATCTATCAAATTTTTGTTAGATTTGTCAATGCTGTCATGAAATATTTTAGTAAAAATGTAACATTAGGCAAAAAAAACCTTGAGAATATATTTTCAAGGAAAAAAATGATACGAATTAAAGTTTTGTGTACCGCCGCCCCGGGAACCATTTATTGGACGCTGCATTTGGTGACTTATTAGGGTGAGCTTTGCCCGGATCTTGTCGGCGGATACGTCTGCCCACCATCTGCGTGTCTGTCCGGACCGGGAGATATTGGTTGAGAGAAATATTTTGACGTCTCCAGCAGGACTCTCGGTCGGTGAGATGGATTCGTATGTCCGTCGCTCCTGGACACACTGATCCACCCCCATACCCTTTTCCTTCCCAGAACCTCCCTCCCAAAAAACCTCCACACAGCATCCTGAAAGATGACATAGGCCTTGAGGGGAATTATTTTCCTGAGGACTTCCTGTGTGGAACTAATGAAAATAAATACGGGCATGTTTTTACAGTACCTAAATAGTTGAATGATGCGGTTAAAAATGTAAAAATATTATAAATCACGCATTATTTCTCAATGGTCTTTTTCTACTGCTTGGGCTTAAGAGTTAACTGTACATAATAATATCTTTCAGATAACCGCCACGATTTGACACACATGGATATAAAGAAGCCTCTGCCGAAAAAACCTGTTACGGTACCTACCCATTAGATATTTAAGAATTATCATAAATCTGTGTGGATGTCAGCAGTCTATTTTCTCTCGTTTTTTCTGCATTTGGTGGTAGCAACTCCAGTAAGTTCCAAGGGTCAAAACCGTTTTAATTTTCTTGCCAATATATACGTTGTTAGGAGCGGGCCCCCAAACATGTCCCAAGCTAGCTCTCAGGGGAGGCATGATTTACCCTCTATTCAGGTGGTGGGTCGCTCGAGGCTTCAGAAATTCCTTCGCATCTCAGTCGTCTGGCAGGATACTCCCTCTCTAGGAAACCCTCCTGCCGTAGCAGAATAATAACAGGATTGAGTTAAATAGATTCATGTATTGCAAATTTAAAACACAGTACATAGGTCATTACGGTACAATTCAACACAAGAAATACATACTACACAATCCTAGCTATCGTGTTTATAACCTCAAGATCCCTAAAAACGAAACTCTCTGAGTGATGGCTTTGCGCGGGAGTTTACAGTCTATCGTTAAAGGACACAATCAAATGAGGAAACAATTGTACAGCTTACATGATGTTGGGGGGTCTTCGTCTTCCGGCTTCCAGGGGCACCTCCCGAGTTTAGGACAGAACCGAAGTTTACACAGGCATGGTGAAATATCAGCGCTAAACCCGTAGGTTATTGAATTAACATTGCAGGTTATATTTGAGTACAATTCGAGCGATAGTACGCCGGGCGCGAACAGTGGGAATCAACGCGCGGGCTTAACGTGTGCCCGAGGCGGCTCGCAATTCTCAACTGGTCGAAGGGATCGCGTGCGGGTGGGCGGATGGGATAGGAAGTAGGAAGCAGGGAACAGGGGGGAGAGCAGGGTGTTGTGTAGTTTGCGGCGAATTAGGAGTTTGAATTCTTTGTCGTTTGGGCGTACCATAACAACGTATACATATAAATGGATCTCTGTTTCCCTTGGTCACGCCATAATTTCAGAACGACTTTACCTATTTCATTAATTTTTTTTCATTTTTTAAAGTTTTCTAATACTTTGTAGAAGGTTCTTACGGAAAGAAAAATTTAAAAAATTGCGCAGAAAATTGGATAATTTCAGAAAACTTAACGACTATTTTAACTTCGCACGTTTGACAGTTCGCCCGTTTGATGAAATTGAATTTAGCAGGCAGTTGTTTTTTGTTTTTGTTTTAAGAGAATTGTCTGTGGATTTTTAAAATTATAGATATTTTAAAAAGGTACCTATTTTAGGTACCAAATTTGATTGATTGTTCTCTTGAACCTCGTCGCGTCGTCACGTCGGTTCGATAGTATACTTGTCATTAAACTTTACCTGCAAGTAAAAAAATCCGAATTACTATCATTCTGTGTTTTTTATCCAACTTACCACAACAAGAACAACAACGAGCCATTAGCTGTCGCGGGCCGTTTTGGCCCGCTGGCCGTAGTTTGGAGACCCCTGATCTAGACCATCGCACGTTCGTGGTGGAAGTTGACTATTAACTTCTACGTAATGCAATTGAATTTTTTTCAATTAACTGTCAACTAAATTAGGACGGGTTGTTTAAAAAAAATTAACAATTCATCAAATATTTGAGTTAATTGCCACGTCTTGTGAAAGTTACATTCAATTCCTGTGATTATTTCAGTTTCATGAAGCTACTGACCTATAATGGTACAATAACAGAAAATGATAGAATTTACATAGAACGTAAAAATAACTTCAAATATTTTATGAATTGTTCAATTTTTTTCAAACAACCCGTCCTAACTAGCTAATTTCTGTTATTGTATCATTATAGGTCAGATGCTTTACAAAACTGAAATAATCACAGAACTTGAATCGAACTTTCACCAGGCTTGAAAATTGAGTTTAAATATTAGATGAATTGTTCAAATTTTGTAAACAGCCCGTCCTAATTGGCTATGAGACTTTCAAAATGGGTAGTAGACATAGAGGATGATACGCCAAACACCAGTCTCCGGAGTGTCTTCCTAAGAACGAAAGACCTTCATTAATATTCATATAAACCTCTTCATTAATCTGACCCCGACTCTTTTTCATCCGCCAGTGCGTCATAATTTTTTCTAACACTTCATAGCCTCCGCTGGTCGGCGGCTGAGTTGGCATAGCGCCTGGCTCCCTCGCAGAGGTTGTGAGTTAATTTCCTCAGTTAGCTAAGTCCCCCATCACGATACAAAAAACCTTTTCCGTTTATTGTGATGGTAGTAGGCGGTTTTTTAAATATTGTCAGGGTAGTCGTAAACCGAAAATGTTAGTCTGTCTGTATTTATTTATTTATATATTAAGATACTTCTGTCCAATTGTACAATACGTATAACATAAACTGAAAAATAAAAAATAAATTAAATTATTAAAAATAAAAATAAAAATAAATTATTCATTATATGAAAAATAAAAGTTACAGAAAAGGTATAGAACATATAAAATAAATAAATAAATCCAAGACAAAATGGAAAATAGGACACATAAACTTCATTTTCTAAGTAGTTTTAATCATTAGATTCCAAACTAACATTCAACAAGCATGCTGAATATAGACAAAAGAAAATAGGGGGAAAAATATCTTCTTTGGGAAGAATTCGGCAAAAACTATCTAGTAAAACTGCAATCACTATCTACAAATCGATTATTGCTCCACATTTTAACTATTGCTTGACTATCCTTTTCCTATGTAACGAACCAGAACAAAATAAGTTTCAAATTCTCCAAAACAGGGCAATGAGAATAATATTACGGCGAAATAGATTTTCAAAAGTAAACAAAATGTTAAAAGAGCTGAATTGGCTAACCGTGAAACAGATGCCGACCTTGAATACGATGATATTTATACATAAAATAATTAACAACATTTTACCAAAATACTTTTCAAATAAAATTATATTCAACAAGGACATTCAGAGGCATAACACAAGAACGTGCATAGAAATCAGGCTTCAGAAAAGGGACAAGGCGAATACGCAGAACAGTTTATTACTGTACAAAGGGATGAAGTTATATAACAAGCTACCAGAAACTTTAAAGTCCACACCGATTGGAAGACGTATTGTAGGAGCTACATAAAATTACATATAATTTAGTTTGCAATATGAAATATTATAATTAATTAGAAATTTGTAAACTTAAATGTCCAAATAACCAAAATAAAATTAATAAATAATAAATAAAACGTTAATATTCGCCCGAAACTCATTATTCTGAAATTCTTGTTCGTCACCAAAACGATATCAAAATTCTTGTAAAAATTATAAATAAACATGTAGAATCTTCCATCTTGACCACAAACATAATCAATTTCTATCACTTTCCACTAATAAACCTCGAAACTTTCCATGTTCCTCTCCAAAGAACTGACTTAACCTTCTTTGAACGCTTTGTGCGAATGAGTTGACTATATATATATATACATATATATTTTAAAGAAAGGCAAACGTTCCCGGGTTACGAATAACCTGGAATAATTTGAAAACCTAATACCTCCGCAGTGAGTGGAAAATGTTGCTTGTGTCGTGTTGGAGGACTTAGCCAGCCGCCATAAATACATAACAACCATAGACTGCAGTGGCAAGATTCCAGACGTGTTTAGTGATCGCCCCCAGAACCTTTAAAATGAATCTTTTGTCCTCATTTAACTTCACGTGACCCAAACTTTATTATTTCTTGTTTTTCGTTACTCTTTCACATACTAACTTATTGTTTTATTCACACATATTACGCAGTTATTGGACAGTAGATATTCATTTTCTGTAATTGTTTTTTAATGTTAACCCTGCCTGTTGTGAATAGAATAACACAATGATCGAATATAGAAACTAAGTGAGGTTTTAGAGTTTTGGTGAAGATATTAATAATAATTTAACTCAAGCCTAATATATTTTTTAATAAAATCAAGGCCAGCAGACAGTCTATCGATATAAAATGAGACGCCATTATTATTGGAACATTTTTGTGCCTTCGTAAAAGCGGCTTATTGACTAGAATCCGCGCTGTATTAAAAATAAAAATAAAACTTTAATGCGGCATTATAACGCGACTGCCGTAAAGTTTCCAATAACAAAATGGTGTCATAAAATGTCATTCTTTCCGTTTGCTCCAATTCACGTAGCTTCTGTACTCTATCCAATATCATATAAGCTCTTGTTCGCGGAATATTAGGAATGTGCACCATAACCCAAGGTTCATCCGAAAAATGGATATCATGTTCCGAACTTTTATTACGTTCTGTTAGAAATGCAGTGATGATAAAATTTATACAAGGTGTTAAGGTGCCGCATCCGCGCTTAAAAAGAAGAAGATGGAGAGATATGTAATTACCTAATTTGGCGACCTCCGTAGTCCAGTGGGTAAGACTCTTGACTCACAATCTGGAGGTCGCGGGTTCGAACCCGGCATGCGCAAATAAATTTTATTTGATTAATTTGTGTTATTTCACAATTAATTCATTTAAAATAATATATACCTAGTATATTTGCGGCATGTTCCAGAGTGGAAGATACTATCAGTATATCCCTGGTGTAAGACCACCATTCAGAATTGAAACGTTGCTTGAAAATGGCTTTAGCCGTGTTTGGTGACCAGATCTGAATAGTCAAGTACTTCCCAACCTTCCTCTTCCCCACCTCCTTCCCCTCCCCACTACCTTCAGCCTCACAACATACCCCAATTGGGGATGTCATAGTCTCACTGGCTCCAGACGGGAGCAGTTGAGATTCTTGTGCGGTATTCACTGTAAAAAAAAAAAATTACGAATGTTAGAGGAGCGCGCAAATATTTAAAGCGATAAAATCGATGCGAAAAATAAGAAAATGTTTAATAAAAAACGACTCGTTTATAATAGAGCAAGAATCTCATGGAAGGCATCTTAAGTATCATTTAAAGAAACATTAAGATATTTTTCACAACTATGAAATAACTGAAACAAACGCGTTTATAATAATTTTCGGAGCATAGGTACTATGCGATTTTTTTCTATCGAGGGAATTTTATATAATTTACGCTTTGGCGTGGAACGCGGAGATATTATCTTAAAAAATAACGTTTTTTTTTTAAAGCTTAAAAACTTCAAATGTAGGTATAAATGATGTATGCAATCGGTAGAAATTCGGGTAGCGGCGGCTTAAGGGATGTACTTGACTTACTTTAACCAGTGATTCCTGAAATTATTTGGAGTAAAAAATGTAAATAAAATTTTGATTTCTGGTGAATTTTTTTTTCTACAAAACATAAAAAATAGTCGGTGTTGGACAGTTGGAGGCAAGGATGAGAGGTTGGTCGGTTACTCGGCTGAGTGACCAGCGACTACACGAGGAAGATTTTTTTTAATTTCATTTTAACTAAAAAATAAATGGAAAAAAAATCAAGTACGTCCCTTAACACCCTGTAATACGCTCAATTACTGAGGAGTTGAAAAAAGCTAGGGAAAAGGTAACAAATAATACTTTTTTTTAAATATTTTTCTTCATGAAGCTAATTGAAAAATGACACAAGAAGTGAGGGGTTGAAGTGCCCACTGGTTCGTTTACATCTCGGCCAATCTTCCTTTTACCGGTCCCGAGTCCCGCAGTATAACAGACTTTCGTTGACACGCAGGAATTCAGACCCTATTTCATTCGTCATCATAATATCATCCCCCAGCCCCAAGAGTTATCATCCCCTGCTTGGTTATTCTCCACACATGTAGGCCTCCGTGCCCAGGCTCGCTTATCATAATTTACGGCTGCCCAAAATCGTACTCGCAGGGGTAGGGCAGTAGGAACTATATGTGTGAAGGTATCTGGTACCTAGTATCTACCCGGGTAGGTAGTTGACTAAATGAATATAAGGAGGAATACTGAGGCTAATAAATCTTGATAAAATGGTAATGGTTTGTTTTTCGAAAATACACACAAATGTGCGGATTGTTAGGTTTTTTCTAATTGAACCTTCGAGCCTGAAAATGCTACAGAACCCTCTTTTACAACTTAAATCTAGACAACACTTATTCTTTGAAAATTGCGAAATATTATTTCATAAATAAATCAGAGTGCGTAATTCACACGCAATAGAAGTGAAACTAGAAAGTCGCTTGATGTCGCTTTCTTTACTTTTGTCTGTTTATTTTAAAGTGGTTTGAAGATTGGATATTTACTTACAAAAATGAAAATGTTTTTTTTTTTGATTTCGTAGGATTCGAACCTCCGTTCACTGGATTTATCTGGCCGCTGAGATTTGCGACGCACTATACCGCTGCGCCACCGGTGGCTCGTGCGGGGTTGTGAATTTACCGCATTATTTTAGAACCGAGGACCCGTCATATAATAAATTGTCTTCTTCTTCTTCCTTGCGCTGTCCCAACTCATTGCCTAGGTAGGCTGTTGGGGTCGGCTCTTCTCGTTCTCAGGTTGTAATATCTTCTGTTCTGGGTATCGCCTTCATCCAGGCCGTTTCTCTGAAGAATTTTGGAACATTGAGCCATCCAGGAGTTCTTCGGTCTTCCTCTGGATGACTGTCGGTGAAGCTCCATAGACATTGCCTGCCTCACTGTGTGGTCTGATGGTCTCCGTCTTATGTGTCCATACCATCTCAACTATCGTTCTTCCAGCTTACTATTTATGTCTGTGACACCCAGGCTACCACGAATGCGTGAACTTTTGATCTTATCTTTTAGTGATACTCCTGCCGACCATCTAAGCATTTGCATTTCTCCTGTTTCAAGTTGCCTAATGTAGGAGTTGTACATAGTCCAGCATTCGGAGCCATACATTATTGCGGGTCTTACAATAGTCTGGTATATCTTTCCTTTCAGTTTTATAGGCATTTTGGAGTCACACAATTTTCCTGTTACGGATCTAAATTTAATCCATCCCACACCTATTCTATGGATGACATCCGCTGCACATCCTCCGTCTCTGTGGATTAGTGAGCCATCATATAGTAAATTGTAGTGACACATTTCCGTTCCATCCAAATTTAAAACCACTAACGGGGCTAAAGAAGTTTCACTTAAAAAAACTACGAGTTGAAATGCAAGAAATTTACAATGCAACCAATTAAAAATAATGTGTAGATCTGTTGGTGGTGTCGCTTGGTTTCAGATGTTTTAGATAAAGTTTTTACAATTAACACATAAAAATCAAAATATGGTCACGTGAACATCAAGAGGAGAAAATTATAAACATTATAATTATTGTTATAAATAAAAAAATTGAAACACGAGTTTTTTTATAGTTTAAAATATAACATGGTTATATTAATAAACATAATACTATGGCAAAAACAAAATAGTGAAATACACATTTTCAAGGATTTCTACGCCAATTGAGAGAGCTAGCTTTTGAGCTTGGTGTAGGAGTTATATCATAACTAACTAACTAACCATCACGCCGTTTCCCCGCAGGGGTAGGCAGAGAGGACGGACCGCCAAACAACTCGGTCTTGGCACACACTCTTTGCCTCACTCACATTCATACATCGTCTCATACATACTCTTCTATTATTCTGACTTTTGACATGGCTCGTCTCAAGTATCTGATTTACTTGATCGTGCCATGTCTTCCTCGGGCGTCCCCGACTTCTTCTACCATTCACATTTGCATCATATATTCTTTTAACACTACTTTCTTCGTTCATTCGTTCTACGTGCCCAAACCATCTGAGGGTCCCTTTCTTAATTTTGCTCATTATACTTACATCAGCCTTACATTCTTTGCGGATATCCACATTTCTAACACGATCATACATGGTTTTACCACACATACGTCTCAGGGATCTCATTTCAACAGCATTCAGTTTACTTTCATCCTTCCTCTGCCAGTTCCATCATACATCAGGGTAGGTACCAGGACTCCATTGTGGACTGCTAGTTTCGCTTTTATTGAAAGTTTTTTATTAGCTCCAACGGCATTCAGTCCTCCATTAATGGAGTTACCGGCATTTACCCTCCTTTCAATATCTCTATCAGCCTTCCCATCTCTCGAGTTATATCATAATTATATAAAAGAGTGTACAATAAATATAATCTTAAGTACTAGGATGTTGTAACGTAAAAATTTGTAATACGGCATGAAATGGCATTTTGATTGGTGATGTTATGATTGTTATTTTTTTTATGAACAATTTGATCTTTTTCTTAAATGATCCCAAATCTGTTCATATTTTATATTTTTACTTCTTCAGGAAGACTATTAAAATATTTTATGTCTGTGTTAAAATAATTATTGTGCATTTGTTGTGTTAAAAATAGTGGAATATGGATGTTTACAACAAAAGAAATGGGTTTTTTCAATTAACGTTATTTGAATGGTTGGACTTTTCTCCGGATGTATTTTGAATGAAAAAATATCCAAGAATCACTCTCTTGTAGAAGACAACTTCCTTTTTTCTGTACAGATTTTTTGAATGGGAAAATCGGAAAAGGTCTTGGCCGCTGCTAATTAGCTGTCATTATTTCGATGAATAACATCCAGCCTAACATTTTAAATTTAGCCAGCTGTAAAAGCGGGTACTTAAGTATATGATAACAATCACGAACTATCCCTATTCATTATCTATCTATCCCTATTCATTATCTAATATGTCGATGGTATGATGATAATGAAATGCGAATACGTAATGGAAGTAGTCTTTTCATTTTGGTTTATAATAACAAAAAAATAACACAATTCAGGGGTGTTTTCGTAGAAGGTTTCCGAATATTTTATCTAAACTTTGTTATAATTGAGCTTCGTAATTCGGGGGGGGGTTCAAATTCAATAAATGTTTTATTTTAATCGCTCATTTTTGACAAGTCCCATCTCTGCCTTGACTAAATCTAAAAAGAAAATCCTGTCTGATTAATAAATGATTTGACATACGAATACCAAAACGTATTTGACATACGAATACCGGAAAGACTAGATGTAGTTCCAAATGCTACCGCAAAATCATTAACAATATCATCTTCAACTAATTATTTTTCCATATTATGGGCAACTATTATTTACTAATATTTTTCCATATTAAGTTCGGATTTGCGACATCTATGGTCATAATAGATAAATCACTTAAATGTTTTAAATAATTACAATAAAGGTTTTATGAATGGTAGGAAAATGTGGTCCAATTTTGGACCGCTCTCAATCGCAGAAAAATAAAAGTGGTCCATTTTTCGACCATAATCGCTCGAGTGGTTAAATAGTATACTAAAATTTAAACTTTTTTTATTTGCTTGCGCAGACCCGTGAAAAAATCGGTTTCGCGCGTCTTCATCCCCCGACAAAATACCTACCCCCCCACAAAATACTTAGCTAACCTAACCTAACAAAAAAAAAGCATTCAGCGTAGTGGAGATACATTTTGTCCTCGGGATATTTTGTCGGAGGATGAAATCGCGCGGTACCAAAAAATTCACTGAATATTTTAATTATCGTTGGATTTCAAAAGACGATCAGAAATTTAAATTTCGAATGAACATCGTTATGCTGGCTCCAGACGCTCAGGCAAACCCATCCGGCGAACCTGAATGGGTGACCTGCGCAGGTAGGTACGCCGGATTTCTGGTGCTTCCACCCACACGCAGATGTGAAATCCGCGTAGTCGAGGCGTCGATAGACGAATTGTCAGCGGTGCTCAAAGAAGACATAGACAAGCGTAGAAAGAAAACATAGAGGCTCCTATGGTAAACACAAGCTTTGGACAAAATACGATAAACAGAGACAATAAGAGCATTCAACAATCTTTCACTTAATATGGAAAACGAGAAAAACAAATATAAATTAAAAAAAGGTAACAGAACAAAAAAGAAATATTACTAAATTTTAAAAAACATAAAAGAATAAAATGATAACACTACGAGAACACGAAACACAAAATATATATATATATAGTATTAACAATGTATGTTCGCATGGTTGCTTGCCTGTATACATATATATGTATGCTTGTTCCTTGTGTGTTGCTAAACCATTCATCCGATTGCGATGAAACTTTGGAGATTTTATGTGCACACGCCCGCTATGATTCCTATATTATATGTAGGAATACATGCCTTTACATGCCTTAAAGCCTATGTAGATTCAATAGAAAATTCTCTCCCTAACAGTATCAAAAATCTCTCACCCCTCGTTAATTCGAAAAGAATTTCTAATTCTCTCCCCAAAATCATGCATCTCCACGACAAATCAGCAACAAATGGAGAAGATACATGTGAACTGTTATCGACTTACTTCTCTTCTATTTTTAGCTAACTATCCAATTCTAAAAGTGACTCTAAACTTTCATCCCCACTCTATAATTATCCACTGTCTCATATCAAAATAATAACGTTAGACGAGGTCAAAGCGAAATTAAACAATGTTGATATCAATGAGGGTTCCGGCCCAGATGGAATTCCTCCACTATTTATTCGAAATTGTGCAGATCAGCTTGCAATGCCATTACACAAAATATTCATCAAAAGTCTGAACGATGGGGTATTTCCGGATCTGTGGAAGGTTGCCCACGTAATTCCGATCCACAAATCTGGCAGTAAAAATGATATAACTAACTACCGTCCTATTAGCCTTTTATCTTGTTTTGGCAAAATATTCGAGTCCATTGTATATAAAACCATTTTTAACCATGTAACACATATACTTAGTCCTTTCCAACATGGCTTTGTAGCTAAAAGATCCACAAATACTAATTTACTCGAGTATTTGTACTTTCTGTGTAAATCGATGAATAATAAAACACAAGTAGATGCCGTGTACACCGACTTCAGTAAGGCCTTTGACAAAGTTAGTCACTATATCTTAATGAATAAACTTGATTAAATCGGCATTCACGGAAACCTGCTTCGTTGGTTAGAATCATATTTATCACATAGAAATCAATTAGTTACTATTAATGGATTTAACTCTTCCCCAATATTAGTTACGTCGGCCGTACTACAAGGATCTCACCTTGGACCCTTACTTTTCTTAATCTTTATTAACGATCTTACTCATAAGCTCCGCTGTAATTTTTCTCTATATATGCTGATAACCTCAAATTATATAAAGCAATTAAATCTATGAAACATTGTGAACTCTTACAATAAGACCTTAACACAATATCTACCTGGTGTGTTGACAATGAAATGGAACTGAATATAGCTAAGTGCAAATTTATAGACTTCACCAAGAACACCAACAAAATTCTATATTCATATAGCATATGTGGTCACAATCTGGAAACAGTTGAATCAATAAAAGATTTAGGAATTATATTTGACAACAAACTGATATTCAATCAACACATTGAATACATTGTGAGTAAATCAAATAAATTACTAGGTTTTATTGTAAGATCGACCAAATTGTTTAAGAATTCTAATAGCCTAATAATTCCATACAATTTCTTAATCCGAAGTGTTCTTGAGTACGGGTCAACAGTCTGGAATCCACATTATAAATACACAGGTATCTAGACTCGAATCAGTCCAAAGAAAATTTACACGGATTTTGTCTTACCGATCAGGTATCCACCATCTTCTAGACGGGTACGAACAAAGACTTACATATTTCAAATTAGAGAGTCTAGTTAAAAGACGAAACATAAATGACCTCTTAATGCTTTATAAAATTGTGAATAATCGTGTAGACAGTAACTTAGTCAACCAAATCAAGTTATACGCCAGGCCTAAATCTACAAGAACCCTTAACATATTTTGGACTGAAATTTTTAAGTTAAATGTTCAAGTTATATATAAATATGCATTTTTTTTCAAGAGTTTGCTTCTGTGAAAATGCATATGTGATTACTGCAGACACATTAGTCTAGGGATACTTATTTTGGATTTTAATTTATTATAAACTACCCACAAAAATGTTGTAAAAATATCCTGTTTGTGTCTCAAATAAAGAAATATATAAATAAAAGTATATGTTTAATAGTAAGCACTGGCTTCATGAAATCATGCGTTGCTAAAAAATTCATCCGATTGCAATGAAACTTTGGGGTTTGATGTGTGCATGTCCGCGATGCTTTCTATTTATAATAGCGATCTCTGGCATCATGAAATTATGCATTGCTAAACCATTTATCCGATTGCGATGAAATTTTGGGGATTGGATATGTGCATGTCCGCGATGATTTCTATATATAATAGTGAGCACTGGCATTATGAAATTATTTCCAAAACTATTCATCCTATTGCGAAATATTTGGTTAGTTGCTGTGAGCAGTGTGTGAGCACGCTCGCGAAGGTTTCTATGAATACTGGTGAGCTTATTATGAAATTGGCACAAAAAATTGAAATAGGTGACAGGCGAGCTGTTTGAAAACTGAATGTACCGGGACTGAATGTGTGGAACGCGGGAAGGGGGAGGGGAATGCGGGAGTGGGGTTTGCGGGACGGGTGAAGCGGGAGAGGGGAGTGACGAGAGGGAAGGCGGTGAGTGGGAACGCTTCATGGGAAGGGGACGCGGGAGAGGACTTGCGGAAGGGGAATGGGACGAATGGGAAAGGACACGCGGGGAGAAACAATTATTTTATTAAATGGCATTGCAACACCTGTCGGGAACTCGCTAGTACCGTTTTAAAACTTACATTATAATCGTAACTCATAATATTTATTTTTTTCAACACCCGCTTTATCAAAACTTATTATTTTATAAAAATTGTTTCTTCGTCTTATTGAATTTTGTATTATAAAATGAGGGATACTGAGCGTGTAAGCCACCCAGTGAGGCCAACATTGTCAAATTATGTTGTAAAATAAAATGTTTGTACCAAATAAAATAAAAATAAAGTTCTTCATCCGATAGCACTGAGTTAACGTAAAAGTCGTTAATAAATTGTTCAACGTTGTGTTATCCAGTACTACTATAAACGGTAATTGAGATCACTTGAAATATTTTCGGGAAAACGATCGAATAAAAATATCGAGATTTGTCAAATTTGCAAGTTGCTCTATTTATGGTATCGTAAGGTTTACAAGGAATATTTAACTGTACCATTCGTCTGTCTTATTGGATGCTCTAAGTAAGTATGAAGCTAGAGAACCCGATACTGTGGAAGCCCAACTGTCTATCTGTATCATCAGCATTTTCCGTAACCGTTAGACACGAACGACGAGAGTCGCCACTCTTCTAATGTGCACTACTGTGTTGAGAGTTGAGATACCTCAAAACTACATATAACTTGGACAGTTTTGAGTTAGTGTTTCGATTTAATCTTTATCAACGACAACTTTGAACGCTGTTGAAATTAAATGCATATATAATCCTATCTACCATAAAGGTTGTGACGGCTTTACTTGGATTGCACCTATGTAAGGACTCGTTTTATTAAGAATGTGTGTTTTAATATTTAACTAGCTGGGCCCGTTGCAAAAGCAACTAACGGGTTAAAACACTATGCGATTTGACGTGTGAACGTGGATGAAGCGAGGAGGAGTGTGTGTTAAATTAAATATATGAAGAAACCTGAGGTTACAGTGACCTTGCAACGCATACCGGATACCCGTTGTATATAATGTTATGTAGTGCAGCGCTTGGTTTAAAATGTAATTTCCCAGGAATTGGAATGGAACCATTACAGTTAAGTTGACCCCGAGGTTATAGTGGCCTTGCAACGCATGCCGAGTAACCGTTGTATATCATTATATATATTGCAGGCACTTGGTTTAAAATGTTATTTCCCGGGAATTGGGATGGAACAATACAGTTTAGTTGACCCCGAGGTAACAGTGACCTTGCAACGCATGCCGGGTACCCGTTGTATATAATGTTATATATTGCAGGCGCTTGCATTAAAATTTTATTTCCCGGGAATTAGGATGGAACCATTACAGTTAAGTTGACCCCGAGGTTACAGTGTCCTTGCAATGCATGCCGGGTACCCATTGTATATAATGTTATATAGTACAGGCGCTTGCATTATAATGTAGTTTTCCGGGATTTGGGATGGAACCATTACAGTTTAATTGACCCGAGGTTAAAGTGGCTTTGCAACGCATGCCGGGTACCCGCTGTATATAATTTATTTGTTTACGGACAAAAAGTCCATTAACAATATAAAACACGTCACTAACTTATATCTCCCTCTTATCCTTTCCCTCCTTATCCCCTTTCCCATCCTTCTTTTATATCCATATCTTCCATATTTTCCAGGGCCTCCTGTGTGGAGATCATGTTAAAAAAAATTCTTCTTCTCCTTCCTTTCCCTTTAAAAACCCTCCGCACAGCATCCTCAAAGATGACATAGGCCCCTAGGATTCAGAACGGGCATTTTCTCGCGTAATTTCGTGATGCCTGAGCTCATATTTGTATTCAAAAACTGTATGTATTTGTCTAGGTCTTGGTGGCAGATACGTTTGCCCAACCACTGCGTGGCTGGCTGGATCAGAGGAGACTGATTGAGGGAGAATTTTGATCACTCCAGCCTGATTCTCCCAACCCTTCGCCTTGCAGCGCAGTGTGAGGAATAGATTCATACGTCCGTTACTTCTGGCCACACTGACCCCCAGATTCCTACCCACCCCTCATACCCTTTTCCTTCCCATAACTCTCATCTCCTTCCTTTCCTAAAAAAAATCCGCCACACAGCATCCCAAAAGATGACATAGGCCCTGACGGAAATTATTTTCCCCGCGGCCTCCTGTGTGGAGCTCCTGGGTGTGGGAGATGCTGGGTGGAGGTTTTTTTAAGGCAAAGAAGGAGAGGAGAGTTCTGGGAAGGAAAAGGGTTTAGGGGTGGGTAGGAATCTGGGGTTCAGTGAGTCCTGATCATCCGCCTCCAAGACCTAGATAAACCTCACCCCATGAACCCGGGCACCCCTACTATATCACCAAACGTAGCGAACCACTTGGGGTGACCTGCGGTAGTGGTGTTGGTTATCCAATAAAAGTTCCCGGGGAGGCGCGGCGGTTCCGATTCCCGCCTCCCAATTTATAATTTAGTGGTCTGATACAGACATCAAATCGATAGGTACATTTGTCACATTTTTTTAGAAACAATAACTAAGGTTTATTACAGTAAAAAAAAAAAAATTTGATTTCATAGTGCGCAGGTAGGTACTTAATAGACTTATAGTATTTTTTTCCAAAACGGCGCTACAAAAATGAATTTTTCTGAATTTTTTAGAAACAAAAATTTTGTTTTATTCGAGTAAAAAAAAAACAGAAAAAATATTCTTTCATAGCGTTCTCTACTCCCCCCCCCCCCCCTTCCTCCGTCCCGCAAACCCCACTTCCGAGTTCCCCTCCCCCTTCCCAGGTAACCCTCCTCCCTGGTTTTCCTCCCCCCCTCCCGCGCTTCCTTAATTCATTGCCGGTACATTTAGTTTTCAAACAGCTTGCGTGCCACCTATTGAAATATTTTTATGCAAATTTCGTTATGCCAGAGCTCACCAGTAGTTTTATACAAACCTTGTCCTAAAAATAACAAAAAGTAAATTAAAAAACCTCAATTTTTCAAGTTAATTTTAAGGTTCTGTGAAAGTTCTATTCAAATTCTATTCAAGTTCCGTAATTATTTCAGTTTTAACATAATAAGTATAAGTAAATAATAATAAATAATATAATTATCCCGTTCAACTTCAAGCAATTTCGTTATACATTTACAAAAAAAATACATAAGCAAAATCATCAGATGATTCCGAGTAAGTTATGTGCAGGTAGGTACATACATAGATTAAAAAGTGACAATCTTGAGTGATTTATTTAATTTCATATCATTAAATATTTAAATGAAAGAATACTGTTCCTAAGCCGGTAGGTACCTACCTGGTAAACACTGAGAAAAATTACATTGTTGTAGGTACCTACCTACGCGATTTCTCAATAACAATTGCGTCAACATTACGTATTTTGTTACTTTTCTATCGATGGAACGGTAGGTACCTGCCCCGTTATGAATTGAATTTTTTTCATATGGCAGAACGCATTTTCGACATGAATTTTTCAGGAAATGTGTGATATTTGTCAGCTTCTACTGACATATTTTATAAGAGATGCGCATATAATTTTGGTATCAAAAGCTGCGTATTCCTCTACTCTATTATATTTTTTAAAAATATCAAAGCTGGGATCGCTTTTTGGGCTGTAATGCAGTATTCCCCAACCGAAACCGCTGAGAGGTCCGTTTCGGTAGCATAAAACTGACATTTGAAATCTACATATACCTATCTCAGCATTCGCAAACATGCAAAAAGAGATGGGTTAATCCTGACCTGACTCGATATTCCTAGCATTTTAATTTGCATTGAAACTATTGGAAAAAAGACATCTCTTGTTTTTTTAATGCGAACCTGTCGGCGAGAAGTGTAACCGAGCCGAATTGAGTGATTTTATTAGAGTTCTAGTTTTCGCCGCCAGTTTTTTTCTTTAAATTTTGTAGGCCAAAAAACGCTTAATTTTTGTCGCAAAGTCAAAGTACTGAAACGTGCTCTGAATTTTTTTATCTGAAAGGGCGTAAGCGACTTTTTTTTAAGCGACAGTGCGCCGTAAGGTCTTGCGGATCGCGGGGGAGAAGGGTCGATTATCGCATCATCAAAACGCGATTTTTTTTACGATTTTTTGTATGAGATTGCTGTCCATGCCCCCTGTCCGGCCAAATCGATCTCTGCGGTCGGTGAAACTGGATAGGCAGAGTGGTCGATTTTCGCCTGTCTCTAAAAGGCAACGTTTCCATAGTGAGTTTTCGAAAAACAAATGCCAACTGTGTATTAATATATATATGTATGGCTAGCTTATGAAATCTGAAAGGTAAAGCATGAATTATGACATACCGTCGCCCGAGTTCTTAATTGTCCAAACTACCATTTGCGTATTTTACAGGAGGAGGTTTTCTTTGATTATTTCAATGAAACATTATGATAGGTGTGTAAAACGAAGCTATTTACGTAAAGGTAAAGGTCTCATAAGTTGAAATAATTCTTAATAAGGTGACTTATTATCATTTTTGATACTTTATTTTTAATTTTAAAATGGAGATTGAGCAAGAATGCAAAATCAAAATTATTCTTAAGGAGATTGACCACACTAAAATGGAGATAGAGCAAATTCTGCATAAATATTTTCCGTGCTTAATTGTGCAAACGACCATCTCAAGTTAAATACAGGGTGAGTTTATTTTCAATATATCTCTTTGTGATATCGACAATTGTGGTGGGATATATATATAAAAACTTATTAATTATGTAGCTTGTCTGTCCGTCATTATTTTCTCTTCCATTTAACCGGTTGTGATGAAACTTTGGGTAGTTATTGTGCGCTTGCACGCTAAAACTTCTATGTATAATGGTGAGCTCTGACTTTATGAAATTTGCACACATATTCCCTTATTATTTTCTGTACCATTCATCCGATTCCGATGATACTTTCGTGAGATGTTTTACGCATGCCCGCGAAGGTTTCAATATATAATGGTGAGTTCTGGTGTTATTAAATTTTCCTTCATTATTTCCTAAACTATTCATCCGATTGCAATGAAACTTTGGCGAGGTATTGTGCGCACGCCTGCGAAAATTTGTATATATAATGATGAGTTCTGGCGTTATGTAATTTTCATAAAAATTACCTTATTATTTTCTGCGCTTCCGGTGAAACTTTGGTGAGTTTTTTTACGAACGGCAGCGAAGGTCTCTGTTAAGATTTCAGGTACTGAAATATATTTTTTTTGTGATTGTCACCCTAATGGTTGTGGCAACATTTTTTTTTGTGTTGGCGATTGCCAGGGCGATTTCGTATTGCCACGGATTTTTTAATTTCTTCTTCTCTTGTTACCATCCGTCTTGGGCGGGTTGTTTTTGGCAAAACGTCTGCTGCCAGGTTTTCACTTCATGTGGGTTATAAAAACCGCGGAGAGAGATAGCATTATTGGGCTCACCGTACATGAGCTACCCTACGGTCCTTTTTATTGTTTGAATAAAGACCAATATTCAAGAGCTGGAGTTATTATTGAAGAGTTACTCCAGCCACACTTCCTTTCGGAATCAGGTGTTACCACGCCGGATTGCTCTGTCAGGAGAGCGGAAGTTGAGATCCTGAACATATGTAATGGTCAGATCTGGGGTTATGAAATTTGCTTAAAATTATCGTATTATTTCCTACACAATTTAACAGATTGTGGTGAAAATTTGGTCAGTTGTTGTGCTGAAACCGCGAAGGTTTCTATGTATAATGGTGAGCTCTGACTTAATGATATTTATTTTTAAAAAAAATTCATTAGGCGGCTCGCGAGTTGTTTGAAAAATGTGTGTATTTTACAAAGTTTAGCGGTAGGGGGAAAGGAGGGGTGGGGAATCTGGGAGGGAGGAAGGAAGGAACGAAGCCGAGGGAGTCGCGGGAGTGAAACAAGGGAGGGGCGACGGGAAAAGTGGAAGCGGGAGGGGGGAGGGGTTGGAAGGTGAAAGGGGAACGCGGAAGGGACCGTGGAAGGGGGACGGGGCGGGAACAGGAACGCATGGGAATGGAAGTGCAGCGATAATTATTTTAAAAAATACCATAGCTATAATTGAAACACATAAAAATTTGTTAAAAATTTATTGAAATGCGTTTTCGTGAGAAAAATACAAACAATCTGAGAATAAGGCAGAGGGGACGCCTGAGGGGAACAGGGCGGGAACGGGAACGCTTTGAAAAGGTCATGCAAAGATAATTAAAAAAAAATAATGAAACTATAATTGAAACACATTAAAATATTTTTTGTTTTTTTTGTGAGGAAAATAAAGACCATATGAGAATAATGAATTAAAACATTTTTATACCGATTTCAATAATCTTAATCTTGAATACATATGAAAATGGCGTTACCGCGTAAATGAATTAATTTAAACATAATTAATATGTTGAATGCCTATTTTTTGCATGTTTTTTGTCTCCCCCGACATAAATACTCACTTTGCGTGATAATAAAGATAAATCTAACTGTTTGAATACGAAATATTGCGTATTACCAGACGGCCGGCGTAGTGCAGCGGTAAGGCGCCTGACTAGCATTCCGAAGGTCGCGGGATCGAATCCCGGCGTGGCAAAAAAAATTTATTTGATTAATTTGTGTAATTCACAATTTATTCATTTAAAATAATATATAGTATATTTGCGGCACGTTCCAGAGTGGAAGATACTCTCAGTATCGCCCTGGTGTAAGACCACCATTCAGAATTGAAACGTTGCTTGAAATGTATTCTGCCGTGTTTGGTGACCAGATCTGAATAGCCAGGTACTTCCCCACCTTCCTATTCCCTATCTCCTTCCCCTCCCCACTACCTACAGCTTCACAACATACCCCAATTGGGGATGCCATAGTCCCACTGGCTCCAGACGGGAGCAGTTGGGACTTTGCGGTATTCATTTAAAAAAAGCGGCGTAATTCATAAATAATAAAATATTTTTCACAGAGTCAATAGTTATTGAGTTATAATTAAAATGCTGGAAAAACTCTTTTTTTTCACGTTCTTTAGCTAAAACTCAAATCCCAACCATATTTTTGTTGGCGAAACTCGGATCACCCCACAACACATAAATGAGGAATTTATATCAACAAACTGCCTAATGACGGGACTTATTCTTAAATGTCAAACAAAGGCTTCATACAAATACGGATAAACTGACAATTTCGAATCGAACTTATAACTTTAATATGAAATGATAATCAATAAAACTGATTTCGACAATAAAAACTCTCGAAAAGGAGAACTGTGTTAAAACCGAAAAATGAACACGCTGTATTACAAAGCTCCTTGCCATTTATAAAACAAAACTGAAACGTCATTGATAAAGATACTTAAAACTAATACTAACCGCTCTATTTCAGCACTGCTGCGAATGTATGATCTTTTGTCAATAGTTTTAGACATTTTGTTGTAATTTCGTTATTCAAAAACTCACTTGTAATACAATTAAATGCCTTTTGCTTCCTCGTAACACACCACAATAACAAAAACAATGTGAAGTAAACAAACAACATGGCGGCGCGGTATCGTGAACCGGCGTGCTGTGATTGGTCGATTGGTGGAGTTTGACTAATCTAGCCCGCAAATTTTATTTCGCGGCAACTGAGATTGAACTAAGAAGGAGTTTAACTAATTAAGAACTCACTTTTAGAATATTGTGGTGGACATTGACATTTTTAAAAGCTTGTAATTAATTGTATATGGCTCGTAAAACTATTTTTTATTTATCTAACGATGCGAAATTTTATCCTTAACATGATTGCATTTAAAACTCATTTTCGATAAAATGGTAGTTTGCACAATTAAGAACTCGGGCGACGATACAGTATAATCAAATGAAAGTCTGACGCAATCGAATATATAAAAGATTGATTGATTCTAAACTTCAAATGACAAAATGATGTACTTAATTATTAGATTCTTTGGGTAATTATTTGATCTCAAATGAGTGTTTGTAAACCTTGTAGAGGGTATTACAACAGTCAAACCATATTACAAAAATAATGAATTTACGTTATGTGGAAGCACAATGAAAATGGTTGAGCGCCAGAGTTTTTATAGCAAATGGTTACCTTAAATATACTAAGATTTATTATATGTTACGAGAAAACTACATTACGAAATCGGGACGCCATGGTGTGCTGATTTTGTCCGCCGCAGATAACGTCCTTCCCTTGGGCTTGCCTGTTCCAAACTGACGGTAGGTGTAGATCGTTTCAGGAACATCTATGCTCCAGCGATGAGGCCAAAGCTCTCCGCTATTCATGCTGTATTATCGCATTCGGGGTTGGATGTTAACGATGTAAACAATCGGTTACAAGGTTAAGGAAAATTCCTTCTCCTTAAGTAAAACAGGGATTTCCCACCAGGTTCGACACATTTTAGTCTATATTCTTCCTTACAAAAAGATAAAAAACATTTTTTTTGTGTATAATCAAGACTTTTATAGTAGTAGGTATAAAGAAGAAGGTCTATTGCCTGAACTTTGCGTTGTGACTTGCGATGATGGAACTATGGAGATTCATGGTCCCTCGCTTGTGATTTATAACGTTTACTGCCTTTTTTCTTGCTTATAAAATTTCAATTCAAATGTCGCTCATCGCCCGTTAAATTACCTCGCTCCTTTCATTACCTACTATGTCACAGTGATATAAAATAAACAGATTGACACCTTCGGTATTGAAATGACTCAAAAATATTTACCGGGTATGAAAATAAATCAACCATAATACTGAAAAAATTATAACCTAACTGGTGCAGGCCGGTGAAAAATTACAGGATAGTATAATTTATTGTAGGATTCGTGAACCTGAAAGTTTATATAAAGAACACATCAGAAAAGGAAGGATCCTGCTTTTTTTTCATGAGCTACACACAGGAGACCTTGAGTAAAATAATTTCCCTCGAGGTCTATGTCATCTTTGGGGGTGCTGTATGGAGGGTTTTTTTACGGAAAGGAAGGAGAGGAGAGTTCTGGGAAGGAAAGGGGTTTGAGGGGTGGGTAGGAATCTGGGGTTCAGCATGTCCTGGTCATCCGCCTCCACGACATAGACAAACCTCACCCCATGAACCCGGGCACCCCTGCTAAATCACCAAACGTAGTGAACCACTTGGGGTGACCTATGGCAGAGGTGTAGGTTATCCAATAAAGGTTCCCGGGGCGGCGGTACCCTGCAAGCTGCAGATATATGCGAAAGATGTATGCAGAAATGTGAACATCCCAGAACTCTCCCGAATGTTGTAGAATGTTCAGGAACATTGTTCTGAAACATTATTCTAGAAGATTCGAAGCCTTTTTGTATGAGTGGGCCTACCCACTGGTTGTGGTATATAAAGCAAGTACCGTCGTGGGTTCAAAGTGCTCACAAACTCCAACGGCTCGGAGGGCTTTGAAGCAAAGAATGGACGGTTACCTCGAGAGTGTTTTGTCTTTGGTTATTTTAAAAATAATATCGTTTAATTTAATGTTTCAAAGACCCAATCTTGTCTGATTACGTCTAAAAGGGATCGAAATGAAAATCTATTATCTTTCTGTACAAATCACAAATGCGCTCCACGGTTGAATTTGGTAGCTACCTCTGGTCTGGAGCTCCAAAATACCTGAAAAATACCCTCGACTCTTTGCAGAAACGGGCGGTCCGTTTGATTGATTCTCGCATCTTAACAGACGGATTGCAATCTTTAGAGCACAGGCATCGGGTGGGAATGCTATCCTTGTTCTACCGGTATTACAATGGAAGATGCTCCAAAGAACTAGCATCATTGATCCCTTCGGCACCGGTGAAGAGTCGGGAAACACGCCAAACGCGTGCCCAACATTTGTACACGGTTGACATTTGTCACATGAGAACGAGTCGTTTCTTCGACCCGTTCTTGTGTTCAACAGCTCGGCTGTGGAATGATTTGCCGGCCTCTGTGCTTCCTCCTTCCTACAACATGGGTCTCTTCAAGACCAATGTTCATTCCTTCCTCTCCTCAAAAAGATTCTCCAGACAGCATCCCAGATGACATAGGCCCTGAGGGAAATTATTTCCCTCACTGCCTCCTGTGCGGAGTTAATGTAAAAAAAATAATTGTTGGTTTGGCACTGAAAATGGATATAAACGCCACGTTTTTATGATTTTTGGCACATTGGAGGTTAGTCTATTTGAACAATTGCTTGTAGTAGAAGTCAGCAGTCACTGGGATAAATGATTGGACTTAGAGCCTATCTGAGAATTTCTGGGTCTACGCCACATCCAAACTTTTCTCATCGCAGTGTGCGAAGGAAAAAATAACGGAATGGGGTTTGAGGGCCTAAACAAAATTTGCATATTAATGGATGAGGGTTGGGGGTATGGGGTGGGTTCGCAAACCAATCTTTTCTCTTACTTAAGGAAGTTGACGGTGCCGAGTTACCGGCGCGCGGCGCGACGGACAAAGTTATTGCGAGGGCGCTGTGTTGATTAAAAAGTGTCACTCACTTTGCTGCCGAAGAAACGCTTACAAACTTGTTGTTATTCAAAGGTACGATAACAGATTCAACGTACGTACATATATATAGGTTGATAAGGTGTTATAAATGGTAGTTGTTAACTATCGAAAGCGAATGGAAGGGAAATTGCGAACTCTGTAATCGGCTAAAGCCGCTAAAGCAGCGGTCGGGGAACCGGGGTAAATTACCCCAAATGGGGTAAAAATGTTTTTTTTGGGTAATAAGGATATTTTTCTAGTTTGCTATTTCATAAACGCTCTCGAAAGTGAACTCAAAATTTTTATGAAAAGTGAACTCAAAATATTCTCGCAGATAAGTTTAAAAACCCCTCGTGGGTTGCATATCTTGCATATTTAACTGACATATTTGAGAATTTCAATATATTGAACAAAGAATTGCAAGGAAACAATATTAATATCATTTCAGCCAGCGAAATACTGTCAGCATTTGGATTAAAGCTTCAATATAAAAAGCAACTGTTAAAAATCGGGATTAATGGTGACCTTCTCAGATGGATCAAATCATATGTAACAAACAGAAGTCAAGCAGTTAGAGCTAAGGGTTTCTCCTCGCGTTTTTACATTATACCTTCAGGAATCCCGCAAGGATCACATCTCGGACCTCTCTTGTTTATTTTATATATCAATGATATAGGTAAATGCTTTAAAAATTCCAAATTCCAAATTTTTGCTGATGACACTAAGATTTACAAAAAAATCACTAATATTAATGACAGCCTAGAATTGCAAGATGATATCAATAGGCTTGGAATATATTGTGCTAACAACCAACTGTTCCTTAATCTGGAAAAATGTAACACAATATCATTCACCAAAAGCATAAACCCCCTAATATTCCCGTACAAAATCAATGACGTAGAGATAAAAAGATGTTGTGAAGTGAGGGACTTAGGAATAATAATGGACTCTGGAATGTCTTTCCGAACACATATAAATTCCATCTGTGACAGGGCGTACAAACTTCTAGGATTCATCATAAGAGTGACCAAACCATTTAGGTCTCCACACGTAATCAAAATACTGTACGTCTCTTTTGTTCGCTCAATATTAGAATTCGGATCAGTCATATGGAATCCCCAATACAAAGTAAATATTGAAAGGTTAGAAAGAATTCAAAAAAAGATATTGAAACACCTAGACTTTAAATCCTTTCGAACTTCAGAAAACCTAAAAGACTCATTAACATTCCATAATTTATCAACTTTAGAAGATAGAAGAAATATATCCGACCAAAAATTTTTATTCAAAATCATTAACAACGTTGTTGACAACAACTATCTTCTAGAACACATTAATTTCCACTGTCCAATAAGAAACACAAGGTCAAACCAACTATTCCACATCCCACACTCAAAAACAAATTACACACAACATTCATTTCTCCGAAGGACGTGCACAAAATACAATGATATCTTTTACGACGCTGATATTTTCCATTTGTCCTCAGGCCAATTTATTAAATCCATAATAGAAAAAATTAAAACAAATTGTTAATTACGAACTCTCCACCCCTGCTGCATGTTATTTTTTTCATTCTCATTATGTTGGTTTTCCTTCTTTTTATTAGATAATAATATTTGGATGATTTATATATCCCATATGCTTTAATTTGTGTGTGTGTTTTTTTTCTTTCATTTCTGTTGTATATATATATATTTTTCTTTTTTTTCTACCACTTTATGTTTTCTTTAATGTTTTAATCCATGTTTATATATTATAAATTGTAGCGGAAACTTCGCTGGTTAATGCAATCATGTAATATGTTACTTTCTTATAAAATATGTATAACTGTTTGTTTCCTAAATAAACTAAAATAAAAATAAAATAAAATAAAGCAGAACAAGTTAGCTTATTTTTCAAAGTTAGCTTTGTTTTTGGAAGACTGTGAAAATATTACTTTTGATGACATCAAGGATACAGTTATAAAACATCTTACCAAACTCGGAGAGCGGTTCTGACTACTTTCCAGATCTTGATATACATATTTTGAAGTAATTGTATGAAACATGAAGCAAAAAAGAGCACATAAATTATCCGTCGTTAATGAATACTTTAAATATTCCAACATTAGAAAACCGACGAAAAATAAACAACCTAACTTTTTTATTAAAATTATTAAACTCTAATTTCGACAGTTGTGAACTCCTGCAATTAATAAATCTACATGTACCTACACGAACAACAAGACAAACATTGACATTTTATATACGTACATCTCATTCGAACTATGATTTACATTCTCCAATACAACGTTTGCATAGTCTTGGTAACAAATACTTAAACAATCTGGATGTATTTGACAATAATTTGAACTTAGCAAACTTCAAACGCCATATGTGCCAACTATTTATTTCTACCTATCCCGTAAACTAATGAGAACAACAATTTTAAAAATTATCTACTTTATGTCAACTACTATATTTTATGGACTATATTTTGTTTCTTATATTTTATGTTACCTGTATTTTGTTAACGCTTATATTTTATGTAACCTAAATTTTTACTATTTTCATGTAACTTTATTTTTATTTTCCGTGTAAATTAATTCAATAAATAATATTTATTTAAATATACATTGATTGTCTTATTTTAAAAATGGGGAGAAGGGGTAATATCGACTTACGCAAAAATATTTTGGGGTAATGGTTAAAAAAGTTCCCCGACCGCTGCGCTAAAGGATATGCAGCATGTATATGTTTTTTTAAATTTGTTAATTTTACGCCAAGTTTCTTTTTTACTAGATGTCCGATAATCGACCACATTTATCAGAGTCCCTAGCACAAGCATATCAATAGTTAAACAAAATCGATGAGAAATCTGTCGGCGTTTGTTTATCCAATGACCTTAGTGACCTCAGCGCTCTTGAGATGTTTTTTCACAAAAACAGCGCTCTACAAATTATCCAACTATTATTATTAGTACAAACACTGTTTCTTTGCCTTTGGCAATTTAATCAATGTCGGGCAAAAAATCGCATTACGATGCCAATATTGAAGCACTTTATGTATTACTTGGCGTTTTGAAACGTCAAAATTACACGTGTTCCTTCTGCGAATTTATTTATTAATTTATTTTAAAATGTAGAAAGGTACTTTAAGGTAAGTTTATAGATACCTAGGTAAAATTATAGATAGTAATACATTAAAAATATAGCTTGTCAGCAGGTGACTATAAATTATTATTATAGATTATGTCTTGTACCTCATAATATTCATCATAATATCCAAGGGCGGATCCAGGATTTTTTTTCTTGGGGGGGGGGGGGGGCACAAGGGGCGGACGGGCTAAAAAATCAACCATTACTGTTAGAAATAAACTTGAAGTATCATACTTCAAGTTTATTTCTACAAGTTCAAGTATGTATAGGAAGGTTTATGAAAGTGTCAAAAAATAAATGTTTAATAAAGACAGTTTTTGCTTCTAAATATGGACTGTGATGGAATCTCCACAGTACACAAAAATACAAGTTCAAGTATGTATAGGAAGGTTTATGAAAGCGTAAAAACAATAGAAAAATTAAATGTTAAATAAAGACAGTTTTTGCTTTTCAGTATGTACTGTGATGGAATCTCCACAGTACACAAAAATAACGTGGCACGTGCCCCCGTGCCCCCCCCCCCTCCCCTAAATCCGATAATATTGAATTGAGAATATCTACACAATTTTTATCATCTCTCCTCAAAAAGACCCTCCACAAAGTTTCCCCAAGGATGACATAGTACCAGAGGAAAATTATTTTCATGAAATAATATGAAATAAAACTATCTCAAGGTCTGCTGTGATTTGAAATTATTTTTGGCAATCGCCGATTATTTTTTAGGCATTGGTCATTATCCTTTACCCACGAAATAGTTAATAACTATTGAACCTCTATTTCCCCAAGTTAAAATCTCCCACAGTTCATTAAAAAGAAGCCCATAAAAATTATTTCCCTGCAAAATTTTAACAATCGTCTACCATGATATGTCACGGCGAGCAGTTATTTAATTGATAGCGTCATGTATTTCAAAAAACAAATTAACAATCGTCTACCATAATATGTCACGGCGAGCAGTTATTTAATTGCTTAAGAGCGTTTAACCAGCCAGCGGCCGAAAATCTACATTTCGTCGAAAGTTGTTCTTGCGATCGTGCAGGGCGGTTACAATGAGAAAGATTAATTATTCTCCGTACTAACTTTTTAATTTATACCTACATTCAAAATGCTGAAAGGCGTGATGATAAAACTATTAAAATTATGTACTTTTTGTAATTAGTTTTTGATTATATTTTTATATTTTTGATTATATTTGCAATTTGGGAGGCGGGAATGGGTACCGCCGCCCCGGGAACCTTTATTGGATTACCAACACCTCTGCCATAGGTCACCCCAAGTGGTTCGCTACGTTTGGTGATTTAGCAGGGGTGCCCGGGTTCATGGGGTGATGTTTGTCTAGGTATTGGAGGCGGACGACCAGGACACACTGAACCCCAGATTCCAACCCACCCCTTAAACCCATTTCCTTCCCAGAACTCTCCTCTCCTTACTTTCCTTAAAAAAACCCTCTTCACAGCATCCCCAAAGATGGCATAAGCCCTGAGGGCAATTATTATCCTCAGGGCCTCCTGTGTGGAGCTTATGTAAAAAAAAAAAAGTATTTATCATTTTTCAATAATGTCTAAGTTAAATAAGAATGTTTAAAAAAATCTGAAATATATTAGTTTGTAAGTGCGCAAATAAATACACAAACGGACCAATTTTCATCAAGAAACACATGTACGCCATGTACATATATATTTTTTAATGATTTTATATTAGATTTTATATTTTTTAAACTAAAATTAAAATTCTAAAACATGCGATACCCAGATAATGTATTGATTTATTTTACTGCATGATTATATGATTTGAAATGGGTGTGGTATAACACAAAATCTTTTTTGAAAATTTAACAAATCTGCCAATGACCTATGGTATAACCTTATTATACTAAAAAAAATCTCAAAATTTAAAACACGCGAATGCTAGATAAAAGAACAATCTTTCGAAATCCATCAATACGTCTAAAATTTGATTTGAAAATGACATATTTTTGGTTTTCTCTGGTAAATACCCTCTTGAGTATCATGTCTTTTATTGATTTCTTTCTTCTCTTTTTCTGCAGCGTACTGTTTTTTTTTTTATTTCATTTTGATTATTATTATTTCTGCTGTTACAAACTGGCATCTCCGTCTATTAACAAACTAAACCTTGATTACGCATTCTGTGAACATTTTTAATTGGAGTATTAATATCAGCTATGCATATCTAAACGGTAATTTTATTACTGTAATAGTTGTTAACACTCTCTATATTTCAAACAATACATAAATAAATAATAGTTATAGCGGAAACCCGGCAGGAGTGAATACGGTTACGAGGCTGGTGAATATGACATAAGTTATCGAAAAAGGAAACTCGACGAAACAAAAAATAGCGATACTAAAAAGACACATAAGTACATCTAAAGAATTTAGCCCTGCGAGAGAACGAAACAGTATAATCGGTCTCCTCTTTGTGCGGTGCTTCGTTTACTTTAGTTTTCTGAAGGTTTCACTTCTATCGCGCGCGAATTGCACACTCAGATTTTTTAATTGTAGGTAAGGTAAATGTTTTCAGGGCTTTTATCGTACTTAAAACGCTTACTTACTTTCATAGCACCGCTAGTTAAGGCTCTGCAACCGGGCCCGAAAAGAAGAAGATGGAGAGTTACGAAATTACGAATGTTAGAGGAGAGCGCTAACATTTACAGCGAAAAAATCGATGCGAATCGACTCGTTTAAAATAGGGCAAAAATCTCGTGGGCATTATCTTAAACAGCATTTAAAGAAACACTGTGAAATTTTTCATACATATAACTTGTAAAATAACTGAAACAAACGTGTTAATAATAATTTTTGGAGCATACTTTGCAATTTTTTTCTATCGAGGGAATTTTATATAATTTGCGTTTCGGCGCGAGCAAAGTCTAGATATTATCTTCAAGAATAACATATATTTTTAAGAGCTTTAAAACTTACCGTGTTTAAGGGAAATATGTAATAAATCGGTACAAGGCAAAAATATATGTCTTCTTAGTGTGTTTTGTGCTACCTGCTACTTTGCGGAGCCTAGAGGTCACGATTTCAAACACAAAAAGTTTTTTTTTTACTTAATTTTGTGAATAATTTTAAACAAAAAAATTTTCAAGGGAAACTGTTTAAGATAAGTTTAGCCATAAAATTATATTTTTAAATATTGTTTTTTTTTAATATTCGTTAATATTATTATATATAGTTATATTTACACTTATATTTTTTATAAAGTGATTAACAATTTTATTTTGACTCTACTCAATGGAAACGGAGGTAAAAGCTTCAATTTGTCTAAAGCATTTTTTGGATTTATAATGTAAACCGTTCCGTAGTAAAGATTATTACCTAAAATACTCATTTAGCATTTAGCTTAATTGTCTTCTCTAAATTTCTATAAATTTTAATTATTTTACATTTTTTCATAGCCATTTCATTTTACTGTGACGCCTGCATTGTTCTAATCTGAGACCAAATACAAACAAGCTTGTGGAACGAATACGGTCATTAATAATAAATTTATTATTGTGAACAATATGAACATGTTATTTTCAACTACATCCTGCGGGATATTTATTTGAATGGCTATTTAACTTTCAGCAGACTATAACTCAATTAGAACACATCTTGTGCGGGTCGATTCGACCGCTTTTTACTACTTTGTATCTAGATTTATTGCGGCGAAAATAGGTAAGTATCTTAACTAACTAACTAACTAACCATCACGCCGTTTCCCCGCAGGGGTAGGCAGAGAGGACGGACCGCCAAACAACTCGATCTTGGCACACACTCCTTGTCTCTTTCACATTCATACATCGTCTCATACATGCTCTTCTATTATTCCGACTCTTCACATGGCCCGACTCAAGTATCTGATTCACTTGGTCGTGCCATATATTTCTCGGGCATCCCCGACTTCTTCCATTCACATTTGCGTCATATATCTATTCGCCTTACACTCCTTTCCTCGTTCATTCGCTCTACATGCCCAAACCATCTGAGCGTCCCTTTCTTAATCTTACTCATTACGCTTACATCAGCCTTGCATTCTTCGCGGATCTCCACATTTCTCACACGATCATACATGGCTTTACCACACATACGCCTCAGGGATCTCATTTCCACAGCATTCAGTCTACTTTCATCCGTCCTCTGCCAGTTCCATGCCCCACTGCCATACACCAGGTTAGGTACCAGCACTCCATTATGGACGGCTATCTTCGCTTCTTGGGACAGTTTCTTGTTGGCGCCAACGGCGTTCAGTCCTCCATTATTAGAGTTGCCTGCATTTACCCTTCTTTCGATATCTCTGTCAGCCCTTTCAACTCTCGTAAACGTACTTCCCAAGTGCACAAACTCATCCACCTGCTCCAAATTCTCATCATTCACAACTATGTTGCACATTGTTTTCGTACTCTCTCTTTCAAATACCATGACTTTAGACTTACTATCTAAGTAAGGTAAGTATCTTAATAAAATATACCTATGGGTTTTTAAATCGTCATATCTTAGAAAGTAACCAAAAACTTTGCAATTTAATTTTCTGTGTTCTACCTACTAATAACAACATGTGTCGTGTTACACATTTATTTTTACTTTATGTGAATACCGTTTAAGAGTCCTAACTGCCTAGTAAATAGATATATTTTATTTAGTGTTAAGTTTCGAAAGGCAACTAATTTTGATTTTATTTTGTCCTGCTTATTTATAATGTGCCTACCATCTACGTACCTACATCCTACTTGTGTACATACTATTTTAATATTTTTAATTATACACGGTGTCCGGAAACTCGTAGTACAAGCGGGAAACTGGTAAATCTACATCACATTTGAGTCGATTTGAAGCTGGAATTTTTTTAGTTAAATTTGTAAAAAAATTTCACTAGGGGGTTGATTGCAGCTGTGTAATGTCTTATAAAATGCATCGAAGGGTAAACCGGGCTAAAATTTTTTTTAACCCTTTAGTTGCCGAAAAAATGGAAAAATAGAAAAAAAATAATATTAAAATCGAAATGCTCAGATCGAAAAAAAAAATTTTTTGGGTTCTCTACGTGATGTAGATTTACCAGTTTCCCGCTTGTACTACAAGTTTCCGGACACGTTGTATAGTTTTAGCGAAACTTTTCCCCTTTTCTGCGATGTTATTTTACCCAATTTCATGGACAGAAGCGTGCATTCCATATAGGCACATAAGCACTGCCCACACTGCATTACTCACACAAAAATATTCAAATTTATAAAATTGTTACGAGAAATCAATCTACACTCTCAAAAATGTGTGTGATTTCCAGCTACGCCGCAGCTGGAACTCCGTAATCACAGCGCCGAAGTGTCAAAAGCAGGAACTAAAAATTCACAATGACGCAAATGACGTTCTCAAATGTCGACCCTATACTTCAAAAAAATGATATTGTGTGCACAATGCGAATTCAAGGGAAAAACCGTTTGTGTTAGCGTCGAAAAGGTCATGCCTTTCGGTATCATCATCATTATACATAGTATAAAATGAAGTTGCTCAAAATGTATGTGCGCGTTAATCTTTTAAACTACGCAACGGATTTTCGTACGGTTTTCACCAATAGATAGAGTGATTGAAGAGGAATGTTTATATGTATAAAACATGTAAATTATATTAGAGAAAAGCCGAGTAATTCAAAGAAAACATATTTTTGTGCGATTTAAAACGGCTGGCGGGCCGTACTATATGTATACAGTCCCTTTTGAAATTCGTTCTACGGAAGAAATTGGAAAATAGATGTCCTAGAGTATTTAGGTATTTGATTTTGCCTTTTCAAATATCCAGTGTTGCATTGCAAGCATTGTATAATTAGTGGCGATCGTTCGAATTGAATTATTACACAGTATAAAATGAAGTCGCTCAAAATGTATGTGCGCATAGATCTTTTAAACTACGAAACAGATTTTCATGCGGTTTTCACCATTAGATAGAGTGATTCAAGGGAAGGTTTATATGTATAATACATGCTTATTATAGTAGATAAAAGCCGAGAAATTCAAATATTCAATTCAGGCAGCGGGCAACGGGCAGCTGGCAAGCGGGTGGTGTGGATTTTATAAAGGTTGGGTAATGGCGTTGTGTTTCGTTAGCCACAGCAACGTGTGGCCGGGTCTGCTAGTAAATCATAAATTAGCAATTAGTGACATCTGTCGGTACATCTATTAATTAGTAAAAGTTTTCTAGCCAATTAACATATATTTTTTTGCTTTCTTCTGCGGTAATAAGAAACATGATTTTTTTATATATACATACACTGTTCAATGAAGCGGTCGTACGGATGTTTGACTTGTAATCGTAAATTGAAGTAGTTCTTATAATGCCCATGTAAAAACATTCCACTTTGTATGCTTTCACGTTAAATATTAATGAATTGATGTATTTATTCACTGATTGCCACCTGAATAAGGAACTTTCTATTTATCCGAACGCCATTCACGTGTCAACTATTCATTACGGGCTAAAACACCACGAGATCATAAATCCACTGATTGCGACTGCAAACTGCATTCAGAGTCAACAATTGATAATGGATTTCGTACAACGAACCATAGAACAGAACGTTGAAATAGTACGGATAGAGTTCCTACCATTAATATATTATTATCATTAGCCTGTTCCAAGGTGAAATCAATATGGAGAAAAGAAGAATATTCACTGGTCAATAAAATTTATAAGGAGGTTAGGAGAAACGTAGCATTTGTTTTTTTGTTGGTTGCACAGAATAAAAAGCATACCTTTTCTCATAATAAAATCAATCTCACTAGAACTAAGCTATTCAACATTCCATGACAGTATCCCGCGACACGACGGTTGGCCTACTGGCATACTTACATATTTTATACAATATGCAGTCGGTTTAGGGAAAATATGATATACCTCCATACACAAAACATAATTAAGTGTCCCCGGAGGGATGTGCAGAAAAGATATACCGCCGAAAAGCATAAAAAATATTTTCAATCAAAAGGATAAAACTACTTGTCTACAATCGACACATTAAATTAATTCGTATATCCGTACCAACTTTTTTATTAACCCGGCGTGAGTCAGGTGAAAAATTGTTACACCAGCTGCAAGATGGGTATGGCGTACCCTAATATAGAATTGTAAATTTTAATAACTGAAATATAGCATTAGGGAAATGAGGTACTATGATAAAATAACCCAGTTCTAGTTATAAAAGTATTTATATTTCTATAAAACACAAAGTATTATTTTTTTCAGCACAAATCAACAATATTTAGAAACTGTGACTAAATATCTACAAATTTAGGAAGTTGAGGTTAAGCAAGTACACAAAATTAAAGAATAAATATTATCGAAGGAAGCAAATACTTTGTGGTGTGACATTATATATTAAATTAAAAAACACACTTTGTAAATAATAATAATTAAATTACCATTAAATAATAATAATTTTAATAAGGAATTATCCATAATTAAACAAATCGCTATAAATAACGGGTATGAGACAAAACTAGTAGACAATATTCTTAATAAAAAATTGAAACAAGCAGCATCAAATAAATTTCTTTTTAATAATTCTAATAATAATATAAATATTAATCACCAATTCCAATGGCGTAGAGTACTGAATACAAATAATTTTTCTTCTTTGAGCGTAAAAAAATTCCCTCCGGAAATAAAACCCGCCTTTTACACTAATAATAACTTAGGTAAACACTTAATTAACACTAAAGATATTGACGATAAATTTAGCCACTCTGGCGTATATAAACTAAATTGTAATGATTGTTCTGCATTTTATATCGGAAAAACGGCCCGGAACATAAACATAAGAATTAAAGAACATCTAAGATGTTTAAATAGTAACGCTTTTTTCAGAATTTGCAAACCATCTAATAGAAACTAACCACTCATTCGATAAAACCTCCGGGACTAAAATATTACATAAAAATGGAATTGGAATTCGGTTAAACAATCTAGAAGCTCTCGAAATCAAAAAAGCCGTCAATAATAAATCAAACATTATTAATAACCAAATCAATTTATCTGATAGTCCCATTTTTAATTTATTCCGTTAACATCTTCTTACACAATTCCCTCCCTCTCCCTCCCCCCCTTACTCACCCATCCTGTAATTATTTTGTCTCCCTCTTTTCTATTTGTATCGCTCTCTGGCACCAATAGGGTGTTGCCTATTCTGTTTCTATCTCTTTCACTCATTCTCTTAATTTCTTTTATATATGTATGTCTGTAGATAATTATCTTTAGTTGTTAGAATAAGCTCTGATGAAGCTCGAGATGAGCGAAACCTGGTTGGCTGTTAAATATCAATTCTAATAAAAAGTGGTGCTTTACAAAGTGTATTTTTAATTTAATATAAAGAATAAATCTTTCTTATATAATAATACAAAATAGTTAAACCGTGTACAATAGTTACGTATGTCTTTTATGTAACACAAAATAGTTAGCATACAACGACTATGATGTCAGGTATTACGTACCCACTCTATGTTTGCGCACGTGTAGTTTACTCTGCCGCTGGCACAACGCTGCACAGTGATTCGTTTCATACAAGCTAGACGCTAATAAGTCACTTTTGAATTCCCAAACAATGACGTCATGGCGACATTACCAGATAGACAGAATAATAAATGCATGCTTAATTGGGGTGTTTAGTGCACGCATTTACTCATACCAGAGGCCTAAATTCGGATAATGTGTTTTTAAATTATCATTTGCATTTATTCGCTCGTTGCAGCTCGACGTTTAAAATAGTGTACTTCATTTGAAAAGTGGTTTTTTTTCGGTTATGTAAAATGGAGGCTACTTTGGAAGGTATGTTTTAAAGTTTTTTTATAATATTTTAGTGTAAATAATTTTAGTTCTTTTTTAAATAATAAACAAGTTTTGTGTTTTTTTTTTGGCCTAAAAACTGTTAAATTTCTAACGTCTCGAGAGTTTATCTCAGAGAGTATATCAAAATTGCAAAAAAATTATTATTTTTTAAATAGTGCAACTAATATTCTATTCATATCAGTTTCGATATTAACCCACACCAATCCACATTATTTCTATTTTTTCATTTTACAGGAACCAAATACGAGATTTCAAGGCTGGAATTGTTCGTGACATGGAAGAGCTTGCCAAAGAAAAAAAGACTTGAGGGAATGTTTAACAAAATTTTAAGTACATTTGAATTTGATAAGCGCAGTGCAAGTGGTGAAAAAAAGTTAAAAAAACCAAATAAGGCTTATATCTTTGAAAATAAGCCTTAATTTGAAAATACACCTTTTTTACTTTTTACATATAATTGATTTATTATAAACCTCAAATACTCTATTAACATATTATTTAAAAATTATAAAAAAAACGAAAAAAAAAATTATTTTTAACACTAATTTTCATAAAATTGTTGTTGACTACACCTCAATAGAGGGTTTAAAAATAATTTAATCATGTGTAAGAGTTTTTAGCGTCTAGCAAGCATGTTGAAACGAATCACTGTGCGCTGTTACTGTCGCTTAAAATCACTCTCCGCATCACCCCCTCCAGCTACCGAGTCAGCTGAGTTACAGGAATCGCAGAGTTAAGAAATATTTAGTGTTTTACAAATCGGTGGGTATGAGATACCCGACCTCGTTCACGCCGGGTTAAAGTTATTTTTGAGCCCATTTTAAAACACAAAAATTTATATTTTATAATAATTAGGGGCCAACTGTCAGGTCACCGGACTAGATCTGTAACCAAGGTTAACAATTTAAACTTTTGAGTGAAGCAACATAAAGGTAATCAATAATTTTTTTTACATTAACCCCACAGAGGGGGCACATCAGAAAAATAATTTTTCTCGTGGCCTGTCATAATTGGGGACGCTGTGTCCAAGGATCCTCTTAGGGAAAGGAAGGAGAGTGTGATGAATTGCATTGATCAACAGTGAGAATTAGAAAATATCGTAGCTTCCCACTTTAATTTAAAAAAAGAAAATATCAATTACTTATAAAACGGACACGTCTACGACATCTATCGGATTAGAGTAAAGTGAATTCATATTTACGGTAGGGATCTATAATTAGACAAGGTGAGACGAGTATTGATAAAAAAATCACAGATGGTATCAACAAATAATCAAAGACAGGGACTCCCCAGTATGCTTTAGGCCGTGATATATTGACAGCCAATTGAATTGCAGCAAAAGCGATTAAAAACCAATTCAGCCTATCAACGGGAAGAGGGCCGAGCCCATTTTTAGAACAAAGGAACGACCTTTGGACTTGGCAATTAGTAATGTAATTAATGAGTTTGACGTTCCCACCAAACCGAGAGGTGAATAAACTCCATGGGAAGAAATAATCTGTTCAGGGACAAAAGTACGGTGACCCCAAGAAATGTTATCATTAACCGGTACGTTCCAGGGATCAGAAACCCTAGTTCTCGAACGCATTAAAGCATATAAGGTGCGGAAAAAAGGATACACGTAAACACGATGGAAAAAGTTTAAGTGGAAAATTGCATAGCAAGTGACGAAAACGTGTTGTAAGGTGTTAGGGAGATTTCATCTATAATACGATTGTTTGTGACGACCGGAGATGATCGATTCGAGGGAAAACGTGCTAAAGGAAATAGAAATGTTGAAAAAACAATGGAAAATTATTGTTATCAATTCTAGACGGAGCTAGGATATTACGATGAAAGATTTAGGGAGGAAACGTCAAAAAAAAAATGAGAGTTTTAAAGAATAGGCGAGGGTATATTTCAGATGTCTAGAGCAGTAACAAGTGTTAGAGAAGAAATAGAGTGCAGTACGGAGGGGAGTGGAAAATGCTGAAAACATTGCGATAGAAAAACTCAGGAAAAGGAGTCATTTTACGTAATTAAAATGGAGTTTATAGAGTAACATAGTACGCGATTGCAGAAAAAAAAATGAGGCATTACAATGGTTGTCGATTTCAGATGTATTTTGTTGTGATAAACAAGGAATATTCGAACATGAAAATTGTTTAGATAAGGACGATTAGCCGTTAAAAAGGTAATAAAAATTATCATGGGTCTTATGAAATATTTACATTAAAGAATTCTCGTAAAAGTTAACGACACTGAAATAAAAAAGGATTTATTGCCAGGTGGGTACAGGAACTAATGTATACAACTGTCAAGGCATATAGTTTATGGGATTTTGCGTAAGAACGGGACAAAATTTGGGAGGCGATCTCTATGAAGCAATAAAAATGACAGGAATTTAAGGGCCGAAGTGGGGGTATCTCCTATAAAGATGTTAAAAATGATATATTTATTAATAACAAATAGAAAATGAAATTTTCCAAGAGGCAGCAAACATCAAAAAACGATATGGTTATATCAGGGAAGTACGGGGAAGTGAGGGGAAAGGAGATACGACAGAGAAAAACAAAGGAAATCTTAGATTAACAGTGAATAAAATAAATACGGCTTGAAATATAAAAATCTATAGAGATATGAACAATAGCGTAAGGATAAATAAGGAAATTCATGGAAAGAGTGTCGTGAATAAAAGAAAATTCGAGAAAAAATGGAAAATTCAAATATACGACGTAAATAGAGAAAATTCGGTTTTAAATGGAAAGGTTCATATAGAATACAGAAAAACTCGAGGAAAAATAATAAAATAAAAATGAACAATTTGCGAGAAAGGCTTCGACATGAAGATATCTCTGATAGGCGAATTTGGGGACAGATTTGGAACATATGGTAGATGCCGTACGCACGGACATGTTACGGAATAGATGAAAATAGAACTTTAAAATTATTAAATTCAAGCTAATTTTGTATGAACACCAGGACAAAGGAAGTTGGGCCATTAAACATGGATCTTACTAAATCCGGATCTTGTAAGTATGAGAGTACGAGACAGAATTGAAAGTATCAGACGCGGAAGGTACTAAGAGACCGCATTCGACAATAATGGAGAGGTTTCAAGAAATTACGAGTTGATAGTAATTAGATTGGTTTATTACAGGAGATTCAGATACGATCTTTTGGACCTGAGAGGGGTATAAAAGTCTAGACAAATGCCAGTTGAGGACAGTCTACGTCGTGGTCGAAAAGGTTGTAACTTCGCGGAACGTGACGAAACGGTGGGTGACTTAAAGTGGAAAAATTCTAAGTGATAATTATTTTGATACTTAGAAAAATTTCACATTCTAGTCAGTGATATACAAAAAAAATACTTTGCAGTTAGAGTCAGTGAAAATAAAAATTAAAGACAACGCATTAATTACTTGTGAAAAATAAAAGTGCTCGTGATAAATACAATTTGTTTTAGTGGAAAATTCGGATTTTATAATCACTTAATATCGTATTTTTAAACTTAGAAATTTCGCGTTTAATGTTAGTGCAATAAATAACTGAAGTGATGTGATAATTTAGCGTGATGAAGTTATAATTAAATACGTGTGTTCAATCTAAGTGAAAGTGTTCTAACAAATAATAAATATTTAAATTAATTATCTTAAATAATAATAATAAAACAAAATAATAGTTTATTAATACATAAAAGTTCGGAGGGATAAAAATTTAATTTAACGACAATTTACCATCTCTAAATTAATCGTGAAGTAACTATCATTTAAAGTGTTATCTAACCAACGAGTTTTGAGATAAAATACAGTTTAGAACGATAGAGTTCATACATCATTTTAATTAATTAGATTAAATGAAAAAAAAAAAAAATTGAAGTCAAAAAGATTTAATTAAATTTAGGAAAATAAAAAATTAATTTAGGAAAATCGCAGCAAGGTTACCGTGTATTTCCCGGTCGGAAAAAACCTTGGTAGGGGTAAGTCTTTTCCGTTATAAATTTTTACAGATTCCAAGGAGATAGCGGAATGCAGCAAACATTGGTATTTGGATTAATTATTTGACCAAGATATTACTCTCTTAATATGTGATATGTAACTATATTAAAATATTATAAGTATAATAAGTATATTTTATATATTTATATATGTAAGTATATAAACATATATATATGTAATTTTGTTCCCAAGAAAAAATTTAATCAAAAAGGAAAACACTTATATAAAAAGAGGAAAAAAGGGTATCGATTCCTACCTCTGAATTCACCAATAACTATTAAAAGTAGTTATGTGTGATAAATTTACAAAACAATATTTTATATTTAATGTTATGTATGTATTAATATAATTTCAGAAAATCCAGAGCATTTGAAATAAGTTATGATATTAGAAATTATTTCAATCATAAAATTTATGTATATACATATCAATATTATAAATTATTTATTGAGACAAAGTATATATAAATGAATAAATATGTATACGTAATCGGGTATCAGACTAGACAATTGCGCTAAGTACATCATTATCAAACAAAGAAAATTTTAGAGTCATCTCACACGTCTCCGGAATGTCTAAAGTAAACATACCTCATACGCTTGAATCTAGGTCACGAGGCCGTCGAGAATGTTTACAAAGCTCAAATTGTTTACAAAATAATTCGGTCACTGGGACACTAGTTCGAATACAGTAAAAAGGAAAAAAAAATGACCTTGATTAGTGGATATCGTACTTAGGTATTAACTTCTAGGAACGGGATAAAATTATTATATTGCGCAATTATTAGGAACAAAAAGAAAAAAAAATTTAAACACTATTTTTAATTTGAACGTAAAGAGGTATCTACAGACCTAAGCAATTGAAAATTAACAGATTTATTATAGCAGTTCAAAAAGGTGTGTTGAAGATTTACATGAAGCATTTGATAAATCACGGGATAGTTCAAAAAGGGGTAATGAAGGCTTAGATGAAGCAGTTGAAAAATCACGGGATAGCTTAATAAGGGGTAATGAAGACTTACATGAAACAGTTGAAAAATCACGGGATAGCTTAATAAGGGGTAATGAGGATTCACAAGATTCAATTGAGAATCACGGGATAGCAAGAATTTATCAAAAGTTGAACATTGGAGGGGAGGGAAAGAAAAAAAAAAAAATACAGCTCAACCAATAGAAGGCAGTGGTCGCTTCTATAACAAAATCAAACCATAGAGATGGCGGATCTCTCAAACAAAACCGTCAACAAAACCAAACAAAAGCTTGGAGTTATGGCGAATCTCCAGAACACATCGCCAGATAAGATCTTAATGTACGAATATGTATTTATGTCACCCACTATTCTTATGTATCTATTCGGTATCAATCTGAAAATTTCGCAGAATTTGATGGGCGAGATCCGAGCTCGGGATGCGTTGCAAGTAGTTTCGTATTGCGAGTTATAAACCTTCCCAAAACGTATGTTTACATATATATCTTTTTATGTACTGTTCATTGAATGAAACGAACTCACTTACAATTAGTGCTTTAGGCCTGTCGGGTCACTCTCGTCTCATTTCTTGAACGTGGAGGGAGGATTCACGACCCGTAACTCCACACAAACCCGTGAGTATATGATTGCATATAGGACGAAACCGGTTCGCCCTAAGTAAATAGTAAACTTTGGAGGAGTAGGAATTTGGAGGTATCTGGGCTTGGAGGAAGACCTGAAGGCAGTGCATGATGGCGAAAGGAAGGTTCATTGGGACGCGATAACTTAGGTATCAATCAATTGAACCGTGCCAAAAGACTGTGCGAATTTTGGGTTGACTTCTGATCACCCTGCTTACTTGATGGAGGCAGGAGCCAAATTTTGCCAGAAAAAGGGTTATTCTGAGTTCGTCAAATATGCAATTAACAAATTACATTAACCTACTAAATCCATCTTTATATGTACCTTATAGCAGCTGAATCTAAACGGAGGGGCGCCCAGCAGATACGAGATACAATCATAATCAAATTTACTAACATTTAACCATTTGAGTTATATTTAATTATCTGTTCAATTAGTCATGTGTAGTTTCGATTAGTATTGTTTATTCATGAATTCATTAGGATGTAGGGAATCATAATAAACGTCAAAGGGAAGTTAGTTCATTTAGAGAAATACTTAAGGTTAAATTTGCAAGAGAGAGACCAATACAGTTTTGAAATTCAACACTCTGTTTAGAATCAAGAGGGTTACCACAAAATTTAAAGTAATTAAAGTCCTATATCATAAATCAAAAAATTACACAACGTTTGATGGAGTTTAATTACAACCTAAATACGAAAATATCTACGTTCAAAGTCGTAAATAACGTATTTATTAGTTAAGTACATATATCGCTAGAGGTATGTAGTACAAGGGAGCTTTAAGTAGCTTTCTGTAGTTATCAGATGAAATAAGGGTCCAAATTTATAAGGGCTTGTGTGACGTAGGGGAGGAATTTTCCATCCCCACCACACATATGCAAAGCCTTAAGAATTTAAATATCGATCAGAGCCAAGAGAAAAGAAGAATATTACGACTGGTGCCAAGTGCCCAGGAGTAAATAAAATACAGACAAATATAAGAGAGTAGAAAAGACATACATCACAAGAGGAAGTTTTGGGAAGGAAAGGGGTATGAAGGTTAGTATGTCAAGGAGTGACGGACATATGAATCCATCCCTCCCACTGCGGTGCAAGACGATGTATCGCGAGAGATAATTTGGAAAGGTCAGAGGGTTTCCCAAACCGGTCTCCCGAAACCAGTCTCTCCTGATCCCGTCCGCCACTTACTGCTTTTTAGGGTTTTTAAGAGAGAAGTAAAGTATCCACACTAAAAAAAACGGCTTTTATAAACTTCAGTGTCAGGAATGAAACGCCTTATTTTGGAATAACTGGCCGGTCTTTTTAATTTAATAGGGGGAAGTCCCTAGCGCCGAACGGCAGGTAGTACCGAATGAATTCGAAACCTATAACAAATAAACGAACGAAAACCTTCATTTGTCGTGGTAAAGAAAGAGACAGAGCTAATTAGGCGCGGCAGCAGTAAGTCATGCTCGTAGCTCCCGCGAGAGCCGACGCGCTCATTTTTCGCAGGAACGTGACGTATCGTGCATAGAAGAAAATACTGGTTGTTGCAAGATTTACGTATGGTGACATTCCTATTAGAATCTTTGGTAAGTATTTTTACAATTTTAGTTTTTAAAACTTGTATTAAATAAGTATGTTTAAGTTTATTCTTATGTTAATTTTGTTCTATAAGTCCCTAGGACCGAACAGCGTTTTTTCCCCTATGACCGAGCAAATATTTTTCCGCGATTATTTTATTTTAAATAATATTAAAGGTTCCATTTTATTATTTCAGATAATCTCGTATCTTAAATAATGGAGAGGGCGAGAAAAGGTGGTTGGCAACCCAAAAATTTAAAAGCTGCAATTGAAAGTATCTACGAAATAGATATCTTTAAGAGAAGCTGCTTCAAGATACGGTTCTCCCACTACTACTTTATATGATAAACTGAAACTTATAAAATAAGGAAAAGAAGTAGAATTAAAACCTATATTAGGGAGATTCACAAAAACTTTTTCGTCGGAATATGAGAATGTTTTAGAAACACATAAATACCATTTTATAAGTATATTCGGTACTAGGTGCCACAGAATGATAAACCAAAAATTGATGCCGATGATTGTATTCTTTTGATTGTTTGTTGATTTATTTATATGTCTATGATTGTTGTGTACCCAATTGGGTGTAATAAATAAATACAAATCTATTCGTTTTTTTTTAATGTCTCCCAAGCTTAGGTGTTCGGTACTGCGGGACTTCCCCCTACTAGTTCCAAAGAACATATGCGATCGTTTTAAAAAAATAATAAAATGCCATCATAATTTGCAAAACATCTTCTAAATGAAAATCACTCAATAAGTCAACTCTATTACACATACAAAATAAAAGCAGTAAACTCAACCTTTTAGAACAATTATTATTTTTTTTTTAATTTATAAACTAACGTTTAGACAAGATTTTTATGCATAGCACAAAGGGTAACAAATATTACAAGCAATAATTGTCAGCCTGAAACACTCATTTACATTGAAAAATCTTCCGAGAAAAGATACTTGCCGCCAACGGGACTTGAACCCGTGTCCTTCCGATTGCCGGTCGAATGCTCTGACCACTGTGCTATGGGGGCTTATCAAATACCCGCCAAATAATTCAATATATACTAGTGTTTCATTCAACAATTACTGCTTGTTATATTTTTTTTCCCCCTGAAAACAACCAACTTTATTTTTGCGAGAAAGACATTGTTAGTGTTAAATCCCTCGCTAGGTGGCGTCGAGACAAATTATGTCTGCATTTAAAAATAAAGTTGGTTGTTTTCAGGGGGAAAAAAAAATATAACAAGCAGTAATTGTTGAATGAAACACTAGTATATATTGAATTATTTGGCGGGTATTTGATAAGCCCCCATAGCTCAGTGGTCAGAGCATTCGACCGGCAATCGGAAGGACACGGGTTCAAGTCCCGTTGGCGGCAAGTATCTTTTCTCGGAAGATTTTTCAATGTAAATGAGTGTTTCAGGCTGACAATTATTGCTTGTAATAATTTTAGAGCAATATTTGAAATTAACAAACTTCTAATAATCCGAAAACCGGTTTGATAAATGAACAAAATAACATTATTCGCTCGCCACTCTGGGATATTTTCAGGCCAATTCAAATATTGGAGACCATAAAAGTACTGTTACCATTGATTTGCAAAATTTAAACAATGCAGTAATTGTATAAACTTTAAAAGGGAAATAACCATTAATACATTTCCGACATTTTATTCGGAAATCAATAAGGGCACAGGTATTAAAAATAAAGGCAATAAGTTTTTCATCATAAATACCTATCTAGAAATAATAAAAATATATCATCTGTAAGTAGCCAAACCATAGTTTGATAATGCCTTCAGAAGACGAAACAGCTATCGTGCATAATAATAAATTACATAGCAGAACTTGTTTATAAATAAGCTGTTTTTTTAATAAATTAAATGATAATAGATACTATATTGTTTATCTAAAAGAAATAAAAAAATTAATAAAATTATTATTCCCATTATTTATAGACTTTGACAGCTGTACCCCACTTTATAATAGATTTCCGAAACATAATTATTCCTAGTTTAAATTATGTGCCCAATTTTTCACATCTGTTGTGGAAAGTGAATCGTTAAGTCTCGTTACCCTAAACTAGAAGAGTTCCACGAATATATAATGTTTTCAACGTAAGTATGCAAAAATGAAAACATGACACTAATTAAGACCTAGATCATTAATGAACGGTGGGCATGTAGGTGGGTACACTGTTTAATATTCTCCTAATTAGGCAAAATAACAGAAATCTGATTGTACAAGGAACTAAGAAGCCAGCCAACTATTGTAATAAATAGCGTGAAGTTGTAACGTGATTTGAATAACATTAGCCCACAGAGACGGAGTAACAATGTAGTGAGGCTTAATTATTATTTGTTCATTAAAGACAACATTTATAAAATCATACAAAGATGTATTCGTATCGATGAATTGAATCCAGGACCTCAGCTTTCCCGGGATTCTGCTCTCACCACCGAAGTCGACCATGTCTAACTACCAACATTACCTATCTTCATTTTCTTAACACATCTTTTTCGATTATTCCATTAACAATATGTCGTTAGTATCTGTCTCGGAAATTAATGACTTAGGTATTTGGTTTGACACGAAACTCAACTTTATCAAGCATATAGAAATAATAACCAATGAAGCTTTGAAAATGCTGGGATTTATTTTAAGGGTATCTAGTGATTTCAATAATGTCAATACTGTAAAAACATTATATATGTCACTAGTAAGGATTCATATAGAATACAATGCCACGGTTTGGTCCCAAAATTATAAGGTTTATTCACATGCAATTGAAAGAATCCAAAATAAATTTTTAAGATATGTAAATTTTAAAAAGGGCATTCCTAGTGAATGCCTAAATTACGATAACGTACTTTGTTCATTAAATTTAATAAAATTATCTGATCGTAGTATCATTTCCGATTTAACCTGTTTGTATAAAATCATTAATTCAGTGTTTGATACCCCTGATTTATTATATTACGTAATCTCTTAATACTTTTTTTTTTCTTACAGTGAATACCGCACAAGAATCTCAACTGCTCCCGTCTGCAGCCGGTGAGACTATGGCATCCCCAATTGGGGTATGTTGTGAGGCTGAAGGTAGTGGGGAGGGGAAGGAGGTGGGGAAGAGGAAGGTTGGGAAGTTGGACTCCGGCAGATCAGTCACAAAACAGTATCTACCACATTATTGTATCAATTCTACATCAACATTCCAATATTACACTCCTATGCGACGGATTCAACAGCTTGGAAACAAATACTCCGATGTTGTTGATATATTTAGTACATCAATTTTAATACATAAGCGTAGGTACTTTATTAAAGTTTTTTTCATGAATTAGGGGAATATTTTGATAAAGCTATTTAAATTGACTAACACCTTAACAGCATTTTGTCGTGTGAAAGAAAAAAAATATATTTTGTACCAACATACCGTTTGGATCAAATTTAAAAATATTTTTGCTTTATATTTATTTTTGTGCAAGTGTTTTAAACAGTCGTTTCCCGCTTTATTTACTAGTATAATTTCGTAAATATTGTTATACATACATATGTATGTAAAAGCCTAAATAGGCGTAAATAAATAAATAAGTAAAAATATGTTTATTGACTATCTTTATGTATGAATGTAAGTAAGATTCTACCCTAACTTCATAAATGTAATCTTTATAGTATCTTGGATGTATGTTTCAATTTTTATTTTTATTTGCGACATCTATTGACTTTTTCAAGTCCATGATATATATTTATTATTTTTAGATTTTTTTTTTAAAGAAAGTCAAACCAAGTTACGAATATTACCTGCCAATATTTGAAAATCTTCTACAACCATCACAGAAAGCGGAAAATGTTGCTTGTGTCGTGATGGAGGACTTAACCAGCCGAGGAATTGAACACGGGGCTCCTGGGTGAGATACAAATGCGATGCCAACTCAGCCACCGAACGGTCGAATAAACCACAAATATTAAAATTTAATCTTTGAACGCGATATTATATAACAACTATTACAATTTAAGGTTTTATTCATTAAAGTATTCCAAAAACGTACGAACGTACTTTAAAGAATTCATGAGTTCTTAACACTACATTTTATTTATTAATTTTTGCATTTCAAAATTTTAATTTCCATTTTTATTTCTATTTTTCTTTAAAATGTTGTTATTTTTTTCTCTTAGTTTTTCACTAAATTTAATTTATGTTTCAATTTTGATTTATATACTTATATGTTTTAATTTATATAGAACACTTGAGGTCTTAACATTTAATCTTTATTATTAATTTTTGTATTTCAAAATTTGAATTTTCATTTTTATTTCTACTTTTCTTTAAAAAAATTTTTCTCTTTACTTTTAAGTATTTCTTAAATTTTTTTAATGTACCTCTAATGGGCCGGAGACGCGCGGGCGTATTATGCGCATGCGCGAGAAAATAATTCGAAAATTTGAATAAAATTTTCGACTAAAAACTGTTTGTCTGCGATTTTGGCCCTTCTATGTACAGAATTTGTATGAAGAACAGGGTCAGAATCGCTTGCGCCAACATTACTCTGTGAGATGCGTATAAATTTCATTCACCTTGCAACCCCAGAATATTTTTAAACGATTTTATCTATGATATAGAAATGTCATTTTTGCCGCGATTTGTAACCTTCAAAATTTATGCGTGTTTCTCGACTAAAACATCGTAAAACCTATTAATTTACGTAATTAATGCAAGTAATGTTGTTTTGGTATATAGTTTATTGTTCGAGGAACGTGTTTCAGTCCATAAAATATACAATAGCTCAAAATTAATCGACAAAATATTCAATTCAAAATTCAAAGTGGTGCTTTTTTAGTGAAGTTTCGTGAATTTTCGTGAAATGGCGTGGCCACCTAGAGGATCATCTGTTTTAATTAAATCGTATTTAAAATATTAAATGTACGACTACCACAACACGGGCATTAGCCTAGTGTGGTAGCCAAAAAAACAAATATCTGTAACTTATAAAAAAAATTATGAAATTAAAAAAAAAAAAAAAAAGGTTCTTAAAAATATTATTTTTTTAATACGTTGGATTTTTTTTCATGAACTATTTGACCTCTTTAAAATGTTGTTATTATAATTGTGATTAGAAATAAGATAGTTAGTTAAAAGGTGTTTGGATCTCTTGGAAAATTAGACGTGGATCTCTTGGGAATGAAAAGATTAACATTTGCGAGTAGATCGAAGAAGAAATATCAAGTGAATAAAATAAAATAAAATAACTTGTAACATAAATGAGATGAAATGAATGATTGTGGATGAAGCAGGGGGTGAATTTCATGGTAGAGTTTGTAGGTTTCGATCTTTTTAGCCTACTTTCGAGGGAAAATGTTTTGTGTTTTTGTAAGACAGTACAATTGCCGGAAAACCAATGTGAATACGGCATGGACTGTAAAAAATATAATGAAATCTGGTCACTTAATATAGCTATAATCATTTCAACTGCTTCCGTGATCGAGGTATACGGCTCTCTACTAACAATCTCAAGGTCGAGGGCTCAACCCCCGGCGAGCACAAGTAAAAATTATTTGTTTTTCTTTTTTACATGGGCTCCACATAGGAGGCCCTGAGGAAAATAATTTCCCTCAGGACCTATGTCATCTTCGGGGATGCTGTGTGGCGGGTTTTTTAAGGAAAGCAGAGGAGAGTTCTGGGAAGGAAAAGGGTTTAAGGGGTGGGTAGGAATCTGGGGTTCAGTGTGTCCTGGTCATCCGCCTCCAAGACATAGACAAACCTCACCCCATGAACCCGGGCACCCCTGCTAAATCACCAAACGTAGCGAACCACTTAGGATGACCTATGGCAGAGGTGTTGGTTATCCAATAAATGTTCCCAGGGCGGCGGTATCCATTCCCGCTTCCCAAATTGCAGATTGATTGTGTTATTTCATAATTTAGTAATTTAAATTAACTTCAAGTATTGCCCTGTTCTAAGACCACCATTCAGAATTAAAATATTGCTTTAAATGGCTTTTAGCTGTGTTTGTGTGACCAGATCTGAACAGCCACGTATTTCTCCAGCTTTCTCTCTTTCTCCTCCCCTTTACCTTCTTCCTCATAACACATCCTAATTGGGGATGCCGTAGTCTCGCTGGCTACTGGGAGCAATTGGTTCTCTTGCGCCATTTTATCATATATAGCATCTTAGCATTCTTGAGTCGATTTATGTTCCACACGTTAACCCTATATTAATTAAATTAAATGTTTTTTTGCCCTCACCGGAATTTGAACCAACAACCTATGCGTTCAGAAATAAAGAGCATACATTACACTAGTCGTATAATTATTTATGATATTTCAGCAAATTAGGACGTATACCCATCAAGAATTCCCAGAGCTAAATCCGCCCCTGTTAGCCCATATTATCTGTAATATAACTTTCACGTGTAGGGAGGTACTGAATATTCAATTCAATAATGCGCCGCTAGATGGGGTTCGGTAGCGGCGGCGTCCATTTTGCATCCAAACGACGTGCTTAAGACGAGTTGTTAACAATGGCAGTTTTTAGTTTTGCGTATCGCGGTTATTGTCGTAAAGGTCACGAAATAGAGAAGAGATGAGATATTACTTGGTTCTTATTAGTACGCGTAATCCGTTTTATGCAAGTTTATATATAATAATATCTAATATCCCAATAGGGTAAATAATATTAATTATATATAGCGCTTGGGCTAAAGGGTTGAAAGTTGAATCCCACACTTCGCAGCACCATACGTAAGGATGGCCAAAATAAAACACTGCGCCAAAAATAGGTAAGAATATTGCCTTCACACTAAGATTAACTTTAAACTAATCACAAAATGAAAATTTTCTTTATAAAAAAATTCAAAATGAATCGCAAGAATTTATTTTGTGAACACATCAAAATTTCCGTTACATGCGAGCAAAGCTGAGAGCGGCTAAGAGGCTAATTAATAGTTACTAGTTAGTTGCACCTGAATAATTGACGGGGTTTCTAAGCTCGTCCTGTTCTCCCTTTTTTAACATAAGAGTTGTACTCCTCACCCAAACTGCGCATGTGGTGATACTAACCAAGACGCCAAGCACATTCTGTGGCACTGCGAGTTGATGAAGGAAGCACGAGAGGAAATGTTGGATGGTTTGCGCGGAATAACAAGACCAGCGTGGAATGCTGACCTTGTGTCGAACAAAGAGAATTTCGAATGCTTGAAAAAGTTTGTCAAGTCCTGGGTAGAGAGATGGCCTGTACTTAGAGTCGCCGACCTAGACTAAATTCATCTTTGTTTCAGGTGCTACACGTATTGCTCCCGTCTTCTTCGGTCCTCCTCTATTACTCTTTATTTAGTGAATATGCTTTGAACTATCTATAATATAACTTATGTGACCTATAAATTACTGATTATGTTTGACTATTTTTTTTTCTTCTCTAGTCTCTGCTAACAATGATTTATGTTTTTACCTCGATAGGGCATCTTGGTGAGCGATGGTAGTGATGACAGTATCGCTTGATACATTATCACTCTGTACTGATTCTGAAATTATGTTTTACATGTATAAATGCTCTTATTATTTTCTATTTCTCTTGATTAGTTTTGGTTTCCATTCTTTGGTGGCGCAACTGAACTGTGCATGTTATGTATCGTCATTCCCCCATAGAAAGGGGGTGGGATAGACCCTGTCCATGCACATTGCCAGGCGAACATACAACAGAGCGGTCTTCCCGCGATCCGCCCGCGCCTCCCCCATCGACATGCGTTGGCCTGAGGCGTAACCGTGCGGTCTCGATGTCCTTCCGTCCCCCCTCCGGTAACCCGACGCTCATCTTTCCTCAAGGTCTTCAAAAACTTCCCCTTCTCTCCCAAGTACATTTCTTCGAGGCAAAATCGGGGAACCGGCTAAAGGACGCGGACTTCGAGCATCGTCTGCGGTTGGGCCGATAGCTATACGCATTCTCATTGGGACTGCCCGGTGGTCTATGGAATACTTTCTCTGGCTTTTTTTTTAAATTATATTTTATTTTATTTCCGCTACTATAGTAATTACTTACATTATAACATAATCATATAACTGTTTTTTCCTCATTACTTATTTTATTCACAGAAGGTTTCTTCGACTGGTCATAGCCGTTATTTTTATTTTTCTTTTTCTTTTACTAACACTATTATCTCTTTTTGATGTTACTTATTTCAGAAGAATTATTCCACGGGCTGCTACTTCTATTTATCTTTTGTATAATGTTAATGTAAGTACTTGCATACTGCTTACTAACCCCGTATGCATGGACATTGGAGGGTCTAGAGTCGTTCAAATAAATGTAGCTTCGTTCAAAAAAAAGTAGAGTCTTGACGTGTGCGGTGAAGGAGGAAACCATATGTTTCCTTATAACGCCGTTGGGAAAGTGGTGGCTCCCCTCCAATAAGAGTTGTACGTAATGTAGATGTAATCTATGATTTATGAAGTATTATTTTTATCAAAAAAAAATTTGAAGTGACACTTCTTTAGCGCCGTTAGTGACTTGACCAAGATTCACATACCTTGGCTCCCATATAACAAACGAGAGTAATGCCACAGAGGAGATCCTGAAGCGCGTAGTGAACGCAAATCGCTGTTACTACAAAACCAAATGAAATCCAGACTGCTGTCCAGAAATACCAAGATATTAGTGTACAAAACACTTATCAGACCAGTACTCACATAAGCAAATAGGAGGAATGAGCGAGCACGGGACGTTTTTAAAAGGAAAATTTTGAGGCGTATCTTCGGACCGATTTTGGAAAATGGATTTTGGCGCAGACGTTACAACAATGAGCTATATATACTCTGTTTAAGGATCTAAACGTCACAAAATGAAGACTTCGGTGGCTGGGTCATGTAGAGAGAATGACCGAGCATCAAGCACCATATTCCCTGTTGAACTCAAGACTGATAGGGCGAAGGAGCCTGGGAAGACCACGGTTAAGATGGAGCGACAACGTCTTGGAGCTTCTAAACTGGAGAGAGCTGGCACAAAACCGAGATGAATGGAGGAAGACTCTTGAGGAGGCCAAGACCCAACAGCGGTTGTAGAGCCAAGAGTGATGATGAGTTTTTTAAGTGGAATTGAAATTGAATGACTTGAAATTCGGGTGAAACGGAAATGCGTCACAACTCATTTCTACAAAAATACTTGGTTCTAATATAATGCTGTAAATTCGTACCTCGGCGCGTGCCTTGTGCCTAGTTGGCAAGGTGCCTGACAAGTCTCAGCGGCCAGAGAGACAGACATCAAGCGAACTGGGGTTCGAATCCTACGAAATCCAAAAAAAAAACATTTTAATTATGTGAAATCAACATCCAATCATCAAACCACTTAAAAAACAAGCGAACGAAAATAAAGCGACATCTAGCGACTTTCTAGTTTCACTTTTACGGCTTGTGAATTACACACTCTAATTTTTTTTTACAATGGCGCCTCAAAGAAGGAAAATCCCTCGGGTCTATGTCATCTTTGGGGATGCCGTGTGGGGGGTATATTTGTGGAAAAGGGAAGAATAGGAAGATCTGGGAAGGAAAAGAGTATGAGGAGTGGATTGGGTGTCAATTTGCCCAGGAGTGACGGACGTATGAATCCAACCTTCTCACTGCGGTGCAAGGCGATGGGTCGAGAGAGTCCAAAGCTCTTCCTCAACCAATATCTCCCGATCCAGCCCGCCAGGTAGAAGGTGGTCAAACGTATCCACCGCTAAGGCCTTGACAAACCTGCAACCCCGTGAATCCGCGCACCCCTGTAATGTCACCAAACAGAGCAAACTACTTTGGGTGACCTAGACACATTGACCTACAGATTCCTACCAACTCCTCATACCTTTTCTTTTCCAGATCTACATCTTCTTTCTTTCTCTAAAAAGATGCTACACACAGCATCTCTAAAGTTGATAATAAGCCCTTAGAGATTTTTTTCATGTTTTATTTGAGTTTCGTATTAGCGACCTTTTTTCAAAACTAAACTCAATTGATAGGCAGATACCTACTCGGAAACAAACACTTATTAATATTTTGTGGGATTCCCAAGAAGGCAAGCCTGTTTACTTTGGAAGGTTTGTTGCGGCAAAGCTAACATTTCCATCATTCTAAATTAATACTTTTTCTGTGATGAGGCTACTATTAACAAACTAATAAATTAATTGTGAAAAAAAAATAATAATAATAATGTACTTTATATAATAATAATATAATAATATAATATAATTTATAAATACATTATGTACAAATTTTGCTATAGATACTAATAAAAAAGTCATGTGTTTTAAATGAGTATTTCTTGTCGAGTTTGGATCTCTCGTGATAATTCAACTATAACTACTGTGTTTTTCTGAATCTTTATGATAGAATCTAGGAAAACAGGTAATTATCATAACTTTTACCTTGTGTTTTAAGAGGGTATTACCAGACAAAACCAGAAATATGTCATTTTTAAATCAGATTTTAGACGTATTGACTCTTTTCCACAAAATATTATTAATAGGAATTTTGAAAGATTGTTCTTTTATCTAGCATTCGCATGTTTTAAATTTTGAGAAGAAATGTTTATTTTTATTATAATAAGGTTATACCGTAGGTCGTTGGCAGATTTGTTAAATTTAAAAAAAATATTTTGTATTTTACCACACCCATTTTAAATTATATAATCATGCAGTAAAATAAATCAATACATTATCTGGGTATCGCAAGTCTTAGAATTTTTATTTTAGTTTAAATAAAATCATTAAAAAATATATACGTACGTGTGTTTCTTGACGAAAATTGGTCCGTTTGTGTATTTATTTGCGCACTTACAAACTAATATATTTCAGATTTTGTTAACATTCTTATTTAACTTAGACATTATCGAAAAATGATAAATAGGTACTTACAATAAAAAAATAATTACAAAAAGTACATTATTTTAAAAGTTTTTTTCATCACGCCTTTCAGCATTTTTGGATGAAGGTATAAATTAAAACAAATTTGGAATGAAATAAAATCGATATTGAGTTATAATTTTAAAAAGCTAGTACGGACAATAATCTTTCTCATTGTAACCACCCTGCACGATCGTAAGAACAACTTTCGACGAAATGTGGATTTTCGGCCGCTGGCTGGTTAAACGCTCTTAATGTGATAAAAAATATCGAAGTAACGATTTTTCAAAACGTATTTTTTCTTTATGTTTAGAATTCATCGAGACTTTTAAAAATGCATCCGAATGTATCCGGCAAAATTTAGCATTTCTGTGTTTAATGGATAGGTATTATTAATAGGTTCTGTAAAAAAATTGAGTCAATCTATCGATTACTTTCCGAGATTTGCAAACGCAAACATACGGAACCTAATTTTTTATTGCTGTAAGTATTAAAAACGACTATACCAGGTTGAATCGCCCAAAATATATTTTTTTAACAATTTTTTCATGTAATGATAATTTCAATAATTTGTATTGTCCCAAAAACATCCTAAAATAATAAGGTCACGCTAGATACTCAAAATTACTAACTGTGCGCCGGGTTCAAACCCGCGACCTTCGTATTGTGAGACGAGAGTTTTACCCCTCGACCACGCAGGCCGTCAACTACAAAGTACATTCTTTAAAAAAAATAACAAAAGATATAAAAAACTTATTTCCACTCAAAGATATTCAAATACAAAAGAGATATGCTATGATATCCGCGCAACTGTCGGCGGACTACGACCTAATCATGATAGTTTGCATACGAAAAAAGTTTGTTCATTTTGTTGATTTTTTGAAGGTGTGCATTAGTATTGGTTAACAATATAGTTAGAATACAGAAATAATTCGTTAATTTAGTTTAACATTAAGTTTAACATCCGTTTGGTTTATTCGTTAATTGTTCATTTAGTTCATTTGTTAATTGGTAAAAAATATTGGCAAGACCCCGCAGATCAGTCCCACCTAGTAAAAATTTCAGATAGCACGGCTATTTTATTTCAATAACTTTGTCTCCACTTCATTTATTTGTGACCTTAGCAATTTCAGCCTGGCGCGGTGGTAAGGCCATCATCAGACTTTTACATTTGTTTTATTTTATTATCTTAATGGAATTCCATCACAAATTGTCAGTGTCAAAAATACAAAGATCATTACATTTTCATTATCAGTCTACCAAACTCTTTGTTTGAGTAAACCTTTCCTGACATCTATTAATACGCCGGTACAACATTGGTTTATCTTTTCGACAAGTAGGCATAAAACCATAATATATTTTAATTTAGTATTCTCAGATCTTCCTCTTTTTCCGTATTCCCCTGCAATAATCGCCGTACGTTTTGTCACACGCGTAACTTTCCTCGCGGGACTGTTACCTCGTCCACAACATAAGTAATGTATATTTTCCCAGATAATACAGGATGTAACAAGGCGGGTTCCATGATAAAAAGAACATCCGAGAAAAGTGAAAAAAATAACCTAACCTAACCATTATTTTATCGTATTCTGTTTTGACACTGTTCTGATTTATTCGGACACCAACAAGGGTTCCATGACAAACATAAAATCGAATCCCAACGCAAACTTTCCTAACAATACATATCTATAGATCGTTTTATCATCGTGAGCTATTTTATATCCCTGTGACATACACTCCAGCAATTCCTGGGCTTATTTGGAAAAAAATTGTATAATGTATGTATATATCTAAACATATTGTATATATATCTAGGCGACCTTTTTTTTCCAACGTTTTCTTCTCTTTTGCCTGTTTATTTTTATGTGGTTTGAAGATTGGATATTGATTTCACAAAAATAAAAATGTTTATTTTTTTTCGGATTTCGTAGGATTTGAACCTCCATTCGCTGGATGTCTGTCTCTCTGGCCGCTTAGACTTGTCAAGCGCTTCACCCGCAGCTCTATTAGAGGCTCGTGGTGAGGCGCGAATTTACCGCATTGTATTTGAACCGACGCGACGACCCGTACCAATAATAAATTTTAGTGAAGCACTTCCGTTTCATCCGAATTTCAAATCACTAACGTGGTTAAAGAAGTTTTACTTTAAAAAACGTTGTAGTAACTCGCGTTCGAGCTACTGATCGACTCGCACATGACAGTAACAGGTCAAAATTCGAGCACGATTTGTCACTCGGTGCGAGTAACGTTCTGCAATAATTCACATGACAAACTCGCACGCCGGGTCACACAGCGTAACCAGGCCTTTTTTTACTTTTCTTTTACCAATTTTTTGAAGTGAAAACTTCTTTAGCATCGTTGTGATTTGAAACAAGAAAAAACGAAAAATAGCGCCACTAAAAGAGACAAACACATACATCTACAGAATTCGCCTGCGAGAGAATGAGATAGTATAATCAGTCTCCTCTTTCACTTCAACGGTGTGTGAATTGCACAATAATTTTTTTTTTACATTAACTCCACACAAGAGGTCCCGAAGGAATGTTTTCATATGTCATCTTAGGGGGAGGTGAGTGGAGGGTTTTTTTAAGGAAAGGAATAAGAGAAAGTTCTGGGAAGAAAATAGGTATGAGGGGTGGGTAAAAGAATCTGGAGGTCAGTGTGTCTGATGAAACTCGATGAAACGAAAAATGTCGACACAAAGAGAGACAAAATCATACATCTATAAATCTATAGGATTTAGCATGCGAGTTTAGCTCCCAATTCTAGTCTACTTTAGTTTTCTGAAGGTTTCACTTCTACCGCGTGTGAATTGCGCATTATTTTTTTTTACTTATTAACTAATTACAAGGCATAATAAAACTACTATATATAAGCAACTTTAGCATAAGAAACATTATTGGATTACTTCTTCAAATTTAGCAAATTCACTTTGTGGCACCATTTTATTAATGAAATAATTAAAAACACTTTGTTTTTACCACAATAAACTTTATTTAAAAGTCAACATGTTTCAAGAACGATGTTCTCTTCACCAGGACATAAAATGTACTAAATACTAAATGATCAAACATAGAACGGCGTGGGTAGAAATGGAAGTAGTGGGGGAGGAGAAAGGTGGAAATGTGTTTTTAATTATTTCATTAATAAAATGGTGCCACAAAGTGAATTTGCTAAATTTGAAGAAGTGATTGTAGCGAGTACGGCTAAAAAAGCAAAAGTGTATAAAAAACTAATGATCAAGTATAGAATTATTGGAATAAATTTATTTTTTCTACGTGAGTGCCAAAAACGGCAAGTTATTCCTAATTACAATTATTTAAAATTTAAAACAGTGTCTAACTCTTCCAAAAAGGCTAAGATAGCCTGGTTGAAAGAAGATTTAAAAAGTGTTTTTAAAAAACGTAATAATATTAAACTCCAAATCAAAGTGTTACACATGGATCTCGCTAGTAACTTGCATCCGGTTGAATGGTGTTTATTAGATGATCATGTTAGATTTATAGCCAGTATTAAAGCATTCAAAAAGAAAGAAAAAATTATAAAAAAACTTGTTAAATTGTGTAAAAACAACAATATTTTAACACCTGCTAATAACAATTTAATAATAAACTCATCTACTAATAATGATATAGATATTAATATAAGTGAAAAAAACAAAAATATATTCCATAACCATGTCATCAACTTAACTCAACATAAGTTTATAACAGAAGAACTAAATTTGTTATCAAAAGGTTTAAACCATAATATTCACATAAAAAATAATAACAAACAACTCGAGTATTTGGCAGTAGATATTAATTGTGCATTATTTAAAGAGGCAAAATCCTTTCAATACAAATGTGGTGAAGTGATAAAAAACATCAATTCTAAATCTAACTTTAACAAAATACAGTATACGTCAGAACAAATGCACGCGATAAATATATCGAAGGTTACAAAAGAAAAAAACCTCATCATAACTAAAGCGGACAAAGGAAACTCGGTGATTATTATCAACAAAAGTGATTACATTGAAAAAACTATGGACTTTCTACAAGGCGATAACTTTGAAATAGTAAAAATAAACCCCATTAATAAATGTCAAGAATTGATAATGGACACTTTAAAATCTTGCAAAAGTGATAAAATCGTTAATTTATTTAGAAATAAAAGAATAACTGTAAAAAATCCACAAGTTCCCAAATTATACAGTTTACTAAAGATTCATAAGAAGACTCAACCTATCAGACCTGTAATTTCCAATTGCAATGCTCCTAGCTATAAACTGGCGTCAACATTGAATAGTATTATTATTGAATCAAATATTTTTCAACCTAAGTATACAATTAAGAATTCCCTGCAATTAGTTGATCACTTGAAATGTTTGGAAATCCCGGATAATGCATTATTAGTGTCTTTTGATGTCGTTAACCTGTTTCCAAGTGTCCCAGTTGAAGAAAGCAAAACAATTATAAATAACTTATTGAATTCCTCCAAATTACCTAATGACTTATCCCAGGATTTACTTAAATGTCTTAATGTAGTCTTAAACCAAAATTTCTTTCAATTTGATAATAAAATTTTCAAACAAAAAGATGGCTTGGCCATGGGGTCAAGTACCAGTCCGTTAGTAGCAGATATATTTTTAAACCATTTAGAAAATAAAATCTTTAATAGTTCTGCCTTATTACTAAAATATGTGTATTTTTACAAACGTTACGTAGATGATATTTTAGTTATATGGACCGGTACCAAAAGACAACTTCAAATGTTCCTTAATTTTTTGAACAAAATTCACAAAAACATTAAATTTACATTAGAAATAGGAATTAATTGTAGCATAAATTTCTTAGATTTAAACCTAACTATAATTAATAATAAGATTGAATTTAATATTTTTCGAAAAGAAACATACGCTGATATAATTATACACAACTCATCTAACCATCCATTTTCACAAAAACTCTTAGCTTTCCATTATTTGATCAATAGATTAATTAATATCCCATTATCCCCAAATAATTTCAAAGCAGAACTTAACACCATTAAAATAATTGCTTCTAATAATGGTTATAACTCCAAATTAATAGACGATTTATTAAACAAAAAATATAAGAAAAAATTTCATTTGTCCTACATTTACCCATTGCTTACTGATAATATTAAAAAACAATGGAGAAAAATATTGTTTGTAAATCATCAAACCTCCAATTTAATCATGAAAAAAATTCCTAATACAATACAGCCTGCTTTTTATACGAATAATAAATTAAAAAATTATATTTTAAATAACAAGGACAAAGACCAAAAAATGAAAAAATCTGGAGTTTACCAATTGAATTGTAATGACTGCAATCATTTTTACGTAGGTAAAACTTGCAGAAATTTTGAAACGAGGATTAAGGAACATTTGAGATGTCTAAATAGCAATAATTATTCGGAATTTGCTAACCATTTAATTGAATTTAACCATTCATTTGATATAAATACTGGTTTTAAAATTTTACATACTAACGTTAGTGGTTTTCACTTAGATCTTTTAGAAATATTAGAAATTAGGAAAAATGTCAATAGAAATTTAAATATTATTAACAATCAAATTAATTTTGTGAGTAACCCTATCTTAAACATATTTCCATTGTAATTTTTTGTCTTTGTTCTTCTAAGCACCCCCTTTCCACCCCCCCCCCCCTCCCCCTTGTTGATCTTCTAAGCACCTCCCCTTTCCACCTTTCTCCTCCCCCACTACTTCCATTTCTACCCACGCCGTTCTATGTTTGATCATTTAGTATTTAGTACATTTTATGTCCTGATGAAGAGAACATCGTTCTTGAAACATGTTGACTTTTAAATAAAGTTTATTGTGGTAAAAACAAAGTGTTTTTAATTATTTCATTATTGGATTAATTAACCATACACGTCTTTACACAAATATATTTGTAATAGAAGACCCGGCAACACGCTGCTGTGGCTAATCAAACCTTATAACCAACGCCATCTGTTAAATCAAATCCAAACCGCCCGTTTGACAGCCCATTGCCCGCTGCCCCCTTGGCCAGATATATTATGTATTTCAACCAATTTACACAAAACATTGACAAATTACATACCTAAAAACCTTCCCCGTGAATCACTCTATCTATTGGTGAAAACCGCATGAAAATTCGTTGCAGAGTTTAAAAGATCTAAGCGCACATACAGCGTGAGCGACTTCATTTTATACTTAGTAATAATAAAGATAAAGATTGTTGGAGCTGTTTGATTTTTACAAATATATAAACATCCTGTGTGTGCATAAACGTGTTACAATATTATTTTACACATATACCTATATATTATTTCCAACGTGCATTCAGGCCACGTGCCAGCGAAATGGTGACGTAAAAATTGTGACAGATCCGACCTATTCCAGGCTCTCATCTTGCTGAAGGACCAATCGGAGAAATGGAAAATTCTCGAGGTGATGCGTCAGCTATTTTAATATTGCTTCTTTTTATTTACTTTTACTGACTAGATTTTGAAATGAGCTTACAATTGGCACTAAAATAGGTTAATAGGCCACTTGCATAACATTTTTTAGATTTTTTTCCGGTTCAGGCAAATATTCTAAGACATTCTGTATTTTTTTTTTAATCGTATTGTTGAAACACTGGGGATTTTTCGAAAATTTCAATCCGAAAAATCAGACCATTTTTTATAAACCGGAAAGACGGGACATAATTTTATAGGTGTGAAAAAATGATAATTACATAGCCGAAAATCATTTTTAAAAAGAACGTTTTCCACACGAATGGCACATGAGAATAACGAGGCATACCAAAAATATTACATCTCATAATTTTTTTTTCCTTGATCCATCTTATTGATCATAAATCATTATAATGTACAGCGTTTTTATTACTAAATTCAATGTAATATTCTTGTACTTGTAAATTATAATAATAATAAGAATATTGCAAAATTTTATTTTGTTAAAATCAGCACCATAATCATTATACCTCTAAAACACGTACCGACATCATCTTCACGTTCTGAAGAGAACCCCGTACATCATTAAATGTACGGGGTTCTCTTCAGAATATCTGTCAAAAAGTCGAACCAAATGATAAATTCACAGAGAACAAACAATAAATCTAGAGAACGAATTAAAAAATTGGCCTGAAATCAAAGTGATGCCATATAAAAAAATAATAAATCAGTGTGGAATTTTACAAAATTAATAGGAACATTTTCGGAGACGGGACACTTTCATGTAGTGACGTCACGAGCCAAAATAATGGATTTATTTATTTAAAAAAAAAAAAAAACCGTACATGTCTTACAATTTTTGCTAACATTTTCGTAATCTTAGTAAAAAGATCTATCCACATGATTTTTTCCAAGTCGTTATGAATCCATGCAAGTGGCCTATTGACCTTTTGTGTTTTATTACTAGGATCTACAGGAATATAGAATGACCTTCGTGGACCCCAGGCTCAGTGAAAGCATATTCGAACCCTGACATTAGATTAAATATATATTTTTTGGTTTGCTTTATATAATGACAAATAAAATTAATAAATAATTTGTCTGCACTATATTCTAGTGTGGTAGACCTTTTTACGCGAAACTACTTTATCACCGTTATGATTTGAAACTTCACGAAACGGTAAAGCGACTCTAAAATTTAAAATTTCACGGGTACTCGGTTCTAATATAATACGACAAATTCGCGATTCCCCGCGAGTCTGCGATAGTGTAGCGGAACCAGTCGAGCGATAAACCAAATAAAAACTTTTTCCTCGGATTGTTCGTGATTTTTTGGTGATCATTTTGAATATTTTCCGCCCACTTATAACATACCTCCGAATTTTAATACGGAGACACATAAATCGAATGAAGTGCTATATAGCCAATGAATTCGCCTATATTTAAATAATCCACCTATATTTAAATAATCATCCTTTATTTTTGAGATTCATTAAAAAATATTAAAAAATCATGAACATCATCGTAAACGGAAATATTCTTAGGATTTTCTAGCTCTAAACTCGCATAGGAATTTGAATTTTGCGTCAACTTTAAATATTTTCTATGAAGTTTCTTTGAAATGGTCTAATTCATGAAGACAAATTTATGTAAGAAAACTGAATTTTGATACGTTGTCAAGTGTTTTAATTTTTCGTTTTAAAAACTTTTGTCACAAATTTTAATTGAGAAATGTCAATATTTCAATACAATAAAATTGAATTTTTAACGTACTCACCAAAAATAACTGCAACACGTCAGACAGATACATTAATTATCTTAAATCTACAATACAATTAACTCGATTTTCGGTTTATTTGTTGAAAATAATCCATTGTCAAACACAGTCCACTCGGCAAATCAACTAACCGCGAACACGACCACGAAAAGTTTTGTATTTAAAAAAAAATTAATGTATTTGAATATTCCCGCGGTTTAAACTTGACGTTTTAAGAAAGCTGAAAGAGCCTACTTCTATTTTTAATCAGTAGATGTCACTGCCCTCTAGTTTTTAAGGAATATTCAGGTTTACAAAATAGGAATTAAACTTTAAAAATCTGAAGCGGCCGCTGTCAAAATGCTTGCTTTTATGATGTCGTTTTTCGTCGTGTTTTACTGGATTTTTCTAACATATTTGTACACAAGTGTAATACTGATTGAATTAACAATGCATTCAACGTATTTCGATAACGCAAAACTTTAAAATATAGGCCTTAAGGATTTTTTCCTCAGGTCATCCTGCGTGAAGTTCATATGAATATACATATTGACTGCAGCACTCTCCCTTAAATCTTGAATGAATATTTGACCAAAAATTCAGACCTTAGAATGGACACAGTCCCTCCTGAATCTAGGGTTCGCAGTAAGATTGGGTGTATAGTATTTTTAGGGCCAGATCTCAGTCCATTTGTAACGTAGACACGTTATCAAAAGAGTGGTCTCAGCGCCGGCATTGCCCGGTAAGGAGCTCTCCCCTACCCCTACATCCAACACCTCTTTGCTACAGCACCTCGATATGTTTTTTTTAGCTTAGTGCGTAGCATTCTCTAGAGTGGATCTCAGGTGTGGGGGTGAGAGGACGTTGTCTATGTACTAATGGTAGATGAAATACAAAAGAAATGTTTATGATACCTTTATATGAGAGAGTTGGCCCATGGCTGTTTCAAACAGCATTTATCTCGGGAATGCTGGGTATCTGCAACCTTAGTTCCAGAAGGGATGTCGCATTACTGCTGATGGCTTATAAGCTTTTGAATGGTTTATTATCAATACCAGATATTCTGGCTAAAATAGGATTCTGTGTCCCGGATAATTTCACGCGAGGCCGCCAACACAGGTGCAGAACTAACTTACCTTCCTAGGTGCACAACTAACTTATCAATGGTGAGGGAAGACTCACTAAGTTAGTACTCACTAGGTGGATATTTTCCACATGTCCTACAACGATTTTATGTAGGTCCTACAAATTTTTTTTGCCTAAATGTAAATGTATTTATTATGCTAAAAAGAGTTTTTGTAATTTTCTTTACCGCTTTTGCAATGTATTATTATACTGTTTTTGCCAAAAAATAAATAAATATTAAATCTTTTTTTCAATGCCTTTATGGTTTCGACCTACAATGGCATTACTCAGGGATGTACCTGTACTTTGGATTTCCATTATTATCTCTCTATCGTATAGTGAGTACACAAGATGACGGATGCAAAATACCGCGAAACTGATGTCTATGAGTAGACAGTACAATAATGATTTGTTGTGGAAGTGAGGAAGGAAAGGAGATGGAGATGGAGAAGAGGAAATTTGGCGTGCACCTGGCTATTCAAATCTGGTCAATAAATACACCTAAAGCCATTTCTAGCAAAGTAACGATTCTGAATGGTGGTCTTTTATCAGGTCGATATCGATAACGCACAGCTTACGAAACCATGACCAAATCCAAATTCGAAGGAACCTGGGATTGTTGTATCAGTTTGTAAATTTATGGAAAAGTCCATCTGGATATAAAATCAATTATAATAAATAACAAATAATACCGCAGACAAAAAAAAAATAAATCGGTATTTAAAAATTAAATTAAAATTAAATAAAAAAGTATTAAAACAACAAGTGTATTAATGTAGTTTTTACTCTTCATCTTTATTTTATTATACACTAGCAGACCCGGCCACATGTTGCTATGGCTAATGGAACACAATGCCATCTACTGACAACGCCATTACCCAGCCTCTATAACCAACGCCATCTGTTAATTGGCATACATATCAAATCCACACCGCAGTGCCCGCTTGCCAGTCCGCTACCCGCTTGCCAGCCCGGTCCCTTTATGTATTATATATTGAAACGTATCATGTTCGTATAAAATGTAACCTTGCGGCAGAGCAGAGACCAGGGCTCAGGATAGTGGGCCAAGTAGTTATCTGTCATGTAGGTAGGGTTTTCAGTCAAATAAAAGAAGAGGAACTTTATAAAAATGTATTGAATCCAAACCAAAAAGCAACAAGGAAGTGTACAAACTTCATACCAAGGTAACAAAAGGAAATATAAAAAATACACATACCAGATGGACTCCTAATGGACACGCTAAACTAACTATACGGAAATAACCCCGGTAGACGAACGCGATCTTGCTTCGCAGTGAGAAAACACAAGACGGGACGGGAACTCCAGTCTTCCCATATGGGAACGGCCCGGAATCCAGAGCACCAAGGTCGTCCTTCTAATTGGGCAGGAGGCCGCTATACCTCCAAGGAGCGCATTCAACCACGGGCCATCTCGACGAACTCCAATCAAAAGGCACGTGGCCCCCAACAGTATCCAAGTCTGGCGTATTACGGTTAGCAGACCGTGACTTTGCGACGCGGGGTCGTGAAGGCATATTATAGTAGCCAACACCAGGACCAATTCACTTCACGATTCCTTTTCCAGAAATAATTCCACAAAACGGCCAACCAGCCACATCGGAAAAAAAGTGGGACTTTCACGTCATCCACTATAAATAACTCGTACACGAACCTCGCGTGTTACGTAAAAACACCCCGCGTTCTTTTAGGTTTAAAAATCGACTTAGATTCTCATGATAAAATCCAATAAAACACTTTTCCAGTGAGTGACCAATTCACGCACAGCTAGCCCATAGCTGCCCGGGAGGAAGTGACCATAAACAAAAGAGCTTCCCTCTTTTCAAAAAAAATTACCAGTCTCAAAAAAAAACACCATAGAAAAAAAAAACAAATAGGCAAGAACTGCACTAGTCACATAATATTTATGTGACAATAATTCAACCAATTTACACAAAACCTTGACAAATTATATACCTGAACCTTCCTCATGAATCATTCTATCTATTGGTGAAAACCGCATGAAAATACGTTGCGTAGTTTAAAAGATCTAAGCGCACAGACAGCGGGAGCGACTTTGCTTTATACTATGTAAAGATTACTTACGTGCACGAACCGAAAATTGCCTGTCAACCAACTTGTATGACAATCGTATATGATTTTAGATTTTCACTGCAAAAAGACTAACTAACTAACCATCACGCCGTTTCCCGCAGGGGTAGGCAGAGAGGATCGCCAAACAACTCGATCTTGGCACACACTCCTTGCCTCGTTCACATTCATACATCGTCTCATGCATGCTCTTCTATTATTCCGACTCTTCACATGGCCCGACTCAAGTCGTGTATTTTCGTTATTTATTTTTGGGGTGTTACGCCGTGTTGCGCTTCCTCCTTATTTAGCCAACGTTACAGTGTCCATCATCAGGGCAGAAGTGATAACATGACATCATGTGATGACATTTGCCCTGATGATTATTTTGGGTGTTTCGCTACATCCTTATTTAGCGAACGTTACAGTGTCCATCATCAGGCCAGAAGTGATGTCATGACATCTGCCCTGATGATGTACACATAAGGCTGTCCGAACCGTTGGCTAAAGAAGGAGGTAGCGCAACACGGCTTAACACCCCAAAAATAAGTAATGAAAATGTATGACAATCTCTTGAAATGATTTGTAGGCAAGATGGTGGTATATAATGAACAATTATGATTTTATGTGTGAGTGTTGTTTGTGAAGTTATAACGGCCTTTGATTTTTTTTTTTGGATATTTGATGAAACAGGGAATGGGATATGTGTTAAGTAGGTAAAGGCATTTTTCACACATCTTTCCACTCACACCGAGGCTTCAATTTTTGCTTGAATAGCTCCGTCCAAGGCTTTTTGAATTCAAGACTACGTGGGTGATGTATTGTGCATTCTCGCTAAATAATCCTGTGTTGAGAGTAGGCGCAGTTTACAATACAATATTACAATAAAAGACAATCAATATCGTACCATGATTTGATCTGTCTTGGCTGTGGTCCAAGACTTTTCGTCCAACATATTTATATTTAACGTAATTTGTGTTCTGTCTAACGGCCAGTGGAAGAGCATTGTTTATCTTTGTCTATAATTTATTTAATACATTATTTATTTTATAATGTATTAATCGTAATTTCGCAATCACTCTGCAGAGCAAACAGCAAACTGCTATCCGTTCCTTCTTTTCTTTTCTCTTTTTTTACATTGATCAGCGAATTCTTTTTTTACATTGATCAGCGAATTCTTTTCACATCGCATTCCATTGTGGATCGCTCTTGTTCCGTTTTTGATTGGTTTTAGTTCCACACCGCGTTGCTTGAATTAAAAAGTTTCAAAACTCTTTAATTTGCGAAAAAGCCACTCATTTCAACGTCCCACGATAGAAAACAATGGTTATTCGCTCTAAAGTTAAGAAAAAACACAAACGTAATTGCATTAATTTTTAATTATGTTTATCAATTGGGAGGCAGATTTGGGTACCGCCGTCCCGGGAACCGTTTATTGGATTACCAATGCCCTTGCCATAAGTCACCTCAAGCGGTTTGCTGCGTCTGGTGTCTTAGCAGGGGTGCCCGTTTTTATGGGGTGAGGATTTTTTAGATCTGGCAGTGGATGTGTTTGCCTACCTACTGCGTGGCGGGCCGGATCAGTAGAAGCCCCCCCTCCATTGAATTTCTTGAAAAAAATCCACGCCTTGATTTTTTTTTACGTGAGCTGACTATGTCATCTTTGGGGATGCTGTGGGGAGGTTTTTTTAAGGAAAGGAGATTTCTGCGAAGGAAAAGGGTTTAAGGGGTGGGTTGGAATCTGGGGTTCAGTGTGTCCTGGTCATCCGCCTCCAAGACCTAGACAATCCTCACCCCATGAAACACCCCATGAAGCACTTGGGGTGACCTATGGCAGAGGTGTTGGTTATTCAAAAAAGGTTCCCGGGGCGGCGGTACCCGTTACCACCTCCCAAATTGTGTCACTTAACTCGGTTTTCATGTTGACGGTAAAACAGCAAAGTAATTCAAACCGTCAAGCATTGTTTGAAATTATTTTATCAGTTTTATTGTTTAATACTCGAGATTAATTAGCTCGCTTTCGCTTTTTTGTCATTTTATTTTAACTGATTGTTCTTTTATCTTTTTGGATAATTATCCATGGTCGTTTCAAATAATATGTATGGTCTTCCGTTACAGTGCAAGGTCGTAACTATAATGGGAGGCAAGTCGCATATTTAAAATTAATTCGAACAACACATATTGTGTGTGTCGGTGTATAACTTTTGATAATACTGTCTTTGAAAAGTATTACTGAGAAGCAGTATTTTATCTTGTTTACTCCTACTTACTATTTTTAGCAAAAAGTGAAAACGATTCGAATTTAAAAATTCGGAAATTTTGTACAGTTGTCGTTCGAAAAGTTTTAAAATGTGTGATCTTAAATTATTTAAAATTAGTCTCCGGCGTTGCCCTGGCTTTACGCAGGGTTTTTAGAAATCAGATGTAGATTGTAATTTTCCACTTATTTTGAACGTCATTTATGCAAAATTCATCAACAAATATTAAAATTCGGCATTAACCACTAATTAATTCCACTCTTATCCGAACGATTCTATATCTTTTGTGGGATCGTTATAAGATAACGGACGTTATCTCCTGTCAGATTTGTATGATTTTTATAGCTATTATTTGATATTTCTACGTACAACGTCCATTAAATGAATAAATTATTACGCATACTTGCGGGAATTCGTGTTTAAAACGATCTAAATTAAAATAGTGAAAGTAAATTATGTACAAATCACACAAATTAATCTGACAGGAGATAACGTCCGTTATCTAATAACGATCCCACAAAAGATATAGAATCGCTCGGCGTATCTCCTTTTCTTCGACACTTCTTTAAGTCTCATCATATAACCCATCTGCGGATGCCATAGTCCTACTGACTCCGGGTCGGGACTACGCTGGGACTATTATCTACATAAAAAAATTATATGCCTGCGTTCATGCATTGTAATTCTTGAAGTTAAATTTTCCCCAAATCTCGCTAACCACCATTACCCGTATTTTATTACCCGTTTTCTGCGGTTAAAAAAAACTTGCCCACAAAGCGATAATAACGCTTAAAAATTTAAAAACAGAACGCGAACGCTTGGCATTTGTTTCTTTGAATTAACGGCCCGGATCCCGCCCAAAGATGGCGATTGCGGCAATTACCCGCCCTTCATTGTGGGCCGTTTGCTGTTTCTTTTTATCTGCCATTCGGAGCACGAGCCGCCAATGGCGTCCCCGATCTAAAACTGCCACCAATATTGGCTACAAGCCTTGGGACATCATACTTTGTTATAATTTTATGGATACGGATAAATTATTACGGATTATGGAGTCGATTTTTTTTATTCCATTTCACCCGATTTTCGTGGAACATTTTTATGGGATATTAATTAGTCGATCGTTTTGAATCACCCAGCAATAAATGACAGAGACTTCAATGGCGTCCGGAGTCTAAAATTTTCTCCAAAACTTTGCAACAAGACTAGGGACACCGCACTCTATTGTATTTTTTTTTCAAATATGCATGTATACATTAATGTAGGTGACAATCGTGCGGATTTGTTTTGGGTTACATTTCACCCTGATCTTTCATCAAATTTTAAAGGTATGTTCGTTCGTCGATATTTTAAAATCACTAAACACTTGTGAAGGCGCTGGTGTGAAGGCCCCACGTTGGGCGCCAGTGTGAAGGTGCCGGTGTGAAGGTCAAGGGCGTCGCCAGCCGATAGCCCTGGGGGGGCAAGTTGATATGGAGAATGAGAAAAGTATGAATTGCAGGTAAAGTCGAGAGCACATGAAGCTTTTCACTTGTAATACGAGCCTTACATCTACGGCGATTGTAATAAACGATACAGAGTCCAACATGTAAAGCTACACGAGCTCTTGACTGTACAATAAATAAAACTTGTAAATAAGTTAGGTATTACATTTATTAGAAAAATTCAATAAAAATAATTTGGAGTTTGATTTTGAATAAGTGTACAGTGTATTTTTTTTTGTAATTACCAGATTTGAATATAAGGGTCGACCAAAATTAGGTTAACTAAAACATAATTTTCGGGGGTTTTTTTGTAACTTCTCGACCACTTTATTATGAAAATCTTCTAAGTTTCCATGAATAAGTTTTCTGTGTACACTCACCATGGCCAGACCATTGAGGCGATTTTATCCCATAGTGCTTCTTAGCCAAGTTTTAAGTCTCCTGGGGCTGCTAAACGATCGCTCTGCCGTACACGTTGTGCACGGAAGAGCGATCAAAATTTTCAACGCTTTTTCCGTGTCGGGAAAGAATATTTTTGCCTCTTTTAGGATATCAACAACGGTTCGATCTGTTAGGTTTGGCTTATTATGCCAGAATTGCTACCAAAGCTCGACTTCAATTTTTATGTTTGGTAAATTATAAAATTGAGAGATGTTTTTACAAGTTTCTGTGAGATTTTCGACTGACATCGTTTGGTAAATTCATTCTAGTTTCGACGTACGGGAATGAATGATCAAGCTAGATAAGTCAAAGACTTAGGACTTTAGTTGCGTTGCATTTGGCAATTTTTTTAGAATCTCTAGGGGGGGGGGGAAGCTGCCTCTCCCTGCCCCCCCTTGGCAACGCCCTTGGTGAAGGCCCCACGTTAAGCGCTAGTGTGAAGGCGCTAAAAGATGCTAGGGTGTGCAAATGATTGGTTAGGTCAAAGTGAAAGGGGGCCCAATGATATACCTACTGGGAGAGGGTCGGGTCTATGCCCCCTCTTAGGTTCCCTTGCGGCTAGCTCGTATGCCGGGATGAGTCCTCATTCTCTGGGGATGGAGGCCGGTCGCAGCCTCAGTTCCAACCAACAAATCAGAGTCGAATGTCTCAGACAGTACCAAATAAAAAGAGTGTGTGCGTTTACAAAGAACTCGCATTTATTCATTAAACAAACAGTCACAACGTTATCAAACAGTGGGACACAATGGAACATAAAACAAGATATCCTAGCTGATTGCCTAAATTCTCTCTGGGCCCTATCAGGTCTTCAAATCATTATTATTATCAAGTTAATAACAGCACAAAGCGGGGTAAGTAATGTGGCTTACTGCTTGTTGGGGCGTTCGTTCATTTGCCTAGGTCTAGGGCGACACGGCCCTCGTGAGTCGTGAGTGACTCCCATCAGTTTTTTAAGGTGGATACTCTCATAGCGAAAGGTATGATATCGTTACTCGTTTTAGCACATTTACTTTAAAAGAACTGCGAGAAACCAACGCAAATGGCAGTGGTACCGAGAGCTCCACCGACCGTGTCAACCGTTCAGGAACCCCGTGGTAATCGTAATGGCGGCCGGGCGCCCCGGTAGGGATGGACGATATACATCGATGTATTGTAAACACTCGATGTATTGTACCGATGCATCGTATTGAAGCGATGTATTGTTAATACTTCAACATCGAATATATATCGATGTTTTTTAGTCGAATACGCAGACTTTTTTTTTTTTTTTTTTGATTTTCTTTATTCATTGAAATTTTTTTATTACATACATTTTTACATAACTATGAGATGAGTGTCTATGAATGACCATAAATAAACCCATCCCAGTAAGACCAACTCTACGACTGCAGTGACTTTCGCGTCGTTACGTAATCTGTTCGGTCAATACAATAAAACCAAAATAACAATATGGCCGATGTACAGGTATGTGTTTTAAATAGAATAATTTATTTAGTGTTATTGGTTTTGAAAGACTACTAGTTACTGCCATATTGTTTTGTTGTTATATATTTATATTATATGAATGGTTCACGCTGTAAACCAAATTCAAAAATTCCCCCCCCCCCCCCCCCCCCCCCGCCTCGGGTTTTGATTTTTACCACCGAAAATATGAAATTTCACATCAGAAATACATCGTAGTAACATCGATGCAACCGTTCGCATTACATCGGAAAAAACATCGATGTATTTTTTGAATGTCCATCTCTACGCCCCGGGCGGGTATATACCGCTCGGGAGCGTCGCTGCGCGGGAAAGATGCGCAGGAGCTCGGTCCGACGCTCCATGAGCTCTGTTGTTTGATATTGACAAATTTTAGGCGGCAATTTGAAAAAACCTCTGACCTGATGTGTGTCGTAAATCGTAACACACTCTTTATTTGGATAATGGTGCATAGAGTGTGGACTTTTTATGTCATAATATTTAGAAGATTGCTCGTAATCGTTTTACAGAGCCGTAGATTATTATAATATCGACTAGGTAGGTAATAACGGACAACGTCATGAGGCTGTTTTGCAAATATTTTGGAGGAATGCTTAGTTTAACTTTCCTTCGAAGAAATCAACGTCTTAAATAATACAGTGATGTAAAATAACAATTTTTAAATCGCAAATGTAATGTTAGAATGAGTTAATGATGAATGTAAGTAAATCTAAAGTCATGGTGTTTGAAAGAGAGAGTACGAAAACAGTGTGCGACATAGTTGTGAATGGTGAATACTTGGAGCAGGTGGATGAGTTTGTTTATCTGGGTAGTATGTTTACGAGAGATGGGAAGGCTGATAGAGATATTGAAAGAAGGGTAAATGCCGGTAACTCCATTAATGGAGGACTGAATGCCGTTGGCGCTAATAAAAAACTGTCAAAAAAAGCGAAGCTAGCAGTCCACAATGGAGTCCTGGTACCTACCCTGATGTATGGCAGTGAGGCATGGAACTGGCAGAGGAAGGATGAAAGTAAACTGAATGCTGTTGAAATGAGATCCCTGAGACGTATGTGTGGTAAAACCATGTATGATCGTGTTAGAAATGTGGATATCTGCAAAGAATGTAAGGCTGATGTAAGTATAATGAGCAAAATTAAGAAAGGGACCCTCAGATGGTTTGGGCACGTAGAGCGAATGAGCGAAGAAAGTAGTGTAAAAAGAATATATGATGCAAATGTGAATGGTAGAAGAAGTCGGGGACGCCCGAGGAAGACATGGCACGATCAAGTGAATCAGATACTTGAGACGGGCCATGTCAAAAGTCAGAATAATAGAAGAGTATGTATGAGACGATGTATGAATGTGAGTGAGGCAAAGAGTGTGTGCCAAGACCGAGTTGTTTGGCTGTCCGTCCTCTCTGCCTACCCCTGCGGGGAAACGGCGTGATGGTTAGTTAGTTAGTTAGTTAGAAAATGTACCGATTCATAAAACTCCATTGGTGGCTACGCTGGGTACGAAAATACGGTAGGTATACCTAATTACACAAAATATAACTAAGTGGCCCCGAAGGGATGTGCAGAAAGCTGAATAACTAAAGTATAAAACATATTTTCATTAAAATTATTTTTTCTTTTAATTCCTTTATTTTTCCCAATTTTACATTTTATATTTACATATTTTGAAAATCATAAAAATAATGGGAACCCACTAAGGCGCAGCCTGTGCATGGGTAATGCATCAAGGAAATACCTACTTCTTTTCATACTGTGTATACCAACCAGCGCATAAGTACAAAACAATTAACACTGCGTATAAATTCGTTAGACATTTATACTAACTTATTATTAAGGTTATTTTAGTTGGTAATAATGCAAATTATTACCAACAACATTGGTAAATAGTGTAAAAAATATATTATTTTATAGTATTATTTTATTACCGCTATCTACAATTCACACACCCTAAGTATAATACCTAATATTTATCAAAATAATTCATTCTTACATACATTAGTAGCTTTTTCTAGTAACAGCAAAATCGATTTACTTATACAAGTTAGAAATGCGAGTGGTACATCTACCTTGTATTTAATTATTCGCTCGTTGAAGTGCGGCATTACATTCAATTCTTGGGCATTTAGAAGGCAATTCATAATTCTCATCAGAATATTATATATTCTATATTCAGTTTTCGACATCCGTGATTAAAACATTTAATTTAAAATTAGGATACAACAGACGTATACCTACTGTTTATATATCAGGGAAAAAATCCCATTACAAATGCCCACGCACATTTTTAATCATATTTTTGCATTTATCACATGTTACTGCATTTAATTATTGCTTTTTATCACACCTATCAATTACAATCAGAAGCATTATACACTATATTATGCACTTTACTGTTAAAATATATTTTAAGTTGGAATACTATGTATCAACATAATCATTCACGTTATATAATGTACTCTCATTTTCTCATAATAATGCACTCTCTCTATTATTGATATTAATTGTATTGTTTGTTCTTTGTTTTTGTTTTATGAGGCATACCAACACCTCAAACATTCATTTTTATATGCATAAAAATGTATTTTTCGTTCTTCAATCACACTCATATGAACTTATCATAAGCAGCGAGAGTCTATGTAAGATGATGTTCCCAGCAAATCTATATAAATCTGGAAAAAATCTTAATTTACATAAATATGTCCTAGTATTAGTTCTACTTTTGCATTTTTCGCATGTTATGGTATTTAATTATTGTTTTTTGGCATTTTTTTCGCATCAACTTCTCCACAGTAACAGCATATACTTTGCATTTGGCCATTTTATTGATTTTATTGTTTTTATATTTATTATATTTGCAGACTTCATGACAGATATTTACATAATCATCACCTGCTTAGATTGCTTCTTTACGAAACATACCAACACCATCATCTTTTATAACATCTTTTATATCTATAATAATTCACTCTTCTCATTTTTTTCTTTTCTATGTGCGTGTAGTGGAATCAACCTTCATCTCGAAGAAAAATACGCATCATTCTCGATTTATCAGACCTCACAATCTCCTATACAATATATTAACAAAATACGGATTAACAACACCGTAATTTACACTTTCTATTTTTACTTTTTGTTTGCTGACTTTTCGCAAAAGATCTGCGGGTTCACCACTACACATCATAGTAAATTTAAACACAATTATGTTTCAGTTACCTTCGGATAAATGTAATGATTCTGGTATTAGCGTTAATATGAATATAATTCGGGATCTGGAGAATTTAAACAACTATAACTGGGACTCATATAATCTAAAAATCATACACCAGAATATTAGAAGCATATCGAATCTAGATGACTTTACAATTTTTCTTGATCAATTTAATTCCTCTTTTGATGTTATAATATTAACTGAATGCTGGTTAAATAAATACTACACCGTAAAATCAATCCACAATTACTCCGAATATCACTCCACAACCAACCTCAACAAATCTAGTGGAATTGTTATATACATCAAGGACGGATTTAAAGCTCATGTAGAGGAAATTCTTTTAGCACAATCAAACTGTATGAAAATAGTATTGAATAATAACATATGCATATTTGCCATTTACAGATCTCCTTCCTTCATCAATATTGACCCCTTCCTGTTTTCATTGCAATCAATTTTAAACAATGCTAAAAAATTTGAACAGCAAATTATTATGGGAGATTTAAACATTAATACTATCCCTGATTACCACCGTCAATCAATCGATTATCTATGTCTACTGGCGGAAAATGGTTTCACACAGACTATTAACAGCTTTACTCGTGAACAGGGCTCGAGTAGATCTTGTCTTGATCACATCAATGTGAAAAATATTAACTTTATTGACACTTTTGTTATACACTCAACTATTTCAGACCACTATACAACATCTCTTTGTCTTAAAAACAAGCCTCCAACTTCTTCGAAAATTAAATACGTTGCTAAAACTAATTTCAAAAATTTAATTGAGGACTTGAGCGCAGAAAACTGGCTAAATGTTCTAGATCAATCAGATACTGACTTAGCAATGAAATAATTTATTACCAAACTACACGAGTATATATCAAAACACACAAGTTATATAACCGTATCTAATAAACAAATTAAATTCACACCATGGATCACCCTGGGTCTAGTTAAATCGATTCATAGAAGAAATCATCTTCATGAAAAGGCAAAAACATATCCTGAGAATTTGGTATTACAATGTTATTATAAAAAGTATAGGAATTTGTGTAAGAAATTAATTACATCGGCGAAAGAAAATTATTATAAGAAACTCATTTACGAAAACAACTGCAATCCAAAACGTTTTTGGGATACCTTTCGCAACATAACCAAATCCAAAATCAATAAATCTTCAGAAATTAAATCGCTTTACATTAACACAACAAACTCTGAAGTCCCCAAAGATATGGCAAACTTTGCAAACTGCTACTTTTCATCTGTGGGAGACACACTTGCTAAAAAAATCCTCGATAAGTGTAAGAAATCAGAAACCGCTCTCGCCAATTTAACTATCCCTAATATCGGTCACAAAATAGACTCAATCACAACGTCATCTAACGAAGTCATGAAGATAATTGACGACCTTAAGTCATCAAAAGCATGTGGTCCCGATAAGATTTCATCAAATCTTCTAAAAATCATTAAAGGATACATAGCCTTATCGATTGCGTTCATTGCGAATCTAAGCTTTAAATCAGGGAAATTCCCTAACCATTTAAAGCAGTCAATCGTCATTTTACTGCATAAAAGTGAGGACAAATCACTGATACATAATTACCGGCCTGTTTCCCTGCTCAACTCTGTCTCAAAAATTTTGGAGAAAATTGTAAAGAACCGACTCATCCATTATCTAGAAAATAACAACATCCTTTCTAGTAGACAATTCGGCTTTCGCAAAGGTTTAAGCACTGAAAATGCCATCGCTAATTTGACAAAAATCATCTCTAATAATCTAAATAAAGGTAGTAAATGCATTGCACTTTTTTTAGATCTAGCTAAAGCATTTGACACTATCTCGCACGAAATTCTGCTGAATAAACTACAGCGAATTGGGATACAGGGTCAAATGTTCAAGTGGTTGGTTAGTTACCTAGAAAACAGGAGTCAAAGAGTGGTTATTAACGGTACTCTAAGTGATCCAGCTAATATTAAATATGGCGTACCGCAAGGAAGTACTCTAGGTCCCATATTGTTTAATTTTTATATAAATGACTTATGTAATACTTCCTTTGCAGACCACATTATTACATTTGCTGATGATACAGTACTTTTATTTGAAGGCAAAACCTGGAATGAGTCTTGCTGTAAAGCTGAATTTGGCATAAACAAAGTTAAACAGTGGCTAGATAGTAATCTCCTCACTCTAAACTCAGATAAAACAAAATTCATCTGCTTCAGTTCAACTCAAGCGGGTCAACCACAAGAAATCCTTAACATTAGAATACACCATTGCAATGACATTATTACATGTAGATGCAACACCTTAGAATGTGTGGACAATATAAGATACCTAGGAATTATCATTGATAAATTTCTGAGATGGGACAAATATATAGCATTTACTTCCACAAAGGTCAGGAAACCTACACATCTGTTTATAGCAATAAGAAATATTCTATGCGTAAATGATTTGAAACGAATTTACTTTGCAATGTGTAATTCCATATTAGACTATGCTTCCTTAGGTTGGGGCGGTTGTGCTAAAACTATACTCGATCCCTTAGCTAAATCCCAGAAATCGCTTATAAGAGTAATACTGAAAAAACCTTTCAGGTACCCCAGCGATTCATTGTTCGCAGAATTTCGTGTTCTTGATGTAAGACAATTATACATGAGGAAAATCATAGTACATACTCAAAAACAGAGGCACCAATATGCTTCCGTAAACCACTGTCATAATACAAGACACGCAAAAAAACCCCAATAGTTCCGTCCACCACTTCCTCATCTTTAGCACAGAGACAATTCTCATACTTAGGCCCTAAATTACTCAATCTCATACCTGATGCATGGAAGGCAAAGAGTACCAACATTCTGCGTATGCAGGTAAATAATTGGCTTCTGGTCTTGGGGAGAGCTGAATGCGAGAATATGCTAAACAACATTAATTGAATTGTAATTGTTGTTTTTTCTTTACATTTTAATTTATATTGGTATTATATTAGCATTAAAGTAACTGTAATTTTTACATAAAGTAAGTTCGAAAATTGCTCAATTCTGCGTGATATTTTTCCTTAAAGGAAAAGTTCCTTCTTTACTTTCAGTTTTTATTTTTCTATTTTCTTGTTTTATCTATTAATATTTCTTTAGTTTATTATGTCAACTAAACAATACTAAAAAAAAAAAATGTCGTGGTATAACTGAAAGTGTACTAGTTTTATGAATATATATATATATGTATTATTTTACCAACAGAATTTCTTCATTCATTTTCATTTTCAAATTCATTTTTCTTGATTTATCTATTAATATTACTTTAGTTTATTATGTCAGCTAAACAATAGTAAAAAATGTCATGGTATAACTGAAAATATTCTAGAATATGAATATACATAAATATGTATTATTTTACCAACAGAATAGTCAACACTATAACTTACTATAATTTACATGTAAAAACATTATCATATTGGAATGTCCTAAAATGGGCAATTGCCTAGTTGGACATTTTAAGTTCATTATATTGTATTATGTAATATTTACAAACAATAAATAAATAAATAAAAGTAAACTTCATTTCGGGGGGGCCAACTGTCGGCGCATCAACTATCCGGTAACCGAATAATACCTATCATATCATGTAACAAAAATAAACAAGTAAATTGTAAACACATTTTTCATCATGATGATTTTTTTGTAAAAGGGCTATGGATAAATATGATATTTTTAGGAAAGAACGGAGAGAAAGTTCTAAAAAGGAAAAGGTATGAGGGGTGGGTAGGATTCTGGAGGTCAGTACGCCCAGGATTGACGGACGTATGAATCTATCCCTCCCACTGCGGTGCAAGGCGACGTTCCAAGAGAGTCCTGCTGGAGGGGTCAAAAGGTCTGCCTCAACCTGCCACTACTTTGGGTGGCCTATGACAGGGGTGCTGGTTATCTAATGAAGGATTCCTGGAGCAGCGGTACCCATACCCGCCTCCTAAATTGAAATAATTGTTGAAATGGAATACCAACACGAATTAAATGTTTCTAAGATAGAAAAAAATTATATAAGTAAGTGCTTATAATCTACGCCTGTCTCGACACAGGTATATCCTAGTGAGACAGGCATCGAAAACCCCATTTCAATGTAAACATAATTTATGTGCATAAATAAATAAAAAATAAATAAATAAAAGTAGGAAAAAATTGTACACTTTACCAAAAAGGGTTATGGAAAACTGGAAACAACTGCAATATTTCATTTTTTGGTTTATGTAATACTACAAGGAGTATTAATATGTTTTCATAATCAATATTGGTATATATTATTAAAAAAGGCCAAAAAAAACGTGCGGCTCGCAAAAACTCAGAAACGAGTCCCGATGGTGTGGTAGATCTAAACGCCCGCTCCAGGATGACGGTTCCCGTTTTTATCCGAATGGCGTGCTTTTGAAAATATAAGGGCTGGAAGTTTCGCCCTCTTGAAATTTATAGAACAGTCTTCCGGAAAGGTCTAGAAGGTTCCACAACACAGGCATGTGCCTAGTATGGTGGTCGAAAAATCTCCAATTCATGTAATGAACAATTCAAAGAATAAAGAAACTTTAAAAAAAAATATAGCTCTAGAAAGTTTTGGAAGGAGTGGCGGAGTATGTTGTGTAATGTTCGGGAATAGGGAATCGGGAACATCATTGTGGAACATTCGAGAACACTATCGAATGTTGTCCTGAGCAAAGCCGGGTAGCGTATTTCCTTTTCCGTGTTCAATGCGAGGCAACCATGCCTCGAAATCAACACGGGTTTGTAACGCCATTTATCCACCAAACCCGTGTCCAGTGGAAGGCAAGCGGCATCCTACTGTGTACGGGTTTAAACCCCAATTCCCTTCCCAAACCCGTGTTCAGTACGTGGCATGTTAAGTGAATGCATTATAGACAAGTTTTGTAAAGTACCTATGATGTCATGCGAGTTTATTTTAGAGAATTTATTTTATAAGATTGGTACTATAAAGTGTTATAAGTATCTACTATATTATAAAGTGTTTTTATTTATTTTATTAGTAAGGCTGTTTGCTTTTTATCGCCCATCCATTATATTGTGCGCGAATGCACACACTTCCTTTTTTATGTTATAATCACATTTGGAGGACGCGTGCCTCGTGCTGTACACGGGTTTGGGAAGGGAATTGGCGTTACAAACCCGTGCACAATAGGATGCCGCTTGCGTTCTACACGGGTTTGGAGAAAAATGGAATTACAAACCCGTGTTGACTTCGAGGCATGGTTGCCTCGTATTGAACACGGAAAAGGAAATACGCAGCCGGATAACCCAGCTAGTTGACCAATAATTAAAAACGGATGTTTCAAAGATAGGTTAGTATATTATTGAAACATTGAAATTTGTTACATACAAAATCATCTTACATGACGTAGATATACTTGCATTATTTACACCTATTATAATGCTAGCTATTTTTGCAAATTCTACATTCAAATATAATAAAAATTTTCATAAGAAATGAATGATATTAATTTATAATTTTTTTTTTTATAATTTTACTTAGACATACTTAGATATGTTTACACTTACGAGTACTAGACTCCAATTCAAACAACTATCCTCCGTTGGTCACCATGATACAGGCAGCTGCCTAGTATGGTGACCTAATGTATCTCCTGAAGTAAATTTATTATGTATGTAACATGTACTTATAAATAAATAAATATATCAAAACAGCTGTCTCCGTAAGGAGTAACTTCAACAGCATCCCTGCATTTAGTTTAGGACTTTTTTCCATTCCCACAATTTCAATAAAATATTAAAAACTAAAAGAAAAAGTTAGAAAAAAATACTCTACGTACATTCACAGTACTACCCGTCAGTGGCTGAGATGGCATCGCGTTTGGGTTTCACCCATGCGTCCCGTGTTCGATTCCTCGGCTAGCTAAATCCTCTATCACGACTCAAGCAACATTTTTGGCTTACTGTGGTGGCAGTAGGAGATTTTCAAATATTGTCGGGTTATTCGTAACCCGGGAATGTTTGCCATTTTTTTTAAGGTAAAAAAAAAAAAAAATTAAAAGATAATTTTTATAATAAAGGTATTCTGAATTTAAATTAGACCGAATACCAAAGGTCATAATTTTGTTCAAGTGTGTTATTTTGAAGGTTGGTTCCGTTAATGCTTATTCAATCTGGTTGCCAAAAAGCCAAGAATGTCCGCCAATATGTTCTATGTCTATTGTTGTGTCACAAATTAAGATCGAACAGCTTAATTACACGTGGAAACTATAATGTATTTAAAAATACTAAAATGACTAACTGCGGAAGAATTTATCTCATCCACTAAAGTCACTCTACACATGAAATATGTTCTTTGTGTTTCAAGAACAGGGATCGCGAACCTATGTACGAAGCGAAGCACGTATTCACGTTCGTCAAAACATAAATGCGTTAAACGTTTAAAAAATACTATTTTGTAAACCAAATATTTTCTTATCAAGCCATTTTATTGCAAAGGTAGATTTGGGAACGGTCTGCTACACAATTTTATTTCGGCACACAATATGATAATAATAATAAATATTTTATTATTTTTTTTATTTTTGTAACAAATAGAGATAATGAGTTCTCCTGTGCTGAGGATTTCACATTTTAGATTAAAATTTAATAATATGAATACGTAATACAAAGTAATTACAAATATATTATGTAGTATTTTTTTCCGAAATACCCAAGTATTCGGAAATAACAATTTAAATAAATTAAGTAAAACTAAATTAAATAAAGATAATCTTACGTATTTTTTTTAAGTTCAATCGAGTTTCAGTCTATTTAGTGTCAGTATATTTTTAGTCAGTTTATTATTGTCAGTATATTTTTTTGAGAGAACCAGGTCGGGTGAAGCGGAACACCGAGCTTTCATTGTCTTGCAAACGCTGTAGCTCCATCAACCGAAGTGTTAAACCCCTACTTATTTTCAAAGGTATCTAAGAAGTATTAGGCTTGCCTATGCAGTAATCGATCGATCGTATTGGCTCTCTGCCAATCACTATTAGAATGCGGTATTATCGGATGGGGCAGTGCAAATAAAAACATACTAAATCCACTAATCAAAACTCAAAAAGCCATAATGAAAATTATACTGAAAGTTCCTGTAAGAACTAGCACTGACGAAATCTTCAACAATCTTAACATCATGTCAATTAAACAACTATATTCTAAAACTATACTCATTTACATTCATAAGTACAAAACCCAAGAAATAACAACTAAAACGTACATAAGAAACACTAGATTTGTTTTCAATCTACTATAATAAGCCATGTTCCCCAAGTTTCTGGTAATTGTTTGGTTTCGATTACCTCCTTATGTTATTATTATTATTATACTCTGTTATTATTAATTCTAAACGTAAACTGCCTCCTATTCTTTATTATAATTTAGTTTTAAGAATTCTTGTTATTAATATTGTTCTTTAGGAATTGCTTTGTATATACTGTATATTCTCTGATTCACATTATTTCATCAATTTTGTATTTTGTAAGGACTCGTAAGGAACACTATAGGATTCATTTTAAGTTTATTATAACTAAACGCACTTGAAGTGAAATATCACAAAACTGCTCTATATAAATACTACGTTTTTATTATTATTATTATTATTAGATCTCATGGTCAAAAACTTATCCAACAAGTAAATACTAACAACATTTGGGCAAAAAAACTTCTTATATTATGGAATTAAACTCTACAATAAAATACCACTCTCACTCAAAAACCTCAACATTATAACATTTAAATTTCAAATAAAAAGCTGGATACTAAATATAGGGAGATCAGAAATAGAAAATATACTGATATCAAATACAGAATAAAACCAAATCTAGTAAACACAATTATAAAAAAAACATTATCTTATTTACTTTATGATTATTTAAAAAAAAAATACTACAATATATATGTTATGTCTAATTCATATTAATTTCATATAATTAAATTATAATATGTAAATGAAATCCTCAGTGAGGATATCATTATCTCTACTGTTACTAAGAAATGAAGACAGTAAATCATCATTATTATTATTATTATTGTGTGCTCACGTGAAATATTTCAATTAAATTGCGAGTAATATATACGGTTTTTAATTTTGTAGATATCCGATTTTACAATTTATTACTGTACATCAGACGAGCGATTATATCTGTCAGATTTGTGTGATTTATTTGCTTTTCCTAAGTAAAACGTACATCAAATGAATAAATAATCATGCATACTTGCAGGAATTCGTGTTTAAAATGATCTAATTAGAATATGTGACAGTAAATATGTAAAAATCACACAAATCTGACAAGAGATCACGTCCGTTATTGCGATAACGATCACACAAAATATATAGAATATTGTGTTCTGAACCCATTATGTTGTTCACTTATGTCTTAGATAACATGTATAAGTACAAGAAAATTTAAATAATACTTTTTTGTGAATTTTTTATAAGAAAATAATACTTTTTTTATGAATTTGCCTACCTTTGTTAAAAGTCAATCAATCATAAAAAATAATAATTATTCATATATTTATAAAAAAGAGGTTTTTTAATGGGATGTAGTGGTTTTTTAAATGAATAAAATCGAAAAATAAATTAAATAGTACTCGTAGTCCACTTCGTCTCAACTATGATGTGAAAGACTTTTAAGTGAATTGAATTAACTATGAAAAAAAGGTTTTCTGAAAAGATTTTTTTTTAAATCTTGAAAACTCAAACCATTTACAATACTTTTTCGTAATATTTTGTTGTAAAATGAGCTTATGGCATTAAAAAAAGTTGAAAAGTCGTACCGCTTCACCCCCGCCACAGGTACACAGTTTTGCTACATAAGTGACTCGGGGATCTTATATTCGTCCTTTCTTGATATTTTTCTTTAGTTCGTTTCCCATTAACCATGCCTTATTCAATATATCTAAAATCGTACAGATGTACAAATGCCTTTATTTTCCCCTCGTATTATTGATTCGCCATCCCTGCTCTAAGGCATTAATCTTAATGCAAAAAAAAAAACTGTTTTACTTTTCGATGTCAAAGCCCAATTCAAAAGCTTACCATGCATTTTAACGATATCATCTGTACGTATAAATCAGCGAATAAAAAATTAAACAATGTTTTTTTCCACAACTGTGATATCGTTAAATCTCCTGTTTGCACGAAGCAAAACATTTTCATTCGTGTGAAGATAATACCTATGCTTTACGATGGGTTTTATTTTATTTTTAATATCATTTATGCAACGAGGTCGGTATTTAAACAACTCGAACTTTTGGCTGGCTCATACGAATGAATGGCTTATCAAGCGAAATAAAAATGTGCTTCGTACACGATCTTCTAAAAATAAAATAAAATTGTATTGTGACATGAATTGACAAACAGTTTTTATTCCAATGTGACTTGTATGTAATAATACAATAATAAATAATTTTTATTGAATGCAGCTGAATATTTTCGAAGCGCAGCAATAACATGGGAGTCAAACTTATGTGTGGCGTTGATACCACTGATCGAGGTCTAAACGTTGACGATGATTACTGACTGATTGTGGCGAAGTCCTGTTTTCACCCAGATTACTCGACTAGTTAGCATTTCGTCTCTCTGTAGATTTGTTTATTAAGTTCCGGTTCCGGTTAAAGATGGTGACCGTTTTAACCTGTCGTACGCTGCATTGACGTTGGCATGATCGAAAAACATTTCTCTGCATATAAGTTGCTATTCTGAGTAAAAGACTTATGGTAAATAATGTGTTTACTTCTTATATTAGGATTATATAAACATAAACACATTATCTGGCAAGAAAGTACTAGTTAAATTTACTAAAATATAATTTACAAAAAACAATTAATTTATTAATAAAAAAGAATCAGCGGACGTATACGATTGGTTAATTCCTTTTAAATGTGGAATCGTGTTGTGTAAAATAAGACATACTTTTTTGAACGCGAGATCAAAACCTCTGACTACTGGTGTTAAGTATTTTAAAACTTCAATCAAATTAACTTTTTCTCGCTTTTTTCTCAAACCCCATACATTTCCACATAGAAAGAAAAATTTATGCATTTTATTTTTTTAGACCGCGATCAGTTATGGTTGACAGGTTTCAGTGAGATGAAATCAATACTGCTTATGTTTAAGAACCACTTAGTAGTAAACTAACTTCAGTGCCAAGAAGTTTCGCTTACATGATCATTTATTTTAAAACATAGATGGAAATCAACACCGTGTCTTTAAATTCGGGTTTAATTTTCAAATTCTTAGCCATTGGCATTCATTTAAAATTTCCACGGCAATGACACGGAGACGGCAAGTGACAAATACGTGTGAGGGAGATTTATGACAATGATTGCATTTTTTTAAAGGGGAAGCAGAAAAACGAACTTCGTATTTCTCACTATTACTTAGTGTTTAAGAGAGAGGTGCTGCATTATTGTAATAAAAGACGTACGTTTTGGGCTTTCTTGTACCGTTTCCGTGCCCTAACCCTGGGAATTACAGATGCTTTTCAAATTCCTACGGCAACATTTTTACACTATTGCTGCAAATCTTTCTTATACACTAAATAATAGTTAAAAAAAATTATGTACTTTAAAATATGTAAAAATTAAGACAGTATTAGCGACTCTCAAACTAAAATACGAAATAAAAAAATCAGAAAAAGATTCGATTCACCAGGGCTGTATTTAACTGTATCGTACAACCAGTTTTATTGGCTGCTTTCATTATCTATTGACGACCTTTATATATTTGACGACCTTCTTAGTACAGTGGGTAAGACTCTTGACTCACAATCCGGAGGTCGCGGGTTCGAACCCGGCATGCGCAAATAAATTTTATTTGATTAATTTGTGTTATTTCACAATTAAATCATTTAAAATAATATATATTTACTCATGTTCCAGAGTGGAAGATACTATCAGTATCGCCCTGGTGTAAGACTACCATTCAGAATCGAAACGTTGCTTGAAAATGGCTTTAGCCGTGTTTGGTGACCAGATCTGAATAGCCAGGTACTTCCCAACCTTCCTCTTCCCCAACTCCTTCCCCTCCCCACTACCTTCAGCCTCACAACATACCCCAATTGGGGATGCCATAGTCTCACTGGCTCCAGACGGGAGCAGTTGAGATTCTTGTGCGGCATTCACTGTAAAAAAAAAAAAATCTATGAATGCAAGATTCTATCGGAACTAAAGGAAATCTAGATAGTGTCTTCGATAAATATATTCATCATTATACATCTTTGGTAATCGTTAGAATTAAAACACCGTTGCCGTGGGAATTTTAAAAGCGCTTAAGAGGGAATAACCCGACAAAACCGAAAATATTATCATGTTTAAATCAAATTTTAGACGTGTTGACTCTTTTCCACAAAAAAATATAAATTGATTTCCCAATACTGTTCTTTTATCTAGTAAAGCTAAGTTTTAAATTTTGAAAAAAATACGTTTATTTTAAGTACAAGAAGGTTTTACCGTAGGTCTTTGGTAGAATTGTTAAATTTTCAAACAAAATTTTGTATTATACAACATGCATATCAAATCATAAAATCATGCGGTAAAATAAATAAAAAAAATATTTGGGAAAGCTACTTTTAAGAGATTTAATTTTAGTCCAATATCATTAAAAAAATATCCGCGCCCTTGTTTTGTGACGAAAATACTTCAGTTTGTCTATTTATTTACGGACTTGACAAAATTTACATTCTTATTTTGCTTAGACATTATTGAAAAATTATAAAAAAAATTTGATCAAAAAGTATTAATAAAAAGTATATAATTTTAATGGTTCCATGACAGTTCATCCTACGACAATTCATCCGGCGACAGTTCATCCTGCGACAGTTCATCCGGCCGACAGTTCATCCTGCCGACAGTTCATCCTGCCGATAGTTCATCCCGCCGACAATTCATCCGGCGACAATTCATCCTGACAATTCAACCTAACCTAACCTAACCTAACCTAACCTATAAGTATAAGTATGTCGTATTTTGTTATTCACGAATACTTCTTCGGAGAGTCGAAATTATTGTTAGTAAAAATATTTTTACAGCGGATTTCCACTCAAGATGCCTTCAGATATAAGTATATCGATTTTGGTTGTACGGCCGTATATCCTCTTTGCATACTTAATAAAAATCTTCCACATGATCAGGCAGAATGAATTGTCGCCGGATGAATTGTCGGCGGGATGAACTGTCGGCAGGATGAACTGTCGGCAGGATGAACTGTCGGCCGGATGAACTGTCGCAGGATGAACTGTCGCCGGATGAATTGTCGCAGGACGAATTGTCGGGTCACCAATTTTAATAGTTTTATCATCACGAGTTTGAGCATTTTTGAATGTAGGTATTTATCAAAGCAAATTTTGAGCAAATATTGATATTATTAGCTACTACGGACAATAATTCATTTTTCTCATCGGAACCGCCCTGTACAGTTGCAAGGGTACGATCGCAAGATCATCGTTCGACGAAATTTAAATTCTCGGCCGCTGGTTAATGGCTCTTAATGGATTCAAGCAAAGAAGATCCTATCTTTATAAAAAAATCTCAAAATAAGAATAAAAGGAAATTCTGTAAAAAAAAACGCGTTAACGTGCATTTATTTTCGTTTTCATTTAATTTCGTCGCCTCAGTATCCTACATTTTCAAGATCATTATGAATATTTTAAAGTGGGATATCTTCCGAGTTCCCCAGAGGCATATTTACCCTACATTTAGCCGCCCTAATCGCGCCTCGCAGTTTGAGATTCATGAAAAAGTCATTGGCCTCGTTAAAAGGCCGTCTGATCCTATTAGAGCGTGTAGGCTTACACGGAAAGGAGTGGCATACACTGAACAGATTTACACGTAGAAACGTGTTGGGTGTGCGCCCGTAGTAAGTTCAAGACTTTTACATTGTGAAATTGATGAATTTTATCAAATTGGTAACTAAATGGAGTATTTTAGAAAAATTAGGGATAAACTTTATTTTTGAAAACTTATGGAATTTATATTATTTATATGCATATAGAATTATAGTTAATTTTATATTTCTGATCGTCGCACATTTTAACTTTAAAAATTTTTCAATAAATATTACTCATTTCATAAAAGACATAAAATCGAAATTTCCTAAATGGGCGTACATAAGTAACGCTAATCGTTTCTGACACAGCAGAGCTCTCGCTGGGACAAACGTTGGCCGGCTGGGACAAAAATATAGATTTTTTTCTCCCCACAGGGGTCCCTGAGGAAAATTTTCCTCAAAGGGCCTATATCATATTTGGGGATGCTGTGTGGAGGGTCTTTTTAGGAAAGGAAGAATAGGAAGTTCTGTGAAGGAAAGGGGTATTAGAAGTGGATATGAATCTGGGGGTCAGTGTGTCCAGGAGTAGCGGATGAAGAATCCATCCCTCCCACTGCGGTACAAGGCAATGTTCCGAGAGAGTACGACTGGAGAAGTCAAAGGAATTGCCTCAACCATTCTCTCCCGATCCAGTCCGCTGTGCAGCTGGTGGGATGACGCATCCGCCGCCAAGATCCGGACAAAACTCACCCCCTGCTAAGTCACCAAACGTAGCGAGCCATTTGAGGTGACCTATGGAGAGGTGTTGGTTATACATTAAATGGTTCCCGGGGCGGCGGTAGCCAGACCCGCCTCCCAAATTTTTTTGGCAACAAATCAAAATTGACATTTTAAATCGTCGTAGAAAACCATTCGCCAAGATGGAATCTATATATATATGTATATATATATATATATATACTCGTAAAAATGAATCCCTGTTTCCCTTGGTCACGTTTTAACTTCAGAACGACTCTACCTATTTCATTCATCTTTTTTAAAAAGTTTTCTATTACTTTGTAGAAGGTTCTTACGGAAAGAAAATTGCGCAGAAAATTGAATAATTTCAGAAAACTTCGCGACTATTTTAACTTCGCACGTTTGACAGTTCGTGCGTTTGATGAAATTGAATTTAGCAGGCAGCTGTTTTTTTTGTATTAAAAGAATTGTCTATGGATTTTTACCTATGTTAGGTACCAAATTTGATTGATTGTTCTTATAATACACAAAAATAAAATTTGTAATGTACGAAAATTGAAAATTTGAATAAAAAAATAGTAATAGATGGCACGCGAGCTGTTTGAAAACTGAATGTAACTGAATATATGGAACGCAGGAGGGGGGTTTCTTTCTTGTGTAAATAAACAATTTCGTTTTACCATTTAGGGCCTAGGATTCGAATGGTTTATTAATTTGACGATATCAGTTTTTCTTTTAATTTATTATAGATCACACTACTAGTGATTATCTGTTCATTGGATGGCATTCCAGATATTCCCTTTGTGAATTTTACTTTAGGGGCTGACGGAATTTTCCTCATTATAATCGTGTGTTTTAAAGCCGGAATCATTGAATTCCTTTACACTCGTACTTTTTGCATGAAATCGTGTTTTATACTGAAGAAAAACATCTCGTTGTTTCTATGGAAACGTTAAGGACACACCCTTACAGCCTTACAGATATACAAATTATCTTCTATGTATATAAAAAATCTCGTGTCACGGTGTCACGGTGGCCGTACTCCTCCGAAACGGCTCTACCGATTTTTATTAAATTTTTTATGTATATTTGGTAGGTAGGAGAATAGGTAGTTAACCACTGGAACGCTTTTTGATGAATTTTCGCACCAACTACAAAACTTAAACCTGCTTAGCTGCTGAATTTCAGAAAATTTTCCCTAGATGCATTCAATTTTTTTTGTTTTATTTACAAATACGCCCGTGATTTTATTTTGACGTTTTTTAGTAGGGGGAAAGATACTACTTATATTCGTAACAACGGATGGCAGTGTACTCTAGTTAGATTCAACATATTGGTAAACAAAGTTTCATGTTCAGAAGATTTCTGTAAAGTGTTAAACAGTCAGAATGTCTCCATGTAAAATGCAGCATTTTATCGTGTTTTTGTGGATTTTTCTAACATATTTGAATACCAGTTGTGTTTGAATAAGCAATGCATTCAACTGTTTCAACGTGTTTCAAATTTTAAAATTCTGTGATTATTTGGAAAACAAAGTTGTGTGGTTATGTTCTTGCCATTTTTTTTGCCGAAGGGACTCTGTTTGACATTGCGATATTTTATATAAATAAACCAATAATCGAGTTAATTGGTATTTTGAATTTAAGATAATTGATTTATCTGTTTGATGTACCATAGCTATTTTTGGTGAGTTCTTTATGTATTACATTTTAGTATTATTAAAAGTGTCGCCATTTTTTGACTAAATTTGTGTCAAAATTATTCAAAGGGATCATTAAACAGTTAACAACATATCAAAATTCAGTTTTCTTATAATAATAATAATCTTTATGCCAGGATGTGGGGAGGATAGTGCAATCCCACATGTCCCATATAGTTATACATATTTATATATTTACACAGTAAAGAAATAAGAACATAAATAGAAAATAAATAATAGTAATAAAAATTAATAGTAACAAAAATAAATAATCAATTATTATGCAGGGCGTGATCTTGAGTGCGCTCGGGCTCATCGCTCACTCAGGAGTGGCGCTTGGTGCTGGAAGGCTGCGGTCACCAACGTGTTGTCGGACGCCATTAGCCGCATCCTGGCTCCAGTGACCCTGTGTCTCATCAGGCTGGCGAATCCATGGAGTCCTAATTCTGTGAACATTGTTGAAGCACTGCTATACCTTCTTATAAACATGTGTAGATTGTGATTATAAAATAGACCATTTAAAAGAAACCTGGTAGAAAATAATTAATGTGGAGGGAAAATTGAACTTCCTAGGAGAGTTTATAGGGAGGTAATTCTGAGAATTGTTCCGTTTTAAATGTTTACGATTTTATAATATTTTTTTTATAAATCCTAGGAATATGTGATAATCAACAACAGATAGGTGAATTCATTGACTATATGGTACTATGATCAGTTTGTATGTCACCATATTAAAATTCGGAAATATGATTTTTTTAAGGTGGGCGGAAAATATTCAAAACGGTCACCAAAATACCACGCTACAGTGGTTAAGTATATTTCTTACTGCTAGGTGATTAGGGTATCCCCTATCAAGATTTTTTTTCTCTTTTTTGATAAATTTTTTTTTAGTGTTTTTTTTTTGTTATCACAAAATACCTATAGCCCCAAATTTTCACCCTCCTAGACCCCACCCTCCCATTTTTTTAATCGGAGTCATTTAACAGTATTTTTGAATGAATAAATTTAACCGTCGTTCGTATTTTAAGCACAACGAAATTAATATTGATTTTCTTTATTTCATTTTCCTATTTTAGGATAAAAAATTATCATTTTCAGTTTAAACTTAACTTTTAAGAGACCAAACAATAAATATGTCCAATACGTTGAATATTTTTTTTTATTTTTATCGGCGGTCATCATCGGTCTCATCAACAGCGCTCCATTCCTCTTTCTGTCATAGATCCCATCCCCACACACTTCCAATACATTCGTTATTTTTTATTTAACAACCAAAATATTCACCAGAAATAATTTAAATGGCAGAACAACGTTTGTCGGGTCAGCTAGTGCATTATAAAAGTCTATTTTGCTGTTTAAACAAAAGTTGGATGGGAACATTTAGATTGTGTTGTTTCGCAGAAATTCAAATGTAACACTGTCATCATTGTCAAAATGGCCATTGTTAAGTTAAATGCCGATTCTAAATCCGCTTCATGATATTAGCAGAATTGAACAACTATCAAATTGTTGAGCCTTTCATCTTATTATTATGAATCGCCGCTTAACGGGGAAATTTAACATATTTAACCACAGGAGACAATTAATCGAAATGAAAATCTAGTCTCCTTCAACGGAAGCAATCTTCCGAACAGAACGTCCATCGATATGCTTGGTCTAACTCTTAAGTGACCAGCTCAGGTACGGGGGCTCCATCGAAACCAGAGTTAAGTTAGCCTTCAGAAACTGGGCGTACTGTACAGGGCCCGCAGATACTTTAAGAGTACACAACTGCTAACCCTGTACAAATCGCAAGTGCGCCCCACGGTTGAATTTGGCAGCCACCTCTGGTCTGGAGCTCCAAAATACCTAAAAAAAACTCTTGACTCTGTGCAGAAACGGGCGGTCCGTTTGATAGATTCTCCCATCTTAACAGACGGACTGCAATCTTTAGAGCACAGGCGTCAGGTGGGAATGCTGTCCTTGTTCTACCGGTATTACAATGGAAGATGCTCCGAGGAACTAGCGTCATTGATCCCCTCGGCACCGGTGCATAGTCGGGAAACACGCCAAATACGCGCCCAACATTTGTACACGGTTGACATTAGTCACATGAGAACGGGTCGTTTCTATGACTCGCTCTTGAGTTCAACGGCTCGGCTGTGGAACGATTTGCCGGCCTCTGTGTTTCCTCCCTCCTACAATATGGGTCTCTTCAAGACCCGTGTTCACTCCTTCCTTTCCTCAAAAAGACCCTCCACACAGCATCTTCAAAGATGACATAGGCCCTGAGGGAAGTTATTTTCCTCAGGGCCTCCTGTGTGGAGTTAATGTAAAAAAAAAATAATATTTCCCAGCTCACATAGGTCTCATTAAATCGTTGTATCTCCCTTACTGTCAAGGTGAGAAATATTATTTTTTTTTTTTACATTAACTCCACACAGGAGGCCCTGAGGGAAGTTATTTTCCTCAGGGCCTCCTGTGTGGAGTTAATGTAAAAAAAAAAAAAAAATATTTCCCAGCTCACATAGGTCTCATTAAATCGTTGTATCTCCCTTACTGTCAAGGTGAGAAATATGACCTAAACGGTGTTAGAAAGAGAAAACTCCACGCTTCATATTTAAATCAAGAATTTAACCATAGAAAAGTGAAAATGTGAATTTCTGTTAAAACAAAGTTTCCGATAGCAATTTGGGAAAAATGTCTGGAAATGAGATTTTTTTTCTTTATTTAGAAACGACAAAAATGTGAGGTGATAATATGATTTATAATACGTTTGCCTGATAAAATATGTTTTTCCTTTTTTTTTCGTTATCAGTAATTTTAGATAGAAAAAATAAGGTAGCCCATATTTAAAACTTTTTTTTGTTTGCATTCATATTTTAATATTTCGGAAATTATATGTTAATTATATATGAATTATTCCATTCATTTGGATTTAATTGCAAAGCGAAAATGTTCTGACATTCCGTTAGAATATGCACGAATCTTGATAGGTTAAAATGTCAGAAAAAAACATAATGTCGCTGAATGACCTTTGGACGGCATTTCAATTTCTGCGAAACAACTTTGCTTTAGTGTTAGTCTATCTAGATCTAGAGCCTAGATAATAAACTTAATACACTCGCCTTCAAATCGAAATGCCTTCCGTGTAGATTTGAACGGAAACCAATGTCGCCACTGACTTTGTCTCTCTTACGCTGCCTGACATCGTATTCGCCATTCGCAAGGTTCTTAACGTACACAAAATTGCGCCATTCCATTTGATTTTGTATTTCGGATGTTGATGGTCGGACGTTGAAGAAACATATATTTGATAGTAAGTAATGGGCCCAAAAATGTTGAGAGCCTCCGCTTTAGCCCCCCAACATTCCTAAATTGCGAATGACATAGTTCCATTGGCGATGAGTAGTTGGTACCCTAATTTAGTATTTTTATTAATTGGCAAATTATAAATATTGTACCACAATACTCGATATTATTTGCATTTGAAACGGTAGACGATGGGATATTTAGATAATCTTCCTATTTTTATATTTTTAATTTTCGACTTTTGAACCGTTCTCCATTGCCATTTTGTTTGTGATCGACAGTTGATCGTTGTAACGATGGGCAGTTTAGTTCGTCACTTTGGTTGGATGGAGTTTTAACTACACCTTACCATGTTCTGTGATGTCAAAGTTTGCAAAGATAAATTATCCTAATCTAATTAACAATAAGTGGCCCTACCTTGGAGTGGCGTTAGGGAAACATAGATAAAACCTTATGCAATGAATAATTAGGTCTTAGCTGGTTGCTTATGGTTCTATCTGCACATTTAGGTTTATTCTAAAAAGATAAGTATACGGCCTATTCAAATATTTTTCGTTTAAAATATGTTTAACTAAAATACTTCTTCCAAGATTCAACCTCAAAATCAGAAATTGACACCCCATAAGTACCTCAGAACAAGATAAAGTGAAATTAAAACCCTGACCAATCAAAGTGATGTAACTGTGATGACCGTGGCCGGTGATCAACATTACTTCTGGACTCCGTTGTATGGATCCAGAATCCTTGTGATGGTGATCTCAGTACAGGGGGAGGTTGCCAATAATAAGTCGTAGGTAAACTATTGATGTTTATTCCGAGATATTGCACAATGGTGCTTCGTAGGAAGTCTGATTGCAAAGAGAACAATGGACAGCCATCACACCCTTTTATATGTTACTCATGCTGTCTCACTCATACACGCATGTCTCTTGCGACCAGCCACGTGCTGCACAAATTAGCAACTTTGTTGGAAAATCAATTATTTTATTTTATTTTTTAGAGATAAATTTTACAAAATTATTACATAAAATTTATAATACATTACTCCCAATGAGTTTAATAAAACTCCTTTCGGGAAGGACAACATTATACATCTAAAGGAAAATTATTTTTACATAAGAACACGGAAATCAATGAACAATACATAGATTTTTAAATGGACTAGACACACTTGATACAGGTAATTGAAGAATATACAAGAGTTACAAAGGAAGACAGCTAAATTCGTCACTGGTTAATAAAGTTGCTGAGAAAATATCCTTTTAGAGCCTTTGCCAATATTTTTTTGTTTGATTCTGGTAGTTTTAGGACATTAAGTAATGCGTTGTATTGCGTATGTGCGATGTATTGTAAGGAGTTAATTCAAAAATTTTGTTGTGTGTGTAGATGACGATAGGTGTATTTGATTTTGTGAACGTGTTTTGTGCTAGTGTATATCGGGATTAAAGGCTGGTTTAGTGTTGGTGTGTGAGGAGTGTTGAATTATTTGTAGGATGGCAGTGGTGATGCTATATTTTGGCAGAATGGTAAAGGGAAGAATTTGTGTCAGTGAGTATATGTCTTTGACATGCGTATCCCATGGTAGATGGTAGATTATCGTAAACCTATTTAACAGAGATGGGTTTTCCTTTTAAAATATTTCAATTACAATAAGGAACTCCAGTGAAAAATATTTTGGCTTTAAAAAAATTTGTTCATACAGACCACAATGAACGCTAATTCTGAAAATTATTAAAAAATATATTAAAAAGTGCGTTTTTAGATGTAAACTTAAAACACACTGTAAAGTTGGTATTATTGAATGGTGAATACTGTAGGTATGACACAAGCCATCGATATTAACAACATGTCATGTTATTCGTTATTTCATACTGTTTGTAGATATTTAGTTGTTGTGTTTATTGAAACAATATTTAAGCCTAAATAATTCAGTATCATAAATAGAGGTATCTCTATTATTTAAAATATTGAAAAACTTTAAACTGTAGAAAAAAATTGTATAAATGCTATATCATAATGCTACCTAGAGACGGGCAAAGCGGCTCAGTTGAACGAGCCGCTTCACTAGGTCTCGTTCAATGAAAAGATCCGGTTCAGTGAATCCGATCAATTGAACGACTGAATTAAGCTACGGACACACTTGCTCATTAGAAGCCAAAGAGCATGCTACCTAGTTGCAATTGCTACCTGCTCAATCGTTCGCAAAGATCCACGAACCGCGAGCAAGTGTGTCCGTTAGCGTGGTTCGATTTTTTGTTATTTTGTTTTTCTTAGCAGTGGGGTGTGGAATGGATGCTCTATGGGGATACTTCTAAAAGTCATTATGACAGCATTAAGTTATTTGGAGTGCAAGTACTGCCCCAAGTCAATTCAAATTTGAAAAAAACAGCGAGAAACTAGAAAAATAAGGGTTTAATCTTTGCTCAATAAAAGTAGTTAAAGTATAAAAAAAATAAACTTTTCATTTACTAATGATAATATCTACTAATCAAAAATCAATAAAAGTAACATCGCCACACAAAAAATCACAAACAATGTTAAAAAATAAAGTCAAAAATCATAAAAGTTATTGTGTTTTATAGTCCTTCTTCGAATTGAATACTGGCATTATACGACAAGATTCTAACTTGTTTTGTATCCACCCTTCACGTCTTTCAGGACCGCAAACAGCAGAGCATGATGCCGTTACCACTTTGATGCATCTTTCCGTGGCTTGCGTGTGACGGGGCATCAAACGGAACTCACACAAAATGTTGGATTCGATAATTTCGTGGTCTGCAATGGCTTCAATTATTGTTTCGCTAGATATCAGTTTTGTAAGAGGTGTTTCTGATGGTTTTTCCCAGTAGATTAGGTCAATGTTGTCTGCTACGTTGAAATTAAAAGTAGGTAGCTTAAATACTCTTATTGGAGAGAACCCTGATGTACGTTCTCGTATACTTAGAATCCGTCTCAGAGCCAACTCTCTAATTTTCTTCGTTCGTCGTTAAGCATAATAATAAGTATATTTTCGCTATGGCCAAAATACCCGTTGCGTAGAATTACGGGATCTACCACCTTTTTCAAATGCTCTGGAAGGTAACGAGACAATTTTATGGTTTTGTGGAGGTGTCTCGCCCCGTAAACACACGAAGGTTGTGTTTTTATTTTAAACCACATTGGAGCATTCACTCTTAGCACAAATTCAGTCAATATCACCTGATTTTCTGTCGGATTCTTGGTTGAAATGTAAAGTTGAAGAATAGTATTGGCTGTTGTTAACCAACGCGAATGACAGATTTTACCCGGGTTTCTTTTCGCTAAGTTTTCGTTACATTGTCCTTCGGCGATTGCTCGGCACATTTCCAATAAATTAAGCTGGTCTGTGCTAAGGTCGTCACGGGATTTTGTAATGTCCGGTAATTTGCATTATATTGCTTAAAATTCTAACACAGGAAGATGTTCACAGTTCTTGAGTAACTTTCCTATTAATTATTGTTGGTCAGTTGGAAGATCAACGTTAGTAAAACATGAAACTGTACTGCGAGATGTGGAAGATTGATCTAAAGATGTTTGTTGTGTTTCTTGGTATAGTTTGCGCTTTAATTTTCTTAACATATTGCTCTCATTTTGCTTAGTAGTTTTCTATCTAACGAACCAATCATCATTTTTTGTCGCCTCTTTGAGCTATTAAAAATGTCTTTCTTTAATTGGTACTTTTCGATCTTGCGCACAAAAACAATTTTCGAACGAAGTACATTTTCAAGCAGCGATATCAAATAACGTCTGGCTTCGTCTTTTAAAATCATCCAGTTTTTTAAGGTAACTCTCACTATGCTTTCTATCTTTGTATGGTTTAAGAATTGGCCGATATTTTTCATGGTAAGTAGTATACAATGGCGATCCACCTGTCCGTAGCTATGAAGACCGGTCTTACGGAACCGGATCTTACGGATCAGTATGAAGATTCGGGTCACTGAGCCGACTCGTTCGCGAACGACTCACTTCTACTACGAACTTCAAAATCAAAATGGCCGCCATCGATCAGCTGGTCGGCGCTGTATCTTATTTGCTTACAATTTATGCTGTATGCAGGTAATGCTCCGTTTGAGATACTATTGATTTTAAAAGCAAAAAAAAAAATATTTCAAACAATTTCTATACCACTCTCCCGTAATAATATTGAAAAATATAATAATATAATAAATAAATAATTTCACCTAAATAATGTTTTAACTTATCGAATAGTACCATACTGTCATACAAAATGTACACCTGTTGAAAAACTTTTCAGGGGTGATGACGTCACACGATTCAATACACGTACGGTGGTTTTCGGGGGATCTTGAAAAATTAAAACTTTGACAATTATTTTAACTATTAAAACAAACTCTAAAAAATGCAGTTATTTAAGTCAGAAGGTCATTTATTCATTAAAAAAAAATTAAAATTGGACTGGAGTTCTCTATTACAATTACATAACTAGCTTGTGTATTTTAATCTTTTTGCGTCGTATCCTTCAATATTTAAGCACAGAATTGATCGATAGGTGTACTTTATTTTATTTTTTGCTCTAGCGAGCACTGTGAACTTGTTTTTTTTTTAAATTCTGTTCTTAAATCGTTAAAAATGTATCAACAAATGCAAATGTAATTATTATTTAACCCTTTTAACTGATTACACGTAAGTCTACAAAAAAATAAAAGTTGAGAGCTGTTTTGGTTTTTTTGCGTAATTCTTATGTTTTTGGGTGTGCTGAATCCGAAAATGACTTTCATTTTGCCACAGAACGTCACGTTTTCTGACAATGTATCTATGTTAAACAAGTTATCATCTTAAAATAAGAGATAAAAGACTAAAAATTTTTTTTTTTATTTATAATTGCTTAACAAAACTTATTTTTTTAATCTAAAATACAATGATTAGTAAGCACTAAACACATTTCTTTTTCCCAGTGAGACTCCTTTTAGTACATTTTCGCTTGTGGGAAGCATCTGGAAGGCCTCTCTGAAGCGTCCAACAGTAGTCTGCAATCATTGAGATGCTCCATCTTCCCTGATATCTTTTTTCCATCTCCTTGATATCTTGGTGAAATCGTTCATTTTGCTCTTCACTCACATATCCTAAATTTTCTGGAAAGTAGTCGAGGTGGGAGTGAAGAAAATGTTCTTTTTAACTCATTAGGCAACCTAAAGCTTGAAATGCTTTTAACGATTTGTTTGTAGTTAGGGTCTTTGTTATTGCCTAAAAATTCAGGTTAAACCACCCCGATCCCTAGTTCCCCTCCCCCCTCCCTCAAACCCACTACCCGAGTTCCCCACCCCCTCCCGCATTCCATACATTCAGTCCCAGTACATTCAGTCTTCACAGCTCGCGTGCCACCTATTGCAATTTTTTTATACACATTTCATAATGTTAGAGCTCACCAGTAGTTTTATACAAACCTTGTCTTGACAATAACGAACACAAAAAATAATTTTCCAATTTGGTGCAGTCGTTCAAAAGTTATGCGCGTACATAACTACATTTCTGCGATTAATTTTTTATTTAATTAATTAATTTTTCGTAATTTCATGATGCCAGAGCTCACTATTGTATACAGAAACCATCGCGGGCACGCACACATCAAATTCCCAAAGTTTCATTTCAATCGGATGAACGGTTTAGCAATGAAATGTTTATTGCCAGAGCTCACTGTTGTATATACTATCTATATCTACATATATATATATATATATATACACCGTTTTGCAAAATAATCTGACGTTCTGGAATTTTTTGAGTATTTTTCTAGTTTTCAAAACACCTAAATACGTAGAAATAAGTTGAAAACATCCAGACAGCATTTTTGTTGTAGACCTGTGTTATCAGAACAGAAGTCGAATTTCAATTACTTCAGTAGACCCCAGGATCTGATGTGAAAAAAATTTTTGAAAAGATTTATTTCTTAACCAATTAAGATTTTCATATTTTAAAAGATTTTTTTTTAATTTAAATTTTTTTTTTGTAAACACAGTTTAAAAATCTGAAAATTCATAAAAAATATAAAATCTCTCATCTTCATTTTGTGAATGTAGTGTATAGGAATATGTACCTACGTAGTTTCAATATCTTTCATCAGATGTTGTTAGTATTATGTATGTATAGTTTTGAGGCGTATCAACAGATATTAGCAAAGCTGTACTAAAGGAGAGTCAACTGTGTCGTGTCTAATACCCTAACGGTTACGGAAATAGTCGATGATATCCGATCGACAGCTGGGCACCTTCAGTGACGAGTTCTCCTGCTTCAGAAAACGCAGAACATCCATTGGAACGGACGTTTAGTTTTGTTCGATATTCATTGTAAATAAGACGATAAATAAACACGACTCTGACGATTGAAGAAACATTGAAACTCCGATCATCTGAGAATTATTCGGCCGTGGTAAGTAAAAACACAGGCTCTTTCTCGAGAGTCTCAAGGAAGACACTATGCTTTTACTTACCAAGGCTGTATTTTTTATCAGAAAAAACACAGAATACCACAGTGAATAAACAAATCCTGTCGAGAATTAAAATTATACATTTATTCCTTAAAAAACCAATAACCCTTGTAAAGATCTCCTTTTTAACTAGTTTCTGCAAAGAATAATAAAACGAACATACATAAACCAACAGCATGTTTAGAAAAATAAAAGTTAATGATAGGTCTTTGAAAATAAAAATACAAATTAAAATGTTAAACGGAAAACTAAAATGGATGTTTTCGATCTAAGGTTCAGTCATTCACGAATTTTGCTTTTTAATCAGGCCAGACAATTGGAAAGTACAATGTAATTGAAAGCCATTCCATTACATCTATAGGTAGACGTCCGCTTAGTGGCCGTTTATCGAGAATTTATGTATTGCAGGGCCGTCGACATTAAGTCGTAGGGAATACGGGAAACGGAGCAAAATATGGGACGATATGCAGCACAAACAGGAATACGAACCGCCACCGCACACAGGATTCGAAATGCATACAATTTAAATGAGATTAAAAAGAGAAACACCTATTTTCCTCTCAAACGAATTGCCACCAATTTCGCGCAACGATTTTATTTCCGTAATTTCTTTGTGGTTGCATACTTCGATCTCTAAATTAAGTCGCTTGTTGTACGTTTTGGTGGCAGTTAAAACCAAAAATGGTTTCAATATTCTTCATCACCATTAATGCACTGTGGTTGGATACGATTCAAACTTCGCTTTACCTCGTTTTTAGTTAAGATATGAGGTGTCAAAGTTTGCAAAAACGATTCCTAATAATCTTTTTACTGATTTCTGTTGATACTGACTCTGATGTTGAGGTTATCTTGTGCAAAGTATTTCAGTTTAACATATTTTAAAGGAACATTTTTAAATAGCTCGTACAATGATCATTTTGTAACATAACTAAACGTGCGGATAGAACCGTACGCAATCAGCTAGGTCATAATAATTCATCGCATAAGGTTCTAACTACATTTTCCTAATGCTATTCCAAGATAGTGCCACATTCTAATTATTACATATTTTCCTTTAAAAATAAAACTTAAATACTCATGATTGAACCACAATATTAGAAAATGTAATATAGATTATGAGAATTCGTCCTTTCAAACGTTGACACCTCAGAACATGTTAAGGCGAAGTCCAATCCAACCAATGCGTCTTGTAACAATGATCTACTCTCAGATACAAACAAAATAGAGATTGTAAGTGATGTTAGAACCTTTTAAATAAATGGAAGCTTAAAAAATTTGACGTTAGAACATCGTCGTACAATAGGACACTTGCATGGATTTTATAACGACTTGGAAAAAATCGTGCGGAAAAATCTTTTTACTAAGATTACGAAAATGTTAGTAATTTTTTTTTTAAATGTACAGTTTTTTTTTTTAAATAAAAAATCCTTTATTTGGGTTCGTGATGTCACTACATGAAAATGTTCTTATTAATAGTAAAATTCCACACTGATTTTTTTTTTATATGGCATCACTTTGATTTCAGGCGAATTTTTGAATTCGTTCACTAGATTTATTGTTTGTTCTCTGCGAACTTATAATTTGGTTTGACTTTTTGACAGATGTAATGAAGAGAACCCCGTACATTTTACGTTGTCCGTACGTGTTTTAGAGATATAATGATAATGGTGCGGATTTTAACAAAATCAAATTTTATAATATTCTTATTATTATTATAATTTACAAGTACAAGTATATTACTTTTGATTTAGTAATATAGAAGTTGAACATTATAATGATTTATGATCAATAAGATGGATCAAGGAAAAAAATATTTACGAGATTTAATATTTTTGGTATGCCTCGTTATTCTCTTGTGTCATTCGTGTGGAAAACGTTCTTTTTTTTAAATGAATTTCGGCTGTGTAGTTATCGTTTTTTCGCACCTATAAAATTATGTCCCGTCTTTCCGGTTTATAAAAAATGTTCTGATTTTTCGGATTGAAATTTTCACGCCAGGGTTTCAAAAATACGATTAAAAAAAAGTACAGAATGTCTTAGAATATTTTCCTAAACCGGAATTTTTTTTTAAATGTGATGCAAGTGGCCTATTAATACCACCATTTTAGAAAATTACTGCTAAATAAATCATGTGTAGGAAATGAATTCGTGACACGCGACAAACTACGTTATCTCACAATACTTGTATCAATAGTTACTCCTCTGCAAATTACAACACAGTTAAATTACAATATTTGTTTGACTTGAATCGGAGTACGAATTAATTTTAATCTTAATAAATTATTTTAGTGAATCATCGTTGTAAGACGTGTCAAAGCACATCACCGTAAGACAATATTTTAAAAATCATGGCCTGACTGGCAGACGATTACAAAATATACATGTACAAAATCTTAACTCTTTAAGTTTTTTGATGATGTGATAATAGAGACCCCGTTCTTTGATAGAGATTTATCCTGGCGTTCACCATAACACATAAACACCAATGTTTATTATTTCAAAAACAGAATTCTATTCTGGAAAGCCAAAATTATTATGCCCTGTGTTCATTTTTCAACAAAGCGTTCAAATTTGTAAAGAAAACAGCTCTCAGGTAATTCAGTTTGGTTGGTATCAATATATTAATTAACACGAAAAGTGATTTTCTTAAGGTCAAGCCTATTTTTAAGCAGACTCCCATCATAATTCATGTTAAGTTTTTGAAATGTAAATAAACAGTTGAGCAGACTGCTTACTTATTTCGTAGAAGCTGTTCTTCTGTTCACACGATAAGCGAAACATTGTACGTTATTAACAGCATCACATGAAAACCTATGTTCATCGCCAGTGTATCAAATTTCGAGAACAGGTAATAAAACTAGACGAATTATAACATCCGTTTTTTTATGTTTAATTTTTTTCGAGAATTCTCTTATTGTATTGGAATCAGATTAATTCAATAGGCATGCCCAACCTTCGACCCATTTGAAGATTTTTTTTCTGCCCAAAATGAAGTTTTCAGCTTTCCGTATGTTGGATTTTGTATGACCTTCTCGTAAATTTATTAGACTTCTGACTCTCCGTGGAGGTTTTGATTTAATACTTGAAAAGTGCCAGTGGCATGGCCACACTAGGAATTTATTTTCGCGATCAGTTCCAACCGGTAAATTTATATATTTATACCTGACTTTAATAAGTGGAGGATGAGTACATGGAGTGAAAGGAGCGAGCACGACTGTTAAATACGTGCTTTTTTATATCACGCAAAGGGCAAACAAGTAGGAGAATAATCTAATAAAATAAATTTAATTCTAAATTAATAGAATACTTAGTTTTTACTACTTTTATTGTTTATAAAACAATGTTTCGCGAGCAACGCTCACTTCGTCAGGGTTTAATTAAAACTAATCTATGTATAATATAAAAAATGAATCGCTGAATGTGTTGCTAAGCGCATAACTTTCGAACGACTGCAACAAATTGGATAAACTTTTTTTTTGGGTGTTCGTTATTGTCAGGACAAGGTTTTTATAAAACTTCCGATGAGCTGTGGCATTATGAAATTTGTATAAAAAAATTGCTATTGGTGGCACGCGAGGAAGTGGCTATTGCTATGGAAAGCGGGAGGGAGGGAGAGATAGGAGAGGGGAACCAGCGAGGGGGAGGGGAACCTTTGAGGGGAACTCGAGGGGGGGGGTTCGCGGGACGGGGGAAGGGGAGGGGAGTGGAGTGGGGAGAGGGAAGGTGGAGGTGACGGAGTGGGAACGCGAGAGGGGAAGAGGACGCAGGAAAATAAGGAGAGGCGGAAGGGGAACTGGAGAAACAATTTTTTTATTAAATGGCATAGCAACGCATGCCGGGACCAGCTAGTTATAAATAATAATGGTGTTAATGGAAAGATGAGAATGGGTAGAGGGAAGGGGGCAATAGGGAACACTTTACAAAGGGAACAGGTTTAATATTAAGTCATTGAAAAAGAATTTTTAATTATTAATAATATTCAAATTCTATTTATTATCTATATTTCTAATTCATCCAACTGAATGCCGTTAATATTACAATGTAATAATTCTATTCCACTATTGAAATTAAAAGTGTGACTGGTTTCCACCAAATGATTGGCAAACTCCGAGAAACTGTTATTGTTTAAAGATTTCATATGTTCATATGATTAATGATCATATGAAATCTTCAAACAATCACAGTTTCGCGAAGTTTGCCAATTATTTGATGGAAACTGATTATTATTTTAGCCAGGGACATGGGTCTTACAATTTAACGCTTCAAAGGCGAAAAATCGAAGTTTTACGTTTGCAAATGCCTATAAGTCTTTATTTATTTGGAAACTCCTTTGAATTGCGTTTTTTCATGTTGGGTATCTGTTCAGATTTTTGTAGAAATAATAAAATCAGTTTATATTTGTGTGATTATATTTTTTGACAAGTATTTCCAAAACGGGAGATTTTAATTTTTTTTTTTAGTTAGTTATCTATTCTGGGAAAACCTCTTACGATAATATCACGTAATGTTCATGAATAATATGATGTATTATCTGGTAAACAGAAAACAATCGCAAAAAATGCAATTTCTTTGTTTCTATATGGATATTTGACCAGAAAGCAACAAGGTAAAATCCGCACCGTTTTTCGAAATACGCCCGGCATTTAACAGGTTAAATATATTTTAATTTGTTGAAATTTTAAGCAGTCAATCATTATTTTTTAATGGTTGTAACTTGTAACCAAATGCGTAGATGAAGCTTTGAAAACTGTTAGATGTGAAAATATCTCCCATGCTTGACCACATCAAACGTTACCTCAAGTCTAGAAACAATTCGTGTCGGAAACCACTTAGGTATATGCCGTTTCATTTACACGTATTGCAACTTTTCAGATTCGCACTCAATTATCAAACATATCTGATAATGTCTTAATTAATAATATGATTTGTTTATTATTTTTGATTTGTTGGGATACAAACACTGTGATTTTGTATTTGAATCAAATTGGGTTGATTTGTTTGTGCTAGTATTGTTTATTGAACTATTTCGTATACTGATGTATTAGAAGTGAATGAATTCCCAGTAATCGTTTGGCGAGTTTCAATTAAAAACCTATTTGCATAAATGATGTTCTTATTTTAAGACCTGCAGACGTATTTTATTGTATTTCTCCGTAGTTAAATAAGCAATTCTCAAATAGTTTTAATAGCTGTGCGGTTTGATAGATACACAATGATGAAGAAGAATTGGTTTATCTTTTGATGGATGAACTAAGACTTTTCCACTGGCCTCAAAGATCGATATTGGTTTCAAATAGGCTTCAAATTGGTTTCAGTTTAGGCTTAACTGTGGATCTAAAATGGGATATCCATATTAATATACTAACAAAATGAATACGGAAATTATCATACATCATCAAAACAACACGAAACATCATGTCATTAAACCAATTAAAAAATATATATTTCGCACTTTGTCAATCTATTCTAACGTACGGTATATCAGCTTACTTACCTCAATCCTCTTATAACAAATCACAAAACAATAATTAGAATCATATTTTAAAAACCTTACAGAACAGCTAATGATTAAAACAAATTACTAGACGTACATAAACTATTCGTCAGTAAGATCATATATAAAAATTATATGAAAACATCACCTTAACACATACCTCACTCGCAAAATACAAGAGCAAAAATAAATAAATACTTTCAAGTTCCCTATGTCAAAACAACTTTTGTAAAAAAAAAATGAAACTTACCTGGCTCCTCAAATTTTCAATATCTTCTTAACACAAACCAAAACTTACGTCACCCCAAATAATCTGAACTGGCTGTTCAAAAGTTTTGTAATATGGTTGACTGAAAAGGAAAGAACAGACATTTGAAATATACTAAAGAACTAACAGGAATACATTTTAAAGACATTCTCTTTCCATATAATTACTCGCTAAATTATATAATATTCAAATATAATAAAATATGTTGAGTACTGCTTGCTAGCAACATTAATTATATAATCATGTACCTACAGTATTTACATTTTCGTATCTCCATGTGTAATCTTGTATTACGTATGAAACCTTTTTATGGAAATTTTAATAAAAACAACATGTAAATACTTAATATAACAACAAAAGGTATGCGCATGTATATGTACAAATATGCATATATTTTTATCTTTTTTATATATGTACATATCTTTGTTGGTATATATCTTTTAAATAAATATAATATGTTATTTACCCGCCTCTGAACAGACTCTGTCTAGTGAGGTGGGTAAAAGAAAATTATGTACATCAATGAAAATAAAATTAAACGTCATAAAAAGGGCACTTCTTTGGGTAGAAATTTAAATTTATTTACGACGAATTTTTGTTTATAAAGTAAATCTGTCTTTTGTAATTTGAATTTATGCGTTTTTTAACACATAATTTTTTTTAAATTTTATTTTTCATTTTTTTTAATAGTAAATAGAGCAAAGTAATTTCTCTAAATACTAATCATTAACTCACAAATAACTACCAAAGCTTTGAAAAATTGAATTCTTTAATTTTACCTATGATTTATAATTTAAATCTATAATATAAAAATGAATCGCTGAATGTGTTGCTTTGGGAGGCGGGAATGGGTACCGCCGCCCCGGGAACCTTTATTGGATAACCAACACCTCTGCCATAGGTCACCCCAAGTGGTTTGCTACGTTTGGTGATTTAGCAGGGGTGCCCGGGTTCATGGGGTGAGGTTTGTCTAAGTCTTGGAGGCGGATGACCAGGACACACTTAACCCCAGATTCCTACCCACCCCTTAAACCCTTTTCCTTCCCAGAACTCTCCTCTCCTTCCTTTCCTTAAAAAACTCCTCCACACAGCATCCCCAAAGATGGCATAGGCTGTGTGGAGCTCATGTAAAAAAAAAGCGCATAACTTTCGAACGACTGCACCAAATTGGATAAATTTTTTTTTGTGTGTTCTTTATTGCCAGGATAAGGTTTTTATAAAATTTCCGGTGAGCTCTGGCATTATGAAATTTGAATAAAAAAATTGCTATTGTGGCACGCGAGGAAGCGGCTATTGCTATGGAAAGCGGGAGGGAGGGAGAGATGGCGGAGGGGAACCAGGGTGAGGGAGGGGAATCTGGGAGGGGGGAGGGTGACCTGGGAGGGGGGAGGGGAACTTGGGTGGGGGGTTTGCGGGACGGGGGAAGGGGGGGGATTGAAGTGGGGAGAGGGAAGGTGGAGGTGACGGAGTGGGAACGGGAGAAAAAAAAGGGAGGCGGAAGGGGAACGGGACGAATGGGAAAGGACACGCAGAGAGAAACAATTTCTTTATTAAATGGCATAGCAACGCATGCCGGGAACCAGCTAGTTACATTGGAGGGGACCCACCACTTTCCCAACGGCGTTATAAGGAAACATATGGTTTCCTCCTTCACCGCACACGTCAAGACTCTACTTTTTTTGAACGAAACTACATTTATTTGAACGACTCTAGACCCTCCAATGTCCATGCATACGGGGTTAGTAAGCAGTATGCAAGTACTTACATTAACATTATACAAAAGATAAATAGAAGTAGCAGCCCGTGGAATAATTCTTCTGAAATAGGTAACATCAAAAAGAGATAATAGTGTTAGTAAAAGAAAAGAAAAATAAAAATAACGGCTATGACCAGTCGAAGAAACCTTCTGTAAATAAAATAAGTAATGAGGAAAAAACAGTTATATGATTATGTTATAATGTAAGTAATTACTATAGTAGCGGAAATAAAATAAAATATATTAAAAAAAGCCAGAGAAAGTATTCCATAGACCACCGGGCAGTCCCAATGAGAATGCGTATAGCTATCGGCCAAACCGCAGACGATGCTCGAAGTCCGCGTCCTTTAGCCGGTTCCCCGATTTTGCCTTACAAATAAATAAAGTAGCACATATCTGTACTAGATATTTCCTATCATTTGATTATAAAAACAATTTTTCGGGTTGGCTAAGTATTTTGGCCGCAAATTCAAATTTAAATTCTGTATTAAAGGGGCTGTTCTGGAGAAATATTCCGCATGTTTATTTTATTTTGTGAAGTTTAGGCAGAGATATAAACATGTTTTCCACTCATACTCAGAGCTTTCACATGAAACAATAAAACTTTAACTGAAAGGGGGTTTGTGATGAGGTGATTTTATACTTCAAAGCATTTTTTTATTGTTATGGTTTTATTTTTTTAAAGCTTAAAAAATAAACAATTATAGCAAAGGCCAGCATATTTTCTACTGGCAGTACTTAGGTAATTAAAACATCTATAATATTTTCAGGCGAAAAGTTTTGCATTGCAAATTTTGATTCTGAAACTTGGGGTAACCTAACAGCTTAATCATTAACCACCAAGCAACACCTTATGGAACTAATAACTAAGCGTCAGACACAAACTTTCAGAACACCAATCCGGGGGCAAAACAGGTGGTTGTGGTATAAAAAAACAGCGTCTCACATGTGAAAGCTTTAAATGATAAACCCGAAGTAATGAAATCCGATGCTTGTAATAAGAATTCGTTAAGGAAATTATTTCCTTCCTACATTTCTGTCTATTGACGTTTTAATGTGTCCATAACTTTGTGTTCATTGATGTTTTCAGTGGTACCTTCTTACTTAAATGTTTATTTTTAATTTAATAGTGGAAGGAAATTTTGATCGCCCAAGTGAAAAAGTGTAATTCATAATCAAAAAGTTGCTCGAAATATCAGTGTCGATGAGTACATTAATAGATCCTAAAGGGCAACTTTAAAAAATTCTAGATTTTAATAGCCGTCATCGGTCGCCATCTGTTTTTTCTTTCTCCTCCTCCATTACCAACTATTTTTGTTATTAAAATTAATTTGTATTCATTATTATTAACGGTTAGTAGCTACGAGGATGGACACGTCTGGCTCACGCCCAGGCGTCGTAGCTTCACTTCAATTCCTTAATTCTGTTTATAATAATTATTGTAGTATACTTCTCACTGACCAGATCTCAAGGTTTTTTTTTAAATTAGCTCCATACAAGAGGCCTTGAGGAAAATAATACCCCTCGAGGCCTTCGTCATCTTTAGGGATGCTGTGTGGAGGGTCTTTTTAGGAAAATAAGGAAGTTCTAGGAAGGAAAAGAGTGTTATGGGTGGGTAGGAATATTGGGAGTCAGTGTGTCCAGGAGTGTCGGACCGCCTCGTGACTTTTGGGTGTGCTAGGGTGCTAATATTAATGGCATCATGGATGTTGGCGTATGCGAAAAAAATTTTTTTTTTCAAAAATCGGTGTTTTTCATGTATGAAGATTTTTCAGGAAATCGGTACGGCGCACCGCCAAAACTGAAACTTCCTGAAATTTTTCATACCTAAAACTGATTTTCAAAAAAAAAAATTTTTTTCGGCTACAACAACATCAATAATGCCATTTTTTATTTTAAATATCAGCACTCTAGCACACCCAAAAGTCACGAGCCGCCACGTCGGACGTACCATTTTTAATTTTATTTGAATACCTCACAAGATTTTCAGCTGCTCCCATCTGGAGCCAGTGGTACTATGGCATCCCCAATTGGAGTATGTTGTGAGGCTGAAGGTATTGGAGAGGGGAAGGAGGTGGGGAAGAGGAAGGTGGGGAAGGACCTTGCTATTCAAATCTGGTCACCAAATACGGCTAAAGCCATTTCAAGTAACTTTTCAATTCTGAATGGTGTTCTTACACCACGGCGATACTGAGAGTAGCTTCCACTCTGGAACGCGCCGCAAATACACTATATATTATTTTAAATGAATTAATTGTGAAATATCACAAATTAATCAAAAAAATTATTTTGCCAACGCCGGAATTCGATCCAGCGGCTTTCGGATTGCGAGTCAAAAGCCTTACCGTTACACCAGGCCGGCCGTCAAAACGCCATTCAACGTATGAATCCATCCCTACTACGGTGCAAGGCGAAGTACCGAGAGAACACGACTGGAGAGTCAAAGGGATTCCCTCAACCATTCTCTCCCGATCCAGCCTGCCATGCAGCTGGTGGGCAGACGCATCCGCCGCCAAGATGCGGACAAAACTCACCGCATATACCCGGGCACCCCAGTTAAGTCACCAAGCGTAGCGAACCACTTTGGGTGCATACCCGCCTCCCAAATTGACCTCATTGTGGTGTATAGTTCGATTCTATATTCTTTAGTAGTTATACTGTGGTATTCTATACCGTTCAAAATCACGTGAGTATATTATATTTTTACACTTTGCACTTCGAAAGTGGGCAATTAGCGAAAGCACTTAATTTCTACTGTGTGAATTTTTCCCGGTGCTAAAAATGTCATAATCCTCACCTGTGTAATTACATCACTTAGCGTTTTAGCGTAATTATTTTTACTCTTCCTGCCGCTTCCAGATATTCTACATTTTACTTAGTCTCTCTGAATATTTATATTGTTAAAGCTTGCGTGTTTAGAGCAGCAAAAAGTGTTAAGAAAACAAAATAAATTTGCCCCTCGTACACAGCTTATTTTGAGTTGGGTATTATAAAATCTCAAACGGAAGAGAGAGTATTTTCATCTATTGACTCATCAGGTTCATTCTCAAACCGACGAGATTTTATACTCTGTTCGACGATAAAAATTCGTTTGTAAAAACCAGTAGGTAAAATTCAAATTTTTCAAGTATCGATTTAAATATGGCTCATTTTACATGTTTGTCGCCCGGTTGATTCATCAGACATCTCCAAAAAATCGAAATTTGAGTGTAACCTCTATCTGGAACAATACCCGGATTACTCATGAACACCACCAAATCAATAATAATGCAGAAAAACTTTTAGTGAATTAAACGAAATTTTCCTGGTCTTATTTTATAAGATACCAGCAGACCCGGCCACACGTTGCTGTGGCTAACGAAACACAACGCCATTACCCAATCTTAATAGAATCCACACCACCCGCTTGCCAGCTGCCCGCTGCCCGCTGCATGGATTGAATATTTGAATTTCTCGGCTTTTCTCTACTATAATAAGCATGTTTTATACAAATAAACCTTCCACTTGAATCACTCTATGTATTTGTGAAAACCGCGTGAAAATCTGTTTCGTAGTTTAAAAGATCTATGCGCACTTACATTTTGAGCGACTTTATTTTATACTATGTAATAATAATGCAATTCGAGTGATCGCCACTAATTATACAATGCTTGCAATACAACACTGGATATTTGAAAAGGGAAAATCAAATACCTACTTACTCTAGGACATCTATTTTCCAATTTCTTCCGTAGAACGAATTTCAAAAGTGACCATAGTACGGCCCGCCAGCCGTTTTAAATCGCACAAAAATATGTTTTCTTTGAATTTCTCGGCTTTTCTCTAATATAATTTACATGTATTATACATATAAACATTCCTCTTCAATCACTCTATCTATTGGTGAAAACCGTACGAAAATCCGTCCCGTAGTTTAAAAGATTAACGCGCGCATACCTTTTGAGCGACTTCATTTTATACTATGTAATGATGATGATGATAATGATTTAACGTGTAAAACACAGCCAAAAACAAGACGTGTAAATAATATTTGATTTATGTTGAGCTTTCAAAGATTGCTTTCCTTATTATCTCAAAACTTAATATTTGGAGATGTCTGACTAATCAACTCGATGATCGATATACATAGTCATACATTTCAGTCGAGTAAATTCGTTAACAAAAATGAATTCGGACTAGAATCAAATATAATAATAATGCATTAATGTAAAAATATTTCATTTTTTTACATTAGGCTTACAGAGGTGGCACTGAGCTTCCCTCGAGGCCTACACCATCTTTGGCAATGCTGTGTAAGTGAAGAAATTAAATTATAATTAACTAGCTGGTCCCGGCATGCGTTGCTATGCCATTTAATAAAGAAATTGTTTCTCCCTGAGTGTCCTTTCCCGTTCTTCCCGTTCCCCTTCCGCCTCCCCTTCTTCTCCTGCGTCCTCTTACCCTCTCGCGTTCCCACTCCGTCACCTCCACCTTCCCTCTCCCCACTCCACTCCCCCCCTTCCCCCGTCCCACGAACCCCCCTCCCCCCTCACACGTCCCCTTCCCCTTCCACCTTCCCCGCCTTCCCTCTTCCCTTTCCCGCTCCCTCGTCCCTTCAACCCTCCTCCCGCGTTCCATATATTCAATCCCAGTACATTCAGTTATTAAACAGCCCGTGTGCCACCTTTTACAATGTTTATTCAAATTTCCATTTTTCATGTATATTAAATTTGGTACCTATTTAAAATATCTAAAATTCTTGATTCGATTCAAGCTATTAGGGGAGTACCTATTTTAAATAAATTTATTAAAGATTTTCAAAAATAGAATCCTGATTGAACAATCAATGTTTTGCAAAATGTCATTCTCAAATACGCGAACTGTCAAACATGCTCATGTTTTCTGAAATTATCCAATTTTCTGCGCAATTTTCTTATTTTTTCTCTCCGTAAGAACCATCCTCGTACTTCAAGGAATATTCTAAAAAAAGAATTAGCGAAATCGGTTTAGCTGATCTCGAGATTTGCGCTTACCAACATATTTAGCGATTCATTTTTATATTATAGATATTTCTTAAATATTATGTTTTCCTTCTCCAACGTTGTTGTTTTTTCGATATCCTGTTTTTTATATTTATTTTTTTATATTCTTCTGGAAGAAACTCATGTTGTAAAGAGAAGAAACAAAAAACGGAGCAATACATTCAACAGTCGGATTTCTCATAGAAAAAATAATTTTTAATGGATTAATTAGATGCTTACAAATAATACTGATAGACTGAGAAAATCAAATGATAAATAGTAATTACGGAAAATGATTTTCTGACGAAGCGACGAACATAGCACACATTTTTATTTGGCAGAGTACAATAAATTATAGGTCATAATTTTACCGTGTTTATTTTATGATTCGTTTAACAATATGAGTAACGAGTGATAATGATGTTTGAAGCAAAGGGGAGGCACAACATGTTCCGACGTATTGAGTCATCAGTTTGGATCCCGAGGGATTTTCTCGTTCGAGTTTTGCTCGGCTGCAGTCTCGTCCCAATTCACCGGTCCGCGACGACAAGCAAAGCTCGGAAAAGCTAACGCCACTGGTTTGTAGAGTTAAAAAGACAGCTAACACGGATCCAGGAATTAAAGCTCTGGGATTAAACGTGTACCGTCTGGCTCGTTTAAACTTTATTCAATGGCTGCTTTAAGACTTTATTAGCGTCACCTGCCCTTAATTAGAAAGCTTTCACGTTTATATCCATTGACTTTATTTTTAATATGCTTTTGATGTCACAGTAAAGATTTTTATTAGTCGCACCCATAAAACATACAATATTTTTATTTCTCAGGTAGTTAATACTCCGAAAATGTTATTTTTAATGTCTTGTAGTCTACCCTAAATTTTATTCCGTCATTTGTAATTACTAGCCTGTAATATACAATTATTTGATTTGTCTTCACCTAGAATAACACAGTTAAAATATATTGTTGCAAGATTTGCTTAATTATTATGGTGACCGGACAACACAGAATGAAACCAACTCAGAAGCACCTCAGAAAGGTCATTAAGAATGATGTTAAAAAAAATATGAAAAAATTAGGTTATGGTTACCGGCTATTTTAAAATTATTTTTTCATAGCTTTTAATGACCTTTCTGAGGTGTTTCTGAGTTGGTTTCATTCTGAGTTGACGTTGAACCTTAATTATTTATTAAATTATCGAAGACAGCAAACACTTTGTGGTTTGACATTATACAAATGAAAAAAAAAATCTTTATTTAAAACCTTAATATTTAATTTACACCCGTCTACCGGTTTCGGTTGACCTCAACCTTCATCGCGACAATAAACATATACAATGTTCTGTTGAAGATTGTGTTTAAATGATGTCTTGCGGAAGATTGAGATCATCTGAAACCGGTCGACGTGTATAAATTATATAAAGTGGTTTGAAACAAATAACTTTTTGAAGTGAAATTTCTATAGCCCTGCATTTACTGATGACTATTACTGCACCTGCGACGCGTCAACTGCGCTCATTGGCCGCTTTGAATATGATGTTACTTTTAAAGGCTCCTATTGGTTGAGATGTGAAACGAAAATTACGATAGGTCTGCGTTCTTTGATCGCCTTGATCATGACCTCAGTTTTCAAGTATTGATTGAGATTGTCTTGGTAAAGTTTCGCTTCTACCGCGTGTAAAACTGCACTCAATTTTTTTTCATCTATTTGATATTATTATTAGTTTTTAATATCGTAATTATTTAAATATCGATTGACGCAGCACACTCTTCAAGGATGATCGAAAAAATCACTTTTTCACACTTTTTGAGTTCCGGATTATACCGTGAAGCGTCGAATAAACTCACATAGGTAAGTAACCTGCTATTGATGAAAACAGGAACTACGAGTATAATAACTAATAACTCATCTCTTTGGAAAATCATGATCTTAATTAAATAATGAAACCTTATTTCAGAGCTTTTTTGAAATTCTTAAATATTACGTATTCCTTCAACAAAATTGTGGTTTTTTCGATATCCTATTTTTATATTAATTTTTAAATTATTGTATTACGTACCTTAACCCTTTCACGATCTAAACCATTTATGTAAATGTATAAATAATATTAGTTTTCTCTGTTAGATTTAATCTGCGGCCTTCCTAAAACATGCCATCCAAGAATTGTTATTATTAATTATTCGACGAAAAATAAATTCTCAATTTTCCAGCGAAGTGATTTGATATACAGTATAAATGAAATTAACATTGTACATAATAGAAATCAATTAAAATATATTCTGAACAGGCATTCCCAGAAGCACGTGTTTTCTTTTAATAAATTTGGGAATAGACATTATTACAATTCGCTGAAGTTAAATGTTGTTTATTTCAAATATGATGTGAATTGATATTTCCCCAATGGTTTAGTTTGAGTCTTCTGATGGCTTAACCCTAGGTTCAATCCAAAGATATTCAAATACAGAAGAGATATGCTATGGTGTCCGCGCAACTGTTGCCGGACTACGCGCTAATTAGCGTAGTTTTCATACAAAAAGAATTTGTTCATTTCGTTGATTTTTTGAAAATGTGCATTAATATTGGTTAACAATATATTTTGAATAAGGAAAGAATTCGTTCATTTAGTTTGACGTTCGTTTGGTTTATTCGTTAATTATTTGTTCTTTTAGTTTATTTGTTAATTGGTAAACAATATCGGCGACACCCGGAAGCGCAGACCCACATAGTAAAAACAGCAGATAGCACATCTACTTCAATATCTTTGGTTCAATCTAATATATTTATATAAATCTCATGTCGTGGTGTTTGTAGTCGCACTTCTCCGAAACGACTTGACCGATTTTAATGATTTTTTTAATGTATGTTTGGTAGGTATAAGAATAGGTCGTAAAGCATATTTTTAATACCGCTAGGTGATTAGGGTGTCGCTAACCAGATTTTTCTATTTTTTTAACAATTTTTTTTTATTTGGCATCAAAAATACATATAACCCCAAATTTTAAGCCTCCTACCCCCACCCTTCCATTATCGCGATTTTTGTATTTTTGAATGTACAAATTTATCCGTCGTTCGTATTTCAAACAGAACGCAATTATTTATGTTGTTGAACAACGTCTTCCGGGTCAGCTAGTATAATTATGTCATTTAACTAAAATATCATTATGTCATTTAACTATAATAATATGTAATCCGTAACATCGACGAAATATTTTATGTAATACTTAGTTTTCGTTATAAATAATTTGGTTTTCAATTTTATACTCAATATTTGATACGTTTTGATTGGAAAACTTACCTCGTTTATTTGTTGAATAGATTTAGGTCAACACCTGTTTGATTGAAATGAGATTTGATGGCTTGACAGTTAATTAATATATTTTCCGGTGGTTGGAAGGAAATCCGGATTAATATAGCTACTTTTACAAAGAAATGAAAACGGCGTAATTAGTTAGAAAAACTAATTATCTTAAATGCTGACTTGCTATTAAGTCATCGGATTATATACGAAAACATATCCACAAAGAAATTGGAAGCATTATTAAAACTAGATGTATGATTTCACATTTGCGAATTTTCTTCCCCGTTTCATTTAATAAATGAATTTATTGGCAAAAGTAGAGTAGATATTTATTTTCAATATTAAAATATCTGTGGCGGGTAAAACTACCCGCCACTTTTTTTGGTTCAATTTTAGAAATGGAGAATTCTTATGAAATGACCATTAACAGATTAGAAATTTTAATTTAGTTTAAATCTTTCCAAAAACACAAATTTATGCACTTGTCCAAGGTATTTACAACTACGAGGGCTGTCCTTAAATTAAGGTCTCCAAGCTTAGGTCTCTGCTGCGGTCGCGAGGAACGATTTTACGAGCGATCCGGTAACATTGGAGTGTAGCCTGGTTCCCTCACGCCAAATGCCCACCACGCTGCACTGCGACGCTTAATCTCGGCGTGGCAGCCATTCGCGATGGAGCTTCCGCTCGCCGCACCCGCCAGGTGTGAGTTACGCTCTGTAATTAGTTTTTTGTGTGCAAAGAACAATACCCTGAAAGACATTCTTTCCCAGCTGCATAAAGTGAATGGAATACGATATATGCGCTCGAAAGGTTGGTTTAGAAGGTCTCGTCCCCAGTCACAATTAAAACCAAGAATTCCTCGCAATCGATGTCGTAGCACTCAAGGCATTCGGGCTCCTTCAACCCTTTGTTGTTTGTGATCTTTGATGAGCATTTTTGGGACCCACCTTGCGCAGACCTTGTGGTATCCCAAACGTTCTGTCAAAATCTTATTAATAGTGGTCTTACTGATATGACCATATCACAGAGCTCCGAAAAAACGAATTACAGGGCGTTATTCACACCTGGCGGGTGCGGCGAGCGGAAGCTCCAACGCGAACGGCTGCCACGCCGAGACTAAGCGTTACAAAAAAGTTCAGCGTAGTGGGCATTTGACATGGAGGAACCAGGCTACATTCCGGTGTTGCCAGATTGCGCGTAAAATCGTTCCTCGGGACCGCAGCGTCTTGGAGTCCTTATTTTACGGATAGCTCTCGTATTTATTAACCACTCTGACCCTTAAGCTAGTTTTCAAGCTACCTACAACATAACCTGATATATGTAATGACTTATGAGGCGTACCTGACTTATTCTTCGTCCCTAAATCCTCCTCCGGATTTTTTTTCAAATTTGGAAAAAAGTTTTCTTTCAAAATGTGGCTTGGATTCACCAGTTTCCCGCTGCACTATTTACCAACAGCATTGACTTCGTAATTTGCTAATTAGTTTAGTCGACCTTACACGTTCATTATTACAATAAAAAAGGCTTTTTATTAAACAGTGTTTTTATATCCTCTCTTTCAAATAGACAAAACCGGAAATATGTCATTTTTAATTCAAATTTTAGATGTATTGAGTCTTTTACACAAAAAATTATAAATTGATTTCGAAAGACTGTTCTTTTATATAGTAAAGCTTTGTTTTAAATTTTTGAGAAAATATGTTTATTTTTAGTACGACAAGGTTTTACCGTAGGTCGTTGGCAGATTTGTAAAATTTTCTAAAAAAAATTTGTACAACATACATTTTAAATCATATAACAATGTAGTAAAATAAATCAATAAATTATCTGGGAAAGCTACTTTTCAAAATTTTAATTTTAGTTCAAATAAAATCTTTAAAAAAATATTCGCTCCATTGTTTTGTAATAAAAACACTTGAGTTTGAGCATTTTTGAATGTAGGTATTTATCAAAGCAAATTTTGAATGAAATAAAATCGATATTGAGTTTTTATGTTAAAACAATCAATCTTTCCCATCGGAACCGCCCTCTACAGTTGCAAGGGTGCGATCGTAAGATTTGACGAAATTTAAATTCTCAACTGCAGATTATTAATGGCTCTTAATAATCAAATCCTTTTACTGTATATAACAAATACGAAAGGTTTTCCACATTTTATTCTTTGACTTATCAATACTGGTATTTTGTTTTTCCTGTTAAGCACTTGCATACTGCTTACTAACAACGTATGCAAGGATACTGGAGGTCTAGATTCGTTCAAAATAAATAAATGTAGCTTCGTTTAACAAAAAAATTAGAATCTTACTAGAGCCTTGAAGGAGTAACTTATCCAGGGCGGGTAAGAGGTGGATAACCTCCACTATTCTATACTGGTAAATGTATTACTTAAGCTTGGATAAATTATAAATATATTACGGGACGTCAACTCCAACATAAAGATGAAGAAAATTTGATTTATTTAAATGATTACAATGATTTCCACTACGACTGAATCGGTTTCAAAATTGGAAGAGACTTACTTACGACTTATTTATTTTATCAAGTAAGTGGCACTCTTCAATTTAATGATAACATAAATAAACTTCTTTATTACCTACTTAAAAAAAAATATAACGACAATGTTTACCAACGAAGTCTAAATAATGTAGAATTTTCAGGAAAATAAAATCATAACGAGTATATTTCTGTTTTCACTATCCCCATTAAAATAATCACCTGAGATTTTGCCACACATCATCTAGATTCCGAAACTCGCTCCTCGACATTTCAACGTTGTAAATTACAAACAACTTGTCAAAAGCAACACTGAATTCTACACAGTAGATATTATTATTCAAGAATTCTAGACTATCGTTTTTACTCTCACGTTTGCAACACGTCTCCTGTAATGTCTTTGAAGATATTATTTCATACAGCCATCGTTAATAATATCATACATATATTAAAATGCAAACAATGTTCAAGCTTGTCTCCAAACGGCTAGTTCATTTTTTGACTAAGGTCAAAATATGAACCGCTTTTATTTTTCGGCGATTGGACAATTGGAAAATTGGACCACAATTTTTTAGACCAAAGTTTACTACTTTATAATATTTTTTTAAGTAAAACTTCTTTAGGTACGCCTGACATAAGGAGTAAGCTGGTGAATGCGTGACGAGAGCGTTACAAAAAGCAAGGCGAACGGTAGTTGAGAGGGAGATATAAGTTAGTGAAGATAGAAAGAGAGAGAGTTACGTTTCGTATACTATTTTCTTTCTCTCTTTCTTTCATAGTATATCTAAGACCCAGTGCAGGCCTATTGTCTGTATCACACTGTAGGAGCAAGAGAGAGCAATGCGCGCGCACTTTTTTTTTCTCTCTTCCTATCGTATAGATGGAGCTTAAGAAGTTTTACTTCAGTCGTGTGGTCTAAAGCACACTCATTTATTTATATGAATACCGCACAAGAGTCCCAACTGCTCCCGTCTGGAGCAAGTGAGACTTTGGCATCCCCAATTGGGGTATGTTGTGAGGCTGAAGATAGTGGGGAGGGAAAGGAGATGGGGAAGAGGAAGGTGGGGAAGTACCTGGCAATTCATATCTGGTCACCAAACGTTTCAATTTTTAATGGTAATTTTACACCAGAGCGATACTGGAGTATCTTCCACTCTGGAACGTGCCGCAAATATACAATATATTATTTTAAATGGATTAATTGTGAAATAACACAAATTAATCAAATAAAATTTATTTGCCTCGCCGGGATTCGATCCCGCGACCTGCGGATTGCGAGTCTAGAGCCTTACCTCTCGATCACACCGGACGGAAAATGTTCAAAATTATCTCCAAAGAATCACGAGAAATCGGAAGAAAAAATTTTATATCGCGCTGTCGCTCGAGTGGCTGAGCAACTTTCAAATAAAATTAAATTCAACAAGGACATTCACAGACATAACACAAGGACGTGCAAAGAAATCAGGCTTCAAAAAAGGACAAGGCGGATACGCAAAACAGTTTACTGTACAAAGGGATGAAGTTATATAACAAGCTACCAGAAACTTTAAAAGTCCACACAAATTGGAAAGTTCAAGATGTATTGTAGGAGCTACATAAAACTACATAAAATTTAGTTTGCATTATGAAATATCATAATTAATTAGAAATTTGTAAACTTAAAACTTAAAAATTACCAAAATAAAATTAATAAATAAAACTCCCTTATTGTAACTTTTGAAGGTTATTCCCATCAATGTAATATATCATTGAAGAAGAAGATAACACTAATAATCAAAACGAACATTTGAAAGAGAACAAGACACAGTAAGATTAAAATATTTCGCAAATGGGACTCGAACCAAGAACCTCTCGTTTAACCGGGACGGGTGCCTCTACCAATTCGTCCATTTCCACCTTCCATCAAACCGTCATATTTGTCAAACTCATATTTAAATTTTTAGGATAAACAATATTATTTATCTTCGACTAATTTTTCCATATTCTAGGGAACTATCCTTTTCATTGGAAACAATCGTTCTAAGAACTGATTTGTAACCTAGATAGCGTCTCGGATAAATATGTCCGATTTTATTTTTATATAAAAACCTAAATGAATATTTTATCGAGACGCTATCTAGGTTACAAACCAGTTCTTAGAATAATTGTTTCCAATGAAAGGGGTCGTTGCCTATAATTGTAAAAATTAGTCGAAGATAATATTGTTAATTCTAAAAATTTCAAATCTGAGATTGACAAATATGACGGTTTGATGGAAGGTAGCAATGACCGAATTGGTGGAGGCGCCCGTCCCGGTTAGATGAGTGGTTCCGGGTTCGAGACCCAGTTGCAACCATGATATTTTTCATTTTGCTGTGTCTTGTTCTCTTTCATAATATGTTCGTTTAGATTATTAGTGTTACCGTCTTCTTCAAGGCTAGTAATTTGTTAAAATCTTTGCACATCCCTTGTTGGCGCTTCAGTCCCCTCAATATTATTTTGTTTTTAAAAATTATTACTTTTTTTCTACTTTTCTTTGTTTGATACCGGGTAAGTTATAATCCATGAAGGGCAACTTGAGACTGGTCCAGAGTTTTCGGACTCAGTCTATTCTATCTATAATAATTTAGTAAAAAAAAAACTTTTGTAATCATGAAAAAGATTTCCATAAAGTATTTTAAAAATTAAAAAGAAACGAATACAGCTCATCGCAAACATATATGTACGTTAATATTTTATTTAAAACCTTGTAAAAAAGCTCTACGGGTATCTGGGATTCTGTGAAAATATTTAATCTTTTATATAAAAATCAATAAACGAGTATGTTTCTATGTATGTGAGTTGTCGATGCCCAAGCATTACTATTTTAAGCATGGGAAATGTTTGAAACTTTCAAAATACCTTCTTTCCACCTAAGCGAAGGTTTCTGAATTATTACAACCACATGACAATACATATGAAAAGTTTTTTTAATCATTACAAAAACTCTTACAAAACTGTCAAAGATGTCACAACTTGAGAATGTCACAAATTGTTAAAAAAATTCTATTTCCGAATAAACTGTTTAAATTAATTAATTTAATCGAAGTGCTCACCTATAGTACTAACCAAAACCGAATACTTTGAATCTAATCAAAAATTATCATCATCATCATCTTCTTCCCCTTATCCTATTCGGATTGGGTCGATCAAAAATTAATATTTATTTTAAATAAGTACCAACGTTAGATAACAAATTTGATTGATTTTTTTTATAATATAGAAAAATAAATGTTTGCAATATGTGAAAAATGAAAATTTGTAAAAACAAATTGCAATATGTGACACGCGAGCTGTTTGAAAATCTGAATATATTGAACGGTGGAGAGGGGAGGGGATCGTGGGAGGGGGCTTCGCGGGAGTGTGAAGATGGAGTGGAAGGTGGGGAAGATGGAGGGGAAATACATTATTTGCTTTGTACATGTATATACTATTTCCGTAATTTTAAATAATTTATTTAATTGATATTTAGCATCAAAATTTAAAAATTATATATGTACAATGTTTGAAAATGTACCAATGTTGTCATTATGTACCTGCTGACAAACTACATAAGTAGTTTTGCGGGTTTAAATGTAAGTAAATAAACTTTTAAAAAAAATTAACTCGCTAGTTTAATATGTTATTGTCATTCCGTTTTTACTGATTTCCTTTTTTTATGTAAGTATCTTTATTTATTTTTGTTTTTAGCATATTTTTGTTTGACGGTTTTCTTTTGAAGGTATTAACATTAGAATTCTTTAATAAATATCTTAGTTCATCTGCGACATTGCATCGAAGAGAACAATTTCTTGGACAACTTAACATAATTTTGATTTACTTTATTTTGGCATTCGATAAGAATTCGTGTAACGAGAAGAAACTCAAGTAGACTACTTAACGTGAATTTTGGTAAAGCCAATCTGTGACTGAAGCTCGGCCCAGCTTTTTTCCGTATAGTGCAAAAATAATTATACATTTCCTTAAACCTATATTAGCAAAATCTCATTATTATTTTCCTACCAATAAAGTTTATTTGAAAATTAAAAAATACTATGGAGCCCTTCATAACAATTCTATTATTTACTACGTATACCTACGTATACGTTCACATGTCAGATGAAATTACCAAATGATATTCTATGGACTTACGAAATAAAAATTTTATCATCATCATTACATAGTATAAAATGAAGTCGCTCAAAATGTATGTGCGCGTTAATCTTTTAAACTACGCAACGGATTTTCATACAGTTTTCACCAATAGATAGAGTGATTGAAGAGGAATGTTTATATGTATAATACATGTAAATTATTTAAAGAAAACATATTTTTGTATGATTTAAAACGGCTGGCGGGCCGTACTTTAGTCACTTTTGAAATTCGTTCTACGGAAGAAATTGGAAAATAGATGTCCTAGAGTAAGTAGGTATTTGATTTGAATTATTTTATTTGATGAAGTAGCTCAAAATGTATGTGCGCATAGATCTTTTGAACTACACAACGGATATTGATGTGGTTTTCACCAATAGGTAGAGTGATTCAAGAGGAAGGTTTATATGTATAAAAACATGCTTATTATAGTAGAGAAAAGTCGAGAAATTCAAATATTCAATTCAGGCAGCGGGCAGCGGGCGGCTGGCAAGCGGGTGGTATGGATTTTATAAAGGTTGGGTAATGACGTTGAGTTTCGTTAGCCACAGCAACGTGTGGCCGGGTCTGCTAGTACTTTATAACTTGTATTATATGGTACTGTGTATGCCTTAATAAATAAATAGATTTTGTACGCCTGACTTATTAAGGTTTAACCAACACCTCTGCCATAGGTCACCTCAAGTGGTTCGCTACGTATGGTGACTTAGCAGAGGTGCCCGGGTTCATGGGGGTGAGGATTGTCTAGGTCTTAGCGGTGGATGCGTTTGTCTACCTATTAACTGGCGGGTCGGATCGGGAGAGACTGGTTGACACGTTGACAGTGACCTTTTTCCTCTCCAGCAGGACTTTCTCGATCCATCGCTTTGCATTGCAGTGGGAGGAATGGATTCATACGCCCGTCACCCCTGAACACACTGGCCCTCAGATTCCTACCCACCCCTCACACCCTTTTCTTTCCTTGAACTTTCTTTTCCTAAAAAGACCCTCCACACAACATCCCAAAAGTTAACATAGGCCCTGAGGTAATATATAAAAAGAATTCACAAGATACCGTTTTTTCTGAAAAAGTAGACACAAACATAATTTTAAGTATCCTAAAAATCATGATTTCATTGTGGTATTTTAATTTGCTTGTTTCTTCCTTTGAACCTAACCTTCAATTTTACCTCTCTTCTTTGAAATCGTGAACAATGATGCCCAAGCATTTCAAAGATAACAAAATATTTAAAGATGAGACAGCCCAAAGTATTTACCGTCCATTCTCTACCCTTAAAACTCAAAGACCCAAGTGCTTACTGCTACTTCGTACGAACCCTTGACCTTTAAACTTGTAAGTAAGAGTGGCAGTCATTAGGCACGTTTCTTTCTGCCCTCCAGTTGAAGAGATAATCTTATGTTCTACGTGAATTCAATCGTTACTGATTTTTCGACAGAAAACAGATTAGAATAGGGGGTTAAAGTGCAGTGCAACTGACAATCCAAAAAACAACAAATTCCTACTTTTTCTACGTTTCAGGGATTTTTCGTTATAAAAAAAGATGAGAACGATGATTTGACAATATAAAACTACTGCCACCTAAATTAATCTTACGAATATCCTTTAATTTCCATAACATTTTTTCAAAAAAACATATAAATTCATTCTTATTTATATTTTCTTGGTTATAATTGTTACACCAAATATAAATGTCAATTTATTACTACATTAATTTTATTGCATATTTTTATAATTTTCCTTCATCATGTACTTACTATAGCACTCACATATACATAATAATAATAATAATATTTGGCTAATTTATGTAACGCCATTTTTGTGAAAAATAACCTCATGTACGATCAATTATTAAATTCTAACTAATAACTACATTTATGTACACTCCCCTTCCATACACAAGCAAATGTTTATAATGGAAGCGAAGTAAATAATGTTAAGACGTTAATTATTATTAAAATGTATTTATACCATAAATAATAAATACTTGAAAAAAAAAATAATTTAAAGTTTAGATTTTTGTCCGTAGTCAGTGGATTTGAACATTTTTACCTGCTCACTTGTTCACAAATATTCTCGTTTAAAATTTTTGGGCTTGTACCTACATAAAATTAAATCATGCGTCAGCGATGTTCCAACTAATTTCTGCAGATTTTATTTACCAAGCTTTTTGACATTAATTCCACTTAAAGGCACTGAGGAAAATAATTTCTCTCAGACCCAATGTCATTTTTGGAGATGCTGTGTGGTGAATCTTTCAGAGAAGAGGAAGGAGTTATAGTTGGTTTTGAAGAGACCGATGTTGTAGGAGAGGCATATTTCAAATCGTTCCACAGCCGAACTATTGAACACAAGAAAGAGTCAAAGAAACGACCTGTTATCGTGTACAAATCTTCGGCGCGCGTTTGGCGTGAATACTAACTTCACATGAAAACTAATCAAATTCTACCATTGAACTGAAAAAAATGCTGAAAAATGGTTAATAGATCAAGATTTTTAATATTGATATTGTTTCATATACATGTAATCTTATGCCTACGAGCGTGATTAAGTATATTGCCTTTGAGTGTGCGCGTGTCTATAAATATTTTGCCTGTTTTCTAATAGTCTGTGTATTTTATACCTTTGTATTGCAGTCACTTGAAATGTTATTCGTTTATAGCTATTTTATATGGTTCCATGACAGTTCATCCTGCGACAATTCATCCGCCGACAGTTCATCCTGCCAACAATTCATCCTGCCGACAGTTCATCCCGCCGACAATTCATCCGGCGACAATTCATCCTGACAATTCAACCTAACCTAACCTAACCTAACCTAACCTATAAGTCTAACCTATAAGTATAAGTTTGTCGTATTTTGTTATTCATGCATGCTTCTTCGGAGAGTCGAAATTATTGTTAGTAAAAATATTTTTAGAGCGGATTTCCACTCAAGATGCCTTCAGATATAAGTATATCGATTTTGGTTGTACGGCCGTATATCCTCTTTGCATACTTACTTAATAAAAATCTTCTAAATGATCAGGCAGGATGAATTGTCGCCGGATGAATTGTCGGCGGGATTAACTGTCGGCAGGATGAACTGTCGGCAGCATGAACTGTCGGCCGGATGAACTGTCGCAGGATGAACTGTCGCCGGATGAATTGTCGCAGGACGAATTGTCGGGTGACCATTTTATATACAGTTGTTTCTCGTTATACGTGTGCTTTAGTATTATAAATAATATTGTGAAATTGACCTGCTTCCTGGATGAGTTCCTCAGAGAATCTTCCATTTAAATACCCGTAGAACAAGGGAAGCGTTCCCACTAAAATCCCCTTGTTTGGATGCGGAAACCTATCAAAGATTGCTTTGATAGATTTTGAAAAACGTGGTTTTTTAAACAGTCCATCGCCCCATTAACATAATGGCATGTTAATTGACCCATACATTTGATGTGTGGTCTGATTAGACTTTAAGTCTACTCGGTAAGTAGTCAGCTTTCAACTATTTACATATCATATTAGATATATATCATATTAGATATCCACTTTTTTATTTCCACTTAACCTACATACCATTATTTTGAACAGCTGAGTTTGTAAACTGCTTTTATTTCATTGCGGGCCTAGTCTGTTGGTCGCAAAAACAACAAAAAAACACCTGTAAAAAGGTATTTTACTGATTAAAAAATGACTAACAGACCTTCGGAGCAATTGTTCCGAAAGTAGCCTTGATGCATTCTTCCTTAGTTCCCTTTACAATTTCGTCAGCATTAAGAACGTAAGCCAAGAAAATGCAACTTTTAGATTCTAGATCGGGTGGATTTAGCAGTTAGTACCTAAGCTATCCGCTTGATCTGTCCAGTGGGAAACCGTTTGTCAAAGTAAGCGGTAGTCTGCCTTTGCAATTTGTTTGGCTTTTTGTTTAAAAAACACAGATGCATTCTTTCCATCCGTCCATAGATATATAGGTACATATTTTGTAATGCAACTTATAACTTTAGAAACCCTTCAATATCGACAAGAATAAATAAACAGTTTTATTTTAATAGAAAACCTAAAAAATCATGCAAATTGATGACTGATTGACAGATAATTTGGTGGAGAGATGCGTTGGGTTTCTTGCCAGGGGTCGCGAGTATTCTATGCTAAGCTAAGTCCTCCATCATTACACAAATTACTTTTTTCGGCTTATAATAATGAAAGAAGGAGAAATTTAAAAAATATATCGAGTGCAGTTCACACGCGGTAAAAGTGAAACTTCACATACACAATCTCAACCAACAGGAGCCTTTAAAAGTGTGCTCATAGTCAAAGCGGCCAATGAGCGCAGCTTGACGCTTCGTAGGTACTGTAAGAAGGTAAGGTTTCTTTTTATCTCATTCTCTCGCAGGCTAAATCCTATAAATGTATGTGTTTGTCTGTTTTTAGTGTCATTTCCGTTTCAATGAGTTTCAATTCACAACGGTGCTAAAGAAGTTTCACTTTTCAAAAAGTTGTCCAAAAAAGTTGTTCAAAAATTTTCGTTACTTTCCAGCCGAGCCAAAAGGTCGTCGCTCTGTTCGGCTGAAAATTCGAAGGCTCGCCGTGTGTGTGCATTCCCCGAGCCAAAATCCGCTCAGTACGAATTCAGACTATGAATCGGACAGTATGGCTCATGGAGGAAAGATTCTTTCACGGTTTGGTGTCTTCAAACTGACGTGATTTTATGCTAGATATTAGAGAAAAGATTAGTACCTATATTATTTCTCACTGACTAATATTAAATAAATCATTGTTAAATATTCTTGTAAAACGATGAAAAAAAATATATTTTCTTTACGGATATTGTTTTTAATACTTACTCAATCTTTATCTTCTTCTTCTTAAGTATAAAATGAAGTCGCTCAGGCTGTATGTGCGCTTAGATCTTTTAAACTACTCAACGGATTTTCATGTGGTTTTCACCATAGACAGAGTGATTCATGAGAGTTTTTTAGTGAATATAATTTGTCAAGATTTTGTGTAAATTGGTTGATATATGTACATAATATATCTGGCAAAGCGGCAGTGGGCAGCGGGCAGCGGGCAGCGGGCAGCGGCCAACGGGCTGACAAACGGGCGGTGTGGATTGGAGATGGTGTTGGTTATAAAGGTTTCGTTAGCCACAGCAACGTGTGGCCGTGACTTCTAGTTTTAAATAAGCCGTTATTGAATATTTGCGAAAAAACCTATTTTATGTACCAACATACGATTTTTATTCACCACTTAGGATGGGTTGTTTAAAAAATTTTTAACAATTCATCAAGCATTTGAAGTTAATTTTCACGTCCTGTGAAAGTTCTGTGATTATTTCAGTTTTATGAAGCAATCGGCCTATATTTATATAATAATAACGGAAGTTTAAGAGAACTTACACAGAACGTGAAAATTAACTGAAAATATTTGATAAATTGTTCAATTTTTTTTAAACAACCCCTACTTAGATTTGTTCATTTGATGTCACTCCTAAAACATTTTAGGGAAAGTTTTCTCTCTGGAGTCCTCTAGCAAACAGAAAGTTACAACTAGCCCTTGAAAATATTTGATGACCTACCGAATTTCATTTTCAAGGTAACACTGGAAATTTTCAACTGGCTTGGCTCGGTCGGGTGTTGCCCACCAATTTGGACCGTGTCTGAACGGATTCAGCCAAATGACTCGGGGGGTCTACCGTGCGCGTCCAGCTTTACAACGTTATTAACCCGGCAAGCGTTAGATTCAAATTTATAACATCGAGCGTAAGGTTGGGTAATTTTCACCCAAACATTCTTACTTTTTGGCTTCAGATTTTATGTCCGGGTTAAATCATTCCCACAGGAAAAACTAAACCATTTCACACACTTTTTCACAAATGATCATCTAGTCAATCCACACTATGCAATAGATTTTTTTATTCTCGACTTATTACTATTTTTATTCGAAGTATACACATTTTACCTGTTTTCTAAGTACTTGTTATTAGAAACCTAGAAACCGGGTATAAAAGGGTTGCAATTAATAGTTTAGTCATTTTTATTCGAATCAACATTTTTCCTAAATAATTCAACTTATGGCACTTAATTTTCCCTTTTTATATAAAACTAAATAAAATCACAAAAAATTAACATCTTCTAAGGTTTTAATCATAACGAAAACAAATTATTATAATTTTTTTTCTTTTAAAACTAATCCTAATACTTGTAAAAAAATAGTAACACCGAGCGCTAGGTGGGTAAAACTCACCCGCCGGTGACTTTGACGACGTTTTATAGACTCAATGACCGGTGGATGACTAAATCCTCGTTAGTTTCTTCTTGCCTCCTTGCCTCGTATCTCCCCCGCGCAGCTACTTAAGAGGAATATAAACGCTAGAAATATTTAGAATCTCATGCCTGCAAAATTTTAAAATCGAGCCTCTTGAAAAAGTGGTTTTTATTTATTTTGTACATAATTTAATAAGAACGAAAAAAAGTTAGAACATGGAAAACCTAAAAAATAGTCTTAGCCGTAAAGGGGTATTTTTAAAAAATTGTTTCTTTTATTACTTCATAGTTAAGTCATGAAAAAACATTTTTTTTGTGGTTTACGCTTATATTTTTTGTTACGTAAATAATAATTTTATTGTAATTCCAATACATAGAAAAGCTAGTAAAAGCTTCGATTTATCCGTAGCATATTTTTTTATGTTCATACTGTAAGCCGATTCATCGTAAAGATTAATCAAAATAGTATTTAAATAGGATTTCACATATATATTCATCTGAAGAGCATGGAACAATTGAGTTCGGCAAACTAAAATTATCGAGCAACATAAATTGCCTCCGGTAAATTTTACCCAGCCTTACGTTCGCCGGGTTAATTTACCAAAGAACTTTACTGCGTCCACTTTTAAACACAACGCGTCTGACCGATGCTTTTATAAATATTTACACTAAACCGTCTGCTAGATTAATTACGTAATTTATACGCGTTTTTTGCGTTCAATGTCAGCATTTATTAGTTTTTTTCCGTCCAATGTCAGGGAATATTATTATTATAATAACGTTTCTGGGGCAATTGGTGAAAATATTTATTTCCTGGTGTTGTTGGTTGGCTTCCAATCGTCTTCTGGATTTCAAGAAAAAGAAAATCGGCAACGGAATTCATTTTTAAAGACCGCATTGACAACAAGATAGCGTTATGCTATCGTTGACACCAACATGGCGACGCGACGGGGCGGCTCGTGATTGAGCGGGAAAACGACGATAACAAGATTCCAATTTAAATATAAAAGAAATTCGATTTGCAATTGATGAACACATATAAAACGTACGACAAAATATTTAAAAATGCTTCTGTAAACATTACTTTGGTTTTCGAAAGAAGAATTTTTTATGACTTGTGTATATAGTAAAAGACCGCACCTATAACAGGAATAACAACAAATTGTTTGTTATAAATGGTCTATTAGTGGAAATCTATTCCGTGTTAACTGATTTTTGACATATTAAATTAAGATTAAATTTTTTCTTTTGCTTGCTTACGTGTTTTGGATTTATTCATAATAATGGTTTCTCGGAATCCGAAGGTCGGGGGATCAAATCACGACGTGGAAAATAAATTTTATTCGTTTAATTTATGTTATTTTAAAATAATATATAGTTTATTGGCGGCACGCTCCGGAGTGGAAGATAATCATGGTGTAAGAGAATTGAAACGTTGCTTGAAATGGCTTTAGCCGTGTTTGGTGAGCTTTCTCTTTCCCATCTCCTTCCCCTCCTCATTACCTTCAGCATAATTCAGCCGCACAACTTACTCCAATTGGGGATGCCATATACAAGAGATAGAGGGTCAAAATACAACACATGTAGCGGCGGGCAATGTCACAAAAGCAACACATGTATTGGCGGGCGGTTTTACGAGCAAACATACCGCTCGGGCAGCGGAACAAGATACAATAAGAAATTTTGCGTATATCACAGGCGGTTCACAGTTTTTGTGTGACAACACTACCTTTTGGTGCAAGTAACGCGAACAAAGCACACTTCGTTTTTGGCAATTTATATAGGTAGGAATTGGAATAATGGAACAAAGCAGTTACTCAGATACTATCATAGACAACAATGATTTAAATTCAAACTGGCGCAACCATTATTTATACTTGTCATTAGATCAAGTATTAGATCAAGCAATAATAATTAATAATATAACTATAGGAATAATTTGACTGCTTACTAGATTATTTTTAAGTTAATTACTGTAGAGCGCACTTGAAATTAAATACCACAAAACTGCGCTATACAAATATCATTATTTATATATAAAAATTAATCCTTGTTTCCCTTGGTCACGCCATAACTTCAGAATGACTTTACCTATTTATTATAAGCAATAATTATCAGCCTGAAACACTCATCAACATTGAAAAATCTTCCGAGAAAAGATACTTGCCGCCAGATTTTTCAATGTTGATGATTGTTTCAGGCTGATAATTATTGCTTATAATAATTGTTACCCTTTGTGCTATGCATAAAAATCTTGTCTAAACGTTAGTTTATAAATTAAAAATAATAATTTACCTATTTCATTATTTTTTTTTAAGTTTTCTAATACTTTCTAGAAGGTTCTTACGGAAAGAAAAATTAAGAAAATTATGCAGGAAATTGGATAATTTCAGAAAACTAAACGACAATTTTAACTTCGCACGTTTGAAAATTCGCGCGTTTGATGAAATTGAATTTAGCAGGCAGCTGTTTTTTTTGTAACAAAAGAAATGTCTATGGATTTTTAAAATTATAGATATTTTAAATATGTAGGTACCTATGTTAGGTACCAGATATGATTGCTTGTTCTTATAATATAGAAAAATGAATATTTGCAATATGTGAAAAATGAAAATTTGAATAAAAAAATTGTAATAGCTGGCACGCGAGTTGTTTGAAAACTGAATGTACTGGGACTAAATATATGGAACGCGGGAGGGGGGTTGGCGGGATGGGGGAGCGGGAGAGGGTATGCAGTGAAGGTGGAAAGGGAATGCAAGAGGGGAAGGGGATGCGGTAGGGGAACGGGGACGAACGGGAAAGAACATGAAGGGAGGAATAATTTATTTCTTTGAATTTGGCATTGCAATGCATGCCGGGAACCAGCTAATGTTATTATAATAATAATTATTATAATCTAACATCTAAGTCCTATACCACAAAACTTTTCAAGTGGAGCGGAGACGAGATGTGTCTCCTGAGCAATATGATTAGTCAATTTTAGCTCGTCTCTGTTTCACTCTGCTCAGCTTTGCTTCTATGGAAAGGCACCCTTAGATATGGGCACTTACGATAATTTATTGCAACCAAAGGTTCTACCAAAACCAAATGTATTTTGTATTTTGTAATTTGTATTTTGTATTTGAAATAAAAAAAATGGTCAAAATACTGTATTTTGTATTTTGTATTTCAAATACACGAATTGAAAGTATTTTGTATTTCGTATTTTAAATACATGCGAAAAAGTATTTTGTAATTTGAATTTTAATTACAGCAAAGCATGTTTTTTGTCCAGACCTGTTCTACCATTCACGTTTGCGTCATATATTCTTCCTACACTACTTTCTTCGTCCATTAGCTCTACATGTCCAAACCATCTGAGGGTCCCTTTCTTAATCTTACTCCTTATGCTTACATCAGCCTTACATTCTTCGAGGGTATTTACATTTCTCACACGATGGTTTTAACACACATACACCTTAGGGATTTCATTTCAACAGTTTACTTTCATCCTTCCTCTGCCAGTTCCATGCCTTACTGCTATACATTAGGGTATGTACCAGGACTCTATTGTGGACTGCTAGCTTCGCTTCTTTCGACAATTTTTATTGGCGCCAACGGCATTCAATCCTCCATTAATGGAGTTACCGGCGTTCACCCTTCTTTTAATTTTCCTATCAATCTTCCCATCTCTCGTAAACACGCTAACCAGATACAAAAACTCATCAACCTGCTCGAAGTATTCGTCATTCTCACTCTCTCCTTGAAACACAATGACTTCGGACTTTCTACACATATATTCTTTGAATTGCTATCCTTTTCATTAGCGGTGCTACATTTTTGTAATTTAATGTGAATATAGTGTGTTTTGTACTTTTGTAATGTCATTGAACAGGCGTCGTAATTTTCGAAGATTACAAACATTCGATAGGTAAATATTTTCCTTTGAAAAACGATCATTAGTTATATAGGTACTTTTTGTATATATACGATCAGCTTCACAAATTCTAAAATTAAAGTATCCTGTGATTTTTCTCGGGTCTGCATTAATTAAGTTTATAAAAAATATTTTGTAAAATGTTAAACTCCACGGTGTCATTTGTTCTTTCAAATATCATGGTGCGGAAGTTTCGCATTACTACGAAATATTTCAACGATACATATGTAAAATTTGGTGAACGGACTACTTAACAACGTGCAACTTCATCAAATTGAATGGTCATGAAAAAATGTGGTTGAATTGGTTACGTTAGGGTAGGTTGTTGGCTTTTTTATCACCTGTAATGGCTTTTCGAAGGGGTGTTGAAATGCCACTTCGTTGAGTTGTCGAGGAACCGTATGTATTTTTAAAAATTTATATTGCACGGTTTGATTAATATTAAAGATAAATCTCAAACGGCCGCTGTTCCCAATCCTACATACTAATCAACTGCTAAGCCGAAACTAAGTTTCAACACTGCTCAAATGCACAACTACGCTCTTTCCAACACACAAGCATCGCTTAAGAATCGCTTAATCTAAGAAAGCCGGACACGTGGATTAAGTTCGGCTGATCAAAGCAAAGTCATTAAAAGTGTCAACAGAGTGGCGCTAACGCCACGATGACAAGGGTCAAGCTTAACTTTATTTTTAATATATTTTATTTATTTGCTTAAAAAATATAAAATGTAAGTTTATGAATTTAATTTATTTAACGCTATTTAAAAGAAATTATGTGTGTTTATAATAAATACAATATTAAACTCTTTAATATTAATTATTATAAGCAATAATTATCAGCCTGAAACACTCATCCACATTGAAAAAATCTTCCGAGTAAAAATACATGACGCCAACGGGACTTGAACCCGTGCCCTTCTGATTGCTGGTCAGCTGCTCTCCCAATTAAGCTATGGCGGCATATCTTATACCCGCCAAATGATTCAATATATACTAGTGTTTCATTCAACAATTACTGCTTATTATTTTTTTTTTCCACCTGAAAACAACCAACTTTATTTTTGCGACAGAGACTCTGTTAGTGTTAAATCTGTCGCTAGGTGGCGTCGAGACAAATTATGTCTTCATTTATTGAAATACTTAAACTTGTCAAATATTAATTATTATTTTTAATTGTTAAACTAACGTTTAAGACAAGATTTTTATGCATAGCACAAAGGGTAACAATTATTATAAGCAATAATTATCAGCAATAATTATTAGGATTTAACACTAACAGTGTGTCTGTCGCAAAAATAAAGTTGGTTGTTTTCAGGTGGAAAAAAAAATAATAAGCAGTAATTGTTGAATGAAACACTAGTATATATTGAATAATTTGGCGGGTATAAGATAAGCCGCTATAGCTCAATTGGGAGAGCAGCTGACCGGCAATCAGAAGGGCACGGGTTCAAGTCCCGTTGGCGTCATGTATTTTTTCTCGGAAGATTTTTTCAATGTGGATGAGTGTTTCAGACTGATAATGCATAAAAATCTTGTCTTAAACGTTTGTTTAACAATTAAAAATAATAATTTCTTTAATATTAATTTAAAATTGAAAGTTTTTACCTTGATGACATTTTGGGCGGGCCAAAGTGGGCGGGGTAATTAACACTTAAGATAATCAACGGTAAAATATTTTGGAACAACGAGAATCGAGCGTTACCTTTAAAATTACGAGATTTGAAGATTCAAGCGCCATTTGTGGTTGTTTATGTGTCTATATTATTAATTTAATTGAGAATCGCAGTACTGATTCAAATTTCTAAAATAATTTGTAGATAGAATTTGTAGGCTTGAGTTCAGCACACTTGGATGAAATATCGCAAGATTGCAATGCAGATATTATAATATTATTATCATAAGCATCCACTCGATTTACTTGAAATTTTGTGTACGAAGAGCAATAAACTATCCAGCTAAAACAGCTTACAGTTCATTGTTCTGTTACCCGCCCCAGCATAAATAATCTCCTGTAATTGAGACTCTCGGAAGATCCACAAAGCCTGCTGCACCTCTCTTCCACGTAAAATACTGAATTCGTAAATGATATATAGTAATAATTCTTAGCGTTCCCAGAAATGTACGTTGTTACCATAGCTGCCAGCTAGAGATGAAGTTATTTTTTATTATTTAAGAAACAAACAAACCTGGTGAACACTTTACAAGGTTTTAGAAATTATTATTTGGCATCGGTACATCAGTGACGTATCTCTATGAACTGATTATTATATATATATATATGCATATTACATTTACCAGGAGGTCTATAAAAATCGATAATACAATGATCGATAAAACTGTATCAAATCAAATTGATCAAATCCGTCGTCCAGTGGGTAAGACTCTTGACTCACAATCCGGGTTTGAACCCGGCATGCGCAAATAAATTTTATTTGATTAATTTGTGTTATTTCACAATTAATTCATTTAAAATAATATATAGGTAGTTTATTTGCGGCATGCGGCATGTTCCAGAGTGGAAGATACTATCAGTATCGCCCTGGTGTAAGACCACCATTCAGAATTGAAACGTTGCTTGAAAATGGCTTTAGCCGTGTTTGGTGACCATATCTGAATAGCTAGTTACTTCCCAACCTTCCTCTTCCCGACCTCCTTCCCCTCCCCACTACCTTCAGCCTCACAACATACCCCAATTGGGGATGCCATAGTCTCACTGGCTCCAGACGGGAGCAGTTGAGATTCTTGTGCAGCATTCACTGTAAAAAAAAAAAGTTATCAATATTTGCGAGCACGGTCTACGATTGCTAACAGATATTCCGACCGACGATTGACAAATGTAACACGGCCTCCATAGCATCAGATGAGTTTCAGTTAACTATCAATATACAAATATTTTTGAATTATGTCGTTCGCTATGCAAAATTACTGGCTTATGTAATGAACGTATTGAACTAGCGAAGCTCTTAGAAATGAAAGAAGTCGTGTACGTGATCCATAGACTTGAATAATAAATCTAAGACGCAAGCAACGAAAATGATTAAAATATGAATAAAAACATAATTAACTAATTAACTCCCGTTTAGTGTCAAAAAGTAATTGAGGACAGTCAATGCAATAACAATAATGGTGCAATACCCAGCAGCGCAATGGGACAAACTGAGGGTGTGCTATAACAATGCATACAGGCAACTTATGCAACTACCGAGGTTCTGCAGCGCCTCCACGATGTTCACCTGCACTCATTCTCAGCATCACTTCGCCACCGGCTAGCCAGCTTCTGGAGCAGGACACGGAAATCAACCAACATCATTGTCGTGGCTGCATCCGAGAGGCTCAGTTCCCCACTAAATGAGCGATGGATGCAAATGATGAGGCGACCTCCCTGATGGACGATAAAAAAAACAAATATTTCTTTTTTTAATTTTAATTTCTGTTTAATTTTATTTTGTTTTTAATTTTATGGTTAATTTTTTATTATTTATGTTTGAATTTTATTTTCATTTTTTGTTTTCGTTAGGTACCTAACCTAAAAGGTCATTATATTTTATTTCTTTTAGATTTTTATTTGCTCTGTAAAATATAATTTAGGTACTGTAGTTTATGGCAGACTGGGATTGCACTACCCTCCCAGCCCTGCTGGAATAAAAACTGAAATAAATAAATAAATGTATAAAAATGAAACAATATAACTTTGTATAAACCACTTATATAATGTGCAAATCCGACCGGTTTCGGAACAATTTATTACAGTTAAAAGAAAATTACATTTTCACTCATTTAACTAACTTGTCTTATGAATTACTATGTCATAAATTGACTAATTCCGGAATATATAAAGTCAAATGCAATGATTGTCCCTCGTTTTATATTGGAAAAACAACTCGTAATTTTGAAATCGGAATCAAAGAACATTTAAGGTGTCTTAATAATAATAATTTTTCTGAGTTCGCTAACCATATCATTGAAAATAACCATAGTTTTGAAAAAAATACAGGGATAAATATTCTTCATATTAATCATAAAGGAAAACGTTTAGATAACTTAGAAGCTTTGGAAATTAAAAAATCCCTTAAAAATAATGAATCTATTATCAACAAAAAAAATATATTGTCATATAGCCCAATCATGGATTTGTTCCCCTACCCACCCACTCTACACTAATACCTACCCACCCAATCTACATTATTAACTAACAACGGCTCCACCCCTACCATAATAAAACATTGTTCGAAACTGTCAAATTAGTATAAGCTTTCCCTGACGAAGGAACGTCTGTTTCGAAACCGGTCGGATTTGCACATTATAAAAGTGGTTTTTAGAAAGTTGTATTGTTTCATTTTTATATAATGGATAACCACAAAGTAATAGCTACATAAAAAAAAAAAAATGTATATTTATACAACGTGTCCGGAAACTCGTAGTACAAGCGGGAAACTGGTGAATCTACATCACCTAGAGAACCCAAAAAACATATTTTTTTCGATCTGAGCATTTCGATTTTAATATTTTTTTTTTTCTATTTTTCCATTTTTTCGGCAACTAAAGGGTTAAAAAAACTTTTAAGCCCGGTTTACCCTTCGATGCATTTTATAAGACATTACACATCTGAAATCAACCCCCTAGTGAACAATTTTTTCAAATTTAACCAAAAAAATTCCAACTTCGGACCCGATTTACTCGAAAACAAAAGCTCAAATCAAAAAAAATATATCACAAATCGACTACGAATGTGATGTAGATGTACCAGTTTCCCGCTTGTACTACAAGTTTCCGGACACCATGTATAGGTTAGTTTTTTCCATTCCAACATTTATTTATTAATATATATTTTTAAGTAACTGCTTGGCGCTTAACATTTCGTAGTGTCAATTTATAGAAAATACCTTCAGTTATTGCCAACGCATATCGATTTCTTATTTATTCCATGTCAATTATCGGTTCGGCTATCAAAATCCTGCTCCGACATCGATATAAATTCATTCGAAGCTATGTCTATCAATTCGATATTGTAAAGTTACCGATTTCACCGTGCTAGAGCTCCTGGCTGAGTTAGTACATGCTATGGTATGATTTGAGGTAATGATGCTACAAAACAAGATAAACGATGTATACAAAATGTGTGTAGTGTATGTAATACGTGTATGTACGTGTGTTCGTGAACATGAATGCTTAACTATTTGTCTAAAGTGTGTTTTATGGTAGAGAGTTGTGAGTGCGGATTGATTAATTTACAAATAATGTTTTTTTGTTTATTAACGGATAGGAAGTTGAAAAATTAGTTGAGAATTGAGTTATAGTAAATTATTGAATAATTTGAAAAAAAACGGAAAATTGGTGAGTTTGCTGCAGCATTAGTTTTGTTGTATTACGTGTTTAAAATAGTTGGCAGTAAGTCTCATCTTCGTCTTCCACTTCTATTTTCTCTCCCCATTCATAAAATCAACTGAACGTGCCACATAACCTCTGGCTCCGGGCAGTTGGGCTCTGTGATGTATTTACCTGAAAGTAAAGTTCTTGAAATAGGTATGAACCCCTAGCATATCCCAATTCAAAGAAATTCAAGTAAATCAATCAATGCTGATGTTGGTAAGCTATTATAAAAACAAAAAAATAGTAGATAAATATATCTACAGATTAAAGAGACATGGTTATTATAAACACATTTTATTTTTAAAACACTTGGTATCAGTTAGATAGTCAATATAATCCATAAATTACGTCAGACGAATTTCACGATTTTTTTACCCCTCCCCCGTCCCTGTCACACATCGTCACATTTGTGAGACCCCTCCCCCCCAACGTGACGTCTCATATTTTGTAATTTTACATGTAAAATACCACGACGGAGGGGGTGTAATGGGATACAACAACAGAGGGGGTGTAATGGGATAGGGAAAATATTTTTGTGGTAGTCGCGTGTGTTGCTGTCGTTTTGTGCATGTGACGTCACAAAGCTCATAACCCCCTTCCCCTCCGTACCCCTTCTCACACTTTTCTGCTCCCCCCCCCCCCCCTTTAAAGTGTGACGTAATTTATGGATGGCCCCTAACCGGAAATGGAAAATAATGCATTTAATAGCTGTATCGTCCAAAATGGATTATTTTGAGTCTTTTTTTCACACCTTGTTTAATGTTAAAATATACTAGTGTAGTTTTTTTTTTTTTAATTTTAAATTATATCCAGACTAAGCTACTAAATATGTTTTAGTTTCTTAGGTTCATAGTTTGTGTTAAATAAGAAAAGAAAAACAACTAACCCCAAAACTTTTAAATCAATCACAATGGCCGCCAATAGAACAAACAATTTTAACTTTATCTAAATTACTATTAAAATGCATTATTTACCATTTTCGAAGACTAAAATAATTATTTCTCATTATTATTAAACTGATACAAAATGTGCCCATTAACTGTAATTTACCAAATAATACGCTGTTATAGAACAGACCTTATGAATAAACAATACAAAACTTGTGATGAAAAGGGAGATGGTCAATAACCAGCTGTAGTGAGTGTTCAACTTAATTCTTGTAATTGCTAGTCATCCATCATTCCCCATCAAGCTATCAACCACCTCCAAATGTTAACAAACATTTTCTAACTTCAATAAAAGATCAACAGATGAAAGAAAGAAGTTCATTAAAAAAATTAAATAAAACGTTTCCTCGCCACTGCACTGCCCCGGTCACGTTAAAATAAAGAATCGGTCTATAGTTCCCCGCACACCCGTATAATAATAGACGTCCCCCGAGATGGGACATTTTTTGGCATCGCCGCCCGGCGTGGCAGCAACTCGATTCGTCGCGACGTCGAACACTTGTGGAACGGGCGCCGCCTTCTAGTGTTGCCGTGTTCTAGCACCGCGGGCACGTTAGTTCCGCGGGCACTACGGCTGTTGGCACCTGTTCGCGCTGCCTTAAAAGCACGCGTTCACGTCGCGAACGAGACGCTAAGCTTTTCTGTGTTACGTTCACCAGCGCTATCGACGTATGTGCAAAGTGAGACATTCGAGAAGTGTTGTTTGTGTATCAAAAAAATTCATTTTGCGTCGGAAAAAAAATTATCATTGTTTATTTTTTGAACGACTGTAATTTAGATAGTTACACTAATAATCTCAATGTAGTTAGCTGTTAACACTGGTTTAATAAGCTATTGGAAATTTGCAAATGTGGAAAACTTAAAAAATAATAAAATGTGATGAAAGATACAAGATTCAGTATTCCAGCTCGATATTTACCGAATGTCTGTTTGAATGATATTTTTTTAATGTGAATTGAGAGTGCACAAGAGTTCCAACTGCTCCGGACTGTCCGGTGTTAGCGGGACTGTGGTAACCGCAACTGGGGTATGTTTGCAGTTTAAGGGAGTGGTGATGAGAGTGAGATGGGAAGGAGGAAGGTAGGGAAGTGCTTGGCTCTTCAGGCCTTGTCAAAAATTACGGCTAAAACCTTGTTTGAACAAATATTTCAAATATGTGTGTTGGTCTTTCACCAGGGCGATACTATGAGTATCTTCCAAACTATTCACTATTCAAGACCCATTCAAGAACATTTATTGTTATTGTGGTGTTGACGTTATTAATTCCAGCCGGATGCATATTTTTAAACACTTACACACGCTGCACTGTTCTTGTTGATTTTTCGTTTCTCTCCCAATGTTTTGTTTATTATCCGCGTATGAAAAAATGTTCAAATTCCAACCACATCGAACCCCACATTTTTCCTTTTAGTTTTTCTCTCCATGCTACATTTTATCAACAATATTCCACCTGTTAGATCGAACCCGATTCATAACATATTACATTAAAATAGCAGAATTGCAGATACTTTCAATATCGCTCTGGTGAAAGACAGGAATTTATAATGAACACCTTTCTCGAAATGGCTTTAACCGGTTTTAGCCAGTACTGAATAGTCAGGTACTTCACCACCTTCCTCTTTCCTATTTGCTTCCCTTCCTACATCCCTTCAGTCTCACGACTCCAATGTCGTTCCCCCAGCTCCATTTTTTACAACACGACAAATACTAGTTACATTATAATGTAGGTAGATACCTTAATTAGTATTGACCGAGTGCAGCAAAGTTCTTTTAACGAGACCGTTTAGCTTTTCGACAGTCTGTAAATTTGTTTGTACGTTCGTTTTTCGTTTCAAGATAATGGCCGTTTTAATGTTTTAATAAAAATTCTTTTTTCAAATGTAAAATCGTAGTGTGTATTTGAAATTTTTATTTTCAATTATATGTACGGTTTAAAAAACAAGAATGAAGAAAGTTTGAAAAAATAATTCTCATTGAGAGTGTGACGTTTCTTTGGATAATTTCTTATCTTTACGTAGTATAAAATGAAATCGCTCCCGCTATCTGTGCGCTTAGATCTTTTAAACTACGCTACGGATTTTCATGCGGTTTTCACCAATAGATAGAGTGATTCATGAGGAAGGTTTATAAGTATATAATTTGTCAAGGTTTTGTGTAAATTGGTTGAAACATATAAAACATGAGCGAGCTGGCAAGCGGGCAGCGGGCAGCGGGCTGGCAAACGGGCGGTGTGGATTTGATTTAACAGATGGCGTTGGTTATAAAGGTTGGGTAATGGCGTGGCGTTATTTTTCAGTAGCCACATCAACGTGTGGCCGGGCCTGGTAGTTAAAAATTAATTAAAAATATATATTGAATAAAATACAGCATGGTTTATAATAAATTAAGAGTACCTAGAGATAGATATTCGAGTAGGTACCTACTTGCGAATCTTATGATTTCAGGGGAAATTCTTGTTTTGATTTATTAAATAAGAGAAAATTAGAAACATAAATTTTTGAACGCGACGTATACTGTTCAAAGAACTATTTGTTTATAGTTCAAGATATTGAGAATTGGCACTCCTTAGATGATATTTAAAAATAAATTATCTGGTGTGCTGGGAAGGGCATTTATACTTCCACGGTACGGCATTTATAATCTTGTTATCCATCCGTATTATTAAAACCCAGTTTAAAAATAACTCATCCCTAATTTAACTCAAATAAACCTAAATAAACTAACCGTAACTCATTCACAGCATTCAACGTAAAACGGGAGTATGTTGACCTATCTCAATATTGTTAAGAGTAAGTTTTGAATCACCGTATTTCGGGTCGTAAATTTTTTTACTTGGCACATTCGAAGAAATTGGTTTAATCATAAATTACAAATGAAAATATTCTCAGGGAAAGCAAAAACACTTTTCTTCCGAAAATATCAATTAATTTCCCAAAGGACCATTCCTATAAATTCTTAATTAGCAGATATTTGAGATATCTATATTTGACTGGTCAGTGGTTGAGTGGCATAGCGCTTGGGTCCCACCCGAGCGTCGCGTGTTCGATTCCTCGGCTGGCTAAATCCTCCATCACAACACAAGCAACATTTTCGGCTTTCTGTGGTGGTAGTAGGAGATTTTCAAACATTGTTGGGTTATTTGTAACCCGGGAATGTTTGTCTTTCTTTTTAATAAAAAAAAATATATATCATCTAGAAATCACTTGAACGGAAATGAATTTAAAAACCAAACTGCAGTTATGTTAAGTGCGTATGCTATACGGCTTCACGGTCTTTTAATTGTATTATTTACATACAGAACTCATTTTTGTTTTGAGACTAAAATAACAAATCAAACTGAATAATTACGTTTTAAATCAAAATGTATTATCTAGTAGCAATCAATATACGATGTTCTATTTATTTTTCTCTTAAGAAATCAATTTTTAATGATTTTTGTGGCAACTTTACATTTTTTGTGAGTTAATTACAATTATTAAAACAATAATCTTACCCTACCTACTGTATAAAATAAAATAAAATAAAAACTGCGAAAATTAAACATTTTAACATATCTTTTGGTAGAATTTTTTATTTATAAAACACATTTGTGTTCACAACATTCGTTTGTAATTTTCATTTACGGCTATTAAAATGATTTATTTGCTTTTTATTTGTTTATTTTAATATCATCATATTTCTATATTAAGTGAAGATTTTTTTTTATATAGAAATAACACCACACGTAGTTGCCAAAGTTTCCTCTTAAATCAATAAAAATTGATGTCTTTAATTAACTGTATTTTATAATAATTATGAACACAAAAAAGTAATGTAGCGCGTTAAGTATTTGTACTGGATACTGTACCTTTTGATCTAATAATTAATTCTACAATTTTGTTAACTATTTTGGCCTCAAATCCAAAATAAGGTTTTGTATGAAAAAGGCTGGGCAGCCGTTCCCCTTATGACATGTGGGTACTTAGTACTTATCCCCAACATATCTGGATATTAATTTTTCCTTGACAACCTAATAAAATATTTCGTTCAATCGCAGGAGACCATATTTGTCCCAACGCACATAGGTCTTACATAAAACGCTGTAACTCCCTTACTATCATAGTTATAAATATGTTATAATCGGTGTTAGAAAGGAAAAATACCACGCTTTATATTCCAATCTAAAAAATAGCCACCAAAAAGTAAAATGTACACTTTTATGTACACAAAATTTTGAATCGCAAATTGAAAAAAAAAATTGAAACTTCGGGAATTTTTTATAAATTATTTTTACATAGAGCGACAAAAAATAAGGTTACAATATGTGTTTGTTGTACATTTGTCTAATAAAATATATATGTTTTTTTTTTATTAACAGTAACTTTAGTTAGAAAAAACGTAAAGTGAGCCATTTTGAAAACTTTTTTATGTATGTATGCAAAATTTTTATAATAAAAAAATTATAAATGAATAAAAAGAAAATACTTTGTTTTAAGTCACTTTATTGTTATTTTTTTCCGTCTACCGGTTTCGGTACCTCCGTACCTTCATCAGGACTGAATATAAAAATACTAACAAATACAGGATAATACACACACACATATATATATATATATATATATATATATATATATATATATATATATATATATATATATATATATACAAATTGTTAAGAAAGAAAGAGACAGTAAATTTGAGTGGGACAGTGCGGAAATATTTAAGAAAGAAAGAGACAGTAAATTAGAGTGGAACAGTGCGTCAGTTGTGGGAGGGAAGTGGGGGAGGAGAGAGTGAGATAATGGGAAACATACTTATAATAGGGCTGAATGTTAAAAGTAGTTCATTATTAATGATTTCAGCCTTTGTATAAACTGATTTTTTTATTTCCAATGCCTCTAAATTATTTAATCTTAAGCCTATCCCATTTTTGTGTAGGACTTTAATACCCGTATCCCGGTTAAAAGTGTGATCTTTATTAATTAAGTGCTCTGCGAATTCTGAAAACCCTGAACTGGTTAAGCATCTTATGTGTTCCTTTATTCTAGTTTCCACATTGCGTGACGTTTGCCCAATGTAGAACACTGGACAATCGTTACAACTAATTTTACAAACGCCCGAGTGGCTTAGTACTAAAATTTAAAAAAATATGTTTATTTCGAACTCTATAATTTGAACGCGTATTTCATCACCTTTCTAAAACAGTTTTCGATTTTTGAATGTGCTCAGAAATATTTCAAATATTTGCATTTTATTGTAAAGCGAAAATATTTTGACCATCTGAAAAAAAGGGTTAAAAAAATATGAAATATAATAATGGTTTTGATGTTTAATATATTTAGGTGTGCTAATGTGAATATAAAAACTTAAAGATGGTTATATTGGTCGTAATGTTTAAATGTAATAAATGATTAGGTAAGTACTTTATTTTAATTTTTAGTAAATACGTTGCGTGTTTTAAACATGTTACGGGAATTACACACGATGTTCTTGTACGTAAATAATGTTTTCCTTTTGAACTAATCAATTAATGAGTTCTCAGGCAATTAATATATCTATCGCGTAACTAATAAATTTTATTTAGATGATATTAACAGGTCTAAGTGCTGCAAATAGAAAAAAATGCGGTTACACATAAGTAAAAAAAATAAAAAAAAACGCCACACCGTTAGGAAATCTTGATACTTATACTGCAGAAACTGACTTGCTTTACCGCTAAAAGACCAGACAGGCCTGTAATAATTAGATAAATTCTACTATTTTTGAGTAATTTTTTCAACAGTAGACCTCGCGTCCAAAAAATCATGCATCTAATGTTCTTTTATTTAACAAATCCAAATAAAAAAATCCTTTTAAATCATAAGATTTGTAGTAGACACTTAAGAAATTACCTTCTTGATTATAAACAATTCATTTTACGTATGTACCATTAAAAAAAACTTAGAAATTATATAATTTGTCCAAAGAAAACTCTCTCTCAATGAAAATTCTTCTTACATAACTTTCTTCAGAGAGGTGAGTACCAGAATATTGAAAAAATACAAGTGTGCAGTTAACACGCGGTAGAATTGAAACCTCCCGAAAACAAAGGTAAACAAGAGTGGGGAGGATACGAAGCACCGCACAAAGAATATTGTACTATCTCATTCTCTCACAGGCTAAATCCTACACGTGTTTGTCTCTTTTTAGTGTCGCTATTTTTCATTTCATCGCGTTACAAATCACAACAGTGCTAAAGAAGTTTTCACTTAAGGAATTCCAAATAAACACGACAATTTTACCCTTGAAAACTATGTGTGCAGTTCACTCGCGGTAGAAGTGAAACCTTCAGAAAACTGAACTTCGACAGAATGAAACGAATGCAGAATGAGACGAATCAGGAGTAGAATAATTTTAGGGTTTATTTAGCACCGCATAAAAGTGGAGGCCGATAGGCTACGAAGCGCCGCTCAAAAATGGCATTGATTAGTCTATCTCATTCTCTCGCAGGCTAAATCCTAAACATGTATGTGTTTATCTCTTTTTAGTTTTTCATAGAGTTTCAAATCACAACGGTGCTAAAGAAGTTTTCACTTCAACAAGAATATTTAGTAAACCATAGACAAAGTTAGACATCTAGTCAAAGTAAGACTTACTTGAACAATAAAGTGGATGCAGCAGTGTTTAGAAAACAGAAGCTGAAAGCACAAGCAATTTTACGGACAGGGGAAATGCAAAACGGTCGAGATAAAACAGGACTTTGTTACGCTCAGTCAATGAATGTAACGAGTAAGTAGGTACCTACGTACTCTAGAGAGGTAGCTGTGTGCAATCGCCTGCCCGCCTCAGCCATTAGTTTACCTAATTATCTCCGGAAAATTCCGGGAAGAGTTTTTGTTTCTGTTTAATTTCTTCCCCAGAATAATAATTTTACCCAATTCTACCTCGAAAATGACGTTATTATGGGACGATTTAAAAGCAATACCAAAGCAATTAAAACATCAAATTAATGTTCTTGTTATCCCAAAAGAAAAACTTTTAGCATTAATTTGCTTCTTTTACGAATTTGTACATATTTCACGAAAAGTTTTCCTTTACTTTATTATTCGAGAACAAGCTAATAAAATATTGTAAAGTAATACAATTTAACGCTGGAATACATTGTTGATATTTAAATAATTAACAAGATTAGGAAAAAATTGTTCAAGTAGTTGCTGAAACTGTCCCAGAGCTAAAAATTGTTTCAAAATATTTCATACATTCATCAGTCTTTCTCGGGATTTATTTACATGTCTATTAATATTAAAGTCAAACACTATTCTTATTGTGGTTTCTTCTTCTATCGCAGGTTGACTATCATCAGAGAAATCCTTGCCCTGAAGATTGAAGGCAATCTAATAAAATAAATTTTGTCTATTACCCTAAAATGATTCATTTTAATTTTTCCACAAAATTACTAATTTCGTATTATTGAGTATTATCGAAGGCTTTACATACTATTTTAATTAAGTTGTAGGTGTGCACTTGCTGATCTTTTTCTAGAAATTTTCATAATAAGCCACTTGCATGGGTTTCATAACGACTTGGAAAAATCGTGTGGATAATTTTTTTTACGAAGATTACGAAAATGTAAGTAAAATTTTTTAGAAAAGTAAATAAATCCAACGTCTCCGAAAACGTTCCTATTAATTTTGTAAAATTCCACACTGCTTTATTTTTTTTATTATTTATGCATTAAACCGCTTACTCGTTAATACGGAATACTTTTTATCCAAACAGTTAGATTTAGCTTTACGAAAAGTGAGCATTTATGTCGGGGGAGACCAAAAAACATGCAAAAATTATGCATTTAACATTTTAATTTTGTTAAAATTAATTCACTCTCGCGGTAACGCCATTGTTTATCCATCGTTTTAATTTTAACATTTCATAGACAATGCTGCCGATCGTAGAAAAAATATTTTTGCGTAGAACAAAGTGAATGCATCATTGACAAATTTGTACCTGTATTTATAACAGTAGAACATGGAAAGAAATGTATTAAAATAATTACACAAACCCGCTAGACAAACCCTGCGTAGCCAAACAAACCATTCAAAACCTGGGATGTTTTTTAAAAGTATGATGAAAAGCGAGTTTATTTTATAAGATTGATACTTCCGACAAATGTCATATTTGATTGTCTATTACTTAAGAAAGGAACATTCCGTATCATCCGTGCATCAAATTTCGACAACACGAACGTTCCGTATTATCCGTGAGGTGGACTAACTGCATATTTACCTTTTTTTTTTAATATGGCAACACTTTGATTTCAGGCGAATTTTTAAATTTGACATTTAACGTTTACTAGATTTATTGTTTGTTCTCTGCGAACTTATCATTTTGAAAGATGTTATGAAAAGAACCCCGTACATTTTTCGCTGCCTGTACATGTTTTAGAGGTATAATGGTAATTGTGCTGATTTAAACAAAATCAATTTTTTTAATATTCTTATTATTATTATAATTTACAAGTAAAAGTATATTGCATTGGATTTGGTAATAAAGACGTTGAACATTATAATGATTTATGATCAATAAGATGGATCAAGGAAAAAAATATTTATGAGATGTATTTATATTTTTGATATGCCTCGTTATTCTCCTGTGCCATTCGTGTGGAAAACGTTATTTTTTTTAAATGATTTTCGGCTATGTAATTTTCGTTTTTTTGCGCCTATAAAATTATGTCCCGTCTTTCCGGTTTATAAAAAATGGTCTGATTTTTTGGATTGCAATTTTCAAAAAATCACCAGAGTTTCAAAAATACAATAAAAAAATACAGAATGTGTTAGAATATTTGCCTAAACCGGAATTTTTTTTTTAAATGTGATGCAAGTGGCCCATTAGTTGTTGTTTTTATTATTTATCGTTTCTTCATGTCGTAAATTTATTATTTACATTTTATTTTTTAACGTCAATTGTGACTAAGACTAATCGGTTTTTTCCTATTTACGGCTGAGTGAAACCTCCACTTGCTTTAACCATGAAGTTGGCCCCCCGAAGTGATTTTTATTATAAAACTATAATGTTTTGTGCATTATTCATCAACTTCAATCCTAAAATCTATTTCTAAAATACATTTAATAATTTATTTACATTGACGATTTTTTCTATAATTATACGCTGGTGTAAACATTATGTAGACGAGTAGTTTTATCCTTGAAGCATTTGAAAATATGTTTTTTGCTTTTGTTACTTGGCGGTACATCCCCTCTGCACGCCCCTTCGGAACACTTAGTTGAATTTTGCGTAAGTAGTATACCGTATTTTCCCTAAACCGACTGCATATTTTATTCAAGTTTGCCAGGGGATCAAGTGTCGGGTGATCAACTATCATGAAACCGCATTCAACACCACATGGTAGTTTGGCCACGTGTTTCTGCCAAACTTATATTCCCAATCGAATAGGTTTATGGTGATACAGGTCTCTTATGTGGTTCTTCTTTAACCCTCACTGAATTATTTGTATAAATTTGTACTCCGTTATTTTTCCACCGACCAATATTTTTTTCCTGTTGTTAAATACCTGATTGATTCATCATTTCTTTAGAGCTTGGTTTTAATAAATCCTTGGTAAATTCCACAAAATCATTTTCATATTAATAAGTAGACATTTTCATGCTTATACTTTCTAGTAACTTTACCTTTACTTTCTGACTGATCAATTAATATGAAACCAACATAATGATACGACCGCACCTAAGTTTTACAAATCGCCCATGAAAGGATGAAAATTTTGTGTGAGGAATTTTAAAATTGTTCTGTTGGAAGATTTTTTGATTCATTTGTGTTCATCCAAGATAAATTTTAAAGTTTTTGTACATTTAGTAATATTATATTTTGTACGTTTATATTTACATTATAGTTATATATTTTCTACGTGATTGAAAAGAGGTTGGGAATGGAAAAGTACAGTAGAGTTGAATAAAATTTTCAAACAGAAAAGGTTGCGTTTCAATCCAACGGAGCTCTCGGTTTGAAAGGTTTTAATGCTTTATTGAATTCAATTTGCGCTTAATGATAAAAATATTTCAATTAACATTTCGTCAAACATTTAAAATATCGTTTTTTAATTGAAACCACCTACATCGCAATAAAAACATTTCATTGATATTATAAAATTGAGGAAAAGGTCGAGAATTATTAATGTTAAAACTCGGGAAAATTGTATTTATCTTACGAGATCACGTTTATTTTTCTTTCTCTGGAAAGTCGAACAATGACTGTCTGGCAGTGTCACTATTGACGCTTGATACTCTCGTTGAGTTGTGTCACTATAATTTGTCGAATTGAATAAAATGTCCGCAGATTGGTTGAGATTTTATGTATACTAAGCTTCAAATGTGCGGTTATTTAATCTCGTAGAGAATAATTATATTTTTTGTAGTAATTTAGTAATCATCCAACAGACTTTATCTTTTTGCTTTCTTATCTCTAATTCTAATAATGTTACTAATGCTAACAATAATAGCATGTGTAACTAACTTCGCGAATTTCCTAAAATCCAAAGAGCATTCAAAGATTTTCTTTTCATCGTTTTTTTTTTAATTTTACATAATTGTTTTTTGATTTCCTCAATTTTACTAACTGACTAACCATCAAACCGTTTCCCTGCAGTGTTAGGCAGAGAGGACGGACCATCATAAAACTCGGTCTTGGCACAAACTCCTTGCCTCAATAAGAGTCATACATTGTCTCGTATGTACTATTCTATTATTTTGACTCTTGACATGGCCGAACTCACGTATCTGATTCACTTGATCGTGCACTGATTTCTTCGGGCATCCCTGACTTCTTCTACCATTCACATTTCCGTCATATTATTACATTCGTGACTTCATTTATTCGCTCTACATGCTGAAACCATGTCCCTTTCTTAATCTCATTCATTACGATTAGATTAAGATTAGCCTTGCATTTTTTGCGGATCTTTACATTTTTCACAAGATCATAGATGGTTTTACACACACTCCCCTCAGGGATCTCATTTCTACAGCATTCAGACTAAGTACTTTTATCCTTCATCTGTCAACTGGCATGGAACTCCATGCTTCACTGCCATACATCAGTGTAGGTGCCAGCATGCCATTGTGGTCGTTGATTTATGTAATACTAGCTGGTTCCCTGCATGCGTTGCTATGCCATATTCAAAGAAATACATTTTTTCTCCCTGAATCACCTTTCCCGTGCGTCCCCACTAGCATTATAAAGTATAGTGTAGCCTATATATTATTCTGATGAATGAGCTATATTATTGTATCTATAAGTTTCATAAAAATCCATTCAGTAGTATTAGCGTGAAAGATTAACAAACACACATACATCCGTACAAATTTCCGCGTTTATAATATAGTACATAAGTATGTAGTATACTAGCTTTTGCCCCCGGCTTCGCTCACATAGTATTGTGGGGAGGTTCCCACTGCGCCCTCTCCCCCCCCCCCCCTCCACACCCGTTACATTCATTTTTCAAACAGCTCGCATGCCATCTATTAAAGCATGACAATCAAACATTTATAATATTAGCATAGATTAGTATAATTTTAACTATCAAAGGGATCTCCATAGTAACTTAAACAAATAACAAAATGACAGCGCACGTCAAATAAATACTTGCCAGCTTTTCGTCTGGACAATAAACGTATAATAAATAATTTAATCAGAGCATATTCATAACGTCAGAGCTTACCAATATATGCTTTACAGCCTATATTACTCGCAAATAATGTAACTTTCTATTAGTGAAAGAATTTTTAAAGTCCAGTCAGTGAAAGAGTAACAATCATACATCCATGGTAACTTTCGCCTTTGTAATATTAAAATAGGATAAGTAAGAAGTAAGATAATAGATGTTGTGTTTGTAAAAAGCTTCCGGCTTTTAGACATTGATGGCGGTGATTTGAACTGTCAGTAGATTTCGCTAGATGGCAGGTAGCTTAGTACCTAAGTTGTCCGACAGAGGGTCGGGGGGACTGAGAGTAGGTGTTTTCTGTAAACACTCGTTAGAACCAATTTTGCCAGCTCCTAGTTAGGTAGACTAACGAGGTCAATATTGAAATATGCGAAGTATTGAATAAAACCAGATAAACGAACCAGAATCTATTTATTTCCAAGAAGTAATCTCCATCCAAAGTGAGTTAGAGAATCTGTTAATGTGTCTACTAATAACAGAACACTACAGCATTATCGGATTATATAATATATAATCGCCTGTCTCAACACAGGTATACCCTAGTGAGACAGGCATCGAATAATGTAATGTAAACATACCTTATATAGATAAATAAATAAATAAATAATTAAATATAATCAATTATTTTGTTTTATATTAGCAGTTTTTTTTTTTGTTTTATCTTGGGATTTTGTTAAGTCAGTGTCTTAACATAGTTAAAATCATTTCCAGAAATGTTTTCAGCCTGAAAATGTTCATCTCACCAAGAAGATTCTAAAACCATATCTTCAATTCGTCGATGAAGTTTAAATAAACATTTTTTATTCTAATTTAATGATAATGTTAAAAAAATACTGTTTACTTTTTACTCTTTAATTTTCGCTACGTCGCGTCGGGTTTTTAACCCGAAACTTGGGCCGAGAGCCAAGTCGGTTACCATTCTTCCACGAAGGTCGGAATTTTGCATAATTTAACTTTTTTATGATGAGAAAATAATGTTTAATCTAAATGAATCCCTGTTTCGCTTGGTCACTCCATAACTTCAGAACAACTTCACCTATTTCATTAATCTTTTTTAAAATGTTTTCTAATACTTTGTAGAAGGTTCTTACGGAAAAACAAATTAAGAAAACTTGTTCAGAAAATTGGATAATTTCAGACGACTATTTTAACTTCACACGTTTGAAATTTCGCGCGTTTGATGAAATTGATTTTAGCAGTTTTTTTTGTAACAAAAGAATTGTCTATGGATTTTTAAAATTATAGATATTTTAAATAGATACCTATGTTAGGTACCAAATTTGATTGAGTGTTCTTATAATATACAAAAATTAATATTTGTAATATATGAAATAAAAAAATTTGAATAAAAATATTGTAATAGGTGGCACGCGAGCTGTTTGAAAACTGAATGTACTGGAACAGAATATATGGAACGCGGGAGGGGAGTTGGCGGGACGGGGAAGCGGGAGAGGGGAGTGGGTAAGCGGCGAAGTTGAAGGGGAGCGCGGGAGGGGAAGAAGGGAACGGGGACGCCCGGGAACGGTCATGTAGGGAGAAACAATTTATTTCTTTGAATTTGGCATTGCAACTCATGCCAGGAACCAGCTAGTAATGTATGTATTATCTTTACAGTGAAGAGACGCTGGACAACCTTGCACGGTCTTGTTTACCAACGTTGTATTTTCTCTTTCATATCGTATCTTTCACACAAGACAACACTTCATTTTTATAACAATTTTTGGATTCCATTTCGATTGTTGTTCCAAAACATTTCTGGAGGTTAAGTAAAACTCTGAAAAAAATGTTAGCTAATGGTTCATGAGAGAATAAGGACGACCATCAAGATGTCAAGATGATTTATAGCAAGCAAGCCTGTCGCCTAGTTGATTTAAGTTATTCAAATATTCTACTGGGGCTTCCGTTCTGCCAAAAAGCTGAGAGATCTTGCGTCATTTGACCCTTTCTTTATTCATGTGGCTATTATGGATGTTTTATTTGCAACAATCCATTTCAGTAGACATTTCAGTGTTCGGGATTATTAATTCACAGTGAAAATGGTAAAACACTCTTATTTCCTCAATGGAATGCTGATACCAACCTGTACGTATGGCAGTGAGGCATGGAACTGGCAGAAGGAGGATGAAAGTATGTAGGTACTGAATGCCGAAAAAATTAGATTTCCGAGACGTATGTGCCGTAAATCAAGTGATAGTGATAGGTGTTATAGTTTACAATTCAATCATTTTTAACCTCACTAGAACAATCCTGTGATGAGGTGCATATAACATGACGTATTTAACATATGACGTACTGAACATATGACCATATTTCAAATATTGGATAACCAACACCTCTAGGTTTCAACACCATAGGTCACCCCAAGTAGTTCGCTACTTTTGGTGACTTAACTGGGGTGCCCGGATTCATGGGGTGTGTTTTTCCCAGGTGTGGGCGTCGCGCATCAACCCACTGGGTGGGCAGATGCTGGGCATGCTGGGTGGCGGGCCGGATCGTGGAGACTGGTTGAGGGTGGTCTTTCGACCTTTCCAGCTGGACTCTCTCGACCCATTGCCTTGATCTGCAGTCGGTGGGATGAATTCATACATCCGTTATTCCTGGACACACTGACCAGATTCCTACCAGCCTCTAATATCTTTTCCCTTCCCAGAACTTCCTTTACTTCCCTTCCTTAAAAAAGGCCTTCCACACACTTCTTGAGGGAAATTATTTTACTCAGATTATTGCTAAGGGATGCTTAGCAGGCGCGGTCCCTCCATTCATACTGTGGATGCGGCGCTTACCTTCCTTTTGAGGCGTATAATAAATATAATAATAATTGTAGTTTATTTATTCAGCTTTAAAAAAAGCTTTGAGCTTATTTTTTTCTAGCCGTAAACAGCAATACCAGCAGCAGTAGATTTTCTGCTCCATTACGCATTCACATTGTTAGAAAAAGTTTGATATTTGCGCATGAGATATTTGCACATTAACGCCCAGAAAACGACTTTAATGCGCGTTGGCATAGTGCACAGAATAGGATAACAAAACGGTGGATTTGTTGGCGCGACCATTTTGACAGCGGATGCCGATTGATTCGTTAAATATCTTTCGAATATCTATTTAATTAATTTAATTTTAGAAATGTAATAAAGGATTGTGAAGAATGAAGGATTTATAGAGATAATTTGATATTCTATTTTTGTTAGTAATCGAATCTTGTTCGTTGCCTAGTCTGTAGGTATTTATATTTAATATTAGGTAGGTATATACTTCAGCATCTCATATACAAAAAGTCATCGACCCCCACTGATGCTTTGGTGGTTTGGACGTGTTTAGCGGTGAGAGGAATCCTATGGAGAATATATGACTTCAAAGGGTATGGTAGAAAAGGTAGGGTAGGTCCGAGAATGACATGAAATAACCCGATGTGACAGTCGAACAATGTGCCAGTGTACTGTCACTTCAGATTCCTATAGCGTAGATGTGGCTTAGATTTTAATTAATTCAGTATTGGATGACATGTCACGATCAAATATCATGTAAAGAGTAAAAATAACAAAATAGTATTGAGTGACAATGCATGCATGTAATTGAATCTAGGAGCGCGTGCTAAGTAGGGTTGTGTGGTGGTTTATCTTATCTGCCTTATGGTTATCTGATGGTTAGCAGGTTATAATTAAGTAATTACTTAAAATCTTTTCTTATTCTTGTGGCGGTGTGTATTGTGTCTATATAATGTATGTTTGATAATGTATTTCAGTGAATAATTTTAATCGCAGTGCAAATAGTTTTAAAACTCTGTCTTAGACAAACACAGTTTTAAAGCAAGTCGAAAACAATATTAATTAAGTTGTGTCTTCTTCAGTAGAAACTTTAAAGTAGAAGTTTTAAAACAGTTGTAACAAGTGCTGGAGTGTCCTGATACAAGAAACAACCCCTTCAATTTCAGCAACTTCGTTTACTTCAAGTTGGTGGTAAGTAACATCAAATTTATCCCATTTGCTGGGTATTTTGGGAACTTATCCTCGACCTAAAAAGGAGAAAATAAAAAAAATATATACAATAAAAAGTCGAATTTCATGGTTTTATGACAAAATGTTGAATAATTATATATTATTCATTGTGTTAAATACGTTTTCTGAGAATCTTTTTATGAACTCTGCAATTCTTATTTAAAATTAATCAGTGTTTTTGAAAATATTGTTTCGTATACATAATTTCACGATTTTCGCATAACTGTGAGTAAAATACTCATATGTCCGTGGTAAAATATTATTTTCTCATCAATTTAGTAAATGAAAATAATACAAGTAGTAGTAGATTAATATTTAAGAAGCACAAACCTGGTTTCCTTTATACCCGATCGTCATTGGGGCTGTAAATGAAGGCCAATTAACCCCTCAAGGTTCGGAACAACATTACCAGTCGTAATGCGGAATGTGGAATTATAATGATTCACCTTTGGAAAGAAAAAAAATTATTCTTCTCGGTTTGTCTCAAATATCTCCCACTTGGCCTCCGTGAGTAGAGAGATATAGCTCTCGCCTGGCAATCCGACGGTCGCTGGTTAAAATCCCGACGTGCACAAATAAATCTTATTTTGATTAATTTTTGTTATGTCACAATTAACTAATTAATAATAATATAAATTATATTTGCGGCACGTTTCAGAGTGGAAGGTACTCTCAGTATTGATCTAGTGTAAGACCACCATTCAAAATTGCGTTGCTTGAAAGGGCTTTGGCCGTGTTTGGTGACCAGATCTGAAAAGCCAGGTTATTCCCCAAATCATTCGTCTTACCCATCTCCTTTCCCTTCCCACCACTTTCAGTCTCCTTCGTGGAATACAATTTTTTGGCAAGACAGCGTTTTTTTTATTGTGCAAACGGCATAAAAAGTTAGTTGACAGTTTTCTTACTAATTCCCTAGACAAAAGGAATTTAAATATTATAAAAATTAAGGACGTTTTGAGTGAAAACGTTACAAAACGTCTTTTTGTTAACATTTCATGTTTGATGTCAAATTTTTATTATAAATTAAGGAATGTCAATGTTATTTCAGATTCATAAGAATAAGAATCAAAGGTAATTTTATCTAATTTCTAAGATAGTTTTTCTTTCTACAATAACTTCAAAAACAAGAAATATACAGCACGTTAGAAATACCCGGAAACATTCCGAAGATCCATGAAATTTTGCCGTGTCATTGGGACTTTACACAGAGTTTTACGAAATCTAATGTAGACAGTGACCTTTCTCTTGTTTTGAAGGTCAAGTGATCAAAAATTCATCAATCTCGTAATAAAAATTGTATAAAAATCAAATCCACGCCGCCCGCCCGGTGTCCGCCACAGACACTCTAATTTATAATAAAAAAACACATAAATTTGTTTAAACACTCTACCGGTTTCAAAAGCACCCTTCCAAGAAGGGTTATGGCGAACCACAAAGTTAATGCTTTTTACAAATATACTCTAATTTATTTATTTACGGACAATTAGTCTAATTAACAACATAACAATACCACGAATAGAAAAAAAAGAGAGATCACAATGAAAGGAGATAACATATAGATTTAGAGCATTGACAAAATACATATAATATAAAAGTACATCGAGAAGATAACTACAAGTAGCTTGAAGAAGGATTTAAAAAGACTTTAAAAAACCACATTGCGTAACGACTGCCGAAAGTCATTTAGGCTTACACCAAAAAATTCAATGCTTTGATTTGCGTTGACAAGTCTCGACATTCTGGATAAAGGAGAATGATATCCATAAATAGTAGAATGTTGATTGAGGAACAGCAATTCATTATTTCGGAGTCTACGGGAAGGAATGTTAAACTGGATGAGTTGTAACAAAGCAGGTGTGTCAGTAATACTGTTGATAATTTTGAAAATGCATATTAGATCAGAGTCCTTTCTACGTTTTTCTAAAGAGGAAATGTTTAAAGTTTGTTCAATTTCATCATACGAGTATTCTCCTCTTATATAAATAGATGGATAAAATCAACTTCAAATAAATAATTTTTTACTCTTCGACGAGAAACAAAACTACCAATTCATTTAAAATTATTAATTGTGTTTATAAATTAAACTTATTTGAACTTTTTTTAAAAACCGTTTTAATTTGAAAATGATATAAAAATTGGGTCGGATATTACATCTTGTACTGTATTTAGTTCCAATTAGCGCGAACATCATATTTCCAATTCTTCAAAATCTACCCCTCTCCACGTTCTCGTAAAACGCTTGCATAATATTCCACAATTTGCATAAACGGTACCCATTCAATAGACCCTTTTATTAAACCGTTCAAAACATTCGAAAATATTATTATTCAGAATTTCAAGTGGGATTGGAATTATTTATACAAATATTTCTACAAGCGCTCTGTTATCGAACGAAATGATAAATAATACCTGAATTGGAACGTTTTTTGATTTATAACCTTCCAATTACAGGGAGAAGTTGAACCATGAAACTGTTATTATTATAATAAATATTAAATCTCGTACTTTCGGCTTGTAAGCGGAGATTACGCACAAGAAATAATTTCTGTTTTTTTCGATTCTATTTATCCACTGGAGCGATTTTTGCTATATATTGGAGCCATTTTAAATGTCTCCGATTGCTTTTCGGATAAAAAAATGCAATTATCTTCTTGATTCAGCAAAATTAAAGAAAATATAAATTTGTAGCTCCCACGTTTGTTTATTTGGACTTAAAACGAAGCTATTGAAACGCTTTATTTATTAAGGCCATGGATGTCGCAAATCCGAACTTCGTAGACTATTTTATAACAATGTTAAAAAAAAAAAAAAAAAATTTCACGCAGAATTTCTGATCAGCTGTTTACGTCTAAAATTAAGTCATATTTCCATAGATATACACCTTTCATTATCAAGTACACACTACAGATAATACACAGAAATCTAAGATATTCAATGTTGACTCGATTAAGTACTTCTCACGGCAGATTCAAAGTAACAACCACGCAGGATTCGCGCGGTTATAAGCTTTACGATTTCTTTTATATATTTTTTTATAAATCCTACAAGCATGAGATAAACGGCAAAATACAAGTTAATTAATTGGCTATACGGACTATAATAAGTTTTTTTGTCTCCTAGTTTAAATTCGAAGATGTGATTTTTTTAATGTTGGCGAAAAATTTGAAAAATGATCTTCTGAAAATGTCGAGCAAACGGAGATTTTTTCTTTCGCTCCAGTGGATTACAGGTTATATTTTCCTGTGGATAATTTTTCCAATGATGCAACGGAATTTGAGAGGCGGGTATAGGTACCGTCGCCCTGGGAATCATTTATTGGATTACCAACACCCCCGCCATGGGTTCGCTAAGTTTGTTGACTTAGCAGGGGTGCCCTAATTCATGGTGGCATGCCGGATCGGGAGAAACTGATTGAGGGAAACCTTTTAACTTCTACAGCCCGACTCCCTCGGAACATTGCATTCCACTGCAGTGGGAGAGATAGATTCAAACGTCTGTCACTCCTGGACACGATGACCTCCAGATTCTAACCCACCACTCATACCCTTTTTCTTCCCAGCATATTATTTCCTTCCTTTCCCAAAAAATCCATCAGAGCCTATGTCATATTTGGGGAGTTGCTACGTGCAGGTTGTTTTAGGGAAAGGAAGAAGATTCAGTTTTGGGAAGGAAAAGGGTATAAGGGGTGAGTATCTGGGGGTCAATGTGTCTAGGAGTGACGGACGTTTGAATGTATTCCTACAATGGGTCGAGTGTCCGAAGATTTACATTTACCTGAAATCCTTGAGTAAATAAACTGTTATTTTATATACATTTTTACAGATTTGCCTTTATTATCATTTAATCACATTATTCAGTTTTCTACTTGAAAAATAAAGTAACTAACTAGCTATCTAACCATCACGTCGTTTCCCAACAGGGGTAGGCAGAGAGGATGGACCACCAAACAAGGCGATCTTTGCACACACTTCTTGCCTCTTTCACATTCATATATCGTCTCATTTATTCAATTATGTAAAAAATAAAAAATGTTTTTTTTAATTATTACATTTCATTCAGTTTATCTTACACATTTTATAAATTAATCTACTAACAATTTGTTGTATTCCATTGTAATGACGATAATTCAATAATTCAAGTAAAATGGATGAAATGTATGTTTTTGAAAAATATTAGGTACTATTAGAATCTACCGATTTTTTTAATATGATTTATTCGTCCAAACTTTTTGGCAGGAATATAATCGCGGAATACGATTATTCGCACTATCGCAGCCACACTGCCATAACTCTAAAATCAGGTGTGGGTAGTTAATAATTATTTTTTGTACCTATCTTTTAACTTGTCAGGTCTACTTGTTCAGTTTTCGGAACAACTCACATAGGTCTCATAGAATTACATAAAATGACAAAAAAGCGAGTTGACGATAACGTTTATAATAAATACTAGGGTAGGCTGAAAAGTAATACACACATGCTTGTAAAACACGAACAAAACCAAATAGCAAGATCGGATGAAAGGTGCATTAAAGTACGATTCTTATTCCTACAATACACGACATCTTTTTCAACCCGATTCCAATTAGAGACTAAAGTCAACATTTCTCGCTTTACGCGATCGCTATTTTTATCTCTATTTTCATATCTACGATTTCAATTTTCACCAATGCAAACAACACACGAACCATGCTGTTTGCTGTGATGCCAACTGAAATCGTAGATATGAAAATAGCGATAGCGTAAAGCGAAAAATGTTGACTTTGGTCTCTAATTGAAATCAGGCTGAAAAAATATGTCGTGTATTGTAGGCATTAAGCTTCAAAATCATATAATTATTTTTCAACATAGTCGCCGTTAAGGCTAAAATAATTCTCCCATCATATCCAATATGCGAATATGGAAAAATCAAAATTAAAAAAAAATAGTCAAATTGAAAATCGCACGTCAATTATCAAAAGTCAAAACTCTCATATTACGGTGCGTGAAAAACATGGCGTACCCACGCATGCGCCTATCCACCGAAGTTCAATGTTGCCAACAAAATGACGACATTCTTTTATTAGTAATAATTCGAAAAATAAAATGTACAGTTTTTATTCAATGTGTAACAAAAACACGGCTTAACGGATGTGAAGAATTTTTTTATAAGTAAGTTTCAATATCATTAATAAGCTATACATAACACAGCCTTGTATCTTATTCTAATTACTTTCCTATCTCAATATTTCTAAACAATGCTTATTATGTATTATACCAACGTAATGTAGATACTCGACTTTAACGAAAACCGGTTACATTGTTATTATTATAAACTCAACATTGTTATTATTATAAACTCACATTTATAATAATAACAATGTCTTCAAACATTCTCGAAAATTGTAAAACAGAGTATATTTAGGATTATGACGAAACATGAAATTTTAATAATATCATTATTTTGATTACCGATAAACATATTTCGCCTGAAGCGAATCACTGACGTAACTTGATTCCCCTTCTTAGAATTTTCCAGATGATCAACTCCTAAATAAGCAACAACTGTTTGCATACAACTTGTCAAAAGTTGTAATTGATGTTTGAACTTTTTTGCTAATATTTTATAAATCGGAATATTTTTTCCGAACGTAACAGGTGGCGTTGATTTGTTTGATATCAAATACATGCTTTGATTTCGACAAAAATGTGATTTTTCTGTTACGCTGAAATCGCACCCCAATGGCAAGACAGCCGTGTGTCAAAACATGAAAATCTGGATTTTTAAGTTTTGTTTATTCACTATATAGTGGAAGATACTCTCAGTCTCGCCCTGGTGAATTATTAATACCATTCAGAATCAAAACGTTGCTTGAAATAGCTTCAGCTTTGTTTGGTGATCCGTTCTGTACGTCTGTACTACCCCACATTTCAAGGTCAGAGAGCTGTTGGTTATCTTGTGCGATATTTTTTTTTACATTAGCTCCACACAGGAGGCCCTGAATAAAAAGAATTCTTTGGGAATGGTTTGTGATGGGTCTTTCCAGGGAAAGGAAGGAGACAAAGTTCTGGGAAGGAAAAAGGTATGGGGGTGGGTAGGAATTTGGGGGTCAATGTGTCCAGGAGTGACGGACGTATAAATCCATCCCTCCTACTGTGATAAAGGCTGGAGAGACTAACTAACTAACTAACTAACCATCACGCCGTTTCCCCGCAGGGGTAGGCAGAGAGGACGGACCGCCAAACAACTCGGTCATGGCACACACTCTTTGCCTCACTCACATTCATACATCGTCTCATACATACTCTTCTATTATTCTCAGGCTGGAGAGTCTAGTTTAAAAGTACCTGCTAATGTTTCTAGGTCCCTTGACATTTATAAAATCGGCATTTTAGGCAAGAACAATATTAAAAATATTTTTTGTAAATTTCGAATTTTTATTTTTACTTTGTGTAAATTACGAGTATTTCATCAATTATAATAGGATTGCTAAATCTGGAATACACGAGCAGCAAGTGATATTGTACATGGATTTTGAACGATGACCACTGAAAAATTGTTAGAAAAAAAGAGATGAAAAATATTTATTTTGGTTGATTTTCATTACAATGGCTGTCATTGAGGAGAGATGACAATAAAACATGTGATCCATCACTTCCCGAAGGCGTGCTATGACTTTTTAACATTTTTTCGATTATGTTGAACGAAATTTTTTGTTGTTCTTGGTCTAAGGTGTAAATTCGTATTTTTTTTGTTTTTTTTCAAAATAACTAGAAATATTCGTATGAATATTCTTCACGTTATGAATAAAACAAAATCCTTCATCTAACTCGCATAATATATTATATATGAAAGGTGAACAAGGAAAAAAATATCTATTGGGTTGAGGAGTCCCAACCGCGAACTTTTCTGGAAAATATAGAAACGTATTATGAGGAGGGATATATATACTTCATGTTATAACTATATGTTTCTAAATTAATATACTACACACTTATACGGTTATCGTTACACTTTTGTGCAAACTGTTTAGATAAATTTAAATATGTTTTTGATTTATATGCACACTATTGGTTTTTTCTATTCTTATTTTGTACACACTGTTAAATTTTATGTTTTTGGTTTATATACACACTGTTTGTTGTTTCTAGGTAAAACAATAAAATGTTTATAACTTTATTACCCACGCACAGGCTGTGCCTTAGTGGGTCCCCATTACTCTTATGGTTTCATAATATGTAATTGTATTTATCTAATGTAAATATTAGGAAAAATAATGGAAAAAATAGAAGGTTTACATACAACTTTAAAATATCCATACTTATTATAAAAGTAAACTAATCATTGTAATAATTGATTTCCTCTTCCCGACTATTTATAGATGGAATATACATATTTAGTGTCGGAATCGTTGACCAAGGATATACTGGTCAAAGGTCGGAATGCTTTATATAGGTAGATACTAAATAAACCAAAACAAATACCTAGATTTTTCTTAATAATTTTTAAACAATGGCACACCCTGGAAAGAAGAGTATCTATATAAAATCTGAACAATGGATAGTCGTTTTAGGCAATATTCTAGACATTAGATAACAATGAACTCTGTCTGGTCTGGAAATTGTGTACATAAAAGAGAATTGCGATAAGTCAAACGCACCTCGAAATCCGTGAATACTTTTTTTTCTCTTTGTTTGTAGAGGCTGTTGGTATTATGTGTAGGTAGGTGAGTTCACTTTAACAAGTAATAAAAATGAGAAATTTATTAACATTTTCATATTACAGATTTATTAAAACTACCGGATCTATTATTAAAACTACGCTTATAAAAACGTAGGAATCATCTGCCAAAGTACCGACAGTTTTCTCTTAAATTTTAAATGTTATTTGAATTTGTACGGGTACCAACTTTTATTCATTTTGTAAATGAACGTAATGTATTGGAATATAGTTTTTTTAATGTTTTTTTTTTATAGATTTGCATAAGTAGGTATTACACAATAATTATTATTTAGGATGTGCACAAGAAATTTTTTGCACATTTTACATTTTTTTGTTTGACTTTGTGCAGAACAGTAGATTTATACTAAAAATGGGGCTATTTTACGTATTATTTATACGCACATGGCTAATAATATTACGTACATAATTTATACTACCTACCTGCACTAACTACATAATTTTTCTCAAGTTCATACTTATAGAATGATGAAAAAATATTTGCGTTTGCTTTCTTCCTTGTAATGTTTACATGTATTCATAAATTCGACTTTCTAATAGCGCATTTTTAAAGAGTACTAAACAATGGTTTTGATATATGGATCGATGGAAAAAAAACAGGCCCGAGATTATTAAGAAGTTTTAAATTAGAGAAAATGGATGCGGAATTTATCTAAAATTAGTGTTCATGGAAAAATAAAGCACTGGTATTCAAATCTTGTATAAAAAAGTTAAATTATATACTTACCACCATATTTAAAAAAAAAAATGAAAATTATTAATACGTTTGCATTTTAGATAAGGTTAAACGAAAAATGTTTTACATACAAAAGAACATTTTTAATGTGATGTTCATTTATAACAACGCGAAGCCTGAGTATGGTATCTGGTACCTATCATTTGAAAGTAAATTTCAAATGAAATAAGCGAAATGAAATCGCGTATATCAGATATAATTTTACTCCGAAAAAAGATATCTCTGAAAATCTGGAGGAAAGATGTTCATCTTTAACTGAAGTGTCCTTTTTTGTGTAAAAATGATATTTGGATGAAGCTGAATGGTTTATTTTGTACTGAAAAAAATTGCACATTAAATATTATTATACCCATTTAAATAAGGATAACTACCAAAGGTTTTTTTTAAGATGAAATGGCAAATTCTTTTGTTTTTTAATACTTAACAGAAGTTTGTAGCTTTTTGGCGTTGGAAGTTTTTATCTACTTATGTGGAGTTTCTAAAAAAGTGAAAATAGCCGAATCCTTAAATTTAATTTTTATACTTAACAGAAGTTTCTAGCTTTTTGATGTTGATAATTTTTATCTATGCCAAGGTTTATCAAAGTATGAAATGGCAAATTCTTTTGATTTCGTGTTTATACTTAATCAGAGGGTCCTGGCTTTTTGGTATATGTAGCTTTTATCTACATGGAGATTTAAAAAAAAATTAAAACGATTAAATCCTTTCATTTTTTGGTTATATTTAAAACTGAAGTTTCTAGCTTTTTGGTATGGGTAACTTTTATCTAGGTGGAGATTTAAAAAAGTAAAAATTGCTAAATTTTTTAATTTTATGTTTATACTTAACAGAAGTTTCTAGCTTTTTGGTATGGGTGGTTTTTATCTAGGTGTAGATTTAAAAAAAGTATAAATGGCCAAATCCTTTAATTTTTTGTTCTAGCTTTTTGGTATGGGTAGCTTTTATCTATGTTGAGATTTCAAAAAGTAAAAATTGCCTTTTTTATATTTTATGTTTATACTTAACAGAAGTTTCTAGTTTTTATCATGTATAATTTTTTATCTATGTGAAGGTTTATCAAAAGATGAAATGATTGATAAAATTGATTTTGTGTAAGAAGTTTCTAGTTTTTTGCTAAAATATTGTCAATTTGCTTTGTAATATTATTTTTTAACAAATCGTGGATGCGATCGACCACCTTTAGTAAATTTTGTAATACTTGTTATTACCAAGTAATAACGCTCTCTTGAAAAATGGAAAAAGCTCTGTCTGATGTCAAGAAATTTAAACAAAAGATATTTTAAACACCTACAGAATGGAAAAATAAAAGAATTGATAAGCAAAAAAATATTTAATTATAGGCAGGTACTTATCTGAATTCAGCACATAATCGGGTCTAGTTTTAAAAGTGAAACTTAATTTGAACTCAATGAAAAACATTTCGATGAGTTTATTTACTTCATAGACTCCAACATCTATTATACTAGCTCGATATACTGCCCACCTGCGGTGGTGAAGGAAAATCGGCATATTTATTCCATCCTATATTAGACAAGTTTACGGTCCTTCAAAGAATTTTGTTAATGTTATTAAATCATCGCACACGTTCCACCATGTTGGTCCTTCGAGCCGGATTTCAACCAGTAGCGGCCTCTGGATTTACAGTCCACGTTGGACACGGTATACAGAGAATTGCCCGACGCGACGTTGGGAATCACAAAATGGTAGAGCGGGTGCTTTTTGTTAATAATATTAATAAACTTCTTTGAAGGACGGTACGTATATATAATATAAGAAAGAATAAATAACATACCAATTTTCCTTCAACACCGTAGGTAGGCGGTCTATCCACAACCACGGGAAAGGAAGTTATTAGTAAAGGATATAATCAGATAAGGAAAGGAAGGAATGTATGCTGATCGATTTAAATTTTCGGCATTAAATATCGAGATTTTAGTGATAATAGTAATGTGGTAGTTCTGTTAGAACGTATGTCCTTAGCGGCGATGTAAACGGAACTAACTTGCCTATTGCTGGTCGTGTTCAAGGGTACGCAAAGTATGGTCGTATGCAAAGAACAGAACGCGCCAAACTGCACCAAACCAATGCTGACCTGAACTTCATACGATTCATTCTCGCGCAGGTTCAGTCACTTCATTGACTTTTCAATTACCGTAAGCGAGAGGGAAAGATGCGTAAAGCATACGAACGACCTTAAACTCGCCTATTGCGACGATTTCTGTGTTTTAAATTATGATTTTGAACTGCCATGAACTATTTTATTCTTATGTGTCTTGGTGGAATTCCATTATGATATAGTATAATAAAACAAATATAAAACTTTTTTCCACTTTAATTTTATTGACCGTAACCGATTTCAGCTCGTTAAAGCCATCTTTAGACCGGTACAAATTATTCTTAGTCTACGGTTTATATATATGGGGGAGGGGTAAAGGGGTGGTCTACAATTAATGTCGAATGTAGCAACACATCTTTTTTTACATTAACTCCACACAGGAGGCCTTGAGGAAAATAGTTTCCCTCAGGGTCTATGTAATCTGGGATGCTGTGTGGAGGGTCTTTTTGAGGAGAGGAAGGAATGAACATTGGTCTTGAAGAGACCCATGTTGTAGGAAGGAGGAAACACAGAGGCCGGCAAATCATTCCACAGCCAAGCTGTTGAACATAAGAACGAGTCAAAAAAACTACCCGTTCTCACGTGACTAGGAATAATATGCACCAGTCTGAAGATGACTTTAACGAGCTAAAACCGGTTACGGTCAATAAAATTAAAGTGTAAAAAAGTTTTATATTTGTTTTATTATAATATATTTAAACAGGAGACCTTGAGAGCGCCCTGAAAGAGTGTTACTCAGAACTGGGCGGGAAGGCGGTTGCACCTCAATTGTCATGGACACAGGCAAATAATGCTCTCTATTTATTTTAATATTCATAATTTTTTAACAGATATCAAAGTCCATTCAAGATGTCAACTTCCACGATCAACATGGAGGAGAGGAAGCCGCTGATGGACCAGCTAATGTTCGAGAGGAGGATGCTGTTCGGCTGCACGGCCCTCGTAGGACTGGGTATCATCGTCTGGATCACTGCCATCTCCACAGACCACTGGTTTGTGGTGCAAGGGGGGCATGGTAAGATAAATCAAATATCTATCAAACCATTAAACAGCACAATTTCATCGGTCACGATCATTCATAGAGTCTGGAAATCGTAATTCACACATTCAGCCATCTCAAACAAGCCTGAAGCCTGCACAAAGCGGCGATTACCCATCCCAACTAGAGCAGATAAATTAGTGAACGGTCCTTCCCATCAACATTGAAGTTGATATTTTTTTGTCAATATTAAACTAGAGGCTTTTGAGATGTGGTCCTATAGAAGAGTACTAGGAATTTCCTGGAGAGACCACATCACAAATGAGGAGGTTCTCCAAAGAATCGAAGGAGGAAGGCACCTGCTCAGGACCTTGTCCGAAAGGCGCGCAAGATGGATCGGCCATTCAATAAGACAAGAAGGCCTCTTGCATGCCATAATGGAGGGTATGACCGAGGGGACAAACGCTAGGGGACGCCCACGCCGAGGGTACCTGGAGGACCTGCTGGTGGACGTGCGCTGCTTATCATATGCAGAATTCAAAAGAGCCGCACAAGACAGGGAAGAGTGGAAGAAACGAATAGATGAAATTGCTGCAAACCAATCCCAGGATTGAAATCAGAGAGAGAGATTAGAATCAAAGAGCATGTTAGATTCTAAAATAATAATGGATTTTCTGAATTCCGCAATCATCTTATTGATAAAGATCATTCATACCTTCAGTAAAAACACCGGTGCTAAGATTTTACACATAAATCGTCATGGTAACAGGTTAAATAATTTAGAAGCACTCGAAATAAAGAAAGCTGTTAAAACAAAAACCCAAATCCTTAATAATCAGTTAAATGTGTCCAATACCCCGATATTAGGAATATTTCCCATAAACTAGTAAAAACTTTTAATCATCTGTTCAAGTGACGTTTTGTCCCTGTAGACATAATATGGTAACTCATTAGATATCACCCGTCTATTTCTCTCTATCACTACGTAAGATGTTAATTTCACTCTTGCACTATTCTTTTATATTATGTTTTGTCTCTTTCTGTATGTATTTATAAGCTCACACAATGTTTATTTTTGATCAGTTTAATTTTATACCCTGAAGATGCTCGTGTTAAGCGAAACCGGTCGGTATTAAAAAATTAGATAAATGAATCGTGGTTACAAAGTTATTGTTTTATTTCAATTAATATATTTTTATTGGAAGTTTTGATTGTTATACCCATCACTGTAATATGCAAGAAGAAGATAATGCTAATAAATCTAAACAAGACATGAAACCGAACAAGACTCAGAAAAATAAGGTAACGGACTGGGACTCGAACCCAGGATCTCTTGTCTTACTGGGATACAGCGCGCAGCGCCTTAACCAACTCGGCCATTGGGAACCACAATTTTTCTGTAATTTTTTTTTTAGATCCTGGGTTCGAGTCCCAGTTGCGACCGTTAGATTTTTTTAGATCCTGGGTTCGAGTCCCAGTTGCGACCGTTAGATTTTTTTAGATCCTGGGTTCGAGTCCCAGCTGCGACCGTTTTTTTTTTTTAGATCCTGGGTTCGCGTCCCAGTTGCGACCGTTAGATTTTTTTAGATCCTGGGTTCCAGTCCCAGTTGCGACCGTTAGATTTTTTTAGATCCTGGGTTCGAGTCCCAGTTGCGACCGTTAGATTTTTTTAGCTCCTGGGTTCGAGTCCCAGTTGCGACCGTTAGATTTTTGTAGATTTTGGGTTCGAGTCCCAGTTGCGACCGTTAGATATTTTCTGTATCTTCTTCTGTTTCATATTTTTTTTAGATTTATTAGTATTGTTTTTTTCTACAATGAAGTATGTATTAACTTACTCGCTAGTTGTCGCTGCTCAGCGCCTTGTGTGGGCATCGTATATTGTGTACGGAACCAAAGATAGTTCAAAGACATAAAATATTTCGTGGCATTAAGGGCTATTGGTTTAACTGTAATCAAAGATATTGAAATGTAAGAGATGTGCTATACGCAGTTTTTACTGGGTGGATCTGCGATTCCTGGTATCGCCGATATTGTTTACCAATAAACGAATAAACTAAATGAACGTCAAACTAAATGAACGAATTCTTTCCGTATTCAAACTATATTGTTAACCAATATTACACACCTTCAAAAAATCAACGAAATGAACAAATTCTTTTCGTATGCAAACTACTCCAATTGGGTAGTAGTCCGCCGACAGTCGCGCGGATATCATAGCATATCACTTGTATTTCAATATCTTTGACTGTAATCTATGTTATTGTTATGAGATTAATAATGACGGTGCTTTTTACTTATCGATTTATTTCATGATCAATGTTTACTATAACCGAATTTTAATAGGTACTAATTTAAATATTCTGTTCTGATAAAACTCTGTCATCAATAAAACTGGTAGTCGAAAAGTATAAAAAAACTACTTGCTATTTTGATATTTTTTACAGTCTATTTACGTTTTCATAATATTTATTTTTTTATTTTTTTTTTTTTTTTACATTAACTCCACTCAGGAGAATTTATAAACGGTTTAAAAGATAATGCGCATTGGTGTAATGCTAAATCGATGTAAACTTTTTATCTGTCTTGCATATGGCATGATTCTGTACAAACCGTGCTACTAAACACAATGTCCAAATGCTTTTGTATGTCCACAGTGTAAACATGCATCCAATGTGTCGTTACTGTCTTGTTTTAGGCATATTCATTCCGCAAACCCGACGATACTTCGTCAGCAGCCACTCTGGTCTCTGGAAGGTCTGCAGATCCGTGCTGGTCTCGACTCCAGAGATGTTGAGAGACAGCCAGGCGGGGAGACCCTTTATCACAACTACCAATAAACCTACTTCTACAGAGTTCCCTCCGCCTCCGGACCTTAAATCAACCACTCCACCCCCTTCAACCACCCCGTACTTCGAAACAAATATTTGGGATGATGCTACGCCTCCTCCCTTTTTGAAGACCACGCCAGCAGCTAATATTACAGTGACACCTAATTTAAGAAGATTTCAAAATGGTACAATACCACAACTGAATGCTTCAATGGCTGCGAAGCTGATACCATTTCGTAAGTTGAATTAATTTTTTATGTTGATTTTTAATCAATTTTATTTAGAAATTAAGCGAACATTTTTGTCCCGACTACCTGCGCCGGCGAATCTATGGTTAATGTTGTGGAGTAATGGAAGTTAAAGGAAGTGGAAAGGAGGAAGGTTAGAAAAGGCCTGGCTTTATCGATCTATTCACTAAACTTTGCCAAAGCCAAAAGTGAAAATGAATACTGATTGTGTATTGTGCCTTCCAATCTAGATCAGGTGCAAATACACTACCTAAATGTATTATTTGTTTGTATTTGTCAACATTACGTACCAAAACCGCGATTTTCAGATCGTTGTTGGAATAAGGGAACTCTGGGGGGCTTCCTTCTTTTCAAAGAAGCGTTGCAAGGATCGTACCAATCCCTCAGTTCCTCTAACATGACTCAAGGTTTTTTAGATATCTTATGTAATAAAAAGACATGAAAAATTGATGTAACTTTATAATACCCGCTAACTTCAAAGGAAATAGTAATGGGCATCTCAAAAAAAGAAACAAGAGACTGAAAATTGTAATAAGACGAGTGGAAGTCAAAGATATTTTGCTACAACGATTTTTGGTAAGTACCCAGGAACCCATTGAATTATTTCGATAATCTTCATACTGCTTTATAATTTTTTTAAGGAAATGCCAGGATTCAGAATTAAGATTAAAGAATTTAACAATAATCTGTGTAAATTACATAAAAAGTTAAAATAAGTTATTCAAGTTGGAGAATTTACTTTGTTTTTCGTTATTTTTGTTTGATGCAGTATGCGAAATATCTGTAAAATATATTTGGTGCGTTAAACGTTATCTTTTAACACAGGATTTGCAACACACTGAACGTTTCCAAAACTTTATCTTTACTACCTCCAAAATTTTTATCATTTCAACCAAAATTGAAAAGAAGCAAAAAATCCGAACGTGACCAACAAATCAGAGCAAACAAAAGCTTTTAAAAAAATCTAATATCGCTAGTGTTTTTTTTGACGTAAAAAATCGTAAAACGGGGTCTTTCATAATTTGAAACTTTACCCATGCAGAGCTTCGATAAGTTTACGATTTTAACTTTTCTTTTTCGCGAGCTTTTAGTGTAGAAACAACGGAGAACAAGGGAAGATTCAATATAGCAAGACCGAAAGTTTACGGTCGCGGCCAACTTTTCATTTGATCACCGTTAACTTTGATGTTTCTCATTTTTACGTGAGATTCTTCGTAACATTCAGCCTTCGTAGCCTTCCCTGGGAAACTCGCCCGGGTCCTGATTCCTCGTCCCAACTCTGAGCTTTCTTCTTAACTTTTGAGCGACAGTAAATTATTAATATTTCATATTTTACCATAATATTTTCAAGACTGTAGTTGTAATTGAGGCCACAAGCGCAAAAGTGGGCTAAGTCCAAATTTGCACCATTTGAGTGAAATTTTGGCATTTTTTTCAACTTGATGATGTGTATACCTATACTAGGGCAGAGACACTTGGAAAATAGTGAGATGGTGTAAATCTTAACAAATCATGTCCAATTATTTAAATGCTTTCAAAATAATTTGGAGTATCAGACTTCGTTCAACTAGAATTAGGTTAGGTCTGTAGTTATAAGCAACGTTGTAGAAATATATTATAAATTACATTTAAAAATACAGCGCCCTTGAGATGATTTTTCACAAAAACGGCGCTATACAAATCATCCAAATATTACTATTATTATTTTGTGGTTAACCTTGTTCGTTTTGTGAAAGCCTTTAGTATTGAAATAGATTTGAAAATTGTATTTTAAAATTATTTTGCGTGTCAGAAAAGTTATATTTTACGAGGCGGGTGTGAGTACCGCTGCCCCAGGAACCATTCATTGGATGACCAACACCCCATTATCTTTTTATATTTGTCTGTGTCTTGTTCTCTTTCATATTTTCGTTTAGATTATTAGTGTTATCTTCTTCTTCAATGAGATATAGATTATATTTTTGAATGTAGCTATTACTTTGTGGTTATCCATTATAGAAAAATGAAACAATATAACTTTGTATAAACCACTTATATAACTTATACCTACCCACCCAATCTACATTATTAACTAACAACGGCTCCACCCCTACCATAATAAAACATTGTTCTAAACTGTCAAATTAGTATAAGCTTTCCCTGACGAAGGAACGTTTGTTCCGAAACCGGTCGGATTTGCAAATTATATGAGTGGTTTATACAAAGTTATATTGTTTAATTTTTCTAGATATAGATTAGATCAACAACTAACATCATATGTTCAGATTTAGGCCTCAATTGACAGAGTCAGTACCAACTACCCACCCTAATGATTCACCATTCCATGTGACTATATTTAATTTTCATTTATCATTTTACACAAATCAAACATAACTAACTTCATCAATGAACTATATGAATATCTAAGCAAATTATCGAAAATTCTTACTTTTGTATGTGGTGATTTCAATATAAACATTTCTGCTAACCATAACTCAATAGAAAAAAATAATTTCATTAACATGATGACGCATCTCAACTTTAAATCTTGTATTAATAGTAACACTCGAGAAATTAAAAACCAAACTCCATCATGCATAGACCATATCTGGTGTAATATACATTTAAATGAAATAAAAAATATTAAATCTACTGTTTGGAAAACCAATATAACTGACCATTACGCGTGTCTTATATTACATGAGACAAATAAAAAACTAAACACAATACCCAAATTAAATCTTCCATATTCCCAAATAGACTATGAATTATTAAAAAAATCATTAATAAATGAAAAATGGGAAGAAGTTTTAAAAAATAAATGCACCAACCAAAGTGCCTTACTGTTTGAAAAAACTTTAACTAAACACGTTTTAGAAGCAACAAAAACAACACAGATCGTCCCCAATTCAAAAACAAAGAAAATTAAACCATGGATTACTCTAGGATTAATAAAAGCCATTCGAAAAAAAAATAAACTTTATAAAATAACACAAAGGCCACTAGTTAACAATAAAATTGTACTATATTATAAAAAATATAAAAATATATTAACTACTCTAATTAGAAAAACGAAAAACGACTATTACTCAAAAATTATAACAGAAGCTAAAGACAATAATAAAAAAATATGGTCAACAATAAATGAAATAATAAATAAAAATAAAACATATAAGTACATATCTGAAATATCAGATGGGAAATTAATATATAATGTACAAAATGACACAAAAAAATGTTGTAATATTTTAAATAACCATTTTAATAACGTTGGAAAAAACCTAGCAAAATCCATAAATTCGACCAATATATCAAATCCACAACACAGAACACAATGTCAAATAAATAAATTTGAGCCAGTCACAGAAGCCGACATTGACAGAACTATTTCGGAACTAAAAGGAGGTTCTGCCCCCGGCTTTGATAACATAGATGCTAAGACAATAAAAGCGATGAAAACATACTTAATTCTCCCAATAACACATATAATAAACCTAAGTCTAGCAAATGGCGAATTTCCCAATAATTACAAAAGAGCAATTATAACTCCCATTTATAAAACAGACTGTCCTAAAGACCCACAAAATTACCGCCCGATTTCCCTTCTATCAAATATATCAAAAATATATGAGAAAATTGTAAAAAAACAAATTTGGACATTCTTAGATGAAAATAAAATAATCAATGATAATCAATTCGGCTTCAAAAAAAAATACAAGTACTCACGACGCGATAGCAAAAATAACCAACTATTTATATACGGCCCTAGATTCCGATAAAAAATGTATCGGAATATTTATAGACTTGAAAAAAGCTTTCGACAGCATATCACATAAAAAATTAATAAATAAATTAAAATCTATAGGAATTAATGGGAAAGTTTTAGCATGGATAGCTAGTTATTTACATGAAAGACCACAACAAGTAAAATTACTAAATCAAGTCAGCGATTCAAAATATAGCGATTTTTCAATACCCCAAGGTACAGTTTTGGGACCATTGTTATTTATTATATATGTCAATGATATATTCAATATTTCTAAATATGGAGACATTGTCTCCTACGCTGACGACACAGTCCTACTACTAAAAGCAAACACTTGGTCTGAATTAAACAAAATGGCAAATACAGATATCAATGCACTAAAATTATGGTTTGATAAAAACCTATTGACTTTAAATTCTAAAAAAACCTATTATTTGCCATTTTTCATTAAAAAACAAGAAACACCTAAAGAAATAAACTTAATAATCCACTCTGTGACAAATACAGAAAACCACAAATGTAATATATCATGTTCAAAAATAGAAAGCAAAACTGATATTAAGTACCTGGGCATAACAATAGACCAGCGTTTAAAATGGTCTCCACACATAAATATTCTGAACAACAGAATAAGGAAACTAACATATATATTTAGATGTTTAAGAGATATTTTAAACGAAAAATTACTTAGAACCACATACTTCGCTTTCTGTCAATCAATTATACAATACGGCATTATAGGATGGGGCGGTACATATACAAATCAAACACAAACAATTTACATATCACAAAAACTAATAATAAAAACAATTTTAAAAAAACCCTACTCATATTCGTCAGAACTTTTATTCAAACAATTTAAAGTCAGAAAATTAAGTGCATTATACTTTTATCATGCAACATTACAAATTTATAAAGATAATATTAAAAACCAAGTTGCACCATTTAAAAATAACAGAAGTCTTAGACAAACATCAATACTTCCCACTCCAAAATGTAAAAAAAAAATTGGACAATTGAGTCATAAATATCTCGGAGCAAAATTTTTTAATTCATTACCAGAAAAAATTAGAAACATGAATACCAATATAAAACATTTTAAAACTCACCTTAAAAATTATACTGAAAACTTCGTTTAAATGGTAATTTAAATTTGATATAAATAAACCGAATGATATAAAAAAAGCAATACAATAACACCCCCCCATACACACAAGCCTTGCTTAATTATGGGGGTACATCAAATATATCTACCATGTAATTAAATACTGTACAAAATTTATTTGTAATTTATGTACCTTCTATTACTAATAAAAAAAAAAAAAAAAAAAAAAAAAAAAAAAAAAAAAAAAAAAAAAAAAAATTTTATTGTTGTGATTCCAGTAATTGAAAAACATTTTCAGCAATTTACAACGTTTAAGCTTAAAAGCATGTATCCGAATCCAGATGATACAAGTATTACGGATAATCACCTCGCGAAGCCATTGTCAAACCGTTACTCATAGTTTACAATTTTTCATATATGAATTATTGTGCTCGTTCCTGTCGAAAATCAGGGTTGTTAATTTTTACTTTTCAATTTCTAGGAACGATGCAAAATTGTACGTTAACCAACTGGGCACTTGTTTAAATTAGGTTTTATTTGACGTCGAAGAAAGCTTCTTTTTTATGTGAAACCGCACAAGTTCCCTATCTGCTCCCAACCCTGTGGAGACAGTGAGACTATGGCATTCTCAATTGGGGCATTCTCATTCTCAACTTATTTAGGAGGCGAAGAAGATGGGGAAGAGAAATGTAGGGAAGGTTCTTGACAAAAAAGTGGCATTTTCATACCCCTTTGAAAAGTCGTTGAAAAGTGGCGATTTTTTTAAAATAGTCCATAACCTAGCGTTAGTAACCTATTTAACCGGGTTTTTGTTTTTTATGACTTTTCAAAGGAGTGATGAAGTTGTACATTGTTGAGCTGTCCGGTCACCACGCCATTCGTAGCAGAAAAAACTATCAAATCTTCGGTAATTCAAATGTTCATACTTTTACCAGATATGTGGTGTACCCGATATGTAAGTCTATGGTATCGCTTTGAGTCGTCCTTTACTCACATTGATGCATTGCTTGCGTATATCATGTTGCAAAAAAACTTTTAAATTGATTTTTTTGGAACTACTTACTTACTTACTTACTTTTCGATCTACCAGCATCCATTTTGCGCTAACAATTGTAAGTAGGCGTAAGCCAGACAAAAAGTTTGATTTTTATCGCTGACATCGCTGTGGAAAATATATTCGTACTTTGCAGTAATACACACAACAATGTATTATATATATATATGTTCTTTGGGTAACTGCAATTGCAATACGTATATATAGTTAATGGTAAAGGCTCAATCTTCGAGGGATCGATAGATTGTCACAAAAACTAGTGTCCGATCGAAACAGAACTTCCTACTGAAACCGAAATTAAAACCTTTTTAGACAATCTATTGTTTATTGAAATTTGGCTTATTTTTTTACACTTACCCATAATTTTAAACCCATAATTGAAGTGTGTGAAAAAAAATAGGTACTGCTATAAAATAAACAAAAATTATGAAAATTAAGAAAACATGTTTAACCACTTCTTTGAACAAAAATGTTTGTCAATTATCAAACCTTACATTATAAAAGAAGGACCTCATTAATTGAGTATTTTAATTACGTTTTCAATTACAACATTCTTATCACTTAAATGAAATTTAAAAAAAAAACAATAAGTGAAGGATGTGAAATAAAAATTATTTATTTTTTTGATATTACTGCTATAAAACAATAAAAAATAACAAACATGTTCACTGGAAAAAACTAACTAACTAACTAACCATCACGCCGTTTCCCCGCAGGGGTAGGCAGAGAGGACGGACCGCCAAACAACTCGATCTTGGCATACACTTCTTGCCTCGTTCACATTCACACATCGTCCCATCTTCACTGTGAATAAAATAAAATATGTGAGACAGAAGTAAAAACAAAAACAAACACTTAACTAATCACTATACGCGATAAATAACGCATAATCACAACACAATCACGCCGGACCTGCCGGCGAACTCAGCTGACGATGGCGGGTGACACACGAGCCACAAGTCAACCGAATGACGCGACGTACGATAATTCATGAACGCAGAGTTTCAGTGCGGCCGAAGGTTCGGCAGATCTTCTGCCGAAACCGAAACTAACGCCGAAACTAGATTTTTTGCCGAAACTTGCGAAACCGAACCTGCGGTCGGTCACTAACAAAAACAATTTTAAAAAACTCTTAAAAAATCGCTTGCACTCCACTGACTATTTGAAGACGAGTTAGATGAAAATTCGTGGTTGGAAGAATGAAAGTTTTTCATCCAATTTGAGCCCATCAATTTTAACGACTCTGAATTTAACATTTCCTGTCTAGCGCCAAAGCTCCGGTCCTAAGCCTAGTACGAGTAAAACCCAACCTAACCGAACATTAACTAACCATATCAACAAAGGGTCTTTCTTTGTCCGATTTACTTCCATAAAATCGAAGTAATATTTGGCAATTTTGAAAAGGCCAACATAAAACACAAATTTGTGAGATTTCACCTTCAAGGACGCTTAACAACGCTAAAGTAACTTTAAACTAAAGTTATAAAACCTTCAAAACATTGGTTTCTGCTTTTTTGCTGACTTCACGGGATGTGAAGTGGCTCAGATACAAATCTAAATATAATTTAGTTTCTAAATTAGAAAGTCTAACTCTAAAATAAGATCTTCAACTTTGAAATTATTTAAGGTTGAGACATTTGTATTTTCTTCCCTCGTATATCACGAAGCACTCGCTTTAGGGTGAATTTCGTATTTTAAAAAAAAGGTTTATTATTTGGTTACTTCTGGTTAACATTAATTTGGTTTTCGGTAATTTCCCGGTAACATTTGTTTTTTTCTCAACTTTTCTGGGTAACTGTTCAGTCTCATGGACTCCATTTTGATTCTAATGATTATATCCATTTATTATTTTTAAAACATTAATTCTATGGATTATGTCATAAGTAAGTATTATAACACGCAAATTCACTATGTTTATGGTATAAAATATAAAATTATGGAGGACATTGAATATTTTGTACGGACAACTAATCTTCGATGTTAAAAAATATTCGTATCAACTTCGTGTTATATGTAAGTTCTGCAACTATTTTAGTTTTACTAGCTGACCCGGAAACGCGTTGCTGTGGCTAATGAAATGCAACGCCATCTGCTGGTTGGTTACCCAACCTTTATAACCAACGCCATCTGTTAATTTGCATTCAAATCCAATCCACACCGCTCGCTTGCCAGCCCGCTTCCTTTATATATTATATATTTCAACCAATTTACACCTTGACAAATGTACTATATGTATTGGTGAAAACCGCATGAAAATCCGTTTATTAGTTTTTGGGTTTATCGCGAACAGACGGACTAACAGATGCGTCGGAGGACTTTTATTCTCTACATAAGGGACGTACTTGACTTACTTTAACCAGCGATTCCTGACATTATTTGGAGTAAAAAATTTAAATGAAATTTTGGTCTCCGGTGACTTTTTTTGACCACTTTTTTTTTCTTTCAAAAAATTTTTCTTCAAAATCAAACAAAAAAAATTTTCTTCCGCATGTTGTCAATGGTCACTCAGCCGGGTGTCCGAAAAACCCCTACCCCGCCTTCAACTGTTCAACAAATACCATTTTTTTATGTTATTGTAGAAAAAAAAAACTTTTGTCACCGTATTAATGTAGAGATTATTGTGGCAACTATTTTGGTGTTCAAAGTTTTTTTGATAATGGCCTTCAATCCTGAAATCAAAACAAAAGTACTTGCAGAGCTTAATAACAACATAATTTGGTTTACTTTAAATTTAAATTTATACATACAGAAATTGTGTTTTATTTACAAAAAAATCAGAGTGTGCAATTCACACGCAGCAGAAGTGAAGATTGGATATTGATTTTACAAAAACAAATGTTTACTTTTTTGGATTTGGTAGGTTTCGAACCTTCGTTCGCTGGATGTCTCTATGGGCGCTGAGAGTCGGGCGCTTCGTACCGCGACGCTATTGGAGGCCCGAGCGTAGTCGTGAATTTACCGCATTATATTAGAACCGAGGACCGTCAAATAATAATTTTTTGCGATGCATTTCCATTTCATCCGAATTTCAAATCACTAACGGGGCTTAAGAAGTTTCACTTAAAAAAAGACAAATATATAAAAATCTTCTACTTCCATCACAGTAAGCGGAAAGTGAAAAACATTGCTGTGTCGTAATCAGCTGGTAGTTCGACTAGATGCGAAGCCAACTTAATCAAAGTCTTTGAAATTTTTACAATATCTGTTGGGTTTGAAGTACGGTGTTTTAATTTTAATGAACTAACTTCGATAATTTCTGTTTCTCCGACAAATATTCGTATTTTGAAATATGCATTCATTTTGCAACATTTATTATTAATTTATCCGACAGGCTCTTTCGATTTCATCTATAAATCTATCCAACCTAACTTTGACTTTAATTCGTTTCGATGCATTTTTCCGCCCCTGCCGCTGCAGTTGAATGCAATGTTTTACAGCACTGCGACCAGGAATTGCATTTAACATGCATAGTGTGTGCTGTACACTGAACACTCATTGTACACAGTGCACCGGAGATACTGCAAACAGTGCACATTGCACATGAGTTCACACTTTTACGATTGCAATCGCTACCAAATTGCCTATAACAAATTATCGCTTAAATGGATCACATTCCATGGATGTACGGGCGAATGAAAACCGACGAAGTGAAATTGGTTTCCATTGAAACTTTAGATAGGTATTTAAAAATTACACTTTACGTCAATGTCGATATTTTGTTGTTAATTTAAATGGCGATATCAAACTATACATAAATATTTTAGTTCAGTACAGTAATGGTACCTACAGATTTCGGTTTTAATTCTTTAATTCATATTTTTTTACATTAACTTCACACAGCCTGAGAAAAAAAATTCCCTCAGGAAATTTCCGTATTTGGGGATGCCGTGTGGAGGGTCTTTTAAAGGAAAGGATGGAGATGAAGATCTGGGAAGAAAAGGGGTATGAAGGGTTGTTAGGGATCTGGGAGTCAGTGTGTCAGTGGAAAAATGGACGCATGAATCCACCCTCGTATTGCTCGCGATGTGTCGAGAGATTCCGGCTGGAGAAGTGAAAGAGCTTCCCTCAACCGGTCTCTCCCGATCTGGCCCGCCACGCAGTTGGTGGGCAGACGCATCCGCCGCCAAGATCTGAACAATATAAATATTATCCTCACCCCATGAATCCGGCACCTCTGCTATATCACCAAACGTAGCGCAATACTTGAGATGACCTATGGCAGACGTGTAGGTTATCTAATAAATGGTTCCCGGGGCGGCGTCCCAAATTTCAATTTGGAAGATTTCTTCGATTTCTTTTTTATGTTCATTGGTTCATTTTTGGTACGTTATGGGGAAGATATCTAAGTGCTCACAATATTAACACGTTGTGGTGGTGGATCAGAAATTTATTTTGCCAATATAATTATTACGACGTAGATTTTCGTTGAAGCTGATATCCTTTAGTTTAATCTTCTATTAAAATTTTCCCTGCAATTTGAGGTAAAAATTAATACAATCAGACAAGGCTCAAGTGAGTCATTAGTATAATTGTGAATAAAAAGCGCAACATCACCAGAGTAAATTGAACAGCCGTCCAAACAATGTCCAGTATCTCGCTCGTTCTATCGCAGCCGGAAAATTTACGTTTTAAACTCAACAATTCTTTACCGTAAACATACGATATATAGAATGACTTTTACAAAATTATAATATATTTAAAACTAAATATATGGATAAGAGTTGCGTGAAAAACGCTTAAATTCAATCCTTCTGGTGTGACTTTATGTTACAATCACCGATGCTTTTGACCTACCGGGTCGAGGGGTTGAAAAAATAAACTGAAGATTCTCAAAGTTATGCCTACAGTTTTTTCTTTGGGGGATTGTTTTTTTTTGTATTTTACATATAATGCACATCACGAAAAATAAACTTTTCGAATATAATATTTTCACTTCTAATCAACCCAATAATCTTTGTGGTGTCATTTTTAATTAAATGAAAGAAAAAAATCGAATGCAATTAACACGCGGTAGAAGCGAAACTTGAGCAAAACAATCACAAACTATGAAGAACCAATGAACCTTGAAAAGTGAGGTCATATTCAAAGCGCAGTGAACAGGCGAATGAGCGCAGACCTCGCATCTTTTCCGTTTTATATCTCAACCAATAGGAGCCTTGATAGGAGTATAATGCTTCGCAGGTGCTGTACGCGTCATTTCCGTTTCATCCAAATTCCGAATCGCTAACAAGAATAAGGAAGTTTCACTTTAAAAAAATAATTTTATCCTGACGAAGAAACCATTGGTTTCGAAACATTTTGATATTTTTGATTAAATAAGAAGTGTATATTCGTTATTTGTTTTTGGAGTGTTATGCCATGTTGCACTACCTCCTTCTTTGGCCAACGTTTAGGACATCGTTGCAGTGTCCATCATCAGGGCAGATCCGGTGTATGTAAGTAGTGTATATGTTACTGTAAAAGCCCGTAAGTTGGTAAATCTTAAGATTTACTAGAAAATTTATGATTTACCATAGTACGAGCTTTTTCAGTAACATATACAAATTGATTTGTTTTATTTAATTATAAATATATTTCTCAGCATTGAGAAATATTTGCGAGTAACGATTATGACGATAACATTAAATCCTTTGATTTCAAAGTTCACTGCGTTTCGAATGGACAAGGAAATCGACCCAGTATTAATACGGGTTGAACCGTCGAGTTAGATAAAGTTCTGCAATTGCAAATCATTCAGAATACCATTTGATACACAATAAAACATTGTGAAAAATATACTTCATCCTTAATCAGATCACCGTCGGTAATGCGAAGCCAACACTTCCCCGGTGCAATTATCAAAGAAAATATGTACATCGAGTGCTTTCAAATGAATCTCTTTCTACAATAACTTGGCAGCATAATATTATAATGCTCTCCATAACAAACATTGCTTAAACCACCTGCTCTAACCAACATCATTCAAGAAAGCAAAAGAAAAACTAATAAACTTCGCCACAGCGAAGATTATAAAAATAACTTTCTTCTCGCAACTGCGCTTGACGAAAAACAAAAACAGAATTTCTGTAAGTAGTCATTACTCGTGTTTCTTATCAGTAATATTTCCGGCCTGTTAACCCTTTCAAATAAACAATGGCGCATGATTCTCGCTCGTTTTTTTGCCCTGTTCAAAATATTATCCGTTTTGTCTGAAATCCGTCTGACCTGACCTTTATTATTTCATCTGCTCATTATTTCCCGGGAACAATGGACGCCCGGTGCCAGGATAAACCTTGTAGCCGGGATAAACAGTGTAGCAGGGATAATTTGGCGGGAAAGAGGGTCTGCTTACAGCTTCCAGATCTAATTAAGCGGGAACCGGGTTCCTTTGTTTGCAGATAAAAATATACTTCTATAAGTCTTCCTCACCGGGCGCGCTCTCAACCAGAGACCACCAACACTCGTTATTCTTAATTAAGTTTATTGTTGTTTTTATTATTTAGACTTGCATCTTTCTGGTTAGATTTATTTTTTGTTTTCATTTCCACCAATTTAAATCTAATTATTTACACTAGTACTTTTGTTCCTGTCCTATTCAATGAACTATTTAAACCTTTGACATTTTTTTTTAAATCTATTGAATTAAATCTATTGTTTTTGTCTTGGTCACTAAACATGGCAAAAACTGTTTTTAACAACATCACGATTAATTATTATATTACGATTAAAAATAAGGTCTTCAGCAAAGACTGTACTGAGAGTAACTATTTTTTTCCTTCTCGAGACGTATTCAACGTATGACCTCTGGGTTCAAAACTAGGTAACTTAATACCTTATCCTATTCAATAACGACGTCAAAAACTAATCTTTAATTCAAGCAACCTAAGCCAAGATTAATACATATTTAGTTAGGTACCCAAATTACCAAAAAAAAATCTACCTCAAAAGTTATATTCTGTTGAAATGTTGAACTTCCCTATCACATAGAAAATATTCATACAAATCCAGTAGTATTTCTGACTAAGGGAACACCTTCAGACTATTTGCCTCGAGTCTAGAAGCTTACGTGACTCTTTTCTCAAGCTGCTAGTCACCCAACTTACCTAAATGCACCGCTAGCTGCTGCCTACGATACTAGCTGGTTCAATGGCATCCCTACTATGCCCTGATATCCCAACTATGGCATCCCTACCTGCTCCGCTATCTGCTCCAAAGCAGCCTTACTAGAACGTACATACTACGCTAGCTGCTAGCTACTCTATTAGCTGCTCAAAGCAGCCTTTCTATTACGATCCTACTAGCTGTTTCAATAGCAGCCCTATACTAGTTGCCACCTGCTCCAGTAGCTGCTAGATTCCCTACAATTCCAATGACAACCCTACTAGTGAACCTACCCGTTCGCTATCTGCTCCACTAGCAGCCCTAGTGGTACCTACCTATTCTACTAGCAAACCGTGGTACCCACATACTCTGGCAATGTGAAGATATATTAAAAAAATAATGACAACACTGACAGACATTGATTTGACAAAATGCGGGGCTACAATTGTCTGCCGAATGTGAAAGTATTGCGTTAATAATGGACGGGAAACATGGCATCACTCAATTTTTCTTTATGAATTTAACAAATTTTTTTTGTTATTAAAAATGCGCTTTTCTTTCAAAGAGTTATTATTTTGGTTTAAAATGGATATAATACTACGCATTTTCGTCAAAAATCTTTAACATGTAGTTTTCTTTTTAGATACGTGTTAAAATAACAGTAACATATTTTAATATTCAATTTCCTTAGAATATGACGTCAAATCATCTCCTTTCAGGAAGTAACATCGATTTCTAAATACCGGAGCACAGCGTCCTTTTAAACTTAAATTATTTTTCTAAAAGCAAATTATTTAGGGGCATCGCATATGAGCTATTGCCGAATATATATTCTTTCTATTTATCTACAAAGTAAAAATTGTTCCTCTCCTTTCTGTTCCTTTAAAACTTTTTTTTTGAAAGGATGAAATTAAACTGCTGCTGAAATTAGATCCCTGAGGCATATGTGTGCTAAAACCATGTATGATCGTGTTAGAAATGTGGATATCTGCAAAGAATGTAAGGCTGATGTAAGCATAATGAGTAAGATTAAGAAAGGGACCCTCAGATGGCTTGGGCACGTAGAGCGAATGAACGAAGAAAGTAGTGTAAGAAGAATAAATGACGCAAATGTGAATGGTAGAATGGCACGATCAAGTGAATCAGATACTTTAGACGGGCCATGCCAAAAGTCAGAATAATAGAAGAGTATGTATGAGACGATGTATGAATGTGAGTGAGGCAAATAGTGTGTGTGAGTGAATTTAAAATATGGTTTCCGTATTTTTGTTCTCGGTATCATGCACTAAATAATGTTTAATGTAAAAATAAGGTTAAAAAGTAAATAAATTGGTGTTACCATTTTAAAAAACCATCTGCATTTATGTCTCCAACTTTTTGACTTTTTGACTCGCTCCAACATCAGTTCTACCACTGCCCTCTCTAGCTCTCTAGCTCTCTAGGTCCAGGTGTTGCTGACTTTTCATTTCGTTCGGTCGCTTTTTATTATCTGGAATAATATAGCTTTTTAGTGTTAAGCTGTCTGGGAAAGTGGCGGGAGAAAAAATGTTTTTATAAGGGTACAATTTAACGGCGGCTGAACTCGACATTTTCTCGTATAATTTCATAAATGAATACATACAGAATTGAAAAGTATTTCGTAAAAAGAAAAATAACATACTGAATAAGCTAGTAACTACATCAGGTCATTTCCCGCAGTGTTGAACAGAGAGATAGAGAATGGAACCCCACTAATACAAGTATGCTAGTCCCAGCGAGAGATCATATGTTACGTCATAGTTCTAGTATCTTTTTTTATATTAGCTCCAGGGAAATAATTTCCATCAGGGCCTATTCATCATTGAGGACGCTGTGCGGAGGGTTTTTCAAGGAAAGGAATGAGAGGAAGATCTGGGAAGGAAAAAGCCATGAGGGTTGGGTAGGACACTAGGTATGTGTCCAGGAGTGACGGACGTGTGAATCCATCCCTCCCATTGGCTTTGCAAGGCCGAGAGAGTCCGCCGCCCAAGTTTGGACAATTCTCAATCCATGAACCAGGACATCCTCGCTAAGTCACCAATCGTAGTGAACCACTATGTAGTACGTAGTAGTGGATATCTATGCCAGAGGTGTTGGTTATTCAATAAATAGTTACCAGGGCGGCGGTATCCATACCCGCCTCATAGATTAAGTTGTCTTGTCATTTTTTATAATGTTTAATATTCGAACATATTTTTTAAATATTAAAAATTAATCCAAGTAAACAATCTAACAGATCTGCAGTTCACTTTTTGCGTTGAAGTGAACAGAAATTTCCCGAACATAGACCAGTGCTAGCGATCTAATTAAGGGTTAATTTGGAAAAATTAATGAGTTTTGTCCGGGTCTTGCGGCGGATGCGTCTGCCTACCAACTGCATGGTAGGTCAGATCGGGAGAGACTGGTTAAGGAAGAACTTTTAATCTCTTCAGCAGGACTCTCTCGGAACATCGCCTTACACCGTAGTTGAAGGTTTGGATTCATTCATCTGTTACTACTGAACACACTGACTCCCAGATTCCTAACCGACCCTCATACCTTTTTCCTTCCCAGAACTTCCTCTCGTTTCTTTCCTTTAAAAAAAACCCTCCACACAGCATCCCCAAAGATGACAGGGGGAATTATTTTCCTCCGGAGATCCTGCGTGGAGCTAATGTAAAAAAAGGTAGGGTAAGTGTGAGGTGTTGGGCGGTTACTCGACTGAATGTCCAGTGATAATAATAATAATTGGATAAAAATATATGTAGTATGGCGCTTTTTTGTGAAAAATCACCTCAACGCTCAACGGGCGCTGTACAATTTACTAGGAATTCTTAGGTTCTATCTAATTTAACCATTTACAAATGGATACAGAAACATACTGACCTGGCAGGTCACTTCTGATAAACACTTTAATTAGAAAGTTTATGCTTGGAGAAGATACGGCTTTGCAAGCGGAGGACATTATATTTAAAACACCGGACATTGCACGATTTTACATTTGCTACCCCCATCACTACCTTTACGTATTACCTTTATGAAAAGATTAGGGGCAAAACTAGAGTTAATATTTATTTCGAAAGACTGGAAGGGTTTAGGACTCTTTAGGGCTGGAGAATGTTCATGAAATGAACTTTACAAACGCTTACAAAAAGGATTTTTATTTTTTTGGTTTTTTTTTTAATTTAATTTTTCTACATTTTTACAAATTAGTTATTTACAGTTTACAGAAAGTTATTTGCAGAAAGTTTTTTTTTTGTCATGTGGAAGATTTTTTTTAATGGTTTTGAATAAAGAAAAATGAAGAAAAAAACAGAATAGTTTACATTTTTTCCAAATCAGTGGTTAAAGTAAGTCAAGCACGCCCCTTCATACCCTGTATAATACGAATTACGACTTGTTTATATTTTACGGTTGTAACATCGAAAAGCGCTCTGAAGCGGTTTTTCCCGAAGTTTACATAGTATACATAATTATTCGTTGAAAATCCTACGATTCTTCGACAAACAATTAAGAGAAACTTATTGTAGACTCCGTTGTTTATTTCACCTTCTTCTGTAGACATTTATGCCGGCTATGCTTACACTGTGTACTGTTCCTTTATATTTGGCTTTATAGCTCTGCCATGTATTCAAATACTCTTCTCGGTAAGTAAACATGTTTGGGTATAATGACGCGTTAATTTGCACGAACACGAGAAAAACATTAGCGTTCAAGGTTTTCTGATTCCATTGTTTTCTGAATTGTGCAAACTTGTTGATGTGTAAATTAATGTGGTGATCTTCCTCAGAACATGCAGAACTAATTTGTTGATTTTGATAAAATTATTGTATGTTAAAATCATGATGATGTTAAAATGATGTTAAAATCATTGTATAAAATATGTTTACATGACAAATAAACGTGGTGGTATCTCAACATCCCTTTGAAAAGTCAGGGATGGTGTACGGAGGGTCTTTTTGTGGAAAGGATAAGTCAACGTGGAAGAAGTGTTATAGGAGGGAGGAAACGTAGAGGCCGGCAAATTATTCCAATTCCGAGGTGTTGAACTCAAGAACGAGCGGTGGAAATGACCAGTTCTCAAGTGGCTAAAGTCAACTGCGTACAAATATTGCGCATGCGTTTGGCATGTTTCCCGATTGTGCACCGGTGCCGAATGAATCAAGGAAACTTAATGATTGGTGGTTCTGCTTGCGCTTCGGTTCCCAGACGTATACGCAGCATAAGAAAAAATAACATGAAGTGAGGAGAGAGGAGAGGGATTAAAAAATGACAAAATACGTCTACCCTTAAATTTTTGATGTTTTACAAATTACTTTGGAATCGAAAATTTATTAGATATGATTTTATTTATTGATCACGGCCAAAAGTATTTTTGTTATTTATTTTTGCCAACTCTCCTTTAGCCAACGTTTCGGACAGCGTCACGGCATAACACCCCAAAAATAAATAACAAAATAGAAAATGTATTATATTATCGAAGAAAGCAAACACTTTGTGGCTTGACATTATACAGAATGAAACAAGTTCTTTGTTTAAAACCACTTTATTTTGATTTATATTTGTCGACCGGTTTCGGTTGATCTCAACCTTCCTCAGGACAATAAATATGTTTATAGACAGTTTTATGTTTTGATTGTCCTGAGGAAACCGGTCGACAAATATAAATCAAATTGTTTCATTCCGAAAATTTATTACTTGTACGATCGGTGTAGGAACTTGTTTAATTCGAAAAACAGTTATAGTCTGTCAAAAAAGAGTAGAAAATATAAAAACTGGAACTACTAAATTTGTAGACTGGCAACACCAATTTAACTGTCAAATATTTTTTTGAAGTGCAATGACACTGAATGTATAGAACACAGTAAACCACATTTAAAAAAAAAACATTTTTCTTCATGACATAAATTTGATTAAAAGGTGATTTATAAAGCGATTTGCCTTAATTTAATTTAACATAAATTTGAATTTAACAATAGATAGAAAGGAAGAATCACTAATGGTGATTTTAGTTATACTACTTTTAGATCTGAATGAGTTAAATATATTCAGATCTAAAATTAGAGACATGATCTAAAGCCCAGGCAACGCTAGGTCCTTTATCTAGTATTAAATAAATATGAGCAATTTGTAAACTGTGCTTTATATTTTATTACATTATAGTTATTCTTCATTATGTTAACACAAAATTTCAAAGGTATAATAATAATATACCTATATGCAATTCTAATTTTGAGATAGGCAAGTATCTATACTGCAATGAAAAGATATTTTTTCCACTATTATGCCTTTTTAAGTTTTTTATGAAAATGTAGGTTACACAGCTTACTTTAACACCATGAGTTATGTGTTTAGTATTGCCATTTGATCAACAGTGGCGCCCTCATATATTTTCTACTCTTATTTGACAAACTGTACGTTTGTTTTTGAATCCATGTAGTTTGTGCTATAGAAATCTATTGATGTCCTTGTGTTTACATAATGTGTTTGTCCTACTTGGTTCGATTTAGAAAAGATACCGAAGTACAATTCGAATTTTCTGCGCTTATTGGTGAAGATTGTAAAAACTGCTCTAAAATTATCTAAATTAACAGTGTTGTCATTGCAGAAACCTGCTGCATTTCTACACTGGCCAGTGCAGCGAATAATGGTAAGACAGGGACTCTTTGCACTCTGAGGATGTAGCAAAACTGCAACCATCAAATTTAATTAATGTTGCACCGATAGTGCAGGACTTAAGCCAATTCTATTGTTTGGAATAAAAGTCCTCAGTAAAGCAGTACTTTATGTTTTTCCTTCTTATGTGTTGTTTTGTGTTGTTCTCTGTTATTTTGCCTCAGGTATTCTTAATCGCTTTTAATGTTGTAAATAAACTTATTTGTTTCAATTTAAGATATCTCTTCAATTTAAGCTTTTAAAATTGATTTTTTTCTCTTAAAATTATTTTAGGGTATATTAGTAACAATCTAAAATCCGGTCATCGGGAGGCAATAATTTTTACGATGGAACTAATTTTTTAAAGGGAGCCAATTAATAATTGACCGTTATTTTTTGTCCTTTGAATTAATGTTTTGCATTTATATGAGTGACAAAAAAAGAATACAGATCATTATTTTATCTGTGTTTTCTCCTGAAATGAAAGAAATGCATAGAATTCTTTAATCGGTACATACTTACTGCCGCAAGTGATTAGCAATTTGGCATAAAATTAATTGGTTTTATTTAGACTTCTCGGCGAACACGGAACAAAATTAATAAAATAACATAAAAACATTTTTGTTATATTATGTTATTTTTTTTATTTTTAAATATTCAAAATAAAAATGTTTATTTAATAATTATTACAAGTCTTGCCTCGCCAAGATGTTTTCTTTGTCAAAAATAGTATAAGGAAATAAATTACACACGACATTTTAAAATTATGATTTATAAAAATCAATTTTGCGGGCGAGTATGGCTACCGCCGCCCCGGGAATCGTTTATTGGACAACCAACACCTCTGACATAGGTCACCCCAAGTGGTTCGCTAAATTTGGTGACTTAGCAGGGGTTTCCGGGTTCATGGAGTGAGGTTGGTCCGGGTCTTGGCAAAGGATGCTTCTGCCAACCTGCATGGCAGACCGGATCGGGAGAGAGTGGTTGAGGGAGTCCCTTTGACTTATCAAGCCGAACTCTTTCAGCACGTCGCCTGACGCCGCAGTGGGAGGGATGGATTCATACGTCCGCCACTCCTGGACACGCTGACCCCCTAGATTCCTTACCACCCCTAATACCCTTTTCCTTCCCAGAACTTCCTCTTCTTCGTTTCCTAAAAAGACCCTCCACACAGCATACCCAAAGATGACACAAGCTCTGAGGGGAATTATTTTCCCCAGGGCCTCCTGTGTGGAGCTAATGTAACAAAAAACCCGATTCAACATGCATACTTTCACAAAATATATTTTTAAACATTGTAAAAATAATAGAGGTAATTCTTTTGTTGAAGAATGTATTTGCGTTTTCGTAGTTATTAGCTTTAAATGTTGTGAGTTTGTGACTGACATAGTTTACTTCTAATTCATTGTCTTTATTTTTCATCTGCGAACAGATGCTTCTTATTTTAGGATTAGCTTCGTTAGTCTTCCTAACCGAAATAAACTGTCGGTCTCCGGTTCTTCTATTTTCTTTGGCACTGAATGGTTTTTAACTATTTTACTAATTACCTAAGTATTCATTTTGTGATTTTTAGTACAATAAGTGGACTCATTTTAAATAATTGCCTAAAAGTTTTCCAGCAGTCAAAAAGCGTTTTAAGACCTAATTTTAATTATTTTTTTGTGTGCTTGTATTTAAGTATTTATTATGTTAAAAAACATTGACTTGTTGACTCAATGGAATCATTCTCACTATGAAAAAATTGAAAACAATCAAGGAATGAAGTTTGTTTTAAATTAACTTTAAAAAAATGTTTAGATATTATTAGTTATTTAAAAAATTATCAAAACCGACAAATGTGAGTCTTTTCAACATTTCTTGAAGAAATATTTCAAACATAGGAGACCTCTTTTTAAGTTGTTTATTGTATTAGTTGTAGTGCTGTTATAATAATTCATTTTTTCATTATTTATTTATTTTTTGTCAGAAATGACTTTATTTATAAATACACGGTGTCCGGAAACTCTTAATACAAACAGAAAACTACTGAATCTACATCACATAGAGATCCCAGTTTTTTTTTTCGATCAGAGCATTTTGATTTTTTTTAAACTTTTTTTCGGCATCTGAAGGGTTAAAAATAACTTTTCGTGCCGGATCTACACTGCGACGCATTTTAATAGACATTAAACCTCTCTTTGTAACCCCCTAGTGACCGATTTTTTTGTTAATTTATCGTAAAACCGATTTCTCGAAAAAGATTGGTCAAATCAAAAAAAAAAGTGCCACAAAATCGACTCCAAATATGATGTAGATTCGTATAGTTTATTAGTAGATTTATAAGTTCTAGTGGATATTTTTTATGCGTGACCACCCTTTTTAACCCCTTCAAAGAAATTATTAATCCTTATCTTTGAAATACACATGTATATGTCGTAGGCCGATTGTAAAAACAGGCAGATCATGATGTGCCTAGACACATCGTGAAGTGCCTGGCGGCAAATCGTTAAAGTGCCCGAGGCGCGTCATGATCTGCCTGATTTTACGATTTGCGTGCGACATCATACATCAAGTTGTTACGCTTTGCTCAGTACGAACAATGCAATTGTAGAATTAGTTAAAATCATCTAGAGAGTAATGTTGACTAAACTAATTCCAGGGAGAGCGAGTATGATCTCTCCCTGGGACTAGAAACTATTACACATACGTCTCTGGCTTAGCCATATTTTGATAATGTCTTAATTGTACTGAACATCTCTCCCGTACAAAAGTACACAAACAAATATGAATTTTGATCAAAATATTATTATTTTTTATGTTATCTTTAATGAATATTTCAAGTTTTTTTTTTCTCTGAAGATACAAGTTTACATCACATAGAAATAACGCGAAAAATTTTTGGCAATCCAAAAAATACCTTTTTAATTTAAATTCGCTGGTATTCCAACCTGAGACAACTTCTGTCGAGTAAACGTTCTCACCCTTATCTCATTGCGCGCGGCGCGGCGGTCTAAAACATTACAAAAATCAGACAGCTTCTTAAGACGCCATTACCCGAATTTCTATCGATTTCTTGCAAACCTCCCTTAAAAATTTGAAGTTTGTAAGCTCTTAAAATAGTATATGTTATTTTTTAAGATAATATCTAGACATTCGTCGCGCCGAAATGCAAATAATATAAAATTCCCTCGATAGAAAAAAATCGCAAAGTATGCTCCAAAAATTATTATAAACACGTTTGTTTCATTTATTTTACAAGTTATATCTATGAAAAAATTCACAGTGTTTTTTTAAATGCTGTTTAACCCGTTTAATCACAGGAGACCAGATTTGTCCCAACGGACATAGGTCTCACATAAGACGCCGTAACTCCCTTACTATCATAGTTAGAAATATGTTCTAATCGGTGTTAGAAAGGAAAAACACCATGCTTTATATTCCAATCTAAAAAATAGCCACCAAAAAAATAAAATGTACACTTTTATGTACACAAAGTTTTGAATCGCAAATTGAAAAAAGAATTTGAAACTTCGGGAATTTTTAAAAAAAAATTTCATAGAGCGACAAAAAATTGAGTTACAATAATGTGTTTGTTATACATTTGTCTAATAAAATGTGCATCTGTTTTTATTTTTTTTTATTATCAGTAACTTTAGTTAGAAAAAACATAAGGTGACCCATTTTGAAAACTTTTTTATGTTTGTATGCAAAAATTTTATAATTTAAAAAAAATATATATTTTTCGAATTCTATAATTTGAAAGCGTATTTCATCACCATTCTAAAACAGTTTTTGGTTTTTGAATGTGTTCAGAAATATTCCAAATATTTGCATTTTATTGTAAAGCGAAAATATTTTGACCATCCGAAAAAAAAGCCAAATTTTTGAAGGGTTAAGACAACCCTCGCGAGATTTTTGCTCTATTTTAAACGAGTTGTGTTTTATTAAACATTTTCACAATTTTCGCATTGATTTGTCACTTTAAATACAAGCGCTCTCCTCAAGCATTCGTAATTTCACACCTCTCCATCTTCTTCTTTTTGTGCGCGGTTGCGGACCTTAAATACTCTGTAAATCAGGCCCATAATATTATTGGGAATAATATCCATGAAAAGTGAACGTCACGCTGGCCCCAGCGGGTATTAGTACAAGGCCAGTATTCGTACCACCTGTCTCGGTCGGGAGGAAATCATCAAGAAGAAATGGCGTACTTATATTTAAGCTGCTCTTTAAGAAGCCAACTTACTATTAATCCACTTCCTCACTCTTGGGGAGAGACGAATATTATTTTTTCAGTAGCCCTATATTATATCTCCTACGGATATTATGTATATCAAATATACTTATAATATGCCCTTTTCTCATTCAGTTGGCCCCTGCGGCCGAGTAAGTAGGTTTACTTCAATGCCAATTAAGCTAAATATTATTTAAAATAAAATGAAACAATGTAACTTTGTATAAACCACTTATAAAATGTGCAAATCCGACCGGTTTCGGAACAAACGTTCCTTCGTCAGGGAATGCTTATAAAAAAATAAATACTAATTTGACAGTTTAGAACAATGTTTTATTAGGGTAGGGGTGGAGCCGTTGTTAGTTAATAATGTAGATTGGGTGGGTAGGTATTAGTGTAGAGTGGGTGGGTAGGGGAACAAATCGGAACAAATCCATGATTGGGCTATATGACAATATTTTTTGTTTGTTGATAATAGATTCATTATTTTTACCTACCCACCCAATCTACATTATTAAATAACAACGGCTCCACCCCTACCCTAATAAAACATTGTTCTAAACTGTCAAATTAGTATAAGCATTCCCTGACGAAGGAACGTTTGTTCCGAAACCGGTCGGATTTGCACATTTTATAAGTGGTTTATACAAAGTTACATTGTTTCATTTTATTATAATGGATAACCACAAAGTAATAGCTACATTCAAAAATATAAATATTATTTGCTTATGAGCAACGTTTCACTATATTTTTTTCGACATCGAAGTTCATTTTTCTCTTCACTGACGAAATATTATATAATATACTAGCAGACCCGGCCACACGTCGCTGTGGCTAACGAAACCTTTAAAACCAACGTCATTTGTTAAATCAAATCCACACCACGCTACCCGCTGCCCGCTGCCCGCTGCCGCTTGGACAGATATATTATGTATTTCAACTAATTTACAAAAAACCTTGACAAATTATGTACCTACCTAAAAACCTTCCTCATGAATCATTCTATCTATTGGTGAAAACCGCATGAAAATCCGTTGCGTAGTTTAAAAGATCTAAGCGCACACACAGCGCGAGCGACTTCATTTTATACTTAGTAATAAAGAGTAAAGATAAAGATAAAGATATTATGGCAGTAATTTGTATGAAGAATGAGTTAATGATGAATGTAAGTAAGTCTAAAGTCACAGTGTTTGAAAGTGAGAGTACGAAAACAGTGTGCAATGTTATCGTGAATGATGAAGACTTGGAGCAGGTGGATTAGTTTGGGTATCTGGGTAGTATGTTTACGAGAGATGGAAAGGCTGATAGAGATCTTGAAAGAAGGGTAAATGCAGGTAACTCCATTAATGGAGTACTGAATGCCGTTGGCGCTAATTAAAAACTGTCAAAAGAAGCGAAGCTAGCAGTCCATCATGGATTCCTGGTACCTACCCTGATGTATGGCAGTGAGGCATGGAACTGGCAGAGGAAGGATGAAAGTAGACTGAAGTATGTGTAGTAAAACCATGTACGATAGTGTGAGAAATGTGGAGATCCGCAAAGAGTGCAAAGCAGATGTAAGCGTAATAAGTAAGATTAAGAAAGGGACCCTCAGATGGTTTGGGCATGTAGGGCGAATGAACAAAGAAAGTAGTGTAAGAAGAATATATGACGGAAATGTGAATGGTCGAAGAAGTCGAAGAAGACATGGCACGTCAAGTGAATCAGATACTTGAGTCGGACCACGTCAAGAATCAGAATAATAGAAGAGTGTGAATGAGACGATGTATGAATGTGAATGATGTAAAGAGTGTGTGCCGAGACCGAGTTGTTTGGCGATCCGTCCTCTCTGCCTACCCTTGCGGAGAAACGACGCGATGGTTAGTTAGTTAGTTTGTTTATATCTAATTATCTAGTCTCTGTGACAGATAAAGCAGCGGCGTGCAGTGTTAATTTCTTTCCCGTAATTTTCGTATTTTTCCAGCACACTAATTTAAATTTTTCTAATGCTACCTTTTTTAATTTACTTTATTTTATTAGATTACATTTATTATTTCATTACTATTTTGCTTTACGCCCAGCACGGCATTAGATTATAAGATAGAATACACCTAATGATCTATAAAAATCATAGAGAACGGTCTTTAGGCTTACAGCAAAAAAATAAAACCAAGTAAAATTGATGAACTATAGTGTATCATAATAGTCTACGATGTAGTACCATAGTAGTCTATGGGTTCTGCGGGTCACATGTCGTTGCCGGGTTGTGCCGAAGGTGACCGAAGGTAGATTAACGAAGCCTTTAGGTTTTTAGGAGCTCTTTAGTTCAAAACTAGCCTTCAGCCTGAAAGGACGTGGGTCCTCAGAAGTATAAACGCTGTGTTATTATGAACCTATTTTTTTCAATTAATTATCCTATAGTTTATATATCGTCGCAAGAAAGCAACACTGCTGTAACAGGCAAAACCAAATTTTTCACCAGAGCCAAAAAACTTTTCAGGTTTTACAAAAAGATTCGTACCTTTTAAACCAGTGGTTAATGAAATGCCATTTTTAAAATGCTTAGTTGAAAACACATGATCTATCAAATGGTCATATTTAAATCTTTTATAACTGGAGAAGGACAGTGTTTTTGGCACTTACAGCAGTTGAAATTTTTTTCTGTGTACGCCATAAATGTTGAAAACACCGCTGTTAAATGTATGAATACTGAAAATCATATTCAACTGCGTAAATTGCTGCGCTTACAGCAAAACTTTAATTCGGAATTAACGCCAAAATACTAAATAACAAACTGAATAATTATGATTTTTATCAAAAGTTGCTGCAAATATTTAATATGATACTTTATATATTTGTGTTTCAGGTCGTTACAGAAATATATTTTTCACGATTTCAGGGGCGAATTATTTAAAAATGTCAATTATTTAAAAATTATTATGATTCCACAAATAATTAAATATTATAAAAAGCATTTTGATGGGCTTAAATTTAAATTACAAACGACCAATGAACACAAATTTGACGAACATATATTTAATATTTTGACCCTTAAGACGCATTTTATAGTGGGTTTTTTGTTTTTGTTATTTCATTACATTTAGGTAAGATTCTATTTTAATATTTACTATTAATTTAAAAAAATCAAATTTGCCTCTAAAATTATCAAAAATGGAATTATTATTTTTAATTTTTAAACTTTATGATTGAAGTCTCAAATTATAATATTTAATTAAATAAAGACAATATCTTTTCTGATTTTTCTGTCTCCAGATTTTCGATTGAGTTTCGCTAATATTGTCTTCATTTAATTAAAAATTGAATTCTTTAATGGTCTTTACCCTATATTTTGTAATTTAAAACATATAAAAATAAAGTTTCACATAAGCGTACTAGATTAGGTACTTTTGATTATAAAAAGTATAAATCAGTTTGGTCAAGCATTTTGGCCACAAAACCAATTTTAAGTTTTGTTTGAAATATGCCGCGCAATATTACCTACCGCGAGTAAAACACATCTTGATTGTGAGTTTTTAAGTTTCATATAAACGTCCTAGATAAGGTACTTTTGATTATAAAAAGTATAAATCAGTTTGGTCAAGTCAAATACATCTTGGTCGTGAGTTTTTAATGTGAAGTTATTTTTATAATCCATATTAATATGGAATATTGACATCCATAGATAAATGTAATTTTGTTAGGTTAATAGCAGTTTTTAGATAACATCTTCAATTTCTTCTTAGATGTAACAACAGTTTTGTGTGAATTTGGTCGCTAGTGTAGAGGGCACATAAACTTGCTATTTTGTACTGGATTGCAGGTTTTAAAAAAAATATCTATATTTGTGTAAGGCTTAGATACACTATCCAATCTAACATCACTCTTTTCAATGTGTTTAATGCATTTAGTACGGCACGCCTCTATTATTATATTTGATGTAATTCACAAGTTAACACCCTTATCTAGTAGAAATTATATTTTATATGGCAGTGTAAATACTCCTTGCACAGGACATTGAATACAGGTATTAGTTTGCCTTTTGATGTTAGCTTTGGAGGTCCTTTAGAAAATCCATATTTGCTCCTGGCCCGTAGAGACGACACTAAACGTTGTCAAATAGTTTCTATTATTTGCATAAGTTTACCTGAAATGGTTCTTAATCATGACGAAGGTCTTATCTCACCTCTGTGCCTTCGAGTATTATTTAAATTATTATTATTTACTGGTAGGAAATTTTATAAATAGGGAAACTCGATAAAACGTTTTAACACCACCCTTAAATAATATTTATATTTGTCGCCATCCAGATATCGTTTGTATCTAAGCTTAATATTAGATAGAAGTTAAAACTTTTCGACGTATAAAATAAGCATGCATTTTTTATTTCAATTTAACCTCACATGGAACAGTGACATGCATCCCATAAAAAATGCTAAAAAACTTTGCGTAGGTACCCCAAGAAAAATAACGAACTATGAAAGAATGATAAAAGATAATGAAAACAAAAAATACGACAAATTCTAAGAATTTGGATAAAAGTTTTGCAGCCATTTATGCAGTTAGTTACAACAATCAGCAAGATAAATAAATAAATAGCCATTTTCAAATACTCTATGCGCAATAATACAGGTTGTCCAAATTTGAAAACTACACACAGCTTACGTCACTGACAGGCTCTGAGGTAACCATTTCCCTCGAGGCCTAGTCATATTTGAGGACATGTTTCAGTTATCAAAAAATGATAGCTGCAAGACGAGTTGTTATCTAGCCTCCTACATAGTTAAGGCCCCGTTCTCCGCACAAAAAAAAACCATTTCGGACGAGTCGTGAAATTTACTTTTAACGTATTCGACAGGAGGTGTATCTGCAGCGCGCGGGTCAATAGGGAAGCGCGCGCATTATTATTACAAAATGGTCTGGTTTGGAACTTGGCTACTCGACAAGAAGTATCATTTCAAATACGCGTTCCCAGAGAAATTGATAATATTTGTAGGGCTGCCACAATTTTAAAATACACATAATATTTATGAAAATATCTGTTATTTTCTCAATGTATTACGTTAGATTATCTATAAAGTGTAATGTACACTTGAGGTGACCGTTCACAAAACAAAGCTATATTATTAATTATAACGGAACTACTATTATCATTGTTTCTCTTTAATTTCTCTTATCAATTTGGGAGACGGGACGGGATGGGTACTGCCGCGCCGCCCAGGAAAACATTTTTTGGATAACCAACACCCCTGCCGTAGGTCACCCAAGTGGTTTGCTATGTTTGGTGACTTAGCAGGGGTTCCCGGGTTATGGGATGAGGTATCAATTTGGAAGGCGACCATTGCCGCCCGGCAACCATTCATTGGATGACAGAGGTGCCCGGGTTCATGGGGTGAGGCTTATCTATTTATTGGGTACTACTTTTTTTAAAAGAAAAAGAGTCATAATTCGTATTCCCGGTTTATGAATAACCTGACAATTTGAAAATCTCCTACCAGCATCATAATAAGCGGAAGATGTTGCTTGTGCATTGAAAGAGGAATTGAACCCGCGACATCTTGACCCGACCCATTTTTCAATTTTTCACTAAGTAAAGTGCACATTTTAATCATATTTGTTTATAGTCCAGTCAATTTTTAATTTGGGAGGTGGGAATGGGTACCGCCGCCCCGGGAACCTTTATTGGATAACCAATACCTCTGCCATAGGTCACCCCAAGTGGTTCGCTACGTTTGGTGATTTAGCAGGGGTGCCCGGGTTCATGGGGTGAGGTTTGTCCAGGTCTTGGAGGCGGATGACCATGACATACTGAGATTCCTACCCACCCGTTAAACCCTTTTCCTTCCCAGAACTCTCCTCTACTTCCTTTCCTTAAGAAAACCCTCCACACAGCATCATAGGTGAGCATAAAGATGACATAGGCCCTGAGGGAAATTATGTTCCTCAGGGCCTCCTGTGTGGAGCTGATGTAAAAAAAAAATTAATGGTCCAAAAGGAGGTGTAGAGTGCACCTAAGCGATTCCTTCAGAAACTTAGTCAGGGTGCTTAGGGTGTGAACATACTAAAAGTTCTGACGTCTAGGTGGTGAGCTAGGGGAGGGAGGGGGGGGGGAGAAGGTTCAAATTTTTGGATTTACGCTTATATCTCGGAAACGGTGCATTTCAAAGGATTTTTTTAGAATAAGTGAAAGCTCATAAAATTATCTACAACTTTTATTCTATACGTAATTTTCGAAATCCCAGCCGTTTTTGACTTACACGCTCCACAAATGTAGATATTTTCGAATAAAATCATTTTACCTCACATTTTTCATCAAACATTCCTTCATATCGTCTAAAATATTTATCAAAGAAAGAAATTTGTTTGAAAGAAGTTGTAAAGAATTTAATTCCCTTTTAGATAATATGTATACATTTGCAAACTAATCTTCAACCAGTAAATATTTACAGGAATTTTAAGTTTTTTAGTAAATGTCGTCATTTTTTTATCTTATTACTGACACACCACTTTTGTTTGTAACAGATTGTGGGACTTGGATTTCATTTATTATTTCATCATTTAGTTTCTAAAACAATTAGTTTAATGAATCTTCACCAACTTGAACAGCATCTTAGCAAGTTATTGTGGCATCTCCGACGACTCCACTCCACAAAAATTTACATTATTTCACTGGTTTGTGGGAAGAGAGGATGTGCATCAAACCACTGACTGAGTTTGGCACAACCTGTTTTTGCCTACATGCACCTTTTCGCTCTTTATTTATATCCGGGGGTAAAGTGCACAAACTTCGGGAGGTAATTCTGCACGACAGTACACGTAAAAAAAGATACGAAACTTTTTTCAAAACGTTCTAAGGTTGTTACGGGTAAAAAAGTTTTGTTGTTTGTATGAAAAAAAAAAATTCTTCTGTGGAAAAATAATTTTGTATAGGGAAAAAATTGAATTTAGAAAAAAGTTATTTGTCTTTTTTACATTCACCATCACGTACCTCCCGAAGTTTATGTAGAAATTTATGAAGTGGCAGCCCTAAAAGCTATCAGCAAACTACAGCTTTGCTAGGGCTAGTTAACCGATGGAATCTAAATTATTAAACATTTATAAAAAGGTCAAAGTAATTACTTATAACAATGTAGTCGGTTTTAGTAAACAAGCGAAACTTTTATTTACTTACATTTACGTAACGCATTTTGGTTTTATTATCCAACGAACATCTAATAATAGGTAGTAATAAAATAATACGTATGATGATAATTACATATTTCCTTGTCCGTAACAAATTGGGACGCGGGTAAGGGTACCGCCGCCCCGGAAACTATTTATTGGATAACCCCAAGTTGTTCGCTACGTTTGGTGACTTAGCAGGGGTGCCCGGGTTTGGATCTTGGTGGCGGATGTGTCTGCCCACCAGCTGCGTGGTAGGCCAGATCGGGAGAGACTGGTTGAGGGAGATCTTGTGACCTCTCAGGCAGAACTCTTTTGGAACATCGCCTTGCACCGCATTGGGAGGGATGGATGCAAAAGTCCGTCACACCCAAACCCACTGACCCTCAAATTCCTACCCACCCCTATAACCTTATCCTTTCCAGAACTTCATCTCCTTCCTTTCCATTAAAACACCCTCCACACAGCATATCCAAAGATGACATATGCTCTGAGGGAAAAAAATCCTCAGGGCCTGTGTGGAGTTACAAGGTAATTTTTGAAAGCAGATTTTTGTTAGCAGTTTGATCTGTAAAAATTTATTATTTATTATTATGTCCTATAATTTTAATAAATGAGCAAAATAAAAGCTTTTGCATTCAATGGTCATTTAAAAAAAAAACGTAATTTAATTTTAAAAAACTTGCCCGGGAATTTCAGTTTCCGAAGCATTGGAAATAGATTTATTTCCCAAAGTACGCATTCTGTAAAAAATAAAACAATAACTGTCACCTTTGTTATATAATACACAAATAAATTGAAAATTTATTTTTATAATACATATTACATAATAGTAAATAATACGAGTATGTATTATATTAATAAAATCAAAATTTTATTTTTTTCTTCTTACCTTATACATTCCATCATACGTTCTCGATTTTGGAGATAATGTTTACGCTTAGAAATAAGACTTTTTTGTTGTTGTCTTACCATTTTCGCAAAATAATATTATTATTTACGTACGTGTATATTAAACAAATCATGAAACGTAGGACTACACGTCTGTGCGGCGAGCTGTCTGGACAGCGAATGACGAATATTTGAAAGGCACATAGGTTACACGCACGTTATGGCGAAATTACACACGTCAACCACATTGATGCCATTTGGTTGAACGGCGTATAATTGAAAGGGTGTACTGTTTACACGTACTTGACAGAAGTGGACCATTCAATCACATTTCTGTCATAGATTTTAGAATGTCTTCGAAACAGGTCGTGCGCGCGGGAATTAAGTTAATGTGTGATCATTTAATTAACGAGTTAATGAGAGGCGTATGCACTTCCCTCCATTTAAAAACCATTTTCTATGTTGACAACTCACTACAAAATAAACAGTCACAGTTTGACAATTCAATATGCGCGGACAGTGCTGCGCGCGCATGCAACGCCGCATTCGCGCATGCGCACGAAGGACAAACGAACCAATCGCATTGAAAATATTAAACAAGTTGAATATTTTCAATGCGGTGGAAAGATGACGCGCAATGACATGGAAACATGCAATGTCTTGTTTACACGGTGCAATTTGGTATCTACAACCTAATTGCGCAGCAGAATTGAATGGTCTAATATGCCCATTAGATAGAGATGGCCTGTAAATATTATCTTTAGAATTAAAAAACGTAAGCGCCTGTTGTTAAAATATTTAATTAATCACGGTTTATTGAAAAAAGAGCAAAAATCTCGCGATAATTGTCTTTAGTTTTATTTAAAGAAACGCTGTGAATTTTTTCATACATATAACTTGTAAAATAACTGAAACAAACGTGTTAATAATAATTTTTGGAGCATACTTTGTGATTTTTTTCTATCGAGGGAATTTTCAATAATTTGCGTTTCGGCGCGATAAATGTCTAGATATTATCTTCAAAAATAACATATATTTTTTTAAGAGCTTAACAACTTCAAATGTTTAATGGAGATTTGTAAGAAATCGGTAGAAATTGGGAGAACCGAGGCTTAAGTAAATTGAAAAACGTAGGTGCATATAAAAAGATATTTTATTTAATTTATTGGGGGGCTAGAATTCCAATAATCCATGCGCTTGATAGCTGCAAGACGAGTTGTTATCTAGCCTCCTACATAATTAAGTAAATTGAAATACGTACATATGAAAAGATATTTTTTTGAATTTATTGGAGGGCTAGAATTCCAATAATCCATGCGCTTGATAGCTGCAAGACGAGTTGTTATCTAGCCTCCTACATAGTTAAGTAAATTCTAAAGTAAAATCCATGCTAATTTGTACAGCGCTCTTGAGGCGATTTTTCGCAAAAACATCGCTATATAAGTTGTCCAAATTTATTATTTATTATTATAACACGTCTCGCACATTCCTTAGAAACATAGTAGAGGCGCAAAAATAAATTTTCAGGAACGGGCCCAAGGTTAAGTGACTTTTTTCAATTCCCTTTATTACTAGTATAACGTAAATTGATGTCATTTAAAACTTTTGGTTGAAATTACAAGTACTCGTATCGCTTTCGCTATAGCATACTGACTTTAAGCTGCTACCTAGTAGTGTCCAATTACTGGAAGGCAGTAGGTCTTTGACACCTCAAATTGTAAATTTTTGAATGATATAGGGAATGAGACGAAGGTGTGGTTGAAGGATAACATCCTTACCTGTCATTCTATAGTCATTATAATGCTTCAGTCTGAATCTGGTCTCTCACCAGGACTTTTTGTTTCTGATCACCGAACAAGATTCCTGGCGGCTCCCAACATTATGGCGCCAGTGAGATGATGGCAAATCCAATTGGGTCGTGCCGCGAATATACTATATTTAAGGATTAAATTGCAAAATAGCAGAGGTTAATCATTTTTTTTTTCAAAAGATGCTTACACATAACAATAGAATATGTTTAAGACTTAACAATTTAGAGGCTATAGAAGTATTAAAAAAATGGTTAATTCAAAGTAGACGTGGGCAAAATTGAATAACTGAATTGAATGAATAAATTCAATCTTGTGACACACTCGATCTGATTCTCAATTTCAAAAGGAATTGAGTCTTCATTCCTCATCTTTGGCCTTGCATCCTACGATTTTTAACGGCACCATTAATTTTTTTCCATTTATTTTAATGTTAAATTATTTCAATGAATGATGTGTACCTACCGTAAACGATTTAAATATTATAATGATTCGTAAATATTTAAATATTAATCTATGGGCGGCGCGCCCATAGAATAATATTTAAATAATAGTGCAAAACACGTAAAGTATCCCTTTCCCGCGCGCCATTCGTAAAATACCCGTAGGTATCAACTTCATCGTGGTCAGCCCAAGCGAAATACGAAAGCGAATCGGCCGAGTCACTAGTTTCGAATCTGTCTCTTTCACAACGCAGGAATTAATAGGTACATTGCTTCTATTCAGTATATGATCCAGTCATAGTCCCGCCGCGCCGATTTAACCCGCCCCGCGTAAATAGTCTCTGGTTTATAGTCTGTCGCTAACAAGTTTGTCCGGGGCGCGAAGTCTTTTTCACTAGTTCAGGAATTAAATCTCAATTCAGTTGTGACGTCATCGTCTCTGTGATCGCGTCAATCTCAGATCCCAACACCCAACAGGACCAAACCGGTCCTGCTAGGTCCGCAGCTCGCGAGTAATCAACTCACTGCCAGGCAAGAGGCAAGACACTAGTCAAAAGTAACTAATTCATTCCTCAATGCTCGCCGCGAAACTGACCGTGCGGGTTCACTCATTCCTCTCCGTTGGCCAACCCGTCAATTTCATTACATAGTTGATTGAAAACTTCCGACAAAGCTATTGGAATACAAATACCTACCTACTTTGAGACGCCGAACTTCGGCAATCGGCTGTGGTCAGCTGTCATAAAATAATGCTTAATAATAATGATAAAATGTTTGTTTATATTAGATCACGTGAAATGGAATAATTTTAATTTAATAAATAAAATAAAATTGGTAAAACTTTAGGGGTGAAACAAAACACTGTTTAATTTTAAGATTTTATTGATATTCTAATGTAAATACATTTTTCTTGTCAATTTTTTTTTGTTTTAACAAATGTAGTATTTTAATATTGCATTAACCCCGTAGCACAATTTTTCAGAACGACATAATTCGTAATATTAATTTGAAGTGAAATAGGCAATTTTCGTTATTTGTTTTTAGGGTGTCATGCCGTGTTGCGCTACCTCCTTATTTAGCCAACGTATCTGAAATAGGCATATTCACCCTAGGAACAGTGCTTTGCGTAGTGAAAACTTCTTTAGCACCGTTGTGTTTTGAAACTCGATGAAACGAAAAACAACGACATTAAAAAGAGGCAATTTGGGAGGCGGGAATGGGTACCGCCGCCCCGGGAACCTTTATTGGATGACCAACACCTCTGCCATAGGTCACTCCAAGTGGTTCGCCACGTTTGGTGATTTAGCAGGGGTGCCCGGGTTCATGGGGTGTGGTTTGTCTAGGTCTTGGAGGTGGATAACCAGGACACACTAAACCCCAGATACCTACCCACCCCTTAAACCCTTTTCCTTCCCATAACTCTCCTCTCCTTCCTTTCCTTAAAAAAAACCCTCCACACAGCACCCCCAAAGATGACATAGGTCCTGAGGGAATTTATTTTCCGTAGGGCCTCCTGTGTGGAGCTCATGTAAAAAAAAGGCAAACACGTACATTTATAGGATTTAGTCTAATCGATCTCCTCTTTGTGCGGTGCTTCGTAGCCTATCGGTCTCCTCTTAGTGCGGTGCTTCGTAACCTCTCCATGTCTTCTTTGTTTTCTGAATTGGAGAGTACATAATTTTTTTTTTTTTTTTTTGGAATTAATTGAATAAGGAATGAATAGAAGGAATCAATTCAAAAGGCCAGGAGAATCAGACTGAATCGATTCATTTCTGGGAATAAATCTGCCCATGTCTAATTCAAAGGTTGAAATCAATAATAACCAATAAATTTGTAACCTTCAATATTGTCATATATATATATATATATATATATATATATATATATATATATATATATATATATATATATATTAGTATTATATACATATATAATATATATCTGATGATGATGGTACGGACGCACAGAAACCGGCAGACAGTAAAAATATATCAATAAAGTGACTTAAATCCAAGTATTTTCTTTGCATTTATTCAAATTACTTGCAATAAAATAATTACAACACATTTCTAAAATCTTTAACTGTCCTGTCGCGATGCTCATAATTTTAATATTTAGCTTTGTAATAAATTGAACATCTTCCTTTCGTCAAAATTGACGATAATTACAAAGACAGGCGGGAGGGTATTATAATAAGCGACTAATACGCTGATAACGAGGGTTTCTGCAGTAAACTGGGACGATCACAGTCTTAATTATTAATTAACGTAGCCTATAATATTATAGCGGAATAGCGGCCTTGACTATGGATGGATAAAATCCAAATACCCATAATTAATCCCCGATTTATCTTCCCTTTCAAATCCTTCAATATTTATTACAATGTTCGAGATATTATATTAGGTCTGAGATATAGCAGCTAGCAGCTAATGCTTTGCCGATAAAATTATGTTTACTGCGGCTTTTTAGACTTATTATTTATTTGAATACTAAATTTACGCTTGGGAAGCTCTGCTCTAAAAAACCTACAGTTGATGTTAATTAATTTATTGTTATTGTGTTTAATTGGTTTAATTCGTAGAACTCTACTTTTTTTTAATTTACAGTAGGTACCTAACTAAGTAAATTAAATTTAATGGTTTTTTTAAAAAACATAAAAAATAAAAATGTAAATTTACTTTCTCGTTAAGGGGTAGTTCTTATTTAAAATTTACTCCCAGTGTTTGCATAGTTCAAACGAACCTGTTTTCTAATAACAAATATCTGAAGACACTCTTCAAAAATTAAATTTTTTAAAAGATAGTAACACTATTGGGGTGTTTTACACTTAAGGTCGTACTTAAAATAATTCATATCTGCGTTTTCATAGATGTCGCGAGTATTGAGAAAAAAATACTTTTTGTAAGTTACGCTTTAAAAAAGATGAATTAATTGTTTGCGCCATAAACAAAGATGTATTGCATCACCGATACAAAAGTCTATTTGTAAACCTTTCTTAAAAGATTTGAGTTGGTTTGTGGGCAAAACTATTTATTCTTATTTATATTGCGTATGTAAGGGCGCAAAAAATTTTCCTTTGGACATTTTAAAGCATGTCTCTTAAAAGGCGTTTTTCCCTAAAATAAAGTAGATAAGATTATGAATTATTTTAAATGTCACCTTAAAACCCATCTGCTTGTTTAGGAATAAATACATCCCAAAACACACGATCGCGTTACACTTTCATAAGACCAAAAGCGTCCCAGAGCGACCTTACATTTTAAAAGCTATATTTATCTCTCTTCCTCTCATGCAAACATGTGTATTTTTTTAACCAGAAAGAGAACGAAATGATGTTTCTTATTGTCTTTGAAATATGAAAGCTATCTTCCATAGATATTTTACAATATCGATCCAAAGTGACGGTTTCAGAATTTACTCGCGAAACCGAGGTTTCCGGATTGTGAGGTGCGAATAAATCGAACCAAGCAGACGGGTTGAGGTAGATATTGTTGGTATAAACATGTATATCGATCGTCCAGTTGACTAATCAGACATCTCTGAAAAATCGAAATTTGAGTTGTGTATGCAGTTGAATGCAAAAGTTTAGCCTGGTACTATACTCAGATTATCTACTCATAACCACCACCAAATCAATTATAATGCACAAAAACAAAAACAAAAAATATCTTTTGGGTTACTGGTAGGAAATTTCAAAAAGTCATACTAATGTACCGGACCGTTATGTTTCCCGGTGTTATTTTATATCATATTGAAAGTGTAAAACACAGACACATTTAAATAATATTTGATTTATGGTGAGCATTCGAATATTTTTTCCTCATTATCTCAAAACTTTTGAGGATGTCTGACTAATCAAATGGACGATCGATATAGGCATTAAATTTAACAGTTAATAAAATATAAATAAAAATACCCATGTTCTTGTTGCATAATTCCTAAAACATTTCAAAAAGTTGTCACAAGAAATACTGTCAAAATATCAAGAGGGAATGAAAATAGGTAGATATTATGGTGAAAATGTATTTACGATCTAAGAATACCACATTTAAATGATAGGTTAGTATATTTTCGCCATTTCTTGCAAAAAATATGAGCTTAATATTAATTCTTTATTTCAGGAAGATGCAAGTATCACGAGATGTTCCCAACTGACAAGTTGATAAACACTGATCCAGCCCTCGACAATGCCATTATTAGTAAGTTTATTTTTCTGCTAAACAAGGTACCTAATAGACAATGCCATTAAGGGCCTTTAACCAGCCAGCGCGGCCTAAAATCCACATTTCGTCGAAAGATGTTCTTACGGTCGGACAGGGTGGTTCCAATGAGAAAGATTAATTATTCTCTGTACCAGCTTTTTAAAATTATAACTCAATATATATTTTATTTCATTCCAAATTTGCTTTAATTTAAACCTACATCCAAAAATGCTGAAAGGCGTGATGATAAAACTATTAAAATTATGTACTTTTTGTAATTACTTTTTGATCATAAGTATTTATCATTTTTTAATAATGTCTAAGCAGAATTAGAATGTAAAAAAAGTCTTAAATACATTATTTTGTAATTTGTAAGACCGTAAATATATAAGACAAAATAGAGAAATTTTCGTATTAAATAAGTGTTCGGAACTAAATTTAAAATTTTGAAACATGCGTTTACTTGATTGATTTACAACAACGTATGATGTATGATTACATGGTGTGAAATATGTCTTGTAAAATAAGATTTTTCGTTTGAAAATTTAACAAATCTGCCAAAGACCTATGGTAATATATAACCTTATTATACTAAAAATGAACATTTTTCTCAAAATTTAATACATGCGTTTACTAGATGAAAGAACAATCTTTCGAAATCAATTTATAATTTTTTTGGTGAAAAGAGTCAATACGTCTAAAATTTGATTTACAGATGACATATTTCCGGTTTTCTCTGGTTATACCCTCTTAATATGTTTTTAATTACTGCAACGAAGGGAGTAACCAGTTAAAAAAATCTAGTTTATAAATGTTGTCTTAATTTACATTTATAAAGTTTAAAAAAATTACGAAATGAAACTAAAACCAATGAATCAATATTAATTTTTATCACCTGTAATCAAATCGTAAAACATAAAATTTTCATAAAAAAAAATCACAGTAGGCATCATCTTAAACCTACCTTACAGTCCACATTATAAAACACCATTATGCTACTGTAAATATATTATCAAACTATATAATGTGATTACTATGTACCTAATACATAGAAGAAGAAAAATTATTTGGAAATTTTATTAGATTTATTGGAATAACTTTTGATGGTTATGTATATGTCGCAGGCCAAATGATGCGACTAAGGCGCTTTAAAATCTGCCGCCAGGCACTTCACGGTGTGGCTAGGCCGCTAGGCGCATCACGATCTGCCCGCTTTCACGATCGGCCTACGATATATTCACAAACATTAAACACTTGAGAAGAAGATGACGTTAATAGATCCAAAGAAAAAATGAAAAAGAACTAGACATAAAATAAAAAGTCGAATCAAATCCAAAACATCTGTCTTACCAGCAAAACTTTATAACCACTAAGTTATTGAGACCTGATGAACATCCCGTAATTAAATCATCAAAAATATTATTCCAAACACGTCAATCAACGAAGCAATACATTTTGTATGATTTATTTACTTATTATGCACAAGTGCACAGTCTCAATAGCTTAGTGGTTAGAGCGTTGTCCCGATAAGACAGAGGTCGTGGGTTCAATCCCCAGTTGCGACCATTACCTTTTTTTATTTTCTTTTATGTTTCGTTTAGATTTCTTAATCTATTATCTACTACTTCATAAAAAAAATGTATTATTAAGAAAGATCATAAAAAGTAGGAGATTTTAAATCACCGATAATTTAATACAATTATTTTCAGACTACAACCGAACAGAGGTGTCCTTTGCTATCATCAGTCTTTTTGTAATGAGTATGGGTTTCGGCTTCTCTATCTACACCTTCCTCAATCCACGCTACATGTTCAAGAGGCTTGCTGGCGGTATACACTTCATTACTGGTGAATATTCTGAATATTTTTACAATACAATTTTTTTTTTAAACTGTATTTTATTTAGCTATAAAATTTAACATCTCAGGGGTCACCAATTACTTCCATTAGGGGTCCGTTTTTTGAAATAACATGACTGTCGCGGTCCGGAAGGAAAAAATATCCTCCAACAAAATATCTACTAAAACTTAACGTAACCTAACCTAACAAAATAATAGTAAAAAAATAATACAGACATCCTTTAAAGACAATAAACTTATTGCTCAAAAATAATAAATTGTAGAATAAGGTAAGGTTAGGTTAGGTTTTGGTAGGTATTTTGTCGGGGATATTTTGTGAGGGAAATTTTGTCGCGGGATGAAAACGCGCAGTAACTCGGATCTTGCATCCATTTTGACTGTTTCGCGTCTTTGGATATTTTTTGTGAACACCGACAGCGTTCAGTCCTCAATTAATGGAGTGTCCTGCATTTACCCTTCTTCTAATATCCTGTCAACCTTTCCATCTCTCGTAAACATACTTCCCAAATACACAAACTCATCCATCAGCTCCAAGTATTTAATATCGAGCCAGTTAGTTAACATATTGATGCTAAATAATCATTATCAACGTGATTGGGTATTAACATCCGGTCGACAAACCAATAAAACGTGTGAACGAAACCATTCGGTTCTCCTACGAAATTAGCGTACGCGTAGTTTAATTAGTTGCAGTCGTTTTAAAGTAACTAACCATTCGACGCGTCCAACGTCCGGGATTTCTGGGCGCACGAGGAAATTTCCCGACGTCATTTTAAAATTATACCTCAGAATTTTAATATAAAGATATTTAAACTGCTTACAGTGTTAGTGAGCCATTGAATGCTCCTACCTTTAAACTTTTATCCCATGATTTTATAATTAAAACTCGTGAATTTTGCGTATTATTTACTTGAAAATTGGCCAACGTTGTACCTATTTGGATAATATTAAATATTATGACTTCTCTATGTTGCAAGGGCGGATCCAGGTTTTTTTTCTGGGGGGGGGCACAAGGGGCGGACGGGCAAAAAAATCAACAATTACTGTTAGAAATAAACTTGAGCATCATACTTCAAGTTATTTCTACAAGTTCAAGTATGTATAGGAAGGTTTATGAAAGTGTCAAAACAATCGAAAAATTGAAAAATTAAATGTTTAATAAAGACAAGTATTAGCTTCTAAGTATGTACTGTGATGGAATCTCCACAGTACACAAAAATACCCCCCCTAAATCCGCCCTTGCTATGTTGTCTGTAGACTAGTTGACAATCACAGATGTAAATTTAAATTCTATCACGCATTTTTTAATAAGTAACACATGATCAATGTTTTGTAAGAAAAAATATTTCAATAATTTCGGTTCGAGAAATTAGCGAAAGTTATTCGAAGTACACAACGCGCGGGATTTTTAAAAAAATAATTCCAATATAATGTTTTTTAAAATATCCCTTCAAATTGGCCACATTTTGCCAGCGAACGCCCTGGGGTATTTGCGAATTGACCAAAATGTGGCCAAAACCGCTGCAGTGGCTCGAAGCGTTTACCTTTTTTTTTTTTTCATACTAGCTGACCTGGCCAACTTCATACCGCCTCAGAATCAATAACTGTTGTTGTAACTTATTAACTGAATTAAATTCAGTTTTTTTTTATTAAATTAAAAATTACACAACTAAGCAATTATCGATGCGCAACTGTCCATGTTTTGTTTTTGTCAGCATCAGACATAGAATTTTGTACAGATTTATATTTTTTGTGATTTTCTTACTTTTCCACTTACTTACGGGAATCGCGTTTCATTTTCTTTATACGTGTGAGGGAGATTTATTGTAATTATTGTATTTTACTTTGGAGGGGTGCAGACACACGTTCACCGTTTTTCTCATTTTCGACTGTTGACATTTAGTGTGTAAGAAAGAGGGGCGTCATTATAATAAGAAAAAAGGCAAAAAAATCAGCGCATTTACATTTGACGTTTTTGAATTTTTGGAAATCGCTCACTATTTAATATTATGACCACATTGCTGCAGCTCTTTAAAAATGTGAGAATTCGTTCCATACAAAATGTAGCAGGAAAAGAATTTTATTTATAATTTTTTTTAATGTTTTTTCCGATGTTTTAATAGCTATTCTGCTATTCGGGGCAAAGACAAATCCAACAAATCCACGATCATAAAATTCGGTCCAGCCGTTTTTGAGTTATAAATGGTGTAACTAACCCGGCTTTATTTGATATATTAAGATAAAATGTCGGAGCAATAAATGTTATTCGTGTTTCAGTTGCAACGACGATGGTGGTTATTCAAGTCCTGATATCGTCAGTGGATTATGAGAAACAGTATCTGCAGTACACGCATCCCAAAGGAGCGACACATTCGTAAGTATTCTACTCATTTATTTACACTTGTGATAATATGCAATAAAATTAATTATTTATTTGATTGATTTATATTATTTTACAATTTATTCATTTAAAATAATATAATATAATATTTGGGAAAAGGGTATGCGTAGGTACTGCCGCCCCGGGAACCATTTATTGGATAACCAATACCCCTGCCACAGGTCACCTCAAGTGGTTAGCTACGTTTGGTGAGGGGTAAGGTTTTGTTTGTCTAGGTCTTCGCGGCGAATGCGTTTGCCCATCTATTGCGTGGCAGGCCGGATCGGGAGAGACTGGTTGAAGTAGACATTTTGAACTCTCCAGCCAGTCTTTCTCGACCCATTCATTGCCTTGCACCGCAGTGAGAGGTATGGATTCATACGAACGCAACCCTTGTCTCATTGACCCCCAGATTTCCAACCACCCCTCACACTCTCCTTTCTTTCCCACACAATATCTCAAAATATGACATAGGCCCTAAGAGATTTTTTCCTCATGGCCTGTATGGAACTAATGTAAAAAAATAAATAATGTAATTTATAGTATATTTGCAGCACAGAGTGATATACACTCTCAGTATCGCGCTGTTATAATAAAACCATTCAGAATCAAAACGTTGCTTGAAATAGCTTTAGCCATGTTTGTTAACCATATCTGAATAGCTAGTTCCTCTTCCCCATTTCCTTCTCCTAACTACCTCTTCCCCATTTCTTTCACCTCCTCTCTAACTTCAGCCTCACAACATATTATGGGGATGTTATAATATGTAGTGAAAAAAAATGTAGACGTATTTTATTCCAGTAGGTATAATCTAAGTGGGTATAATTCTCTCCACGTGTGATTTCGCCCATGTGAAATTCTGTGTAATTCTCACAGTAAAAAATTGGTACGTGGAATTCATGCCTGTATAATTTCGTCGTGTACCGATAATGAACATCTTAAATCAGTCGGCTCTCTGAGGTAGACTCTCGGTTAATGCTCACATGTTATTTAAATTATAAGATACTAGCGAGTTCCCGGCATGCGTTGCAATACCACTTAATAAAGAAATTGTTTCTCCCTGTCTTTCCCATTCGTCCTGTTCCCCTTCCGCCTCCCCTTTGTCTCCCGGGTCCCCTTTCCATCACGCGTTTTCACTCCACCTTCTCCGCCTTCCCTCGATACATTCAGTTTTAGCGTGCCACCTATTGCAATTTTTTTATACAAATTTCATAATGCCAGAACTCACCAGTATATATAGAAAATTCGCGGGCGTGCTCTCAACAACTCACCAAAGTTTCATCGCAATCGGATGAACGATTTAGCAACGCATTGTTAGCAAGGCATAATTTCATGACGTCAGAGCTCACTATTGTATGTAGAAACCATCTCGGTCATGCGCACATTCATTTCCCATAACGAACACACATACAAACATATTTTGATTTTTATGTATGTAGATTTAGCAATGGAAAAATTGTAGTTTTACTATTGTAGCGTGGTTATAGATTAAATGTTTTATTGAATCTTAGGTTTCTTAACACCTTTAAAATATTTTGGCCACTGGTGTAGTGGGCGGCAAACGATCGTTCGTTTGGTACGTCATATTGCAAAATTGTTGCAACTTCTACTTCAAGAGGACAAAACAATTGCACAGTCTTACACAAAAATCAAAACATTAAGGCGATCCGATAGTTCAGAAAAAAATCGAAATCGGAATTCACGCCCTTTATGGGAGGAGTTTAAAAATACTTGAGAAAAAGCTTTTGGAAAGGTTGGAAAAGGTATTTCAGATTTTTTTTACAGGTTGATTTCGTAAAGGCCTGTAAAAAATATAAATTCCTGTTTTACGCATTGTTTATTGTAAGAAAACTGAAATTTAAAATTGATTTCACGAAACTAAGCGACGCGGAGTAACACGACTTTCTCCCGCGCCGGTTGGGGCGTGACTGATACGAAATAGGTGTTGCCCAGTGCATGGTTCTTGTGCCCATGCCATAAGGGTCACTTCAAGAATCCAAATTCGTAGAGTGCGGGCCGTATTTATTGATGTCGAAAATAACAACGAGAAAATGCATATTTTATTTTATTTTGTGAAGTTCTGGCGTAAATATCATTTTTATTTGCGATTGTTATAAAAGAAACTAATTTTGCCACATTATACAATAAAACCAAATCTGAAAAGGGGTTTATAAATAGGAGAGTTTGGACTTGAAAGTGATTTTTATAGACCTTATACTTTATTTTTTTAAAGGCTTATTAAAAGACTTATTAAAAAAATAAGCCATATTTTTAAGGGCCAAGGTATGTTCTACACACAGTATTTAATTGAAGCATCTATATTACTTCTAAGCTATCAAATTTTCAAATCAAAAACATGTGATTTTGTATGATTTTGCATTATTTAGTATGGCTTCATCTGCCAACTGCGAAAGCAAATAATTTCATGGTTTTGGAATACAATGTTGTCAGCCAGGCAAAACCACAACTCTTAATATTAACCTTCTCGTTGTCAACAGGGGTAGTCAAAATCTCTAAATATACTATCCCCATCCATGTATTTTACTTTAAATAGAGACCTTACATTTTTGGGTTTTTTTACGTAGTCTACAATTCTACAAAAAAAAATATAAAAGGTAGTGGAACAGATTTTCAATTTATTAAACCTCATTTAAAAACACCTCAAATGCAAAACCTTTGTATTTACCAAGCTATACAAAACTATAATGACCTCCCTTCTGACATTGTATTGTCAATCAGAACAAATAAATAAATTTTCAATATACAAAACATATTAGGGGCCATTCATTTATTATGTAAGACGTTTAAGGGGGGGAGGGGGTCGACCATGTCTTATTTTTTCTTACAAGGGGTGGGAGGGAGTCTCGATAGTTCTTACGTAAGATCACGAAAATGCGCAAAGTTGAAAATTATACTTTGAAAAAGCGTGGGCAACCGCGCGAGTGCCGAGGTTCGCTCGGATGCGTATAGGTAAACGATTTCCATTTCCATGGCAACGGACCCGCTCAAACAAACATTAAAACAAACCAAACGTGTTTTCATTTTTTCCTTTAGATCCTTATGTAATAAGTATTAAACAGGGGGGGAGGGGTCGGCTTATTCTTATTTTCTCTTATAATATGGGGGAGGGGGTCGAAAACTAGCAAAATTCGTCTTACGTATTATATGAATGACCCCTTATAACGTACAACCTAAGTAAAATCGTGGCTCCTTGTCAGTAATAAGAGTTCCTCGTTTATAATATGGTCCATGCATATACTTGACCTATGATGACCTTAAATATAATACTTTGTAAAATATATACATTAAAAATATAACTCATATTTTTTTGTTATACAATAAATGAATATATACATAGGTTAAGGCGATGCACCACGTCGTGTAAAATTTGGAATCGGTTCACAATAACACTCCTTATGTAGATGGCGATAAGGTTTAAATTCCCGCCTAATACTAGTCCTCTGTTTGGATTTATGCAAGAAAAGATCAATTCAAAAAAGTAATTTATTTTATTTTGCGAAGTTCTGGCACAAATGTTTTAATGTTTTACGATCATTTTCTAAAGAACTTAATTTTCTACGTTGTGCAATAAATCCATAACCGAAAAGGCGTTTGTAAGTAGGAGGTTTTGAACTTTAAACAGTTTCTACAGGACTGATTCTTTATTTTTTTCTAGGCTTACAGAAAGAATTCAAAGAATCAAAAAATGCTCGATTATTTCAAAGGCCAAGATGTTTTCTACCTGCAATATTTAATTAAAACATTAAAATTATTTCTAAGCGATCATATTTTCAAACCTAAACACATGATTTTGCATTTCTTCGTAATATTGCACAAGCTGACTCTTTAACTCAATATATAATACAGGAATTATCCCACTAGATTGGCTTCGATCCACTTTTGTTACTCTCACAAAGAAAGCAAAAGCAAGAAAATGTAGTGACCACCGCACAATTAGTTTAATGAGTCACTTTTTAAAGATATTTTTGCGAATTATACATGGACGCATATATCGCTAAGTGGAAGAAAACATAGGTGTCACACAATTTGGCTTTCGAAATGGGTTGGGTAATCGGGAAGCGTTATTTAGTATTCAAGTACTAATCCAAAGATGTAGAGATGTGAATACAAATGTACATGCATGCATCATTGACTTCTTTAAAGCATTTGATAGAGTTAGACATGACAAAATGATTCAAATTCTGAAAACCTCCGGGATTGACGATAAAGATATAAGGATAATAGGTAATCTTTATTGGAACCAGAAAGGAGCAGTAAGAGTAGAGCAATGTCTAACAGACGAAGTAGAAATAAAGAGAGGCGTGCGACAGGGTTGTATTCTTTCACCTATGCTGTTCAACTTATATTCAGAAGAAATATTCAATGAAACACTGCAAGAAGCTACTCAAGGACTTGTTATAAATGGGAAGATTCTGAACAACCTGCGTTATGCAGATGATACAGTACTTCTAACAAGTAACATTGGGAATTTACAACTTTTGCTGAATCAAGTAGTGAAGACTTGTGAGAATTTTGGGCTAGAACTGAATATAAATATGACAAAATACTTGCTCATGAGCAAAAATTACGCAATGGATGAAATTTTTTATATTGCTGGAACAAAACTAGAGAAGGTACAGAGTATAGTATACTTGGGCTGCAATGTAAATGATAGATGGGATCCTTCGGTTGAAATCAAATGCCGCATTGAGCAAGCTCGTGCAACCTTTATCCGCATGAAAAAAATGTTCTGCAGTCATGATCTCAACCATGGATTACGAATGCGAATGGTCAGATGCTATGTGTTTTCGATATTATTTTACGGAATGGAAGCATGGACGGCATGGACGCTTACCGAAGAATTAATTAGGCGACTTGAGGCATTCGAGATGTGGATCTACAGAAGAATACTTAAAATAAGCTGGATGGACAGGGTTACAAATGAAGATGTTATGGTTCGGATGAATAAAGAAAAGGAAGTAGATAATTAAAACTATAAAAATCCGAAAACTTCAATACGTTGGACACGTCGTGAGACATACAGAGAAGTATGAGATCCTGCATCTCATACTTCTCTGTTATGTTATTATATTTTTCAATATTATTATGGGAGAGTGGTATAGAAAATAGAAATTGATTGAAATTATTATTTTTTTAGCTTTTAAAATCAATACTATCTCAAACGAAGCATCACCTGCACACTGAAAAATTGAAGGCAAATAAGATAAAGCGCCGACCAGCTGATCGGTGACGGCCATTTTGAATAAGAAGCTCGTAGAGAAGTGAGTTGTTCGCGATCGAGTCGGCTCAGTGACCCGGATCTTCATACGGATCCGTAAGATCGATCTTCAACGCTACGGACACACTTGCTCGCGGTTCGCAGATCTTTGCGAACGAGTGAGCGGGTAGCAATTGCTACTAGGTAGCATGCTCTTTGGCTTCTAACGAGCAACTGTGTCCGTAGCTTAATTCAGTTGTTTAATTGAGCCGATTCACTGAACCGGATCTTTTCATTCTCGTTCAACTGAGCCGCTATGCCCGTCTCTAGGTATTATGATGAAGCATATTATACATTTTTTTCGTACGGTTTAAATTTTTTCAATATTTTAAATAATATAGATAAACTAATAGAGATACCTCTATTTTTCATACTGAATTATTTAGGCTTAAATATTGTTTCAATAAACACAACAACTAAATCTCTATAAACAGTTTGAAATAACGAATAACATGAAATGTTGTTAATACTGATGGCTTGTGTCATACCAACATAATCAAAGATTTCAAAACAATGACTGGTGGGGCGTGACGTCAGCACTAACCATTTAATAATATCAACTTGACGCTGTGTTTTAACGAGAGGTTTAAAAATGAACTTTTTAATAATTTTTTTAAGAACTCTGCGTTTAATATTATGAAATAAAACTTATATATTCAGAATCAGGGTTCATTGTTCTATGTGAACATATTTTTTTAAAGCCATAATATTTTTCACTGGAGTTCCTTATTGGTGGATGACTCTTTGCCACTTTAAAAATATTGGGATATACACCTTGCATCTCTTGGCATGTTTCAAGAATGTTTACTTTTAGAGTATTTACAGGAACAGAAAGATATTGCGTAAGCTCGTCGTCAATTTCAGTTTTTTTTTTTCGTTTTTATTTGCGTGTGGGCCGCAACATGTGCACCGAATGCCAAGCACGACCTCCGTAGTCCAGTGGGTAAGACTCTTGACTCACAATCCGGAGGTCGCGGGTTCGAACCCGGCATGCGCAAATAAATTTTATTTGATTAATTTATGTTATTTCACAATTAATTCATTTAAAATAATATATAGTATATTTGCGGCATGTTCCAGAGTGGAAGATACTATCAGTATCGCCCTGGTGTAAGACCACCATTCAGAATTGAAACGTTGCTTGAAAATGGCTTTAGCCGTGTTTGGTGACCAGATCTGAATAGCCAGGTACTTTCCAACCTTCCTCTTCCCCACCTCCTTCCCCTCCCCACTACCTTCTGCCTCACAACATACCCCAATTGGGGATGCCATAGTCTCACTGGCTCCAGACGGGAGCAGTTGAGATTCTTGTGCGGAATTCACTCTAAAAAAAAAAAAAAAAAACACGAGCACCGAAGAAGGTTCTGACAGGACACCCGGGAGGTAAACGAAAGGCGGGCAGACCTAGACTGAGATGGGAGGATGATGTCAGGAAGGATGCAAGAGGATTACTCCATGTTGCAGATTGGAAGACGACGGCCGAGGACAGAGGGCGGTGGAGGCTTATTTTGAAGGAGGCCAAGGCTCGAAATGGGCTGAAGCGCCATTGAAGAAGAAGAATATATATAGAAGATTTGCGTGTGAGCCTAAGATTTATGGTGCTTCCAAAAATCAAATTCACCTTTATCTTCATCCGATATTTCGATACGATATATTGAGTTTTCGATATTGATATATCGATATCAACGATATCGATAAATATCGATATTTTTAGGGGTCGATATATCGACATTCATCATTTTTCCGATATATCGTTGCATACCTACCTATACAGTATCCATAAGGCAGGTCTGTGGATTGTGATGAAGTCTGTTTTAAGAATAGAAGAATAATTACCATGTTTCCAATCCTCCTGGAGCCTCTCTCATCTGTCACTTCAGTATAATAATGTTTATTGAAATTAACGTGGTTTCCGGTGATTATTAGAATAACCTTCAATATTAATTTAAGTTTTTAACTGCTAGACCCTGCGGGCGGCGAACGACACAGCAATAGCTTCGTAATAAACTTCACGTACTAAAATGGTTTTGCATAAGGCGTGACGTCAGAGATGTACTCGAAGTCGGGTACTTAATACTATCAGATTAATAATAATAATTGTATAATTTGTTGACTGAAGTTTCTTATTGGTTGTTCTTTTTACCTATTTGCAGATACGGGTTCAGCTTATATTTGGCCTGGGCCGTGCTCATCATGAACGGGTTCGCTGGTCTCTGCTTCATGCTCTACTCCCGCAAGAGGAAAGGCAACAAGGCGCTCACGGAGGAACTTGGGATGGCGGATGAACCTATCAACATCGGACGATGAGAACTGCCGTCGTCGACACAGAATCAATAGAACCACGTTAATCAGTATCGATTCGTTCATAGATAATAATAAAAAAAACAAGGGGAGGTACAGCATGGAGCTACAAACAAATTTCACGGACTATCAAAGTGGCGGAGGCAATTAAAACCCTGCGTTTGGTGTATAGGTACGAAAATGGGCGGGGCGCCTCCAAGCGTAAATGCGATATTCAATAGTAATCATGGGTGGACGATGTTGAAGATATTTGAGAAAGTGATTTTATACTTATAATGGTTTACGGCCCATTTCCCTTGTTCGTATTATCTATGGATTTGTCAGATATGATGCAAAACGGTGATGATTGAATTATGAACTATCAACAAGCGGTTCAATCAATAACCGCAAAACCATCCACTGTTTGCACTGAACAAGTAACGATAATTTAAATTGGAAAATGCGAAATCATTTTTGGAGGGCGTCGATGCACTGATCATTGTCCACTGATGTAGAAGAAAATATAATTTTGTTATACTGCAAATCATATGAAATGACTCCCTCTGGCATCACAGTCTAGATCAGTGGTTCTTAACCTCTTTGGAGGTACTCAACCCCACCAGTTTCATGTGCGCATTCACCGAACCCTTCTTGATTGGAAAGCGGGGCGTGACATCGGTGGCGGCGGATTACCACAACGGGGAGCGTAATGGGATAGGATGGGGTGGGAAGGGATAGTGACAGTTTTCTTCGTAATTTTTTTCGGGGTGTGTCTTGCCTTCCACTGAATCCCTGAGACTGGCTCACCGAACCCCTGGGGTTCGATCGAACCCAAATTAATAACCACTGGTCCAGATATATTGTATCTGAGTATAAAATTAAACGAATTAGCTTATTCAATTCATGACTAAGATTCATTTCGAATTGATTGTATTTCTCGGCAAGACTACTGGAGGAGAACCCAGTGCGAAATGGTAGTAGATATGCTGGTCTAGAACCCAGGGTGAAAGGGTAGTAGATGTGCTGGTCTAGAACCCAGGGTGAAAGGGTAGTAGATATGCTGGTCTAGAACCCAGGGTGAAAGGGTAGTAGATGTGCTGGTCTAGAACCCAGGGTGAAAGGGTAGTAGATGTGCTGGTCTAGAACCCAGGGTGAAAGGGTAGTAGATATGCTGGTCTAGAACCCAGGGTGAAAGGGTAGTAGATGTGCTGGTCTAGAACCCAGGGTGAAAGGGTAGTAGATGTGCTGGTCTAGAACCCAGGGTGAAAGGGTAGTAGATATGCTGGTCTAGAACCCAGGGTGAAAGGGTAGTAGATGTGCTGGTCTAGAACCCAGGGTGAAAGGGTAGTAGATATGCTGGTCTAGAACCCAGGGTGAAAGGGTAGTAGATGTGCTGGTCTAGAACCCAGGGTGAAAGGGTAGTAGATGTGCTGGTCTAGAACCCAGGGTGAAAGGGTAGTAGATATGCTGGTCTAGAACCCAGGGTGAAAGGGTAGTAGATGTGCTGGTCTAGAACCCAGGGTGAAAGGGTAGTAGATGTGCTGGTCTCGCAGTTTCTCGGATTGCCTCGCGGCCCGCGGCGCTCCGCCTGGTATCGGTGTTATATGCCCCAGTCAAAAGATGCGATGCGAACATATCGACGAAAAAGGTAGAAACTGTGATGAGGTAGCAGCCACTACACAACCTATTACAAACCAAGCACAAATGCGCGATACGAGCGTGAAGAGGTAGCACTCAGACTCGCCTCCACGCATAAATATGACTGATTGCGGAGAGGAAGTATGATGGATCGGAATTCATTGTTAATTAATTCGTTGACGTGATTTTTGGACTGTGCATCGATATGAATTGAGCGAAGGAATTAACTCATTATTGATTAATTGAATCCACTAAATCGGCATACAAAATTGACTGTAATTCGGTGTAATTTATTTTAGACATTGTCAACTGACCAAGAAGTTAATAAAATAGTGTTATAAATAAGTGACTTTAATAGATAATTATAATGTAATAAATTTCACCATTTTAAATGAAACATTTTACAGGTGAAATAGGTTATTTCGTGTTCTCGAAGTTATTCTTTGAGATAGATTTAATATCAATTAGTGAGATCTCTTAGTCTCTACCATATTATTCTCTTTGTATATTAATTGTGTTATCAAAATATTATAATGTTACATTATTAGTCATAGTTTACATTATTACAATATTTAAATTATAGCATAATTTTTAACAATAATAGTAACTAGAGACACCTTTTGGATAAGTTAAGAACTAAATGCGGACTTTATTATGAAAATTAAAATAAGTATTTATAAGTGTTACAAAAATTTACTTGTATAAAATTGTACGCTTCTGCCTAATAATCCCTACTTATAAATATGGGTCATTTTGTTTAAAGCAAGCAGCCATATTAAAAAAAAAATGTTAATTATTTTATTTATTATTTCTACTATCCTGCCATCTATTAAAATAATTCAGAAGCGCGGATGAAATTTCCAGACTTTCCTTGAAAAATGTTTCGGTTTCCAAACAAAGAGTAATAAAATCAAACCATTTCGTAATTTCATTGTTTTTTGATTCATTGGAAAGAAAAAATATTTAAAAAAACATTCTTACGTATAATTATTAGTGTCTCACCTTTTTCTAAGCAACCGTTTTAAAATATTTCATACCGGTGGTTTCAAAACTTTTATAACTTTGTGTAAAATAGTTAATTTTTATGACAATCTTATTCCTTCGATTCTTAAAGGACTTGTTATTATATTGTTAATATTATTATCTCTTTGTTTTAAAATAAATCATTAAAAAGGGTTATAAAAAACTGTTTTTATTTTTATTTTTTTTTATTTCTGATTAGGTGGTAACCTTAATTAGTGTGTAAAGGAACGTACCCATACTACGTAACCAACTTTTTGCAATTTTTCTCAAATTGTGACATTTTTGACAGTTTCTTAAGAGTTTTGTTTTAATGATTTAACAAACTTTTCAGATGTTTTGTCATGTGGTTGTAATAATCCATAAACCTTCGCAATGGTGGAAAGAAGGTATTTTGAAGGTTTCAAACATTTCCTATGCTTAACATAGCAATGCATAGATAACCCTTACACAGAAATGAGCAGATTTTGATTTATATATATATTATATATATTATATATATATATATATATATATATATATATATATATATATATATATATATATATATATATATATATATATATATATATATATATATATATATATATATATATATATATATATATATATATATATATATATATATATATATATATATATATATATATATATTTAAAATGATAAAAAAATACATTTTTATACCTCTTTAATTTTATTCATGCTTTCAAATTTTTATGTGAAAATGAAATACTCAGCACGGGAGACCCATATTATATATCAATATCTTTATTTGTTAAAAAGGGGAAGATAATAAAACATTTATTTATTTATTTAAAAAACAGCATCAACTATTGATTCTATAAAATAGATCATAGAATAGATGAGGTTGGACCTCTATATTACGGCAAAGCAGTTCCTGATTTCATAATATTTTCCCTGCATTTAAAGATCTTGCATCTCATAATGCAGGGAAAGATTGCCGGAAGACGGGGCCCTGGAAGAAGGAGAACCTCATGGCTGAAAAACCTGAGACAGTAGTTTGGCCAGTCTACCGTAGAGCTGTTCCGGGCCGCAGTAAACAAAGTCCGCATAGCCAACATGATAGCCAACGTCCGTTGAACGGCAAGAGCACAAGGAGAAGAAGAACAATCAAGGTTCGTAGAAAATGCAATAACAAGGTTCGGGCCGCTTTCGAAATTATGAAAAAACATTGCCACTTGTATTGCAGTTAATTCAAACCTCACAGTGGAACATGGACTACAAACTACGTCACGAATGTTTAGCCAATCCCTGCCATGAACTAACCTTGTTAAAAGTATTTTCTACGAACCTTGCCTAACAACCCCTCCAAAACATCACCATAGCAACAATAAAATATCATTTGAATCGATTATTTTTGGTGCTGAATGTCGGAAGTATTTTTTTTGTAATAAATTAAACACAACTGCTAAACATTTCTGTGTGATTCCTTCTGACGAAACCACGACTTTATATTGATTGAGTTATAAAAGAGGGCAGTCAAATAATACAAATGAGTGAAGAAGAAAAGACGGAAGATGTTCCTCAGGAAGCAGCAGAAGTCACCGAAGACGTAGAAATAGTGAAAGAGGGAGAATTAGAAGACGCCGTAGAAGAACATGCAGAGGTTAGAGAAGGTATGCATTATGATTTACTATTAAAACAATCGGTTAATAATTTTGGGGAATAAGTTCGGTTTATGGGCGAAATTCCTAAAAAATAAAACTAGTTATTTTTATACTAATTTGGGGTCGGGGAATCCGAATCTGAAAGAATAAGGCGGCGGCAAGCAATATTAACAGAATTACACGACTTTAAAAAATTTTATACACATACAGGAAAATAGCCATTTTGGAAGCATTTTGATTCCTAGAAAATCAAACTAGTTATTTTTATACTAACTATGGGCCGGGGAATCCGAATCTGAAAGAATTAGGCGGCGGCAAGCAATATTAACTGAATTAAACGACGTTAAAATTTTCTATACACACACACATGAAAATAATCATTTCGGAAGTATTTTGACACACGCAGTACAAAGATCATAGAAAAACAAGAAATATACAAAAACATGTGCCGGCAGTGTTACCAGCTCTCAAAAATATTTATCCCTATATCAATAATTTCCGACACGATAATTCTTCACATAACACATTAACCTGATGAATTACGACTATCTCGATATCGAATAACCAAAAGTATGAAAATTCGTAGTCTTAAAAATGCGTAACCTAACCTAACCTAACGTTAGGTTTGTGTAACGTGGTTTGTGCCCCTTTATACCGCCTGCTCGCGTCCCTAACCTAACCTAACCTAACCTAACCTAACGCTAGGTTTGTGTAACATGGTTTGTGCCCCTTTATACCGCCTGCTCGCGTCACGGCAAAAAAACATCCCTGTTTTCAAGTAGTTTAGCGGCTACGCTAGGTTTGTGTAACATGGTTTGTGCCCCCTTATACCGCCTGCTCGCGTCACGGCAAAAAAACATCCCTGTTTTCAAGTAGTTTAGCGGCTACGCTAGGTTTGTGTAACATGGTTTGTGCCCCTTTATACCGCCTGCTCGCGTCCCTAACCTAACGCTAGGTTTGTGTAACATGGTTTGTGCCCCTTTATACCGCCTGCTCGCGTCACGGCAAAAAAACAGCCCTGTTTTCAAGTAGTTTAGCGGCTACGCTAGGTTTGTGTATCATGGTTTGTGCCCCTTTATACCGCCTGCTCGCGTCACGGCAAAAAACATCCCTGTTTTCGAGTAGTTTAGCGGCTACGCTAGGTTTGTGTAACATGGTTTGTGCCCCTTTATACCGCCTGCTCGCGTCACGGCAAAAAAACATCTGTTTTAGAGTAGTTTAGCGGCTACGCTAGGTTTGTGTAACATGGTTTGTGCCCCTTTATACCGCCTGCTCGCGTCACGGCAAAAAAACATCCCTGTTTTCGAGTAGTTTAGCGGCTACGCTAGGTTTGTGTAACATGGTTTGTGCCCCTTTATACCGCCTGCTCGCGTCACGGCAAAAAAACATCCCTGTTTTCAAGTAGTTTAGCACCTACGCCGGGTTTATGTAACATGGTTTGTGATACAAAAGAACGTGCCCCTTTATAACGCCTACTCGCGTCAAGGCATAAAAACTCCACAATACTAGTTGGTGTACCTTCCTTAAATATTTGAGAATCAATTATAAAAAATAAGTACTTAAAATATAAACATGTTATTTTACGTTATAAATATTACTGCTTAATGGCAACACTTAATTTTGTGTGGTAAAAACATCTATGTTATCGTGTTTTTCTATGATCTTTGTACTACATGTGTCAAAATACTTCCGGAATGATTATTTTCATGTATGTGTGTATAGAAAATTTTTAAGTCGTGTAATTAAGGGTCAGGTATCAAACCGCGCTGACGCTGCAGTTAGGTATTTCTTGTACTTGTAGACAAACACGGCCGCAGCTGACCGCCTGCGTCTGACTAGAGGAGATGTGGGTATACTAGACACTACGGACTTAGGAAATAAAAATACACTTGCCTTATAAAATTAAAATTTAGTTCCTACTATAATAATGGATACAGCTTAACATACTAAGAATCATATTGTGGAATAGCGTGGATAGCTCATAGAGACATTTGCGCCTGGGTCAACTGCCCATTCACTGCAGTTAGGTATTTTTGGTAGTTGCAAACAAGCTCGGCCGCCGCGATCTACTGTGTATTTCGGTTAGATTCAGGCACGGCTGGTGAGCATTTTGACAAAATACGGAATAAAAATACACTTGCTTTGTAAAATTTTAATTTATTGCCAACATAATTGATACAGCTCGACAGACTATAAATCATATTATGCAAGGGTAAGGATACGTGGACTTTTTTTAGCCCCTGGACCTTTACAGACGTCTTAGTTTTTGACTCAATGTGACATAGAATCTAATGGTGTTTTGATGTGGAAAAAATTTTTGGTTCATATATTGTTTGTATAATGTTATTAATTTTTTTATAATTTTACCAAAAAATAATGGGTGTGAATAAGTTACGACAACCAGTTTTTACTCTGCGCCTTAGAAATTAAAAAACCGGTAGTTTTGTTTTTGAAAGTTTATTTATATGCATACAATTTTTTTTTAATACCTAGTAAGAAAGAATATATTTTACAATTTATCTTTGATATATATAAAGTAGAACGAAGCACATTTAGAAAAACACAGTCAAAAATATAAAGAAGTTCAGACAAATTTTTAAGAAACAACTAAATGTTTTATTTTTATTTTTATGTACCTTACAAAGTCCCAACTGTTATCAATCGCCTGGGGCCATTGATTGGGGTATGTTGTGAGGCTGAATAAGGTGAGAGGGGAATAATATAGGGGAAGTACCTGGCTATTCAGATTTGGTCACCACACACGGCTAAAGCCATTTCAAGCAACGTTTCAATTCTGAATAGTGGTCTTACACCAGGGCGATACATAAAGTATCTTCCACTCTGTTTTTTTATAGAAGGCTGTTGAAAAGTTTTTTTTCTTTGTATAAAACACGCTTAACTCGTGTTGTGCGTGTTACAGGTAAAATTGCAAATGTTATATGTAAGTTCAAAATAAATTAATTATTACCCACAATTATTATAGTTATTTCACAGCATTATCCAAAAATAACAAAGTTACTATTATATACTTGTTTACTATTATATAATTTTACAATTGAAAAATGTCCTCCACAACACAGGTGAATTGCTAGCGTGGAGGACATTATACTATACATTTGTAATGTAAACTTATTAATAAAAATAATACAAAACAATACAGAGTGATAAGTGTTAGCTCCTCATTTATTCATAAGACTGTCATTTTGTAATGACATCATCCTTTCTCCATGTCTATTATCGATAATTCTAAACATTCACAAAAAGTGTGGTAGATCATTCATTATAGCAAAAAGTTTATATGGAAGGCATTACTCAGGCCGCTTATGTTTATTTAAAAAAACTTACATGTTCACTGATAGTTTCTGTTATAACGACGTCATTTATATTGCTTCTGCTGCTTTCCTAAAAAAACATATAAAATAAATTTATTTGTAATAATACAACCCAGAATTTACCCAACATCGAAATTCATTCGATTTATCAATGGATCTGACAGTCGTTACAATTTGAACGGAATCGGTAGAGAACTCAAAATGGTCGTCGAAATTATGCATTTTGACATTAAATTCGAGTTCGGTGAACCCCAAACTCCTTAAACCTGATTTTGAACCAAATCGTCAAAGTACTTAAGATATTCAAGATGGATGCCGAAATTTTGCATTTTGACATTAGATCCGAGTTCAGTGCACGTCCAAACGCCCTAATCCTGATTTTGAACCAAATCGGTAGATAACTAAAGAAATTCAAGATGGATGCCGAAATTTTGCATTTGGACATTAGATCCGAGTTCAATGCTCACCAATACTCCCTAATACTGATTTTGAACCAGATCAGTAGAGAACACGAGAAATTCAAGATGGATGCCGAAATGTTGCATTTTGACATTAGATCCGAGTTCAGTGCACGTCCAAACGCCCTAATCCTGATTTTGAACCAAATAGGTAGATAACTAGAGAAATTCAAGATGGATGCCGAAATGTTGCATTTGGACATTAGATCCGAGTTCAGTGCTCGCCAATACTCCCTAATACTGATTTTGAACCAGATCGGTAGAGAACACGAGAAATTCAAGATGGATGCCGAAATTTTGCATTTTGACATTAGATCCGAGTTCAGTGCACTCCTAAACGCCCGAATTCTGATATTGAACCAAATCGGTAGATAACTACAGAGAAATTCAAGATGGATTCCGAAATTTTTAGATGTCAAAAAGCAAAATGACTTCAGTCCACCTTCGAACTACCTGTGATAGAAATCAGTAAAAAAATTAAATTTTTACATTATTACCTTATTCTCCTTTTCTTCCAGTGGGAGGGTCTATTTTTTATGGCACGGTAAGCAAGAATTCCTTTATTTTTACCCATTTTGAAGGTACCTGAAGTTTAAAAAAAAAAAAATCTGTAAACTGTAAATCAAGTTAAAAATAATTTATTAGATAATAATAAATATATTTTATTTCTACTTACCCGGTTACTGTAACACCTATCTCCTCAATGATTCCTTCGAAAATCGAATAAACAGCGAACAAAATTGCTGCGAAAAAAATATGCGTGGTCTCACCTTGACCGCTATCTCACGACTGAATGAATTCTGTGAAATTCAACCGTTATATAAGACATCGCGCGGCGTATTATTTTGCCATACATTTTTGTATGGCGGAGAATAGTTGAAAAATTAAGAAAGTTTAGGCGAATTACAATAAAAATCTAGATACACTGAAGTGTTTTTAATTTAATAGCGTGTTTTAACATAGTGTTTACTCTGAGATTACGGAAGGATTTTTGGTAAAAATGTTTACAACAGGTTCAGGAGAGATAATCGCGAAGGCCTTTTTCAGCGTTTTAACTAATGTTGCAGTATGTATAACTTATAGAATTTGTAAGAAAACAGTAAAAAAAATTTAATCACTAGTAACTTTACACATTTTTCTAACTACCCGTATATAATTTTCTAGTATTGCTGCTACGAGACGTGGATGCTACTGCTAATGCGGAGCGATGTTTTCCAAACCCGACCCTTAAGTTAATATTGCTTGCCGCCGCCTAATTCTTTCAGATTCGGATTCCCCGACCCCAAATTAGTATAAAAATAACTAGTTTTATTTTTTAGGAATTTGGCCCATAAACCGAACTTTACCCAATTTTGGTAAATATCGGTTCGGACTGGCCACGCTTATTACGAATAATTTTTAGAAAAAAACTTTAGATTCGCCTTAATTACTATAAAAGGAAACTTTTTGGCTTTGGGGCGGCGGAAAATAATGCATTTTAATTTTCAATTGCATAAAACCAAAATTGACTTCGCGAACCGACACAGCGAAAATCCGTGGCCGTACCTGTCACTGTTATGTTGATATCCTTGATAAATTAAAAAGAGCTAATACGACTGTAGCCGACTTCGTAGGATAAGGCGCGTAATTATGAAATTTGTCTAGCGGGCTTGTTTGTGTAACATGGTTTGTGATACAAAAGAAAGTGCCCTTTATAACGCCTACTCGCGTCAAGGCAAGAAAAACATCCCAGTTTTCAAGTAGTTTAGCGGCTACGCTAGGTTTGTGTAACATGACTTATGATTCTGGCGTTAATTTATCAAGGATACCAACATAACAGTGACAGGTAGGGCCGCGGATTTTTGCTGTGTCGGTTCATGAAGTGAATTTTGGTTTTATGCAATTGAAAATTAAAATGCATATTTTCCGCCGCCTCAAAGCCAAAAAGTTTCCTTTTATAGTAATTAAGGCGAATCTAAAGTTTTTTTCTAAAAATTATTCGTAATAAGCGTGGCCAGTCCGAACCGATAATTACCATAATTTTATCAATGTTGCTTAAGCCTAAGGGCCTTCGCTCATGGAGAAACCGAAAACTGGTTGGCAACTCAGTTCACGGCACAACTCAAATTATCAACCGCCAGAACAAAATCGATATTTTTCTGATCTGACATATCGCAAATTACTCCAAAAATTGACAGCCGCCAGCCAGTGAGCCGCTACCATGGCGATATGCCAATACGGCAACTGAAACGCGACGGCCGCGGCGACCAGTACTGCTAGTAAAGGCGTCGCCCTTGACAACGGATCTTTAACAAGTTGCATGTGTGCGGACCTCCAATGAAATTTACAAGTTCCGTTCCTGTGGATAGCGATCGAGTCGCCAACTGTTTTTTTTTTTTCAGTTTCTCCATGATCAGATAGCCTTAGACCCATTGTCCTAATCACCCATGTTTCACCTTATTCCCCTGACATAGTCCAGTTTCTTCAATAAAGTTACCTGGATTATCAACGGGTGTTTGGCGATGTCTCCTGGCCCCATAACGTGACTCTCCTATAAATAAATGAGCCTACTTCCCATCAAGGTGGAACGTTAGTTAGAACCATATACGAGTCAGCGTTTTTTCACCCCCTTAACAATAATGTCAACGGCCATTTAAAAATAAAAGTTATCGAACTATTTAATTAATTATTAAATTTAATTTAATTAATTAACAGAATAACTGAAATTCGTTTTAATTTTTTTGTTGTTGATATTTTATAAAACTCGTACTTGCTTACTCATAAATATTTCATTACAATTATCAGAAGCACCAAAGGAACATATCAAAGTCGAAGAAACAGAAAAAACTGAAATAATTGAAGGAACAGAAGATACGATAGAAGAAGAAGGTAATATATTTATTTATTCAACGCCCAGAGGGCTTTAACATGTTTGGTAGTACAATTAATTCATGACAGATGATTTTTCAACAGATAAAGAAATAATAAAAATAAAATTAGATAAAAAATGCGCACAAGTCACAAAAACAAAAAAAATATAGGTACAGCGATTTGATAAGTTTACAAAGATACAGATATGTTCAGGAATAGTTTTGGAATAAGTTTTTTACGAGATCCACAAAATTCGCCAAGTTGATGTTAAATATGTCGACATCACCTAAGTACTGATTCCCCATAGTGTGAAATCGTTGTATAGGAGAGTGGGCAATGTAGTTCCGCTTGTGAATGCTGCAGTAGAATAGTGTATTTTGTCCCGTGGTTACTGTCGGTATTCGTAAGTTTATGAGTTGTAGGAGTTCGCAACAGTCGAATTTAGAGTTAAGTATTTTGAATAAAAACGTCGGTCTTCTATTGAATGTAATTTTAAAATATTTAGTAATAGATCATATTTTAAGTCTTCTAGTGGGATACTTAATTTAAAATTTATAAAACGCAGAACTTTTTTTTGTATTCGCTCAATATTATTAACGTGAATTTTGTAAGATGGAGACCAAACTACCGAGTTATATTCAATTTGGCTTCTAACTAGAGATACATATAATAGTTTGACTTCTATGGAACTAAAGTTTTTAGTTGTTCTTAATACGAAGCCTAGTGTTTTCACACCTTTGTTCATAATTTGGTGGATATGATTGGCCAAACTTAGTTTTTCATCCAAAATAATTCCAAGATCTCTCATTTCCGTGACTCTGTCTAAAGCTGTGTTACTGATGGAATATTCGAATAAAACAGGATTTTTATTTCTGAAGAAAGTCAAGGTTTTACACTTTTCTACATTTAAAAATAAATTATTTTGAACGCACCAATCTTTAAACTTACTGATATTTGACTGCAATATATGGCAATGATTTTTTTTTTTTTTTTTTTTTTTTTTTTTTTTTTTTTTTTTTTTTTTTTTTTTTTTTAATAAAACATACAACGAAGTTGCATTCCCAAGAGTTATCAAAACTCATTAAGGAATCGCCAATTGGTACATTTGAGAAGATAAACCTAACCCAACCCAATATGCAGACACAATACATAAAGAAAAAATTTACAAAACATTTTACAGAAGCAACATACAGACACAAACATATGAAGAATCACTTTACAAATATTTCACAGAAACATGTCTTATAAGATTTTATGAATAATATTATAACCACTCATTTGATTTATGTACTGTTGGTGTCACAAAGTTAAAATCAAGTATCCTCCATGATGGACTATAGAAATGCATAAAAAACAAATCAGGAAAAATACAATAAAAGGTACATGCTCAAAAATACACAGACCTAATACAAGATGTTTACATAAAAAATACATGATAAGATTTTAAAAAGATATAAACTGCGCCCATCATATCTGGATGTACAAAGTTTGATACTTGGAGATAATCAGGATAGCTATCAGAACAGAGTTTGTACCTACTTATGACTCGTTTTCCAAATAACATTTGAAAAAATAGGATTTCAATATATCGTTTCGAGATTTATTAGAGGCCTGTCTTAATTCTTCAGGCAATTTGTTATAGTTAGTGTACGCAATGTATTCTAATGATTTCAGTCCGAACTTTGTTGAGTGTATTTTTGATATATGTAGTTTGTTGTGTTGCCGTGTATCGTATTGGTGAACGTCGTTGTTATAGTTCAGTTTTATATTTGTGTGGGTGTTGCACTGAATAATATTTAAGATGGTGTTTGTTATCTCAAAGCTAGGAACAATCTTAAAAGGTAATACAAGTGCGTGACGGTAAATATCTTTAACATGTGTATCCCAAGGCAAGCCAAAAATGTTACGTAGGGCTCTATTTTGGATTATTTGTACCTCCGATATCAATTTTTTGGTAGCAAAACCCCAGATACCCGAAAGGTATGCCAAGTGGGAGTGAATCATAGCATAGTACAATGATCGCAGTATGGATGTGGGAAGCAATCTACGTAGCCTGTACATTACACCGGTCACCGGAGCAATCTTTGATTTAACATGGTCAAAATGATTTTTCCATGAAAGCCGTGAGTCAATTAAAAGTCCTAGATACTTTGCGACATCTGTTTGTTCCAGTTTGTTTAGTCCAAGGAAAATGTTTAGGCATTGTTCTCTCTTATTCCCGAATAGCACATAGTGAGTCTTTTTAATATTAAGACTAAGTTTATTAATTCTCAACCACTCGGCTAGATGAGCCAAATCTCTTTCCATGTCCTTTTCCATTTCGTTTAAATTAGTATTATGATAGAATAATATTGTGTCATCAGCATAAAGTTGAAGTGTACCTTTTACTCCCCATTTTGCAATATCATTTATATAAATTAAAAATAATAATGGCCCGAGAATCGAGCCCTGTGGTACACCACATGTTATATTTCTATGATCACTTGAATCTTTTCCAATAACAACCGAACAGCACCTACCCGTAAGATAACTGGATAAAAGTTTTAGATTGTTGCCCACGATGCCCAGATATTCAAGCTTTTTTAACAGAATCTTATGATCAACCGTATCGAACGCCTTTTTGAGGTCAATGAAAATGCCCGCTGCATATTTTCCTTGATCTAAGTGTTTTTGAAGAGTTAGTATAAAATCAAAGGCAGCACATTTCGTGTTGGAGAATTTTCTGAACCCATATTGTTGAGGCGTGAGAATATTATTAGTTGTCAGATATTTTGTTAGTCTATTTTTGATTACATGTTCAAATACTTTGGAGAAGACTGAGAGTATTGATATTGGACGATAATTAGATGGATTTTTTTTGCAGTCTTCTTTGTGAATTGGAACGATTTTTGCAAGCTTTAGTTGATCCGGAAATAGTCCACTCACTAATGACTGATTAATGAGAATAACAAGATGATCCGCTAATTTTTCTTTACAGAATCTGAGTAAGTTGGTTGTCATACCATCGACTCCTGGAGATGCATTAGTTTTTAGTTTTGAGATAATTTTTAAAACTTCTAGTTTGTTTGTATTGGCCATGTAGAGGGACTGTAATGGCTTTGGTTCCATGTTTATTGTATTTACGTCGTCTGCATAAGATGGGATACTCGCAGCTAATTTTTCACCAACCGATGTAAAGAAGTCATTAAACGCTGTACATATCTGCTTCGGGTCATTTATGTCTATATTATTGATGGTAAGAGTTTCAATTTTATTTGTAGAGTTCTTTGGACTGTTAGTTATGATTGAATTTATTGTCTTCCAGGTTTGTCTTGGATTATGTATGTTTTCTTTAAAAATATCTGTGTAATATTTTGTTTTGGCGAAACGTCTGTAATTAGTAACCAAATTTCTTGACTTATTTTTTTGTGATATAAGAAGACTGTTTTGTGGATCTTTCTTCCATTGTTTGTATTTAGTATTTCGTTCTCTAATAAGGAGATCCAGTTTTTTGTCAAACCATGGTGTATTACCCTGCTTAGGGTTTCCTATTCGTATCCTTGGCTTAAATTTGCAAGTGTCAATTGCTGTTTCGATATATTTAAAGAATTGATTAAAATTTTCGGTTATATTGGTGGTGTCATGAGAAAACGGTTGGGTTTCAAGATATGTTCTCAAAGTCCTCTTATTGATGCTGATGTTTATGTTTGGTGGTATTCTGTTGTTAGAGTGGTGTTTCAAAGAGTTTTGGTAGTCTAACATCATTATACTATGATCACTTATCTGGTTATCAATATTGGAGGTCGTTGAAGATATGTTTTCTCTATTTGATATAATATGGTCTAATAGAGAACTGCTGGTTTCAGTGACTCTCGTGGGATGTGTATTATTACATATGAAATAGTTGTATGAAAATAAAGTGTTGATATATTTTTTTGTTGTATCATTTTTTTTAAGAACATTAATGTTTAAATCCCCGAAGATGAGTGTATCTAGGCTACTTTTTTGTAAAATAGATTCAAGATATATTAGAAAATCATTTATATTGTTGTTAGGTTTCCTGTATATAGCATATATATTTAAAGGTTTAAAATGTTTATATTGTACCCTAACTCCTAAAAAAGAATTATTCGTTGACCACTTTTCAATAACTTCACAGTTAAATGTATTGTGAGTATATATCGCCACTCCTCCTCCTCTTCCAGTAGTCCGGGAAGCAAAATTGCCCTGATAGCCATTGATGTTGAACAAAGATCCTTCTCCATCTCCCAGCCAAGTTTCGGTGACAACTAAAACGTGCACAGTATCCGTTATTCTTTTGAGCGTTTCTTCTATTTCGTCTATTTTGTTTCTAATACTTCTGGCATTAATGTACAGGACTCTCAGGCTATTTTTTATGGGCATATAATCATCCACCGATTGGTACTTCCTTTGTATGATTGATTGGTCACCATCTTTTTCAACAAATTCCGGCGTAGTCCACTTTTTCCCTAACACGTTCATCCATCATCTTCCAAATTGGACATTCTGAGCTGGTGGCTCTGTGGTCGTTATGATTTAAATTATTACAATTGGTACATGTAGGCTGCTCTTTTTTGTTAGGGCAGGCCTCGAATTTGTGGTTGCCCCCGCAGTGAACACAGGCCGTTTCTTCCTTGCAAAACAATTGGGTGTGTCCGAAACCCATACATTTATAGCATTGGACCAATGGTGACTGATCCTCCACCTTTAAACGTTGGTATCCCACATTGATATGCCCAGCTTCTATCAAGCTTTTCCAATTTTTTGGCGATAATTCTAATATCGTATTGCAGAGAAGTGTATTCCTGTGATTTTTTTTGTACTTAATGGATATTTTTTCCGAGAAATCAATACCTATCCCATTATTTTGTTTCTCCAGGGAATGCATTAGGTCATCATTAGTAGCTCCCTTGATAAGGCCTCTAATAATAACCAAAGGATTCAATTTTTTTCCTTCTTCTATATTTATTTTGCCTTGTAGCCCTTTATTCAATTCTCTTTTAAATTTATGTTTATCTTCCAGGGAAGCCATGTTGAAGATTAATTTGTCGCTGTTATTCGATTTTCGCATGCGTGCCACACCGATCCCCAGAGTGCGAACATCTACGTGCTTTTTGATGAGTTTTTCAATGTCGGCTGATTTTTTCTGTGGGTCATCGGAGCTTATTATTAGGGCATGATTCTGAAGGGTTGTTTTCTGCCTAGCTGCAACAGTCGCATACGTTGTAGCTTGAGGGGTTTGGTCCAGCTTTTTATTGATTTTATTAATATCATTGGAAAGCGATTCGATGCTTCTCATAACATTTTTAAAGGTGTTTCGTAGTGGATTTGCGAAAAATTTTCTGCCATCTCCACTAGGTGATCTATTAAGCAGCTAACGCAGTTTTTTAGGGTTGTCCGTTGATCTTTTGTTAGGATGTTAGACACTAATAAATTATCGATTTCCTTTTGTATGCCTCGAGCATTCTTTATTCTCTCTTCAGGAAGCATCTTGTCGTTTTCGGGTTCACTGAATGACATTTTCGCTGGTTTTGATAGATAACGCCTATTTGACTGCAATCGGACTAGCACTTTATTTGTATAGGAATTACGCCTGTTATCCGCAAATCGGCTAGCACTTGTAAAAGGTAAACAAAAGTGAGCTTACTTTCAACCAATCAGCATGCAGCTACATAAACACTACCCGGTTCTGAATGTATTATTGTTATTCGATAGAATATCACTAATAAAAAGTTGCACTTGTGATGTTTTCCGATGGGATACCGAGAAAGATAAAAGTACACTGTTAGCACCAGCAGCCCGCACAAAACTCCACTATTTTACAAGTTTATATGTTCGAATTCACTTTTTTACACACTTTCGGTTGATTATCGTAGGATCGCTTAACAGGCTACTTGGATGGATTTTGTACACATTCTTTTCTGCAGCTTACTACAAAACGTTACACTGTCACTGTTAATAGCGTTTTACGTCGTATAACTCAGTTTTTTTTACTATATTTCACTATTTTAAATGGAGCAGTATAAAACATGACATCTGTCATTTTTATATCTGTCATTTATATCTGTTATTTTCTTGTATAGCTTGATGTCATCAGCAAAGAGCAATACCTCGACATCATTGAAGCAATTGTTTATATCATTGATGAAAATGAGGAACAAAACCGGGCCAAGGTGACTACCTTTCGGTAGGCCACTAGTCGCCCAGAAAGCTTTCGAGATCCAAGATTATTTGACGAACATTTTATTTTGACGAACAGTTTATGATTTAATAAATAGCTAGTAAACCATTTTAGCATGTTATCCCTTATTCTTAGAGCAAATAGTTTTTGGATTAGTAGTTTATGGGATACTTTGTCAAATGCCTTCGAAAAGTCTGTATATATGCAGTCGACTTGTTTATTTTCAGCAAAAGATTGTATTATAAAGTTTTGAAATATTGTTAAGTTAGTTGCCTTAGATCTACTTTTGATAAAACCATGCTGTTTTTGGTCAATTAATTTTACTAATTTGGGATAGATTTAATCAAGGACCAGTGATTCAAAAAGCTTAGGTAGTACTGACTGTATACAAATGGGACGATAATTGGCTATATTAGTGTCGTCTCCTTTTTTGTAGATACGTGTAATGAAGCTAGATTTCCAGCGGTCTGGAAAGTGTCCAAGGGACAAGAGACGGTTGAATAATAATGTGAGTGGTTTAGATAATATATTAGAGCATTTTTTTAGGAATATTGGTGGAATGTTGACTGGGCCGGCGGATTTGTCAGTGTCTAAGGAAAGTAATTGCTGTTCGCAACATTTTTGCGTGATATGGCAATTTGTTAAGTGTGTAGTATTGATAAATTTGTATTCAGGTATTTTATCATCTGGGGTTTCTTCATCATATACATTTTTGAAGAAGTTCGTAAAAAGGTTTACAATTTCCTGTGTAATATTTGCACTGGTTCCATTCATTTGCATTATTGGCGGGTAGTCTGTGTTTTCATTGTTTAGTTTTTTAAGAAATTTTCAAAGATTTTTGGATTTAAAGACTGTGTCCTCGATAGAGGTTATATACATTTTGTAACATTGTTTGGAAAGATCTTTACATAATAATTTGATTTTGTACCTTTGCCTGCTGGAAAATTGAATTGAAATTATCTTTGCCCTTTGTGGCTCCAAATCTCGTTTTTGTTCGTTTGTGTTAAGTTCCCTTGAACTTCTTCACTAAACTGCAGTAAATTGTATGAATTGATAATACAATCTTTTTTAACACAAATTTACTTTAAAAGATTACATTTATTTTCTTGTCCATAGGAGAAATTGAATTAGAAGAAGAATATGAACTCGAACAAGAGGGTTCTGAAGAGGTTAGTGCTTAAAAGAAATCTAAAACAATTAATATACCGTTTTCTGTAATTCAATACATAAATCATGAAAACATTTGATATCACGATAAAATTTTACACTCTGTTCAACTGACGCAACATCTTTTTTGTGTGGATGTTTAAATTTATTTTATAATGAAGGAGGAAGCCGAAGAAGGTGGTCCAACTGATGAAGAAAAAAGGAAAGAAATACAGAGACGGATTCTGGCGCAATTCGCTGAACCAGAAGCTGAAGAAGAAGCCAGTGAATCCGAGGAGGGTGAAGAAGGTATATTTTGGATTGAACAGTTCACAGTTTCAAAACGTATGCTTACTAGAAAAAAAATAAACAATACTATCAACGTACAAGAAATTTTGAAATAATCTTTTATTTTTCAGAGCCTGAAGAAGCATCAGTCGTACTTAGTCTATTCGATCGCGATGAATATCTTGATAAGTATAAGGCACTCAACGAAGAAAAATCTACACTCACATTGAGGAATACCATTTTATGTAGGAAGATGAACGAATATTTTAAAAAGAAAAAGGTTCGGTCTTTAAACTCAAGATCTAATGATAAAAAATAATTTTTGTTTGTTACGATGAAGAATGAATAATGTTTATTTTTTTAATATATGCGCACTGTCAGTTGTATTTCCTTTTCTTACAGATAATACAAATACCTAATCCAGTTGATATTGATCCCGCGAAATTGGAAAAGAGATACCAAGCCTTGCTTCTCGTTTATGATCAAGCAAAACAAGAAAACGAAGCGGCAGAAGCATTCGTAAGTGTTTTATTGTGTGTTTCAAAACCCAAGGTTTCTTCATCTCGGTTTTTATTTTTATTTTATTTTTTATTATAGCAGTTTTTAACGATTTATGCTCAAGATGGCAGTTTATAACCATTTTGACATTTTGGTGGTAATTGGCAGTTTTTCGCCATTTTGAGCTCTTTGAGGATTTATGCTCCAGAAGGTAGTTTATAACAATTTTGACATTTAGGTGCTGATAAGCTTTTTGACGATTTATGCTCAAGATGGCAGTTTATAACCATTTTGACATTTTGGTGGTAATTGGCAGTTTTTCGCCATTTTGAGCTCTTTGAGGATTTATGCTCCAGATGGTAGTTTATAACAATTTTGACATTTAGGTGCTGATAAGCTTTTTGAAGATTTATGCTCAAGATGGCAGTTTATAACCATTTTAACATTTTGGTGCTTATTGGCAGTTTTTCACAATTTTGAGCCTTTGGACGATTTATGCTCAAGATGGCAGTTTATAACCATTTTGAGATTTTGTAAAACAAAAATATATATATTTTTATTTATTTACTCTCTTTTGCGCCCATGGGGTTTTTAATTTGCTACATAATGTTGTCATTTTTTACACAGGGGTTAATTATAAACAATAGGTTAGTACAAAAAATTTCACGTTACAGTACTTTACAATTGGATTAATTAGATGAAAATAAAATGATAACAATAATAGACTGAAATTATTAGAATAGACGTAAAAAAAATGTTTAAATATTTTTTTAAACGTAAAAATTGTTACACTAAACTAAAGTGTCGATATCATGTTTAGATTTGGTTGCTTAAGCAAGAAATTGGTTAAATAAAAAATAAAGTCAATAACAATAAGTTCAATCGCATTAATGATATAAACAGTACTGATAATGTGCATTTACATAAAGCCCCCCCCCCCCCCCTCCCCCCCTTGCCGCCCTCCCTAACCACCCCCTCCTATCCCCCCCCCCCTCACCGACCCCCACCCCCCTAACCGACCCCCCTCCATACATACCTGTTACATTCTTTTTCAAAGAGCTCACGTGCCACCTATTAAAACGTAACAATCAAACACGCTCAGTTTCGCATTTATAATCATAATCTTATATATAAAAATGAATCGCTAAATGTGTTGCTAAGCGCAAATCTCGAGAGCAGCTGAACCGATTTCGCTAAATCTTTTTTTAAGAATATTCCTTGAAGTACGAGGATGGTTCTTACGGAGAGAAAAATTAAGAAAATTGCGCAGAAAATTGGATAACTTCAGAAAACCTAACGACTATCGCACGTTTGACAATTCGCGTGTTTGAGAATGACATTTTGCAAAACAATGATTGTTAAATCAGGATTCTATTTTTGAAAATCTTTAAGTTGATAAATTTATTTAAAGTAGGTACTTCCCTAATAGTTTGAATCGAATGAAGAATTTTAAATATTTTAAATAGGTACCTGCGTTAGGTACCAAATTTAATATACATGAAAAATGGAAATTTGAATAAAAATTGTAAAAGGTGGCGCACGGGCTGTTTAAAAACTAAATGTACTGAGATTGAATATATGGAATGCGGGAGGAGGGTTGGCGGGACGAGGCAGCGGGAAAGGGAAGAGGGATGGCGGGGAAAGTGGAAGGGGAACGCGGGAGGGGATGGGACGTGTGAGGGGGGAGGGGAACTCGGGAGGGTGGTTCGCGGGACGGGGGAAGGGGGAGGGGGGGAGTGGAGTGGGGATAGAGAAGGTGGAGGTGACGGAGTGGGAACGCGAGAGGGAAAGAAGACGCTGGAAAAGAAGGGGAGGCGGAAGGGGAACGGGACGAATGGGAAAGGACACTCAGGGAGAAACAATTTCTTTATTAAATGGCATAGCAACGCATGCCGGGACCAGCTAGTACATATATAAAACAAAGTCGGGTTAGTTACACTATTTATAACTCAAGAACGGTTGGACCGATTTTTATGATCTTTGATTTTTTGGATTAGTCTCCGCCCCGAATAGCATAATAACTATTAAATCATCGAATCACGGAAAAAAAAATTATGAAGAAAATGCATTTTCTCATACATTTTGTATGGAACGGCTTTTTTAGAATTCATTCACACTTAAATATTATACTTATCACAATATTGCTGCAGTTCTTTCAAAAGATGAGATACACAATGTACGTAGGTCTGTTTCCTCCAAAAGAAAAAGTCATGATTTTCTTGCACCTCACTCACACACCTCACAAGTATGGAATATAGTTACAAGGATAATATTGAAGTGTTCTTTTTTTACATTAGCTCCACACAGGAGGCCCTGAGGAAAATAATTCCCCTCAGAGCCTATGCCATCTTTGGGGATGCTGTGTGGAGGTTCTTTTTAGGAGAACAAGGAGAGGAAGTTCTGGGAAGGAAAGAGGTAATAGGGGTGGGTAGGAATCTGGGGGTCAGTGAGTCCAGGGGTGAGGAAGTTAACACAACATTTATTGATTCTAAGGCGGTAAGAAGTTCGCCAGGTAAGCTAGTATCAGTATAATTTTAACTATCAAAGGGATCTCCATAGTAAACTAAACAAAATGTCATCGCACGTCAAACAATTACTTCGCAACAATCTTCGCAGCGCTTTGCTTTTCGTCTGGATAATAAACGTATAATAAATAATTTCATAATGCCTTAGCTTATTCATAACGCCAGAGTTTACCAATACATATATCTTTTATTACTCGCAAATAATGTAGCTTTCTATTATTGAAAGAATTTTTAAAATTCATTCAGTAGGTTTTGCGTGAAAGAGTAACAAACATTCATACATCCATACAAGCTTTCGCCTTTATAATATTAATTGGATAATAGGATTTCCTGGATTTACATAAACATGGAATGGGTATCAATCAAAGATATTGAAATATAAGTAGATGTGCTATCTGCTGTTTTTACTAGTGGGTCTGCGCTTCCGGGTGTCGCCGATATTGTTTACCAATTAACAAATAAACTAAAAGAACAAATAATTAACGAATAAATCAAACGAACGTTAAACTAAATGAACGAATTCTTTCCTTATTCAAAACATATTGTTAACCAATATTAATGCACATTTTCAAAAAATCAACGAAATGAACAAATTCTTTTTGTATGAAAACTACGCTAATTAGCGCGTAGTCCGGCGACAGTTGCGCGGACACCATAGCATATCTCTTCTGTATTTGAATATCTTTGGTATCAATCATTACAATAAGAGGGAGTGATGAAAAAGCAAAAAACCATATATTAATTTATTTATTTATAACATTACATTTGATACATTTGTATGGCAAAAATAACATAATAATTACATTGAAAAATAACTATAAAATGTGTATAAGTGTTATTATGTCTTGTGGGTCGATATTAGTTCCTAGCTAGGCAGATTGCCCGTTCTAAGGAACGGGCATGTATTATTTTATATAAATGCTGGTGAGAATGCAAAAAAAAATTTAACTAAATGTTCATTTTATTTTTTTAAATTAAATATACATTAATAAAAATGCCAGAAAATTTATTCTTTAACAAAAAAAGAAAAAGAAAAGAAAAAGGTTTTTATTTTTTTTTTATTTAAATAATATACGATAATATATAATATATGATGGAAGAAAAATCGCTGTACCCTGATGAAGACACTAGGTATTTGTTTTGGAACATGTTTTTAATTTTTATCGAGGTGAAAAAAAAGTTTATTTTTATTTAATTAAAATTATCCCACTTAATTTTGTGGGGAATTTTCAATTATTGAATAATTTTTTAAAAATGTATATAAGTTGACTAAAACTTGGTGACTTGTTTGGGTCAACAAAAGATATTGTCGGTCAGAGTTTTCTTTTTTGTGCTGGAAACATTTTCAATGAGGCTTTTTGACTTCCACTGCATCACTTTCATATCGTCTCTTCTGTATTCTGAGAAGCATCTTAATCTTATCAATTTTATTCTGCCATTACGTTTTTAAATCTTTTGGAAGATCGTGAATATTTTTTGATTTCGTGGTTCTGTTTCTTTCTGTTTTAGTTAAGACTCGATCTGGAAGAGACATTGAAGGAGCGAAAGTCGGAAACCGAATACTTCACCAAAGAGTTTGCAAAATTCGTGGAACTGGAAAAGTCTCTTTCCAAAACTCTCATTTACGCCACTAGTGGAAGACGTATTCCAACTGAGGTGAGATTTTTTAGAGCTTTGTAAGATTTGTTTTACCTCGAATCAAAATCAAGATTTCGTCCAAAAGACGAGTACAATGAAATAATGTGAATGTAACAAGCACTGAATGCCAAAACAGAGGTGTGGCATTTCATTAGATTTATCGAACTTATACAGAAAAAAGACTTGACGCAGGATGACTTTGTGTGGCATTACATTAGATTTATCAAATTCATGCAGAAAAAGGGCTTGACGCAAGCTCTTGACACAGGACGACTTTGTGTGACATTTCATTAGATTTATTGATTTTATGCAGAAAGGGGCTTGACGCAAGCTCTTGACGCAGGACGACTTTGTTAGATGTCATGTGTGGCATTACGTTAGATTATCAAACTTATGCAGAAAAAGGGCGTGACGCAAACTCATGGCACAGGACGACTCGCAAGACCATTAAGAATTTCTCTAACTTTTGACTGTTGACTTGCTGAACACGGTTCAGTTATTATAATGTATTTATTGCCGCCTTTTTAAGGGCTTTTACATATAAATAGTGATTAGTGATTAAGGTTTCTTTGCAATTGTTGTTATGAACTGTAGATTTATTAAATATAGGTTTTGAGTATGTGTAAGATTAAGTTAGGTTAAGTTAGATTAAGTAGATTAAGTTAGATTAAGTTAGACTAAGGATGTTAAGTATATTACTAAATACATATTGGGGGGCAAGAATTCCAATAATCCATGAGCTTGATAGCTGCAAGATGAGTTGTTACCTAGCCTCCTACGTAGTTAAGTAAATTAAAATACGTACATATAAAAAGATATTTTATTTAATTTATTGGGGGGCTAGAATTCCAACAATCCATGCGCTTGATACCTGCAAGACGTGTGGTTATCTAGCCCCCTACATAGTTAAGTAAATTGAAATACGTGCATATAAAAAGATATTTTATTTAATTTATCGGGGGCTAGAATTCCAATAATCCATGCGCTTGATAGCTGCAAGAGGAGTTGTTATCTAGCCTCCTAAGTTAAGTAAATTCTAATGTAAAATCCATGCTAATTTGTACAGCGCTCTTGAGGCGATTTTTCGCAAAAACAGCGCTTTATAAGTTGTCCAAATTTATTATTATTATTAAACTTTACACATAGTAAGAAATTAAATCTATTGTTTTATATAAATGAACTGCCTCAGTAATAACTAATAACATTTTGTTTTCGTTAGGAATAAATTGAAAATGTCCACTGGCTTATAAGTCACAAACACTGAGTATAATTATTTCCCTCCATTATATTCCGGTCAGAGGAATTGATATGGTATTTAGTCCTAGAATTTCTGCACTGAAACAAATCCCGACTTATAGCATTATGTAGTTGGATTCGAAAGCTGATACGCAAGCAATTCTGGGCTATTAAATGCTTCATTATATCGAAATACTAAATTACTTCTTCAAACTTAGCAAGCCTGAAATGGCTTTAGCCGTGTTTGGTGACCAGATCTGAATAGCCAGGTACTTCCCCACCTTCCTCTTCCCTATCTCCTTCCCCTCCCCACTACCTTTAGCCTCACAACATACCCCAATTGGGGATGCCATAGTCTCACTGGTTCCAGACGGGAGCAGTTGGGACTCTTGTGCGGTATTCATGTAAAAAAAAACACGCTTTTGGCGTCCTTTTTAATTAAATAAAAAACAAATTGCTTTGTATAGCACAACTATATAAACTATATTATCAACATGTTTCAAAAACAAAGTTTTCTTTATTAATATCTTATTCTGATGAAGAAAATTTTGTTTTTGAAACATCTCTATATCTATACTTATAACTGTCGTCCGTCTGTCTGTCTGCCTGTCTGTTCGCGATAAACTCAAAACTACTGAACGGATTTTCATGCGGGTTTCGCCAATAGATAGAGTGATTCGTGAGGAAGGTTTAGGTATATAATTTGTCAATGGTTTGGTTAAATTGATTGAAACGAAATGATAATTGTTAGAAGTGTCGGATAAAGCCAAGCCGCCTGGGAGTTTTCATCAAAAATACTGCCTAATCCCTTTGAGATATAACAAAACAATGCATGGTGGGATATTACCATGGGTACCACTTTAATACCACTTTTGGGTATATAACAATCTTTTACGGATAGCTTACTATACCCATTCTACCGTCTAAAAAAATGGTCTCGTAAAATGCGGTAATTGGAAAGTTATTTCGACGGATTCAGTATCCACAGTGTCTTTATCAACTTAAATACGTTAGTTACCTCAAGCATTTCATGCACATTAAAAAATATCCAAACATTCAAAACACTATATGCCTACAACTCAGGTTAGGAGTCATTTAGAATACAATTCCCCCATATGGAACCCTTTCTACAAAAGCCATGCAAACTCCATTGAAAGAATCCAACGCAAATTTCTCAGATCAATTAATTTCAAATTAGGAATTCCCGCGGTTGACATAAATTATGATTCTTTTTTACAAAAAATGCGAGTCTTATCTTTAAAAGATAGTAGAATACTCAATGATCTTATTTTTTAAATTTAAAATAAACAATAACTGGTTTGACTCCCCTGAATTGGTCTCATTAATAAATTATCATGTACCTTGTAGACCGACTCGACTTAAAACAACTTTCCATTGTGACAATGGAAAATGAACGCAGAACAAAACTCAACTATAAATCACTTGCATATTTTAGGCAATGAAATGCTAATATCGATCACGCCGCCGGTAATCCGGCTTCCATACAAAAGATGCGTCAAACTAAATTTGTTTGCTAGTACCACGTAAATATAATACATCAAGTAAACATAATATGCCTACCAGTAATTCACTCTAAAACTATTAATGCGCTAGAAATTATAGGTATTTGTAAAATTTATCATATCGGTTAGCATAATCCAGGATTTCTTACTTTTTATATTTAAATATTTGTAGGTACCTTGAGATAGGTATCTTTTATTTGTACATTTTACTTTTATTGTTTTATTTCTCTCTTTAAATTTTTATTTTTAGTTTTATTTAATAGTTTATAGTTTGTACTTTAATACTTTATATTTTATACTTTACACTTTATAATTTACTTTTAGACATTATAGCTTTTATAAATTAGGGATGTCAAAAGTGAAAAAAAATATCGATATATCGATGTATCGATATTTATTAAAATATCAATATCGACGTCGATATATTGAGGAAAAAATATCGATATATCGGTCAAATTTTCAAGAGATTTTGCGTTTTTAAAATAATCGTGTATTCAGCTCAATATTATCAATAGTAATTTTTGTACACAATTTGCTTTTTTTGATGTACTAAAATCTCAGTAAAAATGAAGGTATTTTTATCACTGTTCATTTTTATTACGTAATAATTACAAAAATATCAAAAACTAAAAAGCTGTCTTCTAACTTATATGTAAACTGAGACGCATACAAAGTTTGTACGCGTCTCAGTAACATTCTATTGGCGTATTAATCTGTCAAAAAGGACTTCGTGTTTGGAACAGGGTAAAGTCAATAATCATAGACAATTGGGAACCAACACATAGGAGTGGCTTAGAAAAAAATGGCGAAGAATAGCATATATTTCTATGTATGTACCTACACACATGAGATAGTATTGGTGATCACAAATACTAATGCAAAGACAATAGATTTGTAAGTTATTAATAATAGTTAAAATTTCAACCGCCAGATGTCATGGCCCAATACAGTTACCTTTTCCGTTCGTTTCTATACGGTTTTGGATTCTAGTGACTTTAAATACATAAATTTAAAAAAATATCGTTTTTGATACAATTTTCGACATTGGATATTTTATATCGATATATCGATATATCGGATCAAAATATATCGGCTAAAAATATCGATATATTGAATTAAAAATATCTATATATCTATAATTTTCAACAAGCCTATTATAAACTACTTATTACGTTACTTTTTACCTTTTTTCTTAAATTTTACTAACATTTATACTGTTATTCTTCATGTTGTTGTACTATTTATAAGTATGTCAATTATGGTAATGGCACGTGTTGTGCCGTATATGTGTAAATAAATAAATTATTATAATCTTTTGCACCATCTCTATGTATTATAAATCAGTCCTCAGTGACATCTGTCTGTCTGTCCCTTCGCGATAGACTCAAAGATGGCGGTGTTATAAAGGTTGGATAACCATCCAGTAGATGGCGTTGTGTTTAGTTAGCCACAGCAACGCGTTTCCGGGTCAGCTAGTATCGATAATAAATTGTTAATATTAATCTCTTATCCTGACGAAGAAAACTTTGTTTAAAACATGTCGACAATATAGATTATATAGTGGTGTTACACAAAGTCATTTGATTTCATTTAATGAAATACTAAATCTTTGGAAATCCTTCCGTCTGAAAATTTAAGCATTTTTATACAATTTAAAAGAGTGTTGTAGTTGAACACTTATGCTTGAATATCCATTTCAAGACTTAGAAAACGTAAGAACATAGTATAATAATGTGGGTTCCAGACGGGAGAGTTGTTATCAAGTTGACTTCTAACAACGACAAAATATAAAATATTGTTGAAATTTCTAGTTAATATAGTTATATATCCCATAATGTGTAACCCATATCACGCTTTGTTAACTATACCATTAAAAATCCTTTTTTATTGTCAAATTATTCATTATTTTAGTACGTCGACCGAATTATCACTCGACAGCGGAAAAAAGTAAAGGAGATAGCCGCGATGAGATACCAGTACATCAAGTGCAGAAATATTGTCACGCTTTCTGAAAATAAACTAGATGACGTGGAACGTCTAAGCGAAGGATTGCAGGTCAAAGACTATGAGAAGATGGCCGAGGATAATGATAACTTCTTGAAAAGATTAGAAGGTGAGGTTTATCTTAACCTTTATTTGATAATGATTGCTTTTGGTAAGCATGGAAATCAGCTTAATGCATTCAATACAAAATAAACTCGTACATTCAAAACAATAAACTCGTACATTCAAAACAATAAACTCGTACATTCAAAACAAAAACTCTACATGACAACACGAAAACATACATTTAAAAACACCATCCACACTAAAAATGATAAACAATCCATTGGTTACTAGGAGGGCAACTTACTCGTATATAATTGCCTCCATTATATACGAGTAGGTTAGAAATAGAAAAGAACTGTTTTGTAATATTTGGTTTATTACAGTCTGTCAAATAATAGTAGAAAACATAGGAGGGCGCCACTGTTGATCAATTGGCAATACTAAAAATACAACACATGGTGGCAATCTAAAGCTGTGTAACCTGGTTCACGACGAGTTCATCGAAAACGAATTGATCGAAAATCAATTCATCGAAAGCAAATTCATCGAAAACGAGTTCATCGAAAACCAATTCATCGAAAATCAATTCATCGAAAACCAATTCATCGAATGATCAATTCATCGAATCGCCAATTCATCGAAAAAATATATTTTGTTGATATTTGAGAGAAATGCTGAGCGGACCGAGAAGTTAAAAAAGCATTGGTCAACCTAAACTAACCTAACCTAACCTAATCTAACCTAACCTAACCTAACCTAACCTAACCTAACCTAACCTAACCTAACCTAACCTAACTTAACCTATTTAACCAATTTATAAATATTTTTTTATCATCACTCTTAATGACCTTTCTGAGTTGTTTATGAGTTGGTTTCATTATGAGTTGTCTGGTCACCGTTCCTTACACATCCCTTTTTTGCAGTATCAGACAGTCGGAAATCGAAGAGATAACCTATAAATTTTACATTGTCACTACGAAACTGACAGTTGCTAAACACATTTAACTCAGTTAAACAGACCTTTTTGGGTATTTAATTTTGACAGCTCTAAAAAAAAAAAATGTTTTTCGATGAATTGATCATTATATGAATTGATTTTCGATGAATTGATTTTCGATGAACTCGTTTTCGATGAATTTGCTTTCGATGAATTGATTTTCGATGAACTCGTCGGTTACCGTGTAACCTACATTTTTTGTAAAAAATTAAAAACACAGAAGTGGAAAAAAAATATTTTTTATTTGCAATTTTGATACTTACTCATGATTAGAATTGATTACTTTTGATCTCAAAATTAGAATTGCATATAAGTATATTGTACCTTTGCAATTTTTGTTAATACAATGAGGAATAACGATATCATAGTAATATAAAAAGCACAGTTGGAAATTGCTCACATTTATTTAATCTCTAATTTTAGATCTGAATATATTTAACTCATTCAGACCACCATTAGTGATTCTTCCTTTTTAACTACTGTTAAATTCAAATTTATGTCATATTAAATGAAAGCAAATCACTTTATAAAACACCATTTAATCAAATTTATAAGATACCTTAACAACAGTGCTACTTCGAATTATTTTTTTTTTCTTTAAGAACAATAAAAGGTTTAATTTTGCGTATTATTATTATTATTTGTATAGTATTATTATATAATGTAGATAGGTTCTTGTTATTAAAACTAAATTAGTTAATATTAACCAAAAATTACACTCACAAAATTACACTCACAAAAGCATTCACTCGACACTGGCCAGAACACTCTGTTGGGGTGAAGAGCCATTAAAAAAAAAAAAAAAAAAAATGTGACTTACGGTGTTTTATACATTCAGTGTCATTGCGATTTGAAAGAATATTTGACAGTTAAATTGGTGTTGCCAGCCTACAAATTTTGTAGTTCAATACACCTTGACATGAGATTTTTAAATATAAGATTATTTGACTGCACACGCAATTCAGGCAAAAAATCCTATTTTTTTATTTTATTTTTTTTTTTTACAGTGAATACCGCACAAGAATCTCAACTGCTCCCGTCTGGAGCCAGTGAGACTATGGCATCCCCAATTGGGGTATGTTGTGAGGCTTAAGGTAGTGGGGAGGGGAAGGAGGTGGGGAAGAGGAAGGTTGGGAAGTATCTGGCTATTCAGATCTGGTCACTAAACACGGCTAAAGCCATTTTCAAGCAACGTTTCAATTCTGAATGGTGGTCTTACACCAGGGCGATACTGATAGTATCTTCCACTCTGGAACATGCCGCAAATATACTATATATTATTTTAAATGAATTAATTGTGAAATAACACAAATTAATCAAATAAAATTTATTTGCGCATGCCGGGTTCGAACCCGCGACCTCCGGATTGTGAGTCAAGAGTCTTACCCACTGAACTACGGAGGTCGTCCTATGACAGAAAAGAAAAATTAAATTGTGCCACTTTATTTTTTCTTACTTTATCACTTTTGTTTGTTTGCAGAAAAAGAAGTGGACCTTAGAAAGCAAAGGAACAGATGTTCTCATTACCACGAGATGATAGCGCACATGAAGGAGGAAATTAATTGCGAGGCGGAGAAGTGCATAGAGTCGGAGGAGAAACTATTAGCCATAGAAATGGACTGCAATAATGTAAATAATATTCCACTTATCACTCATCTACACTCTACACCCTCCATCCATTGTGTGGTTTGAGATTTTGCAAAACCCATAAGAAATATATGATAATGGGTGAGCTGAAAAAACTGAACTTTAAATTCTTTTATATTATTACATATTTGTACAATTTGGTTTTAGGCAAGGGCAGAATTCGGAATTAAAAAGGACAAATTAAAGGTCGTTCAATCTAAATTGTTGGAGGAACGTAATCTGTCTGGTTTGTTGGCCTATCCAAAACTTCACAAAGATTTTAAGAAGACTGCCAAAGTTGTAAGCATCACCAATTGATTCGTTAGTGTTTATCTATTTAGGTTTTTCTTCTATAAATAATCAAATGCCATCCCTCAACGCACCCAATAAACTATCCATAATATATGCAGTTAGTAGTTATTAAAGAACGCACTTGGTACTTTGGTCAACAATAGCGGTATTGCTTGCGGTATTTACCCACTTTATCTTGGGCATGCTTGGTTTGAACTATCTACGGGTCAGAAGGGATGTGCTGATTGTAACACATTTCTTCAGACTAATTCGTGGAAGGTTCGAAAACTCGGCCATCATGGAGAACATTAGTTTCTATGTTCCCGATGGCTATCTTCGTCACCGACAGCATATACTGTTTCATCTCCCGTCTTGCAGAACTAACTTGTCTGTTACTTGGCTGTCTTGTTGTTAAATAGAATCACTTCGAATTTCGCTATGTTTAATGAAGCACAATTCAAACGACAAGCTTTGTTGCTGTTAGTCTGATTGTGCTTCATTGATGTATAAATTGCTTAAATCTGTTTGAATCTTAATATTTTCTCTCTTTTCAAACGCTTTGAAATTTTAATTTTGTAATGTTTTAAAAGTGAATGAATAAATTGAATTGAGCTCTTTGTACGATATAATAGAATCATTTCTCAGACACAAATCCCCAAATATTAGATATGTCATACATAATTTTCTTGTATGTATTGCATACTACTTATCTTGTCTACATAAAATTAGAACCATTTGATATTTCCAGGTTGAGAAAATGAAAGACGAGCAGAGAAAAATCCTAGGACATCTGGAAATGACGAGACAGAGGTCGAAACCTCTACCTCGGCCAAATATGATAGGTGCCCCTGAAGGGCATCAAGTGCGAACTAAGCCCAAGTTGCATCGCTCTGTAAAACTTGGCTCATCGCGCTGTGGCTGCTAAATCAAATAAAAACATGAAGGGGTATCGCTGGTAGCTCCATTCTCAATTATTATCTAACTCCCTTTCTCATAAACAGCGCATATACCTAAAAGAGGGATTACAAAAAAGCTCTCAGCGTCTGCGAAATTCCTGTAATACTTATAATGTCAAAGCAAGAACGATCCCTAACTTGTAAGGGCCTTCGCTCATGGAAAAACCGAAAACTGATCAGCTTGTTAACAAAAGCTGATCAGTTTTCAAAAATAAAATTTATTAATAATTTATCAATTATCAACCTTTATAATATATAATAATAATTGATCAACCTCCCGAAAAAAATCGATATTTTCCTGCTCTGCATATCGTAAATTAATCGGAAACTTGACAGATACGATTTTAGATTTTCACGGCTAAAAGCATTTTTTTATTTTTTTTTTATTTTAACTTTATGAGTAAAACCACAAATTATAATATTTAATTAAATGAAGACAATATATGCGAAACTCAATCGAAAATCTGGAAACAGAAAAATCAGAAAAAGATATTGACACCTCTGGGACTTGAACCCAGAAGAGGTCCTGGGAATCTGTTTCCAGATTTTCGATTGAGTTTCGCTTATATTGTCTTCATTTAATTAAAAAGTATTTTTGTTATTTATTTTTGGGATGGAGGAGGTAGCGCAACACGGCATAACATCCCAAAAATAAATAACAAGAAAACTTGACAGGTCGTGAGGCGCAACCATGGCAACCGGCCAACATCGCCCTTGACAACTGGTATTTAACCCGGCGTCAATGACGTGAAAATAATTACGCGGTCAATGACGCCGGGTAACCGTGACCCGAATTTTATCGATGGATTGTACCAAAACTGAAAACGTTTTGGTAGGTGATTTGGTGGTTTGTTGAGATGAATGTGGGTAGATCCAATAATGTCATCTGCTATTTCCGTTCAGCGATCCGCGTGGTTATACTTACCTCACACTTCTCTGATCTGACTCCAAGGGTTACCAAATATACCAAAAATGAAAGGAATGTTTCTGAATACTGAAGTTACATTTATTTAAATTACGAGATACTACAAGTATTAACTCGGAAGGTTTATAGGGAAGATACTCAAGCAAACAAGCTAGCGCGTCAGGTAGCCGGGAAACGAATGAATTCCGTTCGTTTGGCCGGAACGGAATTCGCGCAGGCGCGGTGATTGAGTTGCCCGTGCATAAAAATCAATTATTAGGCTGTTGAGCATAATTCCCTACATACCTCCCGCCCAGTTTTTTAGCGATAAAAAATGAAATAAACCTAAATAAGACATATAAGAGCAATGCTTAAATGTATAAACCAGTATGGTTTTTAAATTGTTTAAAACGAAAAAAAAAATTAATTATCTTCAATTGTTTACTGGAGCACTTATTTATTAACTCAACATGTTTATGGAGTTTTATTGTAATTAAAGAAAACTAGACAGGGTATAGTTATCATCCAGAGTGGACCTATTATTACTTTTATTTTAAAGCTATTGCAAATAGTTATTAAGTGATTAGTAGCTTTTACATGCTTCAGTAAACAGTTGGAAAGAATTATGATAACATAAGTATTAAAATTTGAACAACATGTTCATGCGGTGCCAGTTGAAAACGATAGCAGGTTTATTAAATATTTATACAAGAAATATGAACTTAAATATACATAAAAGTTTTATTAAAACCTAAATATTTGAAATGACTCAACGAAAGCAATAAAGGATTACTAACTAGGATAACGCTTCAACTAGTTGTTAATAGGTGAGTATACATTTTTGTTTACAAAAGTTTTTTGTTTGAATTTATAAAAATGGTAGTTATGAAACCAAAATATCTATGTTTCCTATAAGTTAATTAATATATTAAGTTATTAAAAAAAAAACAAAAGTAACATATATGTGTACATTATACGATTAGCCATGTATTTAATATAGCCTAGAAATATGTTGAAATGATTATATAGTGAAGTCATTGTAGGTACCAATGTAGTACTTCGTATTTCTATATTATAATAAATATGTTACATCACTTTTGTGATACAAAAGAATACCTCACATCACTCTGAATGTGGAAAATTTTCAGTAAAATTTTTATCTATTATTGCTTGGCTTGGTCGCTTGTTACGGTCAACCGCGGTACATTCGGTTGCCTGGTACACATCAATAATTTTATCCGCCGCTGAAGCAAGTTGTTCGAGATCGTTGTCTGACAGTGCGGACAGTATCGCCTGGACATGCTGTGGGAGTCTCTGCAACCATAGTGTTCTGACGATGGCGCTCTTTGCCAAAGCGGGTCCCGCTAACTCCTGCATGTGCCTTAGTAGACCAGTTGGTTTTCGGTCCTCCAACTGGATGCCGGTGAGAAGTCGAGTTAGTCGCTTCTCCTCCGAGTCCTGAAGACGCTCGATGAGGGCTGTCTTGACGCGTACATATTTTTCTTGGGCTGGTGGATTAATTATTATGTCGCTTATTATCTGCAGGGTGTCAGGATCAAGAGCGGCAATTACGATGTTGTACTTGGTGAAGTCATCTTTTATCCGAGAATTCACGAACTGTGCCTCGGCCTGGGCCAACCAGAGAGCAATATTAGACTTCCAACAGCTCGGTAAGCGTACTGAAACTGGGTGTACGTCCGATGCTGGTCTGCTGTCTCCTTCCATGTTGTTTTTGCTGTGATTGCCGCTTGGGATTGCGGGAGGATCAGAAACGCTTGAACTGCTGGCGTTTCCTTCGTTGGTTACGATGTGCTTACTTGAGTTTGATTCGTTGGAGTTTTCTTCTTTATTTTCCTTTTCGATAGTAAACATCTCCCAATTTGGTCAGAACAATTAGCAGCAGATATGGCAAAATTTCAAAGGAAGTGAATGTATAAAATAATTTTTTAATTTAATACCCATATAAGTTTAAAAATGATTTCTAAAATTGTTTGTTGCAAATTGATAATGTTTTTATTTTAAAAGTTAAAATTTTTGAAATCTGTTAAAAATTATTTTAAAAGTTTAAAAATAACCGAAATTTTTAATATTTTATTTTAGATGATGCCAGAAAGTAAGAAGACAAAATCATCCGTACGATTAATATTGTAATACTATTATTAAAATTTATTACTTGGCTAAAAATATGTATAAAAATCTCCAAAACTCATGAAATTTAATATTATCATCAAAATGAAAAGTGCTAAACTTTAATAATATTATTGAAATATATTAAATGATGATAAATTTATTGGTAGGTAGTTACGTTTTCGAGATGCAATTAGATTACAAGAGCTCTGCAGATTTTTTAAAGGCAACACATTTAAGTTGTAACATATTGTACACGCATCAATTAATGTAACAATTTTCTAAAATGCTGGAAAAAATAATTAGATTAACGTAAAACTTTTTAAAAACTTTCACGTGTCTGATGAGTCATCTTTTTCGTGAGATCGGTTGGCTGCCTTTCTCTCGGCAAAACTGGTCCGCGAAACTCGCCGGTGTGGCTCTGCCTTTATCCGGAAGATTCCAAGCGGTGATGTGTGTCTCCGCCTTTAACCGCTCGCCTTTGTGAAACTAACTGAAATGGAAGGCCAGCGAATTTAGTCCTTTTTAATGCACAAAACAAGGAAATATACATAATCTTTGACAGGGATTCATGAGACAGCTAGATGATATCAGACAAAAATGGTTAGCAACGGTTTTATACCGTTTTACTTCAAAATGTTGTGATAAAAATGGCGGGTTTCACAATCCGCGACTAATTCAATTTACATTTCACAATTAGAATTATTCACTTGAAATTTGTGGGTATATGAAAAAAACATTATGTTTTAGCTGAAAAACAAAGCACGTTGTTAATTTTAATAGAAGTTAAAACTCATTTTAAACCTTATGCTCGTTTATCACTGTCATTATTTGATAGCATAAACGAAGCATATTATATTTGTAAAATACTGAGGTCCCCCCCGGTGGTCATTGAACGTAATTGAAGCTAAATTAAGAAATGCTTTTAAATATTAAAAGAATAAAATGCGACTCACCGGGTGCGTGATTTCTCAGGATTCGCTTCCCGACTCCTGACGGCTGCTGTATGCGAGTTTCCCATTTCTTCTTGTGTGAGTCGGGTCACCAGTTTGGTAAGGTGATTTGGTGGTTTGTTGAGATGAATGTGGGTAGATCCAATAATGTCATCTGCTATTTCCGTTCAGCGATCCGCGTGGTTATACTTACCTCACACTTCTCTGATCTGACTCCAAGGGTTACCAAATATACCAAAAATGAAAGGAATGTTTCTGAATACTGAAGTTACATTTATTTAAATTACGAGATACTACAAGTATTAACTCGGAAGGTTTATAGGGAAGATACTCAAGCAAACAAGCTAGCGCGTCAGGTAGCCGGGAAACGAATGAATTCCGTTCGTTTGGCCGGAACGGAATTCGCGCAGGCGCGGTGATTGAGTTGCCCGTGCATAAAAATCAATTATTAGGCTGTTGAGCATAATTCCCTACAACGTTATCTTGATTTTGAAAAATATTTCTTAATTATTTATAAGTTCTTTGCTCATAAAAAAAAATATAAATAATACCATTATATTTTATAAATCAACTTTTTATTACCTTAGTAAGAAACACATGCAAAATCAACTACGAAAAAATAACTGTAGAATTTCATTTCAACTATAGGAAATATGTACCCGTTTTAACTTGACGCACGTGTATCTCCTTCCGCAAGCGGCGTCGCGCTGAGCACGCCGGCGGTGCGGGTAGAAGGGGGTTGTATCTCCAGCTACTGAAGCGCACAAGGTTGATGGGAAAAAAAAATATGGCCGTTTTAAATCGACTCGGGTCATTATGACCCAGCGTCATCGACGCCGGGTTAACAAGTTGCCTGTGTGCGAACCGCCAATGGAATTCACCAGTTGCTTTCCTGTGGATAGCGATTGAGTTGCTAACTGGTTTTTTCAGTTGCCCTATGAAATAAATTGTATAAATTGACTATTTTGGTGTTCTTGTAGCCTCATCTATTAACTTTATGTGATAAAGTAGAGTCATTGTTATTTTCAAATAGATACTTACTCAGTTTGATGTTACTTTACTATCTCTTGTACCTATTCTTTTCTCGGGAGGTCCTTAGTAAAATTATTTCCCGATGTCTTTTTAGGGGATATTATATGGAGGGTCTTTTTATGGAAAGGAAGGAATCTTATGGAAATTTATGGAAAGGGTAGGTATGAATCTGGGGGTCGGTGTGTCCAGGAGTGACGGACGTATGAATTCATCCCTCCAACCGTGGTGAAAGGCGATAGATAGAAAGTCCAGCTGGAGAGGTAAAGAGACCTCCTTCAACCGGTCTTTCTTCACGCAGTACGTGAGCAGACTTATCTACCGCCAAGACCCGAACACACCTCTCTCGATGAACCCAGGCACCCCCGCTTAGTCATCAAACGCAGCGAACCACTTAGGGGGGCATACATTAATTGCGTGAGCTCAAAAGGGGGGGGGGGGGGGAGTCCAGCAAAACCTCACATTACTTGAAAAGAATTTACGAAGTGGCCCAAATTTATCTCACCAAGGGGGGGTGAGTCAAATTGGAAAAAAAAACTGCTCACGTAATTAATGTATGCCCCCTTAGGGTGGCATATTGTGGCAGAGGTGTTGGTTAACCAATAAATGGTTCCCGGGTTCTCCTTCTAAATTAGAACGTACGTATTTTACATATTTCGATGATAATCTATTTTACTTTACAATAAATAACCTTCAAACATTTTTCCTCTGCCTGTTTTCTGATTTTCCTTCCATCTGTTCCAATTTATGTTTTCCTTCTCTAATTCCAGATTTTTTTGGCAGATAACTGCCCCAAAATGCTGGAATAATCCTTTAAAATCCTTTGTTTATGGAATAATAACAAAATATATCAGAGCGATAATTCCGCTGAGATATTTTTGTTGGTTCCTAAATATTATTGAATCTTTCAGTTGGTAGACGGAGTTACTTCGAAAGAATCTTACAATGCCGCAGAGGTATTTTTTGTTGTTTTTAAATATTATGTCGTCGCTAAATGGTTTTATTCGAAAAATTCCAGGATCACATAACGCTGCATAGGTATTTTTATTTTGTTGTTTTTAAATATTGTGTCACCTTGGCTTGTCTGTCAATTAAGAGTAGAAAATAATAAAAATGGAACTACTAAATTTGTAGGCCAGCAACACCAAATTAACTGTCAAATATTCTTTCAAATCAAAAAAACACTTTTTTGTTCTTAAAGAAAAATAATTAATTCGAAGAAGCACTGTTTTATTTGATTAAATTTATTTTATTTACCACCGATATCGGTAGAAAAAAATCTTAAAAAATATACTAGGAGCACATTATCCCGCAGAGGTAACAATATCGACTGTCAAACTAACGAAACCACTCCCTAAACTATATTTTTGGACGTGGGTACTATCAGGAGCACATCGGAGAGGCTACACGAACCTTGCGCCTGGTGTGTATCAATCATGCAATACTCACAACTCTGCAACTGTGAACATTGCGGGAATATTTTTGCTGTGCGTCTTGTAAAAAAAATCAATGAAATTAAGGTAATCTACACGAGTTTTGGATCTTGTATAGCGAATATATTATAGAATAATAAAAAAGTTAAATCTTACTTATACCTACAGTATTTATTTACACCAATGAATATAATTCGTTCTATTTGTCTTTGCTGGTCTTCTTTTCATTTGTTTCATTTTGTTCGCCGCTTTCTTCTAGTGTGTGCTTTCCCCCCCTCCAGCCTGGCGGGTACCCGTTCTTCGCAGCGTCGTTCCACCACAACTCCTCTCCCTCGGCTCCGATCACGTAGACCACGTTGGTGACGAAGAGGACGCCCAGGACTATCCAGAAGGCGGTGCGCCACTGGGCTTGGGTTTGCTGTAACAAAATAATCAGTTTTGAATAGACGGTACCTGGGCATGAAAGGAAACAATGTGGTGAAGTTTGGAAGGATTCGGATGCGGTTTAATTAAAGCTAGATAGTGAAAAATTGCTGATAGAGATCGAAATATCATTAGCTAATTTCATTTGTTTTGCTTTGCTTCGGGTGGTCACTGCTTTCACCATTATAAGAACGTTTTTTGATATTACACTCAATAACAGAAAGTTTTGGTTTTTAATTCCAAAACCGATGACGTGGAATAGAAGTAGAACATCGCACACACAGAGAGTCTAAGACCAAATCATCTCCGTAAACAATTGTTATGTTCCAATTCTACAATACCAACGTTGGAGAGTTTTCACAACTTCATCAACATTGTTTTGTACTCCAACTGCCCTCCAACTACCTACAAATCAATCTACAATACCTATCAATTACAATCGTTGTAACGTCTTGGGGTAAAGAACATTGTTTAACATTTATTTGAGAACATAACAGGGACGCAATGGCCGCCGGATTGTTGCCGTATCGGTTCGCGAAGTGAAATTTTATTTTACGCAATTGAAAATTAAAATACATTATTTTTCGCCAGCCGTGATGCAAAAAGTTTCCTTAAATAGTGATTAAGGCGAATCTAAAGTTTTTTTCTAAAAATTAATTGTAATAACCATGGACACTTCGATCCAAAATTTACCAGAATTTTTAAAAAGTTCATCGTTTTAATGGTTGGGTTCGTTCGTCCAATCACTTCGTATAAATTGGGGTCGTTTATAACTTAGGTCCTACGGCACCATACCGTCTGAAATTTTGTATTCTTGATCAAAACAATGTTCATTATGGTAAACAATAAAAAATCGGTTAAAAGAAACTTCCGTGATAAATTATCGCTTATATTTTTGTAACGTCAAAACCCCAAGGGGTGGAACTTTAAATGCCCTTTTCTCGGGGTCTATGGCACCAAACAGATGGAAAGTTTGGATTCTTTCTAAGAATCATGGTCTGTAAACAATAAAAAAAAACCATTCGAAAGAAGAGTTTGTACACAGTTCATGGTTTTCAACCTTGAGTTCGGTCTTTTTATCACTTTGCAAAACTTGGGGTCGGTCATAACCTAGGCCCCACGGCACCAAACTGACTGAAATTTTAATAAAAAGTCAGTTAAAAGTAACTTCCGTGAAAGATTATCGTTTTTATTTTTATAATGTCTTGGGGTGGAACCTTAAATGTCCTTTTCTCGGGGTCTATGGCACCGAACCCACAGTAAATTTTGATTCTTACTAAGAATCATGGTCTGTACGCGAATCAATCAAAAAAATCCTCAAAAGAAGAATTTTTAAAAAGGTCATCGTTTTAACGGTTGGGTTCGCTCGTTCAATTACTTCGTTAAACTTGGGGTCGTTCATAACTTGGCCATATGGAACCGACCCGACGGAAATTTTGGATTCTTGATCAAAACAATGTTCTTTATGATAAACAAAAAAAAATCGGTAAAAAGAAACTTCGGTGAAAGATTATGGTTTTTATTGTTGTAACGTGTTAGGGTAGAACTGAAAATACCTTTTCTCGAAATCTATGTAACCGAACCGACTGAAATTTTGGATTCTATCAAGATTCATAGTCTGTACACGAATCAATCAAAAAATCATCCAAAGAAGAATTTTTTAAAAGTTCATCGTTTCAACGCTTGGGTTCGGTCGTTTTATCACTTTTCGAAATTTGAGGTCGGTCATAACTTCGGCCCTATGTCCCCAAACCGACTGACATTTTGGATGCTTGATCAAAACGACGTTCTCTGTTGTAAAAAATAAAATAAAAACGGTAAAAAGAAACTTCCGTGAAAGATTATGGTATTTATTGTTGTAACGTGTTAGGGTGAAACTTAAAATACCTTTTATCGAAGTCTATGTAACCAAACCGACTGAAATTTTGGATTCTATCAAGATTCATAGTCTGTACACGAATCCATCAAAAAATCGTTCAAAAGAAGAATTTTTAAAAAGTTCATCGTTTTAACGGTTGGGTTCGCTCGTCCTATCACTTTTTAAAACCTGGGGTAGGTCATAACTTAGGCCATATGGCACCGAACTCACGGAAATTTTGGATTCTATCAAGATTCATAGTCTGTACACGAATCCATCAAAAAATCGTTCAAAAGAAGAATTTTTAAAAAGTTCATCGTTTTAACGGTTGGGTTCGCTCGTCCTATCACTTTTTAAAACCTGGGGTAGGTCATAACTTAGGCCATATGGCACCGAACTCACGGAAATTTTGGATTCTATCAAGATTCATAGTCTGTACACGAATCCATCAAAAAATCGTTCAAAAGAAGAATTTTTAAAAAGTTCATCGTTTTAACGGTTCGGTTCGCTCGTCCTATCACTTTTTAAAACCTGGGGTAGGTCATAACTTAGGCCATATGGCACCGAACTCACGGAAATTTTGGATTCTATCAAGATTCATAGTCTGTACACGAATCCATCAAAAAATCGTTCAAAAGAAGAATTTTTAAAAAGTTCATCGTTTTAACGGTTGGGTTCGCTCGTCCTATCACTTTTTAAAACCTGGGGTTGGTCATAACTTAGGCCATATGGCACCGAACTCACGGAAATTTTGGATTCTTGATCGAAACAATGTTCTTTATGATAAACATTTAAAAAAAATTGTAAAAAGTTCGTTATAGGTTATAGTTTGCAATGTATTGGGGTGGAACTTTAAATGCCCTATTCTCGGGGTCTATGGCACCCAACCGACTGAAATTTTTGGTACTTATTAAGAATCATGGTCTGTACACGATTCAATCAAAAAAAAATATCGGAAAGAAGAATGTTTTAAAAGTTCATCGATTAAACAGTTGGGTTTGCTCGTTCATTCACCTTGTAAAACTTGGGGTCGGTCATAACTTGGGCTTTATGGCACCAAACCGACTGAAATTTTGGATTCCTGATCAAAACCACGTTCTCTGTGGTAAAAAATAAAAAAATCGGTAAAAAGAAACTTCCGTGAAAGATTATGGTTTTTATTGTTGGAACGTGTTAGGGTAGAACTTTAAATACCTTTTCTCGAAGTCTATGGCACCGAACCTACCGAAATTTTGGATTCCTTCTAAGAATCATGGTCTGAATACGAATCAATTAAATAATTATCCAAAAGAAGAATTTTTTAATAGTTCATCGATTAAACGGTTCGATTTGCTCATTTTACCTTGTAAAACTCGGATATAAAATCTGAATGTCATATTCTTATTAATTTTTTTATTTACAAGTACAAGTATATTACATTGAATTTAGTCACATGTAGATGTTGAACATTATTATGATTTATGATCAATAAGATGGATGAAGGAAAAAAATATTTATGACATATAATATTTTTGGAATGCCTCGTTATTCTCTTGTGCCATTCGTGTGGAAAACGTTATTTAAAAAAAAAATCGGCTGCGTAATTATCATTTTTTCGCACCCATAAAATTATGTCCTGTCCTTCCAGTTTATAAAAAATGGTCTGATTTTTCGAATTCAAATTTTCAAAAATCGCCAGGGTTTCAAAAATACGATTAAAAAAAATACAGAAAGTCTCAGAATATCCGGCCTAACCCGGATTTTTTTTTTAAATATGAGATGCAAGTCACCGCCGTTCACCTCCGCAACTTATACGAGCGACGGCCTGAACGACCAGGTCTTCTCCACCACCACGGTGCAGAGCTGCATGTTGGTGACCTGTAGACCCGTGGTCTGCTCCGCCGCAGCATCACCGATCTTCATCACTCATCACGACCGTGCATCATCAATATGGCTCCTGTCTGCACTCTGTTATTTCACTCCAAATTGACCATCGCTGACGCCTTTTATTTCACTCGCCGCTCGCTACCGTCCGCTCCCTCACTTTTCTAACGTAAAATAGAAAAATTTGACTTACGACACTTTTCTATGGGATGTGCGATATATGACTATGAACTAATACACTTATACCAGGAGTAAATTATCCCACATGGCTTTATACCCGACATGGTTCCGACCCTGTTGATGAGAGCGTGTCAGTGCTTGCGTATTTGAATGGATTAACAATACTTACATCAGGAGTAAGATACCCCACCAGGTATGGCGTTATTATGCCCGAGATGGCTCCAACCCCGTTTATGAGAGCCGTGGCCGTGCCTGCGTAGTTGGGCGTGATGTCCAGCGCGTTGATCTTCATACCGCTGTAGTAAGCGCCCATCAGGCCCATGGCCACGCAGAAACAGGCCACCGCGGCGGTCGTGTCGCAGCCGGCATAGCTAGCGACAATAATGAATATTCCAGGACCCATAGATGCTGAAAAATATAAAATTAACTTGTTAAATTACTGACAGGCGGACGTGGTAACGAGTAACATATGTTTATGGTTATTTATTAATTTTCAACGCCCTGATGGACTTTTACATGACAAGTTTATAATACAGAGACAGTTTTTAAATAAAAAAGATAAACTTTAAAAGATAACTAGTAAACATCATATGAAAGGTAGGTATACAAATAAATTTAAGGGAAGATAGTGCATTACAATAAAAGATAAATCTTCTAAGTTACAAATGGCATAGAAATAAACTAGTAGGTGTGTTAGCAATTAAAAAATTTACAGGTGACTGATTTAATAATACATGATAAAATGCAAGATACATAAAAAGAAAACGGTATCAATTTTTACATTGTAGATTAATGTAGAAATACACAAATATGTAATAGACCCTATGTGATGCTCCTTAAAATATCAAAATATTCTACGTAAAAATATTGTTCAGTAATTAGTAATTATTGAAAAATGGTAAACTTGTTTCAAGTACATCGATATTTGAGGTGAATTTGTTCCCTAGTGTGTGAAGTCGAGAAATAGGTGCATGTATGTGGTAGTTGGTTCCAGAATTTTTGTTTCAAAATAAAATGTTTTGCCTTATTTCTCGATTAGGTACTTTGAAATCGATGAGATGCAGGAGTTCGCAACAATATAATTCGGAGTGAATAATTTTAAAGAAAAAAGTTAGGTCGTTTATTTTTCTTCTGTTTTCTTGATGTGTACTTAATGTGTGGAATAGGTATGTGTAACTTAAAGTTAATAAATCTTAAAAATTTGTGCTGCACTCTTTCGATATTTTTTATATGAATTTGATAATATGGGGGCCAAACTATGGAAATGTATTCCAGCAAGCTGCGTACGAGCGACAAATATACGATTTTTATAACTTCCAATGAATCGAAGTCTTTAATTATGTAGCAGTCAGCCTCCTCTACCTCATGCTCTGGATTGTTTACTAAAAATATTGATCTTTCCAGAAGCGTCGCCCATATTAAAATGTTCGAATACCATCGAGAACATTCCGGCTACCGCTAGTAAGACGCCTAGCGCCGGCTTTACGTGACTGGACAGTAGTTACCTATCACATCGATAATGAACTACAGTTCTAACTACCTCTCACGCGTTCCAGAAAAGGTTCGAAACATCGCGCGCCTGAAGTGCACAGTTCGGGCGCTTTCGAGAAATTCGTCGAATGAAAAATTACTGCCGTACAAAGCAACACTCCGACTTGTCGGGCTATATAAAGGCGCCAGGCAAAACACACAGTTCAGTGTTACGGTGTTTTTCATAGCATTCGGTAAGCTCGCTCAAGCAACCGCGGTTAACCTTAACCCAGTGAGAAACTACGTTCGTTTTGTTTATCTACGTGTCGGTAGTGTAGAAAATCTGTTTCGCTGTCCATTCCTGAATTGATTTGCAAATTGTAATTTTGGTAGAACTCAATGAACACTTCCAATACGCAACCTCATTGTTCTTCATTGGCAACCTCTAACCACGAGTTCTACAATTGTTCTGATTATAAATCCTTGTGTTTTCATGCCTTTGTTAGTTCTTTGTTGTATGTGATTTATAAAATTTAAATTCGTATCAAACACAACTCCAAGATCCCTTATTTCTTTGAATTTTTCTAAGATTTTGTTATATATTGTGTATTTGAGAGATAGTGGGGTCTTTGTTCGACAAAATGTTAGTGTCTTACATTTATCGAGGAATAAGCTGTTTGCGACACACCAGTTTTGTAATTTGTCGATGTTTGACTCTAGGATTAGGCTGTCACCTATATTGGATATTTCTTTGTATAATTTGATATCGTCGTAAAAAATCAGAACTTCTACATCGTCGAAACAACTTACGATATCATTTATGAATATTAAGAAAAGGATGGGGCCAAGATGACTCCCTTGCGGTAGACCACTAGTTACATATAATAACTTAGATTAAGAATGTTTTATTTTGACAAATAAGATTCTGTTAGACTAATAACTTGAGAACATTATGTTATGATAAAGTCTACCTACTCGTTTTTAAACATTACACCTATTATATTTTTCGGCTTACTGTGGTGGTAGTAGGAGATTTTCAAATACTGTCGTATTATTCATAATCCGGAAATGTTTGTCTTTCTTTAAAAATAAAACAAAAACCTGCATGCAAAACATATGCTTTTGATACTGACATTGTTCATTTTTTGTTGAAGCAAACTGAAGAGCCTTAGTTCATCAAGTGATCAGTTCTGAAACGAGCTTGTGAAATATTGACTATTATTTTGGTTGTGGTGGATTTCAATAAACTCTTGACTCTAGACTAACAGCCTTACTAAAAAATCCAATGAAAATTTTATTCAATTGACAAACGGCCGCGGATGTGAAAACATTACTAATTAAAAATTTGTTCATTGAAAGAAATACACATGCTTTACACGGCCTGAGAGGGTAGTTTATCTCTGTTTTAACGATTGATGTTCGAACGAAATTTGGAATTTTTCAAAGTATTTTGAATGTTCTATATATGTCTTATTTTTGAAGGTGTCGTAAAAACAGCCATTTATGAAAACTAGATAAAATTACCTTTTAGATTTGTGTATTTGAAATACAGTTTAGTTTTCAAAAACTGACATACTTTTTCAAACTCGGAAATAAATTTCTTACCAAAATTTTTTTGGCTAAAATGTAGAGAAATTAAAAAAAAAAATTCTAGATGTGACCGTTTCTGATTACTCTGTTTCAGGTTTTCGATTGAGTTTCGCTAATATTCTCTTCATTAATTTATGTATTATAAAAATCAAAATTTATTTGCTTCCATGTGTGTATGTGAGTTGTCTTTGCATTGTTAAACCATTCAACCGATTGCGATGAAACTTTGGGGATTTGATAGTTATATATAAAATATGTTTTTATTTTAAGACTCGAAGATTTTGTTGTGAAGAAGGCGCTATTTGTTTCAATATCGCAACATGTTTAATCCTACCTCTCGTTAAAAAAAAACACTGCATAATACTCGTTCATCTCATCACAAAGTCCTGAGACTGATGTGCCAAGTTTACGTTTTAAAAATGGAAATAACTCGTTTACTTATGATTAAAATGGTTTGATGAACTAATTACCAATAGTCGTAAATATCTTCCTGGCGTTCTTAACGGAGAGCCAGTCCTTCTTGATGCATAGGTCGCAAAAGTACCCGAAGCAGAAGGATGTCACCCACATGACAAAGTAGGGAAGAGCAGACAGAAAGCCGGTCTTGGCGATACTGAACTTCAAGACATCGTTCATGTACTTCGGGAGATCCGTTACCATTGTAAAGTAACCATAATCGTGACCAATCTGAAAAAAAGAACAAGAAAGACTTTTTCGTTATTTGTTTTTGGGGTGCTATGCCGTGTTGCGCTACCTCCTTCTTTAGCCAACGTTTCGGACATCGTTACAATATTAAAAGACTTTCTTTTAATATTTTTTTTCCAATATAATACGTCAGTTGGGCAAATGCGTCTATCATCTCTTCCTTTCTAAAGTTTTTACATCATAAATCATATACCTAAGATTGGTTTGGGCGAAAGAAAGGGGCAAATGCGACTATCATCATCGTTCTTTTAATTTTTACATCTTAATAATACAAGCAGTGGCGGCCCCTGCCTTAGTGCACATGTGCAATGTACTACCAAACACCGAGAAACGTGTAAATTCGTACAAACATCGATAAACGTCAAAAGTGTAAATTCGTAACATTCATTCACGAAGAATTCCCGCCAATTCATTATAATATACTTACCAATTAACTTTCTTACTAGACTCCGTACTCATACTCGCATCGGCGCATACGAAAAAGCAATGCGTGCATCTTCTGTTGTGCCTAGACGTGACGTCACATGAAGTGATATTTCTACTGGGACAGTCTACAGAGGCTGGAACCGTAAAATGGGCAAGACATGAGTGAAGATATATGACACGCTCGTGCACTAGCGGCGCACATGCGCAGAAGCATCCTGATTTATGACAAAACCTTTAACATGCGTTATATGTTACCGAACGTTTGGAATGACTTAGTTAGGAATAACGAATTTACAACTAATTGACAATATTATGTGCTCTACCATCGCACCGGGGCGGAGAAATCAAACATTTGGCAGATCACTGATCACTTTTGACACATTTTTAGTGGTTTTCGCTAGTTTGGCTATGTAAAAAACTTATTTAAAATTGAGTGGTAATGAAAATTGCGATTAACGTCGATTTTTTCAAAAGCAACCGAATTTCATTTGAGAATAAATTGTTTTTGAAAAATAATGACCCTCCAAAACCTTTGCTAAATATAATACAAGTAAGGTTAAGGGAAAAAACTATGAATAGAGTTTTCAAAACAAAGTACCTGGGTATTAAATATTCAAAAGCATCTTGGCTTTGTGAATGTGATCGTTTGAACCCATTTTTTGTTTGGTTTTCTGTGAACAATTTTCGTGGTGATGATAAACTGTGGAGTGAAAGTTGTGTAAACGATAGCCTTTATTTTACTGAAAAGTTAATAAACATTCATACTCCCAGTACACATACATAACGTATTGCAATTTAGTTTGTTAGATCGAGTTGATAGGTACACGATTACAACTTGATGTTGGTTTTCGCGAATCTGTGAATCGATCAATTGTATTTTCTCGTATTAATGTTACCATTTTTTGTGAAATGCACTGCCGGCAAATTTTGTAACGGGCCGCCTCTGAATACTAGGCCAGCTATAGTCTGTCGCTTAAGAATAGAAAGTATTAAAAATGGAACTACAAAATGTGTGGGCTGTCAACACCAATTTAGCTGTCTAATATTATTTTAAAGCGCAATGACACTGAATATGTAGAACACTGTAAATCACATTTTATAAAATATTTTGTTGTTCTTAAAAAAATAAAATAAAATCGAAGAAGCACTATTGTTAAGGTACCTACTTAATGACATAAATTTAATTTAATTTAACACAAATTTGAATTTGATGGTAATTTGAAAGCAAGAGTCACTAATGGTGAGTTTAGTTACTCTACTTTTAGATCTGAATGAGTTAAATATATTCAGATCTAAAATTAAAGACATGATCTAAAGCCCGGGCAACGCTAGGTACATTGATATTACTGCATCAGTATTCGGAAAATCATCTCTGGAGTAGGTACACGTAATTCGTTTCGAAGTTTCAACAGTAGCGCCCTCCTATGTTTTCTACTCTTATTTGATCTACGCACCTATTAATTCTCTGCGTAATGTTTACGTCATTTTCAGTTGAGTTAAGATAAATGGAGCATGATAAAAATCAAACCATGGTAGTTAACGGTAGCAGCGAAATTCATTTGAAAGATAATAATTTGTCAAATATATAAAATTATGAATTGAACACAGACTGCGGTATAAAATAATATTTTCAGATTTTTCGTTGATTGATAGCTTAAATCTTCGATTAATCATGTATTCCGAAGGTCGCGGGATCCAATCCCGGCGGGGCAAATAAATTTTATTTGATTAATTTATGTATTTCACAATTTATTCATTTAAAATAATATATAGTATATTTGCGGCACGTTCCATAATGGAAGATACTCTCAGTATCGCCCTGGTGTAAGACCACCATTCAGAATTGAAACGTTGCTTGAAATGGCTTCTGCCGTGTTTGGTGACCAGATCTAAATAGCCAGGTACTTCCCCACCTTCCTCTTTCATATCTCCTTCCCCTCCCCACTACCTTCAGCCTCACAACATACCACAATTGGGGATGCCATAGTCCCACTGGCTCCAGACGGGAGCAGTTGGGACTCTTGTGCGGTATTCATGTATAAAAAAAGCCAAATAATTTATACGATTGTTTTTTTTAATATAGTAGGTATATATTGTTCTTTTTTATATTTTTAAATATATTATATATCTACTTTTGTTATTCGGCCGCACATCCTCTTTACACACCCCTTCGGGGTCGCTCGATTATATTTTCTGTAAGTAGGTATACTGGATTGCATATTGTATATAAGTATGCCGGGGGGTCAACTGTCGGGGGATCAACTGTCATGGAATAGTGAAAATTATACTACCGCAGCAATGATAAGTGACCAAATGGCGAAGGAAGAAAGCATGGCTCTCCACGGCACTGGCTTGTCGGTCTTCTTTTCAATGACTTCTTCGAGAAACTCTCTTTCCTTGTCAGAGATAAAGGGATGAGTCCTCGGATCGCTGTAGACGAGGAGATTCTGAAAACATAAACAAAACAATCATCAAATAAGACACGAGTTCACGCTGTTAATGTACATTTTAAACGACTTCAAAAAGGAGCAGGTTCTCAATTCGACTGTATTTTTTTTTAATGTTTGTTACCTCAGAACTTTTGACTGGGTGAACCGATATTGATGATTCTTTTTTATTTGAAAGCTGGTGCTTCCCGTGTTTTAATTTGGTCTAGTTCTGACAATGGCATCCATGAGAAAACCATATAAGTCTTAAATTTGCATTAAGTATGCGTGCGACAAATGGACGAATAACTCAATATCACGCCAACCGATTTCGATGAGTCTTTTTTTATTGGAAAGGATGTACTTTAAGGGTACTTTGATGAGAGTTTGGTTAGGTTCTGATTATGGGATCCATGACAAAGTAACGGAACTCTTCAATTCTTAGGAGCAAATTAACGATACTCGGTCGAATCTTTTATAGGCTATCCGGATCTGTCAAGTAATGTCGGTCTCATATTATGAGCAGCACTTTAGTAGGTCTACCCATATTCAGACAAATTAGTGTACTTCAGATTCACTAAAAATCCAAAAATAAACAAAAATTTTAACAAAACAAAAAAACGTCTTAAAAAAATGCACTAAAAAGTAAAAAAATAATTTCGCATTCTTCTACAACTTAATAATCAACTTACTTTTTCTACTCATCAATATGTAGGTACGATTGTTATTTTTGGAGTCGGTTTCAGCCAAGTCGGCGTGTTCACTTGACAGCTCTCCTCCCGCCGCGGTCCCGTTCTCGTCTCTCGCCTCTCGCCTCGTCAAGTCGCGCGTGCGACACAAGCACATCTCACCTATAACTATGTATGTAGTTACAAACCTACCTTGGCTGACACCGACTCCAAAAATAACAATCGTATCTACATATTGATGAGTAAGTTGATTATTAAGTTGGAGAAGAATGCGAAATTATTTTTTTACTTTTTAGTGCATTTTTTAAGTCGTTTTTTTGTTTTGTTAAAATTTTTCAGTGTGCTGCCAAGGAACGTTTTAGGCGTACCATAGCGCTGCGATTAAAAAAAATGAAAAAAATAAATAAACAAAAAAAAAGTATTTAAAAAATAAATAAACAAAAGTGCTAATTTAGTGCGTCATTGTTTTTCCTCTAACCTTATAAGGAACTGCATAGTACACGCCAAACTTTAATACCAGCCTGGCGTTGATACAGAAATCGTCGCAATAGGCGTTTTTGAGGTCAGAAAAGTGGCATGCATCCCCGCCTACGTCTTCTCTGCTGCACGTATGTTTTTAATCATTTTTCTCCATCGCTTACGTTCATTGTTAAGTCAGTAACCGCGCGAGAATAGATCGTACCATGTTCAGGCTGGCATTTGTTGTAAAGTGTACTTTACACTCTACCTGCAATGCGTGTGGGGCATACAGGCGGTTCAGGCAGCACACCGATTTTGGGTTCGGAATTAAATTCTTACCTTAGTACTTACTGCTTACCTTTTATACTTAACAAATTATAATTTTACTGAAAAAGGCGGTCATTTTCTGTTTTCCCACACATTCGGTGAAACTTACCGCGGCGCCACTGTCCGCTTTATGCTACGCTGTGTGGCGTGTGGCACTAGATAACGACGACGCGATTACCGCGTGATGACGAAACCCGACCACATAAGCGTGTTTATCAAGCTTGGCTCGCCTCGCTTTGCTTTGCCTCATCCTATCCTTGCCTTGCAACAAGTGTCTTCAAAAGTCTCGTTGAAATTTCAGCCAGACTCTCATCAAGATCATAAAACCTTCACCAAAATACTTGAGAGCGTCTTTACATTTCATAAGTTTGTCATTCTTATCATCTTTTTGACCGACTATGATTTATCATCTTATTGATTAGCAATTTGATTTTTTATTTTATTTTAAAGAAAATAGGTTTTTTTCTTGTTAACATTATACCTGCAAAGCTACTTACTGCAAGTAGCCTGTCGGCAGGAAAATAGTATAGACAAAAACATAGTACGCTTTAAAATGTCTTAATAGAAGAAAAAAATATTGCAATTTAATAAAATCAGACAGATTTAATCAACAGACAATCTGATTCCAATATCCATGTTTTTAACAATTGTGCAAATTTAGGTATCGAGCAACATTTTTTCAAATCATATGGCAGCATATTAAAAATAAGTGGTATATCAAAAGTTCGCTGGCCATGTTTATTAGAAAATCTAGGTACTGTCATCCCTTCATTTTGTGTAAGCCAAGTATTGTACACGTGATCAACCATTGTTTTGTATGGGCTATCTAGGGTATTATGTTGCATACAGATTTTATGCCAAAAAAGAGCTCTAATAGGTAAAACATTTATGGATTTATACATTATTGTGATATTTTTCCGCTGGTCATGAACTGCTTTCATGGCGTTTTGAATTGACTGTACATGATGGATGTTTGTCTTACATGAGTGCCCCCAAGAAGTTACACCATATCTCAAATTAGATTCAGCCAGGGACAAATAGATTAGTTTCATGATTTTGATGGGCACATAATATTCAAGTTTATACAGTTTGTCTACAATCGTTCGAAGGCGCTTACATAGATTAACAATATTGATATCCCATTTCATATGACAATCCACCGTCACCCCTAGGTAGGCATTTTCTTTGACTAGGTCAATACTGCCACAGGCGCAGGCCTGTATACAGTTATTGTGTATGCAGTCAAAGTTATGGGACACTATTGAAGGTGCTATTGCATATCTGGCATGAGGCGATCTTATGTGCATTAGTTTTGTTTTTTGTGCATTTATAACTAAGTCAGAGTCGTGAGACCATTTTAGTAATGCTATGAAAACCTGCTGTAGCATATTCAAGGCCGTGAGAAGATCCCTATGTGAGATGACAAGTGCTGTGTCATCCGCATATACATAGTGTTTGATAAAATAAAATACTTTATTCATAAGAGAGACAAATACTACATATGTATAGTGTTGGACCTAGGATAGAGCCCTGCGGCACACCAGTGGACAATGTTCCTACTTTACTCAATTTTCCATTTATTTTGACCTGAATTTTACGATCACTAAGGTAGTTCTTCAAAAGTTTAAGAAAACGTCCTTGCACCCCTATCGCCTCTAAAACTTTAAGTAATTTTGTTAGATCTATAGTATCAAATGCTTTAGAATTGTCTATAAACAAAACTAATATTTGTTTTTTATCGTTTAGTTCGTTATTTATGTAAAAATCTTGAAGTAACAGTATTATTGAGAAAGACTTGAGGTATTTATTCAATTTTATGGAGATGTATTCTTCAAGTATATTTTCTATTGCAAGCAATATACTGATCGGCCTGTAATTTCCTATGTCAACATGTCTACCACTATTGTATATAGGTCATATAATGCTACATTTAAGGTCTTCTGGTATTACAGCTTGTATTGATATTGTGTTAATTAAATGTGTCATAATCGATCCTAAAATATCTATGTGTTTTTTAATATCAAATATTCTGATGTTATCTATTCCGGGTGATTTTGAATTTTTATAAATTTTTACAATTTTCTGTATATCTAAAAGTGTGGCACGTGGTATATAAAGACTATTTGGTAGCTGTGTTTGTTCAACATTTGATGCTCTAAGATCACATTTATGTACTAGTGAGTTTATACTGTCCGAAAAGTGGTTGACGAAGTCGTCCGCAACTGTTTCTGCAGATTTATCTTTTAGTAAGTACCTTGAGATTGCTTCATCGCAATTACTCTTAGATCTACTCCCAAATATTTTATTTATCTCATCCCATGTATTCTTTGTTTTTCCCAAATAATTTTTGAATTTTTCATTAAAAAAGGTTGATTAACATTTAAAGAAGATCAAAAGATGTACTCGGTACTCACCCACATAATGAACCAAATGACTCCAATGGTTCCAAAGATGTAGAAAACGTTCGGCCAGTTACCGTCCTTCGACATGACGAGTCCGGACACTACTGTGCCGAGGATGTTACCTATCTGGGAGCCGCCGAATATGAGCGCGCCCATCCTGCCCCGCTCATTCTTGGGTACCCAGCGAGACATCAGAACGGCTAGGGCAGGTGATGTTGGACCCTGGAACATACATTTCATTTAGGATCAAATAAACGAATAATCTTACACTACCCCCGTACAGCATGTTACAGGCATCGAAGATCCACGAAAAAATATCTGATGGTATTCACTGACTATGTCGCTAGGACATATTTATATGCTAAGTAGACCCAGTGATATTTTTTATTAAATATGTTTGCCCATCAAAAAGCTTTTTCACGTGAATGTTATTTTTTGTTTGAATTTATTTAGATAGTAAATATGGCAAAACTTAAAAAAATTATCATTAAACTTTCAAATAATTGCCAAAGTTGGCTGTAAAATCGAGAAGACATTAATTATTTAATTTTTTATTTTTATAATTTAAAAAACGGTAAGTAAGTCTAAAGTCATGGTGTTTGAAAGAGAGAGTTCGAAAACAGTGTGCAATATAGTTGTGAATAATGAATACTTGCAGCACGTGGATGAGTTTGTGTATCTGGGTAGTATGTTTACGAGAGATGAGAAGGCTGACAGAGATATTAAAAGAAGGTTAAATTCCGGTATCTCCATTAATGGAGGACTGAATGTCATTGGCGCTATTAAAAGAACTGTCAAAAGAAGCAAAGCTAGCAGTCCACAATGGAGTCCTGGTACCTACCCTGATGTACGGCAGTGAGACATGGAACCGGCAGAGGAAGGATGAAAATAAACTAAATGCTGTTGAAATGAGATTCCTGATGCGAATGTGTGGTAAAACCATTTATGATCACATAAAACCCGTGTGAGAAATATGGATATCCGCAAAGAAAGTAAGGTTGATAAAGAAGCAGTGGCGTAGCTAGCATGGGTGGTACCCGGGCCGGATAACGTGGTGTCGCCCCCACCTCCCCCACCCAGGATGTACAATATACACTAAAGTGTGTAAAAAATTGAGCCATCCGGGGGGGGGGGGGCTAGAGAGTTTCTGAAATAGGCTATTTTCGTCAATAAAAAGACCGTCAGGCACAAAATTCTCATTGCACGAGCAGCCATAGAGCTACGAAAATATAAATAACACCGTATTCAATATTTTTGCGACAATATCCTTCGTAAATTTTTAACGGTTGGGTGTAGTGTCATCCCCCAGTCGGGTGGCACCCGGGCGGTCCCCCCCTCGCTACGCCACTGTAAAGAAGCGTAATGAGTAAGTTTAAGAAAGGGAACCTCAGATGTTTTGGGCATGTAGAGATTGTAGAACGAATAAAAGAAGAAAATAGTGTGAAGAATATATGACGCAATGTGAACGGAAGAAAAGTCGGGGAGGGCTGAGGAAGACAAAGCACGATCAAGTGAATCAGATACTTGAGTCGGGCCATGTCAAAAGTCATAATAATAGAAGAGTATGAATGAGACAACGTATGAATTTGAGTGAGGCAAAGAGTGTGTGCCAAGACCGAGTTGTTTGGCGGTCCGTCCTCTCTGCCTACCCTTGCGGAGAAACGGCGTGATGGTTAGTTAGTTTTTTAGTATCCATTTAAGATATTAGCTATACCCTTTCTCGTCTCCGCTACGTGAGCCTGCGCAGCGATCCCGGAGTGCTGCCTCTCGGACAGCCCGCGCCACCCCTGGGGACAGTGCCGGGCAGAGGGACGTCCGTGCGAGCTAGGGGACCTTCCTCCCCGCCTCCGACACCCGACGCTAACTTCCTCAGGGTCTTCGGGCGTTTGCGCTCCCTCTTCCCACTTACTTATCGTCGAGGCACCCCGGGATGTCGGCTTAGGGGCGCGGAATCTGAACCTCGTATCCGGTCTGCCTGATCACACCGACTAACTCTCAACAGGAATGCCGGGCGATCCGCGTCGCTTCACCTCCGTCTCTGGATACCCACTCCTTCTGGTGCTATCTTTATACTCAATTCATGTTTAGTGTTTATATGTACATAAATTCGTCAGAGTAGGCAAACTGTCTACTTTTGTTTTTCTTTATTATTTCCATCACCTAAAAGAGGTCAAGGTAAGATTCTCATTATACTATCCAGAAATACTAACAATTGTACATAGTAGCATTTGCATACTGCTGCCTAACAACGTATGCGGGGACATGGGAGGTCTAGTTTCGTTATCAAATGTAGAGTCGTTTTTTTACCAAAAAAATTAGAGTCTTTGCAACAGCCTTGAAGGGGTAACCATCTGTTACCTATACCAGGGCGGGTAAGTGGTGGGTCCTCCAATGCCTTTGATGATTGAAAAAAAATATTTTTCTGTGTGTTTGGATATTTTGGCCTCAAGTCCGAATTCAGTTCCCATTTAAACATAAGTTATTATCTCATAATAACTTATGTTTAAATGGGAACTGAATTCGGACTTGTATTATTTCCTTTCTCTCAAAACTTTAATTTTCGATAATTTTTCTTCTATTCGCGCCTTTATTGTATTACATAAATTAATGTTATGTTATTAAAAAATCTCTTCAATTAGATTCGTAGGAACAAAACCACAAAAATTGATGTGATCTAATTATTCTCTGAATATATTCAAATATAAGAGATTTGCTACGATGGCTGCCCGACTGTCGGCGGACTACGGTCTAATAAGAATCCTAGTTAAAATACGGAATTTAGTTGATTCTTTGAAAGTGTGCAGTAGTATTGGTTAACAGTCAAGAAGTTCAGTCCCACCCAGTAAAAACTACCGGTAGCCCAACTCTTGTATTTAAAAATATCTTTCTTGGAAACTAATGATGAACGGGCCATAACTCTTTTTAAATTAACTCCACGCATTTATTATCATTGTGCATAATATATCCAGTTAAATATCCACGGATACATTATTTGGCTTAATATGGTAACTATGTAATTTTCTATATTAAATGCACAATATTTTTTTCGAATTAACTTACCTCCGCAAGTCCTTCGATGACTCTCACTGCAATGATTCCCCCAGGATTGTCTCCGCCAGCTTTGACTATGGCTGGTGTGGCCAGGGTCAGTATGGTTGTGATGAAGACCCCCACTCCGAGGGTATGTTTGGCTCCATACCTCTCGGCCAGCAGGGCAGCAGGAATGTGTGTTAAAATATAGCCGTAGTAGAATGAACCCAGGATTAACCCTTGCGTCTCCTCGCTCCAGTTGTATTGCCCATGGATCTGTACAACGAAAGAACATATATTATTGTTTCATAAAGATATCCCAAAAGGGTGCAAAGGACACTTCAATCATTCATCAGATTTATATAATCATCCTCAATCAAAACAGTATTGCAATTATTAAGGATAATGTTATCTATATTATATTTAATTATTTGGCGGATTAGATACGCCGCCATAGCTCAGTGGTGAGAGCACCTGACCAGCAAGAAGGATACGGGTTCAAGTCCCGTTGGCGGCAAGTATCTTTTCTCGGAAGATTTTTTCAATGTAGATGAGTGTTTCAGGCTGATAATTATTGCTTATAATAATTGTTACCCTTTGTGATATGCATAAAAATCTTGTCTTAAACGTTAGTTTATCAATTCAAAAATATTGACAAGTTAAAGTATTTCCCCAAAAAATATAGATATAATTTGTCTCGACGCCACCTAGCGAGAGATTTAGCACTAACAATGCTTCTCTCACAAAAATAAAAAGTTGGTTGTTTTCTGGTGGAAAAATGTAATAAACAGTAATTGTTGAATGAAACACCGTAATATATTGAATTATTTGGCGGGTATTATATAAGCCGCCATAGCTCAGTGGTGAGAGCACCTGACCGGCAATCAGAAGGACACGGGTTCAAGTTCCGTTGGCAGTTTCTCGGAAGATTTTTTCAATGTATATGAGTGTTTCAGGCTGATAATTATTGCCTATAATAATTGTATTATTTTTGTTAAAAATACAAAAATAAATATCGAACAAACCTTATAGATCTGATGTATTATAAATAACCAATCCACCGCTGATCCAGATTTATTTTATAAAAATAATTCAACAAAATTTCGCAAAACGCTTGATGAGAAAACATTCCGGAATACAAGTTTCGATCGAAGATCTAAGCATTGAAGAAGAAGATAAAAATAATAATCTAAACTAAAATATGAAAGAGAACAAGACATAGAAAAACAGATAAATATAATGGTCGCAACTGGATTCGAACCCAGATCCTACGCGTTTATCCGGGACGTGCGTTTACCAAATTCCGCCATTGCGCCCTACTATCAAACCGTCATAATAGCCAATCTCATATTTCAAATTTTAGAATTAACAATATTATCTTCAACTAATTTATTTTCCATATCATAGGCAACAACAAAAAAACCCTCCACACAGCATCCTCAAAGATGACATAGGCCCTGAGGGAAATTATTTTCCTCAGGGCCTCCTGTGTGGAGCTCATGTAAAAAAAAACTACCCTTTTTATTGGAAACAATCGTGCTAAGAATTGGTTTGAAACCTGAATAGCGTGACGGATAAATATATCCGATTTTATTTATAAAAGTCTAAATGAATATTCAATTTTTAAGAAAATCTCTCTTTTTATAACTTTGAATGTTATTCCCATCAATATTATAATATATCATATTATAAACGACAATATGAAAGAGAAAAAGACACAGAAAAATAAAAAGATAACGGACTCAAACCCAGAACCTCTCGCCTTACCGGGACATATGCATCTACCAATTGGGCTACTGTCACCTTCTATCAAATCATCGTATTTGTCAATCTCATATTTCAAATTTTAGAATTAACAACATTGACTTCGAATAATTTTTTTTAAGACGAGAGGTTCTGGGTTCAAGTCCCAGTTGCGACCTCTATCTTATTATTTTTCTGTGCCTTGTTTTTTTTTGATATAATAATAATAATGTTCATTTATTTCAGCTGAACAGAGCGGTGAGTTAAATAGTCTGTATACCATATAAAAGCATTCATTTAAATAAATTACACGATAAAATTTAATTGAATATAAAACAAATAAAATAAAAAGGTAAACAAATTAGGAGTGTTTTCCTATCTCCGGTGCGTCCCGGCTACTCTGTGGCCCAACAAAGCAGCGAACCCAAGCACACTTTCTCTACGAACATCTCTACAAGGCGCTGCATCGCCAAGAGAGGCGGAACAGCGCCCTGTATATAAAATGCGCTTTTTGAGGTTTGATTCTTGTTATAAGTATAACTATTGTCACTTACACTAGTGGAGTTTGAAGAGGAAACGTCAAGATCAGGACAAGCCAGGGGGTCGTGGATTACCCCGTGGTCACCACGGCTGACAACCATCTGGGTGATGGCGATGTTCAGGCAGACCCTCAGAGTGTAGGCCACCATGAAGCAGGAGAAACCCATGATGCCGATCACCCATCTTTGGGGAATCAGGAAACCTGTATATTAATTTAGTTTCTATTATTTTTACAATTTTTATAACTAAATAATTCATAAATAACACACTTCTAAAGCTGTTGAGGCATTAAAACAAATTAAAGACTTTGGCATCATTTTCAATAAAATCTTTCATTTCTGAAATATCTTACAAATATTGGGATTAACTAGGTTCTCTAGACATTTCAACAATATTAAGTGCAACAAAATTTATGTTTTGCCTCCGCCTGGAACCCACATTACAATTTTCATAATGTAAAAGCTGTTGAAAGAATACAAAGTTAGTTTTCTAAGTTTAAAAATGATTATTACGCAAATATATTTAAAACACAATCTTTGGTATTATGCAATTTTGGTGAACTATTTTTCACTGACTTGGTAATCTTTATCTTCTTTATATAAATACTAGCTGACCCGACGAACTTCGTACCGCCTCAAAATCAATAGGAGTTGAATTAAATTAAGTTTTTTTATTAAGTTAAAAATTACGCAATGAAGCAATTATCAATGCGCAACTGTCCGTGTTTTGTTTTTGTCAGTATCAGAGATGACGTTGTGTACGGATTTATATTTTTGTGATTCTCTTACTTTTACAATTACTTACGGGAATTCGGGAGGCGGATACGGGTGCCGCCGCTCCGGGAACCATTTATTGAATAACCAACACCTCTGCCATAGATCACCCCAAGTGGTTCGCTACGTTTGGTGATTTAGCAGGGGTGCCCGGGTTCATGAGGTGACTTATGTCCGGGTCTTGGCAGTTGATGCGCCTGCCCACCTGCTGCGTGGCGGGCCGGATCGAGAGAGACTGGTTGAGGGAGGCCTTTTGACCTTTCCAGCCGGACTATCTCGACCCATTGCCTTGCACCACAGTTGGAGGGATGGATTCATACGTCCGTCACTCCCGGACACACTGACCCCCAGATTCCTACCCACCCCTCATACCTTTTTCCTTCCCAGAACTTTCTATCCTCCCCATTCCTTAAAAAGATCCTCCACACAGCATCCCCTAAGATGGTCCTGAGAGAAATTATTTTCCTCAGGGCCTCCTGTGTAGAGCGTATGTAAAAAAATGCGTTTCATTTCAGAGATTTATTACAATTATTGTATTTTTCCTTTGGAGGTGTGCAGACATACGTTCACCGTTTGTCTCATTTTCGACTATTGACATTGAGTGTGTAAGAAAGAAGGGCAGCATTATATGATTAAAAACAAATGCTCAACAATCAACGCATTGACATTTGACGTTTTTGAATGTTTGGAATTCATGCACAGTTCAATATTATACCCCTCACAATATTGCTGCAGTTCTTTCAAAATAGGAGAATTCGTTCCATACAAAATGTATGGGGAAAATAATTTTCTTTATAACTATTTATTTCGCTAACTTTTGTGATGTTTTAATAGTTATTATCCTATCCGGGGCGGAGACAAATCCAACAAATCAAAGATCATCAAAATCAGCCCAGCCGTTCTCGAGTTATAAATAGTGTAACTAACCCGACTTTGTTTTTTATAAAAATCTCGCGACACGATGTTTGTTCGAGATAAACTTCGAAACTGCTTAACCGATTTTGATTAAATTTGGCTTACTGTGTGTAATTTGGTCCAACTTGGTGATATTTTTAATCTCGATTATTGACCTCAATATTTATTATTGCGATTTTTTTTAGTTACTTATCTATATAAACGTATGTTTACATTGGGTTTTACGATGCCTGTCTCACTAGAATATACCTGTCGTCACTTCATTTGGATAGGGTTCTAACTGACATTTTTTTCAAAAATGACCTTTGAATGCCAAAGCTTTTATTTTTCTTATTTCTATAACCAAAATAATTTTCAGAACCATCTGTGTTGTATTTTCGTAGATATAAGTATGACAAAGTTCTAACTTCAAGCTTTTTCAATAATAATTCATTTCACAAGGTTCTAACATCACTTACACTCTCTATTTTGTTTGTATCTGACAGTTGATCTTAAATACGAGGCACATTATGGTCCGTCATTTCATTTGGATAGGGTTCTAACCTAACTACGTCTTACCATTTTCTAAGGTTTCTTAGTTTCCAAAGACGAATTTTCGAAATCTATGTAAGAATTTTAATTTATGTATTTTAGTTTATTGTATTTTAATGCAAAATATTTTAATAGGGCTTGGCCCTAGCTAGGAATAGCATTAGGGTATGTAATTAGAACCTTGTGCAATGAATTATTATGCTCTAGGTCGTTGCACAGGGTTCTATTTGTATGTTTAGGTATGTTCTAAAAGGGTAAGTTTACGTCCTCTTTAAATACTTTCATTTAAAATATGTTCAATTAAAATACTTTACACAAGGTTCAACATCAAAATCGGAAATTTGTAAACAGATTATGAGAAATCATCTTTGCAAACTTTGACACCTCATATCTCAGAACAAGGTGAAGCGAAGTTAGAACCCTATCCAAATGAAGTGACGCAGTGTGTCAACGTAACTTAAATGTTTGTTACAGGACAATGCTTTGTAATTATTTGTAAGTTCCATAAATTTCTAACAGATTGGGGTATGAATTCTCAAAGCAACACGTGGTCGGGTCAGCTAATTTAATATAAAATTCTAAATTATGCATTTCCAGCTTTCGGATTCCACTTCGTAATATTAGAAGGCGAGACTTATATCAGTGCAGAAATTTGGGTTATAAATTATGTATTCCATCATATGTTTTCCACATTGCCCAGAATATCAATGGAGGGAAATGATCACGCCGCGATAGTCGACATCTTCAATTTTTATCACTAAACAAAACAAAAAAATGTCATTGAAACAGTACGGTAATGAATTTTATAATATTATGTAACTTTTACTATTCCACTGTAATTTTATTTTTTAATTGATAAACTAATGTATAAGACAAGATTTTTATGCATAGCACAAAGGGTTGCAATTATTAAAAGTAATAAATATTAGTTATATTTCTTGGGCATTGACTGTGTAACAATTTCTAGACATTTTTTGTTTTCAAAAGTTTTAATTTTCCATGTACATTTGTTACTTCAATTTAAAATTTTTGCGACCGGTTTCGACACGTCCGTGTCATTAACGAGCAAACTTAAAACTTACTTAAAAATTCTATGCAAGTACAAAAATTAATTAGGCGGGGGTAGTTGGAGTGGGGAATTTGGTGGAAGGGGAGAACGGTGGGAGGAGTCAAAATTACATGGAAACATCGTAAGTAGAGGGGATTTACATGGTGCTATTATTTTATTAACTAAATTAATTATAACAAACAAAAAAAAATTAATCTACAATTGGGGAATTTGGTGGAAGGGGAGAACGGTGGGAGGAGTCAAAATTATATGGAAACATCGTAAGTAGAGGGGATTTACATGGTGCTATTATTTTATTAACTAAATTAATTGTAGATTAATTTTTTTTTGTTTGTTATAATTAATTTAGTTAATAAAATAATAGCACCATGTAAATCCCCTCTACTTACGATGTTTCCATGTAATTTTGACTCCTCCCACCGTTCTCCCCCTCCACAATTAAATTGAAAATTAAAACTTTTCAAAAAAAAAAATTATTATTAGCCTGAAAAACTCATCTACATTGAAAAAAATTCCCGAGAAAAGATACATGCCACCGACGGGACTCGAACCCGCGTCCTTCTGATTTCCGGGCAACTGCTCTTATCCACTGAGCTACATTGGCTTAACTCCTGCCCGCCAAATTATTCAATATATTATATTGTTTCAATCAACAATTACTGTTTATTACATTTTTCCACCTGAAAACCACCAACTTTTTATTTTTGTGAGAGAGGCATTGTTAGTGCTAAATCTCCCACTAATTATGTCTGCATTTTTTGGTGAAATAATTTAAATCGTCAAATTTTAATTATAATTTTTTAATTGATTAACTAATGTTTAAGACAAGATTTTTATGCGTAGCGCAAAGGGTAACAATTATTATAAGTAATAATTAGTAGCCTGAAACACTCATCTACATTGAAAAACTCTCCCGGGAAAAGATACATGCCGCCGACGGGACTCGAACTCGCGTCCTTCTGATTTCCGGTCAACTGCTCTTATCCACTGAGATACAATGTAGATGAGTGTTTCAGGCTAATAATAATTACTTATAATATTTTTTTTTCACTTAGTATTTTTAATTAGCTCCACACAAGGAGGAAAAAATCCCTAAGGCCCTATGTCATCTTTGGGGATGCTACGGGGAGGATCTTTTTAGAGAAAGGAAAGCGATGAAGTTCTGGGAAGGAAAAAGGTATGATGGGTAGGTAGGAATCTGGGGGTCAATATGAATATGGTAGTGATGGACGTATGAATCTATCCCACTGCGGTGCAAGGCAATGTTTCGGGAGAGTCCGGCTGGAGAGGTCAAAAGAATCTCCCTCAACCAGTCTCCCCCGATCCGGCCTGCCCTGCTGTAGGTGGACAGAAACATCCGCCGCCAAGACCGAGACTAACCTCACCCCATGATCCCAGGAACCCCTGATAAGTCACCTACATTACGAATCATTTGGGGTGACCTATGGCAGGGGTGTTGGTTGTCCTATAAATGGGGGGAGGCGGTACTCACATCCGCCTCCCAACTTAAAAGAGTACTGATCTAGTAGTATCTGACGGTACCGCATTTTTGGAGAGCTGCTATATTGAAAATCCCTCGTGGTCTGTTAAATTCTTTTTTTTAGGAGGATCAGTATTCAAACTAACGCAGTAAGTTTGCTGCTTTGGTCAGGTAGTAGTCTTGTATAATATAGAGATTTCAACACCAATAACCAGATTTTAGACAGTATAATATACTTATATTGTACATTATACCAATCTCTTTCTTTACCGATTTCAGACGATGATGAAACTTACATTAAATGTGCAACTTTTGATTTTATATCAAATCTACATAAACGATCATGGTGATTTTGACACGGTGGATCATAACGTATTGATCGAAACACTGAAACATTTGGGTTTTGTTGGTACTTCTCTGAAACCTTTCCGATCTTACCTACCAAATCGCTTTTCAGCGGTGGATCATAACTTATTAATCGAAAAACTGAAACATTTGGGTTTTGTTGGTACTTCTCTGAAACCTTTCCGATCTTACCTATCAAATCCCTTTTCAGCGGTGAATCATAACGTATTAATCGAAAAACTGAAATATTTGGGTTTTGTTGGTACTTCTCTGAAACCTTTCCGATCTTACCTATCAAATCGCTTTTCAGCAGTAGAACTGGGTGAAAAAAACGAGTGAATTATGTAAAATAACACATTCTTGGACCGTTGCTATACCCCATTTTATGTGATGTATTTGTTAGTACTTTTTTCACATTATAATTGTACAATTTGTTCAAAGAAACGCCAATCTCCTAATGGCAATTCTTTTTATAAACTGTGTTCGGGCAAGTTTGTACTATGATATTGAAAAATGCTAATAAGTAAGTTCAAATAAACACGAAGATTTCACATTTTAAAATATAACACCACCACCTTAAAACGGAAACGGGATGTATGTACAAACAGACAAAATGCAAAATGGTCAACTTAAAACAGGATTTCACTACGCTCAGTCAATAACGTAATATATTTTATCAATTATTTTTATCGTAGAAATTATAATTTTTTAAAAATCATCGCTGGTCAAAACAATTTCAAATTTTTTCAAATTTAAATATACGTGTTCAGTGGTTATCGCTTGATTTACCGGTAAACGATAAATAATTTCCCATGATCTGTCCGATAGCGTAGACATTGCAAATTGTCTATTTATCTGATTGAACGGTGCGAGTTTAAGCGGTTATAATTAAAGCAAATTTATCACACCAAATATTGTTGATATAAGGTAAGTATTTTATTATCAATAAACGAAACAAAAAATGATGTTTCCTTAAATCACAACTAATTTATTTTGTGGGACCACTTTATTTACAAATAATAAACACTTCGTTTGAACCATGTTTTATTATTTGCATACAACCAATATGTTTCATGAGTTATGCTTACATTATTATGGTTTACATAAAATAAGTTCACTTAAAATAAGAACCCGAATTCATCCCCGTGAATGCGGTCCGCGTCACTCGCGAGTCGTTCTCCTTGTACCAGTGAGTGGTGAGTCCTAGTGAGTAGATTTGAAATGCCTGATATTTAAAAAAATCAAGAATTATGAATGACGTAGGCAGAGTTCTCTACTGAAACAGATGAAAGAATCTTATTTGAAATGCCTGACACAAAATATCGAGAATTTTGAATGACGTTAACAGAGTTCTCTGTTGTCAATGATGAAAAATTCTCATTTGAAATGTCTGATACAAAAAATCAAGAATCATGTATGACGTTAGCAGAGTTCTCTGTTGAAACACGTGAAAGAACTTTACTTGAAATGCCTGATATAAAAAATCATGAATTTGCAGAGATGTTGTAGCCCATGAACGACACCTACAGGAATTTGTAGGCAAGTTTTAGATTATGTATGACATCTACAAGAGTGTGTAGGCATATTAGGCAAATTTTGAAGCATTGACGATATATGCAAAAGTCTGTAGGGAAGTTTTAGACAATGAATGATGTCTGTTAATACTTATACCGTTTTGAAATAACTGCTACTGTAAAGTATCGTGAAAGTGCCTTATAGCGTGTCGGGTAAATTAAGAAACTTGGCAAATTAAGATAGTATACGTAAATCAGTACTGGTATTTATTAGGGAGCTGGTTGTGGGCAAAAGAGGACAAATCGTGCGTGCATTCCTTTAAATGACATCTCAATGACACATCTTAAACATGCAAACTCCTCAGAAATAAAAAAATTACAGTTACTGATTATTTTATATCTATAGATGTTTTACACGATGAAAAAATGTTTTATTATTTGCACCTATCATATAAGTTTTGCTTGTTAACTGTGTGTACGAGCTTTTAAATAAATAAATTATAAAGAGGACATCTAAAAAGGTATGTAAGGTAACGGTTGGTTTGAAACATAATTATTTCGTGCTGGAATTTTGAACAGATTATTTTGTCAGCTTAAAGAAACAGATTCTGTCTTTTTCATTAAAAAGTTCTCTGCGCGCAGCATCCACAAAGATTACATCTGACGACAGTGTCGACTTCAGACCCTTGGTTCCGAATCCGGAGGTCGCGGGTTTGAAACCTGGAGCGCCAAAATATATTTTATAATGCGTTATTTCCATAGACATCAGAATTCAATAGACCAGAAGATACAGACGAGGGGGTAAAACCAAACTGTGGGGGGCGAAGAGAGGAAGATGACTGTGATTCGTTAAAAAATCAATCTGACAGTATATAGGCATCTCGCATTACAATACCACCATTTAGTTCTTAAAAGCAAAATCTGCTTTGAATGAATAGACCTTTTTACATGTGAGCGCGAATTGCTTGCCACGTTAATAACATATTTGCTAAGGCCAAATGCTCGCCCAAAAAGATTCGCCCCAAAACACATAGCAATATTTTGTTGCCGTGTTTAGTTAAAACACTTTTACAAATGTTTCATAATTTACTTACCCCTGTAACCAGCGACGAGCACACTGGAGAACCGCCCACATTCGCTATGTGCACATTGATATGTAGGTATATTGTATAGCACAAGCTACCATTTTGGCGGGTTATTTCGTTAAATGTATGGATGTTAGCTTCGCGCTGGTCACGGCAAGAATGATGACGTCACACATTTTAGATTCAAGCGAGGCTCTATCCCCTCCCCATGGAGCGAGCCGGTTCCAAGGAGGAGCTCCAGCCAGCTCCATGGGGCGTTAATACGTTTTTATCACTTAGGGCAGGTCCAGATATATTCATATGTCCGTGGTTATTTCACATCAAATCGAAATATTATACATATGTTTATGCACTAGAGAATTAGAGCCTAGAGAACTAGAGCCACGAATATTCCGCTATCATTCGGTATTCGGCCTATTCGGCTTCTTTTTAACTATTCGGTATTCGGCCGAATATTGCGAACCATTCAACCGAATACCGAATACCAAACCATAAAAAAACGCCCAATATTACTAACAATTTCTTTTATTTTAACAAAAGATCAGCATATTTAATACTTAATCTGTCAGTGTTAAGTTAAGATGAATGAAAACATTTTTTTCAGCAAAGATTGATAGCAAACGATTGTGCTTTTCCTCATAAATTATACCTGCTTCCTGCTTCCGCAAAAAGCCGCACACTACACTGCTACACTGCTCCCGGGAGATGATAAATAAAACTTAACAAATTCTGCTAGGCTTGATACTGTTTTGCTTTTGCTGACCACCACTGGTAAGGGTCTGCTATCCGATCTAGGCGAACAGTTTTTATGTATTTTTAATATTTATACGTATACACGCGTGGTTACCGCACGCGAAATGTACTAAGTGTTACCGAATATTCGGCCGCCGAATATTCGTCGCTTCGGCCGAGAGCCTAGCCCAATATTCGGTATTTGGTATTCAGCAATATTACTATTCGTGGAATCTCTAATATGCACAGTGTATTTGCGGCACGTTAGGGCGCTGTAGATTCTCTCAGGCTCACAACATCCTGTAATTAATTATGAATGCTTTAGTCACTTGCTCTGAGCAGAATGTATCAGTCATTGAGGGATTATTACTTATTGACCGACGCACGTCTTGATAAATAAATCATGATTATGCTTTGTTTAATGATTGAATCGTGATTGATGTGATTGTTTTCTGGATTATTATCATTGCACAAAAGAGATAACAGATTCAACAATAAACAATTTGATTCAGATTTTGATACCATTCAGATATTGAACGAGATTACTTTGACTGTATATTCCACTGTACTTATGAGCAATGTTTGGCGACGGCGTGCGCCTTGGAAGAGCGGTAAGTTCGTCGACTCTTAGCACAGCAATCACGGGCTCAATAGCCAAACTTAAATAAACATCAAGTTAAATATAATTAGTGTTATTATTGACCTCGTTTTACGAATGCTTGCAGAATCGCCTTGGTCAAATTACAATTCAGTAAGGTTCTCGAAATGGCTATTCAAAAGATTCTTTTTCAAACAAAATCTAAAAAACAAAAAAGGAATAACTGTACCCATAGTTTGTTATGATAAATGCTTGGAGAGGATGGTACTACAGAAATCAGAATGTATTTAATGTGGTGAGGATGAACGGAGTGTGCAGAGGAAAGAAATGAGGAAAAGGAAGACAACAAACACAGCTAAAGTAGGAAATCTGTGCAGTGAAACTATGGTATCCCCAATCGGAAGTGTGTAGGGTATAGGGGATGGAAATGAGAAAGGGGAAGGCTTCAAGCACGACTAATTATGAAAATCTGCTCTCTAAATATATTTTTTTAAATAACTCAACGGCCTCTTCTAATAGTCAATAATTTTTCTTGGGCTCCCACAAGTTTTGCTCACAAAAAAAACTAAGATTCTTTTAAAATATGATAATATATAGACAGGTAGTGAGCATTATAATTAGTATATGATAAAAGAACAGGAACTCAACAAGGCACTGCCTGTGTATGGGTTAAACTAAAAATACTAAAATACATCAACGAGTAACTTAGTATAAAATATAAATTTTTAAGTTACGGTTTTAGAATACAGGTATGTATGTAAATATTATTGTGAAATAGTGAAACTAACATGCATACTATAATGTTGATATTACAAAGTAACTGCCTCATTTGAAAAATATGTAATGTTAGTTTTTTTGTATTGAATTTATTGTATCAATTTTTATTGTTTCAACATTTGAATCATTTAGCCATAATTTTAATTATTTTACGTAATGTGATATTTTACTCGTCATTTTAATATGCTTGGTTAGAAAATAAAATTTACGAGTACCAATAAAGCTGCAAAGTGTTTGCATTAATAATATAAAAGAATATTACTCTGATGGTTCGTAAATAATGTTATGTTTTTATTGTTTATGTTATGATTTGATTTATAAGTACAACCTATCTCCATGGCTATCAATGTATTGATAGATTTTTTGTTTTGTAATTTTTCATTGTATATTTAAAAAAAAATGTTTTATATATATATATATATTTTTTTTTTTTTTTTTTTATATAATTTTTGGATTCATATTATTTTTTTATAAAATTAATTTACTTATTCCTATTATGCTGTCTCAGTAGAAGTAAAGTCACAAGGAGGAAATCCATAATTGGTTTTATTTTGGCTATTTAATACTACTACGTACAAACTGAAATAAATGTAAACTGTCGATTTCTCGAAAACTAATAAATAAATTAATTTGATATTGGTTTGGGGGTGTAAAATTCATTGTTAGTCCTTTTGCTAACTTTTCCTTTTTTTTAAAGAATTTTTGTTTTTAAATACATAATTCATAGTTTGCAGCATGCATTTTTTTTTACATGAGCTCCACACAGGAGGCCCTGAGGAAAATAATTTCCCTCAGGGCCTATGTCATCTTTAGGGATGCTGTGTGGGGGGGGGTTTTGGGGGAAAGGAAGGAGAGGAGAGTTCTGAGAAGGAAAAGGGTTTAAGGGGTTGGTAGGAATCTGGGGTTCAGTGTGTCCTGGTCATCCGCCTCCAATGCCTACACAAACCACACCCCATGAACCCGGGCACCCCTGCTAAATCACCAAACGTAGCGAACCACTTGGGGTGACCTATGGCAGAGGTGTTGGTTATCCAATAAAGGTTCCCGGGGCGGCGGTACCCAATCCCGCCTCCCAAATTGCCTTGCATAATTTACGAAAATGAAATATTTTTGTTTCATTGTATTGTAATTTTTTTTTCAATGTCAATTTATTTTTAATGGTTTGAAAAACATAACAAAATTACACATTTTAATTTTATTACATATTTAATGATATTTATTACCTTAATTGAAAATTAAAAAAAAAAACGTTTTGCATAAATATGCCCATTAAATATTTTTGCGTTTCATTTACGTAATGTACCTATATAATACTAGCGCAAACCAGTGAAAATTCATGGATAAAGGGTACTTTATCGCTTGTCTGAATTCTTTAAACAAACACTTGAAAATGGTGTCTCTTAAATGCAAAGCAAATTCGAGTTCTAGAGTTAATAGAAGTTCATTCGCAGTTACAGACATATAAATGAAATAAGTATTTTTAATACTCAGATTTAAATAATATAGATCAAAAGAAAACACTTACATTTCGAAAGAGATAATCTCCACCCCGTCAACATTGTTTATGAAATTGTTCAATACTATTATTATAACCAACTCGTCTAATTTGTACTATAGCCACAGATTTTAACAAACGCACTTTAAACTAACAACCATTTTTACATTTGAACATAATACATTGTGTTAAGCGTTAAACAACAATAAAAAACAATTATTAAACGGTATGAATACACACACAGCTGAGCTAATTCTAAGTTCGCGGATCGTTTAAAAAAAAAGTGTTTTATACTAAACTTATCTGAAAATCTATCTTTCATCGTGTCTGTGAAGTGAGTGTGAAGTAAATCTAAGGTCCGCGGACAAAAACAAAAATTTTAAATTGTTGAAATATCAATCATAAAAGCGTGTTGTTGGCGTTTCTATGGAGTGAGGTACCTTTTCATTGTAACCGATCAAACATTTTGAAAAATGCAATTAAAGATGGTTGCGCACTGCACGGCGGTGTAGGGCATTCACCAAGGTACGTTCACTCTGGAACACTCTTATCAAAAAGCACTGGACGGTTCCTAAAATCATCAGGAATCTGATGGTTTCAGGAAATCAATTTGGGAGGCGGGGATGGGTACCGCGCCGCCCCTAGAACCATTTATTGGATAACCAACACCTCCGCCACAGGTCACCCCAAGTGATTCACTACGTTTGGTAACTCAGCAGGGGTGCCCGGGTTCATGGGGTGAGGTTTGTCCGGATCTTGGCAGCGGATACCCACCACCTGCATCGCAGGCCGGATCGGTAGAGAATGGTTGAGGGAGTCCCATTGACTTCTCCAGCCGTACTCTCTCGGAACATCCCCTTCAACCTGAGTGGGAGGGATGGATTCATGCGCCCTTCACTCCTGAACACACTGACCCCCAGATTCGTACCCATCCCCAATACCCCAATATTTCCTTCCCATAACTTCCTATCCTTCCTTTCCTAAAAAGACCATCCACACAGCACCCCCAAAGATGACATAGACCCTGAGGGGAATTATTTTCCTCAGGGCCTCCTTTGTGGGGCTAATGTAAAACATACACGCGAATTGTTCATTGTTATCTATACTTAGGTAGTGCGTATCTGTACGTCACACATCCGCCACCAAAAGTGGAAAGCGAAAGATTCGCGAATTGTGACATATAATTATGTCACAATTTTTTTTAGAAATTATACAAGTTTGTGGAGTCATTGTAGGAATCGTTTTTTTGTGTTTCGAATTCTTACTTATTTATAAAGGTTACGATAATCTTGAAGGAACACTGCAAGAAGAATTGACGGCTAAAACAATAATATTGTTCGGCAATAGGCAATAATAGTCAATTATCTTGCTCGTTTAGCAGCATAATTAAAGGTTTTTTTCATTATTGATTTTCTTTTAAAAAAATATACTAAAAAGTATTTTGCGGTTCACTGCTTGAAAATGCACTTCTGAACACATCGTGTCCTCGGTGATAACATTCTGTATATCAGCTTTATTCTATAAGTGTATTTATATTAATGTATTCAGTATATTAGGTACTTATCGTGGCGAAAACACATCGTAAAAGACTACGCATATAAGAGTAAATCGTCGATAATGTATGATCAGTGTATGCCAGTATTCTCAATGATTTCTTTTGTCGCTGTTTGTGCAGTTGTTGAGTTGCAATATTTAATTAATTTTTATAAAAAGGTTACATGTTGTACTTATACTAAACTTTTAGGTTCTCAATAACTCTCCAGCAAATAAAAATTAAGGTAGAGGTGTTAATCTATGATTCAATTGAAGATTAATGTTTTTTTTCCAATTATTTCTGGCTTTCGCCCTTCAAGGGCCATCTAGGCCAGCCTTTCGCCCTTCTACGCCATCATTTAAAATTGCAAATAAAGGAAAAGTGAAATTATATATTAATTTTATTTAAATGAGCAAATTTCAGAATTATATGGAAGATTGGAGCCGAGTTCAGACTTAGAAGAGATGATACGTTGAATGGAGGGGAGGCAATTTTAGATAACGTTTGGTAGAAGAGAGAATATTTATTTAGAGAGGGACAACCAAAAAATATGTGATCTAAAGTTCCCACATCTAGACCACAGAATGTACAATTTGGGGAGATAAGGATTTGAATTTTAAAAAGGTGAGAAGGAACGGAACAATGTCCGATTCTCTTTCGAATAAGTGAGGAAATTTATTTTTTGGAAAAATGGGGGAATTTTTGAAACCACGGTTTTGATGGGATGGTCCTTTGTATTGAGGCATAGCGGGCACCCTTGGATTGACTAGCAATGTTCCAATACTCTGTCCAAACATTGCGGGATCTATCTTTGATGATGGAAAAAATATCAGATATGGGAATATGGTTTACGAGGGTAACAATAGAGTTGGACTCTCCTTGATTTGCCAAGGAATCCGCAATATCGTTACCCACTCTGCCAACATGTCCAGGAATCAAAATAAGAATTACGGTTTTTCCAGAGCTTTGAATGGAGGCTATCAGCACTCTATTAAGGCAAACAAAGTGAACATCAGGATGAAGAAAGATTATTGTTATAATCGCAAAAAAATTAATGCAATTCTGCTACTCTTACATTACGGCCATAGACATCCGAATTCAATATTTTTACACGGTGAAAAACATAGCATTTTGTATAGGAAAAATGAAGACCAGTTCCATTGTACAATGTTTACGACGCTGTTAGATCAATCAGTTATCGAACATTTGGTACGAAATCGCTACCATCATCTTCCCGAAACCTTACCTAATATTCATTGCACATGTTGTACCCTTAAATCATCAAATGAACATAAATATTTGGAAATAATTACATATATACGATCAACTACTCTGGTAGCTGGGCGAATCGCCGCTTACGGTTGCTCCGTTCTTTTACCATAAAATGGTGGTTCGGCTTGTAGGTTCGGTTTGCGTGTGTATACGCAGCCTAATCCAGCTCCCTTCAGGTTTTTACTAGCGCCTTTTATGGCCGACACAGCTGGGAGGCCCATATATATGACATGATGAAAAGACTCAGTAAGCTCTTTCATATATTCTGCACTCTTAGGCCAATCTTAGACTTTTACGCTCTAAGTAGCGTCTAATTTGCGCTTTTCCAATCGCCACCAAAATAAACATTGGTGGCCAAAAAATCTCGAATCTCCGATGCCGATGTGCAGAATACACCACACTTACCGCCTTTTGTAAAGAAGAAAATGTACTACCCCCTTACTAAAATAGAGGAAGAAAGCCGTAATCTAGGTATACCAACGACCAAGAATATATTTGGTCGAAGAGGTATAGGGCAGGAGAGAAGAGGAAGGAAGAGAAGAAAGAGAAGAGAAGAAGAGGAAGAGGTATAGGAAGAGGTATTTGGCAGGCGGGTATGGGTACCGCCGCCCTGGGAACCATTTATTGGATGACCAACACCTCTGCCACAGGTCACCCCAAGTGGTTCGCTACGTTTGGTGGCTTAGCAGGGGTGCCCGGGTTCTTGGGGAAATGTTTGTCCAGGTCTTGATGGCGGGTGCGTCGGCCCACCTTCTGCGTGGCGGGCCGGATTGGGAGATGCTGGTTGAGGGAGACCCTTTACAACCGGTTACCGCTGTCCGGGCCGCTAGGTAGTACAGGAGCCCGACCCTCAGGCTCACGACTGAGGGTGGGCTGCCCCATCAACGAGTGCAAAAACCCCGCCGCTGCTGTTGTGCTGGTTCGTGACCGGAGGGGACCCAGCAGTAGCGTTTGGGGCGCATTGGGCGACCTCTCCAGCCGGACTCTTCCTACCCATCTCCTTGCACCGCAGTGGGTGGATTGGATTCATTCGTTCATCACTCTTGGACACTCGGATCTCCAGCTTCCTACCCACCCCTCATACCTTTTCCTTCCCAGTCCTCCCTCCCCCCACAACCTATCATAAAAATAAAAAATAAAAATCACGACAACACAACCAACACAAATTAATTGCATTACAGCGGCGAGTAGTAGGAGACCCCGGCGCAGGCCAAAAATGTTGGTGAATTACATTTACATACAATTTAAACTCCGTCCACTACCACCTTTTTTCTCAACGCCCCAACCTACTATTCCTGTCTGAAACGCAGATAGCCGAGCCTGTAGACGCCTCCTATCTGAACTGCCCGGGCTTCACCCTCGCAAGCAAGTTCAGACCTAAAGGAGGTGTCTGTCTCTATAGTCGAGCTAACGTCAACTGTGTGCGACTGTTGAATCTGGAAAACTCTAGATTCGACGTAATGTGAGTACGCGTCAATCTTGCCAGTACGGTAAGATTCTACGCGTGTTTATACCGCTCACCGAACCTGAGCGAATCAGACACGTCGGAGCTCTTCAAACATTTAAGCGATACTATTGATGACCTCTTGCCCCGCTACCCTACGGCAGAGTTTGTGGTCCTGGGGGAATTCAATGTTCATAACGAACTTTGGTTAAAGTTCTCAGGATCAACAGACTCGGCTGGATGCCAAGCGGAATCCTTTGCCCTTTGCTACGGATTGGAGAAAATGTTTCAGGAGCCTACAAGGGTTCTTGATGTCCAGACTCACCGTTCCAATCTGTTAGACCTATTTTTAACTACTGTGCCACACGGTTACAAGATTGAAGTTACAGCGCCTTTAGGATCGTCCGACCACTGCCTGGTGACGACATCAATCCCTGTAAACTTCAGACCACCAAACGAGAGGCTGAAGAGAAAAGTGTGGCACTATAGGTCAGCAGATTGGTTCGGTCTGCGGGCAAATTTGAATGCTTTCCCGTGGTCAGCTGTCTGTTTTCGGACTTCGGATCCCTCAAGATGTGCCCAGGAAATTGGTGAAGTCATCACATCCGCGATGGATGGCTTCATCCAATCTACTGTTAAGGAATCTGGTGTGGGCTCAAAGCCGTGGTTCAGTCGACAATGCGCTGAGGCAGTGCGACGAAAAAACGCGGCTTTCCGAGCCAACAACACATCTAGAACATCCGAAGACAGAATAGCTTACAACAAAATGGCAAAGGAAACCAAGAGAATCATAAATAGGTCAAAATTCGAGCACGACCAGCAGATCAGCAGAAAGCTGGCTGCATGCCCGCATGGCAGCAGGCAATTCTGGTCGCTTGCGGGCTCAATAGGTCGCGATTTCTGCAAATCCAGTCTGCCACCTCTTACAAGACCTTATGGCTCACTAGCAAACACCGCCACCGAAAAGGCAAACTTATTAGGTAAAATGTTTGCGGATAACAATCCTCGATGACCAAGGTGCTGTTTCGACATCGGTTCCTCACTGCGGTTTTCGTATGAAAAAGCTGAGGATCCGGCATCGGGAAGTACTTCATGTTTTACGAGGGCTTGATGTTAATAAAGCTTGTGGGCCTGACGGAATACCTGCCCCGGTACTGCAGAGGTGCGCAGCAGAAATAGCTCCAATTTTGAGGAAGCTTTTTAAAATGTCCCTCAAGACTGGCTCTGTGCCCTCTGGTTGGAAAAAAGCGGTTATCCATCCTATTCCAAACTACCGCCCCATAGCGATCACATCAGTTCTGTCTAAGGTGATGGAACGTGTGATCAACGACAAACTGCTCACATACCTCGAGAAGAACAAAATTATTAACGACCGTCAATGCGGATTCCGGCGGAACCGCTCGTGCGGTGATCTTCTCGCGTATGTGACGCATGTTTGAGGGCGATGCCTGGAACGTTTCGGTGAGTCCCAAACGGTTGCACTAGACATTTCCAAGGCCTTTGACCGGGTTTGGCACCGAAGACTTGTCAACAAACTGTCTTCTTAGGGACTTCCCGCATCCTTGTGTACGTGGATTGCCGACTTCTTGGGGGAGAGGTCGATTCAGACGGTAGTCGCTGGTTTCACCTCTTCCTCACACTCGATAAATGCTGGCGTCCCACAGGGATCGGTTCTGTCTCCGACTTTGTTTTTGTTGCACATCAACGACCTTTTGTCATGTGCACCAATTCATTGTTACGCGGATGACAGTACAGTTCATGATAGCTTTTTGATTGACAAGCCCCCAAAGGGCTCACAAACTCCAACGGCTCGTAGGGATTTGAAGCAAAAAATGGATGGTTACCTCGAGAGTGTCTTCTCTTGGGGTAAAAATAATCTCGTTGAATTTAATGTTTCAAAGACCCAATCTTGTCTGATTACGTCTAAAAGGGATCGAAATGAAAATCTAGTATCTTTCAACGGAAGCAATCTTCTGAACAGGCCCTCCATTGATATGCTTGGTGTAACCCTAAGTGACCAGCTCAGGTATGGGGGCTCCATCGAAGCCAGAGTAAAGTTAGCCTCCCAAAAACTGGGCGTACTGTACAGGGCCCGCAGATACTTTAATAGTACACAACTGCTAACCCTGTACAAATCACAAGTGCGCCCCACGGTTGAATTCGGCAGCCACCTCTGGTCTGGAGCTCCAAAATACCTGAAAAATACCCTCGACTCTGTGCAGAAACGGGCGGTCCGTTTGATAGATTCTCCCATCTTAACAGACGGATTGCAATCTTTACAGCAAAGGCGTCGGGTGGGAATGCTATCCTTGTTCTACCGGTATTACAATGGAAGATGCTCCGAGGAACTAGCATCATTGATCCCTTCGGCACCGGTGCATAGTCGGGAAACACGCCAAACGCGTGCCCAACATTTGTACACAGTTGACATTTGTCACATGAGAACGGGTCATTTCTTCGACTCGTTCTTGTGTTAAACAGCTCGGCTGTGAAATGATTTGCCGGCCTTTGTGTTTCCTCCTTCCTACAACATGAGTCTCTTCAAGACCAATGTTCATTCCTTTCTCTCCTCAAAAAGTCCCTCCACACAGCATCCCAGACGACATAGGCCCTGGGGGAAATTATTTTCCTCTGGGCCTCCTGTGTGGAGTTAATGTAAAAAAAAAAAAAAAAACAATATGGATTTAGGAAAGAAATATATTCAAGGTAACCTTGCCATCATCAACAATGATATAAATATATCCACTTCTAACCAGCCTGTTTTGCAGTCTTCATAGATCTAAAAGGCGCCTTTTACAATGTTTTCATTGCAATCCTGAAAAAAAACTTTAAAGCCTATTAAAGTATCTATTAAAGTATTAAAGTATTAAAGTGTACTATTAAAGTATCTGCGGGCCCTGTACAGTACGCCCAGTTTTTGGGAGGCTAACTTTACTCTGGCTTCGATGGAGCCCCCATACCTGAGCTGGTCACTTAGGGTTACACCAATGATGGAGAGAGAAAATTAAAAAAATTGTAACCAGTTTTTAGACACATTGTAGATGGGAGTTACTTCATCTCAGTTGGGTACAGAAGGGGGGCAATTTTTTAAATAATTCATATTATATCCATTAAGAATGACACGCCCGAAGAGATATTGAACTGAAGGAGGATCGAAATCTTCGAATTATAGAGCAAACTTCGGAGTACTGAACTGCAGAAGTTGCAGAACCCGGATCGTTTGTTTGACCTCAAACCCCTTTTGTCATTAGATTCGGCATTTTAGCGTTTTATAACATAGCTTTCTATAGTCATATTGTAACGATAGGAAAGAGATTAAGCTTTCCGAATTCTTGCAAATTTGGAACATTCCTCATCCCACCAAGGAGTTGGAGAGAGTTTTTTGGGAGATTTAGTTTTGGGGAAGTTTGATTTATTTATTGCAATAGAGATCTCCAGTTCAATTTTTTTTTTTTTTGAATAATGACCTCTTAACTTAAATAACTGAATTTTTATTTTTATTTTTAGAGTTAGTTTTAATAGTTAAAATAATTGTCAAAGTTTTAATTTTTTAAGACCCCCCGAAAACCACCGTATGTATGGTGAATCGTGTGACGTCATCACTCCTGAAAAATTAATATAGAATCGGGCAATCAGCTGATCAACTACCGCCATTTTGAATTCCGTTGTTCGAAGTAGTATTCTCCCTAGAAGAATCGTTACTAATTTTTTTTTTGTGCAGTTTTTAGGCCTAAATAAGGTTTCGATAGAAAATAATGTTTCTGGACTCGCAACAATAACATTTGGCTGTCATCAGTTCTTTTGTTTTGCTCTTTCAAAAAATATTCTTAAACCAATCTTTTTATTGTGTTTTGGTTGTAAAAAGTTTAGTGTGTTGGAATCTTCTCCCCCCTGATCTTCCAGGAGTCACTCTTGCTGCTCATTTTCAGATATTTATATAATTTTTTTACTTCTGTCACTTTTTATATTTGCTGTAATTTTTTGAACAATGGAGGAGGATTTCCCTCCTGTACCCCTTACAAAGCCCCCAGATCCCCCTCCTGACCCTCCAGATGGAGACATTTCAGATAAAATAGACTTTTCCGAACATTCAAACATTTCAGACAATGAATCTGTCATCCTAACCTCAATTAAAAAAAGAAAATTTAGTCCCCTTTCCCCAAAAAAACATGATTCGCCTTTGTCTCCTCAGTCCCCTCCAGCTCTTCCTCAACCTCCTCCAACAACCTTTTACTCTACTCATTCCCGTGGCCCCTACATTGTATATGCGCAAAAAACTGAACAAGGTAAAACCATCCATCCTCTTGAATTTGGTAAATTTCTTTCAAATAACAAGAACCTTTCGATTAAACCTGGAGGTGTTAAAGCCGAGGGTCGCTTCCGAATCTCTGTTGAATTCCTGTCGGGTTCAGCCGCCAACAACTTTATCAAAAATATATTTATTTCATCAAATTCTAAATTCAAGGCGTACATCCCAACTTTCAATGTCACTCGAATGGGCCTGGTCAGGGGTATCTCGACCGATCTGTCCATTTCAGAAATCCTGTCCTCACTTTCAACCCCCCAACATATCGGCAATCCCATAAAAGCCAGGAGGCTAAATTATAAGGACACCTCTGAGGGCATCGTTTCCTGGAAGCCCTCCCAATCTGTCGTCATCACATTCGAAGGACAATCTCTTCCCTCCCATATTTATTTATTTTCAACTCCTTACCAGTTGAAATGTACACTTATCCCACCACTCAATGTTACAACTGCTGCCGTTTTGGTCATACCAAAGCTGCATGCAGATCCCCTCCCAGATGTTTCAAATGTGGAGAAAACCACTCGGCTGACCAATGTTCTTCTCTCTCTTCACCTAAATGTTTTAACTGCTTAGGCGCTCATTCCGCCATTAACTCTTCTTGCCCCGAACAATCTCGCCAAAAAAATATAAAAATTTCTATGGCCTCTGAGAACTTGTCTTTTCTGCAGGCTTCTAAATTATTCCCGCCTGTCAAAAAATCATTTTCCGAGGTTTTATCCAGTAACTCTTCATCCAACCCTCTCGCCTCCTCCTCAACATCTTCCCGTTCAACAAAATTCACATACAAAAACCCTATCTCTAAACAGGCTCGTGGATACGATCAGCAACAACACAACTCACTTCTCATAAATCCCAATGGTTCTCCTCTTTCACACGCCACAAATGGGTGCGCAAACAATTATAATTCATCCTCAACAAACTATCAAAAGCTTTCTGAACAACTCTCCCAAGATAATTCTTCATTTATTCAAACTCTTATTATGCTTCTAATTGACCTAATTTCTTCTCAAACTAATCTACCGTCCAACGCTGCTTCTATTATTTCCACATTAAAATCATTTATTCAAAATGGCTCTTCAAGATGTCAGAATTCTTCAGTGGAATAGCCGCAGTGCTATTTCTAACAAATCAAACCTTCTTAACCTATTAAATTCAAACCTTGTTTCTGTGGCTGCTGTCTCGGAGACATGGTTTACTCCATCCACCCACTTTAATGTGGGAGGGTACTCCTGTCTCCGCGATGATCGCCCGGAAGGTACGGGCGGTGGTGCTGCCCTTTTTATTAAAAAATCCCTTCCGTTTTTCCCAATAAATAATATCAAACCCCCCAATGCTGACTTTCAAATGGTTGCAGCTAAAATAAAGGACACTTCCTTTGTTTCTATCTATCTTCCCCCAACATCGCACTTCAATAAACAAGCGTGGTTGCAAATTGTCCGTCAACTAAGCCCTCCTTTCTTTTTATTGGGTGATTTTAATGCCCATTCCCCCGTCTGGGGTTCTGCTTTCTGTGATCGAGACGGTCGAAGTGTGATGGATTTCCTAGATGAATCCAACCTTTTTATTTTGAATGACGGATCTCCTACTAGAATCTCTCGCCCCAACACAAACCCCAGTGCAGTGGATCTCTCCATATGCTCTATTAATCTGGCACCTCTCTCCTCGTGGGTGGTGTCCCCCGACCCTTGCTCCAGTGATCATTTCCCGATCACCATCACTTATCAAACTTCTTTCCATTCAGACAAGTCCCATATTTCGACAAAGATTAAAACAAAACACACCAAATGGGACGAATTTAACTCACATATGGATAAGTTTATTCAAAATTTATCCTATACCGATACATTATCTGTCAAAGATGACTACGATAACTTCAAATCAATGCTCGTAACTGCAATCAATAAATCAAATCCTCCCCCTAAAACCAAATCTCTCAAAAAACTCCCTCCAACTCCCTGGTGGGATGAGGAATGTTCCAAAGTAGTGAGAATTCGGAAAGCTAAATCTCTTTCCTATCGTCACAATATGACTATGGAGAACTATCTCATATACAAAAATGCCGAAGCCAATGCCAAAAGGGTATTGAGGTCAAAAAAAAAATCTGGGTGGTACAACTTCTGCAGTTCAGTATCTCCGAACACTCCAATTTCGGAAGTTTGGTCTATGATTCGAAGATTTCGATCCTCCTTCAGTCCAACATCTCCTCGAGCTTCTCATTTTAAATGGATAGACGAGTTCTTGGACAAAATTGCCCCCCCTTCTGTACCTAACTTAGATGAAATAACTCCAATCCACAACACTCCTATGTCTGATCATTGGCTTGACTCTCCATTCACTTTAATTGAATTAAAAAATTGTTTATCAACAGTCAAGGACTCATCTCCAGGCAGAGATGGTATACCTTATAGCATTATCAAAAATAGTAATGATAATGTTCTAAATCACTTTTTAAGCATCTTAAATAAAATCTTCCAGACTGGCATAATACCTGATGACTGGAGTTCTCAAATAATCATCCCAATTCTAAAATTTAACAAATCACCCAATTCTGGATCCAACTATAGGCCAATTGCTCTTTCATCCACCCTTAGTAAAATTTATGAAAAATTAATTAAAAACCGGTTAGAATTTTTTGTCGAGAGTAATCATCTTCTCTCTCCATCCCAATTTGGATTTAGGAAAAAGAAATCTACACAAGATAACCTTGCCATCATCAGCACTGATATTAATTTATCCATTTCTAACAAAGAAGTATGTCTTGCAGTCTTTATAGACATAGAAGGCGCCTTTGACAATGTTTCCATCCCAATTTTTAAAAAAAAACTTTTAGGCCTTGGCTTACCCCTCATGTTTGTCCAATCTATTATTAATCTTTTTCTCGATAGGAACATTTTCATTGAGCTACCAGATGTTACTCCTCAGAGTAGGTCAATTTGGAAGGGTTTACCCCAAGGCGATGTATTATCCCCCTTACTGTATAATATATACACACACGATATGCATGTCACCATTCCCCCTCAAGTAAAAGTTGTTGAGTTCGCAGATGACATAGCTTTCTTCTTATCATCCAAAATCATTCCATCCGCCGTCAAATATCTTAATGAAGCCATGGATGCCCTTTGCACATGGCTTACTTTAAATGGTCTTGAACTTTCAGTACAAAAGAGTCAGTGTGTTACCTTCTCAAATCGTCATAATAACCCCCCTGTTCAAATTTTATTTAAAAACTCTCCAATCCCCAATGCTTCCGAAGTAAAATTTTTGGGAGTAACATTTGATAGGAAACTTAAATGGTCTTCTCACATTAATAATATAGTTACTAAATGTGAAAAAAATTTAAATATTATCAGATCATTGACTGGCGTTTGGTGGGGTGCTCATCCTATCTGCATTAAGTTGCTCTACAATGCACTTATTCGAAGTCATCTCGACTATGCCTGCCCACTTTTTAGTACTGCATCCAAAAATGCTCTCAGTAAATTAGACAAAATTCAATCTAAGTCATTGCGAATAATAACTGGCGCGATGCAATCGTCGCCCATCAATTCCCTTCAAGTAGAATGTTCTGATCCTCCTCTTTATTTAAGGCGTCAATTATTTGCTGACAAGTTTGTTCTTAAATGTTTAAATTCTAAAAGTCATCAGATTATTCCCAGAGTCTCGTTGTTCAACGACTCAACACATTCATCTACAATCAGAGCTCGAACTAAACCTCTCCCTGCCATCTGTAAAAATTTTCGCTCTCTCTCAGAGCTTCAAATTATCAAAAATGATCTTCTTCCTTTGTACAAATTAAAATATAGTCACGTCACCCTATCCCCAACGATATTAGAAGGGATCGGCATCCTTAAAAGTCATTCCAATCTCCCAGCCCGTACTGTCAATAATATGTTCAATGACATTATTTCTTCTAAATGGCCCAACTCTTCTCTTTTATTTACTGATGGCTCCAAATCTCCGGACTCTCCTAACTGTGGTATTGGTATTAACGTTTACCACAATAATTCTAATGAAAGAATATTTTATTCAATTTCAAACCAATTTTCAATATTTTCTGCCGAGTGCATTGCGATTATTGAATCTCTCAAATATATAATAAAAAATAATTTTGAACATTCTCTTGTTCTCTCTGACTCTCTCAGTTCCCTCCAAAAACTTAAAACAAGTCCTCTTCTTCATCCTGATGATCACTTGGTATGTCTTATTCGAGTATTGATAACCTCCATTCAAAGCTCTGGAAAAACTGTCACTCTGATTTGGATTCCTGGACATGTTGGCATAGTGGGTAACGATATTGCTGATTCCTTGGCAAAACAAGGAGCGTCTAACCCTACCGTTACCCTCGTAAACCATATTCCCCTGTCAGATATTTTTTCCATCATCAAAGATAGATCCCGCAATGTTTGGACAGAGTATTGGAACATTGCTAGTCAATCCAAGGGTGCCCGCTACGCCTCAATACAAAGGACTATCCCATCAAAACCGTGGTTTCAAAAATTCCCCCATTTTTCCAAAAAAGAAATTTCCTTACTTATTCGTATGAGAATCGGACATTGTTCTGTTCCTTCTCACCTTTATAAAATTCATGTGCTTGACTCCCCAGATTGTACGTTCTGTGGTCTAGATGTGGGAACTTTAGATCACATATTTTTTGACTGTCCCTCTCTAAATAAATATCCTCTCTTCTATCAAGCGTTATCAAAAATTGCCTCTCCTCCATTCAACATCTCATCTCTTCTAAGTCTGAACTCTACTCCAATCTTCCATAAAATTCTGAAATTTGCACATTTAAATAAAATTAATATATAAATTCACCTTTCCTTTCTCTGTAATTATAAATAATGGCCTAGAACACCCTTGAAGGGTGAAAGCCAGAAATAATTGAAAAAAAAAAAGGTTTCGATAAACACAACAACTAAATCTCTATAAACAGTATGTAAATGAACGAATAAATTAATACGATGGCTTGTGTCATATCATACATTCCCATACAATGACTTTACGGTGACGTCACGACACGTCGAATAGTGACGTCATCACTAAAATTTCAATGATGCCAACTTGACGGCGTATTTTTACGACCCGATTGAAAATTGATTTAATAAAAAATTGATTTAATTTTTTAATAATTTTTTTAAAACTCTGCGTTTAATATTACCTATTAAATAAAACTTATTTATTCAGAATCAGCGTTTATTGGTCTATATGAACATATTTTTTTAAAGCCATAATATTTTTCACTTGAGTTCCTTATTATGAGTATTGATTTCAAGTTATTAAAGTCATATTTGAGTGATAAATAATATATCGGTAGCGGATAAATTTAATAGGAACTTGTCCATATGCGAGTTAAGTTCATCGAATTGTTGTGTCAAAACAAACCAAATATGAGAATATTTTTACCGTGCATCATGTAAAATGTAAATCAATGAAATTTACGCAATGAACCTGAGTTTTGGGTCTCGCCTTGAGAACATAACAGAATAATAAATAAGTCAAATCGTGTTTATAAAACATCCATTTACACTAATAAATATAACACTCATTCGTTGTATTTGTCTTTGCTTGTCTTTTTTTCATTCGTTCCATTTTGTTCGCTGCTTTCTTCTAGTGCGTGCTTTCCCCCCCTCCAGCCTGGCGGGTACCCATTCTTGGCAGCGTCATTCCACCACAACTCTTCTCCCTGGGCTCCGATCAGGTAGACCACGTTGGTAACGAAGAGGACGGCCAGGACTATCCAGAAGGCGTTGCGCCATTGGACTTGGGTTTGCTGTAAAAAAAATCAGTTTTGAATAGACAAGAAAGGAAAAAATGATGTGAAGTTTGGAAGACTTCGTATGCGGTTAAAACTACAAAGTGACAAAGGCTTGGAAGAAGAAATTGCTGATAAAGATCGAAATATCATTATCTATGAGTTAAAGTGATTTCCTTTGATCAGTTTAGCTTTGCTTCGGAGTGGTCAGTGCTTTCGTCGTAGTTCGTGGCTGCGGTAGGTACGAAACATTTTGTGATAATGCACTTCAAAACTGAAAGTTAAGTTGTTTATTCTCTACAAAACCGATAAGTTGGAATAGAAGCAGAACATCGCATTCACAGAAACATTCTAAGACCAAATCCTTATCATAAACAATTAATCTGTTATAATTCTGCAATTAATACTAGAACCTCAACACTGAAGAGTTTTTACAGTTCACGATCATTATTTTTTACTACAATTCAATCTACACTGGATACGCCTGGACCAGTGGCGGACTAAGGGGGGTGGGGGGGTGGGAGGGGGCGGCCCGCCCGGGCCCCTGGTCTTGGGGGACCCCCAAACGTCTCCATGTTTCCTTGATCAAATCCTAAACAAGGCTTTAAGGCACCAGACGCTGTAAAAAAAAATGTCTTTTTTTATTTCATTTTTTGAAGGATGCACTTGTTAAGAATGCTCTCACCAAAGGTTTTAAAGAAATTCTAATAATAATAAATTCTAATTATCCCGATACAACATTTTATGAGAAACCATTTGAAACAGTATGTATGTTGATTTATCCTTCAGTAAAATTTTGAATGCGTTTTTGAATACCTTTATAAAACAATCCTTAAGTAGTGTCATAGTCAGGGCCGGCTTAAACGGGTCGGGGCCCCTAGACAATGCACGTCTCGTGGCCTCTTTACCATAGGGGCCCCTAGCCGATACGCGGCCCCTAAGCGGTAATCTACACTGCCTTATGGACAATAGGGTCCTGCCGGGGCCGGCTTAAACATGTCGGGGCCAGTGGCGGCTCGTGACTTTTGGGTGTGCTAGGGTGGTATTACTAAAAAGTGGCATTATGGATGTTGTGGTAGGCGAATTTTTTTTTAAATTTAAATATCGGTTTTTGTATGAAGATTTTTCATGAAATCCGTGCGGCCAAACTGAAACATCCTGAAATTTTACATGCAAAAAAACTAATTTTCAAAAAAAAAAAATTTATCGCCTACAACATCATCGATAGTGCCATTTTTTGTAATATCAGCACTCTAGCACATCCAAAAGTCACAAGCCGCCACTGGTCGGGGCCCCTAGGCAATGCACGTCTCGGGGCCCTTTTACCTTAGGGGCCCTACCCAATATGGGAAAATGAATGATTGATGCGGGAAAACGTTTGCAAAACCTAGAACGCGGACTATCGAATTTTATTTTCGATTTTTTATGGAAAATTTTCATCGTTCATAAAAATAAAATAAAAATAGAAAGGGACCCTTCATAAAACAATCCCTACGTGGTGTCATAATCAGGGCCGGATTAAACATGTCGGGGCCCCTAGGCAATGAATGTCTCGGGGCCCCTTTACATTTAGCCGATGCGTGGCCCCTAGGCAGTGGCCTATACTGCCTTATGGACAACAGGATCCTGCCAGGGCTGGATTAAACATGTCGGGGCCCCTAGGCAATGCACTCTTGGGGCCCCTTTACCATAGGGGACCCTACCCGATGGGGGGCCCCTTTTTTATAGTAATACCTCACAAGAGTCTCAGCTGCCCCCGTCTGGAGCCAGTGAGACTATAGCATCCCCAATTGGGGTATGTTGTAAGGCTGACGGAAGTGGGGAGGGGAAGGAGGTGGGGAAGAGTGAGTGGTGGACTTACACCAGGGCGATACTAAGAGTATCTTCCACTCTGGAACGTGCCGCCAATATACTATACACTATTTTTAAATGAATAAATTGTGAAATAACACAAAATATTCAAATGAAATTTAATTGCCCACGCCGGGATTCCGCGACCTTCGGATTGCGAGCCAAGAGCCTTACCGCTAGACTACGCCGGCCGTCAGACAGTTACCTACACAGCCTTATGGATAATACGGCCCTGGCCATAGTGACTAGATTTTCGAACAGTTTAAGACTTGGTGCATGTTAATTTTTTTTTAAATAAAATTACTACTACTACTAATCTTTCTAATGTCTAAACACTTTTAGTTCCTGTTTTACTTATGTATTGCACTTCGTATTTTCTTTTTACAATCTTAGGTCCTTTGCTAAAGGTTATCTTATATGTCGACAAAGTAGTAAAGAAATAGTTAAGTTATTAAAAAGATCCAGTGGTGGACTAACGGGGGGAAAGGCGGGAGGGGGGAAGGGGTGGCCTCTGGTCCCGGGAGGCCTCCAAACCCCTCCACTTTCAACGAATTCAAAGCTTTGCTGAAAGATAATTCAACATACAAACTGTTTCAAACGGTTTCACATAAAATGCTGTAAAAAACATTTGGTGAGAGTATTGTTAACAAATGCGTTTTTCAGAAAATGAAATTTATAAAAAAATATTGCTTTTTTACAGTGCCCTGGTGCCTTAAAGCCTTGTTTAGGATTTGATCAAGGGAAAATGGAGGCGCTTGGAGGTTTCCCAGGACCAGAGTAAATTGAATAAAAAATACTAACTAAAATGTTAGTATTTTTTTTTAATTTGTTCAATCATATTTATGTATTTAAGTTGATAAGATATCCAGGCAGTATTAGCGTAGTCCAGCTTTCTTCTGACCACTCCGTTGAACATGGCGGTCATTGCTTCTATGTTATTGAATTATTTGCAAGTTATTAACTTCATGCAAGATGTACTAATAGATCCCCACGTCTGCACATCTTTTACTAACTCTTTTAAGATATACTAATAGATCCACCGCGTATGTATATTATATATTACTAACTCATGTAAGATGTACTAATACATAAATCAGCCAAGTCTGCATATGTATTACTAACTCAATGTGATGTACTAATAGATCCTCCACGTCTGCATATCTATTACTAACTCATGTACGATGTACTAATAGATCCTTCACGTCTGCATATCTATTACTAACTCATGTATGATGCACTAATAGATGCATATGTACTAATAGATCCTCCACGTCTGCATATCTATTACTAACTCCTGTATGATGTACTAATAGATCCTCCACGTCTGCAAATATATTACTAACTTGTGTACGATGGACTAATAGATCCTCCACGTCTGCATATCTATTACTAACTCATGTATGATGCACTAATAGATCCTCCACGTCTGCATATCTATTACTAACTCATGTACGATGTACTAATAGATCCTCCACGTCTGCATATCTATTACTAACTCGTGTAAGTTGTATTAATAGATCCGTTACGTTTGCACATTATCTATTACTAACTCATGTAAGATGTACTAATACATAGATCCGCCACGTCTGCATATTTTTGAAAAAAAAAATTAAATTAATAAAAAAGTCACCGGAGACAAAAATTTTCTCTTACATTTTTTACTCCAAATAATGCCAAGAATCACTGCTTTAAGTAAGTCAAGTATGAACCTTAACACCCTGCATATATATATGACTATGAAATACTTCCACCAGGAGAAAGTTACCCTACATGGCAAAGATTAATATTTATACCCGAGATGCCTCCGACCCCATTGATGAGTACCGCGCCTGTGCTTGTGTATCTGAATGGCTAAACAATACTTACATCAGGAGTAAGATACCCCACCAGGTATGGCGTAACTATGCCCGAGATGGCTCCGACTCCGTTTATGAAAGCCGTGGCCGTGCCTGCATAGTTGGGCGTGAGGTCCAGCGCATTGATCTTCATGCCGCAGTAGTAGGAACCCATCAGGCCCATGGCCACGCAGAAAAAGGCCACCGCAGCGGTCGTGTCACAGCCGGCATAGCTAGCGACAATAATGAATATTCCTGGACCCATGGACGCTGAAAAATATAAATTAGAACCGTTAACATACATACAGGCAGACGTGGTAACAAGTGATATATGTTTATGGTTATTTTGGTTCGAAAGTCTTGAAAATATATCTACTCGTTTTAAGATACTAATTAATTAGGCAGGGAGATTGGCAAAACTGCACCAAGCATTATGCATACATGCAAAACATACGCTTTCGATGATGACATTGTTCATTTTTTTGTTGAAGCAAACTGAAGCTTTAAATTGTAAAGTGACCAGTCCTGAAAGGAGCTAATGAGATTTTGATGATAATTTTTGCCGTGGTCAATTTCAATTAAATCTTGACTCCTGACGGAAACTGGAAAAGTAGCATTTTATTGATGGACCGATCTTTACTGGACGGCTGCAGTCTTTAAAACATCTAAATAAAATACTATTGAAATCCTATTTTACAAATAAACGAAGATGCTTTGTAGAGCTCGAGGTTTTTGTTTGTTAATCATCTCATATAGTCAGTGGACACGGTAAACGTGTACAGAATGGATATTTTTTAGAACTAGACTATTGGTTACTTTTCCGGCTTTGTATTTCCTTCCTTCTGAATCCAAGAGATGTCTGTAGTGAACAGGTTCGCTCCTCCAGGTCAATAACCGATGTGAGCTAATAGTTAGTTTTCTACCGACAGAGATTTTGAGAGAATACAGAGAGGATATACTCGTTCCTAAATAACTATGAAGTTTGGTTGTGACGCTGTGTTGTGGCGCTGTTTGTTTCAAGTTCACAGCAGATTCAATCCTTAAAAACTACCGTGCAATCTGCATACAATCAGCGCTCCCGAAAATCTTTGAATCCCTTGTTCTCGATTTAATTTATCCGTCAATATTAAAAGTTATAGATAAAAACCAACACGGATTCGTTTCTGTTACGTCAACTGCCACTAACCTGTTACTTTACCATAACTATATTACAGAATCTTTTACAAAAAAAAAACAAGTTGATACTATTTACACAGATTTTTCCAAAGCTTTCGACAAAGTATCACATAAATTATTACTTAGAAAACTTTATGCAATAGGACTAAGAGGCAAGTTGTTGTATTGGTTCTCAAGTTACTTGTCTAATAGAATCTTATTTATCAAAATTAAACACTCTAAATCTAGATAAGTTTTAAGATTTTCACGGCCAAAAGCATTTTCGTTATTTGTTTTTGGGGTGTTATGCCGTCAAAAGATGTAAGGAGGAATCGGTCGTACCAGTACACATCCGAATACAAAGACATATCACATCCCGGAAAGCCGAGAGAGTTTTCCAAAGAGCAGAAGCAGCGCTACTAAGGGAAAGAATCCATAACGTGCGCAGCGAACTGGATGGAACATCTCGGGACCTTTTCGATTTACACCTACATCTAAGTGCAATGCTTTTCGAAGAAGATTGGAAGAAAATTGACAATATGACTTACCAACAAGCACAAAGAAGTAAGCAGTCAACAGATGCAAGACATAAACACAAGTTTGAGAGGCTCAATCAAGGCAAAAAAGGTGATCGAAAACAGCTTGATCATAATAAAGTTGTTATTAATATTTCGTCGCTTGCGTTGAGCCCAGCCGCAACTTCTGTGCTTGCTAAGGGGATGAACTACGCAGTTGCTCCCAAAAAGATACCTGTGGAATCTATCATATGTGGTGTGGAGACAGCACTACATACAATGATGAAAGTCCACAAAATGTCAGAGTCGCAAGCAGAGGACATACGACAAGAGACTTGCCATATTTTGAAAAGGGCTGAAATACCCCGTCCAAACATCACAAAAGGAGAGTTTGCGGCCCTAAAAGAATTGCGCGCCAATGAGGACATCTTAGTTCTGCCTGCTGACAAAGGTAATGCCACTGTGGTGATTAATACGGTAGACTACATTAAAAAGATGGAAGACCTCCTGTGCGATGCTGGCACTTACAAGAAAATTAAAAACAACCCCACCAATAAGATTGACCTGAAGACAAGAGAGCTAGTTAAAGCTTCCAGTATTAGGAAAGAGGATCGATCTGGGCTTTTCGTAAAAGCCTCCAGAACTCCTGCCCTATACGGTCTTCCAAAAATACACAAAAAGGATATCCCAATGAGACCGATTGTCAGTGCTATTGGTGCACCTACTTACAAACTGTCCCAATACCTCTCTAGACTACTGCAGATGCAAACTGGTAAAACTGAATCTTGGATCAAGGATTCCACAGATCTCATCAGTAAACTAAAAAAGGTCAAGACTGAGGAAGGCGATATCCTAGTCAGTTTTGATGTAGTGTCCCTTTTTACAAATGTGCCTCTAGAAGACTCCATGACAATGCTCAGGGAGATCTATGAGGACGACATTTGCAAACTTTTTGAACACTGTCTCAAAACGGGATATTTTGCATTCCAGGGTGAACTTTTTGAGCAAGTGGAGGGAGTTGCGATGGGCAGTCCGTTGTCGCCAGTACTTGCCAACTTTTTTATGGAGAAGTTTGAAGAAGTGGCACTCGACACAGCTTCAGCTGTTCCCAAGGTATGGTGGCGTTATGTTGACGATGTCTTCGCCATCTGGCCTCATGGAACAGAGAAACTGAATGAATTTCTGAATCATCTTAATTCACTCCACAGTAAAATCAAGTTCACAATGGAAGTGGAAAACGATGCGAAAATCCTGCCTTTTCTAGATGTGGAGGTGATGCGAAAAGAAGATGGTAATCTAGGACACACTGTATATAGAAAACCAACGCACACAAATCGGTATCTACATGCCGATTCGCATCACCACCCAGCACAGAAGAGAGGACTTATCCATACGTTGGTGACGCGAGCGACCAGAATATGTGAAGAAAATAAAATTGGAGAAGAACTTACAAAGCTGACCGATGCACTGGAACGCAACGGTTACCCAGCAAGTCAGACAAGGCAAATCATAAGAGCCAAATCTACACCAAACGAAGACAGAGCTAAACAAGAGTTAAAAGGCTGCGCTTTCCTGCCTTACGTTCACAATGTGACAGACAGAATCGCCAGGCTGTTGAGAAAAGATAGCATCAAGACTGTCTTCGGTGCCACAACTAAAATTCAAGACCTACTGAGGTCTGCAAAGACTAAGTTTCCTCTGGAAGCAGATGGAGTGTATAAGCTCAGCTGTTCCGGATGTGACAAGGTTTATGTAGGCCAAACAGAGCGGACAATCACCAAAAGGATAGCAGAACACTTTCGTGCTTGCAAACTCGGCCACCCTGATAAATCGGCAATCGCTGAGCACTTAATCGAAACCGGCCATTACTTTGGATTTGTTCCTGAGGTCTTGGGAAGACCCAAAACTTACAGAGCACGCCTAATTACGGAGGCAATTGAAATCTACAAAAATCCTTGTAATATTAATAGAGACGACGGAGCTAAGCTCAATAGCTCTTGGTATCCGGTGATTGACGGCTACACCAAAGCTAAACGCAAAAAAACATGTCTAAGTATACAGTAATGCCAGCTCGTGGTGAACCATTTTGTGTTATAACTTTATATTAACTAAATTCGCTTTAACCAGTGTAATTTTAATTCTAGTAAAATTCATTTAATATTAATAGAGCAAAAAAAAACCATGTCTAAGTATACAGTTATGCCAGCTTGTGGTAAACCATTTTGATTTATATTGACTAAATTAGCTTTAACCATTGTAATTCTATTTCGTTAAATTCTTACCATTGTGATTTCTAATTTTAGAATTCATTAAGAGATGGAGCCACTTCGGTCGGCGTCTCGCAAACGGACTTGCCCCTGACTAGCATAAATACCACGTTTTAATGAGCTTTCTATTCCGTTCCGCGGCGATGACGCCACTACTTGTCACGATTATTTTGTACTGGTGAAAGTTAACCATTGTAATTTTTATTTATTTTATTTTATTTTTTCTTAAATTCTTACCATTGTGATTTCTAATTTTAGATTTCATTAAGAGATGGAGCCACTTCCGTCGGCGTCTCGCAAATGGACTTGCCCCTGGCTAGCATAAATACCACGTTTTAATGAACTTTCTATTCCGTTCTGCGGCGATGACGCCACTGCTTGTCACGATTATTTTGTACTGGTGAAAGTTAGTGGTGCTGGCGGCACGGTATCGCTTCGAAGTAAATAAGCACACACTTCACGACTAAAAATTACACATCTACCGGATCTGCCGGATCTGCCCTGATGATGGACACTGCAACGATGTCCGAAACGTTGGCTAAAGAAGGAGGTAGCGCAACACGGCATAACACCCCAAAAACAAATAACGAAAAAACTCTAAATCTAAGTTATTTTATGCAACTAGAGGTGTATCGCAAGGGAGTCATCTCGGACCCATCCTTTTCCTTATATTCATAAATGATATCATAAGTTGTTTCGACGATATAGAAGTGCTGCTTTTTGCCGATGACATCAAATTATATAAACAAATATCTAATATAAGTGACTGCCTTATCCTACAGTCAAACATTGACAAATTACACAATTGGTGTATTGCAAACAACTTATTCCTCAATATCGATAAATGTAAGACACTAACATTTTGTAGAACAAAGACCCCACTATCTTTCAAATACACAATAAATAACAAAATCTTAGAAAAAGTCAAAGAAATCAGGGATCTTGGAGTTATATTTGACACCCAATTAAATTTTATAAATCACATGCAAGAAATAACCAACAAAGGTATGAAGACACTAGGATTTATAATCAGAACCATTAAAGACATTGATTCACTAGAAGCTATTAAATTGTATATTTGTCACTAGTACGCAGCTTGCTGGAATACAATTCCATAGTTTGGTCCCCGTATTATCAAATTCATATAAAAAATATTGAACGAGTGCAGCACAAATTTTTACGATTTATTAACTTCAAGTTACATATACCTATTCAACACATTAACTATACATTCTTACTAAATACACTTAAATTGCATTCCCTAGAAAACAGAGGAAAAATAATTGACCTAACTTTTTTGTTTAAAATTATTCACTCCGAAATCGACTATTGTGAACTCCTGCATCTCATTGACTTTAAGGTACCAACTCGAGCGACAAGGCAAAACATAGTATTCGGCAACAATAATTCTGGAACCAACAACTACCTCACACATGCGCCTATTCCACGATTTCATACACTAGCAAACAAATTCACCTCAAGTATCGATGTATTTAATACAAAGTTACCATTATTTAAGAAACACTTGAACAATATTTTTATGTAGTATCGTTTGATATTTAGGGAGAATCACATAGCACATTGCATATATTTGTGTATTTTTATATTTATCTATAATATAAAAACCTGTTGCCGTTTTCTTTTCTTTTTTATGTAAGCACTGTGACATTTGATTTGAGTTGTCAAGAATTGTTTTTTTATGTAAATTTTGTAAATACACAATGTATACTATTTTATGCCATCTGCATTTTTAAAAACTTTCTCTTGTATTGTAATGCATTATTTTTACTAAAATGTATCTTTATACCTTCCATTTATGTGATGTTTACTTTTTCAAGTTCATCTTTTTTATTGTTCAACTTTGTCTCTGTATTATAAACTTATGTGTAAAAGCCCATCTGGGCATTGATATATTAATAAATAATAAAAAATAATAATAAATAAAAATACACTCCGTAATACATCACATCACCAAGACATCTGTGCCAAGTTTTACTTTTGCCCCTACTTCCCACTTACTATCGTTAAGGTACAACCGAGAAACCGGCTAAAGGGCGCGGACGTTGAGATTCATTCTTTTTTTTTTTTTACATGAGCTCCACACAGGAGGCGCTGAGGAAAATAATTTTCCTCAGGGCCTATGTCATCTTTGGGGATGCTGTGTGGAGGGTTTTTTTAGGAAAAGGAAGGAGAGGAGAGTTCTGGGAAGGAAAAGGGTTTAAGGGGTGGGTAGGAATCTGGGGTTCAGTGTGTCTTGGTCATCCGCCTCCAAGACCTAGACAAACCTCACCCCATGAACCCGGGCACCCCTGCTAAATCACCAAACGTAGCGAACCACTTGGGGTGACCTATGGCAGCGGTGTTGGTTATCCAATAAAGGTTCCCGGGGCGGCGGTACCCATTCCCGCCTCCCAAATCGCGGCAGACCGACCACCATACACATTCTGGCTGGTACTGCCAGATGACGAGAGAGGTATCCTACCCGACACAAGCGTTCTTCATATCACAATACTTGTTTTCATTATCTTTTCTTGCAGATGCTTGCAACATATGCAAGATGCCATTGCGCTGCGAGCAGCCGCCTTTTAAGTTTTTCGGTTATCTTTTTTTAATTAGTTTATCCCTGACTTCCTTTATATTATTCGCATTTTGCATATTATGTAAGCACTTGCATACTGCTTCCTAACACCGTATGCAGGGACACTGAAGGTCTAGATTCATTCAAACTTAAATGTAGATTGGTTCTTTCAAAAAAATTAGAGTCCTTGCGAGAGCCTTGAAGGAGTAACCATCTGTTACTTATACCAGGGCGGGTAAGTGGTGGATTATCTCCTCTGTTTCAATTTTATATTTAATAAAATGAAAATAACCCTTTTATTTGTGAATAAAATGGTTTGATGGAAGAATTACCAATAGTCGTAAAAATCTTCCTGGCGTTCTTAATGGAGAGCCAGTTCTTCTTGATGCACAGGTCACAAAAGGACCCGAAGCAGAAGGATGACACCCACATGACGAAGTAGGGCACAGCAGACAGAAAGCCGGTCTTGGCGATACTGAACTTTAGGACATCGTTCATGTACTTAGGGAGATCCGTTACCATTGTAAAGTAACCCCAATCGTGACCAATCTGAAAAAAGGAACAATAAAGATAAGGGACAAGATATGTAAAATAGGTCAGTTGGGCAATTATTATCATTCTCCCTTCTTCAATTTTATGTTTTTTCAATTTTTAGTTTTGTGTTTTTGTTTGGGTAAACGGGTATAAAGGGCAAATGCATCTATCATTCTCATTTTTTTAAGTTTCGTATTTTTAAATCATAATATCGAAACCGTTTTTGTGTTAAATTCGTGGAACTCCATTTAATTTTTTTTTAAATAATTTAAATTAAATTTAGTGATGTTAATATTAAGTTCTGCAAGTGTTTTAATTTTTATTTTTGATTTTAAACTTTGTAAGCCGAACCAGCCGTCACAAAAATAAATATTGTAATACTTGCAGAACTTAATAATAACATTATTAAATTTAATTTAAATTACATAATGATGCAAGTTCTGCTAGGGTAATTTTTTTTTTTACATGAATACCGCACAAGAGTCCCAACTGCTCCCGTCTGGAGCCAGTGAGACAATGGCATCTCCAAAATGGGGTATGTTGTGAGGCTGAAGGTAGAGGGGAGGGAAGGAGGTAGGGAAGAGGAAGGTGGGGAAGTACCTGGCTGTTCAGATCTGGTCACCAAATACGGCTAAAGCCATTTCAAGCAACGTTTCAATTCTGAATGGTGGTCTTACACCAGGGCGATACTGAGAGTATCTTCCACTCTGGAACGTGCCGCAATTATACTATATATTATTTTAAATGAATAAATTGTGAAATACACAAATTAATCAAATAAAATTTATTTGCCACGCCGGGATTCGATCCCGGGACCTTCGGAATGCGAATCAAGCACCTTACCGCTGCACAATGCCAGCTGTCAAATGGATAAATTTACCTTAAATGGGGTAAATGCTCTAATTGATTCTCGCTTTAATAATTTTTTTCTTCATAATAAGTTGAGTTAAGGTAAACGAAGTAAGACAAAAACTAAACAGTAGTTATTTAACAGTAGTACGTTAGCAGCGAAATTCATTTGAAAATATATGAATTAGAATAGAGAAAGCAAAAAGTAAAATGCATTTATATTATTATTTGTAGCTTAAATCTTCGATTAATCGTGTGTTTCTAAATACGTTTACATGAATTTTACAACTAGTAAAGAAGACCGAAATCGTCAACTGAATTTGTGATTTTGATTTTAACACTGTGTAATACCGGTTGTTGGTTTTACAAATGATATGTGACTGGAAGTGATAAATAAGCGTAGACAATAAAGACAAAATCATCCTAGATAACAACGTCAACTGCATCTGCTTTTTATAAGGGCGCGGAACATGATTAAATTATTTTGTAAAAGCTAAACGAAGTATAGTATATATCTATATTACTAAATCCGATGTAATATACTTGTACTTGTAAATTATAATAATAATAAGAATATTATAAAACTTTATTTTGTTAAAATCAGCACCACTACCATTAAACCTCTAAAACACGTACAGACAGCGTAAAATGTACGGGGTTCTCTTCATAACATCTGTGTGATAAGTTCGCAGAGAACAAACAATAAATCTAGTGAACGTTAAACGTCAAATTCAAAAATTCACCTAAAATCAAAGTGTTGCCATATAAAAAAATAACTCAAGGTGGAATTTTACAAAATTAATAGGAACATTTTCAGAGACGGGACATTTTCATGTAGTGGCTTATTGTGATTTATTGATTTAAAAATAAAAATAAAACTGTACGTTTTTTTAAAAATTTTACTAACATTTTCGTAAACTTAGTAAAAAAATCTATCCACGCGATTTTTTCCAAGTCGTTTGAAATCCATGCAAGTGGCCTATTGAGCTCGTGAAAAATATATTACCGCAGCAATGATAAGCGACCAGATGGCGAAGGAAGAAAGCATGGCTCTCCACGGCACAGGCTTGTCGGTCTTCTTTTCAATTTGTTCTTCGAGAAATTCTCTTTCCTTGTCAGAGATAAAGGGGTGAGTCCTCGGATCGCTGTAGACGAGGAGATTCTGAAAACATAAACAAAACACAAATAAAACACAGTTCAGTAACTTACTTTTCAACATATTAAGCACCTATTGCTGTTAATATACATTTTGTATTGTGCTGCTTTAAGCCTAGATTACATTGAGCGAGTTTGCAAGCTACTAGCCGGCGAATTCACTAGACCTGCTAAACACTCTCAGTGTAATCATATTTACTAGCTAACTAGCGGATTGTTGAAAAGTTGAAAGGGTTGCTACTTTGCTCGCTACTCGCAATCGTGTGGGCTTGTTAGCTGGTAAACTAACCTTGTGTCATCGTAGTTGCTAATGAATTAGCTGCGGGTATCTCAGTTTTCTACAAAATGTTGACAGAATTAGTTCGCGCGGGAGTCGTTATTATTTAGTCTTTATTGAGTCAAGCTGGTCGTAGCTAGTTCGCTACTGAGCGAGTGAAAAGTTTTCGTCACAATCGCACTCGCCGATTCGCCCACTTGGCTAGTAGCTTATAAACTCGCTCAATGTAGTCGAGGATTTGAGAAATGTTTCAGCCGTACAGCAGCGCTGTGGTTCCATACAAGGCTAGCTAAAAAATGAAAACCCAAAAAATTGTCCCCCAACTAATTCACGTTTCTTACACACTGTCGCAATAACGCAAGCAATAATATATTTCTCATAAATAATTGCAGGTATCAATGAACAAGGTGAAGCATGATGCATTCCTCACCTTGTAAAATTGAGCATCTGTTTTATTTTATTTATTTGTTCCATATGTAGGGGATGCTAACCGAGGTATGGAAGAATATCCTGCAGACTCCCGTTTTTAAAGTCCTGAACTTAATGCCTCTGAAACAATTATTGTATATTCAAAAGATATTCTAATCTACGCATTCAAAGACCAAGATAACTTTACGCAAACAAACTCGGGCTTATTCATAAGATCCTCATTACAACAAACATTAAACCAACCTACAACTAAAACAACTTTTGAACAACGAAATATGCAATATTTCTCTACAAAATTATTTTATATCCTCTATCTTGCAATAAAAAAATTACCGACTTTAAAAGAAGATACAACTTTGCAACCTAATAAAGATTGTATTGTATTTTCTTCTGGATGTTGTTTTATTATTTCCCTCTCGTAATATTTTATCATAGGTATTTACTTATAATTCATACACAAAACCATGTACAATGTGAACTTAGAACGGGGTAAGTAACCCCCAGAAAGGTTACATTCTTTTCAACTTTTGAAAAAATATATAAAAAATAAATAAGTAAACAAAAATGTTAATTATTTGTGTGTCAACTTTTTTCCCTAGCCTTCAAAGGAATTACAACACTGTATAGTGCACGCAAAACTTTAATGTCGTCCTGATACCCCATGTTGATACAGAAATCGTCGCAATAGGCTAATGTCAGTAAAGGGGCATGCCTCCTCGCCCACGCCTTCCTCTGTCGCACGCATGTTTTTACGCATCTTTCTCTTTCGCTTACGTTTATTGTTAAGTCAGTAATCGTGCGAGAATGGATCGTAACATGTTCAGCCCCCCTAGCATGGTCGATCGACATAGGTTTTATCGAAAATGTCAGTAACTTGAAATTGCTCTCGAGCACGACTGCAGGCCGCTAACGAATAAACAACAGTTAACGTCAAATATATTAGCAACCCCTAGTCATTGCGAACTATTGTTTGTTCGTTAGCGGTCAACAGTCGTGCTCGGGAGCCATCGCAAGTTACCGACATTTTCGGTAAAATCTATATCGATCGACCATGCTAGGACCCCAGGTCGGCATTAAACTTTTGCGTTTACTATACCTGTAATGCGTACGGGGCACAATGACGGTTCAGGTCACACCAATTATAATTTTACTGAAAAAAGCGGCCATTTTCTGTTTTCGCACACATTAAAGGACTTAAGCGGACGTCTCTGTCCGCTTAAGCCGCCGCTACCCGAATTTCTACAGATTTCTTACATATCTCCCTTAAACATTTGACGTTTTTAAGCTCTTAAAAAATATAAGTTATTTTTGAAAACAATCATTCTCCATGCCGAAACGCAAATTATATGACATTCCCTCGATAGAAAAAAATCGCAGAGTATGCTTCAAAAAAAATTTTTTTTTCTTTAAATGCTGTTTTAGACAGCCTCCAAGAGATTTTTGCTCTATTTTAAATGAGTCCTGTTTTATTACACATTTTCACAATCTTCGCTTCAAGTTTACCGTTTTAAATATTAGCGCGCTCTCTCCAACATTCGTAATTACAAATCTTCTTCTTGTTGAGCGGGGATATGGCTCCTTAATGCACCTGACACACGTAGCTATAAAAGCCCGAGCAGATATCTGTTGAACCGCGAGTGCTTATGTGTTGTACGGTCACACGACGCTATCAAATATTTCTTCCTATGGTAGGAGAGGGGGTCAGATGAATTAGGGAGCGCAACGAAATGCCATTTCTTTGTACTGAATCTATCAACATGACAGCTTTCATCCGTCCGTTTCGGCAGCTCCGTAATTAAAATGACCCTCTCTCCTGTTTTCAAAGGAAAGGAGGTCGCATAACTTTTCACATATCGCATCAGGAGCGGTTTCGGCGTAAGATCTGTACTGCCTATGGTTGATCTGCGCATAAACCGCTTAAGTGTGACAGGTCTGAATGGATTGTATGGAGAGCGTTATTTGGCGTGCGATGATCTTTTATATTTTATAGCTATGTGTGGCAGGGGCCTTATACCACGCTAGGTGCGACACTAGTGACGACGAGATCTATCAACACACTATCAACGAGACTATTACGTGACAACGAAACAAGACCGCAAAAGCATGTTTCAAGCTTGTCCCGCCTCGCTTTGCCTAACCTTGCCTTGCTACAAATCTCATCAAGATCATAAAACCTTCACTTAATTTCTTGAAGTCGTCATCTTCTTGACCGACTATGATTTATCATCTTATTTATTAGCAATTTGATGGTCAAAAGATGTACTCGGTACTCACCCATAAAATGAACCAAATGACTCCAATGGATCCAAAGATGTAGAAAACATTCGGCCAGTTACCGTCCTTCGACATGACGAGTCCAGACACCACTGTGCCGAGGATGTTACCTATCTGGGAGCCGCCGAATATGAGCGATCCCATCCTGCCGCGCTCCGTCTTGGGTACCCAGCGAGACATCAGGACGGCTAGGGCTGGTGATGTGGGACCCTGGAACATATTTCATTTTGACTGTTGAAAACGAAGTACAGGATGTTAAAAACGAAGATCCACGTAAACCTGTTGGAAGATATTATTATATTATACATTATATTATTATATATTCTTTGAGGCTTCACTGAGTGGTTGGCTAAGGGACACGGAAGCTAAGTGTAGTTTATGGTCAGACCGAAAGCCATTCACATTTTTTGTTGGTACTTGTCAATTGATTTGAGATTTATTGTATTTCTTATGTTCTCTATTTTATGTAGGTGCTTGCAGGTTTTTTACAGATGCAATGCCGCGTCATGGAGTCTCATGAATGAGTTTTTCTTTTGCCCTGTTTAATTTATCTTTGTCTTACTAACCTATTTTTTTGCATTTTGTTTTTCCTGTTAAGCACTTGCATACTGCTTACTAACAACGTTTGCATGGACACTGGAGGTCTAGATTCGTTCAAAATTAATAAGTGTAGCTTCGTTTAATCAAAAAATTAGAATCTTGCGAGAGCCTTGAAGGAGTAACCATCAGTTACTTATACCAGGGCGGGTAAGAGGTGGATTACCTCCACTGTTGGAAGATATTAAGGAGACAACTTTGAACTTCGTTTTGTTTTGTACCATTTCCCCATTAGGGGGGGGGTACAACCTCGTCTCCGCTACGTGAGCCTGCGAAGCGATCCCGGAGTGCTATGAGCTGCGTGTCACGAAGTTCCTGCCAGGCCGCTTCGACGTGTTTATTTTGCTGTCTATTTGATACGTTGATACTTTATATAAATTGTAAACTATATAACTTATTGTAAACTGTACAACTTTTTGCCAAGGATTTTAATGTCAAATCTCCGTGTGAACGATGTTATTTTTTTGTAAAGTTTATCGAGGGAATTCTTTGAAGGGTTTAAATTCAAAAAACCTTCGTTACGACGGCGGTTTTTTCCTGGTGTTTTCGGGGATGTGTCATGAAATACTTTCTTGAATTATAACTTCCTACCCCTATATGATTATTTTCATCGTCAGGTACTAAATATTTAATATTAGTTGTCAAAAGTTTGCATCATTCGCATTTGCATCTTTTGATTGACCAAGAATTCGGTGTGGGAGGGGGGAAGCGGTCAGCGAGGGGGCTGCGGGCTTCTTCCCAGCTCTTCTGGTTTTAACTGCGCTATGGGTCGGTCTTTCGCATTTTGGCCGGGGCCGCCTAGATCCTTTTGGTTCCAACGTTTTTTGGAACACGTATTTTAAAATATAGTTAAATTTTATATATCTAAATCAACTCAGTGGTGTTTCCTGATGAGGTCCTCTGGCCAGACGTAACCCGCGAGGGGTAACGTATGTAAAACTTATATAATTATGTGCTATCCATTCCTCCCTTTTATTATATTTTAGAATCATTAATTTTACGTTCACAAAGAGATTTAAGCTTTTTCCCTCGAAGCGTCAAGTCATAAATAAATTCACAAATTATTTAAAAGCGACAAGAGTAAACAAAAATTTTTCTAATTTATTAAACCCTATCCAATAATAAAGCGACGATCGTTTTGAATCAAATCCGAACGAACTGAGAACACAATTTCTCCTGGAGAGCTAGCTTGGGATATAAAGTAAGTACATAATATTTGGTTTTGGTAAATACGTGTCTTGAACATTGTGGTATTATTTATTATTAATTTGCCTAAGTTCGTAAATCAGGCGGTTCGATCCCGTCATTACGCGACATCGGCTGAGTGACCAGTAACTACTTGTGGAAGTTTTTTTTTTTTAATTTGAAGAAAAAAAATCAAAAATGTCACTTGAGACTAAAGTTAAAGTAAATCATGACCTGTATAGAGCAACATTATTTTTTAAACAGTTATGATCTCTCAAATAATTGCCAAAGTTGCCTCTAAATAGTCTAAATCATGAAGATATTAATTATTTATAGCTCATATTTTATAATTAAAAAACAAATAAATAAAGTAGCTCGTAGGTAGTGCCCATTTTAAATATTTACTATAACCTTTGATTCAAAATAATTTTTCAGGGTGGTTAAGTATTTTGGTCTCAAATCTAAAATTAAGTTATGTTTGAAAAAGGTCGCGCGGCTGTTTCCCTTAAAATAAATATTAAAATAATGTATTATGAAATAGCATACCTCCGCAAGTCCTTCAATGACTCTTACTGCAATAATTCCCCCAGGATTGTCTCCGCCAGCTCTGACTATGGCTGGTGTGGCCAGGGTCAGTATGGTTGTAATGAACACTCCCACTCCGAGGGTATGTTTAGCTCCATACCTCTCGGCTATCAGGGCAGCAGGAACGTGTGTTACCACATAGCCGTAGTAGAAGGAACTGAGGATTATCCCTTGCGTGACCTCGTCCCAGTTGTATTGCCCATGGAGCTGTAAAACGAAAGGATATTTATTTACGGACAAATAGTCCATTATTTACAATATAATAATAACACGAATAAGAAACAGAGATGACAGTAAAAGGAGAGTACATATGAATGAAGAGCATTGACAATATATAATATAAAAGTACATATTTTATATAAGTAACTACTAGTCAAAGCTTGAAGGTGGATTTAAAGGGCTATAAAAATTACACATTTCGTGTAGACTGCCGAAAGTCATTTAGGCTTACACCAAAATATTATATGCTTTGACTTGCGTTAACAAGTCTCGACATTCTGGATAAAGGAGAAAGATATCCATAATTAGTATAATGTTGATTGAGGAATAGCAATTGAATTATTTCGGAGTATGCGGGAAGAGATGTTGAACTGGATGAATTGTAACAAAGTAGGTGTGTCAGTAATACTGTTGATAATTTTGAAAATTCAAATTAGATCAGAATCCTTTCTATATTTTTCTAAAGAAGAAATGTTTAAAGCTTGTTCAGTTTCATCATACGAGTACTCGCCTCTTTCACGTCCTAACCTCTAAGCAATTCCTCGTAGGAAGTGATGTTGTACGGATTCGATGTGACAAATGTGGTCAGCATAGAAAGGAGACCAAATGACACTAGCATATTCAAGGTGAGGGCGAACCAACAAACATCAAAGAGTTTTAAGTGTACGCATAGGTAGGTTTAAAGTCAGAGGTAATTCTATGAATGAAGCCGAGTAGTTTAAGTATTTTGTTTACGATGTTATTAATGTGATCACGGAAAGAAGGTTTGCAGTCTAGAGTGACCCTAAGGTCCAAAATATATTATTATTGTTTAGTAAGGATATTCTAAAAGGGTTCAAATGATACTTCAATCATTCATTATATTTATATCTTCTTCTTCTCTTTCGTGAGCCTATCAGAACCTCCGACGTTGGCGATCACTTTAGTAAATGTATCTCTATCTTGCGCTGCCCGGAATAGCTCCTTCACACTTCTAATACCGGTATGCTCTCGTAAATTTCGTAGCCAAGACATTTGTCTCCTACCAGGCCCTCGGCGACCCTCTAACTTGCCTTTTCATATTGAATCGTGCTCTTCCCACGGTCAGTTGTACGTTGCTTGTCCACTAGTTGGAAAACCAGAAATTCTTTTTATTTACAGTCCAAACAGTAAAACTTCAATCATATTCTATAAGCAAGTTTTGTAAGAATGACTATGACATAGAAATAAAAAACATAACCAAAAAAATATTTTTTTAAATCGCAATCAATCCACAAAAAAGCTGAATGCAGATGAAAAGTTGAAAAGTTGAATGCACAAATAAGTTGAATGCAGTAAGCGAGACATTACCATTCAATACCGAAGCCATATATTGCTGAAATACCCAACGTATTGCTGAAAACATATTGAAAACGCCCAACGTATTGCTGAAAAACAGTACTACGGGTTGATATTTTGGCAAGTTGAAGACGGTCCAGTAGGCAATCCAATCACAGGTGCCGAAACCAACCAAAAAGAGAAGTCAGCTCAATTCTATGCTTTCCGAATTATGGTCCCAGGCGAAGCCGTGCCAGCTATTAGAATATAAAACAATTAAAGTAAACATATTAGGAGTGTTTTCGTATCTCCGGTAGCGCCCTTTGTCCCGGCTACTCCGTGGCGTATCAGAGCAGCGAACCCAAGCGCCCTTTTCAACATCCTGCGAAAATTTGCGAGGCGCGGCATCGCCAAGTGAGGCCGAATAGCGCCCTGCACGCGTGGTTATATAAAATGCGCTTTTTGAGGTTTGATCCTTGCTGTGATGGGTATAACTATTGTCACTTACACTAGTAGAATTGGAAGAGGAAACGTCAAGGTCAGGGCAGGCCAGGGGGTCGTGGATTACACCATGGTTGGGACCTCGGCTGACAACCATCTGGGTGATGGCGATGTTCAGGCAGACCCTCAGAGTGTAGGCCACCATGAAGCAGGAGAAACCCATGATGCCTATCACCCATCTTTGGGGAATCAGGAAACCTGTGTTTTATTTAAGTTTCTATTATTTTTTTAATTTGTCAATTTTTGTAACGCCGCCCAATTTGGTAAATAAATTATTTCTAATGCTCTTGAGACATTAACACAAATTGAAGACTGGAGACATCACTTTATAATCAAATCTTTCATTTGTTAACCACATAATGGAAATCTCTAACAAGGGCTTACAAATGTTGGGATTAAGAGGGCATTACCAGAGAAAGCCTGAAATACGTCATTTTCAAAAAAGTTTTTAGACGTATTGACTCTTTTCCACAAAAAATTATAAATGGATTTCGAAAGACTGATCTTTTATCTAGCATTCGTATGTAATAAATTTTTAGAATTTTTTTTAATTTTTAGTATAATAAGGTTATTCCATAGGTCGTTGGCAGATTTGTTAAATTTTCAAAAAAGTTTTTGGATTATACCACACCCATTTCAAATAATGTAATCATGCAGTAAAATAAATCAATACATTATCTAGCAAAGTTATGTATTAGAATTTTAATTTTAGTTTCAATAAAATCATTAAAAAATATGTACGTACATGTGTTTCTTGACGAAAATTGGTCCATTTGTGTATTTATTTGCGCACTTACAAACTAAAATATTTCAGATTTTTTTAACATTCTTATTAAATTTAGACATTATTGAAAAATGATAAATACTTATAATCAAAAAATAACTACAAAAAGTACACTATTTTAATAGTTTTATCATCACGCCTTCCAGCATTTTTGGATGAAGGTATAAATTAAAGCTAATTTGGATTGAAATAAATTCGATATTGAGTTATAATTTAAAAAGCTGGTACGGAGAATAATTAATCTTTCTCATTGTAACTGTCCTGCATGATCGGAAGAACAACTTTCGACGAAATGTGGATTTTCGTCCGCTGGCTGGTTAAACGCTCTTAACTAGGTTAACTAGAAATTTCAAAAATATTAAGTTCTCCAAAACGTTGTATTTTGCCTACTCTCCCGCAGGGAATCCACATTTCAACACAATCTGTTGAAAGAATGCAAAATAAGTTTTTAGTTTTAAAATGGGGATTTCAGCAATTTTGTTGAACTGCAACACTATTTTACTAAACTACATGAATATTATTGAATGACAAAAGGACTTTTCACTTTTTTGGTAATTCAATATCAAATTCTAAATTATACATTTCCAGCTTTCGATTTTCGAATTCCAATGTAATATTAGAAGGCGGGATTAATTTCAGTGCAGAAATTTGGGATATAAAATATGTTTTCCACCATACGAATTCCACATTGCCCAGAACATTAATGGAGGGAAATGATGACGCCAAGTCAGTGGACATCTTCAATTTATCACTTAACAAAACAAAAACTTGCTATTGAAGCGGTTATACACGTAATTTTTTTTATTTCATAAAACTTTATTGGTTACAGATTTTTTGTTTTTTTTTTTGCTACCACACGAGGCTAAATCCCGTATTGTGGCAGTCATACATTTAATATGTTATAATATTGTATATTTTTTACTATACCTATGCAATTACTAAAGTATTGATCTACTAGTATCTGACAGTAACACATTTTTGGAGAGCAGCTGTGTTGAGAATCCCTTGTAGTCTGTTAAACTGATAATAACGTTAAATTATTTTTTTTACTTTTATACTTATTTTTATGTTTTTCATAAGGATTTATACTTTTCATAATAGTCCAGTCAGTGGGGGATAAAAAAGGCCTTTAGCTTGCAAAAGGTCGTGTAGTAGCGATTTTGATATATGTTGTTTAGATTGGGACTCTAAAGAAAAAAAAAGTTTTCGACCTTGGGGGGGGGGTCGATCTCGAGCCGCCATCTTGGATTGATGGTGCCAAAATTTTGTTTTATGAAAATAATTCCTCAACGGTTGATTTTACAACAAAAATGTTTATGGAAAATTTAAAGAAGACTAAATTACGTATATTTTTTGTTTGAAACTTTTTTTATAAATCTTATATATAATGACTTACAGCGGTAGAAAGAAGAAAATTTTGACGAAAATCGTAAAACTCAAGTTTTCTTGATAAATTTTGTAAGAACATATTACACAATATCATTTTAACGTATTTCCACAACACAATATAATTATATAGCAAAATCTATTTCAAATTTCAGTAATTTTTCATGTTACATAGAGGAGAGAAAGAGAGACGGCAACATACCGCGTGCCTGCAGTCCTGACTGCAGCATTGCCACCTCAGCGCCTATATTGCTACAAGCTAGGATCCACTATGACAAACCCGATGTCATTGAGTGCATGGATGAAACTTCTTTGTAGTGATAATGAACGTTTAGTAACTAAGCCTTAAAAAAGCTGGTCTGCCAGTGCGTCTTCATCGAGTACACGAATGAAAACAACATGATGCAAAACCAGAAGACATAGCAGATGCAGGAACACGCTATTTTGTTGCTTTGTACGGAGATGAGAAAACCTAAGAAGAAGTCCGCTACCAACGTTTCGCAAAGTCGACAACAAAAAGCAAATTCAGTCTTGCCCCTTTGCCACCAACGAATGGCGCTGCACGGTACCATGCATTTAGGACGTACCATCAAGTCCAAAAATGGTATGGAATCCAAAAAAATCCCGAAAACTTAGGCTGGAAACGTGGCACCAATGGGCTTGTTCCAGTAATAATGACAAAGAGACCAGCAACCGAGACTTCATTAAAATTTATTTCTTGCAATTGAATATGAAGAGATTTTGTCATAGATCATGATATTGATGACGAAGACCATTATTAAGATGTCAATAACAACCAACCGGAATCAACAAAAAAAAAATTACTACGCAATAGCGAATATGTAACATAATTACGAATACTAGTCGAACTCTGTGCGGCTCGCCTCGCCATATCATCGCTGGAATATCTGTGGAATAGACCTACTGACCTTAACATTGTCGGAAGATCCCTACAGGCTCTAAGAGAGGTTTTTGGAGACTCGGCAAGAGAGGTGGGTTTGCAAATTAATGAGAATAAAACTTAAATCATGATGCAAATCAAAACCTCACACCACAGAATAAATAATAAAGTGAAATTTAAAAATAATATAATTTCAAGGTGGTCGAAGAGTTTACATACCTGGGCTCCGTCATAACGCAGGACAACGAAAACCCAGTAGAAGTAAGAAAGCGCATCACAGTCGCTAACAACACTTACTTCACGTTGTTGCCAGTGTTCAAATCGCCCGTAGGAAAACACTATATAAAACATTTATTAGAATGGTCTCGGCCTAAGGATGTGAGGCGGGAACAGCCGGACACCTTCGAAAGAAAGGTACTTCGAATAATCTTAGGAGCGATAAGAGAGGGAGAGGCATGGAAAATCCGTCACAATAAAGCTCTATGATATTTACCAAGCTCCCAGACTCTCTATCCATCTAAAGCTCCAAGGACTAATATGGGCCAGACATGTGCATCGAATGTCAAGCACACGAGTACCGAAGGAGGTTCAAACAGGACACCCAGGAGGTAAACGAAAGGCGGAAAGACCTAGGCTGAGACGGGAGATTAGAAGACGATGGCCGAGGACAGAGGGTGGAGATGGAGGCTTATGTTGAAGTAGGCCAAGGCTCGAAATGGGTTGTAATGCTATTGAGGAGGGAGAAGACCTACTACCTACAATAAAAAATGCGCCATTTTCTCTACCTCATGGAGGTTTGGAAATGAGTTTACAAAATTTTTATAATTATGTAATGAATAGCCTGACAAAATGTAAAAAATTGGAATTTCACCATTTTTTAGGAAAATATTCACATTTCCGCCACTGTAACTCGTTACCTACAAGACTTAACAAAAAAAAATTGAATCAAAAAATATTAGAAATTTTATCTACTTTAAGTTTGTCTTTCGCAATTTGGTTGTGAGATTAACCATTGCACAATTATTTTGAAAAAAAAAAACAAATTTTTGCATCTTCAATCTAAGATGGCGGCTCGAGCTCGACCTCCCCAAGGTCGAAAACTTTTTTTTTCTTTAGAGTCCCAATCTAAACAACATATATCAAAATCGCTACTCCACGACCTTTTTGCAATGTAAAACTCCCCACCGACTGGACATACACTTTATTTGCGCTGCCCGTTCCTCCTTCTTAGAAGTGGCCACCTATCGTAATCACTCAATGTAATCAATCACTGACTGTAGGCTGCCACCCATAGAAAGCGGCCTAAACGGCTTATTGACAAATCCAGGACTGATCTAAAGAAGGAGTTTGACACGGTGGATCATAACGTATTGATCGCAAAACTGAAACAAATGTACTAACTCTTACGATCTTACCTAACAAGTCGCTTTCGGCAGTAGAACTGGGAGGAGATCTAGTGAACTAGTGAATTAGTGAATTAATTATTAATTATTAACATGTAGAATGCCACAGGGATTAGTTTTCGGACCATTACTTTTTCTGATCTACATGTATGACATAACAAAGGGGGTATTAAAAGAACACAATATTTTTATGCGGATGATACAGTATCTTTTTTAAAACCTAGCGGAGCTTGACACGGTAATGGCTAGTGATATTTTCCATCTCACAAGCTGGTTGAGAATAAAGAAACTAACCCCGTAAAAAACCAATTACTTACTTTTCGGTAACACGAAAAATTTCAGCCTCAATAACAAAATGGTAACGACTGTCTGGAAAAATGAGCACAAAATTTTGGGCCGTCTCGTAGATTCCCAACTCTTGTGGGATCTCCACATAAATCATATTAACATAGGAAAAAATTACCGGCATAACTGGTATATTGTACAGGATTCAAGGATTACTACCCATTCCTTTACTAACTTCTGTGTACTACTTATGGTACATTCACACCTTTCCTATTTCTGCTGTATCTAGGGCTTGCATGTAGGTAGTTCAAAACCAAGCTCTCAGAAATGTTTTTGAACTTCCTTGGGACACACATTTACAATTTAGGAGGCGGGAATGGGTACCGCCGCCCCGGGAACCTTTTTTGGATAACCAACACGTCTGCCATAGGTCACCCCAAGTGGTTCGCTACGTTTGGTGATTTAGCAGGGATGCCCGGGTTCATGGAGTGAGGTTTGTCTAGGTCTTGGAGGCGGATGACCAGGACATACTGAACCCCAGATTCCTACCCACCCCTTAAACCCTTTTCCTTCTCAGAACTCTCCTCTCCTTCCTTTCCTTAAAAAAAACCCTCCACACAGCATCCCCAAAGATGACATAGGCCCTGAGGGAAATTATTTTCCTCAGGGCCTACTCTGTGGAGCTCATGTAAAAAAAAACACACACACACACGTCAGGGACATCTATTCCGTTTCCGGCATCTTTTTCTAATCACAACAATTACAAAACTCGAAATAACAAATCCGCCTTCCTCAAACACACCAACAAAATATACGATAAAATCCCTGAACTATATTGACAACACACTATATACCTACCTACACTTCCAGATATGTAGGTATATAGTGTGTTGTACTATATACCTACATATCTGGAAGTGTAGGTAGGTATGTATTTTTATTTTTATTTTATTTTATTATTATTGTACAACATAATACTTCCAATTACAGTACAATTTAGTTACCCTATCAGCATTTAGGCAAGTAACTCTTCAATAATATTTCATATAAAGAAGAGTCACTTACATCCAAATGGTTTGCAATTTCATTTAACAGCACCACTCCCCTCGTCATGCTATGCTTTGCCAAGACGTCTGTTCTGCCGTTCGGTACTTTAAATAAGTCATGATGTCGACTTCGGCTGTAATGGTCTGGTACATATAAATCATAGCATCCCAAGAGAAATGGGCTATCGATGAAATTGTTCCAAATTTTGAAAGACAGAATAGCAAGACTTGCTTTCCGTCCAGTTTCTAGACTCATAGAATCAGTTTCTTCAAGTAAGTCAATATGATGCATGAACCTTGGATAGGTTCCATGCTTCCGCATATAAACTTACCTGAGGAATTTCTTCTGGATTTTCTCTAACATATCAATGTACTTCTGGTGGTAAGGTGCCCAAACATCGCTCGCGTACTCCAGCTTGCTTCTCAGTATGCCATCGAATAACGCTAGCATAGCTTCTTGGTTATCAAACTGCTTACAAGTCCTGATGATGAACCCAAGAAGTTTGTAGCAAGACTGAGTGAGCTGCGATATATGGCAAGAGAATGTCAGTTCGGGATCAAAGACGACACCGAGATCCTTCACGGATTTTACAAGTGATAACGTTTCGCCTTTTATTTTATAATCGTAAGCTATAATGTTTTTACAACGAGTGAAAGACATAGTGACACATTTATTTGTGCTAAAATCTATTTTGTTTGCCAACGACCATTCAGATAGTGCATCCAGATCAGATTGCATTTTAAAAGCAATCTTTGTACAAAAACATCCAACAGCATAAAACGTTCTGCTTAAAAAATAATAATGTAGGTAAATTATTATTTTTAATTGTTAAACTAACGTTTTAAGACAAGATTTTTATGCATAGCACAAAGGGTAACAATTATTATAAGCAATGATTATCAGCCTGAAACACTCATCCACATTGAAAAATCTTCCTAGAAAAGATACATGACGCCAACGGGACCTGAACCCGTGCCCTTCTGATTGCCGGTCAGCTGCTCTCCCAATTGAGCTATGGCGGCTTATCTTATACCCGCCAAATGATTCAATATATACTAGTGTTTCATTCAACAATAACTGCTTATTATATTTTTTCTACCTGAAAACAACCAACTTTATTTTTGCGAGAGAGACACTGTTAGTGTTAAATCCCTCGCTAGGTGGCGTCGAGACAAATTATGTCTTCATTTATTGGGGAAATACTTAAACTTGTCAAATATTAATTATTATTTTTAATTGTTAAACTAACGTTTTAAGACAAGATTTTTATGCATAAGCACAAAGGGTAACAATTATTATAAGCAATAATTATCAGCCTTAAACACTCATCCACATTGAAAAATCTTCCGAGAAAAGATACATGACGCCAACGGGACAATAAAGTTGGTTGTTTTCAGGTGGAAAAAATATAATAAGCAGTAATTGTTGAATGAAACACTAGTATATATATTGAATCATTTGGCGGGTATAAGATAAGCCGCCATAGCTCAATTGGGAGAGCAGCTGACCGGCAATCAGATGGTCCCGTTGGCGTCATGTATCTTTTCTCGGAAGATTTTTCAATGTGGATGAGTGTTTCAGGCTGATAATTATTGCTTATAATAATAATGTAGGAACTTAAAAATATTTAAAAGAACATTTTTTCGTACTTTTGAAAATGAAAATATGTAATTTTCTTGTCATGTTATGTTCTATCTTGTCTCGTTTTCTCTCCCTTTCTTTCCCTTTATTTGTTATCATATTTTTATATCCATGTGTTTTTTTTTTTTCTTTACTTATTTTCTCTTGTTGTTTGTTCTACTTAAGCTGTCTTTTATTTTTATTTTATGCTGTACTGTATTTGAAACTTATATTTTTTACACCAAAATACCTTTGTAAAATTGTACCAATTACCTCCCACCAATTTTTTTTTTTTTTAAATCTAGTGCAGTTAACACGCGGTAGAAGCGTACCAAAACCATCTCAAACTATGAAGAACCAAGGAGCCTTGAAAAGTAAGGTCATAATCAAAGCGCAGTGAGCAGGGCAATGAGCGCAGAACTCGCGTCGTTTCCGTTTTGTATCTCAACCAACATGAGCCTTGGTAGGAGTATGGTGCTGTACGCGTCATTTCCGTTTCATTCGAATTCCGAATCGCTAACAGGGCTTAAGAAGTTACACTTTAAAGAAAAATGAAAAAAACCACTGAATGAATTCTTTTTTCTGCAAATGTTTATAAATACTAACAGCTCTGTGAACAATAGTCCTCGCGTCCAAGAAATTATGATTCTAATTTTCTCTTTTTGGATGCTTGACATATGAGTATTTAAATTAGTAAGGGGGCATACTTTAATTACGTGAGTTCAAAAGGGGGGAGGGGGGGGGGTTTCCAGCAAAATCTCAAGTCACTTGAAAAGATTATACGAAGTGGCTCAAATTTATCACACCAAGTGGGGGGAGGGGTCTAGATTGGAAGAAAAACTGCTCACGTAATTAATGTGTGCCTCCTAATAAGTCCCTCAAGGAAGTGTTCCGGGACCGATTCTATTCATTATCTACATAAATGATTTAACAAACCCTAAGATTAAAGGAAACATAATCAGTTTTGCTGGTGATACTGTATCATTATTTCAAGAAGAAAATTGTGCGGACACATTTAATGTGGCTGAACAAGGGCTTAGTGCACTTCAAATTGGCTTAAAATCAACTCGCTTACCCTTAACATAAGCAAAACTAAATATATAACTTTTTAAATGAACTTAAGGAGCCAACCAGAAAAATCACTAGAGCTAAAACTACATGCTAAAACACTATGCCATAGAAATAAAGTTCAATGTTACTGCCCAGTCGTAGAAAAAACACAAAACATAAAATATCTCGGAGTAATAATTGATGAAAATCTTCGATGGGACCAACACATCAAAGGTACCTATTACTGAAAAACTCACAAGCCTTATCTCTCTCTCTGGTTTCAATCCTGGGATTGGTTTGCAGCAATTACAAGCCTTATATATTTCTTTAAAAATCTAAGACTTCTGGTAAATAAAAAGGATTTGAAAAAGGTTCACTACGCGTTATGTCATTCTCAAATTAAATATGGAATTATAGGATGGGGATCTACTACACATAAATACATACACAACCTGAATACAATTCAAATAGGAATCATAAAGACCATACTGAAAGTATCTATTAGAACGCTTTCGATTGAAAATCTCAATAGCTTTGCGTACCAAATGCGCAACGAATATATGCCAAAAATATATTATTGAAGCAATTCAAAAATACTGAATCCTCTACCAGATCGCGTATCCATCACACAAGATCGAATAAAAATGACATTACAAACGTTCCAAGTTATAAAACCACATTCGGACAAAGAAACTACACTTATTTTGCAACAAAACTCCATAATATCCTTCCCCAAGACATAAAACTAATAAAAAAATAATAATAAGTACAAATCATGAATAAAAATATGGCTGAAAGAGGTCAAAGAAAACATCCTAATGAAGACACTAAAAACGACATAGAAGACAAATAAACTATAATTAAACAAATTTAGTCGGCCTCGGCACAGGAACCCCTAGTGAGGAGGACTAAGAAATACAATATCTTTACCTAAAATAACCATTATATTTTGTATACTTAAAGAATTATTTTATATAGTCACTTAAATTAAAAAAAAAAACATAAAATAAATAAAAAAAAACCATGGTAGGAACCCACTAAAGCACTGCCTGTGCGTGGGTAATACGACTAAAATACTAAAATACACCTACAAGTACCTAAGTATAAAATATAAATTTTTAAGTTACGGTTTGAGAATACTGTATATAATATTATTGTAAAATTGTGAAACATAAATGTTTCATACTTTTTTCTTAATACAGTATTAAGCAAGAATATAATTATCACGAAGTAACTGCTTCATATGAACCAATATATAATCTTAGTTTTATTGTAGTGAAAAGTGAGTTTACTGAAAAAGTCTATCAACATTTGAATAATTTAGGCATAATTTTAATTCTTTTAGAAAATTTAATTTACGAGCACCAATAAAACTGTTGTGTGTTTGAATCAATTCGAAACTGGTTTGGAAACACTTCCAATTTTGAAAAGGGTGACACTTAAATTCAAAACAAATTTGAGTTCTAGAGAACCGGAGTTACAGACATACAAATTTTTTATTTTTTTTTTTATTTATTTATTTATTTTTTTTTTATTTATTGGCAATGTTTATTAAAAATACATATGAAGTTACAACAGTTACATAGTTACATAGTTACATAAGGTTAACAAAAAATAAAAAAAATTGCCTTTCCTCACCATAAAGAGACAATGCTCTTGTGTTTGGTGAGGGAGTTCTAGCTCAATTAGTAAATTAATGATCGTGTAAGTTAGTAATAGCGGCTATTGTAAATAATAAGAAGGTTAAAAAATCTTGTATAATTTAAAAATAAAAATCCTGAAGAGTTTAAAAAAATCATAATATAAATTAAAAAATCATTATAAATGGAAGAATCATGTAAGTTAGTAACAAAAATTATTGTAATAAGTTAGTAAAGGATACGTAAGAAAGAACGCAAGATTTATACAATAGTAGACGCAGAGATTTAGAAACTAAGAAATGAAAGAAAAAAGAAGGAATAAATGATTTATAAAATAGCAGACTTTAAGATACAAAGTAAACATATTTGGGACTTTTATAGCAGTTTCAGGTAATTTTTTAATTTGGGCTTAAATTCCTGCATATTTTCGATGGTTTTTAATTTTAATGGGAGGTTGTTATAATAGATTATGCCCAGATAAAGATAGGAATTTTGGATGTGCTTAGTATTAAATTTAGGAATTTTAATAGTTTTCTGGTATCTTGCTGATGTATTGAATTGGAAGTTACGAGTATTTAACTGTATTTCTTTGTAAATTTGAAGAATTGAATATTTTTTATAGATTTTGTCTATTATAGGCACATTGAATATTGAAAAAAGAATTTCAGTAGGAAATTTAGACGGTTTTTTTAAGATTACCTTAATTATCAACCTTTGAACAATTTTGAGGGGATTTAAAATATTGTCATATGTTCCTCCCCAGCCAATAATACCATATTGCAATATAGATTGAACAGTTGCATAGTACACTCTTTTTAGGTTTTCTAAGCTAAGAATATTTCTAAGTCTAATAAATAAATAAATACATTTCCTAATCCTTTTGACGAGTTCACAAATATGTGTTTTCCATTTAAAATGTTGATCTATATATACACCAAGATATTTGATTTTGGGAGTTGGACTAAGTATAGCACAATCTTGATTGCAGTTAGTTTTATTACATTTACTTTGGTGTATTATGATGTTTAAATTTGGTTCTAATTTGAATTTATTGATAGAGAATGGGATAAATTTTGTTTTTTCAGTGTTTAGAGAGAGGAGATTTTTATCAAACCAATTTTTCAATATGTTAATATCAATGTTAGCTAGATTATTAACAGAATTCCAATCCGTACCTTCAATTATTATGACAGTATCGTCAGCATAAGATATTATTTTTCCGTTTAGTTTTTGTATGAATATGTCATTAACATATATAATAAACAGTAACGGTCCCAGGACTGTACCTTGAGGTATGCCGAAATGACTCATTTTTGGTGAACTAAGCACACCATTAATTTTTACAACTTGGGGACGTTTGAAAAGGTAGCTTTTTATCCATTCTAGAGCTGAACCATTTAATCCAATGTTTCTTAATTTACTTATAAGTTTGTCATGTGATATACTGTCAAATGCTTTTTTGAGATCTATAAAAATTCCCAGGCATTTAAATGATTTATCTAATGAACTATGTACAAGGCTACTTAATTTTGCAATTGCATCTTGTGTGCTTCTACCTTCCATAAAACCAAACTGGTTTTCATTAATTATATCGTTGCATTTTATAAATTGGCTCATTCTTTTTTTAACTAGTTTTTCAAAAATTTTTGCTATATTTGAGATTACTGATATGGGACGTTAATTGTTTACTTCTTCTGGATTACCTGACTTAAATATTGGGGTAATAGTAGTTTGTTTGTAAATTGATGGAAATACTCCGCTTTGGAAACTTGTATTTATTATATGCATTAATGGCTTAGAAATTTGATTTTTTATGTTTTTTAAAATATCTACCGTGACTGCATCAAAGCCCGGAGCAGATCCTCCTTTCATATCGGTTATGATAGAAACTATTTCGTCCTCTGTGGTGACTTCAAATGTTGTCATTTTATTTTTAGCATTTATATTACAGTCTGGAGATGTTATAATATTTGGATCAATGTGAATGAGATTGGCGAGATTTTTCCCAACATTTGCAAAGAAAGTGTTAAATATATTTGCAGCTTTTGAGGGGTTTTCTTTACAGCATGTTTTTGAGTTATCATGATTAATAGCATTGATTTCGTTATTATTGTTCTTTTTCTTGTCAATTATTTCATTTACAACCGTCCATACTCTTTTACTATCATTTTCAGCTAGATCCAACTTCCGTTTATAGTAACTTTCTTTAGTATGTTTTATGATATATGTAAGTTTATTTTTATATGCTCTAAAGTGATTAAGTAAGTTTTTATTATTAGGTTGTTGAGTTGTTAATTTATAAAGAGCTTGCTTACGTCGTACAGATACTATTAATCCATGAGTAATCCATGGTTTTATAGGTTTGAAGTTAGACAGTTTGTGTTTGGGAATTATATTTTTTGACGAGTCATTTATGTATTTAGATATTTTTTCTTCAAATATTTTACAGCAGATATTGACATCATTACATTGTAATAATTCGATCCAATTTTCTGATTGAAATTTGTTTTTTAATGTATCCATATTAAGTACTTTTTTGGAAGATTTTGTTTGTTTAAATGATGGCAATATTGGATTGCTGGTTTTGTGGTTAAAAATACAAGAATAATGATCAGTAATAGTTGTGTGAATGACAGCTGCTGTTATATTTTGGATATCCGGTATATTTGTAAAAATATGATCTAAGCATGAAGGTCGTTGACCTCGAACGTCTCTAGTGTACGAATTTATGCACGATAAATAATTGAGTTCTGCTAACATGTTGAGATAGCTATCTTTATCCTTACTAGAATAGTCGCTTGCGATATTTAAATTCATATCTCCAACTAAAACATTGTTTTTATTTCTAAAATTTAATAAAATATTTTTTAATTCATCAATAAAGTGTGACACTATCGACTTATGTGTTCGATAAATAGCAATAATGTTATAATGTTTATTTATGTCTTTAAATTCAATATTTAATATGTTAACATTCTAATACTGTGAATCTCTTTAATATTAAGTACATTGTATTGGTTAGATACAAATATTCCAATACCAGAGTTTTTGTTTAACTTTGTTGTTGTTGTGTAGTAAGAGTACCCCGGGATAGTGAAATTCAATTCACCGGCTGAGTGAGTTTCTGTTAAAACTATGCAGCCCGGGAAATAATTTAATTCTTTTAATGATATTATTAATTCATCCATGTTCCTTTCTATGCTTCTAATATTTACATGAAATAGGCTAAATCCTTTATCAGGACAAATTAAATTGAAATCTTTTATAGAGTGACTCAAATTTTCTTCTATACAAATTTTTTTATCCAAAGCGTTACATAAAAAATCATTCATTTTGCAGTTTTAGGTTAGTTATTTTATGGATACATTTATGTAATTTGTAATGACAAATTGTAGAGGCAAAGAATTTTAAATATACACTATGTCTACATAGATATGATGGCTGAAATAACAACATATAAATATATAATTTATTTACGTTTTTAAATTTTAAATTTTAAATATAAACTATAAACATTAAAATATAAACATCATAATCATTAATATTGGGAATTAAGGAAATATAGAATATTGGGAAACTAAGTGTTTTTAATACGCAGATTTATTTAATATGGATCAAAAGAAAACACTTACATTTTGACAGAGATAATCTCCACCCCGTCAACATTGTTTATGAAATTGTTCAATACTTATTATAACTAACTCGTCTAATTTGAACTGTAGCTACAGATTTTAACAAATGCACTTTAAACTAACAGCCACTTTTACGTTTGAACATCATATATTATCTTACGCATTAAAAACAACAAAAATTTATTATTTAATCCAGTCTGAAAACGGTATGAAAACTCAGATAGCTGAGCTAATTCTAAGTTTGCGGGAACGTTTTTAAAAAAATGTGTTTTATACGAAACTTATCTGGAAATCTATCTTTCCTCATGTTTGTATAGTGAGTGTTTAATAAATCAAAGGTCCGCGGACAAAAACAAAATTATTTAAAATTTAAAATTATTGAAATATAACTTATTTAAGTGTGTTGTAGGCGTTTCCACATAGGTTTCATTGAAATTGATCAGACATTTTGGAAAACCGAAATCGTTTAATTTTTATAGTTTTTTTTTCTAAAAGAATCGAAGCGCAGTACAAAAATTGTAATAAATCTGTATACATCACATTTCTATGGTTTTATTGTTCTTTGCTATTTTTAGTGGGTAGGTACTTATCTAAATTGCAATTTTGAAGGGGAAAAGTAAAAGCAGAAACGATTCTTGAATAATGGCAAATGTCATGTTTAATGACCAGATGATCAGTCAGGTACATATGTACCATCATCCATCAACAAGTACGAGAAATATCTCCAAACGCTCATCCACCACCTGAGACAGTTGCGCACTGGGCGGCGGTTCAGTGCATCCACCAAGGTAAATTCACTCTGGAGCACTCTTCTTAAAAAGCAATGGACGGTTCCTGAGATCATCAGGAACTTTGAGATCTGCGCAGAACTGCTGGACGAGAATGAAACAATGCCGAAGCCACGGAAAGCTCTGGCTTGACAGATTAACCGAACAAATTAATGAAGTAATCCATACAGGCAATGAATGACATTACAAACCATGGACATGTTGTATTCACCTCAAAAGTGACAAGCGAAAGATTGTCCATTGTTCCTTATACTTAGGTAGTGCATCTCTGTACGTCACATACTTGCTACCAAAAATGTTATAATTTCGAATGCGAAATATTATTGATAAGTGATGTCACGATTTTTTTCAACTTCATACAAGTTTGGTGGAGTTAATATGTGGGATAGTTTTTTTGTGTTGTGGATTTGTACTTATGCATAAACATTACGACAATCTTGACGAAACAGACAATATTGGTGGCCAACACCTTGCCCTTCAAGATGAATTGACGGCAAGGTGTTGGCCAAGACAAAGTTATAGTTCGGAAATAGGCAATAATGGGCAATTTAACTTTCTCGCTTACCAGAAAATTAAAGGCTTTTTTTTCAATGTAGAATTTTATTGATATTCTTTTTAAACATATTATACTAAAAAGTATTTTGCGGTTCACTGCTTGAAAATGCACTTCTGAACACACAGTGTCCTCAGTGATAACATTCTCGTGTATCAGCTTTACTCTATTTGACATGTGAACATCACACCGAGAGTGTATTCAGCTAATTCAGTATCAGTTAATTAATGTATAGATTCCATAAAATTTAACGATGGTGAAGAGAACACATCGTAAAAGACTCTGCATGTAATGTCTGCATAAATAGTATATTTCGATAATGAACGATCAGTGCTATATATGCCAGTGTTCTCAAGGACTTCTTTTATCGAGTTTTGTGCAGTCGTTGAGTTTTGTACCTTTAGTTAAAATTTCTAAAAAGGTTACATGTTGAGCTTATTTTAGGTTCTACCTTTTAGGTTCTTAACTACCCTCCAGCGACCAAATTCAGGTAAATCTATGATTGAAATGAAGATTATAATAATTACAACATAAAAATCCAATGAACTTTTGCTACTCTTGCATTATGCGCCGTTTTTACCTGGTAGAAGATTTTACCTGGTGGAAGTTTTTCCTGGCGGAAAGTTTTTTAGACGGTTTGCGTGTTTTACTCAGAATGCCATGAAAAAGATAGCAAGTACATTACGCATAGGAAAATGGGAGACCAGTTCCATTGTACAATGTTTACGTCGCTGTCTGATCAATCAGTTTTCATATATTTAGTACGAAATCGCTATCATCATCTTCCCGAAACCTTACCTAATACTTATTGCACATGTTCTACACTTAAATCATCGGAATAATCTTAGCAAATATCTCAACAACTACTCTGGGAGCAGGGATGGCCCTGACGGTTCCTTTACCATAAATCGTGATTCGGCTCGCAGGTTCGGTTCGCCTGCGTATACACAGCCTACACAGCTCCCTTGAGGTTTTTACTACCGCCAGGCGCCATTTGGCTCATGCCGGCCTAAGTAAGAGGCACGTATCTATGACACAGTGAAAATACTCAGCAAGCTCTACCATATATTCTGCTGTATTATGTCAATCTTCGATTTTCTCACTCTCAGCGTCAATTTTGCCATTTTTCAATCACAATCAAAATAAACATTGGTGGCCACAAAATCTCAAATCTCTGATATGCAGATGACACTACCCTTATCGCCTATTCCGAGGAAGAAATGCTTTGCTAAAATAGAGAAAAAATCCGCAATCAACAAGGTCAAAACAAAACTAATGGTGATTGACAGTGAAAACACCTTTGTGAGAACAAATAATGCTCTCACAGACTTAGAAACGGTGGACGACTTTGTATTCCTGGGCTCGTCTATAAGTGATGAAGGAGTTATATAAAGCGAGATATTTCTGCAAAACTGATGTTGCGACCTTTGATCTTAAATATTTAAGGAAGCTCACACGTGACCCTATGAGACTTTTGAGTTGGAAGTTGAGTTGAGTTGACTTTAGAATTCCAAAATAATTTTTTATACAAATTTCCAGCTTATTCCGTTTCTTTCGTATGGTGGGGGTCAGAGGGGGACATCTAGGTCTGCGAGCCAGTCTAGGGTCTCAGGCGTTGCCCTGTAAACCTCATCAATCCTGCCGGAGAATGAATGGAGCGGGTATTCGTTGACCACACGTTCGGTGGTCTGCACCGCACCGCATTCACACATCGCCGACTCTTTAAGGCCCCATCTATGCATCATGTGAGCACAACGGCTATGGGAGCTGACTGACTTCCGAGTGACTGGACTGTACTCGTATAACTAGTTTAAATGTGAACATTAAGTACCGTATGTTTTTATCTTATTTGCATAGCATTTTGAATATGGTATTATCTACCTACAGGCGCTTAGATATGCCTAAGCGCCCATAGGTATGTCTTCCACATTTTTTTTTTTTTAGAATTTTATTAGAAAGAGCGATAAGAAATTTTGTTTTACTGATGTTGAACTGTGTTAAACCTACAAATAGACCTCAGATAAAAATAAAATACGATCTGTAGAAGCAATGCCAAATTATACAGCTAAGTTAATTAGACCGGTCAGTGGCTGAGTGGGCATCTCGTTTGGGTCCCACCCGAACGTTGCGAGTTCGATTCTTCGGTGGTAGTAGGAGATTTTCAAATATTGTTGGGCTATTTAGTATTATATATTGTACACACGTGAGTGCTGTGGACCCTCTAGACTCTCAAGCTAATCTCTATCGACCCATCGTCTTTCACTGCAGCGGGAGAGATAGATTCATACGTCCATCACTCCTGGCCATACCCTTAAACCTGTTTCCTTCCCAGAACTTCCTTTCCTTAAAAATACATCCACACGGCATCCTAAAATGCGACACAGGTTCGGAACACTATGGTCGTTTTATGGGTTGAGGGTTGATTATAAAATTGAGCTAAAATATCTGAAATTTTAAAGAAGCTAAGCCCCTTTTTGGGGCCGATGACCTCGGTTTAGAGCTAAATCTAGGTCTCAAGAAGTTGAGTTGGTGAGCCAACCTGAATATGGGCTACGAGATCAATACAGTAAAAATTGATTGATGGAATCTGAGAAGAGTTCGATTATGAACTTGAGTTAGTATTGGGAGAAGAAAAGACTATTCTCCGGAGTTGACAGAGTTACAGATCCACTATCCGAATCTGTGGAAAACATTCCATTACTTGGGCGGTCTGGGGGCTTACCAGGGGCCAGAAGCCAGTCATTTTCTGCAATGTCAAATAGAACAAGAAATAAAAACGAGTGTGCTTTAGACCACACGACTGAAGTACAACTTCACTAACTTATAAAAGAATGTGACATTGACATTGACACTGTCACTAACTATTTACTTGTCATACTTTTTTATATTTATAACTTTTGTAATTTATATTATTTACAAAGGTAACTTATAGTTTATATTATTTCCTGCCTTTCAACTTTTTATCTTAACTTTTTACTTTTACATTATACTTTATATTTTATAGTTTACACTTTTACTTTATACTTTCATTTTATACATCATAATTCTATTTACTACTCATTACCTTAACTCCTTTCTTTTACCTTTTATTTTTATATTTAACTTTACATTTATATGTCACTTTCTTATGTAATTGTATTATAATATATATAAATATAATTATGTCAATGGCACATGTTGTGCCGTATGTTTTTGAAATAAATAAATAAATTATGCACGGACGTATGAATGGATGTCTATGGTATTATGCTAGGTTTGATGTTACGTTTTTTTGTAAAATTTTAATTTTTTTTTTTGGGATTCTTCATGTGGCTGATTCGACCTTATTCCTGCTGTATCACTTCCACTAGTGACTAGGACTAGGATTTTAGGCTTTAAATAATACTAAACATGTTGAAACGAAGTGTTACTTCAATAATTTGAGCGTACTTAGCAGTAAGCGGAGTTGTGACACTATACAAGGGTTCAATGTCTATCTCATTTCGGCTTGTCGAACTTCAATTTAATTCAAAATACAAATGAAGTGATATTTTAACCTGTTATTGCCAATTAATCAGATTTTTGACATATTCATAATAAAAATTTTAAGAACCAAACATTGTAAAACAATTAAAAAATGCAAATAAAATATGTATGCTCAGCACTAAATCATTTGATGACACAGATACGTGGATTAATGTTCCACGACTTATACGGTAATTATAGCAGCTCACTGTCAAAAGTAAATCTTCATGTGACGGCTCTATCAGTGGTTTATTTGTTAGTTGTTTCCTTTGTGATAAGTGATAACACTTAATGAATTAATTGCTGAAGGATAAACTTTAATCGTTTATTTGAATAAGGTGTTTAATACGCAGCCTTAGATTATGCAATTGTGTATGGTCTACCGTAAACAGTAATGTTTTCTGCTTTTATGGTTATTTTTTTTATACTGCTTGATCTTTTGAATTTCTGGGTTACCTATTTTCAACAATAACATATGGAAAAAAATTATTTATCAGTGAAAAAAAAATATATTTTTTGATAGCTTTTTGTTTGACAAGTCCCCAAAGGGCTCACAAACTCCAACAGCTCGTAGGGCTTTGAAGCAAAGAATGGACGGTTACCTCGAGAGTGTTTTCTCTTGGGGTAAAAATAATCTCGTTGAATTTAATGTTTCAAAGACCCAATCTTGTCTGATTACGTCTAAAAGAGATCGAAATGAAAATCTAGTCTCTTTCAACGGAAGCAATCATACGAACAGGCCCTCCATTGATATGCTTGGTGTAACCCTAAGTGACCAGCTCAGGTATGGGGGCTCCATCGAAGCCAGAGTAAAGTTAGCCTCCCAAAAGCTGGGCGTACTGTACAGGGCCCGCAGATACTTTAATAGTACACAACTGCTAACCTTGTACAAATCACAAGTACGCCCCACGGTTGAATTTGGCAGCCATCTCTGGTCTGGAGTTCCAAAATACCTGAAAAATACCCTCGACTCTGTGCAGAAACGGGCGGTCCGTTTGATAGATTCTCCCATCTTAACAGACGGATTGCAATCTTTAGAGCACAGGCGTCGGGTGGGAATGCTATTCTTGTTCTACCGGTATTACAATGGAAGATGCTCCGAGGAACTAGCATCATTGATCCCTTCGGCACCGGTGCATAGTCGGGAAACACGCCAAACACGTGCCCAACATTTGTACACGTTGACATTTGTCACATGAGAACGGGTCGTTTCTTGTGTTCAACAGCCCGGCTGTGGAATGATTTGCCGGCCTCTGTGTTTCCTCCTTCCTACAACATGGGTCTCTTCAAGACCAATGTTCATTCCTTCCTCTCCTCAAAAAGACCCTCCACACAGCATCCCAGATGACATAGGCCCTGAGGGAAATTATTTTCCTCAGGGCCTCCTGTGTGGAGTTAATGTAAAAAAAAAATATATATATATATTAATCACCATTTTTCAGTTTGTTTTGTTTTTTCAGGAACACCACCTCCCCTCACGAGTGCAAAACCAACCCCGGGATTCCGCCGGGATCAAATCCGACAATGCCATTAAATGATCAAAATATCTATCATAAGATCATTTCCGAATATCTACCGATTTTTTAAGCGCTTGTCAAGCGAACCTGCTCAACATTTGAAGTTTTTAAGCTCTTGAAAAAAATATATGCTATTTTTGAAGATAATATCTAGACGTGTTCCAGGCCGAAACGCAAATTATATGAAATTCCCTCAATAGAAGAAAATCGCAAAGTATGCTTCGAAAATTATTGAAGTGAAACTTCCTTAGCCCGTTAGTCCGCTTGTAGACGTCCTTTTTTTCACCGGACAATGGACCGTTTTTTTTTATGGACTCGCAGTATTGTATGGCTTATAATGAATGTTTGTACACGCACCGATATCCGGTGTGTGTACATTCATTATAAACCATACAAAACTACGAGTCCGGTGAAAAAAACAGACCTATACAAACGGGCTTTGAGCGATTTAAAATTCGGATGAAACGGAAATGATGCACTACGGCACCTGCGAAGCATCAAACTGCGATCCAGGCTCCTATTGGTTCTTTACGATTTCCATCTCAACTCAAAATAGGGACTATTACACCAATCTTTAAATCAGGAAATCGTAAATATATCAATAACTACAGACCAATCACAATTCTAAACACATTATCTAAAATCTTAGAAAAAACAGTTAAAACTAAACTCGTCGACTACCTAGAATCAAATAAACTATTATCACCAAAACAATTTGGTTTCAGAAAAAATCTAGGAACATCAAACGCCATAGCCTTAGTAATTGAATATATTAAAAATTCTCTAGACTCACATACAAAATGCATTGGCATATTTCTCGACCTTTCTAAAGCCTTCGACACAATAAATCACACACATTTTTTTGAAAAACTAGAGAACATAGGGATTACTGATAATGAACTGATATTTTTTTAAAGTTACATGGGAAATCGAAAGCAAACTGTGAAACTTAACAATATAACCAGTGAGTGTTTTGATGTCAAATTCGGGGTGCCCCAAGGAAGTATTCTGGGTCCGATTCTGTTCCTTATTTACATTAATGACCTATGCCACATAGAATGTGAAGGAGAAATCATCAGTTTTGCGGATGATACTGTTCTCCTAATAAATGGGAATAATTGGACAAAAACATTTAAGAAAGTAGAAAACCTGAACTTGAAAATTCATAGCCCGCATCACTTAAATGAGAATTGTAATTGTCTCTCATTAGAAAACGTTGACCATATAACGTATCTGGGTCTAAAAATTGACCGAAACTTAAAATGGACCGAACACATTAACTATTTAAATAATAAAATTAAAAAACTAAGTTATTTTTTCAAATATATCAGGAATGTCCTCATTAATAAAGACTTAATCAATATTTACATGGCTCTCTGCCAATCACTGTTAGAATACGGTATTATCGGATGGGGCAGTGCAAATAAAAACATACTAAATCCACTAATTAAAACTCAAAAAGCCATAATGAAAATTATACTGAAAGTTCCTGTAAGAACTAGCACTGACGAAATCTTCAACAATCTTAACATAATGTCAATTAAACAACTATATTCTAAAACTATACTCATTTACATTCATAAGTACAAAACCCAAGAAATAACAACTGACACGTACATTAGAAACACTAGATCTCATGGTCAAAAACATATCCAACAAGTAACTGCTAACACAACATTTGGGCAAAAAAGCTTCTTATATTATGGCATTAAACTCTACAATAAAATACCACTCTCACTCAAAATCCTCAACATTATAACATTTAAATTTCAAATAAAAAGCTGGATATTAAATATAGGGAGATCAGAAATAGAAAATATACTGAAATCAAATACAGACTAAAACCGAATCTAATGAACTGAATTATAAAAAAACACTATCTTATTTACTTTATAATTATTAAAAAAAAATACTACATGATATATGTTATGTCGAATTCATATTATTCTTATAATTAAATTATAAAATTTAAATGAAATCCTCAGCACGGGAGATCCCAGTGAGGATATCATTATCTCTATTTGTTATTAAGAAATGAAGACAATAAATCATTATTATTATTGGTTGAGACATGATCATGCACGGGGCATGGTGATGAGGGTAACCTTGCGGCTACTCTTGCTAAGTCGCTTATGGATTTCGATAAGTTATGCCCAACCACCAAACAAGAAAGGTATATCACAATTAAGTGGTACTCACGTCTGTTATCTTCTGGCTTGGTGACAGTCATAGATGTCCATAAGCGTTCGAGATTGTTCTATTTGATTGTTAGAACTTCGGTAAAGTTTGAGTCACGAGTTCACACAAAGTATACGAAATTATACGGTAGGATTTACACTTTATGTGACGATATGATGAATAACACTTCGGCGTGGTGCGAAATGTCACGATACGATCGGTGGTTAGCAACGGACTCACGATAAAGCGCTTGACACTTGTTTTCCGTGTAGGTAGGCACCCTTATTGTGCGGAAGTCCAAAATCAGGGTTCCTCCGATCCCGTATGATAATCGGAGCACAAAACGAATGAAATCCATCAGCGTTATGAAACATTCCGCCCACCAAAATACAGCTAATTGTATTTTAAAGAAAAGTTGAACGTTAAGCGAAACGCAGAATGCCATGAAACGTGACGTAGATGAAAAGAAGACGAAGCAAAAGAAGTCATTTTAAACGATAACGAGATATAGACAAGCTAGACGATAAGAAACTAAATGATACGATTAACATAGACGTAAAAAAGAATAAAACGAACCGCGAAACGATGATGATTAGTCACATTGCCTAGGCAATGGATACGATTTGGTGAATGGTCTTGTAAGAGAAGATCCATTCAAAGTACGAAACGTAGCGATAAGCACAAGATTTTTAATTATGATTCTAATCACCTCATCCGTAGAGAGTGATGTCCAATGTTTGGTTAAAGATAGAATACGAATTTCGAAATGATTAAGTAGAAAATCCGAACGACGAGAGGCTTTGTTATGAAAGTTGTGTACGAATAGATAACAAGAACCCATAAGGCGTTGGAGTTTCCGAAAACGATATATTTTTTTTAATAAAAGTCCAGCAGAATATCATCATGTTGGACTAATGACGATTGAACTCGTTCCTCAGAGTGGAGTTCAGTTTTGTTAACATGGCCCTCTAAAATGGGCCAAGAGTCGTTTGGCTGGACAAACCCGGAGGGCTCCGCCCACCATAACACGTTACGGTTTAGATCAGCCGGAGAATGACCACGTGAAGCGGTATCCGATGAATTATCAACCGATGATGCTTGACGCCGATGGTTAGATGCGATAACTGTCAAAAGCGATAATTGGTCGGTGTAACGATTCCCGTGACGAGTATCATCGGGTGAAGCATCCGGTGGCCTCCACTTCCATCCCAATACTCTGAGAGTAAAAGAATGATCAACATTTTTTAAGATTACATCAGTGAGATAGTAGTCCGACGGTAGAAAGGCGCGAAGTTTCGGTTTGCTACAATCCCACTTCTGCAGTTCAAGTTGACCTCGTTTGGTATGTTCGATGACTTCGGATTGCGTTAGTTGAACTTGTTCCAGACTGGAACAGCCAATGACGATAGAATCGATATTTGAGTCCGAAGTGATCGCGTGGCGTGTGAGTGATAATCCGTAACCTTTCTTTTCTGTCAACGATCTGACAATACGATAGGACAGAATAAAGGCAGAGATATCAGAAGTCACAGGGTGTAATGGGTAATCCGGGGTAGATTCCGATAATTGATGACGCCAAAATATTCTTTGGAACGCGTGATTTGGCTCATGAAGAAATATTTGGCGATACATTTGCCGCACCTCAGCAATGAACACCACAGACGGTGAACGAAAGTTTTGCAGAAGTTCAGCAATGTTCGTTTGGAGCTTGGGAACGATAAGGAAGGCGTCATTTGACGATGATTCATTCACCTCCGTCACCGAGGCATCGAAGACCATTCGCAATATAGTGGTAACGGTGCCCGGACGAAGAATGCAATGACGAAGTATGTGATGCATTTCCTTGAATAAATCTTTTCCAGGAACGCGTGTCATGTGACCACTGTGCAAGTAGTCAGTCATGAAAGCGAAGTACGGTTCACGTAAACTGAGCTTTAATGTCTGTTTATGTTCGAGTGAAAGGATGATGCGCGAAGAGGCTTCACGCGAACCTGGGGAAGCGATATCCTTATCCTTTTCACTAAAAGGTAAGGCTACGATGAATTGTCCCGAAGGGTCGCGTAAGTGATGAGTGTGATGGACCTGCTCATCACGTTGTTCTTCAGGGGTGAGATGTGAAGACTGAGGGAATGTGTCCAACTCCCTCAGTTTCTTGACCTTTTCAGGAAGACGGTACTGGTTGGTTTCGATAAATTGACTAGAAAAGTCACGTGAGCGATAAATGCGATACACTTGGTCACTACGTTGTTTAGTGGGCTGTGAAGACGGAGGAAATATGTCCAACTCCCTCAGTCTCTTGACTTCTTCTGGAAGACGAGACTGGTTGGTTTCGATGAAGGAGTTTGTTTGACGATCGGTAGCAAAACCAACCGAATCCAGAGGAAGCCAACCGAATGGTGAATTGATAGCTGAAGGCTGGTGAAGATCACTCGTTAATTGGGGTCTCGGTAAAGATGGCAAGATCTCAACATCTCGAAGTAGGTCAGTCGCTCCTGTGTCAGTTGTCAGTTTGTGACAGTCAGAGTCGGCATGAAGTATGTCTTGGAACAGATGATAAGATAACTGGTCGAATTGAATCGTTGGCGATGGAAGTAACTTCGTGTTGAAGGTAGTTTGTCTTTGTACCTTAACATCGACATCGAAATTAGTGACGCCTGACGCGGTTGTAGAAGATTGGTATAAGCCACGGATTTTCTGAGAGCTGACTGGACGCTCGGCAGTGCGATTGGATATGAAGTGTGCTTGACTGTCTGAATCGGTCAACGCACGAAACGTTTGAAAACTGCCGTAGGGATCACGATTGCTAATATGAGCAGCAGGCAAACGTACGATGGATCTGTCACCGAAGTTAGCGAGGAAAAGAACTGGAGGATCTGAAATAGAAGCTCCTTGAATGGCAAACGTGGTGGGTCGTTGGTACTCCTCTTCAGCAGAAATGTTGTCTTCCCTATGAAGAAGAGTGTGGTGCTTACGATGACATTTCTGCCAATCAAACACAGATTTGCAATTTGTGAGAGAATGAGAAGGCGTGAGACAATTCAGGCACCAACGGTGTGCCTTGGCGAATTGAGCACGTTCCTGAACCGATTTGAGTGCAAATGATTTGCACTTAGCGATATAGTGAATTCCCTTGCAAAACGCGCACTTTGAAGTGAACGCAGTCAAGGACCCTTTGATTTCAGGTTTTGCCTTCATCGTGTCACAAGTAAGCGATGACGTTTGTTTTATGACAGCTTGATTATGAAATGTTGAAAAGTTTTGTACGATAATGTTCGCGGGCTCCGATTCGAAAGATTGATTCGTTAATTCCTTGTGAATTACGACGATTTTGAAATAAACATTATCAAAAGCTTCGCGAACTTGATTTTCAATGTCCTTGTTTGCCTCATCTAAAGCTAAGATGTCAGCGTGAACGGTTTCAAAATCATTAACAATGTTTTGCAACCTCGTATAATACGCTAAAAATAATGGGTAATTGGTTGCATCTTGCAAAACGCTTTGACCGACCTCATACACCTTGTTTATTCTGCTAATGGCTACGTTCCGTCTTCTACGCAAGCCTTGTAAAGTACTAGCCATTTTTTTTTTAATAAACAAATGTACTAACGAAATAATCAGGAAAACTTTATGAATTAAAAAGTAGAATTCGATATAATTTAAATACCCGTTAGGTCGTTAATAATTAAGAACTGTGTAAACTAATTCTACGATTCACTGTTTGAATTCGTTCTTTGAAATGACATTTCAATTCACGTAATATTTCATAGCATTCTTTCGTTTTGCCAAAGAAAGAATTTATTATGAGAATTTATCTAAAGGTTCGCTGGTTTCCGGCACCAAAAATGATCACGCACGGGGCATGGTGATGAGGGTAACCTTGCGGCTACTCTTGCTAAGTCGCTTATGGATTTCGATAAGTTATGCCCAACCACCAAACAAGAAAGGTATATCACAATTAAGTGGTACTCACGTCTGTTATCTTCTGGCTTGGTGACAGTCATAGATGTCCATAAGCGTTCGAGATTGTTCTATTTGATTGTTAGAACTTCGGTAAAGTTTGAGTCACGAGTTCACACAAAGTATACGAAATTATACGGTAGGATTTACACTTTATGTGACGATATGATGAATAACACTTCGGCGTGGTGCGAAATGTCACGATACGATCGGTGGTTAGCGACGGACTCACGATAAAGCGCTTGACACTTGTTTTCCGTGTAGGTAGGCACCCTTATTGTGCGGAAGTCCAAAATCAGGGTTCCTCCGATCCCGTATGATAATCGGAGCACAAAACGAATGAAATCCATCAGCGTTATGAAACAAGACATAAAAAGGAAACGACGATAGGTCTGCGCTCATTGGCCGCTTTGTTTTTTTACGGGTCGTCGGAATAGGAGCGCGTTCTAGCGCAGCGGTTATAGTGCATCGCAAATCTCGTTCGAATCCTACGAAATTCAAAAAAATAAACATTTTTGTTTTTGTAAATCAATATCCAATCTTCAAACCAGACATCTAGGGACTTTCTAGTTTCCTTCTATCGCGTGTGAATTGACACATTTCACTTATTTTTAAACGAGTCATGTTACATTAGACACTGGTTGACCCGGCCACGCGTTGCTGTGGCTAACGAAACACAAAGCCATCTACTGGATGGTTTTCCAACCCTTATAACCACCGCCATCCGAATCAAAATCACACCGCCCGCTTGCCGGCCCGCTTATAATATGTATAGTTTTTTCACAATTTTCGCTTCGGCCAGGGAGGAAGTCAGGTAAGAGTGGTGGGGCGGGCAGGTAAGAGGGGGGGTGGCCAGGTAATAGGGGGGGCGGCCAGGGAAGAGGGAGGGACGGTCAGGGAAGAGGGGGGGCGGCCAGGGAAGAGGGGGCGGCAAGGTAATAGGGGGTGGCAAGGGAAGAGGGGGGGTGGCAGGTAAGAGGGGGCGGCCAGGTAAAGTGCCCTCCTCACCATCCAATTTCTAGTCACTTCTTGCTGGCCAGCCAAATTGGCGGTTTCCACCACACCATCCAATTTGCAGAAAGGTCTTAGCTTTTGCGCTGTGCGCACGTGTTCGGAGCGCTCGCACTGTGCGCAAACGTGTCATGGCTCCGTCACTTTCGAAATTTCAACGTATTGGATTAGCGTTGGCTTTATTGACAACAGACAATAATGCGATTCGTAAAAGAAAATATTGGGCAAATAAATGGTTTATCGAAAGGCGTAAGTTTAGCCACATAAATATCGCAAGGGAAATGAATCCTCTTGATTTTAGGAACTTTCTGCGAATGGATTATGTTAGTTTCTGTGAGTTGCTCAATCTGGTAACACCATTAATAGAAAAACGAGAAATATTAACGCTTTACAATAAAATACAAATAAATGTAATATTTATGAACATATCCGAAAACTAAAAACTGTTTTTGAAAGGTGATAAACGACGCTTTCAAATTTTACAAATTGAAATAAAAAAATACGGGTGTTACAGCACGTACCCGAGGGATTTAACCAGCGATTCCTGGGCATATTTGGAGTAAAAAGTGTTGTCCGATGATATATTTTTTCTATTAATAAACAAAAAAAAATGTTTTTCGATCACATGTCGCTACTGATCCCATCACGACGGGATGTGTTTGAGCGGACTAGCGCTGTATCGCTTGAACGAAGTGTCGCTAGAACGAGACGTAACGCTTGTCAAATGACCGCTACGCTATAAACAATCTATACTCCTAAGTACTCAGTTGCGGCGTGTGATGGAATAATATTTTATTATTTAATATTAATTTATTTTTATTTATTTGAGATAATATATTACAAAATTATTCCATACAATTTATAATACATTACTCCCAATGAGTTAGATAAAACTCGTTTCGGGAAGGACAAGATTATACCTCTAAAGGAAAAATATTTTTTCATAAGAACACGCAAATCAATTAATAATACATTGATTTTTAAATGGACTATTGATACAGGTAATTGAAGAATATACAAGAGTTATAAAGGAAGACAAAAAATTGTTTTAATAGATAAAAAATGTCATCGGACAGAAAAATGACATTCACTTTTTTTACTCTAAATAAGCTCGGGGATCGCTGGTTAAAATTTCTCGGGTACGTGCTGTTCCGGTAACCGACGAGTTCATCGAAAGCAAATTCATCGAAAATGAGTTCATCTAAAATCAATTCATCGAAAGCAAATTCATCGAAAACGAGTTCATCGAAAATCAATTCATAGAAAGAAAATTCATCGAAAACGAGTTAATCGAAAATCAATTCATCGAAAGCAAATTCATCGAAAACGAGTTCGTCGAAAATCAATTCATCGAAAGCAAATTCATCGAAAACGAGTTCATCGAAAATCAATTCATCGAAAGCAAACTCATCGAAAACGAGTTAATCGAAAATCAATTCATCGAATGATCAATTCATCGAAAAACATTTTTTTGTAGATATTGAGCTGTCAAAATTAAATACCCAAAAAGGTCTGTTTAACTGAGTTAAATGTGTTTAGCAACTGTCAGTTTCGTAGTGACAATGTAAAATTTATATGTTATCTCTTCGATTTCCCATTGTCTGATACTGCAAAAAAGGGATATCTAAGGAACGGTGACCAGACAACTCATAATGAAACCAACTCATAAACAACTCATAAAGGTCATTAAGAGTGATGATAAAAAATATTTAAAAATTGGTTAAATCGGTTAAGTTAGGTTAGGTTAGGTTAGGTTAGTTTAGGTTGACCAATACTTTTTAACTTCTCGGTCCGCTCGGCATTTCTTTCAAATATCAACAAAATACATTTTTTCGATTAATTCCCGATTCGATGAATTGATTTTCGATGAATTCGTTTTCGATGAACTCGTCGTGAACCGCTGTTCCACCCTGTATAATTTTTGAAAAAAAACCTTTTTTGCAGGCAAAAAGTTTAAAAATGTTCCAACTTACGTATTTTTCTAACTAAAATTACCTATAACGAAAAAAAATAAAAAGAACACATATTTTATTCTGCAAATTTATTATGAACATTATCGTCCACTAACTTTTTTGTCGTTTCATGTAAAAATAATTAATTAAAAAATTCCCACAGTTAAGAAAATATTAATCCTTTTGTTGGGAATAACAGACAAAAATAATAAGAGTATTGAAAAAAAAAAAAAAAAATTTTTTCTTCTGAGAATTACTGTCAAAAATAATAACAAAAACTAACTAACTAACCATCACGCCGTTTCGGCGTAGGCAACTCGGTCTCGGCACACACTCCTTGCCTCGTTCACATTCATACATCGTCTCATAGGGAGCGGGAGCGACAATTTAAATTTTCAATACCAAAATTTAAATACCTACTTAGAAATAAAATTATTAAATTTCTATAATACACATTAGAAAGATTATTTTATCTTGATTTTAGAACAAATTTTGTTTTTGCAAAGTGATAAAAAATAACCAATTTACAATATGTATATGGGAATAATATCAAAATTAAAATAATTAGAAATAAAATTATTAATTTCTAATCTTCGATCAAGTGATATCATAGGTCAATGTTTCTAATACACACATTGAAAAGATTATTTTCTCCAGATTTTAGAACCATTTTTGGTTTTTGCCAAGTGATAAAAAATAACCAATAAAGAGGTGTTTTTGAAATATAAATTGTCGCTACCGCGACTGAACCGGTATAAGTTTTGGAAATATGCGTACTGCTACAAGTCGCTGCTAACAGTGCTAACGACCGCGCGGAACGCTCTTCGAGGAGAAATGAATTAAATGACCCGTGGTAACATGTCCATTCGGGGGCGTTCCTTCAGCGCTCTCCTCACGACACTAAATTTAGTCACTAAATTTAGTCATGACTGCATATTGTATGGTGAGGAGGCACAACCGCCTGCGAATTGGAACAAATCACCAGCCGAATTATTATTTCCCTTCTGCCGGGACCCCCCACTCCTTAAAATTGGGCCGCTTAAGTTGGAACATTTTTAAACTTTTTGCCTGCAAAAAAGGTTTTTTTTCAAAAATTATACAGGGTGGAACAGCGGTTCACGACGAGTTCATCGAAAACGAATTCATCGAAAATCAATTCATCGAATCGGGAATTAATCGAAAAAATGTATTTTGTTGATATTTGAAAGAAATGCCGAGCGGACCGAGAAGTTAAAAAGTATTGGTCAACCTAAACTAACCTAACCTAACCTAACCTAACTTAACCGATTTAACCAATTTTTAAATATTTTTTATCATCACTCTTAATGACCTTTATGAGTTGTTTATGAGTTGGTTTCATTATGAGTTGTCTGGTCACCGTTCCTTAGATATCCCTTTTTTGCAGTATCAGACAATGGGAAATCGAAGAGATAACATATAAATTTTACATTGTCACTACGAAACTGACAGTTGCTAAACACATTTAACTCAGTTAAACAGACCTTTTTGGGTATTTAATTTTGACAGCTCAATATCTACAAAAAATGTTTTTCGATGAATTGATCATTCGATGAATTGATTTTCGATTAACTCGTTTTCGATGAGTTTGCTTTCGATGAATTGATTTTCGATGAACTCGTTTTCGATGAATTTGCTTTCGATGAATTGATTTTCGACGAACTCGTTTTCGATGAATTTGCTTTCGATGAATTGATTTTCGATTAACTCGTTTTCGATGAATTTTCTTTCTATGAATTGATTTTCGATGAACTCGTTTTCGATGAATTTGCTTTCGATGAATTGATTTTAGATGAACTCATTTTCGATGAATTTGCTTTCGAAGAACTCGTCGGTTACCGGAACAGCACGTACCCGAGAGATTTTAACCAGCGATCCCCGAGGTTATTTAGAGTAAAAAAAGTGAATGTCATTTTTCTGTCCGATGACATTTTTTATCTATTAAAACAATTTTTTGTCTTCCTTTATAACTCTTGTATATTCTTCAATTACCTGTATCAATAGTCCATTTAAAAATCAATGTATTATTAATTGATTTGCGTGTTCTTATGTAAAAATATTTTTCCTTTAGAGGTATAATCTTGTCCTTCCCGAAACGAGTTTTATCAAACTCATTGGGAGTAATGTATTATAAATTGTATGGAATAATTTTGTAATATATTATCTCAAATAAATAAAAATAAATTAATATTAAATAATAAAATATTATTCCATCACACGCCGCAACTGAGTACTCAGGAATATAGATTGTTTATAGCGTAGCGGTCATTTGACAAGCGTTACGTCTCGTTCTAGCGACACTTCGTTCAAGCGATACAGCGCTAGTCCGCTCAAACACATCCCGTCGTGATGGGATCAGTAGCGACATGTGATCGAAAAACATTTTTTTTTGTTTATTAATAGAAAAAATATATCATCGGACAACACTTTTTACTCCAAATATGCCCAGGAATCGCTGGTTAAATCCCTCGGGTACGTGCTGTAACACCCGTATTTTTTTATTTCAATTTGTAAAATTTGAAAGCGTCGTTTATCACCTTTCAAAAACAGTTTTTAGTTTTCGGATATGTTCATAAATATTACATTTATTTGTATTTTATTGTAAAGCGTTGATATTTCTCGTTTTTCTATTAATGGTGTTACCAGATTGAGCAACTCACAGAAACTAACATAATCCATTCGCAGAAAGTTCCTAAAATCAAGAGGATTCATTTCCCTTGCGATATTTATGTGGCTAAACTTACGCCTTTCGATAAACCATTTATTTGCCCAATATTTTCTTTTACGAATCGCATTATTGTCTGTTGTCAATAAAGCCAACGCTAATCCAATACGTTGAAATTTCGAAAGTGACGGAGCCATGACACGTTTGCGCACAGTGCGAGCGCTCCGAACACGTGCGCACAGCGCAAAAGCTAAGACCTTTCTGCAAATTGGATGGTGTGGTGGAAACCGCCAATTTGGCTGGCCAGCAAGAAGTGACTAAAAATTGGATGGTGAGGAGGGCACTTTAAAGCGCTCTCCTCACGACACTAAATTTAGTCATGACTGCATATTGTATGGTGAGGAGGCACAACCGCCTGCGAATTGGTAAAAATCACCAGCCGAATTATTATTTCCCTTCTGCCGGGACCCCCCACTCCTTAAAATTGGGCCGAACAGCCAGCCGTATTATTATTTACCGTCTGCGAATTCCTGTTGGGGCCAGCCGCAGAAGGAACGCCCCCGAATGGACATGTTACGACGGGTCATTTAATTCATTTCTCCTCGAAGAGCGCACCGCACGGTCGTTAGCACTGTTAGCAGCGACTTGTAGCAGTACGCGTATTGCCAAAACTTATACCGGTTCAGTCGCGGTAGCGACAATTTATATTTTAAAAACACCTCTATATTGGTTATTTTTTATCACTTGGCAAAAACCAAAAATGGTTCTAAAATCTGGAGAAAATAATCTTTTCAATGTGTTTATTAGAAATTAATAATTTTATTTCTAAATATTTTAATTTTGATATTATTCCCATATACATATTGTAAATTGGTTATTTTTTATCACTTTGCAAAAACAAAATTTGTTCTAAAATCAAGATAAAATAATCTTTCTAATGTGTATTATAGAAATTTAATAATTTTATTTCTAAGTAGGTATTTAAATTTTGGTATTGAAAATTTAAATTGTCGCTCCCGCTCCCTATGAGACGATGTATGAATGTGAACGAGGCAAGGAGTGTGTGCCGAGACCGAGTTGCCTACCCCTGCGGGAAACGGCGTGATGGTTGGTTAGTTAGTTTTTGTTATTATTTTTGACAGTAATTCTCAGAAGAAGAAAAAAAATTTTTTTTTCATCACTCTTATTATTTTTGTCTGTTATTCCCAACAAAAGGATTAATATTTTCTTAACTGTGGGAATTTTTAAATTAATTATTTTTACATGAAACGACAAAAAAGTTAGTGGACGATAATGTTCATAATAAATTTGCAGAATAAAATATGTGTTGTTTTTATTTTTTTTCGTTATAGGTAATTTTAGTTAGAAAAATACGTAAGGTGGAACATTTTTAAACTTTTTATGTTTGCCTGCAAAAAGGTTTTTTTTTTTTAAATTATACAGGGTGGAACAGCGGTTCACGACGAGTTCATCGAAAACGAATTCATCGAAAATCAATTCATCGAATCGCCAATTAATCGAAACAATATATTTTGTTGATATTTGAGAGAAATGCCGAGCGGACCGAGAAGTTAAAAAAGTATTGGTCAACCTAAACTAACCTAACCTAACCTAACCTAACTTAACCGATTTAACCAATTTTTAAATATTTTTATCATCACTCTTAATGACCTTTCTGAGTTGTTTATGAGTTGGTTTCATTATGAGTTGTCTGGTCACCGTTCCTTAGATATCCCTTTTTTGCAGTATCAGACAATCGGAAATCGAAGAGATAACATATAAATTTTACATTGTCACTACGAAACTGACAGTTGCTAAACACATTTAACTCAGTTAAACAGACCTTTTTGGGTATTTAATTTTGACAGCTCAATATCTACAAAAAAACGTTTTACGATGAATTGATCATTCGATGAATTGATTTTCGATGAACTCGTTTTCGATGAGTTTGCTTTCGATGAATTGATTTTCGATGAACTCGTTTTCGATGAGTTTGCTTTCGATGAATTGATTTTCGATGAACTCGTTTTCGATGAATTTTCTTTCTATGAATTGATTTTCGATGAACTCATTTTCGATGAATTTGCTTTCGATGAACTCGTCGGTTACCGGAACAGCACGTACCCGAGAGATTTTAACCAGCGATTCCCGAGCTTATTTAGAGTAAAAAAAGTGAATGTCATTTTTCTGTCCGATGACATTTTTTATCTATTAAAACAATTTTTTGTCTTCCTTTGTAACTCTTGTATATTCTTCAATTACCTGTATCAAGTGTGTCTAGTCCATTTAAAAATCTATGTATTATTCATTGATTTGCCTGTTCTTATGTAAAAATAATTTTCCTTTAGAGGTATAATGTTGTCCTTCCCGAAACGAGTTTTATCAAACTTATTGGGAGTAATGTATTATAAATTGTATGTAATAATTTTGTAATATATTATCTCTAATAAATAATAAAATATTATTCCATCACACGCCGCAACTGAGTACTCAGGAGTATAAATTGTTTATAGCGTAGCGGTCATTTGACAAGCGTTACGTCTCGTTCTAGCGACACTTCGTTCAAGCGAGACAGCGATAGGTCGCTCAAACACATCCCGTCGTGATGGGATCAGTAGCGACATGTGATCGAAAAACATTTTTTTTTGTTTATTAATAGAAAAAATATATCATCGGACAACACTTTTTACTCCAAATATGCCCAGGAATCGCTGGTTAAATCCCTCGGGTACGTGCTGTAACACCCGTATTTTTTATTTCAATTTGTAAAATTTGAAAGCGTTGTTTATCACCTTTCAAAAACAGTTTTTAGTTTTCGGATATGTTCATAAATATTACATTTATTTGTATTTTATTGTAAAGCGTAAATATTTCTCGTTTTTCTATTAACGGTGTTACCAGATTGAGCAACTCACCGAAACTAACATAATCCATTCGCAGAAAGTTCCTAAAATCAAGAGGATTCATTTCCCTTGCGATATTTATGTGGCTAAACTTACGCCTTTCGATAAACCATTTATTTGCCCAATATTTTCTTTTACGAATCGCATTATTGTCTGTTGTCAATAAAGCCAACGCTAATCCAATACGTTGAAATTTCGAAAGTGACGGAGCCATGACACGTTTGCGCACAGCGCGAGCGCTCCGAACACGTGCGCACAGCGCAAAAGCTAAGACCTTTCTGCAAATTGGATGGTGTGGAGGAAACCGCCAATCTGGCTGGCCAGCAAGAAGTGACTAGAAATTGGATGGTGAGGAGGGCACTTAATAATACGGCTGGCTGTTCGGCCCAATTTTAAGGAGTGGGGGGTCCCGGCAGAAGGGAAATAATAATTCGGCTGGTGATTTTTGCCAATTCGCAGGCGGTTGTGCCTCCTCACCATACAATATGCAGTCATGACTAAATTTAGTGACTAAATTTAGTGTCGTGAGGAGAGCGCTTAAGAGGTGGCGGCCAGGGAAAAGGGGGCGGCCAGAGAAGAAGGGGCGGCCAGGCCAAGGAAGAGGAGGCAGCAAAAGTGCCCTCCTCACCATCCAATTTCTAGTCACTACTTGCTGGCCAGCCAAATTGGCGGTTTCCACCACACCATCCAATTTGCAGAAAGGTCTTAGCTTTTGCGCTGTGAACACGTGTTCAGAGCGCTCGCGCTGTGCGCAAACGTGTCATGGCTCCGTCACTTTCGAAATTTCAACGTATTGGATTAGCGTTTCGTTTCTGTCGCCGTGCAGACCGCACGCCCAGAAATTACGATAAACACAGTAACCACCTAAGTACAGTGCCAAGCAGTTAAACAAATTATTGTTGTAAACTTAGCAGGCTGACTGACGTTTTTATTCGCCAGACAGCCCGCATAATAAATAACTCATTATGGACCGGAACGTACAAGGACTAATTGACTCTATTAAAACTGAAATTAAAAAATGCTCAAGTATCAAAGAGGCGAAGCAGAGAATAATTATAGAACAAGATATAAGCCAACTAGAAGAAATATGGTGCAAGGAAAAACTTCAATTACAAGAGAAAATAATTGAGCTACAAAATAAACTGATATTAAATGAAGAAAAACATTCAGAAAAAATTGAAAATTATTTAAAGGAAAAAAATGAATCAGTTAATACAACATATAATAAGTCAACCTTTTCAATACCTATTCCAGAGGCCAAATACTCGCAAGTGAAAATACAAATTCAACATCTGATGATATTCGAGATTTGATAGTTAAAAAAATTAAAACATCGCATTTGGGTATTGCAGTAAATGGGGTACAAAAAGCATCAAACAATAAACTAATTATATCTTGCCCTAATAAAGATCACGCAAAAAAACTAACGGACGAAATAAATACGGTATTTAAAAACAACATGATCGCAAAAGAACTAGAAAAAAAGAACCCAAAATTATTCATAAGAAACTTACCTATCAACTTATCTGAAGAAGACATAATAGAATCATTTAAAACACAAAATGATGGAATCAAAATCATAATGGATGAAAATCCAAAAAACTCAGTTAAATTAGTGAAAATGCTTAAACCAAAAGGACAAAATAATCTTACGAACTACATAATCGAAACAAGTGGAAAACTTAGGAAATATCTCATATCTAAAGAGAAAATAAATATTGGATACTACAGAGTACGGGTGGAGGACGCAATTCCAATTATGCAATGCTTTCATTGCTTGAAATTTGGTCACTCAGCTATCAACTGCCTAAATAAGGACAAGAATGCCACGTGTCTACACTGCGCCATGGATCATCCCTGGAAAGACTGCCCTAATAAAAACAAAGAAGAAAAATGCAAAAATTGTGAATTCCAAAACAACACATTCAAGTCAACTAACGATACAAATCATAAAGCAAACAGCAAAAATTGTACGTATTTAAAAAAAATGATGACTATTGCACAAGGGCGTATAAATTATGAATAGGTATGCACCTTCTTTTAAATTCTTAACAGTGACAGCCCTCATGGTATGCTCAAATATTAAAAACACAATATCGAAATTTATATGTTTGCATAAAATGCGATTGTTTTCTGAATCTTCCTACAATTTAGTTATAACTTTCTGTAAAATGTTAAAACCAAAAAAAATCATTATAATATTATTAACCTACCATCAAAGTGTTAAAGAATCATTAGAAATATTAAAAAATTATTTAATTATATTTTTCAGTAAAATTTTAAAACAAAAACGATGGATTCAAATTTTAGCCTGTTCTCAAAGTGTTAAGGCTTGTGAAATATTATTTACACAAAACAAAATTGATATACTTTATACTATGTTTCTTCTCTATAACATTATCACTAGAAATACAATGACAGTTTATTCAATACTGTCACCAAAACAAATTGAAGTCAACCTTGATGGACTATTTTTGGGCATGAATTATTATTATTCATTATTATTCGTGATATTATTATTGCTGCGAATTTATTTAAATATGCATTCAATGTCAATTTCAATTTTAACAATTAGTTATAATAATTGCGTAAATCAGTATGAAATGCCAATGCCAGGAATAAAATTGCATACTTATATTTTAGTTATTAAGTATTTTAGTTACACACATTATGTCTTTTAGTTTCATAGATGATGATAATGACATAAATTTTTGTAAGATAAATAACCTGTGCGAATGGCTTCGTAAGCAAGACACAATGAAACGTGAAACGAGTAAACTCAATTTTGTGGAACTAAACATTAGATCTATAGGTAGGTATTGGGACCTATTTCATGTTTATTTTAAAGACTGCTTAAATCACATTGACGTACTCATGCTTTGCGAAACTGCAATTCGTTCGGAACTTGTTAATCTTTATGATATTCCCGGTTTCAATTCGTACCACTATTGCAGAAACCATAAATCCGGTGGAGGCATTTTGTTATATGTAAAGAATAACCTCTCCTTTTCGCAAATATTTCTGGACAGTAAATATTTTGAGAACGTTTTTGGAATATTGACACTTCCAAATAACAGTACTCTAAATGTCTTGGCAATATACCGACCCCCGAATTTAAATAAGCAAGCATTTTTGTCAGAAATATCCAATGTGTTTGAAAACAATATTAAATCAAATGAAAGTGTAATATATTTCGGTGATGTAAATTTAAATTTATTATATAAAAATGATGCTATCATTATAAAATATGAAAATATTCTTACTAATAACTATTTAAAAAAATGTATAAATTATGTTACACGAGAAGTAATAGTTCAAGGGAAAATTGTTAGTTCTTGCTTAGATCACTTTTTTGTGCGAGTTAGCGGAAAGTTACCTACTGGATTAACCAGTACAATCTCCGCGTGCGTATGTGATTATAATATTGCCGATCATAATACAACAGCTGTAAGCATACTCTATAAGTCGGTAGATAATTTCAATTCTAGCGATTCTAATAACGTCAAAATTCTTTCGCAAAAACAGATTGATAAACGTATTTGTAATTATGACTGGAAGTCGCTTCTAAAGGAAACCGAATGTTCGGTTATTTATTTAAAAATTAAAAATTATTTTGACGACTTGTATAAAAACAGCACAATTATAATAAGCAAAAAACCTAAAAGCCGACCTTATGCCATAAATGATTGGATATCTAGTGATGCACTATATAAAATTAAAAAAAGGGATTATTTATATAAGCGTTGGAAAAATGCCCCAACAAATAAATACTATGAAAAAGAATATAAGTGTTATCGAAATGTTTTAAATAAATTGTTACTTAAATTAAAAACCTCATACTATAATGACAAATTCAAAAATCTATTTCAAGATTCAAAAAAGACATGGGACGAGTGTAATCAAATTTTAGGTAAGAAATGTAAAAATAATTGTGACCAAGTTGCCTCCAAATATTTGATGAAAGATCGGACCAAAGAAAATGTAACTAATGATTTTGTTGATTATTTCTCTGACAGTGTTTGCAATATGTTACATAAATGTAATTACAGGACAACTGCTTTTGAACCAGAGAAGATGCCTCAAAGCATGTACCTACCAAGGGCCAAAATTTCTGATATAGAAAGCATTGTGCGGCAACTTAAAAGCTCTTCTCCTGGAATTGATAATATCAGAATGAGTGATATTAAAAAACATATAATAATTTTAGCTCCAATCATAGCCCATTTTGTAAATAGAATTTTATTTGAAGCAAAAATTCCAGATGACTTAAAATGTAGTATTATCAGACCCATTTATAAAGGAGGTGATCACACTCTATTGGGTAATTATAGACCGATTATTATTTTGCCATCACTCGAAAAAATTCTTGAAAAATACATTCAGTTGAAATTAATAAAATATTTAGAAGATTTTTCTATTATTGATACAAATCAATATGGATTCCAGAAAAAAAAGGGTACCGAAATGCTACTTCAAAAATTTGCCAGTTTCATAAATAATGAACTAAATAGTAAAAATCATGTATTAGTTTTATTTATAGATTATTCTAAAGCATTTGACACTATTAATCATAGAAAATTATTGCAGATACTAGAAATCATAGGAATAAGAGGAAAGCTCCTAAAACTATTTGAAAATTACTTGAACAACCGATGCATGAAAATAAAGCTATTGAACACTTTAAGTAAAAAAAAGAAAAATTTTAGCTGGCGTTCCTCAAGGTTCCATATTAGGTCCAATTTTATATATCATTTATGTATCTTTTATTAAGTACATCTTTAAACATGTAAAACACTTTGTATATGCGGATGATACTGCACTAGTGATTTCTCGCAGTGATTTAAAATTATGTATTGAACTCTTACAAAAGGATTACATTGAGCTTTTGAAATGGTCTCATGACTCTGGTTTAATCATAAATGCAAAAAAAACCAAATTGATACATATTAGATCACCCAATGCCAAGACAAATATTATTACACCAGAAATAAAAACACACGGTTCAGATTGCTTACATGTTGGTATCCCAGCATTGTGTACATGCGAAAATATTGAAGTGGTTAAAGAATATGTTTATTTAGGTGTAATTATTGACTGCTTTTTCAAATGGGATTTACAAATAAATAAAGTCTGTGAACGTCTGAGATCTATTGTTAGTAGATTATATAAACTTAAATTCTATGTTCCAATATGCACACTTCGAATAATTTATTTATCATTAGCTGAGTCTATTATAAGGTACGGAATTACAGCTTGGGGACTTTCCTGTAAGACAAATGTTAATCATGTTCAATCTGTCCAAAATTCATTAGTTAAATTATTAGCTCATAAAAGTTTATACGAGCAAAGACACAATGTTCCGTACTTTTACCAGAATCTTAAAATTCTCTCAGTAAGAGCAATTCTGTGGCATAAAATTATTTTTCAGCATATGAATAGCCCTATATACATAAATAGACTGGACCACACTTACAATACTCGATTTACGTTAAATGAAGGACTAATCGTACCTAAGCACTTAAACAAATATGGACAAAGAACGCTGGACTACATGATACCTACATGCTTAAATATGTTACCTGCTAAAATTAAAAAATGTACAAATAATGTAAGAACAAATATTATATTGAAAAATTGGCTCGCCGAAAGAAAAAGTTTGTATTAACATTCTTGTAGTACTCGTAACACAAAAAATGTCTAACTGCATTATAAGTTTTATTTAAAAAAAAAAAAAAAAAAAAAAAAAAAAAAAAAAAAAAAAAAAAAAAACTTCAAAGTAAAAGCACCCATTGACAAACTACTTAAAAGTAGTTTATTGGGACTTTTCTTTTTTGTAATATCTTATTTTTATTTTGATTTCCTGTAATATTTTATAACTTTTTTCTTCTAATAAAAAAAAAAAAAAAAAAAAAAAAAAGCGTTGGCTTTATTGACAACAGACAATAATGCGATTCGTAAAAGAAAATATTGGGCAAATAAATGGTTTATCGAAAGGCGTAAGTTTAGCCACATAAATATCGCAAGGGAAATGAATCCTCTTGATTTTAGGAACTTTCTGCGAATGGATTATGTTAGTTTCGGTGAGTTGCTCAATCTGGTAACACCGTTAATAGAAAAACGAGAAATATTTACGCTTTACAATAAAATACAAATAAATGTAATATTTATGAACATATCCGAAAACTAAAAACTGTTTTTGAAAGGTGATAAACGACGCTTTCAAATTTTACAAATTGAAATAAAAAATACGGGTGTTACAGCACGTACCCGAGGGATTTAACCAGCGATTCCTGGGCATATTTGGAGTAAAAAGTGTTGTCCGATGATATATTTTTTCTATTAATAAACAAAAAAAAATGTTTTTCGATCACATGTCGCTACTGATCCCATCACGACGGGATGTGTTTGAGCGGACTAGCGCTGTCTCGCTTGAACGAAGTGTCGCTAGAACGAGACGTAACGCTTGTCAAATGACCGCTACGCTATAAACAATCTATACTCCTAAGTACTCAGTTGCGGCGTGTGATGGAATAATATTTTATTATTTAATATTAATTTATTTTTATTTATTTGAGATAATATATTACAAAATTATTCCATACAATTTATAATACATTACTCCCAATGAGTTTGATAAAACTCGTTTCGGGAAGGACAACATTATACCTCTAAAGGAAAATTATTTTTACATAAGAACACGCAAATCAATGAATAATACATTGATTTTTAAATGGACTAGACACACTTGATACAGGTAATTGAAGAATATACAAGAGTTATAAAGGAAGACAAAAAATTGTTTTAATAGATAAAAAATGTCATCGGACAGAAAAATGACATTCACTTTTTTTACTCTAAATAAGCTCGGGAATCGCTGGTTAAAATCTCTCGGGTACGTGCTGTTCCGGTAACCGACGAGATCATCGAAAGCAAATTCATCGAAAATGAGTTCATCTAAAATCAATTCATCGAAAGCAAATTCATCGAAAACGAGTTCATCGAAAATCAATTCATAGAAAGAAAATTCATCGAAAACGAATTAATCGAAAATCAATTCATCGAAAGCAAATTCATCGAAAACGAGTTCGTCGAAAATCAATTCATCGAAAGCAAATTCATCGAAAACGAGTTCATCGAAAATCAATTCATCGAAAGCAAACTCATCGAAAACGAGTTAATCGAAAATCAATTCATCGAATGATCAATTCATCGAAAAACATTTTTTTGTAGATATTGAGCTGTCAAAATTAAATACCCAAAAAGGTCTGTTTAACTGAGTTAAATGTGTTTAGCAACTGTCAGTTTCGTAGTGACAATGTAAAATTTATATGTTATCTCTTCGATTTCCCATTGTCTGATACTGCAAAAAAGGGATATCTAAGGAACGGTGACCAGACAACTCATAATGAAACCAACTCATAAACAACTCAGAAAGGTCATTAAGAGTGATGATAAAAAATATTTAAAAATTGGTTAAATCGGTTAAGTTAGGTTAGGTTAGTTTAGGTTGATCAATACTTTTTTAACTTCTCGGTCCGCTCGGCATTTCTCTCAAATATCAACAAAATATATTTTTTCGATTAATTGGCGATTCAATGAATTGATTTTCGATGAATTCGTTTTCGATGAACTCGTCGTGAACCGCTGTTCCACCCTGTATAATTTTTGAAAAAAAACCTTTTTTGCAGGCAAAAAGTTTAAAAATGTTCCACCTTACGTATTTTTCTAACTAAAATTACCTATAACGAAAAAAAATAAAAACAACACATATTTTATTCTGCAAATTTATTATGAACATTATCGTCCACTAACTTTTTTGTCGTTTCATGTAAAAATAATTAATTAAAAAATTCCCACAGTTAAGAAAATATTAATCCTTCTGTTGGGAATAACAGACAAAAATAATAAGAATGATGAAAAAAAAATTTTTTTTTCTTCTTCTGAGAATTACTGTCAAAAATAATAACAAAAACTAACTAACTAACCATCACGCCGTTTCCCGCAGGGGTAGGCAACTCGGTCTCGGCACACACTCCTTGCCTCGTTCACATTCATACATCGTCTCATAGGGAGCGGGAGCGACAATTTAAATTTTCAATACCAAAATTTAAATACCTACTTAGAAATAAAATTATTAAATTTCTATAATACACATTAGAAAGATTATTTTATCTTGATTTTAGAACAAATTTTGTTTTTGCAAAGTGATAAAAAATAACCAATATGTATATGGGAATAATATCAAAATTAAAATACTTAGAAATAAAATTATTAATTTCTAATCTTCGATCAAGTGATATCATAGGTCAATGTTTCTAATACACACATTGAAAAGATTATTTTCTCCAGATTTTAGAACCATTTTTGGTTTTTGCCAAGTGATAAAAAATAACCAATAAAGAGGTGTTTTTGAAATATAAATTGTCGCTACCGCGACTGAACCGGTATAAGTTTTGGAAATATGCGTACTGCTACAAGTCGCTGCTAACAGTGCTAACGACCGCGCGGAACGCTCTTCGAGGAGAAATGAATTAAATGACCCGTGGTAACATGTCCATTCGGGGGCGTTCCTTCAGCGCTCTCCTCACGACACTAAATTTAGTCACTAAATTTAGTCATGACTGCATATTGTATGGTGAGGAGGCACAACCGCCTGCGAATTGGAACAAATCACCAGCCGAATTATTATTTCCCTTCTGCCGGGACCCCCCACTCCTTAAAATTGGGCCGCTTAAGTTGGAACATTTTTAAACTTTTTGCCTGCAAAAAAGGTTTTTTTTCAAAAATTATACAGGGTGGAACAGCGGTTCACGACGAGTTCATCGAAAACGAATTCATCGAAAATCAATTCATCGAATCGGGAATTAATCGAAAAAATGTATTTTGTTGATATTTGAAAGAAATGCCGAGCGGACCGAGAAGTTAAAAAGTATTGGTCAACCTAAACTAACCTAACCTAACCTAACCTAACTTAACCGATTTAACCAATTTTTAAATATGTTCTGGCTGGCTGTTCGGCCCAATTTTAAGGAGTGGGGGGTCCCGGCAGAAGGGAAATAATAATTCGGCTGGTGATTTGTTCCAATTCGCAGGCGGTTGTGCCTCCTCACCATACAATATGCAGTCATGACTAAATTTAGTGACTAAATTTAGTGTCGTGAGGAGAGCGCTAAAGGAAGAGAGGGCGGCGAGGGAAGAGGGGGCGGCCAGGAAGGGGGAGGCGTACAGGGAGGGGGGGACAGGGAGGGGAGGGGAGCGGCCAGGAAGGGGGGGGGCAAGGGAGGGGGGGCGGCCAGGGAGGGAATTCGGAGAGGAAATGGGACGGCAAGGGAGGGGTGAGAGGGAGTGGGCGGCGTAAGAGGGAAGGGGCCATGGAGACGCAGGGATCGAGACAGGAAGGGGCAGTGATGATAGGGGACATGCAGGTAGTGTGGCAGTTGGAGGCGAGCCTGACGCGTGCTTATGATTCAAACACCAGTTTCCGCACTAATTCGTTTATTTTCAAACAATTGGAAGAAGTAGGTGCCCTTAGAATATTATAAATTTTCTTTACAGGAAGTATAGGAACTTTTGCAAAAAAATTAATAAAATTGGCGAAAGAAAATTATTATAAAAAATTCATTTATGAAAATGACTGTACTCCAAAACCTTTATGGGAAGCATTTCACAATATAAATAAATCAATAAAACAATAAATAAATCTTCCGATATTAAATCATTGAACATCAATAACGTGAACACCTCAGACCCGAAAATCAGTGCGAATTTCGCCAATAATTATTTCACGTCAGTGGAAGTCATATTTGCGAAAAAAATTCTCGACAATCTTAATACAACAAAATCCGATCTTAAAAATCGTACACAAAAAACTGCGAGGTTGCTGGTCGGCAGACCAAGGAAATCATAAATGAGATGATCTAGACTACAGTTTTTCGTTAATTTCGATCTTGTATTCGATGCAATCGATGCAGCAGGGCAAGCGAAACCGATATGAAACGGACGGGGTTCGGAAATTTCCGTCGTTTTACGGACGGTCGCAGCTCTTACGGCGACGGTGCGTTGGTTGTTCGAACTTCCAACTACTATGGACTATTAGATTATTATTATAAATTTGTATAATAATATGGACACGCGACAGCGGTGAGGGGCACCGCGGCAGGTTTCGTAAGTGGTTTAGCGTCGAAAGGCTCACCCGACGGATGGGTACACTCGGAACTCTCAAATTATTTTTTTTTATCATTATCGCTTATTTTTTTTAAATATGAAAATCTAAGTTTTTAAAAAAATAATGAAATAAAAATGATAATAAAGATAAACGAAAAATTTAAAAAATTTAAAGAAAAAAATCGTACACAAAAAGCTGCCAGGCTGCTGGTCGGCAGACCAAGAAATTCTTAAATGGAATGATCTGGACTATAGTTATTCGTTGGTTTCATTCGTGTACTCGATGACGTAAAATTTACTATTTTTTTCCCCACTTTGACGCCGGCTGTCTGCGAAAGTGCAAGGTTGCCGGTTGGCAGACCAGCTTTTTCTTATTTTCTAATCGACCTTTATCATATGAAACCATTCCCGTTCGTGTACTCGATGACGTAATTTTTTCGAAAAAAATCGTTCACTATTTCCATGACTGCGCGGATCCTGCCAAGAGGCGCACCGGCAGACCAGCTTTTTTAAGGTTTTCTAAATGTCCATTATCACTAAAAAGTAGTTTCATCCGTGTACTCGATGACGTAGGGTTTACCTACCTCGCCTCCCAGTCTAATACGTTTGTCTAAAGATTCTCTTCAGGTACCCTGGCGTTATCATTATGATATGGCTTTTTTTTCACCCCAAAGGAGTGTTCTGGCCAGTGTCAAGTGAATGATTTTGTGGGTGACCCGACATTTGATCCGGCGACATTTGGTCCGGCGGCAGGTGGTCCGGCGGCATTTGATCCGGCCGACACTTGATCCGGCGGACAGTTGATCCGGCGACAATTGATCCGGCCTGATCCTTTAGAAGATTTTTTCTTCAAGTAAGTATGTAAAGAGGATATACGGCCGTACAACCAAAGTCGATGTACTTATATCTGAAGGCATCTTGAGTGAAAATCCGCTGTAAAAATATTTTTACTTACAATAATTTCGACTCTCCGAAGAAGCATGCGGCAATATAAAATACGACATACTTATACGTGCAGTCAGTTTAACAAAAAACCGTAAAAGATTCCTACTTGCGTATAACTTTTTTATCTGAAAATTACACTAGAGTCCCAACTGCTCTCAACCGTCTCGAGCCAGTGAGTGCCAATTGCATCCCCAACTTCGGTATGGTGTGATACTGAGGATAGTGGGGAGGGGAAGGAGATGTGGAAAACGTACCTGACTATTTCAAGTAATCCGATTAAATCTACATACACTGTACACCAGCGAACAAATTACAAAAATCATATGATATAAATTTTTTCATATTTTTATTTTTATTTTTTAGAACTTTTATCAAAACACAATAGTCCCAACTGCTCCCAACCGTCTGGAGCCAGTGAGATTATGGCATTCCTAATTTTGATATGTTGTGAGGCTGAAGATAGTGGAGAGGAGAAGGATATGTGAAAAAATTTCCCGGCTATTCAGATCTAGTCACCAAACACGCCTAGAGCCATTTCAAGTAAAGTTTCAATTCTGAATTAATACTAAGGAATAGCAAAATACGACATTCTTATATGTGCAACATCTACTTAAGCTTTAGGAGGCGGATATGTTTACCTTTGCCCCGGGAACCATTTATTGTATGGGTACGTTCCTTAAGTAAAGCTTATTTTTCCCAAGCCGACTGCATTTTTTAAATTTTATCATAGCTCCACGCATAAGGCCCTGAGAAAAAAAAATCACTCAGGGTCTATGTCATCCTTGGGGACACTGTGTGGAGGGTCTTTTTAATAAAAGGAAGGAGAGGAAGTTCTGAGAAAGAAAAATGTATTAGGGGTGGGTAGGAATCTTAGGCTCAATGTGTCCAGGAGTGACAGACGTATGAATCCACCTCCCCCACTCCGATGCAAGGTAATGGGTCGAGAGAGTCCGGCTGGAGAGATCTAGATTATGTCTGCCTCAAGCAGCCTCTCCCGATCCGGACCGCCACACGATAGATGAGGAAAAACATTTGCCACAAAGACCTAACCTCACTCCAAGAACCAAAGCACCCCTGTTAATTCACCAAACGTAGCGGACCACTTGGGATGACCTATGGCAGGAATGATGGTTATCCAATAAATGGTTCCCGGGGCAACGCTAAACATATCCGCCTCCTTAGTTGCCCCGGGAAATTTTTCTTTCTCAGAACTACCTCTCCTTCCTTTTATCAATTTATATCATGTGATTTTTGTAATTTGTTCGCTGGTGTACGGTGTACAGTTTTCCACATCTCCTTCCCCTCCCCACTACCCTCAGTATCACACCATACCAAAATTGGGGATGCCATTGGCACTCACTGGCTAAAGACAGTTGAGAGCAGTTGGGACTCTAGTGTTGGCTGAATTGTGAAAAAGTTATATCCTTTTGATTGACTAGATTCTTCCCAATGATTCTGCCATGTGGAAATCATGTTTTCCTTCAATTTTATGAAAATGTCATCGGTGTTTAAAAATTTATATAAAATATCCCCCGAAATAATTGCATCTTTCGCCAATGAATCGGCCTTTTCATAGGGTTACCGAAGTGACTAGGTACCCAAGCCAACACGATTTCTTTGCCAGAGTCGGTTAATTTATGAATTAAAGTGCGGATTTCAACACAGAATGGGTAATGGAAGGGGGAAGAGTTTAATTTTTGAAGTGCACTCAGAGAATCGGAGAGAATTAAGAAGTTTCCAATGTGATCATCGTCAATGTATTTGAGGGATTCAAAATTGGCTATACATTCAGCAATGAAAACGGAAGCCTCTTTTGGAAGTTTAATTTTTCTATCGACTTGATCTGATGGGCAATGGAACGCCGCTCCCACATGGTTTGATAAGGGAGACTTGGAACCATCTGTGTAAATAATTTTCCAGTCGAAATATTTCGAATTTAAAATTTGGATAAGTCTTCTTGGAGCTTCGTGATTATTAATTATGCCGAGAGAAAAAAGAATATTTGGTTTACACAAATGAATACAAAAGGAGTTGGCATATAAAGGAAGTCTGTCTGGTGGATTTAAGAGGGGTTGGAGGCTTTTAACAAGAAGAGGGATTGATTTTTTCCTCCAATATGGAAGTGATTTCACTTGAACAGTGAGTGCAGTAATTTTGTTTTTCAGTGGGTGATTAGAGAGCCTTAAGCATTTAAATAAAAACTTGTCAGCCAGTAAAGCGTTAATTGAGGAAGAATGCATTGCTCCGATAATCAATCTTAAACTTTGAAATTGGATACGGTCCAACCTCGAGAGATTCTTTTTAGAAGTGGGTTCGATGAGGAATGACGCGTAATCGAAATGACTCCTAACATATGCGTTATAAAAAAGTTTTTGGGTGAATGGGTGTCTTCCCCACCAGACCCGTGTGAAACGACACGTAAAGTGTTAGGGCCAGCTTGACATTTGTTAATGATTAAATTAACACACGGGTTCCATGTTAACTTAGATTCTAAAATTACCCCAAGGAATCTTATCTGTACCTACATAGGGAGAATTGAATTATTTATTTGAACTGTTACACGCGGAGTAACAAGTTTTCTGGAAAAGACGATAACATTGCTTTTGAACGGAGAAATTTCTAAGCCATGATTTGTAAACCAGGTATCAAGGTTTTTCATGCAAATGTTAATCACTTCCTCCAGAATAGCAATAATTCGTCCTGAAATATATATTCATCCTTCAGAAATACTTCAGTATGCAGATGATCTTTTATATATATATATATAAAGATCATCTGCATACTGAAGTATTTTACAAGATGGATGCATACTCCGATGCAGTTCAAAGGTATATATATTAAAAGGGATAGGACTAAGGAGGGAGCCCTGAGGCAAACCCTTGTTTACTATTCTTTCCAGTGGAGGAGAATCCAGCACCTGGATTTGAATTTTCCTGGTAAAAAGGAGGTTAATTATAAAACTGAAAAGCTTATGAGGGATGCACTTTTAATAATTTATTTTTTTTACATGAGCTCCACACAGGAGGCCCTGAGGAAAATAATTTCCCTCAGGGCCTATGTCATCCTTGAGGATGCTGTGTGGAGGGTTTTTTTAAAGCAAAGAAAGGAGAGGAGAGTTCTGGAAAGGAAAAGGGTTTAAGGGGTGGGTAGGAATCTGGGGTTCAGTATGTCCTGGTCATCCTCCTCCAAGACCTAGACAAACCTCACCCCATGAACCCGGGCACCCCTGCTAAATCACCAAACGTAGCGAACCACTTGGGGTGACCTATGGCAGAGGTGTTGGTTATACAATAAAGGTTCCCGGGGCGGCGGTACCCATTCCCGCCTCCCAAATTGTAAAAATAAAACATCTAATCAAACATTGTCAAAAGCTCCGCACACATCAAGGCAAACACCGACAAGGGATTCATTATCGGCTAGGGCCAACTGGATATCAGAAGTCAGGATGGACACACTTTCGATGGTACTTTTTCTTTTTCGAAAGCCATAGTGAGAGCTGGGGAGAATTTTCTCATTTTTTTCATACCAGTCTATGCGTCTTTTAATCATATATTCAGCTATTTTAACTAAGGAAGATGACAGAGTTATAGGTCTTTAAGAAAGTCCAGAGTCTTTCTGGGATTTCAGAATGGGAACAATTATTTGAGTTTTCCAGGATGATGGAATTTTGCCAGAGTCAAAGATCAGATTTATAACTGAAAGAAAATAGTTTATTGTGGTAATGTCGTAGTTTTTAATAAAGCTTTAAAGAATTCCTTCTACACCAGCGGATGAGTCTATGAGATCGTTTAAGACCTCCCTAAGTTCCGTTAAATTGAAGTGGGTGTCCATCCAACTAGAGATGGGTAAGTTCTGCATTTTTCCGGAGGCCTCCGAGACGTGCTTCCTTTTAAAAGTACTTGAGTTGGAGCAGGTCCTGGAAGTCACTCCTGACTCGCGAATGACCCGAGCGCGCAAAAGAATTCAAACGCGCAACCTGCTTCCGACTCTCAAATGCCTCGAACCGAGATGCTCGGGTTCTACCCTAGCCGGAGCTCGCAAAAAGAACTCGAACGCGCCACCTACTCCCGGCTCGTACATGTGGCTCGGACCGTGACGCACGGGTTTGTCGAGTGCGAACTGCCACCGCGCGCCGCGTCCCTATGCCACCCAACTGTGGCTCGGCCCGCCAAGTACTGTACCGGGTTCTTTGGGAGCAGTCGATTTGAAAAGGGAGTAGGAGTAGGAGCCGCTTCGCGTGAAGAACCAGAGTTTAAGAGCCCACTCCAGCTGAACCTGCACATCGCTACATCCAACCCCGTGTTTTAAATGAGTATGTGAATTCTGTTTCATTAAAATTACTTACAGTTTGAGGAGCTAGTTTATAGGAAAATTCCTTCACCCACTAGAAGTGAGTAGTCGAGTCACCATTGGGAAGTAAGAACCCTTTAACCGACGAATTGAATTCCAAACAACTGAAAGATAAACTTCGGGAGATAACGATGAGAAATTTTTTTTACAGCTTTGACGTGTTTTGTTTTTAGAAGACGTTTGGTCATAGCTTCAATCTGTTTATACTGAAGGAAGTTCTCCACATTCATATTCGTTGAATAAATTTTCGCATATTTTTTCCTCGTATCTACTGCGTCTGAGCATTCAATATCCCACCAAGGAGCTGGGGAGGTTTCCCTTTGTTACGTGTCGTTTTAATGGGGATAAATTTTTCTGCGACCGTAATGACTGCAGACACCAATAAATCATAACATTCCGCAACATTTTCTGTAGTTGGAGAGGGAAGATTTTGCACGAAGAACTTTGTATGATTTGAATAGTCATTCCAGTTGTCTCTGGCAGTTAAGAACCTTAGTTTTTGACTACTGCACTTGACATTTTTGTTGGAATGATAAATATTTGAGGATTCAGTGAGGATGGGGTAATGATCACTCCCATGAGGGTCATCCAAAACCTTCCATAACAGGGATGCGGCTATGCTAGAATTGCAAATAATAAGATCAACAACCATGCTGGGTCGCTGACCAGGCACCTGAAGATGGGTAGGAGAACCATCATTGATGATACAAAAGTCTAGTTCGTTGAGTAGATCAACAATATCTCTGCCCATTCTGTTACAATTGTGAGCTCCCCATAATCCGTGATGGGCATTAAAATCTCCCAGGATAAGAGAAGGGGGGGTGACCTTGGAAAACATTGCTTTCAGGATTGATTTTAAAGGTTTGTTAGATGGTGATATATACAAAGAAATGATTGTAGTGTCAAAAACCTTTGCGGCCGTCACTTGAAAAAGACAACCAAATGGTTTTACATCTTCTACTGGGGAGAAGGGTAATGATTTTTTAATGAAAATAGCGGAGCCGCCCTTTCCATCTTGACGGTCGTCTCGAAGACAGTGGTATCCCCTGACTCTGAAATCAGAATCCGGTTCCAGCCACGTATCCGAGACGGCAGCCACTGCAATTGAGTTTGAGTGTACTGTGTTTAAAAATTCTTCAGTCTTATTTCTAAGACTATGAAAATTCCACTGAAGAATCCTCATCAGAGGAGCCATTTCTAGTTGAGTTGATAATATTAGTAATTTGTTTAGCAACGTGGGACGGTATTTGAATGTTGTTTTTATTTAACGTTTGTAAAATATGTACAAATGAGGTGATTAGTGTAGAGTTAAGGTCTATATTATAATTTTGTTCTTTACTAGATGACTTTAGGAAAGTATTGAAATATGAACTGGAAGGAAGTTGTCCGTAGGGAACCACAGAAGGGATTCGTGATTAGCATTATTTTTTTTGTTAGAACTCTAGGTTTCACGATCCTTTCAACAGTTTTTCCAAATGAAGAAGAAGAAGGTTGAGAAGGGGTGGAATTTTTAAAATTTTTGGAAGTTACTTCAGATTAAGATGGAATGGATTTGTTAAACATTCTTGATGCTTCCGCATAAGAGGTGCTCTTCTCGGCCATTGTGTGTTTAATACTGCACTGCCTTGATAGTTCAGGGCAAGTTTTGCTAATGGACATGTGAATACCGGAGCAGTTTAAACATTTATAATTTTCCTCTATTTTATCGCAGGAATCACCACTATGGGACGAACTGCACTTGAAGCAACAAGGTTCTGATCTGCAGAGGTTCTTCGTGTGTCCAAATCTGCAGCACTTGTAGCACTGCACAGGTGGGAACACATAGGGCTGCACTGGTAGAGAGACGTTAAACATAGTAACATTTTGTGGAAGGTCTTTGCTGTCAAAGGTTAGGACAACGGATTAGGAGGGTCTGCATTCTACAGAATTTCCCGTATTAAACCTGTAATTTAGACGACGCGCTTTTAAAACTTTTCCGAAACCTTGAGGAATGTTCTCCAGGATGTCCTTTGTCGACCAGTGCGGTGGGATCCCTTCTGTGACACCTAGCCTTGTAACCTGATATGTAGGTATGAAAACGTTGTACTTACAAGTTTTTTTTGGCAACATCAGATTTTACAAAGCTATTGGCCTCAGCTGCTGTCTTGAATTCAACAGAAAGACGGTTACGGCCAACCGACTTAACTCCATTCCAGACTGGGTGGATTTTATTTTTAAACATAAAATGTCCAAAGTCCACATCGTATAAATTTGATTGTTTTTATCCTTTGAAATTTTAGTCTCATGTGTTGTATAATGTATGGTGGTCTATCAAGATTATTAATTATTATACAGACGTGACATCTGTAACGGAGTAGTGGTTACCAGTGGGGCGAGTGTGGGGGAAGGGCTTGCTGGACTTGGGTTTGAAATCGAGGAAGAAGTGGACGGAATTACATCCTGTAAAACAGAAGAATTATTTTGAAAGGAGTCGTTTTGCGTGGAGGGTATTTTACGATGTATCTGTTCAAAATCTGTTGTATTTCTATTATCTGCTGGTTTAGCAATTTTTCTTTTTTTTGACGTAATCGTTACGAAGTCCGAAGCCTCCGGAATATTAACCGCGATCATTTTTTTCATAACACCCAAGGATTCAGATAGCAAACCATCCTAATGGTTTTTCTTGATCCATTTACGAACAAATCTAAAGGACACAAATCAAAAAAAAATTGCCTTAACTGCTCCGAAAAACCAATTACATAACACAAATACTTACTGTGAAAACAAATATACTAGTTAAAACTATATTACACTAATTTACAAAACTATTTTAAAGCTATTATCTATATAAAATGATTAATTTTGTAAAGAGGGATGAAATGACACTGGCACAGTTGGACAGTAGCCTTTGTTTTCCCATGGAATGGCATTAAATTTACATCAGCAAATTAATAAATGTAGATACAGTGTTCACTAACCAAGCTAACAATATTTACATCTCTGATTTTTTTTTACTTTTTATTAGTTAAAAATCCCTGGATGTGAAAAATAAATTTTAAGATTTCTTACTTCAAATAACATCCCATTTTTCATATTTTCTTTTTTACTTCTCAAACAACTCCATAATTTGTACTTAAAATTCACCGAAAATCTATTAAATGGGTACTTCTACGTACCACATGAATTTGTTGACACGAATTGTTATTGTAAAATTCAGCTTTCCTCCAAGAGTCAAAAAAAAATCCAAGACGATGGAGAAAAATCTACCACTTAATCATTGCTGCCAATCTTCTACCTTTGTTTGAAATCTAACATAAGCAGTACTTAGTAATAACCTAAGTCCTCATACCCCCGATAATGAAAATTCTGATGATGGTTTATGAGTTTATGAATGGAAAAGCCCGTGTGTCCCTTGACAAGAGCCATGTTAGTAAGGAGATGCATGTTAGGCATTATGGGTCGAATTTCTTAAGGCGAGACATAACCACGTTTTTCCCGGGGGTTTGCCCGAGGCTCACATTTTAATTTATTTCGGCGAATTTGTAATTGAATTATCATTTTTATTTCCATGCCTCACAAGGGATGTGAGTTATTTATATTTTGTATTAATATAAACAGTACGTTGCAATCATTTTTTTTTTACTTACAACGCCTTTAAAAAATTGTAATACGTTGTACAACTAAAGTTAGCGGTGAGCACCAGATTTTATTTTTCTAGACGATGAATTAATAACTTCGGGAGGTATTCATTTAGAAACATTTTAAATATTAGTAACACATTCTTCAGAATTCATTAAAATGAACCTGGCAGAAAGGTCGAATCTCCAGGCCCGCTAGTGTGAATTCGACCGTCCAATACACCTTGCAGCGGGCCCATATTTGTTTACACGCTTTCTTCACTTACGTCATTCTTCTTCTCTTCTTTGATAGGGCAAATTCGACAGGAGACCCGTCCACTACACGGGTCGCGAGTCGCAATTTGTACACATGGCTTCTTTAGTTACGTCGTTAAGATTCTGAACATATTTTAGGGTATATGTCGACTTAATGGAAAATACTTACTATGATGAAATGCTTCGGAGACAATTTTTTATAAATAAATACGGATCATTCTCTTTTCTCTCCGCGCCCCTTCCTTTAGTATCTAACCTAATTTGGGAGGCGGGTATAGGCACCTCCGCTCCGGGAACCATTTATTGGATAATCAACACCTCTGACATAGGTCAACCCAAGTGGTTCGCTACGTTTGGTGACTTAGCAGGGTTGCCCGGGTTCATGGGGCGAGGTTTGTTCGGATCTTGGCGGCTGATACGTCTACCCACCAGCAGCACGGCAGGCCGGATCGGGGGAGAATGGTTGAGGGAGTCACTTTGACTTCTCCAGCCGTACTTTCTCGGAACATCGCCTCGCACCGCAGTGCGAGGGACGGATTCATACATCCATACAATAAATTTGTAGATGTAGTCCAATTACTCTCCATCGACTATCATTACACATGAGTGTTTGGTGGCGTATAGAGGCAATTATTGCCCATTTCGTGTATACATGAAGTCGAAGCCAGCTAGGAATGGCATACGTGTGGAACATGCAAGTTTATACTGGCATGATAAATAATAAACGTGAAGTAAATTAAGGCAATCGTGTTGTAATGGAATTGTTGGAACCTAAATCTGACACAAATAGGGGCATAACCACAGATATTTTTTTTAACACTCCTGGATACACGGACCCCAGATTCCTACCCACCCTAATACCCTTTTCCTTCCCAGAACTTCCTCTCTTTTCTTTCCTAAAAAGACCCTCCACACAGCATCCCCAAAGATGACACAGGCCCAGGGGGGAATTATTTTCCTCGGGGCCTCCTGTGTGGAGTTAATGTAAAAAAAATCTGATTGGGTCACTACTCAAATTTAGGGTTTCCATAGACCCATTGGCTCCGTGCGCTTCCCAAAAAAGAAAGGAAGGCCGGAGCTCGAAAATTTCAACCATAAAGTTTGTCTTTTGACGTGTTTCGGATTTGTAGAAGAAGCGCTCGTGAATTATAATAAATTAGCAATAATTACAAAATTCAATCAGTTTATTTACATACCATAATATGTTATAAAATTAATTTACTTATTTATATACAACATTTTTTTAAATATACATATTTTAACATATCATGAAAACTAACAATACAAATGGTTTATTCGGTAAAAGGTTTTTTAGTGATACATGTAGGAATAATATTGTAAGACATGTCCAGAGAAAAAAATCTCTTCATTATAGAAATAAGAAATGCTGTAGAAATAGAAATATTATTATGTGGGTTCATCTTAAAAAATATTAAAAATAGGTAGGTAACTAAGTCATTACCAATTGCAAAATCAGTATTAAATTAACAGTTGTTATAAAGAGGGGAAAATGTTTTAATTATTTTGAAAGCTTGAAACACTCAACATTTAGGTGATGCACCACGTTGCGTAAAATTCAGGATCAGGCTGCTAACAATAACACTCCTTATATAGATTGCGATAAGGTTTAAATTTCTACACCAGCCGCCTATTTTGATTTATTCACAAAAAAACATTGCCAAAAAGCGAGTTTTATTTTATTTTGCGAAGCTCAAGCATAAATATTTAAATGTTTTTCGATAATTTTCTAAAGAATTTATTTTTTAGCATTAAACAAAAAAACTACAACCGAAAAGGAGTTCGTAAGAAGGAGATTTTGTACTTTAAAGCAGTTTTTATAGGCCTGATACTTTTATTTTTTCCGAGATTATTTAAAAGGATAATCAAAAAAATACTCGATTATTTCAAAGGCAAAACACAAATATGTTCTACTGGCATTATTTCGTCATTATTCAATAAAAGCATCCAAAATATTTCATTGAAAGATCTAATTTAAACAAGAATCACATGATTTTGGGTAGCAGTGCAACACGGGAACAATAATTTTGAATACAACATTATTTTATTTTAAGTTATCATAAAAATTAGAATATTGGAATGCTGAAATAAGATTGTACGAAGCTCTTCATTTTATATTTTCTCTTCAAGAAAATTTGGTTATTATTTTTACTGTGATCCTATTCAAAATATTTACCAATTCAAAATTTATCCGAGCTCGTAATGAGGTAACTAATTTTAAATGTGCTTACTGAAATACTCAAGGCTCTAGTTAGTAAGGTTACATTCAGAGGATAAAACGGGAATTAAGAACTGAGAAAATGGAATTATTATTATAATATTAACATAAGAGGTAAACTAACTTAATATAAAACTAGTCAAAATTACTAACAATCACAGCTATAGTATAATAATATATGTACGTTTAATCGGTTTGTATGGCTTTGCCAGCATTTAAAACTGATGATTGAAAATATTAATATGATACCCAATAGTATCCATAGACACCTTTAGAAAAGATATATATCTTCAGTATATATATCTTAACCGTAGCCAGAAAAAAATGCACATATATAATAATGCATCGATGTTCCTTCACAAAAGAAACACAAACATGATATAAAGGTGATATTATTTTATCTACAAAAAAATACATACGTATACATAGTTCAACACACCCTATCTAAAATACAGTATCAGAAAATCACCGCTATAACACAGAGACATCCCTAGCATTTTTTTTTTAAATTATACAACTTATGCTAAAGAATTGCAGTTTACGAGTACCAACTCGTTATCCGGCTTTGCCCGGATTTTGGAAGCAAAATGGGGTCTCGTAAATTTCGACAGTTAAAATGATGTTAAAAAGCTACAAAGATCATCATAGAAAAAATAGTTGTGAGTTAAATAGTTTCGATTATAAAATCAAGATCTTAGAAGTTGTTTAAATTTCATGACTCCAGAGCTCACCGTTGGAGAGTTTTTGCAATTTAACTTTAATTCTTATTTTTTATACCTTCAAGGTATAATAAATAAGAATTAAAGATATTTTCGGTTCATTTACAGCAAGACTATGTAAAAATTTGCTTCAATGTTATCTTAATAAGTTGATGAAAGTTTGCATATGTAGTAATCATCAGAGGGCGTGTCGAAATACAAACAGATATATATGTTCATTTTTAAAATAGTATAAAAACATGCAGGAAATAATGAATAGTTGATTTGTAAAAAATAACTCATTTGAATTGTATTGCTTGTTCACATTGGCGATTTACAGAGTTAAAAGATTTATATATAGATCGGAAAAATACAACACCTACATTCAGGTTTCTAAATATAACCTCTTATAATATTTATTGTATCACTGTTGTTTTGTCTTTAGTGCCTATCTTAGCTTATTTTCTTCTAAATTATATTTTTAAAATATGGAATGTTATGTCAAATATCGAACAGTCTATTATTCTTTTTAAAAATAATAATCAAAATCCTGTCATTTAAAAATGAAATAGGTGTTTAAAATATTCGTATTATAACTAATAAAGAACAATAGAAATTAAAGAAATGTTAAATAAACAACTTTTGAGCTAATTTTATGACAAGCAAATAAATTCTCAGATGAAGTCGTACAAAACGACAAGAATTTTGAAAATTGACAGTATTTCAAATTCAGTCTGACATCAACTTTTGAGTATAATAAATAGAAGATTTTTGCATTTACAATCTCTAACGATTACGCTGGTTATGTAGGATGTAGTAAAATATCGTTGGTTGACGTTTAGAGAACCCCCGTAGTTCACCCAAAGAATAGTTGTTCTGACGACATAGAGGACTGCCATCATCAAAAGCTTGACAAATTTTACGAGCTTTTTGACCAAAGTTAGAAGCCCTTCTGTGTGCCTTAAATAAGTTTTCATTCTGTAATGTCTTCTGTTTATGCATTACGTTAAACAACAACCAATTCTTGCAACTCTAATCACAATGTTTATTATAGGTTCATAAGTTTGTACGACATCGAGTTATAGTTAACAATAGTATAAATAATTGTATCACTTGTATTTATACGCTGCAGAACCTGCAAAGGCAAAAAACATTATTTACTTTTAGGTTATTTATAATACCGGATGAACACGACGAAACACCATAATTCTGGACATCAACTACATGATCATTCGAGTCGATTGTTTTGAGCACGGCTCCACAAACGCCGAGGAATTAACAAAACTGCGACTCAACAAGTGTCCCGCCACAGATCAATGGCGTCCATAAATCTATCGTTGTGTATCACCCGTTTGGTAATTACTCGTATTTTTCTTGGTCGGTGGGGGGTGTGATTTTATCTTCCATTTTAACCGAGTCCTTTCCTCGTTCCATTTGGACCGCTTCCACTTCGATGGACTTGTTGTATTTCCAGTTTGGGGGGTATCCGAACTTGGGGATGTCGTTCCACCACTGCTCGTCTCCGGAAGCCCAGATTACGAACACGCAGTTGGTCACAATGAAGACGCCGAACACAATCCAGAAGACCGTTCTCCATTGCTCCAGGGTACTCTGAAAAATCATTAAACATTGTTATTTTCTAGTGGAATCAGCAAGCATACAAACAAAAACAAAACAGAATTTTAGCCAACAAGACTAAAATTAAAATAAAAAAATCGAGTGCAGTTAACACGTGGTGGAAGCGAAACTTTACCAAAACAATCTCAACCAATACTTGAAAAGAGTGGTCATAATCAAAACAACCAATGAGCGCAGACCAGCTTAATATCCGTTTCATATATCTTAACCAATAGGACCCTTTAAAAGTGACATCAAAGCAGTCAATGAGCGCAGTTGTGCGTCGCAGGTGCACTAATCTTCAATTCCATTTCATCCGAAATCCAAATCATAGCGGGGCTATACAAGTTTCACTTCAAAAACATTGCTGTGTAACTGATTGATATTGAAAGACACATCTGAAAATATGCTCGGAACTTCTCACCCCAATAGGAATTCGATCTCTCAGTAAGTCAATTTCCTAAGATAAAACATTTTCCAAAATATATCCATTGGAATAGCTAATAGCATCTATATCCAATCATTAGAAAAATGGGTGGAATTCGGGGAAAAGGATATAAATGAGATAATTCAATACTCACATCAGGTGTCAAAACCCCGACCAGGTAGGGCGTGATGATGCCGGAGAGTGCTCCGATACCGTTGACAATAGCCATGAGGGTGCCTGCGAAGTTGGTGCTGAGGTCCAGCGCGTTGACCTTCATGCCCGGGAAGAAGGCGCCCATGAGTCCCATGGATACTGTGAACAGGGCAACCACCGCGAACTCGTCGTTACCCGCATATGAGGCCAGGATGATGCAGATGGCTGGTCCGATAGAAGCTAGAATTTAAAAAAAAAAACAAGTTATTTAAGGTGTTGCTTAAATTTTGACATATGATTCGGGTTCAGTTCGCTCTTTACTTTCCGTGTACCGATTTTGCTGAATTTTTCAATTTTGACTTTGACTGAATGAATCCAAATATGGACTTGATTTACTCGAAAATGAAAACTCAAATCCAAAAAGTTATACCACGAAATGGACACCAACGTGTTGTAGATTCGCCAGTTTTCTGCCAATCAATTAAAGTGGTAATGTGCTTCACATATCGGTCGCTTAGATCATATACGGCCTCCATGGCCGAGAGGTAAAGCTTTGACTTAATAAAAAATAATATGTATAAAATTTAAAAAAAATTTTTTCGCTAAACTCATCACTCGGCACTTTATTGAAGATAGACGAAAATTTAATAAATCATAGCCAGGGCTGTAACGTGATGTTCTGTGGTAACAATAAAATAAGGCATTTAAGGTCGTTTCGTGGCTTTCATATGTGTTAATTGTGATTGAATATTAATCTTTTAACAGCCTGTGTCAAACTTGTGGTTAGGATGTGCACTTCTGTGTTGATCAAAGTTTCAATTTGAGGCCTTCTATCGAATCATTCAACAATCGCAAATTCACTTTGTTGCGTAATTTTAATTTAATGAAAATAAATAACTTTGTGTAATTTTAAATGATTCTTTTTTATTGACTGTGTAAACGCAAGCGTCAAAAAGGCTGTTTGATGACGGAATTATTTGCAAAATCATTTTGCATGAATTTTTGATGATAAAAAAAATGAATTACAATTTATGGGATTCGAATTAATGGGGCTCTACTGTAACCGTTTTTAGTAGTGACCGACCGAAGGTTCGGTTTCGACAAGTTTCGGCAAAAAAATCTAGTTTCGGTTTCAGCAGAAAATCTCCCGAACCTTCGGCCGCACCGAAACTCTGCGTTCGTGAATTGTCGCGCGTCATTCGCCTGACTTCGGGTGAGATCGTCGCTCGTGTGTCACCCGCCAACATCAACTGACAAATTTTTGTTCCAAGTTTGTTGGTTAATTTGTTTGTTTTATAGCAGTAATGTCAAAAAAATAAATTATTATTTTTTCGTACTTTTTTAATAATTTTTTCATACATTTTTCTACTTCAATTATTTTTTTTTTTATTTAATTTAACACGTATAATAAGAATGTCGTGATTGTAAACGCAATTAAAATTAAAATACTCAATTAATGAGGTCCTTCCTTTATAATGTAAGTGTTGATTATTGATATTTTTTTTTGTTCCAAGAAGTAGTTAACATGTGTTGTTAATTTTTGTTTGTTTTTCAGCAGTTATGTATATAAAAAAAAAAATTCACGTACTTCAATTATTGTTTTTTAATTCATTTAACACGTGTTAACTTTCCATATAAGTGTAAAAAAAAAAGCCAAATTTCAGTAAACAATAGATTTTTAACATGTCTAAAAAAGTTTCATTTTCGGTTTCGGCCGAAACTGAAACAGATATCGAAGATTCGGTTTCGGTGGAAAGTCCTGTTTCGGTCGGACACTAGTTTTTAGTTGCGTGCAAACGACTTTTAGAAGAAGGGTAGGTACATGGTTTCTAATCATCAATCACGTAAACATTCAAAGTGCACTGGATGCACTGTGCAATTATTAATTTTTAATTAATTGATTATTTTCTTTATATTTTCTCTACACAGGAGGCCCAGATTAAAAATAATTCTCTCGTCATCTTTTGGGATGTTGTGTGGAGGGTTTTTTTAAGGAAAGGGAGGAGAGAAAATTCTGGGAAAGAAAAGGGTATGAAGGGTGGGGAGGAATCTGGGGGTTAATGTATCCAGGAGTGAAGGACGTATGAGTCCATCCCTCCCACTGCGGTGCAAGGCGATGATGGGTCGAGAGAGTTCGGCTGGAATGGTCTAGGTTAGATCTCCCTCAACCAGTCTCTTCCGATCTCGCAAACACATCCGCCGTCAAGAACCCGGGCACCCCAACTAAGTCACCAAAAGTAGCGAACCACTTGGGGTGACCTAGTATGAAAGTTTGACTGAAAACGATGATTATGAATCTATTCAATTCATTAAAAATATTGCACTGGATTTTTTGTTTGGTATTTACAGTCGTCGAAATATTGACAAATACATATTGTGTAATTGCTAAGTAAGAATTATATTGAATAAAAGGAACTCACCAATAGTTGTGAAAGTTTTTCTGGCGTTGGTGGTGGTTATCCACTTCTTGTCAACGGACAGATCACAGATCCAGCCGAATCCGATGGAGGTGAACCACATGACGATGTAGGGCAGGGTGGCCCAGATACCGGTCTTCAACACGTCGAACTTTAGCACGTCCCTCATGTACTTGGGCAGATCAGTCACCATGGTGAAATATCCCCAGTCGTGGCCGACCTAAACAAAACAAGGGAATAAATAATTTACCGATATCAGCTACATAATTATATGATGTATAGATAGGCACAAAAAATGGTAGATCGAATATTGTAATATATTACATCCATTTCTAATTTAAATGCACAGTACCTTTCGGATAGTGTAAAATTGGGAAACAAAATATCACTGCAAAATATACAAATATTTTATTTTAGCAAGCAGGTCGGTAGAGACATTACTGTTAGCCAATATAAAACTAAACAAAAAGAAACTGGACCATTCTGCTGTTTACTCTTTGAATTACCCATTTTTTGTGCTATTTTCAATTAGATAACTTTAATAATTTCTTCTGAGTTGGCATGGAACCATATAAAATAATATGTCATATATGACTACTAACAATGTATCATGTAAACATTTATTAAATAAAAAAATAAAAAAAATTAAAATAAATATTAATTTACGTGAAACACGTTTTTTTTGTTTCCTGAAGAAGATAAGAAACATTTTAAATTTTTTTTTGCAATTTTTTAAAATACATATATTTTAATATTTTCCTTTTTTTGAGAGTTTCATGGTGGAATTCCATTATAATACAGGGTGTCCGGGGGTAAAGTGCAATAACTTCGGGGGGTGATTCTACATGATAGTACAAGTAAAAAAGAAAAATAACTTTTTTAGAAATTCCAGCTTTTAGGGGTAGTTTTGAGGTAAAAAGATAAAATTAGTCGGGCGTGTGCGGCCAGATTTATTATTTTCCGCTGTTACGATACGGGCCAATCACAATCGAGTCGGGCGCCCGGCAGGCTCTCAGCAAGTAATATCGTACCTCACACTAAGGATTTTTAGTAGGTACGTCTTTTTGTATGGGAAAAAAAATGTTGGAATTTCGGAAAAAGTTGTTATGTAATCTTTTTTACTCCTATCATCATGTAGAATCACCTCCCGAAGTTAATGCACTTTACCCCCGGACACCCTGTATATTAATATATTTTAATATATGTTTCATGACTTTTATTAATACCTTCCTGATCGAGAATAGCTCGTGTTTAGGAAGGAAGTATTTTCATAAATAAAAAATTTAAATACTTTTATTAAAATAAAATAAATTTTTGGTACTTCTTGTACTGTATTATATGGTAATTTTTTACTATTTTTTTCCCGTTTTCTGATGAAAAAACTTGAAAGGAGGTTGCTTTTGCTTAGAATATATCAATGGCCTAGTGCATATGTTATATGTGCAATTTGAAAATTCAATTTACTAGAAAACTCCAGGTAAATTTTTAGTTGTAAAGTGATCAAATTATTATGAATATACACTTTTTATCCATTCTGATGAAATAAGTCATGAAAATTTCTATTTACAAATTAAGTCGTCTTGATAAATGCTTTGCAAAACACATAATTCTTTTGACTTAAAACTGCATTTAACACTCAGGTGGGCAAGGCCATCGATAAAACATTGAAATGTTGAAGATGGAACGTGTACCAGTCTAAATCACTAAAGTGCCATATGTATATATGTGAGAAAAAAAGGTGATAGTTACCTGAGCGCAGATCAGAGCCCACAGAGGTACAGAAGTGAGGATAGCGATCCATGGTGTGGGGATTCCCTTAGGTCTTCCTCCGCCCAAAGCCTCCTCGAGGTATTTCTTCTCACTGTCGGAGATGTAGGGGTGAGAATTGGGGTCATTGTAGCAAAGGATTACCTGAAACACGAAAATTAATATTTTATTAGCCATGATAGTTCACAACTATCACTCACAACAAGTTTCAGCTCAATCGGAGGTCGGGAAGTGGGTTAATTTCCACGTCCAAGATTTGCATTCATTCAAGAAAACCAAATCGAAATTCAAATATGTTTCCTTAAAAGGTGGCCATCTTTGATCCGGTTCGGTGATTTCCAGACGTCCGGTAGAATAATGTGTGTTTTAACGTATTTTCCGGTATTTCAATGGAAGGTCCTGTAAAAAATAAAGTTACAAATCCCTTCGGCACCGATCCTCAAGATGATATCGACTGCCTCAAACGAAAATGGGGTAAGTGATACATTTTATTTTTTAAAAAGGTGAAAGAAATCTTGTAAAATAAAAGCAATTATCCTTTTATTCTAATAATAGGTAAATGTTAGATGTTTCTTTCCTGAACGGAAACGTCGCACGTCGTGAAATATTATTTTTCTTCTCAAAAGTAGAGATCTATAACCTTTTCGGCTTGGAATAACAGACAATATGTATTTGTTTAGTTGGTTTATTTCTGCAATTTCAGTATTTCGAACTCACCCAAAGGCAGAACCACGCCAGACCAATGCCTCCGAACAGGTAGAATACACCAGGCCAGCTGCCGTTGCTCATGATGACTCCTGACAGAAGGGTTCCTGCAATGTTTCCTATTTGGGCCCCTCCGAACACCAGCGAACCCATGCGGCCTCTCTCTTCCAGGGGCGCCCATTGAGCCAGCAGGGCGTTGAGGGCGGGGAATGTGGTACCCTGGAAATAAAAGATTATTACTGTAACATACGTCATATTATACATATACATTTATTGGATAACCAACACCTCTGACATAGGTCACCTCAAGTAGTTCGCTACGTTTGGTGACTTAGCACGGATGCCCGGGTTCATAGGGTGAGGTTTGCCCAGGTCTTGGCGGCGGAAGCCGGATCGGGAGAGACTGAAGGACCTTTCCAGCCGAACTCTTTCGACCCATCGGCATCGCATTGCACCGCAGTTTGGTGGATGGAATACGTCCGTCACTCCCGGGAACACTGACCCCCAGATTCCTACGGTGGTAGGTAACATTAGTTACCTACCACCGTCTCATTAAGCAAGTATTTTTTAAAGTGAAAATTTTTGAATAGTATTTTTGTTGCTTCGTAAAAACAGGCCCATTTTGAAAATATGACATAACAATTGTTGAAAATCTTTCCGATATTCTCCACAATGCAATCGCAGCGCCATTGTGGAGAATTCGTGCTATTTGATCTGTTTTTTTTTATGATTTAGACTGTTTTGTTAATTCTATGAATAATCACTTACAATGAATAATCACATAAGTACTATGTATTTCCATAAGGTTCATTTACGTAATTAGCAATACACTAGGAAGTGAGGTAACAGGAAAAAGAAACCATTAGCAAATAAAGAAAATTTGCAAATTAATATTTTCTTATGCAATGAAGTTTCTATAACATTTGGTGCAAAAATCCAAAGTTATGGAGCATTCCGATTACCATTTTGTTAGAAAAGGCGTTCAAAGCAAAAACTGATAAATGATGATTATAAATTATTACTAGCTGGTTGCCGGCATGCGTTGCTATGCCATTTAATAAAGTTTTTTTTCTCTCTGCGTGTCCTTTACCATTAGTCCCATTCCCCTTCCGCCTCTCTTCCTCTCCCGTCTCCCCTTCCCCTCTCCCACAACGCCTCCTTCACCTTCCCTCTCCCCACTCCACTCCACCCTTCCCCCGTCCCGCGAATCCCCCTCCCAGGTTCCCCTCCCCCTCCCGCGAACCTCCAACCCGAGTTCCCCTCCCCCCTACCGCATTCCATACATTCAGTCCCGGTACATTCAGTTTTCAAACAGCTCGCGTGCCACTTTTTTTTTTAATACAAATTTCATAATGCCAGAGCTCACCAGTAGTTTCATACAAACCTTGTCCTGACAAGAAAGAACACGAAAAATTATTATTATCCAATTTGGTGTAGTCGTTCGGAAGTTATGCGGGTACCTACATACATTTCGGCGATTCATTTTTATTTATATGAATACGAGTAGAAGATAGAAAATACCTAATACTCAAAAATTTTAATTATTTAAGAATTAGAGTTTTTTTAATATGTCTTTGAGATGTGCTTCACGCTTTTATCGCTCATAAAATGGTTTATAAAATTTCCCAATTTCGGAAGCATTTGTAGTAAGAGTGCTAGTAAAAATCTACTCCGCAAGTAGGTAACTAGCTAAATTTCCACAATTTGATCTTCTAAGCACCCCCCCCCCCCCCTTTCCACCTCCCCCCCTGTTGATCTTTTCCACCTCTCTCCCCCCCACTACTTCCATTTCTACCCACCCTGTCTTTCTATACTTGGTACTTTAGTTTTTAGTACATATAATGTCCTGATGAAGAGAACATCGTTCTCGAAACATGTTGATTTTTTAAATAAAGATTATTGTGGTAAAAACAAAGTGTTTTTAATTATTTTATTAATAAAATGGAGTCACAAAGTGAATTTGCAAAATTTTAAGAAGTGGTTATTGATCGATTGATGTTACTAAACCTACATATCTCTTCGTGTCACATATAAAAGAGTTTTTTTTTAATATTTCTGAACATTCTTTGAGAAAGTCAACTAAAAAAAGTGGTCGCCGAAAATCGGATGTATATTTGATTTAATATGCTTATTTGAAGGAGGCAAAGTTTTGAATTTGTGAACAACAAAATTAAAACGAAAATACGCGGAATAAGTACCTAAATAAATTCACAGTGATACCATTTATGACGATTTAATTATGAACTGTAGACAGATGAAAATTAAATTGTGGTTTCCATTATATTTAGGTAAGTAAACAAGTACCATCAACCAACAAGGCGTAGAATAAGTAGGTAATCAAAATGCCAACAAACCATTCCCCGCAGTTGTAGAATATGTCAAGTGCAAAGATTAAAGTAAGACTAAAACCATAAAAGATTCCTTATCTTAATACAGCTCTGGTAAATAACCTAATAATTGTGTAGACGACATAAGTAATTTGTCCACAAAAAACAATAAGTAAGTGAAACAATATTGTCATGACCTGTGCATCAATGACGAGTTACATTCCTAGACAGGTGGTGATTAGACAAGAATGCAGTGAAGTAATTGGTTCTTTGCATACAATTTGCACTTTCCTCAAGTGCATGCATCGTCTAATCGGACACGAATAAGTATATACAGTAGCCATGTACACATTGTACAGCGCACAAGAAAATTAATTAATTAATAGCGAGTAGCGCGGTTTGTAAAGCAAAATTGTTTTGTAAGTACGGGTAAATACAAAAAGTAGTAGCTATTCGACCGGCCAATGAATTAAAATGAACGTAAAATGTGTGCCAAATTCATAAGGTCAGAACAGACCGTTCGAGGGTTTTTGATGTTTATCATTCGCTCTATGGTAAAGTTTTGTTGAAACTAGGAGCTCTCGGTGAATAAAGAATTGCATCGAATGTTATTATTACCCCAGCGTCTGCGTGGTTGAATTTCAGAACCCAGTTTTGAGTGCATGTTGACGCCACGCCGCACGCGTTGTGCCACAAATAATATCTGTGTACGTGGAATTTCAAACAAAACTACGGTTGTAATTCGGTTTTGAATTCCAAAATTTTTAACAGATTAACTGATTAGATTTCGAGCTCGCATGTGGACGTTTCTTCCCTTGGTATAAGTACTACGGATTAATAGAATTTAAGTATATTTCCGCCCTTTCCTGATTTGGAGAGATTACATATGGCGTCATTGCCTGTCGCGGTTACTTTGTCCCGGTAATTAGCTGTCCACCAGTTCCAGTTCCTATCGGATTTATAAAATGGTCACCAACACTCAAACTGGGCGAAGCCGAAACAAAAGCCGCCCGCAGGGCCTAGCAGCAAAAACCTGCGGAGCGGGTTTTTAACTGCTAGTTGATATTATGATTGTTGGAGTGAAAGATATTTTTAGTTCGTGTGACTCTATTTTAGCAACATGAAAAATCATTTGCAATAATGCAGGGCTGCTAATAAAGCAATTAATTTAAAAAAAAAATAAAAAGAAAAATTAATTAGATACCAATCATCTGTCTGACAGCTTTATTAATGTTATATTTTTCATTATACAATTATAGTTTATGTTCTCAATAGGAGTATTAATGTATTTGTGTAAAAAAATTGTGCTGTCTTTTTAACCAAATAGGTGGCCAATATTGTGACCAATATCCGGACTAATAAAGTATACAAGTATTCAAAATTTTAAAGTAGATATATACTACAAAAGTAATTATTACATAAGTATTGTAGTAATTATGTCATTGTGCGTAATAATATTTATATGTGTTCATTTTTTTATTTATAATCAAAGACAATCATTTATTTTATTATTGTTGAATACCGTTAAGTGAGTAATGATATATAATTGGGTTTTTATAAATTCTAATGTTTTGACATTTACTTAAATTAAGTCGCAATTTATTGATGATACACCAGTCGTGCAGGTTTAATTAATATTATAATTTAATCAGTAAAATTCCGAATGCCGTATTGTAAATTAACATGAGAGCATTAATTTTATTGTAACTTACTTCTCCGAGCCCTTCCAACACTCTCAGAGCGATGAGCGCGTTAGCACCTCCGGACTGGATGACCACAGGAGTAAGCAGTGTGAAGACTGCAGTAGAAAGGATGCCGAGTCCCAAGGAGTACTTGCCCCCGAACTTCTCAGCTATAATGCCTCCTGGAAGATGGGTGATGACGTAGCCATAGAAGAAGGAACTCAGGATAATTCCTTGAGTTTCTTCTGACCATATGTAGTATTCCCTCTGAAATTAAGAAAACATAGGTTAATAAATGCACGTAAAGGCATATCGCTGATAGTTCCGTAAAAACCTATCTATATGTTTTCATAAAACGATGCATGTAACGGAAAGGGGGAGTTAAAATGTAGATACTAGTATCGCTCCGGGTGAATGATCTCTTTTCACAAACGAAATGTTGCTTGAAACGGCTTGAGAAGTGTTGGGGGGTGAAAAATGAAGAGACATGTACTTCTCGCATTTCCTCTACCCCATCTCCTTCCCATTCCACTCCTTTCAGCCGCGCAACGTACCTCAATCGAGGATTTTACAGTCCCATCTTCTTATTTCCCATATCCGTCCCTTCCCTACTTCTTCGGCATCACAGTTTATACAATTTAGGGGTAACATAGTGCCCCTGGCAGAATCTTGTGCGTTATTAATAATTTTTTTTAATAAGCAGTATTCACCCGGCAGATATAATTATCGTGAAAATCACCCAAAGTACGCAATCCATATCCTAGATTTGTGATTTATTTTATTCATCCTAATTATTTTTATTAAAGCCTGTTTAGTTATAAAAATAAATAGTCTGAATTTTCATCATGATATCTACCTACTACCACGATGCTGGTCATAATTTATTATGAAAAATCTTTTTTTCTTTCTGGTACTCTTTATACCCTGCTTTATAATGTAATTAATTGTAGTCTAAAAAAAAATTAATTGTAGTCTAAAAAAAAATTCTTCATGTTTCGATGGTTTAGATATTCAAGAATACCTCCTTAAAAAGACTTTACAAAATTCGAATTATTTTTTAAGTTATAGCCATTTTAGTTGGACCGGTTTAGACGGAGTCTAACTAGAATCTAAATAGAGCAAAACTTTAGACGCGTGTTTCTCGAAACTTTTTTTTTCGCGACGGTTGACACGATATCTTAAGTTCTATTGAACCACTTTACTTGAAATTTGGTGTGAGCCTTCTCTATACGTAACTCTATCGCACTAACTAAAACTTTAACAAAATTTCAATTTTTACTATTTTTAAAATATTCGGAAAAGTAAAAAAATGGTAAAAAAAAGTATTTTTTATTTCAGACAGCCGCCATTTTGCGGAATTTTTTTTTTTCATTAGTTCGGGCCACAGCAGCATTTGTTCGGATTAAGAATTGCCTTGTGTTTTTTTTTCAGATTACTAGGAGGGTTGCAATCGTGTCAATCAGGGCGCGTCATTTTTTTGAGACCCCCACTTCAACAACCCGCAACTTTTTGAATTTCAATTTTTTTCGTTTTATTTTTTTGTATGTATTCTTTAATGATCAGTTAATATTTGGTCAAATTTAAGCTATTAAAATTATTATTTTTTATTGCACCTGAAAAAATACCTACAATGAATGCTTCTAGAGTAGAAAACCCCCCCTAATTAAAATAAAACAAGCCATTAAGTTTTGAAAATTTTTTCGATCACAAAAAAGTTAAGATATGACTTGTGGAAAGAAAAGATATGACTTATTGTCTGTACAATTATTGCTGGTTTAACTTTAAAAAGGATGACAGATAATATGAACAGGACAAGAAAAGTCAATTTTCTAACACTTGCGAATATTACATTCGCAAGTGTTAGAAAGTTTTTCAACCTTACATTTCCCAACTCCTTCACCTCCCCATTACCCCAGTCTCCAACCTGAGATACCTCCAAAATACCCCAACTGAGGTTTCTATAGACCCACTGGCTCGGCACAGTTGGGAGAAATTGGGACTTCTTTTGTGGTATCCGTACTCATAAATAGCTGGAGTCGGTTAGTCCATGAAGCATGTGGCATAAAATGCATAATCATAATTCTTAATTCCCAGGCCAAACAACCATATAATTATTGAGACTATATTTACATATGTCATGAAATATTTGATAATGTATTGCAATGTAATACAACCTTACAATGTATTGCAGAAGAAAATCGAAGCATGCAAAAGACGTTCCAATTGACATTTCGTCGCCTTAGTTCTTAATTGTCCAAAAGACCATTACAAAATTTTACAGGAGAAGATTTTCTTTCAATATTTCCATGAAACATTGTGATAGGTGTTTTAAGATAAAAGATAAAGGTCTCATTAGTTTAAATAATTATTATTTAGGTGATTAACTTTAATTTTTTATGCTTTATTTTTCATTTTAAAGTGGAGAATGAACAAAAACTAAAATGGTCGTTTGGACAATTAAGAACTAAGGCGACGATTTGCACACAGTATATTCTAATAATTAAACAATTTATACTCAAAACTATACTTACATCTCCCTTCCAACAGCCATCGTCATTGCAAATTATGTCCGGGTCTTCAGTCTGAAAAAAACAATCAATCAATTAATTATCAAATATTTTGTACAATCTAATTAAGCTTCAATGATTAATAATCTCAAGTGCATACATTAATTAACGTTTATCTTTAGGTTAGCTAATTTATTGTAATCTTGCATGAGATATGTAAATGAAAAGACCCAATGTATAGAAATCATTGTTTTCTGAAAACTCGAAAATTTTCACGTAAACGTCTTCAGTGACATTTAGATATTTCTTTGCATTTTGCCTCATTTTCTAGGAATTATGTGTGAATGTGTCGAATTGCTGTGTGCCTATGTGATTGAAACTATTTTCAGTTGAAATATCATTTCCATGATGAACTATGGAGCTTTGCGAAATACAGTAAGCCATTCAAAAAATAAAACGTAGCCATTTGTTTAGCCAAACGTTTGTTCTAAATTATACAATAAATTATTCAATAAAAATAAAATAAAATCTAGAAAAGGGTGACGAAATTCTGGTAGTATATTCTAGTATACAGCTTGAACTTACCAGCGTCGTTATTAGCCCAAATTAAAATTACATACCATTTATCTATTAAGTAAACATATTGCATTATGTAAATGCTTTGTATTGAGTAAATATATTGTACTAAGTAAATATATGGTATTAAATAAATATATTGTATTAAGTAAATATATTGTATTAAATAAGTATATTGTATTAAGTTAATATGTTGTATTTAATAAATATATTGTATTAAGTAAATATATTGAATTAAATAAATATATTGTATTAAATAAATATATTGTGTTAAGTAAATATATTTCATTAAGTAAATAATTTTGGATTAAGTAAGTATGTATATTGTAAATGTATTGTATTGACAAAAAAATCCTTCCTCACAAAACAGTACACTGCTGATTTCGGAAAACTCTATTTGTTTCTCTTCAAAGAACGACTTTTAAGAATTATACTCTGGCATACTAGATAATCCCACCGGTAAGTTTTGTTATTCGATCTTGAAAACGAGATATGTGGTCTTACGAACCTCATTTGTAGACGCAAGATGTTAACCACAAACAATCACCTAACCGCAACATTCAATTATGCTGTCTTGATGAACCTCTAATCAATTAATACATTAATGCAATCATCATTAAGACTTGTGACGTCTAATACTGACATGAATTAATTTATCAAATATACTAATTTCGGTTGTCTGTGCGTAAATTCCTTTGTTAAATCTGGTTCAATTAACTCAAATTTGCTTTAAATATAAGTGCAATTTAAAAATATGAAGCAGTAATTTAAAGAAATTGGAAAAGGTGTTTTAAGAATTCATTCGATCAATAAAGTATCTATTATGTAATATTTTATTATAAAATTATTATAATTTTTATTTTCAAAATTGGAACTGATTTTTCGGGATTTCAGACTAACCCGTGATTTATGACGGGTCTATTTAGAAATAATAATCGTTAATGATAGTCCGCCGTGGTAAAATATAATATAATTTTTCGTAGTGATAAACATTTTGGAAAAAATTAAAATGTTCCGAAAACGTACGTTAAAATGGAAAGGTTGCAACCTTTTTATAAATTTCTTAACCAATTATGGTACCGATCTCCCTAGAAAATATCAAGTTTTATTTTCTTACGAATTAGCTGCCTATCTCAAGTTTTTAATAAATATTATTTGAATCTTAGAAAAGCTTTATTTTTCAAAAATATATAATGTATTATAATGATAATAATAACATTCTCGTAAGAGGGGAGGAAATTATTACACAATGCGTACATAAACTCCCTCGCCTGATAAAGAGAAAAAAAGCGAAACAATAATAAATTTAAAAATTTGTAAAGAAATATACTGTGAAAACATATCTACATAGATATACATACCTAGGAATACATATTTTCTTTGTCTTGATGTTATTTATGTTCTTAAACACCTATACCTAGGTATTTAAGTTGTCACAGAATGCATTGAATAAAGAAAATAACACCAGAAGTGCCTTCCATATAAATTTGAATGGAAATAAATGTTCCATTTAGCCTGTCCCCCAGCATTCTGTCTCACTTACACTCGCCTGAAATCGTAGATCTCCATCCCATTTAAATTTAGAAAGCACAGTTTTGTGTGGAATTACAGGCCAAAATTGGGCGTATAATTGTATAAGGCACTTCTTGTGTCATTCTTTGTTCCATGCATTAAACAAACAAAAAATATATTATTGAAGTTTATTATGAATCTGTATTTTTTTTCTCGCCTCGGTTCGCTACCTCTCGGTCGCGTGCTGGTATTTTGGGCTCGAGCCAAAGGGTCTCGCTTGGCCTCGTGAGGTAGGCGAGAGCGCGCATGTATATATGTAGTTCCTTTAGTTGCCGGCTAACTACCAATGTGCGATTTAAATAGCGAGACTTTTTTCGCGAGTTTTTCAACTTGATCAAAGAGAAACGGTATTATGGGACCCAAAAAACGTTAAATAGTAGCTAATTATTAGTAATTATAGTAGCTAAACTCTGAACAAAGACAAAGACCAGCAGTAACCTCTTACACGTCCATCTTGGTGAGTATCCAGTATCCACACTTGAAATGATTCCGTAAGTGTACAGCCAGCATTTCGATTTGCTTGTAATATGCAAATGAATATACTTATTGTATTTATAGAACAAACAAGACAGCTACAAGCTACATATAACACGAATAAATGCTAGCTTCTAGAAGAAGTTTCCTAGGCCTTTCTGCTTACAGGAGTATTTGATTTTTTTGCTACATTAAATAAAATTATTAAGATTAAAGTATTACTCTATTGTGATGTCAATTCTATAAAAGAACAATGTAGTTCTTTGCTAACACCAGGTACCCTTCTTACTTATTTTCCAGGGAAACTTATGAAATATTTTTCAATGATTTATATATTTTTTCATTTATTATACATAATAACAAATTGTAAAATTGCTCATCTCGACTGCCCCATGAGATAAGAGGCTTGTGTTTTTCCTTTGATTATGCAATATTTTGAAAAAAAAATTTTTTTTTTAAACTTACATCATTTCTGTACACCATCTCCGTGATGGCTAAGTTGAGGCACACCCTCATGGTGTAAGCGTTGGCTATGGCCAGGAACCCCATGATGGCGAACACCCATCTTTGTGGTATTATAAATACTGAAACAAACAACGAAAACATCATTAGTTACTGCGACAGGTGAAAACAGGATACTACTACGAAACCCGATAAATTTTTAGAATTATTTTAACCGGTTTATAATATGAGTGAAGACGCAATTTATTGATAAGGAAAATATCACTGTTAAAGCATAAATTCTAACGAAATCTAAATATAAATTAGTGTTATTTTTTTCTCGTTTGTTTTAAGAATTAAAGATACTATCAGAACCGCTGAATACTAAGTATGTACATTAATATCTTGCTATATTTTCGTTACCTTGTTCTGTTTTCTGAAAATTTTAATTATATTTCAAACATTTAATACTTCGTATAGTTCAGCTTAGTTTTATTGTATTAATTTTTTTGGTATTTTTTAACTATTTTAATCAAAGACGTTACATACTTTGAGGCGGAACATGGCCTGGCTGTACTTCAAAACTGGCTAAAAGTAAACTCCCTTACATTAAATGTTAGTAAAACTAAATATCTAACTTTCTCCAAAAACAAAAGAGGACAACCAATGAATGTGCATACCCTCAAATTACATGAATGTCAAAATACTTTTCCACAATGTTCCTGCCCGTTTATAACCCAAACCAAAAGTATTAAATATCTTGGGATTGAAATTGATCAAAATCTATAGTGGAATTCACACATTGATCTTACCTCAAAAAAGCTAACAAAACTCATCTACTTCTTCAAAAAATTAAGAAACATCTTGTCGATGAGGGATCTAAAGAGAGTATATTATGCTTTATGCCACTCTCGGTTGGAATATGGAGTAATAGGATGGGGCTCAGCAGCATCTAATCACTTAAAACAACTTAAGGTAACTCAGAATTGCATTATAAAGACCAATCTAAAGGTCCCCATAAGGACGTCAACAGTAGAAATTTTTAAACAGTTTGATGTTCCAAGCATACAGAAAATCTATGCCAAAAACATTCTAGTTCATCACCACAAAAATGATTCAGAGGCAGACACCTCACACGCTCATAAAACCAGAGCCAAACAAACAGACATACTTAATATACCAAAGTGTAACTCTTCATTTGGTCAAAGAAGTTCTGCATTTTTAGCAGTAAAGTTATATAACAAACTCCCACTTAGTATCAAACAAATAAAAATAAAAAATAGCTACATTAAGGACATTAAATGTTGGCTGAAGAATCTATCGGAAAATGAACTTACTAGTATACTTAAAACATCATAGAAGTTTCTGGAAAACCTTATCCAATCAATAAAGTTAAACCATAGAAGTCTAGCATGTTTCATATAAAAATGTAAAAAATATTATATAGTTACTAAATAAATAAAAAAATAAAAAAAAACTTTAGACGCGGGGTAGAAATCTCAAAATGGGAAGCCAACAACAAGACAATTGTAAAGAACTCGATTTCTAGTACTTTAGTACTAAACTGCCACACGTCGAGTAAGGTCGTGTCCTACTGTAAGTAAATTGCATTAAAAAGCGCCAAAATTCCCTCCTGTGTGGTTAGAAAATGTTTCCATTACACGGTAAACAGTCGTAAAAGCGAAGGAATAACATTTCATTTGTAAATACATGCAAATTACTTATTATTATCGATTATAAAAATAATACAATTGCTTTCCGCCCAAAGATTTTATGCGTCATTAGAGAACTCAAGGCCTACTAAAGTACAGGTCTGGATGCGCAACAGCCAAATTACAAAGTCGATGCCATGCCGTCGCTAAGTAAAATTTACTTTTTATAATAATAATCTAATGATTCTTTATTTACTTGCCTGCGGTAAAACAACATACAAATCAGCAGAAACAACAAATACAATAACAATCAACGCCATTTGCAAACTATCATTGTTCATTATAGCTATTTGACACCTAAAAATTCGACTGGTGCCCAGGCCTCCTACTTTAGTCGGCCTTGAGACAGTATCCGACGGAACTTTTAAATTTTGAATACGAAAATGCCGCCCGCGTTCTATCTTTTGTTTCGTTCATATTCACATATTCTTTTAAGCGTCTATCTTTATCATACACGAATAACTTTTGAATTAAGAAATTATTGAAAATCACTGAAAATAAAAGAGTTTTGATTAATTGCCACATTATATCTTGAGTTTGTGAGACTATGGCAAGTCTATTTATATAACGTCATTGATTTGAATAAACAACGTCACGCTGGTTATCTTATATGTAAAAATGAATCGATAAATGTGTTGCTAAGCGCAAATCTCGAGAGCAGCTGAACCGATTTCGCTAATTCTTTTTTTTAAATATTCCTTGAAGTACGAGGATGGTTCTTACGGAAAGAAAAATTAAGAAAATTACGCAGAAAATTGGATAATTTCAGAAAACCTAACGACTATCGCACGTTTGACAGTTCGCGTGTTTGAGAATGACATTTTAAATCAGGATTCTATTTTTTTAAATCTTTAAGTTGATAAATTTATTTAAAGTAGGTACTCCCCTAATAGTTTGAATAGAATCAAGAATTTTAGACATTTTAAATAGGTACCTATGTTAGGTACCAAATTTAATATATATATGAAAAATGGAAATTTGAATAAAAATTGTAAAAGGTGGCAAGCGGGCTGTTTAAAAACTGAATGTACTGGGATTGAATATATGGAACGCGGGAGGTGGGTTGGCGGGACGAGGGAGCGGGAAAGTGAAGAGGGAAGTCGAGGAAGGTGGAAGGGAACGCGGGAGGGGAAGGAGACCTGGGAGGGGAGAGGGGAACTCGGGAGGGGGGTTCGCGGGACGGGGTAAGGGGGGGGGGAGTGGAGTGGGGAGAGGGAAGGTGGAGGTGACGGAGTGGGAACGCGAGAGGAGAAGAGGACGCAGGAGAAGAAGGGGAGGCGGAAGAGGAACGGGATGAATGGGAAAGGACACTCAGGGAGAAACAATTTCTTTATTAAATGGCATAGCAACGCATGCCGCGACCAGCTAGTTTAAATATAAATACGTAGGTACTATTTGGTTTTGCATAATTTAGGAATTTTTTAAAAGAAAACCCGAAAAAAAATCTTGTTTATTTTTCTTAAATAATAAATTTTAATGAAAACATTCAAAAACATTTTTGATACTACAATTCGAACACATTAAGGGTGGGTTTCTTCATTTATCGAGAATGCTAAATGCAATGCTAATTGTAAAAATAAGCGTTCTAAATTTAAAAATTTCTATGCACTTGACCGTTTACTTTTACATTTAGCATTGCATTTAGCAATCTCGGTAAATGAAGAAACCCACCATTAGGAAAGTCTTAAAGAGAAACGCCCACGCGACCCTTTTCATACAAAACTTAAATTTTGATTTGAGGCCGAAATACCCAGCCAAACTGATAAATTATTTTTCAATCAAAATGTGTAGTAAATACCTAGTACATAAAGTAATAATTCAATAATAGATCTTTAAGTGAATATTTTTTTCTTAATTTTAGAAGCAAATTTTGGCATATTATTTATGAGTTAATAAAAAATGTTTTAAAAATAAATATTGCTTGATTTACTCTGATGAATATAAATTAACATAATAAAAAAGCATTTTGATGGGCATAAATTTAATTTGCAGCAGGCCGATTTATGTTGGAAGATAAATTAGTCGTACATAAATTAAAATTTCTACCCGAAAATCGCACATTAACATTGTTTTCATTACATTTACATAGTACGTAAGGTTGACATTATTTTTTTCATAATAGAGAACTCCAGTCCAATTTTTTTATTTTTTTTTTATAAATAATGACCTTCTAACTTAAATAACTGCATTTTTATTTTTATTTTTAGAGGTAGTTTTAATAGTTAAAATAATTGTCAAAGTTTTAATTTTTCAAGACCCCCCGAAAACCACCGGAAATATGGTAATTCGTGTGACGTCATCACTCCTGAAAAATTAGTATAGGATCGGGAAATCAGCTGATCAACTACCGCCATTTTGAAATTCCGTTGTTCGAAGTATTCTCCCTAGAAGAAGCATTACTATTTTTTTTGTGCAGTAGTTTAATATTTTAAATAATTGAGATAAACTAATAGAGGTACCTCTATTTTTGATACTGAATTATTTAGGCTTAAATATTGTTTCAATTAACACAACAATTAAATCTCTGTAAACAGTATGAAATAAAGAATAACATGAAATGTTGTTAATACTGATGGCTTGCGCCATACCTACATTTCAATACAATGTGATACAATGACTGGTGACGCGTGACGTCAGCGCTAACCATTCAATCGTACCAACTTTACAGTGTATTTTAACGGGACGTTAAAAAATGCACTCTTCAATAATTTTTTAAGAACTCTACGTTTAATATTATGAAATAAAACTTATATATTCAGAATCAGTGTTTATTGGTCTATATGAACATATTTTTTTAAAGCGATAATATTTTTCACTGGAGTTCCTTATTATAATTAACTCACAAAAAAAATTCAAAGCCGTCTAAAATGAAGCTAATTTGAATTTTTAATGGCTATCAGAATTTAAAATAGAAATAAATAAAATTGAAAATAAATTGATTTAAAAACATATATATATTTTTTTTATATATTGCGGCGTCAAATCCAAATTGTATTTAGATTTGTTTGAAAAAGGTTGCACAGACGTTTGCCTCGTATTCTACTTTAATATTTGGTAAATATTATGAAGACGCTTATTATCTTTTATTTGTTTGGCAAGCACTCCCTTAAAATCCGCAGAAAAAATATTATTTAAAAACTGTTTTGTTTGCTTACTTGAGTAACCAGCTTTTACGATTTTAGTCAAAGTTAAACAAAGGCCGAGATTTGTGACCGAGCCTGAATCGATTAGGGTTTACCAATAATTACCGATAACTTCTTATCATTTTATTTACATTGTGAAAATAACAAATTAAGAATAATAATTTAGTCGTTTCTTAACATCAACATGTCTCAATGTGTAAATAATGTTAAGTCTACTAAATATTTCAAAATATTTATAAATGTTTTAAAATATTTCAACAACCATTTAATGTGGTGACATGATATCGCTTTTAAAAATATGATTTCAATCACTTATTTCATAGGAATTACTTTCAAACGGCCTAGAAAAACATTGGACTCACTTATTTTGCCTGTGAGATTAAATATTACATTCCGAGAGATAATTTACATTGTTTAATTACAACTCCACTCAGACCCTAATCTGTATCATTTTGGAGTGCTCCAATCAAATATATTTTACGCATTAGGATTAAAAAAACAACTTCTACGTCAGAACTCGTGATAGATGGCGTAAATTACCTGCGTTTTATTTTAATACACAATCTACAGTATACATTAATCCCTGAGGTATACAATATTGTGATGAACAATCGATATTATAACAATTCAATCAATAAAATCAATCATTCCCAGTTTAATCCTATTAGATTTATTGTTAACAATTAATAATCCCTTAATTGAATTTTTTTTCATGGGCGTCTAAAGCGATTTTCTGACAAATGTATGGCTTTCTGAGCATTGATCGTTTAATTGAGGCTTTTAGAATCTATTAAATTTATCAGTTTGTTCAAATTTTGTTTTGAATGTATTCCTTTATTCATTGGTATTAAAAATGCTTGACAATAATCACTTTGAAATTCTTCAAATCATGCTTAACGCTCGTATCAGTCATTTCGAGATCTCAATGAACGTTTAGATGAGAGCATATTTGCGTGGCTGTATTAAAGTGCCCACGATCGCATTTTACATGCCCTTCTCAAGCCAACCAAGTAACCTAACCTTACCCACCAATGTTCCCTTTCTACTTCAATTATCTCGTTTGACAGATCCCCATTTGCGCTCTATCTTGCTAGTGACTTAGTGAGTAAGGTTATTTTAAGTTAAGTTAGGTTAACTTACGTTAGGTTATGTTGGGAAGAGAGGCACACACAATACGATAATGAGCATGTCAATACAGCTACGCAAAAAATGGCTGTTATGATTATGATTGCATTTTATGTTTATTTTCAGATTTTATATTTATTATACAGGGTGTCCGGGGGTAAAGTGCATTAACTTCGGGAGGTGATTCTACATGATGGTAGGAGTAAAAAAGATTAACAACTTTTATCAAAATTACAAAAAAAATTTCCCATACAAAAAGACGTACCTACTAAAAATCCTTAGTGTGAGGTACGATCTTACTTGCTGAGAGCCTGCCGGGCGGCCGACTCGATTGCCTCAAAACTACCCCCAAAAGTTAGAATTTCGAAAAAAGTTATTTATCTTTTTTACTTGTACTATCATGTAGAATCACCTCCCGAAGTTAATGCATTTTACCCCCGGACACCCTGTATAAATATTATACTGTTTTGAGTAATTTATATTTTAAATGACTAGTTTGTTTTTTAATGTTTAATATATTTATGAGTTTAAACTGCTTTGTATTCTTCCCGTATTAAAAAAAAACACTGTGCGTCAATAACTCACGTTTTTTTTTCATAAATGTTTTTATTAGTTACAGATATTTGTTTTTTTGGCTACCACACTAGTCTAATGCCCGTGTTGTGGTAGTCGTACATTTAATATTTTAAATACGATTTAATTCAAACAGATGATTAAACATTTCAAAAAAAAATTGAGAAATACTTAAAAGTAAAGAGAAAAAAAAAGATCATATTTTAAAGAAAAGTAGAAGTAAAAATGAAAATTCAAATTTTGAAATACAAAAATTAAAATAATATTAATATATAAATAAAAAAGATTCAAGTGTTCTATATAAATTAAAACATATAAGTATATAAATCAAAATTAAAACATAAATAAAATTTAGTGAAAAACTAAGAGAAAAAATAACAACATTAAAGAAAAATAGAAATAAAAATGGAAATTTAAATTTTGAAATGCAAAAATTAATAATTAAAATGTATTGTTAAGAACTCATGAATTCTTTAAAGTACGTTCGTCCCCTTTCAAAAATCCAATGTTGTACACGTGTTATAAAAAGAGAATTAGAATTACTCGACTTTATGTCGGTACTCGAGCATTATATATTTTAGGAGCGATGAACCAGAATTGTCGTTGAGCGAGTGAGGTGTTAGTTTTTGGGACCACGCAACCCAGGTTTGATGAAAAGCGGGTGTGTGCTTGATGTTGTGGAGCGATTAGTAGATTATTTTTTCGTATATAACAAATGCTTGTTTTAGTAAATAGCTGTCGAATATCTAAGACCCTAAAAGGGAATACCCGATAGCTAATAAAAAATTGTTAGCGGTGATTTTCCAAATTACTTAATTGCACATTCAGCTCACCACCCAAAAGCTGGCGGGAGATAAAAATCAATTGCTATTGTTTTCCTCATTGACGTGTGTCTTTAAAGTTTTGAGTGCATTGTTCCCCAAAAACCCTGACCATGAAAGGGGAACCCCTGAAGTCAATTATCGGTCTGTAGGCGTACGCCTCGAATACTTATTAGTATTTATAACTGCTTGACGCAAAACCAATTCGTTGGTCAATCAAGTGAGGTTTTTCTAGCAATGATTCCGATAAAACTGATTATCCAATGGGTGGGCACACGTAGTTCAAATCACAAGAATTGGTACATTTGGCATGGGCTTTGAATTGCTAATATTCCATCAAGGACGTTTTGACATTCAGAAACTGATTGTGATTCTTTATCAAAACACTTCCGCATCGATTATGGTAGATGACAACTAACAGTGTTTCGATGAGATGACCTTATAACATCAGATCAGACACGATAGTGTGGAAAATTATTACTGATTTTTTTTTTTGTAAACGTATTATATTATCTAATCTGTTTTTAGATAGCTTGGATAAAGTGGTATTAGAACAAATATAAAAAAATATACTTAAAGAAAACTTCTCAATAACAAAAATTTTCTTCACTTGCAGCAAAAAACTCTTAAAGGTTGTGAAAAAGAAGAGAACTGGCAAAGTTTTTTGCGTCCAAAATTTTTAGGTTTTCAGTTGTCAAATATTTTCGAATAGGGCTTATTTATATCATAAATTATGACTTGGTCATAATTTAAAAGCGATCAATAAAAAGATTTCCAAGAAATTGGGCCGAAATCTATTGATAATTTGTATTTTTGTGTAACATAAAAATAATATATTTCCCTTTCAGATCCCAGGCAGTATAAAGGATGTATAATATTACAATATATTTTCAACCATTGGACACAATCTCCTACTTTTTTCTTATTTTTATTCTGGGAAGTTTTTTCTTTGCACCTATTTCTGCGGTCATGTTAACAAAAAAGTTTAAACCACGTAATTTCATTGCTCGTATGAATGCAAAGTGATTTTCTTTGTTAGTTTTACTTTTACAGGCAAATACAGGGCATAATTTTAGTTAGGTCTCATTAAAAAATAATGACTATATATTATAATACTAGCTGACCCGACGAACTTCGTACCGCCTTCGTATCAATAACTGCTGAATTAAATTCAGTTTTTTTATTAAGTCAAAACTTACACGATGAAGCAATCATCAAAGCAAAATTGTCCGTGTTTTGATTTTGTCAGTATCAGGGATGGCATTGTGTATGGATTTATATTTTTTGTGATTTTCTTATTTTTCCACTTAATTACGATAATTTGTGAACCGGGAACCATTTATTTATTGGATAACCAACACCTCTGTCATACGTCACCCATAGGTCACCCTTAGGAATCGCACCTTAAGTGGTTCGCTACGGGGTGACGTTTGTCCGGGTCTTGGCGGCGGATGCGTCTGCCCACCTGCTGTGTGGCGGACCGGATCGAGAGAAACGGGTTGAGGGAGGCCTTTTGACCTTTCCAGCTGGACTCTCTCGACCCAACGCCCTGCACCGCAGTTGGAGGGATGGATTCATACGTCCGTCACTACCGGACATACTGACCCCAGATTCCTACCCTCCCCTCGTACCTTTTTCCTTCCCAGAACTTCCTATCCTTCCCTTCCTTAAAAAGACCCTCCACACAACATCCCCTAAGATGACACAGGCCCTGAGGAAAATAATTTTCTTAAGGGCCTCATGTGTTGTGGAACTGATGTAAAAAAAAACGTTGCTTTTCATTTTCTTTATACGTGTGAGGGATTTTTATTTTAATGATTGTATCTTTCCTTTGGATGGGTGGAGACATACGTTCACCGTTTGTCTCATTTCCGACTATTGATATTAAGTTATATAAAAAAATGTATCTGAAAAATATAATGTCATTATTGTATGTACAAAAAAAAAAATTAAATAAAAAAAAAATAATAAAAAAAGTGTGTAAGAAAGAGAGGCAGCATTACATGTTTAAGAATAAAAACAAAACAATCAGCGCATTGACATTTGACGTTTTTGAATTATTGGAACTCATTCACTACTCAATATTTATAGGTACTTATCATAAAATTCCGCAGCTCTTTCAAAATATGAGAATTCGTTCCATACAAAATGTATGGGGAAATGAATTTTCTTCATAACTTTCCTTTTCATGAATTTTTGCGATGTTTTAATGGTTATTCTGTTATCCGAGGCGGAGACAAATCCAACAAATCAAAGATCATCAAAATCGGTCCAGCCGTTCTCGAGTTATAAATAGTGTAACTAACCCGACTTTGTTTTATATATTAACACTAAATGACCCGGCGAACTTCGTACCGCCTCAGAATCAATAGCTGTTGAATTAAATTCAGTTATTTTATTCATTTAAAAATTACGCAATGAAGCAATTATCAATGCGCAACTGTCCGTGTTTTGTTTTTGTCAGTATCAGAGATGGCGTTGTGTACGGATTTATATTTTTGTGATTTTCTTACTTTAACAATTACTTACGGGAGGCGGATACGGGTGCCGCCGCCCCGCGAACCATTTATTGAATAACCAACACCTCTGCCATAGATCACCCCAAGAGGTTCGCTACGTTTGGTGATTTAGCAGGGGTGCCCGGGTTCATGAGGTGACTTATGTCCGGGTCTTGGCAGTTGATGCGCCTGCCCACCTGCTGCTTGGCGGGCCGGATCGAGAGAGACTGGTTGAGGGAGGCCTTTTGACCTTTCCAGCCGGACTCTCTCGACCCATTGCGTTGCACCACAGTTGGAGGGATGGATTCATACGTCCGTCACTCCCGGACACACTGACCCCCAGATTCCTACCCACCCCTCATACCTTTTTCCTTCCCAGAACTTTCTATCCTCCCCATTCCTTAAAAAGATCCTCCATACAGCATCCCCTAAGATGACATAGGTCCTGAGAGAAATTATTTTCCTCAGGGCCTCCTGTATGGAGCTTATGTAAAAAAATGCGTTTCATTTCAGAGATTTATTATAATTATTGTATTTTTCCTTTGGAGGTGTGCAGACACACGTTCACCATTTGTCTCATTTTCGACTATTGACGTTGAGTGTGTAAGAAAGAAGGGCAGCATTATATGATTAAAAACAAATGCACAACAATCAACGCATTGACATTTGACGTTTTTTAATGTTTGGAATTCATGCACAGTTCAATATTATACCCCTCACAATATTGTTGCAGTTCTTTCAAAATAGGAGAATTCGTTCCATACAAAATGTATGGGGAAAATAATGTTCTTTATAACTATTTATTTCGTTAACTTTTGTGATGGTTTAATAGTTATTATCCTATCCGGGGCGGAGACAAATCCAACAAATCAAAGATCATCAAAATCCGTCCAGTCGATCTCGAGTTATAAATAGTGTAACTAACCCGACTTTGTTTTATATATTAAGATAATTAATTAATAAAGATAAAGATATGTACTTACTTACATTCAAATCTAAATCGGTACACCTCTAAATGCACGTTTTAGAATACACCACCAAGGTAACAAAGGAGGGAAAACAATTATTTAAAAAAATTAACTGACGACAGGGTAGCATTTAATATTTAGCATGTCCCTTCTAAAAATGTACTTGACGCAACAAAGCACTATAATTTGAGTTTCTAAAAAAACTCAAAATTTTTTTCTTTAAACTTCGCAAAATTACTTTGTGGCATCATTAATTATATAATGAATAACAGATTACTTTGTATAAACCACTATATTATAAACAATATCTACATGTTTCGATAACAATGTTATCTTCATCAGGATATGTTAATATAAAGAAAAATAAATGACAAACAAGTATAGACAAATTAGAATAAACTATAACATAGACAAAATATTAAAAAAAAATAAAAATAAAAATCGAAACATGTAGATATTGTTTATAATGTAGTGGTTTATACAAAGTGATCTGTTATTCATTATATACTCAAAAATTTTATTTACGTGGCTCATTTACATGGCTCTGAACGACAGCTAACAAAATATATATTTTAAAATTTGCTCCACATTGGTGGCCCTGAATAAAATAATGTCATAAATGTTATCTTTGCTGTGTGGGTGGTCTTTTTAGGAAATGAAGAAGAGGAAGTTCTGGAAAGGAAAGAGGTATGAGGAGTGGGTAGGAGTTTCGGGTGTGTCCAGGAGTGACGGACGTATAAATCCATCCCTTCTACAGCGGGCAAGGCATGTTTCGATAGACAAAGAGGTCAAAAGGTCTCCCTCACGCGGCCTTCCACGCAGTTGATGGACAGATGCCTCCGCCGCCAAGACCCGTAAAAATCTCACCCTATGCACCCGGGCACCCCTACAAACGAAGCGACCCACTTAGGGTGACATATGCGGTTCCGCGACTTTTCATCCCGCGACAAATACCCCCGCGACTAAATATCCCCGACAAAATATACTACGACGGCCGGCGTGGTCTAGCGGGAAGGCTTTAGACTCGCATTCCGAAGGTCGCGGGATGGAATCCCGGCGTGGGCAAATAAATTTTATTTGATTAATTTGTGTTATTTCTCGATTAATTCATTAAAAATAATATGTAGTATATTTGCGGCACGTTCCAGGGGGGAAGATACTTATAGTATCGCCCTAGCGTAAAACCGCCATTCAAAGTTAAAACGTTGCTTGAAATGGCTTAAGCCGTGTTTGGTGACCAGTTCCGAATAGCCAGGTACCCTACCTACCTACCTTCCTTTTCCCCATCGCTTTCCCTTTCCCTCTACCTTTAGCCTCACAACATACCCCAATTGGGGGTGCAATAGACTCACAGGCTCCAGGCGGGAGCAGCTGGGACTCTTGTGAGGTATTGATATTAAAAAAAAGATCTTATGGACAAAGCATCGCCCAACAAAATATTTACTAAAATCTAACCTAAACTAACAAAAACTTGGGACAAGAATAATACACACAACCTGTAAAGATAATAAATTATTGTTAAAAATATAGTAAAATGGGACAAAAATAATACAGACACCTGTACCTAAAGACAATAAATTATTGTTCAAAAATATTAAAATGAAAGATAAGGTTGGGTTAGGTTAGGTTACGAAGGGTTAGGACAGGTTTTATTAGATATTTTGTTGGAGGATGTTTTGTCCGTTGGATATTTTGTCCTTGGGATATTATAACGAGTGATATTTTGTCGCGGGATGAAAACGCGCGGTACCGACCTATGGCAGAGGTGTTGGTTATCCAACAAATGGTTCCCGGGTCGGCAATACCCATATCCACCTCCCAAATTGTTGCCACAGTAATAACGACAATTGGCAACACATCTTATTGATGATCTTTGAATAGAAAAATATCAGTTTGTTTTGTTTACGTTGCAGTACTGACGAACAAAATGTAAACTAATTTTCATACGTTTGTTCATCTGCGTCAAAAAATACCTGAACAATTTTGTAAATAACTTTTACAAACAATTGCATCAAAAACTAACATTACTTCTTAAACATGAATTTTTCCTTCTGCTTCTGTCGTATTACTTGTAAAAATCAAATAATTACAAATAATGTATGAAGACTAAAATAATGCTTGTATTTGCAATACACAGTATTATAAGACTAAAATAATGCTTAAAATAAAAATTAAAATTAAATTTAATTTAAAAAAAAAATTAAAAAAAAAAAAAAAAAGTTTAAATTTAAATTAAAAAAAAAAAAAAAATTGCAAATACATAATAATATTAATATCACCTTCTTTATGGAAAATTTTACGCCTGCAGATAAACCGTCTTCTTATACTTATACATAACGATGAATGATGACCTATTAGTCAATCCAATAGTCTTACGTGTATAGAAATATTAATTATTAAACAGTCTTGTTCGTGACAATATTTTATGTTTTCTGATTATGAAAAGCATATATTTACATTTTTTATTAAAGCAGAAATAACCCTAGATAGAAAATTTCGTTGTAATCAAGAAATGCGATTATTTTCGTATTTCTTTGTTATTAACGATATATTTCAATTTAAAGATATTTTGTTTTAGAAGAGATATATTTTTTAACGTTGTAAATTATTTTTAAAAAACTTTTAACTTAAAACTCAGCCAAGGCCGGACGGGCCGCAGTTTAGTTATAATCTATAACCATTTATTAAATAACCGATACCTCTGCCATAGGTCACCATAAGTGGTTCCCTACGTTTGATAATTTAGCAGGAGTGCTCGGTTCATGGGATGAGGTTTGTCTGGAACTTGGCGGTGAATGCATTTGCCCACCAACTGCGTGGAAGGCCGGATCGGGAGAGACTGGATGAGGGATATCTTTTGACCTCTCCAGCAAGACTCTTTCATAAAACATCGCCTTACACCGCAGTAAGAGGGATAGGTTCGTACATCCCACACTCTTGGATACACTGACCCCCAGATTCCTACCCACCTTCTATTTTTTCCTTCCCAGAACTTTCTCTCTTTTTCTAAAAACCCTCCATTTTATTTCCTTCGTGTACTGTTGAGCTTTGAAATTTCTGTTAAAAACTTAAATAAAACGCCATTCTATGTTTCATGAATTTCAAGGTAGAAAAGCTAGTAATTATTTATGTATAAATCAATTTAACAAGTAATTTCTAAATATCTTAATAAATAATCAATATGATAATGTTGAGCTGGTTCTCTTCAGTGTGAATATATAAAACAGGGATGTTGCAAATGAGAAGAATTTGATCGGGAAAGGTTTAAAATACATATTGTAATTTTTTACGCATATCACTTTTGAACAGATTTTTAAAAAGATTAAAAGAACGCACCTGTCACAAAATGTGTTATTTAAATATTAAATCAGTTAAAACACATATGTTCGAACTACGCAACATTTAAATATTACAGAATTAACACAAATAATCGATAAAATATTAATCAGTCAAAATATGGCGTATATAATTTCAGCAGTTTCTGTCTAAATCAAATAGTCGTTGGTTCTAAAACGTTTTGGCAGTGTTACGAAAGAATAATTGGGCAAATGCATAGTCAATATTATTTTTTAAACTGTAATTGGACCTACCCAGCCTACTCAATTTGCAAAATGATGCAAATCAAACTGAATTCTTTTGGATGGTCTGTGTTTATCCAGTGGATAATTGACTGTGTTTGTGTTTGAAAAGGTGTTGCAATTCTTCAGAACAAGCGTCAGATTTTTGGAAATGGCACTAAGTGTAGAATAATATATTTCTGTATGAAGAAACCATACAGTACATAAGAATACACCACGGAATATCTGAATAATGGGTCAATAGTGATTATTCCCAGATATGTAAGAAATAACAGTTGTATTTACTTTGTTTCCTTACACTTAATATGAATAAAACTGCGTTCATTAAAAGTAAGCAATACCACATACCATTATTACATTATTTGTAGTCTGCCTTTAACAAAACTGAAATCTTTGTTTCTAGCAACGAAATGTTTCATTAACAAAGTAGCATTATAATATTATTATACAATTATGATTAATTCGATGGTTATAATTTTACTTTTTTTAATTATATTTATAAATTGTACACTTTACTATTATCTACAACTACATAATAAATTTAGTTAGGAATTGGAGAAACCTTTTCTTCGAGTTCTTATTTCTCCGCTGATACGAGATAAAAAATATTATTTTGATTAATATATTAAAGACGAGTGATCAATAAAGTGGGATTCAAACTTATATTTGATTAATTTTTTTTTTAATTTTGGATGTAGTTTTAACTTTGTGAGTATAAGTGACCCTACATATTTTTTTTAATTGTAATAACTTTTTAATAACATTTAATGGTTAGTACTTTTTAATACGATACCTACACTCAGTGATTTCGAAAAATTTCCTCCAATAGTTCTGTGCAAACCGTGACAACATACATATTATAAAACCTTTACATACTTTCGATACCGCTATGAATCTATGATCTTCGGTACCTTAATCTGGATTTCCAATATCCTCGTTCCTCGTTAAACTATGGACACAACTATCGAAAATTCATAAAACAAATATGATTAAACGCATATCGCTGATGGGTTGTAACATAGATAACTGAAACAAAGGAAGATATGTCGTGGAAGTGTGCTGACTGTCACCGCGACCAATCTGCTATGACTATCAAAGCGGCGAAGTCAATAAAATACGTTTTTGGAGTGTAAGTAGAAACAAAGACGTGGCACCAAGATGTTCGTGACATTTTTGTGTGTGTACTAATACTTGTTCATGGCCTATCTCCCACATTTCCGTAATTTATAGATTACAACCTGCAATGGTCCAATTTAAATCTGTAGGAACTATTTTGTAGGAAAAATTACCTTCCTTAAATCAACTTAGGGGTCGTCCATTTATCACGTGAGGCTCAAAAAGGGGGGGGGAGGGTCGGAAAAAATCACGAAATATCACGAGGGGGGGGGGGTATAATGAGATATCACGTGTGTTTATTTTTCGTGATAATATTTTGAAAATATTAAAATACTTTGTGCTAAAAAAATACACGTGATTTTGGGTAGGGGGGGGTTAGTCTAAAACCTCACCACATATCACCAGGGGGGGGGGGGTGGGGGGGGGAGTTAAAAAGTTGCTAAAAAAACGTCACGTGATTAATGGACGACCCCTTAGCTTATTTTATATATTTTTTAATTATCTCCACACAGAAGGATCTGAGTAAAAATATCCCTTCAGGGTCTATGTCATCTTTGGGGATATTGTGAGCAGGATCTTTTTAGGAAAAGAAAGGAAAGGAAAATCTGCGAAGGAAAAAGATATGACAGGCGGGTAGGAATCTAGAGGTCAATTGTTCAGGAGTGACGAACTATAAATCCTTCCTTCCATTGCGATGCAAGGCGATGGTTCAAGAAAGTCCGGAAAGAGAGGTCGAAATATCTCCCCCAATTAGGGTTCCCAGATCAAAAAATCAAAATTCCTGACATTTGATAAAAATTCCGGACTTTCTTGTATATATAATATGAATGTCGTTATGCATCGTGGCATATATAATAAACTTTTTTGTATTTTTTGTATATCAGAAGTGATGTTTTTACGTTGATTTGTAATAAAAATAATTTGGTTTATTTCATTTTTTATATCAATCTCCACTTAATTGTAGAAATTCCGGACTGTTTAGAATTCCCCCCGCATTCCGAACAAAGACCTATATTTCCGGACTTGTCCGGAAAAATCCGGACGTATGGCAACCCTACCCCCGATAGTATCTCCTGATCTGAGCTGGGTAAAATCATCCGCCGCCGAAACGTAGACAAACCTCACACCATGAACCCGAGAACCCATGATAAGTCACCAAACTTAGCGAACCACTTGGAAAGACCAATAGCAAGGGTGTTTGTTATCCAATAAATGGTTCCCGGGGCGGGGGTACCTAATAAAGTCATAAATCTTTTTCTTTTTCTTTAGGTGCATGTTTGCATAATAGTTTTCGGCAATTATTGTTCAATTAAATTTATGTAATTGGTGGCAGTAACCTAGACAAAATTTACCAGGAGACAGGAATGTTTTAAGAGATTGTAAATATGCTTGATAACCTTGTTAGCTACCGTAAACTTGAGCATAGACCTAGCACGATTCGGTGCCCTGCTACACTTTACAAAGCAACTCTTACTTAAAACACAACCTATCAGGCTAAGAGGGCGAAACTTGTGGGCAATTATAAACCATTCAAATAAATTATTATATTAGGGTATTTGATAAGCCCCCATAGCTCAGTGGTCAGAGCATTCGACCGGCAATCGGAAGGACACGGGTTCAAGTCCCGTTGGCGGCAAGTATCTTTTCTCGGAAGATTTTTCAATGTAAATGAGTGTTTCAGGCTGACAATTATTGCTTGTAATAATTGTTACCCTTTGTGCTATGCATAAAAATCTTGTCTAAACGTTAGTTTATAAATTAAAAAATAATAATTAATATTTAACAAGTTTAAGTATTTCCCCAATAAATGCAGACATAATTTGTCTCGACGCCACCTAGCGAGGGATTTAACACTAACATGTCTTTCTCGCAAAAATAAAGTTGGTTGTTTTCAGGTGGGAAAAAATATAACAAGCAGTAATTGTTGAATGAAACACTAGTATATATTGAATTATTTGGCGGGTATTTGATAAGCCCCCATAGCTCAGTGGTCAGAGCATTCGACCGGCAATCGGAAGGACACGGGTTCAAGTCCCGTTGGCGGCAAGTATCTTTTCTCGGAAGATTTTTCAATGTAAATGAGTGTTTCAGGCTGACAATTATTGCTTGTAATAATTGTTATCAATTATTATTACACTATGTAAAATGAGTACTGTACAATTTATAGAAATAAAATCCAATAACGGAAATTTGCTATACTCAAAATATTCACGAATTATATCTCTACTGTACCGGAAATATGTACCATCTGTTAAAATTAATACAGTAAAGTAACTGAGTGGTGACCTATGATTTATTATATTATAAACCAGCGAGTTAAAGAAATTGTTTCTCCACTTAAATGAAGACATTGTTTCACCCTTAGTGTCCTTTCCCATTCGGCCCCGTTCCCCTCCCGCATTTCTCTTCCACCTTCCTCGCATTCACCCCTCTCCCCCCTGACCCTCTTTCATTCCCCATCCCCATCACCTTGATTAAACTCCCCCTCTCGCCTCCCCCTGCCCCTAAACTATGTGAAACACACTCATTTGCCACCTAATGTAAAATTTAAATACAAATTTTATAACGCCAGAGATCACTATTACATATTGAAACCTTCACGGGCGTGCGCACAACAAACCACCAAACCTTCATCGCAATTGGATAAATGGTTTAGGAATACATAAAGGACAAACCAAGAAACATTCATTTTTATACATTAAGACAACTGTTATTAAACTGTAAGCACTACACGACACGTTAACGAATGGAAAATATTACCGCTGGTGGTGCAAATTTCAACGGATTTTGGATATCTGCGATGCGCTCTCGGTTTTGCGTTACAGGAACATCAATTTCTAATAAAATAATGCTTTTTCTGGTACATGAAAGTAACTAACTAACCATTACGCTGTTTCTCCGCAGGGGTAGGCAGAGAGGACGCACCGCCAAACAACTCGGTTTTACACACACTATTTGCCTAACTCACATTCTTACATCGTCTCATACATACTCTTCTATTATTCTGACTTTTTACATAGCCCGACTCAAGTAACTGATTCACTTGATAGTGCCATGTCTTCCTCTGGCGTACCCGACTTCTTCTACCATTCACATTTGCGTCATACATATTATATTCTTCTTACACAACTTTCTTCGTTCATTCACACTATATGCCCAAACCATCTGAGGGTCCCTTTCTTAATCTTACTCAATATGCTAACATCAGCCTTACATTCTTTACGGATCTCCACATTTCTCACACGATCATACATGGTTTTACCACACATACACCTCAAGCATCTCATTTAAATAGCATTCAGTTTACTTTCATCCTTCCTTTGCCAATTCCATGCCTCACTGCCATACATCAGGGTAGGTACCAGGATCTATTGCGGACTGCTAGCTTCGCTTCTTTTGACAGTTTTTTTTATTAGCGCCAAAAGCATAGAGTCGTCCATTAATGGAGTTACCTGCATTTACACTTCTTTCAATATCTCTTTCAGCCTTCCCATCTATCGTAAACATACTACCCAGATACACAAACTCATCCACCTATTCCAAGTATCAAAGTACCTTCTCGTGAAAAAGATTTTATATTAAATTTTATATAAACGTCTTCCTATGCGTTTCATTGATATGATAAACTTTTATCTTATCTTGTAATGTTGTAATACCATTGTCATTTATCACGGCTCCAAATAAAGCATTAATCCATAAATGTCAATTGTTTTTATCACCATGACTGTGTACGAGCTGAGTGCTTCAATGTATTACAACAATATACCGATTAGATTAACCCAAAGCCTTTAAGTACTGAATTACCAAGTGGCCCCTAAACTGTCATTTCGACGACACCCATACTCTGCGGGTCGTAAACGTGTACGGCAGGCTATAAACTATTATTAATTGACGATTCATTGCCTAATTAACGTTTGAATTATTTATTACCGAAAACTGAAAATAATATTGTCCATAAATTAGTATCCTATAAATAGGAGTAAAATTTTATGGGAGCAAAGGACTTATTTATTTTATGACACAGTATTTTAAAAGCGCCTAAGGACAAAAGGGTTGAATGTACCGGTTCCATTATAACTCAAAAAGTGGAATTTCAACTCCCCTTTATAGACATTAAATACGATGAAATTTTTTTTCAAAAAACAGCCCGTAACCTAACCTAACATAACCTAAGTAACCAATTTTTTTTTTCATTACTTTTAATGACTCTTCAAAGGAGTGATGAAGATTTCTATATTTTTCATTTGCACATAAGAATATATTCAATATAAGGCTTTTATTATTAAAACAAACTTTCACGACGAACCTGCCTGTATTAAAATGATTTCTTACGTTTTAATTCCAAGGCATTCGCATTTATTTTTTTTATTAAAATAAGTCTTTTTATTGCTCGTGTTTTATCTTGGCACACTTTTCTTTACACATTTATCTCAATTTCTCATTTTATATATCTACCTACTGTGTATTTGACTTTGCCACATTTGTTTTAGAACTTTGAAAGTATTATTTGCACACACCTCGATACACTGTACATCTCGATATACTGCACATCTCGATACACTGCACATCTCGATACACTACACATCTCGATACACTGCACATCTCGATACACTGCACATCTCGATATACTGTACATCTCGATCCAGAAATGCCCTTGTGAGATATGCAGCTTAAGTTTTTATTATTTTTTTAATAAATACATTATATTTTATAAACGGTTCCACGATAACTCAACAAAGTGGCATGTCGATATGCCTTTGAAAAATCATTAAACGTTATGATTTGTTTATAAATAGCTCATAATCCAACCTAAATAGGTTGCAAAATAAGCTGTTAAATAAGCAATTTTTAATGACTTTTCAAAGGGGGTCCTGTATTGCGTATTGTTGAGTTGTGCGGTCACCTTTTTAAACATTTTATTGGATAATCAACACCCCTGCCATAGGTCACCCCAAGTGGTTCGCTACATTTGGAGACTTAGCAGGAGTGCCCGGGTTCATGGGCTAAGATTTTGTCTAGGTCTTGGCGGCCAATGCGTTTGCTCACCTACTGCGAGACGGACCGGATCGGGAAAGATTAGATGAGCGAGACTTAACCTAGATCTCTCCAACGGGACTCTCTCGATCCATCGCCTTGCACCAAAGTGGGAGGGGTTGATCCATGCGTCCGTCACTCCTAGACACATTGACACCCAGATTCCTACCCACCCTTCATACCTTTTTCGTTCCCTTTCCTTCAGAAGTAGGTATCCCCAAAGAAGTATCACAAAGTATCCCCAAAGAAGGCCCTGAGGGAATTTATTTTCCTCCCGTGTGGAACTAATGTAAAAAAAAACGGAGATACACATTCTATTAAATTGCATTCAGATCTTTTTTTTATAAATTCGGTTTTTCTTTTATAAATATTCAATAATATTATTATTCAATTTGTAAAAAAAACGGTTTATTTATAAACAAGTTCTGCTGTGTAATTATTATTACACGTGACAGCTGCTTCGTCTTCCGAAGGCATTGTAAACTTAGAATATGTAAATTAAATCTTAATGGAGTTTGACTAACTAAACTTGAAAATAATAAACAAAATATATGAAATGTGAATTTTGAAAATTAAAAAAAAAATTGTCGTGTTAGGTGTTAATGTTTCCACATATAGCAAAACAAATCCCCAACACAAAGCTAGCTTGATAAGGCTTTTAAATTAAATACATAAATTTGTGTTTACCTGTATATAAAAACATGTTTTAATATGCTTCATGTTTATGTATGAAACCCGATGATTTTATAACTTCTCGGAATTATGCAAATATTTTACAGTATTTTTAGAATTAAGAAGTTTTTTTACCTGAAGGTGCCCCGACCCACTACGGGTGCAAAATGTTACTTTAAAATGTTGGTATTGACCAGTGTCGTAGCTACTACCGGGCAGTCTGGGCAGTTGCCATGAAGGGGACAGTTTCCAAACAGACTTACTCTACGTATGACAAGTATTCGACGATCGGTTAAAATCTCTGTGTTGCACACGTAATTGGGAAATGTTAACATCTGTATTAAATCAGTTCAAATATTATAATTAAAGGAAAACAATCACTTTGTTTGTAACCACGATTTATTGATTTAATTTTTATTTACCGACCGGTTTCGCTTAATACAAGCATCATCAGGGTATAAATTAAAACTGATGAAAAAATACATTGTGTGAGCTTATATATACATACAGACAGAGACAAAACATAATATAAAGTAAGAGTGAGAGATTGTAATTAACATCCTACATAGTGATAGAGAGAAAGAGACGGGTATATCTAATGAATAATTACATTATATCTACCGGGACAAAACGTCATTTAAACAGGTGATTAAGGAATAAAGTGGCTACGGGTTTTTTTAGTTTATGGGAAATATTCCTAATATCGGACTGTTGGACACATTTAACTGATTATTAAGGATTTGGGTTTTTGTTTTAACGGCTTTCTTTATTTCGAGTGCTTCTAAATTATTAAGCCTGTTACCATGACTATTTCTGTGTAAAATCTTAACACCGGTGTTTTGATTGAAGGTATGATCTTTATCAATAAGGTGATTAGCGAATTCCGAAAATCCATTATTATTTAAGCATCTAAGATGCTCTTTGATTCTAATATTGACATTACGCGTCGTTTTACCTACATAAAATGATGAACAATCATTACAATCTAATTTATATATTCCGGAATGACTTAGTTTTTCGTCCTTATCTTTCGAATTAATTAAAAACTTTCCTAAATTATTGTTTGTGTAAAATGCCGGTCTTATTTCGGGAGGTAGATTTTTTACACTGCAGGAAGAGAACTGATTAATGAATAAAATACGACGCCATTGGTAACAAAGATTATTATTATTATTTATATTATTATGATTAGTAAATAAGAAATTCTTAGTGGCTATTTGTTTTTGTTTTTTATTTAAAATTGCATCAATGAGTTCGGCATTATAACCATTATTAACCGCGATTTTTTTAATTATTGCTAGTTCGTTGGAGAAATTAGTATTAGATAACGGTATTGTGACCAAACGATGAACCATTGAATGAAACGCGGAGTGTTTATGTGAAACAGGATGATTGGATGTGTTATGGATAACGACGTCGGTGTAGGTAGGCTTGCGAAAGATGTTAAAATTTATTTTATTATTTACGATAGATAAGGTGAGATCTAAAAAATTTAAAGTTGAATTAGTTCCTATCTCTAATGTGAATTTAATGTTTTGATGGTATGAATTTATAAGGATGAGGAAGGCATTTAATTGACGTTGAGTCCCTGTCCAAATACAGAACACGTCATCGACGTATCTACGCCATAGTAAGACGTTTTTTACAAGGGGTGAGGCACTAGTTAAAATTTTGTTTTCTAAATTATTCATGAATATATCAGCAATTAAAGGACTTGTAGGAGACCCCATGGGAAGGCCTTCGATTTGCTGATATATAACACCATTGAATTGAAAATAATTTTGGTTAAGGCAAACATTAAATAGTGAAGTCAGATCATTCACTAAATCTTTGGGTAAATTAGAAGTATTTAATAAATTAGAGATCAAACATTTGCTCTCCTCTATGGGGACATTAGGGAACAAGTTAACCACATCAAACGATATGAGTTTGCAATTTTTAGGGAGATCCAAATCTTTGAGTTCTTCTACTAGTGAAAATGAATTTTTGATCGTATATTTTGGAGAGAAAATATTGGAATTATGGAAAACATTAGTAATAACAGAAGATATTTTAAAATTTGGGGCATCACAGCAACTAACAACTGGTCTTATAGGTTTATCACTTTTATGGATTTTGAGGAATCCATATAATTTTGGAGCTTTCGAATTCTTTGTTAAAAACTTAACTTGATGATATGACTCATCTTGAAACATTTGGGATTTACAGGCTTTAAGAGTTAGTTTAACTTTATCTAAGAATTTTCCAGTAGGGTCTTTTTGAAGAGTTATGAAGTTGTCGTTATTGATGAAATCTTGCACTTTTGTATTGTATTCTCTTCGAGGTATTATAATCACGGTATTTCCCTTGTCCGCTTTGGTCAGGATTAAATTTTCGTCTTCTAATTTAGCACGAATATTTTTCATTACGGTTGTCTCGGGGTTTGGAGTAAATTTAAATTTAGGTATTAGATTTTTTATTGTTTCTGCACTTTTGTAGAAGAATCGTTGAGGTTTACCATATAAAGCTGTATCGATATCTACTGCAACGTTTTCTATTGCAGAATTAAAGTTTTTATTATTATATTTTAGGTTGTATTTTAAACCTTTCGATAATAGGTTCATCTCTTCAGGTAGGAAATGTACTGTTGACAGATTTTGGACTCGGTCAAAAAACGTATGAACCGGTTTTAGGTTTTCATTATTATTAGATTTATTTAAGGAACACAACATATCAAGTTTTTTATTAATTATATTAAGTTTATTAAATGCTTTCACAGAAACTAGGTGTCTGACTTTATCGTCGAATAAGTCCCACTCAACAGAGTGCAGATCATATACTAGTTCTGTATGTAAGAGTTTTAAATTAAGTTTTATATTATTACGTTGTTTATAAGCACATTTAAGATCCTCTTTTAGCCACGCTATTTTTGCTAGATGAATGGAAGATTCATGGAATGATGAATTATTTTTAGCACTGTTAAAATGTATTTTTTCATCACACAATGTATTTTTTCATCAGTTTTAATTTATACCCTGATGATGCTTGTATTAAGCGAAACCGGTCGGTAAATAAAAATTAAATCAATAAATCGTGGTTACAAACAAAGTGATTGTTTTCCTTTAATTAATATGTCAAACCACAAAGTGACTGCTTTCTACCAAAATATCAAATATTATAATTAAATTAAAACAAAACAAAAACAGAGTGGGAGATAGTGGGGAGAAAGAGGACACCGATTATACTACCTCTTTCTCTCGCAGGCTAAATCCTAAAGATATATGTGTTTCAGTGGCGGTCGCGAGTTTTCAGTGTGCTAAGATTGGGAAATACGACGTTATTGAAATTATTGTAACTGAAAACAATTTTTTTTTTCAAAATTCAACTTTTTGTATGAAGCTATACTGAAATGTGGATGCGGCGCATCCCCAAACTGAAAAAATCCTGAAAATCTTCAAACAAAATATTGAAATTTTGAAAAAAAAAATCATTTTAGCTACAATTACACAAATAACGTCGTATTTTTCAATCTTAGTACTCTAGCGCACTGAAAACTCACGCACCGCCACTGATGTGTTTGTCTCTTTTTAGTGTCGCTATTTTTCGTTTCATCGAGTTTCAAATCACAACGGCGCTAAAGAAGTTTATATTTAAAAAATAAATGTTTTCTAAATGTATTTACAGTAGGTAGTTTAGAAGAAGCGGGGTTCTAGAGATTCATGTTTCACCACTAGTACTAACTTAAGGTATTTTGTTAATTAAATATCGTGGGTTCAAATCCCAGCGTGCGCAAATAAATGTTATTTCATTATTTTATATTATTTCACAATCAATTAATTAAAAATAATATATGTATTTGTATTTTTGCGACATGTTCCAGAGTGGAAGCTCTAAGTACCGCTCTGGTGTAAGACCACCATTCAGAATTGAAATGTAGCTTGAAATGGCTATAGCCGTATTTGGTAACCGGTCTGAATAGCCAGGTACTTCACCATTTTTTTCTTCCCCATCTCCTGCTCCTTCCCCAATATGTCTTCAGCCTCACAACATACATATATTGGGGATGCTATAGTCTCACTGGCTCCAGACGGTATCAATTGACTCTTGTGTGGTATTCAAATTTAAAATAAAATAAAATATTTTTTAAAAGTGTGCAATTTACATGCGGTAGAAGCGAAACCTTCAGAAAATTGAAGTAGACAAGAGTGGGGAGGCTATGAAGCAACGCACATAAAGGAGACCGATTATACTATCTCATTCTATCGCAGGCTAAATCCCATAGAAGTATGCGTTTGTCTCTTTTTAGTGTCGTTATTTTTTCGTTTCACCGAGTTTCAAATCAGAACCGTGCTAAAGAAGTTGTCATTTCAAAAAATCAAAAACAATCGCATAATAAACCAACAAAAAAAACCGATATCAAGTGAATGATGATTCTATATAAATAGTGAGAAAAAAGCGAAACTGGGGTAAGAAAATACAATAATAATAAAAAATAAACAAAATTTATTTAATATAATGTAATGGTATCAATTACATGTTTATATACAAGAAATAAAGTTTTTTCTATTAAAAAACATTAAATAATAATACGTATTACACCCTTTTTAAGAGCATAATGCACACTGATAGAAAAAATAATGTGTTTAATGCAAATTCCACGGTTCCCAAGGTTCGTTCTAATAAAATATTAAGAACATTGTCAAATTAGATAAGTACCTGCGTGAATTGATTAATCGACCGAAACATTGAACGAAATATATACCTCTGTTAAAAATTTTACGGTTACGCGCGGTTTAATTACATCCTTCTACTTTTGCAAGGTCGTATAACCTCAAAAAATGCGGAAAAAAATGTTTGTCGTCCGCTATCAACAAATAATATACCGTTATCTGACATAAAATCAATCAAACAATGTAATCTCATTAAAACGTGCGTTTTTTTCATGCTGCTGTGGACCTTTGCTTTATGGCATTGAAATAAAAAAAATGAAACAGATTCGAACTCAATTAATCGATGCTTGTTCTATCAAATTTATCTTTATTTATTACTTTATTTTCACAATTAAATAAATACACATCCACAAATGCGGTATTTTCATTAATTTTTTTTGTTCGTTTTGTATTTCGTCTTTCGATAAATTTGTTTGTTACATTCCGGTTCCGATTAAAGATGGTGGCCGTTTTAAAATGCCGCGCCGTGCGTTGCAGAAGCCGATAATCACGAAAAAAACTAATTTCTCTGCAATATTTGCGGTAGATTATACACTACTTTTATAACCATTGGAGCGTTTTTTGCCACAATATGTCACCATTTACTATACCTCGGATTGCTTTGCTGTCAGTTTTCGGCAATTTTTCACTGGATGCGTTGAATTTTTTTTCAACTTTTACACATTAAATTTCGGAGTTATGATTTTTTTAATGTCGACGGAAAATATTTAAAATAGTCACCAAAAAACCACGAGCAATCGGAGGAAAAAGCTAAAAATCGCACTGTCGCTCGAGTGGTTAAAAGAACATATTAAACACATTTTTTGGAAAGACAGTAAAATTTACAAAAACATGATGTTGCTAAAAACAAGCAACTTATAAGAAAATGGAAAATTTGGAATCAACACTGGTGGTGATCGATATTTAAGTACTTACCTACTTAAAAGTTTTATAATTTCAGAAGAAATTTCGATTTTGATTTCTTTATCATATAAGAGAAAATTAGAAACATGCTTTTTTATTCAGGAGGTCTACGAGTATTAATTTCTCTTTTTACATTAACTCCATTGGAGGCCTGGAGGAAAATAATTTCTCTTATGTCATCTGTGAAGATGCAGGGTGGAGGATAGTTTTAAGAAGAGGAAGGAGTGGACATGGGTTTTGAAGAGATAGAGTGGAGGAAACACAGAGGTCGCAAATCATTCCACAGCCGAGCTGTTGAACTCAAGAACGAGTCGTAGAAGGGACCCGTCCGCATGTGACAAATGGCAACCGTGTACATATGTTGGGCGCGCGTTTGGCGTGTTTCCCGACTATGCACCGGTGCCGAAGGCATAAACGACGTTGGTTCTTCGGAGCATCTTACATTGTAATACCAGTAGAACAAGGACAGCATACTAACCTGACAACTGTGCTCTAAAGATTGCAATCCGCTTGTTAATTTAGGGGAATATATCAAACAAACAGCCCGTTTCTGCGCAGTGTCAAGGGTTTTTTCAGGTACTGTGGGGCTCCAGACCAAAACAACAGTGGGAATTTAGCAGTCACCTTTGTGCACAGAACTATACTGTGCACAGAACTACTAGTAATAGCTTCATTGCCAAAAATCAAATTTATATCCAACAGTAAAGAAACGTAAAACTAATAATGATTAAATGAAAATAAATAACTTTGTAAAAACACCATTTATTTAAATTAATAATATTTTGGTTTATAATTCTAATTAGTCTGTACTTGTTTGTTTTTTGTTATTTTTATTAATGTTATTATCCTGACCAAAGAACCTTTGGTTTCGAAATGTTAACTACCTAACAAAATGTTAACTAACAACCTAACTAACCATCACGCCGTTTCATCGCAAGTGAAGGCAGAGAGGACGGACCGAACAACTCTGTCTTGGCACACACTCCTTGCCTCGTTCACATCCATAATAATAATAATAATAACGTTATATTTGTATAGCGCAGTTTTGTGTCCTTTCACTTCAAGTGCGCAAACATCCATCGTCTCATTCATACTCTTCTATTATTCTGACTCTTGACATGGCACGACTCAAGTATCTGATTCACTTGGTCGTGCCATGTCTTCCTCGGTCGTCCCCATCTTCTTCTGCCATTCACATTTGCGTCATATATTCTTCTCACACTATTTTCTTCTATCATTCGCTCTACATGCCCAAACCATCTGAGGGTCCCTTTCTTAATCTTACTGTTTGAATGAAGGAATGTTTGTCTTTCTTTTTAAAAAAAAAATTTCGTTGTCATTCACTGAAATGTTTTACATTGAACCCGCAGTTATCAAACTGATATCCAAAGCAGAATGCAAGATCATCGACTTTATAAATAAATACCTACTATTATTATATTTCAATAGGTTAATGAACGACCTTCACACTCATAAGAAATTAATCGTGTTGTATACTTACGGTTTATCCATACAAGTACGTTGTATGCATACCTACTTAGAATCACGCGGTGCTCTGGCAAGGATGCCTAAGAGTTCAAAAAACTTATAAGATCGAGGAGTTGATTACAAATTACACCTGTGCTTATTTAACGTTTGTTTTAGGTACCTATTTACCGATATTTTTAGATATAAATATATTATGTAGAAAAAATGATAAAGATGGTTACAATGTTTAGTAAAAATCATATCAATATAATTTTGTCTAAACTCGTACGGTGGTATATTCGTGTGAGCTACTCACTAAAATAATTGGATTAAGAAAATAATCTTACAGACGAAAATTACCAACAGATTTTAATATTAGGTAGAAATAGTCGGGAAACACGCAAAACGCCTGATCAACATGTAAACATGGTGTTGACATTTGTCACGTCAGGAAGGGTAGTTCTTGAGTTCAACAACTCCGCTGTGGAATGATTTGCCGGCCATTCAAAATCTATTTCCACGCCTTCCTGTATTTAAAAAGACCCGCCACGCAGCATCCCCAAAGATGACACAAGCCACGAGGAAAATAATTTTCCCCAGGAGGCCTCCTTCTTGCAGTTAATATAAAAAAAAATCTAGAGGGGATAAAAGGGGAGGTGATGAAACTCCAGAAGTTTTTTTATGGTTTATATGTGATTGAAATTTGTTACACGAGAACGGGTCGTTTCTAAGACTCGTTCAGGAATTCAGCAGCTCCGCTGTGGAATGACTTGCTGACCTTTGAAGATCCATGTTCAATCCTTCCTGTCCCTAAAAAGACCCTCCAAGCAGCAATCCCAAAGAAGACATGAGCCATGAAGAAAATAATTTTCCCCAGGGCCGCAGTAAATGTAAAAAAAATCTAGTGGATTTTATGAGAATCCAGAGGTTTTTTGTGAAAGAGATAAATATTCATTTCTGAACTTTCGACTGTTTAACTGAGAAAATATTGTTTAGGTATTTCTTTAGATTCTATTCATTTTAAAAGTACTTTCTAGATAATCACACGTTATACTAAACGGCTCATAAAGGTATGCAATTATCATAAACGCACCTCTTTGTTATAATATTAATTAATTAAATACAAATCTTACCACAATAACTACAGTCTAGTAATATACCCGTGTTAACCAGACACTAGACACTAGGTCAATGAGAATAAACAAAACATTAAACTATTTTATTACTCTTGTTTCAAAAGTTAAGTAATAAAATGAAAACTCGTGTAAAAAAATGCAATGCCACCAATTGCAACGTCCTTGTTCTGGACGGCGAATATTCATACTGTCTTATTGGAGAGATTTAACCTTATAGATTGCTATTTTATTATTTGGGAAGCTGCGTGTGATCTTAGAGGTATACCTATACGTTATGTCGACAAGGGTATCATCCGATTAAGTTGCTAATTCTTTGGAATGAAGGTTGTTTAAAAAAAATCTTAATTAATTTCATCATACTTAATACGGAAATGCTATCATTTTTAATATCTAGGATTTCATTACCTAACTTGCTTGCATTAGCCAACTAACTTGGCCCATATAAGATCCGAAACGTGTAAAACGTTCAAATGATAAGCTTTGGAGTAATGCAATTTCATATTTTTCTAGAATTTTCAGCTTAAAAGTAACTAAACGTAATGAGCTGTGGAGATTTAGAAAATTAGAAACTGACAATTTTTAAAAGAAGCTATAATTTTAGTTCAATTATAATTAATAATAATGCAAAGTAATACGTTTGGTTTTGAAGAGTTTATTTCACATTTACATTTTTTACTTAATTTTATTGAGTATTTATTTCATTAAGTTACAAATGTACATCTATTACATAGTATACAGCAAAGTCGCTCCCGCTGATTTTCATGCAGTTTTCAATAAACTGAGTGATTTATGGGGAAGGTTTATGTATATAATTTGTCAAGGTTTTGTGATTGGTTAGGTAGCTGGCTGGCATGCGGTCAGCGGGCTGGCAAGCGACGGCGTTGGTTATAAAGGTTGGGTAATGGCGATGTCAGTAGATGGCATTGTGTTTCGTTAGCCACAGCAACGTGTGGCAGAGTCTGCTAGTGTGAAACAAAATGTCTAGAAATTTTTACATAGTTAATGCCCAAGAAATACAAAAAATTAAAGACGCTATTGTTACAATGGAACATTTTTTCGCACGATGCCTAGGTATATTTTTGTTTTTAAGTTTTTTTTAAATAAGGAGTAGATATAAAAATGCACATATTTATTTGAGTTATGTTCATTGCCAGGTTTTTCCCTTACCAAACACGTAATTTATACTGGATATTCCAACCCGTATTAAGTTTTGTTTACAGTTGCAAAACTGAACAATTTTAAGTGCACGAAAAATAAAATCACTTTTTATTTGTATTTATTAATAGAAACATTTTACAAACATCATCGAAAATAAACTAGCAGGTGGCGCAAAAGTCATACCCGTCGTAAGATGATATCACTTTTGCAAATGGTCCTAACTTATCACGACTTAGAAATTTGTCAACAAAACAGAAGCAGAATAAACGTTGACAAATGAATCGCTGTAATCCGCAATCACGGAAGAATTGTGAAATAATTATGGGTGTCTTATATATGTATTTCCTCCAACGTTATAATGGAATAATCGCATGGGGTGGTGCTACACTTTCGGCCATAGATTCAATATCGGAGGTGCAAAAACAGATCATCAAAGTTATCCCTAAGTTCCTTTAAAAACAAGAACTATATATATTTTTAACACACTTCAAGTCGGTGCTAAATATTGAAAAATTCACGCCAAAATAATTAACTCTTTAAAAACAAACAAATACCACGAAAATACTCAAAACGATAAAGATATAAATCAAAATATTTCATACTAAAGCTCAAACAATTATTACATTTGGACAAAGAAACTTTAGATACTCTGAGCCAAAACAATATACGAGTACAATAACTTATGGACGAACAACACAAACACAAATATTTTAAATCAAAACATTAGAAATTTGTGTACTTAGGGAACGTACCCATACTACGTGACACGTTTAGGGGGGGGGTCTTCAAAATGTCACGCTCCATACAAATGAGCGGCGGGTTGTTTAGGTTTTTGGTAACCGGGAAGGGGGGGGGGGTTAAAAATTGCAAAAAATTGGTATTTTTTAAACCATAGACTAAGTTTATCAATTAATTAAAGTGATATCTTCTGTATCTATTTTGTGTATTGTGGTTTCATGTTATATTTGTGATTTAATGTTATATTAATATTGTTAAATTGACCTGCTGACAAACTGCTTTGGCAGTTTAGCGGGTGCTTAAAATGAAGAATAAAAAAAAATAAAAAAAATAAAAAAAAAATTGATTAAAAAAATCTGCTTCAATACTATACTTAGCTTCAATACAGGTTCACCTAGCGTGGCAGGTTACGTCCAACTTAAGTATACTATTTTATTCAATCTCTTTATGGCTGCGTTCTTAAAGTAATTATTTTTATTTCCAAAGTAACCGCCTCAGGAAATCGGGTGAGGACTTTTGCGTCACTTGTATGTACATGTTAGCAGTTAGGTAATCCTTTAATTTGTGAAAAACCCAAGTGAAACCAATGCAGGTTTTTTACAGGTAATTTCGCAAGTGTTTTTTTATAGGACTGCTTCATATATAGGTAATAATATCATGCAACTATATGTATAACCATATAACTAACCAACCATCACACCATTTTCCCTGAAGGGTGGGCAAAGAGGATAGCCTACGCCATATAAATAGTCTTATAAATACGTCTTGGCACACACTCCGTGCTTCATTTACATTTGTCTCATACACACTCTTCAGTTATTTTGACCCTCGGCTTGACCAATATCATCTTCGGGCATCTCCGACTTAAACTCCCATTCAAATTTTCGTCATACATTCGTCTGGCACTCCTTTGTTTGTTCATCCGCTTCAAAGGTTTAGGTACAAACCATATGGGATCTAAGGGTCCCTTTCCTAATATTGTTCATAACGCTTTGTTCAGACTTGCAATCCTTCCTGTTCTACACATTTATTTGTAACAAGGTCAAGCATGGTTTTAACATACTTAGGTTCTCACATATTTACAGCATTCTGTCTACTTTTATCCTTCCTCCGCCATGCCATACAACAGGGTTGGTATTAGCACTCCATTGTGAACTGCTAGCCTCGATTCTTTGGACAACTTTTTATAACACCGTTTTTTATGTACTGCATCAGACACGGCCGCTGAATTAATATAAAGATATCTTTAAAAATCGTATTCAATGCTCAATAGAGTGTGGCACGAGAACAGGAAGGAACCTTCGGTTTGTTATTTTATTTTAGCAGCTGTATAATGAAAGTGAAGTCTCGCCACTGCTATTCGAGTTATGAAACAGATCACGTGCTGTGATGCTGCCTCCGTCTTTAATCCAATGCCTTGGATGATGAGGTGTGAACATCAACATGTAGATGGATGTGAATGTTTGTTTCGCGCAATAACTTTGAAGGATTATATAAATACGCTTTGCACTTGAAGTAATTAAAATACAGTGAAACAGTTTTATGGCAACCGTTAAAGTTTGAAACGGTTGTAACAGTTTTGGGATTTTGGGACGACTATTAAAAAAAACTTACAGAAACTTCGCCGATGACCGTTGCAACAAAACACTTTCGCTTGAAAACCTTTCACCGCATTCATTTTTTCTAATTTATTATGTTATTTTTAAACAGTTTCGAGTAACACAAAATTAAACTATTGCAGTGGTAGTAAAAAATTGAAAGGTAAGCTAGGAAGGCTAGTAATCCACCTTTCTGAGTTCTGATAAAAATGGATGGACGAAGAAGTGAATGGCAGGAGAGAAGAATATGACATGAAAGTGAATGAGAAAAGAAGCCGTGGACCCTCGAGAAAGCCACAACAAGGGAATCAAATTTGTAGTAGGATATTCTCAAATGTTGACAGGTAACCCATAAACTGTGTAGATTATTGGCCTTTCCTTAAAAAAATATTCGAGTCAGGTAATGTCAAAGTAGGTTTAGAGAAGAGTAGGTTTGTATATGACAATGTATAAAAGTGGATGATATAAGGAGAGTGTGCCAAGATAAGTTGTGCCCATCAACTTTCCCTACCAATGCAAAGAAATGACGTGTTGCTTTAGATCATTTTGGTTATTCGTTATGCCTCGCCTAGATAATTTTTAAGCATTTTAAACACCTACCAACTTGAAAAGTTTATTTACAAGATTCAACTACAATTTCAATCTGTAAGGTACCTAACCATCGCAATGGATATATTTATGATCATTTAGACCTTTTTCCTATGAACTCAAAATGTGTCCTGATTGTCAATTTATTTCAAAGAAACATCAGAATATCTATGTCAATTAAGAGGACGGAAAGTAATTTTAGTTAGTAAAATCTTTTTTGTAAGAGCCATTAATAACAAGGAGGTATTAAACGGAGGTATTAATTATTTCAAATATCAAAAAACTGAATATCGTATAAATTTACAAGTCTGATGCAATTCCAAGTCTGAAATTAATAATGTTGTCTAGGTCATAAACCTTACATATTATTAAAATCAACACGTTGCGATGGGCGTACGTGAGGATGGTCCAAAGCCCAGACTGGCTATATCAATTTGTCAATTAACCTGTGCAGAGATCTTTCTCATTTAGCATCTAATCAACATTTACATAAACAACCTTCGCGATTTTTTAAACATTATTTGTGCTACACCTGGAATCCATAAACAGAGATAAATATAAGAAAAAGTGAAACTTTTGACATATGTAGTGATTTTATACGCGCGTTTATAATGCATCGTCTTTAAAAGTGCAGTTTATGGAATTGATTTTCAAATAAAAGAGGTATGTGGTCGGTTAATGAAAACATTTATTACATTTTGGAAAGGCATTCGAAATGAAATGTTTCGATAATAGACACTAAGATATATTAGTTGTGATGCAATGTTTTTAGTCAGTTTTGTGATGAAGAATTTCAAATTTCATGCTTTAAGTAGATGGAATTTTTGGATAAAAGCGAAAAGATGCAATATTATGAGACTGCACGCACTATAGGTAGTTATAATTCAACAAAGGTTCGAAAATTAGGGTTTTTAACAATTCAGAATATTATTTTACTTTATTGATTGCTGTATAGCCTTTTTCTTTGTGTCACCCAGTGTAACGCTCAAAATTCCATCTATACAGAACAGCAAATTCGTCGCCTCAGTTCTTATTAGTCCAATATACCATTTTAGTTATATTAATAATTAATTATACTATCATCATTAATAATTAATGATAGTAAATCAACTAAAAAATATTTAAACTAATGAGACCTTTACCTTTGCGGGAATAGCTTTATATTAAACTCCTATCATAATGTTTCATCGAAACAATTAAAGAAAACCTTCTCTTGTAAAATTTTATAATGGTCTGTTGGACAAATACGAACTAGGGCGACGATTTGTTTACCAACTAGTTTTTAGCATACTAGTATTTGCGTCAATCAAATTCAAAATTTCATCCTCACAAGGCAACAGTTTGTAAATCAACTGGTTCTCACATTCATATCAACGTTAATTCAAATCAACATCAAATGGTCCCCATCTAAACCTTCCTGTCAATAAATTGAAAAACTACATAAATCTAACGTAGCAGTTTGTGTAACAACTGTGTCCTATCTGCGCATTCATGTCGAATAAAGTTCACAATTACCCACTATTAATGCAACAGTTTCTGTGTCACCTAGTCCAACCTCGGCCTTCAAGATCTATGTCTATAAGAATTATGCCAATTTTATGCAAGCTTTGAGGACGATGACTTCACGCTAAGGATGCGGCTAGCAAATATATTGGATATTGATGTTAAATTAAATAATAAATATGTAATGAAAACGCTTAAGAACAAGAACACACATATCCTTGCAAAACATGGCAAATAACGTGTAGACCTTCGATGATAACTCGCAATGAAACGCGTATCGCAATAGACAGGTGTCATTACCCCCGGTTTACCTTCATTTCCGAAATAATTCACTCATAGAAATTTTATGAAAATAGAGGTCAACTCATAGAAAATTATTTGTGGAATGCCTGCCAGTCCTGCCACACTGGTTGTTATCGGATAATCTGTTTTTTTTTTCTATTTTGCAACTGGTCTGCATTTGGATAAAATGACACCGTTGCCATTGTGCCAAATCCAAATATTAATTTTAAATAAATGGTTCAATGTTATGGACTACATAATACGAATTAGTGTGGCTTGTTATGTAGTGTCGTTCTAATGTGGTTGCGAATGTAAATTTTATAACAGAAATTGCAACATATTTGCTAGAGGTAAACTTATCGAAATGGCGCGATGACGGATAGAATTTCACTATGTTAATAGAATATTGTATCTGGTTGGGTTAAATTAAATTATTTCTTTAATGTAGGTATTTTGTTTCTATTGCAGGTTGAAAATCTTTTGTTCTAACAAAAAAAAAAAATCTTTTTATAGTGTTATGTAAAATGGTTATGAAAGTAAGCAATTAGACGAACGCTCATCATCGTGCAAGCCAAGACATAGAAAAACAATCAAGTACATAAATAATAGTATAAATAATAATAATATATATAAATAATATATAATAATATTTTAAATATTTATATTGAGGGATCAGTAGGATTTATAGGTTCAATTAGGAATTCCACAGAGCCGAACCCTCTGATATGAAAATATCTGGAGTCGGTGAATTATTTTCCCATCTGGTCTCTCGTAGGTTGACATGTTGTTCTTGTATTGTTTTGTAATTATAATACATATAGTGCAATTGCATAACGTGGATTGACCAGATGATTATTTGAGAAGTGTGTGAAAACATTTAAATCTGGTGCGTACAAATAAATATACACAATACTTCAAGTACATAAATACATTTATCCCTAAACAGCAATATTCATAATTTATTCCGAAATTTTGTAAGATTTTGTAATGAGAGCAAAACCTGAGATTAACTGGAAATCATAAACCTTTCGTGGTAGGATTTAAAAAATACTTCTTGCAACACTGGGAATGATATAGAAGAAAGTATTTTAATAATTTCACCATGTGGGCTACATATATATTTTTTCAAATAACTCTGAGATAAATAATAGACTGCAAAATAGCTTACATAATTTAAAGTTAGCATTGCAGTGATAACGCTCAGTTTATCCTCATTTCTAATACAAACTTGACTCGTTCACTCCTACTGAGTTTCAAAATGCAGTGCACATAAAATTTGATGTTAATTTAACCAGCATACAGGTTTCATGCTGGTAATTAGAGGTTGAAGTGTACCAATATGATTTCCTTTTTTTGAACGTTTGGCTAACTCTTCACGTTGGCATCCGAAAGTATGTTGATTTTTTAAACGAATTTTGAAAATAAAAATCGTACTTCAAAAATTATAATATCACATTTCAAAGGACATGACAAAAAATCATTTACAGACGTACTGGTTTTGACATGGTCGATTGAATAGTTTATAAACAAATGAAGTTTAGAAATTAAAGTCAAATTTAGGGGAAGTATTTGTCGGATATCAGACAATATTGGAGAGATGGAAATAAATAATAAAATATGGTAGATTGATTAATTTCAAAAATCTTTAAACAAACTAATAATTTTCTCTATAATATTCTTTTTACGTGCTTTCAATTTTTTTTTTTCGTTCTTCAAAATTATTTAAAATATTCACGATCGCAGTCGGATTATGCATCGCTCTATAATATATTTCAAACAGTTACAAAATTTAATAGTTTTTCAATTGTTTCACAGAATTTAGACAATTCATCAAATTTCAAAGATAAAATTCAAGTTCTATTCAGGTTCTGTTAAAATTTATGTACTGTCTAACAATCTAAACATGTTGAAATATTAAAAGAACTGTAATAGAGATTTCACGGAACTTGAAATTTAACTTTGAAATTTAGGTAATTGTCCAAATTCTGTGAAAAAACTATGGACAGGTTTTTGTTATTTGTTTTTGGGCTGCTATACCGTGTTGCGCTACCTCCTCCTTTAGCCAACGTTTCGGACAGCGTTACAGTGTCCATCATCAGGGCAGATGTGTGAATGTTAGTGGTGAAATGTGTGCTTAAGTACTTCGAAGCAATACCGTGTTGCCAACTCCACTCCACTGCGAGCTGGAATTACAGTATACTTGAAGATGGTTTTCTTCATTTAGTTTTAGTGCAGCCGTCAATTACCAGATACCAAGAACTATTGAGCTTAGCTCCGTCGTCTCTATTAATGTTAATAGGGTTTTTATGAATTTCATAAAAAATTGAAAGCCGTGAAAATCTAAAATCATATCTATGGACAGGTTGTTAATTTTGACATTCTTTGTAAGTTCTATTCAAGTTCTGTTATTATATCATTATAAGCCAGTTGCTTCTTAAAACTGAACAGAGCTTGAATAAAACATACACAAAACGTGAAAATTAACTTCAAATATTTAATGAACTGTTCATTTTTTTTAAACAACTCGTCCTATCTCTCGTTACAGAATCAATCATTAATTTGCTCACTGATTGGCACTCGATTTGTTTTAATCACCGTAACAGTTCAACAGCATCGTGGAAACGTAATGTAAACATGCATCATAAAATCATCTCCCAAAGGCTGATATCAACTTTGGGTATTGACGGCATTCTTGCCTTCAATGGGAACGGACTACAAGTGTCTTCTGAGAAATTAATGCATCATAAATAAAAGAAAACGTGAAACATGTATGTCAGTCCAATAGCCTACTCTTAGTGCGTATGTATTCTCTTACTAAAACATATCTAATATACGTGCATCAGTGTTATTTTATATTTGGTATCGTCTTCAACTAGATTCATCCAGTAAAATCAAGTTTATCGTCGATTATTGTGATATTATAACGTGTTTCTTGTCGTAAAGAATTTCTAAAAATGTTTTATTCATGCCATGGACTCCCATACTCGATTTAAATCTTTTCACCTTTACACCTGACAGTTATGTCCACTACTTACCATTATTATGTTAATTATTTTGAAATATAATTATTATTTATGTTTGTTTTACGTGTTCATCAATATTATGTTTTTTTTCGTACTGTGTAAGTTTATCAATTAAATGTTTATTTTATGAGTTAATCAGTATGGTGCGGTGTTAGTAATTTGCGTTTAATTATTGGTGTTGTTTATAGTGAATATTTAGGTTCACGACGAGTTCATCGAAAACGATTTCATCGAAAATCAATTCATCGAAAGCAAATTCATCGAAAACGAGTTCATCGAAAACCAATTCATCGAAAATCAATTCATCGAAAACCAATTCATCGAATGATCAATTCATCGAATCGCCAATTCATCGAAAAAATATATTTTGTTGATATTTGAGAGAAATGCCGAGCGGACCGATAAGTTAAAAAAGCATTGGTTAACCTAAACTAACCTAACCTAAGCTAACCTAACCTAACCTAACCTAACCTAACTTAACCTATTTAACCAATTTTTAAATATTTTTTTTATCATCACTCTTAATGACCTAACTAAGTTGTTTATGAGTTGGTTTCATTATGAGTTGTCTGGTCACCGTTCCTTAGATATCCCTTTTTTGCAGTATCAGACAATCGGAAATCGAAGAGATAACCTATAAATTTTACATTGTCCCTACGAAACTGACAGTTGCTAAACACATTTAACTCAGTTAAACAGACCTTTTTGGGTATTTAATTTAGACAGCTCTAATATCTACAAAAAAAATGTTTTTCAATGAATTGGCGATTCGATGAATTGATCATTCGATGAATTGATTTTCGATGAATTGATTTTCGATGAACTCGTTTTCGATGAATTTGCTTTCGATGAATCGATTTTCGATGAACTCGTTTTCGATGAATTTGCTTTCGATGAATTGATTTTCGATGAACTCGTAGGTTACCGAATATTTAATCTTCCTCTAAAATGTAATTTTATTTTTCTTGGATATTGTTCAGCACAAAAGATGTAGGAATAGGACAAGATTTGTACTTGAGAATGAACAAACTGACTTTTTATGATTAATGAAAACTCATTTTTAAAGTTGCCTAATTAAGTCTAATAATAAAATTAATAGGAAGTAATTCCGCGCAAATTAAAAATAAATAAATTATTTAACTGTGTTTGCAAATCAATTAGTTTTAGGTGGCACGCTTTCAGGAATATGTAAGGCTGCTATTTATGGGCTCATTTTTCAAATAACTACATTGTTTATAGAACTGGCACCTATTGAAAAACATGCTTGGTATCTGTCACCTACGTCTTGTATTGTTTTCTGCGCAGTATCATTCTGCACAGCAATATTTATATTGCTTTTCTCTTCGTACAATAATATATCTGAGGCTTGGCTATTAGCACGTGGTGTATTTAGATTTTGCTCGCGATTTTGTCCAAATTAAAACTTTCTCTGAAATTCTGTCCCCTGAAAACTAAATATCCTTTCACAAAATCGAAAGGTTCTTTCCGATTTCTGAAGATAATCGGATTTGAGGTCAAATCGCAAAAAAATGTATAAACCAAATACACCACGTGACGCCTTATTAAATCATGAATACACTGTTTCGTATTTTCTTCGATAGAGGCATCCATTTTCATTGCATAATATTATGTAATCTAAGATTCAAACCCGAATTAAATCGATTACAATCAGTAAAGGCTGTTGTTTTACAGAACTTGAAAAATTCATCTAATTTCAAAGATAATATTCAAATATTGTGAAAGTTCCAATTCATCAAACTTCTGTGAAATAACTGGCCTTTTCTGATTGAAATTTAGATTCTGGTTTGAATCTGACCCATTATAGGTAAATAACAGAACTTGAATGTAACTTACAGAGAACTTGTATATTAACTTCGAAATTCTATGAATTGTTCAAGTTCTGTGAAACAACTGGTCCTTAGTGTCGGGAAATGTCCACCTCATTGTGATTTTTTTAATAAAACGTAGGCGTTTAACACTATGCTGTCACATCACTCAAACTTATATAATTATTTTGGCATCTGATCAATGTGTGCAATCGCTTGCTTAGGAATGTACGCTGAGTGCGTTAACACAATAAATGAATAATCATTCAAATTAAGGAATTAGGAAATAGACAGACAGCCTTCATTCAAAACAAAGTGAGTTAGACCCGACATGTATCTTTATGTCTGCCAAAATAAGACGTACAGTATGAATAATAACGAATACCCTCTCAAAAAATGATCGAGTGACCAGATTTATTTAACGTAAAGTAGGTTGACAAATTAGCACATTGTGAATAAATTAGTGCCATTTGTTTTGGGATTTGTTTTTTTTAATGAATTCAGGTTTAGAAAATGTTCAATCTTATAATTATTCCCCAGTACCTTATCCAAACTAGACATTTTTTTGTAGATTTACTTAAAAATGCTACGGTTGTAAGTTTTTAAAATTATAATTGTTCTTTGTACAACTCTTGAATTTTTTATTATATTTTTTGTATTACGAAAGCTTTTTGAGATATTTTATTAAAAATTCGTATCAAGATTAACGGATAATTATTTATACTTGGACATTGAACTGTGTACCTACATAGAGGGAATAAATAGATACCATCTGAATACCAAATGAAATAATATTGCGAGCTAAGCAATGGTGTTAAATACTTGAAGTGGCTTAGGCTTAGAGGATACAAATTCCCATTGTGAAAAATAATGTTATCTTTTAATATATAAAACAAAGTCGGGTTAGTTACACTATTTATAACTCGAGAACGGCTGGGCTGATTTTGATGATCTTTGATTTGTTGGATTTGTCTCCGCCCCGGATAGGATAATAACTATTAAAACATCACAAAAGTTAACGAAATAAATAGTTATAAAGAAAATTATTTTCCCCATACATTTTGTATGGAACGAATTCTCATATTTTGAAAGAACTGCAGCAATATTGTGAGAGGTATAATATTGAACTGTGCGTGAATTCCAAACATTAAAAAACGTCAAATGTCATTGCGTTGATTGTCGTGAATTTGTTTTTAATCATATAATGCTGCCCTTCTTTCTTACACACTCAATTTCAATAGTCGAAAATGAGACAAATGGTGAACGTATGTCTGCACACCTCCAAAGGAAAAATGCAATAATTATAATAAATCTCTGAAATGAAACGCATTTTTTTACATAAGCTCCACACAGGAGGCCCTGAGGAAAATAATATCTCTCAGGACCTATGTCATCTTAGGGGATGCTGTGTGGAGGATCTTTTTAAGGAATGGGGAGGATAGAAAGTTCTGGGAAGGAAAAAGGTATGAAGGGTGGGTAGGAATCTGGGGGTCAGTGTGTCCGGGAGTGACGGATGTATGAATCCATCCCTCCAATTGTGGTGCAAGGCAATGGGTCGAGAGAGTCCGGCTGGAAAGGTCAAAAGGCCTCCCTCAACCAGTCTCTCTCGATCCGGCCCGCCACGCAGCAGGTGAGCAGGCGCATCAACTGCCAAGACCCGGACATAAGTCACCTCATGAACCCGGGCACCCCTGCTAAATCACCAAACGTAGCGAACCACTTGGGGTGATCTATGGCAGAGGTGTTGGTTATTCAATAAATGGTTCCCGGGGCGGTGGCACCCATATCCGCCTCCCGTAAGTAATTCGAAAAGTAAGAAAATCACAAAAATATAAATCCGTACACAACGCCATCTCTGATACTGACAAAAACAAAACACGGAGAGTTGCGCATTGATAATTGCTTCATTGCGTAATTTTTAACTTAATGAAAAAAAACTGAATTTAATTCAACAGCTATTGATTCTGAGGCGGTACGAAGTTCGCCGGGTCATCTAGTGTTAATATATAAAACAAAGTCGGGTTAGTTACTCCATTTATAACTCTAGAATGGCAGGACCGATTTTTATGATCTTTGATTTGTTGAATTTGTCTCCGCCCGAATAGCAGAATAGCTATTAAAACACCGGGAAAAAATCTTATTATTTATGCAAAATCTTTTTTTATACATTTTGTATGGAACGAATTCTCATATTTTGAAAGAGCTGCAGGAATATTGTGATAAGTATAATATTGAGTAGTGAGTGAATTCCAAAACCTCAAAAACGTAAAATATCAATGCGCTGATTGTTTTGCTTTTGTTCTTAAACACACAATGCTGCCCCTCTTTCTTACACACTAAATGTCATCAATCGAAAATGGGACAAACGGTTAACGTATGTCTGCACCCCTCCAAAGGAAAAATACAATCTTACTAATATTATAACCGCAAAAGTTTGTATGGATGTATGTGTGTTTGTTACTGTTTCACGCAAAAAATACTGAATGGATTTTAATGACACTTTACAATGATATAGCTCATACATCAGAATAACATATAGGCTATATATAATGGTGGCCTCTGGCGTTATGTAATTTGTATAAATGAAAATGTATGTATTTCATATATTTTAGCGGCAGGGAAGAAAGACAGGGAGAGGGGGAATGGGGATGTGAGGTTCGCGGAGAGGGAAGAGACAAGGGAGGGGGAAGTGCGGGGAAGGTGGAAGGGAACGGGGACGCAGAGAGAATCAATTTATTTCTTTGAATAGCATTGCAACGCGTGCCGGGGACCAGCTAGTATTATAATAAAAAATATATAATTATAAAAATATAATTATAAAGCCGAACAAATATGTAATACAGATCCACCATTCCCTATGAGGGTCATTTGATGATTCCAGAAAGTACAACTAAAACGTCCCTTATTTGAATGCTATGAAAACCAATTTCAGTTTTCGAGATTGATGAAATTGTGGCCTCTTTTGAAAAAGTAAAAATATTAATTCAGCGTTTTTACGTCAAGAAATCGATAAACAATCTTAATTTCCGAGCAATTCACAAATATGACATGGGCGCTTCCATCACCCAGATTAACAATAGTTACAATTATTGATCCGATTGATTACCTACATTCCACGTACCCAAAAAAGAACACAACCTTTGAATCAAATGAGTGCAAATAATACTTTTTTCGTAGTGGCGTAATTTTTTTATCACAATCACCCATTGATCGAGATTTGCATAGAATTGGCAATTTCCCTTACGATGCGAGCCGGTACGAATTAGCCATATATGAATAATAGTCAACCCGCTTTACTGAGTACTGCAGTATTACAGTGTACCGGCGGCATTCGCCTTTGTGTCGAAACAACTAAACACCAATATAATCAATACAATCTGTATAGCGTAATGTTTCGCGTTTGACAATGCTCTTTTTGTCGATTGTACAATATAATATGGTACCTGCGTCTACCGCAAGTACGCGAAAGTTTTACCTCCCAATAGTACCGAGTCATACTGGATATTTTGATGTTAAAATACACACGACAAAAAGTGTGACTAATAATTACTGTTTTGTGACATGGACAGGTTACGAATGTTTTATTGTTATTTACGCAATTGTTTTAAAATATGGTTATTATAAAATTATTGAAAGAAATATTAACTTCTGTTTGGCCGAGTGTTGGAGATTTTCTTTTGAAGTATTACACCATATCTTTATCTTTACAAAGTATAAAATGAAGTCGCTCACGATTTATGTGCGCTTAGATCTTTTAAACTACGCAACGGATTTTCATGCGGTTTTCACCAATAATTAATTAATTTTCAACCAACCAGTGTGATTCATGAGGAATGTTTTTAGGTATATAATTTGTCAAGATTTTGTGTAAATTGGTTGAAATAGCTAATATATCTGGCCAAGCGACCGCGGGTAGCGGGCAGCGTGATGTGAATTTGATTTAATAGATGGCGTTGGTTGTAAAGGGTTCGTTAACCACAGCAACGTGTGGCCGGGTCTGCTAGTTATTTATATAAAACCATATTATGATGATATCAAGTAAAGAAATAAACACTGCTTATTTCTTTACTTATTTGGTCCCAGTTGCGATCATTATCTTTTTCTGTTTTTCTGTGTCTTGTTATCTTTCATATTTTCGTTTAGGTTATTATTGTTGTCTTCTTCTGAATGACTTTAATGGGAATTACCTTCAAAAGTTATAAAAAGAGAGTTTTTTTTATAAAAAAATTAAATAAACACTGTGTCATCCATCCAAATCATACTTGGAAAGTCTTGAAAAAAGATTTCCAAAAAAAATCTTTCAATATGATAGAAAACATTTTCAGAGATATACAGGGTGTAACAGGACGTACCTGAGGGTTTTTAACCAGCGATTCCTGAGCATATTTGGAGTAAAAAATGTAAATGAAATTTTGGTCTCCGGTGACTTTTTTTGTGACATTTTTTATTATTATTTTTTTTTCTTCAATTTCAAACAAAAAAAATTCTTCCGCTTGTTGTCATTGGTCACTCAGCCGAGTAACCGACCAACCCCTCAACCCGCCTCCAACTGTCCAACACCTACCATTTTTTTATGTTTTTATAGAAAAAAAAAATTAAAAAAAAACACCAAAAATATCACCGGAGACCAAAATTTCATTTACATTTTTTACTCCATATAATGTCAGGAATCGATGGTTAAAATCACTCGGGTACGTCCTGTTACACCCTGTATTATGAAGTATGTTAGTTTAAGTATGTTATATTTTAAGGACTGAAGAAATTCAGATGGTCAGTGAAGGTCTCAGGGAAAAGTGAGGGGGCAGTATTCGAAAGTAAGGTGTTGTAAGGGCAAAATGAAGAAACTTAAGATATTTCATCGAGTAAAGTATTTTTCCATTACATACAGTCACGCATTGTCGCTAGAATCATATTTTTTTTAACCTTTCACACATATTGTAACGATTAACGTGCTTTGTTTTCCAAGAAAACGTACAAAATGCATTTTAAATGTGGTTAGCTGGAAAGTCATAGTCTTAGCAAATGTGCCAAGGTTATTTGTTTTTAGCCAAAAAGTTTTAAATTTTACTTATTGTGTTGGGGGTGGCGTTAAATATGTACCTTTAAAAGAGGGGCGCTAAACATAATATCTATGAAAAGGAGGCACTGAATAAAAATAAAAAAATAATTAAGTCCCAGAGGTGTCAATATCTTTTTCTGATTTTTCTGTTTCCAGATTTTCGATTGAGTTTCGCTTATATTGTCTTCATTTAATTAATAAAATAATAAAAATATCTCTAAAAAGGTAGTTGAACAAAAAGATATGTGAAAAGAGGGCGCTGAACTATAATATCTTAGAAAGAGAGCGATGAATAAAAATATCTTTAAAAAGGGATCACTTAACAAAAATATCTCTAAAAAGGTAGTTGAACAAAAAGATATGTGAAAAGAGGGCGCTGAACTATAATATCTTAGAAAGAGAGCGATTAATAAAAATATCTTTAAAAAGGGATCACTTAACAAAAATATCTCTAAAAAGGTAGTTGAACAAAAAGATATGTGAAAAGAGGGCGCTGAACTATAATATCTTAGAAAGAGAGCGATGAATAAAAATATCTTTAAAAAGGGATCACTTAACAAAAATATCAATAAAAAGGGCGCTGAAGAAAATACCGCCGAGGGTGTCGAATAAAAACATTACTAATAAATAAGTTTCATAAACGCTAGACATAATCATCATACCTACCTGATCAATAATAATGATAAATCTAAAAGTAATGACGCAAACCTATCCTTTCAAAATCCAGTCCCTTGAAGATCAGGGGGCGCGTGACATGGCAGCACTGATAGTAAAGTTGGTAGACACGTACCAGGTATGCTGGAGGAATGCGTAATGCAGTATGCGTGTCAGGCGTTCCGATTTCATTGTCTTTCGTCCGGTTCGCGGACGGTTGCGACATCTTTCCACTTCCGCTTGCCGGTCGCTTCTCGACAGACAGTATGGTGCAGTGTCGCTATTATGCTGACAGGGTTGTGCCGAGATTGATTGATTGGCGATAAGGGCTATCACAGTTTCATTCATTGTTTGTAGTATCTTTTTAACTGCAATTGGGTTGTTTTGCTTTATGGCATGCAAGACAGTAATTTGAAAATGATAAGTGCAAACTTCACTTTAAACATCGTAAGCAATACGTTCCTAATAGACGAAACGCATGGAAAAACACTTTATATTCAGCTGTTACCTACGTCATAATTTATGAAAGAAATTTATACTTTCGTATCTTTTCTTGTATTTCATATAATATTATGAAGTAAGTATCAAACTTATATTGATTTATTTTTGAGGTATTATCTATCCTATTATATCTCTTACTTTAACCAACCTTTCGGACAGCGTTACAGTTTCCGAAACGTTGGCTAAAGAATAAGGCAGCGCAACACGGCATAACAACTCAAAATAAAACACTATGTCCGTGAACGTGAAATGATTAGAGAAAAAAATCTCTTTGGAAAGAACGACTGTTATTCGCATCAAGAACCCACGTAATTTTTATGGACCTAGCAAGCGGACGGGAAAAAGTGAAAAAAGTTATGTTTTAAATTGATTATTTCTAAAAATAGCTTGTATAAAAATTAATTGTGTTGAATTTGCTTAGGTACAAAAACGTTTGTTTAGCAAAATAAATGAATTAGTTCGGAATGAAAAAATGCTCAGGATTGTGTTTTTGTAAGAGGAAGTCGCTGTGAAGTTTTTTAAATTAAAAATAAAAACAAATACCGGGTTACGAATAACCTGACGATATTTGAAAATCTCTGACTACCACCACATTACGCGGAAAATGTTGCTTGTGTCCTGATGTAGGACTTAGCCAGTCGAGAATTGAAACAGGTCTAACAATAAACCGTTAAATAAATAAAGCATCAAGAGTAAAAGTTAGTAATTTGTTACTTTGTGTTGCATGCTCATACCTACGTAATGTAATGAATGGAGAAAACTTTTCTCTGATAAAAAAAGAATATCTCGCAGATTCCAGTCTCCCAAACGGAAAATTTAAAAACTCTGCAAGCTGTTTGGATTAATACATTATGATTTTCGCAACCCTGTTTATAATTACATCTGCTCAAGTCATACTTCCAACTTATCATTCTTGACGTGTACGTTCATTAAGTATTATTATTATTATGACTAGGTTGTGTTGGGTTTTTCTCTCGCATTTGCTCTTGATTAATATTACCACCCATAAGCACATGTAACGAACGGTGCACGGAATATTGAGGATATTCAACTTATTACAATGCTATCTTGCTAGAGTAGGATCGGAACATCGGAAGTAACATTGAGTTGTCTGAAGGTTTGTAACATTTTCATAGAAGGTTTGTTATAGTATTCCCTAGCGCCTGCGTTATCTTACAAACTAGAAGGAAATAATTAAATAACAATTTTATTGTAGTACCTTGCTACTAGCTTGAACCCATGAAAAGACTTCTGTAAAAAGAATACTGAAAAATATATTAAACAGATGTGAATTTTTTTGTTTTTAAACGTGTTAAAGGGGAAAACTCAGCTTTGTGTAAATCTTTACAAAAAAAATTTGAAAATAATCCGGACAGACAGTCCGGAGCCATTATGACTGTGGCATCATTTTGGGAGGCGCGTACGGGTACCGCCACACCGGAAACCATTTATTGGATAACCAACACCACTGCCATAGATCACCCCAAGTTGTTCTCTGTGTTTGTTAGCAGGAGTACCCGGGTTCACGAGGTGAGGTTAGTCCGGATTTTGGCGGCTGCTGCTCCTGCTCACCAGCTGCATGGTGGGCCGAATCGAGAGACACTGGTTGAGGGAGGCCTTTTAAGCTCTCCAGCCGGACGCTCTCGACCCATCGCCTTACACAGCAGTAGGAGGGTTGGATTCATACTCGGCTGCGGAACGACTTGCCGGCCTCTGTGTTTCCTATCTCCTACAATATGGGTCTCTTCAAGACCAATGTTCACTCCTTCCTTTCCTCAAAAAGACCCTCCACACAGCATCCTCAAAGATGACATAGGCCCTGAGGGAAATTATTTTCCTCAGGGCCTCCTGAGTGTGGAGTTAATGTAAAAAAAATACGCTTTTCGCTCCTGGGCACACTGACCCCCAGATTTAAACCCATCCTTCATACCTTTGTCCTTCCCAGAACTTCCTCTCCTTACTTTCGTTAAAAAAACCTTCCACACAGCACCCCCCAAGATGACATAGGTCGTGAAAGAATTTTTTCTCTCAGGGCCTGGAGATAATTTAAAAAACAACAACCAAAAATTCTGAATTGGGTTATGTTGCGAGGTTGTCTGAGGGAAGTGCTAAGCTATTCAGATATGGTGACCAAACGTGATTAAAGTAATTTCAAACAACGATTTGATTCTGAATAGTGATTTATCTACCTGAATCTACCGATTTTTTTTTGTCTCACTTGAATAGACAATCAGATTCGAAATATTTTCTAGTTGATTCCGTACATTTTCTGGAATGTGTTTTTGTTGATTTTTTGTAATACATATTTCTAAGGAAACTGTTTAAAAGTGTTCAACCCAACGATCTACGTCAGTCAACACCAATAACAAAATATTATGAAGATCATTTAACGTGAAGTGACAAGTAAAGCGGATGTTGTAGGAAAAGAAATTATGAGAGAACTATCATCAATGTTGATTTGAAAATCTAGATTAAATCGTCTTATTTCCCTTATAATCTCAGTATCCGTAAACAAGATAATAGTATATGATTTGACCAACTTCTCTAGTGGTAAACAACAACACGCCATTTAATTTAGAGAGTATAAAATATGTACCTACAACCGGCAAACTTTAACCAGCGATTCCGAAGCATATGTTTTCAAATTCGGGATGCAGTTATGCAACACCTCTGCTATAGATCACCCCAAATGGTTCGCCACGTTTGGTGACTTAGAAGGGGTGCCCGGGTTCGCCAGGTGAGGTGTGTTCAAGACTTGGGGGCGGATGCGCCTTCCCACCAACTGCGTAGCGGGCCAAATCGGGAGAGGCCGGTTTGATGAGACCCTTTCACCTCTCCAGCTGGCCGAGAGAGACCCATCGTCTTGCACACTTGGGAGGGATGAATTCACACGTCACTCCTGGACACACTGAACACAAAATTCCGGCACAACCCTTATACCTTTTTCAATCCCTTCCTCTCAGTCCTTCCCTTAAAAGATGACACAGGCCCACGAAAGAAATTATTTTCCTCCTGAGAGGTTAATGTAAAATTTTTAAAAAATTATTCAAAAATGCAGGCACCATTTTGGTATTTTTCAAAGAAAATAGACATGTTTTGTGACATATTTTTTTATCACAAGATAGATCATAAGGCTAGCTAGAAAGATTTGCTTATTTATTTCTTTTAATTTTAAAAAGTAACATTTTTTCGAAAACCAAATACGTAATATAAAATTCTTCTCTAAATAAGCTCGGTCATCGCTGGTTGTATATCGGGAAGTTTCGTTTTTTTACACCCTGTATAAGAACCAACGACAAGTTACCTACCTGAAGAAATTGGCACGTATCGAATCGCTTTTATATCACTCTAAATCTAAATGCACTTCAGTAAATTGATGTTTTTTTTTTGTTTATTTTTCTTAAATCGTAGTTTATTCTTTTTCTGGTTACATTTGACAGCTTTTTATGCGATTCACAATCTACAATAGCATTCAAAGAAACAAGTTAAAAAAAACTGTAAAGTGGTTGTGTAACTATATATTTGAGACAATGAGGGCTCTTTCACTTTAGAAGTTACGTGTCGGACCCCTGCCGCACGTTTACCGTGCCGCTGGTTATAACCCGCTGCTATGCCGCTGCAGTACGGTAGCAGTCCGATACCAAACGCCTTAATTGAAAGCGTATCTGACTGCCATGCGTTTGTATGCTAGTGATGTAGACGTGGGTCGTTTGATGTTTTAAATTCATTTGACAGCATTTAAGCCATGGACACTGACGAAGAAACATTACTGTTAGTGCCCTTATTGTAAAACATCTAACAGAAACAGAAACAAAAACGACGCCCCCGTGTAAGAGCATCACAGATGTTTTCATTAACATGTAATTTTGTTGATTTCGATAATCTTTACCCAAGGTTTAAACAAGATCCAAGCAATTTTTTAAATTATTTAAGAATGTCTAGAGAATGTTTCAATGAATTAGTTAAAACTAAAATTCAACGGCGAGAAACTATAGTCGCGATTACGGTGTTTTGTCGCTTTTGGAGTTCCATATAGCAGGACGTAATTCTTCTACGTTTATATCATCCATTTTAAGCAAACAATAAACATGAAAATTCGATGAAATTAGCTCTCACGTCTTGTCAGCGCACTATTCAACTGCGAAATGAACACGTGGGACGTTGCCGTCCTGTTGCCGCTCCGTGCACTTTGTATGAAAACAAAGCACCGTCCTTGCGCCATACGACAAGCGCACCGCTTCGGCACTGCAGCGGTCCGACACGAAACGTCTAAATTGAAGGCGCCCTAAGATCAAACGAACGGTAGGAAATCGATCCACAAAATAATTTAATAAAATGGATCAAAAAAAACTTTATAGCGATCTTATAAATTGGTTATCTATTCATGATTTATTTCAGTAGTTTTAGAGTAATATTATGTAATATATAATACACTTTGAATTATTATATATGTACATGTTTAGTAGAGAAAAATTAGAGACTTGTTGGAATGGTGTAAAATTATAGGCAAAGGGTGTGAAGGAGGATTTTATTAAAAAAATAATTTTATTTGGAACATTGAGGGTTAAAACAAAAATAAATATTACGACTAAATTGGAATGCATGACATTTATAAAATAAAGTTGGCCAATAAGGAAAATACTCTAAAGTAATAAAATAGAATGCCAGTTTTTTGTAATGCTGTAAATTATATCACAGTTTAGTGTTCGGAGAGACTTGTTCACATGAAACTTTTTTTTTCGATTTTAATATTTCTAAGAAAAAAATTCCTGTTTCGAAATTATGTGTATTTGCAGAAGGTCAAAAAAAATATAAAAACGGCATTTTTGATGAAAAAATTCACATTTATGAAAACTCAAAAGCTATAATAATTAAATATTAACATACTTATTACTTCGCAACTTCAGTCACTTTTAAAAACTGCTTTCCTATCGAAATATCGAAAAATTCGAAAAAAACAGGTATACCTCAACTAAACTTTTTTTAAAAGAAACATTCAAATTTCAAAGCTCCACAGCCTGTTATGCAATTATTATGCAAGCTGAAAATGTTTGTATTAACCTCATTTCAAATATTTCATTACGCATTTACATGTTCACTAATACAGAAAATTTAGAGGGAGATATAAACAGAATAATGCTTCATCGTTCACCTACTTACACCTACCCGTATAGCAGTGGCGGTACGTGAGTTTTCAGTGAGCGAGATTGCTAAGATTGAAAAATTTGATGTTATTGTCGTTGTAGCAGCTGAAAATGATTTTAATTTTTTTTTTTTTTATAATTTTTTTGTATGAAGATCTTCGGAATTTTTCAGTCAAGTGATGCGCCACACCCACATACTGAAAGATCTTCATAAAAAGATGAAATTTTGAAAAAAAATTAAATTCATTTTCAGCAACTGCATCCTGCAACTCCATAGAGAGGTACAGGAGGTCGGTACCATCGATACATCGCATCGGCTTGACACAGCGAAACATACTTATAGGTGTTAAAGACATGGTTATATGGTTAATGTTGCAATTTTGCAAACCTTGGATCACTTTGGGAGGCGGGAATGGGTACCGCCGCCCCGGGAACCTTTATTGGATAACCAACACCTCTGCCATAGGTCACCCCAAGTGGTTCGCTACGTTTGGTGATTTAGCAGGGGTGCCCGGGTTCATGGGGTGAGGTTTGTCTAGGTCTTGGAGGAGGATGACCAGGACATACTGAACCCCAGATTCCTACCCACCCCTTAAACCCTTTTCCTTCCCAGAACTCTCCTCTCCTTCCTTTCCTTTAAAAAAACCCTCCACACAGCATTCTCAAAGATGACATAGGCTCTGAGGGAAATAATTTCCCTCAGGGCCTCCTGTGTGGAGCTTATGTAAAAAAAAAAAAACTTACTTTTAAATTTTTGTTTATTTTATTTTTATATTATGTAGTATTTTTTTTAATCGTAACATATTGATATCATATATCTCATTGCACTAAATTTTGTTGCTTATATTTTTATTTAATTTATTTAATTTTTATTCCCATCGTAACTTTATCTAAACTATTTGTTTTCTCGTGTCAAAGATGGAGGTACTGCCCTTATTATTTATTATTTATGTAAAAGCCCTCTGGGCGTAAAATAAAAGAAATAAATAAGCAACTAAATAAATTAATGATCTCCAAAACGAGCTTTAAAAAATCATTTGTCATATATTTGGATTATAATCGTGTAATTTCTACTATTTAAGAAATTCTAAAAATTATAGTACTTTATTAAAATTAAATTGTCATAAATACATTGGGCATTCATATGTCAAACATTGGTTTATAAATGTGTAAATTCTGATTATGCAACTGTAAATGTTCTCTAAAATGGCCTGGAAAGAATCTCATACTTTTAATCTCACTAAAGACAACACTCATAGAACATTAATAAATGCATTCACTCTGAATGCATTTTTATTAATGTTCTCCAAATTGACCTTGAAAAAAATCACATCTTTGCGATTCTTTTAAAGACATAAAGAAACCATCACTTAATTATATACAATTCTTAATGTTCTCAAAAGTTGTCTTGACAGAAGCAAATTCCCGTGATATCTTGAACGAAACCATTCCTTTGTTAAGAATTATGAACTAAATATACAATTTGGCTGTCCTGAAACGGGTATTCTTCGCAGTTGGACAGACAAAGTATCACATGGTAATGTATTGTAATATATATGCATATGTAAATAAATAAATAAATAAAAGCTACAATAACATCAGTAATGTGGTATTTATTCAATCTTAGCACTCTATCACTGAAAACTCACCAGTGGCGGCCGCTGCCTTGAAAATGTGGAGGTTCACTAATAATGTAATCCGTACCTATGAGATAACCACTAATCTTAATTGGAGAGAAGGTCTATTCTAAGCTGTTTTCGAAGGGCGAAAACTTGCACATATCGGTTTTTAATTAAAATTTTAAAAAATTTGTACAGATCTTTTTTCTGTACTAAGAAAATAAAGACACAAATTTTTCGTAAATAAATCTTAAATTTCAACCCAAAAAACTCTTTCTTCAATGTTAAATTTATTTTATTTTATATTTCATAAAATAAAATAAATGGTAGAAGAAGTCGGGGACGCCCGAGAAAGTCACGATCAAGTGAATCAGATGCTCGAGTCGGGCTATGTCAAAAGTCGGAATAATAGAAGAGAATGTATGAGACGATCTATAAATGTGAGTGAGGCAAGACCGAGTTGTTGGGCGGTTAGTCCTCTCTGCCTACCCCTGCGGGGAAACGGCGTAATGGTTAGTTAGTTAGTTTTATATTCCATTATAAACAGTATACAAACAGTATTTATAAACAATGTATAAATAGGTCGTGGGCAAAATTGTCAAAGTTACCAATACAAAAATTGAATTCCTTAATGATCTGCGTTTTATGATTTAAAACACAAACTCAATAAAGCAAATATGTGTAAAATTTAGGTATTTGCTGTACCTTTTGATTAAATAAAGAATTATTTAGTTTGGTTAAGTACTTTTGCCTCAAATCCAAATTTAAGTTTGTATGATAAAGGCCGCCCGTGTGGCACACGAATATAGCTTAATTTTTCATACATATGGCAGGCGTTGCGCGCTGACGATGTTTGGGATATTCGATAAAAAAAAACATATTTTTTCCGCTTGTAATCGGCCTACACAACACGGGGACAGGGCAACTTCCCGCGGAACTTTGAGAATTTGCTCTCCCTGATTCATATTATATTAGGCATCATATTGGCAGGTGATATTTTTAATGAGATTAATAGATTTTATATTTTTCGGTAATATATTATATAGAAATTTAGGCGATATAATTTAACAGTGCTGCACACGAACACACTGAGAAACCAGCCGCCCTTGATCGACACTGCCGGTAATCAATAAATCTATAGGTAATCAATACAGAAAACTATATTATAAACTTGATAAACTGTAGTAATTGTGAACCAAATAATTGTGCACAATAACACAAGACAAAAGTTTTCGGTTGAAATTACAAAATAGTTTTTAAAAACACACTACTATGTAAGAAAAAAGGAAGGTAATGATAAGTGCACAGAGCGTGAACGAATGAAGCAGTTTGTCCAGTAAAATTAGCAATAGCAATAACACTCATTGCTAGTCCAATCAGGTGTTATGTAACCGGATGTAAAAAGTTCGTTTTCGTAGACTTCGTGATTTCACTTTGACTTTATTGCTCTCTATGAATCAAATCTAAAAACTTCAACACGAACACAATATAAATAACAAAGTGTGCCAACTGAACATTCTTAAAACTTTGTTAAAAAAGTACAAGCTCTTATCTCCCGCAACGATTTATTGAAAAAAATTAAGTGTGGAGCAGAGAGAGTATGTGTTGAGGTATTTTTTTTTACATTACGGATTCATACAGGAGCCCCAAAGGAAAGTAACCTTCCTCTGGGCCTGTATCATCTTTGAGAATGCTGTATGGAAGGTCTTTTTAAAGAAAGAAAGATAGGAACGTGTTCAAGAGTGACGCGACGCAAAGCGATGGGTGTGGGGAGTCCGGCTGAAGGCGTCAAAATGCCTCCCTCAATCAGTCCCTTCTGCCACGCAGTAGTCTTATATATATTTTTAACGATTAAATTGTGACATACTGATAATAAAATTAACCTACGGATTGCAAATCGAGAGCCATACTCCTCAACTACGGACACCGTCAAATTTATTAAAGTAAGTAATAATAAAAATTGACTAATTTATATAGCACCGTTTTCGTGGAAAATCACCTCAAGGGTGCTGAGGGCGCAAGTACTATATTGTATACAAGTATCCAGATCGAATATTGATCAAATGCCTGGAAATTACTATCACACACTGTATTCATAAATATTATAATAATTAGTAGTTTATAATAATTAGTATTTTAGATTTTACACAGTTATTAACTATGTAAAACCTAAAAGTATAATAGTATTAATTAAATAGGAAAAATAAGAGATTTCTTACAATCAAACTGATTGATCAGTTTTGTAAGATTTTTAAGATAAATATTGTAAAATTTAAAAAAAAACTGAATAAACATACTTAAAAAAAATAATTAAAGTGCAGTACCATTGAGAGATGATTCTAGATTATTGCAACTAAGCACAATTTACAAACTAAATCTACTTACAATTTGCTATTTAGGGCGGCTTGCACCAAAAGTTAAATTTGATTTAAATGTCAAGTTAAACACATTATTTGATTTAAGTCGACTTGGCGTCTTGCACCACAAAATTTAAGTCGTTAAACGCATTTAAAGAACTGTCAAAGTTAAACCCAGAAAGGGCTGTTTAACTAAGTTAAACATGTTTAGCGAGCAAGTTCTGTCAAAACAATTTTAGGTTATTCCTTTGATTTCCGATTGTCTAATATTTCTGAAATCTGTCTCATTTATTAATTTGTATTCACGATGGACTTTTGTTTTTTATTCTGATGGTGACGAAGAAATTATAAATTTTATAAGTAGACAGTTTATAGTGAGAGAAGTAAACACAAGAAAAAATTTATCTGATACTCAGTGTCAGAAAGTTTTAAAGATTTCTTATTGAGGAATAGGTATTGATTTATTTATGGAGGAATACTTTGAAGATTGTAAACTTAAAATATACCTACAGCAATCTTATAATAGTTTAAAACAACCTACATAAATGAAATGAAAAACAAAATTACTACTCAGATATTTGTGTTATTTTTAAATCTAACAACAAAACCTCTTTTTGCCCCATTTCATAGTTATGTTTGTTTTATTTTCGAACTCATTTACTGGATCAAAATAAATTTAAGCACCCCCCACACGGACAATTCGGAGCGATCGTGCCCTCGCCACTTCAAGTCGCTGTGCAAAAAGTGTGCGTGTGGGTGGTGGTAAGGAACAATGCAACTGTTTTACCGACGCTTTAACAGCGGTAACTGTTTTACCGACGCTAAATGTTATTTAACTAAATAACCGCTCCACCTGCTTGGTGCAGGACGAAACTAAACACATTTAAGTTAAATGTATTTAGTGACTTTGCTGCATTTAGTTAAATACAATTTAAGATAAAATTAGCGATAGTTGGTGCAAGCCGCCCTTAAATCTGTTTTTGGTAAATTGGTTTTGCTAAATTTGCCATCTCTAGTTTAAACGGTAACGGTTCATTTTATAGTGTTTTTTATAACTTATTAATATTTCAATAAATCTTTTATTACCTGTAACTATCATAAAACAACTGACAATACCTCAGCCCATAAAACCTTGCTAAGTCACCAAAAGCAGCGAACCTATGACTGACAAAAGTAGCGAACTGGTCTGACCTATGGCAGAGGTATTGGTAATCCAATAAATGGTACGCTCCCGGGGCGGCGCGGCGGCGGTACCTATACTCGCCTCCCAAATTGAATTGCAGTACAATCTCTCAAACCGTTCGCTCTGGTGTTATTAAATTTGCACAGCTTATTAGACACTGGTGTTTAATGTAATTCGACTACCATGATACGGGCATGTGCCTAGCGTGGTAGTCGAATGACCTGTAAAAACTGTATAAAAAGTTATATGATGAATAAAAAAAAATAAAAAAATGTACATGATTGGCACAATCTTAAAACAAGATCTCCTCAAAAAAAGAAAAATCTCCTTGTCCGTAGCGTTTCTAGGTTAACCCAACTACCTACGATCCATTTTCTAACTCCAACGTCATTTCCAACATGAAATATGCTGCTTTCAAGTGTTTATTGAACTGTTCAAAATAATGTTAAAAATAATACAAGGCAAGACGCAATGCTTTCCTATTTTTTAATTGATAGAAAGTTGTTTTAACTATTTCTTAGTAATTAAATAAAGACAATATTAGCGAAACCTAATTTAAAATGTGGAGACAGAAAAATCAGAAAAAGATATTGGCACCTCTGCGACTCGAACCCAGGTTTTTTAACTGTATCATACTTACAACTACCAACATTATCTTCTATTTTTTTAAAGGCACATATTGGCTGCTATCTTTATATATGATTGCAAGATTCAACCCGAACTAAATGCTATCTAGATAATGTCTGGATAAGTTTTTATCCATTGTATTTTTAATATGCGACATCTTTTGACTTTTCTGCAAGTCGAGGATGAATATTTATTTTTAATTTTTGACTTTATGAGTTAAATCTCAAATTTTAATATTTAATTAAATTCAGACAATATTAGCGAAACTCAATCGAAAATGTGGAGGCAGAAAAATCAGAAAAGATATTGGCACCTCTAGGACTCAAACACAGGACCCTTAGCTTACATGGCAAGTGTTCTACCAACTGAGCTAAGGGGTCGATATCAAATTCGGTCACTTCTAACTGTATCATACTTCGACTAAGAACTACCAACATTATCTTCATTTTTTTTAACGCACATATTATTTGGCTGCTATCTTTATTTATGATTGCAAAATAGTTAATAGTTCTTAGTAAGATGAAAACCTATAAATACCATGAATTAACATTGTGTGTTATTTATGAAATTATTTTTTTAATAAATTTGACATATGGTGGCGGAAAAATACTGAAAAAAAATTGAGGTTAGTTAGACACAGGTTTAAAATTGGTTAAGAGTTACAGTAACATGTTAAGGGGTTTTTCCAAAATGATAGGTGTTACATTTTTAAATTAATAAACAGAAACAGTGTGTTAAATTTGACACATGGATTAACGTGGGGAAAACACAGAAACAAGTCGAAAGACGTTTGAAGTTATGCCAACTGTTCTGGGAATTATGTAACAAGATTTAAGTTAAGGATAATAAGTCTTAAAAAGAAAAGGAAAACGTTTCGTAGAATAGGCCACTTGCATCACTTTTTTTTTTTAAATTCGGTTCAGGCAAATATTCTAAGACATTCCGTATTTTTTTCTTCTTTTTAATCGAATTTTTGAAACCCTGGTGATTTTTTGAAAATTTCAATCCGAAAAATCATACCATTTTTTATAAACCGGAAAGACGGGACATAATTTTATAGGTGCGAAAAAACGATAATTTTAAAAAATCATTTTAAAAAAGAACGATTTCCACAAGAAAGGGCACAGGAGAATAACGAGGCATACAAAAAATATTACATCTCATAAATATTTTTTTCCTTGATCCATCTTATTGATCATAAATCATTATAATGTTCAACGTCTATACATATTACTAAATGCAATGTAATATACTTGTACTTGTTAATTATAATTATAATAAGAATATTATAAAATTTGATTTTGTTTAAATCAGCACCACTACCATTATACCTCTAAAACACGCACAGACAGAGTAAAATGTACGGGATTCTCTTCATAACATCTGTCAAAAAGTCAAACCACATGATAAGTTCGCAGAGAACAAAAAAATGTAGTGAAAATTAAATGTCAAATTAAAAAATTCGCCTGAAATCAAAGTGTTGCCACATAAAAAAATAAATCAGTATGGAATTTTACAAAATTAATAGCAACATTTTCGGATTTCGGAGACGGGATATTTTCGTGTAGTGACGTCACGGGCCCAAATAATGGATTTATTTATTTAAAAAAAAAATAAAAAAAACTGTACATTTCTAAATAATTTTACTAACATTTTCGTAATCTTAGTAAAAAAATCTATCCACACTATTTTTTCCAAGTCGTTATGAAATCCATGCAAGTGGCCTATTGGAAATGGAAGCAAAAAAATAAGTGTGGCGTGATCTAAATAAACAATATCATTGAATTAGCTTAGAGGAAGACATGTACTGCAGAGGTATTTGAATTATTTTAGATCGTTGATAGGTAGGTACTGCTCATTTCTTTTTCTAATTGATAAATTAATTAATTGTAAATTTTAATTGAATGTGAGTTCCCTCGGAGTAAGCGGGACTATAGCGTACCCATTTTAGGTATGTTATGAGGGTGAAGAGAATGAAGGGGTTAAATAGGGGTAAGGTTGGAAAATCTTTTTTAATTGCGAATACCGCACAAGAGTCAAGTCAACTGCTCTCAACCGCTTGGAGCCAGTGAGACTATGGTATCCTTAATCGCGTATGTTGTGAGGCTGAAGGTGGTAGGGAGGGAAATATGATGGGGAAGAGAAAGGTGAGTACCTGCCTATTCAGATTTCTTCACCAAACAAGGCTAAAGCCATTTTAAGCAACGTTTCCAATACTGATGGTGGTTTTACACATGTTTAGTAACAGGGCGATACTACGAGTATAATCCATCCATATTTGTTTTAAATGATAAAATTCTGAAATAACACAAATCGACCTAATAAAATTTACTTGCGCACGCCGGTATTTGATCCCGCAACTTCGGTGGACATCAAACCTAAGGCCCGCAACCCAAATTTCTACCGATGTCTTACATATCTCCCTAAAACAGGGTAAGTTTTAAAGCTATTAAAAAAATATATGTAATTCTTGAAGATAATATCTAGACATTGCCCGCGCCGAAACGCAAATTATAAATTCTCTCGATAGAAAAAAATAGCAAGTAGTATACTCCACAAATTATTATAAACACGTTTGTTTCACTTATTTTACAAGTTATATGTATGAAAAAATTCACAGTGTTTCTTTAAATGATTTTTAAGACAATGCCCTTGAGATTTTTGCTTTATTTTCAACGAGTAGTGTTTTATTAAACAATTTCGCAATTTTCGCATCGATTTTGTAGCTGTAAATGTTAGCGCTCTCCTCTAACATTCGTAATTTCGTATCTCTCCATCTTCTTCTTTTCGAGCCCGGTTGCAGAGCCTTAAGATGAAGCCATAGTAAATAATGCAAAATCATACAAAATCATATGTTTTTTGTTTTGAAAATTTGATCGCTTAGAAGTATTGTAGATGCTTCAATTAAATACTGCGTGTAGAACATACCTTGGTCTTTAAAAATATGGATCATTTTTTTTATAAGTCTTTTAATAAGCCTTTAAAAAAATAAAGTATAAGGTCTAAAAAACACACTTTCAAGTCCAAACTCTCCTATTTATAAACCCCTTTTCGTTTATGGTTTCATTGTATAATGTGGAAAATTCAGTTTATTTTATAATGATCGCAAAAAAAGTTGATATTTACATCCAATCTTCCCAAAATAAAATAAAATAGACATTTTCGCGTTGTTATTTTACAATACTGTCTTTAAATTTTTATTTTTACTTTTACCTAATAATTTATATTTTATACTATTCACTTAATAATTTACTTTTATTCATTATAGTTTTTATACACTACTTATTACCTTACTTTTCACCTTTTTTCTTAAATTAAATTTTACTAACATTTATACTGTTATTCTTCATGTTGTTGTACTATTATAAGTATGTCAATTATGTTAGTGGCACGTGTTGTGCCGTATATGAGTAAATAAATAAATAAATACGGCCGCTAGTCGACGAATTCGGTTTTTCAAAGTGAACCCTATGGCGTCCACCGAAGAACTACTGTTCACGCCACAGTCGCCAAACCTCAGTCACGCCCCGAACTGAGCGGGAGATGGACGCGTCACTCCGCGTCGCTTGATTCCGTGAAATCAATTTTAAATTTCCGTTTTATTACAATAAACAATGCGTAAAACAGGAATTAATATTTTTTACAGGCCTTTACGAAATCAACCTGTAAAACAAAACTCTCAAATACCTTTTCCAACCTTTCCAAAAGCTTTTTCTCAAGTATTTTTAAACTCCTCCCATAAAGAGCGTGAATTCCGATTTCGATTTTTTCCTGAACTAGTGGATCGCCTTAAAGTAGTACTATAGTAAAGTGCAATACTTTCTAGAGATGATTCTAGATTATTGCAAGTAAACACAATTTACAAACTACAAATCTGGTAAAAAAGGTTCAGCTAAATTTGCCATCTCCAGTCTAAACGGCAACCGTTCATTTTATAGTGCTTTTTTTAATACTTATTCATACTTCGACAAATCTTTTATCACCTGTAACTATCGTAAAAACAATTCACGAAATAATTGCACTATTCTGTCTACCACCTGTGTAAAATGTCAACAATATCGCAATATTCTTTGTTTAGTTTTTCAACTATGTTTGTACAAGTTCTTGCTATTGAAGTAATTTGAGGTAAACGGTCTGTTTAGCACCCAATTTTCAAATAGCTAATAACCGTAACCACAAATACTAGGTATTGTCACTGTGAAAGGGTTTTCCCTTTCATAAGCCAACTCAATGTCAAACAACTCGTTGTTTATGGTACAAAATCGGACAACAATAAATAAATATAGAAGTTTTACTATATTCCAGTACCTACCAATCAAAACTGGATTTCGAAGGATAAATCAAAAACCTTTTTTGAATAATTGACCTCCTTTGACCCACGCCTTTATGACTTTCAACAATGTCAAATAACAAAATTAAAAGTATTTTCCTCCAACAACACTTCTTATAAGATATACCTATGAGATTATCTCCATTGTTTAATACATTATGTTAATATGTTTTTCTACCCGGCTTCAGTCGAGATTCAACTAAAAAAAAATGTTTTGCATATGAAAACAAAAATTTTAAATAACAAATAATTTTCGTTATTTTACTGTAATCTTCAAAGTTTGATTCCAGTGAAAAGAAAATTATTTTAGCGCATATTTATCGACAAATACCTAAAATAAATACATTTTTTGTTTCCAGATTTTCGATTGAGTTTCGCTTATATTGTCTTCATTTATTTAAAATATTACAATTTGAGGTTTTACTCATAAAGTTAAAAATTAAAAATAAAATATTCATCCTAGACTTGCAGAAAAGTCGATAGATGTCGCATATTAAATAAAATGGATAAAGATTTATCCAGACACTATCTAGAGAGCATTTAGTTCGGGTTTGAATCTTGCAATCATACATAAAGATAGTTGCCAATAATATATGCGTTAAAGAAAATGAAGATAATGTAGATGGTTCTTAGTCGAAGTATGGTACAGTTAAAACATGACCGAATTTCATATCGACACGGTGGCGCAGTGGTTAGCGCGTTTGCCCGGAAAGCAAGAGGTCCTGGGTTCGAGTCCCAGAGGTGTCAATATGTTTTTCTGATTTTTCTGTTTCCAGATTTTCGATTGAGTTTCGCTTATATTGTCTTCATTTATTTAAAAAATAAATACATTTTAAATTGCGTTACAATATTTAATCGTTTTCATTATTTTGTTGTTTAAAGTAAAAAAAAATTTTTTTTTTAAAATAAACCTGTTTTTTTTTCATTATTAATGATCCACAGGAAGGCAATTATATAAATTGCCCCCCTAGAAACCAATGGATTGCTTACCATAGATAAATGTATGTTATCGTGCTGTCGTGTAGTGTGTTTAGCGTATGGAATTTTTAATGAATTCTGTTCGTTGTATGTATGAGTTTATTTTTTATTTTGTATATGAAGAGACATCTATTATCTTTATATTGGGTGTCCGGAGGTAAAGTGAATAAACTTTGGGAGGTGAATCTACATGATGGTAGCAGTAAAAAAAGATAAATAACTTTTTCGAAATTTCAAGATTTTCTCGGTACAAAAATATTTTCCATGGAAGTACCTTTATTATTATTATTTTCATACGAACAATTCAAAATTCAACCTTTTAACCTGAAAAATACCAGTGTAAAATGACCTCCCGAAGTTTGTGCACTATACCCCAGGTTACCTTGTATAGTTGTCTTAATATTAACAATTATGTTTGATGTGCAATTTTTTGGTGAATATTCTTGATCTGAAATGAAATAGCTTTTTAATTACCTTGTTTTGTATGAACTGTAATGTGCTTTTCCTATTTAATAGCAATTAATCCATTAAATTCACATTTAATAGCTTTACAATTTGGGAGGCGGGAATGGGTACCGCCGCCCCGGGAACCTTTATTGGATAACCAACACCTCTGCCATAGGTCACCCCAAGTGGTTCGCTACGTTTGGTGATTTAGCAGGGGTGCCCGGGTTCATGGGGTGAGGTCTGTCTAGGTCTTGGAGGTGGATGACCAGGACACACAGAACCCCAGATTCCTACCCACCCCTTAAACCCTTTTCCTTCTCAGAACTCTCCTCTCCTTCCTTTCCTTTAAAAAACCCCTCCACACAGCATCCCCAAAGATGACATAGGCCCTGATGGAAATTATTTTCCTCAGGGCCTCCTGTGTGGAGCTCATGTAAAATACGTAGCTAAATCACAACCTATAGATGTTGCTGGCTAAAAACAGTTGGGTTAACCGGGTTACTTTTTTTTTTTACATTAACTCCACACAGGAGGCCCTGAGGAAAATAACTTCCCTCAGGGCCTATGTCATCTTTGAAGATGCTGTGTGGAGGGTCTTTTTGAGGAAAGGAAGGAGTGAACACGGGTCTTGAAGAGACCTATGTTGTAGGAGGGAGGAAACACAGAGGCCGGCAAATCGTTCCACAGCCGAGCCGTTGAACTCAAGAACGAGTCATAGAAACGACCCGTTCTCATGAGACTAATGTCAACCGTGTACAAATGTTGGGCGTGTGTTTGGCGTGTTTCCCGACTATGCACCGGTGCCGAGGGGATCAATGACGCTAGTTCCTCGGAACATCTTCCATTGTAATACCGGTAGAACAAGGACAGCATTCCCACCTGACGCCTGTGCTCTAAAGATTGCAGTCCGTCTGTTAAGATGGGAGAATCTATCAAACGGACCGTCCGTTTCTGCACAGAGTCAAGTTTTTTTTTTGGTATTTTGGAGCTCCAGACCAGAGGTGGCTGCCAAATTCAAGCGTGGGGTGCACTTGCGTTTTGTACAGGGTTAGCAGTTGTGTACTATTAAAGTATCTGCGGGCCCTGTACAGTACGCCCAGTTTCTGAGAGGCTAGTTTAACTCTGGTTTCGATGGAGCCCCCGTACTGAGCTGGTCACTTAGAGTTACAATAGAGAAGCAGCGAAAAATTTCATGACGCCAAAGCTCATTCAAACTTCATTTCAATTTTTCGTTAATAGTTAGTCTCTCGAACATTTCAGGAATATTTTAAGAAATACCTTATGTAATATTTAAAAACTTTATATTATCTAGGTTTGCGTGTTATGCATTACTTCTGTAATACATTATGCAAATTGGTCTTTACATTAAAAACTGCGTAAAAGAATTTTCAAGAATCCAGACATTCCAGACAGAAAAAAACCGGTCCACCTCCACAATTTAAAAAAATATATATTTCGTTTTTCCTGTTATGAAAAGATGCCCAAGATACCTCAGAAATTATATTATACTGGTATTATGATTAATATTCCAAATTTGAAAAAAAAACTATTTATTACTTTCCCTAATAATTAACAGTCGCATCAGTGTGCAAATAGTAATGGCGAAATTAATTCAAACTGACGTTGATGCTAACAAATTACACACCCACTAACAGGTATGTCTGCTGTTATGAAAAGTACGATTAGAATATTGTTTTTATATGCGATCAGTAGCGTAACGAAATACATGCACATGCACGGGGCAATTCATTTAAACGGGCACCGCCGCGCCGCATTACTGAGTCGGCCATACACACGTGTGTGGGAATAGGGTTATGCAGTTTTTTAACCTGCGCAGGAGACCGGTGCAGAATCGAAAATCAGTTCTTTCGGGTGACACCATACGGTGTACGGTGTGCGTGTATGTGCTTGTACGCCGGTCGCCTGCGCAGGTCGCGTCAGTTGTTTATAAATATCTGTCCCAGACGGTCGTCGCGTCCGCGTCGCTCGCATCGAATGCCACCGTAATTCCACACGGAAAAATGGCGCCAACAGATTCAACTAAAAAAGTGCTTGAAGATTTTATTGAAATATATAGAACTCATCCGTGTCTTTGACAGAAAAAGCAAAGACTATCATTTTTTACACGAGCTCCACACAGGAGGCCCTGAGGAAAATGATTTCCCTCAGGGCCTATGTCATCTTTGGGGATGCTGTGCGGTGGGTTTTTTTTAAGGAAAGGGAGGAGAGGAGAGTTCTGGTAAGGAAAAGGGTTTAAGGGGTGGGTAGGAATCTGGGGTTCAGTGTGTCCTCGTCATCCGCCTCCAGGACCTAGACAAACCTGAACCCGGGCACTCCTGCTAAATCACCAAACGTAGCGAACCACTTGGGGTGACCTATGGCAGAGGTGTTGGTTATCCAATAAAGGTTCCCGGGGCGGCGGTACCCATTCCCGCCTCCCAAATTGTGAGGTGGGAATGGGTACCGAACCATAAAAGAGATAAAAGAAGATGCTTATAAATTGCTCCAGATGCGAACAAAGCAGTAGTTGTGAAAAAAATCAATAATTTCCGATGTAATTTTAGAAGGGAAAAGAAGAAATATGAACAATCCTTAAAGTCTGGGGCATCTGCTGACGATGTGTACTGTAGTAAATTGTCGTACTACAATTTATTTAATTTCGTCCATGATCAATGCACTCCCAGAGAACATTAGATTACCAGAGAAATTAACGCAAGGCCTATCAATGCCAACGCGTCATCGGCTGCAATATATGCCATCGCAAAGAGAACTGAAGACCGCTCCGGTATACCGGAACGTCCCCATACACGCTACCGACGTGTAGACCTGCACAGGTAACCTCTCCGGTAGACCGTAGCGTGTATGGCTTACTTTGACATGTTTCATCGTATAGTTTTTACTTTACATGAAAATTTAAATATATATATTTACGAATTTAACAACAAATCGTGGTTGCAACTGTAGTGTAATGCAGAAATTAGAGAAATTGCACAATTGGTTTTCTGAAATTTCAAAAACTCGTGTTGAGATATTTATTACGAGGAGATATTTTTTTAACTAACATTATTTTTTTTATATTTGGCACAATAACTTATATTTAAAAACATTATTTGATAATGTGTGCCTCACTTGATGCCTTACCCCTGCTGAGGCTCCCATTTGACAATACAAAATTCAATATGATAAGAAATAATTAATTGTAATAATATACGTATAGGCGATAATTAAAAAGATCGACAAATATTAAGAGGTACGACATTATATAATTGTGGTGTTTTATAATGGTAATGTGTATATTTTTATTTTTTATGTCACAAATTTAGGGTAATATTGCCTTTTTGTTTTTAAATTTATCGGAATTTTTTTATTCACTCATTTTTTGTATCAGATGAAAGATTGAAGAATGATTTTATTGCTAAGCTTGTGTTTACCGTCGGAATTTTTTTTGTACGCTGGTCTAATTGGTCTATTAGTGATGGTTATACATGCTTTTTTGTTATTTATTTTTGGGGTGTTATGCCGTGTTGCGCTACCTCCTCCTTTAGCCAACGTTTCGGGCAGCGTTACAGTGTCCATCATCATCCATCTGCCCTGTAGCGCTATCCGAAACGTTGGCTAAAGGAGGAGGAAGCGCAAGACGGCATAACACAACAAAAATAAATAACATAAATACTTTTGGCCGTGAAAATCCAAAATCGTTATACATGTTCTATAACTATTTTAAACTATATGTTTTTTTTATATGAATACCGCACAAGAGTCGCCAACTGCTCCCGTCTGGAGTCAGTGAGACTATGGCATCCCCAATTGGGGTATGTTGTGAGGCTGAAGGTAGTGGGAGGGGAAAGAGATGGGGAAAGGAAGGTGAATAAATACCTGGATATTCAGATCTGTTCACTAAACACGGCTAAAGCCATTTCAAGCAACGATTTAATTTAGAATGGTGGTCTTACACCAGGGCGATACTGATAGTATCTTCCACTCTGAAACGTGCCGCAAGTATACTTTATAATGTTTTTTTTAATAATTAATTGTGAAATATCACAAATTAACCAAATAAAATTATTTGCGCACGCCGCCGGGTTTGAACCTGCGGCCTTCGGATTGTGAGTCGAAAGTCTTACCTCCGGACCACCAAGGCCGTCAAATGTATGTGTCTTTATGTGTAGGTACGTATTTTCATCGTGCATTATTATTTGTGCATCGTTCTATTTTCTGTAAAAGCTTTCATTGTCCTTTCTACCTACATGACGCGCGTTCGATACTGTAGTGTTATACTATCAGGGGGCCGACCCCTGGACAGCTGTCCGTTCCGCTAACGTTTCGCCACGCCACTGGTTAACACCTGTCCGACTTAAGATCTTTCGCGCATTCTTCTGCGTTTAATGTTTGTGCACGCGATGTGATTGTATGGTGATATTGTGATCGCGAAAGTTTTCTCGGAAATCATATATAAAATATTCACTTCATACGCCGGCTGAATGAATGGCTTAACAATTGCCTAGTTCGGTACATCCTCACATATCTGGATCAACAAACGTGCACCGTGTCGTAATGAGGAATTCCAATGGAAAATATTATGACTTATGGAATAATAAACATCGATTCTGAATGTGTGCGTTATATTACATATATGCATATATTCGTGCAATTGATAAAACGATCTTTAAAATTAAAAAAATACAACGATTCTGAACACACAAACGCGGATATTACGTCATAGAATCTGCCCAGTACCTACATATGTATATAACCAGATAATATTTGACGAAATCCTATTACCGTATTGTTGTAAGGCTGGGGTTAGACTCGTAATTAAAATTTACGGATTAAATAAGATTTTGACAGGTCACTCACAGGAGCGTTCACATATGCATCCGACTTTTGGTAATTAATGATCACGGAAGTTGTTCGGAAGTTCGACCTGTGTAAATGCTCATGCGACCGTTTACATCTGTAAATTTATTTGCGGTAAGATGGCTTCCTGTCAACAACGACCTGCTACTATCAAATTTACGCGATTTCGTCAATAAAGACGAAAAGGCCCAAATAAAGTATTGAAATAGATTTTGGCTTTAATTAAACAATTCTCCACGCACTTTTGTGCCGTCAAAGGCGACAATTAATTTCGTTTCATCCGAATGACAGCTACCTGACATCTGCTGACAGCAACCGACTTCGAATTCAAAATTTCAAACACGTAAATGTTAAAAACGGAAACATTAATATTGGAAGGGATTGGACCGATAATTGAATAGAAGGATGCTTATTTTCCAGAAAACTTAAATAAGTGGAAATAAATACTAGTTTTGTAGGAAAATAATCCTACGAAAACAATTTTCTTTTAATTTTTGACATTCGCAATGGCGGCAACGGCGCATTTCGGAACTATTTCTTACGGCAAGTCTCTTATCTTATCAAACTGATTTTATAAGCTGTAAGAAGGCTAGAAATTTGCGCGGGCGCGATTAGACCTGTCAAAAAACTTCCGAAAGAATAAGTTCTGTAACTTGCTATAAATTACGTTAAGTGACGTTTACATTGGTAATTTGGCAATAAATCGCTTACAAGAGCGATTTACAGGAAAAAATTTACGAGTCTAATCCCAGCCTAAGCGGAAAATTTTGTTTGTAAAATTGTGGAGGACCTGGCTAGCACAGGAATTGAACACATAATACAGACCAAAACACCTAGTTGGGAACCAGACATTTGTCCAATTATCGGTCATCACAATGAGACGTCATCTAATGCACCCTTCTGTGTCACTTAATATTTAGAAATATAAGCTTTTAAATATAAATTTATATTAAACTAACAGACCCGACCACACGTTGATGTGGCTAACGAAACACAACGCCATTGCCCAACCTTTATAAAATCCACACCACCCGCTTGCCAGCTGCCCGCTGCCCGAATTGAATATTTGAATTTCTCGACTTTTCTCTACTATAATAAGCATGTTTTTATGCATATAAACCTTCCTCTTGAATCACTCTATCTATTTGTGAAAACCGCATGAGTATCCGTTGCGTAGTTTAAAAGATCTATGCGCACATACATTTTGAGCGACTTCATCAAATAAAATAATTCAAATCAAATACCTACTTACTCTAGGACATCTATTTTCCAATTTCTTCCGTAGAACGAATTTCAAAAGTGACTTATAGTACGGCCCGCCAGCCGTTTTAAATCACACAATAATATGTTTTCTGTGAATTTCTCTGCTTTTCTCTAATATAATTTATGTGTATTATACATATAAACATTCCTCTTCAATCACTCTATCTATTCGTGAAAACCGTATGAAAATCCGTTGCGTAGTTTAAAAGATTAACGCGCACATACATTTTGAGCGACATCATTTTATACTATGTAATGATGTAATGATAAGCTCTAAAATTAATCAAGTAATCAACATCCATACACACAGGAGGCCCTGAGGAAAATAATTTCCCTCAGGGCCTATCACATCTGAGATGCTGTGTGGAGAATCTTTTTGAGGAGAAGAAGGAATGAACATGAACATTGGTCTTGAAGACACCCATGTTGTAGGAAGGAGGAAATACAGAGGCCGTGGACATGCCCAACATTTGTACACGGTTGACATTTGTCACATGAGAACGGGTCGTTTCTTCGACTCGTTCTTATGTTCAACAGCTCGGCTGTGGAATGATTTGCCGGCCTCTGTGTTTCCTCCTTCCTACAACATAGGTATCTTCAAGACCAATGTTCATTCCTTCCTCTCCTCAAAAAGACCCTCCACACAGCATCCCAGATGACATAGGCCCTGAGGGAAATTATTTTCCTCAAGGCCTCCTGTGTGGAGTTAATGTAAAAAAAAAAATACCTATAAAATATTTACTTCTTTTCTAGTCAATAGTAAAATTGGATTCATTGAAGTTTATGCGACTACTTTCGATCATAAACAACTTAAATTTGAGTTTTATAATACTAAAAACATACAAGCGTGCTCTTCACACGTGGTTGAAGTGAAACCTTCAGAAAACTAAAGCAGAAAAGAGGGGGGGGGGAGGTTACGAAGTACCGCACAAAGATTAGACCGATTATTCTATCTGATTCTCTCTCTCGCGTGCTAAATCCTATAGATCTACATGTGTGTTTGTCGCTATTTTTCGTTTCACCGAATTTCAAATCTCAGCGGTGCTGAAGAAGTTTTCAGTTTACAAAATCTCTGACGGCCTAAATTGATTGAAATTTGAAATAACACAGAAATTAATCACAAATTCACGGCGCGTGTCCAAGATGTAACGCGCGTGCATCTGTTCGTGCGGACACGGGTTCGATTTCTGAGCGATCACAAAAAGTTGTTATGCGTTTTTATGATGAAAAAAAACATCTACATATTCCGGTTAGGTAATTTAACTTTATTGAATAGATGATAAGTAATGTTTAAATAATGTCTTTTTTATTTTCAGGAAGTAGTGTTTAAAGTTACAAGGAATTTTTTTAAATCTGATGTAGAAGGGAACCATTGTTAAAAAGATTAATTAACCTACCACAATAACTGCTTCCGTGAATCATTAAAAACAGAATAAAAATCAACTACCTTTCACAACTTTTTTGTCTTTTTATTTAGTTATTTTTTTCATAATAATATTAAAAAATATATATTGTATTTGTAGCATAATAGTCAATACATCTTTTCAATCTTTTTCGTTATTTGTTTTTGGGGTGTTATGCCTTGTTGCGCTACCTCCTTTTTTAGCCAACGTTTCGGACAGTGTTGCAGTGTTCGAAACGTTGACTAAAGAAGGAGGTAGCGCAATACGGCATAACACGCCAAAAACAAATAACGAAAATACTTTTGGCCATGAAAATCTAAAAACGTATCTTTTCAATCGTATAAGTACTTATGCATAAAACCTATTTACATTACCGGCACATTAATCAAATATATTTTGTAAAAATAAGAGTTTTTTATAATGAAACAGAATACCTAAACCCACTACCCTTTGTAATTTTGCATTTAGACTTTGAGATAAAATAAAATTATGATAAAACCTGTTACTAAGTTACAAAATGCTACTTTTTTACTACAAAGAATCTATGAGGACTATGAAATTCAAAGATATTAAAATATAAGGAGATATGCTGTGATGTCCGCCCGACTGTCGGCGGAACAACGGTCTGGTATGGTCCTAGTTTGAATACGGAATTTAGTCGATTTTTCGAAGGTGTGCAGTAGTATTGGTTAACAGTATAGTTTGAATACGAAAAGAGTTGGTTCATTTAGTTGATTTTTTTAAGGTGTGCAGTAGAATTGGTTAAAAATATCGGCGACACCAGGAAGCACAGTCCCACCCAGTAAAAACTGTCGATAGCCCAATTATTAGCTCATAAAAATGTATACGAACAAAGGCATAATGTTCAGTACTTTTTCCTGAATCTCAAAATTCTCTCAGTAAGAGCAATTCTGTGGTATAAAATTATATTTCATCATATGAATAGCCCTATGTACATAAATACACTTATAATTGTATCTAAGCATTTAAACAAATATGGACAAAGAACGCTGGACTGCATGATACATAATTGCTTATATATGTTAACTGCCGAAATTTAAAAAATTACAAATGGTAAAACAAATATAATGTTGAAGAATTGGCTCGCCGAAAGAAATAATTTGTATTAAACTCTCACACAAAAAAATCTAACTGCATAATAACGTAAAATAAGTTTATATCTTCACCCATTGACAAACTACTTAAAAGTATATACTTTTGAATGTAGCTATAATACATTTGCCCTGATTTACTCAAATATAAAAGTGGTTCAAACAAAGTTAAATTGTTTCATTTACTTAAAAGTAGTTTATTGGGACTTTTTTTTTTTAAATATTTTTATTTTTCGTGTCATATTGTATTAGATACTTTTTCTTTATAATATATTTTTTTAAATATTTAAAAAATCTTTTACGACATCTAATCTAATTAGGATATGTTGTGAGTGATGGGATTTTAAAGAAGAAGATGAAGAGGATGATTTATGGGAAGTTTCATTGGAAAGCTATTTAGACCTGGGCACAGCACATACTATAAAAGCCATTTCAAACAATGTTTCCATACCGAGTGATGGTCTTTCACCCGGGAAATACTAAGAGTATCAATCACTCAAGTTATGTGGTACCTACTAGTATTATGATGCCTACAGACAGTCTTTGAGATTATTAAAAATCATTTCGAAGATAAACATTTTTTAACTGTGTTTACGTCCAACTTTCATTATTTACAATTGCAATAAACCTTCTTGCACCTGCGGGGTAATTGCGCAATAATAATTGCAAAATGAACTTTTTCGCAACACTGATACAATACTCGTACCTTACGTTGGGACAAGTATCCAACAAGTAACAGGTTACCCGACACATTCAGCGGTGAACAAGAATGAGATAATGAACAATTCTTGCTCCTCGTTAAGTTGCCAAAATTGAGTAAAACGAGTAACGCAACAATGTGCATCGTATAAATGTCATTGAAAACCTTCATTGACGTTTATTTAAAGTTAATCTTACATGTTTCGGTTTAATAGTTCAAAGTTGAAACGAAATTTTTAAGGTTATCACAACATTTGGTAAAGAAATGTTTGCGAAACTAGTAAAGCCATCACATAGAGAACTATTCGAGCCGGGTCTACGCTTTAAATCATTTTAAAAGACAGAATTAGACACAAAAAATTATCAACGAAAGCTCAAAAAAATCGAGTGCAGTTCATTCAATATTCGAGCACAGAATAAGCCATAAAAGCGTTCCATTCTTATGCAAAAATTGTCAAATATTTGCAATTATTGGGTGTGTCAACATTTGTTACATTACTGAAGAGATCAGTGACGCTAGTTCGACGGACCTTCTATTGAAATATCCGTAGAACAAACACTTGTCGTCCTAAAATTTTAAGACTGCAATCCTTTCAAAAAGATGGGGGAAATTATCAAGTTTCTTCAATTATCTATGGGTCCCTGATAAGACTGGTAGTTTTTTTTTTAAATTGTACAATGCGTTTATCAGAATATTGTACTGCTGTTTAAGTATCTTTGAAATGGATCATATCAGTACAGCAATGATTTATTTTAAGACAGGTTTTTTCACATCAATAAACGCACCTATTTGAGTTTTACTAAGCAAAATCTAACAAAATGTATATTGAGCACAGAGAATATCGCGAGAGATTGCATGGTATATGTCTTACAATTCCAACACATCCGTCGTCGTCACGGCGGTAAAGTGGACATCGAACAAAACATACAGTAGGTAATATATACCAAATATGTCATGGACGCAAAATAAGAAATCTGCCTGAAAGATAAAAAGTTATGTTTCGGTCGCGTGATATTAATTAAGTACCTGTCAAGTTAGTGGCAACGACCCAATATTGGTAGACACAGAATATACTATACACGAAGAATGCAACACTTTTTGCATAGACACACATCAATGGCGTGACAGTGTGACAGTCAGTCGAAATTCATTGTAACGAACATGATGGGAACAACCAAATATACCTATTATACCAAGATTTGAGATTTGCATATTATGCAAATGCGCATTTGGGACAATTTTTAAACCATTAATAGGATGTGTATTTGAATTTGAATATCTCTTGATGCAAAATGGCGTATTTCAATTTCTGAATATTACAGATCGTTCACTTATTTATTAACCTATTAATTACCTTTTAGATTACGTATTTTATTTCATCGTTTCAATTAGTACTAAATGTTGTTTTGTACCTTCTAAGCACACTCGTTAAGCACAATCGTGAGCTCGTTAAGCAAAATCATATGTAAATACGCGTGAAATGAATAATTTGGGTATTTCAATCATTACAACGAGGTAATCATTGTACACGAGATCTTTATAACCAAGTTCAACTGTATATTGTTTAACAACATAAGAAAACAAGTAATCTACTAGCAGGTTCAATGTGCAAAACCGCCTGCTTATTCCAATTAGCAAATCCAGTTTGACATGCCAAAACTAGTCTCCAATAGCTCGGAATGGTTTCAAAGAATGTCAAATTGCAAATCAGTGTTACCTTATTATGTCAGATTATTTTGCAAGTGAAGATATTGATCAACAAAAGTGTATTGAACAAAAAAATTTCTGTGCAGATTTATTATTATAAATGTTAGAGCACACTCGGGTGTGATATGTCATTGATAGTAACATAACTCGAAGGGGATAGTTTTTTTTACAATTTTTTTTTAAAGAATATTCTGCTTATATAATATGGCAAGTACGTATAGACATAATCACGAAAACTCCCGATGCTTTACGTGACGCCTTCATAAACCTTGAAAGTTCTGCCAAAAATGTGGGTCTCGTAGTAAACCAGCAGAACACCAAATACGTCTGATGCGCCCAAAAAACCCCAACTCTCTCATGTGGAAGCCAAAAGTTTGAAACGGTACCAACATTCATATACCAAGGCTCCCTGGTAACAAACGACAATAATACCACAGAGGAGATCTAGAAGCGGATAGTGAACGCAAATCGCTGTTATTTCCGCCTACAAAACCAAATAAAATCCAGACTGCTGTCCACAAACACCAAGATATTAGTGTAATTATCAGACCAGTACTCACGTGCGCAGCTGAGACTCGGGTACTAACTAAGAGAATGAGCGAGCACTGGACGTTTTTGAAAGGAAAATTTTGAGGCGTATCTTTGGACCGGTTTTAGAAAATGGATTTTGGCGTAGACGTTACAACAATGAACTATATACTCTGTTTAAGAATCTAAATGTCACAAAATTTATAAAACTGGAAAGACTTCGGTGGCTGGGTCATGTAGAGAGAATGACCGAGCATCAAGCAAAAAAGTCCCTGCTGAACTCAAGACCGAAAGGGCGAAGGAACCTGGGAAGACCAAGATTAAGATGGAACGACAACGTCCTCAAAGATATATCTACCTTGGAGCTTCTAAACTGGAGAGAGCTGGCACAAAACCGAGATGAGTGGGGGAAGACTCTTGAGGAGGCCAAGACCCATCAGGGGTTGTAGAGCCAAGAGTGATGATGATGATGACGTGTTTTATACTTGTGCTGCATAAAAAAACCAGCACCTATTACTATTTTCCGTTTATGTCCCAGCCGAACACGTGATAATTGTTATTTATTATTCTTTTTTCTCCAAGATCTTTCCAGATCCACTATCTTTTGCTGATATAAAATAAGTCATTATATGTAAATACGTATGTAGAGAGAGAGAGAGAAAGAGAGATTTAATCTGAACATTCTACGATTAACCAATCAGGCAATTTGCGTAATTGACCAGCTTATTTTTAGGGGAAAACCCAGCACGTATAAATGCGATCACTTTGCCATGATACGATTGACCGATGATCATTATTCTCAATACATAAAATAAAACATTAATTTTCTTACGACATTCCATTTAAAGTTATGAATTTGTCGGTGGTCAGCTGACAAATTTTATTTAGGGCGTTGGAATATCTACCTCGACGCACGGACCAGCAATTTGTTTTTTGAGTGAATCGTAATTTTGTTTACATTAGGTTTCTTTTCCTTAACGTAACATTTTTTTTTTACATGAGCTCCACACAGGAGGCCCTGAAGAAAATAATTTCCCTCAGGGCCTATGTCATCTTTGGGGATGCTGTGTGGAGGGTTTTTTTAAAGGAAAGGAAGGAGAGGAGAGTTCTGGGAAGGAAAAGGGTTTAAGGGGTGGGTAGGAATCTGGGGTTCAGTATGTCCTGGTCATCCGCCTCCAAGACCTAGACAAACCTCACCCCCATGAACCCGGGCACCCCTGCTAAATCACCAAACGTAGCGAACCACTTGGGGTGACCCATGGCAGAGGTGTTGGTTATCCAATAAAGGTTCCCGGGGCGGCGGTACCCATTCCCGCCTCCCAAATTGAGTACCCATTCCCGCCTCCCAAATTGTTTCGTCATTCAAAAACATACGATTTGATTAATAATTTGCATACAATAATCGGCATGTTCTTTATCGTAATCAAAGTCTGAGACTGAAAACAAAACCTATAAAATTACTACGGTAGTTCTTCACCATTTGACTTATAGTTGGGAGTTACATCATTCATTTGTATTATGATAGTAGTGGAATAATTTTGCAAAGCGCTTTAGAAGGTGTAAAAGTAGTTATAAATGTAGGCGCAAAGAAGGTATAAAAATAGATGTAAAAAGAGAAGTAAAAGTAGGTCTAAAAGTAATTGTAAAAGTAGGTATAAATTAACTGCAAAAGTAGATATAAAAGTAATCATAAAAGTAGGTATAAAACAAGCTGGTATAAAGTGCTCTGGAAGACTGAAACAGAAAAAGTACCTGACTTACTTTAATCCGTGATTCCTGATACTATTTGGAATAAAAAATGTTAATGAAATTTTGTTCTTCAGTGACATTTTTTATTGTTGTTTTTTTTTCACCGTAGGCCAAAATGTCATCCAATTTTTTTACTCCAAATAACCAAAAGAATTTCTGGTTAAATGACGTCAGGTACAACACTTCACCCTGTGTGTAGTTGTTTTTTACGTTATTTTGCTTCTCCACTACAATATAATTTAAAAATGGTTATAATATATGTGAGCTGTAACACCATTACATACATATTTCAGTTCAAAAGCATCAATCATATTACAATCTAATGTTTGAAATGTGAAAATTTCTCGGGGCATTCTTTCATACTCTTAGATTATAACTACCTAACGTAATACTTAATTCACAGCAAAAAAAAATCGACTAGACACACAGACATTATTTGAGGTGGAATTAATTAATTAAAGTGCAACATTAAAAAAGATAATCTAGAGCAGGGATGGCTAACCTTTACGTATCAACGTGCCATTTTTCTAAAGAATTGTTTAATGAGGTCATAAACGTGCCATCAAATAATTTTGACTTTGTGATTATTGGGAAAATAATAATAATAAATCTATCTATTCTTAATATGAATTAAAAACTCTTTATTTACTACAAAAAATAGGAATATTTAGCATTATACCCGTAATTTAAATTAAAGTAAAATTAGTGTGACTTCTCTTGTTTCAGGTTAGATGACAAATATGTTAGGGTTGTAAGATGTTACTTTTAGCAGAATGCATAAAACACACACCGCTTTGTCTCCTTTATTAATCAAGGTAGGTATATTTCTCTGTCCACCAAGTTTAAAATTCTCTGATACTCTTACTATCTTGCTCTTTTTGTTTATTTGCTGAACTAGCCATATTAAATAACTTTTAAATCATACATATAACTCAAATAAACTTTAAAATACAATTATATCAACCAAATTCACTATTGTGTTATGCATAAAACTATGCGTCATTCATTAGCAATAGAAACTCGCGATGTAGATTGTAGGTACGAAAACAAACGAGTCAGCGCCGCGCTTCCCTCCGCCACCCCGCGCACCGCAACGTACCCCGCGAATCGCAGCCGCGATCACTCGGGTTCGCTCGTTCACCTAATATACACTTCACATTTTTTTTCGTAGTACATAATAAATTTTGTGATCTCTGATCAGTGACGTGCCCAAAATATTGTCATTGGTTCGCCATCCCTGATCTAGAGCAATTCATTCTAATATAAATATAAACCGCGACGATCCACGCACTGCGTTTCATTGCAGATAGCAAGGCCTTATCTACAAACATATGTAAGTCTCAAAAAGAGTGCAGCATTTATATTATCAACTACCTAATCTGCATTGTGTATTTAGCAAAAAGCTTTCAATTGCCTGATCGGTGCAACATTTAATGTTTTGCGCAATATGTTTTGATCCGACCTTATCAATCTGCTCTAATCTAGATTACGGTGAAATTTAAAATGCTCCTACATTATTATCATCTGACATAATTATATCATTTTATCTATAGGTATATACGAGTATAAAAATGAATTCTTGTTTCCCTTCGTCACGCCATAACTTCAGAATGACTACCTATTTCATTCATAGTTTTCTAATACTTTGTAGAAGAATTGAATAATTTCAGAAAACTGAACGACTATTTTAACTTCGCACGTTAGACAGTTCGCGCGTTTGATAATTGTGAATTTAGCAAGCAGCTGTTTTTTTTTGTAACAAAAGAATTGTCTATGGATTTCTTAAATTATTGATATTTTAAATAGGTACCAAATTAGATTAATTGTTCTTATAATATACAAAAATTAATACTTGTAATATATGAAAAATGAAAATTTTAATAAAAAAATTTTAATAGGTGGCACGCGAGCTGTTTGACAACTGAATTTACTGAGACTGAATATATGGAATATGAGTTGGCGGGACGGAGGAGCGGGAGAGTGGTGAGGGTAGGCGAGAAAAGTGGAAGGGGAACGTGGGAGGGGAAGGGGAACAGGGACGCACGGGAAAGGACATGCAGTGACAAGCAATTTATTTCTTTGAATATGGCATTGCAACGCATGCCGGAAATAATACATATGGACATGGATTAATCATTGCCAAGGAATGTTAAAAGAGCAGTCGAAACCGTTCATCGAGAGAGGTGAAAGGCCGCCAAGTTAGTTTAAATCATGTCAATCAGCAAGGAAATGTATTGTGCGAAATCAATAAATATTAATATCTTTTGGAAAAGTTATGAGTTGTCATTGACCAAGAACGTTCCATCATAAGTTCCAGATCATTCGTCGATTCAAACAAACAGTTCAAAAAATTCATTCAAATTCAAATTATGGCCTCCGCTCGCGAAGAAAATGAAAAAAAACAGTTCTCGACGCAATTGCAATTTGCAATCAACCTCCTTAAAAAAATCGATATTTTTCTGATCTGACATGTCAAAACTTGAAAGTTAGTGAGCCGCTACCGTGGAAATCTGTCAACAATGCGACTGAAAACAATGCAACTTAAAACTGCTGGTCGCTAAGGCACCCGTATTGCCATGGTAGCGGCTCACGAACAATCAAGTTTTGACATGTCGGATCAGAAAAATATTGATTTTGCTAAGGAAGTTGATTGCAATTGCGTCGAGAACTGTTTTTTCAGTTTCTCCATGAGCGGAGGCCCTTAAAGAAACATAATTATTTTTTATTTTTAATTTTTAACTTTATGAGTAAAACCTCAAAAATTGACTGATTGTAGCGAAGTCCTGTTTTAACTCAAGCGCTTTGCATTTCGTATGTCTGTAAATTCATTTGTGTGTTCCGTGTCCGGTCAATCCTTTCAAGATGGTAACTGCGTTGGATATTACCTTTCTACACCGCCAGCGTTCGCACGAGCGTTACGAACTGTCAAATCGGACTAAGTAATCAACATTTTGCGAGGTCGACTAACTGTTCACAGAACAACCAGTAGATATATATTTTAATATTAGCTGGTTCTCGGCATGCGTTGCACTGCCATATTCAAATAAATAAATTGTTTCTCCCTGCATGTCCTTTCGCAAGCGTCCCGTTCCCCTACCGCATCCCCTACCCTCCCGCGTTCCCCTTCCACCTTCCCCGCCCGCCCTCACCCTCCTCCTCTCTCCCGCTCCCCCGTCCCACAAACCCCCCTTCCACGTTCCATATATTCAGTCCCAGTACATTCAATTTCAAACAACTCGCGTGCCACCTATTACAATTTTTTTATACAAATTTTCATTTTTCGTACACAAAATACACAAAAATATTCATTTTTGTGTATTATAAGAACAATCAAACAAAATTTATGGTACCTAACATAAGTACCTATTTAGCATAGCCTACCTAACATAATAGGACAATTCTTGTAATACAAAAAAACAGCTGCTTGCTAAATTCAATTTCATCAAACGTGCGAAGTTAAAATAGTCGTTTTAAGTTTTCTGAAATTATCCAATTTTCTGCGCAATTTTCATAATTTTTCTATCCGTAAGAACCTTCTACAAAGTATCGGAAAACTTTAAAAAAAGCTGAATGAAATAGATAAATTCATTCTGGAGTTATGGCGTGACCAAGGGAAACAGGGATTCATTTTTATATGTATAGATATTGATGTTGACGTTTTCTAGACGAATTACAGTAAATTTCAAATAAAAATTAAAGAAATTGTCAAAAGGCTAGGGAGATCTTCATCCGGTAGTGAATCCAGTATGGTTCATACAATTTTAAAATTGTTAGTACTTGCTTACGCAAAATGATTCAATATTGCAACCATGCTGTTCTATTACTGGACAAACAGCATTGCTTCAAGTTACTGCCTATTTGAAATGCATTAGCACATGAATAAATTCATTTTACCGTTCGTACGAATACCTTGTGATATATTAATAATAAAAATAGTTCAGATGCGGAAGTTCAGTGGATGGTATAATACATACATTTCATGATAGTACCCTACCAATATCACTACAAAAAACTACGAGTGTTTTTTTATAAAGTTTTGCTCACATTGAGTACACTTGAATAAATTGCGATCGATCAATCTCAGTCTCCGATCATTGATCAGTGATTTAACTATCGATTCGCCTGTTGGTCGAAGAGTTTCGTTAGGAAGAGCTTATTTATGCATTTGATGAGTGTTGAGCCAAAATTTGGGCTCAACAGTTGATTAGTAGGATTGGGAATAACGTCCGTTACGTATGTGCTTACAAGAAAGAAATGCTATGCTTGGGGTTCTGATTCCAATTTGCGAGCAGTCTGAAAATTAGAGATCAAAACCGACAAAACATTTTGAAGAAATTAATAATTTCATTTTCTGTCGGAAGATTTCGAATTGTTAAATACATATTTAACAACTCACCTAAATCTTTTCCCATCACCTCTCCCTACCTTCTTATAACACAAGATCCAAAAAAATTCCGATCAGCAAAAATCAAGATAATTAATTTGGCTACTGCGTTTTCCTTCAACCGTTATATCCGATAGGGTTTCTATTATAATCCAATACCAAAATATTTGGTTGATAATTTATTATTACTTGGGTTGATATTTCCACATTTTTTGTTTGTTTACTGTATTTCGTACAGATCCCAAAATTCCTAAGGGCCTAAGTCTTCCTTGGGGATGCTGTGTGCAGGGTCTTTTTAAGAAAGGAAGTTCTGGGAAGTAAAAAATTATGAAGGGTGGGTTGGAATTTGGGGGCAGTGTGTCCAGGAGTGACATACTGATATGAATCCATCCCTCCCACTGTGGTGTAGAGCGATGTTAAGAGAGCGTCTTGAAAAGATCTCCCACAACTAGTCTCTCCCGTAGGTAGATAGCAGTAGGTAGGACAGATGCAATTGCGGCCAAAACCTCATCCCATGAAGCCGGGCACCAAAGATATCAAACGTAGCGAACCACACGGGGTGACTTATGGCAAAGGCGTTGGTTATCAAATAAATGATACCTAATAGGTACCACCGCCCGGGAACGTATGAGTACTACCTATACCTGCCTCCCAAATTGAATTAATAACAACATGTCATAGATCCGTCGATCATTTCAACTGCTTTCTCAGTGGATATCAATCACCTCAAATGTAGCAATCGTTGACAATACCTACCCAGCGGCATCTACGAGAAACCCGCTCGATGTGCGCTCAGCTCCATAATAATAATAATATTTGGATGATTTATATAGCGCCGTTTTTGTGAAAAATCACCTCAAGGGCGCTGTACAAACTTAAAATACATTTCTAAAATCTAAAAAAACTACAAGCTAGGCAAACAATTATAAACAACTTATGGCTAAAAATTGCATACATCGGTTCATTGATCACCGATACGAAAATATGTGTACAATATTTTGACCAATGAACGCGATGCTGCCTAAAATTTAATGAAAACAGGACCATACTTACCTGGGAGGTCGCTTGAAATTAACACTGTATATTGTCCATTTAAAGAAATTTAGATAGAGTTCGCACGCAGAGGACATTATTGTGAACACATGTTATTTAATACTGAAAAATATTTTAATATTAATATGTAATGTATTCTTTGACGAGTGTATTTTGGAAAGTAAAAGCAACATATAAAGGTGGGAGGTGCAGTAGTACCAATAAGGATTTGATCTTTCTAAATGTGATTCGTCAAGAGACAGATTGATGTGTAAGGAATCGAGTAATTTTAATTCAGTAAGAAAAGTGTGATTAAGACATATCATAGACAATACAAGTATGATACTCTCAAATAGGTATATTTAAATTACGGGTATGAGAGCCCAAAAAGGAAGGTTTTTAGTTTGGACCTAAACTCTGTTGGGCTCGTTATGCATCTTAATTCCGGAGGGAGTCTATTCCAAGCCTTAGGCCCAGCTACTCCGAAAGCACGATCTCCAAACATAGTATTTGGCTTTCGTTTAGGTTCTATTAGTCTGCCTTTAGCAGATGAAGTTGCTGATCTACGGGTTAATTGTCTCGGACCGGTATTTTCCGGGACGCATAATTCGGAGATGTAAGGTGGGGCCATTTCGTAGATTGATTTAAAAACCATCCAGCACAATTTGTACTGGATTCTCTCAGGGCACTTGAGCCAGTGAAGGTTACGAAGGTGTTCCATCCATATAAATCCGTTCGTTTCATAATGAAGATGAGGAAATCAGCCTTGGTTACGAGTTATTCTTTGCCAAGTTCATTCATTGTAGCGTAGTGACGACCAATTAATACCTTCCGATACTATTTATTTATATCTATGAATGCGACTCCAGCGAGATTCCTTTATTTAAAGAATCGTTGCAGAATTGTTGGGTTGTGACCAAAGATATTGAAATATAAGTAGATGTGCTATCTGCTGTTTTTACTATGTGGGTCTGCGCTTCCGGGTGTCGCCGATATTGTTTACCAATTAACAAATAAACTAAAAGAACAAATAATTAACGAATAAACCCTGGGCCGGAATTACCATGTCGGGGCCCCTAGGCAACGCACGTCTCGGGGCCCCCCTTACCAATGGTGGACTAAGGGGGGTTGGAGGGGGGGGGGGGGTTGAAGGGGCCTCCAAACGCCTCCTTGTTCCCTTAATCAAATCCTTAACAAAACTTTAAGGGGAGGGGGGGGGGGTAGGTAAGGTTTTAAAACTTTTATTTTTATTTTTTCTGAATGTAAAACATGTCAGTATAGTGAGTATTGTGTCAAAATTTCAAATAAATCGAAACAAAACTAACGAAGTTACAGTGTTTCAAGCGACCGGCCCTCATGCTCGATTCAAGTATATTTCGAGTATAAAAAATTGTAAATCGGTTTTCTCGCAAACAATATTTCTGAAGTTTGTGAACATCATAACTCAAAATCTTGACTTGACTTGACTTGACCGATGCGATGAGTTTTTTTTTACCATTTTATAATAACAAATTCACCGAAAATTTTTAGCCAAAATCGCGTTTTTCAGACAGGTAGTGCATACTGAAGCTTGTACAACATTTATATTTTAAACATAGGTATAATTAGAAATAAAACAAAACAAATGCCAATATAAACCACACACGGCACCTTCAATCACTTCAGATACTAAGTAGGTAATGTTGCAACAAAAAGAAGGAAAGAAAAGTAAAAGACAACTATGATTATATATTTGTTTTAATTACAGACTTTTTATTTATTGCTTGTGCATGATATGAACATTAGTTATTTATTGAGTTATAAGCGAATTATTATAATAATTTGTTGTTTTCTTTAATTCGTGTACCTAATGTTATTAATCTGTAAATGTTTTTAATAAAAAAATGAAAACATCTTGAAAACTGACTTTTTCCGAAACTTCGTTGCTTAATTGAATATCAGTTTTTATCAGTTTTTATCGGGACGCGGGGCCCCTAGCCGATGCGGGGCCCCTAGGCAGTTGCCTACTCTGCCTTAGGGATAATCCGGCACTGAATAAACCAAACGAACGTTAAACTAAATGAACGAATTCTTTCCTTATTCAAAATATATTGTTAACCAATATTAATGCACATTTTCAAAAAATCAACAAAATGAACAAATTCTTTTTGTATGAAAACTACGCTAATTAGACCGTAGTCCGGCGACAGTTGCGCGGACACCATAGCATATCTATTCTGTATTTGAATATCTTTGGTTGTGACCGATTGCACCAGTTGACATTTATCAATGAAAAGCGTTATCCGTCATTTGTCGACACTTTTCATTGAAAATCTTTGGTAAACTAAACAACTTTCTGATTTTTTCTACCAATATTTCGGTTCTTCATAAACTGTATCGTCTCTGACGCATCGTATGTCTCAGACGGTGACCAGACAACTCAACGATATACAACTTCACCAATCCTCTGAAAAGACATTAAATGTGATTTTTTTTTAAACTTGGTTAAACAGGTTATGTTAGGTTGGGTAATGAGCTATTTAAAAAAGAAATCATAACTTTTAATGACTTTTCGGAGGGGTGTTGAAATGCCACATCGTTGAGTTGTCATGGAACCGTCTCATGAATACTGTGTTTTAATTCGTCGTATGAAATAGGCATTTTTATTACCTATGTAATATTTTAATACAATTTTTATCCGTTTTTTTAATTATTGTTTCTAGACGGTTAGATGTACTTACATTTAAAATCACCGCGATCAAAATGACGCTGCCAGTTGACGACATCTCCAAACAAATTAATTGGTAAATTTCATGATGTCAGAGTTCGCCCTCTGAGAGTTTATGATCTTCAAAAAAACAGAAATTGCATTATTTGTTATTCCATCTACCCACCATATTCATAACGTTGGAAAAAGGTCACTTTTCGAAATTCAACTTTTATTTGGCGTCTTGTCTTTTCAGAAATAATTTTAATCGGTTGTCACTGCCTCCATTCCATGCACTGATTTCAAAAAATTATTAAAGAAAGAAGATATTATGTCGTCGACCTTGACCCAAAATCAGCTCTCAATTTTCTTACAAAATATTTTGTTTTTGATTTTATTTCGTAATTACACCTACACCGGGACCTTCTTTATGGAGAAGTAAAAAAAAGCTAGATATTATTATTTATTATTATTATTTGTTTTATGGTACGAACTCAAATAATATTTATTTATTTATTATTGATACTATATTTTACGTTTCATAGTAGAATCCAGTAATGTTGGCCTCACTGGCTATAATGGGTGGCTTACCATATTTTATAATAAAAGAATTTATATATAACATTTTGAAAAAAAAAAATGCTGGCGACGAAAAACACTACAATTAAGATAAATTTAAACTATAAACAAAGATTACTAAATTAATGAAAAATTAAATAATTTAAAAAAAAATTATTAATGATGTCACATATTTGAAAATACACAAATTAAAAATAATTATATTAAATTAAAAAACACACATTGTAAAACACCACTTTTGATTAGAATTGATATTTACGGGTTTCGCTCATCTCGAGCTTCATCGGGCTTATTATATATAAAGGAAATTAAGAGAATGAGTGAAAGAGATAGGAACAGAATAGGCAACACCCTATTGGTGCCAGAAAGCGATACAAATAGAAAGGAGGGAGACAAAAATAATTACAGGATGGGTAATTAAAGGGGGGAGGGAAAGGGAGGGAATTGTTTAAAAATAAATTTCAAATTTACGGTACCAGTTACAATCACTATCACTTAGGAATGAAAAAAAATATCTATAGATATGTATATGTATATATATTTTTTAAATTTAATTGTGAATACCGCACAAGAGTCCCAACTGCTCCCGACTGGAGCCAATGAGACTACCGCATCTCCAATAGGGGTGTGATATGAGGCTGAAGGAAGTGGGCAGGGGAAGGTGATAGAGAAGAGGAAAGTGGGGAAGTTCCTGGCTATTCAGATCTGGTCACCAAACACTGCCAAAGCCATTTCAAGCAACGTTTCAATTCTGAATGGTGGTCTTAAGCAAGGGCGATACTGAGAGTGTGTTGGATATATTAAAATTAAAAACATTAGTTTCATAGCTGGCCTCAGAAACATTGATAATATAAAATAACGAACGCTATGGGTTTATTGGAATATTTGGAAGAATATTTTTAAAAACAATCTTACTTTAGTTGTTATTTTCGACAGGGCGACTTACACTTGCTATAATAATAGACATCTTCAGATTTAATTGTATCGTAATCCATTATCGTATTATCCACTCAAGCGATAGAGATTTCCGGGTATTCGATTTCCGGTTAGGCAGTTCGATTTAATTAATATTTTACCTCCAAAAAAGTATGTTTTTTAAGAGTTATTATAACAATAATAATAATTAGATAATTTGTAGATTGCCATTTATGTGAAAAATCACCTCTGTAAAAAATTACTTACACCACTAAAAGCTCCATTGCAATGGCGTCCTCTTTTACTTAAACAACGGAGAGAGAGCGTAAATCGAACCCTTCATATGCATAATATGTGCTCCTGTAAACATATTCAATTTATAACAATCAATTTCAAAGGTAAAACGCCAAAAAAGACTCTTTAATTTACCTTTTATTATTATTAATAGATTGGCAACTTTTTTATTAACAGGTTGGAAGACAAAATTTTTTTTTTTTTTTTTAATTGTAAAACTAACGTTTAAGACAAGTTTTTTGTGCATAGCACAAAGGGTAACAATTATTATAAGCAATAATTATCAGCCTGAAACACTCATCCACATTGAAAAATCTTCCGAGAAAAAATAGATGACGCCAACGGGACTTGAACCCGTGCCCTTCTGATTGCCGGTCAGCTACTCTCCCAATTGAGCAAGCCGCTATAGCTCAATTGGGAGAGCAGCTGACCGGCAATCAGAAGGGCACGGGTTCAAGTCCCGTTGGCGTCATCTATTTTTTCTCGGAAGATTTTTCAATGTGGATGAGTGTTTCAGGCTGATAATTATTGCTTATAATAATTGTTACAAAAAAAACCCTGAAATTAGTTGGAACACAAAATAAAACGCTTAATTGGAATTAATCAGTCCTCGTCACGGTCCAAAATTTTTACCCACTTCGAGAATTCAACACCGGTTGTAAAAATTATAATTGCTAACGAGTAGCCAAACCGGTTTCGATTAGCAAGACATATAGCTATTGACATGCGCCGCTGTCTGCAAATCGTAGCAATGAAGCGATTACAAATTGAAGAAAATACTGTTTACCGGAAATCGCTTTTAGTGACAAAGTAGGAAACAGTGAATGAAAAAATACAATTTCACGGAAAATTAAACAAATAATAAATGAATACACGGTACCTACCGCGTGCTAAATAAAATAAACGCGTTTTTTGATAAACCGATTTAATTGCTGGGCGGTAAATTGGGCACTTAGTAGAACAAATTACAGATTTCCTCAGATTATCTGTTGAATATGTTGTTTATCAATGCAATCGCCCCAGTGGCATAGCGGTAAGCTAATTGGCTATGAACCCAGAAGTACCAATGAAAATATCTTAGTTTGTTTTAGTGACCAAGAAGTGACTGCGGGCCGTATACTCCTTAACAAGGGTACCTACATATCAATTTTCTAATGGAATCATAAACAAAACAGAAAAAAGAGAGATTTGGATTGCGATTTTGCCAATATTGTGGTTCGGTTTTCGGAAAGCACAATACAAGTTGCTTATCTAAGTTTAGGGTGCGCAAAATTTAAACAAAAACCTCCATGTGTACCTAACATTCGGAAGATTAAATTAATTTCTGCAACTATAAAAGAATACGAAAATGCATCTTTATTTTATTTTGTTAAGTTGAGGCACAAATATTTAAAAAATCCTCATCATAAAAGAACTTTATTATTACTTGATAATAAACTGAATTTCAACAAACATATCGACCATATAGTCACTAACGCATCTTCTATGCTTGGTTTCATAATCCGCTCCTTTAAACAATTTAAAGACATATGTTCGTAGTATCCTTGAATACGCATCTCAGGTGTGGAACCCAGGCTATGCAGTGTACAAAAATAGAATTGAAAGCGTTCAAAATAGATTTTTAAGGTACCTCAATTTCCGCTCTTTTCGATCTCATGTTAGTAATGAAGACTCTGTAAAGTTCTTCAAAATACAAACGTTAACTTGTCAAAGAAACATAGCAGATTCGGTAATGTTATTTAAAATTAAACATAACTTAATCGATTGTCCTGATCTTCTTCAACGCCTATCATTCCATGTTCCAAATCGCAATAGCAGGCAGTCGCTTACCTTTAATCTCCCTCTTTGCAAGACCAACTCCAAACAGAACTCATTTATCTACAGATCCACACACTCATTTAACTCAAATTATTACCACATTGACATTTTTAACTCAACTTTACGTGACATAAAACGAAAACTCACCAAGCACCATGACTCAAACTAGAAAGTTCAATCCCTATATATATTCCCGTCCTTTGCCTCTTAATCCTATTCCTATGTCCCCCCCCCCCTTTTTTATATATTGTAACTAAAAAATAAAACTTACATATCACAGTTTATTATTATAACTATCATCAGCGGGAAGTTCGTAATTGGCATAATTAACATCCTATTATTTTATTATTTTGTAATCTCTGATTTGCTGTCAACTTTCTCTAAAATAAATAAAATTAAATAAAATAAAAAAGTAATAAAATCAAATCCGATAAAGAATCCGTAACCTTTTTTGTAGGCCAGATACCTGCATTGAGATTTTTCACTTCAAAGCATTTTTTATTGGCCAGATACTTTATTTTTGACTGTAGGTACTTATCAAAAATTGAGTGATTTAGCAAAGTCAAAGATGTTTTTTACTCACAGTTTTTTTTAAAATTAAAACATCTATAATATTTGCAAGTGATCAAATTGTCTATCAAAATAAAACACGTGGTTTTGCATTACTTCGCATTGCATCGCCTCAACAAAACGCTGTGATTTTTCAAATTTAATTCATAAATTCGTTTGCAAATTGTCAGATGTTACCTTGTCAATTTGTCACATTTGAACACTCAAGCATGGAGTAGAGACGTCGATTCTGATAAAATCAACAGAAAAGAAAGTAAAAGCCTTTGAATTCTGGGTATATTCGCGCATGTTGAGAATTCCCTGGACAAGCAGAATAATAAATGTGAAGCTCATGGCCGGAATGTTCAAAGGCAGGGAAAATGTAAACAAGCCAAAAAATTCACTGCAAAGAACTCTTTGCAGGGGCATCTAGCGTTACGATCTGAATGTAAACTTTAAAGTTGATACTGGGTGTAAATTATGTATTTGTTCCACCAGTATATCAAAGAACTAGCGTCATTGATTGTGAATACCTTTTAAGACAGATTGTTAAGATGTTCTCAGCGAATATAAATCAGAAAGCAAAATACCGAAGTTGATTGAAAAATGTACTAACTATATTTATTGACGATCTTTTTACATTTCATCTGTCTGTATATTTATTTGTGTTTTACATAATCAACATTATGGAAGTTCACAGAACGTTTTTTTTTTTATTTTTTTATTTCTTGCTAGACCAATCCCGATGAGTTACAGAACTCATTTTAGGACAGGAGGAACATACAAATCATGGGTGGGAGGAAATAGTTAAAATTTTACATAGGAATTTAGATATTAAAAATATAAGTTTCACATACAATATAGACGTAAAATAAAAGGCAGGTTGACTAGAATAAACAACAATAGAAAACAATTAAAGAAAAAAGTAACAAGGTTATACAGATATGGATGATTACAACTAAATTGAAAAGAAAAGAAGAGAAAAAGAAACAAGACAATTAAACATGACAAGAAAATTACAAAGTTTCATCCTTACATACTTAAAAAATATTTTTTTAAAGCATTACTCTGATTTTTTTTTTATTTTGCTGAATTCCCTTGTACATATCTGGTAGCGAATTATATAGTGTATAGGCCACATAGTTCAGAGATTTTATGCCATATTTTGTAGTGTGTGTTTGAGGTATGCGGATTTTATTGCTATTTCGAGTATTGTGAGTGTGGATGTCTTCGTTGTAAAGTGGCTTGATGTTAGTGTGAGTTGATTGTTGGGTAATTTGTAGGATGGTGCTTGTGATTTCATGTTTAGGAAGGACAGTGATTGGAAGAATACCGGAAACTAAATAGATAGATGTCTCTGACATGGGTGTCCCATGGAAGTCCAAAAACATTTCTGAGAGCTCGGTTTTGAACCACCTGAAGATCAGCTATCAATTTCTTTGAGGCAAATCCCCAGATACAGCAGAGATAAGAAAGGTGTGATTGTACCATGGCGTAGTACACTGATGTTAGTAAAGGAACGGGTAGTAATCCTTGGAGTCTATAAAGTACACCAGTTATGGGTGTATTTTTCTCCTTTACATGATGTATGTGGAGATCCCACGAAAGTTGGGAATCTACGATCAGGCCCAAATATTTTGTGCTCATTTTCTTTTCCAGGCAGTTATCACCAACTTTGACATTGAGGCTGATATTTTTCTTGTTGCCAAAAAGTAAATAATGAGTTTTTCTTACGTTAAGAGTTAGTTTGTTTATTCTTAACCAGCTTGTGAGTTTAGAAACATCAGCATTCATTTCCGTTTCAAGCTCTGCTAGGTTCAGTTTATCGTAAAAAATTACTGCATCGTCCGCATAGAGTTGTAGAGTTCCTTTAATACCCCACTTTGCTAAGTCATTCACATAGATAAGAAATAGCAATGGTCCAAGAATTGATCCCTGAGGCACTCCACATGTTATTTTACCCAACTCACTCGTTTCTCCTCCCAGTTCTACTGCCGAAAAGCGATTTGATAGGTAAGATCGGAAAAGTTCTAGAGGAGTACCAACAATACCCAAATGTTTCAGTTTTTCGATCAATACGTTATGATCCACCGTGTCAAACGCCTTCTTTAGATTAGTAAATATTGCCGCCGTAAAATCCCCATGACAAATATGTTTCTGTAGATTTGATATAAAATCAAAAGCTGTACATTTAGTGTTAGATCGTCGTCTGAAACCGAATTGTTTTGACGTGAGAATTTTGTTGTGTTCGAGATATTTCAATAGAGATTTTTCATTTCGTTGTACTTTCGGAAGGATTTGGTCAATGGTGCATGCATACGGCTGTCAAAGAAAAAAATCAGGTTCATCCAGAACTGCCTGGTCCATTTTGTGAAACAGTAATATGGATTATCAAAACTTTGACCAACTCCCACACAATGGTATGCAATAATCGGCTAAAAGTGGTGAAGAAAGAAAATCAGTTGATTCTGATGTTTTCTTTCCGCAACATTATTGTTAATTAATCGATTCTACAAGTCGATGGTACAATAATTGATATTATTCATGGTTTATTAGCCGGAATAACTTGACCTATATTATTTATATCGGAATATTTATTATATGTTCGTGGGTGGATGCTGTTGAATTAAATAAATGTCAAAAAAATGCAGATTTGTTTTTATGAATTTTTTAAATTGCTTTCTGAAATGTCGAAAAAAATGCTGCATATTCCGATTAAAAATCAAAGTTTAAGGTTATGCAATTAGGGTTGACGCGAACAAAACAAACCTACTTAGGGATGTGTTCATTTGTAAATCCATAGCATAAAGAAAAACACATTAAATGCAAAGTGCGTGCTTAAATTTCATATGCAGAACTGTATTTCATCATCAACATGAAAAATTCATTTTGATTAAATGAGATGGCGATATTCGACGTCAGGTACGTATAAGAGAGATAAGGCGAGTACTAAACGGGGTGGAACCAAAAGGACTAAGCCAGTGGCGACATCGGATTCTATTCAAATCTACATCGGATGCATATCTAGTGTGTATTATCTATTCAATGGGTGTATCTGTATACACTTTCGGCAGCGATGTTCTTGCGAAACATTCCTGAGAAACAACTTCCTGTTGTTCCTATCGATAAAGCCACAACATAATAAACATTTTAATATCAATATGCATTTCTACGTCATACTAGCTGATACCCATACTTGCTACGCCATTCAAAGAAATAAATTATTTCTCCGTGCATGTCCATTCCACCTTCCCCGCCTTCCCGCTCCCGTCATCACCCTTCCCCACCACATCTTCTTTGTTACCCTCACCCTTCTCCCTGCCGCTAAAATATATGAAATACACACATTTTCAAACCACTCGCGCACCTCCTGCAGTAATTTTTTAAACAAATTTCATAACGCCAGAGCTTAACATTATATTTAGAAACACTCTTCTGCTAAAATTTTATGTTTTGTAAAAAAATTGAGTTGATCCATCCATTACTTTCCGAGATTTGCGGACACACATACGGAACCTAATTTTTTTATACCTATATGTATACAGTATTTAAAAAGTTTAAGTGTGTTAATTTTGTTAATTAAATATTAACACTAAATTTTCTTTTCTGAAGTCGAACGAAAAGCTTGAAATGTGATACATGCAAACAATATATCTGTGGGAGTGCTGAGTGTTCGTATATAATTCAACAATTAATTCGATTTTTGACCCTCATTTATAAACCTGCGGAAAATTCCGTTTAAGGTTAAACGAGCAATTAATATTTTATTATAGAATAATTTTCATGGCCGATCTTAACTAATTTCTTTATTTATGAAAATACTAACTGAAACAGGTATGCAGTGGTATTAAATTAGCTATATTTGCTAATTCTCGGCATTCTAATGTAATTTAATGTGTAATGTCAATGTCGACCACTAGGCCAAGATCAAAATAATAATATTGATTATTGATTAACGGTATTCGAACTATTGTCTTCTTCGTTGGGAAGCAAACGGCTTACCATTGCGATATTTAACTGATAATTTCATCATCTCTAGATAATGTATTATTTGTTTTCGAAAATTTTATGTTGAAATTAAAAATAATTAATCGTGGATTGGCGTCATACAGGTATTCATTAATTCGCTTGATAACATTTTGATTAGATTCGAAAACAAACAGGAAGCTCAGCGTTCAAACCGAATCATAAAAAAATCAAATAATATGTTGAACGGTGAGTTCTGACGTCATTAAATTTGAACAACTTTATAAATGAAGCGATTATTTTCAACTCGCAATGTCGGTTATCATTTAATCACCAAAGAGAAGAAACGAACTAACTGTAACAATTGTGGTACGAAGTCATGATGTTTGTTTCTCATTTGTCAAAAAGAAAAAAAATTATGCTGAGTGTAGTACCTAACTATGTATCTACTTTGTTTTAACATTATCCATACACAGGAGTCCCTAAGTTAAAAAAAATCCCTCACTGCCTGTATCATCCTTGGGGACGATGTGTGGAGGGTCTTTTTAGGGAAAGGAAGGAGAGGAAGTTCTGGGAAGGAAAAATATATGAGGTAGGAATAAGTAACCAACGTAAGAATCCATCCCCCCCACTTTGATACCCGTACCCGCCTAAAAATTAAAATTTAATGGTTGTTTTCCACATTGTGCGATTATGAAAAAAATGCATTTATGCCGAAATAATGATTTAAAAAAAACTTTTTTTTGACGTTGCGTGGGTGGAAAAGATGTGGAATAGGAAGAAAATTAAATAAGGTGGTTGGAAATTAACTATTAAGGTGGTGTAAACAGATATAACCTTTTTAATTAAGCCTTGAAAGTGGTAGAATTACTTATCATTATTGAGATAGTATTCCTTATCAATACTGTATTATTATGCAAATCCTAATAATTGGCGTGAAATTCTGCAATAATTGAGCTCTGGAAGGTGGAAACCGAGCAGCGCATGTCAAGAGAGTGTTTTTGCGACCGTGATCTAATCTTACTACCCCGTCGGGGACGTGCAGTAATGGTAGCTCATCTATACATACGTATGTGTACAGCACGTCGTACTATTGTACATATTATATATAAATATTTGCTTTCACTCGTGAAAAATCACGGAAAAAACTTCTCTGATGTTAAGAAATCAAAAGTAATGAGTAGGTGGTACATTATATCCTGACTATTTCGAGAACAAATTACAATATAATTATTGTAATGTTTACAGCATTTCCTCACGCTATTATTGTATTTGACTTCATTGATAAAATATCGACAAGTAGATGTAGGTAGGTACTTATCCATATTCCCTACTTCCGATTACAAATAAGCACGTTATTATAAAATTAACTTAAACATTTACAGTTATCTTACTTTTTTACATGCATAAAAATTCCAATCACATAAAAGAGACAAGAAGAGCCAAGGAGAGTCAAGAAGAGGCAAGAAAAAACAAGAAGAGACAGAAAAGACCAGCAAAAACCACGAAGAGCCAAGAAGAGGCAAGAAGAAACAAGAAGAGACAGGAAAGACCAGCAAAAACCATAAAGAGCCAAGAAGAGGCGGCGACGGGGCGGGAAGATCCAAGAAGAGTCATGAAGAGCCAATAAGAGACAAGAAGGATTAGGAAGAACCAAAAACAGCCAGAAAGAAAGAAAGTCACGAAAAAGAGCCACAAGAAGACGAAAGATGTAAAGAAAAAAACAACACTCAATCAAATCCTTTATTCCGGCCCATCCCGAATTCCAATATTGGCTCACAAAGTTGCCAAGTATACCGGTCGATTAATCTCCAACCTTCTACCCATCCTCAGAGAATGTGTTCCAAGTCCTAACAAGTCTTACCAGATCAGGGTGGTATCGTATGGCATAAAAATTCTGATAACATTATGTCATACGTTATTATTTGCCTTCAATAGGATTTAACATCTGGGTTCATAGCAATGGAGCTTACAACTCTGAAACGCATGTTATCAATTTCTCAATTACGTTTCAGTCCTACCACAGTATACCTACAGCTACAGAGTACTACTACTACTACTTCTACTCCATCTGAAAAACATCTTTTCTTACGAGTTACGAGGGTGCGTTTATTTACCCCACCTATTTCGGTACATTTTGGGGTGTTTCCCAAATACGCCTCTAAAATTATTTCTAATTCCGCGACAACAACGAAGACTTTTATCGTCGCAATTATCTGAAATTATCATTTGATCTACGATTATTTGAACAATAAAACATTCACATTGCAATCTGGATTGACAGAAATATGGGTTTTGGATTGATAGCTACAGGTACAGGTGCTGTAAATAATGATGAGTTCTTGGGAAACTAATTAATTACGATTAGGTTTATTGCCTTATCGATTTAGATAGCTAAACAGTAAACACCTCTCATATTGAAATTACCTTCGAGACACAATAAGCTTATGTAATCACCTAATCAATTATACTATTGTCAGCTTATTGACTTGTTTTTGGCATATATATTGTTAAGGTTAAGACAGCCTTTGGATTTGTTATATAACCTCATTATTTATAATTGTAGCAGATTGTGATGAATTTATTGGCGTATTGACTTATTTTTTGTCGTATTGTCTTATTTTATGTTATGTATCAGTACAATATAAATGTTTGTGAATTATTGAAAAATAATTGTTGTCTCATTTGGATAGGAGTGTGAGATAGACGTTTGACCAGATAATCAAATACTTGGGACGGTTCACAGTCAGACAGTAAAAAAAACCGAAGATTTTGTATGACACGATATACAAATTCCAATGAAATGAGAAGTGTATGTAAACGTAGAGTTGTATGACAGTCCATCATCTCTGCCTACCCTTGCGAAGAAACGCCATGATAATTATTTAGGATAAGTTGTTTCACAGAATTTTGAACAATAATTCATCAAATTTCAGATTTAAATTTTTGTTTTGTGAAAGTTCCATGTAATTTTTTGTATTATTTCAGTTCTGTGAAGCAACTAGCTCATAAGGGGGCATACATTAATTACGTGAGCTCAAAGAGGGGGGGGGGGTCCAGAAAGATCTCACATTACTTGAAAAGAATATACGAAGTGGTCCAAGTTTATCTCACCAGAACTTGAATAGAACTTTCGTATATTCGCCTATAAAATATTATGATGTTAATTGGACATTAACTTCGAAATTTGACAATTCATCAAATTTCAAAGTTAATTTTCCAATTCTGTGAAAGTTCTAATAAAGTTTTGTTATTATTTCAGCTCTGTGAAACAACCACTGATATAATAACGGAACTTATATGGATCTTTCACAGAACTTGAAAATTACGGTCGAATTTCGATGAATTAATCAAATTCCGTGAAAAAAAGTCTTAGCGAGATTAAAAGTCTGTATGAAAATTCTTTTTGCCAGGAATATTTTATTGTTTTATAACACTCCGTCGGATGTCAATTCACGTACACGCCAAGTAATAATAATAAATCAATATTTCTATAATTTACATTATGTTTTTATTTTCTGCGACGGGGTTTGATTTTGTATTAAATACATTAATGTTATGTGTTACCTATTTGGTAAATCTAATCGAGTACACAAATTGTTACAATAGCATTCAATTACCTTGTATACCTACGTAGCAACTATTGTCCTGTAACCTACATAGTAACAACTGTTGTCAACCTATCAAAGACTTTATACACAATCTTATGTATGTGTATGAATTTATATCGATAAATCAATTTAAGACACAAATACACATATCGATATACAATGCATCTACATTCCATTGATAGGTACGTTGCTTTAAAATTATTTGGAAAATTTAATCACGATATCGATTAAATTTATTTATGAAAGAAAATAAAGATATTTACGTAATCGCAATAGGGCCACTACCCGCACTACTTCTGTGACAAGCTGCCCCACATATTGAATATTGTTATTTATCTAACGTTGGTACAGTCGTAGAACGGGACAATCAATTTTCATTGTTGAATTATTTATTCAAAAAAAATTTCATACGAAATCAGCTACGGGTAGAACGATTACTAATAACCTTAGCCCAGATTGTTAATAAGAAAAATCTCCCACCGTATATTATGATATTATGAATATGCAGGTTAAATAATATATGTTGACGTATAAAAGCCTGCTTACAATTATGTACAATCAAAAATGTCGCGCTTCATAGAATAAATTAAATTCAGCACTCGATTGCATAATTTGACATAGTTCACATTATTTTATTATTTTTTTTTTTTAGAACATACAACAATAATATGTATATAATAAAAACATAAAAAACATTTTAGATTAGTTATGTAAAATTTACTTTAAGTTCTTTTAATCTTTATGCGATTCGTATAAGTAAGTTCTTGGGATAATCTTCTTCCAAAATAGACGGCCGACTCTCTTCTATGAATTTCCTCTGACTGTTTCAAATAAACAATACTCATATGTAAAATTTACAACTTATTTAAGTTTTGACAAGTTACTCACAGGAGCGTTTACGTACGCATCCGACTTTGGTAATTAATGCTCACGGAAGTTGTTCGAAAGTTTAACTTACGGAAGGGCTCATAGCTCGTAAGGGAACGTACCCATACCACGTGACCAACTTTTTGCACATTTTAACCCCCCCCGTGACCAAAAACATAGTCAAACCGCCGCTCATTTGTACCAACCGTGGTATTTTGAAGACCCCCCCCCTGAACGTATCACGTAGTATGGGTACGTTCCCTAACGTAAGATAAGGTTGATGTCAACAATGATCTGCTGCTTCAATTAAGACAAAAAGGCCCAAATAAAGTGATTAAATTGAATTTGGCTGAAGTGATTTAATAGAATTTTAAATAAACCATTCTCCGCACTTTTGTGCCGTTAAGGGTGGAAATTAATGGAATTCTTTAATTTTAACCGAATGACAGCTACCTGACAGCTTTTGAACCGACTTTGAATTCAAATACGTAATCATATAAACAGAAACATTGTGATTAGAAAGGATTGGACCGATAATTAAATAGAAGGATTCGGTTTTTGGAAACAGTTCATTGCCGTCTACTTTTGTTTTCGTGGGTAGTGCTAATTTGATTTTTATCTAGTGTTATTTTGATATTATTTTCGGGAGATAATAAGGTGCGTAATTATCCACTTAAACTAATCATACTAAAATAATAACAATACTAGTTTTAAAGGGAAATCTTACGAAAATAACTGTCTTTTAATTATTGACATCTCGCAACGACACATGTTGATACTATTTCTTACGATAACCGTCTCAACTTATCAAACTGATTTGATAAGCTGTGACAAGATTAGACTCGTTAAAAAAGTTACGCAAGAAAAACTTCTGTAACTTGCTATAAATTTTGGTATTGAGTGACAATTGGTGTCGTTTACATTGGCCATAACTCGCTTACGTGAGCGATTTACAGGAAAAAACTTACGCGTGTAAAGGCAGCCTTATATTCATCCCAAAACTGAAAATCTGTTTTTAGAAGTTTGTTGTGGCATGTCTGGTGCACCCGAAGTATGGTGAATTTTTCCTTAGTTCAGGTGAAACTGACCAAACTCTTTTAAATATCAATATTTTGTTGAAGGCTGATGGAGTATCAGAGTTAGACAGATGACGCGTGCAAATATTTGTAAGGCATGCGGCTTACTTAAAATAATGTGGCCACCAAACAATTTTTTTTTCAAGCAATAATTGTCAGCCTGAAACACTCATTTACATTGAAAAATCTTCCGAGAAAAGATACTTGCCGCCAACGGGACTTGAACCCGTGTCCTTCCGATTGCCGGTCGAATGCTCTGACCACTGAGCTATGGGGGCTTATCAAATACCCGCCAAATAATTCAATATATACTAATTATTACATGTAATAATTGTTACCCTTTGTGCTATGCATAAAAATCTTGTCTAAACGTTAGTTTATAAAATTAAAAAATAATAATTAATTTTTTTTTCATTTGAAGGCCTATAGGCGATATTCGCTAACACATATAGGTGATATTCGCTACCGCTATGGTAGAGAGAACCGAGTGGATACGCGGCGTTCTCACTGTTGAAACCTCGGCGAATTTTACTTCTGCTGTGGTTAGCGAAACGTTGTTGATATTCGCCTGTCTAGTCAGTCACGTGCATGCCGTCCGTGAATAAATAAATAAATAAATCGTGCGAGACCAGTGAAAAAAGCATTTTATTATAGAAACTAGCAGACCTGGACATATGTTGCTGTGGCTAACGAAACACAACGCCACACCATTACCCAACCTTTATAACCAACGTCATCTGTTAAATCAATTCCACGCCACCCGTTTGCCAGCCCGCTGCACGGTGCCCGCTGCACGGTGCCCGCTGCCGCTTGGTCTGATATATAATTTATTTCAACCAATTTACACAAAACCTTTACAAATTGCGTACCTAAAAACCTTCCTCATGAATCACTCTATCTATTGGTGAAAACCGCATGAAAATCCGTTGGGTAGTTTAAAAGATCTAAGCGCACAGACAGCGTGAGTAATGATGAGCAGCGATGGCATCTGTTTCCTAAAACAAGCGAAAAGATACCGACGAAAAATTGGTGGGGTTCTACATAGTTTCTTGCTAGCCGCGTAAACTCGCACAAAAACCCTTATATTCATCTGAAGACGCCTCTATCTAGATTTTAATGGTCAGTAGGCGCCGTAGTATATAAAAAATAATATTGTGCATTTTATAAATGATTTTATTGATTTTAAATTACAAATGAGGCGCATCTCCATAAATGTTTCCCATGCTAGAAATTCTGTGTCCATGGACTAGTAAGAATGCATTATGTAAGTAAACAATCATTATCATTACATAGCATAAAATGAAGTCACTCAAAATCTATGTGCGCGTTAATCTTTTAAACTACAGATCGGATTTTCATACGGTTTTCACCAATAGATAGAGTGATTGAAGAGGAATGTTTATATGTATAATACATGTAAATCATATTAGAGAAAAGCCGAGAAATTCAAAGAAAACATATTTTTGTGCGATTTAAAACGGCTGGCGGGCCGTACTATAGTCACTTTTGAAATTCGTTCTACGGAAGAAATTTGAAAATAGATGTCCTAGAGTAAGTAGGAATTTGATTTTCCCTTTTCAAATATCCAGTGTTGCATTGCAAGCATTGTATAATTAGTGGCGAGTTAATTAGTTTATATGTCAGTAATATAAGTAGCTATAAGTCTTAGATGTAAGTCACTAGTTGTAATTGTAAATTTTAGTTTTAAGCCAGTAATATTAATTATTTTATATATTATTTGTACAGCGCCCTTGAGGTGATTTTCCACGAAAACGGCGCTATATAAATTAGCCAATTATTATTATTATTATTATTATTAATACATGCTTATTATAGTAGAGAAAAGCCGATAAATTCAAATATTCAATTCAGGTAGCGGGCAGCGGGCAGCTGGCAAGCGGGTGGTGTGGATTTTATAAAGATTGGGTAGTGGCGTTGTGTTTCGTTAGCAACGTGTGGCCGGGTCTGCTAGTACTTTATAAAATGTATAAAATTTCAATAAAAATATTCAATTGATTAATAATTATTTTTTGCATAACAACTCTTATGCTTACCGCCTCATTATATGGAATTAATTTGATTTTTAATGGTAAAACAACCTGTTTACAGCTTGACATACTTATTTATAAGAAGGAACTACGGATCGATTAGTTAACTTCATTTAAATCTATAATTCTTTTTTTGTATCGACAAAATCTGCTCTAGCGACGCCACCGGAGTGTCATCGAAGTGTGAAATTAGGTAAATTTTATTGTTTTTTTTTCTTTCCGCAAAACGAGATACCTATTTTCATTGATGTAACATGTAACCGTGCACAAAGTAATTTAAAAAATGATTTATTATGTAGTATGGAGATTTTCAAACAATGATAAAACTAGTTCCGAATTCCGAACATTTCTTTTCCTTTCTCCTTCCCCTTCCCAACCTCCTAAAGCATCACCACGATACTTTTTTTTACAGTCATCTTTGGGGATACCATGTGAAGGGTTTTTTAGAAAAGGAAGAAGAGGAAGTTCTGGGAAGGAAAAGTTTGAGAGTTGGATAGGAATCTGGGGGTCATTGTGTCCAGGAGTGACGGGCGTATGAATCCATCTCTCCCACTGTGGTGCAAGGCGATGTTCCGAGAGAGTATGGCTGGGAAAGTCAAAAAGAATCCCTTAACAATTCTCTCCCGATCCGGCCTACCATGCAACTGGTGGGCAGACGTATTCGCCGCCAAGACCCGGACTAATCTCACCCCATGAACCCGGGCACCCCTGCTAAGTCACCAAACGTAGCGAACCACTTGGGGTGACCTATGGCAGAAGTGTTGGTTATCCAATAAATGGTTCCCGGGGCGGCGGTACCCATACCCACCTCCCAAATTAAATGGGGTTGCCATAGTTGATAAGCAGTTGGAACAATTTTGCTGTATAACATTAAAAATATAAATTTATATACTCGTACAGCAGAAGGTCCCGAGTTCAAATCTTGGTTGTGGCCATCAATTTTATGGTTGGTCTTTTTAAAGCCTATTCAGTAATATGTTTATGTATAGCTTCATTGTGTGTATAGAAAAATTTTAAAATTTGATACTGTCACCATATTTTCCAGAAAAAATAGTCAAGAAAAATCAGGTAGAGTTATGGTTGTTGAGTGTTGTGTCGTCCTATTTGCAATATTTAACTTAATTTTGTACCTATCATTTTATATTTAAATTCATCTTGCTTAATCCGTGGACTCTATAACTTCCAATTCACGTCCGAGTCACATTTTATCTTCATTTTGATGAAGACCCCGTCTTCTGTTTTCGGTGGAGAGGGGGTCGCATAACTTTTCGCATATCGCCTCAGGAGCGGTTACGGCGTAAGATCTGTATTATTTTTGATCTGCGCATAAAATGCTTGCGTGTGACATGTCTGAAGGGATTGTATGGAAAGCGTTATTGGGCATGCGATGATCTTTTATCTTTTATAGCTGTGTGTGGCACCTAAACATATTGAAATACAAGAGATATATTTTTTAATGTAGCTATAACTTTGTGGTTATACATTATAGAAAATGAAACAATTCAACTTTGTATAAACCACTTATATAATGCGTAAATCCGACCGGTTTCGGAACAAACGTTCCTTCTTCAGGGAAAGCTTATACTAATTTGACAGTTTCGAACAATGTTTTATTATGGTAGGGGTGGAGCCGTTGCTAGTTATTATTGTAGATTGGGTGGGTAGGTATTAATGTATAGTGGGTGGGTAGGGGAACAAATCCATGATTGGGCTATAAGACAAAAGGTGGTTTATACACGTTGAATTGTTTCATTTTTTACAAAAGAAATATGCTATGATGTCCGTCCGACTGTCGGCGGACTACTACCTAATGGGAATAATTTGCATACGAAAAGAATTGGTTCATTTAGTTGATTTTTTAAGGTGTGCAGCAGTATTGGTTATTAATATAGTTTGAATACGGAAAGAATTCGTTCATTTAGTTTAACTTTAGTTTATTATTTAATTGGTTAACAATATCGGCGATACCAGGAAGCACAGTCCCACCCAGTAAAAACTGGAGATAGCACATCTCTTACATTTCAATATTTTTGGTGGCAATTTATCAATACACAAGTATTCTAATAAAAGTATTTTGTTATTTGAGTATAATCTCCAAATAAAACTGAGTAACAACCTCTTGGTTTAGAAGACGAAAAAAGTCAACATTAGAGCTGGATTTACGCCTGAATCCAACCCTTTGGAGACCTCAAAGGAAACGTACAATGGTATCAATAAGAATAATAATATATTATTTATTTATCATGAGAAATGTGTGACTTTGTCTAGTTTATTTGGGATTGCTGGAAGCAACATAGGTATTTATTCATATGAAATCACTGGACAAGAGAAGATGGTGATTAAGGAAGAATACGGTAACGTCAAAAAGAATCACTAGGTATTATCTCTTCTGCGTGCAAATACCAAGCGAAATAACAAGCATTACGGAATCAAGCAGCCTATTATGTTTGCTCTGTGATTAGTGTACGTCTGTTGACAGATCATTAAATTCAAAGTATCTCAAATAATATGATGACTTCGCGGAAAGGTTGAGAGAGGAAAAAAGTAACACGATCATAGCAAATTATTCCACAGATCCATATTTGGACCCTTAGGATTGCTGTACAAAGGGTGTAGTTAAGTACATATGTATTTTTATAATAATACGGGATGTGAGATTTACCATTTTATAATATTTTTCTCTAATATTTAGCAAAGACGTTATACCTTGCTGACATGCTATATATATTTTATTTAACTTTTTCTATATTACGGAATATTGAGAGTGACGTGCAATCCCACACATCGCATAAAGTATAGGTACCACACAAACATTCATACAATTTATTATAAAAATTTTGGAGGTGGGTATGGGCACCACCGCCCCGGGAACCATTTATTGGATAACCAACACCCCTGCCATAAGTCACACCAAGTGGTTCGCTACGTTTGGCGATTTAGCCAGGGTGCCCGAGGGTGAGGTTTGTCTAGGTCTTGGCGTCGAATGCGTTTGCCTACCTACTGGCGGGCCGGATCCGGAGAGACTGGTTGAGGGAGAACTAACCTAGATTTTCCCAGCGGGATTCTCTCGATCCATCGACTTGCACCGCATTGGGAGGGATAGATTCATAAGTCCGTCACTCATTGACACCTAGATTTCTGCCCACCACTCATACCTTTTTCCTTCCCCTAAAAATGCCCTCCACACAACATCACCAAAGATGACATGCCCCCAAGAGAGATTGTTATCCTAAGGACCTCCTGAGTGGAGGTAATGTAAAAAAATGTACTAGGCCATTTCAGTACCTATTATATTATGTTTCACCAAAAATGCTGCAGGGTGTTTAGGTGCTTTTTTGTTTTTTAAATTAAATAGTTATTTTACATATTGCTTTTAACACGAATTTTTTTTTAAATCAATCTAAATTTGGAAATTAGTGGTTTTGGATATCGATTTCATCTTTCTCCATTTTCATAAAAAATTTCTTGTCTTGAACCTCTTTTCGTTATTATGAGCATTAAAAAGTGAGTTAAAAATAAACAATATGTAAATGGGGAACAGATATTTCTTACTCTTAAGTATTATGAAAGTGATAACGTGTTCTTAATGAATTTGTTTTTATTATGGAACATGAATCAACGAGTAATCACTCATAGTACTCGTAGTTATCAATAACGGAAATATCTTCATTGTCGGTTCCCCGGTCAACACTACTCCACAGATAGTAGGTCCACGTGTCTACACGTGTTGACACGCGGATCTCTGTGACATGTGATTTAATAGATAATTAATTTATAACACGAATATTAATGATAATTCCGAATTCATTTAGTTTTACGTCGTGCGTAGGTACCTATATGATGTTAATCGTATTATTGTAATTCATCAGTATTTTATATCTAAACCCTCCTGCTACCTCACAGGTGACGATATACATAGTATTCAGATATGGGTGTTCCATCGAAACCAGAGTACAGTTAGCCTGTCAAAAACTGAGCGTACTGTATAGGGCCTGCAGATACTTTAATAGTACACAACTGCTAACCCTATACAAATCACAACTACGCCCCACAGTTGAATTTGGCAGCTACCTCTCGTCTGGAGCCCCAAAATATCAGAAAAATACCCTCGACTCCGTGCAGAAACGGGCAGTCCGTTTGACAGATTCCCCCATCTTAATAGACGGATTGCAATCTTTCGAGCACAGGCATCGGGTGGGAATGGTGTCCTTGTTCTACCGGTATTTCAATGGAAGATGCTCCGAGGAACCAGCGTCATTGATCCCTTCGGCACCAGTGCATAGTCGGGAAACACGCCAACGCGTGCCCAACATATGTACACGGTTGACATTTGTCACATGAGAACGGGTCGCTTCTTCGACTCGCTCTTGTGTTCAACAGCTCGGCTGTGGAACGATTTGCCGGCCTCTGAGTTTCCTTCCTCCTACAACATTGGTCTCTTTAAGACCAGTGTTCATTCCTTCATCTCCTCAAAAAAACCCTCCACGCAGCATCTCAGATGGCATAGGCCCTGAGGGAAATTATTTTCCTCAGGGCCTCCTGTGTGAAATTAAAAAAAAAAGTTACCGCCAGGAACATAACCGAACATCGTTTATCATCCATTGTTTTAGCGTTAAAAATACACTGGCTTGGGTGTTGAATATTCCTTTAAATTACACTTGAATTTATGCATTTAAGTGAAATGCACTGCTTATTGAAAAATATCTCACAAACAAGTTTTTTCATCTATAATTTTGAAAGTAGGTTCATAGACAGGAAAATAGATTTAAAAGCCATTTATCATTAGTGTGATAATTCATTGTAGATTGATCTATTTACACGAACGAAAATGTTTAAGGACTTTTTTATATTTTTGGTTGAAAATAATTTATAACAGAATAAAAACAGTGAAATCGTATTTTTTTAGTTTTGCTCTACGGGGGGTCAAAATTTAGATTTTATTACTTATTTTTACATTAACATCACACAGGAGGCCGTGAGGAAAATAATTTCCCTCGGGACCTATATATCATCTGTGATACTGGTTGTAGGGTATTTTTGAGGAGAGGAAGGAATGCACATTGGTCTTGAAGAGACCCGTATTGTAGGAAGGAGGAAATACAAAGGCAGGCAAATCGTTCCACAGCTGAGCTGTTGAAGAAACGAAGTAACGGCCCGTTCTCATGTGACTATGCACCGGTGCCGAAGGGATCAATGACGCTAGTTCCTCGGAGCATCTTCCATTGAAATACCGGTAGAACAAAAGAATGTTAAGTGGGTTAAAATGGTGACCGACAACTCAGAATCAAATTAACACAGAATCAGAAAGGTAATTAAGAGTGATGATAAAAAAATTGGTTAAATAGGTTAAGTTAGGTTAGGGTTACCGGCTATTTTAAAATTATTTTTTCATAGCTTTTAATGATCTTTCTGAGGTGGTTCTGAGTTGGTTTCATTCTGAGTTGGCATGGAACCGGTTAAAATATGAAATATTTATAAATTATCGTAGTACAAAGCAGGGCTGAAACGGGCAATTTAGAATGTTGAATGTATTTAATCAGAAAATTATATTATAGTTGTATTGTTTTTCTCATATTGGGACTAATACGCTAAATATGGTTAATATTTGTCGAAGTTAAAACTTCTTTAGCATCGTTGTAATTTCGAACTCGATGGAACGAAAAATAGATAAAAATGAAACGAAATATGTCTATAGGATTTAGCCTGTGATGGAACAAAATAGTCTCCACGTGCGGTGATTCGTAGCCTCCCTACTCTTGTCTTTCAAAAACAAAAATCAGAGTGTGCAATTCACACGCAGTAGAAGTGAAACTAAGTAGCTAGATGTCGTTTTCTTTTCTTTTGCCTGTTTATTTTAAAGTGGTTTGAAGATTGGATATTGATTTTACAAAAATAAAAACTTAAGTTTTCTGAAGTTTTCACTTCTAACTAATTTTAGAAATCAGTACTCGTATGTCGCTTCAATACGGTGTAAAAACATGTAATAGTCTTGCGACTATTACGATAAAATCCAATTAAATGCGTTTCATCCTGGCGTGAAAATATGCAGTTTAGATTTTTAAGCGTCTCGCACCAATGTGCAATGGAACGAAAAATACGCAAATTATACGGTTAAATGTTTCTTGCCATTGTGGTCACAAAATATGCATTTATCCCAAGGTTGAAACAAAAAGTCAACACACAGAGGTGTTAAATACTCCCGTCGAAATAAAATTTTAAAAGTCACCTTACCGTGACGAGTTCATAAAATCGATGTTTCTATACAAGTCTCTACCGTCTGGTATTTAGATCTACTTTTTTCTATCGCAGGTAGTACAGGTAGGTAGTCTATTATGTAAAACAAAATAATATATATACTTATTTGTTGAAAAAAATGACCTTACTTCGGGCACACAGACACGTCCACAAACCATTTCTATGGGTTTATTCTCTTCAGTGTGTTGTATTAATATAATATATAGATATATAGTATGTTAGCATTGAGCGTCTGTAAAGAAAGGATTGGTATAATAATAGGATACGCCGCGCACGAGGAGTGTGGCCGGATATTGTATTTAGTGACATTACGGACAGCCTATACGCCCTATATATACTGTCTGTAGTCATATGAGAACTTTCACGGCTAGGAACAGTTACAGTGACAATGTCGGTTATTGTTATTGCTTTGCTTCTACCTTGTCTAACTTGTCTCGATATTAAGTAGTTATCGCTTATCAGTGGCGTTAACTAATGCCTTCTGCTCCCGGGCAAGTTTAGCACTTAAACACCAACGTTATTACAGTTAGTTTTATTTGCCTTTCATATTAATGGTTTTATTTAAAGATATTAATGGTGGTAATTAGGTACATTAACAGAAAATTCTTCCTGGCCAACATATGGTTTAACAGTCTCCAAAGACATTTCAAATAGATTTTTTTTCACAAGAGTATGAACAATCCAATATGAAAGAGTGAAACGACGCGTCGCGACGGGTTGTTTTCCAGAATTTAAACAATGCATCAAATTTCAAAGTTAAAATTTAAGATCAGTGAAAGTTCAATTCAAGTTCCATCAGTTTCATCAGGGGCCTGTTTCACATTAGGTACTTCGATAGTAACAGAACTTGAATACGACTTTCACAGAACTTAATAATAATAGAAATAATGTTTTATTCCAGGTTGTGATTAAATATTCAATAATGTTGGTGAATTGTTTAAATTCTGTGAATCAACACGTCCTTAGTGTTTCGTACAATACCTACCTAAGAATGTTATACTACCGTGTCTCCTGCAGCAAAATATTTTCAAAACATCCGATAATTTTTTTTTAAAACATTAGGGCAGGGCAACAATATTTTTGTTTTCAGAGGCCGATGTAATACAAAAAAAATCGAGTGCAGTATACACGCGGTAGAAGCGAAACTTAAACAAAACAATCTCAACCAATAGGAGCCTTGAAAAGTGTGGTCATAATCAAAGCGGCCAATGAGCGCAGATCTAGCGTCATTTCTGTTTCATATCTCAACCAATAGGAGCCTAGAAAAGTGACATCGTAATCAAAGCGGCCAATGAGCGCAGATTGATGCTCCGCGGGTGCGTTCCGTTTCATCGGAATTCCAAACCTGGACGGGGCTAAAGAAGTTTCACTTCAAAAAACGTTGGGCCCTAACCCAATGTTTTGTTTTTTTCGGATGTTTTGAAAACATTTTGTCGCTGGAGATTCATATGTCCGTGCTGGAGATCCAATTTAAGACATTCGTAAAGTCATACAGCGTTCCATGAAACGTCATCTTTCGACTTTTTAAGTCTTGAGAGAAAATTTCAGATTCTTTAAAAGTTTTGTTTCACATGTTCAAGAGAATTTCAGTTTCTTCAAAAGTTTCAATCTAGCTTTGCAGTTTCGAGAGAATTCTTGTTTCTTTAAGAGTTTTGTTTTTAGAGCGAATGAATTTCAAGAGACTTTCACTGTCCAAGACATAATAAACAGTGAAGACTGTTTGTAGAAAAAAAATATATCTGTAATGTTATGTAAATTGTCATGTTAAATTGGGTGGACTTGCGGTTTAGGTGATTTTGACCTCATAAACCTCTTATACAGATACACACACAACTGCACACAACACCTAAAAAAATACAAACTAGGGTGACCGGCCAACTTAGAATGAAACCATCTCAGAAACACCTCAGAAAGGTCATGAGTGATGATAAAAAAAAATTTAAAAATTTATCAAATAGGTTAGGTTAGGGTTACCGGCTATTTTAAAATTATTTTTTTCATAGCTTTTAATGACCTTTCTGAGGTGCTTCTGAGTTGGTTTCATTCTTCGTAAATTACGGTTAAAGTTATTAAGGCTCTGCAAGCGGGCTCGAAAAAAAGAAGATGGAGAGATACGAAATTACGAATGTTAGAGGAGAGCGCTAACATTTACAGCGACAAAATCGATGCGAAAATTGCGAAAATGTTTAATAAAACACGACGACTCGTTTAAAATAGAGCAAAAATCTCGCGGGCATTATCTTAAACAGCATTTAAAGAAAACACTGTGAATTTTTTCATACATATAACTTGTAAAATAACTGAAACAAACGTGTTTATAATAATTTTTGGAGCATACTTTGCGATTTTTTTCTATCAAGGGAATTTTATTTAATTTGCGTTTCGGCGCGGACAAAGTCTAGATATTATCTTCAAGAATAAGATATATATATTTTTAAGAGGTTTAAAACTTAAAATGTTTAAGGGAAAATTGTAATAAATCGGTAGAAATCCGGGTTGCGGGCCCTTAAGTATCAACAGTGGTTACGTCGCTTAGGTAAGCAGTGTTGCTATTAATATTCCCGTGACTTGTGAAGTATGCAACGAAAAAAACTGTGTCTGAACACGGATACCTTTCTTGTTGAATCTAATCGATAGTGTTACACAATCGTATTACATAAAACGTCAATAAAAATCGATATCGATACCCACTAAATTAATTGAATATATTTTTCGATTCTATTTTATTGCAATTGCTACAAGCTGTACTGTGCAATTCAACACTTACCTAGATATTGTGGACATTAAATTGCTGTAATGCTACCACTATTTGAAAAAAGTGCATTATGTCTTTAATTTCACATGCTACATTTATTTTATTTACAAAACCGACCGGTCAGTGGTTGAGTGGGCATAGCGCTTGGGTCCCACCTGGGCGTCGCGTGTTCGATTCCTCGGCTGGCTAAGTCTTTTTAAGTATTTTTAATATAATTTTTATTCAAAAAAAGTTATTTATGGGTATGAAAAAATTAATAGTGTACCTTTAAATACAACATAAGCGTTTTTCGAGAGATTTTTGCTCTATTTTAAACGAGTCAATTATTTTTAAACATTTTCAAAATTTTCGCTTAATTATAATCTTTTTTAATATTAGCGCGCTCCCTCTAACAATCGTATTTGCACATCTCCGCTTCTACTTCTTTTTGAACGCTTTCTACCGGAACTTAAGGAAGTAAAACCTTATTGCACTAAAATAAACATGTTTTCTCGAAATATAAAACATAGCTTTACTACATAGATAAAAGAACAGTCTTTCGAAATATGCCTAAAAAAGAGTCAATACGTCTAAAATTTGATTTAAAAATGACATAGTTTCCGGTTTAGTCAGGTTATTCTCTCTTAAAGTGTAGAATTCTAGATGAATATTGCAAAAATAAATTTTCGATAATTCGCCATCGTAATAAATTATTGAATTGCAAATTGAGCAATGCAGTGTTTAAATAACCAGATATTTTTAATTTATTCAGGTGGTCAAGTCATTTCACGCAATTGAAGGTAAAAGTCATCGTAAATGTAGCTGCAATTCGGTATTTACATCACGCTCGCTTGCAATAAATAAAGCCAGAGACCTCAAGCTGAGCAAACTTTAAAAATCATAATTATTCCTTATGGGATAGTCGCGGGTAGGGTTGCCATACGTCCGGAATTTTCCGGACATGTCGGGAAATATAGGTCTATGTCCGGAATGCGGGGGGAATCGTAAACAGTCCGGAATATCTACAATTAATTGAAGATTGATATAAAAAATGAAATAAACCAAACAATTTTTATTACAAATCAAAGTAAAATCATCACTTCTGATAATAGTAGTTTTGTAGAACATTTTTGCAAGTTATATTTTTTAAATTATACTGTGTTAAGAAGGTTAAAGTTAATTGTTTTTACCTTAAAGGAAAAGACCCTTCCTACATTGGCATTTTGTGCCTGCATCGCAAATATATATGAGCATATCTTTGTTAATTCCGTAATTTTTTCTGGTCCCGCTGCTTCCTGGGGGGTGGGGGGGGGGGGGGGTGGCTAGAGAATTCACACTCGGACGTACATAGATAAATGGCAATTAATATAATATTTACAAGAAAGAAGTCCGGATTTTTTTCAAATGTCAGGAATTTTCTCCGGTATTTTGATTTTTTGATCTGGGAACCCTAGTCGCGGGGACCTGGGGAAATATGACACGATAGCCCAGTGGTAATAGTAGTCGCCTGGTTAGCGGAATTTCATTAAATTTTTATTTTATTTATTTATATGTAAAGAAAACCACTTATGCGTGCTTTCCTTAAGATTGTATTCACTGAGTAAGTACTGAGTAAGTACTGAGCTACTTGGTGGCCCACTAGATATCAAACAAATGAATCGAGTTAGGAAAATATAACTGTCAGAATTATTGGATTAACAATTCCTGAAAATATTATCTTATTTTATTTATTATTTATTAAAGAAACCTGAAATAAGGGCTTTAAATGTTGTTTCTTTTGTTTTTATAGAGAAACGCAATTACGCCTTTGTTTTATTCAAGAATATAAAGAAAATCATTATAAAACAACATTTTCTATACTTAACTATTTCACGGAAAATGGAAAAATTGAGGTTTGATTTTGCTGTGAGACCAGCGGCAGATGGAAAATCAAACGTCATATGCATAACCTCGATCGCTACACCTGATGGACGGATTTATGGAATACCACACGAATCCCAACCTACAAATCTACACCAAGGAATTACAAACACTCCAAATTATGATAAGGTAAAAAAATCATTAAATAAAAAACATCAAACAAGAAAAATATGGATAACCTTGACGGATGATATGTCAAAAATATATTTCGATACAGAACAAAACTTACAGTTTAATGATATTTACCTGGAAGAAATTATGGAAAACACAAATAAAGCGGAATCTATACTTAGTGGATCAAGTCAAACAAACTGTAAAATATAACTGTCAGAATTATTGGATTAACAATTCCTGAAAATATTATCTTATTTTATTTATTATTTATTAAAGAAACCTGAAATAAGGGCTTTAAATGTTGTTTCTTTTGTTTTTATAGAGAAACGCAATTACGCCTTTGTTTTATTCAAGAATATAAAGAAAATCATTATATATATATTTTTTTCTTTCTTTTACAATTTTTTAAAGAAAAATATGTTCTTACTGGGGTACCCCGTTCTAATATCACATTGTACAAGTTTTCGTGTTTGAAATATAAGTAAATACCTATGTTAAAATATTACAAGAGGAAAATTATAAAGTTACATCTAAATGAAAGTACAACACAAGCATTAATCTTTGTTAGGTTGCTAAAGTGTATGTATATTCATCCTCCCCATGTCCGTAATTGGTAAAATAAAATACCAACACGGCAAAAACGCTACTTATTTCATTGAAATCTGAATTCAGAGATTTTTATCAGATACCTATACAACAATGCGATGCGAGCAGCTTGGAATGGGTAATGATGCAATAATGCATTTGAATGCATTATATGCATCTAAAATCGTAAAGATAATATTTATCAAAATAAGCCTATTTTTGATACTGACAATTAGTGGTGGAATTCCATCATAATAATATTTTAAAACTTATTTCCATTTAATTTAAAATAAGTTTAATTAAGTGAGTTATAATATTATCAAAATAAGCGAATTTCAAAATAAACTGAATTCAAAAAACATATTCAATTTCAGAGAAATGCGTATCAGCTTGTATATGCGTGATTAACAAAATGCATCATCGTCGACAATGAGTCCATCTGCACAGTTTCAGCTCTAATGATGTTGTTAAAACATTTCTTGCAGACCTCCCTTAAACATTTGAAGTTTTAAAAAAAAGTTATTTTTAAAGATAATATCTATACATTCGTCGCGCCGAAACGCAAATTACATCAAATTCCCTTGAAAGAGAAAAATCGCAAAGTATGCCCCAAAAATTATTATAAACACGTTTGTTTCAGTTAAAAATTCAGTGTTTCCTTAAATGCTGTTTGACGACCCTCGCGAGATTTTTGCTCTGTTTTAAACTAGTCGTGTTTTATTTAACATTTTCACAATTTTCTCATCGATTTTATCACTTTAAATTTAAATACTAGCGCTCTCCTCTAACATTCGCAATTTCATATCTCTCAATTTTCTTCTTCTGGTGCGCGGTTGCGGGACCTAAAGTGGTTAAATTCCTATTCCATGATTCCATTTCATTTCTTCGTTTATATTAAAAGAATGTAAACGAATATTTTTTTTTAAATATAGACATACTAGCTGGTTCCCGGCATGCGTTGCAGTGCCATATTCAAAGAAATACATTGTTTCTCTCTGAATCAACTTTTCCGTGCGTCCCCGTTCCCTCCCGCGTCACTTTCCTAGCTAGCTTTATAAATTATAGCCTATACGTTATTACGATGTATGAGCTATATTATTTTAAAATTTCATTAAATTCCATTTCGTAGTTTTTGCATGAAAGAGAAACAAACACACATACATTCATACAAACTTTCGCGTTTATAATATTAGTATGATGAGATCTGTTTAACATTGGCAAGATAAAATCTGAGGTAGAATTCAGTTACAAGAAACTACTTGTATAGTGTTAGTATTAATTATTATTTAATTAATGTTATGTTTATGATAATTTCTGGCCTATTTAAAACGTTCAGTGAAGAACGCCATTGGTTGTTGTAATGTAGTAGAGCGCCAGTGTAATTATAAAGAAAATAACACAATTACTGACTTACTAATACGTAATTGCTATCTTAAAAAAAAACTCTTGTTGTTTGCTTTACTGTGTAAAAAACATTTAATTTAAACATATTAATTTAATTAAATGAATTCAAAAGTCCTGCCAAATAAAAAAAAATGTTTATAGTATAGATATCAAGGTAGGTATTAATTTTAAAATAATTGGCAGAATCAATCAATTAATCTGATATTAATATTACGCTAGCGACTGTACGGTTTAAATTTAAGAACACGACTTCGAATACATCTCTGACCCTGCGCCTTATGCAAAACCATCTTCGTACTTGAAGTTTGTTAAAAACCTACTTTTGTAATAGAACCGAATTCAGGCAAGTAGCCAAAAGATAACGCCATTTACGTTAACAGCCAGCGTGGGGAACGTCGGCTGGCAGGCGTAAGTACTAATGGATTTGTAATTTTGTGAATCTCTCCGGTTATGGAGAGATTGATTATAATATGATTATTATTGTAACTGAAAATTGTGAATAATGATACCACGCGTCTATATATTATATATGACGTTATTGTCTGTCGCGGTTATTTTATTCCGGTGATTAGCTGTCACTGGATCCAGTTTGGAGAGATGGATGGTACGATTATTATTGTAACTGGCAGTTGTGAATAATAATACCAAGTTATGATTTCTACCACATATCTCCATATATTATATATGACGTCATTGCCTGTCGCAGTTACTTTTTCCCGGTGACTAGCTGTCACTGGATCCGAGGAACCGGCTATTTTTGGAATCAGTTCTGGGCAAAACTGGGCAAAGCCGAACCCAAAGCCGCCGCAGGGCCTCGCGGCAAAAACCAGCGGATTGGGTTTTTAACTGCTAGTAAAATTAATACTGATGTGTACCTATATATTGAGTTCCCACAAAAAAACATTGCATATCTATCAAAATTGACGACGTTACCACATAAATTCTCAGAAGGATTCTAGAAAATTAAGCCTCAGATAAGATAGCAACTAAAAACGATGTATTATTTTTATCTCGTTTTGTCAATCACAAGGTCGAGATTTTTTGCTTATTATTCAATTTTTTTTTTTTTTTTAAGAAAGACAAACATTCCCGGGTTACGAATAACCCGACAATGTTTGAAAATCTCCTACTACCACCACAGAAAGCCGAAAATGTTGCTTGTGTTGTGATGGAGGATTTAGCCAGCCGAGGAATCGAACACGCGACGCTCGGGTGGGACCCAAGCGCTATGCCCACTCAACCGCTGACCAGTCAAATCAAATGTCCAAAAATATAAATTTTCATCATTAAGTATGTATGTGTTATTTGTGTCGAGTTATTGATATAATCGTTAATCGCTCACCAGATTTGTTTATGAACCGAGGATGGAAGATTTTTTTTGGAATTTCCTTTATTATAATTATCGAAGAGTTTTTTTAATAACTATTATTTATTTATGGAGTGTTCAATTATTTCCGTAAATTACTCTTTTTTTATATTAGCTCCACACAGGAAAATAATTTCCCTCAGGGCCTAGGTCGTCTTAGGGGAAGCTGTGTGGAGGGTTTTTTTAAGGAAGGGGAGGATAGGAAGTTCTGGGAAGGAAAAGGGTATGAGGGTGGTTAGGAATCTAGGGGTCAGTGTGAAGTGACGGACATATGAATCCATCCCTCCAACTGCAGTGCAAGGCAATGTGTCGAGAGAGTCCGGCTGCAAAGCTCAAAAGGCCTCCCTTAACCAGTCTCTCCCGATCCGTTCCGCCACGCAGCAGGTGGGCAGACGCCTCCAGCCTCCACCGCCAAGATCTGGACAAACCTCACCCCATGAACCCGGGCACCCCTGCAATGTCACCAAACGTAGCGAACCACTTGTGATGTAGCGAACCTTTGGCAGAGGTGTCCAATCCAAAAAATGGTTCCATAACTACACCCGCCTCCCAAATTGAATCTATCCATTTATAAGTTCAATTTAATTTTCCTTTTCATGAATCCAATAATTAAGATATTTTTTAAGGTTTTTCATGATTGTATTATATATTACTAGCAGACCCGGCCACAAGTTACTGTGGCAAACGAAACACAACGCCATCTACTGACAACGCCATTATCCAACCTTTATAACCAACGCCCTCTGTTAATTTGCATACATATCAAATCCACACCACCCGCTTGCCAGCCCGCTCCCTTTATACATTAAGACTCCGCTACCCGAATTTCTACCGAATTCTTACATATCTTCCTTAAAGTTTTACAGCTCTTAAAAAAATATATGTTATTCTTGAAGATAATATCTAGACATTCCCCGCGCCGAAACGCAAATTACATAAAATTTCTTCGATAGAAAAAAATCGCAAAGTATGCTCGTATAAACACGTATAAATGTTTATATAAACACGTTTGTTTCAGTTATTTTACAAGTTACGTGTACGAAAAAATTCACAGTGTTTCTTTAAATGCTGTTTAAGGAAACCACTGCGAGATTTTTTCTCTATTTTAAACGGGTCGTGTTTTAATAAACATTTTCACAATTTTCGCATCATTAAATACTAGCGCGCTTCTCTAACATTCTTAATTTCATATCACCATCTTCTTCCTTTTGAGCCCGGTCGCCGCGCCTTAATATATTTCAACCAATTTACACAAAACCTTGACAAATTATATACCTAAACCATTGCGTAGTTTAAAAGATCTAAGCGCACAGACAGCGGGAGCGACTTTGCTTTAATCTATGTAAAGAAGATGAAGTTGTCTCAAGTAGGTAGGTACCTACGCATATATTCCTTATTTATAAGTTTTTAGGATGATTATAAATACAAAAAGGTACCTTCCTAAATAAACATATAAGAAGGCGCCATTGTGGATTATTGTTAATATGTACAATATGGTACCTTTATAAGTATATTATATTATAAGAAGACGCCATTAAACACGTTGTATTTTATTTAGTCATTGGAAGGCGCTCACTTTTTAATGGTTTTAACACTTTGAATGCAATAAATAAATAAATTTGCTTGATTTTCGCAGAACACCGATTGAATCGACCACCACAATACAGGCATTTGCCTAGTATGGTGGTCGAAAAATCCCCAATTCATGTAATGAACAATTCAAAGAATAAAGAAACTTAAAAAAAAAAAAAAAAAATCATTTGTAACAAGTTTTTTTAAATGTAAATACAGTACAAGAGTCTCAACTGCCCGGAATGTTTATATTTTTAAAACGGTATCAGTAAATAATTTGCAATAAACATAATGACTAATGACATTTTATTTCAACGTGTATACTGTATTCACGATACTTTTTGACTGTGGGCAAAAAATGAAGAATGACTCATACGAGTAGGTACATAATTTCGCGCATGAGTGCGATTAGAAATATTCGACATATTTCGAAAATGACTGTACTTAAAGTGACCTCTGTTAAAGCTGCATTATGAATTCCAGAGTTATTTAATTTTTTTCCGGTCGACTGCCCAAATCGACAACGGCAGACTTCCCAAAAAGGAAAAAAAAGTTTTATTTTTTCGTCGCCTCGCTGTCTCATGCATAATAGATACCTTTGAAATTTGTACATAATACGAAAAAAATTTAAAAAATGAATTTATTGAAAAACATTTCTACTCCATGGTCTCGAGGTAAGACTCTCGACTCACAATCCGAAGGTCGCCGGTTCGAACCCGGCGCGGCGTGCGCAAATAAATTTAATTTGTGATATTTCACAATTAATTCATTAAAAATAACATATACTATGTTTGCGGCACGTTCCAGAGTGCAAGATACTCTCAATATCGCCCTGGTGTAAGACCACCATTCAGAATTGAAACTTTGCTTGAAATGGCTTTAGCCGTGTTTGGTGATCAGATCTGAATAGCCAGGTACTTCCCCACCTTTCTCTTCCCCATCTACTTCCCCTCCCCACTACTTCCTGCCACGCAACATACCCCAAATAGGCATGCCATAGTCGCACTGGCTCCAGATGGTAGCACTTGGAACTCTCGTAACATATACATTTTTATTCGACTTTACAGAATAAGGAAAATGATTGTTTGGTTGTTTGTGAAGAAAAAAACGCTATGTAGCAGATCATCTACAGAGAGCGTCAGTAACAGTAAATATTTAAGCAAACAGTGAAATATGAAGAGATTGGAATGAAAGTGATATTTTAATCTCACCAGTCAATATTTGGAAGAAAATTAGGGATTAGGGTTTCCCAAATAAATATGATAGATAGTTTTCTAGAGAATCTGACAATCAATACATAAGGACAGAAGGCTTTGATCATCATGACAATGATCGACAATGGTGGGAAGTGCCTCAATACAAAGGCTTTACGTTTGTGAAATGTTCCAAATGTGGGTCATTTTTGACCCCCCCCCCCCCCGTCCCTGTCACATTTGTGAGAGACCCTCCCCCCTGCGTGACGTCACGTATTTTGCAATTTTACATGTAAAAATAATAGTTGGTGATATTTTCAAGCTTTTCGTCAACATTTAATATCGTCACTGTCATATTTACCACAACGGAGGGGGCGTAATGGGATAGCGAAAATATTTTTGTGGCAGTCGCATGCGTCGCAGTCGTTTTGTGCATGTGACGTCACAAAGCTGATGACCCCCCCCCCCCCATACCCCTTGTTACACAATCACACTTCTCTACTCCCCTTCCCCCCTTAACGTGTGACGTAATTTATGGATGGCCCCTTATCTTATCTACATACCAAAAATTGTAATAAATCAATGAAAAAATCTATAAAATTGTTTTCCTCGTAATCTACACATACAAATATAATGGAAATTATTTTTTCATTAAGAAAAGAAAAATCGGGCAGTGGAGGGTTAATATTATTTATACATAACTACATTTAATCAATAATTAGATTTGATTAAAGACAGTGATTAATTACTTATCAATTGCAAGTCTAATTCATTAAGCTAAAACAAAGACAATAAAATATTGTGTCAATCTTGTCAAAGATAATAAATTTACAATGGATTAAATTTTTAATTCCATGCCTTTATTTCTTATTAAAACGATTTTTATTAACACATTAATACGACGATTTACATACATATTGGTGATCGAAGAGACTGTGTACAATTAAGGATAAGATTGATGTGTTAATAGTACCTACATATATAAATGATTTAATTTTTTTAAATGTGCAGCAATAATGAAACCTTCAATAGATGCAAACGCCGGTACATCAAAGCAATAATTAAAATAATATACATTTTAGCAGGTAAACAATTATATTCATCAGATCATATCAGGTAATTCATGTTATTTCTTCCATTACAATATTAAATTATTATTTGTATCAAAACCATTAACTCGTGGCAGGCGATTTTACAAGTATAAATTTGTCTAAATTACGTACCTAAATTTGTACCGTATTATATTTCTCTAAATTACCTAAATTTGTACCTAAATTTCTCTAAATAAACAGCAACAGTGTTAATCCCAAGTGAACTCCCAGGTAAGTATGATCCTGTAAATTATCTGTTTGTACAGTACATTTTTACGCAGCATCGCGTTCATAGGTCAAATCATTGTTCATACAGTTTCATATCGGTGATCAATGAACCGGTGGATGCAATTTTAAATAATAAAAACAATTTAAAAAAAAAACCCTACTCATATTCATCAGAACTGTTATTCAAACAATTTAAGGTCAGAAAATTAGGTGCATTATACTTTTATCACGCAACATTACAAATTTATAAAGATAATATTCAAAATAAAGTTGCACCCTTTAAAAATAACAGAAATCTTAGACAAACATCAATACTTCCTATTCCAAAATGTAAAAAAACAATAGGACAGTTAAATCATAAATATCTCGGAGTTAAATTTTTTTAATTCACTACCTGAATAAAAATCAGAAACATGAACAGTAACATAAAAAAATTTAAAACTCAGCTTAAAAATTATACTGAAAATTTGAACTGAATAAAAAATAATAAATTGAACCAATGTAATAGCACCCCCCATACACACAAGCCCTGCTTATTTATGGGGGTACATCAAATACATGTATTATGTAATTAATTATTGTATAAAATTTATTATAATTTATGCATCTTTTAAAAAAAAAATAATAAAAAAAATGGTTTGTCTAGTTTGTAGTTAGAAGTAATTATTGTAGAAATTATAATTAAATTAATTACAAATTATTATTGCAAGCTTTAGCGCCCTTGAGGTGATTTTTCACAACGATGCTATAGAAGTCATCCAGATATTATTATTATTATCGTATCCTACTATAAACCTTTGAAACCGGTTTGTCTGAAGCAATTAAAAGGTTGATACTGTGAAAATAATTTCCTTTCGGAAGCAATCAATTTCAACACGGAATGCCAAATCTATCATGGGCAAAATAAGACATAATTTGTACCAAAATTTTCGTGCGTTCATTTAGAAAAGCGTTCTAACCTCGGGCGTAATCGGGTATCCCACAAAATATTAAATAACCCACCTTTTACGATTCTATGACAATAAGCCACATTGCATCACATTTTTAAAAAATTCCGGTTTAATATTCTTACAATAATTTCCCTTGGCAATATTCTAACATAGATTAGGTATTTACTTATAATTAAAATAATAAAACTTGTACAATGTGTCCTTAGAACGGGGTACCCCAGTTAGGACACATTTTCTCTAAAAAACTGTAAAAAAAAAATATATATAAATATAAATAAATAAATAAAATAAATAAATATTTGTTGTCTTAGCCATCTCGCCAGATTCCACATAATCAATTCGCCTTATTGTGATTGTGGTTCAGAGGATACTTTAGACCATAATTTTTTTGAGTGTCCTATCAATGACCAATTTCCAAACTTCACACCTGAATTGTTAAAACTTAAAATTGAATTCCCTACCAGTGCACCCTGCCTTCTTAGTCTCAACTCTCCTGAAATTCACTATTTGTTAGCAAAATTTATTTACAAAAATGGCCTCAACATTTAAGCATCAATCACATTTCTCTCTCTTCCATACGTATACATTTGTTTCTAGCTGTGTTATTATGTACAGTTGTACAGGTTCCTTTTTTTGGGAATCTGTACATCTTCCTACTCTACTCTACTCTACACATTCTGTTTTTTTTTAATCGTATTTGTGAAACCCTGGCGATTTTTTGAAAAAATCAACCCAAAAAATCAGACCATTTTTTATAAACCGGAAAGACGGGACATAATTTTATGGGTGCGAAAAAACGATAATTACGTAGTCGAAAATCATTTTACAAAAGAACGTTTTCCACACGAATGGCACAGGAGAATAACGAGGCATACCAAAAATATTACATCTGGTAAATATTTTTTTCGTTGATCCATCTCATTGGTCATAATGTTCAACGTTGAACATTATTTTTTATAATGTTCAACGTCTTTATTACTAAATCCAATGTAATATACTTGTAAATTATAATAATAATAAGAATATTATAAAATTTGATTTTGTTAAAATCAGCACCACTACCATTATACCTCTAAAACACGTACGGATAGCGTAAAATGTACGGGGTTCTCTTCATAACATCTGTAAAAAAGTCAAACCAAATGATAAGTTCGCAGAGAACAAACAATAAATCTAGTGAACGTTAACTGTCAAATTCAAAAATTCGCCTGAAATCAAAGTGTTGCCATGTAAAAAAAATAAATCAGTGTGGAATTTTACAAAATTAATAGGAACATTTTCGGAGACTGGACATTTTCATGTAGTGACGTCACAAGCCCAAATAATAGATTTGTTTATTAAAAAAAAAAAAAAAACTACATTTCTAAAAATTTTTACAAAAATTTTCGTAATCTTAGTAAAAAAAACTATCCACACGATTTTTCCAAGTCGTTATGAAATCCATGCAAGTGACCTATTGATCGCCCGACAGTTGGCAACCCAGCATACTTACATACAATATGCAGTCGGTTTAGGAAAAATATGGAATACCTACTCACAAAATATAACTAAGTGTCCCCGAAGGAGTGTACCGCCGAAAAACAAAAGTTTATAAACATATTTTCATTCAAATGCATCAAGGATAAAACTACTTGTCTGTTATATACATATATATACACCGTATAGCGCAGAGGTTCCCAAAGTGGGTGCCGCGGACAGAGATCAGGGGTGCCGCGAAACGCCCCTGATGTCTCTACTAAAAATCAAATTGACATGAACGAATACAAACATTTTATAGAATGGAAAATCACCCGCGTGGTCGGTCCGCGCTCTGGGAACAGATTGGGTGGGAGGCACAGGAGTGGGTATAAGGTTTCAAATAACTTGCTGACCCTTTTCACAGAGCACCTATCACAGTTAACTGACTGGTTTGCAAAGTACTTCGCAGAAGACCAAGTGGAGAAGTTGGTGTAGATCCAAGATCCATTCCATGCTCAAGCTCCCCAAGATTTTACTGCGCAGGAAGAAGAAAATCTAATTGACCCCTCGAGCGACAGCAGCCTAAAAACAAAATACGCTTGTTTGGATTTGACGGAGTTTTGGATTTCAGTATCCGATTCTAAATGCAAAAGCTGTAAGGGTCCTCATTCCCTTTGCTACTTCATATCTGTGCGAAGCTGGATTTTCGAAAAAGAAATTAGAGTAGCTGTATCAAGTCTTATTCCCCGGTTTGAAAAATTGTGCAGCGAGCTACAGACTCACCCTTCGCACTAAACGGCTTTTGTAATTATATTTGCATTTTCTTTGTAAGTTTTCCTACCAATAAATGTACATTTTAAATACGAGTTCTATTATTCAATGGAGTAGGTAAAAATTTGGTCCGTCCTTGGGGGGGGGGGGGGGCGGGTGACACTCGGTCCCGGGGCTACCGCAGATAGACATTATATGAGACCGGGGTGCCGTGAGAAAATTAAAATTTTCTAAGGGTGCCGCGACTTGGAAAAGTTTGGGAACCTCTGGTATAGCGTATAAGTAGGTACAAAAATCGACACTGTAAATAAATTCTGTTGATATCTATACCAACTTATTATAAAAGGTATTTTTGAAGTCGATTTTACGTTTGAAATTGGTACATAATCTACAAAAAATATCAATATATTTTAAAAAATCTCGTGTCACGGTGTTTGCTGTCGCACTCCTCCGAAACGGCACGACCGATTTTCGTGATTTTTTTATATATATTTGGTAGGTATTAGAAAAGGTCGTAAAGTATATTTCATACCGCTAGGTGATTAGGGTATCCCTATCCATATGTATATATAAATTTTGGTTCGGTATGTTTGCGACCGCAAATCTCGGAAGTAATCGATATATATCGATGGAAAGAAATCGATGGATTGACTCAATTTTTTTACAGAATATTGCATTTCAGCAGAAGAGTGTTTATGTATACAATGGTGAGCTCTGTCGTTATGAAATTTGTATAAAAAAATTACAATAGGTGGCGAGCGAGTCGTTTGAAAAATTAGTGTATTTTATGAATTTTATCGGTAGGAAAGGTAGGCGGGAGGGGGAGGGGAATATTTATCTATAAAATAGTATATGTACATTGGGTTTGTTTTATGCCTGTCTTACTAGGATATACCTGTGTCGAGACAGGCGTACAAGTATATAAATGAATAGCGTAGTTACAAGAGTATTTAAGGTAACATACATATTAATTTGAATCGAAATTAAAACAGAAAGGTAATTGGAAAGGTGGGTAAATCAATTAAAGAGAGTTCTTTATCGTTGGAGAAGATGAAATAAAGAAGTAAATTCTGTCTAAGCTATACATGGAGTTAAGTTTGACAGGATTCTATTTTTTTCATTTATTTTATATGAGTTAGTTCGTATGTGAATAGTTATTTCTGTCTATGTGTGATTTATTTTACAGATGTTTGTAATAGTGTGCCGTCCAATATTTATAATCCATTTTTTTATATCTTGTTTGAATTTTGTCACGGAGTCAGTTTGTCTGATCGTAGCTGGAAAGGACACGCAGAGAGAAAAAAATATTTGGCAACGCATGCCAGGTTCAGCTAGTAATTGCATAATAATTTTAATTAATTTCGGGGGGCTGTCGTGGGATCAACTGCCGGGTGACCATTATTGTATTCTGGTTTTAAATTGTATTTCGTTTTTGCTTTTATACGGACATTCTCAAGTCGTTTATTATCTGATTTTAAACTCTTTTTAAATTAATATCCTGCATTAAAATTCAGTTAATCAGCGGTACTTGTTTCTGCGGAAACCTAAAACAATAATTACCTCACGTGATAATTAAACTACTCGCAAGTAAATGCATTCAGTTTGATTTTATTTCAATAAGTTAAGTTGCAAGTGTATATATAAATCAAGGACTTTATTCAGATCCATGCAAGAGTAAAAAACAGGCAGACCTTGAGGGTTCTTGTACAAGACTACTCGAGCAAGACGTTTTTATTGCACTTTTTATTGGTGATACAGTTTGTACACCTTATCTAACGCAGAACGTAGTAAAAATACTTATAACTTTATAATAAATGCAATATGTAGATCGTGTTCCATGCCTCGAATCTTTGGAGAGTGGTTATTCATAAGACCCAAGAAAAAATTTCTATCAATTTTTTTTTACCACTCAGGTATTTTTCCATTGTGCTAGTTTTTTTGTCTTAGATAAACTGTCAGATTTAAAAACTTTGTGTTATTTCCGCTTCGCAATTAAAGCTCAGTAAATGAAATATTTCTGAACGTAGCCGACTACTAAAAACTATTTTAGAAAGGTTATAAAATAAGCTTTCAAATTGTATTATTACAAATAAATAATAAAATTTGTAAATATTAAAATTTGGAATTAAATTGTAAAAATGACTCACGTGATGTTTTTATGTGAAAACGGTACGAAAATCATGAATTATGAAAAAAAAGTACATATTCTATCGTATATGTATAATAAACAATTTTGGCACATCACGTTTTTACCATTTCGTACAATAATATTTAATAAAAAATTAACAATGTCTAAAGGTGCGTAGGCGATTTGGCGGGTGAAAACTGTTTCTACAAAATAAGTTTTTTTTATGTATTTCTGTGGACAACTTTGAATACAGATGTGAAGCTTGATTTAATATGGGTCTTCTACTCTGTTTTAGGGTTGTCACTAAAACAATAACGGAGTTATAACGATTTCTGTGGGAACACACGCATTAGCTTGAAAGCAAGCTTATTGGACTTGACTGCTATTGTTATATTCTCGTATAAACAGGCTTAGATTTCGGAGTTGGAGTGGTTAATAAAGCAATAATTCTAATTACCATAAAAATATATAATAAAAATTGTCTAGCTGTTGAATTCAAGCCGAGCTGTTGAATTCGAGAAAGAGTCGCAAATGCGACCCATTCTTTCTCATTTTATTCGTTTTATTTTCGACACTGGACAAAAGTTTCAACTGCTCAGAGCTAGTGGAACTACCGCGTATAACAATTGGAGAAAGGAGTAAGAGTGCAGAAAGTTGAGAAGGAGTAGAAAAGAAAAAGGAAGGCTGGGAAGTACCTGGCTATCCAGATGTGGTCATTAAATATTCAAATGCCTCTCATTTGTGGCTCGGGCGCCGGCGCCCAGGAAAGAATCCTCGTGTTTTTTAATGCAATTTTAACCCTTATGTATAAAGAAACTTTTTTTTTTTTTTTGCATTAACTCCACACAGGAGGCCCTGAGGAAAATAATTTCCCTCAGGGCCTATGTCATCTGGGATGCTGTGTGGAGGGTCTTTTTGAGGAGAGGAAGGAATGAACATTGGTCTTGAAGAGACCCATGTTGTAGGAAGGAGGAAACACAGAGGCCGGCAAATCATTCCACAGCCGAGCTGTTGAACATAAGAACGAGTCGAAGAAACGACCCGTTCTCATGTGACTAATGTCAACTGTGTACAAATGTTGGGCACGCGTTTGGCGTGTTTCCCGACTATGCACCGGTGCCGAAGGGATGTATGAAAGACAAAGTCAGAATCACTTGCGCCAAATCAGTCTGGAAGCTACTTTTTATTTGATCAATTTAACATCTCTGAATGTTTTCAAATGAATTTTCTATAACATTTGCGCGTCACTTATGCAGCAGTCACTGTCAGAAATAATAATATTCTGCATTTTCAAAAGATTATCAAGGACGTTATTTCTTTGAAAACTCCTTTGAATTGTTTTTTTTTTCATGTACGTTATGTATTATTATTATGGGAGACAAACGCATAACCTCAACGAGCTTGCTAATCAGCCATAAAGTCAGTTACTAGTTTTACAATACACTTGATTATCAATTATTTAATTTTCTTAATATAAAATTATTTTATTTATGAATATCTCACGAACAAGCTACTTATATGAACATTTCATGAACACGATTTTGCCGCATGAACAGTACTTGAACAGTACCGTACCTGTATTAATTGCATACCATTAATCTGTCAAAATACTTTTAGTTGTGTAATTATTTAAAAATGATGCTTAATGGCAGAAAAATTACGTACGTACGTAGATACCTCACGTTGAAGAGTAGAAAGCGTTGAATCTTAAAAAAAAAATCACTGCAAGAATTTTATTATCAATGAAAGTAAAAAAATATATATTTTAAGATAATAGATAGGTACTTTTCATGAGAAATATTTCATAATCTAATCCAAATTTACGATTTTAGATTTTCACGCAGAAAGGAGTGTCGCAATTTATTTTTCGAGTATCATGCATGCCGCGCTTCGAACAACACTACGGTGTACATCGTCAGGGCAGATGCGTAATCCACTCCGCCGCATGAACACTGTAATGCTGGCCGAAATGTTGGCTGGAGAAGGAGGTAGTGCAATACGGCATAATATCCCAAAAATAAAACACGATAATTGTAATAGGTTTAGCTTTCGCAAATTGCACAAAATACTTATTGAAGTTACACATATTAGACAATATAAATAAGTATAATAGTAGACAATAAAATATTGTTGCTTCACCGGGATTTTATTGTTTTACCGACTGACTACTCTTACTACTGAGCTACTATTATAACCTTCACATCCGCCGTGATCCTCCAATGCACGTGTTTTTTTTAAATTGAATTAAAATCATTGTTTCAAGTTTTCCTGCAAAGGGCACTTTTATCTATAGCAAATAAGAGTCTATTAGGTTAGGTTAGGTATCTATTCAATGAACAGATATATAAGTACAATGATTAGGCTGTGTCCAACCTAAGCTAACTTTAAAGATTTATAATTGTGATTTTGTTCTTAGAGACAAAAAAAATTAAATCGAAGAAGCACTTGATGACATAAATTTGAGTAAATGGTGTTTTACGAAGTGATTTGCTTTCATTTAATTTAACATAAATTTGAATTTAACAGCAGGTAAGAAGAACACTAATGGTGAGTTTAGTTACACTACTTTTAGATCTGAATGAGTTAAATATATTCATATCTAATATTAGAGACATAATCTAAAGCCCGGACAACGCTAGATACTTAAATAAATGTAAGCAATTTCTAAACTGTGCTTTAACAATATCGGTATGCTTCATTATGTTAACACAAAATTGCAAAGGTATAATATACCTACATGCAATTCTAATTTTGAGATCAGTGGATATGTGTATTGCAATGAAAAAGTTTTTTTTTTTCAATTATATAACTTTTTCATTTTTTACAAAAATGTAGGTTACACAGCTTTACATTTCCACCGAGTTTTATTTTTAGTATTGCCATCTGAACAACAGTGGCGATTTCCTATGTTTTTTTACTCTTATTTGACAAATTTTATGTACAGAAATAATAAAACAAGTATTATTCCCAAGAATTTCGGCATTGTTCCTTTGACAGAAATTGACAGACATGCATATTAGATATATCACTGAGTGAGTGCCTTTGGACATTGCATTCTCTTACATAGGCTTTAGATTGATTTAGTGGTTAAGTTGGGAGAACAACCATCTCAACTGTTATAAGTTAAAAGTTATGTAAATAAAATCATTTTAATATAATATTATTATTACGACCTACTTATGTAATATTAGATATACAGAAAATATAGTAAAATGCCTACTTGCTTTTGCGATTACGATAAGGTTCCTAGAAAGTGAATTTGACAGCTGGTAGGTGCTTTTTAAAATGCATTAGGTATACCTAGTTTGTTCTGAATTAATGAAAGGAAATTTAATCGAAAATGAGAACCAGTAAATGAAACTGATGTTTCAAGAAGATCGGATTTTCAAATTGTAGAAAAGGAAATGGTTCTGAATTTCAAAAAACCATATCAATGTTTTGTTTTGAAACTACATATTTAAACATTTTTTTACCGATGTATTAAAAGAAAATATTCTATGTCTGAAAGTTTTGCTTTTTTTTAAATACCTACACGCGTTCAAACCGTGAAATTTTAACGATTTTTGGAGGGTCATAACTTACAAGAAGTAACTCGTAAAAAAAACGTACCGACAAGCTGGTGGTCGAAATCTATATTATATTAAAAATAAGCGCTAGTGTCAAAATCCAGAGAGGAAATTGGAGAATACGTCTGTACGGACAAATCGCCGGAGCGGTTTCAACGCAATATTGCTGAAAGGCGACGTTTTAAGATTAAGCACGTATTAACAGTACTAATACTTTTTTAAATATTTTGTAAAAAAACGAGAACATACCCTCAATGAATACATAATTTTTAAAAATGCTTTTGATTGCAAAAACAAAGACCTACCAGATGCTTATTGCACACACGAAATTAAAACAACTTTAGTATATCTGAAACCATTCGAATCATAATATGGCACTCGGAAACCTTCCACAAATTTATTAGGTAGGTACTTACATCTTGAGACAGTTTTTCTCCACCCAGTCAACATCTTGGCTGAGCACCAACAGGCTTAGCTCCTTCGAAGAAAATATAAACCAATCACTTAACAATTAGCGATCGGCTATAGTCTTACTGCCGAATAATCAAAAGGTAAACTTTCACGTTAACAATTTTTATTACGCTGTAATCATGATAAATTATGTTCAATGCAAATAATTCCCAGCAATATTTTACTTTCACTGCACTTGTTCGCGATTTTTTTTAAACTCATATAATACACATTTGCAATTATAAAAAAAAATGTTTTTAATTGAGATTTTTTAAATTATTTTGTTCAATCTCTCTTTGATGTGATTTATTTAAATTTTATTCATTGAATCATTGAGATCACAATATGAATTATGCTCGAGAATTCCAATTGCGATTAGTTTTTTTTTGTTTATTTACATCGGTGAAAAATTGCGCGTGGAGTCGACCCTGGTGCCACGAGCGTCGACCGCGGAATAGACGCTGCGAGTGACAGCGCGCTCTTTAAATACTCCCGCCACCCGCGCTATCGACCAATCAGGGTTGAGTGGGTTTTCTTTACGGTTTGTTTGGTATGTGACAGTTCAAACAACAGGTGACAGATTAGATCTGGAAGATGCATGGCGTACTTGATTTTCGTTTGTTCGCGATTATGAGATTAGAACTATTGTTATTCGGGAGATAGGATTGGCACACTTAAGCCGCTAAATATTTGAAAAGCCTTTATGGCGGTTAATTGTCTTTCTTAAGACACTGTTAGACATTGAATTAATAGGTGTGTTAAATGTATACGGTTATAACTCAAACATTCCAAAGCCGAATTACCTTTTTTAATGAGTTCATTAAATGCATGTTGATTGAATTTGGGGTGTTACATCACACTGTGCGACTTTATTCTTATTTCAAATCTTTCGGGCAGTTATGTAGTGTCTATTATCAATTGACCTATCGAGGCAATATAGTATTTCTTACAATCAAACTGATTGATCAAGTTTTGTAAGATAAATTTTGTACAATTAATAACTAAATAAACATATTAAAAAAAAGTATCTATTATCATCTGACCTATCAGGGAAATATAGGGTCTATTATCATCTGACCCATCGAGGTAATGTAGTGTCTATTATCATCTGACTCATCGAGGTAATGTAGTGTCTATTATCATCTGACCCATCGAAGTAATGTAGTGTCTATTATTATCGGACCCATCGAGGTAAATATGGTGTATATTAGCGTCTGACCCCTCGAGGTAATGTAGTGTCTATTATCATCGGACCCATCGCAAGGTAATAAATATAGTGTTTATTATCATCTGACCCATCGAGGTAACGTAGTGTCTATTATCATCTGACCTATCGAGGTAATATAGTGTCTATTATCATCTGACCCATCGAGGTAATGTAGTGTCTATTATCATCTGACCCATCGCGATAACGTAGTGTCTATTAATATCTGACCCATCGAGGTAACATAGTGTCTATTATCATCTGACCTATCGAGGTAACATAGTGTCTATTATCACCTGACCTATCGAGGTAACATAGTGTCTATTATCATCTGACCTATGTATATATCAGTAATATAGTTTTTATTATCATCAGACCTATCGAGGTAACATAGCGTCTATAATCATCTGACCTGTCGAGGCCTTTGAGGTTAATATTCGAAACGGAGCTTTGGTCCAAATTATTCAAACAAATTTTTGTAAGCAGAGCCCTGTACTTCCCCAAAACTCATTCTGACCCCCCCCCCCCCCCCTCCCCCTTCACTCCTCACCATCTCACATTTCAGATATTATATTCCCACTAGCTCCAAGCAAGGGAAATCCCGCGTGTGTGAAAAAAAATACAAAACCTCTTCTGAGAAAGATTTGGGGAAATCTCTTTATAAATAATTGACTGAGCATAGCTACTCGTAGGTCCACCCGTTTGGCAATTTCATCTACCTATAAATTTGTTTGTGTTCCGTTTCCGAAAATCTGCTACATCCACTTTATTATTCCAGCAACCCTAACTTTGACTAAATAGCTAACTTTGACCAGGTGGCTATTTTTTTTATGTGGTTGAGTAAAGGTTCTATTTCTCAATGTAACTTCCTTTGTAATGTAACTCAATGTAACTCAATGTAACTTAACTTTCTCATTCAATTTTTTTTTTTCAATTTTACGGTGCCTACCTACGCTTCACCTCTCCTGCCTGAAGAAATTTTGATCAAATAATTGTCGTAGAGATAGTGACATTTTTTGGGACAAATTATATGATTCCTTATTTGATTTTTTTTTAAATGTTTCTTAAAATATTATGGTTTATAATAAAGTAGGTAGGCATTAGAGTACCTACTTACAAATCTTATGATTTCGATTTACGTAAAGTCGGTAGACTTTACAGATTTTCACAGATTTTGTGTCGCACTTACATAAAAATTTGTTTACTCATTGAATGCTTCAGGTAAACAGGTGTCGTTACCAACTTATAAACTAATTTATAACTTAATAGTATTATCCTGAAGTACGCAGATGATTTAAAGCCCAATAATTATTGTGTAGGTACGTAAGATAATACTTTTAATTTATTGCGTATGATTTCAATAAAAATTGTTTATCATGACATATAATATAACAACTGCGTAAGATTATCATTAGCAAATAAATACAAACGACTTTGTAAATATACTTATTTTTAACAAGAAAACGTTTAGGAAAATTATGTCAATAATTAATTCATCGTAATTTTGCTCGCCCACGTTACTGAGGTAAGGAGGGCTTATGTGATGTAACTCCTAGTTAGGAGTATGTAAAACACGTATGAATCGGAAAAGTACTGGACCTTCTGTTTACGTTTGGGTGTATATTTAAAAAGGTAAAACAAACCAGACAAAACAGGAAATATGTCATTTTTAAATCAAATTTTAGACGTATTGACTCTTTTCCACAAAAAATTATAAATTGATTTCGAAAGACTGTGCTTTTATCTAGTGAAGCTATGTTTAAAATTTTGGGAAAATATGTTTCTTTTTAGTACAATACGGTTTTACAGTAGGTCGTTGGCACATTTGTTAAATTTTCAAACAAAATTTCGTATTATACAACACACATTTCAAATCATAAATCTAATCATGCAGTAAAATAAATCAAAAAATTATCTGGAAAAGCTAGGTTTCAGAATTTTAATTTTAGTAAATAAAATCATTTAAAGAAAGATTCACGCACGTCTTTTGTGACGAAAATACTTCAGTTTGTCTATTTATTTACGGTCTTACAAACTAATATATTTAAGATTTTTTTACATTGTTATTTTGCTTAGACATTATTGAAAAATTATAAATACTTATGATCAAAAACTAATTACAAAAAGTACATAATTTTAATAGTTTTATCATCTCGCTTTTCAGCATTTTTGAATGTAGGTATAAATTAGAGCAAATTTTAAATGAAATAAAATCGATATCGAGTTATTATTTAAAGAAACTGGTACGGAGAATAATTAATCTTTCTCATTGGAACCGCCCTATACGATTTCTTAACCGGGATTTGCTCCCGACTCGCGAGTTGCTCGGACTGCCGAGTTCCGGGGTTGGGTCTGAGTCCTGGACCGGGTTCTCTGGGAGTAGTCGATTTGAAAAAGGAGTAGGAGTAGGATCCACTTCCCGCGAAGAACCCGAGTTCAAAAGCCCACTCCAGCTGAACTTACACATCGCTAGTGGACACAGTTTCTTAATTCCTTTTTAAATTTAAACATATTTTCAATCTCAGTAATTTCAATCCGGATTTTTTTACGAGTTGGACGGCCTGGTACGAGAACTTAATTTTCATTTTCACTTCATTGCAGAAAAAAATAATACTTGAACATTAAGCGTGGTGATATAATTGTATTTTATCTGACATGTTTCCTTATGTACTTTGTTTCTGATTCTGTCAAGAAATTATATTTTTTGATTTTTTTTATCATATCAACTTGATAAAAAAGTTTTTGGACTTTATTCATAAAATCGAAAATACAAGTTAATTAATCGAAATCGACATTCCCGGTTCGACGGTTCCCTTCAAAGTACTCCACGTCAACTACAACGCACTTACGCCAGCGCTTGATCTAATACTGAAAACACCGCCCCTACTCAATTTTCAGTATGTCCATAAGGGCCGTTTTCGATTTTTTCATGAGCTTCTGTCGGGCGCTGCAATGCGTTCCGCGAAGCGGTTTCTCTCGGTTGAATAGGAAAAAGTCGCAGAGAGCCAGAATTCGAAGGTTGCTGAATAGTATTCGAGTTGTTTTTGGTCAAAAACTCACGGACAAGGATCGCACTGTGCGACGGTGCGTTATTGTAGTGAAAAATTGATGCCATTTTCAGGCTTATAAAAAATCGAAAACACGCACAAAGGTACTGTACTCAGTACAGCGTAACTTTTACAAACGTCAAGCTATTACTCTGAAATTTAGAGGGAAGTGTCAATGACAGATGTGGTAACCTAACAAAAAAAAATTCCAATCGGATGCGGATGACTGACAGCTTCACACGGTGGCCGGTCCTAAAACTTTTTGATCAAACCGTATAATCTGTATTTCAAGTTAAGCTTTGAATCTTCATGACACAAAGAAATTTAATTTCTTCCACATTTTGTATGATGTCATCATTAATATAAACCTTTGGCTTCTCGATTTTTTTTTTCTGCCTGTGTTCTTGTATTTTCTCTTATTAACTTTTATTTTCAATTTTGAGTCATTTTGTGGGAAGGCTGATAGGGACATTACTTGACATTACTCGACGCTGAATTCCTTAGGATCATCGGGTATTTCCCCCCAATCTCCCATTTACTTTTCTTTGAGGCATCACCGAGGAACCGGCTAAGGGGCGCGGAAGCTGAGTGTGGTTCACGACTAGACCGAATGTCATGCGCATTCTTGCTGGGACTGCCAATCGATTGAAGAGGACTCCCAACCGTTTGCCATTCCCTTATTACTTATCTACTGTGTCTTCTTCCCAAACAGGTGCTTGTAGGATACGCTGGATACAATCGCCCAGCGCTTGCCACCTCGTGGACTTTCACCAACCTGTCTCATTGTCTTGCCTATATTTTATCATACTAACACCTATTGTATCTGTATTTCTCGCTAAGCACTTGCATACTGCTTACTAACAACGTATTCAGGGACATTGGAGGTCTAGTTTCGTTATCAAATGTAGAGTAGTTTTCACCAAAAAAATTAGAGTCCTTGCAAGAGCCTTGATGGGGTAACCATCTGTTACCTTTACCAGGGTGGGTAAGTGGTGGGTCCTCCAATGATAGGGGCATTAAAAGAAGTGTAAATGCAGATAACTCGATTAATGGAGCACTGAATGCCGTTGGCGCTAACAAAAACTGTCCGAAGAAACGAAGCTAGCAGTCCACAATGGAGGGCTGGTACCTACCACCCTAATATATGGCAGTGAGGCATGGGACTGGAAGAGGAAGGGGTAAAATAAACTGAATGCTCTAGAAATGAAATCCCTGAGGCGTACAAGTGGTAAAATCATGTATGATCATGTGAGAAATGTGGATATCCGCAAATAATGCAAGGCTGATGTAAGCGAAATGAGTAAGATTAAGAAAGGTAACCTTAGATGGTTTGGGCATGTAGAGCGAATGAAAGGAGTGTAAGGAGAATATATGACACAAATGTGAACGGTAGAAGAAGTCGGGGACACCCGAGGAAGACATGGCACTATCAAGTGAACCAGATACTTGTGTCGGGCCATGTCTAGAGTCGGAAATTTCTCTTTATTCATTGCATAAATATTATGGTTACATTAATTAGTGGATTTTTCGACCACCATGCTAGGCTGATGCCCTTGTTATGGTGGCGGAATCATAGAAGAGTACGTATGAGAAGGTGTATGAACGTGATTGAGGCAAAGAGTGCATACCGAGACCGAGCTATTTGGCGGTCCGTCCTCTTTGCCTAGCCTTGTAGTGAAACGGCGTGATGATCGTTAGTTTGAGTCATGTTGTCACTATTTATTATCCAAGTAACTATTTATCTTTTCGATCGCTTTCTCATACTTATCTTCTGCTGTACCTATATATATATATAAGTGCATCGTCTGCAAACAGTCTTATTTTACAATGTTTTAGAATTTTTGACTATATCATTTATGTAGAGTATAAAAAATATTTGTAATGTAACTATGCCTCGACTATCGATCTGGTATTTCCCGTAACTAGCACGTTTGTAGCATATTGGAAGACAATTTCAGTATCGCCCTAGTGAAGGACCAACATTCAGATAACTTTCATACCGACCCGTGTGGGAATGGCCTTACTGATAACCGTGAAAACCGAGGTACATCTGACGTCACGACTATAATGCCAATAATTTATTTTTACATTAACTTTACGCAGGAGGCCCTGAATAATTTCCCTCTGGGCCTATGTAATCTTTGGGGTTGCTGTGTGGAAGGTCTTTTAGAAGAAAGAATGGAGAGGAAGTTCTGGGAAAGAAAAGGGAATGAGGGGTAGGTAGGAATCTGGGGGTCAGTTTGTCCAGGAGTGATAGATGTACGTATTCATCCCTCCTACTGCTGTGCAAGTTGAAAGGTCGACAGGGTCCGACTAGAAAGGTCAAAGGGGTTTCATTGTTTAAAACACCAACATGTTTCGTAAGCAATGCTTACCCCATCAAGCTAAGTAAGCTAGTACCCGGCATTCGTTGCAATACCATGCAAATAAACAAATCAATTCTCCTTGCATGTCCTTTCCCGTGCAGCACCGTTCAGACTCCCGAGTCCCCTTCCCCTCCCGCGTTCCCCTTTCACCTTCCCCGCCTTCCCCCTTCCTCGTTACCCTCCCCAGCGAATCCCACCTCCTCCGTTCTCCTACCCCCTCTGCCTAAAATATATGAAATACACTTAAACAAATACAAAACTTATAAAATAAATGCATTTATACAAATTCCATAACGCCAGAGCTTACCATTATATATAGCCTATAACCTTCGCGGGCACAAGTATCAGAATGCACAACGTATCACCAAAGTTTCATCGCAATCGGATGAACGGTATGGCAGCTCATAAAATACGAATAAATAAACAAATATTGATTTTCATATAGAAGAAGAAAGAAGATATAAATATTTGTATTAATAGTACCTACATAATATTATGGACGGATGAAAAGAAATGAAATAAATACGTATTAATGCTGAAAACGAAGAAAAAACATTGGCCACACATACAAGGAAACGTACCCATACTACGTGACCCGTTCAGGGGGGGGGGGGGGGTTCAAAATACCACGCTTGGTCACAATGAGCGGCGGTGGGCTTAGGTTTTTAGTCACCGGAGGGGGGTTAAAAATTGCAAAAAGTGGGTCACGTAATATGGGTACGTTCCCTAACGTCCATTACTGCCGGCAGACCGCGCGCCGGCTACTACTGACGTCCAAGCAATGCATTCCACCACCTCATGACATGGTGAGCAAAACCACGTATCCCTCCCGCTCACTATCTCACTCGGCAAGATTAAATTATTGGTTCCCTATTTTTCGACCAAAAATTTTATCTGATGCGTTCGATAAATGCATAATTATTTTTATTATGTATTTTAATTAATTTATCCAATATATGTATTGCTGAAGAACACCCAAAATGTATTATGTGTTTAAGGGCTAGCCAGCTACCAAAAATCCACATTTCGTCGAAAGATGTTCTTACGATCGTACATGGCGGTTCCAATGAGAAATATTAATTATTTTCCGTACCAGCTTTTTAAAATTATAACTCAATATCGATTTTATTTCATTCCAAATTTGCTTTAATTTATACCTACATCCAAAAATGCTGAAAGGCGTGATGATAAAATTATTAAAATTATGTACTTTTTGTAATTATTTTTTGTTATTAAGTATTTATCATTGTTCAATAATGTCTTGTAAAAAAATCTCAAATATATAAGTTTGTAAGTGCGCATATAAATATACAAACGGACCAATTTTCGCCAAGAAACATATGCACTTATATATTTTTTAATGATTTTATTTAAACTAAAATTAAAATTCGAAACATACGTTTACCTGATAATGTATTGATTTATTTTACTGCATGATTATATGATTTGAAATGGGTGTTGTATAATACAAAATCTTTTTTTAAAATTTAACAAATCTGCCAACGACCTATGGTATAATCTTAGTATACTAAAAATAAACATTTTTTCTTAAAATTTAAAACATACGTTTACCAGATAAAAAAACAATCTTTCTTAATCAATTTATATTTTTTGTGGAAAAGAGTCAATAAGTCTAAAATCTGATTTAAAAATGACTATGTGCTATTTTTTTATATATATATAAAAAAAAACTTATTTCTGGTTTTCTTTAGTTATGCCCTCTTAAAAAAAATTACAGACATGACGAATCAGTTGACAGCACCGGTAAGGCAGGGATCACAGCAATTTCAATAAGGAAATGGCTTCGGAAATGTCTCTCCCTAGGAAAATCGGTTCCGCGACTTTTCATCCCAAATATATAATATAAAATATAAATATCCCCGACAAAATATCCTTAGGACAAAACATCCCCCACAAAATATCTACCAAAACCTAACCTAACAAAGAAAAGAATTCAGCGTAGTCGAGATACATTTTGTCCTTGGCATATTATGTCGAGGAATATTTTGTCGGAGGATATTTTGTCGGAGGATATTTTGTCGGGGATATTTTGTCGGGGATATTTTTTCGGGGATATTTTGTCGGGGATATTTTGTGGGGGATATTTTGTGGGGATATTTTGTCGGGGATATTTTGCCGGGGATATTTTGTCATTTTGTCGGGGATATTTTGTCGGGGATATTTTGTGGGGGATATTTTGTGGGGGATATTTTTTCGGGGATATTTTGTCGAGGATATTTTGTCGGGGCTATTTTGTACGGGATATTTTGTCGGGGATATTTTGCCTGGGATATTTTGTCGGCGATATTTTGTCGGAGGATGAAAACGCGCTGTACCATGAAAATCTCCGTAGATCCGGCATGTGGTACAAATATTAATTTAATTAGTTATTTAAATTCTGTAGATAGGTACACAATTCATGTTAATTAAAATATAAAAGAGTCCCACAGCCAATGAACTTACAGCTCAGCCTTGAAGGTCAGAGGACATAACTGTCAATAGTCTCCCAATTGCATTTTGGTTTTACGACATTTGTTGACATAGTTTGTAAGCCACTTGGCTCTGAACTTGCAAGGTCGCGGGTTCAAATCCCAGCGAGGGCAAACAAAATTATATTCAAATGGTGTATTTCCCACATGTTTAATTTAAATAAATTTAAATACTTTATATTTACATCACGTTCCAGAGCGGAAGATACTCTCAGTGTCGATTTGACGAGAGGCCGCAATTATGAATCAAAGGTTTTTCTCAAATTGTTATAATTATGACTAAAGACCAGATAATAATTTCCAGCCAAACCCTTCCACTTCCCCATCCATGGACATTAATAAAAACTTTTAAATAATACGTTTTGTGATCAAATGAGTTAATGAGTAAAACCTCAAATTGTAATATTTAATCATTTAAGGGGGTATTCTAGTCCAGAAGTCCGAATTTCAGGCCTTTTTAGACGGTCGATAAAAAAACATAAATATTTTAACCATACATTTTTTTTATAACTTATTAATTTGTTTCACATACTCAGATAGTGATATAAATTTATTATTTATCTTTACTCTTCTTTATTCTTTTTTATCCTTTTTTATTTTATTTAAAACCGAGACGTGCAAATTTACAGTAATATTTTCATTGTAATACTTGATATATATCAAAATACTAATAAAACTTGGAAAAAATATACTGCAAATTCTCAAGTTCGATTTTTATCATAATATTGTAATGATTGTTTTTGTTTTAAAATATTTATTGCATTCAGCTCGCTCCAGTATAAGTACTTGTTCTACCGGTATTACAATGGAAGATGCTCCGAGGAACTAGCATCATTGATCCCTTCGGCACCGGTGCATAGTCGGGAAACACGCCAAACGCGTGCCCAACATTTGTACACACTTGACATTTGTCACATGAGAACGGGTCGTTTCTTCGACTCGTTCTTGTGTTCAACAGCTCGGCTGTGGAATGATTTGCCGGCCTCTGTGTTTCCTCCTTCCTACAACATGGGTATCTTCAAGACCAATGTTCATTCCTTCCTCTCCTCAAAAAGACCCTCCACACAGCATCCCAGATGACATAGGCCCTGAGGGAAATTATTTTCCTCAGGGCCTCCTGTGTGGAGTCAATGTAAAAAAAAAAAAAAACTTACCTAGTTCTTGCCTATTTATCACACTCATAATATACTCTCTTTATATTTACTCATGTTACATTTAGTTCGTATTTAAAGAAACTTTGTTTTTTTTTTTATAATACTGAATACCAAAAAAGAAAAAATTTGTCATAAGAAATGAATAATATTAATTTAAATTTTTTTTAATAATTTTTCTTAGATACGTTTACACTTACTAGTACTAGACTTCATTTCAAAATAACTATCCTCCGTTGGTCACCATGATTCAGGCAGCTGCCTAGTATGGTGACCTAATGTATCTTCTGAAGTAAATGTATTATTTACGTAACATGTACTTATAAATAAATAAATAAATAAAATAAATAAATTTTTATTTTAAGAATTCACAATGTTTTGTTTTTTTTTTTTTTTTAATGTATGTATTTCTCGAAGATACATGCTGTTGAAGTGGAGGGGGAAAAAAGATCGTGTCCATCTTGTCACAAGAAAAATTCATGCCAATTTTCAAGAAAATCGGTCAATTAGAACTTGAGATTTTGTGACAAACGTTTCGAAAAAAGTAGTTTCGAGAAAAATGCACTTAAAATTTTGCTCTATTTGGATTCTAGTTAGATTCCGTCTAAACCGGTCGAACAAAAATGGCTGTAACTTTAAAAATAATTCGTATTTTGAAAATCTTGAGCATATAAACAATCGAAATATGAAGAAAAAAAATTCTTAACTAGAATACCCCCTTAAGACAATATGAGGTGCGTAGAATCAAATGCAGCATTCTCCACTTTTTTTCAAAACTGGACTAATGATGCAACTTGTGGGCAGACGCATCCGCCGTCAAGACCCGGAGAAACCTCACCCCATGAACCCGGACACCTAAGCTAAGTCACTAAACGTAGCGAACCACTTGAACAGAGGTTTTCGTTATTTGTTTTTGGGGTGTCATTCCGTGTTGCGCTACCTTCTTCTATAGCCAAAGTGCCAAAGCAAACGTTTCGGACACTGCAACGCTGTCCGAAACGTTTGCTTTGGCACTTTGGCTAAAGAAGAAGGTAGCGCAACATACTTAATATAAATACTTTAAATACTTTTGGCCGTGAAAATCTAAAATCATATCTATGGCAGAGGTGTTGTTTATCCAATAAATGGTTCCCGCGGTCTCGGTACCCATACCCGCCTCCCAAATTCTATACTGAATGAGTACATTACAAAACCTATTTTTATTTGAATTATACTAAAATTAAAATCATAATAATATAATAATAATCACGAACTTCCCTGTGTTTTGGTCGGTCTATTATTGGTGACGTCATATTTATCTGTCAGTATCAAAGTCAGATATCTCCACACGTGTGAGAAACAAAAGCAGCATTCTCCTTAGGTGAGTATCAAATGCAGCAATCTCCAAAATTAAATCCGTTATAACTAATCAATCAATACAATAAACAAATTCTACTTTGGAAATTATAATAGATAAGCAGTTTCCCTTTTTGAATAAAATTATTAACTTATAAATTTGTAAGAATTGTTCAAATGAAACGTCTTTTTTGGTTTTCTCAAAATAATGCTTTTTGGAGAATGCTGCCTTTGATTCTATACCCCTCATATTAACAACTCCTAAACGAAAAATGTGAAAAAGAAAAAAACAAGTACGTTAAGAAAATGAAGATAATGTTTGTAGCTCTCAGTAAAATTAGCTCAGTGGTCAGAGCATTTTCCCGACAAGAAAGAGGTCCTGGATTCAATTCCTAGATGCGGCTGAATCTTTTTTCTGTTTAATATTTTTCATTTGAGAGTTGTTAAAATTGTCTTCAATGATTAAAAATACGTTTCCCACCATTCTCAACATTCTCAACTAGCATGTGTGCTATTTTTTGGCCCGGCTTCCCGCATTTCTATCGATTTATTACATAATATTTTCCTTAAATAATGTAAGTTTTAAAGCTCTTAAAAATATATGTTATTCTTGAAGATAATATCTAAACATTCTCTACGCCGAAACGGCAATTATATGAAATTCCCTCGACAGAAAAAAATCGCAAAGTATGCTTCGAAAATTATAATAAACACGTTTTTTCAGTTATTTTAGACTATCCCCACGAGATTTTTGCTATATTTTAAACGAGTAGTATTTTAATAAATATTTTCACAATTTTCGCTAAAATATTATCGTTTTTAATATAAGCGCGCTCTCTCTAACAATTGTATTTACACATCTCTCCATCTTGTTTTTGAGCGGGTACACCGCGTCTTCTCTATCAATTCTTCATACCCTTCTTCACAATTTTTTTTCACAACATTCCCTAAAGTGGATACCACATTTCTACAGTCCTGGCAGTTGAATTCTTTAGCGGTATAACAACAACAAAAAACCGATTTATTTTCACCAAATTTCAAATTACTAAATGTAGGGGTGACACAGGTGTTGGTTATCCAATAAAATGGTTCCTGGGGCGGCCGTACCCATACCTGCCTCTCAAATTGGATATATTATTTTTTAATTATAATAATTGTAAAAATTACGAAATGAAATGCGCACGCCGGGATTTGCACCAAGCGAACTCCGGATTCGTAGTCGAGAGTCTCTCAATTAAGTATTATGTGTGTGATGAAAATCTCGTGCCTTCTCACAAATAAAAACGGTTTTCCCACAAAGAAGTAAAAATGATTATCTAATGAGAGTAGACGTCGATTAGAATTCCCCACGAAAATTGAAAACGGCTCTAATGACCGTTTAAGTGATTTCCTATTAATTATATTATTGGATGCAACTATAATTGATTCACTGAAAATTATAAGGATATTTAAGATTTTTTCCTCAATTAACCCACAATTATAATACGAAGCTTTTGTTATGTTTCAAAAGTTGACGAAAACAACAAGTTTAGTATAGAATAAATTAATAATAAAATTTGAAATGTAGAAAAAAAAACACCTTTTGCTCACAAAATACTAGTTTTATAATCTGGCTCCGCCTGGGATTCAGATTAGGTATTAGGTAGGACAAGCCGGTGTTGAGATTAATAATTTTATAAAGTAACTAGAGAGTACCCGGCATGCGTTGCAATGCCACATAAAGAAAGAAATTTTAATTTAAGACACGAAGCGAACCGCTTGAGGTGACCTATGGCAGAGCTGGTTGTTGACCGATAAATGGTTGTCAGGGCGGCGGTACCCATATGCGCCAAATTATTCTTAATATTTAAAACAAAGTCGGGTAAGTTACACCATTTATAACTCAAGGACCGAGTGAATTCCAAAAATTCAAAAACGTCAAATGTCAATGCGCTGATTGTTTTGCTTTTGTTCTAAACATAATATAATGCTGCCACTCTTTCTAACACACTAAATGTCAATAGTCGAAAATGAGACGAACGGTGAACTTATGTCTGCACCCAGTGGCGGCTCGTGACTTTTGGGTGTGCTAGGGTGCTAAAATTAAAAAAAATGGCATCATGGATGTTGTCGTATGCGAAAAATATATATTTTTTTTTTTTTCAAAAATCGGTGTTTTGTATGAAGGTTCTTCAGGAAATCGAACTTTCTGAAATTTTTCATACATAAAACTGATTTTCGAAAAAAAAAAAAAAATTTTTCGGCTACAACAACATCAATAATGCCATTTTTTTTTAAATATCAGCACTCTAGCACACCTAAAAGTCAGGAGCCGCCACTGCTGCACCCCTTCAAAGAATAAAGTATATAAGATTAATTATAATAAATCTTACTCACACGTATAAAGAAAATAAAACGTAAGTAAGTGGAAAAGCAAGAAAATCACAAAAAATATAAATCGCTTAATTGCTTCGAGCGAAGCGATAATTGCTTCATTGTGTAATTTTTATCGTAATTAAAAAACTGAATTTAATTCAGCTAATAAGTTAACACAACAGTTATTGTACAAAGTTCGTCGGGTCAACTAGTAATTAATAAAATTTCTTATCAGAAAACTTTAAAAATTCGGACATGATTGCAAGCAAGCTTATCTTTTCAAATCAAATCTTGATATAAATTAAAACAATACAATAAAGAACGCACTTACGAAACCTACAAGGTCACTTATATTATCTGTTAGCAAATCATCGCTGTCACATCTCTATCTAATTAATTAGTTGTGTTTTATTATATCAAACTTTTTAAAACACATTTGAGAATACACAAGTATCAAAAAAAACATTATTTTTCTGGTTGAATTTTTCACGGTAAGAACAATTTAATAATATAATAATAATTAACACAACATTCATTAATTTCCCTTTCAGAATGCCCCATTCAACTGGCAATTCAACTGCTTAAAGATTCTGCATTAAGCATTGACATCTTCAATGTTACCTATAGAGAGTTCAGTAACTATCTTTTGACATACGCCTCAACATAGTGAAACTACCCCTTGGCCTTTTTTCTCTTAAATTTTGTAATCTTCTCCGTAATAATTTGGTGTACGGTGTATGGTGTATGTTTTATGGAGAACATGAAAAAAAAAATTTAAATCAACAGCATCCAAGCCACCTCCATCGTCCTTAAATATTTTTCATCTTACCTTTAAAAGTTCGCAATCCTCACCTTAAACAGTTAGTTTTTGCGTTTAATGGTTTTTGAAGCGAAAATTTCTTTAGCACCGTTGTGATTTGAAATCGAAAAATAGGGACACTAAAAAGAGACAAACACATACTTCTATAGGATTTAGCCAGAGGGAGAATGAGTTAGTATTGACGGTCAGTGGTTGTAACCGTAACCCGGAAATGTTTGTCTTTGTTTAAAAAAAAATTAATAATAATAATCGGTCTCCTCGTTGTGCGGTGCTTCGTAGCCTCCCCACTCTTGTCTACTTTAGTTTTCTGAAGGTTTCAAATCTACCGCGTGTGAACTGCACTTGTAATTGTTGAAGTGAAAACTTCCTTAGCACTGTTGTGATTTGAAACTCGATGAAAGGAAAAATAGCGACACCAAAAAGAGACAAACGCATACATCTGTGGGTTTAGCCTGCGAGAGAATGTGAGAGAATAATCGTGTGCGTTGCTTCGTATCCTCCCCACTCTTGTGTACATTTGTTTCCTGAAGGTTTCACTTCTACCGCGTGTGAACTGCACACTTTTATTTTTTTCCTTTGATCCCTAAAGGCAAATTCCACTGATAAGCAGAACAAGAAACTAGTTCTTGCAGATAATTGAAAGACACCAATTATTAATCAGAGTAATGGAAAAAACCTGATAACTCCAGTTACCAATAATTATCTTCAAACAACCAAGTGGTAGGCCGTTGCTCTGAAGATAATGAAATTAAATTCTCGTGAAATAGCGGGATTGTAGTAAATGTTAAGATATCGATTAAAATCTTAACATGACCACTATCGAGTGAAGACATCAACATTGTTATTCGGAGATGGACATAATGGAAACATTTTTATAATTTTAATACTAATTTTGGATAGACATCGACATCGTTTCGAAGTGGGGGAGGATTTATCGATTTCTATATTTATAAATGTAACTTTTTTGCACTGAATACATTTCTGTATTTATAAGTGTTACTTTTTTGCAGTGAATAAATTTATATATTTATAAGCGTTACTTTTTTGCACTGAATAGATTTCTATATTTATATTTACGCACCAGATTTAAATGTCCGGGTTTAATTTTCCCCACAGGAAAAACTAAACCCTTTCACACACTTCCCAAATGATCATCTGGTCAATCCACGTTATGCAATTGCACTATATAAGTATTATAATTACAAAACAATACAAGAACAACATGTCAACCTACCAGAGACCAGATGGGAAAATAATTCACCGACTCCAGATATTTTCATATCAGAGGGTTCGGCTTTGTGGAATTCATAATTGAACCTATAAATCCTACTGATCCCTCAATATAAATATTTTAAAAATCTTTTGTAATCCTACATGTATTTAAAATTACCGATTTTTGCATTTTTATATATAAATTCTTTGACAAATCTAATATGCCTAAATTTTGAATCAGAGACCTAGGTATAATGCCAGTAGCTGAAATAACAAATGGTAATATTTTTATAGTCCGAGAATGCCAAATTCTTTTAATCTCATTTCCTAAATCTGTGTATTTTCTAATTTTTTCAGAAACAGTTTTTTGAATATTACAGGAATTTGGAATAGCTACATCAATGATATAAGTTATTTATTTATTTATTTAGTGTTACTTTTTCATTATCATAATTATTTTTAGTATCATCAGATAGCAAAATGACACATACTTTTATTGCTCTAAATATTTATTTATCTATTTATCCTACTGATATTATAAAGGCGAAAGTTTGTATGGATGTATGTTTGTTACTCTTTCACGCAAAAACTACTGAATGGATTTCAAAAATTCTTACACTAATAGTAAGCTACATTATGTGCGAGATCTATAGGCTATATATATTGGTAAGCTCTGGCGTTATGAATAATCTCTGGCGTTATGAAATTATTTATCATACGTTTTCTGTCCCTAACAAAATCGATTTATTGCAAACGTCAGAAAAAAAGTAAACCAGTTGTCGCCTTGGAAACGGTGGAGGAGGCGGAGTGGGGTGGGAGAGGTGAGAGGGAAGGAATGGGAAAGGCGAGGGGTGAAGGAAGGTGGGGGGAGGTAGAGTGGGGAGGGGTATGGGGTGGGGAGGGGTCGGTGGAGAAGGAGGGGGAGGGAGAGGGGGTTGATGGATGAGTGGAGTGTGGTGAGGGAAGGCGGAGGGGGGAGGAGTGGGGGGTGTGGTGGGTGGAGGGGGAGGGGGGTTGTGAGAAGGTGGAGGTGGTATATATATATACCACCTCCACCTTCCCAACCTCCTCAAATATATATATATATATATATATATATATATATATTTTTTTTTTTACATTACTCCTCCACACAGAAGGCACCAAGGAAAACAATTTCCCTAGGAGCCTATGTCATCCTTGAGGATGCTGTGTGAAGGGTTTTGTATAGGAAAGGAAGGAGAAGAAGATATGGTAAGGAAAAAGGTATGAGGGGAGGGTTGGAATCTGGGGTTCAGTGTGGCCAGGAGTGACGGACGTATAAATCTATTCCTCACACTGCGGTGCAAGGCGAAGGGTCGGGAGAATCCGGCTGGAGAGGTCTAAAGGCCTCCCTCAATCAGTCTTCTCCGATCCAGCCCGCCACACAATGGTTGGGCAAATGTATCCGCCACCAAGACAAACCCCATCCCATGAACCCGGGCACCCCTGCTAAGTCACCAAACGTAGCGAACCACTTGGGGTGACCTGTGGCAGGGGTGTTGGTTGTCCAATAAATGATTCCCAGGACGGCGGTACCCATACCCGCCTCCAAAATTGTATATAATACATGTTACATTATTGTGACATTTACTTAGAGTAGACATATTAAATCACCATACTAGGCTGCTGCCTGTTTCATGGTGACCAATGGAGTATAGTTACTTTGTATTAAGTCTAGTGTTAACATATGGATGTAGTATAAATGATGCTGAAATATACTCAACAATCGCAAATTAAAATCCTTCGGGTAGGTGCTGTTACACCCTGTATACACACTATAAATGCCTACCGTGCATATTTTAATGGAAACTGTATTATAATTATTATGTGAGCCTGGGGCGTGTAAATAACCCCAGAACTCTCTGAGCGTAATACTCAAAAATAAGATTATTAATTTACTAAAAACAATACAATATATTAAAAAATAGCAATCTGACAAATCTCAAGGGAAAAACAGGAACACTAACCTTGTATGTGGATCTATGCAACTTGGTAGGCCCCGCAGTAATTTCAATCCACTTATAAGTACAAAGATAAGTACAATTTTCGTAATTTTGAAATATGCACAAGTCAGTTTTTCAACTTTACACAACTAAAGTAGAAATCACAACGAATTGCAAGATATTCAAACCACAAGCTGATGCGACAGTTATTCCCACATATCACAATAATATTTTTACTAGAAAAACCTAAGATTTACCGTAGTACGGGCATTTACAGATCTATAATTCGTTTTCCTTAAAAGATCTTAAACAAAATAAGATAATATATAATAAAATTAATGCCAGTAGGTAGGTAGTCGTCATGCCAACGCTTTATTTGTGAAAATTCGAACACTAATTCATCCAATTGCATTTGCAAATTGACCCAAAACGATAAATCATAATATTCTTTCTTGATAATATTTATATCATCAATTATCATTGTCTTTCTCCGTAAGATACAGCCTCAATAAAGAAGTAAATCAATATAAAATCGTGGAAACCCCACGAAACAAAACGAAATTAATTTATGAAAATTTATGCTTTTATCTTTAATCCGTAGCGCCAATTTTGTAATTTGATCAACATTTCAATTATCTTGTAAATTGGTTTTGGTATTCCAGATCCAGATATCAGACAGGGCAATTCAGTTTCGATAATATAGTATAATATTCTTCCGGATACCGTGTACAACACACCTTATTTTGTTCTTATTTTTATTTTTTCGTGTGGGAAAGGATCGTTTACACTACATTAGATTGGTGCTTACAGATAATAATAAAGGGAATATAAGATATAGGTAATACACAAGTAGATTCATAAATTCATATAAATGATTACTTAATGTATTCATAAACCATTCAATTTTATTTTCTGAATATTCGGTAACCGTTCTTAAGATATTTTATTGAGATATACTAAGGTAGGCTGAAAAATAATGCACACATGCTTGTAAAACACGAAAAAAAAAACAAATAGCAAGAACGGGCAAAAAGTACATTAAATTACGATTCTTAAGCTTCTAAATCATATATTAATTTTTCAACAAAGTCTCCGTTAAGACTAACGCATTTCTCCCAACGTGTAACAAGTTTTTTCATTAGGTAACTGAAAAAATCTTCTGACATTTCTCGAATCCAGGACTTGACAGCTGCCTTCACCTCATCGTCCGAGGTGTAATGATTACCCTTGAGGTGTCTCTTGAGTAGAGGGAAAAATAAAAAATGTAACACGTAAGATCGGGGGAGTGAGAAGGGTGTGGAATCGGTTCCAACTTCAGGTTTTGCAGAGGCTCTAATCGACGGTGTTTGTTCTCGTCTGTGAAACGGCGTAGTACCAATTGTCCACAGATTTTACGGTATTCTAATTATTTAACCATAGAGCCGACACGTTCCATCCGGCCAATCGCTCAAAAACATATCACAAAATGGTTTGTGATATGTTTTTGAGCGATTCGCCGATCATTTTGAATCAAAATCCTGGACGAGTTTGGATTGTTTACTGTACGTATCAATGATCGGACGTCCGCTGCGTGTTTCATCAACAATTATTGCTTTTACAGGCTCACAATCATGAAATGTTATTACTCATCGAATTACAGCAAACCTATTAACAGCATCGTGACCATAAACATACATTAAATGACGATGAATCTCAGTAGGAGTCACTTTTTCAGCAGTAAATTCGAGAACATGCGTTGACAACACTAAAACATGTTTCCATACTTCCGCTTTTCAAAATATACTGGATGAATTCAACGACCTCAAACTTTCGCGTACGTGTAGAGGAGGAATGTCACTTCCATATTCCACCTGGCGCGCTTCTGAAGGTGATTTTGTTCGCGCTGTACAAGCATGTGTGTATTACTTTACAACCTACCCTCGTATTATAATAACACCACGGTTTTCAACATGGCCACAAAACTATTTACCCATCCAAACTCATAAACATGATGACAACATTTAGAAAATGATATCATAAAGAGCGAATGTATTACAGCACATATTGACTTCTTCTTGTTGCTTCCAATTGCTAAAATTTCCATCACTTTAAGTAATGTATCATCTCGTCTCATTCACACACATTTTTCGAAATGAGTTTTCTCATCGGTTTATTGTTTGATGTACAGTATTTTGATCAAATAAAGACTTTTGGTGCCGACGTTGCTAAAATTTTCCGTCAACAAATAAGATTTTCCTAACATCTTAACAGGTAAATATCCTATCCGTATATGGACAGTACGCTCAGATCAATATTACCAATTAGAGCCTGCTTCACGAGTGGTTGCAGAATAAAGAAGCGCTATAAAATCCTGGGTGAGGATTGTATTGGCTCAAGTGACAAAAAATAGAAGGCTTTTAACAGTTGTGGGTACTTTCCCTAACATAATTATTTCGATTATGTAATGTGACGTTTTTGAGATACGGAAATTCTGTGAACGAGAACAAAGCTTACATATTTAAATGAGGTATGAAATAGACAAATACAGATCAATCATTTTAAAGAGCCAACGTTTAAATGTATTTGGGTAATGGTTCACATCAAATTTGTTTGGAATAGTCCGCAGTCCCCTACGTATTTCCCTGCAGTGTTTGTTGGTGCCTAGCATTGCTCCTTTACTTTTAATTTCTACCTACCAATTCTTATAATTCCTACCAAACAAATCATAATTTTTCCTACCCACCATGCCGACCAGATACAATCACGTATCACATTATTCAATTGTAAAATACCCACCTTCCTGTTAACACATATGTTGAATACGGAGCCTTTCGTTGTAATTTACCAAAAGTAAAGTATGGATGTGTTGAGTATGGAGCTGTTAAAATTGACCGTGTCGAACATTTCTATATAAGCGAAAATCATAAGCTTATGAGTTCAATTGGTGAATATAAAAGAACCAGTGGATCTGAAAAGGACAAGCGAAGGGAGAAAATCTGCGGGGTAAGTTGGCATTCCTCACTTTTCCTTCCTTCCCCTTTGCGGGTACCTTGCGAATGTTGGGGTTTCACAAGGTACCCGCAAAGCGAAAGGAAGGAAAAGTGAGTGAACACATATAGCACTACACAAGCAAGAATATGCTTCTATTGTAAAATAAAAAAGAAATGGTCGCGACTGGAACTCGAACCCAGATCCTCTCCTTCGGTCATTTTTGGCATTCTCATACTTCGCATTGACAATTATTTTATGTTTGCCATCTTTTGATATGCTTAAATATATGTTTTGGACATTTATAAAAGAGAATCCCGCGAGTTAACGCGAGTGTGAATTGCCCAAGGCAGTGAGATTATGGCATTCCCAATGGATACATAATCATTAGATCTGATCACTAAACATAGTTTTTTTTGTTTTTACATTAACTCCACAGAGGAGATCCTGGGGAAAATAATTTCCCTCAGGGCCTGTGTCATCTGAGATGCTGTGTGGAGGGTCTTTTTGAGGACAGGAAAGAATGAACATTGATCATGAAGAGACCCGTGTTGTAGGAAGGAAGAAACACAAAGGCCGGCCAACAAGAACAAGAACGAGGCGAAGAAGCAACACGTTCTCATGTGACAAATGTCAACCGTGTACATATGTTGGGCACGCGGCGTTTGGCGTGTTTCCCGACTATGCACCGGTGCCGAAGGGATCAATGACGCTAGTTCCTCGGAGCATCTTCCATTGAAATACTGGTAGAACAAGGATAGCATTCCCACCCGACGCATGTGCTTTAAAGATTGCAATCCGTTAAATTAGGAGATTCTATCAGATGGACCGCCCGTTTCTGCATGGTCGGGCCATTTCATACAATATTTCGATTCTGATACCTGGTGGTCCTTCGCTTCAAAACTGAAATTTTTTTCCACTCTGGTGGACTTGTAAATAATATACAATGAAAAGAGTCCATTTTAAAAAATAAAATATTATTTCCAGGGTCCTGGAGATCGTCCAACAATAAATTATTGCTAAACTAACTAATTAATTAACCATCACGCGGTTTCCCCGCAAGGGTGGGCAGAGAGGACGGACCGCCAAACAACTTGACACACACTCCTTACCTCGTTCACATTCATACATCGTCTCATACATGCTCTTCCATTATTCTGACTCTTGACATGACCCGACTCAAGTATCTTATTCACTTGGTCGTGCCATGTCATTCTCGGGCGTCCCCGACTTCTTTTTCCATTCACATTTGCGTCATGTATACACACCCTTACACTCCTTTCCTCGTTCATTCGCTCTACATGCCCAAACCATCTGAGCGTTCCTTTCTTAATCTTGCTCATTACGCTTACATCAGCCTTGCATTCTTTGCGGATCTCCACGTTTCTCACATGATCGTACATGGTTTTGTCACACATACGCCTCAGGGATTTCATTTCTACAGCATTCGGTGTACTTTCATCCTTCCTCTGCCAGTTCCATGCCTCACTGCCATACATAAGGGTAGGTACCAGTACCATTATGGACGGCTAGCTTCGCTTTTTGGAACAGTTATTTAGATATTATTAAATCAGCCATATTTAAATATAATAACCGTACAGCTCAGAATTCAATCAACTCAACACCTCCTTTGAAAATTCATTAAAAACGATGAAAAAATTGAAATGACTTTTCAAAAACGATGAAATGACTTTTCAAAAAGGTGTTAAGTTGACTTGATTCTGAGTGGCCATGGAACCATTTAATATATATAGAAAGCAAAAAAGAAATAGCTAAAAAAATTTAAATGATTTATTGAATCTTACTGCTGTATTAAATCAGGCACATTTAATATTTATTTATAGAGAGCAGAAAAGAAGGGCCGAATCTAAAAATTTTAAAATGATTTATTGAATCCTTTTGCCCTTACATTTCTGAACAATTTTTTTCTCAGAAAAAAATGAAGGAAGCGTGGCGTGCCACAAAGGAAAACCATTCAGCAGTGTTTGAACTAGTAACGATGTTGTTTCAGTCATTTAAAATTATTACCATCAATTGTGTAAAAAAACATTACTTCAATATTATGCCAGGGAAGATGTGGTTGCTTTTTAAAATTTCAGCAAATTTAATTTAAGAGTAGGTTTATAAATAATTTAAAACCAACAAATAATTACATCCACAATAAAGTAGCCATACTAGGTAAGAGGGGATGCAGCACAGCTTCTCCAGGTAACAAACTGGAAGTCAGCCGCTGAGGATAGGAGAAGTTGAATGTTTACAAAATCGAGATATTAAAAATTATCGATAACTTTGTCCAAAAATAATCGTTAGAATTTTTAAAATTCATTGAAAATAATTAGAATCCGTTTTTATCCGTATGTTGTATTTGTTTATTTAAGAAGTTATATGTACGAACACGGTATCAGATAATGTACAGACATTATCTAACACTTCATATGCCATAGATCACCCCAAGTGGTTCGCTACGTTTGGTGATCCGGGTCTTGATGGCGGATGCATCTACCCAACAGCTGCATGGATGAGGGAGAATGGTTGAGGGAGTCATTTGACTTCTCCAGCCGTACTCTCTCGTAACATCGTCACTCCTGGACACACTGACCCCCAGATTCCTACCCACCCGTCATACTCTTGAACTTCCCATTACTTCCTCTCCTTTCTTTCCTTAAAAGACCCTCCACACAGCTTCCCCAAAGATGACACAGGCCCTGAGAGAAATTATTTTCCTCGGGGCCTTCTGTTTGGAGCGAATGTAAAAAAATCATTTTAAACGTTATCAAAATGTTTTTTTTTTTAATTTTCCATTACTACAATAATAAAAATATAATTACATTATGACCATTGTTAAAAGGAGATCGGCTTGTGCCCGGATTTAGGGTGCATAGTGAATACATTATTAGTAAAATAAGTAATTTCAACTAATCAACTGAGTAAAAATGAACGAAAGATGAGACTCAATTCGAAAAACGAATTGAGTCTCAGACTATTTTAAGAGTTTGCACTATTTTGCAGTTCCCAGAGACTGCGATGGGCAGAGCATGTGAAAATGATGCTAGGTGATGGGACATCAACAAGCATTGCCAAGCGGGTACCTCAATAGAAGCAACCGAATAACCAATATACAGTACATAAAATTAAAAGCAAAACATTTTTCTATAATTCCTCATCCGTTATTCCCGGTTAGAAGAAGCATGAAAAGTAAAAAGTGTACTTAGAATAAAATTTATATGTACATTTAAAAAATAATAACAAGATAGCTAGGTCAGTCCCATTGTAAATATGCGTCATAATTCACCTGGCAACAAACAAATGAGAGTTTCCATGAAGAAATGTTAATTGAAGAACAGGGGAGAAATTTCCTAAGACCCTGAGTAATAATTTATAGGGATTCTCGGTTTAGTAGAAGGGGGGCATCAGACTTATGCTAACATTCTTAATGTACGCCCATAACATTGAGCGTTCATAAAGAATGGAGGCAATTAGAGCAGGACCGGGTGAATGAAGACTGGAATAGTCCTGGGTCGATCGATCGTTTTACACGACCCGGGTCGCTCACGACCCACTGGCGTCACGAGCGGGTCGCGAAGACCCGCTCTTTTCGGGACACAAAATACGAAACTCGGTAATCGAGTTTCTCGCGCCGGTCGCCGCCCAGATCGGTCAAGTCATATGCGACACGAAACCCAGGTTATAACCTGGGCGTTCGCTCACAGCTCACACCTGTAACTAGTAATGTCATGTCCCAGAAATAAATTTTTTTAAACGACATTCTTCAGGGGTAAAAAAACAATGTTTTATCATGTTTTGAAGGATATAAAAACCATGTAAAAAACGTGTTGTTATGAAGCTTTTATTGAGAATTTAAATAAGTAAATTAGCTGTAAGCTGTAATGCTTTATTATAAACTACTATTTTATATTTTTTTCTTTGTGTAATAAGACAAAAAATAAAATAAACGTGCTCATGAATTATTATGATTGCTATGATACTTTTTGATAGTGGGATAGTTAGGTTAGGAGTACAAGTTACAAGAGGAGAGGGTGTACAAAATAAATAATATTTGCAATGTTTGCACGATTTTTATCAGAATTTTAATAATAATATAAAAATTCTTATCCGTGTATGTACATAGATTTTTGTTTAATGTTATATTATTAAACCTAATGAATATTGAATAATCCAAAGATGACCATAATAGGCTGAGCATAGACTGGTAAAGGTTAAAAATATATTGTCACGCACGTGTGTTAACCGAATGCGTCGCAGTTCGCACTAACGCTTCACCCAGCCACTGTCTACTACCTGAGTCGAGAGGGCGTGTGGCGAAACCCGATGTTTACAACCTTACAACTTTACTAATACATCTATCTATCGTCGCTCGCCCCGCCACATCCGCACCCGAAACCCAGGTTGCAGTAGTAGAGCGGTTGCGAGAAGTGGGTCGCGAGACCCGGGTGCTGACGAAAAAATGACCCGCTCGCTCTTTGGTGGTCAGTGAGCGGGTTTCAATGAGCGGGTCATTCACGACCGACCCAGGACTAGACTGGAAGCGATTGGCTAAGGCTTGTGACTTGTTTCATTAGTAGAAGAGGCCAAAACCCACCATGAGATGAAGCGCCATCTTAATTATGACTAACTAACGCATAACTACATCATTTTTTTATGATTCATTGATTATCGCCTGTTTACCCCCACGAGACTATGACTAGGTGTTATTGAACACAATCTTATCGGAATGAAATTGTAAATCTTCTTGACGTACTTGCCTTCAGCGGCAGATAAAATTTTTAACAAATTAATAATGATCGATAAAAAAATTAATCTCAACAAAACAAAAAAAGCTGACCATAATCTTTTACAATATCTATATATTATTACCGTAGAATGCCACTCTATGTTTTCTAATAGTCGTTGGACATATTGACTTGCAAAAGAAACTTCAGGCTTGAAGCATTTCAAGCGTACGCTACTTGTTGACTTCGATCCCACAGTTTTTTTTTTATCATCATCTACAATTTTTTACAATAATGGGGAGCCGTAATACCTACCGCGATGTAAGGCAGTGAGGCATGGAACTAGCAGAGAAAGGGTACGCGGGTACGCGAGTACGCGAGTGTAAGAATAATGAATAAGATTACGTACGCTTAGACGATGTGGACGTATTGAACGAATGAACGAACAAGAAGTGAAGGAGAATGTGTGAGGCGATAGTAAATGGTAGAAGTCAGGAACACCCGAGAAAAACATGGCACGATCAAGTGAATCAAATTCATGGGTCAAATCATGTCAAAAATCAGAATAGTAGAAAAGTAAGATAACCGTTAGATTGGAAGATTTCTTTCCGCACCACCATGATGACATAACATCATTCAGAAACATTACTTGAAACGGCTTTAGCCGTGTTTGGTTACCAGATCTGAATACCTAGGTGCTTCACCATCTCCTCTTCTACAATCCCTTCCCCTTCCCCATCACTTTCCCATCACCACTGCCTTCATCCTCACAATATACCCCCACCAGGGGTGCAACAATTTCACTGTCTCCAGATGGTTGGGAGTAGTTTGGACTCATGTGTAAAAATATTTTCCTCTAAAATTATGAAAAAATTGGCATCCTTTGTGGCCTATATTTTATAATTAAAAAAATATTATTCCGTACCGTTTGAATTTAAATATATTCAGTATAGTTAAAATAGCCTATTTAAAGTGCTCATAAACGGACCGGACCCCAGACGGACCAGGAAACTACTCGATATGGACAGAAACTCGCTGAGGGAACTGGTAGGACTACTAACGGGACACTGCCATCTCACCAGACACGTGCAGCTATTGGGAGTGGAAAGCACCAATAGATGTAGAAAATGTGAAGAGGATGAAGAGACTCCAATTCACTTATGGTGCCAATGTCCTGCCCTGGTGGGAACTAGGCTCAGATACCTGGTTAGACACACTGTAGAACCAGAAGACTTAGCCACATATATCCAATGACAACTCTGGTGAACTTTATTAAAGGGACTGTGATATTGTTAAAGGAATGAGGTAAAATGGGAGATAGTACAATGGGCCTATGGCCTAAGTGCTCACGGTAACTATTCTTAAACCGTCTCCACAAAGTAAAAAAAATATAATAATAATAAGTTTAGCCTTTGATCCGAAATAAAAGTATGCACAAAGGCCCCGAGTGCGTTCACCTAAGAACGAATTTAGTTTTTTATGTTCATGTCTTCGAAGGTTGCTAAAGTTGTGGGATATGATGATGATTCGCTAAAATAATAAAGAAACATTCAAAAATAAATATCACGCATCTATCCTTGAACCACAAAAAAATATATAGTCAAATGTCGTAAAACTTTTTTCGCGGAACTTATTATTGATTTGATTATAATATTATAACACTGGACGGTGATACACCTCTATTCTTTGTATTATAATATTGTCATATGAACATACAAACACCGTGAATTTGTTTGCTTTGACTTAAAACCTAAGTTAACCTTACAGAGTTCGGACTAATATCAAGAAGCATAAATTTGGGTGGCAGGAATGGGTACCTCCGCCCCGCCAGTCACCTCAAATGACTGATCAGGGATGCCAGGGTTCATGGGGTGGGGTTTGTCTGGGTCTTGGCAGCGGATGCGTCTGCCCACCAACTGCGTGGCAGGCCGGATCGGGAGAGACTGGTTGAAGGAAGACTATCGCGGATGGATGAATACATACGTCCCCAGTGGGATGGATGAATACAAACGTCTGTCACTCCTGGACACACTGACGACAAATTTATATACCTTTAATATTATAACTAAGTAACTAACCATCACGCCGTTTCCTCGCAGGGGTAGGCAGAGAGGACGGAACGCCAAACAACTCGGTCTTGGCACACACTCCTTGCCTCGTTCACATTCATTCATCGTCTCATACGTACAACAACATCATTCAAATAAAGATTTATCAATTAATAAAATAATTTTAGTACCTACTTTGCTTATCTGACATCAATTGCACTTTTTTAATGAATTATTCATACTAGAATAATTTTATCTAGGAAGAAAATTTAAAATCACTTCACGCACTCTACCATGCACTGACAACCAAAATTAGAATGTTTAATAATATTAGATTTATGGCAAAAAATGGCATCAATTTAAAATATTATATACATGCTGAGGCAATACTAGAAACATATATTTTCGGTAGTAATATTTGCTTTAATGAAATATGGTATTTCAACGATTGGTTTACATGTAATTTAGCGAAGAAAGTATTTTTTAATCCTGTTTTCTTATAGTAGACATATTTGCATAATTTTATTTAATTTATTTATTTGGTACATCTTGTAATATTGATCTTTATGACTTATACTGCTCTTCCACTAAAAGCATTTGCTTGTGGATGGAATAAGAGTGTACCTACATTTGAAAAAGGATGACGGATTAACAATACTTATGTGGTTCAATATTTAGGTGGTAAAATAGTTTTTATTTATGTTCTTTATAATTACAATGAGAACAAATATTTTTAAAACTTTAAAATTTACAAATATTTTAGTCCCAATGACTCCGAGTAGGTATTCTTATGAAATCTTTTGTTCGGTCCCTATACCCAAAAATATTTTCAAATCGCTTTATAAACGCAGATTTTTTTATGTGATTACCGCACAAGAGTCCCAACAGCTCCCAACCGCCTGGAGGCAGTGAGACTATATCATCTCCAATTGGGATTATTTGTGAGGGAGGGGAAGGAGATGTAGAAGAGGAAGGTGGGGAAGTACCTGGCTATTCAGATTTAAAATACGGCTACAGCCATTTTTGAGCAACGCTTCAATTCTGCATTGTGGTCTTACACCAGGGCAATACTGAGAGTACCTTCCACTCAGGAAAATACGACCTTTTATTATATTTAATTGTTAAATCGTAAAATAACACAAATCAATCAATTTCTTTGCGCACGCCGGGATTTGAACCAACGGTCATTTTCTAGACTAGAGCCTTACCACTGACCACCGAGACCATCAAAGCAGTAACGTTATTCAAAGACATTTTGAGAAAACTCAGTGGTTTATTATATTTAATTGTTAAATCGTAAAATAACACAAATCAATCAATTTCTTTGCGCACGCCGGGATTTGAACCAACGGTCATTTTCTATACTAGAGCCTTACCACTGACCACCGAGACCATCAAAGCAGTAACGTTATTCAAAGACATTTTGAGAAAACTCAGTGGTTTTTATTCGTTGACTGCTATTTGAAGACGTTTCTGAGGACCTCTCCGGGTGTCATGTCCATGTTGACTCTTCACCCAACAATATTTGTTCACTTGATGGTCGCGTGCCAAAATATTCAAATTCCGAAATTTTCAGTTTTTTTAGCAATTTTAATCCCGCTACGCCTCTCGTGAACAAATATAAGTAAGTCATCACTTTAAAATTGGGACTTTTGCGTATGAAGACGTTTGTAAACAAAAATGTAAATAATAATAATAATATTTTTTAAAACATTTCATATTTTTTTTAATTAGAAAAAATTCTACAACACGGTTTATGTATGTGTATCACCAGTCATTGGTCTCTTCACGGCGGACAAATTTCGAAAACGGAATGCGCCTTGCGAGGATCAAATAACTTTTGTCTGTGCTTTTGGGTAGGTATCACCAGTGACTGCACCTCACGGCGAAAAAAATGAATACAGAATGCGCCCAGCGACAATAAAAAAATTGTTTCTATAATGATGCTTTTCACTGAATTTGTATTGGATAAAGTCTAACTGGGATCCGAAATCAAATTATGAGAGAAAAACGAGCCCAAAGTAATATCAAAATCAAAATCATTTATTGTAGAAAATTTCCATTTAGTACAAAAGGTATAACTTATAGGTACCTATATCCTATTTCCTCCAGTTAACCTAACATGTTATGCAGATATGAACACAAATGAAATATACATATAAAAGTGGTGTAATACAAAGTGAATTTGTTTTAATAGGTACTATATCAAGGTTTTTCGTTAAAAAACTAAAAAAGATGATTCAAATAATTTTGGAGATAATTTTTAAAAAAATCAGACTGTAATTCACACGCGGTAGAAGTGAAACGAGAAAGTGGCTAGATGTCGCTTTCTTTTTTTTTTACCTGTTTATTTTAAAGTGGTTTGAAGATTCGATATTGATTTCACAAAAATAAAAATGTTGTTTTTTTCCTAGGATTCGAACCTCCGTTCGTTTGATGTCTGTCTCTCTGGTCGCTGAGACTTGTCGAATGTCTTGACCGCTGCGCTATCGAAGGCCCGCGCCGACTCGCGAATTTACTGTATTATATTAGAGCCGAGGACACGCCAAATAATAAATTTCAGTGATGCATTTCCATTTCACCCGAATTTCAAATCACTGACGGGGCTAAAGAAGTTTCACAAAAAAAAAAATTAAAAAAAATAAATAAATAAAAAACAGTGAAAATTTCAGGTTCTTAATTTATTAAGTATTCCAACTTTAAAATTAACTTAAAATTTGCTACATAAATCCTGCTCAATATATTAACGTCAGCGGAAATAAGTAATATAATAAGGACTGGTTAATTATCTGAGGTGTCTACGAATACAATAAATATTTTGTTAAAGGTTCGCAGAATCATGAAACCTGTCCGCCTTTTTGACGAGATCAAGAGTTAGGAAATCAATAACCCTTCACTTCGTCAATTTGAATTAATGCTTCAACTAATATATTTAAAAAAATAACATATCAAAAATTATTGCACTCATTATTGGAATTATTCAAAACTGCTTAAGAATCACATCTTCAGACAATTGACTGGAAAATGTACTATAAATACTAAAAATGAAACGTTGTTAGAAGGAATTGGGTGATAATTATGTGTAGGAAAAACAAGGTCTGCAAGGAAAGGGATAACACTTCAATCACTTACCACTGTATATCTGCGAAGGAGCACATGATACAACCACAATATCTATAATTATACAATTCCACCGCGATCCCCAAGGTAATTATCGCCACAAGAAAACGAATTATTACAATATTCCTTCTTTTTAATGAAAAACGGATTGTGTTCATGAAAAATACCAACAACTTACTTCCAATGTAGTTTCAAATCGTCTTCTGTTTTAAAAACCAATGCACTCGAAATTGCACTATTTTTTCTTGTCATTATTCCAAATTTCAAATACTTTTCCAACAGTGGTAGGAACTGGATAAATGACTTCCCGGTAGGAACTAGGCATATTCTTATTTCAAAACCAAACAATCTTATTAACGTGTTTTGCAAGATTTGTGATACTTCATTATACTCGTACATAGGGATCATAAATAGAGAGATTGCCTGGGAATAAACGAAAACGTCAGGAATACCGGGAATATACAGTGTCCGGAAACCAATGGTACAAGGGTGAAAATCGACCTCGCCATTTCAATATCTACCAAAAGTGATGGAAATAAATTAGGTTACAATCACTGCCCTGTGAAGGGTTATTGAGAGATACGAACAAACTCAACATACTCGTATTATAATATTATGTACCTATGCCAAATTTAACTCTGGTTATAAAAAAATAGATCACTTATTTTGCGACCGCAAAGTCATGGACTTCCATAAAAAACAAATATTTCTCAGAACATTCAAATACGTAGATACCTGACGTTTATTAAAAATGCTGGATAGTATATTTAAAAGCTGTGATGTTGTTCATGTTTATTTTTTAATACAATTTAGAAGGTAGGCGTAAATGTGAAATGAGTTTATTTCATTGGCTGTGATAGAAGTGCCTCAATACGGCATTTTCGGTTGGGTGTCTGTATCTCCGATTCAATAAACTCTAGATCTGATTTTTTTTATTTTTTTCTACATTAGCTCCAAACAGGAGGCCTTGAGTCATCTTTGGGGATGCTATGTGGAGGGTCTTTTAATGGAAAGGAAGGAGAGAAAGACGTGGGAAGGAAAAAGGTATGAGAGGTGGATAGGAATCTGAGGGTCAGTGTGTCCAGGAGTTACGGACGTATGAATCCATCTCTCCAACTGCGGTGAAGGCGATGGGTTGAGAGTCCGGCTGGAAAGGTTAAAAGGCCTCCCTCAACTAGTCTTTCTTGATCCGGCCCGCTACGCAGCAAGTGGGCAGATGCATCCGCCGCCAAGACTTGGACAAATCTCACCCCATGAACCCGAGCACCCCTGCTAAGTCACCATACGTAGCGAACCACTTGGGGTGACCTATGGCAGTGGTGTTGGTTATCCAATAAATGGTTACCGGGCGGCGGTACCCATAGCCGCCTCGCAATCGATTTTTTCATATAAAGATCATTATCGTAATTGGAAGTAATTGAGTGAAAAATTCAGACAAGCGATAAAGTAGGTAGGCATCTACCTATAATGATATATATTAATAAATTGTACTATCACATCAACTTGGGAGGCGGTTACGGGTTACGCCATGAGGGGAATTATTGATTGGATTACAAATAACCCTGCCATTGGACACCTCAAGTGGTTCACTACTTTTGGTGACTAACCAGGGGCGCCCGGGTTCATGGGGTGAGGTTTGTCCGTGTCTTGGCGGTGAATGCGTCTACCCACCGACTACGTGGCAGGTCGAATCAGGAGGGAGAGTTTGAAGGAGACCTTTTGACCTCTCCAGTAGGAGAGAACATCACCTTGCACCCAGTGGCGGACTAAGGGGGGGCGGGGGGGGCGGTCCGCCCCGGGCCCCCGGTCCTGGAGGGCCCCCAAACACCTTCATGTTTCCTTGATCAAATCCTAAACAAGGTTTTAAGGCACCAGGAAACTGTAAACATTTTTTTTGTGATTCATTTTTTTATTTTATTTTTTGGAAGAAGCACTTGTTAAGAAAACTCTCACCAATTTTTTTTTAAAGAAATTCAAAAAATTGACGGAGATAGAATATTTTGCACGTCTCGGGGCCCCTTCACCATGGGGGCCCCTTCACCATGGGGCCCCTAGCTGATACGTGGCCCTTAAGCAGTGGCCTACACTGCCTTGTAGACAATACGGCCCTACAAGAGCTGGCTTAAACACGTCGGGGCCCCTTTACACTTGGGCCCCTACCCAATGCGCGGCTCCTAGGCTATGTATTTCCTAGGGCCCCTTTACCCTCGGGGCCCCTACCCAATGTGGGCCCCCTAGGCAGTTTACACTTCTAATGTGCAATAAGGCCCTACCGCGGCCGGCTTAAACGTGTCGGGGCCCCTAGGCAATGCACGTCTCAGGGCCCCTTTACCCTAGGAACATCTACCCGATGTGGGGCCCCTAGGAAGTGGCCTACACTGCCTAATGGAAAATAGGGGCTTGCCATGGCAGGCTTAAATATGTCGGGGCCTCTAGTCAACCCACGTCTCGAGGATCCTTTACCATGGGGTACCCTAGCTGATACTTGGCCCCTAGGCAGTGGCTTACACTGACTTGTAGACAATACGGCCCTGCCAGGGCCGGCTTTAACATGTCGGGGCCCCTAGGCAATCCACGTCTCAGGGCCCTAGGCAGTTGCCTACACCATTTATGGATAATAAGGCCCTGGCTATAGTGACTGAATTTTCGATGGCAGTGACCTACACTGCCTTAAGGACAATAGGGCCCTGCCAGAGCCAGCTTAAACATGTCAGGGCCCCTAGGCAAAGCACGTCTCGGGGCCCCTATACCCAAGGGACCTCTACCCGATGTGGGGCCTCTAGGTAGTGGCCTACACTGTCTTATGGACAATAGTGCCCTGCCAGGGCCGGCTTAAACATGTCGGGGCCCCTAGGCAATGCACGTCTCGGGGCTCCTTTACCCTAGGGGTCTCTAAACAATGCGGGGTCCCTAGGCAGTTTCCTACACGTCTTATGGATAATATGGCTCTGGCTATAGTGACTTCATTTTCGGACAGTTTAAGACTTGGTGCAGTTTTTTTTACTATCTTAGACCCTTTGCAAAAGGTAATCTTATCATTACAGATAATATAGATAGTTAGCAGGGGTGCCCGGGTTCATGGGGTGAGGTTTGTCTAGGTCTTGGTGGAGGATGACCAGGACACACTGAACCCCAGATTCCTACCCACCCCTTAAACCCTTTTCCTTCACAGAACTCTCCTCTCCTTCATTTCCTTAAAAAAAACCTCCACACAGCATCCAAAAAGACGACATAGGCCCTGAGGGAAATTATTTTCCTCAAGGCCTCCTGTGTGGAGTTGATGTAAGAAAAAAAAGCCTCTGGTCCTGGGGGGCCTCCAAACGCCTCCATGTTTCCTTGATCAAATCCTAAACAAGGCCTCAAGGCACCAGGATATCTGCTGTAAAAAAATGAATGCTGTAAAAATATTAATGTAATTTTTTTTTTAAATTTTCTGAAGTTAACAATGCTCCCACCAAATGTTTTTTTACAGCATTTTATGTGAAACCGTTTGAAACAGTGTGTATGTTGAATTATCCTTCAGCAAAACTTTGAATGCGTTTTTCTTGAAACTTTTTAATTCGTTTTTCAACCTGGTTAACAACATATTACAAAAAAAAACTATACATCCGCCTGTACGTATTTTAATTGCTTTTGCATTTACATTTGCGTGTACCAAGTCTTAAACTTTTCGAATATTCAGTATCTATGGCACCACGTAGAGGAATTTAGATATCTAAAAAAAAAAATAAAAAATGACGGACCAGTGAATTTTATTTTCGATATATTATGGAAAATTTAAAGCGTTCATAAAAAAAAGATAAGCTCCCTTTATAAAAAAATTCCTGTGTGGTGCCATAGTAACTAGATTTTCTAACAGTTTAAGACTTGGTGCATGCAAATCGGATGTATAGTTTTTCTAATATGTTGTCAACCAGGTTGAAAAACGTAGTTTCTTCTTAAAACTTTAGGTGATAGCATTATTAACAAATGCACCTTCACAAAATGAAATTTAAAAAAAAATAACATTTTTTTTAAGTGCTCTGGTGCCTTGTTTAAGATTTGATCAAGGGAACACGGAGAGGCTTGGAGTCCACCGCTGCTTGCACCGCAGTGGAATGGATTGATCCGTACGTCCGTCACTCCTGATCACACCGACCCAGATTTCATCCCACCCCTCATAACTTTTTCTTTCCCAGAACTTCCATTCTTACCTTTTCAAAAATGACCCTCCACACAACATCCCCAAAGATGACATTAGCCACTGCAGCGATCACGCGAAATAAATAAATTTTCCTCGATTGCTCGAGATTTCCCGATCTCAGAGAAATAAAAACTTATTATAGTGCCATATTGACGGCCGGCGTAGTCCAGCGGTAAGACTCTTGACTGGCACTCTGAAGGTCGCGGGATCGAATCCCGGCGGGGCAAATAAATTTTATTTGATTAATTTGTGTTATTTCACAATTTATTCATTTAAAAATAATACGGTATATTCGCTGCACCTTCCAGAGTGGAAGATACTCAGTATCGCCCTGGTGTAAGACCACCATTCAGAATTGAAACGTTGCTTGAAATGGCTTTAACCGTGTTTGGTGACCAGATCTGAATAGCCAGGTACTTCCTCACCTTCCTCTTCCCTATGTCCTTCCCCTCCCCACTACCTTCAGCCTCACAACATACCCCAATTGGGGATGTCATAGTCCCACTGGCTCCAGACGGGAGCAGTTGGGGACTCGTATACTCGGTATTCATGTAAAAAAAAAAAAAAAATATGGCCAATGAATTAAATGTATTTTACCGTTTATCTCATATTTGTAGGATTTATAAAAAATAGGTATATAAAAAAATCGTAAAGTTTATAAAGATAGAATGTTTTCGATTTCTGTATATTGTCTGTTGTAAACTTGATAATGAAAATTGCATATTAATGGAAAAGGGACTAAATTTTATCCGTATAATGCTGATCAAAAATTGGGCGGGAAAAAAATATTTTTTAAATTTATTTTTAGCATCGTTCTAAAATAGTCTATGAAGTTCGAATTTGCGACATCTACAGTCATAATAGATAAAGCATTTCAATAGCTTCGTTTTAAAATAAATGACTGACCAAGGAAATGTTTTAAATAATTACAATAATTTTTTTACGAATGGTAGGAAAATGTGGTCCATTTTTGTCCATCAATCGCAGAAAAATAAAAGTGGTCCATTTTTCGACCAAAATCGCTCCAGTGGTTAGGACCACCTGTGTGGAGATAGTGTTAAAAAAAGGATCCATTTGCAAAGGTTTCTTAGGATGTACGGGAGCGGGGTCGAAAGTAGTTTTATGTGAATACAAGAAGCAAGAGAATCCCAGGAGAAGGTGATGTTTAAGAGTCAGATGGAAAGAGTACCTGGCTATTGAGATCTGGTCAATAACTAACTACACGAGTAAAGCCATTTCAACCAACATTTAAATTCTGAACAGTTGTATTTCACCAGGGCGATACTGAGTGTATCGTCCTCTCTGAAGCGTGCCAAAAATATACTGTATTTTATAAATTTTAATTAATTAATTATTGTTCAACAATATAAAATAATTAAATAATAATTTCCTTGCGTAATGGATTTGATTGGATTCGAGATCTTCTGATTCATTGTCGAGAACCAATCGACCACCATAACACGGGCATGTGCCTAGCATGGTGGTCGAAAAATCCACAAATTATGTAACCATCAAAGCAATGAACAAAGAAAAAAAAATTAAAAATCTTACACCCCAAACACGGAGACCTCATGGCCAAGATGAAAGCTGAGAGGTCATACCTAGATATTATACAGGGTGTTATTTGGATAAAAATGTAAATGATATTTTAGTCGTCGATGACTTTTTAGATGTCTTTTTTTCAAAATGTTTTTCTTCAACAACAAACTTTTTTTCCATGTGTCGTCACTGATCACTCAGCGGAGTAATGTTTTTTTTTAATGTTTTAAATCCAACAGTCAACGAGATCAAAATTTCATAATTTCAGGAATCACTGGTTAAAGTAAGTAAGGGAACGTACCCATACAACGTGACCAATTTTTTGCAATTTTTAACCCCCCCCCCCCGGTGACCAAAAACCTAAGCAACCCGCCGCTCATTTGTATGGAGCGTGACATTTTGAAGACCCCCCCCCCCCCCCTAAACGTGTCACGTAGTATGGGTACGTTCCCTAAGTACAAACGCCCCTTAAACCCGTCTGCCTGCTTAGGAATAAATACACTTTTATAAGACCAAAAACCTCCCGAGTGACCTTACATTTTAAAAGCTTTATATCTCTCTTCCTCTCATGCAAAAATATTTATTTTTCTTATAACCAGAAAGAGAATGAAATAATGCTTCTGATTGTCTTTGAAATATGAAAGCCATCTTGCATAGATATTTTACAATCTCGATCCAAAGTGACGGTTTACGAATTTACGCGAAAAACTGAGGCTTCCGGATTGTGAGGTGCGAGTATATTGAACCAAGCAGATGGGTTTATTCCGTATACGACACGATTTTGAATGTTGGTTTTTCACAACAGTGGTACAGGAAGTACCCACAGCTCTGAAAAATACTTTACTTTTTCCCGGTGTGTGCAAGTAAATTTTATTTGATTAAAAGGGAGTATTCTAGTATGGAAAAAAATCATAATCGATAGTTTAGACATTCCAGAATATCTTCTTATAAGGATTTTTTGAAATTAGAATTATTTTTGTAGTTATAGCCATTTTAGTGTCGTGGCAATTCGAATGGTTTATACGGAATCTAACTAGAATCTAAATAGAACAAAACTTTAATCCCGTTTTTTCGAAACTACTTTTTTCGAAACGTTTGACGCAAAATCTCAAGTTCTAATTGACCGATGTTCTTGAAATATGGCAAAAATTTTCTTTGTATATCCCTCTACGGTAGGAACCAACAAAAAGTAAAAAATATATAATTTTTGCTATTTTTAAAAATTTGGAAAAGTCAAAAAATAACTGAAAAACATCGATTTTTTTTTTGAGAAACCGCCATTTTGCGAGAATTTTTATTTTTTTTTTAATTTTCTTAGTTCCTGCGTAATGACATTTGTACTGATAAAGAATCTACCTTTTTTTATTTTTCAGATTACCAGAAGGGTGTGGAAATCGTGACAAGATGGGCATCTTATTTTTTTCCCTTTTATCTACCGTCAAAAAACGCCTGAAATTCGGGCTTCTAGACTAGAATACCAATGACGTTATATAAATAGACTCGCCATAGTCTCATATGCTCTTAAAATAATGTGGCAAGTAAGCAACACTCTTTTGTTTCCAGTAATTTCTTAATTCAAAAGTTATTCATAAATTAAAAAGTTATGCTAAATTCACACTGAAGCCAAACTTCCAACGCATGAACTACCCTTCTACGCAATCGTCCGAATGTTTGAAGTTGATCTCAGTGTGACCGTACCATAAGACAATTAAAGAATGTGTGTTTTTTCTCAAATGACGTACAAAATTGTCGGACGAGGAACATGAAAATTAATTGTATTGCTTATAATAATCGATAATAATAAGTAATTTGTGTGTACACATAAATTAAATGTTAGTTCTTCACTTTTACTAATGTTTGCCGTGTAATGGAAACATTTTCTCTTCATACAGGAGGGCATTTTGGCGCTTTTTAAATGCAATTTTCCTACTGGTAAGACATGACCTTACTTGACGAGTGACAGTTTAGTACTAAAGTACTAGAAATCGAGAACTGTACAATTGTCTTGCGTTTGGCTTCCCACTTTGAGATTTCTACACCGCGTCTAAAGTATGTAACGTCTTTGTAGAATACCCCCTTAATAATGTGTTACTCCACAATTTATTAATTTTAAATAACATGTATAGCAGTTTTACTGCATGATCCAGAACGAAAGATACTCTCAGTATCGCCCTGGTATTCACATTCAGAATTGAGAGGTTGCTTGAAATGGATTTAGCCGTGTTTGGTGACCAGATCTGAATAGCCAGGTACTTCCCCGCCTTCCTCTTTCCCATCTCCTTACCCTTCCCACTTCCCACTACCTTCAGCCTCACAACCTACCCTAATTGATGATGCCATAGCCTCACTGGCTCCAATTTGGGGTGGATGGGAACGGTTGGGACTCTTGTGTGGTAATCACATGAAATAGGTTAAGGGGAAGATAACAAAATTTTGTGAAGCTTTCACCAAGACGACAATACCAATAGTAATATTGTATTCCGGAGCTAATCACAAATAAACGTTAATTACCCAATTAAAATTGTTTTCGGGGCAAAACCCATGTAAATTTAATAACGTTTTATTTGCGCTACACCGCGCCGGGTTATGAACTTGCGACCTCCGCGTGATCTGTCATGGAAGATTCACTAAACCTGTAGATAAAATCTGCAAAATCTAATCGGTCGAAGACTTTTAACGCTTTATCAGACATAGCATTATAATTACTAATTGCAAACAATGGCATTGAAAATTGTCGACATTTTTCAGAGTTCACGCAATTCAAAATGTTTTGTTCCCCGTGTTATTAATAAAAACTTAACCAAAGTCCGCCATCTTGGACGAAAATCAATTTGGCGCATGAATAACTTGCAGTAGGTTCGATGATTCGATTTTGCAGTTGGTACAATTTTTGTTTTTTAGGTAGTGGTAAGTGGTAAGTATCGAACACGACAAAATCGGCACGTATAATAAAGCTATGGCAAACGAACTAACCCGGATTCAGATCTGCACAGAAATAGATGATTTTTTTTATAAAAAAGGACCTTGAAACTTGAAACATTGTACATTTTGTAATCAATTTTGTTTTGTTCTATTTCTGAAATATTATTTTTATTTGTTGATAATAATCATTATAATATTAGTGGAATAACTCCATATTTTGCAATTTACATGATATTTTAAGCGATTCCCCACTTTTGAATTTGGCAACCACCTCTGGTCTGGAGCCCTGTGATACTAAAAAAAAAAAACCGTTGACTGCAGAAACGGGCGGCCGGTGTGATAGATGCCTTTTTTATTTTTTTACATTAGCTGCACACAGGAGAATCTGAGGAAAAAATCCCTTATGGCCTATGTAATGCTGTGCGGAGGATCTTTTTTGGGAAAGGAAGGGGGAAGTTCTTGGAAGGAAAAAGGTATGAGGGGTGGGTTGGAATCTGGGGTCAATTTGTCCAGAAGTGACGGACGTATGAATCCATCTCTGCCATTGCGGTGTAAGCAGATGGGTCAAGAGATCCAGGTTAGGTCTCCCTCATCCAGCCTCTCCCGATCCAGCCCGCCACACAGAAGGTGGGCAAACGCGTTCGCCTCCAAAACCTACACAATCCTCGCCACATGAACCCCAGCACCCCTGCTGAATTACCAAACGTAGCGAACTACTTGGCTTGCTACAGCCGGACTCTCAAGACCCATCGCCTTGGACACATAAATATTACACAAAGCATCCCCAATGTTGACATAGGAACTGAGGGATTAATTTTCCTCAGTCGTGGAGCGAACGTAAAAAAATGTTTCCACAAATATTAGTTACAAATATGTTTCCACAACTCAAATTTATAATTTCTACTGCCGTATTTATACTAACCAGCAATAGGTACTGATGACTGATGACCATGAATATTATAAACACTCTTGAAGACTGACAACCAAATATATTTTTAAAATTATGTTTATTGCAGAAGTGCAAAATACGAGGACTTGTAAGCAATCCTCAACCCACGTGTTGTAATGAGAAAAAATGTATGTCATCTGCCTAATACAACGCATTGACATTTAGAATTATAAAAGAGCATTGATCTTCGTTTTAGCAAGGACAGTGTGGGCATTAAAGCTTGACATTGAATATACTCTGCTGTAATCGACTATTTATTTAAAAGACATCGAATTAATTACTTGTAACTGTAGGACTATCTAATTATAACTGTTTTAAAGTAACGTTCTCTTTGTTCAGTGCATTTTTCATGGTCTAGGTAAATTGACCGAATTGCAATTTTTCGAAATCAAGTTTTCGAATTCAATTCTTCGAAACGCAATTTTTCAATTGACCGAAACACTAGTTTTTGGAATCGATATAAGTGTGTATACAGTACGTAAAAGAGTATTTTATAATAGGATGGACAATATCAACTAACCTAACCTAACCTAACATAACTTAACCTAACAGTATCTCGTTAATCATAAGCAAGTATATACATATTTTAAAAGTTAATTAATAAATTCGAAAAATATGTCTTTCGGCCAATTGCTGTTCGAAAAACTAGTCTTTCGAAAAACTGAAATTCGTACAATTTTTTTTTTTGAATTCGAACTTAAAAAATTGAATTCGAAAAACATGTCTGCTCCCCATTTTTCTGACGTATTGATTGTTGAGCTGAAATCAATTCGGATGTCTTTACATATTTTTAAGATATCTTCATACAAATTTTTTTTTTTTTTAAATAAAATTCGTTTTCAGCTACAACAACATCAATAAGGTCGTATTTTTCAATCTTAGCCCTCTAGCTCACTGAAAACTCACGGACCGCCACTGATTTTATTCAGCCAAGACTAAAGTCTCATAGTCCTGGTTGAATAAAATCAGTGGTGGTCCGTGAGTTTTCAGTGAACTAGAGGGCTAAGATTGAAAAATACGACCTTATTGATGTTGTAATACTAACAGTGATGAGGGTAGCAAATAGTGTGAAATCGTGCAATGTCCAGTGTGTTAACTGTAATGTCCTCCGAGTGCAAAGCCGTATCTTCTCCAAGCATAAACTTTCTAATTAAAGTGTGTTTATCGGAAGTGACCTGCCAGGTAAGTATGTTTCTGTATCCATTTGTAAATAGTAAAATCAGTTAGAACCTAAGCATTCATAATAAATTGTACAGCGCCCTTGAGGTGATTTTTCACAAAAACGGCGCTCTATAAATTATCCAATTATTATTATTATTATTGTTGTAGCTGAAACGAATTAAATTTTTTTTCAAAATTTCTATTTTTTGTATGAAGACATACTAAAATACTTCGAAAACGGAATTCAAAATGGCGGCAGTTGATCAGCTGATTGCCCGATCCTGTAATAATTTTTCAGGAGTGATGACGTCACACGATTCACCATACGTACAGTGGTTTGCGGGGGTCTTTAAAAATTTAAAAATAAATTTAAAAATTGGACTGGAGTTCTCTATTATTGATGTATGAAATATAATAATAACCACATCTTACTGTTCTAAAACGTGCTGAATGGAATATTAACACGAAGCGCCTGAAATTGAGATTATGGGCAAATTTCACAGCTTATTTGTAACGAATGTTGCATCTATCCAGAAGAAAAGTACCTTTCTCGTGGGGAAAAAAATAACAGTATGCAATTACGGTAGAAGTGAAAGCTTCAGAAAACTAATGTAGACAAGAGTGGGAGACTAAGAAGCACCGCACAAAGAGGAGACCGATTATACTATCTCATTCTCTCGCAGGCTTAAGACGACAATATACGCTAAAATATATTCAGAATCTTAACGTCGTGAGTAAAGAAGCCGTGTGTACAAATTGCGATTCGCGACCCGCATATTGGACGGAACTTCTGTCGAATTTGCCGTATCAAAGAAAAGAAGAAAAAGACAAATAATGTGGTAATCTTAACGACGTAAGTGAAGAAAGCGTGTAAACAAATATACACCGCGGCACGGCGTATTGGACGAACGTACGGTCGAATTCACCCTAGCAGGCCTGGAGATTGGACCTTTCCGCCGCGTTCATTTTAATTAATTCTGAAGAACGTGTTACAAATATTTAAAATGTGTCTCCATGTTGTCCTCCCGAAGTTATTAATTTATCGTCTGGAAAAATAAAATCTTGTGCTTACCGCTAACTTTATAGTTGAAAAACAGGTTATACCTAAAGTTTTAAAATCGTTGTACGTAAAATATATTAATGGTAAGGTACTGTTTTTAGTAATCTTAAATATAAATAACTATCATCTCTTGTGCGGCATGGAAATAAAAAAGTTATTATAGTTACGAATTCGCCGGAAATTATTGAAATGTGAGTTTTGAGCAAACAAAAATTATTAGGGTTGTGTACCGCCTTAATCCTACAGATGTATGTGTTTGTCTCTTTTTAGTGTCGCTATTTTTCGTTTCATCGAGTTTCAAATCACAACGGTCCTAAATAAGTTTTCACTTCAATAATAAATATTGGTATTCTGCTTATTTCTGTTTCAATACCTTTAACATGTTTATGGCCGGAATTTCGGTTGCTCTTTAATTGCGGTTGCTATTTACGATCGTCAAGTTGCTCTCTGATAGAAACCCTGACAAGATAAGCTAACTGATGTCATTAGGTAGATGCTAAAAATTACTGAAATGCGGACTATAGTTTATAATAATTTGTAGAGCGCCGTATTTGTGAAAAATCACCTCAAGAGCGATATTATTCTTAAAATGTTAAACTGTGACCCTTTTTAACGAAGGTCCTTTTTTAACGCGACCGTTTTGCATTTCGTCTGTCTGTGAATTAGTTTGTACATATCATTTCCGTTTAATATTTAACTGTCCAATAAAGTTTTTTTTTTTTCAAATATACAATCGTCGTGTCTATTTGAACTTTCCTTAGTATTTTTTTCAATATTATGGTACCTACCTACCTGTCTGAAGAGAGTTTGAAAAAAATAAATATCATTGAGAGAATGACGTTTCTTTGGACAAATTGTATATATCCTTATTTTTTAAAATCTTACATAAAATATATGGTTTAAAATTAAGTAGATGCGTATAAGTGCGTAGGTACTAACTGTAGTATATGTAATTATCCATGTATTGGATCATTCGGAAACGTTCGGGTTCCGCCAAACGTTGACGAACGTCTCATGGGTCAGACAGCGGTCTCTCCCGTGGCAGCGCTCAGAACCATTTCAGTAGCCTTAGTAATCACTCGCTACGTTAGACAATAATATAATACTATTCAATCCATTGTACATCACAATAAATAGACGAAAAGAACTTACGTGTACATCTCATTATTTGTGGGCTAGTAAGGCCACAATAAAAGAACATTACACTAATAAAGATTTTTTAAATTTGATTTCCTAATGCAGATGCGAAGTCTACTGTTCAAATATACAAAATATACAAAACTTTTATTACAAATTAAAACTACATTTAAAAAAAATCTTAATAACTAAATAAGTAACACCTTCCTCCCATACATACAAGCATACCTTTTCATAGGAGGACATCTTTAAAAATAGAAAAAATAAAAATAAATATATAGTTTTCCAAATAAGAGTAGAAAACTGGAGGTTGTTGTTCAAATGGCAATACTAATAATATATTTCATGGTGGAAATGTAAAGACTTGTAACCTACATTCTTGTAAAAAATTATATGGGCACAAAAGTTAAAAAATATTTTTCATCGCAATATAGATACCCACTGACTTCAAAATTAGAAAAAATCGTTCTGAATCGATGAATGAGGATCCCATTTCTATCTCTCAACCACTTGTACTAGCTTTTCACCGCATCCCTCCCCCGTAACACGAGTCGACAATGTCATCAGTCCGTCGGAAGCTCTCGAATGACGCCGTCGTCGGATGTTTCTATGTAGGTTTTAATTCGCTTTCGACGCAAGACAGTTTGGCGTCTTCACCGGTGCTTTGGGTGTGACGTATAGTTTGTTGTTTCAAGTAGAAGAGTTAGAAGCGAATTATCTTCTGAAAGGTATGTATGTAATGTAGGTATATAATAGTTTAAAAAAAACGAAGTAAAGTAGATAACATAATAAGGTAAGGCGATGAAAAATTTTGCTGTGTGCTTGAATGAAATAAATACATTCCTCAATGAAAAAGGCATAAATCACCCTGAATTACAGAACGATAAATTAAATGAGCTGAATCTAAAACTGCGTGGAAAGGGAAACGCAGCCTATGTTTTGGGTAGAAGAATTGGTTTGTTTCGAAGAAAAATTAATTATTTTTGCAGAAGATATTCAGAGCGGTAAATTAATTCATTTTCAATTTCTAAAGCAATATCGCGATAAAACAGTGCAACTGTTGACACGAATTACTTCAGCACAGTTATAAAAAAATTAAAGATGAATTTGCTGACAGATTTAAGCAATTCAAAACCAACAAAAGCACTCTAGCATTCATAGTAAATCCTCTCAACACAAGTTGTACTATTTACTGTTGGCAAGAAAAAGAAAATTGGGCTCTTTAAAAACTTTGAAATTTTGTAAATTGTAATTTTTTACTCTTCCGACTCAAAAGGTTGCCGACCCCTGTCTAGAAGCATGAATTGTTGGTATTTTTTCAGGTGATATCAAAAAAAGAAACAAATAATATTTGCACGAGCCATTATTTTACCAAATATTTATTAAACATTAAAGAACACATAAAAAAAAAATTACGAAAAAATTCAAAAAGTTCAAGGTATTGAAGTGGGCGTCTAAAAAACCGTCGCGCCCTGGTTGACACGATTACAACCCTCCTAACAATCTAAAAAAAAATCTTCATTTTTTGACCAGTTTTTTTAAACTTTTCCAATTTTTTTAAAAGTAGTAGTAGCAAAATTTTGTTAGTGCGATAGAGTAATCAATATTATATATTATTATAAAAGAAAGTCCAAAAAAACGTGCGGAACGCAAAAACTCAGAAACGAGTGCCGGTACGATCAAGAGAGTTATATGGTATGGTAGATCTCTATCCCCCCTAGGGCATAAGGGTATTCGTTTTTACCTAAAAGGCTTGCTTTTGAAGAAATAAGGGCTGAAAGTTATAAGAAGACTCTAGAAATTTCAAGAAGAGTCTAGAAGATTCCGGAAACTTCTAGAAAATTCAATAAAACTCTGGAATGTTCTGGAAGAAGTGGAGGAGTAAGTCAGCGATTCTAGAAGGTTCCGGAAAGTTCAAGAAGGTTTGATAAAGCTGTAGAAAGTTCTGAAAGGAGTGGAGGAGTGTTCCGGTGTAGAAAGTTCCGGAAAACTCTAGAAGGTTCGATAAAGCTGTAGACAGTTCTGAAAGGAGTGGAGGAGTGTGTCGGTGTGTCTAGAAGGTTCCGAAAATCCTAGAAGATTCCACAAAGCTATAAGAAGTTCTAGAAGGTTCGATACGGCTGTACAAAGTTCTGGAAGGAGTGGCGGAGTAAGTCGGTGAGTCTAGAAGGTTGTGGAAAGTTCTAGAAGGTTCGATAAAGCTGTAGAAAGATCTAAAAGGTGTCGCGTAGTATGTCGGTGAGTCTAGAAGGATCTGATGGTCCACAAATGTTTTATAAAATTGTGGATGGAGAAAGTTCTAGAAGCTTTCAGAAATAATTGGCGGTGAGTCTAGAAGATTCCGAAAGTTCTAGAAGGTTCGATAGAGCTATACAAAGTTCTGAAAGGAGTCGAGGAGTGTGTCGGTGTGTCTAGAAGGTTCCAAAATATTCTAGAAGGTTCCATAAAGCTGTGGAAGTTCTAGAAGGTTTGATAGGGCTTTACAAAGTTCTGGAAGTAGTGGCGGAGTAGTCGGTCAGTCTAGATGGTTCCGGAAAGTTCTAGAAGGTTTGATAAAGCTGTAGTAAGTTCTGGAAGGTTCCATAAGTCTATAGAAAGTTCTGAAAGGAGTGGAGGAGCGTGTCGGTGTATGTAGAAGGTCCCGGAAAATTCTAGAAGGTTCCATAAAGCTGTAAGAAGTTCTAGAAGGTTTGATAGGGCTGTACAAAGTTCTGGAAGAAGTGGCGGAGTAAGTCGGTGAGTCTAGAAGGTTCCGGAAAGTTCTAGAAGGTTCGAAAAAGCTGTACAAGTTCTGAAAGGAATGGTGGAATATGTCGGTGGGTTTAGAAGTTTCCGGAAAATTCTAGAAGGTTTGATAAAGCTGTAGAAAGTTCTGAAAGGAATGGTGGAATATATCGGTGAGTTTAGAAGTTTCCGGAAAGTTCTAGAAGGTTCGATTAAACTGTAGAAAGTTCTAGACGGTTCCGTAAAGCTGTATAAATATCTGATAGGAGTGGAGGAGTGTGTCGGTGTGTCTTTCTAAAGAAGGTCCCGGAAAATTCTAGAAGGTTCCATCAAGCTGTAAGTATTTCTAAAAGGTTCGATATGGTTGTACAAAGTTCTGGAATGAGTGGCGGAGTATGTTGGTGAGTCTAGAAGATTCCGGAAAGTTCTATAAGGTTCGATAAAGCTGTAGAAAATTCTGGAAGGAGTGGAGTATATTGGTGAATCGAGAAGGTTTTGAAAAGTTTTAGAAGGTTCGATAAAGCTGTACAAAGTTCTGAAAGGAGTGGCGGAGTATGTCGATGAGTCTAGAATCTTCGGAAAAGTTCTAGAAGGTTCGAAAAAGCAGTTTAAAATTCTGGAAGGAGTGGCGGAGTACGTAGGTGAGTCTAGAAGGTTCCGGAAAGTTCTATAAGGTTCGATAAAGCTGTAGAAGTTTCCGGAAAGTTCTAGAAGGCTTGATTAAGCCCTAGAAAGAAAGTATGTCGGTGAGTTTAGATGGTTCCGGAAAGTTCTATAGGGTTCGATAAAGCTGTAGAAAGTTCAGAAAGGAGTAGGGGAGTATGTCAGTGAGTCTAGGAGGTTACTAAAAGTTCTAGAAGGCTTGATTAAGCTCTAGAAAGTTCTGGAAGGAGCGATGGAGTGTGTCGGTGAGTCTAGAAGGTTCTAGATAGTTCTGGGATGCTTAAGGATGTTTTGGAAGGAGAAAGTTCTAGAAGCTTTCAGAAATGAGTGGCGGACAGTATCGGTGAGTCTAGAAGGCTCTAGAAAGTTCTAGAAGTTTGTATAATCTTAATCTTCAATATAAATTGTTAAAAAAGTGTATAACGTGCATGCCGCTAAAATTCAAAGACGGGTCCCGGTACGATAACGGGAGTTATATTGTGTGGTAGCCCTCCCTACCTATGAAGAAAGTTCCCGTTTTTACCTGAATGGCGTGCTTTGAAAAATACAAGGGCTGGAAGTTTCGCCCCCTTGAAATTTCTAGAACAGGTGAAAACATTCCAGAGTATTCTTGAGCATTCCACCACATTCCAGAACATCTCGGAACATTCTGGAATGTTGTGGAATGTTCGGGAATAGGATGGAATATCCCCGATCATTGCGGAACATTCCAGAACACTCCTGAATGTTGCGGAATGATCTGGAAAATTATTCTGGAACATTTGAAGTATTTTTTGTATGGGGCTACCCATATAGATATAAAGCAAGATCCGTCGTGGATTAGAACGTCAATTCAATCTCACATCAAATCCCTGAGCGAAGCCGGTCAACCCAGTCAGAGTATTAGAGAGAATTCCACAACGTTCCAGAACATACAGGAACATTCTGGAAACTTGTGGAATGTTCGGGAATAGGGAATCGGGAACATCAATGTGAAACTTTCCAGAACACTCTCGAATGTTGTCCCGAGCGAAGCCGGGTAACCCAGCTAGTGCATAGATAAGGCTCATACCAAATTTCAAGTAAATTGGTTCAGTAGTAGAACTTGAGATATTGTGTCAACGGTCTCGAAAAAAGTAGTTTCTATCTATTCAGATTCTAGTTAGATTCCGTCTAAACCGGTCTAAATACACTAAAATGGCTGTAACTTTTAAAATAATTCGAATTTTAAGGAACCAATTCGGGAGCGGGTATGGGTACCGCCGCCCCGGGAACCGTTTATTGAATAACAAATACCTCTGCCATTAGTCACCCCAAGTGGTTTTCTACGTTTGGTAATTTAGCAGGGTTGCCCGGGTTCATAGGGTGAGATTTGTCCAGGTCTTGGCGGCGGATGCGTCTGCCCACCAGCTGCATGGCAGGCCGGGTTGAGGGAGTCCCTTTGACTTCTCCAGCCGACTCCCTCGAAACATCGCCTTGCACCGCAGTGGGAGGGATGGATTCATACGTCCGTCACTCCTGGACACACTAACCCTAAGATTCCTACCTACCCCTAACATCCGTTCCCTTCTCAGAACTTCCTTTCCTTCCTTTCCTAAAGAAGTCATATAAAAAAATAGATATTTTTCACATACTTCAATTATTCTTTTTTATACATGTAGGTATTTAAAATTACTGATTTCTGCATTTTTATATATAAATTCTTTGACAAATAAATTTTGAATGAGAGACCTAGGTATAATGCCACTAGCCGAAATGACAAATGGTAATATTTTTATAGTCTGAGAATGCCAAATTCTTTTAATCTCATTTCCTAAATCTGTATATTTTCTTATTTTTTCAGAAACATATTTTTGAATATCACAGGAATTTGGAATAGCTACATCAATGATATAAGTTTTTTTTTTTTAATTTTTTCATGTAAAACTTATCAGGTCTATTATGACCACGGAGGAAAGAATAGAGTGGAGGTGGCGATAGGAACTTTTTCTTCGAAAATTTTGTCCCAGTTTGCGGTAAGAGGTAAGGGACACGCGGTAAGTATGGGTGGGATTTAAAATGGATATGCCCATCCCTCTGGCCAGAATGGGGACTAATCCCCAGTTTTAACCACTTCACACTACTATTTCTTATTATTTCGTTTTTACTTATTATTTCTTATATTATTTAATTTTTGGAAATTTATTACAAGGGTTTCTTTATCAAGAGTTAGATAATACAAACAATATCAAATATTAATAAACTTTCTTTTATTAAATATCTTCTTAGTAAACTACACAACAACAAAAATAAGCACTACCTTCATGTAAAATTATTACAAAAAAATAGTAATTTTAACCAACAAAACATAGTGGTATTCAATGCTCACATTAAAACCCATTTTTTTATTTATTGATTCTTCACAAGGTAGATATAATTGTTAGTAATTATTTCAATTGTTAACCTCACTAGTAGTTCAATCGTTTTGCCTGGAAAGTTTTCCGGGAGTTTTTAAAATTGCTATTTTTATAGATTTCAATGTGCTCTTTTCGAATTTTCACTTTGCCACCTCGAATCTAATTAATTTTTTCATATTCATTCATTTTTTATATACGAGAATATAGAACATTTTACAAACCTGATTTCCCAAGAGCAAATTTATCTCTACATTTGCACCTACTTCAGAAAACTCGGGCTCAGATTTCAGCGCCTGCAAGAAAGAGGTTCCCACAAAAAACGAATTATATAAAATATGATAGTGCTACAATATACCTTATCGTATGGATAAGCTATAAAGAGTATGGTGAAATACTCCCTCATTATTGTAATAGAATTGTCCAACCTATCTTTATAATGCTTTAATGATACACACCTCATTTTCCAAGTAAAAATCAGGGATAGTTCCAGGTCGCAGTTTTTCGCGTCCGTTTTTGGTGGTATAAAAGTCACAATATCTTTAAAGTGGTTAGAGCAAATTTTGGAATATTTTGTTGGATTCCAAACATCTTTATCTACAAGCTTGTTCCACAGCTCTCCTACCACTGAATCTACCGAAAACCCGTAAGATCAAAATATCAATAATATACCTGCAGCAAAAAATAGCCATAACTGGTAATCATACCCACTTTTTGCAAAATAACGTCCCATCTCACATCTCGCCGAGCGGTAAAATCATATTGGCTTTGTAAGGTAGTAAGCCACGCTCATGCCCCGCCCATTTGGGCCTGTTTGAAATTGTTTGATGCGATGGGCCTGTTTGCCCTAGTGCCATTTCCACTCTATTCTTTCCTCCGTGATTATGACTAATTGTTCTGTCTGTTAGTATAGTTTTATCATAATATATTTTATAAAAATTCATTTCTAAAAATGAATTTGGTTCATATTCATATAATGGTACTATTTTACGGCAGTCAATCAAGTTATGTTTAATTACCAAACTTTGGTGGATTATTTTTAAAACCTGATTGTGCCTAAATGTATACTCTGACGGCGCTAATATAGAACATCCCGATATAATATGTTCTATAGTTTCCGGAAAAGCCAAACATTTTCTACATAAATCATCAATTTGATTTATATCTTTGATTATATGCTTCCTATAGTTTTTAGTATTAATGACTATCTTGAATGGCAAGCATAAATCCTTCTATTTCTGCGCTCAACTCTCCAATACTCAACCATTTGTTTGACGAAAGTTTGTCAACATACGTTTGGTTGAGATAATTGAAGTGTTTTGCGTGAATACTTTTATTTGACCATGAATCTAATAATTCCTGGTTGGTATTTATAAGAATGTTGGCATTCTCGTCATATAAATTTAAAGGTGTAATGTTTCTATCTGCCTTGCAAATTATTTTGTGCATTTCTGAGCTATTAGCTTTCCTATGGAAAAAATTTCTAAGCATTTCTACCTGATTGTGTTTCAAAGATGTTATTTTGACTACACCTCAACCTCCTAAATTTCTAGGTAAATTAATTCGTTCTATAGCTGAATTTGGATGATGGCAATTAAACTTTGTTAACGTAGTTCTAATTAATCGTTCTAAACTATCTATATCTGTATTGGACCATTTAATTATGCCAAATGGGTACGTTAATAGAGGTATTGCCCAAGTATTTATTGCTTATATAAGATTATCATTTTAGTACCTAGGTATATAGTTTAGTCTTTAGTCTATGATAGTGCAGTAAGTAGGTACAATAATTATTCTATTTCGTTCTACGGTACAATATGACACTTTTAAATGAAACTAATTAAATATATTATTATAATATTTGACATAAATCATAAATAAACAAACAAAATTAATTATTTATAAGAATAACATTGATTATCCCAAGTCAAAAAGATAACAATTTATAATGAGCTCACTTGCATATGAGTAGGTACACAGTACACTGAGATATGAAAATAATATCGTTCGAATTAATGCTTAGTTTCAACGTCGCTTTGTATTTTTATAATCATTCTTTATTATTTTAATTATAATTTAAGAGCTGTTATCTCTACATATTATAAATTAAAGGCCTCCGCCGCGTCTGTCTGTCTGTTCGCGATAAATTCAAAAACTAATGAACAGATTTTATTGCGGTTTTCACCTGTAGATAGAGTGATTCGCGAGGAAGATTTAGGTAGGTATATACATATAATTTGTCAAGGTTTTGTACGTGTACATTAGTTGAAATATATAATTAAAGGAGAATGTCTGTATGTGGTGGACGAGCTGGCTGGCAAGCGGGCGGTGTGGATTTTTTTATTTTTTTTTTTATTTTTTTTTATTTTTTTTTATTAGGTTTGTCAACAGTGATTTACATCAAAGCTTTCACAGATAAAATTACACTGAACATGGTTGATGCTATCACTAATTAAAGACAAACACAGCATTGATAATATAATACTTACATATACATTACATTCATTCACACAACACATACTATACATTACAAAATAATAATTAACAAGTTTACAAGTAACAAGTTTTTAGAACAATGAGTTTATAGGTTCATAAGTTTATAGAACAACGTAATAGGGAGCTTTAAAGCTTGTTAAGATTTGATTTGAAGTTGGCCAATGTTGACATTGTCAAGGTTATGTGAACACATTTTAAAGAATTCAGAAACATTCTATTGTCGTTGCACCACTTTGAAACTCTGTTTATATCATTTTGGAGAAGTATTGAGTCTAGTAATGTATGGATAATTTTGAATATCTTACAATCATCAGCAAACAACAAAATTTCAGAATCCAAAATAACATCGCACAAAAACAAGAAACAAGATTGGGCCCAAATGGGACCCTTGCGACACTCCAGATGGCACATCTAATCCTCTTGACTCATAGCCATCAAATACTACTCTTTGTATGCGGTCAGTTAGATAGGAGTAAAACCAATTTAGTAAGGTACCATGAACACCCATTTGTTTTAGTTTATGAATTAGTAATCTATGATTTACTTTATCGAAGGCCTTACTAAAATCTGTGTAGATTGTGTCTATCTGTTGACCTCTATCGACAGCTTCGGTTAAGATATTGACATAGCAAAGTAAATTAGAGGATGTTGATTTCTGGGAGAGAAAACCATGCTGTTTTGGAATTATAAGATTTTTGAGATGATAATTCAGATATGGACAAATTAATTTTTCAAAAATTTTCGCAAATGAACAGAGAATAGAGATGGGTCTATAGTTTGTGACTTCGTGAAGGTCTCCGCTTTTAGGTATTGGTACAATATTAGCCTGTTTCCATCTTGTTGGAAAAATGGATGAAGATAATGATTTCCTGTAAATGATAGTCAGAGGGAGTGCGAGACTGTGTGCACATTTTTTTTATTAGGAGTGGTGGAATTTTGTCGGGGCCAGGGCCTTTGCTTTGGTCGAGGTTAAGCATTTCTATTTTTACATCGTGTACACTAATGTTTACTGTGTGCAGAGAGCTGTTCGAATAGTCTATTGATTCCGATTGAGGTTGAGTCTCTTCATTGCTTCTAATGTCATCTTTCTCATACACTGATGAAAAGTGTTGGGCAAATAGTTCGCTGCTTTCCTCGCCGTTTGATGATTTTTTTCCTCCAAACGTCATGTTTTGGGGGATAGTACTTATGTTTTGTTTCTTGTGTTTGACAAATCTCCAAAAGGCTTTAACGTTATTATGATTAACCAGACACGATTCTATTTGTTCAATGTGTTTAAAGTGGCAATTACTAATGAGTTTGGAACAACGGGTGCGTAAGAGTTCGTAAGAATTTCTATCACGTGGATTCTTATATTTTTTATAGAGAAGTCGAAATTTATTGTTTTCTTTTAGTAATTTAACTAAGTCTGGTGAGTACCAGAGGGGATGCTGCCTGTTGCGATTTACAAATTTGGTTACGCATTTCTCAATTATACGATACAAATGAGTGTAAAATAAAGAAACCATATCGTCTACCGACATGACATCAGGTAAAAGAAGTGCCCAATTCAGTTCTTGTAATTCCTGATTGAATTGAACGTAATCATTCTTATTAAAATCATATTTAAGTAAGTTTTTATTTTTTAGCATTTTTGTTAATTTGAAATCAAAACTAAATTCAATCTCTAAAGGTGGATGATGTATATCAATGCGACTTGGGATTTCGGTACTTTGCCTGACTTGTATTGTTTTTGAATTGGATAGAACGAGATCTAAGATTCTACAGTTACTATTAGCAATGCCATTGAATTGATTGAGGTTATTTAGGGCAAGAAAATTTACAAGATGGTTACCGATGTCAGCATTATAATTTTCTGGAGATAGGGAATGAGTCTGGTTTGGTTCGTTGTGGGTCCAACCGATATTTCCCAGGTTGAAATATCCTAAAATTAACGTATTTGATTCACCAACGGCATCCATAACATTGCCAACTTTTTTAAAAAAATAATCAAAATTATCAACAAGCAACGGGGGAGGTATATAAACAGCACATATGTAGAGACATCTCGTTAGTTTATTCTGGCTGAATTTGATGGTCACCCATACGTCTTCCAAGGTACTTTCTCAATGCTTACAGCGGTTAGTTTGATATTCTTGTAAAACGGCTATCAATACACCCCCTCCGTCACTTTTGTGGTTGGAGGAACTGCCACGGTCCCTTCTAAAAACATTATAACGCAAGCCAAAAATTTCAGCATCAGAAATAGAGTCGTTCAAGCATGTTTCTGTTAGAATAATAATATCAAAATTGTTATTAAGTATTTCTAAGTAAACTTCATTAAGTTTTGTCCTTAAACCCCTGACATTCTGGTAATGATTTGTATTCAAATTAACAGATGGCGGTGTTAGTTAAAAGGTTGGGTAACCATCCAGTAGATGTCATTGTGTTTCGTTAGCCACAGCAACGCGTTTCCGGGTCAGCTAGTACATTAATTAAATAAGTATTTTACAACTGAAGACAATATTGACTCTCCGATGAAAATTTGAAACCGAAAATCAGAAAAAGATTCGGTCGCATCTAGGAATTGACCCCGCGATCTTCTTAGCTTTGCCGGGATCTGCTCTAACCGCTGAGCTAATTCTCGACCCTGTCGCCTTCGGTCTTATTTAACTGTATCATATTGTATCATCTAACTATATCATGCTTCGACTAAGAACTACTAACATTATCATCATTTTCTTAAGGCGGTACACAACCCTAATCATTTTTGTTTTCTCAAAACTCACATTTTAATAATTTCCGGCGAATTCGTAACTATAATAACTTTTTTTATTTCCATGCCGCACAAGTAATGCGAGTTATTTTAATTTTAGATGAATAAAAACAGTACCTTACCATTCATATATTTTACGTACAACGATTTTAAAACTTTATAACCCGTTTTTTCAACTATAAAGTTAGCGGTAAGCACCAGATTTTATTTTTCTAGACGATGATTTAATAACTTTGGGAGGACAACTTGGAGACACATTTGAAATATTTGTAATACGTCCTTCAGAATTAATTAAAATGAACGCGGCAGAAAAGTCGAATCTTCAGGCCTGCTAGGGTGAATTCGACCGTACGTTCGTCCAATGCGCCGTGCCGCGGGGTATATTTGTTGATACGCTTTCTTCACTTAAGTCGTTAAGATTCCCACATTATTTTTCTTCTTCTTCTTTTTTCTGATACGACAAATTCGACAGTAGGTCTGTCCAATACACGGGTCGCGAGTCGCAATTTGTGTACACGGCTTCTTTACTTACGTCGTTAAGATTCTGAATATATTTTAGGGTATATTGTCGTCGAGCATAACGCGTTTGAGAGTCGCTAGTCGCTATCGTCCGCCTTGATTAAATATTTTAATTTGAGGTTTTACTCTGTAAGTTATTCCAAATATTAAAAAATATATATTTTAGGATTGCTGTTGTCACGTTTCACATAAAACAAGATAGAACAGAACACTTTTGAATCTATGTAGGTATATAAAAATGAATTCCTGTTTCCCTTAGTTACGCCATAACGTCAGAACGACTTTACCTATTTCATTCATCTTTTTTTAAAGTTTTCTAATACTTTGCAGAAGATTCTGACGGAAAGAAAAATTAAGAAAATTGAATAATTTCACAAAACTTAAGACTATTTTAACTTCGCACGTTTGAAAGTTCGCGCGTTTGATGAAATTGAATTTAGCAGGCAGCTGTTTTTTTTTTAAAAGAATTGCCTATGGATTTTTTTTTAATTATAGATATTTTAAATAGGTAGGTACCCATGATAGGTGCCAAATTTGATTGATTGTTCTTATAATATACAAAAATGAATATTTGTAATATACGAAATATTAAAATTTTAATTAAAAAAATTTAATACGTGGCAAGCGAGCTGTTTGAAAACTGAATGTACTGGGACTGAATATATGGAACGCGGGACGGGGGAGCGGAAGAGGGTAGAGGGTGAGCGGGAAAGGTAGAAGGGAAACACGGGAGGGTAGGGGATGCGGGAGGGGAACGGGGACGCACGGGAAAGGACATGCAGGGAGAAACAATTTATTTCTTTGAATATGGCATTGCATCGAATGCCGGGAACCAGCTAGTAGAAAATAAAATTATAAAATAAAGAAATGAAAAGTAATTTAAAAATAGTTTAACTACGTAGATAGGTTAGGATACATTAGTTTTTTTAAATACATGTGTTTGGATTTCGATTTCGTTTTCTTGAATAAATGTATGAATGAAGTGAAAACTAACCCACTTCCCGATCGATCTGACAGACTCTTTGTCGATGACAATTCACTCTATCATTTTTTGGTGGCAATCACACATGCACACGCGGACATAAGCATATCTCTGAAATTGGAGGACGTTACAACAGTTAAGTAATGTATGAAATAAATGTCGGTGCTATCTAATTGGTATTTGGCTCAGTTATTATCGTCTCCAGTCCAACCAAAAGAAATTTTAAGTTTACTCTAAGATTACATTCATAGAAAACACCCCTCCCCACTGCAAAACACCCCCTCTCCCATGCGAATGCTATAGCTGCGCCCTTGGGTAGGTGGGTACTTAGGTATATTTATTTGTTCAAACTGTGTCAAATATTGTCATTTATCTATTGTATTATACATTATTAATTAGTACACAAAAAATAGTGCGGATAAAAAATAAACACTATACCTAATTAAAAAAAGCTACTTTTACCATTAACTGATTATTTCTAAATCTTGTGTTTTATGAAATATCCATGTTTTCGATTTATTATTAATTAGTAGATAATAATTTATTTAGAAGTGCATCAAACTTAATAATTTTTAACCTTTCCTTAACCCTATAAAACCCTTATTTTTACCTACCTTAAAGATAATGGATACGTCTTAAGCAGGCAAAACTCGACAAAAATCGATTCGAACCCGATTGGTTATAATACCGGAGCCACGCCCATTGTCGGACCGGATTGGACAGCCGGCGCGGATTAATGAAAATAGGCCACGTCTTTCCGCGCCGTCCAATAGAATTTTGTCTGATCCGATTTTTGTCTGATGTGTGCGGTCTGTCTTAGAGACGTACTGAAGTTTAAAATTGTATAGGTATTTGACATATTATCATACTTACACAGTTTAAAGGTAGTTGAATAATTAGTTTAGGGTTTTGTACTATAAAACCAAATTTTTATAAAAAATATATTGTAAGTAGGAAATTAAAAAAATAACAAAATGCTGTAAACCTCTTAAAAATCAACTACAAAATATTAAGTCTTTTTTTAAATTAAAAACAACGTTTCATTTTATGTCTAAATCGTATTTTTTTAAATACTATGAAAGTTTAAATGCTAATCAATCGTTATACATTAAAAAATTCTCTAAATCACATTTTTACGAACAAGTCTGAAACGTCTGGACGTATGGTGAATGGATTTCTCCGTATTTATTGTTACTGTGGTGACAGAGCCGCCCCGCGCAAACTCTGCTCGGCAACTGAGCTAACTGAGATAGACAGTGCGCTACGTTACGAAATAAAAAAGACAGCAATTCTTGTGTGTCGCTTACGTCTCTCCTATCTTTCTAGAGTTTACTAAACTTCAACAGAAACAACTATTTAAGTCAGGAGACACGCACAAAATAGGATTAGGTTCTTGGTTTGGGTCATTCTTGATAAACTTGAATTTATAACGAACGGCTAGAAGATTTTGAAGGTACGGGGCACTTTCTTTTGAATCACAAACCACGTTACACAAACCTAGCGTAGCCGCTAAACTACTTGAAAACTGGTATGTTTTTCTTGCCTTGACGCGAGTAGGCGTTATAAAGGGGCACTTTCTTTTGTATCACAAACCATGTTACACAAACCTAGAATTCCCATGAAGTCTGCTACGCTTTGCTCTAGCATCTTTTTCTTTTAATGTAATTAAGGTGAATCAAAAGATTTTTTCAAAAAAAAGTGCGTATTAACCATTGCCAGCGATCTCAAAAATTTACCCAAATAAAAGTGCGGCGAATAGGAAAATATTTATTTAAAGTTTTACGTCAAACCACAACAAATCTTCAATACAAAAAAAGAGGGTCTTCTACGTAGGTACCTACTGAGTAAGTTGTTATCTCTTCTTATCCCAATCTCTTATCTTTATTCACGAAAACGTCACAACATTCCCGCCATATTATTAAAAAAAGTAGATGTTATAAATGTGAAGCAAATATATCATGAAACCACTTACCGTTTCCAAATATATGATAATGGGACTCGATATCCTCGGAACATTTTCGCACCAAAGGAGTTCTTTCTGTCAGGTGTTCGATCGAATTGTCACATTTCTCATACAAACACACATTCATTTTAACACAAGATCAATAAATAATATACCTCTGTCTCGATATTAACACTCACTTTTCAACCAGAAGTTCAGCGACACTAATTTACAATTTATTTAATATCACTTAACGATAAACGATTGTTTATAAGTTGTTTGCTATAAGTAAACAGAATATAGACATATTCCAATTAGAATTCAACTAGGTACTGTACCTACCTAGTCTAATGCAACTAACTTCACTCTAGTTCGGTACGTACTCAAGTCGCATAGGAACTAGGAACGAACCACTATGAATTGGATAGTGGTACCCACCTACCTAGTATTTGTTCAGATAATGATTAACTACATCGTTTATATTATGTTAGCCATTCATTCGTCAAATGATGCTTCACAATATTATTGAAATGTGTGTGTGAATGATAAATCAACTTTATAATAACTGTTTCCTGAAGTAGTGGATATCACATAATAAATATGTAGGTAGGTACTATCTAATCAAATAAATAACTATTAATCGAAGCTTGTGTGTATTGTATCTCTACATATTATAATTTAAAGTCCTCTGCCGCGTCTGTCTGTCTGTTCGCGATAAACTCAAAAACTACTGAACGGATTTTCATGCGGTTTTCACCAATAGATAGAGTGATTCATGACTCATGAGGAAGGTTTGGATAAATTAGTTGTCAAGGTTTTGTGTAAATTGGCTGAAATATATAATTAAAGGAGTCTCTATGTGGTGGACGAGCAGGCTGGCAAGCGGGCGGTGTGGATATGATTTGTATGCAAATTTACAGTTTTATGCCGAGGTTGATGAAATTTTGAACATGTGACCTTCAAAACAAGAGGAAGGTCACTGTCTATATTTGATTTCGAAAACTCTGTGTAAAGCCCGGGCATCGCCGGGGACTTTAGCTAGTAATAAATAAATCGAAGAATATTGTCTATCCCATCCCGCCCTATCCTATCCCCCCTCCCCTGTTGTCTAAAATAGTCATGTTTTTAGTCATGTAAAATAGTAATGTGTTGGTAAATATAGTCATCGTCCTATCCCATTACGCCCCCCTTGTGGTAATTCGCCGCCACTGATGTCACGCCCCACTTTCCAATTGAGAAGGGTTCGGTGAATGGGCATATGAAACTGGTGGGGTTAGTACCTCAAAAAGGGTAAGAACCACTGTTCTACACTTTTTAAGAACCACGTGATCTAGAGTGGTAATATTGAAAAATTCGGCAGCATGTTGATGTAGCTGAAAATGATTTTTAGTTTCATTTTCATTTTTGTATGAAGATATTTTCGATCTGCTGAGTCATAGCCTCCCCAAAATAAACAAAAAAACTTAAAAATAATTTCATTTTCAGCTACAACGTCAATAAGGTCGCACTTTTCAATCTTTCCACTCTCTGAAAAGTTATGGACCACCACCGTTAAAAAGGGGGGGCTACCTTGCACCAAACGGGGTAGTTATGATTTTTTGGTATGTTGAACATGACGGAGGCCTAATGAAAAAAAGTTTTCGACGTTGGCAGACCTTCGATCTTTGTCAAAAATTCAAAAAACAGCCAAATATTTTACCTTTCTTTCAGTTTTTGCCAATTTTGACCACGAAGAACTCAGCAAAGAATGTTAGATGCTTTTTAAAGTACACAAAATTTGCTATAATTTAAAATCTTTAACGTCTGTGAACTGGCGCGTCTGAGATTCAGCTGCTCAAAATTACCCAATTTTTTCATATTTTGTTAATTTAATAATTTTAGCAGTTTTAACTTGAAAAGTGTTAAATACCTACCAGGAGTTCAGAAAATTCAATAAATCCAAACCTGCCCCAAAAAGACACCCCCCCCCCCCCCCCCTCCCAACCTTCTGATAGATTTAAAAAAATTGTAAAACATGTGCCAAAATATTGGATGCCGTTGAATGTGACTAGTAATGTAAACATTTGCTTTGAATATAACTCAGTTTTACACAAATACCTGGTTCTAATATAATGCGGTAAATTCGCACCTCAGCGCGTGCCTCCCTAGTACAGTGGGCAAGGCGCCTGACAAATCTCAGCGGCCAGAGAGACAGACATCAAGCGAACGGAGGTTCGAATCCTACGAAATCCAAAAAAAAAAACATTTTTTTATTTTTGTGAAATCAATTTCCAATCTGCAAACCACTTTAAAATAAACAAGCAAAAGAAAAGAAAGCAACATCTAGCAACTTTCTAGTTTCACTTCTACCACGTGTGAATTACACCCTCTGATTTTTTTAAATATAAAAATACCTACGTAAAATTAATTGTACCTTTTACCTCCCACTTTTGTATTATAAGTTCATCTCCTAAAATTAGTTTTGTAAGTCACCGGGAGCAAGAAATTAAAATAATTTTTAAAAACTCAAATCCATCGATCACTAACCTTTCATCAATTTTGAAATTGTTGTTACTACTTTGTTTGCAAGAAAAATAACAAAATGTCCAAAAAGTTTAGTCATTTATCTCAAAACTAGCTTTTTGGAGACAAACCATATTGCAATTACACGGGTGAATTGAGTATGTTATGAGAAGGAAGTTGGGAGGGGAAAGAGATGAGAAAGGGGAATAGTCTGAATATTCAGATCTGGTCACCAAACACATCTATGTAATGCCATTTCAAGTAATGTATCGATTCACCAGGGCAATATGGAGGATATTTACCATTCTATATGTGAAGCACTGTAGATATTTAGTAGAAGGCTTGGCAAATATTGCACCTCTACAACGCACCGTTTGGTGGTGCTTGAGTCTACCAAACACATGCCATGCCAAAATGAAGAAAAAATATTGTATTTTTTATAAGAAAAACTCTCTTTTTATAACTTTTGAAGGTTATTCCCATCAATGTAATATATCATTGAAGAAGAAGATAACAATAACCATCCAAACGAAAATATGAAAGAGAACAAGACACAGAAAAGGACAATGGAACTCGAACCCAGACCTCTCGTCTAACCGGGATGTGCGCGTTAACCAATTTCACTATTGCCACCTTCTGTCAAACCGTTGTTTGCGACAATTGTCCTTTTCTGTGTCTTGTTCTCTTTCATATTTTCGTTTAGATTATGATTGTTTTCTTCTTCTTCAATGATATATTACATTGATGGGAATAACTTTCAAAAGTTATAAAAGGAGAGTTTTTCTTATGAAAAATTGAATATTCATTAAGATTTTTATAAAAAGTTAATAGTTCCATATGAATAAATTCGGATATATTTATCCGAGACGCTATCCAGATTACAAACCAATTCTTAGAATGATTGTTTCCATTAAAAAGGGTACTTGCCCGCAGTACCGGATTATCCCTAAGGCAGAGTAGGCAACTGCCTAGGGGCCCCGCATCGGCTAGGGGCCCCGCGTCCGGAGAAAAAAATTACTTACTTCAATGCGGTGAACTCCATAACTCGTCACCGGATCATTTGAAACAAAAAAAATCGAAATGCGTTTAAAAGGTAATATGTTTTTCTAGGAAGTCAGTCAGAGGGAGTTTTTTTTATTATTTTTATTTATTTTTGGCAGCATTTTGAAGTGAAAAACGCGATTTTTGCTAAAAATTTCGGTGAATTTTTTATTACAAAAATGGTAAAAAAACTCCCTCTGGCTACCTGTTGACTTATGTGTGGAAATGGTGTACAAAATTTCAAAAGCATCGGTCAATTCAAGTCAACATTTTGAGTTATGGATGTTGACGAACTTCAGAAATGTTGTTTGTGAGAAAACCAATTTAAAAATTTTTATGCTTGAAATATACTTGAATCGAGCATGAGGGTCGGTCCCTTGAAACGCTGTATCTTCGTTAGTTTTGCTCCAATATCCAATAACAATCCAATTGACACAATACTGACATGCCGTACATTCAGAAAAAAAGGCTCCTTCAACCCCCCCCCTCCCGTTAGTCCACCATTGGTAAAGGGGCCCCGAATCGGGCATTACCTAGGGGCCGCGACACGGTTAATCCGGCCCTGCTTGCCCGTAATATGGAAAAAAAATTATTAGTTGAAGATAATATTAATTCTAAAATTTGAAATATGAAATTGACAAATATGACGGTTGGACAGAAAGTGGCAATGGCGAAAATGGTTAACGCGCACGTCCCGGTTAGACGAGAGGTCTGAGTTTAAGTACCAGTTGCGACCATTGTCTTTTTCTGTGTCTTGTTCTCTTTCATATTTTCGTTAAGATTATTATTGTTATCTTCTTCTTCAATAAAAAATATTATTATTACATACTACATAAGAGTGACCCATATATTGTCCAGGGCCATTGTGATTAAAGCATCCTCAATTTGTGGAATACTGTGGGGCTAAGTGCAGAAGGAAAGGAGATGAGGAAGAGATGCAAAAAAAAAAATTTAATATTGTAAGCAATACATTATTGCGTTGAATTTATTCATCGATAAAATAAATTTCGGTAATACTTTGAAATTGACAACACAAGAAACTTATACACATTTTCTTCTAAATTTATAAAATAAAAACAATAATCCTTTGTTTTGTTATACAAACGTTATAAAATAAAAACAACTACATGCAACATATCCATTGTTCAATAAAATGTTATTCTTTATTCCGAATATGTAATACATACATAATGAATAAATGAGCACTGACATCTGTTGAAGGCTGCTGTAAGCATAGTTTAAATAAACGATCATTCAGCAAAATTGCAAACAAACACAATATTACATACATTATAAAGTTATCAAATAAATCAAAACCTGTCATTTTTTAATTCATTATTAACCCTTTCCCTGCGGGAAGCGCACCACTGCGCCACCCCTTACATGCCCTGTACGCGGGCGGCGCGTCTGTGCGCCGCGAAGTTTCTCCGGCATTATGTACACGAAACATACTTGAATATGGTAAAATTTATACTCCTAAAAATTCTCAAATCCTTACCCTACTGACATCTTGCGATATTTATCCGTAATACGTATTCTAATCAGAGTTACAGAGATTTGAAGGGACCTCCCAACTCAGAGCGAAAATTGAATCAGTTTGAATTCTTCCCGCGTCTTTACACACGCTACTGCGCAGGCGCCTCTCATAAGCACTCGTAAGATTCTCAAGCGAAGAGGCTCGCCGAGTAATACATTATTATATCGAATTAATTTTTCCTTTTTTGTCGATGTGAACTATTGTGATAAACGTGGACATTTATCTGATTTATCATATTTAAAAATAAGTTTTTTTTATAAATATACTTTCAGACTGTGGTAGAAATATAAAATTTGATCAGTATTAGATTATTTTTTTTAAACAAAAATAAGTGATTCAGAGTGTTTTTAGTGGACAATCAAGTGTAGTGATTTTATAACTCTTTACGAAAAGTTGAAGACGCTTGAATTTTTATCAATAATTGAAATTATTTTTATTACCAACATACAAAATGTCGGGTCGTAGTCTTAATGACGACGAAATAATTAGGCAACTTTAGAAATAGATTATGATTTCCAACTTAGTGAATGTGACGAATATAACAATTACGAAGCTGCAGTTGTTTTTATTATACGGCCCTTTTTGAAGTGTGTGTCAATATTTCATTCATCCAGCCAATCGAGACATCGCACCACAGTTGAAGAGCTGTACTCCGGTATGTTGATATGCTTATTGTGTTGACCTTGAAATATTAATATGGCGGCCTGACCCAAACGTATTCATAACACTACTGAGATAAGTGTCGAAGATTTATAGAGTCCCAATGATAAACCGAATGTTTATTTACACTTGAAAAAATACTTCAAGACATAAGTGATTTATTTTTTAAAACAAATATTAAAATCCACTTGTGATTATTGTTTAAAGCCATAAATTAGATTAGTGATAAATAGCCCCGCGTGTGAACGAAGTGACACATATTTTTGACGCAGAGAAAAGGTTAAATAAATGCCTTGGGATTATTATATTTGATGATTCACAGGTGAATAATGAAGTCAAAAATTAAAATTATACGATGACAAACTTTTATGTATGTGAGTATCTGATCAACAGTGTTGCCAGACGTACGATTTTTGCAGAAAAAAAATAAGAAAAAATTAAATGTTAAATTTTTTACAAGAACAACCTCTTTTTAAAACTTTTTTAAGGTTATTGCCATAATGTAATATACCATTGAAGAAGAAGATAACACTAATAATCTAAATGAAAATATGAAAGAGAACAAAACACAGAAAAATAGAAAAACATAAGTCCCAGTTGCGACCATTATCTTTTTCTATTTTTCTGTTCCATATGTTTGTTTAGATTATTAGTGTTATCTTCTTCTTTAATGAAAAATTAAATGTTCCATGCGGGCAACATAATTCACGATTTTTCAAAAACAAGAGTCTGTTTGTTAAGACAAAAGAATGCGATGGATGCATGCATACGCCATGCAGGTACTACACATTGGTGGAGCGGGAAGAGTTTTGTAGTTTAGGTAGTGTCATTTATGACTGAAATAATAGAATTTTTTTTTATATTGTACCGTGCATTTTCTAGGTTGCTGCTTGCCGCTTACCGCTGGTAAATCTTGTTTATTTGTTATTTCATATGGTAAAAATCCCTATTTAGTAAAATAATAATCTGGCAACGCTGCTGCACATTAACTATATTATTTTTACAAGTGGAATGTTTATAATGAAAGGAACCGTTAACTCTCGGAATGCCGACCTTCCGAGATTTGTGTGCCAGGGATATTGCCAGCTGACACATTTTCTTAACAACTTGATTAATTGATTTTTTATTATTGTAGAAAGCAATCACTTTGTGGTTTGACATATTTAATAAAATAAAATACTTTTTTGTTTAAAACCACGATATTTATTAATTTTTTAACCGACCGGTTTCGCTTAACTTAAGCATCTTCAGGGTACAAATTAATACTTATAGTATTAATTAAAAAATTAATAAATATCGTGGTTTTAAACAAAAAAGTATTTTATTTTCTTAAATTGATTTTTTTTTTAAATTATGTTTTTTTAAATTGTACTGTTCTTATCAGATAATTTTTTAATATATTTTTAAAAAAATGTATATACAGTCGATTCCGCTAAATTGGTACACAGGTTTATCGGAACGGCTTGTTATTTGGGACAAAACACGAGGAACGGGAACCAAATAAAGTAACTACAGTGAAGCGATCTTAACCCCTCCGCAACGTAAGCAGATATATGCGTTAAAAATATGACAGCAGTCAAGTACAATAAGCGTGTTTACACGTCAGCGCGTGTGTCTCCATAGAAACCGTTATAATTCCGTTATTGTTTTAGTTACATCCGTAAAATAAAAAGTGAAAGGTCGATAGTGAATCATGCTGCACATCTCTATTCAAGTTGTCCATAGAAATACATAAAAAGAACATTCTGTCAGACGCGCAGTCTGACACATAATTTATCCCGCCAAATTTCCTACGGGCGCCCGACATTGTTAATTTCTATTAAATATTTTTATATGAAATGATAAAAAAGTGAGGTGACAAAAGTGTTTATTACACATTTATACAATAGAATAAGTATTGTTGTTTACATAATCTCTGATTTTAGTACCGTTTTCACATAAAAACATCATGTGAGTCATTTTCACATTTTTTTAATGTTTGCATTCTAAATTTTAATATTTACAAATGTTAATATTTATTTGTAATATAATAATTCGAAAGCTTATTTTGTAACCTGTCTAAAACAGTTTTTACTATTCGGCTACGTTCAGAAATGTTTCATTTATAGAGCTTTAATTGTGAAGCGGTGATAATACAAAGTTTTCGTAAAATGTCATTTCGTTTAAGACACCAAAAGCTAATATTCTCGAAAATTCGGAGGGGTTAAGAAGTTCCCTTTTAAGAAATTTCGTGGCTTAAGAAATTTGGTTTTTTTGGTCCCTCGGCTCGGCCCAAGGTTTTCCTCCTTAAGAAGTTTGTTTTTTCCAGTCCCTTGGAAAACTTCTTAAGAGGGTTTCACTGTAATACTAATTTACTTCAGTTATCTAGGACACCATTCTGTTTAATTGGGACAATTTCCGATCATATTTTTTTTATATGCATAACACACAGGAGCCCAAGCTGCTCCCAACTGTCTGGAGCCAGTGAGAATATGGCATCCCCAATTGAGGTATGTTGTGAGGCTGAAGGTAGTGGGGAGAGGGGAAGAAGATGGGGAAGAGAAATGTGGGGAAGCACCTGGCTATTCAGATCTGGTCACCAAACACGGCTAAAGCGCGTCGTTCATTCAGCAGTAGTTCGGTGGGCCTCGCCCAAGCTGGCTGTTCGCCATCCGCCGACATTCGTCAACTCAAAGTTGTCCAGTTCGCAGTACAAGGCTGCACTTGTAAAAAGTTATTTTCGAGCTTACTGTTATTATAATTTTTTTAAGACTACGTATCTTTGATCATTTTATTTGTCATATTTACCCGTAATCAGTAAATAATTTTTTTTTCTTAAAAATGATTACGTACAGAATATTACAGCCGCTTATTTGGGACAAAATGTTTGGGCCCGATGCGTCCCAACTAAGTGGAATCGACTGTATCTGTCTTATATATTGTTCCCAGGATAGCTAGCTAATGTTATAAAATAAGTAAAATTTTCAAAATTTTAAGTAACCCCCAACACAAACAAAAAAGAGCTGATGACCTTGAAACGCCAGAACAGATTTTCATGAATGTAGCTATGAATCATCTCGATCACGTCAGCTTTCAAACAAAAAAAACCGCATCATAATCTGTCCATTCGTTTAGGAGCTACGATGCTACAGACAGCCACACAGACAGTGGTCAAACTTAACACCCGTCATTTTTGCGTCGGGGTTAAAAATATATAATAAATAAATACGAAAATATTCTTGAAGTTTTATTATATGACCGGTCAGTGGTTGAGTGGGCATCGCGCTTGGGTCCCAGTCGGACATCGCATGTTCGATTCCTCGGCTGGCTAAGTCCCCTATCACGACACAAGCAAAATTTTCCACTTAGTGTGGCGGTAGTAAGAGATTTTCAAACGTTGTTGGGTTATTCGTAACCCGGGAATTTTTGTCTTTCTTTAACACTAGAGTACACGCGTGGGCTACATATGTAGCCCAGGGTATTGTTTTTGTTCATAATTTTGTGAAATCGCGTGATTTAACTTCCGAGTCTCTAGCCAAGCTCCGATTGGTTGTTGCTTGACGCATTCAGTGTGGCGTGAGTGATCGACGCTGGCGCACGTGCGAAAAATAACAATTTAAAGTTGTTGGGCTACATACGTAGCCCAACAATGCGCGATCGCAGCACAAGGAAAACTTGCTCGAAGTCTGAAGTTTTGTTAATATTTTAAGTTTAAGAAAGAGAAGATATATTTTTTTATTTCAGTTTACTTAATAAATGTCATTTAAAAATTAAACGATTATCTTTCAGTATATGTATTTCAATTTAAAATGGTTAAAAGTTAAGCCTACGCGAGCACTCATGAACATTTTAGAGGCGCGTGTACCGTAGTGTTAAAAAATATTTTCCATAAGCGAAACCAGTGATCGATCTTCACAATAAAAAAATAAATTATATTATGAGATTTTCCTGTAATACATAAATACAGTAATTTGGGCTTTGAAAATAGGAAATATTTTTCGATTTCAAAAATATAAAATTCTCAAGTTAAAATGAATAAACAAGAGTCTAGTATAATATTATGATACATTATTTCCTTGCCAGGCAAATAAAAAATAATTTATTATGCTATAAAATAAAATAAAGTTGGAAATGTGAGTGATACATTTAATAGGACTTAGGGTGCCCACAGAGAGGTTTTAGTAGCGGCAACAGTAGGAAAACTATTCAAAACAAGTCTCCCAACTAAAAAGTTTCACGTGTGCATATACGTTTTATCCATTATGGTACAGTGATACCTCGAGATACGAGTTTCATTCGTTCCGTAACCTTGCTCGTATCTCAAAGCAATTTTCCCTATTGAAATTAATTGAAATGCCATTAATCTGTTCCAGTCCCCAAATTCTCCCTTATAAGAAGATGAATACGTACAGTCATAACAAGCAAAAGGTTTTTTTACACTGTGAGTCAACATGTAGATCTTGAGAGAACTTTTTTGGTTTAACCGATTTTTTTACAGTCGGAACATGAAAAGGATTTTTCTCTACCGTGTGTCAGAATGTGCAGTATGTCAAAAATCGTTTTTGATAAAACAATTTTTTTACAGTCGGAACATGAAAAGGGTTTTTCTCTACTGTGTGTCAGTATGTGGTAAGTCAAAGATTGTTTTTGATAAAAAGATTTTTACAGTCTGAACATGAAAAGGGTTTTTTCTCCACTGCGTCTCAGCATGTGTCGAACATACATTTTGAAAAAATGATTTTTTGCAGGCGGAACATGAAAAGGGTTTTTCTCCACTGTGTATCAGCGTGTGTGTAGTCAAATTTCCCTTTAAAGAAAATGATTTTTCGCAGTCGGAACATGTAAAAGGTTTTTCTCCACTGTGAATCAGCATGTGGTTCGTCAAAGATCCCTTTTGAGTAAATGATTGTTTGCAGCGGAACATAAAAAAGGTTTATCTATGAGTCAGAATGTTTTTCTTCAAATTTCTCTTATGGAAAGATGAATATGTACAGTTTTAATAAGCAAAAGGTTTTTTTACGCTGTGAGTCAGCCAGACGTTCCTCGTATCTCAAATGTTGCTCGTATTTCAAAGCAAAACTTCGCTCGCTCAATAGCTCATATATCAATATCTTGTACGTTAGGGCACTTGTATCTCGAGGTACCACTGTATATCCTCCATATACCAAAATGAATTTTTATGCCTGCAAGTAAAGTGTCTCATCTGCGAGCGCCCTTAATTTAATAGTTATATTTGTGTGACAAGAACTAAAATGTAACATTGGGCAATGTGACAATTTCTACATTACAATGTATGATTGTGAATATGTAACTTGTACTCTCAAATCTTGGCATTGTTCTCATGGAAATCAATCAAACCGAATTCAACTGTGGTCATGTTTCTTATCTATAAATAAATAAACTACAAACAATCATTTATAACTTCATAAGCTAAGCTCTAGTAGGTTTATTGTTCAGATTGATTTATTATTATAGGTAACATTTTATTACATTAGGAATTTTAAATTTTTTATGTTATTTTTACGATACATAATATAATATTAACTATGGGACGGAGATTACATACTTATGATTGGCTTGGTTATGTTGCTAAAATATCATTCATTGACATTCACAAATACGAAAATAAAAAGCTAGTTTATTATTGTTATTTTATAATACGTAAGTACATAAAATTGATATGCATTAATATTGTCATTATAACAGAATAATTTCTGAATCACAACTGTCAGAAAACAATATAAAACGGTACAATTAGAACACAAACAATAAAATATATATACATGGGATCATATATCATTAAAATACATACATAGCTAAGCAATAACTTCTTTAAAATAAATAAATAATTGGAATGCTTAAAAGCAATTTCTATATACGACTTTAATAATACAGATAATTATGGTAATGTATGAATCATAGGAACTACATCACTTGAAAGCATTTATATTGACATTTAAGCAACACGTAATGTTAATTTGGGAGGCGGGAATGGGTACCGCCGCCCTGGGAACCTTTATTGGATAACCAACACCTATGCCATAGGTTAACCCAAGTGGTTCGCTACGTTTGGTGATTTAGCAGGGGTGCCCGGGTTCATGGGGTGAGGATTGTCTAGGTCTTGGAGGCGGATGACCAGGACATACTGAACCCCAGATTCCTACCCACCCCTTAAACCCTTTTCCTTCCCAGAACTCTCCTCTCCTTCCTTTCCTTACAAAAAAAAACCCTTCACACAGCATCCTCAAAGATGACATAGGCCCTGAGGGAAATTATTTTCCTCGGGGCCTCCTGTGTGGAGCTCTAGTAAAAAAAAAAAAATGTTATGATAAACGATTTTAAAAATCTCGAATATTATGTATTACATACACATATATTATATTGAAAAAAATAAACTTTTTCTTTCTGGCAACACTTTACACATAATGTATTATTGTATTCAAAATTTATTTTTAAGTAAAATAATTGAAAATAAAAAATAAAATCTACCCATTACATGGGTAAACGGTATATTTATAAAATTCTTTCCAATTAAATTGAAAACATTAGTCACAGAAACATCATAGAATATTTACAAATGTTCAAGGTAGCAAAATTATACACACATTTTATATTATGTACAGACACAGTTAGTTGTAGGCAATGAATTATATTTCCAATTATCAAAGGAAAACTAACTACCTAAAAGTATTATTGTTTTTGTAGAATTTAGGCTATTCTTTTCAGATTTTACAACGCTTTCGATGCGAGGTTAGTAAATATTTTGAGACAACCTTGTATAGGTTTTTAGATATTTTATAGCTTTATAAAGTATCTGTGAGATGAAACTGAATAAAATTTATCCCAGTGTTATCACTAGTTTTAATTTTAAAAAAGTCATTTTTAATTTTAAAAAAGTCAATGCATATTACTAAATACAGTACCTATAACTTGGTTAAAGTGAAAACTCTAGTAAAGGAAACACAGATTCAAGCATAAGCAATAGGTTTCATAAGTAAATATCATGCCCTATAAATAATATGCCCTATCTGTCAAAAGGGCGAAAAATGCAATATCAGTGCCAAAGTATGCACTAAAAATGCCCAATATGCACAATCAGTTCCATAATATGCACTAGCAATGCCCAAAAATGCACTATCAGGGCGAAAATAAGCACTAACAATGCCCAAATATGCACTATCAGTGCCAAAATATGTACTAACAATGCCCAAATATGCACTAACAATGCGTAAAATTGTACTATCAATGCCAAAACATGCAATGCCTAAATCTGCAATAACAATGCCCAAATCTACACTACCAATGCCAAAATATGTTCTACCAATGCTAAAATATGCACTAACAATGCCAAAATATTACAGATAAATGAAACAATGTTACTTTGTTTGAACCACTTGTATATTTGTGTAAAGTCGACCGGTTTCGGAACGACCGTTCCTTCTTCAGGGCAAACGTGTACTGATTTGACAGTTACAAAATATAATATAATATTCCCATCCACTATTTTGTAACTGTCAAATCAGTAAACGTTTATCCTGAAGAAGGAACGGTCATTCCGAAAACGGTCAGCTTTATTCAAATATACAAGTGGTTCAAACAAAGTAACATTGTTTCATTTATCTTTAATGGATAACCACAAAGTTATATGTAGCTACATTCAAAAGTATTCAAAATATTACACTCGTTCCGTAAATTAAATAGCTCATATTTTGAAGAATTTTATGGCTAAAGTGCGCATTAATGCCAGAAAAAGTCTCAAAAATGAACTAACGACCAAAAATGGCTCAAATATGCATTGACAAGCAAAAAGGCTCAAATATGCAATATGCGTAATCATAAATACAAATAATCCAATGTTTATAATATATGCACAAACATAAGTAATATACATTCCTTCATCACACAATATCCTAATTTTCAAGTCACAACAGCAAATTGTTTTATGTATAAAAATTTCATGGAGGGATGCGTAAAGTCTGATTCGAGCAGTAGTGGTATTAAGTACTGAAGTACATGGGAGAATCTAGTCAGAATTCATCCTTGGTACCGTCATCCCCGCCATCCAACTCTAGTCATAGGTTCAAGCCGAGGTATTCGCTGACAAAGACTCGCAGGACCTTGTTGATGTTTTCCACTGTGTCCATGTCGACGGCGCTGCGATTATCCGAGGGTTGGTGCCACACGTCGGGGAAGGGGGTGGGGATGAGATGCAGAATGGGGACATCTGAAAACAGAGATAAAATAATGATAACAAAAATAATGTTTACAGCTGTGCTTAACCAGATCTTTGCACAATGGCATATGTATACACCAGTGGCGGTCCGTGAGTTTTCAGTGAGCTAGAGTGCTAAGATTGAAAAATATGACGTTATTGATGTTGTTGTAGCTGAAAACGAATTTTATTATTATTTTTTTTAAATTTTGTATGAAGATATACTGAAAATCTTCATACAAAATGTTGAAATTCATTTTCAGCAACAACAATAATAATGTCGTATTTTTCAATCTTAGCACTCTATCTCACTGAAATCTTACGGACCGCCACTGGTGTATACTGTGTTATCAACATGTATGTGGCAAGTTTTCGCTAAGAATGGCTAAGCTGCTGACTTTAGCCGATGTCGGCTGGGATTACCCAAACCATATCAAATGATCGTTTCATTTATGTATATTACAAATCTATAATAGGAAAACTACATGAGACCCGACAAAGAGCTAAAAACGAAGGGGTGTCTAGAAAATACAGAAATTTTAGATAAAAACATGATTTCAGCGCAAAAATGAGTAATATAGTAGTGTAGTACCAATACACAAATACAATTTCAATTTGGGAGGCGGGTACGGGTACCGCCGCCCCGGGAACCATTTATTGGATAACCAACACCTCTGCCATAGGTCACCCCAAGTGGTTCGCTATGTTTGGTGACTTAGCAGGGGTGCCCGGGTTCCGGGGGTAAGGTTTGTCCAGGTCTTGGCGGCCGATGCGTCTGCCCACCTTCTGCGTGGTGGGCAGGGTCGAGAGAGACTGGTTGAGGGAGGTCTTTTATCCTCTCCAGCCAGAATCTCTCGACCCACCACCTTGGAGGAATGGATTCATACATCCGACACTCCTGGACACACTGACCTCCAAATTCCTACCCACTCCTCATACCTATTTTCTTACCAGAACTTCCTCTCCTTCCTTTTCTTAAAAAAAAACCTCCTCACAGCATCTCCTAAGATGAGATAGTCCCTGAGGGAAATTATTTTCATCAGCGCCTCCTGTGTGGAGCTAATGTAAAAAAAAAACTTCACCTCAAAACATTTGTAGTAATACAAAAAAAAAAGAGGCATAGCTCTTCTCCAGAAAGGAAAGACCTCCACATGGTGTGTCATCAGTAACATAAATATAGAAGCGTACCTCTCCTCAGGAAGGGTATGTGATCGTCCTCGATGTGCGCCCCATAGTGTCGGTTGACAAAGTATTGCGAGCGCGGGCCGCGCAGCTGTCCCATCTCACCCAGTCGCTCTTCAGCCTCGCTCAAGCGCCCGAACCAGCGCGCCGTGTCGGCAAAGTAGCTGTAGAACTTGGGGTTGCGCGCGCCCAGCAGGTCCAGCAAGATCAGCAGGTCCTGCAATGGTAACAAATATACATAACCATAACCACTGGAGTGATAACGCGAAATAAACAAATTTGCCTCGATTGCTCGAGATTTCCCGATCTCAGAAGATCATTTTTTAAATCTTTCGCCGACATTAAAAAAACCATACCTTCAAATTTTAACATGGAAACATAAAAACTTATTATAGTGCTATATAGCCAATGAATTAACCTGTATTTTACCGTTTTTCTCATATTTGTAGGATTTATAAAAAAAATATTAAAAACTCGTAAAGTTTATAACCATGCGAATCCTGAGTGTTTGCTACTTTGAAACTTCTGTGAGGGGTACTTATTCGAGTCAACATAGAATATTTTCGATTTCTGTATGTTCTTCTTCTTTGTGTGCCGTATCAGGTCCCCCCCCCATGTTGGCGATCACTCTTGAAAATAGCTCCTCCACACTTCTAATGCCGGTCCACTCTCGTATATTTCGCAGCCAAAACATTTGTCTTCTACCAGGCCCCCGGCGACCCTCCATCTTGCCTTTCAATATTAAATGGAGCAAGTGATATTTCTCCCCTCGAAGTATATGACCCAGATATGAAATTTTCCGGATTTTTATTAATGTAAGCAGTTCTCTATCTGCTCTAGCCCGCCTGAGAATTTCTGTGTTGGTGATCTGTAAGTTGTCTGTGGTATACTTGATAATAGCATCTCCCACACGCACACTTTGGAGCGATCGAGTCCCGCACCGAGTTCAGGCCGCCGCGCAGAAAAGTCTCACAATGCACTGCGCGGCGGCCTGAAGTGGTGCGGGTCTCGGTCCCTCCGAAGTGTGCGTGTGGGAGATGCTATTGAAAGGTGCATATCTATGGAAAAAGGACTTAATTTTAACCGTAAACAGCTGATCAAAAATTCGGTTGAAAAAAATATTTTAAAAATTTATTTTTAACATCGTCCTAAAATAGTCTACAAAGTTCGGATTTGCGACATCTATGGTCGTAATAGATAAAGCATTTCAATAACTTTGTTTTAAAATAATTGGCTGGCCATGGAAATGTTTTAAATAATTACAATAAATGTTTTACGAATGGTAGGAAATTGTGGTCCAATTTTGGATCGCTATCAATCGCAGAAAAATAAAAGTGGTCCATTTTTCGACCATAATCGCTCTAGTGGATAAAAGACACTTTAAATCAAACAAAAGGTTGCGATCAGGAGCAAAACAAAATTTAATAATTTTCCAACAAAACTACAATAATTTTTATTTTTACTAATTTGTATGTGAATACTGCACGAGTGCATTGCATGAGTCCTAACTACTCCCAACTGTCTGGAAACAGTGAGACTATGGCATTGTCAATTGGGATATGTTGTGCTGCTGAAAGTAGAGGGAAGGGGAAGATGGCAAACAGGAAGATGAGGATTAGGAAGATCTGGTTTCAGATATTTCAAGCAAAGTTTCAATTCTAAATGGTGGTCTTTCACAAGGGCGATACTTGGAGTATCTTCCACTCTGGAATGTGTTGCAAATATACTATGTATTAATTTTAATTAAGTAAATGTGAAATAACACAAATTAACTTGCAGACGCCAGGATTTGAACCAGCAAACTCCAGTTTCTTAGTCGAGAGCCTTACCCCTTGCTCATGGAAACTATCAAAAAATTAATTTACATAAGACCTTATGACTCCTATGTCCCAGACAGGGCAATAAAATTGTTTTATGTGTTGGAAGATTACCTTAATCTTAAACTGGTTGTAGAACACCATTCAGAATTGAAACATTGCTTGAGATGACTTTAACCGTGATAGGTTCACTTTTTGGCTATCCACGGTTATCCACTTTAGACTCCATCAACTCTCCTCAACCATACGAAGAAGAATGGGACAACCAATGGAGTGTTTTTGATCACATTTTAGCCAATTTGAAGACAATTAACATGTTGAACCATTGGTTTTGAAAAATGTTGATGATTAAATAAGTGGTGTATACAAAGTTATACATTTGTTTCATTTAATTACATGATTTTAAAGTAAACACAAACACTCATTTACCACCTTTATTTAAATAGAAAATATAACAACTGTTTCTATTTACAGTAAACTTCTTTTATGTACTGACTTTATTTAAGTAGAAAATATAAGAACCGTGTCTATCAACAATAAAAGGAGAGAGACGTCAGTGGAATAACCCGACAATATTTGAAAATCTCTTACTACCACCACAGTAAGCCGAAAATATTGCTGGAGTCATGATGGAGGACTTAGCCAGCCGATTAATCGAACACGGAATGCCTGGGTGGGACCCAAACACGATGCCCACTCAACCACTGATCGGTTACACGATACAAAGGCGAAAAAACTTTTAAATTCTAACAATAACAAAAAAATTGAGGTTAAAACAATCGTACTTATGTAGAACATTGCAGAAGCATTACAAAATAAATAAAAGCCAATAATAACCTTAATAAAAATGCCAATCTTTCCTCTACATACAATGGTTGTCCAAGAATTAAAGACCTTTATTATTTTAAAATACATGAAAAAAATATTTTTCAAAAAAGGGCATGACATTTTAGGTATCCCACTATTTTTTGATCGATGTGCTTGGTGAATAGTGGCACTAGTCCTTGATTCCCTTGTCGTAGAACTCCACCGCCAAAATTATCCTCACCTCTTCCCCCGCATCCTCGATTGCATATTTGATTCATTGTTAGATGGTGAACCCATGTTTCAGCCCAAAAAAGCATCATCAAAAAAGTCCTTGTCAAAAAAACCTGGTTGGAAAAATAGTTTAAAAAAACCCCGAGCGCTTTCAACATGATTTTGCTCGTCAGCATTGGGCACTCAAAGGGTACACACTTTGCATATGCCAATTTTTCCTCACAATCATTTGCTTACTGATGTTTGGGATCAAAATTGCGAGGTCACGGACTTCAACGGGGCGGACTCCCTCCTGGTTAAAAAAGTGAATAATTGAACGCAACTCGCAGACGGCGGGATATGACACGGAGGGTCCATTTTAAACAGAAACAAAGATCGCACTGAAGCAGCTACCAAGCCGGATCACCGCTCATTTTGTAGGAGAAAGTCTGAGCTACACGCTAGTGCCACCATTTTTTGAGAAATGATATCTATGTCGCCGAAAATGCGTAAAGGTCTTTAATTCTTGGACAACCCATGTACATTGGCAAACATACAAATTAATGCTTTCATTTTATGAAAGAACAGTAAATATTAAAAAAAAAAAAAACTAATCGTCATTGTGAACAAATACAAGCACAGATGTACAAATACATATTATGAAAGAACAGTGAATATTAAAAAAAATGGATTTTCATTGTGAACAAATACAAGAACAGATGTACAAATCTGTCGGCGTTTGCAATTGCAAAAATTTGCATAAAAAAATCCTCGATTATTAATTCCCTTTTTGGCCTCCTGAATAGATAATTTTGTGCAGGTAATCATTTTAAAGAGAACATGTTTGAATACATTTGTGCAACATTGAAAATTCAAAAAAGTTTTTGAACTACTAGGCTCAGTCAAAAAGTAATTCTCCTTTAATCGTCAAGAAATAAAAAATACAATTACATGATTTGAAAACCACACTATTGATGATTAATTTGTTACTTTTCAAAATAATCTTCGTCCATTTCCACAGCTTTGGTCCATATTTTAACAAGGGCATGTATCACAGTGTTGTAAAAAGCACGGTCACATCCAGAACACCGTCGCCATAACTTTCCCCGTCGATCACACAGTTTTGAATTTTTTTGTCCTTGGTGAGTTAGTGTGATGCCATTCTATTGACTGCCTCTTTGATTCAGGTTCAAAAAAATGAATCCATATTTCGTCTCCGGTCACATTTTTTTTTTCCAAAACTAAGAGCTGCAAGTGTTGTGAGGCTATAGTTTTTCTTGTTTCTTTATTCTGGCCGATTAAGTTTCTTGGTACACACCTTGCACAAACTTTGGTTGAATAATCAGTTTTCGAATAATCTTCATCACACTGCCTTTACTGAGGGAGAGAATGCGACATCTGTAGTTATCTGAGGTCACTACGAATGATGGCATGAACTCGCTAAATTTTGCGTGCAGTCACTGCAATCAACGGCCTGCGCTGCTCTGCTTTTTGTCAGCCAGCGATGTTTATCCTTCAACTTTGTTACAGTGACGAACTCATTGTCTAACAGTGCTGACATCCACTGTTGCATCATGGTACTCATTTTTCAGTCTTCCATGAATGCGAATGGACGTTTCACCTTCTACAGTCAAGAATCAATCACAGAACTCTGTCTAATACGAACTTCGATGTCGGCGATTTTGCAAGCGAATGCAGTGCTGCCACCTGTTGACGCAAAAAGTTACTGCAGTATATTATAGAAGAAGGTTTGAGGAATAGCACCAAATAAAAAAATTTCACTTCACTAACTTTATTTAAGAAAAAAAAATAGGAGGCATTACTTTTTGACTGACCCTCGAAGTTTGATGCACAGACCGGTCGTTCCCTCTAACCCCGCAAATGCCCAAAGATAAAGGGTGCGTAGAAATGCGTATCAAATCCAATTAAATTTGGACTCATGATTGTGATGTTCTTTTAATGTTTTTTGTTTACGCTACCGTATACAGCCAGTGAGACTATGGCATTTCCAATTGGGATATGTTGTGAGGTAAAGATAGTGGTGAGGTAAGGGAGATGTGGAAGAGGGAGGTGGGGGAGTACCTGGCTATTCAAATCTGACCGTCAAACACAGCTAAAGCCATTTCAAGCAATGTTTTGATTCTGAATAGTGGTCTTACACCAAGGCGATACTGAGAGTATCTTCTACTCTGGAATGTGCCGCAAATATAATACAAAAGTGCGACCTTCGGATTGCTAGTCGAGAGCCTTACCCCTCGACCACAGAGACCGTCTTCATTTTAAAAAGAAAAACATATATAATAACATGGCTTCAAAATATTTTTTTTATAAATATGTTACAATATTGCATGTCAAAAGAGGGTACTATACAATAAATGATGACATAATAACTCCGGTGTTATCTCAATTAGTCAGTAAATTATATACATATTTATACATGTGTACATAATAAACATAATTATTATACATATATGCTGCAAAATTTCCCAAGGCTTAGGCCATTCAGACGGAGATAATTAATCGAGTTTTGTGTACCTAGCGAATGCGGCGCCTGTGAGAACCCACAATATACCATACTATTTTGCTAGTGTTCATACATAATAATATTTGGATGATTTATATAGCGCCGTTTTTGTGAAAAATCACCTCAAGGGACATGATGCGACGCATCTGGTGGACACTAGCAAGTCTGGTGGATCGACGGTGCTGGTAGCAAGCTACACGAGTCTCATTCGCATCTACTACTCGTTTGACAGAAATGGTGTCCGAAGATAGTTTTAATGTTAAACTTGTTCCGGAGGTGGGAAAATATCTATGTTTATATAAGTATTTGGAGCAGGTGGATGAGTTTGTGTACTTGGGAAGTATGTTTACGAGAGATGGGTGGGCTGACAGAGATATCGAAAGAAGGGTAAATGCAGGCAACTCTATTAATAGAGGACTGAACTCCGTTGGCGCCAACAAAAAACTGTCCAAAGAAGTGAAGTTAGCCAACCATAATGGAGTGCTGGTACCTACCCTGATGTATGGCAGTGAGGCATGGAACTGGCAGAGGAAGGATGAAAGTAGACTGAATGCTGTAGAGGCGTATGTGTGGTAAAACCATGTACGATCGTGTGAGAAATGTGGAGATCCGCGAAGAATGCAAGGCTGATGAAAGCCTAATGAGTAAGATTAAAAAAGGGACGCTCAGATGGTTTGGGCATGTAGAGCGAATGAACGAGGAAAGGAGTGTAAGGAGAATATATGACGCAAATGTGAATGGTAGAAGAAGTCGGGGACGCCCGAGGAAGACATGGTACGACCAAATGAATCAGATACTTGAGTCGGGCCATCTGAAGAGTCGGAATAATAGAAGAGCATATATGTATGAGACCATATGACCATGAGACTGACCATGTGAATGAGGCAAGGAGTGTGTGCCAAGATCAAGTTCTTTGGCAGTCCGTCCTCTCTGCCTACCCCTGCGGAAAACGGCGTGATGGTTAGTTAGTTAATATAAGTTAGTTTAGTTTTATATAAGTATAATTTACAGGAATATGTAAGAAAGGATTAACCCAAAATCTTCTTTTATATTTTATTTTATAGTTTAGTTTATTTATCTAGTTTCTATATCTCTGAGTCTACTATTGTATAAACTTAAACTTACATGATTCTTTCATTTATAATGATATTTTTTAATTTATATTATGATTTTTTTAAACTCTTCAGGATTTTTATTATTAAATTTATACATGATTTTTTAACCTACTTATTATATACAATAACCGTTATTACTAAATTACACGATCTTTTTGTTTACTAATTGAGCCAGAACTCCCTCACCAAACACAAGAGCATTGTCTCTTTATGGTGAGGAAAGGCAATTTTTTATTTTTTTGTTAACCTTATGTAACTGATGTAACTTTATATGTGTTTTTAATAAGCATTGCCAATAAAAGATGGTTTTAATGCTTAAGTTTAAGTTAATTCACCACAAAACCATTCAATAAACCTTTTACACTTGAAATACTATACATGGCGTTTGTAAGATCTCATCTCAAATTTGCATCTGTCATATGGAATCGTCAATACCAAAATTATTTTAACCAAATTGAAAATATTCACAAAAAAATTTTGAAACACCTATCGTATCGTTTTAATATATATACATCAACATAACCTTATTACTCTTTACAAAAGTAGAAAAGATTTTGAAAAACGTTTTCCGCTTTTGTAATGATTAAAATCTACATTATGTATTATTATAACTTTTAATAACCACTTGCTCAGTAACCATAGCAAACAATATTATAAATGGAACTTAACTGGTTTATATTATTTATTTATTTTATACTAGCTGGTCCCGGCATGCGTTGCTATGCCATTTAATAAAGAAATTGTTTCTCCCTGAGTGTCCTTTCCAATTCGTCCCGTTCCCCTTCCGCCTCCCCTTCTTCTCCTGCGTCCTCTTCCCCTCTCGCGTTCCCATTCCGTCAGCTCCACCTTCCCTCTCCCCACTTTACTCCCCCCCCCCCTTCCCCCATCCCGCCAACCAACCTTTCGAGTTCCCTTCCCCCCTCACGCGTCCCCTTCCCCTCCCGCATTCTCTTTCCACCTTCCCCGCCTTCCTTCTTCCCTTTCCCGCTCCCTCGTCCCGCCAACCCTCCTCCCGCATTCCACATATTCAATCCCAGTACATTAGTTTTTAAACAGTCCGCGTGCCACCTTTTACAATTTTTATTCAAATTTCCATTTTTTATGTATATTAAATTTGGTACCTAACATAGGTACCTATTTAAAACATCTAAAATTCTTTTTTTTTTTTTTTTTTTTTTTTAATGGCTCTTCACCCCAAAAGAGTGTTCTGGCCAGTGTCAAGTGAATGCTTTTGTGAGTGTAATTTTGTGAGTGTAATTTTTGGTTAATATTAACTAATTTAGTTTTAATTCAAGAACCTATCTACATTATATAATAATACTATACAAATAATAATAATAATAATATGCAAAATTATTACAATAAGAGAAGATTTTAATTAAACATAACAAGGAAATTAAAAGATATGCTGACACAATTTTTGTGCGTAAAAAATAAAATAAATAAATACATGAAACTTAACTTACAGTTACAAATTGATGCTGTTAATATTCAGGAAATTAGCCAAGACTTTATACACGCGTTTGTTTACAGAAGATAACAGGCATGCAATGTTGTAGGGAGGCAATATACCCGAACTGATTAGGTGAGGGATGAAATTTTTGTATGAATTATTTATAGGACAACTGAAAAAAATATGATTGAGATCCTCTTCACCAAGACGACATTCACACATCACAGAATTCTTAATATGAATTTTTGTCAGGTGAACATTGTGGCAGCAATGCCCTATCCGCATGCGGCAAATGGATGATGTCGAGAATTTGTTAAAAGAAAGTCTGGAAAACCACGGTTTTGAAGGAATCGTTGGCTGAATTGTGAAAAAGCTATATCCTTTTGATTGACTAGATTCTTCCCAATGATTCTGCCATGTGGAAATCATGTTTTCCTTCAATTTTATGAAAATGTCATCGGTGTTTAAAAATTTATATAAAATATCCCCCGAAATAATGGCATCTTTCGCCAATGAATCGGCTTTTTCATTTCCAGGGATACCGCAGTGACTAGGTATCCAAGCCAAGACGATTTCTTTGCCAGAGTCGGTTAATTTATGAATTAAAGTGCGAATTCCAACACAGAAATCGTCTTCAGGGTAATGGAAAGGGGAAGAGTTTAATTTTTGAAGTGCACTCAGGGAATCAGAGAGAATTAAGAATTTTCCAATGTGAACATCGTCAATGTATTTGAGGGATTCAAAAATGGCTATACATTCAGCAGTGAAAACGGAAGCCTCTTTTGGAAGTTTAATTTTTCTATCGACTTGATCTGATGGGCAGTGGAATGCCGCTCCCACATGGTTTGATAAGGGAGACTTGGAACCATCTGTGTAAATAATTTTCCAGTTGGAATATTTCGAATTTAAAATTTGGATAAGTTTTGTTGGAGCTTCGTGATTGTTAATTATGCCGAGAGAAAAAAGAATATTTGGTTTACACAAATGAATACGAAAGGAGTTGGCATATAAAGGAAGTCTGTCTGATGGATTTAAGAGGGGTTTATACGCACAGTACGTATGGAGGCTTTTAACAAGAAGAGGGATTGATTTGTTCCTCCAATATGGAAGTGATTTCACTTGAGCAGTGAGTGCAGTAATTTTGTCTTTCAGTGGGTGATTAGAGAGTCTTAAGCATTTAAATAAAAACTTGTCAGCCAAGAACTGTCTTCTGAAATGAAGAGGAGCCTCCACAGCCTCCACTTGTAAAGCGTTAATTGGGGAAGAACGCATTGCTCCGATAATCAATCTTAAACATTGAAATTGAATACGGTCCAACCTTGCGAGGTTCTTTTTAGAAGTGGGTTCAATGAGGAATGACGCGTAATCCAAATGACTCCTAACATATGCATTATAAAAAAGTTTTTGGGTGAATGGATGACTTCCCCACCAGACCCGTGAAACGGCACGTAAAGTGTTGAGGCCAGCTTGACATTTGTTAATAATTAAATTAACATACGGGTTCCATGTTAACTTAGAGTCTAAAATTACCCCAAGGAATCTTATTTGTACCTGCATAGGGAGAATTGAATTATTTATTTGGACTGTTACACGCGGAGTAACACGTTTTCTGGAAAAGACGATAACATTGCTTTTGGACGGAGAAATTTCTAAGCCGTGATTTTTTAACCAGGTGTCAAGGTTTTTCATGCAAATGTTAATCACATCCTCCAGAATAGAAATAATTCGTCCTGAAATATATATAAAAAGATCATCCGCATACTGGAGTATTTTACAAGATGGATGCATACTCCGATGCAGGTCAAAGGTATAAATATTAAAAAGGATAGGACTAAGGACGGAGCCCTGAGGCAAACCCTTGTTTACTATTCTTTCCAGTGGAGGAGAATCCAGCACCTGAATTTGAATTTTCCTGGTAAGAAGGAGGTTAATTATAAAACTGGAAAGCTTACGAGGGATGCCAATTTTTAATAATTTATTAAATAAAACATCTAATCAAACATTGTCAAAAGCTCCGCACACATCAAGGCAAACACCGACAAGGAATTCATTATCGGCCAGGGCCAACTGGATATCAGAAGTCAGGATGGACACACTTTCGATCGTACTTTTTCTTTTTCGAAAGCCAAACTGAGAGCTGGGAAGAATTTTCTCATTTTCTGCATACCAGTCTAGACGTCTTTTAATCATATGTTCAGCTATTTTAACTAAGGAAGATGACAGAGCTATAGGTCTGTAAGAAAGTCCAGAGTTAGGGTCTTTCTGGGGTTTCAGAATGGGAACAATTATTTGAGTTTTCCAGGATGATGGAATTTTGCCGGAGTCAAAGATCAGATTTATAATTGAAAGAAAATAGTTTAGTGTGGTAACGTCGCAGTTTTTAATAAAGCTATAAGGAATTCCATCTACACCAGCGGATGAGTCTGTGAGATCGTTTAAGACCTCCCTAAGTTCCGTTAAATTGAAGTGGGTGTCCATCCAACCCCGTGTTTTAAATGAGTATGTGAATTCTGTTTCATTAAAATTACTTGCAGTTTGAGGAGCTAGTTTATCGGCAAATTCCTTCACCCACTCTGAAGTGAGTGGTCGAGTCACCGTTGGGACGTGAGAACCCTTAAACCTGCGAATTGAATTCCAAACAACTGAAAGAGGAACTTCGGGAGATAATGATGTGCAAAAATTTTTCCAGCCTTGACGTTTTTTGTTTTTTAGAAGACGTTTGGTCTTAGCTTCAATTTGTTTATACTGAAGGAAGTTCTCCATATTCATATTTGTTGAATAAATTTTCGCATATTTTTTTCTCATATCTACTGCGTCTGAGCATTCAATATCCCACCAAGGAGCTGGGGGAGGTTTCCCTTTGTTACATGTCGTTTTAATGGGGATAAATTTTTCTGCGGCCGTAATGACTGCAGACACAAATAAATCGTAACATTCCGCAACATTTTCTGTAGTTGGAGAGGGCAGATTTTGCACAGAGAACTTTGTATGATTTGAATAGTCATTCCAGTTGGCTCTGGTAGTTAAGAACCTTGGTTTTCGACTACTGCACTTGTCATTTTTGTTGGAATGATAAATATTTGAGGATTCAATGAGGATGGGGTAATGATCACTCCCATGAGGGTCATCCAAAACCTTCCATAACAGGGATGCGGCTATGTTGGAATTGCAAATAGTAAGATCAACCATGCTGGGTCGCTGACCAGGCACCTGCAGACGAGTAGGAGAACCATCATTGATAATACAAAAGTCTAGTTCATCTAGTAGATCAACAATATCTCTGCCCATTCTGTCACAATTGTGAGCTCCCCATAATCCGTGATGGGCATTGAAATCTCCCAGAACAAGAGAAGGGGTAGTGACCTTGGAAAACATAGCTTTTAGGATTGATTTAGAAGGTTTATTAGATGGTGATATATACAAAGAAATTATTGTAGTGTCAAAAACCTTTGCGGCCGTCACTTGAAAAGGACAACCAATTGGTTTTACATCTACAGGGGAGAAGGGTAATGATTTTTTAATGAAAAGAGCGGAGCCGCCCTTTCCATCTTGACGGTCGTCCCGAAGACAGTGGTATCCCCTGACTCTGAAATCAGAATCCGGTTCCAGCCACGTCTCCGAGATGGCAGCCACTGCAATTGAGTTTGAGTGTAATGTGTTTAAAAATTCTTCAGTCTTATTTCTAAGACTATGACAATTCCACTGAAGAATCCTCATCAGAGGAGCCATTTCTAGTTGAGTTGATAATATTAGTAATTTGTTTAGCAACGTGGGACGGTATTTGAATGTTGTTTTTATTTAAAGTTTGTAAAATATGTAAAAATGAGGTGATTAGTGTAGAGTTAAGGTCTATATTATAATTTTGTTCTTTAGTAGATGACTTTAGGTAAGAATTGAAATTTGAACTGGAAGGAATTTGTCCATTAGGGAACCACAGAAGGGATTCGTGATTAGCATTATTTTTTTTTGTTAGAACTCTAGGTTTCACGACCCTTTCAACAGTTTTTCTAAATGAAGAAGAAGAAGGTTGAGAAGGGGTGGATTTTTTAGAATTTTTGGAAGTTACTTCAGAATAAGATGGAATGGATTTGTTAAACATTCTTGATGCTTCCGCATAAGAGATGCTCTTCTCGGCCATTGTGTGTTTAATATTGCGCTGCCTTGACAGTTCAGGGCAAGTTTTGCTGATGGACATGTGGGTACCGGAGCAGTTTAAACATTTATAATTTTCCTCTGTTTTATCACAGGAATCGCCACTATGGGACGAACTGCACTTGAAGCAACGGGGTTCTGATCTGCAGAGGTTCTTCGTGTGTCCAAATCTGCAGCACTTGTAGCATTGCACAGTTGGGAACACATAGAGCTCTACTGGTAGAGAGACGTTAAACATAGTAACATTTTGTGGAAGGTCTTTGCTGTCAAATGTTAGGACAACGGATTGGGAGGGTCTCCATTCTACAGAGTTTCCCGTATTAAACCTGTAATTTAGACGACGCGCTTTTAAAACTTTTCCGAAACCTTGAGGAACAGTAATGTTTTCCAGGATGTCCTCTATCGACCAGTGCGGTGGGATCCCTTTTGTGACACCTAACTTTGTAACCTGATATGTAGGTATGAAAACGTTGTACGAGTTTTTTTTGGCAACATCAGATTTTACAAAGCTATTGGCCTCAGCCGCTGTCTTGAATTCAACAGAAAGACGGTTACGCCCAACTGATTTTACTCCATTCCAGACAGGGTGGATTTTATTTTTAAACATAATAATAATACTAGAACATTTGAAAGCGCATCGATATTCCAGATCTCGGTGGTTGAACGGTTACGATCGTTAGCTACGAATCCGGAGGTCACGAGTTAAAATTCCGGCGTGCGCAAGTACCCATCAACATTTTATGCGATTAATTTGTGTTATCCCACAATATATTATTTTTAAATTATTTCGTTTAGATTATTAGTGCTATCTTCTTTTTTAATGATATATAACATTGGTGGGAACAAACTTCAAAAGTTATAAAAAGAGCGTTATTCTTGTAAAAAATTGAAAATTGGTAACTACATATTTTTTAAAGAAATATATTTTAAAAAAAATCGGAACGTTGCGCGAAATGGCTTTAGCCGTTTTGGGTGACCGGATCTGAATAGCCAGGTACTTACCCACCTTCCTCTGCCCCATCTCCTTCCCTTCATTTTTTGACAAACGCAGTCTTTAACTCACAAACACATGCATAATACCTACCTACCTATCCACATGGACGTTTCGTGATGACGCTGGCTCACCATGCACAAAACATAACACATGGCAGTCGTACCTATGTTTTGTGCTTCATTGTAGGTAGTGGGGAGGGGAAGGAGACGAATCCGGAGGTCGCGAGTTAAAATTCCGGCGTGCGCAAGTACCTATCAACATTTTATGCGATTAATTTGTGTTATTCCACAATATATTATTTTTAAATAATTTCGTTTAGATTATTAGTGCTTCTATTTAAAAAAAATAGATAAGAAATATATTTAAAAAAGGCGTCAGCCGTGTTGGGTGACCCAAGTTCTTACCCACCGGGCATCACGGAGTTCTTCTACCACTCACTTCCGTGTTATTTTATTGTATTTACGTAAGTATTATTTTAATAATATAATAACCATTTAAAATTAGGCACAGCTGCACTCTACTAGCTTGACGTCGACATAAAACAGTAGTCAGGTTATTATATTAAAACGAATAGGTACCTACAATGTATAGGTAGATAGATGATATAAGTATCATCGTTTCCAAAAATAAATATAATAATATCTTAGATTCTCACAGTGATTGATTACTGCCATCTTTTGAAAAATTTTGAAAAAGGGTTTTAGTTCAAAATTGTACCGTGTAGAGAAAGATAAATGGGCGCCACACGACAGAGGGCTTTTGCTAGTAATTAAAAATCCTATATTTCATTCTTAATTTGAAGATTAAAATTTTAAAATTGTCTTTAAAAATTGAAGAAATATAATACCAACAATTTCTCGTAACGTTTTGGTAAATAAACGAATCCAAAGTTTTGTACTCAGCGTTTAAAAAAACACCAAAATTGTGTTTATGAAAAAATTTTACTAAAAACTTATTTATCTATTTATTTTAAATTTCTTTTCGAGATTTTAAAGAAAACCCCTAAAGGTATACTTTGAGGATATTCAGCAGTTAAAAATATTTTGTAAAATTTACGAAAAACGGTCAGAATAAGGTCGGATTTCTGATTTGGTTTTGATAAATGCTAAGCCTATGTAAATTTTAAAAATTTATAAAAAATATTTTTCATATTAAAAACTTTATGTTTATCGATTTGCGTAATAATATTATCATTATTTAAAATTAATAAATGATTACACTTGGCCTTAAAGAACTTCAATTCAATTCAATTTATTCATTTTTAAAACATTACAAAATTAAAATTTCAAAGCGTTTTAAAAGAGATAAAGTATTAAGATTCAAACAGATTTACGAGCGTTTAACCAGCCAGCGACTGAAAATCCACATTTCGTCGAAAGTTATTCTTACGATCGTGCAGGGCGGTTACAATGAGAAAGATTAATTATTCTCCGTACCAGCTTTTTAAAATTATAACTCAATATCGATTTTATTTCATTCCAAATTTGCTTTAATTTATACCTACATCCAAAAATGCTGAAAGGCATGATGATAAAACTATTAAGTAAAATAATTTACTTTTTTAAATTATTTTTTGATTATAAGTATTTATCATTTTTCAATAATGTCTAAGTTAAATAAGAATGTAAAAAAATCTGAAATATATTAGTTTGTAAGTGCGCAAATAAATACACAAACGGACCAATTTTTGTCCAGAAAAACATGTACGTATATATTTTTTAATGATTTTATTTAAACTAAAATTAAAATTCTAAAACATGCGATATCCAGATAATGTATTAATTTATTTTAATGCATGATTATATGATTTGAAATGGGTGTGGTATAATACAAAATCTTTTTTGAAAATTTAACAAATCTGCAAATCTGGGTCATGTCAAAAGTCAGAATAATAGAAGAGAATGTATGAGACGATGTATGAATGTGAGTGAGGCAAAGAGTGTGTGCCAAGACCGAGTCGTTTGGCGGTCCGTCCTCTCTGCCTACCCCTGCGGAGAAACGGCGTGATGGTTAGTTAGTTAGTTAGTTAACAAATCTGCCAACGACCTATGGTATAACCTTATTATACTAAAAATAAACATTTTTTCTCAAAATTTAAAACATGTGAATGCTAGATAAAAGAACAATCTTTCGAAATCCATTCATAATTTTTTGTGGAAAAGAGTCAATATGTAGCGCAGTTTTGTGTTATTTCACTTCAAATGCGCTCTACTGTAAAAAAACTTTAAAATCTAATACTATGACACAAAAATGTACAATACAAAGCAATGGCAATTATAATATATAGTGACCGACCGAAGTTTCAGTTACGGTTTCGGCCAGTTTCGGCATAAAAAGCTAGTTTCGGCATCAGTTTCAGTTTCGGCAGAAAATCTGCCGAACCTTCGGCCGAACCGAAACTCTGTGTTCATGAATTATCGCGCGTCGTTCGGGTGAGTTCGTGGCTCGTTGACCAATTTTTTGTTCCAATAAGTAGTTAAGTAGTCAATTTTTAATTTTTTTGTTTGTTTTATAGAAGTAATATACCTTGTTTCTCTTATCTGTGAGTATACCAGTAATAATACCCGCCTCCCAAATTGGGAGGCGGGTAATCAACACTTCTTCCATAGGTCACCTTAAGTGGTTCGCTACGATTGGTGACTTTGCAGGGGTGCCCGAGTTCATGGGGTGAGGTTTGTCCAGGTCTTGGCGGCCAAAGCGTCTGCCTGCCTGCTCCGTGGTGTACAGGATCGAGAGAGACTGGTTGAGGGAGGTCTTTTATCCTCCCCTGCCAGAATCTCTCGACCTATCGCCTTGCATCGCGGTTGGAGGGATGGATTCATACGTCCGTTATCCACAAAGATGACACAGGCCCTGAGGGAAATTATTTTCCTCAGGGCCTCCTATGTTTTTTTTTTTTTTACACGAGCTCCACACAGGAGGCCCTGAGGAAAATAATTTCCCTCGGGGCCTATGTCATCTTTGGGGATGCTGTGTGGAGGGTTTTTTCAAAGAAAGCCAGGAGAGGAGAGTTCTGCGAAGGAAAAGGGTTTAAGGGGTGGGTAGGAGGAATCTGGGGTTCAGTGTGTCCTGGTCATCCGCCTCCAAGACCTAGACAAACCTCACCCCATAAACCCCGGCACCCCTGCTAAGTCACCAAACGTAGCGAACCACTTGGGGTGATCTATGGCAGAGGTGTTGGTTATCCAATAAAGGTTCCCGGGGCGGCGGTACCCATTCCCGCCTCCCAAATGTAGAACTAATGTAAAAAAATAAAAAATTATAATTTTTTTCACATACTTCAATAATTGTTTTTTTTATTTCATTTAACACGTGAATTAAGAATATTGTGATTGTAAACGCAATTAAAATACTCAATTAATGAGGTCCTTCCTTTATAATGTAAGTGTTGTATTGACAAATTTTTGTTCCAAGAAGTAGTTAACATGTCATGTTTTGTTAATTTTTGTTTGTTTTGTAGCAGTAATATCAAAAAAAAAAAAATATTGTTTTTCACATGTAGTTCAATTATTTTTTTTAATTTCATTTAACACGGTCGGACACTAAAAATTATTTTTTTTTTTACATTAACTCCACACAGGAGGCCCTGAGGAAAATAATTTCCCTCAGGGCCTATGTCATCTTTGAAGATGCTGTTTGGAGGGTCTTTTTGAGGAAAGGAAGGTTGTAGGAGGGAGGAAACACAGAGACCGGCAAATCGTTCAAACAGCCGAGCCGTTGAACTCCAGAAAGAGTAATAGAAACGACCAGGCGCGGCTGGCACTAACGTGCAATGGGGCGCTGAAACGCCAAAAAATTCAACATCATTTTACAACTCATCGTATTTCTATGTAATGTGTTTATTTATTAAATTGATAAAATTGAGCACAATCTTTAAATTTAATTATAATTATTTATCAATCTAACAATTAACAATGTATTACGGCCAAATAAACGCATTGTTCCCACCCGCCAGTTAGGGCGGTTACCCGCTAGGAGCGAGGAACCGAGGTAGGTACAATGCCAAACCGCGCGCCAGAGCTAAGCGCCCCGTAATTTGAATGATGCTCGTAGTAAAAAATCCCAAAACGTCAGAAACATGTCATACTAAAAATCGGCTGACCGCGCGCTGCACGCACGGCCGACCCGAAGAGCTTCGGCATTCTTCGGAAATATTCCGAAGCTTTGGTTCCAGCGGTAGTAAGGTTTGAACAAGATAATATTAAGTAATAATATTTCTCTTCTAAAATGTAACCATTAGTCAAAGGGTCAGCTATGCGTCTCGTGTGACATTATCTTGTTCGAGCCCTTGGGATGTACCTTTTTGACATTATTATTTGTTTGTCACCCATTGATCGAAGTTGTCACAACAGTAAATGGCGATATTGGCGATCCACGCCGCAGAGTGAAACGTTTCTTGTGTTTTAATTATTATTATTGGATTATTGCGTTATTATTATTATCTTTGGAAGGTTGAGTATTTTTAAATGGATATCACACCCACCCTTTCCACTAATCTTCTAATAGATGTAATATCAATAGTAATGGAGTGTAAAATGCTTCTAAAAATATTGATACCAGAATAATTCTATAATAATTGGATAATTACTAGAGCGCCGTTTTAGTTATGTTGCGTTGTACAATTTATTATGAGTTCCCAGGCTATATGTATTTTTATTATTTGAATTTACAAACAGATACATAAAACATACCTACTTACCTGGCAGGTCAATTCACTATATTAAACTCTAGACATCAGAATGTTTTTACATCGCACGATATTTTTACTATTACAGTTACATGATATTTTTAGATACTTAGCAAATAATGTAAAATTATGCATGATGTCTAGATTTTTTTTTTAATATAATATCAACCTTTCGTTTTTTATGAATGGCTTGGTGAACCACCTATAATTTGAGGCACCGGCCGCGCCTGGAAACGACCCGTTCTCATGTGAAAAATGTTAACCATGCACAAATGTTGGGCGCGTGTTTGGCGTGTTTCCCGACTATGCACCGTGCCAAGGGGGTCTACGACGCTAGTTTCTCGGAGCATCTTCCATTGTAATACCGGTAGAACAAGGACAGCATTCCCACCTGACGCCTATGCTCTAAAGATTGCAATCCGTCTGTTAAGATGGGAGAATCTATCAAACGGACCGCCCGTTTCTGCACAGAGTCAAGGTTTTTTTTAAGTATTTTGGAGCTCCAGACCAAAGGTGGCTGCCAAATTCAACAGTGCGGCGCACTTGCGATTAGTGCAGGGTTAGCAGTTGTGTACTATTAAAGTATATGCGGGCCCTGTACAGTACGCCCAGTTTCTGAGTGGCTAACTTAACTCTGGTTTCGATGGAGCTCTCGTACCTGAGCCGGTCACTTAGAGTTACACCAAGCATATCGATGGATAATATAATATGATACAAATAGTGTTGCCAACTCTAAATATATATAATTGCTCTAGATTCTAGCGTTTTAAGTCTATGTATTATCTACGTCAATTTATTTTTCATTGTCATTATTAAGATCGCTAAATGTATTTGAAAATGTATTTTGAAGCCATAAGTATTTGAAATACAAATTACAAAATACCTCAGCATCGGGTAATTGAAATACCAATTACAAAATACATTTTTAGGAAGTAATTGAAATACAAATACAAAATACGTATTTGTATTTCAAATACGTATTTCAATTACAAGTAATTCAAATACTGTCCAGCCCTGGTTGCAATGTTGGAAACGTGCATTCAAAGTTATTGTTGAATTTAAAGTTAAGATATTTTATACACAACTGTATGTTTCTTAAATAAATTATTATGATTGGCAGCCACCTCTGGTCTGGAGCTCCAAAATACCTGAAAAATACCCTGGACTCTGTGCAGAAACGGGTGGTCCGTTTAATAGATTCTCCCATCTTAACAGACGGATTGCACAGGCGTCGGGTGAGAATGCTATCCTTGTTCTACCGGTATTACAATGGAAGATGCTCTGAGGAACTAGCATCATTGATCCCTTCGGCACCGGTACGTAGTCAGGAAACATGCCAAACGTGTGCCCAAAATTTGTACACGGTTGACATTTGTCACATGAGAACGGGTCGTTTCTTCGACTCGTTCTTGTGTTCAACAGCTCGGCTGTGGAATGATTTGCCGGCCTCTGTGTTTCCTCCTTCTTACAACATGGGTCTCTTCAAGACCAATATTCATTCCTTCCTCTCCTCAAAAAGACCCTCCACACAGCATCCCAGATGACATAGGCCCTGAGGGAAATCATTTTCCTCAGGGCCTCCTGTGTGGAGTTAATGTAAAAAAAAAAACATTTTTGTAAATAAACTTTTGCTTGGCAGCTAAGCATTTTGAATGATTGGATCTGGGTTATTTGCTTTTTCACTTATTAACCACACAAACAATGATAAACCACAACAAAATATTTGTTAAATGGCCACAGTTAAGTAACCTTTAAAAAAGACTTGATAAGAAATTCATGGAATACTTTTCACATTTGTAAACGAATCGAGTTCGGCATTCACTGAAAGATATGCATTTTTTACGTGGATGCCGCACAAGAATTCCAACTGCTCTCCTCTGTCCGGAGCTAGTAGAACTACGGCATCCCTAATAGAGGCTGAAGGGAATGGGGAAGAAAATTAGATGGGGAAGATGAAGATTGAGAAGTACCTGGCTATTCAAAACTAGTCAAACATGGCAAAAGTCATTTCAAGCAACATTTAGAATCTGAATGGTGGTCTTTCAACAGGGCGTTACTGAGATGATGCACTATAAATATTAGGATAAATATCTGTTTAAATATATAAAATTGTATTATAAATGGTAAAAGTAAAGAATTCTACTTACGATTTGATCGAGTTGGTGGGCAGTTTCACCGCTGGGCGTTCTGAAGGTGCTTTTTTCCATCTTAGAAGCCAAATGGCGTGCTCCGTATATGGAGTCCGTGGGGCCCCACTGCCGGAAGGCCTCCTCGCCGTCGAAGAAGATCAGCTGCAGGCTGACGGCGGAGCTGCGCTTGGAGGCGTCCAGCTGCCGCTTCATCACGTATGCCAGGTTTATCATCTGGGAGCATGGCACGGCGGAATCCGTAGCACCTGTAAGGTTAATAATACCATACAAAAAATTGATGTTAAGTAAAACCACAGATAATATAAACAAAGGGAGATGTGGCACAGATGCGTGCCTACTGTCACCGAGCTACAATTAAACTACACAGGCTATCAAAGCGGAGGAGCCAAAGGGCTCTTTTATAATTCTTACGGCATGGCAATGGTACAAAAAAAAAGTATAAAAGGTAAGTTATTTATCACAATAATAATCCATCTCTTTCTTACACACTAATAATAATATTGAGACAAACGATGTGCATATGTCTGCTTCCTCCAAATGAAAAAAGTAATAATTTTGTTGCATCTCTCAATTTTCGTCATAACTTGTTTTTGCAAAATTATGGTTTTGTAAATTGTACTGTCTAATATTTGTTAAAATTGTGCATAACTATCCGAAGTTACACCGGAGTACGCACTTATATTCAGAGAAATAATTTTTTTCTCTCTCTCATGTTAAAAAAAAAATAATAAACAAATACAAAAATACATTCAGTTTTATTACTCGTGTGTGTTCCTTAAAGCTAAATAAGTTAGGGTTCTTCACAATAAAAAAAATAAAGAAAACATACAACAAACAAGACGAACTTCCCGTCAGGCTTAGACGAATTAAAAGAGAAGATAGGTTATTGAGACAATGCGTATGGGAAACCACAGTGAAAACTGAACCAGGTCTAGTGAACATACTCGAGCCTTAAGCGCGGGTCACATTATGCTGGTTGCCAGCCGCGAGTCGAAGAAGCCGCTTCTGCCAGCCGTCGATCAGCTTGGTGTGACAACAAAATTCGGCGCTGGCGTCGCCAGCCGGCGAGTATTTGTCAGCGGCTGACGAAGTTGGACATGTTTAATTTTTGGTAGCAGGCAGCGGCGAATAATCAATCACGTGACCGCTGGCACCAGCCGGCAGCGCAGTCTGACCACTATTGCGTCTATCAGCAACGAGAAAGCACGTGTTTTTTTTTTGTGAAGTTGTTTAGTTGTGACTATTTTATAATTTGTAATTTTTAATTGATATAATTAAAGTTATTTATAATGTCTGAGTTAAAGTGGACTGCGAAACAAATAAAAACATTTTTCAAAATTATTCTTGTTTGTGGGACGTTACGTCGAAAGACTATTTAAATAGAAACTTTAAAGAGGTGTCGTACAACAAACTATTAGACAACTTACACATGTCAGATATACCAGGATCACTTGATTCTTTGAAAAAAAAAAAAAAAATTACGTGATACCTACCGCAAGGAATTGCAAAAGATTGGAAAATCAAAAAAAAGTGGTGCCGGTGCAGACGATGTATACAAGCCAAAACTTGCATGATTTTCTTCAGCTGAAGTATTCTGGCAACGATCTATCATAGGAAGAGAATCGTCTTCAGATTTGGCAAGTAAATAGATAAATAATAAAGAATCAATTATAAATAAATAAATATTAAGAATAATATATTAACACCGAAAAAATATTATAAATTGTATAATTATAAACCTTAAGAATGCCCCAAAGTTAATGTATCTATTAACTGTGTGGCGGCCACTTGTGCCGCATTAATTGCTCCGCCACTGATTTGTCAGTTTCTACGGCCGCGCCGCCTCGTAAACAATAATTCCGCCACTTACGCGAAAGGCCTAGAACGTGTGGCTGTACCATACAAAAGGTTCCACAGAAGGTTCGAGCGATTTCTCAGCTTTGAATTGAATTCACCCAGCCTTGCCTACCGTGAGAGTAATTACTCGCCGCGAGTATATAAGCAAGCGCTCGCTCGCTAAATACCAGTTCAGTCTTCATTCATGGTTCGACATTTACACATCGGGCAGTGATACAACTAAGTGCAGTGTAGTAACTCTTTACCTGCCCTCGCGGGGCAACAGCCCGCGCAGTCAACCGCAAGTGAACAACATTTATCCAGTGTGACACCAGGAACATTTCCAGCACCTTCGAGGAACTTCAACAACCAGCAACCGGCAACGAGCCAGCAACCGGCAACAAGCCAGCAACCACAACCAGCAACCAGCAACCGGCAACGAGCCAGCAACCGGCAACAAGCCAGCAACCACAACCAGCACCAACAACCGGCAACGAGCCAGCAACCAGCATCCTCATCGCCTCCCAAGGTTCCTTCCTGCGTCACGTGTGTGTCGACTCAAAGGCCACACAGCCGCCATACCTCGTCAACACGACGACGGTCGACCGCCTGGACCAAGGTCACTTCTACACCGCCATGGTGTAGAGCAACACGCCGGCTCCCTGAAGACCAGTGATCTTCACTGCCGTAGTCTCCTGACCTTCTTCACTCATCATCACGCAGCAGCATTACTAACGGCACCACTGTCACTCCGCTCAGCTCCGACCTCGCTACGTAGCGCAACAATAAAGACTGACTCACTACACTGACCGACGCCTTTTATTTCTCGTCCCGTCTCTACCGATGCGGCCCGCTCCCTCAACTGTATCTAGGCATGTATTTATTAAAGTTTCATATTTAACCTTAGTCCTTACCAATTGACATTTATTATATATATAATATTAATAATTATACTTTACATAAAATAGTTTATAATACTTATTTATTAAAAACAAATATCAAAAATCGTTTGCGGCTAAATCGTTGTTTTACGTGATTTCGTAAAAGTTTAAATTTCAAACGCACATAAAAAATTTTAGTTTAGTCCGGTAGAGTTTTTTTTACAGATATTTCAAGAAAAACTTATGGAGAACGTATTATTAAATTAAATTAACGTGTTAAGAAATGTATTATTTTATTATAATAAATAAGAAGACATGGGTCAATTAATGTTATACTTTGATATATATTTGGTTATATTACCTTTTATTACATTATTTATAATATTGATAAAATAGTAAAATACATACACTTATACGTTTTCAAAAAGTTATTCATTTTCGGCTGCTAGTGTTGGTTCTATATCAATTGACGTCATTTGCCACGGAACTGATAATTGTGTCATAAATTGATGCATGTACCATTGCCGAACCTCTTCTCCAGTTTGACCATAATTATTTGAAGAATACAGGCGGTCTATTGGGAGCATTAAGCTCGGCATGTCTCGCCACGCCCCTGGTGCTATAACCCCCGTGTTTAAGTCTTCATCGTCCACAGATCCTGAAGGAAAATATGTTCTGGGAGAAGTTTGTCGTAGCCAGTTGTGTAGAGAGCAAGCCGTTTTCACTAAAATTTCTACGGTGTTCACATTTAGTGGTATAGGCGGGTTAAAAACACGAAACCTACTAGCCAAAATACCAAACGCATTTTCAACAACGCGCCTGGCCCTCGATAGTCGATAATTGAAGACTCTCTCTTCTACTGTTAGGCCCCTGTGTGAAAAAGGTTTCAAACAGTATGTTGTCGGGCAAAAAGCATCATCTCCTACGCAAAGTCCTCCTTTTGGCCAATTGAGGAGGTTTTGTTCAAGTGCTATTTTTAAAGTGGAGTTCTTGAATACAGTGCTGTCATTGGCTCTACCATCTTGTCCAACATATATATATCTAAAACAATAGTCTGCATCTACCATAGCAAATAACACAATACCATAGGTTCCCTTGTAGTTGAAAAACATTGATGTCAAATTAGGAGGTCGTTTAATTCGAATATGTTTCCCATCCAGAGCCCCACAGACGTTAGGGAAATTCCATTTATACTCAAATCCTTTCTGGATCTCCTCCCACTGGATCGTTGTCTCTGGTACCTAGAAATAATTAACTTAAAAAATTATAAACTCTAATAAAATCTTAAATAAAAATGTTTACAAAATCGAGTAAAATAACGAATTATCCTCCAACGATTTAAAATTTTTGTAAAAATTCAAAAGGTATAAGTCGTGGAAACTAAGCTGCTATGATAGTGATTATACTTTTTTTCAGAATACACAGCAGTGTTCGATGTCTGAAGACGAACTAGATTCATCATGTATTGCTGATAACGAAAGTGACACTGAGCACACGTCTGAAGTATCACAAGTGATAACGCCAGAGTCACAAAGTTTTGTTAAACCCTCAACATCTGCTTCTTGTAAATCTAAGTTATTAGGAAAGCGTCCGTCATTAGGAAAGTTACCACCAAAACGTATAAAATTAGGATTACCGTGTACTAAACAACTTCTGAATAGATTTGAAAATTCAATCAACAAATTACAAAAGATAGCAGAAATGGCTACTGCAGACACAGAAGACCAATATGACACATTTGGCAAACATCTTGCTTCTCAAATGCGAGAGCTCCCTTTGAAAAGTTTCATTATACTTCAAAGCAAGTTTCAAAACCTAATAACTGAAGAGAGACTCGCAAATTTATATGGAAATTACAATGAACTACAATCACAAAGTGGTGTCATAAGTCGTCCAAACAGCACTTCACATCACGAATTTATTGGGACTACTATGTATAGTGAACCTGAAAACACATATAGTGAATCATCTGGCTCGTGCTTCATGGAGAGAGTCTCCACAAAACATGAATATTCTGAACGAAGCATTAATAAGTATTTGTAAAGACCCCGAGGACTTGTTGCGTGATGGCGACGACAATACAGGGTGTTAAGGGACGTACTTGACTTACTTTAACCAGTGATTCCTGACATTATTTGGAGTAAAAAATGTAAATGAAATTTTGGTCTCCGGTGACTTTTTTTGTAGACTTTTTTTTTTTTTTTCAAAAAATTTTTCTTCAAAATCAAACAAAAAAAAATTTCTTCCACATGTCATCACTGGTCACTCAGCCGGGTGTCCGACGAACCCCTTACCCCGCCTTCAACTGTTCAACAACTACCATTTTTTTATGTTTTTGTAGAAAAAAAAAAAAAAAAAAACATCAAAAATGTCACCGGAGACCAAAATTTCATTTACATTTTTTACTCCAAATAATGTCAGGAATCACTGGTTAAAGTAAGTCAAGTACGTCCCTTAACACCCTGTATATAAAATGTATTGTAATTATTTGAGATTGTTTATAAAATTGTACAGAAGCATAATATAATACATCGTTTTTACATTTCAAACTGTTTATAACTTATTTTATATGATGTGATATTTTTTAAATACGTACCATAACCAAAAAAAAACAATTTATTAATTTAGATTTTGTAGTTTTGTTCCATTTTGTGATTATTACTTAAAGTAATCAATGAATTATATTACTTACCTTAATAAATGGTTGGAGAACTTCATAAATAGCGGACATCACTGCGGGTAAAAAAACTGAAATTGAGTTGTGTGGTACTCTAAATAATAATGCCAGAGACCTAAAACTATCTCCAGTTGCGAGATATCTTAGAGCAATTTCCAGCTTCGTTTTACACGGGATTGCCTGCCTGAATACTGTATCTTGTTTTTTAATTAAAGGTTCAACTAATTCTAACAATTCTTGAAATTGAGGGGCCGTCATTCTTAAAACATTTCTGTATGTTTCTGGATCGTCTTCTTTCAGTTCTTGGAGAAGTCTTGACGATGCCCCTAATTCTTCCCTTCTTTGTATCCATGCCCTGACCCACCATCGTCTCTGTTTGCGGTGAAGCTGGTTAAGCATTTCTAAACTAAGTTCCCTGACACCCTCTCTCAACAACTGCTTAGTTAGCTTTTTACGTGAAACGACAGACGACATATAGTGAATGACTAACTGGAGAGTGCGAGACGCGAGTAGCAGCAACAGTAGTGTGACCAGATTGCCCGCCGCTGCTAGCTGGTACTACTACCAGCCGCTGGTAAGCAGCTGCTGGCAACCAGCATAATGTGACCCGCGCTTTACTGCAAATAGTATCGCACATAAGTTCGTTGGTCAGACAAGCTGACGCCAGCTGCCACAAACACGTCGCTTCTTTTTTTAAACCAAATCTGAAGAATTTTTCCATCCCTGTGCATTAAAAAATCACTTATTATTTAAACAAATGCAATTATTCACAAGGTTTTTCACTACCCGAAAATGGTAAATGTCAAATAAAATAAAGTGAGAGAGCGAATGCAGAAACACATAAATGTATGAAGGGCAACCTAGTAACAGTATGTCGTGTTCTACTACTCTGCTCGCTTGTATGTTCATCGAGAAGTAAGGAAAAGGGGGCTTTAAGCAGCCCATTAACAGACGAGCGGTTGGAGATTTGTCCGGTGGACGTCCGTACGAAAATTCGCTTGCCTGTGACATGTTGATGATTGGGTGATTTAATTTCATCCCAACCACACAAGTCTTTGGTCTCATATAATTGATCTATCTTTGGAATTATGCTAGAAAACGAATTGTGCAAAATAAAAATATATTTGTGCAGTGAAACCTTCAGAAAACCAAAGTATCCAAGAGTGGGGAGGCTACGAAGCACCACAAAAAGAGGAGACCGATGATTTACGAAGCACCCCACTAAGAGGAGATTGATTATTCTATCTTTTTTTTTTGCGTTAGCTCCACACAGCAGGCCCTAAGGAAAATAACTCCCTTCATGGCCTATGTCATTTTTGGGGATTCTCTGTGTAGAGGGTATTTTTAGGGAAGGAAGGAAGGAGAGGAAGTCCTGGGAAGGAAAAGGGTTTGAGGGGTGGGTAGAAATCGGAGGGTCAGTGTGTCCAGGAATGACGTACGTATGAATCCGTCCCTTCCACTGCGGTGGAGGGTGATATTCCAAGAGAGAACGGCTGTAGAAGTCAAAGGGATTCCCCCAACCATTCTCTCCCGATCCAGCCTGCCAGGCAGCTGGTAGGCAGACGCATCCACCGCTAAGACCTGGACAAACCTCACCCCATGAACCCGTGCACCCCTGCTAAGTCACCAAACGTAGCGAGCCACTTGGGGTGACCTATGGCAGAGGTGTTGGTTATCCAATAAATGGTTCCCGGAGCAGCGGTACCCTTGCCCGCCTCCCAAATTGACTCTCTCTCTTTCTCTCGGAGGCTAAATCCTATGGATGTATGTATTTGTCCTTTTTACTGTCGCTTTTTCATTTCATAGAGTTTCAAATCACAAAGGTGCTAAAGAAGGTTTCACTTAAAAAAATTACAAGTGAGCAGTTGATATGCAGTAGTAGTGAAACCTTCAAGTAGAGAGAAGTTTCCACTTTAACAAGAACTTGTGGATCTAAATGAGCGAGAATCATTGTGAGATTCCAAAGACTGCAAAGCGCTGGTCATATGGAGAGAATTCCAGATGGGTGCCCCAGTGGAAGTAACCCAGAGACCGAGAAAACAGATGGACTGACTGTGTGAGCAAGGTGGGAAGTCCTGAGGACTGGAGGAGTAACTGGACTGAGTAGCGAGGGACCGGAGGCCAATGGAGAGTTTATACTAAATGTTGAGGAGACCAAATTCCTTTGTGGTAGCCTGGGTGTCACAGACATAAATATTAAGCTGGAAGAACGACAGTTGAGATGGTATGGACACATAAGACGGAGACCATCAGACCACACAGTGAGGCAGGCAATGTCTATGGAGCTTCACCGACAGTCATCCAGAGGAAGACCGAAGAACTCCTGGATGACTCAATGTTCCAAAATTCTTCAGAGAAACGGCCTGGATGAAGGCGATACCCAGAACAGAAGATATTACAACCTGAGAACGAGAAGAGCCGACCCCAACAGCTTACCTAGGCAATGACTTGGGACAGCGCAAGGAAGAAGAAGAAGAAGAAGAAGTTGAGGAGACCAAATTCCACCCTGAGGAAACATAATATCGAATTGAAAAATAAAATCATTTTGTGGAACCCATCAATCTAAAAGCAAAAAATATTCATCCACTTCAGATAAATTTGAGATTAAACCATGCATTGTTCTACTAATAGGAGTCGTTGAGATAACCAAATAATGTTTTGTATAGAAAGAAGATTAATGATAATATAATTAGTAAATTGACTTTACCAAGATAAGAGATTTTGGAATCCAAAAATGATTACCTATCACTGCATAGATAACAACACAAACAAGGTTTATTTAGGAGATATTTTTTTTTGAAAATATAGCTTGGAAATAAAGTGGGCTTTATATCCACTTCCTGATTTTTTTTTTTTTACATTAACTCCACACAGGAGGCCCTGAGGAAAATGATTTCCCTCAGGGCCTATGTCATCTGGGATGCTGTGTGGAGGGTCTTTTTGAGGAGAGGAAGGAATGAACATTGGTCTTGAAGAGGCCCATGTTGTAAGAAGGAGGAAACACAGAGGCCGGCAAATCATTCCACAGCCGAGCTGTTGAACACAAGAACGAGTGGAAGAAACGACCCGTTCTCATGTGACAAACGTCAACCGTGTACAAATTTTGGGCACAAGTTTGGCGTGTTTCCCGACTACGTACCGGTGCCGAAGGGATCAATGATGATAGTTCCTCGGAGCATCTTCCATTGTAATACCGGTAGAACAAGGATAGCATTCCCACCCGACGCCTGTGCAATCCGTCTGTTAAGATGGGAGAATCTATTAAACGGACCGCCCGTTTCTGCACACAGTCGAGGGTATTTTTCAGGTATTTTGGAGCTCCAGACCAGAGGTGGCTGCCAAATTCAACCGTGGGGCGCACTTGTGATTTGTACAGGGTTAGCAGTTGTGTACCATTAAAGTGTCTGCAGGCCCAATACAGTACGCCCAGTTTTTGGAAGGCTAACTTTACTCTGGCTTCGATGGAGCCCCCATACCTGAGCTGGTCACTTAGGGTTACACCAAGCATATCAATGGAAGGCCTGTTCGGAAGATTGCTGCCGTTGAAAGAGACTAGATTTTCATTTCGATCCCTTTTAGACGTAATCAGACAAGATTGGGTCTTTGAAACATTAAATTCAACGAGATTATTTTTACCCCAAGAGAAAACACTCATTTATTAATTAACACCGATTAAAGTTCGGCAGCGGTCTCTCAGACCTTACGTCACCAGTTACGTAACTTTTTATGCATGCGTATTTTGGGTTCTGTTTTGCCACCTGATCCACAAAACTCCAATGACGGGTCAAAAATACGAAAAAACCTGTGCTAGTTAATAATAATATTATAATAATTGGCTAATTTATATAGCGCCGTTTTCGTGGAAAATCACCTCAAGGGCGCTGTACAAATAATATATAAAAGAATTAATATTACTGGCTTAAAACTAAGATTTACAATTACAACTAGTGACTTACATCTAAGACTTATAGCTAGTGACTTATGACTAAGACATATAGATTCTAACCTAAAACTGGTGACTTATTAACACACATATTTACAATTAAGATTAGCGCCAGAAGAAGTAGGAAGTTTTTACATAATATTACAATTCGAGAATACGGGTGCAAAATACAGTACGGGTGGGAGTTGTCCTCCGAAGTTAAATCGCAAATCAAATTACCAATGTAATTTGTGTAAAAAACATGTGTGCTTGCAATGTGCCAAACAATTATGCCCTGACTGCCAATAAAAATAACCAAAGTTTGACCATTGCCAGTTTTGTAAAATAAAACATGATTAGAGCATTATTTTTTTTTTAATTGATTAGTATCTTAACTGCAAGGAAAATAAGTAGTTTTGTTATAATATGTTGATATAATTTTTTTTGTTTGTGATTACTGATTTCATCTCTATTTTTTTTTTATTTTAGTTACTACCATGGACATACGAATACATCTGGACCTGCCCTAAGTGATAAAAGCGTATTATTTCCCCCTCCCCAAAACGGTTTCATGGAGCCGGCTCGGCTTACCAGAGCCTCGCTTGAATCTAAAAAATGTGACATCATCATTCTTGTCCTGACCAGCGCCGAGATCGCATCGTACATTTTACGAACAAGCATGAGAGCTTGTGCTATACATTATACCCTAATATATGTGGATATAGCAAATGTGGGCGTTTCTCCAGTGAACTCGTCGCTGGTTACAGGGGTAAGTAAATTATGAAACATTTGTAAAAGTGTCTTAACTAAATACGGCAACAAAATATTCCTCTGTGAAAAAGGGCGAACTTTACTTTGCCGCATTTGGACTACGCAAATATGTTAATAACGTGGCGGGCAATTCGCGCTCCCATGTAAAAAGGTCTATTCATTCAAAAGCAGATTTTGCTTTTAAGAACTAAATGGTGATATTATAATGCGAGATGCCTATATACTGTTAGATTACTATGCTACCACACTGGGCTCATGCCCGTGTTATGGTAGTTGTTTAACCCCTCAGAAAATCTCCAATATGCACTTTTAATGTCTTTAACGAAATGACATTTTACGAAAACTTTGTGTTATTACCGCTTCACAATTAAAGCTCTATAAATGAAACATTTATGAACATAGCCATAACATAGTTTAGTAGGTACCCATAATCTAATCTCAATCTGTAACAAATACAACAATATTGTTCTTTCAAAATCTGTATAATTTTGTGTTATTTTGTTAACTTGATAATTATTGTTAACCTCAACACAGGCTTGTCCTAGTGAGGTAACAAATTGTATTGTAAACATTTTTACCTGCAGTGTAAAGAAACAATAAATAAATAAATAAAATAAATAGCCGAATAGTAAAAACTGTTTTAAACAGGTTACAAAATAAGCTTTCGAATTATTGTATTACAAATAAATATTAATATTTGTAAATATTAAAATTTAGAATGCAAACATTAAAAAAATGTGAAAATGACTCACGTGATGTTTTTATGTGAAAACGGTACTAAAATCACAGATTATATAAACAACAATACTTATTCTATTGTATAAATGTGTAATAAACACTTTTGTCACCTCACTTTTTTATCATTTCATATAAAAATATTTAATAAAAATTAACAATGTTCGGGCGCGGTCGACCCGCCCGTAGGAAATTTGGCGGGATAAATTATGTGTCAGACTGCGCGTCTGACAGAATGTTCTTTTTATGTATTTCTATGGACAACTTGAATAGAGATGTGCAGCATGATTCACTATCGACCTTTCACTTTTTATTTTAGGGATGTAACTAAAACAATAACGGAGTTATAACGGTTTCTATGGAGACACACGCTTATTGTACTTGACTGCTGTCGTATTTTTAACACATATATCTGCTTACGTTGCAGAGGGGATATTTAATATTTATTTAAATTAATACAAATACTATTTTATTAAAACAGATGATTAAATATACTAAATAAAAATTATGAAATATTTTTAATGACAATTTCTTCATTAAAAATTACATTTAGAGTTTATTGATTAGTTTTATTTTATCGTTTTATATGTTATTAAACTGTTTTTCAAGACTGCTGTAAGCTACATTACCTAATTTCTATGCTGTAGACCGGATAAGGCAGCGGCCTCTCAGGCCGTTCGTCACCAGTTATGTTACACAAAAACCATGTCACCAGTCAAAGGTTAATCTAGCTAATTATTTTTAGGTGAACTGAGGTAACCGTACCGAAGATCTCCCATCTGTCTGGAATTCTGCTGGTAATGTATCGCACGAAGAGTTCGCTCCAACCAATGGACAATTTCAGTCCTGGCGAGTTAAACTCCCCGTGACATGTTGAAAATTCCAAATTCCAAGATTGGTTCGCATGAGGGGTCAATCATCTTGTCAGTGGACTTACGAAAATACACAGGTGCTCTGACGTGTGTATGATTTAATAGCGGACAGCATAGTGATCCGTCATTAATTAAAACATTTGCTGTACAAGCGCTTGTTTAATCTAAAGAAAACATTGTTTCACGCCGTTTTCAAATTCCAACATTTGTGGAACACCCGTGCCATTAAATAAAAAAAAAACATTGTTTCACGCCGAATTCCGAGCGCGACTACTCAAGAATGTTTCACTTATATTATCAACTCAACGTATGATTGCGAAATCATACGTTGAGTTGATAATATAAGTGAAAAGTGCACGTATGATTCAACATTTTTAGAAAAATCAAATAGATCACGTACGACCGTCGAAAAGCGGTTTGCCTCCATAGGCCTCTTCTCAACAAGTCAAATGCTTTCCTTTGCGATCGTCTAATATCTATTATTTTTCTTAGTTGTCAAAAAAATAATTGAATCTTTAAAAAGGAAGTCATAGAGTTAAAAATTTGCACAAAGCCAATGTATAATAACTACCTAACTAACTAAACATTACATAGTTTCTCCGCAGCGGTAGGCAGAGAGGAAAGACTGCCATATAACTCTTGCGTTCTTTCTTACATATCCTTTACTTACTTATTACAATAATTTTTGTTACTAACTTACATGATTCTCTCATTTATAATGATTTTTTAATTTATATTATGATTTTTTAAACTTTTCATGATTTTTATTTTTAAATTTAAAAATGATTTTTTAACCTACTTATTATTAATATTAATTTACTAATTGAGCTAGAACTCCCTCACCAAACACAAGAGCATTGTCTCTTTATGGTGAGGAAAGACAATTTTTTATTTCTTTGTTAAAACCTTATGTAACTATGTGACTGATGTAACTTTATATGTAGGTATTTTTAATCAGCATTGCCAATAAAAACAAATTAAAAAAACTCACACTCCTGCTTCATTTACATTCATACATCTCATACAAACTCTTCTGTTATTCTGACTGTTGGCACGGCCCGACTCAAAGTATTTGATTCATTTGATTGTGCCATGTAACATATTAAAAAAAAACAATACATTTTCTGAGCATCGAAATTAATTGTATTAGGTCGTTGGAAAGTTATTACTAGTGAGTAGTTTAAATTAATATTTTTTTATTTTAAAGTAATATTTACACTATTGGTAACATAACTATTTGTTCTGATAGCCAGGCAGCCCTTATGGCACTGGAAAGTAACCGATGCGACTCCAGACTGGTGATGGAATGCAGAACCGTTCTTACAGAACTCGCTACCATCAATAAAATAACCCTGATATGGGTACCAGGACATAAGGGTATTGAGGGCAACGAGCGGGCTGACGAACTAGCAAGGAAAGGGGAGAAAGCACCACTTGCTGGATCTGAGCCGGCCGTAGGAGTAGCAGCTTGCACACCAAATTACATATCGAGAGGTGGGTCAAATCCCAGCACTGGAAGGAATGGGAGAGGGCACCCGGAATGAGACAATCCAAAGTACTCACAAACGGACCCAACCCCAGACGGACCAGGAGACTACTCGAAATGGATAGAAACTCGCTGAGGGAATTGGTAGGCCTACCAACGGGACACTGCCATCTCAGGAGACACATGCAGCTGTTGGGAGTGGAAAGCACCAATAGATGTAGAAAATGTGAAGAGGATGAAGAGACTCCAATTCACTTATGGTGCCAATGTCCTGCCCTGGTGGTAACTAGGCTCATATACCTGGGGAGACATGTTGTAGAACCAGAAGACCTAGCCACATATCCAATGACAACTCTGGTGAACTTTATTAAAGGGACTGGGTTATTGTTAAATTATTGAGGTAAAATGGGAGAAAGTACAATGGGCCCATGGCCTAAGTACTCACGGGAACTAATGGTAAACCGTCTCCGCTTTAAATAAAAAAATAAAAATACACTATTGGTTAGTGAGATTAAAAGTTATGATAATAAAACCTGTGCTATTTAAAAATAACTGTGTTGTGGTCTGAGAAAGGAAACCGCTTTCTAATGATTCACCTTTTTTACTACATAAAACCAACTGATAAAAATAACAGATGTTTACTAAAATAACTTTTAATAATTTAGCTTTCTATAAATTTGTAATATAAATGTCGTGTGCTGGAACCAGCATTAATCCGTCAAACAATAACGTTTATAATAAAAATAACAGCTTTGTTTATAAATAATATTAGAATAATTATCAATCACAAATAGAATGAATTCACTCCTAACAAAACAAATATGAGGTCACATTTTAACTGTGGTAGTTAGTTCTGTGAACAGTAGACTTCGCGTCCAAAAAAGCATGTTTTTAATTTTCTATTTATTTAATAAATCAAAACCAAAATTTCCTCTGAAATCATAAAATTACATACATACCTACCGCACTGTGACGATTCAAGTGAATAAATCTGTAAATTTTGGTTGTTTAAACTGCTCTACAGCAGCTGATACCATTTTCGTAACAACTTCTTCTTTTTGCAATATGATGTTTTTGTAAATTATCCCATCTTATAATACATGCCTAACTTTAAGACCGGCCTGAACATGGTACAATTCATTCTCGCATAATTACCGACTTTACAATGAATGTCAGTGAAAGAGAAAGATGCGTAAAAACATATTTTTTTAACATTAGCTCCACACAGGAGGCCCTGAGGAAAATAATTCCCCTCAGGACATATGTCATCTTTGGGGATGCTGTGTGAAGGGTCTTTATAGGGAAGGAAGGAGAGGAAGTTCTGGGAAGATAAAGGGTATAAGGGGTGGGTAGAAATCGGAGGGTCAGTGTGTCCAGAAGTGACGTACGTATGAATCCATCGTTCCCACCACAGTGCAAGGCGATGTTCTGAGAGGGTACAGCTGGAGAAGTCAAAGGGACTCCCCTAACCGCTATCTCCCGATCCGGCCTGCCAGGCAGCTGGTGGGCTGATGCATCCATCGCCAAGATCCGGACAAACCTCACCCCATGAACCCGGGCACCCATGCTAAGTCACCAAATGTAGCGAACCACTTGGGGTGACCTGTGGCGGAGGTGTTGGTTATCCAATAAATGGTTGCCTTGGCGGCGGTACCCATACCAGGCCTCCCAAAAATTAAAATATGTGTGACAGAGAAAAAGCATAGGCGGGGGAGTATGCGACTTTTTTGACCTTAAATTCGCCTATTATGACGATTTTTTTTCAACATCAGATCGGTCTTAAAGTTTGGCGTGTACTATAACCAGATGTGTTTATATATTTTTTTTATAAAAGTAGTAGGTATACAATTTCCACGAGTATTTTCCCCACAATAGCTACTTACACGCACAGAAATGATATTTTTGATAATGCCTTTCATCTACTGCCACGAACGACTACCATTAAAACGACCACTATCTTTAACCAGAATGTAGAAAATAAATTTATAGAAAGACAGAATGAAAAACGCTTTAGACCAAGTTAAAACAGGACTTAGCTACACTAACTAAACCTAGCAGTTTATCAAGCATTTGAAGCATGACATTTTTTTAACTGTACCAAAAGGCTCTCACATTAATTAAAACATGAATGATGTATTAGCTTACCGACAAAGTTGTGTTCCCTGACATATTTACTGTCATAATGGCAAGCCAGAACCAGAAATCTGTCAGCTGCTGGGTTCAGCTTAGCGATGATATTTTGGAACTCCAATTGTCCAAAAACTGGAGTTGTGTCTTTGAATCTATCCCTTTCCACATGCCAGCCGATGTTCTCCATTGCTTTCACAATATAATCCGCAACTTTATCATGCTGCACCGTCCCAACAACACGAGGAACCAAAATATTTTCCAAAATTATATTGAAATTGTTCATATCCGTCATTCGGGCGACTGTTGACACTTCGTCATCTGTCAAGTCCACAGCCGAGTGCAAGCTCTAAAAACCAAAAACAATAATAATTCAAAAACCTTCTGATGAAAATTAAATACAAAGCTAATAATGTGAAAGGTGATTCGTGCAACAGGTAACTAAATAAATCACTTACCCTTGCTTTTTTATATGATCTGGAAAATCCTTGAAAACTGCCGTCGAATAAAAGACACAGCACTGTTAGAACACTAAATACGTGCCCCACCATATTGACGAATTATAATATCACAACTATTATTTCAATATGCAAAACTGAAAACGGGAGTTATCCACGAAACACGAATGACATTCTTGACGTATGTAAACAACTACCTGCCCGCACCCAGCGACCTGCAAAACCTGCAAAATAATAATAGTGCAAAATTACCGAAGTACCGAAACCAGAAACGAGCAGGGTTGCCAGTGCAAATGTTCTAAAATACCGATAATATATTTTCAAATTCCCCACAATTTGAAATGAATTTAAAAAACTCAAACAAATTTCTACATAAATTATCTTTTTTTTTTGTTTCGTCATTATCAGATTTTGTCTTTTGTTCAGGTTTTAAAAACAGATATTCGTTTGAAAATTTTCGGCTAGAAAAAACGAAATTAGGGTACATTTTCACAAATATTGTAACTTTTTTGTTTTGGTTCATCAAAGCCCAGAAACCCCACATTTTCCCCAAATATAGGTTAGAAAACTAAATTCTCCACAAAAAAATTAAATTCTCCGAAAATTGGGAAATTTGCGAAGAATTTGCAACCCTGCAAAAGGAAAATGTTCCAAAATACCCACAACAGATATTCAAAATACCCAAATTAGGGAGGATAGAATAACAAATCCCTGCGATTTCCTTTATAATTCTACCTCCAAAGTGGAACAAAATTCCTTCGAAATTAACCTTTATTTTTTTAGTGTTCAGGCATTTACTAATTTTATCTATCGTTCAGGTTTAAAAAAGTAAATTTGTTTAAAATTTCTTCGAAAGAAAACGTCTTTCTTGTAATTCAAATATTATTTTTCAATGCAGATGGGTAATCGAAAAATACTGCTTTTTTGAATTAGTTACATCAGTTCTCGTATTCATATTGTTGAATCCTCGTTTTTCCCCAAATCAAGGTTCTTCCCAAAAATATCAAATCGGTTTGAATTAATGGAAATTCACAGCAGTTTGGGAAATTCCCAACGAATTGACATCACTGGATGTTACGTCAAAATTGTCAAAGCATAATAGGCCACTTGCATCACATTTTTTAAATTTTTTTTCCGGCTTAGGCAAATATTCTAAGACATTGTATTTTTTTATCGTATTTTTGAAACCTTGGTGATTTTTTGAAAATTTAAATCCCAAAAATCAGACCATTTTTTATAAACCGGAAAGACGGGACATAATTTTATAGGTGCGAAAAAACGATAATTACATAGCCGAAAATCATTTTTTAAAAAAGAACGTTTTCCACACGAATAACACAGGCGAATAACGAGGCATACCAACAATCCAAAAATATAAAATCTCATAAATATTTTTTTTCTTGATCCATCTTATTGATCATAAATCATTATAATGTTAAACGTCTATATTACTAAATCAAATGTAATATACTTGTACTTGTAAATTATAATAATAATAAGAATATTATAAAATTTGATTTTGTTAAAATCCGCACCATTATCATTATACATCTAAAACACGTACGGACAACGTAAATTGTACGGGGTTCTCGTCATAACATCTGTCAAAAAATCAAACCAAATGATACGTTCGCAGAGAACAGACATATGGTACGTTTCCACGCTTGCCAAGGCTTGGCAAGCCTCCACAAGCTCCAAGCGTCGACAAATCTCGCTTGGCATTTGGAAGTCGTTTACATGCTTGTGAATGCGTCAGTGCGCTACCTACACCCGAGCATGGCGGACGCCGAACTTGTGTCGGCTATTGCGTTTGGTTTATCAAACTTTTATTTGAAATACAAGCAAAGTGTAACAAAAACAAGGAAAGCTCGACGACCACGAGGATGATGGATGATACAGATTCATAAAAATCGTCCCAGGTCACTTCGCACAAAGAGGAGACATTATCTCACAGGCTAAATCCTATAGATTTTTGTCTCTTTTTAGTACCACTTTTTCGTTTCATCGAGTTTCAAATCACAACGGTGCTAAAGAAGTTTTCGTTTCAAAAATAATGATCGCAATTGGGACCCGAACTCGAGGATCACTTGTCTTTTATAAAATTATTTTGTTTTATAAAAAAAGTTATTCTTACAAAAATCATATATTTTTTACTATAATAGATAGTAAATCATCAATAAAATATTATTTATTTATTTTGACTTTTTAGGTAAATCCAGTCGCAATAAATTACATAACATAAGTGCATTAAAATTATGTACTTGTACATTTTAATAAGTCTGGTATGCCTCATACGTCATACATATGTCTCGTAATATTATAAATATTATCATAGACCGCATGGAGCACAAACGGCGTGCATTCGCCGCCAGATCGAAAGTTCCACTGAGCGTTTGCCGAAGCTTGCCGTTGGATCCGACCCCGACTGGATCGGCGGCAAACTCTCGCAAGCTCTTGCAAGCCTACGCAAGCCAAGCCAAACGACCTGTTTACACGTTTGCGCTTGTGGACGCTTGCCGAGACTTGGCAAGCGTGGAAACGTAGCATAAATCTAGTGAACGTTAAATGTCAAATTCAAAAATTCGCCTAAAATCAAAGTGATGCCATATAAAAAAAATAAATCAGTGTGGAATTATATAAAAATAATAGGAACATTTTCGGCGACGGGACATTTTCACGTAGTGACGTCACAAGCCCAAATAATGGATTTATTTATTTAAAAATAAAAAAATGTGCATTTCTAAAAATTTTTACTAACATTTTCGTAATCTTAGTAAAAAAATCTATCCACACGATTTTTTCCAAGTCGTTACGAAGTCCATGCAAGTGGCCTATATTTTCCTATTTCCATCTGACACCCTAAAATTCCCCAGATTTTCCCAGAAAATCGTAGAATTTAATTTTAGAATATTAATGCATTATAAATTAATTGTATGTATTGCAAAAACAAATAAAGAATATTTTTACTGCTTTTTGGCAGTACAATTTTAAGTAATTTCATAATTTGGTAAGCGGATATGGGTACCGCCGCCCTGGGAACCATTTATTGGATGACCAACACCTCGCCGTGCACCGCAGTGGGTGGGTTGGATTCATTCGTCCGTCACTCCTGGAAATTCTGATCCCTAGCATCCTACCCACCCCTCATACCTTTTCCCTCCCAGACCTTCCTTCCTCTCATATAAAAAAATCCAACAATTAAAATCATGAACTTACAACCTGCGATTAATTAATTAATTAATCAATTAATTAATTAACGTCTTGGTCTTGGTGGCGGATACGTTTTCCCAACCACTGCGTGGCTGGCTGGATCGGAGGAGACTGATTGAGGGAGGCTTTTGAACTCTCCAGCCAGATTCTCCCAACCCTTCGCCTTGCACCGCAGTATGAGGAATAGATTCATACGTCCGTCACTCCTGGCCACACTGACCCCCAGATTCCTACCCACCCCTCATACCTTTATCCTTCCCATATCTTCTTCTCCTTCCTTTCTCTTAAAAAACCCTCCGCACAGCATCCTCAAAGATGACATAGGCCCCTATGGAAATTGTTTTCCTCGGTGCCTCCTGTGAGCTAATGTAAAAAAAAAAATTTGCACTGCATAATTTCATGATGCCAGAGCTCACTATTGTATATAGAAACCAATGAATGGTTCCCGGGGCGGCGATACCAATTCCATTACAGCGGCGAGACGTAGGGGTCCCCGGTGCGGGCCAAAACAGTTGGTGAATTACAAAAACATTCGCGGCCTGCACACCAATTTAAACTCTGTCCACCACCACCTTTTTTCTCAACGCTCAAACTTACTTTTCTTTTCTGAAACGCAGATACCCGAGCCTCCTATCTGAACTGCCCGGCCTTCACCCTCGCAGGCAAGTTCAGACCTAAAGGAGGTATCTGTCTCTATAGTCGAGCTGACGTCAACTCTGTGCGACTGTTGAATCTGGAAAACTCCAGATTCGACGTAATGTGGGTACGCGTCTTTCTTGCCAGTACCGTAAGATTCTACGCGTGTTTATACCGCTCACCGAACCTTAGCGAATCAGACACGTCCGAGCTCTTCAAACACTTAAGCGACACTATCGATGACCTCTTGCCCCGCTACCCTACGGCAGAGTTTGTGGTCCTAGAGGACTTCAATGTTCATAACGAACCTTGATTGAAGTTCTCAGGATCAACAGACTCGGCTGGACGACAAGCGGAATCCTTTGCCCTTTGCTACGGATTGGAGCCCATGGTTCAGGAGCCTAGAGGGGTTCCTGATGTCCAGACCCGTTCCAATCTATTAGACCTATTTTTAACTACTGTGCCACACGGTTACAAGATTGAAGTCACAGCGCCTTTAGGATCGTCCAACCACTGCCTGGTGACGATATCAATCCCTGTAAACTTCAGACCACCAAACGAGAGGCTGAAGAGAAGAGTGTGGCACTATAGGTCAGGAGATTGGTTAGATCTGCGGGCACATTTTAATGCTTTCCCGTGGTCAGTCTGTTTTCGGACTTCGGATGCCTCAAGATGTGTCCAGGAAATTGGTGAAGTCATCACATCCGCGATATATCTATATATATATATATATATATATATATATATATATATCCGCTTCATCCAACTAAGGAAAACTGGTGTAGGCTCAAAGCCGTGGTTTAGCCGACAATGCGCTGAAGCAGTGCGACGAAAAAACGCGGCTTACCAAGCCTACAACACATCTAGAACATCCGAAGACAGAACAGCTTACAACAAAATGGCAAAGGAAACCAAGAGAATCATAAATAGGTCAAAATTCGAGCACGACCAGCAGATCAGCAGAAAGCTGGCTGCATGCCCGCATGGCAGCAGGCAATTCTGGTCGTTTGCGGGCTCAATAGGTCCCAATTTCTGCAAATCCAGTCTGCCACCTCTTACCAGACCTGATGGCTCACTAGCAAACACCGCCACCGAAAAGGCTAACTTATTAGGTAAAATGTTTGCGGATAACTCAACCCTCGATGACCAAGGTGCTGTCCCGACGTCGGTCCCACACTGCAGTTTTCGGATGAAAAAACTGACGATCCGGCATCGGGAAGTACTCCATGTTTTACTAGGGCTTGATGTTAATAAAGCTAGTGGGCCTGACGGAATGCCCTGGTACTGCAGAGGTGCGCTGCAGAAATAGCTCCAATTTTGACGAAGTTTTTAAAATGACTCTGAAGTCTGGCTCTGTGCCCTCTGGTTGGAAAAAGCGGTTGTCCATCCTTTTCCAAAGAAGGGTGACCGCTCCAACCCGACCAACTACCACCCCGTAGCGATCACATCAGTTCTGTCTAACGTGATGGAACGTGTGATCAACGATAAACTGCTCACATACCTCGAGAAGAACAAAATTATTAACGACCGTCAATACGGATTCCGGCGGAACCGCTCGTGCGGTGATCTTCTCGCGTATGTGACGCATGTTTGGGGCGGGTGCCTGGAACGTTTTGGTGAGACCCAAATGGTTGCATTGGACATTTCCAAGGCCTTTGACCGGGTTTGGCACCGAGGACTTGTGAACAAACTGCCTTCTTACGGACTTCCCGCATCCTTGTGTACGTGGATTGCCGACTTTCTGAGGAAGAGATCGATTCAGACGGTAGCCGATGGTTTCACTTCTTCCTCATACTCGATAATGCTGGAGTCCCACAGGGATCGGTTCTGTCTCCGACTTTGTTTTTGTTGCACATCAACGACCTTTTGTCATGTGCACCAATTCATTGTTACGCGGATGACAGTACAGTCCACGATAGCTTTTTGTTTGACAAGCCCCCAAAAGGCTCACAAATTCCAACGGCTCAAAGGGCTTTGAAGCAAAGAATGGACCGTTACCTCGAGAGTGTTTTCTCTTGGGGTAAAAATAATCTCGTTGAATTTAATGTTTCAAAGATCCAATCTTGTCTGATTGCGTCTAAAAGGGATCGAAAAGAAAATCTAGTCTCCTTCAATGGAAGCAATCTTCCGAACAGGCCCTCAATTGATATGCTTGGTGTAACCCTAAGTGACCAGCTCAGATATGGGGGCTCCATCGAGCCAGAGTAAAGTTAGCCTCTCAAAAACTGAGCGTACTGTACAGGGCCCGCAGATACTTTAATAGTACACAACTGCTAACCCTGTAAAAATCACAAGTGCGTCCCACGGTTGAATTTGGCAGCCACCTCTGGTCTAGAGCTCCAAAATACCTTAAAAATACCCTCGACTCTGTGCAGAAACGGGCGGTCCGTTTGATAGATTCTCTTAGAGCATAGGCATCGGGTGGGAATGCTATACTTGTTCTACCGGTATGACAATGGAAGATTCTCCGAGGAATTAGCGTCATTGATCCTTTCGGCACCGGTGCATAGTCGGGAAACACTCCAAACGCGTGCCCAACATTTGTACACGGTTGACATTTGTCACATGAGAACAGGTCGCTTCTTCGACTCGTTCTTGTGTTCAACAGCTCGGCAGTGGAATGATTTGCCGGCCTCTGCGTTTCCTCCTTCCTACAACATGGATCTCTTCAAGACCACTGGAGGTTTCCAACCGCATACCCACCCCGGTATAAGTAACATATGGTTACTCCTTCAGGGCTCTCACAAGGAAGCTAATTTTTTTTATTTGAACGTCTCTACATTTAATTTGAACAAAGCTAGACCCCCAATGTCCCCGCATACGGTGTTAACCCAATGTTCTCTTCAAGACCAATGTTCATTCCTTCCTCTCCTCAAAAAGACCCTCCACACAGTATCCCAGATGACATAGGCCCTGGGGGAAATTATTTTCCTCAAGGCCTCCTATGTGGAGTTTAAAAAAGTGTTCAAAGACGATCTTTGTAAGAGTTTTCACATTTGTCACAATTTGAATGTTACCCAAAACGCAATAGAGCCGGCAGTTGCTATTTATGTTCGCTAAGAGAGAAATTAACGTCCGTCAAGTTGCTTTCTCTTCAGAAGCCCTGGCAAGATAATCCTAGTGATCCATTACAAAATAATAGTTACCTACTGATACACTGGGTCGGGCCGGTATGTCAGTATTTTTTGGTAATGGTATCACATGGCTTACTTGCCAAGGCTACTACCAGAGAGCAACTTGACGGAAGTAAATTATCTCTTTCATAGCGAGGTGGGTGGCGTGGTATATTTATGATAGCGAGCATAAAACCAACAGATAAACCTGCCCACAAAACGTTTTTCGGTCACAAACTTTCTAGATTTGTGTCCTAATATTTGATTTCCCCTACTATCTACTGTAATTTCTCCACAGGCCACTTGACACCAACCTTACATCAATTTATGGAGAGCCGATACTCCCACCATCCAGAGAACCAGAGGTGGGGATAGTCGCACGGAAAAACACTCCGTGACCTATGGTAACCTTGCACCGATTCATTACATTATTTTTATGGTTATTGGCCTACCAGCGGTCGAGAATTCAAATTTCGACCAAATTCTTGGTCTTGCGATGGTACCCTTGCAACTATACAGGGCCGTTCCGATGAGAAAATTTGATTATTCTCATATATTCTATAACTCAATATCGATTTTATTTCATTCAAAATTTGCTTTAATATATATCTAAAACCAAGTTGGCAATAGAAATGCTCAAACGCGTGATTATGAAATCATTAAAATTATTTAGTTTTGTAATTATTTTTAGAACATAAGTATTTATAATCTTTCAATAAGTTCGCAAAATCAGTGTGTAAAAAAATCCTAAATGTATTAGTTTGAGAGACCGTAAATAAATAGACCAATTGAAGCATTGGTTTTTTTTGACCAAAATTAAAATTCTGAAAAGTAGCTTTCCTAGATAATTTATTGATTTATTTTACTGTGTGATTATAATATGATTTGAAAGGTATGTTATATAATACAACATATCGTTTGAAAATTTAACAAAATCTGCTAACATACAACGGTTTAACCTTATTATCTTATTTGTTGCTAAGCGCAAATCTCGAGAGCAGCTGAACCGGATTTCGCTAATTCTTTTTTTAGAATATTCCTTGAAGTAGGAGGATGGTTCTTTCGGAGAGAAAAATTAAGAAAATTGCGCAGAAAATTGGATAATTTCAGAAAACCTAACGACTATCGCACGTTTGACAGTTCGCGTGTTTGAGAATGACATTTTGCAAAATATTAAATCAGGATTCTATTTTTGAAAATCTTTAAGTTGATAAATTTATTTAAAGTAGGTACTCCCCTAATAGTTTGAATCGAATCAAGAATTTTAGATATTTTAAATAGGTACCTATGTTAGGTACCAAATTTAATATATATGAAATATGGAAATTTGAATAAAATTTGTATAAAGTGGCACGCGGGCTGTTTAAAAATTTAATGTACTGGGATTGAATATATGGAACGCGGGAGGTGGGGTTGGCGGGACGAGGGAAGAGGGAAGGCGGGGAAGGTGGAAGGGGAACGCGGGAGGGGGGAGAGGGACCTGGGAGGGGGGAGGGGAACTCGGGAGGGGGGTTCGCGGGACGGGGGAAGGGGGGGGGGACTGGAGTGGGGAGAGGGAAGGTGAAGGTGACGGAGTGGGAACGCGAGAGGGGAAGAGGACGCAGGAGAAGAAGGGGAGGCGGAAGGGGAACGGGACGAATGGGAAAGGACACTCAGGGAGAAACAATTTCTTTATTAAATGGCATAGCAACGCTTGCCGGGACCAGCTAGTAATAAATATAAACATATTTTTATAATAATATAAACATTTTCAAAATTTAAAACATTTTTTCGTAGATAAAATAACAATCTTTCGAAATCAATTTAATTTTTTTTGTAAAACTACGTGATTCGCAGTTATCAGGATGCCTAAAACCACCAAATATATTTTAACTTAAGTTTCAGCATAATATTTCGGCAAAGTGTACAAAGTAATTAAAAAAAATCACATTTCTTATTCGAAAAATTTTACGAAAATATTAAAACGTTAATCTGAATCACAGTTAAAACCCGAAATTATTTGCATTCGGCCATAAACCGTGAAATCCAAGGTTAAAGCATAACAGTACCTACTTTTCTAAAATTTCGTAACGTGTTTTGGCTGAATAACGTTTCATGTCGAAACATAATGCAACATGTTAGAAATAATAATGCAGTTGAGTTAAGATGACCTCGTAGTTAGAGGAAAGATCGGGTAATTCGGTTGTTTTCGTAGGATTTTTTTCCTATAAAACAAGTATTTATTTGCACTTATTTAAGTTTTCTGAAAATGAGCATTTCTTCTTTCAGCAATCCTTCTATTCAATTATCGATCCAGTCCTTTCTAATCTCAATTTTTATGTTTTTAACATTACGTATTTGAATTTGAAGTCGGTTACTGTCAGGTAGCTGTCATTCGGATAAAATGAAAGCCTTTGGCGGCACGAAAGCGCGTGGAGAATTAGCCAAATTCTATTTAAACACTTTATTTGGCCTTTTCGTCTTTATTGACAAAGTCGCGTAAATTTAACAGTAGCAGATTGAACGGCATGTTGAACTTCCGAACAGCTTCCGAGAGCATTCATTACTTCAAGTCGGAAGCATATACAGAGTGTTAAGGGACGTACTTGACTTACCAGTGATTCCTGACATTATTTGGAGTAAGAAATGTAAATGAAAATTTGGTCTCCGGTGACTTTTTTTGGTGACTTTTATTTTTTTTCAAAATTTTTTTCTTCAAATTCAAACAACAAAAAAAATTCTTTCTCATGTCGTCACTGGTCACTCAGCCGGGTGTCCGACGAACACCTTACCCCGCCTCCAACTGTTCAACAACTACCATTTTTTTATGTTTTTGTAGAAAAAAAAAAGAAAAAAAAACATCAAAATTGTCACCGGAGACCAAAATTTCATTTACATTTTTTACTCCAAATAATGTCAGGAATCACTGGTTAAAGTAAGTCAAGTACGTCCCTTAACACCCTGTATGTAAAAGTTCCTGGGAGTAACATGTCAAAAACTTATGTTAAATCGTAAATTTTACTTACGAGTTTAGAGCTAGCCTTAGGCATCGCAAATGAAATCTTAGGAATAAGAAAAAATGTTAATACCGAAGTAGATATAATTAATAAGCAACAATTTTTTATAAACCCTCTTTTGAACATTTTACCAATTAACTGTCTTTCCCTTCTAAAGACGTTGTAATCTCTAATTCTAAGAAACTTCCCCCCCACTCTTACCCCTCCCCCTTCCTTCTACCCCTTCCTCTCCATATGTATAGGTGTAGAGTGCGTCATTGGAGGGGACCCACCACTTTCCCAACGGCGTTATAAGGAAACAAATGGTTTCCTCCTTCACCGCACACGTCAAGACTCTACTTTTTTTGAACGAAGCTACATTTATTTGAACGACTCTAGACCCTCCAATGTCCATGCATTCGGGGTTAGTAAGCAGTATGCAAGTACTTACATTAACATTATACAAAAGATAAATAGAAGTAGCAGCCCGTGGAATAATTCTTCTGAAATAGGTAACATCAAAAAGAGATAATAGTGTTAGTAAAAGAAAAAGAAAAATAAAAATAACGGCTATGACCAGTCGAAGAAACCTTCTGTAAATAAAATAAGTAATGAGGAAAAAACAGTTATATGATTATGTTATAATGTAAGTAATTACTATAGTAGCGGAAATAAATCAAATATATTTAAAAAAAGCCAGAGAAAGTATTCCATAGACCACCGGGCAGTCCCAATGAGAATGCGTATAGCTATCGGCCCAACCGCAGACGATGCTCGAAGTCTGCGTCCTCAGGGACGCGTCGTGTAGAGTGCGTCAGCAGGGACCTAAGCGATTCCTTCAGAAACTTGTTTAGGGTGCTTAGGGTGTGAACATACTAAAAGTCCTGACGAAATAGGTGTTTAATTTGTAACTTCAGTTTACGTGTGGGTGGTGGGTGGTGGGTGGTTTGGTATATTTATGGTTTACATTTACTCCTGACGATGTGAACATTGTTCACAAAACACGTAGATTGTGTAAAAAAGGTGAGGTAAACAAAGTTATTTGTCTTTTAATCAAATGAATAATGCCATCACAAAGTGAAAAAAATGTATCGATATTTAGATATACCAGTTTCCAACTATTAGTACGAGTTTCATTCAGTTATAAATATTATTTTATAATCTTAATGCATATGTTTTTTAATCTTTTTCGCTTCTAAATGCAATATAAAAAACGTGACAAAGAAATTCAAATTAATGTTGGCCTCAACATTACGAGTATTATTAATATTAGTGTTCACCGCTTTAGTCTTTGAGTTAGATTGTTTGTGTTTAATTACCGACAATATGAACATGTTTTTTTAACAACAGATCATAATATGGGCGCTGTCAGGTCTGGGAATTACGATAAAACATAATTCTGTATATTACGACTAGGGTTGCCATCTGTCCGGGTTTCCCCGGATTTGTCCTAGTTTAGAGGGCGTCCGGGGAGCGTCCGGGCGGGGTTTCATTTGTAGTCCGGGTTTAAAAAAGAGTTTAAAAAATGCACAGATGATTTCTACAAGGAAATCAAAATGTTCATTGAAGAATGGATGAAACCGTTAAAACAATTTGAGAAATTTGACTTGATGTTTTTGCCGAAAATTAATAACAACACAGAATGGGCTCTTATTGAAGACACTGTGCTTTATTTAAAAGACAAGAACATAGATATTGAAGACGCAAAATTAATTGACGTGTGGGTGAATTTAAATGCTTTTAGCCAAAACCTACTAGAACAAGGTAAGCCTTTATTCAAATCAACTTTGGGTACAATTTTTTGAAACAACAAATGTGAATTTATATTCGGAATTGATGAAATTTACACACTACTTTTTTTGCATTCCGGCTCATAGTGCCAACGTGGAGAGAATATTTTCATTAATTACACAACAATGGACAAAAGAAAGAAATTTACTAAGCGTAGAAACAATCTCGTCATTAATTAAAATTAAATTCAATTTCCAAAATACAGCTGCGTTGATTTTAACTAATTCCTTTTGAAAAGGTAAGATATTCTAAAACCTATCGGAAAGAGTGATAAATACAAAAAAAAACTGAAAAGTAAAAAAGGCAAGAGGCTGTGGAAAAAGCTTTATCAGCTAGATAACGAAATAATGTACTTATGAGTGCAATAATTTCTTTTCATTTTTGTAGTTAATGTTATGATTGTTTTTATTACGTAAAAGAAATTTACAATATAGCTGTTGATTAAAACTAATAGATATAAATGAGTATAGTTTTTGGTTATTTTGTGTTAAAAAAAATAATAATGTAACATACATTACAGCATGTCTAAACTTTAAAAAGGTTCAGTTTTGTTGCTTAAGATTGGTAGTAATTGTTGTTTTTTTTATATAATTTAATAATATTATTAAATATATAAAAAAAATAAAATGGAGTTCTACAAAATAAACTTAATAACAAAAACCAAAATTGTAAGACTGAATACTAAAATGTTGTACTTTTAAGAGTTTTGTTTAAAAATTTAATTGAATTTTGTTAGGTTTAATATTTAACTAAGGTTTTGTTTTCATAACAGAGTACATATATTAATAGTTTGGGTTTTATTTTAAGAATAAAAAAATCTTATTGATTATTAGAACAATTTGTAACAAACTGTAATAAGATGCTGTTTTGTTAGGTACATTTAAAATGATGATAAAAGATGACTAAATTTAATTTTAAGGTCTGAAAATAAATAAAAAGGTGATGTATGACATTTTCAACTGTTTTTTACACACTATGTTTAAAAAAACCTGTCCGGGTTCTGGGCTCTAAAATCCGGGGTTTTCACGCGTCTTGTCCTAGTTGCCAAATTTTAGAGATGGCAACCCTAATTACGACTCATATAATCAGCTGTCGATGTCGTAAAGTGCATCGTATTTTTTTGCACATTAATGTAACTATACATTTTTATTTCACCTGATTTTTAAAAATATTATTAAGCTTCATAATGTCATTATTAAGTTTAACATTTGTAACATGGTTCAAAAATTATTTTTAGTTTCTGCGCCTGAATAAGCCATTTCATGCAATACGCATAACATGCCTCAAAAAAAGTTTGTAGGTACTTACTATTATTTTCAAAGCAATAATTGAATGTATCGCCCGAATAACGTTGCAAACAACAAAAACAAGATTTTTCAGAAACAAGAAAAAACGTTTTTTAAATGATTTTTTATTAGAAAACATCCCATTTTTTACAGTTTTATATTACTTAGACATAAACAAGGGTACATGTGAAAAAATATTTTAAAAAACCATTAAAATAAAGGAAATAATCGACATAAAACAAAACAAAAAAGTGGAATAACGTTGCTTAAGCTGCCACTTGCAACGTTTTTCCACTGTAGTGCATACATTTACTGAGCCGGTAGGTTTTCATAAAACCTTCTGTTGATTTCTGGTAAGTATTGAGACATGGACATTAAATCTGCCTTTTTTGCCGCTGATATGGGTAATAAGAATTAGAAGAGTATCGGCAGATCAGCAATAGGAGGTACATTAATATTGGGTCGATACCGTCCTTTTTGTTTTTTTTTGGAGTTCAAAAATTTTCCAACCTTCGAGAATATTATGGCACTTTCTCAAACGTAAAACACCAGGTTCATTTGCGTTGACTTGAAGCCACCTTGCTTCTGTTATTTTCAGTTGAGGATCTCTTTTAAAAATAGCTTCAACTGGACTCAAGTCCAAAAAGTGCCTCTGGTCCATTTTAAATACTTCAAAGGGAAAAATATTAATATTTGATAATGTAAATAATAAACAAAGTACTTAAGAAATTTATATTAAAAAACCAAACAAAACTTATTTACATAAGAAATATAAGTGTAACGTTATTCCACTAACCTGTGTTGGGGGCGATTTGCCGCTAACCGCTTTGCCTTTACGACTTGTATAAGGTTTACCCAATTTTCTTAATGCCTTCTGCTTATTATCCTTCCAGTTTTCAAAAGAAATTTTACGTTTTTTCCTTTTATTCATATTATTTAACATACGCGGAGATACCGAAACTACCTGCTGCACAGACGACATGTCGGCTCGCGCAACGTTTTTCCACTGAGACTGGCTCCCCAGCGCACTTTGGATGCTACTAAAAGAGGGAGATAGATTTTTTTCATAATGTGAAAGAGTAGGATAGATAAATGTACATATTAAGAACATTATTCCACCAAAAAATCACTTTACGATTTTTTGTTGTTTGCAACGTTATTCGGGCGATGCATTCAATTGCTAGCCGGTTTTGATTTGCAAACCTTTCATAAAAAATATATTAAAAATGTGTTATTGTCCAAAAATTCCAAACAAAACATTTAGTAGATGTTTTATTTGTTTGTAGCATAGACATATGAAATATGTCTATGGTTTGTAGGTACCTATATCTTTCCATTATTCTTGTGTTAAAGTCACCTAAAATAATGCATTATCGCCATTGACGGGTACTTGGTCGAAGATTACCGCCTATACGCCTATTCCGTCTACAGTCCACGCAGGGTTTCCCAAACTGTGTTCCGTGGAACACTAGGGTTCCGCTTAACCTGAATAGGGGTTCCACGACAATTTGTCGTAAGAATTTCATTTAATATAATATAAACATATAATAATATTTCAACACTTATTATTTGTATAAATATTTTAAAATAGTTCGGTACTAGACCCTTCCAGGTACAGAGATCAAGCTTCATTTTACATACTAAACAAAATCTCTGAAATTTATAACTGTGCTGTGTAATACTGTGATAAGAGTCAATAATATGAACATCTGTGCGATGTGGAAACAATAACAACGGAATAACGTATCTGGATGTGTTTCACGAAATTTCAGTTCCCAAGGAACCCAACCACATTTTTTTCAAAACCTAAAAGTAAAAAAATGTGAAAATCAATCAATCTTATTGCACCCTTGTTAGCAATTAGTCGAACTATAAACGCGCATGGTACCGTAAATTTTGTTGAAAAAATTTAAAAATTAAATTTTTGGATTTCATCAGTTCAATCTTATCATTTTGATTGTTTTCCCGTCTTTTTTTAAATATGTGAATATCTCTCAAGAGTCCTAGCTGCTCCCGTCCGGGTTCAGTGAGACTATGGCATCCCTAATTAGGCCACCAACATGGCTAAAGCCATTTCAGGTAACATTTCAATTCTGAATGGTGGTCTTGCACCAGGACGATGTCCAGAGTATCTTCCACTCTGGAACGTGCCGCAATTATACTAAATAGGTATTATTTTTATATGAATTAATAGTGAAATAACACAAATTAATCAAATAAAATTTATTTGCGCACGCCGGGACTCGATCTCGCGGTCTTCGGATTGTGAGTCAAGAGACTCACCCCCAGACCACAGTAGTCCTACGTTTGATGACTTAAATTTTGAAGTATTTGAAGAGGTTTCCAAACGACCTCCGTAGTCCAGTGGGTAAGACTCTTGACTCACAATCCGGAGGTCGCGGGTTCGAACCCGGCATGCGCAAATAAATTTTATTTGATTAATTTGTGTTATTTCACAATTAATTCATTTAAAATAATATATAGTATATTTGCGGCATGTTCCAGAGTGGAAGATACTATCAGTATCGCCCTGGTGTAAGACCACCATTCAGAATTGAAACGTTGCTTGAAAATGGCTTTAGCCGTGTTTAGTGACCAGATCTGAATAGCCAGGTACTTCCCACCCTTCCTCTTCCCCACCTCCTTTCCCTCCCCACTACCTTCAGCCTCACAACATACCCCAATTGGGGATGCCATAGTCTCACTGGCTCCAGACGGGAGCAGTTGAGATTCTTGTGCGGTATTCACTGTAAAAAAAAAAAAAAAAGAATTTTAAGAATACGTAACTTGAAAACAACTCTTTTGCAATTTTTTTCCAAAAACTGATAAGGACGATTCCTGGGTTTGGAATCCATCTTCTATCACAGCTAAATCAGTAGGCTATGCGTAAGTGAGTATGAAAATCTAAATGATTTAATTAGTGATTCAGACTTGAAACAAAAATATAAAGACCAGCCTTTAAATGATTTCTGAGCGGGTTCGTTAGAAGACTACCCCAATTTATCAAAACAAGCTATTATTGTTTTACTTCCGTTTTTACAACTTATTTATGAGAAGCGGGATTTTCTAATTATGCTGCAACTGAGTGAAAGTGCAGTAACAGGCTCAATGCAACATCAGATATTAGAATCCAACTTACTAATAGTGTGCCTGTAAGATATGCAATTCACGGACTCCAAATCGTCAAAGTCATTAGATCCTTTATTTATTCCATTTTGTTTATATTCCATGTTTGCATGTACTACTTAAATTAATAATGGGTTTAATAACTTTTTTTAAAAATTTAACTATTAGAAGTGACCTATAAATAATTTACGGGTTTGCAAAATGTTGCATTGCAGAAAAAGTTTGGGAAATACTGGTCTACATAGATGCTCGAAAATGTTCCTGGAGGGACGAATGCTCTCTCTCAGAGCACTACTCCGCCATCACACGGGAAACTTATGGCCAATGCAAGAACACCATCATCACTGTCATGACTTCCTGGATGGAGTCAATTATCCTTCATAAATGGCAACATTCATAATTTCTAATAAATATTTTTCCCTTCTCTTCTGTTTTCATTTATTCTGTATTGCATTTGACTACTCCTCCTGCGTACCTTCTGGAATGAACTATTATTACTTGAGTTTGTATTTTTTAACATTTTTGTGTCTTATTAAAATCTGTAACCCTTTTTTACTTTTTAACAATGTCATTTCCAAATTCGACGTATTTTTTAGCATCAGTGAGACTATTTTATATACCGCACAAGATTCTCAACTGCTTCCAACCATATTTTTTTTACATTAGCTCCACACAGGAGGCCCTGAGTAAAATATTCGCCTTATGGCCTATGGCCTATCTTTGAGGATGCTGTGTGGAGGGTGTTTTTAGGATAAGGAAGGAGAATAAGTTCTGGAAAGGAAAAGGGTATTAGGGGTGGGTAGGAATCTGGGGGTCAGTGCGTCCAGGAGTGTCGGACGAATCCATCCCTCCTACTGCGGTGCAAGGCGATGTTTCGAGAGAGTACGGCTGGAGAAGTCAAAGGGACTCCCTCAACCATTCTCTCAGCATGCAGCATGGTGGGCAGACGTATCCGCCGCCAAGATCCGGACAAACCTGACCCCATGAACCCGACACCCCTGCTAAGTCACCAAACGTAGCGAACCACTTAGGGTGACCTGTGGCAGGGGTTTGGGTTGTCTAATAAATGATTCCCGGGGCGGCGGTACCCATACCCGCCTACCAAATTGTCTGGAGGTAGTGGTAGGGAAATGTTGTGAGTCTGAAAGTGGGGGGGGGGGGCGTTTGGGAAGAAGAAAGTGGGAAAGTATCTGGTTATTCAAATGGGGTCACCAAAAATGACTAAAGCTATTTCAAGCAACGTTCAATTCTGAATGGTGGTCTTTCTATTATAGTGGAAGCTTTTTTGTTTAATATAATATAATACATAATTATATTATGTGCTTATACTTTTTCTTCATATATTTTTGTATGGTACGTTATTTTAACCCGCCTTAAAATGGACAATTTGAAAAATTGAATTGAATAATACAATTTTTATGGTACAATTCAATCTGGAAATAAGTTTATTTTTTTATTTATTTTTTATTATTATTGTACAACAGAATAATTCCAATTACAGTACAATTTAGTTGCCCTATCAGCATTTAGGCAACTGACTCTTCAATAATGTTTTTAAGGCATATAAAGAACAGTCGCTTACATCCAAATGGTTTGCAATTTCATTTAACAGCACCACTCCCCTCGTCATGCTATGCTTTGCCAAGACGTCTGTTCTGCCGTTCGGTACTTTAAATAAGTCATGATGTCGACTTCGGCTGTAGTGGTCTGGTACATATAAATCGTAGCATCCCAAGAGAAATGGGCTATCGATGAAATTGTTCCAAATTTTGAAAGACAGAATAGCAAGACTTGCTTTCCGTCGAGTTTCTAGACTCACAGAATCAGTTTCCTCAAGTAAGTCAATATGGTGCATGAACCTTGGATAGGTTCCATGCTTCCACATATAAACATACCTGAGGATATTCTGGATTTGCTCTAACATATCAATGTACTTCTGGTGGTACGGTGCCCAAAAATCACTCGCGTACTCCAGCTTGCTTCTCAGTATGCCATCGAATAACGCTAGCATAGCTTCTTGGTTATCAAACTGCTTACAAGTCCTGATGATGAACCCAAGTGGACAAAATATTGATAAAAAAATAAAATATCAACACTCTTACGTAATATGTATAATTATTACAAGTCTCTTTGTTCATAAATATAAAAATGTTATATATGTTTATATTGTTTATTCATAAAATAATAAAAATATATTAAAAGAAAAGATCACAAAAAGCTTCGTAGTGTTATTGGAAAGATAGAGGTAAAGAAAAACAATCTGTGATATAATATTTCATTAACCTTTCCATATCTGAAGGTAAAAATTTAACGTTGTTGCTAAGTGAAGGGGGGTCACTTGCGCCCCCCACTTTATTCTCTTTACTAATGGTAACTATTATTCTGAAAACTTTGATGGTCTTGAGGACTCAACTCTTAGCCAAAAAACAAACATATAAAATATTGTTATGTTATATTTTTTGTACATGAATATATATGTAGGTAGTTAATATATACTCGACATACTCGTATGTATGTATTGTACAACATATACGTAAATATAAATATGTTAAGTATTGACAATATCAGCTTAAAACTAGGGCAGAGGATGCTAAAATGTTATGTGTGGTCGGTCTTGCTCTATGGATGTGAAACATGAACCTTGAAAGTAAATACCATGAACAGGTTAGAGGATTTTGAAATGTGGCTTCGCCGGAGAATGCTCAAGGTCCCATGGACCGACATGATCACCAACACAGAAATTCTCAGGCGGGCTAGAGCAGATGCAGAACTGCTTACATTAATCAAAATCAGGAAAATTTCATATCTGGGTCATATACTTCGAGGGGAGAAGTATCACTTGCTCCATTTAATATTGAAAGGCAAGATAGAGGGTCGCCGAGGGCCTGGTAGGAAACATGTCTTGGCTGCGTAATATACGAGAGTGGACCGGCATTAGAAGTGTGGAGGAGCTATTCCGGGCAGCGCAAGATAGAGAGCAAGAGTGATCGCAACGTCCAGGGACCTGATACGGCACACAAAGAAGAAGAAGAAGTATGTTTATTCATAAATAAATAAAATATTGAAAATAAGGATCATAAAACGCTTCTTAGTAATTGTATATTATGATATCACACCTATGATAAGACACCCAACTGTGTGGAGTCAAAGGGACTAAGGCATTCAGAACAACAGAAGACAAGTTTAATCTGCTTACATTTCCAAATTGCCAAGTGTATGGTTTGATAAAAGCTACTATTAATCAAACTTTTTTTAAATGCACAGCCAAATATAGAAAGCGTGTTTAAAGGTACCTGTTCAAGTAGCCCTACCAAGATTATAATAATTATATGGCAACGCAGACTCTGAATAGAACTGGACTTTGATCTTACATTACGCCTACCCTCCGTATAAAACATAAATAACAGAAACAAAGAGATTATACTTATAATAAATAGTAAATAATAACGTCAACGTTGTTCATTCTTACTACTGCAAAGTGCAAATCAAATCTACCCACATTGGTGATCCCATATTGTTTCTACTTTGACAGCAAATTTTAATGGCTCCACAGCTTTGATAATCCGTACAATTTGTTTCTTTCTGTACACCCTTTGTCTCTGTTAACTTCGTTACATTAAATTATGAATAATATTTGCTAAGTCTTGTTGTTCGGTGACTACATCTTGGCTTGTTTCTTGGAGATGTATCTATAGGTGCCATTGAGGGAGTAGAGGTAGTGCTTCCAGCGGGAAACCTCGAGGGCCTTGCGCTCCTTCTTCGCCTGTTCTTTAAAGGCCCTCCATTCTCTCTTAGTCTTGGGGTTCTTTGGGCCCCACTTATCGGAAGCCCTGAAGCACTTTCTTAACGTCTGAAATAAAAAAATAAAGGGTTAAAATATAAAAGATATCTTGTATACCTACACCATTTTTATGGAAGTTTTTTTTTTTTTTTTACATGAGCTCCACACAGGAGGCCCTGAGGAAAATAATTTCCCTCAGGGCCTATGTCATCTTTGAGAATGCTGTGTGAAGGGTTTTTTTAAGGAAAGGAAGGAGAGGAGAGTTCTGGGAAGGAAAAGGGTTTAAGGGGTGGGTAGGAATCTGGGGTTCAGTATGTCCTGGTCATCCGCCTCCAAGACCTAGACAAACCTCACCCCATGAACCCGGGCACCCCTGCTAAATCACCAAACATAGCGAACCACTTGGGGTGACCTATGGCAGAGGTGTTGGTTATCCAATAAAGGTTCCCGGGGCGGCGGTACCCATTCCCGCCTCCCAAATTGAAGTTGCGTCTAGGAGAATTTTATTTTCGTTTAGGACCCTTACTAATTAGTTCAAGCAACCCATTTCCATTTCTTGGGTTGTTTTGTTTTTATATGGGGGGGGGGGGCATATTGTGGTATTGGTTGACAAATTAAATCTTAGGAGTTTAACATTTTCATGAAAATGTGAAAACTCCTTTTTTCTTCTTTAATAGACAACTTTCAACAACAGCTCAATTTGGTTTGAATTGAAATCATATCCATTTTTTTACAATAGCTCCTAATAGAGCCTACGTCATATTTGAGGATGCTGTGTGGAGGGTATTTTTAGGAAAGGAAGGAGAGGAAGTACTGGGAAGGAAAAAGTTATGAGAGGTGGGTAGGAATCTGGGGGTCAATGTATCCAGGAGTGAGAGACATATGAATCCACTCCTCCCACTGCCGGTGCAAGATGGTGCAAGGTCGAGGGAGTTCGGCTGGATAGGTCTACATCAGTGGTTCCCATAGCCATCTCGCAAATTGGTACATTTTCCAGTGTTGTCAAAGGAATTTTAATAATAAATATTTTATCTTCTATTTATTGTTTACCTCTGACCATGATCCTTCTTTTTTGGTAATGAAGACGACGACAGCCCAAATTGGCAGTTGTAACATGCCTACCGCGAACGCCGCCCATCCCGATGCTGAAATCAGATTTAGTTTGTAGTTTAGGGCAATATATTTATCTCAGTTCAATTCAAGTAAACGGACACCGTGGAAATATTAAAAAAAAAAAACAAATAAAAAAGGCTACCTTTAGAAAAATGGTTATTCTAACTACCTCTTTTATTCTTCACTCTTACAAATTGAACGAAAGCAAAAATGATATTTCGAAATTGTTTCATTGAACAGACCATAGTTCAATGTTCTATGTCAGATGTGATTAAGTTTAAAGCTATATTCATGTTAAACCGTCGATCTGAACTATATTATAACAAGATAATAAACATATAACATAACCAATTGAAGCTTTTTTGAAGCAGAATTTTGATATTATCAAATTAAAACTATGGGTAAAAGCAAAAACAAAAACATATTCCAAAAAAGTTTTCACATAATTTTCGATTTTTGAAAGATATAAAAAAATTAAATTAGTCAACTTATAAGTTTATCAGATTTTAGAAAATGTGAATAATTGAAAGATATGAAATTAAGGAAAACGTAAAATTATGGAAAATGTGACATTGTGGAAAATGTAATATTTTGGAATAAGTAATAATAAGCAATAAGTGAAAAATGAAATTGTGATAAAAATATATTATATAACGTGATATTTTCGGAAAATTAACAATTTTCGAAAAGCTAAAAAATTTGGAAAATGTGAAGATACAAAAAATATCATTTTGAAAAATGTGACATTTGAAAGATATACAATTTTTGGAAATAAGTGAAATATAAAAAAAATCTTATTTTGAAAACATAAAATTTAGAAAATATTTAGATACTTTTGTAGAAGTAAAATATACAAAACATGATATTTTGGAAAATGTGAACATTTGAAAATGTAAAAATTTGGTAAAAGTGAAAAGACAAAAAATATGACATTTGAAAATTATGCAATTTAAAAAATATACCTGTTTTGGAAAACATGTAATTTAAAAAATTTTAACTTTTGGAGAAGTAAAATATTAAAATAAATTTTATTTTCGAAATTATGAAATTTTTGAGAATATTAATAATGGTTGGAATGTGGAGAATGTTTACCGTAAGCCTTCATGGGCAGCTCATAGTCTCCATAAGTGGTCCTCTTGAGGCTGATAAAGGCGTACAGGAACACCAGCAGCATGATGAGAGGAGTGATGAGGCCCCAGCACCATCTCCAGTACTTGGATACGATCATTCCAGTCATGAACTCCATATCCACACAGAAGTTTTCCAATCCTAAAAGGAAAATTACTGTTTTAAAATCGCCGTTTTCAGCATTGTCACTTTTTTATACTTTCGTTGGACTGTTGGGAATCTATTGGTTGGGCGAAAATACAATAAATTGTTTTATTTTATTATAATTTATTTAACATTTTGGAAGTTTTTCATTTTGGAAATCCCGCTGCTTGGAGGTGAGAAAATGATCAAGCCAATTTTGTTGAGTAGCAACGTTATAAGAAGAGATTCCTTGGAGATTGTTGGATATAGAGGCCGGCGTGGTCAAGGGGAAAGGCTCTTGACTCGCAATCCGAAGGTCGCGGGATCGAATCCCGGTGTGGGTAAATAAATTTCATTTGATTAATATGTGTTTATAATTAACTCATTAAAAATAATATATAGTGTATTCGCGGCACGTTCCAGGGTGGAAGATATCCTCAGTATCGCCCTAGTGTAAGACCACCATTCAGCATTGAAACTTTGCTTGAAATGCCTTTAGCCGTGTTGGGTGACAAGATCTGAATAGCCAGGTACTCCAGGTACCCCACCTTCCTCTTCCCCATCTCCTTTCCCTCCCCACTACCTTCAGCCTCACAACATACCCAAAATTGGGGATGCCATAGTCTCACTGGCTCCAGACGGGAGCAGTATTCATATCTCTCGTGCGGTATTCATATAGAGAAAGAGAGAGAGAGAGAGAGATAGAGATAGTCAGTTCCACGCAGTGGCGTAGCTAGGGGGTGAGCGACCCCCCCCCCCCCCCCCCCCCCCCAGGATTGAGCAATTTATATTTGACTAGGTAGCAATCTTTTTATTTTTTATGAAGTCGAAATTTGGGTTTTGTGGAGATTAGAGCGAATGCGGAGTCACCTAATGGGAAAGTACCCATACTACGTGACCTGTTCGGGGGGGGGGGCTTCAAAATACCACGCTTGGTTTTGTAAGATGGAGACCAAACTACCGAATTATATTCCATTAGGCTTCTAACTAGAGATACATATAATAATTTAATGGCTTATATGGAATTAAAGTTTTTGGTTGTTCTTAATATGAAGCCTAGTGTTTTCATACCTTTGTTTACAATTTGGTGGATATGAACGGCGAAACTTAGTTTTTCATTCAAAATAATTCCAAGATCTCTCATTCCCGTGACTCTTTCTAAAGCTGTGTTATTGATGGAATATTCGAATAAAACAGGATTTTTATTTCTAAAGAAAATCAAGGTTTTGCACTTTTCTACATTTAATAATAAATTATTTTTAACGCACCAATCTTTTTTTTAAAAAACATTACTAATATTTGACTGAAGTATATTGGCAATGATGTCATCAGCAAAGGGCAATACCTCGACATCGTTAAAGCAATTGGTTATATCATTGATGAAAATGAGAAACAAAACCGGGCCAAGGTGACTACCTTGCGGTAGGCCACTAGTAGTCCTGAAAGCTTTCGACATCCAAGATTTTATTTTGACGAACAGTTAGTATGTTATCCCTTATTCCTAGAGCAAATTGTTTTTGGATTAGTAATTTATGGGATACTTTGTCAAATGCCTTCGAAAAGTCTGTATATATGCAGTCGACTTGTTTATTTTCTGCGAAAGATTGTATTACGATGTTTTACAATATTGTTAAGTTAGTTGCGGTAGATCTACCTTTGATAAAACCATGCTGTTTTTGGTCAATTCATTTTATTAATTTGGGATAGATTTCATCACGAACCAGTGATTCAAAAAGCTTAGGTAGTACTTTTTTTATTTTTTTTTTTATTTTTTTTTTATTGTACGACAGGCAGGTGAGTCCAATTACGGTACAATTTTAATTTTCTTATAACTAACAATACATGTATATAGTTTTTTTAAAACATGGTACGGTGATATCGAACACATCTATATCCGCTGGTAGGGCATTAAGCAATGCCATACCTCTTGTCATGCTGTGTTGAGCCATGACATCTGTCCGACCCTGCGGTATGTGGAATAGGGCGTGGCTACGAGTATTTGGCAGGAGCGAATAAGCCACAGCATGACAGGAGATATGGAGAATCAATAAGGTTTTTTATTAACTTTAATTCGAATACCATGAGTCCGGCATTACGCCTGGTCTCTAGGCTTTGATAATTTGTCTCCTTTAGCAGTTCCACGTGATGCATGAATTAAATATACTGACTGTATACAAATGGGGCAATAATTGGCTATATTCGTGTCGTCTCCTTTTTTGTAGATAGGTGTAATGAAGCCAGATTTACAGCGGTCTGGAGAGGGTCCAAGGGTCAAGAGACGCTTGAATAATAATGTGAGTGGTTTAAATAATGTATTAGAGCATTTTTTGAGGAATATTGGTGGAATGTTGTCTGGACCAGCGGATTTGTCAGTGTCTAAGGCAATTAATTTCTGTTCGCAGCGTTTTTGTGTGATATGACAATTTGTTAAGTGTGTAGACTTGCTAAATTTGTATTCAGGTATTTTGTCATCTGGGGTTTCTTTATCATATACATTCAGTCCGAAAAAAGGTTTACAATATCCAGTTTATTGTTTGCACTGGTTCCATTCATTTGCATTATTGGCGGGTAGTCTGTGTTTTCACTGTTTATTTTTTTAAGAAATTTCCATAGATTTTTTAATTTAAAGACAGTGTCCTCGATAGAGGTTAGGTATATACATTTTGTATGTAACATTTTTTAGAATGATCTTTACATTTTTTTCAGATTATATAATTACTTCTGGATTTGCTGTATTAAATAATATGATGATTTACCATAGATCCAGAAGACTCCGACAATTTCGGCTATGGCCATGCCCAATATGAGGAAGGTCCCTGGGAATTCATCCACAAGAGTTAATATGTATTGTCCTCCCTGAAATAAAATATAAAAAAATAACACATATATATGCTGATCCATGATAACTCAGGACAATGGTAATTCAACGCACCTTTGAAAAGTGATAGATATAGTCATTAAAAATGATGACAAAATTACATTAGGTTACGTGTAAACGGTACTTCCCCAATCTTTTTCCCCATCTTTTTCCAAATCTTCTTCCCTTTCCCACTTGCTCGGATTGTCGGAAGCAGTAGGAACTTTTGTGGCAATAACATGAACCAACAAAGATAAGCGTTAAAGATTTGATGCAAATTCTTTACAAGGGTAAAAACAAAGACAAAATTCTACAGTGCACTGTTTGGGACATTTTCATATTTGGAGAATTTAAAAAAAAAAAAATATATATATATGATTATGGATGTCAAATTTTTAAGACTACGAAACTAAAAATAGTAAAACGTAAAAATTAGGAAAATGATAAATTTTGGAAAATATTAAATTTAAAATTAATAAATGTTAAAATTACGAAAATGTGAAATTTTGGAATACCTATGCAAAATTTTCTAAAATATATTATTTTGTAAAATGTGAAATTTTGGAAAATGTGAAACTGTGCGACTGTCGGAAGCAGTTGTAACTTTTGTGCGATACCTAATCACCACAGATATTTAATGTCAATAATCTATGCTATTCAAATAAAAAAAATAAAAAAATCAATAACCGAAAATGAAGGATTTTGTTGTTGTTGGAAACCCAATGTTGCAGAAATGGGAGATGGTGATAATGTACTGGTAAATTGATTAGTCTAATAAAAGTAGATGTAACAGCATACCGGTGTGACGTATACGAGTCCAAGTAGGAATCCAACAGTGCAAGCCGCCAGGGCCATCTGCCAGTACTTCCTACTCTTGTACCTATCAGTGAGCGCCGTGACGATGGCACTCTGGAGGGAGACAGCGCTACCCATGCCGAGCACGAACAGCATGAGGAAGAACAGCACCGCAAACAACTGCAAATACATACATACATATACGTAATATAATAAGAATTCATTGTTTTTCGTAGATGGCACTAGTTTAATTATTTTATCAAACGGCCACCATCTTGAAATGGCAACGTAACCTAAAAACAAATTTAAAGCCAGACGAAATGCAAAACGTTCGATTTAAAACAGGACATTACCACGCTCAATCAATAAAACTTTTTTTTAATTTTTCACCCACCTGAGGTACCCATGTGAATTTGGAGATGGCATCCGGGTAGGAGATGAAGGCCAGGCCGGCTCCTCCAGTTCCTATGACACTCCTGATGTCCGTGGTCCCCTTCTCGTGAGCCAGGTTGCCCAGAATACCGAAGATGGTGAACCCGGCCAACAGACTGGTGAGGGTGTCGATTGTTGTGACTATCATCGAATCCCTGCCGAAAATATTATACTTATTTGAAACTGCAATGGTAAAACTGGAGCAAAAAATGCACCGAAAGCTCCCGTCGGGGAGAGTGATGCCATTGGCTGCACTGAAATATATCCGGACTGAAATAATAACGACGCTACACGACTGCAATGGCTGATTCCTGGTGACTAATCATTAAGTCCAGAAAAACTTTGGACAAAAGTTGGAAAGAAACTTAACCGAGCGTCTGAGTATTTGCAGGAATATTTACCATGGGGAGCATACATTAATTACGTGAGCAGTTTTTCTTCCAATCTAGACCCCTTCCTTCCCCTTGGAGAGATAAATTTGGGCCACTTTGTATATTTTTTAAGTAACGTGAGATTTTGCTGGACCCCCCCCCCCCCTTTGAGCTCGCGTAATTAACGTATGCCCCCATACTCAATGTATCTTCTAAGAGCTAACGCCAAACAAATTTAATGCATTATCAGAGGTATGAAAAATTCTAAGGCACCAGGTGTGGATCTAATTCGTATATATGATTTTTTAAAATATGTGAAATTATTTAGCCCTCTAATTGCAGCCACATTCCTGATGAACTAAAATGTGGCATTGTAAGACCGATTTAAAAAATGGAAATCATTCCAAGATAATAACTACAGGCCTATTTCCATACTACTTGCAATAGAAAAAATATTTAAAAATATGTATCGATAAATTTAAATAAATATTTAAATAACTTAAGTATTAATGATGCTAGTGTTGCTTTCAGAAAAAAAAGTTGTGAAGCTCGAAAAATTTTCCAATTTTATAAATTCACAGCTAAACTCTAAAAACGCGTACTGGTACTTTTTTTTATCGATTACTCAAAACCCTTTGATACACTCAGCCACAAACCAATAGTTGTTAAGGTACTTGAAATCATAGGAATCCATGTTAAACTTCTCTCATTTTTTAAAAACTATTTATCAAATAGAAAAATGGAAGTAAAGATTTTAAACGAAATGAGTAAATTCAGATAAGTCAAATCAAGAGTACCGCAGGAGTCAATTTTAGGTCCGAAACTAAACTTTTTAAAAAAGCTCGTATGTTCGTTTTTGCAGACGATACCGCAATTGTAGTATCCAATGAAAACCCTGAAATACCTATCCAAGAATTGCAAACAGACTTAAATGAATAACTTAAATGGGCTCATGATGTGGGACTAATTATTTATTAATGTTAAAAAAACCAAATGCATGAATATATGATTGCCTAGCTTGGGAATGTGGAATACACCCAAACTAACTGCACATCATTGTAATGTATATATAGAAAAATTGACAATATTTGCTACTGTGCAACTATTAATTTTACAAATTAATATACTTATCTGGAAGTAATACTAGACAATTAATTTAAATGGAATAAAAAAGTGACCAAAATATGTAATCACCTCCGATCTATAGCGAGTAATTTTTATAAATTAAAATTCTTACTGCCCCATTGTACACTTAAACTCATCCGTCCTTAGATATGGAATAAGAACTTGGGGACACACAAGCAATATTTATATTAAATATGCTCAAAATTTGCAAACTGCAGTAATAATAAAATTGTCACAACAAATATATACACACGAAGAAAAATTTTTAAAATACTGTATGGTGCAGAGAGCCTACTTCCAATAAAAGGCATCCTTTGGTGCATTACTATTACGTACAATGCGGGAGAAAACCTTCACAAAAAGCCACTGCTACATGAGCACACCACAAGTTCACAGAAAGAAAGGAACTAATATCTTTGCATTCAGTCTCAAGTTACGACTCAATTAACTCCTTAAAATATTTTTCACCCATCACAACAAATGAAATTGATAAACACATTGACGGTCTTAAATCAACAAACTCTACAGGAATGGACGGTTTATCAGGTAACACACTAAAAAAAATAAAGCAATATATTTTAACTCCTTTACTATACATCTTTAATATATCCCTAAAAGAGGGACATTTTCCTGAACAATTTAAAATCTCCACCATAATACCAATTCACAAATCGGGTTAAACGCACATATTAGACAATTGCAGACCTATCTCTTTAGTTTCAAATCGCTCAAAAATATTTAAAAAATGTATCAAAAATAGAGTAATGAATTACCTAGAACAAAACAAAATTCTGTCCCAAAATCAATATGGCTTTAGAAGTAAACTAAGCTCTGAAGATGCATTATTCGATCTGACAAACAAGTTATACACGTCTGTCGATCAAAACAAAAAAGTCTAGCTATATATGTAGACTTAAGAAAAGCCTTTGATACGGTAAATCACAATCTACTCAACAAAAATAATCAAATAGGTTTCAAAAAAGATACATTAAAAATTCTCACTAACTATCTCAAAGACAGAAAACAAAAAACAAAAATAGGGAATTTTTATAGAAACAAATATAAAAAAAGAAAATTTTTATATGAAACAAATATGAAGCAAATATAAAAAATGGAGTACCACAGGGTACTGTTCTAGGTCCAGTTCTGTTCCTAATATATATAAATGATTTATGTAATGTTGTAATCCCTGGTAATATTGTATCTTACGCTGATGATACAGCAATAACAGTAAATGGAAAATCCTAGCTTGAAACTTTTTTAAATGCATCAAAGTGTATTGCACATGTCTCATCATGGCTAAATAGTAATAGACTCTTCCTAAACTACAATAAAACATTTTACCTACCTTTTTATAAAAAACGGTACAAAACAAACCCCCCAATAACCTTAAAATTAGAATACATAATGCTAACTGTAATCAAGTAACATGCTCATCTGGCTTTGAACTTAGAAAAGTTGAAAAGATCAAATAGTTGGGTATATATATTGATACAAATTTAAATTGGCAAGCACAAATTAATAATACCGTTTCTAAATTAAGATACCTTACGTACATATTTTACAGACTTAAAGAAGTACTGAATATTGACAAATTTAAAATGATTTAGAAAAAATGAAACAATACAACTTTGTATGAAAATGATTTATTTTTCTCTGGTGCAATCTTCACTCATGTACGAAATAATAGGATGGGGTGGTGCGCTTGATGCTTTTATAAAACCTTTACAAACAGCTCAAAATTATATTATCAAAGTTATGTATAATAGAAATAAAACATTCTCGACACATGCTTTATACAAAAAATCTAAACTATTTAGTCTCCGTAAACTATTTATACTGCAAACTAAACGAATAATTAATTGCTTTTCAAGTGTCATTCATTGATGTGTTGTCATGGTGACATAAGAAAACATTATTGTTTTTGACTAGCTATGTAGCAGACATTGGAGTAATCAAAATATTAGAAAAATAAGTTTATAAGTGTTAAAGTGTTATAATGTTTTTAAGATCGACAAATAACCTTGAAATGTAGTTTCTTTGTTAACAGAGCAACACATGATTTGTTTTGTCATTACCAATAAAAAATAGACAAATTGTCTTATATATATATTATAATTAAAAAATAATAAAAAATTATTTTTTTTACTAAATTTACAGATTTACTAGTTAATTTAAAAGGTAAGAAAATAGTAGTACCGGGCATTTCAATAAAAAAGGGGATTTTTCAAGGAGACTCATTGAGTCCTCTTTGGTTTTGCTTAGCATTGAATCCAATACCTAAAATGTTAATTAAAAGCAAGTTTGGAATAAAAATTAAGGGTAATACAAGAGAGAGTAGTATAGTTTCACATCTATTATATATGGATGATATAAAATTATTTTCAAATTCTGAATCAAATTTAGAGAAACTGATTATGGTAAAATTTTTCAGATGATACTGAAATGACTTTTGGTTTAGATAAATGTAGAATGATCCATATAGAGAAAGGCAAAATTGTAGATGGAGAAGACGGTATATTTAGAAATTTAAAAATTAAAAGTGTGGAAGGGGATGAGGTTTATAAATATTTAGGATACCCGCAATCGAATAGATTAGATCACACTAGTATTAAAAATGATATTAGGATTAAATTTCAAACTAGGATCAGAAAATTTTAAAACAATAATTATAATAATAATAAATAATAATAATATTTTTTTTAAATATTTATATTGAGAAATGAGTAGGATTTATAGGTTCAATTAGGAATTCCACAGAGCCGTTTTTTTTTTAAATATTTATATTGAGGGATCAGTAGAATTTATAGGTTCAATTAGGAATTCCATAGAGCCGTATTTTTTTTATATTTATATTGAGGGATCAGTAGGATTTATGGGTTCAATTAGGAATTCCACAGAGCCGTATTTTTTAAAATATTTATATTGAGGGATCAGTAGGATTTATAGGTTCAATTAGGAATTCCACAGAGCCGAACCCTCTGATATGAAAATATCTGGAGTCGGTGAATTATTTTTCCATTTGGTCTCTGGTAGGTTGACATGTTGTTCTTGTATTGTTTTGTATTTATAATACTTATATAGTGCAATTGCATAGCGTGGGTTGACCAGATGATCATTTGGGAAGTGTGTGAAAGGGTTTAGTTTTTCCTGTGGGGAAAATTAAACCCGGACTTTTAAATCTGGTGCGTAAAGATTTATTGTCTTCATTTCTTAGTAACAGTAGAGATAACGATATCCTCACTGGGATCTCCCGTGCTGAGGATTTCATTTGCATATTATAATTTAATTATAAGAAATTAATATGAATTAGATATAACATTTATTATATATTATAAAGTAAATAAGATAGTGTTTTTTTTTATAATTCAGTTTACTAAATTTGGTTTTAGTCTGTATTTGATATCAGTATATTTTCTATTTCTGATCTCCCTATATTTAGTATCCAGCTTTTTATTTAAAATTTAAATGTTATAATGTTGAGGTTTTTGAGTGAGAGTGGTTTTTTATTGTAGAGTTTAATGTCATAATATAAGAAGCTTCTTTGCCCAAATGTTGTGTTAGTAGTTAATTGTTGGATAAGTTTTTGACCATGAGATATAGTGTTTCTAATGTACGCATTAGTTGTTATTTCTTGGGTTTTGTACTTATGAATGTAAATGAGTATAGTTTTAGAATATAGTTGATTAATTGACATGATGTTAAGATTGTTGAAGATTTCGTCAGTGCTAGTTCTTACAGGAACTTTCAGTATAATTTTCATTATGGCTTTTTGAGTTTTAATTATTGGATTTAGTATGTTTTTTATTTGCACTTCCCCATCCGATAATACCGTATTCTAACAGTGATTGGCAGAGAGCCATGTAAATCTTGATTAAGTCCTTTTTAATGAGGACACTCCTGATAGTTTTGAAAAAATAACTTAGTTTTTTAATTTTATTATTTAAAAACGTAATGTGTTCGGTCCATTTTAAGTTTTGGTCAATTTTTAGACCCAGATACGTTATATGATTAACGTTTTCTAATGAGGGATAATTACAATTCTCATTTAAGTGATGCGGGCTATGGATTTTCAAGTTCAGGTTTTCTTCAGAGTTTTTCTTATTTTTTTATTTTGAAAGTGATGAATTTGGTTTTATTAGCATTAAGTGTAAGTGAATAGTAGTCTAGCCATTTTTTAATCCTATTAAGTGTGTCTTCTGCTTTCTTAAATGTTTCTGTCCAATAATTTCCATTTATTAGGAGAACAGTATCATCCGCAAAACTGATGATTTCTCTTTCACATTCTATGTGGCATAGGTCATTAATGTAAATAAGGAACAGAATCGGACCCAGAATACTTCCTTAGGGCACCCCGAATTTGACATCAATACACTCACTGATTATGTTATTAAGTTTCACAGTTTGCTTTCTATTTCCCATGTAACTTTTTAAAAATATCAGTAATCCCTATGTTCTCTAGTTTTTCAAAAAGATGTGAGTGATTCAAAAATGCAATCTGTCTGCTAAAAATAGCATATAGAGCCCACAGACTACTATGGTAAAATTATTACGATAGATTACAATAAGTTGTTGGTAGCCCAGTCAGTGGGGGATAAAAAGGCCTTCAGCTTGCAAACGGTCGTGTTGTAGCGATTTTGATATATGTTGTTTAGATTGGGACTCTAAAGAAAAAAAAAAGTTTTCGACCTTGGGGGGGTCGAGCTCGAGCCGCCATCTTGGATTGAAGGTCCCAAAATATAGTTTTTTAAGAATAATTCCTCAACGGTTGATTTTACAATAAAAATGTCTATGGTAAACTTGAAGCAAACTAAATTACGTAAGTTTTTTGTTTTAATTTTTTTTTCTAAATCTAATATATAATGACTTACAGCGGTAGAAAGAAGAAAGTTTTGACAAAAAATCGTAAAACTCAAGTTTTCATGATAAATTTTGTAAGAACATATTACAAAATATCATTTTAACATATTTCCACAACACAATATAATTATATAGCAAAATCTATTTTAAATTACAGTAATTTTTCGTGTTACATAGAGGAGAGAAAGAGACGGCAACATACTGCGTGCCTGCAGTCCTGACTGCAGCGTTGCCACCTCAGCGCCTACATTGCTACAGGCTAGGATCCCACTATGACAAACCCGACGCCAACGTCATCGAGTGCATAGATGAAACTACTTTGTAGTGATAATGAACATTTAGTAAGCCTTAAAAAAGCTGGTCTGCCAGTGCGTCTTCATTGAGTATACGAATGAAAACAACATGATGCAAAACCGGAAGACATAGCATATGAAGGAAAACGCTTTCTTGTTGCTCTGTACGGGAGTTCAAAAATGGTATGGAATCCAAAAAAATCCAGAAAACTGGGCCTGGAAACGTGGCACCAATGGGCTTGTTCCAATAAGAATGACAAAGAAATCAGTACCCGAGACTTTATTAAAATTTATTTCTTGCAATTGAATATGAAGATATTTTGTCAATGGATGCCCAGCTTCTCAGTACCACAGTCAATGAGTTAGATCATGACATTGATGACAAAGACTATTATTAAGATGTCAATATCAACCAACCGGTATCAACAAAAAAATATTATTACGCAATAGCGAATATGTAACATAATTACAAATATTAGTTGAACTCTGTGCGACTCGCCATACCATCGTTGGAATATCTGTGGAATAGACATACTGACCTTGATATTGTCGAAAGATTCCTACAGGCTGTAAGAGAGGTTTTCGGAGACTCGGCAAGAGAGGTAGGTTTGCAAATCAATGAGAATAAAACTAAAATCATGGTGCAAACCAGAACCCCACACCATAGAATAAAAGATAAATTGAAATTTAAAGACACTTATAATTTCGAAGTGGTGGAAGAGTTTACATACCTGGGCTCCATCATAACGCATCACAAAGAAAACCCAGTAGAACTAAGAAAGCGCATCACAGGCACTAACAACTTACTTCGCGTTGTTGCCAGTTTCAAATCCCGAAACGTCCATAGGAAAACCCTATATAAAACAATTATTAGACCGGTCTTGGCCTATGGATGTGTGGCGGGAACAGCTGGACACCTTCGAAAGAAAGGTACTTCGAAGAATCTTAGGAGCGGTGCGAGAGAGAGAGGCATTGGAGTTAACCCCACCACTTTCCCAAAGGCGTTATAAGGAAACATATGGTTTCCTCCTTCACCGCACACGTCAAGAATCTATTTTATTGAACGAAGCTACATTTATTTGAACGACTCTAGACCCTCCAATGTCCGTGCATACGGGGTGAGAAAGCAGTAACTTACATTAACATGGGGGAGAGGCTTGGAGAATCCGCCACAATAAAGCTCTATGTTATTTACCAAGCTCCCAGACTCTCTATCCATCTAAGGCTCCAAAGACTAAGATGGGCCGGACATGTGCATCGAATGTCAAGCCACGAGTACCGAAAACGGTTCTAACAGAACATCCAGGAGGTAAACGAAAGGTGGGCAGACCTAGGCTGAGACGGGAGGATGATGTCAGGAAGGATGCAAGAGGACTACTAGGCCGAGGATGGAGGGCGTTGGAGGCTTATGTTGAAGGAGGCCAAGGCTCGAAATGGGTTGTAATGCCATTGAAGAGGAAGAAGACCTAAAGGGGATACCACAATAAAAAATGCGCCATTTTCTCTATCTCATGGTGGTGTGGAAATTATAATTATGTAATGAATAGCCCGAAAAAATAACAAAAATTGGGAATTTCACCATTTTTTAGAAAAATACACATTTCCGCCACTGTAACTCGTTACCTATTAGACTTACAAAAAAAATAAAAACAACAAATATTTGAAATTCTATCTTCTTTAAGTTGTTTGTCTTTCACAATTTGGTCGTAAGATCAACCAATGCACAATTATTTTGAAAAAAAACAAATTTTGGCACCTTCAATCCAAGATGGCGGCTCGAGCTCGACCTCACCAAAGTCGAAAACTTTTTTTTTTCTTTAGTGTCCCAATCTTAAGAACATATATCAAAATCGCTACTACACGACCTTTTGCAAGGTAAAACTCCCCACTGACTGGGCTATGGGTTATAAGTTATAAATTTCTTACCTGTAGACTTTATGTGTGAACTGATTATACGAGGAGAACATGATGATTGCTCCCTCGCAAACTGAAAGGGAGAAAAACACCTGCGTTGTGGCGGCATACCAGACCTGAACAGACAAACATTATAGGTTGAACTTTGAAACAATTACGTATAACGAATAAACAACCACAAATATATTTTATTTTATGAACGTTGCAGACAGATATTAAATTACCTTTGGATTGTAAAGCTCCTCCCACTGTGGTTTTATGAAGAAAATAATACCATCAACAGCTCCTGGCAAAGTGACGGCTCTGAAATTGTGGTGAAGGGTTTAAAATTATAAATTTTGGGCATTAAAGACATTAATTTTTTTTTTTAAATGAAAAGACAAATAACTTTGTTTACGTCACTTTTATTTGTACACAATCCACATGTTTCGTGAACGATGTTCACATCATCAGGATCAAATGTATACTAAACTTAAAAATTAAATATAGATCACATATGGGACGAAGGGGTAGGAGGAAGGGGAAGGGGTAAGATTGAGGGGACTATTAAAATTGGGAATTTCAAAGTCATTAGCCGGCAAAGAACGGTTAAGTGGGAAAAGGTTCAAAAGAGGGTTTATAAAAATTTGTTGCTTATTAATTATGTATGTCTGCATTATTATTTACATTTTTCCTAATTTCTAAAATCTCCAAATTATTTATCTGTGATGCCTTATAACCCGTATGTAATATTTTAAGTCCATGGTTTTTGTCAAAATTATGATCATTATTTACTAAATGATCTGCGAACTCAGATTCGCTATTGCCATTTAATGCCCTGAGACGTTCTTTAACCCTTACTTCAAAGTTTCTATTTGTTCTACCTATATAAAAGTAATTACAGTCTTTTAAGTAAGATCGTTCACGAAACATGTGGATTGTGTACAAATAAAAGTGATGTAAACAAAGATATTTGTCTTTTCATTAAAATAAATAATGCCACTACGGGTTTCCACAAAACAATGGTCCTTTAAATACCAATTGTTACAAAACCATCTCGAGACATGACATTAGATATATGAGGGTAGATATGTGATGTTATTACACATCTGTGTAAAAATAAATCTCTGGGTAGTTCTAGTTGTTTCAGGAATAATAAAATAACAAGCGAACGTTCAATATTCATCTCCCAATAAGACAGCCCGCGTACCAGAGACTTTAGTTGCAGCAACGACAGTTGGAAACTATTCTTAGAAACCAAAGAAATTCAAAATAAATTCTCCCTTTGCGTCGCTCGCTTGCTGCAACTAAAGTCTCTCGTGTGCGGCCTGAAAAGCAGTGCAGGCAAGCGAATATTAATATGAACGTTTTCCACAAATATTAAATTAAATCCATCACGAAGGGTTTCCGGATACTCTTGTAAACCAACGGAATGACAGTCCTGACCTCCTGAACACCATTTAATTATTTTTTAAATAGCGTACAAAATGTTTTGACCGCGCTTAATTTCAACAGAAGAGGAGGAAATTATCACCAACATCTTCCTCCCCCACTTATGCATGTATCATGTATCACACGGACCGTGTAGAGGGGCGAGACAGTGCTTTCGGCCGAGTGCTCGGTACGAGTAAAACTCGTCACCGAGTACTCGGCCGAGCGCTCGGCCAAGTAAAAGGGCGAGACGTCATAAGGTGAACGTCCATCTATCCACGCGGGCCGCAACGCTCGCACGGCACGCAACGGATTTTTCTATATCTTTATATAGATTTGCCCGTTCCAAGACCGACCGCCGATATTTGCCGATAGTGGACGCAGTGCTGTACAAATTTCTATAAAGATATGGAAAAATCCGTTACGTGCCGTGCGTGCGTTGCGGCTGGCGCGGACAGATGGACGCTCACCTTTATTTCTTTGTATTGTATATGTCGGCGGCCGATCGTAATATCAGGCGGATCATGATGCGCCTAGCCACATCGTGATCTGCCGCCAGTTCACAATGTGCGGGGGCACATCACGAAAAGGCAGATTGACAACTAGGCGTATCAATCGAAGATGAACGTCCGATATTCCGCCTTGCTTTTCGCTTAGGCACATTAAAATAAGAGTTGTAAAATGCACCAATAGAGGCGCTGCCTGCACTTTATTTACATGCTTGTAACAATAATAATGTGCCTAACTTATATCCGGTTTCATTGAAGTACTTATATCTTATTATATGTATTTATATGTATATTATTTATATGTATTATATCTTATTTATATTAAGTGATTAGTGATTACCGGGTGATGTGCGTAGTGGGTAGGTGTGTGTGTGTGTGTGTGAGTACGTCTGTAGATGTGAGAAGTGGTGATGTATGTATGATATACATCATAAATTGCTTTGACAACCGATCTAATAGATGGTATTACGACACTATTTAGGGTTTGACAATTGTCCCACGAGGTGAAGATAATGAAGGGTGACTTTCGATAAAAAGTTTCTTCACAAATTCGGTTTACGTTTTATCACTTAATAATTATATAATTTATAACAGTAGAATATATTTAAGATATGGCAGCAAGCGATACTTTATGTTAAAACATTAAACTAAATTAGAAATATTTTTTAAACATGTGTTGTGTATTTCTGGTAGAATTGGGGATTCTTTGGCCCAACATATAGATGATTTGATATTGTGGAAGGAGCATTTGTGGGAACTCCACATAACTTCATAATAGATTTTTTTAGAAGTTTATTTCTACAGATAAATTGCCCAGAAATTAAATTAGCTCATATTTTGTGGGCAAAATTTTGGAAATATGGAATGAAGGTGCGATTGGAAGTGCTATGTAAAAGATTTAAAAAATATCTATTTTAGATTTTTTTTAAATTGGATATTAAAGAGCTGGAAATCACCTGACAAAAAACATGCAATTTTGTATTATTGGTGGAATTCGTGCAGAAAATTAATCCCCCAATAATGTGTCATTCCAAAAGAGAACTATTTCAAGTTACAGAAATCTCAAAGTATTGGGAAGTTTATTTGTAATTTTAATCGCTGTGTACCACGGTTACAAATTATTGAAGTTTTTTAATGGGAAAGCAATCTCTTTCAAAATATCTTACAATTAATAAAATTTCTTTAAAAAATGGTTTTTGTAAATATTTAACTTTTTGAATTTGACTGGTAAATTTTTGTTGTTGTCAAATGTTGATATATGATTGATTATGTTCATGTATGATTGAATTTTGGATAACTGGATTTATTTCGCCCTATTGTTAAAAGACAAAACATTTTATATGGCCTTTAAAAATAAATTGGGCCAAAGAATTCCCTTACTTGGGGAATTATTAGTCCAAACTAAAAAAAAAATAATAGAATTTTTAGCGCTATATTAGGATTTCCAAAATTATTAAAAACAGTTGATAAACTCTACTTCAATCAATGTACAAAAATCAAGGCGCTATCATGTGCAAGTTTGATTTTATTAAATGTTCGTTTAAAAAAAACGGACGATAAATAGGGCCAAAGTAAGCCCACATTAGGGAACGTACCCATACTACGTGACCAATTCAATTTTTAACCCGTGACATTTTGAAGACCCCCCCCCCTAAACGTGTCACGTAGTATGGGTACGTTCCCTTACTTATAATACAAACTATGCACACAGTGCTGTTCTCTATTGCAAATAAAGGAAATTAATTTGGAGAGAAAAAAATTAACCCGTTTTAAATTATTTTTTTCTATATTACATCTATTTTCAATTTGCTGGCCATCTACAGCCAATTTTTAGTAGCGCGTGTGTGTGCGTGAGTGGCACCATTTATAGAATGCATTTTATTTTATGTATTTATCTATACAGGGTGTTAAGGGACGTACTTAACTTAAACCAGTGATTACTGACATTATTTGGAGTAAAAAATGAAAATGAAATTTTGGTCTCCGGTGACATTTTTGATGTTTTTTTTTCCACAAAAACATAAAAAATGGTAGTTGTTGAACAGTTGGAGGCGGGGTGAGGGGTTCGTCGGATACCCGGCTGAGTGACCAGTGACGACATGCAGAATAATATTTTTTTTGTTTGATTTTGAAGAAAAAAAATTTGAAAAAAAAAGTCGTCTAAAAAAGTCACCGCAGACTAAAATTTCATTAACATTTTTTACTCCTAATAATGTCAGGAATCACTGGTTAAAGTAAATCAAGTACGTCCCTTAACACCCTGTATAAATTTTATTCATATGCGATTTTTCGATGCTTGTCTCACTAGGTTATACCTGAGTCATATTGCCATCGACGATTCTATCTGCCGAGTTTCTGATGTCGAGAAGTGGGTTAATTTTCACTTCCAAGATTTTGGCGCACTCACATACACACAAGGACACACAAGCGCACATACACTGACATTGACTACTGGCCGGTTCAATAGATGGCACAACTAGATGGTGTCGTATTATGAAAAGTAAAAATTGATGTATTATAGTAAAAAAAGCTTCGTTTTTTACGGGTTGACTGTTTACAAAGTTGGTTTCTTTATTAAATGAATGGCTCACCGAATCAGCAAGGCAAACATGACGATGTAGGGGAAGATGGCGAGGAAGTAGGCAGCCTTTCCAGAACTCTGCACTCCCTTGATCATCACCAGGAAGATGGCGAACCAGGAAGCCAGCAGGCACAGCGTCAACCTCCAGTCAGGAATACCTATGTACATTTACATTAAATAAGGAAACAATTAAAACGATTCAGCTTTCTTCTTGCTTTCCTTTTCCTCTTCTTAAATAAACTCAATCGCTTCAACGACGGATTGTATTTATTTGCACATCTCAGCCCCATAACAATCAAACCATATTAAAAATAATTCTCACTTAGTTTTAACAACTTTTATAGTTTTGATATAAATGACATATTTTGTGAGCAATGCTAATCTCAGCAGGGTTTATTTAAAACTGAATTACAATAAGGAACTCCAGTCTAATATTTTTTATATATATTTTTAATGAATAATGACCTTCTAACCTAACTGCATTTTTATTTTTATTTTTAGAGTTAGTTTTAATAGTTAAAATAGTTGTCAAAGTTTTAACTTTTCAAGATCCCCCGAAAACTACCGTATATGTAGTGAATCCTGTGACGTCATCATTCCCGAAAAGTTACTATAAGATCGGGCAATCAGCTGTTCAACTGGCGCCATTTTGAAATTCAGAGTTCGAAGTATTCTCCCTAGCATTACTATTTTTTTTGTGCAGTAGTTTTTGCATATTTTCAATAATAGAGATAAACTATTAATAGGTACCATTATTTTTTAAACTGAATTATTTAGGCCTAAATAATGTTTCAATAAACACAACAACTAAATCTCTATAAACAGTATTTAAATAAAAATAAGATGAAACGTTGTTAATACGATGGCTTGTGTTATACTTCATTCCCATACAACGACTTTACAGTATTCAGCGACGTCACCACTAAACATTTCAAAAATACCAACATGACGGCGTGTTTCTATGATCCGATTAAAAATGGACTTTTTAATAATTTTTTAAAAAACTCTGCGTTTAATATTATGAAATAAAACTTATATATTCAGAATAAGCGTTTATCTGTCTATATGAACATATTTTTTTAAAGCCATAATATTTTTCAGTGGAGTTCCTTATAGTCTTAGGCCCGATATATCCGTTCATTTTAAGCTCGGTTAGGTTTGAATGTCGAGCTTAGCGTGGTTTGGAACATAATCAGTATGTAGGTCGCAAGCCTAGATATCATCAGTATTGCACGGATTTTAATAGATGAACGTGTTTCTTTTTCGTTGAAAAACCAACCTGTGTACGCGAGTGCTATATCCATGCTTTCTACTGTCATCGGGAGATGGCGAACTTTGAAAATGTTAATGACGGTAGTTTATTTAATTAACCTAAAATATTTTAGGCGGGTTGATTTTTAAAATTCTCCACTTCATTCAGCGTGGTGCTATATGCGAGTTTACTAATTAATAGTATCTGTTTGCCGGAGTCGAACACTAATCATGAAATTAACTGTTGAAAACAAAATGTCCTGGCGTTGAAACTTTGAAATCCCTTTTCGGACTGTTTAGGACAAACTCAATCGAAAATCTGGAGACAGAAAAATCAGAAAACGATATTGGCTCCACTGGGACTCGAACCCAGGACCCTTTGCTATGGCAAGTGCTCTACCAACTGAGCTACCGAGCATATATCCAATTCGGTCACTTTTAATTGTATCATACTTCGAATAAGAACTACCAACATTATCTTAATTTTCTTAACGCACATATTATTGGCTGCTATCTTTATATATGTTGCAAGATTCAACTCGAACTAAATGCTATCTAGATAGTGTCTGGATAAATTTTATCCATTTTATTTTTAATACGCGATATCTATTGACTTTTCTGCAAGTGTAGGATGAATTTTCATTTTTAATTTTTAACTTTTTGAGTAAAATCTCAAATTACAATATTTAATTAAATGAAGACAATATTAGCGAAACTCAATCGAAAATCTGGAAATGGAAAAATCATAAAACGATATTGGCTCCAACTGAGAAAATGAAGATAATGTTGTTAGTTCTTAGTCGAAGTATGATATAGTTAAAAGTAACCGAATTGGATATAGGTTCCGTAGCTCAATTGGTAGAGCACTTGCTATGTAAGCAAAGGGTCCTGGGTTCGAGTCCCTGTGGAGCCAATATTGTTTTCTAATTTTTCTATCTCCAGGTTTTTGATTGAGTTTCGCTAAAACTGTCTTCATTCAATTAAATATTATTTGAAAATGTTTTTTGTAGGTATCTCCAAAAAACGATATCGTTTAAAATTGTATAATTAGGTAATTCTAGTTACCACAATTGTTTTTCCAAGTTTTAATTAGGCAACTAGACTTAGCTGGTTGTAGCACTAATACGAGTATTAATGGATTCGTTGCATTTTGGATGTAACAACTAGATAAGTCATTCCATTGTAAAATTATTAACATTAAATAAGTATTACGGTTCCAACAAACAAAACTACTATGTAACCATACTTATCGGCATAAAAATACAGCAACCGATTAACTAGCTTGATGGCCATCTTATGATTCAACTAGCTGGTACCCGGCATGCATTGCTATGCCATTCAAAGAAATAAATTGATTCTCCCTACATGTCCTTTCGCGTGCACCCCCGTTCCCTTCCACCTTCCCAACCTTCCCCTCCCTCGTCTCTTCACTCTCCGCACACCCCACCTTCCCCCTGCCTTTCCTCCCTGCCGCTAAAATATATGAAATACACACATTTTAATTTATACAAATTTTATAACGCCAGAGCTTACCATTATATACAGCCTATGTTACTCGCTAATAATGTGGCTTTCTATTGGAGAAAGAATTTTTCAAATCGGTTCAGTAGTTTCGGAGCTACAATGCAAACAAACAATCAAATCTTTCATCTTCATAGTATTAGTAGATTTCCCAACAAAGCTGATTTCAGAGTTATGTGGTTTTAGTAATTATCCCACGCCTTGATATTATCCACATATACGTATGTTTAATTCATATTTTTCAAAAAGCAATTATAAATTACTGAGAGCTTGATGGTAAAGGCAGTATATGTATACTTATCGCTGTTACATTAATCCGTGATTAATGTATGTATATAGTTCATTATTATTTATGATTAGGTACCTAATATTATAAACAATAAAATTATTTATGTAGCCTTTTAGATTCGTAGACTTACCAATTCCATTTTCAATGTCGTCATATTGTTTTAAAACTTCCTTCCTGAAAAGAAAAATTGGAAAATTTTAAAATGCAAACGAAAACAACACATTCAAATATAATTTTGCATTTTACAGGCAAATCATTTTAGAGCGTACGTTTGGACGTATTTGCGTACACCGATAATATAGATGTTACTGTAAAAAAACATCAGCTCGCAGTCCCCTCTGGGGCCATCCACAAACTACGTCACACGAATTTCATGATTTTTTTACCCCCCCCCCCCCTCACGTCCCTGTCACACATTGTCACATTTGTGAGACCCCCTCCCCCCTAGCTTGACGTCACATTATTTAATATCGTCACGGTCATATTTATCACAACGGACGGGCATAATGGGATAGGGAAAAATATTTTTTGTGGCAGTCGCAGTCGTTTTGTGCATGTGACGTCACAAATCTGATGACAACCCCATACTCCTTGTCACACACTTCTCTACTCCCCCCCCCCCCACCCTTAAGGTGTTACATAATTTATGGATGGCCCCTATTGCCCGGCAAATGCCCAACGATACTGTATGGGAGGCGACGTTTATCAATTCCGTCGCATTTTGTTTGAGTTTTGTTTCATTCTTCAGTTTCTTAACAAAACAAAATTATTATTAAATGTAATTGTTTTTTATTCATCCAATACTACACATTTAAACACACAAGAAACTTTTTTAAATGATTTATCTGTAGTCGGTAATCTACGTAAATATAGGTATTGTCATAGATAATAGAAACAATGAAGAACCATAAAACAATATTATCTATTATGAAACCGTGTCCTCAAAAATTTCGATAACATCGTTCATCCATACTACTGAAAATCATCCGTTTGATAGAAGAATCGCCCGTTTCTGCACAGTCAAAAGTTTTTTCAGGTATTTTGGGGCTCCAGATCAGAGGTGACTGCATAATTTAACAGTAGGGTGCGCTTGCTCTTTAAACAAGGTCAGCAATTGTTTACTAACGAAGTATCTGCAGTTTGAGAGGCGGGAATGGGTACCGCCGCCCCGGGAACCTTTATTGGATAACCAACACCTCTGCCATAGGTCACCCAAGTGGTTCGCTACGTTTGGTGATTTAGCAGGGGAGCCCGGGTTCATGGGATGAGGTGTGTTTAGGTCTGATGACCAGGACACACTGAACCCCAGATTCCTACCCACCCGTTAAACCCCTTTCTTTCCCAGAACCCTCCTCTCCTTCCTTTCCCTAAAAAACCCTCCACACAGCATCCCCAAAGATGACACAGGCCCTCAGGGAAATTATTTTCCTCAGTGCCTCCTGCGTGGACTCATGTAAAAAAAAAAGGTACAGTACGCCCAGCTTCTGAGAGGTCAACCTAACTCTGGCTTCGATGACCCCCCCTTACCAGAACTGGTTACATAGAGTTATAACGCAACGAGAGATGAAAGCAATAAAAATGCTTAAAATTGATGTATTGGTGTATCCGTGTCTTCAAACCACGCCTACTTACCCGAATGGGACCTCTGTCTTGCTTATTTTATTGTTATTGCCCACTTATTGTAACTAGTGTAGAAGAGACAGCAAGTTTTTATGGCGCTGATAACGTATCGTTTTGGTGAACTTATGGGGTGTCCTATTCATTCAGATCGTAATGTGATGCAAAAATACATATACCTTCGTATCGCAAGTGAAATAATTACTAGTTTTTAAATTTGAAATTAATAGTTTCCTTATTTTTAATTCGATTCTTTATTAGTAGATTTATAGAGTTTTTGTAAAGTGTGCAAGTGTAGGTATGTTATGCATAATATAAAAAAATGGTGGTCAACTTTTAAGCATAAATGACTTGTATGATTTGACGTCTAAGGAAACTGAAGTATCACAGACTAGTATTCAACAGTTAATCTTTTGTATCTTTGTATTAGTAAGCTGTTATATTTTAGATAATATACGTATAGATAGTTGCTGATGATGACTGATACGTAACTAAATAATTACTGTTGCTGATGATTGCTAACACATAATTTTAAAAATTAAATAATCCATAAGCAGCCAAGTTTTTAAGCACAGATTATGGAAAACACACTTCATTTCAACAATTCAATTACTACAAGAAACAACTATTTACGTAGACAAAATAGGTTATTAGGTTCTTAGTTTAGGTAAGCTATGTACCTAATTCATGCGTATTTAGTTTGAAACCAAACCTTACAAATGTCAAATTCGTACAAAAAAAGGCGGCAATGGAGGTGTTTTATATGGGAAAATTTTTAACTTTGAATGAAAATCGAATTATAATGCATATTTTTCCGTCTATCCCGACCGAAACCGATGTTTTTTTGCAATTAAGTTTAAAAATAGTTAATCTTTCAAAATCTCTGCCTATTTATTAAACGTGTAGCGGCATGTGGCGGCTTGTGGATACTTACTTTATAAAATATTATGTTTGTATAGCCGACGTGTTCATACCCTCGACACCTCTGTTACAGTTTGTGTATTAAGTATAATAAATTAATATTTTTAATCAACACAATATTTTTTAACCTTGTGGTTATTTATGAATACCCATTTGAATTCAATCCTGAAGATTATCACATTTAGTTAATAAACTTTATTTTGAAACATTCAGTATTTCAATAAAAACGTTGTAAAACAAAATAAGTTTTATGTAACCGACTTCGGCTTCGAATTCTCAATTGTGAAAAAATTATTAATTGTTTATTTTGAAAGCCTAAAACGAAACACGCTGTATGAAAGTTTTGCATCTGTGTGAGTACTGTGATGAAGTCAACTTAACTTGCGAGACCTATACACCAAGCACATCATTGCTGATTGAAGATTGTTACATTTCGATCCCTTTTAGACATAATCAGACATGATTGGGTCTTTGAAACATTAAATTCGACGTGGTTATTCTTACCCCAAGAGGGAACACTCTCGAGGTAAGCCAAATATCCCATTGTTTCTATTATGTATTGGGATGATACCATGAGACATGTTTGCGTTTTGCTACCACCCCTGTAAAGACTGGCAGTGACAGAAAACCTGTCATGGTTGACAAAACCTACTGTTTCACCAAACATGAAACCCATTCACAATCTTGGAAACAAATAAATACGATAAGTAATATCAAAATTCTTTTTATGATATCTGTGAGTAAATAACGCAAATATATCTATGGGTATTACGTAAACATTGTTCAAACCTATAATAAGAAACTTGGGAAATAAAATATTAATCAAATACGATGATGTGTTAATAAGCTTAAAGGTTCTTACCTGTCCCATTCGTATTTTATGAGTATATTGTTTGTTTTCATAGTTCTAGTGTCTGTGACACGAATTATTTTACAATTGGCTGATATGGCCATATTATGTTTATTGGTTCGATTACGAACTGTTGTCACTGTTGATAATCAGCAGTCTGGTAATGTTTTTATGAGCTGTCCCTCCCTGTCTATTGCAAAATTATGATTGAATGAAATACCTACCTACCTATTAGCGGTTCGTACCCAGCTTGGAAGTAATATAGACATGCAATATTCCTCCAAGATGTTATAATAATTCAATATTCCTCCATTGCTCAACATACACTGACTGTCCTCTGAAGTTTTTAAAATATATAAAAAAGGTTCCAAAGTCTATGTTTTAAAACCCAATAAGTTAATAAGGTGCCTACACTGTTTACGCAAAATTAATTATGTAGTAGAAATAATTTAAATATTGTCCGACAATCCATTTCCAGGACTCTTTAAGGGCCCGCAACCCGGATTTGTACCGATCTATTACATATTTCTCTTAAACACGGTAAGTTTTAAAGCTCTTAAAAAATATATGTTATTCTTGAAGATAATATCTAGACTTTGCCCGCGCCGAAACGCAAATTACATAAAATTCCTTCGATAAAAAAAATCGCAAAGTATGCTCCAAAAATTATTATTAACACGTTTGTTTCAGTTATTTTACAAGTTATATGCATGAAAAAATTCATAGTGTTTATTTAAATGCTGCTTAAGATAATGCCCGTGAGATTTTTGATCTATTTTAAACGAGTCGTGTTTTATTAAACATTTTCGTAATTTTTGCAACGATTTTGTCGCTGTAAATGTTAGCGCTCTCCTCTAACATTCGTAATTTCGTATCTCTCCATCTTCTTCTTTTCGGGCCCGGTTGCAGAGCCTTAAAGCAGGTTTTGTAAAAACCATGTATCCTACCTAATACTTTTAACGAAATAATTTGAAGGCCTTGAATAGGCTTGTTGAAAAGGTATCGATATTTTTAATTCAATACATCGATATTTTTAGCCGATATATTTTGATCCGATATATCGATACAAAATATCCAATATCTAAAATTGTATCAAAAACGATATTTTTATTTATTTATGTAACTAAAGTCACTAGAATCCAAAACCGTATAGGAACGAACGGAAAAAAATAACTGTATTGTGTCATGATATCTGGCAGTTGAAATTTTAACTATTAATAGCTTACAAATCTATTGTCTTTGCATTAGTATTTGTGATCACTAATACTATCTCATATGTGTAGGTACATACATTGAAATGTATGCTATTTTTCGCCATTTTTTTCTAAGCCACTCCTATGTGTTGGTTCCCAATTGTCTATGATTTTTTACTATACATTGTTCCAAACACATAGAATGTTATTGAGACACATACAAACTTTGTATGCGTCTCAGTCTACATATAAGTTAGCTTTTTAGTTTTTGATATTTTTGTAATTATTACCTAATAAAAATGAATACTGATAAAAATGCCTTCATTTTTATTGAGATTTTTGTACATTAAAAAAAAACACATTGTGTATAAAAATTACTATTGATAATATTGATTTGAATACAGTATTATTTTAAAAACGCAAAATCTTTTGAAAATTTGACTGATATATCGATATTTTTTCCTCGATATATCGACGTCGATATTGATATTTTAATAAATATCGATATATCGATATTTTTTTCACTTTCGACATCCCTATTGTGGAAGGCGAACAAGCCAGCGATCTTGATCCACGCAGCATTCCTATTGGTTCCTCAGACGCCAGTAGGATCCGCAAATTCTCACGAGCCATTTCTTGCGCCGCGACTAGGATTGCCATCTTCTAAAATAAAAAAGCCTGACTGCGTTGTATTAGGCCGGACAGAGCGTTTAACCAGCCAGCGGACGAAAATTCACATTTCGTCGAAAGTTGTTGTTACGATCGTGCAGGGCGGTTACAATGAGAAAGATTAATTATTCTCCGTACTAGCTTTTTTAAATTATAACTCAATATCGAATTTATTTCAATCCAAATTAGCTTTAATTTATACCTTCATCCAAAAATGCTGAAAGGCGTGATGATAAAACTATTAAAATAATGTACTTTTGTAGTTATTTTTTGATTATAAGTATTTATCATTTTTCAATAATGTCTAAATTTAATAAGAATGTTAAAAAAATCTGAAATATGTTAATAAGTACGCAAATAAATACACAAATGGACCAATTTTCGTCAAGAAATACATTTACGTATTTTTTAATAATAATAACATTTTAATAATAAATTTTTTTAATATTTTTTTAATGATTTTATTGAAACTAAAATTAAAATTCTAAAACATGCCTTTGCTAGATAGTGTATTGATTTATTTTATTGCATGATTTTATTAATTGAAATGGGTGTGGTATAATACAAAATCTTTTTTGAAAATTTAACAAATCTGCCAACGACCTATGGAATAACCTTTTTATACTAAAAAATAAAAAAAAAATCTCAAAATTTATTACTTGCGAATGCTAGATAAAAAACAATCTTTCGAATTCCATTTATAATTTTTTGTGGAAAAGAGTCAATACGTCTAAAATCTGATTTGAAAATGACATATTTCTGGTTTTCTCTGGTAATGCCCTCTTAAAAGCCGGACCTACGTACGTAGTTTTGGACATAACTTTTATACATAACAATAAAAAATCTGTTACAGCTGTTTATCAATCGCACATTAACCAGTTTAATAACAACAATCATTAATCAGTCTTATTCTTCTCATCATTTGGCATTTAAATAAAATATGTCAATAACAAAATAAAGAATATTGTGTGTTCCGTTTGTAGATATAACTTAATAAACTTATGAAACAAACAAACAAAACATCACTCTTTTTCTGGTTAAACAGTTAACTTAAAAAATTTATTAAAAAAATATATAATGAAACTTATCTATCTTTGTGGACAAAAACGAAAAAAATAAAGTAAAATCTCAACTTCTCCTAATTATTCAAAAATTACAAAATCTACAATTTTGTATATTTGGCCTTTTCACCTACTTTATCCAAAACGTCGTTTTCTTTGGAAATCATTTCATAAAAATCTTGACAAGTCATTTTTAAATTACACAATTTGTACATAATCTTAGCAATGGTTTCTGTTTGCAATTTATTGCGTTCCTTGGTCCACTGGGCGTTTATTAAAGAAAAAACTCTTTCAACATTCTGGCGTTATGGCCTGGAATCGCAAAGTTCCTGGTCAAAAAGTTTACTGTCATCTAAATTTTTTTTAGACAGAATTTCTATCGTTTCTGATACGTACTCCCAGCTTGGTATCTCAGCTAAAGTTATCCACTTATCCGGCACTGAATTCACTTGTACAAGAGTTTAAGTAGTCTTTGGCAATTTGGTACATATTATTCATGTTTCCTTTGAATTCTTCTACGCGATCTGAGTGAGCCTCCGATAAATGTCGTAAAATTGCGGTTAACTTGGTTGGGCAGAAATTTTGTTTCAGTCTATCATTTTTTATATTGTTCATTATTTGTGAACACTGGCCAAAGACTTCGTTAACTGAAATATCTAAAGTTTCCGTACATTTGATTCGACTTTGATATATTGACGTAAAAGAGCCACAAACGAGCCGACTAAAGACAAAACCCTCACAAACCAAGAATGGTCACTGTCGCCCACCCCCGCCTCGTCCGTAACACGTTGCGCCTTGCGTAGCTTGCATTGCGTTCGCTCTGCAGGCGCTGCGTGCACCGCGTTACACTAACAAAAAGCCTAACAAAAGCCGTACAGGCCAGACATATAAATATTTAGCCGGACACGACCTAAAAAAGCCAAACATGTCCGGCTAAAGCCGGACATTTTTTTGTTTGGCACCCCTAGCCGCGACAAAAATCAACCAGATCATTCTGTTCTAAACTGCTGAATAACTAACAGCCTTGTAATATCGCCTCTTGTTTGCTCCCACTTTCATTTACATATTATTCATACAAAATATTAAATTATGGTGTGGTTATTATCGGTTGTAAATTGTTCAATAAACTTGTAACTTGTAAGGACTGTATCAAATGCTTATTTGATTTATCACTCATCTTACACCTCAACATACCAATAAGTGACAGAGTTTTTAAAGTTGTTTGAAATTTTAAAAACTCCGTCACTTGTAGCATTTACCACTTCAAACATTGTCAAAATCGAACAAACAAAATCATTAACCCGCTATTCTCGGCCTATCCCGATGATTTGATCTATCAGCACGGTGATTAGGGTATCTTTCAACAGTTCGACGTTCCAAGTAATCAAAAAATCTATCCCATAAATATTCTGGTACGTCACCTCAAATAAAACCTTCGCTCATGGAGAAACTGAAAAAAAAAAAACAGTTGTCGACGCAATCGCAATCAACCTCCTGAACGAAATCGATATTTTTCTGATTCGACATATCGCAATTACTACCGTGGCAACCTGTCAACAAGGCGACTGAAGCGCGACTGCCGGTAAGGAATTTTCAGAAAAGAGCTGACTAGAGTATTTTTAAAACATCGTCACAGAAGTTACTTAAAACCACGAAGTTGTACCACAATACTAATAGAATAATTTGTATAGGATCGTCTTTGTGAAAAATCACCTCAAGGGCGCTGTACAATTTATTGATAATTCTTAGATTCCATCTAATTTTACTATTTACAAATACCATGGAAGCCAACTAGTTACAAAACTATAATAACAGCACATCAAACAACTCGGTCTTGTCATACACCTCCAGGCCCGGACTGGGACCATTTGGGGCCCTCCGCTGAAACCTGTAAAGGGGCCCCTAAGGTGTGGTGGGGGGGGGGGGGGTCCCGAAAACCGGGGGTCCGGGGGCGTCCCCCGGATAATTTTTGAAAATTAGGTGCTTGAAAACAATGAAAACGCGTTTCTACGCTATATTGGCACCTTTAAAGAAGAAGAAATTCAGATAGGTTTTTATACGAATATTATGATTTTAGACTTTTGTTGACTTTATTATTTATTGAAATAAGAAATTCACAGTATTTTTAGGATACCACAATAAACACATGCTGTAGAACTGCCAATAATTATAACGGAGTTCAAAATATAGGGCAGGATTTTATTCACACCAAAGCATTAATGAATTATGTCAAAATTATTTGTGTAGTCCGGGCCTGTTTGCCTCACTCCCATTCATACATCTTCTCATAAATACTCTTCTATTACTCTGACTTTTGACATGTCCCGACTCAAGTACCTGATTCACTTGATCGTGCCATGTCTTCCTCGGGCGTCCCCGACTTCTTCTACCATTCACATTTGCGTCATAATATATTCTTCTTACACTATTTTCTTCGTTCATTCACTCAATATAAAATGATTAAATGATGATATTAGACAGTTCTAATTAAAAGTAGATTAGAAATTAACATTTATGAATGAATTTCTGAATTTATGAATGAATGAATGAAATGATTTATTTTATTTTAATGAACCTGCATGTCTAACTTATCACTTAACTACACTCTTTAAAACTTCGCCTTAAAAATTTTCACTTCAAATTTTTTTTTATTTTAGAACTTTATTTATTTATTTTAAGAACTTTGTACATTGTGTAGATTTTTGTCTTATTTCATCCGCCATGCTAGGGGTTGTACCTGTGTTATAAGACCGAGACCGAGAATAAATTAAAATCTCGGCCGGGACCGAGAGCCGAGTCCGAGAATAGAGTAAAAAAATCTGCTATTTTTGCATAATATAGTATATTTAAGAATGTAATAAAAATTGTTTTAATTATCAAAATTGAACAACCTGATTTTGTAGCACACAAAAAGAAAATTTTCTGCGTTTTCACCCTTCAAACAGTGTCGCCTCATGTCGTATAATTAACCAGCTCTGCTGAAGAGCTGTTCACTTGCTATACTAGTAGGCGGTGCTGATAAAAACTTTTTTGCTGCAGTCCTAAGTACTTGATATGGTGACGAATACCAATACTCAAAAATATTTGCATTTCTTTGCAGTCTTTAAGAAAGCTATCAAGCACTATTTCTATCACAGCACTTGAACTGCTTTCGTCACTGGTCATTGGCTCATCTCCCAAGTCTATGAAATCAGGAGCTGCCCATAAGTTGGATTTATCTGTTGCAGCCATGTTTGATGAGCTAGCTGATGATGCAGTAGAAGCACATGTCGTCACATGAGAATTTGATACAACATTTCCAGAGCTGTCGTGACGGTGACCAGACAACTCAGAATGAAACCAACTCAGAAGCACCTCAGAAAGGTCATTAAGAGTGATGATAAAAAAATATAAAAAATTGGTTAAATAGGTTAAGTTAGGTTAGGGTTACCGGCTATTTTAAAATTATTTTTTCGTAGCTTTTAATGACCTTTCTGAGGTGTTTCTGAGTTGGTTTCATTCTGAGTTGCCATGGAACCGTCGTGACATCCACTGACACTAATTTGGACGCGCGCAGTAGATTTGAATCCCATTATCCTATACCGTACCTACTTACAATGGTCTCGGTTATGGCCCAGAATCTCGGCGATTTTTCGCCGAGAACAGAGACAGAGTTCTCAGAGTTGTCGGTAGAATTTGTAGCCGAGAATGCCGAGACCGAGACAGAGACCTAGATCTCGGTCGAGCCTTACTGTGTTATGGCGGATGAAGACAGATATGACTTTAAACAAGAATTTTGCACACATACTCGTAGTTGTAATATAAAAGTTCTCCTATCCTAAGTACAAGCATCTTCTTTATCAGGAGAGTTAATTCTAGCTGAAGTCCCCGGTGATGCCCGGGCTTTACACAGAGTTTTCGAAATTAAATGTAGATAGTTACCTTCCTCTTGTTTTCAAGTGTGCAAAATTTCATCAACCTCGGCATAAAACTGTAGATTTGCAAATCCACACCGCCCGCTTGCCAGCCCGCTCGTTCACCACAAACAGACATTCTCCTTTATATACTATATATTTCAACCAATTTACAAAAAACCTTAACAAATTATACCTATACCTAAACCTTACTCATGAATCAACCTATCTATTGGTGAAAACCGCATGAAAATCCGTTCAGTGGTTTTTGAGTTTATCGCGAACAGACAGACGCGTCGGAGGACTTTAATTTATAATATGTAGAGATGAGATTATTATGTTGTCGCTGAGAACCCTCTCAGCACAGGATCTCTTAGTGAGGACTAAGAAAATATTGTACTTCTTTTTTATATTTATATTTCATTACCTTCTTGAAATGTAAAAATTATAATATAGTAGCTTAGTAACAAATTTCATGTACATGTCATCCGTATCCTGGATATCCAGACTGAAGAGATTCATGAAAATTCAAATCTAAAAGTACTTACTCCTGCCAGCCGACGTCCTTCATGCTGTTAACGTGAGTGGCGCCATCTTTTGGCATTATTGGCTACTTACTTTAATTCAGTTCTATTCCGATAGTAGCTTAGTCACAAACTTCACATTTACAGGTGGTTTCCATATGGCGTGGCGTCAGAGTTATACTCGGAGTAGGATTCTTAAATTTAAAAAAAAAAAAATAATAATTTTAAAAAACTCACGTGAAGTAAAGCTCCGAGCTACTGGTAGCGTTGGCTCCGGCCGCAGTGTTGTTGGTCTCCGAGGCGGAGAAACATTCCCCCCACTCCGGCCAGCAGTAGGACCAGGGCAGCTCGTCCTGGAAGGACTGGGCGAGGTAGAACAGGGTGATAGCCATCAGGGACACGTAGTAGGAGAGGATGGAGGCGTTGGCTATTAGCTGACCAACACCGGTACCTGAACACAACAGTGTTGTTGTTAATATCTTTAGGGATATACCGCATAAAACGATGATTGTCTTCGTTCACATTTACTTAATTGAGAGTCCTGTAATACTGGGCCTCATTTGTGCATCATATTAAACGCACAACGATTGTGGTTGCACCGTATGCTTTTAAGTGAGGTCCATGTCTTTTGAGGGACAGAGAATTTTAGGAATTTTAGTAGTTCTATTTGGTGCTTGTTTTTCACGTCCGAGGAGTTCCACTGAGGACACATAGGAAGACCACTGAGTTCATCACGACTCTTCTGGAGAACAGCATGATTGAAGTAGACTTGTGCCATTGTTTCCCAACCCACGGATCAACTGGGCCGAAATTTTGGCCCAACACTCCTCAGATGAACAAATACGTTCTGGTGAATCGAGCTTTACTTAACAAATCACTTAACTGATCGAAGACTCACATTGATGGACCGAAAAGTTGGGAACAACGACCGTTACACTATCAGTTCAAAGGAGTTTCCATCGCTGGCTGAAAAACCCTGAAAGTGGGGATCCACTAACTCTCGACCATCATACAAAGTAGAAGCCTATCACGTATTTCTTTGAGGAACAGTAATGTCCAGAGCTCTCAACAAGAATTTAAGGGTTTCATCACATCAAGAATCATGGAAATAAGGAATAAATGAATCAACAATCTCGCTTACAATGACACTACTTTGACATTCACAGTTCTGAGTAAAATCATAACTTCTGTGTGCATACGGATTAAAATACTTGCACACCATCTCATTTTTACTAAATAAATTCATGGTAGGTTCTATTAAGATACACCTTCAACTTGCATGACTACATCATTTCTCATTGTTAGGATGGGTACTTATATTAATTTTAAGAAAAGTCAAACAACTTTGTTTACATCACTTTTATTTGTACACAATCTACAAGTTTCGTGAACGATGTTCACTTCATCAGGATCAAATGTATACTGAATTAGTATTAGTATACATTTGATCCTGATGATGTGAACATCGTTCACGAAACATGTAGATTGTGTACAAATAAAAGTGATGTAAACAAAGTTGTTTGACTTTTCTTAAAATAAATAATGTCATCACAAAGTGAAAACCTTTCCAAAGAAGTTTTCTTCGAAAAATTATATTAATTGGTAATATCTACTGCGTTTGTGTTACATATAGCCTAGTGAGGCAGGTTACGAGAAACCTAAATTTATAATTACAAATTTCTACTCTCTAAGTAACTACTGTTTTATATGTATATTGTTTTTTGTTATTAACTTTTGTACTAATGTTACTTTTAAAATATTGTAACTTTTTTCTTGTTTGTTATAAATCTTAAAATTTTTGTTCAATAAAGATATTATTATTATTATTATATTATTATATGCGAGGTTTGTATTACGTATCAGTAGATAATAAATGTTTATTACACTCTAGCTTTTATAATAGTGTCTAATATGTCAATAACGCATGAAGTAACAATATTGTCAGACGTTAGCAAAACAACGTTCAGCAAAATAAGAGTAATAAAAATTATCTTGGAGCGTCGCTTATCTTTCATCCGACGCGTGTCTCTGATATCTTATCATTTATGGCCACAGCCTTATGGAAATTGAAACTAAAACAGAAAGCAATGGATAAAAGAGAACCAAGTAGGATATTCATTGCAGAACCATTCACCAAACGATAATCTATCTTCAAGAGAAAACTTGATCACACAAATTGTGGCTCTGTTCTACCAATTTCCTCTTAGGAATACTCGGGGAACTATCCACGCGTTAGAAGGATAATATGTAGTAAGTGTACGTACAAGAAGTCCAGGCAACGAAGACCAAAAAAGACCGAATAGCGGAAATAATTCGTGTAGAATCCAATTTTGGCACAGTTGTAGGGGAAGGTGTCCTTAACAATATATCAAAAATATCGGGGGATGGGGGTGGATCTAAGGGTGGAGGGGGGTCTCTAAAGGTCCCTTTTTTCAGTTTTTCGTTAATAACTCGAAAACTACTACCTTTAACTAAATGATCTATATACAATTCTCTATAAAAAAGTCCTGTAAACTTTTTTGTTAGGATCAATGCTTAAGGGGATATGGAGGCGGGAAAATGTCAAATTAAAAAAAAAAAGTTTTTATTGTTAAAAATGTTATATTATTTTAATGAAAAGACAAATATCTTTGTTTACATCACTTATATTTATACATCGTTCACGAAAAATGTTGATTGTGTATACATAAAAATGATGTAAACAAAGTTATTTGTCTTTTCATTGAAATAAATAATGCCATCTCAAAGTGAAAACCTTTCCGAAGAAGTTTTCTTCGAAAAAATTAATGTTTTATTGTTAAAAATGAAATGGAAGAGTAGAGAGAGATCTTGACTATGCTGACCAGCATGGAGGAACTTACTCCAGAAAAAGTTGAAGAGTTTTGACTAAATTTCAGAATCATCTGGAATCCCTCAAGGATAATGGGCCTACTGCTGCTTTGTGGGTTCAGTACTTCCACATGGTTACCCTGATAAAGAAATTCATTGATTCTGAGCGTCGTGGTATTTGGGACGGCTACTTGGCGTGTGTACAGTAGATTCCATGCAAGTGGGCACTTCCAGTATGCAAAATGTGCCCACCTCTACGTGCAAGATATGACACAACTGAAAGCTAGCCATCTGGAGGCATACAAGGAGTTTTCAGAAAATTGGTACTTCACTATTAATCGCGCAGGTACACCTTGGGAAAGTATTTGATCGGATGTGGTCATAGAACAAACACTTATGCGCTCCATGAAGAGTTCAGGTGGCCTGACGCGAGGAAGAGGAATTACTGATTCTGTACTGGCCAAGTGGATTTGTGGATCACCCGGGGGCACCGCCATCTGCACGTCATTGACGGAGTTTGCTGAAGTGGTTTTCGCAACTGGAGAGCTGCATCTTGATTTCTGGGTATCACGGCAAACGAAAGATTCACGAATGATTCAGTGAGTATCCCCCTATTCCAAAGTTGGGTTCGCTAATAGCGAACCCAACTTTGTCGCTGACAACGGGCATCCTGGGAAATTTCACAATAAACTGCCAATAAGCCTTGGATATTGGAACCAAAACTATGCAAAGTTTCATTGGCACCAAATTTAGTGACACGAAACAATCTAGAAAGAATGTGGTTTTGACAATAGCCAGTATGAGCAGCACCATTAAAACCAATGGTGAGAAAGTTACTACTAACCCTCTGAAAATTTTCCAAAGAACTGTCATGGCAAAAAAGAACGACAAAGATGTAGCAGAGCTTTTGAAAAATGAATCAACTCCATACCCCTGGCTCTGTTCAGCGATGGAGGAATGCGAAAAGGAAAAAATCATCCCTCTACAATGTTTTGCAGTAGAGGACATAGCAACTCTCGATCTACCCAGAGCACCAATGTGGTAGATGGTGGTTTCCTTCTTCACCGCATAAAAAAGAAAGAATTCTCTTACATTTCTTCAATTTGCCATCAGTACATTGCCCATGTACAGAAACATTACGGTGAAAATTGTACGGTGGTTTTTATGGTTATTGTGATGTCAACAGCATAAATCGAGCAGAGCAGAAGCGAAGAGGGCTCACAAAAACTTCTGTTGACATCAACTTTCATGAAAACACCACCATCACAGTTGAACAACAGCCTTTTCTTGCTAATGATAGGAACAAAACAAGACTGATTCACTTGCTCAGCGAGAAAATGACAGCAACCGGGATTGAAATAACTGTTGCTACAGAGGATGCTGACAGCACTATTGTGAGGTGTGTGTTGAATGAAGCTGTTGTACATCCAACTGTAGAAATAGTTGGGGAGGATGTGGACTTGATAGTTCTCCTCATTGGATTGGCACCACCAACAATCAATATGTACTTCACGAAGCCAGGCCGTGGGAATGTGGAGATCGAATTGTTTTCGGTGCGACAACTTTAACAGCTTCCAATCGCCAAAACGATTCTCTTTCTCCATAGCTTCTCCGGATGCCACACCACCTCAGCGATACATGGAAAGAGTAAAATGGGAATCGCTTAGCTCTTCACAAAAAATCCTGGCCTCACCAAGACATTTCATGCCCCCGGGTGGCTAGCTTTCAGTTGTATCATATCTTACACGTAGAGATGGGCACATTTTGCAACCCGGAGGAATCTGCTGTACACACGCCAAGTAGCCCTCCTAAACACCACGACGCTCAGAATCAATGAACTTCTTTATCAGGGTAACCATGTGGAAGTACTGAACCCACAAAGCAGCAGTAGGCCCATTATCCTTGAGGGATTCCAGATGATTCTGAAATTTAGTCAAATCTCTTCAATTTTTTCTGGAGTAAGTTCCTCCATGCTGGTCAGCATAGTCAAGATCTCTCTCTCGTCTTCCACTCCATTTCTAACAATAAAAATTTAATTTTTAACAATAAAACTTTCATTTTTAACAATAAAATCTGTTTTTTTATTTGACATTTCCCCCCTCCATATCTCTTTAAGCATTGATCCTAACAAAAAAGTTTAAAGAACCTTTTTTGTAGAGAATTTTATATAAATAATTTATTTGACAAATATTTTTTCGCTAGAGGCAGTAGTTTTCGAGTTATTATAAAAGTAATAAAAAAACAAGTTCTTATATTTTTGGATACTAAAAAAATATTATCACCTACGCAGTATGGTTTTAGGAAAAACCTGGGTACGGGTGACGCTGTAGCTAATGTAACAAATACAATTATTAGAAAACTGGATGAAGGCAAAAAATGCTTAGCAGTTTTCATTGATCTTCATAAAGCTTTCGATACAATTGATTATGAAATACTGTACTTAAAACTAAAAAAAATAATAACCGAAATAACTCTAAACCTACATAGAAGTCACTTAACTGGAAGAGAACAAATTGTTAAAAGAAGGAGCAAATCTTTATCAATTAAATTCGGGGTCCCCCAGGGAAGCGTATTAGGACCTATACTATTTCTGATTTATATGAATGACCTTATGAATCTTCCCATCAATGGAAACATAATGAGCTTTGCAGATGACATTGTTATAATATTCCACGAACAAGATTGGACAAGAGCCTACAAGAAGATGGAACATGGCCTGGCTGTACTTCAAAACTGGTTAAAAGTAAACTCCCTTCCATTAAATGTTAATAAAACTAAATATCTATCTTTCTCCAAAAACAAAAGAGGACAACCAATGAATGAGCATACCCTCAAATTACATGAATGTAAAAATACTTATCCACAATGTTCCTGTCCGTCTATAACCCAAACAAAAAGTATTAAATATCTTGGGATTGAAATTGATGAAAAACTACAGTGGAATTCACACATTGATCTTACCTCAAAAAAGCTAACAAAATCATCTACTTCTTCAAAAAATTACGAAAAATCTTGTCAATGAGGGATTTAAAGAGAGTATATTATGCTTTATGCCACTCTCGATTGGAATATGGAGAAAAAGGATGGGGCTCAGCAGCATCTAATCACATAAAACAACTTAAGATAACCTAGAATTGCATCATAAATACCATACTAAAGGTCCCCATAAGGACGTCAACAACAGAAATTTTTAAACAGTTTGATGTTCCAAGCATACAGAAAATCTACGCCAAAAACATTCTAGTACATCACCACAAAAATGATTCAGAGGCAGACACCTCACATGCTCATAAAACCAGAGCCAAACAAACAGACATACTTAATATACCAAAGTGTAACTCTTCATTTGGACAAAAAAGTTCTGAATTTTTAGCAGTAAAGTCATATAACAAAAACCCAACTTAGTATCAAACAAATTAAAACAAAAAATAGCTACATTAAGGACATTAAATGTTGGCTGAAGGAACTATCGGAAAATGAACTTACTAGTATACTTAAAACATCGTCGAAAACCTTATCCAAACAACATAGAAGTCGCTGAAAACTTATCCAAAGCATGGTCCCCCTCAGCACAGGATCTCCTAGTGAGGAGGACTACGAATATTTTTCTATTTTATGTATACACCTAACATGTAAAAAAACATATAAAAATGTAAAAAATATATAGTTACTAAATAAAAATAAATAATTTATGAAAAACTGAAAAAGAGACCTTTAGAGAACGCCCCCCCCCCCCTCCCCCCACCCTTAGCTCCACCCCTACCTACCGATATTTTTAGTATGTTGTTAAGGACACTTTCCCCTACACTGTGTCAAAATTCGCTTCTATACGAATTATTTCCTCTATTTTTCCTTCGTACATGAACACTAAAAATTTTTCTTCGTATTGATGTGTGGATGTGAAAACTTATATATATATAGCTTTATGCTCTTTTATTCGATTATTATTCGTTATCATGCAGGTAGCAGTCATTATTAAATATCTCGTCATTATCAAAAGCATAACCTGGTTTTATCTGCCGGCAGGACTAGCTCAATTGAAACACGTGTTTCGCACCGTCCGTCCCTTTCCTGCAGAATGGGGCAATAAGGATTGTGGGCAAGTGATTGGTGTTTATTAGTGATGTATAGAACCTTTCATGGCCGGTGACACGACCCATATCCGCACGTTGTTCCTGCTGGTGAACTGTCCAATGACCATCTCCATGTAGTACATGGGCCTGCCGATGAGCAGCAAGACGATAACGTAGGGGATGAGGAAGGCCCCACCGCCATTCTCGAAGGCTGTGAAGGGGAATCTCCAGATGTTACCCAATCCCACGGACAGGGAGATGCAGGACATCAGCAGGTCCAGACTGTTGGTCCACGTGGGTCGTTCACCTTCATCACCCTAAAAGAGAAAAATAATGAAACATCACCTATGGAGGTGTAATTTGTGCGTTTTTGTGTAAAAACGCACAAATCATACAATTTTTGGGAAATTCTTCATTTGTATGAACGTAACCGGCCCTTATTGTTTGTATGAAGCTTACATTCCTTTCTTCTTAGCGAACCTTTTGATATTCAGCTTTGGGACTAAAGCATTCCTTATAATATGTATGCAGTTTTGCCTATTATATGGCTCTTAATTATTCGAGTAGGTAGTTCTTTTCAAATCCTCAACTCATCTTTCATCTGCGGTACCCGACTATCTTTGAATTTTCTATAGATATCTGCACAATAGAGAACTCCAGTCCATTTTTTTAATGAATAATGACCTTCTAACTTAAATAACTGCATTTTTATTTTTAGAGTTAGTTTTAATAGTTAAAATAATTGTCAATTTTTTTATTTATCACGACCCCCCGAAAACCACCGTATGTATGGTGAATCGTGTGACGTCATCACTCCTGATAAATTACTATAGGATCGGGCAATCAGCTGATCAACTGCCGCCATTTTGAGTTCCGTTGTTCGAAGTATTCTCCCTAGTAGCATTACTATTTTTTTGAGCAGTAGTTTTTGAATATTTTCAATAATAGAGATAAACTAATATGAGATACCTTTATTTTTGAAATATTATTTAAGCCTAAATAATGTGTCAATAAACACAACAACTAAATCTCTATAAACAGTATGTAAATAAACGAATAAATGAATACGATAGCTTGGGTCATATCATACATTCCCATACAATGACTTTACGGTGACGTCAGGACACGTCGAACAGTGACGTCACCACTAAAATTTCAATCCTGCCAACTTGACGGCGTGTTTTTACGAACCGATTAAAAATGGACTTTTTAATAATTTTTTAAAAACTCTGCGTTTAACATTATTAAATAAAACTTATATAATCAGAATCAGCGTTTATTGATCAATATACTTTATATGAACATATTTTTTCAAAGCCATAATATTTTTCACTAGAGTTCCTTGTTGATTAGTGTGTCTCTCTACCTCTCAAGAGATAAACTTATCCTGGCTTTTTTCTTAGATCTTTATATAGAGGCCAATTTTGTAACAACGCTCTCTGTGATTGTCTACTTTTTCGAGTCGAAATATCTTTTATTTGTTTTTTTTTTTAGATTTGGCCTTCGTTTTCTAAAAGACAGCCTCAGAATGATCTTCTTCCCTCAGTTTAGATGGTCCAATTTTGAGGTGAATATCAAGAAACCGGAGGCAGTGAAAGGTGTTTGTATTGTAAGCCATATCCCACACTATAAATATAGCGCTGTGACGATGTGACGGTAAATAATAATTTACTTGCTTACGTAATTTATTAATTTCTTTAAATCTTTATAAACTTTTAATCGGTTAGGAAGTTATTCGTAAAATTTATATAGATTCAGCATGTAAGCCGTTCATTGTTTTTCACGCGTCAATTACTGTTTCTGCAAATGATTTTATCCGTCAATGTGTCAATTTAATTCATTCAACCTTCAAATGTGATGTTATTATTTCTAAAAAACCTATTTGATATAAATATTCTGAAAAGTTCATTAGTCTTTAAAATTCGTTGAACCTATTTAAGAAGTGTGTTTTATTTTTCTTGAAATAAAGATTAACTACCGCAAATTAAGATAAGTAGTTAAGTGCACGTTCTTTCATAATTATCTTTAACACATGTCCATTAAAGACAAAAAAGATTTGTTCTAGATTGTAGAGAATGTATAAGAGGAATCAGCAAATTTCTTTGAACTTTGAACAAATTGTGATATGAATGTGATAAACCGTGCCGTAAATTATTCAGGCATTATAGCGACATTGAAAACAATAAAAATGTATATATTTGTAAGGAATCTTCGTAGATTATGATGAATTTAGATGGAGCACGATGAACAGAAAGTTCTTATAATATCAACTTCTGAAAGAAAATATTCAGAGCCAGTATGCAAACAAATCATCAACAAACAAATATTTATTATAACTATGGGCATCATTTTTATTCATTTATGCGTATGGTATCCCCACCATGCAAGAAAGCATCTCTGGATCGCTCCGGCGATGACCGAGCGATTTTTTCCGTCTCCAGTACTCGATCCGAACGGCCACTCGCGTTTTGTACATCTCGACCCGTTTCATACGTGAACACTAAATTGTGTAAATATTAAATCTCAATAAATGTTTATCCCTCGAACATATGAGCAAGTGTTATCAATTATCATCCAATATAATTATTGAACACCGGATCGCGGCCTAGAAGTACCGTGATCCCCGGGAGCCGGTAAAGTATTGGTACCACCTCGTCTGATGTGGAAACGGAGCACCAGGTCAAACATTTTCCACAGCACCTCAACCCTTCAAACAACTAACATAACTAACTAAGGTTTGCGGGTTTCCCCGCAGAGGTAGGCAGAGAGGATGGACCGTCAAACAACTCGGTCTTGGCACACACTCCTTGCCTCGTTCACATTCATACATCGTCTCATATATGCTCTTCTATTATTCCGACTTTTCACATGGCCCGACTCAAGTATCTGATTCACTTGGTCGTGCCATGTCTTCCTCGGGCGTCCCCGACTTCTTCATTATTATTAGAGGTTATATTCAGTAATATTAATTATCAGAGGCAGTATTTAAAAAAAAATCACAGAATTTGAATAAATCTTCAAATTTCGAAGTTAATTTTCGAGCTTTGTGAAAGTTCTATTCAAGTTATGTTATCATTTTATTTATGTGATTGAGCTGGCCGATAATGACAACTGACCGTAGCACCTTTACATTCTTTGAGTTTCTGAATCGTTCACATTCTGTGAAACAACCCGTCCTTAGTGACTTAACGTTTTAGGAAGAAGAAATGTTAAAAATGAGCTGGTCGATTTTTCAAATCATTTCTTGGTTCATTTGTCAACATTTAAAACATATTAAATGCATCCTGGCTGCTCTAATAATAATAAATGTATATAATCAGGGTTTTTTTTAATACTTACACTTTCTGCAGTGCTGACATTATCTGCAGCGGGGGCTGATTTGTCTGAGACACCATTTTCTTTCCCCTCAGTCTCCGTGTAGGCGAGATTCACGTGACCATTAGACACCTGAAAACAGATTAATGCAATTTTAATATTACGTATAATCATATATAAAAAAAAAACAAAAGCAAAATCGTGTAATCTACTTCTAGTGCCTAAAACTAAATCAACTTTTGCCCAAAAACACAAATCTTACCTAGCACCTCTCATTTTCAACACCTTCCTAAAAGAAACCACACCACTAAAAATAACCTAAAATGGTTATATAAACGTTTCAATGCATGGTTACTACACAAAAAAGGGCAAGCATCACCAAGTTACTAGTAATCTCATCTTAGTCTTTAATCCTCACTCTTTATTTACATATATGTGTTGGTTACTTATAGAAATTTATTCTTACTTATTAATACTGCTTTTGTTTTACAAATGCTTATATTATTATTATTACCTCATATGTATATTATTTTGTTGTAATTTTATAGTTCTAGGTTTAGATGCTAGCATTACTATGTGTATCTGATGAATTTTTGGTTTTATGGAAATATGTTAATTCCATGATAACTGTACATCAACTCCAAATAATTCTTATTTGATTATATGTACTTATGTTTTTATATGTATCTATGTGTACGATCACGTACACGAATGCAAATACCTGTATGTATGTGTGCATATACGTGTATGTATATATGTATATATTTGTATATATATATGTATGTACATATATATAAATGTATGTGTGTGTAAGTTTGTGTATATATATGTACCCGCCTCGGAACAGACTTAGTCTAGTGAGGCGGGCTACTAACTTGTTTGTATAAAGATATTATTATTACAATAAACGCCCGGGTTGCCGGCATTAAAATAAAAAATGAAATAAATATATTATTGCTAGCTGGTATTCGGCCAATGCCGCCATTCACAGAAATAGAAATACATTGTTGTTTCTCCCTGCATGTTCATTCCCATGCGTCCCCGTTCCTCTCCCGCGTCCCCTTCCTATTCTGCGTTCCCCTTCTACCTTCACCGCTTTTCCCCTCCCTCATAACCCTTCCCGCGAACCCCACTTCCTTCATTACCCTTCCCCTCCTGCCCTCTCTCCCTGCCGCTAAAATAGAAATACACACGTTTTCAAACAACTCCCGCACCACCTGTAGTATTTTATTTATACAAATTTCATAACGTCAGAGCTTACCGTTATATGTAGAAACACTCTTCTGCCAAAACGTAATGTTCTGTAAAAAAATTGAGTTAATCCATCAACTACTTTCTGAGATTTGCGGACACAAAAATACGAAACCTAAATTTTTATATTTAGGGACACCCTAATCACCTAGCGGTATGAAATATACTTTACGACCTATTCTCGTACCTACCATTTACATAAAAAAATTTCAAAAAAATCGGTAGAGCCGTTTCGGAGAAGTGCAAGCACAAACACTGTGACACGAGATTTTTATATAATTTTTTTTTTTTTTTACAGTTTTTTTAGAGAAAATGTGTCCTTACTGGGGTACCCCGTTCTAAGGACATATTGTACAAGTTTTATTATTTGAATTATAAGTAAATACCTAATCTATGTTAGAATATTGCCAAGGAAAATTATTAAGTTAGATCTAAAAGAAAGTACAAAACAAGCATTATTCTTTGTTGGGTTGCAAAATTGAATCTATTTTCTTCCTATAATGCTAGCTGGTCCCGGCATGCGTTGCTATGCCATTTAATAAAGAAATTGTTTCTCCCTGAGTGTCCTTTCCCATTCGTCCCGTTCCCGTTCCGCCTCCCCTTTTTTTCTCCCGTTCCCACTCCGTCACTTCCACCTTCCCTCTCCCCACTCCACTCCCCCCCTTCCACTGTCCCGCGAACCCTCCTCCCGAGTTCCCCTCCCCCCTCCCAGGTCCCCCTCCCCCTTCCTGGTTCCCCTCCCCTATCTCTCCCTCTCTCCCGCTTTCAATAGCAAAAGCCGCTTCCTTGCGTGCCACCAATAGCAATTTTTTTATACAAATTTCATAATGCCAGAGATCACCGGAAGTTTTATAAAAACTTTGACGTGACAATAACGAACACACAAAAAAAATAATTATCCAATTTGGTGCAGTCGTTCGAAAGTTATGCGCTTAGCAACACATTCAGCGATTCATTTTTGTGTTATAGATATTGATAACACAGTTTTTCACGCTCACACATGAAAACTTCACGTGGTAAAAATCCAATATAAGTTTTTATAATCAACACTTTATATCATTTGCCCTAAAAAAAGTAAGCTTACCTATACCTACTTTTTACTTACTAAGTAAAGGTTAGATGCAAATACAAAGTTTAAGGCAAAGCACTGCGAAGTAATAGAAAATCATGTATTTTTGTTATATTTGAAACCGCAAAAGAGTCCCAACTGATCCCAACCGTCTGGAGCCAGTGAGACTATGGCGGCCCCAATTGGAGTATGTTGTGGGGCTAAAGATAGTGGGGAGGGGAAGGAGATGTGAAAGATGAAGGTTAGTCATGTGTTTTTGGTTTGAAAATTTGATAGCTTAGAGATCTTACTGATATTATAAACACGAAAGTTTGTATGGATGTACGTGTGTTTGTTACTCTTTCACGCAAAAACTACTGAATGGATTTTAATGAAACCTTACAATAATATAGCTCATACATCAGAATAACATAAAGGCTATAATTTATAAAGCTAGCTAGGAATGGAACGCGAGAGGGGAACAGAGGAGTACAGGAAAGGTGATTCAGGGAGAAACAATGTATTTCTTTGAATATGGCATTGCAACGCATGTCGGAAATCAGCTAGTATATAATAAATGCTTTAATTAAAAACTGCGAGTAGAACACATAATGACCTCCGAAATTATCAAACATGTTTTTTTTAGGCTTTTTTATGAGCCCAGAAAAAAATTAAGTATCATGCCTATAAAACTGTTTTAAAATGCAAAATCTCCTACTTACGAACCCCTTTTCGAATGTGGTTTTATTGTATAATAAGGAAAATTAAGTTCTTTAGAAAATGATCGAAATTTTTTTTGATTTTTGTGCTCCAACTTTACAAAATAAAATAATACGTACTTTTTGGCGATGTTTTTTTTTGTAATAAATCAAAACAGGGGGCTGATGTTGTTAAACGGGAATTTCAACCTTTTCGCCATCTACATAAGAACTGATTTCGCCCGATACCGAATCTTGCACTCCGCAGTGTATCGCCTTAGCATGTAATTTTTAATAGAGAATTATCTTCATTTTACGTGCTCCTGAAACACTTAAATGAAGTTCTAAATTAATTTTAGAAAAATTTCCCAAATCAAAAAATTTTCCAAAATCGTAATTGAACAGTTTTTTGGAAACATCATACAAGGACAGAAATTACTTAGGAATGGTCATGAATACCAGAGCATAAACGACCAAGAAACTCTGTTAAACGTTTTTATGACGGTTAAAGAAAAACGAAAAACATCTTATAGACCTCAACAGATGAAAATGTCCGAATAATAATATACTGCAAACGAGTGTTGCTGTAAATATACTGGGTTTCCTGATTATTAGACAATACATGACACACTATTTAATGATGTTTAGTTTTTCCTTTGTTCTATGGGACTCCAATCGAGCAATTTTATTTTCATAAACGATGTTTATTTACCTCAAGAGTGCTCACATTAATCTTAAAAAAAACACAGGGATAAGAATGTTTGTCACGGTCGTTGTGTAAACTGCGTAGGTGCCATTAGTTGTAGTATTTAGCGACAAGAGGATGATTTATATTTGAAGCAAAATGATGTATTATTTGTTGATGTCAAATCAAATGTATTTACTTAGAATCGCATGTTATATATCTTATTTATATAAGTTCCCTAACGGCTCAAATAATGGCAAAGGAATTTTTAGGGTTAAAAATTCGGCAGTAACTGAAAAAATGCGTCAAAAATAAAATCGGCTCCAAAAGTTTTTTTTAACCCTTTAGTTGCCGAAAAAATGAAAAAATACAAAATGTTAAATCGAAGAATAAAGGCTTTTTGAGCTCTCAATGTGATTTTCCGCTTGAACCACTAATTTCCGGACACCTTATTCCTGACACTGTACAGTGTCTATTCGTAGGTGCGCCCCGATATATTTATTAATAGAGAAATAATATTGTGATATAAATAAACACTTATTTTGCATTAGCTCCACACAGCAGGCCCTGAGGAAAAATTTCGTCAGGGAGGATTTCATTTCAATTCACTCATGCTGAGTGGAGGGTCTTTTTAGGGAAAGGAAGAAGGGTAAGTTCTAGGGGTAAAAGGTATGAGGGGTGGGTAGTTATCACAGGGTCAATGTGTCCAGGAGTGACGAACGTATGAATCCATCCCTCACATTGGAGTGCAAGGCAATGTGAGTCGAGAGAGTCCAGCTGGAGAGGTCTAGGTTAGATCTCCCTCAGTCAATCTCTCGCGAACCGGTCCGCAGTAGGTGGGCAAAGCATTCGCCGATAAGACCTAGACAAACCTCACCTCATGAACCCGAGCACCCCTGCTAAGTAAGATATATTAAGAGAGGAATAATATCGTGAAAAAATAATTTTATTCCTCTGTTAATATGAATAAATATTTCCTTTGAAAAAAAAGTTTTTTTGGGCAGAAATATTTTCATGTGTTCAACCTGGGTATTGAAGGGACCCAAAGTTTGCGCTGTAAACATGTTTAATAGGAAACCCGGTCGCCGAGAAAGTTGAATATATTTGAACAATCAAACTGTTGCTGTCACTGTTGCTCTTACTCCCCCGGATACGGAGCGAAAGGGACAACTGCATCTTGGACTGATAACACCTAAATAAAATCATGAAAATCGAGGTTTTGTCTTCCTCATTTTTGTCCTCCAAAATTGGAATGATTTTTAAGATTTTTTTGTTATTAAATGTATCAGAAGAAAATACTTGGTCTTTTAAAAAAATACATTGTGTAGTTTGTTTACTGAACGTCTGTCGATGGCGTTAAAAACCAGGCAACTTTAACGATTTTTGGAAGGGCCTAATTCCTGTAAGAAGTAAATTCTCAAAATAGCAAAACTTCGTAGGTTACATGCTAGTTGTCGATGTCTATTTAATATATTTATATATTTGCAGTAGTGTCAAAATCAAGAGAGAAAATTGGGAAATACGAGTATGGAAAAAACGCCGCCCGGATCCCTCAATTTTTGCTGGATGTTCAAAATATAAAATCGATCGCCCGCTGTCAAATGTATCTACTCGAATAAAAAAATATATAATAATTTATGTGATGACCAAAGTTCAAAGAATTGTAAATGTAATTACTCTAATAGTAATTAGTCATTCAATCAATTTGTTTCTTAATCCAAATCATTTTTATTGAATCCCAAGAATTTCTATTGGTAGATTAATTATAATCGCCCCATTTTCAACCAACCATAACGTTTCTTTTGCAGAATGTTTGTAAATGTTAATCAATCATTATCAAAATGAATAGTCAAATAGTTGAAACGTAATGAAATTAAATAAAAAATAAGAAAATGTATTTATTGCCTGGATTGTAGACAATGAACCATTTAAAGATAATGACAAATTACTATAATCTCTATACTGGTTAATCTCTGGTTATCGGGTTTCAATGATCAAATAATAATAATGACCTTACTTGATAAAATGCCTGAAGCTTTTATTACGAATTCATCATAACGCATTGTTGTGAAAATACAATAATTGTGTTATTTTTTAAATTCACTCTATACAGGAGAGGATGTTCTGGGAAGGAAAAAAGGTGTGAGATATGGGTAGGAATCTAGGGGTCAGTGCGTCCAGGAGTGACGGACATATGATTCCATACCTCCCACTGCGGTGCAAGGTAATGGGTTAAGACGTTAAGAGATTCCGGCTGGACAGGTCAAACGGTTTCCCTCAACCGGCATTTCTTGATCCGATCCGCCAACAAGATATGAAAAATCTCACTCCATGAACCCAGATATCCCTTCCTAAGACAGCAAACGTAGTGGATTGGTGTGACTTATTGCAGATGTGTTGGTTTATCAATAATCATGGTTTCCGGAGCACCTGTGGCGTATAGACGTCAACCCCTCTAAGAGCGTGGCGATCCTCTCCTCACGAAGAAGAATCGGCTCGACTCCGGTGGATGTCGTGACGATGTACGGACAGGTCATACCCTGGCAAAAGACCGCCAAATATCTTGGAGTCACACTAGACACAAAACTCACATGGACACCTCATATCAAAAATACACTCACAAAAGCCAGGAACATCTCCGGAGCTTTATACCCGCTTCTACACACAAGTTCCAAAGCATTCCTCCAAAACAAACTCCTTATATACAGCTCCCAAATTTGCCCCGTAATTACATACGCAATGCTGTTTCGTGTTCCCCATATTGGGATGCGTATTACGCATCCCCAATATGGGGAACAGGAAACACCAAAAGACTCAAACAATTCCAGAACGCTGCGCTCAGAAGATATACCAAAAGCCCTTGGTTTGTCCGAAATAGCATAATTAACACAGGCACGAAAATTCCCCCCCTCAAAACGCACATAGTAGAATTAGCCAAGGCGTTTTACAAACTTGCATCAAATCCGAACCCAAGCACCTCCCGTCTCGGGCACATAAGACTCCCCCACCTACCCCTTACCTGTATACATCACACTTCCCCCCTGATGTGTGGGCTCTAATAAAAGAATAGAATAGCGCAACCAGATATACAAAAAATATAGTATTAATAAAAAATAAAAATAAATCTCAAATACCTACCAACAAACAAAAATTAAAATACAAAAAATCTAGTATCTATTAAATAACTCATAAGCCCTTCATGTTGTCAAAGGCAGCCCACACATCGGATATAAAAAAACCATCCTTCAGGTGACTACAAACTACAGTTCACGAGACAAAGGGATTAGTCTAAGATCCCGATATTTTTTTTATTTTTTTTTACAGTGAATACCGCACAAGAATCTCAACTGCTCCCGTCTGGATCCAGTGAGACTATGGAATCCCCAATTGGGGTATGTTGTGAGGCTGAAGGTAGTGGGGAGGGGAAGGAGGTGGGGAAGAGGAAGGTTGGGAAGCACCTGGCTATTCAGATCTGGTCACCAAACACGGCTAAAGCCATTTTCAAGCAACGTTTCAATTCTGAATGGTGGTCTTACACCAGGGCGATACTGATAGTATCTTCCACTCTGGAACATGCCGCAAATATACTATATATTATTTTAAATGAATTAATTGTGAAATAACACAAATTAATCAAATAAAATTTATTTGCGCATGCCGGGTTCGAACCCGCGACCTCCGGATTGTGAGTCAAGAGTCTTATCCACAGGACTACGGAGGTCGTCGATATAAAACGACCTTCACCGAGATGTTTATTTGATGAAACGTATTTTATATTTAATTTAATATGTCAATAAATATATTGCATATGGGTTGCCTAACAAATTTTAGTCCAGGGTATGATTAATTAATAAATTTTTTTTAAACATTTCACCGGTTTGGGTGAATGTGTGCGACTGAGAGGTCCCAACCAACCATCCCATGCGATAGAAGAGGACACAGCATAGCAGCTGTTTGAAGTCCGTCCATTGAAAGAAAGAGAGTGCGCATGCCATTTGTTCTTGAAAATGAAAAGGATAGCGATAGACTCATATACCTGTGCTGTGCATCATTTTGGAGTAGTTTATTATTAAAATAGAGGAATAGTTATTAAAAAAAAAAAAATTAATCAATTAATTATGTATGTGTGTATGTTTTGATACCACCGTGTTCTTAATAAAATAATGTTTAATTTGATTTAGTTTTAATTCAATAATCAGACCGGTGCAAAATGCTAGTATCGATTTACCTGTTTATACCTACCTGTTTTAAAATTTTTTTTATTATTAATTAGTCATACCTTGGAGTAAAATTTGTTAGGCAACCCATATGCAATATATTTATTGACATATTAAATTAAATATAAAATACGTTTCATCAAATAAACATCTCGGTGAAGGTCGTTTTATATCGGGATCCTATACTAGATTGACTTCCCTGTACCTCGTCGTTTTCACAATACGATACTACTTAATTCAAAGATAGGTACTGCTAGAAATGAATCGACAAATTCATTCATTTTACTGTCAATAAAACCGTGTTACATTTTTAAAGATGAATTAACCTAACATTAATCTGGCGTGGGAATTAAAAAGTTTTAAAATATATCAATCGCAAAAAAAAATATCCTTTTTTCCAATCAAAAATAATATACCTAACGACTAAAAACTTGTGTGCTTTTAGTTTAAATCTAATTCTTTAAATTATTTAACATTATAAAAAGCCTATAAATTTATTTCGGAATTTTACCATTCTCGTTATAAATTTATTTAAATTATAGTAACAGACGTTAAAGTAGGTACCTATTTTTTTTTTCTTTCTGGTACAATAATTTTGATGTGGTATGTTTATTTAAGTTTTTACTTATACACTGCAATGTTAATGAATGTATTAAAAAAATTGTAAAAGTAAAAGACTTTAACGGGCATAAATAAATGATTAAATAAATCAATTAATATCATAGATATTCCAAATGATAGACCAACTAATCAAGGAATGGGCAACAAACCAGTTGCAAGGAGTGCCGAGGCTTCGTGACCGTCTTCCTTTCTGTGATTTGTCAATAAATTAATCTGACAGTAGCAGGCAACTGTCAGATTAATTTAACTGCAAAATCACTATTCAGACCTCGAAAACAAAATCTGATTACGAAATCACTATCCTTTTTTACAGTGGTATGCAAATTGCTGGCTGCGTAAAAAAACGTAACTATAAATCCCAAATCGAGTACCTAATCAAAAGTTCGGGCTTAATTGAATATTTTGTTGCACTATTTAGTTAAACAATTTTATAAATGTTATATAATTTTCCCATCTCACTCATTTTTATCGTCGCTAAGCTAGGTGGTTCGTTTAAAAACGAACTATCAGATTCTGCGCAGAAAAAATCCCACAACGTACTGTACTGAAAACCTTTGCCTCACTTTGGCAAACTTTTCTTTTCTACGCACGGTCTGGTTGTTTCAATGTGCGCCCTTCGGTGATCAATTTACGAATTTCGTAGTTTATTCAAAGCTCCTGGAGCCTAAAATATTGTCACGTTTTTTTCCTCCAGCTCGTTATACTCTGATTTTATGCTACGGCAAGTCTATCAATTTGATTATTTTTTTATGTGAGTACCAGTCTAAACTGCTCTTTACCATTTAAATTTGTGGAGATACAATATCAATGAACAAATTAAACGAATGGGTTCCGGAACATTATTTTATTTAATAATAAACAAATGTTATGAATAAAAAGAAGTACCAAGGGTTTTTTTACAATATTAATGATAAAATTGACATTTGTCCGAAGTTTGGACTAAAGTTTGTGCAGGCTATTGTCATTATGTTGGAGATGTTCATCAATAAGTCTGCTACGGAATTTATTTTTAATGAAGTTCATCTTGGAAAATTCTGCTTCACAAACATGTGTTGATCCGAACTTTTTTTTTTTTAATTCTGGGTATTTATTAGCACAAACAAATTTTATCCAAAACTCTTGACAAGAAACTTTCTGTTTTCCGTGTTTTAAAACTGTATTTTCTTGGAAATTGATCACTTCCATCTAGAAAGCAGCTTTATTTCTCCCGAAAATATTTGCAGCTTCATTGTTCCATTCATCGCCAGGATGCAGAGAGTAAATATTAGTGAGGATGTCGACGACATTCTCAATTTTCTTAAAATCTGTGAATCTGTTTTCAAATTCCGCATCCCTTACCCACCGCGAATCCCATCCATCCGTTGGCGAATCGACAGCAGCAAAGAAAAAACGCGGAAAAAATTATCAAATTACATACTCAAGTTACATGTAATATAATATATAAAATATTTTGTAATGTTAACACAAGGTCCACACAAAATAGGTCGGCGGTCCAAATCCGGACCACGGTCCTCCATTTGGTGACCCCTGCTCTATGGCATTCCCAATTGGGTTATGTTGTGAGCCAGTTGAAAATGATTAAAGATAACTTCAGAAAAAATTACCACACTGCAAAAATTAAGTTTATATTTTTGCCACTCTTACGCACCAATGTGTTTAGAGTATTGTGTTAATTTTTTACCACTCGTGTGTATTAAATGTTTCGAAGACCCAATCTGTCTGATTACGACTAAAAGGAATCGACATGAAAATTTGGTCTCCTTCAACAATCTTCCGAACAGACCTTCCATGCTTGGTGTAACTCTAAGTGATCAGCTCATCGAAGGGGCTCCATCGAATTCAGAGTAAAGTTGGCATCTCAGAAGCTGAGCCTACTGATACTTTAATAGTACACAACTGCTAGCCCTGTACAAATCTGAATTCCGCTCTACGGTTGACTTTGGCAGCCAACTTTGATCTGGAGCCACAAAATACCTGACAAAACTGTCGACAGTGGCTGTGCTGAAAACGGATTGCAATCTTTAGTACACAGGCGTCGGATGGCAATGCTGTCTTTGTTCTATCGGTATTTCAATGGAAGATGCTCCGAGGAACCAGCGTCATTGATTCATTCGACTTCGGTTCATAGTCGGAAAACACATCAAACGAGCACCCAACATTTGCATACAGTTAATGTCAACGAACGATCCGTCCTCATGTGACAAAAGTGTGATATGAGAGCGGGTCGTTTCTACGACTCGTTCTCGAGTTCAACGGCTCGGCTGTGGAACGATTTGTCGGCCCATGTGTTTCCTCCCCCCTACAAAATGGGACTCATCAAGACCTTTCTACAAAAAGACCTTCCACACAGCATATTCAATTCGGTGCATAGTCGGGAAACACGCGCCCAACATTTGTACACGGTTGACATTAGTCACATGAGAACGGGTCGTTTCTATGACTCGTTCTTGAGTTCATCGGCTCGGCTGTGGAACGATTTGATTTGTGTAGAATCCTCAGGGCCTCCTGTGTGGAGTTAATGTAAAAAAAAAAATTCAAAGATGATGTATGTAGGTCTCAACCCAAGGTAAATTATTTTCACGACCTCATGTGTGGAGTTAATGTAAAAAAATGTTAATTAAACACTTATCACTTATCATTAAATAACATAAATACGTCGCTAATCGCCACGCTTTAGGAATTCTGTCAATTGCCAAATGTGTGTTATCTCCTTTAAAGTTTTACATTGTTCGGTCTTCCCCAGCCTATCGAATTAATCCAATCTCATCTTATCTCTTGTTTCATTCTAGATAGAATTAAATTACTTATAAGATCCGGTATTGATTGATTAAAATTACCTGTTATAATTATTCTAATAGTTTAAATGCCCGATGTTAAGGGCTTGAACGTTATATTTATACGTAACATAAAGAATAATAAATAATAATCAAGTTGTTGATATTGAATCACAAAACAATCCTATCCTTCTAATATTATAAAGGCGAAAGTTTGTATGGATGTATGGTCTGTATGGATGTATGCATGTTTGTTACTCTTTCACGCAAAAACTACTTAATGAATTTTAATGAAACTTTACAATAATATAGCTCATACATTAGAAGCTCAGAGCTCTGGCATTATGAAATTTGTATTAAAAAGTTTGCAATACGTGGCACGATTAGTAAGATATCTATAATTCTTTATTCGATTCAAATTATTAGAGGAGTACTTCAAATAAATGCGGTACGGGAGAGGGGGATGGCGGTGGGGGGGAGGGGTTTGAGGGCGGAGGGGTTTGAGAGGGGAGTGGGGTGAGGGAGAGGTGGATGGAGAGTGGTGTGGGAAGGGGGAAGGAGGGGGAGGGAGGGGATAGGGGGTAGTGGGAGGGGATGGGGGGGGAGGGGAGGGGAGATGGAGGAGATGGAGTGGGAACCTCCCTAATACCATGCAAGCGAAGCCGCGGGAAAAAGCTTGCCTTACATATAAAAATCTCGTGTCACGGAGTTTGTAGTCGCACTCCTCCGAAACGGCTTGACCGATTTTTGGTAGGTATGAGAATACGTTTTAAAGTATATTTCATACCGCTAGGGGATTAGGGTGACCCTATCCAGAAAAAAAATCCATTTTTTTGACAATTATTTTTAGTACTTTTTTTTTTATTTGTCATAAAAATACCTATAACCCCAAATTTTAACCCTCCAAACCCCACCCTCCCATTTTTTTAATCGCGATTAGTATTTTTGTTTGAACAAATTTAACCGTCTTTCAAACATAACGAAATTATTTAGGTTGTTGAATGATGGATGGCGCTACGTCCGCTCCATCGAACTTTCATCCACACATGCGCAAGACGTTCACGAGAAGCGTCGCATCATTTTGATATTTCATTCGGCACATGTTCTCGCGTGGGCAAACCCTCGAGCTTATTTGTATTGGCTAAAGACGGACTGAGAAAAATATCGTACACTCAATTGCTCTTCGAAATTCATATTGATTTTCTTTGTTTCATTTTCCTACTTTAGAAGGTGTTTTATGTTTTTATCGGTGGTCATCATCTACAACGCTCCATTCCTATTTCTGTCATAAATCCCTTCCCCACACACTTACAATACATTCGTTATTTTTTTATTAAACAACCAAAATATTCACTATAAATAATTTATATGGCAGAACAACGTTTGTCGGGTCAGCTAGTATTAAATATAAATAAGAATATCCACAAAATGATGAAAAATTTGAAGAGAGAATTTAAAAAATAAAATTTCAAATCTTCGAACACTTGACGATAATAAAGATAAAAAATGAAACTATTATGTCCGAAGGACAAATTGAAAATATTTGAGAGACAAAAAATAAAATGTTGCATCTATATCTATCGCTAAGATGCACATGAGAGTTATGCTGCATGAGAGTTATTTTTTTTTCTCCAATTTTTTTTAGCGCAGAAAATTAAAAAGATTGAAAAAAAATTTCGAATCCACTTTCCACCAATTTTGGAAGACCCCTTCCTTCATCAGGAGAATATTAAAACATAAAATATTAAAAGTTTAAAACCGGTAGAGCAATGTATAAAAATAAAGTTATTTAAAATCAATGAATGTGTTCATATTGTAATTATTGCAAGCCATAAAGTCATCAATATATGACACTTGGTCGATGTTCAAAGTGAATGCTTTTTTCGAATAAGAAAAAAAAAAGTTTCATATATCCTCAAATTTTCTACCTAAATGTCCTTAAATATTTTTCTCTATTTTATATTGTCATCCACGCTCGGAGTTCACTTGTGTTTTAGAATGTAGAAGACACTTTTCAAGTGTAATTTGATTAAAATAAAAAACATAAAATATGAAATTAAAAATAATTTTAAAAAAACGATTTAAAAATAAAAATCAAAAAATCAGAAATATAAAACAGAAAACATTGCAATTTCTACACAAATAAATTCGGTATTTATAAATGGTAAATTAGCAGCAATAGAAGATCTTAAAATATATAATTAACGACTATTTAAACATTTTAATATAAAAAACAATTTGTAGAATTAAAACACAATAAAATAACTACTTATGTCGTGGGTAAATTGAACATTTTCAGTGGATTAAAAATAAGTATTGAGAAGTTATTTGAACAATTTCAATACATAAAATTTTGATATTTATGGGATGTAAATTGATCCAGTGTAGTGGAAATGATAAGTAAACAAAACCTTAATTAAAAAATTTAATTGAAGAAGAAGATAATGCTAATAATCTAAACGAAAATATCAAAAAAAAAGATAACGGTCGCAACTGGGACGGTTTCTTTTTTATTTTATATTATTGTTCCAGTTGCTTTTTATTTTTCTTTGTCTTGTTCTTTTTCATATTTTCGTTTCGATTATTAGTGTTATCTTCTTCTTCAATGAAAAATTACATTGATGGAAATAACTTTGAAAAGTTATAAAAAGAGAGTTGTTCCAATAAAAATAAAAGTTTTAATAAATGAAACAATGTTACTTTGTTTGAACCACTTGTATATTTGTTTAAAGCCGACTGGTTTCAGAACGACCGTTCCTTCCTCAGGGCAAACGTATACTGATTTGACAGTTACAAAATAGTGGATGGGAACAATGTATTATTACTAAGGATTGTGGTAGGGGTGGTGCCGTTGCTAGGCATTAATGAAGAGTGGGTGGGTAGGGGAACATATCCATGATTGGGCTGTATGATAATATTTTTTGTTTGTTGATATTATCTTATAGCCCAATCATGGATATGTTCCCCTACCCGCCCACTCTTTATTAGTGCCTAGCAACGGCTCCACCCCTACCACAATTAGTAATAATAATACATTGTTTCCATCCACTATTTTGTAACTGTCAAATCAGTATACGTTTGCCCTGAGGAAGGAACAGTCATTCCGAAATCGGTCGGCTTTAAACAAATATACAAGTGGTTCAAACAAAGTAACATTGTTTAATTTATCTATAATGGATAACCACAAAGTTATAGCTACATTCAAAAGTATAAAAAAATTAACTTTATCATCGTTACTTTTAAAACTTATTTCTTCTAATAATTTAAATAAAATTATTTTTCATAAAGTTATAACCCTGAACAAAAAACGAAGCATAGGCATCAACACTGTTAGCACTAAGTTTATTGTAAATTTAATATGCATACCTGCTCAATCATATAATTACGATAAAACTTCCTTGATTAACTTATATGTGGAAATATTTTATAAACACTGCGTAAATAATGACTTAAAAACTTACGCGGGTGATTATGGAATTAAAGTAAAGCAGAATCGATAAATAAGATAAAAATCTTAATTTTCTTATAAATTATTGCAAACAATAATGTTGATAAAAACAATAATAATCCATGCCTGAAACAACTTACTCCGTCGACACACCTCCTTCAAACGTTACTTTGGCATACATATAACGTCAAAAAGGGTAAGTGGCTGAGATTACAAATGCGTCCGGTTCCCGAAACGGGTATCGTGGGTCCATTCCTCTTCTACCTAAGTGCTCCATCATTGTCAAATCAAAATCTCCCGCTTATAATGATGTTAGTAGGAGGAAATCAAATATTGACACTTTGAACATAACGACTTTTATACCACCAAAAACGGACGTGAATAACTACGACCTGGAACTATCCCTGATTTGTACTTGGAAAATGAGGTGTGTATCATTAAAAGCATTATAAAGATAGGTTGGACAATTCTATTACAATGATGAGGGAGTATTTCACCATACTCTTGATAGCTTATCCATACGATAACGTATATTGTAGTACTATCATATTTCATATAATTCGTTTTTTGTGGGAACCTCTTTCTTTAGAAGCAACGCAGGCGCTGAAATCTGAGCCCGAGTTTTCTGAAGTAGGTGCAAATGTAAAGATAAATTTGCTCTTGGGAAATCAGGTTTGTAAAATGTTCTATATTCTCGTATATGAAAAATGAATGAATATGAAAAAATGAATGAGATACGAGGTGGCAGAGTGAAAATTCGAAAAGAGCACATCGAAATCTATAAAAATAGCAATTTTAAAAACTCCCGGAAAACTTTCCAGGCAAAACGATTGAACTACTAGTGAGGTTAACAATTGAAATAATTACTAACAATTATATCTACCTTGTGAAGAATCAATAAATAAAAATGGGTTTTAATGTGAGCATTGAATACCATTATGAACTGTTGCTTAAAATTACTATTTTTTTGTAATAATTTTATATGAAGGTAGTGCTTATTTTTGTTGTTGTGTAGTTTACTAAGAAGATATTTAATGAAAGAAAGTTTATTAATATTTGATATTGTTTGTATTATCTAACTCTTGATAAAAAAACCCTTGTAATAAATTTCCAAAAATTAAATAATATAAGAAATAATAAGTAAAAATGAAATAATCAGAAATAATAGTGTGAAGTGGTTAAAACTGGGGATTATCCCCCATTCTGGCCAGAGGGATGGGCATATCCATTTTAAATCCACCCATACTTACCGCGCGTCCCTTACCTCTTACCGCAAACTGGCGACAAAATTATCGAAGAAAAAGTTCCTATCGCCACCTCCACTCTATTCTTTCCTCCGTGGTAGAGTATGTAGGTAGGTTTGAGTTCAGTTTTATTATTCTGCACGGGGGTTCTTCGCGGAAAGCCGATTCTACTCCTTGGTTCATAGTTCCGGGACCGGCACCGAGTTTCGGGTTTGGGTACGAGTCTTGGACCGGGTTCTCTGGGAGTAGTCGATTTGAAAAAGAGACCCGGAATCCGAATGCCTCCTCCGGCACTCCCTTATTATAGTGAGTAGACATTAGCCATGCTAGGTTCAGCTGGAGTGGGTTCTTGAACTCGGGTCCTTTGCGGGAAGCGGATCCTACTCCTACTCCTTTTTCAAATCGACTACTCCCAGAGAATTCGGCCCAAGACTGGGAACCTCAGAACTCGGAGCCGGACCCGAAACCCAATACAATACAATAACAATAATTCGATGCTAGCAATACATTGCATCGGTGATATTAAAAAAAAGTATTTATCAGTGTCAGTTAATATGTGATTGAATTCGATGCATAATAATCAAAGGTGGTAGGGTTATTACTGCGGCTTTGCAAATTTTTTTATAATTGATTCTTTCCCCATTACTAGATGGTTTTATGGATTCGAGAATTTTTTTGCATTTTTAACCGATTATTGTTTGAACATTAAAGTTACTGCAACCGTCGCGGCCTCGCATTAGACCAGTCCTGGATTTGTCAATAGGCCTTATAGGCCGCGACCTAGGGGCGGCAGATTTCAGGGGGCGGTGCTCGCTCGCTTTGGTACTTTGTAATGCTATTTTGGAAAGACTAAATGAAGTGAGTGCTCAGATTCAGAGCTCGTCTGTAGATGTACTGGCGGTATCTGATTTTTATGGATCTCTTCGCGAGTTTATTATAGCAGAGCGAGAAAACTGTAATTATTTCGAAAAAAGAGCAATTGAAATGAGCATACTTAAGCAATATCAGGGCGACATTAAGAGCAAGAGGAACCCTAATGGAAAAAACTTTATAGACGAAACATCAAATGAGGAAATTGAAAAAACCTCAAAAGGTTCTTTCAGAGTAACACCTTTTTGGTAATCCTGGATAGTCTAAGAGCTAAATTAGAGAGAAAGCATTATGCGTGTGAAAATTTCAAAGAAAATTTTTCATTTTTAACAAGAATTGGTGAACTTTCAACTTTCAAAGAGCCACAGAAAAAGCTCAGTCTCTTATGCAATATTATTACAATGATTTAGAGGACGATTTTAGTTCAGGAATGTGTTCACTTTCACAGTCACAATAAGATAACAGAGAAACTTACATCTACATGATTACTGAATCTTTTTACGTTTTTGAGGAAATAATATCGGGAGTTTTTCTGTTTAAAAAGATTGAAGAATTACCAAAGGTCTTCATTGTTATAAGAAAACTTAACTCTTTGGCTCTTCTATGCATAGAAGCAGACTTAATGAATACTATAAACGTATAAACCATGAAGATATTTTAGATGATTTTGTCAATAAAAAATTACACTTTTACTTTATGACTAATTCATTCGTTTATTTCTTTTTTGAATACCTACTTAACCTAAATTTAAATATTAATTTTCCTCTGTGTCCTTATTGTTATGAGTAGACATTAGCGATGCTTAGGTTAAGCTGGAGTAGGCTCTAGAATTCGGGTTTTTCTCGGGAAGCGGATCCTACTCGTTTTTCAAATTGACAGCCGCCACAGCACCCAGTATATAGTCCGCACTCAAGAACTCGGACCCGGGACCTGCTCCTAGAACTCGAATATTTTTAAAAGAAAGCACGCCTCGGAGGCCTCCGGTAAAATGCAGAACTCACCCATCTCCAATTCGCAGTAAGTTTTTAAGCTTCGTCAAACATTTCTTTCCTAAATTAAAAAAAATAAGAGCCGAGGGAGAGGACTCATAACTATTAACTTGTACATATACTCACACATTTGCTTTGCTTACATAAATCATATACCAATAGATGTATAAATAGAACATACTGCAAAATTTTTTGAATAACTTACACACACATTACTAAGGATGGGTTGTTTCAAATAATTTGACGGATTCATCAAATATTTTAAGTTAATTTTCACGTTCTTTGTAAGTTCTATTAAAGTTCTGTTCACATATCATTATAGGCGGGTTGCTTCATAAAACTGAAATAATCACAGAACTTGAAAAGAACTTACACAGAACGTGAAAATTAACTTAAAATATTTGAAACAACCCGTCAAAAGTATGTATTGTTCACCTCAACTCTAATTGCACCAACTATAAGAATACGAATCATAATGAATTGGAAATAATTATTTTCCGTTTAATTTGTACGAAACTAATGAAAATATACAAAAGTAGCAAATTTTGTGTATGTAAGTATTAAAAGGGAATATCCAGACCAACCAGACTCATCCGGAAATTTGTCATTTTTAAATCAAATTCTAGAGTTTTTACTGTTTTCTACAAAAAAAAATATAATTTGATTTCGAAAAATTGTTATTTTATCTAGTAAAGCTATGTTTTAAATTTTGAAAAATATATTTTTTTTTGATTCAATAAGGTTACCTTTCGTCGTTGGCAGATTTGATAAATTTTCAAACAAAATGTTGTATTATACAACACACATTTGACGGCCGGCATAGTCCAGCGGTAAGGCTCTTGACTAGCACTCTGAGGGTCGCGGGATCGAATCCCGGCGTGGAAAATAAATTTTATTTGATTAATTTGTGTTATTTCATAATTTATTTATTTAAAATAATATATAGTACCTATATTCGCGGCACGTTCCAGAGTGGTAGATACTTTCAGTATCGCCCTGGTGTAAGGCCACCATTCAGAATTGAAACGTTGCTTGAAAAGGCTTTAGCCGTGTTTGGTGACCAGATCTGAATAGCTTTCCTTACCTTCCTCTTCCCTATCTCCTTCCTCTCCCCACTATACCTTCAGCCTCACAACATTCCCCAACTGGGGATGCCATAGTCCCACTGGCTCCAGACGGGAGCAGTTGGGACTCTTGTGACATCTTGTGAGGTATTCATGTAAAAAAAAAAATTTACAAATAAACATGTCAAATCGTGTAAACACACTGTCACTTTTAATAATTGCACGTGTTTTGTGACGAAAATATTTCAGTTTTTCATTTTATTTACGGTCTTACACACCAATATATTTCAGATTTATTTTACACACTAATCTTGCTTATGCCTCGATTACACACGGCGAGTTACAAGCTACTATGTAAAAGCGGGTAAATCGGCGATTGAGATTGTCATGATGACACACAAAACTGTCCACTCGCTCAGAAGCGTAGGAAACTGAGGCCGCTGCTAGCGCCAGTAACAAGAATAACGACGACTGCGTGAACTAATTCTTCAATATTTGACAGTCGAAATCAGCTGTTTATCGGAAGCCATGTTGGAAACATAAATAAACCAATCACGAGCAAGCGGAGCAAGCGTGTAGGCGAGTAAAGTTGACGACCTTTCAACTTTTTTTCGTAGATTGTCAACAATCTGCTAGTTGCTGCTAGTTAGCAAGTAACACGATGACACGGGGCGAGTTTACTAACAGATAGTGAATTTCCCAGATAGTAGCTTGTAAACTAGCCCTGTGTCATCGACGCTTTAGACATTATTGAAAAATTAAAAACACTTATGATCAAATAATAATTCCAAAAAGTACATTGTTTTAATAATTTTATCATCACGCTTTTGGCAATTTTTTTCTAACAAGAATAAAGGCATAGTGAAATAAAATCGATATTGAGTTAATAGTTTAAAATGCTGGTATAAATAATCAATATTTCTCATCGGAACCGCCACCTGCAAGGACAATCGCAAGGCCATCTTTCGTCGAAAACGTAATGGGCCTTAATAAAATTAATGTTAACAAAAAAGTAATTAGTCATTATTTTGCAGTTCATTCGTACTGTTTGTGTTTTATAAATATTATGTAAAATGCAGTAGAAAATTTGCTTACTGGGGTGTGACCAAATGAATAAAATCATTTTCGACCATCTATTATCCGGACGTTGATTAGCACTTAGGAAAATGAGTCCCATTGCAGATATAACCAAGTATGAATATTATAAGTACTGTATAGTGTATATCCCAACAGAGACGGAATAGGGTGGGTGCATTGCAGCAAATGCACTAGGCGTGATATCTAAAGGATTTCCAAATACAACGTGTCATAAGATAAAACAGAAGAATGGCATAAATTAATTATTTTCTTGTTCGTGGAAACCAGTTTCATTGTGGATAAACACGATTTGTCCCAAGGGCCCCTAGCTGTCCGCAGCCAGTGGGAACTATGAAATCCCCATTATATGGGGTTTTTTGTGAGGTTGAAGGGAGTGTGGAAACAAAGGAGACGTGACCGAGGAAAGTTGGGTACAACCTGGCTTTTCGGATCTGGTCAACAAACAAGGTTAAATCCATTTCAAGCAACGCTTTTCTCTGAAAGATGGACATTCACCAGAGCGTTACTGAGAGTTACTTCACTAATATATTATTTTAGGACAACGGGTTTTTAGTTGCTTTTCGCTATTTACAGCAAAACAGTAAAAAAGGCATAAATTCATAGACATATGAATATATATAGACCTGACCTAAGTGATAAAAGCGTATTATTTCGCCCTTCCCATACCGGTTCCTTGGAACCGGCTGGGCTTGCGAGAGCCTCGCTTGAATCTAAAAAATGTGACGTCATCATTCTTGTCCAGACCAGCGTCGAGCTCGCATCGTCCATTTTACGAAATAACACCGAAAAAAGGCTAGCTTGTGCTATACATTATACCCTTAAATATGTCGATCATAACGAATGTGGGCGTTTCTCCAGTGTGCTTGTCGCTGGTTACAGATAGTAAGTAAATTATGAAATATTTGTAAAAGGTAGTGGGGAGGGGAAGGAGGTGGGGAAGAGGAAGGTTGGGAAGTACCTGGCTATTCAGATCTGGTCACTAAACACGGCTAAAGCCATTTTCAAGCAACGTTTCAATTATGAATGGTGGTCTTACACCAGGGCGATACTGATAGTATCTTCCACTCTGGAACATGCCGCAAATATACTATATATTATTTTAAATGAATTAATTGTGAAATAACACAAATTAATCAAATAAAATTTATTTGCGCATGCCGGGTTCGAACCCGCGACCCACGGATTGTGAGTCAAGAGTCTTACCCACTGGACTACGGAGGTCGTCGTCTTAACTAAATATGGCAACAAAATATTCGTATGTGAAAAAGGGCGAACTTTACTTTGCCGTATTTGGACTTCGCAAATATATTAATAACGTGGCGAGCAATTCGCGCTCCCAAGTAAAAAGGTCTATTCATTCAAAAGCAGATTTGACTTTCAAGAATTAAATGGTGATATTATATTGCGAGGTGCCTACATACTGTCAGATTGATTTTTTAACGAATCACAGTCATCTTCCCCCTCTTCGTACCGCCATAGTTGATTTTTCCCCTCATCTGTATGTTCTCGTCTATTAAATTTGGATGTCTATGCATAAATTCAAAATTAAATTAAATTAAGTTTTCAAAAATGTCTCCTATCTTATTAAAATTTGTAGGCGCGTTTTCGCTCGCTCCGACTCTGGATCCTTATGATTGACTCTGACGCAGTAATTATGTGCAAGCTCGTTTCTATTTTCCTGATGATTTTGAGCAGTGGCGTCGCGACAATCTACTATATCCCAGGCAATCCTGATAAATTTGTGGATTCTAAAAGGGCCCACGTCGTTTTTCCGATACGTATATTTTTTGCCATTTATCCCAAAAATTGGGTTATCTTTCAAATTATAAAAGTATCCTTCGATTTCGAGAAAGTATGTTTCGAATTCTGGTACCAATGTTACACTTTAAAATGGTTTTCCTTAAAATTAAAACTTGCTAAAAAGAGCAAATTCTACATAGGCCTCGGGAAAATTTAATAATCGGTATTTTTCGAATAGCAAGACACAGATTTATTCATGTGATTGTCTATTTTGTGATACCTATATTCATTCATTTTTACTTTAAAGTAGAAAATATAAAATTATGAGCATCAAAACTGTCAAAGGGCGAGGTATATTCCAAGTCACAAAATTTTTGTTTCGTAATTTCAAGTAATCTGAGAGATAAAATGATTATATGACAGTTGATCCCCCGTTAGTTGGCACCCCAACATACTTTTATACAAAATTACAGCTGATTCGGCTTACAAGGCCTTGAAAATAGCCCTGTAAGCCGAAACAGCTGTAACAAATATAAATACTAAAATGCTTGCAGAACTCGATCGCAACATTATTAAATAAATTTAAATTAAATTTAAAAAATAAAATATAATTACTTGCCTATGTACTGTGTATATCAATGTATAAGTAAAAAAATGACACTGTAAATAAATTCTTTTCAATATCAACTTATTAAAGCTATTTTAGAATAGAAATTGGTAAATAATAAAAAATAAAAAAAATATATTATAATTATGATTTTGGGGGGCCAACTGTCGGGTGTGGTCAGTAGTATGTGGCAGTCGTTTGATTTCAGCGAAATATATCCAGGGGAGCACATGTATTGGTATACTATAAACTATAATGGCCAACCAGACTAAACCATTTTTTTCATTTGCCAGCGTGCAGAACCAACCTTAGGAAAAATTCTCCAATCCCCCGTATATGCGCGCAATATAACACGCAATTTAACAATATCGATATTCTTAATAATACTCTTGTGAAATACCGAAACGAAGTCAAACGTACGACCACAAATGTTAATTAAATTAATGCACAACTATAGAAAAGGTACAGCATGAGCATCTCCTGTCCCCATCCCACCTTCCTCTGCCTCTTGCCCTTTCCTATTCCTTCTTCCTTCTAATATACTTATTTTTTTTTTGTTGTTATTTTCATTTTCATTTAATGGTTATTACCAATTAAAATTTTATATTATATCATAATAACCAACATTAGCATAAGAAACTGTTTTGGCTTACCTCATTTTTAACCTCTTGTATAAATCATCCTGTATATAAATTGCTGTTTGTTTCTTACAATAAATAAATAAATAAATAATATTATTTATGCAAGTGCGTTTAAATCACGCGCATGGCCGTTGGGCAGGTAATAAAGTAAATTAGTTCTTCGTAATAAAAATGTTGAATAAATAAAAATAATCTAATAACAGTTGTTATTTGTTTACTCTCCTTGAACGAAGTTTCGATAATAATATGTCAATTTCCGCTATCGGCTTTTACTCCAATATATTATTATATTAATCCAAACCAAAGTACAACAATGTTCATGCATGCATAATGTACCAAAAGCATTATTTTTTCTTTCATTCAGTTTTTGATTTGGCCCTTCGATTTAATTAATATCATACCTCAAAATATTAATACGAAAACATATAAACTGCTTACAGCGGTTTATAGCTAATGAATCCACCTAGATTTCACCGTTTATCTCATATTTGTAGGTTCGTTAAATGTGGTCCAGTTTTGGACCGATATCTGTCGTTGAAAAATAAAAGAGGTTCAAATTTGGACCTAAATCGCTCCAATGGTTTATTTTTAAGTGTGACTTATACTTTAACTTGTGTTCAATGTTCTCGAACGTATTCTCATCAATCATGAAATCTCTTATATTTTATTCAATTAAAATATTAAGGCAAGCGCAAATAATTATTTTAAAAATGAAGATGCTTATACATACATGAATGCATTAATTAAAAAAATTAACTTAAGTTGGTATGGGGGCATACATTAAATACGTGAGCTCAAAAAGGGGGAGAGGGGTCCAGTTAAATCTCATCAAATATCATTTAAACTGAGGGGAAGTCAATAAAAATCTTACGTCAACTGTAAAAGAATAAAGAAAATAAAAAATAAAATATTAAATTGTTTCACTTCTTTTGGAGTGTCGCATTTTACCCGCTGAAAATATCTAATGGCTATTATAAAAAACATTTATTTCGAGAGAAAGAAAAAATGTGTAAATCTCACGCGAGGGGAAGGGGGGTCCCACCAAATCTCACCAACAGAGGGGGGGGGGGGGGGGGAGGCTAAAATGAAAAAAAATACAGCTCACGTAATTAATGTTTCCCCCCCATAAAAAAGTTTTCAAAATTTGGGTTTTTAAACATTTTAACAGTTGTATTATATTTTTGACAGTTGGTGTAAAACGTTAATAAAGGGCTCATTAGTGTAGTTGGCTCTTACGCCACTGCAAATAAGTATAAATTATTGTATTTTACCTTGGAACGGTATCAGTAGGAATCTCTAAAATTAATCTATTGAAAAAGTCATAAACTTGCAGAAACTATAATAAATTATCTATCGAATAATTGGTACTGGTAATAATTTTACAACTCTCGAAAGATTAGAAAAAATATTAAGGAATTAGTACCTACGTTGTAAAAGACAATTTGGTAACCATATGACCTGGGCTCCTAGCATGGTCGATCGATATAGGTTTTATCGAAAATGTCGGTAACTTGTCATCGCTCCCGAGCGCGACTGCAGGCCGCTAACGAACAAACAATAGTTTACAACGACTAAGGGTTCCTAATTTATTTGACGTGAACTGTTATTTCTTCGTTAGTGGCCTGCAGTCGTGCTCGGGAGCGATTTCAAGTTACCGACATTTTCGATAAAACCTATATCGATCGACCATGCTAGGGGGGCTGGTGCTCTTAAATATTTTTAACAAATTGTATCTAGTTGGCGGACTTGAATTTTTTTTTTGCATTTATACAATTATAATACCTAGGTATTCGCATTCCTCCTAAAGAGAGTGTCTATATTATTATTCAACCTTGTTATAAACAAAGCAGATGGGAAGCCATTACGAGCGCACACAATTAAATAAAAACTTTTTCGTATTTGATTATGTGCGTCTGTCCGGAATATTTTTGACGTGTCGAGAAAATATCATGCTTTTTTCAACATTTTCAACATTTCAAGTTACTGTATATTTTCATTGAAACAGAACAGTTTTTCACATATTAATCATATTATTTTTTTGATTTCTTTGCTTTAAGTTATTAAAAGTTTTCACGTGATTGACGCCCGCTTACTAATTAACGGAGGTAGCTTACGAATAATCCTAACAACTAAAAAACTGTGTTAGCCCAATAATTTAGAAATCCACTTTACGAATAGAATACTACTAATTCAACGCAATTTTTTTTTATTTTTTTTATTCAATGTTTCACATTTAACAGTATATTTTAGTAATGTTGGCCTCACTGAATGGCTTACCCATGCTGAGGCCCCCTTACCCGTGCTGAGGCCCCAAATCAAAATAAAGTGACGATGATTTGTACCTCTTATATATATTACAAAAAAAGTTTATGTAATATTTTATACGCCCCAAACGAATACCAAAAAAATGCAAATTCGCAGCAGTTTTATAGGAACTCGTACTTTCAATCTTTTACTGAAAAAAATCAAGTGACAATTAAACTACCCCAATACTTAAAAGAGTTAAAATTATGGCTCAATTTAAATCACTATATGTTTCTCACAAACTATACACTTATTTTTACACTATTGTATACTTATTATTACGCTATTGTAAATTTTTGTACAAACTGTGTAGACAAATTTTAATTATGTTTTTGCTTTATATGCCCTCTGTTTTTTTTTTAGGGTACAGTAATAAAATGTATATAACTATATTACCCAAGCACAGGCTGCGCCTTAGTGGGTTCCCATTACTCTTATGATTTCATAATATTGTATTTATCAAATGTAAAAATTGGGAAAAATAAAGGAAAAAAATATATACATACAGCGCTTTTTTGTTATTTTTTTTAAATTGGGCGGGGGTAAATGCAGTCATAAAAATAAATCCACTCAAAGTGGTCTAACCAAAGTTTGAAAACTGCATTGTTCGCCGAAACAGCTGTCACACAAACTGAAATACTCGTAAAACTTAATAATGATATTATTAAATTTGATTCACATTAAATTTTAAAAACCAAATTGGCGTTCAACAAATCACACAAAAACAATTAATAGCCCTTATTCGTTGTTCCTGCTTTATACAAACAACTCCGTAATATTTTAAAACACACACTTTAATAAAAAATAATTACGTAGTTACCTGGTCTTCCATTTTCACCTGTATTTAAGTTGCTTCTTCACTTTTTTAAATAATTTAAAAACCACTACTGATTCAGATTGATTTTATATCACCGATTTGCACAATGCGAAGGATTGCGTTTGGCTGGAAATTTGATTGAAAAACTACTGTTTGCAAAATAGGTACACTATTGCTTATCGCCTCCCGCCTCGAGATCACGGCCCATAATATTATAAAAACGTGATTACTGCGCATGTAAGTTGAGCGAACCGTCTTTGCCAAAGGCGAAGCGAATGATTGAGGAAGGATAATCTTTATATACCCCGAAAACATAGAAGATATGCTAGTAAGTCGCTTGTACCTACCTGAGATTAAAAAATGATTATAGGAAACAATGAAATTATTGTCGTTAGGTCATCGTTAAACAATGTCTTCGCGAGAACTTCACAAGGCTCTGTGTGTTGACTCAAGTAATACACACAAACATGTTTTTATTTTATGTGACACCGCATGGTAGAAAAAGTCGGGGACGAATATATTGCAACATCAAATTAATTAATATTGAGAGCAAGAGTCAAAATTATGGAAGAGTATTTACGAGACCGCCGATAGTTCGCATTCCGGCATACTTATACAATATAAAGTCGGTTTAGGGAAAATACGGTGTATATACTAGCGCTAAGTAAAAGTGTCCCCGTAGAGCCCGTTCACACTTCCGTTTTAAAAACGGAGGCGGGACCCGTTTTAAAAACGGAAGACCTAGGCCCCTGTTCAAACTTCCGTTTTGAAAACGGATCCTGCTCTACGAAAACAAAACATTTTATTTGCTCCTTCTTCAGTAGACGATGAAGCTCTTGTTGTCATGTGGTACTTATTATAAAGAAGGAAAAAAGTGAAAAGAAAATTTTGGGTATACCCAATTATAGCTGAAAGATTTTCTGTAGGAACTTTCCATTGGTGAGTTGAGGAATTATGAACTAAAGTTCTTCAATTATTATTTTAGAATGTATATCACTTCCTTTAACTATCTACTGGAACGAGTTTCAGACAGCTTAACGTATCAAAATATAAGAATAAAAAATCCAGTGATCTTCAATTACAACATTGATAACAATACTCTGGAGACATTAACACAAATTAAAGACTTGGGCATCACTTTTCAATTTAATCTTTCATTTGTTAACCACATAACAGAAATCTCTAATAAGGCCTTAAAAATGTTGGGATTCATAACTAGGCTAACTAGAAATTTTAACAATATTAAGTGTATAAAACTGTTATATTTTGCATATGTTAGAAGTCAACTCGAATACAATTCTCCCGTCTGGAACCCATATTACAATATACATGTACAAGCTGTTGAAAGAATACAAAACAAATTCTTACGTTTTCTTAATTTTAAAATGGGTATTCCAGCAATTATGTTGAACTACAATACTATTTTGAATGATATGAATATGCTCAAATTGTCAGACAGAAGAACTTTCACTGACTTGGTATTTCTGTATAAAATTCTAAATGATTTAGTTGACAGTTCGGTATTGCTCGAATTGATAAGCTTCCGGATTCCACTACGTAATACTAGAAGTCAGGATTTATTTCAGTGCAGTAATTCTGGAACTAACTACCATATGTATTCCTCTTTACCCAGATTACTAATGGAGGGTAACAATTATACCAAGTCAGTGGACATCTTCAATTTATCTTTAAACAAATATAAAATATTGTTACGAAGGCAGTTCAGTTATGTACAATAAATACTGTATATTCCTTACTATTCATATGTAAAAGCCCCGAAAAAGGGCGTTAATAAATAAATAAAATTGAGAGAGTGCATTTGTCCAGAAGAAAACAAAACGGATCCGTTCTCCGTGTAGTGTGAACAGCTCCATCGAAATGTATGAGCCAGCGCGTTCCGTTCCGACTTCAAAACGGACGCTCTGCGTAGGCGATCTCTCCGGCAAAACATAACCCATCCGCTTTCAAGTCGGAACCGACAAGTGTTAACAGCTCCATAGAGCCACTACAGCGGTTAGGGCTTCCGTTTTAAAAACGGGACTCGCCTCCGTTTTTAAAATGGAAGTGTAAACGGGCTCGTAGGGTTGTACAGACAGGATATACCGCCGAATAACAAAATTAACAAGCAAATTTTCATTCCAATGCGTCAATTTTGGGAGGCGGACATGGGAACCGTCGCGGTCGCCACGGGAACCATTTATTGGATAACCAACACCTCTGTCAAGTGGTTCGTTACGTTTGGTGCCTTAGCGAGGTTTGGTGAGGTTTGTCAAGGCCTTGACGACCGATGTGTCTGCCCACATGCTGCATGGCAGGCCGTATCGGAGAGACTGGTTGAGGAAGACCTGTAGACCTCTCCAGCATGACCTCTGAACAAGGCCTTTCGCGCAGTGGGGGGGATTTGGACACACTGACCACCAGATTCCTACCTACCCCTCATGCCTTCCTTAATCCTTACCCTAAAAAGACCCTCCAAACAGCATCCCCAAAGATGACATAGGCCCTGAGGGGAATTATTTTCCTCTGGGATTCCTGTGTGACTTAACTTAAAAAATATATATATTGAAGGCGATCACGCCAAGAGTCAAAATTATGGAATAGTATTTACGAGACGGTTCACGAATGGAGTGTCTGTCGGGAGTTGTGTGGCGGTATACCGGTGGCGGTGATGGTTACTTAGATTTTGAGTTATTTTCGTACAATATAAGAAGTCCAGCAACTCAGGGTCGGTGATACTATGGCATAGAGATTCCATGAGAGTCAGTCCTCCTGTAGTTGGATCCCCGGCATACTTATATACAACTAGCTGGTACCCAACATGCGTTGCGACGCCATTAGTTTTTTTTCTCCCTACAGTTCCTTTCCCATGCTTCCCCGTTCCACTCCCGCATCTCAGTTCCCCTCCCGCGTTCCCCTTCCACCTACCCCTCCTTCCCCTTCCCTCGTCGCCCTCCCGCGAACCTCCCCTTCTTCGTTACCCTCCACCTCCTTCATTTCCTTCCTGCCGCTAAAATAAATAAAATACACACAATTTCATTTGTACAAATTTCATAATGCCAGAGCTTTCCATTATATATATAGAAACCTTCACGTATGAACTCGCGTATGAACTGTATGGCAGTGCATAAAATACGAACAAACAAACAAGTATTGATTTTTATATCCAAAACAGCTTTTACCGGCGGCTTCGCTCGCACATTATTAGAGGGAAATTACTGTATAAAGAATTTTCCCACGGAATGAAATGTTTTTCCGTGATAAAAGTTGTCTGTCATTTCCCAGTCCTCCAAATATCTCTGTTTAAAAAAATCCCGTCGATCGGTGGCTCCATTTATATTATTATAGCGAGTTCCCGGCATGGGTTGCTATGCCACTTAATAAAGAAATTGTTTCTTTCGCCTCCCCTTCCTCTCCTGCATCCCCTTCCCCTCTCGCGTTCCCACTCCGCCTTTCCTCTCCCCACTCCCCACTCCACTCGTCCGCTTCCCCCGTACCGCGAACACTCTCCCGAGTCCCCCTTCCCCCCTCCCGCAAACCTCCCCTCCCGAGTTCCCCTCCCAAGTTCCCCTCCCCCCAACCGGCTTCCTCTCCCCATCCCAGGTTACCCTCTTCCCTCACGTATTCCATTCATTCAGTCTCGGTACATTCAGTATTCAAACAGCTCGCGTGCCTCCTTTCGCAATTATTTTATATAAATTTCATAATGCAAGAGCTCACCAGTATATATAGAAACCTTCCCGGGCATGCACACATCAAATCCCCAAAGGTTGAATGAAATAGGAAAAGTCGTTAGGAAGTTATGCGCGTACATACATTTAGGCGATTCATATTATTATTATTTTTTATGATCTTATGTCCGCGTTAAATCTTTCCCACAGGAAAAATTAAACCTTTCCGCACACTTTTCCACAATAAGTACTATATAAGTATAATAAATACAAAATAATACATGAACAACATGTCAACCTACCAGAGATCAAAAGGGAAAATACTTCACCGACTCCTGACATTTTCATATCAGAGGGTTCGGCTCGGTAGAGCTCCTAGCTGGACCGATAAATTCTACTTAAACGTCAATATAAATATTTAAAACATCTTTCGTAATCTCGTTATCCTACATGTATTTAATAACAAATTGACAAATCTAATAAGCCTAAATTTTGAATGAGAGAGAGCTAGGTATAATGCTAGTAGCCGAAATAACAAATGGTAATATTTTTATAGTCTGGGAATGCCAAATTTTTTTTATCTCATTTCCTAAATCTGTATATTTTCTTATTTTTTCAGAAACCGATTTTTGAATATAACAGGAATTTGGAATAGCGTCATCAATGAAATAAGTTACTTTTTTTTTAAATTTTGTCATGTAAAACTATATCGGGACTATTAGTATAGTTTTAAAATAATACATTTTATAAAATTCATTTTCTAAAAATGACTTTGGTTCGTATTCATAATATGGTACTATATTACGGCAGTGAATCAAGTTATGTTTAATTACCAAACATTGGTGAATTATTTTTAAAATCTGACTGTGCCTAAATGTATACTCGGACGGCGCTAATACAGAACATCACGATAAAATATGTTCTATAGTTTCCGGAAAAGCCAAAAAATTTCTAAGTACATAAATCATCAATTTGATTTTTCTCTTTGATTAAAAGCTTCCATAATTTTTAGTATTAATGACTGTATCTTGAATGGCAAGCATAAATCCATCTATTTCTGTGCTCAACTCGCCAATACTCAGCCATTTGTTAGACGAAAGTTTGTCAACTTTATTGATTGAGATAATTGAAGTGTTTTTCGTGAATAATTTTATTTGACCAGGAATCTAATAATTCCTGGTTGGTATTTATAAGAATGTTGGCATTCTCGTCGTATCAATTGAAATTATTATTATTACACTAAACACAACTAAGTATCCCCGAAGAGTTGTGCAGAGAGGACGTACCGCCAAATAACAAAATTAACAAACATATTTTCATTCCAATTCATCAAGGATAAAACTACTTGTCTGTATATTGTAGATAACAGCGCATAAGAACAAAAAATCGTCGCTGTAAATAAATTCCTGTGATATCCGAACTAACTTATTATTAACGTCGATTTTAGGTTTGAAATTGGAAAACAATGTACAAAATGTATAATTTCGGGGGGGCAACTGTTGAAGGATCAAATGCTGGCATTTGAGAATGTTGTGAGGCTGTAGGAAGTTGGGGATTGAAAGGAATGGTTGGGAACTATTAAGTTTGTCAGATCTTGTCATTTTTTTTATATTAACTCCACACGGAGGCCTTCATAAAAATAATTTCTCTGTAGGCCTACGTCATTTTGGGGATTCATCTGTCCGTGTGGGGGGGTCTTTTCGAGGAGAGGAAGGAGTGAATATGGTCTTGAAGAGACCCATGTTGAAGGAATAAGAAAACACAGAGGTCGGCTATTATTACACAGCTCACAATTTAATCTATGTCAAGCAAGGTTTCTATTCTGAATGGTGATCTCATATCACTGCAAGGTACTAAAGGGTATTCACCACCTCTGAATAAGACGTTGAGTAACACTCGTTTAGTAACTAATCTCACAGGATAAAACATGTCAATAAGCCCCCGATAGTAGATGCCAAAGTCTCCACTAGTTAATCGTAGGGTTGAGTGCAGAGTAGGTAAATCAATGACTAAATAAAGAGACAGGTAGCTTTACTCAGCGGTGGTGAAACAGATAATATAGCGTTAGTCAATTTGCTTAATGACAATTTTTAATTAATAACATTTTTTTTCTCAATTTTTACATTTGATATAACTTCATAACGTCTCAAAATCAATAAAGATTGTGATAACTATATTAGCTGAATTAAATTCAGTATTAAGTTAAAAATTACAAGCTGAATTAAATTCGGTTTTTTTATTAAGTTAAAAATTACACAACGAAGCAATTATCGATGCACAACTGTCCGTGTTTTGTTTTTGTCGGTATCAGAGATGACGTTGTGTACGGATTTATATTTTTTGTGATTTTCTTACTTTTCCACTTACTTGTGGGAATTGCGTTTCATTTTCTTTATACGTGTGAGAGAGATTTATTATAATTATTGTATTTTTCCTTTGGGGGGGTGCAGACATACGTTCACCGTTTGTCTCATTTTCGACTATTGTTATTTAGTGTGTAAGAAAGAGGGGCAGCATTATATGTTTAGGAACAAAAGCCAAACAATCAGCGAATTGACATTTGAAGTTTTTGAATTTTTGGAATTCACTCACTATTCAATATTTTATTTGTCACAATATTGCTACAGTTCTTTCAAAAGATGAAAATTCGTTCCATGAGAAATGAACGAGGAAAAGAATTTTCTTCATATTTTTTATTTATTTTTCCAATGTTTTAATAGCTATTCTGCCATCCGTGGAGGAGACAAATCCAACAAATCAAAGATCATAAAAATCGGTCCAGCCGTTCTTAGTTATAAATGGTGTAACAAACCCGACTTATATATTAAGATTATGAAAATCTTAAGAGTAATGGGAAACCACTAAGGCGCAGCCTGTGCGGGGTAATATAGTTAAGTATACATTATATACTATTATATTATTTTTTTTTACATTAACTCCACACAATCTCAACCAATGATGCTAGTTCCTCGGAGCATCTTCCATTGTAATACCGGTAGAACAAGGATAGCATTCCCACCCGACGCCTGTGCTCTAAAGATTGCAATCTGTCTGTTAAGATGGGAGAATCTATTAACCGGACCGCCCGTTTCTGCACAAAGTCGAGGGTATTTTTCAGGTATTTTGGAGCTCCAGACCAGAGGTGGCTGCCAAATTCAAAGTGTGATTAAATTGTCATTAAATTTGTATTTAATTTAACACAGGTGGTGAAATACCCTCTAAGTAAGTAAGTAACACTTGAAAAGAGTGCCTATACCGGGACCAAATATGTAGATATAATTTTCATTTTCTAATTTTGTAATTGATTCGTGTAGTGGAAGATACTCTCATATCGCCCTAATGAAAGAACATCAACCAGAATTAAAACGTTTCTTGAAATGGCTTAAGCCGTATTTGCTGACAAGATCTGAATAGCCATGTACTTCGCCAACTACCTATTTCCCAACTCCTTCCGCTCTCCACTATCTTCAGCTTCACAGAGTATCAAAATCGATTATGGGATAGTTTGACTGACTCCATACTGTTGAGAGCTATCGGAATTCTTTGGCAGTATTTGCAGTTTTATAAATTAAATAAATATTTAAATAAAAAATTTCCATTACGTTTAGCCATTAACTTTATAATTGACAGACCTGCCATAATCGCCTCTATTAAATTCCATGACGAGGAACCTAGACAGAGTGTGACATTCGGGAACACACACGCAACCAACTAAGAGACACACTCTCTAACCAATAGAATGCATCATCTAGACCAGTGGTTCCCAAACCCTTTTGGCCCACGGACCCTTTTCCCAAACTGTTTTGACCCACGGACCCCGGGGCGGATAACACAAAGGACGGGGCGGAATGGGATAGGGTGGGACGGCATATTTACCACAACGGAGGGGGCTAAATGGGATATGGGGTGGAACGGGGTAGGATGGTGTGGGGCGTAAAATCCCACCCCATTCCATCCTATTACGCCCCTCCCTCGACGAAACTTCAATATGAATAAAAATGTGTAAAAACCTTGCCGCGCACCCCCTGACGTCGTTCAGGTACTTGCAAATCAATTTTTATTTTCCACAGACCCCCTGAATGATCCTGGGGGTCCGTACGGACCACTTTGGGAACCACTGATCTAGACAACAAGTGAACAACTAGACAACGGCTAGCGGTAAGGCTTTTGACTGGCAATCCGAAGGTCGCGGGATCGAATCCTGGCGTGAGCAAAAAAAATTGATTAACATGTGTTTTTTTATTAAAAATAAAATTATATATATATAGTATATTTGTGACACGTTCTAGAGTGGAAGATACTCTTAGTATCGCCCTGGTGTAAGACCACCATTCAGAATAGAAACGTTGCTTGAAATGGCTTTAGCCGTGTTTGGTGACCAGATATAAATAGCCAAGTACTTCCCCAGCTTTCTCCTCCCCATATCCTTCCCTTCCCCACTACCTTCAGCCTCACAACATACCCCAAATGGGGATGCAATAGACTCACTGACTCCAGACGGAAGCAGCTGAGACTCTTGTGAGGTATGCATAAAATTTAAAAAAAAAAGTTTAGGGGTAGGAGGGTATGTACTATTGATATATTCGCGGGATCCATCTGTAATACCACCACTTTGTTGAATCCTTCAAATTGGCGTGAGTAATGCAGTTTTCTTTAATTGACTTATCCTGTTATAGGTATGTGTTACTAAAATATCGTTACATATTTAGTTTATCAGTTTTACATTACTTCGTGCTATGAAATCTTTTTGTATAATTTTTGACAGCTCATCAAGCATATTCTGTTCTTATAATCTATTGAAAATTCTAGCTGGTCGTAAAACAATATGAAATAAAAAATAAAAATCATATTCATGTAATTGATTCATGGTTGAAATCCATTTATATGAATTTACGATTAGCTTTCCTCATAACGTAGGTATTCCCACTTATTTATATAAGTGCAAATAAATAATTATGGCATTAAGTGGGTTTTCCAATCATTACATCACTATTTCATTTACATCTATACCCATGCGACCTCTTCGTAGGAAACCAAGGAGCTTAACACTCTGCTATAGTAGAGGCTGTCGTCGTAGGTACTAATAAACAAATCATCGCATTTCATCACCGAGGGGTTAGGCTGAAACTCCCTGTCTATTTTCTCTTCATTACATAGTATTAAATAAAGTCGCTAAATATGTATGTGCGCGTTAATCTTTTAAACTACGCAACGGATTTTAATACGGTTTTCACCAATAGATAGAGTGATTGAAGAGGAATGTTTATATGTATAATACATGTAAATTATATTAGAGAAAAGCCGAGAAATTCAAAGAAAACATATTTTTGTGCGATTTAAAACGGCTGGCGGGCCGTACTATAGTCACTTTTGAAATTCGTTCTACGGAATAAATTGGAAAATAGATGTCCTAGAGTAAGTAGGTATTTGATTTTCCCTTTTCATACTGGATATTTATCCAGTGTTGCATTGCAAGCATTGTATAATTAGTGGCGATCGCTAACTAAAAAAAAATAATAATAAGATAGTTGATTCAAGAGGAAGGTTTATATCTATAATACATGCTTATTATAGTAGAGAAAAGCCGAGAAATTCGAATATTCAATTTAGGCAGCGGGCAGCGGGCAGCGGGCAGCTGGCAAGCGAGTGGTGTGGATTTTATAAAGATTATTCTTCTATCAATTTCTCCGTCTTGCCAACCATCGCTGGAGAATTCGACCCCAAGGTAATTGAATCTGTCCACCTGTTTCAGCTGGGTCCCATTAGCGAGTATGTTGCACTGAGTTTAGTCCCTTCCTATAGCCATCACCTCTGTTTATAATAATGTTAATAAATAAATGATTTTCGCTTTCCAGAATTCTGTCCATTTAGCAACGATGAATAATTTGGCAACTAACAAATTGTAATATAATGCGTTAGGTACGTGTTACGTTAGTTTAGGTTGGTTTAGGTTATGTTAGGTTAGTTTTTATTACTTTTCTTCCACTTGTGTTTTATCACTGTTCTTTTTTTGTAGGGAAGCAAATCATTATACAACCGCCCATCAAAAATATTGGTAGGTAATGACGTATTTTTCCTGCCAAGTTTGGAATTATTCCTCTAGTACACTGTTGCGATCAGTGACCTCGTGACCCACAAGCGGGTCTTTGGCTACCTGAGTGCGGCTTTTCAAAAAATTTAAAAAATTTTAAACACGTTATTTTGAAGCCATTTGGCACTATCGCACTTAGAATTTATAAATAACACTTTTTTAAATGATCCACCTTAATGTACAGTATGTACATATCACTCGGTAAATTCCAGAACATCCTTTCGACAAAGGAGATTTTCTTATAAAGCTCCGATGCTTTGTAATATGATTAGTGAAAATATAAAAATTATGGGAACATTAATTTTATTTAATAAAATTGTCAAAATCTTTTTACTAGCTGGGAGTAGTGAGTTTGGATTACCCATGTTGTGGGTTATGTCATAAGCCAATGTGAAAACCCTATGTTCGATACTATCCACATTTACTTCAATTGTGTATTTTATTTATTTAATATTCATTTACACTTTATTTTATTATTATTATTAATAGTAAGTTAATATTATCAACTTACTGTACTTATTATTACCAACCTAATTTTAGTTTTATTATTCTCTTATTGTTATTTTACTTATATTTATTTGCTATCTATTATTTATTTATTATCATATACCTACTTATTCATCAGTTATACATACCAGTTATCATTTACCTACTTTAATTTTTATTTGCTAATTTTTTATTTTGTTTATATTATTTATAATACTCCTATTGTTATTGTCAGTGTGGTCACCCTGTGGTTGTGGTTGATAAGTCACCACAGGTACCTTATGCATGTAATTGTTGCCAACTATAAACATGCTACTGCCCAGTTATAACCTGTATTTAGTGTTTCTTTTATAATAATAGATATTATATAATATTATTACGTTTACATGTATTTTTTTATTAATTTCTACATTTGTAAAGCTGCCCATCTCGGCATAGGAATGCTCTAGTCACTCAAATGAGATGAGCGACTCATGATTTTTATTGTATTACGCTATACAGAGATCGGTACCTGCTCCTAGAACTCCAGTACTTTTATAAGGAAGCACTCCTCGGAAGCCTCCGGCAAAATGCAGAATTCATCCATCTTTATTCCACATGAGTCGAAGAAATGACCCGTTCTCATGAAGTCAACATCAACCGTGAACGGGCGTTCCTAGAGTTTCACGCACGTGCACCGGTGCACCGGGGATCAATGCCGCTAGCTCATTTGGGCGTTCTGGAGATTTGTATAGGGTTAACCGCCGGTCACTATCGAAGAATCTGCTTGTTAGAGATTGGTTTTTTGGTGGCAGAAGAACTTCAATGAAAACAATCTTCCTTCAATGGCGAAATTCAACTTATTTATTCACTTTATAAAGCACATGCTACAATAAATTTTTCCCGACCCGCCAAGCACTGAAATTGGTCACTAGACCATTTACTAGTTAATTCTAGCTGTTTCCAAGAGATAAGAGTGGCTTTTTACCTAAAACGCACATTATTTATAACATAAATCCTCACACAAACAAACAATAAAAGCTACACATGTCAGCCTGTCAATGTAATACGGGGATACACAGAAATCTGCTTTATCGACTATCATTAATCAGTGAAACCCTGTATTGCAAGCATGGAATCTGCAATTAATAAAGAAGCTTAGAAATGTTACGCTAGAGGTCATTAACCTTCGCTTTTTAAACACTGCTACTGCTACAAAACAAATTTCAACAAACACAAACTATCATTAATAGACCACTTATACAAACGTACAAACTCCGACGGTAAACACAAACTTTGGATAAAGATATTACAAATACCAGGCAATAAAAGCATTTTTTTTTAAATATTTTTTTTGGTTTCATCCTTAAAAAAATCACAAAGTACCACAAAAATATATTTTTATATATTCATTTGATATTTTTGGATGGGAGAGGTGTTCCAATTTTGGTACGGTGGAGCTATGGGCGTCCAAGGGCTTATTTTTTCAGGTGCCTGTGAGTGCACCAAAAACTGACTTTTCTGGAAGAAGGTGATGACGATGACGAATACGACCAAACTAACTAACCATCACGCCGTTTCCCCGCAGGGGTAGGCAGAGAGGACGGACCGCTAAACAACTCGGTCTTGGCACACACTCTTTGCCTCACTCACATTCATACATCGTCTCATACATACTCTTCTATTATTCTGACTACTAAATCAGCAAAATTTGCATACATCCAGCAGTAAAGGTAAATTCTGACCTCACCGATCTAGATTTTGGTGACGAAAATAATGTACGAATTGAAAATTTACCGGGCTAGTTTCAAAATGAAGCATTTGTGGAATATTATTATTATTTGAAGCGTTTGTAGATTATTTATAAATTATTTGTATATTTTATTATTTTTGAAGCATTTGTGGAATTTATTATATTTAATGATGACGGGTTGTCATCTGATGACGATATTCCTTTATCAGACGTTGCAAATCCCGAAAGGGTACATCCATTGATACCTATTAAAAAGGTTTCCAAGGTATTCAGATTTGGTCACAAACAATTTCAAGCAAAATTTCGAATCTGAATGGGGATCTCTCACCAGGGTGACACAGAGTATCTTAGTAATCATGTATTGTTCACACAGAGTATCTTATGCTGTCTTGTTTATTCAATTGTCATAAATAATATAATAATGTGTTTAATGGAATGATTTAAGGGAAAAATGCGTTGAGTCATGTTAGGATTTGCTGATTGTTGTCATCCAAGTATGTAGTTGGAATCCCTTTGTGAAAGGAGTAATAAATTCGGCTAAAGTTGGTAGAAACGATTGGTGAATCTATTAAGATTAACAGTAATAATAATAAAATGTGTTATTATCTTCCTTTTTTGTTAGAAGTAGATATAATGACATCCTCACAACCGTGTGGCGTTTTGTCCATACAAACTTATTACCCAATAATTTCCTCTCTGGATTTTGACACTAGTGCAAACACTTTTTAATATATTACAGATACACAGTGGCGGATACAGAAAAAACTCAAGTGGGGGGCGCAAAAGATATAAGAAAACTAAAAAGTAGACAACAGTGGGAGAGACAAGTGTGGAGACAAGGAAGTGGAGAAAGAGGAGACCGAGTATACTATCTCATTCTCTCGCAGGCTAAAACATATAAATGTATGTGTTTGTCAAATCACAACGGTGCTAAAGAAGTTTTCACTTCAACAAATAAATAAAAGATTGGCGGACCACACATTTAAAACTTGGCTGGCCACAGGGAGCAGTAGGGCTGCATTACACGATCAAGGGAATCAAATACTTGAGTCGGGCTATGTTAAGGGTAGGTACCTTTACATGAAACGACGTATGAATAAGAATAAAGCAAAGTTTCGATTTAGGAGGCGAGTATGGGTACCCCCGCCATGGAAATTAATAATTGGATAAACCACACGCCTGTGCTTATAAGTCATCCCAAGTGGGTGGCTAAGTTTGGTGACTTAGCATGGATGCCTGAGTTCATGGGATGTGCTTTTTCAAGGTTGCCCACGTACTGCGTAGCGAGCTGGAAAGGATTAGTTGAGGGAGACCATTTAACCTCTCCAGCAGGAATCTCTCGACCCATTGCCTCGCATCGCAGTGGGAGGGAAAGGTTCATCCGTCCATCTCTCTTGGACACACTAATCCAGAGAGTCCTAACCACCTATCATATATTTTTCCTTCCACTATTTCCTTTCCCTAAAATGACCCTTCACATAGCATCTCCAAAGACAATTTGTAATAGTTACCCAAAAATGACAGTGGTTGAGTTTTTGTATTCGGGAAGTATGTTTATGAGAGATGGGAAGGCTGATAGAGATATTGAAAGAAGGGTAAATGCAGGTAACTCCGCATTTATGGAGGACTGAACGCCGTTGAAAAAACTGTCAAAAGAAGCGAAGCTAGCAGTCTACAATGGAGTGATGGTACCAACCCTGATGTATGACAGTGAAGCATGAAACTGACAAAGGAAGGACTAAATGCTATATAATTGAGATCCCTGCGGCGTATGTGTGGTAAAGCCATGTATGATAGTGTAAGAAAAATATGAAAAGAATGCAAGGCTGAAGGAAGCGCAATAAGAAAGATTAAGAAAGGGATGCTTAGAGACATGTAGAGCGAATGATTGAAGAAAGATTTTCTTATACATATTTAGGGGGGCCAAGGGGGGGGGGCGCGCGCCCCCCGCGCCCCCCCTCTGTATCCGCCACTGCAGATACCGACCGTATTTTTACCGAAGTTTTGCTTTATTTGATAAGTTACTTCTTATAGAAGTTAGGACCCTCTAAAAATCGTTAAAATTACCTGGTTTGAACGCCATTAAGGCGCCGTATCTCCGCTCAAAAAGAAGAAGATGGAGAGATATGTAATTACGAATGTTGGAGAGAGTGCATATTTAAACGATAATATGTGTGAATATTTAAAACGATAAAATTGAAGCAAAAATTGTGAAAATGTTTAATAAAACACGATTTGTTTAAAATATATCAAAAATCTTGTGATAAATATCTAAAATAGCATTTAAAGAAACACTGTGATTTTTTTCATACATATAACTTTTAAAATAAGTGAAATGAACGTGTTTATAATAATTTTCAGGGCGTATTTTGCGATTTTTTGTCTATCGAGGAAATTTCATATAATTTGCGTTTCGGCATAGAACACGTCTAGATATGATCTTCAAAAATAACATATATTTTTTTAAGACCTTAAAAACTTTAAATGTTGAAGGGAGATATGTAAGAAATCGTAGAAATTCGGGTAGCGGCGGCTTAAAAGACGTTCAGTATACAAACTATACAATGTATTTTTAAAAAAAGGCAAAACTAACAGACATAGAACATTTTCTTCTAATACAGTTGATAAAATAAATCTTAAAAGTCCGCCCAGTTTTGCAGAAGAAAAATTTGGAATACAAAACCTCGATTTTTACGATTTTATTTAGGTGTTATCAGCCTGACGTGCAGTTGTCCTTTTCACTCAGTATTCTGGGGGAGGGATAACAGTGACAGCGACAGCGACAGCAACAGTTTGGTAAAATACCTATTATTCAAATTTCTCGGCGACCTTGTTTCTTCTTAAGAAAGTCTTGAGAAGATTAAATCTTTAAAAAACCAATAACGCTACGGATCCTTCTATCTGCAATATATTTCATTCATAATACCGAAACGTTCTGCTCGTTAATCTCCGACCTTACTAACACTTACACTTTACTATTTCAATTATCGTATAAAATATTTATATATCAAAGTGAATTGTCTTCAGTTTTTAGTACATAAAAGAATTTAAGCAATGTTGCTGATGGGAATGTACTTTGTTTTTTCTTCAGTTTTAATGATTAGGCTTTGTACCACCTTTATAGGTACAATTTATCACACATATAATAATAATAATAATATTTATTTAAATTTTTTAAGCTTTATGATTAAAATCTCAAATTACAATATTTAATTAAATGAAGACAATATTAGCGAAAATCAATCGAAAATCTGAGACAGAAAAATCAGAAAAGATATTGGCTCCGCTGGGACTCGAACCCAGGACCCTTTGCTTACATGGCAAGAGTTCTACCGATTGAGCTACGGAACCCATATGAAATTCGGTCACTTTTAACTGTATCATACTTCGACCAAGAACTACCAACATTATTTTCATTTCCTTAACGCACATATTATTGGCTGCTATCTTTATATATGATTGCAAGAATGCAATGATTTCCCGTGGTCAGCTGTCTGTTTTCGGACTTCAGATCCTTCAAGATGTGCCCAGGAAATTGATGAAGTCATCACATCCGCGATGTATGGCTTCATCCCATCTACTGTTAAGGAAACTGGTGTAGGCTCAAAGCCGTGGTTCAGTCGACAATGCGCTGAAGCAGTGCGACGAAAAAACGCGGCTTACTAAGCCTACAACACATCTAGAACATCCGAAGACAGAACAGCTTACAACAAAATGGCAAAGGAAACCAAGAGAATCATAAATAGGTCAAAATTGGAGCACGACCTGCAGATCAGCAGAAAGCTGGCTGCCTGCCCGCATGGCAGCGGGCAATTCTGGTCGCTTGCGGGCTCAATAGGCCTCAATTTCTGCAAATCCAGTCTGCCACCTCTCACCAGACCTGACGGCTCACTAGCAAACACCGCCACCGAAAAGGCAAACTTATTAGGTAAAATGTTTGCGGATAACTCAACCCTCGATGACCAAGGTGCTGTCCCGACGTCGGATCCTCACTGCGGTTTTCGTATGAAAAAGCTGAGGATCCGGCATCGGGAAGTACTCCATGTTTTACGAGGACTAGGTGTTAATAAAGCTAGTGGGCCTGATAGAATACATGCCCTGGTACTGCAGAGGTGCGCTGCAGAAATAGCTCCAATTTTGACGAAGCTTTTTAAAATGTCCCTGAAGACTGGCTCTGTGCGGTTGGAAAAAAGCGGTTATCCATCCTATTCAAAAGAAGGGTGACCGCTCCAACCCGGCCAACTACCGCCCCATAGCGATCACATCAGTTCTATCTAAAGTGATGTAACGTGTGATCAACGACAAACTGCTCACATACCTCGAGAAGAACAAAAATTATTAACGACCGTCAATACGGATTCCGGCGGAACCGCTCGTGCGGCGATCTTCTCGCGTATGTGATGCATGTTTGGGGGCGGTGTCTGGAACGTTTTGGTGAGACCCAAACGGTTGCACTGGACATTTCCAAGGCCTTTGACCGGGTTTGGCACCGAGGACTTGTCAACAAACTGCCTTCTTACGGACTTCCCGCATCCTTGTGTATGTGGATTGCCGACTTTTTGAGGGAGAGGTCGATTCAGACGGTAGTCGATGGTTTCACATCTTCCTCACACTCGATAAATGCTGGTGTCCCACAGGGATCGGTTCTGTCTCCGACTTTGTTTTTGTTGCACATCAACGACCTTTTGTCATGTGCACCAATTCACTGTTACGCGGATGACAGTACAGTCCATGATAGCTTTTTGTTTGACAAGCCCCCAAAGGGCTCACAAACCCCAACGGCTCGGAGGGCTTTGAAGCAAAGAATGGACTGTTACCTCGAGAGTGTTTTCTCTTGTGGTAAAAATAATCTCGTTGAATTTAATGTTTCAATGACCCAATCTTGTCTGATTACGTCTAAAAGGGATCGAAATGAATATCAAGTATCCTTCAACGGAAGCAATCTTCCGAACAGGACCTCCATTGATATGCTTGGTGTAACCCTAAGTAACCAGCTCAGGTATGGGGGCCCCATCGAAGCCAGAGTAAAGTTAGCCTTCCAAAAACTGGGCGTACTGCATTGGGCCTGCAGACACTTTAATGATACACAACTGCTAACCCTATACAAATCACAAGTGCGCCCCACGGTTGAATTTGGCAGCCACCTCTGGTCTGGAGCTCCAAAATACCTGAAAAATACCCTCGACTCTGTGCAGAAACGGGCGGTCCGTTTAATAGATTCTCCCAACAGACGGATTGCAATCTTTAGAGCACAGGCGTCGGGTGGGAATGCTATCCTTGTTCTACCGGTATTACAATGGAAGATGCTCCGAGGAACTAGCGTCATTGATCCCCTCGGCACCGGTGCATAGTCGGGAAACACGCCAAACGCGTGCTCAACATTTGTACATGGTTGACATTTGTCACATGAGAACGGGTCGTTTCTTCGACTCGTTCTTGTGTTCAACAGCTCGGCTGTGGAACGATTTGCCGGCCTTTGTGTTTCCTCCTTCCTACAACTTGGGTCTCTTCAAGACCAATGTTCATTCCTTCCTCTCCTCAAAAAGACCCTCGACACAGCATTCCAGATGACATAGGCCCTGAGGGAAATAATTTTCCTCAGGGCCTCCTGTGTGGAGTTAATGTAAAAAAAAAAAAGATTCAACTCGAACTAAATGCAATCTAGATAGTGTCTCGATATTTTTTTTATCTCTTTTACTCATTTTACTCATAAAGTTTAAAAAATTAAAATAAATATTCATCCTAGACTTGCAGAAAAGTCAATAGATGTCGCGTATTAAAAATAAAATGGATAAAAAATTATCCAGACACTATCTAGATTGCATTTAGTTCGAGTTGAATCTTGCAATCATATATAAAGATAGCAGCCAATAATATGTGCGTTAAGGAAATGAAGATTATGTTGGTTGTTCTTAGTCGAAGTATGATACAGTTAAAAGTGACCGAATTTCATATGGGTTCCGTAGCTCAATCGGTAGAACTCTTGCCATGTAAGCAAAGGGTCCTGGGTTCGAGTCCCAGCGGAGCCAATATCTTTTCTGATTTTTCTGTCTCAGATTTTCGATTGAGTTTCGCTAATATTGTCTTCATTTAATTAAATAATAATAATGTTTATTTCAGGATGTGGGGAGGATAGTGCAATCCCACAAGTCCCATAAAGTTGTACATATTTACACAACAGATAAAGTAAAAAAATTAAATAGAAAAGAAAAGAAAAATAAATAAAAAGAAAAATAAATAATCAATTATAAAGTAGGACGTGGTCTGGAGTGAGCTCGGGCCCAGCGCTCGCTCAGGAGTGGCACTTGGTGCTGGAAGGCTGCGATCACCACTGTGTTATCGGAAGCCATTAGCCGCATCCTGGCTCCAGTGACCCGATGTCTCATCAGACCGGCGAATCCGTGTAGTCCTAGCTCCGTAACGTTCGGTAGTGACACCATGTTTCACATGTGTATAGGCTAGTGCAAAATGCATTGAACAATGTTTTTTTCACATTGTTACAGCATTTGAAGAATCTTCGGGCAATCATATTGTTTTTTTTTTTTTTTTTTTAATAAGGAGAAAATACAGATACAGACGTCAATTGACAAGAATATACAAAACAATTAATAGAGAATTGGCCTGCATCCAAACTATTTCTCACGAATTAACATTGACAGCAGATAAAAACATTTAGAAATATTTTTACCGTAAAATACGGAAAAGACGTATGTCAATATTATTTTCATAAATATTATTCAAACAGAGAGATGAAAAAAAAATTGCGCAATATCCTTATAAAAGTTTACAAATTGTTTTTGGAAAAATTTTGATGGTAAGACCAAAAATATATATAGATAAAAAATAATGTCATACAGAAATTTAAAAAAAAGAAAGGTAGTTAAAATTATAAACCAACCAATGTCTAAGGTATTGTACTTTGTAGGAAAACGGCCTTCAATTTTCTACTAAAAGTACTGCGTGTATCAAAAAATAAGTCGGAATCTTTGAGGTTTTGATTTTATTAAACGATTCGCACATTCTTCTGATTGGATCCCTGACACCAGCATTTGTACGTGTCCGGCTAATGTGGAATAAGTCGTTAAGCCTTGTTACTCTTTTTCAGTAGGTCAGGACAGTCGATAAAGTTATTGCAGATTTTATAAAGCGTCATGAGGTCAAGGTATGTTCGCCGGTTAGTTAGAGTGGTGACGTTATAATTCGAGAGCATATTTATGTACCCCCGTTTAGGTGCGCTCATTCTGTAATTGAGGTATTGCAGAAATTTCTTTTGAATACTTTCAATGTTGTCTTTATAGACACCGTAAAGTGGTGTCCATATGGAGGTGCAGTATTCAAGTTGAGAACGGACCAGCGTGTAGTAAAGTAGAAGATAAGTTTCAGGTTTCCGAAATTCGCGGCTGTTTCTGATGACAAATCCTAGCATGCGGTAAGCTTTATTCACAATATTCTCAATGTGCGCATCGAAATGGAGTTTAGAATCAAAAAGTATTAGACAGTATACTGATACTTCTCCGCTGTAGTTCAATATCACCGTCATCCGAGAGGTTTTCAGTATTCTTAGATGCGTTTATGTTTTCCTTATTAAGTTTTACAAGGAGAATTTTCTCTAGATTTTTTCCATGGTGGAATGCGTTAATTCCGTCTTCTTGGGGTTCCGTCTTCTTGGGGTTCATCAGGTTGTTCATCAGGTTGTACATCAAATGCACATCTCATTTCAATCATTCCATGCTGCTATTTGATACCTACATAATTTATCTCGATATTACAGACATCCAAAGAATTTCATAAATCGATAATATACGTTAAGTGAACGTACTACGTGACCAATTTTTGAAATTTTTACCCCCCCCCCCCCCTACCTCCTCGGTGACCACGTATAGTATATTCCAAGACCCCCCTCCCCTCCCCCACAGTTTTCACGTAGTAAATCATAAATATGGTTTTAAACCATTTCTTGCTAACAAAAAGTTTAAAAAAAATTATTTGGCTAATTAAAAAGATTTTTAGGTTGACTACGTGATAAAAACCTACCCCCCCCCCCCTGAACCCCATTGTGACCAAGCGTGGTATTTTGAAGATCCCGCCCCCACCTAAACGGGTCACGTAGTATGGGTACGTTCCCTAACCTATGGATAAACTAACGAGAGGATTGTGAAATTCCCCCCTTGGTATAAATTAACATATTTAAAAATTATAAACAAAAAAGCTTTAACTGCATTCATTCAAACCATATTAATATTATTGATATATATTATGTTACCTCATCGATATAATATTTGTACATTCTAATCAAGAACTCTTCATTGGCGTCCTGTTAGGAAGCGTTGAAAAATAAGAAGAAAAGGAAATATGTTAATGTGAATGTAAAAGGGGGCGCGTTAATATTTAAAAAATAATTAAAATTATGCGATAATAGTGAAAATATTAAATAATATTCAAAAATCTGTTTCTGAAAAAATAAGAAAATATACATATTTAGGAAATGAGATTAAAAGAAGTTGGCATTCCCAGACTATAAAAATATTACCATTTGTTATTTCGGCTACTGGTTTTATACTAGCTCTCTCATTCAAAATTTAGGCTTATTAGATTTGTCAAGGAATTTATATATAAAAATGCAAAAATCAGTCATTTTAAATACATGTAGTATTACGAAAGATTTTTTAAATATTTATATTGGGGGATCAGTAGGATTTATAGGCCCAGTTAGGAGTTCTACCGAGCCGAACCCTCTAATATGAAAATATCTGGCGTCGGTGAATTCTTTTCCCATTTAGTCTCTAGTAGGTTGACATGTTATTCTTGTATTATTTTGTGTATATTATACTTATATAGTACACTTGCATAGCATGGATTGACAAGATCAGGGATGGCGAACCAATAGCACGCGACACAATATTTTGGGCATTTCGCTAATCAGTGATCACAAAATTTATTATGCACTACTAAAAAAATGTGTGAAGTGATGGGACGTCATTTGATAAACTGAATTTGTCCCCATTCGATTGGTTGGAAATTGTTGAATTTAAAATGCAGCTGATTGATTTCCCATTTAGTGCAATATGGACTCAAAAATTTGTTGAAACAAGGAGATAGTTGGAATTAATTTAAGCAGAAAGATTGACATGTAATATAAGTGAAAATGCTAATAACAAAATTTTGGAAACATGGAATGAGTTACCAGACACATTTAATTGTTTGAAGAAGCTGGCCCATGCTATTTTAACAATATTTTCATCAACTTATGCCTGCGAGTCATTATTTTCAGAGATGAATAACGTATTTACTGTTTGACAGATGACTCCAGTTCAGCATGTATTCTGCTAAAAGTAACATCTTACAACCCTAACATATGTTATTTGTCATCTAACCTGCAACAACAGAAGTCACACTAATTTTACTTTAATTTAAATTATGCGAATAATGCTAAATGTTCCTATTTTTGTAGTAAATAAAGAGTTTTTAATTGATAGTACATAAGTATTTATTGTCAAAATTATTTGATGGAACGTCTATGACCTCATTAAACATTTCTTTAGAAAAATGGTACGTTGATAAGTAGAGGTTCGCCATCCCTGGACCAAAGATCGTTTGATCGTTTGTGGAAAAGTGTGTGGAAGGGTTTAGTTTTTCCTGTGGGGAAGATTTAACCCGGACATAAAGTTGTAAGAAAAAACACGGCTCGTTTAAAGTATAGCAAAAATCTCGTGGGTGGTGTATTTAGTAGAACTTAAGGTGATTTTCATAAAAACAGAGCTATATAAATTAGCCAAATATTATTAAAGGAGCACCGTGAATTTTTTCATACATCAACTTGTAAAATAATAGAAAAAAACGTGTTTATGTTTATAATAATTTTCGGAGCATGCTTTGTGATTTTTTTTATATCGAGTGAATTTCTTATGACTTCCGTTTCGGCATGGCTAATTTATAGATATTATCTTAAAAAAATAACATATATTTTTTCAGGAATTTAAAAATTGAAAGTGTTTAAGAGAATTATGTTATAAATCGATAGAAATGGGAAATGCAGGGGCTTTATAATATATATTTTACACTATTTTTTATGTCATTATACCTATATTTATAACAAATGCAAAATTATATTTTATATAAGTATTTTTTGTAAAATAATTCTTGAATCACAACATGATAAAGAGTTGCGCCTGTTTAAATAAGTTTATACCAAATGTATACACATATTTAGCGTAGAGAAATATTAGTTCAGGAAACTGTCGCTAGATGACATTAAAGATTTTCTCGTTACCTACATTTTTAATAAGAATATCATTTGTACAAAAAATTAAGTTTGTTTCATTATTGCTTAATAATAAAAAAGAACGCCCTGGAACTCTGGTTCAATGTTCCCAAATTTGATTTGATTTTGATAAAGTAAGCTATATAAGATACATAAATACAAAGTCTAATATTTTTAACAGAAAATAATTTCTGTCATTTTTATAATTGGTAATGTTTAATCATGAATTCCAACAATTCCGTGATTTTTCACTGGTCACATAAAATTGAGAAGTCAAGTTTGTGTGATAACGGCATATAGATGATAGATCTTTTGTATTTTTCGAAACATGATACATGTAACTGTGTAACAAAAAGCAGATTTCCAACGGCGCTCTCATCGACAGGAGACTATTAATATATACCTCTTGGCTTTCGTGTCATCTAATAATATTTTTTAAATAACAAATTTCATTCATAAAGTTTATTTTTAATTATTTATCCTCACCTTCTTTGTAACAATTAAATCTTTAATCCCGTTTGCACCCGTTTCAGTTACGTCACAATTGAGCTATAATCCGTCCCGCTAACTTGGTTTATGTAGAGTGCTGCTAGTATAGGCAGAATATTAAATTAATACATGCAAGATGCAAACCAACCACTCGGAGGTTCGCGTCACAAGCCGCAGGTAGCTACTGTTGCCAGATACCTGTAATTTAAAGACAGGGATGCATGCTTATAAGGTAATGGGTGTGTGGCGAGCGCGGGCGGCCGAAACGAGGGGCAGCTTCTCGACACCAGACTTCGTGACTTCATCAACAATTTTTTTCAGTCGTACATGTTTCGTGTGAAGATGTATCTAAAATAAAACACCACACTACAAGACATATTATAATTAGATAAGTACATTGTAAGACAATTAAATAAATAACAGTTTTTTTCACGACTTGTTCCATGTCTACGTAATACGTATTATAAAAATTGCGGATTTGTTCAGATCTTATTCCTTATAAAAGTACCATTGTGCATAACTACCGAATTCGAAAAAACCTTGCAAAATAAAAGTTTACGTTTTTCAAAAAAATGTTTCGAAATTACTATTCACATATTCAAATAATGGATCCCTGAGGCGTATGTTTGGTAAAATAAAGTGTAACCAAATTTCGAATAAGTTCGCCTGAAAAGGAGACTAATGTAGATAGGGAATGCAATCTCGTTCTCGCGACATCTCGCGAGTTTAACGAGATTATACTCTAGCATAAAAACGTCTTATTCGAAGCGCGGACTGACAAGGATGGAGTTGCGATCTGTCGGTTTCGTTCGGTGCGCGTGAGGCGGCGCGGCTTGAGGTAGCCTGAGATTTGTGGTTCCAACTTGCGTTGAATCCGAAAGGGCTGGTTATCTGGCCAACAAAATAAGAAGCCTTTTAGCAGACGATGCTTTGGACATTTTGTTGCTTTTTAAGGAGCTATTTTCAAAATAATTCGTAATAATGGCTTGTGATTTGAACTGAAAAAATCTTTCATTTTTTTTGTAATATAAAAAATATGAGTTACATTATATAAACATATATTTTACAAAATAATAAATTAAAGGTTGTGTTTTGATTGGTATATTTTGTTAATTAATCTGTAATTTCTAATAGTCTGACTAATTGGTATATTTTGTTAATATCTAATGGATCTACTGAGTAGATATAGTTTTATTTAATTGATAATAATATCTCAGTTTAATATTCAACTCAACTTAGATAATAAGTTTCATTTTTTTTTTACTTCTCGTTGTTTTATTTGTTATAAAAGAATGGTTTTATTACTAAAAGACTTTTGTTTGATATTCAAAGAGAAGACTATTAGAAGAATATTAGTTACATGATAGATACGTACGTCAAAGTTTACTACTTAGAAGTTTATTAAAAAATTATAAACAAATACGTCCAACAATTTTTGATGCATAAAAGTCTATTGAAAAATTCTTGAAAATAAATGTTTATCTTATAATACTTAGAATTTTTATTATTTTTTTCCTAATTTATTCAAATGTTGTGATTATTTGCAAAAAAAAACACACAAAACTGCCAATCTCGCGGGATCTCGAAATTGGCGAGATCTCGCAGTATATTCATAAACTCGCGGGAACTCGCTTGAGCCCCAATCTCGCGAGATTGCAATCTTGCATTCCCTAAATGTAGATATAAAAGATTAAATATCATTTGGCTTGGCATATTTCGGCATATGGCTCGCCGTAAATTCCTAATGGGAATATATGGCGAGCGATATGCTGAAATAGACCAAGCCAAATGATTTTTATCTTTAATAGCGAAGTGCGTTCGCGGTAATGAACACGATTTGATAATGCAAACAAAAGTGGTTACCTATAAACTTTGAATTTTTTTTATCAAGTTTACATTCAAGGTAGAGTAAGTTCGGGTAATATGGCCTAGTCGGCCAATATGGCCAGTATTATTTTCTCCGATACCAACCAACACTAATGGTTTATGTATCCGCCATATTATCAGGCCCCTTCCCTTGACCTCCTCAGTATATCCTTGCGTTGCGGCGAGTGCGCGTTTGTCCGGAGTTAACTTTTGTTGTTCTTGTAGTGTTAAAAAAATATACTTGTGGATAAATTATCCTTTATTATTTAATTACACAATACAACTTAAAATAAGTACAATTTCAAAGGGAATTATTATGTGAGCAATATGACAAGCAAGTGCTTGGTTCAATCGACACACTGAATTGATTTGTAGAAGATGATTTTGGCCTTTATATAGTCCATCCAATTGTGTTGTAACGTGTGCGTCTGCTTCCGGGTCTATATTGTTTGTCAATATGTTATTGAGTCTTCCTGATAAAGAGGTTATTGGTCCGATGCACGTAGGCACGTGGAATTATTGTGGTGGCTGGGTACTGGATGCAAGTATATGCGGTTTAGTTGTTTTGACAGTTGTCCTTCTTTCAATATTATTTGTAATGATAGGCGGGATCGTTTAATATGCAATTTCTGTATATCATACAGATAATGATCCTAAGCTGGATGCAGGTGTTGTCCATAGTTTAGGCAAGATGAAGGGCGGGTTGTAGTGGTCGTACTGTGATGTCTTCTTGTAGGTGAGAGTCGCCTTGGGTGGTTAACTCTCCCCCCCTAAAATTGAAACTCCTTCGCACTATGAAGAGTTTATATCTTCTCCAAAGGATATATCCGATGGCCGTAATTATCAGGCAGCTGGTAAGTGTTATGTGTATAGTTCCTTCAAATCCCGTCGTGGTGATAGGGATATCGAATTCTCTTCGTGGTTCTTGTATTTCATCTACATGTAGGATGGGTAGTTTTAGTACATGTAATTCTTCCTTCGAATATGTAATGAGTAATGTTTCTTGGTTAACGATTCTTCCCATAGTGAAGGTTCTTCCTTGTATACTGCACTCGTCATTTGTTACAAGTACAGATTTGGAAATTACTATATTCTGCTGGTGTTGAGGGCATTGTGCTTGTAATGCTGTTGGTTCGTTGCGAAATAGATACATCATGTTATCTCCGATGACATGTGTATATTCTTCTGGGCAAATAATCTGGCGTAGACTGCAGTTCTGTTCGCTGTGGTTTTCTAGTACGGTAGTTGTGCAGTCGTCGATGGAGTTGAGTTCTTTGTTGCATATGCTGAGGCTGTCTGCAATAACTTGGCACTTGTGTGCGTTATACATCTGCTTTCCATCTCTCAATAATCGTCTCGGTAGGAGGTGGGGTTGGAAACATTTATTGTTAGTTTTGGAAATGATGGGAATTATTTCGTTATACATATAAACGGTGCGTTCTACTAAAGTTAGAGAGAGAATAAAGTGCAAAGTTTGTTTAACTTTAATGAATTTAACTTGCAAAAAGCGTTGAATAGTATCAAAATCTTTAGAAGGTAGTTGTTCAGGGTTTACGTGTGAAATGGATTCCATAAATACCTTTGGTTTTATAATACTAGGGTGGTACATTCCATGAGAGGCAAACGTGATAGCTTCTGTAATTCTTGTTATTAATTCGGTAATAGTTTCTGTCTGATAAATCAAATGTGTAATCAACAAGTCTGTCTTATCTTCATAATGGTCATGGCTCATTTGTGACCAAAGTACCATTTGGTTATGTGAAATATTTTTTAGTTTTCCGTAATAATCCTCCAATGATCTTGAACTCAACGAGATTCTTTTTTCATTTATATTTTGGTTAGTTTCAATTCGTTGCACTAACTTATCTAAATCGTTATCATCTAAGTTTCCCGTAATCCCTTTAATTATTGTACCGAGTCCGTTTATTAGGCCTCTTTTATTTCTATTTACAACTAAATTATCAATTATCTGATTATTATGATCTATTAAATATTTCAAACGTTCTAATCCTACATGTGGTAAAGTTACATTATTACTTTTTGTTCTTCTAAATTTATGGGTTCAATCTTAACATTTGTAAAACGTATTAATTTTAACGAGTTCTTATCAATATTTTTTTCTGTAGCATTCGCTTAAACACTCATATAATCTATCATTATTTATAATTACTGCATATTTATCTTTATCTAAACATGTTTTAATCAATTTTAAAAATATCGCTTCGGCATTTTCTAAAGGAATGCACCATACAAGGTCCGTACCTTTTTCCTTAGCTCTTAAACTATGTTTCTCAATATCGCTTAGTTCAATAAAAATCCTATTCATACGCGGGGGTGGGTGTTCGTTACGAATTGGGATTCCACCCTCATGGTCATCCACATTGCTATGCACGGTGTCAGTGACACTCTGGGCACCCGAGGTGGCCTCTACTCGTAATGAATCATGTTCCTCACCGTCCTCACTATAATGAATTTCGACTCTTGAAAGTGCGTCAGCTACATGGTTATTACAACCTCGCTTATGTCTAATCGTATAATCATATTCCTGGAGTTTGAGTCTCCACCTAGTAAGTTTTGCATTAGGTTCCTTTAATTTGGTTAACCATACTAACGGTTGGTGATCCGTTTCTATGATAAAATGTTTACCATAAATATACGGACGGAATTGCTGGAGGGACCATAGTATACCAAGCAATTCCTTTTCCGTCGTATTATATTTGGTTTCCGTTTTTGACAGTGTCCTAGAAATATAGGCAATAGGTTGAGTTTTTTGGCTCAACACAGCCCCCAGAGCAATGTTACTTGCGTCTGTGGTTACAGTGAATTCTTCATTGAAATCGGGATATTTTAATATTGGGGCATTCATAAGTAATTCTTTACATAGCCTAAAAGCATTTAAAAACTTTTCATCTTGGTTATTTATTTTTACATTTTTTCGGGTGCATTCTGTGAGTGGTTTCGTCACTCTGCTTATACGGTAACCGATAAGCGCGTTGATACACTGGCTCTTCTTTAATTAATTTTATTTCATGTTTTACATGAGGTGAGCAATTAGCTACCAGTTCCTCAGAAAACAAATCCCTATTTTTCTCCAATAACTCATCAAGTCTATTCATATCCATTACATGGAACAACTGAACTTGTCTGGTTGGAGTTTTTAAGATATTATTACAGTTATTTAAAATTAATGTTGCATTCATTAATTTCAACATGTCTATCCCCATTAACACATCGTATTTGTGGGAGAAGTCAAAAATATAAAAACGCATTTCGGCATCATTATTGCCGAATACATTTTTCCAGAATGGAGTCACGACGGTACCTCTATGGGTGGTCGTAGAGTGTGCTGTTTGTACAGTAAACTCTTCATTTATATATCTACAGTCACGAAACAATCTATTATATATATTTTTATTCATGAATGATTTGGAGCTTCCCGTATCAATCAGAATTTTTATATTTAATGGCGCTACTACATATGGTAGACCATTATTAATATGATTCAGGTGGATTAGGTTTCTCGGGGAGATTCTTGGTCTTCCCAAAAATCCGGCCGTTCCTGATCATTCCCGTCGGTATAAAATAGCTCCTGTGCCGTACGTCCATTGCCGAGGTCGATGACCGGGCCTTTAGGAAGTTGGGGCATTGGGGCCGTTCTCATACTGACATCACCGGCACGTGCCTGATGCGTATTAAAATTATTGTTATTATTTCCTTGCCACGGGCGGTTTTGTCCGTACTTATGAGTTTGGTTATTATTATGCCACGGTTTATTATTAAGATGATTATGATTATTATGATTAAAGTTATTATGAGGTTTGAACGAATTTTGCGTTTGTGGCGGAAAAAAGTTAGGGCGAGTAAAAGGTTTGTTTGATTGGTTTTGTCCTGGCCGCATGAAATTAGATGGCCCTGCTTGTGGAAACACAAGGTTTGGTTTAGACCGTTGATGGAGCTCGCCATGAGCCTCCAGCATTCTAATTTCTATGCACAGGGCATCATAATTTTTTGTCAAGTTTGCGCACTTAATGTGCGTTGGCATTAAATTCAATAAAGTATTTCTAGCCGTATCTTTGTATGGTTCCATCAATATGTGGGCACTAGGTCCTCCATATTGATCAGAAATTTTAATTTTAATTGAGAAAAGAATTTGATTGATTTCATGGATCGTTGAGGAGAAATCCTTTTGACCGCGGTTGATGTTGATCAATTCGGTTTGAAGTTGATCATTTCGGTTTATTGTCCCCACATTCGTTTTTCAGTGTTTCTAATATGGTTTCAATATTGTTATCATGATCGCACATGAGAATTACGTGAAGTGCTTTGCCACGTAATCTTGAGATTATTTTCTCAACATTGCTTGGCGTATTGCCGTTTCTAGTAATGTACCCCCTGGCTGATTTTATGAATAAGTTTATATATTTTTTTTTTTATTTTAACTTTATGAGTTAAACCTCAAATTGTAATATTTAATTAAATGAAGACAATATAAGCGAAACTCAATCGAAAATCTGAAAACAGAAAAATCAGAAAAAGATATTGACACATCTGGGACTCGAACCCAGGACCTCTCGCTTACCGGGCGAACGCGCTAACCACTGCGCCACCGTGTCGATATCCAATTCGGTCACTTTTAACTGTATCATACTTCGACTAAGAACCACCCACACTATCTTCATTTTTCTTAACGCATATACTATTGGCTGCTATCTTTATGTATGATTGCAAGATTCAAACCCGAACTAAATGCTCTCTAGATAGTGTCTGGATAAATCTTTATCCATTTTATTTAATATGCGACATCAATTGACTTTTCTGCAAGTCTAGGATGAATATTTTTTTATTTTTATTTTAACTTTATGAGTTAAACCTCAAATTGTAATATTTAATTAAATGAAGACAATATAAGCGAAACTCAATCGAAAATCTGAAAACAGAAAAATCAGAAAAAGATATTGACACATCTGGGACTCGAACCCAGGACCTCTCGCTTACCGGGCGAACGCGCTAACCACTGCGCCACCGTGTCGATATCCAATTCGGTCACTTTTAACTGTATCATACTTCGACTAAGAACCACCCACACTATCTTCATTTTTCTTAACGCATATACTATTGGCTGCTATCTTTATGTATGATTGCAAGATTCAAACCCGAACTAAATGCTCTCTAGATAGTGTCTGGATAAATCTTTATCCATTTTATTTAATATGCGACATCAATTGACTTTTCTGCAAGTCTAGGATGAATATTTTTTTATTTTTATTTTAACTTTATGAGTTAAACCTCAAATTGTAATATTTAATTAAATGAAGACAATATAAGCCAAACTCAATCGAAAATCTGAAAACAGAAAAATCAGAAAAAGATATTGACACATCTGGGACTCGAACCCAGGACCTCTCCTGGGTTCGAGTCCCAGATGTGTCAATATCTTTTTCTGATTTTTCTGTTTTCAGATTTTCGATTGAGTTTCGCTTATATTGTCTTCATTTAATTAAATAAGTTTATATCTTGGGGAGAGCCATTATACTCCAATATCGACTCTGCGTATTGGGGAGCGGGTCTCTCATTTGGCTGTGCCATTTTTCAAAAAAGTAGAAAAAAAAATAGAAATATACAAAGTGACTTTTTTTTAAAAAAATTTAGTTTTCTCTCTAACCTTTTGGATAAGGTAGGGAAGGGATCTATCGTACGTATGGGATAGACGATCAATTGAAAAATGTACTCACAGAAGTATTGATGCGACGATCTTCATTGCCAAGTTAACGAATTTATTGGATATGTGGTTCTCTTCGCGTTGAGATATTAAAAAATATCTAGGGAGTCCTGGCTACGGCCAAGTTTAACAGCTTCCTCGAAATGACCCACGTACTGGGCGCCAGTTAACTTTTGTTGTTCTTGTAGTGTTAAAAAAATATACTTGTGGATAAATTATCCTTTATTATTTAATTACACAATACAACTTAAAATAAGTACAATTTCAAAGGGAATTATTATGTGAGCAATATGACAAGCAAGTGCTTGGTTCAATCGACACACTAAATTGATTTGTAGAAGATGATTTTGGCCTTTATATAGTCCATCCAATTGTGTTGTAACGTGTGCGTCTGCTTCGGGGTCTATATTGTTTGTTAATATGTTATTGAGTCTTCCTGATAAAGAGGTTATTGGTCCGATGCACGTAGGCACGTGGAATTAGTGTGGTGGCTGGGTACTGGATGCAAGTATATGCGGTTTAGTTGTTTTGACAGTTGTCCTTCTTTCAATATTATTTGTAATGATAGGCGGGATCGTTTGATATGCAATTTCTGTATATCATACAGATAATGATCCTAAGCTGGATGCAGGTGTTGTCCATAGTTTAGGCAAGATGAAGGGCGGGTTGTAGTGGTCGTACTGTGATATCTTCTTGTAGGTGAGAGTCGCCTTGGGTGGTTAACTCCGGCGAGTGCGACGATCGAAAAATATTTGATTTGATGTTATTTTTTGGTAAGTTTCACTCATTACCGTCCCTCAAATAATCATTGTTTTTATATTGCTTATACACAATTTTGTAGGTAAACTTTTAATTAATAGTGTGGTGACCTTTTTTAAGCACTTAACTTACTAGTTTTTGGGTTAGAATTTTATTTGTAATAAACGTCTTTGCGGCCATTATGGCCACTAGGTAGGTGGCCAATGTGGTCTACCGGGCCATATTGGCCTCACAAAATGTAAATCTTTTTAATATGTTAAAAAAATTTCCTATAGGCAATGGCTTCACGAAAACCAATTTCACAAAGAAAACGCCAAACTTTGTGCAAGGTGTCAATGAAAAAGACAATTGAAGATGTACGAAATAAGAAAATGGGTCATACTAGAAATAAATAAAAGTCTTACTAGAAATCTGGAATTGATAGACCTCGCGAGACAAAATAATGTCAACTTATTATCAATTCCTCCATATTCCAGCCACAAAATACAATCACTAAATAAGTCATTCATGGAACCACTGAAAAAATATGTTTCTGATGAGATAAGATCATGGGTAAGGAACAATTCATGCCCACTAACCCAATATGAAATTATGGAAGTTTTTCGACACGCATATCTACGTTCTCAAAGCGGTGAGATACCTGTCGGTGGTTTTCGTGCAACAGGGTTATATCCTGTTAACAGAAATGTTTTTAAAGATCACGATTTTATTGATATGGACAATGAGCCAGAATGTAGAATCACCAATCAAGAAAATATTACACCAAAACCAACCACTTTAGGTTCTACTCCTGCAATAGAAAATGAATCTGTTGACATGACGTCCACCATAAATGAACCTGATATGAGTCATGCGTTGGCTACTGGTGTAGCCTCTGCTTCAAGAGACGAGAACAGCACACCACCTGTCCGTGTTGAACAACTTGTAGTTCCCATTACGAGGTCGCCACAGCCTTCAACTTCAATAGATCAGAATTTTGATAACGCCGTTCCAATTGTCTCCAAAACCAGAAAGAGCACTTAGAAAAACTACTAACCGAGGCAGAAAGGCTGCTACGTCAACATTGCTTACTTCATCCCCGTATAAAATGAATTGCAAGACTCTTTAAAAAAGAAAAAAATTAAATCGAAAAGACTATGGGTAAATGCAAAAAACGAAAGGTCAAAGGTAAAAAGCCAAAGTCAAAATCTAAGGGGGTACAAATGTCTAGCTCGGAGGAAGAAAATGAACCATTGTACGATGAAAGTTCTGACGAAAGTCCTTATTTGTTTTTTGATTTTTTTTTATTTGATATGGTGGGCAATATGGCACACTTCATTTGTGGCCAATATGGCTCTGGGCCATATTGTCCTACTTCATTTATATTTTAAGATTATTCAAGATTATGAAAAAAGTTCATTATAGCCATGTTTCGAAGTCAAATAATCTTAAACTTATAATTGTTTTGTACCATTAAGTTCACGGGACTGATTTAACCAATAAAAGCTGTTTGATCTCAAAATTTTCGTACTTTATTACCAAAAAGGCTTATGGTGTGCCATATTACCCGAACTTACTCTATTTGGTTTCATAATAGAATGTAGGTACCTACCTGTCCTACCTACTCCTTTCATATGAAGATTTTTTAAGTGAATCAAAATACTATTACTAATAATCATTTTTTACTAGTAATAAGATCGTTTTTTACTAAAATCCCTTTATTCTAAAATCATTTTGTTCTGAAATCATTCTGTACTAAGATGATACCAACTTTATAAAAATTCATGTTCCGACAATATCAAGACAATCCATTTTTTTTTTTGCCCACATATAGAACTAATATTAGGAAAAAAATCCCCGATTCCCCGTATATGTGCGCAATATACTCGTAATACAAAATTTTACAATATAGACATTTTTAACAATATCCTTCAGAAATACCGAATAGAAATAACGCGTACGATCGAAAATTAATTCAAGCATGTATAATGTATCGGGAGTACTCCTATCCTTATCCTATTTTCCTCTTCCTCTCCTCCTAACCAAAAAAATAATTTTAAGTTATAATAAAACTCCATCTTCAAGTAACTTTAACATAGGAGACCTTTTTGGCTTGACTTAATTTACTTTTGTATATAATATGTAGGTACCTCTATATTTTATGTATAAGCTGTTTGTCTACAAATAAATAAATAAATGATTTTCACTAAAATGCTACGATAAGATCTTTTTTACTAAAATGATTTTGTTCAAAGGTCAATATTTTGTAATAATTTTGTGATAACTAAGATCAATGTGTGCGCTGTTTATTTATTTATTTATATTTACATGGTAAGAATTATTGTTAACATTTCAATTTTTAACCTGACTAGGACAAGCTTGTGTTGAAATTAGTAATTTTATAAAGTAATAAAATTAATATATGTAAGAACAATATTGTTACAATAATGGGTCTTACTGATAATGGGTACCTAGGTACTTATCGGAAGACAGCTAATGCATTAAAATGTAAACATGTTTGCTGACCGTGTATTGATATTTGATTTGAAATAATATTACGCTATTTATTTTATTTTTTTACATTAACTCCACACAGGAGGCGCTGAGGAAAATAACTTCCCTCAGGGCCTAGGTATGTGATCTTTGAAGATGCTGTGTGGAGGGTCTTTTTGGGGAAAGGAAGGAGTGAACACGGGTCTTGAAGAGACCCATGTTGTAGGAGGGAGGAAACACAGAGGCCGGCAAATCGTTCCACAGCCGAGGCGTTGAACTCAAGAACGAGTCATAGAAACGACCCGTGTGAAACGTCTCATGTGACTAATGTCAACCGTGTACAAATGTTTTGCGCGTGTTTGGCGTGTTTCCCGACTATGCACCGGTGCCGAGGGGATCAATGACGCTAGTTCCTCGGAGCATCTTCCATTGTAATACCGGTAGAACAAGGACAGCATTCCCACCTGACGCCTGTGCTCTAAAGATTGCAGTCCGTCTGTTAAGATGGGAGAATCTATGAAATGCACGGCCCGTTTCTGCACAGAGTCAAGGGTATTTTTCAGGTATTTTGGAGCTCCAGATCAGAGATGGCTGCCAATTTCAACCGCCGGGCGCACTTGCGATTTGTACAGGGTTAGCAGTTGTGTACTATTAAAGTATCTGCGGGCCCTGTACAGTACGCCCAGTTTCTGAGAGGCTAACTTAACTCTGATTTCGATGGAGCCCCCGTACCTGAGCTGGTCACTTAGAGTTACACCAAGCATATCGAGTATTTTAGTATATTTATTCAGTTTTATTTTTTTTATTTTACAATATTTATCTTACAAAACTTATCAATTGTAAGATATCTCTCATAATCTTTATTAAAAGGTTACTAAGAATGGGTTGTTTAAAAAAAAATTAACAATTCATCAAATATTTGAGATTAATTTTCACGTTCTGTGAAAGCTCTATTCAAGTTCTGTGATTATTTCAGTTTTATGAAGCAACTGGTCTATAATAATATAATAACAGAACTTACACATAGCGTGAAATTAACTAAATATGTAGTTGTAAAGCGGAATATTTGATGAATTGTTAAAAAAAATTTAAACAACCCGGCCTAAAATGAAAAGAAAACATATATGTATATAATTATATTATGCTATTAATTTAAAAGGAAAATATAAAGACAAAATTATTCAATATATGCTATTTTTAAAATACAAAAAAGAAAAAAAAATTGGCAATCCTCGGCCAACACAAATAATTTAACAATCTTTTTAAAAGCGCACACGCGATTAGGACCTATTTTGTTATTTTACTCTTTTTTATTTGAAATACATACATACCTATGACAGATTTAAATCCGTCGCTAGGTGGCGTCGAGACAAATTATGTCTTCACCTTGATTTAACACTAACAGTGTCTCTGTCGCAAAAATAAAGTTGGTTGTTTTCAGGTGGAAAAAATATAATAAGCATTAATTGTTGAATGAAACACTAGTATATATTGAATCATTTGGCGGGTATAAGATAAGCCGCCATAGCTCAATTGGGAGAGCAGCTGACCGGCAATCAGAAGAGCACGGGTTCAAGTCCCGTTGGCGTCATGTATTTTTACTCGGAAGATTTTTTCAATGTGGATGAGTGTTTCAGTCTGATAATTATTGCTTATAATAATTGTTACCCTTTGTGCTATGCATAAAAATCTTGTCTTAAAACGTTAGTTTAACAATTAAAAATAATAATTAATGAATAGGTAGGTGGTTTGGTGGTAAGTACATAAATATGATTATAACAGTTGTAATGGAAATAGCTGATAATATTGCCAGACTAGGTACATAATAATACTTTGTGACAATAATCCTTGATTATAGTTCGAAATACTGATGAAATATTTCAAGAGGATGTGTTAAGATATATTTACTTATATTTTTTTTTGTTAATTAATGATGAAATTAAATAATTAATTTTAAACTAAAGTACATAGCACTTGATAAATTACTATTAATAGGTACAATATAATCAAAACTAATCCTAGAAATTCATCCTCTGTAATATAATAATTAGTGTTGGGTTGATCTAGTAGTAGCTTGATTTGTGATTTAAAGGCTTTATAATTTTCTTCATACTTGATTTTATATGGGAGGGCATTAAAAAAATTTATCCTGTAAGTATAATGATGTTGAGAAGCACTCGTTTTAAATTTTGGGATTTCTAGGTTTCCACGTGATCTTAATCGGTTACTTATTTTTGTGATTCTTGATTCTTCTTTTGAACAACTTCATCACTCACATTAGTCTACTAGTTTTCGTTTTGTACAACCAGTGGTTAATCAATTTTGTATCCTTCCACCGGTCCTGCCTATAAAATATGAGTTTAGTTCCTACCGACTCGCTTACAATGTTATATTATGTATCTGTGAAGCGGTATATTACAAAGGCTAGCGCACACCGCACTGTGTTAGCGGGGCAGTGGTGTCACCTACTTCCTAGGCTTTATAATGGCAGGCGGAGGTGCCATGTTGCATAAAAATAATAATTAACATTAATAATCTTAATAATAATAATCTCCAGGATGTGGGGAGGATAGTGCAATCCCACACGTCCCATATAGTTATACATATTTATATATTTTCATAGTAAAGAAATAAGAACGTAAATAGAAAATAAAAATAATAGTAATAAGAATTAGTAATAACAAAAGTAAATATTCAATTATTATGCAGGGAGTGATCTTAAGTGCGCTCGGGCCCATCGCTCACTCATGAGTGCTGGAAAGCTGCGGTCACCAACGTGTTGTCGGAGGCCATTAGCCGCATCCTGGCTCCAGTGACCCGGTATCTCATCAGACTGGCGAATCCATGGAGACCTAATTCTGTGAACATTTTTGAAGCGCTGCTATACCTTCTGAATCCAAATATAAATTAAATACTTAATTTGTTAACTTCAGAATAGGTGTTGGAGGGAATGTACATACCTATCTTGTGTTGTATCTAATATGTCAATTAAATTTATTAAAACTATCAGAGCTTAGAATAGAATAATTACTAATGAAAACTTAACTTAAATAATACATAAAATTATAAACTAATTAACTAACTATAAAATATAAACTGACTAATACTTAAATTACAATCATGATCAGCCCTTAAATTTGATTTCTTTCGATGTATCTTGAAAAACAAAATCGAGTAATTATCTACCCACAGCGTAGGGAGTGTGGCGAACCCATCGCTCAGGGAGTGGAAACACAAACCTGCAATAGCCATCCCAAGCCAAGGTGTGAGCTACCGTGCTCAGGCTGAATGTCCTAGGGAATAGCGTCACGAACGGTGCCTCCGAGAAACAAGGTCGCATCTCGGAGTATTTAGACCTCACTCCAGCACTCAGGGCTCTGCTGGAGTGGACCTTCTATTTCCCTGGGAACTTGTGGGACAAAAAAAATTGCACTATTCGAAAACTAGGGGCCTTTCGGGAACCTAGGAGTGCTGGGGCCACCTCTGTGGATTTCCTTCCTGAGGCCGTAGGAGGAACCAAGAGGAGAAACCGTAGAGAGGTGAGCTTAGGCCACCTCCATGAACTCTTCCCTTGTGGGGCCTTCGAGGAACCAAGGGGAAGGGCACCCTTCCAGCGCGGGGCCTTTGTGGAACCAAGGAGGAGTGAAGTGGAGAGATGATGTCCTCTTCCCATGTGGGGCCTTCGAGGAACCATGTAGGAGTGAAGAGGAGAAATGAGGCCACCTTGGTGAACTCTTCCTCCGTGGGGCCTTTAGGGAACCAAAGAGGAGTGAGGATGAGAGATGAAGTTCTCTACCCTTCTGGGGCCTTCAGGGAACTAAGGTGGAGTGGATTCTTCCCTTGTGGGGCCTTTAGGGAGGTGGACTCTCCGTCGTGGAGCCTTCGGGGAACTAAGGAGTGGAGAGGAGAGATGCTTCCGTTCGCAATTCTTTATTTTCCCATAGGTTTTATTACCTATTAACATAAAAGCAGGCACATACACACATACTTCCCAATGCAGAATATCATTAATATACCTACTGATGTCACTGAAGACCGACTCTGTTTCACGTTGTCAGACGGTCACTTCCTCCTGAATAAGGTTTTTTCATGAGTTTCCTTATTTCCAAAGGCGAATGCGGTGGAATTCCAAACAAAAGGACATGGCCGTCTCTAGAGGTCACGATTTCAAGCGTAAAAGTGTTTTTCCGCAGGTTTTTGCTGCTAGGCCCTGTGGGCAACTTTTTGGTTCGGCTTGTTGTGACCATTTTATAAATCCGATAGGAACTGGTTCCGAAATTGCCCGTTCCTCAATGATGTCATATATAATATACAGCCACGTGATATTATTATTCACAACGTAGTATTACCGTCAATCTTTCCATATCGGTAGAGATACTCAAATTTACAAAATCAAATTACCTACTTATACCTAGGGGGGCAAGTTCTCGTGCGACCTGCTAACGGAAGTAGCGCCATTCTTTGATGAATCCTTGAAATCGAAACCGAATTATAACGATAGCTTTGTTTGAAATTTCACGTAAACACGTACTGCGGCGCGTACGGCGCGGCGGCAGACATGCACTCAAACGGTTCTTAAATTCAACCAAGCAGACGGAAGCTTATTAATACTGTTTGATGATGATTTTTTTTTAATTAGGCAATTCACACACTTTTTAGCAGGTTATTTGTAACTCGAGAATGTTTGTTTAAAAAAATTGTTTGGAAAACGGTATGTAATATTTCACGTCACGCTTTAAAAAATTAAGGTAAATTAATTGTTTGCGCCCATACATATTTAATATGAATATAAATAAATAGTTTTGTCCATAAACAAACCCAAATCTTAAAATATATATCCCAAACCACCTAAAACAATCAGTTGTTATATTGATTCACAAAAATGGAATCAAATCGGAAATACATAATTATCGGCCAATATCTCTGCTCAACTAAAATAAACTAAGTAAAAAATCGTCTCACCCTCTACCTAGAAACTCATAAAATATTATCTAACAACCAGTTCGGCTTTCGACCAGGGGTCCTAGCATGGTCGATCGATATAGGTTTTATCGAAAATATCGGTAACTTGTCATCGCTCCCGAGCACGATTGCAGGCCGCTAACGAACAAAAAACAGTTCACAATGACTAAGGGTTCTTGAGTTATTTGACGTGAACTGTTATTTCTTCGTTAGCGGCCTGCAGTCGTTCTCGGGAGCGATTACAAGTTACCGACATTTTCGATAAAACCTATATCGATCGACTATGCTAGGGGGGCAGGTCTAGGAACAGAAAATGCAATTGCTAAACTGACGGATATTATTTCCAATAATATTGACCGGGGAAATAAATCTATTGCTCTCTTCTTAGAAGCTTGTCTATTTGGAAGATGGTTCGTTCTCGATTTATCTTATTACGTCCGTTAACGTTAAGCGGTCGAATTGGTAGCGGTTCCTAACGACGCGTCTTTAACGATTAACGAGTACAACGGAAAGCTAACCTTTACGACGAATAATAAATATATCGAGCCATCGGACCATCGAGAACCGAGTGCCTAAACAAGATGTTTACACGAGTAGTGGGAGGCACTGGAAAGACCACAGAATTGTGTTGTGAGCGCTTTGTAAGTAATGTCGAATACCACACCATACTTTGGTTAGGCAGCATTCTAACTTCACTTTACCTTTTTATGAGATGCGAGGTGACAAAATTTGCAAAGACGACTTCTCATTTTCTATTTACCCACTACTGATTTTGAGGTTGAATCTTTTAAATAAGATGTTTAATTATTGCCATTTTATAACACTTCTAAATGTGCAGATAGAACCATATACGACCAACTTGGGTATAATAATTCATTATATGAGGTTCTAGCTATATTACACTGATGTCATTTCAAGGCTGGGGTACGTTCCAATTAAATATTTTCCTTTAACATATGTTATACTATAATACATGTATACAAGATTCAACCTCAAAATCAGAAATTGTTAAATAGATTATGAGAATTCGTTTTGCAAACTATGACACCGAGAACATGGTACGGCGAAGTAAGAAGCGACGAACTAGTATAACTATACTAGTATAACTGTAAACAAAACGTTCAACTATCAGATCAAACAAAATGGCAATTGCAGAAGGCTCAAAGTGATGTTAGAACCTTGAAAAATAAGTGGAAGCTTTAAATTAAAACAGATACAACACAGATGGACCAGAAAATTATTTTGATTATAGAAATGAGCAAAAGAAATGGTTTTGCATTCAGCAAAAGAAAGAGTCATTTTTGAAAAATATGACAGTTAGAACCTTGTCTAACTGAGGTGACGATAATACGAACATGTACCTGGACCTATCTATCTAGTTTAGTAGCCGAAAATAATATATATATAAACTGTTTTACATACATATTTAAGAACATAAGAAAAAAAAGTCAATTTTCCCTTGCTTGGGTGAAATTGATATTTTTTTCATTTATCGACATTCTTTCTTGGACAGATATCAATTTCATTGGCCTGTCTAGGGACTAGAAACCGAAACGTCTTTTGTAAATTGGCGACATCAGTTTTTTCTCAGATAACACTTCCAGGAATTTTGTCTTCAGTTCTACTAGTTACTCTCAGCCTATTTTCGACAAGTACATATTGCTTATAAGGTTACTTTAGTTCATCTGACAAATCTCTATAAATTTAATTCATATAAAAATTATATCTAATAGATATATATAAAAATTTTGGTTCCTTATATTTGCTTTCGCAAATCTCGGAAAGTAGTCGATAGATTGACTCAATTTTTTTATAGAACATTGCATTTTAGCAGAAGAGTGTTTCTATATATAGTGGTTAGCTGTGGCGTTATGAAATTTGTATTAAAAAAGTAGGTCTCCATGCGTTTGGGTCCACAAATCTCGGAAAGTAATGGATGGATTGACTCAAAAATTTTACAGAACATTGCATTTCAGAAGAAGAGTGTTTTTATTTATAATGGTAAGCTTTGGTGTTATGAAATTTATGAAAGGAGGGTAACGAAGGAGGTGGGGTTCGCGGGAAGAGTGATGAGGGAGGGTGAAGACGGGGAAGGGGAACCCAGGAGGGGAAGGGGACGCGGAAGGGGAACGGGGACGCATGAGAATGGACATGCAAGGAGAAAAATTTTATTTCTTTGAATGGCATAGCAACGCGTGCCGGAAACCAGCTAGTAGTTATAAAAAAATTGAATATGAAAAAATATACAAAAAAAGGTATTTTCGTCCAATAATAGATGTCGCTTAAAATTAGATAAGGAGCAATCTTTATTTTAATCTAAAAATTGTAATTCATGGTTGACGATTCAGGTGATCATTTTTAGATTTTTTTTATTTATTAATTATGAATGATAATATTATTTATTTTTTTACATGATAGTACAAGTAAAAAAGATAAATAACTTTTTTCGAAATTCAAACTTTTAGGGGTGGTTTTGAGGTAAAAAGATAAAATTAATCCAGCGTGTGCGGCCAGATTTATTATTTTCCGATGTTACGATACAGGTCAATCACAATCGAGTCGAGCGCCCGACAGGCTCTCAGCAAGTAAAATCGTAGGTACCTCACACTAAGGATTTTTAGTAAGTACGTCTTTTTGTATGGGAAAAAAATGTTGGAATTTCGGAAAAAGTTATTAATCTTTTTTACTCCTAGCAAAAAAAAACAAAACAACATTCCAAAAAGGACCATACTACATGGCCATTAAAGTATATAACAACCTTCCACATAACATTAAACAAATACAAGATACACACAAATTCAAATCGTCACTAAACACTTTCCTTGTTAATAAATGTCACTACACGTTGAGTGAATACCTCACGTAAATGAAACGCCTATTTTTATTGGTATATATATTTGTATTTTTTTTTCCATTGGAATATTGTTATTTTATCTGTATAAACATTGTAACTATAATAAAACAAATAATATTATATAAACATTGTAAATAAATAAATGTGGTTAGCTGGAAGAAATGGGGTCTACCCATAAGCTACACCTTTTGTAATTTTTATTTTACAATAAATATTTTTTGATTTGATTTGCATCATATAGAATCACCTCCCGAGTTAATGCACTTTACCTCCGGACACACTGTGTATATAAAAATTTAGGTTCCGTATTTTTGTGTCTGTAGATCTCGAAAAGCAACCGATGGATTGACTCATTTTTTTTACAGAACATTGCATTTTAGAAGAAAAGTGTTTTTATATATAATTGTAAGCTCTGGCGTTATGAAATTTGTAGGAAAAATTTACCACAGGCAGTGCACGAGTTGTTTGAAAATGTATGTATTTCATATTTTCAACGAAGGAGGTGGGGTTCGCGGGAAGGAGACGTGGGAGGGGGGAGACGGGGAGGGTGGAAGGGGAACGCAGGAGGGGTTGGGGACGCGGGAGAGGAACGGGGACACATGGGAATGGACACGTAGGGAGAAACAATTTATTTATTTGAATGCCATTGCGACGCGTGCCGGGTACCAGCTATTAGATAATAAATACATAAACCTTCAAATTGAAGTATCTTCCATGTAAATTTGAATGGAAACCAATGTTTCCACTGATTCAGAACCTTTCGATTCTATGCCCGAGAGATCCATTGAAATGCAGCACTGTCTCTCTTACACTTTTCGTATCGTATCGTATACTCAATCGTATATTCAATTCTATCTGATTTTAAATTTGTACCGATAGATCGAATTTCTGTATTTGAAATTTAAGGCCCGAAAGGCCATAATTTTGGATCATGGAACCGGCTCATTTTGCATTTCTTGTATTCTTAATTATTCTTTGCACGAACCGAATGAAAAACCCACACATTTTTGGAGAAGACAGAAAACCATTGTTGAATTACTGTTCTAAATAATAATATATGTATCTTCCTTCTAATCTTCGCACGGTCCGAATTACTAGACCGAAAATATGATATTTTACAGTGATTAAATAAGTAAGTAACTAATACATACCTATATACTATGTATCTCAATTTATTTATTCAAATCAGTATTCATTCTTGCTCTATTTCAGAGGGATAGAAGATAACAAACGGCCTTATAATGTTTTATAAAATTATAAGTATTCTCCAATTTGCATGGAGGAGTGGGAAACATTCAAAATCTTTGTTAAAATCTCACCCTAATATGAATAAATAGGTACATTCACAATATGAATAAATAGGTTCAGACTCATAGGCACGGGTACTTATTTAAAAAAATATTTCTTTATTTTGATAAGTGATCAGTTAGTAGCGCTATTTAGTGGTATTGGGGTCATAAATAAAGCATTTGTTTCCGAAACAATTTTATTTTATTTTTATCGTGGTTCACTACATTTGTTTGTTTTTTGTTTTTGTTTTTGAATATTTATTTAGATGTATGCAAAAAATTTTCATACATCTATTAAGAAAATATAGACAAATACAATTAAGATATACAGTTACATCTTTACAAATACCTTTTAAGAGGAAAAATAAAGATAACTACACAAAAATACATTTTAAGGAAAACAGATAACTATGCGACTAAAATAACATTGGTACGATTGTTACAAATCAAAAAACATAATGCACATATCCTGCGAAAAGTGCCAAGACTTGAGGCTTCCTTTACGGCATTCGGCAGGCTGTTATAAAGTTTTTGCCCTTTATAAAACGCGCTATTTTGTGTGCACGAAAGTTTAGTTTTGGGAAGCCTAAAGTCTCCGCGTCTTCTCGTAGGATATTGTGAACATTTTCTTGAAACATAATGTTATTCTGCAGATAATTTGGGAGCATATTATTTTTAAGTTTGTGTATCATTGTTAATGTGTTATATTTTTTATTATATGTTGTTTTGTTGTCATCATATTTAAATTGTTTAAATTAATTTGTGACTTAGCAGAGGTGCTTGGGTTTATGGGTCACGGGTGAGGTTTGTCTTTTTTCTTTGCCTACGTGGCGGGCCTGATCCAGAGAGACTTTTCTTTTTTTTTACATGAGCTCCACACAGGAGGCCCTGAGGAAAATAGTTTCACTCAAGGCCTATGTCATTTTTGGGGATGCTGTATGGAGGGTTTTTTTAAGGAAAGGAAGGAGGAAAGAGTTCTGGGAAGGAAAAGGGTTTAAGGGGAGGGTAGGAATCTGGGGTTCAGTGTGTCCTGGTCATCCGCCTCCAAGACCTCGACAAACCTCACCCCATGAACCCAGGCACCCCTGCTAAATCACCAAACGTAGCGAACCACTTGGGGTGACTTATGGCAGAGGTGTTGGTTATCCAATAAAGGTTACCCGTTCCCACCTCCCAAATGCGGGACTGGTGGAGGGACACCTTTTTACTCTCTCGACCCATCGCCTTGTATCGCAGTGGGAGGGATGGATTCGTACGTCCGTCACTCCTGTACCCTCAGATTCCTACCCACAATGCATACCTTTTTATCTTTCCAAACTTCTTATCCTCCCTTTTTCTAAAAAGACCCACAACAACGCATCCCCAAAGATGACATAGGCCTTGTGTGGGAATTATTTTCCTATGGGCCTCCTGTATGCAGCGAATGTAAAAAAAACTGTTCTCCCCACAGAAGAAAAGTCCACACTCTTTCACCTGACAAAAACTAAATTTATTTGTCATGTCTTCCTCTCGGGATACCTACCGACTTGCCAAAAATAGCGAAATTGTACTTGACATTAAAATCGGAAAATTCTAACATCTACCACATCATCAAGATTACTTAAGAGCGTTTAACCAGCCAGCGGCCGAAAATCCACATTTCGTCGAAAGTTGTTCTTACGATCGTGCAGGGCGGTTACAATGGGAAAGATTAATTATTCTCCGTACCAGCTTTTTAAAATTATAACTCAATATCGATTTTATTTCATTCCAAATTTGCTTTAATTTATACCTACATCCAAAAATGCTGAAAGGCGTCATGGTAAAACTATTAAAATAATGTACTTTTTGTAATTATTTTTTGATTTTAAGTATTTATCATTTTTCAATAATGTCTAAGTTAAATAAGAATGTTAAAAAAACTGAAATATATTAGTTTGTAAGTGCGCAAATAAATACACAAACGGACCAATTTTCGTCAAGAAACACATGTACGTACATATTTTTTAATGATTTTATTTAAACTAAAATTCAAATTCTAAAACATGCGATACCCAGATAATGTATTGATTTATTTTACTGCATTATTATATGATTTGAAATGGGTGTGGTATAAAACAAAATCTTTTTTGAAAATTTAACAAATCTGCCAACGACCTATGGTATAACCTTATTATACTAAAAATAAACATTATTCTCAAAATTTAAAACATGCGAATGCTAGATAAACGAACAATCTGTCGAAATCCATTTATATTTTTTTATGGAAAAGAGTCAATACGTTTAAAAATAACATATTTCTGGTTTTCTCTGGTAATACCCTCTTAACGTTGAGAGAAAGATCAGTGAAATAGGTGTTAGGGGACTAAAAGACTGTCTTAGAAACTGTTGTGAAGTGAAGATTGCCCTGATGATAGCAAACATTAGATAAGAGAGGAATAAGAAAAAGACGTCAGAGAAGCAAGATTAGTTTATACAACATAAACAAAATGAAAATAGATTTACTCCTGCAACATACATAATATTTCAGAAAACATACAAGGCAGATTTTTTTCAGTGAAAACGATAATTATGATCAACCTACTGAGAACATTCGTATAAGGATTAATCGAACACCGATAAATGGGTGCAATTAAATTTTTAAAATACCGGTATTATTGGCATTTAAACCCCCGGCTTTAGGAATACGTAGGCGTGAGCCAGACTTTACCCACTCAACCGCCGCTGGTCGGTTCATAATCACCAGAAAGCTCTATTACTTACCAGAATTGATGTGCCTAAGTAAAAATATGTATAAATGGGAGCCATGACGCTATGCGTTCATCGGAAATGCAAATTTGCATACGATCGAAAACAAGTTCAGATCTACATAAATAAATCATCGTAATATCGATGACCACATGGACCTTTTGTTTTAAATAGACCTGTTTTATATGATGCCTGTTTCTACATCAGACATCTTTTTTGAGATGAGTCTTTAAGGAAGGAAACAAATGAAGGGATTTTTTTCTGTTATGAAAATTAAAGGCACTTTTTTAATCGGATGATACCAGCTTTTCAAAAGTGTTTTTCAAAATCTTTTATTTGTGCGCACTTGACTGATTTGCAGTAAATGTACAAAAATGAATACATTCTCCTTAAAATGTACGTATATGACTGATTTCGTTTTAAGGGTGACAAATCTGTTAAAAAAGTTTAGAGAAAAACGCATTCAAAGTTTTGCTGAAGGATAATTCAACACACAAACTGTTTCAAACGGTTTCACATAAAATGCTGCATTTCCACTTGTAAAAAGTGTTTTTCCCCAAGATAATTAAACTCGCGTCGTCTATGAAAGAGTAGATAATGAACTATTTTAAGTATCGGAATTACGATATTAAGAATCCGCTGATAATGCAACTCTGATGCCGCGCCGTGCGCAAAACCATATTCGTACTTGAAGTATCTTAAAATGCTACCTTTGTAATTCGGTTTCGAATTCAAGAATTCGTCAAAGGATGACGCCATTTACGTTAGCTGAAGTATCGGACGTTATTATTACGCTAACGTCTGTACAGTTGAAATTTAAGAATCTGGCAGATAATGCAACTTTGATGCCGCGCCGTACGCAAAACCATATTCGTACTTGAAGTTTCTTAAAAAGTTACTTTTGTAATTCGGTTTTGAATTCAAGAATTCGTCAAAGGATGGCGCCATTTACGTTAGCTGATCGCACGAGGACGTGCCCCTGGCAGGTATAAATACTACGGATTTGTAAATTTGTGTATCTCTCCGGATATGGAAAGATTGATGATAATACTTATAGTTGTGAAAAATAATATCACGCTGCTATATATTACATAATATATATGACGTCATTGCCTATCGCGGTTACTTTGTCCTGGTGACTAGCTGTCACTGGATTACAGGAAATATCACAGGAAAGATCCGAGGAACCGGTTATTTTTGGAACCCGTTCCCATCCGTTTTTAACTGCTGGTCACTATAAATATATGTACGAGAGTGATATCTATTTTAAATGTACGTGCATTACAGATTCCTCTCTTATATATTTTTTTTTGCCTTGGTCTCGATTAAATCATTAAATTACTATTATTATTTTAATTGCTGATTGTTAATTAATTTACGTGAATACTAACAATCATTGACTTCCTGTATTGGAATTTTCCTTGTAAATCATATATTTTATCAGCCTTTGGTATCGGAATGCCTGTTTAACTAGTCAATAATAACTCATGCAATAGGTCAATTATTATTATAATGCAGTATTCAAGGTTTTGTACTACGTAGGTGAGATCATAATTAATATCATAATATTTGTATGAATTTTCTTTCGACTTCAAACATAATTCCTACGATAACCTTTTTCCTGAACAAGATATTTTTTATTTTTTACTTAATGAGTAAAACCTCAAATTGTTATATTTAATGGAATGATGATAATATTAGCGAAACTCAATCGAAAATCTGAAAACGGAAAAATTAGAAAAAGATACGGTCAGAATATAAACCTAGGACCTTTGCCTATCCGATTTGCCTATCTGTCACTGAACACTAACAAAACTCAAGTTTTACAATTTTGTCCAGTGCAAGCTACACCTATAAACATAAATGTAAACTTCAATAATAATATTATCGAACCTTCCCAAACTTGTTTACTGCTGGGAATACAACTAGATGCAAATATATATATATATATATATATATATATATATATATATATATATATATATATATATATATATATATATATATATATATGTATATATATATATTTTTTTTCTGAGTTTGCTAACCATATCATTGAAAATAACCATAGTTTTGAAAAAAACACAGGGATAAATATTCTTCATATTAATCATAAAGGAAAACGTTTAGATAACTTAGAAGCTTTTGAAATTAAAAAATCCCTTAAAAATAATGAATCTATTATCAACAAACAAAAAATATTGTCATATAGCCCAATCATGGATTTGTTCCCCTACCCACCCACTCTACACTAATACCTACCCACCCAATCTACATTATTAACTAACAACGGCTCCACCCCTACCATAATAAAACATTGTTCTAAACTCTCAAATTAGTATAAGCTTTCCCTGACGAAGGAACGTTTGTTCCGAAACCGGTCGGATTTGCACATTTTATAAGTGGTTTATACAAAGTTGTATTGTTTCATTTTATTATAATGGATAACCACAAAGTAATAGCTACATTCAAAAATATATATTTTTTCTTTTGTTCTAGGTACACTGAGAAATATATTAAACATCGAATCGGTAATGGCCGCATACTATGGTTATGTATATTCAATAATAAAATACGGAATTATCTTTTGGGGAAACTCAGTAAACGCCAAAGATGTTTTTATCATCCAAAAAAGATGTATAAGAAAAATGACAAACTCTGCTAATCGGGATTCATGTAGACCTATATTTAAAAATTTGAAAATTCTTACAGTCACCGACATATATATAATGGAGTTATGCATGTTAGTGCGACCATCTCCAGAAAATTTTCCACAAAAAAACTCTACACATAAACACGCTACAAGGTTTACAGAAAATTTGTTAATACCAAAAGCAAACAAAACAATTTTCCAAAAAGGACCCTTTTACATGGCCATTAAAGTATACAACAACCTTCCACATGATATTAAACAAATACAAGATACACTCAGATTTAAGTCATCACCAAAAACATCCTTTCTGAACAGGTCTCATTACACATGTGAATACCTCATATAGGTACAACTGTTTTTATATTTATATTTATATAATAAATTAAAACAAATTCACTTTGTATTACACCACTTTTATATTTATATTTCATTTGTGTTCATATCTGCATAACATGTTAGGTTAACTGGAAGAAATAGGATATAGGTACCTATAAGTTATACCTTTTGTACTAAATGTAAATTTTGTATAATAAATGATTATGATTTTGATTTTGATTGATTCGCCATATATAACAGTATGATACAGTCTGTATCATACTTCGACTTAGAACTACAAACATATCTTCATTTTCTTAACGCATGTTTTTATTTGCGGCTATCTTTATGTACGATTGCAAGATTTGAACCCGAAATAAATGCTATACAGATGGTGTTATGGATAAATTTTCACCATTTTTATTTTTAATATGCGACATCTATTGACTTTTCTGCAAGTATAGGATGAAATTTTTTTTTATTGAGTAAAACCTTAAATTGGATATGATTTTAGATTTTCACGGCCAAAAGTATTTTTGTTGTTTATTTTTGGGGTGTTATGCCGTGTTACGCTACCTCATCCTTTAGCCAACGTTTCGGACAGCGTTACAGTGTCCATCATCAGGGCAGATTTGTAAATGTTAGTGGTAAAATGTGTGCTTAAGTACTTCGAAGCAATACCGTGTTGCCAGCTCCACTCCACTGCGAGCTGGAATTACAGTATACTTGAAGATGGTTTTCTGCATTTAGTTTTGGTGTAGCCGTCAATTACCGGATACAAAGAACTATTGAGCTTAGCTCCGTCGTCTCTATTAATGTTAATAGGATTTTTATGAATTTCAATTGCCTCTGTAATTAGGCGTGCTCTATAAGTTTTGTGTCTTCCCAGGACTTCAGGAACAAATCCAAAGTAATGGCCGGTTTCAATTAAATGCTCGGCGATTGCCGATTTGTCAGGGTGGCCAAGTTGAGACCCTTTTTAAAACTTTTTTATGTTTTCATCAAAAAAATATTTATATAAAAAAAAAGTTTATATTTTTTATTTCTTTTTTTATTTATGAATTTTTATTTTAGTAATTTGTACATTTAAGTTTACAAAATTTCTAATTAATTATAATATTTCATATAGCAAACTAAATTTTATGTAGTTTTATGTAACTCCTACAATACATCTTGAACTTTCCAATCGGTGTGGACTGTTGCGATCCAATGTTTCTGATAGCGCGTTATACTATAACTTCATTCCTTTGTACAGTAAACTGTTCTGCGCATTCGCCTTGTCTTTTTTTGAAGCCTGATATCCTTGCACGTCCTTGTGTTATGTCTGTGAATGTCCTTGTTGAATATAATTTTATTTGAGAAGTATTTTGTAAAATGTTGTTTATTATTTTATGTATAAATATCATCGTATTCAAGGTCAGCATCTGTTTCACGGTTAGCCAATTCAGTACCTTTAACATTTTGTTTACTTTGAAAATATATTTCGCCGAAGTATTATTCTCATTGCCCTGTTTTGGAGAATTTGAAACTTAGTTTGTTCTCGTTCGTTACATAGGAAAAGAATAGTTAAGCAATGGTTAAAACGTGGAGCAAGAATTGATTTGATATCTAATAATAATATTTGAAAACGTATTTTATCACTAATCTAAATCAGTTTTTTGTTTTCGAATATGTTCCGGAATTTTTCATGTAGGTATTTATATTTTATTGCAAAGCGGTAATACTCTGACGTTCTGACAGAATATGTCCTAGGCCCGAGGGGTTAACTTGATTTTGGTCGTACCTACTCTGATATCACGATGAAACACAAAAATTCACCACTGTAGGTTACCATAAATAGGGTGTACTTTTGACTATTATTTACGTCATTGAGGACTTTTATAATTACCGTGACGATTCACGGTTACGGTACCATGACGGCAAAAAAGGCAATAAACATACGATCCTTATCGCTACAAATGATGAAAATACGTGTATTAAGAACTAAGAAGTACTACTTTTTCGAGATGTATGATAATTTATTGACACTAAGGGTGCGTTTCTTCATTTACCGAGACTGCTAAATGCAATGCTCATTGTAAAAATAAACGATCGAAATTTAAAAATTTCTATGCATTTTGACCGTTTACTTTTACAATTAGCATTGCATTTAGCAGTCTCGGTAAATGAAGAAACCCACCATTAATGTCGAAAAAACACATTTTATACCTTATAGCCTAACAGGGAATATCTCAAATATAAAGGTAAACATAAAAATTCACGAAAAAAAATCCCTTCTTGGGATCGCACCCTGTAACTCAAACTGTATACACATTAGTAGTAAAGAAGAAATAAAATATCTTGGAATAATTATCGATAATAACATCAAATGGAAAAGTCAAATAAATTCCACAGCAGACAGAATGAGAAAACTGATCTATATATTTTTTAGACTTAGAAATGCTGTAACATTAAAAATACTGAAAGATATTTATTACGCACTTGCGCACTCTGTACTTCAATATGGAATCATAGCTTGGGCGGGTGCATATAAATCATCCCTACTTCCACTGGAAACAATTCCAAAAATATTAATAAAAATCATCTTAAAAAAGCCCTATTACTACCCAACAATAAATGTTTTCCAAGATTTCCCGGTTCCCCCACTAACAAAAATTTATGACAAAATTGCACTCCTACAGTTACATAAAGATTTCTTTAATAAAAATACTATACCACAATTAAATATTAGTAAAAGAATCATACTTGTTGGAGGATTAACCGTACCAGTAGTACGAACTACAACAGCACAACATCACTATACATTCAAGGGTTTAAAATTATTAAATAAATTACCCCTAGATATACGATCGGATGAAAACTACGACACATATAAAAAAAATTAAATTGAAATACTCTAGTACCACCTCATAACTTTAATTATTGTTTAGAAATATGTTTTGCTTTATCAATCCTTTGAATCATTTATTAACTAACCAATAATTCTATTACATGTATCGTATTTTCTATAAAATTACTATTAGTTTTTGTAATAATATTTTTAATTTTTATACTTAGATGTAAAAGTATTTAGTTGTCCTCTCCTAAACACAAGCAACTGCTTTATTAGGAGAGCGATTGAAATATTGTTGTTATATAATGCAAAATTGTAATTATAATAAATATTTCAGTGAATAAAAAAAAAATATATATTTATTTATTTGTATATATTACAGTTTTTACCTTATTATTAACATTTTTACATAATATACTTTGAAAATATTTTTTACATATTAATAATACATTTCATTATGTTGGGTGTAAGGTAGGTTTGAGAAGGTGAAAATGTTGGTTGGTAATATTGCATGTTTCGAGAACATTTCACTAGGAGAACCTGTGCTGAGGTGTTTACGTGTTTATGTTTAAGTGCGACAAGTACAAGTATTTATGTGTCGTAGTAGAAAGTTAGTTTTTTTTATTCTTTTTTTACATTTTAATGGTAATTGTACATGTACATTGATGATTTAGAAGGAAAAAATATATATTAAGGTATATTTTTATATGTACATTTGAATAGTAAAAAGACATGTTTATGTTTGGTTAGTGATTAAAGTATTTTGAATAAAGTTAATTTCTTGATTTTTGATCCATGCTGTGATATGTTTTTGTGAATGTTTGTAGATGTATTTGCAGTTGTAGTTGTTTCAAAGTAATGGGCATTTAATTAAAAAGTTTGGTGGCATAATACTGAAATTGTCCGTGTGTGTTGTGTGTTATCGGTATGTTTGGGGTTATATTTGTTAAGGACCTGGTTTTTAATATAGTTTTTGGTTGAATTGGAACATGGAGTTTGTTTTGGAGGAAGTGTAGCATAGCAGATTTGGCATAAAGTTGTTTTAGTTGTTAAAGACTTCTAGAACGGCATTTGCAGGATTAGTTTAATTATCGCCTTGTGTGTCTTTTGAATTGGGTCAATTGCTATATTTGTAGCACTTCCCCAAACCAGTATTCCGTATGTGGCAATGGATTGATAAAGTGCAAAATATATGGATCAGAGTATTGTTAGTGGGAAAATGTTTTTAATGGATTTTATTAGGTGCATGACTCCTTTTAGTTTATTTGTGATGAAAGTTATGTGGTCAGTCCAGCGTAAGTGTGTATTAATAATAACCCTCTAGGTTTTTTGTTTATTTGACCCTTTCATTATTCTCGCATTGACAATTGGATGAAGTTTGTTCACAGTCATGCAGAAACAGATCTATGTTTGATGGAGGTTGACCTCTTTGTGTAATACTATGTGTGATCTATTTTGTTTTGATTATATTAACGGTAAGAGTATTACTGTTTAGCCATTTTTTGACAATTGACAAACTTTTTTCGGCTATTATTTCCATGTGGCTGCTTGACAGAGAACAACTGTATCGTCAACGAAGGTCACGATTTTACCTTCAGTTTCAATGTTTCACAGTTCGTTTATGTATATTGGGAATAATAAAGGGCCAAGTAAACTCCCCTGTGGGACTCCGTACGTAATTAAAATTGGTTCACTTATCTTATTATCAATTTTAACTTTTTGAGTTCGGTCAGACATGAAGCTTTTAATTAAGTCGAATTCTACTCCATTAATACCAATGTTTTTTTTAATTTCTTGGAAAGTTTTTCGTGTGAGATTGTGTCGAAGGTTTTACATAGGTCTAAATAAATTGAAATAACTTTTTCTTAGCATCAAGATTATGTGTAATGAAATCCGTTACAGTAGCTATTGCAAGTTCTGTGCTTCTGTTTTTTTCTGAATCCATGTTGGTTCATCGACGGTATTTGTTTGGTTTCCAGATAGTGTTGAAGCTGTTTTTTATAGTTTCTTTCCAGAACTTTTGAAAATGTATTTAGTAGCGTAATGGGTCTGTAGTTGTTTATGTTATTTTTTGTACTGATTTAAAAATTGGAATAACAAGACCTTTTTTAGTAAGCTAGGAAAAATTCCTTCTTTTAGACTAAGATTAATTAAGTATGTGAGTGATTTGAGTAGTTGTTCGCTTAATGTTAAGATAGTTTGGAGTCCACACCATCAGGTCCCGTAGTTGTGTTATTCTTTAGTGATTGAATTATTTTATTGGTGTCTTCTAGTGTAGTATATCTTAAGTACTTTTACAGTAAAAGTACTTAAGATGTACTTTTTGTTTTTGTAGTTATAAATCTTTTTTTTTGTTTAGTAAAAATATATTATTATTAATATTTTGTAATTTGAAGTGCCTGTTAAAATTTTCATTGCTGATGTTAGTAGCAGTGTTTTGAGGTTCCTGAATATCTTGAAGAGGCGGAGATTTTTTGATATTTTCAGCTAGGCTAGCTCCTATATTAGTGTAGCGCTTTTTAATATCATTGAGGATACGTGTAGGATTGTCGTAGAAGTGGATTGGATAATGATTGAATGTGAGGGAGCGGGCCGGATCGGTAGAGACGGGAGATAAATGAAAGGCGTCATCGGTGTAGTGAGTCAGTCTTTATTGTTGCGCTACGTAGCGGAGGTCGAAGCGGAGCGGAGTGACAGTGGTGCCGTTAGTGTTGCTGCTGCGTGATGATGAGTGAAGAAGGTCAGGAGACTACGGCGGTGAAGATCACTGGTCTTCAGGGAGCCGGCGTGTTGCTCTACACCATGGCGGTGTAGAAGTGACCTTGGTCCAGGCGGTCGACCGTCGTCGTGTTGACGAGGTATGGCGGCTGTGTGGCCTTTGAGTCGACACACACACGTGACGCAGGAAGGAACCTTGAGAGGCGATGAGGATGCTGGTTGCTGGCTCGTTGCCGGTTGTTGGTTGCTTGACATTTCATGTCGAGGCGCGATAGGCCGGGCAGCGAGATGGTAGTTGGAGATGGAGTCCTCGAAGGTGTTATGAAGATGTTCCTGAAGTCACCCTGGACATGCGTTAAATCACTTGCTGCGAGAGCGATATCAGCCCGCGTGGGCTGAATAATGCGTAGCGACCATAGACATCCAAATGACTAGACAAGCAGTTACGGGTGAGGGGTCAAACCAAACCATGGAGGGCGAAGAGGGGAAAGATGACTGTGATTCGTTATACAATCAATCTGACAGTAAATAGGCATCTCGCATTACAATATCACCATTTAGTTCTTAAAAGCAAAATCTGCTTTGAATGAATAGACCTTTTTACATGGGAGCGCGAATTGCTTGCCACGATAATAACATATTTGCTAAGGTCAAATGCTCGCCCCAAAAAAACTCGCCCCAATACACATAGCAATATTTTGTTGCCGTGTTTAGTTAAAACACTATTACAAATGTTTCATAATTTACTTACCCCTGTAACCACCGATGAGCACACTGGAGAACCGCCCACATTCGCTATGTGCACATTGATATGTAGATATATTGTATAGAATACGCTACTGTTTTGGCGTTGTATTTCGTTAAATGTATGGATGTTACCTTCTAGCTGTTCACGGCAAGAATGATGACGTCACACATTTTAGATTCAAGCGAGGCTCTATCCCCTCCCCATGGAGCGAGCCGGTTCCAAGGAGGTGCTTCAGCCGGCGCCATGTGGAGGGGGAAATAATACGTTTTTATCACTTAGGGCAGGTCCATGTATATTCATATGTCCGTGGTAGCGACACTGTATCACCGCCCGATGTGTAAATGTCGAACCATGAATGAAGACTGAACTGAGACTCAGCGAGCGAGCGCTTGCTTATATACTCGCGGCGAGTAATTAATCTCACGGTAGGCAATGCTGGGTGAATTCACGCAAAGCTGAGAAATCGCTCGTACCTTCTGTGGGCACTTGTATGGTACAGCCACACGTTCTAGGCCTTTCGCGTAAGTGGCGGAATTATTATTTACGAGGCGGCGCGGCCGTAGTAACTGACTGTAGGTATTTCGTAGTTTCCAGCGTGTTCGGTGGTAGTCCAGTGACGGCGCAATGAATTCGGCAGACGTGGCCGCCACAAATGTTTCCTTTGGGGGGTACAGACATACGTTCACCGTTTGTCTTATATTAGATTGTTGTTATTTAGTGTGTAAGAAAGAACTGTAGCATTATATGTTTAAGAACAAAAGCAAAACCATCAGCGAGTTGAAATTTGACGTTTTTGAATTTTTGAAATTCACTCACTTCAATATTATCCTTGTAACTATATTCCACACTTTCAAAATTATCGTTGCTGCAAGTAGTATTCTAGTGGTCTACGGAGACGTCACGGTGTGGTGTGTGAAAGGGTACCGCGCGTTTTCACCCCGCGACAAAATATCCCCGACACAATATACTCCGACCAAAATATCCCTCGACATAATATCCCAAGTACAAAATATCCTAAGGACAAAACATCCTCCACCAAATATCTTCTAAAACCTAACCAAACCTAACCTTAGTTTACATTTTACTAGTTTTGAAAAATAATTTATTGTCTTTACAGGATGTCTGTATTATTTTTGTCCCATTTTATTATTTTTGAACAATAATTTATTGTCTGTATTATTTTTGTCCTATTTTTTTGTTAGGTTAGGTTAGGTTGGGTTAGGTTATGTTATGCTATGCTTCCTCCACACCAAAGCCAAACCTTCAATTCCGAACTTAGTTTGAAATTGGAAGGTTGGCCGATCGTGTAGTGGCTGCGGCCTACCTTCCAACTGCATTATTCCGAACAGCTTATTCGGTGCCGTATTTTATCAGTTGCCTACAATTGTGCAGGCGGTGCTTCGATTTCCATAATATTGATTTCGATTCGTAAAGCTAAAAAAATAATACTTTCAAACAATTTTTGTACAACTCTCCCATAATAATATTGCGAAGGTAGACCGATGTGTTGGGCCAACTCGCACGAACCAGCCATCGCCGATCGCCTCGGAGGAGATCCAAGGCCAACTCGAACTACCAACGCACGAACGCACGATCTACCCCTCCACACAATCGTCCAAACGTTTGAAGTTGGAAGTTGGCCGCAGTGTGACCCTAACCATTAGGTTGGGTTAGGTTAGGTTAGGTTTTCATAGATATTTTGTTGGGGGATATTTTGTCCGTAAGATATTTTGTCGGAAGATGTTTTGTCCGTAGGATAGTTTGTCGGGATATTTTGTCGGGGGGTATTTTGTCGCGGGATGAGAGGTCGAAGAACCGTGTGAAAGAGATGTAAGAAAGTGAATGAATTCATACAGTTAATTAATGGTTGTTAATTCATATATTATTTTTTCTACAAATTTCTTCCTTTTTAAATTAAAATTTTTTATTTTTTAAATACATAAAAAAATCCTACTTAATATTATAAAGGCGAAAGTTTATATGGATGTATGTTTGTTACTCTTTCACGCAAACTAATTGTAGCCTTGGAAACGATGTTTTTTTTTTAATTAGACAATTCACCCTAAAAAGAGTGCTTTGTTGGCGTCGTACTTAATAACTAGCTCAAAAATGTAGGTATGCGCATAAACCCGAACGACTGCACCAAATTGGATAATTCTTTTTTTTGTTCGTTATTTTGTATAAAACTGCCGTTGAGTTCTGGCATCATGAAATTTGTATTAAAAATTATAATAGGTGGCACGCTAGTGGGGGGAAGGGTGTTGATGGGGGAGTGGTGTGGGTAGAGGGAATGTGGAGAGGTCGGGGTTGAGGGGAGAGGTGGGTGGAGGGATAGGTGGAGGGAGTTGATGGGGGGTGTGGAGTGGAGAGAGGGAAGGTGGAGGAGGCGGAGTGGGGTGGGAAAGGTGGGAGGGAAGGAATGGGAAGGGGGAGGGGTGGTGGAAGGTGGGGGTGGTGGAGTGGGGAGAGGTATGGGGTGGGGAGGGGTTGGTGGAAAAGGAGGGGGAGGGAGAGGGGGTTGATGGATGAGTGGAGTGGAGTGAGGGAAGGTGGAGGGGTAGGAGGGGGGAGAGGGGTGGGTGGTGGGGGAGAGGGGGAGAGGGGTTGATGGGGGGAGTGGAGTGGGGGGAGGGTTGGGTGGAGGGGGAGGAGGATTGATGGGGGGGTGAAAGTGGGGAGAGGGAAGGTGGAGGACGCGGAGTGGGAAACCCCTAATACCATGCTAGCGAAGCCGCGGGAAAAAGCTATTAAATTATATATTTTTATTTTTATTATTTTGTTTGTACTTAACGGTTTGGTAATGAACGATATTTAAGTGAATAAATAGGGAGGAAACAGAACTGCTTACATTGAGTATCTCATCTTTTGAAAGAACTTCAGCGTTTTAGTGATAATGATAAGGTACATGTATTATGTTTATTGCCTTTTTTGCCGTCACAGTATCGTAACCGTGAATTGTCACGGTAATAATGAGCGTTCATTCACTTAATATTAGAGTGCAAACTTAAACCCCAATTGGGAAGAATCTCTTCTGGTTGCAAGCACCACAGGCAATAAACGCAAGTGCCAAAGTGTACCAGAAATAGGAGAGTTTGCATGATACGCCGCGCGTCGTGCACCGCCAAACCCAAAGGTGGCAGCTAACTAACAACCCACACTATCGGTCAGGTAGACGTAGAGCAGGGGTACACACACTTTTAAGAGGAGGGCCACATACGAAAACTTTTTTTTTTTCTGTAGGTCCGACAGACCCTCCGTTCGCAAAGAAAACAATACATACGTTTTTAGATTTTCACGGCCAAAATTATTTTTGTTATTGTTTTGTGTTGCGCTACCTCCTTCTTTAGCCAACATTACCGTGTCCATCATCAGGGCAGATGTGATGATGGACATTGTAACGTTGGCTAAAGAAGGAGGTAGCGCAGCACGGCGTAACCCCCCAAAAACAAATAACAAAAAAACAATACATCTTCGTCAAAGTTAATCGTTTTTTTAAGTGAAACTTCTTTAGCACCGTTGTGATTTGAAAATCGATGACACTAAAAAGAGACAAACATATAGGTACATCTATAGGATTTCGCTTGCGAGAGAATGAGATTGTATAATCGGTCTCTTCTTTGAGCAGTGCTCTATAGCCTCCCCACCTTGTCTAATTTAATTTTCTGAAGGTTTCACTTCTACCGCATGTGAATCGCACACTCTGATTTTGAAGTGAAAACTTATTTACCACTGTTGTGATTTGAAATTCTATGAAACGAAAAAGCAACACTAAAAAGAGACAAACGCATATATCTATAGGATTTAGCCTGCGAGAGGAGGAGATAAAATAATCGGTCTCCTCTTTGTGCGGTGCTTCGTAATAATTGTTCTCCTATTTGTGCGGTGCTTCGCAACCTCCCCACTCTTTTCTACTTTAATTTTCTGAAGGTTTCACTTCACCGCGTGTGAACAGCACGCTTGTGTTTTTTTTTAAATATTATTGTTTTGCACACGCATTATCCACTTAACAGTATCTTCATACTATTACCATTAAAAAAATATGTTAATTTTTGTTTTACGTGATACCTCACAAGAGTCTATGCAGTGTGTAAACTATAATTTACTGTGTAGCCGCCCTGTTGCGTAGCGTTGCGAGGCGGGTTAAGGGAGGAATTTGATAATGCGGGTCTTGAAGAGGCCCGGATTATAATCAGATAGCTATCGATAGCTCGTTCCACATTCGAGCCGACTTAAACAAAAACGAGTCAAAGGAACGATCCTTTCAGGGGATTAATGCTGCTAGTTCCATTGAAATACCTGTAGAACAGACTCAATACAGAGGCAATCGGTATATTAAAAAAGGATTGTCATTAAGAAGTACCGCCCTCCTTTGCACTGAATTAAGCAGATTTAAAATATTTTGGGGCTCTAGTCATCATCAATAAATTCCAAATTTCCGTTATAATTTATATCTATACTTTTGAAATGCGGTCACGGGCCGAAGGTTGGGCATCCCTGCTGTAGAGCTGTGCCGCGTACCGGAGTACCGGAATCCACGTCCAGTCTTAGTCCATTCCAGGGCCGCGCAGCACGTGAGGTGTACCGTCTACGCGACTCGCAATATCCAATTCACGTGCGCGAAATATTCAATCCACCCAACTTCAAATAATCTGTCACTTTTCGCGCATTTATTTGACAGCTCATTCTACACCGAATCCGAGCATAATAATTTTTGCACAATTTTCACATAGTCTTCATTCTAGTAGTGTTTTGTTGAGCGCTTTCAGCATTGTGAAGGTCGTCTTGTTAAATTTTGTGATTGACTGCAAATAATTCTATAACACGTGGTTCGCGTCACGGTAATAATAAATATATATATTCAATATCATCGTTAAAACAGGTGTTTAAACAAGCTTTAATTTATACTAAATCATTTATGCTTTGAAATTGAAAGCATATTGATAAATATTTACTATTCCGTCGCACTCTTGGGGGAATGGCTGCGCGAACTTTTTATATACATAATTTGTATATAATTTTGAGACATAAACACTCAAGTAAATTGTAATTTTTTTAATCAAAAGTTATATCAAATAATAATAATTAATTGTATATCAAATAACTTGTACGGATGTGAGCTATCACATCCGTACAAGTTATTTGATATATAATAACTTGTACGGATATACCCAAATAAAATAGCTCACATCCGTACAAGTTATTATATATCAAATAACTTGTACGGATGTGAGCTATTTTATTTGGGTATATTGAATATCAAAAACAAAATCTGTTTTTGCCAATGTTACCCCTAAAACTTCTCATTCGTATTTGATATATAACAAAAATATAAATAAAATGGTTCCATTAGGTACTGCTAGTTGCTATTACTGGTGATTGTGTTGCACACGATCAGTGCTCAGACTGATTGATTCCCCGACAGTTGTCCCTCTGAAGCTGTAATTATTATAAAACTAGCAGACCCGGCCACACGTTGCTGTGGCTATCGAAACCTTTATTATAACCAAAGCCATCTGTTAAATCTAATCCACACTGCCCTTTAATCAGTGCGCTGCCCGCTGCCCACTGCCGCTTGGCCAGATATATTATGTATTTTAACCAATTTACACAAAACCTTGACAAATTACATACCTAAAAACCTTCCTATCTATTGGTGAAAACCGCATGAAAATCCTTTGCGTCGTTTAAAAGATCTAAGCGCACATACAGCGTGAGCGACTTCATTTTATACTTAGTAAAGATAAAGATAAAGATTATAATTTTTTGCACATTATTAGGAGGCCCTGAGGAAAATAATTTCCCTCGGGGCCTATGTCATCCGATAGCTGTGTGGAGGGTCTTCTTGAGAAGAGGAATGAAATTAATGTTGTAGGAAGGAGTAAATACAGAGGCCGACAGATCGTTCAACAGCTGAGCTGTTGAACTCAAGAACGAGTCGATTTATATTTATTTATATTTACCAATTTCATACCTAAAATTGACTTCAAAAATACCTTTAATAAAAGTAGGCATGGATATCAAACTAATTCATTTAAAGTGTCGTTTTATTATTTTTATACGGTGGTTCGCTAAATCGCTACGTTTGGTGAGGGGTGCCCGGGTTCATGGCGTGAGATTTATTCGGGCTTGGTGGTGGATGCGTCTGCCCACCAGCTGCCTGGTAAGACGGATCAGAAGAGAATGGTTGGGGGAGTCCCTTTGACTTTTACAGCCGTACTCTCTCAGAACATCGCCTTGCACCGCAGTGGGAGGGATGGTTTCTTACGTCATTCCTGGACACACCGAACCTCGGATTCCTATCCACCCCTCGTAACCTTTCCTTCCATGAACTTCCTCTCCTTTCTTCCCTAAAAAGACCCTCCACACAACATTCCCAAAGATGTCATGTGCCCTGAGGGGAATTATTTTCCTCCTATAGGCCTCCTGTGTGGAGCTAATGTAAAAAAGTCTATAAAAAAAGTATATAAGTGTGCCTGGGGGTCAACTGTCGGGGGATCAACTGTAATGGAAAAAAAAATAAAAAATTGTGCGTATTATTCGTATGACGGAATAGTAAATATTTGCCCTTTAATAATTGAATAATAGTGTCTTAAAACTGCTTTTTTTGTTGTGACATAAATTTATTATAGTTTTGCAATTTCTTAATTACTATTTAGATGCAATAAGACTAAATATAGGTACCTACCTAAATCAAAATTTACTAAAAGTGTAAAGCTAGTTATTGTTTTTTGGTAATCATAAAAAATTTGTTCTACAAATAAGTGATCTGTACGCTAATTGTTTTGTGGTAGGTTTTATGTAAAGATATCTATTATCATGTAGATGATACAAGTACGTATGATTATCATGTTGTTCGATATTTATCAAAACACACTTGATCATTTTCCTAACCTTTTAACTTTTTTAACCTTTTTAACGTATTAAAGGTGGAATTGCATTTTAATAATTAGATTAATTTTGCTACCTTATCCCATTTGCTTATTTATTAAGGTTGTGTATTTATTTAGGTAATATACATATATATTCTAGCAGACCCGACCTTACTCAACCTTTATAACCAACACCATCTGTTAATTTGCATACATATACATTTCACACCACCCGTTTACAGCCCGCTACCTTTATATATTATACATTTCAACCAATTAACATAAAACTTTGGCAAATTATATACATAAAACTTCCTCATGAATCATTCGATTATCTATTGGTGAAAACCGCATGAAAATCCGTTGCGTAGTTTAAAAGATCTAATCTAGATTTTGCTTTACAGTATGTAAAGAATTATATATTTAAGTTAGAAAAAACTTCTAAGGAGTGCAGCAGATTTTTGTTTTATCAAACAGCAAAATCTCTCCAACGGGGTGCTCTGGTCTCATGAATTTTTCAAAATCAGTCTCTTTAAAAAGTTTTTTTTTTTATGTGAATACTGCACAAGAGTCCCAACTGCTTCCATCTGGAACCAGTGTGACTATGACATCCCCAATTGGGGTATGTTGAGACGCTGAATGTAGTAGAGAGGGGAAGTAGATGGGGAGAGGAAGGTAGTGAAGTTTGTGACTATTCAGATCTGGTCACCAAACACGGCTAAAGCTATTTCAAGTAACGTTTCAATTCTGAATGGTGTTGTTACACCAGGGTGATACTGGGAGTATCTTCCACTTTGGAACGTGCCGCAAATACATTTTATATTATTTTTTTAATGAATTAATTGTGAAATAACACAAATCAATCAAATGTAATTTATGTACGCATGCCTGGTTCGAACCCGCGACCTTCGCATTGCGAGTCGAGAGCCTTACCCCTCGACCATGGAGACCGTCAAGAGCAACAAGGGCAACGAGAGACTCTCGCTACGGCAATTCCATCAAGAGCCACGGAGCTTTGAAATATCCATCTAAGTGTCATAAAATTTACAAAATACAATATTTTTGTTAATGTTTTTCTGCGTGCTAAACTAGGCAAATTCCTTATTAAAAATTAAAATATCAATTTTGTTAATTTCCACATCTTAGCAAAAATAGCATGTTCACAGAAGCGTATAGTTACAGTAGGTAGGCTATGTACATTGTACAATCTATAAATAGTTGTACTTGACCCAGCGTCCAATCTATACTGGACTAGCTGCATCTACTCACCTTGTAAATTAAAAATAATGTTTGCACTTGACTCTGCCCCTGAGATAAGTGACATTGAGCGCTGTGTGGTCATTACTTCTCCTTTACGAGCCATTGTTGGGTAATTGTGGACCGTTTACGAGTTACTCTTTGAGAGCAGTTTTCCGCGGTCGTTTGGACACTGCGCGCATTAATAAGTAGACCAGAAAATAAATTTACCGAAACGAGCGGCGACTAATGCTTGCAAAAGACGTATTTAGTATTTGCAACCACCTAAAGAAATTAGGTCCACACCAAAGATATTCAAATACAGAACAGATATGCTATGGTGTCCGCGCAACTGTCGCCGGACTACGGTCTAATTAGCGTAGTTTTCATACAAAAAGAATTTGTTCATTTTGTTGATTTTTTGAAAATGTGCATTAATATTGGTTAACAATATATTTTGAATAAGGAAAGAATTCAGATAAGTTTTAAGATTTTCACGGCCAAAAGCATTTTCGTTATTTGTTTTTGGGGTGTTATGCCGTGTTGCGCTACCTCCTTCTTTAGCCAACGTTTCGGACATCGTTGCAGTGTCCATCATCAGGGCAGATCCGGCAGATCCGGTAGATGTGTAATTTTTAGTCGTGAAGTGTGTGCTTATTTACTTCGAAGCGATACCGTGCCGCCAGCACCACTAACTAAATAAATAAATAAGCAAATAAGCACACACTTCACGACTAAAAATTACACATCTACCGGATCTGCCGGATCTGCCCTGATGATGGACACTGCAACGATGTCCGAAACGTTGGCTAAAGAAGGAGGTAGCGCAACACGGCATAACACCCCAAAAACAAATAACGGAAAAGGAAAGAATTCGTTCATTTAGTTTAACGTTCGTTTGGTTTATTCGTTAATTATTTGTTCTTTTAGTTTATTTGTTAATTGGTGAACAATATCGGCGACACCCGGAAGCGCAGACCCACATAGTAAAAACAGCAGATAGCACATCTACTTATATTTCAATATCTTTGGTCCACACTGAAGACCCTGAGGGACACTTCAGTGCCTATACTATATTTGGGGAAGATATTTAGAGAACAAAATTGTAATAGGGCAAAAGCAAACTTATCACCAAACTATTTTCGATGAATTTTGGGGTGTTGAGAAACGTAAGTATAACTTTCTCCTCCTTCTTCAACATTTGCCTTGTATTGTCCACCATAACAATAGATGTAAAGTTGAACTACACGTTTACTACAAGTTTACTACAGAACTTACCTCTGATTCAATAAAAAAAATCAAACATTCTTTTCCCTAAAACAGTACAACCGATAGTTGCCACTGCAAGTCTTCCACTAATTCATTTTACAAAAAATTCCGCTGATTTTTCATACGGGTTCATGGTGTGATTTTGTAATTTTCTTATTTATTTGTACCTACTCGTGTATCTTTTATAATTTCTACATTATTAGCTGTTCGATAAAGACATTTAAATTTTTTAACCCGTCACTATGTTATATTTTGTGAATGGGCCAATATAACCCCAGCTTCTAAAATGATAATTTCGACGAAGTCAGTAGTCGAGGGAAAAGGTTCTCCACTAGCAATCCGGAGGCCGCGGTTTCAAATCCCTATGTGAACAAATAAATTTATTTGCGTTATGTTGTTTCACAATTATTTCACTGGAAGTAATATAAACATGAATCATAGTAAATATGGTGAGAGACCACCATTTACCAGTGAATAAAGAACAGATCTGAATAGTCAGATACCTCCACCTTTATATTCCTTGTCTAACTTATCTCCTTTCCCTCGCACTATCTTCAGCGTCACATCATACCCCAATTGGGAATGCACTAATCTTTATACTGACTGTATACGTTTGGCTAAGGAAAGTGAAGAATCTAGATTGGGACGGTAGGTAGTAACATAAAAAACTGATGCTTCTAATCACAAATCGCTGTATTTTCGTCTTTAACCTGACAAATTAACAAAATACACATTGGATAAATCGTTGTATTTTCGTCTTAAATATTGACCTGACCGGTTAACAAAATACTCATTGCATAAATCGGTGTATTTTCGTCTTAAATATTGATCTGAAAAATTAACAAAATACTCATTGCAAAAATGGGTGTACTTACGTTTTAAATATTGACCCTACAATTTAACAAAATAACAAAATACTCATTGGATAAATCGTTGTATTTTCGTCTTAAATATTGATCTGACCGGTTAACAAAATACTCATTACGATTTATCGTTGTATTTTCGTCTTAAATATTGACCTGACCGGTTAACAAATTACTCATTGCATAAATCGTTGTATTTTCGTCTTAAATATTAACCTGACCGGTTAACAAAATGCATAAATGGGTGTACTTTCGTTTTAAATATTGACCTGACAAGTTAACAAAATACCCATTGCATAAATTGGCGTATTTTCGTCTTAAATATTGACCTGACAAGTTAACTAAATACTCATTGCATAAATCGGCGTATTTTCGTCTTAAATATTGACCTGACAAGTTAACAAAATACCCATTGCATAAATCGGCGTATTTTCGTCTTAAATATGGACCTGACAAGTTAACAAACTACCCATTGCATAAATTGGTGTATTTTCGTCTTAAATATTGACCTGAAAAGTTATCAAAATACTCATTGAATAATCCATCAAAATGATCGATTTTCATTCGACAGCATTTTAAAATAATGACATTCATATTCACCCTGCAATGAGTCCAAACTGACTAGCGTTGCAGAGTTTGACACATTATTTCACAAATGCAAAACTAGTTAAAAGATTCGACATGCGTTTGGAAAACTAACTGTAAAGTGTTAATAAATTCCGTATTCTCGTTTTGCTTAGCTTACATAGACTTTTCATAATTTATTCTGTCATGGTCTGATTGGAATTAAACGAAAGTTATATACGGCGCTTCCTTAATAACTTAATTAATATCGCTACAGACTTCTGCAATTAAATACCCGGTTTTATGGCAATTTCACTGCACGATTTTTGTGCTAAAATAATTAAACTTACTAATTTCGGTCGTTGGTGCATGGGTAAGTAATGTGAAATATTCCACCGTAATGCGTAACATGAATCAAGTTCAATGAACTTTACAATTTTCAATTGAAACTACTTATCATATATCAGACAAGCGATAAAGTAGTTACAAAAATTATTTTATGAATTGGTTATTATTTATTCGAAATGCGTACTTATTTTGTTAATGTTTGATAGATGCTTAAATGAATTAATGGGGTGATGATAAGTAATTGAGACAACGCGAACTAGGTCCAGTGGACATACTTTAGCGTATACTTTGAATGGCTATTCTTTTCGTAAGCCTTGCAAATTTGTTGTTGATTAGTGTGGATATAACGTGTCTTGTATTTTTATAATATTATTGGAAATATGAAGTACTTAATTTTTCAAGTTTTCTAACATTCAATAGTTAAAAATACGTCTCACGCATTCTATCGTGCCCCGGGAACCATTGATTGGAAAACGAACACCTCTGCCATGAGTCACGCCAAGTGGTTCGCTACGTTAGGTGACTTAGCAGGGGTGCCCGGGTTCATCGGGTGAAGGGTATTCAGGGCTTGACGGCGGATGCGTCTGCCCAACAGCTGCGTGGTGTGTCAGATCGTAAGAGGCCGGTTTGGGGAGACTCTTTGACCTCTCCAGCTGGTCTATCTCGACCCATCCATGCACCGCAGCTGGAAGGATGGATTCATACGTCCGTTACTCCTAAACACACTGACTCCCAAATTCCTTCCCAGCCTTCATTTTTCTTCCTTCTCAGAACTTCCTTCCTTTCCTTAAAAAGATCCTCCACACAGCATCCCCAAGAATGTCATAGGCCCTGAAGGAAATTATTTTCCTCAACTTCCTGTGTGGGGTAAACTTTAAAAAAATACCTCAACGCCATTTATCTTGCAAAGTATTTAAAACAATTCAAGTGCAGTTTGCACGCGGTAGAAGCGAAACTTTACCAAAACAATCTCAACCAATACTTGAAAAGGAGGTCATAAACAAAGCGACCAATGAGCGCAGACCTCGCGTAATTTCCGTTTCATATCTCAACCGATGGGAGCCTTTAAAAGTGACATCATTATCAAAGCAGTCGATGAGCGCAGTTGATACGTCGTAGTTGCAGTTATCGTCATTTTCGTTTCATCCGAAATCCAAATCACAGCGGGGCTATAGAAGTTTCACTTCAAAAACATAACGTGGCTTAAAAAAAATCAAATGGCAGTTGAATAAGATGAAAAAAATAGATATTTCTTTGGTCTCCGAACATTCACGAATCGAGGTGCTGATGGGGCTATTAATACTGTACTCACAAAGGCCTTGATCGTACGCTTACCTAATTTAAATAATAATTTTGAATAATCGTAGTAATTCAAAAGTATTAATTAAAATGCAAATCGAGGAAATTTACGTAAATTATAACCCGGCGAGAATTGAGGTTATGATAGTAATAATCTAATAATGAAGTTGATCGCGTGCCACATTTATTGACACAAACTAGTCACTTAAGAAAATGTTTGCTGGTTTTTGATATAAGTCATTTATTACCCGGCTTCGCTCGAATTTCAATCATAATTTTTTAAAGATAAAATGAAAAATCGAACAAACAATAATGGTGACTCAATGAGCGCTTTTATTATTACCGTAACGAACCACCTTTAATGCTACCTTAACGGCATAAAAAGAATGAACATACGTTACTTATCACAATAATGCTCCAGCTCTTTCAAAAGGCGAGATGCACAATATATGTAGGTCTGTTTACTCCAAAGGAAAAGTCATCATTTTCTTACATCTCTCACACACGCCGCATCGTGACTTATATGTGGACCCCTACAATACTACTAGCCGTGACGACATTTTTGAAAGTATGTAGTTCCAAGAAAGCAATACTGTTGTAACCGTCACTACCTACGAAAATACTATATAAACACCATTTTGCAGGGTTTTTTTCTGCGTCGATCTATCTTCTGGGTCCCGTGACTCTACGACGATAAGAAAAAACTCTACGACGTTGGAAAAACTAGCCGTTTTGTCAACGTAACCTTTTTTAACTAATGTACACACCTCAAAATCCTCCTTTTTCTTAGGTAGTGGCGGTTACAGCAGTATTGCTTTCCTGTGACGATATTGAAGTGTGAGTGAATTCCAAAAATTAAAAAACTCAAAAGCGCTGATCATATTCACTAAGCCTTCAGCCCTTTCTTATTCACTAAATAACAACAAACGAAAATGACATAAATGGTGACCGTTGACCGTACGTCTCCACCCCCCCCCCCCCCCCAACCCCACCCAAAGAAAACACACAACCATTATCATACATCTCCCTCACGCGTATAAAGAAAATGTAATAAGATATATCTGTTTCCTCCAAAGGAAAAAAGTAGTACTTTGGAGGAAAAAGTCACACCTATTTTGTGTGTCTCATCTTTTGTCTCACCATTATTTAATATGTAAGAAAGAGCTGCAGCATTGTAGGGGTAAGTAATGTATATTGCCATTTTTGCCATCATGGTACCGTAAACGTCGGTCGTCACGGTCGTCACAAATCTAAAAGCGCTCGTTTTATTTTCACAATTAAGAGGGTATTACCAGAGAAAACCAAAAATATGTCATTTTTAAATCAGATTTTAGACGTATTGACTCTTTTCCACAAAAAAATATAAATGGATTTCGAAAGATTGTTCTTTAATCCAGCATTCGCATGTTTTAAATTTTGTGAAAAAATGTTTATTTTTAGTATAATAAGGTTATACCATAGGTCGTTGGCTGATTTGTTAAATTTTCAAAAAAGATTTTGTATTATACCACACCCATTACAAATTTTATAATCATGCAGTAAAATAAATCAACACATTATCTCGGTATCGCATGTTTTATAATTTTAATTTTAGTTTAAATAAAATCATTAAAAATATATACGTACGTGTGTTTCTTGACGAAAATTGGTCCGTTTGTGTATTTATTTGCGCACTTACACATTAATGTATTTCAGATTTTTTTAACACTCTTATTTAACTTAGACATTATTGAAAAATAATAAATACTTATTATCAAAAAATAATTACAAAAAGGACATTATTTTAATAGTTTTATAATCACGCCTTGCATTTTTGGATGTAGGTATAAATTAAAGCAAATTTGGAATGAAATAAAATCGATATTGAGTTATAATTTTAAAAAGCTGGTACGGAGAATAATTAATCTTTCTCATTGTAACCACCCTGCACGATCGTAAGAACAACTTTCGACGAAATGTGGATTTTCGGCCACTGGCTGGATAAAAGCTCTTAAACCAATATTTTCAAGCTTCTTATATTGTCACGGAATTCCATAATGAAGGGGTTTTTTCACGATGCCTGAACTCACCGTTCGAGAGTTTTGGTTCATCTGCAGAGATTTTCTGCATAGATAAGTATCAGAAAGCAGTCGAAAGGAATTAAAAAAATTGTAAAATAGAAGCAAGCATTATTAGTTTTAAAGGTAAGAAAGATACTCGTAGTAATCCTTAGATGGTTTTAGATACAAAATGAAAACATAGAAGGCCAAAATTTGTCATCATTGTATTTTTCCACTTTGGCAATTTTTTTATCTGAAACCGATGGCAGTCCGACACGCTTTTAAATTCTCTGCTTTCCGTACACTTCAAATAGCTGATAGTGAATTTCTACCGGGGTTTTGTACTTCGCACAAAAAACTATTTATAGAGCGTAATTCACACCTGGCGGGTGCGGCGGGCGGAAGCTTCATCGCGAACGGCTGCCACGCCGAGAATAAGTGTTGCAGAGAGTTCAGCTTTGTGGGAATTCGGTGTTGGGAAACCAGGCTACACGCCAATTTTACCGGATCTTGGAGACCTTATCTTACGGACAGCCCTCGTATTTTTATGCGAATACCTCATAAGAATTCCCAACTGATCCCAACCGTGTGAAGAATGTGGGGAAGTATCTGGCTATTCAGATCTAATCACCAAATACGACTAAATCCATTTCAAGCAATATTTCGATTCTTGGTGATCTTTAATAGGACGATTTTGAAAGTGTCTACCAATCTCGAACGTGCGAGAAATATACCACATTGTAGTGGGAGGTGATTAAATAAAATCCACCCCTTTATACGGTATACACAATTAGTCTTTATTGGAGTGGGTACAATCAATTTACAAGTATGTCTCAGTTCAATAATCGTAATAACAGTAGCCTTACGGGTTAACAATAAATAACCCAACTGCTCGTTAAAACCTTTAAAAAAGGATTACGAATATCTTTTCTCTCTCTGGAGGCCTGAAGCTGCGCGAGCCACCCTGGTAGGCAAACTTAAACTCTTAAGGTCTCACATGTCTTTATATCGGTCAGCTGCCCTAGCATCAGGTTCACATCTATTCGTAAGAGACAAGCGATGTCAGAAAGGGAAAGTATTCGAGATTGAACACTTATAATTATAATAACCCAAATTAAACAATTAAAATTAGTTCTTCAAACTTCGCAAATACACTTTCGAGCGTCATCATTCATTTCATGAAAACAAATAACTTTGTAAACACCGCTATTAACATTATCGACATGTTTCAAAAACAATGTTTTCTTCGTCAGGATTAGAGATTAATAATTAATAATTAATAATAAGATTAACCTCTTATCCTGAAGAAGAAAACATTGTTTTTGAAAAATGTCGATGATGTTAATATCTAATATAGTGGTGTTTACATACAAAGCAATTTGTTTTCATTAATTTAAAATTAGTTTCGCGTGCCGAGATTTGAACTCGCAATCTCCAGATTCGTAGACAAGGATCGTAACAACTCAACCACGGAAACCATCACGGAGGTCATAAGAAATGGACCAATACGAACAAAACGGAGCGAACTGTGTCCTTCATCTGCAAGTTACTGATGAGCTTCTTAAATTACATATTTTTTGTAACAGTTGGGAAGTTTTTCTTTCCTTGAAAACAAGTTAGTCCCCAGTCTAAATTAATCAATTTATTAAAATCGATAAACTTCTTCATAAAAACTTATTATTGGAAAGTACATATTTTATATCGAACAGATTCCCCCCTTCTCCAATAGAATTATAATTATCTCTACTACATCGTGCGTGAATTAAAGTGTTGTCAAATAGAGTTATTACCTTGGAGTGGCGGTGGCATGATTAACAGGTAAGATAACAGTAATTTTCAATCAGACCAATGCCAAATAATAATAAAAAATTCCTAAATAAAAGTTGTAAAAAAACCTCATAACATTTTTTATGATGTTTTTACGACGTTTATGTGCTAAAATGCTTTATAATTTAAACAAGGCTGAATATCCTATCAATACAGAATGGATTCTGAAATGCACATGCCTACCTACTATACGTAATACCCCTAAGTGGCCCATTTTATCTCACCAAGGGGGGGGGGGGTCTAGATTGAAAGAAAAACTGCTCACATAGGTAATTAATGTATGCCCCCTAACAGCGATTGTGCTCGAGCTCTTAAAAATAAATAAACCTACGATGCAGAAACGGGAGGTCTTTTTGATAGATTCTCCTATCTTACCAAACGGATTGCAATCACGTCGCGTCGGGTCGGAATGCTGCCCTTGTTCTACCGGTATTTCAATGGAAGATGCTCTTTCCGACAACTACAATGTTCCTCCTCACAGCGTCTTCAAAGATGACGAGTTAAGGTAAAAAAAGGTCGTTCAATTAGATTTGGTGCATGTGTGATGATTTTTCCAAAAGTCACTGAGAAACAGCATTTCGTCTTTCATATGCATATTTATCGTTAAAATATTTAAAAAGTTTTTACAGCTTTTAGAAAGTTTTACAGGCTGTCTTTTTCAAATAAAAAAATAACTTTTTTCAAATTTACTGATATTGTCATTTCTGAGAAGACGTATGTATAGACGTTTGAGAGGTGCTGTTCGGAAACAATGCAGCTGTGTGAAAAGGTACATACGTGTTCGACCAAAACACTTAGATCCCGCCTCGACTCGACTCTGCTTGCGATACCTAAACGATCCTTACACGATGGCTTCAATGTATTTTTACTAATGTTGAAAACTGCTGTAATAATAATTTGTTGTAATCTAATTTAAGTAAGGTTGTCGGTTCTGTGTATATCTACGAGGGCTATCCGTAAAATAAAGGGCCATTCATTTATTACGTAAGACGATTTAGGGGGAGAGGGGGGTCGACCATGCCTTATTTTTTCTTACAAGGGGGTGGGAGGGAGTCTCGATAGTTCTTACGTAAGATCATATATATTTTACTTTGAAAAAGTATAATCTTAACTTTGTTAACAATGTCAAAATTATTAGTACCTTTGTAAGTACAAATAAACATTTCTAAAAATTGTTACTTTGAAAAATAAACATTAAAACAAAACAAACGTGTACCTACTAATTTTTTCCTTTAGATTCTTACGTAATAAATATTAAACAGGGGGGGGGGATAGGCCTATTCTTTTTTTTATAATATGGGGGGAGGGGGTCGAAAACTAGCAAAATACGTCTTACATAATAAATGAATGGCCCCTAAGGTCTCCAAGGTGCTGCAGTCGCGAAAAACGATTTTAACACTGGCGTGTAGCCTGGTTTCCTCTTGCCAAATACCCACCACGATGCACCCTCTGTGGCGCTTAGTCTCGGCGTGGCAGCCGTTTGCGAAGGAGCTCGCCGCACCCGCCAGAGGTGAATTACGCTCTATAATTAGTTTTTTTGTGAAAAAAAAACCCTGGTAGAAATTCATTCTCAGCTACTTGAGGTGTACGTAAATCAGTGTATGAGTGCGAAAAGTGCACAAATGGTGCAGAGAATTTAAAAGCGTGCCGTACGACCATCGGTTTTAGACGAAAAAATTGCCAAAGTGGAAGAAACAATGATTGCAGATCGACGGGTGACGGTTCGGGAGCTCTGTGATATGATCCCTGATGTCAGTAAGACCACTATTGACAAGATTTTGAAAGAACATTTGGGAGACCACAAAGTCTGCCCAAGGTGGGTCCCAAAATGCTCACCGAAGATCACAAAAAACAACGGTTGAAGCAGCCCATGAATTCCTTGAGTTCTACGACATCGATGGCGCAGAATTCTTGGACTCAATTATGACTGGGGATGAGACCTGGATAAACTACATGCATCACACACAAAGGAACAATCCCAGTGGCTTTATTCAGATTCGCCGAATCAAAGTTTTAAAACGAATTACAGAGCGTAACTCACACCTGGCGGGTGCGGCGAGTGGAAGCTCCATCGCGAACGGCTACCGCACCGAGACTAAGCATCACAGAGGATGCATCGTGGTGGGGATTTGGCAAAGGGAAACCAGGCTACACGCCAGCGTTAAAAGATTGCGCGTAAAATCGCAGCACCTTGGAGACCTTATTTTACGGACAGCCCTTTATTTTACGGACAGCCCTAGTATATCAATTAACCTCGCAATACCGAGACAGACAACGCCCATCCGTGAAATGACAAAGTTTGGTCAATATGTTTTTCGTTGATCGAACCCGCGACCTTGAGACTCAAAGTCAAATGCGTAGACCTTTACGCACAGAAGGTCGCCTCCCGGAAAAAACAACGAAAATACCAACATTCATAAGGCAAATATTTATATTTCCTGACATTTGCAATCTTGTACGTGCGAGTTGATACCTATCTACCTGCCAATGAGCCTCTTGCGTGCATTTTAAATTGGTTTAGAAATAAGTAATCTATCTATCTATGTAAATAAAAATGAATCGCCTAAATGTATTTAAGCGCATAACTTCCGAACGACTGCACCAAATTGGATAATACATTTATTTTTGTGTTTGTTATTGTCAGGAAAAGTTTGTATAAAAGAAGCGGTGAGCTCTGGCGTAATGAAATTTGTATAAAAAAATGAAATAGGTGGCACGCGAGCTGTTTGAAAACTGAATGTAATAGGACTGAATTTATGGGAGGGGGGAAGGGAACTCGAGAGGGGGGATGAAGAAGGGGAGGCGGAAGGGGAACGGGACAAATGGGTAAGGACACGCAGGGAGAAACATTTTCTTTTTTAAGTGGCATAGCAACGCATGCCGTGAACTCGCTAGTATCTAAAATAAAAATTGCTACTGAAGATACCGAAACACTAAAATATAGTGAATTCTTCTGGTTTTGTTAAATAAATTAAACACATACCGAAGTACATCTTTTTAGATCTTTGCATCACCATAATAAAATCGACCCTTTGGTTACATGTGCCAACAAAGGTAAAATTTTTCAACAGTTACCAAGAGTGAAAGTGGCTATTTGAACTCTTTTAGACAATTTTGAAATGTTTTTTTTTAGTTTTTTTATTTACTTAAATGATTGTTTTACACAATTTTAAACTTTATTTTAACTAGCTGAATTCTCCGGCGTTTCCAGGACTTCATACAACCTTTTTCTCATGTTTTGAAGAACAAGTTTGTTAAATTTAACTAATCTCGAAATAAAACTGTAGATTAGTATAAAAATCAAACAAACACCGCCCATCACAAACAATTTCCTTTAAATACTGAAACGGGATTATGTTCTGGTACAATATAAGAGTAGTGTAATTTTATACGGCAGAGCAGAGACCAGAGCTCAGGATAATGGGAATAGCAGTTTTCTGTCAAGTAGGTAGGAAATCAGAAAATAAAAAGAAGATGGATTTTATAAAACTATATTGTAGCCAACAAAAAACAAACATGAGAGTGCAAATTTCATACCAATGAAAGGTTAGCATTAAATTTATACCAAGGTAATATAAGAATACAAAACATAAACATACCAGATGGACTCCTGGACACGCTAATCTAACTAAACGGATATATTTTTTTATTTTTTATTATTAAGTTAAAAGAAACATAGTATTTCGCTTTCTTAACTTAAATACAGAGCATATATATGTATAGTATAGTAGTAAGAATAATATTTTTAATTTTGTTCCAACATTTTGAGTTTAAATAGTTTTTTTTTAAAGGTTTTTAAGTTATTTTCCGTTTTTAGGCTATCTGGAAGGAGATTATATATATGAACTCCCTCGTGACCAATACTTCTCTTGCCACTTTCAGTCTTGACAGTATTTGTGTACAATTTATTGTGTTGTCTAGTATAATGTTCGTGTACTTGTGATGTTTTTATAAATGTTGTGTTTGTGTGTATAAGTCCATTTTGTATTTTGTAGATTAAAAGACATATGTTATATTCGTACAATGTTCTTATTTTCAAAAGGTTCATTTCCTGGTATAGTTTTTTTGTGGGAGTGTCTGGGTTATAGTTGAAGAGTTTTTTAATAACTTTGTTCTGTATTATTTGTAAGTCGTTTAAGTACGTAATGTATGTGTTTCCCCAAATTTCTATTAAATAATTTAGGTGGGACTGGATTAAGCTAAAGTATAAGCCCCTCTTTACCTCTGTTGGTAGAAGATGAGCAATTCTACCAAATACACCAATTAATGGGATGATTTTTGTTTTTAGTTTTTCTACGTGTTGTTTAAATGTTAAATGTTTATCAATATATAGGCCCAGGTATTTTTCGCTATCTAGGATATGTAGGTCTCTTTCTTCTATTTGTAATGGTTTATGCGATGGTATTATTCTTTTAGGTGAGCTTAAGATCATGTAACCGGTTTTATTAATATTTATTGTTAATATATTTTGTATTAGCCAATCGTTTAGTACATTAAGATCCGTTTGAGATTGTTCTAATAGACTTTCTAAGTTTTTGCCGAAGTAAAAAATTGCCGTGTCATCTGCGTATAAGAAAATTTCACCATGTAGTTTTAGCTGACAGATGTCATTTATGTATATTTGGAATAAAAGTGATATAACAACGGATGACGACCGCGAACTTGCTTCGTAGAGAGAAGACGAGAAGGGACGGGACTTCCAGCCTCCTCAACCGGGGACGGCGCGGAATCCAGAGAGCCTAGGTCTCCCTTCTATTTGGGATGAAGGCCGCTACACCTCCAAGGAGCGTATCCAGCCTCGGGCTATCTCAACAAACTCGATTCAAAAGGCACGTGGCCCAATCAGTCTTTAAGACTTGCGGATTTCGGTAGAACTGTCAGCAATCCGTGACTTCGCGACGCGGGGTCATAATGGCATATTATTGCAGCCAACACAAGGACCAAATCACTTTACAATTTCGTGTCCAAAAATATAACCACAAAATGGCCAACTACCAACGTCGGAAAAAGTGGGACTTGCATATCATCCACTAAAAATAAAACCGTACACGAATTTCTCGTGTGACGAAAAAACACCCCGCGCCTTTTTAAGTTAAAATCAACTTAGATTCACATGATTTAACGAAATTGAAACACCTTGATGATGAGTGACCAATTCACAAAACAGCTGCCCATCGCTGATCGGGAGGAAGTCCCTATAGACAAAAAATAATTTCTCTTCCCAAAAAAAAACTGCCAGTCTCCAAAAAAAAACACCATAGACAAAATAACCAAATAGGCAAGAACTGCACTAGTCACATAATATTTATGTGACAATACCTAAATGGATGATTTGATTGTCTTATGATAAGTAGTTAAATTCAAAAGTAAACATACGTTAAACTTAATTAATTTCAATTTAATTTCGATTTCCTAATTTGTCAGTTACAATTACTGAAAAGTAGTACAGAAAAAGACTAAATTTTATAAATAATTTATATGGCTGTCCAAACAACGAAAAAGTACACTGTCCAAAAGGGGCATCAATTTCAGACAATTAGCGAACAACAAAGCATTTCGAGATTTTGAAAATATTTTTTTAATTATGAATGCCTTAAGACCGGTACTTTGACCTCCGACATAAACTTCTGCTTACACATTTGCTTAATTATTACTATGAACAATGAACTTTGTAATGGAGGCGTGGCCTTGCATATTTTTGTAAGCGTCTGCAGTAAGTCCACGCCCCCATTGCCAGTCATCATCATCAAACAGTATTAATAGCCCACGATCTGCGTGTGGTTGAATTCCAGAACCCGACTTCCATTGCATGTCCGACGTCAAGCCTTATACGCCGCGCCACAAATAACATCTGTGTTCGTGAAATTTCAAGCAAAGCTACCGTTGTAATTCGGGTTTTAGTTCAAGAATCTGCCAAAAGATGTCGACACTTCCGTAAGCGGCTCGCATATGGAGATATATTACCTAGGTATAAGTACTAGGAGTTATAGGCGGTTATAGGCTATATGGCGTCATCGCGTGTTTCGGTTACTTTGTTACGATTACTTTGTCTCGGTGACTAGCTGTCACTGGATAACAGTGGACCGAGGAACTGGCTATTTTTGGAACCAGTTCCTACTCCTACCTTCCTACTCAAACTGGGCGAAGCCGAACTAAAAACCGCCCGCAGGGCCTATCATCAAAAACCTGCGGAGCGGGTTTTTAACTGCTAGTGTTTATAGTTATGCGTAAGCAAATATTCATGTCAGAGGTCGCGGGAAACCGGACTTCAGGCATTCATAATTTAAAAAAAATATATTTTCAAAGTCCCGAAATACTTTGTTCGTTGCTAATTCCTTTGAAATTGAAGCCCCTTATGAAGAGTGTTCTTTGTTCTTTTTCGTCGTTTGAACAGCCATATAAATTATTTATAAGGTCGGAGGAGATCCTGCTTCAGATTTCCACCCTGAACCGATAAAATATAGGTATTTAATAAATCACCATACAAGAGGCTCTTCAGCGCCTACGAATTGTAATAAAATTATTAATAGCCCCGTTGTACGCAATAAGCTCTATTTATGTTTATAGCGAGAACGACGAGTAGATCAATTAAACTTGGCCTTCAGAGATATGCAATGCAAATTAACTACGTTCATTGTCAGGGCCTCCGCAGTGATGTGTGCAATTTGTGCGTGGCACGAAGGCGGCCCAACTCAGGGGAGATAAATTTCATATAAAAATCTGAGAAAAAACGTAATCCAACTAATAAACTTGAAGTTATTTTATTTGAACAGGTTAATATTTTGAGTACGTGCACATCGTAGATATTTTATTAATTTACTTTAATTTGCTGTAATTACTGATGTAACTTAATTTATTTCACATTATATTATTGACGAATTGCTAATAAATCTGAATATTATTATTATTTCGTCACGAATAACATTTAACACGAAATAATGGATGAAATAAAATTTGTATTTTTTCATGAATAATAATTTTTTTATTGAATTAAACCAAGTTTCATGAATTGATGCATGTAAGTAATAATGGATTAACGCGCGAATTATTGGATTAATACATTAAGACGTGGATTAATTCGTTAACGCCCAACAAAAATGGCTCTCAACATCTAATTCAAGTAATGCATACCTACTTCAAATGATTTATCTATAAATTCTATTCGGGTAGTAAGGTGAAACATACAAGGTGACAAAAATCCTCACACCGTAATCTTTTAAATTCTACAAAATACATACCAAAATGTCTGTAATTAGATGCAGTTTGAAAATCGGTGAAGGCAATTTCGAACGTTTCATCTAAAACCCCAGCACGTATTTTTTTTATTTATTTATTTTGTTACAAAAAAATGACTGTCCAACTAGGAAAGTCTCCCGTTCTAGGGCAGACAAATTGAATATTTCAAATAAAACTTTCAGTCGAAGAACTTTTTCATTAGAACCTTATACCATTTCTTAACCCGTATGGAATTTACACATTCGAAGTATATTTCTTGCGTTACAAAGTGTGAATTTTTATGTCGTTAAAACAAGATTGATGCTATTGCACATATTAATTTCTTTAGTCAAACACTTGTTATAAATGGGAAGATTCTGAAAAACCTGCGTTATGCAGATGATACAGTACTTCTAACAAGTAACATTGAGGATTTACAACTTTTGCTGAATCAAGTAGTGAAGACTTGTGAGAATTCTGTGCTAGAACTGAATATAAATAAAACAAAATACATGCTCATAAGCAAAAATAATGCATTGGATGAAAATCTTTATATTGCTGGAACAAAACTAGAGAAGGTACAGAGTATTGTATACTTGGGCTGCAATGTAAATGATAGATGGGATCCTTCAGTTGAAATCAAATGCCGCATTGAGCAAGCACGTGCAACCTTTATCCGCATGAAAAAAATGTTCTGCAGTCATGATCTCAACCTTGGATTACGAATGCGAATGGTCAGATGCTACGTGTTTTCTATATTATTTTGTGGAATGGAAGCATGGACGCTTACTGAAGAACTAATTAGGCGAATTGAGGCATTCGAGATGTGGATCTACAGAAGAATACTTAAAATAAGCTGGATGGATAGGGTTACAAATGAAGATGTTATGGTTCGGATGAATAAAGAAAAGGAAGTAATTAAAACTATAAAAATCCGAAAACTTCAATACCTTGGACACGTGATGAGACATCCAGAGATGTATGAGATCCTGCATCTCATAATGCAGGGAAAGATTGCCGGAAGACGGGGCCCTGGAAGAAGGAGAACCTCATGGCTGAAAAACCTGAGACAGTGGTTTGGCCAGTCTACCGTGGAGCTGTTCCGGGCCGCAGTAAACAAAGTCCGCATAGTCAACATGATAGCCAACGTCCGTTGAACGGACAAGGCACCAGAAGAAAAAGAAGTCAAAGAATTATTATTTAATACGTGGAATAATTCAACATAAATGAAAAAATTCTCTAATTTTTAGTAATGCGTATTAATTGATTATTAATTCGTCTAAATCTGATAAAGGTTGCTTTATCTTATAATCATGTGAAATGTAAAGTGGAAACACCGATTTATAATTTTTTAAATGTTACACTTTTTTTTTTCACATAGGCGATAGTACTTCTCAAGCCGCCTCTGTTCTCAATAACAACTTGCACTTTAACGCTGCCGGAAACCATAAAAAACTACACCACCTAATAAATTTAAAATACATTGTAAGGACCACATCAAGAAAATAAAATGTAGAAGATTTTAAGTTAAAATTAGCAATTTGTAAACTTAAAATCACAAAAATGTAGCTAAAATTAAATAAATAAGTAAAATAAGCATGAATAATGTAACTACGTCGGAACGAGAACTGCAAATCATTTCAAGAGATATAACTTCCAGATTTATTATACAATTAGTTAGGTCTTGCAAATTACTTGTTATTATGAATTATTTGAGTAGATAGTCACTTAAATGCCTGTCTGCGTACAAAGTAACTGCAAGGCCTATTAAAACGCAATAGTTTTTAGAGTTTAGTTGTTATTAATTATTATGTTTAAGGAGTACATGATGTCAAGCGATAATGTTAATAAAATTGAAAAGTCGAGCGACCGTGGTTTCTGAGCGTCCGATTTGTAAATTTTCCGCCCTCTTAAAAAATAATACCTCCGTAAATATGGAAACTGAGTATTGTGCTGTGATGTTAGCAAATGAATTCATCTAGATTTTACCGTTAATCCCATATTTTTAGGAATTATAAAAAAAAAATCGTTATATTTATAAATTCGCGAATTCTGCATGTTAGTTCCTTTAAAATTGCATTATGATGTAGTTATTCGGATCAACATTTAATATTATCTAATTCCTATATGTTGTATATGGTCTACTTGATAATCACAGATTCAAATATGCATTAAAAGACTCTTAAGGCGATCCACTAGTTCAGGAAAAAGTCGAAATCGGAATTCACACCCTTTATGGGAGGAGTTTAAAAATACTTGAGAAAAAGCTTTTGGAAAGGTTGGAAAAGGTATTTGAGAATTTTTTTTTACATGTTGATTTCGTAAAGGCCTGTAAAAAATATTAATTCCTGTTTTACGCATTGTTTATTGTAAGAAAACTAAAATTTAAAATTGATTTCACGAAACTAAGCGACGTGGAGTCACACGACTGTCTCCCGCGCCGGTTGGGGCGTGACTGATACGAAATAGGTGCATGGGTTCTTGTGCCCATGCCATAAGGGTCACTTCAAGAATCCAAATTCGTAGAGTGCGGGCCGCATTGATTGATGTCAAAAATATCAACGAGAAAATGCATATTTTATTTTATTTTGTGAAGTTCGGGCGTAAATATCAATTTTTTGCGATTATTATAAAAGAAACTAAATTTGCCACATTAAATAATAAAACCATATCCGAAAGCGGGTTTATAAATAGGAGAGTTTGGACTTGAAAGTGTTTTTATAGACCGTATACTTAATTTTTTTATAGGCTTTTTAAAAGACTTATAAAAAAAAAGATCGATGTTTTTAAGGGCCAAGGTATGTTCTACACACAGTATTTATTTGAAGTATCTATAATACTTCTAAGCTATCAAAATTTTTAAAACAAAAACATGTGATTTTGTATGATTTTGCATTATTTAGTATGGCTTCATCTTAATCGTGAATAGCTGTTCAAAAGTTTTATATGAAAAAATATTTTGTAGTGTTTTGGTTTGCGGATTGCCCGGATATTTGCTACATTTACTACAAATAACTGGTGTTCCATTAGAAATTATCAATAATAAGAATTTTCTCGGTTTTTAAATTATTTAGTTCAATTAATCGTTTTACATTTCACGCAACGTAGTAAAAGACAACTTTGTTTAGAAAACATGTAAAATATCTATTAGTTTTTATTCACATTGAAAACACATTTAATATATAGACAATTCAATCACAAATACAATAGTCTTGCTGGAATAAAAACTTAAATAAAAATAAAAATAAATAATAATAAAAATATGCAATAAAAATTTTAAAAAAAAAACACTTACGCCATTTCAACAAGCGAACATTCGAAAACATTTTTATGTTAACTTGAGAATAAACAATATTGGAATTTAGAAGGGTGTAGATTCGGTCGTAGGAAGTCAATTAGGTACATATATTGATAAAATGGGAAAGTATTATCTTAGCTTTCTATTTATGTAAATTAATACTTACTTACTTACTACAGACGGCCGGCGTAGTGCAGCGGTAAGGCGCTTGACTCACATTCCGAAGGTCGCGGGATCGAATCCCGGCGTAGCAAATAAATTTTATTTGATTAATTTGTGTATTTTGCAATTTATTCATTTAAAAATAATATATGTATAGTATATTTGCGGCACGATCCAGAGTGGAAGAAACTCTCAGTATCGCCCTAGTGTAAGACCACCATTCAGAATTGAAACGTTGCCTGAAGTGGCTTTCGCCGTGTTTGGTGACCAGATCTGAATAGTCAGGTACTTCCCCACCTTCCTCTTCACTATCTCCTTCCCTCCCCACTACCTTCAGCCTCACAACATACCCCAATTGGGGATGCCATAGTCTCACTTGCTCCATATTGGAGCAGTTGGAACTCTTGTGCAGTATTCATGTAAAAAAAAAAACATTTTACAATAAATATAGAAATATATGTACTAAACTGATTAAACATGCAAAGAAAAAATACTATTCAAGAAAAATTATTGAATGTAATAATGACTCCAGAAAGATTTGCAAGGCAATTCAGAGATCACATTGAGGAACTTACAATTAATGGTCAGAATGTGAATTTTAACTTGAACCCGAAGACTATTGCCGATCATGCAAATACCTTTTTTACAAACGTTGGACCAAATTTGGCCAGTGAAATAAAATAAAACATCAACTGCAATACTAAAACTCCACCACCAGATGATAATCTCTGAGAAGAAACTTACGCAAAATTTACTCTAAAAGATGTTACGATGGATGATATGGATAGGACTTCACCTGGATATGACAAAATACCAAGTAAACTACTAAAATTCCTGAAATCTTATATAGCCGTTCCCCTCAAATTCATAATTAATAAGAGCTTCACTCCAGATTGTTTCCCAAATGTATTATTTTAAAGGTGGGAAAAAAAACTGAAATTACCAATTACAGACCAATTTGTGTTCTAAGTGCACTCTCTAAAATTGTTGAAGGAGTACTGAGAAATCAATTGACTACTTACCTTGACTCTAGTAAAATATTATCAGCAACTCAGTTTGGTTTTCGCCAAAACTTATCAACCTCGGATGCCATCGCTAACGTCACAGATTTCATAACAAGTAATGTTGACAAAGGAAATAAATGTTTAGCAATTTTCCTTGAGCTTGCAAAGGCGTTTGATAGTATGAACCACAAAATACTTTTAGATTTTTTTTTCAAACATTGTTGGGTTACGAAAAACCCAACAATGTTTGAAAATCACCTACTACCACCACAGAAAGCCGAAAATGTTGCTTGTGTTGTGATGGAGGACTTAGCCAGCCGAGGAATTGAACACGCGACGCCCGGATGGGATCCAAGCGCTATGCCCACTCAACCACTGACCAGTCGATTAAGAGGATAGGAATATCAGATACAGTTCTTCAATTATTTCGTAGTTATTTAACTGATCGAACGCAATGTGTAAACAGTACTAAACAGTACCTATAGTAGTTCCCAAAGAACACTTTGTGGCGAACCACAAGGTAGCATCCTAGGACCCTTATTATTCTCTTATATATATATATATATATATTAATGATCTATGTAACCTACAAATTTGTGGACAAATAACAACTTTTGCCGGTGATACGGTTTGGCTATTTTACGCCAAATCTTGGGATGAAGTCTTTAAAACGGCAGAAAGTGGCTTCCGTATTGTTAAAAATTGGCTTAATGCTCACATATTAACCTTGAATACAGACAAAACCATATTCTTAACATTTCGAATATCAAATAAGCTCTTGCTTCACAACAAAGCTTTAAATTTCACAGCTGTAACCCCTTATTAACTCCATGTACCTGTCCTATAAGTAGAGTTGGCAGTATTAAATATGTTGGTATTAAAATGGATGATCTTCTTAAATGGAACAAACATGTACAAACCTAACGACGAAACTGAGGAGACTAGTCTATTTCTTTAAAAATGTTAGAGATATATTAAATAGAAAACAACTGAAACAAGTTTACTGTGCTCTTATACAATCATCACTTGGATATGGTATTATCAGCTGGGGAAGTGCCACTAATACTTGCCTGGAGCCTTTAGTAAAGATTAAAAAACTAATTTTGAAGGTTATTCTTAATATCCCGTTGAGAACAAGCACTGATTTTACTTTTAAGACACTAAATTTTACCAACCTGCAAAAATTATTGTATAAAAAAAAATATCCTGCTCCATCAATTTAAAAATACACACATGTTTGAAGAACGAATAAGCACTAGAGCCTTAAAAGAGTCAAATGTAAATTCTTTTAACATCCCAGTTTGTCAAACCTCTTATGGGCAAAGAAGTTTTAAATATAATGCAACAAAGCTGTTCAATTCTCTACCTCCTGAAATTAGAAACACGCAAACCAAAAGTGCATTTAAAAGTAAAATCATTGATCACCTCAAATAAACATATCCATCACGAGTATTTAATAACATACTTACCTTTATAACTACTGTGTGTACATATAACCATGTACCTACTGCAATATATATCTTATATATATATACATACTTGAATTGTATATTTAAAGAAAGAAAAAAAAAATTTACATCAAGCTGTCATTTTCATAATATTTTTCGTAACATTACTTAAAGAAAATCATAGATAATAATAACCACTCTGTAAATTTCCATCTCAACACAAGCATTTCACACCTAGTGAGATGGGCAATACGTCATTATTATAACCAAATTTAATATGAAAACAATGAAATAAATAAAGTTTAAAAAAAGATCGTGGGAAGGTTTGAAACAAATTTGCCATAATGTGGATAAATTTTCCACATTATGGCAAGGTCTCGCTCAAGTCGTTTTCCAAAAATCGATCGAGTGGAACCAAACATACAACCCTGAATGTCTTTTAACGATGAAATAACGTTTATGTGGATCATAATATTAATTAGGTTTGAGAATATTACAATATTTTCATAATATATAAAGCCAAAAAATATCGTTAAAAAACTGATATTCCGATGATTCTGCTAATGCTAAATCCATATTCCACCAAACCGGCGAGTTTTTCTTTTTTAAAGTGTCATTTAGGTGGGCACCTTAAAGATGACCTTGTGACCGCCCGTACAATTCCCAAGAACTCGAGAGGTACCTATCAACGATTATATTGATTCACAACTACTCTGCCAATACTTGGAACGTAAATCGAAGCTGTTACGTACATAATAAAAAATAGGTGTTGTCGATATCTATATTATAATAATCAATTGCTAAAATTTCTAACAAGAAGAATCCCTTTTTCAGTTGAATAGTTTTCAGAGGTCGGCAGTCTTTCAAGTCAAATCATGAAGGAAACTCTAAAACTGAGGTATCAAAGTTCCATTGTAGAATAATGATAATTTGTTCTGGTGGATTGATGGGCTGGTGTGCAGATTTTTAAAGTTGAAAGCAGTCTTATGTTCAGAATGTATAATAAAATTTTAATTTCGATTGAAACCATTCTTATTCCAAGTGCAAAAATAAAATTCTAGTTGCGGACTGTCTAAAATCGAAGGAAAACCATTTTCGCGTTCTGAGTGTAGTTTAACTGGGTTTACGCTAGTTTAAGCTGGGGACTCCATACAGATTCACTCGTTAAAACCAGTTTTGTGTTCCAAATGCCATGATGAAATTTCAGTTATGTTCATTCATGTTCCGAGTGCTGTAAATATTCTAGTAGCAGATGGTAGTGCTGTAAAAATCGGAGAAAACCCATTTGCATGGTCTATTCTAGATCCTGATAAAATTTTGGAAAATTTGAAGAAAAACTATTAACCTTTTCCGCGTGTAATAATAATTTCAGCTTGTGATCTCTTATGCAGAATCACTTTTAAGTTAAAATCAGTCTTATTTTCCTAATGAAATTGTAAAATCTTTGACATTTCGAAGGAAACCATTCTCGTGCTCCGAGTGACTCTTTGATTAGATTTTGCGTTCCAAGCGCTTGAAAAGTATGAACTGAGTTCGAACAGTGATGAGAAGCTGATCTGGTCAAAATTCTTTAGCGGCTCTAACTCAAAAACTGGCTGAGTGGAAGTGAAATTGGAGGCGATGTCTGAAGAGCCGCGAACGACTTGGGTTAGGTGGCACCAAAATCAATCGAATAGGCTAGGTCACATAAATTGTACATGAAATTTTTAAGAAATTTGTGTTCGGCCTCGCGGAATCCTTCTATACGAGCATCCCAAAATAATAGCATCGTCTATACGACGAATGTGACAAAAAATATATAAATTTAAAATCCTCCATAAATCCTCCATAAAACATATGAAATTTATGTATTCACTTAAAAAAAATAATTTTTAAAATCAACAACCAATGTAACTATAACAGTGGCGGACTAACTGGAGCGGAAAGGGCGGCCCGCGCGGGCCTCTGATCCTGGGAGGCCTCTCAAACGCCTCCATGTTCCCTTGATCAAATCCTAAACAAGGCTTTAAGGCACCAGGACATTGTACATTTTTTTATTTCATTTTCTGAAAGATGCATTTGTTAAAAATGCTCTCACCAAATGTTTTAAAGAAATTCTAAAAATTGACGGAGACACAGAATTTTATGTGAAACCGTTTGTACGTAGAATTATCCTTCAGCAAAATTTTGAATGCGTCAACCTAGTTGACAACATATTAAAAAAACTATACATCCGATTTGCGTGCACCAAGTCTTAAACTGTTCGAAAATCCAATGTCTGTGGCACCACGTAGGGGTATTTTGATATCTAAAAAAAAAGAAAAAATGTCGGACCAGCGAATTTTATTTTGAATTTTTTATGGAAAATTTTCATCGTTCATAAAAAAGCAATAGAAAGGGCCCTTTATAAAAAAAATATTTACATGGTGCCACAGTGACTGGATTTTCAAATAGTTTAAGACTCAGTGCATGCAAATCGGATGTATAGTTTTTCTTCTAATATGTCGTCAACCAGGTTGAAAAAAGCAGTTTCGACAAAAACGCGTTCAAAGTTTTGCTGAAGGATAATTCAGCACACAAACTGTTTAACGGTTTCATTTAAAATGCTGTAACTCCGTCAATTTCAGGATTCCTTAAAACATTTAGTGAGAGCATTGAACAAATGCATCTTTTAGAAAATGTTAATTTGTTTTTTAGTGTCCTGGTGCCATAGTGCCTTTTCAGAATTTGATCAAGGGAACATGAAGGCGTTTGGAGGCCCCCAAAGACTGTAAAAAGCTTGTAAAATTACATCAGATGGGCCTCAGTCAACTTTGTTGCCCCGGGCCTCTGACGGACTTGGTCCACCACTGAATTATAATTAATGTTTTAGAAAGAGCGGGAAGCCTAAAAATTATACGGTACCTAATCTGACCTATGCCAATTTATCAAAAAAGTTAAAAACTATTAACTAACTCGTGTGCGTCGGACTCTCGGCAGCGGCTGTCGTTACTCGTTCGGCTGATCAATGAAACTCGTTTAAGCGCAGTTCCGCCACATGAAGTTGTATGGCGGAATGTCGTACGACATTATACATCAGACGTTAGACATTGGAGCAATGGTCGGCCAAACAACGCCGTACCGCGCAGGCGGTTGTGTCACGTCCGCATAGGGATGGGATTCCCTACACTAATAGTAATTTTTGGTGACTATTTAAAGAAAGTTTGTACAAGGTTAGGGGGCATACATTAATTACGTGAGCTCAAAAGGGGGGAGGGGTCCAACAAAATCTCAGGTTACTTGAAAAGAATAAACGAAGTGGCCCAAATTTATCTCACAAAGGGGGAGGGTCTAGATTGGAAGAAAAACTGCGCACGTAATTAATGTATGCCCTCTTAATGGGCCAGAGTAAAGAAACGCGAAAAAGAATAGTCTCACAACACTTGCAGCGCCAGCGCTTAGTTTATGTAAAAATTGTGACCGGAGACGAAATATGGATTTAATTTTTTGATCCTGAATTAAAGAGGCAGTCAATGGAATTGCATCACACAAACTCACCAAGGGCAAAAAAAACTATGTAATCGGCCTGGAAAGTTATGGCGATGATGTTCTGGATGTGGCCTTGCTTTTTACAATACTGTGATACATGCCCTTTGTAAAAGACGAGCCAAGGCCGTGGAAATGGACGGAGATTATATTGAAAAATAACAAATAAATAGTGCAGTTATCAACTCATGCAATTGCATTTTTTTATATCTCGACAATTAAGGAGGAAAAAATAGGAGGCATTACTTTTTGACTGCCCCTAGTAGCTTAGATTATACCTTCGATTGGATGAGAGAATTCGTAATGCTAACATTCGGTCGTTGGCGTGAAGGGCCTTTACAGTACCTTGATTGTAGAATTGAGACGTGAATCGGAATCCTACGTATTATCCAAGGAAAATCAACACCTTCTTACAAAATCCCCATCATCACAATGATACGAAGGGTCACGCGATTCTTCGACACAAGAAAAAAAATTAAATGAAAATATGTGAAAACTAAAAATTTATCTGTTTATCTTTTTTTATCATACGAAATTGATTCAGTTTTCGTACAACCCTGCGTCGAGTGGCCACCTTCCGACCCACTATACTCGGCGGCTGTGGGTCAGTAGTGTGAAGCCCCCGCCTCTCCCCCCCTCACACTGCCGCCCCCGCCGTCTGAAGTTGGACACAACCCGCGAATGCTCGCCGGCTGGCCGCGTTCTCACAGCGCGCGGCCAAAGGTTTACGTGCACTCACACCCGGACCACATTTACAAACATACAAACACACACACACAGTAATTATGTTACGTCATTTTAAAAGAGTGATAAAAAGAAAAAAGAATGTCGTGTTTAAGTTTAAATAAAAGTGTAAAAATGTGTTAGATTTGAGGCGTATTTAAAAATAAATTAAAAAACTTTTACATAATCATTTATTTTTATTTTTAGAGTAACTTAATGAGGAAAACTTCAATTGTAATATTTAATTATTGAAGACAATTTATGCGACAATCAAACGAAAATTTTGCAACAGAAAAATCAGGAAAAGATACGGTCGCATCCAGGAATTGAACCCAGGATCTTAGCCTTGCCGGGGCTCTGCTCTAACTGAGCTAACTCGACCCTCTCCTCTTCGGTCATTTTTAACATATCATACTTCGACTAAGAACTATCAAGATTATCTTCATTTTCTTAAAGCATATTTTTATTGGCTGCTGTCTTTATGAATAATAGATTCTTCCCATAATAAATACATTGGTAATGACGTTGGTAAGATGCGACCGTAACTTTTTCTGATTTTTCTGTTTTCAGATTTTTTATTATGTTTCGCTAATATTTTATTAATTTCATTAAGATATATTTTTAGCCAACACACCTAACTGAATGATATATTTTTAGCAAAAACACCTAACCTAATTTTATATTTTTAGCTGAAACACCCTACTGAATGATAAATATTTATATAACTGAATGACATGTTTTTAGCAAAGACACCTAACAAAATGATATATTTTTAGTTGAAAAACCCAACTAAAATATTAGCTAAATTCAACTGAATGATATATTTTTTATCAAAAACACCTAAGTGAATGACATATTATTATCATAAACACCTAACTGAATGATATATTTTTAGTTGAAACACCCTACTGAATAATAAATATTTAGCTAAAACACCTGAATGATCAAGGGCGGATTTAGGGGGGGGGGGCACGAGGGGAGGTGCGGCACGAGGGGAGGTGCCCCCCCCTCCATACGGTATTTTTGTGTACTGTGGAGATTCCATCACAGTACCTACTTAGAAGCTAAAACTGTCTTCATTAAACATTACACAATTAATTTTTCTATTATTTTGACACTTTCATAAACATTCCTATACATACTTGAACTTGAAGAAATAAACTCGAAGTAAGATACCTACTTCAAGTTTATTTCTAACAGTAATTGTTGATTTTTTTGCCCGTCCGCCCCTTGTGCCCCCCCCCCCCCCCCCCCCCAGAAAAAATCCTGGATCCGCCCTTGTGAATGATGTATTTTTAGCAAAAACACCTAACTGAATGATATATTTTTAGCTAAAACACCTAACTGAATGATATATCTTTAGCTAAAACACCTAACTGAATGATATATTTTCAGCAAAAACACCTAACTGAATGATATATTTTTAGCTGAAACATACAAGTGAATGATACATTTTTATCAAAAACACATAAGTTAATGACATATTTTTAGCAAAAACACCTAACTGAATGATTTGTTTTTAGCTGAAACACCTAACTGAATGATACATTTTCAGCAAAAACACCTAAGTGATATATTTTTATCAAAAACATCTAACTGAATGATATATTTTTAGTAAATTAAATTTTAATCAAGTTAAAATTTATATTATTATCGCTTATGAAAGTAATATTTTAGTTTGAATTTTAAATTATAAAATACCTACCTGTATTAATATACTCGTAGACCACAAAGCCAACTTTTCATGTTTGTAGATGCAACACTTGCGAAAAATCTCGCAAAAAAAAACTTCTGTAGAATGAATGCTTAAATGTTAAACAAAAATAAATTGTAGAGAAGCCTTGTTTTTTCCCGACTACACTTTTAATTGCCGTTTGCTTTTCCAAACAATCTGCATGGTTATTTAGCTGCACCTATTATTCGCAATATCCATAAAACCAACCGCATCATGCATTATATGAAATTGCAAATTCGCACTCGCAACTCATATCTCACACACCTGCAACATAGCGTGTGTGTGTATACATGTACCTCCTGCCCATTTCATACATGCGCAACATGCATACTCAGCTTGCTTACACCTGTCGTTCAGTTGTACCTACAGTGATGAAGTAATTACACGCCAAGTATTTTTTATTTGCCATCAACACGCTGACATTTTTATGAAAAATTTTCGCACACATACCTACATACATTTTCTTCTGTAGAGACGTTATTATTTATGTTTTTTTTTATATGAAAACAGAACACGAAACCCGTAGCCAGTGGAACTAGCGTGATGCTAGATCAAAGGTAAGCCTTAGCATTACCATTAAGGGCCATTAACCAGCCTGCGGACGAGAATGCATATTTAACCGAAAGATGTTCTTACGATCGTACAGGGCGGTTCCAATGAGAAAGATTAATTATACTCCATACCAGCTTTTTTTAAATAATAACTCAATATCGATTTTATTTCATTCAAAATTTGCTTTAATTTATAACTATATTCTAAAATGCTGAAAGGCCCTCGATGATAAAACTATTCAAATTATGTACTTTTTGTAATTATTTTTTGATCATAAGTATTTATAATTTTTCAAATAATTTTTCAAATTAGTCTAAGCAAAATAAGAATGTTTTTTTTTTTCATCTTTGTAAGATCGTAAATAGACAAACTGAAGTATTTTCGTCACAAAACACGTGTGTGGGTCATTTTTTAAATGATAGTAGGTATATTGAAGACATTTCGCAAATCTCCCGTCAGACTTGATAAATGCAGGTTAGTTGTATGCACTCGTATGTTTGTACTGTGCACTGAACATTCATTTGTATTTTATGGTATGTTTGCTCTACCTATGTTGTTTCAACATAACATACAGGTAGCACTAGCACGCTGGATGCTATAATATGGAACTTGGTAAATGCATTTGTGAAGGACGTTGCATTTTACTCATAAAGTTAACGTTGATAGGAACATATCTAATATAATATATACGTAGTCTATTATGTAAATTATTTACTATTCCAATTTATATTTCACTGTGTACCGTGCGAGAGTTTCAATTGCCCGGAGCCAGTTGGAATTTGGAATATAGTATCCCCAATTCCGCAACTGGTACTCGTGCGGCTAAAGGGGATGGGAGAAGAAGGAGATGAGGAAAATAAAGGTTGGGAAGAAGCTGGCCTATCATATTTTTAGTCACTAAAGACAGCTAAACCGTTTAAGGCAAAGTTTAGATGATGCTTCAATCCTAAATAAATACAAAAAAAATACAAATATGCAAAATTTATATTTTTGTCTAAAATACGGCTTTTTTAAGTGAATCTACTTAATTTTCAAATATTTTAAATTTTAACAAGCTTTATTTGACATTTTTTAAATGATTTATTTTTGTGGTTAATATAATACCCATGGCTACAAAAGGCGCAACACGGCATAATTGCCATATGTAGCCAACGTTTTGAATAACTTTGCAGTGTCCATCATCAGGAAAGATGTGTGATGATGGACACTGTAACGCTCTCCGAAACGTTGGCTAAAGAAATAGATAGCGCAACACGGCATAATACCCCAAAAACAAATAACGAAATTTATAATCGGTTGCACAAAAATAAAAATAAACCACGAAAATACTTTTGGCTGTGAAAATCTAAAATCATATCTGATTTACGACCGATAAAATATTAGCAAATGCAAATTTTTACTGATGGTTCAGTGAACCTGGAAACTTCGCGTCAAAAAAAGTCGATTTTATCGTCAAAATTTCCTCTGAAATCGTAAGTTTTAGTCTGTACTTAAATACCTATCTGCATTATAAACCTTATAATATATTATGTATTATTTTTTAAATTTCGAATAAGGAAATATATTTGTCCAAAGAAACGTCACTATCTCAATGACTATTCTTATCCCAGTTAGGTATGTAAGTATTATAATATTGAAAAAAGTGCCAATAAGAAAATCCAAACAAACAAAACGAATTCACATTTGGAAAAAGAATCTTTACTGAACTAGTAAAACCGACAGCCTGAACAGGAAACAGAACGTGCAAACAAATTTATAGACAGACGAAATAAAAACGGTAGAGTCAAAACAGGACATTGTTACGTTCAGTCAATTAGTATATTATTGACATTTACGCAAATTTTATTGAGCATGGGCATTTCTGTGTTAAATCATTTGGCATTTGAACATCTGCAGCTCATAGCGTAGAGGAGAGGAAATGTCAAATTTGTTTACAAATTAAAATAAAATCACACTGGAAATAGACTTTTTAGTAGAAGAGGACAGATATTATTTAGCAACATTATTTTATACTAGCGCAGACTTGTGAACAATCACGAGATGTTATAATAATTGTAGGATTGATAATGGTAGATAAGAAGCGTAGTCTCTTAAAAAGCCACGAATTCTGACTTTACTTGTCAAGATAATCATAAAAAATAAATAAATAAATCACTGTCAAATTCTTCAATCAAATATAGACATGCTAAAAATTTGGTGCTCACAAAACAATCTATATTTAAATGTAGAAAAATGCAAAACTTTGACCTTTTCCAGAAAAAAAACATCACTGCTTTTCGACTATTCAATAAATAAAATAAATTTAGAAAGAGTATCGGAAATGCGGGATCTTGGCATAATAATGGATGAGAAACTAGACTTCACGGTTCACATTCAACAAACTGCAAATAAGGGAATGAAAACTTTAGGATTTGTATTAAGAACAAATAAAAACTTTGAATCGTTACATACAGGTTTTACATTAATTTATTGCTCGTCTATGAACCATAAAATAACATTGGTCAAATATCGCGAATCTTAAATCAAAATCCTGGGAAAGGTCTAACCTTTACATCGATTTACCTATGGCATTAGTATCGACTGCAGGCTATATTAGTGAAGGTATCTTCAAAAGACCTCGAGGAATACTCTTCGATCTTCACAATGAACCCATGGCCATCATTGTTACAATTGCTTTCAGAAGAATATAATGAACCGAATTCCTTCTACGAATATTTATTTCAAATAAATATTATGAGAAATTGAAATCTTAATATATATAAAAAAAACAAATTCGGGTTAGTTACACCATTTATAACTCAAGAACGGCTAGACCGATTTTTATGATCTTTGATTTATTAGATTTGTCTTCGCCCCGAATAGAAGAAAAGCTATTAAAACATCGGAAAAATTCAGGAAAAAAAGGTTATGAAAATTCTTTTCCTCATACATTTTATGTATGGAACGAATTCTCATATTTTGAAAGAGCTGCATGAATATTGTGATAAGTATAATATTGAATAGTGAGTGAATTTCAAAAATTGAAAAACGTCAAATGTCAATGCGCTGATTATTTTGCTTTTGTTCTTAAACATATTATAATTTAGCCTCTCTTTCTTACACACTAAATGTCAACAGTCGAAAATGGGACAGACGGTGAATGTGTGTCTGCACCCCTCCACAGGAAAAATACAATAATTTTTATAAATCTCCATCACACGTATAAAGAAAATAAAACGCAATCCCCGTAAGTAAATGGAAAAAAAGAAAATCACAAAAATTATAAATCCGTACACAACGCCATCTCTGATGCTGACAAAAACAAAACACGGACAGTTGCGCATCGATAACTGCTTCATTATGTAATTTTGAACTTAATAAAAAAACTGAATTTAATTCAGCTAATTAGTTAAAACAACAGTTATTGATTCTGAGGTGGTACGAAGTTCGCCGGGACAGCTAGTACACAGGTAAAAGAAAGACGAACATTTCCGGGTTACGAATAACCCAACAATGTTTGAAAATCTCCTACCACCACCACAAGCGCAAAATGTTGATTGTGTCGTGATGGAGGACTTAGCCAGCCGAGTAATCGAACATGCGACGCCCGGATGTGACCCAAACGCGATGCCCACTCAGCCACTGACCGGTCGATATGTATACAATGTATATAATTTATTTATTGTCTTACGCCCTTCTTCCATGGGGATACACATGTATCCGATACTGGACGATTCAAGTATCTTGGCGACTACCAGCATTCATATGCGCGGAGGTTCGTACACAAGAACACTTTTTGTAAATTCGTCAGCGATGTCAGTCTCCCGCGACCAGTCGGACGAAGTTGTGCCGACTCCAGGTGTCAGAACTGTCCGAAATTTTATAACAATGTTAGTGAAAAAACAGTAAAAAAAGAATGACAACTACGGGAACTGTTTGGTTGTTAGTAAGGTTACTAAAGCATTTAGTTTAGACGTTTCGAGAATGATTTGTGGCGTTTAGCGACGTGTACGAACAGTGCGCGACAAGTTGTTTGCGATCTGACGTGAGTAGGTACACGACATGAGTATCGGATACTAGTGTATCCCTGTAGAAGAAGAACCTTATATACTTAGTGTTATATAAAATGAATCAATAAATATATCCACTGGATGACCATAGATGTCGCAAATCCGAACTTCGTAGACTATTTTAGAACGATGTTAAAAATGTTTTTTTTTAATTATTTTTTCACGCCGAATTTTTAATCAGCTGTTTACGGTTAAAATTAAGTCCATTTTCCATAGATATACACCTTTCATTGTCAAGTATAGGTACCACAGACAACATACAGAAATCTAAAATATTCTACGTTGACTCGAATAAGTACCCCTCACGGCAGTTTCAAAAGTAACAAACACGCGGGATTCGCGCGGTTATAAACTTTACGATTTTTCTTTACAAATATGTGATAAACGGTAAAATGCAGGCTAATTCATTGGCTATATAGCGCTATAATAAGTTTTTGTCTCCATGTTAAAATTATAAGGTATGATTTTTTTTCATGTTGGCGAAAAATTTTAAAAAATTATCTTCTGGGAAATCTCGAGCAATCGAGGCGAATTTATTTATTTCGCGTGGTCGCTCCAGTGGCGTATTTCAATCGATTAAGAACATTATACAAGCCGAAAATGCCTTTTGCACTTGGCATTTTACCCGGATGCATTAATTGAATGTTCGCAACACAATCTGTACGATCACCCGTACGTTTGCGTTTATAGTGTATAAAGCCGAGATCGCGTACTACGAGAGGTAGCATAATAATATATTGAGTGCCGAGTACATCCTACCTCCTAACCCGGCGCGGGCACTTCTCTCTGCTCGTTTGCATTAACGGTCCAATTGCACTTTTAACCCGAGCTGTCCCACTTACTCGATACTTAACCAACCAAACTTGATAGGAAGGTACCTCACCGCACCTGCAGATAGGAAGGTAGGTACTGCTCGAACCTGTAGGTATCCATTTACCTGGGAACACAAGCCTAAAGTACCGCACGAACTGATTCGCTCGCTCGCTTGATATCACGCGTGATTTTGAACTTCGAGAAGATTTGATCGATTATTTGCTATCTCAAACTTCGTTTTTCGGGTTTGGAGGGCTCGATAGTAATCATAACACTTTACCATTTCTTTTTGGAGATCGAATCCTGACCGATTCAATTGTCATAAGAGAACGAATCATTTTTATGACTCGTCTAGGCTGTGAAATGACTTGCCAATCTTTGTGTTTACATCTTATTAGTTAGGTACACCATGGGTCTCTTGTCGAACCACGAGGTCTATCTAGCATAGAGACGACCGATAAAACCCTAGGTATATCAATACGATATTGACCAAATCCGTCAATTAGTTGTTTGCAAGCACGATCAACGATTTTTAACAGCTATTCCGACCGACGATTGATACATTCTAGCGAGGCCTCAGATAAGTTTCAATTAACTGCCAATAGATACATATTTGTAGACAATGATACGATATACGAAACGGTGACCGGCCAACTCAGAATGAAACCAACTCAGAACCACCTCAGAGAGGTCATAAAGAGATAAAAAAAATAGTAAAAAAATGTTTAAATAGGTTACGTTAGGTTAGGGTTACCGGCTATTTTAAAACTATTTTTTTCATAGCTTTTAATGACCTTTCTGAGGTGGTTGGATTCATTCTGAGTTGGCATGGAACAGACGTTATCAATTTATTCCTTTCGTTCGAGAAAATAAAGATGTTGAAATCTTAATATATAAAACAAAGTCGGGTTAGTAACACTATTTATAACTCGAGAACGGCTGGGCTGATTTTGATGATCTTTGATTTGTTGGATTTGTCTCCGCCCCGGATAGGATAATAACTATTAAAACATGACAAAAGTTAACGAAATAAATAGTTATAAAGAAAATTATTTTCCCCATACATTTTGTATGGAACGAATTCTCCTATTTTGAATGAACTCCAGCAATATTGTGAGGGTAAAATATTGAACTGTGCATGAATTCCAAACATTCAAAAACGTCAAATGTCAATGCGTTGATTGTTGTGCATTTGTTTTTAATCATATAATGCTGCTCGAAAATGAGACAAATGGTGAACGTATGTCTGCACACCTCCAAAGGAAAAATACAATAATTATAATAAATCTCTGAAATGAAACGCATTTTTCACATAAGCTCCACACAGGAGGCCCTGAGGAAAATAATTTCTCTCAGGACCTATGTCATCTTAGGGGATGCTGTGTGGAGGATCTTTTTAAGGAATGGGGAGGATAGAAAGTTCTGGGAAGGAAAAAGGTATGAGGGGTGGGTAAGAATCTGGGGGTCAGTCTGTCCGGGAGTGACGGACGTATGAATCCATCCCTCCAACTGTGGTGCAAGGCAATGGGTCGAGAGAGTCCGGCTGGAAAGGTCAAAAGGCCTCCCTCAACCAGTCTCTCTCGATCCGGCCCGCCACGCAGCAGGTGGGCAGGCGCATTAACTGCCAAGACCCGGACATAAGTCACCTCATGAACCCGGGCACCCCTGCTAAATCACCAAACGTAGCGAACCACTTGGGGTGACCTATGAATCCTGAATTGATCCTGATCCCGAATTCCCGTAAGTAATTGTAAAAGTAAGAAAATCACATGTATATTACATTGGATTTAGTAATATAGACGTTGAACACTATAACGATTTATGATCAATAAGATGGATCAACGAAAAAAATATATATGAGATGTAATATTTTTGGTATGCCTCGTTATTCTCCTGTGCCATTTCTAGTGGAAAACGTTCTTTTTGTAAATGATTTTCGGCTATGTAATTATCGTTTTTTCACACCCATAAAATTATGTCCCGTCTTTCCAGTTTATAAAAAATGGTCTGATTTTTGTGATGGAAGTTTTCAAAAAATCGCCAGGGTTTCAAAAATACGATTAAAAAAAATACAGAATGTCTTAGAATATTTGCCTAAACCGGATTTTTTTTTTAAATGTGATGCAAGTTGCCTATCGTTGAACCGAAATTTTGGCTCAACACTCCTCAAATGCGCAAATATGCCCTTCGCAATGTAATTCTCAGACCAAAAGGCGAATCGAGCGATACTAAAAAAATTACGTTGATCGATCGGAGACTCAGATTGATCGATTGAAAAGTTGGGAACAACAGCCGTAAGTTGTCTACGAATGAATTATATTACCATGTAGAATTTCAAAATACTTACCTCCGAATAATTACACAAAAAAGGAATTTCAGATCCACAAATTTTGCATCGTACGTCCTCCACACCCTGCGCGGCAGTCACACAATTGCGCTTGTTTCAAAGGTCAAAGCCATAGTAGGGGTGCGGCGCGATGTCTTCAAATATTCCTTGGATTACCAATTCAAAAAATTTGTTTTTGTTTTTGGTAAAATTGTACCACTTTGCTTCATTCTAAATACGAATAAATTATTGAAAAAATACTTTGTTTCAACTTCCCATAAAAAACAAATATTCGATTCAGGGGAAATGGAAAAACGTGCATTTAAACTCAACAGCTGTAAGTGTAATTTTTCTTTAGAATTAACGGTATGTTTAATCGGTGACCAACCAACCCGGAATGAAACCAACTCAGAACCACCCCAGAAAGGTCATTAAGAGTGATGATAAAAAAATATTTTAAAAATTGGTTAAATAGTTTAAGTTAGGTGAGGGTTAACGGCTATTTTAAAATTATTTTATCACAGCTTTTAATGACCTTTCTGGGGTGCTTCTGAGTTGGTTTCATTCTGAGTTGGCATGGAACCGTTTACCTAATCTTATCATTATACATTTTCGATGTGACAAAATGTTTTTAAGTTAGATTTTTATTTATTTTTTATGTGAATACCGCGCAATGCAGTCCCAACTGCTCCCGTTTAGAGCCAGTGAGACTATGGCATTCTCAATGATGATATGTTGTGAGGTAGTGGGGAGGGGAAGGAAACTGGAAGAGGGAGGTGGGAAGTATCTATATCATTATTATAATGGGTTGAAGTTTGTCTAGGTCTTGGAGGCGGATGACCAGGACACACTGAACCCCAGATTCCTACCCATCCCTTAAACCATTTTCCTTCCGAGAACTCTCCTCTCCGTCCTTTCCTTAAAAAAATCTTCCACACAGCATCCCCAAAGATGACATAGGCCCTGAGGGAAATTATTTTGCCTCAGGAGCTCATGTAAAAGAAAAAACCTAAAACAGTGCCAGTAGCGGGTGGCTTGATTTTGTTTTTATACATACAAATCCGCAGTTTTATTCAGAGATTGATGAAAATTTGTTCACTAGTCCTACAAGAGAAAGGTGACTCGTCGTCGTGATTTTTTAAAATGACCTCCATCCCCTTTTCCCACCCCTTAAAGCAAAATTATGATACTTCAGGATGAAATTTTGCAAACTTGACGATCAAAACAAGAAGAAAATTACTATGATTACGTAAAACTCTGCGTAAAGCCCGGGCACCGCCGGGGACTTCAGCAAGTACACTATCAATTATTAAGACGAATCGAATTGCTATTATCAAACGAGTACTTACATATCGCTCATCCAGTTGATTAGTAAGACATCTTCAAATACAAAGTTTTGAGTTAATGAGGAAAACAATATTCGAGTGCTCTTCATACATCAAACACTATTACAGGTTTCTGTGGTTTAAATATTGAATAGGCTATAAAATAACACAGGGAGGCATAACGGCCCGGTACATTAGTATGACATTTTGTAATATCCCAATAGTGAAAAAGAAAACATTAATATTTTGTTTAATTCATTACAAGTTTTTCATCCTATATAATTGTTATTTTTTTATATGAATACCTCACAAGAGTCCCAACTGCAATAATCAGTGAGACTATGGCATCCCCAATTGAGTTATGTTGTAAGGCTGGAGGTAGTTGGGAGTGGAAGGAGATGGGGAAGAGGAAGACAGAGAAGTACCTATTCAGATCTGGTCACCACACACGGCTAAAGCCATTGCAAACAACGTTTCAATTCTGAATGGTGGTCTTGCACCAGGGCGATACTGGGAGTATCTTTCACTCTGGAACGTGCCGCAAATATTATATAAAATATTTTAAATGAATTAATTGTGAAATAGCACAAATTAATCAAATAAAATGTATTTGCACGCCGGGATTCGATCCCGCAACCTTCGGATTGCGAGTCAAGAGCCTTACCGCTCGACAACCCCGGCCGTCATGGTGTTATGGTGGTGTTTAGGAAAAATCTAAGTATTGAATCAGATAGAGGATACATTTTACTGACTATATACAGATGTCTGCCTAATCAATTGGACCATTGATATACCGTATCTCGATTACTTTTTGTAGGTAGCCGATTCCAAAACGCGCAAAGTTCATGTTATTTTATTTTTGTTTGCCTTCGGATCCCAGTCAGCTGCGTTCAAATAACCGTAAATTATACAATTTGTTCGGTGTCAAGAAGAGTGCTTCTATAAAGTAGAAGAATGGTTAACTCCACAGTTAACATAAGAAGTTTGGAGTAGGTTTTTACGTGCTTGGTTACTAGTGACTAGTTACTAGGCAGGTTTAACTGTAGTTCGTCTTCGTATTCTCTTCTTTGTCCGCCTAAAAAGTTCGGTCAACGTGAAAAGAAAAGTATTGCTACGAATCACGTAATGAAGATTCACAAAATCTTTCAAGTCTGGTTTTTCAGATGGAGCTTTCTGAATTGAAATAATTTATTGTTTTTTTTAAGGGTACTACGCGTTTTCATCCCGCGACAAAACTAAACCTAACCTAACCTAACTTAACCTAACAAAAAATGGGACAAAAATAATACAGACGTCCTTTAAATTATAATTACGACAATAAATTAATTTTTTTTAAATAGTAAAATGGGACAAAAACCATGGTACACCACAGGTAACAATAATTTATTGTCTTTGCAGGATGTCTGTATTATTTTTTGCAATTTTTTTGTTAGATTAGGTTAGGTTGGGTGAGATTAGGTAAGGTTAGGTTAGGTTGGGTTAGATTGGGTTAGGTTAGGTTAGGTTTTAGTAGATATTTTGTTGGGGAATATTTTATGGGGGATATTTTGTGGCGGGATGAAAAGTCACGGATCCGTTTTTAAGACTTGTAGATATACCGTTACCCGAAAAATAGTGAGGTATAGATAAAATAATAATTTTCACAAGTCAAGAACAAAAAGAGATTCTATTTTAAAAAAGGTTTTAAAAATTCGTAGAAAAAACTCTATGAGAAAGAATGTTTGTAGGTGGTTTGGGTATTTATAGTAGTGGTTATGGCTTTTCTAAATATTTAACTATTTACTTAAATCTACTTTGCCGAAATCGATCGGCATCATAGACATCAGACATATGTCCGTGATCGGCATATTGTTATGACATGAAATGGCGAATGCCAATTGAGACAATTTTCCGTCATAACGAAAGAGGAAAGAGGTCATCCATTAATCACGTGAGGCTCGAAAGGAGGGGGTGGGGGAGTTCGTAAAAAATCACGAAATATCATGAAGAGGGGTTATAATGAGATATCACGTGTATTTTTTTTTCGTGATATTATTCTGAAAATTTCAAAATATTTCGTACTAAAAAAAATACACGTGATTTTGGGGAGGGGGGTAGTCTAAAACCTCACCACATATCACCAGGGGGTAGGGGGGGGGGGGGTTAAAAAGTTGCTAAAAAACATCACGTGATTAATGAACGATCCCAAATTTGAAATTCTATAAAGACAATAAATCCAAAAACGAGTTAAAAATGTAATTTTTCTCCTGTGTCGTTGTCGAATTTTTCTCCTAAAATTTCGTATTTTTTCTGTTTCGATATGCTACAAAATAGGACATATGATTTCCTGAAAAAATAAAAATAAAACTTTTTTTTCGCTCTCCTGAACAGTTAACATTTCGTCCTTTACAACATTTCAAATCTCCGTCATCGATTCTTTAGGTAATACATTGTTGCTTCCATCAATATTCCTACACAAAGGTCCTAATTTCCAAACAAGGAAACGATTTTCTTTATTTTTTATTTTGTATTGTGTGAACAATTCAGACGTGCGATATAGTATCTACCTAATATTTGAACAACAAAAAAAAATTGTGCCATTTTCAAAATTGGAACTGATTTGTCAAGAAATCCGACTATTCCTTGATTTTCACGGGTCTGCGCTAGTTCTTTAATGTCATAAATTTCAAAATAATTTGTAAAATTGGAGTGGAGTTCAGAGGACACGAAATATTGACAATTCTCACTGAATAAATTTATTCTATGGCAATTCCGACGAGGCTTGATAGAAAATAGATATTCATTAAGAGAGGGACAACAAACAATAAATATATATGTACATTGTACATAAGTCGGTGGACGCAGATGTGCTATGGAGTTTTTAGGGGGTGAACGTAACAAATGTAGCATATGTATGTACATAAATAAAGTGTGCAGTTCACACGCGGTAGAAGTGAAACCTTCAGAAAACTAAAGTAGACAAGAGTGGGGAGGCTACGAAGCACCGCACAAAGAGGAGACCGATTATACTATCTCATTCTCTCGCAGGCTAAACCTAAGCATGTATGTATTTGTCTCATTTTAGTGTCGCCATTTTTCACGTTATTTTTTATTATCTCGCAGGCAAAATCCTATAGATGTACATGTTTGTCTATTTTTCATTTCATCAACTTTCAAATCACAACGGTGCTAAAGAAGTTTTCACTTCAAAAATATTCGATGTATTTCCAGTGATTTATTTTAGAAAAACTGTTGAAGCTGGCATTGAAAATCCTTCCCACTGGCACAATATAGAAGTACGAGTATAACAGCAGTTTGAATGCTCCGTTGTTGCTACGGAAGGTTACCGTTTTGGTTAGTCAAATTTGACGGGACCTAGTTTGAGTTTTGGACCTCGGGAACGCCACCGCAGGTCTCCGGGCCACATCTAGAAATGGTCCATCCCACATCCCACGGGTCGGGCCGCCCATTCAAACACTCGGACTTTATTACTTACCTTATTATCATTTATATCCGTGGTCTGGTGATCAAATCGGGTATATATTATCATAAGCAATTTCTATTCATGATTTTATATCGATTGGCCGATATAATATTGTAATGGGTTGTCTAGGCCGCATCGCCATTAATGTCTTGTCATAAATATACGGAGGTAAAATGCAAAAGTTTTGAAATGACGCAGGCCTTGAAATTATGGCTTCCCAACGTAACAACACAATTATGTACCTCTTCAACGTTCATTTGAAATTTGTTGTCCTTAGCATTTTAAAATCTTCAATATACAAATCAATTTGGGAAGCGGGTATGGGTTTCGCGGCCCCGGGAACTATTTATTAGATAACCAACACCTATGTCACATTGGAGGTTATCCACCACTTACCCGCCCTGGTATAATTAAAGATGGTTACTCCTTCAAGGCTCGTTTAGAACGAATTTAGATCTCCAATGTCCCTACATACGGTGTTAGTAAACAGTATGCAAGTGCTTAGCGGGAAATACAAGATACAATGTGTTGGGATAAACAATAAAGCTCTAAAATGGATAAAAAGCTATTTATTTGAACGACACCAAGTAATCAAGATAAACAACTCCCTAAGTCTACCACTGACAAGTAATTTTGGGATACCTCAATGCGCAGTCATAGGCCCCCTACTATTTATAATTTATGTCAACGATATATTTAAACTACCACTTAACGCAGACATAATATCATATGCCCATGACACAGCTATCATAGTGAATGGGATCGACTGGAAAAGAGTAAACGAACAAGCAAATAATATCATGGACATCTTAAAACATTGTTTTGATACAAATCTTCTCTCATTGAACTCTAACAAAACATACTACATACACTTCTCAATCAACAAACTAAAAACACTCCCCAACACTAAAATAATTATCCACAATAACAAATGTAATAAAATCACATGTATCCAAGGCTGTTCAACATTGAAATCAGTATCAGAAATTAAATATCTCGGAGTGATAATAGAGCAACATATGAAGTGGAACAGCCATATCTGTGAATTCGTTAAGCGTGTCAGAAAGTGTATATATATATTCGTAAGTTTAAGAAATATTTTAAAACTCAACAATCTAAAAAGAGTATACTATGCACTAATCCAGTCATTAATTCAATATGGAATAATTGGATGGGGGGGTCATAGAACAATATTCTAACCCCGATCTAAGTGATCCAGAAGCTAATCATTAAAGTAATCCTAAAGAAACCCTCCGCTTATTCAACAGAAACGCTTTTCGCAGATTTCACGGGAATATCTTCAAGAAAAAATGCAATTATCCAAATTTACAAATTTACAAAGATAATATCATCAAGACATTTGAAACTCACCAATCAAAAAGATATGAAGACAACATCAAAATACCAAAATTTAATACCAAACTAATGCAAAACAATTATATCTATTTAGGAATAAAGTTTTTCAACAACCTTCCCATTGAAATAAAAAAAAACCAAAGACATAAATAAACTGAAACTCAAACTGAAGCTACACTTCATCAGGAATAATTAACTAAATAATTTCCTGTTTTTCTCTTTCTTTCTATTTATTTTTAATAAATATTCATCTCTATTTTATTTAGATTTTTCGAATTTCTCCTAAGTGCACAATATTTTAGTATGTAACCGTATGTACACCTACACATATAGATGATCCAGAAGTCTCAATTGATCCTATTATATACTTACTTATTGCATAATGTTATTCTATTTCAGTTATAATTAGTGTAACTCGCTCATCAAGCACAAGAACTAGCTTCTTCTTTGGTGAGATTGCAATTTTTAAATAATTTCTGTACCGATATGTAATTTCTATAACTCCACTATACAATTATATATGTATATTAAATAAAATAAAAATAATTTTTTAAAAATATGTGTTAGTATAATAAAGACAAGACAATGGGACAGGTTGGTGAAAGTCCACGAGGTGGCAAGCGCTGTGTGATTGTATTCAGCGTATCCTCTGTTACAGGTCACCCCATGTGGTTCGCTTCGTTTGGTGACTTAGCAGGGGTGCCCTTTCGTTGAGTGAGATCTGCCCACCAACTAAGCGGCAGGCTGGATTGGAAAAGTCTAGTTTAGGGAGGCCTTTTGATCTTTCCAGCAGTACTCTCTCGGAACACAGCTTTGCACCGCTGTGGGAGGGTTAGTTTCATACGTCCATTTCTTCTAGTCACACTGATACTACAGATTCCTACCCATCCGTTATACATTTTTCCTTCCCAGGAATTCCTCTCCTTCTTTTTCTGAAAAGACCTTACCCACAGTATCCCCAAAGATGAGATAGGCCTTGAGAGGCATTATTTTCCTCGGGGCCTCTTGCATGGAGTTAATGTAAAAAAAACACGTGTCATTTACTACCATTTATTATTGCTACTGGGTACTTGTTTTACAGAAACTTGTGCCACGGCTCACCACATGAATTAAACGGTTTGGCGACTATTTAAAAAAAAAGTCAACGAGTGTATCAACAATATTCTCTAATTTTTTTCTAATACACTTTTACAAAAAAAAAATTCAGTACACTTACTTTCTGACTACGCCTCGTACCTTTATTTATTTATTTATTTATTTATTTATGTTTTAATTTTGTAATCTTCTCTGAAATGTAATGGTGTATAACGGTTATATGGAGACATTCAAAAATATATAAATACATAATCCATATTTTGGGAATGTTGTGAAGGTTGTGACGCCAAAGGAAATTGGTGGGGTCATCGATTATGGGAATTATTAATTATTTATTCACTTCGTAAAATTCACGCAATTTAACCGTACCTAACGCGGTGATAAATTTCAAAATAATCGAGTCATATTCGAACATTAAAAAAATCCAAGCTCATAAATGTCCCGTCACCTGCCCAAAAATCCCGCTATTCGCAGTGTGTGTTTTTGTCGATCCACCGCAGATATCGGCACCACCAGTAGCGAGTCATTACGGTCGCAATGCGCAAGCCGAAAATGCTTCGCCGTGGTCGAAATAGCGGTTTATTCTGGTGACCCGGCACTCGAGCACTGAACCAGGCCACTCGAGCAGTCAGCAGAGTGCGCTGATCACGATCTCTGCCGCTCTGTCCGCTCTGCTCGGCTCTGCCCGACTCTGGCGGTCAGCGGTCAGCGGTCAACGGCAACCATTATGGCCAAAGCTAGTATAGGAGGTTCCGCGACTTTTCAACCCCCGACAATATATACATATTTTACATTAGCTCCACACAGGAAGCCCTGGGGAAAATAATTCCCCGCAGGGCCTATGTCAACTTTGCGGAGGGTATTTTTAGGAAAGAAGGAGACGAAGTTCTGAGAAGGAAAAGGGTATTAGGGGTGGGTAGGAATCTGGGTGTCAGTGGGTCCAGGAGTGACGGACGTATGAATCCATCCCTCCCACTGCGGTGCTAGGCCAGGTTCCGAGAGAGTACAGCTGGAGAAGCCAAAAGGACTCCCTCAACCATTCTCTCCCAAACCGGCCTGTCACGCAGCTGGTGGGCAGACGCATCCGCCGCCAATACCTGGTCATACCTCACCCCACGAACCCGGGCACTCTTGCTAAGTCACCAAACGTAGAGAATCACTTGGGGTGACCTATGGCAGAGGTGTTGGTTATCCAATATTGGTTCCCGGGGCGGCGGTACCCAAACTCGCCTCCCAAATTGAAACAACATCCCCCAACAAAATATCTACTAAAACCTAACCTAACGTAACCTAACCTAACCTAGCTTAACCTAATAACCTAACCTGACAAAAAAAATGAGACAAAAATAATACGGACATCCTTTAAAGACAATAAATTATTGTTGAAAAATATTAAAACGGGACAAAAATAATACAGATATCCTGGAAACACAAAAATAATACAGACATCCTGGAAACACAAAAATAATACAGACATCCTGGAAACACAAAAATAATACAGACATCTTGGAAACACAAAAATAATACAGACATCCTGGAAACACAAAAATAATACTGACATCCTGGAAACACAAAAGTAATACAGACATCCTGGAAACACAAAAAAATATTGTTCAAAAATAGTAAAATTGGATAAAACAATACGGTTCAATGTAAAGTTAGGTTATTATTATTTATATTTTGTCGAAGTTTTGTCGTTGGATGAAAACGCGCATTTCCTGTATAGTATAAGCCAAACTTGAATGCCGGCCTGAACTTGATACGATCAATTCTCGCGCAGTTAATGACTTCACAATGAACGTAAGCGAAAGAGAAAGATGCGTAAAAAAATGGGTGCGACAGAGAATGGCGTGGGCGGGGAGACATGCTACTTTTCTGACATTAATTTCGCCTATTGCAACGATTTCTGTATCAACGTCAGGTCGGCATTAAAGTTTGGTGTGTACTGTATAGTGTAACGCGCCTACTATTATTATAAGCAATAGGTCCGCGGCATTTTTGATAGGTTGCCATGGTAGCGTCCAAGTTAAACCTGTCGAGTAATCTATCACATCGAGCGATATGTCAGATCAGAAAAATATCGATTTTTTTCAAGAGCCAACAGTTTTTTTTCAGTTTTTCCATGGTCGGATGGCCTAAGTCCTACGTGCGTAGTTGCATTACAAATAATTTCAGCTTCCTATAAATTAATGGAAGAATTCGATTCCAAATATTCGTAACCTGAAAATTTTACCTTTAAAATAAAAGAAATTCAGGAAAAAACAATAACTTAGTAAGATCACTTTTATTTTTTATATACTTAATGCCGACCTGGTTTCGCTTCAACCGTAGCTTCTTCAGGACAGTATAAAACTCTACTGAAATTTACAAGTTAGCAAAATATATTGTACTTTCACAGAAGATAGATTTTTAAAAAATGGGCTGAGCTCCAGTGGAGAAGGAAGCTGTAAGGAAAGGTAGAGGATTGGGAAGAAAGTTCTTATTGTCAACAAGGAACAACCGAAGTAGCAGGCTTTGAAATAAAATTCCGACAATTAGGTTAGGTTAGTTTGTTGATTGGTTGGTTAGGTTTTTTTTTAAATAAAAGTACTTAGGTTGTTTTCTATTGACAAAGAGTACTCACTTCCCAATACCACATCTACCCTTACCCCTTCATACTCCGCTGGAGCTCAGCCATTTTTTTCAATCCACTTTAAAAGCATAATATATTTGAAAGTATTGTGCTGCCCTAAGGAAGCTACAGTTGGAGCGAAAACCGGTTGGTAAAGTACATAAAAAATAAAAGTGGCGTTTACTAAGTTATTGTTTTTATTTTAAATTATAATTGCATATCACAAATTATCTGCTTGGCGGTACACAACCCTAATAATTTATTTTTTTGCTAAAAAATCACATTTTAATCATTTCCGGCGAATTCGTAACTGTAATTACTTTTTATTCCATCAGAACTCTGGGGATGCAAGTTATTTGTATAAGATTAATAAAAACAATACCTTACCATTAATATATTTTACGTACAGCGATTTTAAAACTTTATAACCCCTTTTTCAACTATAAAGTTAGCAGTAAGCACCAGATTTTATTTTTCTAGACGATGAATTAATAACATCGGGAGTGAGACATGGAGACACATTTTAAATATTTGTAACACGTTTTTCAGAATTCATTAAAATGAACGCGCCGGAAAGGTCGAATCTCTAAGCCTGCTAGGGTGAATTCGACCGTACTTGTCCAATACACCATGCCGCGGGCGTATATTTGTTTACACGCTTTCTTCACTTACGTCGTTTAGATTCCCACATTATTTGACCTCTTCTTCTTTTCTTTGATAGGGCAAATTCGACAGTAGGTTCGTCCAATACACGGGTCGCGAGTCGTAATTTGTATACACGGCTTCTTTACTTAGGTCGTTAAGATTCTGAATATATTTTAGGGTAACAAAAAAGGTTATCTTTCAGTTTTAGATTTTTTTTTTGTTTAACCGCGCATTAATATCTTGTAGTATCTACGCGATTAATTTGATAAATTTCTAAACCTACCTTGAATCGGATAATATCTGTACCGTTTACAGCTCTGCGGCTGTGCGTTTTCTACCTGTCAAGATAGTAATTCTTATTGATCGCCTTAAACTCGTATTTATTACATACTCTCTCCTCTCTAATTCACAAACCGAATCAAATCTGATATTTATTCCAATAACCGAGCTTTAAAATATCTTAACTTGTTGGACTTATATGCGAGAAAATTTATATTTAAGAGAAAGTAAATTAATCTCTCTAAATTGGAATATACTTATAATAAATTACTTACATACTCAGTAGTAAGGATGTGAGTCCTCCTAAAGAACGAGTATGTTTCTAAAGTACGAAACAACAATAAACGGCCACTGTGATCTCGAGATGTTTTTTTTTTACGTTAGCTCCACACAGGAGTCCCTAAAGAAAATAATTTTCTTCTGGGCCTATTTCGTCTTGGGAGATGCTGTGTGGAGAAAGGAAGAAGAGGAAAGTTTGGGAAAGGGGTGAATAGGAATCTAGGGGTCAGTGTGTACAAGAGTGAAGGATGTATGAACCCATCCCTTCAACTACGGTGCAAGGCGATGGGTCGAGGGATTCTTGCTGGAGAGGTCAAAAGACCTCCTCGACCAATGTCTCTCGATCCGACCCGCCACGCAGTAAGTGGGCAGACACATCGGCGGCTAAAACTTTGACAAATCGCACCCCATGAGCCCGGGCACCCCTGCCAAAGTCACCTAATAAGTATTTTAATAGGCACATAACTTAGTGGAGATACTGGCCCCAGTACTAATAAATAAGAATATATCTGGAGAGGACTTCAGAGATACTTTACATTTGCTTACTTATCAGTGGGACTATGGCATTCCCATTTAGGGTATGCATTGGGGCTTAAAGAGTGGACGGGAAGATATTATGCGGAGAAGGAAGGTTAAAAATACTTGGCTGTTCGAATCTGGTCACCAAACCCACCTAAAACCATTTCAAGCAACGCAACGTTTCTGTTTTGACTGGCGGTCTTTCACCAGTGTGATAATGAGAGTATCTCTCATACTTGATTTGATTAATTTGTGTATTTCACAATTTATTCATTTAAAATGGAAGATACTTTCAGAATCGCCCTGGTGTAAGACCACCATTCAGAATTGAAACGTTGCCTGAAGTGGCTTTCACCGTGTTTGGTGAGCAGATCTGAATAGCCAGGTACTTCCCCACCTTCCTCCTCCCTATCTCCTTCCCTTCCCACTACCTTCAGACTCACAACATACCCCGATTGGGGATGCCATAGTCTCACTGGCTCCACAAGGGAGCAGTTGGGACACTTGTGCGGTATTCATGTAAAAAAAAATGCTTGGCTTGACAATCTTAGTAGACAAATTTGAAAACGAAAACTGCTACAAAACACGCTAGTAATTGAAGTGTCAATTTTTTGGGGGGAATTATCTATTTATCTTCGTTTAGAAAACTTTATAACTTATATCCATGTCAAGATGGTACCCTAACGTCAGGTCTCCAGCGACTAATTGTTTTCAAAACATCGAACAAAAGCAAAAACATTGTGTCGGGGCCACACCGTGCTGTGTTTATTATTTCACCCACCGACTGCAACAATATTCATGTCAAGATGTTACTATAAAGTCAGGTCTCCAGCGACCAAATGTTTTCAAAACATCGAATAAGAGCAAAAACATTGTGTCGGGGCCACACCGTGTTGTGTTTATTATTTCACCCACCGATTACAAAGATAACCATGTCACATGTTAAGGGCAAATTTCCAGCAACCAAATGTTTTGAAAACATCGAATAAAAACAAAAACACTGGGGCAAGGCTACAACGTTGCTGCCCTGCCATTTGGTTCAATGTTGGTATTAATATTTTCGGTGGAGACCCTTCTATAGAATGCTTAAAAGCATATTTTCAGAACAGTACATCATTGAAAAATATGATGTCCCGATCAGCATTATGAAATATTCCAAACAAAATACCTGCCTTCCTTTTCCCTAAGCGATATATTTAGTGTGGAAATTATCAGATGCCCAAAAAGATAACAAACATTAACATTGCGATGAATGAAGTGGCCATTCAGTGCGTCCAACTCAGTCATTTGCGGCGGTCTGGTTGACATTGTGCAACGATTTCTCACTGACGCATGTCGGCGAATTCCCGAGGTGTTTGAATATTTTGGTATGGTTTATGGTTTGCCGTTGGATGTAAACACGCATAAGGTCGTTACCCGCCGCCAATATGACTATAATAGGTAGTTGGCTTATTGTTAGTATTGGTATAAATTACCTTAGTATTGGTGTATCTGGTTGGGACAAACTTCATGACATTTGATTGGATTTGAAGGAAGAGAAAGTTGCAGGTGACTTTGAGTGGTGGTGTGCAGAAACATGTCTTCAGAGGTGCGACACATTTTCCTCTCGAAGTAGGCACTTAGGTTAATTTCAGAACCCGACTTCGAGTGCATGTCTGACGCCCCGTCATACACGCCGCGCCACAAATATCATCTTCGTGTACGTGGAATTTCAAATAAAGCTGCCGTTGTAATTCGATTTCGAATTCAAGAATTCGTCTCAATATGTCGCCACTTTCGTCAGCAGGTCGGATGGGGACGTGACCCCCTAGGTAAAACAGCTACGAATTTGTGAATATGTAGTATCTCTCCGGAAAAGATTGACGGTAATACATCGTTGTATCAAGCGGCTATGTATTACATGTGAGTCATTGCCTGTCTCTGTTACGTTGTCCCGGTGTCTAGCTACACTGGATGGCACTGGATCCGAGGAACGGGCTATTTTTGGAACCAGTTCCTATTGTCTACGCGCAATCCCTTCAAAGTGAAGATTAATCCCACCTGCATAACAACACCTAACTATTAGAGCGTGTTTTGTATTTGACCAGTCAGTGGCTGAGTGGGCATCGCGTTTGGGTCCCACCCGGGCGTCGCGTGTTCGATTCCTCGGCTGGCTAGTCCTCCATCACGACACAAGCAACATTTTCCGCTTAGTGTGCTGGTAGTAGGAGATTTTCAAACATTGTTGGGTTATTCGTAACCCGGTAATGTTTGTCTTTCTTAAAAATAAAAATAGGAATAATGACAATCCTTGGCACCTGATGCAAGGATTGTCAACTAATAATAAAGATTATCCTAAAACTACCATTCACATGCATTTCGTATGAAATCTTTATGAGAATCTGTATTTTGGACATTAGACAACTTTATGCCAAAAATATACTAGCATATCTGTTAAAAAACTGAACTGGTTTTGACAATATCCACACTGCTCGTGATACTAGAGCCAAAAGCAGCCACCTCTGGTCTGGAGCTCCAAAATACCTGAAAAATACCCTCGACTCTGTGCAGAAACGGGCGGTCCGTTTGATAGATTCTCCCATCTTAACAGCACGGATTGCAATCTTTAGAGCACAGGCGTCGGGTGGGAATGCTATCCTTTTTCTACCGGTATTACAATGGAAGATGCTCTGAGGAACTAGCATCATTGATCCCTTCGGCACCAGTGCATAGTCGGGAAACACGCCAAACGCGTGCCCAACATTTGTACACGGTTGACATCTGTCACATGAGAACGGGTCGTTTCTTCGACTCGTTCTTATGTTCAACAGCTCGGCTGTGGAATGATTTGCCAGCCTCTGTGTTTCCTCCTTCCTACAACATAGGTCTCTTCAAGACCAATGTTCATTCCTTCCTCTCCTCAAAAAGACCCTCCACACAGCATCCCAGATGAATAGGCCCTGAGGGAAATTATTTTCCTCAAGGCTTCCTGTGTGGAGTTAATGTAAAAAAAAAAAAAAAAGACAATCTCCCTTACTAAAACAACTTTTACCTAAAGGAATTCTAGATAATTTGCAACTAAGCTGTACAATGCACCTCTACTAGCCATTAGATAGAGGACATATTTATCCATCCATCCATATGTATGCGCATAACTTCCGAACGACTTAACCTATTTCATTCAAACTTTGGGGATTTGATGTGTGCATGCCCGCGAAGGTTTCTATATATACTGGTGAGCTCTGGCTTTATGAAATTTGTATTAAAAAATTGGAACAAGTGGCACGCGAGCTGCTTGAAAACTGAATGTACCGGGACTGAATGAATGAAATGCGGAAAGGGGGAGGGGAACCCGGAAGCAGGGTAGGGAAGGGGTTTCGCAGAACGGAGGAAGCGGGGAAGGGGAGTGGGGTGAGGGAAGGCATAGTGGGAACGCGAGAGGGGATAGAGACGCGGGAGAGGAAGGGGAGGGGGAAGGTAAACGGGAAGAATGGGAAAGGACACGCAGGGAGAAACAATTTCTTTATTAAGTGGCATGGCAGCGCAGACCGGGTACTTGCTATAATAATATAAATGGAGCGACCGATCGATTTGACTTGCATGCAAATTAACAGATGGCAGTGTGAGTTAAAAGGTTGGGTAACCATCCAGTAGATGGCGTTGTGTTTCGTTAGCCACAGCAACGTGTGGCCGGGTCAGCTAGTTTGATGTATAAATCAGACACGTCTTTGATCCAAGAGCCAAGACAGATCAAACATCAACGATTTTATTAAAACATATATATATATAAGTAGGTATGTGTTTCCAATGGTACGATGATGATTTTCTTTTATTTTGAAGGAAATATTTTTGTTGTAAACTGCGCCTACTCTCAACACGGGAGTTTTTAGTGAGATTGGAATAGCACATCAAACCTAATATCTAATCAATAAAAAAGGATTAATAAAAAAAATAATAATAATAAAATAGTTGCCGACCCCCTACCACGTGAATTTTCCACCACACTTGAATGGAGACCCACACGTTTCCATTGCCTCCAAGATACTCGCACGGGGACCACCAGTCACCACTGCTCCACTGAAGTCTTCCTTTTCATACTTCAGTCTTTAGTGCCCGACATAGCTTATCTGCAGTGCTTCAGTGTTTCAGTGTGTGTTTATCCTAGTGTCGTGGTGTGCAAACAAATAAACAAACATTACAACATCTTACAAATCTGTGGATTTTACATCAAAATATTACTTTTATTTAACGGTGCGAAAGGTATTTTTACATCAAATTTACAGTAATATTTATCAAATGCAGTGGATTTAAGCGTTGAACATCAGTTTATACAAGAGGGTTTAAGTATATCTTAGTGGATTTAAAATTTATAATAACACGATTTTATTTTTGACGACAAAGCAAACATATAACTCCTTGGACCTATTGGACCTTGCGAAGAAGTGTCGTTTTTATTTGGCAGTGTTTATAATGAATAATGGCAGTGGAAAAGGTATTATTTACTACGAGTGGATTGGAACATTAAATTTACGGTAATCGATTGCAATAGATTTAATAATCGGTTTAACAAATTGATCGGCGTTTTATTTTAGAATTCAAGTAATTCGAATTTGCTTATTGTGGAATATTACATTTCGCAAAATAAATTAAATCTATCGTTGTTATTATGTCGCTGCGAAATTGGTGATTCGTGAAATCTTAAGAATCTTATCTAGAGATATCCAATAGCGTTTTTGGCATATTCAACTCTAAAAGACCTGTAAACCAATGGTGATTAACACTGTGAGGTTATGTTAGTATGCAGATTTTTTGTATGTAGGTACTGTTTGAAGACGGTAGGCAATGCTTTGTCGTACAAATTCAGTAAGTAGTCTATTTCTAAAGAGATACTTATTAGAAGCTGAATACATCAATACCTCAATACCTTCAATACCTTGTCAAATAATTACGTATGTCATAAACTGGCAACACAATAATTTAGATTATATTTCGAATTGTTTTCAACTGCATTTACGAGATATCGAATGAGAAAAAGTAGCACAACTGTAAATAGAAATAAATTATTTTTCGCAACTCGTTTGTCAACTTTAACACCGCGACTTTCAGAACTAAAGAAATTCAGATTTTCAGCAAAAAATGCAAGATAGCCTAAAGGCCCAAAAAGGGGAAGATGAGCTTAGAAGGGCCATCGATGGTAACGATGCTACGAAAGACTTCAACGCCCAAAGACAGCGGCGATTCAAAGTAGGTCCAGCTGTCCTCCAAATTAGCCCAAGAAAAAACTATCAATACGTACCAGGCAAAAAATTGATTTGATGCAACAATTAAGGGTCCAAGATGGAATAAACGCCTAAAGAAGAGAAGACATTATGGTTGTTTATTCTCTTGTGGAATGAGAACAACTCAGGGCAACCTATATTTTACACCTAAAATAACATCGCTACCTACCATTAGACAGTCAATAGTTCAAATCAATTTTTGCAAGTCCTTTTCTACGAGAGTAATACTTTATTCTTTTTTTCACATTCTTCAAGAATTTGGATACCATAACATCACACTTACTTAAGTTATTATAAAGAAACCCAACGAAATCAATAAAACGATTAGTTTGAATATTCACACCAAAGTAGGGCAAAAGGACACAAACTGCTCAATGGGTTAATGGGGCATACACTCAAATTAATACCAAACGTGAGCTATCACAATCTATGTGTATGCTTTCGGCTACATGGCTACAGACTACAGCGTACAGGATGGTCGAAAAATGGGTATTTATTACTCGGGTGGGTACTAAATAAATTGGCGGGTTATTTTGCAGGAATCCACGTGTGACAAAATCATCAATCGGTCATTCTGCGCCATTTTGTTTTTGGATATTTGAAAGGTCCCCATTCAACGCCGATTCTAGATGCCTTTCAGTTTCTGTCAAATTGTAATAAACTGATAAGCTTAACAACACGTTAATTGTCCTCCTCTGATGATCACAATTTATGCAAAAGCTGAAACGGACTTAGAATGACATTTAATGGGGATCTTTTAACTGTCAAAATAATTAAATGCGCTGAATGGCCATTTGATGACAACGTTATATTTTAATTTCTGTAAAACAATCGGTCATTAACGTCTTCAGAAAAATTTGAATAGCAACTGAAATGGAATAGACTTCTGTTTTTGGGTAGAGATTAGCACCGCGTTTAGTTTAAATCAATAATTATTCAAAAATAAGTTGTGGAACCACAGTTTAACATCTTAAACCAGTTAACAGTTTAAATCTTCTCATAAAATCTCTCGGCCTCCTTTTGAACTAACATTTTTAAAAAGCTCATCGCTACTGGTCTTGAATTCGCGAATTGTCGAAATATGGAAATGTCTATTAATCATGCGCTAAGATACAGAGAGGAATGATATTAGGTCCTTACATATGAAATTGGCGTTTTGTATGGGAGGAACATAAAGTCGATTTTTTTTTAATATAATATATTTATTTAATCAAAGTATGTACCATTGCTATCTAGGCACTTTTGCCACCTCATAGGTATTTCATCGATCCCTTTACTAAAAAAACCATTCGAACGGGAATCAATAAAATCTTTGAAGGCGGTTTGGACTGCCCCATTGTAGTTGATTTTTTTCCCTTGCAAGAAGTTATCCAAATTTCGAAAAAAATGGTAATCTGTTGGGGCAAGGTCCGGAGAGTACGGTGGATGTCCAATTGAAGCACCTCTAATTTGGTAGCCGTCTGTTGTGCAGTGTGTGGTCTAGCGTTGTCATGAAGCAGCAGTGGCCTAGAGCGATTAACCAGCCTCGGTTGTTTAGCAGCTAGCTTTTCCATCATGGTTTGCAGTTGCTGACAATAGACATCTGCCGTAATCGTCTGGCCAGATTTAAGAAAGCTGTAGCGAACGACACAAAAAAAACACAACTGTGTTTTCTTTTGCGGCACCGTCGCCATACACATCATTAATCCTTTGAGCCGTTTCTGCAGCACTGGTGCCACGGTGGAACTCGGACTCGTAAATAACGCGATATTTCAAGTTTTCAATTTTGTAAACTAAGGGACGCAAAGAAAAAAAATAATTAAGGAAAAAACAAATTAATTATAATTTTCGAAACACAAATACATGAGTAAATAGCTGTATAAATTTGAATTTGGAATTCCTAACCAAAGAGAAGATATTTGAGATGAAAGTTGCCAGTACGGCAAAACGCCAATTTCATATGTAAGGACCTAATATATCCATTTCTTCCTGATGCTTAGCGCCGATGCTCAGATACCTAAAAATAATACTTTTTTTAATATTTGGTTATTTGCTTTTCCTAAAACCACTAGATCGTTTCGCTGTTTAATCGATTTCAATCTTCAGCGCTGGGGAATTTTTTATCCTTCGGTTTGAAAATTGGCATTTTCTTTCAAAAATTACGCTTCCTACTTTTAATATAAAGACATATAAACTGCTAGTATTACATATAATTGTTATAGGTCCTTTAAAACATCTATATTTAGCCGTTTATCCCATATTTTTAGATTTAACAGAATTATAAAAAAAAATTGTCTAATTTATAAACTCATAATTTCTGCATATTATTCACTTTAAAATTAGCGTACGTAGAGGTACTACTAGTCACTTCAAAGAATGTTAAATATTATGGTCACAAAGCATTTTTTTTAAAGGGAGAATCGCCTATTTCAAAATATATATATATTGGTGTATATTGCCTATAAACTAGTTGATAATCATAAACAGAACATGCATTTTTAGCTTATAAACACAAGACCAGTGTAAGATCATTTGTAAGAAAAAATATTTCAATAATTTCGGTTCGCGCAATCGCGATAACAAATAATTTTATTTTTTTAATGAATTTTTATTTTAGTAATTTGTACATTTAAGTTTACAAAATTTATAATTAATAATATTGCAAACTAAATTTTATGTACAATAAAAACACATATAAATTTGTTGTAGACCACTTTTATTTTATTTACACTCTACCGGTTTCAGAAGCACCCTTCCTTCGTCAGGAGAATATTATAACAGTTTATTATATCAGAATATTATAACAGTTATAATATTTTCCTGACGAAGGAAGGGTGCTTCTGAAACCGGTAGAGTGTGTATAAAGTAAAAGTGGTCTACAACAAATTTATATGTTTAATTATTATTTTTAATTTATAAACTAACGTTTAGACAAGATTTTTATGCATAGCACAAAAGGTAACAATTATTATAAGCAATATAATAAGTGGAAAAAATATAATAAGCAGTAATTGTTGAATGAAACACTAGTATATATTGAATTATTTGGCGGGTATTTGATAAGCCCCCATAGCTCAGTGGTCAAGAGCAGCTGACCGGCAATCAGAAGGACACGGGTTCAAGTCCCGTTGGTGGCAAGTATCTTTTCTCGGAAGATTTTTCAATGTTGATGAGTGTTTCAGGCTGATAATTATTGCTTATAAAAATTTATATGTGTTTTTATGGCGAGCCACAAAGTTAATGCTTTCCATAAATATGTAAATTTTATGTAGTTTTGTGTAGCTCCTACAATACATCTTGAACTTTCCAATTGGTGTGGACTTAATGTTTCTGGTAGCGTGTTATATAACTTCATTCATTTGTACAGTAAACTGTTCTGCGTATTCGCCTTGTCTTTTTTTGATGCCTGATTTCCTTGCACATCCTTGTGTAAGGACAAGGTCAGCATCTGTTTCACGGTTAGCCACACAATTCAGAAGAGATGCGAGACGTGTCTTGTTAAAAAATGGAAATACTAAGTTCTCTTTGTGAGTAATTGAAAAATGCTAAGCGTGGGCCTTTTGAAAAATAAATGAATGAATCCAATAAATAATTTAATAATTTCAATAATTCTTTTCAAATTGCCCACTGTTTGGCCAGCGAACGTTCGAGAGTATTTGCAAATTGACCAAAATGTGGCCAAAAAAGCTCCAGTGGTTTCGGTAACTAATTGCTATCCTGTAATAATCACTAATAGGCCACTTGCATCACATTTTTTTTAATTTTTTTCCGGTTTAGGCAAATTTAGGCAATTCTGTATTTTTTTCAATCGAATTTTTGTAACCCTGACGATTTTTAGAAAATTTCAATCCGAAAAATCAGACCATTTTTTAAATACCGGAAAGACGGGACATAATTTTATGGGTGCGAAAACACGATAATTACATAGCCGAAAATCATTTAAAAAAATAACTTTTTCCACACGAATGGCAAAGGAGAATAACGAGTCATAACAAAAATATTACATCTCATAAATATTTTTTTCGTTGATCCATCTTATTGATCATAAATCATTATAATGTTCAACGTACATATTACTAAATCCAATGTAATCTACTTGTACAGACAGCGTAAAATGTACGAGGTTCTCTTCATAACATCTGTCAAAAAGTTAAACCAAATTATAAGTTCGCAGAGAACAAACAATAAATCTAGTGAACGTTAAATGTCAAATTCAAAAATTCGCCTGAAATCAAAGTGCTGCCACATAAAAAAAAAAAAAAATCAGTGTGGAATTTTACAAAATTAATCGGAACATTTTCTGAGACGGGACATGTTCATGTAGTGGCGTCACGGGCCCAAATAATGGATTTATTTATTTACAAATAAAAATAAATGTACATTTCTTAAAAATTTCACTAACATTTCGTAATCTTAGTAAAAAAATCTATCCACACGATTTTTTCCAAGTCGTTATGAAATCCATGCAAGTGGCCAATTAGGGTAAACGTTTTGCAAACCCAAGACCGACAAAAAATGAGCTTTGAGCGATGTTACATAATAATTTTTTCTTCGCAGTATGCTTTTTATCAGTCGGCATATTGTACCTAAATTATACGATTTGTATGAGGTTTCAATCAGACCAAAAACCCTACAACCCTACCCTGCAGAGTCTAATAAACGTTTAGATTTATTTTTCTAAAAAAATATTTTTAGAAAATTCTCTATCTTCCCCAACCGCCCTGTATTTCTTAAGCATACAACAGACACCGCTAACTTCAGCGGGTAGTGGCTTATACACACACTACACGTGTATAAGTATAATACATACACAGCCACAAGGTGCACAGGTACACACAGATATACATAATACATAGACAGGTATAGTGGTGTAGAGTAGCAGGGGTCATTGCCCCGACAGAGCAGTAGGTCCCGCAAACGAAAGGGAACGCTCTCGGTGTCAGTGGGCGCCATGTGGACTGGTGTCACGTGAGTGAGCCGCCTATGGCAGATGGAAAACGAGAAAGTTTTAATTTTCAATTATATATTGGTAACTCATGTTTTCTAATAGAATTAAAGATATTTTCAATGATGAAAATATGATAAGCATTCATTTATGAATTTGAAAACGTAAGTTGCAATTCATCAAATTTCACAATTGAAATTCAAGTTCTGTAAAAGTTTTACTCAAGTTCTGGTATTATTTTGTATTACATTTCTAGTATTACATAGGCCGGTTGTTTCAAAGTACTTGATTAATAACATAATAGGCAAAGTGCTTCTTCTTCTTCTTCGATGGCGCTACAGCCCATATCGAGCTTTGGCCTCCTGCAACAGTCGCCTCCAACTCCTCCTGTCGTCAGCGGCTGACTTCCAATTTGGAACCTGGAGAAGCTGTGCTGCATCCCCTCTTACTTCGTCTTCTCACCTCAGTCTTGGTCTTCCCACTTTTCTCTTTCCACCTGGGTGTCCAGTCAAAATTCTTTTTGGGACGCGTGTATCCGGCATTCTCTGTACATGCCCAGCCCATCTCAGCCTGAGGAGTCTCATATGTGTTGAGATGCTAGGTGCCTTATATATATCATACAATTCTGTATTGTGCCAGATGCGCCACTGTTCACCCTCTTTCACGGGTCCACATATTCTTCTCAGCACTTTTCTTTCAAAAGTATCCAGCATTTCAGCCATCTTTACCGTCAGTGTCAGCGCCTCACATCCATATGCCAATACAGTTCTAACAATGGTCTTATATATGGTTATTTTGGTTTTTCTGTGGACACTACGTGACTTAAACACTGACAGCAAAGAGAAGTATATTTTGTTGGCTGCTGTGATTCTCCTTCTGATTTCTGCTGGATCCTCATTGTTCTCTGTCAGACTGGAGCCCAGGTAGGTGAATTGATCGATCACTTCGTATGGAGTAGTTGTCTTTGAATTGTGCACTATTTCTTATTCTGTGTGAAGGGTTCCTGCTCTGTATCATCATTTTCGTTTTGTTGACATTAACCTGCAGTCCTACTTCCCGTGCCGCTGTTTCTAAAGGATCGAAGACCTCCTTAATGGCTGAAATTGATCTTCCGACAATGTTAATGTCATCCGCATATCCGACAACTTGACTGCTCTTGAAACAAATATTGGAGCCAGTGTCTATTAGCGTTTTTCTTATTACATGTTCGAGCACAATGTTGAAGAGAGTGGGAGCCAGACCGTCCCCCTGTTTTAGTCCCTGCGATACTGTGAATTCTTCCGACAATTCCCCATCTATTTTGACCTGACATCTTGAGTCTGACATTGTGGCTTTGATGAGCCTAACCAATTTAGGTGGAATCTGGAATTGAAGTAGTATGTCATATAGACACTCCCGATCTATGCTATCATGTGCTTGCTTGAAATCTATGAATAGTTGGTGTGTGTCTATATCAAACTCCCAGCACTTTGCCAAGATCTGCCTGACGGTGAACAGTTGGTCTGTTGTGGATCTACCGGTGCGGAAGCCTGCCTGATACTCTCCCAGTAGGTTTTCTGCGTACTTATCAATTCTTTGTTTCAGTATCATGGTGTAGATCTTATATGCTGTGTATAGAAGTGATGTGCCTCTATGATTTTCGCATTTTAGCTTGTCACCTTTTTTATGAATTGGACATATTATGCTTATTTGCCATTCCTCTGGGATTTTTTCCAAGGTCCATATTTTTGATATTAACTTATGTAGCAGATTTCTCGGGTGCTCATTTCCATATTTGAACAACTCTGCCGGCAGGTTGCTTTCCCAGGTGATTTGTTGTTTTTAAATTTCTTTAGTGCAGCATTTATTTCTGGCATTGTTGGTGGATTTGCTGATTCTTCAAATAGGCAGAGTGTTACCTTTTTTTAATTTAAAAAAAAAAACCTGTAAATAGACTGACTACATCATTTTGGCAATAAATTTGGGAATATTGTAGACATGTTCAAGGATTCCATTTTAGTTATAAAACGAAGTCTTTATAAGTACTTTAGTAAAATGTATGATTATTTCACGACTCCGTTGTGAATATACTATTAATTTTAATTTTGAATAATTTTATTTTTTTTACTATTAATTAATCGTTATATATTGGGTACTACGTACTTGCCACTACTAAATTACTTATTACGTTATTACTTATTTTTGTAAAAGCCCACTAGGGCGTAAATAAATAATAAACTTAAATAGGATTTTCTTAGAACTTGAATATTAACTTTGAAATTTGAAGAATGGTTCAAATTCTGTGAAACAACACGTTCTTGTTACAAATGGAGATAATGATTTCCTCACTGGGATATTCCATACCAAGGATTTTATTTACATACGAGTGTTAAAATTTAATTATATACGAAGTAACTGAGAGAATTTGAAATATTTTATGTAGCATTTTTTAGGGCGGTTGAATGGTTTCTTTTTCATTATGTATTTGGTGTCAGTACATTTTCTATTTCTGTTCTCCCTATGATTTGAATCCAGTTTTTTATTTGAGATTTAAATATTATAACGTAGTTGTAATTTTTAATTGAGAGTGTGATTTTGACGTAGAGTGTACAGTAAATTACATACAGTAAATTGTGCCATAGTATAAGAATCTTTGTTGTATTCGAAGTTGCTTGTTGAATTTGTTTTCGACCTTGAGATCTAGTGGTTCTAATATGCGTGTTTATTGATATTTCTATGTTTTGTGTTTATGAATGTAAAGTAGTAGGTATTGTTTAAGAACAGAGTTGTTTAATTGACGTGATGTTAAGGTTGCTGAAGATTTCGTCAGTACGTGTGTAATTTAAAGTTTATCATAACTTGCTCAAAGTGTTGAGTTAGTCAATACCACCTGTGATAATAGAACACCATTTGTTCGATTATTTATTTATCAAATTTCATAACCATTGGGCGGTTTATAGAAGAAAACCTCTAAACTAATATTTTTGGAAAGCGAAATCGCAAAAATATGACAAGATACAGTAGAGCGTAAGGTGATAATATAATATGTGCTGGATGTGTAACTAAAATATTGCATAAAAATGGAATTTTAATTAGGTTAAACAATCTGGAAGCCCTTGAAATTAAGAAATCCTTTAATTCAAATTTAATTAATCTTTACAAAAAAGCAAAGTCGCTACCGCTGTCTGCACGCTTAGATCTTTTAAACTACGCAACGGATTTTCATTCGGTTTTCACCAAGAGATAGTGTGATTCATGTGGAAGGTTTAGGTTTATAATTTGTAAAGGTTTTGTGTAAATTACTTGAAATGTGTATATTATATAAAGGGAGTGGGCTGGCAAGCGGGCAGTGTGGGTTTGATATGTATGCAAATTAACATATGGCGTTGGTTATAAAGGTTGGGTAATAGCGTTGTCAGTAGATGGCGTTGTATTTCGTAAGCCACAGCAACATGTGACCTGGTCAGCTAGTAATCTAATATATTTAACTGATAGTTCCGTATTAAATTTTTTCCGTTAACCTTCGTTGAAAGTGTTTCCTGCCCCCTGCCTACCCATTCAATAATAATTTGTCTCCCTCTTTTCTATTTCTTTATCTTTCTGTCACCAATAAAGTGTCCTCATTTCTATTTTCTATCTCTTTCACTCATTGTTTTATTATCTTCTAAATAAGTGTCTGTATGTAATAATCTTTAGTTAAAATAATAAGCCCTGACGAAGCTTGAGCTAAGCGAAACCTAGTTGGCATTTAATTATTATTTCAAATAAAAAAGTGGTGTATTACATAGTGTATTTTTTTGCATTTAAAAGATAAATATTTGTTGATCCTTGATAATTAATCAATGAAAAATAAAAATAAAATTCTTACAGATTACGTTGTGAAAAAAATAAAATCAATTGGAATAAATACCTAATACCTTAAAAAGTGACCGTGAAAATAATTAGTTGTTATAAGCTGAACATATTCAATAATATATATGCAACCATTACAATAATTCCACCAGTTTTAACCCACAAGATCTACAAGGGCAAATATATAACACAACAGTAAAAAAAATATCGATTTGTGAAAAAACAATTTTTTAACCAAAATAAATCAAATTCAGTGGTAAGAAGACTCAAGAATCAGCTACTGAAGATATCACAAAATACCGTAAATACGGCAAGAATCTACCTAATATATTTACCGGTGTAATCTCAACTCTATTAGTTGTTACCTGTGTAACTCTAAAAGACATACATTATTATCTCATCAAGTGGTGACCATGTCTCAGAACTGCGAGCCCCCCTTCTCCTCCACACAGAGAGACGCTAACAACAACATGTACTCAGGTGGAGGATGCACCGCAAAGACTTACACTAAAGGATCTGGCGGTAGCAATAAAGGATATCAGGTAAGAACACAATGTAATTTATCTAATAATACGAATCGAAATCTGATCAAATGAATTCGTTGAGAAAGGAAAACGACGAAAGAAAATGAAGATAGATATTTCATAATCACCACCTTTTGATTGCCCCTTCTAATTCATCAAATATTTTAAATTAATTTTCACATTCTGTGGAGGTTCTATTCAAGTTCTGTATAGGCCAGTATCATTATAGGCCAGTTGCTGCATGAAACTGAAATAATCATAGAACTTGAATAATTAGCTTCAAATATTTAATAAATTCATCAAAATTTTTTAAACAACCCATCCTAAGTGTCACTTTGACCCTGGCAATGATACTTAGGATGGCTTTTATTTGAAAATATATTTATATTTATTTCATGTGTTATACTTTTGTATAATAAATGTACACAAGGTTTGCCTATTGTGGGGTGAACCAAGTGTCAACCAAAATAATATTTACAAATTTTACTTACTCAAACTTTGCTCAGGAAGTTTGTCGGAAACATCCCACTAAATTCCCTACAATTTATTTATTGTCTAAAACATTTTCCTCGCCCTCTTTCGAATAAGTATAAGAATATTACAAATATTAATTTGAATGGTTGAAGTGAGCAGTTTTCTTTTTATTTATTTTTTTATTTATTCTATTTAAAAATACTTGGTTCTCCGAAAGCATTGCTGTGTGGTCAACGAAAATTAACATATAAAAGTTCCCCATTTTCCCAGACAGAAATATCCTTTACGAATGAGAACTGGACATTGCTCCGTTCCTTAACACATTTTTAAAATTTACGTTGTTGACTCTCTAGATTCTACTTTCCGTGGTGTTTTAGTTATCCATCTGCTCTCTAAATAAATTTCCTCTCTACTATCAAGCCTTATCTAAATTTACTTCCCCTCTGTTCAACATCTCATCCGAAATCTACTCCAATTTTCCATTATACCTAATTACATATTTGAATATCTTTGCTAATTACGAAATTTACCCATTTAAATAAAAAAAATATATTAAATTCACCTTCCCTTTCTCTCAAAACCAGTAACACAAGATTTGAAATAACGGCCTAAAACACACTTGAGGGTTAAAAGCCAGAAACTTTTGTAAAAACAGACTATGATTTAACTTTACCTCTAATTTGACTCAGATTTTAGTGCCGTTTTATCTAATTATTACATTTTTTTCAGCAACAAGTGACAGCGAAAGTCCTTTTTGGAACAGTGGCGGCCATCAACGAGCTGAAGCTTCAGGAGAGGGCCGCCAGAGAGGCGCGGAGAACCCACTAATATTACGTAAGTTTTATAATTTCCACATCAAAGTGAACAATTTACAAGAAAATAAAAATTAAATTAACATTATTTTGAAGTGCCCACCTAAAACTTTATCTTTTCCTGTGACGCCTTACCTCTGTTGAATTTATCTCAAACCATAACTCATTGTCATATATAATATTGTGGCTCATTTTAAGTAGCCAAGTTTCAAACCCACAGTGTTTGGTAGAGCAGCAAAGCCTCCGTGGTTTCGGAAAAATTTTCACAGATGGCAACACTATCGCAAAAACTCGAGAATTTAATAAAAGGAAGCCTCCTTTGAAAAGTCATTAAAAGTGATGTAAAAATTTTATAAAAAATTGTTTAAATAGGTTTTTTAGGTTAGGTTATAGGCTATTTTTCAAAAAGTTTCCGTAGCTTTTAATGATATTTCGAAGAGGTATTGAGTTGACTTGATACTGAGTTGGCATGGAACCGCTTAAAATATGTTATAGTTATTTATATTTTTTAGGTCCAAACTTATAGTATTTGGTGGATATAATCGATACCAAGAAATATTTTCAAATAAATGCTTAAGAAAATAATAGATTTTTTTAAATCTATATGTGTCTACTTACCCTCTCTACTTAAGGCTTTCGATTGGCAATCCAGAAGTTGCGGGCTCAAACCCCGGCATGTAAAAGTAATTTTGTTTGTTTTTCAACGTTAGCTCCACACAGGAGGCCCTATGTCATCTTTGGGATGCTGTGTGAAGGGTCTTTTCAGAAAAGGAAGGTGAGGAAGTTCTGGGAAGGAAAGGGGTATAAGGGGTGGGTATGAATCTGGGGGTCAATGTGTTCATGAGTGACAGACGTATCAATCCATCCCTTCCACTACGGTGCAAGGCGATATTCTGAGAGAGTTCGGCTGGAGATGTCAAAAAGACTCCCTCAATCATTCTCCCCCAATCCGGCCTGCCATGCAGCTGGTGGGCAGACGCATCCGCCGCCAAACTCTGACAAACCTCACCCTATGGACCTGGGCACCCCTGCTAAGTCACACAACGTAGTGAATCACTTGGAGTGACCTGTGGCAGAGGTGATGGTTATCCAATAAATGGTTCCCGGGCGGCGGTATCCTTACCCAACTCCCAAATTATGAATTATGATTAATTTGTGTTATTTCACATTTTATTCATTTAAAATCATTTGTAGTTTATTTGCGGCACGTTCCAGCGTGGAAGATACTCTCAGTATCGACCACTAATGACATGTTGGCATTATTATTTTATTGGATTCCTGGACACGTTGGCATAATGAGTAACGATTTTGCGGATTCCTTGGCGAAACAAGGGGCATCCAACTCCATTGTTACCCTCGTAAACCACATTCTCATATCTGCCATTTTTTCCATTCTCAAAGATAGATCTCGCAGTGTTTCGGCAGAGTATTGGCACATTCCTAATCAATCCAAGGGAACCTGCTATGCCTCCATACAAAGGACTATCCGATCAAAACCGTGGTTTCAACAATTCTCCCAATTTTCCAAAAAAGAAATTTCCCCACTTATTCGAATGAGAACTGGACATTGTTCCGTTACTTCCCACTTTTTTAAAATTCAAATCCTTGATTCTAGAACTTTATTTCACTTTTTTTTGGTTGTCTGTCTGTAAACAAATATCCTCTCTTCTATTAAGCCTCATCTAAAATTGCCTCCCCGCTATTCAACATTTCATCTCTAAGACCATCAATTTGAATTAAAACGTTGCTTGAAATGGCTTTAGCCGTATTTGGTGACCAGATCTGAATAGACAGGTACTCTCCCATTTTTTTTTCATTTACTAGATTCTTATATTTTTTGAAGAGATGAATCATTTAAATTTACTGAATTTAAAGTTAATGTTCTTTATAAATAGAACGGCGTCATTTGCGCCTTGCAATTTTTACCTCATGTGGGTATTTAAAAATGTTAATAAATTCGTGTTTCATCGGTAGGGAAAAATTGTTATCTAAAAACCCTACTAAAATTGTGTATTTCGAGGTACTCTCCCACATTCTTTCTTCCCATCTTATTCCCCTCCCAAGTACCTTCAGCCTCAAAACATACTCCAATTGGGGATTCCGAAGTCTCATTGGCTGACGGGAACAGATGGGACTCTTGTACGGTATTCACATAAAAAAGCTGCGTGTACATTTGTGAACATAGCGCGAGCCGAGTAATGACTTATCGGAAAGGAACGAAGAAACCGAAAGCAGTAGTTGTTTGGTTCCTTTCCTATAATTCGTTGTTCGGCTCGCGTGTGTGTACGCAGCCTAATAACTTAAGTATTGTACTTGCGTTGATATTTTGGTTTCTAATAGCTCTCAACTCATTTGACCTCAAAATAACTAGTTGTTGAAATGTAAACCATTCGTCATATACATATGTGCTTATTATATGGGTATATTAGGAAGATATCTTCCATATCGGAAACACTTTCCAATATTCAGGCGTCGCCTGTTCCATAAAACTGTCGAACGTACCTGCCTAGAGTCTATGTCTAGAGTGTTTATTGGAAAATAACATTACACTTACTCGTCTTTTAAGAGGAATTCACAAGCCAAAAATGTCTAGAAACGGTCAATTTTAGCGCAAAAGTGGTTTTAATTGATTTTGTGAATTATTTTATAAGAAAGAAAAATTTAATCTAGGGAAACTGTCACATATAGTTAAATTGTCCCTTTTAAACATTTCTAATTAAAAAATCGGTTTATAGAGTTTTACGATTTTATCTCTATCTCTACATATTATAAATTAAAGTCCCCGCGTCGTCTGTCTGTCTGTCTGTCCGTTCGCGGTAAACTCGAAAACTACTGAACGGATTTTCATGCGGTTTTCACCAATAGATAGTGTGTTTCGTGAGGAAGGTTTGGGTATGTAATTTGTCAAGGATTTGTGTTAATTGGTTGAAACCTTCGACCAAGTATAAACATAACGATAATTGTTAGAAGTGTCGGAAAAAGTCAAGCCGCCTGGTGGCTTTCATCGAAAACGCTGCCTAATCCTTTTGGGATATAACAAAACAATGCATGGTGGGATATTCCTCTTTTATAGATCTTCAAAAAATTCCGCGAAGGCATATATCTATCTTCTAAAAAATGGTCACGTACATTGCGGTAATTGAAAAGTTATTTAGACGGATACAGTATTAATCCTTATTAACTTAAATACGTTAGTTACCCCAAGCATTTCATGCACATTATTATAATCTTTCACACCATCTCTACGTATTATAAAATAAAGTCCTCCGCGGCATCTGTCTGTCTCTTCGCGATAAACTCAAAGACGGCTGTGATTAAAAAGGTTGGATAACCATCCAGTAGATGACGTTGTGTTTTATTAGCCACAACAACGCGTGGCCGGATCAGCTAGTTTTTTATAAAGTTGTTAATAATTTTATTTTAATTCAATTCAAGCGAAGCGATAGGAAAAACTTTATATTATATCAAACAATTTTTTGTATTCATAATCCAAACTGGTTCGTTATAAAGATTTTTTGGAAATAATGATTTCACGTTAAGCTTCGCTTTGAGATCTCAAATTTAATGCACTACATAAACGATTTTTTTGAAAAACTGATATATACTTTCCATTGTCGAAATTCTGTGTCATCTTTACGACGACTCTGAATTTCTGACTTACCTATGGAGACGTTAATTTCACCCATTTTCCCAATTTTAAATACATTTATTTGAATTTCGATTTTGTTTGCTTGAATGAATGAATGAATGAATAAATGCAGTTTTGAAATTGAATCTTGGAAGTGGAAATTAATCCACTTCTCGACATCCGATCGAGCTGAAACACATAGACTCGTCGTCGATGACGCACTCAATCAACTTGTGGTAGGACTCGTACGGACACACACACACACGCATTTATCTGAAATTGGAAAAAAAAACATTACAGCAGACATAACAGAAATAAATGACGGTCTCGTCCAATTTGGGATTTGGCTCAGTTGGTAGCATTATTTTCTCCGATCCCTGGTTAGGAAGGTTTAAACCTCAAACCATTTTTTTAATGCTTTAAAAGATATTTTTAAAGTTTACAGCAGTTTAAAAGCCAGACCCTGGGAACTGGGGAGGAAGGTTCAAAAAAACCAAAAAAAAAATATTTTTAATTGGTTACTAACCGGACTAAAAATGGTGCGACAAGGTCTAAAATTGAAAATAGATGTGTACATAAAATAGATGAATATGAATAGGTATAGTAAAAAGCATTGTTTTTACGGGTTGATTTTTTATTCAACTCGAAAATAAGGAATGTCTTTAGATTTTTAGAAAAAAATTATTTATACATATAGAGAAATTAACACGCTTCGTCTACAAAAATCCCATCGGAAAATATTTTGCCCTAAAATTCATCTACCCAAAAAGAGAGTGTATTGATATACAAAAAAAATTCTATGAAAATCTCATTCAAATGTAGAATTTGGCGATAATCATCCTCAAAATTATAATCGATACAAAAGTGTTTATGTTAGAAAATAGTGTTTATCTGAGTTTTATAATTCGTAATACTACTCGTACGTACAAGAATTTGGTCGTTGGCATGGAGGCCTATATAGACTGCACGCGTCTGCGTAGTAGGTACCTAGTTATAGTTTACGCAACGTTTTTCATCATTGCATTAATATCCGGAACAGTGACCCCAGAAAAAAAAACAGATTGCAAAATAAATAACAGACTTCCTAAATCAGCTAAACAAATCGTAGAACCACTCAAGGTTTTTTAAGTGTTATTATAAAAAATAGTAAGTGTTCACACCGTAAAAACTAACTCTGCATCCTTTCACATCAATCAATCACTATAAATGATGCATTTATCTCCAAATTACGTCGTTTTTTAAACAGATAATAAAAGTAGTTATGCAGCTTTTTACAAGTTCCGCGAAAGAAAAACTTTCTCATGAATATTAATTTTCACATAAATAATTATTTGATTAGTAGGAAGCTGAATGCTTGCCGTGTGCAATCGTGCGAGGAAAGCCATGACTACAAGAGCATTTAATAATACTATTTCAACCGAACAACTTACCTAATAGTTTATTTTCTTCACATCTAAGTCTACGGCAGAAGCCACAGGAAAATAAATATAAAATTCTGTGTGTTCTATGCAAATCTCATTGGTATTCATGGCGTTTCTTTGCGGTTACGAACGAAAGTGAATAGAAAAGACATTAAGTTGCATGTAACATAATAAAGTCTAAACATTTGTTTGTCAACTCCGTTGCAGAGCGGGAAGGTTAGGATTTATTCCACAGCACTAATTTAGATTCAATGAAATACAGTACATTTACACCACATTCCAGAACGGAAGATACTCTTGGTATCACGAAACCTCCGCCTAGAAACGTTGCTTATAGTGGCTTATCTTTAGTCTTTAGTATTCTGATTTGATTCCCAATCTTCCTCGTTCCATACTTCCACTGGCTTCGGCAGTTGAGACCTTTCTGGGGTATTACATGCATATAGGTATATAATATATGTAAGAAATAAAGCAATCATGTTTGCGTGAACGACTAATTTATTTAGATTGTATTTATCATTTGCCGGTTTCATCTATTCTCAAGCTTTTTGCGTATCATAATATTTAGTTCAAAAACAAATAATAAAACTACAAATACGGAACATAGTAGGTAGAGTGTCACACTTACTGTTTTATGTTTAAAACAGGTATCTACCGAGTGCCTTGAGGAAAGCCTCGGTATTGGCGAAACCATCAGATAACTATTTACAAATAAATCAAGAAATAAGCTGTTTACACAAAGGGATTATTATCCCATATAATTACATACTCATGTTCACATTTATTTAAGTGCATATTTACAACGACGAATTAATTGAAAAATGGTTATCAAGACATTTACGAATATCTATGTACGTGAATCAAATAAACACAGCCTTTTGACAGCAACTTATACACACAAGGTAGAAGAAACCTCTTCGCTGTATTGCGCTCACGTTCACCACTGAAGCCATTGCCATTTATGTTATAGTTATGACCCATAACAAAACAATGACAATAGCATAACTCGTCACTGAAATTATATCTACCATCAACTCTTTCGGAAATAACTTTCACTTCCCATTGTGTGATGAGAGAGTAAATCGCATTTCTTGTCGTTTTTTTATTAACGCGCACATAAAATGTATTTTGTGGTGGTTATTCATTTTACACTTCCCCGTGGACATGTCATATCACGGAGGTGTGTGAAGTTTTGTAATTAGCTGTATTTAAATTGCGATGGTTTTGTTTATGCGTTTTATTTGGCACCTTCACTTTCTAATCTTAGGTAATGTTGTTTTGACAATAATATAACGCCGTTTCTGCGAACGAGACGAGTTAATTCACATTGGCACATAAGATCATTACCACGAGTTGATTTAGTATTCACTCGAATCATGCTTTACTTTCATCAGCGTATACATTAGGGTATAATATTAGCAATGCGCACTTGAAGTGAATGACACAAAACTGCGCTATATAATTATGATGTATTTTTATAACCGTTGGGGAAAACGCCTCCATCCACACCGGTCTCCTGTTGTAAGCCTTCTGTGTATTTTGTCCGAAAGATTTATTTATCTATTTATTTGTTGTGATTGTTATCATTAATGTATGTAATAACATATTGTTATGTGTTTGTGTTATATTACTAAAGGGAAATGTAATGATGAGCCTTGGTCGGGCTCGGGTGTAATCTGCAAGTCAACTTTGATTTCATCTCAGGAAATCTTGGACGCCAAACCCAGTCTAATGTCTGGGTATGTCAACATGCGGAGAACACGATACTCAATTCTCAGAGTGTGGGCCATTTGGTTTCATAGCATTCCTGAAAAGGCTGCACAAGGAATCTACATAATAAAACAAAGAGTAGAGTAGAAAATCGGTACACTGTATTGACATGATAAGATATAGTAAAACAAATTGGATGGACTCACCCCCGGGACCAATTTCGTAATTTATGCTATTCCTAGCTACACTAATTAAATTTACTGCCGCCGTACCCCCGATGTCGCGAGAACCAACACCACCTCCTGGTGGCAAGGGAGGTCCCAACCTCTGCGGCTCAGCTTGTGCCTGCGACCTCCACGGCGGTCGCATGGAAGGGATGATAGACCTGGACCCTCAGAGAAAGGGAGGAGTACCCAAACTCTCCTCCAAATTGTATAGGAAGGCTCGTCAGCAATCGAGGCGGAGTATTGTTCAACACTGCGGTAATCTCGGGTTTGTTCCATAAATAAACCCCCGGTGGGAATTCGATGTTTGCCCTGAATACAATGACAGGCGCGGCGGGTTATTATATACACCGATCTCTCGGATAAAGAGGTACATTAAACATAACACTCGAACATCGCCATTAACTCGTGTTCACTTTGGGACCCGCGCGAAACTCACGTCTTACGTGAATAAATCTTTGCAATTAATATTTTAAAAAAACACAACGTGTTTCCTTCCCCCGGATGCAGATGCCCAAAACTTGGATTTCAATCACATCGTATTTAAAACTTAAAAATTAAGTGACCGTTGTTTTCACGGCGTACCGCACATATCGCCGTCAAAACCAGAGTACGGAAACGGAAAAAACCAAATGCCGCCTACCGACGCGTTCAACGAAACTCCCCCAGCTTTGCTAACCTAACCAATTAAAATGCATTTAAAAAAAATAGTACCTAACTTACGATAAATACAATCGCTTCATAACATGATCTCAAAAAGAAGGTTATTCACCAAAAGTGTTATAGCAAAAAAATACAGAAGAAGAGAAATGGCGTAATGTACATAAACAGCAGAAGAACGTTTTGTAACATACCGATGTGATTATACATAACTGAAAAAAGATCAATAAAGATAATAAAAAATTAACAACCAAAGAGAAATATAGGAGGGTCGTGGGGATATTTTCACAACTACTTAGTGACTTGCCTCAAAAGGTATTCGACAAACGAGAGTGATGTTAAAAATGTCAAACGGTCAACGCAGCATCGTTAAATAGTTGAACCGCGCTCTGTTGGTCGGCGCATTCTTAAGTAGAAGTTCTCGCTTTGAGCATAAAATAGTTCATGAGATCTTCCACGAGTATAAAAGTGTTAGGGACATACTAATTAACCTCCTTCAACGTAGATGGATTACATATAGTTCCAGAGATTAATTGAAAAAAAGGTGTAAAAGTGAAGAATTCCCACAAGAACGGATGGATGTAAAAAATGGGGATGAGAAATATGTAATAAATCTCTCATATAGGATGTGGTTCTGTTTTAGATACGAACCGTTCAGCCACCAATTGGGCATTATTGCGCACACACTTTTTCCCACAAATACCCATACCACATTATTTTCGCTGTCCAAAGCGTCAGATTTCCATTCTATCGTGGAGAGTTCGATCATTTGCTAGCTCAATCCTCCATCATTACACTAAACAAGCTACACTTTCCAGTAGTAGACGGAATTCCAATATTGTTTGCTTGTTCGTAGCCTGAAAATGTCCATCTTTCTTTTCCACAAAAAAAGAAACACAATTCAGAGAGTAAGGCTCTCGACTAGCAATCCGAAGGTCGCGGGTTTGAAACAATTAATTCATGTAAAATAATATGCAGTATATTCGGAACGTTCCTGAGTGGAAGATACTCTCAGTGTTGACCTGGTGTAAGACTACCATTCAGAATTGAAACGTTGCTTGAAATGGCTTAAGCCACGTTTGTTGCCAGATCTGAATAGCCAGGTACGTCCCCATCTACTCTCCCTCCTAACTCGTCCCCTCGATTCTAGGAAGGTTTTCCACCGCTTTTTGGCTGGACTCTGTAAATATTCATTAATACTGCCAAGAAGAATGTACTCATATAAGCAAAGTTTCATAAAAGCACAAATTTTAGTAACTTATTTTGTGCATTTTGTTACTCTTTTGTATGAGTGTTTTCCAACATATGGTTTGAATGTCGCATGTATTTTCAATAATAATCATAATAATTTATTTTTTTTAAGTTATATTATTGAGTCCAAAATATGTACGTACCTAGAAAATAAACTTACATAAATATATTGATACTATAAGAGGCAGTTTCTTGCATTTAATGGTACAAAAGTGGGTTTAAATTGTTATGATGTAAACATATTTTGAATATATATGTTTTTAACCCGGAGGATCCTTTCAACTACATTAGTAGTAGAAAGGAAATTCTCGTGCAAGCCGACCCACTACATTAGTAGTTTGGAGAATTCGTCATGTTCATCTCCAAATATTGAGTTAATTTACTAGTATATGTTCGAAGTAAAAGATTCATATTTTAAAACCAAGTGTTTTGTACCATGTCCTTTAATGCAGAGTTTCATCCAAAATATACTTGTCGTATCTCATGCAAATATCACCCATCATTCTCTTCCACTTCTTGCTCAGTCATCAACCCTTTGTAACAAGCCAGCTGCGTTTAAATCTTACCTAAGTACAAACATATATTCGTACTTAGGTAAGATTTATAACATCTTACAATTAGACTTAGACTGTAAATAAACTGAAAAACTAGTTATGGGCTTAAAGTCTTGATATGATGAATACTAGGATCGTGCAAACATCCGCAATGCAATAATTTCCCGTCCTTCCATAATATATTAAAAAGCGTATCAAGCAGCCAATACTTTCTAGTTGCCAGTTGTTATTGCGGAGTCTGTTGCCACAGTCAGTCACCCCGGGAATCTCTTTTCAAACCTGTACCGGTCTCACTTCTCCAACCAGGTATTTCTAGTTATTGCAGTAGCAATGGCATAGCAACCCCTTGAGCAGACCCATGCAAAGCATTTAAATAAAAATTGAGTAAGCTTTCTAAATCGCTGGACAAACTATAGAAAAACATTTTGATTCACATTAATTACTATAAAATATAACTATGTACTTGCATTCGAGGCGATGGAAAATACTGAATCCAGAAGTTCAATTACAATTACAATTTACAATTTGTAAAATGAAAATTTGCTTTCATCGCCGATATGTCAGTATATTAATGACCTACCTGTTTATGTTCTTATATCAATGGTGCCAATTATGTTAAATATCATCTTATGAACGTTTGAAATGTTCAAATAAGAAAGTTTGAAAAAATTTCAATCATTCAATCATTAAGTTAATGTTAGTAATTCCTAAAATGGAATGTAGGTAAGCTTTTTCAATTTGGGAGGCGGGTATGGATACCGCCGCCCCAGGAACCAATTTGTGGATAACCAACACTTATACCATAGTTGAATCGCTACGTTTGGTTATTTAGCAGGGGTGCCCAGGTTCATGGAGAGAGGTTTGTCTAGATCTTGGCGGCGGATGCGAGACACTGATTGAGGAAGACCTCTTGACCTCTCAAGCTGGACTCTCTCGAATTGACTTGCACCGCAGTGGGAGGAATGGAGTTATACGTCCGTCACTCCTAGACTCACTGACCCCAGATTCCTATCCACCCCTCATACCTGTTTCCTTTCCAGAACTTTCCCTCTTTATTTCCTTAAAAAGACCCTCCAAACAGATAAGATGACAAAGACCATGAGTGGAATTATTTTTCTCAGAGTCTCATGTGTGGAGCGAATGGAATTTATTTTTTAAGATCGATAACAATTATTGAATTTATTAAACGGCTTAGTCGGTAGAGTATTGGTCTAGGTAGAGGATCCGGGTTCAAGTCCCAGTTGCGTCCATTGCCTTATTATTTTGTTACTCTAATGGTGAAAAGTTAATTCATAGTTCAATTATTACAACTCAGATAAATGCTGAAGGAAAATGTGTTTTATGCGAATTTACAGATATCGCAGATATGCCTGTATTACCCATAATACCTACAGTATTTATTTATTTATCTTTTTACGTAACACCTCACAAGAGCACCCCTGTCTGTATACATTTATTTATTTATTTCAAAACGTATAGTGTAAAGGCAACCCGGTTGGGCAGCGCTGCTAGCTCCTTAGAGCAGGCTCCATTAAAATAACTTTAGAACAGACTGAGCATGCCCACATTGCATCTGTGAATTAGTTATCCGTTTATTAACAACGGATTGTCAATCAGACGAAATGCCCTGCTTTGCACAGAATCAAGTATATCGAGTATTGTGGAGTTCCAGCCCAGAGGAGGCTCCCATATTCAATTGTTGGGCATACTTGAGATTTGTACAGGCTTAGCAGCTGGTCACTATTGAAGAATCTGCTAGCCCTTTATACGTCACGCAGTTTCTTGGAGGCTAGATTTATTCAATTCAGAATTGTGGAATAGTTGAGAATAAGTTTATAAAACACTTAAAAAAACAGAATAACATAAGGGTATGCATGAGACGGTGTATGAATGTGAATGAAGCAAGAGTGTGTGCAAAAAACCTTTCATTATTATCTGTGGAGAGAGATTGCATGTGTTTTTTTTTATTTGTGTGTTGATGTGATGTCATCACTCTTGACAATGTCTCTCTGTCTTGCGCTGCCCGGAATAGCTTCTTCACACCTCTAATGCTTGTCCACTCTCGTATATATTTCGCAGGCAAGACATTTGTCTCATACCAGGCCCTCGCGACCCTCTATCTTGCCTTTCAATATTATATAGAGCAAGAGATACTTCTCCCCTCGAAGTATATGACCCAAATATGAAATTTTCCTGATTTTTATTAATGTAAGCAGTTCTCTATCTGCTCTAGCCTGCCTGAGAATTTCTGTGTTGGTGATCATGTCGGTCCATGGGACCTTGAGCATTCTCCGGTGAAGCCACATTTCAAAAGCCTCTAACCTGTTCATGGTATTTACTTTCAAGGTCATTTTTCACATCCATACAGCAAGACCGACCACACATAACATTTTAGCATTCTCTGACTTAGTTTTAAGCTGATATTGTTATTGCAAAAGAGGGATTTCATTTTAATGAATGCAGTTCTTGCTGCTTCAATTCTGCACCTCTACATATAGGTCAAAAGTCTCCGTGAGAATACTGCCGAGGTATCTACTTTTCGACATTGATAGCTTGAGTTAAGCCTGTAAAAAGACCAACCCTCCCAGCCATTTTTCTTTTATATTAACTGCACCATATTTGTATAGTTCCTATGTTATAAGCCAATACACAAATTTGACGTGAGTTAAGCAAATTATTAATTAATAGATATTTCCTTAGAACCATGAGTAAGGAGAAAAAAGTTGTTGAAAAAAATGAAAAACTTAGTTGCATAATACCCGAGAGACGAATGAAAGACTGCGGTGATTTTTTTTTATTGTTACATAAATGAACCAATAATTTACTACGCCATTGTGCTGAATTAAATAGAATTATAACATTAAATTACGAGCTTTCTGCAAACGACATATTCCTGTTTAGGCAATGGGTAATTAATGCGTATAATGACTTTGTAAATAGAGCCTTAAACTTCAGTAACGTGAACGTTTTAGCCAAGTAACGGAATATTCGAGCAAAGTGAAAACTTGGAAATATTAATAATGTATCGTATGCTTTCTCTGACGCTTTAAAAGCCAAGAGTCAGTTTGACATTGCGTTACAATTTAATTGTTATTATTATTTTAGTATCTTTACATACTATCATACCTTCCAGGCGGGGTCCCTCCATATATACTGTGATGCGGCGCTTCCCTTCCTTTTAAGGCGTATAATAAATATAATAATAATTGTTATTTATTTATTCTGCAATAAAAAAAGCTTATTTTTTCTGTCCATAAACAGCGATAAATACTGCAATTTAACGGCACCGTCCCAACTTCAGCTGCCAAAAACAACAAAACACAACGCGCAGACCGGACCGAAATACACAATAACGCTAGTGTGTCGAATGTCGCGTTACCGCACCAATACCAGCAACAGTGGATTCTCTGCTCTATTCCGCATCCACGATGTTAGAAAAAGTTTGATATTTGCGCGTGCGCGTTTATTTCTGCCTGCCATGTTTTGCCTGAAGCAATATACGCATTCGATGGGAGCATCCATAGCGCAGAAAACGACTTTAATGCACGAAAGCATAATGTACAGAATAGCATAACAAAGCGCATTATTTAATTCGGTACGTTTTAGAGAATTTATTCGCGTGACCATTTTGACAATTTGGCTTGAATAACGGATTCCGATTGATATGTTAAATGTCTTTCGAATATCTATTTAATTAATTTAATTTTAGAACTGTAATAATTGATGTGAAGCATAAAGGATTTATCGAGCTAATTTGACATACTATTTTTGTCAGTAATCGCATCTTGTTTGTGGACTAGTATTAAAGTATTTATATTTGATATTAGGTAAGTATATATTTCAGCATCTCCTATACAAAAAGTCACCGACCGCCACTGATACCTTCCCACCATCATTACCATCTGAATCTAAATACTGAACTTGGTTGAAGATCAAACCTACTATATTTTCATATTCCAAAACATAGGCAAAATTAAGTAAGTCACTTACAATATACTAAAATAAGTTTATCGAAAAATCATCATTATAGTAGGCCGCAATACAAGATTCAGGGTTTTACCATCAAAGAAAAAACATCAACGAAGAGACAGGATGGAAACCCTGATGCCTCCCCGTTTAGATTAAAATGTCAAATTCGAGAAATAAATTTAAAGATTGTATTTAGGGTGCACTGTGCAAAATCATGTTTTTGTTTTTATATGAATACCTTTCAAGAGTCCCAGCTGCTCCTGTCTAGAGCCAGTGACATCATGGCATCCCCAAATTGGGTATTTTATGAGGTTAAAGGTAGTGTGGAGGGAAGGGGAACGAGATGGGGAGGAGGAAGGCGGGGACGTACCTGGCTATTCAGATCTGATCACAAAACACAACTAAATCCATTTCAAGCAACGTTTCAATTCTGAATGGTGGTCTTACACCAGGGCGATACTGAGAGTATCTTCCACTCTGGAATGTGCCGCATAACACTTTATATTATGTTTTAATTAATTAATTGTGAAATAACATGAATCAATCAAATAAAATTTATTTGCCCATGCCGGGATTCGAACCTGAGACCTTCGGATTACGAGTCGAGAGCCTTACCCCTCGACCACGCCAGCCGTCGAGTGATTTTGGTTTGTAAAGAGTATTTTTTTATTAATAATTTAGTATTTTTTATTAATCTTTTTATAAACACAGAAAAAAATTAAGTATCAGGCCTATAAAATCCGCCTTAAAATTCAAAATCTCCTACTTACGAACCCCTTTTTGTTTCTGGTTTTATGGTAATGTGAAAAAAAATTTTTTTTAGAAAATGATAAAACACGAGATTAAATCTTAAACAGGCGGCTGGTGTTAAACGGGAATTTAGACATTATCGCCATATTCATAAGTAGTGTATTATTAGCGACCTAATCCCGAATTTTGTATTAACTGTTGAATGATTCTTGCAAATGGTGGATGTGGGAGCAACAAACCACGTTAGGCAGACTGGTTTGTAATGTTTGTGCGTGTAATGTGTCTCTAACTATCACACAACGTAGATCTAAATAATATCTAGCCCCCTACATCGTTAAGTAAATTGAAATACGTGTATAAAAAGATATTTTATTTGATTTATCGGGGGGCTAGAATTCCAATAATCGCTGATAGCTGCAAGACGAGTTGCTATCGAGCCTCCTAAGTTAAGTAAATTCTAATGTAAAATCCATGCTAATTTGTACAGCGCTCTTGAGGTGATTTTTCGCAAAAACAGCGCTATATAAGTTGTCCAAATTTATTTATTATTATTATTATTTATAATCAAATAAGACTTACATACCCACACTTATGTACGTAGATTGCAGATATGTAGATTTTTTGTTGGTATCGAATAGGACACCACTGACCCAGAGTCATGAAAACAATATTTTTTGCAATCAATATAATAAAGAACGAGCAATATAAATTCCGGTTTTTGACTGTGCAAAATGAGATACCATTATATTATAGAAATGAAAAATCATTGTCAGATTGAATGTGTGGAATCAGAAGGGTCCAAGTAACGTAACTTAAAATTTCAATTATATTTTTTGTTTTTGTTTTGTTTTTCGGAATAACTTAGCTGAAGTAAAACTTTAAATCGTTATATTTAATCAAAGAAGACATCTTACATTTTTCTTGTATTTAATGATTAAATATATTTTTTGTTACAATTTATTTACTGAATTTAATTCATCAAATTTTATCTAATCACAGAGATAAAAGAATAAATAAACTAATTTAAAGTAATTTATCAAGAATAATATTACATTATAATAAAAGTATTACCAGATTATAAAAACGATAAAAGCGCTCAGTAAAGAATCACTGTGGGCTTAGCTTGTGCCCTCTTTTACATTCCAAGGAGAAAAAATATCTTCTGATATTTCAAAAAATTTATCATAATTCTATGCATTTTGGAAGGCGGGTGTGGGAACCATTTATTTGATAATCAACACCTCTGCTGGTCACCTTAGTGGTTCGCTACGTTTGGTGACTTAACAGGGGTTGCCGGGTTAATGGGGTGAGGTTTGTCAAGGCCGATGTGTCTTCCCACCTGCTGCGTGGCGGGCTGGATCAAGAGAGACTGGTTGAGGAGGTCTTTTGACCTCTCCAGCCAGAATACCTCGACCTATCGCCTTGCACCTCAGTTGAAGGGATGGATGCATACGTCCACTCTTGGACACACTAACACTCAGATTCCTACCTACCCCTCATACCTATTTTTTTCCCAGAAATTCCTCTTCTACTTTTCCTTAAAGTATCTTCATATAGCCTCTCCTAAAGTGACACAGGCCTTGAAGGAAATTATTTTCCTCAGGGCCTGCTGTGAGGAGCTAATGTAAAAAAAAGTAATAAATTTCCTCCCCTCCTTGTTTTGATAGCACTTGTAGAGCCGTGATCACTTTCGCGAATGCTAAAACGATTCCAGTGCAGCCAGATTATCCTGGTGTTTTAAAAATTACCACCCTTGTTGCCCTTCTATTTGATACAATTTGTATGTTCATCAGAGATGGAAGCTTCTTGTAATTAATTTTTTTATCATTACCTATTTTTAATCAATATTTCAATAGTGAATAAAAAAATTAAAAATAATTTAAGTCGCCGTTTTTTAAATCACCTCAGATGATGCTTCTCTTATTCGAAATCCACTCGGTATTCAAATTACATATATCCATATCCATTATCCTACATCGATCATACTTACAGTCTAAAAGTAACTAACTGACTACTTGTGCGTTAAGTTGTTACTCAAGTGTTTACTAGGCGGTGTCCACTGTCCATGTCAATTACAAACGCGCCTATCCTAATAGTTCCAAAGTATCGTTGACATTATTACAGCAGTCAATCGTGTAACGCATTGCGCTAGCAACCGGAAATATCTCCCAAATTAGGTAATAGTGAAGCAATTCTATTTACATTTTATTGTGAGAAGACGTATCCCCGCTCAACAATAAGAAGATGGAGAGATATGTAATTACGAATGTTGGAGAGAGCGCGCTAATATTTAAAACGATATAATTGAAGAGAAAAATGTGAAAATGTTTGATAAAACACGACTCGTTTAAAACAGAGCAAAAATCTTGAAGGGGTCTAAAACAGCATTCAAAGAAACAATGTGAATTTTTCATGATATATCTTGTAAAATAACTGAAACAAACATGTTTATAATAAGATACGATTTTAGATTTTCACGGCCAAAAGTATTTTTGTTATTAGTTTTTGGGGTATTATGCCGTGTTGCGCTACCTCCTTCTTTAGCCAACATTTCGGACAGCGTTGCAGTGTTCATCATCAGGGCAGATGTGTCATCATCAGGCCACATCTGCCATGATGATGGACACTGCAACGCTGTCCGAAACGTTGGCTAAAGAAGGAGGTAGCTCAACACGGCATAATACCCCCAAAACTAATAACAAAAATGTTTATAATAATTTTCGGAGCATAATTTACGATTTTTTCTACCGCGGGACTTTCATATAATTTGCGTTTCGGTGTAGAGGATATATAGATATTATCTTCAAAAATAACACATATTTTTTTAAGAGCTTAAAAACTTCAAGTGTTTGGGAGATATGTAAGAAATCGGTAGAAATTCGGGTAGCGGCGGCTGAAACTGCGTGCGAACACAATCTTCCTTGGAAGATTCACCTAAAATAGCAAGCACAAAGCACTTCCTAATAGTACTGGGCGTTGACGATAATTCTATCCAACGCCAACGTCGTTATCGTTGGCAATTTTCAACTGTTGAAAATAGCTGTTGAAAATAACGTCGACGTTGACGCAACTATAATAGGAGATCGACACGATACTAACAAAAAATATATCAAAATCGTATTAAGGAATTCCTTTTAACGGGTGGTTCCCCGAATCATTGATGTATTATTAATTATTATTATCTCTATGCCCCACGCGACACGCACGTAATAATAATCCTATAATAACGTTGAAAGTTGAAACTGTTGGAAGACGTTGGTTTCGGTGTTGAAAATATTATCCTGTTGAAGATATATTTTGCTTGTCACTGATAAATTCGCTTGTTGCTTGGCGCTACGGCCGTATTGGACGGGAAAATAAATAAAAACGTGCAGTAGGTATGTACATTACCAAAAGACCTTGTGTAATTGGGTATAATATCGTTCACGAAGTGTGATCTCTTGACCCTTTTGACTTAATCATTCCAACACCGTTGAAAACAATAGGTACAAAACATTGACAATTATCAATAGGTTATTTTTTTTGCTTGTCGTTGATAAATTTGATTGTTCCATGGCGCTACGTATCGGCCGTATTGGATGGGAAAATAAAATAAAACGTGCAGTAGGTATGTACATTACCAAAAGACCTTGTGTAATTGGGTATAATATCGTTCACGAAGTGTGATCTCTTGACCCTTTTGACTTAATCATTGCAACACCGTTGAAAACAATAGGTACAAATCATTGACAATTATCAATAGGTTATTTTTTTGCTTGTCGTTGATAAATTTGATTGTTCCATGGCGCTGAGTATCGGCCGTATTGGATGGGAAAATAAAAAAAAACGTGCAGTAGGTACGTACATAACCAAAAGACCATTTAAAATATCGAGTAATGTTGTTCACGAAGTACAAACTCTTAACCCTTTTTATTTATTAGGCAGTTGAATCGTTGACTGCGTTGAATAATATTCGCATGTAGTTATTATATTTCAACTGTTGGCGCTAATTATTTTCAACAGCGTTGGACGTTGAAATAATATAACTATTGTTTCCAACGGCGAGTTATATTTTAATACAGTACTACTTCCTAAAGACATTGGATTTCGAAAGAAATCACACGCTTCTTGCACTAATGGCGATGATTTTAAAATTACCTTTCATCGCCGGACGCTTGTTACGATTGTTGTAAAGAAATATCCGCAAAAAGTTTGTTATATTTTATTTTGTGAAGATCACGAACAAAATTTGAAGAATTTACTTCAAAAGTCTCAAAAAACCTATGTTGACTTAAGCCCCACTAGGAAAACATATTTTTTGAATTTTTTTATTTAATTTTCTGAAAGATGCATTTGTTAAAAATATTCTCACCAAATGTTTTAAAGAAATTCGTGAAATTGACTGATATACATCATTTTATGTGAAACCGTTTGAAATAGTTTGAATGTTGAATTATCTTTCAGCAATACTTTGAATGCGTTTTTCTCGAAACTTCATTTTTCAACCTGGTACACAACATATTAAAAAAAACTATAGATGCGATTTTCATACACTAAGTCTTTTAAACTGTTCTCCAAAAATCCAATCTCTATGGCACCATGTGACGATTTTTTATAAAGAGTCCCCTTCTATTTTATTTTTTTGTGATCATGAAATGATCATAAAAATGATGAAAATTTTCCATAAAAACCGTAAATAAAATTCGCTGCTCCGTCATTTTTTTATTTCACAATTCTCCTACCATAAACCTATATGTCTTGTATCTAAATATATTTTTATTTTATTTTTCCGATGAACCTCATGGCTTAATCGATGTCAACCACCGAGCAACAATTTCGTTCGCAAATCATTATTTAGATTCGTGTTCAAAAATTTGTATACAGTCTTCCATTCATTGTTTGCTTGAATATACGAGTAATTACGATAAATTCGTCCTTTTACCGCTCATACGCACCGTGGGCTGTCCTCTTTATAAATATATTATAATGCAACAAAATGAAATATGATAGAGATATCAGAAAATTATAATCAGAAAATAATCAGAAAATTCGACAATTCAGAGCAATAAATACAACAGCACTGCATTTAATTTTTTTCTATCAAAACTAAAGACGAAAAAGACTTCTTTCGAAAAGTTGTTTTTTTGTACATTTTCAATTTCAAATCAAATTAAATGTACACACTCTACACGTGTTTACTTTAGCAAAATTTCGCGCGTTTGCCAGTACAATAAAATGTAGCCTTTTTAATCAAACACAGAAAATTACAATCAAATCTCTGGTTTGCCTGTAACCCCTAGTGGCCGGAGTCCTGCATTCGCAGTGTTTAATACACATAGTTTCTTGAAATGTTCTTTCGTATAACGTCGTGTACGTTGCATAAGAATTAAAAATTAATATTTAGGTATAAAATACAAAACAATGAATCATTAACGTGTTTTCGAAGCCTGATTAGCCGTTAACATGTTCGACACCAGGAATATCAGTACAATTGCTAATTTAGGAGGCGGGTATGGTTACCGCCTCCCCAGGATAGCCAACATGCCATAGGTCACCTCAGTGGTTTGCTACGTTTGGTGACTTGGGTTCGTGGAGGGTTCGTTCGCCTCTTGGCGGCGGATGTCTGATGTCGGATTGTCTGCCCATCTGTCACTCCTGGACACGTCACTACATATTCCTACCCGCCCCTCATATATTTTCCTTCCCAGAACTTCCTTTCCTTAAAAATATCTTCCAAACAGCATCCCCTAGAGGATGTAGGCCCTGGTGGAAATTATTTTCCTCAGGGCCACCTGTATGGAGCTAGGGTTAAAATAACACGTAATTACAGTTTTTTATCATCTGGTAAAAATTGGATCAGAACAATAATCATGATTCTGCCTTTTTGCAATTTGCCTTTGGCTGCGCTTTTTATAACCGGTCAAATTACAAGAGCATTCGCGAACTTAGTGATTTAGATTTACCACAAAATATTGTTATGAACAATTTTTTTTAAAATGTATTGAATATATAAAAAAAAGGTGTTACAAAATATTTATTTTTGATTTACAGACTTCACAACCTAATATTACAATAAAATTATTGTTTTATATTATTCTCCAATGTGATTTGAATTTTTTTTTATTTTCACCATGAAAGGGATTTGGAAACCAATAGTTGGGGATAAGTAAAATAATGTAAAACGAGAATGAAAGAAGAAATAGAGGACGCCCTAGGAAGACAAAATATTATCAAGTTAATCAAATCGATCAAAATAAAAAATATATATTTAAAATCTTAGGCCGACCCCAAACCTCACTGTTTGGTAGTTTTTTGCAAATACATAATCAGATTGTCTGCATTAGTTACGAGATACAAATAGTAAAGACAAAATTTTGATATTTAACAATTTGTTTATTTTTTATAAATTTAGCTTGTTCGTTACGCGATGTGAGTCGTGTAATTTGCTCATATACTCAGCTTTTAATGGCTTCCCGACTGAGTTTTTTTTTATTGGGGCGCTGCTTTGTCATACTTTTTTCGGTTCAAGTTTAACGACACGCAAGACGGTTCTTCCTCTTCCTCTCGTGCGAATCTCACCCGTGAACACCGAACAGGATGAGATGGCAGAGAAGATGGCATCGACACCTCATCGACAACGAGAGGTCGCCTAACTGTATTTCCATATCGGAGCGTCCGGAGCTTCCTAGTCTAAAGTGCCCCAGGATTAATACCAGGCAAACTGCTCTTTAGCTTAGTCGCATCTCAACATTCTCAAGTTCAAGTTCAAATAAAGAACGCGCCCATGGACAATACAAAAATCAAGACACGTAACTAAAACAGTGAAACGGCGGGAAATTTGACGTTTATTATTACGGCGAGAAAATTATCTTATCAATATCGCTGAAATGTCGAGATGTTTAATTTGTTTTCATTAAAATGTTTTCACTGCCTTCCTTCGGTGGAAAATGATGCAAACTGATTTTATATAAAAAGTAATCAGGATTGACACAATTGTGAATAATTATGGATTCGTTTTGTGCATTGAAACGGTGAGTTGTTTGCAAATATCAAAGTTACATAATTGTCGGTCAAGTACTTAATTGGAAAATGTTTACACATTTTGTCTGCGAATAATTTTGAGGTTGAACCTAGCACCTGCTGTAAAGATAATTAATCAAACTTTTTTTTATGTTTTACATATTATTGCTTGGAGTCGTTGACCTGTTTTTACCGGCGAAATTCTTATTGATATGTTAAGTCGAATTCCATTAATTGTAAGCTATTTATCAGTTCAGGCAGCTTGCGTAATAGGTGTGCATATAACTTATTTTTGAGAAAAACTTTATTTTTTAATAAAGTCTAAAGCTGGGGCAAGAACCATATAGATACTTTTATAATTAAATCGTAACATGTCATTTAAATTTATGATTTTATTTTTAATAATATATATATATGTTAAATCAATAATTATTCAAATATATGAAGATGGATGTTTTGATGACGGATAATACGATAAGAATAAAACTATTCAATAGTTTGTCAACATAGATCGTTACCTAGTCTTGTAAAAGTAGTATGTTCTCTCCACACTCATGTTTATTTTATGGTCAAAGTATTTATGTTATTTCTCTCTTTTATTTCAGTTTTTCAATCTTCAGGATTGCTCCTCTGTTTGTGGCCATTCTTCTCACACACCACACAGCAAACAGTTCTTCTATTCAGCATCCTGACAGTACACTCTCTCCTGAAACCAAAAACTACGAATCTTTTTCTCCATCATCACCAAACGGCAGAAGTCAAACAGTTGGACTATCCGGTCACCATTCGGGAGACGAAACAATCAGTGATCTCGTAAGAGGTATCGAAGATAACCACGAGTTACATCACAGTGATTCATCTCGTGATCTTTTTACCCAGTCAACCACAGATGAAATAGATGATGACTCTGCTACCGGAAAAGATTCGACTTCAAATTTCGTAACTTCAACTATTGGCGTTATTTTAACGGAAGATTACCCAACACAAAAAGCGTCGAAAGAAATCACTGAACGCTTTACAGGTTCTGATGATTTACTCAACGTCGGGGATAATAACACTTCTCCAATTGATGCCAAGAATTCTTCTCAATTAAATAAAGTTATTACCCCACACAGCAGTGGTCTAATAAAGCTACAAAATGATTTTGATGAAATGCTCGATGGCTCGCAAAATGTTTCCTCACTCGAGCAAGTTAAAAAATTTGAGTCGGTTTTATTTGTTGATAAAAAGGTTGATGATGTCACAAGCGACAAAAAAGAATTTGCGACGGAATCAACTGGCAAAACTTCGAGGCAGGTCAGTGAATTCATCAATGATGAAACTACCATCTTTCAATACTGGACAACGCTCTCCAGTGATATTCCTGGCAGTGAGCAAACAGAAAGACCAAAAGAAAAAAATATTGTAAAAATTGAACCTGAAAGCAAAATTGATGTAATTGTAGATAACACACCTACTCGTATTTTAGCGAAACCTTCTGTAAATATTAGTGTAGTAAGAAATAACACGAAAGAAGAAAAGATTGTTGATTCAAGCGAATCAAACGTGACTCCATCGGAAAAAGTCAATGGAAACGAATTAATTTATAACAAAACTTTATTAGACTTAAGTAAAGAAGCGGGAGAAGAGAAAAATAAGGATGATAATAAACTAAGTAAATCGGAAGACGATTTAGTAATCGAAGACCTATCCAGATCAAACATAAACATTAGTTTAAGTGAAGAATCAATAGAGAATCGTCTGATCAACAGTTCTCCACTGGAAGAGGACAAAGATGTTCTGGAGGCGATCGACTATGGCTTGAATAAGATGAACCAACTCTACGGAGTGCAGGAACCGATGTTGTATAATATGGGTAAGTTTACATTCTTCAAAGCAGTTGTTTCAATATTCATAAAAATTAACAAACGTGTAATTAGATTTTCGAATGTGAATTGGGTATGATTGTCGAAATCAATAGAGCATTTCGAACAGAAATAAAGTCACGAGAGACATTTGCAATACATACATATATAAGCACTTCATTTTTACTAACCATAATGTAGAAAAATACAAAAACACCAGACTTATAACGGGAACTAACAAGTAATTTTAAATAATACACTCTTACGTTTTTCTTCACAACAATTCTCACTAGACAATTATAACAATTTTAAGAGTGCAGGAAAGCAGTGGCGGCTGGTGATTTCACGCCTTCATGACTACGTTTTTGCATTCTCACAATAATAAAACTATGTTCTGAATCAACTTCAACTTTGTGGTTTGTTAAAAACAGATTTAGTATTAGTTTTGTGTGATATTTTCGTACGATGATTCTTCATAAAAATATATCCATAATTACTGGTCACAGTTAATCACACATTTAAGCCACATAAGCACAAATAATTTTTTTAAACACTGTCAGTTTAATAACCATGAGAAACAACTATTTCGATCATCGGAAATGGAACATATTTTAATAGCTATTAGGTTCAAAACACCTACTGATAATTCAACGTATTTTATTCACACCGTGCTTTTACATAATTATATCAAAATCGGTTTTTGTTGGCAGGTTCTTTTCTAATTCATTTAAACGAAAGAAGGAGAAAAAACTAACCTTAAAACTGTCACATTAATGATAATGGCCACAAGTGAACAATAATTTTTTATTTTAACGAAATATACTATTAAAATTCATTATTTTCCATTTCTGATGACAGAATTATGTAGTTGTTTCTAATTGTTAAAAAACTGGTACAAAGTGTTTTTTCATAATTTGTGCGTAATACTATTTATCCTTTGACTAAATACCGTCCATAAACAATATCTTGTTACACTAAACTCTATTACAAATTCGAAATTCTGAAGATCGCCCTTATTGAGTGAAAGTCAAATTTATAACTTCGAAATTGCTTCCACATTATCTCTATGAGTGAAAATATAAATAACAAAGATCTTAAATTCATACATTTTAATAAATTCAAACAATCATTAGCAATTCATATTACCGAACTTGGCTGAGATTAATTTTAGAGTCCCAGGCGTTAGAACCAGAGAAAAATCACTTTTTCATCCTCAAAAATGTTCTACTAAACTCAGACAAAATGCTTTTATATTCAGAGCGTGCAGTGTATTCAGTGTATTTGATAAGAATTTTAATAATATAGACATATTCTCATGTAATTCAAGTACCTTAAAAAAGACCGTGTTGCAAGTTATTATGTTATTGCTAAGAATCCTTTCCATTTACATGCTTGTCATTTGACTTACTTGTGTTCACTCCGAGTTGTAGGTATGTACATATTATTATTATTGCTGTTGTGGAGTGAGAATAGATTTCTGACTCTGACTGCTTTATGTTTTGAAATTTAGTAAGCAGATTATTCGTTTATATTGTGTTTTTATGTCTTTTTTTTTTACAATTTTCAAGGATATATTTTTGTTAACTTCTTACGGGTACAGGACCCTTACTTTTTTTTTACTTTTTAATTATGTGAAAATCTTTTATTGGATATTATGTGTATTCAATTGTGAAAATCTGTTATTTTATATTATGTGTATTATTATTATAAGTTAAAATGTCTGTTGATTTTCTCCAATAAATAAAACAAATGATTCAAATAACTGACCAGAACAAATATACGATCAGATTCGTTCATTATCCAGGGATTTTTAATGGATTCGGGGACACAAGTGGCTCAGTTTATAAATTAATGTTGTATGACCTCTCAAGGTATGTGGCTGGAGTCCGACAACCCGGCGCGGTACGTGGCCACCTTCAACTGGCAATCCGAAGAGGCCAGGAACCTTTCTATGTACGGATATGCGGCGCTGCAAGCCTCCAAGCATCTCAAAGAGAAGTAAGCAATCTCAAATAATATATCATTACAAATTTCGCACATTTCCCTCTCGGTCAACAATTTGGAATTGATACATCCGAAAGTAAGTAAATACTACATCGGGCGCCCCTTTGTAAATTTCTCTTGCTTGGGAATGAATAAACTAAATGATAAATATTTTAATATTGTATTACAATATTGCACAACATACGGCACATAACACTTGTTTTTTTCCGAATCAGCGGGGCGGTGGAGCGGTCAAGAGCATGCTCACTGAGTGGCCTCAGTGCACGCTCAGCGTTGACGGTCACCGAAATTGTTTTAATTTTTAATCGTGGCTTCTGCGACATACGATATTGTTGATATGTACTTGGAAGAAATTTTGTGGTTAAAATATAATTTTGAGTCAAGGCAAGGTCCCGGTGATATTAGTTTGCAAAGAAAGCGATTTGGAGAGTTTCATACATTGTTTGAAACATTAAGATTGAATGGAGATAAATTTTACGAGTATACGAGGATGACAGTGGCAACTTTTGATTTAACTTTTTTATTCTTATATAAAGAATGTAAAGATAACCATATTTCAGGCTTATTCTGTATTTCTGAAATGATTTCTTCAAACGACATTATGCGCACGCTCTTGTCACCGCTGCAAAATCACAAACTAGTTTGAACCTGCACGCGACGCCCCGCTCGATGCAAACATGCACGCTGCTGCCACCGCGCCGCTCGGCCCCCACTCAGGACGGTGCCACAGTATTTGAATTACTGTACTATGCAAAAACATGTGTTTGACATGAACGCCGCACGCTCCGCCCCGCCCCACGCTCGATTTGAGCGTGCACTCAGGCCGTACACTTAGTCGACGATTTGAATTATTTTCGTCTAAACTTTATAATATCCGTAAAGTAAGTACATTGTACACTGGGCGTCCCATCGAACATTTCTATAGAAAAAGCAGAAATGACATTTCCAGGTTTTGAATGGTCTCAATAGTAATAAAGCATTAATATATAGATACGAGTTTGAACGCCGATTTTTTAATAATCTTGTACAAATCGTTCGTCAAATGATAATTCCACGACCGAGCAATAGAGGTACATATTTGAATGTCGATAAGTGATTGATCGTTCCGCATAATATTCAAAAAGGTTCTGATAATTTGTCCGCTATTTTGGAATATTTTTTCTATAGGTATGTAGTTCTACGTACCTAAAGTTTCATAGTACGGTATTCGGGATGAGGGAGTTGTAATTTGGTACTCTTGGCCGCCTTGTTAGATTTTTAAATCTTTTTTACGCATTATTCTGATTGTAATAATAATTTTATTTTAACTTTATGAGTAAAACCTCAAATTATACTATTTAATTAAATGAATAAAATATAAGCGAAACTCAATCGAAAATCTGGAAACATAAAAATCAGAAAAAGATATTGACACCTCTGGGACTCGAACCCAGGACCTCTTGCTTTCCCGGCAAACGCGCTAACCACTGCGCCATGGTGTGGATATCAAATTCTGTCATTTTTAACTGTATCAAACTTCGACTAAGAACCACCCACATTATCTTAATTTTCTTAACGCATTCCTGGGTTTGAGTAAAACTCATAAAGTTAAAATAAAAATAAAATATTCATCCTAGACTTGCAGAAAAATCAATAGATGTCGCATATTAAATAAAAATGGATAAAGATTTATCCAGACACTATCTAGAGAGCATTTAGTTCGGATTTGAATCTTGCAATCATACGTAAAGATAGTAGCCAATAATATTTCCGTTAAGAAAATGAAGATAATGTAGGTGGTTCTTAGTCGAAGTATGATTCAGTTAAAAATGATCGAATTTGATATCGACACCGTGGCGCAGTGGTTTTTTTTTTTTTTACATGAGCTCCACACAGGAGGCCCTGAGGAAAATAATTTCCCTCAGGGCCTATGTCATCTTTGGGGATGCTGTGTGGAGGGTTTTTTAAGGAAAGGAAGGAAAGGAGAGTTCTGGGAAGGAAGAGGGTTTAAGGGGTGGGTAGGAATCTGGGGCTCAGTACGTCCTGGTCATCCGCCTCCAAGACCTAGACAAACCTCACCCCGTGAACCCGGGCACCCCTGCTAAATCACCAAACATAGCGAACCACTTGGGGTGACCTATGGCAGAGGTGTTGGTTATCCAATAAACGTTCCCGGGGCGGCGGTACCCATTCCCGCCTCCCAAATTAGCGCGTTTGCCCGGAAAGCGAGAGGTCCTGGATTCGAGTCCCAGAGGTGTCAATATGTTTTTCTGATTTTTCTGTTTCCAGATTTTCGATTGAGTTTCGCTTATATTGTCTTCATCTAATTAAATAATTATATTATTTGAGATATATCTATAACACCGTTTTTGTGAGAAAATCAACTCAAGGATTGGACCCTGTAAACACACCGAGGCTGGGAGTAATCGTTTTCGACGCCACTGCTTCAAAGTTTTGCAGCACGTACCTATGTAGTATACCATGCTAATCAAAAAATATTATAAAAACAACTTACCGTTGGCACACCATAGATAATGATAATTTCGGTTTTTTGTGTATGTAGGTATAACATTCTAAAATTCAAAACCACATTTTTCTTATTTTTATTATATTTTCAGTATAATTATAATTGGTTATCTTCCAAGCATTTGATTGGGGTTCAATTCTCTCCCATTATTATTTTTTTTTATTAAAACACTAACGAATAAAGAAAATATCTACCAAATGTAGCAGTTATCAAGTCAGTATCAATTTTAAATAGAAAGGAAGGGAGAAAATTATAATAACATGCAAACAAAGTGAATTCAAGCTACCGGAAAATAAACCAGGAAACATATTTATTTGATGCAATTTATGTAAAAGTGGTCTATAATTTTACATAAATTGCTTATTTTGTTTGCGTACTTAGTTCATTGGGCATGAATATTGTCTTTTCGAAAGGAAATAGTAAATATAATTATTATAGCTATATTATCAGAAAACAGGGCAAATTGTTTATTTGAAGCATTTACAAAATACCATATAATCATTTGGTAGGTAACTAAATAACGATTTATAGGTACTGAATAACGATTCATGTGTACTAAATAACAATTCTTTGGCCATAAACTGTGTAGGTGCAGAATTGCGATATTTACGTTCCAGCGGCTCTATTTATATTTTCCTGTACTTATCTGATATTATTTTAATGTCTCGGATGTTGGTATTTTATTTCTTTTGCAGATTACAACATCATCACTTTAAATATTTAAATATTTCCGGTACCAACTTAAAAGTTTTTTTTAATAAAATCACATTTTACTGCGCAATTGGAAGATTGAGGCCGTATTAAAAAAAATGTTATTGAATCTTTTGGTTTCACGGAGTTCTTAAGAAAATTGTAACTATAAATTATGCTGCTTCTCTACTGAGACCCTTTTTGTGAATTGTGACTGCAGAAGATTCTCAATTGGAATATATTGTGAGGAGTGGAGAAGGGAAAGCGAAGAGAAAGAGGATGATTGAGAATTCTCTCTTATCTGGTCAACAACACGGTCAAAGCCATTTTATGCAATTTTTCGAGGCTAATTACCAAAAAACTATATCCTCTCTTTTTATGAAAATACGTTTCGATCTATGTTCGGAACAGTGTGAAATTTTATTTTTCTATGGGAATTCAACGCACAATCGAAAAACGTGTGATGAAAAGTTCATAAAGTAATTTATGAACGAAGACAACACGCACTTAGATACAGCTGCCATTCTAAGCATTGTAGTATTAAAAAATCTACGTTCACTTCTATACTCTAAAAATGCCTTCCGTTTGTTCTAGTCGTAATTTGCCGTGCGTGGGTAAAATATTATGCTCATTGAGTTGGAGAGTTTCCTGATAGGTAGAAATGCACGCCAGGAAATAATAAATAATGACGGATTACATAGGTCTTTGTAATAATATTAAGAAAGATGTAATCTTTTTATTTATAATTCGACACTAGGCAGATCTTTTGATTTTGGAGAAAGTTACGCATTACTACCTTTCATAAACAATTTAAAACTTAGAAATTTTTATCACGCTTTTTCAAGAAAAAATAAATTATATATTATAGGTTCTATATAAATATGAAACCGCTTGTGAAAATATTTATTTAGTAGATTTTATTTTCGTCGATATTATTGTTTTGTGCTTTGCCCAAATTGAGAAGTCAACATTGAATTACCCATAATAGAGTAAGTCCGTAATGTTCAGACTAATGGCTAATAAAAAAGCAATAATGAGTGAGTTGGTGAACTTTTTGTTTTGTAGATGTAACAATATGAACCTGCGACTTACGATTAGATACGTGTTGTTACGTTTTTAATATGCGGGTACATCGAATCACGTAATTACTTGCCGTCTTCTTTTTATGGATGGTTCAACTCGAAATGACGTAATCATTATTCTTGTGATCTTAATTATGGGAAAAAAAATCGCTGTGGTTCGTTTTATAATCGTCGACATTAAGAAAATGAAACTTATTCAATCCTCGTACAGTTAAGTACCTTATCATCATCTTCTTCCCCTTATCCTTTTCGGGTCGGGGACCAATGACATATAACGTCATTGTCGGGGACCCACTTCATCGACAAGGCTTCTCCATATGTCCCCGTCTCGTGCTGCTTGTTCGGCCTCCGTCCATGGCAGACCCATCCTCTCCTCACAGTTTCTGGAGTTGTCTCGCCCAACTGTGTCTGGGGTGGCCCACTGGACGTCTACCCTCTGGAATCGCACTCAATACTTTGCTAGGTATTAATTAATTAAGTACCTACAAGGAACAAGACTTTGGGGAAACGTCCGTAACTGTAGCACAAAGATAAGACTATTTTCACGCCACCCAAAAAAAGTCATTCGTTGGGAACCCGGAATGGGACACGTGTTTTTCTTTTAATTTTCATAAATATTAAATTGGTCTTGTAAGGCCTATTTAAATGTAGATTTAAACTATATCATTGAAGAAGAAGAAACAATAATAATCTAAACGAATGGATCCATGCCAACTCAGAATCAAGTCAACTCAAGACCTCTTTGAAAAGTCATTAAAAGCTCTGAAAAAAATAATTTTAAAATAGCCGGTAACCCTAACCTATCGTAACATTTTTTTTATCATTCATCACTCTGTGACCTTTCTGAGGTGGTTCTGAGTTGGTTGCATTCTGAGTTGGCCGATCACCAAACCGACAAATGAAACATTACATTACAACAACACAATATTGAATATTCATTTAGACTTTTATAAAAAGTTAATAGTTACATTTAAATAAAATCGGATAAATTTATCCGTGACGCTATCTAGGTTACAAACCAATTCTTAGAATGATGGTTTCCAATAAAATGGGTAGTTGCCTGTAATATATTATGGAAAAATTAAGTTGAAGATAATATTGTTAATTCTAAAATTTTAAATATAAGATTTACTAAAATGACGGTTTAACGGTGTTGAATGCAGACGAGAGGTTCTGGGTTTGAGTCCCAATTGCGACCATTATCTTTTTCAGTTTTTCTATGTCTTGTTCTCTTTCATATTTTCGTTTAGATTATCTTCTTTTTCAATGATATATTACATTGATGGGAATAACCTTCAAAAGTAATAAAAAAGAGAGTTTTCTTATAAAAAATTGTGGATATAAACACGTTGTTCTGGATTGTTAGATACTAATACCTACTTTCTGGAAGAGCTTGACGCAATAACATCTCCGGTTAAATGCGTTCAAGTTTTTTTAATGCTAAGCTAACTCGTGTTCACTTTTTTGCGTGTAACTCCATCGGTGTAAAACCTATAAAAGTAATATATAAACAGCAGATAATGAAAAGGATTGGACAGGTACCAAAAAGGAGATGGGAGTAAAAACAGCTTGCGCGTTTAAGTTGTTATCGAATCCAGCTCCTAAATTCCGAATCAAAACGTCGCGTCGCTTGTTTTGGCTTGAACTGTGTATAGCGACCAGATCTGAACAGTCAAGTAGGTTCTTTCCAACTTTCATCTTTCTGATCTCCTTACCCACCCCACTATCTCCAGCCTCACAAAATCTACCTCCACGAGATGGAAGTGTCGCAGTTGTTCACATAATATCTTTACGATTATTTATTTGTTTACATTAACTCCACACATGAAGCCTTTAGGAAAATAATTTCCATCGCGACCTGTAGTCTTTAGGAATGCTATGTGGAGCGTTCGTTTGCGGAGGGGAAGGTATGAACATGGGTCTCTGAAGAGATAAAATTGACGGAAAAGAGCAATATATATTATACTAGCAGACCCGGCCACACGTTGCTGTGGCTAACGAAACACAACGACATTACCCGACCTTTATAAAATCCACGCTACCCGCTTGCCAGCTGCCCCAGCTGCTGAATATTTGAATTTCTCGGCTTTTCTCTAGTATAATAAGCATGTATTATAAATATAAACCTTCCCCTTGAATCACTCTATCTATTGGTGAAAACCGCATGAAAATCCGTTGCGTAGATTAAAAGATCAATGCGCACACACATTTTAAGTGACTTCATTTTATACTATGTAATGATAATGATGATGATGATGATGATGATATATGTATATATAAATATATATATTACTTTAGCTTCACGTAGGAGTCGCTGAGGAAAACAATTTCTCCTCGGGCCTATGTCATCTTTAGGGATGCTGTGTGTAGGATATTTTTAGGGACAGAAAGGAGAGGAAGCTCTGGGAAGGAGAAAGATATCAGGGGTGGGTAGGAATCTAGGGGTCAATGTGTCTATGGACATAATATGAATCCATCCCTCGAACTTCGGTGCAAGGCGATGCGTCAAGAGAGGCTGGAGAGGTCAAAAGGTCTCCCTCAACCAGTCTCTCCCGATCCGGCTCACCACTCAGTGGGTGGTAAAACGCGTCCGCCGCCAAGACCTAGATAAACCTCACCACATGAACCCGGGCACCTCCGCTAAGTCACCAAATGTAGCGAACCAGTTGGGGTGACCTACGGCAGGTTGATTGGTTATCCAATAAATGTTTCACGGGGCGGCGGTACCCATACCCGCCTCCAGAAATTGTAATCGTGGAATCCTCAAATACTTGTTTACCATTAAGATTTTTTAAATATTATTATATTCTTGAATGTAGCTATTACTTTGTGGTTATCCATTATAGAAAAATGAAACAATACAACTTTGTATAAACCACTTATATAATGTGCAAATCCGACCGGTTTCAGAACAAACGTTCCTTCGTCAGGGAAAGCTTATACTAATTTGACAGTTTAGAACAATGTTTTATTATGGTAGGGGTGGAGCCGTTGTTAGTTAATAATTTAGATTGGGTGGGTAGGTATTAGTGTAGAGTGGGTGGGTAGGGCAACAAATCCATGATTGGGCTATATGCAGTAGCGTGCACAGAGTTTTTGATCAGGGTAGGCAGTAGGAAAACCACCGAATTGATTCAAATAATTTTTTAAAAAACTTACTACAAATAATTCCCTTCGTACAAGTTTTCGCTAAGTGTGCTTGCTGTTGGTAAGACAACTAGTTGATAGAAATAGATAACAACAGATGTCACTATCGTCACTAAATGCCATTTGCTAATTTTGTTCCAGAAAGCACTGCCTAATATTAACAAAAAACCTCATAAAAGCAAATTCAAAACGACAGTTCTACTCTATGCTATGTGCATTTCGTAAACATTGATATCATATCTTGTATGAAGTTAGCTCCAAGCAGAAATAATTCCTGCTTAGGTCGCATTTTAGTGAGGCAGTCAGAGGGCGCGCGTGTAGTTTCTAGTTACAGTTTATGCCACGTTTGTAGTATGCCGTTTGATGAGGCGCTCGCGTAGCTTCAGTTGCTCAGCTTTTTCGAGCTTATTTTGAAAGTGTGTATTTATTTTTAGCAATAATTTAATAAATTATAATATTTAAATAAATGAAGACAATATAAGCGAATCTCAATCGAAAATCTGGAAACAGAAAAATCAGAAAAACATATTGACACCTCTGGGACTCGAACCCAGGACCTCTTGCTTTTCCAGGCAAACGCGCTAACCACTGCGCCACGGTGTCGATATGAAATTCGGTCACGTTTAACTGTACCATACTTCGACTAAGAATCACCTAGCGCGTTTGCCCGGAAAAGCAAGAGGTCCTGGGTTCGAGTCCCAGAGGTGTCAATATGTTTTTCTGATTTTTCTGTTTCCAGATTTTCGATTGAGATTCGATTATATTGTCTTCATTTATTTAAATATTATAATTTGAAGTTTTACTCATAAAGTTAAAAATAAAAAAATTATAATATTATTTACATGCTTATGTTTTACAAATACGGTAGGGCAGGCAGTGCTTATGTGCCTATATGGAGTGCACGCCCCTGGCTATACGACAATATTTTTTGTTTGTTGAGAATAGATTCATTATTTTTAAGGGATATTTTAATTTCCAAAGCTTCTAAGTTATCTAAACGTTTTCCTTTATGATTAATATGAAGAATATTTATCCCTGTGTTTTTTTCAAAACTATTGTTATTTTCAATGATATGGTTAGCGAACTCAGAAAAATTATTATTATTAAGACACCTTAAATGTTCTTTGATTCTGATTTCAAAATTACGAGTTGTTTTTCCAATATAAAATGAGGGACAATCATTGCATTTGAGTTGATATATTCCGGAATTAGTCAATTTATGGTATTTATCTTTAGTATTTCTCAAAAAATTACCGATATTATTTCTTATATAAAACGCTAGAAGGGAAATTTTTGCAACATTGAACTGAAAAATTATTAATATACAAAATTTTACGCTATTCTTTATCATTATATTAGAATTGTATAAAAAATAAAATTTACGATAGAAATAGGCAATGAAAAATTAAACTTTTGGATTTAACTTCTCTATCTATTATACTCTATCTATTATAAATAATAAAATCGATTTTAGTATATATCGCAAGCCAACATACACTGACATAGTAATTCATAAGACCTCCAACCACCCTGTCTCACAAAAACACTCCACCTTCCATTCCATGATACACCGCTTAGTAAATGTCCCAATGTCTAATAATAATTTCCTTTCTGAACTTTCTATAATAAAACAAATTGCTATAAATAACGGATATGAACCAAAATTAATTGATAACATCCTAAATAAAAAACTTAGCAAAATTTCAAAAAATAAATATCTATACAATTCTAATAATATTAATGATAAAAAATGGCGTAAAATTTTGTATATTAATAATTTTTCAGTTCAATGATGCAAAAATTTCCTTTCTTATATTAAACCAGCGTTTTATACAAGAAATAATATCGGTAATTTTTTGAGAAATACTAAAGATAAAGACCATAAATTGACTAATTCCGGAATATATAAACCAAATGCAATGATTGTCCCTCATTTTATATTGGAAAAACAACTCGTAATTTTGAAATCAGAATCAAAGAACATTTAAGGTGTCTTAATAATAATAATTTTTCTGAGTTCGCTAACCATATCATTGAAAATAACCATAGTTTTGAAAAAAACACAGGGATAAATATTCTTCATATTAATCATAAAGGAAAACGTTTAGATAGCTTAGAGGCTTTGGAAATTAAAAAATCCCTCAAAAATAATGAATCTATTATCAACAAACAAAAAATATTGTCCTATAGCCCAATCATGGATTTGTTGGCCTACCCACCCACTCTACGCTAATACCTACCCACCCAATCTATATTATTAACTAACAACGGCTCCACCCCTACCATAATAAAACATTGTTCTTAACTGTCAAATTAGTATAAGCTTTCCCTGACCAAGGAACGTTTGTTCTGAAACCGGTCGGATTTGCACAAGTGGTTTATACAAAGTTGTATTGTTTCATTTTTCTATTATTATATTCATTTATGAAATTTATAAAAAAATACATTAACTCCACACATGAGGCCTTGAGGGAAATCATTACCTTTGAGGCCTGTAATATTTGGGGATGCTGTTTTGAGAAGAGGAAGGAATGAACAGGGGTTTTGAAGAGATGGAATTGACGAAAATAGCGATATTTTGTGAATAGACAAGTCTTATTTCATGCACATTGCACCAATGCACTCTCTTGAACTCTTCCTCGCGAGTATGCACAGAATTATTACAATAGTAATGGTTGTTATTATTTATAATTATATGTCGACGTCGACCTCTGGCCTCGCGAGCAAATTCAATTGTGCAAACAAATTAATGTCTTCTCCGACAACTTCTTAAGAGGGAATAACCAAACCATACAAACCCGGAAATATGTCATTTTTAAATCAAAGTTTAGCCTTATTGACTCTCTTCAACAAAAAATTATAAATTGATTTTGAAAGACTGTTCTTTTATCTAGCAAGGCTAAGTTTTAAATTTTGAGAAAATGTGTTAATTTTTGTACAACAGGGTTTTACCCATAGACATCCAAATTTAATAGACGAGAACACACAGATGAGGGGAAAAATCAACAATGGCGGTACGAAGAGGGGGAAAATGACTGTAATTCGTTAAAAAATCAATCTGACAGTATATAGGCATCTCGCATTATAAAATCACCGTTTAGTTCTCAATAGTAAAATGTGCTTTTGAATGAATAGACCTTTTTACGTGGGAGCGCGAATTGCTCGCCACGTTATTAACATATTTGCTAAGTCCAAATACGGCAAAGTAAAGGTCGCATCTTTTCACAGGCGAATATTTTGTTGCCGTATTTAGTTAAGACACTTTTACAAATGTTTCATAATTTACTTACCCCTGTAACCAGCGACGAGCACACTGGAGAACCGCCCACATTCGTTATGATCGACATATTTTAGGGTGTAATGCACAAGCATTTCACCCTAAAATAATAGCACAAGCTAGCATTTTTGCCGTGTTATTTCGTTAAATGTACGATGCGAGCTCGACGCTGGTCTGGACAAGAATGATGATGTCATATTTTTAGATTCAGGCGAGGCTCTCGCAAGCCCAGCCGGTTCCAAGGAACCGGTATGGGAAGGGGGAACCAATACGCTTTTATCATTTAGGGCAATTCTATATATATATATTCATATGTCTATGGTTTAACCGTAGGTCGTTGGCAGATTTGTTAAATTTTCAAACAAAATTTTGTTTTATACAACACACATTTCAGATCATATAATCATGCAGTAAAATAAATCAATAAATTATCTGGGAAAGCTTTGTTTCAGAATTTTAATTTTAAATAAAATCCTTCAAGTTTGTCTATTTCTTTACGATTTTACTAACTAATGTATTTTAACCAATATAGATTTTTTTACAATCCTATTTTGCTTAGACATTATTGAAAAATTATAAATACTTATGATCAAAAAATAATTACAAAAACTACAAAATTTTAATAGTTTTATCATGACGCCTTTCAGAATTTTGGAATGTAGGTAGATATAAAGTAAAGCAAATTTTGAATGAAATAAAATCGATTTTGAGTTATTATTTAAAAAAGCTAATACTACGAATAATTAATCTTTCTCTTTAGAACCGCCCTGTACGATCGTAAGAACATCTTTCGACGAAATACGAATTCTCGGCCGCTGGCTGGTTAGTGGCCCTTAAAATAGCGAAAATACAGCCTTGATGGTTATGTAGATATAATATGTATCATCTCACACTAATACCCATGGAAGTCAGAACTTACAATACACGAGTCTCTGGTAGACAATGGTTGACAACTTACGGGAAAAGAAATCATTTTACAACTGACAAACTAAAACAATGATGAGAAGCTTACGTTTAGAAAGTCCAATTTCTCTGTTCGCATGTTAAATTATTAATGTTTCTTTTTACGCGAGGATTTGCTACCTAATTGTAATTTAGACGTTACTAGCTGACCCGGGAAACGTTGTTCTGCCATATAAATTATTTATAGTGAATATTTTGGTTGTTAAATAAAAAAATAACGAATGTACTGTAAGTGCGTGGGGATGGGATATATGACAGAAAGAGGAATGGAGCGCAGTAGACGATGGCTGCCGATAAAAGCAAAAAAACACCAACTAAAGTAGGAAAAGAAAATCAATATGAATTTCGAAGAGCAAATTGAGTGCACGATATTTTTTGTCAGTCCGTCTTTAACCAATACAAATAAGCTCGATGGTTTTCCCACGCGAGAACATGATGCCGAATGAAATGTCAAAATGACGCGACGCTTCTCGTTAATGACTTGCGCATGTGTGGATTAAAGTTCTATGAGGCGGGCGTTGCGCCATTTGTCATTCAACAACATAAATAATTTCGTTCTGTTTGAAATACGAACGACGGTTAAATTTGTACATACAAAAATACTAAAATCGCGATTAAAAATGGGAGGATGGGGGTAGGGGAGTTAAAATTTGGGTTTATAGGTATTTTTTGATGCCAAATAAATAAATAAAAAAACCCAAAAAAAATATCTCATAAAATAGTTTTTTTTCTGGATAGGGACACCCTTATCACCTAGCGGCATGAAATATACTTTACGACCTATTCTCATACCTACCAAATATACACACAAAATTTCATAAAAATCGGTCTAGTGCGACCACAAACACCGTGACACGAGATTTTTATATATACGTTTAACAAAAAACGAACCCAAAAAAATTGCAAATCGCATTAATGATCATTTTACCTACGTTGGCTTTGATTTAGAAAAAAAAAATACTTACAAAGAACCACACGACAGAAGAGCTACTAGTCAAAGAAAGCTCTTCCTTGCGACCAAATCATTCCTTTAACATTTATAAAATAAATAAAATAGAAATTAATGAACTCATTCTTTCACTCAAAACTCATTGCGCACCTGGCCCGGGCAACATATCTAACCAAATCCTGATAAATCTACGAGAATATATCGGTATACCTCTGCTACATATATTTAATCAAAGCTTCTGCTAATGTATTGTACCTGACAAACTTAAAATTGCCAGTATTATCCCGATCCATAAATCTGGAGATAAAATTTTAATCTCTAACTACAGACCTATTTCACTACTTAACTCTCTATCAAAACTCCTAGAAAAAGCAATGAAAAAAAGACTGATATCCTACCTCGACAAACACAACTTACTCTCAAGTCACCAATTCGGTTTTCGGGCAAAAATGGGCACAGAACAGGCAATTTCTGAACTAACCAACTACATTGTAAAACACGTTGATAAGGGATCTAAAGTAATTGGAGTTTTTCTAGATCTGGCTAAGGCCTTCGACACCATCTCACATGATCTGCTATACGAAAAACTTTAAAATATTGGCATTAATGGAAAACCGCTTAAATGGTTCATCAGTTATACAAAAAATAGGAAACAAATAGTTGAACTAAACAAATGCCTGAGTGACACAGCAGAAATAAAGTACGGAATGCCTCAGGCTAGTGTCAATATACAAATATACATTTTTAAAACGATTAGAAACATTATGTCACCTAAACTATTAAAAGATGTATACTTTTCCCTTTGCCAAAGCATTTTAATTTATGGTATATCGACATGGGGTGGAGCCGCAGACACATACATTAAGCTGCTTAATACAGCTCATAAATCACTTATTAGAACTATGTACAAAAAACCATATCTTCATCCCACTGAAAATCTTTTAATTCAAAATAAAATACTTGATATCAGGAAGCTATTCATAAAAAAAATTATCCATATAAATTGCATAAAATCGTCACCTTCCCACATATCTCACTCCCAGAACACTAGAGCTAAATCTAACAAACATTTACAAGTGCCAAAAATTAAATCCACTCTTGCTAAAAAACATGAATTACCTCGCACCTTCCATATTCAACATTTTCTTAAAAGAAACACAACACATAACTCAAACCAATAGAAAACGTACATATAAAAACTTTAATACGTGGTTATTGAACAAAAAAAATGAATTGCATTAATAAGTTACTTGCAAACTGAACGTGTTAATTTTTTATACGTTGTATATTGTTATTTAAACATATATTAAAATTTAAAAAAAAAGAACTTTCATACTGAAAATGTTCAATTACTTTATATATGTTTGTACATTTTTTTATATTTAGATTATTATATGAAGGTTATCTTTTGTATTTTTATTTATGTTTTTCTTTGTATTATTATTATTTAAGTTTTTCTTTTGTACTTTGTATTTTTATTTATTATCTTTTGGATTTTTTTGCTTTAATCTTTATTGATATATGTAATTATAGATACTGCTACCCGGCTCAGAACAGATATTGTCTAGTGAGTCGGGTAGCGCACATATATGTAAATAACTATTGTAAATAACTATTATAAATAAATATTAATAAACGCCCGGGCTACCGGCACCTATAAAAAAAATATCTTCGTATATAGATAATTTACGAAAGATCACTGTACAGAGAATCGCTGGAAGCGCGATGTATACTGATTTTTAGGAAAACTAATATCGCCAATTTATATAAAAACCTTTCGATTCCTAGGCCCCACACAGTTTTTTAATAAGAAAGAATTTCGTTATTACTATCATCTCCTTAACTAAGGTAAAATTTACCTTACTTCAGACACTCAGACACGGCCACGACAGTCTTATATCGGTTTATCCCGTCTCCTACTTTATAGCCTCCGTGGTCGAGGTAAGGTGGTTCGCAAGGCTCTCGATTACCAATCCGGAAGTCGCGGGATCAAATCCCGGTATGCGCAATTATATTTTATATGATTAATTAGTGTTTGTATCACAATTTGTTCCATAAAATAATACACAGGGTGTTAAAATAATACACAGTGACTTGACTTACTAACCAGTGGTTCCTGACATTATTTGGAGTAAAAAGTATAAATTAAATTTTAGTCTCCGGCAACTTTTTTAATGTTTTTTTTCATTACTTTTTTCTTCATGATCAAAAAAAATCTACCACATGTCATGTCATCACTGGTCACTCAGCCGAGTAACCGCCCAACCCCTCACCCCGACTCTAACAAAAAAAAACATCAAAAATGTCACCGGAGACCTAAATTACATTCATATTTTTTTATTCCGAATAATATCAAGAATCACTTGTTAATACTTTAACCTTACTTACTAGTGACTAGTACCACTAACTTACTAGGTTAACACCCTAGTTAAAGTTAAGTTAAACTTAAAACCCTGGGCCTGGGTAAAGTAAGTTAACATTCTGGGTATTATATTTGCGGGACGTTTCGGAGTGAAAGACACTAATTGATACTTGACACAGAGATACTAATTTGCATTGATTTGACTCCCTTTTAGAGTAGGTAATTTTGATAATATAGCCAGACATGTTCTGTACAACTTACAGTACTGTACAACTTACAGTATTAAACAAGTAACCGGCTACTTATCAAAAGAGATTGTCATCAGTTATTTTTTTTATAATCGCTAATAGTATATTAAAAAACATCGTAAAAGTAATTACAGTGCTGTGTGCCTTTTGTGATTTTTTTGTATTGTCAAAGATAAGCTGGCAAGCCTGGCTTCTTGCTATAAACACAGCTGCCAAGACGAGTAGCACTAATCACTCATGTCCCAAGAAGGTAGTTAGAAGGTGAAAGTTAGATAAATTGATAACCCTTGTACAACGCTTCGCTTTCATCTATTATGCATACAAATTTAAAAAAAAAACAAAGTAGATATTATTAATAACAAGATAAATAATAGGGAAAGTTAAACTTGCTTCATAGCATTTTGCTACGGTTCTTAACCAGGCGTAGGCGTAGGTTGATAGCTTTGTACCTATCCATGGTATCTGAACCTTACTAAACGTTAATATATCTGTCGCAAGTTAGAATTAATATAACTATTTATTTTATTAATCGCATCATTAAATATATTACTTTCATTTGTCGGTCTGTCTGTGAGTGATTAACTCTGATTCGAATTTGATTTGAATTTAGGTATCACTTTCAAAATTGGAACTAATTGATGTATCTCGTACGTCTGTCTTGACATATGAATTTCCCAGTGAGACAGGTATTGAAAAACTAATTATAACTATACTATATCAATGACCGGTCAGTGGTTGAGTGGGCATCGCGTTTGGGTCCCACCCAGGCTAAGTCTTCCATCACGACTTAAGCAACATTTTCGGCTTACTGTGGTGGTAGTAGGAGATTTTCAAATACTGTCGGGTTATTCGTAACCCGGGAATGTTTCACTTTCTTTAAAAGAATTAAATTAAAAAAATAAATCTATGATTGCCTAAATTATTTTAATTGTCATTTTCAAAACTAGACCTGATGTTTCAATAATGCAGACAAGCGATACAGTACCTACCTACCTACGTAAATTATAATATTTTTTACCAGAAAATTATTTTAATTCTATATTTGAAAAAATATGTATTTCTTAGGGTTAAGAGGAAACCGGGCGGCGTTTTGTCCTAACAATCGTATTCCCCAATTTCCTCTCTGGATTTTTACACCACTGTAAATACTTTTTAATATAGTATAGATATATATATATATGAGGTGTATAGAATCAAATGCAGCAATCTCCAAAATGTGTCATTTTGAGAAAACCAAAAAGAAACGTTTCATTTCAGTAATTTTCAAGTATTCATAAGTTAATAATTATATTCACAAAGTTGATACGAGCATAAAAAGCTGGTTTTAATGCCAAATATTATCTTTTCCAGGTTAAATAGTGAATCATTAACAAATTTGCAGTGTTAGTCCAATTTTGAAAAAAAAATGAAGATTGCTGCATTTGATTCTACGCCTCATATATAGATATCGATATTTAATACAATAATACAGATATCAACCACTAGCGTGTCGGTACGGTTAGCTTTTTGAAATAAAAACTTCTTTAGCACCATTGTTATTTGAAACTCGATAAAACGAAAAATAGTGACGTTAAAAAGAGACACACACGTACATCTATAGGATTTAGCCTCCGAGAGAATGAGAAATAATCGGTCTAAGTAACCTCTTTGTGCGGTGCTTCGTAGCCTCCCCACCTTGTCTACTTTGGTTTTCTGATGGTTTCACTTCTACCGCATGTGAACTGCATAATCTGATTTTTTGATAAGTTAATTTTTATATGAGTTAGGAACCTCCCAAAATCGTTAAAAATGCCTGGTTTGAACGTCATCAACGGACGTTCGGTAAACAAATAGAATGTATTTAAAGAAAAAAAGCAAAACGTACAGACATAGAGTATTTTCTTCTAATACAGTTAGTAAAAAAATCTTAAAAATCAGTCCAGTTTGGGAGAAGAAAAATGGGCAATGCAAAACCTCGATTTTGATGATTTTATTTGGATATTATCAGCTTGAGGTGCCGTTTTAGGGGAATGAGGACGGGAACTATTCGGGGTAGTAAGAACGACAGTGACAGCAACAGAATGGTATACAACAGTGACAGCATCAGAATGGTATAGTACAGAATTACTATATCCCCATATCCTTCCCCTTCCCACTACTTTCAGCCTCACAACATACCCCAATTGGGGATGCCATAGTCTCACTGGCTCCAGACGGGAGCAGCTGGGACTCTTGTGAGGTACCTATACACTTAAAAATATATATTATATATACAGGGTGTTAAGGGACGTACTTGACTTACTTTAACCAGTGATTCCTGACATTATTTGGAGTAAAAAATGTAAATGAAATTTTGGTCTCCGGTGACTTTTTTTTACGACTTTTTTTTTTCAAATTTTTTTTCTTCAAAATCAAACAAAAAAAATTTCTTCCGCATGTCGTCACTGGTCACTCAGCCGGGTGTCCGACGAACCCCTTACCCCGCCTCCAACTGTTCAACAACTACCATTTTTTTATGTTTTTGTAGAAAAAAAAAAAAAAAAAAAAATCAAAAATGTCACCGGAGACCAAAATTTTTTCATTTACATTTTTTACTCCAAATAATGTCAGGAATCACTGGTTAAAGTAAGTCAAGTACGTCCCTTAACACCCTGTATATATATATTATATCTGTAGTTACTTTTATCAATTGAATCGTTTAATTATCTGGTGTACCACTTTAAATCTGCAGTGGTTTATTTTAGTGAGCGTACTGCAGCCGTTGATGAAATGAAAGTAGGTTGGTGCTATCTAAAATAGAGCTGTTACAAATGTCTAATTATTCCTATCGTACCAGCTGTCAATCTTCCGTTCGTATTGTTCGTGGTATTTAATCTTTGTATTTAACGTATCGAGGTTATCGATATAATATCTAAACAACAGTTGTTTTCATTTCGGTCGTAGATTAGCTTTTAAATGATGTTTCCAAGTCTTATGCGTTGCCAAACGCTTGCGGTTGCTTCGTTCCTTTTTCATGACTCGTGGCTCGGCGCGCGCTTTTTTCGTCATGTGAAAATATTGTCGTCACTACTTAAAAAATCACTTGGGTATTTACTAAAGATCGGATTATATGCAACAAAAACAGCCCAAAATATTTATGCAAATATGCAATAAAAATAGCTGAAATATGCAAGAAAATCCATAAAAAGGGTCAAAAAATGCAACATGACATTATACAGGAAGTCGTATTTTTAAGTATTTTTTTTTTATTTTAGTAAGCTATTAGTTCTCAAGGATAACAATCGTATTTTCGAAAATATCAATTACAAAATGTATTTAACAATGAAATTTATAATTTACCTTTAAAATCGTATATTAATTGTATTTGTGTTTAATTATCGTAAAACTCCATTTTAATTTTTAGAAATTTAATTCAAATTAAATTTGATAATGTTATTATCGAGTTCTGCTAGTATTTTAGAATGTATTTTAGTTACAGCTATTTCGACTCTTAGGGTCATTTTCAAACTGTGGTGAAGCCACTTAAGGACGACTTATTTATAATATTTTAAATGTCAATTTTTGAAGGTGTTTAAATTAATTTATTACCGGTTAATCCAATTTGCAGAGACAACTAATTGAGAGAGTGATTATGTGGGATTTGGAATCTTTCCCTTTGGTTTCCCTTGCACTAAGAGTAAGGGTTTTCTTAATTGATTTAGAATGACGTTATTGCTATGACTCATTTAGTGCATTATATTGTTTGTGGTTTGGTAAACATACTAAGTAGTGGGGAATAAATAATTTTCCTTACTTTATTAATTAGCGTTACGTTGGGGTCATTCGTTCGTTTATTGATTTCTAATAGATTAAATAAGATAAATTTTTTACATTTAAAAATTACGTAATTATTTCTAATAATAAAACTACAAATCGTATTTCATCACCTTTCAAAATCAGTTTTTGTAGTTTTCAGATACGTTCAAAAATATTACATTTATTTTTATTTTATTGCAAAGCGGAAATATTCTGACCTTCTGACAGAGCATGGTCGAGGCCTGAGGGGTTAAGTTGTTTGAGACATTTAGAGCATTGAGACATTTAGACGCAATAGGAGTACCGGTACAACACAGACGCGAAAGTAGACTATGGAAGAAGTCTGGTCCACCCGAGGAAAACATTACCATGTGAATCAAATACATACTTGAATCAGGTCATGTCAACAGCCTAAATAACAAAAGAGTGTCTTGTATGAATGTGAAGCAAGACATAGTTGTGTGACAGACTATCCTCTATGCCTACCCTTGTAGAGAAATTGTGTGATTGTTAGTTAATAATTAGACAGGTAGTTACTACTTAAATCTATTGACCCATCCAGTAATTTTTAAGTGAACCCCGCATAAGAGGGCCCAACTGCTCGGAACCTGAGTAACCATTGCATCCGCAAAAAGGGATATTATGTTGTTAGGCTGAAGGTAGCTAATGAGGCGGGAAAGGAGAAGAGAAAGAAGAAGATTGGGAAGTACCTGGCTATTGAGAGCTGATCACTAAAACCCAACTAATGCCATTTCAGGCAACGTTTCGATTCGGCTTTGTGAACTTTCACCAGGGCGTTCCAGAGATTAAAAAAACTACATGTAAATTATATTATTGTATTTGTTACTACTATAAATATGTGAAATGGCACATAAAAAATCATTTCATTTTGTGCACATGCCGGGTTTCTCACCAGCAACTTACAGGAACAAGGAACTTGTTCGGCAACAGAGGTCGTCTGCATGTTTTTTTTATACACCATATATGAATACCTCACAAGAATTTCAGCTGCTCCCGTCTGGAGCCAGTGAGTCTATGGTATCGCCAATTGAGGTATATTGCGGGACTGGTAGTAGTGGGGAGGGGAAGGAGATGGGGAAGAGGAAGGTGGGAAAGTATCTGTCTATTCAGATCTGGTCATCAAACACGGCTAAAGCCATTCCAAGCAACGTTTCAAATCTGAATGGTGGTCTTAGACCAGGGCGATACTGTGAGTATCTTCAACCCTGGATTTACTAGATATGTATTATTTTAAATGAATTATTTGTGAAATAACACAAATTAGTCAAACAAAATCTATTTGCGCACGCCGGGATTCGATCCGGCGATCTTCGGATTGCGAGTCAAGAGCCCTACCCTTGGACTACGGAGACAGAGGCTATCTGTCATGATAATACAATTCTTAATGTTGACGAATGCACAGCTGTCGTGTATTATGAACACAGCTAGATATACAGTTCATTCTAATTAATACTAGCTAGCTATAACTATTCATAGGTATCTATCTCACCTTAGCCCGGCTGCTGCTTTCTCCTTCGCGGCTTGCAGCTCGTATCCCACCGGCCGACTTTCTTCTTTCATCTCGTTTTTTGGTCGCCCCCGATTTGTGCTGCGGTCCACGTCTTCTCGGAGACGAGATGGCCGCATCTTTAGTCTTTACACAAAGGACATGGAATAGTGAATTATTATTCTAAATCACCGTTTTGGACAGCTTTCTTATGTTATTGATGCCTGCGTACATTCACTGTTACTCGAATAATAAGTCTCTCAAAACACGACACATTTTTGAGACTCCTTTTCATATTTATTACAATTTACATCCCGAGTTCGCCAAACTTTCAACACTATTTCTTATTGTGGACTCTGGGACATAACCAAGGCTCACCAATCGACCAAAAATAGAGATGAATTACTAAGTAATGCAAAATCATGTGATTTTCATTTGAGAATTAGATCGCCTTCGAAATATTTTAGTTGCTTTAACCCCTCAGGATTCGGCCATATTATGTGAGAAGGTCATAAAATTTCAACTTTGCAATGAAATCAAAATAATTCCAACATTTCTTTATCTTTATTTATTTATATTTTTACTAAGTATAAAATGAAGTCGCTTACGATGTATGTGCGCTTAGATCTTTTAAACTACGCAACCGATTTTCATGCAGTTTTCACCAACAGATAGAGTGATTGAGGAAGAGGAAGGTTTTTAGGTATATAATTTGTCAGGGTTTTGTGTAAATTGGTTGAAATACATAAGGGAACGTACCCATACTACGTGACACGTTTAGGGGACGACCTCCGTAGTCCAGTGGGTAAGACTCTTGACTCACAATCCGGAGGTCGCGGGTTCGAACCCGGCATGCGCAAGTAAATTTTATTTGATTAATTTGTGTTATTTCACAATTAATTCATTTAAAATAATATATAGTATATTTGCGGCATGTTCCAGAGTGGAAGATACTATCAGTATCGCCCTGTTGTAAGACCACCATTCAGAATTGAAACGTTGCTTGAAAATGGCTTTAGCCGTGTTTGGTGACCAGATCTGAATAGCCAGGTATTTCCTAACCTTCCTCTTCCCTACCTCCTTCCCCTCCCCGCTACCTTCAGCCTCACAACATACTCCAATTGGGGATGCCATAGTCTCACTGGCTCCAGACGGGAGCAGTTGAGATTCTTGTGCGGTATTCACTGTAAAAAAAAAAAAAAGGGCGGGTCTTCAAAATGTCACGCTTGGTACAAATGAGCGGCGGCGCGCTTCGGTTGCAAAAAATTGCAAAAAGTTGGTCACGTAGTATGGGTACGTTCCCTAATATATCTGGCCAAGCAGCAGAGGGCAGCGTGGTGTGGATTTGATTTAACAGATGGCGTTGGTTATAAAGATTTCGTTAGCCAAAGCAACCGGGTCTGCTAGTTAGAAATAAACATACGATCTTGGAAACAATTAATTTTATTAGACAAATTTATTATAAACGTTACTGTTACTTCAATTTTTTGTAGTTAGTTAAAAAATTATCTCGAATTGCGGTCGGAAACTTTTGTTTCATAGTGATGCCCAATTTAATTTTTCTTGGGTTAACGTATATATATAACGTAAAACTTATAACGTTAGCGTGGTGTTTTCTTTTCAACACCGTTTATATCATGTTTGTAACCATGATAGTAAGGCAGATACAACGATTTCTATGAGACCTATCTGAGTTGTTCCCAAAAGCGAACGAATTAGCCTGAGGGGTTAATTAAATATTGCGAGTAAAACACATATTTGACTTTGAAATAATCGATTATTTATTAATTAGTCTTTTTATAAGCTCAGAAAAAAATAATGTATGCCTACAAAAACTGCCTTAAAGTCCAAAATCTTCTACTTATGAACCCCTTTGTACTTATAATTTCATTGTGTAATGTGGAAATTTAAATTCTTTAAAAAATAATATTTGGCAACTCAAAAAAAGGCGCCTGATGTTAAGCTGGAATAAACCGTATCGCCATCTACATAAGGATAAGGAGTGTTCTTAAAGCTCTGCCGTGAAATTTGTTACATTATTATATTTTCTCCTAAATAACTTTCACCTTGTGGTGTAGTCTCCATCTATTATAGTCTGTCTAAATTTACAATCACATCTATTTTTACCTAAGTAAAAGTACCACATTGTATTTTTTCCTTAGAGACTGTCATTGCAACAAACATAACAATTGTGCCCAATTCAATAGTCGAACTCTCTATGGTATAAACATCAATTCAATTAGCCAAGAAAGAAGAAAGAAAGGCACGTTACAACTTCCAAATGATAATTAATCTCTTTTGCTTAAGGAACTTTTCTCCGTGACAAAAGGTCTCCGAGAAAACCACACCGACTTCTCTAAAACCTCGGTTAAGAAGTCAATTCATTGAAGTACCCACAGTTAATGAATATTAAATTATCTTAATTTATCTTTAAAATAGCGTGACTAAGGGAAATTTGAAAGCGTTGTGAAAACGCAATCATCGTTGAAAATAACAAACAAAGTGAATTCAATTTATAACTCTATAATTAATTATTTACACCTCTTTGGCAAAACTCCATCAATTCTCATCTTTTCGCATCAATATAAATCTGTGTGTGATTTATTCAACTTTCTAGTACCAAATTAAACACTAAACACGAGAAGAAAAAATCTTTCATTTTTTTATTTTATCGCATAGGTGGCTATTTTTTATCGCCTAAAGGTGCTTAACAAAACTATAAAGTTATTTTTAATCAATTTAATTCACTTCTTTTCGCATGTTTGTTATTCACTTTTCACAATATGGGAGGCGGGTATTGGTAACGCCGCCCAGGAAACCGACACCTCCTGCCATAGGTCACCCCAAGTGGTTCCCTACGTTTGGCGACTTAGCAGGGGTGCTTGGATTCATGGGGTGAGGTTTTTTCGGGTCTTGCGGCGGATGTCTGCCTACCTTCTGCGTGGCGGGCCGGATCGGGAGGAACTGGTTGAGGGAGCCCTTTTTACCCCTCCAGCAGGACTCTCTTGGAATATCGTCTTGCACTGCAGTGGGAGGGACAGATTCTTACGTCCGTTACTCCTGAACACGCCTACCCCCAGATTCCTAACCACCCCTCATAGCTTTTCCTTGCCAGAACTTCCTATCCTTCCTTTTCCAAAAAGACCTCCTCACAGCATCCTCAAGGATGACATATGTCTTAAAAGAAAATATTGGTAAATATGCAGTTAGTCCACCTCACGGATAATACGGAACGTTCGTGTTGTCGAAGTTTGATACACGGATAATACGGAATGTTCCTTTTTTTAACTAATAGACAATCAAATATAACATTTTTCGGAAGTACCAATCTTATAAAATAAATTTTCTAAAATAAACTCGCATTTCATCATGCTTTTAAAAAACATCCCAGGTTTTGAATGGTTTGTTGGCAAAGCAGGGTTTGTCTAGCGGGTTTGTGAAATTATTTTAATACATTTTTTTCCATGTTCTACTGTTATAAATACAGGTACAAACTTGTCAATGATGCATTCACTTTGTTTTACGCAAAAATATTTTTTCTATTATTGGCAGCAATTTCTATGAAAATGTTAAAATAAAAACGATGAATAAACATGGCGTCACCGCGCGAGAGAAATAATTTTAACAAAATTAAAATGTAAAATGCATATTTTTTGCATGTTTTTTGGTCTCCCCCGACATAAATACTCACTTTTCGTAATAATAAAGCTAAATCTAACTGATAAGTTTTAAGATTTTCACGGCCAAAAGCATTTTCGTTATTTGTTTTTGGGGTGTTATGCCGTGTTGCGCTACCTCCTTCTTTAGCCAACGTTTCGGACATCGTTGCAGTGTCCATCATCAGGGCAGATCCGGCAGATCCGGTAGATGTGAAAAATCTAACTGTTTGGATAAAAGGTATTCGGTATTAACGAGTAAGCGGTTTAATGCATAAATAATAAAATATTTTTCTCAGGGTTTCCTGTGTGGAGCTAATGTAAAAAAAATGTTTTTCCTCAAATAATGTTCTAAAATCAAATTATTTGTCATTATAAAAATAAAACAACACTTTGTATTTAACCACGAATTTATTATTTATGTATCTACCGGTTTCACTTAGACCAAGCTTCCTCAGGATAAAATAATAACTAAATATTAAGACAGAGTTATCAGTTATATATAAGTTGAGCGACAGAGGGAGACTGTCGAACTGAACTGTCTGAACTCTGTCTTAATATTTAGTTATTATTTTATCCTGAGAAGCTTGGTCTAAGTGAAACCGGTAGATACATAAATAATAAATTCGTGGTTAAATACAAAGTGTTGTTTTATTTTTATAATATAATGTCTAACCACAAAGTAATTGCTTCTTATGAAAAAATTATTTGTCTCTTCCTCGAATAACGTTACAGATAGCCAGTAGCAAGTAGCCAGGTAGCCCTATAGGGCTACTAACTGTCTATTAAGACACTCCAAATATATTCAAAACGCAGGTTTAATATAAGAAGAAGGGGCAAGTTAAAAATCAACCCATCAAAATAAATATTTTATTCATTCTAATATTTTTAACATCTCCATCACCTTTTCTCCGTGCACAAATTAACTATGCAAATAAAATCCGAACTCTGTCGTACCGTTGAAATCCCATAGAACGCAACTGTATAAGTAGTTCATAGACGTCAAACAAAGTGGTTTGCTTTTGTTTGAATTGTAAAATTAATTCTGGTACTTACGTTTAATGTGCCAGAAACTAAAGTAATCGATTGCGATTCGAAAAATATACAAAACGTAGCATTTGATTTCACGCTTCGGTCCATCTTTGCATTTCAAATACAACCTTTCCGTTCGATAGATAGTACAATAAATTAATATGAAGTACCTTCCTATTCTGTTATTTTATTTTCGATGTGCATAGGTACTACAGACCTACGTAGATCGTGGTCTGTGGTAGGGAAAGCTGCTCACCGAGAGAAATCTGCGATGGACTTCTTAAAGGTGGTGCTAGTGAGGTTCTATAAAACGACTAGTCTCTGAAAGAAAGCTTCTCACATCTTGCATCGTAGAAACATCGATACATTTTAGAGAAAAAAATCACTAAGATAGGAAGATATTAAAGATATTTATTGAAGTAAAACTTCTTTACGCACGCGCTGATGAATGCGTGACGAGAGCGTTACGAAAAGTGTGACCGTCGAGGCGAACGGATGTTGAGAGGGAGATATAAGTTAGTGAAGTTAGAAAGAGAGAAAGTTACGTTTTGTATATTACTGTAGGGACAAGAGAGAGAGGTGCGAGCACATATTTTCTTTCTCTCTTTCTCTCATAGCCAGTTACGTTTCGTATATCTAAAACATAGTGCAGGCCTGTTGTCTGTATCACACTGTGGGAGCAAGAGAGAGAGCAGTGCGCGAGCACATTTTCTTTCTCTCTTCATATCGTATGGATGGAGCTAAAGAAGTTTTACTCAGTCGTGTGGTCTAAAGCACACTCGTTTTTTTATTTATTTTCTGAATGCTACACTCAGGACTACCATTTTGGGATATTGGTCATCAAGTTGTGAGTTGTAATTGGTTGTATGTCGTAATTGTATGTCGTATCTTCAGTGATTAAATATTACAATTTGAGGTTTTACACATTAAGTTTTTCGAAAAATAAAAATATTTATACTAGACTTGTATAAAAGTCATTAGATGTCGCAAATAAAAATAAAAATTGATGTATTTATCCAAGACACTATCTAGATTGCAATTATTCGGGTAGAATCTTGATATCATACGTAAATACAGCAACCATTAAAAATATGCTTTAAGAAAATACCGTCAATGGATAAGTTGGCATCGCGTTTGGGTCCCACGACACAAGCAACATTTTCCGCTTACTGCGGTAGAAGTAGGATATTTTCAAATATAGTCAGGTTATTTGTAACCTGGGAATGTTTGCTTTCTTTAAAAAAAAAAATAACAAAAAAAAAAAAATTATAAAAAAATTAAGATAATGTTAGTAGCTCTCAGTCGAAGTATGAAGCAGTTAAAAATGATGTAAGTCGATATGGCCGAATTAGCTCTATGGTCGGAGCACTTCCCCGGCAAGGAAGAGGTCCTGGGTTCAATTCCTAGATGCAAGTCTATTGTATTTCTCATTTTCGAGAGTCTTCAATGATGACAAAATGTATCGTTTACTCTCACAGTACATATATATAACATACATAAATCACCATTCAATAAAATAAATAAAGTACTTACACTTATGGAAGGCTACGAATTTTTAAAGATAACCATTCCCAGGCCACGATAACCTGAAAACGTTGAATTCCTCTTACGATCATTATAAGCGGAAAATATTGTTTGGGAAATGATGAAGGACTTGGCTAGCAGACGATTAGCCGCGAACCCTCGCCTGTGGACCACTCGGCCATTAACCAGCTACTAATCAGATAGTGAAACAGTAACAAAAGACAAACAGCTATTGTGTCCGCCAAAAAAACTACTACCTACCTACCTATTGGGGCGAGAAGCTACTTTATAGAGTTATAAGATATTTTAGTGCAAAAAAGTTAAGCCGCTTTTTCTGTGGAATAATCTTTGTTGATATTTTTGTCTGAATTCTTCACAATAGATGAAAAGTAAAAAGCAATAACACTGGGTTTACTGGACTACTTAGCAGCCAAAATTCAAAATGAAAATTTTAAAAAAATCACATAAACTGGTTTACGTTTATCTCTGGCTTTGCGTACAAAACTTATTTTTGGATTTGAAGCCAAAATACTGAATATGTTTTTGTTAAATAAAAGGTATGCCAAATATCTGGTATGAATGTGAGTTATATTATTTATTCGTGCTACAAATTTTAAAATATATGCAACTTTGGCTATTATTTGTGAATTAATGACAATTATATCAAAAATCGTTTTTGCTCTATTTACCTACTCTAAAAATATGATGAAATTCAAAAATTAAAAGCATTGAATAAACCATTTTGATGTGCTGAAATTTAAATTACAAACGACCGATTTACTTTGGAACCATGTTGAAACACAGATTTTTCATATTATATAAATTAAAATTTAGATCCAAAAAAAGCATTTTTTACGATATTTATTTCATGCTTTAATATGGTTGGGCAATTTTTTTTTCAAATTATTATTATTCATCGTCATCACTGACTCTACAACCCCTGGTGGGTCTTGGCCTCCTCAAGAGTCTTCCTCTACTCATCGCGGTTTTGTGTCAGCTCTCTCCAGTTTAGAAGCTCCAAGGTAGGATATATCTTTGAGGACGTTGTCGCTCTTGGTCTTCCCAGTCTTGAGTTCAGCAGGGACTTTGGTGCTTGATGCTCGGTCATTCTCTCCACATGACCCAGCCACCGAAGTCTTCCCAGTTTTATAAATTTTGTGACGTTTAGCTCCATATACAGAGTATATAGCTCATTGTTGTAACGTCTACAACAAAAATCATTTTCTAGAACCTCAGATTTTTCCTTTCAAAAACGTCCAGTGCTCGCTCATTCCTCTTAGTTAGCACCCACGTCTCAGCTGCGTACGTGAGTACTGGTCTGATAAGTGTTTTGTACACTAATGTCTTGGTATCAGCAGTCTGGATTTTATTTGGTTTTGTAGGCGGAAATAATAATAACTCACAATAAATTGCCAAAGTTCCTCTAAAGTCGTAATCAAATCGAATATTTTATTGGCCTATGTTTTATAATTTAACACAACACAACAAAATAGAATAATAGCTCGTGTCCATATTAGGATTAGCTACACATTTTTTAGCTATACTTTGGGTTGGGTATTTTGTCCAGTAATTCAAAATTAAGTTTTGTATGAAAATTAAATTCATTAAAAACGAAACCAAACTCAGTAAACACCGCTAATATTTTTCATACTTAATGTTTCGCTACAACCGTAGCTTCTTCAGGGCAGTACAATACTCTACCAAAATCAAAAATCTACAAGTAACATGTTTTATAAATATGCATATTATGCTTTTACAGTAGGTTGCAAATTATGGACTGAGCTCTAGTGGAGAGGTAGGGGTAGGGATACGTGGAGGATTGGGAAGAGAGGATCAACTGAGCATCGGACTTTTATGTAGGTTTATTGGGTCGTTTTTTTTATGTGAATACCTCACAAGAGTCCCGGCTGCTTCCGTCTGGAGCCTGCGAGACTATGGCATCCCCAATTGGGGTATGTTGTGAGGCTGAAGGTAGTGAGGAGGGAAGGAGATGCGGTAGAAGGAGATGGGATAGTACCTGGCTATTCAGATCTGCTCACCAAACACGGCAAAAGCCATTTCAAGCAACGTTTCAATTCTTAATGGTGGTCTTATTATACTCCATGGCCTGAGAGTATTTTTGATTTATTTTGATAAAATATTTTATATTTCATAGTACAATCCAGTAATGTTGGCCTCACTGGATGGCTTACCCGTGCTGAGGCCCCCATTTTATAATATAAGAATTTATGGTTTGGGCATGTAAAGCGAATGAACGAGGAAAGGGGTGTAAGGAGAATATATTACGCAAGTGTGAATGGTAGAAGAAGTCGGGGACGCCCGAGAAAGACATGGCACGACCAAGTGAATCAGATACTTGAGTCGGGCTATGTCAAGAGAATAATAGAAGAGCATGTATGAGACAATGTATGAATGTGAACGAGGCAAGGAGTGTGTGCGAGGCAAGGAGACCGAGTTGTTTGGCGGCCCGTCCTCTGCCTACCCTGCGTGATGGTTAGTTAGTTAGTTACATTTTGAAAAGAAAAATAATGTTGGTGACGAAAAAACACTTAAAATTAAGATAAATTTAAAATAAAAAAAAAAATTAAAAAATTTTTGTAAAATTTAAAAAAAAAAAATGAAAATCGGCATTTTCTCGTATTATTATTTGTGTGTTTGTGTATCTTCCATTCTCGTTGATTACTTTGCTATTAATATTTTTGACTTTTTAACTCTATTTTTTTTTACATTAACTCCACACAGGAGGCCCTGAGGAAAATAACTTCCCTCAGGGCCTATGTCATCTTTGAAGATGCTGTGTGGAGGGTCTTTTTGAGGAAAGGAAGGAGTGAACACGGGTCTTGAAGAGACTCATGTCGTAGGAGGGAGGAAACACAGAGGCCGGCAAATCGTTCCACAGCCGAGCCGTTGAACTCAAGAACGAGTCATAGAAACGATTCCCACGATTCCAACGATTTCCAGCATTCCCACCTGACGCCTGTGCTCTAAAGATTGCAGTCCGTCTGTTAAGATGGGAGAATCTATCAAACGAACCGCCCGTTTCTGCACAGAGTCAAGGGTTTTTTTTAGGTATTTTGGAGCTCCAGATCAGAGGTGGCTGCCAAATTCAACCGTGGGGCGCACTTGCGATTTGTACAGGGTTAGCAGTTGTGTACTATTAAAGTATCTGCGGGCCCTGTGCAGTACGCCCAGTTTCTGAGAGGCTAACTTAACTCTAGTTTCGATGTAGCCCCCGTACCTGAGCTGGTCACTTAGAGTTACACCATTTGCTTCTATGTCTGATCCCTATTCCGTTTTTAAATGAGGTATTGTTATGATTTAAATTATAATGTCACATCACAAATTATCTGCTTCATATTTGTGAACAAAAATAGAAATTCATTAAATTCGATTGAATTTCAGAACTTCGCAAAATAATTGACTTGAAGGCTTGCAATCCACCGATGCATTTCCAAGAAAGCATTCAAATTTCCAATAGAAATTCCGCTTTTCAAATTATGCACTATGTAGGTCCTCTACTAGCCAGCTTTTCTCTTTTCCCTTTCAACTATATTGTGTACTGCAGCTTTATTTATCACAACCTTGATCTTAATTCTAAGGCGAACGGATATAAGTTCCAACTAAATTCTTAGACAGAGTTTTGCTTTCTAATCACAGTTTCCAACACCACGTAATTTGATTAAAATAATTATTGTTTATCACTGAAGAAGAAGATAATACTAATAAATCTAAACGAAAATACGAAAAACAAGGAGACATAAACATTTAAGCACACGGTTACTACTCAAAAAAAAGGACATGCATCACTTTTGATACCATCCTAATCTAATCTTCATTCTCTATGTACGAAGCACACAGTTACCCACTTAATTACATAAATTTGATTAAATTGTGTTTTACAAAGTGTTTGGCTTTCATTTAAATTAACATAAATTTGAAATTAACGGTAGGTAGAAAGGAAGAATCACGGTGAGTTTAGTTACACTACTTTTAGATCTGAAGGAGTTAAATATATTCAGATCTAAAATTAGAGACATGACCTGAAGTCTATACAACGCTAGTAAGTACCTACTTAAGCTAATATATAATAAATGTGAGCAGTGAACAATTTCCAAAGTGTGCTTTATATTTTATTACAAAATCGTTATTCTTCATTATTAACACACAATAAGAATGACATCACCTCAATCGCGCTTTCGTAAATAATTTAGGTATAAAATATTTATTGCAATACGGTAGGTACCTAATTTGGTATAAAATATTTATTGTAATAAGGTTCCTAATTTTGGTATAAAATATTTATTGTGTTATTTTATTTATAGAGATTTATTCTTTCCTTTGCTGCTTATGTTTTACGCACGTTAAGTTGATTATTTCCTCATACGTTTATTTATATTATTTTGCTGAATTATTACTATGTTTAGATTTAGATCTTGGCATTAGTGTAGTATATACATTCCATTAAAAACTTATAATAATTCTTTTTATATTTTTGGTTTTACGACATTATTTATTATTTTTAATTGTTAAACTAACGTTTAAGACAAGATTTTTATGCATAGCACAAAGGGTAACAATTATTATAAGCAATAATTATCAGCCTGAAACACTCATCCACATTGAAAATATTTCGAGAAAAGATACATGACGCCAACGGGACCGTTGGCGTCATGTATCATGTTGGCGTCATGTATCTTTTCTCGGAAGATTTTTCAATGTGGATGAGTGTTTCAGGCTGATAATTATTGCTTATAATAATTGTTACGACATTATGTACATCCCACCATAACCATCTACAATTTACGATAATTTTATCTAGATTCTGTATACTTATGTTTTTTATGATTATGTGCATGCGTGCGTATACATATGTGTATGTCTGTGTATATGAATGCATTTATATGTACCCGTCTTAGAACAGACCTTGTCTAGTGAGGCGGGATACTTACTTGTTTGTATAAGTTAATGTTATTTCAATAAACGCCCGGGTTGCCGGCAACTTAAAAAAATATATATAAATAAAAATAGGTAACGGTCGCAACTGGGACTTAAACCCATGATCTCTTGTCTTATGGACAAATGACTTAGGGCCTTTGCTCAAGGAGAAACTGAAAAAAAAAACAGTTGTCGACGCAATCGCAATCAACATCCTGAACAAAAACGATTTTTTCTGATCTGACATGTCGACAAAAATAGGTTCAGTTTTAGAGGAGAAAAATGGAGAATACAAAACGATTTTGATGACTTTATCTAGTTTTTATTATTATATTATTTAGCTGGGCAAAATATCTGTTTTACACGTTTCTCGGAGACATTGCAGTGTTTCCTCTGAAGATTACGCGTCTCGTGACTTTTGGATGTGCTAGAATGCTTATATTTAAAAAAAAATGCATTATAGATGTTGTTGTGGCGGAAGAAAAAAAAAATTTTAAACCAGTTTTTTGTATGAAAATTTTCAGTTTCAGTTTCGCAAGGATTTCCTGAAAAATCTTCACAAAAAAACCAGATTTTCGAAAAAAAAATTTTTTTTTACGCCTACGACAACTTCAATAATGCCATTTTTTTTAATATTAGCGCTCTAGCACACCCAAATGTCACGAGCCGCCACTGGTTACCATAGGACCTACCATTTTATATTTAATTAAATGAAGACAATATTAGCGAAACTCAATCGAAAATCTGGAAACAGAAAAATCAAAAAAAGATATGTGCACCTCTGGTACAAATGCGCCAACCACTGCGCCAAGGTGTCATTTTTAACTGTATCATACTTCGACTAAGGACCACTCACATTTTCTTAACGCATATTTTATTGGCTGCTATCTTTATGAAAGATTCAAACCCGAACTAAATTCTATCTAGATAGTGTGTGGATAATTTTTTATCAATTTTATTTCATATGCAAGAGTCCCAGAGGTGCAAATATCTTTTTCTGATTTTTCTGTTTCCACATTATCGATTGAGTTTCGTTAATATTGTCTTCATTGATTAAATTAAATTTTACAATTTGAGGTTTTACTCGTAAAGTTTAAAAAAAAATAAAAATACCATTTTCTATTTCATATCTGTCCATGATTATCTTTGCAGGGTTGTCGAAGCGTTTGATGCAACGGGAGCATGGCAACGTGGAAACGTGGCTCAACAACACAAAATCAAACAACATTAAATAGATACGTAAGGTACATCGGCAAGAATAAATACCACAATGTTAACCTACCAGAATTTATTGGCTTACAGTTGTTATTCCAAATTAACACAATACAAAAGTTCTCACACCCAAACCAACCTCAATAATATTAATTAATATCGACAGTTTGATTTGCCAGATCGTTGGCGCTGCTTTTTAAATTAGAGGTAATTTTAGAGATTGCTCTGTGAAAGTTTAGGTGTCGATACACATATTAACACAAGGAGGTCAGCCTCTCGGAGCTTCGCCGCATGCCGGAGGAGACGAGCAAGGGGAAGGGGGAGTGAAAGGCCACGTCGAACTGATGCTGCTAACCAGTCTATATCGCACGACTTAAGGACAGAGATCTAAATGACTACATAAATCATAGGGCATAGTGGATGACATTTACAAGCTCTCTAGGGTTTCGTATATCTGTGTACAACTTTACTTCGTATGTAACTACTACTTTAGTAGGTAGTGATTTGATTTCTTGTACGTATTCATTTGATAATCGCTAAAAGCGATTTAAAAAAAAACGCTGAAAACTTATTTCCTGGGAAACATTACTGAAGCAATTTCTTTACAATCTCAGTTTTCAAATAAAATCATTATTAAATTACTTGCGGCACGTTCCAGATTGATAGAAACTTTCAGTATCGCCTGGTTAAAGACCACCATTTAGTTGAAAAGTTGTTTGAAATGGCTTTGGTTGTGTTAGGTGACCACATCATAGCAAGATACCCCTCCCAATACCCATGAACCTTATGACACACTCCTTTTCCAGGGGGGGGGGGCACGGGGTCACGTGCCCCCCCCCCCCCCCCCAGACGGAATTTTTGTGTAGATACTGTGGAGATTCCATCACAGTACATACTTAGAAGCAAAAACTGTAAACTTGTAGAAATAAAGTTGAAGTATGTACTTCAACTTTATTTCTAACAGTAATTGTTGATTTTTTTTGCCCGTCCGCCCCTTGTAGTACCCCCCCAGAAAAAAATCCTGGATCCGCCCTTGCTCCATTTGCCATAATTCCACTGGTTTCAGCGGTTGGGCCCTCTTGTACCCCTACCAATCGGGATGCCACAGTCTCACATAAAATATATAAAAAAAATTAAAAAGTTTATTCCGACCCTTTTTTTCCTTATTGATCAATTAAAACATACCTATAACATATTCACAACTTTATCTTTGGCGGCGCATCGTGTATTTTTATTTATGACTTTTGACTCCATTATAAATAGTTTTGAATGATTGATTTTATAAATTGATCATTATAGCCCTGCTTTTTCTGAGGATAGCTTTTCTTAGAAACTTTACCAAGCGAACTTTGCTAAGCAGATACTACGTTACGAAAACGGCGCAATATAAATCAGACAAATATCTAGGTATGTAGATATTAAAAAAAATCAAAATATGCTTATTTTGAGTATGTATGTGTGATGTCTATGCGTTGCTAAACCATTCATCCGATTGCGATGAAACTTTGGGGATTAGATGTCTGCACGTCCGCGATGGTTTCTATTTACAATGGTGAGTTCTGACATCGTGAAATTATTCGTTGCAACCATTCATCCGATTGCGATGAAACTTTGGGGATTTGATGTGTGCATGCCAGCGGTGGTTTCTACATATACCTACTGGTGAGCTCTGGCATTATAATAATAATAATAATAATCTTTATTCCAGGATGTGGGGAGGATAGTGCAATCCCACACGTCCCATATAGTTATACATATTTATATATTTGCACAGTAAAGAAATAAGAACATAAATAGAAAATAAAAAAAATAATAGTAATAAAAATTAATAATAACAAAAATAAATAATCAATTATTATGCAGGGCGTGATCTTGAGTGCGCTCGGGCCCATCGCTCGAGAAATTTGAAAAAAAAAATTGCAATATATGGCACGCGAGCTGTTTGAAAACTGAACGTACCGGGACTGAATGTATGAAATGCGGTAGTGCGGAGGGGAGCTCAAGAGGGGGGTTCGCGGAACGGGGGAAGCGGAAGAGGGGAGTGAGCAGAGGGAAGGCGGTGTGGGAAAGCGTGAGGGGAAGGGGACGCGGGAGAGGAATGGGAGGCGGAAGGGGAAAGGACACGCAGGGAGAAACAATTTCTTTATTAATAAATTAAATAAAAGTTCAAGCTTCTTCTGCTCGATACAAGAGTGAAGCACTCGCTCTTCCTAACGCGTGATGAATGCATTTCGGTTGCATGCCGATTAACTTGCAATCTAACTAACAATCAGTGATTTGAGTGATTGGATGCCGTATGCTTTATCTTCATCTCAAACCACTAGACGAATAATTTTAACTTTCCCCTACGGTAAAGCGATCTCCGTGTATCCGCCGCATACAAAGATAAATTTGACGTTAGTGTAGTAAACGCCAAACTTTCGTCGCAATAGGTGAATTTAAGGTCAGAAAAGTGGCATGCCTCCCTACTCACGCCTTTCTTTGTCGCATGTATGTTTTAAGAACTTTAATCTTTCGCTTAAGTTCATTGTAAAGTCAGTAATTTCCCGAGAATGGATCGTATCAGTTCAGGGGTCCTTGCGTAGATGATCGATAAGGACTGATAGGACAACTATCGGTAACTTCTCATCGTTCACTAGCATGATTGCAGATCGCTAACGAATAAGTAACAGTTCGCAAAGACTGAGTGTTCTTAATATATTCGACGTCAACTGTTGTGTGTACGATCTGCAGTTATCCTAGAAAACGATGAGGAGTTACCGAAAGTTATCATACCAATCCTTATCGATCGCCCATGTTAGGACCCCAGGTCAGCATTAAAGTTTGAGGTATACTGTACATAGTTATTTGTTAAGATTATAATAAAACAAGCGAGCCCATTAAAAAACTTGTCCAGAGGCTGGGAGTGTCACTATTCCCTACGCCATTGGTTTTATGATATAATAAAAATAAATAAAATGTACATACAAAACCTAACATATTTCCAAATCAAACACGAGAAATCACTTCTCAATTAAGTTAGGCACTTTAAAAAAAAACACTTTATGTATTTAGTCATGAACTATTTGTATTTAAATCTATAGTTGGCAAACAGGTGTATTAAATTAAAAAATTAAAATAGAATTAAAAAAAAAAATTCAGAGATATTTTTTTACAATAGCTTCACACTGGGGGCCCTGAGGAAAATAGTTTCCCTGTCATCTTTGGGATGCTGTGTGGAGGGTCTTTTAAAGGAAGGGAAGGAGAGGTAGTTCTGGGAAGAGAAGGAGTGACAGACGTGTGTATCCATCCCTCCCACCGGCTTGCCAGGCGGTGGTTCAAGAGAGTTCTTTAATCGTATGGTATCGCTCAACCAGTCTCTCCCGATTTCGCCCGCCACGCAGTACGCAAAACGTAGCTAACCACTTGGTGTGACCTACGGCAGAGGTGTTGCTTATGCAATCCAGGGGCGGTGGAACCCATACCCGCCTCCCAAATTGAAAGAAGGCACCTACTTGGCATTTGAGGTTATTTTATCTCGGCGCTTTATAAAATTGACCATTTATATAGGCACGAATTTCGTGCATGTTGTACTGTGATGTGGTTGTAATATTTATAGTAAAATGTTTATATTTTCTTCGAATCTCTCTCCTACTAAACACCCCTCCAAGAAAAACACGTGCTTCACTCTCAGTATCGCGCTGATGAAAGACACAATTCGATAAGTTGCCTGAAATGGCCTTAGCCGTGCATGGTGATCAGATTTTCCCACCCCAACTGTGATATATTTTGAGGATGAAGAGTTGATGTAAATTGGCCTCGGGAAATAGTGACTTTTGTGCAGTATTCACTTTTTTATATCTCGGTTTCCACAAACCAGTAAATTTTCGTCAGTTTTTGCATAATTCACCGAGAAATGACGATATTCGTTTTTATTGCAGGTATGTTCAAAGAAAACCAAAAACATATATTTCCCACGTTCCGACACGTCTCGTTGAATTCAATCGGAAAACTCGAGTATTCGATGAACAGCTAATTAATTAAATATTCTGTAGTCATTTGGTCCAGTGTTCAGTTATACTATTAAAAAACCATTGCAATACGGTTGTAGCTAATTACTGATTTAGTTAGCTTGTTAGGTAAGCAGCTGGGACTGTTTGAAACCTCAACTTCTTGGAAGTAATAATAGTTTTACAATAGGTGTGAAGCAAATCTTTTCAGGTAAATTAATCATGGTAATGCAACCATCTCTTTTCGGTTAGTAAAAACGTTTAACGCTTTGAATGACACATATTTTGACAGCTGATTTCTCGGTTAACTTATAGGTACAAGTACATTATATTTGCTTTATGTGCAGATACACCTCCTGTATACATAGGCGTACAAAATAACTGAAAGAGACTTTTTATACGATGTCATTTATCGCTTGTAAAAATACACATAATGGCTTCAAGCTGTAAAAATGTCAATTTAAAAATATGCGTGCTTAATATTTGATTTCCTTGATCAAAATACGCATTTAAAAGAAACAAGATTAATTATTAATTATTATTGATAAACTAATGTTTAAGACAAGATTTTTATGCAAAGCACAAAGAGTAACAATTATTATAAGCAATAATTATTAGCCTGAAATCTACATTGAAAAAATCTCCCGAGAAAAGATACATGCCGCCGACGGGACTCGAACGCGTGTCCTTCTGATTTCCGGTCAAATGCTCTATTTTCCGGACAAATGCTCACCATAATTTTACAGTATTAACAACAGCCATCGGTATTAACAACATTTCACGTTATTCGTTTATTTACATACTGTTTATAGAGATTTAATCGTTGTGTTTGTTGAAACATTATTTAGGCCTAAATAATTCAGTTTCAAAAATAAAGGTATCTCTATTATTAAAAATATTCCAAAACTAAACCGTACAAAAAATCGTAATGCTACTAATTCTCCTCCAAGTCTGAACTTCAAAATGGCGGAAGTCGAACAGCTGATTCGGCGCTGTATGCTGTAGTTTCCTACAATTCCATAATATTGATTTCGATTTTAATAATTTCAAACAATTTTTATGCCAATCTCCCGTAATAGTATTGAAAAATATGATAAATAAAAAATTCCACCTAAATAATGTTTTTACTTATTGAATAGTTTCATACCTTCTTCCATATAACTGCCATACAAAATGACAACACCAGCTCTTAAAAATAAAACAAACTTTGGGTGAGTGAAGACGTCAAACGATTCACCATACAAGCGGTGGTTTTCGGGGATCTTGAAAAATTAAAACTTTGACAATTATTATTAATAATATTAAAAGTAACTCTAAAAATAAAAATAAATAGAAGGTCATTATTATTTTTTTTTAAATGGCCTGGAGTTCCTTATTCTAAAAAGTATTATAAAATTATCTATTAGTGTAAGTAATTTCTGAACATGATTTGGATATAGTAAAAATATGTGCAGTTGAAAATAGCTTTGACCATTACGTATTTTTTAAATTACAATTTTTTTATTACAAAATTGCATCTTCTATCTTGGTGCTGTCTTTTAAAGCCTTACGATCGCAGCGCAATCAATTTTTGTCTATCATTTAATGTCAGTCTGTGCTTGGCCAAGGTTTGTAGAAAATGTGTAGTGCTTGGCTACAATTTTAAAATTAGATTTTTTTTTTTACATTAACTCCACACAGGAGGCCCCTGAGGAAAATAATTTCCCTCAGGGCCTATGTCATCTGGGATGCTGTGTGGAGGGTCTTTTTGAGGAGAGGAAGGAATGAACATTGGTCTTGAAGAGACCCATGTTGTAGGAAGGAGGAAACACAGAGGCCGGCAAATCATTCCACAGCCGAGCTGTTGAATACAAGAACGAGTCGAAGAAACGACCCGTTCTCATGTGACTAATGTCAACCGTGTACAAATGTTGGGCACGCGTTTGGCGTGTTTCCCGACTATGCACCGGTGCCGAAGGGATCAATGATGCTAGTTCCTCGGAGCATCTTCCATTGTAATACCGGTAGAACAAGGATAGTATTCCCACCCGACGCCTGTGCTCCAAAGATTGCAATCCGTCTGTTAAGATGGGAGAATCTATCAAACGGACCACCCGTTTCTGCACAGAGTCGAGGGTATTTTTCAGGTATTTTGGAGCTCCAGACCAGAGATGGCTGCCAAATTCAACCGTGGGGCGTACTTGTGATTTGTACAAGGTTAGCAGTTGTGTACTATTAAAGTATCTGCGGGCCATATACAGTACGCCCAGTTTTTGGGAGGCTAACTTTACTCTGGCTTCGATGGAGCCCCCATACCTGAGCTGGTCACTTAGGGTTACACCAAGCATATCAATGGAGGACCTGTTCGGAAGATTGCTTCCGTTGAAAGAGACTAGATTTTCATTTCGATCCCTTTTAGACGTAAACAGACAAGATTGGGTCTTTGAAACATTAAATTCAACGAGATTATTTTTACCCCAAGAGAAAACACTCTCGAGGTAACCGCCCATTCTTTGCTTCAACTGAGTACAGTTACATTTGTTAAGAGTATATATTATAGAACACCTTTATAAATAAAAGTAGGTAGGTGAAAAGTGCTCGAAATTCTTCATGGCTGAAATTTTTTGTCAAGCTTTGTTTTATACTTCTGACTGAATTTGTTCGAAGGAAACGAATTAAAAGAAAATAATTCACTAATAAATACAATGCCCACCTGTTACAATCATATCCACTAGTTATAGTACTTACTTTTCTTCTATCAATTTGATTTGCCTAAGTAGACTAAAGTCGTGCAGTCCTAAACGATCCATGATAAATAGGCAACCAAGCTACTGACAAAAAGTTCAACTCAGATGTTTGTTATTTCAGCTGTTTATGTTTCAATGAATAAGTACAAACCTTATTGAGAAATGTTTACCATTTGAGATTCCAAAAAAATTCAATTTCAAATTTGAAGTGTGAAAATTGATAAAACATTGTTAGGTACCTATTTGTCGGTTTCGCAAAATTTCTTCCATTTCATATTTACACTGCACTTCATTCTCTGCTCAATAACCACGAGACAATATTTCTTTTCTAACTTTTGTTGATTTATTTACGTAATTTATGTATTTTTTCGATAAGAAGGGTATCGTAATTGATTTTTCAATTGCCTTTAGACATTTTACCATGAATAAAAAGGAGATATTAAAATGTAATTCCAACTAAATTTAGCTTACTAGTTTTGGGCATATGAAAGCACTTCTAATATGGCAGTTGTTCCCAACTTTTCGATTGATCAATGTGAGTCTACAATCAGTGACTTGTTTAATGATGCTCGATTCGCCTGTTGGTTGGAGAGTTGCATTGGGAAGAGCATATTTGTGCATTTGAGGCGTGTTGAGCCAAAATTTCGGCTCTACAGTTGATCAGTGGGATTGGGAACAACGACCGTTAGTTTCTATGTAATATAACACGATAAGTGCATTCCAGAGGCTGTAAAACTGTGCAATCGTGTACGCCCCGAGAAAAGAAAAAGAAAAATACTTGTGTAACTACATTAAAACTAAATGTAGAAAACCACATAAAGACTATTAATGCATGCAACACGGTATTAGGTACTTCTACATACAAAAACACACACTTCACCACAATCTACACAACTGCTCTAATTATGAACACTGTAACACTGTCCGAAACGTTGGTTAAAGAAAGAGAAATCGCAACACGTCATAATAGCCCAAAAATTAATCACGATAATTCCAATAAGTTATGTATTTACTAAAAAGTGTTTGAAAAAAACCATTTGACACAATTTTGTAAAAAATAAAATTATGTTGCATCAAGAACAACGCAATAATATTCAACTTCATCACTCCTTTGAAAAGTCATTAAAAGTAATGATAAAAAACTTCGTTAAATGGGTTACGTCAGGTTAGGTCATGGGCTATTTTTCATATATTTTGATGACTTTTCAAAGGGGTGTTGAAATGTCACTTTGTTGAGTTGTCATGGAACTCGAGAAAATACGTAGGTACCAGTTTCAAAGCCGAAAAAAACTACTACCAAAAAGAGGGTTCCACGACAGCTCAATAGCGTGCTATTTCAGCACCCCTTTGAAAAGTAATTAAAATTAATGAATAAATTATTGAAAAATAGCCTATAAACTAATCTAATGTAACCTATTTACTTTTTTTAATTTCATCAGTTTTAATGACTTTTCAAAGGAGGTGTTGAAGTTACATGTTTGTGAGTTGTCCGGTCACTCGAAAAGATAAAGGTAAATCAACAATAAACTAAGAACATACTATTTCTGTCTGCACTCTACAATTTGTATATTATTACAAAAGCTAAGTACCTAATCAAAGTTATTTCAGTTTTTTTTTTCAAAATAGTTTTGGCCATAAGTAGAAAATGTCTAAGATACACTGATTGTTTTTAGTAGGTGTACATAATACTTATATTAAATAATTAATATTGTAGTTTTCTCTAGGATCTGAAATTAAAGGTGTTTTCTTGCGAGTGTGTTTTCCAAGGAACGGTGGAAATGTGTAATTCTCGGAGGTGTTAACAAATTTGTTGATAATTTTGAAAATGCTTTTCTGTTCAGATAACATCTAACGCATAAATGACAATGGAATAATATAATCAGGTAGCTACTCTTAGGTTTCTCAGTAGACTCGTTGTTACATGAATAGACAAAGAGAGATCTCTCATTAAATGTATGTGCCGACAACACTTACTTATCCAGCGAGATATACGTAGTCAATTCTCATCCAGACACCAGACACAACAGACCTTGCACCATTTGGCAAAAACCTTTTTAGAATTTCTCCATGATTTGGCATTGATATATATAATGATTTGGGGACATTTGGTGCCGAAATGAATGGGACCCACAACCTCAGAGTAACAATATATCTGAGCCCACAACACATTGATTACGTGTGCGAAGGAAACAGGAGATGAATCTATCCAAAGTCAGTCAATTTCTCTTTATCATGTTACCTATACAAATACTAAATGGTAATGGCGTACATCTTCCTTTGCTTCAATAAAACTTCATATTATTATTATATCTATATATTATTATAGATAGATTATGCTGAAGTAGACATTTTCGTTGATAATTTATACGGATTCAGAAAAAATGTTCTGCTATTTTGGAAAAATACTTAAGTAACAATAAATTGTTGAGCTAATTACATGGATATACTATATTATTTTTCATTTGAGTGAGTTTTTTTAAATATTTTTGGATGTTTCTGTATCCTTTGAGTAGATCTTAGTAGTTTTGGTAATTTTGTGTACGTACCTATTTGTATAGGTATTAACTGAGTTTTTTATAGTTATTTTTATTATTTATTTATTAACGGATTTACGTCCAATTTACAAAATAATGACAAAAAATAGATAAAAATGTAAATTATAAAAGTTAACGAAGGTATATGAAAGCAAAGACAAAAACCAGATTCAAGTCAAGACTTAGAAATCAATATTTATTTATTTTTTATGTTAGCTCCTCACAGGAGGTCCTGAAAAAAAGAATTTTCCTCAGGGCCTATGTCATCTTTGGGGATGCTGTGTGGAGGGTCCTTTTAAGGAGAGGAAGTTCTGGGAAGGAAAAACGTAAAAGGGGTGGGTAGGAATCTAGGGTTCAGTGTGTCCAAGTCATCCGCTTCCAGATCCAGACAAACCTCACCCCATGAATCCGGGCACCCCTAATAAGTCAACAAATGCAGCGAACCACTTGGGGTGACCTAAGGCAGAAATGTTGGTTATCCAATAAATGGTTCCCTATGAGGCGGTTCCCGCCTCCCAAATATAAAAGACAAAAAATGACCAAATATAAACAAGTATGGAAAAATAAGAACCTATAGACAAAAACATTACAAAGAGTGGTGATTAATTAGTCAAAGGAATAAAAAAATATAATTGATACACTGCTCTTTGTAATTTTTTGTTTATATATTCATATTTGTCTTTACTTGTTTGTCTTTGGTCATTTTTGTTAATTTTAATTTTATCTTCACGAAGGAATCATTGGTTTCAAAAAATTGATCATAATTTGCTTGCGACACATACAAAGTGATTTATTTTCAAGTAATTAAAATGACGCCCAAAGTGAATTTGCGAATTTTACTAAAGTTCTCAGTTTCTTTTAAAGAATCATTCATAAGTAAATAATAGTTGACAATGCTACAAAAACTTTATTTATCTTCACATCTTCATAATATAGCCCTTTTATTAATTAACAAGTTAGTGACTACCAATATCCTTTCTACATTCAAAGAAGAACGCTTTGCCCTTGGAAATCAATTATTCCAGTCATCCTGCTTGATTATATAGCTAAAAGGTATTAATATTGATCCAAGTAGGTACGTAAGTATAACATCCTTTACATTACAGCTCTGAAAATGTAAACTACCTGCGTAGGTACTGCGAAGAGCGCTGAGAAATCTATATCAGTAATAAAAACAAGTATTACCAACTAATAACAGTATCTACACCGGATAAATAAATAGTCCCGACGCTTCACTTTACATTCTCTTTTACAGATGATAATGTTTGTGCTAATTTATTGTAAATCTGCCCACACGATCCGAATGGATAACGCTGTTTAATTTATAATGCGTTCCAACTGCTGAATCGCCAGCAAAACAGCCGTGAACTTGAATTTATTTTAAAAGTGAACGTGAAAGTAGCGCAGTTGTCGTTCGTTTGTTTCGAAAAAGAACGAACGTTAAAAAAAAACGTTTTGCGGTCCGAAAGTTTTTTTTTTTTTTTTTTTTTTTTTTAATGGCTCTTCACCCCAAAAGGAAAAAACGCGTCGTAAACAAGAACTTCAAACAGTTTTTTGGTACACTTACAATGGTGCCATATTATCTGATTTCTCTAATAATTATTCTTAATCTCGCAACGAGAATAATTTATTGTTGATTTGCATCTGTCGTGTTTATTGCATATCCAATAAATTATTACCACGGTTGTTAAACTGTGATTTCTAACACGTTATTAGATTTATAGTAAAACCAGTTTTTCTACCCGGCTTCGCACTTGTTTTGAATTATTTATAATATTTTTTCCTTACAAAATATTATTGATATCACCTGGTATTTCATTTTTCACTTAAAATATTGAAACTTTCCATATTTTTGTTTATCCCAAACTCCACGCTGGAGGTCCTGTGTGAAATAATTTCCTACCCTAAGGGAGCACATCATCTTTAGAGATGCTATGTGGAGGGTATTCTTGAAAAAAAAAACGAGTGAACCTGGGTCTTGAAGAGATAACTAGTTTTGTTTTAGAATGCAACATTATATTTTATCTTATCGCACAAGCGCATTTAAAATGCTAAAGTATTCTTTTCTGCAGTTAAAATGATTTTTCAAAGCTCCGTAGCCCATAATGGAAATAACATTAAGAGCTAAAACGTTTTGGAAAACATTGCGTTGACCTATACATTTTCTTCTAAAAATCAGTGCAATTTTCATTCATTCATTCAGACGCCGACGCGTCGCGTCGTAACTAACCGTTAGTGAGTTTTCAGAAATGTACAAACGAAAATAAAAAATATTTTGTTGTTTCTTCGCTGCAATAGGCCACTTGCATCACATTTTTTAAAAAAAAATTCCGGTTTAGGCAAATATTCTAAGACATTCGTTTTTTTTTTTTTTAATCGTATTTTTGAAACCCTGGCGATTTTTTGAAAATTTTAATCTGAAAAATCAGACCATTTTTTATAAACCGGAAAGACGGGACATAATTTTATAGGTGCGAAAAAACGATAATTACATAGCCGAAAATCATTTTTAAAAAAAAGAACGTTTTCCACACGAATAACACAGGAGAATAACGAGGCATACCAAAAATATAAAATCTCATAAATATTTTTTTCTTTGATCCATCTTATTGATCATAAATCATTGTAATGTTCAACGTCTATATTACTAAATCAAATGTAATATACTTGTACTTGTAAATTATAATAATAATAAGAATATTATAAAATTTGATTTTGTTAAAATCCGCACCATTATCTAAAACACGTACGGACAACGTAAATTGTACGGGGTTCTCGTCATAACATCTGTCAAAAAATCAAACCAAATGATACGTTCGCAGAGAACAAACAATTAAAAAAACTGATAATGTACCTAATTTTTAAAAAAATCTGAAAATGTAAATAATTTTAAAAAATTGATAATGTAACTAATTTACAAAAAAAAATCTGGAAATGTAAATAATTTTAAAAATATGTACCTTACTTTAATAAATGGCCAAGATCACCCTTAATGGGTGAAAGCCAAATACATAAAAATGACAAACACCTAAAATCAAAGTGATGCCATATAAAAAAAAAAATCAGTGTGGAAATTTATAAAAATGATAGGAACATTTTCGGCGACGGGACATTTTCATGTAGTGATGTCACAAGCCCAAATAATGGATTTATTTATTTAAAAATAAAAAAAACTGCGCATTTCTAAAAATTTTTACTAACATTTTCGTAATCTTAGTAAAAAAATCTATCCACACGATTTTTTCCAAGTCGTTATGAAGTCCATGCAAGTGGCCTATTCTACGTTATATGTATGTAATATTTTGTAATCGACGTTTCTTATCTTCATTAGGTTTCTGATAATATTAATCCATACATGAAGGACAGGCTTATCAACTGCTGTTATCAATTTTACGTAAAGTAATAACTTGTAAATCATCTTTTGAAGAACTTTGGACGAAAAAATCATCAGAGTCATATTAGTATCTGTAGGTACTTACATCACTAGAACTTTTACTGATACGAAAAGTTTTTTAAAGAAGTTTTTAATTTTGAAAATTAGCATTTACTTTATTTTTTTATTTTATATATATATTAATAAATGGATTACCTAACCATTTTCCATGGCTTATAGACACGCTAAGGGGTCGTCCATTAATCACGTGAGGTTCTAATGGGGGGGGGGGTCGGAAAAATATCACGAAATATCACAAGGAGGGGGGGGGGACATAATGAGATATCACGTGTATTTATTTTTCGTTGAACGCACGATTTATAAACCAAATGCCAGTCAAAAACAATCTGCAACCTTAATGTCTCTCTAGAAATTTTTATCACGATGCTTAATTTTCCAAAATTTAATCAGATTATACCTGTATTTAAAGATAATATTCTTTTTACTAAAAAAATACACGTGATTTTGGGCATGGGGGGGTAGTCTAAAACCTCACTACTTTAAAAAGTTGCTAAAAACATCACGTGATTAATGGACGACCCCTAAGCGTAATGAACAACTTTAATAAAGTGAGGCTTAGATGGTTTGGACATGTAGAGCGGATGGGAAAAATCGAATGGTAGAAGTAAAAAACACCAGAGGAAGATATGGCACGGCCAAGGGAATCAAATACATACTAGAGTCAGGTAATGTCAAGTGTCAGAATAAATAAGTATGTTTTATGAGATGATCCATGAATGTGAATAAAGCATGGAGCTTTTGCCATGACAATCTATGTAATGTGCGAAGATCTATCTTCTCTTTCTACGATTAATGCGTAAACAGTGTGATGTTTAACTTTGAAAATCAATATTAATTTTCATCATTTTTAATGACTTTTCAAAGGAGTGATGAAGTTGCACGTTGTTGAGTTGTCCGGTCACATTAGCAGCTGATTGAAATGAAAGGTTATTCCAACCGTATTATGTACATTTGTAAATTAAACCTGAGTGGTTTTGCATTTACCGGAAAATGGTTTCACGATTAGTTGTTAGTGTATGTCATTCCTTGAGACCTGAGATCATTGGAAGGTCAGTTATTTACTATTGAACCGACTCTACTCTACAATGAAACAAGTTTTCCAACTATGATATTTATAGCACTATGGTAATTAATCAACTTTACTGTGCAAGAAGATATCACATTTATCATTATTTACAATGTCGTATCCAGGACACGATACTAATACTTACATATTTATTAAATTTACACTCTCCCGCGTTAAATATATTCAGTCCCGGTACATTCCGATTTTCGTTACTCCTTTTGCAATTCTTTTTTACAAATTTTCATTTTTCATATATTACAAACATTCATTTTTGTATATTATAAGAACAATCAATCAAATTTGGTAACTAACTTAGGTACCCATTTAAAATAAATGTAATTTTTGATTAGATTCAAAGTATTCGATTTTGGTTAGTACCACAGGTGAGTACTTCGATTAAATTCATTAATGTGAAGAGTTTATTCGAAAATTGAATTTTTATTTAACAAAATGTCATTCTCAAATTGTGACATTTTTGACAGTTTCGTAAGAGTTTTTGTAATGATTAAAAACCTTTTCAGATATATTTTCATATGGTTGTAATAATCCAGAAACCTTCGCGAGAGTGGAAAGAAGGTATTTTGAAAGTTTCAAACATTTCCTATGCTTAATATAGCAACGCGTAGACGACTCACATAGAAACGTGTATTGATTTTTTATATTTTTTTTTAAATCAGTTTATTTATAAAAATTACAATAAGTAAACATAAAAATTTTAAAACAAATAAAATTGGAGTTCTTCAAATTAAACTTGATAACAATAAATTAATTAAATAAAATCTCAATTAATTGGAATTGAATAAAGGAACAGGGGTAGTATAATATAATGTACAGTTTTTTAATTTTTTTTTTTATTTATGTCGTGTATTTTATCGAGGCATCCAACTCACACAATAATAAGAATAATAATAATTGGATAATTTGTAGATCCCCGTTTTTGTGAAAAATCACCTCAAGGGCGCTAACAATATATATGTTATCATTTTTCCCTCATCTCTTGGCTCTAGTACTCTAATGACTTTAGTGGGTACTTTGGAATATCTGAATTACGCAAAAGGGTGACTCAACAATTGATCCCCCGACAGTTGGCCCCCAAAATTATAATTATTATAAAATTATATTTTTTTGTGCTTTATTCACCAGTTTCAAACCTAAAATCAACTATAAAAATACCTTTTAATAAGTTGTTAGGTATAATATATCGAACGAATTTATTTGCAGTATCAAAGTTTTGAACTTACACGTTGGTGTATAGTTTTTTTCCTTGATGCATCTAAAGGAAAATATGTTTTACACTTTTGTTTTTCGGCGGTACAACCTCTACGCACACCCATTCGTTATGTTTTGTGTAAGTTGGTACATCGTATTTTGCCTAAACCGACTGTATATTGTATATAACTATGCCGGAGGGCCAACTTTTGGGGTATCAATTGTAATGGAACCACTCAAAGGATAGTTAGAATGAGAGCAAACATAAGTAAATTTGGTAATGTCTGCTAGATAGAAAGAATAATACTATAGCACATTATAAAAACATAGTATAGGTACCATAATGCATAAAGTTTCCAAAACACATAATTAGGTAGTTAGCCACCTAACAGAGATCATGGAATTGAAACATTATATTTTAAATAGATAAGCACTAGCAGATAACACTTTTTAAATGATCATATCATGTTACTAAAGTAAACACCACTTATTCTTCGCTTCGACTCGCTTCGGCCTCTCATTTCCTGAAATATTTTCAGAAACGCTGGTAAAAATAACTTTGGTAATGATACCTACAAGACGTGGTCTACGTGGGAGAGGTTTTATGACCTTTCTAGGATTTTTTTATAACCCTTTAGATTGGTCGTCATTACAAAAATCCGGAATACATTCAAAGGTTGATCACTTATTACACATTATACTTATTACATATAATCGACCTGAGAGAAGCAAATATATATATATATATATATATATATATATATATATATATATATATATATATATATATATATATATATATATATAGGTATCTATTAAATATTTCTTTAACAATGTAGTTTTGAGATTTATATCTCGAGCATGTACAGTGCACAATCTGCCCAAAATGTTGTGCTCCAAGCTGTTTTGCCCGCATTTGTTGATTCGACATGTTTGATAATAAATAACGTTAGAAATCGATATTCCACGCAACACTGGCCAGTGTGAATTGTCGTCAGGTTGCATGTTGCATTATGCCCGGCATAGCCCGGTCGCCAGTGCATCGCAGAGACGTTGCGGAGTGTAATTGCACGCGATTTAATGGTTCATTAAAGACACATCGGACAGCAAACACTTTCTAAGTGCGACACGAAAACAGAAGATCGCAGAGAAATAAGGGACAATGAACTATAGGCAGACGAATGAATTTGGAACATAAAAAGGTTGAATAAAAATAAAGTTATTAGAATATCGGTAAGCATGATGATAAGAATATAAGTGTGCAAGTCCTACTTAAAAATGGAATGGGCTTGCGCCTTTAAGGGGTAATTTACCAAAACCGAAATAATATTTCGGGGTGGGGAAGTATGAAGTATGCTCGAACGGGGAACCGCTGCGCGCTAACCGACGAAGTCGGAGCAGCGAAGAATCTAGACTAGATGGTACACTTGAGTAAGATTTGAACATGAAACGTTAAATATTGGGCATCTTTCAAATTATGTTTATTAAATTGAATGCGCATGTTTTAGGTAAATTTAGATAGAAACATTACCTATTGCAGGAGGAGCTCATGATTTTATGACTCTTTATCAGATTTTGATCAAACTTGTTTGATAAATTATTCGATACAACCAACTACACTGCTGGACGGTAGGCATAAGTTCTTCATTGACAGATGTCAAAACAATACGGTATTCAATTTCGCATTATTTTCGTAATATGTGATCATAATTATATCTGAATATATTGGAAAGATAAATTAAATATCGGTCATTTTCAATATTTATTATTATTGTTTACAAAAAGGTATATATATAAAAATTATATATTTATGTAAAAGTTATATTTTGATACTGTCCCGCACTCGTGGCTAATCAAAATATATAAAGTTAAACCAATTATAATTAGATTTTTGAAAAATATTATGTCCTTTTGGAATACAGATTTACTAGTAAATTTAAAAGGTAAGAAAATAGTAGTACCGGGCATTTCAATAAAAAGAGGGATTTTTCAAGGAGACTCATTGAGTCCTCTTTGATTTTGCTTAGCATTGAATCCTCTGTCTAAAATGTTAATTAAAAGCAAGTTTGGAATAAAAATTAACGGTAATACAAGAGAGAGTAGTATAGTTTCACATCTATTATATATGGATAATATAAAATTATTTTCAAATTCTGAATCAGATTAAGGTAGTTAAAATTTTTCAGATGATATCAAAATGACTTTTGGTTTAGATAAATGTAAAACGATCCATATAGAGAAAGGCAAAATTGTAGATGGAGACGAGGGTATATTTAGAAATTTCAAAATTAAAAGTATGAAAGGGGGTGAGGTTTATAAATATTTAGGATACCCGCAATCGAATGGATTAGATCACACTAGTATTAAAAATGATATTAGGATTAAATTTCAAACAAGGATCAGAAATTTTTTTAAATGCAATCTATCTGCTAAAAATTTTGTAAAAGCAATAAATACTTGGACAAAACCTCTACTAACGTACTCATTTAGCATAATTAAATGGTAAAATACAGATTTAGATAGTTTAGAACGATTAATTAGAACAACGTTAACAAATTTTAATTGCCATCATCCAAATTCAGCTAAAGAACGAATTAATTTACCTAGAAATTTAGGAGGTAGAGGTGTAATCAAAATAACATCTTTGAAACACAATCAGGTAGAAATGCTTAGAAATTTTTTTTCCATAGGAAAGCTAATAGCTCAGATAGGCACAAAATAATTTGCTAGGCAGATATAAACATTACACCTTTAAATTTATATGACGAGAATGCCAAAATTCTTATAAATACTAACCAGGAATTATTAGATTCCTGGTCAAATAAAATTATTCATGCAAAACACTTCAATTATCTCAACCAAACGTATGTTGACAAACTTTCGTCAAGCAAATGGTTGAGTATTGGAGAGTTGAGCGCAGAAATAGAAGGATTTATGCTTGCCATTCAAGATAGAGTCATTAATACAAAAATTATAGGAAGCATATAATCAAAGATATAAATCAAATTGATGATTTATGTAGAAAATGTTTGGCTTTTCCGGAAACTATAGAGCATATTATATCGGGATGTTCTATATTAGCGCCGTCCGAGTATACATTTAGGCACAATCAGGTTTTAAAAATAATCCACCAAAGTTTGGTAATTAAAAATAACTTGATTGACTGCCGTAATACTTGACCGTACTATTGACTACCATATTATGAATATGAACCGAATTCATTTTATAAAATGAATTTTATAAAATGAATTTTATAAAATATATTATAAAATATATAAAAACAAATAATTATTCAATTGCTAGTTGATTTAAATCTAAACGACACTTTCCTAATTGACGTTTTTTACATAATCTTGCGTCCAAGATATATGAAGGATCACGAACATTCATAGACCTTGTTACTCTAGGATCAATAAGCTCGGGAAGAATGCAATCCATATAAAAATTGGTTAATTTAATAAGCATTTTTTCTTCCCAGAACTTGTCATCTCGAAGTATACGCTCAACTTTTAGAGGGAAGTGTGAGCCAGTCCAAACGGCAAAAATGCAATGACTTTTATTACTAATGTGTAATTGGCCCTGCACCTGGAAATACCAATCGTGATTTTGGTTTACACGATACTTCGTGTTGTCTAATTTACAAAACGTTACTTTTTTTTTTCAATCGCGTCTTCAACAGACATATCCTTTGCAGAAGATGGGCATTTAATTTCGACGATACAGTTATTACCGGACAAACCATCAGGTGTAGCTCCAAGAAAACAATGTTCAGGGTCTATAAATAAGCCACACTGTCCAATAGTTATGGACTCTTGTTCACATATTTGCCGAATTGCGATTGGCTCATTTATTTTCCCATATTTAATGGACTCAACATTTTTCAAAGAACGACCATATAATAAAGTTTTAATCAATGGCGCACAACTAATCATTCTTCTCTTGCAAATCTTACCAAACCACGACACTGTCAAAATATTTCGGCGCCTTTCTAACCATTCACCACTCTCAGACTGTAAAATGGTTTCCTTTTCAATTCGCCGACGTTCTGGGGAAGAACATTGCAAATCTTTTAAAAACTGCTTTTTTGCAGCATCAAATGATATGTTATCCATATCCGGCTTTTGACATGCATCACCATATTCGGAATCTGGTTTTAATGAATTTTGTGTTTTATTTACTGTTTTTGTTTTGTTCTTGTATTTTTGGTAACTAAGTTTTCAGTGTTTATTTGCTTCAAAACGTTTCAAAACATTTCGCGGGCTGCTATCAAAAACCGTTTTATGGAGAACATAGTGTGGCCGTTTTGTATTAAACGCAACAACAGATGCTGCGCACCTCCCAGTATAAGACTGTTTTGTTGAAAAATTAATTCGTTTCCCACCTATCATTTTGGCGACAACGCTGTTATATGATTCTGCAATATTACTATCAACATTATATATTAAGCTACGGGAATTTGAAGCTAAACGCGAACAGAGTTGGGAGAGTTTAGAAAATAAGTTGCACGATTTTAAGTCTTGAATGTAGTTTTTCTCATCCACATGCGTACAGTAATAGTCGTCACAGGTAGCGTGGTCGCCAAACACATGTTTGATGCTATTTAAAATATCTTTATTTAAATTCCCGATTTTGGTATCCATCAAACAATCTTCTGAAATCCTATATTTAATAGCAGATGTGATTGATCTACGCAAGCGGAGTAATCTTTCACTAATAATTTTGCGTAAGCGTATAGGGTACTGGGTATTTAATGAAAGTAAATTAATTTTATTTATATAATTACGTAGAAGGTGATTCCGACATTCAATTTTCTCTACGGTTTTATTGGAATAGGGTCAAGCTTCTAATATTTTCTTGTAAGTGCTACAATCGCCATCTGCTATTAACTTGGAATATATTAATCCATATGTAGCTACTGAGCTTTTAAATCCTTCAACAATTATTTCAGATTCCATGCCGCTTGAAGAGCCTTCGTAATTCTTATAGCACTTATGTTTGGGTGGGGTTACGCTTTTCTTTGAGGCCCGAGTGCAAGTCATACAAAACTTATTCTTGACACCCATATACAAAACTTTCTTTGTCCTATATCCAATAATTACAGCTGCGCCAGATAAAACAGCATATTTTGTCTTATAAGATCTTTTGGACCAGCACCCATCTGCCACAACTGTAATCATTGGAACCCCATCCCTGTCAAGATCACCGGCAATTTCGGCTAACGTAGTCTCCTCTTGCGCGGCTTCTGCCATGGTCTTAACCTTAGTACGGTCCCACCATTCACATGCCTTTTCATGTGATTTGCTGTACTGTCTGTTACTCATACAAGGGATTCCTGCTACGGCCGTTAGTTCTTTTAGGTGAGAATAGCCAGATCCAATACTTATAATTCCAGAAACCATTGAATCAGTAATATTCATACCATCTTTCACGTCTTCGTAGGTAAAAATACTAAAATGGTTCATGCACAAATTACAAATAAACGTCAATTCTGAATTAAATCAGGTATATAAAAGTATATAAATTACCGGCTGTAATAATTGTAGAGGTGGTAAAGTATCGCTGAATCTAGAAGCAAGCATTAATATCACATTTTTTCTGCGTTCTTTATTTTTCCTTTTGATTTTTTCACCCTGCTTACTAGCGGATACCTGTTCTTCTTGTCTTTGTTGCCCATTCGAAATAATTGGTATCCTCTGGAAAAAAGATTTACGGATTATATTTTGGTTTTTGTATTAATAAGTTGATGATGAACGTACCTAAATGTTGGAAGTAATCATTTGTTACGTTTTAAAAAAATACGCGATATCGAAACATGTCAAAAAAGTTAAACTATCGTAATAAAAATTAAACGCGATTTTATTAGCGACAGTGTTAAGAACTACTCCATGGTGATAATGCCTAGTTAATCCAATTTAAAAGGTTTATAACCTGTGTTTTTAATAATACAACAGATATAACCTACTGAGAAAACTTATCAGATATAACCTGTATTTTTATTCAAACTAACTACCAAGTTCACACACCTATAAATCTACGGCATAATCTAGATTATAAAATTGTCGATATATTTGGGGATTCCGTATTAGTAATGAAACGAACTCTTCACAAACACTTCATTGAAAAATAAGAGAATATCACTCCTTAGTAAATAATATATTTTTCCTTTTCTAAATGTTGATCTGTATTTTTGAAGTTAAACTTCTTTACTAAGGGGTCTGAAATTTTGGAGTGGCACGAAAATTCTGATTTCCAATGCATATATTAAATAAGAGTTACATCACAATATTTGCCCTTGAGATTATAGCCTACGAAACTACAAAAATATTCATATTATATTCCATAGTTCTCATTAAAAACTTGCGGCAGGAATGTGAACTAACATTTTTCAATATGAAATAGCACAATTTGTTGGTTATTCACATTTGGTAGTTTTAATTATTGCTACAAGGTTTGTTAGATTCGTACTGGGAGATATATATGGTGAGGATCGTTTCGTGTTATTATGAAACTTTTTCCCTACTATTCTCAATTATTATCTTTTGTTCACTAAAAAATACTAATAATATGTCTGCAAAGTGAACAATACTATATATATCTTTACCTAATTTATGTAAAAGCACAGTAGGACGTAAATAAATAAAACTAGGAATACGAAAATACGGGTAAAGGGGCACTCTAAACCATTCTATGCCGCTGGTTGCAAACAGGCGGCCGCGAAATGGAAGTTCTAGTAAAAAAGTCAACTTGGTTCTGAAATAAAACACAATAACATAACGACTAACCTTTAGTGTGACCCCTTTTCTTATGTGCCTACAAATTTACGTATTTATTTTTTGTAAAATTTGACGTGCTTTCACTCTGAAATCATCTCGCATACTGACTGGAAATAACTCGTGTCTTGGTTTATATAATGCCGTGAGACAAAATAACAATATCGTGATATTGAAAAACTGTTTTTGTTTATTTAAGCATTGTTTTAATGCTTTTTAAAATAATTTTATTATTCAGTCGTTTAGACAACATTGATGTGGTGATAATGTATATTTTTTATAATCTCCTGTATTTAGAATTAAAAGATATAATCGAACTTTAAGCTACTTTTAGAGGTTTTGTAAATATTTTTTCACGCAATTGTTTTAAACATTTTAACACGTTTTTTTAACGCACCATTTAGAAAAATAGTTTATTTTTTCAAAACATAATATTTTTTTCTAATAAACAATATAGAAATGTTCTTAAAACTGCATCAAAAATCCCTAAATATGCTGCGCTTGCGGTAATATACCCTTAACTTGGAGGCATTATAAATTATAAAAACAAACAAAAATAATAACGTTTTTATTTTAAATAAACAAAAGGAATTATCCAAAAGTCCAATTTTTTAAAGCTGTTTTGTCTGCCCTGCCCTTTCTCCCTATGTAACCTCTACTCTCACCTCCCTACACCTACCACACTCCGAAAGGTTAGTTATATTTGAAACTAGTTGACCATTGTGTTTTAACAAAGCAGTTCAAAACTAAGTAATTTTTCATTTAAATTTAAAAAAAAAATATTATTTTCAGTTATAAACTAAGTATATTTATTCTTCAAGTTTTTTTTTAAGCGTCGTTAAATACCTACTTGGCAAAATTGTTCAATAGTGCAAAAAATTAAATCGAGGGCACAGATATGTAAAATAACTTAGAACCATGTTTTTATACTCCAATAAAAATATTTTAATAGCTATTCAGATAGACTAAGCAAACGAAAAAGGGTATTGCATACTTTATTACTGATTAACAGTTTTGTGGGATGAATAATGATATGTGTTAAAAGACAGGAGATCTAAATGTCCCATACGGAGAAAAAATATCAATAAAATCAGACTGTAACATAAAATACATTACCTAAAATTCTATTTTGCTAGGAAAATTTTTCAGCATTCTTGCAATAATACTGAAAACATCGTCAGCAGAACAAATTGGTGACCACTGGCGTACGCAAGCTTCGCGTGGCGCGATTCCTCGTATTTAAAAGATGCACAGTTTTCGATTTCATCAGTCGGCCAGCGATGGCCGCCGAGTGAAGTTCTTCATCAGTGCAGTGTTGCCAGTGCGATGCGGAACAGTGCCCACAATAAACCGGGAAAACGTGGCGGGAAGCGCAAGCGTGCTCGAATGGTAATTATTATTCAAATAATTTATCTTTTGAACGTGGAATTCCGATTTTCATTTTTAACAATTTTTGCAGTGATACACAGGTATATGTATTTTAAAAATACAGACGTTAAAATTATAATTGCAAATAATATTTTCTCAGGTGGAGGTGTTCGCTTATCGGAAGTCGGTTATAAAGTTATCATTCAGAATATCGCTGATACAGATTATTTTATGGAATATTGTATAGTTTTCTTGTTCAAATGGCTAAAATATTGTGAAAATAAGTATATTTTTACTTTATGTGTCGTAAGTTATAAATACTATACATGTGGCACTGCCGATGAGAGCTAAGTTTTATCGTCTATTTCTGTCGCGTGCTTCGTTTATGAGAAAGAGGGAGATGTTCCAACAGAGTTTGAAGAATCAATGCCTACTCATTTTTAACAAAAGAGTTGATTTTTATAGCTTGAAAATAATTATAACATAATTCCTTATCGCGTGCGTGAAGTTTATTTTTCATGTAATTGTATAATTATAATTTACAATGACGTCGGCATCGTTGTGACCACATGGCAACAAGCGTGATATATTATATTTTAGGTTAAAAGCAAGGCTTGGTCGGGACGCCCGCTGTAGGGTTTTTTATTTTATTTCTGAAAAAAACATGTGCGAACCTTCCAAGAAATTTATGAATAGATTCTGAAAGGCTATTGTGCTAAGTTTATTTTCGAGCAATTGACATTATTTTAAATTTTTGTACCTAGGTCTGAAAAACGTGTGCGAACCTTTCAAGAAATTTATGAATAGATTCTCAAAGTCCATTGTGCAAGGTTTATTTTCGAACAATTGACATTATTTTTTATGGAAATTTTTTCACTAGGGCTAGGGAGAGTCCTCAAAATAAAGCATTGTACCTACTTATGTTCTTGCCCCCTAATATTTTTATTGTAATGATTTATTTTAAATATTTCGTAATTTTAAGAGATTACGCCAAAAGCACGTGTTTTAGAGTATTTTTTAACGTATGACTTTAAATGACTTTCCAAATAATATAAATACTTAAGCAGCTTCATTATAAATAACAGTAATATTAATAAGATCAAATGCGGCACCAAAAATAAAGCAACATGCTGACAAAATTATTGCTTCCATTTACGAGATAGGTTCACCACTTAACACCGTTTGCTCTGTGGCAGGTAGGTAGCTACTTATTCAATTAAGCCCAAATTACAAACCATCGCTATATAAAAACGTCACGTAGAGAATGTTGAGTAGTTCTACCTAACGCAGTTATATGTAAATAGCTTTCTCGTCATCCATAGATACATTATTTTGTTTATTTTAAACTTAGTATTTCTTACCTGTATAGATTTTATCATTAGGTACTCCGCAAGCATGGCAGGGATCTAGGTATCTACCTTACCTAGCTAAGTGTAGGTACCAAATCAGAATCAATGTAAAACTAGAAGTTTATCATTTTTTCCCATACGTAAAGACAAGACTGGTTTTCAATCAAGTTTCCATATTTCGTTTCGAAAACGTACTATTATAATATCAGAAAGATTTCTCTTCGTATACAAGTTGCTATTCTGCCCATAAATACTATCATAGCTCATCGCATGCATTTATCACTAATTGTGATATTATGTCTTTACCTAATATTTTAATGAGGCAATTTTCTTTTGTCCACGCGAAAATTTTAGAGAAGTATTAACTACCTACCCGATAGTTTTAAACACGAACCATTTTTTAAAAACGACTGAAAACTGTCGGTACCTACTTTTATGTGTAATGCTGTTCATTTTGGTTCTTTCTTGTTATTGCGTTACAAATTATTCAGAGAGGTGATGGGAGTACCATTTTCAATTTTTTCGTGAGCCACAGGAAGTACCTACCTAGATAATAGAACATAATATAGCTTCACATTGTTAAAATTGCAGTCGGCGGTATCATAACCATATTTGCCTTTTCTAAATTTTTTTTTAATAAAGAAATTATATAGATGGTAAAAAAAAGCACTGCAGGCTAAAAATATCTCCAACCAATAAGTACTGTCGATTTTTATCATCCCTCGGGAAGTTGAACAAAATTTAGTCAAGAAAAGTTTGGTATTTTATTAGTAGGAAACCTTTAAATATGTCAAACAGATTTCAACAAGAAAAACGTGAGTAATATTTAAAGGAAAAATCGTTTTCTAATCAAAGTATCTTATTTCGAAACACTTTTGTTTTAAGACCATAACATTGTTTCTTCAGCGAATATCTCGGTCGTGTCTCTGAGCGGTTCAATTGATTATCAAGAGCTGAATTGTTTCGAAACTCTTAATTTGATGTCTAATTCATTCGAGTGAATAATTATTTCTTGTCATGCAATATTTAAACTTAATTATTTCAAATTACATCCTCTGAGATTTCATATCCACTTTCTCTCTTTTTACCATAATAAATGTTCAAACTCATCAACTACATATCCTACTGTTGATTTCTCTCCAAGTCAATGGGCGATAGCAAATGTCTCGCGTGTTTTGCGCTTGTTCAAGAGTGCTGTATAATAATAATAGCATTCATAAATCGAGTGTTTACGTAAAAAAATCCCTCTTTAAAAATACACATCATGCATGCGAAACACGACATATTTACTAGTGAAAGTTACCTCCGCTGAATAACAAACTCTCACTCGATCTTTGTACGTACTCTGCGACTTTAACAACGCTTATCGACCGGTTATTTTAACCGGACAGGGCACGCGAACCATTTTTAATATTCTTTCAAATCGTAAAATAGGTTTTTTTTTACCTACACTGTATTAGTTGTAAAGTTGGTACCCCATCGCTAGCTAATTAATTTATTTTCCGACAAGTGTGCTACTGCATCGCGTTATTTTCCTGAAAACAGATTTTTTGGGTACTTGCCTACGTAACCATAACGTAAAACTTGGCGCTCCATGCTCCATCACTAGCTGCAGGTACTACTGGGTAGGTACTACGCAGGTTATTAAATATTGAAAAACATGATTGCTGTTTTTTTTAAATCTATTTTTCCTCGAGGAAACTTTTGGAAGTCGCCCAATATTCTATGGATGTTTACAATTACTACATTCAAACCACACATTTAGTTTTTACACAATGAACAAATCTACGAATTCTAAATTTAGATGCAAAACATTCTACCAATATTAATTTGAACTTTTTTCAACAGTATTTTGTGACAAGGGAATTTCAGCTTTACTGTCGTAGATTCTTCTTTTTCGTGTTTTTACCTTGCATTTGCTATCGAAATAATTACTTTGTTAAATTAAATAGGTAGTAGGTAGGTACCTGCAGATGCCAGTAAAAAAAATAAGAACATGGCGGCAAATTCAAATCAAATTCGACATATTGTTATCTGTGTTAATTTTGATGACTTTGACTACCACTGATTTCCAGTTCCTACCCACCTACGTGACCATAAACTTATGTGAAAGTATAGACGATTCAAATCGATAATTCAATCCTTCTATAATGTTATGGCGGCCCACTGAATGTAAAACTGGTTTGTCCACGGTCCACGAGACTTGCAGTGTTAATGGATGCGAAAAAGCTTTTTCTAAGTTTTTTTTTAAGACAATAGAAAGTAAAACAAATAAATCTTTTGAAAAAAAAAAACTATGCAATACCAATGAGTATTGCTTACATAAAGATTGTTTCAATTTTTATTCGACACACTTAAGTTTACAGTCGAGGGCGTCGCCACTGTAAATATTTTAAAACCAAAATATTGTAGAATTAGAAAATAGTTTTCCTATGGCTAGTTCGTCTTCCAGCCGTCTGCAAAATTAAGTGTGTTAAGCCATAACAATGGAGAATAGTTCAGAGCAATGACCGGTCAGTTTCGCGATTTTAACCCTTCAAACTCCAATGACGTTCAGGCACGCCAATGGCGTCTAACCGTTGTGTGCCAAAACGTGCAGGTACGCCAATGCTAGAAATGTTTCTGGTATTCAATATGTCATTGATTGCCATTTACCGAGAGAAGGTATCTTAGAGGCTCCATAAGCACTTTTTTTTTTTTCCACATTTACTAAATGAATGTTGTTTTCCCTCAGATTCCCCGATGAACTAGAGAGCCGCACGTCCAGCAGCGATGACTTGAACGAGGACAGTGATAATGAGGATGAGGATGAAGCTGAGAACCGCCAGCGTCCCCAGCGGCCGCGCGTGCGACAGTCCCCCCTACGGCAGCAGTGCCCCCTGAGAGGCGACCCCAGGTGCCCCCCAGCTTCCAAAAGGTATGACAATAATCAAATTATAATTAGCATTTTTTTAAATACAGTGAGCAAGCCAATGATGAATTCCTGTCTGAAATACTAAAGATGATGATCTTATAATTCCTCGTTCTGATGGCTTTTCCATACACTACTATTACTACTTTTCTATAAACTACAATAAAGGGCATCGATTCTTTTTTTGAGATCTCTAGGTTGTAGTGGTTGGGTTAGAAAAAATAATTACTGCATAATAATAACTACTAGATCAAAACCGATTTGGAAGAAAACTGATGTCGCAAATTTACCTAAGACCTTTAAGAACTGGAGGAGCCAATGAAGAAAGAATTACGATATTTCAAAAAGTTTGATGTTAAGTGACAAAACTAGACGAATTTTCACAAAACGCAACATGATAAAAGAATTATGTTAAATTAGGTTTGTTTCTTCTTTTTTTCACTTTCTTCAAAGTTTTATCTTGTATGTACCAAAACTAACGTTGGAATGTATTTGTAGGTACCGCACCCACGATGGCACATGCAACAACGCTCGGCGTCCCCGCTGGGGCTCCGCGCTCTCTGCCGTCCAACGGTTCTTGCCAGCCACCTACTCGGACGGAGTGCAGGAAGTAAGGTTAGGTCGCGGGGGTGCCCGACTTCCCTCGGCCAGGGCTGTCAGCGAGGCAGTGCACCTGGCGCGAGGGCGCGGCGAGGCCAGGGACGCGGGCGTCACGCACATGCTCATGCAGTGGGGGCAGTTCCTGGACCACGACGTCACCAGCTCCTCGCAGGCCAGGGGATTCAATGGGTCCATTCCGCGATGCTGCGGAAACGGCGGAAGGGAATTCATCTCCAGGGACTTGCTGGTGAGTTGTTTTACTAAAAACTAAGCTTTGTTTGATAATCCTTTCCGTTGACATTAGTATCTTTCCTAAAATAATTATTCACTGTATTTTTTTTTTATATTGCTACAAAACGTTATACAGGGTGTAACAGGACGTACCCGAGGGATTTTAACCAGCGATTCCTGATCATATTTGGAGTAAAAAATGTAAATGAAATTTTGGTCTCCGGTGACTTTTTTTATGACATTTTTTTTTATTTTTTTTTCTTCAAATTCAAACAAAAAAAAATCTTCCACTTGTTGTCATTGGTCACTCAGCCGAGTAACCGACCAAACCCTCACCCCGCCTCCAACTGTCCAACACCTACCATTTTTTAATGTTTTTGTAGAAAAAATAAATAAAAAAAAACATCAAAAATATCACCGGAGACCAAAATTTCATTTACATTTTTTTCTCCAAATATGCTCAAGAATTGATGGTTAAAATCCCTCGGGTACGTCCTGTTACACCCTGCATACATAGCCATAATTATAATGATAACATGTGTGGGGTTTTCAGTGACCTCTTGGTATCATAAGTTTTATTTTGCAGCTTGGCATGTCATATTAAAAAAATATGAGTTCCACACCGAAACTATTAAAATATTTCTTTTCTATCGAATTTTTTCTTTGTCTCTTTCTGCATTTGCAATCAAATACCGCTTTGTCAGTCTTCAAAAATTTGCTTTCAATGCAGCTGCAAAATACTCTTTTTTTTTTACATTATGTGACCATGTAACAAACCTAACCTAACAATACACCTGCATAATATTGCTCTTGAGATTTTTGAAACTAGTAAAAATTCATTTACATCCTTTTCCATAAGCCAAATGATGAAATTCCTTCTGAAATTAATAATGTTGATTTATATAATTCCTCGTTCTGAACGCTTATGGTAAAGAAAACTAGAAGTAACTACTTAAATCAATTTTACTTGTACTTATTCATTTTCTAATCATACTATTTAATATTGTTGTTCCCAGCATCCAGAGTGCCTGCCCATCTCAGTGCACGAGGACGATCCTTTTTACGGGCCTCAGGGCATTCGCTGCCTGGAATTTGTAAGATCAAGCCCCGCTCCCCGGGCCGGCTGTGAACTGGGCTACCGGGAGCAGATGAACCAGGTCACGGCCTACATTGACGCTTCGCCCATCTACAGCAGCTCTGCGAGAAGTTCTGACAAACTTAGGATATTCAGAAATGGTAAATACATTCTTGTATGCAGTCAAATCCAAGCCCTTCGTACCTTTTTTGATCCTTCGTTGAAAAGGCCAGCGTTGTAAAGGTTAAGAAGTTTTGTTTCTTTGGTCTCTCAAAACTGAAAAACTGGCCTAATTTGAAATCCACCAAATGATACCCACTAAACTTGTCAAATCTTGTATATAATAGACTCTTCACTGTTTTACAATGAAAAGTTGAATGCAATTCGAATTGCGCCCATTAAATTGATCTCATTAGAATATTACTTTTGCTTTAAGCTAATGATGAATTCCTGACTGATTACTAAAGATGATGATCTTATAATTCCTCGTTCTGAAGGCTTTATTATAATTTATAAAATTTCAAGTCTCAATAATAATAATAATAACGTTATATTTGTATAGCGCAGTTTTGTGTCATTTCACTTCAAGTGCGCATTAAAAGGTCAATCAAGAAATTGACCTTTTAATCACAGAAAAACATATTTACATGAAACCCTAACTATAATGACTTTTCAATACTTAATTGATTAATTTTTGGGGATCGCTGGCAACGGTTAATATGCACTTTTTTTTAAAAAAACCTTTTGATTCACCTTAATTACATTAAAAGGCAACTATTTGCATTGGGGGAAGTGGAAAATATTTCATTCTAAATTTCATTACGTAAAATTAAAATTAGCTTTCGTCTTGTGAGATTGTAGGCCAGAATCACAAACCATGTTACACAAACCTAACGTAGCCGCTAAACTACTTGAAAACTGGGATGTTTTTCTTGCCTTGACGCGAGTAGGCGTTATAAAGGTGCACTTTCTTTTGTATCACAAACCATGTTACACAAAAATATTTTCCACTTCCCCCAATGCAAATAGTTGTCTTTTAATGTAATTAAGGTGAATCAAAAGATTTGGTCAAAAAAAAGTGCGTATTAACCGTTGCCAGCGATCCCCAAAATTTACCCTTAATTGAAATGATGACTTGTGAATGCTAAATTCTATCAGTATATTATCTAATATTATCTACATTCCTCATTTCAATATTAATTGGTTTTGTTTTGTTATTAAAAGTTCTAATACATTACATTTTGTTAAAATATATTTTTTTAAATTGACTAAACGTGGAAAACTTGCTAATATCTCTATTATTTCCTCCAGGAATGCTTCAATACGGCCGACTGCAGACCCGGCGCCCCATCCTACCCCCCGAGGCACGCGACACGGAGGCCTTGTGCCAAGGAGGAGCGCTCGATTCCTCCTGCTTCAAGGCAGGAGACGGACGGGTCAATGAACACCCGGGTCTGGTGGCCATGCACATTGTGTGGCTCAGGAAACACAACAGGTTGGTTTATTTTAATAGCCCTGTTTATACAATATAGTTATTCCACTGGTTAGAACTCAAATTTTCAATATGTCTCTCTGATCTTATTTGTATCCTCTTTCAATTGATATGAGATCTCAGTATAAATTACAAATGGTCCACAAAGTCAAATAAATCATCAAAACATTATTTTTCAATTCACAAGGGCAATTGAAAGTTTTAAAGTAATTTTTGTACTTGTATATTTTGACCATAAGTGTTAATATTTTATGCTGTTGCAGTACTGTGATCAATAAAAAAATGATTGCAGAATGAAACATGCACAACATGAGGTTATCAAAGGTAGATCGCTCAAACATTGCATTTTATTTATTCTCCATAAGCTAAAATGATGAAATTCCTACTGAAATTAAAAGATGTTGATTTTTATAATTCCTCGTTCTGAACGCTTATGAAGAAACCAAACGATATTTACAGCACGGTCGTGCTATCGTAAATAAATGATAAACTAAGCATTCTTTATTTACAGAATGGCAACAGAACTCTCTCACATAAACCCTCACTGGAGTGATGAAAAGGTGTACCAAGAAGCGAGAAAGATCATTGGGGCATTTGTGCAACACATCACGTACAGAGAATTTCTCCCAATCGTCTTAGGTTCGGAAGTAATGCGACTATTTGACCTGGAGCTACAAAGGAAGAGTTACTACAAGGCGTATAGTCCCAAAGTCAACCCTAACCCCGCAAATGCTTTTGGGGCTGCCGCCTTTCGGTTCGGACACAGCCTGGTCCAAGATTCATTCATGAGATATGACCGCTTCCACCGTCCAATTCCCAACAGTGAGTACCGAACCTTCAAAATCAATCAATTTACATGCAATACTATTCTAATGATGCTAATGATGAAATCCTTCTGAAATTTATGTGATGATCTTATAATTCCTCGTTCTGAAGTCTTGTTTGAATAGTTTTTTCATTGATAACATTGTTTGGTGAAATGTTACAGTTCTGAGACTAGATTTAAAATGGATTTAAGATGAATGTGTGCTAAATGGTGTGTTCCTTTCAGATGTATCTCTCCATGAAGAATTGACCAATCCTACCAACATATGGAGCCTGGGAGCCGTGGACCGCCTTCTGTTAGGCATGACTAACCAACCCTCACAGCGACGAGATGAATTCATATCCCCCGAGCTCACAAACCATCTATTCCAAACCAGCCGCTTCACATTTGGCATGGACTTAGCCTCCATCAACATTCAGAGAGGCAGGGACCACGGCCTGCCGGCTTACATCGATTGGAGGGAACCTTGTGGACTATCTCCAATAGAAGGCTGGTCCGATCTGCTTAAGATAATGCCTCTTAGAGCAGTGAGAAGACTGGAAAGTGTTTACCGGTAAAAATCTCTGATGTAATAATTGAATACTCTAATCATATCTGCAGTAGTCTCTAATAACTAATAATTTGATGTGATTTATCTTTTAGATTCGTTGATGACGTGGATCTCTTTACGGGTGGTATGGCAGAGAGGCCAGTAGTAGGGGGCCTCGTGGGACCTACCTTCGCTTGTATCATTGCTCAGCAATTTTCCAATCTGAGAAGGGGGGATCGATTCTGGTGAGACATAAAATATTTCTTGATAATTAAAAATATTGAACAATGCAAATGTTTTGTACTCTCTTCTGTGTATTGTTTTGAACTTTTTTTTCTTTTTAGGTATGAAAATGGTGGATTTGAGTCCTCCTTCACGCCAGCTCAGCTGCAGCAGATAAGAAAGGTGACTCTGGCGCAAGTTCTGTGTCAGACGATGGAGAATGTGGATACTTTGCAGCCATTCGTATTCCTGCCTTCTGCAGAGTTTGGCAACGAGCGTGTTCCCTGTGACAGTTTCTTATTCAACAACTTTGACCTTTCTCCCTGGACTGAACGTGAATTTGACTTTGACAATAGCATAAGTGACTTTGAACGGACAACAAACCTGCACCTACCCTCGACTGGACAGCCAAACTTTACCAAACAGATGACTATTGACGACTTACTCGCTGATATTTTTAACACAAATAAAAAGACAACCCCTGAAAAGAGACCGACGGCTACCCTAAGCTCCCTTCAACTTGATGACAAACTTGACTTACCAAAACAAACCAAACCTCCCTCCAAAGCAACTTCCACCTCCCGACCACCTAAGACTAGACTGACCAGCAAACAATTCTTTCCTAGACAGACTGTCACTGAACCGACTTTACAAAGTACAACTGTTAAGATAAATGACAAACTAGACTTTTCAAGTAAGACATTATTAAATGGAAACATTGTTGCCCATAAACGTACTGACGAGACTAATAACACACTAAGTAGGAGATCTTTACCTGACACTGACGCTGACGCCATTAGCTCCCATGACCTTGACAAATTACTAATTTCTGTGGACAAAAAAAATGATTCATTAAATAACGGAGAAGCTTTGGCTTCCAAGACTTATGGTCCATCACTAAGTGAAGAATTTCCATTCTTCAGTAATCTCTTTAATACAATAAGACCTCTTCGACCTATAGTTAAACCACAAATAACCCTGTACCAACAAGAATACGCTACTACGGTGAAACCCCCTGACAAATACACATACCTAATCAACATTGTTCCAAAAACTACCACACCTAGATACGAATCACAAAAAGAGACAATTAAAATAACAATTCAGGGACAACAGCCCTACAATAGAGACCCCCAAGTAATTTCTTACCCCTTCAATAAAAGACCTGTTTACAACCAAAACAAATTAGAATACAGACCTGTAGCCAACAGCAGACCTACTTATGACAGAGACGAACAATACAGTACCTACGCCCCTGACTACTTGAGACCCCAACACTCTAGTTTCCGACCCCAGACTACCTCCCAAGACAGATACGACTTAGACCAAAATCCTGACCATCATCAGAGACCAAGTCCGTACCAACCGACCTACCAATCCACAACAGACTACAACCCTTATGGTTTAGTGACATTCAGTCACATTGAGACAACCAAAAGACCTGACTTGTTTAACCGACCAAGACCGCAATACAGTACAACTGACGATGAACCGACTATCGTATCTGCTGACGATGGCTATCGCATCAATCAACGCCCTATCCGACCATTAGCAAGACCAGTTCCTACAGGAATAACCATTTACATTGACAATAACAAGCCTCGACCTAAACCACAACCGACTACTATTAACAACAACTTTAACAACAATGGTGGATATTCATCTATTTCCTCTGAAGATGAAAATATTCCACTTTTTACTAGACCAAGTTATCAAAAACCTTTTTCTCAAAAACCTGAATCCAACTTTAGACCCCAATACCCGAAACCAATACACTTTGACAATACTGGACTTGACAATGTAGATGATGAAAATTCTTACAATAAACCTTTACAAAGCGATTACGGACAATTTTCTTCTTGGAGTAACAGACCTGACACAAGCTACTCTGTAAAACCAGACATTGACAGCAATAATGACAACACTTACTCTGCTTCCCATAGACGGAAACCAAGTCCTTCAAATAGAAATCCAAGCAGGCGTCCTGACAAGCCAAGACCAAAGCCTTCAGTTGACATAAGTTTGGCTTCCGAGTACGGAACTCATCACCATAGTGACATTTCAATTGTATTAAAACCAAACCAGAATAGTTATAAGAGCTCAAATAGGCCTACACCAACTTCTGGGCACGGATCTAAAACAACTACTGTTAAACCAGTGAAGCATTTCTACATTGGAAATATTTTATACAAATACCCGCAGAGCCAAGACGCCATCAAACATCATTTAGCTAGAACCACAAATGAAGAAGAAGAAATTATTGAAAGAGGTGAAATTATAAAAGAAAACTATAATAATGTTTGGAAACCAGATAAGGAGGAACATGAACATTTTTATGGAGTTGATGAATCTGGTACCAAAAGTAATGCTGAAGATGTGAATGGAGAAAAATCCTCAAATCAAACATCTAACAGTAAGGAGCATTTCAACTCAAATTTGCAAATTGCTGAAAGGAGAGATGGATTGGAAATATTGCCAATTAAAAGAAGATTATTTATTAATGCTCAAGAACAGAACAAAGGAAATAATAAACATAAAAACCATGTCTTCTTTGATGTCATTCCGAGTGAGAATAGGTAAGAAAGATGTATTTGATTCCCCCACAACAAATATAATATTATCATGATAACTTTTGTACAGAGCGGTAAAACTCCTTGGCTCAAAATCATATCTGAATAGGTACTTTCCTTCATTCCCAAAATTGTTGCTTTAGTCTCACTATCTCCTGGTAGTTGAATTTTTATCAGAAGTATTAACCTTTATTTTATCTTTCAGCCCGTCAAGATGGGCATATTACGAAGAAAAACCAGAAGAAAACTCCAAGGCAACTGCAATAATGCCATCGATTGAATCAGACCCCATGGCCTCCAAGGAACTTCCCAGGCCAATGTTCCCCAGGTTCCATGCAAAGCTTCCACAAACGCGAAAACCCTAAAGAAAATTTCTTCACCACAACCAGAATACATATTGTTTTATTTAAAGCAGATAATCGCATTCTACAGTTTTGTGAATAAAAAACCCATCATTTTATTGAAAATATCTCATAGCTATAAATTATTTATTAACACAGATTTGTATTATTCTGCATTCCTTTTTGTTAATATATTATTAATTTATTGAACTCCAGTACATAATGAAAACATGTATTTTTAGTATCATTAATATTATCAATGAACAGCATTCTTATGACTAAAATGTAAATACTTAGTTATTACTCAAATAAGTTGTATCGGCAGAAGAAAATACATACATGAAAAAGAAAAATTTATCCTTCATTATCATTTGTGTTTCTTTTTAAATATGCCTTACACATACGTATGCAGGTGCATTTCATGCACCTACAGTTAAATCAAAGAGATTCTTGCTTTTGTGATGTACTGGATGGATAGACAGGATTTCTCCACCGTGAGTTGTCATGTGGCTCGTCAGATTGCCCTTCCGAGAACATGAATATTTGCACTCAGAACACGAAAATGGTTTTTCTCCACTGTGAATCAGCATGTGGCCTATCAGGTTGCCCTTTTAAGAACATGAATAGCTGCACTCGGAACACGAAAATGGTTTTTCTCCACTGAATCAGCATGTGGCTCGTCAGATTGCCCTTTTGAGAACATGTTTTCACTCTGGAACATGAAAAAGGTTTTTCTCCACTATAAGTCTACATGTGTTTCTGTAAATCTCCCTTACGAGAATGTGAATAGTTGCAAACGGAACATGAAAAATGTTTTTCTCCAGTGTGGGTACGAATGCCTTTCTAAATCTGTCTTATAAGAGTTGGGAGTAGTTACAATGGAAGCAACAGAATCGTTTTTCCGTATGATGGATCTTCAGATTCGAAAAATAATGCTATTTAACCACTCAGACCAATAAGCTTATTTTCACGATAATATAACTTTACCAGATGTCGTAAACGCCAACCATGCTAGGATGGAGGGACTGAAATATGTTGGCTTAAATCTGGAAAACTAATACATGCATAACATCTGTTTTTTTTTTTAATTTTAAATACCGAACGCACTATGGAATAGATATTTAAGCATTCATTTCGCAGTATTGGCAACAAAAAGTTCCTAAAGTTTTTTACCTGATATTTACGAATGATTTTTTTTTAGCGAACTGCATCATTGAGAGTTTGTCAAAAAGGCGAGTCTTGAAAATCTTGCAAAGTGGCCCTCCACATTCCTGATTGCTTTAATTGCATCCCTGATTTTAAAATACAAAACATACTTTTTACATTATTTAAAAAAATTATTACAATTAAACATGTAGTTTAAAAGTTATATTAGATTTAGTACAGAACTAAAGTTTAAAAAAGAATTTAACTTAACAATTTGGAGACCAATTAAATATAATTTTTTTTCGGTTTTTTTAAGGTGTTTTTTTTTTACATTAGCTCCACACAGGAGGCCCCGAGGAAACAATTTCCCTAAGGGGCATATGTCATCTTTGAGGATGCTGTGTGGAGGGCTTTTGGGAAAGGAAGGAGAAGAAGATATGGGAAGGAAAAAGGTATGAGGGGTGGGTAGGAACCTGGGGGTCAGTGTGGCCAGGAGTGACGGATGTATGAATCTATTCCTCACACTGCGGTGCAAGGCGATGGGTCGGGAGAATCCGGCTGGAGAGGTCAAAAGGCCTCCCTCAATCAGTCCCCTCCGATCCAGCCCGCCACGCAGTGGTTGGGCAAACATATCCGCCACCAAATCCTAGACAAACCTCATCCCATGAACCCGGGCACCCCTACTAAGTCACCAAACGTAGCGAACCACTTGGGGTGACCTGTGGCAGGGGTTTTGGTTGTCCAATAAATGGTTCCCAGGGCGGCGGTACCCATACCCGCCTCCCAAATTTTAAAAACATATAAAGAACCTTTTCGAATTGAATTTTAAAATAGTCTAAATTCAAATGGAATTGATAAACCCAAGCAATGGAAGCAAGCTTCCCAAAATGCCTTCCATTGATATGCTAGGTGTAACTAAGTTACCAGATCAGGTACGGGGCTCCATCGAAGCCAGAGTCACATTGACCTCTCAGAAGCTGGGCATACCTACTGTATTGGGATCACAATACATAATAGACTACAAGTGCCGATCCACCTTCGGCCACCTAATCTCAAGAGCACAGGCATCGGTTGGGAATGCTGTCCTTGTTCTACCAGTATTTCGACGGAAGATGCTCCAAGGAACAGGTCGTTTCTGCGACTCGTTCTTGAGTTCAACAGCTCGGCTGTGGAATGATTTGCCGGCCTCTGAGTTTCCTCCATTCTACAATATGTGTCTCTTCAAGACCCATCGTCACTCCTCCTTTCTCTCCTCAAAATGACCCTCCACAGAAAGATGACATATCCCTCGAGGAAAATCATTTTTATCTGGGCCTCCTGCGTTGAGTTGATATATGAAATTTGAGATTGTGAGAGCAATAGTTATGGACAGACAAAATAAATTATCTAAAAAAAAATAGGGTAGGTTTCTTTCGACAGGTTGGAAGCGAACGTCATATTATTAGTATAACTAGGCTAATTACAAATTTTAACAATGTTAAAATTTAACAAATTAAGTGTAAGTATTAAATTATTATATTTTTCGGTAATTATCGGTTCGGACTGGCCACGCCTATTACAAATAATTTTTAGAAAAAAACTTTAGATTCGCCATTACTATAAAAGGAAACTTTTTGACTTTGGGGCGGCGGAAAATAATGCATTTTAATTTTCAATTGCATAAAACCAAAATTCTCTTCGCGAACCGACAGCGAAAATCCGCGGCCGTACCTGTCACTGTGATGTTGGTATCCTTTATAAATTAACAAGAGCTAATACGACTGTAGCCGACTTCGCGGGATACCTACATGAAATACCGCGAATCACAAACCATGTTACACAAACCTAGCGTAGCCGCTAAACCACTTGAAAACTGAGATGTTTTTCTTGCCTTGACGCGAGTAGGCGTTATAAAGGGGTACTTTCTTTTGTATCACAAACCATGTTACACAAACAAGCCCGCTAGACAAATTTCATAATTACGCGCCTTATCCCACGAAGTCGGCTACAGTCGTATTAGCTCTTATTAATTTATCAAGGATACCAACATAACAGTGACAGGTACGGCCGCGGATTCTCACTGTGTCGGTCGCGAAGCGAATTTTGGTTTTATGCAATTGAAAATTAAAATGCATTATTTTCCGCCGCCCCAAAGCCAAAAAGTTTCCTTTTATAGTAATTAAGGCGAATCTAAAGTTTTTTTTCAAAAATTTTTTCGTAATAAGCGTGGCCAGTCCGAACCGATATTTACCTATTTTTCCTTTGTTGGAAATCAACTTGAATACAATTATCTCGTCTGGAACTCTTGGTTCGTTTACGTTTTAAAATGGGTATTCCAGCAATTATGTTGAAACACAACACTCAGTGATATGAATATGCTTAAATCGACAGACAGAAGGATTTTCACTGACTTACATAATACTCGTATAAAATATATTATGTAGTTGATATCCAGAATTGCTTGCATTGATTTGATAAGCTTTCGGATTTCACTACTTATGTAATACTAGAAGTCGTATTAGGTAAATATTCGGAACAAACGTCAACGGTTATGTAACGGGATTGTGTATGTTATCTTTGCTTTAAAAATCAGCCTACGTTTTTTAATGGTTTGTGTAGCGGGCTTGTGTATATTATCTTAATTTTAAAAGTTTTATAAAAAAAAGTGCGTATTAACCGTTGACGTTTGTTCCGAACTGCAAACAGAGTGATTTGACAGTGTGAAAGCAAATTTTCAATTTACGTAAATAAAATTAAAAATGTAACATTTTTAACCTCCTCGAATGCAAATAGTTGTCTTTTATGGTAATTAAGAAGAATCTAAAAGTTTTATCGAAAAAAGTGCGTATTAACCGTTGACGTTTGTTCCGAACCGAACCGGGATTTATTTCAGTGCATAAATTCTGGGACTAACTACCATATGTATTCCTCTTTGCCTAGAATGGAGGAAAATAATTGTACCAATTCAGTGGATACCTTCAATTTGTCACTAAACCAATAAATGTTGTTATTGAAGCAGTTCGGTTATTTACAATAAATACTGTCAAAATTTTACTAATCATATATATGTAAAGGGCGTTATTATAAATAAATAAATTTGAGGTTTGAAAACTTCGACCAAGTATACCCAAATGTTTTTCTTTACTAGCAATGATTTACTTAAATCGTAGTAGGCCCTACTCATGATTCGATTAACAGAACAACTTGCAGAACAACGTGTTGAACCGCCAACCGAATTATTATTATTCCAGGGAAAAATAAGAATTTGGCTGGCGATTTTGCCTTCACACTATCCAATCTTCTGTTCTGCAAATCGTTGGGAAATATGTTGGGAAGATTTTAATTCGGTTGGCGGTTCAACATGCTGTTCTGCACGTTGTTCTGCAAATCGGATAGTGTGTATGGCCTATTACGCTTTTCTTTTGTATGTAGGTATGTCCTGAACTGAAGTAATTTCTTCTTTTATGAAAGTGTTTTAAATTTTTAGATACTTTTGCAACTACACTTTTATAACTTTTAGCTGGTGCCATTCTTTTTAGTAATATTTCCAAAAGATGATCGTTGACCCATAGACAATGAACCAAAAATATGAAAAAACATGTTTTGAGTTTTTTTGACGTCCGTAAGTCAAATATCTATGGTTTAGCCGTTTCTTTGGCGCACTTTGGCGACATTTAGCATATTTATGTTTAGCGCTGTTTAGCGCCAAAGTCAGCCAAAGTGAATACAATACGGTCCTTTCGGTCTTTCAGAAATAATTTAATTCCTTTACCATTTAAATAGTTTTAAAATGACAGAAATAATCAAATTGATGGCGACTAAACTGGGTTTCAGCGATGAAACCTCTGTTATTGGGTAATTGATAGTTTTTAAATTATTCATTATTGTAACCAAAACTTTTGGGACACTAAACAAACGTTTATTTATGTTTTTTTTTAGAAAAGCCTGTGAATACGACCGATTGCTGAAACTGAAAATGTTTGGAGGCAACAATATTAGTGATTCAGCCAAGTCTGTAATATGTTTGGATTTGGCAGCTGCTTCCCATGGACTTCAATTTGATGTTGTGAGTTATTTCAACTTCCAATAAACAATAAACATTATTGTATAAGCATTGAAAATTATGGTAATTATTCCATCGACCACCGCACTTTTAAGCACAGATTATGGAAATTACACTTTTTTTTTAACAATAAGGAACTCCAGTGAAAAATATTATGGCTTTAAAAAAATATGTTCATATAGACCAAGAAACGCTGATTCTGAATATATAAGTTTTATTTCATAATATTAAATGCAGAGTTTTTAATAAATTATTAAAAAGTACCTCTTCGGAAAACACAGCGTTAAGTTGGCATTACTGAAATGGTTAACCGTGACGTCACAGTTAACCTGTCACCTGTGAATTGTATTGTATTGACATTTGAAATGACTTGAAGTGCACGCGTACCTATGCAATTCAACATTTCGTGTTTTTGGTTTATTTTCATACTGTTTATAGAGATTTAGATAAATAATAGTTATTGTGTTTATTGAAACATAATTTAGGCCCTCAACAATTTACGAAAAGGGCTATATTTGCGGACAATCTGCAATAAATTTTGTCTATTTGAGGTTAAAGTCATGTCATGTTTTGACATTTGGTTATGTATTTTCAAATTGTTTTTAGTGTAGGGCTTTTTATACAAGTTGTTACACACTCGTCATGATCAGTGTATTATAAATACCAGTGTTTCTGTATGTATTATACATAAAACAATGCACCTACAAAGTAACGCCTGACACAAAACACGACGTCACACGTATTTGCAATGAAAGAGATGATTTATTGTTTTTATATTGCACTTTGATTAAATACAATAACAGTAGCGGTGAAATGTGGACATTTTATCAATGTTTTTCTATATTAAAAGCAGTTAATCTTGAATAAAAAACACACCTCACACCTAAAAGTCATTATCCGCCATGATTATTCTGGATTCTTCACAGTGTTGCCAACAGTTAGAAGTGAAATTTCCCTAGAATTTCACATTTACGCAATTACCTACGTAGCCACCTGATTGTGTAACACTAATCCTGTTATATGTTAATTAATATGATAATTAATTGGAAAGATATCGGAACTTGGTAAATATACTAATAATACCGTGATTTTCCAAATAAAACACTTTTTGCTACGTGAAGTAATAATTTAAAAGTATGAATACACTCACCAGTGAATTAGAAACTGAATTCCAAATTAAAAAAAAAACACTTTGCAAAATAAAAATCATAAGCAACCCGCCGCTCATTTGTAACAAGCGTGGTATTTTGAAGACCCCCCCCCCCTCTCCCCGAACGTGTCACGTAGTATGGGTACGTTCCCTAATATCATTTTGAGTTGTCAGTGTTAAAAATAACATGGCATGTAAGTACATGAAAAATAATTAAGATTCATAGGAATTCCAAAAAATATATATACGTATATATATATAAATAATACCAGTAATACTGTCATATGTAATAAAATTTTGGTAAATATCGGTTCGGACTGGCCACGCTTATTACGAATAATTTTTAGAAAAAAACTTTAGATTCGCCTTAATTACTATAAAAGGAAACTTTTTGGCTTTGGGGCGGCGGAAAATAATGCATTTTAATTTTCAATTGCATAAAACAGCGAAAATCCGCGGCCGTACATGTCACTGTGATGTTGGTATCCTTGATAAATTAACAAGAGCTAATACGACTGTAGCCGACTTCGTGGGATAAGGCGCGTAATTATGAAATTTGTCTAGCGGGCTTGTTTGTGTAACATGGTTTGTGATACAAAAGAAAGTGGCCCTTTATAACGCCTACTCGCGTCAAGGCAAGAAAAACATCCCAGTTTTCAAGTGGCTTAGCGGCTACGCTAGGTTTGTGTAACATGGTTTGTGATTCGCGGTATTTCATGTAGGTATCCCACGAAGTCAGCTACAGTCCATAACAGTGACAGCTACGGCCGCGGATTTTCGCTGCGTCGGTTCGCGAAGTGAATTTTGGTTTTATGCAATTGAAAATTAAAATGCATTATTTTCCGCCGCCCCAAAGCCAAAAAGTTTCCTTTTATAGTAATTAAGGCGAATCTAAAGTTTTTTTCTAAAAATTATTCGTAATAAGCGTGGCCAGTCCGAACCGATAATTACCAAAATTTTTGCCAGAGTTCGAAATTTCCCTAGATTTTGTCCTGATTTCCCTTATCCCTAAAAAATATTTTTCTCCCCTAGATCTAGGGAAATTTCCCTCGACATGACATCACTGATTCAAAATGACAACTTAAAAAGTAAAAAACTAACGGTGGGGACGGTGGGTAAAGACCACCATAGATACGGTGCGTTTCTGGGAGTCTTTAAAAATTAAAACTTTGACAATTATTTTAACTATTAAAACTAACTATAAAAATAAAAATAAAAATGCAGTTATTTAAGTTTGAAGGTCTTTATTCATTAAAAAAAATAAAAAAATTGGACTGGAGTTCTCTATTACTACAAGAAACAACTATTTACATGCACAAAATAGGTTACTAGGTCTTAGTTTGGGTAAACTAAGTAATTCATGAATATTTGTGTTGAGACGAAACTCACGCTAAGTCAACCCATACCAAAACAAAGGTAAACTTTTTAAATCGTTGGACGCGCTTAATACAATTTTTTTTAGAAAAATCTTTAGGTTCACACTATAAAAGACAACTTTTTGCATCCGGAGCGAAGGAAAATACTGCATTCAAAATTTCTGTAATCTTTTGATCAAACTGGACACGCTTTACGAATATTTTTTAGGAAAAACCTTTAGATTCACCATTATAACATTATTACTGTGGACGCGATACCCAACAGCGCAATGGGACAAACTGAGGGTGTGCTACAACAATGCATACAGGCAACTTATGCAACTACCGAGGTTCTGCAGTGCCTCCATGATGTTCACTAAAGGGGGGTGCACTCATTCCCAGCCTTACTTCGCCACCGACCAGCCAGCTTCCAACATCATTGTCGTGGCTGTATCATCCGAGTGGCTCAGTTCCCCACTAAATGAGTGATGGATGCAGATGAAGAGGCGACCTCCCTGATAGACAATCCTAAAATATCTTTTTATTTTTAATTCTGTTTAATTTAATTTAAATTTTATGCTTAATTTTTTTTTTATTTATGTGATGAATTTTATTTTCATTTTATGTTTTAATAAGGTACCTACCTAATATGTAAACATATACATATTTTTTCTTTTATAGTAATAGTTGTTTATGTAATATGGCAGACTGGGATTGCACTACCCTCGCAGTCCTGCTGGAATAAAAACTAAAATAAATTATTATACATATAAGACATTCATTATTATACATATAAGACATCACATTCCGGATGATGGAAAACAATGCATTCAAAATTTCATTTGCGTAAAATTAAAATCTACTTTCACGTAAGAGATTGCATCTATTTTCGGCCATTTACAATAATTTTTGTTATGTTAGTATTCCTGATATACTACTGTAACATAACGAGGAGCTAGAAGTTATGTTACTATCACATAAACTATGCGTATTAGGTAAGCACTAGTTTGGTGAAATTGGGGTCGTCCGTTAATCACGTGATGTTTTTTAGCAACTTTTTAACCCCCCCCCCCTGGTGATATGTGGTGAGGTTTTAGACTAACCCCCCCCCCCCCCCCCCCAAGTGTATTTTTTTAGTACAAAGTATTTTGAAATTTCCTGAATATTATCACGAAAAATAAATACACGTGATATCGCATTATACCCCCCCCCCCCTTTCGAGCCTCACATGTTTAAGGACGACCCCATTATGGAAATAAAATAAAATGAAAAAGCTTTTAGAAAAAAGAAAGGTAAGTGTTAGAATAATTTCACATACCCGTTAGACAAACCCTGCTTGCCGTACAAACCATTCAAAACCTGGAATGTATATTAACCTTTAAATGCTTGTGCGCTGCATGCAATAAAAGTAACCCGGGGCCCAAGCATGTTTTGTGAAATATATTATAATAATAAATCAGTGTAATCTGATAGCGAAATGCACCATAATCACAGGTCCTGTACGGGACCGTTCGGCATTGGGAACGACGCAAATCCGTGTCCATAAAGGTTAAAATAAAATGAAAAAAACTTTTGTGTTTTTATAATTATGCTTCATTTCAAGTATCTGCATAAAGTCAGCTACGATCTAGCATCTAGCTCTTCGTAAAGTGTCAGGAATACCAACATAACAAAATGACAGGAATTATTGTAAACGACCGCAAATTGATGCGGTCTCGTAAGCAAAAGTAAATTTTTATTTTACGCAATCGAAATTATATCGCTCGCCATACAGACCCGCCACACCTAAGCAGACGATGCGCTGTGAGCTCAATGTTGTATGCTGCAACCACTCCTCACGCGATATGAGAAAAGTTATGCGACCCCCTCTCTGCCGTAAACAGGAGAGGGGGTCATTTTAATTACGGATCTGCGTAAACATGCAGATGACAGCTGTCAAGTTGACAGATCAAGTACAAAGAAATGATATTTCGCAGCAGCTCCCTAATTCAATTGACCCTCTTTCCTACCATAGGAAGAAATCTTTTATAGCATAGTGTGTCGGTACAACACATAACTGCTCGCGGTATTACAGATAAGTGCTCGCGCTTTTAACGCTATGTGTGGCCGATGCTTTATTTTGCATCGCCCCAAATGAAAAAAGTTGTATTTCATTGTTTAGAAGGTGAATCTAAAGGTTTTTTCTAAACAATATTTGTAGCGTGTCCATTTCGATTGAAAGTTCACCCTTTTACCATCTATCTGTTTCTTTTAGTAATTTAGTTGAAATGTAGTGTAATTTCCAAAATCTGTGCCTAATAAAAGTGTGGCGGTTAGTGGAATATTTATCGAAATGACTTGCCCAATAAACTTTACATTTTCTTGAACATCCAGGATGTTGCAAAAAATGTCGGTATTTTTTAAAACTACTTAAAGTAAAAGTTATACTCCATTTCCAGTGGAAAGACACCCGGTGCAGACAAAGCTGTAAGGAGAGTCAACGGAGGCCGCTGAAGAAGCACAGGCAGGGATGCCGACCTCGGATGTGAATAGAACAAGGGGAGAAAGATGATGGTTTTGAATTTTAAAATAGTTATTGTGTTCCAGGAACTAGCCGTTAAATTAGCAGCAATAAAGAAGTCTGCTTATGCCAACACTAAACACAACATCAAGAAAGTGTTGAATATTGAGGAAGTGGTTAACATTAACAGTCTCTGTGTCCAGTTTGGATGCACCCAGGCTTCCGCTACGGCTAATCAAATACTAGATTGGTTTAAAAAGATTGATATAAAGGTATGTTATCATTATAAAAATGCTTTGATCACTGAAGAGGTAAACTGATAGAATTGTTGTGCCAGAAGTAGGCTCAATATTCCTTTACCAAAAAATATTTAATCACATACATTTTAACCTCTCAGGCTAATTTATTCGCTTTTGGGAACACAGCTCGTGTCGGTCCCCAAAGTTTCCGACCGCAATTTATGAAATGGTGTGAATTTTTCAATGAATTATTTTTACATGAAACTATGAAAAAGTGAGGTGACAATAATGTTTTTAATACATTTTTCTGATAAAATGTGTGAGATTTTTTTCTTTATCTGCAATTTTAGTTAGAAAAAATGTAAGGTGAATTTTTAAAAGTTTTTTTATGTTTGCATTCACAATTTTTATATTTCAAAAATTATATGTCGTATTTCAAATTTAAAACCGTTTTAAATTTATGGACACGTTCAGAAATATTCCATTTATTTCTATTTTATTGCAAAGCGGAAATAACAAAATATGCTCGATGCATGTTAATACAGTTCTTCCCTATTTTCAGAACTCTGATCTGGTCCATCCGCAATTTGCCTGTATGGCTGTGTTCCAGGCTTGCAGGTACATATTATATTATGTTAAATTTAATACGTACAAAGCTATAGCAATTATTATTACTACAAACATACTATTTTCAGTTGTCTGTGATGTGCGTTATTCCCGCTTGAAATTATTCACACACTTCGAATAATTTATTTATGATTAGCTGAATCTATTATAAGGTATGGAATTACAGCTTGGAGACTTTCCTGTAAAACAAATGTAAATCATGTGCAATCAGTTCAAAATTTATTAGTTGAATTATTAAAATTTTCTAACTGCATAGTTAAGTAAAATAAGTTTTATTTTTTAACTTTAATAAAAGCACCCATTGACAACAAGGTGGCGCAAAATTAAATACCCTATCGGAAGATGTTATAATTTTTATAAATGGCGTTGTACGTCAATCATATTTGACATTTGTGAACTAGACAGCTGCAGAATACAAACAGACAAGTAATGGAGCGCTATACTCCACAAGAGCGTGGAATAATTGTGTCGATTTAAGCTTTAACGGTTTTAGCGATTTTGTGTTGAAAGTCATCATCAGCGACTGGGCGCATTTCCACCTTTGCGGTTACGTCAATAAGCAAAATCTTCGTTTCTGGGGCGCTGAAAATCCATGAAGAGCCATTACATTCACTCAAAGCGACTGTGTTGTGCGGCGTTCACGCGGGAGGAGCGATTGGGCCGTACTTTTTAGGATGCCATTGGCAATACGGGCACTGTTACGGGCGAACGCTACAGGGCCATGATAAACGACGTCTTACTGCCGGAATTGGATGAGCGGGGCTTGGTGAACATGTGGTTTCAACATGACGGTACAACCGCGCACACAGTACGAACCACAATGGATATTGTGAAGGAAGCGTTTCCTGGTCGCGTAATCTCTCGTTTTGGCGATTTGGTATGGCCAGCATAAAAAAGGGCACAAATGTGTATCAACACCGGCGGCAGCCACTTGACGGATATCATCTTTTCCACTTAACAGAAAAAATTGTCAAAAATTGTAACAGAAAAAAAAGTCCAAATAAAGATTTCCATTACACAAAATTATTTTTTTTTATTTAGTAAAAAAGTTATTCAAAAACAAATTGTATGATTAATTTTGCGCCACCCTGTATATACTTATGGCTTTTTTCCTGTCATATTGTATACAGTTTGTCAAATAAGAGTAGAAAATATATGAGGGCGCCACTGTTGATCAAATGGCAATACTAAACACATAACTCATGGTGTTAAAGTAAAGCTGTGTAACCTACATTTTTATACAAAATTAAAAAGGCATAATTGTGGAAAAAATATTTTTTCATTGCAGTATAGATACCCGCCGATCTCAAAATTAGAATTGCACATAGGTATATTATTATTATACCTTTGCAATTTTGTGTTAACATAATGAAGAATAACTATAATGTAATAAAATATAAAGCACAGTTTAGAAATTTTTTTAATACTAGATAAAGTACCTAGCGTTGTCTGGGCTTTAGATCATGTCTCTAATTTTAGATCTGAATGTATTTAACTCATTCAGATCTAAAAGTAGTGTAACTAAACTTACCATTAGTGATTCTTCCTTTCTATTGTTAAATTCAGATTTATGTTAAATTAAATTAAAGCAAATCGCTTTATAAATCACCTTTTAATCAAATTTATGTCATGAAGAAAAAATATTTTTTTAAATGTGGTTTACTGTGTTCTATACATTCAGTGTCATTGCACTTCAAAAAAATATTTGACAGTTAAATTGGTGTTGCCAGTCTACAAATTTAGTAGTTCCAGTTTTTATATTTTCTACTCTTATTTGACAGACTATAAGTTTGTCTAAAAATAAAAAAAATTAACTCAAATTTGCTAATTTAATTGTTGTTTTCAAAATTTGAATAGAATGTTGTGTGAATATTTTAGACAAGCGACAAACTGCCTACCTACACAATATAATATTTTTACAGAAATTATTTTGATTGCTATTTTTATAATAAGGAACTCCAGTGAAAAATATTATGGCTTTAAAAAAATATGTTCATATAGACCAATAAACGCTGATTCTGAATATATAAGTTTTATTTAATAATATTAAATGCAGAGTTTTTAAAAAATTATTAAAAAGTCCATTTTTAATCAGGTCGTGAAAACACAGCGTCAAGTTGGCATTTTTGAAATGGTTAGTGGTGACATCACTGCTAACTATTCACCTGGTGATAGCGTGTTGAAGTTGTATTGACATTTGAAATCACGACTTGAAGCATTGAAGTGTACACGTACGCCATTCAACATTTCGTGTTTTTGGTTTATTTTCATACTGTTTATAGAAATTTAGATAAATAATAGTTGTTGTGTTTATTGAAACATTATTTAGGCCCTCAACAATTAAAATGATGACGGAAAAGGGCTATATTTGCGGACAATCTGATAATTTCCAGGATAATGTTTTTCAAATATAATACGGACCATATAAGGGCCGAATTTCGTGGAATAAAAGCTACTAAGTATATCATCTTATTAGTTGTTTTTGAAAGTCGTTAGTTAGCTGTAAAAAAATATTTTTTTAAATCTGCAATAAATTTTGTCTATTTGAGGTTAAAGTCGTGTCATATTTGACATTTGGTTTACGATACATCGATCGTATTTTCAAATTGTTTTTAGTATCAAGGGCTTTTTATACAAGTTATTACACAATCGTCATGATCAGTGTATTGTAAATACCAGTGTTTCTGTATGTTTTATACATAATACAATGTACAAAGTCACGCTTGAACACAAAATTCGATGGCTTACGATGTCATTTGTATTTGCAATAAAAAAGATGATTTATTGTTTTTATATTGCACTTTGGTACAAAACAATAACAGTAGCAATGAGATGTGGACATTTTACCAATGTTTTTCTATAAAAAGCAGACTTGAATACAAAACGCCTCGACTTCTCACACCCAAAGTCATTCCGCCATTGATTCTTCCATTCAAAATGACAACACTTAAATAAAACTATCGGTGGGTGATAACACTGATGACGTCACACAATGCACCATAGATACACACGGTGGTTTTTGGGGGTCTTGAAAAATTAAAACTTTGACAATTATTTTAACTATTAAAACTAACTATAAAAATAAAAATGCAGTTATTTAAGTTTGAAGTTCTTTATTCATTAAAAAAAAAATTTAAAAATTGGACTGGAGTTCTCTATTGTAATTGTAATGTTCTGTGCTAGTGTTTTACTAGTTATCATCACCTGTGAAAAATCAAAGAATGTAACTTGACTTACATAGTTCCACTTTTTAAAGCCAGGTAGAATCTACACCATACATATGTCTGGTAATGTTATGTTATCCTGAAAACAAGCTTATGGGTCCGAGTGGTTAATGGTCTTCAAAAGTAAATCATAATATTATGTTTGCACATTTCAAAAAATATAGAATTAAAACATATTTTCAGTAGGTACCAAAGATTCTATTTTAATTTGGTTGTATCCTCAACACATCCATGGTTTCCAATTTTGAAAATAATATGCTCATGTGGGTGGACGTGCTCGTAAAGGAATTTTTTTAAATGTTTTATTTATGTTATATTATTTTAGATTACAGAAGATCAAAGTGTCCAAAAGCAAGTTGATACCGTGCAGTCATCTCAAACCCTCGCAGTGGAACAATCTGGAAGCCGAATGGACCAAAATGGTAGATGAATTCAGCAAAGACAGAGCAGACACCAAAAGCCAATGGACTAGCAAAAATAATAAAAATGTTGCCCAAGTAATTAGTGATAATTTTGAAGGTAATTCTGTTTATTTCCTACATGTAGATAATTCCATTGTTTCCATTTGCGATCTACAGCTCATGATGGAAATCATGTAGCAAGCTGAAAAGTTCTGCATGGGTGCACCTCTATCTGTTTCCTTAGAAGCCTTCACATTATCGGTAATCCGAGCCCCAATTGTCATTAGGTGACATGGCTGCACTTGATAGCTGTATTTGGTGACCAGATCTGAATAGCCAGGTACATACTTTCCAATCTATCTCTTCCCCATCTCATTTCCCTGCCCACTACCTTCAGCCTCAGAACATACTCCAATTGGGTTACCATAATACCACTGGCTTCAGATAGATGGGAACAATTGGGACTCTTGTGCAGTATTCACAAAAAACTGATAATGTCTCCACAGTGCGGTTTCTCTCTTTTTCCTTTCCTTTATGTCTTCTATTATCATTTATATATTTTCATAGGTATTACCTTTTACTATGGATATTTTAATATAATAAGATAAGATTTTATAATTAACTCTCATGAACAATCTATAAAAAGCATATAAATATAATGGAAACAAAGGAGATGGGGCATGAACTTATATTAATATGAAACCATGCTCACAAAAGTGTCACCAACATCATTCAAACATACTACTGCAAATTAAGTCTTCGCTAAGCGGCGCGCATCGACTTTGTTCCTACCTAGACTTTCAGTAGCAATAACTTTCAGTAGCTCTTCAGCTTTGATAGTCCGTGCATTTTGGTTGTAGCTCGGTGGAACAGACAGCATGCTTCCATGCCATATCGTCCTTTATAATAAATGAAATTCTTATATTTCAGAAAAATCAAAACTGGACATTAGGATTGATGCTAAGAGTACAGAAGATGAAGCAGAAGATTATGAGGTTTGGAAGAAAAGAATCCTGGAACAGGCCTACGAGGAGTTGGAAATGGAAAACAAGAAAATCAAAGTCAATTCTTTCTCTACCAAAGACATGACCAGCACCTCTCCTGCGCGTGTGGATAGAGAGAAGGGAATACGATTAGTTTTTAAATGAAACTGAGTATCAACCACAGTAAAGTTGATAAAGGTCAATTCCCCATCATGGCACTTCATGCCACGTATTTGGCCTTCTCCACAAATGTTATAGACCATTAAATATTTTAGTGTTTCATGATTTTAGAGGTAACTTGGACAATTATTTGTGATGAAAAACATAATTTTACTATATTTATTTTTAAAATACAATGAAATATAAATTAAAAAATCGTTAATGCTTTTTTGGAGAAATAATTTTAATATATAAACACAAATTTTTGTTCCTACATAAAGGGGTAATTTATACTTAAAATTTACACCCATCAAGATTTTTTATTAATTTAAATTTTTTTATTTTATGTATTATCATATTTTTATGGCAATTTTTTAAATATGGTAATTTTTTTTAAATGTTTTTCATTTACTCACAAATTAAAGCAAAAATAAATAAAGTAGATTTAATATAGGTACCCTTTGATAACAAAAATAATTTTTCAATTTGGTTGGCTATTTTGATCTCAAATTCAAAATTAAGATTTGTGTGAAATGGGCCATGCAAACATTCCTCTTAATTCTACCTACTGAGTATTTCTTTATTTAAGTTTTTTTAGGAACCGTACTGTTATAAATGTAAATTCTTAAATTATATAAAGTAGTATATATCAATTGCCAAAATTCACTCACCATGATGTCACATCTGACGCGCCATAGATTTGGGGAGTTTTGGCAAATTTGTCAAAAAATGAAAACTTTGTAAAATTTGTTTTAACTTTTAAAAAATGTACCTATACATTCATAAAAATATGTGGGTGAATGATCAATTTTCAACTTTTTATGATATCATTTGTGTCATGTTTTTTGCTTATGTTCAAACTATCAAAATATGTATGTAAAAATGTGGGCATACAAAAAAAAACATGGTGTTCAAAGTCATCTTTCAGAGTGGGGTGACTTTGATATACACGGTGTCCGAAAACTCGTAGTACAAGCGGGAAACTGATAAATCTACATCACATTCGGAGTCGATTTGTGATATAACTTTTTTGATTTGAGCTTTCGTTTTCGAGTAAATCGGGTCCGAAGTTAGATTTTTTTTTGGTTAAATTTGAAAAAATTGTTCACTAGGGGGTTGATTTCAGCTGTGTAATGTCTTATAAAATGCATCGAAGGGTAAACCGGACTCAAAAGTTTTTTAACCCTTTAGTTGCCGAAAAAATGGAAAAATAGAAAAAAAAAATTAAAATTGAAATGCTCAGATCGAAAAAAATAAGTTTTTTGGGTTCTCTACGTGATGTAGAATCACCAGTTTACTTGTACTACGAGTTTCCGGACATGTTGTGTATACAAATTTTTTGTAAGCTTATTAACCCCTATTGGGCGGCTGGCTACATTTGCTAATGTTCCCCGGAAACGGCGCGAATTTTCAGTTTTGCAACTTATATATTAAAATTCTAATTTCTCTGCAATCTGACGATTTAAAGTTTTGAAAAAAATTGTGTAATTCGAACAATTATTTAATGTACAGTTAAAAATAATAACAATAATATGTTGAGTAGAGGTCAACTAATAAATAAACTTGTAATTACCTCAAAAAATGTAGCCTTCCTGCTAATAATCAGTCATAGAATAGTATTGGTACAGTTTATCGTAAAACTTAATTAGTATATGTCATAAATGTACTTTTCCACATAATGTTATAACAAATAAAAACTTTTTTTTTCAGCGAATATACATAAACAAATGATTTTATCAATCACTATAAGAAATCGCCCTTCTCACTCACACACATTCAAGTTACGCTACGTCAGCATTGAACACGGTGACCATGCGTTAGTTTTGTGGGACCGGGAGTGTTTTATCAATTAAGAGTTTTGTAGTGCGTGATATATTTTAAAACATTTTGTAGGGCATAAGGCAATGTCACAGTCACTACACCAATGACGAGTCTTAACTCGTTTTTTTGGATCACGTGTAGTGTTTTTACAAACATAACATCGCCAGTATGATGTTTGTCGCTTTGAGTTGACTGTTAGCATTTTAAAATTAAACTGTAACCATTTCTCCACTCATCTTTATTAAAGAATGAAAAACATCATGCAACGTTTATACTGTGTTTACAAATATTTTGAAAATAAAAATTTCCAATGTACCTGCCTACTTTATTCATTTTCTTTCATTCTCATCCATGTCTATTATTTAATGTTTTATTATTGGAACAATTTGGGAAGCGGGTATGGGCACCTCCACCCTGGGAACCATTTATTGGATAACTAACGCCTCTGTCATAGATCATCTCAAGTGGTTTGTTATGTTTGGTGACTTGGTAGGGGTGCCCGGGTCCATCGGGTTAGATGTGTTCAAGTCTTGGTGGTGGATGCGCCTGCCCACCAGCTGCGTGGCAGTGCATTCCAGAGCAAAAGAGAATTTTCAACTGACTGGCGACACACACACTTCGCAGGATATGAATTTGAACATGTAAAACCTAGCTCCGCCATTGGTGCCAAACATCTGAAACTCCACCGGGAACCAATGGCGTAGGCCAGCTGTTTTCAAATTTTTTAAAACCGTGACTCCCTTTTAGTAATAAAAAAAATTTATCATCTTCGCGACCCCCCAGCCTTTTTTACGTGTTAAATCGGTGGTGATCAACTTTTTTAGCCGGAAGACCAATTTATCCATTTACAGTTTGTAGGTGGCATGGAACATACGTCTTGACATGGTTAACTTTGCAGTCAGTGGTGTTGCAAACCTATTTAAATTTAGTTCGGTATTTTTTAATAAATATATCAAAGAAAGCAAAAATAAAGTGCTGCGGACGAAAATTTTATGACCCCAAGCCCAAAACAATAAATGCTTTTTGGCCGATAGCATTTTCTCGACTTTATGGAAAAGAATAAGACATCAAATAAACACAATCCAAAGGCAGAAGCAAAATTTTTCATTCTTAAAAAAAATTACAGCCAAAGAACATCGGATGACAACTTTTGTGTCACCTTTTATAATGCCATCTAAACACGGAATTAAACAAAGATGAACAATCCCTCGAGTGAACATTCACCCGAGTGAAGCGTCTGATTCCGCCACAAGGAGACAATATAAAAATGCGAACTAAAAAGGTCCATTTTTAGGGGCCTGATATACCCTTAGGTATTTTAATAGCGAAAATCCACAATAAACTTAAACATGTGCAATATTTCCCAGCCTAGCCTAGGAATAAGGCGGTAAACACAAGGTCAGAGTTATTTAATGTGCAAAATATTGTCACAAAATTTTAGAAAGTACAGTGGGTGGCCAAATTATTATACTCAAACAAAAAATCGTTGCTATCTGTGAAAGTGGTGGCAATAATTAATTTATTATTGGAAAAATGTCATAGTTTTTTAATTTACCGATTAGCCACTATTTCTGGCAACACTTTCATTAGTGTGGCAATACATAAATGTTTTTTTTTGTCAAAATGGCGGCCGCTAGTATCAGTACATGTCAAAAATTTTACTATGCTGGCTTGTGAGAAGTCTTCGAAAAAAATCTTGGCTTCAGTGTTATCGACTTATTATTCAGTAAGTGTTCGATTTTTTTACATTTAGAATTATTCTAGTACTCAATCAATACATTGTGGTCATGTTTTAGTTAGTTTTTGTTTTTTTATTGGTTGTCGACCGACCTAACCTAAAAATGTTTATTAACAGATATGGGGAAGTGCGCTGACCTCGCACTAAGGAAAAAAGTACAGATTTCGACAATGTTACGGCTTTGTCAATATACCCAGCGTCAAATTGCTAATTTGTGTGATGTATCACAGTCCTGTGTGCGTAATATCAAGCAAAAATTGGACGCCGAAATACCGATCAAGGAGGATCGAGTCGGTAAATGCGGGCGAAAACGCATTACAACACCTCGAGAACTGAGCGGGAAATACGTCGCATTACACTTAAAAACCGTCGAAAGCCACAGCTCGTCATAAAAAAAAATTCTTAATGATAACGGAGTACAAATGTCGGAGCGGACTCTCAGGCGAAGATTTGTAGAAATGGGACGGAAATGTTGTCGGCCACTAAAAAAAACAAAACTCACTCCTGCCATGAAGGCCAAACATCTGGCCTGGGCCAAGGAGCAGCGACACTGGACACAGGAAGACTGGAGCAAGGTTTGCATAACCCTAATACAAGAATACACATGTTTAGAGTATCGTTTTTTACCAATTTATACAAAAACAATTTCTTGCAGGTTTGTTTCTCGGACGAGTCGTCAATACAGATTCTCCAAGTTAAAACTGAGTTTGTTCGGCGAAAGACGCAAAAAGAATTCAATGAAGACTGCATTGTGGAACGTGTAAAACATCCTGTTTCAGTGATGATATGGTCCGTCATCAGCAGCAAAGGGACTGGAAGGCTGTATATCGTCCAAGGAACTATGAGTCAGGATCAGTATAAGAAAGTTCTGGGGGAAAAACTGATCCCACAGGTAGCAGAATGGTTCCCTAATAGGAATTTCATATTCATGCAAGACTCTGCTCCCTGTCATAAAGCCAAATCTATCACAGAATACCTAAAAAACAAATAGATTAATACCCTAATTGGCCTGGAAACTCGCCCGACTTGAATCCTATAGAAAATGTGTGGGCAGTCCTGAAAACTGAAATGTCAAGGGATAAAATTATAACAAACAAAAGAGAACTGATTGAGAATATCATTAGAGTATGGCACAACACTCCAAAACTCCAAGAAGTAGCCATATCATGCATTGAAAGCATGCCACGCCGCGTTCAAGCCGTCATAGAAGCTGAAGGCGGAGTAACCAAATACTGAATAATATGTATTTCTCTTTTAATAGACTATTCAACCTATCTACAAATGTTTAATTTTTATTCCTAAATACACTTACTAGTATTAAAATAATATATACTTACTAGTATATATTGTTTTAATACTAGTAAGTGTATTTAGGAATTTCAATTTCATAACAAACTGACAAAATACAAAGAAATAGTTTTGAGTATAATAATTTGGCCACCCACTGTAGACAGGATGATAATAATAATAAATTATGAGCTTGGAAATCATTTTTACGAACGCAGAGGAAGAGTCTAATAAAATTTTGGAAAGCTAAGCCATTATATAGGCAAAATATACAAAAAAAACTGAAAAGTAAAAAAGGCGAGAGGCTGAGGAAAAAGCTAATAGCTAGATAATCAAATAATGTACTTTTGAGTGCAATAATTTCTTTTCATTTTTGTAGTTAAAGTTATAATTGTTTTTATTACGTAAAAGAAATTTACAATATGGCTGTTGATTAAAACTTTAAGTTGATATAAATAAGTATAGTTTTTGGTTATTTTATGCTTAAAAAAATTTATAATGTAACTAACATTACAGTAAGTCTAAACTTTAAAACGGTTCAGTCTTGTTGCTTAAGATTTAAGAAGACTGAATTTAGTTCATATTATGTTTTTGGGAGAATAGTGTGTGTGCGGGGCGAAGGAGCATGTGTATTCTGCGGGCCTAGCTTCTTTCTAAATTATTCGTAGTTTTCTTGAACCGATTTTCATGAAAAGTGTTACACACACGCAATAGAATCAGTGCAATTTGTTTTGCTTTGCGAATTAATTTTACCTTTTTCCATTTTAAAGTTATGTTTGATTTTTAAAAAATGTATTCCAAAACGCTCTCAAAATTAGTACGAAGTTATACAAATCAGTCCTGGGTCGATCGTGAATAACCCGCTCACGGACCACCAAAGAGCGAGCGGGTAATTTTTTCGTCAGCACCCGGGTCTCGCGACCCATTTCTCGCAACCGCTCTACTACTGCAACCTGGGTTTTGGGTGCGGATGTGGCGGGGCGAGCGATGATAGATAGATGCATGAGAGAGCGAACGAGTTGTCAACACCCAGTTTTCGCCACCCGCTCTCTCGACTCAGGTAGTAGAAAGTAGCTGGGTGATGCGTAATCGAGTTTCATATTTTGTGTTGCGAAAAGAGCGGGTCTTCGCAACCCGCTCGTGACGCCAGTGTGTCGTGAGCGACCCGGGTCGTGTAAAACGATCGATCGACTCAGGACTAATACAAATCATGGAAAGCTTCACGTGTTTAGGTTAAACCATGTCATAAAACTTCATAATAGTTCAAGTGTGAATTGATATATCATGATAGGCTAATTTATTTCTTTTCTCAAGCAAAGCGGTATTGATGCAGTCGCTTACGAACTACAGACGATCTGGTGAATATCGAGCATTCAAAGTTGGGACTCCCGAGTCAACATACGAAAAACTTATGGATGCGAGTATATGGCCGAAATTCTCAGTTGTGAGAAAATACATTTTCCGAATGCCGACAACGCAAACCAATGATTCAAAATAATAATCAAAATGGATCACGTAAGTTCAAAGACTCTAAAAATTATTTCATTCAATTGCAGATCAATTCGTCGAACAGAGCACTTCATAAATTAATTAAGTAGTTGTAATGACGTCATTGCATTACAGGAAACCTGGCTGTTACCTACAGACTTGGGATATCTGTCGTAAATACATCCAGAATTTCTCAGTCATGGAACATCTGCGGTGAACCTCTCAGACGCTCCATTAATTGGCCGCCCCTACGGAGGCGTTGCAATTTTATGGCGCAATACAATAAAAGCCATTCTGATTGACTGTAGAGATCCACGAATCACGGCTATTGAACTTGAGTCATCAAATGGAACTCTCCTTATAATCACGGTTTATATGCTGACCAATTCAGCTGAGAACTTACCGGAATTCGCAGACTGTCTGGGAAAAATAAACGCCATTATTGAGGAACAAAACAGCTCCAACTCCATGATTATAGGAGATTTCAACGCGGATCATAGGTCACTTTTTGGCCGTGAACTTGCACAGTTCTGTACAGAAAATAACTATACATACACTGATATTGTGCATTTAAGCTCTGATACATTTACTTATGTAAGTGACGCCCACGGAACCACCAGATGGCTTGATCACTGTATTATGACACAGGGGTTGAATCGTGCAGTGAGGAACGTAAAAATCACAGCCAATACGACGTGGTCAGATCATCTCCCACTAACTGTGGAAATAGATCTAAATCTAACCCCCTTTATTTCCAACAGAGATTTTGGAAAATGGACGGCGAAATCCGAAAATGATATTAAAACTTACAACGCCCTGGCCAATAAACTACTATTAAAAATGAAACCCCCAGATGCCGTAAGATGTCAAAGACTTAACTGTGATAACGAAACTCATAAATTTGAACTAGATTCTCTCTACGGTAATATTGTGCATATACTAAGAAACTCCGCCATAAAAGCATTCAGAAGGAAAGTACCCAAAAAATGTATGACATTGTTCCTGGGTGGAATAATGAAGCCTCCACTTTGTACCGCCATTCAAGACATGCATTCCTCTGCTGGGTTCAAGCCGGAAGGCCCACTGAAGGCCGTTTCGCAGAGGAAAGGAAAACTAGTAAGAAATCTTTTAAAATTGCTCTCTGAAAATGTCAACACTCGGAAAACAAAGCACGAATGGATAGCATAGCTACGTCTATGCATAACAAAGATTTCAGAAAGTTTTGGCAAAAAACTTCAACTGTGCTGAAAGCCAAAAGCAAAGTTCCACTATAACAATATTATGGGCGATGAAAACATAGCCAACGAATTTAGAGACTTTTTTCTTTAAGCGAGGATCAAGGAGATACCACGAAACCTTCGATAATGATATGTCCACCTGCGGCCAATGAAAACCTGGTCATGAATGTTACTCCTGAAATGATTGAAAGCGCAATTAAGCAAACCGCCCACGGTAAAAGTCCAGGATACGACGCCATTGGTATTGAGCACATAAAATACGCAGGAGATCAACTTCATACTATTCTAGCCACCCTGTACTCAAGCCTCCTAAGACACACACACATGCCGATGGATATGAGCAAAACTATTATCGTACCAATCCTGAAATCCAATCAGCTGGATGCATCGGTATTAGGAAATTACAGACCGATTTCCTTGGCGACAATGCTTTCGAAACTATTTGAAAAAATCTTATTCGTGCTAGTCAAAGAGAAACTATTTACCCTTGACAACCAATTCGGCTTCAAGAGCGCCTCATCATCCGATATGGCCATTTATGGAGTAAAACAAACAATAGCCTACTACAAAAAAAGAAAAACCACCGTCTATGGGTGTTTTCTTGACCTAAGCAAGGCGTTTGATCGTGTTTCCCATCAATTATTATGGGAAAAACTCATAAAGCGAGATGTTCCAGCAGCAGTGGTCAATATGCTGGCTATTTGGTACGGACAACAGGAAAATCACATTCAATGGGCAGGAGCTTCTTCAAGACCTTTATTCCTTAAAAGCGGAGTCAGGCAAGGGGGAAATATGTCTCCAACTCTATTTAATGTGTACATTAACGACCTCTTACAAGAGTTGAACGATACACGAATCGGTTGTCATATCTGCGGACAAGGAAATAACAACATTAATTACGCCGATGACATGGTGCTGCCTGCACCTTCGATTAAAGCGATGAGACGACTTGTGCAAATATGCGAAGAGTACGCAAACTCTCATAACTTGTTGTACAATTCTAAAAAGTCAGTCATCGTCGCTTTCAAACACAATAAGGAGCCATCAAATATTCCTCCAATATATCTAGAAGGAAATAAATTGCTTGTGGCCTCACAGGTTAAGTATCTGGGACATATCCTAACCGAAGACATGAAGGATATAGAAGATATGGAACGACAAAGAAGAGCAATTAACATACGGGCCGGAATGCTCTCAAGGCGGTTCTACCACTGTAGCGACGATGTCAGAAAATTACTATTCAAGACATACTGCACTGCCCTGTATACATCTGAACTGTGGACACAATACCCAGCAGCGCAATGGGACAAACTGAGGGTGTGCTACAACAATGCATACAGGCAACTTATGCAACTACCGAGGTTCTGCAGTGCCTCCACGATGTTCACCGAGGGGAGGGTGCACTCATTCCCAGTCTTACTTCGCCACCGACTAGCCAGCTTTTGGAGCAGGACACGGACTTTGGTTGAAACCAATATCATTGTCGTGGCTGCATCCGAGTGGCTCAGTTCCCCAATAAATGAGCGATTGATGCAGATGATGAGGCGATTTATTTATTTTAATTTTATGCTTATTTTTGGTTATTTATGTGATGAATTTTGTTTTCATTTTATGTTTTAATTAGGTACCTACCTAATATGTAAACAATTTTTTCTTCTTTTATAGTTTATAGTTGTTTATGTAATATGGCAGACTGGGATTGCACTACCCTCCCAGTCCTGCTGGAATAAAAACTTAAATAAATAAACAAAAAGTGTATCCCGAGCAGCTCTCAAAGCAGAAGATAAGTCTTTTAGTCTTTTTTTCCATTTTTAAATAACACAATTTTAACAAATTACTATTTATTGCTTTCAGATTTGAAGTATTTTGTTTCGTTTCACAGATGATATGACCTTTCTACAGTACACTTGAGTTCTCTCGATTTATTGCCGAGAGAGGTGCGCATCTTAGAGTAAATCATCGATGACTACAAAGGGGGGGGGGGGTCTGAGAAAGGATCGTTTGATTTATCTAAATGTTTGAAATCGGTACTTTTAGTGTATTTCAGAAATTAGTTTAGTTCTCTTCTCGTAAACATTCAAATGAGTGATAAGGGATTATTTGGGAATTGAATAGTGATAATAAAGTGCGTAACGAGACAAGCCAAGAAGAGACCAGAAGAGACTCGAAGAGACAAGAATGAACAAGAAGGGTTGGTAAGCAGTTGTAAGACTCAAGAAGAGACAAAACGAGCCAAGAAGGGGCGAGAAGATAAAAGATGCAAGAAAAGGCAAGAAGAAGCAAGAGGATCCAAGAAGAAGCAAGAAGAGCCAAGAAGAAACAAGAAAAGCCACGAAGAGCCAAGAATAGCCGTGAAGAGATAAGAAGATCCAATAAGGGGCAAGAAGAGATGAGAAAAGTAGAGAAGAGACGGGAAAATCCAAGATGAGACGTAGAGACGAGAAGATCTATGAAGAAGCATAAAGAGCCAAGAAGAGACTTTAAAAGCTGAGAAATAGCAAGAAGATCCAAGTAGAGCATAGAATAGAAACGAAGAAGTAAAAAAAAGAAAAATTCCAGAAGAAACAAGAAGAAGCAAGAAGAGCAGAGACAAGAAAAGAAGAGCCGAGAAGAGACGAGAAGAGCCGAGAAGAGACGAGAAGATCCAAGAAGAGACAAGAAGAGACAATATTAGCCAAGAAGAGACGAAAAGACCCAACAGGAAACAAGAAGAGACGAGAAGATTCAAGAAGAGGCAAGAACAGCTAAGAAAAGCCAGAAATAGACGAGAAGATCCAAGAAGAGCCGAGAACAGGCAAGAAGAAAGAACCCAAAAATAAAGAATTTAAAAAAAATCACAATGCTCAATCCATTCCTTTATTCCTGCCCTTCCTAAATTCCAATATTGGCTTATTAGGTTACCATGTATACCTGTCGATTAATCTCCAACCTCCTTCCTATATTCAGAGCACGTGTTCCTAGTCCTAACAAATCAGTGCCCCCTGGTGTACCGGTCTCACCGGGACAGGAGTGCTCCTGGCTGGGGTGGTACAATCGTATCGTTATTATTATGTTAAGAGATATTTTGTTGTTTAAATGGCTGCTGATTAATAATAATTATATCTGTAAAATTAAAAGATATAATTTTAATGACCGGTCAGTGGTTGAGTGGGCATAGCGCTTGGGTCCCACCCGGGCGTCGCGTGTTCGATTCCTCGGCTGGCTAAGTCCTCCATCACAACACAAGCAACATTTTCGGCTTTCTGTGGTGGTAGTAGGAGATTTTCAAACATTGTTGGGTTATTCGTAACCCGGGAATGTTTGTCTTTCTTTTTTTTTAAAAAAAAAATTATTATTGAGTTTAAGAGTTCCCTCAAAAATTGTAAGACTGAATACTAAAATGGTCTCAGTACTTTTAAGATTTATGTTTAAAAATTTAATTGAATTTTTTTAGGCTTAATATTTTAATAAGGTTTTGTTTTAATAACAGAGTATATTAATAATTTGTGTTTTATTTTAAGAATAAAAAAATTCTAACTGATTATTAAAACAATTTGTTACAAACTGTAATAAGATTCTGTTTTGTTAGGTACATTTATGATAATGATAAAAGATGAATAAGTTTCATTTGAAAATAAATAAAAAGGTGATTTATGACACTGTTTCCACTGTTTTTTTATTACACTGACTATGTTTAAAAAAACCTGTTGACATGTCCGGGTTCTGGGCTCCTGGGCTCTAAAATCCGGGGTTTTCATGCGTCTTGTCCTGGTTGCCAAATTTAAGATATGGCAACCCTACCTATATGCAATTCTAATTTTGAGATCAGTGGGTATCTACAGGGTGTTAAGGAACGTACTTGGCTTACTTTAACCAGTGATTCCTGATATTATTTGGAGTAAAAAATATCAATAAAATTTTGGTCTCCTGTGACATTTTTGATGTTTTTTTTTCCTACAAAAACAAAAAAATGGTATGTGTTGAACAGTTGTAGGCAGGGTTAGGGATTGTTCGGTTACTCGGCTGAATGACCAGTGATGACACGCGAAAGAATTTTTTTGGGTTATTTTGAAGAAAAAATTTTTTTTTTAAAAATTCACCGGAGACCAAAATTTCATCTACATCTTTTACTCCAAATAATGTCAGGAATCACTGGTTAAAGTAAGTCAAGTACGTACATTAACAGCCTGTATATTGCAATGAAAAAAAAAATCACTTTTAGGGGTCGTCCATTAATCACGTGAGGCTCGAAAGGGGGGGGGGGGGGTTCGGAAAATATCACGAGGGAGGGAGGGGTAAAGATATTTATTTTTCGTGATAATATTCTGAAAATTTCAAAATACTTTGTACAAAAAAAAATACACGTAATTTTCGGGGGGGGGGTTGTCTAAAACCTCACCACATATCACCAGGAGGGGGGGGGTTAAAAATTTGCTAAAAAAACATCACGTGATTAATGGACGACCCCTTACGCCTTTTTAATTTTTAATAAAAATTGGGTTACACAGCTTTAAACTACCATGGTAATATTTTTGGTATTGACATTTGAACAACAGTGGCGCCCTCCTATATTTTCTACTCTTATTTGACAAACTGTACCTAGTTAAAAGACTAACACTAGATTAATAATTAACACCTGCCTTTTTTAGAAATAGAATAAATGTGTCGTTTCTTAAATCAGTAGCTTTTTTAATTAATTGTTCCCTCCTTAATTTTAAATTAATGTTTGAACCCGCCATAAGGCGCGGGCATATCAAGTTCTTGCTTACCTTTTTTTGCGTAGCATGGATTGTTTATTTATGCGTAGCATGTTTAGTTTATGGTAACATCGTTAGTTTTATGAGTGTCAAAAAAGAATTCGCTATTGGAGGTTATGTTATAATATGCAGTTTTAATATTACTACAATATAACACATATTTAACGGAAATGGCTGGAAGTCGCCTGGAAAAAGTAGGCACCATATTCACAAGGTAATGAGGTTTCATTTGGTTTATAAATATATGTAAATCTAATGATATGGTTACCAAAAAAAATCGTGCAATTTTTCAACTTAAAACTTATATCTCTAAGATAACACGTACCAGACACATTTATATCAAATTCTTCACCTATTTTATACCTTTCATCTACGAGAGAAATAAATAAGTACCTACCGAGGTACTCGTTATTATTACTTGTGCGTTTTTTTTTTTCAAATATTGTTCTAAATATTTACCGCCCACCCCATAGGTGTTCTTTTGTTTATGAAAGTTTTCGACGGCAAGTGTCTTGAGTTTTTTTGATAATATTTGAGCCGAAATATTTTTTTCAAATGCCTCCAATTCGTAAAACCAAGAGCAAACCGATTTCTTCTCCGAATGAGAGTTATACACTCTCAGAAAATAATAAACATAAGACGTATTTGCATTTACGCAAAGATGAAATGATATCTGTGAAAAATGGAAGTGGTGATAACAATTTGATTGAACCCTGCAAAGAACCTTACCAAGCAATAATGTCCAAGGAATTTGAAACACTGTACCAAGAAAGGGAGAAACCTAAATTGGACAACTCTATTGGCATAGGCAAGGATATAGTAATGAGATCTTTTAACTCACAAAATGCTAACAGGTGAGAATTTTTTATAATTTTAACCAATAATGTAATGTTCATCAATGTCGTAAAGTTCATTTCATGCTGTTCAATGTTATTAAATATATGAAATATTTGTTTGTTTTTTGGCTGTGTGAAAACGCACAGAAAAGAGCTCATGGATAAACTATTTACAAATATGGGATATCTCACCAGCCAGTATGATAAGGATCTTTGCTTAATGAAGGACAACATAAAAAAGCTTGAAGTTTTCACGTCCCAAGCAATAAAATCTTCTAAAGATACCATCAAGACCTTTGAATGGCGTGTCGCGGGATTCAAGGACCTGTTTAAGTCCTTTCAAGACAGGTAAATTCTGCTTTTTGGCAAAGGTGAATTTTCACAAAAAAGGCACTGTACAAATTGTCCATTTATTATTACTAAACGAATCTTTTTTTATGGAATGTTAAGAATTGCAAATACAGGCTTTTCATGTTGCCGATTAAATCCCTTAACTGTCAATCGGTAAAAAGTTGCCACTTTGATTCACAGACTGTTACATGTGTTCACAGTATTCGATCTGAATAAAAACCGACCCTTTTTGTGTTGATTTTCCTGTGTAAACCTGGAGAATTTATAATATTTCAGCTGGAAAATTTTGGAAGAAGAGCAGATGGTTCAGGAATCAAATTTGGCCCAAAACGTGCTAGAAGATACATTAATGCTGATTAATAACCTTGTCAAGAACTCAAGGATTGAAAAATAGAAATCTTCCTGAAGTGGAGGCTTTATGTTATGTTTTCATAACTTTTTCTCCTGTTTTTCCTTATTATCTGATGTATTAATAGAATTAATCAAACTAAAAATAAATATTTACTTCAATATTTATCAAATAAATAATTAACTGTTTACTTTAATTTGGTTTTTATTTAATATTTTCAATTTGGGAGGCGGGTATGGGTACCGCCGCCTCGGGAACCATTTATTGGATAGCCAACACCTCTGCCATAGGTCATCCCAAGTGGTTCTCTATGTTAGGTGACATAGCAGGGGTTCCCGGATTTATGGAGTGAGGTTTGTCCGGATCTTGGCGGTGGATGCATCTGCCCACCAGCTGCATGGCAAGCCGGATCAGGAGAGAATGGTTGAGGGAGTCCCTTTGATTTCTCGACTCGACATCGACTTGCGCCGCAATGGGAGGGATGGATTCATACATCCGTCACTCCTGGACACACTGACCCCTAATTCCTACCCACCCTTAATACCCTTTTCCTTCCCAGAACTTTCTCTCCTTCCTTTCCTAAAATGACCCTCCACACAGCATCCCCAAAGATGACATTGGCCCTGAGGAAAATTATTTTCGTAAAAAAAAAGGTGTCTTTGTGTACATACCTGCATACATTTTATATTAGCATATCTTGTCTATTAGCATCGCTTTATATAACATTTATTTTCTTATACTATTATTTAGTGGATTAGTTTTATATTATATATTATTATGGATTAGTTTTATATTATACTAGCTTTTTCCCGCGGCTTCGCTCGCATGGTATTAGGGGATTCCCACTCCACCTGTACCACCTTTCCTCTCCCCACTCCACTCCCCCCATCAACCCCCCTCCCCCCTCCCCGACCACCCATCCCTCCCCCCACTCCACTCCCCCTGTCAATCCCCCTCCACCTCCACCCACCCCTCCCCTCACTCCTCCCCCACTCATCCCCCCTCCACCTTCCCTCTCCCCACTCTACTCATCCATCAACCCCGCTCTCCCTCCTCCTTCTCCACCGACCCTTTCCCCACCCCATACCCCTTCCCGCTCAACCTCCCCCCACCTTTCTCCACCCCTCCCCCTTCCCCTTCCTTCCCTCTCCCCTCTCCCACCTCACTCCGCCTCCTCCACCTTCCGTATCTCCACTCCACTCCCCCCATCAACCCCCTCCCCCTCTCCCTCCGCCCACCCCTCCCCTCACCTCTTACCCCTCCACATTCCCTCTCCCCACACCACTCCCCCCATCAACCCCTTCCCCCCAACCTCTACCCCTCCCCACACCCTCCTCCTTCCTCCCCCTTTCCCCTTCCTTCCCTCCCCCTCTCCCTCCCCTAACCCCCTCCCCCCACCCTCCTTCCCCTCCCGTTCCCCCACCACCAACACCCTCCCAACACCCCTCCCCACTCCCCCCTCTCACCTCTCACATTCCACACATTCATTCCCGACACATTCAGTTTTCAAACTGCTCGCGTGCCACCTATTATAATTTTTTATACAAATTTCATAATGCCAGAACTCAATGGTAGTTTTATATAAAACTAGCTGGTACCCGGCATGCGTTACTATGCCATTTAATAAAGAAATTGTTTCTCCCTGCGCGTCCTTTCCCATTCGTCCCCACATTCGTTCACCTTCCTCCTCCCCTTCCTCTTCCGTGTCCCCTTCCCCTCTCGCGTTTCCACCCCTCCACCTTCCCTCTCCTCAATCTACTCCCCCCCCCTTCCCCGTCCCGCGAACCACCCTCCCGAGTTCCCCTCCCCCCTCCCGTATTCGCCTCCCCCCTCCCATGGATCCCCTTCCCGAGCTCCCCTCCTCCCTCTCGAATTCCCCTTCGCCCTCCCGGGTTCCCCTCCCCCCTCCTGCATTCCATACATTCATTCCCGATACATTCAGTTTTCAAACAGCTTGCGTGCCACCTATTGCAATTTTTTTATACAAATTTCATGATGCCAGAGCTCGTGTCCTTTCCCATTCGTCCCGTTCCCCTTCCGCCTCCCCTTCCTCTCCCGCGTCCTCTACCACACTCGCGTTCCCACTCCACCTTTTCCGCCTTCCGTCTCCCCGTCTCCCCACTCCCCTCGCCCGCTTCTCTTGTCTCTTGAATCCCCCTCCCGAGTTCCCCTCCCCTCCCTCATCCTTCACTCCTCTCCCATCCACCTCTCCCTCTCGCATTCCATTCAGTTTCCAAACAGTTTATGTGGCACCAATTGCAATTTTTTATACAAATTTCATAATGCCAGAGCTCACCAGTATGTATAGAAACCTTCGCGGGTGTGCTCACAACAACTCACCAAAGTTTCATCGCAATCGGATGAACAGATATAAAAACCATCGCCCACATCAAATCCCCAATGTTTGAATGAAATAAGTAAAGCCGTTCTAAAATAACGGCGTGACCAAGCGAAACGGGCAAATTTGGTACCTAACACAGGTACATATTTAAAATATCAATAATTTTAAAAAACATTACCGAATGGACGAACGTCAAATGTTTGACAGGAAAGTACGTAGAACAGTTTATATGGGAAGATGAAATTGTTGTTTTTACTATCTTCCTTACAACTTTTCCATATTTTCTCTCCGTAAGAACCATCCTCGTACTTCAAGGAATATTCTAAAAAAAGAATTAGCGAAATCGGTTCAGCTGCTCTCGAGATTTGCGCTTAGCAACACATTCAGCGATTCATTTTTATATTATAGATAAAGAACAAAAAAAAAAGAATTATCCAATTTAGTGCAGTCGTTCGGGTTTATACATACATTTCGGTGATTCATTTTTACAGATAGTTATTAAGTACGACGCCAACAAAGCACTATTTTTAGGGTGAATTGCCAAATTTAAAAAAAAAAAATCGTTTCCAAGACGACAACTGGTTTGCCTTTTTTCTGACGTTTGCAATAAATCGATTTTGTTAGGGACAAATAATTTCATAACGCCAGAGATTATTCATAACGCCAGAACTTACCAATATATATAGCCTATAGTACTCGCAAATAGTGTAGCTTACTATTAATGAAAGAATTTTTTAAATCCATTCAGTAGTTTTTGTAACGCCATTGTTTATTCATCGTTTTTACTTTAACATTTCATAGACAACTAATCAATGCTGCCAATCATAGAAAAAATATTATTGCGTAAAACAAAATTAATGCATTATTGACAAGTTTGTACATGTATTTATAACAGTAGAACATGGAAAGAAATGTATTAGAATAATTACACAAACCCGCTAGACAAACCCTGCTTTGCCAAACAAATCATTCAAAACCTGGGATGTTTTTTAAAATAATGATGAAATGCGAGTTTATTTTAGAAAATTAATTTTATAAGATTGGTACTTCCCAGTGGCGTAGCGAGGGGGGTGCCACCCGTCGGGGGGGTGACACCCGACCGTGGAAAAAATTCTCAAGGCAAACAAACAGTAAAGCTCAGTTTACCTGAACCGTACTTCGCTTTCATGACTGACAACTTGCACAGTGGTCACATGACACGTGTTCCTGAGAAAGATTTACTCGAGGAAAGGCATCACATACTTCGTCATTGCATTCTTCGTCCGGGCACCTTTACCACTAAGTTGCGAATGGTCTTCGATGCCTCGGTGACGGAGGTGATTGAATCGTTGTCAAATGATGCCTTCCTTATCGTTCTCAAGCTTCAAACGAACATTGCTGAACTTCTGCAAATCTTTCGTTCACCATCTGTGGTGTTCATTGCTGAGGTACGGCAAATGTATCGCCAAATATTCCTTCAAGAGCCAAATCGCGCGTTCCAAAGAATATTTTGGCGTCATCAATTATTGGAATCTACCTGTGACTTCTGATATCTCTGCCTTTATTCTGTCCCATCGTATTGTCAGACCGTTGGCAGAAAAGGAGGGTTACGAATTATCACTCACACGCCACGCGATTACTTCTGATAGGAATGTCGACTCTATCGTCATCAGCTGTTCCGGTCTGGAACAAGCTCAACAAACACAATCCGAAGTCATCGAACATACCAAACAAGGTCAACTTGAACTGCATAAGTGGGATTTTAAAAAATCGAGATTTCGCGCCTTTCTATCGTCGGACTACTGTCTCACTGATGTAATCTTCAAGAATGTTGACCTTTCTCCTACTCTCAGGGAATTGGGATGGTGGAAGCCACTGGACACTCCACCCTTACACCGATCAATTATCGTTTTTTACAGTTATCATCGGTTGATAATCCATCGGATATCGCTTCACGTGGCCATTCTCAGGCCATTTTTATCCGTAACGTGTTATGGTGGGCGGAGCCCTCCGGGTTTGTCCAGCGAAATGACTCTTGGCCCATCTTAGATGGCCATGTTAACAAAACTGAACTCCACTCTGAGGAACGAGTTCAATCGTCATTAGTCCAACATGATGATATTCTGCTGGACTTTTATTTAAAAAGTTATATCGTTTTCGGAAACTCCAAAGCCTTATCGGTTCCTGTTATCTATTCGTACACAACTTTCATAACAAAGCCTCTCGTCGTTCGGATTTTCTACTTAATCAGTTCGAAATTCGTATTCTATCTTTAACCAAACATTGGAAATCACTCTCTACGGATGATGTGATTGGAATCAAAAATCTTGTGCTTATCGCTACGTTTCGTACTTTGAATGGATCTTCTCTTACAAGACCATTCACCAAATCTTGTCCATTGCCTAGGCAATGTGACTAATCATCATCGTTTCGCAGTTTGTTTTATTCTTTTTACGTCTGTGTTAATCGTATCATTTAGTTTCTTATCGTCTAGTTTATCTATATCTAGTTATCGTTTAAATCTAGTTTAGCTTTTACTTCGTCTTCTTTTCGTCTACATCACGTTTCATGGCATTCTGCGCTTCGCTTAAGGTTCAACTTTTCTTTAACCCGTTTAATCACAGGAGACCAGATTTGTCCCAACGCACATAGGTCTCACATAAGACGCCGTAACTCCCTTACTATCATAGTTAGAAATATGTTCTAATCGGTGTTAGAAATGAAAAACATCATGCTTTATATTCCAATCTAAAAAATAGCCACCAAAAAAGTAAAATGTACACGTTTATGTACACAAAGTTTTGAATCGCAAATTGAAAAAAGAATTTGAAACTTCGGGAATTTTAAAAAAAAAAATTTCATAGAGGGACAAAAAATTGAGGTTACAATATGTGTTTGTTATACATTTGTCTAATAAAATATGCATGTGTTTTTATATTTTTTTATTTTCAGTAACTTTAGTTAGAAAAAACATAAGGTGTGCCATTTTGAAAACTTTTTTATGTTTGTATGCAAAAATTTTACAATTTAAAAAAAATATATAGTTTTCGAATTGTATAATTTGAAAGCGTATTTCATCACCTTTCTAAAACAGTTTTTGGTTTTTGAATGTGTTCAGAAATATTCCAAATATTTGCATTTTATTGTAAAGCGAAAATATTTTGACCATCCGAAAAAAAAGACAAATTTTTGAAGGGTTAAAATACAATTTGCTGTATTTTGGTGGGCAGAATGTTTCATAACGCTGATGGGTTTCATTCGTATTTGTGTTCCAATCGGCCTAGCAGATCGGAGGAATCCAGATTTTGGACTTCCGAGTCAAGTACCGCAATATCGCCAGTCTGTCAACAACAATCGTAACACATCGTAACGTGACATTTCGCTCTACGTTGAACTGTTATTTATCAATCGGAAGTGTGTATTATGAGGCATTATATCGCCGTCGTTCATCGAATGCTTTATGTGAACCGCTTATGTTAATCGTCTCATGACTCAAACTTTATCGTGGTTTCAATAACCGACCAGAACAATCTGTATCGCACGCTTTGGATACACCTGTGACTGTCACCGAATGGAGATCAAGCCACGAGACACAACAGTGAGTATTACTTAATTGTGTATACCATATTTTGGTTGGTGATCAGGCATAATTCGTATCGAAGTCCATAAGCGTTTTAAATAGCAAGGAGTGGCCGCAAGGTTATTCTGACCCCCGTGCATTGTCATGAATCAGTCAGTTCACGCCTGTCAGTGCGCAGGGATTTGAATGGAGGGGGTACTTACTCGCCCGAAAAATAGAACGAAATGGATTGAATCTATTAAAGAGCTGACTCACCTACTCTACTAAAATTACGGTGTTCGGACGCGTTTAGTTACTACTATACTCTCCACTCGACTAAAATACTTGCTCATTCAGAACGGGGCTTTAGGGCCATACTGATTACCCCAGTAAATTCGATTACTCCAGCATGTACTGATTACTCCAGCTAAATTCAAATTTCAAATTATTTATTTATTCTTTCAAAAACATTACAAAATTAAAAATTTTAATGTGTTTTTAAAATACAATTGTAACATTATTACATTAAACATAAATGGTAGAATGGTAGGCTAAAAACTATACAAGCATTAATAGAGCTTGCCTTTTAAAAGCAGCTTCACTAACGCTAAATATGTCGATATCCGAATTGATTCTATTCAACAGCAAGATTGCTCTCCCGACCGGCATGACCATTGGCAAGTTAGTCCTGCAGGCCGGAAGATAGAACAGCCTATGCTGTCGGTGGCGAAGATAACCATCGGGAACATAGAAATGAATGCTCTCCAAGATAGCTGAGTTTTCAAACCATCCGCGAATCAATTTGAAGAAATGCGTAGCAATGTGTACATCCCTTCTGACTCGTAGATGGTTCATTCCGAGCATACCCAAAAGAAAGTCAGTAGGATAGAGCCACGGGTAATAGCCGTACTCCCTCATGTACAGAAATCTCAGAAATTTTTTCTGAACTCTCTCCAACATGAGGGAATATTTTACTTGGTGCGGACTCCAAATTACTGACCCACTTTCAAGTCTACTCCTTACTAGGGAATTGAATAGGATTATGAGAACCCGGGTATCTCTAAAATTCCTTGCAGTACGCAGAATAAAGCCCAGCATTCTCAATGAAGTGCTACAAACCATCTGAATATGAGTATGAAATGTCAGTCTACTATCAAACATGATTCCAAGGTCCTTCATGGTGGAGACACGTTTTAGACTTCGGGCATCCATCGTATACCGGTAATACCAGGTATGACACGCCCTAGTGAATGACAAAATTAAACATTTAGATATATTGAACTCAATCCGATTTCTTTTACTCCAGTCAATAATTCTATCAATATCTGACTGGAGTCGTTTGCAGTCTTCTAGAGTTAGTATTTCTAAGAATAGTTTCAGGTCATCAGCAAAAAGAAGAAACCTGGAGTGCAGAATTACTTCTGAAATATCATTAATAAATATGGAAAAAAGGAGTGGGCCTAAATTAGAACCTTGGGGTACTCCGGATCGTACAAAAAATAGAATAGACTGGAATACTCCATGAGAAACAAACTGTTTCCTGTCTGCAAGATAGCTAGCAAAAAAGGTGAGTAGTCTCATGGAGAATCCTATTTCAGCCAGTTTATTGAGTAAGACGTCGTGATTAACAGTATCGAAGGCTTTTGAAAAGTCGTTATATGAACAGTCTACCTGATGGCCTTTATCTAAAGATTTTGATACGTAATCAGTAAACACTAATAAGTTGGTTTCTGTAGATCGACCTTTTCTAAATCCGTGCTGTTCTGAAATTAAGTACGGCTCCACTTGTGGCAGTGTGTATTTATGAATAATCGATTCGAACAGTTTGGCCGGTGCAGATAGTATTGCTACTGGCCTAAAATTTTCTACAGAGGTCTTTGTACCGCTTTTAAAAATCGGACAAATCTTCGAAATTTTCCAGGAATCAGGAAATACACCGGTTTCCAGGGAAAGATTAAATAAGAAACTAAGTGGCTTTTTTAAAAACTCGGCACAACCTTTAAAGAAGAATACTGGAAGAAAATCTGGACCAAGTGAATATGTATTTTTCATTTTTCTAATGGAAGTTTCTATATCTGATTCATCAATTTGATTGATATCGATATTCTGGGCTCCCTTTATATTCAACTTGGCAGCAAGATTTGTATCTAGTAATGGAGACTCATTACTATACACGGATTGGAAGTGTGTTGCAAAAGCGTTAGCTACGTCTACTCCACGAACTTCCCGATCACGATGCGTCATGGTGTCTTGGATACCACCATCTTTTCTCAGCGATTTGACGTAGTCCCAAAACATGTTGGGATCATGCTTGATATCGTGTTCAATGGAATTTATATATAATTTGAAAGCAGTGCGTATATTGCGTCTAACCACGGCTCTATGCACACTGAACAAATCATAGTCACGTCGACAGCCGGTAGCCTTCCATTTTTTATGGAGAGCATGTTTCTTCCTAATGCTCGCGATGGTATCTTGACAGAACCACTTCGGATATCGACGACCACCTCTACTGGGAGGTTTCCTAGGGAAACAGGAATCAAAAATATTGTGAATACAAGCATAAAAATGATGTACCGCCTCATTTATAGTGCTAAAATTGTATAGTTCTTGCCAATCTAGTTGGCTCATCATATTGTACAGTTCATAAACATCGCCCTGCCCAAAATTCCATCCACGCAAAGCATTCTTGTCATTCTTTGGAATGTTTGTAATTTTAATGTTTTTTTTGCATGAGAAAATAAATTCTAGTGCAGGGTGATGTTTATCTTCGGTAACAAGGGGAGAATTGCAATGAATAACATTTATGGATATGTTGCATAAAATTAAATCTAAAACTCTTAAGTTTATGTTTTGAATGTTATTATATTGGGAGAGACCAAAAACGGCGCATAGAAAATTAAGGTCGTTTTCCGTTTCTACGGAACCTCTTGCGGAGTGCATATTGAAATCTCCGAGAACAATTACATTCTTTCCACCAATAACATCTACATTTCGTTGTATTGTATCAAAAAATAATTTATATGTTTCAAAGTGAGATGCAGGTGGAAAATAAACTATACATATAAAAGTTACACACGATTTGTATGTAATTTTGACCCACAAGTCCTCGTTGACAGTTTCCAGAGCAGGTAAGTGCTCTACCTTAATAAGGCCATTCGCACTCTTTACGGCTAATAGACAGCCTCCTCCCTGTCTACGGCCACTTCCACTGTCTCTGTCTTTTCTAAATACTTTGAAGCTGTCATCGAAGAGCTCTGGGTTGAACACACTTGAGTTTAACCACGTCTCAGTGAGTCCAATCACATCATAATTGTTTATCAAAACATTAGAGTAAAATGAGGCACATTTACTCTTTAGTCCTCTAACATTTTGATAAAAAAAATGTAAATTATCCGCAAGTCAACTGGGTTTTAAACCTGGAAGCCGCGGTGCATTAATTTTATTTTTCCATTCTTTAAGGTATGAATATTTGGGCCAATGTTCCGGTTTTAGAACTTCGGTTTTCACGGAATTTGGGATTCCTAACTTAAATGAGGCATATTCTCCCTTTGATTTAATTTTAGAGACTTTAAATGAGGCGGTACTTACAATTGACTGAAGATACGAGGTTAAATCGTTGATCGAGGTTTCAGGATGTAGCGGGTACAGGTGGAAATAGGTATGGGTACCTTGCTCCTTTAAGTTACCTATTACAGAAGCGGGTCGTTTTTTACGACCAACAACAGTCCACTGTTGGTCGCGATCCGCTGGGCGTGATGGCCCTGCCGAGGTCGGTTTGCTCGAAGGCTGTGACTCCTTTGCTGATGTAGGTGTATGGCCGTCAGAGCTTCCAGTCGAAGACGTGGATGCTTCTGGTTGCTGGACGTCCCTTTGGCTAGCAGGAATTTTTGTCCCTTTCTCCTTGCTCTTTGGGGCAGTATGGATTTTGGTAGAACTTGACCCTTTAGTCTGCGAGCGGGTAATTCTGCCTGATGTTGTGTCTGACGGTCCGGGCGCGGGGGACGCGGAGGGCTCGGGGGGCACTACGGGCGTTACGGGCGGCTCGGGAATGGCGGGCGACTGTACGCATGCATCGCTATACAGCAGTTCCTTGCTGGGCCGGGGGGAGCGCGGGGTTTGGGCGGCAAGTGCACCGTCGGGCGCAGTAGGCGGGCCTTTAGCGCAATCGGCTAGTTTCGGGAACTCCGAGGGCGTTTCGTTGACACTTTGTGCATTGTCACCTTGAGTTTGATTAAATACACTTTTTTCAACAAGTTTTATACGCCGTAGAACATCCTTTATTAGAACGGTCTGTTCGTTAATGATGTTCATCAAATCACGGAGCGTAGGTTCTGTCATTTTTAAACACTGTTAGGCTAATAATGACTTGAAAACAGATTTTAATTTTGCACGGAAAAAAAACACGTCCGTACATCAATTAGCGGTACGGTAGACTTCGATAGAAATACGGTAGAAATTCGTTTTTCGCAGGCCGGATTGATGACACTGATGGGCAGGATGTGGCCCGCGGGCCGTAGTTTGGAGACCCCTGCTCTAGCGTATTAACATAAGATAAGGAGTCCCCAGCTGTGACCAAATAATCTAGTATGTAGTAGGTTCCCATTTCCGGTACCAATGTTATTTTTTTATTTTAGTAAATCAACAGATTTTTTTACATCTATTTCAAATAACTTAAGTAATAATACAAATAAAATCACAGATTTACATAACATAAAATTATAACAAAATCTAAGGGTCCAGTACACATGGACTAAAATATTTACAAAAAAATGGAAATCTTAATATATATAATACAATTTGTCTATTTGTTGTACTTCTTTATTGGTTATGACAAAACAAATCATGTGTTGCTCTGTTAACAAAGAAACTACATTTGAAATTTATTTGTCGATCTTAAAAACATTATAACACTTTAACACTTATTTTTCTCATATCTTGATTACTTGAATGTCTGCTACATACTAGTCAAAAACAATAATAATGTTTTTTATGTAACCATGACAACACATCAATGAATGACATTTGAAAAGCAATTCATTATTCGAACACGAAGGAATCCTATGCATTTCTAGGTAGGTATTCCTTTACATATACAAAAATGAATGTTTCTTTGTTTGCCCTTAAGCGTTCCTAAACCATTCATCCGATTGCGATGAAACTTTGGGGATTTGATGTGCGCATATCCGTGATGGTTTCTGTATATAATAGTGAGCTCTGGCGTAATGAATTTTTTCCTATACTATTCATTCGATTGTGACAAAACTTTGGTGAGTTGTTGTGCATACGCCCGCGAAGGTTTCTATATATATAATGGTGAACTCAGGCTTTTTGAAATTTGTACACAAATTTTGTAAAAGATGGCACACGAGTTGTTTGAAATATGAATAAGTTTAGCGGCAGGGATGGGAGGAGGGGGAAGGGTTCGCGGGAGGGTGGACAAGAGAAGGGGAAGGCAGAAAAGATGGAAGTGGAACACAGGATGGAGGAGGGGAATTCTTGAGCGAGGGGGGGGTTCGTGGGAGAGGAAGGGAAAGGTCAAGCAGGGAGAAACAATTTCTTTAATAGAGTGGCATTGTAAAGCACGCCGGGAACTCGCTAGTATTAAATGAAATAATGAAGGAGAGGCTTTATGATTTCTGACTGACATTTGGGCTCTCAGGCCGATGGTTATTGCGATATTATTTTGATTAATAAGTGAAAGGTAATTGTGTATGTTTTATTATTGCCAATCACAATTAAAGAACCAACTTGCATATACAGGTACAGAACACAAGCTCAAAATCCCCTCTTGTTGTTATTTCACAATTCGGAGTTCGAAGCCAAAGCATGTTTATGTCAGTTATTAAAATACTGAACGTTATTATAAGACAGTTTATCTGAATATGACAATCTTCAGGACTGAATTCAAATGATTAGTAAACAATGCGAAGTACTAAGGTACTCTTAGAATATTTTAACACAATAAGCATATAAATCTGCTGTCCCTTTTCCTCAAGTCACATTAAGTAGTTGCAAATGGGACAAAGAACTTTTCTCATGACTATACAGGTAAATTAATATATTTTTATATCATAAGGTTTATGGAAGCGTATGCGCTCAAATACATGTAATGCTAAGGTTGTTAATTCTTCTGAGGTTCACTTCTAGATTTGAATATAAAGCGCGGTGTTTTGTCTTTCTAACACTGATCGTATTTCGGATCGGATCCAATTTCAAAATCGGAGGTTCCCAACCTTTGCTCACTGCCCATTTTCCAAGTTTTTTCTTCAACACTGGTTCAATCCCAAATTGCAATTTTCATTCTGGTTGTGAGAAACGCACAGATTGTGACATAGTTGCTGATCACCTGACCTCTTTGCCGCTACATGGTGCTTCTAATGCGTAATCTGACTTCTCAAATTGTTAGTTGCTTTTCGACGCGTAAAACATTTCACTCGCTTCCACCTTCTCTGTTTCTTTCGCTCCTTGTGACTGTCTACTAGCAGATACAAGAAGTGGTGATCCACTCGCATCAGCAATATTTCAGCGATGAAATGTCTGTCGTTCTGTCCCACTTGAGTGTTGAGATTATGATGGTAACGTCGTCAATCTTATCTTGCTCCTAACACACTCATTTGTCACTATAATCTTACAAACGTAATTAAGCTTTCTTTAATTTATAGGGTGGAAGGTCTCCTGAGATGCGGAGGAATGCGGATAGAGGAGCGGCCTCTGTGGTGGGATGTGTACCGCGCCTTCCCGGCAGCCAGAGAACCGGATTTTGCAAAACCCGTCCCAAAAGTTCCCATTAGAAACATCTTCTACGAGGAAGATGCCTTGAGAGCGTGAGTAACCTTTGTATTTAATTCAAAGAAAATTTAAGATTTTCACGGTCAATACTATTGATCTTTTTCTTGATGTTTTTTTTGTTTTCTCTTTAAGCCAACAGTTGGGAGAGCCTTATAATGTTCATCAGGAGGGAAGAGGCAGGGCCGTCGTGAGCCTCTGCCTATTTATTAATTAATTTTCTAACTACCTAACACCCTTCGTTCCCTCCACCCAATCTAACAACACAACCTAACGCCCATAACCAGATGTGTAGATTGTAGATATATCGGATCTTAATACCGCAGATACACATGCCAGTGAAAAATCATGCTTTTGCACACACGCAAGTAGCTGACACAAGTAGGCCAGTATAAAACACATGCTAGATACTGGCGTGCTAGCTACTCTCCAGTTTGGTTTCAGTTTTTTCTGAGATGGAGGTCCCAGAAGAAATAACAAACGAACCAAATAGTATAATGGCAGTGCAAAGCAAAACTGTTAATTTCAACAAAATGAAAAAGGATTATAAAGATTTGGGAAAAAAATTGGATCAGCCGACAACTCAGCTATGATGCATTCAGTTGTCTATTGGAAGAAATGCTGTAACGTATATAGTTCCGGGGAACCAGGAGTAGTATTTTATATGTATAGGTAGAGCAAGTGAATCTCCTCAGGATTGTGAATGGATATACGGGACTCTCCCCAGCATGATTAGGTTATCTTTTTTTAAATAAAAGAGTACTTTTCCATATAACAAAATTAAACATATATTTCAGAAAACATAATTACCAGGGGGTTTCAATTACCCCGAAATAACACCGGAAGGGCGACAAACTAAAAACTAAAAAACTAAAAACTAAAAAACAAATATAGCAGGTAGCACACCTGTTGGACCAAGTCATGTTATCTAAAATCTTACTAACCACTCGTGAACACCATAAACTGTAGCCTCGAAGTCGTGGGGAAATATCCGAAGGAACCGCATCCGAAGAATGCATACCAGGATCGTATCCATGGGACGCGACCGCAAATCACCAACTCATTCTCCACCGACTCAGCTAGTCGGGCAGCAGGGCAGCAGGTTCCACCTGATGACCAGGATTCCGGCTGAAGGCACCATGGAATACGGGGTATTTGCCAAGCTCAAGGCGTGAGCTCCATCAAAGGCTTTCCACGAGGAATTTGCCACAACGATAGGAAGCAGAGGCCAGGCAAGGCCACAAAGGTGTTCCGTCGCGTTTCACGTCACCGTACGACATAGGATTGCGTGGATTTATCTCAATGCAAACATGGCGAAGCACATGAAGCTCTCACATCGACGGCCGACAACGCACACTCAATTACTTTGGGTCGCGTTTTCAAAATCAAACTTTATCATCCGGCTCGCGGTTTGTATTCTTAAATCATAATTATAAGGGATTAACCCAGGTTAAAAACTTGCAAAACTAACCACTAAGTGACAAGTCAAATAACCGTCGTGCTCCTGTCACGGCGGATATTCAAAAAGTGCCGGAAGCTAGAAACTAACATTGCCACACGCAAAAAAGAAAAAAACCCACGGTGGTTCAAAAAATAACGTGAGCGGCCAGGTGAAAGTTGATTCAGTCACGAGAATAATTATTCGAATTTAATAATTATTATTGTGACAATTCCCCCCTTCCCACGAAAATGTTTGCCCTCAAACATGAAAAACTAAGTCCGTGAAAACTAAACAAAACAACTAACTAGAAGATAGGTCCAACAGGTCTAAAAAATCAACTAAAATTAATACTTAAAAAATAAAAAAAAACATAATCTTAAAACTAGGTCACATAAATTTAGATAAATGAAAGAACAATAATATCCAACAACGGGACGAGAATAGGCGGTTCACTAGCACCAACAAAAAGCACTGATAAAAAGAGGCTGTCGCCCAAAAACCTTCCATTCTCGTGCCATTTTAACAACTGAGACACATCAAAAGAGAGAAAAATTAATATAAACCAAAAAATAAACCGATAGGTATGCTCGAGGCAACACTTTTCCTTTAATAGGACACTTAGCCATTTTTATGCTTCACTTCAAGGGTGGACAACCAGCCCTCACTTTCACTGAATTTAAGTCATTTGTTTGAAATGGAGAAAAGAACTAATCTTCCTACCTAGATCCAACAGGTCGCTTCGAAAGAAAAAAAAATGTATTCACAATACTTATGTATTTATGAGTTAGTCAGGACATGTTTTTTTTTTTTTTTTTTAAACTGTCTATATAAGAAAAGAGGTTAGAATAGGGTTTACATAGTCAATTACCTATCTATCAAAATTTTCAGATTTAGGAATTACAATTTCAAAAGAAAAAACCTATCTATCAACGTGGTTAAAGTAGGGTTTACATATAAAATACCTATCTATCTATCAGATTATGACAAAAGTTAACTGGTACTCAAAAGCACAACAGAAACAAGGAAGTTAAGCTCACAGCTTAGGATATACCAAAATCCATAAAACAACCTGCAGTAAACACTCAACAGAGTGACATTGTTTGTAAAAAAAATGAGACCAAGGCAATACCCAGCTGGCATTCCTTAAAAAAAAATACTCCACGTGTGGACAAAAGTCAGCATTTCTTGTACAAACAAAAACAAAAATTGTGATCAACTATGGCTTTCAGTGAGTTGACACTATTCGAGGGGTGTTCAATCCAAAATTTTAATGGATGACACTAATACTACTTAATTTATAGTTAAATACTGGTATTACAGTAAGACACTAATGTTTACATTATTTATTCTTAAAAAACTATACAGAACAGACTTAGACTTAAAAAACTATACAGAACACACTTTCCTGTATTAGAGGCAAAGCGATAATTCCAAAGGAATTAATTATTAGTTAAGCACGCCGAAGCAGTACTAACTTTGTTAGAGACAAAACAACTTTCTTATGAACTAAGATTTATATAAAGAACTTTTAGAAAAGCTATACCATACTTAAACTTATGAAATACAAAATATCAATAATAAAACTAACAGAACTTTTGTGCATCAGAAAGGTGCTCAAGTCTCTGAAACACAAAATTCCAAAATATTCCTTCTCAAGTTCTCTGGAGGTTCCATGGGCAATGGGCAATAAAAGAGCCTCCAGTGGACTAAAGAAAGAAGGGCATAAACTTAAAAATAATAGCATTACAACTTAATCCGTTATACAGATGGAACATAGTATAAAAAGAAAAAAAAATCAGTGTGTGTATATGTACGTGAATCAGTATGTTATTACCAAAATATTCATACTTTTAATAATGCAAAAAGCTCGAAACTAGTATATGTTATTATTAACAGAGAAGGTAAAGTAACGACGGAAAGAAAGACTTAACTAACAAAATTTGGGCGCCAGTGACCACAAGGATCACATTCCAGTTTACCGAGGGTAAATAAACGGTTTATCGTCAATGAACTAGAATTAAGTGTCTGTACTGAGCACAAGATTTGGAGGTACCAAACTCCAAATCATGAGACCAGAACAATCACAAAAGAAACAAATGTAATAATGTGAAGGGTTGGTAGGCCTGCACACTACAACATTGGCCTCCTTAAAGAAAAAAAACTAATCTATCCGAACAATATCTTTCACGTGAAAATTACCTACAGTTCTACCTTGCATATCTGCCAATGTGTACACTAAATCCGAGACTCTATTTTTTATAACATTACGAACGAATCTAGGTGCCAACTTATGGGAAAAGTAATCCGGACCACTGGTTTGAACAAAATTCTTCCTCCAAATGACATCACCTACATTATAAACCACGGATTTACGGCGTAAATTATAATGTTGGGCATTCTTTTTAAAGGCCTGTATTAATGCATTTGAAACTTGTTCGTAAATAGGAACTAAGTCTTCCAACTTTTTTGCAAATTCGGCTCTAGACTGATCCAAAGGTACGTCCACGACACTAGAAGAAACATTAATTTTGTGTAAATTGCCGTCAACAATTTGTTCCCTGCCGTGCATAAGGAAAAAAGGCGTGAAACCTGTTGCAAAATTAACATTATTATTCAAGGCTGACTGAATCTGAGGCAGAAATCTGGACCAATTACGATGGTCAGACTCGGTCAAGATAGACAAGGCAGTCCCGATAGTTTGGTTATACCGCTCAACTACATTATTTTGCGGGGTGTAATAGGCGTTATAAAAAGGCATTGGAACATTATAATCAGCCAACAATTGTTTGAACTCTTTTGAAACAAATTGTTTACCATTATCACACACAAGGGTTTGTGGAACACCGTGGACTAGAAAAATAAATTGTTCAACATTTTTTACAATGCTTTTAGTAGTAGCATTTCTGAGTGGAAAAATCCATGTATATTTGGAAAAAACGTCAACAACCGATAAAATGTACATAAAACCCGCGTAACTACGTGGAAGAGGTCCAACAAGGTCGATAGACAACATTTGCATCGGTCTGTTGACTATTTTTGGATTCGTAGAAATACCAGCCGGCGCAGATGTATTTATTTTATGTGCCTTGCACGTTTTACACTTATTAACAAACTTTTTGACGTCATTATACATACCCGGCCAAAAGTAACGGAGTTGAACTTTCTTATACGTTCTGAATACACCGGGGTGGCAAGAGTTAATAGATTCGTGTTCTTTACTTAGAGTAGCGTTGCGGTCTTCAAAAGGCACAACCAGCTTCCAGGCTGTATCCTCTTGCAAAGCGAAACGAGATTTAGAATGTCGAAATAAACAATTATCTTTAATTTGGAAGTTATTGAAACGTTGGGGATTATTCATACAATTGGAAAACAAATTATTATACCAACTATCCGAAGTTGTAGGCGAAGAATCTATGGCAGCAACAGTAAAATCGTCTTTACGAGAAAGAACATCTGGAACAGTATTTAATTTACCCTTTCTGTGCACCACATCAAAAGAATATTGGGAAAGACGCGTAGACCAACGTGCAAGCCTACCAGTTGGATTGGACAACGAAACCAACCACTGCAAACTGGAGTGATCCGTCACTACTGTGAAATGAACTCCTTCTACGTAAGGCCTGAAATGATTGACTGATTCTAATACCGCAAGGAGTTCGCGCTCCGTAACACCGTAATTTCGTTCGTGAACATTTAAGCACCTAGAGAAAAAAGAAACAGGATGTTCTTCACCGTCAAACACCTGAGTAAGCACGCCGCCGATCCCAACGTTGCTCGCGTCGGAATGTATAGTAAAAGGCAAAGAAAAATCTGGACAACTAAACTAATAACGGGAGCAGAAGTTAGAGCTTTTTTTAACTTTTTAAACGCGTCTTCTGCTTCTGGAGACCAAGAAAAATTACTTATTCCCATTCTGGAACCAGTGAGTTTTGTCAACGGGGCCGCAATAGTAGAGAAATCTTTAATAAAGCGCCTGTAATAACCGCAAAGACCTATAAAAGCTTTAATTTGCTTTGAATTCTTAGGGGTAGGGTAAGTACGAATACATTCTAATTTAACGGGGTCTGTACGAAGACCTTTCGCGTCCACGATATAACCTAGATACTTCAATTCTTCTTTACAAAACTCACATTTTTTGAGGTTAACTGTTAAGCCTGCATCTCTTAAACGTTCGTAAATTTTATTCAAAATTTTCAAATGTGAATCAAAATCTTCCGAAATAATAATTAAATCATCGAGATAACAAAAAACGTTCTCGTCGAACTCAGGACCAAAAAGAGCATCCACAAGACGCTGCAATTCGCTAGGAGCATTCTTAAGACCGAACGGCATCCTCACAAATTCAAATAAACCATGGCCTGGTACAACGAAAGCCGTCTTAGGACAGGATTCCTTATCCAAGGGAATCTGCCAAAATGATTTGGACAAATCTATAGATGAAATAAAACGAGCACCCCTAAGTTTATCTAAAATACGGGAAATATAAGGGAGTGGGTACGAGTCTGCCAATGTGACGCTGTTCAAACGCCTCGAGTCCAAACAAAATCTGACAGAACCATCCTTCTTAGGAACAATCAAAACTGGGTTTGACCAAGCCGAGCGAGAACGGCGGACAACACCTAAATCCAACATTTCTTTTAATTGTGCTTCTAACTGCTTCTGGCGAGTTTGAGATAATGGATAGTAACGCTGCTTAATAGGATCCCCTGTTGTATTTATTTTATGATGTACTAAATGGGTTTTACCTAAACCACGTTCTTCGAAAGAAATTGACTTAAACTTAACTATAACCGAATTTAATTTAAGATGGTCTTGTGGAGACAGCAAGGAGGCTGATGTTAATTTGCGAACCTCACTGACCACCTTCCCAAAATCACCATTGTTGTCGACTTTTGGAAACAACTGAGGGGCCACGTCAAATTGCTTCCAAAAGTCTACTCCCAAAACAATTGAAGAGGACAGAGACGGAATCACGAAAAACTTAATATATTTTTTAATATTATTAAATAAAACTAGTACTCGCATAGTACCAATAATATCCTGACGTTTGCCATCCGCGGTGGTAACGTAGGAATCTAACTTATTCAACTTATAACCTAAACTTATGAAAAAATTATAAACAGAACCCCCGAAACAACTGACAGATGCTCCACTGTCCAAAAGACCCGAAAAAACCAAATTCTTAATTTTAATATTAACATGTGGTCTCACATCTTGTCCACAATCAGATAACGGCACACATGCGTCCATGTTGCGCGTTGTAAACTTAGATTTATTACTATGAACCGACGACGATCTCCTGTCATCCTTGTGCACAGAACGCAACAGATCGTCGGCTAGTTTTTTGAATTATATTTATTTGATTCATTATGTTTAAAATTATCCTTTTTCCATTTTTGACAAAATTGTTTCGTATGCCCCTGTTCCTTACAGTAGAAACAATTAAAAGTTTTCTGACTATTAGAAGCAGAACTTGAAAACTTCGAGTGTGGAGAATAGGAAGCCTGATTATAACTACCACGTTGAGAATACGAGCCTTGAGCTTGTGGCTGGTGCGACGGTTGCAGGCTCCGATGAGGATACGAGGTTTTAGGAAAAGTAACTCGCGAAGAAGAATTAAAGTGTGGTGCGGGTTTGTCTACTGAAAGCTTTTCAAATTTACTGCACACACTTACTAAGGCTGAAAGATTCTTTTCCGAGAAATAAGCAATGGCTAAGGCGTATTTAGATTGGAGACTGTCACAGACTAAGTCCACCAATTGTTCTTCAGAGAGTGGAACATCCAATCTTAAGTTTGCTAACTGAACATCTTCAACATATTCCACTATAGGTTGGTTAAACTTTTGCTTCATAGCAAACAAAGCTTTTAAAGCTTCCGTTTGATTGGTACAAATGTCAAAACGAGAAATGAGGAGCTTTTTCAAGGTTGACCAAGACAAAGAATCATCAAAAATAGTTCTATACCAGGAAAGTGCTCTTCCCTCCAAAAGGTCAGAGAAAGATGTAACAACGGATGACAACTCCACCTTCCGGCATCTAGCTAGTTCTTCTATGCGTAAAATGAAATCCCTGACATCCGAGGACCCAGAAAATTTTAAACCCCAAGAATGGATGGACGAAGAAGAAGTTGAAGGAATAGCCGATTGGTAATAATTATTAATTATAGTTTTAGTATTTTCTGAACAAACTGTATTATCATCAACCGTATTCATATTGGAGCCACTCCCCTCCTTCAAACTTTTATTAAATGAACGAGCCTGTTCGCGCATACTGGCTAATGTTGCTTCCGGAACTATCTCACGATCCGTTAATAATTTTAACATTTCCTCCTTTGACAGTCCATTAATATCGGAAATCGCCATCTTAGTTATATTAAAATTTGAAAAAAAAATAAAAAAATATAATTACTATGTTTGTAGCTCAATGTTGAATCAATAAAAAAATTTGTTGTAAGTTGCTCATTTGTAAATTATAAATAATTCAAAAAAGAATTCATGATGTATGTTGCTCATTTGTAAATAATAAACATTTATTACTTTCCTTGTTTAATCTGAGCGTATTATAAACTATTATCAACAAATTGAAACAAGTATTTGTACACACACCGATCTAATCCTTTATCAACATCCTTGATCATTCCTATCACCCACATGACAGAAAAAATACGTAACAAAACAAATACGTAACAAACAAAATAATTGTTTTGACAGCTGACACTCACATCCAGTATTGCCAGGAAAGAAAATATTTTCCGCAAAAATTATTCAAGCTGTCACTGATAACAATGAATATTTTGTGAGAAACGATATTTTATCACGTACATTTTTTTTATATATGGCAACACATCAAACGGCTGTCAAAACGTAAACAAGTTTAAATGCGTATTAGAAAACAATTTACATTTTATTAGATAACAATGACATCTAAAAACTACGCAAAAAATGCCGGAAAAATACAGTATATCCGTACGGGCACCTGTAGAAAAAAAAAAATCCTAAAAACGTTGGGCGCTAATTGTAACGTATATAGTTCCGGGGAACCAGGAGTAGTATTTTATATGTATAGGTAGAGCAAGTAAATCTCCTCAGGATTGTGAATGGATATACGGGATTCTCCCCAGCATGATTAGGTTATCTTTTTTTAAATAAAAGAGTACTTTTCCATATAACAAAATTAAACATATATTTCAGAAAACATATTACCAGGGGGTTTCAATTACCCCGAAATAACACCGGAAGGGCGACAAACTAAAAACTAAAAAACTAAAAACTAAAAAACAAATATAGCAGGTAGCACACCTGTTGGACCAAGTCATGTTATCTAAAATCTTACTAACCACTCGTGAACACCATAAACTGTAGCCTCGAAGTCGTGGGGAAATATCCGAAGGAACCGCATCCGAAGAATGCATACCAGGATCGTATCCATGGGACGCGACCGCAAATCACCAACTCATTCTCCACCGACTCAGCTAGTCGGGCAGCAGGGCACAGGTTCCACCTGATGACCAGGATTCCGGCTGAAGGCACCATGGAATACGGGGTATTTGCCAAGCTCAAGGCGTGAGCTCCATCAAAGGCTTTCCACGAGGAATTTGCCACAACGACAGGAAGCAGAGGCCAGGCAAGGCCACAAAGGTGTTCCGTCGCGTTTCACGTCACCGTACGACATAGGATTGCGTGGATTTATCTCAATGCAAACATGGCGAAGCACATGAAGCTCTCACATCGACGGCCGACAACGCACACTCAATTACTTCGGGTCGCGTTTTCAAAATCAAACTTTATCATCCGGCTCGCGGTTTGTATTCTTAAATCATAATTATAAGGGATTAACCCAGGTTAAAAACTTGCAAAACTAACCACTAAGTGACAAGTCAAATAACCATCGTGCTCCTGTCACGGCGGATATTCAAAAAGTGCCGGAAGCTAGAAACTAACATTGCCACACGCAAAAAAGAAAAAACCCACGGTGGTTCAAAAAGTAACGTGAGCGGCCAGGTGAAAGTTGATTCAGTCACGAGAATAATTATTCGAATTTAATAATTATTATTGTGACAATGCGACAAGAAGATCCAAGCATCTTCAAAAGTTACCAATTAAGTTTGATGAACTTCTTTTGAAAATTGAAAATACTAGTAGTCAGAAAAAAGAAACTCATATGGATCTGCCACGACTCCCCCCACCTCACACCACTGACACACTCCGTGCCATTGACTGGCATACAAGCTACTGGCATACTAGTTACCAGCAGCTACACAGTACACATGCCACTGGCATGCTTTTGTGTGAGTTACTAGCGTGTGTATCTGCGACATTACTCTTTATTCCTCTTTTGTCAGCTATGTTTGTGTAACTGTAATTTAAATCTGCGCAAACGATTTATCATGTGCTTATTATGTTTCAGAAAATTTCATAAAACGGGCCTGCCGCTGGGGACAGTCACCTTGTCGGATGAAAAATACAAAAGTAACTCTCAAAAGGCAATTGATATATATAGGAAGATGAGTGCTGATAGTCCAGGGGCAGGACCTGCCCTATATGATAAATGTATTGCAGCCCTGGAAGGTGAATTGTCCTCTCAGAAGAATTATCAGCAAACTCGCCGTGAGGAGCTCGAGGTAGCAGACGAAAAGCCAACAACAATCGCCGCCATGTTTGCCGAAGGACAAAAATCTCAAAACACAGAACAAACCATTAAAAATATTTTTAAAGATTGAAAACACGTTTTTGTTATGAATTTATACACTGTTAGTTATCAAATTATAAGTATGTACTAGTCGAAAAATAAGGTTTGTTTTATTTATTTTTACAATATCATCCCTGTTTGGGTTTACCATCGGAAGAGACAATGTTTAAGAGTTACCTAACCATTTTGAGAAAAATCAAATAAAATAAAAATGTTACATTTAGTAGCTAGATTTATGTGTGGTCAGATCCACTCTCAGCTTATTATTTTAATGAGATATGTTTCATATCATAATGCTCAAGAATAATATCAAAAAACATTTAAAAAGTCAACTGTCATTTAGTATTTACCAGCAGACCCGGCCACACATTACTGTGGCCAATGAAACACAACGCCATCTACTTACATTACCCAACCTTTATAACTAACGCCATCTGTTAATTTGCACACATATCAAATCCAAACTGCCCGCTTGCCAACCCGCTCCCTTTATATACGATATATTTCAACCAATTTACATAAAACCTTAACAAATTATATACCTAAACCTTTCTCATATATCACTCTATCTATTGGTGAAAATCGCATGAAAATCCATTGCGTAGTTTAAAAGATCTAAGCGATTTTACTTTATACTAGGTAAAGAATTTATTTTATGACACAATAAAAAGTTAGAAAAAACATAAGAATAAGGTTACAAGTAAGACAAAAAGGGGTATTTCGTGTGTAATTCCGTAAGGGGGCATACATTAATTACGTGAGCAGTTTTTCTTCCAATCTAACCCCCCCCCCCCCCCTTTTGAGCTCACGTAATTAATGTATGCCCCCTAATGAGGAAAATATTCACATTTCCTGCAAGGCATTTTCATACTCATTCCATTTCAATTAACATATTATGTAGTAAGTCTTTCCAGGGCCATCAGCGTTGGTGAGTTAGTTCTGCATCCGAGAGGAATCGGGAGCCATAGAATCCTATTTCAGCCAGGATGTCTGGTGTCTGGTACTGATAAGGCTCAGAAGTTTATAAGCCAGTAGTAATGCGACATCCCAACTAGGACTCTATAAAATAATTTCTATCTGTAATGTAAATTTGTGACATTTTCCAGAGTGACAGATACTCATATCGCCCCGGTAAAAGACCACCATTCAGAATCGAAACCGATATCCTAGATATTAGTTTAAAAAGTTACCCATAGATGGCACATACTCGTCGATAATGCAGGGATTGAGATTTAAATAAATACGATTGCAAGGTCGAGGCCCAGAATCATTCCTAACAGCCTGCTAAATTAGCTGTCCGAGCTAATTTGTATTGATCACAAAATAAAGTCGGAAGTGTTTTGTTGACCCCAGAGTTTTATTTAATGAGTTAGTTATCAATGAATGGCCAACTTCCCAACCTTCCTCTTCCCCATCTCTTTCCCCTCCCCACTTCCTTCAGGCTCACAACGTACTCCGATTGGGGATGCTATTGACGGACTGGCTCCGGACACTTAGGAGAAGTTGGGACTGTTGTGCATTATTCCTATTTCTTTTAAATTACTTATGACATGTGGATCAGAATGCAAATGCTCCACCTTTTTTCACTAGAATCATTAGCCACAATATTATTCACGATTAAAAATTGTTATCTGATTGTGATGAAATGAACAAACAATATGTGACTAACACAGAGATAACTTTTTATCTAATCTTTGTTGGCTAGGTATCGGGAAGTATATCAGGGATGTACTAAGTTACAGGTGAAGATACAAATCAGATTAATATATTCCTCCATTCCAAACGAGTAATAAAACTCCATGAGTAATAAAAGTAATCAGGTCATTGAGTAGATAATAAATACCTTCAGTGTAGATTTGAAAGTACCTTTGGGTTCTAACATATTTAACACTCGCTCTGTCCCTCTTGCCATTACATTTGATAGAAATGAAAGTTTCATAATGATGATAAAAGGAATTTCTGTACTTGAAATTTAAGCAAATAGTGGTCAGACTTTTGGATGACGAAACTTGCCCACATCCAATTTTGTGTTCTTCTTTATTCTATGGTACAGGTCAATTTTTAGTCATGTCACTATTCAGAATCGAAACTGTGATACCACATGCGATACTTTCGCTACATGATTTCGATATTCAAAATCTATTTATATAAAGAAGAAAGTTTGCAGTGGGCGGGCAGCGTGATTTGATTTGTATGCAAATCTACAGTTTTATTCGGAGACTGATGAAAATTTGCACACTTGACCTTCATAACAAGAGGAAGATCAAAGTCTACATTAGATTTCGAAGAACTCTGTGTAAAGCCCAGGCAACGCCAGGGACTTCAGCTAGTAAATAATATAAAAGTTAAAAAATACAGTACATAATTATGTCCCAACTAAAAACTTTTATATTATAATCATTCATGAATTAATTAAAAATAATAACTATTCTTATGGCACTCAACTGGCAGCCCATTTTTTATCACTTTATGCAATGAAAACCAAAAAACTTTCAGGAGACCCAATTGAAAATATTTTAGAGCCGAATAAAAAAAGGGTTAGTTCCTCTTCTGGCCACCCATAAAGTTAACTATGTCAAGCTGAAATTTGAATTTAGAAATTACACAAGAATAATTAGGAGGCAAATAACTAATGTTGCGAAAGGTGCTTTGTTTGAGTTATTACCTAGAGGAGATAAGAAAGCATTATTCTGGGTGCCTGATTTGATCGAACCAGCCCTGGTGATGAGTTACAGGTAAGCGTGATAAGATTAGAATGCAAGGTGTGTCAAAATAATTGTGCGTTGTGTTGTATTGGTGAGTGAGTTCCAAATTTACATTGGTCAGTGCCTACAATTTGAAAAAAAAAAACTCAATTATGAAGTCTGGACGTTCATTATTTTTTTATTTGACAGTGCTTCTGGGTATGTAATAAACCACTATTATCTATTTTGGTTCCTTCTTACTTATTTCACGTGAATTTGTTATAATAAAGATTTTAAAATATTAAATTTGTAGTATTTTTCCAAATTCCTTCGTTTCTTGTCTAGTTCTTATAACTTTACTACAATGCCAACAATATGGCAGCAATATTTATATTGAGTGGTTATTTATTTTAGTGGTGGTGAGTGTATTGGTGCAGGAAACTGAGGCCCGAAGGAAAATTTTACGAGGAAGAAAAGCTTTGACCCGAACCTATTACCGTAAGTATTATTTTTTGAAATTATCATGAACAGATGAAAATGAGTAGAGAAATCTAATTTTCTTTGGTGTTGCCAGTGGCGTTGCTAGCATGGGTGGCACCCGGGGCGGATAACGTGGTGTCAAACCCTCCCCCCTCACGATTAAAGTTGACAAACGAAAATTTCAACTTCATAAAAAATTGTGCTCTTGGGGGTGACACTCTGTCAGGTGTCACCCCCCATCGGGTGGCACCCGGGGCGGGCCATCCAACCCATCTTTCAGAGCCGAATAACACAAAATATGGCATCTATAATAGCTCCTCTTTAGGCTGCTTGCAGAGTTATCTATGTCAAGCTGTCCTTTTAACGAATTTATCACTTGATTATTTGTTTACAAGCCTATATAGGAACCATTTATTGGATAACCAACGCCTCTGCCATAGGTCACCCCAAGTGGTTCACTACGTTTGGTGACTTAGCCGGGGTGCCCGGGTTCATGGGCTGAGGTTGTACGGGTCTTGGCGGCGTATGCGTCTGCCCACCAGCTGCATGGCAGGCATGATCGACAGAGAATGGTTGACTTCTCCAGCCGTACTCTCTCGGACCATCGCTTGCACCGCAATGAGAGGGATGGATTCAAACGTCCGTCACTCCTGAACACACTGACCCCCAGATTCCTACCCGCCCTTACTACCCTTTTCCTTCCCAGAACTTCCTCTCCTGAAAAGACCCTCCACACAGCATCCCCAAAGATGACATAGGCCCTGAGGGGAATTATTTTCCTCAGGGCTTCCTGGGTGGAGCTAATGTAAAAAAGAAAGATAGAGCAGAATCATCCTGGTGAAATCATCCTATTTAGATCGAAACAGCTTTAAACAAAAGGCCGAAGATGAGTGAAGAACTGGGTAATTTTTTAAAATTCAGTCTTCAAGGGACTGAAAAAACAAACTTCAAGTAGGTTTCACTGTTCTTCCAAACATTCCTCTTGCCATCTCCTTTTTTATAACGCGAGGTGTCACTGAGGACCCCCAAAGTTAATATGTATGATTAAATTGTTGTTATAGCTTGAGGCGGGTACAGATCGCTCTAACGTAACATGAAAGGAACATTTCATAAGTGTGGACGTAGCGCGCGCACGAACCGAGCATGTACCTACTCGCAGCTGTTCCCGGCATGCGCGCAGTGAACATAGCTCAGTGTGCCGAGAACAAGTCCTCCATTGTTCGCGCGCGTTCTGCCGTACAGACACAAACAACCCGTTCACACTAACGCTCCGCGCACACTGCGCGCCCCTTTGTATTCGGCGAAAAAACCGAAGCTTTGTGGATTGCGGCGCGCATGAGTTGAAATGCTCTGTTCGCGCACATAGTGTGCGCGGTTCGTGCGCGCAAGGCGTCCACACTATGGGAATTCTGTTACATTGCATGATACATTGCAGCAATGTGGACGGCAAATTCTTTCATTGCGTGTTACATTTTGTGTTTTTTTTAACTGATTATATTCAGGTGATAATTACTGTATTGAAATAGAAAGAAATATTAAAAATTGGAAATTTATTTTCAATGTAAAAGCTTAAAAATCAACAAGGAACATTTTTTTATAATTTGAAATCATACTTTTCTATAAGAAAACTTAAAAAAAAAATCTAACCAATTTCTATCAAACTTATAATAATTTGAGATTGATACAGACTTATTATTATTACAAAAAAAAAAACAACAAAATACAATGAAAAAACATATAAACTTGGATTTTCATTGTATTTTGTTGATTTTTTTGAGCCTCATGCCGAATCAGAAGTCTGTATTCCACATTACACATGCGCAGACTGAATGTTGGCGGCGCTAGCGTCAAGTGTAGTCCCTTTTAGGGAGCTACCTAAAGTAAGGAATCAGTGGGAATATTTAAAATGTACATAATTAGCATTCCTGTAAAACCTGGACTTTTATTTTATTTTATTTTTACATGGTTAAATTTCATACAATTTTCCTTTTACGGATTCGTTCTAAATTATTTCCTGATAGAAAGACCCCACGCAACAGATCGAGGGTTAAGAAGTTCCCTCTTAAGAAGTTTGGTTATTTCGGTCCCTCGGCCCAATTTTTCCCACATATAAGGTTTTCCTGCTTAACCCTTAGTGGAACATTTGACCTTTTCTTTCAATTCCATTTTTTTTTTGCATATTTAGGTTCATTTGGGTGTTAATAAATGAAGAAAAATAATAAAAAAATATTTGTTATTATTTGAAAGATTTATTCAAAAAATTGATGGGGTTATTCCAGAGTACCAGTAGCATTTTGTTTTGTTAATTTTGAAAAATAAAAATAATGGTTTAAAATAATTAATAATGGTGAATAACAATGTGAAACCTGTTACATACATGTACATTATTTTTTATGGTAGTCGTAAAAATCTCTACTGTGGATTTTCCAACAAGCCTTGAAATTTTACACCTGTTTCCTCCATAAATGGTTCAATGTTCTTAATTTTGTCAATATTCCCCACCCATTCATACTTCTCGAGTATATTTTCAGATGTCTTTGTTTGAACCGTAAGTAATGACGACAAAGGTGCATTATCATTTTCACAGAAATCGTCATCTGAATCTTCAATTTCTGTAAGATTAAAGATTTCTTCTGGATTTATTTCATTTTCACTCAAATCGTCAACTTCAGATTCGGGATCAAAAACATCAAAATAACTTTTATTAGCAAAATGCAGTAACATAAAAAAAAAAATTAGGGTCAGTGCAGATTTCGCTAGTGGAGATGTGGTACACTTGAAGTAACACATGAAAAATTCAACTCACGAGTGGTAATTTACATATTTAAATATAATTCTCAAAATAATCACAAAAGAACATTGTATTTGAACAGAAAATTAGATTCTTACCATAATATTTGCGCAGAAAAGAGGTTTTTTGTGACACTGATCTCCTCCAAAATCCAACAGTCAAATATCTCTAACTGAATGACAAAAAATAAATGTTGGTAAACACAATGATATTCAAATTTTGAAGAAAGTTTTTGGCAGCGGTCAATAGATGGCAGTATCAGATACTTCAATAAATACGTGTTATTTTAAAAAGCGCACTGCTCCTCTAGGAAATAATTATTTTCTATGTGTGCTCACACTGATAACACAAAACCGTTAAGGGTTAAGAAGTTTGTTTTTTCCGGTCCCTTGGAAAACTTCTTAAGGGGTCGTCCATTAATCATGTGAGGCTCGAAAGGGGGGGGGGGGGGAAATTCGGAAAAAATCACGAAATATCACGAGGGGGGGGGGGGGGGTATAATGAGATATCACATGTATTTATTTTTCGTAATATTCTAAAAATTTCAAAATACTTTGTACTAAAAAAAATACATGTGATTTTAGGGGGTTAGTCTAAAACCTCACCAAATATCACCAGGGGGGGGGGAGGTTAAAAAGTTTCTAAAAAACATCACGTGATTAATGGATGACCCCTAAGAGGGTTTCACCGTATACCAATAACATAACAATAGTCACACTGGTTCCAGACAGTTGTGACCAGGGTTGCCAGGTCTTTTCCAAAAATATACCGAACACTCCGAACAGTGAGCAAAAAAAATTTTCGAGATGAAATTTCCCTAGATTTCACGGTGGTACCTTGGCAAAACCCGCGTCGGGGGGGGGTAGTTGGACTTTGAAACAATGTAAGCAGTCAAATTATTTCAAATAATCACATTTACACAAGTACGTAGTCACCTAACATGTAACACTATTCCGCGAAATGTTTTGAAAACAGTGAGCGCGTGCACGAAGGGGTAACATCGCACAAACTAAGTAGGGATGCTGCGCAACAACGATTGCCGATTGCGTTAAATCTGATAGTTGAATCGCTTATTAGGGAGAAAAATTAATCAGAAAAAAAAATACCGAACCGCCCATACTTCAGTATTTTTGTCATACCGAACACTGAACACGGTGCTAAAATACCGAACACCTGGCAACCCTGGTTGTGACTATTGTGCAGCATGTAAGAAAAAAACCTGCACATTTTCAGCAGTTTCTTTTAATTTCAGGTGAAAATGCTGTGGCTGCCTGGGTCGTCTCAGTGTTGGTGGGAATAGGAATGCTATTCGTCGGAGCCATTGTATACTTCGTCATGAGAAAAATGGTCCTGGGCAGTAGCGAACCGGAAACCAATCGAGTAGCATACCAGCCTGCTATGCAAAATGATGTGTAAATTGCAACAAGTTAAAAATAACTTCCACTTATTTATAAGTGTCGCCAGCTACCAAAAATTATGATAATTTAATTTCTGTTTAGCTCTTAATGTTCTTCAATTATTCTATTATAAAGTCGTGAATAAACATAATTATTACCCTCTTCATGAAGGGGTGTAAGTCAGTATTTAGCTGTAAGTGAAAGCGACTTTGAGAAAAGTAACTATGGGGTTAAGTTAAAGAAACCGTGTTAAAAAACATAAAAGTTACGATCTATGCATTTTTTGTTATTGGAAATAAAAGAATTTCTTTTATATATTTTTTCTGAATGTCTAAGAGTAAAATGGTTACGGCTCAATTACTTTTTGCGCCATTTTCCAAGTCATTTTCCAGCATAGATAATAATTATGTATGTATTGCAAAACACAGAAGTGATTTAAAAAAGTACAATTTTTATACATCATTCTAGTGCTGCTCTAAATATATTTTTTTAATATAAATGTTATCTTAATCAAATAAAAAAAATTACAAAAATACTATCACTTTATTCACTCCTTCCTGAAAAAATGAACACAACAAAAATAAAACAGCAAAAAGAAATATAAATTTCAAGTTTATTAAGATTTTAAATTACATAAAGATAAATTCTCATGTTTGGCCTTAACCTAAGCATTATCAATGAAATAACTAAACGAGCGTTAGTTCTGTGTAAGTTGTCATTAGATCGATGAAAAACTGTTTATGTACTAGCGGTGAATTAATAAGGAAATATTAAAACATGACGAGGTCTCGGTAAAGTTCTTTACTAAAAAGCAGCTAATACTTTTAACATGTCGGGTGCTTCACAGCACAATATTATTATCATGGATTAAATCTATTATTGATAATTATTATTATTGAAAATTCACTCAAAAGTATAATCACTGACATTAAAATAATATTTTAAATAGGATCGAATGTTTTAGAATTGGTGGTCAAATATTATTACGAGTTGATGCGTAAAACAGCTTACAATTAGGGAAAAAAAATTGAGAAGGTTAATTTTTTTTATTATTCGACTACAGATGATTTCGCATAACTCATTTACAATATGGAATCTTGTTGGTGGATTTGAAGATCGGCACATGTACTAAACAAATACTGGGGGGAGATTTGTTTAAAATTCTCTGCGGTGATATTTCTCGGGGTCAAAGTAGGATGTGACGACGACACGATGACTGAACTTGCGGCCGGTGAGGGTCTGCTGGGCCCGCTGGCAATCTGCCACTGAGTTGAACTCCACAAACACCTGGGGAAGGTAAAATATACACAGCTATTAGAACACATTTTAGCAATGACTTTACAGTGAAACCCTTTTCATGGCTTAACCTCTTATTTGCCAGAGACGTGCGGATGCGCTCGAAAAAAATTTCGAAAAATAAATTTTTGAATGCGATTTTGACCCTTCTGTGTACAGAATTTGTGTGAAGAACAAGGTCAGAATCGCTGGCGCCAACATCATTGATTTTATAGCCACTAGTTTCATTCACCTGGCCATACCAGAATATTTTTAAATGATTTTATCTGTGGCATCGATAAGTCAAATTTGCCGCGATTAAATCTGTCAAAGTCCGATGAGCGATACTCAATGAAAACATCATAAAACCCATCAATTTACATAATTAACGCAAGTTGTTTTGGTACATAGTTTATTGTTCTAGGAATGTGTTTCGGTCAATAAAATATACGATAGCTCAAAATTAATCAACACAACATTCAATTCAAAATTCAAAGTGGTGCTTTGTTAGGGAATTTTTTGTTAGGAACTAGCCCTTCACAGGTTAAGAAGTTCGGTTTTTTCGGTACCTCAGCCCAAAATTGACCTAATTTTTCCTTTAGGTAATAAGGTTTTCTTGTTTAATCTGTCACAAGCTGTAAAAAACACGGAAATTCCCTAACAAAGCACAACATTGAATTTTGAATTGAATGTTTTGTGGATTAATTTTGAGTTATCGTATATTTTATTGACCGAAACACATTCCTAGAACAATAAACTATGTACCAAAACAACATTACTTGCGTTAATTATGTAAATTAATAGGTTTTATGATGTTTTAGTCGAGGAACACGCATCAACTTTGACAGCTAAAATTTGCAGCAAATCTGAAAGCTATATCACAGATAAAATCGTTTAAAAATATTCTGGGGTTGCAAGGTGAATGAAATTTTTACCCATCTTATGGGGTAATGTTGGCGAAAGCGATTCTGACCTTGTTCTTCATACAAATTCTGTACATAAAAGGGTCAAAATCGCAGACAAACATATTTATTTCGAAATATTTTTTTCGCGCATGCGCACAAACTGCGCGCATATGAGCGTGTCCGGCCGATTACAGGTTAAGAAGTTTGTTTTTTCCGGTCCCTTAGAAAACTTCTTAAGTGGAACGTTCGCGCGGCTCGTTTCGGTCCATTTCATGCTAATCTTAATTTTGGATTTGAGATCAAAATACCCAACCAAACTGAAAAATTATTTTTGTAATCAAAAGTTATTGTATCAAATACCTAGTATGGATGTGAGCTACTTTATTTATTCTTGCTTTAAATGATTAGATAAAGTCCATTAAAGATTTTAGTGTTTCATGATTTTAGAGGCAACTTGGGCAATTATTTGTGAGTAAATGAAAAACGTGAAAAAAATAAATTAAATTATTTTGATTGTTTCCGGAAGATTTTTAATGCCATTAGAGAAAGTGAGGACAATTAAATATATGAAGGACAACCTATGATACTAGGTCGTCACAAATAGCACTCTATATTCGTCTTAGCGTAAGCGCATCTTGGTATCTCAGACACATCCGTGATGTAGAATATAGTATTCGGTGCAAATAAAACACCCGCCCGGCCCCACATCTAGATCCTTTGTACACACACATTCTTTAAATGTCTATCTTTATCATAGATGAATAACTTTTGAATTAAGAATTTACTGAAAACAAAAAGAGTGTTTCTTACTTGCCACGTTGTTTCTTGATTTTGTGAGACAATGACGAGTCTAGATGTAATATATAACATCATTGCATTATAGGCATTCAATTCGAGAGGGTTAAAAAGGTAAATGGCATTTTTCATACATCTCTTCAAACAATCATTGATAATAGAAATAAAGAGAGATATTATAAAGGCACATTGAAGCGTGTCGACTGACGCCAAACTAAGACCAAACTGCATGGACTATCAAATCGGTGGAGCCTATGAGTTTTATGCTTTTTGTCAGTGGGTAGAAAAAAAAGCGGTGCACCGCTATGCATAGACGCGACTTGCAGTAGTATGAATGAAAGATCTTGGCTACATTTTTGAGCATGTGGTTTCACACTAATAATGGCTCGTGGCCCATTAACTTGTTTCTATTATCTATGATAAAAATCCATCACAGCATAAAACATTTTTGGCAACTTTACATATTTGGCAACTTTAAAATGCGTGGTTAATTTGTTTTTGTTGTAGGACAAATCTTTTTATATTCTACAATTTTATATTTTTTTTATTTATTTGTTTGCTTGTTTTTGTTATAAAGAATACATCGGTACAAAGAAGCTTTGACTGTCCAACTAGGAAGGTCTCCCGTTCCAGGACAGTCAATGTATATTTTATTGCGGCTGTCGAATGTATTTGAGGGTGACTTTCACGATGATGTGACACATTGAAGTGACGTATAATAAATAATAGGGCTTACCTTTCCGCATCCGGGCACCTCAATGCCCTCGATAGGTCGCGGTATTTCTATACTGCGCACACAGCCATACTTATTACACTCCTCCCTACAAAGAAAACAACAAAATGTCAACTCACATCTAAATACAACATGTTGTGAGGCCGAAGGAAGAGGGGAAGGAAAGGAGGAAGTTGGAAAGTACCTGGCTCTTCATGTCTTCATATAACTCGTTCTATCTTCTTTTCTTTTATGGTCAGACATATAATTAAACAGATTTAGAAAGAGAACACAACCCTTTCTCTTTGAATTTAGAAGTTTGTTATAGAAGTTCGAGTGTAATTAAAAATAATTCAAATTCAACAGAAAACCATCAAACAGTTCACCCAGTCAGGGTATGCCAATTTTTTTAATAATAGAGAACTCCAGTCCAATTTTTATTTGAACTTAAATAACTGCATATTTTTTATTTATTTTTAGAGTTTGTTTATTTTATAGTTAAAATAATTGTCAAAGTTTTAATTTTCCAAGATCCCCCGAAAACCACCGTATGTGTAGTGAATCGTGTGACTCATCACTCCTGAAAAGTTACTATAAGATTGGGCAATCAGCTGATCAACTGCGCCATTTTGAAATTAGGTGTTCGAAGTATTCTCCCTAGAGCAACATTACTATTTTTTTTGTGCAGTAGTTTTGGAATATTTTCAATAATAGAGATAAACTAATAAAAGATTCCTTTATTTTTTAAACTGAATTATTTAGGCCTAAATAATGTTTCAATAAACACAACAACTAAATCTCTATAAACAGTATGTAAATAAACAAATAAATTAATACGATGGCTTGTGTCATGCCTACATTCCCATACAATGACTATACGGTGACGTCACCATTAAACATTTTAATACTACCAACTGACAGCGTGTTTCTAGGACCTGATTAAAAATGGATTTTTAAATATTTTTTAAAAAAACTCTGCGTTTAATATTATTTAATAAAACTTATATATTCAGAATCAGCGTTTATTGGTCTATATACTCTATATAAACATATTTTTTTAAAGCCATAATATTTTTTACTGGAGTTCCTTACACTTTTTATATGAAATGAAAAAAGTGAAGTTACGATAACCTTTAAAATACTTATGTTGAATTAAATGTATTTTTTAGTTTCAACTGAAGCAGTAAATAAAATTTACAAGAAATAAATCGGTAAGTGATTTTAATATCTTCAGCTACGTTGGCGCTCTAAATTTTAATATTTTTAACTACATGTGTCCGTTTATAATATTAGAATCTGAAATAGTCTAACATCTGCTTTCAAAAACCGAATTTCATTTTGGGACACATTCAAAAACAGTGAATCTATTTGAAATTACAATTGATAACTAAATATTTTTTTATTGAGGCTTGAGGACTAATACGATTTTTTTTTTTTTTTACTTATTGCTTATAAACTGCCTAACTTGGAGCTTATTACCTGGTTTCAAACACACGGCTAAGAATTTAGCTTCTTGACTCCAGAACAAAAAAAATTTACCGCTTTGCCACGGAGTTTGTCTAAACACATTTAGAATTGATCAGTATTGAAGATTCAGAGCAAAGTTTGAGTGGTTCTCACCTGATGTCTTCGAGGATATCTTCATATTCATCCTCGTCCCGCAGCTCCTCGGGGGTGACCATGTTGAGAAGACACAGCACCTCGGTGGCGGGCCCTGAGCCCCCAAGGGACAAACCCGGCACCTGTAGCTGCACGGGGGCCACTCCGCCGGCCATCATTGCCGCTGAAAGTGATTAAATAGTTTATAATATATTAAAATTCTAAATGCCAGTAGGCTCGGCTATTTACATTCACTAAGTTCCTATCTATATCGTTGGTTTCACATTTTTATAACTATTAAGATTTGAGAAAAAAGGGTTAAAATCTGGACAAAGCCAGGTAGTACAGCTTGTAAATTATAATATTGAGAAACATAAAACCAATATTATCATTACAACCAATAGCCTACAAAATTGCTATCTGAATGAAAAATAGACAGAAATCTAAAGTTCACTTCTTTCAATGGTATTATTGAAATAAAAAACAACATTACAAACCTATTGAGGAGTTCTTGGCGCCTATACTGGCTCGTTGGACAATGAGCTTCTTGTCCCCCAGTTGCATTCCGTTTAATCCCGCGATGGCCTGAAATCACAACATTATTTATTCAATGGGTCTATGTCTAGGTCTATGCCATTCTTAACGCTTGCTAACGTTAACTCAGTCGGGTCAACGAGTTCAATAGACATATTATAACTATTAACTTAACCGGTCACAGGCCGGAACGCGCCGGCGCGCGCGTCGTATGCGCATGCGCGAGAAAATAATTCAAATATTTGAATAATATTTTCGACAAAAAGCTTTTGGTCTCCGATTTTGGCCCTTCTATGTACAGAATTTGTATGAAGAGCAGTGTCAGAATCGCTTGCGCCAACATTGCTCTATGATACGCCTAGAAGTTTCATTCACCTTGCAACCCAAGAATATTTTTAAAACATTTCTTCTATGACAATCACCTGTCAGAATTTGCCGCGATTTTAACCGTCGCAACTGATGCGTGTTCCGCGACTAAAACATCGTAAAACCTATTAATTTACGTAATAAATGCAAGTAATGTTGTTTGGGTAGATAGTTTATTGTGTTGTGAACGTGTTTCAGTCAATAAAATATACAATAGCTCAAAATTAATCAACATTCAATTCAAAATGGTGCTTTTTAAGGGCCAGTTGTTTCGGAAAACCTGAACAATCGTTCAGATTCTTCTTGATTTTTTAAATGTAACGCAATCATTCCGTTGATTTTTGTCAAATCAGAATTGGGTTGTTTCAAATTAAATTTAACATTCGTTACATTCGAAAATTTCACACAGTGTTCCCCGCCCAATCGGACTAATTATTCCAGAGAAATCGAAAGGAATATTTTTTAACGCTTGCAACACTCACAAGTTGTTTATGAAATTCGTCGCCTGTCAGAGTTTACCGGCCTTTATCGTAAGCCGTGCGTAATGTTTATCTACAAATAAAATATAAACGCTCAAGAGTGAGTGCTTTTTTTATTAGTATTCAATTAATTACATGTACAATTAATTTAATATGGTAACATGCAATCGTATTACTTAAATATTCTTCCTTTTTAGATCAATTTTATGAGTCTCCGGAACGGCTACAGTTGAAATGCTCAAATGTCGCCAGAACCATATAGGAAATGAATTAAATTCCTATGGAAACTATAATTAAAGCTCACCATATGACTGCCAAACGTGTACATGCTATGCTTGATCACAAACACATCGTGAAATACAGGTTAGTTGTGTTTTATACTTTATTGGACAGGCTTGAAGAGGATCCTTTTTTGCGAATAAAATATCTTATCAAACAACGTCTGATACGATTGTTTAAAGTGTATAGTTAATTAATACAATTAATAAATATGCCAACAATGTAATAATATCGTTCGGTCGTTTTGTTGTCGTTTGGTCATATGTCATATTCTTTCAGCACTCTCCATACGGACACTTCGGAGCGCCGCTTCAGACCGCCGCGCAGGCGCAGTAAGGTCTCGCAGTGAATCTTTACTAACTTCTCTCACGGCGCGGCGGCGTGGCGCGCTCCGAAGTGTACTTGTAGTTTTATTTATAAAATGCTAACGTATTACAATTACATTATGATTCTTGTTTTAGGGTCACTGCAGTCCAAATAAGAAATGCATATGTTCTGGAGGAATACAACAGAATTTACGATATTTTGACGAGTCTGCGTTTTGGATACTGGTTGTAGGTACCTCCAAGCAGAACCAAATGATAGAAGAACCAAGGAACTATAGTGGTTCACCAATAGTGAAATGTAATGTATACACGTGAAATGCATAAATGGTTTTCCTCGGCAAGAACCATTGCATAATGTACTTTTAATTTGATGTAGGTACATTGTTTTCACATTACTGCTTGTCATAATAAGATGGCAGATTAGGTTTCGCGTCGTTAACCCACATAAATCAACTAATTAAATATAATTTCTGACTTATTATACATAATACACGTATACTTATTACTTAAAACTTTTATAACGAAGAAGTTTTACTTAAATAAATAAACATTTGAACTGACATGGTTTCGTTTTATTTTGTACTTAAAATAAAGTTGTAACATTGAACACAAAAGGATTTTTATTACCTATAAAATACTGTTCATATTAGGTATGACTTTGTAAATTTAATACAGCTATGATTAGAGGTAATTAACTCAAGATTCCTTTACACAACATATTTTAAATGTTTTACAAAGACATGTGTTTTAATCGCCTTATTAGTATCAGGTAAAGATTTATGTTAATATGCTAGGTCATGACTCCAGTTCCCAAACTGCAATTTTCTTTATGAGGGTTGAACCAGTCATATATAGAATATTGTGATGGCGCCAGTCCTTTATTCTGTATTTATGAACTCTACTGTGGCCCGAAGCGCTGTTTTTAATTTAGGTACTTGGCCAAAAATCATGTAAGTATACAATTGTAACACACTCAACTTCTTTTATATCTTTTATGAAATCGGAAGTTGACAGAAATCAGAAGGAACCTTCAGTTGTCACCACGTACCTTGACATTTATATAATCAAAGCCACGTACATACAACAAAATCTCTATGTTCTCAAGGTAAATAATCAGGAAAGATTGGGAAAAATGTCAATCACGGGGAAAAGATTTCTTTTATTATGAATTATTGTAGACTCATAAATTATTCTAGGATAAATATAACACGAATAAGATGGCAATAGATTGTAACATCATCGGTTTACACAAGAAATAAGTTTGTATTTTTTTCAATGTTTTCACCAGTGTTTACGTCATTTTCAATCTCTGAAATAAACGATTTTCGACAATATTATACATCGAAAAGATATCTAAACTTGTTTTTTTGCCATCCTGAAGTTTTGATCGTTATGTTTTATTTACGTTTTATGCAAAAACAGTCCAGCCATAATCACTAGTTTCGGTAGTGCATAGTGCCACAGAGCTGCACAAGCTGTCAGATAGCAAAGTTTCGCACGTCTGCGCATGCGCCCTCAATCAATTTTCCACTAACTGCCGGAATTCGAGCGGTTACATTTCCATCAAATTTGACCTGAAATTTCACTTGACGAACGGTGAAACAACCCAAATTTCGTTGATTGACGATTCATTTGCGATTTGACGGTTCATCAGACGTGATTTTTTCCAAAACAACTGGCCCTTAGTGTTTTTTCGTGAATTTCCGTGAAATGGCCTGGCCTTTGACCGGTTAAGTCATTCTCATTTAACACACACACAGCCATAACAGTAGGCATAACATATGAAGATATCATACCCCTGCAAAAAATGATTTTTGAGTTAAAAATGTAGGTAGATTCAAAATTTCTTAATCTACCCGTATAAAGCGTTTTTCTGTAAAATGATTAAACTCGCGCTATCTACGAAAGAGAAGATGGTAAACTTTCGATCGCACTGGCCGCGCTCAATACGAATATTTTTTAGAAGAAATTAATTGATTCGCCTTTAGGGCTCTTTCAATTTAGATGTTTCGTGTCGGACCGCTGCCGCACGTTTACCGTGCCGCTGGTTATAACCCGCTGCCGTGCCGCTGCAGTACGGTAGCAGTTCGATACCAAACGCCTAAATTGAAAGCGTATCTGACTGCGTGCGTTTGTATGCTAGTGATGTTTAGACGTGGGTCGTTTGGATGTTTTAAATTCATTTGACAGCAGTTAAGCCATTACTGTTAGTGCTCTTGTTGAAAAACATCCAACAGAAACAAAAATCGCCCCCGTATAAGAGCATCATCGATTTTTTCATTAACATGTAATTTTTTTAATTATTTAAGAATGTCTAGAGCAGGACTTCCCAGCCAGGGGGGCATAGAGAAATGTCAGGGGGGCGTAATAGGTACTTTTGTATTTCCGAAAAAAAAAGTATTTAACGCGTAGGTAAATTAACTGTTCCGAATTGCCATTCAATCGCTGCTATACAAGTTTCAAATATCAAAGCTTCAACTTTGGAAAAATTAGGTATCTGCTGAAAATGTAATTTCACGTTTCCCTTTTCACGGCTATCCGAAACAATTAATAATCAAAAACTGGATAAAGATTTAAAATCTGAAATAGAAACTCATTTACAATCGTTGGAAAACGAATTTCACCGATACTATCGAGATGTTAATTCCGAGTCACCAATATGGCACATCACCAGAAACCCATTTTTTGTTTTTGTTGAAAGTTAATTAAGGGGGGCATGAAAATATTTTTTTTTGGTTCGGGGAGGCTCGGTGAAATAAAGGTTGGGAAACCCTGGTCTAGAGAATGTTTCTATGAATTAATTGAATTAGTTAAAACTAAAATTCAATAGTTTAAATTTTAAATTTAACGGTTTATTAAATTTTACTGTGTTTGTCGCTTTTGGAGTTCCATATAGCAGGACGTATTATAATTCTTCCACGTTTATATCATCCATTTTAAGCAAACAATAAACATGAAAATTCAATGAAATTAGCTCTCACGCCTTGTCACCGCACTATTCAACAGCAAAATGAACATGTGTAGCTTGCGACATTGCCGTCCTGTCGTCGAGCGTTCTCAGTACCGACGCCGCACTGATGCCGTTCCATGCACTTTGTATGAAAACAAATGACCGTCCTTGCGCCATACGAATGTCTAAATTGAAGGCACCCTAAGAGGGAATAACCAGGGAAAACCGGAAACATGTCATTTTTAAATCAAATTTTAGACGTATTGACTCTTTTCCAAAAAAATTATAAATTGACTTCAAAAGATCTTCTTTTATCTAGTAAAGGTATGTTTTAAATTTTGAGAAAAATGTTTATTTTTAGTATAATAAGGTTATACCATAGGTCGTTGGCAGATTTGTTAAGTTTTCAAACAAAATTTTGTATTATACAACACACATTTCAAATCATATAATCATGAAGTAAAATAAATCAATAAATTATCTGGGAAAGCTGTTTCAGAATTTTAATTTTAGTTTAAATAAAATCATTAAAAAAAGATCCGCGCACCAGTAGCGGTCGGTGACTTTTTGTATAAGGGATGCTGAAGTACATACCTACTTAATATCAATTATAAATACCTACAGACTAGCCCACGAACAAGATGCGATTACTGACAAAAAATAGTATTTCAAATTAGCACTATAAATCCTTCATGCTTCACATCGATTATTAGTTCTAAAATTAAATTAATTGGATAGACATTCGAAAGATATTTAACGTATCAATCGGTATATCCGTTATTCAAGCCAAATTGTCAAAATGGTCGCACGAACAAATTCTCTAAAACGTACCGAATTAATCACGTTTTGTTATGCTATTCTGTGCACTATGCCTACATGCATTAAAGTCGTTTTCTGCGCATTGGATGCTCCCATCGAATGCATATACTATTTCAGGCAAAACTTGACAGGCAGAAATAAAAGCGCATGCGCAAATATCAAACTTTTTCTAGCATCGTGGATGCAGAATGGAGCAGAGAATCCACTGTTGCTGGTATTGGTACGTTTACGCGACATTCAACACACTAGCACAGAGAATGGAGTTGTTATTATGTATTTCGGTCCGGTATTTCAGTACGGTCTACACGTCAGGTTTTGTTGTTTTTGGCTGCTGAGGTTGGGACGGTGTCGTTAAATTGCAGCATTTATTGCTGTTTACGGCTAGAAAAAAATAAGCTCAAAGCTTTTTTGCTGAATAAATAAATTACTATTATTATTATATTTATTATACGCCTCAAAAGGAAGGGAAGCGCCGCATCCACAGTATGTAGTACAGAGGGACAGCGTCTGCCGCACACGTGTTTTGTGATGAAAATACTTCATTTTTGTCTATTTATTTACGGTCTTACAAACTAATATATTTAAGATTTTTTTCTTATTTTGCTTAGACATTATTGAAAAATTATAAATACTTATGATCATAAAATAATTACAAAAAGTACAAAATTTTAATAGTTTTATCATCACGCCTTTCAGCATTTTTGGATGTAGGTATAAATTAAAGCAAGTTTTTTAATGAAATAAAATCGATATTGAGTTATAATTTTAAAAAGCTGGTACGGAGAATAATTAATCTTTCTCATTTGAACTGCCCTGTAAGAACATCTTTCGACGTAATTTGGATTCTCGGCCGCTGGCTGGTTAAAGGCCCCTAAGGGGGCATGCATTAATTACGAGAGCTCAAAAGGGGGGGGGGGTCCAGCAAAATCTCACGTTACTTGAAAAGAATATACAAAGTGGCCCAAATTGATCTCACCAAGGGGGGAGGGGGGGAGGGGTCTAGATTGTAAGAAAAACTGCTCATGTAATTAACATATAATGACTATAAAAGGCAACTTTTTGCATTCGGGGCGATGGAAAACAATGGACTTAAGATTTCAATTGCGTAAAGTGAAAATTTACATTGCGAAATGAAGTGGCAGCCATTCATGATACCTGTCATTTTTTTCTGTTGGTATTCCTGAAACTATATTCGTATGAGCTTGTAGCCGACTTCATACGGATACATGAGAAGTGCGTAATTTATAAACACAAACATAAATAATAATATTTAAATGCAGAATGGATTTAGGCAAGATTATTTTTACTTACTGTTAATTATGTTTGTTTTTATAATTACGCACGTCTCATGTATCCGTATGAAGTAGACTACGAACGACCCTGCTTATATTATCAGGAATACCAACAAAACAAAATGACAGATGTAAATTTTCACTTTACAATTGAAATTTTCACTTTGCAATTGAAATTTTAAGTGCATTGTTACTATCGCCCCGAATGCAAAAAGTTGCCTTTTAGTCATTAAGGTGAATCTAAAGGTTTTTTCTAGAAAATATTCATACTGAGCGCGGCCAGTGGGATCAAAAGTTCACCGAGAAAATTTTGACAATCACCTGTCAGAATTTGCCGCGATTTTAACCGTCGCAACTGACGCGTGTTCCGCAACTAAAACATCGTAAAACCTATTAATTTACGTAATAAATGCAAGTAATGTTGTTTTGGTAGATAGTTTATTGTGTTGTGAATGTGTTTCAGTCAATAAAATATACAATAGCTCAAAATTAATCAACAAAATATTTAATTCAAAGTTCAAAATGGTGCTTTTTTAGTGTTTTTTAGTGAATTTTAGTGAAATGGCCTGGCCTTTGACCGGTTAAACAGAAAATAGGAAAGATTTAATTAAAAATATTGTTTAACTGTACTTTTGCTATGTTTGCTTCACAATAAGAAACTCCAGCCCCTTTATCAATTAATAATGACCCGTAATAAATACCCATTTTTTATTGAAATGAAATCTTTTAAACACTTGGACCCATAAGCTTGTTTACACGACAATGTAACATTACTAGACATATGAGGTGTACCTGAGTTATTAAATACAAATGAAACCTGAGATTTATCGGTTCAATATACAAAACCAGAATGAAATGTGTACATTGTGGACTGGTTCCGAGACCCATGATGTCAGAATCGACAGATTCAGTTGTAGCAACCAACCGGGGTGCTTTAATGTGTTTTATTAATTTTTAAATGATGATTAATAAATAAATAAAATAATACATAATAAAACTTATATATTCAGAATCAGTGTTTTTTATCTACATGTGAATATTTTTTTAAGCCATAATTTTTTTCACCGGAGTTCTATAAGATTACAAAACATGTAATTATTTTGGCAAAATTAATTCTTTTGAATTGTGAAACTTTAGTTGGAGGGGTGCAATACATTAATTAATTAAAAATAAGGATTTACCTGATCTGTCATAGAGACATCCACGTATTCTGCGAATGCATATCCTTTACTGAGGCCGGTGGATGAATCCTTCACCAAATTGAAAGCCCTCAGTTGTCCAAATGACATCAGCAACTCTTTAACCTATATATACAGAATCCATTAATCCTCTGCTCTGCACACAGCCACCAAATCATTGTTAATATGTAAATCAATTATTATTATCAATGCATTGTAACTTATGTGTAATATCTAAGAATTATTCTTATATCTTGAAAGGTTTTTGTTTTTAATTTTAATATTATTCATCTTTATTAAATTCCTTGATATGTATAAACAATGCTTAAGAAAAAATTATTAATAAGTTTAAAACTTGAAACCTTTTTCAGCAATAATATATTCTTGCAAATTAATAGTTATTCAGTGAGTTCTTGTGTTTGGACTATATATATGTCAGATATTTAAATAAATTATTGTACATACCGTCATCTTTAGCACCTAAAATACTAGCTGTTAAAGTATATGAATAAAAATAAAAAGTTTTATTTTTTGACTGAGGTGAGTCTTTTATTTATTTTAATTAAGGATTTTGATAATGATGTTGCAAATATAAATGTATTTGTTTAAATCAGTGATTTGATATTAATATTGGAGGAGGGGGAGTATTCATAAATAAATAATAATTAAAAGGGGAGTAAAATAGGTAGTGAAAAGAATATAAATAGCAGATATAATATTAAAGTAAATGGACAAAACTAAACTATTTGTACAGGAAAAATACAATAAATTCATCACACTTTTCATAAAGTAGTCATCATTAACTTTTGTTTTAAAAAGACTTTAGCATCAAATGTCAATACCCTCAATAAGTAATAATAGTTGTAAATGCTAGTCTGACTGTAGTCCGAGTCCACCAATGCGAACTCAGACTCAGACTCAGAAAGCGCGGTAAAGTTAAATTGTTGGTTGATTGATTGAATTGATAAAAGAGACTTGCCTTGCTGTTCCGAGGTGTATCGCTCACTCACTGAGAACATAGATGATAATGAGGGAACACAATGTTAGACAGGCCGCGGTTTTGCCAAATCTAAGCTAGGGAGGGGCAAAAAGCACACGGAATCAGTAAGTTATCATGTCTTTATCTCTTGCCAAGAGCTGGCAGGCGACCTGAAGGCTCTCTAGCTAGAAGCTAAACAAGGGAAATCGCACTCGCTGTAGACCTACAAAGGCCGAGAACCTGCGATTCTCTGAAAATAAATTCCCTGAAATATGAAAATTCCGTGCCATGTCTGAAAAGAAAGGCTGAAAAAAATCACAAACGATTTTGTGCTCACTTCTCCCAACGGACGACCTTGAGGCTAACGAAATCTCTTTCGTCCAATCTCAATAAAGTTGCGCTAGAAAAAATAGATGCGGTGGGTACGTTTGATGCTAAAACCTATAGAAAAAACCAAATGTTTGACGTGGATGATGCTTTTTTCTGCACTACTAAAAGAGAAAGCTGAAAACGATATTCAAAAACATTTATCTTTCTGGATCATGTCCACTGGGCTATACAAGACAACTCCAAAAGATCATCATATTAGTATTATATGGCTGACATAGTATCATATTATTAGATATATTTTATTCTGCACTAGTGTCGCTCAAATTATGATTCCAGGTGTTTTGACAACTTTATATGCTGTATTCAATAAAACAAATGTTTACTCTTTATGCTACGTATGACTGTGCAAACAATATCATCAAATCACTACATACCTGATCTTCGTTAAGGTAGTTGGGGAGCCCTCCGATGAATATCTTGTACGGCGAGTCCGGGACAACCGTGCTCACTACTCCGGCTGGAAATAATCAATACAATACACAATCAATCACATTCTACATCTGCTGAACGGCAATGACGTAATATATATATATATGGTGGCGTACCTGGTACATTGACTGAAGGATTCTCCGTTCCAGGCATCGGTTGGTAGTCATGGGGCCGGCGTATCTTCAAGCTTTGCCCTTTAAAGTTAATCCCATCAAATGCCATGGCTTGCGTTGTCTCGTCAATGGATCTAGACAAAAGATGAGGAACAATAAGTGATTTTAAAATTTCTCTTTATTCATTTAATTGTTGGTTGCATGATTTGAGGATTTTTCGACCACCATGCTAGGCACATGCCCGTGTTGTGGTAGTCGATGATTGCATATTTGACAGTTGTCCATTTTGATTGGATCCATACCACCAAAGATCCATCTGCCGAGCGATTCTATATCTTTTGTGACATGATCTCCTGTCAGGTTTGTGTGATTTATTTGCTTTTTCTATGTACAATGTTTTTGTACATTAAATGAATAAATAATTATTCATACCAGGAATTCGTGTTTAAAACGATCTAAACTAAAATATGTAAAAATCACAGAAATCTGACAGGAGATCACGTCCCTTATCTCGATAACGATTCCACAAAAGATATAGAATCGCTCGGCTGGTCACTTTTTCAAAAAATTTTCAATGAACTGTTGGCTGTCAGTACCCGTGATGGATGCGATGAGCGAATTTATACATCTATGGTCTACAATGTCAATACAGCAGCAGCACATCTATCACTTTGCCAGTGGGGGATGTTAAGTTATCAAATGACCCAGGAGTATTTGACAGCCATTCTGTTGGCACAAACATATACGGCTTTTCTGCAGTAGCTTAACCGTGAATTCGTTAGTCAAGTATTGAAATAAGTTAAACATACTAACCGAAACTCAAGGAAAGCAAAATTCTTGTCGAGATTAATCTGGCAAGCGAGAACTGGATTACCAGCGGCCTGAGCCAGCCCGGAGAGGTGCATCTGTTGGTTGAAGAACTCCATTGTCTCTTCCTCTGTCACACCAAAGGGAATGTTGCCAACATATAACCTGTAAATAAAATGAAAATGCTACCGGTTAAATTAACATTAACATTATGATAGCATTTTAAAAGTAAAAATTTAGCATTATGACAACATCTCCAGGGGAAAATCTGGTAATTATTCCACTAACTGCCGCACTTTTAGACACAGATTATGGAAATTCCACTTCGTTTTAACAATTACCACAAGAAACATGCACTTTACATGCACAAAATGGGTTATTAGTTTGGGTAAACTAAGTAAATCATGCATATTTGGTTGAAACAAAACTCACGCAAATGTCAATGGGTACAAAAAAAAATAATCCCATGAAATACTTTCGAAATCATTGAACATGCTTAACACGAATATTTTTTAGAAAATATATTCGGTAAATATCGGTTCGGACTGGCCACGCTTATTACGAATAATTTTTAGAAAAAAACTTTAGATTCGCCTTAATTACTATAAAAGGAAACTTTTTGGCTTTGGGGCGGCGGAAAATAATGCATTTTAATTTTCAATTGCATAAAACCAAAATTCGCTTCGCGACTGACACAGCGAAAATCCGCGGCCGTACATGTCACTGTGATGCTTTCTGTGATGTTGGTATCCTTGATAAATTAACAAGAGCTAATACGACTGTAGCTGACTTCGTGGGATAAGGCGCGTAATTATGAAATTTGTCTAGCGGGCTTGTTTGTGTAACATGGTTTGTGATACAAAAGAAAGTGCCCCTTTATAACGCCTACTCGCGTCAAGGCAAGAAAAACATCCCAGTTTTCAAGTGGCTTAGCGGCTACGCTAGGTTTGTGTAACATGGTTTGTGATTCGCGGTATTTCATGTAGGTATCCCACGAAGTCAGCTACAGTCCATAACATTGACAGCTACGGCCGCGGATTTTCGCTGCGTCGGTTCGCGAAGTTAATTTTGGTTTTATGCAATTAAAAATTAAAATGCATTATTTTCCGCCGCCCCAAAGCCAAAAAGTTTCCTTTTATAGTAATTAAGGCGAATCTAAAGTTTTTTTCTAAAAATTATTCGTAATAAGCGTGGCCAGTCCGAACCGATAATTACCATATATTCATATTAGGCGTGTCCAGTGAAATTTGAAAGTTCAAAATATTTAAATGGCAGCAAAGGAATTATTTTATACAGAAAATTTTGAACTTTGAATAAAAATTGTGCATCTTTTACCATCTACCCAAAAGTAATTAGTTGTTTCTTGTAGCAATTAAGTTGAAATGTAGTGTAATTCAAAAAATCATAAAACTGCGGCGGTTAATGGAATTATTACCGAAAATCTTATGCGGTCAAGCAATAGACCCAAATGGTAATTGAATAGCTTAGCTAGCAAAATTGGAGTTGAGAATTACATGACTACAACTTACCTCCTGGCCTGCCTAGTGATGGTTGAACCAACGACGGGCACTGCAGCCTGAGGAGTGTCTGCAACAATATTCGCCGGAATCTGACCGGCGGCTTGCATTGCTTTGTACTGAAGAGGTGTGATATGTTCAAAGCCCGGTGGCGGCACATCCCAATATAGAGAAGGCTTGCGCCTCCTCGATCTGGTATTTCTCCCGCTAGGTGAACGAGACCTACTCCTTTTGCGTTCCCTGCGATCCCTACTTCTTGACCTCGACCTTTTCCTCTCTCGGCCCTCTCGGGAACGCGACCTGCGGCGGCGTTCTAAAATTTACAATCAACAGTCAACACTCCGTTCAAACGCGTAGATATTATTCATATGAATTTTAAACATCGTCACCAAGCTTACCTTTGTCTTCACCCATTACTTAAAACACAAACGTTTTGTTTAAAAAATTACAAACAGAAACGGCGGACGCTCGATCAATAGAAAATGGCAGAGAACCGCGAGACCATAGAAAAACCACGAATTTGAATCTATGGTCGTTGTCTTTGGTCTTTACCTTTAAGGTACTAACACACTAGCTCACGCAAGCCGGCTTATGAGCATGCTCATTAATGAGTACGCTCATTAATGAGTACGCTCCTGTCAAAAATAGTCAACTGTACACATTTGCTCAATAATGAGCAGGCATGGTTTGAGCTTTCTCGTGAATGAGCGTACTCAAAGTCAACATTTGAACAGACAACATGCTATTTAATGAGCATGCTCATGTCAAATAAAGTCAGTTCATAAATTTATAGCTTGCAACGTAATTATTTAAGAATCTTCTGATGAAAGAAAATAAAACGGTTGATTTGGTTCCAAGATATCAACAAATCCGAAAATGACTGAATAATAAAAAATAAATGGTAATTTCAATAGAATGTGGTTTTATTCTAGAGGTAAAGAAACTTTTAGGGATATCGGAAATCTATTGTGGGTATTTTAGTGACCTCGTGTTCCAAATATATTCGTGATTCCCATAATAAATCACGAAAAAGAAGGTCCTTTCATCTCCCCAGCGGGCTATTTTGACATTTCTGCAAAGAATGCGCAGGTGCAAACTGAGATCGGATTGAAATGAGCATGTTCATAAGCTAGCCTGTTCATACATGCTAGAGGCTTCCGCTTCGACCCAATAATCCAATAAGCACGCTCATTAACCAAACGGCTGTTGATTTGTGAGCATGCTCATTTGGTTTCAAATGAGTATGCTCAATACTAGCAACGTCACTGACACACGTGCTACTAGGTAGCATGCTCTTTGGCTTCAAATGAAGTCCCTTCTTCAAACAAATTATCTCATTTCAGACTCAACACAGTTACGTACGGTACGGCATCAGCTCCATATTTAGCGACAAGATGTCTACAGCAACTTGCTCTGGATACACAAGAATCTTCCCCAGACGCAAATCAGCGCATCCTGAATTACTTTTACGTAGATGATCTCCTTACAGGAAGTAATGAATAATTAATTAATATAAGTAATGTGTAATTAAAGTATATTTGAGGCAGGTTCCAGAGTGAAAGATACTCTCAGTATCGCCCTGGTGTAAGACCACATTCAGAATTTAAACGTTGCTTGAAATGGCTTCTGCCGTGTTTGGTGACCAGATCTGAATAGCCAGGTACTTCCCTACCTTCCTCTGCCCTATCTCCTTCCCCTCCCCACTACCTTCAGCCTCACAACACACCCCAATTGGGGATGCCATAGTCCCACTGGCTCCAGACGGGAGCAGTTGGGACTCTTGTGCGGTTTTCATGTAAAAAAAAAATGATTTGAGACAACGCTAAAACTCAAGTATAGTATAAATTCTATATTAAAATCTGCCGGTATGAATCTACGAAAATGGAAATCCAATGACGTCAATCTCATCTCGGTTGAAAAATCCCTCAGTCTGTCGATTCGACATTACTGGGAAAATCCGAAACCTCCAAAACACTTGGTCTGAGTTGGAATTTTACTTTGGATACACTTAGATATCAACATACTACATCTTCTGTAAATTCATCTATTACTGAAAGAAATCTTTGGTCACAAATAGCGTGATAACCATTCGACCCTCTCGGTCTAATTGCTCCAATAAATATCACTGCAAAACTGTTCATTCAGGATCTATGGCAATTAAAAATTGACTGGAACTCAGACGTTCCAAGTCATACTCAACATTCATCGCTCAACTTTCAACATCAGTTAAAAGACATCAATCTACTATCTATACCTAGACATGTACCTACAATTAAGGAATATTCGGAATAACAAGGATTCTGCGATTCTTTGAAACGCGCATATGGAGCATGCATCTACAAGTAGAAGTAGAACTTGAACGTAAATAATATTGCATACAAATACCTTGATTGAATATTGTTCAAATACATAGAATAATATTGTGTACAAGTACCTAGAAATTACTATCATACAGGTGTTCATTTTAAAGCACCAGATTTAAATCAAATCAGATCGAAATGAATATCTATCCATCGAAACGAATATCTCCATCAATCTTAGGTAATTGTTGAGTATGGGAACGCCATGCCCATGGCGTCCTCCATTATATGGTTCAGGTCCCATCAGGTTGTAGAAATATACGGCGTGGAATGAGCGGGCGGGTTGTGTGCCGTTGAATTATTGGTGATTCATCTCGTCGGATGACGGATGGTGTATATAATCGATGATTATGATCAGTGGCGGCTCGTGACTTTCCGGTGTGCTAGGGTGCTAATATGAAAAACATGGCATCATGGATGTTGTCGTATGCGAAAAATATTTTTTTTTTCAAATATCGGTGTTTTGTATGAAGATTTTTCAGGAAATCGGTGCGGCGCACCGCCAAACTGAAACTTCTTGAAATTTTTCATACAAAAAACTGATTTAAAAAAAAAAAAAAATATTTTTTTCGGCCACAACAACATCAATAATGCCATTTTTTAAATATCAGTACTATAGCACACCCAAAAGTCACGAGCCGCCACTGATTATGATTAAAATTGCTCGGTCAAGCCGCCATTTTAGCACATCGGGATTTTACACTTAAATACCCGTAAAATATAGGTTCTACAGTAGCGATCATATTGTACCGGCTGAGAATTTAAGAAACTTATCGTTCACATATTAAATTAAACTGAAAAACCCGCCGATTAAACAATTTCCATTTTAAATTTAAATCCACTTGTTGACTGTCGGATTCACGTCCTGCCCTCAAGACGCGAATCCAAAGAGTAACGGCAATCGATGAAGAACTCCCTGTCGTTTGAAAGTTTAACTAATCGGAGAAAAGGTGAAACCATAAGTGGCCAGTAAAAATAATTGAAGTTATTAATGTAAACAAATATTAATAATCCTGGGGTAATTTAGAACAGGAAAATAATTACTTGGGCATTCTAATTATTTTCATAACAACCTTACCAAAAGTTAAAAACATCCTGTAGTTTTACCTTCCAAACACCAGTTTACTAAATTAATTATAAATCATTTTCATCGTCAACTATTACATTCTGGACCGCAAGCGTTACTAGCATCCATTCGTTTATAATTTTGGCCGCTTGGTGGACGACGCACAATACGCAGTGTGCTTAGTAAATGTATAGTTTGTTTCTGGTCAAACCTACGATAATTCAACCATTAATGGGAAATCAACCGCATTCTAGACTGCAACCAACACGCCTATTTCTTATATGCGGTGTTGATTACGCAGGACCAATATTAAATCAGGACATATTCGTAGTAAATCAATAATCAAAGTTTATTTGTGTATCTTCGTGTGCTTTTCTACCAAGGCAGTTCATCTTGAGCTTGCCACTGATTTATCTACTACCGGTTTCATTAATTGTTTCAATCGCTTTATTGTTAATTTGGTGGGCGGGTATGGGTACCGCCCTCCTGGGAACCATTTATTGGATGACCAACACCTCTGCCACGGGTCACCCCAAGTGGTTCGCTACATTTGGTGACTTAGCAGGGGTGCCCGGGTTCTTGGGGGTAATGTCTGTCCAGGTCTTGATAGCGGGTGCGTCGGCCCACCTTCTGCGTGACGGGCTGGATTGGGAGATGCTGGTTGAAGGAGACACTTTACAGCCGGTTACCGCTGTCCGGGCCGCTCGGTAGTTCAGGGGCCCCCCATGGGCTGCCCCATCAACGAGTGTAAAAACCCCGCCGCTGCTGTTGTGCCGGTTCGTGACCGAAGGGGACCCAGCAGTAGCGTTTGGGGCGCATTGGGCAACCTCTCCAGCCGGACTCTCCCTGCCCAGAGCTTTAGGTGCCTCTAGACGGGTTGGATGTACGGAAGAGGAGACATCGACCCTCAGGAGACAACTAAGTAGCTCTCGTAAAGCTTTCAAATCGGCTGTACTTTTGGCTAAACGAGCTGCTTGGCATAATAGAGAACTCCAGTCCAATTTTTTTATTTTTTTTAATGAATAAAGACCTTCAAACTTAAATAACTGCATTTTTATTTTTATTTTTATAGTTAGTTTTAATAGTTAAAATAATTGTCAAAGTTTTAATTTTTAAAGACTCCCAGAAACGCACCGTATCTATGGTGGTCTTTACCCACCGTCCCCACCGTTAGTTTTTTACTTTTTAAGTTGTCATTTTGAATCAGTGATGTCATGTCGAGGGAAATTTCCCTAGATCTAGGGGAGAAAAATATTTTTTAGGGATAAGGGAAATCAGGACAAAATCTAGGGAAATTTCGAACTCTGGCAAAAATTTTGGTAATTATCGGTTCGGACTGGCCACGCTTATTACGAATAATTTTTAGAAAAAAACTTTAGATTCGCCTTAATTACTATAAAAGGAAACTTTTTGGCTTTGGGGCGGCGGAAAATAATGCATTTTAATTTTCAATTGCATAAAACCAAAATTCACTTCGCGAACCGACGCAGCGAAAATCCGCGGCCGTAGCTGTCACTGTTATGGACTGTAGCTGACTTCGTGGGATACCTACATGAAATACCGCGAATCACAAACCATGTTACACAAACCTAGCGTAGCCGCTAAGCCACTTGAAAACTGGGATGTTTTTCTTGCCTTGACGCGAGTAGGCGTTATAAAGGGCCACTTTCTTTTGTATCACAAACCATGTTACACAAACAAGCCCGCTAGACAAATTTCATAATTACGCGCCTTATCCCACGAAGTCGGCTACAGTCGTATTAGCTCTTGTTAATTTATCAAGGATACCAACATCACAGTGACATGTACGGCCGCGGATTTTCGCTGTTTTATGCAATTGAAAATTAAAATGCATTATTTTCCGCCGCCCCAAAGCCAAAAAGTTTCCTTTTATAGTAATTAAGGCGAATCTAAAGTTTTTTTCTAAAAATTATTCGTAATAAGCGTGGCCAGTCCGAACCGATATTTACCAAAATTTTATTACATATGACAGTATTACTGGTATTATTTATATATATATACGTATATATATTTTTTGGAATTCCTATGAATCTTAATTATTTTTCATGTACTTACATGCCATGTTATTTTTAACACTGACAACTCAAAATGATATTAGGGAACGTACCCATACTACGTGACACGTTCGGGGAGAGGGGGGGGGGTCTTCAAAATACCACGCTTGTTACAAATGAGCGGCGGGTTGCTTATGATTTTTATTTTGCAAAGTGTTTTTTTTTTAATTTGGAATTCAGTTTCTAATTCACTGGTGAGTGTATTCATACTTTTAAATTATTACTTCACGTAGCAAAAAGTGTTTTATTTGGAAAATCACGGTATTATTAGTATATTTACCAAGTTCCGATATCTTTCCAATTAATTATCATATTAATTAACATATAACAGGATTAGTGTTACACAATCAGGTGGCTACGTAGGTAATTGCGTAAATGTGAAATTCTAGGGAAATTTCACTTCTAACTGTTGGCAACACTGTGAAGAATCCAGAATAATCATGGCGGATAATGACTTTTAGGTGTGAGGTGTGTTTTTTATTCAAGATTAACTGCTTTTAATATAGAAAAACATTGATAAAATGTCCACATTTCACCGCTACTGTTATTGTATTTAATCAAAGTGCAATATAAAAACAATAAATCATCTCTTTCATTGCAAATACGTGTGACGTCGTGTTTTGTGTCAGGCGTTACTTTGTAGGTGCATTGTTTTATGTATAATACATACAGAAACACTGGTATTTATAATACACTGATCATGACGAGTGTGTAACAACTTGTATAAAAAGCCCTACACTAAAAACAATTTGAAAATACATAACCAAATGTCAAAACATGACATGACTTTAACCTCAAATAGACAAAATTTATTGCAGATTGTCCGCAAATATAGCCCTTTTCGTAAATTGTTGAGGGCCTAAATTATGTTTCAATAAACACAATAACTATTATTTATCTAAATCTCTATAAACAGTATGAAAATAAACCAAAAACACGAAATGTTGAATTGCATAGGTACGCGTGCACTTCAAGTCATTTCAAATGTCAATACAATACAATTCACAGGTGACAGGTTAACTGTGACGTCACGGTTAACCATTTCAGTAATGCCAACTTAACGCTGTGTTTTCCGAAGAGGTACTTTTTAATAATTTATTAAAAACTCTGCATTTAATATTATGAAATAAAACTTATATATTCAGAATCAGCGTTTCTTGGTCTATATGAACATATTTTTTTAAAGCCATAATATTTTTCACTGGAGTTCCTTATTGGGTTAAAGATGTTGGTAACTCTAACCCATGGAATATTTGTAGCGCCATTGAAAAAACGGGTAAAGGTTCTGATCGGTTTTTATCTAGTGTTAAGGTAAGTCCACGGAGCACGCCATTATGACTGCGCTTCACTGGGTGAAGGTCTGCACAAAGAGGTACGTAATCGGTATCTTCTTAGATATAGCTGGTGCCTTCGATAATGCATGGTGGGAGATGGTATTAACTAAATTAAAGAATCGTAATTGTCCAAGAAAACTTTTTCAAATATCTTGCGATTATTTTAAAGATAGAAAAATTATAATTTCTTTTGGTGATTGCATCATTGAAAGAGATATGGACATGGGTTGTCCCCTTGCACGGGATTTCTGGAATATTTTATTCGATGACTCCTCCAGGTTACCCTTACCTGAAGGCACTATTGCGATTGATTACGCAGACGACAAATTGTTTGGTCTCTGGGGACAGTAAAAAAGAAGTTGAAAATAAAGCTGAAGAAGGTTTGAAAATGATTCTTAACTGGGGAAAGGAAAACAGACTGACTTTTGCTCCCCATAAGACCGTGGGTCTCCTTATGAAAGGCTCCCTAAGTAGAGGTAGAAACCCTTTCATAAAAATGGGAGATACTGCAATCCGTTTTGTAGAGAGTACTAAATATTTAGGTGTTACATTAGACAGATCGTCCTCGTTCTTGACTCACGTTAAAAGCGTTTCTAGTAAGGCCCAGGCTCTCTTCTTAAAACTGAGAAGAATCTCAAATGCTGAATGGGGTTTATGTTTCCCTGCGCTCCGTCTATTATACAGATGCGTATATGTGGCACAAGTCTCATATGGTGTCTGTGTATGGGAACATCGACTCGGTAATTCACTTATTCATTCAGCGCTTAAGAGGGGCCAGCGAATCCCCTTACTGGCGCTTTCAGGAGCCTACAGAACAGTATCATTGGATGCTTTGCCAATTTTGGCCGGCATTTTGCCAATTGATTTAGAAATTAGGGAAGTTTTGACAAAGAAGTGTCTGAAAAGAGGAAGTCCTGTAAACCACCTTAGTATTGAATTAATACCTGGTGGAGCAGTGCCTCTCCCTGAACTTCTAAAGGTGATGAGAATAAAAACGCTGAGTGAATGGCAGATGAGATGGGATAGATCGAATATAGGAAGATGGACCTTCTCCTTCTTTCCATCAGTTAAATATCTTTCCATATGGAAGGGGCATATATTTTAACGGACCACCATATCACCCAATTGCTTTCTGCGCATGGGGAGTTTAGAGGTAGACTTCACAGACTGGCTCTATCATCCCATCCCAACTGCGCTTGTGGTGATACCGACCAAACAGCCGAGGACATTTTGTGGCACTGTGAGATTTTGACGGATGCTCGAGACGAAATGATTGATGGTTTACAAGTTATTACGAGACCTGCTTGGAATACAGATCTCGTCTCGAATAAGGTGAACTTTGAGTGCCTGAGGAAATTCACGAAAGTTTGGGTTGAGAGATGGCCTGTTCTTAGAGTCGCTGAGTAGCTGTAAAACAACTTAGGTACCAGGTGTATTTTGCTTCTGAATTCACGGACACTCTTCATGATTCCTTTATATTTACCGCTTGGATTTATTTGTTATGATTTATGTGTTTTATTTATTTTATTTTATTAACATTTATTTTATTATATATTATGATTTATGTGCTTTATTTTACATGTGCGTTATATTATTTTGTTCACTATGTTTAAAAAAATGTATATAATTGCCTTGCGATTTGTTTTTTTAATAATTACTATACTACCTGTTAATTTATGCCATGTTCCTTGTTTTGTTTTGTTTGTCTTTAACTGTTTCAATGTTTTACTGGATGAACTGAACTCCATTTTTTCCCCTATCCCCATATGGGGGTGTGCTGGACCTCGTCCCTGCTTCATCTTTAGTTACAATACTAATTTTGCAGATCCTTCTCAAATCTATCTGCGCCTCCCCCAATGACATGTGCAGGCTTGAGGCTTGATCAGACGACCTTGACTATCCTTTGTACTGCCTCTGACTACCCAACGCTGAATTTTCTTTTAGTCTTCGGGTATTTTACCCCAAATATTCAGTTAACATTCTTTGAGGCTTCACTGAGTGGTTGGCTAAGGGACACGGAAGCTAAGTGTAGTTTATGGACAGACCGAAAGCCATTCACATTTTTTGTTGGTACTTGCCAATTGATTTGAGATTTATTGTATTACTTATGTTCTCTATTTTATGCAGGTGCTTGCGGGTTTTTACAGATGCAATGCCGCCTCATGGAGCCTCGTGAATGAGTTTTTCTTTTGCCCTGTTTAATTTATCTATGTCTTATTAATTACTAACCTATTTTTTGCATTTTGTTTTTCCTGTTAAGCACTTGCATACTGCTTACTAACAACGTATGCAAGGACACTGGAGGTCTAGATTCATTCAAAATAAATAAATGTAGCTTCGTTTAACAAAAAAAAATAGAAAAAAATCAGTTACTTATACCAGGGCGGGTAAGAGGTGGATTACCTCCACTGCCCATCGCCTTGCACCGCAGTAGGTGGGTTGGATACATACGTCCGTCAATCCTGGAAAATCTGAAACCCAGTATCCTACCCACCCCTTTTACCTTATTCCTCCCAGACCTTCCTTCCTCTCGTATCTCACTTAAAAAACCCAGCAAATAAAATCATGAATTTACAACCATCAATAATTAACATCATTACAGCGGCGAGAAGTAGGCGTCCCAGGTGCGGGCCAAAACTGTTGGTGAATTACACTAACATTCGCGGCGTGCACACCAATTTAAACTCTGTCCACCACCATATTTTTTCTCAACGCCCCAACCGACTTTTCCTGTCTGAAACACAGATAGCCGAGCCTGTAGACGCCTCCTATCTGGACTGCCCGGGCTTCACCCTCGCAGGCAAGTTCAGACCTAAAGGAGGTGTCTGTCTCAATAGTCGAGCTAACGTCAACTGTGTGCGACAATCTTGATAGTACGGTAAGATTCTTACGTGTTTATACCGCTCACCGAACCTTAGCGAATTAGATACGCCCGAGCTCTTCAAATATTTAAGCGACACTATCGATGAACTCTTTCCCCGTTACCCTACGGCAGAGTTTGTGGTCCTGGGGGACTTTAATGTTCATAACGAACCTTGGTTGAAGTTCTCAGGATCAACAGACTCGGCTGGACGACAAGCGGAATCCTTTGCCCTTTGCTACGAACTGGAGCAAATGGATCAGGAGCCTACAAGGGTTCCTGATGTCCAGACTCACCGTTCCAATCTGTTAGACCTATTTTTAACCACTGTGCCACACGGTTACAGGATTGAAGTCACAGCGCCTTTAGGATCGTCCGACCACTGCCTGGTGACGACATCAATCCCTGTAAACTTCAGACCGCCAAATGAGAGGCTGAAAAGAAAAGGGTGGCACTATAAGTCTGCAGATTGGTTCGGTCTGCGGGCACATTTTAATGCTTTCCCGTGGTCAGTTGTCTGTTTTCGGACTTCGGATCCTTCAAGATGTGCCCAGGAAATTGGTGAAGTCATCACATCCGCGATGGATGGCTTCATCCCATCTACTGTTAAGGAAACTGGTGTAGGCTCAAAGCCGTGGTTCAGTCGACAATGCGCTGAAGCAGTGCGACAAAAAAACGCGGCTTACCGAGCCTACAACACATCTAGAACATCCGAAGACAGAACAGCTTACAACAAAATGGCAAAGGAAACCAAGAGAATCATAAATAGGTCAAAATTGGAGCACGACCTGCAGATCACCAGAAAGCTGGTTGCATGCCCGCATGGCAGCAGGCAATTCTGGTCGCTTGCGGGCTCAATAGGCCGCAATTTCTGCAAATCCAGTCTGCCACCTCTCACCAGACCTGACGGTTCACTAGCAAACACCGCCACCGAAAAGGCAAACTTATTAGGTAAAATGTTTGCGGATAACTCAACCCTCGATGACCAAGGTGCGGTCCCGACGTCGGTTCCTCACTGCGGTTTTCGTATGAAAAAGCTGAGGATCCGGCATCGGGAAGTACTCCATGTTTTACGAGGGCTAAATATTAATAAAGCTAGTGGGCTTGATGGAATACCTGCCCTGGTACTGCAGAGGTGCGCTGCAGAAATAGCTCCAATTTTGACGAAGCTTTTTAAAATATCCCTGAAAACTGGCTCTGTGCCCTCTGGTTGGAAAAAAGCGGTTATCCATCCTATTCCAAAGAAGGGTGACCGCTCCAACCCGGCCAACTACCGCCCCATAGCGATCACATCAGTCCTGTCTAAGGTGATGGAACGTGTGATCAACGACAAACTGCTCACATACCTCGAGAAGAACAAAATTATTAACCACCGTCAAACCGGATTCCGGCGGAACCGCTCGTGCGGTGATCTTCTAGCGTATGTGACGCATGTTTGGGGGCGGTGCCTGGAACGTTTTGGTGAGAGCCAAACGGTTGCACTGGACATTTCCAAGGCCTTTGACCGGGTTCGGCACCGAGGACTTGTCTACAAACTGCCTTCTACGGGCTTCCCGCATCCTTGTGTATGTGGATTGCCGACTTTTTGAGAGAGAGGTCGATTCAGACGGTAGTCGATGGTTTCATCTCTTCCTCACACTCGATAAATGCTGGCGTCCCACAGGGATCGGTTCTGTCTCTGACTTTGTTTTTGTTGCACACAACGACCTTTTGTCATGTGCACCAATTCACTGTTACGCGGATGACAGTACAGTCCATGATTGCTTTTTGTTTGACAAGCCCCCAAAGGGCTCACAAACCCCAACGGCTCAGAGGGCTTTGAAGCAAAGAATGGACGGTTACCTCGAGAGTGTTTTCTCTTGGGGTAAAAATAATCTCGTTGAATTTAATGTTTCAAAGACCCAATCTTGTTTGATTACGTCTAAAAGGGATCGAAATGAATATCTAGTATCCTTCAACGGAAGCAATCTTCCGAACAGGCCCTCCATTGATATGCTTGGTGTAACCCTAAGTGACCAGCTCAGGTATGGTGGCTCCATCGAAGCCAGAGTAAAGTTAGCCTCCAAAAAACTGGGCGTACTTTGGAGGGGACCCACCACTTTCCCAACGGCGTTATAAGGAAACATATGGTTTCCTCCTTCACCGCACACGTCAAGACTCTACTTTTTTTTTGAACGAAGCTACATTTATTTGAACGACTCTAGACCCTCCAATGTCCATGCATACGGGGTTAGTAAGCAGTATGCAAGTACTTACATTAACATTATACAAAAGATAAATAGAAGTAGCAGCCCGTGGAATAATTCTTCTGAAATAGGTAACATCAAAAAGAGATAATAGTGTTAGTAAAAGAAAAAGAAAAATAAAAATAACGGCTATGACCAGTCGAAGAAACCTTCTGTGAATAAAATAAGTAATGAGGAAAAAACAGTTATATGATTATGTTATAATGTAAGTAATTACTATAGTAGCGGAAATAAAATAAAATATATTAAAAAAAAAAAAAAAAAAAAAAAAAAAAGCCAGAGAAAGTATTCCATAGACCACCGGGCAGTCCCAATGAGAATGCGTATAGCTATCGGCCCAACCGCAGACGATGCTCGAAGTCCGCGTCCTTTAGCCGGTTCCCCGATTTTGCCTCGAAGAAATGTACTTGGGAGAGAAGGGGAAGTTTTTGAAGACCTTGAGGAAAGATGAGCGTCGGGTTACCGGAGGGGGGACGGAAGGACATCGAGACCGCACGGTTACGCCTCAGGCCAACGCATGTCGATGGGGGAGGCGCGGGCGGATCGCGGGAAGACCGCTCTGTTGTATGTTCGCCTGGCAATGTGCATGGACAGGAACATGAACATGAACTGGGCCTACTGTACAGGGCCCGCAGATACTTTAATAGTACACAACTGCTAACCCTGTACAAATCACAAGTGCGCCCCACGGTTGAATTTCGCAGCCACCTCTGGTCTGGAGCTCCAAAATACCTGAAAAATACCCTCGACTATGTGCAGAAACGGGCGGTCCGTTTGATAGATTCTCCCATCTTATCAGATGGATTGCAATATTTAGATCACAGGCGTCGGGTGGGAATGCTATCCTTGTTCTACCGGTATTGCAATGGAAGATGCTCCGAGGAACTAGCGTCATTGATCCCTTCGGCACCGGGGCATAGTCGGGAAGGTCATTTCTTCGACTCGTACTTGTGTTCAACAGTTCGGCTGTGGAATGATTTGCCGGCCTCTGTATTTCTTCCTTCCTACAACATGGGTCTCTTCAAGACCAATATTCATTCCTTCCTCTCCTCAAAAAGACCCTCCACACAGCATCCCAGATGACATAGGCCCTGAGGGAAATTATTTTGGGGAGTCAAGGTAAAAAAAAAAAATCGCACGACGTGGAAAATGTGCTCATATCTACTTAGACAATGCTGGGAATTTTGCAGGAGCTTCAAATGAACTCAAATTAATCCTTAACATCTTTTTACAGAACTCTTCGACTCAGAATGAACATTCGGATTTTTTTGGTTCTCACTCTATTCAATGGCATTTTATTCCAGCTAGATCTCCTCATTTTGGCGGATTATGGGAAAGACCATTTGACCAGAGTTCTCAGTAACTTGTCATTGACATTCGAGGGACTGTATACAGTTTTAACGCAGGTCGAGGCTTGCCTCAATTCTCATCCTCTTACTCTTCTGTCCACCGATCCGTCTGACCTTACTTCTCTTACCCTTGGTCACTTCCTTATTGGCGAATTATTGGTCGCTGCTCCACAACTGGACCTGACTTCTGCGAATCCTTGAAGGCTGTCCAGATTTGAACGGGCAACTCAACTCGTTCAACATTTCTGGCAAAGGTGGTCTAAGGAGTACATCTCTCTTTTGCAGGAACGAGTGAAATGGAGGACAAAGACCCCAGACGTGCTGCAACCAGGCTCCTTGGTGCTGCTTTCCGAGGATAATCTACCTCCCACCAAGTGGGCGCTCGGTCGTATTCTGAGCTTACACTCTGGCGCAGATAGCACCACACGAGCGGCTACTGTCACTACCGCTAAATCAACGGTGGTGAGGGCTGTCAACCGTCTGCTGCCCATTTAACAGACATCATCATCATCTCAATCACAATAGTGACTTTTTAGTGACATTCCCTACAGTGACTTTCCCTAGTGAGATCGAAAACAGTGACATTTCCCAGTGATACTCACTACCATGACATTCCTGATATGTAGTGACTTTCATCGAACCTTAAACATGAACAATCATTCTTTGTTAACCAAATTAGTTTGTCAAAGCCGGGAGTGTGTTGGATGTTGTGTGTTGTGATTGTCTTATTTCATATTTAACGTCATTTTAGCACTGAACACTTTTAATTTTGTCATTTACCTAATCTCGATGTGTAGAGCCTCTTACCTTAAACTTTCATGTCTATGCCACCTTTTACTAAAATATTGCAATGAATTTTGTGTCTATGATCGCTTTGTCTGTGGCCGTGTCTAACTTTCTCTTTTTGTTTATAAATAAGCTTGTAGACCATTGCAATATCACAGCCCCAAACATCGGGCAACGCAGGCCGTCGAATGAGTTATTCCCAAGCAGCGGGTAGCAACACCAGGGCTGCGCAAGAACAAGAAGAGCGCCGCAGGGCTGCCCAAAATTAAGAGCCCAACACACAGAGGTCTCAACCCAACACCACCTCTGATGACGAGGACATTATGACCCTCCTGCACGGCCTCATTAAGGTACGAGGAAGGCTGGCAGCCTGCAAAAGCAGGGATGAGAAGTCGCTCATCCTCATGGAACTTTTAATGACCATCAATGGCTAGCACGGCCCCAGAGGTCAAGCTCCTTATGTGGAATGCTTGCAGCATTCGACAGAAAGTCGAAGAATTACTTGGCCTGGTCAACAAACAGCAAATTGACATCATTCTTCTCAGCGAAACGCAGCTTGATGAAAAAACCAGATTGAGAGTGGCAGGATTTGACAAACATAGAAATGACAGACCACCCGCAGCGGATAGAAGATCAAAACCCTCGGGTGGCACGGCGATTCTAACCCGCCAGGGCCTTCTGACAACGAGACTCCCAACGCCTGTACTTCAAAATATGGAAACTCCTGTCATCAGGATGGAGATAAAAAACAAAATGCACACCATTATCGCTGCATATTGCCCGTCACTGGTGTGACGGGCAATATGCAGCGTTTTGGTAAACAATATCATGAGAAGTGATCTCAACAAGCTGTTCGCGCTCGGTGCAAAAGTATTCATAGCGGAAGATCTAAATTCCAAACACAGGCACTGGAAAAACTACAGAGCCAATAAAAACGGAAATATCCTATTCAATCATCTGGAAAGCAACGACTATCAAGTACTCGCACCGGACAAGCCGACTTACTACAGATCAAATATGAAATATCCAAGCACTCTCGATATTGCGCTGGCAAAAAACATAACAACGATATCTCCCCTGGTGACACTGGACGAACTTCCATCCGACCATCTACCAGTGAGCTTCACGATAGGCGGAAAAATCACGAGAATAACAAGGACTCAACTCGATTTTAAAAAAGCCGACTGGAAAAGATTTAAAGAGGAGATCAACGCTCAAATATACCTAACATCCGAGACTCTAACCACGCCAGCCGACATCGACGAAGCCGTCCAATCGCTGACTGACATAATCCAAAGAGCACGAGACGATTGCATTCCCAAGAAAAAAATCCAGCCCTTTACCGTGAAGCTAACGCCGCACATAAAATTCCTGATCACAGAGAAGAATAGACTTCGCCGAATCCATCAAAATACCCATGAGAGGTGCTTCAAGACAGCAGTAAACTCTCTGGGAAGGGAAATAAAAGATGAAATAGCGACCCTCAAAAACACTCTGTTGTCAGCGAAAGTAACATTTATTTATTTACACCTCTTTAGGCTTTTACATACATATATATATATAACAATATTAACGAAATTATACTAGTAAATAGTGCAGGAAACTACTGTTTAAAACACTTGCACAAAAATAAATACAAAGTAAAAATATTAGGTATTGAATTTGAACCACACAGTATGTAGGTACAAAATACAAAAAATCCGAAATAGTTTTTTTTCTTTCAGCCAACAAAATACTGTCAATGTGTTAGTCAATTTTAATAGCTTTAGCAAAATATTCCCCTATTTGATGAAAAAAACTTCAATGAGGTATGCTTATATAATAAAATTGATGTACTAAATATATCAACAACATCGGAGTATTTGTTTCCAAGCTGTTGAATCCGTCGCATAGGAGTATAATATTGACTTGTTGACTTAGAATTGCTACAATAATATGGTAGGTACTGTCTTGTGACTGACCTGCCTGGAGTATGAAAAGAAATTACATATAATAAATCAGGGGTATCAAACACTGAATTTATGATTTTATACAAACAGGTTAAATCGGAAATGATTCTACGATCAGATAATTTTATTAAATTTAATGAACAAAGTACGTTATCGTAATTTAGGCATTCACTAGGAATGCCCATTTTAAAATTCACATATCTTAAAAATTTATTTTGGATTCTTTCAATCGCATGTGAATGAACCTCATAATTTGGGGACCAAACCGTGGAATTGTATTCTAAATGACTCCTTACGAGTGACATATATAATGTTTTTACAGTATTGACATTGTTGAAATCACTAGATACCCTTAAAATAAATCCCAACATTTTCAAAGCTTTATTGGTTATTATTTCTATATGCTTGATAAAGTTGAGTTTCGTGTCAAACCAAATACCTAAGTCATTGATTTCCGAGACAGATACTAACGACATATTGTTAATGGAATAATCGAAAAATATTGGATTCTTTATTCGATAAAACCTCATAATTTGACATTTGCTTATGTTAAGTTGCAAGCGGTTATCATGACACCATATAATAAATCTCAACAAGTTATTTGACAATATATGGCAATCATTAATGTTTCTGATTGCTTTAAATAATTTCAGGTCGTCTGCAAACATTAATACTTGAACATCATTGAAAATATATAACACATCATTAACAAATAATAAAAACAGGATTGGACCTAAATGTGACCCCTGAGGAACACCACTCGGAGCAGTGAATTTGTACGAAAATGTACCATCAATTTTAACAGCCAGTAATCTGTTGATCAAGTAACTGTTAAACCACTTATATAGTGAACCACCTATACCGAGTTTTTGCAGTTTATTCAGCAGTAACTCATGATTAACTTTATCGAACGCCTTACTCAAATCGGTATAAATAGAGTCAACTTGACATTTACTAGACATGGAATCAGATATATAGTTTTGATACGTTAATAAGTTAGTAAGGGTAGATTTTCCAGTAGAGAAACCATGTTTTTCAGAAGAAATGACGTGGTTTAATCGGAAAATAATTTTTTTAAGAAGAATTTTTTCAAAAACTTTAGGAATTGTTGATAAAAGACATACCGGTCTATAGTTAATCACCTCGTGTTTATCACCTTTTTTAAAAATAGGTGTTAGGTAGCTGAATTTCCATTTAATAGGAAAACATCCTGTTCGTAAAGACTGATTAAAAAGCAAAAATAAGGGATACGCTAGATTGGTAGCACAATTATTCAGAAAAACAGGAGGTATTTTATCTGGTCCACCGCTTTTACTTTGATCTAGTAATTTAAGTTCAGTCAGTATATCATTATATTCTATGTGGATACAAGATAAATTAAGATTATGATCAGTGGTAAAATTTGATACTGTACTAGCAGAAACTGGTGTATCACATTCATAAACACTTTTAAAAAAATCAGCAAAAAGGTCAGCGATACTTTGAGTGTCTTTGGCCTTTTTACCCGCATATTCCAAGTTGGCGGGTATACCAAAGTTGTTATTTTTCATTGATTTTGCATAGTTCCAGAAATACTTTACATTATGATTTATTGAAGTTTCAACATTATTAATAAAAGAATTGTAGCAAATTTTTGATAAGATTTTGCAATCTTTTCTAATGTTTTTAAATTCAATATAATTTGATAAAGACCTGTCTTCTTTATATTTCTTATGTAAAACTTTTTTAAGGTCAGTTAATTGAACAAGTTCTTTATTGAACCATCTCGGATATTTTGATTCTTTGAAATGAATAAGTGGGATTAGATCTGAAATAATTTTATCCAGCAAATGATAAAATGATTCAATATTTTTATTAATATCGCCTTCTTTAAGAAATGACCAATCTTCCTTGTGGAGACGATTATTTATGTCCTGATAATTCGGAAATTTTTTGATTGCCTTCTTTAGTACAAGGGATAATTATTGCTAGTGGGGGATGGTGGTTGTCTATCGGAAGAATAGACTCCAATGATTTATTTATAATCACATTGCTCTCATTTGACAAAACTAGATCAAGAACACGATTATTAATATTACGTACATGGTTGAATTGGATTAAATTAAAAAGTAAAGACATATCTAGAATTTCTCGTTCATAGTCGGTTGCTGGTATTGAATTAAAGTTACTGTCTAAATTGTTAAAATTGCAATTAGGTAGGTTGTAATCACCGCAAATAATTATTTTATGATTTGGGTATTTTGTTATTACTAACTCAACATCTTCACAATGTTTTTTATAGATTGATATGTTAGAATTAGGAGGGATATAAACAGTACCAATAATAGTTTTCTTAAAATCACCACTTAACAATACGAGCAATTGTTCTACATCAGTATTTTTTATTTTAAGTATTTTCGAATTAATGTGTTTGCAGACCGCTATCAGGACTCCACCTCCTCTTGTACTGGAGCTAGTATACTGACTCCGGTCAGCTCGGTGGACATGGTGACTATGTAGTCCAAGCTCCGCTGAGAAGATCGATGATGTTAGCCAGGTTTCAGTGAGTATGATGACATCGTTTGAGAAAGATGGAGCATTTACTCTGAACTCCTTTAGTTTTGTTCTGAGGCCCCTGACGTTCTGGTAGTAGAAGAGGCGTTTATATGGCTGGAGTTTTTTGGTTGAACATTGATAATTTTAGGTGAGTTGTTAATATATTTTATAGTTAAATTGTTTTCTCCCTTATTTTTCCGGTTTTCTAATTCCTTCCATACATTTTGAATTTCTTGGCGCTGAACCCACGTTAAGTCTTTTTTGGTTTTGATACTGACATTTTGGTAGTCTATCGCCTTTTTTTGAAGAACCAGTTTCACTTGATGTTGGTCTGACAGTTCAATCTTGATCGGACGTATTTTATTCATTTCTTTTTTACCTAAACGGAACATTTTAATTTCAGAGGTATCAACCTTTTCAACTTTGTTTAGGATACTCAAAACTTTGTTCTTATCCTCCCTCATGCAGTCAGTTTGAGTATCAGCTGAGCACTCGGGTACATTAAACATTATAATATTCTTGGATCGTAATTTTCTCTCCTCAATTTCCGCTAGTGTTTCGCAAATTCCAGGTAGGTCTTGGATGGATTGTTGGACCTGGGGCGGTTTCTGTTGTGAGATATTTGTATAGGCCTTCAGCTCACCTTCTAGGAAGCCCACTTTCGCCCCAACTACACTAATATTACCCAAAAGTTCCGAAAGTTTAGGAGTCAATTTAGCCATTTGTTCTTTGGTAAATTTATTACATGGATCCATAATGGTACTGTTTAAAGAGTTAATTATATTACTTGCCATCGTAATAAAGTGGTAGGGATCACACGAATCCATAATTAGCAGTTCGAGGTAGAAATATAATATAAGAAAAAGTTTAGCTCCCCTGGATCACGTACTCGGGATAGTATGCGTAAATGTGAAGGTATAAAGTTTCGTACACACACACTAGAAGTAAGTTCAAATTGACAGTTCTGATGACAGATTTATAATTATTTTGTTTTTGATGTATATTTTAACTTCGAGATTAGAATTACTTAGAATTCTATCACCACACTAAAACTTGATTTGCACTTGTAATTTAGTATTTCCTATGCGCACAGGTATAAAATTAAGTATTCTTATTTATGTTTTAAACTGGAGCAGAAACAAAACCGTGCACTGTTTACATGTAGTATTGTTGTATTGAATATCTACATCTCTAAGTAACATCTCTAAGTACGGAGGATAACTCGATTTGGAAAATGTCAAAGGCCCTCCGCTGTCAGGACAACAGTATCCCACCCCTACAGTAGCCCAACTCCTCAATCATGGCACTCTCAAATGAAGAAAAGGCAAACACCTTGGCTGACGGATTTGAAAGAGCATATCAAACAACCGACGGGATGGAAGACCCGGCTGTAAACGAGACGGTGAACAAAGCACTCGAAGAGCTCGACCTCCTCGCCCAAACGGATACGGAAGAAATACATCTTTGCACTTCGAAGTAAGTGGCCCACATTATAAGACGCCACAAACGAAAAAAGGCCCCAGGCGAAGACCAAATAACTATCGCGCTGCTGAAACATCTACCGCAGAAAGCAATTATTTTTATCACAAAAATATTCAACGCCTGAAAAAAAAGATCGCTCAAATCCGTCAAGCTACCGCCCTATCAGCCTACTGCCTACAATGAGCAAATTATTGGAACAAATCATCCTAAATCGATACCTCCCACATCATAACGAAAATAAGACCCTACCGAATGAACAATTCGGTTTCAGATGTAATCACTCGACGGTCCATCAACTGACACGTGTCACAGAAGACATCTCAAGAGCTTTCAACACCAAGAGATACGTTGCCATGGCACTTCTCGATCTCGAAAAAGCCTTCGACACAGTATGGATGGACGGGCTCATATACAAACTGTATATCACCAACACGCCCATATACATCATAAGAATAATTCAAGTATATCTGAAAGACCAATCGTTCGTCGTTAAGGTGGGAGAGACGAAGTCCACAAAACGAAATATCCCCAAGGGCGTGTCACAAGGAAGTTTACTGGGACCGCACCTTTTCAACCTATATACACGTGATATTCCTCCACTCGTGAATTGCGAAAAGGCAATCTACGCAGACGACATGGGCCTGTATGCCACATCAACCAAAGCCACAATAGCCATTAAATACCTACAAAGAGGCCTTGACGAAACTTCAGCCTACTACAAAAAATGGCGCCTTAAGCTGAATGAGGCCAAAACAGAAGCCATCATGTTTACGCGTCGAATCAAACACCGAATTCCGCAAAAGAAAATTACCATGAGTGGAGCTGCACTTGATCACATCTCCAAAACGCAAAATCAAAAATGCTCCAAGCTATGGAGTCGGTAGGCCCAATTTTCAACCGAAAAAGCCCGCTGGCTGAGAAGAAGAAACTGCTTCTATATCTGACTCAGATTCGCCCATCCCTGACATATGCAGTACCCGTATGGAGCAATATAGCCAATACAAGATACAAGAGGCTACAAACCCTGCAGAACAAATGCATCAAAATTATTTATAACACCCCGATGTACACAAACTTAGATAGAATACATGATAGAGAAGAAATTCCGTCATTACAAGAACATGCGCACCAACTAACTACGCAATTCTATAGTACATTAAATAATAATAATAATCCATTGATCAAAGGGATGGCAACTATGAGTCAAAAGTCGACCTTCCTTTCCGTTACAAGCATAAGATGCCAAAACACCTCATATTAAAAGCACCTGGGGATGATCACGCCGAGGATGACACAACAGACGAAGACTGAGGCCATTTTTACGCTCAAATACCTACCGTTCCCCGACCTTTCCTAACAACCACCTGACAAGTCCCTGACCTACCCAACATTCCACACTGACGCTCGCACCTACTTGGCACGGTATTTCTGGCTGGCGCTGAATACTGCACATTCCATCTTAGCAGGCCAGTGGCGTGGAGGGGGCGAGATTCTCGGATTTTTTTTGCGCTCGATAGGCGATGGTGTAAAATCCAGCGCAGATCGGGCCGGGATTAATGATGATGCTTTCTTCCCAATTTTTCCCACTAGGCATAGGCACCAGGACCAACCCCAAGGACGAGACGCTGACCTGAAGAAAACAAAATACTTACATTCAGTAAAATTAAATGTAAATTTCCTGAAAAAAGTTCAGAACTTTTGTTCCCCCTCCTTTTTCACTGCAACTTGCTGAGGTTTTTATCCAGTAAAGACTTTTTTCCTCACGATAACATTAATGTAAAAGTAAATTCAGTCAAGTAAATAATCACCTTCAGAAGGTAATAGTTATAAGGCCGAATGAGCTGTAAAACTAGTTGGTTAGAACATGAAAGGGCATTGCAAAGCCCTAGAGAGTTAGAGGATTACGAAAGAATCCGCAGAATCAAAAAAAAAAAATCCAATGTCATTCTTCTTTTCTCAATTCTCTTCTGTTCTCGGTTTACTTTAATAATTCTTACCTTCAAATTGCCAGTCAAGTGTTCAGAATCGAATCACTCTCTCTCTGTAAATTAATTCACTGAATAAATAAAGTTTACAACAATATCCAGTACAAACATAAGTGTTTTACTATACAAGAATAACCTCAAACCAATACATCTCTCTTAAACTGTACGCCAATCCTTGGCGTGAAAACAAAGGCTGTAGACTTCTGGAGAACACGACCCATACACACTTGCTCATTTGAAGCCAAAGAGCATGCTACCTAGTAGCAATTGATACCTAGTAGCGTGTGTGTTAGTGACGTTGCTAGTAATGAGCATGCTCATTTGAAGCCAAATTTTGGATTTTGGGTGGAAGGGAAAGCCTCTAAGCACGTGTGAACAGGCTAGCTTACGAGCATGCTCATTTCAATCCGATCTCAGTTCGCGCCTGTACATTCTTAGTAAAAATATCAAAATAGCCCGCTGGGGAGACGAAAAAACCTCGTGTTTCGTGATTTATTATGGGAATCACGAATATATTTGGAACACAAGGTTACTAAAATACCCATAATAGATTTCGAAATTTCCCAAAAGCTCCTTTACTTCCAAAATAAAACCACATTCTATTGAAATTAGCATTTATTTTTTATTTTTCAGTCATTTTCGAATTTGTTGATATTTTGGAACCAAATCAACCGTTTTATTTTATTTCATCAGTAGGTTCTTAAATAATTGCGTTGTAAGCTATAAAATTACGAACTGATTTCATTTAACATGAGCATGCTCGTTAAATAACATGTGTGTTCAAATGTTGGCTTTGAGCACGCTTATTCACGAGAAAGCTCAAACCATGCCTATTGCCTGCTCATTATTGAGCAAATGTGTACAGTTGACTATTTTTGACAGGAGCGTACTCATTAAGTACGCTCATAGAGCTGATAGAGCATGCTCATAAGCCGGCTTGTGTGAGCAAGTGTGTCAGTACCTTTAATGATCTCTCACAATTTCCCTGATTTCCAATTTCTGTTATTTACTCTCATATCAGGCTCGTATTGGTTTATACATGATTGGTTTATTTATGCTCTCGTATCTTATTTATGCTCGTATCTAATTATCTAAATATCGTAAATATCTATGGAAACTCATGAAGATCTACTGGGCCAGCGACGATTAGAAATTTTGAAAATAAATGTTATTTATAATATTGTGAATTGGTAGATATACGTCAATTTTTGCTATGGCAGCCAATTTTATTCGCCGCTCTTTGGTCCAAATACACAAATCATTAATTCTGTATGTATTTCAGATTATGTATATCCAATTAATCTAACCTCTAAATTGATATGTCAAAAGTTTTCATATTTTTAATTTTCGTTGATTTGTTTGGAATGTAATGCCGCTTTTCGGTCACCACATTTTCAAATTCTTACAGATTTTAGCCCCACCATTGGAATTTCTTTTCACATGTTGTTTTTCGCTAGAAATACAAAGATTCGCATTGTACCACACGACTCCCCCATTTACGATTATTTTTTTCAAGCAATTTTTATTATTAAACTGCTTATTTAGCGCAATGGCCTCCGCTTTCTTTCGTAGGTTGCAGGTTGGACTCCTGCTGCAGTATAAAGACATGGATTTTGTACTTACGGTCTGGGTATTATTTCCGGCTATTAGTGCCATTATTGTGATCTTGACTATTAGGCGGCTTTTCACGGGTCGGTAAGGAATCAACAGAAACTGGGTTTTGTTAGAATGCCGAAATGCTGTGGGTGCTCCGTTCAGTATATTTTTATTGGCGTCTGTACATGGCACAGGAGTGGTGTTGCGTACTTTCATTATACAGGCAAACGGTACATGATTTCAGTAGCTTCTCGATATTATCTCGTTATCGCTGAAATCACTTTGAAACTTTTAACTAACATTTTTTTAGTTATAAAAGGATTTTGAAAAGTTCTTAAGGCTAGACTAGTAAATTCCACAGTCTCGTCGTCACTCTCACTTGATGACTTGCTTGATGCAGGATCGTAAAACAAATCTGTAATACCGATACTGATGTACTAGCTACAAATGTACTGATATCGGCAGACGCATGCGAGAGTACATACAACGTGGCGTTGCACAACTTTATCCACATTTTTGCTGCTTGCGGGCATTGTTGATTTCGTATTAACCCACGAGGGAGCCACCTGATGATGTAAGCCTGATTAAATCTGGCTTCCAAGAAACTGAGCGTTTTGTATAGGGCCGGCAGATTCTTCAATAGTGACCAGCTGCTAATACCAAACAAATCTCAAGCAGATCCAACAATTAAATTTGGGAGCCACTTCTGGGCTGGGGCCCTAAACTACAGGCGGTGAACTGATTAACAATCCGTTGGACCCACAATAATAAATCCCTTCCTACAGCCCCCATCTTAGCCCGCCTGACAATGCTGCCCAACTGGGTAGAGATATTGTTCCCTTTTACACCGTATAGACAGGGGCGCTCTTGTAATGTTTTTTTTTTTTTTTGTTTATATGAATACCGCACAAGAGTCCCAATTGCTCCCGTCTGGAGCTAGTGAGATTATGTCATCCCCAATTGGGCTAGATGTGAGGCTGAAGGGGAAGGAGATAGGGAAGAGGAAGGTGGGGAAGTACCTGGCTATTCAGATCTGGTCACCAAACACGGCTAAAGCCATTTCAAGCAACATTTCAATTCTGAATGGTGGTCTTACACCAGGGCGATACTGAGAGTATCTTCCACTCTGGAATGTGCCGCAAACATACTACAATGAATTAATTGTGAAATAACACAAATTAATCAAATAAAATTTATTTGCCACGCCGGGATTCGATCCCGCGACCTTCGGATTGCGAGTCAAGAGCCTTACCGCTGGACTACGCCGGCCGTCAAATGTATGACATAAAAAATAAAAATATGGCATGGAAGCATGTCGATTGCCGCAGAGCTAAGACTAACCCCTAGAAGACGAGTAGTATTTTGTAAATATCTGAAAACCAAATATAATATTGAAAATTATATTTGAAATAATTGACAGGCTTCTACAATATCAACTTTTTTGCTTTCGAATTTTCATGGACAGGAACAAAATACATTAAAAACTTCTAAAACCTATCTCTACATCCACACATTGCAGTTCATTTGAAGATGTAGTCATGATTTCACTGCACTGCTATTGTAGTGCGTCGTACCCTAGGGGACAGACTTGCAAAGCGGCAGAGCCAACAAAAGTTATGTTTTTGGGGTGTATGTGAAAACAAAGGCGAGCTGTGAGAGCTGCAGATGCGATTGAAGTAGTATTACACTTCCTTTGATGTGATCTTTCGCAAAAACGTCCCTAGAAATTAGCCAACTTTAGGGTAAATGATGTTGATAACACTTGTACACTGGTTCATATAAATATTGGTTCTCTCTTATTTCTATTATCTATGGATGTCTCACATTATGTGTAGTTGATCAAACGCATGTATAGTATAAGCCAAACTATAATGCCGGCCTGAACATGTAAGATCCATTCTCGCGCAGTTACTGACATCACAATGAATGTAATCGAAAGAGAAAGATGCTTAAAAACATATGTGCAAAAGAGAAAGGAGTGGGCGGGGAGGCATGCCACTTTTTAAACCCTAAATCCACCTTTTGCATCGATTTCTGTATCAACTTTGGGGGCGGAATGACCAAATTCAATTTGGGAGGCGGGAATGGGTACCGCCGCCCCGGGAACCTTTATTGGATAACCAACACCTCTGCCACAGGACACCCCAAGTGGTTCGCTACGTTTGGTGATTTAGCAGGGGTGCCCGGGTCCATGGGGTGAGGTTTGTCTAGGTCTTGGAGGCGGATGACCTGGACACACTGAACCCCATATTCCTACCCACCCCTTAAACCCTTTTCCTTCCCAGAACTCTCCTCTCCTTTCTTTCCCAAAAAACTCTCCACACAGCATCCCCAAAGATGACATAGGCCCTGAGGGAAATTATTTTCCTCTGGGCCCTCTGTGTGGATCTCATGTAAAAAAAAAAAAAAAACAACGAATGGGCGGCATTTAAGTTTGGGGTATACTATACCAAAGCCAGTAACATTTTTGGCAGTGAGTATAACATGCTAATAATAAGTTCAAAGATAATACTGGTTTGATGGACGTGATTGTCCGAAATCAGTCCAGTCAGAAAAAAGTGGAATAGTGCTTAAAATTTGTTCATCATACTTATTTTGCTAGTACCTACCTTTTTTTTACTGCTTATTACATTTTTCTTATAAGTTTATCAATTAAAAAATAATCATCATTATCATCACATAGTATAAAGTGAAGTCGCTCAAAATGTATGTGCGCGTTAATCTTTTAAACTACGCAACGGATTTTCATACGGTTTTGACCAGTAGATAGAGTGATTGAAAAGAAATGTTTATATGTATAATACATGTAAATTATATTAGAGAAAAGCCGAGAAATTCAAAGAAAACATATTTTTGTGCGATTTAAAACGGCTGGCGGGCCGTACTATAGTCACTTTTGAAATTCGTTCTACGGAAGAGATCGGAAAATAGATGTCTTAGAGTAAGTAGGTATTTGATTTTCCCTTTTCAAATATCCAGTGTTGCATTGCAAGCATTGTATAATTAGTGGCGAGTTAATTACTTAATATGTATAATACATGCTTATTATAGTAGAGAAAAGCCGAGAAATTAAAATATTCAATTCAGGTAGCGGGCAGCTGGCAAGCGGGTGGTGTGGATTTTATAAAGGTTGGGTAATGGCGTTGTGTTTCGTTAGCCACAGCAACGTGTGTCTGGGTCTGCTAGTAATTAATATTTGACATTTACATTTTTCTTATAAGTTTTTCAATTAAAAAATAATAATTAATATTTGACGAGTCAAAGTATTTCACCAAAAAATGTAGACGTAATTTGTCTCGACGCTACCTAGTGGGAGATTTAGCACGTACAATGCCTTTCTCATATAAAATAAAGTTGGTTGTTTGCAGGTGGAAAAATGTAATAAGCAGTAATTGTTGAATGAAACACCAGTATATATTGAATTATTTGGCGGGCAGGAGATAAGCCGACGTGGCTCAGTGGATAAAAGCAGTTGACCGGAAATCAGAAGGACGCGGGTTCGAGTCCCGTCGGCGGCATGTATCTTTTCTTGGGAGATTTTTTCAATGTAGATGAGTGTTTCAGGCTAATAATTATTACTTATAATAATTGTTACCCTTTGTACTATGCATAAAAATCTTGTCTTAAACGTTAGTTTATCAATTAAAAAATAATAATTATTATAGAGTTGTTTATTTTTCTAGCTTTTCTCCTTTATCAGTAAACAAAAATGCCATGGCAACATTTGCTCCGTATTACGTGGACCCAGTCTTCAAGAAAGATAAGTTGAATGCTCTCATAGAAACCGAAGAGCCGACAACTTTGAGCACCACTTCTGTTAAACCACCGCTGCCATACGAATCATCCTCCGATCTCTACGATGAAATTGTCGGGTAACAATACACATGTTCTTTATCTTTACAGAGATTTAATTATTATTAATTAATACTATATTATCAAATGGATTTTTAAAAAATGTGATTACTGCACAAGAAACTGCCCCGACTGGAGCCAGTGAGGCTATGGAATCCCTTATTGGGATATGTTGTGAGGCTGAAGGTAGTGAGGAGGGGAAGGGGATGGTGGGGAAGTACCTGTCTATTCAGATCTGGTCACCAAACATGGCTAAAGCCATTTCAAGCAATGTTTCAATTCTGAATGGTGGTCTTACACCAGGGCGATACTGATAGTATCTTCCAGAGTGGAAGATACTATCAGTATCGCCCTGGTGTAAGACCACCATTCAGAATTGAAACGTTGCTTGAAAATGGCTTTAGCCGTGTTTGGTGACCAGATCTGAATAGCCAGGTACTTCCCAACCTTCCTCTTCCCCACCTCCTTCCCCTCCCCACTACCTTCAGCCTCACAACATAACCCAATTGGGGATGCCATAGTCTCACTGGCTCCAGAGGGGAGCAGTTGAGATTCTTGTGCGGTATTCACTGTAAAAAAAAAAAAAAATTATCGTTTCATTCAGGAACCATTTATTGGATAATCAATACCCCTGCATTTGATCACCCCAAGTGGTTCGCTACATTTGGTGACTTAACAGGGGTGCCCGGGTTCATGGGTTGAAGTTTGTCTAGGTCTTGGCAGCAAACGCGTTCGCCCGCCTACTGCATGGCGGGTTGGATCGGGAGACTGGTTGAGGGGGACCTAACCTAGACCTTTCGACCCATTGCCTTGCACCGCAGTGGGAGGGATGGATTCATAAGTCCGTCACTCCTGAACCCATTAACCCCCAGATTCCTACCTACCCCTTGTTAGGAAAGAAAGAGTTTAGATACATGTGTGTACAGGTTTAGTACATAAATATAAACAGGTGTGTGTTGAAAAAATGTATAAAATCTGCCAGCTTTATTTTTAAAGGGGCGCCACTGGTTGATTAACCAGGCTAGCAGATGGGAAAGCAATAATCCTCTCTCAGGGCCTTGGGAGTTCAAACTTTAAGGTTAATATAAAAGAATTTAAAATGATAGACAGTATTGATAAGGAATAATAATAATAAATTTATTTGTACATATTTATAACATAAATAGAACATTAAAACATAATTAAAGTATTTAAAACTCACCCCCCTGGATCGACCAAAATTCAATTATCTATCTATCTATCTAAAATAAATCACAGGCCTCTGGTTTTCTCAGGAAGCTTCTATTCCCGATGTAGAATCTGTCAATTTACCTTGAACTAAAGACTAAAGAATAATTCGCTCCAACCATGGAATAATAATTGCAAATCCAGGCGAGTCTATCTTTCCATCTTTTCGTCAGGCTAGACTCCTTGTAAGAAAATGATCTTCTATTATTTATTGTATTGCCTTGTTACTCGGCAAATAGTGGATAATTAAATCCTTTGTAAAATAGATTGCGGTTATTTCGGTTTCAATAATAATGTATAATAAACATTTTAACGGTGCTACGAATAATACTGGTCGCGGCCTTTTGATAATGAACCAATTAGGTTAATCAAGCAATCATTTTTATTAAATTAATACACGAAAGAACTTGTAAAATAAAAATCACGTTCGACTTCAGTATAGAGTCCACCACCACGGGCTCTACGCTAATGAGTGAAGCTCCAAGCAAATTTTCCAGTACTCAATACCTTATTCGAAAAATAATTGAAAAATTTAGCTTCCAATATTCAAAAATAAATTTACATTGATGTTTATTTTTTTTTTATAAATCTTATTTAATCACCTCTTGAAATTAGGTACCTGCTTGCCTAAATCTATGATAAAATAAACTGCGAGTTATATTAACAAATATTTTATCATAACACCCTCATACATTTTTCCTTCCCAGAACTTCCCCTCATTCCTTTCTCCCAAAAAGACCCTCCACACAGCATCTCCAATGATGACATGAACCCTGAGGGAATTTTTACTACGGGCCTCCTGTCTTTTTGATAATCATTACTTAAAATAAGTATTTTTTTTCTTCATAAAGAATGGTTGATTTAATTTCATATTAATAATATATTGATAATGGCAATGTGGACACTTCCTGTGTAATTAGAAGTCAAAGGGTTTATCTCACCCCGTGGTAGTATTATTTTTTTGTATTTTCTACACAATTGTAATTTTATTTTCTAAACCATTTCAGCAAATTCACAAATTACATAATGAAAGATGGCAGGAAATTACGCGCTCGTCAGCTACTAGAAGAGACATTTGAAATCATCAAAAGATCACAAATAGAGAGATACCATTTATGTGAAACTCAAGCAGAAAAAGACTCCATTGAATTGAGCCCTAAAGTAATCCTGCACAACGCCATCCTGAACACTCAGCCTCTCCTGCAACTGACTCCCATCAAGAGGGGAGGTGCCACGTATCAGGTGGGCATTCTTTTTTTTTACATTAGCTCCACACAGGATCATCTTTGGGCATACTTTGTGGATGGTCTTTTTATGGCAATGAAGGAGAGAAAGTTCTGGGAAGGAAAAAGGTATGAGTTGGTTAGGAATCTGGGGGTCAATGTGTCCAGGGACTCGATTCTCCAGTTGAGGCTGCTCGCAATCGCCGTCGAAAATACATACATTTGTCGACTTTGTTATTCTAGAGTCTCGTCGAAGGACGCCCAACATACTTAGATGCCAAACGTCAAAAGCCATTCCACTCGTATAACGAGTCGAACCAGTCGACACCGAATTGTGTTCGCCAGTGAGTGGTTTGGTTTATTTATGCTTCACCATAACTGTCAAAATCTAGTATTAATGTATCCTAACCTAAGAACGTTTTCCGCGGTCACTCTAATTGACAGGCATCATATATTTTAACAAAGTTTTTTTAAGGTATAAGACTGATTTATTGGCGATATTGGATGCAATACATAATATAGAGCAGTACAAACTGAAGCAGATGCTTTGAGACCAACAAAAATATTTCACATCAATATAGATAGTTTTCACAAGAAAATTAACTTCACAAAAAGGAACTCCAGTGAAAAATATTATGGCTAAAAAAATATGTTCATATAGAAATATAGACCAATGAACGCTGATTCTGAATATATAAGTTTTATTTCATAATATTAAACGTAGAGTTCTTAAAAAATTATTAAAAAGTGCATTTTTAAACGTCTCGTCAAAACACACTGTAAAGTTGGTATTACTGAATGGTTAGTGCTGACGTCAGACGTCACGCCTCACCAGTCATTGTATTGAAATCTTTGATTATGTAGGTATGACACAAGCCATCAGTATTAACAACATTTCATGTTATTCGTTATTTCATACTGTTTATAGAGATTTAGTTGTTGTGTTTATTGAAACAATATTTAAGCCTAAATAATTCAGTGTCAAAAATAGAGGTATCTCTATTAGTTTATCTCTATTGTTTAAAATATTAAAAAACTTTGAATATGAAAAAATTGTATAATATTTTACATCAAAATGCTACCTAGAGACGGGCAAAGCGGCTCAGTTGAATGAGAATGAAAAGATCCGGTTCAGTGAATCGGCTCAATTGAACGACTGAATTAAGCTACGGACACACTAACTCATTAGAAGCCAAAGAGCATGCTACCTAGTAGCAATTGCTACCCGCTCACTCGTTCGCAAAGATCCGCGAACCGCGAGCAAGTGTGTCCATAGCTTTGAAGATCGGTCTTACGGAACCGGATCTTACGGAACCGGATCTTACGGATCCCTATGAAGATCCGGGTCACTGAGCCGACTTGTTCACGAACGACTCACTTCTCTATGAACTTCGAATTCAAAATGGCCGTCGTCGATCAGCTGGTAGGCGCTGTATCGCCTGTATCTTATTTGCCTACAATTTTTGCAGTGTGCAGGTGATGCTCCGTTTGAGATAGTATTGATTTTAAAAGCTAAAAATATAATAATTTCAAACAATTTCTATACTGCTCTCCCGTAATAATTTTGAAAAATATAATAACATAATAAATACAATATAATAAATAAATAATTCCACCTAAATAATGTTTTAACTTATCGAATAGTACCATACTTTCTTCCGTATAACTGTCATACAAAATGAACACCTGCTGAAAAACTTTTCAGGAGTGATGACGTCACACAATTCACTATACATGCGGTGTTTTTCGGGGGATCTTGAAAAATTAAAACTTTGAAAATTATTTTAACTATTAAAACAAACTCTAAAAAAAAATTAAAAATGCAGTTATTTGTCAGAAGGTCATTTATTCATAAAAATTTTTTAAAAATTGGACTGGAGTTCTCTATTAATCTGTTGTACTGTAATTTTGCATGTGTTAGCAGCATTCAATTTCTTTTCCGTAATGGTTATCAGCTGTTTTTAGTTTTGAGCAATATACCCGTCAGCCATCTCGAAGCAATAACGCTCATAATTTCAAATTCACACCATAGAAATGTGAAAAACATCAGAAACATAGACAATATACACAGGGCTATATAATCATTTATTCAACCTGTCGACATTGAAGAATATGTAAAAATGAAACATTCAACAAAGTTCAAAGTTTAAAGTTCTGTGCCTCGAACATGACCACTTTATTTCTTTTAGCGACCTACTTGTTCCGTAAAATTATTACCATTGTTAGATTGTTAACCACTCCGACCCATAAGTGTGTTTACACAACAATATAACAATAGCAGTCAAGTACAATAAGCGTGTTTTCACGCTAACGCATGCGTTCCCACCGAAATCGTTATAACTCCATTATTGTTTAATCTTTTCACCGCGGCGGCTGACCTAAGTCATTTCATCAAGTGGCTCACACCGCGCGGCGGCTGACTTCAGTCATTTTGAGATTGCTCTCCAGCAATCTCAACTCTAACGACTCTAATGACTCAATTCTTCTCAGCGAAATAAAGAAACTCTCCTCACAACTGCACTCAATTAATTCAAAACTAGTTTCTTTAGAACAAACAATCGTCTACAATAACAGCACAATTGAAGACTACACCAATAAAATTCTGGTACTGGAAGAAAAACTAAAAAAAATGGACAAACTTGAAGCCGAAGTAATTGAATTAAAAAAGATCGTTACGTATCTGGACAAAACAAACAACGATAGAGAACAACAGTCGCTCATCAATAACATTGAAATCTTCGGTCTGACCGAAAAGCAAGATGAAAACCTATTTTCCACTCTAACTAAAATTGCGTCAAATGTCGGCCTAATTATTAAGGAAGAGGACATTGAATTTATCACCAGAGCCAAACCACGCCAACATCCTGAAGAGCGAATAGCAGCGGCTCCCCGTGACGCCCGCCCTTGGAATGTGGTGGCTAAATTTGTCAACAAAAGGAAGAAGGATGAGCTGCTGGCGGCCATTAACCTGTCCCGCAAATTCCAGGAAAAATACGGAAATTTCGTAACAAAACACGATTTTGAATTAAATGTTTTGTTGATTAATTTTGAGCTATCGTATATTTCATTGACTGAAACACGTTCCTTGAACAATAAACTATGTACCAAAACAACATTACTTGCGTTAATTACGTAAATTAATAGGTTTTATGATGTTTTAGTCGAGGAACACGCGTCAATATTGACAACTTCAATTTGCGCCAAAAATGACATTTCGATTCCACAGATAAAAATCATTTAAAAATAATCTGGTGTTGTCAGGTGAATGAAACTAGTGGCTATATCATCAATGATGTTGGCGCAAGTGATTCTGACCTTGTTTTCATACAAATTCTCTACATAGAAGGGTCAAAATCGCAGACAAACTTTTTTATTTCGAAATATTTTTTTCGCGCATGCGCAAAAGCTGCGCGCAAATGAGCGTGTCCGGCCGATTACAGGTTAAGAAGAAAAAAGGAATCACTGGAGCTGATCAGAGGATTTTCGTTAACGACCATCTCACGCGGAAGAATAAATCTATACTGAGGTTCCCCAAAGGCTTTAAAAATGAACACATGTATCAGTTTTTATAGGTAAGAAGCGGAAAAATCTACCTACGGAAGAACGTCACTTCACCTCCCATACATGTCTCATGCGAATCGCAGCTAAAAAACCTTATATAATCACCATTACCATGTTAAATCATCTATCCTGTAACCACTATTTTTCTCCTGATTTTTTTCTTAATTTTATAAATATCACCCTTTTAACATTAACCCAACCTGCTCATTGCTCACTAATGCAAAATCACTTAATTAATTTTATAAATATCACCCTTTTTACATTAACCCAACCTGCTCATTGCTCACTAATGCATTCTATAATGTACTCACGCACTTTAATTGATAGTTGTATGTTTTACTTTGCCCAGTGGACTTATGACTATGAACATAATTCATGAATATGATGTTCTTCAAAAATATTTTATAGAAAACAAGGTTACATAAGTAATTAACAATACTTCTCAATGCTTGATTCTTTAATAATTTTTTATCAAAATGCAAGAGGTTTGCGCTCAAAAACGTTGGAATTTCATCAGAATGTGCTGCTCAATAATTATGACTTGATTTTCATTACCGAAAGTTGGTTGGTTGATAGCATCCTAGATGAGGAATTATTTGATAACCGCTATTCTGTTTACAGAAATGATAGGGATATCCATCGAACTGGTAAATCAACTGGTGGAGGAGTAATCATAGGTATTAAAAAAGATTTTTTTGTTACCCCCCGCTCTTGGAATTCAGACGCTGAAGATATTTGGATAACTGTCAATACATCAAAATCAAATCATCATTGTCATAACATCCATATGTGCTGCGTGTACTTACCTAGTGTCGGTCCAAAATTAACGATATATCGGTCTAGTAGGCCGATATATCGATATCGACTTAATTCGATATATCGATATTTTTAAAAACCTTGCATCCCTACCTAGGAGTTTTACCATTTGAAGGGGAATCCCTAGGAAGAACATTTTATAAATGAGTCCTTCGTGCCAGACTTTGCCGAAAGCTTCCTGGGCATCTAGGGAGAGGACTACCAAGCATTGATTGTTATTGAAGCCGTTGGTAATTTCTTCAACCACCCGCAAAAGTTGGTGAAGAGTAGAGTGGCCCGATGGAAAGCCGTGTTGGAAGTCGGGGATGAGTTTGAGGTCGTCGACTATTTTTTTGAGTCTGGCGAGAATGAGTTTTTCAAGAATTCTACCTGTGCAGGGGAGTAGGCTGATTGCTCAGTGGTTTTGGGCCTGAAGGGGGTCTTTGCCGGGTTTGGGGATGAGAATGACATCAGCAATTTTGTATTCCTGTGGGAAAATGCGGAGTCTGAAGGACACGTTGCTGATTGCTATATGAGGGCGCAGATGCCTTTTGAGGGGAGGCATCTTAGAATTTTGTTTGAGATGGCGTCTGGTCCTGGGGACTTTTTGGTGTTGAGAGTTTTAATGACTTTGGTGATTTCCTGAGGGGTTGTGAAGGGGATTTGATCGTCGGTGGGGATTTCGATCATGAGGGATGAGGCTTTTGATTCTACAGTAGCAACGAATTGAGGGTTGTCGTAGGTCATGGTCGGGGGAATTATTCTTCGAGGCTGTCGGCAAAAGTCTCGGCTTTGTCTCTGGAGGAATAAACTGTGCCTTTTGGGCCCGTAAGGAGACATATTCTGGTGGGGGTTTTCTAAAGGATTTGGAGAGTTTCCAAAAGGCAGTTCTGTCGTCTTCGAGAGTGGAGGTGAAATCATGCCACTGTTCGTCTCTGAATCTTTGGAGTTCAACTTTGACTTGGTGGGCAAGTCGGTTCATGCGAATGCGATCGATCGAGTTATAACAATTTGAAAGCTTATTCATAACTTTTCAAAAACAGTTTTTAGTATTCGGCTACGTTCAGAAATGTTTAATTTATGGAGATTTAATTGCGAAGGGGAAATAACACAAAGTCTTTATAAATCTGACAGTACGTTTAAGACAAAAACATGCACAATCGCAAAATACCTGAGTGATTAAAATATACTTAAAAAATATTGTGTAATTTTATTTATTGATGTCTGGCGACCCCTACTTCGAAATTCACTGCACTAGATAATATACGGAAATTGTTTTTATTTTAGTAATGATTTGGGCCAAGTAAAACAATGATCTTATTTTCGGCTGCTTAAAGCGTTTTAACTATATGGATGGTATGCGGTCGCAGGTGCCCATCCCGGTGACGGAGCGCCGTGCCCGCTTCATGGCCCAGCGCTGGATCCTGGAGGCGGCCAAGGACCGCGACTACAGCAAGCTGAACATGGCCAAGCAGCTGGCCTGGGAGCTGATGGATGCGGCCAACAATCGCGGCAAGGTTGTCAAGCGTAAACAGGACTTGCACCGCCAGTGCGAGGCCAACAGGGCTTATGCTCACTACAGGTATTCTCAATACATTATCTACCCGAGGAGGCTTTACATGAGTTATTGTAACTGCTATCATGATACATGATACCAACCTATTACTGAAGTATAGCAAGGCATGGAACTAGCGGAGGAAGAATGAAATTAGATTGAATGCTGTACAAATTAAATCCCTGAGGTGCGTATGTGCTATGTATTTATTTATTAATATACACATTGAACCCCTTAAGCTAATTTGTTCGCTTTTGGGATCAACTCATACAGGTCTCATAGAAATCGTTCTGTCTCCCAACTATCATGGTAAGAAATATAATCTAAACGGTGTTAGATAGAAAAAACTTCATATTCAAGCTTTATATTAAAATCTATAAGTTAACTACAAAATAATTCACAATGTACACTTTTATAAAAATAAAGTTTCCGATCACAATTTGAAAAAAAATGTTGAAACTTTGGGATTTTTTTTTAAAATTATTTTTAAACGAAACTGCAAAAAAGTTCAGTGAAGAAAACGTTTATAATACATTTGTCTTAATAAATATGTGTGTGTTTTTTTTTTCATTATCAGTAATTTTAGTTAGAAAAAACGTAAGGTGAGCCATTTTTAAAACTATATGTTTATTCCACGGAGGAAGGAAGAGAGAGGAGAAGGCACGAGGGCAAGTAGGCACCACAATTCAAACAAACTAAGCAAGGCACTATTGGGCGTGGCTTACTAGACCAGTATGATTTCACCGCTCGGCGTGAGCAGACGGTTCGTTCATAAACTAAACGGTTGATATGCCATGTAAGTGGGAGTAGGGTATTATTACCTGTTATTGCCATTTTTTGTGGGAGGTATATTATTAATATTTAAATCATTAGAATAAAATAACTCTTAATTTGAATACATCTTTAATATATAAAACTTATTCTACCTTCGTATTAACCCCTCCGCAACGTAAGCAGATATAAGCGTTAGAAATAGGACAGCAGTCAAGTACAATAAGCGTGTTTATACGTCAGCGCGTGCGTTTCCATAGAAATCGTTCTAACTCCATTATTGTTTTAGTTGCATCCCTAAACCAAAAAGTAAAAGGTTGATAGTAGATCAAGCTGTACATCCCTATCAAGTTGTCTATAGAAATACATAACAGGAATCAGCTGTCAGTCGCGTAGTTGACAAAAATATTTACCCGCCCAAATTTACTACCGGCGGCTCGTCCGCCCTCGACATTTTTAATTTTTATTAAATATTTTTATATGAAATGATAAAAAAGTGAGGTGACAAAAGTGTTTATTACACATATATACAATAGAATAAGTATTGTTGTTTACATAATCTGTGATTTTAGTACCGTTTTCACATAAAAACATCACGTGAGTCATTTTTGCCTATTTTTAATGTTTGCATTCTAAATTTTAATATTTACAAATGCTAATATTTATTTGTAATATCATAATTTGAAAGCTTATTTTGTAACCTTTCTAAAACAGTTTTTACTATTCGGCTACGTTCAGAAATGTTTCATTTATAGAGCTTTAATTGTGAAGCGGTAATAACAAAAAGTTTTCATAAAATGTCATTCGTTTGAGACAGTTTAAGGGCTTAAATGGCGAATTTCGGAGGGGTTAAATTAATTAGATAGGGACAAGTTTAGGAAATTTATTTTGTTTTGAAAAGTTTTATTTCCTACGTACATTTTACTATGTACGTGTTACTTAGAAAATGAAACTTTTCAAAACAAAATGTTGCAAAATGTTTCAAAACAATATATTTCTATTGTTGAATTTTGTTATGGAACGAATTTATGGGTGACAAGAAGTTAGGTTGACGTTCAGTACTTTTTGTAAATTAAATATGTCATCAACAAATCATTTCTACAAAAACACATTTTTTAAAAGGGGTGAGTTAGAACGATTTTTTTTCCATGTTATCCGAAGATATCAGCAAAAAGAGGGCTCGTTTATAAACTGTATAATTAAAAATGTGTATTTATTTATTTTTTATTTTTCTTAGGGTTAATCTTCAAAGGTTTTGCCTTTTCAAGAAAGTCTTATTTACTACGAAACAATGAATATCTAAATGCTTGCTGTTAAACTGGCACTTTTCTTTTATTTTGCAGATGGGGATAAGAAGAACACAGCATTAAATAGTATCTAAGTAAAAAAATAATGATTAAATAGTATAGTGAAAATGTTTATTAGTTTCTTTATTTAATCCCCCATCAGCGCGGCAAAAAAAAGTGCAGTTCCGTGAGCAAAGGTACAATCAGTTCTGGTATAACAATGTATATGTACATAATACATTAAAAGAAAGGTAATACATGCATTGAAACCGCATTATTTATTTTCACTTTATAATAATAATAATAGATTTACAGCCTTACTTATAAACGTGTTTTCAATTCTACACAAATGGTAAACAGCTTTTACTGCTGTGTGAAATTTATTAGTAAGGCCATTAGTGTTTTGGTAGTAAACAATTCATCAAATTTTAGGTAGACACAGTGTGGCTATATTAAAAAATAAACATTTTGAGTTTCATAAAATTAAAACAACTTTCAGTTTGTCAAATAAGAGTAGAAAACATAGGAGGGCCCCACTGTTGTTTAAATGGTAATACTAAAAATATAATCATGGTGGTAATCTAAAGCTGTGTAACCTACATTTTTATTAAAAAGGCATAAAAGTGAAAAAAAATATTATTTCATTCCACTGATCTCAAAATTAGAATTGCGTATAGGTACAGTTTGGCAATTAAGTGTAGAAAATAAATGATGGCGCTTCGAGCGTTTTCTAGTTTTAAATGGCAACACAAAGATGGCTCATAAGACAATGAATGTATGTTTTAAAAAAAACACTTCTGCCAAAATGCATATTTCATAGCGTATTTGTATTTTCAAAAAATTTGCACAAAAAACTGTAATTTAATAGAAGTAAAATAAAACAAAACAAGTTTTAAGTGGGCATTTATTTCGATATAAAAACGTAGGTACTTAAAAATTTAAGTCTATTAATTCAACATCCGACATGTAATCATTGTCTTTGTCCTCGTGTGATTCTTCTTCTTCCGTATCTTCATCTTCATCTAAACGCAGTTCATCGATATCATCATATATAGTACTTGTCACATAAATAATTATGTGACTAATGCAGTTCTTGCTTAGGTGGTTATTTTGTCTATGGTGTTTTTTTTTGGACACTGGTAATTTTTGGAAAAGAAAGAGTTCCTTTTTGTTTATGAGCACTTCCTTCCGATCAACTTGGGACAGTTGGGTCGGAAATTGGTCACTCACCAACCTGGTGTTTAAATTTACGTTTAATCATGAGAATCTAAGTCGATTTTAAACCTAAAAGAACGCGGGGTGTTTTTTACGTAACACGCGAGGTTCGTGTACGAGTTATTTATAGTGGATGACGTGTAAGTCCCACTTTTTTCCGATGTGGCTGGTTGGCCGTTTTGTGGATGTATTTCTGGAAAAGGAATCGTGAAGTGAATTGCTCCTGGTGTTGGCTAATATCATATGCCTTCACGACCCCGCGTCGCAAAGTCACGGTCTGCTAACCGTAATACGCCAGGCGTGGATACTGTTGGGGGCCACGTGCCTTTGGATTGGAGTTCGTAGAGATGGCCCGTGGCTGAATGCGCTCCTTGGAGGTATAGCGTCCTCCTGCCCAATTAGAAGGACGACCTTGGTGCTCTGGATTCCGCGCCGTTCCCATATGGGAAGACTGGAGTTCCCGTCCCGTCTCGTGCTTTCTCACTGCGAAGCAAGATCGCGTTCGTCTACCGGGGTTATTTTCGTATAGTTAGCTTAGCGTGTCCATTAGAAGTCCATCTGGTATGTGTATTTTTTATATTTTCTTGTGTTACCTTGGTACGAAGTTTGTACACTTCCTTGCTGCTTTTTGGTTTGGATTCAATACATTTTTATAAAGTTCCTCTTCTTTTATTTGACTGAAAACCCTACCTACATGACAGATAACTACTTGGCCCACTATCCTGAGCCCTGGTCTCTGCTCTGCCGCAAGGTTACCTTTTTATACGAACATGATACGTTTCAGTGGCGCTTCCAACGTGTAAAATCAGTTATTTTCGGTGCCCGAAACGTACTTTTCTGTCATGTGGGGTGGATTTTCAGTTCTTTTGCTGATAATTTTAGAGAAATCAGAGATGAATCGGTGTGTGTGCATTTATTTGGTTTTATATCTAACATTAACCGTTCTGCAGAGATTCTGTGTGTCATTCTGAAAATACACCTCATTGTGTTATGATCATTTTGTTGTGTGAATATTATTGTTTGTTTACCTTTTCGTAAGGCATGTAATTATAGTGACACCAACTTTAAGTGTTGCCATTAAGATAATGTTAAACAGAAAATTAATTCATAATATCTCTAGAGGTGATAGCCGAATTGTTGTTGGGAATATTTTTTCAGTTTACTGGCAATTCTGTTTTAACTGTCAGCTATCTATGTTATGGTTTATCGGAGCCGAGCTGTCAATTCTTGTCGACATTTGTCAGGTTATGTGCTTTGTTTACTTAAAAAGACGCAGAAGTTCATTATAAAATACATTACTTTTGTTTTTTAAACATAGGACGACTTGTGACAGACATTTATCATAAATAATTGTTTATTATAAGCTTGCGGTTACTAAAATATTGGGAGAATATAGTAACGGCACTATTCTTGTTCGCATTTGTGTCCGTTTATACCTTCATACATATAAAGGGAATTCGTGGAACGTATGTTGTAAAAAATAATTATTATTTTAAATATTTACTGCATTCTAAGGTGATTTTAAATAAATTATAAATGGCTTTGTCGTTATTGAAAATCAATGACTATTTTTCGAGTTCATACGTACAGGGTGTTTGGTAATTGACGTGTTACAAATAAATAATTAATTATAACAGTTTTGTTAATCCTATTATTACATTTATTTTCATATAATTATTTGAGAATAATAATTTAATTATAAATTAAATTAAATTTTTTATTTATTCTTTAAAAATGGCGATTTCCGACATTAATGGGGTAACCAAGGAAGAAATGATAAAATTGTTAACGGATCGTAACATCGTTCCGGAAGCTACATTATCAAGTATGCGCGAACAGGCTCGCTCTTTTAATAAAAGTTTGAAAGAGGGGAGTGCTTCCAATATGAATATAGGTGATGATAATACAGGAAGTGGTTCCAATATGAATATAGGTAACGATAATACAGTTAGTTTAGAAAAGACTACAACCGTAATTAATAATTATTACCAATCGTCTTCTCCTCCAACTTCTTCTTCGTCCGTCCATTCTTGGGATTTAAAATTTTCTGGGTCTTCGGATGTCAGGAATTTCATTTTACGCATAGAAGAATTATCCAGATGCCGGAAGGTGGAGTTGTCCTCAGTTGTTACCTCTTTCCCTGACCTCCTGGAGGGAAGAGCTCTTTCCTGGTATAGAACTATTTTTGATGATTCTTTGTCTTGGTCAACCTTGAAAAAGCTCCTCATTTCTCGTTTTGACGTTTGTACCAATCAAACAGAAGCTTTAAAAGCTTTGTTTGCTATGAAGCAAAAGTTTAACCAACCTATAGTGGAATATGTTGAAGATGTTCAGTTAGCAAACTTAAGATTGGATGTTCCACTCTCTGAAGAACAATTGGTGGACTTAGTCTGTGACAGTCTCCAATCTAAATACGCCTTAGCCATTGCTTATTTCTCGGAAAAGAATCTTTCAGCCTTAGTAAGTGTGTGCAGTAAATTTGAAAAGCTTTCAGTAGACAAACCCGCACCACACTTTAATTCTTCTTCGCGTGTTACTTTTCCTAAAACCTCGTATCCTCATCGGAGCCCGCAACCGTCGCACCAGCCACAAGCTCAAGACTCGTATTCTCAACGTGGTAGTTATAATCAGGCTTCCTATTCTCCACACTCGAAGTTTTCAAGTTCTGCTTCTAATAGTCAGAAAACTTTTAATTGTTTCTACTGTAAGGAACAGGGGCATACGAAAAAATTTTGTCAAAAATGGAAAAAGGATAATTTTAAACATAATGAATCAAATAAATATAATTCAAAAAACTAGCCGACGATCTGTTGCGTTCTGTGCACAAGGATGACAGGAGATCGTCGTCGGTTCATAGTAATAAATCTAAGTTTACAACGCGCAACATGGACGCATGTGTGCCGTTTTCTGATTGTGGACGAGATGTTAGACCACATGTTAATATTAAAATTAAGGATTTGGTTTTTTCAGGACTTTTAGACAGTGGAGCATCTGTCAGTTGTTTCGGGGGTTCTGTTTATAATTTTTTCATAAGTTTAGGTTATAAGTTGAATAAGTTAGATTCCTACGTTACCACCGCGGATGGCAAACGTCAGGATATAATTGGTACTATGCGAGTACTAGTATTGTATAATAATATTAAGAAATATATTAAGTTTTTCGTTATTCCGTCTCTGTCCTCTTCAATTGTTTTGGGAGTAGACTTTTGGAAGCAATTCGACGTGGCTCCTCAGTTGTTTCCAAAAGTCGACAACAATGGTGATTTTGGGAAGGTGGTCAGTGAGGTTCGCAAATTAACATCAGCCTCCTTGCTGTCTCCACAAGACCATCTTAAATTAAATTCGGTTATAGTTAAGTTTAAGTCAATTTCTTTCGAAGAACGTGGTTTAGGTAAAACCCATATCATAAAATAAATACAACAGGGGATCCTATTAAGCAGCGTTACTATCCATTATCTCAAACTCGCCAGAAACAATTAGAAGCACAATTAAAAGAAATGTTGGATTTAGGTGTTGTCCGCCGTTCCCGTTCAGCTTGGTCAAACCCAGTTTTGATTGTTCCTAAGAAGGATGGTTCTGTCAGGTTTTGTTTGGACTCGAGGCGCTTGAACAGCGTCACATTGGCAGATTCCTACCCCCTCCCTTACATTTCACGTATTTTAGATAAACTAAGGGGTGCTCGTTTTATTTCATCGATAGATTTGAGCAAATCATTTTGGCAGATTCCCTTAGATAAGGAATCCTGTCCTAAAACGGCTTTCGTTGTACCAGGCCATGGTCTGTTTGAATTTGTGAGGATGCCGTTCGGTCTTAAGAATGCTCCTAGCGAATTGCAGCGTCTTGTGGATGCTCTTTTTGGTCCTGAGTTCGACGAGAACGTCTTTTGTTATCTCGATGATTTGATTGTTATTTCGGAAGATTTTGAGTCACATTTGAAGATTTTGAATAAAATTTATGAACGATTAAGAGATGCGGGTCTAACAGTTAACCTCAAAAAATGCGAGTTTTGTAAAGAAGAGTTAAAATATCTAGGTTATATCGTAGACGCGAAGGGTCTTCGTACAGACCCCGTTAAATTAGAATGTATTCGTACTTACCCTACCCCTAAGAATTCAAAGCAAATTAAAGCTTTTATAGGTCTTTGCGGTTATTACAGGCGCTTTATTAAAGATTTCTCTACTATTGCGGCCCCGTTGACAAAACTCACTGGTTCCAGAATGGGAATAAGTAATTTTTCTTGGTCTCCAGAAGCAGAAGACGCGTTTAAAAAGTTAAAAAAAGCTCTAACTTCTGCTCCCGTTATTAGTTGTCCAGATTTTTCTTTGCCTTTTACTATACATTCTGACGCGAGCAACGTTGGGATCGGCGGCGTGCTTACTCAGGTGTTTGACGGTGAAGAACATCCTGTTTCTTTTTTCTCTAGGTGCTTAAATGTTCACGAACGAAATTACGGCGTTACGGAGCGCGAACTCCTTGCGGTATTAGAATCAGTCAATCATTTCAGGCCTTACGTAGAAGGAGTTCATTTCACAGTAGTGACGGATCACTCCAGTTTGCAGTGGTTGGTTTCGTTGTCCAATCCAACTGGTAGGCTTGCACGTTGGTCTACGCGTCTTTCCCAATATTCTTTTGATGTGGTGCACAGAAAGGGTAAATTAAATACTGTTCCAGATGTTCTTTCTCGTAAAGACGATTTTACTGTTGCTGCCATAGATTCTTCGCCTACAACTTCGGATAGTTGGTATAATAATTTGTTTTCCAATTGTATGAATAATCCCCAACGTTTCAATAACTTCCAAATTAAAGATAATTGTTTATTTCGACATTCTAAATCTCGTTTCGCTTTGCAAGAGGATACAGCCTGGAAGCTGGTTGTGCCTTTTGAAGACCGCAACGCTACTCTAAGTAAAGAACACGAATCTATTAACTCTTGCCACCCCGGTGTATTCAGAACGTATAAGAAAGTTCAACTCCGTTACTTTTGGCCGGGTATGTATAATGACGTCAAAAAGTTTGTTAATAAGTGTAAAACGTGCAAGGCACATAAAATAAATACATCTGCGCCGGCTGGTATTTCTACGAATCCAAAAATAGTCAACAGACCGATGCAAATGTTGTCTATCGACCTTGTTGGACCTCTTCCACGTAGTTACGCGGGTTTTATGTACATTTTATCGGTTGTTGACGTTTTTTCCAAATATACATGGATTTTTCCACTCAGAAATGCTACTACTAAAAGCATTGTAAAAAATGTTGAACAATTTATTTTTCTAGTCCACGGTGTTCCACAAACCCTTGTGTGTGATAATGGTAAACAATTTGTTTCAAAAGAGTTCAAACAATTGTTGGCTGATTATAATGTTCCAATGCCTTTTTATAACGCCTATTACACCCCGCAAAATAATGTAGTTGAGCGGTATAACCAAACTATCGGGACTGCCTTGTCTATCTTGACCGAGTCTGACCATCGTAATTGGTCCAGATTTCTGCCTCAGATTCAGTCAGCCTTGAATAATACTGTTAATTTTGCAACAGGTTTCACGCCTTTTTTCCTTATGCACGGCAGGGAACAAATTGTTGACGGCAATTTACACAAAATTAATGTTTCTTCTAGTGTCGTGGACGTACCTTTGGATCAGTCTAGAGCCGAATTTGCAAAAAAGTTGGAAGACTTAGTTCCTATTTACGAACAAGTTTCAAATGCATTAATACAGGCCTTTAAAAAGAATGCCCAACATTATAATTTACGCCGTAAATCCGTGGTTTATAATGTAGGTGATGTCATTTGGAGGAAGAATTTTGTTCAATCCAGTGGTCCGGATTACTTTTCCCATAAGTTGGCACCTAGATTCGTTCGTAATGTTATAAAAAATAGAGTCTCGGATTTAGTGTACACATTGGCAGATATGCAAGGTAGAACTGTAGGTAATTTTCACGTGAAAGATATTGTTCGGATAGATTAGTTTTTTTTCTTTAAGGAGGCCAATGTTGTAGTGTGCAGGCCTACCAACCCTTCACATTATTACATTTGTTTCTTTTGTGATTGTTCTGGTCTCATGATTTGGAGTTTGGTACCTCCAAATCTTGTGCTCAGTACAGACACTTAATTCTAGTTCATTGACGATAAACCGTTTATTTACCCTCGGTAAACTGGAATGTGATCCTTGTGGTCACTGGCGCCCAAATTTTGTTAGTTAAGTCTTTCTTTCCTTCGTTACTTTACCTTTTCTGTTAATAATAACATGCACTAGTTTCGAGTTTTTTTTTTGTATTATTAAACGTATGATTATTTTGGTAATAATATACTTGTTCACATGAGTACACACACACTGATTTCATACCTTGTTCCGTCTGTTTAACGGATTTAGTTGTAATGCTATTATTTTTAAGTTTATGCCCTTCTTTCTTTAGTCCACTGGAGGCTCTTTTATTGCCCATTGCCCATGGAACCTCCAGAGAACTTGAGAAGGAATATTTTGGAATTTTGTGTTTCAGAGACTTGAGCACCTTTCTGATGCACAAAAGTTCTGTTAGTTTTATTATTGATATTTTGTATTTCATAAGTTTAAGTATGGTATAGCTTTCCTAAAAGTTCTTTATATAAATCTTAGTTCATAAGAAAGTTGTTTTGTCTCTAACAAAGTTAGTACTGCTTCGGCGTGCTTAACTAATAATTAATTCCTTTGGAATTATCGCTTTGCCTCTAATACAGGAAAGTGTGTTCTGTATAGTTTTAACTCTAAATAATATAAACATTAATATCTTACTGTAAGTATCATTATTAAACTTTAAATTAAGTATTACTAGTGTCATTCATTAAAATTTTGAATTGATCACACCTCGAATAGTGTCAACTCACTGAAAGCCATAGTTGATCACACATTTTGTTTTGTTTGTACAAGAAATGCTGACTTTTGTGCACTCGTGGAGTGTTTTTTTTAAGGGATGCCAGCTTGGGTATTACCGTGGTCTCATTTTTTTTTTTACAAACAATGTCACTCTTTTGAGTTTTTGATGCAGGTTGTTTAATGGATTTTTGGATATCCTAAGCTGCGAGCTTAACTTTCTGTTTTGCTGTTAAGTACCAATTGACTTTTGTCATGATCTGATAGATAGGTATTGTGTTATGTAAATCCTAATCTGACCACCTTGATTGGCAGGTATTTATTGTTTTATAAAACCTGACCTGATTTGATTTTTGAAAATTGGATAATTTAAATATTATTCTAGTTTGACGACCTTTTTACATATAGGTATTTCTTCGGAATTGTAAATCCTGGTTCAATAATGACAGTTAGATGATCCAATGTAAGATCCCTACTCTGCCCACGTCTGATAGACAGTTTGTATACTGATTCTATATTACTTATAACACAGAAAAGTATTTTCTTGTGTCCTAGTTTTGCCAACATTGAACTCCATTGTTCTGATTGAAAAATGTATATTTATATAGATATTTTCTTAATTTAGGCTTCTTTAATTTTAAGTATTTGTTTATTTTTAAGTTTTATCTTAAGAATGTTAAACCGGATGGACTTAGTTAGATAGGTTACTTTTTTTTGCTATTCAAATATAGCGTAAATTCAGTGCGAGTGAGGGCTGTTTAACCCTAAAAAGTGAAGCCAAATTGGCCTTTATTTCCTGTATAAGGAAAAGTGATCAAATTTTTTTTTTTTTTTTTTTTCCTTCTTTTCTACAATTTATTTGGTTGTGTTTTTTTTTAAAATATAAAATGTTGAGTATTTTATAAGTATAAATCTTGTTAAATTGACACGAAAACAACAGGTCTTCTTTTTTAAGTAAATTCAAAACTTTGTTTAATTTAGTAGATGTTGGTTGACTCCTTGTTTTCGTGCCTTTCTTTTCTTATTTGTTCTTTATTATTAAGAAATTTTGTTTTTTAAGAAATTTACTTTTAAGAAATTTAGTTCTAAGTTGTTATTTTAATTACTAATTAATGTTTTTGTTATCATTTTTCTAGATACCTGATGGACTCATAGTTTAGTTAGTTTGTGGACTTAGTTTTTCATGTTTGAGGGCAAACATTTTCGTGGGAAGGGGGGAATTGTCACATAAATAATTATGTGACTAATGCAGTTCTTGCTTAGGTGGTTATTTTGTCTATGGTGTTTTTTTTTGGACACTGGTAATTTTTGGAAAAGAAAGAGTTCCTTTTTGTTTATGAGCACTTCCTTCCGATCAACTTGGGGCAGTTGGGTCGGAAATTGGTCACTCACCAACCTGGTGTTTAAATTTACGTTTAATCATGAGAATCTAAGTCGATTTTAAACCTAAAAGAACGCGGGGTGTTTTTTACGTAACACGCGAGGTTCGTGTACGAGTTATTTATAGTGGATGACGTGTAAGTCCCACTTTTTTCCGATGTGGCTGGTTGGCCGTTTTGTGGATGTATTTCTGGAAAAGGAATCGTGAAGTGAATTGCTCCTGGTGTTGGCTAATATCATATGCCTTCACGACCCCGCGTCGCAAAGTCACAGTCTGCTAACCGTAATACGCCAGGCGTGGATACTGTTGGGGGCCACGTGCCTTTGGATTGGAGTTCGTAGAGATGGCCCGTGGCTGAATGCGCTCCTTGGAGGTATAGCGTCCTCCTGCCCAATTAGAAGGACGACCTTGGTGCTCTGGATTCCGCACCGTTCCCATATGGGAAGACTGGAGTTCCCGTCCCGTCTCGTGCTTTCTCACTGCGAAGCAAGATCGCGTTCGTCTACCGGGGTTATTTTCGTATAGTTAGCTTAGCGTGTCCATTAGAAGTCCATCTGGTATGTGTATTTTTTATATTTTCTTGTGTTACCTTGGTACGAAGTTTGTACACTTCCTTGCTGCTTTTTGGTTTGGATTCAATACATTTTTATAAAGTTCCTCTTCTTTTATTTGACTGAAAACCCTACCTACATGACAGATAACTACTTGGCCCACTATCCTGAGCCCTGGTCTCTGCTCTGCCGCAAGGTTACCTTTTTATACGAACATGATACGTTTCATACTGCCTCGTGCATAATATTCTGCCTCAATTTTCATCACGTGTTTGCAACAATTTTTACAATCATTAACACTTATGCTATTACATATTATTATTATTATGCCCATTTTCCGTTTTCCCGGTGTTTCAAATTTTCCATCTGCCTTTTCCCCTTCCTTGACGATTTGTCTTACCGTTGATTCAGATTTACCTGTGTGTGAAAAACATCATTAAAATTATTATTATAGAAGGTAGTTTTAAAAACACACACTAGATAATATTCACTGAGAAAGAAAGAAAGAGAAAACGAGAAAAAAGTAACTTTTCTACCAGTTTAAAGAAGTTGCATATTTTTATTTTTTTATTGAGTTATTCGCTTTTTCCTGTGGCCGCATATTAACTTCAAATCGAAGTGTCAAATTCGGATTTTTTAACATAACCTCAAATCAGATTGTAATGGTTATTATCGCTCGAAAATTGGATAAATCTTGTAATACTAATTAAATTTATTGAACAAACTATACTATGTACCAGTGATTTCTGCAGTTCGTTTGAAAACATCTTCTAAATCAGACAGAAGCTTCTTCGCGTGATACTCGGCTAGGCAGCGTTGAAAAACGCAGAATATAACCCCTCTTGCATCACTACGTAATGGTTTATTCATTTTAATTAAATTGGCAAACAATGAATAAAAATATTATCAAATCAGCGATCTTCTACTCAGATTTAAGACAATAAATCAACCATAACATGCGATAACATGACAGCCATAGGAAACGTCATATAATTCGGTGCTGCCATAGTAATGAAAACGTTTAGTTCCAATTTATTTAATTTCTACACTTAATTGCCAAACTATATATTATTATTATTCCTTTGCAATTTTGTGTTAACATAACTTAGAATAACGATATTCTGATAAAATATAAAGCTCACTTTAGAAATTTGTCCAGGCTTTAGATTTGGATCATGTCTCTTATTTTAAATCTGAATATATTTCACTCATTCAGATCTAAAAGTAGTGTAACTAAACTCACCATTAATGATTCTTCCTTTCTACCTACTGTTAAATTCAAATTTATGTTAAATTAAATGAAAGCCACTTTATAAAACACAATTTAATCAAATTTATGTCATTACGTAGGTAATTTAACAACAGTGCTTTTTCGATAAAATTTTTTTTTTAAGAACAAAAAAATTAATTTTTTAAAATGTGTACACAGTGTTCTGTATTTTAAGTGTCATTGCACTTTAAAAGAATATTTGACTAGTAAATTGGTTTGCCAGCCTACAAATTTTGTAGTTCCATTTTTTATATTTTCTACTCTTGTTTGACAGACTCTCAGTCACAATATTTTCACATAGTGACATCGCATGCCAGAAACAGTTCCATGCCAACTCAGAAACACCTCAGAAAGGTCATTAAAAGCTATGAAAAAATAATTTTAAAATAGCCGGTAACTCTATCCTAACTTAACCTATTTAACCAATTTTTTTATATTTTTTTATCATCACCCTTAACCCCTCCGCAACGTAAGCAGATGTAAGCGTTAAAAATAGGACAGCAGTCAAGTACAATAAGCGTGTTTAAACGTCAGCGCGTGTGTTTCCATAGAAATCGTTCTAACTCCGTTATTGTTTTAGTTACATCCCTAAAACAAAAAGTAAAAGGTCGATAGTAGATCAAGCTGCACATCCCTATCAAGTTGTCTATGGAAATACATAACAGGAATCAGCTGTCAGTCGCGTAGTTGACAAAAATATTTACCCGCGCAAATTTGCTACCGGCAGCTCCACCGCGCTCCACATTTTAAATTTTTATTAAATATTTTTATATGAAATGATAAAAAAGTGAGGTGACAAAAGTGTTTATTACACATATATACAATAGAATAAGTATTGTTTACATAATCTGTGATTTTAGTACCGTTTTGACATAAAAACATCACGTGAGTCATTTTTACCTATTTTTAATGTTTGCTTTCTAAATTTTAATATTTACAAATGCTAATATTTATTTGTAATATAATAATTTGAAAGCCTATTTTGTAAACTTTCTAAAACAGTTTTTACTATTCGGCTACGTTCAGAAATGTTTCATTTATAGAGCTTTAATTGTGAAGCGGAATAACAAAAAGTTTTCGTAAAATGTCATTTTGTTAAAGACACCAACAGCGAATATTCTCGAAAATTCGGAGGGGTTAATGACCTTTCTGAGTTGGTTTCTTTCTGAGTTGTCCGGTCACCACTAGAAACATGGATTCGTTTAGTTTATTATTATAGTCTGTCAAATAAGAGTAGAAAATATAAAAACTTGAACTACTAAATTTGTAGACTGGTAACGCCAATTTAACTGTCAAATATTTTTTTGAAGTGCAATGACACTGAATGTATAGAACACAGTAAACCATATTTTAAAAACCATTTTTTCATCATGACATAAATTTGATTAAAAGGTGATTTATAAAGCGATTTGCTTGAATTTATTTTATCATAAATTTGAATTAAACAATAGATATAGAGGAAGAATCACTAATGGTGAGTTTAGTTACACTACTTTTAGATCTGAATGAGGTAAATATATTCAGATCTAAAATTAGAGACATGATCTAAAGCCCGGCAACGCTGGGTACTTTATCTGGTATTAAATAAATGTGAGCAATTTCTAAACTTTGCTTTATATTTTATTACACTAGGTATACCTAGTTATTCTTCATTATGTTAACACAAAATTGCAAAGGTATAATAATAATATACCTATACGCAATTATAAGTTTGAGATCGGCGGGTATCTATACTGCAATTAAAAAATATTTTTTCCATTATTATGCCTTTTTAAATTTTTATAAAAATGTAGGTTACACAGCTTTACTTTAACACCATTAGTTTATGTGTTTAGTATTGCCATTTGATCAACAGTGGCGCCCTCATACATTTCCTACTCTTATTTGACAAACTGTAGACTAAATAACTTTTGTGACATTTATTCATTCAAATTTTCTGCCAAATAAAAATGATGCAAGAAGTTCATAGTTGGAAAAAAGTACCAGACTAGATATTGTTACAAGGAATATGACAGCCAAAAACAGAAACAAAAGAAATGTAATAACACCTTTTTGGTTGCCATGGAATAATAAAAATATTTTTATTGTTGTAGGAGCAATATTTGACCTAATGTGTCTATAACCACAATCCTAGGTTTGATAATTGACGGTAGAGGAGTACAATGGGCCATAGGTGGCAAAAGTTCTGCCTGCTGATATGGAAGAACTGGCTTCTGCAGAAACGCCACAAGGTTCAAACAATTGTAGAAGTGATGGCACCGGTGATGTTCGCTGGCATTATTGTCTTTATTCGAGCCATGGTTGTTCCGGAAGCCAGAGGACAGATGCAGCATAAAAAATTTAATGCTAGTAATTTCTATGCTGGTTTATATACATATAATCCACAGGTGTATGAGTGAGTATATTGATTTTTGATTAATTTTTGGAGATCGCTGGCAACAGTTAAGGAAAAAGTTCGGTTTATGGGCGAAATTCCTAAAAAATAAAACTAGTTATTTTTATACTAATTTGGGGTCGGGGAATCCGAATCTGAAAGAATTAGGCGGCGGCAAACAATATTAACTGAACTACGCGACTTTAAAAAAATTTATACACATACAGGAAAATAGCCATTTTGGAAGTATTTTGACACATGTAGTACAAAGATCATAGAAAAACAAGGAATATACAAAAACATGTGCCGGCAGTGTTACCAGCTCTCAAAAATATTTATCCCTATATCAATAATTTCCGACACGATAATTCCTCACATAACACATTAACCTGATGAATTACGACCATCTCAACGGCCGTATTCTTAAACCAAAAGTATGAAAATTCGTAGTCTTAAAAATCCGTAACCTAACCTAACCTAACGCTAGGTTTGTGTAACATGGTTTGTGCCCCTTTATACCGCCTGCTCGCGTCACGGCAAAAAAACATCCCTGTTTTCAAGTAGTTTAGCGGCTACGCTAGGTTTGTGTAACATGGTTTGTGCCCCTTTGTACCGCCTGCTCGCGTCACGGCAAAAAAACATCCCTGTTTTCGAGTGGTTTAGCGGCTACGCTAGGTTTGTGTAACATGGTTTGTGCCCCTTTATACCGCCTGCTCGCGTCACGGCAAAAAAACATCCCTGTTTTCGAGTAGTTAACGGCTACGCTAGGTTTGTGTAACATGGTTTGTGCCCCTTTATACCGCCTGCTCGCGTCACGGCAAAAAAACATCCCTGTTTTCAAGTAGTTTAGCAGCTACGCCGGGTTTATGTAACATGGTTTGTGATACAAAAGTGAGTAAAATTTATAATTTATAAAAAATAAGTACTTAAAATATAAACATGTTATTTTACCTTATTAATATTACTGCTTAATGGCAACACTTAATTTTGTGTGGTAAAAACATCTATGTTATCTTGTTTTTCTATGATCTTTGTACTACGTGTGTCAAAATACTTCCGAAATGATTATTTTCATGTGTGTGTATAGAAAATTTTAAAGTCGTGTAATTCAGTTAATATTGCTTGCCGCCGCCTAATTCTTTCAGATTCGGATTCCCCGGCCCATAGTTAGTATAAAAATAACTAGTTTGATTTTCTAGGAATCAAAATGCTTCCAAAATGGCTATTTTCCTGTATGTGTATAAAAATTTTTAAAGTCGTGTAGTTCAGTTAATATTGCTTGCCGCCGCCTAATTCTTTCAGATTCGGATTCCCCGACCCCAAATTAGTATAAAAATAACTAGTTTTATTTTTTAGGAATTTCGCCCATAAACCGAACTTTACCCACAGTTAATATGCACTTTTTTTTTAAAAAACCTTTTGATTTACCTTAATTACATTAAAAGGCGGGTAAAGTTCGGATTATGGGCGAAATTCCTAAAAAATAAAACTAGTTATCTTTATACTAACTTTGGGCCGGGGAATCCGAATCTGAAAGAATTAGGTTGGGGCAAGCAAATATAAACTGAATTACACGACTTAAAATTTTTCGATACACAAACAATCTGCAATAAATTAATGACAAATCTTTTTATGGGCGATACTCCGAAAGAAGAAATTTAATTATCTTTATACTAACTTTGGGCTGAGAAATCCGAATCTGAAAGAATTAGGTTACACTCGGCAATATTAACTGAGTTAAACGACTGTACAATTTTGAATTCACACACAATATAACAGGCCATTTTGGACGCTTTCTGACAATAAATATCGTAGAAAAAACCAAAGATATTACATATTACCACATAAAATTAAGTGTTGCCATTAAGCAATTCAGTTTCAGTTTCAGTGCCGGCAACCCGGGCGTTTATTTATTTTTCATTTATTTACAAAGTTTTATTTTACCCACCTCACTAGACATAGTCTGTTCCGAGGTAGGTAAATAACATTTTATATTTATTAAAAAGGATATGAACCAGAGTAGATATAATATTATAATAGTAGCAATAATATCAATAACGTAAAAAAACATGTTTATAATTTCAGTAATTATTTTTTATAAATTTTATTCACTTTTGTATCACAAACCATGTTACACAAACCTAGCTTAGCCGCTAAACTACTTGAAAACTGGGATGTTTTCTTGCCTTGACGCGAGTAGGCGCTACGAAGGGGGCACTTTCTTTTGTATCACAAACCATGTTACACAAACCTAGCGTAGCCGCTAAACTACTTGAAAGCTGGGATGTTTTCTTGCCTTGACGCGAGTAGGTGCTACGAAGGGGGCACTTTCTTTTGTATCACAAACCATGTTACACAAACCTAGCGTAGCCGCTAAACTACTTGAAAGCTGGGATGTTTTCTTGCCTTGACGCAAGTAGGCGCTACGAAGGGGGCACTTTTGTATCACAAACCATGTTACACAAACCTAGCGTAGCCGCTAAACTACTTGATTGGTGGTTATTGTGCCTATGCTTACTGAAAATTCATATGTATGTTGATTGTTTAGTTGGAATTTATATACTGCAGCGTCGACAAGCAATGAAAGTTTTACGTTCTTGATATTATTGCTTAAGGCATCACTTAATTTTCTGTGGTTGAACATAAAATATCTTTGGTTTTTTCTATGGCATTGTTGAGAGCATCAAAAACGTCAAAATTACCTGTAAACTGTGTATGAATTCAAAATTTTGCAGTCGTGTAATTCAGTTTATATTTGCTTGCCCCAACCTAATTCTTTCAGATTCGGATTTCCCGGCCCAAAGTTAGTATAAAGATAACTAGTTTTATTTTTTAGGAATTTCGCCCATAATCCGAACGTTTTCCTAAAAGGCAACTATTTGCATTGAGGGAAGTGGAAAATATTTCATTCTAAATTTCGATTACGTAAAATTAAAATTAGCTTTCGTCTTGTGAGATTGTACGCCATTAGCTATTAGCTCATTCGCTGTCACTTTGGTATGTTGGTATTCCTGATACACTTGAATGTATAACGAACGGCTAGAAGATTTTGAAGGTACGGGGCACTTTCTTTTGAATCACAAACCTAGCGTAGCCGCTAAACTACTTGAAAACTGGGATGTTTTTCTTGCCTTGACGCGAGTAGGCGTTATAAAGGGGCACTTTATTTTGTATCGCAAACCATGTTACACAAACCTAGAATTCCCATGAAGTCTGCTACGCTTTGCTCTAGCATCTTTTCGTACAGTAACAAGAATACCAACATAACAAAATGACATTTGAAAATAATGTTTGAAAATGAAATAATCGAAATTTAGAATGAAATATTTTCCACTTCCCCCAATGCAAATAGTTGTCTTTTAATGTAATTAAGGTGAATCAAAATTTTTTTTTTTAAAAAAGTGCGTATTAACCATTGCCAGCGATCTCAAAAATTTACCGATTTTTGTGTGCGAAACGAAGAAATTATCTCAAATTAATTGAAAACACCATTTTTCCTTACAATGTTTTTCAATTGTGTATTTATCATGTCGTTATTCACTGTATCCAAATATTATTATTATTAAAGCTTAATTTATTTTATATTTGATCTTACCTGATTTTGGTAAATTATGGACAAGCCGCCGCATGCCGCTACACTTTAAATAGGCATAAAATTTGAACAGTAAACTACTATTAAACTTAATTACCACAAGAACCATCGGTTTCAGTCGGGATAGACGGAAAAATAAGCATAATTCGATTTTTATTAAAAGTTTAAAAATCACCATCTCCATTACGGCCATGTTTTTTTTGTATGGGTTTGACATTTGCGAAGTTTCGTTTCAAACAAAAAACGCATGAATTACTTAATTTACCTAAACTAAGAACTTAATAACCTATTATTTGTTCGTAAATAGTTGTCTCTTGTAATAATTGTTGAAATGAAGTATAATTTCCGTAATCTGTGCATAAAAATGCGGCGGCTCATCCATAAATTAATCTGATTTTCTTTGCAAGATATAGTGAGGTGCACTTCTACCTTTCGCACACAGATTTGGTTGTATTAGAATATGATTTTGAAATCAAAGTGATGTGAGTGTATGGTGATATTAAATCTTGAAACAATGTTATATGTAAGTACTTACCTACATATTAGAAAATCGCAAGAGTAATTGGGATTTCAAACCCGCGATCTTCTGCTAATCGGGTGAATGGTCTGTTATATATTGGATTGGATATTATGTATTCTGTTTATACCCTCAGTTCTTATTAGATTGAACCTTATCACCACGCCTCGCAAAGACAATACTCAATATAAATTGTCAGTCTTCTTGGTGTCATGGAGGTCAAAGTGGGATGTTGAGGTTATTCAGCCAGTAGACGACATCGGGTGTCACTTGGTTCAGCAGTTCTTGGTTGTTTGAATACGTCCACAATCACACATTTCAGAATCCTTCAGGCTCCAGTTATGCAGACTCCAGATACTAATATCTACAGCCTGTATGTCGGACGAATATCTACAGCTCATATGTTGGACTAATATCAATGAACTTCAGAGTGAGGACTAATATCTACAGAGCTAAGGTCGGACGAATATCTATGACGGTCCCAGTGGTGACTAATATCTATATATCTATGGAGCGTAGGTTGGACTAATATCTACAGAGGGCAGGCTGAGCAAGAGGTTGTACGGAAAAGCATAAATTACTTCAATTACTTAATTACTAATTACGTAAAGGCTTAAACGTTTAAAGTACGTACGTACATGAAGTTTTTGCATAATTTTACGTATTTTGCTGTTTACGAGGACAATAATTTATTGAACAAACATGGAGGTCATAATACAAAGATATTTATTTCGAAATACACGGCACCACAAACTAACCTAACTGACATAGAAATGGTCATGGTAAAAGACTAAATAATTTAGAAGCACTCGAAATAAAGAAAGCTGTTAAAACAAAAACCCAAATCCTTAATAATATGCTAAATGTGTCCAATAGTCAGATATTAGGGATTTTTACATACATACATACATAAATTAAGTTTTTTAAACTGCATATGCAATATTACATTATTCCAATATGCTATACATAATTGCAAATCCAACCTCTGCCAGTGCTTTAGATATTCGTCCACACTTTGGTTCTCATAGATATTAGTCAGCAGTTTTAGCTGTAGATATTCTTTCTCACTTTGGTTCTCATAGATATTAGTCAGCAGTTTGAGCTGTAGATATTCGTCCTCTCTTTGGTTCTCATAGATATTAGTCCGATTTGTTCAGTTTTTGGAATTCCGTAGATATTAGTAGACGCCTCCGTTATGCATCATATGCACACATCGGTTCTGACTACACCAAATGATCGTTTAAAGGGCAATTGAAGTGGTTTCCAGTTTAGACTTCTCATTGACAACGAATGATTCGATATTTGATTGAAGCTTTATTGATAATTTATACTGACTGACTTGGCACTTGAGTTTGGTAATTATCCCAATTTTAACATGGCCTGAAATGTTCAAGTTCAAGAACAAGCTGCTGGCTGTAAAGGTTAAGCTTTTGGGGATGCTGAGAGAAGAGGGTTTACATATTTGGTTGAGTAATGGGCATTACCTACAGTACCTGCATTAAGTTTTGTTTTCTTCTTTATTATTTTTGTTAACAAATATTATTATTTTTGGTGTGCCTGTTTTACTGGTAGGATTCCCATCTCAAGATAGATGTAGTGAAATCATAATTTAATATACGGTTTACAGTAGATTTAAAATAAAAAAAATTAGGTAGGTTTATATTGTAAATAGAGAGAAATATAAGAATGAAATAGAATAAAGATAGGAACAAAGATAGAATAGAAGTGAATTGCATACTATTAAAATAATATTTAAGCCCAATAAGGAACTCCAGTGAAAAATATTATGGCTTTAAAAAAATATGTTCATATAGACCAAGAAACGCTGATTCTGAATATATAAGTTTTATTTCATAATATTAAATGCAGAGTTTTTAATAAATTATTAAAAAGTGCATTTTTAAACCTCTTCCCAAAACACAGCGTTAAGTTGGCATTACTGAAATGGTTAACGGTGACGTCACAGTTAACCTGTCACCTGTGTATTGTATTGTATTGACATTTGAAATGACTTGAAGTGCACACGTACCTATGCAATTCAACATTTCGTGTTTTTGGTTTATTTTCATACTGTTTATAGAGATTTAGATAAATAATAGTTATTAGCGCCGTTTACACGCACACTTCGGAGCGACCGAGTCCCGCGCCACTTCAGGCCGCCGCGCAGAAAAGTAAAGACCGATAGGTTTACAGCGCAGTTCACTGTGAGACTTTTCTGCGCGGCGGCCTGAAGTGGCGCGAGACTCGGTCGCTCCGAAGTGTGCGTGTAAACGGCGCTTATGTGTTTATTGAAACATAATTTAGGCCCTCAACAATTTACGAAAAGGGCTATATTTGCGGACAATCTGCAATAAATTTTGTCTATTTGAGGTTAAAGTCGTGTCATATTTTGACATTATTTGGTTATGTATTATCAAATTGTTTTTAGTATAGGGCTTTTTATACAAGTTGTTACACACTCGTCATGATCAGTGTATTATAAATACCAGTGTTTCTGTATGTATTATACATAAAACAATGTACCTACAAAGTAACGCCTGACACAAAACACGATGTCACATGTATTTGCAATGAAAGAGATAATTTATATTGCACTTTGATTAAATATAATAACAGTAGCGGTGAAATGTGGACATTTTACCAATGTTTTTCTATATTAAAAGCAGTTAATCTTGAATAAAAAACACACCTCACACCTAAAAGTCATTACAAAGCATTCCGCCATGATTATTCTGGGTTCTTCACAGTGTTGCCAACAGTTAGAAGTGAAATTTCCTTAGAATTTCACATTTACGCAATTACCTACGTAGCCACCTGATTGTGTAACACTAATCCTGTTATATGTTAATTAATATGATAATTAATTGGAAAGATATCGGAACTTGGTAAATATACTAATAATACCGTGATTTTCCAAATAAAACACTTTTTGCTACGTGAAGTAATAATTTAAAAGTACGAATACACTCACCACTGAATTAGAAACTGAATTCCAAATTAAAAAAAAACACTTTGCAAAATAAAAATCATAAGCAACCCGCCGCTCATTTGTACCAAGCGTGGTATTTTGAAGACCCCCCCCCCCCCCCCGAACGTGTCACGTAGTATGGGTACGTTCCCTAATATCATTTTGAGTTGTCAGTGTTAAAAATAACATGGTATGTAAGTACATGAAAAATAATTAAGATTCATAGGAATTCCAAAAAATATATATACGTATATATATAAATAATACCAGTAATACTGTCATATGTAATAAAATTTTTGCCAGAGTTCGAAATTTCCCTAGATTTTGTCCTGATTTCCCTTATGCTTAAAAAATATTTTTCTCCCCTAGATCTAGGGAAATTTCCCTCGACATAACATCACTGATTCAAAATGACAACTTAAAAAGTAAAAAAATTATCGGTGGGTGAAGACCACCATAGATACGGTGCGTTTCTGGGAGTCTTTAAAAATTAAAACTTTGACAATTATTTTAACTATTAAAACTAACTATAAAAATAAAAATGCAGTTATTTAAGTTTGAAGGTCTGATACACCCGCGCCTTACGGCGGGTTCAAACTAAAACTATAAACTTAAAATTAAGGAGGAACAATTAAAAAAGCTACTGGTTTAAGAAACGACACATTTATTACATTAGGATACAAAAGGCGGGTGTTAATTATTAATCTAGTGTTAGTCTTAAAACTACTTAATTAATTCGGCTTAAATTTAGAAAGTCTGTTTGCTTAATTCTACGGTAAAGTCTTTATGTAATTGTTCAGAATCTAATCACTTCGGTGGTTAAAATAAATAAAATGTTCAGTCACTTCCCTTTGATTGCTGATGATGGAGTCTCCGCGTAAGCACACACTCACTAGGCACTTTAAACTTAAGTTCTATTTTTTTCACTTGTTATTGCACAGGTAGAGTCGCGAGAGTTCTTTGTTGTGAAAATTTGTGCACAGTGGAACTTGCGCAAATTCCTGGTCGGAATATTTCACGGTCACTTGGTTGGACTTTCTGGCGGAAGTTCACGAACGTATCGGCGGTTCCTGGTCGAAATCCGCGAGCGTGTCTGTTAATTTCCCTGGTCGGGAAATTGCGCGCGGTCGCGTGTAGTTTGGAGAGCGTTGCAGAGCCCTGGCCGGGTTGCAAAAAACACTATTAATTTTTTATCCCTGGTCGGGACACTCCGTTGGCGAAGTGGAGTACCAACCCCTAGGCCGGGCAAATGGTGACTGCCTTCGTGTTGAGGATTCTCCCGTCGCCTCAAGGATTGAACCTAAGTCAGTCTTGAAACATCCCCATCGGCCGCAGCGGCTTCGTGAGCCAAAGGAAAAGGTTTATTGCCTTCGCCCGACGCGGCGATATTGGGTTTTATTTTATCCTTGCCGAAAATATCCTGGCTTTCCAATTTTTATTGCGGTCCAGCTTTGCTTTCGCCGCTCTGTGTTCGCCGCTAGGTACAAATGTTATTATTATATTATCCTGCGTTCGTAAAAATGATTTTATCTCATCCTTCGTTGCTTTCTAAAACTATATGACTATTTCCGGTACCTTGACTGACTAAGCTCTTTGTGTTTACCGCCTACTCCCATGCTGGCGACCTTATTGTAGATGGTGCACATTTGTCAGTTCCGTGAATTTTTGACATTAAAATACCTAAAGGTATATCAGGTCTTTATTCATTAAAAAAAATAAAAAAATTGGACTGGAGTTCTCTATTCCGTGGAAGAACCATTTCTCAAAATTTCCAGGAAAGACAAAAAAAATCTTACAGGTTTGTCAATAAAAAGGTAAAAAATGAATTTAAATATCTTGAAGGAACGTTTGTTCCAAAACCGGTCGGATTTGCACATTATATAAGTGGTTTTTACAAAGTTGTATTTTTTCATTTTTCTAAATACATTTTATTTTGTGTTCCTGTTTTATATTAGAATTTCTTTTCTATGGTTTGTGTTCACACAAAATTAGTTATGGCACAAATGTGATATTGCCGTAGGATTATTTGTATTTTTTTCATAATGTTGGATCTAGGGATGCATGCAATCTTGCTTGCTTCTCTAGTGGGGATGATTCATTTATAGAATTAACTTTAACCAAGTGCAAGCAGTTCAGTCAATTCAACTTACAAAGGCAATATTATAGAGGTTTGGTAATAAGTAATAAGTAAATTGTTTGTGGGTTTTGTAATAAAATTGATTAGAGATAAAAAAAGGGTAGAGTAAGCATATAGGCAAAGAAAGATTGGAAGTCGAGCAGGAACATCAAATATACAGGTAAGTGTTTTACAATTGTGGGATAATCTATTTTAACTATTCAATTCTTTATTTGTAGTATTTTATTGTTTTTAGTTTGGGTATGTGGATTTTAAACTATTTTGTATGATTTTTTTGTTAAAATTAACCATTATGTTTCTTGCATAGACTTGCTTTGTATCCATTATGTTGATGATTTCAAAGTCCTCATCGATTGTGGCAGAAATAGGGAGTTTCAGAATTATTTTGTTGATTCATTTTTGGACTTTATGGCTGGCCGCACACATCAGGTTTTTCCATCCGTTTGTCTGATCAGACAAAAATTGATTCGAAAACCGGATTGGTTATAATACACTTTAATATTTATAAATTGCAATACTTATTTCAAATTTGAAAACAATTTAAAAAATTTGATCAAAAAGCTTACCAGAAACATTTTAAATCAAATGGTCGAAAAATTTCTGAGGATACAAAATTCAAAAAAACAGTCCTTTTATTTAAGGAATTTGCAAGAATACTGTCTCTTCACGTTTATCTCGTTTATACATTAAAAAATTTAGAAATTGCTTTTTTTTAATTTTTTTTTTTTAAAATGGGATTTTAACCCTTATGTATAAAGAAACTGTATGAAAGACAAGGTCAGAATTGCTTGTGCCAATATCAATCTAGGACCTATTTACTATTTGATTATTGTAGCTACTCTTGAATTATTTTAAAAGAATTTTCTATGAAATTTGCGGGCATTTTTTCGAAATACCATCCAACATTCAACAGGTTAATTCTCAAAAAATATCAATAGATACTGACATCTCGAAAGAATTGTTTGCACATCTTATAACGTTTATTTCTTGAATACATATTTACCAACACATGCATTAGGCATTTAAGTTATAAAAAACATTGCTTTCATGAACTTTTTATGAAATTTAGACTGGATAATTCAATTGGAATATTGGTATAACCGCATAACTCTATTTTTTTTAAATTTCTATCTTTATGAAAGTACAACCTACAACATGCAATTATCTTATAATTATAAACTGACGAAAAATAACACAAATAAGTTGTAAATATATTGAAATTAATGAATATAATAGTTAATTGACTATTTTATGAACAAAAACACCATTTTTGAAGATATTAAAAAGCAGACCTTAAAAAAGCTGTCACTCTCAATGGCACAATGCATCTTAGCAGGCATAAATAAACCAATCATTTAGCAGGAAATACAAAAAACAAATGCGCATGCACGGGATCGTTGCCGGATGCCAAATGCAATGTTGCCAGATTTAAAAAATAGATAATAATAATTTACTAAGAGCTAAAGATTTTTTTATTCACATTGAATAAAGACTGTATAGTTTAGATTCGATTTATTAGTACCAAATCGAATCTAAACTATACAGTCTTTATTCAATGTGTAACTAAAACAGAATTTAACGATTGGGAAGTGATTTTTTTATTAGTAAGGCTGTGAATATTTAAGTCAGAACAATGACGAAATTGTGGCTTTTATCAGGGCGACACTGAGAGTATCCACAAACTCAGGCGAAGTTGAGTAGTAAATAGTAGTGTCTGACCGAAACAGGATTTTCTACCGAAACTGAATCTTCGGTAGCTGTCTCAGTTTCGACCGAAACCGAAACTTTTTTAGACATGTTAATCTATTGTTTAATGAAATTTGGCTTATTTTTTACACTTATATAAACAGTTAACATGTGTTAAAGGAAATAAAAAACAATTGAAGTATGTGAATTTTTTAAATTTTTTCTTTTATATTACTAAAAATTAACAAACATGTTAACTATTTCTTGGAACAAAAATTTGTGAATAATCAACACTTATGTACATTATAAAGGAAGGACCTCATTAATTGAGTATTTGAATTAAGATTGCGTTTACAATCACAACATTCTTAAGACTAAATTTACCATTTATTGAGATCTTTTGTAGAGTTTCGGTGCGGCCGAAGGTTCGGCAGAAAATCTGCCGAAACCGAAACCGAACCTTCGGTCGGTCACTAGTAAATAGTAACCACAAGTAAATAATAATTTTTTTTCAGCGTTGTTCCTCTTTACACAACTAATTTCATTATTGCGTATGCTCCTCAAACGCCAAAATTAACAAGTGTCATGAATCAGTCATTACAATACTTACTAAGTTCAAATAGAATAATACCGTTTGAGTCTGCGCTTAAACACCTGAATGGTTTTTCTGAAACAAGTCAAATGATGGAATACCTGACAGAACCAAGTAACACCGAAACCGTAGTTTGTGGAGTTGAGTTTGGAAAATCATTTAGTAAGTATTTTATATCATGCTTCTAATTATTTATTGTTTACTTTTCTGTCTGAAGGAATATATTATGTGAGTCAGGGGAAGTGCAGCATATAAATCAAGAAGTTTTTTTCTACTTTTTATTGTTAACAAGTTTAATTTGTAGAACTCAATTTTAATTTCTGGTATCAGAGTTGGTTACAATTTACCAATAAGAATTTAGTCTGCTTTTGAGAAATGAATGATAAATGAACTTTACTTTGTTTCTTCGTAGTCTTAGCAAGGGAAACGTAAAAGCATTGTAGTATATTATATTAGAATGTAATATAATCATTTTAATAAAAGCTGTCACCCAGAAGCAAAAACCCTTGACTCTGTGTAAAAACAGGGAGTTCAGTTCCCTTATTCATCGGTGCCGAAGGGATCAATGACTATAGTTTAACTAATAAACGGATTGCAATCTAAGTACCGGCGTCAGATGGAAATGCTGTCCTTGTTCTATCGTTTCAATGGAAGATGCTCCATAGAACTTTTTTTTTTTTACATTAACTCCACACAGGAGGCCTTGAGGAAAATAATTTCCCTCAGGGCCTATGTCATCTTTGAAGATGCTGTGTGGAGGGTCTTTTTAAGGAGAGGAAGGAGTGAACATGGGCCTTGAAGAGACCCATGTTGTACTAGGGAGGAAATACAAAGGCCGGCAAATCGTTCCGCAGCCGAGCTGTTGAACTCAAGAACGAGTCGTAGAAATGACCCATTCTCATGTGACTATTGTCAACCGTGTACAAATGTTGGGTGCGTGTTTCCCGACTATCCACCGGTGCCGAGGAGATCAATGGTGCTAGTTCCTCGGAGAATCTTCCATTGTAATACCGATAGGACAAGGATAGCGTTCCCACCTGATGCCTGTGCTCTAAAGATTGCAATCCATTTGTTAGTTAAACTATCGTCATTGATCCCTTCGGCACCGATGCATAGTCAGAAAATATGCCAATCGCGCGCCCAACACTTGTACCCTTTTGATATTTTATTTGTACATGAGAACGGGTCTCTTCTACTTAAATTTAGGCAATGGGGAGTCTGGTCCAGCCGAATTTTTTTTTTCAATTTTTTTTAAACATTTTTTTAAAGATAAAAAAAATGTAAATGTAAATGTTCACGAAACTTTTGTTCCGTAAAGGTACATTTGAACAAGAAAATACACTATTGAAAATTTGATTTGAATACCAACTATTTGGTTAATTTTGGAACAGCTTTAGCTATCTTATTCACTTTTAATCTGTGATCTTCCATCACGATTTAATAGATTTTTTCGTTCATTTCCGTGTCCGGAGGGTGGTGCGCCATCAATGCTCCCCCTGCTTTCTTAATTTTAGAAGCCCACTGTTTTATCTTTGAATATGATGGAGAAAAGTCTTTAAGCGTTGAATCCATTTCATGTTTGATTTAAAACGGAGTCAAACCTTTAAAATAGAAGTAATTTAAATACGCGCTTTTTCCAATTTTTCCATTTTCACAAAAATAACAAAGCCATGTTCTTCGAAAGGGTGTCAAACGTATACTAACAGAGATTTTGACCTGAAATTTGATATGCAAACTAGTGAAGAATAGTATTATAGAATGCCAGTACAATATTAGACCTGCGGACGCCATCTTCAGGCCGGAAACTTCTCACCCCACCGTCGTATTACACACTGTTAATAAATATTATAGAATGCCACTACAATATTAGACCTGCAGGCGCCATCTTCAGGCCGGAAACTTCTCACCCCACCGTCGTATTACACACTGTTAATAAATATTGTATTATTGTGGCACACCAGTATTATAGGTAAAATTTTCAACAATATAGGAATTTGATATAATGTTCTCGCAGTCGGATCGGACTGGCCGGAAGATATGGAAATGACCATGCACTTTGCCGCAGACCTCACTACGGTGCTTGAACCCCGGAGTGCCAAGAATAACTGGAAAACTGGCTTCATGTACCCTTCTTCCCAAGTTCCTGGCCCCCGCAACCCGTTATCCTGGACAGGAGGGCCCCCAGGTAATATACCTATCCGTCATTTGGTCTCTGATCTCATGGCCTCAGCCAGTACTAATGCCTGGGCCACATGAAGCTAGTATTTCAAGCCTGGATAGCAACCTCCACCGTAGTTACTATCCTGGCTTTGTGTTTGTGGCCACCTGAAGCTAGTACATTATCTGCTAGTGCACGGTGACGGTGCTTGTGTTTTTTTTTTACACACAACACGCTTCCAAAAATGCCAAAACTAAGAAACGAGATTTATTTAAAGTTTGTAAATTGTATTGTGATAAAGAATATCCGTGGAATTCTAGTATTCAATCTTATAAAGACAGGACTAGGCTTAATTCATCACTACAAAAAAATTGTGCTGAATTAATGACAATCGGTATAATAATGACTACTAAAGATATTTAAAATAAAATTATCCACTGTCATTGATACAGTATCTGAAGCGACTGTTTCAGTCTTGTGTTTCTTCTACGTAAGCAATTCATTTTTCACATGTAGCAAACACTTTGTGGGTGTACATAATTATAATAATTACAATAAAATAACCTTAATTTGAATACAACTTTATTCTGTATCTTTAACCAACCGGTTTCGATTCAGCCTGAACCTTCATCAGGGGTGTATAAAACATATTAATAAATTACAGAGTATTTAGGTAAAATAGAAGAGGGAGACAGAACAACAACTTTAATTGACAAATCTAATTGTTTACTTAATAAATTGGTTTATTTATTTTTAAGACGAATATTCAGGCTGAACCAAAACCGGTTGGTTAAAGATAATATATAATAAAGTGGTATTCAAAATGAAAGTTATTTTATTGTAATTATTATAACTATTCATTTTTCCCTAGAGACGGGCGTGTGGTTACCCTAGTCACTACAATGATACTGTAACTACTGTAGCTTGTGCCAAGCCAGGATAGGACGCTGGCGCACTAGCGTACTATCCTGGCTTGAAATATTAGCCTCGTATGGCCCGGGCATTAGCGCTGAGATCCTCGAATCTAGGTTCACTTTAAATTATATTTAAACTAGCAGACCCGGCCACACGTTGCTGTGGCTAACGAAACACAACACCATTACCCAACCTTTATAAAATCCACACCACCCGCTTGCCAGCTGCCCGCTGCCCGCTGCCTGAATTGAATATTTGAATTTCTCGACTTTTCTCTACTATAATAAGCTTGTTTTTATATATATAAACCTTCCCCTTGAATCACTCTATCTATTGGTGAAAACCGCATGAATATCCGTTGCGTAGTTTAAAAGATCTATGCGCACATACATTTTGAGAGACTTCATCAAATAAAATAATTCAAATCAAATACCGACTTACTCTAGGACATCTATTTTCCAATTTCTTCCATAGAACGAATTTCAAAAGTGACTATAGTACTGCCCGCCAGCCGTTTTAAATCACACAAAAATATGTTTTCTCTAAATTTCTCGGCTTTTCTCTAATATAATTTATGTGAATTATACATATAAACATTCCTCTTCAATCACTCTATCTATTGGTGAAAACCGTATGAAAATCCGTTGCGTAGTTTAAAAGATTATTGCGCACATACATTTTGAGCGACTTCATTTTATACTATGTAATGATTATTCTTCGGATTCTCTGCCTCTCCTCATTGAATTTTTTTATGTGTGTTATAAATGGGTAGTTGAGCAGAAGGACTTCAATAAAAACATGGATTCACGTAGGAAATCTTCTAGTTTTATTTTACGGCACATTTCACAATAAATTTGTTCCCGACCCGAACAAAAACACTTAAGTTGGCCACTTTGACCACTAGCTAGATAATGCTAGCTGTTTACAGGAGATCCACGTTATTAAGAGAGCATTTTTAACTAGAAACGCAGGCTATTTATAAATAACATTTTCCAACACCAACAAGCATAAATAAACCACCATTGTTAAATCTAAATAATATACAGACTCCAGAAATCTGCTTTATCCTCTATCCTTAAAAATAGTGCGACCCTATGGACGTAACTTGTAATCTGTAATTCAAACAGTCAAGTTACAAAATATACCGCTAGGTGGCAATAACCTTCACTTTTTGAACAATGTGTATACCCATCGACCAAGAATATTTATGTTCACATAAATGAAACACCTTTGCCGAAATAATGTGATTCTTTTTTAGATATTCTGAGGTGATGATTTTATGAATGCAAGACGTTTGGTCCAGTTTTATAAATTATGTTTTTTCTTCAGGTTATTTTGATGAAGGATTTGCGCCACTAGTTCATGCCATCTGTAGAGAGATAACCATGGCCATTTCTGGGAAAGGATTTCCACTAGTGACTGTGCAACGGTTGCCACATCCCAAATATGTCAGCGATTCAATGATTACCATCATGAAGTCTTACCTTGCTCTTATAATGGTGATCTCTTTCAATTACAATTGCATCAACACTGTTAAGTCTGTTGCCATGGAGAAGGAGAGACAGCTAAAAGTAATGTATTGAAATATTCCTTAAAATTCTTTCTCCGTTCATTGTTTATTAATCGCTCATGTCTCATTTATGGAGAAACTGAATAAAACCAGTTGGCGACGCAATCGCAATCAACCTCCTGAACAAAATCGATATTATTCTGTTCTGACATATCGCATATCGCCGCGGCAGTCGCATTTCAGTTGCCTCGTTGACAGGTTGCCATGGTAGGGACTCACGACCTGTCAAGTTTTGTCATGTTTTGACATGTCAGATCAGAAAAATATCAATTTTATTCAGTCGCCAACTGGTTTTTTTTCAGTTTCTCCATGAGCGGATGACACCACCCAACTCGGGTATTTGATTCAATTTATTGTGCCTTCTTCATTCATCCATTTGCACATAATTTATTTTTCTAACACTCCTTTCTTCATGCAACTGCACTACAACATGTCAAAACCATACAGGTGTCCCTTTCTTAATCTGGCTCGTTACGCTTACGTCAGCCATGCATTCTTTTCCAATATGGTTGGACATGGTCTTAGGACATATATTAGACTGAAAATTAGTTGGTGTAGGTATCGCAACCAAAGTTTGTCTGAACACACTACTTACTCAGATGCATTGCTTGTTTACAACATGTTTCAAACTTGTTATTTGACTATATAAAAGAAAATTCTAGTGAAATACCTTTTTTTCAATATAATGAAAAGAAAAATGCTGCAAAATTTTACAAAGAATCAATGGTTTATAGCAGGTGCATCGTAACATGAGCTCAGGTGCAAATAACTCCAAACTCTCTGGTACGTAATATGTAATATCCCTAAAAATTATTTTTGATTGTTGAAATCTACTCGCGGACAAAATATCAGCAAAAAGTGACAATTAGGGAAAAACTACATGTTCACAAAGAGACACAACCTTGTAAGTCGCTTCATTCTGCAAAGGCAGCCTTCTTGATGTATCTTCAGTCCACCACACCCAAATGTAAATATTCACCATGCACAAATACCATATTTGACGGACGCAATTAGATTAGGTTGTTCGTCTGGAGAAAAAAGAATTCCCAATGAGTAAACAAAAGCGGCCAAACACACTTGTGCAGGAACAAATTTACGTCAACCAAATTTGATTTTACGTCAACCAATTTAACCAAATTTGAAACATTAGAATATTTGTTTCAAAATGACATTTGAGCGACATCTATCCGATCCAGTTATCATCATTGCACAGTTTTATGGGTAAAATATAAATCAGTGCCCCAAGGACACCACAGATGTCAAAGAAAAACCTTAAAATATTATGATGCTTTTGAAGTTTTCAGCTTTTGAATTTTGGTATTCACACAAAAAAAGTAAATTTATGATATATTTTGGGAAATTAGAACTTTCTTATTATTAGATCTCGGACTCTCGTTGAGGGTTTTGATTTATTACATGATAAGCGCCAGGCGCACTAGGAATTTATTTTCGCAATTAATTCCAACCAGTATAATTTTTCCCCACATTTCTGGGAAGATTGAATGCAGCTGACTTGATTTTAATAAGTGGAGGGTGAGTGTAAAGGACACGCATATAATATTTTTGGATACTGGATTACCGATAAAAATTAATGGTTTGGATTGGGCACCGCAGGTTTACTTATTGTACGTCCAGAATATGTCGTATGTATTAAATTCGTACACACAATGTAAACCATTGAAATGCGAAAAATTTTCCAAAAATTTTAATTCGATCAATGATCTGTATCTTGTTGTCCTTTTCTGGCTTAAAATAATAAGGCCTAGTGCACATGTGGTGGTCCAGGTCAACTCTATTTTGTGATCCATGTTTGTCTGTATTTTAATACTAGCCTATTTTGTTTTTGGGGTGTTATGCCATGTTGCGCTACCTCCTTCTAAAGAAGGCTAAAGAAGGAGGTAGCGCAACACGGCATAACACCCCAAAAACAAATAATGAAAATAGCCTACATTTAATTATTTTTATTTCAGGAAGTAATGAAAATTATGGGACTTGATAATTGGCTTCATTGGACTGCGTGGTTTATAAAAACATTTAGCTATAACATGTTATCTATTCTAATAATGTGTTTCGTGTTTAAAGTAAGTCTCATTAGATTAAATTTAGTGTACTGCTTCTTGGTGGCTCCTTTTATTTCTTCGCCGCACTAGAATCCAACTTGCAGGAGCAAGGTTATCTATGCCTCCACTAAGGGAAGAGATGTGGGAGAACCTTGATGCTCGACAAAATAATATTAACTCTTTCCGAGCAGCGCTAATTTATCTCCGCTATCTCGACCGTTCAGTGGTTGAGTGGGCATCGCGCTTGGGTCCCATCCGGGCATCGCGTGTTCGATTCCTCGGCTGGCCAAGTCCTCCATCACAACACAAGCAACATTTTCGGCTTTCTGTGGTGGTAGTAGGAGATTTTCAAACATTGTTGGGTTATTCGTAACCCGGGAATGTTTGTCTTTCTTTTTTAAAAAAAAAAAAATCTTACGTGGCCTTGCATCCGAGCGGCATCAATTTATCGCTCCTAGACAGCATGTCAATTTTTACATAAATAACAGTATGCATTACTATGTTACGGTTAATTTAATTTTTAAATAAGTATAGTGGTTAATTATCAATAGTACAAAATTTGAATTAAATAAATACAATAGCAAAAAAGTTATGACATTTTTAATAACAATTACCAACGTTGGCTTTGATTTATCGAAAAAAATACTTACAAAGAACCACACAACAGAAGAGCTCCTAGTCAAAGAAAGCTCTTCCTTGCGACCAAATCATTACTTTAACATTTATAAAAGAAATAAAACAGAAATTAACGAATTCATTCTTTCACTCAAAACTCATTGCGCACCTGGCCCGGGCAACATATCTAACCAAATCCTGATAAATCTACGAGAATATATCGGTATACCTCTGCTACATATATTTAATCAAAGTTTCTGCCAATGTATTATGTACCTGACAAACTTAAAATTGCCAGTATTACACCGATCCATAAATCTGGAGACAAAACTTTAATCTCTAACTACAGACCTATTTCACTACTTAACTCTCTATCAAAACTCCTAGAAAAAGCAATGAAAAAAAGACTGATATCCTACCTCGACAAACACAACTTACTATCAAGTCATCATTACAATGGGCACAGAACATGCAATTTCTGAACTAACCAACTTCATTGTAAAACACGTAGATAAGGGATCTAAAGTAATTGGAGTTTTTCTAGATCTGGCTAAGGCCTTCGACACCATCTCTCATGATATGCTATACGAAATTTTTTAAAATATTGGCATTACTGGAAAACCGCTTAAATGGTTCATCAGTTATACAAAAAATAGGAAAAAATAGTTCTAAATAATTCTAAAAAATAGTTAAAACTAGATAGGGAACGTACCCATACTACGTGACCAACTTTTTGCAATTTTTAACCCCCCCCCCCCCGGTGACCAAAAACCTAAGCAACCCGCCGCTCATTTGTATGGAGCGTGACATTTTGAAGACCCCCCCTAAACGTGTCACGTAGTATGGGTACGTTCCCATAAATGCCTGAGTGACACCGCATAAATAAAGTACGGAGTGCCTCAGGGTAGTGTCTTAGGCCCTATTCTTTTTCTTATCTATATTAATGGTCTCACTAATATTAAAATTCCAACACTCTGCTATAATGTGATCAGCTATGCAGATGATACTGTAATTCTTTTTAAAGAGCAATCTTGGGAAAAGGCCTTTAACCCTTTCCCTGCGGGAAGCGCACCACTGCGCCACCCCGTACATGCCCTGTACGCGGGTGGCGCGTCTGTGCGCCGCGAAGTTTCTCCGGCATTATGTATACGAAACATACTTGATTATGGTAAAATTTATACTCCTAAAAATTCTCAAATCCTTACCCTACTGACATCTTGCGATATTTATCCGTAATACGTATTCTAATCAGAGTTACAGAGATTTGAAGGGACCTCCCAACTCAGAGCGAAAATTGAATCAGTTTGAATTCTTCCCGCGTCTTTACACACGCTACTGCGCAGGCGCCTCTCATAAGCACTCGTAAGATTCTCAAGCGAAGAGGCTCGCCGAGTAATACATTATTATATCGAATTAATTTTTCCTTTTTTGTCGATGTGAACTATTGTGATAAACGTGGACATTTATCTGATTTATCATATTTAAAAATAAGTTTTTTTTATAAATATACTTTCAGACTGTGGTAGAAATATAAAATTTGATCAGTATTAGATTATTTTTTTTAAACAAAAATAAGTGATTCAGAGTGTTTTTAGTGGACAATCAAGTGTAGTGATTTTATAACTCTTTACGAAAAGTTGAAGACGCTTGAATTTTTATCAATAATTGAAATTATTTTTATTACCAACATACAAAATGTCGGGTCGTAGTCTTAAATGACGACGAAATAATTAGGCAACTTTAGAAATAGATTATGATTTCCAACTTAGTGAATGTGACGAATATTACAATTACGAAGCTGCAGTTGTTTTTATTATACGGCCCTTTTTGAAGTGTGTGTCAATATTTCATTCATCCAGCCAATCGAGACATCGCACCACAGTTGAAGAGCTGTACTCCGGTATGTTGATATGCTTATTGTGTTGACCTTGAAATATTAATATGGCGGCCTGACCCAAACGTATTCATAACACTACTGAGATAAGTGTCGAAGATTTATAGAGTCCCATTGATAAACCGAATGTTTATTTACACTTGAAAAAATACTTCAAGACATAAGTGATTTATTTTTTAAAACAAATATTAAAATCCACTCGTGATTATTGTTTAAAGCCATAAATTAGATTAGTGATAAATAGCCCCGCGTGTGAACGAAGTGACACATATTTTTGACGCAGAGAAAAGGTTAAAAGCGCAGAATGTGGTATGAAGGAGATAAAAAAATGGCTCAACCAAAATCTTCTTACCCTAAACACCTCGAAAACCAAGTTTTTAACATTCAGTAATACCAATACTGGGCAACCAAAATCTGTCCTGCTTTTACATCTGTATCCATGTACTACATCACAAACCACAAACTGCGACTGCGAAAAAATTGAGCACTCGGATAGTATTAAATATCTTGGTTTAACAGTGGATTGCAAACTAAAATGGGAACTTCACATAAATTCACTTGTAATAAGAATCCGGAAACAAATATACATTTTTAAAACGATTAGAAACATTATGTCACCTAAACTATTAAAAGATGTATATTTTTCCCTTTGTCAAAGCATTTTAATTTATGGTATATCGGCTTGGGGTGGAGCTGCAGACACACATTAAGCTACTTAATACAGCTCATAAATCACTTATTATAACTATGTTCAAAAAACCATATCTTCATCCCACTGAAAATCTTTTAATTAAAAAAAAATACTTGATATCAGGAAGCTATTCATAAAAAAAAAATTATCCATACAAATTGCATAATAGTCACCTTCCCACATATCTCACTCCCAGAACACTAGAGCTAAATCAAACATTCATTTACAAGTGCCAAAAATTAAATCCACTCTTGCTAAAAAACATGAATCTTACCTCGCACCTTCCATATTCAACATTTTCTTAAAAGAAACACAACATACAACTCATACCAACATAAAACGTACATATAAAAACTTTAATAAGTGGTTAATGAACAAAAAAAGGAATTGCATTAACAAGTTACTTGCAAACTGACCGTGTTAATTTTTTATACGTTGTATATTGTTATTTAAACATATATTAAAATTTAAAAAAAAAACTTTCACACTAAAAAATGTTCAATTATTTTATATATGTTTGTAATATTTTATATTTAGATTATTTTTTTACGTAGGTAATATTTTGTATTTTTATTTAAGTTTTTTCTTTTATACTTTGTATTTTTATTTAAGTTTTTCTTTTGTATTTTTATTTACTTTAATCTTTATTGATGTATGTAATGATAGATACTGCTACCCGGCTCAGAACAGATATTGTCTAGTGAGTCGGGTAGCGCACATATCTTATCTATAAACAACTATTGATGTTAATAAACGCCCGGGTTACCGGCAACTTTAAAAAATAAATAAATAAAAAATTCAGTATCCAGTTTGCACAAAACTTAATTAAACTGCTGTGGTCAGTTTCAATCAGAATAACTTCGATAGGATGGGTTAAAATAAGGAGCTTTTTCTTATCGTAGTTTTCATGGGGATCGACTTACATGTATCAAGAATTTTTGTTGTTACTTTTTCTAGTTCTTCAAAACTTTGACCAACTGCTTCATTAACCAGCCGAATGCTGGTGGGCCTCCGGAGAACATGCGAGCATTCTAACATGATTTTTGTTAGAAATATTTGCGAATCATTCTGACCTTCATGCTTTGAAAAATGTGGGAAGAACAAAATCTCTTCCGCTATTAAAATTATTTCCAAAACTCACAATCGTATTAGGGAATGTACCCATACTACGTGACCAACTTTTTGCAATTTTTAACCCCCCCCCCCCCCCCGGTGACCAAAAACCTAAGTAATCTGCCGCTCATTTGTACCAAGCATAGTATTTTGAAGACCCCCCCCCCCTAAACGTGTCACGTAGTATGGGTACGTTCCCTTATGAGGATCGACCAAAATTTACTCTGCGATCGACTGGTTGGGAACTCTTGGGTTTAAATATCTAAAGCCATTTATTTTTTTAATAATTTAGCGTATATAATTAAATTTAATATCGTGTTATAAAGTTCTGTTTGCATAATGTTTTGCACGACAGCCACTGAACAGGCAATCCTTAGAAGTGGTATCTACACCGATTTGAAAGATAATTGATGTTGCCCATTTATACAAGACCTTTCAACTTTATCTATTCAATACGTGATCCATCGGCTGCTGGATTTGACCTGCGTGGATTTGACCCATGCAATTTGCAACGGTTAACTATTTGATTATCAGTCAAAGCAGAAGAAGTAGAATGCACTGAGTTTAATTACCGGTAGAATCCAATAGGCCACTTGTATTACTTTTTTTTTTTAATTCCGGTTTAGGCAAATATTCTAAGACATTCTGTTTTTTTTTTTTATCGTATTTTTGAAACCCTGGCAATTTTTTGAAAATTTCAATCTGAAAAATTAGACCATTTTTTATAAACCGGAAAGATGGGACATAATTTTATGGGTGCGAAAAAACGATAATTACATAGCCGAAAATCATTTTAAAAAAAAGAACGTTTTTCACACGAATGGCACAGGAGAATAATGAGGCATACCAAAAATATTACATTTCATAAATATTTTTTTCCTTGATCCATCTTATTGATCATAAATCATTACAATGTTCAATATTCTATTAATAGCAGTTCTCGAGGCTGGCCTTGCAGGCCCCAACGTGGAAATAAACAGACATTCAACACCAGCTTCATGTCTTCTGTTCTCACCCAAAGACATAAGCTTTCTCAACCAGAATATGGAATCTATATTACGATTCTCTGCTTTGTAAAGCTTCCAACCAGACTGTCCATGTGTAGAGGTGTCCTTCTTAGAACCAAAAAATTTGGACATAATACAATGTGATCGTCATTGTCAACAAGATTATCAGAAGATGCATGTAGTAAGGTCAGATCCTGTACTTGTCTTCCTGATGCCAGAAGTAAATTAACAGAACATCTTCGAGATACTTCGAAAAGAGTCAGGTCATTTGAAGGATTCTTACAAAGCTAAGACACCAAGTGTCCTAGATCCCAAGTAAATGCTCTAAGCTTCTTATTTGCAGAATTTCCTATACCTCTCATCACTTGCTTGACCAATGGATGATTACTTATCCTCAAATCGCCTATGGGGTCATACAAATCTGACACTACAGACTTGTGAAGTGCTATAGTATTGGGATCCAAGCCTTTCCTACTCTTAGGTATGCTAAAAAACCGTGCCAGCTGCGAAGGGTTATTAGAACATGTATTATTAATGGCGCACCATTCCTTCCAGCTCTTCCATGCCATGTGATAAGTTGTAAGCTTAGGTTTGCGCCAACCCGCATTCAATAGAGCTTTTTTCTTGCTGTGACCAATCGTTCAAAGCTTCACTCCACCCCTAATCTTCCACACCTGTAGTTGGAGCTTCTGGACCTGTTGAGGATGAAGTCCTGTCGATAAGTCTATCAAGTTGTCGACCAACATGGGTATTATGTGAGGTCGGTTTAGGGCTCTTCTCTTTAGGTCTGGTAACCAAAACACTTTTGGCCAATTTGGGGCTACAACCAGGTACACCCCTGATGACTTGTTCAGATGTGCCAGCACTCGTGGCATTAAGCAGGGGGGAGGAAAGATCCATGCCAAGGGGAAATTCCAACTCCTACTGAACACGTTGTGAAGCATTGCTCTCTTGTCGTGGGAATCTATCGAGACATACTGATCCACGAAGTGAGCCCTCGAGGGAGCGAATAGATCCACTACTGGACTGCCTACTTGTGAAAAACAGCTCTTACCGCTGGGGGTAGAAGGTGCCATTCTGGTAATGTCATCCCTCAGGATAGATGATCCGCGAGGCCATTGTAGCGTCCCGGAAAATACTGCACTTGTAAAGAGATTCTGTGCTTGTCCAAAAGCGCAAGAATCTGAAATGTCAGATGAAGGAGACCCATCGACTTGGTGCCCCCCTTGTTCCTCAAGTAGGCTACGACTGTCCTGTTGTCCTGTTCTGAACTTCTCAAATTCTGAGTCAGAGACGTTAAGGCATTTAAGATTGCTGTCATCTCCTTCATGTTGCAATATCCCCCCCTCTAACTGTCTGTCCAACAACCCAACAGAGGTACATAGTCGATCAGGGCTCCCGGCCGTGATCTGCCGCATCCGTAGTCAGAGAATGTGTTGGGCTGGGAAAATGAAGAGTTGAAACATGATCTAAGTTGATCATCCACCATTTCATTTCTGACAAGACCTCCTTCTTTATCAGAGACTTTTGCTGAGGGGTCAGCTTCAGCATTAACTGTAATTGTATCAGCCGAGTATGAAGTCGACCTCTGGGGACCACAAAGGTAGCAAAATTCAACTTTCCGAGGATACTCTGAGCTCCTTTCAGAGTCCATCTTCCTTTTGTCACGGATCTCTGAAGTGAGTTCCAAAGACCTTGGCGTCTGTATTTGTTTAAGGACTTCTGTTTCAGATGGGGGTTCTACTTAATTCCAAGATATTCCACTGACTGTGCTGGCTGACGGACACACTTTTGGAAATTTACCGACCAACCTAACCGCTCTAACAATTAAAGAGCTTCTCAAGTTTGACTGAGGATCTCTCTGGTCTGATGAGCCAGGAGAAAGTCGTCTAGGTACACAATGATCCTGATAGCCTGTCTATGCAGGATTTCTGCAATCCAATTTGTGATAGCTTTTAAATTGAAGATCGACTGATCGACTGCCTTCGCTCGTTTGAACCAGAAAAATTGTTGACAGGAAGGTGGCATTATTGTCAGCTCTTTCCATGTACCATCTCTCATCATTGTCATTTCCGGGATTACTTTCGTTTTGAACCTCCTTGCGGAAGCTTGGCTTGCACTTATCAACGAGGGCTCTTGGATGAATGGTATGCGGTATCCTCTTATCATATGTAAGATGGTCTCTGGGACATCTAAGGCCTGCCATTCTCTCCAATAATCCTGTAGTGTAGTTGACCCGCCCGAAATGGTTGATAGTCACCTGTTGAAGCGGCCACAAGAGGTCTGCCCCCTCGCGCCACGCTTCTGTTCCCTCCCCTTACCCCTCGTACAGGAGGAATATTGGGGGTTTCACCCGTGGTCTGCCCGCCGGGGAAACAAGGGAAATGCCATCTTTTCCTTTGATGTCTGCTTGGGGGAAAGGCAACAACCTCCTTAGATGAAGGGCGGTTGTGCGCCGAGTGGCTACCCTGAGGTAGGCGCACTGGACTAAAGCACTTTGCTACACCACCTAGTTTCTGCAACAGGGCAGAAAGTGCTTCTTCCCCAAAAGGATGAGTGGTAGAAGGAGGAATTCTGCTGAAGAGCCTCCGTTCCACTCCAATCTTACAGCTGTCCATTGTTCCTGTAAAGACCTGACAGGGAACCTTCTGAACTACTTTCCCATTTGATAAGTTTTTCGGAGAGCCTGTTGAAAGCACTCTCTGCTTCAATGAGGCATGCAATGCCAGCATCTTTTCCATGGCCGTAAATATTGGTGAGGCGGTGACAAATGCCAGCACCTCGCAGTTTACCTCCAGCTCCTTGAAGCCTGGATCAGCCAAATATTCCTTTAAAGCAGATGCATAGCGGACATTGGCCCACTCGCCCGAGTTTGAAACATGCTTGAAACTGTCAAAAGCAGGACCAAACTTTTATAAATAAAGCTGAATTATAGATAGGTCTTACTACATCAAATTGCGTCAAACGATTATCAAACGAACATGAATGTCATGATTTCGTATTTGTAATTTGAGTATTTTAATATGACATCGCCGATGGTCATATTTCATTCAAAAATCGATTACATAAATTCCAAAGGTGGAAAAATGGTTAAATGTGTCTACAATTGATCCATAAATCAGGTAATTACGTAAGACAATACATTCAGCTTAATTTATCGTTTGGTATGGATATAAATGGGTCGATCCCGGCGGCATTGCAATGCCGGCCGGGCCAACCCGCGACAGGAGTGGAGCAAGCCCCGAACATCCCGTCACTGGGGGAACTATCAAATATAAGCTGATAGGACAGATAATACACTTATCTTAGCCAACAGGCCGAGAAGCGATTGCTAATCGGCGCGGCGTCCTTCCGTTTTCGAGAACAAGAGCCAATCAGCCGGAGCCAAACTGAGTTTGGTTCCGGCCGATTCAACGACTCCGGCGGAGCACCACATGAGTTTGATTCGGTGAGTCCGGTGAAATCGCCGGAATCAAAGGAGCGAGTCCAGTTAATCGAGTCCACTCAGTCGAATACGGGTCCGGAATTGATTCCGTAAAATGAGTGAATCGACACACTTCTAGGATCCGGTAGAATCTAAGGATAAGAATGATAATCTAAGAACCCAATAAGATAATAAGTTAAAAACCCGCTCCGCCCAGTTTGAATGTAGGTAAACATTTTATAAATCTGATTCTGATAAGAACAGGTTCCAAAAATAGCCAGTTCCTCAGATCCACTGTGATCCAGTGTTAGCTAGTCACCGAGTTAAAGTAACCGTGACAGGCAATGACGCCATGTGTAATCTCTCCATATCTGGAAAGATACTTAAATTCTATTAATCCGAAGTACTTATACCTAGGGAAGATACGTCCACATGTGAGCTGCCGACGTAAGTGGCGACATCTTGTTACAAATTCTTGAATTCAAAACCGAATTACAATGGTAGTTTTGTTTGAAATTCCACGTACACAGATGTTATTTGTGGTGCAACGCGTACGGCGTGGCATCAACATGCACTCGAAACTGGGTTCTGAAATTCAACCACGCAGACGCTGGGGTAATAAAAAAGTTCAATAATAGATCTATCCGGTAATATTTAAGAATAATCATAGAATAAAGAAGGACATTGGAAATGCCTCCTATATGTATTTCGCAGTACCATTTAGTTGGAGCACATTAGCACACATTCTGTCTCTCAAGTACCCTACGGGTGAGTGCTTTGCCCAGTAGTTTATCTTTGGTTTTTAAAAACATGTTGGAAGTGATTGAACAATTTATTTATTTACACCCTTTAAAGGCTTTTACTTGAATACGCTTGACTTGAAAAGGACGGTAGGACAACTGAGCTTTTCGACGTGGTGGCTTCGTTGCCTGTAAATCGCCATCGCTTTTGAATTTCATTATGATGGTGAAACAACTCTGCATATGAATTCTAAGCAGAGAATTGCCAGACTTTTGTATCATATGAAACACGCCCACCTAGCATTTTTTGTTCTTCTATCGATATCGCTTGTGTTCCCATTAGGCTGATGGGTGAATATTCTGGTGACCATATACGGCTGCAAGAGTATTATGATTTTATTGTTCCTTTGCTTAAAAATTACGTATATGTACAACAGGTAGAATGGTATGGTGAGGGAGAAGGGATCTCAGACCACTCCGTGTTCACCTTCACCTCGTGGCACGTCATCTTGGTATTCATGGTGCTCTACATGATCACTTCAGTTTGCTTCTGTCTGATGCTGAGCGTCTTCTTTTCCAAAGGTATACGCCGCTCTCAACTTGAAGCATTGTGGTTGGGGTGTTTCAAAATTGTCACCATTTTCATGTTTTTATATTTAACCCTTTGATTAGTGAGTTATTTTTTTGTCATCTACACCGTGGGAGTAAGTTATTTTTCAAGTTTTTCTTAATTTCTTAATCGATTTAATTAATTAACTTCTTACCTTGTTATTCTACACAAATTAATTTCGGAGCTTTTTTATGACTATATATATCCCTTTCTTATTGCATTGTAAATTTAGTTGGACAAATTCAGTGGTTCTCAACATTTTGCAAAAAGTGTTTCGAAAAAAAAAAAATTATAAAAAAATAAATTTACATAAAACATAATACTAAAAATAAAAAAGTGGACCTATTCAGTGGTTCTCAACATTTTACAAATAGTTTTTTTTTTAATTTTTTTTACAAAAACAGAAATGTACAGTTATAAAAACAAAATACCAAAAATAAAAATAAAGTATCAATTCAGTGGTTCTCAACATTTTACAAATAAAAAGTTTTCATATTTTATTTTTTTTTATTTACTTATATGAAAATAAATATACAATGTAATATAGGGGTAATACTAAAAATAAAAAAGTGGACGTATTGGAAAAATTATTCATAAAAACAAAAATGTACAGTAATAAAAACATAATACTAACAATCAAAATAAGGTATAAATTTAGGGTTCTCAACATATGAATAATGTTAGATTTAAATTACTAGCTATAATATTCTTTTTATGTGGTATTCCTCAAAACACGGATACATACAAACGTATATATATACATTTACAAACATTCTTCTACTAAAATGCAATGTTCTGTAAATTTTTTGAGTACATCCATCGGTTATCCGAGGTTTGCGGGCACAAACATAAGGAACCTAAATATGTATATATATATAGTAAAATGTTGAGAGCCACCAAATTTGTCCAACTTATTAGACGCCCTTATTTAAATACATATTTTTTCTACTTTAGTATTATCTTTTTATTATCGTACATTTCTTTTTTATAAATAAAAAAATAATAATTTTTGAAAACACTATTCGTAAAATGTTGAGAGCCACTGGATTAGTCCACTTTTTTATTTTTAGTGTTATCCCTTCATTATTGTACATTTCTTTTTATATAAATAAAAAAAATAAAATTTTTGAAAACTTTACATTTGTAAAATGTTGAGAGCCACTGAATTAGTTAAATTTATTTTTATTTTTAGTATTATTCATTTATTATTGTACATTTCTTTTTATATAAATAATAAAATTAATATTTTTGAAAACTTTTTATTTGTAAAATATTGAGAACCACTGGATTAGTCCACTTTTTTTATTTTTAGTATTATCCGTTTATTTATTATACGTTTCTTTTTATATAAATAAAAAAAAAAAAATTTGAAAACTTTTAATGTGAAATACGTAACAATTTTGGTAAGAACATATAAAAATGTTTGACAAATATATTTGTATTATCTATAAATCATAATTTAATCGAAATTACAAACACGGCGTAAAAAAAACTAAATAAAGTTGTGCTGCCGCACGTATGCGACAATACTCTATCTGGATCATCCGAGTGCCGCCGCATACGTGCGGCAATACTCCTCAAGGGGTTAAACTGTTTCAATGATTGCATACACTGTCATGGGGAATTTCAAACTTTCCATTTTTGCTGACCATCAAATTGATAATCAGTTCCTTTTTGATTTTTTGGCATTTCTTGGACCCTGAATTTGGATTTTCGGCCTCTTAACTCCAAAGGGCCTGGAGATCGATAGACAGTAAAAACAGTCAAATATCGTTCACATATTATTCAATCACATATTATTCAATTCCATGAAAATGTACCATGTATTAAACGTACATGTACCGTGAAAATGTACTATGTTATTGCATAAAATGTTGTCTTTATGTACCTGCTGACAAACTACATAAGTAGGTTAGCAGGTTTGAATGTTAATAAATAAAAAAATAAAATAAAATGAACTATTTAAAAACGTTTCATTTTACAAGGAGCTACTAAATTTAACAAAATGTAAAGGATAATTTTTTTCATCAGATTTTTTGATAAAGTGAAGTAATAATTTAATGATATTATTCCAGCTAACACTGCGGCAACAGTAGCCGGAATGATATGGTTCATGTCTTTCTCACCGTTCTTGGTCATGAAAAATGACAAACTCATTCTGCCTCTCAATCTCCGGCTAGCGGCCTGTTTGTCTTCCAATGCTGCCATGGGATTTGGTTTCAAGATCATTCTAGAGAATGAGGCAACCGGTGCAGGTAAATCTCTTCTTTCGCCAAAGTATAAGCATAATTTTTTTAAGCAGGTTATTTGAACTATTTTCTGTAGGTGTACACCAGGCCAACCCAAATTGCACCACGGGCCGCATTGACGACCTTAAATTTTCCAAGGGCCGCACAGTTTAAATACTTACTAATGTTTTGTTCATATCTATAGTACAATTAGGGAATGAATTTTGGTATTCTCTTACTCGTAATTCGCAAATCACGTACACAACAATGAGTTTTCTCCACAGTTAGTGTGCGACTATTTAGCTATGTTCATTTATTTAATTGTTAACGCCCCGTTGAGGGGCTTTTATATATACATATATATATGTACGTATACGTTGTCAGCCCAGTAGCGCATGTTTTGTTTGTTGACGGTTCCACACAAATGAAAATGGGTTTCATCACTAAAAAACACAATTGCGTCCTCAGGAACGACTTCCAGAAGAATCTCACACACTTTCCTCCGAGAATTGAAGTCACATTCAAAAAGTTCCTGCACAATCGCCATCTTGTATGGATGGAAAAGGAGATCATTACGAAGAATTCTCCTCAAAGAACAAACGGAAAGTCCAAGGGCAGACGCATGTTTGCGCGCAGAACGCCATAGTGATCGCATCATTGAAGCTCTCACTGTCTCAATGTTCTCAGGTGATCTAATGGGATGAGGGACTCCAGTTCTTTCTCTTGTCGCACTTGCAGTTTGTCTGAACGTATTGAGCCATATAAAAATTGATTTCCGGTCCAGGACAGGGGCCAACAGGGCTAAATTAAAGTGATTCCGAAAGGCGCGCGATCACAGAACATCCGTTCGAAAAGTAGGCCTCAACGGCAAACGTATGTTCCTCACTGTTCTGTAAACCGGGTGCCCGGGTTCTTGGGGTTATGTTTGTCCAGGTCTTGATGGTGGGTGCGTCGGCACACCTTCTGCGTGGCGGGCCGGATTGGGAGATGCTGGTTGAGGGAGACCCTTTACAACCGGTTACCGCTGTCCGGGCCGCTCGGTAGTACAGGGGCCCGACCATCAGGCTCACCACTGAGGGTGGGCTGCCCCATCAACGAGTGTAAAAACCCCGCCGCTGCTGTTGTGCCGGTTCGTGACCGGAGGGGACCCAGCAGCAGCGTTTGTTGACTCTCCCTGTCCATCGCCTTGCACCGCAGTGGGAGGATTGGATTCATTCGTTCATCACTCTTGGACACTCTAATCCCCAGCTTCCTACCCACCCCTCATACCTTTTCCTTCCCAGACCTTCCTTCCCCCACATCCTATCATAAAAATAAAAAATCAATAAAATCATGATAACACAACCAACACAAATTAACTTCATTACAGCGGCGAGTAGTAGGAGACCCCGGCGCAGGCCAAAAATGTTGGTGAATTACACCAACATTCACGGCCTGCATACCAATTTAAACTCCACCACCACCTTTTTTCTCAACGCCCCAACCTACCATTCCTGTCTGAAACGCAGATAGCCGAGCCTGTAGACGCCTCCTATCTGGACTGCCCGGGCTTCACCCTCGCAAGCAAGTTGATACCTAAAGGAGGTGTCTGTCTCTATAGTCGAGCTGACGTCAACTGTGTGCAACTGTTAAATCTGGAAATCTCCAGATTCGACGTAATGTGGGCACGCGTCAATCTTGCCAGTACAGTAAGATTCTACGCATGTTTATACCGCTCACCAAACCTTAGCGAATCAGACATGTCCGAGCTCTTCAAACATTTAAGCGACACTATCGATGACCTCTTGCCCCGCTACCCTACGGCAGAGTTTGTGGTCCTGGGGGACTTCAATGTTCATAACGAACCTTGGTTGAAGTTCTCAGGATCAACAGACTCGGCTGGACGACAAGCGGAATCCTTTGCCCTTTGCTACGGATTGGAGCATGGTTCAGGAGCAACAAGGGTTCCTGATATCCAGACTCACCGTTCCAATCTGTTAGACCTATTTTTAACCACTGTGCGCACGGTTATAAGATTGAAGTCACAGCGCCTTTAGGATCGTCCGACCACTGCCTGGTGACGACATCAATCCCTGTAAACTTCAGACCGCCAAACGAGAGGCTGAAGAGAAAAGTGTGGCACTATAGGTCAGCAGATTGGTTCGGTCTGCGGGCACATTTTAATGCTTTCCCGTGGTCAGCTGTCTGTTTTCGGACTTCGGATCCCTCAAGATGTGCCCAGGAAATTGGTGAAGTCATCACATCCGCGATGGATGGCTTCATCCATTCTACTGTTAAGGACACTGGTGTAGGCTCAAAGCCGTGGTTCAGTCGACAATGCGCTGAAGCAGTGCGATGAAAAAACACAGCTTACCGAGCCTACAACACATCTAGAACATCCGAAGACAGAACAGCTTACAACAAAATGGCAAAGGAAACCAAGAGAATCATAAATAGGTCAAAATTGGAGCATGACTTGCAGATCAGCAGAAATGCATGCCCGCATGGCAGCAGGCAATTCTGGTCGCTTGCGGGCTCAATAGGTCGTAATTTCTGCAAATCCAGTCTGCCACCTCTTATCAGACCTGACGGCTCACTAGCAAACACCGCCACTGAAAAGCCAAACTTATTGGGTAAAATGTTTGCGGATAACTCAACCCTCGATGACCAAGGTGCTGTCCCGGCGTCGGTTCCTCACTGCGGTTTCGGCCAACTACCACCCCATAACGATCACATCAGTTCTGTCTAAGGTGATGGAACGTGTGATCAACGACAAACTGCTCACATACCTCGAGAAGAACAAAATTATTAACGACCGTCAATATGGATTCCGGCGGAACCGCTCGTGCGGTGGTCTTCTCGTGTATGTGACGTATGTTTGGGGACGGTGCCTGGAACGTTTCGGTGAGACCCAAACGGTTGCACTGGACATATCCAAGGCCTTTGACCGGGTTTGGCACCGAGGACTTGTCAACAAACTGCCTTTTACGGATTTCCCGCATCCTTGTGTACGTGGATTGCCGACTTTTTGAGGGGACTTTTTTGGTTTCACCTCTTCCTCACACTCGATAAATGCTGGCGTCCCACAGGGATCGGTTCTGTCTCCGACTTTGTTTTTGTTGCACATCAACGACCTTTTGTCATCTGCACCAATTCACTGTTATGCGGATGACAGTACAGTTCATGATAGCTTTTTGTTTGACAAGCCCCCAAAGGGCTCACAAACTCCAACAGCTCGTAGGGCTTTGAAGCAAAGAATGGACGGTTACCTCGAGAGTGTTTTCTCTTGGGGTAAAAATAATCTCGTTGAATTTAATGTTTCAAAGACCCAATCTTGTCTGATTATGTCTAAAAGGGATCGAAATGAAAATCTAGTCTCTTTCAACGGAAGCAATCTTCCGAACAGGCCCTCCATTGATATGCTTGGTGTAACCCTAAGTGACCAGCTCAGGTATGGGGGCTCCATCGAAGCCAGAGTAAAGTTAGCCTCCCAAAAGCTGGGCGTACTGTACAGGGCCCGCAGATACTTTAATAATACACAACTTCTAACCTTGTACAAATCACAAGTACGCCCCACGGTTGAATTTGGCAGCCATCTCTGGTCTGGAGCTCCAAAATACCTGAAAAATACCCTCGACTCTGTGCAGAAACGGGCGGTCCGTTTGATAGATTTTCCTATCTTAACAGACGGATTGCAATCTTTAGAGCACAGGCGTCGGGTGGGAATGCTATCCTTGTTCTACCGGTATTACAATGGAAGATGCTCCGAGGAACTAGCATCATTGATCCCTTCGGCACCGGTGCATAGTCGGGAAACACGCCAAACGCTTGCCCAACATTTGTACACGGTTGACATTTGTCACATGAGAACGGGTCGTTTCTTCAACTCGTTCTTGTGTTCAACAGCTCGGCTGTGGAATGATTTGCCGGCCTCTTCGGGTCTTCGGTCTCTTCAAGACCAATGTTCATTCCTTCCTCTTCCTCAGGGGGCCTCTTGTGCGGAGTTAATGCAAAAAAAAAAAAAAAACTGTGTCGAGACAAAATTTTATAGTTCCTCCTCTCGAAACCTGCCACACCCTGTACCATCACAGAAAGCGGAAAATATTGCTTGTGTTGTAATGGAGGACTTAGCCAGCCTAGGAATCGAACACGCGACGCCCGGTTGGGACACAAACGCGATGCCAATTCAGCCACTGAGCGGTCGACCGTGCTATATGAATAGTAAAAATTATACAGTATTTATTGTATATAATTGAACTGCCTCAGTAACAACGTTTTGTATTTGTTTAGTGATAAATTGAAGATGTCCACTAACTTGGTATAATTATTTCCCTCCATTAGTATTCTGGGAAAAGAGGAATACATATTTTTTTAATGTGAATGAATACCTCACGAGAATCCGAGCTGCTCCCGTCTGGAGCCAGTGAGACTGTAGTATCCCCAATTGGGGTATGTTTTGAGGCTGAAGGTAGTGAGAAGGGGAAGGAGATGGGGAAGAAGAAGGTGGAGAAGTATCTGGCTATTCAGATCTGTTCACCAAACACGGCTAAAGCCATTTCAAGCAACGTTTCAATTCTAAATGGTGGTCTTACACCAGGGCAATACTGAGAGTATCTTCCACTCTGGAACGTGTCGCAAATAAACTATATATTATTTGAAATGAATTAATTGTGAAATAACTAATAATAAAATTTATTTGCCCACGCCGGGATTCGATCCTACGACCTTCGGATTGCGAGTCAAGAGCCTTTCCCGTAGACCACGCCGGTCGTCAAAGTATATAGCCGTCATGTGGTAGTTGGTCCCAGAATTTCTGCACTGAAATAAATCCCGACTTCTAGTATTGACGTAGAATCTGAATGTTTAACAATGCAAGCAATTCTAGTCTATCAACTACATTATTTAAAATTTTATATAGAAATACCAAGTCAGTGAAAGTCAGTTCTGTCTGACAATTTAAGCAAATTCATTTTATTAAAAAAGAGTTTTAAAAGTCATTTAAATTAGACTTTCCTGAATAGTTACAGTTGGATCAAGAGAATGGTTTTCTGCACTGTGAGCAGTGGCATAGCAAGGGGGGGCGGAGGGAGCGGCCTGCCCAGGGTGCCACCCGACGGGTGGGGGGTTAGCCACCCCCCCCCCAGGACGTACCAATTTTGTGGTGGGGGGGGGGGGGGTGACACCACGTTATCCGCCCTATCCGCCCCGGGTGCCACCCATGCTAGCTACGTCACTGACTGTGAGTCAGTATGTAACTATTTAAATTGGACTTTTGTGAATGTGCATCGTTGCAGTTTGAACAAGAGAATGGTTTTTCTCCATTGTGAGTCATACGTGACTATTTAAATTAGACTTTTGTGAACAAGCATGGTTACAGTTCATATAAGTATAGGAACTTTATGGGCCTCGCGTAAGGTTGGCCGGTCTTTGTAGATTTTGCAAAAGTTATTCTAAAAAAGAGACCAGCAGGGTTATTGAGATTGGAAGATGACGAACCAGCAAGGAAAGGGGAGAAAGCACCACTTGCGGGATCCAAGCCAGCCGTAGGAGTAGCAGCTTGCCACACCAAATAACATATTGAGAGGTGGGTCAAATCCCAGCACTGGAAGGAATGGGAGAGGGCACCCGGGATGAGGCAATCCAAAGTATGTACTCATAAATGGACCGGACCCCAGATGGCCCAGAAAACCACTCGATATGGACAGAAACTCGCTGAGGGAACTGGTAGGACTAGTAACGGGACACTGCTATCTCAGGAGACACATGCAGCTATTGGGAGTGGAAAACACCAATAGATGTAGAAAATGTAAAGAGGATGAAAAGACTACAATTCATTTATGGTGCCAATGTCCTGACCTGGTGGGAACTAGGCTCAGATACCGGGGTCCAAAGAACCAGAAGACTTAGCCACATATCCAATCACAACTCTGGTGAAATTTATAAAAAGGACTGGGTTATTGTTAAAGGATTGAGGCAAAATGGGAGATAGCACAATGGGCCTATGGCCTAGTGGAACTAGTCGTAAATCGTCTCCGCTAAAAAAAAAGAGATTGGAAGAGCTTGGTGGTCCCCTTCACTCCTATCAGATTGCGCTACTTGATTTCTCAGGTTGCTCTTGCACCTTAGATGGGTTAAAACTGGAACCTGAAGTTTAAATTTTGCGTAGGTGTTTTGTGCAATATGTACAAACACTTTGAATTTGTTTATTTTTGACGGCAATCTTTTATCTCTAGGCATGCCTTGGGCCAACGTGTGGACCCCAACCACCGTGGAGGACCCCATGGTATTGGCCCACGTCATGCTGATGTTGGTGTTTGACGCCGTCCTCTATATGCTCATCGCTCTGTACATGGAGCAAGTGTTCCCCGGCACGTACGGAGTGCCGCAGCACTTCTGGTTCCCGTTGTCTATATACTTCTGGAGATCGATGTGCGGCTGTCCAAAAAGTAATGCATTTTTATTGTTTTTTTTATTTGTTGCACTGATTCAAATTATTATTTATCAGTGTTGTCTCTTCTAATGTCAATTTATTTCTCACTTTGCTCATACGATATCTTCAATTCGGTCAAAAATATTTAGATTATTTAGAACTGGTTATTTCACAAATTTTGAACAATTCATCAAATTTCAAAGTTAAAATTCAAATTCTATTAAACTTTTGTAATTATTTCAACACGGGCTGTTTGTTTCACAATTCTTCCTTCCATCACAAAATAATGAACGCCCACGTTTAAGTTAAGTCAACTTTTTTGATTGAAAACTGTTCAAAGGTTAGATTTGTTTATATATTTCTGGATTTGACGCAGTTTTTTATAGTTTGCTGTTTCCTGCTATCTTCCTTCAGTTACTTATACCCAATATAGTGGTTGGCCCATACTATGCAACACTCCTTCCTGAGCTGTCCAGCAATAATATATCCCTCCCCGTGGTGTAATTAACTGGTTGTTTCTAGTGCCGGAAAATATATTTTCTACATAATAGGCTGGTTCAAAAAGTAAAAGTTTGTCTTTTTTATCGGGGCATCCTTGTAAATTCTTTCAATAGCCAAAAAATATTCACATATTTTTTTTTTTTTCATTTGAATAAATTTTAGGGGTCACTACCATTTTTTGATTAGGGCAATGATTGCAACACTTCAGACTAAACATAAACATGTCACTGCATGCAGAATTAAATAAGCCATAGATAAGTTAAACGTTATTAGTTCATTTATGGGTTTAACACCATTTAACACACCCCTCTGCCAACCCCCGCAGTATTGTAAACAATCGGAAGCATGTTTAAATGTGTTTAATTGTTGTTTTAAGCGCAATTAGAGTCTTTCAGTAATAACATACTTTTTGTTCTTAGATTGAATTTACAATTGTGACATAAAATGGCACCTACAAGCGTATGTGTAACTTATAATAATTTCATTGACTTTTCTTGTGTTACTACAGTTTGGCAATTAAGTGTAGAAAATAAAGGATGGCGCTGCAATCGTTTTCTAGGTTTTAAATGGCAACACCAAGATGGCTCATAAGACAATGAATGTATGTTTTAAAAAACACTTCGGCCAAAATGCATATTTCATAGCGTATTTGTATTTTAAAAAATTTTGCCCAAAAAACTGTAAAATAATAATAGAATAAAAATAAAACCAAACAAGTTTTAAGTGGGCATTTATTTCGATGTAAAAACGTAGGTACTTAAAAATTTGAGTCTATTATGTGTGTCGTTGCTTATCCAGAATATATAATGTGAGAGATATCAGCCCTATTCCCCGCCAGCGTCGGTCTTATCCATTGCTTTAACTTGAATTTCCCGCCATTCCCTTCAGCTGTCAATTGTCGCCGTGCAGTTGGCATCTTGAGATGCCGTGTTAATTCAATTTTGGCGTTGTTTCGCCCACGTCCGGTCGAAAAATTTTTCGTTCGTAATTGTTTTAACGAAAATAATATCTGTTGCTACCCGCAAATTCCGTAATTTTATGAAAAATTAGTGCAAGTGATTAGTGCAAACATTTTTGACAGATTAGCGTATTCCTACTACCTACGCTATATAAATCTGCGTCGCCCGTTCTCGAAAACGGAAGGACGCCGCGGCGATTAGCAATCGCTTCTCGGCCTGTTGGCTAAGATAAGTGTATTATCAGCTTAATATCTGATAGTTCCCGCAATACGGGACCAGTTTATTAAACTGGTTTTTTGAATGTGACGGGATGTTCGGGGCTTGCTCCACTCCTGTCACGTGTTGGCCCGGCCGGCATTGCCGCTGGGAGCGACTCATTTATATCCTTACTAAAGATAAATTAAGCTGAATGTATTGTCTTACGTAATTACCTGATTTATGGATCAATTGTAGACACATTTAACCATTTTTCCACCTTTGGAATTTAAGTAATCAATATTTTTTGAATGAAATATGACCATCGGCGATGTCATATTAAAATACTCAAATTACAAATACGAAATCATGACATTCATGTTCGTTTGATAATCGTTTGACGCAATTTGATGTAGTTAGACTTATCTATAATTCAGCTTTATTTATAAAAGTTTGGTCCTGCTTTTGACAGTTTCAAGCATGTTACAAACTCGGGCGAGTGGGCCAATGTCCGCTATGCATCTGCTTTAAAGGAATATTTGGCTGATCCAGGCTTCAAGGAGCTGGAGGTAAACTGCGAGGTGCTGGCATTTGTCACCGCCTCACCAATATTTACGGCCATGGAAAAGATGCTGGCATTGCATGCCTCATTGAAGCAGAGAGTGCTTTCAACAGGCTCTCCAAAAAAAAAAAAAAAAAACTTATCAAATGGGAAAGCAGTTCAGAAGGTTCCCTGTCAGGTCTTTACAGGAACAATGGACAGCTGTAAGATTGGAGTGGAACGGAGGCTCTTCAGCAGAATTCCTCCTTCTACCACTCATCCTTTTGGGGAAGAAGCACTTTCTGCCCTGTTGCAAAAACTAGGTGGTGTAGCAAAGTGCTTTAGTCCAGTGCGCCTACTTCAGGGTAGCCACTCGGCGCACAACCGCCCTTCATCTAAGGAGGTTGTTGCCTTTCCCCCAAGCAGACATCAAAGGAAAGGATGGCATTTCCCTTGTTTCCCCGGCGGGCAGACCACGGGTGAAACCCCCCCATATTCCTCCCGTATGAGGGGTAAGGGGAGGGAACAGAAGCGTGGCGCGAGGGGGCAGACCTCTCGTGGCCGCTTCAACAGGTGCCGCGCACAACCGCCCTTCAACATCTAAGGAGGTTGTTGCCTTCCCCCCAAGCAAACATCAAAGGAAAATATGGCATTTCCCTTGTTTCCCCGGCGGGCAGACCACGGGTGAAACCCCCCATATTCCTCCCGTATGAGGGGTAAGGGGAGGGAACAGAAGCGTGGCGCGAGGGGGCAGACCTCTCGTGGCCGCTTCAACAGGTGTCGCGCACAACCGCCCTTCAACATCTAAGGAGGTTGTTGCCTTCCCCCCAAGCAAACATCAAAGGAAAATATGGCATTTCCCTCGTTTCCCCGGCGGGCAGACCACGGGCGAAACCCCCAATATTCCTCCTGTACGAAGGGTAAGGGGAGGGAACAGAAGCATGGCGCGAGGGGGCAGACCTCTCGTGGCCGCTTCAACAGGTGACTATCAACCATTTCGGGCGGGTCAACTAGACTACAGGATTATTGGAGAGAGTGGCAGGCCTTAGGTGTTCCAGAGACCATCTTACATACGATAAGACGATACCGCATACCATTCATCCAAGAGCCCTCGTTGATAAGTCCAAGCCAATCTTCCGCAAGGAGGTTCAAAACGAAAGTAATCCCGGAAATGACAATGATGAGAGATGGTACATGGAAAGAGCTGACGACAATGCCACCTTCCTATCAACACTTTTTCTGGTTCAAATGAGTGAAGGCTCGAAACAGTCGATCTTCAATTTAAAAGCTATCACAAATTGGATTGCAGAAATCCTGCGTAGACAGGCTATCAGGATCATTGTGTACCTAGACGACTTTCTCCTGGCTCATCAGACCAGAGAGATCCTCAGTCAAGCTTGAGAAGCTCTTTAATTGTTAGAGCGGTTAGGTTGGTCGGTAAATTTCCAAAAGTGTGTCCGTCAGCCAGCACAGTCAGTGGAATATCTTGGAATTGTGTAGAACCCCCATCTGAAACAGAAGTCCTTAAACAAATACAGACGCCAAGGTCTTTGGAACTCACTTCAGAGATCCGTGACAAAAGGAAGATGGACTCTGAAAGGAGCTCAGAGTATTCTCGGAAAGTTGAATTTTGCTACCTTTGTGGTCCCCAGAGGTCGACTTCATACTCGGCTGATACAATTACAGTTAATGCTGAAGCTGACCCCTCAGCAAAAGTCTCTGATAAAGAATGAGGTCTTGTCAGAAATGAAATGGTGGATGATCAACTTAGATCATGTTTCAACTCTTCATTTTCCCAGCCCAACACATTCTCTGACTACGGATGCGGCAGATCACGGCCGGGAGCCCTGATCGACTATGTACCTCTGTTGGGTTGTTGGACAGACAGTTAGAGGGGGGGATATTGCAACATGAAGGAGATGACAGCAATCTTAAATGCCTTAACGTCTCTGACTCAGAATTTGAGAAGTTCAGAACAGGACAGTCATAGCCTACTTGAGGAACAAGGGGTGCACCAAGTCGATGGGTCTCCTTCATCTAACATTTCAGATTCTTGCGCTTTTGGACAAGCACAGAATCTCTTTACAAGTGCAGTATTTGCCGGGACGCTACAATGGCCTCGCGGATTATCTATCCTGAGGGATGACATTACCAGAATGGCACCTTCTACCCCCAGCGGTAAGAGCTGTTTTTCACAAGTTAGGGGCAGTCCAGTAGTGGATCTATTCGCTCCCTCGAGGGCTCACTTCGTGGATCAGTGTGTCTCGATAGATTCCCACGACAAGAGAGCAATGCTTCACAGCGTGTTCAGCAGGAGTTGGAATTTCCCCTTGGCATGGATCTTTCCTCCCCCCTGCTTAATGCCACGAGTGCTGGCACATCTGAACAAATCATCAGGGGTGTACCTGGTTGTAGCCCCAAATTGGCCAAAAGTGTTTTGGTTACCAGACCTAAAGAGAAGAGCCCTAGACCGACCTCACATAATACCCATGTTGGTCGACAACTTGATAGACTTATCGACAGGACTTCATCTTGAACAGGTCCAGAAGCTCCAACTACAGGTGTGGAAGATTAGGGGTGGAGTGAAGCTTTGAACGATTGGTCACAGCAAGAAAAAAGCTCTATTGAATGCGGGTTGGCGCAAACCTAAGCTTACAACTTATCACATGGCATGGAAGAGCTGGAAGGAATGGTGCGCCATTAATAATACATGTCCTAATAACCCTTCGTGATCTCAGCTGGCACGGTTTTTTAGTATACTTAAGAGTGAGGAAAGGCAATACTATAGCACTTCACAAGTCTGTAGTGTCGGTTTTGTATGACCCCATAGGCGATTTGAGGATAAGTAATCATCCCTTGGTCAAGCAAGTGATGAGAGGTATAGGAACTTCTGCAAATAAGAAGCTTAGAGCATTTACTTGGGATCCAGGCTTGGTGTCTTAGCTTTGTAAGAATCCTTCAAATGACCTGACTCTTTTCGAAGCATCTCGTAGATGTTCTGTTAATTTACTTCTGGCATCAGGAAGACAAGTACAGGATCTGACCTTACTACATGCATCTTCTGATAATCTTGTTGACAATGATGATCACATTGTATTATTGCCAAATTTTTTGGTTCTAAGAAGGACACCTCTACACATAGACAGTCTGGTTGGAAGCTTTACAAAGCAGAGGATCGTAATATAGATTCCATATTCTGGTTGCGAAAGCTTATGTCTTTGGGTGAGAACAGAAGACATGAAGCTGGTGTTGAATGTCTGTTTATTTCCACGTTGGGGCCTGCAAGGCCAGCCTCGAGAACTGCTATTGGTGGATGGATTAAAACAATTTTGAAGGATGCTGGGATTGATGCCTCTCCTGGGAGTTTGAGATCAGCTGCAGCTTCAAGAAGTTGGCTGGAAGAGTGTCCTATAGACACCATTTTGGAAAGAGGAAGCTGGAGTTCAGAAAACACATTCAAGAAATATAGACAAATCAGAGGTCTCAATGTTGAGGTGCTGAATCCCCCCATTCACTCTCAGTCTTTGACCAAGTTATTGCAAGCAATACAGTAATAGTCACAATTTTGGCTTTAGAATTGTCACCAAGCGATAACAAACACTTCTCACATTATATATTCTGGATAAGCAACGACACACATAATGTTGGAGTTTTACCTACCATTAAAACTCTTATTATGTTGTCTTGCTTATCCAGAATATATTTAAGCTCTGCTTGGTGAGTCCAAATTGAATTAACACGGCATCTCAAGATGCCAACTGCACGGCGACAATTGACAGCTGAAGGGAATGGCGGGAAATTCAAGTTAAAGCAATGGATAAGACCGACGCTGGCGGGGAATAGGGCTGATATCTCTCACATTATATATTCTGGATAAGCAAGACAACATAATAAGAGTTTTAATGGTAGGTAAAACTCCAACATTAATTCAACACCCGACATGTAATTATTATCTTCGTCCTCATGTGATTCTTCTTCTTCCGTATCTTCATCTTCGTATTATCAGTTCATCGATATTGGTTAAGTGGGTGATCGACGTACGAGCCTATACCATGGTTTTTAAAGAACGTCGGTTTTACTCGCGGCTCGTTGGTGCTGATCGACTAGCGAGTGAAACTTCCGTATCGTAGTCGAATTGAGGTTAACATTGTTCGGAGTCTGAAAAGCTTTGTGTTTTTTTTAATTTTATTTTTTTATTATTTTTATTTCTTGCTAAAGCAATCCCGATGAGTTACAAAACTCATTTTAGGACAGGAGGAACATACTAATCATGGGTGGGAGAAAATAGATAAAATTTTACATAGGTGTTTATATTTTACTTTATGTGTTATCTTGGTATTATAGCATACCACGAAATTAAGAAAAAAAAGCGAAAGCGCCTGAGAGTTTGGGTTAAAAGTTGGATTGAGAAAAGGCAAGCATTATCGCATACACATTTAATTCGAAAATTGTCAGCAGAACCACTCGATTACAGAAATTATCTGAGAATGTCTGAAGAATTGTACAATATGGCAATTGTTGACGCTGACTACCAATTTATATATAGGCACGAACGGCCGAATTTCTGATGGAGGTGTTTTAAAAAAGACAGAATTTTGTAAGCGTTTAGATGAAGGTACTTTAAACATACCACCACCAAAAAAACCAACACAGGATTCAGATCCCTTACCATTTGTGTACATTGGTAATGAAGCTTTTGCCTTAAGAGCAGATTTTTTGAAACTATATCCACAGCGGGAATTGGGTAATCATGACAAAAGAATCTTTAACTATCGGGTTCGCAGAGCCCGGATGGTAGTCAAAAATGCGTTCGGGATTTTGGCCGCAAGATTCCAAATATTTCACTCTGCTATCGATTTCAAATCAATTGAAGACATAAATTATGTGGTATTAGCTTGTTGCACTTTACACAATTATTTAAGAAGCAAATCCAGACAAATAAAGTTTAAGTTTAGACTTACGGAATTCAATACTTTGTTTGTGTGAAAGCACTTTGAAAACCACACACATACTTTTTGTTCAAACCCCTTCATTTTCACAGCTGATAGTGTGACTAAACCCCAAAACCCCATTAAAAAATCTGAAAAAAAAACTAATTGTAAACATACAAAAGGGTGCCCCATAGAAAATTAAAAAGACAAGATTATATATCACCAGGTGACAGTGACATAGAAAATCAAATTACTGGTGCAATTCAAGAAAGTCTGAGGACGAATGGTATTTTGGCGACCTTACAAGGCACTCGTACTAGAAACCCGGGCAATAATGCAAAAAAAGTTAGTGAAGATTTTGTGAAATACTGCAAAACAACTGGGGCTGTATTATGGCAGCCGATTTCCCTTGTTTTTTATATGTGAATCTGTTATTTTCCCTGGAGTTTTCGATTGCTATTATTTGTGATATATATTTGTCCGCGCAAGTAGCTTTCATAATCAAATCTGTGAGTATTAAGCTCAGAGGGTCTGGGGTTATTCACACGCCTCAGGCTCGCATATTATTTTTATTTTTTATTTTTTTATTTTATATTTTATTAACGCCCTAGTGGGCTTTTACAAGAAAAGAAGCAAATATATAATAAACAATATTAATTACATGTATTACATAAACAATAAAACAGAATAAATATGAATGCAATCGACTCGTTAGGTAAAGAATATTACAACATAAAAAAGAAATTAAATGAGATAGTACAAGTTGTACTTACAAAAAACTAAAACAATTCAGCTTTAAATATTTATACATATTATTAACAATAATAATAAGACCTGACATAGAACAAAGTGTAAATAGAACTGCAAAAATATTATAAAGTAAGTATACATTTTACTGGTGAGGTTTAGATGAGAAAATATTTTATGAGAAAAACAAAAAAAAAATAATAAAAGCTAATTATTAGCAGATAGAATCGAGATTAGTCGATTTTTGAAACATTCAAAACTGTCAATACTAAATATATCTATAAATTCGCAGTATTTATTCGCAAGGTTATGGATTCTTGGTATTGGTGAGTATATAGAGTAATTAGTGTTATTGTTGCATTTAAAAGTATCTTTACTACGAGTTTATCTAGCGGGTATGCTAATGCAAATTAGTTCCTACAAATTAGGGCTGTCAATTAAAGATTTTATAATTTTGTATAAAAATAATAAATCAATTAACACTCTTTTCTATCTGATAATTTAAGAAGTCTGGTTTCAGCGCGTAAGTAATTATACTTTATAAATTCGATTGGTATTTTCATTTTAAAATTGATGTACCGGAGAAATTTGTTTTGTACCTTTTCCAATGATTGAGAATGAACATTGTAGTATGGTGACCATACAGAGGAATTGTATTCTAATCTGCTTCGTACTAGTGAGCAATACAGATGTTTTAATGTTAACATACTTTTAAAATTTGCCCCCATTCTCAAGATAAAACCTAGTATTCTCATTGCATCGCTTGTTATATCATCGATGTGTACATTGAACTGTAGACTCTCGTGGAATATAACACCAAGATCACGAATCTACGATACACGAAGAAGATTAACACCATTCATATCATAAGAAAATTTAAAAGGATTTTTACCTCTGTAAAAACTAATGATCTGGCATTTACCAATATTTAGTTGTAAATCATTGACAGAACACCACGCGCATAGTTTGTTCAGGTTTAACTGCAGAATGGCGCGATCGTCATCGTTTCTAATTGTTCTGTAAATCTTCAGATCATCAGCAAATAATAGGACTTTGACATTACTAAAAATATTAACTATATCATTTATGAATAAGCAAAATAATATCGGGCCCAAATAAGATCCCTGTGGTACCCCACTCGATGCAGCAAATGTATAAGAAGTAAACGAATCAACTTTGACCGAAGTACCTTCGAAGTACCTTCCCAATAGATAACTCTTAAACCATTCCAAAATACTCCCTCTCATTCCCAACAACTTCAGTTTTCGTAATAAGAGTCTGTGGTTAACCTTATCAAATGCCTTACTGAAATCAGTATATATGGAATCAGTTTATATGGAATCAGTTTGATGTGATGAAGTCAAGGCATTAACAATGTCATTCGTGTATAATATTAAATTGGACAGGGTTGATCTTCCTTTAATAAATCCATGTTGAAGCGGTGAGATGGTTTGATTGATTTGGGATATCAATTTGTCTAGTACCAGGCTTTCAAAGAGTTTGGGTAATGTAGACATGGTGCATATTGGCCTATAGTTTGTTACGTCGCTCTTATTTCCTTTTTTAAAAATGGGTGTCAAAAGACTAAACTTCCAAAGGTCAGGGAACACACCTGATGAGAGTGACTTTGTAAATAACTTATGTATGGGATACGATAATGTATGCATACAATTAACTAAGAATCTGGGTGGAACTTTGTCAGGTCCTGCGGATTTGCGGGAATCGAGACTCTTCAGCTTGGATATAATGTCATCTATGGTTAGAGTACAATCAGATATATCAAGAGTCTCAACTAAATTAGACCAAGAGATATTGCTATCTACATTTGCATTAACATATACACCGCTAAAGAAATCGGCGAACAGATTAACAGTTTCCTGAAGATTTTGGGATAGTTTAGAATCGAATGACATAATACTAGGTATACAAGTACCGTTTTCTTTTTGGGATTTAACATATTTCCAAAAGAAATTTGAGTCGTTCATGATAGAGCCTTCAACATCACGTATGAAAGTTTTGTAACATTCTGCAGAGAGCTTATTGCAGTCTCCCCTCAATTTTTGAAACACGGAATAATCGATAGCCAGGCGACTTTGTTTGAATTTCTTATGAGATATTTTTTTGAGGTATATCAAGTCAATCAGTTCTTTTGAGAACCACTTTGGGTATTGAGTTTCCCTGTAAGCCGTAAAAGGTACAAATTTTTCAATTGCAGAATTAATAATGGAGTAAAAAAAGTTAAGGTGTGCATTGATATCAGCCTCGCTATCCAAGAATGACCAGTCAATCTGGTTGAGATAGTTGGAAATTTGTACATAGTCTGCTTTTTTGAAATTTCTAGTTTTTACTACCCTTTTTTCAATAGGAATTGGTTTGAGGTTAGACATGCATATTTCTAGTGGTGGATGGTAAACATCAACAGGTAATAGTATTTCGGTACTTCTCGCAACACAGATGTCAGACACATTTGACAATGCCAAATCCAATGTACGACCACCAATATTATGAATACTATTACACTGAGTTAGTCCTAAGAAGAGAGCCATATCTCTAATTACACAAATATTAACATTAGAACAATAATTGTCAGAATTCATATTACACCAATCGTATTGAGGCAGGTTGTAGTCACCAACTAGAAGTAATTTAGTGTTAGGGTTTTTAGCACAGATTGATTCAACCCCGTCACAGTGATTGTTGTAGCTTTGGACGTCAGAATTTGGAGGTAAATATGCACATCCCACTATTAATTTACCACTAGAAGTGTTCACTTTGACAAAAAGTTGCTCTATGGATGGGTACTTCGTGGATATTTTTAAGGAGCTGAAATTTTTTGAGATAGCTATGACCACTCCGCCACCTCTTGATTTGGCACTTGTTTTCGAGTTTCTATCCATACGATAAATATTAAAATTAGGGAAGCCTAATTCAGCCGAATTAATTCCTGAATCGAGCCATGTTTCCGTTAATATGAAAATATCACTGGTGATAGTTGCCGCCGAAGTCAATAGTTTGGGAAGTTTTGTACGGACCCCTCTCACATTTTGATAATAGCATTTTATTTTATTTTGCTTTAGTTTTTTGGCGTACAATCAATAATTTTGGGTATGGAGTTTATATATTTGATGGTGATATTGGTTTCACCATTGTTCTTTCTGGTCTCAAGTTGTTGGCAGATATCATCATATAATATAGTACTGCCTCATGCATAATATTCTGCCTCAATTTTCATCACGTGTTTGCAACAATTTTTCCAATCATCAGCACTTATGCTATTTCGTATTATTATTATTATGCCTATTTTACGTTTTCCCGTTTTTTTTCAAATTTCCCATCTGTCTTTTCCCCTTCCTTGACGATTCATCTTACCGTTGATTCAGATTTACCTGTGTGTGAAAAATATCATTAAAATTATTATTATAGAAGGTAGTTTAAAAAAACACACACTAGATAATATTCACTTAGAAAGAAAGAAAGAGAAAATTAAGAAAAAAGTAACTTTTCTATGAGTTAAAAGAAGTTACGTATTATTATTATTAATTTTTTTTTAATTGAGTTACTCCCTTTTTCCTGTGGCCTCAAATGAACTGTCAAATGGAAGTGTCAAATTCGGATTTTTAAGCATAACCTATAATCAGATTGTAATGGTTATGATCGCTCGAAAATTTGCACAAATCTTGTAATACTAATGAAATTTATTAAAAAAAACTATACTGCGTACCAGTCATGTAGTTCGTTTGTAAACATCTTCCAAATTACATAGGAGCTTCTTCGCGCGATAATCGGCTAGGCAGTACTAGGCACCACTACGTGTTGGTTTGCTCATTTTTATTCAATTCAAACAATGCACAGGCAAACAATGAAAAAAATTATTATTAAATGAGCGATCTAACAGCCATACGAAACGTCATAGACAAAGCGAGTAATTCGGTGTTACCATAGTAATGAAAAAATTTAGTTCCAATTTAATAAATTTCTAGACTTAATTACCAAACTGTACGTTTTGTAAAAATTTGCTTAAATACTCAGTTTAAATATCAACTTATTAACGGGATAGTCTGGCGCTCTGTAGGGAACTTGCTTGCACAGCGCAGGTGTAAACTGTGCAACCTAAAGTTTAAGTTTAGACTTACGGAATTCAATACTTTGTTTGTGTGAAAGCACTTTGAAAACCACACACATACTTTTTGTTCAAACCCCTTCATTTTCACAGCTGGTAGTGTGACTAAACCCCAAAACCCCATTAAAAAATCTGAAAAAAAAAACTAATTGTAAACATACAAAAGGGTGCCCCATAGAAAATTTAAAAAAAAAGTTTTTATGTTGAAGATATTCATATGTTTTTAAAGCACCCTAATTTATAATTTTTAGAGTAAATTGTTTTACAGTATATAAAGATACCGAAGAAGAAGTTGAGAAGAATGAAGCTTTGGAACCAGACCCGGAAGGCCTTGCGTTGGGCATTAATATCATTGTGAGTGCTCAGTTTGTAATGACACAGGTATACCCTCGACACAGGTATACCCTAGTGAGACAGGCATACAAATAAAACCATTGTAAATATATTTTATTATAGATAAATAAATAAAAAATAAATAAAAAAAAATGTTAAATAATTTTGAATATAATGTTGTACTCAATGGGACAAAATTAATTTGCTTATACATACTGACATTATTTGAAATTTCACAGCCAAAAGTATTATCATGATTTATTTTTGGGATATTGTGCCGTGTTGCATTATCTCCTTCTTTAGCAAATGTTGCCGACAGCATCCCAATGTCCATCATCAGGGCAGATGTATAATTGAAGATTGTGGTCAAGTAAGAGTGTGCTTATGTATGTAGATGCGATACCGTGTTGCGCACTCCCATTCTCCTTAAGTATTTCAGTACAATTAGCAAACCTACCGTCCGTTATGTTAATTAATATGATATGATAAAGCATATTTCTTTCCATTACTAAGTCGGTAACGAAATGCATTATTATTATTTGTTTTAATTACTCTGACAGCTGTGTTTATACTTTAGTATTAGTTCTTTTGAACCCTTTGTTAAAATACAATGAATCAGTCTCTTTTCTAATTCGCAAGCGAACAAGGCAGTTCTTTCAGAACCTGAAAACTGGCACCGGGACCCTGCCGGTCTCTGGCTAGGTACATTATAAAGGTGCAGTAAATTGATTGATTCATGATTGTGAAAATAAACCCAGAATACCTTAACTGAGTGTGACCCGATAAAAATAAAATAAATGCTTATAGGTCATAATATTATACAAGGAGTTCCATGGTAAAGTGCGGGTGGTGATTCTACTTAATAAATAAGCTCGACAAGTAAAAAAAGATCAATAACTTTGTTCTAAATTCCAACGTTTTAAATTTTTATTTCTTTTTTAGCTTTCAAGTAAAAAGATTGAAATGTTTGTATTGAAAATAATATCCTTCTATGGAAAAATATTTTTGTGTGGGAAAAAAATGATGAAATTTCGAAAAAGTTATTTATCTTTTTTTTAATTACTACCATTGTGGAGGATCACCTCCCAAAATTAGTGCACTTCTGCCAAGACATTCTGTATTCATGTGCATAATCTAATTTTTGGTTTTAAACTTTATTATTTCTCATTTCAGAGATTAACCAAAAAATATGGCAAGAAAGTGGTGGTGGATAAGTTAACTTTTAAGATATTCCAGGACCAGATAACTGTTGTCTTGGGACATAATGGAGCAGGGAAAACTACCGCCATGTCCATGCTCACAGGTCTCGTATGGTTTCCAATGCTTTATTACTTTAAAACAATTTCATTTAAGCACTAAAACCTCCCCCATTTTGAAAAAACTGTCACGTGAGGAATGTCGTAGTAAGATCTTTCCTTAACATATTATTATGCCCTACCTTTTTCATTTTCCGTTATTGTTTGGATGGGGGCATGCACCTGCTTTACACCCCATCATTGTGGCTGATGAGCCACCTGGTTGCTTTGTTGGTAGAATTGAAACATTGCTTGAAATGGCTTTAGCCGTGTTTGGTGACTAGATCTGAATAGCCAAGTACACTTTCCACATCTCTTTCCCTTTCCCATTGCCTTTAGCCTCACAACATACCAAAATTGGGTACGCCGTAGTCTCACTGGCTCCAGACGGTTGGGAGCAGTTGGGACTCTTGTGGGTATTCAGATAAAATAGTTATATTATATGTAAGTAGTAACCTTTAGTGGTTTTTTCTAAACCGACTGCACATATAAGTATGTCGTATTTTATTCGGCCGTTTAGTGTCACCGCATGCTCCTTTGGAGAGTTGAAATTATTGTTAGTAAAAATATTTTTACGGTGGATTTTCACTCAAGGTGCCTACAGATAAAAGTATATTGACTTTGGTTTTACGGCCGTATATACTCTTTGCATACTTACTTGAAGAAATAATCTTTTGGGGGATCAAATGTCCAAGTGATCAATTGTCTGCCGGATCAACTGTCGGGGGGATCAACTATCGGGGGGATCAACTGTTGGGAGATCAACTGTCGGCGGGCTAAATGTCGAAGGGCCAATTGTCGGGTCACCCTACCATGGTGATATGAGGGTTTATGCATTGCTTTTGTTTTATAAAGTTGAGAATGAATAAATAAATGATTGCATTGTAAATTTCAGGCATGTTCCCGCCAACATCTGGCACCGCTGTTGTAATGGGACATGATATAGTGACGGATATAAAGGGCGTGCGTGCCTCCATCGGGATTTGTCCCCAACATGACGTGCTGTTTGCCGAGCTAACTGTGGCCGAGCACATCTATTTCTACGCCAAGCTAAAAGGACTCTCTGGTAAAGCATTGTCTGAGGAAGTTGACAAATACGTCTCTCTGCTGGCTTTAGATGCTAAGGTTTTTACTCTAAACATTCGCTACATTATTTATGGTAGAATTACCCACCTTTTGTGGTGTTGTTTCCGATTAAATGAGTATGACTACATTATTTACTGGACTCATTGGCCCGACAGTAAAACTGAGACCCCACCTAATCTATTTTATAAAATTTGTGTGAATAGGCTTTCTATAGAATAGAAACCCAAAGTTGAATCGAGTTCAACTTTCGTTCTATGAACAGACCATAGATTCTCATAGAATATATAAGGGAGGAACCCAAAATAACTATAAGTGTTAGAGAGCATGATAAACTTTGTAAAGTTCAGTACTCTTTACTCATTATACAGGCGTCTCGTCGCTATGTGACACTCTTTCTTCAGAACTGGTGGGACTACGTCAACTGATTCTGGGATCATGTGTGAGATGTCCTCTGTCTTCCTGCTAGTTACCACTGGCTAGCTCTGAACGTATTACAAGACGAATCCGACCACTATCTCACATTAATATCAACGGCTTCCATTGCAATAAATACACATAATGAATGGGGGAACAAATAGGTTTATTACGGCATAGATACAGAGGGGTAAATTAAATAGGTTTATACCTAATACTGCGTATAAACAGTTAGGTATTACCGCAAACGCCGCTGGCGGCGGCTTCGTTCCTTTTCCATATTTTGTGGCTCGACTCGCGGTAATACCTACCTGTTTATATGCAGCATAACGTCCGGAAAATCTACTAGCTTAGAATCTCAGCTATTAATAATAGTGATCCCATTGGGAATCTATGGCGAGCAATAAACTGAAGTAGGCCAAGCCCATATTCATATTTTATGCATTTATATCTGTCGTGGATGACTGGCTTTATGCAACATGGAGTCAGGTGTGGGGGTAATCAGAAGATCGACCTTTCAGCGTAACGTCAGATCGAGCGCTCTCTCCGGGGGCATGCAGAGGAGACTTAGTGTGGGAACGGCCCTGTGTGGGGGCTCTACTGTTATCTTGTTGGACGAACCGTCTTCTGGTATGGATCCAGCAGCAAGGAGGCATCTCTGGGACTTGTTGCACGCAGAAAAGAAAGGTTAGATATATAGAATTTTTTTTTTCTTCTAATTTTAAGGCATATTTACACACGGGTTACGAAAGTTACGGTTCAGGTGTTTCTATTTCCATCACGACTTGATGATCATCAAATCGCAGAACAGCACCATTTTAAATTTTTGTCTTTTAAACGGTCCCTGAATTTCAATTGTCGGTCCCGCTTATATTTTGATCGAAAGATAAAATGGGCAGAGATTTAGCATATAACAGGGATTGTTCAAATGGCACTGATCGTCACTTTGATAGTCATATCAAATGCGAAGGAATTTGAAACACCTCAACCTTGGAGGAATAATTATACAACCTTTGACGGCCTCCATAGTCGAGGGATACGATCTTCAACTACAAATATGGAGGTCGCAGGTCATAAATCTCAATGATCGCAAGTTAAAAATGTAATTTTGAAAAAATTGTCTTATTTCACATTTAACGCCAGTAGTTTTTAATGTAGGGATCGAGAGACACCGATAAAGAAAATTAGAAAAATGTATATTTTTTTAACTTTATTATAACAAGCAAACAATGGTTATAATTTTACAGAAGTAGGTCACAAACAGAAATAAAAATTGTACCCATTTAACACAAATGATGGGTACGCTTTCCAACTAATTTGTCGAACATTGGCTCTATGTTCGAGAGACAGAGTATTTCATCTTTAAATTTTAGTTTGTTTCTGTATTTCGTTTTTACGCAACAAAGGGAGAATAGGGTGCAAAGTGTGACTAAATAAAATATCTAAAAATTTGAAATTCTGAAAACTTTAGTCTTTCTTCGAAGTTTTAATCAGCCCACCACCTTTGTCCGTAAGGTTTAATTTCTAAATAACAAATTGGGAACATGAAAAAGGTTTATCTCCAGAGTGTCAGTTTAATAGTGTGGTAAGTTTATCCATTTCAGGGCGCACGATAATCCTATCTACCCACTTCATGGACGAGGCAGAGGTGTTGGCAGACCGGGTGGCCATCATATCGGCGGGCCGCCTGGCCGCCGTGGGCTCTCCCTTTTTCCTGAAGAACCAGTTTGGCTCGGGCTACCGACTCACGGCTGCCACCAAGGGCCTTCCCTCCGCCCCCATCACTAAGCTCATCCAGGGGTACATCCCCAAAGCTCAACTCCACTCTGAAGTGGGTATGTATCTACACATTTTAAACTAACTAATCATCATACTGTTTCTTGTCCCACAGCTCAGTCTTGGCACACACCCGTTGCTTCAATTACATTCATACTTACTCTTCTGTTATTCTGACTCTTGAGATGAGCCCACCAAGATATTTTTGATTCATTAGTCATGCCATGTCTTCCTCGGTGGTCTCCGAGTTCCAGAAATTATCTTACTCCCAGTTATCGCACTGGTGAAAGACCACCATTCAAAATCGAAATGTTGCTTGAAATGTCTTAATCTGAATATGTAGATCGATACTTCCAACTTTCCTCTGCCCCTTCGCCTTCCGCTCACATACCTCCCACTCCCTGTGTAGTTTAGACGGTGAGCATCGGCAGGACAACAAACTGAGAGAATTCTTGATTAAACTACTTCAGACAATGAGTGCCACTTGCAAAATACTCTAGCCACTTTACCGGTCTTAAAAATGTAAGTTTCTTGTCTAAAGAAAAAACCCAAAATTTATATTATCTTCTCAACTCAATGTCTCTAGTTTCATTATCAGCGCTGCAATCCTAACCTAACATAAACTCCGATATCTCCCCTTTGAAATGCCGAGCTCCCTCGGCCTAATACATCTATAATATGCCGGGGGTAAAAATCCCACAAACAGAAAGAATTGTTTTCAGATTACCTATTGGATATGCCGGCACTCAACGAATACAAATGTTTCGTGGGTACTTTTAGCGCTTGACTTGTTGAAGAATTAATATTTGATATGTACCAGATTTATATCCTAGCATTGAATCTTTTACATATTTTTAGGTTCGGAAATTTGCTACATTCTTCCTCAAAATGAAGTGAATAAATTTCAACCAATGCTGGCAGATTTGGAATCTAAACAAAAATCTTTTGGATTGGCAAGCTTCGGTTTATCAGCGGCTACTTTGGAGGATGTCTTTATGAAGTATGTGATTTAAAAAAAAAAATTAATACATCCATTACAGCAATATACATTAATGTCTGTTGTGTTAACATTATCTCAACCCATCCTTCTTTCAGTTATTTTTCTGTTATAATATGGAATATTTTTTAATTTTTAAATGTACATTTTTGTATGTTTTAAATGTAGAGTTGGGGCTGATGCTGTAGAGACCACAGACACTAAAGGCAAAATGACGTTCCAGGAATCTGGCACAGATGAATCCGAGTCAGAGCCAGAAAAGGAGCCTCCTGATAATGGTATTAAACATAAAATAAAAATATTAAATTAAATCCTATGTATATAAAAATCAAAATATTTATTTATTTGTAGGAAACAAACAGCTTTTACATAATATACAGTGATAATAGATATACAAGTGAGCTGACGGCTGAAGTCAAAAGTTTCTTATGCTAAAATACATTGGAAATGAAGTGTTAATATCTTATAATTAATTTTGGGTTATAGGAAGGGGAGATGAAGAGGAAATATGCTTGCTTGAGGGTATATGAGTTAAGAGTTGTCTGTTTATTGCTGTATTAAGCATAGCCACTGTGGGAACCACGCGAAATAAATAAATTGGCCTCCATTGCTCGAGATTTCCCAGAAGATCATTTTTAAAATTTTTCGCCAAGGTTAAAAAAATCATAACTTCGAGTTTTAACATGGAGACATAAAAACTTATTATAGTGCTATATAGCCAATGAATAACCTGTATTTTACCGTTTATCTCATATTTGTAGGATTTATAAAAAAAAAAGTTAAATTTATAACCGTGCGAATCCTGCATGTTTGTTACTTTGAAACTGCCATGAGGGATACTTATTCGATTCAAGGTAAAATATTTTAGATTTCTGTATGTTGTCTGTGGTATACTTGATAATGAAAGGTGCATATCTATGGAAAAAGGACTTAATTTTAATCGTTAACAGCTGATCAAAAATACGGCGTAAAAAATATATTTAAAAAAATTATTTTTAACATGTAAAAATAAATTGTAATAAGTTCGGATTTGCAACATCTGTGGTAAAATAGATAAATTGCAATAGCTTTGTTTTAAAATAAATGCCTGGCCATGGAAATGTTTTAAATAATTACAATAAATGTTTTACGAACGGTAGGAAAATGTGGTTCAATTTTGGACCGCTATCAATCGCAGAAAAATAAAAGTGGTTAATTTTTTTTACCATAATTGCTCCAATGGGAAATGCTTAAAAGTTCCAAAATACCTTCTCTCCGTCCTCGCGAAGGTTTCTGGATTATTACACATACATACATCTGAAAAGTTTTTTTTGATCATTACAAAAACTCTTACAAAACTGTCAAAAATGTCACGATTCGAGAATGACATTTTGCAAACCATCGATTGTTAAATCAAAATTCAATTTTCGAAACTCTTTAAAGTAATGAATTTATTTAAAGTACTCACCTACGGTACTAACCAAAATCGAATACTTTTAACTAATCAAAAATTATATTTATTTTAAATAGGTACCTATGTCAGGTACTAAATTTGATTGATTGTTCTTATAATAAAAATTAATGTTTGTTATAGAAAATTTGTAAAAAAAAATTGCAATAGGTGGCACGCGAGCTGTTTGAAAATCTGAATGTACCGGGACTGAATATATTCAACATGGGAGAGGGGAGGGAGTTCGGAGGGAGAGGGGTGAGGGAAGGTGGAGGGGAAACACTTGAGGGGAAGGGGACAAGGGAGGGAACAGGTCGAATGGGAAAAGACACACAGGGAGAAACAATTTCTTTATTAGTGGCATTGCAACGCATGCCGGAAACTCGTTAGTATAAAATATATTAAAAATAATGATGTTTGATGAACATTTTTCAACTGCAGTGTTAGAATTCCCATTTCATAAGGAATTACTTACGGAATGCTCGCATGTTCCAAAGCATCAATGTAAAACATTTTTATGAATTTGGATGTTTTAAATCATCGAACCATCTCATAAGTCACTTCGAAATGCATTTCGTAGAGAATAAAAGCTTTATTTTCGGTGGATTTTTGTTTTATTTTCGGTGGATTTGAAATGGGATATTTTCAATATAAGGGAAAAATCCAACAACCAAAACCATCAAAACCTACGCTTGCGGGGAGTCGCTCTACTAAAGTGGCCAAATATGATTTACGCAGTGATGGATTTACGCAGCGATGGAGTCTGACCCAGTTGATGATTCATCAAACCTCTCGCTCGATTATCAGAATCTGGCAAATTGATTTCCTAAGTGTGGTTAGGCCGTGTTGGACAATTTTTTCTTCTTTATTTATCTTCATACGAGATGGACTTAATTTTGACTTCATTCTTATTGTTACCTTACTATTTACAAACTTAAGCATTGTTGCACTATTTTATTTATGTTATTTCTTTAGTCGACAATGGAGTCCTGGTACCTACCCTGATGTATGGCAGTGAGGCATGGAACTGGCAGAGGAAGTTGAAATGAGATCCCTGATGCGAATGTGTGGTAAAACCATGTATGATCGTGTGAGAAATGTGGATATCCGCAAAGAATGTAAGGCTGATGTAAGCATTTTAACGTGTGTGAATTTGGTTGTAAATATTACCATTGATGATTTAATCTGACTCCATTTTAGCACTACGTCAAAATACACGGGTTTTAAATAATAAAGAGGGTAGTTATAAACTTGGTTAATTTATTGCACGGTAGTTTACAATGAATACAAATATTTATAAGCGTCCTGTCGTGAGAGATTCAAAATTGCAAGTAATGTCAATGTTGCGAGGGTCGCACCGCCTAGCGGCGATAATGCAAGTACACTACTCCAGCGCGCGGTGTGGTCAGCCGAAATAATAGAGTTTCGAGTACCTGGCTACAGTATAATGAGTAAGATTAATAAAGGGACCCTCAGATGGTTTTGGCATGTAGAGCGAATGAACGAAGAAAGTAGTGTAAGAAGAATATCTGACGCAAATGTGAATGGTAGTAGAAGTCGGGGACGCACGAGGAAGACATTGCACGATCAAGTGAATCAGATGGTTGAGTCGGGCCATGTCAAAAGTCAGAATAATAGAAGAGTATGTATGAGACGATGTATGAATGTGAGTAAGGCAAAGAGTGTGTGCCAAAACCGAGTTATTTGGCAGTCCGTCCTCTCTGCCCACCCCTGCGGTGAAATGGCGTTAGTTAGTTATTTCTTTAAAAGGCATTTGATTGATTAGTTTAAACCTTGATTATTTCAGCGGAGGCCGGCAAAGAAACGTACGAATGCCATAAGGGCTGCCGTTTACACTGCGGCCAGTGGTGGGCCATGGTGTACAAGAAGATGCTGGTCACCTTCAGCACCTTGCTCTTCAGTGTCATGCAGATAGTTGTCCCCGTGATGATCCTGCTGATCGCCGTGGCTATGTCAAAACTCTGGATCACCAACGAAGACCTTCCCTCCCTGGAATTGTCCATGAGCAAGACATATACGGACACCGTTACGCTAGTACACTCCGACAGCAAAGACAAAGATACTGAGACTAGAATAGATAAATATAAAGACTACTTCGCGGAAGCTAAAATTTCTACAATGAAAGTCGTGGATACTGGATCAAAGAGCGTTGAAGATTATTATTTAGAAGAGGTATCTACATATCGATTGTCCAGTTGATAAGTCAGATATATCTGAAAAATCAAAATTTGAGTTGAGTATGCAGTTATATGTAAAAGTGTACCCTTTGTCTGGTACAATACTCGATTACTCAAAAACACCACCAAATCAGTTATAATGCCGAAAAACTTACTTCGAATTAAACAAAATGATGATATTTTTTCTGGGTCACTAGTACGATATTTTAAAATATCATACTAATGTACCGGACGGTTATGCCTCCTTATGTTATTTAATACGTATAACACATACACACGTAAATAATATTTGATTTATGATGAGCATTCGAATATTGCTTTCCTCGTTATCTGAAAACTTAGTATTTGGAGATGTCTGACTAATCAACTTCACGATCAATTTTCATTTAAATCAAAACACTAAACCCCGTACTAATAACCTTACATCTGATAAACAATAATTTACCGAACATTAATTATTTAACTTCCCCACCTTCCTCTTTCCAATCTCCCTTCCCTCCCCTTTAACTTCAGCCTCACGACATACACCAATTAGGGATGCCATAGTCTCACTGGTTCCAGGCGGTTGGGAGCAGTTGAGACTCTTGTGGAGTATTCACATAAAAAAAATGGCCCTTAGTTTAGCGAATTCAATCCTCAGCACATATTGTTTTAATTACAAACCTATTTCATCTGCTGGTTAACAAATAAAGAATGCGCAAGGCCCTTCGTGTACTGCGCAGCTTTGCCCATGTTATTAGGAATGCTTCTAGACTCTAGAACGGTGATTGGTGTTTTATTCAGTTGACCCCGCCTCCTATCAAAATGTGTTGCTGTGCATCAACCATCAAGCGCATTCTCTTGTTTGCCAGCCTCTAGTAAAATGAATTTGAATGTTGTTATCCTGTATGCACGATTTGAAAAAACATAAAATTGTAACATTAATTAATTCATTAGGGCTTCACAGCGTATGCAAGAGCAACACGTACCGTTATGTTTTGTGTGCTTTTTGGAGATGGTATTTTTGTTTAGCTATTAGAGCATTTTTGGTTACATTTTGGCCAGTTCGCAGTGGCCAACTTGGAAGAGATATTTAAAAACATTTATTGGAAATATACCAAAAGTTTCCGCTCGTTGGAACCTTTAAGCTAACTTAGTAGTTTCACACTTTAACAAGAGGTATATCGTATCTCTTCTAAATTATTTGTTAATGTTATTCTGGGAACTGAAATTAAGGAAATATGTATTTATTTTCTTGCAAATTAATTTTTAATTAAATTACTTTTTTGGTTTAACTTAATGTATACATTTATCTATATATTTCATGTGTAAGCTGTTTGCGTCTTACAAATAAATAAATAAATTGTTTTTAAATAAAAAAATAAAAAATCATTAATCATGTATTTACATAATAAAAAATGCATATTCGAGTTAAAATTTATGTTTAATTATACAACCAGGCTATAGATAACACACAGAAGTCATAATATTTAATATAGCTTCAAGAAGGTACCATGAACGGCAATTTTAAAGTTAATACAGTGAAACCCTCTTATGAAGTTTACCAAGGGACGGGAAAAAACAAACTTCTTAAGCAGAAAAACCTTATTTGTGGGAAAAATTGGGTCAATTTTGTGCCGAGAGAACGAAAAAACCAAACTTCTTAAGCCACGAAACTTCTTAAGAGGGTTCCACTGTAATATGCAGAATTCAAGCGTTTATAAATTTTATGATTTTTTTTATAATTTTTTTGTGTAGGTACACTAAAAATATGGAAAAATGGTCATATATACATAGGTGCATTCGATAGCTCTCTACCACGAAGCAGTTTTATGTCTCGATAATAAAATTTGGAGGTACGATTTTTTGAAAGAGGGCGGGAAATAAACCAACTGTTTTAAAATTTCCGAGCACTCAAGGCTGAAATTGATTATGTAGCAGGAACTAACTCCAGTGGTTAGACATCTATGGCTCTCCTCTAAACTAGAAATGGTATCTGTTGACTCTCATAAAATTGTTAAAAAAACTTATAAGTGAGGACGTTCCTGAAAATATGGAATTACTGCATTGGTTATCAGATTATCCTCAGGATTTTTTGTATAAGGTAAAAAAACTCAGGGTAACAGATTAACAGATTCACTGCCAGCCTTGGATAGTGAAGGCTTGAAAAATTCCGATATGTAAACTTGGAAAGCTCTCTCAACACACTATAGCTTTTGTGGAGTGTTGATTTTCCGACCATACAGGGGACCAGAGGTGGGGAGAGATGCGGCACGGGCCCTCACTCCATGGCAACCCGTGCACCTATTATTTACTCTGTTCATTATTATTTAGTATTCAATAAAACGCAAGTCAGTACCAAACTTATTTTATTTATAACAGAACACTACTCATTACATTTTATATTATGAGAGCTAGGAACAACTCTCATAACTTTAAAACTAGAGGAAATAGGTAGTCAAAAACTGAGCTCGCATAATTTTTTTTGATTTATTCAAGCACAGGACCAGCATAAGAAGATGTTGCGACAGCTGTCGGATTTATACAGAGCATTGAAAGTTATATTAACGCCCACGAAACATTGAACTGGTAACTTTGGCAGTGAACCTGTTAACAGCCTGTATTATTGTATATTAAGAAAGGCATATTTAATGCACCAGTATAATGGATCTGTTTTGCTTCAAGGCCAAAACCCACTTGCCTTTGATGAGAACTCGGAACCTGGTTGGGGCGACTTTCAAAAACAATGAGAGTGTAACTGCTTGGTTTTCCAACTTTGGCCTTCACGATCTTCCCATGTCGCTCGTGTTGATCCACAATGCTATTCTGAAGAGCGAATCTCCTAAAAAGTCTTACAAGGTCATTAACAAACCACTTCCCTACAGATTGGAAAGTAAGGTGGGATTACCGATAATATTATAGTATTTTTTTATTACCACTAGCATCTATAATACAATATTTATTTCTTATTTAATGTTTCATTTACAGTTGGAGCTAACTTCTGGTTCTGGAGAAATCGACAATGCAGGTTTTCAAGTAGCCTTCCACGTTGGTTTTGCCATGTCATTTGTAGCTGCATTTTATGTTATGTTTTGTATCAAGGTTTGTTATTTAATTTTAATTATTTCGTAAGTCTATTATATATTAACAGCCTTACTAAAAAACCCAGTGAAAATTTTATTCAATTGACAAACGGCCGCGGATGTGAAAACATTACTAATTAAAAATTTGTTCTTTGAAAGAAATACACATGGTTTCCACGGCCTGAGAGGGTAGTTTATCTCTGTTTTAACCATTGATGTCCGAACGATATTTGTAATTTTTCCATAGTATTTTGAATGTTCTATATATTTCTTATTTTTGAAGGTGTCGTAAAAACAAATACCATTTATGAAAACTAGATAAAATTACCTTTTCGATTTGTGTATTTGAAATACACTTTAGCTTTCAAAAACTGCCATATTTTAAGATTCAAACTCGGAAAAAAAATTTCCTCCCACAACATTTTTGACCAAAATGTAGAGAAATTTAAATAAAATCAAAATTTAAAAAACACAGTCCTTTTATGTAATAAATTTGGAAGGAAACTATCACCTCACTTTTTCATCGTGTATACAATAAAAAAATAATAAAAAATTTCAAAGTTTTTTTTTATTGCCAAAAAAATAACTTAGAAATAATACAGAAATTTAAAACAGATTTCTCGCATCTCTAAAGACATTAATTTTTTTGATACGTTTACGAACACATGTAATAGATTTTAATATTATAAAAAATTATCACTTTTAAGAAATTCTCTTAAAATAAAGATCTTAAAATGAAAATTTTATCTTTTAAGTAACCTATAAAAAACAATATTCTGACAGTTCAACTTTGAAAGTACGGCGTTTGTACAATAACTTGATTAAACTGATGTAAACCACACAAATAACATGGTAAATATATCAATTATGTAAACAGAAGAGTAAATTCGTCACTACAATAGAAATTATTAAGTAAAATCACAAAATTTTCGATATCCCGCCATAAAACACACCGAGCTGTTTTGTCATCGCGGGCTGTCGCGGGCCGAAGAACTAATGCATAGGCGCGCCAATAATGCCCCTTGCGGAGAAAAATTAAAACAACATTGTTTCCTAGTAAATTAAAACCATATACAACGTTGTCACATCTTCAATGCGTTTTAACAGCATGACCACGTAAGAAACGTTATTGGTAATAAAACGTGTTTTAGTGTATACGAGGTTTATTTATGTTATTGCAATAATACAGTTAATCGGTCGCGCTGTGGTTTTATTTTAGTAAGGCTGTAAGTATATTAGACAATTCGAAGCCTTTTTGTATGGATGGGGCTACCCATTGGTAGGGGTATATAAAACAAGATCCGTGGTGGGTTGGAATGTCAGTTCAATCTCATATCAGCCCCTTGAGTGAAGCCGGGTACCCCAGCCAGCAATTAATGTTGGAGTTTTACCTACCATTAAAACTCTTATTATGTTGTCTTGCTTATCCAGAATATATAATGTGAGATATCAGCCCTATTCCCCGCCAGCGTCGGTCTTATCCATTGCTTTAACTTGAATTTCCCGCCATTCCTCTGCAATTCCCTTCAGCTGTCAATTGTCGCCGTGCAGTTGGCATCTTGAGATGCCGTGTTAATTCAATTTGGACTCACCAAGCAGAGCTTAAATATATTCTGGATAAGCAAGACAACATAATAAGAGTTTTAATGGTAGGTAAAACTCCAACATTATGTGTGTCGTTGCTTATCCAGAATATATAATGTGAGAAGTGTTTGTTATCGCTTGGTGACAATTCTAAAGCCAAAATTGTGACTATTACTGTATTGCTTGCAATAACTTGGTCAAAGACTGAGAGTGAATGGGGGGATTCAGCACCTCAACATTGAGACCTCTGATTTGTCTATATTTCTTGAATGTGTTTTCTGAACTCCAGCTTCCTCTTTCCAAAATGGTGTCTATAGGACACTCTTCCAGCCAACTTCTTGAAGCTGCAGCTGATCTCAAACTCCCAGGAGAGGCATCAATCCCAGCATCCTTCAAAATTGTTTTAATCCATCCACCAATAGCAGTTCTCGAGGCTGGCCTTGCAGGCCCCAACGTGGAAATAAACAGACATTCAACACCAGCTTCATGTCTTCTGTTCTCACCCAAAGACATAAGCTTTCGCAACCAGAATATGGAATCTATATTACGATCCTCTGCTTTGTAAAGCTTCCAACCAGACTGTCTATGTGTAGAGGTGTCCTTCTTAGAACCAAAAAATTTGGCAATAATACAATGTGATCATCATTGTCAACAAGATTATCAGAAGATGCATGTAGTAAGGTCAGATCCTGTACTTGTCTTCCTGATGCCAGAAGTAAATTAACAGAACATCTACGAGATGCTTCGAAAAGAGTCAGGTCATTTGAAGGATTCTTACAAAGCTAAGACACCAAGCCTGGATCCCAATTAAATGCTCTAAGCTTCTTATTTGCAGAAGTTCCTATACCTCTCATCACTTGCTTGACCAAGGGATGATTACTTATCCTCAAATCGCCTATGGGGTCATACAAAACCGACACTACAGACTTGTGAAGTGCTATAGTATTGCCTTTCCTCACTCTTAAGTATACTAAAAAACCGTGCCAGCTGAGATCACGAAGGGTTATTAGGACATGTATTATTAATGGCGCACCATTCCTTCCAGCTCTTCCATGCCATGTGATAAGTTGTAAGCTTAGGTTTGCGCCAACCCGCATTCAATAGAGCTTTTTTCTTGCTGTGACCAATCGTTCAAAGCTTCACTCCACCCCTAATCTTCCACACCTGTAGTTGGAGCTTCTGGACCTGTTCAAGATGAAGTCCTGTCGATAAGTCTATCAAGTTGTCGACCAACATGGGTATTATGTGAGGTCGGTCTAGGGCTCTTCTCTTTAGGTCTGGTAACCAAAACACTTTTGGCCAATTTGGGGCTACAACCAGGTACACCCCTGATGATTTGTTCAGATGTGCCAGCACTCGTGGCATTAAGCAGGGGGGAGGAAAGATCCATGCCAAGGGGAAATTCCAACTCCTGCTGAACACGCTGTGAAGCATTGCTCTCTTGTCGTGGGAATCTATCGAGACACACTGATCCACGAAGTGAGCCCTCGAGGGAGCGAATAGATCCACTACTGGACTGCCCCTAACTTGTGAAAAACAGCTCTTACCGCTGGGGGTAGAAGGTGCCATTCTGGTAATGTCATCCCTCAGGATAGATAATCCGCGAGGCCATTGTAGCGTCCCGGCAAATACTGCACTTGTAAAGAGATTCTGTGCTTGTCCAAAAGCGCAAGAATCTGAAATGTTAGATGAAGGAGACCCATCGACTTGGTGCACCCCTTGTTCCTCAAGTAGGCTATGACTGTCCTGTTCTGAACTTCTCAAATTCTGAGTCAGAGACGTTAAGGCATTTAAGATTGCTGTCATCTCCTTCATGTTGCAATATCCCCCCCTCTAACTGTCTGTCCAACAACCCAACAGAGGTACATAGTCGATCAGGGCTCCCGGCCGTGATCTGCCGCATCCGTAGTCAGAGAATGTGTTGGGCTGGGAAAATGAAGAGTTGAAACATGATCTAGGTTGATCATCCACCATTTCATTTCTGACAAGACCTCATTCTTTATCAGAGACTTTTGCTGAGGGGTCAGCTTCAGCATTAACTGTAATTGTATCAGCCGAGTATGAAGTCGACCTCTGGGGACCACAAAGGTAGCAAAATTCAACTTTCCGAGAATACTCTGAGCTCCTTTCAGAGTCCATCTTCCTTTTGTCACGGATCTCTGAAGTGAGTTCCAAAGACCTTGGCGTTTGTATTTGTTTAAGGACTTCTGTTTCAGATGGGGGTTCTACACAATTCCAAGATATTCCACTGACTGTGCTGGCTGACGGACACACTTTTGGAAATTTACCGACCAACCTAACCGCTCTAACAATTAAAGAGCTTCTCAAGCTTGACTGAGGATCTCTCTGGTCTGATGAGCCAGGAGAAAGTCGTCTAGGTACACAATGATCCTGATAGCCTGTCTACGCAGGATTTCTGCAATCCAATTTGTGATAGCTTTTAAATTGAAGATCGACTGTTTCGAGCCTTCACTCGTTTGAACCAGAAAAAGTGTTGATAGGAAGGTGGCATTGTCGTCAGCTCTTTCCATGTACCATCTCTCATCATTGTCATTTCCGGGATTACTTTCGTTTTGAACCTCCTTGCAGAAGATTGGCTTGGACTTATCAACGAGGGCTCTTGGATGAATGGTATGCGGTATCGTCTTATCATATGTAAGATGGTCTCTGGGACACCTAAGGCCTGCCACTCTCTCCAATAATCCTGTAGTCTAGTTGACCCGCCCGAAATGGTTGATAGTCACCTGTTGAAGCGGCCACGAGAGGTCTGCCCCCTCGCGCCATGCTTCTGTTCCCTCCCCTTACCCCTCGTACAGGAGGAATATTGGGGGTTTCGCCCGTGGTCTGCCCGCCGGGGAAACGAGGGAAATGCCATATTTTCCTTTGATGTTTGCTTGGGGGGAAGGCAACAACCTCCTTAGATGTTGAAGGGCGGTTGTGCGCGACACCTGTTGAAGCGGCCACGAGAGGTCTGCCCCCTCGCGCCACGCTTCTGTTCCCTCCCCTTACCCCTCATACGGGAGGAATATGGGGGGTTTCACCCGTGGTCTGCCCGCCGGGGAAACAAGGGAAATGCCATATTTTCCTTTGATGTTTGCTTGGGGGGAAGGCAACAACCTCCTTAGATGTTGAAGAGCGGTTGTGCGCGGCACCTGTTGAAGCGGCCACGAGAGGTCTGCCCCCTCGCGCCACGCTTCTGTTCCCTCCCCTTACCCCTCATACGGGAGGAATATGGGGGGTTTCACCTGTGGTCTGCCCGCCGGGGAAACAAGGGAAATGCCATCCTTTCCTTTGATGTCTGCTTGGGGGAAAGGCAACAACCTCCTTAGATGAAGGGCGGTTGTGCGCCGAGTGGCTACCCTGAGGTAGACGCACTGGACTAAAGCACTTTGCTACACCACCTAGTTTCTGCAACTGGGCAGAAAGTGCTTCTTCCCCAAAAGGATGAGTGGTAGAAGGAGGAATTCTGCTGAAGAGCCTCCGTTCCACTCCAATCTTACAGCTGTCCATTGTTCCTGTAAAGACCTGACAGGGAACCTTCTGAACTGCTTTCCCATTTGATAAGTTTTTTGGAGAGCCTGTTGAAAGCACTCTCTGCTTCAATGAGGCATGCAATGCCAGCATCTTTTCCATGGCCGTAAATATTGGTGAGGCGGTGACAAATGCCAGCACCTCGCAGTTTACCTCCAGCTCCTTGAAGCCTGGATCAGCCAAATATTCCTTTAAAGCAGATGCATAGCGGACATTGGCCCACTCGCCCGAGTTTGTAACATGCTTGAAACTGTCAAAAGCAGGACCAAACTTTTATAAATAAAGCTGAATTATAGATAAGTCTAACTACATCAAATTGCGTCAAACGATTATCAAACGAACATGAATGTCATGATTTCGTATTTGTAATTTGAGTATTTTAATATGACATCGCCGATGGTCATATTTCATTCAAAAAATATCGATTACTTAAATTCCAAAGGTGGAAAAATGGTTAAATGTGTCTACAATTGATCCATAAATCAGGTAATTACGTAAGACAATACATTCAGCTTAATTTATCTTTAGTAAGAATATAAATGAGTCGCTCCCAGCGGCAATGCCGGCCGGGCCAACACGTGACAGGAGTGGAGCAAGCCCCGAACATCCCGTCACATTCAAAAAACCAGTTTAATAAACTGGTCCCGTATTGCGGGAACTATCAGATATTAAGCTGATAATACACTTATCTTAGCCAACAGGCCGAGAAGCGATTGCTAATCGCCGCGGCGTCCTTCCGTTTTCGAGAACGGGCGACGCAGATTTATATAGCGTAGGTAGTAGGAATACGCTAATCTGTCAAAAATGTTTGCACTAATCACTTGCACTAATTTTTCATAAAATTACGGAATTTGCGGGTAGCAACAGATATTATTTTCGTTAAAACAATTACGAACGAAAAATTTTTCGACCGGACGTGGGCGAAACAACGCCAAAATTGAATTAACACGGCATCTCAAGATGCCAACTGCACGGCGACAATTGACAGCTGAAGGGAATTGCAGAGGAATGGCGGGAAATTCAAGTTAAAGCAATGGATAAGACCGACGCTGGCGGGGAATAGGGCTGATATCTCACATTATATATTCTGGATAAGCAACGACACACATAATAAGTTTTATAATTATACAGATATGTACGTATGTACATATTTATTTTTCTTTGTTGGCTATATTTTTATTTGGTTTTGTTTTTTTCCCTTTATTCTCTGTTATGTTCTCTATATTATTTTTCTTACCGCTTGTAGAGAAGGCTTTATTTTATATACTAGCTGAAGTCCCTGGCGTTTCTCGGGCTTTATACTGACTTTTAAAAAATCTAATAAGACGGTGTGACCTTCCTCTTACTTTAAGGTCAAGTGTGTCAAATTTCATCAATTTTGGTTACTGTAGATTTGTATACAAATCCACGCTGGCAGCCCACCGCAAACACATACTCTCCTTTGTATATTAGAACATAAATAAATGTAACATAAATAAAATAATAAAAAAAATCTAATGAAATTTAATGAAGTGAATTGATATGTCCCTTACGTTATGTATGGTTGATATAAGCAGCTAACGTCACATTGTTTCCCCAATTCATAAATCGCCTTACTAAAACTAATTTGTTATTCTGACTCTTATTAAAACAATCTGAGTTCTGAGACATTCTGAGAATCTAACACAATGAGAGAATCTGGTCACCTCCATTGTACCAAATCTTGCTTAGTTGTTTCCTCTTTGCTGAAGATAGTGACCCCCACTCCAATTTCCATGGTGGACAAGGCTCCTCCACTCCTCGTGGTTCTGTGCTGTGGATATCGACGTTCCGGACGCCTGTAATACTTGACTGTATCAAATATGTGCTTATCATGCCTTGATGCCTGTTACCAGGAGAACATGTGTCGTTCCAAGCTGCTGCAGCTAGCTTCCGGAGCTTCACCGTTCATCATGTGGGGGGCCGCCTTCGTATGGGACTTGCTGTGCTACATGCTGGTGGTGCTGGCTATGACCATCACCCTTTTCTTATCAGATCTGGTAGGATTTTCAACGCCCGGAGAGATTGGTACTAACATAATTACTTTTACCTTATTTTTTGCTCTGGTAAACCCTCTGAATACTAGAATTATGAATTACTTATTATAGAATTCAAACTTTTTAAAGTACCGGAAAATAATTCACGAAGTTTTCAATATTTGAGATCTGGAAGCAACATGCATTTTATTTATTAAAAGAAAATAACTTAGTTTACATCACTTTATTTTTTATATTTTATAAAATCAACATGTTTCGTGAACCAAGTTCACTTCTTCAGGAATAAAAGTATACATACATACTTCAGGAATATAAGTATGTATACTTTTATTCCTGAAGAAGTGAACTTGGTTCACGAAACATGTTGATTTTATAAAATATAAAAAATAAAGTGATGTAAACTAAGTTATTTTCTTTTAATAAATAAATAATGACATCACAAAGTAACAACCTTTTAGAAGAAGTTTTCTTCGAAAAATGCATTTTATGTCTTTTTTGGAATGTTTTCGCCTCAAGATGTTTTCTATAAAAAATCATTGGAAAGTCACAGCTGATACTATAATGCTACTAACTGATACTATATCAAAAGCAATTTTAGGTAATTTTGCAAAATACAAAATATATAATTTATGAAAATTTTGGTGAAATTCAGTAAGTATCAATATCATCAGGGAACGTACCCATACTACAAAATTGCAAAAAGTTGGTCACGTAGTATAGGTACGTTCCCTTATATGTAATTCTTTCTGTAAAGTTTTGATTTTAACCCCTCGGGCCTCGGGCCTATTTTGTCGAAGGGTCAAAGTAAAATCCAAATAAATGGAATATTTCTGAACCCATCCTAAACTAAACACTGTTTGAAAGGTGATGAAATCCGCTTTAAAATTTTATAATTTGAAATAAACAAATAATTTATGAAATATACAATATTTTAATGGAAACATAAGAAAGTTTTAAAGATGACTCACCTCACTTGCGTTTTTCTATCTAAAATTACTGACAACGAAAAAAAACGTCAACTTACTTTTTTGTCAAAAAAAAAAAATCCCAAAATTTCATAATAATTTTTCAAATTGCGGTCGAAGACTTTGGTTTCATAACCACTAGAGCGATCACATGAAAAAAATTGCCTCGATTGCTCGCGATTTCACAGAAGATAATTTTAAAAATTTTTTGCAAACATTAAAAAAATATCATACCTTCGAATTTTAACATGGAAACATAAAAACTTATTATGGTGATGCCTATATAGCCAATGAATTAACCTGTATTTTACCGTTTATCTCATATTTGTAGGATTTATAAAAAAAAATATTAAAAAATTGTAAAGTTTAAAACTGCGCGAATCCTGTTACTTTGAAACTGCCGTGAGGGGTTTGAGTCAACATAGAATATTTTCGATTTGTGTATGTTGTCTGTGGTATACTTAATAATGAAAGGTTCATATCTCTGGAAAAGGACTTAATTTTAACTATAAAAAGCTGATCAAAAATTCGAGGTGAAAAAAATATTAAAATTTTTTATTTTTAACGTCGTTCTAAAATAGTCTATGAAGTTCAGATTTCATTCAGTCATAATAGATAAAACATGTCAATAGCTTCGTTTTAAAATAAATGGCTGGATGGAGAAATGTTTTAAATAATTACAATAAATGTATTACGAATGGTAGGAAAATATGGTCTAAGTGGTCCATTTTTCCACTATAATTGCTCCATTGGATAAAGTGTACATTTTAATTATTTCGCGGCTATTTTTAGATTTGAATATATATAAGTGGTGTTTTCTCTTTCTAACACCGTTTAGATCAGGGGTGCTCAAACTGGAACTGCTGGCGATCTACCTTAATATTACTAGACTCCGTTCGATCGACTTTGACAGGCTGCGGAAAATTTCGCCGCCCCCATATTTAGGTACTTCAACTGCAGATTTTCAGGGGGCGGGGGCATTTTTTATTGCGATTTCATTTTATGCCGATTTTTTTTTTATCACGAGACGAGTATTCTTTCAGTAATGGGATTTCGCATCAGGATTGCTTCTGTTCAAAAGTCTCGAAATAATAGTTACACACGGAATCGTCAATTTCTCAGAATTTTGCAGCATATGGCTTGCAACCCAAATGCAAAGCTTCAGTCGGTACACGATGAATCGGCAACTTGTTATTTAATTTATCGTTTTATTAAAACTACACTCATAACATGAAAATAGTTTTTATTTAATTCTGGCAGTACATAAATAGTCTGCAACTAGAATTTTATAACTTTTATAACTGCACTTCGACTAAGAGAATGTTTTCCTTCGTTTTGTGTCAGCAGATGAATCCACAACTGGAATTTTACATTCTGAACAGTAAACTGGTTTAAATTAAATCTGTGTGCGGCGAATTAAAACTACACTCCGATGAAAATGTTTTTTTCTTCATTCTGGCAGCACATACATAGTCTGCAACTAGAATTTTATAACTGCACGTCGAATAAGAGAATGTTTTCCTTCGAAATGTGTCAGCAGATGAATCCGCAACTGGAATTTGACATTCTGATCATAAAAGTGGTTTTAAATTAAGAGTGAATCTCTCCACCGCACTCATTTTATTTTTTTATTAATAAACTTCGTATCGCCTTCAAGTTACAACTCGAACTCATATATAAACCAAACCGCACACTAAAAACTAGATAGATAACTTCGGGCTTTTGAAGGTGTCAATTTTTGACAATATTTCACCATGAATATGCAATAATTTGACTTTTTTTTTTCTATGGGGAATTGTGACGTCACTCACAGATGAGGATAAAGTTAACATTAAAAAAAGGCGCAACCATTGATAATATAAACTCCAAATAAAAAATATGCAAAAAGGCATGAAAAATGTGCATTCTTATTGAGGCCTAATTGAGGAACAACTAAAGCAAAAACTGTTAATAGATCTTTTTCGTTATTTGTTTTTGGGGTGTTATGCCGTGTTGCACTACCTCCTTCTTTAGCCAACACATCTACCGGATCTGCCGGATCTGCCCTGATGATGGACACTGCAATGATGTCCGAAACGTTGGCTAAAGAAGGAGGTAGCGCAACACGGCATAACACCCCAAAAACAAATAATGAAAATGCTTTTGGCCATGAAAATCTTAAAACTTATCTGTTAATAGATCTATTTACATCGGCAATTTTTTCTCGAAATCGACTCAAAAAGCACTCGCGATCGACCGTTTGGGCACCCCTGGTTTGGATCATATTTGTAACCTTGACAGTAAGGGAGGGAGTCACAACAATTTCTGATACTTTTATGAGTTGTTACCGAAAACCAAACAAATTAGCCCGAGGGGTTAAGAAATTACCAATTATGACTATTCTAGATTGTTGACATGTTATTGCACGTCTGTATGTATTGTGTAAATAATATTAGCGTGATTAAACTGGGGATATTATAATAAGGACATTTGTATTTTCAGGGAGGGTTGTTATCATCCTGATAATATATGGCTATGCTGTGTTGCCGATGCATTATGTGGCTTCCGGTTTCTTCTCCAACGGTTCCACTGGATTTTCCGTTATGTGTCTTTTTAATGTATTGGGAGGTATGTCCATATCATAATTAGTTATAGTCCACATGCTGATCTAATTTTTGATTTTATTGTTGTGGACTTTATCTATCATTGTTCTGACCCACTTCTCTGCACAAAATAGTCAAATTGCGTAAAACTAATCTTTTGGTCATGTATTTCATTTTCAAGTCATTTTCATGCACATTGATTTGTTTTGGCACAATTTGATTTTGAACTAATTAATTAATGTCTGTCTTTGAATTAGGAGTGGCAACTTTTGTTATTGTGGAGATCTTGAGTAACCCAGGTCTCAATTTGACCGAGTATGGAACAGCTTTTCATTGGACCGTCTTAATAATCCCCTCTTATGCCCTTTGTGGAGCAATAAAGTAATATTAATTTTTATCTGTTTTTCATGTAAATTATTAATTATTTTCTCATTATCTGCTCATGGATAGTAAATTTTTTTACAGAAAATTTTATGAAGCTTCGTTGTTATTGGATAGTTGCCTGGCATCGTGTAAAATGCACAAATTATCCAACTGCGATCAGAACGTTATTTGTAAATTGAATCCGGTGTACGAAAAATGTTGTTGTGAGTACTTTCTCTTTCAAAATACAAAGATTTTTCGAGTCAAACATCTACAAAAGTGCAACTTTACAGTAAAATTAACACTTTGTATTTGTGTTGTTCAGGAGATATTCAAATACATTTTTTTATTTATTATTAATATGTATGTATATAAAAATATATATTTAAATGCGGTTTATTTTGTGTGCAAAATTAGTTGTGAAATTAGTGCATATTTCCACAGGATTATTTTATAATGCGCTGTCTTGCTTGCTTTAGTGGGGTTGATTCATTTATGGTATAGATATTACAGCCTTACTAAAAATCCCCGTGAAAATTTTATTCAATTGATAAACAGCCGTGTTTGTGAAAACATTACTAATAAAAAAATTGTTCATGGAAAGAAATATACATTATTTACACAGCCTGAGAGGGTAGTTTATCTCACGTGTACGACCATTTTGAATGATGTCTGAATGAAATTTGGAATTTTTCCAAAGTATTTTGAATGTTCTGTATAATTTCTTATTTTTGAAGGTGTTGTAAAAACAAATACCATTTATAAAAAACTAGATAAAATTACCTTTTAGATTTGTTTATTTGAAATACACTTTAGTTTTAAAAAATTACATATTTTAAGATTCAAACGCGGCAAAAAATTTCTTACCAAAACATTTTTGATCCAAATGTAGAGATATCAAAAAAAAATCAAAATTTAAAAAACACAGTCCTTTTGTATAATGAATATGGATGGAAACTGTGACCTCACTTTTTCCTCGGTCATACAATAAATAAATATTTAAAAATTTCCAAGTTTTCCAAAAAAATAACCTAAAAATAAACCGACATTTAAAACGGATTTCTTGCATCTCTAAAGACGTTAATTTCTTTGATACGTTTACGAACACATGTATTAGATATTAATATTAAAAAAAACACAACTTTCATGAAATTCTCATAAAATAAATATCCTTATGTAAATTTGAATTTTCATGTATCACGTAAAATAATTTTCTGACAATTCAACTTTCAAAGTACGATTATTGTGCTTATAACTTGACTAAAACTTATGAAAAACCACAAAAAACATGTTAAATATGTTAATTATACGAATGGAAGAGTGAATTGGTCACTATAATAGAAATCAGTCAGTAAAATCGCAGTATTTACTAACAAAATTCCCGCCGTAAGTAAACCAAACTGTTTTTTTCTGCGCGGGCCACAGAGTACAAATGCGCAGGCGCGCCAATAACGCCCCTGGCGGAAAAGAATTAAAGCAACCATTTTTACGAAGAAATTTTGGCCATTTACACTGTTGCCAGATGTAAAATGCATTTTAAAGCGTGACTGCAGAAGAAAGGTTATTAGTAATAGTTTGTGTTTTTATTTGTTTTATTTTACGCCCAGAGGGCTTTTACATAAATAAATAAAGGCAGTACATTTTTAACATGAGAAAGAAATAATATAAATAAAGTTACAATAGAAATAAAAAAGTACATAAATGAAATAAAAATATAAGCAACAAAAATATAAAGTACAGTAAGATGAAATAACAATAAGTTATGATAAAAAAATATATACATGATATAAAAATATAAACAACAAAAATTTAAACGTGAGGTTATCAGAGGTTTACAAAATTGCAACATTCACCATGTCTAATAACACCTAAGTATTATGCCGGCGCCAGACATGAGTTCAAAGAAGTGATCAAATAAGTGTTCACATGCATGGCACGTACATTTTATACTGTTGTCACATATTTGATCACTTAAGTGCACTTTGCCGTTCCGTGTCGGTTTTTTAGCGCACATCAAAGGGATCAAAGTCCAAATGTTTGTGTGCCTGCCACACTGTGCGAAGCCCAGTTGCGCTAGCGTCGCCGTAGAGAGATGTTCTGCGTAAACAGCCAAACGAACTAACGATAGAGTGGAATAATGAAAGCGTTTTCGAGTTTATAGAATTGATGCAAGGAGAGCCAGATATTTGGGATCCGAAACATAAAGGGCATAAAAATCGAAAAACAAACTGTGTCGACCAAATCGTTGTCCATGTTTTGTGAAGTCTATTTGAAAACTGTGAGCTCAAAGGAGTGACCAAATTTTTGAACACATATCTGGCAGATACAACAATATGTGACCAAATGTGTGAGCAAAGTCTTCAAAGAAGTGATCACTTTGTTGAACTTATGTCGTATTAGTTTCGCAAAGTGCCAAACCGCTACATCGATGGTATCTCCTGTACTTTGCAGTTGCAGGGGTTCGGAACTGTTCAATTTGGATTTTAATATTTTAGAAAAGAAAGTTAAATAATTTTTTTTTAAATAACTAAATAATACTACAAGTTAGACGGTTTATAATATTTCAATGAATTTACTAAGACATTACATTTAATTACATTAATAATTTAGGTAGAGATAGTGTAGTAAATTTGTCGATGTACGAGTAGTTTAGTAAATTTACCAAGGAATTTCCTAAGTGAGTACTTGTATAATGGATAAATGATTTAATTATTTCATATTTAAATTGTGTTAGCCACATATTCCATACATCTATGTGCGAATATATATTGCCCAAGTGCTGAATTCTGTGTAGTGGTATATTTAATTGTGCCGTGGTCGTAGTATTACCGCAGTAAAATGGTAGTACTCACCTGACTGACTTAGTGTATACGGGGTTTATTCATGTTGCTGCAGCAACACAGGTTATCGGCCGTGAAAGGTTTTTTTTTTAATAAGGCTGATAGACTTTAACCGAGTGCAAACAGTCTATTGCTCAATTTAAAAATTTGAATGTGCCAATCAATGCGGTTTGTGCCATTCAATATACATATTTCTATATTATTGGCTCATACACGGTCGTGTCATATTTCTATATCTGACATATTTCTATATTATTGGCTCATACACGGTCGTGTTGTGTCGGGAAAATCAACAATAGATGCTATTCAAACAGTCAGAATAATAGTTGAAAAACATCGAGATGCAAAAAAAGATTTGCACATGGTATTTATAGACTTGGAAAAAGCATTTGACAGGGTTCCCCGAAGCCTGATATGGGCGGCATTGAGAGCCTACAATGTACCAGAAGGATATGTGCTCTCCATACAAGATATGTATACAAGCGTTGAAACTCAAGTAAGATACACATCAGGGACATCACCAAAATTTCCAGTTAAAGTGGGGGTACACCAAGGATCTGTCCTCAACCCACTGCTATTCATAATGGTCATGAATTATCTAACAAGCCAAGAAATGAACAGTATTCTCAAGACTATGCTTTTTGCAGATGATGTAATGATTATCTACTGATAGTAGATAATCATTGTGACTTACAGAATAGCCTGGAAAGGTGGAGAAAGATCCTGGAGGATAATGGCCTAAAAATTAGCAGGAAAAAGACTGAATATTTGTATTTACCATTTGAAGACAAAAATGCTGTAACTCCTTCGATGCAACTGGATGGAGTAACATTAGCCAACTGTGATTCATTCGAGTATCTGGGCTCACTAATCCACAGAGACGGAGGATGTGCAGCGGATGTCATCCATAGAATAGGTGTGGGATGGATTAAATTTAGATCCGTAACAGGAATATTGTGTGACTCCAAAATGCCTATAAAACTGAAAGGAAAGATATACCAGACTATTGTAAGACCCGCAATAATGTATGGCTCCGAATGCTGGACTATGTACAACTCCTACACTAGGCAACTTGAAACAGCAGAAATGCGAATGCTTAGATGGTCGGCAGGAGTATCCCTAAAAGATAAGATCAAAAGTTCACGCATTCGTGGTAGCCTGGGTGTCACAGACATAAATAGTAAGCTGGAAGAACGACAGTTGAGATGGTATGGACACATAAGACGGAGACCATCAGACCACACAGTGAGGCAGGCAATGTCTATGGAGCTTCATCGAGAGTCATCCAGAGGAAGACCGAAGAACTCCTGGATGACTCAATGTTCCAAAATTCTTCAGAGAAACGGCCTGGATGAAGGCGATACCCAGAACAGAAGATATTACAACCTGAGAACGAGAAGAGCCGACCCCAACAGCCTACTTAGGCAATGAGTTGGGACAGCGCAAGGAAGAAGAAGACACGGTATTGAACTTGCATAGAAGACATAACGACACCTCAGTTCTTATTTATCCAATAGACCATTTTAGTTTTTGTTCAATCTCCACTTTAAAATTAAAAATAAAGTACAAAAAATTATAGTTAATTACTTAACTAAGAATTATTACTTAAATTAATGAGACCTTTTACCTTTACGGAAATAGCTTTATCTTAAACACCTATCATAATGTTTCATTGAAATAATGAAAGAAAACCTTCTCCTCCTGTAAAATTTTCTAATTGTCTATTGGACAAATACAAACTGAAGATAATATAATATTTTAGCTTTGAACTATAGTACCTCCTAGAGTGAGGCAATAAAAGGGAAGTGTTGAGTCTGCTGTAAAGTTGAATAACATTGTTCGACTTTTAAGTCCCTAATTTTATATCACTTATAAGTACACATTATATAAGTAGAAACAACACTATTACTGCTCTACTGCAAGTTGAATACTAAATCATTTTATTGTTTATTGCAGTATTTTAAATAGGTACATAGTTATCTATGTCCTACAATCCTTATATATACATACACTTAAAATAACACATCTATACCAAATCAATCACATATCATCGCAATTATAATTTTAAATGCCTTTATGCTCTCTTCTAATTTTATTTCTTCTGGTAATTCTCCAAATATCTTCAATGCTCCGTTCATCAATTTTGATGTATCATATGGATAACAAATGAAGTTTTATTTATATTTTAGTGTCCGACTACCCTTATTTTGAGTGGGAGAAGCCTGGGGTGGGGCAGCACACCACCTTCATGATTATAGTAGGATCTGTCAGCTTCATCATTCTGCTTATCAGAGAATATGGAATCGCCAACCAAGTAAGATTTTATATCTATCTTCATCTCCCCGTAACTATAATAATGTTAGGAAGAATAAGTGCCTCCGTTCACGGAGATACTTACAAGATACTCGAGCCCCGATCGTAAGTACCCCCCGTACGATTTTGCTGGTGCCTGTTCACGGCGCTACGCGGTGGCTGTTGGTTTCCAATCAGTATCACGATAATAAGTATCAGACACAAATGATGCTCGCATCATTTGTGTCTGATACTTATTCATTTGACGTTTGACATGAATGGCGTCGGAACATGAAAGTAATGTTAGATTTGTTCTGGAAGTGGAAAAAATGCATGTTTACATAACTTTACTTTACCAGAATACATAAGAAACGATTTAGTGGAGAAGGCATGGATTGATGTTGGAAAAAAAGTCATATGACATCGCATGACGGCGTGTTCACTCCACGGCTGCACGTGAAAAATGATCAAGTTCAGTACATTTCGGATAGCGCCGTGTACGGAGACTAGCATTAAAAAGTGGTATATCAGCAGGGTATGTATGGTTTCGTCACAATTACGTAGATTGTAAGTATCTCGATGAACGGAGGGCCTTAATGTTAAGTTAAAAGAGTCGGTTGTTTGAATGAAGTATTCTTTTCTAAGTGACAATTATTATTATTTACTATGGTGACTGGACAACTCAGAATGTAATCAACTCAACACAAAAAATGATTAAATAGGTTATGTTAAGTTAGGTTAAGTGCTATTTTTTTTTTTCATAATTTTTAATGACTTTTCAATGTGATTTTGAGTTGAGTTGATTCTGAGTTGGCATGGAACCATGTACTGTATATAGAACTATACTTAATCCACCTATGTTGAAAGAGGTTAACTTATACACGCTTAACAAGTAAACTCATGGGAGATCCAATTCACTTTTTTATGCTCCGAAAGCGAGCACTTCTGCTCATCAGAACGCAACAGAGCGACTCGACTACTTATCGATACTGTATTGCACTTTGAAAATTTCAACATCACTTACAAGACAGCTTAGTAATTACTTTTGGCGCAAATCACAAAATAGTAAAATTGCCGTTTTATACTTACTTCTCCTTTGCTCTATCAACCTCCTTTGTACCAACTCCTATCAACCTTTCAACCTTTTTTGTACCAACATAATCTCCGACGCAACCTCCTATCAACCTTTTTTGTACCAACGTAACATAACACTATAATGTCACTTCTTGCATTTTTATTTGAAATTGTTGTCTCTGGTATTTTTAAATCTTCAATATATGCACGATATTTACTTACTTCTGTGTTCTAAGTTTGTAATCTTCTCTGTAATATGTTGGTGTATAACCGTTTTACGTTGATGTCACAAGAGCACTATACTCTCACATCAGAGTTATAGTGCTTGTGTGACACCAACATTATGAAGACCATGAAAAATAAATAAAAGTATGTTTATCAACTGCCTGGAGCCTCCATACTATGTCTCCCTGGTTCATGGGGTTGTGAAGCTGATGGGAGCGGGGAAAGGAACGAGTTCGGAAAGAGAAAAGTTGGGAAGAACCTAACTATTCAGACCTGGTAACTAAACATGGCTAAAGCCATTTTCAATAAACATTTCTATTTCAAATGCCGAATGGAATCACTTTGAAGGTGTGAGATCATTAACCTCTCACTGGTGTATCCTTGAATACTATTAAAAAATAATTTATCTGAATATTACTAGCTATTTTGGGGAATCTACGATAGGTTATGTACTATTTAAAAAAAAAATAATATTTATATTATATCCTACTAATATTATAAAGGCGAAAGTTTGTATGGATGTACATTTGTTACTCTTTCACGGAAAAACGACTGAATGGATTTTAAAAATTCTTACACTAATAGAAAGCTACATTATTTGCGAGATCTATAGACTATATATATTGGTAAGCTCTGGCGTTATGAATAATCTCTGGCGTTTTGAAATTATTTACCATACGTTTTCTGTCCCTAACAAAATCGATTTATTGCAAACGTCAGAAAAAAAGCAAAATTGTCGCCTTGGAAATGAGTTGTTTTTTTTTTAACTAGGCAATTCACCCTAAAAAGAGTGCTTTGTTGGCGTCGTACTTAATAACTATCTCTAAAAATGAATCACCGAAATGTATGTGTGTATATAAACCCGAACGACTGTACCAAATTGGATAATTCTTTTTTTTTTCTTCGTTATTTTGTATAAAACTACCGTTGAGTTCTGGCATTATGAAATTTGTATAAAAATTATAATAGGTGGCACGCGAGCAGTTTGAAAACTGAATGTATTAAAAGAAAAGGCTAGGAAAAAGCTAGTTTATATATATATAAAAACTCAGTATTTGGTAGTACAGTACAATTTATGATTACATAATTTAGCAAAAAACAAGTAGCTGGCGCCCAATTTTGCATCGGCGATCAAGAAGTAAAAGTTTCTGATTTTTTAAAATTCTTTTTCATTTATAACAAGATTTATTTATTTATTAACACCCTTAGGGCTTTTACAGAAATTAAATAACACAATAAAACCATTGATATATTTTAACCCAGTATTGATACCAGCCTAGAGTAAATGATGGCCGCCGTGGTCGAGGGGTAAGGCTCTTGACTCACAATTAATATATAATATATTTGCAACACGTTTCAGAGTGGAAGATACCCTCATTATCGCCTTGGTGTAAGGGACCACCATTCAGAATTGAAACATTGCTTGAAATGACTTTAGCCGTGTTTAGTGATCAGATCTGAATCGCCAGGTACTTCCCCATCTTCCTCTTTCCATCTCCTTCCCCTCCCCACTACCTTCAGCCTCACAACTTATCCCAATTGCCATAGTCCCACTGGCTCCAGACGGGAGCAGCTGGGACTCTTGTGAGGAATTCACATAAACAAAACAAAAAATAATAGCAAAAATCAACATTAAAAGAAAAAACAGGATATAAATATGGTAAATATTAACATAAAAAGTTAAGTTACCGATTACGTGTAATAATATTAGGGAAACAAAATGTTAGAGATTTCCGATTTTCATTTTGGTATGGAATAAATGAAAATATCAACGGAATTGAATTTATTTGGACTGGACTGGAGAATGAATAAAATAGTTTGTTTTCAACGAATAAACAAAGAGTAGCTCTGGAAACCTCGTACCATGATTGTGCTGCATTGGTTATATGCTGTATATCTTCTGAAATAAATAATTATTGTTTTGAATATAATTATTCTGTTTTTTTCTTTGATCATGATGGTAACCGGATAAAACAGAACACAATAAAATAATGTGTTATGTTAGTTTCAGTTAAGATTGGGTGTGATTTTTTCTTCACTTTTCTTAGCTTTTCATCAATGTTAATTTCATGATGGAACCGATCATGATTATGTTTGACAGTGCTTACGCAAGATGAGGTGCGGGAAAAGCCCCGCTCCACCCGAGGATGATGAAGATGAGGATGATGATGTGGCAGTGGAAAGGAAGCTGGTCAACGATCTGTCCAAGGACGACTACAAGAACTTCAGCCTTGTGTTGAAGGACATGTCCAAGAGCTACACCAACTTCCAAGCAGTCAAGAAGCTATGCCTCGGTGGGTGCTACCTGTCTACGGTGTCTTAATTGCATCCAAATACAAATTTTAATAAAGGAGATCATATTATTATTATGTAGGTAGAGCTGAGTCAAGAAAGTTAGCTCATTGTATTTCAAACTTACTCTTGAGTATGTAAAATAATAAGCCTTTAAAAAGAATCTTAAATTATTTGTGTTAGTCGAGGATTGCCAATTGATTTTCTCTACTTTGTCCTTTCTAAATTATTAGCTTAATGAGTATGTTTATAATAATAACCTAAAATAATATTATTCTTGTTTAAACCATTTTTTTTCATCTTCCTCCTGCCAAATCTATAGCATGTTAAATTATATACATATATTTATTATTTACAACTTAATCCTTAAAAACAAAACAAAAAAAACTTTTTTTAATTTTATTTTAAATCAGATCTCAAAACTATGGTCACCCTAAAAGTCTACATTAATGTACTACCCATAAATATACAAACCACCCACGTACTACCTAGCGCCATCAGTTTAATAGGTACCCATAATCTCAATCTGTAAGAAATACAACAATATTGTTCTTTCAATATCTGTATAATTTTGTGTTATTTTGTTAACTTGTATAATTATTGTTAACCTCAACACAGGCTTGTCCTAGTGAGGTAACAAATTGTATTGTAAACATTTTACCTGCAGTGTAAAGAAACAATAAATAAATAAATAAATGTAAAACACCGGCAAGGTTCATAAAATATAAACATTCACATTGCAGCCAACATGATTATTATATAAAAATCAAAATATGTTTGCTTGGGGATATATGAGTTGTCTATGCGTTGCTAAACCATTCATCCTATTGCAAAGAAACTTTGGGGATTTGATGAGCGCATGCCTGCGATAGTTTCTACATACAATAGTGAGCTCTGGTATCATGAAATTATGTGTTGCTAACCATTCATCCGATTGCAATGAAACTTTGGGGATTTGATGAGCGCATGCCCGCGATAGTTTCTACATACAATAGTGAGCTCTGGTATCATGAAATTATATGTTGCTAACCATTCATCCGATTGCGATGAAACTTTGGGGATTTGATCTGCGTATGCCCGCGATAGTTTCTGCTTACAATAGTGAGCTCTGGTATCATAAAATTACGTGTTGCTAACCATTCATACGATTGCGATGAAACTTTGGGGATTTGATGTGTGCATGCCCGCGATGGTTGCTATATACTCGTATAGTAATGAGCTCTGGCATTATGAAATTTCTGTAACAAAAAATTTATAGGTGGTATGCAAGCTGTTTAAAACTGAATGTATGAAGTGCGGGAGGGGGGAGGGGAACTCGGGAGGGGGGTTCGCAGGATGGGGAAGCGGGAGAGGGGAGTGGGGAGAGGGAAGGAGGAGTAGGAATGCGTGAGGGGGAGGGGACGCGGGAGAGGAAGGGGATGCGGAAGGGGAACGGGACGAATGGGAAAGGAAACGCAGGGAGAAACAATTTCTTTATTAAGGGCATAGCAACGCATGTCGGGAACTCGCTAGTGTATCAATAAATATCAATGCAACAATCTCAATCTGCTAAAAACTGAAAATCGTTTAGTTAGCTTATTTTTATTTCCTTTTGATGATTTAAAAGTCTTTAATTTTCGAAATTTTGAATAAAATGCAAAATTAAAATTATTTATTGATCTCAAAAACATTGAAAATGCAAAAACGAAACTTTAAACAGCTTTACTGCAAAACTACAAAATTGCACATCCGACATTTTTCTTCGGGGCCGTCGAAATCATATCATTTCATTAAAATATATAAATATCATTTCTGAGATATTCTGGGAAATCTACTTATGTTAGATTACATACTATTTTTACAAATATATAAACACATTGTCTGGTAAGACGGTACAATCTACAAAAAAATTATTTTGCAAAAAACAAATAAGTTATTACGAAAATAGGATTAACAGGCGGATGGCGAAAAAAAATTCTTCAGCACTCCAAGAGTTAATTCAGTTGATGCGACACACCCCTTGCACTGATTACATTTTAAACAATAAGAGGCTTTTTTAATTTTAAGGATCATTTAAAATCAGCAGGGTATATGCTAAATATTTTTAAAAACAGCTTTGGCGCTTATGAGATCTTATATTTTTATATTTTGTTTTATTTCTAGCTGTAAAGAGTGGAGAATGTTTTGGTCTTCTCGGTATTAATGGTGCCGGTAAAACCACCACCTTTAAGATGCTGACCGGAGACCACAAGATAACGTCTGGCGAGGCATGGGTCAAAGGATTTTCTGTCAAAAACGACATGAAAACTGCGTACAGATACATTGGTAAGATCTTTTCCATAAATGTTTTCATGTGACAGAGGCACAAGGGTAGGCTTACCGTAATTATGAAGTTCTAAACCGGGACAGGAGGGGGGGGGGACACCACGTTATCCGCCCCGGGTGCCACCCATGCTAGCTACGCCATTGACTCCGATACCTCTACAGTGTCATGAAATTTGCACAGCATCTATTATGAATTTCTGAGAAACATTGCTGGCACTTCACTCTCCTATCTTCACCACAAAGCTTTTATAAATGGGTAGTCTTTTTGCAGATCATCAGTAAATTAGCAATGTGATGTATTTCTTTTTCTACTCTCTTATATTTGTCTGTATTTTATTTACTCCTGGGCACTTGGCACCAGTCGTAATATTTCGTCTTTTCTCTTGGCTCTGATCGATATTTAAATTCTTAAGGCTTTGCATATGTGTGGTAGGGATGGAAAATTCCTCCCCTACGTCACACAAGCCTTTATAAAATTGGACCCTTATTTCCTCTGATAACTACAGAAAGCTACTTAAAGCTCCCTTGTACTACATACCTTTAGCGATATATGTACTTAACTAATAAATACGTTATTTACGACTTTGAACGTAAATATTTTCGTATTTAGGTTGTAATTAAACTCCATCAAACGTTGTGTAATTTTTTGATTTATGATATAGGACTTTAATTACTTTAAATTTTGTGGTAACCCTCTTGATTCTAAACAGAGTGTTGAATTTCAAACTGTATTGGTCTCTCTCTTGCAAATTTAACCTTAAGTAATTTCTCTAAATGAACTAACTTCCCTTTGACGTTTATTATGATTCCCTACATCCTAATGAATTCATGAATAAGCAATACTAATCGAAACTACACATGACTAATTGAACAGATAATTAAATATAACTCAAATGGTTAAATGTTAGTAAATTTGATTATGATTGTATCTCGTATCTGCTGGGCGCCCTCCGTTTAGATTCAGCTGCTATAAGGTACATATAAAGATGGATTTAGTAGGTTAATGTAATTAGTTAATTGCATATTTGACGAACTCAGAATAACCCCTTTTCTGGCAAAATTTGGCTCCTGCCTCCATCAAGTAAGCAGGGTGATCAGGAGTCCTCCCAAAATTCGCACAGTCTTTTGGCACGGTTCAATTGATTGATACCTAAGTTATCGCGTCCCAAATGAACCTTTCCTTCGCCATCATGCGCTGCCTTCAGGTCTTCCCCCGAGCCCAGATACCTCCAAATTCCTACTCCTCCAAAGTTTACTATTTACTTAGGGCGAACCGGTTTCGTCCTATATGCAATCATATACTCACGGGTTTGTGTGGAGTTACGGGTCGTGAATCCTCCCTCCACGTTCAAGAAATGAGACGAGAGTGACCCGACAGGCCTAAAGCACTAATTGTAAGTGAGTTCGTTTCATTCAATGAACAGTACATAAAAAGATATATATGTAAACATACGTTTTGGGAAGGTTTATAACTCGCAATACGAAACTACTTGCAACGCATCCCGAGCTCGGATCTCGCCCATCGGATTCTGCACAATCCTCAGATTGATACCGAATAGATACATAAGAATAGTGTGAAATATAAATACATACTAGTACAATAAGATCTTATCTGGCGATGTGTTCTGGAGATTCGCCATAACTCCAAGCTTTTGTTTGGTTTTGTTGACGGTTTTGTTTGAGAGATCCGCCATCTCTATGGTTTGATTTTTGTTATAGAAGCGACCACTGCCTTCTATTGGTTGAACTGTATTTTTTTTTTCTTTCCCTCCCCTCCAATGTTCAACTTTTGATAAATTCTTGCTATCCCGTGATTCTCAATTGAAGCATGTAAATCCTCATTACCCCTTATTAAGCTATCCCGTGATTTTTCAACTGTTTCATGTAAGTCTTCAATACACCCTATTGAACTATCCCGTGCTTTATCAACTGTTTCATGTTAAATCTTCAATACACCTTTTTTTACTATCCCGTGATTTATCAACTGTTTCATGTAAATCTTCAATACACCCTTTTGAACTGCTATAATAAATCTGTTAATTTTCAATTGCTTAGGTCTGTAGATACCTCTTTACGTTCAAATTAAAAATAGTGTTTAAATTTTTTTTTTTTTTCTTTTTGTTCCTAATAATTGCGCAATATAATAATTTTATCCCGTTCCTAGAAGTTAATACCTAAGTACGATATCCACTAATCAAGGTCATTTTTTTTTTTTCTTTTTACTGTATTCGAACTAGTGTCCCAGTGACCGAATTATTTTGTAAACAATTTGAGCTTTGTAAACATTCTCTACGGCCTCGTGACCTAGATTCAAGCGTATGAGGTATGTTTACTTTAGACATTCCGGAGACGTGTGAGATGACTCTAAAATTTTTTCTTTGTTTGATAATGATGTACTTAGCGCAATTGTCTAGTCTGATACCCGATTACGTATACATATTTATTCATTTATATATACTTTGTCTCAATAAATAATTTATAATATTGATATGTATATACATAAATTTTATGATTGAAATAATTTCTAATATCATAACTTATTTCAAATGCTCTGGATTTTCTGAAATTATATTAATACATACATAACATTAAATATAAAATATTGATTTGTAAATTTATCACACATAACTACTTTTAATAGTTATTGATGAATTCAGAGGTAGGAATCGATACCCTTTTCCTCTTTTTATATAAGTGTTTTTCTTTTTGATTAAAATTTTTCTTGGGAACAAAATTACATATATATATGTATATATACATACATTTATAAATATATAAAATATACTTATTATACTTATAATATTTTAATATAGTTACATATCACATATTAAGAGAGTAATATCTTGGTCAAATAATTAATCCAAATACCAATGTTTGCTGCATTCCGCCTTCTCCTTGGAATCTGTAAAATTTTATAACGGAAAAGACTTACCCCTACCAAGGTTTTTTCCGACCGGGAAATACACGGTGACCTTGCTGCAATTTTCCTAAATTAATTTTTATTTTCCTAAATTTAATTAAATCTTTTTGACTTCAATTTTTTTTTTTTTCATTTAATCTAATTAATTAAAATGATGCATGAACTCTATCGTTCTAAACTGTATTTTATCTCAAAACTCGTTGGTTAGCTAACACTTTAAATGATAGTTACTTCACGATTAATTTAGAGATGGTAAATTGTTGTTAAATTAAATTTTTATCCCTCCGAACTTTTATGTATTAATAAAATATTATTTTGTTTTATTATTATTATTTAAGATGATTAATTTAAATATTTATTATTTGTTAGAACACTTTCACTTAGATTGAACACACGTATTTAATTATAACTTTTTCACACTAAATTATCACATCACTTCAGTTATTTATTGCACTAATATTAAACGCGAAATTTCTAAGTTTAAAATTACGATATTAAGTGATTATAAAATCCGAATTTTCCACTAAAACAAATTGTATTTATCACGAGCACTTTTATTTTTCACAAGTAATTAATGCGTTGGCTTTATTTTTAATTTCCACTGATTCTAACTGCAAAGTATTTTTTTTTTTTGTAGATCACTGACTAGAATGTGAAATTTTTCTAAGTATCAAAATAATTATCACTTAGAATTTTTCAAATTTAAATCACCCACCGTTTCGTCACGTTCCGCGAAGTTACAAACTTTTCGACCACGACCGTAGACTGTCCTCAACTGGCATTTGTCTAGACTTTTATACCCCTCTCAGGTCCAAAAGATCGTATCTGAATCTCCTATAATAAACCAATCTAATTACTATCAACTCGTAATTTCTTGAAACCTCTCCATTATTGTCGAATGCGGTCTCTTAGTACCTTCCGTGTTTGATACTTTAAATTCTGTCTCGTACTTCCATACTTACAAGATCCGGATTTAGTAAGATCCATGTTTAATGGCCCAACTTCCTTTGTCCTGGCGTTCATACAAAATTAGCTTGAATTTAATAATTTTAAAGTTCTATTTTCATCTATTCCGTAACATGTCCGTGCGTACGGCATCTACCATATGTTCCAAATCTGTCCCCAAATTCGCCTATCAGAGATATCTTCATGTCGAAGTCTTTCTCGCAAATTGTTCATTTTTATTTTATTATTTTTCCTCGAGTTTTTCTGTATTCTATATGAACCTTTCCATTTAAAACCGAATTTTCTCTATTTACGTGGTATATTTGAATTTTCCATTTTTTCTCGAATTTTCTTTTATTCACGACACTCTTTCCATGAATTTCCTTATTTATTCTTACGCTATTGTTCATATCTCTATAGATTTTTATATTTCAAGCCGTATTTATTTTATTCACTGTTAATCTAAGATTTCTTTTGTTTTTCTCTGTCGTATCTCCTTTCCCCTCACTTCCCTGTACTTCCCTGATATAACCATATCGTTTTTTGATGTTTGCTGCCTCTTGGAAAATTTCATTTTCTATTTGTTATTAATAAATATATCATTTTTAACATTTTTATAGGAGATACCCCCACTTCGGCCCTTAAATTCCTGTCATTTTTATTGCTTCATAGAGATCGTCCCCCAAATTTTGTCCCGTTCTTACGCAAAATCCCATAAACCATATGCCTTGACAGTTGTATACATTAACTCCTGTACCCACCTGGCAATAAATCCTTTTTTATTTCAGTGTCGTTAACTTTTATGAGAATTCTTTAACGTAAATATTTCATAAGACCCATGATAATTTTTATTACCTTTTTAACGGCTAATCGTCCTTATCTAAACAATTTTCATGTTCGAATATTCCTTGTTTATCACAACAAAATACATCTGAAATCGGCAACCATTGTAATGCCTCATCTTTATCTGCAATCGCGTACTATGTTACTCTATAAACTCCATTTTAATTACGTAAAATGACTCCTTTTCCTGAGTTTTTCTATCGCAATGTTTTCAGCATTTTCCACTCCCCTCCGTACTGCACTCTATTTTCTTCTCTAACACTTGTTACTGCTCTAGACATCTGAAATATACCCTCGCCTATTCTTTAAAACTTTCATTTTTTTTTTGACGTTTCCTCCCTAAATCTTTCATCGTAATATTCTAGCTCCGTCTAGAATTGATAACAATAATTTTCCATTGTTTTTTCAACATTTCCATTTCCTTTAGCACGTTTTCCCTCGAATCGATCATCTCCGGTCGTCACAAACAATCGTATTATAGATGGAAATCTCCCTAACACCTTACAACACGTTTTCGTCACTTGCTATGCAATTTTTCACTTAAACTTTTCCATCGTGTTTACGTGTATCCTTTTTTCCGCACCTGATATGCTTTAATGCGTTCGAGAACTAGGGTTTCTGATCCCTGGAATGTACCGGTTAATGATAACATTTCTTGGGGTCACCGTACTTTTGTCCCTGAACAGATTATTTCTTCCCATGGAGTTTATTCACCTCTCGGTTTGGTGGGAACGTCAAACTCATTAATTACATTCTTAATTGCTAAGTCCAAAGGTCGTTCCTTTGTTCTAAAAATGGGCTCGGCCCTCTTCCCGTTGATAGGCTGAATTGGTTTTTAATCGCTTTTGCTGCAATTCAATTGGCTGTCAATATATCACGGCCCAAAATATATTGGGGAGTCCCTGTCTTTGATTATTTGTTGATACCATCTGTGATTTTTTTATCAATACTCGTCTCACTTTGTCTAATTATAGATCCCTACCGTAAATATGAATTCACTTTACTCTAATCCGATAGATGTCGTAGACGTGTCCGTTTTATAAGTAATTGATATTTTCTTTTTAAATTAAAGTGGGAAGCTACGATATTTTCTTATTTTTCACTGTTGATCAATGCAATTCATCACAGTTCCCTCCTCTGAACTCAATTTGCTGTGGCTAACGTTGTATTTTATTTTAATGTCCTCTTCTTTTTTTTTTTTTTTTTTTTTTTTTTTTTTTTTTTTTTTTTTTTTTTTTCGTTAGACACCGAAATTGTGTTCAAATTTAGACTAGCTATCTTCCCCTCCTCATTTGGTTATCCCCTATCTCTACTCCGTGTCATATTACTTCCTATCTCCCCCTCCTCATTTTGTTATCCCCTATCTTTTTTCCGTATCCTATTACTTCCTATCTCCCCCTCCTCATTTTGTTATCCCCTATCTCTTTTCCGTATCCTATTACTTCCTATCTCCCCCTCCTCATTCTGTTATCCCCTATCTCTTTTCCGTATCCTATTACTTCCTATCTCCCCCTCCTCATTCTGTTATCCCCTATCTCTTTTCCGTATCCTATTACTTCCTATCTCCCCCTCCTCATTCTGTTATCCCCTATCTCTTTTCCGTATCCTATTACTTCCTATCTCCCTCTTCTCTTTTGCTCGGATTGTTAACAATCTTGAATTTGAATCTCATTGTATTCTTTATTTTCTTTTCGCGTAGATTTTACTTTATGAAATTTTCTTTAATTTTGATAGATTCAAATTTAATTTCTTTTTGCTGGAACACGCCCCTCGACTCGCGTGTTTTGGTGGTCCCCAACCAAATTGGACTAAGACCTCCCTTACAATGATTTAAGTAAAGATTGTTTACAATCTCGCGGCCTTTCGAACAACTGAAAAGCGGGTGGTCTCTTGGTGTGCAATTAATTGTTTTTTTGTTTTGTAAGTATGAATATTTTTTGTGAAATGTGGGTTTTCGCACGACCTCACCCAATCCGACAATCAGTGGTATACATGTTTCATATAAATTTTCCAGCATTTTTTTTTTTCTTTATTTATTTAAGCTTTATTTTATAATTCTTAATTTCTAATTGTAATTTCTTAATTCATCCAAAGTTGTTCTAGCCTAAGTGTTGTCCACTCTAATATTTAAATTTTTATAAATGTTCTTTATTATCCTCAAATTGGTTCAGCGTTCCTTTTTTCCTTTTTTTTTTTTTCGAAATCTAAAATATTTATCTCTTAATTCAAATGTTACCTTTTTATCTCTATACTTAATGTCTACCCTATATCTATAGATAAACTTTCTTATTTCAATATTTCAAAAAACAATCCCTAAGCATTGTTTATTTTTATTCAAAATGTCCCTTTTGTGTGCCATATAATATCTCTAATTCTCTCCTTTTGAGTGTTCTTACTTATCTAACATTTTTTTTTTTTTTTTTTTTCTCACTAACACATAAAAAAAAGTCAATTTTTTTTTTTTTTTTTTTTCCAACTAGAAAATCAAAATTAACGAATTTATTTGCCTTACTCTATTTCAATAATTGAATATGATTGTCGCTTATTAAGAACTTGTCCACTCACCCTCAAAGACTTAACGACGATCCGCCCCTCGCAAGCAATCTGATAATCTAATATTTTAGTAATTTTCTTTCTTCCCCCTCCCCAATTATAATGTACCCTAACATAATTTTATTTGTATTTCTCAATCGTTTACTTATTTATTAACATTTACAAATATTTGTAAACTTCGCACTCTATCCGTTGATTTCCACTAACTGTAAACCTGATTTTTGTTTCTTATTACTTGTGTAATATCTCGCTAAATGTAAAGCGCTATAATCTCCTTTTATCTCCCGAGTTACCGGATCAATTAGGGTATATGTGTTACTGTAAACTACTGAACCGATGACGTACGGTCCTTCGTAAATTAAACCGAATTTCTTGATCTGTTTGCGCAAAAAACTTGATTGTGTAATCTTTTTCAACTTGACCATGGTTCCGATTTCATAGGTAACTAGTCTTTTATTGAGATTATAATATTTTTGTCGATTTGTAGCGCTTTTCTCCAAATTCTTTTGAGCTGTTAACCTAATTTCATCTATTGTTTTCGTAGGTTTTCCACACCCTTGAGTATACTGGTCTAAACTATAAGTTGGCGATTTCCCGAAAGCTATTTCATTTGGTGAAAATCCTGTTGAACAATGTATTGAGTTATTGTAGGTCTGCTCTATTTCTTTAAGAAAAGCTGCCCATTTTGTATGTTTCTCGTGACAGTAAATACGAAAAATTCTTCCTAGTTCTTTATTTACGCGTTCAGTTATATTCGGTCCAGGATTTCGCACTGAAGTATGTACGATTCTTATGCCCATCCTATTCATGTGGCTTTCCCATTTTTTTGATGTAAATTGAGATCCGTTGTCAGTTAACAAAGCATCTATTTGTATGGTTTTATTAAAATCCTCTACACAATTTAACACGGTCTTAGTACTTGCTATCCTTAATTTATATAATTTTACAAATCTGCTGAAGGAATCTTGGATCACAAATATGTATTTCACGCCTCCCACTCCTCTCGGTAATGGTCCGTATAAGTCTGCCATAGCCAATTGTCCTACTTCTTTGGTCATAATTGATTTACTCGGCCCTACAGTTGGTCGAATTTCGCGCTTCGCCAGCTGACAAAGGTGACATTCTCTTACTATGCGCTTTATATCGTGATTCATACCTGGCCAGTAATACCTGTCTCCCATAGCTGATCCTGTTTTAAAAATTCCCCCATGCCCAATTTCTAAATGTATCATTTTTATTAGCTCTTCAGTCAATTCCTGGGGTACTGCTAACACCGTTTTGTTTAGTCCTGTGGTGTAATACAAAGTCTTACCTATTTTTTTGTAATTTTTTAAATACTTATTTACTCTTTTTGTTGGTGGTCCGAATTTTCCCTTGCGCAAATACCCGAAAATTTCTCCCAAAAATGTGTCCTGCTTCTGTAGCTCCGTTATATTTTCTAAGTGTTTTCGAATTTGTTGTCTACCTTTAACCGCAAAAGCTGCTATTTCTGGACATGTGTTTTTCTCCTCCTGAACGTTTTCCGCATCACAAGAGTAACGAGATAAAATGTCAGGTCCTATATTTTCTTTTCCTTTAACGTACTCTACAGTGAAGTTAAATTGATTTAAATACAAAATCCACCGAGTCAGGCGACCACTGTACGTCTTCCAGCTCTTCAAAAACGTCAGTGCTTGATGATCTGTTCTAATTATCAAATGTACTCCTCTTAAATATGTCTCAAACTTATGTAAAGCATATATTATCGCCCACAACTCTTGTTCTGATGTGGTCCATTTTAACTCCGGTCCCCTTAAAGCTTTGCTAATAAATCCAATAACGTGGTGATTTCCTTCGGCATCTAGCTGGTATAGCTCCCCCCCTATTGCGAATCCCGAACTGTCTGTCTGTAGGTAGTATGTACTATTTGGATCATGATGGTGTAAAATAACTGTCTCTAAAAATAATGTTTTCACCTTCTCGAATGCACGCTGTTCTGAGTCACCCCACCTCCAAGTTCTATTTTTCTGAAGTAAATCACATAAAACTCGTGTTGATTCCCCATATTTATTCGCGAATCTACGGTAATAATTGCAAAGTCCAAGGAAAGCTCTAACTTGTTTGATTTTCTTGGGTACCGGAAAATTTTTAATCGCGTCTATTTTTTCCGGATCCATCTGAACTCCCAAAGGCGTTATAATGTGTCCTAACATACGCACTTCGGTGAATAAAAATTGACATTTTTCGAGTTTACAAGTCATGTTTGCTGCCTCTAACCTCTCAAGTACCGCGCCTACATGTTCAAAATGATCTTCTTGGCTCCCACACGTATATATTATTAAATCATCCAAGTAATTAGCGCAGAATTCTCTCAGTCCTGGTCCTAGGATTTTGTCAATTCCCCTTGAAAAACTCCCAACTGATGTCTTTAACCCCTGCGGTAATACCTTGTATACATATGATTTTCCATTGTATACAAACCCTGTATATTTGCGACTTTCTGGACTGATAGGTATCTGAAAATAAGCTGAATTGAGATCTATCGTGGTGATGAATTTTACGCCATGAAAACGCTGTATTATCTCAGAAGTTAAAGGTGGTTTCTCTACTTCGGCAATCATTCTAGTATTTAAAAACCTAGCATCCAAAAGTATCCTGACTGTTCCGTCCTTTTTTAAAGTAAATGTTAGAGGACTAGAAAATTGTGTGGCCTCTCTACTGATGATTCCGAGTAACTCCAATTCTCTAATTTTTTCGTCAACTTTATCTCTATAAGCAAAAGGTACAGGATAAGATCGCTTAACGAAGGGCGTCTCGTCCGTCATCTTTATTTCGTGAGTGTATAAAGTTGTGAGACCCGGTCTGTCTCTAAATACATTTTTATGTTTGGTTAAAATCTTTTCCAACCCTTCTTTTCCTTTTAAATCTAAATCTAGCCCGGACACAAATGTCGTTATTCTACGCTCGAGACACGCCGTATTATTTTTTTCGGGGTTTACTTCAATACTAATTAATTTTCCACTTGCGCAATTTTGATCGCTAATCTCTCCTTTAGATTTCCTATAAGTTATCGATGAATTTACCAACTCTATATCCTTTTTACCATTTTCTGTTTTTATTTTTAACTTTCTATTTTCGCCACACTTAAATTCAGCTATATATTCGTCTAACCAATTGATTCCTAATATAATGGGCCTGATCAACTTGGGTATTATTAAACATGGTGTATTTATCGTAACATTTTCAAATCGCAGTGGTACCAAAACCAATCTAGATATCCTCTGACTTTTGTGTCCTACGGCTACCCTGATCTGAATAGCTGTTACAGGCATAATCGGATAAAGTGTTTGATCATTTAAATAATTTTCGTAGAATTCTTGTGCTATACACGTGATCTGACTTCCGGTGTCTATTAAACAATGAACTTCCGTGTTATCTATATGTGCTTTGGCTTCCGGTAATGACGGTAAAGTGCTACCCTTTTCTACTTCCTCATAATCTCGGTCCTCAAAAATGTTGTTAAACCCCCTAACTTCCCTACCCACTTTTTCTTCAATCATTTCCAATTTATTCCATTCATCAGTTATTTGTTGTAGTAAATTGACGCATCCTTCCACACGCATTTCCTCCTCCGTTCTCGTTTCTTCCGCTCCATCCTTTCGTCTCCTTACATTCCGTTCAGCTTTTACTGGGGCAGTCATCCCTTGTTCACTTTTCCCCAATCCTTTCGTTGGATTCCATCCCCACTTCAGCATAATCTTCAATGCAGTGCTGTGTCTTGGTGCCGGCGTCCCTCTTCCTGTGTGAGTCGTATCCATCAGGACTAATGAATCAACCCCCGTCCGTTTCCCGAGTTGGCTGCGACCACTAGCTCCTTCCCGGTTGTAGTTATTGTAGAATTTTCTTTTGGTGAACTGTTAACTTCGGTGCACTTGCTGCAACTAGCGTTTTCGCCCACGCTTTCAATTGCGTGTATCCTCCTTTTTATGGCGCGGTAACGGTCACGGTATTTGTCCTTCTTGCTGGATTCCTCCCCACTCCTCTTCTTCATGTTCCGTTCTTCTGGTGTACATACCATTGTATCTAGTTTTCGTAGAAACTCAGCGGCGACAATCTCATCTCCTGATTGCCCCGAAAACCATAGCGATTGAATTTCCTTCGGATAATGTCTCATAATCTCGTCAACTATACCCAACGGTGTGTCAGTAATCTTTAAAGCCTTCGCTAGCTCCCAATAGTTTGCGAAATGAGTGAGCATGGATATATTTTTCTTGGCATCATATACCCCTTCTGCAAGACGACGGCGAACTTCATTTTTCTTTATGTCTCCCCAATAGGTAGCTAAAAAATCTCGTTCGAAATCTAACATAGTCTCCCATCGTTTATTGTACAATTTTGCCCACGATTTAGCTTCCCCTTTCAAATTTTCCCGTACGACGACTAAATGATCCGTTCGTTTCACCTTTCTAGTGTATTCTTTTAAATCTTCCAGGAAACTAATGGGATTTTGATTTCCACCGGAGAATGATGGTCGTTCCTGCTGTGGTAACATTTCCACTACTTGGAGAACGCTTTTCGGCGCACTATCCTCTCCTATCACCGCCACTGTTGCTGGGCTTTCCAATTGTTTCTCGAGTTCTTGCATCTTATTGACGAGCGGTGCCAAAGCTGCCTGAATTATTGTAGTTATATCTCCTATGTTTATTGTTGAAGTCTCGGTTGTGACATTTTCCCCGATTGCTGTCACTAAAGCCTGGGCTCGCCTACTTGTTCCACGTTTCCCAACCATTTTCTTTATTTTCCGAGTGTCGCCTGGTTAATGTTTATATTTTTATCTTATTAAGCGACAACCTTATAATCTCTATTTTAATTTCCTAAATTACCTTATGTAAATTATGTTGCCTTCCTTATTCTATTGATTTATTTATTTTTTTTTTTCAATTTTCTCGTTTTTCTATATTTTTTATTTTATTTTTTTATTTTTCCTTTTACTTCGTTAACTTTCTTGTTCCTTTTCCTCGGGTTTTTCCTGTAACATACCATGTGTGAGTCTCTCTTCACACTCTCGCTTATTTTCGCCCTGTTCCTCCGATTTTGTGTCGGTCTCCCCCTCTGGCTGAACGACTTCTATCATATCCTCGACTCGTAACTTAGACCTCTTTGAACGTCTAAATATCTCCCGTAATTCATCTCCCAACGGTATTTCTTTAGCTTCTAATTCCGTCGCATCCACTTTCCTTTTTTCCGCCATTTTTTGTTTAAAATTTTTAATGAATTTAGCTCAATACCAACTATTTATTATAAATATACCTATATATATTTATAATTTATTTTATTTTTATTTTTATTTTATTTTTTTTTTTTTTTTTGGAACCTGTCCCCCTATAAAACACAATATTTTCAATTATTTATATTTGTTTGCATGATGATTGTAACCCAAATTAGATCAACTCTACCATCACTCTTCATTTCAATTAAATGTAGGTAATTGCAAAAAAACGGAATGAATATTGTTACTCCAATGTTAATGAATATCCCGTGATTTTCGTTCAACCAATAATTACTCATTGTTTAGAATGCCAACCATTCCTTCAAGTTCCGCAATACCTACGATATTTTCGCAAAATCTATTTAGAGTTCGCAATACCTATCTTGATGTTATTTCGTCAAATCCCCTCCTTTTTTGGTCCGAATGATCAAATGTTCCCTTAAATAGGTATATACCTATAAAACATTCGCCTGTGATATTAAAGTTCTTAACTCGACACTATCCCCAATCAAATATTTTATGTTATTTTTATTTTATGTTCCTTATCTTTTATGTTATGACTTTTTATGTGATAATCCTCACATACAAACCCACAACATTAACTATAAACAAAGGGTCACTTTATGCAGGTAAGTTCCCCCGTTTTTATCTGTAAAGTCTGTTTATTTTTTCCGTAGCCGAGTGTTGATATCATTTTCGAGTTTGTTTATTCTACAATCTCTTATAGCGATACGCGTTACCCCCGATGTCGCCTACTTCAAAATTTTCGATGTTTTGTTATCACTTTCGATGCTTAGGTTATCAATCTTTCGATGCTTACAAACACCGCGGTATCTCGTATCAGATTGTTTACATTACGATCACTAACATTCTGGATTCAGGAATGTCAATACCATTATTCTGTCAATTTATGGCCTGCCTTGAATAAACTGTTTACGCTTGTATCTGACCTACATTCTTTGTTACGATATTTATAATCTCATAAGCAATCAACAAATTCATGGTCACTTGATTTAAACTTTAAATCGACACTTTTATAAATTATTTTAAAACATGTAGAGTTTATTCGTTAACACTTTTTTTTTATATTTAAATGTATTGTTTATTTATTTATTTATATATTTTTTTCGTGTTTATTTAACGGCGCACTGTTCTGATTTTTATTTTATTTTTATTATCACTTCATTTAACATAACGTCCTACTTATTATTATTATTATTTTTTTTTCACTTTTTTTTTTTTGCAATAGATTGACCAATAAAAGTTTTTTTTTTTTTTTTTCTAAAACAACTTGTAAAACTCTGATCTCCTGTCACGGCTGTGCAGTTGTGATGTATCTCTTTTTCTACTCTCTTATATTTGTCTGTATTTTATTTACTCCTGGGCACTTGGCACCAGTCGTAATATTTCGTCTTTTCTCTTGGCTCTGATCGATATTTAAATTCTTAAGGCTTTGCATATGTGTGGTAGGGATGGAAAATTCCTCCCCTACGTCACACAAGCCTTTATAAAATTGGACCCTTATTTCCTCTGATAACTACAGAAAGCTACTTAAAGCTCCCTTGTACTACATACCTTTAGCGATATATGTACTTAACTAATAAATACGTTATTTACGACTTTGAACGTAAATATTTTCGTATTTAGGTTGTAATTAAACTCCATCAAACGTTGTGTAATTTTTTGATTTATGATATAGGACTTTAATTACTTTAAATTTTGTGGTAACCCTCTTGATTCTAAACAGAGTGTTGAATTTCAAACTGTATTGGTCTCTCTCTTGCAAATTTAACCTTAAGTAATTTCTCTAAATGAACTAACTTCCCTTTGACGTTTATTATGATTCCCTACATCCTAATGAATTCATGAATAAGCAATACTAATCGAAACTACACATGACTAATTGAACAGATAATTAAATATAACTCAAATGGTTAAATGTTAGTAAATTTGATTATGATTGTATCTCGTATCTGCTGGGCGCCCTCCGTTTAGATTCAGCTGCTATAAGGTACATATAAAGATGGATTTAGTAGGTTAATGTAATTAGTTAATTGCATATTTGACGAACTCAGAATAACCCCTTTTCTGGCAAAATTTGGCTCCTGCCTCCATCAAGTAAGCAGGGTGATCAGGAGTCCTCCCAAAATTCGCACAGTCTTTTGGCACGGTTCAATTGATTGATACCTAAGTTATCGCGTCCCAAATGAACCTTTCCTTCGCCATCATGCGCTGCCTTCAGGTCTTCCCCCGAGCCCAGATACCTCCAAATTCCTACTCCTCCAAAGTTTACTATTTACTTAGGGCGAACCGGTTTCGTCCTATATGCAATCATATACTCACGGGTTTGTGTGGAGTTACGGGTCGTGAATCCTCCCTCCACGTTCAAGAAATGAGACGAGAGTGACCCGACAGGCCTAAAGCACTAATTGTAAGTGAGTTCGTTTCATTCAATGAACAGTACATAAAAAGATATATATGTAAACATACGTTTTGGGAAGGTTTATAACTCGCAATACGAAACTACTTGCAACGCATCCCGAGCTCGGATCTCGCCCATCGGATTCTGCACAATCCTCAGATTGATACCGAATAGATACATAAGAATAGTGTGAAATATAAATACATACTAGTACAATAAGATCTTATCTGGCGATGTGTTCTGGAGATTCGCCATAACTCCAAGCTTTTGTTTGGTTTTGTTGACGGTTTTGTTTGAGAGATCCGCCATCTCTATGGTTTGATTTTTGTTATAGAAGCGACCACTGCCTTCTATTGGTTGAACTGTATTTTTTTTTTCTTTCCCTCCCCTCCAATGTTCAACTTTTGATAAATTCTTGCTATCCCGTGATTCTCAATTGAAGCATGTAAATCCTCATTACCCCTTATTAAGCTATCCCGTGATTTTTCAACTGTTTCATGTAAGTCTTCAATACACCCTATTGAACTATCCCGTGCTTTATCAACTGTTTCATGTTAAATCTTCAATACACCTTTTTTTACTATCCCGTGATTTATCAACTGTTTCATGTAAATCTTCAATACACCCTTTTGAACTGCTATAATAAATCTGTTAATTTTCAATTGCTTAGGTCTGTAGATACCTCTTTACGTTCAAATTAAAAATAGTGTTTAAATTTTTTTTTTTTCTTTTTGTTCCTAATAATTGCGCAATATAATAATTTTATCCCGTTCCTAGAAGTTAATACCTAAGTACGATATCCACTAATCAAGGTCATTTTTTTTTTTTCTTTTTACTGTATTCGAACTAGTGTCCCAGTGACCGAATTATTTTGTAAACAATTTGAGCTTTGTAAACATTCTCTACGGCCTCGTGACCTAGATTCAAGCGTATGAGGTATGTTTACTTTAGACATTCCGGAGACGTGTGAGATGACTCTAAAATTTTTTCTTTGTTTGATAATGATGTACTTAGCGCAATTGTCTAGTCTGATACCCGATTACGTATACATATTTATTCATTTATATATACTTTGTCTCAATAAATAATTTATAATATTGATATGTATATACATAAATTTTATGATTGAAATAATTTCTAATATCATAACTTATTTCAAATGCTCTGGATTTTCTGAAATTATATTAATACATACATAACATTAAATATAAAATATTGATTTGTAAATTTATCACACATAACTACTTTTAATAGTTATTGATGAATTCAGAGGTAGGAATCGATACCCTTTTCCTCTTTTTATATAAGTGTTTTTCTTTTTGATTAAAATTTTTCTTGGGAACAAAATTACATATATATATGTATATATACATACATTTATAAATATATAAAATATACTTATTATACTTATAATATTTTAATATAGTTACATATCACATATTAAGAGAGTAATATCTTGGTCAAATAATTAATCCAAATACCAATGTTTGCTGCATTCCGCCTTCTCCTTGGAATCTGTAAAATTTTATAACGGAAAAGACTTACCCCTACCAAGGTTTTTTCCGACCGGGAAATACACGGTGACCTTGCTGCAATTTTCCTAAATTAATTTTTATTTTCCTAAATTTAATTAAATCTTTTTGACTTCAATTTTTTTTTTTTCATTTAATCTAATTAATTAAAATGATGCATGAACTCTATCGTTCTAAACTGTATTTTATCTCAAAACTCGTTGGTTAGCTAACACTTTAAATGATAGTTACTTCACGATTAATTTAGAGATGGTAAATTGTTGTTAAATTAAATTTTTATCCCTCCGAACTTTTATGTATTAATAAAATATTATTTTGTTTTATTATTATTATTTAAGATGATTAATTTAAATATTTATTATTTGTTAGAACACTTTCACTTAGATTGAACACACGTATTTAATTATAACTTTTTCACACTAAATTATCACATCACTTCAGTTATTTATTGCACTAATATTAAACGCGAAATTTCTAAGTTTAAAATTACGATATTAAGTGATTATAAAATCCGAATTTTCCACTAAAACAAATTGTATTTATCACGAGCACTTTTATTTTTCACAAGTAATTAATGCGTTGGCTTTATTTTTAATTTCCACTGATTCTAACTGCAAAGTATTTTTTTTTTTGTAGATCACTGACTAGAATGTGAAATTTTTCTAAGTATCAAAATAATTATCACTTAGAATTTTTCAAATTTAAATCACCCACCGTTTCGTCACGTTCCGCGAAGTTACAAACTTTTCGACCACGACCGTAGACTGTCCTCAACTGGCATTTGTCTAGACTTTTATACCCCTCTCAGGTCCAAAAGATCGTATCTGAATCTCCTATAATAAACCAATCTAATTACTATCAACTCGTAATTTCTTGAAACCTCTCCATTATTGTCGAATGCGGTCTCTTAGTACCTTCCGTGTTTGATACTTTAAATTCTGTCTCGTACTTCCATACTTACAAGATCCGGATTTAGTAAGATCCATGTTTAATGGCCCAACTTCCTTTGTCCTGGCGTTCATACAAAATTAGCTTGAATTTAATAATTTTAAAGTTCTATTTTCATCTATTCCGTAACATGTCCGTGCGTACGGCATCTACCATATGTTCCAAATCTGTCCCCAAATTCGCCTATCAGAGATATCTTCATGTCGAAGTCTTTCTCGCAAATTGTTCATTTTTATTTATTATTTTATTATTTTTCCTCGAGTTTTTCTGTATTCTATATGAACCTTTCCATTTAAAACCGAATTTTCTCTATTTACGTGGTATATTTGAATTTTCCATTTTTTCTCGAATTTTCTTTTATTCACGACACTCTTTCCATGAATTTCCTTATTTATTCTTACGCTATTGTTCATATCTCTATAGATTTTTATATTTCAAGCCGTATTTATTTTATTCACTGTTAATCTAAGATTTCTTTTGTTTTTCTCTGTCGTATCTCCTTTCCCCTCACTTCCCTGTACTTCCCTGATATAACCATATCGTTTTTTGATGTTTGCTGCCTCTTGGAAAATTTCATTTTCTATTTGTTATTAATAAATATATCATTTTTAACATTTTTATAGGAGATACCCCCACTTCGGCCCTTAAATTCCTGTCATTTTTATTGCTTCATAGAGATCGTCCCCCAAATTTTGTCCCGTTCTTACGCAAAATCCCATAAACCATATGCCTTGACAGTTGTATACATTAACTCCTGTACCCACCTGGCAATAAATCCTTTTTTATTTCAGTGTCGTTAACTTTTATGAGAATTCTTTAACGTAAATATTTCATAAGACCCATGATAATTTTTATTACCTTTTTAACGGCTAATCGTCCTTATCTAAACAATTTTCATGTTCGAATATTCCTTGTTTATCACAACAAAATACATCTGAAATCGGCAACCATTGTAATGCCTCATCTTTATCTGCAATCGCGTACTATGTTACTCTATAAACTCCATTTTAATTACGTAAAATGACTCCTTTTCCTGAGTTTTTCTATCGCAATGTTTTCAGCATTTTCCACTCCCCTCCGTACTGCACTCTATTTTCTTCTCTAACACTTGTTACTGCTCTAGACATCTGAAATATACCCTCGCCTATTCTTTAAAACTTTCATTTTTTTTTTGACGTTTCCTCCCTAAATCTTTCATCGTAATATTCTAGCTCCGTCTAGAATTGATAACAATAATTTTCCATTGTTTTTTCAACATTTCCATTTCCTTTAGCACGTTTTCCCTCGAATCGATCATCTCCGGTCGTCACAAACAATCGTATTATAGATGGAAATCTCCCTAACACCTTACAACACGTTTTCGTCACTTGCTATGCAATTTTTCACTTAAACTTTTCCATCGTGTTTACGTGTATCCTTTTTTCCGCACCTGATATGCTTTAATGCGTTCGAGAACTAGGGTTTCTGATCCCTGGAATGTACCGGTTAATGATAACATTTCTTGGGGTCACCGTACTTTTGTCCCTGAACAGATTATTTCTTCCCATGGAGTTTATTCACCTCTCGGTTTGGTGGGAACGTCAAACTCATTAATTACATTCTTAATTGCTAAGTCCAAAGGTCGTTCCTTTGTTCTAAAAATGGGCTCGGCCCTCTTCCCGTTGATAGGCTGAATTGGTTTTTAATCGCTTTTGCTGCAATTCAATTGGCTGTCAATATATCACGGCCCAAAATATATTGGGGAGTCCCTGTCTTTGATTATTTGTTGATACCATCTGTGATTTTTTTATCAATACTCGTCTCACTTTGTCTAATTATAGATCCCTACCGTAAATATGAATTCACTTTACTCTAATCCGATAGATGTCGTAGACGTGTCCGTTTTATAAGTAATTGATATTTTCTTTTTAAATTAAAGTGGGAAGCTACGATATTTTCTTATTTTTCACTGTTGATCAATGCAATTCATCACAGCAATTTCTTTTCGGCATTTTAAAACTTTTGGGTTCAAATAACTAAACTAACTATGGCAAATGAATTACGCGTTGCTCTGTCACCTTATATATAAAAATGAATTGCTGAATGTGTTGCTAAGCGCAAATCTCGAGAGCAGCTGAACCGATTTCGCTAATTCTTTTTTTTAGAATTTCAAAAAACCTAACGACTCTCGCACTTTTGACAGTTTGCGTGTTTGAGAATGATATTTTGCAAAACAATGATTGTTAAATCAGGATTCTATTTTAAAAAAACTTTAAGTTGGTAAATTTATAAAGTAGGTACTCCCCTAATAGTTTGAATCGAATCAAGAATTTTAGATATTTTAAATAGGTACCTGTGTTAGGTACCAATTTTAATGTACATGAATAATGGAAATTTAAATTGTAAAAGGTGGCACGTGGGCTGTTTAAAAACTGAATGTTCTGGGATTGAATATATGGAAAGCGGGAGGAGGGTTGGCGGAACGAGGGAGCGGGAAAGGGAAGAGGGAAGGTGGGGAAGGTGGAAGGGGAACCAGTGAGGGGGAGGGGAACCTGGGAGGGGGGAGGGGAACTCGGAAGGGGGGTTTGCGGGACGGGGGAAGGGGGGGGGGGGGGGGAGTGGAGTGGGGAGAGGGAAGGTGGAGGTGGTCGATTGGGAATGCGAGAGGGGAAGACGACGCAGGAGAAGAAGGGGAGGCGGAAGGGGAACGGGACGAATGGGAAAGGCACTCAGGGAGAAACAATTTCTTTATTAAATGGCATAGCAACGAATGCCGGGACCAGCTAGTTGCAAATATAAATGAAACGTATTTACACTGCATGCGGTAAGTGTAAACCGTCGCTCGTTTAGTTCGCGAAAGAAAGTGTGAGAGCGGCAACGTATGGATCGGGGGGCAGGAGTGGCCACATACGCTGCCACGCCACGCACCATCCACCCATGTCGTGCGCCGCCGTTCGCTCGAGTCGCCAGCCACCGACACTGCGCCACAGAATAGATAAATAGACAGTGCTCGCGCAAACCGGGACAAAATCTCCGGGACTCCGGGACCCGTCTCTGAAAACGGGACAATCCCAGTCAAACCGGGACGTATGGTACATTGGACATTGGTGTGGTGAAAAGAATGGTTGGAGAGATTTATAATTTTTGGGATAACCTGCCGAGCTATTCCGTATCTTTTGTGGGATCGTTATTAGATTACGGACGTTGTCTGCTGTCAGATTTGTGTCATTTTTACATATTTACTGTCACATATTTTAGTTTAGATCGATTTAAACACGAATTCCTGCAAGATTATTTATTCATTTAATGTACGTTGTACATAGAAAAGGCAAATAACAGCCATAAAAATCACACAAATCACAAAATCACACAGGAGATCACGTCCGTTATTTAATAACGATTCCACAAAAAATATGAAAGCGCTTGGCTGACCATTATTTATTTACTTATTTATTAACGCCCTTTTTCGAGGCTTTTACATTTTTATTATCTGGTTAATGATCCTACATATAGTCTGTCAAAAAAGAGTAGAAAATATAAAAACTGGAACTACTAAATTTGTAGACTGGCAACACCAATTTAACTGTCAAATATTTTTTTGAAGTGCAATGACACTGAATGTATAGAACACAGTAAACCACATTTATAAAAAAACATTTTATTGACATAAATTTGATTAAAAGGTATTTTATAAAGCGATTTGCTTTAATTTAATTTAACATAAATTTGAATTTAACAATAGATAGAAAGGAAGAATCACTAATGGTGAGTTTAGTTATACTACTTTTAGATCTGAATGAGTTAAGTATATTCAGATCTAAAATTAGAGACATGATCTAAAGCCCAGGCAACGCTAGGTACTTTATCTAGTATTAAATAAATATGAGCAATTTCTAAACTGTGCTTTATATTTTATTACATTATAGTTATTCTTCATTATGTTAACACAAAATTTCAAAGGTATTATAATAATATACCTATATGCAATTCTAATTTTGAGATCGGCGAGTATCTATACTGCAATGAAAAAATATTTTTTCCACTATTATGCCTTTTTAATTTTTTATAAAAATGTAGGTTACACAGCTTTACTTTAACACCATGAGTTATGTGTTTAGTATTGCCATTTGATCAACAGTGGCGCCCCCAAACAAAGGCTACCGTCTAACTGTGCCAGTGTCATTTCACTCCTCTTTACAAAATTAATCATTTTATATAGATAATAGTTTTAAAATAGTATTGTAAATTAGTGTAATATAGTTTTTACTTGTATATTTGTTTTCACTGTAAGCATTTGTGTTATATAATTGGTTCTTCGGAGCAGTTAAGGTAAGATTTTTTTTTTGATTTGTGTGCTGTAGATTTTTTCGAAAATGGATAAAGAAAAACCACCTGATCCCCCAGATGATGGTTTGCTATCTGAATCCTCGGGTGTTACAAAAAAATTAATCGCGGTTAATATTCCGGAGGCTTCGGACTTCGTAACGATTACGTCAAAAAAAAGAAAAATTGCTAAACCAGCAGATAATAGAAATGCAACAGATTTTGAACAGATACATCGAAAAACAACCTCCACGCAAAACGATTCCCTTCCAAATAATTCTGTTTTACAGGATGTAATTCCGTCCACTTCTTCCTCGATTTCAAATTTAAGTCCAGCAAGCCCCTCCACCACACCCGCCCCACTGGTAAACAATACTCCTTCACAAATGTCACGTCTGTATAATAATCTTGATAGACCACCTTACATTACACACGTGACTAAAATTTCAAAGGATGAAAAACAATCAAATTTATACGATGTGGACTTTGGACATTTTATGTTTAAAAATAAAATCCACCCTGTCTGGAATGGAGTAAAATCGGTTGGGCGTAACCGTCTTTCTGTTGAATTCAAGACAGCGGCTGAGGCCAATAGCTTTGTAAAATCTGATGTTGCCAAAAAAAACTCGTACAACGTTTTCATACCTACATATCAGGTTACAAAGTTAGGTGTCACAAAAGGGATCCCACCGCACTGGTCCATAGAGGACATCCTGGAAAACATTACTGTTCCTCAAGGTTTCGGAAAAGTTTTAAAAGCGCGTCGTCTAAATTACAGGTTTAATACGGGAAACTCTGTAGAATGGAGACCCTCCCAATCCGTTGTCCTAACATTTGACAGCAAAGACCTTCCACAAAATGTTACTATGTTTAACGTCTCTCTACCAGTAGAGCTCTATGTGTTCCCAACTGTGCAATGCTACAAGTGCTGCAGATTTGGACACACGAAGAACCTCTGCAGATCAGAACCCCGTTGCTTCAAGTGCAGTTCGTCCCATAGTGGCGATTCCTGTGATAAAACAGAGGAAAATTATAAATGTTTAAACTGCTCCGGTACCCACATGTCCATCAGCAAAACTTGCCCTGAACTGTCAAGGCAGCGCAATATTAAACACACAATGGCCGAGAAGAGCATCTCTTATGCGGAAGCATCAAGAATGTTTAACAAATCCATTCCATCTTATTCTGAAGTAACTTCCAAAAATTCTAAAAAATCCACCCCTTCTCAACCTTCTTCTTCTTCATTTAGAAAAACTGTTGAAAGGGTCGTGAAACCTAGAGTTCTAACAAAAAAAAATAATGCTAATCACGAATCCCTTCTGTGGTTCCCTAATGGACAAATTCCTTCCAGTTCAAATTTCAATTCTTACCTAAAGTCATCTACTAAAGAACAAAATTATAATATAGACCTTAACTCTACACTAATCACCTCATTTTTACATATTTTACAAACTTTAAATAAAAACAACATTCAAATACCGTCCCACGTTGCTAAACAAATTACTAATATTATCAACTCAACTAGAAATGGCTCCTCTGATGAGGATTCTTCAGTGGAATTGTCATAGTCTTAGAAATAAGACTGAAGAATTTTTAAACACATTACACTCAAACTCAATTGCAGTGGCTGCCATCTCGGAGACGTGGCTGGAACCGGATTCTGATTTCAGAGTCAGGGGATACCACTGTCTTCGAGACGACCGTCAAGATGGAAAGGGCGGCTCCGCTCTTTTCATTAAAAAATCATTACCCTTCTCCCCTGTAGATGTAAAACCAATTGGTTGTCCTTTTCAAGTGACGGCCGCAAAGGTTTTTGACACTACAATAATTTCTTTGTATATATCACCATCTAATAAACCTTCTAAATCAATCCTAAAAGCTATGTTTTCCAAGGTCACTACCCCTTCTCTTGTTCTGGGAGATTTCAATGCCCATCACGGATTATGGGGAGCTCACAATTGTGACAGAATGGGCATAGATATTGTTGATCTACTAGATGAACTAGACTTTTGTATTATCAATGATGGTTCTCCTACTCGTCTTCAGGTGCCTGGTCAGCGACCCAGCATGGTTGATCTTACTATTTGCAATTCCAACATAGCCGCATCCCTGTTATGGAAGGTTTTGGATGACCCTCATGGGAGTGATCATTACCCCATCCTCATTGAATCCTCAAATATTTATCATTCCAACAAAAATGTCAAGTGCAGTAGTCGAAAACCAAGGTTCTTAACTGCCAGAGCCAACTGGAATGACTATTCAAATCATACAAAGTTCTCTGTGCAAAATCTGCCCTCTCCATCTACAGAAAATGTTGCGGAATGTTACGATTTATTTGTGTCTGCAGTCATTACGGCCGCAGAAAAATTTATCCCCATTAAAACGACACGTAACAAGGGGAAACCTCCCCCAGCTCCTTGGTGGGATATTGAATGCTCAGACGCAGTAGATATGAGGAAAAAATATGCGAAAATTTATTCAACAAATATGAATATGGAGAACTTCCTTCAGTATAAACAAATTGAAGCTAAGACCAAACGTCTTCTAAAAAACAAAAAACGTCAAGGCTGGAAAAAATTTTGCACATCATTATCTCCCGAAGTTCCTCTTTCAGTTGTTTGGAATTCAATTCGCAGGTTTAAGGGTTCTCACGTCCCAACGGTGACTCGACCACTCACTTCAGAGTGGGTGAAGGAATTTGCCGATAAACTAGCTCCTCAAACTGCAAGTAATTTTAATGAAACAGAATTCACATACTCATTTAAAACACGGGGTTGGATGGACTCCCACTTCAATTTAACGGAACTTAGGGAGGTCTTAAACGATCTCACAGACTCATCCGCTGGTGTAGATGGAATTCCTTATAGCTTTATTAAAAACTGCGATGTTACCACACTAAACTATTTTCTTTCAATTATAAATCTGATCTTTGACTCCGGCAAAATTCCATCATCCTGGAAAACTCAAATAATTGTTCCCATTCTGAAACCCCAGAAAGACCCTAACTCTGGACTTTCTTACAGACCTATAGCTCTGTCATCTTCCTTAGTTAAAATAGCTGAACATATGATTAAAAGACGTCTAGACTGGTATGCAGAAAATGAGAAAATTCTTCCCAGCTCTCAGTTTGGCTTTCGAAAAAGAAAAAGTACGATCGAAAGTGTGTCCATCCTGACTTCTGATATCCAGTTAGCCCTGGCCGATAATGAATTCCTTGTCGGTGTTTGCCTTGATGTGTGCGGAGCTTTTGACAATGTTTTATTGGATGTTTTATTTAATAAATTATTAAAAATTGGCATCCCTCGTAAGCTTTCCAGTTTTATAATTAACCTCCTTCTTACCAGGAAAATTCAAATCCAGGTGCTGGATTCTCCTCCACTGGAAAGAATAGTAAACAAGGGTTTGCCTCAGGGCTCCGTCCTTAGTCCTATCCTTTTTAATATTTATACCTTTGACCTGCATCGGAGTATGCATCCATCTTGTAAAATACTCCAGTATGCGGATGATCTTTTTATATATATTTCAGGACGAATTATTTCTATTCTGGAGGATGTGATTAACATTTGCATGAAAAACCTTGACACCTGGTTAAAAAATCACGGCTTAGAAATTTCTCCGTCCAAAAGCAATGTTATCGTCTTTTCCAGAAAACGTGTTACTCCGCATGTAACAGTCCAAATAAATAATTCAATTCTCCCTATGCAGGTACAAATAAGATTCCTTGGGGTAATTTTAGACTCTAAGTTAACATGGAACCCGTATGTTAATTTAATCATTAACAAATGTCAAGCTGGCCTCAACACTTTACGTGCCGTTTCACGGGTCTGGTGGGGAAGTCATCCATTCACCCAAAAACTTTTTTATAACGCATATGTTAGGAGTCATTTGGATTACGCGTCATTCCTCATTGAACCCACTTCTAAAAAGAACCTCGCAAGGTTGGACCGTATTCAATTTCAATGTTTAAGATTGATTATCGGAGCAATGCGTTCTTCCCCAATTAACGCTTTACAAGTGGAGGCTGTGGAGGCTCCTCTTCATTTCAGAAGACAGTTCTTGGCTGACAAGTTTTTATTTAAATGCTTAAGACTCTCTAATCACCCACTGAAAGACAAAATTACTGCACTCACTGCTCAAGTGAAATCACTTCCATATTGGAGGAACAAATCAATCCCTCTTCTTGTTAAAAGCCTCCATACGTACTGTTCGTATAAACCCCTCTTAAATCCATCAGACAGACTTCCTTTATATGCCAACTCCTTTCGTATTCATTTGTATAAACCAAATATTCTTTTTTCTCTCGGCATAATTAACAATCACGAAGCTCCAACAAAACTTATCCAAATTTTAAATTCGAAATATTCCAACTGGAAAATTATTTACACAGATGGTTCCAAGTCTCCCTTATCAAACCATGTGGGAGCGGCATTCCACTGCCCATCAGATCAAGTCGATAGAAAAATTAAACTTCCAAAAGAGGCTTCCGTTTTCACTGCTGAATGTATAGCCATTTTTGAATCCCTCAAATACATTGACGATGTTAACATTGGAAAATTCTTAATTCTCTCCGATTCCCTGAGTGCACTTCAAAAATTAAACTCTTCCCCTTTCCATTACCCAGAAGACGATTTCTGTGTTGGAATTCGCACTTTAATTCATAAATTAACCGACTCTGGCAAAGAAATCATCTTGGCTTGGATACCTAGTCACTGCGGTATCCCTGGAAATGAAAAGGCCGATTCATTGGCGAAAGATGCCATTATTTCGGGGGATATTTTATATAAATTTTTAAACACCGATGACATTTTCATAAAATTGAAGGAAAACATGATTTCCACATGGCAGAATCATTGGGAAGAATCTAGTCAATCAAAAGGATATAGCTTTTTTACAATTCAGCCAACGATTCCTTCAAAACCGTGGTTTTCAAGACTTTCTTTTAACAAATTCTCGACATCATCCATTTGCCGCATGCGGATAGGGCATTGCTGCCACAATGTTCACCTGACAAAAATTCATATTAAGAATTCTGCGATGTGTGAATGTCGTCTTGGTGAAGAGGATCTCAATCATATTTTTTTCAGTTGTCCTTTAAATAATTCATACAAAAATTTCTTCCCTCACCTAATCAGTTCGGGTATATTGCCTCCCTACAACATTGCATGCCTGTTATCTTCTGTGAACAAACGCGTGTATAAAGTCTTGGCTAATTTCCTGAATATTAACAGCATCAATTTGTAACTGTAAGTTAAGTTTCATGTATTTATATTTATTTTATTTTTTACGCACAATAAATTGTGTCAGCATATCTTTTAATTTCCTTGTTATGTTTAATTAAAATCTTCTCTTATTGTAATAATTTTGCGTATTATTATTATTATTATTTGTATAGTATTATTATATAATGTAGTTAGGTTCTTGTTATTAAAACTAAATTAGTTAATATTAACCAAAAATTACACTCACAAAATTACACTCACAAAAGCATTCACTTGACACTGGCCAGAACACTCTTTTGGGGTGAAGAGCCATTAAAAAAAAAAAAAAAAAAAAAAACAGTGGCGCCCTCATATATTTTCTACTCTTATTTGACAAACTGTAATTATGTACATAACATGTCATATAATTATTTTACATATTTTTTTTTGTTTCTGAATGGTCATCTCTCACCAGGATACTGAGAGTAGTGAGTATCTTCCATTCTGCATTGATTAACAAATAAATATTCCAAATTTTAACTTTATAATTTTAGTTTTTTGTAATCTCTTTTACTATGCAATCTTATCTTTGTATGTCTGCATTACTTATCTCATTTTTCTGTAATGATGTCCGGGCAGGGCCGGCCCTGTGCAGGCGCAATTGGTGCAAGCTGCTCTTGACGCCGACTTGCCAGGAGCAACGGCGTTGATAGTACCTAACACCTATAAAGCTAAGGGCCGGCTCTGTATCCAGAAGTTATGGAAAGGAAGCTAATGATATAAACTTCCAGGTTACTGCCCACAGTTTGATGCCCTGCTGGATGAGATGACGGGTCGGCAGACTTTGCAGATGTTTTCAAAACTGAGAGGAATCCCTAAGGTTAATCAAAAGAAATTTGTTTGGGATCTCAGCAAGAACCTGGGATATGTCAAGCATCTCGATAAGAAGGTATTCACTCTGCCATTCATTTTCCACTTTTTCTGACAAAGAGCCTATAGTTGATCACTGTTATCAGTGATAGACAAAATAATGTTCCTCGTGTCAAAATTCTTCTATAATAATTATCCTCCTTCTCACATGATTAAGAAATGAAAAAGACAGAATACCAGAAAGTCAAATGTTTGCAATCAATTACCCAAAGAATTTGAAGAATATTTTATCTGAATTCTGAATCTTATGGTAATTTTTCAATTTAAGCTGAAGTTCATGAATAATTTTGATAATTTTTAGATTTAATGAGAGCTGTTAAACTAATTTGTATATACCTAGATAGAGATGTGTATTTTGAATGTGCTTGGAAATTTTGGGATTTTAATGTTATATTCTGATATCTTGCTGATGAGCAAGTCTTAATCAGCAAGCATATCTTCTTCTAAGTCTTCATCAGCATCTAAGTCTTCATCAGCAAGCATATCTTGCTGATGATATCTTGCTATTGAATTGTAAGTTATTTAACTTAAAAATTCTTCAACATTTGTGGTTTTGAATATTTTTTATACATTTTATCAGTAGAAAATGTAGATAATTTTTCCAAGATTAGGTAGGTACATTAATTATCAATCTTTGAACTATTTTAAGTGGTTATAAAATATTATCATATGTTCTTCCCCGGCCAATACCATATTCTAATAGACTGAACAATTGCGCAGTGCACTCTTTTTAGATTTATTAGTCAGTGTTAGTCAGGTTTTTAAGTCTTTTAACCATTCAAAAATTTGGATTTTTTTTCGGATGGTCAAAATATTTTCGCTTTACAATAAAATGCAAATATTTGGAATATTTCTGAACACATTGAAAAACCAAAAACTATTTTAGAAAGGTGATGAAATACGCTTTCAAATTATAGAATTCGAAAAATATACATATTTTTTAAATTATAAAATTTTTGCATACAAACATAAAAAAGTTTTCAAAATGGCTCACCTTATGTTTTTTCTAACTAAAGTTACTGATAATAAAAAAAATAAAAACACATGCATATTTTATTAGACAAATGCATAAAAAATACATATTGTAACCTCACTTTTTTGTCACTCTATGAAATTTTTTTTTTTAAATTCCAGAAGTTTCAAATTCTTTTTTCAATTTGCGATTCAAAACTTTGTGTACATAAAAGTGTACATTTTACTTTTTTAGTGGCTATTTTTTAGATTTGAATATAAAGCATGATGTTTTTCCTTTCTAACACCGATTAAAACATATTTCTAACTATAGTAAGGGAGTTACGGCGTCTTATGTGAGACCTATGTGCGTTGGGACAAATATGGTCTCCTGTGATTAAACGGGATAAATATATAAATACATTTCCCAATTCTTTTTCAAATACATGTTTCATTCTAAATGAGATGTTCTGCAGGTCAGGGAGTACAGCGGAGGAAATAAGAGGAAGCTGAGCACATCCGTTGCACTCTTGGGAGATCCGGAAGTCGTTTACCTGGATGAACCAACTACAAGTAATTTATTCATAAATTTCCCATATTTTCAATTTGGAAGGCGGGTATGGGTACCGCCGCCTCTGCCAAGTGGTTCACTATGTTTGGTGACTTAACAGGGATGCCCGGGTTCATGGGGTAAGGTTTGTCCAGTTCTTGGCGGCGGATGTGTCTGCCCACCTGCTGCGTGGCGGGACGGATCGAGAGTGACTAGTTGAGGGAGACCTTTTGACCTTTCCAGCCGGACTCTCTCGACACATCGCTTTGCATCGCAGTTGTAGGGTGGTTGTTGAATGACAGATGGCGCTAAATCCGCCTCATCGAACTTTCATCCACACATGCGCAAGGCATTAACGAGAAACGTCGCCTCTTTTTGATGTTTCATTCGGCACCATGTTCTCGCGTGGGCAAACCATCGAGCTTATTTGTGTTGGCTAAAGACGGACTGACAAAAAATATTGTACACTCAATTGCTCTTCAAAATTCATATTGATTTTCATTATTTAATTTTCTTACTTTAGTTGGTGTTTTTTTTTGTTTTTATCGCGGTCATCGTCTACAGCGCTCTATTCCTCTTTCTGTCATAGAACCTATCCCCACACACTTACAATACATTCGTTATTTTTTTATTTAACAACCAAAATATTTACTAGAAATAATTTATATGGCAGAACAACGTTTCGGGTCAGCTAGTCTTAATATATAAAACAAAGTCAGGTTAGTTACACCATTTATAACTCGAGAACGGCTGGACCGATTTTTATGGTCTTTGGTTTGTTGGATTAGTCTCCGGCCCGAATAGCAGAATAACTATTAAAATATCGTAAAAATTCACAAATAACGTAATTATGAAGAAAATTCTTTTCCTCATACATTTTATATGCAACCAATTCTCATTTTTTGAAAGATCTGCAGGAATATTGTGATAAGTATAATATTGAATAGTGAATGTATTCCAAAAATTCAAAAACCTCAAATATCAATGCGCTGATTGTTTTGCTTTTGTTCTTAAATATATAATTCTGCCCTTTTCTCTAACACATTAACGATAGTCACAATGATGGAGTTTTACCTACCATTAAAACTCTTATTATGTTGCCTTCCTCATCCAGAACATATTTATATATGTGAGAGACGACACGTCTATTCTTGTCTTAGTGGTATAATTTGACTTCCTTTTCCTTGTTCTGGCGTCATCAATACGTTCTATGATTGGTTGTTTGTTCTGTCACTGCAGTTGGCGTCTTGCGTCATTTCCCTTTGTTTTCAATTGACATCGAATTCTTTCGAATGTGGTAGCTATCTCGCGCTTTATCGAAGTTTTATTCAATGTAAAAGTGCTCGAGATAACAAAAAAACTTATAAAAGTGCTTCCTTTGGTGTAAAAAATATTTAACAAGTGAAGTTTACGTAAATTTTACGGATCGCATTGCGCATTTTGTGAAAACGCGGAACGCATTATTGTTGTTATTATTTCGCGCAATGTCGAACGTAGAATCCAGGAAATCGACGCAAAAACGCCGTATTGATGATACAAACTCATCAGACTCTTCTTCTTCGAGTTCTAATTGTTCTCGGCCTAAGAACAGAAGGCACAAGAAGAGATCGCAGAAAAAAATGCTGAAGAAATTGTCGCGGCAGTTAAGCGATTTGCAAAGCTTCGTTTTCAGGCGAGATGCCGCCGGTGATTCCGACGCGAGCGAATTTGAGGGCCCAGAAAATTTAGAGACCCAAATTGAGCCTACTTGTGGCACATCCGCTGCTCCGGTTTTCCATATGCCGGATCCCACCGTGTCGCTAAAGGAACCGCAAATGAATGCGCCGACGGACGCCATGCTGAAGACGGTGGAGATACCGCAAATGAATGCGCCGACGGACGCCATGCTGAAGACGGATAATAATTATTGCACCAGTAATAATTATTATCCTGACTTGATAAACCTCTTCCAAATTATTTTGCTTGCTGGCTGCGTATTAATTGTTGAATCGCCTTATCTTTGGCTTGGTCGTTTGGCAACACTAAGAAGATCTCCACCTAGTCACTTCTGGAATTTTCGCCAACACAGAAAGCCGGCGTAAATTCTACAAGTCAGTTTTGTGATAGTTTGATTTTATTATGGGATAATCCCTTTAATATGAATTATAATATTAATTCAAACTGCGAGCCGGATAAAGGATGATCATTTTGCGAACGCGACTGTAGCTGCCAGCCTCTGCTACCTCATGCTTTGGAATGTTTTCAAAAAGTAGCTATCTCTCCAGAAGCGTATTAATAATATTAAAATTATTATTTTTAATTTATAAACTAATGTAAGACAAGATTTTTATGCATACCACAAAGGGTAACAATTATTATAAGCAATAATTGTCAGCCTGAAACACTCATTTACATTGAAAAATCTTCCGAGAAAAGATACTTGCCGCCAACGGAACTTGAACCCGTGTCCTTCTGACTGCCGGTCGGATGCTCTGACCACTGAGCTATGGCGGCTTATCTAACACCCGCCAAATAATTCAATATATACTGGTGTTTCATGAAACACTCATTTACATTTTTTCAATGTAAATGAGTGTTTCAGGCTGACAATTATTGCTTATAATAATTGTTACCCTTTGTGCTATGCATAAAAATCTTGTCTTAAACATTAGTTTATAAATTAAAAATAATAATTAATATTTAACAAGTTAAAAGTATTCCACCAAAAAATGTAGACATAATTTGTCTCGACGCCACCTAACGAGAGATTTAGTACTTGCAATACCTCCCTCACAAAAATAAAGTTATGTAGTTGTTTTCAGGTGGAAAAATATAATAATCAGTAATTGTTGAATGAAACACTAGTATATATTGAATTATTTGGCGGGTATTAGATAAGCCGCCATAGCTCAGTGGTCAGAGCATCCGACCGGCAATCAGAAGGATACGGGTTCAAGTCCCGTTGGCGGCAAGTATCTTTTCTCGGAAGATTTTTCAATGTAAATGAGTGTTTCAGGCTGACAATTATTGCTTATAATAATTGTTAGTATTAAAATGTTTGAATTCAGAACCATTGACAGTTAAACGACGTTCATTTGGTTTTTCTAGAGACGCCAGTAGTTGTGTAAATCTGTAACGCTGTCCATACACAAATTTATTTTTTGCTAATTATATTTCTTAAAATAGAACTCAATAAATATCATACAACATGCAACCATTGGTGACCCGACGTGATAATTTTACAGTGAGCACGACGTGTGCAAATACGACTACCGCGAGCCCGTCCGGTGATACATTTCACGCATTTTGCACGGCAAATATTATCATCATCATGTCCCTCACGAGCGGTACTTCCGAGGAAATGGGTAAACCCATCAATCAGCCACTAGTAACACGGATGGAGCGGTTGATGCAGCCTCTTCAACAAGAGCTCGCTACTTTGAGGCGCGAAGTTTCAACACTACGCTCTCGCCCCTGTAGCAGCCAGCCTCTGCTACCTCATGCTTTGGAGTGTTTTCAAAAAGTAGCTATCTTTCCAGAAGCATATTAAAATAATATTAAAATGTTCGAATTCAGAACCATTGACAGTTAAACGACGTTCGTTTGGTTTTTCTAGAGACGCCAGTAGTTGTGTAAATCTGTAATGCTGTCCGTACATAAATTCATTTTTTGCTAATTATATTTCTTAAAGTAGAACTCAATAAATATCTTACAACACGCAACCATAGTTCTACACGACTTTTCGTATTGTTTCGGGCGTGATCGGTCGCCGCTATTGGGACCTTCGCATGGCCGCATTGTGATTGTACTGTAAATTACCCACATAATCACGACTCGCTCATAGAAGAGCTTCGCGAGAGAGAGACTTTATGACCTTGTACGGTCGTGGCTGCCAATATTTGAGATGGATGGATACCCGCTGCTCATCTCCGGATTAAGAATGCTGATGGAAATTGTGTTCTACCCGGTGTTCTCCGGCGGTCTTCAACAGGAGCCCTGATCCTCAACCGGAGCCTTGCTCCCTGGCGAGGGGTCCTGACTCTCTGAAGGCTTCCCTGGAGTCTTTCCCGGTTCCCGACCTGGAGATTACGCGAGATTAAGGCCCGCGGTTCCTCAACGCGCTATGTTAAAGTCAAATAAAGTGTTTGCGTGAGTTTAGGAGTAATTTGTTATGATCCATGATCCGCAGGTACGCTGTTTCTTTCTGTTTAATTATTTTTCTGTTAAATTTCAGAGTAGGTTATGTTTTGGGGATGTGAAACCCAGCCTCTCAAAGGGCAACTTTGTTATTTTTCCATTTGTTTGAACCACGTAAAATATACTAGCATTGTTATTTTGAAATCATATCTTTTATTTCCATATTCAATGCTATCCTCACAAATAAGGAACTTCTATTTTTTCCCACAATCCTGAAGAGATTTTCTTCTCTACCACAAAATAAAATAATTCGTTGGTTCCCAAGGATTAAGCACTGCTACAATGTCAATAGTCGAAAATGGGACAAATGGTGAACATATGTCTGCACCCCTCCAAAGGAAAAATACAATCTATACTAATATTATAAATGCGAAAGTGCATGAGTTTGTTTGTTGCGTTTTCACGCCTATACCGCTAAACCGATTCTAAAAATTCTTTTACTAATAGAAAGCAATATTATGAGCGAGTAACATAGGCTATATATAATAGTAAGCTCTGGCATTATGTAATTTGTCAATATCTCAAATTAATTTCCTGACAAAAGTGAGTTATTGCTAACGTCAGACGAAAAGCAAAACAAATCATTGGCGTGGAAACGATGTTGATATATTTGTGGGAAATTTTATTTCAGGCGTCGTAGTTAATATCTATCTTCTTCTTCTATCTTCTATATAAATAAAAATGAATCGCCGAAATGTATGTACGCGCATAACTTCCGAATGACTGCATCAAATATATCTATTCTGGAACTATTCAGGACACGAATCTATTCAGGACAAGGGTTGTATAAAACTACTGGTGAGCGCTGGCATTATGAAATTTGTATTAAAAAAATTGCAATAGGTGGCATGCAAGCTGTTTGAAAACTGAATGTATGGAATGTGGAAGGGGGGAGGGGAAGTCAGGTAGGGGTTCTCGGGAGGGGCGGGGAGGGGAACCAGGGAGGGGGAAAGGGAACCTGGGAGCGAGGAGGGGAACTTAGGAGGGGGATTCGCGGGACGGGGGAAGGGGGGAGTGGAGTGGAGAGAGGGAAGGTGGAGGAGACGGAGTGGAAACGCGAGAGGGAAAGGGGATGCGGGATAGGAATGGGAGGCGGAAAGGGAACGGGACGAATTGGAAAGGACACGCCGGGAGAAACAATTTCTTTATTAAATGGCATAGAAACGCATGCCGGGTACCAGCTAGTATAGATATAAAAAATAAGATATATTAATTAAATGATGATGCTTTCAGGCATGGACCCCATGGCCAAACGTCAGGTATGGAAGGCGTTAGCGGGCCGCAAGGCTGGCAGCGTGGTGCTGACCTCCCACAGTATGGAGGAGTGCGAGGCGCTGTGCACAAGGCTGGCCATCATGGTCAATGGCCGCTTCCGATGCATCGGCTCCACGCAGCACCTCAAGAACAAGTTCTCTAAAGGTAAGCCTAACTTCTCACTTTTCTGTTTTAGTAACAACCTCCAACCTTTACAACGCAGACCTTTTTTGACACAATCTATCCTATGCAGCACATTTTGCACACAATGTGTGTGATTTAGTGAAACTTCATAGATCACATTTGCGACATCCGCCTACAGGATAGTTGCCGATAAATCACATGTATGTGACAGCCGCATCTTTCACCCACAGTTCTGCCACAACCCGCGAGAATTATTATCATCGTAAAGTGGAGTCAGTTTACATATCGTTTCCGTGAACACACAGGCCACAGACCCATTGTGCTATCTTCCATTTTTCCTCATTCCTTCAACAGTAACCCGTTCCCTTTGGTAAAGATCACCAGAGTTTTCATTGGAAATGTGACTATGTGTCCTGGTTCCACAATGTGCTTTCCCAGGTATCGGAGTTTTGTTCTCAACAGAGCGGAACATTGGTACCATTGGTGAATGGGATTCTCTTCAGCCTCTTCACATTTCCTGCATCTTTTTTACATTAGTTCCTCACAGGAGAGACCCTGAGGAAAATAATTTTCCCCAAGGGCTATGCTATCTTTGGGGATGCTGTGTGGAGGGTATTTTTAAGTAGAGGAAGTTTTGGGAAGGTAAAAAGCGGGAGGTGGGTAGGAATCTGGGGGTCAAGGAGTGATGGATGTATGAATTCATTCCTTGCACTGCAGTACAAGGCGATGGGTTGAGAGAGTCGAGCAGGAAAGCCCAAGTGGTCTGCCTCATCCAGTCTCCCCAATCCGACCTGCCACGCAGCTGGTGGGTAGATGCAGCTACCGCCAAGACCTAAACAAACCTCTTCCCATGAACCTTGGGACCCCTGCTAAATCACTACACATAGTGAACCACTTGAGGTGACTTATGGCTTTGGCATCTATTGGTATTTTCCACTCCCAACAACAGCAAGTGTCTCGTGAGATGGCAGTGTCCTGTTAGTAGTCCTACCAGTTCCCTCAGTGAGTTTCTGTCCATATTTGCTCGTTTTCTGGTTCGTCTGAGCCTCTTCCGTTTATGAGTACTTTGGATTGTCTCCGGGTGCCTCCCGTTACTTCCAGAGCTGGGATTAAACCCACCTCCATATGCAGTTTGGTGAGGCAAGCTGTCACTCCTAAGGTCGGTTCGGATTCCGCAAGTGGTGCATTCCCCCATTTCTTGTTAGTCTGTCAGTGCGGTCTTTGTTGCCCTCAATACCCGTATATCCTGGTACCCAAATCAGAGTTATTTTATCGATGGTAGCAGTTCTTCCAAGCTTCCGGCTTCCAAGCAAGTGAAAATGTTAACTACTAAGAAACAGCAAATTGATCTAACAACCATTGTTCATTGTTCCCAATCAAATTTGGCGACCTTTGACCTGTAATATTAAACTCAGCGAACTGAGAGAAAGATTTGCCGAACTGTGACCTGTGAATTTTGAAACTTTGCTGTGAACTTTGTCTTTTGACCAATATCCTTTGAAATTTGCCATTTGAACTTAAAACTTTGACCTGTAAATTTTTAACCTGTACCTTAAACTTTCATCCTTGAATTTTAACCTGAGATTTTTTTAAAGATTTATTTTAATCGCTCATAAAAGCAAATACATATTTCCATGTTTTATTCCAGGCTACACTCTGATTGTGAAGGTCCGCCGTCGGAAGTCCAGACTGGAAATAGACAGTGATAAGCCCAACTTGGACAAGGTGGGCTGGAACCTCGGAAACCTCATAGAGGACTGGTTGAACAAAACCACTGCTGGGAAAGAACTGCCTCCAATAGAAGGCCGCAAGCGAAGATCCACAATGTTTAACAAAGAACCGCTGCATTTCTTCATCTTGAGAACTTTCCCTGGGGCCACTCTGAAGTGAGTCTATTTGCCATTTCTCACTGTTTAAATTATGTAATAGAACTAGAATAGACTGGTAATTTTTTTATTTCTTAACTTTTTGATAACGATCGTAACAACAAATGATACGGCAAAAAATCAGCATTGATAGGCGACCTTGTCAACCCTTGATTTGGCAATTTTGGTTGCCGATAATGTTAAGAATTGATAGGGGTTTAATATCAGCTGTTGAATTGCTTTTAAAATGCGTCAAAGTGAGACCTGTCTCCAAAAGTTTTTTAACCCCTAATGCTGAAAAAATTTCAAAAGGTTAAAAAAAAATGGAAAAAAAAAGTTTTTATTTGGTTTCTCTATGTGTTGTAGGTTCACCAGTTTCCCATTTGTATTTCGAGTTTCCAGACACCATTTATAACCATTAACAATAATCGTCACTCGATTAATTATTGGTTTGTTCAGTAGACAGACCATCATGCTAATTTTGGGGGAAAACTGTGTAGATTTAACAAGTTTTCACCACTAAACGAAAGTAATTTACACTTTTTAAATTCAAAATTGACGCAGAAAGGTATACAGTGATACCTCAAGATACGAGTGCCCTAACATACGAGATTTTGGAGATACGAGCCGTCGAGCGAGCAAAGTTTTGCTTTGAAATATTTGAGATACGAGGAACGGCCGGCTAACTCACACCGTAAAAAAACCTTTTGCTTGATATGACTGTATGTATTCATCTTCTCATAATAGAGGTTTGAAGAAACACATGCTGACTCACAGTGGAGCCTTGAAGGGGTAACCATCTGTTACCTATACCAGGGCGGGTAAGTGGTGGGTCCTCCAATGACTCACAGTGGAGAAAAACTTTTTAACATTCCGTCTACAAACAATCATTTACTTGAAAGGGATCTTTGACGACGAACAACATGCTGATTCACAGTGGAGCAAAATCTTTTTCATGTTCCGACTGTAAAACATGTTGACTAATAGCGTAAAAAAACCTTGTGCTTGTTATGACTGTATGTATTCATCTTTTCATAAAGGAAATTTTGAGATTTTGGGGGCTGGAACAGATTTTCAATTTTCAATGGATTTTCAATTTTCAATGGATTTTCAATTTTCAATGGCATTTCAATTAATTTCTATGGGGAAAATTGCTTTGTGATACGAGCAAATTGGCATACGACCAAGGTTACGGAACGACTTAAGCTCGTATCTCGAGGTATCACTGTACGTCTTTATTTTAATTCACTCCAAAAACTGTAATTGTTTATCAGTTTTCGAGATTTGATTTTTAAATTTGGTTAGATCCGGTAATCTTACTGACAGTTCCATTTGTGACAAGATGGCTACCGCCATCGAGGATAGCCGGACGGTATATTGAACAAAACAATAGTAAAATAGAATTATAAATACTGAAAAAAAAATGACGGTATGTGTGCCGTTGTGTTTAATATCCGGATGCAGAACTTACCATACCAGTAGTATTTGGAATATTGACACGATCTCAACTAACATTAATAATGTAGATGGTAGATGTATTGATGGTAGTTGAGATTATGGGGAGGACTACGATGTTTTAATTTATATTTTTTTATATGAATACCTTACAAGATTCCCAAGAATAGCAAACACTAAGCAATTCGCAAGCTGTTAGATCGGTGGCAATCGGGAACAGAATAAATTCTCTTAGGCTGGCATCTTTCGTTGGTAAACTTTGGTGGTAAAAAGGCCCATGTCCGCTATTAGCATACGAATAGCCAATACGAGGTAATCGCGTGCGGAATTTGCTGCATTGTTCATTAGCCACAAGGCGTTTTTTTTACATTTTCTCAATTTCACCAAAAAGTGGATAAACACTGAACAGACTAATAATGGGGTTACCATATATACCATATTTTTACCATACTCCGGAAAACAGGTCCCACCAGCTGATTTTTTGGAAGAAAATTTAAAAAATATTATTTAACATTTTATGTGCTTAAAATTTTAAAACAAAGTATTTTCGTTATTTGTTTTTGGGGTGTTATGCCGTGTTGCGCTACCTCCTTCTTTAGCCAACGTTTCGGACATCGTTGCAGTGTCCATCATCAGGGCAGATCCGGCAGATCCGGTAGATCACACATCTACCGGTTCTGCCTGATCTGCCCTGATGATAGACACTGCAACGATATCCGAAACGTTGGCTAAAGAAGGAGGTAGCGCAACACGGCATAACACCCCAAAAACAAATAACGAAAATGCTTTTGGCCGTGAAAATCTTAAAACTTATCTTAAAACAAAGTAATTTATTTATTAAGTATATTAAAAAAAAGTAGAAAAAATATGCTGTTTTCGAACCTTCAAAACCCTTGTAACTCCTTGTACTATTTCATTCTCTGATAAAATTCTTGTGCCTACTAATTTGTTTTATAAGTTGATCGGGTATTAATTTGGAATACATTATTGCTTTGTTTAGAGAATCATACCAAGGCAAGATGACATACTACCTTCCTGATAAAAACATGACCTGGTCCAATATATTCGGTATCATGGAGAAGGCCAAGAAGGAGCTGGACATTGAAGATTACTCCATCGGACAGACTTCCCTCGAACAGGTCTTCCTACAGTTTACCAAGGAACAGAAAGGGGATGATGACTGATGATTATATCTGTGTGATATCTTCACTTTTTCAATGCACCTGGGTTTACTAAAATTGTTTATTTTAATATGACTAATTTTTACTTTTATTTTTTTGGTTTGATCATTTAATAAAATTGGTTTTGCCAAGACTTTGTTTCATTAATTATTTATTAGTATCAAAAATTGTATGAGTTGATTTTTATTTCTTCGAACACAGCAAACTTATTTTGTGGCACAATTTTAATTCAAAATTAATAAAAAAACTTAGGGACAGTGACAGTTGTTTCACAGAATTTGAAAACTTGGTAAAACCATTAATAAAATTGGTTTTACCAAGACTTCGTTTTATTGATTGTTATTAAGTATTGATTAGTAAACTAATCACAGTAAAGTGTGCCAGTTGATTTTTATTTCTTCAAACACAGCAAATTTGTTTCGTGGAGTAAGTTTTGTTCAAGTTCTCGTATAATTTCAGCTCTGTCAAATTACTGGCCCTTAATGAAATAATTAGTGACCGACCGAAGGAAAATCTGCTGAAACCGAAACCGAAACTCTTTTAGATATGTTAAAAATCGATTGTTCATTGTTGTTTGGCTTATTTTTACACTTATTCAGACAGTTAACACATGTTAAATTAAATAAATAAAATAAAACAATACAGTACAATCTCACTAATCCGGCACTTCAATAGACCGATACGTCCAATAATCCGGCACCCTCCGCCCACGCCTCCCTCGCCCCTCTACGCCTATGCGCTCATCGCCGCGTCGTCGTCTAGCAGTCTAACCTCAAAACTTATCTCATGTGCACGTGCGTACGTTATTTACCTGTTGTTTTGAGAATAATGTGTAATATTCTCTTTATGAAATGCTTTCTTTTATTTATTATGATTTTTTCTCTGTAATCCAGTAATCCGAACATTCCAATAATCCGGCACCCTCTGGTTTTTAATAGTGCCAGATTAGTGAGATTGTACTGTAATTGAAGTGTGTGAAAAAATAATATATTTTTTTATATTACTTCCATAAAACAAACAAAATTTATAAAAAATAACAAATATGTTAATTACTTCTTGGAACTTCTCGTTCGGCTGACTTTGGGTGAGTTTGCGGCGTATGTCACCCGCATCATCAGCAAAATACTCAATTAATGAGGTGCTTCCTTTAATTAGGTGTTGATTATTGACAAATGTTTGTTCGAAGAAGAAGATAACATGTTTGTTAATTTTGTTTTGTTTTATAGCAGTAATATAAAAGAAAAAAAATTACATACTTCAGTTATTGTTTTTTATTTCATTTAACACATATAAAAAGAATTTTGTGATTGTAAAAGCAATAAAAATTAAGATAATCAATTAATGAGGTCCTTCCTTTAAAAATGTAAGTGTTAATTATTGACAAATTTTTGTTCCGAGAAGTGATTAACATGTTTTGTTATTTTTTTATAAATTTTGTTTGTTTTATAGAAGTAATATAAAAAAATATTATTTTTTCACATACTTCAATTATTGTTTTTTTTATTAATGTAATTTAACACGTGGTAACTGTCTGAATAAGTGTAAAAATAAGCCAAATAAGAGTAAACAATCGATTTTTAACATGTCTAAAAAAGTTTCGGTTTCGGCCGAAACTGAGATAGGCACCGAAGATTCGGTTTCGGTGGAAAGTCCTGTTTCGGTCGGACACTAGAAATAATATAATAAATAGAACTTGAGTAGAACTTTCACAGAACTTGAAAGAACTTGTTTAGATTCTTCTGTTCTATTCTTCCAGAAAATAGAACAAAAAATTTTCTTCTGTTTTATTCTTACAGAGAATAGAACAAAAAAAACTTGTTGCTTGTGGCTGGTGACAAGCATTGCGACATAATCTACATGCTAGCCTTAGGCTTGATGCGATTTTATATTTTTTTGAGAATAGACGAACAAGAATAGTCAAATAAGTAAGTACCTATTGACAAAAAACATTAGATTTATGTAGGAATTTTATTTAGGTATTTTCAGCCTGAGCTGCAGTTGTCCCTTTTGCTCAGTATTTAGAGGGGTAGTAGCGACAGCGACAGCAACAGTTTGGTAAAATACCTATTATTCTAAAATCTCGGCAACCGTCGCTGTAACCGTCTATAAACAAATGATATATCAATGTGACCTTATTGTTCTTTAAATATCTATTTTTATTACTTTATAAAATTATTAACCCTTCAGTGGTCGCGCTCTAAAAAGAAACATCAACAGTTGTGTAGATTAGATGGGAAGATTATTTTTAAACTAAAAAATGAAGTGAAATTATCATTTTGAATTATTGTGAATGTATTTATTTTTTAATCTTACAATCTGAGCATAGAAAATAATCAACACGTAGTAAACGGGTCTTCCATGTTTTTAACATTTGGAACTAACAATCACATCTTTCGCTTTTATTGAGATGAAAAAAAAAACAACTATTCAAACGTACTAATCTAATCGCTGATTTCATTGAGCAGAACAAACATAAAATCTTGGAATGAACAGAAGAAAATAATTTTTTGCACGCATTGGACTTTTCAAGTGCTTCTATTGCGCTCTCTTTTGCAGTCCCATGACTGCCATCAGCAACCCATAGAATCTCCGAGCCGATCCCGGGGTCGATGACTAATTTTCTACTTGAGGGATACCAATTTATTTTTAAAGACAAGTTTCTTGGCAACAATTTCTTCTGCAATCTTCTTTTAGCCAGCGATTTCATCCAAGCCAGAGACAGGTCGGTTAGGAAGTGACGACGTATGATAGTTCTTGTTGGCAGTATGAATGCATATTGCATTGAAGACGCTAAGATTGAGCATTCTTCTTGAATTCCTGGACACTTTATAAAATATCCACCAAATCTACTCCATTTTTCATACGATTATAGTACAATATTATTTCTGATTTTTGAAGATCTTCTGTCATCATCATCATCATTACTCTCGACTCTACAACCTCTGGTGGGTCTTGGCCTCCTCAAGAGTCTTCCTCCACTCATCACGGTTTTGTGCCAGCTCTCTCCAGTTTACAATCTCCATGGTGGATATATCTTTGAGGACGTTGTCGCTCCATCTTAAACTTGGTCTTCTCAGGCTCCTGAGCCCTGTCGGTCTTGAGTTCAGCAGGGACTTAAGGTGCTTGATGCTTGGTCATTCTCTCTACATGACCCAACCACCGAAGTCTTCCCAGTTTTATAAATTTTGTGACGTTTAGATCCTTAAACAGTACTCTGTATAGCTCATTGTTATAACGTCTGCGCCAAAATCCATTTTCTGAAACCGGTCCGAAGATACGCCTCAAAATTTTCCTTTCAAAAACATCCAGTGCTCGCTCATTCCTCTTAGTCAGTACCCAAGTTTCAGCTGCGTATGTGAGTACTGGTCTAATAAGTGCTTTGTACACTAATATCTTGGTGTTTCTGGACAGCAGTCTGGATTTTATTTGGTTTTGAAGATCTCCTGTATCGGTATCAAATACTGCGTTGTTGTGCATTGTCAACATCAAAATTACCATGTAGTTAGGCTTTGGCACTTAGGCTGACTTTAGAAAAGGCTGAATTTCATCACCTTTCAAAAACAGTTTTTAGTTTTCAGAAATGTTCACAAATATTCCATTTATTTGGATTTTATTGCAGAGCGGAAATATTCTAATCTACTGACAGAATATGGTTGAGGCCTGGAGAATTATTTATGCATGATGTGTTATAACATGATTTTTATACATATATTTTTTTAAATATGTGTGAGATTATTGATCTGGAGGTAAAATTTTCTAATAAAAAAGATTTAAATAAAATTGTGTTAAAGTGACATAAAAAATAAAAAGCTTTTTATGACGAAACTACACTGTTCTTTTTTATTATTTATTTGTGTCGGCTAAATTGTGTAAAAAAACATCCTAATGACGGATATGATGATGGACTTTTATACATTCAAAGAAGATTTAAGTATGTTTCAGAATCTGGTTCCGCTAATTCTCTCAACAATGTGTCAGAAGCTCCCAACACGTTTCTCCTTAAAATCCATAACCGCACCCACCACTGTCGGCGTATTATTTGCTTTTTTAGTCAATTCTTCGATCAAATTCTTATCACAAATCAAATGAGTTCCAACACACACGACTTCGTTCGACGACATTGTAGCAGGAATGAACGAACATTCATTTCTGTAGCGCTGTGTGATCGCGGAATGAAACAAAAATTATATTCACTCGAGTGAACATTCACCCGAGTGAAGCGTCTGATTCCAACATAAGCAACAGTTTGCAGAAGTCGACACTTATATGTACTTATAGTAACTTTTTTTTTATGATCGGGATTAATTTCTACTTCTATTCAATTATCATGAAATGGTGATATAAGGTTTAAACATACTTCAGAGGGAAGTTTCTAATATTCTGGCATAACTAATAGTGCCTATAGACTACTGTTTCCACCCATCCTGACTGAAACCAGCAAGGCAAGCAAGACGAGGCCGCAAGCGACCTTTCTGAACAGTCAGGTCAAAATACCTAACCCTCCTAATTTCGTTCTGTGGCAAAATTTCACAAATTTATTATATAACCAGGTATTTTGCATATCTACCTGCCCAAAGTACGATAATTAATTTTTTAAATATTTCGAAATCCATAAGTTTTCAAATATAGCTGATCTTCACAACTTATCTCAGATTCACACCTTTTGTACAACTTAATACATCAGAATTCCAACAGATGTCTCTGGCTAGCACCACGTGGGATTCATATGATTGCACTCACACATGGACAAGGAATACTTTTTGTTGTGCGTCAGAAAACAGAAATGTCAAAGTCAGTTGTTTAGTTATTTATCGAGCTGTGTTCAGCTGTGTGCTCCGCGCGGCCGTGATCTTGGAAAGAGAAATTTATTAGCGATTTACAATGATGTGTGAAAATGTTCAGTGATTTTGGATTATTCTTTTCAAGCTTCGCCGTTTTAGGTAATGAATACTGACTTCCTTTTATGTGTTAAAATTTTATTACCGTTTGTTGCGCTCGATAATAAATTAATTCTGCGCTAATTATTTATACCGATGCCGTGACTAATATTCTTAGTAGAAGTATAGCGGATATTGGTTTTATTGGAAATCGTAAAATATTCATTTTACTGACTATTGTATGAATTAATGATTCAGGTTACATAATTTTCCGAAAAAACGCCATTAAAAATATTAGCGCTGCCGCTGTACTATTTTATATTATGGATCAAGATCAAGTTCACTGGCAAAATTCAACGCAAAGAAATTGAGACTAGTATAATGCACCAGTTTATTTATAATTATTTTCTTACACGTTCTCCTGTATTACTTCTTGTATCTGTTTCAAACATTTCCTCGTTCAAATTATTTCGTTGATTTTCTTTCTCCGGTGGGTACCTGGGTACCTACTGACACTTAATTATTATTATTTGGTCTTACATTCCCAACTTCTCAATATGAAATCAATAAATTTCCTTTTTCGTGTTTCATATTTTATGAGCGGCTAACTTGAAAGTTAAGTGGTTCAACAACCTTTTTGTAAATAATTTACCGCGAATAAAAGACATCGAAAATTGGATTTTAATTTCAAACATTGATTGTTGTGGGGAAAAATGGATGAAAAGGGAGGAAATACAGACCCTATCAAAAGTTATGATAAGATTGTTAAAATTTACCAAAGTTATTCAGGGAAACGTCTGAACTTATAATAATAATTAACAATGAAAACAGATATTGCGTGAAATATTATTTTTGAAGTAAAGTAAAGTACCTACTTAATATTTTCGATTTCTACGCTAATATTTTCGCGAGGAAGATTTAGGTACTATTATTTTTGCGCGAATTTACTTATCTGGAATGTATGAATTTATATTTTTATAATGTAGGTATTAGCCTCATTTTTTTAATATTGTCTTCGATCTACTATCAACATGGATTAAAATTTAACATTCAATACGAAATATATTATCATGCTTGAATAACCGATCGTCATTGTCACATGATGTAGACAATTAATAATTGAAGAAAAGAGAAGTAAAATATCTACTCAGTCCTTCATTACGTTTATTAAATTTAAGACATGTTTGTGATACATACTATGTTTAAATTTGCCAAATTTAAGGTCAATCCTTTCAAGCAGAAGAGAAAGTTTGCCACATTCTTTTACTGTCTATTGCAAAGCGGGAAATTCGTTTAGTTTGTATGTCACACTAAAAACTCACGAAGGGTGAGCTCTGGCTTCATGAAATTTACACAGCATTTTATTTCGGCAATATATAGGTCATTTTTTCTTTTCAGCTCATAATTACAATTCCATCATGAGCTATGAAACTTTTAACTATCAATTTTTACTAACTATTTATAAAAAAATAAGGTTAGACATCAAATTTTGAAATAATAAATTGTAGGTACATCTAATATGATTTGAGATTTTTTATTAATTTTTGGATTGTTATGCCCTGTTGCGCTTCCTCCTTTAGCCAACTGTTTAGACAGCATTGTACACTTTAATCCAAAAATGAATTGCGAAGATAAAAATTGTTCAATTTTAAAAAAATAGGTAGGTATGTAAAATCTACTGGCTGGAAGAAAAAAAAATAGTGTTATTATTATATAGTAAAACTTATAGTCTTACTAATATGGCTAAAAGTAAGTAAGGCTAAGTAATCACAATTATTTTAATAATTATTTCTTATGCATTATAATTACTAGCATAATTTACTATGGTAATGGGGAATTCCTACAGCGTCTTCATTTTTGTATAGTAGCCGGAATGTGTCTTATCAGATTAGATTAAAAAAAACTTATTAAATACGCTTTTGTCATAAATTGTTTCTCTCTAATTTTTATGACAAATCTTACCAAAGTACATAGATAAAATATTAATCATAGTGGTTATTGAATAGAGTACAATGATTACTAAGTTCGTAATAGGAATGTACTTGGGCAGTTATGTAAGCTAATTAGTAATTATCCTTGCTATAATATGACACTCAAATGAAGTGGTTCTGACAAAACTATACTTTTGTATTCGCTATTATATATTCAATTTTATATAACTCTACTCTGCCAAGATAAATAATCTATTATTAAATGCTAAATGATAAAATCATCAGGTGGTTTTATATTCTTAATAATTACTATTAACCTAATGTTGGATGGTATTTCGAAAATTATTTAAAAATAATTCAGAGTAGCTACAATAATCAAATAGTATCTAGGTCCTTGATTGATATTAGCACAAACGATTCTGACCTTGTCCGTCATACGTTTTCTTTATACATAAAGGTTAAAATCGCGTTAAAAAAAAGGCTTGCTGGGGGGCTTGCGACAGATGAGAGGTCAAGAGTTTGGTGTAAATTTGTTCAGCCTTTTTATAAATATTACATATTTATAATTTTTTTTTATAAATTTTTTGATATAGATTGTCCCCAATTGGGGTACGTTGTGAGACTGAAAAGAGTGGGGAGGGGACGGAGGTCAGAAATAGGAAGGTTGGGTAGTATCTGGTTGTTCACATGGTCAGTAAACATGACTATTTATCGCCATTTCAAGCAACATTTTGATTTTTAATGATCTAGCTATATTGAGAGATCTAGTAATATACAATTAGACTTATTTTATGTTTAATTACAGATATTATATAGATTTTTTGCATTTTATATTTACATTAGTTTTTTAAAATACTTTGTATGCATAGAAAGCACCATGTAAATGTCTTTTATTGTACATAAAACAGTACGTAAACATTTCAATGAATAAAAAATATTGTGTGCAATTTATTTAAATTTATGCCAAAAATCTCCATTTACCATCGTACAGAATGGCTCGAAAAATATGGCACAGCAAAGTAAATTAATATTTTGGTGTTAATTTTGGAAATTTTGAATAATATAATATAAGTAGCTAAGCATTCACTTTGTATTATTTTTCGTATTGCTAGATAAATAATGTTTTCTATGGCCCAGCCTATTCAACTAAAAGGGGCCCAAAGTGTCTAGAAATATTTGCATACTGTACCTACATAAAGTTTCCAGATATACTCGTATCTGCATATTGTACATAAAGTGTCCATATATATCTGCATATTGTACATGAAGTTCCAGATATATCTACTGTACCTGAAGTCTCCAGATATATTTTTTAATTTTATTTTATTCTATTGTAAATTAGAAAAGAATTAAATTACCCAGTTAGTAATAATCTCGGGTCTAACTGTGGAAAATTATGTGCATACTGTACATAAAGTGTCCAGATATATCTGCTACTGTACATAAAGTGTCCAGATATATCTGCATACTGTACATAAAGTGTCCAGATATATCTGCATAATGTAGCTAAAGAGTTGATCAAAGAATATTATAGCTATTTCAAAATTCGAATACTTATGTTTGAATGAAGAATTGATTGTCTTTACATACTATTATTTTGATCCTAAATAAACAAAACATGTAATGGCCTATATACAAACAAATAAGACATATCTGAACAACTTACTTAAATTATTATTATCACAATGAACTCTGCAGAGAAACCCAGAGAAGATAGCAAATCTGTGTTGACTACATAAATAAATATATCTTCTTATACCATGTTCAGATCTCATCTCAATCAAGTAAATAAGAGGAAAGCACATGAGTGAAGTGGTGAAGGTATTTATTGACCCACCTGTCTGTATGAATGAGATTGCATGTTGGAACCACCAAGCAGTAATGTCCGTGTGTACACACGAAGAGTGTGTGTTTGATGAGATTGTGTGTGTAAGACTTTCTTTATTTCTGACCAGACAGAACAAACTCGTTTTCTTTACAGAACTAGAGCACAATCATAATTCAGACTTGTTTCAAGACCTTCTACTTTTTTCTTCATCCTCTACAACTCTACATAGATATTATTATTATTTGGAGGCTTAATTGTTTTTTTAATTTTTTTATTTGAATACCGCATTAGAGTTTGGTACTTACAATTCGGGAGGCGGGTTTGGGTACCGCCGCCATAGAAACCATTTATTGGATAACCGACACCTCTGCCATAGGTCACCCCAAGTGGTTAACTACATTTGGTGACTTAGCAGGGTTGCCCGGGTTCATGGAGAGAGATTTGTCTAGGTCTTGGTAGTGGATGATCTAGACACACTGAACCCCAGATTCCTACCCACCCCATATACCTTTTTCCTTCCCTGAACTTCCTCTCTTTCCTTTTCTTAAAAAGATCCTCCACACAGCATTCCCAAAGATGACATAGACCTTGAGGGAAATTATTTTCCTCAGGGCCTCCTGGAGCTAACGTAAAAAAGAGCAAATGGTCTGGAGCCAATGGGACTATGGCATCCCCAATCGGGGTAAATTACAAAGCTGTAGGGAGTGGAGTGGAAGTGGGGAAAGGAAGGAGACGAAGAAAGAGAAGGCTGGGAAGTACCTGGCTATTCATATAAAGTCTTCAAATGCTGCTAAAGCCATTTCAAACAATGTTTCGATTCTGAATGGCAGGCTTTTACCAGGGCACTATTGAGAGTATTTAATACTGATTTTCCATGAGTTTTAATTCAACTTTGTTATAAATTGGCAACCCGTTGTGCATATCAAAGCAAAACTATTGCTTTATAGAGTTTAGGGGTCAGATTATTTAGTCTTTAAATTGCTGATGTACGAAGATAATAAACGTTTCTGTCTGTCTATAACTCTCTGTACTGAGTGACTGGTACTTGATGCGGAATATTAGTTCATCTGCCCATCTCATCTGTGGGCACGCTCTGTTTCTTTATTCCAACCAAGGACACCAGCAAGTGATGTAGGAATTCCAATGGTATTTCAATATCCATGTTCCATCATTTTGCTTCTAATCCTCTCATTAATATTTATATTATTTGCAACAACAATTTAATTCATAATTTTCTGTAATTATTCTCAGATATAAGCTAAAAGCTAGTAATAATAACATAATTATGTACATTTAATGATTATAATTTGGTTATTTCCGATCTTCGTTTTGATAAATGTTGTTTTTAATTAATTTTAGAAATCACTATTAATTAATTCCTTTTCCTTCGGTCTCAACAGTAACAGTTCTTTTCTAACAGTAACAAAATAGAATATGATAAAATAATAGGTTAGGTTAAATTTTTCTTCTTCAAAGTTCTCTTTTGTCACTGCTCTGCTTTTGCGTGATACCGCGTATAAACATGACAAAATAGGCATGAGCTGAACCACGAATTATGGGAAGCAAAAGCAAAGTAAAAAATTCAAAAAGTTAAAAGTAAAGGCTGTTGAAATTGAGGGTCTCAAAAAAATGATGTGCCCTGGTTGACACGATTGCAAAACAACAAATCCAAACAAATGCTGCTACCGTCCAAACTAAGAAAAAGTAAAAAAAATTTTTTTCGCAAAAGTCAATTTTTTTTTTTTTTTCAATTATTTCTGGCTTTCACCCTTCAAGGGTGTTCTAGGCCATCATTTATAATTACAGAGAAAGGAAAGGTGAATTTATATATTAATTTTATTTAAATGTGCAAATTTCAGAATTTTATGGAAGATTGGAGTAGAGTTCAGACTTAGAAGAGATGAGATGTTGAATGGAGGAGAGGCAATTTTTGATAACGCTTGATAGAAGAGAGGATATTTATTTAGAGAGGGACAATCAAAAAATATGTGATCTAAAGTTCCCACATCTAGACCACAGAACGTACAATCTGGGGAGTCAAGCACATGAATTTTATAAAGGTGAGAAGGAACGGAACAATGTCCGATTCTCATACGAATAAGTAAGGAAATTTCTTTTTTGGAAAAATGGGGGAATTTTTGAAACCACGGTTTTGATGGGATAGTCCTTTGTATTGAGGCGTAGCGGGCACCCTTGGATTGACTAGCAATGTTCCAATACTCTGTCCAAACATTGTGGGATCTATCTTTGATGATGGAAAAAATATCAGACAGGGGAATATGATTTACGAGGGTAACGGTAGGGTTAGACGCTCCTTGTTTTGCCAAGGAATCAGCAATATCGTTACCCACTATGCCAACATGTCCAGGAATCCAAATCAGAGTGACAGTTTTTCCAGAGCTTTGAATGGAGGTTATCAATACTCGAATAAGACATACAAAGTGATCATCAGGATGAAGAAGAGGACTTGTTTTAAGTTTTTGGAGGGAACTGAGAGAGTCAGAGAGGACAAGAGAATGTTCAAAGTTATTTTTTATTATATATTTGAGAGATTCAATAATCGCAATGCACTCGGCAGAAAATATTGAAAATTGGTTTGAAATTGAATAAAATATTCTTTCATTAGAATTATTGTGGTAAACGTTAATACCAATACCACAGTTAGGAGAGTCTGGAGATTTGGAGCCATCAGTAAATAAAAGAGAAGAGTTGGGCCATTTAGAAGAAATAATGTCATTGAACATATTATTGACAGTACGGGCTGGGAGATTGGAATGACTTTTAAGGATGCCGATCCCTTCTAATATCGTTGGGGATAGGGTGACGTGACTATATTTTAATTTGTACAAAGGAAGAAGATCATTTTTGATAATTTGAAGCTCTGAGAGAGAGCGAAAATTTTTACAGATGGCAGGGAGAGGTTTAGTTCGAGCTCTGACTGTAGATGAATGTGTTGAGTCGTTGAACAACGAGACTCTGGGAATAATCTGATGACTTTTAGAATTTAAACATTTAAGAACAAATTTGTCAGCAAATAATTGACGCCTTAAATAAAGAGGAGGATCAGAACATTCTACTTGAAGGGAATTGATGGGCGACGATTGCATCGCGCCAGTTATTATTCGCAATGACTTAGATTGAATTTTGTCTAATTTACTGAGTGCATTTTTGGATGCAGTACTAAAAAGTGGGCAGGCATAGTCGAGATGACTTCGAATAAGTGCATTGTAGAGCAACTTAATGCAGATAGGATGAGCACCCCACCAAACGCCAGTCAATGATCTGATAATATTTAAATTTTTTTCACATTTAGTAACTATATTATTAATGTGGGAAGACCATTTAAGTTTCCTATCAAATGTTACTCCCAAAAATTTAACTTCGGAAGCATTGGGGATTGGAGAGTTTTTAAATAAAATTTGAACAGGGGGGTTATTATGACGATTTGAGAAGGTGACACACTGACTCTTTTGTACTGAAAGTTCAAGACCATTTAAAGTGAGCCATGTGCAAAGGGCATCCATGGCTTCATTAAGATATTTGACGGCGGATGGAATGATTTTGGATGATAAGAAGAAAGCTATGTCATCTGCGAACTCAACAACTTTTACTTGAGGGGGAATGGTGACATGCATATCGTGTGTGTATATATTATACAGTAAGGGGGATAATACATCGCCTTGGGGTAAACCCTTCCAAATTGACCTACTCTGAGGAGTAACATCTGGTAGCTCAATGAAAATTTTCCTATCGAGAAAAAGATTAATAATAGATTGGACAAACATGAGGGGTAAGCCAAGGCCTAAAAGTTTTTTTTTAAGAATTGGGATGGAAACATTGTCAAAGGCGCCTTCTATGTCTATAAAGACTGCAAGACATACTTCTTTGTTAGAAATGGATAAATTAATATCAGTGCTGATGATGGCAAGGTTATCTTGTGTAGATTTCTTTTTCCTAAATCCAAATTGGGATGGAGAGAGAAGATGATTACTCTCGACAAAAAATTCTAACCGGTTTTTAATTAATTTTTCATAAATTTTACTAAGGGTGGATGAAAGAGCAATTGGCCTATAGTTGGATCCAGAATTGGGTGATTTGTTTAATTTTAGAATTGGGATGATTATTTGAGAACTCCAGTCATCAGGTATTATGCCAGTCTGGAAGATTTTATTTAAGATGCTCAAAAAGTGATTTAGAACATTATCATTACTATTTTTGATAATGCTATAAGGTATACCATCTCTGCCTGGAGATGAGTCCTTGACTGTTGATAAACAATTTTTTAATTCAATTAAAGTGAATGGAGAGTCTAGCCAATGATCAGACATAGGAGTGTTGTGGATTGGAGTTATTTCATCTAAGTTAGGTACAGAAGGGGGGGCAATTTTGTCCAAGAACTCGTCTATCCATTTAGAATGAGAAGCTCGAGGAGATGTTGGACTGAAGGAGGATCGAAATCTTCGAATCATAGACCAAACTTCCGAAATTGGAGTGTTCGGAGATACTGAACTGCAGAAGTTGTACCACCCGGATCTTTTTTTTGACCTCAATACCCTTTTGGCATTGGCTTCGGCATTTTTGTATATGAGATAGTTCTCCATAGTCATATTGTGACGATAGGAAAGAGATTTAGCTTTCCGAATTCTCACTACTTTGGAACATTCCTCATCCCACCAGGGAGTCGGAGGGAGTTTTTTGAGAGATTTGGTTTTAGGGGGAGGAGTTGATTTATTGATTGCAGTTACGAGCATTGATTTGAAGTTATCGTAGTCATCTTTGACAGATAATGTATCGGTATAGGATAAATTTTGTATAAACTTATCCATATGTGAGTTAAATTCGTCCCATTTGGTGAGTTTTGTTTTAATCTTTGTCGAAATATGGGACTTGTCTGAATGGAAAGAAGTTTGATAAGTGATGGTGATCGGGAAATGATCACTGGAGCAAGGGTCGGGGGACACCACCCACGAGGAGAGAGGTGCCAGATTAGTAGAGCATATGGAGAGATCCACTGCACTGGGGTTTGTGTTGGGGCGAGAGATTCTAGTAGGAGATCCGTCATTCAAAAGAAAAAGGTTGGATTCATCTAGGAAATCCATCACACTTCGACCGTCTCGATCACAGAAAGCAGAACCCCAGACGGGGGAATAGGCATTAAAATCACCCAATAAAAAGAAAGGAGGGCTTAGTTGACGGACAATTTGCAACCACGCTTGTTTATTGAAGTGCGATGTTGGGGGAAGATAGATAGAAACAAAGGAAGTGTCCTTTATTTTAGCTGCAACCATTTGAAAGTCAGCATTGGGGGGTTTGATATTATTTATTGGGAAAAACGGAAGGGATTTTTTAATAAAAAGGGCAGCACCACCGCCCGTACCTTCCGGGCGATCATCGCGGAGACAGGAGTACCCTCCCACATTAAAGTGGGTGGATGGAGTAAACCATGTCTCCGAGATAGCAGCCACAGAAACAAGGTTTGAATTTAATAGGTTAAGAAGGTTCGATTTGTTAGAAATAGCACTGCGGCTATTCCACTGAAGAATTCTGACATCTTGAAGAGCCATTTTGAATAAATGATTTTAATGTGGAAATAATAGAAGCAGCGTTGGACGGTAGATTAGTTTGAGAAGAAATTAGGTCAATTAGAAGCATAATAAGAGTTTGAATAAATGAAGAATTATCTTGGGAGAATTGTTCAGAAAGCTTTTGATGGTTTGTTGAGGATGAATTATAATTGTTTGCGCACCCATTTGTGGCATTTGAAAGAGGTGAACCATTGGGATTTAAGAGAAGTGAGTTGTGTTGTTGCTGATCGTATCCAGGAGCCGGTTTAGAGATAGGGTTTTTGTATGTGAATTTAGTTGAACGAGAAGATGTTGAGGAGGAGGCGAGTGGGTTGGATGAAGAGTTACTGGATAAAACCTCAGCAAATGATTTTTTGACAGCCGGGAATAGTTTAGAAGCCTGCAGAAAAGACAAGTTCTCAGAGGCCATAGAAATTTTTATATTTTTTTGGCGAGATTGTTCCGGACAAGAAGAGTTAATGGCGGAATGAGCACCTGAGCAGTTAAAACATTTAGGTGAAGAGAGAGAAGAACATTTGTCAGCCGTGTGGTTTTCTCCACATTTGAAACATCTGGGAGGGGATCTGCATGCAGCTTTGGTATGACCAAAACGACAGCAATTGTAACATTGAGTGGTGGGATAAGTATACATTTCAACTGGTAAGGAGTTGAAAAATAAATAAATATGGGAAGGAAGAGATTGTCCTTCAAATGTGATGACGACAGATTGGGAGGGCTTCCAGGAAACGATGCCCTCAGAAGAGTCCTTATAATTTAGCCTCCTGGCTTTTATGGGATTGCCGATATGTTGGGGGGTTGAAAGTGAAGACAGGATTTCTGGAATGGACAGATCGGTCGAGATACCTCTGACGAGGCCCATACGAGTGACATTGAAAGTTGGGATGTACGCCTTGAATTTAGAATTTGATGAAATAAATATGTTTTTGATAAAGTTGTTGGCGGCTGAACCTGAGAGGAATTCAACAGAGATTCGGAAGCGACCCTCAGCTTTTACACCTCCAGGCTTAATCGAAAGGTTCTTGTTATTTGATAGAAATTTACCAAATTCAAGAGGGTGGATAGTTTTACCTTGCTCAGTTTTTTGAGCGTACACAATGAACGGGCCACAGGAATGAGGAGAATAAAAGTTTGTAGGAGGAGGTTGAGGAAGAGCAGGTGAAGACTGAGAAGAAGAAGGAGAGTCATGTTTTATTGAGGAAGAGGGACTAAACTTCCTTTTTTTTGTGGTAGTCAGAATGACAGATTCACTGTCTGAAATTACTACATTTTCACCATCTGGGAGGTCAGGGGGAGGATCTGGGGGCTTTTTAGGGTGTCCAGGGGGGTCCTCCTCCATTGTTCACAAAATTACAAAAGAAAAAATGTATGGAAAGTGACAGAAATAAAAAAGGTTATAAATATCTGGAAATCAGCGACGAAAAGTGACTCCTGGAAGATCAGAGGGGAGAAGAATCCTCAAGGAACAACACACTACACTTTTATTGACCAGAAAACGTAAAAATATTAGTTTAAATAATAAAAAAAGATTATTTTTTCCTAGGCGAAAACAAAATAACTGTGACAGCCAGATGTTCAAAATTAGAATCCTTCGCAAAAGTCGGCTGTCTGAAAAAAAAACGTTTTTTTTACTTTTCCGGATTTTTTAAAAATAGTAAAAGTTGAAATTTTGTTATAGTTTTAGTTAGTGCGATAGAGTAATGTATAAAGAAGGTTCACACCAAATTTCAAGTAAATTGGTTCTGTAGAACTTTAGATATCGTGTCAACAGTCTCGAAAAAAGTAGTTTCGAGAAACATGCGTTTAAGCATTGATCTATTTAGATTCTAGTTAGATTCCGTCTAAACCGGTCGATCTAAAATAGCTATAACTTTTAAAGTAATTCTAATTTTGAAAAATCCTTTTAAAGAGATATTCTTGAATATCTGAACTATCGAAATATGAAGAAATTTTTATTATTTTTTTTTTTTCTAGACTAAAATACCCTTTAAGCAGCCTTATAGTTCATTCATCATAAAGGAATTAACAAAGAAAAAAATTTGATGACAAATCAACATGACAAAGCGCCCTCTTATAGCCAGTACTAATTACTCACCTACTGTTATTATTTCCATACCATCCACCTGTGGTGCTTGTGCAGTCACCTCAAATGGCAGCAATTTACTAATAGTTACGGCGAAGATTAATGCTAAATCACTATTTTCAGTTAAGGCGGCGCATCTGCGCTCAAAAAGAAGAGGAAGGGGAGATACGTAAATACAAATATTAGAGGGAGCGCGCTAATATTAAAAACGATAATATTTAAGCGAAAATTGTAAAAATTTTTAATAAAACACAACTCGTTTAAAATAGAGCAAAAATCGCGTAAGTATCATTTTAAGTAACATTATGAATTTTTTCACAATTATAACTTGTAAAATAACTGAAACAAATGTGTTTATAATAATTTTCGGAGCATACTTTGCGATTTTTTTCTATCGAGGGAATTTCATGTAATTTGCGTTTTGGCGTGGTACGCGTCAAGATATTATCTTCAAAAATAACATATATTTTTTTAAGAGCTTTAAAACTTAACGTGTTTAAGGGAGATGAGTAAGAAATCGGTAGAAATTCGGGTAGCGGCGGCTTAATCTTCACCACAAATTGGTTTACATTATAAATACAAAAAAATATGCTTTTAAATTGAAGCTTTTTCTATCGTGTAGAATGAAAATAAAATTGTTTAATACTTTGTAAAAAATATAAGTGTGGACTACTAAAAAATGTAGGTATTTTTTCATCAGAAATTTATGAACACGTACAAGAAACAGCGTTTTAAAAATACAATTTTATGGCTAAAATTATTTGTGACAGTTTTCATTGATTAACTTTTTTCTTTCTCTTAAAATTAATTGCAAACAAATAAAAACCACTTTTGTGTTTGAAATCATGACCCCTAGACTCTGTTTGTCAAACGATTTTTATGCCTATTACCTATATTTGTGGCGATATAAGGTACACTAAGAATACAAACATTTTTGAGTTGTGACTTTCTCTTTTTAGAGACATTTGACTGGATTACTACTTTGATGAAACGTATACATGTAGAGTAAATTCAATCCAAAGGGTATTTCAAAGCTCATTATGATACCTATAAATTTCTGACAGAAAAACTGTGCAAATTGTACAATTTTTTTTTAATGTTTTTTTACATGATCTCCACACAGGAGGCCCTGAGGAAAATAATTTCCCTCAGGGCCTATGTCATCTTTGAGGATGCTGTGTGGAGGGTTTTTTTTAAGGAAAAGGGAAGGAGAGGAGAGTTCTGTGAAGGAAAAGGGTTTAAGGGGTGGGTAGGAATCTGGGGTTCAGTATGTCCCGGTCATCCGCCTCCAAGACCTAGACAAACCTCACCCCATGAACCCGGGCACCCCTGCTAACAATGGCGTAGCTCACTCGTCGAGAGTTTTTAGTGGGTTGATAGTTGAGATTTTAGATGCATACAATAATTTCGGAATCCCTCACAAGTGGAAGGTACTTTCAGATTTTGAATTAAAAAGTTAGCTCAATAATTTGGACTAAGTATAATTAGTGACCTGATTTCCTCCATTTTTTCTCCTTTCCCTGAATATTGATTGAAGCCACATTTCTCAACATCGAAGATGCCACAGTTCCACTTGCTCTGTGCAGTTTGGACCCTTGTGTGATCATAACTCAGAATTTGAAGGAGTTAGCAGCATTGATCCCCTGTGCTCCGGTGCATGCACGCGAAAGTCGACAGACTCGAGCTGAACATCCGTTCACAGTTGATATCGGCTTCGTGAGAATGGGTCGTTTCTCCAACTAATTTTTGTGCATGTTGGCCACACATGTGAAATGTTTTACTTGCCTCTTCAAGACCAGCATTACAGCCTCTACCTTAACCCGACTGACATCGCTGCCCAACCGAGGGGGAATGTAGTTCCCCTATCTTTACACTCTGCTCCGCTCTTGTGAGGTGTAACATTAAAAAAATCACATTAAAGAAAGCATTTAGTTGATTTGTTTTAATTTCATTATGTAAACAACATTATACAATAGTACATACTTAAGTCGGGTCATGTCAACAGACAAGTATGTATGTGAATGAAGCAAGCATTGTGCTAAGAACGATCTGTATGGCTTTCCATCCTCTCTACCAACCTGATTAATTAGTTAGATATATAATCTCATAATAGCCTTTGAATTTTATCCACTGGAACGACCACGCGAAATAAGTAAATTTGCTTCGATTACTTGTAATTTCCTAGAAGATCATTTGTTAAATTTTTTGCCAACATTAAAAAAATCATACCTTTCGAATTTTAACATGGAAACATAAAAACTTATTATAGTGCTGTACGGCCAATGAATTAACCTGTATTTTACCGTTTATCTCATATTTGTAGGATTTATAAAATAAAATATTAAAAAATCGTAAAGTTTATAACCACGCGAATCCTGCGTCTTGTTACTTTGAAACTGCCATGAGGGGTACTTATTCGAGTCAACCTAGAATATTTTCAATTTCTGTATGTTGTCTGTGGTATACTTGATAATGAAAGGTACATATCTATGGAAAAGGGACTTAATTTTAACCGTAAACAGCTGACCAAAAATTCGACGTGAAAAAAATATTTTTAATTTTTTTTTTAACATCGTTCTAAAATAGTCTACGAAGTTCGAATTTGCGACATCTATAGTCTTAATAGATAAAGCATTTCAGTAACTTCGTTTTAAAATAAATGGCTGGCCGGGTAAATGTTTTAAATAATTACAATAATTTTTTTACGAATGGTAGGAAAATGTAATCCAATTTTGGACCGCTATCAATCGCAGAAAAATAAAAGTGGTCCACTTTTGACCATAATCACTCCAGTGGTTATGAGTATTGTTTCATAAACATTTCCCTTTAACTGTGAACTAAATAAAGTACCTAAAACTTATTAATTATAAATACATAACTTTACCTGTTGTTGGCTTAAACCATGTTTACCCCGTGTTACTTTTGTTGCCCATATTACAAATCAATATTTCTGACCTAGAACTGTAGAAAAACATATATTATACAGACCCTGATGGACACGTGCCTTTTGATATAATATGACGTATTTTTAATATCAGTACTGTATGTCTGATCCAACCTTTATATTATTGATTCCAACTTTGTTCTTGAAAACTTCACCCCTTATAATTCAAAATATTAGAACAAATTGCTACTTGGAGATAAACAAAATAATAATTTCTCTTTTTTATTATAACTTTTGAAGATTACACCTTGACCCGAATTACCGAATGTAATTTATCATTGAAGAAGAAGATAACACTAAGAATCTAAACGAAAATATGAAAAAGAACAAGACACAGAAAAATACAAATATAACAGTCGCAACTGGGACCGTTATCTTTTTATTTTTATGTGTCTTATTCTCTTTCATATTTTCGTTTAGATTATTAGTGTTATCTTCGGTAATTGTTCGGAACAAACGTTAACGGTTAATACGCACTTTTTTTTATAAAACTTTTAGATTCTTCTTAATTACCATAAAAGACAACTATTTGCGTTCGGGGAGGTTGAAAATGTTACATTTTTAATTTTATTTACGTAAATTGAAAATTTGCTTTCACACTGTCAAATCACTCTGTTTGCAGTTCGGAACAAACGTCAACGGTTAATACGCACTTTTTTTTGATAAAACTTTTAAAATTAAGATAATATACACAAGCCCGCTACACAAACCCTGCTTTGCCAGACAAACCATTAAAAAATGTAGGCTGTTTTTTAAAGTAAAGATAACATACACAATCCCGTTACATAACCGTTGACGTTTGTTTCGAATATATACCTTATCTTCTTCTTCAATGATATATTACATTGAAAAACCTTCAAAAGATATAAAAAGAGAATTATTGAAGTGAAACTTCCTTAGCCCCGTTAGCGATTCGGAATTCGGATGAAACGGAAATGACGCGTACAGCACCTGCGAAGCATTATACTCCTATCAAGGCTCCTATTGGTTGAGATATAAAACGGAAACGACTTGAGGTCTGCGCTCATTGGCCTGCTCACTGCTCTTTGATTATGACCTCACTTTTCAAGCCTCCTTGGTTCTTCATAGTTTGAGATTGTTTTGGTAAAGTTTCACTTCTACCGCGCATTAACTGCACTTGAATTTTTCTTTTTCCTTATAAAAATTGAATATTCAATTAGACTTTTAAAAAAACTTTTTACAATGTGTGTTCCATATAAATTAAAATCGGATATATTTATTTATCTGAGACACTATCTAAGTTACAAACCAGTTCTGAGAATGATTGTTTCCAATGAAAAATATATTTTTTGCCAATAATTTGGAAAAAAAAATAGTCGAAGATAGTATTGTTAATTCTAAAATTTGAAATATGAGATTGACAAATATGACGGTTTGAAAAGAGGTGGCAGTGGCCTAATTGGATAAGGGGCTTTTCCCAGGAAGACGAGAGGTTCTGGGTTCGTGTCCCAGTTGTGACCGTTATCTTTTTATTTTTCTGTGTCTTACTCTCTTTCATATTTTATTTAGATTATTAGTGTTATCTTCTTCTTCTTCAATAATAATTTCTCTTTCACTATGACATGTTTTTTTATTATCATTATTAGGTATATCATCCAAGATATACTGACAATCTAATGGGTTTCAGCAGAAAGTGAACTGTTAGCTGTTCACTTTCACCTGAAGAAGTATGTTTTTTCATTTACAATAACTTTTCTATTATTATTTATATTTAAAGTCAGTGTCAATTAAGTTCTGCAAAATTTATGCTCCACGGAAGAAATATATTCAATCTTGATTGATTGATTGCAAGTATTGATTTGAATTATTACAAATCATTAGAATTACTAGCAATATCACTTATTAACCATTTTGTAGTCACTCCAATCATTTCATGAAAGATTAAAATGCGAATTCTCGATGTTTGACGATTGATTTCTTAGTTAGATTATCTATAAGCAAAGTCAGCATTATCTAAGAGTCATGCGTTGATAATTTGTGAATCATGAAATATGATTTCAATACTAATTTTAAATTATATGTCAGTTCAAAATAGGTATTCCCTTTTATCTTGCTTCATTATCATTACATAGTATAAAATGAAGTCGCTCAAATGTATGTGCGCGTTAATCTTTTAAACTACGCAACGGATTTTCATGCGGTTTTCACCAATAGATAGAGTGATTGAAGAGGAATGTTTATATGTATAATACATGTAAATTATATTAGAGAAAAGCCGAGAAATTCAAAGAAAATATATTTTTGTACGATTTAAAACGGCTGGCGGGCCGTACTATAGTCACTTTAAATTAGTGGCGAGTTAATTAGTTTATATGTATAATACATGCAGTAGAGAAAATACATATAGTAGTAGATATAGTAAAATACATATAGTAGTAGTTTATATGTATAATACATGTGGTAGAGAAAATACATATATAGTAGTAGTACGTATAGTAGTGTTCATATAGTAGAAAGTACATATAGTAGAGAAAAGCCGATAAATTCAAATATTCAATTCAGGCAGCGGGCAGCGGGCAGCTGGCAAGCGGGTGGTGTAGATTTTATAAAGGTTGGGTAATGACGTTGTGTTTCGTTAGCCACAGCAACGTGTGGCCGGGTCTGCTAGTATATAGATAATTCAAATCTGAATTGGATGTTGTTAAAATGTTATAAAGATACATTTATCTTCTGGGAAATAAGGATTTCACCTCGCTATCAAAAAATTCTGCCAATAATGCCAAATGTGTTTATGGAGCAACATTACGACATTGTTACATTGGCCTCCCTGGTGGAGGTGCAAAGCTCTCTGGCGATCCCGGCGTGCGCAAGTAAATTTTATTTGATTGATTTGTGTTTTCACAATTTAATAATTTAAAATAATATTATGTATATTTGCAACACGTTCCAGAGTGGAAGATACTCTCAGTATTGTCCTGGTGTAAGACCACCATTCCGTTGAAATGTTGCTTGAAATGGTTTTAGCTGTGTTTAATGACTAGATCTGAATAGCCAGGTACTTCTCCACCTTCCTCTTCCCCGTCTCCTTCCCCTCCCCAGTCTCCTTCCCCTCCCCAGTCTCCTTCCCCTCCCCATTTGCCTTCAGCCTCACAACATACCCCAATTAAGGATGCCATAATAATATCATTGGCTCCAGGCGGTTGGGAGCAGTTGGGACTCTTGTGCGGTATTCGCATTAAAATTTTTTTTTGTGTTACTTCCATATTTTATAAAATTTCTATTTGTTAATTAATATTTCATAGCTCTATAGTGAATTATAAGCTGGAAATAAATTGCTTTGACTCAAAAATTCCAGACAAAAAAACAAATTTTATCACCTCACTTTTCACGAGTTTTTGCTGTTTCTGACAAAAAAATTCTGCTTAATGGTTAAGATTATTTTATTCTTACCGAAATTTATTTGCTGTAATGCTCTCTTTTAGTTATCTCGGGTATGAAATAATGCAAAGTCAGTCTGCTTTCTACTGGAAGTTCCAGTTTAATATTCTTCTCTCATCTCCTCTTGTAAATTAGCACCTTTCTCTCTGAACTGAAATATCCGAAAATCCGTTAATCAAATACAATAATTGCTTGTGTCATCACGGGCCCCGTCACCACATTCCAGAACATTCGTATTTATTTCACATGTTATTAATTTTTATGTGAATTATTAGGAATTAAGATTGAAACTTGTTTCTATTGGTGTCGATGGACAAATTGCAGTGATTTTTGGTTTATGCGTAATACCTTTAATAATTTATTTACACATTACACAAATCATAAGTAATTTTAGATTAGATATTATTTATGATTGATTTTCATGGCCGTTTCACATTTTCGCTATAATTTTTTTAGATATTATTGTATTATAATCTGATTAATTTATTTATTTCCTCAAGGGCGCTTAGATAAATACTTATTATGCAAACTATAAACATAACAACTTATAATTATTATTGTCGTTAAGTACAAATTTGTAAAAAAATCAATAATATTTTTATCTGATCTGGTATTTTGTTCCTGTTTTGCCAAAAACAGCATAATAATAATGTTTTTAAATAATTACTAACGACTAGCTAGGCCCTGCGGGCGGCTTTTGGTGCAACTTCGCCCAGTTTAAGTGTTGATGACCATTTTATAAAGGGAGCAGACATGTTTTTCGAAATCAATTGTTTGAAATCAATTGTTCAAATTTCAGTTTTTCGAAAGACTCATTTTTCGAAAGACTAATTTTTCGAACAGCAATTGGCCGAAAGACAAATTTTTTAAATTAGTTAATCAACTTTTAAAATATGTATTTCACTTGCTTATGACTAATGAGATACTGTTAAGTTAGGTTAGGTTAGGTTAGTTGATATTGTCCATCCTATAATAAAAAATTCTTTTGTACATACTCTATAGATACTTATATCAATTTGAAAAACTAATGTTTCGGTCAATTAATGTTTGAAAAATATGTTTTTTAAAAATTAAACTTCAAAAAGTTGCATTTCGAACAATTCATTTCGAAAAATTGATTTCGAAAAATTGCATTTTGGTCAATTTACCTAGACCCTTTTATAAATGTGATAGGAACTGGTTCCGAAAATAGCCGGTTCCTCGGATCCAGTGACCGCTAGTCACCGGGACAAAGTAACTGCGACAGGCAATGACATCATATGTAATATGTAGGCGCGTGGTAAAAATCACAATATGGTATTATTATTCACAACTGCCAGTTATAGTGATAATCATACCATCCATCTCTCCATACCCAGAGAGATTCACAAATGTACGAATCCAATAGTACTTACGCCCGCCAGCTGACGTTCCTCACGCTAGCTGTTAATGTATTTTGGCATTGCTTTAATTCGGTTCTATTACAAAAAAAGATTAGTAAAAAAATCCACGTACGAAAACTGTTTTGCGTAAGGTGAGGTGTCAGAGTTGTACTCGTAGTAGGATTCTTAAATTTCAACTGTACTGTCATTAGCGTAATAATAATTACTAACAATGTAGATGTATTATAGTGGAACTTGAAATTGAAAATATGGAACTTGAAATTGAAAAAAACTTGAAGTTGGAAATTGAAAATATTTATATTTGACTAGCCAGATTCCCTATTCGAAAATTTTTGCAGAGATAAACAAACATTTTTTTTCTGGTTTATAGCTAATATTTCTTCCTCTGTGAGTTTAATATGCATAGATTTTGTATTTTGTTTGAATTCTAAGATTTACAAAAGCATTAAAATCTGTAAAAGTTAACTTTTTTACATTAGCTCCTTGCAGGAGGCCTTCCCTCAGAGGGATGCCTAAGGAAAGAGAGAATGTTTTGGGATGGAAAAAGGTATGAGGGTAGGAATCCTGGGGTCAATGGGTCTAAGAGTGACGGACGTATGAATCCATCCCTCCAACTGCGGTGCAAGGTGATGGGTCGAGAGAGTCCGGCTAGAGAGATCAAAACGCCTCCCTTAACCTGTCTCTCCCGATCACAGTTAATAAACCAAGACCTAAACAAAACCTCACCCCCTGAACCCGGGTACTCCTGCTAAGTCATCAAGCATGACCTACGGCAGAGGTGTTGGTTATCCAATAAATTGAAATATTAAAAGTTTAAAAAAATGCTTATCTAGATTATTTTTTTGTCTTAGTTGAATTTTGCAAGTAATTCAGCCATAATCACCAGGTGTGAATCATTATCAATCATCATACTAGCAATGATTGTGAATGTGTCATATTTCTCTACTATTACAAGTCTAGTTTTTACCGCAATGCTACTACCTACTTAATTAAATAGTTAACCTTTTTCATAGGTGAATTAAATCAACAAATTTTATGATTTGATTTGTGATTTTCGCAGCCAAAAGAATTTTTGGGTTATTGTGCCATGTTGCAACTCCTCCTTCTTTACCCAACTTTTCAGACAGTATTACAGTGGCCATCAACAGGGCAGATTATGTGACGTCTGCCCTGATAATGACAACAAATTTTCTGCTTAATGGTTTTCGCCCACACGCATTATTACCTTAACCAGTCATTTCAATAAAATCACTAATGTATTTATTTAGATGACGAAAAGCCCCCTAATTGGCTTTTCTTGTTTCATGGTGTTTCCTGTCATTACCTTTTACATAATACATATATTATGATAGATACATCAAAGTGTTTGCCGAACAATGGGTCTTGTGAAGCAATTAGCACAGTTTGTTATTTCTAATTTTGAAACAGTTTGTGGAGTTTAATTTTAATATGATTTTTTTACAGTATAGTATTCCCAGGCAGAGCTTGTGTGCACGTTATCACAGAGCATTTCAATGGAACGTGACGTAACTTGCTTGGTATAATATTGATCGGTGAAATTGACCATTCTTCTATAATTAACGGCACCTTTACCATAGGATATAATACCGAAGATGAAATATTAATATAATTACTACATCTACGGTTAAGATACATTGATGATGAGATTTTATTTGTAGACATACAATAAATATATACGTGTCATGTTGGAATTTGTAATAAAAATGCGAATTAGTACAAGAATTTAGTTTATTTTCATGTCCATATTTACTTGTTTAGTTGAAAATATTTGTCTAAAGAAATAATTATAAATGAAAACATAAAATTCTATCGAAATACAATTGAATTAGTTACATTTTACAAGTAATAATATAAGAATTGTACAACATTCTCACAATTGAAGAAAACAAGAAACATATCATATCATACCCCCCCATACACACAAGCCTTGCTTAATTATGGGGGTACATCAAATATATCTACTATGTAATTAATTACTGTATAAAATTTATTTGTAATTTATGTACCTTCTATTACTAATAAAATATAAAAAAAAATATATATATTAAAACTTTTTTTTTTAAATTCCAATTGAATTTAAATTTGGATGGTCACATTACCTACTGACCCTTCAGCATGATCTTAGAATAGTATTATGCAAATATGATTGTAAAAACTGTAATTTATCTCATTTAACAACGTTAGTACTAAAAATTGTCCACAGTTTTCATATTATAGTGTTATAAGTTTAGAAGACTAAAGTTCTTAGCCAAGATCTTAGTACATATAATGTTTATAGCGGTAATACCATACTATTTTTACGGAAAATTATTAACGATTAAGTATGTGGTTAATATTAAATTTCTACCTCATTCTGTGCTAATTTTTTAAAGAATTAAAGCATTTTTTGTTGTTTTGCTGGCAACACATTCGTTTTCAGCCAAAACATGTGGAGAAAGGATTTTTGTCAATGACTTTTAGGACGATCTTCGTTGATGTGCATGCAACCTCTTCCTGGGACAAGCATAGCACAGTAAACAGTTTATTTACGCCAATTGGCATTCAGAGTCTGAGGGGTTAACCCACCATTTTTCAGTTAAAAAACCTAAATGTATAACAATAGTTTAATGTATTTGCAAATGTATTTATTTAGATGACAAGAGGATACTCTCACGGACTATTTTTTGTTTCATGATGTTTCCTGTCATTGCCTTTAAGAATTTAATGCTTTGATTCTGTGCTGACAGATTGGCAGTACAGTCAACTGAGCTACTAACTGAGTATTATTTATATAGTGCCAATAGAGGACCAACTTCAATGTCAATTATTTTCTAAAGAAACACCAATAGATGGTTACTTTATTGCCAATTATATTCAAAGGATCCCCGATCGAGGGGATACTTCAACGTAAATAAAGGGTTGACTTTAACACTAAACATATTCAAAGAAGTGCCAAAAGAATGGTTAACTTCAAATATCCAAAGAAGCGCCAATAGATCATTACTTCAGTTCCAATAATATTCAAAGAAGTGCTAATAGAGGCTAACTTCAATGCTAATTATATTGAAAGGAGTGCCAATAGAGGGTTACCTTCTTTACCGATAATATTTAAAGGATAGTCAAAAGAGTGCTAACTAACTTCAGTTCTAATTATATTCAAAGGCATTCCAATAGAGGGCTATCTTCAATGCCGGTTATATTCAAAGTGCACCTTTATTTGCATGACAAAAAGTTCCCCTAATTGGCTTTCCTTGTTTCATGGTCTTGCCTGTCATTATCTTTTACATAATATATATTTTGATAGATACATCACAATTTTTGCCAAACAGCAATGTGAAGCAATTAGCACAGTTTATTATTTCTAATTTTGAAACAGTTGGTGGAATTAAATAAATAATCTAGTATTCCCAGGCAGAGCTTGTATGCACGTCATCATGGAACATTTCAATGAACATATATCGTAACTTGCTTGGTATAATATTGATTGGTGACGGTGACTATTCTTCTATAATTAACGGAACCTTTGCGATAGGATATGATATTAAAGACAGTATTAAAAAGTACCTGCATCGATGATTTGGATACATAAGATTTTATTTGCAAACGTACAATAAATATGTGGAGTCGAAATAAAAACGCGAGTTAGTACAACAATTTAGTTTGTTTTTATGTAGATATTTACTTGTTCCATCGAAAATATTTGTCTGAAGAAATAATTATAAATCAAAACATTTAATTGTATCAAATATAATTGAATTAGTTACATTATACAAATAATAGATCCAATAAAGTGTTAACTAACTTCAATACCAATTATATTCAAAGGAACACTGATAAAAGTTATTTTTTTACATTAACTCCGCACAGGATGTCTCTGAGATGATCTCTGTCATCTTTGGGGATGCTGGGTGGAAGGTCTTTTTGAGGAGAGGAAGGAGTGAACCGGTCTCTTTAAGACCCATGTTTTAGGAGAGGGGAAACATAGCGACCGGAAAATTATTCCACAGCCGAGCTGTTGAACTTAAGAACGAGTCGTAGAAGTGACCCATTCTCATGTGACAAATGTCAACCGTGTACATATGTTGGATGCTTGTTTCCCTACTATGCACTGGTGCTGAGGGGATTAATGTCACTAGTGCCTTAGAGCATCTTCCATTGAAATACCGGTAAAACAACAGCTTTCCCACCCGACTGTGCTCTAAAGATTGCAATCCATTTGTTAAGATAGGAGAATCTGTCAAAACAGACTGTCTGTTTCTGCATAGAGTCAAAGTTTTTTTTTCGATGATCGCCAATGGTTAACTTTAATGCCAATTATATTCAAAGATGCACCAATAGAGGGTTAACTTTAATGCCAATTATATTCAAAGATGTACCAATAGAGGGTTAACTTTAATGCCAATTATATTCAAAGAAGCTATATTTAGGAATAAAGTTTTTCAACAACCTTCCCACTGAAATAAAAAAAACCAAAGACATCAATATACTGAAACAAACTGAAGCTACACTTCATCAGCAATAATTAACTAAATAATTACATGTTTTTCTCTTTCTTTCTAATCTCTATTTTATTTAGATTTTTCGAATTTCTCCTAAGTGCACAATATTTTAGTATGTAACCGTATCCTATATCCTATGTATGTACACCTACACATATAGATGATCCAGAAGTCTCAATTGATCCTATTATATATTTACCTATTGCATAATGTTATTCTATTTCAGTTATAATTAGTGTAACTCGCTCATCAAGCACAAGAACTAGCTTCTTCTTTGGTGAGATTGCAATTTTTAAATAATTTCTGTACCGATATTTTGTAATTTATATAATAACTCCACTGTACAATTATATATCTATATATTAAATTTTTTTTAAATATAAAAAAAGCTCCAATAGAGGGTTAAATTCAATGCGAACAATATTCAATCTGTTAAAAGCCATATGTGGAATAGATAACAATCAGGCTGCCAGCCAATTACAATGCTTCATCTTTTCTATGTGTCGGTGTCAGATAACTGTTTGTATGTAACCCCCGGCAATGCCTAATTATTAGTCTGCAAATCTATTGATTATTTTGATAAGGACCAAATATTTTCTACTATACTTGCTGCTTTTGGGCTGTCTCGTTGTTTGGCTCTGATTATATTAGTATTTTTTATCGTACAGATTAGGTCTAGATTATTATTATCTATTTGATGGAATGGGGCACATCATGTGTCATTATGTGCCATTATGTAAAAATACATTATTTTGACAATTGAATAGAAATCCATTAAAAATGACAGGTATATTTAAGCTCAATGGGTGACTACTTATTTGCTTTATGACCATGTATTCAAATAATGGAAAAATATATGATTATACTGAAGAATACAGTGTTTGTAGTACAATGACACATCAATTTTTTTTTATTTTGCTTACGTTTTAACGTATTTTATTAGCTACTGAGCATGGATTGTTTATTTTTTTTATGGTCTCTTTTGATATTTACCCCTGTTTTAAGTGATTAGCAACTTGACATTCCTTACCATAAGTTACAGACAGAATGAACTTCTCAAATTTCTGTTCTTTTTACGTCACTTGAGATTATTTGAGGAAAATGGAATCTCGTCAAGAATTTTAACAATCAAAATATGTATTTACTGAATCTAAGTCGAGTTTTGGAATATTTCTTCTGCCTACCAGTCCACCATTAAAAATCGAAATGTTTCTTGAATTGGCATTAGCAGTCTTTGGTGACCAGATATTCATGTCCCCATTGCCTTCATCTTCATAATATACGCCGATTGAGAATGCCATAGTCTCACTGGCTCCGAACGGTTGAGACTATTGTGGAATATTCACATCATTCACATCAACAACAAAACTATGGTTTTCACATCAACAACAAAAAATTCAATTTGGTCCTGTTCTACGTCTTAAAAAAAATCAACCCTTTTTTTCTTAATACATCTATTTTTATTACATAGTGAAACAGTTTCGACTTTCCACTATGGTCCTACGCATCAAACAGCAAGACCTAATTGCGCTATTATTTCAACCAAATTCAGAAAAATGTGCGTGCATGATTGCCACCAAAAATTGATAGAATGCTTTGTCATCGACAATGAATCTGTCTGCCGAGTTTCGGCTCGTTCGGATGTCGGGAAGTGGGTTAAAAATAGATATACATATTCAAAAAGTTACAAAATGTTTCACCCCTTCATAATTTTTATCTCTCTTATTTGGAAACACATTGCTTTAAAAAGTTCCTCCAGACTTACATAACTTCAATGACCTCGGTATTTCGCATAGTCACTGTTCTCCATCATGAAAAAAGATGCAAAATGATTGACTAATATCATGATTTTTAATTCTCCTAGTTGGAAACACGTTGCTTCAATAAGGTTCCTCCAGGCTTTCTTATCTTGCATTACTTCAATGTCCTCGGTCTTTCCCATAGTCATAAATACCAAAAATACTCGAGTTATAAAATTTGGTCATAAATTTTTATCTTCCGTTTTTAGTCGCAGATCTACTCTGAACTTCGGATAGCTTAACGCTAAGGCACCTATTTCTGACTTTTTGTAGACGGATCACCTATGAATATTTTATCATTTATGGAATTATTGTGTACTTTCTGGCGATCATTCTCTTATTGAATAGATTCTGTGAACACGGACAGGAGATAAGATAAGATCTTCTACGCAGTTGTGATAAGCTGCTTTATTACAATTCACCATTACATTTTGTTTTGGACAGTTTTATACCTTGTAATATTTGCTTTGTTTAAAAGTTTCTAATCCGTATTAATGTTCGCCTTCCGTGTACATATAGATAGTAGAAATATGTATTTATTTTTTAATTTAATTATTGCCTTGTATTATTTGCAAGCTTAATGAATAAGATTAAGAAAGGGACACTTAGATGATTAAGACATATACGAGTCATTTAATTTCTATATTCCGTTATATCAACTTTCGTTAAATTGGAGAAAACTGCAAAAAACTGTCGCATCTCTAGCGTAAATAAATATTGCTTTTCAATTTTTTGAATGATGAAATGGAAAAATATAACTTTGAAGGGTTTTTGTCTAGCATAATTTAAGTAATTTCGATAAATAAAATGGATACAGTGGATTTTGTTATTCACTTCGTGATTTATTCACAATATAGAGGCTTTTGAAACTGACCTGACGCGTGAGTTTCTAAACCCGCCATCTTGGCAAAATAACTGCTCGTGATTGATTGAATTCTGATATAGCGGGTTTTGATAGTAACTTCTTGACTGATATATCTCACTTGCAGTTTTAACAAGGTTTTTGATCGTGGTAGAGGAGGTTTTGAAACTCAAAATGTGAACAAGATGTCATACTCAGATCATTTTGTCAAAAAATCGGATATAGCGAATATTGAAATTATAGGACTCATATATATATATATTAGGTCCTTACAAATGAAATTGGCGTTTTGTATGGGAGGAACATAAAGCCGATTTTTTTTTAATATAATATATTTATTTAATTAAAGTATGTACCATTGCTATCTATGCACTTTTGCCATCTCATAGGTAGTTCATCGATCCCTTTACTAAAAAAACCATTCGGACGGGAATCAATAAAATCTTTGAAGGCGGTTTGGACTGCCCCATCGGAGTTGAATTTTTTCCCTTGCAAGAAGTTATCCAAATTTCGAAAAAAATGGTAATCTGTTGGGGCAAGATCCGGAGAGTACGGTGGTTGTCTTAGACATTCCAATTGAAGCTCCTCTAATTTGGTAGCCGTCTGTTGTGCAGTGTGAGGTCTAGTGGTCAACGCGCGTTTATTGATTTGATTCACTCAATTCGTGAGGTACCCACCTTTCAAGCTTTTTCACCTTCCCAATTTGCTTCAAGTGGATTAAAACAGTTTTATCACTAACACCGCAGCCTGCAGCTAACTCGGATGTGGTTTGCGATGGATCCGCTACTACAATAGCCTTCAATTCTTGTCCACGGGGCTTGTTCTGCAGGTCGAAATTTTCAGAACGAAAACGTTGGAACCAAAAACGCACTGTGTTTTCTTTTGCGGCACCGTCGCCATACACATCATTAATCCTTCGAGCCGTTTCTGCAGCACTGGTGCCACGGTGGAACTCGTACTCTTAAATAATGCGATATTTCAAGTTTTCCATTTTGTAAACTAAGTAACGCAAAGAAAAAAAAACAATTAAGGAAAAAACAAATCAATTATAATATTCGAAACACAAATACATGAGTAAATAGCTGTATAAATTTGAATTTGGAATTCCTAACCAAAGAGAAGATATTTGAGATCAAAGTTACCAGTACGGCAAAACGCCAATTTCATATATAAGGACCTAATATATAGCAGTTGAATGAAGTAAGGAGTCTAAGAAGAATGTATGATGCGAATGTGAATTGTAGAAGAAGTCAGAGGTACCCAAGGAAGACACGACAAGTGAATCAAATACTTGAGACAGGCAATGTCAAGAGTCAGAAAGACAGAAGAATATGTACGAGACGATGTATTGTTGTCTTATTATTATTTGCAAGCTACTAAATAAGATTAAGAAAGGGACACTTAGATGATTAGGAATGTATGTACAGTGGATGAATGAAAAAAAGAGTGTTATGAGAATGTATGACGCGAATGTGAATTGTAGAAGAATTAGTGAATCAAATGCTTGAGTCGAGCCATATCAAGAGTCAGAATAACAGAAGAGTATGTATAAGATAATGTATGAATGTGGTTAAAGCAAGGAGTGTGTGCCAGTTCGGCGGTCCATCCTCTCTGCCTATCCCTTCTGTGAAACGTCTAAATGGTTAGTTAGTTAGTCTGCCTTAAATTTTTTTTAGGTAGAGGTTTTTTGATTTTGAAAATGTTACGTCGATATTATTATTTCATAACGTTTGAATTGAAATGTTGTTACGCCATTAATCTGTTATGGGCAGTTCAGTTATTTCAACCTTCCCATAAAAGGTCCAATGGCCCTCATTAAACTTATGACCCATTGTCTTTGGTTTCACTGACAATCCAATACTGTCTATTTTATGGTCTGATATGAAGCGCTCAGAACCAGAGTGACTTAAACACTATTTGCCATGAATTAAATCTGAGTTTCTTCACTTTAAATCTTGGTTTAACAAACTGTTCTATTTTTATTTTGGTCGGTGTAAGTAAAGTAAGACGTTTTTAGCTAGCCAAATTTTTTTTGGAGATGTTCCTAAATAAATTGCTTTGTTCCGTGGAAAACTGTAATAATTAACACATTCTCATGCTGATTTAGCCCTTTTTGACCTTTGTAATGAAACTAAAATATTTCTTACTAATTTATAAGGCATTTGTGGACGAAGTATCACTTAGCATATTATCTTACTGTTGTATACATATCATGTTATATATTTTTCGAAATTTGGTAAAAAGGGAGTAAAACTTCATTACTTCAAATTCAAATACATATACTGGTGCTTAGGTTCCTCTGGTTCTAGGCGTTTTATTATATAATATGTTTATTGTTTGACAGTGTTTGTGTTTCTTTACAAGGTTACTAATATATTTTTTATTGTTAACTGCCAGTCTGTATCAATGGTTCAGTTTTTATTAATTTTGTACACCATAGGTACAAACTCTCAAATGCAAAGCTCTGGTATAATAAAATGTGCACCGCTTTTTTGTCTGAAATTTCTAGGTCAGTGCAATGACGTTATTATACTGTAGACGCGTGGTAGAAATCTCAAAGTGGGAAGCCAACATCAAGACAATTGCACTGTACTCGATTTCTAGTACTTTAGTACTAAACTGTCACGCGTCGAGTAAGGTCGCGTCCTACCAGTTAGTAAATTGCATTAAAAGCGCCAAAATTCCCTCCCGTGTGATGAGAAAATGTTTCCATTACACGGTAAATAGTAGTAAAAGCGAAGGAAGAACATTTCATTTGTAAATACATGCAAATTACTTATCTTATCTTATCTTTTGTTTCGTCCATATATGCACATATTCTTGCGTCTATCTTTATCGTACATGAATAACTTTTGAATTAAGAAATTATTGAAAATCGCTGAAAACAGAAGAGTGTTGATTAATTGCCACATTATAACATCTGTGATGCTATTTTTTTAATATTAGCACCCTAGCACACCAAAAGTCACGAGCCGCCACTGTTTGTGAGACTATGGCAAGTCTATTTATATAACGTCATTGGGTCAGTGCTATTAAATGTAATTTTTATCATGAGCCATGGAGCTTAGCAGCAAAGCCTGGTAGTGACTACCAAAAATATATCTTTACCTCAGAGGCATAAAACACTATCTCTATTTTCACAAAACAAATATTTAGTCAAAACTTGGAAAGGGGAAAGGATTTAACAATATTTCTAATTTAATATAATTATATTACGTAATAACAGAAGTGTGTATTGGTGTATAATACATAATGTATGCGCCGTGATTTGCTCGTAAAAACGGGGCTATAGAAATGAACATTATTATTATATTATTTTAGAACTATGTAAGACCGAGTGGCCACGACCAAGCTTACTATGGCCAAGACCGAGACCGAAACCGAGACCGAGAATAAATTAAAACCTCTTCCGAGACCGAGAGCCGAGACCAAGAATAGATAAATTGAGAAAAAAAATTAAAATGCGCTATTTTTACATAATATAGTATATTTAAGAATGTAATAATAATTTGTTTTAAATAGTTGTAATAATCAAAATTGAACAACATGATTTTGTTCAATTCTGTTTGCAAATTGTTTGTTTTCAAAAGTAGTGAAATGAACGAACGGCGCGGCGGTGGCATCAGCGGTAAGTAAAACCCTCCTCGCTGCCAGCCGACAAATCACAATGGACAGCTCTCTCAAGCACTGACACCAAGTGACGAATGTGGACGCGCGCGGTAGATTTGAATCCCATTATCCTATACCGTACCTACTTACAACGGTCTTGGTTTTTTCGCCGAGAACCGAGACAGAGTTCTCGGTAGAATTTGTAGCCGAGAATGCCGAGACCGAGACCGAGATCCCGGTCGACCCTTACTTATTTAATCTAGTATTTTTCATCACTTTGATTTTTCAAAGAAGCATGAAGTATCACTCTGTTGAGTTGTCCGGTTGACATAAATTTTAGGAGCATGAATATCTAGTAGTATCCATATAAAAATAAAGAAATTCCAGCTGCACCATATTCGCATAATATCTTTGTATAAAATATATAGTCTGTCAAATAAGAGTAGGAAATATAAAAACTTGAACTACTAAATTTGTAGACTGGCAACACCAATTTAACTGTCAAATATTTTTTTGAAATGCAATGACACTGAATGTGTAGAACACTGTAAACCACATTTTAAAAAACATTTTTTCTTCATGACATAAATTTGATTAAAAGGTGGTTTATAAAACGATTTGCTTTAATTTAATTTAACATAAATTTGAATTTAACAATATATAGAAAGGAAGAATCACTAATGGTGAGTTTAGTTACACTACTTTTAGATCTGAATGAGTTAAATATATCCAGATCTAAAATTAGAGACATGATCTAAAGCACAGGCAACGCTAGGTACTTTATCTAGTATTAAATAAATGTGAGCAATTTCTAAACTGTGCTTTATTTTTTATTACATTATAGTTATTCTTCATTATGTTAACACAAAATTGCAAAGGTATAATAATAATATACCTATACGCAATTCTAATTTTGAGATCGGCGGGTATCTATACTGCAATGAAAAAATATTTTTTCCACTATTATGCCTTTTTAATTTTTTATAAAAATGTAGGTTACACAGCTTTACTTTAACACCATGAATTATGTGTTTAGTATTGCCATTTGATCAACAGTGGCGCCCTCATATATTTTCTACTCTTATTTGACAAACTGTACCTGTAAGTATCTTTCACTTATAACCTAATAAAAAATCCAATAAAAAAAAATTGTTTCTGCTCTCTTATGAAGTTATCTTCATAAATGGACATGATGTCCTATGCCTCGCAGGTACACAAAATATAATGCTGTGTGAACAAACACCGGGAGATAATGAAAAAACTGGCGGTCATATCATGATCCATCCAGAATAAAAAGTTTTTACATAATAAGATTAGGAACATGGAATGTTAGAAGTTTATACAGCGGTAAATTGGATAATACGATACAGGAAATGGAAAGATTAAAAGTAGATATCCTTGGAATTAGTGAACTGAGATGGACTGGCAGCGGCATACACCAACATGAGAAGGGAAATCTATACTACTCAGGAAGTGACCCACAGGATAGAAACCGTCCAAACGGAGTTGCTATATTTGTCATGGAGAAGTATGTAAAATTTGTTAAGAATTTTGTACCCATCTCGGACAGAATAATATTATTACAATTACACTGTCAACCCATCAACATTAATATTATTCAAGTGTACGCACCAACAGCGGAAGTGAGATATGATGGTGATGTGGAATCTTTTTATGACTCACTAGCCAGTACATTGCAAAGTTTGAAAGGAGGAGAAGTCAATTTTGTCATTGGAGATTTAAATGCCAAAATTGGCGAAGGTCGCCGCTCTCATATAGTTGGTGAATATGGCTTAGGCATTAGCAATCAAAGAGGTGATAGACTATACGAATTCTGCCAGGATAAAAATATGGTTGTATTAAATACCTGGTTTAAACTCCCGAAAAGAAGGCTTTATACATGGAGATCACCTCAGGATGGAACAATCTATGATATTGTCAGGAACCAAATAGACTATGTGTTAGTAGACCATAGATTCAGGAACTCTGTAAAGAGAGTCACCACGTACCCTGGTGCGGACATTGGTTCTGACCATGTTTTGTTAACTGCCGATATTGTTTTACGCTTAAAACAAATAAAAAAGCCCAAAAACAAAATTAAAATGGATATCTCGAAACTCCACGAAGAAGTGGTCAGAAATAAGGTATCTCAGACTTTGAACGATAATATTAAGCTACTCCCTTGTGATCCGTCGATAGAAATACAAACACAATGGGATAACCTTAAGTCAGTTATATGTGAAACCTGTGATACAAATTTGAAAGCTGATGAGCAAATTAGAAAGCTGATAAGCAAATTAGAAAAAAGAATTGGATGACTGGCCACATTTTGAACTTAATGGATGAGAGACGTAAACACAAACATAATGAGACACAATATAAAAACTTACAAAGAACGATTAGACGTGAAATTAAAAAAGCCAAAGAAGAATGGATGAAGTCACAGTGTGAAGAACTAGAGTCATACAGTCGTAGTCACAATGCATTCAAACTTCACAAAAAATTGAAGGAAATTACGGGCACTTCTAGAAGAATTACTCCATCATGTTTAGTTGACGATTCTAATAAATTAATATTGGATGAAAAAGATATTCTACAAACATGGGAAAAGTATATTCATGATACATTCAAAGATATTAGACCGGATATTAATATTCCTAATGATCAATTGCATGGACCATCGATTTTAAAATCAGAAATTCTTCATGCGATAAAGACTTCAGACAATAGAAAAGCGTGCGGACCAGACGATATTCCAGTTGAGGTGTTGAAGCTCTTTAATGATGAAAATGTTGACTACCTGTTGAGGTTATTTAACTCTATATATGACACAGGGAATATACCCCAAGATTGGCTAAAATCCACCTTCGTGACATTGCCTAAAAAACAATACCCTAAGAAGTGCAGTGACTATCGATTAATAAGCCTGATGAGTCATGTCCTTAAATTATTCCTTAAAATAATACATACCAGGATACGCAATAAGTGCGAGCAGGACTTGGATGACACTCAGTTTGGCTTCAGAAATGCGTTCGGGACGCGTGAAGCATTATTATCTATCGACGTACTATTGCAAAAGTGTCGTGACCAAAGAAAGGAACTCTTTGCCTGTTTTATTGACTACGAAAAGGCATTTGACAGGGTAAAACATGCTGACCTAATGAAAATGCTTGCGGATTGTAACGTTGACACCAAAGACCAGAATTTCATTAAAAACCTGTATTGGTTCCAAACAGAAATTCTCAGGCGGGCTAGAGCAGATAGAGAACTGCTTACATTAATAAAAATCAGGAAAATTTCATATCTGGGTCATATACTTCGAGGGGAGAAGTATCACTTGCTCCATTTGATATTGAAAGGCAAGATAGAGGGTCGCCGAGGGCCTGGTAGGAGACAAATGTCTTGGCTGCGTAATATACGAGAGTGGACCGGCATTAGAAGTGTGGAGGAGCTATTCCGGGCAGCGCAAGACAGAGAGACATTCTCAAGAGTGATCGCCAACGTCGGGGGGACCTGATACGGCACGCAAAGAAGAAGATAATTTAGATGCAGGATACCTAACTACAGGTTATTAGACCTACGTCCATTAGTCACGTGATATTTTTTAGCAACTTTTTAACCCTTTCCCCCTGGTGATATGTGGTGAGGTTTTAGACTACCCCCCCCCCCCCTCCCCCTCCATACCCAAAATCACGTGTATTTTTTTAGTACAAAATATATTGAAATTTTCAAAATATTATCTTTAAATACAGGTATTATCTGATTCAATTTTGGAAAATTAAGCATCATGATAAAAATGTCCAGACAGACATTATGGTTACAGGTTGTTTTGACCACGGACTAGCGAGACTTTCTTTAACACTAACTAGTGGATGAGCATCTTGAAAGTCAGCTGTTGGCACTGTGCTTTGTTGAAGATCAACTTCGGTTTCATCAAGCCACTCGGTGTCATCATTTTCGCGCACTACGCAGAGAAATCTACTAAAAGATCATTCGCCCACTTTGTCCATTATTCTTTTATGGTATATTTTTGTTTCGCATCAGCCCACAACTCATTAAATTCTTTCTGAGCTACACTAGGTTTTTTCCCTTTTTATACTTTGCAATTAGGTCTTTATAAAGACCTCCTAGTTTAGACATTGTTCCACTTTTTTAGGGCAAAACATACGCGGCAACGATTTACGCATGTATTCGGAGTCAAAATCACAGACTTACTGGCGACTGGTGAGCTGAGCGGTTGTCGCAACGCGCGGGAGAATCGTTGCCTGGCAACGATGAGTCAAGGTCACGTACCGCTGTTTGGTTTAGAAAAATAAATTCACGTGTTATCTCATTATATCCCCCCCCCCTCCTTGTGATATTTATTTCCGAGTCCCCCAGCCCCTTTCGAGCCTCACGTGATTAATGGATGACAGCGCTTACCTAACACTTTCCAATTAAAATATGTATTTAAAATTGTAAACCTTTAATATAAAACATTTATTTCTGATTGTTTATTTCATCTTGGTGACCTTTATTTGCACTTTATTAAATACTAGCTTTTTCCCCGCGGCTTTGCTCGCATGGTATTAGGGGTTTCCCACTACCCCTCCTCCACCTTCCCTCTCCCCACTCCACTCCCCCCATCAACCCCCCTCCCCCTCTTACCCTTCACCCACCCCTCCCCACACTCTCCCTCCACCTTGCCTCTCCCCACTCCACTCATCCATCAACTCACCCCTCCTCCTTCCCTTTCCTTCCCTCCCACCTCTCTCATCCCACTCCGCCTCCTCCACCTTCCCTCTCTCCACTCCACTCCCCCCATCAATCCCCTCCCCCTATCCCTCCACCCACCCCTCCCCTCACCCCCTACCCCTCCACATTCCCTCTCCCTACACCACTCCCCCCATCAACCCCCTTCCCCCCACCCCCTACCCCTCCCCGCACCCTCCTCCATCCTTCCCCTTTCCCCTTCCATTCCTCCCCCTTCTCCCTCCCCTAACCCCCTCCCCCCACCCTCTTCCCCCTCCCCTTTCCCCCTCCATCAACAACCTCCCAACACCCCCTCCCCCCCTTCCCACTCCTCCCTCTCACCTCTCGCATTCCACACATTTATTCCCGATACATTCTGTTTTCAAACTGTTCGCGTACCACCTATTATAATTTTTTATACAAATTTCATAATGCCAGAACTCAACGGTAGTTTTATACAAAATTACGAACAAAAAAAAAGAATTATCCAATTTGGTGCAGTCGTTCGGTTTTATGCGCGCATACACACATTTCGGTGATTCATTTTTAGAGATAGTTATTAAGTACGACGCCAACAAAGCACTCTTTTTAGGGTGAATTGCCTAATTAAAAAAAAAAAAAACATCGTTTCCAATGTGACAATTGGTTCGCTTTTTTTCTGTCGTTTGCAATAAATCGATTTTGTTAGGGACAGTAAACGTATGATAAATAAATTCATAACGTCGGAGATTGTTCATAATGCCAGAGCTTACCAATATATTTAGCCTATAGATCTCGCAAATAATGTAGCTTTTTATTAGTGAAAAATTTTTTTAAATCCATTCAGTAGTTTTTGCGTGAAAGAGTAACAAACATACATCCATACAAACTTTCGCCTTTATAATATTAGTATGAGGATTAAACATTTATTTCTGATTATTTAATTTCATCTTGGTGACCTTTGTTTGCACTTTGGAATTATGCACTCTTAAAAAAAAAAATTTCACCATCAGCCAGCCGATTCTATTTATCTAATCATTTTTTTTTTTTTCGCAATTGATGTTTTTGTAAATTGTACCATCTTACCAGATAATGTGTTTTGATATCTTGTAGTGCGGGTAGTAATAACATCCGTTAATGTTACAATGTTTATTATTGAAGAGATTCTTATGGAGAGAGTGCACAACAGCCAGTACATCCCTTTTATACATCTCCATACTCGCTGTCTCGCTCTCATGCCGTCACACTCATACACATACATCACAAACATCATCAAAATCTTCTTCCTCTTATCCTATTCGGGTCGGGGACCCACTGTATCGACAAGGCACCTCCATACGTCCCTGTCTTGCGCTGATTGTGCGGCCTTCTTCCATGGCAGTCCCATCCTCTCCTCACACAGTTTCTGGAGTTGTCTCGCCCAACTGTGTCTGGGGCGGCCCACTGGACGTCTACCCCTCCCCCATATGTTATGTATATAAACCGTAGACTAAGAATTACTTGTACCAATCTGAAGATGGCTCTAACGAGCTGAAACCGGTTACGGTCAATAAAATTAAGTAGAATAAAGTTTTATATTTATTTTATTATAATATATTACCCTCGAATCGCACTCAGTATTTTCCTCGGAATTCGGTCATCAATCATTCTTAGTACGTGCCCAAGCCACCTCAGTTGCGATTTTTCTGTGAAGAGTAATAGTGGTTCAATGTTTAGATCGTCGAGTTTTTTATATGATCCCATTTCGTAACTCCTGCCACTCCTCTCAAGTACCTCATTTCGGCAGCTTGGACTCTAGAGCGTGTTTGTTCATTTAGCATCCATATCTGGTGACCGTAAGTAAACGTCGGGCGGTATATCGTTTTGAACACTGCCATCTTTGTCTTGATACTAATCTTTTTTATATAATGTGTTTACATATTTATAAAAATAATATATCTTACTAATATTATAAATGCAAAAGTTTGTATCGATGCATGTGTGTTTGTTACTCTTTCACGCAAAAACTACTGAATGAATTTTAATGAAACTTTACAATAATGTAGCTCATACATCAGAATATACATTGGCTATAATTTATAAAGTTAGCTAGGAAGGGGACGCGGGAGGAGAACGGGGACGCACGGGAAAGGTGATTCAGGGAGAAACAATGTATTTCTTTGAATATGGCATTCAACGCATGCCGGGAATCAGCTAGTATTATATAATCTACCAAAAATAGTTACCCCAGAAGAGCTCAGAGAAATTAATTTTCCGATTGTGCCAATTGGATACGGCGGCACTGAAGACATTAATACCACCACTGACTGCTAAATCTCTATGGATTCAATGCTCTATGTCTCAAATGTGCAGAGACAATTTTATATCGCCCTTGATGTGATTTTTCACAAAAATGGCACTATAAAAATGATCCAATTATTATTATTGTAATTAACAAGCCCAGACTTCCGTTCTTTTGAAGCCAAATGTGTGCTGAAACAATTAAATTAATTGGACAATTTTAACCCCTCAGGCTAATTTGTTCAGTTCTCGAAACAACTCATGTAGGTCTCATAGAAATTGTTGTCTCCCTTACTATAATAGTTATTTATTTTATTTAAGTTTTTATTCCAGCAAGACTGGGAGGGTAGTGCAATCCCAGTCTGCCATATTACATAAACAACTATAAAAGAAAAGAAAAAAAAAAAAAAAGAGTTTAAATATTAGGTAGGTACCTAATAAAGCATAAAATGAAAACAAAATTCATCACACAAATAACAAAAAATAAGCATAAAATTAAAATAAATAATAAGTAGAGAGAATTAAAAATAAAAAGTTAGAAATATATTATCTAAACGGTGTTAGAAAGAGAAAACACCACACTTTATATTCAAAGCTAAAAGTCAGCTACCAAATAATTCAAATGTAAGAAGCCAAAGTATAAGACCGTAATTTCCAAAAAAAATTATGAAACTCAAAGGGTTACTTAAGTTTTTAATAAAATATGTATGTGTTTTTATTTTTCTGCGTTATCAGTAATTTTAATTAGAACAAAATTTTAACCACCCTACCTTTGGGTTATTATTAAAAATTTAAACCACCCTACCTTTGGGTTATTATTAAAAATTTTAACCACCCTACCTTTGGGTTATTATTAAAAATTTTAACCACCCTACCTTTGGGTTATTATTAAAAAAGTAAGTAAAAAACATTGAGTTTTTTAAACGGCTGCGAAACTTTAAACTTTAAAGCTTTTTAAACTTTTAAATAAACCGCGCCACTTGCGTAGAGAGTACCACGCGGCGTGACTTGTATGAGAGAGACGAAAATGCCCGAACACATCCCTTAGCTTCGGAATAACGCAGGAACAAACTTGATGTATACTAACGTTTTGTGGGTTTCGGGTATAGTTATTTTTTTACCTGAACGTACAGAACACGGCTTGTTGCGTTCGGGCTATAATATAGCGGACATGTCACAAACGTTCTTATGGGTAGGGTGTTTAATAACCCTTTTTTATATTTGTGTTAAAATAATTTATGTTTAAAAAATTACATGTGTATTTGAAATTATAAAATTTGAAAGCATATTTCATCACCTTTCAAAAAAAACAGATTTTAGTCTTTGGATGCGTTCAGAAATATTCCATTTATTTGGATTTTATTGGAAAGTGGAATTATTTTGACATTCTGACAAAAAAGCCTGAGGGGTGGGGGTTAACTAGAGCATACTGAGGACAGAACTTTTAGAATTTTACCATGATATAATCTGTCAAAATGTTGATATTCTAGGAGATTCTCGCCGGCCGTCCAATAAACTTATGGAATCTATGACCTCTTGGTTCTCTCCGGCTATTTTAAAAGTTACTTGCCTAGCTCAGAAACCCAGCGAGTAATGAAGCCAAACCTAACCTAACCTAACAATATATTTTCCTTTCATTCCAGTGATCACGCATGACAAGACTGGGGGCAAGTAGCTACACAAGGCGGAGTAGGAACCAGTCAATGCACTGCTCGCTCTTATAGCGCTCTACAACTAAACAGCTCACGGCTAGCAGCGACAGGAGGCACAGCGACACAACTCAAGCACCATGGGTCGACAGTGGGACAAGTTCAGACTGCTGATATGGAAGAACTGGCTGCTGCAGAGGAGACACAAGATGCAGACCGCCGTGGAGATACTGGCTCCGGTCATCTTCGCCACACTCATGGTCCTCGTCAGAAGTCTCGTGGAACCCGAAATGGCAGACGAAGTGAACTTCGATTCGTTTGCGGCAACTAAGTTTTTCACTCCATCTTTAATAGGAAAGTGAGCACTTTTTAAAATATTTTTGTTTAAATCTTCTTCTTCATGTGGTGTCCTCTTTTATTGGGGGTTGATTTTATCTCCCCACAAGCTGCAGCTTTGGCAAAGGCTCTGCAAAGGCTCAGTGAGTCAAATAAGTTTGATGACAAAAACTCTGTTAAAACGCTTTCATATGCTTACAATTAAGTTTTTTTAAATCTCTTTCCATTTTGGATGATAATATAAACATATTGATCACGGTATTCTTTTTATACATATATCTTATATGATACAATAACATTAAAAATTCACCTATATCTTCATGCTTTTTATTAAAATACAATTCATATCAATCAAACCTTCAATAATCCAAAGTTAAGTGTCACAAACACTTCACCGTGTATTTAATACTCGAATTCCATATAAACCTATTAGGAATTTGTAAAAACACTTCATATAATCATGTTTGTAAAGATGAAAGCTTCTTCTCGTCTATCTTCCTCATCTCATGATGGAAAATCTTCATGTTATCTATTTATGCAAATCGTAATCAATACAGTTTAAGTACCATACCCGAGAGCATTTGAAAAAATTACTATATTTATTAGAGTTTTTTTCAGTTTTCTTAATTCTTGGAAAATGCGTAAATATGTAGCACTATATTTATTTTACTTGCAGAGATGGCAGCACTTCCATTTGTAGCATGTGTGTTCAATAGACGTTAGTGTATTAATATTTGCTATAGATTTTTTTGTTGAGGAAGAAATTTTCCAGCTATTTAAATTATGCCCATTTTAAATTGCCACCAAATGAATATTATTTATTTATGAAAACATTACAATTATGTATGTGCAATTCAACTGTGTGAATATATTTTTTTGTGAAAATCCTTTTATTTATTAATTTTTACTATTTTTTCTAGCACCACTGCCCCCCCTACTGCTCCCAACAATATACAATCGTTTAATTTCACAATTTCCTTCTCTCCCGACACCAAGAGGAGCAAAGCCTTAATAACACGCTCCATGCGCCATCTGCTGGTGGAGAATGTGGGCCCCTACGGCTATCTCATAAATATCAATAGATACATTGTTGGCTTTCCAAACTCAAAAGCAATGATGACCAGCCTCACTGATCCACTTGCGAATGAGACCAACCTGTGCGGAATTGAGTTTGATGATGAAATAATCGGTAAGTTGAATGCTTCATTAGTCTAAACCTTCTTAACATTTCATTCAGCTTCAGGGTTAACGGGGGTGGTATACAAGGATTTTATTCAAATTCTGTGCATTTTCCCATATTTGTTGCTATGTCCTGTTTGACGATTGAATTTCTACTTATTTGGTTATTATCAGTACGTCGCCTCAGTTCTTATTTGTCCAATAGACAATTATAGTTTATGTTAAATCTCCACTTTAAAAATAAAGTATAAAAAATGATAGTTAATCACTTAACTAAGAATTATTTAAACTAAAGAGACCTTTAGCTTTACGGAAACAGCCTTATCTTAACCCCTCCGCAACGTAAGCAGATATAAGCGTTAGAAATAGGACAGTAGCAAAGATATTCAAATACAGAAGAGATATGCTATGGTGTGCGCACAACTGTCGCCGGACTACGCGCTAATTAGCGTAGTTTTCATACAAAAAGAATTTGTTCATTTCGTTGATTTTTTGAAAATGTGCATTGATATTGGTTAAAAATATATTTTGAATAAGGAAAGAATTTGTTCATTTAGTTTAACGTTCGTTTGGTTTATTCGTTAATTATTTGTTCTTTTAGTTTATTTGTTAACACGTTCACGGGCAGTGAGTCACCCTACTTTGGCACTATTTTTTTGTATTAGATTTTTGCGATTGCTCTAGCATTTCCGTCATGATACGTACCAACCAACACCATCAAGTGCGACGCGAATGCTCTAGCAGACGAATCTCAATACATTTGACGCATACTATAGCATACGCCACCACGCGGGGTACGCCGGGCGAGCTGTAGGGGAAGGGGTCAACACTGTTTTATCTTTGTGTGCAGAAAAGGTCTCATGTGACAGTAAGCGATCTGTGGTTGTGTCAGCAGTGACAGTAAGAAATAGACTACCTATATTTTATAGGGATAAAGCAACTGCTCAAGCATATCTGACAAAAAAACTCAATAAACTTCGAATGCTATAGCATCCGCGACATAATTAAACTATCCAATGCGAATGCTATAGCATGCTCGTCCGGGAACGTGTTAATTGGTAAACAATATCGGCGACACCCGGAAGCGCAGACCGACATAGTAAAAACAGCAGATAGCACATCTACTTATATTTCAATATCTTTGGACAGCAGTCAAGTACAATAAGCGTGTTTATACGTCAGCGCGTGTGTTTCCATAGAAATCGTTCTAACTCCGTTATTGTTTTAGTTACATCCCTAAACCAAAAAGTAAAAGGTCTATAGTAGATCAAGCTGTACATCCCTATCAAGTCTATAGAAATACATAACAGGAATCAGCTGTCAGTCGCGTAGTTGACAAAAATATTTACCCGCGCAAATTTACTACCGGCGGCTCGTCCGCGCTCAACATTTTTAATTTTTATTAAATATTTTTATATGAAATGATAAAAAAGTGAGGTGACAAAAGTGTTTATTACACATATATACAATAGGATAAGTATTGTTGTTTACATAATCTGTGATTTTAGTACCGTTTTCACATAAAAAACATCACGTGAGTCATTTTTACCAAGTTTTAATGTTTGTGTTCTAAATTTTAATATTTACAAATGCTAATATTTATTTGTAATATAATAATTTCAAAGCTTATTCTATAACCTTTCTAAAACAGTTTTTACTATTCGGCTACGTTCAGAAATGTTTCATTTATAGAGCTTTAATTGTGAAGCGGTAATAACAAAAAGTTTTCGTAAAATGTCATTTCGATTGAGACAGTTTAAGGGCTTAAATGGCGAATTTCGGAGGGGTTAAACACCTATCATTGAAATAATGAAAGAAAACCTTCTCCTTCTGTAAAATTTTCTAATGATCTGCTGACAAATACGAACTAAGGCGACGAGTATAATTGCCACGGGTTTATAGATTACTTTATGTATTTGTTTGGGGAATACCTTACATGAATTTGATTGAACAACCTGTTTTATTATTGTCAAGCAGGTGGTCTATTAATATTATCAGACTACTATATATACTAGTCGTGAATACCCAGTGATGCCAACCAAACACTAGTGCAGCAAGAACATCAGTGAATATTTTTATTTCTGCCTTATTATACTTTTGATAGATTAGAAACATCTACCTGCGTGTCAAATCGTTTATCATGATTTGGACTAATATTTTCCATTCACTTTCAACAGGCAAGGACTTTTGGCCCGACAATGTGAAGATGACACTACATTTTCCGGCGGAGTTACGAACGCAGGGAATTCAGGCGCATTTCTTCAACTGGAAAACCAACTTCTTATACCCCATGTTCCAAACTCCGGGACCTCGCGCACCCAAGGAAAAGGCAGGAGGATGGCCAGGTAACATACATATTCATATGCCGTCTCCTTGGTTGAGGAAGTCAGCTAACATCAATGAGAATATGAGAAATTTCCTATGGCTTACATCAATGACATAATGAGACATGTTCTATGGCTTACATCAATGACATAATGAAACATGTTCTATGGCTTACTCAATGACGTAATGAAACATGTTCTATAGCTTACATCAAAGACATAATGAAACATGTTCTATAGCTTACATCAATGACATAATGAAACATGTTCTACGGCTTACATCAATGACATAATGAGACATGTTCTGCGGCTTTTACTCAATGACGTAATGAAACATGTTCTATAGCTTACATCAATGACATAATGAGACATTTTATATGGCTTACATCAATGACATAATGAGACATTTTCTATGTCTTACATCAATGACATAATGAGACATGTTCTATGGCTTACATCAATGAAACAATGAGATAGTTCTGTGGCGTACATCAATGACATAATGAGACAAGTTCTATGGCTTACATCAATGACACAATGAGATAGTTCTGTGGCTTACATCAATAATTAATTAATGTCATCCCCATGCACCACAGTTGGAGGGATGGATTCATAGGAGATGGATTCATGGAGGGATCATTACAACAACAACTTGGTAGACACAACAGTCGGTTTTTTTGACAGCTCCGTAATTAATATTAATATAGTGGCAATAAAGCAACCTAATAACATAACTCGCTTTAAAAAATAATAAATAGTGATACGCTAGACAAAGTGCCAATGATTGCGAGAGTGGCAGTGAAATCAATCATTAGTTAATTGAAGTGCAAAAAATTATTGTCATTGTGACCATAAATTAACTTTTGTAAGAACTGATAAAAAAAAAAAAAACCATAGACAATATATACTTATCTCGTCATAGACAATCTACATAAATCAATATTCACTTAAGGAGCATATTGATTCCAACATTGAACATAAATTAAGTATAAATCCTAAAAGTATAAGATAAATTAAATATTAATTAAACGGAAAATGGCAAATACAAGAGGAAAGGGATCTGTCGTTGAAACCGAAGACAAATTTAACATTGATAAAATTATTCAAATTATTGAAAAAAAATTTGAATCAATGAAAAGAGAAATCATTTCTAAAATTGATAAACAATCCCAGGAAACCCAAAAAAGCATAGATTTTATGAGCAGTCAGTACGATGATATAATAAAAAAACTAGAAACAACAATATTACAAAATAAAAAAATCGAAAATGAATTAGAAAACATAAAGAAAGAACAGCAGGAAAAACATATTATTATCAAACAACTTGAAATAAAAATATCAGACCTTGAGTACAAATCTCGGTCTAATTTCCTAGAAATAGCAGGCATTCCCCAAAAAAATGGGGAGCAGCAGATTGAAATCGTAAAAAAAGTTGCGGCGGCGGCAGGAATGGATATCCAGCACAAGGAGATAATTGAAGTAAAAAGGACTCCTGATAGAAGAAACAATGCGCCACCAAAACTGCTAGTGGAATTTGCTGATAAAACGACTAGAGATAATCTAATCTCTAAAAGGAAAAATATTAATTATGAAGACATAAAAGACATCACTACTGAAACAATCTATATTGCAGAAGAATTGAGCCCATATCAAAGGGAACTGCTCTGGAAAACAAAAAAAGCTGCCAAAGAAAAAAACTATTCTTACGTTTGGTGTAAAGATGGAAAAATAATGACTCGAAAAATGCCAAACGAAAAAATAATCTACATCAAACATATAGATGATATTAAAAATATTGTGTAAAAAAAGGCACTTCGAAACAACATTTATGAATTAAAGTAAAAAATGACTGACACTATACTAACCTCGGAACCAAGTGACCTATCAATGATAAACAACAACTCTTTTAATATATTGCACAAAAACATAAGAAGCATCAGAAAAAATTTTGATGAATTACAAATTTTACTGAAATATTTAAAAGTTAATCTACACATAATAATACTTACTGAATGTTGGATAAATCATAAATACATGAATTTGGAAATAGCTGGATATACCACTTACTCAAGTTTGAATAACAAAAGACAAAACGATGGTGTAATTATATACATTAAAAACGAAATAAAAGCCGAAGTTGAGGAAATTATTATCACAGATGCCAATTGTCTAAAAATTAAAATCGGAAAAGAAAAGGCTATATTAGCAATCTACCGATCGCCTTCTACAAGAAACATCGACCCATTTCTTAAATCCGTAGACGAGGAACTCTGCCTTCTAAAAGACACGAAAAACATATTTTTTATTGGAGATGTAAATATAAATATCCTAGAAAATGGACATCCCAAGAGAATTCAATATCTGCAGATGCTAGCATCCCATGGACTGGTAAGCTTAATAAATGTACCTACTCGAAAAGTGGACAGCACTGAAAGTTGCATAGATCATATAATGAGTAAAACAAAAGATATTACTCGAACTATTGTATTTAACTCAACTATAACAGATCATTATACAACTATACTTTCAATAAAAATAAACAAGTCAAATAAAATCAAGAAAAGACCACAAACAATAGAAAAAACTGAAATAAACTGGAATGACATTAAACATAATCTACAATGTACCGATTGGAAAAAACTGCAAAGTATGAACAATGCAAATGATGCATGGAATTTCTTCATAGAACTCTTTCAGAATAATATTCTCTCTAATACCACAAAAATTATTAAGAAAATCTCACATAAAAATGTACACATTAAACCATGGATTACACAGAATGTTATAAACTGCATAAGAAAAAGAGACGAGTTACACAAGAAACTAAAAAAAAATCCATACGATATACACATGTTAAGATTCTACAAAAGATATAGAAACATTTGCAAAAAAGTTATTACATATACAAAAGAAACCTACTACAAGAAAAAAATTGTAGATTGTAAACAAAATCCACGGAAAATGTGGCAAATAATTAATGAAATAACCAGTTCTAAATCTGCTACCATGACATCAATTGACGTGCTGAATATAAACAATGTCCCAAGGACATACGCTGATAATCCTGACCAAATTCTTGAATACGTCAATAAATTTTTCATAAATATAGGATCAAATCTAGCAAAGCAAGCTACACAATGTAATGACGCTATACTAATAAATGAACCCCCTGAACAAGGAAAGAAACTCGAGTTTAAGCAAATTACAGCTGATGATATCAAAAACACAATTTCTTCTCTAAAATCAAATGTTTCTTCGGGGGAGGACTTAATCACAACCAATGCAATAAAATATCTCTGTAAAGAACTTATCATACCTCTAACATACTTAGTCAACCTGTCTATAACTGAAAGCATATTCCCTACGGCTCTCAAAAAGGCTACTGTTATACCAATTTTTAAACAAGGATGTAAAAATGACATAAACAATTACCGACCAATAAGCCTACTCAACACATTTTCAAAAATATTGGAGAGAATATTAAAAAAACAACTCTTATCCTACTTAGAAGACAATAAAATATTATCGGAAACACAGTATGGTTTTAGGGAGAACTTAAGTACTAGTGACGCCATAGAAAAAATTACAGATATGATCACTAAAAGTTTAGACAGTGGAGAAAAAACTTTGGCAATCTTCATAGACTTACAAAAGGCTTTTGATACAATAGACCACAAAATACTTTTTGCTAAACTTACAAAAATTGGTATGACAAATACAACACTAAACTTGCTAAAAAGCTATATGATGGAGCGTACACAGAGCGTTCAAATTAATAAGAGAAAAAGCGAACCTCTCCTAATCAACCATGGCGTACCGCAAGGAAGTGTACTAGGACCAATATTGTTTTTGATATACATCAATGATATCTGTAACCTAGAAACAAGAGGAAAAATTATTAGTTTTGCTGATGACACAGTAATTTTATTTAACGAAAAAGATTGGATAAATACTTACAAAGAAGCGGAACACGGGCTTAGTCTCCTGCAAACCTGGCTTAAAAGAAATTCCCTCACGCTTAATGTTAATAAAACAAAATATCTTACATTTTCTATAACAGCCAGAGGGCAGCCGTCGGAGGACTTAAATCTCAAATTACACACATGCCAAGGAATTTATCAACAAAATCTAGGCTTATCATGCCTCTGTCCCACTATAGCACACTCCAAAAGCATCAAATATCTTGGAATTGAGATTGATGATAATCTCCGATGGAACTCACAAATTGACGTAATTACAAAAAAACTAACCAGGTACATATACTTCTTTAGAAACATTCGTAATATCCTCAACATAAACGATATTAAAAAAGTATACTATGCTTTGTGTCAATCACAAATAGAGTACGGTATAACTGGATGGGGGTCTGCCTTGAGCACTCACACAGAGCGACTCAATATAGCCCAAAAAGGAGTACTAAAGACAATACTGAAAGTTCCGCTTAGAACTCCGACGGAAGAAATATTTAATAACTTTCAAGTCTTCAATGTACAGAAACTTTATTCAAAAAATATTTTATTTAAACTGAAAAAAAACATATATGTATACTCCACTGCCCAACATAAATACTCAACCAGGGCAGTAAGCAATAACATCCTGGTTACTCCCAGTTTGAACACATCTTTTGGACAGAGAAATAATAAATTCCATGCTATGAAATTATACAATGCTCTACCAGATCAAATCAAAAATATAAAGGAAATGAATATATTTAAAAGAAAAGTAAAAACATGGCTGAGAGATCAAAGTGATAATAAAATTACAAACATCGTGAAGATGATATAAAGACAATCCATAACCAAATACAAATATTTAAAAAAAACTACAGGCCACCTCAGAACAGGAAATCCTAGTGAGGAGGTCTGTGAAAAAAAAAAAAGAATCTATACTTATACTATACATTATACATACATGTACAAACCTTGCTATTGAAACTAATAATAAATAAATAAAAAAAAATAGATTCATCACTCCTAGACCTACTGACCCCCGGATTCCTAACCACCCCTCATACCTTTTTCCATTCTAGAACTTCCTCTTTTTCCTTAAAGACCCTCCACTAGGCATCCCAAAAGATGACTTAGACCTCAGGGCCTCCTGTGTGGAGATGTTTTAAAAAAAAATCTAAATTACCCCATTTAAATTTGTTCCATTATTACAAACATGTTATTTATGACGCAATTCAGTTAACAGTGTATTTTTGTTTTCCAGGATATGTTCAAGAAGGATTTATGCCATTAGCGCACGCTATTTACAGGGAGTTAACAATGGAGATATCAAAAAATGTCAATCCGGGCACTTTCTTCTCTCCTCGAGCTATGCGTTTTCCCGAGGTGGAAATACAAAGATTCCCTCATCCCGTGTTTCTCAGTGACGACCTTCTGACGGCTCTGCAAGGGTTCATCTCCATCATCATCATGCTCAGTTTCAACTACACTTGCATCAACACTGTCAAGGTTATCGCCACTGAGAAAGAGAGACAGCTAAAGGTAAAGACTACAAACTAATACACTCAAGATACGTTTTAAGATTTTCACGGCCAAAAGTATTTTCGTTATTTGTTTTACATCTACCGGATCTGCCGGATCTGCCCTGATAATGGACACTGCAACAATGTCCGAAACGTTGGCTAAAGAAGGAGGTAGCGCAACATGGCAAAACACCCCAAAAACGAATAACGATAATACACTCAATTCTATTTTTATATGGGGGATAGATAATATGTTCAACAGAATACCGAGTTAAGAAATAAAAATACAGTACATAATGTATAGGAAATGGGTGTGAAAATTATTCGAGATGTGACAAATTGAAACATATCATTTTCGTGATTTATTTTGGGAAATTATGCCGTGTTGCGCTACCTCCTTCTTTAGCCAACTTTTCGGATAGCGTTACAGTGTCCATCATCAGGGCAGATGTGTAATCGATAATGGTAAACTATGTGCTTATGTACGTAGAGGCAATACCGTGTTGCCAGCTCCAATCCTCTGCGAGCTCATTTACAGTGTAACTTAAAATGGTTTTAGCCCCGTCATCTCTATTAATGTTAATGTAATTTTTCAATTGCCTCTGTAATTAGGCGTGCTCTACGTCTTTTGGGTCTTGATCCTTGAAGTCCTGAAAGACTAATATTCATAGAGACGACGGAGCTAAGATCGGTAGTTTTAATAGTGGAAGGGATGGATTCATAAGTCAGTCACTCTTGGACTCATTGACCGCCAGATTCCTATCCACCCCTCATACCTTTTTTCTTCCCAGAACTTCCTTTCCCTAAAAAGACCCTCCACAACCAAAGATGATAGAGGCACTGAGGGATTTTTTCTTCTCAGGGCTTTCTTTTTCTTTTTCTGTGTGGAGCAAATGTAAAACCAAATAATAATCGTAGTAAAAATGCTGCAAGTGATTTTTATTATTTATTATTATTATTATTGTTATTACCCTAATGTGTCCTGTAAAGGAAATTCATTATTAATATATTTTAATAACTGTAATGTAATAAAATATGAAACTGATTTATAAATACAGTGAATAATTACTTTTTATGTTTTTTTCCGTTTTGCAATAAATTGCTTTTTCATTACAGGAAGTGATGAAAATTATGGGACTCGACAATTGGCTTCATTGGACTGCATGGTTTATAAAAGCCTTTAGCTACATCATGATTACTGTAATATTCATAGTAATTCTGCTCAAAGTAAGTACTTTTTTGTTTACTTTTTTAACTCACCACTAAGTTGAAACTAATGCATTTACTCTCTGCATGTATTAGTCGGCTAGCGTAAGAATGCAATTAGTAATACTGCACTGATGTATTATGTACAACACAAGTGGTATAACACATAAAAATATTACATTATGGTTTCATTATTCAAGACAAGTGACATTAATTTTGATTAGTTATTGTGACATTACCAGGGCTCCATCGAAACCAGAGTCAAGTTAGCCTCTCAGTAGCTGGGAGTACTGTACAGGGCCCGCAGATACTTTAATAGTACCCAGCTGATGACCCTGTACAAATTGCAAGTGCGCCCCACTGTAGAATTTGGCAGCCACCTATGTGACTATGACTGTGCAGAAACGGCGGTCCCTTTTGATAGATTCCCTTATCTTAACAAGTGGATTGCAATCTTTAGCACACAGGCGTCAGATAGGTATGCTGTCCTTATTCTACCGGTATTACAAGGGAAGACGCTCTGAGGAACTAGCATCGTTGATCCCTTCAGCACTGGTGCATAGTTAAAAAACTTGCCAAATGCGCGCCCAACATTATGTACATGGTTGACATTTGTCGCATGAGAACAGGTCGCTTCTACTACCGTTCATGAGTTGAACAGTTCAGCTGTGGAACGATTTGCCGGCCTCTGTGTTTCCTCCCTCCTAGAACATGGATCTCTTCAAGATATATGTTCACTCCTTCCTCTCCTGAATGAGGAAAACAGAAGAGTTTTATTATAAAGACATGTAAAACAATTAATGTTAAAAAATATATTACATGTATGTACATAGTGTTCGGAAATTAGTGATACAAGTTTGAACCCACATTACCACCGCATTTCATTGTCATAAAAAACCCAAAAAACTTCTTCCTCTTTTCCGGTTTTTAAAAGGGTCTAATGCATTTAAAAATATAATAAATAGATGACAGTCGCCCTTGTAACTTTGACCTTAAAAACTCAACTTCGGACTCGGTTTATTAGAAAACGAAAATTTTTTCAGTAGTACCGGCATAAACGGTAGAACCAAACTTCCCTCCGAAAGTGTGTTAACATTTGTTTTCTTTATAATTGTAGGTGGAATGGTACGACACCAAGTCATCAACACTACCTGGTTACTCTGTGTTCACCTTCACTCCGTGGCATTTCATCTTCTTCTTCCTGATGATCTACATGGCCACATCCATCTGCTTCTGTTTTATGATTAGTGTTTTCTTTTCAAGAGGTATCTATGACTTACATATTTGTTTCTATTTTTTTTTCAGGTAGCTCTACTATCAAGATACATTCAACTTTTTGAATAATGCCAATAAGCCCGGAATAAAACCATTATTATTACCAGTAGTTTTGTGAGCAGTAGACCTCGCATTCAAACAAATTGTTTTTCTAATTTTATCTTATTTAATAAATCAAAGCCAAAATTTCCTCTGAAATCATGAGATTTGTAAGTAGGTAACCGCTTAAGGACCACGCCTGAGTATAATCGGGCTGCTATTGTGAGCTAAAATTACCACACCCGAGATAACTCGGGCAAATTTATTACTAATGTCGTAAAATGTTTTTTTTTTGGTTTTTTAAATTTTTTAATGATTACTGAATTGTTTAAATTCCTACCTACTTAATTATAAACCACACATTTTATGTAACTTTTTTTATTTCAAGTATGGAATTATACAATTTATTCAAAGATCGTTATATTATTTCAACGGCAATTCTTTTTTTCAAACTTTTTTCAGGCAGGTAGGTACCTTGATATTGAAAAAATGCAAATAATGAAGTACAAATAAAAATAAATTGAAGTGCAGTTTACACGCAATAGAAGCTAAACTTTACCAAAACCATCTCAACCAATACTTGAAAAGTGAGGCTATAATCAAAGCGACCAACGAGCGTAGACCTAGCATAATTTCCATTTCATATCTCAACCAACAGGAGCCTTTAAAAGTGGCACTAAAATTAATTATAGTCAATGAGCGCAGTTGATGCATCGCAGGTGCAGTAATCATAATTTCCGTTTCATCCGAAATCCAAATCACAGTGGGGCTATTGAAGTTTCACTTAAAAAATAATCTTTATTGAACTAATAACCGAGCACCATCTTGAAACGGAAACAGAACTTACAAACAAATTTAATTTAATAAAATGGTCGAGTTGAAACAGGACTTTGCTAAGCTCAGTCAACTGTTAATAACAATGAGATTGAAATAATACAGTTCTGTTTATACCTCCTTTGCGCTGTATATCGGCACACCTTAATGGGGGTAAAGTAAAAGCGCAGTTCCAATCTGCTGGCATTAACTTTGTTGTATCATAATAACAATGTGTTGGTTATTTCAGCAAACACGGCGGCCACCGTAGCCGGCCTGATGTGGTTCCTGTCCTACGCTCCCTATATGTTCCTCTCCAACGACCAGGTGCTACCATCTGTTGCAACGCGTCTTGGCGCCTGTCTCGCCTCCAACACGGCTATGGCCTTTGGCTTCGAGATCATCCTGGCCAATGAGGCCACTGCCGAAGGTATGAAATATCAAATGCAAGATTCAGAAGGATTTTTATAATGTATATTATAGATTTATGTAATCCTATTACAATACACATGACATAATTTATATAACTTTAAATAAATTAAAAATTTAACAATAATATATTTTAGAGTTCTTCCCTAAAATGACTCTTGAAACCTTCAAGGCCAATGTTGAAAATGAGAAGAGACCTATAGATATATAACTTAACAGCACCATACCTCTTGTCATGCTATTTAGGGGCAGAACATCTGTTCTACCAATGTGGAATAAGAAGCAAGTCGTGGTGTCGACCTTCACGATAGTTGTTCTGTACGAACAATCTATAGCAATCCAGGAGATACGGGCTGTCAATAAAATAGTTTATTATTATAAATGCTGCGACTGTAAGGGCCTAGCAAATCTATGTGATGCATAAATCACCGGTATTCACCATGCATTCTCAAATAAAGTTATCTGAGATTTTTTTTAGAATTTGTTTTAGTAATTCTATGTATTTTTGCTGGCGTGGAACTCAAACAACAGAAGCGTATTCTAATTTTGACATACAAAATACCTGTGACTGTTTCCTCTAAAGTACTACTTTTTTTTCTTAGGAGGAAACGGATATATCTTACTATGGCTCAGCTATGGCCACGGGAATTGCATTTAATTTTCTTTATACGTATGAGGGAGATGTATACTAATGATTGATTCCTTAGGGGGGGTGCAGACGTACATTCACCGTTTGTCTCATTTTCGACTGTTGTTATTTAGTGTGTAAGAAAGAGCTGCAGCATTATATATTTAAGAACAAAAGCAAAATCATCAGCGCATTGACATTTGACATTTTTGAATTTTTGGAACTCACTCACACTTCAATATTATCCTTGCAACTATATTCCATACTTTCAAAATTATCATCAAGACTAGTAGTATTGTAGGGGTTTACGGAGACATCACGGCGCGGTGTGTGAGAGAGACGAAAGAAAATGATTACTTTCTTCCTTTGGAGGAAACAGTACGTACATTGTATATATCATCCTTTGAAAGAGCTGCGGCACTATTGTGATAAGGAGCATATGTTTATTGACTTTTTTTATGCCGTCACAGTACCATAATCGTAGATCGTCACGGCAATAATAAAAGCGCTCATTGGATACAGTTGACTTATTTTTATAAAAAAACATGCTGATCCCAAGACGGTTTTATTTTATTTGGCAATTTTTCACATATTAATGTTTCAAAAAAATTTTAAAAATGATAATCAGATAAAATGGCGCTGAATGATCATTTGATGACAATGTTGTACATGAATTTCTGCAAAACAAATTCTCTTACAAGGTACATAAAAAAATCAAGAGACCATAAAAAGACAGACAATAAAACGTACAGTGAAACTCTCTTACGTTTATGTATCTCCAAGGGACCAGAAAAAACTTCTCAAGCATGAAAACTTCATAATTGGGTTTCTTTGTATGAAAACTTTGTATAGAGGTTTTACTGTATAATGAAATTTGCAGGTCTCCTCTGGTCCAAGATCTGGACTCCGACCACGATTGATGACACTCTGGTGATGGGTCACATCATCATCATGCTGGTGGTGGATGCGATACTGTACCTGCTGATTGCGCTCTATGTGGAACAGGTCTTCCCCGGCTCCTACGGCGTCCCGCAGCCCTGGTACTTCCCTGTCTCCGGGGAGTACTGGCGCTCTTCCTTCAGGTGCATGTCCGGTAAGCATGTGATTGTTATTATTGACTAGTAAAAAATCACAGGACAACTTCACTTGCCTTGTTCCACTTTTAAAAATTGCCTACAAAAACAAGCCATATCTATTCACATTTCAAATATAGAATAAAAATAATTGTCTGATAAAATATGGAAGTAACAAGGACGTTAAATATTTTACTTAGGTAGGTGCTCCAAAATCGTCTCTAACGGGTGGTAGCCAAAAAATAATTTTGACAAAAAGTAGATAAGTGGATATGTACTTAATTTTTATTTTTAACTGCATGAGCGAACTCAACCCAGAGATGCCAATATCTTGGAAATGATGTTGTTTTAAGGAGATGGTCTGCATAGCTCCTGTAATCACTTACGCTGTAGGCCAATTGGGCTCTCTCTCGTGTTTTACCTTCGCTCCTTGATAGTAATTACTTTCACAATCCCTTTAATAAATTTATCCAGGGTTGTCTTTGAATATTTAATCAAGAGTTGAAGAGACATTCATAGATCTCCTAGTTGCACAATCTATAAAACCAGGCGCTTGCCGGTGACTTTGTCACGGCAACAGATTTGTTTCAAATTCCATTAAAAGTCTCTTAATGCCACATTGCCGCCCGCACGCACCTCCATATAATGTATTTTGAAACAGCGAATAAACCGTTGTCCTGGCAAAAATCACCCATGTGCGCTTAGTCTAAATCTTTCAAATGCCTATCTCAATATTTAATGATCATTCCAAATTTCTGTTTTGAAATTGTTGATACATGTTACAATTAAAACACCCTTTCTAACCAGTTTTAACTCTTTATATCCAAACTACTCTGAATAAAACCAAGTTGAGTCCCAAATTAATAAGAAAAACAATGTAATGACTGTAATTATATCCAAATGATTAACCATGCATAATATTTGTGATGAAGTATCAAATTATAGTCATTTTTATATATTTACAGTTGTGGAAGATATACCACATGACAATGAAGAATTAAGCAACGACGCCATAGAAGCGGATCCAAAAGGACTTAACATCGGAATCAATATAAAGGTAAACCACAAAAACTAACTTAATAGCTAACCACAAGAGTAATTAATATAACAAATAGGTAGAGAGGATGAACTGCCAAACAACTTATTCTTGGCCCACACTTCTTGCTTCATTCACTTTCATACATCGCCCCTTAAATACCCTTCAAGGAATTGGGATACTTGATCGTGCTATGACTTCCTCAGACGTTTCCGACATCTTCTACCATTCACATTCACGTCATACTTACTCTTTCATCGTTCATCCTCAACTTTGTCATAATTAAATATGATTGATAATTTTTTTTTTGTTAAATCTTGTATAATGTACGTAGCTTGTCACATCTGTTTAAATTTATGTTTCCTCCTTTCGCAGAACTTAACCAAAATTTACAACAAGAAAGTAGCCGTGGATAAATTAACTTTCAAAATATTTGAGGACCAAATAACAGTTCTCTTGGGACACAATGGTGCTGGAAAAACTACTACGATGTCCATGCTAACAGGTAAATTATTTCTTTTTATAATTTATTTATTCTAGCTTTATTTTAAACTGCCTTGTTTCACAGATCTGAATAAGCAGGTACTTCCAAACCTTCCTGTTTCATTTCTCCATTCCCATTTCCATTTAGCCTCTTGAAATTCTCCACAGTGGTATGGCATAGTTCCGCACCATCATGGAACCGGATGACTTCCAATATAAGAAGATAGGTACATGAATGTGGGCAATTCTCAAGAAATACGGTACATACTCGTATATGTATTGAAGGGTTCCATGCCAACTCAGAATGAAACCAATTCAGAAACACCTCAGAAAGGTCATTAAAAGCTATGAAAAAATAATTTTAAAATAGCCGGTAATCCTAACCTAACTTAACCTATTTAACCATTTTTTTATATTTTTTTATCATCACTGTAAATGACCTTTCTGAGGTGCTTCTGAGTTGGTTTCATTCTGAGTTGTCCGGTCACCCTTTTGAAGTGAAAATTGTTGACTGAGATCATTTGATGCTTGATACAGTAGAAGTCCATTAGTCCGGCATCCAACAGTCCGGAATGCCCGATAGTCCGGCATCGGAGCTATTCGGAAGTTTTCGGGATAGATTGGGATCATCCGGAAGCGCTCGGTATTGTTCACAACAAATTCGAAGCGTCTTCGCCATTTTTTTGTGGATTGTTGTTTTGTTTGCATTGCAGTAACTTTTTCAATTTCATTTGTGACTTTTTAAAATCTAAGTGAAATATGTTTTACAGTACGTGTACATACATTGACATTTGATAGACCGGAATTTTCGATAATCCGGCACCGAGCCGGTCCCGAACGTGCCGGATTATCGGACTTGTACTGTATTTGATTATTCATTCGACCTTTGATCACTAGTTGACTTAATACCTATACATATACATCGAAATTTGTCATTGGACGTAACTAAATAATTTTTAACACACACATATATTATTTATTTATTCATTTTCAGTAAATTGACAGTTTACTTTTTATCAGTTTGTACATGTCTCGTGTAGCCAAAATAAAACCAGTTATGGATTTTCTCCGTGTGACTTTACCTCTAATAAGACAACATACTAAATAATAATTAAATTCAATTAACTAACTTCAGGAATTGATTCGACAAGATGGTAGAAGTAAAAAAGATTAATTACTTTTTTTTTTTTAATTCCTTTATTTTTTTCCATTTTAAAATATATTTTCGTAGAAGAATATATTTTTTTCATTACATGCCATTCAACTTTTTAACCTTGAAACTACCTTAAAGCTTTGGAATTTCGAATAATTATTTATCTTTTTCACTTTTACCATCATGTAGAATCATCTCCCTTTAATCCCATCCCACTTTAAGTTGGCCGCACTAGTCTAGGTAGTTTCCAACCTTCCTCTCCCGCATTTTCTTCCCTTCCCCACTCCCTTCATCCTCACAAAATACCCCAAGCAGAGATGTCATAGTACCACTGACTCCGGATACTTGGGACTCTTTTTCTCCCATTCACTTCAGCATCATGTATTTTCCTTTTTTTGTTCATCCACCCATACCATCACATCATAATTTTAACCTCAAATTGTTTGGCAGGAATGTTCCCCCCGACATCGGGAACGGCTACGGTGAACGGCCACGACATCCGGCACGACGTGGCAGGCGTGCGTGACTCACTGGGCATCTGCCCGCAGCACAACGTGCTGTTCGCCGACCTCACCGTGGCAGAGCACATCTACTTCTACGCGCGACTCAAGGGCGTGTCGGGCTCGGCGCTCAAAGAGGAGGTCAACAAGTATGTCTCGTTACTCGACCTGGAGAGTAAGGTACGTCTGATTTGGTTCCAAGACAAAACAGAATAGTGACAAAACAAGATTATGCATCTTGCCCTCCTGCAAACCAACAGCATCCCGAAGCTCTATTCACGCAGCAGTGTAAATCTGACAGCCACATGCGTGCAGTACTACTGTTACGGTAGATTAGTATTACTGTTACGGTAGTCTCTTGGAACTGAGATTCTGTGTAGAATCCCAGCATCCAATCCTCAAACATTTAAAAATTTGCTTATTTTTCAATCCGGGAACCATTTATTGGATAACCAACACTCCTGCCATAGGTCATCCCACGTGGTTCGCTACTTTTAGTGACTGGGCAGGGGTGCCCGGGTTCATAGGGACAGGTTCGTCTAGGACTTGGTGGCAAATGCATTTGCTCACCTAGTGTGTGGCGGGCCGGATCGGGAGAGACTAGTTGAGAGAGGCCTAACCTAAACCTCTCCAGCCAGACTCTCTCGACCCATCGCCTTGCACCGCAGTGTGAGGAATGGATTCAAACGTCCATCATTCCTGCACACATTGACCCGCAGATTCCTACCTATCCATACCTCTTTCCTTCCCAGAACTTCCTCTCCTTTCTTTGCCTAAAAATACCCTCATCATAGCATCCCCAAATATGACATAGGCCCTGAGAATTTTTTTTCTCCTGTATGGAGCTATTGTAAAAAAAAATCCTAGTCATGACAGCTCTAACACCAATTCTGTTAGATTAAGTTACTTGACAAGTAATATCCCAACACAAATTAATAATGTTTCGTGCTTCATTCAGCGGTTACTAATTAAAGAATATTTGTTCCCTTCCAGCGTGATGTGATATCCAACAGTCTCTCCGGAGGCATGCAGAGAAGACTGAGTGTGGGAGCCGCCCTGTGCGGGGGCTCCAAAGTGGTCCTGCTGGATGAACCATCTTCCGGTATGGATCCCTCGGCCAGAAGACATCTTTGGGACTTGCTGCATGCAGAAAAGAAAGGTAAGAATAATTGGTTGGAATTTAACCCCTCAGGCCTCGACCATATTCTGTCAAATAAGTCAGAATATTTCCACTTTGCAATAAAATCCAAATAAATGGAATATTTGTGAACATTTCCGAAAATTAAAAACTGTTTTTGAAATATGCTTTCAAATTGTATTTTCTCTTTATACCGCTTAGATCATATTTCTCTTTAGTAAGGGAGACAAAGATATCTATGAGACATGTATGTCTCATGTTATGTCTGGTCAGTGGTTGAGTGGGCATAGCGCTTGGATCCCACCCGAGCGTTGTGTATTCGATTCCTCGACTGGCTAAGTCCTCCATCACAACACAAGCAACATTTTCGGGCTTTCTGTGGTGGTAGTAGGAGATTTTCAAACATTGTTGGGTTATTCGTAACCCGGGAATGTTGGTCTTTCTTTAAAAAATAAAAAAAAAAGTGTTGTTCCGAAAAGCGAACAAATTAGCCTGAGCGCTTAAATAACTTCTTATTACTAATTAGTCTTCCAATCTTAACAGCCATCCGACATACATATTAAAAACAAACGATGTATCTAATTGTGCTCTATTGGAATCATTTCACGCAGGTTTATTTATAGCTACTCTTCGAAACTGTTAACATCTTTCAGAACTTATTTAGCAATAAAACGATTTCGTGCTATTTTCACCTCTAGTACCACCTAGCAACTAATAATCAATTATTTTTTTTTTAAATTTTATCTTTTCTATTATATTGATGTTCTAAATTTATACTCTTTTTTTTTCAGGTCGCACGGTTATCCTATCTACGCATTTCATGGACGAGGCAGAGGTTCTTGGAGAGCGGGTCGCCGTTCTGGCCGGGGGACGCCTGCGCGCCGTGGGCTCGCCCTTCCACCTGAAGAAGAAGTTTGGCTCGGGATACCGTCTCACGGCGGCGACGCGTGGCCTGCCATCGGCCCCCGTCACCGCCCTCATCAGGAACCATATTCCACAGGCGACACTCTATTCAGACATTGGTAATTGATTCTGGCTTTTTCAAAAGAATTTGGTTTAATTTTGAACATTATTATCTCTTGATTAACCTTATACGGAAGTTATTACTTTGAAAACTCAATCAATAGTTCTCGAATGATTGTTTTCTCGCATTTGTTGTTTATTTCTGCGAGTCCTGAATTAATTTCATGCAAAACTTGCAAAATTAAATCAGCATAACGATTTTATATCTTTTGTGGGATCGTTATCGAGATAACGGACGTGATCTCCTGTCAGATTTTTACATATTTACTGTCATATATTTTAGTTTAGATCGTTTTAAACACGAATTCCTGCAAGTATGCGTGATTATTTATTCATTAAATGGACGTTGTACATAAAAAAAGCAAATAAATCACACAAATCTGACAGGGGATCACGTCCGTTATTCTATAATAATCCCACAAAAGATATAGAATCGCTTGATTGTTTTCTCGCATTTGTTGTTTATTTCTGTCAGTCTTGAATTAATTTCATACAAAACTTGCAAAAATAGATCATGTCGATAGTTCTCGAATTATCGTTTTCTCGCATTTGTTGTTTATTTCTGTCAGTCCTGAATTAATTTCATACAAAACTTGCAAAAATAGATCATGTCGATAGTTCTCGAATTATCGTTTTCTCGCATTTGTTGTGTATTTCTTCCAGTCCTGAATTAATTTCATACAAAACTTGCAAAAATAGATTGTTTAAAGCACTCAGTTTTTGCACTATATATTTTTCTTGATCGATCGTTCAATTCCGTAACTAAATAATGCTTGGTTTCACACCGTAACTTTGATATTTGCTTCAATGGAGCTTGAATACCCAATCTCTGGTTATAGACTGGTTATACCACCAATTATATTTCTGATAAATTATTATTTGACAAAATAAACTCCTTTTTAGGTTCGGAACTCTGCTATTTATTACCCGATGATCTATCTGGTGTCTTTGAGCCCATGCTGAAAGAATTGGAACTGAGGCAGGATGAGCTTGGTCTAACTAGTTTTGGAATATCAGCCACCACTTTGGAAGATGTATTTATGAAGTTAGTACACCGGAACTACCATTTATAATACTTATAATTTTCCTATCAAAAATGGGTCAAATTATCCCACATATATATTCCCAATTAAATAAGGTGTTCATTCCTGCTTATGTGTCAGATCTCGGTTATAATTTCAATTGTTGGATTCCAGGGTCGGAGCAGATGCTGTTGAAATCGTCGATGACCAAGATCAAATAACATACAAGGAAAATGATTCAAATGGCGTTATGCTGATTGATGAAACACAGAAGAATGGCCATGCACTCAACGGTAAGTTCTCAAAGATAGTATATCTCTCCTACCATAAGTTGGAAACGAGGGGGATTTTCATTTTTAAAGCACTTCTTCTTGGTACTTGGTTCTCTTCACATCTCAAAAGATTCTTCAGTTGATATACATTAACTTCTAGATACAAAAGGTTCTGCATTTAAGAAATAATTATTATTTGGTCCCTTGAAAATTGAAGAGAAATAAATTTTTAGCACACATAGTACATACAAGGTTCTTTTATCAGCCGAGCTATTCTCTATTTTTTGTGGGAACGAGATCGATATCGCGCGAGATCTCCTGTCAAATTTGTGTGATTTTCTCTGGCTGTCATTTGCTTTTTCTACGGGCCGATGTCAGAATTTCAGATATGAGCTGTTACGTATGTTAATTTAGGTTGTTTTAAACACACATTCCTGCAAGTATGCATGCTTATTTATTCATTTAACAGCGATAGAAAATCCCGCAAATCTGACAAGAAATCTCGCTCGAGATCTATGTCGATCGAGCTAGACCAAAAACGTCCCAGAGCGACCTTACATTTTAAAAGCTATGTATCTCTCTTCCTCTCATGCAAACTTTGTATTTTTATTTTAACCAGAAAGAGAATGAAATAATGCTTCTTATTGTCTTTGAAATATGAAAGCCATCTTGTGTAGATATTTTACAATCTCGATCCAAAGTGACGGTTTCAGAATTTACGCACGAAACTGAGGCTTCCGGATTGTGAGGTGCGAATATATTGAACCAAGCAGACGGGTTAAGAAATAACTTGTCCGCATAATGCAGGGATATCTCTAGCATGGCGGATGAAAAAATACACCAAAGCTGTTTAACAATCTTAATTTTATGCAATAAAATAATGTTACATATCCTTCAGTATCGCCCTCGTGAAAGACCACCATTCAGAATTGAAACAGCTTGAAATGGTGTACAACCTTCCTTTTCCACTTCTTCTTCCCTTCCCACTCCCTAAAGTCTCGCAATGTATCCCTATTGGGGATGTCATGGTCCCACTGGCTCTGGACAATTGGGAGCAGTTAAAGCTTAAAGTGCTTCACATAAAAAAAATTAATAAAGTAATAAATAGGAACAGAAATGAAAAGCATGTTTCCCCATTCGTGGGATGATGTCATTGTTATTTCACGATATGTCTGTTTTCCTAGGATCCAAGAAACTTGAAGAGGAAAAACATTATTACTCTATCGATGCTCGAGTTCGACGTAATGAAATAATTGGTAAAGAACACACAAATAATGTCATGTGGAAATTATCTAATGAATAGTTTCCATACTAATAACCAAATGCATGCTAATTAAAAAGTTATTATTGTTATTAACTAATAATTTTGGCAATGATAAATCTGTACGTCATCAGAATGTTGTTCTATTAATTTCAATTAAAATATTTAGTAACTAACTAGCTCATAATAAATTCTATGGTTTACTAGTTAACATTACATTTATTATAGTTTTATTAACATGCTTATGTAACTACATCAGTCTTTGAATATCATATTATCATTATGTAATTCACAACATACCAATATAAATTTACAATAAGAAACTCCAGTCAATTAAAAAATATATATTCCTCTCCAACTTAAATACTGGTATTTAAAAAATAATAATTAAGTTTGAATTTTTCAAAGCCCTCCAAAACGATACGAAGGTATGCTTGACAATATACGTGCCTCTCTTTTGTTGGTCAACAGAAAGGCCATTCCCCCAAGGGTTAGTATGAAATCAACAAATCACAAAATAAATAATTTTCAATAGGTAATTTAAAAAAACATGAATAACTTGTGAAATAATTGTATACCCTACGATATTCAGTGGTGAGACCCATGTGCGAGTCCATCCAGTGCGAATGCCGACAAAGTAAATACACTAATTAAGCATATTGTAATGCTTAGAAGAGGTGAAATTTTAGAAGAGCTGGAATAATAAATTAGTAAGATGAAAATAAATAAACTATGGACACGAAAAGAGATTAATAGCAGCATAAATAAATAATTTTAGTTTAGCATCTTCGCTCCAATGCCACGACATTTCCACGCGTATACAAATGAACTCTGTCAAAACGGCGGGTTTGCGCATGTCAGTGCGCAGGGATGTGTGGTGTGATGATACTCGCCTGAAAAAATAGAACAAAATGTATTGAATCCACTAAAGAGCTGCCTAACCCACTCTACTAAAATTGTGGTGTTCGGACGCATTTAGTTACTTATTTGCTATACTCTCTACTCAACTAAAATACTTGGGGTGTGCGAATGGCTGTTTAAGGTTGTAATAGTTTTATAAAACGATTTATTAATTCTATGTACAAAACTTATATATTCAGAATCAGTATTTGTTGATCTGTGTATGATTTTTTTTAAAGCCATAGTATTTTTTACTGGAGTTACTTATTGTGAAGAATTTTTAAATACATTTATGTACAAGGTGTCCGGGGGTAAAGTGCACAAACTTCAAGAGGGGATTCTACATGATGGTAGAAATAAAAAAATTTAATAATTTTTTTTGAAATTCCAACTTTTTTTTTTCCATACAAAAATATTTTTCCATAGAGGAATATCATTTTTTTTTTAAACAATTCAACTTTTTGTACCCGAAAACTACCTTAAAACTTTGGAATTTCGAAAAAAGTTGTGTATCTTTTTTACTTGTACTATCATGTAGATTTTAGGATCACCTCCCGAAGTTTGTGCACTTTACCCCCGGACACCTGTATCTAGTGCATTAACCCCAAAATTTGTTGTGTGTTATGTATAAGTAAGTATTTTTTTGTAGTTCTTAACAACTAATAAGTATTAATAAATTCTAGTATTACATTATAATTTATTAATTATTCGATACATATTAGTTACAAACCACCAGTTAATACATAGTTTTAAAATATTTCCTATAACGTCTTCACTGAGAAGAAATAATTTAAAAGACAGTTTAATAAATTATGTTCAACCTTATGTATTCCCTTAAGATCATAAGTGCCTTGTGACATTAAGGGAATATGTATACAATGATGCATGCAGATAAATTCATTATTAGTTGTGTACAATTTTTGTCACTAACATTCAACTTTAATTAAAAGTATGTATTACGAGATTGGTGTATAAATTGCAATTGCCAAAGAGGAAAGGACGATATAATGAATAAATTATACTAAGTTAAAGGCCCTTGAAAATAAAAAATTTATTACGTAATCATGTCGTACTGACAAAAATTAATTGTGTGTAATCTTGACATTTTGTTAAATATTTAATTGTATGTAATAATGTCATATTGATAAAAATTTAATTGCACATAATCATGTCATATTGATAAAAAATTTATTGCATGTAATCATGTCATATTGATAGAAATTTAATTGAACGTAATCATTAGTAGGCGGCTGGCAGAGGCAAAACTAAAATTCTAGAGCCGCTCATTATTAAAGACAAAATAATTAAATTATAGTTATTTAACCGGTCACATTTGTTTTATGGGTCCAACCATAGACATCCAAATTTAATAGACCAGAAGTTACAGATGAGGGGTAAAACCAAACTATGGAGGGTGAAGAGGGGAAGATGACTGTGATTTGTTAAAAAATCAATCTCACAGTATACAGGCTTCTCGCATTATAATATCACCATTTAGTTCTTAAAAGCAAAACTGCTTTTTAATGAATAGACCTTTTTACATGGGAGCGCGAATTGCCCACCACGTTATTATCATATTTGCGTAGTCGAAATCGGCAAAAGAAAGTTCGCCCTTTTTCACACGGGAATATTTTGTTGCCGTGTTTAGTTGAGACACTTTTACAAATGTTTCATAATTTACTTACCCCTGTAACTCACTGGAGAAACGCCCACATTCGCTACGTTCACATATATTAGGGCATAATGTATAGAACAAGCTCTCACTTTTGTTCGTAAAATGTGCGATGTGACCAGCGCGCTGCTCAGGGCAAGAATGATGACGTCACATTTTTTAGATTCAAGCGACACTCTCGTAAGCCCGGCTGGCTCCAAGGCGGAACTATAGCCGGCTCCATGGGGAGGGGGAAATAATATGTTTTTATCACTTAGGGCAGGTCCAGATATATTCATATGTCTATGGGTCTAACAGACTTAGCTATAAAAGATCATTTGGTTTTGGCCTATTTCAACATATCGCTAGCCATATATTTCCAATGTTTTTGCCTCTGCCAGCCGCTTACATTAATCATGTCATATTGACAAAAATTTTCATTTCATATTGATAAAAAAATTGTTGTTTTTTAAAAAGATTTAATTTCAGTAATTCTTAAAAGACTACAATCATCTAACTAAACCAGTAAGGAAGGTTCTATAAAAGTGATCCCATTATTATTATAATTAGTTGGTAGTATATTGTCAATCAAATATGCATGACGACCTAGTTTATGAAATTGTGTACATACTTGGAATGAATTCTAACTGTATTTTATGTTTCAGAAAATGACAAGTGTTCGGATATTCGGTACACGGGCTTCCGCCTGTATATGGACCAATGGAAGGCCATGCTGTACAAGAAGATGGTGGTCACTCTTCGCTCGTGGCTGCTGAGCATCCTGCAGCTGGTCATCCCGGTGCTGTTCCTCATCATCGCCATCATGGTCTCCCGCATGTGGCAGACATCCGTGGACCTGCCCGGACTGGACATGACCATAAGTGAAAGCTACACCGACACGGTGACTCTGGTCAATGCTCCTTCGGATGCAGATGCTGTCACGTTAACGAGACAGAAGGTTTACAAGCAGTTCTTTGCGGATGCCAAAATTGATACTCTGAAAGTTGTGGATACCGGATCAAAGACCATTGATGAGTTCTACTTGAAGCAGGTCATTTTAAATCTGTTTTTTACTAACTTAACCTAATTTCATCAATAATTTCTGTTCTAACTTGACGCCTAAAGTTGAGATATTTCAACCTCGCTAGACACAGAGTTACTGCTAGACATCAGATTATGTACGCCAACAATGCTTTAAATATAATATAAAAACAAGAAATTGTCCAAAATTTGCTTTGTTTCTGAAAAAGCTAAAAATGCTGGGACTTTTAACATCATCTGCCGACACCACTGTGTGACGACAGTCATTATGTACATATTTATTAATAAGTTAGGTGTGCCTCATATGTCATACATGTCTGATAATGTTATATTATCGTGAAAACAAGCTAATGGGTCCGAGTAGTTAAATTTCTCCCTATAATAAATAGCTTTTGTCGGTTTCAGCTAACTTAGCAGTATTTTCCAAATACAGTGACCTTTTACTGGCATATTTATGATTCAATAAGCTCAAAGGTTATTTATTATCCTAGAGCTATATTTATTCAGTTTTATTTTTCGTTATCAGTACTCAGGCCCCAAAACAATAAATTCTGTACTCAATGTGTCAAGTAGATCCGTTTGGTTCTGTGCCTTTCATTCTTATGTTGTACAGAGCTATACATATCTGTAAATCCACAATGAAAGTAAAATCTTGCCAAAATGTCACAGTTATATATGTACATAATATTGTATAATTATGTACATATATAACTGTGACATTTTGGCAAGATTTTACTTTCATTGTGGCTAAATCTTGCCAAAATGTCACAGTTATATATGTACATAATATTGTATGTGCTTGAACATTACATAATTTTTATTAGCGAAAGTATTTCATAATCTTCTGGCAAATAACGTGCCTAGTATAACAGTGCATTGACACTGTCCAACAATTGGTACGACCTCGCTGTGGAGAGTCTAACGTGTTGGACACCATCCAGCAATTAGATGTCTGACAATGCCCTGACTTGGCACACTCTTCTTCCGAGACATGAGGAGTTGAAGAATTGCGATGCCATTCTCAATTTGTGCAATTAATTGCCTACACCGAAATGCAACAAACCTGTGCAATTTACTTTAGGTCAAAAAATAGTAACCAGTTTACCTAATTAATCTATTAGTTCATTTATTCCTATAAATAATAACAACATAGTGTTCTTCCCTTTTTCTACCATATAATCACACCTTTTCTGACCTCTGAAGTTCTGATTCCAAATTAAAAATTTCCTCAGATAAGGTGAAAAAAATTTTAACCTACAAAAAATTGAATAATTTCCTTCCGTTATGTACATAATTATAATTAATAAGTTTCTATAACTCACGAAATATTGTTCATAAATTCCCTACTTTTACAAACTTTTTTTTTATCAGAACTGGGGAAATTAGTGATTTTCAGTGATGGCCACCTTTTCCCGCCAAATCTAGCTCTCAAAAAAAATATAAGAAAATTTATCTATGACATAAATTATTTAAAAATAGAATACATTTCAGTATTTATGCGTAAATCCAAGGTTTGTAGAAAATGCTTAGCAAGGTTAGCTCATCGTAGGGGTGTCCACTTAGAAAATACATCGATGTTTTTTTTCGATGCAATGCATCGAGGTTATACATCGATATTTTCCGATGCATCGGTTAGAAACATCGATGTTTTCTCAAAATCGAGTACTTTTTCTAACATTGCATCACAAAGCTGTAGTCAGCCTTGTAACACTCCATATAAACAATCTAATTTTTATTATCTAATTCTCCTACTTGTGCATGTGCTGTACACTGTACACGCCTGTTGTGTCTAAAAGAATTATTTATAAATCTATGTTCAGGAACTAAGAGAAAAAACGAAATTTCATGAAAACTATGTTTATTGAAAAAAAGGCAATGAAACAATATTTTTTTTATAATTACAAAATTTTAATATGCAGATGATAGATTTTCGCTCGTACTATTTATTAAAATAAAATTACTTTTGCCACGGCTCCTGCAAAGGTGTCAAAATGTCGAGAAGTTCTATATCCTATAATCTTTTGGAAGACTTTGCACAAACAAAAGCTTATTTCCCCCCTTCAGTCTAAAATGTGATTTAATGTTTTTATTCAAACTCGATCACCGAGACGAAACCAGAACAGACCAGAGACAAAACAAACCAACTTTTTTTAATTCTCTCTCGCGCAGTGCTGCCAATGTCAATTTCTAATTCTTTTTAAGCGGCCGACAACGGTCAATAATTAGCTTTACACATCAAAAAAATATAAATATTTGATGTTATATCTTTTAAATTGTTCGAGATCAACTAAAGCAGGAAAAATAGGTATAATCATTAGCTGGTTACCATTGATTCAATGTTTTATGGAAAAACATCGATACATCGAGTAAATCAACAGCCTTTGAAAACATCGGATTGATTCGATGCATTGTATAATAAACATCGAGTGAATTCGATGCATCGATGTATATCGAATATCCCTAGCTCATCGAGGGGGTAGAGCGGTGATTAGCTAAAAATTGGTGACGTAGCTTGTAGTCCATGTTTCACTGGGAGATTTGAATTACCCACAATACAAGTAAAAAATATCATTCGTTTCGAGTGTCACTTTTCACTTCAAATTATGTCACGCGTTCGAAATTTCGAAAGTGACCTGACGAGTTTTTTTTTTTAAAAAGGCCCGCATGAGCTAACCTTATTAAAAGCATTTTCTACAAACCTTGCCATAAATCCACATCCTTTTTATTTTTAAAACAATGTTTGTGGTTTTATCCACCTTTTTAATGATCAATAACTTATTTAATGTGTTTTCCAGGCTGAATATGACATGCCTCAGATGAGGGTGCGGAATTTGGCCGGAGCCACGTTCAGCAACAGCAGCAATGTGAAAGTTTGGTTTTCTAACTTTGCCTACCACGACCTTCCCATGTCCATGATGTTGACCCACAACGCTATTCTTAAAGCCGAATCTCCAAATTCATCTTTCACTTTGATCAACAAACCGCTTCCTTTCACGCTGAAAAATCAGGTAAGAATACTTATTATTATAAACAGACACAAAATACTGCAGAAAATAAAACTAAAATAAAGTATTTGTATCATAATATATGCATGCTCCTCATAACCTAACCTAACCCAGCCGATAAAGGATACTGTGTTTGATTGACCAAATAGGGTTCAAAAGAAGCATACTGTTGGGTTGGGTTAGGTGATTATTGTTGATTCTATTTTTACACAGTATTTTTTTACACGATTTTGATATAACATGGTCAACAAAGCGTAGGTAATGGTAACATCCAATGGCGGCTCGTGACTTTTGGGTATGCTAGAGTGCTCAAATTAAAAAAAAATGGCATTATTGATGTTGTAGCCGAAAAAAAAATTTTTTTTTTTGAAAATCAGTTTTTGTATGAAAAATTTTAGGAAGTTTCAGTTTGGCCGTGTGCCACACGGATTTCCTGAAAAATCTTCATACAAAAAACCGATTTAAAAAAAAAAAAAATTCGCCTAGGACAACATCCATAATGCCGTTTTTTAAATATTAGCACCCTAGCCCACCCAAAAGTCACGAGCCGCCACTGGTAACATCTATTCCTACTAGAATCCTATATTTTTCCTACCCCCTAATATTGTAGAAATAATAGCGTGATTTATTTTTCAAAATCTTAGAGTGATTTTCAAACATTAGAACCTATCTCCCATTTTCCTAAACATTATGCAAGTATATCTAGACAAGGCGTGTGGGTCTTAAAAATGACATCGGAACCAAAAATATTGGTTTACGAAAACAAAGAAAGTGCATTATCTCACAGTCAAAAGATCGCAAGAACCATTGGTTTTTACCTTTTGTTGGTCTGCATGGAGCAAATTTGTTTTCCAGCAAGTTCGAGGCATCACTAGCTTTGTAAAGATCGTTTTTAAAACACATTGAGGCTGTTGGAAATATTTTAAATATGGGCTATTACGGACTTTATTATTAACAATCTGATCCATCATATGAATACTTTAAAATATATATACGTTACATATCGAAGCAGCATATGGAGAAAAGTAACATTTAAAAAAAAAAGTTTAATTTATTCCTAGCAAAACAACTATGTCTCACAAGAGATGCTACGGAATTCGATGGAATAGTTGTATTATGAAATTACTCATAGGTGGTGTTACTTTTGGATTAAAGGGCTAATCTATGGTTTATATCGATGGTTGTGCAGGTAGTTTTTACCTTTTCTGCAGAATGTATCCACCGTGTATAAACAGATTTAGGTTATTGAGATTCTACTGTATGTATCATCAATATTGATATGTTTGTACATTTTGTGCACATAATATTAATATGTTTTCCTTTTTTCAGTTCGAGATGTTAAACTATGGTGACAACTCTGGCTTCCAAATTGCCTTCAATATCGGTTTCAGCATGGCCTTCGTGTCTGCTTTCTACGTTTTGTTTTACATCAAGGTTTGTATATTCAACATGCTTTAACAATGTATGGCATGAGTCTTGCCTGGCAATCTAGGCATGCCTCATGCCTCTAGGTTATTTATTACTTGCTTCCTAAGTTAACTTAGGAAAGTAATAAATATTATAATTATAAATACATATATGTGCAATTAAGATTTATTTATTTATAAAATCCAAGTTTACTATCCTTTACCTATGAATAGTGGCTATACATTGTTATGTATAAAACATAGGTTAATTGTCGTGTTAAGTTAGAATATATATTAATAATATATAATATATCGGATAAGTTTGCAGAGTTTTTTTTTTACTTATTATGAGTATTTATTTGTTTAATTATTAATATTTGTTATCGGGTAAGGTGAAATACCCCATAATATATAGTATTTTTCCCGAAACTATCAAAAGCTTCTCTATATTGCAATACAATTAAAATTCTAATGTTTTTAAAGATAAATGTTTTAAAAGATAAAGATAAATAAACAAGGTACCCACACAAGAAGTTTTCATGCTTATAATGTTTTGTTTATTTTCAGTTCCTTGTTTTGTCCCACTAGGGTTTTCTCACATATGAATCTTTTTTTCAGTGCCTTGGAAAATTGAGATTTTCACCGTATAGATATGAATATGAAAAATTTGATAAATTATATCCTTAAATTCAAACTCTAATTTTGTAATTAAAATGTTACTGCAGTAAATATGCACATTGTATTACAGCTACAATAAGGAACTCCAGTGAAAAATATTATGGCTTTAAAAAAATATGTTCATACAGACCAATGAACGCTGATTCTGAATATATAAGTTTTATTTCATAATATTAAACGTAGAGTTCTTAAAAAATTATTAAAAAGTGCATTTTTAAAACTCTCGTCAAAACACACTGTAAAGTTGGTATTACTGAATGGTTAGTGCTGACGTCACGCGTCACCAGTCATTGTATTGAAACTTTTGATTATGTAGGTATGAAGGTATGACATGAGCCATCAGTATTAACAACATTTCATGTTATTCGTTATTTCATACTGTTTATAGAGATTTAATAACAATATTTAAGCCTAAATAATTCAGTATCAAAAATAAAGGTATCTCTATTAGTTTATCTCTATTATTTAAAATATTGAAAAACTTTAAACTGTACGAAAAAATTGTATAATATGCCACATCATAATGCTATCATATAATGCACCTAGAGACAGGCAAAGCGGCTCAGTTGAACGAGAATGAAAAGATCCGGTTCAGTGAATCGGCTCAATTGAACGACTGAATTAAGCTACGGACACACTCCGGGTCACTGAGCCGGCTCGTTTGTGAACGACTCACTTCTCTATGAACTTCGATTTCAAAATGGCTGTCGTCGATCAGCTGGTAGGCGCTGTATCACCTGTTTCCTTTTTGCCTACAATTTTTACAGTGTGCAGGTGATGCTCCGTTTAAGACAGTATTGATTTTAAAAGCTAAAAAAATGATAATTTCAAACAATTTCTATACCACTCTCCCGTAATAATATTGAAAAATATAATAACGTAATAAATATAATATAATAAATCTTTAGTATTAAAATACTTGAAAAATGTCAACACAAAAAAAAGTGCTGGTTGTGATAAAATACATCCAATTTTTATTTTTAATTGTGCTGAACAACTTGTCACCCCCGTGACATTACTGTTCACACTTTCTATCAAAGAAGGCGTATTTCCCACCATTTGGAAAAGAGCTCTTGTGACACCTGTTTTCAAAAAGGGGGACAAACACAATATTGAGAATTATAGGCCTATATCGAAACTATGCATTTTAAGTAAAATTATGGAAAAAATCGTTTACGACCAACTCTTTAATTTATGTAAAAACACCATTATCAATCCTCAACAGCACGGTTTCTTTCAAGGCAGATCTGTCGAGTCGAACTTGGGTCAGTTCACCGATTTTGTTCTGAATATTATGGATAAAAAGAAACAAGTTGACTCTATCTATACTGATTTTTCTAAAGCTTTCGACAAAGTGAATCATGATATACTCCTAAGCAAACTTGAAAAAATTGGTATAAGTGGAAATCTTCTCAGATGGTTCTCATCTTACATTAAAAATAGAAGTCAAGCTGTTGCACTCAAAGGTTACATGTCACAGGAAATAACCGTCCCTTCGGGTGTACCTCAAGGTTCCCATTTAGGACCCCTGCTCTTTACTTTGTACATAAATGACATCAAACATGTCATCTGTAACTCTGATTTTATTCTTTACGCTGACGATATGAAAATATACAAATGTATAAGCTCAGAAGATGATTGCAATAAATTACAAGAAGATATTAATAAAATTAATGAATATTGCATAGAAAATCAACTATTTCTCAATGTAAAGAAATGTAATGCGATAACGTTTTCACGTAAAAATCACCCAATCGTCCATATTTACCATCTGAACAACGTTCCGCTTGAAAGAGTGGATAAAATTAGAGATCTTGGAGTATTACTTGACTCCAAATTACTATTCAAAGATCACATTGAATACATCTTAGAAAAAGCCTACAAACAAATGGGTTTTATCCTACGCATCACAAAACCGTTCAACAAACCTTTTACACTTGAACTACTATATATGGCGTATGTAAGATCTCATCTTGAATTTGCATCTGTCATTTGGAATCCACAATACCAAACTTACATTAAGCGTATTGAAAATATTCAAACAAAATTTTTGAAACACCTTTCGTATCGTTTCGAAAATCACCAGTGTAAACCTATTGCTCTTTACAAACGGAGAAACATTTCTGACGTACTGTTTCTATACAAGATTGTGAACTGCCTTATTGACTCACCAGATCTATTAGAAAGGATTGCATTTCGTTGCCCTGAACGCAATACCAGGTCGAATACCCTATTTTTTATACAGCATTTCAAATCGAAATATGCACAAAATTCTTTGCTCGGGCGTATCTGCAAATCTTACAACGCCCTAAGAGATATCGATATTTTCCACTGCTCTCTTAAAACGTTTAAAACTAAATTAACCTTACAATGTACTTAAACCAAAACGATTATTTCTTTGTTATTTCTTCATTGTTTATTTTTTCTTTTGACTCACTTTTTACTAATACTATATTATAATATTATTACTATCTACTTGCTTCCTAATCAGTAACCATTTCCTTTCTTTTTTTTTTTTAAATCATAAATGGAACTTCACTGGTTTATACTATATTCAATATAAAATGTAAAATGAATGTATTTACAACTGTATGTTTCCTAAATAAACTTAAATAAAAAAAATAAAATAATAAATAAATAATTCCACCTAAATAATTTTTTAACTTATCGAATAGTACCATACTTTCTTCCGTATAACTGTCATACAAAATAAACACCTGTTGAAAAACTTTTCAGGAGTGACGACGTCACACGATACACTATATATACGTGGGATGTTTTTCGGGGGATCTTGAAAAATTAAAACTTTGAAAACTATTTTAACTATTAAAACAAACTCTAAAAAAAAAATATGCAGTTATTTAAGTCAGACGGTCATTATTCATTAAAAAAAAAAAAAAATTGGACTTGAATTCTCTATTGAAAACCTAACGAACCTCAAAATTTCCAGGAGAATACTTTAAATGACACCCCAAAAACTAATAATGAAAATACTTTTGGCCGTGAAAATTTTAAAATCATATCTTTATGTAACCTGTTAAACCTAACCTGACCTAAACCAGCTCAACCCAACACAACCCCATGAAATGTGTAAGATAATGTGTTAATATATGTAACGTAACCTCGCCTAATCTGATAAAACTCTTCTTAAGTGCACTTAACTTGTCCTGTGTCGGTTGCGATTGATTCAATCACTTTGATCCGATCTCGAACCACCAGCCGTGTACGCTTTACAGCAGAATCTATCCCACTAACCTTATATGTACAACTGATTGTGTAGGAAAATGTGTGCCGATCCAAGTTGCTGCAGCTGGCCTCGGGAGCATCCCCCGTCATCCTGTGGGGCTCCGCCTTCCTGTGGGACCTTTTGTGTTTCCTTATTATTGCCCTGGCCCTCTGTATTACCCTCGCCATTTCCAACGAATCTGGATTCGCCACTGCGCCGGAAATCGGTAATTTTAACTATTCCAAATGCTCAATACTAACATTCCCTAAATCAGCTTTCATGGAAAATATTACTTTAAATTATGTAGGTATACTTCGTTATGTAACTTAATTATTAATCTGATCTATGCATATATCCAAAATATTTGTAACCAATTTCAAACATGCACTCTTTAAAATGATTTGCTTGTGCTACTTTTATAAGATGAACCAGAATAATATCATGTAATACGTATACATGACATGATTTCACATGACATAATTTAATTATTGTGAAGAGATAACCCTTTCTAAAATTTTAATACATAATTGGTAGGTTAATATTTCTTGCATTCTTTGATTTATAATGATTTGAGGCACTATGTACATTGCATTCATAATTTAAAGCATTCGACATTTGAATACATTCAATACACCCCATAATGTCAACATACCTACATAAAATGGTACATACGAACATATCAATTACATAAAACATGTTCTGTCTTTTGTTACTTACTCAATTGAAATTTGTTTCTAGGTCGTGTTTTGCTCATTTTGATGGTATTTGGATGGGGAATGTTGCCCATACATTTCGTGGCTTCGCACTCCTTCCGTACTCCATCCACTGGTTTCTCCAGAATGTGTCTTTTCAACATATTTACAGGTAAGTCCAATTTATATACTTACTTTCGATCGTCAGACATCTCCAAATACTACATTTTGAGATAATGAAGGAATCAATATTCTAAGGGTTAGGACACAATATGTTCACATATGCAACACATTAAGACATCTGGACAACTTACAATCCATATATTTTCTATGAAAACAGATGCTTTAGGATCACACTTATCACACGCAATGCATTCCTAAGCTCCTTCGCAACACTGATTTGTGCTGTCCAGATCGTGTGGGATGTGTGAAAGATCGAGCGGTTGGCTGCCAGTGGCCTTTCAACGCATGTGATCAGAATGTTTTTAGATCTTACATAATATATAACGCATAAGTTGATTTGACATTTTCTCGTGCATTTACCAAAATATTCATTTAAAATTTAAACCATTACTTTTTTTAAATATCGTTACCGCAAACAGCCCATCAGTGAGGACATAAAAATTTTACCAGAAAAGGTGCATTAATATGTAATACAAAAAAATTACCAGAAAGGGCTTCAATAGTATTTGAGTTACCCTCGACTTTATACTATAAAAGAGATTTTACCATATTGCATTACTTTTTCAGTATATCGGGGTCCCTAGTGACCCCCCTTCGGATGATATGTGTTTTTTACTCAGTTACGTAAAGGTTAATAGGACAACATTAAGATTTTGTTGAATTCTTTACAAGTTTATCAGCTTTATTGTATTGAACCAGATTGAGGGTACACTTTTACTTATAGATTCATCTGACATAATGAAATGAACAATCGATAACATAAATATATTTATTTTTTATGCATTAGTGAATTGTGTTTTCCATACTTGTTGTTCCATTCTATTTATAACAGATTCTTGTTTTGTTTGTTCCCAGGGGTGGCCACGTTTTTAGTGGTGGAAGTGTTGAACGCTCCCGGACTGGATTTGGAGCATGTCGCCAATATTCTTCATTGGATCTTCTTGCTTGTTCCAAACTATGCGCTCTGTGGAGCCTTAAAGTAACTATACATATATATTTATTTATTGCTTCTCACATAATAATCAACCTCACCAGGACTAAGCCTGAGTCGAGAGTTACTTCATCAGCATTAGATACTCTCGGTATCACACTGGTGAAAGACCCCTGTTCAGATTCGTTTGATGTTTGATGAACAGATCTGAATAGCCAGGTACTTCCAACCTTCCTCTTGACCATATCCTTCCCTTTCCCACTGCTTTCAACAATTGGGGATGCCACAGTTCCACTGATTTAAGCTTTTTTGATAACATCATAAGTACAAAATCGCTTCCTACGAGGAATTACTTGGAGGTTAGGACTTGAAAGAGGCGAGTACTTGTATGATGAAATTGAACAAACTTTAAACATTTCTTCTTTAGAAAAACGTAGAAAGGATTCTTATCTAATTTGCGTATTCAAAATTATCAACCGTATTACTGACACATCTGCTTTGTTACAACTCACCCAATTCAATATCCCTTCCCGTAGACTCCGAAATAATTAATTGCTGTTCCTCAATCAATATTCTACTAATTTATAGATACCATTCTCCTTTATCCAGAATGTCGAGACTTGTCAACGCAAGTCAAAGCATTGAATTTTTTGGTGTAAGCCTAAATGACTTTCGGCAGTCTATACGCAATGTGTAATTTTTAAAACCTTTTAAATCCATCTTCAAGCTTTGACACGTAGTTATCTTCTGTATATACTTTTATATTATATATTGTTAAAGCTCTTCATTTACGTGTTCTCTCCTTTCACTGTCATCTATGTTTCTTATTCGTGTTATTGTTATATTGTTAATGGACTATTTGTCTGTAAATAAATAAGAGTAGCGATAAGGGAGAGATTTTAAATGTTGTTATATTAGGTTATAATTGTGTTGTCTAACCTGTGGTGACATTTTTAGGAATCTCTATGAAGCATCAATCACTCTGAAGGGTTGCCAGGCCGTGTGTGACCTTCAGAATTTGGGATCCGATTGTAATCAGTACACTGTCTGTCAACTGAGTCCAGCATTTGAACGTTGCTGCAGTGAGTATACATTTTAGTTATTACCCCTGAAAAATCCTGGCTACAATAATTTCATATTTTTCATAAACCTCTCAGGCCTTGGCACAAAATATTTCCGCTTACTAAACTGAAAACTAAAAACTCTTTTTGAAAGATGATGAAATACGCTTTAAGGTTAAACGTCACTTAGGTTATAATCTACACATTCACAGATGGCGCCAATTAAATTATTTTAGGTTTTTAATACCCTTTGCACATTACGATTTAAAATATCAAGGTAAATAATTGTTTGCGCCTGTACATATTTAAATTCAATATAAATAAATAGTTTTGTCCATAAACAAACCCAAATCTTACAAGCGAGGCTGAAAAATTCAATTTTATATCGGTGACTGAATCCAGTTTTGTATTTTTCACCCTTTCTTGAAAGATTTGGGTTTGTTAATGGACAAAACTATTTATTTATATTCATGTTAAATATGTACTGGCGCAAACCATTAATTCACCTCAATATTTTAAAGCAAAATTTGTGTATCTATGCGTCAAATTTAAATTTACTTGACGCATAGATACACACCAAGGGTACATAGGTGCGTTAGTTCCACTTTTAAAAATTGCCTACAAAAGTAAGCCATATAAAATATTATACAACAGATAGGTACATACATACATCACTTTTCTAGATTTGAAGAGATTGTTTTATAAATTTAATAATTTTCTCAGGAAGTTATGAAACAGTAATATGTATAATTTATGTATTGGTTTTTTAAAATATGTAATTGAGTAGAGAAAAATATGAATAGGAGTGATATAGTGTTGGTTGCTGTAAAGTCCCGATAGCACCTAAATCTTTTTCTTTTCTGTGTGTTTTCTATTTCATTGTTTCAATGTTATTAATATTGTTTCAATAAATAATATCATAATTATGTGGATGCTCACTGACAGTGTTAATTTATGCTGGCCCAGCTGAGCGACGCTTGTGATGTCACATTCCGATTTTCAAACCATGGGCCGTTTTGATTTTGTCAGTTTTAGATCGTTTTTAAAATCAATAAATATTGAATGAAAACATATAAAACAAACATTTTTAGTAGGGTTATTAAAATCAGAAAATTTATCTTTAAATATTCCATACATTTTCAACAGAATCCCTTGTTTGTAAAAATATCCCATTATTAGCGTAAAGCTTTTGGATAAGGAATTGTTCTTAATCTTAAAATTAACCACTTTTTCGCTAATTGTGATTCCAGTTCTCTCGGGTGATAGCGAAAAACGTGTTAATTTTAAGATTAAGAATAATTCCTTATTCCTAAGGCGAAGCTTTGCAAAGTAATGCAAAATCGTGTGTTTTTGATTCGAAAATTTGATAGCTCAGAAATATTATAGATACTTTAATTTATTAAATACTACCAGTAGAACACATCTTGACCTTTGAAATAACGGAGCATTTTTGCCCAGAAAAAAAGTATCAGCCCTCTAAACACTGCTTTAAAGTCCAAAATCTCCTGCTTAAGAACCATTTTCCCTTTTCGGATATGATTTTCATGTATAATATGGCATATTAAGTTCTTTACAAAATGATTTGAAAACATTTAAATATTTGTGCCTTAACTTGACAAGATAAAATAAAACATATTTTTTGGCATTGTTTTTTTTTGTATAATCAAATTTGGAAATTTTAACCTTCTCGCCATCAACATAAGAACTGAGTGATTTCGCCCGAATTTCAGAATGTTCCATGCCACGGTACATCATCTTAGGTAGAATCAGTATTCGAAGGACATACCAATTTTTGTCATTTTTCTGCCCAAATTACATGAATTTTTCTTTTAATTTTTGGATAGTTTCTGACCACCCGTACTTCGACTGGACAAAGCCCGGTGTTGGTGCCCACGTGCTCTACATGATGGTCATTGGCATCGTCATGTTCTTGTTCCTTCTCATCAAGGAATACAGAATTTCAAACGAGGTAAGTCTTTCTTTGTAAACACTTGCCCCTTTTTATTTAAGGTGATCCACGTGGCTGTCGCATATGTAGCTGAATATCGTGGCCCCGAATGCGAATTTCGCATAATATGTGATTCATGAAATTTCACTAAAAAACATTATGTCAAAAGAGGCCGGCAAAACATTCCTCAGTCGAGCTGTGGAGGCGATTCGTTCTCATGTGACAAGTTTAGTGTCCACCTTAAACAAAATGTTGGGTTCTAGTTTGGCTTGTTTCCTTACTGTGCACCGGTGTTGAAGGTTGACTGTGCGATTGAAGTACCGGTAGAACAAGGGCAGCTTCATACAGGTGCTTATATGTATAATTGGTAGATTTAATAAAATTTAATAGAATAGGGTAATTTAATACAATTTATAAATTTAATACAATGGGGTTGTCTCCTACAATGAAATTATATATTATTTATAAAAGCAAATATTAATTATAATAATTAGATCATGTTGAGGGCAGAACTTTTTTAATTTTTGCAAAATACCGGGTTGTACCGAAAAAATATAAGCCTTCAAAACGTGATACTTGCAGCCGGCTGAAAAGCGTGCGACATCATGGTACGTCATTAAAATTATGAATTGTACTACTTGTGACATCACTAGACACAAATGCATACATTTTACCAATATTAAATTTAAAAACTCATAATTTCATCATTTTTGAAGATATTAAAAAACTATTTTTAGGTACTAAAAAAATTCTAAAAATAATAATGAATAGATTTAATGCATTTGATGTATGATAACCAAGTGTTTGTTTGTCCGTTAGCTGCTGCACTGCTGGAAGAAACCTCCGCCGCTGGGCGGTGCGGGCGAGGTGGAGGACAGCGACGTGGCGGAGGAGCGAGAGAAGGTGGCCAGCCTGCCCAAGGAGGAATACCAGAACTACAGCCTGCTCTGCAAGGACATGTCCAAGTACTACCTCAACTTCCTGGCCGTCAATCAGATATCTCTCGGTTAGTTTACTTTCAGCCTTACTAAAAAAAAACTATCCACGGCCTATAAGGGAACATACCCATACTACGTGACCTGTTCAGGGGGGGGGGGGTCTTCAAAATACCACGCTTGGTACAAATGAGCGGCGGCTTAAAAATTGCAAAAAGTTGTTCACGTAGTATGGGTACGTTCCCTAACCTGTGTTGTTGGAACGCGCTGGAAAAACACCAAAGCCGTCAAAACATTTTCTCCGCGGGATGTTAGTAAATATTGTGATTTTACTTAATGATTTCTATTATAGTGACCAATTCACTCTTCTATTCATATAATTAATATATCTACTGTGTTTTTTTGTGGTTTTTCATCAGTTTTAGTCAAGTTATTCCACAATGTAAAAGCCTAAATAGGCATAAATAAATAATCGTATTTTTGAATGTTTTATTAGTGACATAGATCAACAAATTTGCCATTTGGAATCTTTATTTTAAGAGAATTTCTTTAAAGTTTTGTTTTTTATAATATTAACATCTAATACATGTGTTGGTAAACGTATCAAAGAAATGAGCGTCTTTAGAGATGCAAGAAATCCGTTTGTAATGTCGGTTTATTTTTTGGCACTAAACTTCAAAAAAAATTTATTATTTTTTTATTGTATGCACGAGAAAAAAGTGAGGCGACAGTTTCCTTCCAAATTCATTATTTAAACGTACTGTTTTTTTTTTTTTTTTGATTTTTTTAAAATTTCTCTACATTTGATTAAAAATGTTTTGTTAAGATTCTTTTTTCAATTTTTTTCCGTGTTTTAAGCTTAAAATATGGCAATTTTATAAAAAGTATATTTCAAATACACAAATCTAAAAATTAATTTTATATAGTTTTTATAAATGTTATTTATTTTTACGGCATCTTCAAAAATAAGAAATATATAACATTCAAAATACTTTGGAAAAATTGCAAAATTCGTTCAGGAATGATTAACAAAACAGTAGTAAACATGAGATAAACCACCCTCTCAGGCTGTGAAAGTAATGTAAATTTCTTTCCATGAACAATTTTTTGATTAGTAATGTTTTCACATACACGCTCGTTTATCAATGGAATAAAATTTTCACGGGGTTTTTTAGTAAGGCTGTTTATACCAGTTCTAAGTCAAAATCATGACCAAATACAAAAAGACTTAATGATATATTTATTGTGTCAAATTTAATTTGTAGAACTCCATTTTAATTTTAAGTTTTCCTTTCACATATACATAGTGAAACTTTAAATTAAATGAAATGTATCAATGGACAAAGGATTGACTTCTAAAACTCAATGTTGAAAAATGCACTGTCTTACTTATTGAAAAATCTAACTCTGAGCTTGAATATAAACTTAAGGGAGCATCTCTAAAGTGGTGACTTTAAAACAAGACCTGAGGATTTATCATATCACAAAACTTGAAACGGGAACCACATTCCGCTGGAATCGTCAAAAGAATAAATCCTTCCATGATGTAGCACAGCTCATGACGTTAAAAATATAAAAAACATGTGTGCAACCTCTCCTGGAATATGCTTTCCAAATATGGAGTCCATATTTTTTTAAGAATATAAATCAGATAGAGAGGGTACAGAAACGATTCACAAAAATACAAAGCGCTTTGAAAGATCGACAATTAGAAGAGTGACTCAAAGAACTAGGTTTACCAACCTTCAAATAAAGAAGAGAAAGGGTGACTTGATTAAGACTTTTAAAATTTAATTGGATTTGTAGTTACCCTTTAGTTGGTATTCTAAAAATCTTCACCACCAATACAAATGTAAATCTCCATGAACACTAAAAAAAAATTTCAAAACACCTTTTTCAAATAAGCCTAGGAAACCATTCCTTACAAATAGAGTGGAGATAGCTTGGAACAAACTTCAACAACATGTTATCAATGCTACAAATATAAATCAATTTAAAGCTCAAATGGATTCTAATTTGGAGAGAAGAAAGGATTAACTTATTTAAAAAATTTAAATCAACTTAATTACTTTTAAAATTGTTGTGAAATTGCATATAAGCGATCCAGCAAAATGCTGCTTGCTCATTATAATAGAGAACAGTGTATCATAAAAGAAAACAAAAAACGTCAACAGAATATAAAAGAAAAGTAAAGAAAAAAAAACAAACTTAACCCTAACATTTTATTTTATCATATGCTGTTTTGTCACTGTAATCGGTTACTTTCCAACCTTCACTTTTTTCAGCCTCACAATATTCTCCGAATTGGGAATGTGCCCACTTAATCCGAGAAGAAGAATAAAACTTTATTTTTATTTTTATTATAGCCGTGAAAAATGGAGAATGCTTCGGTCTCCTCGGCATCAATGGAGCCGGTAAGACCACCACCTTCAAGATGCTCACCGGGGACCTGGACATATCCTCGGGCGGAGCCTGGGTCACCGGACACTCCGTCGCTAAAGACATGAAGACCGTCTACAATTCCATCGGTGAGATTCTTTCCCAATACATTTTGAACTAACCTAACAAAACACACTGATATGATTTGAGATTTTCACGGCCAAAAGTATTATTGTTATTTATTTTTGGGCTATTGTGCCATGTTAAGCTTCCTCCTCCTTTAGTCAAAGTTTCAGAGTCTTTCTCAAAGAAAATTATATGTATATTGTTTGTGAACCGCCTACATCTGTTTGGACAGGAATTTCCCAGTGAAACTTGCTTTGAAAAATTATAATAATGTTTTATCACAATAAATAATAATATTTTCGTTATTTGTTTTTGGGGTGTTATGCCGTGTTGTGCTACCTCCTTCTTTAGCCAACGTTTCGGACAGCATTGCAGTGTCCATCATCAGGGCAGATCCGGCAGATAAATTAAATAAAAACATTGTACCTTCTACCACAATGGGTTATGTTGTCCTCTGTTGAACTATTGTTATCTTGGAAATTTCCTCAACTTCGCTGACATGGAGACGATAGCCATCGAAATTCACACATCAGCATACGAAGGCCATTGGCTTCTTGAATTAAGTGCCATTATAAGTGAGGTAGTACAGAAAGTGTATCTAGTTTCTTATACCCCACATGTGTAACCTGGGAGTGGTGATGTTTCAGGTTACTGCCCGCAGTTTGACGCACTCCTGGACGAGATGACGGGACGCGAGACGTTGCACATGTTCGCTCAGCTGCGAGGTATCCCCAAACTGCAGCAGCAGAGATACGTGTGGGATCTCAGCAAGAGACTGGGATTCGTTAAACATCTTGACAAGAAGGTACTCCTTCTCTTCTTATTGACATCCATTATGATTAACCCACAAACAACAGATTGTGAATATCCAGGTATTTTCTAACCCATCCCCATCTCCTTCCCTTCCCAACTCCCTTCAGCCTCTCAACATTCTTCATTTGTGGCATGGTCCCACTGATTCCAATCAGGAATCCCGCAAGGTATTCACAAAAAAAATCTTTTAACTTTTTTACCATCTTTTGATACTTTTTTGATTTCCTCATTTATTGGATTTTCCGATGCTCTGTGGGGAACACGCTTGCAAGCCACGGATTTAAAATGTGTATCTAGTATAAGTATAAGATTTGACTTGCAATTTAATACTTTGTCTGTTTGATATGAAACAATATTAATTTTATTTTCATTTCAGGTTCGAGAATACAGTGGTGGAAATAAAAGAAAACTGAGCACTTCTCTTGCCCTCCTGGGAGATCCACAAGTCGTATACCTTGACGAACCAACTACAGGTTAGAACTGCAAATTATATTCATCTTACTTTCTCGATATCAAAAAGATATCCAAAGATATCCAATAGATATCCGTTAGATATCCAAAAAGCTATCTGTTACCAGGCCTGACGGTTGACTAGCAAAAAATTGTATTCCAACTTATTATTTATTTACAATTTACGGCACTAGTGCCATTTACAAACATGTTTTTTTTTATTATTTTATAAACAGTCATAGTACGGTGTAGAAATAAAAAAGAAAAAAAAAATTTAAGGTTACATAAGTAAACATAACAAAAGAAAAATAATTATTTATTTATTTATTTATTTATTTATTTATTTATTGTTCTTATACGCCCGTGGGGGCTTTTACATAGATTATAAAATAATATTTAAGATATCGAGGATTACACATACATAGAATTTATATCAAACGTTATAAAAGTGAAAAAACTTTTAAGAATATACAAGTAGTTTTTAAAGAAAAAACCACTTGTATATTCTTGCTTAAAACTGTGAAATATTTTAAACAATGTAATATTTAACAATACCATAGAACAAAATATAATATAAAACATTACAATAACACATCAAATCGTTAAATATATTATACCCACGTTACAATAATTTGTAGGATTCCACAAAGTGTTGGTTTAAATTGCATTTTAGAATGTAAAGGGAATCAGCGAATATATCTACAATACCACCAAACTTGTTGCCTAAATCATGCATCCTATTGGTAAGTGAGTGTGATTGATAGTTGGTTGTGTATGTGTTGCAAAAGAATGTTATATTTTGTCTAGTATTCCTTGTCGGTACATGGAGTTTAATACTATACATTATAATGTACATTAGTAACATGTTAACATATTAGTCAGGTAAGCCTCATATATATTATCGTGAAAACAAGCTTATGGGTCCGAGTGGTTAAAGCAGTTAAGAAGAAACAGATTCAAAAACAAAAAAAAACTGTTATTCAGTGACCTCAGTACAGCTTTGTTTACTTCAAAAGGGCATATTAAAAATATCAGTGATATTGGCATAAAAGTTACCAATGGTGTGTAATCTATTTATAACAGAATTGTAGCCTGAGACCGTAATATAATTTCCGTAGTATAGTATAATTAGGTCAAACGTTGATAAGGGCGTCAAATTGATAGTTTTTGTGTATTGACGTATGTGAAACCGAGCTTCCCTTGAAATCGGCTTTGTGAAACGAATCCATCATTTCAATGCGCCAATTCGTATGTGAGTGCTCTCATATGAAATGCCATATACCAAGAGAAATCTAGTTTCACAAGCTCAGCCAAAGAAAGAGCAAGTGATCTTGACAGATCCTGGGGACAAATTGGTCTTCTGTCCGGTTCAATCATTAATTTAAAATACTTGGTTAGGTACAATGAAATAAAAGGTATATTTAAATTACAGCGTGACATGTACAGGGTTTTATACTGTGAATTATAAACGTACCCGTGGTTCGTCAGCTCAGGGGTCCGTGTCTCCATCCAAAATGTCAGGAGGAGGAGCAGGCGGTCACCCCAGCAGTGGGCCCCAACCTTTTTGTCGCCGCGGCCCAGTTATTGTTTGATAATTTTACCGCGGCCCACTGGGGAGCGGTGAAATTATCTATAGTTGAAAATATCTTCGTTACTTGGTCAGTTAGCAACAGATAATTAAAGAATTTTCTTACATTCATTAATAACCTTCACCCGAATTTTACATTTACATAAGAACAACGATAATAACAGCTTAAATTTTTTTTTTCAAAAGTATTTTGATTTTATGCAAGCCCTTGCGCGGCCCATTACCATTTGTCCACGGCCCATTATTGGGCCGCGGCCCATAGGTTGGGGACCACTGACCTAGAGTACCAGGTGAAGGTGACGCCTGAGTCAGCTCCTGCCAGTATTCCAGACATCGGCCTTAGATCCGGAAACCAAATTGTCAGGCCGGTAGCATTTGGCAAGCACCGACGAGTTTATTTAAGACCGGGCGTTTAACGAGATCTCTGCCGGATCTTCGATCCGCGTGCTTCCAAAAACTATCAGCATTGCTGCGGACACATGTGCGAGTCCTGTGGTTCCGTGTTCAGCCCGGAAGGGATATCTCGCCAACTTTTAACGGCCTAAAACTATGTATTTCACAATCCGCTGCACGCGGTGTACTTTTTAAACTGACCCGCATCGACTGTGTCCGGAACAATCACCCAAAAATAGGTTAAAAAAACAAATAATGACTTCATGGTCATAATGAGCATTATGCTCTACTGGCCACAAACCAGATTACAGTAAAAACTGCAGATTACATTAATTTTAAAATATTTCAAAACTCGACCGTCGAACCAAAGACGTGTGCCTCCGGCGTCTCTCGTTCAAAGGTAACCGGAAAAAACCCTCTCGTGACCAAAAACTCAAACTTCTCGCTAAATGTTACTAGTGTTAAAAGAAGAAACCCTTATAGGCATTATGTAATATTAAAATAATGAGATAAATAAAAATAAATAAATCACATTATGGTTTCTTTTCATAACAACGTTTGTGGAAAACTCGGCCCTCGATGATCAAGGAACTATCCCGCCGTCCGTTCCTCATCCAGTTTCTAATTATGATAAAGCTGAGGATCTGGTGTACTCCACCTCTTACGAGAGCTTCAAGTTAAAGCTGCAGAGGAGTGCTGCAGGAATAGCTCCAATTTTAACAAAGCTGTTCAAAGTGTCCCTGAAGTGTAACGTGTGCCCTCTAGTTGAAAAAAAGTGGTCGTTTATCCTATTCCCAAGAAAGGAGACCACTCCAACCAGGCCAACTGCCGCTCAATAGCGATCACGTCAGTTGTGTGCAAAATGATGAAACATGTGAACAAATTGCTCATAAACCTCGAAAAGAACAGTACATATTATAAACCCTTCGCTTAAGGGTGGTGTCTGGAATGTTACGCTGAGACCCAAACGAAGGCCTTCAGCCGGCTTGGCACCTTTTTTTTTTTTTTTACATTAACTCCACACAGGAGGCCCTGAGGAAAATAATTTCCCTCAGGGCCTATGTCATCTGGGATGCTGTGTGGAGGGTCTTTTTGAGGAGAGGAAGGAATGAACATTGGTCTTGAAGAGACCCATGTTGTAGGAAGGAGGAAACACAGAGGCCGGCAAATCATTCCACAGCCGAGCTGTTGAACACAAGAACGAGTCGAAGAAACGACCCGTTCTCATGTGACAAATGTCAACTGTGTACAAATGTTGGGCACGCGTTTGGCGTATTTCCCGACTATGCACCGGTGCCGAAGGGATCAATGATGCTAGTTCCTCGGAGCATCTTCCATTGTAATACCGGTAGAACAAGGATAGCATTCCCACCCGACGCCTGTGCTCTAAAGATTGCAATCCGTCTGTTACCTGCACCTAAGTCTAGTCAACACGCAGACATCTTTCGGACATCCTTGTGTATGTGGATTGCCGATTTTTTAAGGTAGAAGTCAGTTTAGAGGGTTGCTGACAATTTCACCTATACTTACATTCAAATAAACATTCATATCTTAGGCGAAACTACCAAATGACATTCTATGGACTTACGTAATAGGTACATAACCATGTTATTTAACTTACCTTATTTTTTTTTTATTTTTTTATTTTAGTTTATTTAGGAAACAAACAGTTATACATATTTTAATAAGAAAGTAACATATTACATGATTGCATTAACCAGCGAAGTTTCCGCTACAATTTATAATATATAAACATGGATTAAAACATTAAAGAAAACATAAAGTGGTAGAAAAAAAAGAAAAAAATATATATATACAACAGAAATGAAAGAAAAAACACACACGCAAATTAAAGCATATGGGATATATAAATCATCCAAATATTATTATTATAATAAAAAAAACTTGTATTATAATGTACTGTGTATGTCTTAATAAACAAATGGTGGTGTCCAACAAGGACCAGTTCTGTCTCCGACTTTGTTTTTGATGCACATCAATGATCTTTTGTCATGTGCACCAATACATTGTTATAGCGAGGTGTCACGAAAATGGTGCTATATAAATCAGCCAAATATTATTATTGTTACGCGGATGATAGTACAGTCCATGATTGCTTTTGGTTTAACAAGTCCCCAAAGGCCACATCAGCTCGAAAAGCTTTGAAGCAGAGAATCTACAGTTGAGAAAGTTTCCTTTTAAAAGTATAAAATGCAATGTGTGTTGGTATTGATTACAGGTATGGACCCCATGGCCAAGCGCCAGGTGTGGAGGGCCGTGGCGGGTCGCAAGACCGGCAGCGTAGTGCTGACCTCCCACAGTATGGAGGAGTGCGAGGCGCTGTGCACAAGGCTGGCTATCATGGTCAACGGCCGCTTCCGGTGCCTCGGCTCCACGCAGCACCTCAAGAACAAGTTCTCTCAGGGTAAGTGTTGCACCAAACTTCATTCTTATGTCCACGAACACTAGTTGTAACTTGACTTACATAGTTCCTCTTTTAAATGGCCTGCAAAAGTAAACCGTATTAAATACTTTACAAGTAGTAGGTACCTAGTTAATCACTTGTCAGGATTTTAAAAGATTCTTTTTTTAATTTTCTCAACTCATCCATCATTTCCAACTTTGAAAAGTTCACGCTTGTGTATATATACTCATTATAAGGAAATTATATTATTTGATTATTACTCCAGTTGGTCACATTTTGACACAGGATCAGAAACTCATTCTGTAGCGCTTATTTCCTCACTCAAAAGCAATAGTGTTTTGTGTATTTATCTGGCACACTCTGACTTTAAATAAACTTCATATTACGTACGCATAAAACAATAAACAAAAAAACTTGTCTTATCAAATTAATTCTTCTTCAAAATCTGAAATGGTCCCCAAAGAGTAATCTAGTGCCTTTAACAGCTAAACTATGGTTGCCACAGACCTGGAAAACCGGGAATTATCGGGGAATTTTACTAAGCCGGGAATTATCTTGAATATGTCAGGGAATTTATAAATATTTTTGGAATATCAGTCTCGTACGCCTCGTACGTCATACATATGTCTGGTAATGTTATATTATCGTGAAAACGAGCTTAAGAGTCCAAGTGGTTAAGAAAAAAACATCATTGAAAATTTGAGTCTTACAGACGGAAACCCCTTTAAATTCGGGTAGGTATTTTTTTTGTAATTCTTAATACTACAACTTATTCTTGTGTAAATCTAATTAACACGGCTGATTACCGTCGTGGCCGGGCCTTCAAACACATTATATTCTAAGTGAATTAAAAAAAATAATATGACATAATATGGAACCGTGTAAATTGAAATGTTGCGGCCGATTACCATCACGGCCGGCCTGTCAGATTTAGATTTACGAAATTATAATACGAATCAGGACGGTTTACAACCACATAATAGAAATTTTACAGCATTTTACCTGTCTTTGTAAAACAGCGACCTGTCAGATTCAGATTTACAAAATAAGAGATACATATTATGATATATTTTCAAACAAATTGAATTTTTTCAAAGCTATGTAAATTTTTGCAGTTCCTAAAATAATTTTTTAAAGGATATGCCCCTATATATATCAGGGAATATAAATAAAATATATCAGGGAAAAATGTAAAAACTGTTTTGGAAAACCTTGAATTTTTAAATCCATTTCTGTGGCTACCCTGAGTATGTTGTAATTTTGGCCTTAGAATAAATTTGTAAAACAAATTCAAACCAACAGCTGAAATGTTTATCTACCTGCAAAACTAATTTAGAACCATTTTTTTTATTTCTAACATCTGCATTGTTTTGCTTGCAGGCTACACCTTGATAGTAAAGCTGCGGCGCTTACCCATTGCCATCCACGCCCCCATGTCGGAGGGAGCCCCCGACCTGGTGCCCACCGCGCCCCCCTTTTTCCCCGGGGGTGCTGGCTACCAGTTCAACACCGAGTCGCTGCACCGCTTCTTGCTAGAGAGATTCCCCGGAGCGCAGCTCAAGTAAGTTTTGGTTATTTACGCTGAAAACAATGAAATTAGGGATGTACGAACCTTTTAACAATGAATCCAATGATTAACATTTTCCAATTGTTTGCGAGGACTCATCAAACCCCTCCTCTCCGATGTTTTTTTGCCTGCTTTAAGGTTAGGAACCATTCTATGTGGTGGTAGGTTATGCCTTTCCCATCTTTCTCCCCCAACCCATGAATAAACTCACTAGATTGATATCTTTGTCCTTTTTGTGTGAAGAAAGTTTGTCCACTATTTAACCATAGATCTGCTAATTATTTAGACAGATTTTAACCCGGGATGTGTCTACGTTACACCACACCATCGATGAGGGTAAAAATAGAGTAAAAATAGTAAAAATAAATATAAAAGTGATTGATTCAATGTCATTGAATTTCATTGTTCAATCACATTGAAAATATTGAGTTTGCTCAATATTTTCTACGCGATTGAACTCAATATTTGACATTCAACGCGTTTGAATTAGAGATGGGTAAGTTCTGCATTTTTCCGGAGGCCTCCGAGACATGCTTCTTTTTAAAAGTACTTGAGTTCTTGGAGCAGGTCCCGGGAACCACTCCCGACACGCGAATGGTTCGAGCGCGCAAAAAAATTCGAAAGCGCAACCTGCTTCCGACTCGCAAATGGCCGGAACCGAGACGCTCGGTTTCCACCCTAGCCAGACCTCGGCCCCGGAGCTCGCAAAAGAACTCGAACGCGCGACCTACTCCCGAATGGCTCGAATCGAGACGCTCGGGTGCCACCCTAGCCGGACCTCGGAGCCGGAGCCCGCACGCAAAAGAACTCGAACGCGCCACCTACTCCCGACTCGCACATGTGGCTCGGACCGTTGTGCACGGGTTTGACGAGTGTGAACTGCCACCGCTCCGCGCCGCGCTGCCACCCGACTGTGGCCCGGCCCTCAGAGATCCGGCTACTGTACCGGGTTCTTTGGGAGTAGTCGATTTGAAAAGGGAGTAGGAGTAGGAGCCGCTTCGCGCGAAGAACTCGAGTTTAAGAGCCCACTCCAGCTGAACCTACACATCGCTAGTTTGAATGAGAAATGGACGTGGAAACTCAAGTATTGAATGATCCACTTGATCTTCATTTGTGTGTACTGCAGCCACGCGAAAGGACACATTGTCAACGTAGTCAAAATGGTTTATAAATGGAGAGGAGCATATGCCTTTCTTCTTGGAACATTTCAAGGAGTACGCTAGCCTGTGGAATAATAAAGAGGAGGGTTTCATTTAATCAACTCGTTAATTAGGTGATCATAAATTAACGTAATTCCCAAGCGCACAACTTGATTCGAAGACATCCTCAGCAAAGTGAATTGAATAGTTTACTTCATCAGGATATGTGTATACAGCGTACCCTTTCACTTCTGCGCCATTCAACCAAAGAAAATCAATTTGGTTGAACTAAAGATATTGAAATACAAGATATATGCTATGATGGCCGCCCGACCGTCGGCGGAGTACTACCTATTGGGAATAGTTTGAGTACGGAAAGAATTTGTTCAGTTAGTAGATTTTTTGAAGGTGTGCAGTAGTATTTGTTAACAATATTGGCAACGCCAGGAAACACAGTCCCACACAGTAAAAACTTCAGACAGCACATCTCTTATATTTCAATATCTTTATATAACACAGAAATAGAGATATATTTATCACATTAAACAAAGCTTGTGGACAAAACTTTACTACTATTAGTGTCCTGATGAATTTTGTTTTTTTATTTTATTTTTAGAACACAGGTGGGTTCTAAAAATAAATTCAATTAAGTTAAGTTAAGATTAAATTACATATGGAACAATGAAAACAAACAAAGAGATATGCACCTGTTTTTTTTATTACAATCACGGGTGCCATGTTCTCGAGGTAAATCTGGATATTTTCAAACGTTGGGAAGATTGAGCATTAGCAAGTAGTGTACATCCGTTTACACAACACGGCTTAAGAACTTTGAATCGGGTGACATTTTCACCCAAGCAGATAATTCAAAATATTAACTTTCACGACTTTCAGTTCCCACTTTGCACAATAATGGTTGAAAATCAACATAAACAATTTCAATGGTGTCCATATTGTTTCCGGAAATGGTTGGCGAAACCTCTCTTTCTGTTATTCTGATCTTCAGGTAGATTGAGCGAGATATAAAACAAGCGGACTGTGAAGACGTCACAAAAACCATGGATATTACTGTGTTTTTTCCTCGGTTTCAAATTCTGACAGGAGTTATACACACCCGTCCCAACCCAACTCCCAATACAACATATCGTCGCTGGGCACATAATACCTCCAATCTGAATTTTTTTAAATTGTACAGGAGAGTGAACAAACTAATTTTTAAACAGGAAAACGAGGGGAGACTTAGAGATCTTTTTATTTATTATGTACATTAATAAATCGTTATTAATATAAATCAATATTATTTGGAAGTCCACCTTCATTGTAGAATATTAATCTTTTTCACATTGGAGGTATTACGCGCCCAGCGATGATATTTCAGCCATAAACAAATAATTACCTCAACTCTGTACATTTGAAATTAAAATATTTGTTATAAATACTGATATCACTCTACTGGGTTGGTACCCTTATTTTTCTACTCCTTTATTTCGTTGATAGGATTACCTACCCGATGTCTAAATTTTGTTATTTCATTAATGATTATAATTTATGGGTTCTTTGTTTTTTTTTCAGGGAATCGTACCAGGGACTGATAACCTACTATCTTCCTGATACAAGCATCATGTGGTCTACCATATTCGGGGTTATGGAGGCGGCAAAGGTAGAGCTGGACATTGAAGATTATTCCATCGGACAAACTTCTCTGGAGCAAATCTTCCTTCAGTTCACCAAAGATCAGAGAGCACACCAGGATGACTAAAAAATATATATTTTTACCTATTTATTTTAGAAATATTTTAGTTTTTATTTCTTAATTTTTAAATTATTTTTAGTTACTTAATTTATGACATGTGGTTCCTAGCTAACAACTTGTATCGCATCGGTCATTAGATTTAAAAATTTAGTAGTTTTAGGAACAGACATTAGACAATGCGCAATAAAGTTTGTCAGTTTCAATATGTAATATTGTCAATTACCATGAACCAAGTATTGCAGTTGTTAGTTAGGACAGAATCGTAAGTCATTTTGACCCATAAGTATTATTTATCCAGAAAATCACGATCAGTATTTATTTATTTATTATTTGTTTTCCCAGTATTCTAATATAGATACATAATATGTAGCCGACCATTATTTCTATACTGCACAAATTTTATAGCAATGTCATAAATTTTTCAGTGCTGACCCTTTGTGACTTAATGAATTCTGATAATGCTTTGTGTTGACAAACCAGAAATCACATTTTACTATTGTATAGTATATAGTTAAAATGACTGTCGCTAACGTCAGTATTGTATTCTTTATTGATGTGCAATATGTAAAGTACTCCTTTTTACAAAACTGGCTTTGAATGCTCTTTCTGGGCTACTCCTCAACTTAGTTGATGGAGAAATACACACCTGTGAACCAATTTCTCAACATGTGAAACGACACCGTCGAAGTTCAAAATTACTTCTACGGTACGTGTTGTAAAATAATACAATAATACTCTTGGAAATACAATGCATTATGCATCGAGCACTTTTAAAATTTAAAAAAAAATTATTATGAAAAACAAATAAGGCCATGCACTAGTGCTGTCATCACAGAATGTGTCAACACCCAAGGATTAAAATTACATATTCCATATAATTTATGACTAAGCTAAAAATAAAAAGTAAAGTGTGAAGAAAGAAGTACCGACTTTTAACAGGGCAAATTAACATTTCTAATACTCATCGCTTTCTTTTAAGTTTATTCCCTATTCTGTACTTAAACTTTATCCATCCAAAAATGTTTTATTATTTTTGCCATGTCACTTAATTTGTTTTTTACCTTTGCCAATGGAATTTTAAATGCGAATTGTTACTCAAATCGAATTATCTTTTATTATTTAGTTTTTACTAAATATCTTGGAAATTAATATTCCTAAATATTTAATTGACTGCGCATTTTTTTAAATGCATAGACATTTTCAGATTTATATATAATTTATCTATTTTAACATAATGAGTGTACCCTAAATATATTTTCATCTCTCCCTAATTATAAACAATGTTGACAAATTTGATACTAGGTTAATAAAGGTAGAAGCATGTTATGATTTATCTGTAAAATACGTACATATTTATATTTCAACAACAAAATGAATATTTGAAAAAATATTATTTGAAATTGATTCTACAAATTAGCTAAATCTATTTGAGTGATATAAAGGTACATTAAATTATCGTATTATTTAAAAAGAAATATTGTTACATACGTAAAGTGTACTGTTTCTTATGTACATACCCACCAGTTGGCCTGGCAAGGCGGATCGGGAGAGAATGGTTGAGGGAGTCCCTTTGACTCCTCCAGCCATACTCTCTCGGAACATCGCCTTGCATCGCAGTGGGAGGGATGGATTCATACGTCTGTCACTCCTGGACACACTGACACCCGGATTCCTATCCACCCCTAATACCCTTTTCCTTCCCAGAACCTCCTCTCCTTCCTTTCCTAAAAAGACCCTCCACACAGCATCCCCAAAGATTCCACAGCATCCCCATCTGAGGGGAATTATTTTCCTCAGGGCCTCCTGTGTGGAGCTTAATGTAAAAAAAAGTCAAATGATAGATTACCTTGCATCCCAAAAAGTACCAAATGCTTTAAAAGTGGCAACTAAAGTCAAACTTACATGGAATACTGTTTTAATATTATCAGTATATTATTTTTACCATTTTTTCATTCTAAAAAATCCATGGTCCAGTTGATTAGTCAGACATCTCCGAAAGATCGAAATTTGAGCCGAGTATGCAGTTATATGTGTTAGTGTACTGTCTATCTGATTACTCATAAACACCACCAAATCAATTATAATGCACAAAATCTTGTAGTGAAATAAACAAAAACAAAAATATATTTTCTGGGTTACTAGTAGGAAATTTCAAAAAGTCGTACCTAATGTACCGAACCGTTGTGCTTGACACGTATAAATAATATTTGATTTATGGTGAGCATCCCAATATTGCTTTACTTATTATCTCAAAACTTAGAATTAGGATTGTCTGACTAATCAACTGGACGATCGACATAAAATTTAGGATTGTTTTATATTTGACATTGTTAAAGGCAAACTATTTACCTATTTCTTTATTGAATTAATGTATTACCAATTTGAAATGTATTTATTAAATAATGAAATCCTCCAAAGCCTGCTAGAGCGGTAAAAGAATTACCTAGAATTAAACTTACTTAATCTTAAAACTATGCTGTGAACCTTTGCTAAGAGTACCTACATACTTAGATAGACTATTTTTATGTAGATTTATAAATAAATATTTGGACAAAAGAAATAAATGTTAAGGCCTTAAGATGTTAAAAAAAAAACAGCAATCTTATCTTCTTATTATACAAATCGAAAAGATAATATTTTTATCAAGTTCTCAAGCGCCAAAAGTACCCATTGAATTTGAAAAATTTATATCCGTTGAGCGCCGGCATATCCAATTGGTAATCTGAAAACAACGCTTTCTGTAAAATCCCACCGAGGCCAAAATCGGGCCGAGGTCGGCATTTCAAAGGTTAAAAATGTCTTTACTACTTGAGTATGCAGTGAAAAATGCAATAAAAGATTACATCATCTAAATATTGTTTTCTACGTAATTTTATGCATTAAAAGTTTAATGTTGGAAAATTAATCATCCATGTGCGCCTGATCAGCGGGCAATTGTTTCGTGTTATTGGAATTCCACAATAATTCTACTTTATAAATAATTTATTATAATCGATTACCATATTTAAATATTTATTTAATACAACGTAACGCAAGGTACATTGAACTCTGTTTTATAATTTAAATCTCAGGAATAATTTAAACTGCTATCATTCCAGCATTTCAGTATTAGAAATTGTATTTGTTAAGTATTTGAGGCATGAATGATAGAAAAATCCCTTTTACAGTTGCCACAGAAATTTCTCTAAACAAGTGTGTCAAACCTGTGCAAGTGGACCAAATTATGGACAAAATGCTTTTTATCGTTTAAGAACTTATTGCATATTTCATATTACGCAGTGATTGAAATGAGGTTTTAGTAGAATCCCTAGGAAAGGATTGCAAATGTTACCAATAAAATAATTTTTAGAATACATATTTTGACAATATGGAATTTGGTCCACATGTACAAAACCTCTTTCGTAATATACCTCATAAAAATAGTGATTTCTCTTGGTGATAAAATGCATGTTTTTTTTTAAATATTAGTATATTGTGCGTACCTTACTTGGAGATTGACAATGTACTGTGAATGTACAAGTGAATTTGTTCTGTGGTCTTGACTTACCGTTAATTTATTACCTCTTATTTTATTTAAGTACCTATACAAAATTATATATTTTACATCATAGCGACCAGTTTACTTAATTTTTTAAAATTGTATTTCTACTCCAACCATTATCGATTAATATTAAGACCTTGATGAATGATTGTTATTTATTGACTAATATAATGTTACAATCTTGGTATAATGTATAAACAATATTGTTTTACATTATTTTATGACATAAAATAACACAAAACAAATTATACTAGTCCCAGCCAGAGATCATACGTGATGTCATCGTTCTAGTATCTCGTCTTTACTGTTTTCAAATAAGACGCTTGAGAAGGAAAAGAACGAACATCGACGACATCCTTACAAACTCTCACTGGGACTAGTAATGTGCCGACTGCATACCTATTTTACTAATGACATGTTTGCAGTCTGTGATATAAGTATCGTTACAATAACTGCTTACTTACATTTCGTGACAGTAAGTGTGTCACAAAGAAATCAAAACATAATTATGCAAAGCAATGTTTCGCTAATGCATACTTTATTTTAAATAAAAAATAGTGTATTTTTGGATTCCGATTACCGAGAAATGGCCTGTAAAAGAGCTACTAAAGGCATTCAACCTTCGTTTTGACCTTTAATACAAGTCTTCAGTTAGTGTTGAATTAGACATTAGACAATTATATTGTATTACTACTAACGTGTGTGATAATATTTCCTAAATTTAAGGTAGCCTTGTATTTGTATTTCAATATGAAATGGTGAATAATCTTTAGTCAAATTATCCGTGTGTTTGTACATTACATCACACCTTAGATCATAACTCGAGTAGGTAGATACAATGTTACAAGTGAGGCCACCAAGAGCCATGCTACCTGTAATATTACAAAAGTACTTTGACAACATTCGTATAATGTTACAAGATTATTATTATGATGCCTAGCGAGAGTATTCATGTAATGTTACAATAGTATGGCCCACCAAGAGCATACATTAGGTAAAAAAAGAAAGGGTTTCAATTAGACTTGCGATAGAATATTTTAAAAATTACTGTCACATTTTGTTTTCTTAATTTCACACATTTTCCATAAGTACTGAATAGAGATTACATTTGGAATGATATATAAAGGAAGTGTCCTTAGTGAAAGATTAAATCTCTTTTTTTCTCCTCCTTTCAATGTTTTACTACAATTCATTATGCAACTAACTTGCAGGCAAGTTATATATTACACTATACTAGATTTTTATTATTATTCAGTGTGCTTTTGTTTTTCTATTAAAATTACAAATATTTTATTAAATGTTGAAATGGAAATCTATTATTTTTATTGATGAGATGTGATAACTGCACAAAAGTTACCAATGTAAATGCACAAGGAAATGAAAAGTATTAAAATTATGTAATAAATCTTTATTAACTAATGGTTTTATTTATTTATTACCCAAACGGTTAAATTATGTATATGTAATAAGTTGAGAGGTTTAATTCCTTTCTTAATTAATTTATAAATAAAACACTTGTGTTGCAAAGTTTTTTTAACCTTTCCCTTACTGTGCTAAAAAAATACGCGCGCTCCGGTGCTGTGTAATCAATTCACGTGTTAAAATCATCGATTTTATATCGGAAATATATGAACATTCATAGCTAATCACTTTTTTTTTTCGTAATTTGTGTTACAAGTGATAAAAATTGTAATTTAATTGCTGAAAACATGAAAAAACCATCATCCGTTGCTCAAAAAACGGGCGAGGAGACCATCTCAAAGGATTGCCCGCGAACGACTGAGGCGCTGGCCGCTGGGCTGCTACCCAATACATACATACAGCTATGTATGTTGCTACTACGCGGTCGTAGGTATCGACGGTCGAAACACAACACGGCGGTCTCTGTTTCTCGTGTTCCCGTATAGCAAAGTAGAGCGAGACGTCACATAGCGTGTCATCTCCCCCCGCACACTCTTTGCGTATCACGGTCCACACTGGCACACGGTTGATTGTATTTGTGGTTTATTCCCGATATTTAACAAAATATCTCTGATTTTGAATTAAATTTGCTAATTATTTAAAATATTATTTTTTAATTCAGTGTGTAAATGTATAACGGAGGAATACCTAAAATCTGAACCCAGAATTCATTATATTTATAGAGATATAAAAGTTATTAGAAGCAATGTGTAGTATTTACGCATTACAGACCAGGAAAGGTTAACAAAGAAACGACATTTATGTTTATTTATATCATTTTCCTTTGAATGGTTTCTTCTAACAAAATCTCATATTTTAAATCATATAATAGAAAAACAAAACAAGTGACAATTGATAATTGCATTCTAACTGACACTACAGGATTTAAATTTAAATGGAATATATTTCCTTTACATATATATATATATATACTAGCTGACCCGGCCACGCGTTGCTGTGGCTAATGAAATACAAGGCCATCTACTGGATGGTTACCCAACCTTTTATAGCCACGATAAATTAACTCACATCGCCATCTGTTAATTTGCATACAAATCAAATTCACACCGCCCGCTTGCCATCCTGCTCTTCTGTTCCAGATAGGGACACCCTAATCACCTAGCGGTATGAAATATACTTTACGACCTATTCTTATACCTACCAAATATACATAAAAAATTTCATAAAAACCGGTCGAGCCGTTTCGGAGGAGTGCAACCACAAACACCGTGACACGAGATTTTTATATATATAGATTAGTGTTTCAAAAACGTACTGATAAAAAAAAAAATTTTTACTAATTTTCTGTCCCTTTTGTATGTTTTCATATGACTTTAGGGGTCGCTTCCAGCTGTGAAATTGTGTTGCTTGATCAAAAAGTATTGTATTTATTTTAAGCAAATTTTTACAAAATGTAGTTTAACACGAGATGAAATAATTCTATGAAACTTTAAATAATAAACATAATTATTCAATATTACGTCAACGTTGACTTTTCTTTAAGCCAGGAAATGTTTGTGGATAATCTTTAACAGTCGAGAGTTTCTTCTGCTCTTCATCGGTGGAATAGTATTCTTCCATGAAAGCTACTCCTCTCCGCTTATTTTTTAATTTTTTTTTACATTAACTCCACACAGGAGGCCCTGAAGAAAATAATTTCCCTCAGGGCCTATGTCATCTGGGATGCTGTTGCTTATGTCATTAACAATTTTAACAGTCGAGAGTTTCTTCTGCTCTTCATCGGTGGAATAGTATTCTTCCATGAACGCTACTCCTCTCCGCTTATGTCATTAACAACTTTAACAGTCGAGAGTTTCTTCTGCTCTTCATCGATGGAATAGTATTTTTCCATGAACGCTACTCCTCTCCGCTTATGTTATTAACAACTTTCCTAGAATGTACAAAAGTTTTTGCTTTGGTGTAGTCATCATCCCTCTAGGTGTTAACATCTTTAGTCAAAAAATCACACAACATATAATTTGTAACAAAATCTTTTTTTTTTACATCAGCTCCACACAGGAAAAAGTGGAATTATTTTCCCTAAGGAAAATAATTCCACTTAGAGCCTATGTCATCTTTGGGGATGCTGTGTGGAGGGTCTTTTTGGGGCAAGGAAGGAGAGGAAATTGTGGGAAGGAAAAAGGTATGAGGGGTGGGTAGGAATCAGGGGTCAGTGTGTCCAAGAGTGACAGATAATGATCCATCCTTTCCACTGCGGTGCAAAGCAATATTCCGAGTGTCCTGTCGGAGAGGTCAAAAGATCTCCCTCAACCAGTCTCTCCTGATCTGGCCCGCTATGCTGTTGGTGGTCACACACATCCGCCGCCAAGATCTGGACAAACCTGACCCAATGAATCCGGGCACCCTTGCTAAGTCACCAAACGTAGCGATCCACTTGGGGTGACCTATGGCAGAGGTGTTGGTTATCCAATAAATGGTTCCCGGGGCAGCGGTACCCATACCCGCCTCCCAAATTAAGAGTGTTGTAAGTTCTTAACCAGAATGAGAGAATTGTCAAGGGTTTCTCGATATGGACAATCTTTCAAATGTTGTCTTTCGATGACTGGTCCTCTGTTTAGACTCCGTTTAGAATCATCATCGAAGAATGCAAAAGCAACAAGCTCAAGACAGATACCAAACATGTCTCATATTTTACATAGCAGCTTTTGCAAATGATTGATGTATCTTTTCATACGGTTTCAACGGTACCAGTCCTTCAAAAGCTGCAAATCAATCTTTGGCGCAGGTCATGGGCAAGGAGCTAGAAACCAGTAAAAATACAAACATCTTTAATGTCTTCTTATTCTCTGAGAGCTGTTCTCTAAATAGATACAACATCTTTAAAGCATAGAATCTTCAGCCGTCCATTCCAACAGGTCTCTAAAGCAGTGGTCCCCAAACCCCGGGCCGTGGATCGGTACCGGTTCATAGATCAATTAGTACCGGGCCGCCCAACTCCCTACTTAAAAATGAAAATTACGTGAAAAAAAATTTGGACATAAAATAATTATTCAGATGAGAACTCCTTCACGCCAAGTTATTGCCGACACAATACCTTTGTAGCGGCAACTTAACCCGCTCTGCGAAATCTACCGCTGCGCCACTGACCTCCACGGAACTCGCTGGAAACACATACTACGGGCAAGCTACTTACCTGAGTACATACCTACCTACTGCTGCTGCCACCAATAAATAATAATTCTGCCACTTACGCGAAAGGCTCAGAACACCTGGCTGTACCTTACAAGCGCCCACGGAAGGTTCGAGCGATTTCTCACCTTTGCGTGAATTCACGGCATTACCTACCGTGAGACTAATTACTCGCCACGAGTATATAAGCCAGCGCTCGTTCGCTCAGTCTCAGTCAGTACTTTCCCATTCATCGATCAACGAACACAGTCCGAGCAGTGCCGCGACTAAGTACGCAGTGAACAACATTTATCCAGTGTGACACCAGGAACATTTCCAACACCTTCGAGGACTCCATCTCCAACTACCATCTCGACATGAGATGTCAAGCAACAAGCATCCTGCAACGAGCAGCAACCAGCAACCGGCAACAAGCCAGCAACCACAACCGGCAACGAGCCAGCACCACAACCGGCAACGAGCCAGCAACCATCATCCTCTCAAGGTTCCTTCCTGCATCACGTGTGCTCTGACCCACTGGACACACAGCCGCCATACCTCGTCAACACGACGACGGTCGACCGCCTGGACCAAGGTCACTTCTACACCGCCATGGTGTAGAGCACCACGCCGGCTCCCTGAAGACCTGTGATCTTCACCGCAGTAGTCTCCTGACCTTCTTCACTTATCATCACGCAGCAGCATCACTAACGGCACCACTGTCATCCCGCTCCGCTCCGACCTCACTACGTAGCGCAACAATAAATGACTGACTCATCACTGACTGACGCCTTTCATTTCACGCCCCGTCTCTGCCGATACGGCCCGCTCCCTCACCTTCGAAGTAAAAATCACGACTGGGCTTCCATCTTCCATCTTGCATATATAACGTAAAGAGCTCGAGTGAGACACAACGTATGTCACCGCTCTTATATTCTGCCTGCCCAAATGCAAGGAATCGTTTTATTGAGAATATGTGACAAACTAACAAGAGTGTAACCGACGTGTTACGCACCCTCATTTGTTTTTTCAGCAAAGTCATCGCTGGCGGCATCCTCTACATTTAGTGGTCATTTCTTTGAAATTTCTTCCGAAATTTCTGGCCACTAAGCTCGTTAGTACCATGCCGCCAGCGACGATCTTTCGCCGAAATATTTTAATTTTCATTTATTATCTTTTTTATTATGTACAATGCCCCGGTGCAACAAATAAATGCTTGCATGCCCAGGTTGCCACCGGGAGACATTTTAACTCTTATCATTTACAAAAATTGTTATTTGTTTTTAAAATGCTTCACCACCAGGGGAAAGCAAACTGCCTTTCTAGGGAAAAGCAAACTGCCTTTCCAGGGAAGAGCAAACCAGGGTCACTCCTTTGCCGCCCGAAAAAGGGAAAACATGAGTCTGCTCCGCCGCCAGCCAAGTAGACTCCTTTAGCCTGCAGAAGGCCAACCTTTAAAACAAAAGTCGGCTCCGCCGCCAGCCAAGTAGACTCCTTTAGCCTGCAGGAGGCCAACCCGCCAGCCAAGTAGACTCCTTTAGCCTGCAGGAGGCCAACCTTTAAATGTACATTTTGTCGATTAATGTAACTTACACACCCCGCAGGACAATGGGTCCTGCCGGGCATTCAGGGAAAGAGAGTTTGAGTCTCTGACCCTTAAACCCACAATGCTAGGGCGTTTTTTGCCCAGAAAAAACACTTAGAAAAATTCCTTGCCAGATTCCGTTTTTTCCCATTTCAAAAATCCAGGGACCTCGTAAGACGATGAAACAAACAGGTTTTAGTAACTAGTCTTGCGAGGGACCTGGGAAAAATACTAGATTCTTGTTTTAACTTCCCACAATTAGCCAAACAGTAAATACCTACCACCAAATCATAAACTTGCCTTAAAATCAACATAAACTCACCAAAGCAAAAATCTACGGATAAGACATGTACCTGTATATAACAATTTTACCCTGTAGAATTATTTTTAAATTTCAATTTTAAGCGACCACTTTCGTGGGCGACACCGACAAAATAAGGTGTGACAGAAACGCCACCCTATTTATAGTATCGGGCAAGGTCAAACCTCCCACCCCATTTTTATACCACGTGACCCAAATTTCGTGGAGATTTGGGTAAGGAAGGAGATTTAGAATATTATTTAGATAAGGAAGGAAAATTTGGTAATAAATCAGTTCATCTCTACTTGACAACTCGTGTTTTATTCTTCGGAGTTTTTCTACAACAAGCTGCCTCCCCCGCCAACCTCTGCCTGTCTTCAGTCCTGGTGCCAACCTCAAGAAAAGCCGGCCCTACTTCAGGCAACCGCCAGGCGCCAGAATCAGGCAGACGATTAGGCACATCCAGTGTCCTCCACTCATCAGGCACTGGGTGCTGGGAGGTCAGTTTTTTATTATTTTATCATCCCATCATCCTGAACGTGCACTAAAAACCCGGTACTTTTTTACAGTCTTGCGAAGACGCTGATACGTCTGTTACAAAGAGTTTGATTGTATTGGTGAATTTATTCCCCCTTTTTCAACAAAATCCTTCTGTTGTGACCAATGAGAGCTTAGTATTATGTTTATAATTATTTTTATAAATTTGTAAATTGAAGGATTAGCCAAAATCTGAATCCTGTGTTTACTATATTTTTAGAGATATTTACATATTTTGAGGCGATATGGACTAGTTATACATCATCGGTAAGGAAAGGTTAACCGGGAGCGGGAGATGTCACCTAAAACCGCACCGCACCCCCCTCAACGGGTCGCGGTAAAATTATCAAACGTTGACCGGTCCACGGCGATAAAAAGGTTGGGGACCACTGCTCTAAAGGGTCCACCATTTTCAGGTCTTCCTCCCAAAAATATAATAACAAGGTTCAGTAAGTCTTTCTAATCATCCTGAGGTTAAAACTGCTTTAACAGATGTGTAACAAAATAAATTATTGTTGTGGTTAAATCTTCACCATACGATATTGTCTCTGTGTTGGAATCCATTTTCTCTTGTTTTATTTTATTCTTGCCTTTTTCTACTTTCCAACTTCTTGTAACTTCATAGCTTGTTTCTTGTCGTTCTCTCTGTTTAGACACTTTAAACCCTCACCCTAAATACCCTCCTCAAAGCATCCCCAAAGATGACATAGGCCCCGAGGGAAATTGATTTCCTCAGGACCAGCTAAATGTAAAAAAAAAAACATTCTCTCTGACGTGGTCGTCCTTTTCCCCTCTGGGTGATAGAAACAGTGTAGTGCATTGGCGTGAGCAATATCAAAAAGACATTCTAAACCTTTTTTCCCTATTTTTAGAATATTTATAAAAACGAAACATTTTATTTTGCTTTACATCCTTTGTTTTTCTTTTGCCATTTTTCATTGGCCACAGAATTAATGAGCTAAAAAATTGACCTTCACCACTAAATTTTGTACAAAAATTGAAAACCTACATTGGTTAATCTATTTTAACTTTTTAACCACGTATTCAAATTAATTAATTTCTTTGAATTTTCGAGAATATTAGCTTTTGGTGTCTTAAACGAAATGACATTTTACGAAAACTTTGTATTATTACGGCTTCACAATTAAAGCTCTATAAATGAAACATTTCTGAACGTAGCCGAATACTAAAAACGGTTTTAGACAGGTTACAAAATAAGCTTTCGAATTATTATATTACAAATAAATATTAACATTTGTAAATATTAAAATTTAGAATGCAAACATTAAAAAAATGTGAAAATGACTCACGTGATGATTTTATGTGAAAACGGTACTAAAATCACAGATTATGTAAACAACAATACTTATTCTATTGTATAAATGTGTAATAAACACTTTTGTCACCTCACTTTTTTATCATTTCATATTAAAATATTTAATAGAAATTAACAATGTCGGGCGCCCGTAGGAAATTTGGCGGGATAAATTATGTGTCAGACTGCGCGTCTGACAGAATGTTCTTTTTATGTATTTCTATGGACAACTTGAATAGAGATGTGCAGCATGATTCACTATCGACCTTTCACTTTTTATTTTACGGATGTAACTAAAACAATAACGGAATTATAACAGTTTCTATGGAGACATACGCGCTGACGTGTAAACACGCTTATTGTACTTGACTGCTGTCGTATTTTTAACGCATAAATCTGCTTACGTTGCCGGGGGGATAAATTTATTTACATATTGGATTATGGTAAAGAAAAACGTGTCACTGTCATGCTCGTTTTCTGTTTTTTGGCGGACCTACTATCGCCCGGCGGCGCGCCGGGGTTTGTACACCCGGGGGTAGGCTGCCGGGGTTTGTGGCCAATGGGTTAACTTTTGCGCACTCAATAAAACATTCTTATAGTATTTTTGCTATTAGAGTCTTAGTCTGGTAGGAGTACTTGCCTTTTCCCATATTTGCAGAACATCACACGCAATGAAACTTCTAAGTTGCAGATTGGTTATTGTTTTTCCTCACTATCTGTCATTTTCAGACTCTTAATAACACACACGTCTGTAGGCGCCATTTTACGTTACAATTGTAAATTTAGTCTATGAACAAAAGGTACGTTACATATTACTCAAAGACTTTGATTGCGATACTAACACGTTTAATCACGCTTCCTTTTGTTTGTAATACTGCGGGGGTCGGGAGAGGGATGTGTTTAACCTATCTCTGGCTTATTTAATTCTGCACGTAGTTACATGTTAAACTGAAGCGTTGCAACCACTGTCCTAAACGTTGCATATTTTCAAATCTTTGATCAAAGGTATAGCGACCAGTAAAATCTATTGAAAGCATAAACAAAGGCGCCCCCATAAAAAAGACAAACTTTTACTTTTTGAAGCAGCCTAATTCTGTACCTTAAAGGATAAACCACACATAGCAATTGACTTAGCTATGAACTTACGTGGTTTATCCTTTAGGGCAGTGGGCCCCAACCTTTTTGTCGCCGCGGCCCAGTTATTGTTTGTTATCTATAGTTGAAAATACCTTTGTTACTTGGTCAGTTAGCAACAGATAATTAAAGAATTTTCTTACATTCATTAATAACCTTCACCCGAATTTTACTGGGCCGATTACTGGGCCCAATACTGGGCCGCGGCCCATAGGTTGGGGACCACTGCTTTAGGGTACAGAATTATATACAGGGTGTTAAGGTGTGTACTTGTGTTTAGTGTATATTATACTTGTGTTTAGTGATTCCACTAAACACAAGTTATTAGTGATTCCTGACATTATTTGGAGTAAAAAATGTAAATGAAATTCTGGTTTCCTTTTTAAATGTCTTCTTTTTCATTTTTTTTCTTTAAAATCAAACAAAAAAATTATTCCACATGTTGTCACTGGTCTAACTGTTCAATACATACTGATTTATGTTTTTAGAAAAAAAAACAAAAGGAAATCTAAAAAGTAAATCAAAATTTCATTAACATTTTTTACTTCAAATAATGTCAGGAATCACTAGTTAACATAAGTCAAGTACCTTATTATATTCAGTATAAAAATAAGTAGTGTATAATAGCTAAAGAAGCTTGTACTTTTTTCTGTGTCGAATTACACGTGCGACTATCGTAGAATCTGATATTTTTGAGATTTTCATGATTTATTTTTGCGGTAATATGCCGTGTCGCGCTTCCTCCTTATTAAGCCATGTTTCTAACACTTTTACAGTGTCCATCATCAGAGCATACGTGTATTCTGATGTGATTTTGGCTAAAGACTTGGCGTTTTGACGAAACGTTGGCTAAAGAAGGAGGTAGTGCAACACAGCATATACCCCAAAAATAAATCACGATAATCGTAGAATCTTCTTACAAATAGCACATATTATTTGTTCATATGAAGCGGATACTTTGTGATGTGACATTATTAATTTAAAATTATACTGCCCTGATGAAGCTACGGTTGTAGCGAAACCCGGTCGGCATAAAGTATAAAAATAAAAGTGGTGTTTACAAAGTTATTGTTTTATTTTAAATTAACATATTATTTGCCCTGCCACCTTATTAATTTCATTTTTATTAACCCCTCCGCATAGCACCATTTTCTCACCATTTACTCCCAATCTGTAGTCATCGTCAAGACCAATCTCTTCCCTCTCATATCTACACTTATTACCTATTCATTCTATTACCCTGTACCTGTGCCACCACTCAATGCTTCAATTGCAGCCGTTTTGGCCATGCCGCATTCCCCTCCCGGGTCAACCAGCTGGCTATGCTGATGCCCTTCTGACTTGGCTCACATGCCCATTCTCCCTCTCGTTGCCCAGAACAACAGGAGTTTTTACCTGTACACACAATTGCTTTGCCTACTGACTTTCAAAACTGGGTACTTCCCACTTCTCTCAGCCGCAAAACATAACCAGATGGAGTTATTCCTGATTTTGTGTAGCTGGAACTAGTGTGCGTTATCACAAAAAAAAACATGTTTTATTTTCAAAGTTTATTTGAGTTTTCAAAATAACATATTTTAAACTATATAAATTACAAAAAAATATCTTGCTCAAACAAAACTGATAAAAAATATATGGCAATAAATAAAATATAATATGAAGCTTTTCAAACATTGTAGTAACCCACGCTTTTAATCAATATCTGTCAAGACAGATGTTTCAAAACATTGTACATATATAAAATCGAGGAAAATAAATTATATAACTGGAATAATTTGCAATCCGTAAATTAATTTCAGATTAAAAAAATTCTTGAAAAATCAATAACCCATGAAATAAAATTTCTTATTGTTAACAAATTCTAAAAAGGCAATAATTATTTTGAAGTGCAAGTAAGGTGTAATTAATCTTGGAAACAGAACTTGACTATTCTAAAGATGAATGAATGACTATGTCGTTTGTTTACCAAATGGAATAAATTAGTAAAAGAAATGAGGCAGACTGTTGTCTGCAACAAACAACGGTACGGTACACGAAATTGTGCCCAAGTATATTATTCCCTATCACAAGTTTTGGTTGGAATGGTTATCCTAAAAGGCAACTTTTTTCTAAATCTAGTCAATTTACAAATCTTACCGAATCATTCGTAATTATTAAAAAAATAAATATACACCAATTACGGTGACAAATACCAAGAATTACATCATTACATATGTGCAAGCATTTTACATAATATTTAATTTTCATGAAAACCTCTAATTGTCATGTACTCCAGGGGTTAAAATTAATATAAAAATATTTTATGCCAATAAAAACTACTCGTAAGTTTTAAAAAATAAATTACATACACAGTAAATTATATGTAAAAAAAAAAAGAAAGCTGCTATCGCTGATTTGTCCTAGGAATGTTAGGCCTAGAATAATAATCAGTTTGCTGAAACTGAGCATCAACTGAAATTATTATCCTTTGTAACATGAATATAATCCAATAAAAACAAATCTTTATGAAAAACTAGAAATCCTTGTAATAAAGCAACGAAAGTCTATTGACTTTTAATATAAATATTAACTGACTGATCGCCAAAATATATTAATATCTAATCATTTAAACATAGAATAATGTGCAATTAGAAAATATTCAGCCATAAAATATCAGCCGGTGCTAAAGAATATGCATTTCTACGTTTCTCTTAATTTTGCAAATTTTCTGAATTTGAGGTTAATAAATAAATACTAAGTTTATGGTCCTTTGGTTAAGTAAAGTCTATTGCTTTATGATAAGAGAATCACTCTTTGGATTTGTGAAGGATGATGTGAATAATAAAACAATATAATATTTAAGATCAGCCTCAAACAACATGAGACCTGCCTTGGTGTGCTGTGATTTTTTTCTCTTTTTGGCAGTTTAACGAAACTAAAAGTTAAACCTGATGCTTTTACACCCTAAGCATGTACAGTGAAACTCGCTTAAGAAGTTTGATTTTTCAGTTGCTTGAAATCTGAATGGCCCAATTCATCCCATTTATAAGGTTTTCCCACTTAAGAAATATTTTTTCCAGTTCCTTGGAAAACTTCTAAGAGAGTTTGACCTTATTATTTTAGCATTCTAGGAATGGATATCCAGAGGTTTGTATAACAAGATTTTCACTCTCAACCTCGTCATGAATTTTTTAACAGTTTTCCTAAAGTGAAATTTTTGGTTATAAAAGCTCAAGCAAAAAGTCACAGCACGCCAGTAGTGGTGACCCTGGTATTATATAAGTGTAGGTCCCTAAAAAACAGTATCAGTAAATCTAAAATAGAAAAGGTAGAGTCTTCTCATATAAATGCGCTTTCCTAGGTTCTCTGTTTGACAATATCCTGCACCACAACACACACAAATAGAAGTCTATTGTGTAAACACAAGCGGCACAGAATTCCATGTGAACAAAGAAAACAGAAAATATACTTTATATGGTCAGAACATGGCCTCTCACATAGTAAACGAGAGGCAGGAAAGTAGAAAAAAGCCAAAGATTACAGATTAAAGTTACATCTACAAAACAATCATCAGTTAGTACTCTCTCCATCATTCCTCAAGCACAGACACATGTATACTGTATACACCACTGGTGGGATACTTAGTGACCAATACAAAGTGGCCAGTCCCGTAGTCCCATCAAGTATTGGAAACAAAACAAACTGCTCTAAGGCACAATTTGACATTATCTGATCAGGGGAAGTCACTTGAAAACATTTATTAATCGTTTAGAATCGAGTTAATTAAACTTCTAGCGACATTACAGTTACCTTACATAGTTACTTTATTTTTATATGAAAAATGAAATCAATCTTAATCTCTTCTAAACATCAAAAAGGACAAATAATTTATTATTGCGATTAGCTTTAGTCTTATAACTATTATTATTACTATACGATCATCCCCCTGATCATGAAGAATGTCTGAAAAAGATTAATGATCCAGAACACAAAAACTTAATTAATTAAACCAGAATATCTGGAATACTAATAAATATATATTAATAATTTATCTTTTATATGTTTCGCTATATAAATTTACAACTTTGGTAGTAATATACAAATCTAATTTGTAGGATAGTTTAATGTGTGTAATAAATTTACTGCTGATAAAAGTCATTGGTTTAGATTAGGTTAGGTTAGATTGGTTGGTTTGATGGTTTGTTAGTTAGGTGTGGCTGCCGGAGTCAACTTACCTGCGAAGGTAACCCCCCCCCCCACTCTACTCCTTTCTCACCCCACTTCCCCCGCCCAGGATTACTGGTCGCCGGAGGGAAGGAGATGTCTGCAACAACAACAATCATTCATTTCCATCTCATTTTTATCTACGTCATATTGCAGATTTACTATTTTATCTGCGGCCAAAAGAGAACCTAAAGAGGCGGTCAACAGAGAAACTACCCAACGAATGAACAAAATTATTTTGCACCGGTAGTTTCAATATTTACAGTATTCAATCACATATGTATCTCCATCACATATGTATCTGTATATTGCTTTCCATTGCTCACGAAATAAGAAATGATAATGTATGCCACTTCAATCACTATAATAATTATTATTTCAACCATATTTCCAGCAGTAATTGTACATAGTTTAGCCTGGAACCCAAATCCTGCGATGCAATTCAATTGTTGGTGCATTTAATAATAGACTGGTCTTGTCTAAACAGGGCGGAGGGAGGGATGTTAACTTACCCACTGGTGGTTGGAGGAGGGCGCCTCATCATCGGAGTGGTGGTCCTTGTCTGCGGCCCCGAGGTCCTGGATGTTGTGGCGGGGGCGCAGGGTGCTGTAGCGGGGCTCCCCGCGCACCCAGGCCCCGCCCAGCAGCGGGGAGCGCACCCAGCTCTCCGTCTCGCCGTTCCCCAACCAATCGCCCACCTTGTTAGGACTCGCCTCTGACTTCTTCAATCCATTCAACTGGCACAATTCCACTTTCATTATTTCGCAGGTCTTGCTCGTTTTAACTGTCATTTTAGGATTCACGTGAATGTCTTTGTGAGCGGGGTAGGGGGTCACGGTGAGGCTCATGGAATTTCTGTGGATGACGCCTTCTTCGTCCGTATCGCCTCCGCCGAATTCGTTGCTGGAGTTGCGATACTCGCTCAGCGTATTGCGTCTACTCTCACCCATGTTATAAAGGCTCTCCTTGTTTATCAGCTTCTCAGGTTCGGGGATGTCTGACACAACTCGGGACATTTGGCTGGGTGCCATATTCCCGGTGCTAGCCGTCAGATTGTCCGACAACGAAATAGAATTTCGAAGGTTCTTTTCGTCTTCGGGAGAAGTTTCGAGCCTCTCACTACCCTCGTAAGTGTTATCTTTTAGACTCGAGAGACTTGTCCGCGAATGAACAAATTCAGATATTCGATTCAAATTAGTTTCTTCATTTTCAGAGCTTTTAATCTTGCGGCTGGGGGTAGGGGATTTCCCATTTTCTAATACTTTAATTGGTGGTGGGGGAGTTTTCTTTTCTCCATTTTCTTTCTTGGGTAGGTAAGTAAACTTGGGCATTCTGGATGCCCAGTGATCATTGTTGGACCCCATGGAGCTGGTGCTCGCGGCGGAGCTGGTGTTGGAACCGCAGCCGACAAAGTTGCCGTGCCTCCGCTGATAGAAGAGGATGTAAGCGCTATTGTTGACCAGCTCCGTATCCACATCATTGTTGAGAATACGAGTCACTCTGGTATCGTCAAACTTATACCACTGCTGGTCATAAGGGTTCTTGCAGGCGGCCGTATAGTGTCCTGTCTCCAAATCATTCCCGTGGTGGTAGCAGACGGCGTAGAGGTCGTAGCAGTTGTCGCTGGCCTCAGAGGGTTTGCGTGGCCGGCGCCAGGGGGACCAGGCGGCCCCGCCCAGCAGCAGTGGGGGCAGGGCGGGCCCCTCGCGCCCCACCAGATGGGGGCTCATGTCAAACCCGTACAGTGGGAACTCCACCATGGTTGTCAGTTTGGTGCTGTTGCGACCCTTCATCTGCTGTCTGGAAAAATCACTTTCATTAGTTCTCATTACTATAACCACTGGAGCGATCATGCAAAATAAATAAATTTGCCTCGATTGCTCGAGATTTCCTAGAAGTTCAGTTTTTTCATTTTTTGCTAACATTAAAAAAATCATACCCTCGAATTTTTACACGGAGATGTGAAAACTTACTATAGTGCTATATAGCCAATGAATTAACCTGTATTTTACCGTTTATCTCATATTTGTAGGATTTATAAAAAAAATACAAAAAATTCGTAAAGTTTATAACCGCGTGAATCCTGCGTGTTTTTTTTACTTTCAAACTGCCGTGAGGGGTACTTATTCGAGTCAACATTGAATATTTTCGATTTCTGTATGTTGTCTGTGGTATACTTGATAATTAAAGGTGCGCATATCTATGGAAAAACGACTTCATTTTAACCGTAAATAGCTGATCAAAAATTGGGTAGGAAAAAAAAAAATTTCAAATATTTTTAACATCTTTCTAAAATAGTCTATGAATTTCGGATTTGCGACATCTGTGCTCCTAGTAGATAAAGTATTTCAATGGCTTCGTTTTAAAATAGGCCATGGAAATGTTTTAAATAATTACAATAAATGTTTTACGAATGGTAGGAAAATGTGGTCCAATTTTGGAAATTTGCAGAAAAATAAAAGTGGTCCATTTTTCAACCATAATCGCTCCAGTGGTTAAAAGATTTACGAAATATTAATACAATTTTACGTGAGTTCACAATCGACTAAACACTGTAGCGCACATATCAATTGGGCTAAATATTTTATATATGCGCTGATAGTGATGGTTGTTTAACCTCTTACTTGCCGGAGACGCGAGGATTTTTCGAAATTTCGAAAAAAATATTTCTAAATGAGATTTTGACCCTTCTGTGTACAGAATTTGTATGAAGGACAAGGTCAGAATCGCTTGCGCCAACATCATTGATGATATAGTCACAAGTTTCATTCACCTGGCGACACCAGAATATTTTTAAATGATTTATCTGTGGAATCGCAAATGTCAAATTTGCCGTGATTCAAACTGTCAAACTCCGATGCGTGATACTTGACAAAAACATCGTAAAACCTATCAATTTACCAAATTAACGCAAGTAATGTTGTTTTGATACACAGTTTATTGTTCTAGGATTGTGTTTCGGTAAATAAAATATACGATAGCTCAAAATTAATCCACAAAACATTCAATTCAAAATTCAAAGTGATGCTTTGCATAATTTCCTAGTTTCAGGGCGGCCCGTGGCAGGTTAATCATGCGGGTTTTTTAATACATATTTGTAAGTGATCGTGGTCCATCTGGTGTCAATCAACGCAATGTGCCGAGATTTGACACAATAAATCATGCATGAGCATGTAATTAATTCATTATTGGGCATTAAAAAATCTATCACTTGAGGATATGGAAAAACCAGAGCTAATTAACTCGGTCCAAAATTTATATAAAAAGAAACGGCAAATTGTGTTGGATTGAACAAGAATCTTTTAGAATATGCTAGCAAATTGTATAGGATTAAACAAGAATCTTTTAGAATATGCTAGCAAATTGTATTGGATTGAACAAGAATCTTTTAGAATATGCCAGCAAATTGTATTGGATTGAACAAGAATCTTTTAGATTTTAGATTGCACAAGAATCTTATAGAATATGAAGTTGATAAGGGTCTTACTGGCGGAACCTCTTGAGGTGGATGACGAGGATATCGGGTAAGGACCATAGGCCCAGGGTCTTCACCACGGGCAGGTATTGCTGGCACTGGGGACATCTACAACACACAAAATTCACATATTACATATGCATTCTCCTCCCCTAAGACGGGGACGTAAGAGAAATTATTTTCCTCGGGGCCTCCTGTATAGAGATGTGTAAAAAAAATAATTAAATTAAATTAAATTAAAAACATCAGAACTTGATGTTTTTTGACGACTGCATAATTATATATTTTGCGATATTAGCCAGAAATCTTTTCTGATAAATAAATACCTATAAAAATATCTCTGAAATCTGTGTTTTCTCCCTGATGCAGCATCTCTTCCTCATCAGAACACATCTTGACATTTACATAAACGTCAAGCGTTCAGTACGTTTTCATCATACGTTTTCACCACAAAATCCAGACAAAATGTGTGTGGCCCTATTTCGCCCCAATGTTTCGACAAACGAAGGAGACGGAAAACAAAAAATGTTTATAGTAATGTTCAAGCAAATGTTCAAGTTCACGGTCGGGGGAGACCCCGCTTAACATGCATTTGTAATGAAAACACTACTCTGTGCAGAAACGGGCAGTCCGTTTGATAAATTCCCCTACCTTAACAAACTGATTGCGATTTTTAGACAACAGACAGGGAATTCTTACTTGTTCTTTTTTTTTTCTGAGGAAAATAATTTCCCTCAGGGCCTATGTCATCTTTGGGGATGCTATGTGGAGGGTTTTTTTAAGGAAAAGAAGGAGAGGAGAGTTCTGGGAAGGAAAAGGGTTTAAGGGATGGGTAGGAATCTAGGGTTCAGTATGTCCTGGTCATCCGCCACCAAGACCTAGAGAAACCTCACCCCATGAACCCGGCACCCCTGCTAAATCACCAAACGTAGCGAACCACTTGGGGTGACCTATGGCAGAGGTGTTGGTTATCCAATAAAGGTTCCCGGGGCGGCGGTACCCATTCCTGCCTCCGATTTGGGAGGCGGGAATGGGAATACCGGTATTTGAACAGAAGATGCTCCGGGGAACTTGCATCATTGATCTCGTCCGGCCTCGGTGTTAATACTGACTAAATTTGTAAAGGGTTGACATTTGTTGTCACACAAGAATGAGTCACTTCAACGACTCATTCCTCGGTTGTGGAATGATTTGCCGACTTTCTACCTTCCACGTGGGTCTCTTCAAGACCCAGATTTATGTTGATGACATTTCCCTCAGGGCCTCCATTGTAGAATAAATGTATTTTTTTTTTTAATGCAAACACATAATGGGCCAAATATTGTGTGATATTTAAGTAATGTATATTAATTCTTTTGTTAATGTATATTAATTCGTTTGTTTTGTTAATGTATTTAAGTAATAATACTTAAATATCACACAATATTTGGCCCATTATGTGTTTGCATTAAAAAAAAAATACATTTATTCTACAATGGAGGCCCTGAGGGAAATGTCATCAACATAAATCTGGGTCTTGAAGAGACCCACGTGGAAGGTAGAAAGTCGGCAAATCATTCCACAACCGAGGAGTACACAATATTACTATATTATGTACTTAAAGGTAAATACTTTACCTCCAAGCATCCTCCATGGCCAGGGTTTCAGCCCGGGTATAGTGTGCGAGGCAGTCGGATAAGGAGAGACGAGGAGCGGCTCCCGACTCCTGAAGAGCCTCCGCCACGCTGCTGTGTTGCTCAATGTTTTCGCCGCAGTCGTCCAGGAGCCTAACAATGCAAATAATAATCAATATTGAAAGAAAATCACAAATCTTAAAACTATGGAAGACAATCACGAATCTAAAAACTTTTTAATTTACAATGGAAGAAATGGGAGTTACATTTTTCCACCCCAGAACTTCCTTTCTTTCCTTTCCTTAAAAAAAACATTCCAAACGGTGTCACCAAAGACGCCAAAGGGAAAATATTTTCCTCCGGGTTATTGTATGGAGTTAATGTAAAAAAATATATATAATAATAATAAAACATACTGATTTTGGATGTCTGTGCATGTGTGAAGTGATGTGAAATATTCCTACTTAACCTCTGAGTGGCCACGCCATTTCACGAAAATTCACTAAAAAAGCACCACTTTGAATTTTGAATTTTTTTATTCATTTTAAGCACCCTCTATCTAAACTGCCAAAGCAGTTTGTCGGCAGGTCAATTTAACAATATTAATATAACATTAAATCACAAATATAACAAGAAACCACAATATACAAAATAGGTACAGAAGAATAACTTTTAAATAGCTACAATACAAAGGCATAAAATATACCGATAGACAGATATAACACAGGCAAATTACTCTTAGTCATATTTATACATAAGATTACAAACAATATCAATATAAAAAGTTTTGATCCATTAGCCATTGTTTAATTTTTTTTTTTAAATCGGTGGTGCAATTTGATTCGATTTTTATGTTCACTGGCATCTTATTAAATATGGTAGGGACAAGATAAGTGAATGTCCGTTGTCCGTATTTATTTATAATTTTCGGAACGGATAAACCCTCATTTTTACTAAATCTAGTGCCATGTGCATGGTCAACTTTTTCTTTATATATTGAATCCGACAAAAGGTTTTGGCATACAATTTTAAACCATAATATCCCTCCAACAGGCAATATATTAACTGAATCATATAATAATTTTATGTCCCTTCTTTGTGCATAAATACTTTTGCTTACCAAGAGCTTAGTCAAAGAGTTTTGAATTGTTTGAATGTAACCTATATTTGTCTTGCACGAGTTTCCCCAAGACGTTATTCCATATCTGATAGTAGATTCCGCTAAAGACAAATAAATTATTTTTAACGTACTTATGGGCATGAAATATTTAATTTTGTAAATTCGCCCAGCAATAGGTCGTAGGCGTTTGCAGATGTTGCTTATGTGAGTATCCCATTTCATATGCGTATCTACAGTTATCCCCAAATATATATACGTTTGTACAATTTCAATGGTTCCGCATTTGCAGGATTGTGACGAATTGTGTATACACTCAAATGTATGCGATTTTATTACAGGCGTGGTGGTATATTTGGCATGTGGAGAATTGTGTAAACACTCAAATGTATGCAATTTTATTACAGGCGTGGTGGTATATTTGGCATGTGGAGATCGTATGTGCATTAATTTAGTTTTTTTGGAATTTATTATAAGACCCGCATCATGTGACCATTTCTGTAAGGAAAGGAAATCGTGCTGCATGAGATTTATTGCAATCCATAATTCTTCATGCGAAATGACTAGTGCCGTATCATCTGCATAAACGTAATGTTTGAAAAATGTGAAAATTTTATTCACGAGTGAAACGAATATTATGTATAATGTTGGGCTGAGAATTGAGCCCTGCGGGACGCCTGTTGACATATATTTAGCTTTGCTGTAAGTTTGAAAGAGTTTCACTTTAATTTGTCAATTGTTTAAATAGTTTTTGAGTAGTTCTAGTAATTTTCCCCTAATTCCTATCGCCTCCGATATCTGTAATAGTTTTGTCAGATCAATGGTATCAAACGCTTTAGAGTTGTCTATGAATAAAACCAGAATATGTTTTTTATTATTGAGTTCTTGATTTACGTAATTCGAAAAGTCTTTTAGTAACATTTCTGTGCTTTTATTTTTTTGAAATCCGTTTTGGTTAGGATCAATAATAGAGAAACTTTCTAGGTATTTTATTAAATTTACGGAAATGTATTTTTCTAGAATTTTTTCAATAGCTGGCAGTATACTGATTGGTCTGTAATTTTCTATCTCAGTATGTTTTCCCCCTTTGTATATTGGCCTAATAATACTACATTTAAGCTCATCAGGTATAACTGCTTGAAACAAGATTTTATTAATTAAATGGGTAATTACCGGACATAGAATAGTTACATGTTTTTAATGTCTAACATTCGAATATTGTCAATCCCCGGCGATTTGGAATTATTCTTCACAGGTAGCTCTGGGCAGGTACATGCTATGCGACAAATCAACGGGAGCTATGTTAGACGCTTTGTAGTCGCATTTGTGTAACATCGAGCTGATGCTGTTTGAGAAGTACTCAGCGAATCTATTTACAACGATTTCCTCTGTTCGCCCATTTTTATTTAGCATATACTTTGAAATAATTTCATCGCAGTTTGTTTTTGTTTTACGTCCTAATAATTTGTTTATTTGATCCCACGTTTTTTTGGAATTGCTGAAGTAGTTTTTAAATGTTTCATTAAAATGTGTAGTTTTACTTTTTATGATTAATTTGGAAACAGCATTTCGGAATGATTTGTAATTTTTTTCGTAGTTTTTATTGGTAGGTGAATTTTTCCACCTTTTGAACAGGGAATCTCGGATTTTAATTTTTTCTAAGATGTCACCCGTTATCCACAATTTTGTTGCAAATGGTCTTTTTTTGGGGTTTGGGCAGAAAGAGATTTTACTTTTTTCATATAGGTCATTAAAAAATTGAGTTTATTATATATGTCAACGCAATCTTGTTCCGCAAGCAGGGCATTCCAGTTATAACTACGTATGTATTTATCAATTCGTTTTTGAGATAATATTGAAATACTTTCCCCGCGTTGTTTGGTTTTTGTAATTGCACTACTGTATGTGATGTTGAGAGCTGTCGCGAAGTGATCCGCTATAGTAAAATAACAAATACAAGATGAAAGTGAGTCAGTTTGTTGCTGCCTGCTATTAAACCTAATAAAAATGTGGTCAATGCACGTACGTGTAATATTGCCGGCTACTAATGCTTCCCTTGTCACATCGTCGATACACTTTATTAAATAATGGCTCGATAATATGTTTTCGTATGACATAATGACGGGGTTTTGGGGGTTTAATAAATCTAAATTCACGTCTCCAAAAAATAAAATATTTTCCAAGGGGTTGATAACATTTGATAATATGGATGAGATTTCATTCAGAAACAATGATTTACTATGATTTGGAGGACGGTATATTGCTAAAATGTTAATTGATATATTATTAGGTAAAGTTATGATGCCAAATACATTTTCAAAATATTTTGTTTCTAGTGATTTTTGCAGAAAAGTGATTTCATCTCTAACATATAATAATATCCCGCCTCCTGTTTTTTTTGTTCGACAATAGCTATAAGATTTGAAACCAGGAATTTCGTAGAGACAAGTTAGGTCATTTGTAATTGCTATCTCACATAACATCAAAATATGTATATGCTTCCAGCAGGTATTAACCGGTTAAAGGCCAGGCCATTTCACTAAAATTCATGAAAAAACACTAAAAAAGCACCATTTTGAACTTTGAATTGAATGTTTTGTTGATTAATTTTGAGCTATTGTATATTTTATTGACTGAAACAGGTAGAATACCGGGAAGACAAACACACCGGGCGATAGTTCGAGAAAAATACTGCACCTCAGCAATGAATTGGCTTTAATTTGCACACTTTTTTAATGTTATTATTTTTATGAATAGGGAGCTAAGAAATATGGGCTAAGAAATGGTAAAACAATGTATGATCGTGTGAGAAATGTGGATATCCGCAAAGAATGTAAGGCTGATGTAAGCATAATGAGTAAGATTAAGAAAGGGACCCTCAGATGGTTTGGGCATGTAGAGCGAATGAACGAAGGAAGTAGTGTAAGAAGAATATACGACGCGCATGTGAATGGTAGAAGAAGTCGGGGACGCCCGAGGAAGACATGGCACGATCAAGTGAATCAGATACTTGAGTCGGGTCATGTCAAAAGTCAGAATAATAGAAGAGAATGTATGAGACGATGTATGAATGTGAGTGAGGCAAAGAGTGTGTGCCAAGACCGAGTTGTTTGGCGGTCCGTCCTCTCTGCCTACCCCTAGTTAGTTAGTTAGTTAGCTAAGAAATAAGTGACAATTCTTGGAACTAAAAAAGATAGATTAAAAAAGAATTGTTATGTTTTGTTAGAATAATTAAATGTTTTGTTGATTAATTTTGAGCTATTGTATATTTTGACTGAAACACGTTCCTAGAACAATAAACTATGTACCAAAACAACATTACTTGCATTAATTACGTAAATTAATAGGTTTTACGATGTTTTAGTCGAGGAACACGCATAAATTGTGACGGTTAAATTCGCGGCAAAAATGACATTTGAATGTCATAGACAAAATCGTTTTAAAAATATTCTGGGGTTGCAAGGTGAATGAAACTAGTGGCTATATCATCTATGATGTTAGCGCAAGCGCTTCTGATCGTGTTCTTCATACAAATTCTGCACATAGAAGGGCCAAAATCGCAGACAAAAAGTTTTGGTCGAAAATTTTATTCAAATTTTCGAATTATTTTCTTGCGCATGCGCATAAGACGCGCGCACCCGCACGTCTCCGGCCCATTAGAGGTTAATGACTAAAATTATTCAAGTTCAAGGTACTTTTAATTTTCAAAATTGGAACTGATAAGTATAAATCAAATCTGACAATTGATAAATTAAGTAACAAAATAATATTATTAATTAATAATTCCGACCAAGTGAATCAGATACTTGAGTCGGGCCATGTCAAGAGTCAGAATAACAGAAGAGAATGTATGAGACGTTGTATGAATGTAAACGAGGCAAGGAATGTGTGCCAAGATGTTTGGCGGTCCGTCCTCTCTGCCTACCCCAGCGGAGAAACGGCATGATGGTTTGTTAGTTAGTTAGTTTTAATAATTCTTTATTTGAAATGTGTTTCTTTTGTTTGAATGTTTGACAGATATGGAATTTTTTTCAAATATAGTAACATTCGAAAGGTAATTGCTTTCTTTTGAAATTATTATAAAATAAACAAGCTGAAATCTTACTTGTCCTTCAGGGTGGGGTCCCACTCCACCAGCAGCTGTAGATGGGGCGGGCCAGAGCGCTCCCCGCTGAGGGCCAACGCCTGCTCCACTGCTTCCGTATACAGGGGGTGCTCCAGCTGGGAACAACGTAGCATTACTCATATTACAACTTTAGTCACCAGGTCACACACACAGAACTTTTTTAGTGTTATTTATCATTACCTCCGGCTGCAGGTAGTGCGGGGGATCGGCGATAGGGCTCAGCAGGTGCAGACGCGGGGAGGCGGTCTGTCCCTGCTGCAGTACCCCCTCGCCCACCATGCTAGCCATCTCCTTCAAGATCAGCTTCTGCAGGTCCCCGTAGCCCACCTCGCGGGGCACCTGCATCACGTAAGGGGAGCCTGCAAACAACGCAATCAAACATTTAGCCAAACTTTATACAACCAATCGCGAGTGCACTGTAATATTTGCATACAGGAAGATGTTTGGGCTACCCATGCTATTGCAGTGCTTCTATAATGTTTGCGAAAGGCCGCATTCACAGCTTGGTCTCCCTCACAAGAAAAACCCTCTCAGAAGTATCTCAAATCCCGTTCGTTGCGAGAGACCAGGGCTCTGGCTTAACCCTCGCCTTATGAGTGTAATAATTAGTTTAAACCAATTGAACCATCGTTATTAGCTCAAATGAAAGTGTATTCCCTGTTGGCCGCCTGACAAAAACTCATATTTTCATACATGAGCCACCTACTGAGCTATCATGGCATATTTTTATTTTTTAAAGTAAGTCGAATATTCCCGGGTTATGAATAACTTGAAAATATTTGAAAATCTCTTACTACCGCCACAGTGAGTGGAAAATGTTGCTTGTGTTATGTGAAGGAAATAGCCAGCTGAGGAATTAAATGCACGACGCCAGGTGGGACCGAAACAGTCCTCATGTGATTAAGTTAAATAGACAAATGTCGTAGAGGTTTTTCTGTCTCCCCGGTCCACTGTGAAACTTCTGTGGGGTGGTGCGCAGTTAATTTGTTTATAATCTGCATAATTTTAACCACTCGGATCCATAAGCTTGTTTACACGACAATGTAACATCTCATATTTTTTCTAACTAAAATTACCGATAATAAAAATAAAAATTATACAATTTATTAGATGTTATTGTCACCTCACTTTTTTGTTGTGTCATGTAAAAATAATTAAAAAAAAAAATTCACAAAGTTTCATAATTTTTTCCAAATTGCTGTCGGAAACTTTGGTTTTGTGTAGGTGTACGAGTGTACGTTTTATTTTGATTTGCTTAACTTTTAAAATTTAATATAAAGTGTGATATTTTCTCTTTGTAACAGCTTTTAGATCATATTTCTCACCATGACAACAAGGCAGATACAAGGATTTCTATGAGACCTGAATGAGCTGTTCCCAAAAGTGAACAAATTAGCCAGAGGAGTTAAATTTTATTTTTATATTAATATTTATGCATAATTTACGCATTATTTTTTTTTCATCCTAATAAAATAATATTATTTGTAATACAGTGAAACCCTCTTAAGAAGTTTTAAAAGGGACCGGAAAAAACAAACTTCTTAAAGCATTTGTCACACACAGCTATAAAAGATCATTTGGCTTGGCGTATTTAGGCATATCGCTCGCCGTACATTCCCAATGGGAATATAAGTCGAGCGATATGCTGAAATAGGCCAAGCCAAATGATCTTTGATAGCTTGGTGCGTTCGCCGTTTAAACAAGTGGTAGCTATTTATTATTCAACAAATATAGTAAAAAATGAAACGTCTTTCCTAAATATTCACAAAATGCATTTTTTTGCGCTTGGGGGCAATGCCCTTTTTCCATCCATCGAACAAATTGAATGACATTGTAAGCAGCGGCGGCCAGCCCTAAGGTGCGGCGGTGCAACGCACTCCCAAAATTTCTGCCAATCTAAAAATTCCCGAGCACCGAAAAAACATACTATATTTCCGACATGCCTCATCACAAATCACAATACACACTTCAGTTATAATGCGTACATTATATAAGTGTCTATGTATACCCGCTCGCGTAACAGATAACAGAAGCAGAACGTTTTGTTCCTATATTCAGGCCGGTAGTGCGTTTGCCAAAGCGATCACAGAATCCAAGAGAATCCTTACACAATTCTCAATGCCCCAAAATCGTAGGTAGGTATAATCCTTTGCAAGTTAAAATAAACCGTGGACGGCGATCCGAGAATTATCACCATGTCAAAAGGACCAGTTTGTTCAGTAGCATCTTAATCGGGGATGCGGTTGTATCATTTTATTATTGATATTGTGTGTTTAAATTAAGATCTACTCTTTTTTAGTCAATGTTCCGCTCAGCATCGACCATCTCTTATCTCTACAGCATACCAACCAACATAAACAATGAGACCCGTTGTGACATGTCGCAGGTCAATACGCCATTGTTAGGATGAGTCGGGAAGAGTAAAAAATGAATTCCATTATTAATGTTGATTTTATAAAAAACAATGCGCTAAACTTTAAAAAACGATCGAAATTAAAAGTAGTGTCCCATTTTAAATGTTAAACAAGAGTGCAAGTCAAAAACAAAAGAGACAACGGAGAATTGACCTAATCTACAAACAGGTAGGATTTTTTCATAATTAAATTCATTTTAATTAGAGTAGGTATATGTACAAGATTTTTAGCGCACCACTGATTTTTGTGAGCACCAGCCGCCACTAATTGTAAGTAAAAATCAAGTACAGTGAAACCCTCTTAACCGGTCAAAGGCCAGGCCATTTCGCGGAAATTCGCGGAACTTTGCAAAAAAACACTAAAAAACCACCACTTTGAATTTTGAATTGAATGTTTTGTTGATAAATTTTGAGCTATTGTATATTTTATTAACTGAAACACGTTCACAACACAATAAACTATCTACCAAAACCACATTACTTGCATTTATTACGTAAATTAATAGGTTTTATGATGTTTAATTCGCGATACACGCATTTATTGCGACCGTTAAATTCGCGGCAAATTCTGACAGCCGATTGTCATAGAAGAAATCGTTTTAAAAATATTCCAGGGTGACAAGGTGAATGAAATTTGTAGCGTCTCCGAGAGTAATGATGGCGCAAGCGATTCTGACACTGTTCTTCATACAAATTGTGTACATAGAAGGGCCAAAATCGCAGACCAAAAGTTTTTTGTCGGAAGTATTATTCAAATATTTGAATTATTTTCTCGCGCATGCGCATATGACGCGCGCGCCGGCGCGTCTCCGGCCTGTCACCGGTTAAGAAGTACTCTCTTAAGATGTTTCGTGGCTTAAGAAGTTTAGGTTTTTCGGTCCCTCTCGGTGCAAAATTGGCCCAATTTTTCCCACTTATAAGGTATTTATTTCTGTTTAATCATTTTCAATCATCAAAATATAATCAACTTAAAACTTTGAAGACGGCTACGTCAGAAGAAAATTAGCGATAATGCCTTTTCATCCAATGCTTCATTTGTAACAAATTTTTAAGAGAGCCTGGTAATAGGACACTAGAAATACTACAATATTCATAGCCTTTAAAATCATATATCTTACCAAATCTCTTGGTCTCATGGTCCTGTATGAGCACGTTGACCCACAGCAACAGCAGGTAGGGCTCCGGGGGGTCGGGCAGGGTGCACACGGCCTCCACGCAGTACAGGGCGGCCGGCACGGGGGAGGGGGCCCCGCCCAGCCACAGTGGCTGGCAGTCCGACAGGGTGCGCCCCACACCTATAACATTACACGAGAGATTATTAATCCATTCCTTCCGAGCGGCATCAATTTATCTCCGCTTTTGTAAGAACATGGCCTAGGGTTAGAGCAACGTCAACAATGTAAAAAATAACTGTTAAATGACATTTTTTATTATTATAGTGATATTATTTTTTTTTTATTCATATAAAACCAATAAATACGACCTTATTGTTACAAAAGTTTTATTTTGCATCTTAACCCCTTCGCAACATAAGCAGATATAAACGTTAAAAATAGGACAGCAGTCAAGTACAATAAGCGCGTTTATACGTCAGCGCGTGTGTTTCCATAGAAATCGTTATAACTCCGTTATTGTTTTAGTTACATTCCTAAAACAAAAAGTCAAAGGTCGATAGTAGATCAAAGTGCACATTTCTATCAAGTTGTCTATGGAAATACATAACAGGAATCAGCTGTCAATTGTGTAGTTGACATCTCCACATTTTAAATTTTTATTAAATATTTTTATATGAAATGATAAAAAAGTGAGGTGACAAAAGTGTTTATTACACATATATACAATAGAATAAGTATTGTTGTTTGCATAATCTGTGATTTTAGTACCGTTTTCACATAAAAACATCACGTGAGTCATTTTTACCTATTTTTAATGTTTGCGTTCTAAATTTTAATATTTACAAATGCTAATATTTATTTGTAATATAATAATTTGAAAGCCTATTTTGTAACCTTTCTAAAACAGTTTTTACTATTCGGCTACGTTCAGAAATGTTTCATTTATAGAGCTTTAATTGTGAAGCGGTTATAACTAAAAGTTTTCGTAAAATGTCATTTCGTTTAAGACACCAAAAGCTAATATTCTCGAAAATTCGGAGGGGTTAAAAGGCTTGTCGAAGGTTACTACAAGAAGAAACTCCAGTGAAAAATATTATGGCTTTAAAAAAATATGTTCATATAGATCAATAAACGCTGATTCTGAATATATAAGTTTTATTTCATAATATTAAACGTAGAGTACTTAAAAAATTATTAAAAAGTGCATTTTTAAACCTCTCGTCAAAACACACTGTAAAGTTGGTATTACTGAATGGTTAGTGCTGACGTCACGCGACACCAGTCATTGTATTGAAATCTTTGATTATGTAGGTATGATATAAGCCATCAGTATTAACAACATATCATGTTATTCGTTATTTCATACTGTTTATAGAGATTTAGTTGTTGTGTTTATTGAAACAATATTTAAGCCTAAATAATTCAGTATCAAAAATAGAGGTATCTCTATTAGTTTATCTCTATTATTTAAAATATTGAAAAACTACTGCACAAAAAAATAGTAATGCTACTTCTAGGGAGAATGCTTCGAATAACGCTATTCAAAATGGCGGCACTTGATCAGCTGATTGCCCAATCCTATAGTAATTTTTCAGGAGTGATGACGTCACACGATTCACCGTACTTGGGTGGTCTTAGAAACCCTTATAAACACGCTTTTATTCCTAAAATAACTACATATCTAATAATGCAGGTAATAAAGACAGATTACTTACAGACAAATTAGTCGTGCATCTTCTGTTGGCAGAAGTATTGCAGCGGTGTGAATTTGAACTGTCACTGTTCTTCTTAATTGAACAGTAGATGGCTCTAGTGGTACTAATTATCAAGTCAAGAATACGGTAAAGCAGTTTCAATTAAAATTTGCTTTACCCGTGTACCAGTTTAAGAGGGAAAAAAATATAAAAACTATGTATACTATAGGATAAATTGCCAAGAAGAGGGTTAACACAAATTAGTCGTACATAAATTAAAATCTTCTACCCAAGGAATTGTTTTTTTAATTATATTTATTTTTCAATGTATTAACTCAGTAGGTAAAGCAAAAATTTTTTTTAATATATTTTATATTCACAAAAAAATTACCAAAATATTAAGTTGCATCCAAAATCATTCAAAATTGATTTTTCATGACCGATATTTCAAAATTTAAAACAAAAATAAATAAAATATAACATATTTATCCACACAAAATATTTTTATAAAAATATATTTTTCAGTTTAGTTGAGCATTTTGGCCTCAAATCAAAATTTAACCAGTGACAGGCCAGAGACGCGGAACTGGGGTCGTCATATGCGCATGCGCGAGAAAATAATTCAAATATTTGAATAATAGTGTCGACGAAAAACTTTTTGTCTGCGATTTTGACTCTTCTATGTACAGAATTTGTATGAAGAACAGTGTCAGAATCGCTTGCGCCATCATTACTCTAGGTGGTGCTAAAAGTTTCATTCACCTTGTCACCCTGGAATATTTTTAAAACGATTTTATCCATGACAATGCGCTGTCATAATTTGCCGCGAATTTAACGGTCGCAATAAATGCATGTATCGTGAATAAAACGTCGTAAAACCTATTAATTTACGTAATAAATGCAAGTAATGTGGTTTTAGTGGATAGTTTATTGTGTTGTGAACGTGTTTCAGTCGATAAAATGTACAATAGCTCAAAATTTATTAACTAAACATTCAATTCAAAATTCAAAATGTTGGTTTTTTAGTGTTTTTCCGTGAATTTTGGTGGAATGGCATGACCTTTGACAGGTTAACCACCCCAGCTAATTTGTTCGCTTTGGGAACAACTCATATCGATCTCATAGAAATCGTTGAGTCTCCCTTACTATCATGTTGAGAAATAAGTTTTAAACGGTGTTAGAAAGAGAAAATATCAAATTTTATATTCAAATTCAGTTTTTACTTAGAAAAAACGTGAGGTGAGCCATTTTTAAAACTTTTTGTGTTTGCGTTCAAAATTTTCATATATGATTGCAAGGTATAAAGATAGCAGCCAATAATATGTGTGCGTTAAGAATATGAAGATAATGTTGGTAGTTCTTAGTCGAAGTATGATACAGTTAAAAGTGACCGAATTGGATATAGGTTCCGTAGTTCAGTTGGTAGAGCACTTGCAATGTAAGCAAGGGGTCCTGGGTTCGAGTCCCAGTGGAGCCAATATCTTTTTTCTTATTTTTTTGTCTCCAGATTTTCGATTGAGTTTCGCTAATATTGCTTTCATTTAATTAAATAAATAAAATTACTTGCGTATGCCGGGATTTGAATCTGCGACCTCCGGATTAGGACCTATATGCTTTGGCAGTGCTTAAATGAGGTTATTAGGTAATAGGTAGAATTACGTAATGTGTACCTAATTTATTTTCGGAATAAAATAATAACAGCAAAAAAATTCATTAATAATTCATTCGCAAATTTCTGAGAAAAATATCTATAAGAGAATATTTCTTATAGGTTGCTAACAATTTTAGTGAACGTTCCAGTAACGATAAATTGAGTGGATACAATTAATATTTCTATTGTGAATCCACACGAACTCGCTGCAGTGATCGTATTCCGATAGCCCGGAACAAAAATTATAATAATTCTGCTGACGATTAGACAGTCCTTTCGGCGAAGAGAAGAGAAGGCGGGAGACGGGGGACGGCTGGCGCTCTCTGGCTTAGCTACACATACTCACAAACACGCATACCCATACATCGATTGCTCGCTCGCTGACAAACTCGAGAGCTCAAGTCAGCAAGTGATTTTGAAAATACCGATCGACGATATTTCTCAACCGCCGCGTTCGCTCTTAACCGGTCAAAAGCCAGGAATTCCAGGAAAAATACGGAAATTTCGTAACAAAACACGATTTTGAATTTTGAATTGAATGTTTTGTTGATTAATTTTGAGCTATTGTATATTTTATTGACTGAAACACGTTCACAACACAATAAACTATCTACCAAAACAACATTACTTGCATTTATTACGTAAATTAATAGGTTTTACAATGTTTTACTCGCGGAACACGCATTTATTGTGACGGTTAAAATTGCGGCAAATTTTGACAGCGCATTGTCTAGACGAAATCGTTTTAAAAATATTCCAGAGTTGCAAGGTGAATGAAACTTTAAGCGTCTCCGAGAGTAATGATGGTGCAAGCGATTCTGACACTGTTCTTCATACAAATTCTGTATATAGAAGGGCCAAAATCGCAGACCAAAAGTTTTTTGTCGGAAATATTATTAAAATATTTGAATTATTTTCTTGCGCATGCGCATATGACGCGCGCGCCGGCGCGTCTCCGGCCTGTCACCGGCTAATAATAAACATCTCATTAAAAAAAGTCTTTTATCTCTCGAATTACACATATTATAATAAAATGGTAAACAGATAAAGCACAACAGCGACCAAACGAAACATATTAAAATAACAGGTAAAGTTTGTTTGTTAGATTTTTCTTTTCTTCGATGTTCTCTTTTGTCATGCAACTGGATTTTATAAATAATACAGTATTTAGAGCACTGACCGCTGTTAGTGACCTCCACCAGGATGATATCCTCGGCGGCGATGCCTGTGTCACTGTGCAGCAAGTTGCGCAGGTCCCGCACCGTGGAGCTGGCGGCCACGCGGACTCCGAGACGCACGCATCGCGGCTGCTGGTTTGCGTACACCACCTATAGTAGAGACAATTCAATTTTTTTACTAATTATCACTGTACGACATAAATTGCTTTGTGAATATGTCCAGACAAGCGAAAATATTTAAAAATTGGAACCTATGGATGTGTTCAGAAAATTTTTAAAGCAATAAGGAAGTTGAGTGAAATATATTTTGACTTATAAAAAATATGTTTCTAAATATATAAATATATTTCTTTATTATTATTCTTAGAATTAATTAAACGTTCTTAAAGAATTATTGAAAAGGCGTAAACTAAAAACGCTTCACGGTTGGTCGAAAGATTTCTGATGTCGTCTGTACCCCGGTTTATACGGTATTGCAATGTCTATGGTGCATCTATTTCTATTACATGAGAGATGGTTTGTTTATGATGAGAGAGGTATATGCCAAACAGTTTTGCTTGCTATTTTTAGTTTAAATAAAGCCTCGATAACATTGAGCGAGTTTACAAGCTACTAGCTGGGAAATTCACTATCTGTTAGTAAACTCGCTCAGTGTAATCGTATTACTAGTTAACTAGCAGATTGTAGTCAATCTACGAAAAAAGTTGAAAGGTGATCAACTTTGCTCGCTGTCTGTGTAGCCAACTCAGAATCTCCGTTTCCGCTAAATCATGACGGATCGTCGGTCAGAATTCCGTCAGACACCCATATTTTTTCCATCCGAGATGGCTTGAGATTTTCAGGGATAAAAATTTCTCCATAAATTCGTAAATATAGGCTATTTTCGCCTACAAAAGTATGTAATTTGTTAAATTATTCGATTCCGCCAGGAAATCCGTCATCCTGTAAATTCCATTAGACACAAAATTCTTCCGTTTCGGGATACTCCAATCCGCCAGATACTTAACTGAACCAGAACTTACTGGAATGACATCACACACACACCCCGTCTCTTACCGCTCGGATTCCGCTCGTTTTGGCGGGCTTAGTAAAATTAAAACTTGGAGAATTAATTTAATTATGTGAAAGAACTTAAAAAAAAAAATACTAGTATGTTTGATTGTGAACATTCATAATTTTTTTTTTTTTAAATCCTTATTAGGAAGGTAACTATGATATAATTAATAACAGACAAGAGACTTTAGTTGACAGTCGGAATCTATTCCAAAATTCATAGAAATTCAAAAAAAGTCTTCCCAACTGAAATGTCTTGCATGCGCACCTCCGTATACTGTAATGGATTTTTATGCCCACAACTGTCTCCGCAAATAAAGTCTTATCTGCGGTCACCCTTACTTTAAAAAAGGCCATTTCAAAATTGGAACTACGCAAGTCAGCTAGTATTTTATAAGAGACAAATGATACAATACTGATCTATCGGACAATATTGTACAGTGACAAGTCGGCTCGTTAGAATAACAAGGTTACATCGCACACAGAAATGTTATGAGATAATGAACTCTAAGGTAGCTCTCTCTTGAGCCCAGTATTTCTTAACATTGCTGCGTCTGACAGAATGATGATATGCGAAGGCAAGAGTGGGGAACCACCTTTATATTAATAGCATTTGAGGACCTGACTAAGTGAGAATGATATCTGAAATGGGTTTGCACTTTGAATGTTTTCCTTTTCAAAGAGCGGGAGGCGTATTTTGAAAGTATACAGTGTTAGAACGCAGGTGTGTACTAGTCGCATATACATTCAAATCTAAATAAGGAAGTTGAGTGAAAAATATTTTGACTTGTAAAAAATATGGTCACATAGATCAAAAAATATCGATTCTAAATATATGAATATATTCTAATATTCTTATTAAATATTTTATATTATTATTCTTAGAATTAATTAAACATTCTTAAAAAATGATTAAGCTGCAAACTAAAAACGCTTCATGATTGGTCGAAAGAATTCTGACGTCATCTGTACGTCGGTTTGTACGAAGAACGGAATGTCTAGGGTGCTATTACATGAGAGATGGTTTATTTATGAGAGAGGTATAGGCCAAACAGTTTTTCTTGTTTGTTATCTTGTTTATGAGTCTTTTTAGTTTAATAAGTGTCCATAACATACAAACCTACTAATACAAAATCTGTTTAAAAAACTGCATACCATGTCAGAAATCGGATATATTCAAGGCCAGTCTGACAACCTACCAATAATCATGACGTATTCTATCCATCTGACATCTGACGTTTCGCCATAATCTCACTAGTTTTGTGCAGGTATGTTTATTGATTTCGCGTAATATGACAATTATTGTCTAATCATTATAATATATAATGTGGTGACGGCTTTTTATTATTTCATCTTTTGTTTACCATATTTATAGACACTGCTGAAAACCAGCTGCATTCCCGGAGAAACCCTTTTGTCAATAGAATCTATGTGAAAAAAATAGGTTCAATCTTTTTTTTTTTTTACATTAACTCCACACAGGAGGCCCTGAGGAAAATAATTTCCCTCAGGGCCTATGTCATCTGGGATGCTGTGTGGAGGGTCTATTATCTATTGTCAAATAAATGTGCTTGTTGTTATTATTATATGAAATGGATTTTTAAAGACACATATTCATACAGTGTTTTATAAAAATATATTTTGCTTATTGCATCGCTTCGAAGTTTTCGAAGTTCCACAACAACTGTCACTCGTCAACCATCGACAATCAGTGTTGCCAACTCGGAATCTTCGTTCCCGCTAAATCTTGACAGATCTAGCATATTTTCAACCATCCTGGGGGGAAGGGCGGCTAGAGAATTTCAGGGATAAAAATTTCTCCATAAATTCGTAAATATAGGCTATTTTCGCCTATAAAAGTATGTAATTTGTTACTTTATTCGATTCCGCCAGGAAATCCGTCATCCTGTAAATTCCGTTAGACACTCCAATCCGCCAGATATGACGGGAAATCCGCTAAGTTGGCAACACTGTCGGCAATACCATACTGCAAAAGTTTAGGCGGGAGAAACAAAAATTCTTTAAAAATTAATTTAACTATGAAATTCTTGATTATTTTTTTTTAAATATCATTAATTTTGATGGACGGTTAACATTGATAAAAAAATTACTGGAATTCCTTATCGAAGAATTAAAAAAATCTCCAAACAAAATGCCCAAGGAACGTGTTTTTCAGAGCCAAAATGACGTCACACACACACACCCCGCCTCTTGGCGCTCGGATTCCGCTCGTTTTGGCGGGCTAAATAAAATTCAAACTTGGAGAATTAATTTAATTATGAAAACATAGATATTTTCCTAAATATACTACACTAGTACCATACTAAGACCCAAGATTTTATTTAATACAAAATAAAAATTCTTAGTTTAGATTAATTTTAATAACTTCAATCATCATCATCAATCATCGAACAGTGCCGTACGCAAAACTGTTTTCTTACATGGAGTTTGTATACAAATGTACTTTTGTAATAACATATGACGTATTGCCTGTAGCGGTTACTTTGTCCCGGCACTGGATTACAGTGGATCCGAGGAACCGGCTATTTTCCCAACCAATTCCTTTCAGATTTATAAAATGGTCACTAACACTCAAACTGGGCAAAGCCGAACCAAAAGCCGCCCGCAAGGCCTAGCAGCAAAAACCTGCGGAGAGGGTTAACTGCTAGTTATTGATTATTGTATCGAACTATGAACCTAAGAACCTAGTTTTTTCATCAAATACTTTTTAAAAGACTTCTTAAGATTCCGGGGGGGGGGGGGGGGGTTCTCAGTACATGTATTGCGCTAGCGTGTTCTGAGTTTCATCCTTTTTGAATTCTTGGGGAATTTTTAATTTGGAGAGGTGGAGAGTGCAAACCGAATTGATTTTAATCTGAAAACAGATAAATTATATTATATTTGTAAGTTTACGGTAACAAGCAGCGGATGGTCGGGCAGATGCGGCAGCTGTACGCTGATGCAGTGGAAGGGGTCGAAGGTGTTGCTCTGGCGGTGGCAGCGCGGGCACGCCAGCGACGAGCGGAACTGAGCCTGGAACACGGCCTGCACAAAGGAACTGTTGCAGCGCAGGTGGTTGGCCAGGGTCTCCGCTGCCACCACCTCGTCCGGGCGCCCTACCGTATTCTGAAAATAGAATAACAACACATTTTATGAGTTCTATAATTTTCAATACCCACATTTCCGATTTTTGGCAAAATGATCGTGTTCACATTTTTGCGAGGATTAAGAGGAACCTAAAATTGAGTTTCAAAACCTCTCTTATCACGACCAAAAACCATGTTAAAACTGCCAGTGAGAAACAAAACCCACTTTCATCAATCATTCAAGAAGTTACTATCAAAACCCTCTTTGTCGGAATTCAACCAATCACGAGTAGTTATTTTGCCAAGATGGTGGGTTTAGAAAATCGCATGTCAGGTCAGTTACTCTATATATTGAGTAAATCACAAAGTGAGTATCAAAATCCGCAATATCCATTTTATTTATCGAAATTACTTAAATTATGCATAAAATAACACTTAAAAAAACACATACATAAAAAAACACTTTTCGAAAATATATTACTCCATTTCATTATTCAAAAAATTGAACAGCAATTATTTATTTACACTAGAGATGTGACAGTTTTTTGCAGTTTTCTCCAAATCAATGAAAGTTGATAAAGCGGATATAGAAATTGAACGACTCATATTATGGTCAAAATATGTGTAAAGAATGAGTAATGATGAATGTAAGTTCAAAATCGTGGTGTTTGGAAAGGAGAGTACAAAAACAGCGTGCTTTAATTTTTTTTTTTGTTTTACATTAGCTCCACACAGGAGGCCCTGAGGAAAATAATTCCCCTCAGGGCTTATGTCATCTTTGCGGATACTTGAAAAAGGTATGGGGGTTGGTAGGAATCTGGGGGTCAGTGTGTCCAGGAGTAACGGACGTAAGAATCTATCCCTCCAACTAATCATCATGAATCTATCCCTCCAAGGCAATGTTCCAAGATCTCTCCTGATCCGGTCTGCCACGCAGATGATGAAGACACATCCGCCGCCAAAATCCAGATAAACCTCATCCCCGGGAACCCAGACACCCCTGCCAAGTCCCCAAAAGTAGCGAACCATTTGGGGTGACCTACAGGTTGGTTATCCAAAAAATGGTTCCCAGTGTAGCAGCACCCATATTCACCTAAATAGAATTGAATCCCATTTATTGTAGACTGAATAATGAATACAGAGCTTGTGGATGAATTTGTGTATTTGAGAAGTGTAATAATGAGAGACGGAAAGGCTGATAGGAATATTCAAAGAAGGTTAAATAAAGGGCATTCCATTAACGGAGGACTGAACGCAGTTGGCACTAATTGTCTACAATGCCGTGCTAATACTAACCATGATATATGTCAGTGAGGCATGTAACTGGCTGATGAAGGATGAAAGTAGACTGAATGCTGTAGGAACGAAATTGAGACCACGGTGAATTAACGCCTCAGGCTAAATTTTTCTGTTTTCAGAACAACTCATACAGGTCTCACAGAAATCATTGTATCTCCCTTACTATCATTTTTTTGTTTTTACATGAGCTCCACACAGAAGACCCTAAGAAAAATGAAAATGATTCTTTGGGGATGCTATGTGGAGGGTTTTTTTAAGAGAAGGAGAGGAGAGTTCTGGGAAGGAAAAGGCTTTAAGGAATCTGGGGTTCAGTGTATCCTGGTCATCCGCCTCCAAGACCTAGACAAACCTCCCCCCATGAACCCAAGCACCCCTGCTAAATCACCAAACGGAGCGAAACACTTGGGGTGAGCTATGGCAGAGGTGTTGGTTATCCAATAAAGGTTCCCGGGGCGGCGGTACTCATTCCCGCCTCCCAAATTGTGAATATTGTGGTTAGAAATAAGACCTAAGGGAACGTACCCATACTACGTGACACGTTTAGGGGGGAGGGGGGGGTCTTCAAAATGTCACGCTCCATACAAATGAGCGGCGGGTTGCTTAGGTTTTTGGTCACCGGGGGGGGGGGGTTAAAAATTGCAAAAAGTTGGTCACGTAGTATGGGTACGTTCCCTAAACAGTGTTAGAAAGAGAAAACACCACGCTAAGTTAATCACGATTAAAAAGTACACTTTCATGAAAACAAACATTCCGACTGCAAATTGAAAAAAAAAATTAAGAAACTATGAAATTTTTTTATTAATTATTTTTACATGAAACGACAAAAAGTGAGTTGGTAACGTTTATAACACATTTGCTTAATAAAAATACACACATATTTATGTGGGTATTTTTATTGTATTTCATTATCAAGAAAAAACGTAAGGTTGAGCTATTTTTAATAAAATTTCGTGTTTGCGTGCAAAATTATATATTTATTTAGAATTATAAAATTTGAAAGCTTATTTAATCACCTTTCAAAAACAGGTGTAAGATTTCCGATGCGTTCATAAATATTCCATTTATTTGGATTTTATTGCAGAGCTGAAATATTTTAACGTTCCAACAAAATAGGCCCGAGGATAAGATAGATAAAATGGTAACCGGATAAAACAACAGAACATGTCAAAATAATAACTTAGGATAGGTTAGGAGTTTTCCTTCACTATTTCTTCACGTTTCTTAAAAGTTCTGTTTTGTCATGGAACCAGAGAAAATATGTGGGGTGGGTTATCTATTCACCTTGATAGTCTTATATTTCTTCTTGGTGGCCGTGTTGAGGTCCTCGTGCACTTTGTCTAGCAGCCAGAGAAGGAACTCTTGGGCATCATGCTGACTGCTCCCTCGGTACTGAGAGCCGTGCCTTTCCACTATTGCCTGAACAAAAAAAATCACAAATATAATGACTGACCGACCTAATGGCATATTAAAAAAAATATTAAAAAAGCGACAGAGATCTGATTTTAAATTTGGCTTTTTTTTCTTATCAGCTCCACATAGGAGGCCCTGAAAAAAAAATCTCTCAGGGCCTATGTCATCTTTGGGAATTCTGTGTGAAGGGTCTCTTTACGAAAAGGAAGGAGAGAAAGTTCTGGGAAAAAGATATAAGGGATAGGTAGGAATCTGGGGTCAATGTGTCCACGAGTGACAGTGTCCCTCCCACTGCAGTGCAAGGCGATAGGTCGAAAGATGAGTGATGAGGTCATCCAACAGCCTCTCATGGGCTAACGCATTCGCCGCCAAGACCTAAACAAACTTCACCCCACGAACCCGGACACCCCTGCTAAGTCACCAAACTTAAAGAACCACTTGGGGCGACCTATATCAGGGGTGTTAGTTAACCAATACCTTCTAAATTGTTAACGGCAATCATAAAGAAATAATATTAATAAATGTATATCATCGGAGAAAGAAATAAATATTATTTATTTATTTATTGAAGCCCTATTGGGATTTTACATATTAAACACAAATTTCATTTATAACAAGAGAAAAAGAAAACCGAAATAAAATAAAATGATTTCTCATTCATTATTTACATCTAAAAAATTATGAAACCATATTATATTACCATGTTATATCAATTTTTAAATATCAACTAATAATGGAGTTATTATTTTTAGTCCTGGTCATTATTGTTATCAGCTGAATGGAAGATAGTAAAAGGAAAACATGCATGGTTTTTTTCTTATCTTGCATTGAAATGAATGCACAAAAGTCGATTGTTAATTTCCCCATAAACATGCAAAGCATAAACTATCTTGAAATATAAATTATATTAGCAAGAGTTCTGATAAAACTGAATCACAACAGTATTAACATTAACCAGATTATTTTGGTAAATTGATAAAATAATTATAGAATCAATATGCTATGGAGGAAAAATACCATCTAAAAAATGTGTTTTATTGTAATTTTTTTCCACAATTCATTACTTTAAATACGTCTGTTAATACTGGCTATGCCTGATAGTTAAGGGCGTCATTTATTAGTAGTTTGCTAACATTCATTAGTGAATGGTCTTTTGTTTTTGGTCAACCTATAAATTGTCGGCGATTTTGACGAGGCTAGTCGCAACTTTGTTTACATTTCTCCATTGCGTGCGCACATTAAACTCATTGCTGGTTCATTACAGCTGCTCCGTTCATGCACGCACGGCCTGTCAAGTTTGTTCAAACATTGGTTCATCGTTCGCAAGCGCAATTAATATTGATTACTGTGTACAAAAAGATATGCATCAAATTACTAGGGTATGTTATTGGTGATGTATGCTGTAAAATGGCCCATAATAATATTATAGATAAAACAAAAATAATAACTGAATAACTTATGAATTAAACCTGCGATTCGTTACTTCTTATACCTGAAGAGGTTTTACCGAACCTAATTCCTTTGAGAAGTCACTTGTCTCAACTCTCATTGAGGTGTGTAGATGCAAAGGCAGCAATCTCCCACTTTTGTGTTTTTGTGAAAAAGGCAAAAAAACTTGTAAATATTAAATGGGATTTCACAGAACGCTGAAAAAATTACATTAAATAGCAGTTTGATATCATGGATTATTTGCATCATCGAATTTTGTTTAATGCAAGCCTATAAAAAGATAAATAACTTTTTAATCCGGAGATTGCTGCTTTTGCTAGCAAGTGTTGGAGATTGCTGCTTCATACAACATTGGAGATTGCTGTGTTTGCTACAAACCTTCCCAAAAAACCGCCATCTTTGTTTTGTGTTTTATAACTAAATAAGGGGTAATTGCAAAAAAAAACTTTTTGAAGATATTATCGAACATTTTTTTCTAGAAAACAGGTGTTATAATGCGTGGAGCAAAAAATATGAGAAAAGATGATACATAATATTCTGAATAATTAATAATTCAGACAATGAAGCAAAAATACGAGATAGAACGAGTATAATATGAGGAAGAAAAATAAACTAGCCTGAAAAATTATTTTAATATTTCAAAACATTTTTTTTTTATATGAATACCGCACAAGTGTCACCAACAGTGGCGGCTCGTGACTTTTGGGTGCGCTAGCGTGCTGATATTAAAAAAATGTCATTATTGATGTTGTTGTAGCCGAAAAAAAAAAAATTATTTTTTTTTGAAAATCCGTTTTTTGTATGAAAAATTTCAAGAAGTTTTCAGTTTGGCGGTGCGCCGCATTCCTGAAAAATCTTCATACAAATCACCGATTTATGAAAAAAAAAAATATATATATTTTTCGCATACGACAACATCCATGATGCCATTTTTTTTAATATCAGCACCCTAGCACACCCAAAAGTCACGAGCTGCCACTGGTCACCAACTGCTCCCGTCTGGAGCCAGTGAGACTATGGCATCCCCAATTGGGGTATGTTGTGAGGCTGAAGGTAGTGAGGAGGGTAAGGAGATGGTAGAGGAAGATGGGGAAGTACCTGGCTATTCAGATCTGGTCACCAAACACGGCTAAAGCCATTTCAAGCAACGTTTCAATTCTGAATGGTGGTCTTACACCAGGGCGATAGTGAGAATATCTTCAACTCTGGATCGTGCCGCAAATATTTTGGGAGGTGGGAAAGGGTACCACCGTCCCGGGAAATTTATTTGGATAACCAACACTTCTGTCATAGGTCACCCCGTTTGGTGATGGGGTTAATGGGGTGAGGTTTGTCTAGGTCGTGGAGGCAGAAGACCAAGACACACTGAACCCCAGATTCCTATCCACCCCTTAAACCCTTTTCCTTCCCAGAAGTCTCCTTTCCTTCCTTTCCTTAAAAAAACCCTCCACACAGCATCTCCGAAGATGACATAGGCCCTGAGGAAAACTATTTTCCTCAGGGTCTCCTGTGTGGAGCTCATGTAAAAAAATATATACATACTACATATTATTAAAAAGTGAATTAATTGTGAAATACCACAAATTTATCAAATAAAATTTATTTGCGCCCGCCTGCGACCTTCGGATTGCGAGTCTCGAGTGTTACCTCGGGACCACGGAGGCAGTCAAAACATCAGACATGGCGTGAAGAAAGGATGTCAAATTGTTTGATTTTTAATGTAAGACTTACTAAAATACATTATTTTCCATTTCTGGAAACCGAAATACATACTTCTCATTATTATCTAACTGATATTAGATATTTTTGAAATAAAAAGTGCAAAAGTGAAAAATAAATAAATCATCTTAAATATTTTTGGGAGTTATAATGCTTTCCTCCAAGCCAAAATAAAATGTGACAGCTACATTCCTTGATATTTTTGTAACATTTCGTTACCAATTTTCAGACTTAAAAATAGGTTTGCGGGCGTCTTTTGATAATGCTGGGGTCGGGTGACAATCCATCTTCAATAATTATCAAAAATATTTATTCCAAACACACTTTTACATACTTCAAAACATCAAAAACCCTCATACAAAAATCAGGACCAAATGCTACTTTAGTATGGAGCGGCCATCTTGTCACGTGACACTTTCTATGAATTTGATTGGCCAAATTGGAGAATGCTACGTTTGCTTTGAAAAGTACATGGAGATTGCTGCCTTTGCTTTGTGTATTTTCAAACTCGGATTTTGATGGGAATAAGTTGAGTTTGTAAACAACCAATGAATTTATTAGGTGCACAATTTGAATCTCTATGGAAATGCATTCATAACTTCTTTTTCGATATTTTGGAGATTGCTGCCTTTGCATCTACACACCTCAATTAACTTAATTAATTAATCAAATGAAACTAGAGTTATGTGAGGTTAGTTTTGATAACACACAATGAATTATAGCAAGCCTTTACCCGCTCTGTACAAGAAGATGTATAACCCTTAGAATGCCAAGCTAAAAAGCAGTGCTCCGGCTGACAATGTTTTCATAAAAACCTACTTGAATTTTGCAATTACGTTTTTGTAAATTGTACCGTCTAACCAGATTCATGATGCGTTTATGTATTTATAAAAACTGTGTATATTTATGCTATAAAGTTTTCCTAGGGCACAAGAAAGCCACTTATATTTAGAAAAATGTTTTTTTTTTCTCTCTAATGTTATAAAAATATATAATTTTAAAAAATTTACAATGTAAAAACCGATTAAATTCAACTGTTGATTTCGCAAAGATTAAGGCTGTCATACCAGCAAATCATAATTTCGATTCCGACTGTAGTGCTTACACATCAGCGGTCGCGAGCGGACGTTTTTGGAACTAGATTTCGTTCCGCTTCAAGCCGGGTTTCACGTACCCAGTACCCACTAGTTCACGCAGAGCTGGGCCTACAGTATGGTTCAGATGAAGATGTTGAATTCTCGCTTCCAGAATTTTAATTAGTAGTAGTTATTTGCAATTTGTGTATCGAAGTGCGTAGACATAAATAGATACAGAAACATAGTAGGCATAAATTAGATACCGACACAAAAAAACAATTTGTTATATTATTTAAAATATTTTGGTTTTTGTTTTTTCATTTTATTTTACGGCCACAAGAGTGGAAGAATTGAAACGTTACTTGAAATGGCTTTAGCCGTGTTTAGTGACCAGATCTGAAGAGTCAGGTACTTCCCCACCTTCATCTTCCCTAACTCCTTCAGCCTTAAAACATACCCCAATTGGGGGTGTAATAGTCCCACTGGCTCCAGACGGGAGCAGTTGGGACTCTTGTGCGGTATTCATGAAAAAAGAGAGTAATATTCAGTTGGATTGTAAAAAATATCTCATTTTGAAATATTTATTTGTGTGCATAATTTTTAATTTTATATTTAAGTGAATACCGCACAAGAGACCCAAATGCTCCCGTCTGGAGCCAGTGAGACTATGACATGACTATGGGGTATAGTGTGAGGCTGAAGGTGGTGGGGAAGGGAAGGAGATGGGGAAGAGGAAGCGAGGAATTACCTGGCTATTCAGATCTGGTCACCAAACACGGCCAGTCATTTTTAGTAATGTTTCAATTCTGAATGGTGGTCTTACACCAGGGCGACACTAAAGTATCTTTCACTCTGGAACGTGATGCAAATATATTATTTTTAAATTAAATAATTGTGAAATAACCCAAATAGTCCAGTCAGTGGGGGATAAAAAAGGCCTTTAGCTTGCAAAAGGTTGTGTAGTAATGATTTCGATATATGTTGTTTAGATTGGGACTCTAAAGAGAAAAAAAAGTTTTCGACCTTGGGGGGGATCGAGCTCGAGCCGCCATCTTGGATTGAAGGTGCCAAAATTTATTTTTTTCAAAATAATTCCTCAACGGTTGATTTTACAACAAAAATGTATACAGCAAATTTGAAGAAGACTAAATTACATACATTTTTTTTATAAATCTAATATATAATGACTTACAGCGGTAGAAAGAAGAAATTTTTGGCAAAAAAGCGTACAACTCAAGTTTTCATGATAAATTTTGTAAGAACATATTACACAATATCATTTTAACGTATTTTCACAACACATATAGCAAAATCTATTTCAAATTACAGTAATTTTTCGTGTTACATAGAGGAGAGGAGAGAAAGAGACGGCAACATACTGCGTGCCTGCAGCGTTGCCACCTCAGCGCCTATATCGCTACAGGCTAGGATCCCACTATGACAAACCCGACGTCATCGAGTGCACTACTTTGTAGTGATAATGAACATTTAGTAAGCCTTAAAAAGCTGGTCTGCCAGTGCGTCTTCATTGAGTGAATGAAAACAACATGATGCAAAACCATTTCACCATTTTTTGAAAAATATTCACATTTCCGCCACTGTAACGCGTTATCTATTAGACTTACAAAAAAAAATTTGAGCCAAAAAATTTTTTACTTTTATCTTCTGTTTGTCTTTCGCAATTTGGTCGTAAAATCAACCATTGCACAATTATTTTGAAAAAAAAAACAAATTTTGGCACCTTCAATACAAGATGGCGGCTCGAGCTCGACCCCCCCCAAGGTCGAAAACTTTTTTTTTTCTTTAGAGTCCCAATTTTAACAACATATATCAAAATCGCTACTACACGACCTTTTGCAAGGTAAAACTCCCCACTGACTGGGCCAAAATTAGTCAAATAAAATTAATTTGCCCACGCCGGGATTCGATCCCACGACCTTCGGATTGCGAGTCAAGAGCCTTACCTCTTGACCACGCCGGCCGTCAATAGGTAGTATCAGTAATTTGGAAGGCGGGTATGGGTACCGCCGCCCCGGGAACCATGTATTGGATTATCAACACCTCTGCCATAGGTACGGGTAGCCCGGGTTCATGGGGCGAGGTTTGTCAGGATCTCAGCGGCGGTGGCGTCTGCCCACCAACTACGTGGAAGGCCGGATCGGGAGAGACCTTTTTTTTACGATCATGACACGTTGCCTTTCTCTTCGTTGGGGATGCTGTGTGGAGGTTCGTTTTAGAGAAAGGGAGGAGAGGATCTTCTGAGAAGGAAAGGGGTATTAGGGGCGGGTAGAAATGTGGGGTCAGCGTGTCCAGGAGAGCGGATGTATGAATCCATCCCTCCCACTGCGGTGCAAGGCGATGTTCCGAGAGAGTAAGGCGAACGTTGCGAACCAATTGGGATGACCTACGGCAGACGTGTTGGTTATCTAAAAAATGGTTCCCGGGGCGGTGGTACCCATACCCGATTCACGTGTTTGTTATTTACGTAATTCAAAAAATGGATATAAAAAAGGCCTACCCTCCCACCCCCTCTCAAACCCCCCCCCCCCCCCCCCCCTCACCCCCCCCACCAATAACCACCCCTCCACCCACGTCTCCTTTACCCCCCCCCCCTCAGTCACCCCCTTCACCTTATCGAACTCTTCTTCAACCTCCCTCTCTTAGGATCTGTTGGACTCTTGTGCGGTATTCACATAACAATAATTTACAATATTTTTTTAAATATATATTTTGGAGCAGTTGGGACTCTTGTTCGGTATTCGCATAACAATAATATACAATAAAAAAATATTCGAAATTTAAAAAAAATTTGCATAAAAGTATTCAATGAACATGAAATTTTGCGTTCCGCTCGGTCAACCCTGTAGATTTTACGGACATGAAATAAGGAAATCAAATGTATTCAAAGTTGCGTATTCAATTCATCATTTCAAAATGTTACGATATAGAGCGCCGCGGAGACGACCGCCGTCAGCGGCTCTTGCCCGCGGAATGAGCTCTGAAATTCTCTGTTGCCAGCATGAGAAAAATCGTGAAATGCGAAGCTGTAAATTAATTAATATTAAATACTTCCTAAAATTATTTTTCGATCAAATTTATTTATGATTTGTCAATAATGTCTTAGCACAATAAGTATATAAAAAAATCTGAAATATATAAGTTTATAAGTGCGCAAATAAATACACAAACTGACTAATTTTCGTCAAGAAACACATGTACGTATATATTTTTTTATGATTTTATTTAAACTAAAATTAAAATTCTAAAACATGCGTTTGCTAGATAATTTATTGATTTATTTTACTGCATGATTATTTGATTTGAAATGGGTGTGGAATAATACAAAATCTTTTTTGAAAATTTAACAAATCTGCCAACGACCTTATTATACGAAAAATAAACATTTTTTCTCAAAATTTAAAACATGCGAATGCTAGATAAAAGAACAATCTTTCGAAATCCATTTATAATTTTTTGTGGAAAAGAGTCAATACGTCGAAAATCTGATTTAAAAACGACACATTTATGGTTTTCTCTGGTTATGTCCTCTTAATAAATATATTGAAAACTATGAAAATATTCTAGAATAGCAGTGGGCAATTAGTTTTGGTGGCGGGCCGTATCAATATGTCAATTTTTTGGTAAGCCATGCAACCGTCGACGTCACTCATACGCGTGTGAGCCTGCTCAGTCAGTGCGCTTGTGACTGCCCGTCTGATCGCCTGTCGTCATCGTGCTTCGTGTCTTGCCTAACAACTAGCCGCATCGCATAGCACTGAGGTTCCCGACCTCATCTGAAGTATATTTTTCTTCAACGCTCCCCCCCTCTGCACAAAAAAAAGTAAGAAAGAAAACACGGATAAAGCACCGCAGGCAAAAATAAATTAAGTGCAGTTGGTAGAGTGGTAGTTATTGGTTCCCACTCAAGCATTGCTGGTTCCTCCGCTAGTTTACTCCTCAATCATTGTGTATAATCCACAAGTGGGTGGATTTTCTACATTACATTTCATTTGCATTTATAAGTATGACAGCACACGGAAAAGCGTAGCAGGCAAAAAAAATTTAAGTGGTCATTCATTATATGTTTTGAAATATCACGACCAACCAGTTAGTAACATTGTAGTTATTGAATACCACTCGGGCGTTGTGGGTTCTTAAAAACTTAAATTTCTGTTTCTTCAATAAATGTGAAAAAAAATATGATTGTGACCGATGGTGCGCTAAGGTACTTTCTGCGGACCAGATGTGGCCCGTGGGCCGCCAATTGCCGATCACTGTTATAGAGTATTATTACATATTCCAGCTAAATAAGCTTTCTTCAGAATAAAAATAAGCAATACTTTTGAAAATCGAAATTATGACATTTGAGATTATGGCATTATTAGAATAATGGCATTTCGTTAACTTTTTCACAGATGTTTGCAAGTAACAAAAAGACAAACTAGAATAATGTTAAGATACATTCTTTCCCTGCCAAGCTACGGAAATTTATTTTAGTATGCTAGGAACATTTGTCAAAGTTCAAAATACCATAAAATCGATACAAGTGCGGTGAGTTCCCAGCAAATCTGCTATGGATTTGCAGGCATTTCATGGGTTACCAGTTTAAATTGTTACTCCTAGCCAAGCGAAATCAGTTGGTAAATTCAAATAAATTTTTGGTTTAAAACAATGTGTTTGTTTCACTTAATTACGGTATTTCACATCGAGAGGGGGTTACAACACAGCTCATAAGATATATGCGTGTTTACCTTGAAGCTGGTACTGAGCTCCGGGTAGTACTGACAGGCCCACAGCGCCTTGAGCAGTAGAGCCAGCTGCTCGGTGAGCTCTCCGCGGGTGCCGAGCTTGCGCGAGTTGGAGCGGCTGCGCCTGCCCAGGTCTGCCTTGTACTGGTCCAGCACAAAGTACTCAGCGATGATATCTGTGTGCGACAGGCACTGCAGCACGGCATTCATGAAACACGTGTTGCCGTGGTTGCGCAGGCCCGTGGCGCCGGGGGTGCGGTCGGCGGGCCACGGCGCTCCCGTCCCGCCCAGAGGGGGTACACGTCCTCCACCACTACCAGCATGCTGCTGCTTGCTCTGCAACAGACATCTGGAAGCTCAGAACCACCCACCAAACAAAGGGAGATACGGCATTACCAAACTGCATGAACAATCAAAGCAGCAGAGCCAATAAAAGTTACGCGTTTGGACTGTAAGAAAGACAGAGCGCCGCTGTGAGTAGATGCGATTTGCAATAAATGGGTGAATATTGCTGGTGACACTTTTGTGCTAGTTGTTTCATACTAATAATGTTCATAGGCAATCTTCCCTTTTTTATTATCTATGCTCAGAACTCATAATAATGCAGTGAAACTCTCTCACAAAGTTTCCAAAGGACAGGAAAACCTTATATGTAGCCTAAATTTCAGTATTGAAGGGACCAATAAACAAAATTAATAAAGTGTGAAAACTTATGTGGGAACCTTATGTTATTGTGTTTATGGGTTTCATGTAATATTGAAGATGTGCAATACATTCCATTCATTGAAAAAATACAAAGAATAAGATCAAAACAAAACAAAAAATATATTTTTGGTTTTGTTTTATCGCAGGGTAATTACTGCAAGTAAGCTACTCCAAATCAATGTCTTAAAGTTACACACAAAAACAGTACCTTTAGTTCTTGACCCATGTGTGCCACAAACACATAACAAATAATGTGTATTTGAGGCATACATGGGCATGGAAATAAGTGTGCAACTGAAAAATGGTATACAAAATGATATACAAAATACAGAAAGATATCAACAGTTTTCTTTATGGTGGATATTTGGTGATCATCTATGGGCCGTCAAGGGGACACCATCCAGGCAGCCAGGATTGGTGGATTAGCATCGTTTGTGCCTAGGATTCCAATTCCTTATTATTATTTCAGATGGTTACATATTGCAATAATAAAAAGAATCAAACTGGAATAATACAGTAAGATATCAACAGATTTCTTTATGGTGGATATTTGGTGATCATCTATGGGCCGTCAAGGGGACACCATCCAGGCAGCCAAGATTGGTGGATTAGCATAGTTTGTGCCTAGAATTCCCATTCCTTATTATTATTTCAGATGGTTAAATATTGCAATAATAAAAAGAATCAAACTGGTATAATGTCAATATACAAAGATAACTATACAATTTTACTGTGTTATTATCGATCAGCGAAATTCGAAATAAAGATTTATTTTTTTGAGTTATTTATGTAAAATCAAACAATAGCTTTTGTCTCCTACTAAGTGCGAAAAAAACAATACAACAAAGGGTCATAAAAAGCATAGCTTAATTTGCGCATATATCAAATTAATACTTTATTATTAACGAACAACAAAAGAAAAGAGCAGATTTAAAATTCCAACCATGCAGGAGAAGTTTGAAATGATGTATTATATTTAATTTATTACAATTAAAAACATAATTTGCGATATTTTATTAGATACCGCAATATTAAATTTAAACAGGAGAAATGTCAATATCTCGGATCAATACAATATAATTGCAAAAGTTAAAATTGTTTTTTTAATAAGAAATTTAAAAACAAGATACGTAGGTACCAATTTTATAATTATATAAGAACTCTGAAAAACATGTTTATTATGGGTATTGTAATTTGTTGTTGTTTCTAGAAACAACAAATTACAATACCCATAATAAGCCTAGGCTCTGCATATCCCTCACAGAAAAGGGTTTGATGGTAGGAAATGATATAATTTATCAATGCATTAATAAGGGTTGAGATGATTTAAATCACTGGATTAAAGCAGTGATTTAAATCAAGTGACTTTTTAAAACAAATCAATGATTTAAATCTATACTTTTTTACTGCAACCAAATCACCCGCCTAAAGTGCCAAGGGACTTCCCCCGTCATAAACTATGGCACGCACACACGTGCAATGCCTTGACTGTCTACATTAGGGTTTCCCAAAGTGTGTTCCGGCTGAACAGGGGTTCCGCGACAATTTGTCGAAAGAATTTCTTTCAATATGATATACTGTACACATATTCACATTTCAACACTACTGATATTATTCACAAGAATTTATTATTTACATAAATATTTCACAATATGTAGTTCTTAAGTTAGGCTCCAGGTACAGAGACTAAGCTTTATGGAATTTGAAAGAGCCGTTTATGCTACATATATTATTGCAGTAAATCTTCATTTTACATAAAAACCTCTGAAATTTATTACTGTGCTGTATAATATACTATGATAAGAGTCAATAGCGTGAACATCTGAACGATGTGGAACAGGATAACGGATCTGCATATGTTTCACAAAATTTCTGTTCCCAAGAAACCCAACCGTATTTTTTTTTAAATCGACTTTACCTGCATGGTGATTCTATGTATATCTTTTGTGTGATCGTTATCACACAAATCTGACAGGAGATCCCGTCCGTTATCTCATAACGACCCCACAAAAGATATAGAATCGCTCGGCTGAAAGTAAAATAATGTAAAAATCAATCAGTCTTATTACACCTTGTTAGCAATTAGTCGAATTATAAACGCGCCTGGTGCCAGAATGTTGATGAAAAAGAAAAAAATACAATTTTGGATTTCATCAAGTCAATCTAATCATGATTATTTTTCTGCCTTACATGAACGTTTGAATGAATAAACAAAAATTTTAACAAAACAAAAAAAAGACTTCAAAAAATGCACTAAAAAAGTAAAAAAATAATTTTGTATTCTTCTACAACTTAATAATCAACTTACTTTTTCTACTCATCAATATGTAGGTACGATTGTTATTTTTGGAGTCGGTGTCAGTCAAGGTAGGTTTGTAACTACATACATAGTTATAGGTGAGATGTGATTGTGTCGCACGAACGACTTGACGAGGCGAGAGGCGAGAGCGGGGCCGCGGCGTGAGGGGAGCTGTCAAGTGAACACGCGAACACCGACTCCAAAAATAACAATCGTACCTACATATTGATGAGTAGAAAAAGTAAGTTGATTATGAAGTTGTAGAAGAATACGAAATTATTTTTTTACTTTTTAGTGCATTTTTTTAAGTCATTTTTTTGTTTTGTTAAAATTTTTGTTTATTTTTTGATTTTTAGTGAATCTGAAGTACACTTTTGTTTGAATATGAGTAGGCCTACTAAACGTGCTGCTCATATGAGACAGACATACTAATTATGTCTGTCTCATATGAGCAGTCGTTATAGGTCAAAGACCATAACGACGTTAGGGTCAAATTAAGAGATTCGGCCGAGTATCATTAATTTGCTCCTAAGAATTGAAGAGTTCCGTTCCTTTGTCATGGATCCCACATTCATAACCTAACCAAACTCTCATCAAACTACCCTTGAAGTATATCCTTTCCAATAAAAAAAGAATCATCGAAATCGGTTGGCGTGATATTGAGTTATTTGTCCATTTGTCGCGCACATACTTAATGCAAATTTAAGTCTTATATGGTTTTCTCACGGATGCCATTGTCAGAACTGGACCAAATTAAAATGGGACCACATGGGAAGCACCAGCTTTCAAATAAAAAAAGAATCATCAATATCGGTTCACCCAGTCGAAAGTTCTGAAGTAGAAAAAAATAATAATAATAATAATAAAATTAAATAAAAAAAAAATTAAAAAAATACAGTCGAATTGAGAACCTCCTCCTTTTTGAAGTCGTTTAATTATATTTAAAAGTAGATGAGGAGGTTTCCAAAGAATTTTAAGAACAAATACCTACAGAACAAATCTTTTGCAATATTTTTCGAAAACTAGTATCTAAGGACGATTCCTGAGTTTCCATTTTCCATTTTCCATGACAGCTAAACCAGTAGGCTTAAGCGCAAGTGAGTTTGAAAATCTAATTGATTTAACTAGGGACCGACTTTTTTTGTAATTGTTACTTTAAGCCGTCTGCTTGGTTCAATATATTGGCAGCTTACAATCCAGAAGCCTCAGTTTCGTGCGTAAATGCTGAAATTGTCACTTTGGATCGAGATTGTAAAATATCTATGCAAGATAGCTTTCATATTTCAAAGGCAATAAGAAGCATTATTTCATTCTCTTTCTGGTTAAAAGAAAAAGTACATATAATTTCATGAGAGCAAGAGAGATATACAGCTTTTAAAATGTAAGGTCGCTCGGGATGTTTTCGGTCTTATGAAAGTATAACGCGATTACGTGTTTTGGGATGTATTTATTCCAAAACAAGCAGACGGGTTAACCCAACCTAAAAAATAAGCCAAGTGTTCCGTTAAAATTTACAGATTTTCAAAGTGTTTCATTGCAGAAAAAGTTTGGGAAACCCTGGTCTACACAGTTATAGCACTGCATGTGTGTGCGCGTGTTAGTTTGATGAATAGTATTATTCGTTTGAATGCCAAAGTTGAGCCTTTCACTGCAGTATTGGTCAATAAACAAGTCATACAGAAAAGTGCATCTACTGATTGGTGGTTAGCGATATATAATATGAAAAAATGTGTAACTGAAGAAGAATTGGAAATAATCAAGCAACTTCTAAGTGCAGTTGCTTCTTCTGCTGAGATCGAACATATATTTATGGCATTCAATTTGGTGCACAGCAAAATAAGAAATAGATTAGGGCAATGAGAAGGCGAGCAAATTAGTCTTCCTTTTGAAAAGACTAAATTTGGACAAATCACAAAACCAATATAAACAAGATACCCAAATGGTTTAATTTGATTGTTTATTTTATTACTTAGTCTTTTTAATTTTCTTAGTTGTTGATTTTTTTAAATTGAATAAGCAAATATCGTTGCTAGTGTTAAAACAAATAATCTCTCCAAGCGAATTTCCTATTGCAGGAGAGTTGGACTGCTACCTTTTGTTTTCTTTTTTGTTATGTTGTGTTAATTTTTTAATGTTATTATGTTCAAAAAAGTTTGTGCACGGTAAAAGGTCAAATAAATAAACAAAAATAATGACATTTTAGAAAGACTGGTAGGTACCTATATTGATATTGAAATTTATAAATTAATAATTAAAATTTACAACAACAACATTGGTTTTTTTTTTACATAGACCGACTTCCGAGTTAAAATAGATGACATATTAAAAAACAAAAAATCTGGGTAAATATCGGTTCGGACTGGCCACGCTTATTACGAATAATTTTTAGAAAAAAACTTTAGATTCGCCTTAATTACTATAAAAGGAAACTTTTTGGCTTTGGGGCGGCGGAAAATAATGCATTTTAATTTTCAATTGCATAAAACCAAAATTCGCTTCGCGACTGACACAGCGAAAATCCGCGGCCGTACATGTCACTGTGATGTTGGTATCCTTGATAAATTAACAAGAGCTAATACGACTGTAGCCGACTTCGTGGGATAAGGCGCGTAATTATGAAATTTGTCTAGCGGGCTTGTTTGTGTAACATGGTTTGTGATACAAAAGAAAGTGCCCCTTTATAACGCCTACTCGCGTCAAGGCAAGAAAAACATCCCAGTTTTCAAGTGGCTTAGCGGCTACGCTAGGTTTGTGTAACATGGTTTGTGATTCGCGGTATTTCATGTAGGTATCCCACGAAGTCAGCTACAGTCCATAACAGTGACAGCAAGTGACAGCTACGGCCGCGGATTTTCGCTGCGTCGGTTCGCGAAGTGAATTTTGGTTTTATGCAATTGAAAATTAAAATGCATTATTTTCCGCCGCCCCAAAGCCAAAAAGTTTCCTTTTATAGTAATTAAGGCGAATCTAAAGTTTTTTTCTAAAAATTATTCGTAATAAGCGTGGCCAGTCCGAACCGATAATTACCAAAATCTAATATCTAATTAATCAAATAAATACTTTTTTTAAATCGTGATTTTTATCAACCCTGGCACACACAATACAAATCTGTGAATCAACCAATTATCGATAAGCTCCGCTTCTACTGTCATAAATGCATGAATCATCATTGAATATTGATTGTTTACAACTATATTTTTTGTGAAGTTCGTTTCTATAATAAGAAAAAACTTTCATGGAAAGAAAAGATCTTGCAATAATATAAACCACCCAACTATTTGGCAACAGGAATTAAAGTTTTAATAGTTTAGTTCCGTCATAAACAAATGGCACAATTACAGCTAGGTAGCTAACATACTTCGACATCCGTGACATTCACTCAGATGCAGGCAAGAGACATAAACAAAGACAAATAGTGTGCAGGTTCAGGTTTGTGCAATACGACATTGTATGCGTCCTAAAGGTATCAGCATGGTCAAGTTATTTATGAGTAACATAAATATTATATTTACGCGCAGGTCCTTGAAAGCGAACACGCTAGTCTCTAGTTTTGACGTAAATATTGAAAAGACCTTGAGGGGTTATTCTAGTTTACGACGTAAATAAGCCTTTTCATTCGCATATTTCCTAAACAACCCAATACAGAATGCTGCGTAAAGAAAATAATTACCGCTGTCACGCCTACTGAGTTCATGTGATGAGCGATCTTGGTGATAAATTTCTTCCATGATGGTCTTCTAAAAACTTTTTTACCACACTTTTCACTGTCGTTTAGAACGTTCTGTTCGCTGGACACATTTATTATTGACTTGGAGTCGGCATCTTTTTGCTTGGATCTGTGTTTTGACATTCTATTATTTCCAAAAGGATTCCGAGGAAGTGTAAATGTCCTTTTTAACCGGGAGCTTTCGGTTTGGCCCTGTTTCACATTCATTGTATCACTGTCATTAATCAATTCACCTTCAGAACAAGATTTTATAAATGTACTCATATTATCTTGAGACATAATCATCCGTACACCAAATTTTTAAGAGTATTTAAATTGTTATATGTCATATTATTATCTGCTTGAAAAGCGTCCCAGTGCCAAAACTGCCAAAAGAAGTGTCACCCAGCCGCCATTTTGGAAATGGTTTGTTATGTTGGCTACCATAAAACCATTCGTTGGCAAGAGATTACTTCAGACAAGATTGCTTCAGACAGACGAACCGGTTTTTCCGCCCGGCAACCGGACGGCTATTTCTACGAGGTGACTCAGGTGACACATGCACCGGATTAGTATATTTATGCATGCACCGGCTGCCGGCATTGTTCTTATCTTTTGTTACCTATAGCTTCCTCTGCACGTAGAGAGATTCATCTGCAGATGTCATCGGCGGACGCGTCCGCCGACGTGTAGAGGGGGTGATTCATAAATATACCAATCCGGGTGATTTGCTCGTCTAATATTTGACGTCGGCAGATGCGTCCGGCACTAATCTGTTAGTTGTCGGTTTTTAAAGCACGGATCAAAGGGTTTCGGCGCGGCAGCGAGCGGTTTGTCCAGATCAGTGTGGGTGGTTTGGTATATTTATGGGATCAGTTCATCGGGAAGCGAATGAGAGTGCGCGCGTGGTTCTTGCAGTTTTTTTCATTTTTAACTCTACTGCGATGGACACTTAAATAATACTAAATAAATAAATAGTTGCGGCAGCTACGGTCTCAATATCCATGTTGCTGCATACGTGTTGCGTCTGTCAAGAACCAACACAGACTGATCCACCTACACATGTGTGGACGTCTCGTGGAGATCATCTGCGGATGCATCTGTCGACTTCTGCGAACGCATCTGCTGACGTGTAGAGGGGGTATTAGATAGTCATGAAGAACTTTCAGCCAATTATAAAAAATCAATATTGACCTCTTAACTAAATTTGTGGTTATAAACGAAGTGTTCATTTCATTCAATATTTATTTTGTAGAAACCCTTCGGTAAATAAATAAAAAAAATATCCCCAGTAATTAATAAAATTGAAAACGTTCCCCGTTTTTGGTTCTGTGTGACATGAAGAGAATATTAAAAAAAAATGAAAATGAGGACAAAAAAACCATTTTGTGATATTTACTAATCCTTTACAGTACTCGATCCAGCATCCAGCCCTTGTTCATGGAGTCGTCGTGGAAAGTTCATTGTGTTGGTTTGGTGATGGTACACGTATTGAAATTACAACAATTTCGTCAGAAACTTAGTTGGGTTGTTAAGTTCATCTTCAAATCTTGAGTTACGATGTTTCAGACTCCTTATTGGCCGATAATGGACAATTTACATCATGCGGTTTTAGTGATAAGCAGTACCGGATTATCCCTAAGGCAGAGTAGGCAACTGCCTAGGGGCCCCGCGTCCTGAGAAAAAATGACTAGCTTTAATTAGTGACCAACGAAGTTTCGGAAAAAGTCAGCTTTCAAGATGTTTTAATTTTTTTAGGAACATTTACAGTTTAATAACATTAGATACACGCATAAATGAAAACACCAAATTATAATAATTAGGTTATAACCCAATAAATAAGTAATGTTCTCATCATGCACAAATAATAAATAAAAATGTCTATAATTAAAACAAATATATAAACATAGTTGCATTTTACTTTTCTTTCCTTCTATTTGTTGCAACATTACTTAGTATCTGAAGTGATTGAAGGTGCCGTGTGTGGTTTATATTGGCATTTGTTTTGTTTTATTTCTAATTATATGTTTAAAATATAAATGTTGTACAAGCTTCAGTATGCACTACCTATCTGCTAGCTAAAATTCTTTGGGAAAGGTTGTCTGGAAGAGATCACTTTAGTGACAAGACGGCTCATTGTAATGTTTTTTTTTTAATAATATATATTTTTGTTTCTGTGTATGTGGCCTTTTATGTGCAACTAATGGTTATTGTATTCGTTTTTTTATTGAATGGGAGTGATGGAATACCTTTCGTAATGTAGTTAAAGAACAAATTAATTATGAATAAAATTACGTTTTGGTAGAAAAACTTTTTTGGAAGTTAGAAAAGGGTAAAGTGCAGTGGCGGACTAAGCCCGTCAGAAGCCCGGGGCGGCAAAGTTGAATGAACCCCCCCCCCCCCTCCTTAGTGAAGTTGACCTAATTTTACAAGTTTTTTATTCAGTTCACAGGTGCCTCTTGACTCTGGGGTGCCTCCAAACGCCTACATGTTCCCTTGATCAAATCCTAAACAAGGCTTTAAGGACACCGCAAAAAAAAGTTTTTTTTTTAATGCTCTCACCATTTGAGGAAATTGGTAAAATTTATGGAGATACAGCATTTTATATGAAACCGTTTTAAACAGTTTGTATGTTGAATTATCCTCAGCAAAACTTTGAAATCGTTTTTCAATTAGAAAAAGTCACTATGGCACCACTTTGATTTGATTTTTTTATAAAGGTCTATTTTTTTATGAACAATGAAAATTTTCCACAAAAAATCGAAAATGAAATTCGCCGGTCGGCCATTTTTTTATTTTTTTAATCAGAAAAAAACCTCCCCCCCTCTTAAAAAGTTGTTAAGGATTTGATCAAGGGAACAAGGAGGCGTTTGGAGGCCCCTTCAACCCCCCCCCCCCTCCCCTTCCCTTAGAGAAAGGGGCCCCGAGACGTGGACTGCCTAGGGGCCCCGACATGGTTAATCCGGCCCTGGTGATAAGTGATAACTCTGTGCTCTGTTTTATATTGTGAGAACATATATTTACCATCTAAGATCTAGGCTTTGGAAGCGAGGCGACGAAATTCGTTAGGGAGTTGTATTATGAAATTACTCATGGGCATGGGTGGTTTTACTTTTGGATTTAAATTAGGTATGGGAGAATGAATCTATACTTTTTATATCCATCAATATGGTAAAAAGATAGTAATGTCAAAAGCAAGGTAAAAAGATAGTAATTATGATAAAAAGATAGTAAATTAAAATAAAACCAAAATAAATAATAATTTAATTAAAAGTATAATTGAGTTATATTGTTTTTTCTTTGGACGGTGGTATTTGTTTACGACGAACTGTAAAACTTGTCAAACAGGCGGATTTCTAACGACAAACAACAACGTTTCAAATAAAAAATGAGTAGTTTTGCCATAGTAACTAAAAACATTAGTACAATTTGAATTAATTTCTAGTTTGTTTTGACGCACTGTTTACTGCCATACAAATTAGCGCCGGCCGAAGAAAACGAACCGGCAAGGCTAGGATGTCTGCCACCGTTCTTTTACGGACAAGAAAGAACGGTGCTACCAACCTAAGGTATAGTTTATTTCTGTGTGGGTTGCGATTGGTTTATTTACGATCTACAGATTGTCTACAGCCCAAGTACTAACTAAAGCAAAGCCAACCGCATCGAAAGGCTCGGCCACCCTACGGACCTTTCCTTCAATCAAACCTGTAGTTCGATCCCTTGCCACATGTTTTCTTAAAAATACGGCTTTGATTTTACGTCTTTAATTTTGGTTCGATGGTAACTTGAAGCAATTTAATTGCATAAAAATACGAATCTTTAAAAATTAAAAAAAATCCGACAAAAACAGTTAAATATCAAATGGATGCCGTGCTTCAAGTATTCGGAGTTTTAATACATTTTCAAATGATTAAGCAATGATTTTCAATTTATTCGAAATTATCCAGTTGTTATGTATTGTTTTATTTTATAACGCCAAATTTAATAGATAGGTAGGTATAATATCAGTATAAAACTGCACCAGAGCACTCCAGCGGTCAGAACGGTCTCTATCAGTCATTTTGAGATTATTTTGTTTTAAAAAAGTTTCGTTAAAATCCGAAAGATGCCACTAGAAAAATAAATAAATTTATTTCAACATAATGTCACACATTAGCGCCCTTTACGCAGAGTTTGGCCTACTAGGCCAGTATAATGGGCCGTTTTCGCACGATTTTGGCCGCTAGGTTCGCCGGTCCTACCGGTCCAACTATTTTATTTAACTGTCAGAACCCATACATTTTTTAGGCCGTTTGACGCAATTTAGTGTTTTTAAATATTATAATAATGCCGTCAACCTGTTGTAGTGTCCCAATGTGTAGAAATAGCGGTGGACACGAGTTTCCCAAAGATAGAAAGACTTGAAAGCGAAATGGATTCATTCAATTAGGCGTTCCAAATGGGTACCGACTCCTGATTCTGTTGTCTGTAAAGCTCATTTCAGGGACACAGATTATGTATTCATTAATTTTTGGAGATCGCTGGCAACGGTTAATATGCACTTTTTAAAAAAAAACCTTTTCTTCTTCTTATTCTTCCGTATCAGGTCCCCCCGACGTTGGCGATCACTCTTGAGAATGTCTCTCTGTCTTGCGCTGCCCGGAATAGCTCCTCCACACTTCTAATGCCGGTCCACTCTCGTATATTACGCAGCCAAGACATTTGTCTCCTACCGGGCCCTCGGCGACCCTCTATCTTGCCTTTCAATATCAAATGGAGCAAGTGATACTTCTCCCCTCGAAGTATATGACCCAGATATAAAAAAAACCTTTTGATTCACCTTAATTACATTAAAAGGCAACTATTTGCATTGGGGGAAGTGGAAAATATTTCATTCTAAATTTCGATTACGTAAAATTAAAATTAGCTTTTGTCTTGTGAGATTGTACGCCATTAGCTATTAGCTCATTCGCTGTCACTTTGGTATGTTGGTATTCCTGATACACTTGAATGTATAACGAACGGCTAGAAGATTTTGAAGGTACGGGGCACTTTCTTTTGAATCACAAACCATGTTACACAAACCTAGCGTAGCCGCTAGGGGTCGTCCATTAATCACGTGATGTTTTTTTAACCCCCCCCCCCCCTGGTGATATATGGTGAGGTTTTAGACTAACACACCCCCCCCCCGTAAATCTTTTTCATGCCTTGACGCGAGTAGGCGTTATAAAGGGGCACTTTCTTTTGTATCACAAACCATGTTACACAAACCTAGAATTCCCATGAAGTCTGCTACGCTTTGCTCTAGAACATCGATACTCAACCTTTTTTCTCTTCGGGCCACATACATGTTTGTAAATTTACGCGGGCCGAGAGAGAAATATTCTTCTTGCAATTTGTCTTGAAGCACTCGAAGCATTTTGAAGACACCCCAGCTATTAGTGTATTTAAATAACAGAACAATACTTTATACGACAGCATGGTCCGCTGTTAAAATTTGCAAGTAGGTAACTGACAAACCAGTGACATTAACCAGTTTTTATGTATTGATGCGGTGGTTTCTAGAAGTGGCACTTTTTTATTTGTAAATTGCGCGCGTACTTGTGTGTCAAATATTTGTTTTTGGGAATAAATCCAGCGTTTGCAATAGCAACACTTACACATCTGCCCTGATGATGGACACTGCAACGCTGTCGAAAACTGAAACGTTGGCTAAAGAGGGAGGTAGCGCAACACAGTATAATACCCCAAAAACAAATAACGAAAATATTTTTGGCCATGAAAATCTTAAAAACGTATCTCACTCTTATACCAGATTATGTCAACCATAATGATAATCCTTTTCGGATGTCACTATCTATCTGTGCGTCAAAGTCGAAACGAATCTCAAGATATACGAAATTTAGAATGATAAATTTTTTAAAATCAAGTTCCTGCTAATAAAGTGTTTAGGGCCGCACACAAAAGCTTGCCGGGCAGGTGGAGTATGGTTGCTCTAGAATCTTTTCGTACAGTAACAAGAACACCAACATAACAAAATGACATTTGAAAATAATGTTTGAAAATGGACGGTCTCGTTTCTTAATTCATAGAATGAAAGCTAATTTTAATTTTACGTAATCGAAATTTAGAATGAAATATTTTCCACTTCCCCCAATGCAAATAGTTGTCTTTTAATGTAATTAAGGTGAATCGAAAGATATTTTTTTTAAAAGTGCGTAGGTATTAACCATTACCAGCGATCTCAAAAATTTACGCCCAATATAATATAGAGGGTACTTGTATAGTTTAATGAACACGTAAAGAAACATTTGACATAGAATGCACAAAAGAGGATTCGAATTTTGACAGTTGAAAAACACTGTTGCGTTTTTTTTCGTTTTAATATGAAAAATCGAATTTTTGGCATTTAGTCAGTTTTATTTTTAGTTTTTTGTCCTCTTTTGAGTTCGTTTATTGCTGAACAAGTCCAGTAAGTGTTATTTTATTTTTGTTTTATATCCTTTTGCCCCAATGGCCTTTGCCATGGGGAAGAAACCCCCTGATCCCGCTCCCCCTGACCCTTCAAATTTTGACATTGGTAGTGAGGTAGAAATAACAGACCTTCAAGTTCCATCCTCTACTCCAAAAAAGAGGAAAGTTTGCGACCTTCCAAAAACTGATTCTTCGCAGGTCTCAGTTCCTGTAGCTTCTCCTCTTTCGTTGTATCCGACTTCAGCAAAAGCTCCCTTCATAGTTTATGTTCAAAACAACTCTCCTGGCCACTCTTTACATCCCCTTGAATTTGGTAAATTCATTGGAAAAAAACCACTTGGCATTTCCCCAGGTGGTATCCGATCAGAGGGCAGATTTCGCATTTGTGTTGAGTTCACATCCGCGTTGAATGCCAATAAATTCATAAATTCCATCGACTCCCTCTCTGCAAAAAAATTCAAAGCCTATATCCCTTCTTTCAATATCTCTCGCTTGGGTCTCGTTAGAGGTATTCCTGTAGACCTATCTGAAGAAGAGCTTATCTCGGAACTCATTATTCCAGCATCTTCGGGAAAAGTTATTAAGACTAGGCGTCTTAATTTCAAAGATCGATCATCTGAGTCTGTAGTTTGGAAACCCTCTCAAACTGTAGTTCTGACATTTGAAGGACAGTCCCTTCCCTCTCACGTTTATTTATTTCACAACTCTCTCCCAGTGGAAATTTATTCGTACCCAACAATCCAATGCTTTAATTGTTGTCGGTTTGGCCATTCTAAGCAATCATGCCGCTCCTCTCCCCGCTGCTTTAAATGCGCAGAAAATCATTTAGCAGACCAATGCTCCTCCCCTTCCAATTCCCCCACTTGCGTCAATTGTTCAGGCTCGCACACAGCCACTCATCCATCCTGCCCCGAACTTTCTCGCCAAAAAAACATTAAAAGTTATATGGCCTCCAATAGCGTTTCATACTTCTATGCCTTCCAAATTAATAGCTCCTTCTAAAAAATCTTTTGCTGAAGTTGCCTCTCAACCCCAAATTAGTGCTCCTTCAAACTTGTCTTACAAGAAAACTGTAATGACAAAACAAGCTTCTCGTCCAATTAAAACCCCTGGATATGATCAATTTGGCCATAACTCCCAGCTCTTGTTCCCAAATGATAACATCAGCTCTCTTTTTCCTCAAAACCCCGTCTTTTCTAACTCAAATTCAACTAACAGCAGTGCTTTCAATCCTGATCTAAATGCAAATTCCATAAACAACAATACTTCTAATGACAATTCTTCTTTTATTCAAACTCTTCTCATGCTACTTATCTCTGTTATTAACAATAATAATTCTCTACCGTCCAACGCTGCCTCTTTACTCTCCTCTTTGTATTCTCTTCTTCCCAATGGCTGCCCCAACAGCAGCAATTCTGCAGTGGAATTGTAGAAGCGCCACCTCCAATAAGGATGACCTCGTCCGTCTTCTACATTTACACTCCATATCGATTGCTGCCGTCTCTGAGACTTGGTTCAAGCCATCTCAACTCTTCAAGGTGAGTGGCTATCAGTGTCTGCGGGACGACCGCATTGATGGGAAGGGTGGTGCAGCCCTTTTCATCAAAAACTCTCTCCCCTTCTCCCCTATTTCCATTAAACCCCCAAATTCATCCTTCCAATTAGTGGCAGCCACTGTCTCCAATATTACATTTGCATCTCTCTATATTCCTCCTTCTACCCCATTTGACCTTCCACTGTGGGTTCACATGCTTAGCAAAATTTCTTCTCCCTTGGTCATTTTGGGTGATTTCAATGCCCACTCCCCACTCTGGGGTTCTTCTTCCTCGGATCCCTCAGGTATCAAATTAATTGAACTTTTGGACTCCTTGAACATATGTCTCCTAAATGACGGATCCTCGACAAGGTTTAGTCACCCTGGACAGAATCCTAGTGCGGTGGACATATCCCTCTGTTCCCCGAGTATCTATCCTCTAATCTCCTGGCGAATTTCTTCAGATCCCTGCGGCAGTGACCACTATCCCATTATTTTGAATTTGGCTCAACGGTTGGATACCAATCACTTTAAAAGTAAGCCCAAATTTATTACAAAAAAAGCGGATTGGTCCCGTTTCAGAGACTCTATCCAGGATCTTTCCCTCTCCCTGCCTTCCCCTTCTTCTGATAATTGCACCTCCTCTTATAAATCTTGGACTGATTCCATTCTAAAATCGGCTGACAAGTCTATCCCCAAATCATCTCCTCTAGGCTCGAAGGCTCGTCCTCCCCCTTGGTGGGATGAGGAATGCCTTAGAGTGCTGAAGGAGAGGAAAGCGGCCAATAAGACATACTGCCAACAGATGACTATGAATAATTACATCTCAGCCAAGAATGCCCAAGCTGTTGCTAAACGCACATTCCGTTTCAAAAAAAAAAACAGCTGGCGTAATTTCTGTACCAATATATCCCCTGCTACTCCAGCAGGGGAGGTTTGGTCCATGATTCGCAGGTTTAGATCTTCCTTTTCCCTGCCTAAGCCATCTCGTAATTCTGCTATTTGGATTGATGACTTTGTTAATAAAATAGCTCCCCCTTATGTCCCTAATTTTGATGAACTTCCTTCTTTGCCTTTCACTTTAAAATCTTCTTCATGGTTAGATGCTCCATTTTCCTTTGATGAGTTAAAAAGAGCCATTGAAATCCTCAATGACTCAGCTCCGGGCAAGGATGAAATCCTGAATATATTCATCCGTCATTCTGATGACAATTCTCTTACCTACTTTCTCTCTCTCATCAATGTCTTTCTGGATTCTGGCATTATTCCCCCAGACTGGAAAATTCAAAATATCATTCCCATTTTCAAAAGTGGCAAAGATCCAAGCATAGGTTCGAGCTACAGACCTATCGCCCTCTCTTCTACTCTTTGCAAAGTATCTGAAAGAATGATTAAGAATAGATTGGACTGGTTCGTAGAAAAAAATCAAATTCTTTCCCCTTCCCAGTTTGGATTTAGAAAGGGTAAAAGTACCCTTGACAACCTTTCCTCTCTTGTTACAGATATCAAATTAGCATTATCTAAAAATGAATATTGCATTGCAGTGTTTCTAGACATCTGTGGAGCATATGACAATGTTCATATTCCCATCCTGAAAGAAAAGTTACTGGCAATAGGTATTCCGCCCAAATTAGTAAAATTCATTGTCAATTTGCTCTCCCAGAGAACTATTTTTGTAGATGGGTCTGAATCCCCTCCCCACATTAGACACATTTTCAAAGGTCTCCCGCAAGGGTCAGTCTTAAGCCCGATCCTGTACAATATTTACACATATGATCTAGAAAAATCTATTCAATTCTTGTGCAACATACTCCAATATGCCGATGACTTGACTTTCTACAAAATATCCCGTAATATTTTTATCGCAGCATCAGCAATCAACAATGCTCTTAGAAAACTTTTGGCGTGGTTAAATATTAATGGCCTTGAACTTTCCCCCTCCAAAAGCAAAGTTGTCATCTTCACTCGTCGTCGAAAGCTCCCAGAAATTCAGGTGAGATTTGGCGATGAAATCATCCCTATCTCTAAAGAAGTTAAGTTCCTGGGAATGTTTTTAGACTCAAAGCTTACTTGGAATTCTCACATAAATCATGTCATCATGAAATGCGAAAGCAACATCAATCCCCTTAGATTTCTGTCCGGAGTGTGGTGGGGATCACACCCATCATCTTTAAAACTTCTGTACAATGCTCTCATCCGAAGCCATCTTGATTACGGATCTTGTCTGTTTGATCCAATGTCCACTTCAAATTCGCTTAAATTAGATAAAATTCAGTCTAAATCTCTTCGCCTTATCTTAGGAGCCATGAAATCTTCCCCAATCAACGCAATGCAAGTTGAATGCTGTGAACCTCCCTTAAATATAAGAAGGCGATGCCTAGCAGAAAAATATATTTTCAAAACATGCTCAATAACTTCTCATCCCCTGATTCCCAAACTTCAATTGTTAAAGTATGAGGTTAATTTGAATCCATTTTGGAAAAAACATTCCCCTCCCCTTTTCTATAATTGCTTCAACACTTTCCTGGATGTTTCCACAAACTCCTATCGCAATGAATCTCTCCCCTTATACTCTTATCCGTATAAAAGTCTTACTTTCTATCCAAAGGTGCACCAATTTATAGGAATATGTAAAAAAAATATTAAAAACTCAGTTCAATCCAATAATGCAGAATTCAACAAAATTATTGAAAATAACTGGCCAAATTATATAAAAATTTTCACAGATGGTTCCAAACTCAGTTCGGACTCCCATTGTGGGGCCAGTGTCTATGCTCCTCACAGGAAATTGTGTTTCCCACACAGACTTCCCAAAGAATGTTCCATTTTCTCTGCTGAATGCATAGCTATCATAGAAGCTTTACATCTCGTCAAATCTCTCAACATTAGAAATGCCCTCATCCTATCAGACTCACTTAGCTCATTACAAAAAATAAGCGCATCCCCTCTCAATTCCATTAGTGACTCTCTTACCTGCTCTATCAGAGACCTCCTGCATTCCTTGTCGCTGGCTCACGTGTCAGTGGTCTTGGCCTGGATCCCAGGACACCTTGGTATTGTTGGAAATGAAATGGCTGATTCTATTGCTAAGGAATCCACTGTTCATGGTCCATTAAATAGCATTCCTATTCCTGTTAGAGACTATTTTCCTATTTTAAAAAATAAGTTACAACGCCAATGGTCCTCTGAATGGAAATCATCCTCTCTGTTAAAAGGTCACCAGTACTCTTTAATTCAACCTTCTATTCCTGTCAAGTGGTTTCACAAATACACTTCCATGCCTAAAAAATACATCTCTTCCATTATTCGAATGCGTTTAGGTCATACTTGTTGTCTTAGCCATCTCGCCAGATTCCACATAGTCAATTCGCCTTATTGTGATTGTGGTTCAGAGGATACTTTAGACCATAATTTTTTTGAGTGTCCTATCAATGACAAATTTCCAAACTTCATACCTGAATTGTTAAAACTTAAAATTGAATTCCCTACCAGTGTACCCTGCCTTCTTAGTCTCAACTCTCCTGAAATTCACTATTTGTTAGCAAAATTTATTTACAAAAATGGCCTCAACATTTAAGCATCAATCAGATTTCTCTCTCTTCCATACGTATACATTTGTTTCTAGCTGTGTTATTATGTACAGTTGTACAGGTTCCTTTTTTTGGGAATCTGTACATCTTCCTACTCTACAATTTTGTAATGACCATTAATACCAACTCTGTGTGTTACTCTGTATGAAAATGGAAGTATGGAATATGTACAGGTTACTATTTTTGGGAACCTGTACATCTTCCTACTCTTCAATTTTGTAATTATTATTAATGCCAACTCTGTGTGTACAGTTGTATAGGTTCCTATTTTTGGGAACCTGTACATCTTCCTACTCTACAATTTTGTAATTACTACTAATATCAACTCTGTATGTTAGTACAACTTGTATAATCTTATGAATATTTGTCTTGGCCCATTGTCTATAAGTATTTGCTAATATAATTTATCTATTCCATGTAAAAAACTGAAATAGTAACTAATTTAAAAAAAATATGAAAATGTAACTAATTTAAAAAAACTGATGTACCTAATTTAAAAGAATCTGAAAATGTAAATAATTTAAAAAAATTGATAATGTAACTAATTTACAAAAAAACTGGAAATGTAAATAATTTTAAAAATATGTAACTTACTTTAATAAATGGCCAAGATCACCCTTAAAATGGGTGAAAGCCAAATAAATAATTAAAAAAAAAAAAAAAAATGCACAAAATTTTATACACAATGTTTTGCATTCTTTCGCAGTTGACCAGCGTTGCCAGAAGGTTACTTTTGTAACCTTTTAGGTGATTTTTTACTCTGAAAGGTTTCTTTCAGGTTACACTACTCAAAAGGTTACTTTTAGGTGATTTTTCAGAACCAACGTCAAACGGAATGCTCTTTTGTTTTTTTTTCGTGTTGGCTAACGGCTTGCTAAATCATGGACCATAAATATACCAATCCCTAGATCGATATCTTCGGGCCTTTTCTATGGGACAAATTTCGACACCAACTTCACCACGGAAAAACAATCCCGATCTTGGTAGAAGGGAGTTTAAGGCCATTTGTCATAGACAATGGTACAAGGCCTGCCATAGACAATATACTCGCCCTACTTTATTAGCCCAATAAATTATTAAACAAAAATTTTTAAAAGCAGAAAAATGAAAAAAACTTTTCCCCAGGACAACAAGGTTCCATGTGCCAAAGATGGTTCCGAGGAAATGAGATTTACATAGTTTTTTACAGCTCATTTTCTCAGGAGGGAGCTTTGTCAGATGGAAACCTGTTATCCTGAGGAGATGAAAAATCAATACATTAGAAAAATGAAAAACTCACTTTTTTTATTTTTAAAGAGACAATGGATAAACAATACATAAAAATGCAGAGTAGGAGGTTCCACCCATAGATTGAGCATGAGTCAGAAATTAACGCTGACTGGGCCATAATGTATTCATTCATTGTACTTGTCATATAATTAACAGTATTATATAATTGTTCATATATCCAACAGAAAATCCATTAATACATTATTTGGCTTAATACGCTAACTCTGTAATCTTTTCTATAAAATGTACAATAAATACAAATACATAAAAAATAATAGCACAAATTACAAGCACAAAAACAGTACACAAAAAAAATTTTAAAAACACAAAAACAAAGAGCTTTATACAAAAATATGTAAACATTGGAGGTTGCCAACCACTTTCCCACAGCGTTCTAAGGAAACAGATGGTTTCCTCCTTCACCGTACACGTCAGGACTCTATTTTTTTTTTTGTAAAGACTCTACTTTTTATTAAAATGACTCTAGACCTCCAATGTCCAGGCATACATTGTTAGCAGGCAGTATGCGAGTGCGTACATGTTGTTAATTATTTATTTCACTGTATCATGTCTCATCTCCGCCACTTGATGTATCTGAAATAAAAATTTATTAATATAAAAGAAGAAGAGTTTCTGGGAGAAGGCAGTCCCGCCGAGGATGAGTGGAGCCATCAATCCAGTCGCAAGCAAGACTCGGCGTCAGCATCCCAAGCCGGCTTCCCGGTAGGCCCTCGAATAGAATGTTGGGATTAAGGGGGGAAGAAACCTGAAGACCCTAGGGAAAAAAGTGAGCATAAGGTCACCAGAGGCAGGGTGTAAGGGCACCGGTCCGCTACGGTCAGTCTTCGGGCCTGCTCATGGCAACGGGGGAGGCGCGGGAGGGTTATGCAGCTGCTGCCTTGGGAGTCATCTCCTCAGTTGATGTATGGTCAAAATATGTAAGCACAAAAAATTTATACAAAAATATGTAAATACTAAACATATTTTAATTAAAGAAGGTGTTGAAAGATATTCAAGAAAGTACTAAGGGAACGTACCCATACTACGTGACCAACTTTTTGCAATTTTTAACCCCCCCCCCGGTGACCAAAAATCTAAGCAACCCGCCGCTCATTTGTATGGAGCGTGACATTTTGAAGACCCCCCCCCCCTAAACGTGTCACGTAGTATGGGTACGTTCCCTAAGCGCCCCCACAAAGACACAGAATTTGACAAACAATATATTACTACAATAGGTTGAGTTGAGATATGTATGTCTATAAATGTTAATATAAATAAATGTAAATAAGGAAAAAAAATACTAAGATGACCACTTTTTTCTATACTTAGAATATTTTGTGTACCTCAACATTGCCTTTTTCCTCATGGAATCAGGTCCATTATAAGGTCTGGTATCTTTTTCAGATATTTTTTTATTAATATCTCCGCACCAAACATTAATATTAAAGGGCACGGCGAATTTTACAATAGATTCGGTTAAAAATTTTTTATGCTCTTGACAATAAATCCAATCAAAACATACATATTTGAAAATTGTATTTTTTATAACGGGCACAAGATGAATATTTTCGCAATAATGATTTAGTACATTCTCAATGACACAACGAATATTCAAATCGTTTAGTGCTAAATTTTTTGTTGGATAATTAAGGCTGAGCCTTTTCGTGATGCGGTATTCACGGCTCAGAATAAAGGCATTTAATGAATCATACGGATCACCAATGCAAGATGATTTGCATTCTTTACAATTTCTAATATATTTCAACACCTTTTTTAACAAAAATCCAGCGACATAGGCGTCAATACTCATTTTTTGTATGGAAAATGAATCTAAAATTTCACCAAATTCGGCATCTTTGTCCGCTATAGTTAAAAAAGATGTTAAATTTAGATTTAAAGTTGAAGATTGGGTGAAAATAAAATCTGCTATGTTAGACAGAAGGACGGCTGAATCGTCAGCTTCGCAATTCATACCCGGTGAACGTGCGGACCACAAATTACAAATCATTAATGATTTATAGGCTTCTGAAAATAAGGTAGCGGATGGATTTCGGACCCCACGACTTCGTATCGAACCGAAAAAGTTTTCTAATGGATCTTGGTTTAGATATCTACATTTTAAATATTTGAAACCTATATTTTCGAGAAATTTCCACAACTCCATTATTCCGTGGATGGAAAAAATCCAGTTATTTAATACTGGAGCTAAAGTCCTAATATTTGCCCCTGTCGTCTGATGGACGTATTTCATCGTGCGCAATATTTGCAACGACTCATTCCACAATATTGAAAGTGGGGGGAGTCATTTGATAAAGCAACACAATATTTTTTGCTCCCTTTGGGGTGAAATGAAGTTCCATTGACACTATCGAATAGTGTATCAAAGAATTGCAAAACTCGTGAAGTGTCCAATGGATTTTTAGTAAACGCCTCTGGACGTATATGGTTTAATGCTTCTAGGGCAGCAGACACCCTGTCACTAAAAATTTGCGAGGCAAGTTACAACTACTTTATTAAATAACTTAACTTAATTTTTCCCTTTCAAGAAATATAAAACAAATATACATACCTTCGTTAACTCCTGGTATCCCTTTGGTAGGAATAACCTCACTGCTGGTCCCTAGGTAGAAGTTTTGTTCTGAAATAAATATATTTAACACATTAACCAAAGTTTGGAAACAAAAAGTAGAATACTTTTTCCCTTTATATACAAATATCCAGGAGCTTTGTAATAAACTTTTTGGATTCTTAAAACAAAATATTATCCGAATAGCGAACGTCTGGGGCATGCCATGTGTACCTAACTAACCATCACGCCGTTTCTCCGCAGGGGTAGGCAGAGAGGACGGACCGCCAAACAACTCGGTCTTAGTACACACTCTTTGCCTCGCTCACATTCATTCATCGTCTCATACATACTCTTCTATTATTCTTACTTTTGACATGGCCCGTCTCAAGTATCCGATTCACTGGTCAGGTAGGTACCGTAGATGCCTAAAGGCATTGGAAATGGTGCAAGTTCATTTACTCAGACCGTCCTTTATTCAGTGTGCCTAAGTATACAAAATGTACATACCTTTGTTAACTCCTGGGACTCCTTCGGCAGGAACAATCTCACTGCTGGTGCCTTCGTAGACATTTTGATCTGAAATAAATATATGTATGAATTAGCTAAAATTTTGGAACAAAAACTACTTTATTTTTTCCCTGGCAGGAACAACCACACCGATGGCCCTTGGGAAGTCATTATGCACTGAAATCAATATAATTAACCAAAGTTTGTGAACAAACCATTTGCGATTATACGTTTTGCAATAATTTCCACAACTTTGTCCTCAGCAAACATGAATTAAATTTGAATAAATATAAAAAAGAATAATGATGCAATTTAAGATTACATACCTTTATGATGTTTGACGTAATCGTGGTCCCTTAAGGCTTCATAATACTTAATGTCGTGAGATTTTGTCGAGTTGGGGTCTACAATGAAAAATAAGGAAAAAGTTCTGTTTATGGGCGAAATTCCTAAAAAATAAAACTAGTTATTTTTATACTAATTTGGGGTCGGGGAATCCGAATCTGAAAGAATTAGGCGGCGGCAAGCAATATTAACTGAATTACAGGACTTTAAAAATTTTTATACACATACAGGAAAATAGCCATTTTGGAAGCATTTTGATTCCTAGAAAATCAAACTAGTTATTTTTATACTAACTATGGGCCGGGGAATCCGAATCTGAAAGAATTAGGCGGCGGCAAGCAATATTAACTGAATTAAACGACGTTAAAATTTTCTATACACACACACATGAAAATAATCATTTCGGAAGTATTTTGACACACGCAGTACAAAGATCATAGAAAAACAAGATAACATAGCTGTTTTTACCACACAAAATTAAGTGTTGCCATTAAGCAGTAATATTAATAAGGTAAAATAACATGTTTATATTTTAAGTACTTATTTTTTATAAATTTTACTCATAACCCGATGAATTATGACTATCTCAACGGCCGTATTCTTAGACCAAAAGTGTGAAAATTCGTAATCTTAACAAGTAGTGACGTAAACCGGTCACCAATATCAATGTTATTATATGAATCAATGTGATTACGAGATTATTATTGATTATGTGATTACCAGCTCTCAAAAATATTTATCCCTATATCAATAATTTCCGACACGATAATTCCTGACATAACACATTAACCTGATGAATTACGACTATCTCAACGGCCGTATTCTTAAACCAAAAGTATGAAAATTCGTAGTCTTAAAAATCCGTAACCTAACCTAACCTAACGCTAGGTTTGTGTAACATGGTTTGTGCCCCTTTATACCGCCTGCTCGCGTCACGGCAAAAAAACATCCCTGTTTTCGAGTAGTTTAGCGGCTACGCTAGGTTTGTGTAACATGGTTTGTGCCCCTTTGTACCGCCTGCTCGCGTCACGGCAAAAAAACATCCCTGTTTTCGAGTAGTTTAGCGGCTACGCTAGGTTTGTGTAACATGGTTTGTGCCCCTTTGTACCGCCTGCTCGCGTCACGGCAAAAAAACATCCCTGTTTTCGAGTAGTTTAGCGGCTACGCTAGGTTTGTGTAACATGGTTTGTGCCCCTTTGTACCGCCTGCTCGCGTCACGGCAAAAAAACATCCCTGTTTTCGAGTAGTTTAACGGCTACGCTAGGTTTGTGTAACATGGTTTGTGCCCCTTTATACCGCCTGCTCGCGTCACGGCAAAAAAACATCCCTGTTTTCAAGTAGTTTAGCAGCTACGCCGGGTTTATGTAACATGGTTTGTGATACAAAAGTGAGTAAAATTTATAATTTATAAAAAATAAGTACTTAAAATATAAACATGTTATTTTACCTTATTAATATTACTGCTTAATGGCAACACTTAATTTTGTGTGGTAAAAACATCTATGTTATCTTGTTTTTCTATGATCTTTGTACTGCGTGTGTCAAAATACTTCCGAAATGATTATTTTCATGTGTGTGTGTATAGAAAATTTTAACGTCGTTTAATTCAGTTAATATTGCTTGCCGCCGCCTAATTCTTTCAGATTCGGATTCCCCGGCCCATATTTAGTATAAAAATAACTAGTTTGATTTTCTAGGAATCAAAATGCTTCCAAAATGGCTATTTTCCTGTATGTGTATAAAATTTTTTAAAGTCCTGTAATTCAGTTAATATTGCTTGCCGCCGCCTAATTCTTTCAGATTCGGATTCCCCGACCCCAAATTAGTATAAAAATAACTAGTTTTATTTTTTAGGAATTTCGCCCATAAACCGAACTTTACCCAAAAATAAATACAGTTTTAGGCAAAAAAAAACAACAAAATGAAACATAAAAACAAATGTAATAACGGATGAGAGATTATCACCTGCATTTTCGTCGTCATTACGACCACTCACGAAACTTACTTTCTTTAATTATGTAGTTGGGATATCTACGTCGAATCGAATATCTGTCCACACAGCCTTTAACGCAGCACGGCTTTTTAAAACTTCCTCGAAGTGCTTTTGCAAGAACCATTTTAAAATCAAAATATTTACGTATTGGTATAACGCGACTGACAAATGCAATCATAAACCAAACCGGATATGCTGGTTCAATGGCGTATTTGTCATTTCCGTTTACCTACTATCTACAATTAAGTTCATCTATGGACCCGATCTTTTTTGGAGTTACAAGGTTAATACAGAGATATACGACCCTGTCATGGACTATACACTTATTGCAAAACTTTACTTCTTTCTCTTTCACACTATTGTGAACGAGGAACACGTTTCGCTCAATATTAGAATTCGGATCAGTCATATGGAATCCCCAATACAAAGTAAATATTGAAAGGTTAGAAAGAATTCAAAAAAAGATATTGAAACACCTAGACTTTAAAACCTTTCGAACATCAGAAAACCTAAAAGACTCATTAACATTCCATAATTTATCAACTTTAGAAGATAGAAGAAATATATCCGACCAAAAATTTTTATTCAAAATCATTAACAACGTTGTTGACAACAACTGTCTTCTAGAAAACATTAATTTCCACTGTCCAATAAGAAACACAAGATCAAACCAACTATTCCACATCCCACACTCAAAAAGAAATTACACACAACATTCATTTCTCTGAAGGACGTGCACAAAATTCAATGATATCTTTTACGACTCTGATATTTTTCATTTGTCCTCAGGCCAATTTATTAAATCAGTAATAGAAAAAATTTAAACAAATTGTTAATTACGAACTCTTCACCCCTGCTGCATGTTATTATAATTTTTTTTTCATTCTCATTATGTTTGTTTTCCTTCTTTTTATTTTATTAATAATATTTGGATTATTTATATATCCTATAATATGCTTTATAATTTGTATGTTTTTTTTTCATTTCTGTTGTATATATATATATATTTTTATTTTTTTTCTACCACTTTATGTTTTCTTTAATGTTTTAATCTATGTTTTTATATATATATATTATAAATTTTACCGGAAACTTCGCTGGTTAATGCAACCATGTAATATGTTACTTTATTATTAAAATATGTATTACTGTTTGTTACCTCAATAAACTAAAAACAAAAACAAAAAATGTGTAAATTACAAATTAACCATAGCTTCTCGCTCACTCGACAAATCTGATTGATCGCTCAATCTGACTTTTTGCATTTTGAGTACCCGCTATTTACGCCGGCAAGGATTATGCAGGTAGAAAAAATATCAGATTTTTCATACCGGTATATACGAAACAAAAAACTCGCTCTACTCAAAAATAATCCAAATGGCTTATGTCCCACTTTAATACTGAGCTCCTCATGTTGATTGGTTTATTTATATCCTCATGTATTCTATCAACTTTTTACCATTCCACTGGAAAAAATACGAAAGGTTATTTTTCACACAAAAAGGTTACTTTTTTATATATTTTAGGTGACTTTTTACAAGACACGGCTGGCAACACTGCAGTTGACATTATTTGACAAACGTACTTTTAAATATAAGTGTAGTCAACCACAACTAACATTAATAATTATGGTAGACATAATCTCAGAGAGGAGAGAGAGCTCAGATCGCAGGAAAATCTACTTTTTGGTGGCTTGCGCTTACAAAAAGCAGATAACTCCAAAGGAAGTGCTGAACGGTGGGGACTGAAGCTTTCTGGTGCCCTAGGGCGCCCGAGGCCGGCAGTTGCCCGTCATTCAGTTCAGCCGACGATAACAGAAAAACTGCCTTTCTCAAGGCAAGGCAACCACTACAAAACTAATTTTTCTTTTTGACTTTTTTCTTACAGACATGACTAACAAGACGAACGCTTGCAAAAACCCCCTCGGGCAATGGGCCTTCAAATGCCCACCAGGAGCAATCGCCGCCATGGTCAATACCAGGACAGGACTCGTGGAGTTTGAATACGCAGCCTCCGCCGAAGTCCCCGCCCCTCATCCCGATACCCTCTCATCCTGCATCCCAGGGCCCAGCCCTGCACCAGAGATTCCGTCCTCCCCCATCCCGGAGCCCAGCTCGACACCAATGGAGCCGGAATGGCAGAGAGCGCCTGCTGCCAAGTGGTGCCACTCCCCTCCCATCCAACCCACGTCCAAATCGTACCTGTCTGTAGAGAACAGGTTCGATGTCCTCCCTGAGGTTGGAGACGGCGACGCCTCCACACACGTTGTCCCACCGCCCAAGAGACGCCCGACAGAGCGCCCTCCTGCGACAGAGCGCCAAGAGACCAAGCCCCACCAACGGGCTGCTGCAACAAGATCAGTCCGCAAGAGCTCGAGAGTGCCACCGGTGATCATGACTCTGGGGAGCATGACACATGGCGACGTCACGAACGAAATCAGGAAGCACATCGGCAGTGCTACCTTCGATTTCCATTACAACAAAGGAGGCACCATCAGCGTCAACGTGAGCTCTGTCGAGGCTCACAACAAACTCACCAGCGCCCTACGTCGGGAGGCCAAGCCCTTCCACACTTTTTCCACCGAGGCCGACAAAATCAAGAAGACCGTCATCAGAGGTCTTCCCAAACTGACCGCAGAGGAGATCTGCAATGACCTGAGGGATCAGGGCTTCCCACCGAACGCCATCATTGTTCGACGAAGACCCCAGGGTCTGAATACCCCCTGTATCTGGCCCACTTCAGCCGCGAGACCAACATGGGACAGCTGAGAGCGACCGTGAGATTTATCTGCTTCTGTAGAATCTCAATGAGGAAATACAGGAGCAACCACCTACAACACGGCACGCAGTGCCACAGGTGCCAGAAGTTCGGCCACGGCTCCCGAAACTGCGCCCATCCCGCCCGCTGCGTAAAGTGCGAGGGACCACACGCAACAGCTGACTGTGAGAAGGTCACGCGTGATCTACCGGCCGCCTGCTGCAACTGCGGAGGCCCTCACCCCGCTAATTTCAGCGGATGCCCGAAGAGGATGGAGTATGTAGCCGCCCTCCAACTCAGAGCCAAAGAGAACGCCTCTCAGAGGGAGACAGGGCCGCGCCAGAACACCGAAACGCGCCAGCCATCAACATCGGGCAACACAGGCGGCCGAAGGACCTACTCGGAAGCAGCGGGGGGCAACCCTAGCACTTCCCAACAACAAGAAGGGCGTCGTGGGCCAGATGCCGACACCCAGAACTCCCAATCCAACACCTCTGATGACGAGGAAATCATGTCTCTCCTACGCGGCCTCATCAAAGTCCGTGGAAGGCTGGCAGCCTGCGCGTCCAGGGACGACAAATTACTCATCCTCATGGAGCTCCTGACAACCACCATCGATGTCTAAACTCCTTCCCAACCTCCCGGACCTTCCGCAATCCCGGACCTACCCCAATCCCTACACTGGACACGGTAATTCACCTGGCGCTAAAATTCCTTGCATTCCATCTTGCAGAATTTTCAGGGGTGCCACAAAACAAAATATTTACATTCAGTAAAGTTAAATGTAAAATTCCAGAAAAAGTTCAGAACTTATGTTCCCCCATTTTCTTTGAAAATTTGTGTGAGGTTTTTATCCAGTAAAGACTTTTTTCCTCACGATAACACTAATGTAAAGTAAATTCAGTCAAGTAAATAATCACCTTCAGAAGGTAATAGTTATAAGGCCGAATGAGCCGCAAAACTAGTCAGTTAGAACATGAAAGGGCATTGCAAAGCCCTAGCTAGTTAGAGGATTACGAAAGAATCCGTAGAATCAAAAAAAAAGGTAGACATAATATCTTATTTCCTTTTTTTATATTAAACATTTTCAATTATTGCAACAATTTTATTACACGGTTATCAAACTGTCTGGCACGAGATTTCTGGGCGCGTGATTCTTCGTTGTTGACAATCTAATTTGCTTTGCATTTCTCGTCCCATGTCTGTATATCTCGTGATTGTAATTTAATTTTCAGTAGGAGTGTTTTAGGAAAAAAATCGAATTATTATTATTTCAACGTAGACCGTTTCGTATTTTATATCATGTAAGTATGGAAGTTTGAGCCTAATTTTATTTTCAGATGTACTGTACAGGCAAAAGCTACTGAAAGGTGTAGTTCCTTCAATATTTCCCTGGATAAAAGTAGAAGTAGGTAATTTAGAATTAAGAAACAGACAGGGAAGGCGTCTGATACGTGAAAAAATATATATGAATTCTACAAAACCAAAACCACAAGATGAAGCGGTGTTACCTGTGAATCTAGAAGACGTGGCAGTGGAAGTCATATTGGCTTTTGATACTCCGTGTGACAGACCGACTCTAGATACAGACACTCAGATAGATAATAAAAAGGAAAAGTTAACTGTTTATGTTAAAATAAACTTTTGTTCCACCGCAGGGGAAGCTTATGGCGCAGACTACACAAGTCGAAGAATACCATCATCACTGCCATGGTTGCCTGGATGGAGATGGAGTCCCCCCTGATGCCCTTCTGGAAATGGGAGCCTGTCAAATATCCCCCATGAACGGATATTTGCACATTTTTTTGGATTTATTATTATATACTATTGTAAAAAATGTAGGTCTTCACTCAGGAGAATTTCTTTGGGTAGACTGGTTTTTTATAAATGAAGCACTTTTTGGTTTTCACTTTAAGTTCTTGATTTTTTATTGTTATGATGTGAATATTTACAACTGACGACAATAACTTTCCCTCACCCAACGGACAAGGTTTCAATAGTATTTTAAATTGTTAGTGCAAGTTTTCGTAAAGAAGTAAATTAATTTTACTGATGCAAGCCTTTTTATAACGGTTTCGCATCTATATTTACCCTTGTTTGTTGTGTGAGAAAAGGACAAAGAATGAAATGATTCTATCGACATCTAGCGAACAAATCAGATAATTCTTGGATAGCAATCCAACCTTTGATGGTAACTCAACTTCATAATTGGTTTGAGTCCTGGATTTAAATCTAAACATATTCCCCCCCAAAATGGGCAGATATTTATTTTGAAATATCGAATCCATTTTTCTGCAAACTAAACAAATAACATTATGCAAACCAATTATGAGCCTAAGTTAAATATTGACTTTGCTCAAAATCAAATTCAAATTCATTAAATTAATTAAGTTATTCAATAACATACTAAGACAATTCCGAAAAACAAACTACATTTTTTCAAAAACAAACAGAAACCATAACAATAATTACATATAAACATATAATATAGACAGCACAAACATGTCGCAGCAGGTTTCCTGGTCATCCTTCCTTCCTCGGGAAAAAATTAAATACAGATAAATCATCTCTCCTTCCATAGTTCATTGTCACATTTGAGTTATTACAATGTCTCTCCAGATATATCTATGCAGTTTGCAATTATAGCCAGCAGGCTATCCTGATTTATAAGCGTTCATTTTTAAGTGTTTTCACCCTTTTTTTTTAAATATATGGATCTACAATCCTTTTTTGTTTTTATTATTTTATATATCACTCCCTACCACACTCAAGCTTTTATTGGTATTCACCTTTTAACACTGGTTTTTACTTTTAATTTATTATTATTTTCTTATTTTTGTCCTTTTTGGCTACTTTTATGCACCAGTTTTACTGTTATTCACCTTTCACGCACAGGAAATTTTTGATACTGTTCAACGTAAAATTGTTATTGCACTTTTTACCTTGAAAGTACAAATTTTTTATATTGTTTTTTCCTTTTTTTTATAAAGCACAAGCTTTTCTTTCTTCTTTTTTCTTTCATTTTGCGCTCACACAGCGTCCGGTCCGTTGGGTGGGGATGTTGACATCTTCAGCTCCTCGTTATCGTCTATTGGCAATAGACACAGCTTTGAAATCGCCCTCTGAGTAGTTCCATGCGATGTTTTGAGAGTTGCCACACGCACCCTCCCGTCAGCTCCTGGATGAACTGCAATTACACGTCCGAGTTTCCACACACATGGTGGTAGGTTGTCTTCCTTCAAGACCACCATATCGCCTGGTTTTAGCTGCGCATTAGGTCCGCTGGTCCACTTCGTTCTGCCTTGGAGCTGAGCCAGGTATTCCAATCGCCACCTCGACCAAAAACATTGTATTAGTAAGGATAACTTTTGATAGTTATTCAGCCTGTTGACTGAAATATTTTGTAGATCTTGTTCTGGAATCGCCGCCAAGCTTTCACCAACAAGAAAGTGACCGGGACTGAGGGAGTTTAGGTCATTTGGATCATTTGACAATGGGGTAAGAGGTCTAGAATTTAAACAAGATTCAATCTGACACAAAACGGTATTAAATTCCTCATATGTTAATAAGGAGTTACTTGCTACTCGTTTCAAATGATATTTCACAGATTTTATCCCGGCTTCCCAAAGGCCTCCAAAGTGCGGCGCCCTTGGCGGAATGTACCCCCATTGAATTGATAGCTTTGATAATGATCTCTCGATTTCATCGCTAGAGCTTGACAAAAAATCATAAATATCCCGTAGCTGATTGTTCGCGCCTTTAAAATTAGTAGCATTATCTGAAAATAATTTACTCGGCCTGCCACGGCGCGCGATAAAGCGTTTCAAAGCATTTAAAAAACTTTCTGTATTCAAAGACAGTACAAGTTCTAAGTGTATGGCTTTTGACACCATACATACAAATAAACATATATAAGCTTTTACGTTACTAGTTCTTCTGTGGGTACCCGACTTAATCAAAAAAGGTCCACAATAATCGATCCCGCTTATCGTAAAAGGTTTAGATTCCGTTATCCTTTCGGCTGGAAGGTCCGCCATTATTTGCTGCATCGTCTTTGGATTTGATCTATAACATATTATACATTTTCTTATAATCTTTTTCACTAAATTTTTTCCCATTATTGGCCAGAACTTCAATCTGATTATTGCCAATAAGGTTTGAGTACCTGCATGCAAATGTAAATGATGGTAGTTTTTTACAATTAATTCGGTTAAACTATGATGTGGTGGCAGCAAAATTGGATGTTGTTGGTTTATTGACAGCAATTTTCCTTTGGAAAGCCTGCCGCCTACGCGAAGTAAATCATTATGCAAATAAGGATTTAGTGAGTGCAAATTACTACTTTTTAGGACATCCTTGCCCGACTGCAAGGCTCGTATCTCCTCCCTGAAGGAATAAGCTTGCGCTCTGGATATTAAAACATTCAAAGAGTCATTTAATTCACTTACTTTTAATTGACCATAACGCCTGAGCGATGGGTTCCTACAATTAAATAAAAACCTAAGTAAATAACCTGTTACTCTTTGCAATTTGGTTAGAGATGAGTATTTCCTAAAAATGTCCCAATCTTGCGTTACTGATGCCAACACTACAGTTTTTGTTTTCACCTCAGGTGGATCTATGCACGTAGATTCTCCGCATGGCCAACCGGATTCTGTAAGGGTTAGCCAATCGGGTCCGTGCCACCATATGGTGGATGTCAATAATTGAGAAGTCCTACTACCTCTGGATAGTACATCTGCTGCATTGTCCTCTGATTTCACATGCTTCCATTGTGCTGGTCGACTTGATTCTTGAATTTCGCTCACTCTGTTAGCAACAAAGGTGTTCCACCTAGCTGGTTGGTCCCTTATCCAACACAAGACTATCTGAGAATCACACCAGTAAGTAGTAGATACATTTGGCATACCAATAGCTCCCTTCACATAATTAATTAATCTTACTAACAATATAGCTCCACACAATTCTAGTTTAGGTAGAGATGTGCTTTTTAAGGGTGCCACCCTTGATTTAGAAATTATTAGATTGGAGTGGATTCCACCCGAGTCATCGGTGGAAACCATATACACGCAGGCCCCGTAGGCTTTCTGTGATGCGTCACAAAATCCATGCAAATGCAAATTCACATGATTTTGACAAATGATTTTCCTAGGTACCTTTAAATTATTTATCTGCGGCAATTCTTCTATATAAGTTCTCCAAACTTTCAAAATTTCAGGGGGTATATCATCATCCCACTGAGTTTTGCTCTGCCACAAACGTTGCATTAATAGCTTCGCTACTACCGTTACAGGTCCTATCAGACCCAGGGGATCAAAAATGGATGCTATGCAGGATAACATCTGACGTTTGCTTCTAATTGGTTTTGTTATGGGCTCTACAGTATATTTCCAATAATCCTGCTGATTATTCCAAGAAAGACCTAATATCTTTCCTTCCTTTGCGTTATCCTTTATAATCATATCGCTAACCTCCTCCTGATTTGAGCATAGCGACGACAAATTTGACCGCCACTTTCTTAGGTTCATGCCAGCGGATGTTAGAATAGCAGATAGTTGCTTCTTGATTAATAAGCAATCTTCTTCACCAATGTCGCCAGCTATTAAGTCATCCATGTAAAAATTTTCTTTAAGAATTTGACTGACCTTGGGATTTGTGTTTTGATTTTCATTTCCTAGCTGCTCCAAACATCTGGTGGCTAAGAATGATGATGGTCCCAAACCGTAGGTGACTGTATTCAGCTGATAATGTTGAATCTCCTCGCTGGGTGAGTCTCTCCAAAGGATACGTTGTAAGTTTCTATCCTCCGGCTGCACTAATATCTGCCGGTACATTTTTTCTATGTCGGCCGTTAACGCGTACTGATGTTTTCTGAAATTCAATAGATGTGCACATAAATCCTTTTGCAATATCGGCCCAATCATGAGGGCATCATTTAGGGTAATTCCAGTTGAGGATTTAGCCGATCCATCGAATACGACTCTGGTCTTAGTAGTTGTACTAGATTCTTTGATCACCGCATGGTGAGGCAGATAGTAGTGTATTTGATTTGGTGACGGTGGTTCACATTGCGTCATATGACCTAAGTCCTTGTACTCCTGCATAAAATTCTTGTAATCTTTCATTAATTCTGGGTTTGAGGCTAATTTTTTCTCCAAATTATACAATCTCTTCTCCGCCATAGGGAGAGTTTCGCCTAGCTGTTTCGCACAGGGGCGTTGTGGTAAACTTACTATGAAACGGCCTCTGCCATCTCTTTCATGAGTAGCTGTGAAGCTTTCTTCACATGCTCGCTCCTCGTGATTCCTATGTTTAATAGGACTTAGCTCCTCTAATTTCCAAAAATTTTCAATTTGCTTATGTATTAAGTTGAGTGAAAGATTACAAATTTTTACTGGCCTCTTTTTTGAAGTGAAGATGTGTCCCGAAACCAGCCATCCAAATTCGGTTCGTTGTAATATTGGTCCGGAATCTTGAATCTTCATCCTGTCAGAGTGCAGAGTCTCCCAGAAGGTGTCAGCCCCGATCAACATGTCTATCGGGCCGGTTTCATTAAAGTTTGGATCTGCCAATTGCAATCCTTGGGGAATGCCGGTGCCTTTTTTCTGAAATGAGATTTGCGGCAGATTACTGGTCACCTCCGACAATACTAGGCATTCAATCCTCTTTGAATATGGTGAATAATTGGAAGATATTTCCAAATCCACAATGTTTTTAATATGCTGTATTTTATTATGAATTCCGGTAATAGGGATATCAGTTTTTCTAATTTTTAATTGCAATTTAGAAGCGAATTCCTGGCTAATGAAATTAGACTGTGCTCCGGAGTCCAACAAAATTCTAGCTTTAATTTGATTTCCTTTATTATTTCTCACGTTAATCACTGCCGTTGATAATAAAATGAAATTGTTGGATGTTTTCGTTGCATGATTGTTAACAAGAGGTTCTTTTGAAGAAGTATCGCTTCCCTGATGACTTTGCATTTTATCTTCATTTTGTAAATGTAACAAAGTGTTGTGTGAGTTCGCACCACACTTGCGACAATCATATTTACTTTTACAATCTTGAATTTTATGTCCTACCGCCAAACATTTCAGACAAGCCTTCAAACGACGTATTGTTGTCATTCTATCCTTTATTCCTAGATTTAAAAACTTTTGACAATTATAAATTCTATGATTTTGATTACAATTAATACATTTTAAATTTTGCGATGATAACGAAACATAAGTTTCTTTTTTAAAATTAGAAGAAAATCCCTTGGCATGATTCTGTCGCTTGTCGTTTGGTGCTGAGAATTCTAAAACTTGTACTCGTTCGTATAGACATCTCATAAATTCTTCATAAGTGGGGATTTTATTTTTTATTGGATATTGTTCCCAGCGCATTCTGGTTTCGCTATCCAATTTATTTGACAAAATATGAATTAATAATATATCCCAACTTTCAGTGGGTAGATTTAAATTATTTAATGCCTTTAAGTGCAATTGGGCCTCATCTAATAATTTTCGTAATGCCATATGATTTTCTGATTTTATTTCTTGCAATTTAAACAATGCATTTACATGTTTATTTATTATTACCCTGTCATTCTGAAACCTATCCGTGATCATTTCCCACGCAATGAAATAATTATCACGAGTTGTAGGTAAGGACGCAATCAGTCTTGCCGCATCATCATACAAACAAGATTTCAAATAATAGAATTTCTGAATAACATCTAATTCGTCGTTGCTGTCAATTAATGAAATGAATGCATCCCTGAAATGTAACCAATCTTCGTAATTTCCGCCGAACCTTGGTAGCTCTAAAATTGGGAGCTTGACGCTTTTGGAACGGACGATTTTATCTGTTTCGTTTAATCTATCTTTGGCTTTTGCCAATACACTATAATATGAGTTTTCAAACATTTCTCGTTCGTTCCCTTTTTCTAATTCATCCTGCGATAATGTTTCAATTTTTTCTTGCAACGCTTCGAAAATGTCTAGTAATGGTTCGAATTTTTGAATGCGTATTTCGACTTCAGAAATTAATAACTCCTTATTCTCTAAGTAATCTTTGAATCTGGTTAATTTAGCTTTACATATGCCGCGCTGGGCAATTAACACTTTTAAATCCATGATTTTTGTAAATAACAATCAATTTAACAATACTCACTGATCGTTCTGGTGTGGCCCAATCCTAACCACGGTTAAACACTAAAAACTTGCACTGTCTTTTACTCGAGATAGTTCCTTTTGTTTTAACAAAACACTAGAACACTAGATGCATGTATTCAACAACAAAGAAAATCTATTGTTATTATTTTGTTATGAGAGCTCGCGTCGGAATTTGACTTTTTACAGATGGCGGAATCACTTCGTGCCTACCGCCCTGCCTTACCGACTGGAACAATACTTCGGTTCGGTAGTCAAAATAACGTCCAACGTTCGCTTTCAGATTATTTGAATAATCAATTAATACATTTCATGCATTATAATAATTATCCTTCTGTTTTTTGCGGTAGCATAATCATATGACTAGCCACAAAAAAACCTTGTTAGTTTCAGTTGTAAATAAATAACGACAGTACTTCGTACTCGTCGCCTGCTTTACCGACAGTATCGACAAATCACCATCAAAAACAGAACAATGAAAATACAAAACTCCGATCTTTATGTTTTTTGCGACACTATAATCATAGCCAGCCACAAAAAATCTCGCCAATATCAAATGTAACAATCAGCCCGCTGCGATTTTTTATATCAACAACAATAAAATACCGAAGTGGTCTAACCGAATTTGTTTTTTCTTCTATGGGATCAAAATGGATAATTAGGATGGTCACTTGCCCTTGTTGTGGATCCGCTTCATCAGAATTCTCCTGGTTTATTGCTGGTTCATGTCTGGCTTTCATTGATTTTTTGATCTGGTTCCCAGGATCGTATTCAGCCGAAAAAATCGTATCCGCTCGTGGGATCATACGGCTCGAAGGATCAAATGTAAAAAATGTAGGTCTTCACTCAGGAGAATTTCTTTGGGTAGACTGGTTTTTTATAAATGAAGCACTTTTTGGTTTTCACTTTAAGTTCTTGATTTTTTATTGTTATGATGTGAATATTTACAACTGACGACAATAACTTTCCCTCACCCAACGGACAAGGTTTCAATAGTATTTTAAATTGTTAGTGCAAGTTTTCGTAAAGAAGTAAATTAATTTTACTGATGCAAGCCTTTTTATAACGGTTTCGCATCTATATTTACCCTTGTTTGTTGTGTGAGAAAAGGACAAAGAATGAAATGATTCTATCGACATCTAGCGAACAAATCAGATAATTCTTGGATAGCAATCCAACCTTTGATGGTAACTCAACTTCATAATTGGTTTGAGTCCTGGATTTAAATCTAAACAACTATATTTTTCATTTATTTTCTGTTCCATTCTATGTATGAATGCATTGTTATTTTGTCAATGTTTGAACTATTTCAAAATATGGAATGTGTTGCATTGCACAACATTCTGAAATAAACGATTATTATTATGATACGTTTTAAGATTTTCACGGCCAAAAGTATTTTCGTTATTTGTTTTTGGGGTGTTATGCCGTGTTGTGCTACTTCCTTCTTTAGCCAACGTTTTGGACAGCGTTGCAATGTCCATCATCAGGGCAGATCTACCGGATCACTGCAACATTGCAACGCTGTCCGAAACGTTGACTAAAGAAGGAGGTAGAGCAACACGGCATAACACCCCAAAAACAAATAACGAAAAGATCATTATGATATTTGTTTTATTAAAATAAAAAGTGAGTGTCGCTGCAGTTTTGACATGGTTTTCTGCGGCCTTGCACGACAGCTACTGCCATGGTTAAAAAAGATTGTTGTTTAATTGTACTAAATAACACAAAATAATTTAACAAATATATATAAATAAATAATAAAAAACTTTCTTTTATTTCTCGAGGTCAATATGAAAAGAACAAGATTACAGACATAATATAAATGTAACAATTATTATAAGCAATAATTATCACCCTGAAACACCCATGCACATTGAAAAATCTTCCGAGAAAAAATACATGACGCCAACGGGACTTGAACCCGTGCCCTTCTGATTGCCGATCAGCTGCTCTCCCAATTGACCTATGGCGGCTTATCTTATACCCGCCAAATGATTCAATATGTACTAGTGTTTCATTCAACAATTACTGCTTATTATATTTTTTCCACCTGAAAACAACCAACTTTATTTATATTGTAACAATAATTGTGGTAGTTCAAAATTTTGGCCCTATGGCTCCGAACCGTGTGAAACTTTGGATTCTTCTTCAAGATCATGGTCTGTACACGAATGAATCAAAAAATCTACGCAGGTTGTTTTCTTTTTTAATTATCGTTTAAGGGTATTCCTCAAATATTTTTAGAAACTTTTCATCGATAGATGGTGCTATTTTCAATATCGTCTAATAAAACACTTTTAACACGTTATGCTTTTTAATATTGAGATGAATTATTGATTTGCGGACGTATATAAGTAATATTAATCTGTATAAATTTTTTTTGGTACCTATAATTTCATAATCGAAGAAAACGGCTGAAAAATACGCAATTTCATTGCAAAAAATACGTTCAAAAGACTTTTCTCACAGCTCCGCGCGCGTTGGTATAGAAACACATTTGCGAAAAAGAGTGAATGTCAAATATTATATGATATTTCGCACGGGTTGAAGAGAGACGGAAGAAAGAGGTTTGTTTAAATCGGGCAATTGTCAACGCGTGGGGAGATTAATAAAAGGAGCCAGCTGTGAATAATGGCATGTGTGCCGGGAGCTGGCGTTAACCAGACCCTTTTTTTAGAGGCCGCTTTTGCTAAATAGCACTCCTCTCGACGCGGCATAGAGTCCCTGCATGCATCTCGTTCTAGCGGCTCTTTAACAAACGAGACAGCGCTAGCAACCCATGCTCTCTGCAGGCAATGTCGTGTGGAGCGTGTCGATGTCAAGCGATGTAGGTACATACCTACTTACGCATTATCTCGTTTGTTTGCTCGCAGATATTGTGTAAATAAGTCAAAAAGTTATATTTTTTCTTGTATTTCTGTGGGGCGCATTTATCAAACCAACGAAGTGGTTAGAATTGTCAGATGGAGGAACAAATTTGTCGGGTGCTCAAGTCAGAATCTGTTTTGCTTCCCTACGCTACAACAAAATTCATAATAATATAAGTAGACATTGTGGTGTTATTTTCGTGTTATGTTATTATTATTATCCTGCACTGCCGTGATATTTGAGTGACAAGGACAGTTCCTACAGTGTGCATATGAAGTCATTTTTCATATAAACAAAACTTTTTGTATTTTTTTTTAAATATATTTTATTTTCACAAATGATAAAAATGTCATGTTAAGAGAGATGAGGATTGAAAATAAAACTTTTTTTGTACAAATATCTTATACACGGTGTCCGTAAACCAGGGCTGGGCAAAATACATGCTTTGCTGTAATTGAAATACAAATTACAAATACAAATTACACTTGGGTACGGTCGTTTAAGCACTTGGGGTCGGAAGTTTGAACTCTTGGGGTCGGTCATAACTTTAGCCTTATAGCTTATACCGAACCTTTAGCCTTATACCGAACAGTCTGAAATTTTGGATTCTTACCAAGAATCATGGCCTGGACTCGTATCAATTAAAAAATCGACTAAACGAAGAATTTTTGCAAAATTCATCGTTTTACGGGCGCTTCGTACAATAATTGTGGGGGTTCATAATTTTGGAACTATGGTTCCAAACCGTGAAAAATTTTGGAGTCTTACTAAGAATCATGGTCTGAACACGAATCAATCAAAAAATTTTCAAAGAAAATTAAAAAAAAAAAATTACAGTTTTTAACACTTCGGTTCGGTCGTTTTAGCACTTGGGGTCGGATGTTTGAACTCTTGGGGTCGGTCATAACTTTAGCCTTATGGCTCCGAATGGCCTGGACTCGTATCAATAAAAAAATCGACTAAAGGAAGAATTTTTGCAAAATTCATCGTTTTACGGGCGCTTTGTAACAATTATTGTGGTCGTTCATAACTTTGAAACTATGGTTCCGAACCGTGAAAATTTTTGGATTCTTACTAAGAATCATGGTCTGTACACGAATCAATCAAAAAATCTTAAAAGAAAAAAAAATTACAGTTTTGAACACTTGGGTTCGGTCGTTTTAGCACTTGGGGTCGGACGTTTGAACTCTTGGGGTCGGTCATAACTTAAGCGTTATGGCTCCGAACCGTCTGAAATTTTGGCCTGGACACGTATCAATCAGAAAAAAGGCTAAAAGAAGAATTTTTGCAAAAATTCATCGCTTTACGGGCGCTTTGTAACAATAATTGTGGTGTTTCATAATTTTGGCCCTATGGCTCCGAACCGTGTGAAACTTTGGATTCTTCTTCAAGATCATGGTCCGTACACGAATGAATCAAAAATCTAGGCAGATTGTTTTTTTTTTTTTATCGTTTAACACTTGGGTACGGTCGTTTAAGCACTTGGGGTCGGACGTTTGAACTCTTGGGGTCGGTCATTACTTTAGCCTTATAGCTCCGAACAGTTTGAAATTTTGGATTCTTACCAAGAATCATGGCCTGGACTCGTATCAATAAAAAAATCGACTAAAGGAAGAATTTTTGCAAAATTCGTCGTTTTACGGGCGCTTTGTAATAATAATTGTGGTGGTTCATAATTTTGGAACTATGGATCCAAACCGTGAAAAATTTTGGAGTCTTACTAAGAATCTTGGTCTGAACACGAATCAATCAAAAAATCTTCAAAGAAAATTTAAAAAAAAATTACAGTTTTTAACACTTGGGTTCGGTCGTTTTAGCACATTTGGGTCGGACGTTTGAACTCTTGGGGTCGGTCATAATTTTAGCCTTATGGCTCCGAACCAATCACGTATGAATCAGAAAATCGGCTAAAAGAAGAAATTTTGCAAAAAATCATCGTTTTACGGTCGCATTGTAACAATTATTGTGGTAGTTTAAAATTTTGGCCCTATGGTTCCGAACTGTGTAAAATTTTGGATTGTTACTAAGAATCATGGCCTGGAAACGTATTAATCAAAAAATCTACAGAGATTTTTTTTTTTAAATCACCGTTTTAACAAAATTTCAGACGGTTTGGAGCCATAAGGCAAGAGTTATGACCGATCCCAAGTGTTCAAACGTCCGACCCCAAGTGCTTTAACGACCGAATCCAAGTGTTCATTCGGTCGTTTTAGCTCTTGGGGTAGGACGTTTGAACACTTGGGATCGGTCATAACTCTTGCCTTATGGCTCCAAACCGTCTGAAATTTTAGCCTGGACACCTATCAATCAGAAAATAGGCTAAAAGAAGAATTTTTGCAAAAATTCATCGTTTTACGGGCCCTTTGTAACAGTTATTGTGGTAGTTCAAAATTTTGGCCCTATGGTTCCGAACCGTGTGAAGTTTTGGATTCTTACTAGAAATCATGGCCTGGACACGAATCAATAAAAAAAATCGGCTAAAAGTAGAATTTTTGCAAAAATTCATCGATTTACGGCGCTTCGTTACAATAATTGTGGGAGTTCATAATTTTGGCCCTATGGCTCCGAAACGTGTGAAACTTTGGAATCTTCTTCAAGATCATGGTCTGTACACGAATGAATCAAAAAATCTACGCAAATTGTTTTCTTTTTTAATTATCGTTGAACACTTGGGTTCGGTCGTTTTAGCACTTGGGGTCGGATGTTTGAACTCTTGGGGTCGGTCATAACTTTAGCCTTATGGCTCCGAAAGGTCTCATGGCCTGGACTAGTATCAATCAAAAAATCGACTAAAGGAAGAATTTTTGCAAAATTCATCGTTTTACGGGCGCTTTGTAACAATTATTGTGGTCGTTCATAATTTTGGAACTATGGTTACAAAACCGTGAAAAATTTTGGATTCTTACTAAGAATCATGGCCTGGAAACGTATTAATCAAAAAATCTACAGAGATTTCTTTTTTTAAATCACCCTTTTAACAAAATTTCAGACGTTTTGGAGCCATAAGGCAAGAGTTATGACCGATCCCAAGTGTTCAAACGTCCGACCCCAAGTGCTTTAACGACCGAATCCAAGTGTTCATTCGGTCGTTTTAGCTCTTGGGGTAGGACGTTTGAACACTTGGGATCGATCATAACTCTTGCCTTATGGCTCCAAACCGTCTGAAATTTTGAATACTTTGTAATAATCGTGGCCTGGACACGTATCAATCAAAAAATCGGCTAAAAGTAGAATTTTTGTGTAAATTCGTAATTTTACGGGCGCTTTGCAACATTTATTGTGGTCGTTCATAACTTTGGCCCTATGGTTCCGAACCGTGTGAAATTTTGGATTCTTACTAAGAATCACGGTCTTTACACGAATCAATCAAAAACTCTTCAAAGAAAATTTAATAAAAAAATCACATTTTTTAACACTTGGGTTCGGTCGTTTTAGCACTTGGGGTCGGACGTTTGAACTCTTGGGGTCGGTCATAACTTTAGCCTTATAGCTCCGAAAGGTCTGAAATTTTGGATTCTTACAAAGAATCATGGCCCGGACTCGTATCAATCAAAAAATCGACTAAAGGAAGAATTTTTGCAAAATTCATCGTTTTACCGGCGCTTTGTACAATAATTGTGGTAGTTCATAATTTTTGAACTATGGTTCCAAACCGTGAAAAATTTTGGAGTCTTACTAAGAATCATGGTCTGAACACGAATCAATCAAATTTTTAAAAATCAATGAAAAAATCTTCAAAGAAAATTAAAAACAAAATCACAGTTTTAACACTTGGGTTCGGTCGTTTAAGCACTTGGGGTCGGACGTTTGAACTCTTGGGTTCAGTCATAACTTTAGCCTTATGGTTCCGCACCGTCTGAAATTTCGGACACTTACTAAGAATCATGGCCTGGACACGTATCGATCAGAAAATTGGCTAAAAGAAGAAATTTTGCAAAAATTCATCGTTTTACGGGCGCATTGTAACAATAATAGTGGAAGTTCAAAATTTTGGCCTTATGGCTCCGAACCGTGTGAAACTTTGGATTCTTCTTTAAGATCATGGTCTGTACACGAATGAATCAAAAAATATACGCAGATTGTTTTTTTTTTTAAATTATCGTTTAACGGTTTATGGTTCTTACCCGTCTGAAATTTTGGACACTTACTAAGAATCATGGCCTCGACAAGTATCAATCAAAAAATCGACTAAAGGAAGAATTCTTGTAAAATTCATCGTTTTACGGGCGCTTTGTAACAATTATTGTGGTCGTTCATAATTTTGTAACTATGGTTCCAAACCGTGAAAAATTTTGGATTCTTACTAAGAATCATGGCCTGGAAACGTATTAATCAAAAAATCTACAGTGATATTTTTTTTTTAAATCACCGTTTTAACAAAATTTCAGACGGTTTGGAGCCATAAGGCAAGAGTTATGACCGATCCGAAGTGTTCAAACGTCCGACCCCAAGTGCTTTAACGACCGAATCCAAGTGTTCATTCGGTCGTTTTAGCTCTTGAGGTAGGACGTTTGAACACTTGGGATCGGTCATAACTCTTGCCTTATGGCTCCAAACCGTCTGAAATTTTGAATACTTTCTAATAATCGTGGCCTGGACACGTATCAATAAAAAAATCGGCTAAAAGTAGAATTTTTGTGTAAATTCGTAATTTTACGGGCGCTTTGCAACATTTATTGTGGTCGTTCATAACTTTGGCCCTATGGTTCCGAACCGTGTGAAATTTTGGATTCTTACTAAGAATCACGGTCTTTACACGAATCAATCAAAAACTCTTCAAAGAAAATTTAATAAAAAAATCACATTTTTTAACACTTGGGTTCGGTCGTTTTAGCACTTGGGGTCGGACGTTTAAACTCTTGGGGTCGGTCATAACTTTAGCCTTATAGCTCCGAAAGGTCTGAAATTTTGGATTCTTACAAAGAATCATGGCCCGGACTCGTATCAATCAAAAAATCGACTAAAGGAAGAATTTTTGCAAAATTCATCGTTTTACCGGCGCTTTGTACAATAATTGTGGTAGTTCATAATTTTGGAACTATGGTTCCAAACCGTGAAAAATTTTGGAGTCTTACTAAGAATCATGGTCTGAACACGAATCAATCAAAAAACTTAAAGAAAATATAAAAAATTACAGTTTTTAACACTTGGGTTCGGTCGTTTTAACACTTGAAGTCGGACGTTTGAACTCTTAAAGTCGGTCATAACTTTAGCCTTATGGTTCCGAACCCTCTGAAATTTTGGACACTTACTAAGAATCATGGCCTCGACACGTATTAAGGAAAAAAATCGGCTAAAAGTAGAATTTTTGCAAAAATTCATCGCTTCACGGGCGCTTTTTAACAATAATTGTGATGGTTCATAATTTTGGCAGTATGGTTCAAAACCGTAAAAAATTTTGGAGTCTTACTAAGAATCATGGTCTGAACACGAATCAATGAAAAAAATATTAAAAGATAATTTTAAAAAAAAATTACATTTTTTAACACTTGGGTTCGGTCATTTTAGCACTTGGGGTCGGATGTTTGAACTCTTGGGGTCGGTCATAACTCTTGCCTTATGGCTCCAAACCGTCTAAAATTTTGGATACTTTCTAATAATCATGGTCTGTACACGAATCAATCAAAAAATCTTCAAAGAAAATTTTTAAAAAATCACAGTCTTAACACTTGGGTTCGGTCGTTTTAGCACTTGGGGTCGGACGTTTGAACTCTTGGGGTCGGTCATAACTTTAAGCTTTATGGTTCCGAAACGTCTGAAATTTCGGACACTTACTAAGAATCATGGCCTGGACACGTATCGATCAGAAAATCGGCTAAAAGAAGAAATTTTGCAAAAATTCATCGTTTTACGGGCGCATTGTAACAATAATAATGGAAGTTCAAAATTTTGGCCTTATGGCTCCGAACCGTGTGAAACTTTGGATTCTTCTTTAAGATCATGGTCTGTACACGAATGCAATATACGCAGATTTTTTTTTTTTAAATTATCGTTTAACGGTTTTTGGTTCTAACCCGTCTGAAATTTTGGACACTTACTAAGAATCATGGCCTCGACAAGTATCAATCAAAAAATCGACTAAAGGAAGAATTTTTGCAAAATTCATCGTTTTACGGGCGCTTTGTAACAATTATTGTGGTCGTTCATAATTTTGGAACTATGGTTACAAAACCGTGAAAAATTTTGGAGACTTACTAAGAATCATGGTCTGAACACGAATCAATCAAAAAAATTTCAAAGAAAATTTAAAAAAAAATTACAGTTTTTAACACTTGGGTTCGGTCGTTTTAGCACTTGGGGTCGGACGTTTGAACTCTTGGGGTCGGTCATAACTTTAACCTTATGGCTCCGAACCATCAGAAATTTTGGACACTTACTAAGAATCATGGCCTGGACACATATCAATCAGAAAATCGGCTAAAAGAAGAAATTTTGCAAAAAATCATTGTTTAACGGTCGCATTGTAACAATAATTGTGGTAGTTTAAAATTTTTGCCCTATGGTTCCGAACCGTGTAAAATTTTGGATTCTTACTAAGAATCATGGCCTGGACACGTATCAATCAAAAAATCTACAGAGAATTTTTGTTTTTAAATCACCGTTATAACACTTGGATTCGGTCGTTAAAGCACTTGGGGTCGGACGTTTGAACACTTGGGATCGGTCATAACTCTTGCCTTATGGCTCCAAACCGTCTGAAATTTTGAAAACTTTCTAATAATCGTGGCCTTGATACATATCAATAAAAAAATCGGCTAAAAGTAGAATTTTTGAATAAATTCGTCATTTTACGGGCGCTTTGCAACATTTATTGTGGTCGTTCATAACTTTGGCCCTATGGTTCCGAAGTGTGTGAAATTTTGGATTCTTACTAAGAATCACGGTCTGTACACGAATCAATCAAAAACTCTTCAAAGAAAATTTAATTAAAAAATCACATTTTTTAACACTTGGGTTCGGTCGTTTTAGCACTTGGGGTCGGATGTTTGAACTCTTGGGGTCGGTCATAACTCTTGCCTTATGGCTCCAAACCGTCTGAAATTTTGAAAACTTTCTAATAATCGTGGCCTTGATACATATCAATAAAAAAATCGGCTAAAAGTAGAATTTTTGAATAAATTCGTCATTTTACGGGCGCTTTGCAACATTTATTGTGGTCGTTCATAACTTTGGCCCTATGGTTCCGAAGTGTGTGAAATTTTGGATACTTTCTAATAATCATGGTCTGTACACGAATCAATCAAAAAATCTTCAAAGAAAATTTAAAAAAAATCACAGTTTTAACACTTGGGTTCGGTCGTTTTAGCACTTGGGGTCGGACGTTTGAACTCTTGGGGTCGGTCATAACTTAAGCCTTATGGTTCCGAACCGTCTGAAATTTCGGACACTTACTAAGAATCATGGCCTGGACACGTATCGATCAGAAAATCGGCTAAAAAAAGAAATTTTGCAAAAATTCATCGTTTTACGGGCGCATTGTAACAATAATAGTGGAAGTTCAAAATTTTGGCCTTATGGCTCCGAACCGTGTGAAACTTTGGATTCTTCTTTAAGATCATGGTCTGTACACGAATGAATCAAAAAATATACGCAAATTGTTTTTTTATTTAATTATCGTTTAACGGTTTATGGTTCTAACCCGTCTGAAATTTTGGACACTTACTAAGAATCATGGCCTCGACAAGTATTAATCAAAAAATCGACAAAAGGAAGAATTTTTGTAAAATTCATCGTTTTACGGGCGCTTTGTAACAATTATTGTGGTCGTTCATAATTTTGTAACTATGGTTCCAAACCGTGAAAAATTTTGGAGTCTTACTAAGAATCATGGTCTGAACACGAATCAATCAAAAAAATTTCAAAGAAAATTTAAAAAAAAATTACAGCTTTTAACACTTGGGTTCGGTCGTTTTAGCACTTGGGGTCGGATGTTTGAACTCTTGGGGTCGGTCATAACTTTAGCCTTATGGCTCCGAAAGGTCTCATGGCCTGGACTCGTATCAATCAAAAAATCGACTAAAGGAAGAATTTTTGCAAAATTCATCGTTTTACGGGGCTTTGTAACAATTATTATGGTCGTTCATAATTTTGGAACTATGGTTACAAAACCGTGAAAAATTTTGGATTCTTACTAAGAATCATGGCCTGGAAATCAAAATTAATCAAAAAATCTACAGTGATATATTTTTTTAAATCACCGTTTTAACAAAATTTCAGACGGTTTGGAGCCATAAGGCAAGAGTTATGACCGATCCGAAGTGTTCAAACGTCCGACCCCAAGTGCTTTAACGACCGAATCCAAGTGTTCGTTCGGTCGTTTTAGCTCTTGCGGTAGGACGTTTGAACACTTGGGATCGGTCATAACTCTTGTATTATGGCTCCAAACCGTCTGAAATTTTGAATACTTTGTAATAATCGTGGCCTGGATACGTATCAATCAAAAAATCGGCTAAAAGTAGAATTTTTGTGTAAATTCGTAATTTTACGGGCGCTTTGCAACATTTATTGTGGTCGTTCATAACTTTGGCCCTATGGTTCCGAACCGTGTGAAATTTTGGATTCTTACTAAGAATCACGGTCTTTACACGAATCAAGCAAAACACTTCAAAGAAAATTTAATAAAAAAATCACATTTTTTAACACTTGGGTTCGGTCGTTTTAGCACTTGGGGTCGGACGTTTGAACTCTTGGGGTCGGTCATAACTTTAGCCTTATAGCTCCGAAAGGTCTGAAATTTTGGATTCTTACAAAGAATCATGGCCTGGACTCGTATCAATGAAAAAATCGACTAAAGGAAGAATTTTTGCAAAATTCATCGTTTTACCGGCGCTTTGTACAATAATTGTGGGGGTTCATAATTTTGGAACTATGGTTCCAAACCGTGAAAAAATTTGGATTCTTACTAAGAATCATGGTCTGAACACGAATCAATCAAAAAAGTTAAAGAAAATTTAAAAAAAAATTACATTTTTTAACACTTGGGTTCGGTCATTTTAGCACTTTGGGTCGGATGTTTGAACTCTTGGAGTCGGTCATAACTTTAGCTTTATGGTTCCGAACCCTCTGAAATTTTGGACACTTACTAAGAATCATGGCCTGGACACGTATCGATCAGAAAATCGGCTAAAAGAAGAAATTTTGCAAAAATTCATCGTTTTACGGGCGCATTGTAACAATAATAGTGGTCATAGTGGAAGTTCAAAATTTTGGCCTTATGGCTCCGAACCGTGTGAAACTTTGGATTCTTCTTTAAGATCATGGTCTGTACACGAATGAATCAAAAAATATACGCAGATTGTTTTTTTTTTTAAATATCGTTTAACGGTTTATGGTTCTAACCCGTCTGAAATTTTGGACACTTACTAAGAATCATGGCCTGGACTCGTATCAATCAAAAAATCGACTAAAGGAAGAATTTTTGCAAAATTCCTCGTTTTACGGGCGCTTTGTAACAATTATTGTGGTCGTTCATAATTTTGGAACTATGGTTACAAAACCGTGAAAAATTTTGGATTCTTACAAAGAATCATGGCCTGGAAACGTATTAATCAAAAAATCTACAGAGATTTTTTTTTTAAATCACCGTTTTATCAAAATTTCAGACGGTTTGGAGCCATAAGGCAAGAGTTATGACCGATCCGAAGTGTTCAAACGTCCGACCCCAAGTGCTTTATCGACCGAATCCAAGTGTTCATTCGGTCGTTTTAGCTCTTGGGGTAGGACGTTTGAACACTTGGGATCGGTCATAACTCTTGCCTTATGGCTCCAAAACGTCTGAAATTTTGAATACTTTAGAATAATCGTGGTCTGGAGACGTATCAATCAAAAAATCGGCTAAAAGTAGAATTTTTGTGTAAATTCGTAATTTTACGGGCGCTTTGCAACATTTATTGTGGTCGTTCATAACTTTGGCCCTATGGTTCCGAACCGTGTGAAATTTTGGATTCTTACTAAGAATCACGGTCTTTCCACGAATCAATCAAAAACTCTTCAAAGAAAATTTAATAAAAAAATCACATTTTTTAACACTTTGGTTCGGTCGTTTTAGCACTTGGGGTCGGACGTTTGAACTCTTGGGGTCGGTCATAACTTTAGCCTTATAGCTCCGAAAGGTCTGAAATTTTGGATTCTTACAAAGAATCATGGCCTGGACTCGTATCAATCAAAAAATCGACTAAAGGAAGAATTTTTGCAAAATTCATCGATTTACCGGCGCTTTGTACAATAATTGTGGGGGTTCATAATTTTGGAACTATGGTTCCAAACCATGAAAAATTTTGGAGTCTTACTAAGAATCATGGTCTGAACACGAATCAATCAAAAAATTTTCAAAGAAAATTTAAAAAAAAAATTACAGCTTTTAACACTTGGGTTCGGTCGTTTTAGCACTTGGGGTCGGATTTTTGAACTCTTGGGGTCGTCCATAACTTTAGCCTTATGGCTCCGAAAGGTCTCATGGCCTGGACTCGTATCAATCAAAAATTCGACTAAAGGAAGAATTTTTACAAAATTCATCGTCTTACGGGCGCTTTGTAACAATTATTGTGGTCGTTCATAATTTTGGAAGTATGGTTACAAAACCGTGAAAAATTTTGGAGACTTACTAAGAATCATGGTCTGAACACGAATCAATCAAAAAATTTAAGAAAATTTAAAAAAAAATTACAGTATTTAACACTTGGGTTCGGTCGTTTTAGCACTTGGGGTCGGATGTTTGAACTCTTGGGCTCGATCATAACTTTAGCCTTATGGCTCCGAATGGTCTCATGGCCTGGACTCGTATCAATCAAAAATCGACTCAAGGAAGAATTTTTGCAAAACTCATCGTTTTACGGGTGCTTTGTAACAATTATTGTGGTCGTTCATAATTTTGGAACTATGGTTACAAAACCGTGAAATTTTTTGGATTCTTAATAAGAATCATGGCCTGGAAACGTATTAATCAAAAAATCTACAGAGATTTTTTTTTTTTTTTTCACCGTTTTATCAAAATTTCAGACGGTTTGGAGCCATAAGGCAAGAGTTATGACCGATCCGAAGTGTTCAAACGTCCGACCCCAAGTGCTTTATCGACCGAATCCAAGTGTTCATTCGGTCGTTTTAGCTCTTGGGGTAGGACGTTTGAACACTTGGGATCGGTCATAACTCTTGCCTTATGGCTCCAAACCGTCTGAAATTTTGAATACCTTCTAATAATCGTGCCCTGGACACGTATCAATCAAAAAATCGGCTAAAAGTAGAATTTTTGTGTAAATTCGTTATTTAACGGGCGCTTTGCAACATTTATTGTGGTCGTTCATAACTTTGGCCCTATGGTTCCGAACCGTGTGAAATTTTGGATTCTTACTAAGAATCACGGTCTTTACACGAATCAATCAAAAACTCTTCAAAGAAAATTTAATAAAAAAATCACATTTTTTAACACTTGGGTTCGGTCGTTTTAGCACTTGGGGTCGGATGTTTGAACTCTTGGGGTGGGTCATAACTTTAGCCTTATAGCTCCCAAAGGTCTGAAATTTTGGATTCTTACAAAGAATCATGGCCTGGACTCGTATCAATCAAAAAATCGACTAAAGGAAGAATTTTTGCAAAATTCATCGTTTTCCCGGCGCTTTGTACAATAATTGTGGGGGTTCATAATTTTGGAACTATGGTTCCAAACCGTGAAAAATTTTGGAGTCTTACTAAGAATCATGGTCTCAACACGAATCAATCAAAAAATTTTCAAGGAAAATTTAAAAAAAAAATTACAGCTTTTAACACTTGGGTTCGGTCGTTTTAGCACTTGGGGTCGGATGTTTGAACTCTTGGGGTCGGTCATAACTTTAGCCTTATGGCTCCGAAAGGTCTCATGGCCTGGACTCGTATCAATCAAAAATTCGACTAAAGGAAGAATTTTTGCAAAATTCATCGTTTTACGGGCGCTTTGTAACAATTATTGTGGTCGTTCATAATTTTGGAACTATGGTTACAAAACCGTGAAAAATTTTGGAGACTTACTAAGAATCATGGTCTGAACACGAATCAATCAAAAAACTTAAAGAAAATTTAAAAAAAAATTACAGTTTTTAACACTTGGGTTCGGTCGTTTTAGCACATGGGGTCGGACGTTTGAACTCTTGGGGTCGGTCATAACTTTAGCCTTATGGCTCCGAAAGGTCTGAAATTTTGGATTCTTACAAAAAATCATGGCCTGGACTCGTATCAATCAAAAAATCGACTAAAGGAAGAATTTTTGCAAAATTCATCGTTTTACCGGCGCTTTGTACAATAATTGTGGGGGTTCATAATTTTGGAACTATGGTTCCAAACCGTGAAAAATTTTGGAGTCTTACTAAAAATCATGGTCTGGACACGTATCGATCAGAAAATCGGCTAAAAAAAGAAATTTTGCAAAAATTCATCGTTTTACGGGCGCATTGTAACAATAATAGTGGAAGTTCAAAATTTTGGCCTTATGGCTCCGAACCGTGTGAAACTTTGGATTCTTCTTTAAGATCATGGTCTGTACACGAATGAATCAAAAAATATACGCAAATTGTTTTTTTATTTAATTATCGTTTAACGGTTTATGGTTCTAACCCGTCTGAAATTTTGGACACTTACTAAGAATCATGGCCTCGACAAGTATTAATCAAAAAATCGACAAAAGGAAGAATTTTTGTAAAATTCATCGTTTTACGGGCGCTTTGTAACAATTATTGTGGTCGTTCATAATTTTGTAACTATGGTTCCAAACCGTGAAAAATTTTGGAGTCTTACTAAGAATCATGGTCTGAACACGAATCAATCAAAAAAACTTAAAGAAAATTTTAAAAAAAATTACAGTTTTTAACACTTGGGTTCGGTCGTTTTAGCACTTGGGGTCGGACGTTTGAACTCTTGGGGTCGGTCATAACTTTAATCTTATGGCTCCGAACCGTCAGAATTTTTGGACACTTACTAAGAATCATGGCCTGGACACATATCAATCAGAAAATCGGCTAAAAGAAGAAATTTTGCAAAAAATCATTGTTTAACGGTCGCATTGTAACAATAATTGTGGTAGTTTAAAATTTAGGCCCTATGGTTCCGAACCGTGTAAAATTTTGGATTCTTACTAAGAATCATGGCCTGGACACGTATCAATCAAAAAATCTACAGAGAATTTTTGTTTTTAAATCACCGTTATAACACTTGGATTCTTGAACGTTTGGACGTTTGAACACTTGGGATCGGTCATAACTCTTGTCTTATGGCTCCAAACCGTCTGAAATTTTGAAAACTTTCTAATAATCGTGGCCTTGACACATATCAATCAAAAATCGGCTAAAAGTAGAATTTTTGAATAAATTCGTCATTTTACGGGCGCTTTGCAACATTTATTGTGGTCGTTCATAACTTTGGCCCTATGGTTCCGAAGTGTGTGAAATTTTGGATTCTTACTAAGAATCACGGTCTGTACACGAATCAATCAAAAACTCTTCAAAGAAAATTTAATTAAAAAATCACATTTTTTAACACTTGGGTTCGGTCGTTTTAGCACTTGGGGTCGGATGTTTGAACTCTTGGGGTCGGTCATAACTCTTGCCTTATGGCTCCAAACCGTCTAAAATTTTGGATACTTTCTAATAATCATGGTCTGTACACGAATCAATCAAAAAATCTTCAAAGAAAATTTAAAAAAAATCACAGTTTTAACACTTGGGTTCGGTCGTTTTAGCACTTGGGGTCGGACGTTTGAACTCTTGGGGTCGGTCATAACTTAAGCCTTATGGTTCCGAACCGTCTGAAATTTCGGACATTTACTAAGAATCATGGCCTGGACACGTATCGATCAGAAAATCGGCTAAAAGAAGAAATTTTGCAAAAATTCATCGTTTTACGGGCGCATTGTAACAATAATAGTGGAAGTTCAAAATTTTGGCCTTATGGCTCCGAACCGTGTGAAACTTTGGATTCTTCTTTAAGATCATGGTCTGTACACGAATGAATCAAAAAATATACGCAATTTTTTTTTTTTTAATTATCGTTTAACGGTTTATGGTTCTAACCCGTCTGAAATTTTGGACACTTACTAAGAATCATGGCCTCGACAAGTTTTAATCAAAAAATCGACAAAAGGAAGAATTTTTGTAAAATTTATCGTTTTACGGGCGCTTTGTAACAATTATTGTGGTCGTTCATAATTTTGTAACTATGGTTCCAAACCGTGAAAAATTTTGGAGTCTTACTAAGAATCATGGTCTGAACACGAATCAATCAAAAAAATTTCAAAGAAAATTTAAAAAAAAAATTACAGCTTTTAACACTTGGGTTCGGTCGTTTTAGCACTTGGGGTCGGATGTTTGAACTCTTGGGGTCGGTCATAACTTTAGCCTTATGGCTCCGAAAGGTCTCATTCGTATCAATCAAAAAATCGACTAAAGGAAGAATTTTTGCAAAATTCATCGTTTTACGGGCGCTTTGTAACAATTATTGTGGTCGTTCATAATTTTGGAACTATGGTTACAAAACCGTGAAAAATTTTGGATTCTTACTAAGAATCATGGCCTGGAAACGTATTAATCAAAAAATCTACAGTGATATATTTTTTTAAATCACCGTTTTAACAAAATTTCAGACGGTTTGGAGCCATAAGGCAAGAGTTATGACCGATCCGAAGTGTTCAAACGTCCGACCCCAAGTGCTTTAACGACCGAATCCAAGTGTTCATTCGGTCGTTTTAGCTCTTGGGGTAGGACGTTTGAACACTTGGGATCGGTCATAACTCTTGCCTTATGGCTCCAAACCGTCTGAAATTTTGAATACTTTCTAATAATCGTGGCCTGGACACGTATCCTATGGTTCCGAACCGTGTGAAATTTTGGATTCTTACTAAAAATCACGGTCTTTACACGAATCAATCAAAAACTCTTCAAAGAAATTTAATAAAAAAATCACATTTTTTAACACTTGGGTTCGGTCGTTTTAGCACTTGGGGTCGGACGTTTGAACTCTTGGGGTCGGTCAAAAATTTAGCCTTATGGCTCCGAAAGGTTTGAAATTTTGATTCTTACAAAGAATCATGGCCTGGACTCGTATCAATCAAAAAATCGACTAAAGGAAGAATTTTTGCAAAATTCATCGTTTTACCGGCGCTTTGTACAATAATTGTGGGGGTTCATAATTTTGGAACTATGGTTCCAAACCGTGAAAAATTTTGGAGTCTTACTAAGAATCATGGTCTGAACACGAATCAATCAAAAAATTTTGAAAGAAAATTTAAAAATACAATTACAACTTTTAACACTTGGGTTCAGTCGTTTTAGCACTTGGGGTCGGATGTTTGAAATCTTGGGGTCGGTCATAACTTTAGCCTTATGGCTCCGAAAGGTCTCATGTCCTGGACTCATCAATAAAAAAATCGACTAAAGGAAGAATTTTTGCAAAAGTCATCGTTTTACGGGGGCTTTGTAACAATTATTGTGGTCGTTCATAATTTTGGAACTATGGTTCCAAACCGTGAAAATTTTTGGAGTCTTACTAAGAATCATGGTCTGAACACGAATCAATCAAAAAACTTAAAGAAAATTTAAAAAAATTACAGTTTTTAACTTTTGGGTTCGGTCGTTTTAACACTTGGGGTCGGACGTATGAACTCTTGGAGTCGGTCATAACTTTAGCCTTATGGTTCCGAACCCTCTGAAATTTTGGACACTTACTAAGAAACATGGCCTGGACACGTATCGATCAGAAAATCGGCTAAAAGAAGAAATTTTGCAAAAATTCATCGTTTTACGGGCGCATTGTAACAATAATAGTGGAAGTTCAAATTTTTGGCCTTATGGCTCCGAACCGTGAGAAACTTTGGATTCTTCTTTAAGATCATGGTCTGTTCACGAATGCAATATACGCAGATTTTTTTTTTTTTAAATTATCGTTTAACGGTTTATGGTTCTAACCCGTCTGAAATTTTGGAGAGTTACTAAGAATCATGGTCTGAACACGAATCAATCAAAAAACTTAAAGAAAATTTTAAAAAAAATTACAGTTTTTAACACTTGGGTTCGGTCGTTTTAGCACTTGGGGTCGGACGTTTGAACTCTTGGGGTCGGTCATAACTTTAGCCTTATGGCTCCGAACCGTCAGAAATTTTGGACACTTACCAAGAATCATGGCCTGGACACATATCAATCAGAAAATCGGCTAAAAGAAGAAATTTTGCAAAAAATCATTGTTTAACGGTCGCATTGTAACAATAGTTGTGGTAGTTTAAAATTTTGGCCCTATGGTTCCGAACCGTGTAAAATTTTGGATTTTTACTAAGAATCATGGCCTGGACACGTATCAATCAAAAAATCTACAGAGAATTTTTGTTTTTAAATCACCGTTATAACACTTGGGATTCGGTCGTTTAAGCACTTGGGTCGGACGTTTGAACACTTGTGATCGGTCATAACTCTTGCCATATGGCTCCAAACCGTCTGAAATTTTGAAAACTTTCTAATAATCGTGGCCTGGACACGTATCAATCAAAAAATCGGCTAAAAGTAGAATTTTTGAATAAATTCGTCATTTTACGGGCGCTTTGCAACATTTATTGTGGTCGTTCATAACTTTGGCCTTATGGTTCCGAAGTGTGTGAAATTTTGGATTCTTACTAAGAATCACGGTCTGTACACGAATCAATCAAAAACTCTTCAAAGAAAATTTAATAAAAAAATCACATTTTTTAACACTTGGGTTCGGTCGTTTTAGCAATTGGGGTCGGACGTTTGAACTCTTGGGGTCGGTCATAACTTTAGCCTTATGGCTCCGAAAGGTCTGAAATTTTGGATTCTTACAAAGAAACATGGCCTGGACTCGTATCAATCAAAAAATCGACTAAAGGAAGAATTTTTGCAAAATTCATCGTTTTACGGGGGCTTTGAAAAAAAATTTTAAAAAAAATTACAGTTTTTAACACTTGGGTTCGGTCGTTTTAGCACTTGGGGTCGGATGTTTGAACTCTTGGGGTCGGTCATAACTTTAGCCTTATGGCTCCGAAAGGTCTCATGGCCTGGACTCGTATCAATCAAAAATTGGACTAAAGGAAGAATTTTTGCAAAATTCATCGTTTTACGGGGGCTTTGTAACAATTATTGTGGTCGTTCATAATTTTGGAACTATGGTTCCAAACCGTGAAAATTTTTGGAGTCTTACTAAGAATCATGGTCTGAACACGAATCAATCAAAAAACTTAAAGGAAATTTAAAAAAAAATTACAGTTTTTAACACTTGGGTTCGGTCGTTTTAGCACTTGGGGTCGGACGTTTGAACTCTTGGAGTCGGTCATAACTTTAGCCTTATGGTTCCGAACCCTCTGAAATTTTGGACACTTACTAAGAATCATGGCCTCGACACGTATTAAAGAAAAAATCGGCTAAAAGTAGAATTTTTGCAAAAATTCATCGCTTTACGGGCGCTTTGTAACAATAATTGTGGTGGTTCATAATTTTGGCACTATGGTTCAAAACCGTGAAAAATTTTGGAGTCTTACTAAGAATCATGGTCTGAACACGAATCAATCAAAAAAATATTAAAAGAAAATTTTTAAAAAAAATTACATTTTTTAACACTTGGGTTCGGTCATTTTAGCACTTGGGGTCGGACGTTTGAACTCTTGGGGTCGGTCATAACTTTAGCCTTATGGTTCCGAACCGTCTGAAATTCCGGACACTTACCAAGAATCATGGCCTGGACACGTATCGATCAGAAAATCGGCTAAAAGGAGAAATTTTGCAAAAATTCATCGTTTTACGGGCGCATTGTAAGAATAATAGTGGAAGTTCAAAATTTTGGCCTTATGGCTCCGAACCGTGTGAAACTTTGGATTCTTCTTTAAGATCATGGTCTGTACACGAATGAATCAAAAAATATACGCAGATTGTTTTTTTTTTTAAATTATCGTTTAACGGTTTATGGTTCTAACCCGTCTGAAATTTTGGACACTTACTAAGAATCATGGCCTCGACAAGTATTAATCAAAAAATCGACTAATGGAAGAATTTTTGTAAAATTCATCGTTTTACGGGCGCTTTGTAACAATTATTGTGGTCGTTCATAATTTTGGAACTATGGTTCCAAACAGTGAAAAATTTTTGAGTCTTACTAAGAATCATGGTCTGATCACGAATCAATCAAAAAATATTAAAAGAAAATTTAAACAAAAAATTACATTTTTTAACACTTGGGTTCGGTCATTTTAGCACTTGGGGTCGGATGTTTGAACTCTTGGGGTCGGTCATAACTCTTGCATTATGGCTCCAAACCGTCTAAAATTTTGGATACTTTCTAATAATCATGGACTGTACACGAATCAATCAAAAAATCTTCAAAGAAAATTAAAAAAAATCACAGTTTTAACACTTGGGTTCGGTCGTTTTAGCACTTGGGGTCGGACGTTTCAACTCTTGGGGTCGGTCATAACTTTAGCCGTATGGCTCCGAACCGTCAGAAATTTTGGACACTTACTAAGAATCATGGCCTGGACACGTATCAATCAGAAAATCGGCTAAAAGAAGACATTTTGCAAAAAATCATCGTTTTACGGTCGCATTGTAACAATAATTGTGGTAGTTTAAAATTTTGGCCCTATGGTTCCGAACCGTGTGAAACTTTGGATTCTTCTTTAAGATCATGGTCTGTACACGAATGAATCAAAAAATATACGCAGATTGTTTTTTTTTTAAATTATCGTTTAACGGTTTATGGTTCTAACCCGTCTGAAATTTCGGACACTTACTAAGAATCATGGCCTCGACAAGTATTAATCAAAAATCGACTAAAGGAAGAATTTTTGTAAAATTCATCGTTTTACGGGCGCTTTGTAACAATTATTGTGGTCGTTCATAATTTTGGAACTATGGTTCCAAACAGTGAAAAATTTTGGAGTCTTACTAAGAATCATGTCCTGGACACGTATCAATCAAAAAATCTACAGAGAATTTTTGTTTTTAAATCACCGTTTTAACACTTGGATTCGGTCGTTTAAGCACTTGGGGTCGGTCATAACTCTTGCCTTATGGCTCCAAACCGTCTGAAATTTTAATACTGACTATTTATCGTGGCCTGGACACATATCAATCAAAAAATCGGCTAAAAGTAGAATTTTTGAATAAATTCGTCATTTTACGGGCGCTTTGCAACATTTATTGTGGTTCATAACTTTGGTCCTATGGTTACGAATAATGTGAAATTTTGGATTCTTACTAAGAATCGCGGTCTGTACACGAATCAATCAAAAACTCTTCATAGAAAATTAAATAAAAAAATCACATTTTTTAACACTTGGGTTCGGTCGTTTTAGCACTTTGTGTCGGACGTGTGAACTCTTGGAGTCGGTCATAACTTTAGCCTTATGGTTTCGAACCGTCTGAAATTTTGGACACTTACTAAGAATCATGGCCTGGACACGTATCAATGAAAAAATCGGCCAAAAGTAGAATTTTTGCAAAAATTCATCGCTTTACGGGCGCTTTGTAACAATAATTATGGTGGTTCATAATTTTGGCCCTATGGCTCCGAACCGTGTGAAACTTTGGATTCTTCTTAAAGATCATAGTCCGTACACGAATGAATCAAGAAATCTACGCAGATTGTTTTTTTTTTTAATTATCGTTTAAGATTTGGGTACGGTCGTTTAATCACTTGGGGTCGGACGTTTGAACTCTTGGGGTCGGTCATTACTTTAGCCTTATAGCTCCGAACAGTCTGAAATTTTGGATTCATACCAAGAATCATGGCCTGGACTCGTATCAATAAAAAAATCGGCTAAAAGTTGAATTTTTGCAAAAATTCATCGCTTTACGGGCGCTTTGTAACAATAATTGTGGTGGTTCATAATTTTGGCCCTATGGCTCCGAACCGTGTGAAACTTTGGATTCTTCTTAAAGATCATAGTCCGTACACGAATGAATCAAGAAATCTAGGCAGATTGTTTTTTTTTTTAATTATCGTTTAAGACTTGGGTACGGTCGTTTAAGCACTTGGGGTCGGACGTTTGAACTCTTGGGGTCGGTCATTACTTTAGCCTTATAGCTCAAAACCGTCTGAAATGTTGGATTCTTACTAAGAATCATGACCTGGACACGTATCAATCAAAAAATCGGCTAAAAGTAGAATTTTTGAAAAAATTCATCGTTTTACGAGCGCTTTTTAAGAATAATTGTGTTCGTCCATAAATTTGGAACTATGGTTCCGAACCGTGTTAAATTTTGAATTCTCACTAAGAATCATGGTCTGAACACGAATCAATCAAAAAATCTTCAAAGAAAATTTAAAAAAAAAATCAGAGTTTTTAACACTTGGGTTCGGTCGTTTTAGCACTTGGGGTCGGACGTTTGAACTCTTGGTGTCGGTCATAACTTTAGCCTTATGGTTTCGAACCGTCTGAAATTTTGGACACTTACTAAGAATCATGGCCTGGACACGTATCAATGAAAAAATCGGCCAAAAGTAGAATTTTTGCAAAAATTCATCGCTTTACGGGCGCTTTGTAACAATAATTGTGGTGGTTCATAATTTTGGCCCTCTGGCTCCGAACCGTGTGAAACTTTGGATTCTTCTTAAAGATCATAGTCCGTACACGAATGAATCAAGAAATCTAGGCAGATTGTTTTTTTTTTAATTATCGTTTAAGACTTGGGTACGGTCGTTTAAGCACTAGGGGTCGGACGTTTGAACTCTTGGGTTCGGTCATAACTTTAGCCTTATGGTTTCGAACCGTCTGAAATTTTGGACACTTACTAAGAATCATGGCCTGGACACGTATCAATGAAAAAATCGGCCAAAAGTAGAATTTTTGCAAAAATTCATCGCTTTACGGGCGCTTTGTAACAATAATTATGGTGGTTCATAATTTTGGCCCTATGGCTCCGAACCGTGTGAAACTTTGGATTCTTCTTAAAGATCATAGTCCATACACGAATGAATCAAGAAATCTAGGCAGATTGTTTTTTTTTTTAATTATCGTTTAAGACTTGGGTACGGTCGTTTAAGCACTTGGGGTCGGACGTTTGAACTCTTGGGGTCGGTCATTACTTTAGCCTTATAGCTCAAAACCGTCTGAAATGTTGGATTCTTACTAAGAATCATGACCTGGACACGTATCAATCAAAAAATCGGCTAAAAGTAGAATTTTTGAAAAAATTCATCGTTTTACGAGCGCTTTTTAAGAATAATTGTGTTCGTCCATAAATTTGGAACTATGGTTCCGAACCGTGTTAAATTTTGGATTCTTACTAAGAATCATGGTCTGAACACGAATCAATCAAAAAATCTTCAAAGAAAATTTAAAAAAAAAATCAGAGTTTTTAACACTTGGGTTCGGTCGTTTTAGCACTTGGGGTCGGACGTTTGAACTCTTGGTGTCGGTCATAATTTTAGCCTTATGGCTCCGAAAGGTCTCATGGCCTGGACTCGTATCAATCAAAAAATCGACTAAAGGAAGAATTTTTGCAAAATTCATCGTTTTACGGGCGCTTTGTAACAATTATTGTGGTCGTTCATAATTTTGGAACTATGGTTCCAAACCGTGAAAAGTTTTGGAGTCTTACTGGTCTGAACATGAATCAATCAAAAAATCTTCAAAGAAAATTTAAAAAAAAATTACAGTTTTTAACACTTGGGTTCGGTCGTTTTAGCACTTGGGGTCGGACGTTTGAACTCTTGGTGTCGGTCATAATTTTAGCCTTATGGCTCCGAAAGGTCTCATGGCCTGGACTCGTATCAATCAAAAAATCGACTAAAGGAAGAATTTTTGCAAAATTCATCGTTTTACGGGCGCTTTGTAACAATTATTGTGGTCGTTCATAATTTTGGAACTATGGTTCCAAACCTTGAGAAAATTTTGGAGACTTTCTAAAAATCATGGTCTGAACACGAATCAATCAAAAAACTTAAAGAAAATTTTAAAAAAATTACAGTTTTTAACACTTGGGTTCGGTCGTTTTAGCAGTTGGGGTCGGATGTTTGAACTCTTGGGGTCGGTCATAACTTCAGCTTTATGGCTCAAAACCGTCTGAAATGTTGGATTCTTTCTAAGAATCATGACCTGGACACGTATCAATCAAAAAATGGGCTGAAAGTAGAATTTTTGAAAAAAATTCATCGTTTTACGGGCGCATTGTATCAATAACTGTGGTAGTTCAAAATTTTGGCCCTATGGTTCCGAACCGTGTGAAATTTTGTATTTTGGGGTCGAATGTTTGAACACTTGGGGTTGGTCATAACTTCAGCCTTATGGCTCAAAACCGTCTGAAATGTTGGATTCTTACTAAGAATCATGGCCTGGACACGTATCAATAAAAAAATCGACTAAAGGAAGAATTTTTGCAAAATTCATCGTTTTACGGGCGCTTTTTAACAATAATTGTGGTGGTTGATAATTTTGGAACTATGGTTCCAAACCGTGAAAAATTTTGGAGTCTTACTGGTCTGAACACGAATCAATCAAAAAATCTTCAAAGAAAATTTAAAAAAAAAGGACAGTTTTTAACACTTTGGTTCGGTCGTTTTAGCACTTGGGGTCGGATGTTTGAACTCTTGGGGTCGGTCATAAATTTAGCCTTCTGGCTCAAAACCGTCTGAAATGTTGGATTCTTACTAAGAATCATGACGTGGACACGTATCAATCAAAAAATCGGCTTAAAGTAGAATTTTTGCAAAAATTCATCGCTTTGTAACAATAATTGTGGTTGTTCGTAATTTTGGCCCTATGGCTCCGAACCGTGTGAAACTTTGGATTCTTCTTAAAGAACATGGTCTGTACACCAATGAATCAAAAAATCTACGCAGAATGTTTTTTTTTTTTAATTATCGTTTAACACTTGGGTACGGTCGTTTAAGCACTTGGGGTCGGCGGACGTTTGAACTCTTGCGGTCGGTCATAACTTTAGCCTTATAGCTCCGAACAGTCTGAAATTTTGGATTCTTACCAAGAATCATGACCTGGCAAGTATCGTAAAAATTCATCGTTTTACGGACGCTTTTGTAATTGTGGTCGTTCATAACTTTGGAACTATGGTTCCGAATCGTGTAAAATTTTGGATTCTTACTAAGAATCGTGGTTTGTACACGAATCAGTCAAAAAATCTTCAAAGACAATTTAAAAAAAAGGACAGTTGTTAACACTTGGGTTCGGTCGTTTTAGTACTTGGGGTCGGATGTTTGAACTCTTGGGGTCGGTCATAAATTTAGCCTTATGGCTCAAAACCGTCTGAAATGTTGGATTCTTACTAAGAATCATGACCTGGACACGTATCAATCAAAAAATCGGCTAAAAGAAGAAATTTTGCAAAAAATCATCGTTTTACGGGCGCATTGTAACTAAGAATCATGGCCTGGACACGTATCAATGAAAAAATCGGCCAAAAGTAGAAATTTTGCAAAAATTCATCGTTTTCCGGGCGCTTTGTAACAATAATTGTGGTGGTTCATAATTTTGGAACTATGGTTCCGAATCGTGTAAAATTTTGGATTCTTACTAAGAATCGTGGTCTGTACACGAATCAATCAAAAAATCTTCAAAGAAAATTTTTAAAAAAATCACAGTTTTTAACACTTGGGTTCGGTTGTTTTAGCACTTGAAGTCGAACGTTCGAACTCTTGGGGTCGGTCATAACTTTAGCCTTATGGTTCCGAACCGTCTGAAATTTTGGACACTTACTAATAATCATGACCTGGACACGAATCAATCAGAAAATCGGCTTAAAGAAGAAATTTTGCAAAAATTCATCGTTTTCCGGGCGCTTTGTAACAATAATTGTGGTGGTTCATAATTTTGGAACAATGTTTCCAAACCGTGAAAAATTTTGGAGTCTTACTGGTCTCTACACGAATGAATAAAAAAATTTACGCAGATTTTTTTTTTTTAATTATCGTTTAACACTTGGGTTCGGTCGTTTTAGCACTTGGGGTCGGATGTTTGAACTCTTGGGGTCGGTCATAAATTTAGCCTTATGGCTCAAAACCGTCTGAAATGTTGGATTCTTACTAAGGATCATGACGTGGACACGTATCAATCAAAAAATCGGCTTAAAGTAGAATTTTTGCAAAAATTCATCGCTTTACGGTCGCTTTGTAACAATAATTGTGGTAGTTCAAAATTTTGACCCTATGGTTCCGAGCCGTGTGAAATTTTGGATTCATACTAAGAATCATGGCCTGGACACGTATCAATCAAAAAATCGGCTAAAAGTAGAATTTTTGAAAAAATTCATCGTTTTACGGACGCTTTGTAAGAATAATTGTGGTCGTTCATAACTTTGGAACTATGGTTTCGAATCGTGTAAAATTTTTGATTATTCCTAAGAATCGTGGTCTGAACACGAATCAATCAAAAAATCTTCAAAGAAAATTTAAAAAAATCACATTTTTTAACACTTGGGTTCGGTCGTTTATGCACTTGGGGTCGGACGTTTGAACTCTTGGGGTCGGTCATAACTTTAGCTTTATGGTTCCGAACCGTCTGAAATTTTGGACACTTACTAATAATCATGACCTGGACACGTATCAATCAGAAAATCGGCTAAAAGAAGAAATTTTGCAAAAAATCATCGTTTTACGGGCGCATTGTAACTAAGAATCATGGCCTGGACACGTATCAATGAAAAAATCGGCCAAAAGTAGAAATTTTGCAAAAATTCATCGTTTTCCGGGCGCTTTGTAACAATAATTGTGGTGGTTCATAATTTTGGAACAACGGTTCCAAACCGTGAAAAATTTTGGAGTCTTACTGGTCTCTACACGAATGAATAAAAAAATCTACGCAGATTGTTTTTTTTTTTTTTTTTAATTATCGTTTAACACTTGGGTACGGTCGTTTAAGCACTTGGGTTCGGACGTTTGAACTCTTGGGGTCGGTCATAACTTTAGCCTTATAGATCCGAACAGTCTGAAATTTTGGATTCTTACTAAGAATCTTGGCCTGGTCTCGTTTCAATGAAAAAATCGACTATAGGAATAATTTTTGCAAAATTCATCGTTTTACCGGCGCTTTGTAACATTAATTGTGGTGTTTCTTAATTTTGGAGCTATGGTTCCAAACCGTGAAAAATTTTGGAGTCTTACTAAGAATCATGGTCTGAACACTAATCAATCAAAAAATCTTCAAAGAAAATTAAAAAAAAAAATCAAATAATTGTGGTCGTTCATAACTTTGGCCCTATGGTTCCGAACCGTGTGAAATTTTGGATTCATCTTAAGAATCATGGTCTGTACACGAATCAATCAAAAAATCTACACAGAATTTATTTTTTGAAATCATCGTTTTTAACACTTGGGTACGGTGATTTAAGCACTTGGGGTCGGACGTTTGAACTCTTGGGGTCGTTCATAACTTACGCCTTATGGCTCCGTACAGTCTGAAATTTTAGGTTCTTTCTAAGAATCATGGCCTGGACACGTATCAATCAAAAAATCGGCTAACAGAAGATTTTTTGCAAAATTCATCGTTTTACCGGCGCTTTGTAACAATAATTGTGGTCGTTCATAACTTTGGCCCTATGGTTCCGAAGCGTATGAAATTTTGATTCTTACTAATAATTATGGTCTGTAAAGGAATCAATAAAAAAATCTACAAAGATTTTTATATTTTTAAATCATCGTTTAAATACTTGGGTTTGGTCATTTTAGCACTTAGGGTCGGACGTTTGAACTATTGGAGTCGGTCATAACTTTAGCCTTATGGCTCCGAACAGTCTTAAATATTAGGTTCTTTCTTAGAATCATGGCCTTGACACGTATCACTCAAAAAATCGGCTAACAAAAGATTTTTTGCAAAATTCATCATTTTACCGGCGCTATGTAACAATAATTGTGGTCATAACTTTGGCCCTATCGTTCCGAACCTTGGGTTCGGTCGTTTAAGCACTTGGGGTCGGACGTTTGAACTCTTGGGGTCGGTCATAACTTTAGCCTTATGGCTCCGAACCGTCTGAAATTTTGGATTCTTACTAAGAATCATGGCCTGGACACGTATCAATAAAAAAATCCTCTAAAAGAAGAATTTTTGCAAAATTCATCGTTTTACGGGCGCTTTGTAACAATAGTTGTGGTCGTTCATAACTTTGGCCCTTCGTTTCCGAACCGTGTGAAATTTTGGTTTCTTCCTAAGAATCCATGGTCTGTACACGAATCAATCAAAAAATCTACAGAGAACTTTTTTTTTTAAATCATCGTTTTTAACGGTCCGGTCGTTTAAGCACTTGGGGTCGGACGTTTGAACCCTTGACGTCTGTTGGAGTAAAACGAACTAGAGCGACGATTTCACAAAACATATTTTCCTCTTCATCCATTCCTCAGCACAAAATCTGGTTCATGAGCAATCAGGGTTCAGATCTAATAACTCATGTGAAACAGCATTAAACGTAATTGTCGAAGAATGGAAGGAAGGAATGAATAATAATAAATTTATCTTAGCAATATTTTTGGATTTTCAAAGGGCATTCGAAACTATAGATCGAGACATACTAATAAGAAAGCTTAAAGAAATTGGTTTCTCATCTGTAGCCATTAAATTAATACAAGAGTATTTGAGAGACAGAAAGCAGGTAACAAAAATAAATAATCAATTTTTAAAACCAATGGAAAATAAGTTAGGAGTACCACAGGGATCGGTCCTTGGACCTCTATTGTTCATACTCTATATTAATGACATGGTGAAAATATTTTCAAAATGCAAAGTACGACTATTTGCCGATGATACACTAATATACTTAATTGGAGATAACTATGAATAACTAATACACATTTTAAATAATGAACTAAATGATGTATCAAGATGGCTAAAAATAAATAAGCTTAAATTAAATACAAAAAAAAAATATGTATGGTGATTGGATACAAGAAGACATCCAGTGAAAGCAAAATTAAAATTGATGGTGAAATTATTGAAAATGTTACTGAAATGAAATACTTAGGAGTTATATTAGATTCCAAACTAAACTTCAATAGACATGCTGAATACACCCAAAAGAAAATTGGCAAAAAGATATCTTTTTTTGGAAGAATTCGGCCAAAAATTTCTAGAAAAACTGCAATCACCATATACAATTCAATTATTGCTCCACACTTCAACTACTGCTCAAGTATACTTTTCCTATGTAACGAAAGAGAACAAAATAAGTTACAAATTCTCCAAAACAGGGCAATGAGAATAATTTTTCGACGAAACAGATTTTCAAAAATTATTAAAATGTTAAAGGAACTAAATTGGTTGACCGTGAAACAGATGCTGACCTTGAACACGATGGTATTTATCCACAAAATACTTCTCAAATAAAATTTTATACAATAAAGACATTCACAGATATAACACAAGGACGTGCAAGGAAATTAGGCTACAAAAAAAAGACAAAGCAAATACGCAGAACAGTCTACTGTACAAGGGAATGAAGTTGTATAACACATTACCAGAAACTAAGTCCACACCAAATGGAAAGTTCAAGATGTATTGTAGGAGCTACATAAAACTTGAAAAACTACAGTGAATATGAAATATTATTATCAATTAGAAATTTGTAAACTTAAATGTACAAATTACTAAAATAAAAATTATTATTATTATTATCTCCCGAAGTAATCTGTGTTTCTGCAGCAACTTGCTCGATTGTCAATCATCAGGCGTGTCGAATTACAGGGGGTGCCGGATTACCACCAGTCCACTGTATTACTGATAATCCAGAGGAAGGAGACCATTGACCAGACACGATAGAGGAAGATGCCAAACCTCCTGGATGCCAACTGAGAATAAAGTCAACTCAACACCTCCTTGAAAAGTCATTAAAAGCTATGAAAAAAATCATTTTAAATTAACCATTACCCTTACCTAACGTAACCTATTTAACCAATTTTTTATTGACTTATCTGAGATGGTTCTGATTTGGTTTCATTCAGAGTTGTCTGTTCACCAAATGACCGGTGCAAGTAAAGTTCATGGATTGATCTGAGAATGGCCAATCCCTGATGGCCATCCTCAGGTCATTAATAATATACTTGAAAAATGCTGAATAAAGATAATGAGAAAATGAAAACATTCATTCAAAACAAAATGTAGACAAGTACTTACCCTATATCTTAATATATAAAACAAAGTCGGGTTAGTTACCTACACTATTTATAACTCGAGATCGGCTAGACCGATTTTGATGATCTTTGATTTGTTGGATGTCTCCGCCCCGGATAACAGAATAACTATTGAAACTTCGCAAAAATTCACGAAAAAGAAAGTTATGGAGAAAATTATTTTTTCATACATTTTATATGGAACGAATTCTCATATTTTGAAAGAACTGCAGCGTATTGTGATAGGTATAATATTTAACTGTGCGTGAATTCCAAAAATTCAAAAACGTCAAATGTCAGTGCGCCGATTGTTTGCTTTTGTTTTTAATCATACAATGCTGCCCCTCTTTCTTACACACTAAATGTCAATAGTCGAAAATGAGACAAACAGTGAACGTATATCTCTGCACCCCTCCGAAGGAAAAATATAATAATAATAAATCTCTGTCATCTTAGGGGATGCTGTGTGGAGGGTCTTTTTTAAGGAAGGGTAGGATAGGAAGTTCTGGGAAGGGAAAAGGCATGAGGGTTGGGTAGGAATCTGGAGGTCAGTGTATCCGGGAGTGAATCCATCCCTCCACCTGCGGTGCAGGGCCATTGCCATGACCGGAATTGACCTTTTACCTGGACCTTTCCAGCCGGACTCTTTCGAGTCATTGGTCAAGAGAATCCGGCTGGAAAGGTTAAAAGGCCTCCCTAGGCTTGTTGAAAAAGTATCGATGTATCGATATTTTTAATTCAATACATCAATATTTTTAGCCGATATATTTTTATCCTATATATCGATACAACGATACAAAATATCCAATATTGAAAATTGTGTCAAAAACGATATTTCTTTATTTATGTAACTAAAGTCACTAGAATCCAAAACCGTATAGGAACAAACTGAAAGTAACTGTATTGGGTCATGACATCTGGCGGTTGAAATTTTAACTATTAATAGCTTGATATACCTTTAGGTATTTTAATGTCAAAAATTCACGGAACTAACAAATGTGCACCATCTACAATAGGGTCGCCAGCATGGGAGTAGGCGGTAAACACAAAGAGCTTAGTCAGTCAAGGTACCGGAAATAGTCATATAGTTTTAGAAAGCAACGAAGGATGAGCTAAAATCATTTTTACGAACGCAGGATAATATAATAATAACATTTGTACCTAGCGGCGAACACAGAGCGGCGAAAGCAAAGCTGGACCGCAATAAAAATTGGAAAGCCAGGGTATTTTCGGCAAGGACTAATAAAACCCAATCGCCGCGCCGAGCCGAGCGACGGGCGATAAACCTTTGCGTTTGACCCTTGCCGCTGCCGCCGATGCAATTAGTTTTAAAGATCTACCCCAGAGCAGGAAGGAAGACCCGACGGGAGAATCCTCAACACGAAGCCAGTCACCATTTGCCCGGCCTAGGGGTTGGTACTCCACTTCGCCAACGGAGTGTCCCGACCAGGGATAAAAAATTAAGAGTTTTTTGCAATCCCGGCCAGGGCTCTGCAACGCTCTCCAACTACACGCGACCGCGCGCAATTTCCCGACCAGGGAAATTAACAGACACGCTCGCGGATTTCGACCAGGAACCGCCGATACGTTCGTGAACTTCCGCCAGAAAATCCAACCAAGTGACCGTGAAATATTCCGACCAGGAATTTGCGCAAGTTACACTGTGCACAAATTTTCACAACAAAGAACTCTCGCGACTCTACCTGTGCAATAACAAGTGAAAAAAATAGAACTTAAGTTTAAAGTGCCTAGTGACTGTGTGCTTACGCGGAGACTCCATCATCAGCAATCAAAGGGAAGTGACTGAACATTTTATTTATTTTAACCCCCGAAGTGATTAGATTCTGAACAATTACATAAAGACTTTACCGTAGAATTAAGCAAACAGACTTTCTAAATTTAAGACGAATTAATTAAGTAGTTTTAAGACTAACACTAGATTAATAATTAACCCCCACCTTTTGTATCCTAATGTAATAAATGTGTCGTTTCTTAAACCAGTAGCTTTTTTAATTGTTCCTCCTTAATTTTAAGTTTATAGTTTTAGTTTGAACCCGCCGTAAGGCGCGGGTGTATCAAGCTTACAAATCTATTGTTTTTGCATTAGTATTTGTGATCACTAATACTACCTCATGTTGGTAGGTACATACATAGAAATGTATGCTATTTTTCGCCATTTTTTTCTAAGCCACTCCGTGTTGGTTCCCAATTGTCTATGATTATTGACTATACCTTGTTCCAAACACAAAGTCCTTCTTGACAGATTAATAAGCCAATAGAATGTTACTGAGACGCGTACAAACTTTATAAGCGTCTCAGTTTACATATAAGTTAGAAGACAGCTTTTTAGTTTTTGATATTTTTGTAATTATTACCTAATAAAAATGAATACTGATAAAAATACCTTCATTTTTATTGAGATTTTTGTACTTTAAAATAATGCACATTGTGTATAAAAATTACTATTGATAATATTGAGCTGAATACACTATTATTTTAAAAACGCAAAATCTTTTGAAAATTTGACCGATATATCGATATTTTTTCCTCGATATATCGACGACGATATTGATATTTTAATAAATATCGATATTTTTTTCACTTTCGACATCCCTAGGCCTCCCTCAACCAGTCTCTCTCGATCCGGCCCGCCACACAGCAGGTGGGCAGACGCATCTGCCGCCAAGACCCGCACAAAAGTCACCCCATGAATCCGGACACCCCTGCTAAATCACCAAACGTAGTAAACCACTTGGGGTGACCTATGGCAGAGGTGTTGGTTATCCAATAAATGGTTCCCGAGGCGGCGGCACCTATACCCGCTTCCTTTCAAAAATTCCCGTAAGTGGGTGGAAAAGTAAGAAAATCACAAAAAATATAGATCCGTACACAACGCCATCTCTGATACTGACAGCGTTGGGCAGCGATAATTGCTTCATTGTGTAATTTTTAACTTAATTTAATTCAACAGTTTTGATTCTGAGGCAGTACGAAGTTCGTCGGGTCAGCTCGTTTAATAATAAAATTGAAGAATTTTTCGAGGAATTTTAAAAAGATGTGTCATAAAATCAAGCTAATGTAATAATAAATGTGTACCTATTATTATTGTAAATTGCTGATGCATAATAAATGATGAATAATAAAAAATTGCAAAATATTTTATATATCAACAACAAATTATTGCAAAATATCATTTTTTTTAAATTTCCTTGTTAGAAAAATAATTTGATTATGAAACTTTGACCTTTATTTTTATCAACAAAATAATAGAGCAAAATTGGGTTATTCAGTTGTTAGTTAGAAATCAATTAAGATGGTGGTGTTACATAACTTTAAGTTCTTCTTCAATGCAATGTTTTTATTTGCTTTTTGTGAAGCGTGGGATCTATCACACCTCGGTATCACAAATTATTCAGTGCATCATGTGTCAATTTTAAAGAACCGCGTTTATTTATCAATAAAGATCATAGACGGACTCAAAAATAAAGTTTATCCAACTCTGATAGATGCACCGTGGCCAGACAATGATAGTATTTTTTTCAAAGCGCGAGCGTTTCCCTCCAAAGATTTTCATCACCACAGGAATTGTAAATACCTACAACAGGTTATAAGTACAGATCTGGATATACGTGGAAGATTGTGGGTTTTAGATGAAGGATCTAAAGATTCAATTTGTTCTGCAAAGTTGATGGTTATCAATATGTACACAAGCCTCGTTGTGCAAGTGTATGAATTTGACGAAAGAGATTTGAAATTCTCCAGCGTTCTGGCTGATCCAACGCTTTCACAAGAGAAACAAAGTGCTTATATCGGAGTCTCCAATGCAAATGTCCTCTTTGTATGTAAATTAGGAGAGGATATGTGTAACGAGTACATTCTAAGTGGAGAGAGAGACGATGTATCAAATACTAATACTGGTCTCATGTCTACCGAACAAATTGCCATTTCAAAATATGACTATACACTTTACATTACTTCACCTAAATTCTTGCCTCTTTTTGAAATTTCATTGGATTTGTTGAGATCAGAAAATCTAGAGGTTTGTATGATTGTGTTTTTAATTATGCTAAAATCTGAAGTTGTGTGTTTTGGAAACAATAAAAACTTTTTTTTTTCAGAATAATGCAGTACAAGTAAAGGTACATTACCAAGGGGATAAACTTGGTCCATCCAAGGGTTTATTATTTGATTCTGGAAATGGACTTAACTATTATCTTCCTCGAGACTTTGCAGTTGTTCGATGGGATAATAGGTAAATATCATTAAATTTATTCAGAGTCCCCACATTCAAAGGCCACAAATCAATGAAAACTTTTAAAAACTTTAAAAGTGCACAAATTCATCTTCACACTAAGGATGGGTTGTTTCATAGAATTTTAATAATTCTTCAAATTTCAACTATAAAATTTAAGTCCTGTGAAAGTTCTATTCAAGTTCTGTTGTTATTTAATGATAGACCAGTTGTTTTAGAGAACTTGGATAAGAACTTTGCAGAACTTGGAAAAGACATTCACTATGATTTTTCTTATTGTGCGTTTTGGCAATGGCAGCACACTATAGATTAAGTCACGTTTTAATACTACAAGGGCGGTATTGAAAATGGACTTCCAATTTTAGTTTGGTCTCAATTAGACTTGCTTAAATTCAATTTTGGAGGTAAATATTATAATTGATGAATCAACCACTTTGTTTTAACCAATAACAATACACTACATCCAGACTTGCTATTTTCTCACAAACTTAAGAAACACTCTTTTGTTTCCAGTAAATTCTTAATTCAAACTTTGTTCATGTATGACAAAGATAGATATTCAAAGAATGTGTGCATATGAACGAAATAACGGTAGGACCCGGATGCGTTTTCATATTCAAAAGTTCTGTTGAATACTGCCTCAAGGCCGACTAGAGTGGGAGGACGGTTTTGAGGTGTCAAGTGATCAAGCTGTAATAGAGCAATGATAGTTTGCAAATGACGGCGATTGTTACTGTACTCGTTGTTACTGCTGATTTATATGTTTTTTTTTTATCCCAAGCATATAAAAATAGAGTGATTAGACTATTTTAAACAGTAAAGTTTACTTAGTTACAGCACTGGCTTCATAATTTAGCCGTTGCGCACCCAGACCCTGTACTCTAGTAGTCCTTGCATTCTCTAATGATGCATAAAATCTTCGGGTGGAAAACAACTGCATTATTAATAATAATAAGTCATTTGCATGCATTTACAAATGAAATGTCATACCTTAGCTTTTAATAGTATTTGCCGAGTGATGGAAACATTTTCTCAACACACACAAGAGCATTTTGGCACTTTTTAACTCAGAGGTAGCACACAACCTTACGCAATGCGTGGCAGTTTAGTGATAAAACGACAAAATCATAAACACTACAATTGACTTCTTTTTGGCTTGCCACTTTGAGATTTCTACAGTGAGTCTACATATACTGTCATGTAATGTCATTGGTTTTAACCACGAGATTCATTTAACTCTCGACAGGCCAAGATGCCAAACATAACATCCGTAACCATGTGGGTCCACCCTTCGATCAAGATATCATAGGTCAAAGGGGTCCACCCCATGCATTTTTCTGTCGGAATTTAAACCATTTACAGAGTGTCCGGGGGTAAAGTGCATTAACTTCGGGAGGTGATTCCACATGATGGTTGGAGCAAAAAAGATTAACGACTTTTCCCGAAATTACAACATTTTTTTTCCCATACAAAAAGACGAACCTACTAAAAATCCGTAGTGTGAGATACAATCTTACTTGCTGAGAGCCTGCCGGGTACGATTGTGGCAACATTGCATAGTTGTGATTGGCCCGTATCGTAACAGCGGAAAATAATAAAGCTGACCGCACACGCCAGTCCAATTTTATCTTTTTACCACAAAACTACCCCTAAAAGTTGGAATTTCGAAAAAAGTTATTCATCTTCTTTACTTATAATATCACGTAGAATCACCTCCCGAAGTTTCTTTGCGCAGGAATACGTAAAATACTAAAAATATATTTAAAATATTTAAGTAGATGTAAGAAGGATAGTAATTTTTGGGGCTACCTTCGACCCCAGTTGGCTGCGGGAGAGTTAAACTGTCAACCAGTTTTAGAAGTACCTACTCTTAAAGTTAAAGTAAAGTAGATTAACGGCCGTTGTTCCTAACTTTTCGATCGACCAATCTGAGTCTACCATCAGCTAAGCGGTTTATAAGTATTTTAAAGGTAACACTCGATTTCGTTGTTCCCAAATATTTTATTGTTGAATATCTTAGTTGTCCCCGCCCAACATGGCATCAAAGTAAAAACTTTCGATGTTAAATTAATATTAAAGTGTTAAATATTGTATTTATTATTTACAAACATAAAAGAAATGTATAAAATATATTAAAAATAAAATAAGCTTGACCTTTGCCGCCGGCGCGTCGGTACCACGTGACGTTAGCGCCACTCTGTTGACACTTTTTATCACTTTGCTTTGCTCAGTCGAATTTAATCCACATGTCCGGCTTCCTTAGATTAAGCGATGCTTGGGTGTTGGAAAGAGCGTAGTTGTGGATTTGCAGCAGTGTAAAACCTTAGTTTCGGCTTAGCAGTTGATTAGTAGGATTGGGAACAGCGGTCGTAAGTGTGTTTATGCACTTTAGTATGTGTTTCATTTTTAATGAAGTCGTGGTAAGTCACAATGTACTCACACATTTACATTATTTTTATGATTCCAGGAAACCATTGGGAGCAGAGGGCCACAGTGTATTGTTGCAGTCATTTGAACTAATTCCAGATGTGACCCAACTGTTTTCAGATCAACAAGGAAACATATGGGCTCTTCTGAACAAATCTACCACATCCGACAACACCCACTTCTCCAAAAACCCATTCAAAAGCACCAATTTCAAAAAACACCCTCTTTCAATGTGTGTAAAAATCTTCAACTATGATCAATTTTACTAGTGATAGAAAAATATTATTTGATATGTACCTACTTCCCATCATAAGTAAATAATTGTTTATAAAAAGTGAAATTAAGAATATGTTTTAATAAAAGCGCTAATAATGTCTACATACTTAGTTATTTAATCATTGAAGGAGATTATAATATTAACAACTTCCAATGAAATATGAAACAGATAAAGAGACAGAAAATCAAAGTCAACTGTAGCAACTGGGAATTGAACTCAGATCTCTAGATCGGGATTAACACTACCAATATTGAGTAATAATACATACTAATTCGTTTTCAATTCTTTATTAATTCATGTTCAATTCTTTATTCATTTATTTTATTTTATAGAAACAAACAGTACTTTGGTTACAGTGATAAAACAAATTTACAGATATTAAGTTACATTTCATGGTGGAAACCTGTGATACTTTTCTTTGTAATGTCTGATTCGTGGTATGAATATCTACTAATTACCGGGTGATGTGCGTAGTGAGTAGGTGTGTGTGTGTATGTGTGAGTATGTTTGTAGGTGTGAGAAGTGATGATCTCTGAAGGGATACATAAGCTTATTAAACAGTATATCATTAATATGATGCTCCTTTTAAAGTTGGGCAGTGAATCTGAGAAAATTTATTTATGTCTTTCTCCTACAATTTTTTTTAGACTGGAAGCAAAACATGCATAGTTATTGTTTCCATTATTCCCAATAGTATTTCGTAATAGTATTTACTCTAAATATTTCATTGTTGGTTCACAAGTAAAAATCACCTACACTGCAATCAACCACAATTAATTGGTCACAACTTAGGCCCTATGGCACCAAACCGACTATTGTTAACAGGTTCAGGAAGAATATGCTTACTTTATACTTATGGTTCATTGGAATGTGTAATAGTGTTTGAGTTTCTGGGATATTGGATTTGTACAGTTTTCATACATATTATTTGCTCATTCTAAGCATTGCCAAGAACATAGAGAATAAACTTGTTCAAAATAAAAATAGAGAAATCTGAAGAGATGTCCCTCATAAAGAATTCCAGAAATCGATGGAAACCATCTAGGAATTTTATTGCAAGGAAATTATTTGCTTACAATAAAATAATGTGCCTTTATCTGCAATATTTAACAATTTCTCAAAATGCAAAAAATACAAAAGCAAAAAAAGTTGTGATTGTGGTTGACCAGGACACACTGAGCCCCAGGTTCCTACCCACCCCTCATACCTTTTTCCTTCCCTTCCTTCGCTCCTTAAAAAGACCCTCCACCCAGCATCCCCAAAGATGACATAGGCCCTGAGGGAAACTATTTTTCTCAGGGCCTCCTATGTGGAGTTAATTTTAAAAAAAAAAACACCCCAAAAATAAATAATGAAAATACTTTTGGCCGTGAAAATCTAAAACCATGTCATACATAAGGTTTTTCATTTTGTACAGGTCTCGTTGTTGTTTTTTTTTTTTTTTTACAGTGAATACCGCACAAGAATCTCAACTGCTCCCGTCTGGAGCCAGTGAGACTATGGCATCCCCAATTGGGGTATGTTGTGAGGCTGAAGGTAGTGGGGAGGGGAAGGAGGTGGGGAAGAGGAAGGTTGGGAAGTACCTGGCTATTCAAATCTGGTCACTAAACACGGCTAAAGCCATTTTCAAGCAACGTTTCAATTCTGAATGGTGGTCTTACACCAGGGTGATACTGACAGTATCTTCCACTCTGGAACATGCCTCAAATATACTATATATTATAATATGTTATAATATTGATTGCGTAGTTTGATAAACCTTATATTAACCCTCTTATATATTATGTCAAAATCAATTATGCGAGTTTGGTAGATACTTTGAAATTATTAATGCCGTTTTATTAGATGTTAAATTATTGTTTTATTTATTTATATATGAGCCTCGTTTAACTAAATCGTGTTGCTGGCCTCCAATTTGCTGTATTGCCTAACCTAGACTGTTGAGTCAACAGTTGTTGTCAAGTCAACAAGCTGTTGCACGGCTCCAAATGTCTTCTCTTCTTCGTAGTAATCTTGGTATGTCGACTCCAGAACTTTGTAGCATTTGAATTTGTCAACCACCACTGCTGTTGGAATGAAGCAATCTTCGCTGGTGTAGATGGGGGTCATTGACTTGGCGTCGAATGGTTTGGTTGTGTCCCAAACATAGATGTCCGAATTGTCTTGATAACGGAAGAATATTTTCGTGTACTGGTTCGTGCCGAGGAATATCATAGGTCCGGTTTTTTGCCCCACATCTGAAAATTGACAATTAGAATTAAGTTCTGTGAACAATAAACCTTGCATCCAAAAAAGGATGTTTCTAATTTTCTCTTATTTAATTAAATCTTAACCAATATTTTCTCTGAAAATCTTAAGATTTATAAGTAGGCACTTAAATACCTACCTACTTAATTATAAACCATATCGTCGCTCACATTGTCGATCACTGCAAAAAATATAAATCTAAAAAAACCTTTTTTTTTAATTTTTTTTAAAACTACTCATGGTTGACATTTAGTTTGAACCGATAAACAAATTAATGTTTTGACCAATCACCGCTCCTTTTATACAATGTTTTGTAACAAAATAATTGGTTCTTATGATTAGCAATAAATGTATGTGTATATGTTTTATTTAGTAATAAGAATTAAATTATTATCATTTTTTAATGCTCTTAAAAATTTCTGTTTTATTATTTGAAGAAAGTTGAATAAAATATTTTATATTTCTCGCATAACAACAACACATATCTCATTATTTCTCAGTCTTTTTTGTATATTACAGCGCAAATTTCATTTAAAATACTTAACCATCCTCTATTTCAAAGATGTGCTATTTATATTTAACCCTATGGCCACAAACCCCGGCTCTCAGCCGGGTGTGCAACTCAGGTACTTAAGCACAAACCCTGGCTCACAGACGAGCTAGAGTAGTTCGGCCAAAAAACGAAAAATGAGCATTACAGTGACATCTTTGAATTAAATTTTAAAAGCCAAAAACTCTGCGGGTAATTAAGCATTCATCAAACAGTATTAATAGCCTACGATCTGCGTGTGGTTGAATTCCAGAACCCGACTTCCATTGCAAGTCCGACATCACACCTTATACACCACACCACAAATAAAATCTGTGTTCGTGAAATTTCAAGCAAAGCTACTGTTCTAATTCGGGTTTTAGTTCAAGAATCTGCCAAAAGATGTCGCTACTTCCGTAAGCAGCTTGCATATGGATATATTATCTAGGTATAAGTACTAGGATTTATAGGTGGTTATAGTATATGCAATATACAAGCATATTACATATTATGGCGTCATTGCGTGTTTCGGTTACTTTGTCACGGTTACTTTGTCTCGGTGACTAGCTGTCACTGGATCAGTGGAACGAGGAAATGGCTATTTTTGGAACCAGTTCCTACTCAAACTGGGCGAAGCCGAACAAAAAGCCGCCTGCGGGGCCTAGCAGCAAGAACCTGCGGAGCGGGTTTTTAACTGCTAGTTTCGTATCATAAGCAATAATATTTCTTCAATTTTTCTCTGATATTTATGTTTGAAGCAGTCAGCCGCTATTTAATTTCTTCAAAATGGCGAGTGGTTCTAGGCTTTTGGCAGTGTACCTGATTGCTTTGAGGACTATTGTACTAAATTATTTTTTTAGTTATTAGTATATATATTTATGTAAAAAACAAAAATTATTAGTGTTCGATTAATGAATATTTTTTTTTTTTTGCCTCTTTACGAATAAAAATGTGAAAAAAAAACTTACAAAAAAAGAAAAGGTTATATTTCAATCCTTATTTACACATACTTTAATTTTTATTTTATTTTTCTTTACTTTAATCTACCATCTAAACAAATTTAAAGAAATTAATTCATTTGAATGTATGCTTTAAAAGTTACAATAGATTTAGTACACCAATGCAGATTTTCAATTTTTTGTAATAAAATTAATTCAGTGGTGTGGGCCAATTTCTTAGCTCATTAATTCTGTATGGTTATTTTATTGTGCTATTTTTAGTTCATAAGCCGAGATGAGCGGTATAGTGTTATAATGTGAGTGACATTCATTCAAAGTTAGGTATTTAAAATTACCTTTAATTACTCCTTCTGCATCCCCGCTCTTCAGATATTGTGTATCGATAGAGACCAAACGGGGACCATTCAGGTAGGTAATGTAGAGAACTGCTTGTTCAGTGGGCAGGCGCGCTATTGCCATGTACATTACATCCTGGGGGCATGGTGCGGGGGCCACGTCCTGGGGGAGGGAGACTCGGAAGCCAGAATCTTGGTCAACATTGTAAACAAGCACCTGACGATTCTTGGCATCACTTATATACCTGAAAAAAAAAATGTAACCAAATTACAAAATAGTATTTAAAGCAGCCACTAAGATGTTTTATACTGCCGTTTATAGTGTGCGTGTCCGCCGTAAGCAATACGAGCATAGGTAGTATTTATATCTAACTTACAAATGTGCTCTTCCATCGACGTCGTAATCAGCTATAAGATGCTGCAAACGTGAGCCCGGCTCCGCCAAGTGGGACAGGCTGATGATCCTAAGGACCCTCCCGCTGACTAGAGAAATGCAGACCACCTTTGGCTGGCAAAGCTGCTCAGGTAACTCCATATTGTTGATAATCCCGGTATCGAGAACCCACAATAGACCCTGCAATCATTTCTTTTTAATTTGTAAGGGTTGATTCGTTTCATTATATTATTCATACAGGACGTCACCATTTTTATACAAAGAGAAATAGATTGTTAGGCAAGTACCTAGTTACTTTATTTATTTTATTTTTATTTTTTTATTTTAGTTTATTTAGGAAACAAACAGTTATACATATTTTAATAAGAAAGTAACATATTACATGATTGCATTAACCAGCGAAGTTTCCGCTACAATTTATAATATATAAACATGGATTAAAACATTAAAGAAAACATAAAGTGGTAGAAAAAAAAGAAAAAAATATATATATGCAACAGAAATGAAAGAAAAAAAACACACACAAATTAAAGCATATGGGATATATAAATCATCCAAATATTATTATTATAATAAAAAGAAGGAAAACCAACATAATGAGAATGAAAAAAATAACATGCAGCAGGGGTGGAGAGTTCGTAATTAACAATTTGTTTTAATTTTTTCTATTATGGATTTAATAAATTGGCCTGAGGACAAATGGAAAATATCAGCGTCGTAAAAGATATCATTGTATTTTGTGCACGTCCTTCGGAGAAATGAATGTTGTGTGTAATTTGTTTTTGAGTGTGGGATGTGGAATAGTTGGTTTGACCTTGTGTTTCTTATTGGACAGTGGAAATTAATGTGTTCTAGAAGATAGTTGTTGTCAACAACGTTGTTAATGATTTTGAATAAAAATTTTTGGTCGGATATATTTCTTCTATCTTCTAAAGTTGATAAATTATGGAATGTTAATGAGTCTTTTAGGTTTTCTGAAGTTCGAAAGGATTTAAAGTCTAGGTGTTTCAATATCTTTTTTTGAATTCTTTCTAACCTTTCAATATTTACTTTGTATTGGGGATTCCATATGACTGATCCGAATTCTAATATTGAGCGAACAAAAGAGACGTACAGTATTTTGATTACGTGTGGAGACCTAAATGGTTTGGTCACTCTTATGATGAATCCTAGAAGTTTGTACGCCCTGTCACAGATGGAATTTATATGTGTTCGGAAAGACATTCCGGAGTCCATTATTATTCCTAAGTCCCTCACTTCACAACATCTTTTTATCTCTACGTCATTGATTTTGTACGGGAATATTAGGGGGTTTATGCTTTTGGTGAATGATATTGTGTTACATTTTTCCAGATTAAGGAACAGTTGGTTGTTAGCACAATATATTCCAAGCCTATTGATATCATCTTGCAATTCTAGGCTGTCATTAATATTAGTGATTTTTTTGTAAATCTTAGTGTCATCAGCAAAAATTTGGAATTTGGAATTTTTAAAGCATTTACCTATATCATTGATAAATAAAATAAACAAGAGAGGTCCGAGATGTGATCCTTGCGGGATTCCTGAAGGTATACTGTAAAAACGCGAGGAGAAACCCTTAGCTCTAACTGCTTGACTTCTGTTTGTTACATATGATTTGATCCATCTGAGAAGGTCACCATTAATCCCGATTTTTAACAGTTTCTTCAGAAGCAGGTCAATGTTAATTTTATCAAAGGCTTTTGAAAAATCCGTATAGATAGAGTCTACTTGATTTTTACCACCCATAGAATTTAAAATAAAATCTGTGTATTCCAGAAGGTTTGTCTCGACCGACCGTTTTCTGAAAAAGCCGTGTTGATTTTTAGATATGATTGTTTGTACTGCCGGAAAAAGTTGATCAAGAACTATGTTTTCCATGATTTTGCTGACAATTGGGAGTTTGGAGATGGGCCTGTAGTTGGTAATGTTAGTTTTGTCCCCGCTTTTGTGGATTGGTGTAATGAGTGCTTGTTTCCAGACGTTGGGGAAGTTGCCTTCTTCAAATGACATTTTGAATAGCAAGGAGAGAGGATAAGCCAATTGGTCCCGGCATTTTACATAAAATATGGATGGAATTAAATCAGATCCCGCACTTTTATTCGGATCAAGTTTTTTTAAATAATTAAGTACACATGATTGATTGAAGTTAATATTGTGGATATGTAGATTAGAGTTGTCGTCATCATTCTCACAGTTTATAAGATTGAGGCGAGGGTTGGAATTTTCTACAAAAACTGATCTAAAATAATCACTAAAATGGTCGCATATGGATTGTCCATCATTGCAGGAAATATCTCCAAGATACATTTGCTTTGGTAAATCGGAAGAGGATTTCTTTGATTTAACAAATGACCAGAACTGTTTGCTGCACTTTTTTATTGAATCTTCTGCCGTCATAATGAAGTTTTCATAACATTCTAACGCGATCTTCTTTTGACGATTTCTCAGTACTGAAAATGATTGGTAGTCAGCCAGGTTCTTGTATTTTTTCCATTTCTTGTGATATTTTAATTTCTCTTTTACAATTTTAATAAGTGGTAAAGTGTACCAGGGGGGAAACCTTTCTAAATTACAGTTAATTTTTTTTTCGGGGATATATTTGCGAATAATGTCATTTATGATATTGTAAAAATCTAATACGGCTTTTTCGGTATCCTTACCTTGAAATTGGAGTTTCCAATTTATTTTGGATAATTCCTCAGTGATTTGACCGTAATCACCTCGGTGAAACATTTTAACTGTCCTAGATGAGCTGGAGAGAGACGGTACAGTGACAGGTGATAACTCTATGTCTAATGCTCTGTGATGTGAATCTTCAGGCGTCAGATGTTCGGTACAATGGGTTATACTACATTTTGAAATATTTGTCATGATTAAATCAAGAATTCGTTTGTTTGTATTGGTTATAGAATTGAATTGGTGTAGTTGGGTGAATGAAAGGAAGTCTACCAAGGCACAGCTAGCAGTGTCTTCTGGAAAATTTGGTTCTAATTGGTTTTGCCCTTCGGTTAACTTCCAGTTTAGTTTGGATATATTGTAGTCTCCAGCTAATAAAAACAATCCTTCCGGGTGATTTGCGTGCAGGTCTGATGTGGTGTTGAAGTGATGAGTTAGGTTACAAATACCTAATAACATATTTCAAAACTTTTTTTGTTTCTGTTGAAACAATACAGCGTCTTGTCTTATTTATTGATAGTTAAACATAATGGCAATATATGAAATCTACAGACGCATGATAGAAATCTCAAAAGTGGTAAGCCAAAATCAAGGCAATTGTATTTGTCTTCGATTTTGTGGTTTCAGTATTCAACTGCCACGCGTCGCGTAAGGTCGTTTCCATTTACTAGTAAGTAATTGCATTAAAAAAGCGCCAAAATGCCTTTATCTGTGAAGAGAAAATGTTTCCATTACGAGGCAAGCACTAGTAAAAAGGCCAATGAATAACATTTCATTCGTAAATAAATACATGCAAATTATTAATTATTATAAAAATTACGATTGTTTCCCAAGATTTTTAGCACCATTAGAGAAAGTGAGTTAGCAAACAATTAAGTATAAGAAGGACAACCTATGACAGTAGGTGGTCTCATACAGCATTCCGTATTTGTCTTAGTATAAGCGAGTAAGCATATCTTGGCATCTCAATGTACCGTGATGTAGAATGTGGTATTCGGCGGAAATACACAAACGCCACCGGTCCTATAACTATGTCATTCATACACACACATTTGAATGTCTACCTTTATCATATATGAAAAACTTTTGAATTAAGAATTTACCGAAAACACAAGAGAGCTTGTTACTTACCACATTCCATCTTGATTTTGTGAGACAATGCGGAGTTTATATATAACGTCTTGGAAACAGATTTTTAAAAAACTTAAATCTTAAAAGCTTGGAAACGGAGGTTATCTTAGTTTTATAGTACAAAGCCCAAATAAAATGAAAGTCTTACCAAAATATCCAAATGCATGTCGACAGCATTCTGAATACGTTGGCAGTTTCCCTTTTCATGATCCTCCAGGGAAGGAAATGGAGTGAATCTCGTAGCTCCTTTCTTCGATCTCGCGTCGTACATGACTAAAGAGGCAGGAACCCCGGATTTACATCTAAAATTAATTCATAATATAACTATACAATAATAACCGCTTTCTCCAAAAAGACTTGATAAAAATGGAGGATGCTGCAATCGTTTATTAAATAATTAAATAATGGCAATATCAAGATGGTTGATAGGAAAAACTATATACCTGTCTAAAAATTAGCACTATTGTACAAGAGAATATTTTTTATATCAACATCAAACAATATTCAGAAATTAGTCAAACTTCTTGAAAGAAGATGATTCTACATCATATTCTGAGAAAATTAAATTTTCAAACTTGTTTTTTTATAAACAGCGGGATGATTACCTACATGGAAAGTTTAACATAAAAATAAAACATTTTTTTGTATTTCTTACATATCAAAGAAGCTATTTATTAGATACATACTACATGCAAGAAACGCACATTTTTACCAAATAAAAAGTTAAGAAAAACTGAGTTATGCGATTCATTCTGTACAAAATCAAACTAAGTATCATGTTCTGGAATCTATCGACAATACAAACCATAAATAAACCAAACCACTCACCATACTAACTGACATAAAGGTAGCAATTAACAAGAGATTGTTTCTTACCTTGGTGTGAGTAAGATCAGTTTGTCATGCTTCACAACGCCTTTGGTTGCCAATATGCTTTTGGGAATATATTCACCAGTGTCCTTGTAGAGTTTCCTGAGGCTGTCTGATGAGAAGGAAAGAGCTTCCCCGCTCCAGGATATGGAGTGCGGAGGAAAGCAGTGAGCACTGCTCAAGGCAATCCCTAGTGACATCAGCAATACGAGGGTTAGCATCTATTGGGACATCATAATACTATAATCTTTTACACGCAGGCAAAAAATTTCATAAAAACATTTTTTTGTTAAGTGGGAAACCAGAGAAAATCAGAAATATGTCATTTTTAAATCAGATTTTAGACCTATTGACCCTTTTCCACAAAAAAATTATAAATGGATTTCGAAAGATTGTTCTTTTATCTAGCATTCGCATGTTTTAAATTTTGAGAAAAAATGTTTATTTTTAGTATAAGGTTATGCCATAGGTCGTTGGCAGATTTGTTAAATTTTCAAAAAAGATTTTCTATTATACTACACCCATTTCAAATCATATAATCGTACAGTAAAATAAATCAATGCATTATCTAGATAATGCACTGATTTATTTTATGTATAGCATGTTTTAGAATTTTAATTTTAGTTTAAATAAAATCGGTCCTGACGAAAATTGGTCTGGTTGTGTATTTATTTGCGCAGTTACAAACTAAAATATTTCAGATTTTTTTAACATTTTTATTTAACTTAGACATTATTGAAAAATGATAAATACTTATAATCAAAAAATAATTACAAAAAGTACATTATTTTAAGTTTTATCATCACGCCTTTCAGCATTTTTGGCTGTAGGTATAAATTAAAGCAACTTTGGAATGAAATAAAATCGATATCGAGTTATAATTTTAAAAAGCTGGTACGGAGAATAATTAATCTTTCTCATTGCACGATCGTAAGAACAACTTTCGACAAAATGTGGATTTTCGGCCGGTGGCTGGTTAAACCTTCTTAACCACCTACCACCGGTTTTAGAAACCGCAAAATATTTTGAGTGCGTCTACACATCGAACAGTATCGCACTTATGCTCGGCGAGTGTATACGTGCGCACTTCTGACCTTGGTAAGTCAAAGTTTCACTCCAGCGGTCTGTGTGACCGCACGTAGGTGGTTGTGTGTTTTTTCATATTTACTTAAATTTGTTGTTTTACTATCAAAATGAATAAATACTATGAAAATATTCATTGTTTTTATTCATTTTATATTAATTCCTGAAGAAATTGGCAGAACAGCTTACTAGATCGCACATAGAGCGTTGAGAAAAAAATGATCATGTTCAGAGGGACATCAAGAATTCTATTCGACGTGCAGATCAGGGAAGAATTACCGACCACTTCTGATGCAGAAAAATTAAAAATTTGAAAAACGTGTTTCACATGTGATCCAAAAAAAAATTGTAAGATATTACTTATGTTTTTTGTGCAAGGTACCTTTTACTTTGGATTGTTCGAAAAAAATGTGCTGTAACTACCGCGAGAAATTGTAAATTTTTAGGCGTTGCAATTTTGTTATTTTTTTTTATTTTATGTTTTTTTATAATAAGTTTATTCAATTTATAAAAAATAATACAAAGTCAAAATTTTAAATGCTACCGATCTCGTTTTCTTAGAATGGTGTTTTTTTATGACAAAACGTTGTTTTATAAAGATTTTAAGAATAGTTTGAATGTTTAAGTTAATTTTGTTACTTTTGTTTCAATAAAGTTCCAGAGTATAAACAAGTATTTCATTCAATCAGCTGTTTCGTTGTTTCAATAGATTCCTAATTAAAAATAACAATATACCAGCAGTCTCACGGACCGCACATAGGTGGTCAAAGGACGAAATTAGGTGGTAGGTAGTTAAGGGTTAAAGTAAACACGTAGACAATACTAAACTTGATAAAGTGACATCTTTATTTTTATCTTTAACTAACCTAGTAGAGATAATATCCGAAGACAAAATGAATACATGAGGTTGACACTGCAATTGCAGGGCTTCTGCCCCTATGGGTTAACCCAGGGGTTCCCAATCTTTTTCAGCCCGCGGCCCACTTACAAGTTTAGTATTTTGTCACGGCGCGGCGCCCAACTGTAGTAAGCTATTTGGAATAGATATAGTGACTATATATATAGTATATATATGATACTATGAGAACGGGTCGTTTCTTCGACTCGTTCTTGTGTTCAACAGCTCAGCTGTGGAATGATTTGCCGGCCTCTATGTTTCCTCCTTCCTACAACATGGGTCTCTTCAAGACCAATGTTCATTCCTTCCTCGCCTCAAAAAGACCCTCCACACAGCATCCCAGATGACATAGGCCCTGAGGGAAATTATTTTCCTCAGGGCCTCCTGTGTGGAGTTAATGTAAAAAAAAAAAAAAAAAATATATATATATATATATATATATATATATACTAGCTTTTTCCCGCGGCTTCACTCGCATGGCATTAGGGGATTTCCACTCAGCCTTCTCCACCTTTCCTCTCCCCACTCCACTCCCCCCATCAATCCCCCCTCCCCCTCCACCCACCCCTCCCCCCACTCCACTCCCCCCCCATCAACCTCCTTCCCCCCACTCCCTACCCCTCCCCACAACCTCCTAAATCCTTCCCCTTTCCCCTTCCTTCCCTCCCCCCTCCCCCTCCCCTAAATCCCTTCCCCCCACCCTCCTCCCCCTCCCCTTCCCCCCTCCCCACTCCCACCACTCACCTCTCACATTCCACACATTCATTCCCGATACATTCAGTTTTCAAACTGCTCGCATGCCACCTGTTATAATTTCGGTAAATATGCAGTTAGTCCACCTCACGGATAATACGGAACGTTCGTGTTGTTGAAGTTTGATGCACGGATAATACGGAATATTCCTTTTTTAACAAATAGATAATAGACAATCAAATGTGACATTTGCCGAAAGTACCAACATCATAAAATAAATTCTTGTATATTTTTGATTCAACTAGTTATATTTGCCTAGCCAGGAATTAATGACGTACAGTACCTACCTACTCACTGGTTGAGCTAAAATACGGTAAATTTTTGAGATCGCTGGCAATGGTTAATACGCACTTTTTTTGAAAAAATCTTTTGATTCACCATTTACATTAAAAGACAACTATTTGCATTGGGGGAAGTGGAAAATATTTCATTCTAAATTTCGATTACGTAAAATTAAAATTAGCTTTCATTCTGTGAAACAAGACCGTCCATTTTCAGACATTATTTTCAAATGTCATTTTGTTATGTTGGTATAAGTTTGTGTGATATGGTTTATGATACAAAAGAAAGTGCCCCGTTTATACCGCCTGCTCGCGTCAAGGCAAAAAAAACATCCCAGTTTTCAAGTAGTTTAGCGGCTACGCTAGGTTTGTGTAACATGGTTTGTGATACAAAAGAAAGTGCCCCTTTATAACGCCTACTCGCGTCAAGGCAAGAAAAACATCCCAGTTTTCAAGTAGTTTAGCGGCTACGCTAGGTTTGTGTAACATGGTGTGTGATACAAAAGAAAGTGCCCCTTTATAACGCCTACTCGCGTCAAGGCAAGAAAAACATCCCAGTTTTCAAGTAGTTTAGCGGCTACGCTAGGTTTGTGTAACATGGTTTGTGATACAAAAGAACGTGCCCCTTTATAACGCCTACTCGCGTCAAGGCATAAAAACTCCACAATACTAGTTGGTGTACCTTCCTAAAATATTTGAGAATCAATTTTTCCGCTATGGCAATCTTTTTTAATATTCTAGCTATTGGTACCTTGGAAAATTTGAAGGATTGATTGTCTATGAACATATAAGTTGTTGATTTAAATAGAATATGGCGAAGAATTTGTAATCGCGTAAGTGAATTAATTTAAACAAAATTAAAATGTTAAATGCATATTTTTTGCATGTTTTTTGGTCTCTCCCGACTTAAATACTCATTTTTCGTGATAATAAAGCTAAATACAACAGTTTGAATAAAAAATATTCCGTATTAACGAGTAAGCGGTTTAATGCATAAATAATATAATTTCTTATACAAAATTCATAATGCCAGAACTCAACGGTAGTTTTATACAAAAAAAAACGAACAAAAAAAAGAATTATCCAATTTGGTTAGTCGTTCGGGTTTATACATACATTTTGGTGATTCATTTTTATAGATAGTTATTAAAAGTACGAATTATTATTCTTCTTTTTATATTCTACCAAAAAATCCAGTACGGCAGTTTTATACTTAAAAAATGCGATACCTGTCTATCCAATTAAAACAATAATTGTTGTGTGACATTATGTCAAAATTTGAGAATGACATTTTGCAAACAAAGATTCTTAAATAAAAATTCTATTTTAGAAAATATTTAAGCGAATTTATTTGTGGTACCTACTTCCCTAATAATTTGAATCGATTAAAGAGTTATAGATATCTTACTAATCGTGCCACCTATTGCAATTTTTTCATACAAATTTCGTAATGCCAGAGCTCTGAGCTATAGCCTATATGTTCATTTTATTGTAAAGTTTCGTTAAAATCCATTCTGTAAAGTAGGAATTAGTATTTTATACATATTTGAATTTTAACATCAAAGAGGTGTCCATAGTATCCTAATTTTAAAAAAAAACATCGTTTCCAAGTTTGTTAGCGACAGAAAACGTATGATAAATAATTTCATAACGCCAGAGATTATTCATAATGCCAGAACTTACCAATATATATAGCCTATAGATCTCGCAAATAATGTAGCTTTCTATTAGTGAAAGAATTTTTAAAATCTATTCAGTAGTTTTTGCGTGAAAGAGTAACAAATATACATCCATACAAACTTTCACCTTTATAATATTACTTTCACCTTTATAATATTAGTAGGATATTATAGTAGAAATAAATAGATGTCTACAATAATAGTAGTTAGGTAGATAGGCACACAAATTAAAACACCCACAAAATCAAATTGAGTTTTATTATATTTATATGAATTCAGAATTGGAACAGAAAACAACAAAAAAGACTTATGAAAAAAAAATACGATAGTTACTCAGTCAAATCAATGTGACGGGTGCTTCGATCAAGTATTGTCGACGGGTGAGCTTGATGATTTCCGCACAGTTTTTCAAAGCGGGGAATAAGACTTGAGACTGCTACTCTCATTTCTTGTTCCACATTGATCTTTGAGCGATACTTTTGTTCTTGATTACAGCTACAGCTGAAAATCCAGCTTCACAAATATGATGTGGCAAAAGGAATCAAAATTTTTAAAGCTTTCGAAGTTAAATTTGGATATTCATTTTGAATCGATAACCAAAACTACACCAAATCGGAACTGGTGAATCTAGTTTTGAGGCTGTTCTCGCAAGAGAGTTCAATGAGACTCTCTTGCTCTTGTGTTGTGAATCCTGGCGGAGCTTGTGCGCGGAAAGGATCTTGGGTCCACGCAAATTTTTCGACATCATCATCTGCAAAGTACTTCGAAAACCATTCGGTGAGCTTCGATAGGTGTTCCGTGAAAAGGGCCATCAGATCTTGTGAGACAACCAGTTCATTAGACGCCGCATATTTATACAATTGCGGGAAGCAATCTTGACCGCTGCCTTCATTCATTTTTTTTATCCACAACTGCAGTTTCTTCCTAAACGCCGCAATTCTCTCTGATAGTTTCAGAATGTGCGTGTTATTGCCTTGCGGTTATCAACGATTTTCAAGTGCGTAGCTACTTTTCGGCGAGTGAGCGACGGCGACGAGTATGTACCTACGTTCTTAGATGCGAGCGCTCAAAATAGGAATTGTTGCTTTATAGGTACCCGCGAATATTTGTGGTTTCGGATAATGATAGAGGATCGACCCACTGCACCCCTCTTTACTTTCTACGGCGCACCAGGGCGCCGCGGCGCACATTTTGGGAACCTCTGGGTTAACCTATATAACACTGGCCTTATCGAAGCAATCACGCGCACTTTTTATGCATTTTAGTAAAACTTCATGAATCATGTAGGCGACATCCGAATGTAGAGAAAGCCACTCATGGATCACATAGGCGACATCCGCATATAGAGAAAGCCACTGACGGATCACATAGGCGACATCCGCATATAGAGAAAGCCACTGATGGATCACATATTATGTGACAGCTGCGTAGATAATAACGGTTGATCACTTAGCAACTCTTGCAAAGCACACCAAGAGCTAGTTGTGTTCTGGCGCTTTGATATGAACGGGTTTTAAAATTTAATTAGTGAATGAATGAGTAATAATAATAAAAAGGGGGAGGGGGGAAGGAAAATCAGAGACATTTTTAAATGAAGAAATATATGCTCACTGATGGTAATTGACTGATTAAAGTAATGAAAAATTAAGTGTAAGTAGTTTTAAAACAATTTAATTTATCACGCCAAGAAATTTTATAAATTAGTTATGTATGTTTGCATGGAATCATGAAAAATGTCCAAGTGTAGTAATTTTTCGTGGTGGGTATAAGTTATGATTGCGCGAGTAATTGGTGACCCCTACAATACTACTAGTCGTGACGATAATTTTGAAAGCATGGAATATAGTTATAAGGATAACATTGAGGTATGCGTGAATTCCAAAAATGTCAAATGTCAGTGCGCTGATGCTTTTGTTCTTAAACATATAATGCTGCAGCTCTTTCTTACACACTAATAACAACAGTCGAAAATAAGACAAATGGTGAACATAATATGTCTGCACCCCACCAAAGGAAACATACAATCATTATCATACATCTCCCTCAAATGTGTAAAGAAAATGAAATGCAATTCCCGTCGCCGTGGCTGAGCCGTAATAAGATATATGTTTCTTCCAAAGAAAAAAAAGTAGAACTTTGGAGGAAAAGTCACACGTATTTGGTGTGTCTCATCTTTTGTCTCACCATTGTAATGTCTAAGAAAGAACTGAAGCATTATAGCGATAAGGAATGTATGTTTATTGCCTGTCTTTGCCGTTACGGTACCATATACGTGGGTCGTCACGGTAATAATAAAAGCGCTCTATCTGTGCAGGCAGCTAAAAGATTGCTGATCGTCAATTTGATTGCCATGCAATGTTTTCATCTTGGTAACATTTATAACAAAGGGCTTTGAGATGCATGTCTCACTGGGATGAGTTCCTGTGATGAAACATCTAAGCTAACTCCGTCAATTAACTGGTTTGTTTGATTTCGTTGACAATTCATAAGATACAGTTATTATAGTTACATCAAACGAAAGACACAAAACTTGACAAAGAAAATGACATACATACTGCAAATTTACCATTTTTTGTACTAATCAAAATTAAAAATATAATGAGAACTCACCATAATTTGTATTGCAAACTTTAATTAATTTACCACTGTAAACAGATTAAACACTATCAGACTCCTGTGTTGAATATTTCGAGTGCAATAGCTTCAGCGTAAATGGGGACACAAATATATAAGATTTAAAAAAACACACAGCACTTTTTCCGTACGTGATTTTTCAAGGTTTCATATGGAATAAGTGTGATTGAGGCATAAGCTGTTTTGTTTTGTTTACAATAAAAAATTCTGAGTCGACTGATTCGCCATGAAATTGGTACTTCCTTAAAAAGGAACAGTTACAATATGATTTAAATAAACAATCGCTTTATTTCCTACAAACAAAGTTTACAATGTAAAAATTAAAATTCTTCTGCTTTATGAGCCTTCTCGAGACCAGCTTTGGATACAAGCCTCTCCAGCAGGACTCCCTCGGAACATCGCCTTGCACCACGGTTGGATTCATATATCCCTCACTCCTAGACACACTGAACTCCGAATTCCTATCGACCTCCATACCTTTTTCCTTCCCAGAACTTTCTCCTTCCTTTCCGACCCCCCACACAGCATCGCCAAAGAAGTCATAGGCCCTGAGGGGAATTATTTTCCTCAGGGCCTCCTGTGTGGAGCTAATGTAAAAAAATATATATATACATATAATCCTTGGTGACTCACCTATCTGAAGCCTACAGCCCATCTCATCCGTGGGAGACCTCTGCTTCTCTTTTGCAACCACCCATATAATAACTCACAACAGTAGTTAAAAATCCTATCAATCATTTGACCGAGTTCTTTATACTGGTATTTCAGTGTTGCCATCTTGGAATCTACATTTCCGCTAAAACCTACGGGAAAATCTGTAAGAATTCCATCAAACACACAGTATTGACCAAATTATTGAATATTTTCTCATCTTGGAGGAGGGGGAGGGGAGAAATTTCTTCACAAATTTCATATCCTGGGGTGGCTGGGAACTAGTCCTGGGTTGATCGTGAATGACCTGATCGTCGATCCGCGACTCGCGAACTGTGAAGCACTCCCGCGACCCGTGAACCGCGACGTACTTCCGCGACCCGCGAACTACGACACATTCCTGCACCTCATGACTCACGACACTCTCGCGACCGGTCGCCGGGTGCCCATGTAGCGAGTGGCGAGACGTGTCAGCTCCCAGAACTTGCGAACTGCGACACATTCGGTCGCCGAGTGCCGATCAACGCACACACCTGCGTGACGTAACAGTTCCTGCTTCCTGGCCGTGTGTCACGTCATCGCGGGATTGTTTAGTAAATTCGATTTTTGAATATTCGACTAGACACGGAGTCGTTTTTAATTAGAGCGTATCTTGGTATTGTTAATCAACAGGTGAAGTGCATTTATTTTCACTTTTTGTTGGTGTTGTTTTCAAACTTTTCATTTTTCGTGTGAGTGTGTTGTGCATTGTAATAGAAACTATAAACTGGTAAAAGTGTAAAATGTCTGACCTTAATAAAAAGAAATTATAATAAAACATTACAGCTTACAACTAATTTACTTATTTAAATTCTCAATAAAAGCTTCAGAACAACATGTTTTTTACAAGGTTTTTATATCCTTCAAAACATGATAAAACATTGTTTTTATTACCCCTGAAGAATTTCTTTTTTAAAATTAATTTCTGGGACATGACATTGCTAGTTACAGGTGTGAGCTGTGAGAGAACGTTCACACAATAGAGAACTCCAGTCCAATTTTTTTATTTTTTTTAATGAATAAAGACCTTCAAACTTAAATAACTGCATTTTTATTTTTATAGTTAGTTTTAATAGTTAAAATAATTGTCAAAGTTTTAATTTTTAAAGACTCCCAGAAACGCACCGTATCTATGGTGGTCTTCACCCACCCATAGTTTTTTACTTTTTAAGTTGTCATTTTGAATCAGTGATGTCATGTTGAGGGAAATTTCCCTAGATCTAGGGGAGAAAAATATTTTTTAGGGATAAGGGAAATCAGGACAAAATCTAGGGAAATTTCGAACTCTGGCAAAAATTTTATTACATATGACAATATTACTGGTAATATTTATATATATATATATATACGTATATATATTTTTTGGAATTCCTATGAATCTTAATTATTGTTCATGTACTTACATGCAATGTTATTTTTAACACTGACAACTCAAAATGATATTATGGAATGTACCGTCTTCAAAATACCACGCTTGGTACAAATGAGCGGCGGGTTGCTTATGATTTTTATTTTGCAAAGTGTTTTTTTTTATTTGGAATTCAGTTTCTAATTCAGTGGTGAGTGTATTCGTACTTTTAAATTATTACTTCACGTAGCAAAAAGTGTTTTATTTGGAAAATCACAGTATTATTAGTATATTTACCAAGTTCAAGTTTTTATTTAAAATACTATCAGTATGGTATATTTACGGCATGTTCCAGAGTGGAAGATACTATCAGTATCGCCCTGATGTAAGACCACCATTCAGAATTGAAAAGTTGCTTGAAAATGGCTTTAGCCGTGTTTGGTGACCAGATCTGAATAGCCAGGTACTTCCCAACCTTCCTCTTCCCCACCTCCTTCCCCTCCCCACTACCTTCAGCCTCACAACATACCCCAATTGGGGATGCCATAGTCTCACTGGCTCCAGACGGGAGCAGTTGAGATTCTTGTGCGGTATTCACTGTAAAAAAAAAAAAAAAATTACGTAGGTAATTGCGTAAATGTGAAATTTCACTTCGAAATCTAGGGAAATAATTTTCTTGGGCTGAGCATCCCTGATTTTGAATTTAAGAAAATGGCGGAATAAAATTAATATAGGATGACTCAATGACTTTTGTGTGAGAAATTGAGGCGTTTTTATTTAAGATTAACTGCTTTTAATATAGAAAAACATTGGTAAAATGTCCACATTTCACCGCTACTGTTATTGTATTTAATCAAAGTGCAATATAAAAACAATAAATCATCTCTTTCATTGCAAATACATGTGACATCGTGTTTTGTGTCAGGCGTTACTTTGTAGATACATTGTTTTATGTATAATACATACAGAAACACTGGTATTTATAATACACTGATCATGACGAGTGTGTAACAACTTGTATAAAAAGCCCTATACTAAAAACAATTTGAAAATACATAACAAAATGTCAAAATAGGACGACTTTAACCTCAAATAGACAAAATTTATTGCAGATTGTCCGCAAATATAGCCCTTTTCGTTAATTGTTGAGGGCCTAAATTATGTTTCAATAAACACAATAACTATTATTTATCTAAATCTCTATAAACAGTATGAAAATAAACCAAACACACGAAATGTTGAATTGCATAGGTACGTGTGCACTTCAAGTCATTTCAAATGTCAACACACTATCACCAGGTGACAGGTTAACCTCTGACAGGCCGGAGACGCGCCGGCGCGCGCGTCATATGCGCATGCGCGAGAAAATAATTCAAATATTTGAATAATACATCCGACAAAAAACTTTTGGTCCACGATTTTGGCCCTTCTATGTACACAATTTGTATGGAGAACAGTGTCAGAATCGCTTGCGCTGTCATTACTCTCGGAGACGCTACAAGTTTCATTCACCTAGTCACCCTGGAATATTTTAAAAACGATTTCTTCTATGACAATCGGCTGTCAGAATTTGTCGCGAATTTAACGGTCGTAATTAATGGGTGTATCGCGAATAAAACGATCATAAAACCTATTAATTTACGTAATAAATGCAAGTAATGTGGTTTTAGTAGATAGCTTATTGTGTTGTGAACGTGTTTCAGTTAATAAAATATACAATAGCTCAAAATTTATCAACAAAACATTCAATTCAAAATTCAAAGTGGTGGTTTTTTAGTGTTTTTTTGCGAAGTTCCGCGAATTTCCGCTAAATGTCACGGCCTTTGACCGGTTAAGTGTGACGTCACAGTTAACCATTTCAGTAATGCCAACTTAACGCTGTGTTTTGAAAGAGGTTTAAAAATGCACTTTTTAATATTTTTTTAAAAACTCTGCGTTTAATATTATGAAATAAAACTTATATATTCAGAATCAGCGTTTCTTGGTCTATATGAACATATTTTTTTAAAGCCATAATATTTTTCACTGGAGTTCCTTATTATAACCTGGGTTTCGTGTCGCGTATGACTTGACCGATCTGGGCGGCGACCGTCTACCGCGCGGTGCGCCCGTAGAAAGTAGCTGGGTGATGAGTAATCGAGTTTCGTATTTTGTGTCGCGAAAAGAGCGGGACTTCGTGACCCGTTCGTGACGCCAGTGTGTCTTGAGCGACCCGGGTTGTGTAAAACGATCGATCGACCCAGGACTACTAGCAACAAATGAAAGTGATGCTTTTGATGTACCGGTAGAAACAAAGATAGTAATAACCTCTGTGCGTAGATGCAATTTGTTTTAGTAGAGAGTGAATCATTTTGACGACACTTTAGCAGTTCTCAGCAGCAGGCCCATGTTATCTTTATTTCTATTTGTTGGGTGCAGGGAGTAATAAATAAAAATGTATTTGACATACTATTATGTTTAATGCAAATGCAGGCTCTAATCAGCCGATGATATTTCACAAATTTTACAATAATTAACTATACAATTTTACAATAATATTCTGAAAATATCTCAAATAAATAATACATCATTTTAAAACAACATAAAACATAATGATAAACAATTATAATAGAGAACTCCAGTCCAATTTTTTTATTTTTTTTAATGAATAAAGACCTTCAAACTTAAATAACTGCATTTTTATTTTTATTTTTATAGTTAGTTTTAATAGTTAAAATAATTGTCAAAGTTTTAATTTTTAAAGACTCCCAGAAACGCACCGTATCTATGGTGGTCTTTACCCACCGTCCCCACCGTTAGTTTTTTACTTTTTAAGTTGTCATTTTGAATCAGTGATGTCATGTCGAGGGAAATTTCCCTAGATCTAGGGGAGAAAAATATTTTTTAGGGATAAGGGAAATCAGGACAAAATCTAGGGAAATTTCGAACTCTGGCAAAAATTTTGGTAATTATCGGTTCGGACTGGCCACGCTTATTACGAATAATTTTTAGAAAAAAACTTTAGATTCGCCTTAATTACTATAAAAGGAAACTTTTTGGCTTTGGGGCGGCGGAAAATAATGCATTTTAATTTTCAATTGCATAAAACCAAAATTCACTTCGCGAACCGACGCAGCGAAAATCCGCGGCCGTAGCTGTCACTGTTATGGACTGTAGCTGACTTCGTGGGATACCTACATGAAATACCGCGAATCACAAACCATGTTACACAAACCTAGCGTAGCCGCTAAGCCACTTGAAAACTGGGATGTTTTTCTTGCCTTGACGCGAGTAGGCGTTATAAAGGGCCACTTTCTTTTGTATCACAAACCATGTTACACAAACAAGCCCGCTAGACAAATTTCATAATTACGCGCCTTATCCCACGAAGTCGGCTACAGTCGTATTAGCTCTTGTTAATTTATCAAGGATACCAACATCACAGTGACATGTACGGCCGCGGATTTTCGCTGTTTTATGCAATTGAAAATTAAAATGCATTATTTTCCGCCGCCCCAAAGCCAAAAAGTTTCCTTTTATAGTAATTAAGGCGAATCTAAAGTTTTTTTCTAAAAATTATTCGTAATAAGCGTGGCCAGTCCGAACCGATATTTACCAAAATTTTATTACATATGACAGTATTACTGGTATTATTTATATATATATACGTATATATATTTTTTGGAATTCCTATGAATCTTAATTATTTTTCATGTACTTACATGCCATGTTATTTTTAACACTGACAACTCAAAATGATATTAGGGAACGTACCCATACTACGTGACACGTTCGGGGAGAGGGGGGGGGGGTCTTCAAAATACCACGCTTGTTACAAATGAGCGGCGGGTTGCTTATGATTTTTATTTTGCAAAGTGTTTTTTTTTTAATTTGGAATTCAGTTTCTAATTCACTGGTGAGTGTATTCATACTTTTAAATTATTACTTCACGTAGCAAAAAGTGTTTTATTTGGAAAATCACGGTATTATTAGTATATTTACCAAGTTCCGATATCTTTCCAATTAATTATCATATTAATTAACATATAACAGGATTAGTGTTACACAATCAGGTGGCTACGTAGGTAATTGCGTAAATGTGAAATTCTAGGGAAATTTCACTTCTAACTGTTGGCAACACTGTGAAGAATCCAGAATAATCATGGCGGATAATGACTTTTAGGTGTGAGGTGTGTTTTTTATTCAAGATTAACTGCTTTTAATATAGAAAAACATTGATAAAATGTCCACATTTCACCGCTACTGTTATTGTATTTAATCAAAGTGCAATATAAAAACAATAAATCATCTCTTTCATTGCAAATACGTGTGACGTCGTGTTTTGTGTCAGGCGTTACTTTGTAGGTGCATTGTTTTATGTATAATACATACAGAAACACTGGTATTTATAATACACTGATCATGACGAGTGTGTAACAACTTGTATAAAAAGCCCTACACTAAAAACAATTTGAAAATACATAACCAAATGTCAAAACATGACATGACTTTAACCTCAAATAGACAAAATTTATTGCAGATTGTCCGCAAATATAGCCCTTTTCGTAAATTGTTGAGGGCCTAAATTATGTTTCAATAAACACAATAACTATTATTTATCTAAATCTCTATAAACAGTATGAAAATAAACCAAAAACACGAAATGTTGAATTGCATAGGTACGCGTGCACTTCAAGTCATTTCAAATGTCAATACAATACAATTCACAGGTGACAGGTTAACTGTGACGTCACGGTTAACCATTTCAGTAATGCCAACTTAACGCTGTGTTTTCCGAAGAGGTTTAAAAATGCACTTTTTAATAATTTATTAAAAACTCTGCATTTAATATTATGAAATAAAACTTATATATTCAGAATCAGCGTTTCTTGGTCTATATGAACATATTTTTTTAAAGCCATAATATTTTTCACTGGAGTTCCTTATTGTGAGTGAATTAACAATAATAATTAACAGAATACGCTAACAAATATTTTTTAAATTAATGGTGGAAAACACTTTTCTGTGATGGGATGAGATTCAATTTTATAAGGTTTGGTAAAAACCAAATATTCTATCAAAATTAGGGATAATTATTAATTTGGCAAAGTACTTAATGTTTTACAAAAAAAGGAAGTTTCTCATTAAGTCCGCCCCTCACAGCTCTTATTGATTCATGATTGAATAGATGCCACATTTAGGTTGGCATGATACATGTTACCACCTTTCAAGTAAATGTCTCCTCAATCTCATGTAATTCACAAATAAAGTTAACGTTAAAATATCATTATATATATATATATATATATAGATATATATTGTGAATGGAAATAATACAATATGAGTTGAAATGTTTTGGTGGAAACTCATTAATTTGTTAAACTGCGTATGTATTAAAAATATTCTAAAATAACAATCCTCCGCTGATTTGGCCGTTTATAGGCCTTTACGCTATCACAGCTTAAATCATCTCTTAAACATTTAATCCGGAAACATTATTTTATTGCCATAAAAGTGCACAAATTCCAATAATAAAGTAACAAACAATAATAATGAATAATAAAATAATATGTTAATATGTAATGTATTGTACTATTTCTCCAGTAATAATATAATATAATATGGTATAAACAATAAGATTGCACAAGATTCTTCATTAGCCATGGCCATCCCAACAAATGGCATTAAATGCTTTTCATTTCAAATATTTACAAATAACTAATTTGTTTAATAATTCACTTTCTAATTAAATTGGGAATTAAATTTAATAATATAATACAGTTGACTAAATACAATAGGAAATCTAAATTCCCTAATGACTACTTCTTGCCTATTTCTCATTCTGGCGTTCATTTGCTATATATAATCTAAAAACACATTTCCCCTTTTCAAGTCAGTTCCTCTGCTCGCTGTCCTTACATCTCGCTGCCATCACATATAACCTTCCTAGTACGTATTTCAAGTCGTACGTATTTCAAGTAGTACGTACTTCACTCATTGATAGATAAAATGTGACAAAGACAATAGACAATAGACAAAGACAAAAGACAATAATTGTTTAAGGTAATAACATTTTATATTATTTGTAAAGTCGGCATATAAAAAGTTAAAAATTAGTATATAAAGATCAGTAAAATGGACTGAAACTATTCTTTCGAATGCAACATTATTCACTAATGCAGTGACTGATATTTGCCATTAAAACTATATATTAATTGACAAACAATTTTAAAATTTTACTCTAAATGCTGAGGATTTGCTAACCCAGGTACAGTTAGTTAGACCTAGCCGACAGGTCAGGTTACAGCCTGGCCCTGGCTCAGTCGAGTTCTCACTCGTCACTCGTCACTGGTGAAACAGTCCTTCCATTGCGGCTAGTATGAAAACTAATTTGTTTAGTTAGGCTAATTGATAAAATCACACTAATTTAGGTGTCTTTCATTGGTACTCTTGCTTGCCTCCGGCTCCATCTGTTTAGAATCCAAGTTCCTTTCCAAGGTGGCGTAAGCGCTGCTGCCTATTCCTGAATCTTCATCTCCGCTGTCCAACAGGGTCCCCTCTCCCTTGACGGGCTCCAGACTGGCTTTGGGCACCACAGCCTTCTGTAAGGTGCTCGTGTCAAACTGGCCCAATTCACCATCACAATCCGGTGACGGCGACTTTTCTCCTTGGGACTTGTAAGAGCAAATATCGCCCCCAATTAGATTACTTTTATTTGGGATCAAGTTTCCTATCACAGAGATGGGTGTTTTGGTGTTTTGGTTATCCAGCTCTAAGATATTACCCTCAACATTGCACAACTCCCAATCCACAACTCGTTTATCCGAGCATTTGGGACTGAGACTGGGACTAGATTCTTCTAAAAGTCTACACGATTTGTTGGCAGGTTTGAAATCCGTGTTTTCTATTAAAGTAGTATTGGTGCTACTGACGTCGGAAGTCGACTCGCTGAGAGTTTTGTCCAAGTCATCGGATTGGAAGGAATCCATGTTCTTGAAATCAAATACCTTGACGTCTTTGTTGGCATTCTTGCCCGAAGTGAGGATGATGGCCAGCGGACTGGGCGGCAAGTCCAGCTTGAGCTTGTCGCGGGTGTGGCGCAGGCCCCCCAGCGGGCCGGAGGGGGGGGGTAGAGGCGAGGTGGAGCCCGAGCTCTGGCTGCTGTGGCCCGACAGGGAGGGGGAGGGAGAACTGGGAGTGAGGGATCCTGACGATCCTCGCTCCGGAAGAATCAACGTGCCGCAGAATGGCCGCCCAAATGATCCATTCTTATTGGTTGAATTCAAAAGAATCTCTTGTTCTGTGAGTGTATCTTCTACTCCAGAATTAGTGCCTATATCAATATGAGTAACATCGTTCTTATTAAATGGTTCGTTGTTAGCGAATGAATCTTTAAAGTCATAATCAATAAGAGAGCCCGGGGTAATGTCTTCTGTCCCAGAATCCGGAGTGACATAATCGAAGGAAGGCTTAGTGATTATGTGGTCGTTTTCAGTATTAGTGCCGGCGTTGTTAAGGGTAGATTGCTGAATTTCGTATTCTGTTGGAATCGTGGGTAGCGAATCGTAATCGTCTATCTCTGAAGCTTCTCCGCCGTATGGTTTCATGTTGCTGAATAAAGATAAATGCTGTCCAGGGAAGAACTGACTCGATGAACTGATCAGATTGTAAGTCTCAAAGGGACGAGTAGACGATGAAATGTAAAAATCATCTTCGGAAAGCAAATCTGAAAATATTCAAGTTGTGTAAATAAATAAAGCAGAGAAACAAATTGTTTTATTCAAATAATGTTTTTTTTTTTAAATGTGACAAAAAATACTACTGTAAAATAATAAAATAGAATGGAATAGAAATATTACCCGAAGAAGGCTGCTGCAGGTCCCCAGGATGCGCATTAAGGAAGTTCTCAAAGTCCACAGCCATGTACGAGCCATTACCACTTCCAAATGGATGCCAGTCTAAACAATCAAGTAAAAATGGTAAATGCAAATGTCTCCCAACCTTTAGCATTACTTTGTCATAAAGGAGAAAACATTGAAAAGGTTTTTTTTAGATTTATTGTGAAAAATGTTTCTTTTACAAATTATGAATATTTGACCATAATCTTAAAAATTTTATTAACAGATATTATGCAACAATCACATAATGACACCCCCACCAGCCTCAGAGATATAAAAATATATAATAGAAACATAGGGAGATATGGTATGGAAGCACGCCTTATGTCATCGGGCTGCAACCAACTGCACAAACTATCAAAGTGGCAGAGCCAGCCAAAGTCATGCATTTGGTGTGTAGGTAGAAACAAAGGCGACAACTGCTGTGGGAGATGCGATTTACAGTAGTATGAGTGAACAATGTTGTTGATGTTATTCAAAGCCCATCTCCCTTATTTCTACACCTGCGGCTACAAACCAAATGACACTAAGCAACTGAAGTCATCATCGTGGTACAGTATTTCTCGTGGGTATACTGAAGTAGTAATTGATGTATTTACCAGAACATGTGGAGTAATCGGGAAGGGTGTGCATGTTGTCATCATTGTGGGACAGTATTGCTCAAGGGTACACTGAAGTAGTAATTGATGTATTTACCAGAACATGTGGAGTAATCGGGAAGGGTGTGCATGTTGTCATCATTGTGGGACAGTATTGCTCAAGGGTACACTGAAGTAGTAATTGATGTATTTACCAGAACATGTGGAGTAATCGGGAAGGGTGTGCATGTTGTCATCATTGTGGGACAGTATTGCTCAAGGGTACACTGAAGTAGTAATTGATGTATTTACCAGAACATGTGGAGTAATCGGGAAGGGTGTGCATGTTGTCATCATTGTGGGACAGTATTGCTCAAGGGTACACTGAAGTAGTAATTGATGTATTTACCAGAACATGTGGAGTAATCGGGAAGGGTGTGCATGTTGTCATCATTGTGGGACAGTATTGCTCAAGGGTACACTGAAGTAGTAATTGATGTATTTACCAGAACATGTGGAGTAATCGGGAAGGGTGTGCATGTTGTCATCATTGTGGGACAGTATTGCTCAAGGGTACACTGAAGTAGTAATTGATGTATTTACCAGAACATGTGGAGTAATCGGGAAGGGTGTGCATGTTGTCATCATTGTGGGACAGTATTGCTCAAGGGTACACTGAAGTAGTAATTGATGTATTTACCAGAACATGTGGAGTAATCGGGAAGGGTGTGCATGTTGTCATCATTGTGGGACAGTATTGCTCAAGGGTAGACTGAAGTAGTAATTGATGTATTTACCAGAACATGTGGAGTAATCGGGAAGGGTGTGCATGTTGTCATCATTGTGGGACAGTATTGCTCAAGGGTACACTGAAGTAGTAATTGATGTATTTACCAGAACATGTGGAGTAATCGGGAAGGGTGTGCATGTTGTCATCATTGTGGGACAGTATTGCTCAAGGGTACACTGAAGTAGTAATTGATGTATTTACCAGAACATGTGGAGTAATCGGGAAGGGTGTGCATGTTGTCATCATTGTGGGACAGTATTGCTCAAGGGTACACTGAAGTAGTAATTGATGTATTTACCAGAACATGTGGAGTAATCGGGAAGTGTCTGCATGTGGTCATCATCGTGGTACAGAATTTCTCGTGGGTACACTAAAGTAGTAATTGGCCACTACACACGGGCATGTGCCTAGTGTGATGGCCAAAAAATTATCCATTTACTGTAATGTATAAACTTTACTGAATAAAGAATATAAAAAAAAAAAAAAAATGTATTGATCAGAACATGTCGAGTAAGGGAAGGGTATTAGAAAGGAAGTATTTACCAGAACATGTGGAGTAATCGGGAAGGGTCTGCATATTGTCGTCAGTATTTCTCGAGGGTAGTAATTGATGTATTTACCAGAACATGTGGAGTAATCGGGAAGTGTCTGCATGTGGTCATCATCATGGAACAGTATTTCTCGTGGGTACACTAAATTTGTAATTGATGTATTGACCAGAACATGTGGAGTAAGGGAAGGATATTAGAAAGGAAGTATTTACCAGAACATGTGGAGTAATCAGGAAGGGTCTGCATGTTGTTATCATCGTGGGACAGTATTGCTCGAGGGTACACTGAAGTAGTAATTGGTGTATTTACCAGAACAGGAAGTGGAAGTGTCATCGTTGTGGTACAGTATTTCTCGTGGGTACACTAAAGTAGTAATGATGCATTGACCAGAACATGTGGAGTAAGGGAAGGGTTTTAGAAAGGAAGTATTTACCAGAACATGTGGGGTAATCGGGAAGGGTCTGCATGTTGTCATCATCGTGGGACGGTATTGCTCGAGGGTACACTGAAGTAGTAATTGATGTATTTACCAGAACATGTGGAGTAATCTGGAAGGGTCTGCATATCTTCATCATCGTGGGACAGTATTTCTCGTGGGTACTCATAGATGCACTGGTATTTCTGCTTTTTGAACATCACTCGTTTCCTGTTATCCTGGTAAATGAAAAAAATATTATTAAAATAATGTAAAGACATTTAGGAGGCAGGAATGGGTACCGCCGCCCCGGGAACCTTTATTGGATAACTAAGACCTCTGCCATAGATCACCCCAAGTGGTTCACTACGTTAGGTGATTTAGCAGGGGTGCCCGGGTTCATGGGATGAGGTTTGTCTAGGTCTGACGACCAGGACACACTTCAGGTACACCCCAGATTGCTACCCACCCCTTAAACCCTTTTCCTTCCCAGAACTCTCCTCTCTTTCCTTTCCCTAAAAAACCCTCCACACAGCATCCCCAAAGATGAAATAGGCCCTCAGGAAGTTTATTTTCCTAAGGGCCTCCTGTATGGAGCCCAAGTAAAAAAAAAAAAAAAAACATACATATTGTTTAGTTCATATTAGCTGGATCTACCACTGTAAGTCAATTATGCAAAATTCGGACCATTAAAAAATATTTTTAAAATTTATAATTTTTTTTTTTTAAATAACGAAAAACATTCTTAGGTAACGCGTAACCTGACAATATTTGGAAATCTCCTACTACCACCATGGTAAGCGGAAAATGTTGCTTGTATCGTGATGGAGGACTTAGCCAGTGGAGGACTCGAAACGAGATGCCAACTCAGCCACTGACCGGTCAATTCAAAGTAAATGTCAAATGGCTGCCGACTTTTCATGTGCAATTTTTGCAATTATTTCTGAGTTTGACAATTATTGTATCATACATTTTAGTTTAAATAAAATCATTAAAAAAATTCAAACACATGATTTGTGATGAAAATCCATCTACATATTTGTCTATTTATTTACGGACTTAAAGAACTAATTTATAAATGTTTTTTTTACACAGCAATTTTTCTTAGACATTATTAAAAAATTACAGATAATAAAAAAAATAATTATAAAAAGCACATTTTAATAAATTTGCTATCACGCATTTGAGAATTTTTAATGCTAACTCGGAAGTCTTTATTCGTTTTCCTATTTAAAAATTAGGTTTTTTCACTCTCCTATAAAATAATAAAATATTTGCATTGTAGGCATTTGTGCCAATGGTTAGTAAGTACGTACATCTTAATATATACAATGAATGTTTCTTTGTTTGTCCCTTATGCATTCCTATTTGCCGACTTCTTTAAAAGTGTATATGTCCGTGACTCAATAATAGTCAACGATTACTCGCCTAGTTTTTCCTCAGATCATAACTTAAATTTAGTCAATGTAATAATTGAATATAAAGATGTATTGACTCAGCTAAAACAACTGGATCAAAGTAAGAGCGGTGGTCCTGATAATATCCCACCTGTTTTCTTAAAGAATTGCGCTACCACTCTTGCATATCCACTACATTTTCTTTTCAATCAGTCATTACAAACAGGACACTTTCCTGAAAAATGGAAATACAGTTTCCTCACCCCGATATTTAAAAAAGGAGACAAAAATGAGGTGAGCAATTACAGACCGATCTGCCTTTTATCAACTATTCCAAAATTGTTTGAGAAACTTATTTTAAATAAAATCATTCACTGTATCAAGCCAGTAATTTTACCTAACCAACATGGTTTCACTTCTGGAAAATCTACTTTGTCCAATCTCTTAATTTACCAAAACTTTATATCCGAATCCATGTCTAAGAAGTTACAAGTTGATTCAGTCTATACTGATTTCAGCAAAGCATTTGACAGAGTTAACCATGACCTGCTGTTAAAAAAGCTACACAAATTAGGAATAGCAGGGTATTTATACATGTGGTTTAACAGTTATTTAAGTAACAGGCAATTGGCCGTTAAAATTGATGGTTTTATTTCATATAAATTTATTGCTACCAGCGGTGTTCCCCAAGGATCACATTTGGGACCAATTTTATTTTTAATATTTGTGAACGATGTTCTTTCTATTTTCAATGATGTCCAAGTTTTAATGTTTGCGGACGATATGAAAATATTCAAAGCCATAAGAAATATCAATGACTGTCAAACATTGTCAAATAACTTGCTTAAACTTTTTGTTTGGTGCCAAGAGAATTATCTACAACTAAATATAAGTAAATGTCTAATTATGAGATTTCATAGAATAAAAAATCCAATAATTTACGAATACTCCATCAATGATGTAATGCTAACAGCTGTAACCGAGGTGAATGATTTGGGTGTAAACTTTGATCAAAAACTGAATTTTATAAACCATATTGAAATTACATCAAATAAAGCTTTGAAAATGTTGGGCTTTATAATAAGAATTTGCAGTCAATTAAAAAATATTCAAACCTATAAAAATTTGTACATGTCTTTGGTTAGGAGTCAAATTGAGTACAACTCTACAGTATGGGCCACCTGGCTACGCTAGTCATTCGCTCACGATAGAAAGAATTCAAAATAAATTCTTAAGATTTATTAATTTTAAAATGGGTATTACAAGAGATTGTGTCAACTATGATTATCTACTATGCCAACTCAATTTATTAAAATTATCTGAACGTAGAATAGTTAATGACCTAACATGTTTATATAAAATCATAAATTCAATAATTGACAGCCATGAACTATTATACTTGATTTCTTTTCATATACCTCGCAAACCAACATCGAGGCAATATCTACCGTTCTATTGTGATAACTCCAACACAGAATCACAGTTGTATACCCCCGCTCGCCGCATACAAAATTTGGGAAATGACTATAAAGATGTTGTCGACATATTCAACACACCATTCACCAAATATAAGCAAGTCATTACCCAATTTATATTGAAAAGAAGAATACATATTACATACAACAATACAACCTTTACATAGTCTTGGTAACAAATACTTATACAATATGGATGTTTTGATAACAATTTTTAACTTGGCAAACTTTAAACGCCGTTATGTGCCAACTATTTCAACTTGTTTCATTAACTATTGTGAACACAAATTTTATGCACTTTTATTAATATTATTGTTGATATGGAGGATATTAGAAAATTATCTAATACTAGCTGGGTTACCCGGCTTCGCTCGGGACAACATTCTACATAGTTCTGGAATACTTTGCATCTTGTATTTTATGTAACCTTTATTTTATTTTCTATATTTTATGATATCTGTATTTTGTCAACTCTTTATTTTGTTTGTAATAAAAAAATGTACTGCGTTATATGTAAAAGCCCTTTGGGCGTTTAAATAAATAAATAAATAAATAAAATAAATAAATAAACCATTCATGCAATTGCTATGAAACTTTGGTGATTTGTTGTGCGCATGCCCGAGGGTTTCTATACATGATGGTGAGCTCTAGCATTATGAAATTATTTTCTATACCATTCATACGATTGCGATGAAACTCTGTTGAGTTGTTTATAAAATTTTACAATAGGTGCCGGCCCACCGCCTTCCCGGCAGGGAGGGATGGCGGGCTAGGAAAGGGGAAAAAGGGGGAGAGGGGGGGGGGACCGCAAAGGAAACGTAGTAGCGGTAGGAGATAGCTGGGGGTAAATTTGAAAAATTCATACTTCTTACACGGACAGTGTGAGAAGTATGGATTGTGTGGCCTGCTCATACGTCAGAAAATCGGAATTCATTAGTGTACACACCAGATGGAAAAATGTAAAATGTTGTGTATCCAACTTCAACAAATAATTAAAACATTTTTTCTTTGAGTGGCGTAGCACATTGGCATAACGCAATCCAAGTAACCACTATATTTAATAAAGTTTAAAAACACATTTCAGTGAATGCAATTTTTTTGTCTACCTTTAAGCTTCGCTTTTTTTGACAGCCGCTTATTTGGGAAACAATGTTTGCATTCCGATGTATCCCAATTAAGCGAAGTCGATTGGATGTGAAAATAATAAAAAGAAAGAACTAATAGCCATTTATTAAAGCTCTGATTTAATATAGGGAAGTTTAAAACTCACAGAATTCACAGGTTCCTCTTCCTGCGTAAGGCGATATGGCGGCAAATGGAAAGAAAACAGACTTACTATTCATACTAAAAGGTATGACGTAAAAATAATTTATTACAAGTTCAAAATTTCCAATTTTAATATACCGTACATTAGCTGTTAAAAAAAAATCTGAAATGCTAAAACGTCGATTACATTCAGCGAGTTTACAAGCTACTAGCCGGTGAATTCACTATCTGCTAGTAAACTGACTCAGTGTAATCATATTTACTAGCTAACTAGCGGATTGTGAACAATCTACGAAAAAAGTAGAAAAGGGGGCTACTTTGCTCGCTACTCGCTAGCGTGTTTGCTTGTTAGCTAGTAAACTAACCTTGTGTCATCATAATGGCTAGTGAGCTAGGTGCGAGTATCTTAGTTTCAACTCGGTTTCAAATCACTAGCTAGTTCGCACCTGAGCGAGTGGAAAGTTCTGTGTGTCATCATCACCATCGCACTCACCGATTCGCTTGCTTTTAAACTTGCCGGCTAGAAGCTTGTAAACTCGCTAATGTAATCGAGGCTCTACCAGCGGAGAGGAAAGTTTGAAAATCATGGGTCAGTGAGTAAAAAGGTTTCTGCTTACACACTGACTTCTCTAAATGTTTTAAAAAAAGATGTATAAAGAGTATCCTGTGAAATAGAAAACATGTTTTACAATTTCAATAGGCCTCATAGTTTGAAAGCCAAGAAAAGTAAAAAAGAAAAAAATACAAACTAATGTGAAATCAAGTGTCTAAGGCCAGCAGTGGACTGGAGAATAGCATAGAGCCCTGGTGGAAGACCATCAATTATTAAATGCTTTTAACCACTTTTAGAAGCCCAACCTGAATCCAACCTCTGTCTTTCTCTACCTTCAGCCTCACACAATGTTCCCCATTTGGGGAAGACATTCTCACTTGCTCTGGGCAATCCACTCAGATTTAGAATGCATAATAATGAATTAGTTAGGTACTGACCATCTGGCTAGTGTCAGGGCTCTTGAGTGCGCTCTTGGTGGGGGCGGCGCGGCAATCCCAGCTCGATGGCACAAACTCCACCTCCTCGTCTTCATCATCCTCACCCTCTCCTTCCCCATCCTCCACAGCATCTCCCCCTGCCGTCTCCTCTTCGGGGATGTCTTCAAAACTTTGCGACGCTCCGCGTGACCCCGGACCCTGGTTCTTCTGCTATGGAAACCATATAATATTCATATTTTAATTAAACATAAAACCCAGATTTATATATGCCTGCATATTAATTTAACATAATGCCTAGCCAGATTCACATGTTAATTAAATGTAATGCCTGTATACAACTTAACATACATTGACATATTAACTATCCTTACAAGGATGAAGGTTAAGAAAGCACATCAAGAAAGTCTTGAAAAAAAATTGAGGGCGCTGCGATAGTTTGAATGACAAAACTAGGATGGTTCAAAGCGAAAATAACATAATTTAAAAAAAAAAATACAATGGGACAGGTGAACATTTTTCACATCAACATAAAACGGCATTCAAAAATTAGTGAAAATATTTCTTAACCTCTGAGTGGCCAGGCCATTTTACGAAAATTCACTAAAAAAGCACCACTTTGAATTTTGAATTGAATGTTTTTTTGATTAATTTTGAGCTATCATATATTTTATTGACTGAAACACGTTCCTATAACAATAAACTATGTACCAAAACAACATTACTTGCATTAATTACGTAAATTAATAGGTTTTACGATATTTTAGTCGAGGAACACGCATAAATTTTGACGGCCAAAATTCGCGGCAAAAATGACATTTCTATGTCATAGATAAAATCGTTTAAAAATATTCTGGGGTTACAAGGTGAATGAAATTTATACGCATCTCACAGAGTAATGTTGGCGCAAGTGATTCTGACCCTGTTCTTCATACAAATTCTGTACATAGAAGGGCCAAAATCGCAGACAAACAGTTTTTGGTCGAAAATTTTATTCAAATTTTCGAATTATTTTCTCGCGCATGCGCATAATACGCGTGCGCCCGCGCGTCTCCGGCCCATTAGAGGTTGGAGTAGATGATTCTAAATTATATTCTAAGGAAATTTTATGTTCGAACTTGTAGTCATTTTCTAACATTGTCAAAGAAGCTATGAAGATTTGAAGAAGTAATAAAAAAATTTAGATCTATTTTATGAAATTTCTAAACTTTCTTGACAGACCTGTTGAACACTGTGGAAATGTAATGTCAACCCTGGAAAACTTTATTAAGACATCGGGCTACTGTCAAGGGAATTTAGCCTACGGTAAAGCATGGGAGATGGCTTAAATTCTATACTATTATGCTAGCTGTGCACACCATATTATAATTTAACATAAATAATTATAATAAATTAATGTAACAATACTACATAAAATAAAGTAATGATACCAATAATGATTGGAAATGCTTTCGTGAATTAATAAGTTTTTTACATCCCAAGACGGTAATTCTGGCCCCCCAGCAAAAGCACAGATAATGTCGGTATCTTATCATCGTTCTCGAGCAATGACTGCAGATCGCCAACGAACAAAAGACAGTTCAGGTTGACGAAATATGATTGCTTAATTAAGTCATCGGGAATTGTTGTTCGAACAAGTTAAAAAAAGTTAACGACATTATCGATAAAACCTTCATATAGGAAGGTGAAATGGAACATAAACCAAAACTAGACACTTTTACAACAATTAAAATTTCGCAGTAATGCTATTTTTTTTGCTTACAAATACATATATTTATCTACATACATTAACATTATGAAAGTAACGAGGCTTGAAAATCTACAAGTTAAAATAAATGGATCATTGTTGATATAATTTACAAATGAATAAAAATAGATAAAATAAATAACTGACGTGGAGAGTGTTTTCAAACATTTGAAGACAATAAACAATTTAAGCGGCTTAGAGTAGAAACCTGGAATATAAGGTCTAATAATTAGGACACAGGGTATTTCATATCTGGATGTTAACCTGAATACTTCTCAACAAATCAGGTCCACTTCAGGATCCACTCCGCGCGCCTTGATATGATATTGTTCATTTATTATGTACAGGTCAATAATTCTTCATTCTGGTCCATCACACACCTATGTGACAGTGACAGCCACACTCTCAACTAGACTCTCCAAATCACACACATGTGCTTCAGCTGTGGTTAAAAGATTAAATCTCATACTTAGTCAAATAAATAAAAAATGTACAAATTTAATAAATATGAACACAAAATTTTCTACTATGGCAGCACCGATTTTAGGACAAACTATGGTAAATTCAAATGTGAGGTTATAATTGACTCCCGAATTTGACAGGAAAGTTAATTGTTTTAAATTTTTGTCTTCAATATTTGAAAGCACAATGTTCACCAGCAGTGGAGAGGGATGAATAAGAAGAGAACTAATAGCCTACAACTCACCGTGAAGCCGGGAGAGGAATACGGAAGAGCGGAGACGCTCAACAATTGCTCCTTGCCTCCTTCCTGAAAGGAGTTATCGCCAACCCACAACCAAACAAAGCAAATATTAACAAAGTTACAACAATGACGACACTGCCACAAGCCTTACATGCAATAATAAATAATACACAACTAGAAGCAGAGAGAATGCCAACTAAATAAATATTTCATTCAAAAAAGGAACTCAGCTTGACACACTTGACAGTGTAGTTGGTGGCGTCGCTATAGTTCAACCAAACACAAAAGACCTTTCCTTAGCTTCGTCCGTAAGAAGCTTGGTGCAAGCCACCAATGAACGTTGGTGTAATAAATAATGCCATTTTTGCGCATGGCATGAGACGTATATTTGCACACCTTCTTTTGCTTGCGATCTAACTATCTTTTTTTAAAAATAGTTTCCATAGTTCCAACTTCAGCCAGCCGCCTGCAAAGTTAAGTCTATCAAGCTGCATTTCATGTTTCCATCTTTACAGCTTCACATTCTTATCTTTGCAGACGGCAAAAAGGGGAAGAATCGAAGATGTAATGTTTTCGTTATTCAGCTGTTAAAATATTTTCATTTGAATTTCGTCAATCATAATTTTTTTGTTTTATGATATGAAGCGATACAAATGGGAAAAAATCTATGATAATGGACTCACAAAGCAATATTTTTTAGGATATTGGCATTTGTGGATATTGAAATTCAAACAGCCTCGATAATCACCACGTTAGGAAAAGTTGTGGCTAGTTAAAGTTGTGCTGCGATAAATCACCCATTAAAAGACTTAAATATTTTTGATTCTCATGACTAGTGATTAGTTGACTGTATTTCAAATCAATTTTGTGTTAATAATAGTGAAGGGCAATTTTTTGTTTTTGTTACAACACTTTTTTTTTAAATCCTCTAATTTAAATCAAAATATTCAGATAATAATTATCTGGACCAAATAAAGACTATTCCAGGGATTTGTCTTGCACTGGTATCCCCAATATGTAGCGACACCACCAACTGCAGAGTTAAGTGTGTCAGTCTGTATTTCAAGTTTCAGTCTTATTCAAATAAATCAATAAATAGGCCAAACAATTGGACCATATTATTATATTCCACTGGGATTTAAAAAAATACATTCACAAAATGGATATCTTGTGAAATTATCAGATGAAAAAAATGTACATAATAATGGGTGTGTGTATATGTAAAAATATTAGGTTTAGCGAAATTTAAGTATAAAATATGTGCAATTTATAAATAAAAACAATAATACACAGCACTGATGTTAGAATTATTGATACATTCGGTTTTATAAACAATAACAAATAAAGCTTAGTTTTAAAATCATTGAAGTGATAAAGGTTTATTAATATGAAAATAAATAATTTTAAAGCGGCCAATATTTAATAAGTAGTTAAGGAATCTAGTTGCAATTTTTTTTTCTTTGGCAACCATAATATAAAAAAGAATACACAATCATAAATATAAACAGGAATGAATAAAAGATTATATTGTGTTGTTGGAGGCCCTCGAGGCTTAGAAAAAACCCACAAAGGGTTAACCTCTGAGTGGCCAGGCCATTTCACGAAAATTCACTAAAAAAGCACCTCTTTGAATTTTGAATTGAATGTTTTGTTGATTAATTTTGAGCTATCGTATATATTATTGACTGAAACACGTTCCTAGAACAATAAAGTATGTACCAATACAACATTACTTGCATTAATTACGTAAATTAATAGGTTTTAGTCGAGGAACACGCATAAATTTTGATGGCTAAAATTCGCGGCAAAAATGACATTTCTATGTCATCGATAAAATCGTTTAAAAATATTCTGGGGTTGCAAGGAGAATGAAATTTATACGCATCTCACAGAGTAATGTTGACGCAAGCGATTCTGACCCTGTTCTTCGTACAAATTCTGTACATAGAAGGGCCAAAATCGCAGACAAACAGTTTTTGGTCGAAAATTTTATTCAAATTTTTGAATTATTTTCTCGCGCATGCGCATAATACGCACGTGCCCGCGCGTCTCCGGCTCATTGGAGGTTAATACAAAGAACGAAAGAATTAAATAATGATTATAAAATTATATCAAATTGTTAAAAACAAAATTACAAACATATAACATTTAATTAAGTACACATAGTATTTAAAAATATTAATTCCATCAAACCTTCCAGACAAAGTCCCCGCTGGAGGTGGAGCTGCAGTTGGAATCGTCGCTCTCGGAGTCCCAGTCTTTGAGGCGCTCGGGGGCCACGTGGCCGATATCCTCGATGGCCCTGGTGCCCCTGACAGGCTCTTCCGGGCGCTCTTCCTCGCTCCTCCCCGCATGCTCCGACACCGGCGACATCTCGCTGAAGGAGGTGGACATCAAATCGTCATTGGATGGCCCTGTAATTGAAAATATTATTAAAGGAGGGAGGCGGTTATGCGTACCGCCACCCTGGGAACCATTTATTGGATAACCAACACCTCTGCCAAAGTTCACCCAAATTGGTTAGCTATGTTGGTGACTTAGCAGGGGTGCCCGGGTTCATGAGGTGAAGTTTGTATGGGTCTTGGCGAAATGGATGCGTCCGCCCACCAGTTGCATGGCAGGCTGGATCGAGAGAGAATGATTGAGGGAGTCCTTTTGACTTCTCCAGCCATACTCGGAATATCCACGTGTGAATAACTACGTGTTTTGTCAGACATAACTCTTGCTATCGAATCGGGAAAACTGGCACTCCTTTCAATCTTGGACATGAGTGCCGCTTTTGACACAATCGACCATGTTTTTCTTATTAAACGATTAGAAGAATCCTTTGGTTTAAATGGTGGCGTTAAAAGCTGGCTGACATCGTACTTGGGTAACCGTATACAAGCCGTAAAGGTAGGGAAAAACCAATCAAAATATGCAACCCTTTCATCTGGAGTACCCCAGGGGTCTGTTCTGGGCCCACTTCTTTTCATCCTCTTCACAAATGATGTCACTAAAATAATCGAATCATTTGGCCTTCTATCTCACTGCTACGCTGATGCCCAACAAGTTTACTTTTACTACTTACCAGAGGAAGTAGACAGTCTAAAAACTCGCATAATTGAGTGTCTAGAAGCAATTACCCGCTGGATGACCTTAAATAGATTAAAACTTAATCCGTCAAAGACTGAGTTTCTTTGGACCGCCACAAGCAGACGTCAGCATAACATTGATAACTCCCCAATAACCATTTCAGGAAGCAACATCACTCCAAAGACTTGTATAAAACTACTAGGTGTCAATCTGGATGCTGATTTTTCCCTTAAAACTCAAGTGAACAGAACCGTAAGCACGGGATTTTTTCAATTAAGGCAAATTAAAGCAGTAAGGAGAAACCTGCCAACAGAGGCGACTAAATTACTATTCAATTTGTATGTGGTTTCACACTTAGATTATTGCAACGGAATATATGCAAGTCTTCCAAAATATCAAATCAACAAATTACAATCCGTTTCCAACGCTGCGGCAAGACTTATCACCGGCGTATCTAAATATTCCCATATTTCAGAGCATCTCAAAAATCTTCACTGGCTTATATGTCCTGAAAGGATCCAGTTTAAGCTCTGCTGGATAGTATTTAAGTCCCTTAACGGAATGGCTCCGGCTTACTTATCGGAATTGTGTATTCCAGAAAATTCCAATTCTCGACAGTCAACCCTAAGGTCAGCAACGTCATCAGCTATCGGAAGGAAAGGAACCAAAGCGCACACCAGATACTAAGTTCGGTGAGCGCGCTTTCGGATTGTCAGGACCTAAAGCCTGGAATGGACTGCCACATGACTTAAGAATGATCACAGACGCGGCGGAATTTAGAGCTAGACTTAAAACTCACCTTTTCAGACAGTCGTATCCATAAATTCAAAATCTTTCACCTTCACATTCAATACCCGCGACACCGTAAATAACTAACCTGTAAAAACGTAGACAGAAAAAAATAAAAATAAAAAATGTAAGCATTTGTGAAGGTCATTTCATGAACATTCTCCAGCCCTAAAGAGTCCTAAATTCTCCATTATTTTACAATAAATATCAACTATACTTTTGCCACCTAAATTCTCCAGTATTTTAAAATAAATACCAACTCTACTTTTGCCACTAATCTATTCATCAATGTATTACTAACAGTGATGAGGGTAGTAAATAATGTAAAATCATGCAATGTCCAGTGTGTTAACTATAATGTCCTCCGAGTGCAAAGCCGTATCTTCTCCAAGCATAAACTTTCTAATTAAAGTGTGTTTATTGGAAGTGACCTGCCAGGTAAGTATGTTTCTGTATCCATTTGTAAATAGTAAAATTAGTTAGAACCTAAGCATTCCTAATAAATTGTACAGCGCCCTTGAGGTGATTTTTCACAAAAACGGCGCTTTATAAATTGTCCAATTATTATTATTATCACTTGCACCGCAGTGGGAGGGATGGATTCATACGTCTGTCACCCCTGGACACACTGACCCCCAGATTCCTACCAATCCCTCATACCCTTTTCCTTCCCAGAACTTCCTCGTCTTCCTTTTCTAAAAAGACCCTCAACACAGCATCCCCAAAGATGACATAGACCCTGAGGGGAATTATTTTCCCCAGGGCCGCCTGTGTAGAGCTAATGTAAAAAAAAAAAAATTTCCACACGAGCTGGAACTTTTCGATTGGAGCCGATGAATGTGTTCAAAAAGAAGTTTTTTAAATCCGATAAAAGTGTTGTACTACTCACCTGTAATAATATTAAAGCAGATTTATTTTAATTCTATATTTAAAATGTGCATATAGATTGTCAGCAAAAAGTAGACAAAAATGGAGTGAGCTGCAATCATTTTTTTAAATGGCAATACCGAGACGGTTGAAGGAGAAATAAGATATGTTTAACCCTTTCCGACCGGCTTCATACGAGCGTGAGTTTGTCTTTAAAAAAACTTGACAGAAAATAAATCTTTTTTGGGAACAAAACCGGTGTCGATGGAACGTGCGGGAGCTGCTCGTGTAGGGTACCTTCACGCGCATGTGTTTCAACCAGTAAGTCGCCCAACACCACGAGGTTAATTAAGAGCTTTACTGGTGGGGCCCATCAAAATTTGGACATTTTTTTGCCGGTTGGAAAGGATTAAAAAAGCACAATGATCGAAGTGAACATTTTTGAGGTTACTATTATTACAACATGTAACTGATTTTTTTTCATATTCATTTGACTGTGTTTAGGAAAAAGGAGGAAAACCTCAAATTTTGCAAAAATCACTTTTTTAGATAATTGTTATCTTGAGCACCAATAAACATCCTGAAGAAAGGAATCAGACTACACATATCTAAATCTTTGTAAAAATTCAGTTTCAATATATAAAATTCAAGGATGTCTAAAATACATGGCGAGGAAAAACGACTTAACCCACATCTGTGTTTGTTCATGTTTCATTTTATGAAAAGGCAAATGTAGTAAGGCACTACCTTAACCGTAGAGGGTGGCAAGAGACTTTAATAAATACAAATATTTTTTTTGTTAAATCCAACACGTAAAACATACCACACTTGATAAAGTGACATTATTATTTTTTGTCTTTAACTAACCTGGTAGAGGTAATATCTGAAAGCAAAATGAATATTTAAGATCAACGCTGCAATTGCAGTGCTTCATACTGTGCGTAGGCTTGATTCTTCAACACTGCAATTGCAGGGCTCTGGCCTAAGGGTTAAATGTATTGAGATTACAGATATTTTCATCCCCTAGAAAATGCAGCAGAAAATGATCTACTAACGGAATGCATGTACGGTCAGGCCTTCTTCTTGTATTTTATAGGGAATTATTTAACCCGTCTGCTTGGTTCAATATATTTGCACCTCACAATACGGAAGCCTCAGTTTTGCGCGTAAAATCTGAAACCGTCACTTTGGATCGAGATTGTAAAATATCTATGCAAGATAGCTTTCATATTTTAAAGACGATAAGAAGCATTATTTCGTTCTCTTTCTGGTTAAAAGAAAAAATACATATGTTTGCATGAGAGGAAGAGTGATATATAGCTTTTAAAATGTAAGGTCGGTCGGGACGTTTTTGGTCTTATGAAAGTATAACGCGATTACGTGTTTTGGGATGTATTTGTTCCTAAACAAGCAAACGGGTTAAGTTAAGTTCAGTTTTTAAAATAAAAAAAATGGCAAGCAGATGAATCAAAATTATATGAAATAATAAATGTAGTACCGGACGGGTGAACGAGGAAGACCCTATTCAAGAACCTATTCCGGCCGTCTTCTTCTTCAAAATTAAATTTATAAATAAAATATGTAAACGAAGACGAGGAAGTGAGTTCCTTCTGAGGTCGTCCTCGTCTTCTAAAAATTTGCTTTTGGATTAGTTATAAGATTAATTTCACTATCCTTATGTTTGTAATATGTTTTAGTTTAATAAAAACTATTTTTTTATATGAATACGGGCCATGCGGATAGGTCGACGACGGGAATAGGTTTTGCTGTGCCAGCCCTCGTTTTCGACTTATGCCACTGCCGTCCAACATGACTGGCGGGGTGCGGACGGCCCCCGCTTCCCTACCCTTCCCCGCACCATCCCTCTGGGTGAACCAATGGGAACGCTCCATCATAGCTATGGGTATTTCGAAGGGAGGAAAATTTGTAATGAATCTTGATATCAAATTGAATTGCGAGAGTTCGGTCCAACATATCGGCAAATAAACGATATGGATGTGTAAGCCGAACTCTCGGTTATCTAATACCAAATTGTAACTTTGGCTAAGTTTAGAATTAAGAGAAATATTCAAGATTCCCCCGAATAATGTGGGTTCGGGGGGCCCACCAAATGTTGTATAAATTAGATGGAGAGAGGTGATGGAGTTCAGAGGAAAGCGCAGGAATAGGCGGACAATTGTTGCTATTGTGACCTCTGCTGTTTGGAACACAGCAGAGGTCATGACCCGCTAAAACTCGGCCTGCTCGGAAGGAAGGCGGTTAGCTGCGCTAACCCTCGCCCGAAGCGAGGGTGTAGGTCCGGGCTATAAATACGGTGGTACAAACCATGTACAGTCACATCAAGATCATTACAATTCAAACTCGTACCGTAGCAACAATTCTCCGCTCTCCTGCCTGACTCTTGGACCTCTCACCGGACTTCAACCTGGAAACTTGGCTTTGATTTTTGCCCCCCTGGACCCTGCCTCTTCCCCGCTGAAGACCTCCACCCTGGCAGTTCACCAGCTTCCTCCCGGCATCTAGCGGCTACAAAGGACTTCCCGGCGCCCTATTTACAGTCTGTGTGAGAAGACGAGGACGTCTCTCACAAATGTATAATAAATAATAATAACTTAGTTCATTTGGGACAGTCACTTATTTGGGACAAAATATTTGAGCCTGATGCTTTTCAATTAAATGGAATCAACTGTTATTGTAAAATTCATCATAAATTATTGTAAAATTCAAGAATAGGATTAAAAAAATAATAAAAAATTGATAGTGGCACAAAAACTCTAGATTCCTGGCTTTTCTTTCAGATAACAACTCATATAATGTATTTCAATAATTACATGCCTTATTATCTTCCAAAAACCATTATATAGATACATAAACTTATATAAATAGATTTTAATTCAATGCACTTTTGAAAGAGGTTAATTTCTTGAAGTAGGATTTCACAAGAACATTCCAAATAGTTACAGTAGTTTAATGATGATTCACACCTGATGGCTGTGCAAAAATTGCATTATTCATGCAAAATTCAGGGAAAAATAAACTGATGAAATACTTAGATAAGTATTTTTATAAATCACAGTTTTAAATATTCCTTGTAAATTTTTTTTACTTAATTGCTTTTGTAACATAAGAATTCAAAAACAAAACAAACAAAAAAAGTGGATACTAGTTGTCCCGCACCAGAGGGGGTAATACAACCCCTTAAACAAGAGTTGTGTTATAACTAAGTTGTCTTTTACATCACATACTCTATAATTTATGTAATCCTGATGCTATTTCAGATATTAACCCGTCAAGTCTATTTGTTCGGTTTTCAGAACATGTCATACAGGTCTCATAGAAATTGTTGTGTCTCCTTTACTATCATGATTAGAAATATGATCTAAACGGTGTTAGAAGGAGAAAACACCACACTTTATATTTAAATCTAAAAGTTAACTTCAAAATAATTCAAATGTACACCTTCATGAAACTGCAATTCGAAAAAAAATTATGAAACTTTGAAATTTTTTTATTAATTGTTTCTACATGAAACGACAAAAAGTCAATTGGTGATAAGTTGAACCTCTTATAACGAGTTTAATTCGTTCCAGAAGCTTCCTCGTTATGTGAAACACTCGTTAAGCGAAACAATTATTCTGTATTATAACAATTATAAGTCAATGTAAAATACAATAATGCGTTCCATGTCAAAAAAATACTCATTTTCTTTGTAATGTTTATTCAAATAACTATTCATGTTTTACAAAGGATAATTTGAAATCTCTCTGAAAATTCATCTCACAGTAGTGAAAACCTTTTGTATGTTCCGATTGCAATTAATTATGTACTAGAAAAGAGACTTTAAAAACCCACAAGTTTACTCAAAGTGAAGAAAAACCATTTTCATGTTCCGACTGAAACTATTCATGTTCTCGAAAGTGACAATTTAAAATCCACATGCTGACTCACTGTGGAGACAAACATTTTTCATGTTCCGAAATTTTATAAATAATTTTAAAAAATTACAAATAATGTCTGAATACAAATTTGGAAAAATGTATGATCATATGATAAAGTACTGATGGGACTTCTTCGTTATGCAAAATGTCGCTCGTTTTGCGAAAAGTTGCTTGTTATGGGAGCGTTTTTTCACAATCTGTTTTGCTTGTTATGTGAATTACTCGTTATGGGAGATTGTTATCATACAATTAATCCAATTTTATTTTATCACAACAACTCTAGACAAGTACCTTATTATAAAAGTGATTGTTTGGGTGAACGTCACTTTACTTTTTTTTTAAATGTGGAAACTAAGCGATTCACTTATTTTTCGAACACTGAGAAAATAATAAATAAGAATAATAATTAACGAGCAGGAAAGGAAGCAATTTCACTTGCTGACGAGAGGTCTATGGAGGCAGACCGCTTTTCGACGGTCAAAAGTGATCTATTTGATTTTATAAAAATGTAGAATCATACGAGTACTTTGTCGATTATCAGGCGATTTCGCAATCATACGACGAGTTCATAATAGAACTGAATCTCTCTTGAGTGGTTGCGCTAGGAATTCGGCGTGAAACAATGTTTTTCTTTAAACTAAAAGGCACGCGTGTACTGCAAATATCAGAATTTGAAACGGCGTGAAACAATGTTTTTCTTTAAATTAAAAGGTACGCGTGTACCGCAAATGTTTTAATTATTGATGGATCACTATGCTGTCCGCTATAAAATCATACACAGGCCAGAGCACCCGCGTATTTTCGTAAATCCACCGACAGGATAATTGACCCCTCATGCGAACCAATCTTGGTATCTGGAGTTTTTCAACATTTAACAGGGAGACTTGACTCGCCAGGGCTAAAATTGTCCATTGGTTGGAGCGGTCTCGTGTGATACATTACCAGCAGAATTCCAGACAGATGGGAGTTCTTCGGTACGGGTTCACCCTACAAGGTGCTACGGGTTCACCTACACCTCAGCTCACTTACAAGGTGCTCGTAATGAAAGGTTCCACTGTAATCCATTTATTTGAATTTTATTGTAAAACGGAAATATTTGACCTTCTGACATAATACGGTCGAGGCCTGAGGGGTTAAATAACATCTTTCCAATTCCGATGAAATTACCCTCACTAAAACACATACATTGTGTCAGAACATGCCGTGTGCTGGGATAGATTGCGCTGAAAAGTTTAAAGAAAAATAAATTAAATTAATGTCTACCGGAGAAATGTATTTCGCTAAGCGGGGAGTTCCTCTTCTGCTTCAGGTAGGGCCCCGCCTCACTGCTGAGGTCCTGCGGCACCACCACGGCCGTTTCCTTGAACGTCTCGAAGGTCGGAGACTCCTTGACCACCGTCTCCAGCAGCCTGTCCAGGTTCTGCGCTCCCATGTTGAGGCCCGTGTACTCTGCGTACTCACTCAGGTTACTGGAGTAGGCTTCAAACTCCTCCAGGTTTAATTTATTCACATCCTCTGAAATTTAATCAGTTGTACGTAAAATAATAGGTTGGCATCATCAATCAATCAATTGTTATTCAAATTGGGTTCACTGTAATACATAGTGATGGGCGTAATCGATATTAACATATGAAAATATTCAATAGGTGGGTAATGTTCTTATCTATGGTCATCCAGCTTGACTCACTTGTTCACAATCGAAATATTTATTTTTAACTTAATGAGTAAAACCTCAAATTGTAATATTTAATTAAATGAAGTCAATAATAGCGAAACTCAATCAAAACTCTGGAAACAAAAAATCAGAAAAAGACACAGTCACATCAGGGACACGAACCCAGAACCTTCGGCTTTCCGGGCCGCAACTCTACCAACTGAGCTAATGTGTCCATATCCAATTCTGTCATTTTTAACTATATCCTATTTCTTAATTAAATATTACAATATGAGGTTTTAACTTGTTGGAGGCCAGGCCATTTAGCGGAAATTCGCGGAACTTCGCAAAAAACACTAAAAAACCACCACTTTGAATTTTGAATTGAATGTTTTGTTGATAAATTTTGAGCTATTGTATATTTTATTAACTGAAACACGTTCACATCACAATAAACTATCTACGAAAACCACATTACTTGCATTTATTACGTAAATTAATAGGTTTTATGATCGTTTTATTCGCGATACACGCATTTATTGCGACCGTTAAATTCGCGGCAAATTCTGACAGCCGATTGTCATAGAAAAAATCGTTTTAAAAATATTCCAGGGTGACAAGGTGAATGAAACTTGTAGCGTCTCCGAGAGTAATGACAGCGCAAGCGATTCTGACATTGTTCTTCATACAAATTGTGTACATATAAGGGCCAAAATCGTATACCAAAAGTTTGTTGTCGGAAATATTATTCAAATATTTGAATTATTTTCTCGCGCATGCGCAGATGCCGCGGCCACCGGGTGACAAGCGGCCGCCCAGAGGTTAAATAAATGAGTGTAGAGCAGCGGTCGCCAATTAGCTTTGGTAGAGAGCCGTAGGTCATTTTTTTTGGGGGGCCACACGAATGGTGACGAAACTCGTGCGTGCGCAATGACGCTCGACCTGCTCGGTCAGAGCGCTTGTGACCGCCTGTCTGATTGACCGCCCGACGTCACCGATCGTGCTTTGTGCCCTGCCTAGCAGCATCGTATGGCGCAGAGGTTCCCAACTTTATCAGAAGTATATTTTTCATCAACACTCAAATACACATCAAATAAAATTTACTTGCGCCTGCCAGGATTTGAACTCGAGGCCTCTGGAATGCCATACACAATACACGAACACGGAACACAATACACGAACACGGAACACAATACCCCTCGACCCACGGAGGCCGTCGATATGAACAAAATTCACTCTACCGCCTTACTAAACAATAATAAACATAAATAAACACTCACCGATTTGATTTTGTATTTTACTGAGATTCGGTGAACCGATATTCACCAAGCCAGTAGAATTGATAATATTTCCAATCTGGCCATCCATACTTTCATCGCTGATTTGTTGTGGCGCCATGGCTACATTCTCCATAAAGGAGTCCAGAGAGGGGGTGTGGTCCGTTTCAAATTTGCTTTTGACATCATTCGAGAGCGAGCCATTCTCCAGTAGGAAAATGGGAGCTTTAGGAGTCAGCGAGTTAAACTGTCTCTCATTCTCAAGAAAGCTAACAGTCACGTTATTTACATGCCAATCTCGCACTTGGTTTGTTGATTCTAAAAAGCAAAAGACAACCTTAGTTAATATAAGGTTAATGCACACACTGAGTTACGTCTCAAATAAAATTAATAAACAAATGAAATTACCAGGAAACGAAAGATCATTGAAACTCGAAGAACTCATTTCATACAAGTCCAAAGAATTAATGCTTGGTTCAGCAATACTCTTGGTGTCCTCGCTAGAGTTGTGTGTTTTGTCTGCTGCGCTGCTTTGTCCTGGTGCTTGAATGATGCTGAAGTTCGGCGAACTTATGTCCCCCAGTCCAGTAGAATTACTCTTTGGATTAACCGTTTCTAAAAGAGCTACACAAGAATCTATGGGATTGGTCCCGGAAGTGATCATACTGAAATTTGGAGAGCTAATATTTTCCAATCCAGTTGAATTCTTTTTAATGTCTTGAGTAGTTTCGGGTCCTATGCTTATATAAGAATCTATCAAGTTGGTCCCAAGAGCAGGAATTATACTAAAGTTTGGTGAACCAATATCCTCCAATCCGGTGGAATTCTTTGGAGGTTCTTGAAGCATTCCAAGATTTGTGCTTGCACCATGCTTCAAATTGGAATCTAGATTAGTTTCAATAGACGAAATTATGCTAAAATTTGGAGAAGCTATATCTTTTAATCCAGTCAACTCAGTTTCCTTACTCTTATTTGATGAGTCCGATAGGGGAACCTTAGAAGTTATCGCACTGATATCTATTGATTCAATATCTTCTAATCCAGTGGAATTCTTATTGGTCTTAATTACATGGAGGCCTAAATCAATGTCAGTGGTGGGAATTATACTGAAGTTTGGTGAGCCAATGTCATCTAATCCTGTAGAATTCTTTATCATAATATCAGGTTCGCTACTTAGCTCTTGTTTCTCACTCAAATCTCCGAGAGAATGAATAGTACTAAAAGCTGGCACGCTAATATCTTCTAAGCCAGTGGAATGTTTCTTAATATCTTCCAGCTCATCGCTGTTAGGATCTGCTAATAAATCTAAATCTTCTATAACAATAGATGGAATACTAATCAAACATTTGGTTGAAACATCAGGCAGTTGTGATGTTTTCCCTGTAGCAGGAAGTGTGATGCCCATATTCTTTTCATGCGTTATAAAGTTTTGACCGGCATCATCCTTGAAAGAAATATATGATATTGACGAATCAACAATGCCTTCTAAAAACTGAAACTGCTCATCTATTATATTATCTGGTGATTCTGCAGCCTCTGCAAGGGGTAGACTTCCGTTTTTTTGCATATGATCAACAGATTTTGGTGTCGAGGTCATTACTGTTGTCAATGATTGTTCAAAAGAATTTAAACATAATTTATTATCTGCAACATTTCTTGTCTCGACGGGTTTAGGTAATTTAAAATCATCTTTCTGGTCACCGGAAACAGAAGGAACCGGAACACCTCTAATCGGCGAACTTAATAAACTTTCTATTATCTTGTCCATTTGCGAAGTATCTTTGTGTATATATGAGCCAGTATTCACAGAAGCTTGACTATCCACAGTGAAGGTTTCAACTAAGATGGCAGGGGATTTACCCTCCCTACTCGACAAACTTAAACTTTCTAATAGCTTTTCCATTTGTGGAGTATCTCCGTGTGATATATCAATCACCTCATCAGAATTGGAGAACTGGATTGTGGGCAGAGTTAGAACACCGCTTTCAGCAGCAGATACGGGAGAGTCTTTCAGTACCTCGTCTAACGGAGCAGAGAATTTAACTTCACTGTTGACCAATACGGAGATGCCAGACTCTGCAGTTAAACTATCCTCAGATTTATTGGTCATTGAATTGAAACTTGCGCCTTCAATAGTTGGTTTCATGTTATTAAGCAATAAAAGTTTGGGCAAATCAGGGGAGTTTTTGGCACTGTCTTGCTGAAAAGCTGAAAAGAAATGTTCCGGTTCCGGTTCCTCTCCTTGGTGACCGGTGTAAAATACCTCTGGACATCCCCTAACCATCTCCACAGCTGGGAGCATATTAGAGGGCAAGGCCTGTCCGCATTTCAATACAGGAAAGGGTGTCTTTTCAACAGCATTGGCATTATCAGCAGTATGGGTAAATGTTTGTGATTCTGCAAAAGCATCTCTGGACACGGGACTAATAAGGGTTTCGGTAGAGCAGACATCATCAAAGTTCTCTTCCACGTTGAACAAAGTATCGTTGGAGCACCACGAGTCCATGCTGGGTGTTTTTGTGTGCAAATTGATTGATATGGATCTGTCAGACGGTTTGACATCAGAATCATTGGGACTCGTCAATTCTGAAATGAAAGATGGCTGGGAAACTTTTGAAACGTTTGACAAGTCATCGTGCAATTCCGCTACTTTCTTGTTAAAGTCAATGGACATGTCCTTGAGTGTTGCCTTTTTATCTTCAATTATGTAAGTTTTTGACCCATCATCAGATTCATTTAGTGAAAGCTCAAGGGGTACTTCTTGACTTAATAAATCATCGATCGGCATCTCCTGATTTAAGAAGTCGTCAATTGGAATTTCTTGATTTATAAATTCATTGCTTTCAGAGCTGAGAGACATTTTAGATGCATTTTCCAACGTCTTGCTAATGTTCTCCAGAAGATTATCAACATTTTGAGAGATTTCCTCAGTGGACTTGTTATGAGAGTGTTCCTCATAGAAAGGTGACAGTAAGTCGGAAGTTTGTAACGTGTGCGGAGGGAACTGAGAAAGAACAGGTGTCATTTTCTTTTTAACCACCGGAGGTGCGTTGTCATCATCCAGACCCATATGCTCGCCATCAAAACTATCCAGGCTGTCAGCACTGAGACAGCGCCTGAAAACATACAACATACTTTGTAATTCCAATATCTCCATATAATATTCCAACTGAAACATTGTGCCCCTGAAACAAGTGGGGGATTAACTAAAGCCATTACAAGCAACCATTTCATTCTGAATGGTGATCTCTCACTATGAGTAACTTCCACCATGAAATATGCTGAAAGAAGTGGATGATTAACTAAAGCCATTACAAGCAACCATTCCATTCTGATTGGTGATCTCTAACTATGAGTAACTTCCACCATGAAATATGCTGAAAGAAGTGGATGATTAACTAAAGCCATTACAAGCAATCATTTCATTCTGAATGGTGATCTCTCACCATGAGTAACTTCCACCGTGAAATATGCTGAAAGAAGTGGATGATTAACTAAAGCCATTACAAGCAACCATTCCATTCTGAATGGTGATCTCTCACTATGAGTAACTTCCACCATGAAATATGCTGAAAGAAGTGGATGATTAACTAAAGCCATTACAAGCAACCATTCCATTCTGAATGGTGATCTCTCACTATGAGTAACTTCCACCATGAAATATGCTGAAAGAAGTGGATGATTAACTAAAGCCATTACAAGCAACCATTCCATTCTAAATGGTGATCTCTCACTAAGAGTAACTTCCACCATGAAATGTGCTGAAAGAAGTGGATGATTAACTAAAGCCATTACAAGCAATCATTCCATCCTAAAGAACGGGCTCTCACTAAGACACTCACTAATTTCCACCATGAAATATGAAGTGCAAATTTTGAAACTCGCTTAAGAAGCCCTCACCACTTATGCTAGTTTGGTTTTTACTACAGCATGGTTTTTACCTTGACAAACAAACTTGTCCCTGGAAGACTGAATTTGAAAAATGGTCCAAATTATCCCAAATAAGAAGATTTTCCCGGTCTTTTGGAAAGCCTTATAAGATAGTCAAAATTCTAAACGTGAAATAGCCCGTATAAATTAAGTAATAACAGCTTTACTTACAAAAAAACTTCCAAGACCCTTAAATGGTGTTTTTGTTAGATATTAAGGTTTTGACATGTGATATTTTACGGACGGTTCATATGATTTATTTATTTATTGTAAGAAACAAACAGCAATTTATATACAGGTGAGTTATACAAGAGGTTAAACATGAGGTAAGCCAAAACAGTTATGATGTTTTTGTACATAATTTCTGTTCTAATAACCAATTACTATTATTTATGTTATTTTTTGTTGATATTAATCCTTTCAATAATGTCTTATTGTTAATTTAGTTTTGCTTACAGTTAAATATAGGAATTGACTTTTCCGCGCGAGTTTAATAAAACTTCCATGAAATTAATATTATTTAATAATTCAACGTTATCTAATAGCCTTGCGTCTGTCTGCGTGATTGAATTTAAGAATCCGGCTTCCAACGCATGTCTGCCCTGCGCCTTATCTGTTTCACCATATAAACATCCGTGTATGTGGATTTTCAGACAAAGCTACCGTTGTAATTCGGTTTCTAATTCAAGAATTCGACACAAGATGACGCCACTTTGACGTGCCCTTCCTAGGTTCTACGAATTTGTGAACCTGGAGTATCTCCCAGATTTCGAAAGATTGACGGTAATAGGTAATACTCAGTTGTATCAAGCGGCTATATAATAATATTTGGATGATTTATATAGCGCCGTTTTTGTGAAAAATCACCTCAAGGGCGCTGTATATATATTACATATTACGTCGTCTCCCGTCCCAGTTACTTTTTCACGGTGACTAGCCATCAAGCCATCACTGGTTGACACGTTGACAGTGGATACGAGGAATGGGCTAATTTTGGAACCAGTTCCTATTGGATTTACAAAATGATCACCAACACTAACTAAGCGAAGCTGAACGACCGCAGGGCCTAGCAGTAAAAACCTGCGGAGCGGATTTTTAACTGCTGATATAAATAAATACCTTATGCGTGTATAGTAAATACAAATTCGAAAAATCAACATTAAATTGTGCAAAAATGAATCCAAAAGGTCAGATTTTTTCAGTTATTTTGAGGAATTATTATACATTTTTTTAAAATTATTAATTGTATGAAGAGATAAATTCTTTAAATAAAAAGACTGTGTTTTTTTACTTTAAATTTTCCCAAATTTTTCGAAGTTTTAATAGAAAATGTTTGGGATAAGCTCTTTTTTAACTTTTTTCATATTTGAAGCTTAAAATCCTGCAGTTTTTAAACACTAAAGTATATTTCAAATTCAAAAATCTAAAACGAAATTTTATCTAATTTCTAAAATGGTATTTGTTTTAAAATAAGAAATATATATGACATTTAAAATACCTTGGAAAACTTCATTGAGAATTTACAAATAAACAAATATACACTGCAGATAAACTACCCTCTTTGGCTGTATAGGCAATGTTTCTTTCCATGAACAATTTTTTTATCAGTTTTAATTAGTAAGGTTTTACGTACACGGTCGTTTATCAATTGACTAAAATTTTCACAACTTTTTTTAGTAAGGCTGTAAAAATATAAAACATTTTAAACCCACAACCTCTAGGTCCAGAGCCAGGGAGTTTATTCTTCATAGTTAGATTCCAAAAAAACATAATCTACATGTTAGGTAACGAGATAAAGTAACAAGACAGAGTATGATAAAAGTAGAGGTTAGGTTAAGTTTTTCACTTTTCTTGACTTTATTCACTGTTTTGTTTTAACATAGCAAAATCATGATACTGATAATATCAAAAATAAACCCACTGTCTATCAAGGTTGCTAGGTCCGGCTTCGTTGAGCACAAAGGTCCGGTTGGAGCAGTCGGAATGGGTGTCATCGTCCGACCAGTTCTGATGGCGCTCCTCGTGCCTGGAAACCAGTTGCGTGTTGATGGCCTGGCACACTCCATCGAAGGGGAGGATGTTTTCAATGTTGCTGGTCTGCTCGCCCAGGGACAGGCTGTTGGATGTGTCGGTCTTGTCAGCCGCTGGAATAATAGCCGAGATTGGAAACATTCTAACGACTTTTTTCAAATTTTATACTATAAGTATGGGTGGACGATGTTGGCGATACATTGTGCGCAAGATTTCATACTAATTTGTTAATTCAAAATTTATTTTGGTCCACGCACGAAAACGTGTTTGCATAACTTGAACAGCAGTTTCTACATTTTTCCCTGATATGTTTAATTTGATATAAGGGGATATCGTTCGTTAGATAAATAATAAAGGGAATTCCGTCATCTATAGCATTTATTATTTCTTTGCATCACAATAATCTATTAAATACAAAATACACTTGTTACAAATTTATGATATTTCGCCTGAAGATTTTTTTCAAGCTTTTGAAACGATAGATAGAGATGTAATCATTAAAAAACTATCTAAAAATGGACTAAAAGGAAAGGCATTGAAACGGTTCAAGGATTATTTAACTAATAGATATCAAACCACAAAAGTGGGTCAGACAATCTCCGAACCAATGAAGATTACATCGGGAGTACCACAAGGGTTTGTTCTCGGACCTATTATTTTTATAATGTACATTAATGATATGGTAAAAGTATGGCAGACGACGCATTGATATATATAGCAGGAGAAAATTATGAACTCATAATGAATCATTTAAATGAAGACCTACATAATATATCAATATGGCTGAAGAAAAATAAACTAAAATTGAATGTAAACAAAACTAACATTGGAAAACAAGTATAACGCAAACAAAAAAAGACATATTGATAGACGGTGAAGTTTTGAAAGAAGTATTTGAAATTAAATATTTGGGAGTAATAATTGACTCCAAATTGACTTTCGCTCAAAATACAAAACCAATTATTAAAAAAATTGCCAAAAACATTTCGCTGTTGTCTCCAGTAAAAATGTGTACAACGCATTCATTGTACCACACATAAATTACTGTAGCAGCATTCTATTCTTAGCCAACGACGGATTGATGAAACAAATGACAATTCTACAAAACAGATCTATGTAATGAAGATAAGGTATATGTAGGTACGATTGTTACTTTTGGAGACGGTGTCAGTCAAGGTAGGTTTGTAACTACATACATAGTTATAGGTGAGATGTGCTTGTTTCACACAAGCGACTTGCTGACACCGACTCCAAAAATAACAATCGTACCTACATATTGATGATTAGAAAAAGTAAGTTGATTATGAAGTTGTATAAGAATACAAAATTATTTTTTTACTTTTTAGTGCATTTTTTGAAGTCGTTTTTTTGTTTTGTTAAATTTTTTGTTTATTTTTTGATTTTTAGTGAATCTGAAGTACACTAACTAATTTGTCTGAATATGGGTAAACATACTAAACGTGCTGCTCATATGAGACAGACCTAATTTGACCATAACGACGTTAGGGTCAAATTAAGAGATTCGGCCGAGTTTCGTTAATTTGTCATGGATCCGATAATCAGAACCTAACCAAACTCTCATCAAATTACCTTTGAAGTACATCCTTTTCAATAAAAAAAAGAATCATCGAAATCGGTTGGCGTGATATTGAGTTATTCGTCCATTTGTCGCGCACATACTTAATGCAAATTTAAGACTTATAAGGTTTTCTCATGGATGCCATTGTCGGAACTGGACCAAATTAAAATGGGACCACACGGGAAGCACCAGCTTTCAAATAAAAAAAGAATTATCAATATCGGTTCACCCAGTCAAAAGTTCTGAGGTAACAAACATAAAAAATAAAATAAAAATACAGTCGAATTGAGAACCTCCTCCTTTTTGAAGTCGTTTAAAAAATAGGTACACTTCAGTCAAGAAAATGTTGAAGGAGTTAAATATCTTGTCATTTAAACAAATTATTTACTTCAATACTATATTGTTAATCCACAAAATAATCAATGGCCATACGTCTATTGAATTCCTAAGAAAAATTGATAAAACTACAATCAACAACACGAGACGAGGAAAAGAAATGAACTAAGACTCACCTTCAGGAAAAAAAACACAGAGTCAAAAGCCATTGATGTACGGAGCATTGAAGATATTTGGAGAATTACCAGAAGAAATAAAATTGGAAGAGAGCATAAAGGCATTTAAAATTAAATTGCGAAGATATGTGATTGATTTGGTATAGATGTGTTATTTAAGTGTATGTATATATGTATAAGGATTGTATTAGGACATTGATAACTTTGTACCTATTTAAAATATCGCAATAAAACAACTTTGGGGTTTCACAAATCGCAAAATAAAGAATTTAGTTTTATTTTTGGAATTCCCTGATATCATAATTTTTTTTTGAAATTCCATGACATTTCCCTGATAATTCCAGGTTTGGTAAAATTCCCTGATAATTCCAGGTTTTCCATGTCTTGTGGCCACCCTGCAGTTATACATCGTCTTATATTATCTTAACAGATTGCAATTTTTAAAGTCCTTATTATATGGGGGTATTTCAATAGAAGATGCTCTGAGGAACTAGTGTCATTGATTCCTTCGGAACCGGTGCTTATTCAGCAAACACGTGCCCAACATTTGTATACAGTTGACATTAGCTCACTCCTTTCAACAATGTCATATATCAAAAAACATGATTTTTCAGGAGAGCGTTTTTAAAGTTTAAAAATAGAATAAAATGTATTAAAAATAAATATCAAGCCACCTGTTGTACTTTTTATTATGCAACAGATCTTCTTAGATAAAACCTGAAGTTTTTTCTCTGTTTTTTTTTTTTTTTACAGTGAATACCGCACAAGAACCTCAACTGCTCCCGTCTGGAGCCAGTGAGACTATGGCATCCCCAATTGGGGTATGTTGTGAGGCTGAAGGTAGTGGGGAGAGGAAGGAGGTGGGGAAGAGGAAGGTTGGGAAGTACCTGGCTATTCAGATCTGTTCACCAAACACGGCTAAAGCCATTTTCAAGCAACGTTTCAATTCTGAATGGTGGTTTTACACCAGGGCGATACTAATAGTATCTTCCACTCTGGAACATGCTGCAAATATACTATATATTATTTTAAAATGAATTAATTGTGAAATAACACAAATTAATCAAATAAAATTTATTTGCGCATGCCCGGTTCGAACCCGCGACCTCCGGATTGTGAATCAAGAGTCTTACCCACTGGACTACGGAGGTCGTTGTCTACGTTGAATAATATTAAGTATACTTTTTTTTTTTTTTAAAACAATACCTTTTGATTTATGACGTTCTTGTTCAAAATTCCATTGATGGTACCTGGAGCGCGATTCCCGTTCTTTTTGCGTTAACCTTAACGCTAGCATTCGCCAACAATGTAAGGTTGCGCATATTGCGCCGCATTACAAGCAAGCGATTCCCGTTCTCCCACATTTGAGCGCTATCCTCACATAATCGTGTTAAGCAGAGAGACCTAGTAAAAAATCCCAAAACATTGGGTTAGAGATTTTTTGAAAACACTGATAAATGAAATACAATCTAATAACGCAAGGTTGTCAACCAAAACTTTTAAAACAATGATTTAACATTATATTGCATTTTAATCACATCTTATTTTATTTTAAAATAACGTATAAAGCCGTTTATCGAAGATTTTCGTTTCGTAAAAAGGTACCTACCTCGCTAGATAGTAATCACTTTGTTATTCCTTCACCACTTCTAAAAGTGACAGATGAATACAGAATGCCGCCCAAGATGGCTGTCAAGATTTCAGTATATTGAAGGGATTAGTTTATTTATGATATTGAGTAATATTGAGTATATCAGTCATGTCGATTCGCTTATTTAACTATATTTTGCTGCACAAAGCAATAATGAGGTAAGTAAATGCTGTATAATGTATCTAAAAGCATATAAATGTACTCATATTTGACTCTAACCCAATTGTCAACAAGATTATGTCTGAAGTTCGACATTTGAGATAACCCCTTTCAAGTAAAAATCGAGACAGTTCATTTAATATTTTACAGAATAATATTATTTTACTGTATTATTTTGTTAAGAAACATAAGAAAAATATATGTAATTAAGTAATGTGACGTTAATTGGCGTAAAATTATTTTTCAGCGTTTTGATCATCAAACTGTTTATTCCATATATATGCTCCTGGCGGATGGAACGTGTATGAAATGGAGAACACTGGCAGTTGAAGGAATCAAGCCCGAATACCTTCCCAATGATGTATGTAACGCTGTCCACATTTGTCACATCGAATCCGTACAACATCATTTCCTAAGAGGAATTGCTTGGAGGTTGGGTCTTGAAAGAGGCAAGTACTCATATGATGAAATTGAACACATTTTAAACATGTCTTCTTTAGAAAAACGTAGAAAGGACTCTGATCTAATTTGCATATTTAAAATTATCAACAGTATTACTGATACACCTGCATTGTTACAACTCGTCCAGTTTAACATCCCTTCCCGTATGCTTCGAAATAATGGATTGCTGTTCCTCAATCAACATTCTACTAATTACGGATACCATTCTCCCTTATCCAGAATATCGAGACTTGTCGATGTAAGTCAAAGCATTGATTTTTTTGGTGTAAAACTAAATGACTTTCGGCAGTCGATATGCAATATTTAAATGCTTCTTTATGCTTTGGACTTGTAGTGTCTCTATATGTACTTTTTATATTTTATATTGTCATTGCTATTAATTTTTATGTGCTCTCCCTTCACTGTCATCTCTGTTTTTTTATTTGTGTTATTATTATGTTTTTAATGGACTGTTGTCTGTAAATTAATAAATAAATAAATGTATTTTTATATTTGTATGGTGCTGTATAATTCAACATGTGTTGAACTGTTTTTTTTTTGGTTAAAAGCAGCACAGCCTATGCCACCTTCTGCAGACAGAATATGCAGAGTCAAAATACCAGATTCTGAGAAACAGAAATTTATTTGCTAGCTAAAATAATATGTGTTATTTTAAATATTATGCAATTGTATGATACAATTTGATGTTTATTTCTTTTACAGACACTGATGCGAGTGGCAGTAGAATTCGCTGTAGCCGATGAGTGATGACTGAAGTTTGACCGCCCGCAAATTGACAGCACGAGGATAATTATCTGGACGTCAACTAGGATAATTCTTTCATGAACAGAATCAGTCGAATGGCAAATGTGCTGGAAGACCTTCCCAATTATGAAGTATGTATTTTGATTAAAAAAAAAACTATGGTATATTGTGTTTCGTAGTGAAATACATCAACTGATATTGATCATTAATTGTTTTTGGTTAAGGTTTAATGGAACCTACGTTAGAATCTACGCATTCACAGATGGCGCCAATTTGATTATTTTAGGTTAAAACACTTATTGTAAGTTTTGCTTTAAAATATTAAGATAATTTAATTGTTTGCGCTCGCACTTATTCAATATGAATATGAATACATAGTTTTGTACATAAACAATTGTTCAAGGAAGGCTTACAAGTCCACTTTTGTATCGGTCACTCAATACAATATTGTATTTGTTAGCCTTTATGGAAAGATTTGAGTTTGTTTTTAGACGAAACTATTTATTCATATTCATACTGAATACATAGAGCTCAAACAATTAATTTACCTTAATATTTTTAAGAGTAACTTGCAAAAAGTATTTTAACCTAAAATAAATAAATTGGCGCCATCTGTGAATGCGTAGATTATAACATTTCCATGTTCCGTTTAACCTTAAACGCAGTATATTAAAGCGTATGTCACCTGTGAATGTAGAAGTAGAAGTCGAAGACGCCCAAGAATGACATGGCATGACCAAGTGAATCAGATACTTTAGTTGGGCCATGTTTGACATGGCCCGAGTAGAGTAGAATAATAGAAGAGCATGTATGAGACGATGTATGAATGTAAACGAGGCAAGGAAGGTATACCAAGTCTGAGTTGTTTGGCAGTCCGTCCTCTCTGCCTACCCCTGCGGAAAACAGCGTGATGGTTAGATATTTAGTTAAATTTCATGTGATATAATTTGATACTTTTATTTCTTTTTCAGAGATTTCTTCTGACTGATGGAAAAGGGCAGTGGTCAATATATGGTACTGTTGCTGATGACTGCTCTAGAGTTATGAAGAAATGCTGGTGACTGAGGCGATGATATCATTGGGATCTCCTCTGCTGAGGATTTCATTTGCATTTTAATATTTAATGAAGTTTCTGAAAGAATTATAAATATATTTTGTGATGTTTTTTTTAGCTTGGTCGAGAGTTTGTACAGGAGTTTGGTTAGGAGTAGACTTGAGAGTGGGTCGGTGGTTTGGAGCCCACACCAAGTGAAGTATTCCCTCATGTTGGAGAAGGTTCAGAAGAAATTTCTGAGATTTCTTTACCTGAGGGAATATGGCTACTACCCGTGGCTCTACCCTACCAACTTTCTCCGTCACCGACAGCATAGACTGTTTTATCTCCCGGCTTGCAGAACTAATTTGCGAATGGTTATGCCAGTCGGGAGAGCTGTCTGGTTGTTAAATGAAATCACTTCGAATATCGATATGTTTAACATCAATGAAGCACAATTCAAACGACAAGCTTTGTTGCTGTTGGTCTAAATCTGTTTATCTTAATATCTGTAAATATTTTCTCTTTTAAAAACACTTTGAAATTGTAATATTTTAAAATGAATAAATAAAATTGAATTGAATTGTATGTTTTGAATCCACCTTTTTATTTGAGTTTTTAGTTATAATGTTGCTGTTGATAGTTAAATGAAAGTAGGGTTTATTAAAGTAGTATTGCTTCACAGTAGAATTGTTTAATTAAGATTATTGATACGTCAAGATTATTAATTGATTATTGACGGCGCTAATCTTTTTAAGATTACAATTTTCATGACATTTTTTTTGGGCTTTAATTAGTGAATTTATTGATTAGAATATTATAATTACAAACGATAATATAAAAGTTCAGGATTCCCCAATTTTTTTTGTATTTTCACAACAGGTTGAACAAAAAAACCTTTCCGGGAAGTACAAAGTTACAAGTAATAAAACATAAGAAAGGCTTAAGTTTATGTAGGGAAACCTAAGACAAAATAAAGTTTTAAGTAATTATTTGATTTATTATCCTTATGTGTTTTGCAATTTATGAGTATTTTTAATAAAATATATGTTTCACTTCATGCCATTTTAATTATTTTTACCTATGAACCATGTTTTCCTATCTCCTTCAGCCAGATATATCACACATACTTTAAACATGTAGTTTATTGTAAATTAAATGACTCTAATCAGACATTTTGCAAGTTATGTACTTTAAAACCCCTCAGGCTAATTTATTTGGTTTTCGGAGCAATTCACACAGGTCTCATAAAAATCGTTGTATCTCCCTTACCATTATGGTTAGAAATATGATCTAAACGGTGTTGGAAAGAGAAAATATCTCGCTTTTTATTTAAATCTAAAAGTTAACCACAAAATAGTTAAAATGATCACCTTTATGAAACAAAAGTTGCCAGTGGCGATTTGAAAGAAAAAACAAGAAACTTTGTGAATTTTTAAAAAATTATTTTACATGAAACGACAAAAAAGTGAGGTGGTGATAACGTTTATAATACATTTGTCTAATAAAATATGTGTGTGTGTGTGTTTTTTTTTTCAGTTCCAGTAATTTTAGTGGGAAAAAACGTAAGGTGAGACATTTTTTATGTTTCAAAACATTTATATTTAGAAAATAACATGGTTACTTCTAATAATAAAATTTGATAGCGTATTTCATCACCTTTCAAAAAAAGTTTTCAGTTTTCGGAAAGGTGCGCAAATATTCCATTAATTTGGAATTTAATGCGAAGCAGTAACATTTTGACCTTCTGAAAAATAGGCCCGAGTTGTGACTAGTTCAAACATCGCAATTCCGGTAATTCGGTCAATTTAATACCATTATTATGTAAAGAATACTTCACTAATCAGGTTTACAGTCAAAACTTACGACAATATTAAGTTTTCTTTTGTTAAAATACGCAAATATCGATAATCGTCGTCAATGTCACACTTTAATGTCAGTCAATTCCTCGCTAATGACAGCCCGTACGGTCTCCTTTAGATCCTTTCCTTTGCGAAGCGCAAAGGAAAGGATTCAACTGTCATCGAGAGAACGTGAATCGCAATTGACGTTAATTTGAAGGAAAGGAAAGGATTACTGCGTTAAAAAGAACCAGAATCGCGCTCCTGGAGTATATCAAAATTTGTCGTTATTTTCACTAAAACAAGTAGAATTCGGAAGTCTGAAATTGAAGTATCTTAAGGTATTTTTTTTCCAAATAGGCACTTATACCTAATTTAGATTATTACTTTACATCTTTCAGTTTGAATTAAAAAATGGGTGTGGAAAAGGCACAGGAATTTAGTTGTTAGGATAAAACACAGATAGAGGAAATATAATTTTATATTCTCAGACAAATTCCAAAAAGTAGTCGGGAACAATAACAATGCTCGTACATGGATAATACATTCAAAGCATAATAATATTTTTCTTTAAAAACTACTTGAATATTCTTAAAAGTTTTTTCACTTTTATAACTTTTGGTATAAATTCTATGTATGTGTAATCCTCGATATCTTAAATATTATTTTATAATCTATGTAAAAGCCCCTACATAACAACAATATAACCCCTACATAATAGCCCCTACATAACAACAATAAATAAATAAATAAATATAAAAGTATAAAATAAATAAATCACTTAATAATACAGTTTTTTGATAACACTAAAGGCACAGTTGCTGTTTTAATTTAAAGATTCTCATGGAAAGTTTTGTAAACTTTTGGTATTAAATTCTTGCATTAGGTTTTATAATGAACAATAATTAATTGTTCGTTATAAAATGAAGGCAGGTTTTAATATCTAAAATAAAACATTTTAAATGCATATTTGAAATATAAATCTAATAGATAATTAATTAGTTATTTAATATTTTAAAATGGATTTAGATACATTTTGAACGTGAAGTCTTTGGATTTAGTCACATTTTGAAACTCATAAACTGTGTTTGATAATACTTCTCTGCCAGGGGTGAAGTGAAGAAATTACATCATTTATATATATACATAGATAAAACATAATTCATATTAACCATAAAATAAAAGTATTTTTAAAGCCAAACATTTATATATTTATTTATTTTAAAATACAGTATTACCTACTACGGATAGTGAAAACAGACTAATCATATTTGTCTATTTTGCGGTATTTCAATATCAGTATCATTTCAATAGCTGGTGGGTAATAAAACTTGAACAAATAGCATTAATTAATAACAATATTGTAAAGGTTAAGGGGATCTTATCGCAATCGCACCATATTTGGTAGTTTTTGACGCAGTTTTTAGAAAATTATTAGAAAATTATAATTGAAATTGAGTTTCCTTTTTACTTGGTAACCAGGTATTCCTGAAACAAATACAAACATGTAATACTTTTATAATTCCATTTACTGCACATTTATTGCATGTACCTACAGTAAAATTTTCTTACCTTCACTGTCGGATGAATTTCTAGATAAACATAAGTTTATCCACTTTTTCCCTCGAGAAGTCATGATCAATCTGGAAAGATAATCGTAAATTACAAATAAATAGACGAAGTATTTGTGACAAAAGAATGCATGCTGGAATATGTGACAACTTACAAACAGTAGATTGTTTTAATGACAGATTCCTAAATGAAACTGCACATTTTCCTAATAACGGCCAAATTTTCTTTAGAAGAATGTCATAAAATAAATTGGTTCAAATCCGCATTGTCTGGGAAAGAAAGTTTTACTGACAATAGTGACATAAGTAAAAATAGTACAATCGATGTCACGCTCTTACAGTGCAAGAACGTCAAAAATCAACATAAACCATGACAGGACGCTATTTATTTTCCTTACAATACTGACATGAAACAAAATACTGCATTTTTGATAAAAAACTAAGAATAAAAAATGCTCTTACCTTGTAGCAATACTGTTTTCTGATGAAATAATACACCATTTCACTAAGCGACACGGACCTTCCTACTCAACAGGTCAATGACAACTAACTTGTGACAGGCTTGAAAAGAACAATCTAGAATTTCTTAAAAATGCGAAAACAACACTTTCTGCCCTCTAGCGGCTAAATATTAAGTTAAAAATACGTCACTTTTGCAGATAGTACTTTTTATGGGCATTCCGAAAACATGCATAACTCAAAATCGACGATTTTTGATATATGACGTTGTTGAAAGGAGTGAGCGATTTGTCATACGAGAAAGGGTCATTTCTATGACTCGTCCTGTATTTCAACAGCTGGGCTGTGAAATGATTTGCCAGCCTCTGTGTTTCCTCCCTCGTACGACATGGTTTTCTTCAAGGCCCTTCCTTTTCACAAAAAGACCCTCCACACCACACATCATCCCCAAATGTGCCATAGGTCCTGAGGGAAATTATTTTCCTCAGGGCCTCCTTTGTAGAGTTAATGTAAAAAAAAATTATATTATTATTATTATTTAAATGTGAATCACCCAGGCCACCGATTTTTGATTTTTTTAATATTTTTGCAAATTTACTTTGTATATCTGAATTTAAAAGGCCGGCCTGCATGTAATCGGCCTCGAAAATTCGTTCATGCGGAAATATGTTGTATTTTTACAAATTTACTTTTAACACCAACCAGAATTTGAAAGGGCGGCTGAGGAACTCGATTTTCAGCAAAATTTTTGGTATTTTTTCTTAAATTTTCGAATTATGTGGAAATTTGTTAGTTCCAAATTTGATTTTTGATGTCCCGTGAATTTTGATTTAATAGGGTTCTACTGTAACACGAGATGTACAGATTTACAAAACATATCCGTGTGCAGGACAGATAGCTAAAAGAGGAACTTATAACCTAATAAATGCATTATTATTGCACTGTATCGATACACATTCAAATCAATAGACCAGCCAATCAGGGAAAGGGGTACAAACCAAGTTGTAGAGAGCGCGGGAGGCGACGTAACCGTCCCCTTTTTTACTGGTTTTTATTTCAATATGCGCTCTTTGGTGGTCAATGTAAGACAGATATCATAGTTTATTCAAAGCATTCTCAAACCCTCGTAGTGCCAAAAATATTGTCACATGGTTTGCCTCCAGCTCGTCCAAAAGATATCCAGATTTGATGTGAAGGCAAGTTAAATAGACTGTTATAGTAACTAAAATATCTGTAGATATAAATATCGTTAGGGATGCTGTCTGTACAGTGTGCAGGATAATGTTATTCAACAGTTGAGGAAAGATTGAAATACAATACCTTTTTCCATTTCTGAGAATTCTGACCAGCTCTCTTCCTGAATGGGGCTCAGCGGAACGACTCCATACATATTATAATGGATGAGCACTTCGTTCCTGACTTGCTGAGGACTGGACTTGACCTCCTCGACCAGGGCTTCCTCGCTGAAGAGGCAGCCGGAGCCGGAGCTGGTACCCGGCTCGGGATGCGTCATGGTCATCTTCTTCACGGTCGGCTCCACAAAACTCTCAGCTCCTCGCTGCTTCATCTCGGGATCTGTCATATCCATAGACCAGTCCTTTCGCGACTCGCCCAGACTGTCTGCGATGTTGTCGTGGCGTATTTGTCCCATTTTCTGAAAAAACAATTATCCATACATTCTAAGTCAATTAGTTTAATATATAGGAGTGGGAAGAGTTGAATGAGACAGTAAACCACAAAAGAGTCAGGCCTAACTCAAAAACAGAGACACCCCGCGGGCCCCCGCTGCCCCACTACACAAAATACAATCACCGCACAATGGCTGTCAAGAGCTTAAGGCTAAACAATAGTCTAGGTGATTTGACTGAATCTAAGGCCCTTTTGTACATGACTCAACCACAAGGAGTCTACAGATATACTACTCTTTATTGCTGGGTTCCTTACGCGGCGCTACCCAAATATACTGAATTTGATCATTTTTAAATGTGCAGCAATGGAGTAAATACGACGTCGAATGACTCTAGCGATGAAAAGAATGTTCTCGTTTATCTTTATTATAAGAATAAAAAATGATATAATAGAAGATTGTGGATTCACCCATATATCGAAAGAAATATTAAGAGCCCGCGAGGGATTTTTCAATATTTAATGTTTTTTTTCGTATTTTTGCATATTTTTGGGTATTTTCGAAGTCATCTGTGTCGATAACAGCACCTCAAAAAAAAAAGTTTGTTATTATTATTATTTTTAAATACATGCATTTTCGATGCCCCAAGTTAATATTAAATAAATATATTTTCTTACTTTATAACTGTTTATAAAAGATCAGTTTTCAAAAAATCGTTAATGTACCACTGATTGTTTTCCATCTGTCGTCATATACGAAAAGAAAAAAAATATTGAAAAATATTTTGTTATAGGAAACATATCAACCTATACCCCCACATTTATATTTTTTTATAAAATGCGCAAATAATGATGTAAAATTATTTTTTAAAACTACGTAAATCGATGTACTTTGAAATCGATTTTATGTATTAAAAAACAATTATTTAAAAAAAATAAAAATAATGTGTATGAAAACAATATTTAAACTATAGAAACTGATAAATAAATAAAATTAATTTTGTGATTTATTGTGTAATATTCCATTTTTATCTGTACCCAAAACAGATAAATGCGATCCCATTTTCAACTTCTATTCATTACGCGAAAGTCAGTCGCCACGAGAGGTTGTCTCGTAACGCTCTGTTCTGTAAAGTAGTATGAAGAATATTTACATGTGTTGGATTTTGTATAGAATACGTACACTCTGGAGGGAAGAAATTCGACCACTGAATTTGTACGGGGAAAGTGAATGAAGTGTGTCAAAAAGATATATTTTAAAACGATTGTGGCAAGGATTGACTGTCATATACTTGTACCTTCTTACATATTGCCTTGTTTGTAGACCCAAATATGAATACAGTGATCACTCGGTTTAACAAATCAATTTTTAACTGCTTTTATGTTTATTTTTATACGTGGGCTTTCGAAAAATATTTTTAATGTTATTATTGAAATCAATTACTGTTTATTAAGTTCTGCTAGATATTTTTAATGATTTTAATTATATGTGTACCGGCAACAATTGTTGATTTGGCGATGACTTTGGTAGGCAAAACTGCCATTAGGTACTTGTAAACAGTAATAAATGAATTTTGAATTATTTTCAATTAGCTTTTATTATTCGGAAGTTTTATTCATTTTGACCATTTTTACTTAGTTTATTTAATTACGAATGCATTACAGAGCAGATGAATGAAGAAAATAGTGTAAGGAGAAGGAATGAGGTGAATGTGTAGGTATGGTAGAAGAAGTCAGGGGGAGAATGGCACGATCAAGTGAAACTGCGCCCTAGGGGTGATTTTTCACTAATACGGCATTATACAAATCGTCCAATTATTATTATTAAATAGTTGAGATTCAGAACTGTACCTAACTGTATAATATTTTTCGATATCTCTGTATCTGGCAGTAAAACCATGTAAAAATTAAACATTTTGTAAAAGCCCATCAGTGCGTTTACAAGAAATAAATTTCCGTGTTGTCTTACTTTTTCGAAGAAGGCATGTATATCATCCGTCATAATATTATTTTATTTTTCAAAAGCGAGTGTCAAGTTACACACGAAATAGGGCTGTCCAAATAAATGGTTAATTATTATTATTCATAATTTAACTAACTAACCATCACGCCGTTTCTCCGCAGGGGTAGGCAGAGAGGACGGACCGCCAAACAACTTGGTCTTGGCACACACTCCTTGCCTCGTTCACATTCATATATCGTCTCATACATGCTTTTCTATTATTCTGACTCTTGATATGGTCCGACTAAAGTATCTGATTCATTTAGTCGTGCCTTGTCTTTCTTGGACGTCCACGACTTCTACCATTCACATTTGCGGTTGTATATTCTTCTTACACTATTTTTTTCGTTCATTTGCTCTACATGCCCAAACCATCGGAGCGTTCCTTTCTTCATCTTACTCATTACACTTACATCAGCCTTGCATTCTTTGTGGATCTCCATGTTTCTCATACGATCCTACATGGTTTTACCACACATACGCCATACATCTCAGGGATCTCATTCTACAGCATTCAGTCTACTTTCATCCTTTCTCTGCCAGTTTCATGACTCACTGCCATACATCAGGGTAGGTACCAGTACTCCATTAATAGAGTTACTGCATTCACCCCTCTTTCAATATCTCTATCAGCCTTCCCATCTCTCGTAAACATACTTCCCAAATACACAAACTCATCCAATTGCTCCAAGTTTTCATCATTCACAACTATGTTGCACATTGTTTTCATATTCTCTCTTTCAAATACCATGGCTTTAGACTTTACTTACATTCATTATTAACTCATTCTTCGTTCACCCTAGATACGAGAGACTGTAGATCTTCCATACTGTGAATATCTCGACCCATCGCCCTGCACTGAGATGGATTCATACGTTTGTTATGCCTGGTTCGATACACTGACCCCCAGATTCCTACCAATCCCTAATACCTATTTCCTTCCCAGAACTCCTTATTAGAACTTCGTCTCCATATTTTAAAAAAACTTTTAAAAATCCTTAAAAAACCCTCCACACAGCATTCCTTAGGATGATAGTGATGATGACAGTGTGATATAATAAGTCATTATTATACATCAGCTTTCACAGGAGAATACCTTTATTTCATAGGAAATAATAACAATGTTAATAATAATACATAACGACTACTTAATGTAAAAACCTAAACTTTTAAATAAACAAATATATTTTTCAATGGTGTTTTATATTTCCGTGTGTTGTGACGCCCTGGGGATTATTCAACTGGCGGGCGCAGACATCCATCGCGAAGACTTGTTGTCACAATGCGGGTGTTCTTCTTGGGTGTTGACAGTTAGCAGAAAAAAATCCCGTATTTATGGAAAATTTAGCTTACTTGTAAAATTTGGGAATATCGATTCACATGTAAAAGAAATCAATATGTCGCTAATATTTTTCATATTTAGAAGATACAGATTTTTGTAGAACTTCTAAAACTTTTTGTAGTTTATATTTTTTAAATAAAAAAAATATATATAGATTGAAGTGTTAAACCAATAAACAACTCACGATTTGCTTCTAAAATCATACCAGTTGCATAGTGAATTTCTGACAGTTTTTAAAAAGTTGTTCAAATAATATTTTTTTAAATGATTTTCTTAGAAATAGGGAATCTTAAGGGAAATTTTCCCACGTTATGGGGAAAAATAGAAATCCAACGTTCAAAACGACCGGCCAAGATATAATATGCCAATATTTAATTTGTGATCGGGAATGATTGTGTAACTTCGGATTTTTACGAGCGGATACTATTATCAAATCCATTTTTAGTAACCATTTACAATAAATTTTGATAGAATTGAGTTAAAAAGCGATGAGGGCGACACAAGCGACAAACAATTAAACTATTTTAGCAAATTTCAATAAAACCGATTGTCCTGCTAGGCTCTTAACTGTAGGGCATTCGTTGCCGCCAGGGAATTGCATGAGAATGATAACAAGTTTCATTCTTTTTACTGAATGTCATAGGATTCTCATTTAAATTTCGTGTAGTTGGTAACTCCTAGTATGTATTCATATAAAAAATAAACTTTTTTTTTCAACATCAATCCATGCCTTCTCCACTAAATCCTTTCGTACATATTCTGATAAAGTGTAGTTATACAGGGTGTTAAGGGACGTACTTGACTTACTTTAACCAGTGATTCCTGACATTATTTGGAGTAAAAAATGTAAATGAAATTTTGGTCTCCGGTGACATTTTTGATGTTTTTTTTTTTTTTTTTTTTCTACAAAAACATAAAAAAATGGTAGTTGTTGAACAGTTGGAGGCAGGGTAAGGGGTTCGTCGGACACCCGGCTGAGTGACCAGTGACAACATGTGGAAGAAATTTTTTTTTGTTTGATTTTGAAGAAAAAAATTTTGAAAAAAAAAAAAAAAGTCGTCAAAAAAAGTCACCGGAGACCAAAATTTCATTTACATTTTTTACTCCAAATAATGTCAGGAATCACTGGTTAAAGTAAGTCAAGTACGTCCCTTAACACCCTGTATAAACATGTATTTTTTTCTGCAAGACTACAATACTACCGCTGCACAGAAACACGCTGTTAAATTAGCTCCAGCTTAAAATTAAAAAAGTAAATAATCAAAATGTATTTTGACAAAAAAAATAGTGCTTTCATACATACAGAATTGCACTAACAGTGCAGTAGAGAAGTTTTAAGCTGTTTTAGAACGTCAGATTTAACCTAAATCTGATATTTATAATCCCGAGTTGCTGTCAAAACAATTGATTAATTATCATTGTCACCGATCACTCAGTCCGAACTCTGCTTGTGTGTGTCGTGTGTGTGTGACAGCTGACTCTACGAAGTCCGCCTTACACAGCGCAGGGCCGCTAAACCTTTTTCAAACCGCACATCTCGAAGCAGTAAAATGGACACTTGTAATACATATTCCTTTATCACTACGGCAAACAACATTATTTTCAACTTTACATACTACTATATGGATCCAAGCAACAAGTTCACCAAAGAACAGATGGGGAAATTATCACCAAAACTTTCCGAATTACTGGGCAATATAAGCCTTGTTGCAGTTAAAACAGGCTTTTTAGAAGGTGAACTGAAGACATACCAACGCATCTCAGAAAACCAGCCGCTCCAGCCTCCGCCCCAGTCCCTGTCAAATGGGACACAAATAGCCCAAATGTGCGAAGCAGCCGACGAGTTGGAAGAAAGAAAGGTGAGAGCCAAAAATTTAATTATCACAAAAATGTGCCCGAAAGTGTCATGGTGAATCAAATGGACCGAATTAAACAGGATAAAGTGGAAGTTTTAAAAAATCTCAACAAAATCGATTGGCGTAGTAAAACAAAATAAAATAAGACCAATGAAAGTCATCCTTAACCTGTCACAAGCCGGAAAAAACACGGAAATTCCCTAACAAAGCACGACTTTAAATTTTGAATTGAATGTTTTGTGGATTAACCTCCGATTTGCCGGAGACGCGCCGGCGCGCGCGTCGTATGCGCATGCGCGAGAACATAATTCGAAAATTTGAATAAAATTTTCGACCAAAACTTTTTGTCTCCGATTTTGGCCCTTCTATGTGCAGAATTTGTATGAAGAACACGGTCAGAATCGCTTGCGCTACATCATAGATGATATAGCCACTAATTTCATTCACCTTGCAACCCCAGAATATTTTTAAAACGATTTCGTCTATGACATTGACCTGTCAGATTTTGCCACGAATTTAACCGTCGCAATTGATGCGTGTTCCGCGACTAAAACATCGTAAAACCTATTAATTTACGTAATAAATGCAAGTAATGTTGTTTTGGTAGATAGTTTATTGTTCTAGGAACGTGTTTCAGTCAATGAAATATACGATAGCTCAAAATTAATCAACAAAACATTCAATTCAAAATTCAAAGTGGTGCTTTTTTAGTGAATTTTCGTGAAATGGCATGGCCTTTGACCGGTTAATTTTGAGTTTCCAAACACATTCCTAGAACAATAAACTATGTACTATAACAACAAAGATATTCAATTACAAAAGAGATATGCTATGGTGTCCGCGCAACTGTCGGCGGACTACAACCTAATTAGAGTAGTTTCCATACGAAAAGAATTAGTTCATTTCATTGATTTTTTTTAAGGTGTGCATTAGTATTGGTTAACAATATAGTTTGAATACGGAAAGAATTCGTTAATTTAGTTTAACGTTCGTTTGCTATATTCGTTAATTATTCGTTCATTTAGTTTAGACAAATAAAATTCGCAGCAAATTTGACATTTTGATGCCACAGATAAAATGATTTAAAAATATTCTGGGGTTGCAAGGTGAATGAAATTTTTACCCATCTTATGGGGTAATGTTGGCGCAAGCGATTCTGACCTTGTTCTTCATACAAATTCTGTACATAGAAGGGTCAAAATCACAGACAAGAATATTTTTTCGATATATTTTTTTCGCCGGCCGATTACAGGTTAATGTTCCGTTGATTGTATTAAACGCATTGCGTAGAAAAAACATAGCTCTAACACACACCGATTGCAAAATCTATTCCGACCAAACCCCTCTACAAACTCAATACCTAAATGATCTTAGACAAACCCTGGCAAACCGTACCCTGGAAGGCGATGTCGGACTTACCATAAAATTTATAAATAATAAGCCAGCAATGGTAAATGTCTCAAAAAACCAAAATCCACCATTGGATATGGCTTAACTAACTGAAAATGCCAGACCAAATGCCCAGATGAAATCAAAATCTATCACCAAAATACATGAGAACTTTGTACAAAACTACATGACCTTAAATACCTTTACACGGACACAATATATTTATCCTTACCGAAACATGGCTCGTTCCAGAAATAAAATCTTCAGAACTTGGGTTTTACAAACCAAAAGATATTTCGGCGTGACGGAAATCCAAAATCAAGTACCAAATCCAGAGGAGGCGGAGTTTTGATTGCAAGCAAGGAAAATATATCAGCGAAAAAAATAAACAGGCAAAATACCTCATTGGAGCAATTATTTGTACAAATTGTTACTCGCATGGAAAAAATCATCATTGGAACCGATACGTTTTAAGATTTTCATGGCCAAAAGCATTTTCATTATCATACACAGTTCCAATCATTTCAAAGAAAATCATTGGAACTGTATACATGCTGCCAAACTCCGATATCCAAACTTACAAGAAACATTGAGAAGACATCGAATTTCTTATGTCAAAAAACCCTACATGAAAATAATTATCGTCGGTGATTATAATCTTCCCAATTTAAACTGGACATCTAGTGAAAATGGTTACTTTACTAACGAGAGTTCTAACGACCCAGTGATAGATACGATTAAATATTTAAATTTGCATCAACACAATTTTGTACCCAATATATGTAATCGTCTTCTAGATCTTGCTCTTTAAAACGGCTCTAAACTATGTGTTGAAATGTCAAACGATCAGCTCATACAGGTGATAATTATCATCCCCCCTTACACATTGTAGTAAATATGTACACAAACAAACCACCACCGAAACAAACAACGCTCAACTTCAAAAATGCCGATTACGACTCTTAACTACCAACTTACTAATACAGATTGGACTTTCTTGACCAATAACAGTGATATCGAACAAAATCTAGAAAAATTTTATGAAATATTTTCCGAAAATATAAAATCTCATGTCCCCTCATATACATCTAAACACAGAACATATCCAATTTGGTTCTCCACAGACCTTATACTCTTACTGAAACAAAAAAAAAACAACTATACAAAAATATTAAACTCACTCACCAAATCAATGACTACTCAAACTTCTCAGAAACAAGAAAGAAATGTAAAACACTATCTAAACTGTGCTATAAAGCACACCTCCGTTGAGAAAACTGCGCTAGGAACAAAATTTTTTTAGAATTTTGTTAAAAAATGAAACAATGAAAGTACAGACTACCGCCCGCATTAATGATGGAAAAATAGCCAGTAGCACCCATGATATTGTTAATTTGTTTGCGGATCATTTCCAAAGTGTATATGAAGGCGAAGTATCAGATAACAACGTACCATCATACATATATCCAAGCACAATACATTTACAGAACTACCTCATAACACGGGAATCATGCTTAAATAAAATAATTTCCCTTGACCCCAACAAATCTGTAGGCCCAGATAACATCCCACCAATATTTCTCAAACAATGCGCATCTGCAATATCAGGTCCACTCACCACACTATTTAACTACTTACTTTCTTCAGGACATTTTCCAACCCGTTGGAAATCTAGTTATATTACCCCGATTCTCAAAAAAGGTGATGACACAGACATTAAAAACTACCGTACAATCTGCATACAATCAGCGCTCCCGAAAGTCTTTGAATCCCTTGTTCTCGATTTAATTTATTAGTCAATATTAAAAGTTATAGATAAAAACCAACACGGATTCGTTTCTGGTAGGTCAACTGCTGTTACTTTACCATAACTATATTACAGAATCGTTTACAAAAAAAAAAAAAACAAGTTGAACTGTCATACTGTATACTGATACACAGATTTTTCAAAAGCTTTCGACAAAGTATCACATAAATTATTACTTAGTAAACTGTATGCAACTGAGGGGCAAGTTGTTGGATTGGTTCTCAAGTTACTTGTCTAACAGAATCTTATTTGTCAAAATTAAACATTCTAAATCTAAGTTATTATATGCAACTAGTGGTCTACCGCAAGGGAGGTATCTCGGATCCATCCTTTTCCTTATATTCATAAATGATACCATAAGTTGTATCGACAATGTAGAAGTTCTGCTTTTTGCCGATGTATCATACTTCAAGTTTATTTCTACAAGTTCAAGTAATAGGAAGGTTTATGAAAGTGTCAAAACAATAGAAAAATTAAATGTTTAATAAAGACAGTTTTCTGTACTGTGATGGAATCTCCACAGTACACAAAAATACCGTCTGGGGGGGGCACGGGGGCACGTGCCCTTGGGTGTGTCGCAAACAACTTATTCATCAATATTGATAAATGTAAGACACTAGCATTTTGTCAAACAAAGACCCCGCTATCTTTCTAATACACAATAAATAACATAATCTTAGAAAAAGTCAAAGAAATAAGGGATCTTGGAGTTATGTTTGACACCCAATTAAATTTTATAAATCACATACAACAAATAACCAACAAAGGCACGAAGACACTGGGATTTATAATCAGAACCATCAAAGACTTTGATTCATTAGAAGTTATAAAAATTGTATATTTGTCACTAGCTTGCTGGAATACAATTCCATAGTTTGGTCCCCATATTATCAAATTCATATAAAAAATATTGAACGAGTGCAGCACAAATTTTTACGATTTATTAACTTCAAGTTACATAATATGTAATTATACCTATTATACGGTATATTATACCTATTCAACACATTAACTATACATTCTTACTAAATACACGTAAATCGCATTCCCTAGAAAACAGGAAGAAAAATAAATGACCTAACTTTTTTGTTTAAAATTATTCACTCCGAATTATACTGTTGTGAACTCATGCATCTCATTGGCTTTAACCTCTAATAGGCTGGAGACAGGCTGGCGCGTGCGTAATGTGCGCATGCGCGAGAAAATAATTCGAAAAAATATCGAACAAAAAATGTTTGTCTGCGATTTTGGCCTTTCTATGTACAGAATTTGTATGAAGAACAGGGTCAGAATCGCTTGCACCAACATTACACCATAAGATGCGTCAAAATTTCATTCACCTTGCAACCCCAGAATATTTTTTAACGATTTTATCTGTGACATAGAAATGTCATTTTTGCTGCGAATTTTAGTGGTCAAAATTAATGCGTGTTCCTCGACTAAAACATCGTAAAACCTATTAATTTACGTAAATAATGCAGGTAATGTTGTTTTGGTACATAGTTTATTGCTCTAGGAACGTGTTTCAGTCAATAAAATATACAATAGCTCAAAATTAATCCACAAAACATTCAATTCAAAATTCAAAGTGGTGCTTTTTTAGTGAATTTTCGTGAAATGGCCTGGCCTCCCAGAGGTACCAACTCGAGCGACAAGGCAAAACATAGTATTCGGCAAAAATAATTCTGGAACCAACCAATTCATGCACCTATTCCTCGATTTCACACAATTGCAAACAAATTCACCTCAAGTATCGATGTACGAGTATTTAATACAAGTTTACCATCATTTAAGAAATAGTTGAATGATATTTTTATATAGTATATTTTGATATTTAGGGAGAATCACATAGCACAATGCATATATTTGTGTATTTTTATATTTATCTACAATATAAAAACCTGTCGGCGTTTTATTTTTATGTACTGTGATATTTGATTTGATTCGTCAAGAATTGTTTGTATGTAAATTTTGTAAATACACTATGTATACTATTTTATGCCATCTGCAACTTTAAAAACTTTCTCATGTATTGTAATGCATTATTTTTACTAAAATTTATCTTTGTACATTCATGTGATGTTCACTTTTTCAAGTTCATCTTTTTTATTTAAAACTTTGTCTCTATATTTTAAATTTATCATGTAAAAGCCAAAAAAGTGAAATATTAATAAATAAAATAAATAAACTACCAGAACAAATTTAACATTCCATTCAAGTTCGGTTGCAATTTCTGTCAAAACGAGTGGTAGTAGAGACAAATGCAACTCGCGTAGCGCACAACCAAAACTGTCAAATTAAAAATTGAGATTTAGTTAAAACCGCAGGACTTCCAACCCTGCCAAGCCAGCCTTCCAATACGAGCTGCAACCTGTGACGTAGGGGATCAGACGCAGCCACCAATAAACTTCAGTCTTCTAGAAAGTTTAGTTTCCATTTGCCAAATAAGGACAGGATGTTCTCCAGCCCCTCGGCCCCCCTCGGGACAGACGTTCTCAATGTTACATCAAAAGAAGAGAACCTAAAGTTTTCATCCAACTTCAACGATATTAATTTGAATCTCTACCCTGGTGATCGATTTGAATCTCTAGGCCTGCGAATGCAGGGGAGTATGGAAGATACCCTGGAAAATGACATGGAACGAAGAGACATGCCCAAACCCAGGTGACTTCAACAAAGGGACTTGGCTATTGTCAAAGGAATTTGAAAGAACTGGGCTACTGTCAGGAGAAATGTGGCTTTTGGTTTTTTGAAAGAATATTTCAATAGATCTTACCTGGGCCAGTGGAAGTTTGAGCTCCAATTCATTCCTCAGTGCCTCCACACTCTCCGCATCCACAGTGTACCGCTCCGAGCCACTGTTTTCAGTCAGAGACTCGGTGCTGCTGCCATTACTGACTGCAAAGTTGTGAGCCAGTTCAAAATTCTGCTGAATACCATCACTGGCCACGTTTATCTTGCTTAGATCTTCAACACCCTCTTTCGGATGCAAGAACCACCCCGAGGAGGATTCTTCTAGCTGGGAGGTGCTGCCCACGCCCACATTCACATACTGCGGTTCAGAATTATTCTCATCTGAATAATAATTAGATTCATCTTCATTTTCTGTATCCAATCGTTGTAGTTCCAGGTCTAGATTCTGCGACAACTCATCTCTGGATTCAGACTGGTCAAAGTCATTTCTTTGTGTGGCCAGCTGAGTTTCAGCTGAAAACTCTTTGGGCTGTGCCTCAACACTTGTTGCAGCAGTGTCCACAAATTGACGATTCATGGACTCATCATCTTCTGGTGTGTTGTTCTTTTTAGTAGTAGTTTCAGCGGAAGTTTCTTCTTGCTTATAGCCCTCTGATTCGAGTAGTGCCGCACTAATGTCAGCATTGAAGGTTGTTTCTTTCACCAATTCTTTTTCTTCATTATGGGCATTTAAAACTACGACTGTAGATTCAGCTTCAGTGATTTCTTTGTTTGTTTTCTCGATAGTGACATCTCTCATGGTCTCATCCAAGTTTGGAATAATATCATTCAGATGATGTGTCATGTCCATTACAACATTTCCTACGGTTTCGAGTTCTTCTATTTTCTGATCAAACGAAACAACATGATCACAAGTGGCTATGTTTTGTTCGGCAATATTAATTTGTTTGACTTCTGGAAAACCCCCGGAAGTTACAACCAAATCTGAATCCAATTTCTGATGAGTCAATAATTTATTGTCATCTGATACGCTACTTTCGGTCGACTCCTTGAATGGTGGTGGTAGAAAACTCTCTGACTCAATAAACATTTGATTAATATCAGAAATATGTGTGGGTTTAGAATCGCCAATATTGAAAATATCATTTTCAAAGCAATTTTCACGCGATGCCAGATTTGGATCACTGTGATCCAGTGATACAATTCCACTCTCCAAATCATTTGAAAGTGAGCCATCATTAGTGGGTTCTAGTTCCATGTCAGATCTCTGAGTCGTCGCATTGCCTTGTTCTAAAGTTAATTCAGAAGTGCATTCCTGAGACAGTTTGTCCATTGTTTCAAACTGTGATTCTATCCCACTTTCTGTGCCAGTGAGCAATGAATTAGTTTCCGTAGAAACATTATCAACTTTCCTATGGTCATCCACTTCAATATTCTCCTCTGCAAGAGAATACTCATTAGATGCAAGGCCCTGACTGACCTCTTGCATTTCTTCTGTGACTTGTTCTGTTTCCAAAGGACCTGAGTATTCAATGTTTAAATTGTTCTCATTTTCCGCTATGGCCAACGTTGTTGTGAGATTCAGAATTTCATTGTGCATTATATTTTGAATGCTGTGATTCACATGCTCATTGACTGCATCTGTGGATGGCTCAGTGTTTTGACAAGCCGCAGCATCATTGATTGGCACAATAATTTGATTTGATGTGGGAGTACTGGTGGACACTTGTTCTGTTTGCACATTATCGTGGAATTTTTTTGATGCAACTGACAGTTCAAGATCCAGTTCCGTATTATAAATTATGTCATTTTTAATGAGAGAAATGTCTTCATTATTGTGTACAGAAATATTTTCAGAGTCGTATAAGTTTATGGCTTTAGGTTCTGCATCTGAGAATATTTGAGAGTCAAAATTATAACTTTCGGGTAAGTTCATATATTTGGTAGATTCCCACGAGTCATTTTTGAGGGTACCTTCCATAGTACTCCCCTGCGAATGATCACCAGCGTAGAGATTCAAATTAATATCGTTGAAGTTGGATGAAAACTTTAGGTTCTCTTCTTCTGATGTAACATTGAGAAGGTCTGTCCCGAGGGGAGCCGAAGAGCAGGAGAACATCCTGTCCTCATTTGGCATATGGAAACTAAAGTTTCCTGGAAGACTGAAGTGTATTGGAGGCTGCGCTTGGTCCCCTTTGTCAGCAGGTTGCAGCTCGTGTTGGAAGGCTGGCTTGGCAGGGTTGGAAGTCACTGCTGCTTTAACTAAATCTCCATTTTTCGAAGCTGTCTTTTTTTGGATAGAGTTATTTGTATCTAAAAAAAAATCCAAGTTTCTTTTGAAAATTTGCAATTCCTTAATGGTGACAGTTTTAGATTCAGTCAAATCACCTAGACTCTTGCTTAGCCTTAAACTCTTGACAGCCATTGTGCGGTGACTCTTCCACAGCCGGTACAAGTCTAGATCAGGGCGGAGACTCTCTACACGGGACAGCAGGGTGGAGGAATAGTTCCTTGGGAATGACAAGTACTTCTCAGTAGGCAAACTGGACTCCTTGGGAGGTGAGTCTCGCTTGAATTTCTTCTGAATCATGTCAAAGAACACATTGCCGTAACCTTCCATAGAAGTGAAAGATGTCTCTTCGCTTTCCATATCAGTGAAATCAGTATCGATATGTGTCAAGACCATAAAGTCTGTGACCGATTTGGACTTCAATTTAATCTTTTCTGTAAGAGTCCCCAATTCTATTCTCTTCTTCCAAATTTCATCTTCAGTTTCTGACCCTGAACTGCATTGCCTTCCAAGTTTAGAGTCTCCTTCCCCACTCTCAGTCTTAATTTGGTTATCTTTCAATGGATCCGGAGTATAACTAGAATCCTGCAAAGAATCGAACAGTTGCACATCTTCCTCGCAGTCTATTTGAAATATGGGTAGACCTGCGGGATAAGCGGGCGTCTCTGGCATCTTTATTAATCTAAAATCCAAGGTGGGATAAGATTCTTTACTATCCATATTAGAAATTTCAGGTACATGGTGCAGCGGGCTATTTACAATGTCACTATCTATATTGGCATCATTTAGAGTTCCTTCCGAGGGACTATCACTATCACATCTAGTTAAATCACTAATGGAATCCCCCCGGGAGACCTCGGGGTCCTCGAGGGCGTACATTTGGGAAGGCTGCGTGGCTTCGCTGGCTGACAGCAGCGTCGCCTTCGGATTACCCGAAACATCTCTGGAAGGGCTGGTCTGGTGACTCGACTCGGAACTGGATGTCTTTTCCGAGCTCAGCATGTTATCAAAATCACTGATCACGTCGCTTACGTTTTTGATATATGACATATCTTCAGGTGTGGTGAATGGCACGTCGCGTAACCACGGCGCCACTTGAGAAACCTCAGAATCAAACAGTAATTTGTCAGAGCTGGTATCGGAGAGAGCGAAAGGGTTTTCCGTTAGAGATGTTTCCCAAAATGCACTAGATTCCGGGGTGGCACTGAAAGGTGGGTTCTCCGCACTCGATAACTTCTCGCGATTCTTTTCCAAAACAGATTCCAACGAGCCGTGCAGGTTGGTCAAACTGTCTGACTTGGTTTTGACGGAGAGTTCGTCCCCAGTGAGGGTGTCGGAAGAGAGAGCGAGATTGTGGTAAACAAACTGGTGCTCTCGAATGGGTGACGAATCGTGGACGATGATATCACTGGGAGGGAATTTGAGTTCGTACAAGTTTTCGTGAAGAGGGGAAGCAACTGCAGCAGGGAGTGGTAGGCCGTTGTCCACTTTAGGGATGCTGTTGGGCTTGAGACTTTGCCAGCGAGCCTCAAAGTCGTGGGTAATGGACTCTCTGGGCTGACTGGCCGCCAGGTGGTAGTTGGAGTAGATGTTTTGCAGGTAGGAAGCCACCTGCGAGGAGGCGCAGCGCTGCCCAGGGTCATTGTGCCAGCAGGATTGCATTACGTTATATCTGAAAACATTACCATTATTATTATTTGATAATTTATTCAGAGGCAACTGAAGGTTGTGCAATGGATGGAGGCCCTGAAGTAACACCGGACAGGGACACCTGGAGGTGCTGCGTCGTAGCGACGATTCCCCGACCCAAATAAAACAATGGGAAGAAGATGATGGTGAAAGGAAACATAATATAGTGTAATTTTTTCATTATGCTGAAAGAATTAATTTAATGAATAAAATTAATATACTCACAGGTAGGTCACGTATTCTGTGTATTGGGGCGGCGGGGGCAGGCGGGGGCCCGCGGGGCGCATCACCTCGGCCAAAACCTGCTCGTGGCTCAGACCCTCATAGGGCAAAGCACCCCAGGAGCAGGACTCCCACAGGAGCACGCCCAGGGACCACATGTTGCCTTCCGGTGTCGACTGGAATGGTTGATTTTAGGCCCGTAAGTATCGGATGTTTCAACCAGTCAGGCTAATTTGTTTGGTTAGTTATCTAATTATTGCTATTTGTCTACATAATTATACCTGTGTTTTTATACATAATTTTTATGAAAATAATTTAAAATAGTTTTTCTTACTTTCTTTACTTTACTTTCATTCTAAAACATATTTCTACCTGTTGTTTTCTTTTTCTTATTTGTGACTATTGTGTACCAACTTATTATCTACCTTACATATTTTCTTTAAAAACGTTACATAATTTTTTTGTTAGTTTTAATGTAATTTAATATAGTAAGTTGATTATCACTTTTTTCTCTCAGTTTTTTTTTTACTTTTGTTTTAAATATACCCATTTCTGTTATTTTTTGTTGGTTTGATTTGGTAGAGCATTGTGTAGTTTCGAAGCATAAAATTTAATGTTGTTTGTAATGTTTTAAGAAATAATAAATAATTTGAATAGAATATTTTACCGATAGATTGTGCGCTGCCTCTGGGGGCAGCCAGCGCAGGGGACGCGGTGGGCCCTGCCCGGGGGCGCTGTGGAAGTCCCCGGGGTGCCGGCGGGGGGCATCTTCGTAGTCCCCGAGGCGGGCGCTCGGCCCCTCTGCCACCAGGCAGCTGTGGCACGCCACGTCACTTTAAAACCACACAACAACCACATTTAAAATACTTGAGAAGACTTTGTTGGAAAGGTTGAAAGTATTTGAGAGCTGTTTTTTACAGGTTGATTTTGTAAAGGCCTGTAAAAAACATTAACTTCATTATCAAATTTAATTTTATTTAAATTTAATTAATTTTATTTAAATTTGACATTGACGTATGATATCTAGACGTGCCCTGTGAAATGCACAATGACGCCAGAAACCAAGTAAAAATTGGCTCAAGGCCCATTTATGAAAAAGTGCGTGCATTGTTTTGCATTGTTTAGATCGCATAGTGCTTTGTGTTGTACTTTTTATCGGTCTACAAAGTCTACACTGAAACTAATTTGTCTTCCAGCCGTCCGGGCCGGAGTTAATTTCTTCAAACACACAAATACCTAACTTCCGAATGTTGTACAAGGTACACACCGTAGACTTTATTTTAGAAAATGTAGTCACCTATCTGACTACAACAAAAAAAATACACCTTACATATGTCTTTTAGACAGCATTTTAATAAACGTAATAATGTTAAAGAATTGCTTTTGTTACCATCAAAGTTTCTGACGTCATCAAATCACAACCCTGTATGTGACGTCACGACAGCTCGACTATGTTTACTAATGGTAGTTTTCAAACTTTTTTAAAGCACAACCCGCTTTTAGTAATAAGATAAATTATATTTATTCCATAAATTATAATTATAATTACATAAATTCACCATCCGCTGTTTTTTAGGAATGATCAACCTTTTTAGTCGAAGTATTATTATATCTACCCGTTATTATTTTGTATGCGGACCTTGGTAGGAGGGTATGTACAACATAACCTGGTTATCTTTGTTACCGGTGGAGTCGCAAACCTACTTAACATATTGTTAAACAATATTTGTTTAATAAAACTATCAAAGTGGGTAAAAATAAAGCACCGCAGGTAAAAAATTTATATCCGCAATGCCAAAACAATGAATGCCATCGATTTTTTCATTTGGAAATATTAAAGAACTTATAAAAGTACTTTCAATTTTGGCGGTTGATTCAAAAAAGTTAGTCGCGAAAAGAGGGCAAAAATTGCCAGACAAAATTTTTACTACCTCCAAGGTCAAACCAATAAATGGTGTTGGTTTATTTTCGTTCGGAATTACAATAGTTCGTCAAGATAATATTTGTTATTTTGTAAAACGGAAACCTTTAAAGTACACACAGATCTCAACAAAAAACCGTTGCACTATTCTTCAATTAAGGTCCAAAGTTAAACTATCTTAAGCCACGGCATTCCGAATTTCTACCGTTTTATAACATATTTCTCTTGAACACTTTAAGTTTTTAAATTTCTAAAAAAGGCATGTTATTTTTGACGATAATATCTATACATTTGCCACACCGAAAGGGTAATTATATGAAATTCCCCGGACAGAAAAAATCGTAAGATATGCTCCGAAAATTATTATAATAGAGAACTCCAGTCCAATTTTTTTATTTTTTTTTAATGAATAAAGACCTTCAAACTTAAATAGCTGCATTTTTATTTTTATAGTTAGTTTTAATAGTTAAAATAATTGTCAAAGTTTTAATTTTTCAAGACCCCCCGAAAAGCACTGTATCTATGGTGGATTGTGTGACGTCTTCACCCACCGATTAGTTTATTTACTTTCAAGTTGTCATTTTGAATCAGTGATGTTATGTCTAGGGAAATTTCCCTAGATCTAGGGGAGAAAAATATTTTTTAGGGAAAAGGGAAATCAGGACAAAATCTAGGGAAATTTCGAACTCTGGCAAAAATTTTATTACATATGACAATATTACTGGTATTATTTCTATATATATATATATACATCCCGCTATCATTTCTGCGTCCTTTCATCGGATCGACATTACTGCGTCTATCTAAAGGACTCGATTTTACATGGTTTTAACTAATGTATATACTATCTTTTAAGTGTTTGATTGTTGCTAGATATTTAAATTTTTGAAAAATATTAATTTAAAAATATACAAAATGAAAAAAACGCCCTTTAACGTCTCACCAATCTGAACTCCTTTCATATTTAATGTAGTGAGGCGTCCTGCATATTCTTTCTTTCATTTGGTATACAATGTATCGTTCAATTATATATTTATTTTCATGTTGACGACAAACCGACGTCTTGCAACGTTGCCATTTATTCATTCAAGTTTTTGGTTAAACGACTAGGTATTAAGGGCCTTCCTTACTAGCGATCTCAATAGTTGTATGGAGTATCGTGAATTCTCAGATTCAAACGACAATCTAAGTTATTAATCGACAAAATATCGATAATGTAGCCACGAGATATATGTTTTTATTAACAATTTATTTTCGTTAAATACTATATAATGAACATCTAAGAATTCTCCTACTCATTCGGCTCTAAGAGGTGGCTGTGAACGCACGCTTCTTACGGTCCGTCGTGTCAATCTTTTTTCAAAGTTCGAAATTCCGCGTAATTATTATACTTCCTTGCGACGTTTCAACAATATTAAACTCTATGCGTTGCGCGTAGGGACTATAATAGTGTACCGCCTTTCTCATCTATCTGTGAGTTTCCGTTGAAGCTGCGAAGTGTGAAATAGTATTATTAAAAATTAATTTATTGTTAACATTTTTTCGGGTTTCTAGGTAATAAACAATTTGATATTTTTTAAATATAAAAGTGTGGATCGTCCACACTATTCTTTGCATAAATTTGCAACCAGTAATAGTCCCGGAAAACTCATAAAGCAATTAGAATTAAAAAGATTGGAGAAAATAATCAACAAGTTTTAAGTTTTTTTTTACATGAGCTCCACACAGGAGGACCTGAGGAAAATAATTTCCCTCAGGGCCTGTCATCTTTGGGATGCCGTGTGGAGGATTTTTTTAAGGAAAGGAAGGAGAGGAGAGTTCTGGGAAGGAAAAGGGTTTAAGGGGTGGGTAGGAATCTGAGGTTCAGTGTGTCCTGGTCATCCTGTCCAGGACCTAGACAAACCTAACCCCACGAACCCGGGCACCCCTGCTAAATCACCAAACGTAGCGAACCACTTGGGGTGACCTATGGCAGAGGTGTTGGTTATCCAATAGTTTCCCGGGGCGGCGGTACCCATTCCCGCCTCCCAAATTAAGTTAAAAAAGAAAAGAAAAACCCTGCAGCTCGCTCCAGCAAAAGATCAGCATTATAGTCCCAATGCACAAAAACCTGATATGGACTAAGCATCGTGTGAGGCAGATAAAGATGATTTTTTAGAAAGGCTTTTTACCATAGCCAATGATAGGCAAGCAATTGAAAGGGCGACAGTACTTCAAGCATCTAGTGGAAAGTGGATCGAGATGCGCCGCAATATGATTACGGCATTGTGGTTTGCAAAAGTGTACAAACGGCGGCAAAATATCAGTTGCGCTCCATTAGTCAAAAATATACTGTACCAGCAATCGTTATCAAATATTCCTTCAATTCGACACGGACAAAAACATGAATACGATGTCCTGAAGGAGCTTGCAGAACTAAAACGCATTACCATAGAAAAGTGTGGTCTATTCATAGATGAAGGGTATCCGTATATGGGTGCGACCCCAGATGGAATTTCTTCTGAAGACACCGTGATTGAAATTAAATGTCCTTTCGCAGCACTCAGCATGCTTATATGTGAAGCAGAAAAATCCAAAAAAATTACCTTTTGGAAACTAAACAAAAATGGAGAAATGCTGGTAAATACATCTCACGATTGGTTTTACCAGGTTCAGGGCCAATTACATGTAACAAAAAAAGATATTTGTGTGTTGTATGGACTGAACTCGGAATAAAAATCAAAAAAATTTACGGGATGACGAATTTTGGCAGACTAATGTGGTTGAACAGCTGAAACGCTTTTACAATTTTTGCATGTTACCCGAATTAATTGATCCTCGACATAATCGCTGCATGCCTATTACAAATTCTGAGTATTTAGAAAAGTGCATAATAGCGAAAAGAAGTCAAGTAAAATTGGTTAAAGCTACAACCAAAACATGTAAGAAGGAATTGTTTCCAAGAAATCAATAACATTTTATTTCATTGAAGTGTCTTCAGAAGAAATTTCATTTATATTCCTAATGTATGTAGTCCACATTTTTAGAGATAGGGAAGAGGAGGGTTGGAAAGTTCCTGGTTATTCAGATCTAGTCACTAAACATAACTACGCCGTTCTCAAGCAACTTTCAATTCTGAATTATGGTCTCTCACCAGGGTGATACTGAATGTATCATCCACTTTGAAACGAAGTACAGATTCATTATATGTACCTATATAAATTTTATTTTAATTCTACAATACTCACATAAATTAAATTAAATTTGTTTTGTCCTCGCCGGCTTTTGAACCCGTGACCTCAAATCAAACTAGACAATTTAGTATTAACAGTGCCCCGTCGCACTGCAAAACTAGACTGGAACAAAGGCCAAGCCTTTTGTCACTCTTTATTTACGTATTACTATTTGTACCTTTTACTATGTGTACCTTTTTCTTCTACGTATGTATCAAAAAAATTCCAAATAAAAAGTTATATTAAATGTTTTAAGTTACTGAGAACCTCCTCCATGAATCAAGCTATCGTTATATTGCATTACATTCTAAAATATATTTTAACATAATTTTCATAATCATGATATCTTGAATTAATAATAATTTGTTTTGCTCTGTGAGTGTCTTGGTTTTGAATGGAACGCACCGGCCAGCTACACGAGCTGCAAGTTGGATATTTGAATTCGAGCTGGAAACATTTTAATACCGAGGGCCGTTAATAGAATATGAAGGCGCCAATACGACTGGCACACGTTGCGGAATCTAATCAACTCGGCGGCAATGCGCACTTAAAATTTATTAAATTTGTGTGGGATTTTTGAGAATTTTGAATTAAAACGTTATTTTAAGTGTGATTAGTTATGTTTAGTGACTAGATCTGAATTGCTGGGGCCTTCCTTTCATTCTTCTTGTTGAAGTATGATTAGTTATGTTTAGTGACTAGATCTCTATTGCTGGGACCTTCGAATCCTTCCTCTTCTCCTTCCCGGTTGGATTCCGCATCGCGACAGTGATTACCACATTACGACATTAGTATCATGGCAGTGGAGTTTGGTGTGGTTTTCTCATAAAATCTATTGATGAATAAGCATGAACAAAAATAAAATAAATACATTAAATGAAATAAAATAAAGTCTGTTCATGTTAGTTTTAAAGAATTAACTCTGAATATAAGTGGGTAATTATTACAACAACACGATTATAGTTTCAAATATTATGTAACTTATTAATTATAAGGAAACCATAGACTTCAGAATAATAAGTCACTCATTTCTTGTATTTTTGCCATTTAATATCTAATGGTTTGTAGAAAACACAAAAATAATTGAAGCGTAAACGTAAATTTTACTGATAATTTTTTTTTATTGAACATTTATATACATAGACGTATTTACTTTATCCGACTCACTAGACGATGTCTGTCCTGAGATGGGTAGCAATAGTTCTTAGCTTTTTAATAAATCTTGTTAGTCGGCATTCAAAATAACTACATTAAAAAAAATTGAATTAGGTACTTATATGTATAAAATAAAATTAGAATTATATTAAAAGATTGAGAAATATATAAATGTTGGTACCCAAATATTTTTTTTTTAAATGCATAAAACTTCTTCTTCTTGTGCCCTGTCCGTTCAGCGGATGTTGGCTATGCGGACTTTGTTTACTGCGGCCGGGAACAGCTCTACGGTAGACTGGCCAAACCACTGTCTCAGGTTTTTTAACCGTGAGGTCCTCCTTATTCCAGGGCCCCGTCTTCCGGCAATCTTTCCCTGCATTATGAGATGCAAGATCTCATACTTCTCTGGTTATCTCATCACATGTCCAAGATATTGAAGTTTTCGGATTTTTATAGTTTTAATAACTTGTTTTTCTTTATGCATCCGAACCATAACATCTTCATTCGCAACCCTATCCATCCAGCTTATTTTAAGTATTCTTCCGTAGATCCACATCTCGAATGCCATAATTAATTCTTCCTAAAAGTTCTTTATAAAACTTACAAAATTTTGAAGTGCATAAAAGGTGAGCAAAAATACATGGAAATTTTAAAAGAATAAAAGGTTCCATGAGGTAATTTGGTAAAACATGAATGTAAAAAATATACAAAATGCATTGTACAAATGGTTTTGTATCAGTTATTGATGAACCGGTGGATGCAATTTTTCTAGAGTTCATTCAACCAGTGTTATAGATACAGATATAGACACACCACCGAAATTAGTATTTTTAATAATGCAACAAAATTAAAAAATATTATCTAAAAATTGAAAACAAAGTCAGAGTATGCAATTCACTGTGGTAGAAGTGAAACCTTCACACGACAAGAGTGAGGAGGCTACAGCGCACGCACAAATAGGAGACCGATAGACTACGAAGCAACACACAAAGAAGAAACCGATTACACTATCTCATTCTCTTACAGGATAAATCCTATAGATGTTTGTGTTTGTCTCTTTTTAGTGTGGCTATTTTTCGTTTCATAGAGTTTCAAATGACAACAATGCTAAAGAAGTTTTCACTTCAAAAATACTTTGAACACAATATTTAATATGTTAGGTACCTATCACCTACAAGTATGAAAGCACACAAGAAGTATCTGCAAGTGCGTTTGCTGTTGTTTCAATCCTTTCCCACAATTCGTGGTTCGTGTCGTTCGTGTTACACGCATGTAAATGCAGCTTAGTACAGACATTTTGGGAGGCGGGTATGAGTACCGCCGCCCCGGGAATCATTTATTGGATAACCAACATCTCAGCCATACATCACCCCAAGTGGTTCGCACACAGCATTCCCTAAGATGACATAGGCCCTGAGGGAAATTATTTTCCTCGGGGAAAATACTGGAGCCTAAAGAATGTCCCATGAAACTCGATCCATGACATGCGAAACAGGCATGTTTTTGTGGCAAGAAGACTGGACACAGTGATTTTATTTATTTTTTTCTGGCCAGTACTTTCATATAATTTTTGGTGTTGTAATTTTATTGGTCATCGAAATAAAAATTCCTAACACTGTCAAATATGAATGTATGTATAACAATTGTTTAAGGCGCCATATACCCGCTCAAAAAGAAGCAGATGGAGAGATAGGTAATTACAAACGCTGGAGAAAGCGTGCTAATATTTAAAACAAAAAAATTGAAGTGAAAAGGGTGAAAACGTTTTATAAAACACAATTCGTTTAAAATAGAGCAAAAATCTCATAGGGAACATCTAAAGTAGCATTTAAATGTAAACTGAATTTTTTCATACATAATTTTTGGAGCATACTTTCCGATTTTTTTCTATCGAGGGAATTTCATATAATTTGCATTTCGGTGTGGGGAACGTCTAGATATTATCTTCAAAAATAACATATATTTTTTTAAGAGCTTTAAAACTTTAACAGCCTTACTAAAAAACCCAGTGAAAATTTTATTCGATTGACAAACGGCCGCGGATGTGAAAACATTACAAATTAAAAATTTGTTCTTTGAAAGAAATACACATGGTTTCCACGGCCTGAGAGGGTAGTTTATCTCTGTTTTAACCATTGATGTCCGAACGATATTTGTAATTTTCCCATAGTATTTTGAATGTTCAATATATTTCTTATTTTTGAAGGTGTCGTAAAAACAAATACCATTTATGAAAACTAGATAAAATTACCTTTTAGATTTGAGTATTTGAAATACACTTTAGCTTTCAAAAACTGCCGTATTTTAAGATTCAAACTCGGAAAAAAATGGAAAAAAATTTCCTCCCACAACATTTTTGACCAAAATGTAGAGAAATTTAAATAAAATCAAAATTTAAAAAACACAGTCCTTTTGTGTAATAAATTTGAAGGAAACTATCACCTCACTTTTTCATCGTGTATACAATAAAAAAATAATAAAAAATTTCAAAGTTTTTTTTATTGCCAAAAAAAAAACTTAGAAATAATACCGAAATTTAAAACAGATTTCTTGCATCTCTAAAGACGTTAATTTTTTTGATACGTTTACGAACACATGTATTAGGTTTTAATATTATAAAAAATTATCACTTTTAAGAAATTCTCTTAAAATGAAAATTTTATCTTTTAAGTAACCTATAAAAAACAATATTCTGACAGTTCAACTTTGAAAGTACGGCGTTTGTACAATAACTTGATTAAACTGATGTAAATCACACAAATAACATGGTAAATATATCAATTATGTGAACAGAAGAGTAAATTCGTCACTACAATAGAAATTATTAAGTAAAATCACAAATTTTTCGATATCCCGCCATAAAACACACCGAGCTGTTTTGACATCGCGGGCCATAAATAAACCATCGCGGGCTGTCACGGGCCGACGAACTAATGTATAGGCGCGCCAATAATGCCCCTTGCGGAGAAAAATTAAAACAACATTGTTTCCTAGTAAATTAAAACCATATACAACGTTGTCACATCTTCAATGCGTTTTAACAGCGTGACCACGAAAGAAACGTTATTGGTAATAAAACGTCTTTTAGTGTATACGAGCTCTATTTATGTTATTGCAATAACACAGTTAATCGGTCGCGCTGTGGTTTTTTTTTAGTAAGGCTGTAAATGTTTAAGGGAGATATGTAACAAATCGATAGAAATTCGGGTAGCGGCGGCTTAACAAAATAAAATAAAAAAAATCTTTGTTTGAAGAAGTAAAATAAAAATGAGTCAAAGTAAAATAAAAGGAAGAAGTAAAATTAAAATGATAATGAAAAACAGGAGACTCATTTTAAATACATAAAAACATTGTATTAAATTAGCTCCCCGCAGGAGACCTTCAGGAAAATAATTCACCTCAGGGCCTGTCATCTTTGGGGATGTGGATGGTGGAGGGTCTTACAATAATCGTAATTGTGTATTATCGTATCTTTTTTTTTACATTAACTCCACACAGGAGGCCCTGAGGAAAATGATTTCCCTCAGGGCCTATGTCATCTAGGATGGATAGAAAAATTTGCATGTCTCGAATTCCTTGGCCCAATATCTTTAAAAATTGCAAAAGAAATTAAAAAATGTGGTTTAAATATAGCTTTTAGAACCAATAATAATATGGGAACAAGCCTTAAAAACTCAAAAAGTAGAAATCCTAAACTCAATAACGGTGGCATATATGAATTAAAATGTGACCACGCCGACTGTAACGCTACATACATCGGACAAACAGGTAGGGCATTCTCAACTAGATTCAAAGAACATATAAGATGTTATAAAAATAAAAACACCTCTTCAAAATTCGCCGAACATCTCTTAGTGAATAATCACGTTCCACTTAAAAATAACCAGCCAAAACCATTACATATAGAACGAAAGGGTCTTAGATTAAATTTGCTCTAACAATAAGAAATCAATAAATGAACAAATGACCCCAACATAACGCTAATTAATAAAGTAAGGAAAATTATTTATTCCCCACTACGTAGTATGTTTACCAAACCTAAACAATATAATGCACTTAAATGAGTCATAGCAATAACGTCATTCTAAATCAATTAAGAAAACCCTTACACTTAGTGCAAGGGAAACCAAATGGAAAGAAACGAACCCCACATAAACACTCTCTTAAGTAGTGTCTCTGCAAATTGGTTTAACCGGTAATAAATCAATTTAGACACCTTCAAAAATTGACATTTAAATATTATAAATAAGTCGTCCGTAAGTGGCTCCACCACAGTTTGAAAATGACCTTACAAGTCAAAACAGCTGTAACAAAAATACTTGTCGAACTCGATAATAACATTATCAAATTTAATTTTAATTAAATTTCTAGAAAAAAAAATTCCGATTATTTTCTGAAGAATTTAATTTGCCACATTATAATATAATGAAACCTTATCTGAAAATGGTAGGAGATTTTGGCACTTGAAAGTATTTTTTTTAGGCCTGACACTTTTTTTTTCCAGACTTACGAAAAGACTTGTTAAAAAAATACTCAATTATTTCCAAGGCCAAGATGTGTTCTACTTGCAGTTATTAATTGAAACATCTGTAACATTTCTAAGCGATCAAATTTTCAAACTAAAAACACATGAAGTTGTATGATTTTGCATTATTTCTTACATTATTTCATTACATCTTGACTTTTTTTAAACAACTTCAAAAAGGAGGAGGTTCTCAATTCGACGGTATTTTTATTTATTTTTATGTTTGTTACCTCAGAACTTTCGACTGGGTGAACCGATATTGATGATTCTTTTTTTATTTGAAAGCTGGTGCTCCCCATGTGGTCCCATTTTAATTTAGTCCAGTTCTGTCAATGGCATCTATGAGAAAACCATATAAGTCTTAAGTTTGCATTAAGTATGTGCGTGACAAATGGACGAATAACTCAATATCAAGCCAACCGATTTCGATGATTCTTTTTTATTGGAAAGGATGTACTTGAAGGGTAGTTTGATGAGAGTTTGGTTAGGTTCTGATTATGGGATCAAACTAGTCCTGGGTCGATCGTGAAAGACCTGATCGTCGAAACCCGCTCACGAGCCACCAAAGAGCGAGCGGGTTATTTATTCGTCAGCATCCGGGTCTCCCGGGACCCGTGAACCGCGACACACTCCCGCGACCTACCACCAACTACGACACATTCCTGCACCCAGTGACTCACGGACCGATCGCCGGGTGCCCATGTGGCGAGTGGCGAGACGTGTCAGCTCCCGGAACTAGCAAACTGCGACACATTCATTCGGTCGCCGATTGCCAATCAACGCACACACGTGCGTGACGTAACAGTATCCTGCTTCCTGCCCGTGTGTCACGTCATTGCGGGATTGTTTAGTAGATTCGATTTTTTAATATTCGACTAGACACGGAGACGTTTTTAATTAAATAACTTTTCATTTTTCGTGTGGGTGTGAATGTAATTGTGCATTGTAATAGAAACTATAAACTGGTAAAAGTGTAAAATGTCTGACCTTAATAAAAAGAAATTATAATAAAGCATTACAGCTTACAGCTAATTTACCTATTTAAATTCTCAATAAAAGCTTCAGAACAACACGTTTTTTACAAGGTTTTTATAGGCTTCAAAACATGATAAAACATTGTTTTTTTTACCCCTGAAGCATGTATTTTTTTAAATTTATTTCTGAGACATGACATTACTAGTTACAGGTGTGAGCTGCGAGAGAAAGTTCACACAATTATAACCTGGGTTTCGTATCGCGTATGACTTGATCGGTCTGGGCGGCGAGCGTCTACCGCGCGGCGCGCCCGTAGAAAGTAACTGGGTGATGAGTAATCGAGTTTCGTATTTTGTGTCGCGAAAGGAGCGGGTCTTCGCGACTCGTGACGCCAGTGTGTCGTGAGCAACCCGGGTCGTGTAAAACGATCGATCGACCCAGGACTAGATCAAACTCTTCAATTCTTAGGAGCAAATTAACAATACTCGGCCGAATCTTTTGTAGGCTATCCGGACCTTTGAGTCACCTACCGTAACGTCGTTATGGTCAAGTAATGTCTGTCTCATATGAGCAGCACGTTTAGTAGATCTACCCATATTCAGATAAATTAGTTAGTGTACTTCAGATTCACTAAAAATCAAAAAATAAACAAAAGTTTTAACAAAACAAAAAAACGACTTAAAAAAATGCACTAAAAAGTAAAAAAATAATTTCGTATTCTTCTACAACTCACTTTTTCTACTCATCAATATGTAGGTACGATTGTTATTTTTGGAGTCGGTGTCAGCCAACGTACCCCGGCCCGGCATGGTCATTTTACAGCTCCCCTCCCGCCGCGGCCCCGCTCTCTCCTCTCGCCTCGTCAAGTCGCGCGTGCCACACAAGCACATCTCACCTGTATGTAGTTAAAAACCTACCTTGACTGACACCGACTCCAAAAATAACAATTGTACCTACATATTGATGAGCAGTAGTTGATTATTTGTAGAAGAATACGAAATTATTTTTTTTACTTTTTAGTGCATTTTTTGAAGTCGTTTTTTGTTTTGTTAAAATTTTTGTTTATTTAAATATTACGATTGGCATCTATTGCCAGACCGAAAGCAAAAGTGTGCAGACGCACATTTCTAGCCAAGCGCAGAAAGAGCATGATTTATTAGTAGTTCGCTAGCGTTCATTGGTGGCTTTCCACACCACATTCGTCTCGCGCACTTGCGTTTTGCGCTTCGTTCTGGACGAATAGTCATTTGTTCACGGTAAAATCATAGCAACACAAGCCCTTGGAGCGAATTTCTTTACATATCATTGTCCCATAAAAAAGCTAACCTAACCTGACTTAACTTATAAAAGGCTGCTATTTAACTTACGGATGGGCCAGGTTGTGCAGGTGCAGGTACTCTAGGGCGGCGGCTATCTCGCACTGGAACTTCAGGGGAAGACCCTTCTGGCTGAGAGAGGTCACTTGCGGTTTGTTTGACTGAAGGAATTGTTTCAAATCACCCTGAAATATTTATTAGCTTTAGTTAACATTGTAAATAAAAACAGTAAAAAAAAGCTTATTGGGAATTGATTAGCTAGCATAATTATTCTAACATTAAAAATTTTTCCTACCATCTATGTAACAAACTTTTTAAATGTACACATTTTGTTGTTAGTACATATTATTATATGTGAACCTATTATTCTACCTTTTACCCAATCTTTTTTGTCATTTGATTTTGCGTATTTAGCTAATTAGCCACTGGAGTGGAACTTTTTTCTCCGTTCGCTCAATCATTTTCAGAAGATCATTTTTTTAAATTTTCACATACGTTAAAAAAATCATACCTTCGAATTTTAACATGGAGACATAAATCTTATTACAGTTCTGTATGGCCAATGAATTAACCTGTATTTTACCGTTAATCCAAAATTTATAGGATTTATAAAAAAAATATTAAAAAATCGTAAAGTTTATAACTGCGAGAATCCTGCGCGTTTTTAACTTTGAAATTGCCATGAGAGGTACTTATTCGAGTCAACATAGAATATTTTCAATTTCTGTATATTGTCTATGGTAATATATGTATTATAATAAAAGGTGGAAAAAGGACTTAATTTTAACTGTAAACAGCTGATGAGAAATTCTGCGTGAAAAAAAATTATTTTTAACATCGTTATAAAATAGTCTACGGAGTTCGGATTTGCGACATCCATGGTGATAATAGATAAAGCATTTTGATAGCTTCGTTTTAAGTCCAAAATAACAAACGTGGGAGCTACAAATATTTCATTAAAAAAAATTGCTGTGTCAAGGAGATAATTGCCTTTTTTATCCGATAAGCAATCGGAGACATTTAAAATGGCGGGAATATACGGCAAAAATGCTCCTTTATTGGCAGTTAAAGGAGCAATGCAATAAATTACAATGCCGGCCTTTACAACGCAATCTATCCATCATGCAACAGATTTTGACACATGTATGTGTTTTACTGGAACTTCATATAAGTATACAGGGGACCTGTCCTGGCTTCCGTCAATGCTCCTTTATTGGCAGTTAAAGGAGCAATGCAATAAATTACAATGCCGGCCTTTACAACGCAATCTATCCATCATGCAGCAGATTTTGACACATTTCATGTATGTGTTTTACTGGAACTTCAGATAAGTATAAAAATACATTAGGTTAAGAGGACATAACCAGACACAACCGGAAATATATTTGTAAAGTTATGTTTTAAATTTGGAAAAATGTGTTAAAAGGTTATACCGTTGGTCGTTGGCAGATTTGTTAAATTTTCGAACAAAATTATACAATAATAGAACCCACATTTCAAATCATATAATTCATAGAGTAAAATAAATCAATAAATTATCTACGAAAGCTGATTTCCAACATTTTAATTCTAATAAAATCAAGTACGTGTTTTGTGACAAAAATACTTCAGTTTGTCTGTCTTAACATATTTCAGATTTTTTTTTTACACACTTATTTTGCTTAGACACTTGGAAAAATTATAAATAATTATGATAAAAAAATAATAACAAAAAGCACATAATTTTAAATACTTTATCATCAGGCGTTTGAGCATGTTTATTGTTAACTTTAATGTGGTACACGAGGAGGGTCCCAAAAGTAACGGGACTTTCTTTATAACTTTTTTATTTTTTAATATTTTTTACACCAAAATTTAGTCGCCTTCAAAGTGTTCACCATTACAGTGCATGCACCTGCCCAACCTTTTTTTCCACTGTTCAAAACAATTTTGAAACTCACTGATTGGAATATCCTTTATGGCCTCTGGTGATTTTTGTTTCACTTCTTCAACAGTATGAAAACATTTCCCTTTCAAGTCCCTTTTCAGCGAGCAAAAAGAAGTCACAGGGAGACAGGTCGGGTGAATAGGGCGGGTAAACAATTGGGGTCATTCCATGCTCGCTTAAATACAGCTTCAGAGACAACGCGGTGTGAGCTGGTGCGTTGTCTTGGTCCAGAAGGTCTTAGAAGAACCAGGCCCCTGCGCTCCAAAGATTCAACCTTTTCGACGATTTTTCCTGATGCTCTCTCGCAACCTCATTAGTACCTCCATGTAGTACTGTCGGTTAACTGTTTAGCCTGGAGGAACAAACTTGGTGTGCACATCTCTTGGTAGAACATCTCTGAAAAAAACCACATCTCTTGGTGGAACATCTCTGAAAAAAAAATAATGAGCATTGTCTTGATGTTCGATTTCACCTGACTTTTTCACTGGGCACTCTTCCATTGGCTTGACTGTTGCTTGGTTTCGGGATCGTACCCATAACACCATTACTCATCACTCATCACCAATAATAACTTGTCCTCTGGATCCTCTTTCAGCTGATGATGCACAATGACCGAGAAAGAGTTTCCGTACAACAGCCGACCACACAAAACCAGGTTCCCCCCCACTTCTCCCCTCTACCACCCGAGTCCCGTTACTTTTGGGTCCTACCCTTGTATATATTAAAGCAAATTTTGAATGAAATAAAGTCGATATTGAGTTATTAGTTAAAAATGCTGGTACAGAGATAAACAAGCTTGCAACTGTATAGGAACCGCCCTATACAGTTGCAAGGGTATTGCAAGACCACCTTTCGATGAAATTTCAACTCTCGGCCGCTGGTTAATGGGCCTTAAGGCGATGCACTATGTTGTGTAAAATTTGGTATAGGGCCACTAACAATAACACTCCTTATGTAGATGGCGATAAGGTTAATTTACCATTTAACACCATCCGCCCATTTGATTTATTCAAAAAACATTGTCCACAATGTTTTTTATTTTATTTTGCGAAGCTCAGACACAAATATTTAAATGTTTTATGATCATTGTGTAAAGCATTTCATTTTCCACATTATACAATAAAACCATAACCGAAATAGGAATCTCTTTTTTTTACTTTTTATTTTATTTTTTCTGGGCTTATAAAAAGAGTAATCAAAAAATACTCGATTATTTCAAAGGTAAATACTTGTGTTCTACTCGAAGTATTTAAGTAAAGCATTTAAAATATTAAGCGATCCAATTTTCGAACCAAAATAACATGATTTTGCATTACTCAGTAGTGCTTGGACCTTTAGCTATTTTTACAGCGATGGCATCAAATGACAAAAATATAATTACCAAACAAAGCAAAAAAAAAAACAACATTGTTTCATTGGAGTTTTTGCAAATAATCAAATTATTCTTACCAAAGGATAGTGTTCAAAAAGAATTGACCGCGGGTCCTGCGTCAGACTTCTGCCGTAAAACTTGAGCAGGCTTTCATGCGTCAGGTCTCGGTGGAGTCGAGCCTCTTCGAGGAAGGTACACTTGTCCGTCACATTCACATTCTCGTCCAGTATCAACGAGAAATCCTGTGTAGACCCGTCACCTCTGGCCGAAGTGTGGGCAGGGGTCAGATTTCTGGAGCTCAGCGGTTGCTCAAACACCTCCACGGCTCTCGGTCCAACTGCCTCAAGGTTCAAGTTCCTATTCTCGTACTCGCTTACAATATAACTCTCCGCATTGTTATTGACAATGTTCTCCAGTTCTTGCTCGGATATGGGGCCATTGTTATTGTCTTCAAAGTCCTCATTGACTTCCACTTGGCGGAGGTTCAACTGGGGAAGTTGAGGAAGAAGCCCTTCCTCCCCGAGTGGTGCACGGGCCGGTGTGGAGTCTGATACCGGTCCGGGCCCGTGACCGGGTTGAAAGTGGGGAGACTGCGAGGAGATGGCTGCCGTGATGGGGAAGCGGATGTCATTTAGGGGGTTGTGAATGCCGGTCTCAATGGCGGCACCCGAGCCCGAATTCTCCAGCGGAATAGGCTGCCCGACCACCACTTCTTTCTGCAAATTAATAGAAAAAAAACAATTCATCATTAGGCGATACTATTAAAATAGCAGTGGGGAGCAACTAAATAATAATAACTGTTATTATAAAATAGAAATACCTAGAAAAGCATGTCTTAAGTACATAATCCATTTAATTTTCTGGACAGCGGTTCACAATTAGTGGCGCATGAGGGCACTCTATGGCAAGGTTTCCCAACAAAAATTTAAAAAAATTAAATTTTAAAAAATCTTGGCAAAATTTGGCCCAATAATTTCGACTGTGAATTTAGAATATTTTAAATTATTAACATTGAATGAAAAAAAAATGTCCTGGTCGTAGGACAAATTGGTTTAGCTAGATTCGTGCTTGCCTGTTAATGAAGTGGTTAAAATATAGAAAAACTAAAAAAAACCACGCATGTTCCAATAAGATTCTTGTTAGAATTCATCCCCCATCAAAAATCAGGGGAAAAGTAGCTCCCAACCTCAAAAACCTGTTGGGGACCTCCTTGCCCTATAACTCTAGGCTCTAGGGCAGTGGTTCTTAACCTGGGTTCGATCGAACCCCAGGGTTTCGGTGAGTCAGTCTCACGGGTTCGGCGGAGGTCAAGAGCAACAGCAGAAGTCACACTGATTTGCATAATTGTTCATTATTATGTTTGTTTTGTGTGAAAATCGTGTTTTAATGATTTTGTTGTTTGTCCTTAATGTTTTTTGTGCATTTTGTGCACCTATGTATATATATATAACCTATGATTTGAATTTGAAAAATCATATTTTATTTTTCCAATTAAGAAGGGTTCGGTGAATGCGCTTATGAAACTGGTGGGGGTCAGCACCTCCAACAAGGTTAAGAACCATTGCTCTAGGGGCTATGATAAAATATTTTATTAGTCATATCCATAAACAACAGGATTGAACTTTTTTTATTTCAAAACTGGCCTGGAGTACCAAGTTCGATATTACATTATCTTGGAAACTGCAGGTCCAGACCACTTTGAGTTAATGTTAATGTAGTTGACCAATAAAGAGTTATTAATTAAAATTAAAGAATTTCCGCAATAAATCACAACATCACATGTATTACAACAAACAAAATTAAATTATATTACATCATGCATATTTTATGTGGACACAACATTTAAAAATGTGCACAAATTAGTGCTATCAAAAGTAGTAGTAGTATCTGTACGTACCACGACCACCACATCGTTACTTCCACGAGGCTTGAAAAAGAAAGATATTAGTTTTATTAGCTGTAAAAAGAATTGCTGGGAACACAGAAATATAAAACCTCTCCAATCAAAACCCACCTAATATTATTTTTTTACTTTTAGTAATGTACGTATTACATATATCTAGTTTTGTTAGTTATAAAGTTCATTCAATGACCTGGCCCGAGTTGAGACCGTTTTGCTACAACAGAGAATGAGCAGTAAACACACCCTCCTAGCAGCAGCCTGACATGAAACCATAAATTGTGTTTAATTAGACGATATGAAGGGATTCAAATCCATTACAAAAGATGACTCACACACCGTAATATTTTTTTTACAAGGACACATAAGTGAGATAAAAAAAGTTGTCCGTTTCGTGTTATCTCTGACATTGTAAGTCGCGTCACGCACAATGCGAATTAACCATATTAATTCCGAAGAATCTTACTGAATTCCGAGAAGAATCAATGACCTTTCACCCCAAGCAGATGCGTAGGTACCTAGCGTCTAGCATCAATACACTTCCACCAAACTACGCAAGTATTCGTAAGTTCGCTCACAGAGAAATAGGGGTGAAATTATAAAATTTAATAATATGTCGCGTCAGAATCCTTTAGTAGACGAATTCAATAATGAGGTTCTACGTAAAACAAGCGCGAATTGACGAATAAAATGACTGTTTTACACAATCTATTTTTTCAGCTCGATTCCAGTTGAGTCCAAAGTCAAAAAATTTTGCTTTACGCGATCGCCTTTTTCCTCTCTATTTTCGTATCTACGATTTCAGTTGGCATCACAGCAAACAATATGGTTCATGTGTTCTTTGCTGTGATACCAATTGAAATCGTAGATATGAAAATAGAGATGAAAATAGCGATCGCGTAAGGCGAAAAATTTTGACTTTGGTCTCTAATTGGAATCGGGCTGAAAAAACATGTCGTGTATTGTAGGCTGTGTTCATAATCCAAAAAAAACATAATGGAACATAAGATTAAGTGATTTTACCAGCTAGGACCAAGGTTGCTAGAATAAACCTACTATATATTTTCTAATAATCTTGAGCTAGGATAATGCTATAAACTAGGGCTAAAAATGACACAATGATATAAAAAATTTATTAAAAATTATTTCCCCATATTATACCTATATTTTTTCAAATAAAGAATAAAAGGAGTTTATTACAATACTATCTGGTTCCCGACATGCGTTGCAATGCCATATTCAAAGAAAAAAATGTTTTTCCCTGCATGTACTTTCCCGTGCTTCCCCGTTCCCCTCCCGCATCGCCTTTCCCTCCCGCGTTCCTTTTCCACCTTCCCCGCCTACCCTCTCCCCCGTCCCGCCAACCCCCCTCCAGCGTTCCATATATTCAGTCCCAGTACATTCAGTTTTCAAACAGCTCAGGTTGCCACCTATTATAATTTTTTAATTCAAATTTTCGTTTTCCATATACATATTACAAATATTCATTTTCGTATATTATAAAAACAATCAATCTAATTTGGTACCTAACATAGGTAGGTACCTATTTAAAATATCTATAATTTTAAAAATCCATAGAAAATTCTTTTGTTAGAAAAAAAACGAGCGTGCAGACCACACGACTGAAGTAAAACTTCACTAACTTATATCTATCTCCCTTTCAACTTCCGGTCGCCTCGCCGATCACACTTTTCATAACGCTCTCGTCACGCATTCACCAGCTTAGTCCCCAAGTCAAGCGTGCGTAAAGAGGTTTTACTTCAAAAACAGCTGCCTGCTAAATTCACACTGTCTCGACACAGGTATACCCTAGTGAGACAGGCATACAAATAAAACCATTGTAAATATATTTTATTATAGATAAATAAATAAATAAATAAAAAACATTTATCAAACGCGCGAACTGTCAAACGTGCGAAGAAACAACCGTTAAGTTTTCTGAAATTATCCAACTTTCTGCGCAATTTTCTTAATTTTTCTTTCCGTAAGAACCTTCTACAAAGTATAAGAAAACGATAAAAAAAAGATGAATGAAATAGGTAAAGTCGTTCTGAAGTTATGGCGTCACTAATGGAAAAAGGGATTCATTATTGACGGCCGGCGTAGTCCAGGGGTAAGGCTCTTGACTCGCACACCGAAGGTCGCGGGATCGAATCCCGGCGTGGCAAATAAATTTTATTTGATTAATTTGTGTTATTTCAAAATTGATTCATTTAAAATAATATATAGTGTTTTTTTTATTTTTTATTTTAACTTAATGAGTAAAACCTCAAATTGTAATATTTAAATAAATGAAGACAATATAAGCGAAACTCAATCGAAAATCTGGAAACAGAAAAATCAGAAAAACATATTGACACCTCCAGGTGTCTCCACAAACCCAGGACCTCTTGCTAGCAAGAGGTCCTGGGTTCGAGTCCCAGAGGTGTCAATATGTTTTTCTGATTTTTCTGTTTCCAGATTTTCGATTGAGTTTCGCTTATATTGTCTTCATTTATTTAAATATTACAATTTGAGGTTTTACTCATAAAGTTGCTGTCTTCATTTATTTAAATATTACAATTTGAGGTTTTACTCATAAAATTAAATATATAGTGTATTTGCGGCACGTTCCAGGGTGGAAGATACTCTCAGAATCGTTCTGCCGAGCGATTCCGTATTTTTTGTGAGATCGTTGTTGGATAACGGACGTTATCTCCTGTCAGATTTGTGTGATTTTTATGCCTGTTATTTGCGTTTTCTATGTAAAACGTACATTAAATGAGTAAATAATTAAGCGTACTTGCAGGAATTCATGTTTAAATCAATCTAAACTAAAATATGTGACGTAAAAATCACACAAATCTGACAGAAGATAACGTCCGTCATCCAATAACGTTCTCACAAAAAAATTCGGAATCGCTAGGCTGGTGTAAGACCACCATTCAGAATTGAAACGTTGCTTGAAATGGCATTAGCCGTGTTTGGTGACCAGATCTGAATAGCCAGGTACTTCCCCACCTTCCACTTCCCTATCTCCTTCCCCTCCCCACTACCTTCAGCCTCACAACATACCCCAATTAGGGATGCCATAGTCTAACTGGTTTCAGACGGGAGCAGTTGGGACTCTTGTGCGGTATTCATATAAAAATTAAAAAATAAAATTCTATATATACATATATATAGATTATTTAAACATTAGAAATGAATAAACGATTATAAAAAAGGCCAGCCGCAACCGTCGAACCCTCCACTTTTACAGCACTCGGTTTATTTAGATACCGGCCCACGAGGGAAGCCCCCCCCCCGGCGCGCGGCCTTCCGAATTTCTACTGATTTACGTCATATTTCTCTTCACTTTCTATTTTAAAGTTCCGAAAAAAAAATTTTTTTTTTGAAGGTAATATCTATACATCTGTAGAGCCCACGTAGAGCCGATACGGTGATTAATACGATAATGAAATCCCTCGATAGAAAAAAAATCGCAAATATGCTCCGAAAATTATTGTTCTGTTATACAATTTAAGTGTGATTTTTGCTTTGATTTAAACGAGTCGTGTTTCATTAAATATTTTCACAATTTATATGCTTGTTTTTGAATTGAAAACTTCTTCAGCACCGTTGTGATTTGAAACTCGATGAAACGGAAAAGCGACACTAAAAAGAGACAAACACATATAACCATAGGATTTAACCTGCGAGAGAATGAGATGGAATAATCGGTCACCTCTTTGTGCGGTGCTTCGTAGTCTCCCCACTCTTGTCTACTTGAGTTTTCTGAAGGTTTCACTTGTACCGCGTGTGAATTGCAAACTGTGTATTTTTAATATTAGCGCACTCGCTCTAACATTCGTATTTATATATCTTCTTCTTCTTCTTTTTGAGCGCTTACTACGGAGCCCTATTAGAAGTTGACAGATTACATAAGGATTGATAGAAGGAAATAGACAGGCATTACAATTTCCTGTGTTTCACATTTCGTATTCCGGAGGACCGTCGCGTCGCACAGTGATTCGTTTCATACAAGCTATACGCTAATAAGTCACTTTTGAATTCATAAACAATGACGTCATGGCGACATTACACAGTTAGACAGGATAATAAATGCATGCTTAATTGGGGTGATTAGTGCACGCATTGACTCATACCAGAGGCCTAAAGTCGAATAATGTGTTTTGAAATTATCATTTGCATTTATTCGCTTTAAAATTGTGTACTAACTTTGTAAAATGTTTTTTTTTCGGTTCTGTAAAATGGTGGCTACTTTGGAAGGTATGTTTTAAAGGTTTTTCTTAATACTTAGTAAATAATAATTTTAGTTGTTTTTAAAATAATAAACAAGTTTTGTGCTTTTTTTTTTTGGCCGAAAAAATATAAAATTTCTAACTTCTCGAGAGTTTATCTCAGAGAGTATATCAAAATCGCACGATAATTTTCTTTTTTTTTAAATAGTGCAACTAATATTTTATTCATATCAGTTTCGATATTAATACGCACGAATCTGCATTATTTTTTTTTTCATTTTACAGGAACCACACACGAGATTTCCAGGCTTTTTTTTACATGAATACCACACAAGAGTCCCAACTGCTCCCGTCTGGAGCCAGTGAGACTATGGCATCCCCAATTGGGGTATGTTGTGAGGCTAAAGGTATGGGGAGGGAAGAAGATATGGAAGAGGAAGGTGGGTAAGTACCTGGCTATTCAGATCTGGTCACCAAACACGGCTAAAGCCATTTCAGGCAACGTTTAAATTCTGAATGATGGTCTTACACCTGGGCGATACTGAGAGTATCTTCCACTCTGTAACGTGCCGCAAATATACTATATATTATTTTAAATGAATAAATTGTGAAATACACAAATTAATCAAATAGACAATTATTTGCCACGCCGGGATTCGATCCCGCAACCTTAAGAATGCGAGTCAAGCGCCTTACCGCTGCACTACGCCGGCCGTCATTGTTCGTGACATGGAAGAGTTTGCCGAAGAAAGAAAGGCTTGAGGGAATGTTTAACAAAATTTTAAGTACATTTGAACTTGATAAGCTCAGTGCAAGTGGTGAAAAAACGTTGAAAAACCAAATAAGACTTGTATCTTTGAATATAAGCAGAAAATGGACCGTAATTTATTACACTCAAAATATACTTTTTTTTTACTTTTTACACATAATTGTTATATTATAAAACTCAAATACTCTATTAACACATTATTTAAAAATTATTAAAAAAATTTAAAAACGATAGGAAAAAAAAAATTTATCATTTTTAACACTAATTTTCATAAAATTAGTGTTGACTACACCTCAATAGAGGGTTAAAAATAATTTAATCATGTGTCAGAGTTTTTAGCGTCTAGCATGTACGAAACGAATCACTGTGTTGTATAGTTGTATTGTATTACACAGTTTTATGTCGCTGTTTAATATGCAAGGAGAGGAGTAGGACCATTTCCTTTTTAGAGTTCACTCTTACTAGCTGTTGCTGTTATCAACGACCGCGACCTTTCGACAAACACTGGACCCGTAATATAATATAAATAAAAGTTGAAAATAAATAATCAGCGTACAAACACAAACACATGGACACAGGCTAGGTTCAGGTTCCCTCTTCTCTTCTCGCATGACCTCCTATGAAACTCCTCCTTAAACTAAATCTCGGGCGTCGGGTGGGAATGCTATCCTTGTTCTACCGGTATTACAATGGAATATGCTCCGAGGAACTAGCATCATTGATCCCTTCGGCACCGGTGCATAGTCGGGAAACACGCCAAACGCGTGCCCAACATTTGTATACGGTTGACATTTGTCACATGAGAACGGGTCGTTTCTTCGACTCGTTCTTGTGTTCAACAGCTCGGCTGTGGAATGATTTGCCGGCCTCTGTGTTTCCTCCTTCCTACAACATGGGTCTCTTCAAGACCAATGTTCATTCCTTTCTCTCCTCAAAAAGACCCTCCACACAGCATCCCAGCTTTTACATTAACTCCACACGGGAGGCCCTGAGGAAAATAATTTCCCTCAGGGCCTATGTCATCTGGGATGCTGTGTGGAGGGTCTTTTTGAGGAGAGGAAGGAATGAACATTGGTCTTGAAGAGACCCATGTTGTAGGAAGGAGGAAACACAGAGGCCGGCAAATCATTCCACAGCCGAGCTGTTGAACACAAGAACGAGTCGAAGAAACGACCTGTTCTCATGTGACAAATGCCAACTGGGTACAAATGTTGGGCACGCGTTTGGCGTGTTTCCCGACTATGCACCGGTGCCGAAGGGATCAATGATGCTAGTTCGTCGGAGCATCTTCCATTGTAATACCGGTAGAACAAGGATAGCATTCCCACCCGACGCCTGTGCTCTAAAGATTGCAATCCGTCTGTAAAGATGGGAGAATCTATCAAACGGACTGCCCGTTTCTTTCTGCACAGAGTCGAGGGTATTTTTCAGGTATTTTGGAGCTCCAGACCAGAGGTGGCTGTAGATGTTCATACAAATCAATCCACACCAGATGCCCCCGCCAGCACCCCGAGAACTTCCACAACCCTCCGATTCTATTCAAATTATTTATTATTTCTTAAAACATTACAAAAAAACATGAAATTCTATTCTACGAAACTATATAATGTGACAGTAAATCGTATCTCCTGGAAACAGCATGTGATGTCACGCTCCAAAATCCTCCGCTTATTTCGTCATAATAACCCTCCACTACCGTTTGTGTTTTTTATTGCATGAATGAATGAAAACTCGGGAGTGATGTGATAAATATGCGGAACCAACCGTGGGTCCATTCAAACATTATTTACGGACATCGCGCTTCGTTCACATCTGGCGCAATATTGTCGCGGGAGTATCTGTGTATCATTAATAGGACCTTTTCGCAAAAACAGGACCTTTTTTAAATTCTTACCAAACATTTTTTATTTAGTAGGCCTCTACATGGTGTTTGAGAAAGACTGAACATTTTAAATATTGTTATAACGCAAAAAAAAAACAATAAATTTATAATCACTTCTTCTAATAGTGCAAAATGATTTTGTGGTAAAGTCAGAAGTCAGTTAGAAGTCAGCTTTGCTGACGAAACATGTCGGTTTTTGTAAATAATTAAGTGGTTAATACGAAGTTATCTATTAATTTACTAGCGATTTCCCATTCGTCCCATTACCCTTTCGCCTCCCCTTCCTCTCCCGCGTCCTCTTCCCTTCACACGATCCGCGATTGCGCATTTTTAGATAAGTAGATACCTTTTAACTAAGGGAACGTACCCATACAACGTGACCCACTTTTTGCAATTTTTAACCCCCCCCCCCCCCCTGGTGACTAAAAACTTAAGCCCCCCGCCGCTCATTGTGACCAGGCGTGGTATTTCCCCCCCCCCTGAACGGGTCACGTGTAATGGGTAATATAAGTATGGGTATGTTTCCTAAGCTTAACTAACCGTAAGCGAAAATGAATGGCAGAAGAAACCGGGACTCTAGAGGAAGACTTTACAAGATCAAGTGATTCAAATACCTGTTTAAGCCGCGCCATGTCAAAAGTCCGAATAACATTAGAGTAAGCATGAATGTGAATGAAGCAAGGACTTCTGTGCCCAGACAGAATTGTGTGGCGGTCCATCCTCTCTGCCCAGTTTTGCCAACCCGAATTTTGAAAAAGACGTAGGTCAGACTAGAAAATTACGTAGAAACTGCATAAATTGGATTATGAAAAGTTCGGAGAACTGCGTACTTTTTTTTTGAGTGAAATGAAGAAGTTAGGGTTGTTGAAACAGAATAAAACGAGTATTTTGTTATACAATTTATTAAAGATATACCTCTGGTAGTGTAAACATTCACAGGCTGCGTGCGGTAACCGTTTACCATGCTTGTTTGCCACATTTGTCGTAGGGTAAAATACCCACTTGAGGTAAAAATTGTGAGGCGCAAAAGACGCCGTTCTATTTATATAAGAACATTAACTTTAAATTCAGTAAATTTAAATGATTTACCTCTTCAAGGCACATAAGAATCTAGTAAATAAACAAAATTGCCGAATTTATGTAAAAAAAAAACTCAATAAATAGAATCTTCAGGCAAATTAAATTCTATTTATTATATTTTTTTTTATTTTTACTTCATAAAATTTTATTAGTTACAGATTTTTCGTTTTTAAAAAAGAACATTAACTTTTAATTAACTTTTAACATTATTTATAAAGAACATTAAATTTAAATTCGGTAAATTTAAATGATTCACCTCTTCAAGGCACATATAAGAATCTAGTAAATAAATAAATTGTCACATTTGTGGTAAAAAAAAAAGAAATAAAAAAAATTCTAAATTTTCGGAATCTTCAGGCAAATTTAATTTGTACATATATTAGAACATTAACTTTAAATTCAGAGAATTTAAACGATTCACCTATTCAAGGCACATAAGAACATAGTAAATACAAAAATTGCCTCATTTGTGGTAAAAAAAAAATAAAAAGAAATAAAAAAATACACAAATTTCAGAACTTCAGTAAATTAAATGTGTACATTTATTGATTAAAATATTTAATATGTCCCTATGAAGGCACGCTGCTTGTTTTCGAGCCACTTTTCGTAAAAAAGTAAGCCTGTTAGCTTGTCAGTAGAGAGTCTGTTTCGGATGTTAGTTTTCATCAATTTATCGTGGAAAACAGTCGCTCGACATTTGCACTTCTATGTGGCAATGTTTAAGTTTTGTGCAAACTGGGCCAATAAGGGAAAAATTGGGACGAATCGCCTTTTCGTATTTTTGAAAAATGACACCAAAACCCATTGATTTGCTGATCCTGTTGAAATGGAAGAATTGTATTTCCGTCTGTGCGACTTCTTATGTGGCGCGGACTTTGTAGTATGAAACGGAACGTTTGTTGAAGTCCGCGTCTGGTAAAGTTACGGAAAATATGCTGCTTCAGCCTAATGAGTTATGTTATTTTGCAAATTTGTACAATTTGAAAGAAAATACGTAGATTCTGGGCTTAAGTTCGTAGATGTGCAGGAAAAACCTAAAATACGTAGATCTACGTAAAAAGACGTAGAGTTGACAACGCTGTCTCTGCCCATCCTTGGGGAGAAATGGTGTGATAGTTAACTAACATAACATTACAATATATAAGAAATCAAACCTTTTGTGGGTTTGGTTTCTAGTTCAAACATACGATATTTATAATGTACTAATCTAATGAAGTGTTAAAAAACACTTTTTTATATTTAAAAACTAGCTGGTCCCGGCATGCGTTGCTATGCCATTTAATAAAGAAATTTATTGTTTCTCCCCGAGTGTCCTTTCCTATTCGTCCCGTTCCCCTTCCGCCTCCCCTTCTTCTCCTGCGTCCTCTTCCACTCTCGCATTCCCCCTCTATCATCTCCACCTTCCCTCTCCCCACTCCACTCCCCCCCCTTCCCCCGTCCCGCGAACCCCCCTCCCGAGTTCCCCTCCCCCCTCACACGTCCCTTTCCCCTCCAGCGTTCCCCTTCCGCCTTCTCCGCCTTCCCTCTTCACTTTCCCGCTCCCTCGTCCCGCCAACCCTCCTCAAGCGTTCCATATATTCAATCCCAGTACATTCAGCTTTTAAACGGCCCGCGTGCCACCTTTTACAATTTTTATTCAAATTTCCATTTTTCATGTATATTAAATTTGATACTAACACAGGTACCTATTTAAAATATCTAAAATTCTTGATTCGATTCAAACTATTAGGGGAGCACCTACTTTAAATAAATTTATCAACTTAAAAGATTTTCAAAAATAGAATTGTTTTGCAAAATATCATTCTCTAACACGCGAACTGTCAAACGTGCGATAGTCGTTAGGTTTTCTGAAATTATCCAATTTTCTGCGCAATTTTCTTAATTTTTCTCTCCGTAAGAACCATCCTCGTACTCCAAGGAATATTCTAAAAAAGAATTAGCGAAATCGGTTCAGCTGCTCTCGAGATTTGCGCTTAGCAACACATTCAGCGATTCATTTTTATATATAAGACTAGATGGTCCCGGCATGCGTTGCAATGCCAACATGAATCCCGTTCCCCTCACAAGTCCCCTTCCCCTCCCACGTTCCCCTTCCACCTTCCCCGCCTTCCCTCTTCCCTTTCCCGCTCCCTCGTCCCGCCAACCCTCCTCCCGCGTTCCATATATTCCATCCCAGTACATTCAGTTTTTAAACAGCCTGCGTGCCACCTTTTACAATTTTTATTCAAATTTCCATTTTAATGTATATTAAATTTGGTACCTAACATAGGTAACTATTTAAAATATCTAAAATTCTTGATTCGATTCAAACTATTAGAGGAGTACCTACTTTAAATAAATTTATCAACTAAAGATTTTCAAAAATAGAATCCTGATTTAACAAATCATTGTTTTGCAAAATGTCATTCTCAAACACGCGAACTGTCAAACGTGCGATAGTCGTTAGGTTTTCTGAAATTATCCAATTTTCTTAATTTTTCTCTCCGTAAGAACCATCCTCGTACTTCAAGGAATATTCTAAAAAAAGAATTAGCGAAATCGGTTCAGCTGCTCTCGAGATTTGCGCTTAGCAACACATTTAGCGATTCATTTTTATATATAAGAAGACTAGTTGAAGTCCACGGCGTTGCCCGATTTTTGAAAATCTAATGTGGACTTTGACCTTCCCTCTTGTGTTAAAGGTCAAGTGCAAAATTACACAAAAGTGTAGATTTGTATAAAAATCAAATCTACGCCGCACGCCACAGATCTCTTCTTTAATATGTATATATATATTTTTTACATGAATACCTCAAGAGTCCCAACTGCTCCCGTCTGGGGCCAGTTTGTCTATGGCATTCCCAATTGGGGTATGTTGTAAGGCTGAAGGTAGTGGGGAGGGGATGGAGATGGGAAAGTGAAAGGTGGGAAAGTACCTGGCTATTCAGATCTGGTCACCAAACACGGCTAACGCCATTTCAAGCAAATTTTCAATAATGAACGGTGGTCTTACACCAGGGCGATACTGCGAGTATCTTCCACTCTGGAACGTGTCGCAAACATACTATACATTATTTTTAATGTAATAATTGTGAAATAACACAAATTATTCAAATAAAATTTATTTGCCCACGCCGGGATTCGATCCCGCAACCTCCGGATTGCGAGTTACCTCTAGGCAATTAACCCGGTTCTTGAGATAATTAACCCGGGTCCTACAATCATTACTTGTGAACATAAATATAACTTGTGTACAGAAATAGGTAAATCGCCATGAATTTTTTTCTACGAAAACAGCAGTTTTCATTGAGCGGATTAAGTTCACAATAATATTATGCTTCTAAATCTGACTTTCATCATCCAAATAAACAACGTGCAAATGATTGGAGGTCGGCCACTTCGGCCCACGCTTTCTTTGATCGCCTCTCGAACTGTTCTTCGAATTGTTGCTAAATCCGTTTCAACGTCTCTTGGTTTAGGGAACATAGGTTCACCTGGTTTAACATAGGTAATACGGGGCACGTTTCTAAAGATAATATAAACAAGGGAGATGTGCCACGTGTCACTCACATTGTTAATTGCCAATCATGTAACTTTCATTTTCATCGCCACTTTGATAGTCCGTGCAGTTTGGTCGCTTCTATGGTTTTACTGCAAAGCGAACAACCAGTATCTGACAGTATTAATATCCTAGCGACTGTACGGTTGAAAATTCCGCGCCTTACACAAAAAAACGCCGTTTTAGTACATGGAGTTTGTTACAAATCGACTTTCGTAATAGAACCGAATTAAATCAATGCTAAAAGATGGCACCACTTACGTACACAACTAGCCTGAGGAGCGTCGTCGGCTGGCAGACGTAGGTAGATACTATTGGATTCGTTCTTTCGTGGATCCCTCCGGGTGTAGAGGATGGATGGTATGATTATAACTAAATTTTTTGTATAATTATGCTACTTCTGTGTAACCGATCTTACATTACTTTCTACTTGTTAATTTTTTTGTAGGTACTGATGTAATCTATTTGTAATCTACATTGAACATGTACTTTTTTAGTTATAAATGTTGCCAATTTCATTGAATAAAGATATATTATTATTATTATTGTAACTGGCAGTTGTGAAAAATAATACCACGTTGTGATTATTACCACGCGCCTATATGTATATTAATATGACATCATTGCCTGTCGCGGTTACTTTGTCCCGGTGACCAGTTTCTATCGGATTTATAAAATGGTCACTGACTCTTAAACTGGGCGAATCCGAACCAAAAGCCGCCCGCAGGGCTTAGCGGCAAAAATCTGCCGAGCGGGTTTTTAACGGCTAGTTTTCACTATTGTCAGATGGGAGTAAAAAAAACAACTAGTTTCTTTCCAACCAATGACGGTTGACGTTTGCTAGAAACACCGAAAAATGAAGGAAATGACTTTGAGTAGTAGAAGGAAATGACTTTGTTTATTTCCAATTAGTCCGATTGACCTCCAACGCTCCAACGCCGAACGAAATCGAAATCCAGCATTTTTTAAAAGACTTTTTATAAGCCTAGAAAAAAATAAAGCATCAGGCCTATAAAAATACTTTCAAGTGCAAAATCTCCTACTGACGAACGTCTTTTCGTACAGGGTTTTATTTTTTAATGTTACAAATTAAGGCTTTCGATAGTCATACGAAAACATTTTGAAATTTGTGCCTGAACTTCATAAAATAAAATAAAACATGCATTTTGGAGCTGCTTGAAAAAGATATTTAAATTATCATTTCGCCATATTTTCCAAATGGAAAAATGTTACATTATTAGCCACTTGTAGCTCTCAACCGACGATTTACTATCATATTTATAGTTTGTAAATAATTCAAATTAATAAAATACTTAGTTTTTACCACTTTTATTGTTTACAAAACCAACAAGTTTCGTGAGCAACGCTCACTTCTTCACTAAGTATTTTATTAATTTGAATCAAAATGGTGCCGAAAATAAGTTTGATGTGTTAGAAGAAATTATAAATAATAATTGTCTATAAGTTTTAAGATTTTCACGGCCAAAAGCATTTTCGTAAACAAATAACGAAAATAATTGTCTAAATCGATGCGTTCACTTTTACGACGTAATTTGCCGGAAACGCATAAAATAAATGAACACTACAAAGCTGTTAATTTCCATGAAATGTTGAAGAGGTAGGTGTGTTGGCAGAATGGACTTGAAATAATGGTCGGATTGCATCATCAGATCCGATGACGTTTAGACACGACGTCATTTCATTTGGATAGGCTTCAAACTTCTAACTTCACTATGATATGAGGTGTCAAAGACGCACTCATTATCTATTTACCAATTTCCAATTTTGAGGTTGAATCATTTGCAAAGTATTTTAATTGAACATATTTTAAAGAAAATATTTAAATAGGACGTTATTATCATTTTAGAACATACCTAAGCATGCTAATAGAACCATATCGTAGGGTTGCCATGCGTCCGGAATTTTCCGGACATGTCCGGAATTATAGGTCTTTGTCAGGAATGCGGGGGGAATCCTAAACAGTCCGGAATTTAAACAATTAAGTGGAGATTGATATAAAAAATGAAATAAACCAAATTATGTTTATTACAAATTAAAGTAAAAACATCACTTCTGATATTTAAATCTCCCGGAAATATCGTTAAACACTTCCGAATCTCAATAATAGTTTTGTAGAACATTTCGCAAGTCATATTTTTTAAATTACTGTGTTAAGAGGGTTAATTGTTTTCCTATTAAGGAAAAGACCCTTTCTACATTGGCCTTTTGTGCTCGCATTGCAAATATATAAGAGCATCTGGGTGACTAATCACGCAAACGTCTTCAACTTTTAATGACGCCCAGCGAGGCGTAATAATTCATTACACAAGGTTCTAATATTTTATTTTATTACGCAAATATTTTCTTCGCAAATACTTCTAAAATTGTTAAATAGATTAGGAAAATTCATCTTTGCAAACTTTGAAACCTTCGAACGTGGTAAGGCGAAGTTAGAACCCCATCCAACCAAATTGACGATCAATGCGGCTCGTAATAAGGATCAACTGTCAGGTAGAAACAAAATAGAGAGTGTAAGTAACGTTAGAACCTTGTAAAATAAATAATTATTTAAAACGGTTGATGTTAGAACTTTGTCATACATATATCTACGAAAATACAACACAGATAGTGCTGAAAATTATTCAGGGTATAGAAATGAACAAAAGAAATGCTTTGGCATTCAAAGGTCATTTTTGAAAAAAAAATGTCAGTTAGAACCCTAACCAAATGAGATGACGACTAATGTCTGGCGATGATCAAATAATGGCCGATGACCGAAACCAAATCCCCTGAACGTTACATATATTATTGTAGCGGGTAGTGGCATCGGTTATGTCATCATCTTGAGGTTTTTTCCGCGGTATTAGCGGTAAGAGCGATGATAAAATATATACAAATACAATATACTACCTACTACCAAATAGACAGCTGGTACGAACTGAACTTTGCGAAATGGCCGGTTTACAATTATTAGCTCTAAACTTGTTTATGTACACGAATTCTTTCTTTATTTTGGATTAACTAGGCTTTTTTGATAGACTTACACGAACTAAAAATATCTTCCACTCCAACAATCATGTCAATACCAATTCGTTTATAAATGCCACTATGCCACGCATACACAGTAACCAATGTGCAGAAGTGCCAGATATTTTCAATAGCACCGAAGAAAAATTAATTTACATTTTGTTTCCAAAATTGTTAATTTTAATGAATTTGAATCTTATTTGTACCGTAAATAAATAAATATACCTACATAAAGTAGAAAGTAGAGTGCCTTAGCCTATAGCGGGCGGGCGGCACAACCGAAATTAGCATGTTTAATAATTAATAATACAGGTATTATTGACTTTATGTGTTCGAGTTTTATTCGTATGAACTACGTCACTGTATACTTTATCTAAGATCAAAAATACAGCACACACCACATATTATTTAATTTTTACGTTTGTCTACATACCTCCATGTAAGAAAAATAAAGACAAAAGTTGAAAATCATTTAAAATAAAATGTTTAAATCAGGAGTAAAAAATAGTTTCGTTAAACCACAAAAAGATAAGATACCATTTATGGGAAACATGAATTATTATTAATAGTAGGTAACTAATGTCGTGGATGTGGTTAAAAATATTTGGTGAATATGTTCAAAATATTAAATATTTTTATATTAATATATATCCATCTATAACGAGAAATATATATACATATATTATATGAGTAAGTGTTTATAATATATGTGTATGGATGTGTGCAATATAGGTACCTATGTGTGCATCCAAGCACACATAAAAATAAAACAAAAAAATCAGAGCGTGAAAACTATCCACGCAGAATCCTCAAAGATGACAATGTCATGATGGATTTTTTTCCTCAGAGCCTCCTGTGTGGAGCTAATGTAAAAAAAGATCGACATTTTTAACTCTTTTTAGCCAATATTTATATAAATTCGGAGCAAACTAAACGTTATTCATTCCAACCTAATGATTGGATTTGGCCAAGAAGTGTGTTAGTGCGTTCACACTTCACATAAAACAAGACCATTGCATTGTGCAGACTGGAATACATTGTATCTAGAAGTAGTATAAATGCGGCTGAAGGTTTACCTTTCGGCCTTGAATTAAATGCACCACGAAACGCCATAAGGTCCCGCCCACACCGCAACATGCGTCAGAAGCGACTTACTTGCAGCGAGAGATATGTAAAGGTCATCAACATCAACATTAATGTCCTGTCCCAACAAGAGCTCGTACTGACGTCATCGACGTTCGTCCTCTTCCTTCTCACGTGTCTTGTTTGAAACGAAAAAGAAAGAAGTTACTAGAACGATGACGCCCCTTACGTTCTCTCGCTGGGACCAGCGTAGCAATACTGTGCCATGAATATTTGACTGGACCGTCAATGTATGGAGGCTTTTTGAAGTGAAAACTTCTTTAGCACCGTTGTGATTTGAAACTAAAAAGAGACAAACACATATATCTACAGGATTTTTCCTGCGAGATAATGACATAGTATAATCGGTCTCCTGTTCGTCTGTGCATCGTAGCCTCCCCACTTTTGTCTACTTTAATTTTCTGAAGGTTTCACTTCTACCGCGTGTCAATTGCACACTCTGTATTTTTAGTTACCGTTTTATTGCGACTATGGGGTCCCAAGAAAAATTATTTACTAATTTTGATTTTTCATATTCAGTAATACAATAGATAAATAATACAATAGAGTTATTATTGGGTATTATGCCGATTTGCGCTTCCTCCTTTAGCCAACGTTTCGAACAGCGTTACAGTGTCCGTCAACATGGGCAGACGTGATTTAAATGGTACATTAGCAGTTCTGCAGAATTGTCTCAGCATGCAGTCCGCAGGGTTAGAAGCCGACCCTCGATAGACAGAAGAATAACCTAAAGAAACTTTACCTCTCTGGCTGAAGGATGTGCGTTTATGCCATTACATTGTCTAAGATCACGTTACTTAAAATCGAGGTGCAAATTTTACGCGGCACGTAAATTGGGAATGGTAAAAATTCTAACTTATTATACGTGTAGGTATGGTTAAAACGGCCTTATACCGGGCTTAGCTATAAGAGTCTAGTAAGGTATCCACACATGAGGCCCTGAGGAAAACAATTCCACTCAGGACCTAAGTCACCTTTGGGGATGATGTGTGGAGGGTCTTTTTAAGGAAAGGAAAGGGAGGAAGATCTAGGAAGGAAAAAAAGTATGAGGGGTGAAAGGAATCTGGGGGTCGGTGTGTCCAGGAGGAACGGACGTATAAATCTATCCCTCAGTTCGATCAAGGCGTAGGTATGATTAAAAAGGTCTTAAACAAGAACTAACAATTACATTCTATTATTTTATGTTAGGGGTCGTCCATTAATCACGTGAGGCTCGAAAGGGGGGGGGGGGTTCGGAAAAAATCACCTTATATCACGAGGGGGGGGAGGGTAAAATGAGATATCACGTGTATTTATTTTTCGTGATAATGGACTGAAAATTTCAAAATACTTTGTACAAAAAAAATACACGTGATTTTGGGGGGGGGGGGGGGGGTTAGTCTAAAACCTCACCACATATCACCAGAGGGCGGGGGGGTTAAAAAGTTGCTAAAAAAACATCACGTGATTAATGGACGACCCCTTACGTCGTACATTTGTATTAGATAATTAACTGGCGCGTAAGAGTATAATAAGATAGTGACGGCCGCTGTTCCTAACTTTTCGATAGACCAATCTGAGTCTACCACATCAGCTAAGGGAACGTATCCATACTAAACGTGTCACGTAGTATGGGTACGTTCCCTAAGCAATTTGTAAGTATAAGTGCCTCCGTTCACGGAGATACTTACAAGCTACTCGGTCCTCTTGCGCGTATCATACGCGCTGATCGTAAGTAACCCTCGTACGATTTTGCTGGTGCCCGTTCACGGCGCTACGCGGTGGCTGTCGGTTTCCAGTTTCCAGTCAGTATAACGATACCAACAGTGCTGATCGCGCGCGACGCTCGCATCATTTGTGTCTGAAACTTATTCGTTTGACGTTTGACAGAAATGGCGTCGGAACATGAAAGTAATATTAGATTTGTTCTGGAAGTGGAAAAAATGCATGTTTACTTAACTATACTTTACCAGAATACGTAAGAAACGATTTAGTGGAGAAGGCATGGATTGATGTTGGAAAAAAAGTCATATGACATCGCATGACAGCGTGTTCACTCCACGGCTGCACGTGAAAAATGATCAAGTTCAGTACATTTCGAATAGCGCCGTGTACGGAGACTAGCATTAAAAAGTGGTATATCAGCAGGGTACTTGTGGTTTCGTCACAATTACGTAGATTGTAAGTATCTCCATGAACGGAGGGCCTAAAGGTAACGCTCGATTATCGTTGTTCCCAAATATTTTATCGTTGAATATCTCAGGTGACCCCGCCCACTTTGGCCCCGCCCAAAATGGCATCAAAAGTAAAAACTTTCGATGTTAAATTCATATTAAAGAGTTAAATGTTGTATTTATTATTAACACACATAATTTCTTTTAAATGCTGTTATCCATATACTTTCATTTTATATTTTTTAAACAAATGTATAAAATATATTAAAAATAAGGTATCAGCTTGGCCTTTGCCGCCGGGGCGACGGTACCACGTGACATTTGCGCCACTCTGTTGACACTTTTGTAACAAGCGAAACATTCCAAATTTGTAACGCCTGGTTTTCAGACAAACTATCTCATCTAGTAATGCGGGCGCCAGACAGAAGTTCAAAGAAGTGATCACTTCATTGAAGACATTGCTCACACATTTGGTCACATATTGTTGTATCTGCCAGATATTTTAAAGTCAGTCAATCCAAAGATTTGATCACTCCTTTGAGCTCACAGTTTTCAAATAGACTTCACACAACATGGACGACGATTTGGTCGACACAGTTTGCTCATATTATTTATGTGCGTCTAATTATTTATTACACGTGCAAGTCCAGTAAAGTGTTCCTTTTTCGCTTCAATTTTTCGATAGAGCAAGGTATTGAAAAGTGGTGTTTAATTCGGTTCCAGGCGTCATTGATGTTTTTTTTTTTTTTTTTTTATTGATTTTTTTTTTTGGTACAGTACATACAATAGATACATAAATGAAAGTATAAATGAATATAATGAAAGTATATAAAAAAAAAACTCAATACAAATATACATATTTTAAAAAAATATTCTCCCATAATAAGCAAATGCTTGTGTGTACGGGAGGAAGTATTATTTGTTAGGTTATTTTGATTTTTTTTTTAAATTTAGTTTATATTAAGAATAAAAGAAACATATGTGTGTATATGTATATATTTTTTTAATTATTATTTTTTTTTTTTAGTTAAGGTTTTCAGTATATTTTCTTAATTGTGTTTTAAAATTTTTGAAACTGTCCTTCAGGGATCTTATATTTTCTGGTAATTTATTAAAGAAATTTATTCCTAAGTATTTATAGTTTTGTTGACCCAAAGTTTTTTTACAAATGGGAATTGGTAACATGTATTTTTGCCTGAGATTTACTGTGTTTTTGAAAGGTATGGATTTGTTTAGGATATCCTCTTTGTAAACTTGTAAGGTTGAATGATACAGGAAGAGAGTATTTAATTTTCTGACTTTAAATTCTTTGAATATGAGTTCAGATGGATATAGAAACGATTTTTTTTAATATTATTTTAATTATTAGTTTTTGCGCAATGTAAAGAGATTGTGTGTGAGTTTTATAGGCGCCACCCCATCCTATTATACCATATTGGATTATGGATTGACAGAATGCGAAATACGTCATTCTCAGTAGTTCTTTACTTAGAATGTGTCTCAAACAGCTAAAAATATATGTCAATTTTTGTACTCTGTTTTTAAGAATGGTTATATGCGGTATCCATTTTAGACATTGGTCAATAGTGATTCCTAGATATTTGGTTGAAGTTTTCATTTCAATATTAGTACACAATAAGTTACAGTGGTGTTGTTGAGTGTGGTGCAGAATGGATCCTTATGTTTATTTCATACGGCGTGTTTGGTTTTTTTATGTAAAAATGGTACGTAATGTGTTTTTTTAGAGTTTAATGTTAGTAGGTAATTGTCAAACCATGTTTTTAATTCATTTATGTCTATGTTAGCCTTTTTATTCCATTATAACCATGTGTTTGCTTTTAGAAGAAGCACTGTGTCATCTGCATATGAGATAATTTCCCCGTATTTAGCAACTTCAAATATATCATTAACATATAATATGAACAAAAGTGGTCCTAGAACTGTGCCTTGTGGTATTGAGAAGTTACTACTTTCGGAATCACTTAGTTCATTTAATAATTTTACCTGTTGTGGTCTATTTTCCAAAAAGCTTATAATCCAGGATAGCACCAGTCCATTTATTCCAATTGATTTGATTTTTTTTATTAAGTTAGTATGAGATATACTATCAAATGCTTTTTTAAGGTCAATAAATATTCCAATGCATTTTTCATTTGAGTCTAGGGAAGGTATATATATAGTTTGTTACTTTCGCAATGGCATCGTGGGTGCTGGTGTTTTTTTTTTTGAAACCATACTGTTTAGAATTTATAATGTGATGTTGTTCTAAGAAGGCCCAGATTTGGCTTTTTACAATTTTTTCGAATATTTTTGATATATTAGATAAAAGGGATATAGGGCGGTAATTTTGTGAGTCTTGTGTTATTTCAATTTTTATGCCCTTTACGTTTCGGATCCCATATATCTGGCTCTACTTGCATCAACTCTATAAACTCGAAAACGCTCTCATTATTCCACTCCATCGTTAGTTCGTTTGACTGTTTACGCACGACAAGTCTCCACGGCGACGCTCGCGCAACTGGGCTTTGGGCTTCGCGCAGTGTGGCAGGCACGCAAACATTTGAACTTCGATCCCTTTGATATGCGCTAAAAAACCGATACTAAACGGCAAAGCGCACTTAAGTGATCACTTATGTGGCAACAGTATTAAACGCCCGTGCCACACATGTGAACATTTATTTGATCACTTCTTTGAACTCATCTCTGGCGCCTTCATAAGACATATCGCACACCTAGGGAATGCAATCCCGCAAGATCATGTCAATCCAGGTATTTGCGGGACTGAACAATCTTAGTCCCGCTGGATCCAGGTATTTGCGGGATCCCGCAGGGTGGACTTAGATATCTAATCAATCGTATAACAAAAGACCTAATACCTCGATCTACGAGTATCAACCTTGTTTTTAGAGTTTTAAATTTATACCTAATCAAACAAGTTCTTTGGGACATTTTAAATGATTTATTAATATACCTTTAGTTAGACATAGTTAAAGTTTAAGTCATAAATTGGCAAAGAATAAGATAAGTCATATATTTACATAACAACTTAAATTTAAATAATAACGTTCACACGATAAACAATATTCTCGTACATTAAGGATAAGTTTAAACGTTATTTTGGAAAAGTCAAAGTATTAATTGTGTCGTCTGATAAACGGCTTCTGATATTGGACAAAAGGTAGCCAGCGGCTGAAAATGCTCGTTCAGCTTCCACGCTGGTTGGCACAATAGTCATTAGCGCATTGTAAGTGAATTGAAGATATGTGCCTTTTAATCCACCGGACTCGAAGTAATTCATTTCCTTCTTTATCAAAACCTCAAGGTTGCTCATATTGCCAGATCTAGGTTGTTGGGCTGTTGATCTCGAACTATTCGTACTAATCAAAGTAAGTTCGAGTTCGTCTTGAAGTGACATTGGTGCTGCTGCTGCTGCTGCTGCTGCTGCGTATATCTCCAGATTAGCGAGAGGAGTGTCGTCATCGTAAGGATCATCAGCGTCAGCAGGAGCAGTGGCTACTGCGTTGTTACCCGTGTCCGTGTACTCTAGCCTTTCGACTATAGTTTTGCTTGCCTATTAAACTTTTTGAAGGTAGACTAAATGTGTCATAAATTGACTTCTATCTTCTTCGTACTCGTAGGGATCATGTAAGTATAATAAAACGGCTGCCAAGTTAGTTCGCCGCGTTGAAATCCGTATGAACTACGCTTCTCTGTAATCCCGCCAGTCCAGCGGGATCCCGTAAAATTTTCGACCGAGATTAGTCCCGCAAAATGTCTGCGGGATCTCGGTATTTCGGGATCCCGGTATACCGGGATTGCATTCCCCACGCACACCCATAGAAAAGGGATAGTAAGTAAAAAAAAAAATATTTTTATTTTTAACTTCGTGAGTAAAACCTCAAATTGTAATCTTTCGTAAGACACCTTAGTTCAGTTGGTAGAGCTGTTGCCGTGAAAGCAGAAGGTCCTGGTGCCAAGGAAGTGCCAATATCTTCCTCTGATTTTTCCGGCTCCAGAATTTCGATTGAGTATCGCTGATATTTTCTTCATTTAATTAAATATTACAATTTGGAGGTTTAACTCATAAAGTTTAAAATAAAAATAAATATTCATCCTAGACTTGCCAATGGATTTGGCTTATTTAAAATAAAATGGAAAAAAAATATCAAGACATTTAGATAGTATTTAGTTCGGATTTGAATCTTGTAATCATATATAAAGTTAGCAGCCAATAATATGTTCGTTAAGAAAATGAAGATAGTGTTAGTAGTTCATAGTCGGTATGATACAGTTAAAAGTGACCGAATTGGATATAGAAACCTTAGCTCAGTTGGTAGAGCTGTTGCCATGAAAGCAGAAGGTCCTGGGTACGAATCCCAGAGGTGTCAATATCTTTTTCTGATTTTTCTGGCTCCAGATTTTCGATTGAGTTTCGCTAATATTGTCTTCATTTAATTAAAAATTAAAAAAACTCTGAATCAAATTTTTTTATCCCTGAATAGTAAAGTGGCTTTGAAAACTGTATTTAAGTTAGATTACTATATTTCTTTTCGATGGAACCGCTTGTTTCATCAATCATCATTTTTTTTCGCTCTCCTGGAAAATGTGCTTTTTTGACTTACGGCACTTTTCAACTGGATGTGCGATATAGATACATGTACGTATTTTATACAGGTGCCCACATCAGATTTCCATTACGACACATTTCTTTACAAAGTGAAAACTTCTATAGCACCGTTTTGATTTAAAACTCAATTAAACGAAAAAGCGACACTAAAAAGAGACACAGCGGGTACAAAAATAATCGGTATCCTCATCGTGCGGTGCTTCATAGCCACCCCTTAGTATGACTCTTGTCTACTTAATTAAGTTTTCCGAAGGTTTCACTTCTACCACGTGTGAACTGCACACCTGTAATTTTTTTTTAAAGTGAAAACTTCTTAAGCACCATTGTGATTTGAAACTATATAATAAAATAACGACGATTTAGTCTGCGAGAGATGAGATAGTATAATCGGTCTCCTCTTTGTGCGGTGCTTCGTAGTCTCCCCATTCTTGACTACTTTAGTTTTCTGAAGGTTTCACTTCTACCGCGTGTAAATTCCACACTTTGAATTTTTATAGACATTCATGAAATCCTGGTATTTACTTACAAATGGGGCTCCTAAAAATAGGTGAAAAAGCTTACAGAGCCTACGCCAGGGATGGCGAACCTTTACGTATCAACGTGCCATTTTTCTAAAGAAATGTTTAATGAGGTCATAGACGTGCCATGAAATAATTTTGACTTTGTGATTATTGGGAAAATAATAACAATAAATACTTAATATCAATTAAAAACTCTTTATTTACTACAAAAAATAGGAATATTTTGCATTATACGCGTAATTTAAATTCTCTGATACTCTTACTATCTTGCACTTTTTGTTTTTTTGCTGAACTTGCCATATTAAACAACATTTAAATCATAGACAAAACTCAAATAAACTTTAAAATACAAATATATCACCGAAATTCACTATTATGTTATGCATAAAGAAACTATGCATCATTCGTTAGCAATAGAAACTCGCATAGTAGATTGTGGGTACGAAAACAAACGAGTGAGCACCGCGCTTCCCTCCGCAGCCCGCACACCGCACCCGAAAATTCTGTAGCGCAGGGATCACTCGGGTTCGCTCGTTCACCTACTATACACTTCACACTTTTTTTCGGAGTGCATAATAAATTTTGTGATCACTGATCAGTGACGTGCCCAAAATATTGTGTCGCGTGCCATTAGTGCCATTGGTTCGCCATCCCTGTCCTACGCAATGAAAATTAAAAAGAAACTCTCTTTTCTTCCCTTTCAGCTTTTTAGCACAAACCGAGTATTAATATGCAATTGTAAATGTTCTCTAAAATGTATTCTGTATGTATGTATTCTGATTCTGTATGTATTCTGATTATGCAATTGTAAATGTTCTCTAAAATGTATTCTGTATGTATGTATTCTGATTCTGTATGTATTCTGATTATGCAATTGTAAATGTTCTCTAAAATGGCCTGGAAAGAATCTCCTACTTGTGATCTCACTAAAGAAAACACTCATAGAAAATTAATAAATGCATTCACTCTGAATGCATTTATTTACGTTCTCCAAATTGACCTTGAAAAAATCACATCTTTGCGATTATTTTAAAGACATAAAGAAACCATCCCTTAATTATATACAATTCTTAGTGTTCTCAAAAGTTGTCTTGACAGACGCAAATTCTCTTGATATCTTGAACGAAACTATTCCTTCGTTAAGAATATTATGAACTAAATATACAATTTGGCTGTCCTGAAACGGGTATTCTGCCCAGTTGGACAGACAAATGTTCACATTGTAATGTATTGTTAATATATGTATATGCATATGTAAAAAAAAAAAAAAAATAATAATAATAATCCTATGTTGTAGGTTACCTATACAGATAAACAATATGTATATTTCAAGGTTGACTGAAGCCTGTGATGTCAAATGTGCAGTTATACTGTTATACAAACAATTAGGCGACGATCTTTTATAATACCGCGAATTATGTCATTCACAAATATGTACACAGCTGTCCTTCTCCTTCGGTAAACGGTAAAGTTTGGAAACGGAAACCAAATTCAACTGCACAAAACAGATGTGTGGTGAAGCAGCAAAAACTTTTGAACGATTTCAAAAAACTCAGATTGTGCAATTCACACGCGGTAGAAGTGCAACCTTCAGAAAACTATAGTAGACAAGAGTGGGGAGGCTACGATGCACAGACGAACGGGAGACCGATTATACTATATCATTCTTTCGTAGGCTAAATCCTATAGATGTATGTGTTTGTCTCTTTTTAGTTTCAAATCACAACGGTGCTAAAGACGTTTTCACTTCAAAAAGCCTCCATACTTTGACGGTCCAGTCTAATACTCATGGCACAGTTTTGCTTTACTGGTCCCAGCGGGAGACTACGAGGCACTTTTTTCATCAATGTAAAGGACGATTTCTTCCATATTTTTGTCGTCGAATTCCAGTGCACCTTTTCCTATACATTTGATCAATTTATTTGTTTATGTTGTTTTCTTTTGCCTGTTCATTTTGGAGTGGTTTGAAGATTGGGTATTGATTTTACAAAACTAAAAAAAATAAAAATATTTCGGATTAGGATTTCGAGTGGTTTTCATTTTGGAGTAGTTTGAAGATTGGATATTGATTTTACAAAAATATATTTTTTGGTTTTCGGATTACGATTATCAGGATAGGGTTCGACCCCTGATCGGCTGAATGTCTGCAAGGATTAGTCAGGCGCTTTGTACCACTACACTAAAGGGGACCTGGGTGGGAAAAATTTGGATTTATCGTATTATATTGGGGAACCAACCGAGTACCTACCTACCCGTGAATAAAATAAATATTTTATTGCTATCTCATTATCTCACAGGCTAAATCCTATAGATGTATGTGTTTGTCTCTTTTTAGTGTCGCTCGCTTCCGTTTCATAGAGTTTCAATCACAACGGTGATAAAGAAGTTTTCACTTCAAAAATTTGTACAGATTTTTGTTTCAAAGGTCTAGAACGTCATTGCCGCGCTGAGGAGTGGTAAACTAGGTACAACGCTTTGTTGTCGATTCATTTTCAAATTGAAAATTTCAATTGTTCACTTTCGTTAACAACACAAAATTATATTTCAGAAATATCATAACCAGAAAATCTTTGTTCGAAGTCAGAATTGTCAGATTCGATGTCAGAATTGGAAGCAAATTCATGAAGAATAGAATCTATGTAGTTATTACTGAAAACAAAAGAGTTACAATTAATGTCTACAATTATTGCAAAGTTAAGCCGGACAGTAACTAAGCACTATTAGTAATTAACAAAAAAAAACCCGCATTTGCGATAGTTGTATCAAAATAAATACAGAATTTACAGATTACAGCGCGGTTAAAATAACACACAGAAATGTTACAGCAAATTGGCGAGGGAAATTCGCATTTGTGTAGTAATTTACGACCAAATCGACGCGTACGCTGTCTACCCATCCACCGTCCGGCCGGGAGTAAAGAAACGATTTAAAAACACGAAATATGCCGATGAAAGTGAAGAAAAAACTGTATATTTTATATTTTCACGGTCGGAGCGGTTGCCATTAAGGCTGTCATACCAGCAAATCATAATTCCGATTCCGACTACAGCGCTCACACATCAGCGGTCGCGAGCGGACGTTTTTGGAACTAGATTTCGTTCCGCCGCAAGCCGTGTTTCACGTACCTATTAGTTCACGCGGAGCTGGGCCTACAGTATGGTTCAGATGAAGATGTTGAATTCTCGCTTCCAGAATTTTAATTAGTAGTAGTTATTTGTAATATGTGTATCGAAGTGCATGGACATAAATAGATACAGAAACACAGTAGGTATAAAGTAGATACCTACACAAAAAAAAAACAATTTGTTATATTTTTTTTAATATTTTGGTTTTTGTTTTTTTCATTTTATTTTACTGCCATTAGAGTGGAAGAATTGAAACGTTACTTGAAATGGCTTTAGCCGTGTTTATAAACCAGATCTAAAGAGTCAGGTACTTCCCCACCTTCATCTTCCCTAACTCATTCCCCTCCCCCCACTACCTTCAGCCTCGCAACATACCCCAATTGGGGGTGCAATAGTCCCACTGGCTCCAGACGGGAGCAGTTGGGACTCTTGTACGGTATTCATGAAAAAAGGAGTAATATTCAGTTGGATTGTAAAAAATATCTCATTTTGAAATATTTATTCGTGTGCGTAATTTTAAATTTTATATTTATGTGAATACCGCACAAGAGACCCAAATGCTCCCGTCTGGAGCCAGTGAGACTATGACATGACTATGGGGTATATTGGGAAGCTGAAGGTGGTGGGGAGGGAAGGAGATGGGGAAGAGGAAGTGAGGAATTACCTGGCTATTCAGATCTGGTCACCAAACACGGCCATTTTTAGCAACGTTTCAATTCTGAATGGTGGTCTTACACCAGGGCGATACAAAAGTATCTTCTACTCTGGAACGTGACGCAAATATATTATTTTTAAATTAAATAATTGTGAAATAACCCAAATTAGTCAAATAAAATTTATTATATAATAAATATAAAGGATTCAATCCCACGACCTTCGGATTGCGAGTCAGGAGCCTTACCTCTTGACCACGCCGGCCGTCAATAGGTAGTATCAGTAATTTGGAAGGCGGGTATGGTTACCGCCGCCCCGGGAACCATGTATTGGATTATCAACACCTCTGCCATAGGTACGGGTAGCCCGGGTTCATGGGGCGAGGTTTGTCAGAATCTCGGCGGCGGTGGCGTCTGCCCACCAACTACGTGGAAGGTCGGGTCGGGAAAGACCTTTTTTTTACAATCGCTCGACACATTGCCTATCTCTTCTTTGGGGATGCTGTGTGGAGTAGTGTTGGGTAGGACACGATACCAGGATGAGTTTGTATAAGGTACTCGAATATTGAAATGAGGTGTTGAGGTGAGGTGTTACAAAACAAAATAATTTTCGCTTACGGGGGGGGGGGAGTGGCTAGAGAATTTCGGCGAGCTTGATTTTCTTGGTTCAGAGGTGTTGGTTCCTGGTTGTCTCCCTGCAACCCCCTCTTATCCCCCCCCCCCCTGCACCCCCCCCCCCCCCTCTTATCCCTCCCCCTCCTCAACAACCCCTTCAACCTCATCAAAACACTGCCTCATCCTCCCTCTCTTGGGAGCTGTTGGGACTCTTGTGCGGTATTTAGACATATAAAAATAATTTTAAATAAAAATATATTAATATATTTTTTTGGAGCAGTTGGTACAGTTGTGCTGTATTCACTTATCAATACATAATTTACAATAAAAAATATTTAGAATTAAAAAAAAATTTAGCATTTGGGACTCTTGTGCTCAATTATTTATGTGTATTCACATAACAATAATTTACATTTAAAAAAAATTTAAAAAATTTAAAAAATTTTGGAGCGTTGGGACTCTTGTGCTCATAAATTATTGTTTTGTGTATTTACATAACAATAATTTTCAATAAAAAAAAATTTTTGGAGCAGCTGAGACTCTTGTGCTCATAAATTATTGTTTTGTGTATTCACATAACAACAATTTTCAATAAAAAAAAATTTAAAAAAAAAAATTTTTTTAGAGCAGTTGGGACTCTTGTGCTCATAAATTATTGTTATGTGTATTCAATAAAAAAAAATTTTTTTTTGAGCAGTTGGTACTCTTGTGCGGTATTCACATAACAATAATTACAAAAAAATATGTATTTTGGAGCAGTTGGGACTCTTGTTCGGTATTCACATAACAATAATATAACACACATACAATAAAAAATATTCGAAATTTAAAAAAAATTTGCATAAAACTATTCAATAAACATGAAATTTTGCCTTCCGTTGGAATGAACTCTGAAATTCTCTTTTGCGAGTATGCGAAAAATCGTGAAATGCGAAGCTGTAAATTAATTAATATTAAATACTTCCTAAAATTATTTTTCGCTCAAACTTATTTATGATTTGTTAACCCGTTTAATCACAGGAGACCCAAGTTGTCCCAAAACATCATATGCCGTTATAATAACAGGAGACCCAGATTGTCCCAGAGCGACAGTGCATTATTAAAAATTAGATATCTCTCTTCCTGTCATGCGAATATTTGTGATTTCTTTTATGTTAGAAACGGAATGAAATAATGCTTCTTATTGTCTTAGAATTATATGAGCTAGGTTTTTCAGATATTTTACAAACCCGATCAAAAGTGACGGTTTAATTTTTCGCCAATTTGTGACGTATCACACATTTAATTTAAAAATAAAATTGTATGAAAGTGATAAAAAGTGAGGTGACAGTTTTATTTAAAATTTTATTTAGAAAAGGAGTCTGTATTTTAAATTTTAAGTTTATTCTATTTTAATTACTTTAATTCGAATATTCGCAGGTATGCATTTTTTAGCCAATTTAAATTTCCAATATTAATATTTTAATATTTAGAAACAAAAATGTTGATTTCTAATAAACACACCGGAAAGATTATTTTATCTTGATTTTAAAACAATTTTTGTTTTTGCAAAAGCGTTAAAAAAAACAATAAATAGGAACATTTAAAATGGATGAGAAGAACCAGGAATTTTGCGCGCAAACCTTGATAGGCAAAATTTGACAGAAAATTATTTTCTTATTATTCGAAGGGTTAATAAGGGAACGTACCCATACTACGTGACACGTTTAGGGGGGGGGGGGGTCTTCAAAATGTCACGCTCCATACAAATGAGCGGCGGGTTGCTTAGGTTTTTGGTCACCGGGGGGGGGGGGGGGGGGTTAAAAATTGCAAAAAGTTGGTCACGTAGTATGGGTACGTTCCCTAATGTCTTAGCACAATAAGTATGTAAAAAAATCTGAAATATATTAGTTTATAAGTTCGCAAATAAATACACAAACTGACTAAGTTTCGTCAAGAAACACATGTACGTATATATTTTTTAATGATTTTATCGAAACTAAAATTAAAATTCTAAAATATGCGTTTGCTAGATAATGTATTGATTTATTTTAGTGCATGATTATATTATTTGAAATGGGTGTGGTATCATACAAAAACTTTTTTGAAAATTTAACAAATCTGCCAACGACCTATGGTATAACCTTATTATACTAAAAATTTAAAAAATTTCTCAAAATTTATTGCATACGAATGCTAGATAAAAGAACCATCTTTCGAAATCCATTTATAATTTTTTGTGGAAAAGAGTCAATACGTCTAAAATCTTATTTGAAAATGAGATATTTCTGGTTTTCTCTGGTAATGCCCTCTTAATCATGAGAACGAAGCGGATGTTTCGGCGGTTGGTGGTATGAATTCTGCGATGGCGGGACTTACGAGTGTTCGCTTAGTAGTTTTGAAGTAAGTACGGAAACTTAAATATGAGCGAGCTTCAGAAAAATTAACAGTACATTTATATCCCTAGAAGTAATAAAAAGTGTTTAAACACACGTGCTCGTAAGCTCACTTTACACGGGTGTGCGTCCACAAGGTTAATTTATCTAATTACTTTAAGGGGGTATTCTAGTCTAGAGGCATGAATTGCATGAACGATAGTCAACCTCCAATAAGAGGGGTCGCTATAATTCGGGATTTTAATTCTAATTCTGCCATGTAACTAACAAAATAATATGCAGAATGAGTGCAATACAGTTAAGATAGATGAATGAAAAGTGAATAAAAAAATTATATACGAGGGATGTTCAGAAAGTTAGTGTACTGAATTTTTATATTTTTTTGAAAAAGCGTATTTAAAAAAAATTACAGGATATTGTTGACACACGTGTAGACTAGTTTTCCGAATAATAGACATCCCGTTTAATGCATGTGGTGAGCCGTGGCACAAGTTTCTTTATGCCCTCCTCGAAGAATTCTACCGCCAGCTCCTTTCCCCACTTGAGAACCACTTTCTGCACCTGCTCGTCGGTTTAAAATTTAATTTCATCCATATATGCTTTAAGGGAGGTGAAAAGATGATAATCTGAAGACGCCAAGTCAGGGGATTACAGGGAGTGGTTCAAAACATCCCAATCAAATGAATCCATGATCGTATTGGTGGCTAAAGCTGAGTGAGGACGGACGTTTTCGTGAAAAAAAAGCGCACCTCTCTGGTCAGCATTCCCCTCCTTTTGTATTGAATGCTCCTTTTGAGTTTTTTTAGGGTAGACATTATTGTTGTGCATTGATGGTCTCCACCTGTGGCCGAAATTCGACCGAAATGATGCCTTTTCAGTCCCAAAACACTGAGCCCATGATTTTTTTGCCCGAAATTGTGGTTTTCAATTTTTTGACAGATTAGGAATTGGTGTGACGCCACTTTGACAACGGTTTTTTTTTTCCGGCATGTAATGAGTCACCCATTATCATCTCCAGTCACAATAGAGCTTAGAAACCCTCACCTTCTTTCATGTAGGTATTACTTAGTAGGTTATTCCTTTCGTGAGTAAAAAGCGGATCACAGCACGTGGTGGGATTTTTTGCCGACATCTTTCACGCAACTGGACACTACAACGTGAGTTTACATACTACCAAGTTCCTGCGATGCTCGTTCTGGTCAGGAGACCTCCTTTTACCAGTACAAAAACCACAGCCCGTTATGGTCACAGTACACTCACTTACTTTCTGAACAACCCAAGTACATACACATATTTTTTAAATTTCTTTATTTATTGCATTGTTGATCACATAATAAATTGGAGAATTTTTCGACCACCATGCTAGGCACATGCCCGGTTTGTGGTGGTCGATTTTATATGCAGTGCAATATGGCGGATCTATTTAACTGCACGGAAGCTAGGTACAAGAAGGCTATTCTATCACATATCTTCAATCAATATTAATTTTATTTATACTATAGTATTGAATGTAATTGTAGCCCTTTGTGTCATTTCTTAATCAAATGCCACAATTAACTCCTTTTTAAAATTATTTCCTATGTACCTACAACTAATATTTTGTGACATGCAATATGTATTTATGGTATATTTAAACCGTTAATAAATAAATAACATATGAAATATAAAAGAAAGTAAATTAATGTAAAAGAATATATTATTTATGTCTTACTCCGCTCCTTGGTTAATACGAATATTTCTTATTCAAACAGATTTAGCTTTATTATCAATTATCACTAAAAGCGAGTATTTATGTCAGGGGAGACGAAAAACATGCAAAAAATATGCATGTTACATTTTAATTTTGATAAAATTAATTCACTTACGAACTTCGTTACACCATATTATGTTTTCTATTGCCATATAAAACATTAATTTATTCATGTTATGAAGTGAATGCATTATTGACAATTTATATTTATAACAGAAGAACGTGGAAAGAAAGGTATTAGAATAATTAGACGTAACCCGTTAGACAAACCCTGCTTGCAATACAAACCATTAAAAATCTGGGATGTAAATCTTATTGATGGATGACACGCATCTTTCGCAGCTTGAATCTCAACCAAGTAGTACTGGGAATAATTCGAAGTAGGTACTATTGTTTTCATTTTATAAAGTTGGTACTTCCGACAAATGTCATATTTGATTGTCAATTAATTAAAAAAAGGAATATTCCGTATTATCCGTGCATATTCATGTATCGAACTTCGACGAGGAACATTCCGTATTATCCGTGAGGCGGGCTCGTACATTTTTAACAAAGTTATTATAATAAAGAAGCATTATGTAATTCAACAAAATTTATGTAAGATATTTAATGCTTTTACAAAAGAATGGTCTCAAGAAGGCCATCGGGCCATCAAGGGGTGCAAAGTCCTTGTAGAAGTGGCATTAATAATTGAGTTGGTTGCTTGATTGGACAGGCTTCCCTTGCGCGGTGGCGGAGAAGTGCTCTCGTCCATATATGAACTATAAAAGCAGCACGCAGCACCTCTGGAGCCGGATAGTTGGTGATAGGCGGTTTTATTATATTAATTGTCATTACATTACTTATACAAATTACCTTTAGCTTTAGGAATGAGGAATAGTCACTGCGTTATAATATGTACCTATTACTAGAAACATGATTTCACTAATAATTTTCTCTTTTGATAAGTCCTCCATCACAGAAATTATAAACAAAATATAATAAATTAATGTACCTACAATGTCGGTCTTGGTGATAATAACGATAAGTAATTAATATTCAGCAAACCTTTCCACAATAATTACACTTCCATTGGCAGGCAGAAATAGAATTATTATTCTATGAAAAAGGCATATAGATAGGTATGTATAATACAAATAATTCCCCAATATGATGGATTTCTGAAATCTCTACCACAAAACGTGACGCAAACTTCACGTTTTATGAGGTCAGGTGTGACAACAATAATAGTACAATATACAACCTACATGCACGCGTATTGTACAAGATGAGATTATTCATCGAACCGACACGACATAAAACATTCAAAATATTGCTTTACCTAATAGGTTTTCCTGAAATCTCTGTTTTACCTGTCTCCAATGTGAATTCTTGGTATATCGCTAACATATTATTACCGTATCCATGTATCACGATCCCTACTTATTCGAACAAACAAAAACCGGTACAGACGTTATGTAACCAATAATAAATTAAATGATCACACCGATTCAGACTTAGTGAGTTACCGAGGAAACGAGAACGTCTGCAAAATGCGTGTATTAGAACTTCGCAAATCCGTACATGATTACACTGCACCGCCATTAATGTACTAACATCAACACACGCGGAAAATTTGGCTTGTGCAATGCTGAATGACTTAGGTAGTAGAAGAATTGAACCCACGATGCCTGGGTGGGCACCAGACGTATTTTTCAGTTCAGAAACCAACCCATCAAAACGATGTCGGTAAATATTCGAACAAATGTTATTTCTTCGTCCAAGTGACTTAAGATTAAGGTTAAGATTCCTACCCACCAGTTAAAACAATTCCCACTTTCTTTTATAATGTCACAAAGCGTAGAATATATACAAGGGGTGTTTTGTCAAACCTCACCTACAATATAAAATAAATCTGTTTCTGCCAGCTCTACCAATCGTTTATATGTCCTCTCGTGAACCCATCCCTGTACCAACATGACAAAATCAATGTTTAAAACACACCCAAATATTTTTTTCATATCAAAATATTACCTCTACGTGTTATAAATTAAAGTCCTCCGCCGCATCTATCTGTCTGTTCGCGATAAACACAAAAACTACTGAACGAATTTTCATGCGGCTTTCACCAATAGATTGAGTGATTCGTGAGGAAGGTTTAGGTATATAATTTGTCAAGGTTTTGTGTAAATTGGTTAAAATATACCATATATAAAGGAGAATGTCTGTATGTGGTGAACGAGCGGGCTGGCAAGCGGGCGGTGTGGATTTGATTTGTATGCAAATCGACAGATAGCGGTAAGTTAAATTGTTGGCAGGTGGCGTTGGTTCGTTAGCCACAGCAAAGCGTGGCCGGGTCGGCTAGTTTCTTATAATTTTAGATTAATTAATAAAATTGTAAACCATTGTAATTTAAGTAATTTTATCATTGTAGACAACCACTGATTTATTACTAACAATTGTACGAAAATTGCAACCGTTTATGTAATTTAAAAGACCCTAGGACGTTTTTTTACATTCACTGGAGAGTTGTGAGGAGTCACAGGAGGTCCTAGTGAAAATAATTTCCCTCGGGGCCTACGTCATCTTTGTGACGATGTGTGTCTTTTTGAGGAGACAAAAGAGTGGACATGGGTCTTAAAGAGACCCATGTTGTACGAGGGAGAAAACACAGAGACCGGCAAATCATTCCACTGCCGAGCTGTTGAACTAAAGAACATGTCGTAAAAGCGACCCTTTCTCATGTGACCGAAATTTCAACCGTATGCATATAAAATGGTAAAATAAATAAATTAAGTAAAAATAATACTTACAGATACCAACACCAATAATACAAGGAAATGCATTGAGTGTAAACCTATGAACACATTAATTTTAAAAACTTTTATAAAATTATTAGCATCCTATGAAATTTTCAAGCTTTTCCGAGTATTATGTACCTACACAGAAAAAAAATCGTAAGACAATCGTGAGCTTTACATGAACTACTAAATAGTACAAAATTTCAAAACTGATACGGATACCCAACTATGAATAATTTCACGTGGTTTATAATATCGATGCATATTTTGCATACGACTTGAATGAAACGAAAGAAATATTGCAAGTTCTGCGGAAAATTGATTTAACATGACATTAGGTTTAATTTATTAATCGCATTTTGATGCTTACAAACTCATAACAAAGGCAGAGATTTATACATTTTATAGAAAGAAAGTAATGCAACATAAAAAGAGGCGGAATAAAAAAGCAAATCACGCCTGAATATAGCGGGAACCGATTGAAAAGAATTATTATTCAAGTATTTCGGAGATTGTGAAAAGTTACGCACGATTTCTTCGGAGCGCGACACAATATGCTGGAGAAAATTGCGGGATTTTTCGTGGCTCCGTTTATCGGAATCTGAAAGCTTTGCCGAAAAAATACAACCAAAGAAGTTTTTTTATCGATTTCAAAGAATATCTCAAATTCTGATAAATAACCTAAAGGCTACATACACTGCATAAAGAAAATAAAGGCGGAAATCTTTATCATTTACAACACTTGGATATAACCCGGGCATGATTGCCATAAAAGAATAGAACGTATAAATACATATTTTTTAGATCAGCACGCTATTTCCCCTCGCAGGAGTAAACAGAATGTCGAAGAACAAAACAGCTGCCTTGACACACACTTCAACGACCGGTCACGAGTCCGTTGCCCGGGCTTTACACACAGTTTTTCGAAATCAGATGTAGGCAATGACCTTCCTCTTGTTTTGAAGGTCAAGCATGCAAAATTTCATCTATATCGGAATAAAACAGAAAATTTGTATAGCAAAATCAAAGCAACACCGTCCGCCACAGATACACTCTTCTTTGTATAAATTCCCGATTAAGAGAAATCCGGGAGCCGAAAAAATTTGAATAATAGGTATTTTACCAAACTGTTACTATCAATGTCGCTGTTACCCCCTCCCCTCACCTCCGAATACAGAGCGATAGGGACAACTGGATTCCGGGCTGATAATACCTAAATAAAATCGTCAAAATCGAGGGTTTGTTTTCTACTCCAAAACTGGACCAGTATTAAAAAGGAAATATTGTATATCGGTACGTTTTGCGTTTTTTTTAATGCATTGCCTAGTTTGTATACTGAATGTCTGTTGATACTTTTCCAATCAGGCAATTTAAAGGATTTTTGGAGACTCCTATCGCCGATGTTATTTTGGAGAGTCCTATGATGTCACATGTGTTCATAAATAAAAAGCAGAACTTTAAGAAATCATATTGAACTTACAAAGTAATATAAAATAAATGAATTAATATATTTTTTTAACTTAGTAGGATTTAAATCCGTGCAAGTTTATTATACAACTAACATCATAACAAGTAATTATAAACAGATCCATTCATCGTATCTCATCTCATCAGAAGTAAGGCGATATAATTCATTTTCACTACATTCAATTAGCAAAAAAAACAAAAACCGAGAGTAATTTTCGGTGTTAAAGCGGTAGACGCGTGCCCGATTAAACAGCATAGAATATATGAATAGAAATTGAATGTTTATTATTGTGGATTATTGAAATAACAACGTAAACAGTAAACAAACAACTATTATCTCATTGCTATTGCTACCGATGCGCCCACAAATCCAGTTAATCAAGAATTCCCACGCTGCGCTTGATTCGATCATGACATCATTAAAATTAGATAAAGCACAACCAGCAGCCTCACTCTCCAACGAGCCGCCAGAAGCATTATCTTATCTAATATATAAAGTTGATTGTCTGTTTGTGGCGGGCAGGAGGTTTGGGTTTGCACACAAATCTACAGTTTTATTCCGAGGGTAATGAAACTTTGTACACATGACCTACTGATCACTGACTACAAGAGATTGCAACCCCCACCCCTTTTCCCACCCCTTAAAGTTGATACTTTTTGATGAAATTTTGCACACATGTTCAAAATTAGAGGAAAATTACTGTGTTTAGAGAGAGGTTTGGTTGGTAGGAGAAGTCGGGGACGTCCGTGGAAGATTTAACGCTTTATCTCTACACTGGAATGACATACGGAGTCGATATGATGTAGTTTTTAATAGTAACAACATGGAATAATGTAATGAATGGTAGAAAAAGTCGAGGACGCCGACCCGAGGAAGACTTGACGCATTATCTATCCACAGGAATGAGACATGGAGTTGAATTAAAGCGGAAATTATGTAGTTTTTTAAACAATAACAATGTTGATTTCAAAAAAATTCCACATGAAGTGAATGTTAGAAAAACGAGGGGACCCCCGAGGAAGACATTATTTTTCAATTCTTTACAATAATATTACGTACATCTTAAAATCCTACCCAGTTTTCAGGTACACTAGAACCTACACCTCAAAACTTCAGGTACTCCAAAAAATTCATAACAACGAGCAACGCCGGGTACACGTCAGCTAGTGATGCAATACTGTCGACAACAATGTAAGAACCGGCCACAAAACGGGGAATCGAGTACCCACGTACAACTTATACCTGAATACATTAAGTACAAAATTAAACAATAAACTTAGTGCACATCATTTTAATGTCCAACAACACGCTAAAGGGTTTGGCACACCCGTGCCTTCGTCGAGTAGGTAATAAAATGAATGTATTTAATAAACATAAATATAACGAGTCAAAGACACGAAGACAATTAAAATTAGGCAGATGCAAGAGTGGAAGTAATAAGGGCATAGAAGGGGTAAAGTGTATAATAAAGTGTATATGGTCACAAGGGTGTATAGTGCGTAACAATATTATTGTCGCAAATAACAATTTCCATCTACATAATATAATATCTACAAACAGTATTTATTGGGGGATTGATTTGAATTTTTTTGTAGAATTGATAGTAAGTCAAAATAACGGTATAATTACTAAGTGAAATTCCAATCAAAGTAGATCCCTTATTTCAGGAACCAATTTGGGAGGCGGATATAGGTACCGCCGGACCGGAAACCATTTATTGAATAACCACACTCCTGCTGTACGTCACCCAAAACGGTTCGCTACGTTTGGTGACTTAGCAGAGTTGTCATGTTGACGGGGCGAGGTTTGTCTAGGTCTTGGCGGCCAATGCGTTTGCCCACCTACTGCGCGGCGCTCCGGATCGGGAGAGATTGGTCGAGAGAGACCTTATCTAGACCTATCTAGCCGAACCCTCTCGACCCATCGCCTTGCACCGCTATGGGAGGGATGGATTCATTCGTCCATCACTCCATTGACCAATTGACAATTTTCAATTTGGTGGGAATGGGTACCGCCGCCCTGGGAACCTTTATTGGATAACCAACACCTCTGCCATAGGTCACCCCAAGTGTTTCACTGCGTTTGGTGATTTAGGAAGGGTGCCCGGGTTCACGGGGAGAGGTTTGTCTAGGTCTTGGAGGCGGATGACTTGGACACACTAAACCCCAGATTCCTACCCACCCCTCAAACCCTTTTCCTTCCCAGAACTCCCTTCTCATTCGTTTCCTAAAAAAAACCCCCACACAGCATCCCCGCAGATGACATAGGCCCTGAGGGAAATTATTTTCCTCAGGGCCTCCTGTGTGGAGCTCATGTAAAAAAACACAGATTGCTACATACCCCACATACCCTTTTCATTCCCAGATATTCATCTCCTTCCTTTCCCTAAATAGATAAAAGATGACACGGGGAATCTTAAACGAATTTTTTTTCTAAGGGCCTCGTAAAAAAAAACTGAGTGTGCAATTCACACGCGGTAAAAGTGAAACCTTCAGAAAAACAAAGTAGACAAGAGTGGGGAGGCTACGAAGCACCGCACAAAGGGGAGACCGATTATACTATCTCATTCTCTCGCAGACTAAATCCCATAGAGGTATATGTTTGTCTCTTTTTAGTGTCGCTATTTTTCGTTTTATCGCGTTTCAAATCACAACGATGCTAAAGAAGTTTTCACTTCAAAAAACGAACCAAGCAGTGTCGGTGAGCAATAAATTCAAGAGCCCCGATGCGATTGTCCGTGTTTTCATCTTAGCAAACCGGGATTTACCGACCAGTGGGCTTAGTCACTAATTTTTGTAAACCTCCGTTTCATGAAAATTACGGGTTTAGCTACGTCACATACCCGTATTTTGACAGATTCGCCAACTTTGGTAGTCTCTGTCAAATCGTAAACGGAAACGGTAAACCTACAAACCAGGAAATCAGCGACGCCTCACGACGTCCTTGCATTTTGACAAACTTAGGTAGTCCGTAAGGCGAACTGTCAGTTGGAGTTTCTGGTATACCAAATTTGTCCATTCGCCGTCCGGTTTACGGGTTACCGGAGAACGGGTTTGATCTTTTTTTGTTTAAAAGGTAAGTTATAATATGATTTATTTCGATTTAAACGATTCCTCAACCGAATTGGTAAATCAAACCGCCGCAATATTGGGCACAGCTTATGGAAATATCACTTCGTTTCAACAATTACTACAAAAATAGGTTATGTTTACTTCAATCGCGGCAAAGTGATCATTTTATTGGAAATGTTATCTTGAATGAGAATAGAATTTGAATGCAAACAGTCTGTTAAAAATAGTAGTTTAATACGGTCCCGCTATACCTAATTTTGTTTGTAAATTCCAAATATGAGAACACTCTTTGCCCTATTTTCTTGTTCGTTTTTTGAAAGAAGATATGGATTGCGCTGGATCCGCCCTTGCTTGTTGGGTACAGAGTTAGGGAAATATTTACCTTTACTACAATAGTATGAACCCAATCTTGCAATATTATTCATAATTAGTGTATTTTTGTAGGTTCAGCCACAATGCCAGGTTATCTCCGCCTGGAGTACATGAACAGAGTCATTCTCAGAGAAGAACTCAGAGAAGAAACATTCCGAAGAAGACAATTGAGAGATCTATCGAATCCCATGAACATTCCCGCTTCACTCTTCATAGCAAATTATCGGCTGTCGCAGGACCTATTTACCATATTGTGTGAAGAGTTGAGGCCAATTCTTCCTGTACGCAGGCGAACTACCGGAGTTGCCTTGGAACTTAAAGTGAATACAAAATTATTTCTGGTTTATCACATTCTTTTTTTTTTTCATTGCTCGTACTCATTATATTTAGTTTGTATTGTTTCTTTCTGCCTATCTTCTCTTATATTTTAATGTATTTGATTTGTACACATACTTAAAATATATTATATTTTTAAGGTTCTAACGGCACTGTCGTTTCTTGCGACAGGGTCATATCAAAAAATTGTGGGAAATGATTTTCATTCAAGTCTTTCCCAAAAATCAGTCAGCCGACACATGAATGAAATTGTGTCAGCGTTAAACCAAATAATGGACCGACATATCATATTCCCAGGAACTCGGGAGGAAAGAAATTCAGTAAAACAAGGGTATGTTTTCATTTCATATATTTTATTTTTACTTTTTTTTTCACACACATAGACGGGCATAATACCTTTACATGAAATGACATATAAATGTGAATGAGGCTAGAAGTGTGTGCAAGACAGAGTTGTTTGTTGTTGGGTGTTGCTGTTTTTGAAACAATAAAAAAAAAAACTAAATTCTATAACCATATTAATAGATTTATCTACATCTGTTTTAATTATAAAAATTGTACATGTTTCAGATTTTATGAGAAATTCCAATTTCCAGGGGTAATTGGTTGCATCGACGGAACTCATATAGCCATAATCAAACCAAAAGTGCACGAAGAGGCATTTTTCAACCGAAAAGGTTACCATTCATTAAATGCTCTCATGGTAAATAAGCATTTCGCTAAAAACATACATATTTAATTAACTTACATAATATATTATCATCACACAGCTATCACGTAATATTATCTTAATATACATTGCAGATTTGTGACTCCAATCTTAAAATAATTGGTATATGTGCGAGATACGGAGGTGCGTCACACGATGCCCATGTTTGGCGGATGATGGCTATAAAACCTCCATTGGAAGAAGTTAGAAATCGAGAAACTTTCTGGCTTTTGGGTAAACTTCTTTTATATTTAAAGTGATCAGTATACCTACAATGTTTTATTGTATTTGTTTAAATGTATGCGTGTGTTCCATACGTTTCAGGAGATTCAGCATTCCCATTAAGGCCCTGCATGATGACTCCTATTTTGAATGCTTTACCGGGATCACCAGAAGAAAATTATACTAAGATGCAATGCAGAGTGCGAAATTGCATTGAACGGTGTTTTGGGGTGTTAAAGGGAAGATGGCGCTGTTTATTGAAGCATCGTGTTTTGCATTACACACCAAAAATGGCAATGAAGATAACTATCGCGTGTGCTGTTCTTCACAACATAGCTGTTGAAGCCCACATGCCAGAACCAGAAGATCCGATTATTGAAGATGATCCTGCAGAAGGGGTTAATATTATCAATCAACCCGAAGATCTGCTTACGCAAGGTCGGCTCACTCAACGTGAGCTTGTTCAAACTCTCAATCACCATATTTAATCATCAGCGCTCCATCCATGCCACCGTCTTTCTAAAATCAACTAAAATAATCAGATCTTCTGGTTCAAGCTTGTAGGTAATTAGGTAAGTATTTACCTTTACTATAATATGTACCAAATAGGTAAGTGTCTGTTGCAATCTTAATAATAATTTGTATATTTATGTAGGTACGTTAGCCACAATGCGAGAGTATATCCACCTGCGTTTTTTTAATAGAGCCTTGCTCAGGGAAGAACTGAGGGAAGAGAGTGTCCGAAGACGGGAGTTGAGGGATCTATCAAATCCAGTTCTAACTCATTTAGCATACCCTCTATCTTTCTACATTTGTGTTACTTACAGTGTTACGTAATTACGGTATCGAACCACTTGATTACTGATTTATAGGCAAATTAATAATGAATAACAACAAAATGTTCAATTTAGATACTTACAAAACGAACTTTAATACTCACAAGCCTCCCCAGCTAGCTCGATCGGCAGGGTCTCGCCTTCACAGTTCGTTGACAGAGTCGATTCAAGACAACTATCTGACTAATAAATGCAGGCAGGGTTACAATAAACTAGCAGACCCGGCCACACGTTGCTGTGGCTAATGAAACACAACGCCATTACCCAACCTTTATAAAATCCATACCATCCGCTTGCCAGCTGCCCGCTGCCTGAATTGAATATTTGAATTTCTCGGCTTTTCTCCACTATAATAAGCATGTATTATACATATAAACCTTCCTCTTGAAAACCGCATGAAAATCCGTTATGTAGTTTAAAAGATCTATGCGCACATACATTTTGAGCGACTTAATTTATACTATGTAATGATTAAAAGATCTATTTAAAGACTTATTAATTTATTTATGACTCGATGCTTATAGGAAAAGCCTTTAATCCCAATGTGAACTTTGTATTTTACTGAATCTAAAATATAATAAAAGGGATGATTGGATAATGTATAGAACCGGAGGGCTCTCCCAGCCTCCGGCTGCCTGCCCTTCCCCTCCCACCGAAATCTGGGCCAATGAAGGCACGTCGGTGTGTTGCTAACTATATATATATATATATATAACAAATAATATTAAATATCAAGTACCTGGTGCAAATCATCGTACAGGGGCCGGAAGTTAAAATTCAAGAAAGTATTTTCCGCCGTTGTAACGAAGGTTTTTTGACTTTAAACCCTTCGAAGAATTCCCTCAATAAATTTTACAAAAAAAAAACATTGTTCACATAGAGATTAGGCATTAAAAACCTAGGCAAAAAGTTGTACAGTTTACATACATACAATAAGTTATAAAGTTTACAGTTAACATAAAATAACAAAAAAACAGCAAAATCATCACGTCGAAGCGGCCTGGCATGAACATTTTTAAACGCAGCTTCCTAGGCAACGCAAGTCAGTGAGTAGTGTCCATCGCGTCTAGAATAACAGTCACGATCCTCGCAGAGAAATTTCAACATGAAAGCAAAATAACAACATTATTAGAAAAGTACAAACATTTAGGTTCGAGGCACATAGAGTAACAAAACTATCTAAATGGTAAATGTATTTGCAATAAGAGATCAAAGCGTTGATGGACCTTGTTTTAGGAACGCAGGAACCTTGGTTCGCAGACGGAGGCGCTATCGCTGAAAGCATCTCGCGTTGCCTGCAAGGTAGTGTGGAGAGGTGGGACATCTGTGGGACGGAACCCTGCAGCAACATCACATTTTTTAGTCCTGTCGACCCAGAAGCAAACGTAATGCTCACAAAGTGAGGATTATGTCAGCTCCTGGAGGTGGAGTGTACACGCTAAGACCGGTCACGTAGAAGGATGGATCTGTCTATCACAAGCTGTACGCCACTTGTACGCGAATAGAGTCTTGACAAGGGACGAAATGGAATACCCCTTCTAGAATCAGTAAAGTAGTCTTCCCGGAGGTGTCAGGTGTTGGGGCTGATTGGGAAAAGCTCGAAGGCGCCCTCGTTCTCTGCATTGGGCGGATGATGGTGTTCGGAGAGCTGGCCACCCAGTAAGCTTGGTAAGTGGAGGAGCCAACACTAGCTTGCAAAAATTTCCTTTCATAATCCCCATTCTATCCCTTTATCATCTTTATGCTAGCCAACCTTGGTACAAGGTTGTGTTTACTAACAACAGATTGTATCACCACGATTATGCATAGGGCCCAGCCATTGGAAAGCGGAGCAGGGACTTTTCAGTTGGAACAACAATTGGAACCGTCTAGGTATGTACAATTAAAGTTTCATTAACGCGTACAGGAGAGAAGATTTAAGTTTGTAGCGCCACTAGAATATGGCCGATAGGAAATCGATATGTGGGTAGGGGAACACAGTTATACCGTTAGGACCACAGTTTAGGACATACTAATACAGATTTAGATGGGGAATACTACGACGGGGAATGAACTTAATAAATAATAATAACTTAGGGATGCCTCATACCGCCATTATATATGTCTGGCCGTGTTGTAGGTGGCTTGTTTTCAAGCTAATGGGTCCAAGGGGATAGTAAATTTTCCGCTCAGCAAACGCCGCTCTCCTCTTGTTGTTGTCCTGAAACCAAAAGAAAACTGAACTCTAAAAACTATATTGATAGTTCAATAGCTACCGATATCTATTTTAATAATCAAAATTGTATATATTTCAGATTTTATGCCGTGATGATGACTCCCACTTTAAATGCGTTACCGGGATCACCAGAAGAAAATTATACTAAGATGCAATGCAGAGTGCAAAATTGCATTGAACGTTGTTTTGGGGTGTTAAAAGCAAGATGGCGCTGTTTATTGAAGCATCATGTTTTGCATTACACACCAAAAATGGCACTAAAGATATCTAATGCGTGTGCTGTTCTTCACAACATAGCTGTTGAAGCCCACATGCCAGAAACAGAAGATGCGATTATTGAAGATGATCCTGCAGAAGTGGTTAATATTATCGATCAACCCGAAGATCTGCTTACGCAAGGTCGGCTCACTCAACGTGAGCTTGTTCAAACTCTCAATCACCAAATTTAATCATTAGCGCTCATCCATGCCACCATCTTTCTAAAATCAACTACAATAATCAGATTCTCTGGTTCTGGCATTTGAGCTTCAATGGCCATATTGTGGATATAAATATACAATAAATCATAACTTACATATCCGTTTTAAAACCTCTGCGAATATCTTCTCTACCAAAGCTAACACATTTTCTCTAAACCGCCGGTCTTCTTCTCTCTGTGCAGCGGTTTGTATCAGAAGTGCCTGCAACAGTTCATTATTCTTCTCGGCGAGCAGAAGCTTCTTTTCTCTCAAAAGAAGCTTCTGCTCGCCTTGAACCATGAAGCGGTCAGTGGATTTTTTATTAACTGAAAATGAAATATTTTATGTGATTTTTTATAAATATATTTGTTAAATACGATTCTTATTCTTTTCATTGCATCATTTCCACAAAACCTAAGATATTTCAGTGTAAATACTTACACAGTCCTTTACCAGATTGCGTTGTGGCCTTCCGCTTAGGCGTTGCCGGGGTAATCTCCATGTGCAACGCCGGTTCTAGTGTTGCCGGGAGACTCTGCTGGGGTTTTCGCTTGGTGCCAGACAGCCCAGGCGTTGCCGGGGGAATCTCCATGTACACCGGTTCTAGCGTTGCCGGGAGACTCTCCTCGTACAGCTCCTCCGGACCAAGTGCTGCAGGCGGAGTCTGAGGCCGACAAACGATTCTTATCTGCAAAAACATTAGAAATTTCCTATAAGCTTTTCAGCACCCATATTAAAATATAATTGTGCATGAATATACAAATAAACATACAAACGGAGTCTCCCCTCCGTCCAATCCGTCAACCCCCTCTCTCCCCATTATGGCAAGGATGTTTTCATCCATTTGGGAGAGAGGTGGCAGTTTGCTCGGCCCCCCTCCCGTCTGGCACATCTCAACTCGCAGCCGCGACGCCTTCTTCTTCGTGTTAGATTTAAGGTCCTTCCATGACTGAAACAATTGATAAATGGTCAAACTACTATTCAGACACCGGTAAAATAGATTATTTTGAGTAAGGTGTTTGTTTTAGGTTCAGTAATGTTTATTATAAGATGTACATACTTGCTCCCATTTCTCGCCAGTCTTGCGAGCTCCAAACCCAATGGCATTTAGCCTGTCGGCTAAAGCCTCCCAGTGCTGCCTGTTTTGCAGGCGACCCTCCTTCCCGTCATGAATGCCTGATGCCATGGATGGTCTCTCCCTCATCCATGTCACCAAGCATTCCACCTGTTCGGGCGTTGCCCTTTTTGTCTACAAAGAAGAATAATAATTTTTATAAATGTTTTATATAACTAAGGTACTATGGCCATTCCGGCTAAGTAAGATCTTTCTACACAAGAAAATCAATTGCATAAAGAACACAATGAGTTAATAAAAACTATATATTCGATAAGTTGGTTGAATTTTCTACCTATTGCAAGTATTTATTGAAGCATTTATTAAATACACGCCATCTTATTAATAAGCTATGAGGACGGTAAAATCACCTATTTCACATGGCATAAATGGTAAATGAATAATACTGACACAGTATTATGACAAAATCAAAAATACACAATACCTAACTGAGTTGTCATTAACTGCAAGGAAATCTACAAATAAAAATTACGTACTCTTAAATCAATCATTCAAGTGAATTTGAGGTTATAAAGTCTTTATAAACTAAATACTTTCTGGAAAGTTCGCGATATCTTACGATATATGTTTAAAAACATAAACAAACAATATTTATACAACTTAGGAAACAACATAAGCAATCAAAATTCATATAACTTACGTTCATCGTGGAAAAAATTGAAGTTCCAACGGACATTTACTTGTTTTCATTCAATGATTTTTGTTTTGACGTTTGTAGCCCAAAGACCAAAGACAATCTCAGATTTATATAGAGTTGAAACTACGACGCTGCATCATGGCTGCATCCGACGCCAGACTAAACCAAACCGCAAACCTCGAATTACATATTAGCATTTTCTGACAAGTGGGTTCCGTTTCGCCAAACGGCCAGGTTTTAGGTTTCCGAAACGGAATTTTATTGACTAAGGGCCCTGAACCCTTAGTTAAGGTACATGTAAATATAAACGATAGCTATTCGTTGACCATACCTGTGAATGACCTAATAACTGGTAACTGGTAATAATACGTATATGTATAGTGTATAGGTAGTCATATAATTTAACTAGATTAATTAAAAATGTAATTACGTAGAGCAACGTGAAGCGTGTAGGTAGGTACTGCTTTAATATCCTTTGTGTCAAGCCCTAGGGACTAGGGACACGAGCACAGCGTCGATATGAGGTAAAATGATGGTTCGAAGGTACAGTTACCATACCTTAATTAATGAATTTATAGTCTGAGTTCCTTACCTAACCACCCCTTCGACGAAATATTTTGTTCATTTTATGATGGGCGTCATTTTCGCGCAGACTTAATCATATATAATGTTCACGGGTGTTATATTATAGTGGGGTAAATATTGATAATGGATATGGGACAGTATGTCGATCTGTTAGCGGTAGAATACCTCCTATTAGGTATTGGACGAGGGGAGAGCCTTTATCAGTGATGGAGAACCAAACTTCTTGGGCACACGGGAACATTGTTTGGTGTAATTATATTATAATAAGATCTCCCCTTTGATTATTCTGCTTATGGGTTAAGAACCGCGGACCTAAAGTAGTCTGCTGATGCATGGTAGGCTTGTTGAAAAAATATCGATATATCGAAATATCGATATTTTTAATTCAAAATATCGATATTTTTAGCCGATATATTTTGATCCGATATATCGATACAAAATATCCAATATATAAAATTGAATCAAAAACGATATTTTTTAAATTTATGTATTTAAAGTCACTATAATCCAAAACCGTATAGGAACGAACGGAAAAAAGTAACTGTATTGGGTCATGACATCTGGCGGTTGAAATTTTAACTATTAATACCTTACAAATCTATTGTCTTTGCATTAGTATTTGTGATCACCAATACTATCTCATGTGTGTCGGTACATACATAGAAATGTATGCTATTTTTCGCCATTTTTTTCTGAGCCACTCCAATGTGTTGGTTCCCAATTGTCTATGATTATTGACTATACCTTGTTTCAAACACGAAGTCCTTTTTGACAGATTAATACGCGAATAGATTGTTACTGAGACGCATACAAACTTTATAAGCGTCTCAGTTTAAGTTAGAAGACAGCTTTTTAGTTTTTGATATTTTTGTAATTATTACGTAATAAAAATGAATAGTTATAAAAATACCTTCATTTTTATTGAGATTTTTGTACATTAAAAAGCAAATTGTGTACAAAAATTACTATTGGTAATATTGACCTGATTATTTTAAAAACGCAAAATCTCTTGAAAATTTCACCGATATATCGATATTTTTTCCTCGATATATCGACGTCGATATTGATATTTTAATAAATATCGATACATTGATATATCGATATTTTTTTCACTTTCGACATTCATAATGCATGGGATGAATTTCTACCTATGTTATGCCTACGCAACGTAACAGAGAGAATAACGTGCGTGCAGAAAGGATGCAAGTGTAATAATTACGTTTTTACACTTTTCTATCCTGTATTTTTTTACACCTTTTTTTCGTTAACCTGGCGTCTGGGTCTTATTTTCTCGTCAAATTACTTTAAAAGATAATATATGTCAGATTCGTTTATTTTTAAACGCATCCCAAAATGAAACAAAATGAATTCATTATCACTTTTTAATTGATAAACTAATGTTTAAGACAAGATTTTTATGCATAGCACAAAGGGTAACAATTATTATAAGTAATAATTATTAGCCTGAAACACCCATCTACATTTAAAATGTAATAAGCAGTAATTATTGTTAAATGAAACACTAGTATATGTATATTAAATAATAGATAAATGAAACAATATTACTCTGTTTGAACCACTTGTATATTTGTTTAAAGCCGACCGGTTCCGGAACGACCGTTCCTTCCTCAGGGCAAACGTATACTGACCGATTTGACAATTACAAAATAGTGGGTGGGAACAATGTATTATTAATAGCCTTCCAGCACCAAGCGCCACTCCTGAGTGAGCGATGGGTCCAAGCGCACTCAAAATCATGCCCTGCATAATAATTGATTATTTATTTTTGTTTTATTATTATTTTTTTCTATTTATGTTCTTATTTCTTTATTGTGAAAATATATAAATATGTATAACTATATGGGACGTGTGGGATTGCACTATCCTCCCCACATCCTGGAATAAAGATTATTATTATTATTATTATACATAACCACAAAGTTATAGCTACATTCAAAAGAATATATTGAATTATTTGGCGGGTAGTAGTTAAGCCGACGTAGCTCAGAAGACAGAGCAGTTAACCGGAAATCAGAAGGACGCGGGTTCGAGTCCCGTCGGCGGCATGTATCTTTTCTCGGGAGATTTTTTTCAATATAGATGAGTGTTTCGGGCTAATAATTATTACTTATAATAAAATGAATTCAGATTTTCAAACGGACACATGCAATTAAAAATATAAAAAAATTATTTGACTGTTTTCTCGCTTATCGATTGTTTTTTATTGTAAACTGAAAAAATGCTGCTTTAAAAAATACGAAAACAAAATTGACACATCATAAATATAATTAATAAAAAAATAGCATAGTTTGTCCGATTGTAATACGTGGAAGTAATTTTTTTTTAGAAAATGATTGTAAAACTTTAAAATATTTGTGCTCGAGCTTCGCAAAATAAAATAAAACACGTTTTGGCAATATTTTTTTCGTGAATAAATCAAAACAGACGGCTGGTGTTAAACGGGAATCTAAACCTTGTCGCCATCTACATAAGGAGTGTTATTGTTAGCGGTATGATCCCGAATTTTACACGACGGTGCATTTTATCTGAAAATATGAGATTTTAAGACTCCACCCACAACCCGACCGACTTCGTCTTATTTTCCCGGTAATTTGGTTAATAGTATGAAAAACGCCTCTAGAAGCATTTTTTTTATAAAGTTGCTCCTTTGTAACTAGTCTACATCATGAAACCACAAAAAAATGGTGGTCAGAAGTTTTTTTAATTTCTTTTAATTTTCATATTATCTATCTGACAAAGTTGGTATATTCTCTCAAAAGCAGTTGAAGAAATGAGTTCGCCATCCCTGGTCTAGTTTACGAATGACAACATCGCCAGACAATCTGACATTCGGTCAATAGAGTATAAAGTAGCCATTAGTGCCGTGTCAGTCGCGTTGGGGGCAATTTCGAGGTAAAAACACTAGAAAATAGCGACCGTAAAATAATAGTGGTAGAGAAAATATCATTAATTTTATTGGGGATTTAATAGAAAAACACAGATCGTATACTCCGATTACAACAAACGTAAGAGAAGAATGTTAATGGAGTTGGCGGTAATGCACATTATTGTATGTAACAAATTAATGAAACTATGAATAAAACATGAAAATAAGAACACAATGTTATTGCAGCGAGCAATAAAGTTGTATGTTTTCAGATTAATGGTTTAGCGATACACTACGCTAGGCAAATACATATACCGTAATTATGAACATTAGCACAATATATTATTTTACGCTAGCCGTTTCTAAAAATGATTCAAGACATTCACCACGGAGAAGGTACTCTGTTAAATTAACCGGTGCCGTATCCCTATCGCAAGGACAGCCCACGGTCTCATTTAGGTATAAAAATACCATTGTAGGTAGCCAAGGTCGCATTGTTTCACAAAATTTGAACAATTCGTCAAATTTCAAAAATAAAAATTCAAGTTCTGTTATTATAAGTCTATTATTAATCGCAAATTTTGTTAGTTCAGACCTCCCCGATGCACCAGAATTTCCATGACCAGAACAGACTCTTTGCCAGATAAATTATTTTTTGCACCTATTTGATTTATTCGTTTTACGTCGGGAGCATGGTAAAAAATGAAAAAATGCCACCATACAGGGCCAAAGAGTGGAACATTTCAGGAAAGTGCAGATGGGGACCCAGAATGTGTCACCTAACCTTTCCACCATACGAGAGAAAATACCTACGTAAGTGATGTGCAGAGATAAGACATCGCGAACCACGAGACCAGAGTGGTAGACACTCCCGAGTTTTGCCCTGGTGAGAGACCACCAATGGCTTGTTCCTGTGTAGTAACCAGATCTGAATAACCAGGTACTTTCCAACCTTCATTTCCCCTATCCAATTTCTCAAAAACTCAACTATTTCTCAAACTTTCTTCAACCTCACAAAACAACCCAATCTGACTACCGGTACTTTAGGATTTTTGTCTACCAACATGGCAATGTCATGTCAAAAATGGCAAATTAGAATTAACAATCTGAACTTTATTGGATGATCTTCTTCAGATACGAATAGCCAGGTAGGTACTTTCCAACCTTCATTTCCTCTATCCGATTTCTTTAACTCCACAAAACACCCCAATCTGACTACCTACGGGAACTTGACTTTTGTGCTATCAACATGTCAAAAATGGCAAATCAGACATAACAATCTGAACTTTATTAGAGATCCTCTTGAAAATCAGTATCAAATCGGTCTCATTGCCCACTAAACGTCTACTAAACGTAAACACCAACATATATAATATTACAGTCTGCGATTGCGAGCATTCGAGTATTCGGGCATTTGGGCGGAGAGACAAAACACGTCTGTAATGCGCCCGAATACCTTGGGCGGCTGCGGGCCGGGGCGGCGCTAGAGCTGGGCGGCTGCCAGGCGGCGCCCGCCCTCCCTACCGATGCTGAGTCATGCGACCGCATGCTGCACCCATACGAGTACACTATCACTACATCTACTACATGCCAGCAACATCTCTAGCCAGCTGCTGCAACTGGTGCATTGATTTCCCGGGTTTGGGGAACCGCTGACTGAATTATGGACCGGTTGGCCGAACCGGTTGATTCGATTAAATCCAAAATTACGTCCACCTTGGTATAAGTATAAGGTACCTACATTAAAAAAAAAAAAATGCAAAAAAATAGGTTAGTAAGACAAAGATAAATTAAACAGGGCAAAAGAAAAACTCATTCATGAGGCTCCATTGCATCTGTAAAAACCTGCATGCACCTGCATAAAATAGAGAACATAAGAAATACAATAAATCTCAAATCAATTGGCAAGTACCTTTGACGAAGAATGGCAAGTACCAACAAAAAATGCGAATGGCTTTCGGTCTGACCATAAACTACACTTAGCTTCCGTGTCCCTTAGCCAACCACTCAGTGAAGCCTCAAAGAATGTTAACTGAATATTTGGGGTAAAATACCCGAAGACTAAAAGAAAATTCAGCGTTGGGTAGTCAGAGGCAGGACAAAGGACAGTCAAGGTCGTCTGATCAAACCTCAAGCCTGCACATGTCATTGGGGAATGCGCAGATAGGCTTGAGAAGGATCTTCAAATTTAATAATGTAACTAAAGATGAAGTAGATCCCTACTACAGTGCAGGTTAATCTTTGCAACAAAGCTATAGAATGAACTTCCACTGGCCATTAGTAAGAACACAATTTATTTTAAATATAAATCAGACACCAAGTCTTAGATCATCAGCCAAGATTTTAAAAGACCCAATCATAAGTATGCATTTCCAATGTTACAATTATTGCTGATTGGCTTTTATTTTAAACATAATATTGTGTTGTTTAGTTGTCCTATTTCTGTTATAAAGTGCTTAATAAATATTAAAATATTCCATCATCTATCACGTTCAGAGATCTGGTCTTTATTGATTATAATTTATCCATCTCAAACTGTTCTAAAGTTTAGACAATATCGTAATAAACATTGCTATAAAAACAGACCAAAACAAAACAAAAAACACATTAAAAAAGCCAACCGGTTGTTCACCTTCAGAGGAAAAGCTAAACAATTGTAACAACTAGCCGAGCTGAAAGATTTTGCTCCTTTTAGATTAATCTCGTAATAAAACAAATTATACCGTGCAATATGCACCGGGTGCAGTTGCAGTGCGCATCAAGAATTCGTCGAACCAGCTTTGTCATCTTTCTCAGCTCAGGTATTCGTAGAGGTCGTTGTTAGTGTGCTTTTTCACAACCGCAAATAACGCGCAATTTTCCCACTGGAAACGCAAACCAGGAAAATGGGTTTCTAAGGCTGTTAAATGAGGTTTAAAATAGCAATCAAATATGTAGAGTTGACGTGAATATTGTATAACTGAACGGTCCAATACTAGAGGCAGTTGTTCCCAATCCTACTGATCAACTGTTGGGCTGAAATGTTGGCTAAACAGTCACCAAATGCACTAATACGCTTTTCCCAGCGCAATTCTCCGACCAACAGGCGAATCGAGCGCACTAAACAAACCAGCTTGATCGGAGACAGATTGATCTATCAAAATGTTGGGAAAAAACGGCCGTAGGTCATGATGAGTTGAATAAGTTTCTTAGAATTAAATTAAAAAATCCCCAATAATAACAAGTATGGGTAATTTAGTTATTATCTTAAAAATAAGGATAACATATCTAGAAAAGCTGCAGTGAATAAATTAACATTTCTAGGTAAAATGATTTTGACGTTTATCATGGGAACAATAATAATTACAGTGATGTTGATTATGGGACTTTTTAATATTCTCTCAATTGAGAATGATTAATTACTATATAATAATATATTACACAATCATCATGAAATATTCTCTTAACCCTTCCTGTAAATTTATTTGTTAGGTAGGTACTTATTGAATTGAGCGATGTGACTTGTCACCTTCTAAAAATACAGGTGATGAATCTGTCGGCGGCCGATCGTAAAATCAGGCGGATCATGGATGCGCCTAGCCACATCGTGATCTGCCGCCATTTTACAATGTGCCGGGGCACATCATGAAAAGTCAGATTTACAACGAGACGTATCTATCAAAGTTGAACGTCTGAGATTCCCCGCCTTGCTATTCGCTTAGGCACATTCAAATAAGAGTTGTAAAATGCACGAATAGAGGCGCTGCCTGCGCTTTATTTACTTCGTGTGTCAATAATAATGTGCCTAACTTATATGCGGTACATAGTGAAATGACGGCAGATTACGATATGCATGTGCCTGATGTGGCTAGGCACATCATGATCCGCCTGATTTTACGATCGGCCGCCAACATATCTATTAATGCATTACAATACAAATGTAAAAACGATATTTTTTTAGAGCGATCGGTGTAGCTGCTTTTCCCCTGCCGTAAAATTAAAATTTAAATACACCTCTAGCGGCTAAACTTATTCTGCCCTGCAATTATTACAATACAGAATTTTGGCTTTAAATTTACACATTTTAATTAAAATCATTCAATACACGTTTTATACTAAGGGCCAGTTCCACGGATTTTAAACAATTCGTCAAATTTAAAAGTTAATATTCAATAACTTTGAAATTTTATGAATTGTCCTTATATTCGCTTCCAGAGCTGTTTAAACTGATTTCTTTTGCAAGGGTGTGAATTTTGTCAGAGAGAGAGTTAACGAAATGGGGGTTAATTTATTAAGGGCCAGTTGTATCACAGAATTTGAAAAATTCATCAAATTTCCAAGTTAATATTCAAGTTCTGTGAATGTTTATTTAAAGTTCTGATATTATTCCTTAATGGGATCAGTGGTTTTACAGGACAGAATTTGAATAGAACTTTTACAGAACTTGAATATTAACTTTGAAATTTGTCGAACTATTCAAGTTCTGTGAAACAACTTGCAACGGGTTGGATTCACATACGGACCTTCTCACCCCGGTTACGTAGTAAATAAGTACTGTCGAGTTTGAGATGTGTCATCCCAGTTATAATTACCGCTTGTGCAGAGACTCGGCTCGCCGCTAACTTTAGTACAAGAAACCAAGGCCGGAGAGAGGAACGTGTTTACAGCTGTCTGGGTGCAACAAACTATTGGCGCTTGGATCGCGGCATCATATCATCATGGCAATCATTTTATCAAGACCTCGGATTCATCGTAACGTAACGTTATTTTATTTATATTTCTCAGGTTACAAATTTAACTTCATTAGTTTTTGTATTCTCTATAAAATGCAATGGCGCCCTCGTTAGTCTTTTAGCACTGCACACTCGCGTTTACCTACATGTAACATCTTGTCTAACATTAATCATCTTCGATGATTATTTACGCGGCCCGAGATAATTACTTATTTTAGAGTCATCACCTTCTGTATATTATTACAAAATAATGTCCCTGTTGTCAATCGCAATAAACCCTATTTATATATTTTAACTTTGGTCTTTCTTTGATTTGATTTATCAGTAACATGCATATACCCTTTTGCTGGAGCTAGCCACATTAAAATACAGAGTAATGAGTTGAATAAGTAAGTATCGTTTATCACCATCACACTTCTTTTTATCACTATTACAAACTGACCTATCAAAGCGTGTGTAAAATATTTGTTTTTATTAGCGTGTCGTGCAAGTTGTTGGCTCTTCGAAGGGATTATCAAACTGTGACTCAATCATACACAGATTTATTTATATAAATGAAATAAAACATAAACATGTTAATAGTCCTTGGACCTACGTTGCCATGTTGCCAAGCCTTTTTTAGAGAGAATTCTCGCCCAACGAGCCACGGTCGCGTGACTCGATAATTCGAATACGACTTTACCCATTTCACCGCTGTCCTTTTTATAAATAAACACTTTCACAGAGAGACTATGAACCCACGCGAAATTACTCAACAAAACTGAATGGAAAGCTAGACAGATAAATCATTAGCAGGTAATCAAGATCAGTCCGAAAACACACAAAAGTCATTCAAATAAAATAGTCTGGAGAGAGGAAATTCTTATTTATTATTTTTGATAATTTTATCTTCCAACCGCCCACGAAATGACAAAAAAAAACATGTTGTTTTTTGACTTGCCTTTTTTTGCGAATGTGTTTTTGTCTCGCTCCGTGTGTATGTCCTAGATTCATTAGCTTTGTCAGTCCAATTTAAAGGTCAACTTTTATTTTATTTCACGCAAAAGCTTAATGTTATCAATTTGTCACGAAATATCTGCGATAGAAATAACAAACTAACACGCCATTTTTCTTCAACCAAACAACAGTGATATTAACACAGAGCTCTAATAAGTCAGGTGCGATCATACGTCATACATATGTCTGGTAATATATATATATATATATATATATATATATATATATATATATATATATACATCCCGCTATCATTGCTGCGTCTTCTAATGGTCCACTTTCATTCAATCCTGCGTCCGACCGTCATTCTGCGTCCGGTATACGGACGCAGGATCGAACACATGTAATTTCAAGTTTTCCCCACTCCTCTACCCTCATACAGTCCAAAAACGAAAATAAGCCAGACGCAGTTTTGGTACCTAAATCAACTGAAATATGCTATTTTAGTTCAGTGTTTTGTCACCGAGCGGCGAGCCGTGGCGCTGTAGTAGACCAGCGTATATTTTTAGCATAATATACGTTTTTATTGGCTTTTATTGACTCGCGTATCGCAACTCCTACATTTGGCAACATCGCTTTTTAATAGCGTTTCTTCTGATACAGATCATTCACAGTAAAAACATCGCACATTGCAATCAGGATAACAAAAGAAATGATTTCATTCAAATTTAGCTTTTGATTATATTATTATTGTACGGCAAATATATCAGCAACTTAATTTTTTTATATTACTATTTTTAAACAAATATTAGATATTTTCTTATCCATGATTATAAATTCCTACAATGCTTAATCATGTGCCAAGCCACTCTATTATTATTAAACAAGATAAAATCAATGTTCTTAATATATTAGTAATTTGAAAACTTACTACAAATAACTAGAATAAATAAAACAATTTTTTCTTCAATTTATGACTGATTTGACAGTAAAAAATATATGTGAAATATTTGGAGATTCACAGAGAATGCAAGACTGATGAGTGTAATGAGATAATAATAGGAATCTTAGATGGTTTGGGCATGTAGAGCCAATGATCTAAAGATAGGTTGTAAGGAGATTATATGTACATATGACGTGAACTTGAATCGTAGAAAAATTCGGGGATGCCCGAGAAAGACATGGCATGATTGAGTAAACCGAATTCTCGAGTAATGTCGAAAGACAGAATGAAAGAGCGATGTATGGATGTGAATGAGGCAAGGAGTGTGTATGATATAGTCAATTCTCGAAGCTCCGGCGCTCCTAGATTTGACTAGTCAATCCTCAGGTCTGACTTGAAGTCTTAGTCAAAGCCCAAACAAATGAAGTTTTTCGGCCACTGACTAAGGAATTTTCGTCAAACCTAGGAGAAACTAATTTGGTCAGGCAAACGTCAAAACTCAATTTAATGAAATTTCGATGTTTGACGAAAAAGTGAAAAAGTTAGGAACTTCTAGGTTTGGCTAAAAATACTTTAATCAAAGGCCGACATTGGAATTTATTTCGGGGTTAGCCCGATATACCAGTCATTCCGCGAAGAGACTGCATACAGACCTTTGACTATGACATATGCACAGACCGAGTTGTTTGGCGGTCGTCTCTGCGAACCCCTGCGAGGAAACAGCGGGTTGGTTAGTTTTTGTGAGATAATATTTATTTATTATTAAAGGCATGTTATTTTATTTGTTTACACAGTTTTATGCTTTCGATTTTCCTTTTGAGAGATTTAACATATAATTTTACATTAGCACAACACAGGAGGCCCTGGGAGGAAAATAATTCCCCTCAGGACCTATGTCATCTTTGGGGATGCTGTGTGGAGGGTCTTTTTTTACATTAACTCCATACAGGAGGCCCTGAGGAAAATAATTTCCCTCAGGGTCTATGTCATCTGGAATGCTGTGTGGAGGGTCTTTTTGAGGAGAGGAAGGAATGAACATTGGTCTTGAAGAGACCCATGTTGTAGGAAGGAGGAAACACAGAGGCCTTCTTAGAAAAAGAAGGAGAGGAAGTTCTGGGAAGGAAAATGGTATTGGGGTTGGGTAGGAATCTAGGGGTCAATGTGTCTAGGAGTGACAGTCAAAGACGCTCTCTCAACCGATCTCTCCCGACTTGGCCTGCCATGCAGCTGGTGGGCAGACGCATCCGCTAACAAGATCCGGACAAACCTCACCCCATTAACCCGGGCACCCCTGCTAAGTCACCAAAAGTAGTTAACCACTTGGGATGACCTGTGGCAGAGGTGTTTGTTATCCTATAAAAGGTTCCTGCGGCGGCTGTTCCCACACCCGCCTCCCAAATTGAATTAATTATAATTTTGTTATAAGATTCGCAAAAGACGTAATATTTCTACCGATAATGGTGTTGTAGTAATAATTACCCAATCTGCCAAAGCTGCAAGTAATTTGAAAACTGTTACTTTTCTTTTTTTTTGTTTATGGCAATTCACCCTAGGGAGAGTGCTATGTGACACGTTACTTTTCTTCTTACTCGAAAAACGTGTTGAAATTCATTGCTAGATTAACATTTAAAAATCAAGGCACGTGATGCTGTATTCTGGCATATTTCTAATGATAGAAATTGTATTTTTCAAAGTTCTCCTACTTAACCGAAAACGTTCAGGTGAACTTCAGAGACTAATCGAGAAAAACTACTAGAATTGGCTATTGGCGATTTTAATCAACTAAAAATATTGGTACATTTTTTTAACGTGAAGTGTGTAATGATAGGGAAAAGACCCGGTTCCATTTAATTTAGACGTGCAAGAAAACCTAAAGACAGGAAATAACGACCTCCGCGGTCGAGGGCAAAGCTCTCTATTAGCAATCCGGAGGTTTCGGGTTCAAATCCCGGCGTGAGCTCATAAAATTTTATTTGATTTAATACGTATATTATTACAAAAATTTATTAATTAAAATATGTTATTGTATTAGTAGCTATATTTGTGACTTCTTCTAGAGAAGATGATAATTTCAGTTCGTTCTGGTGTAAGACCACCATTCATCCAATGGAGCCAGTGAGTCTATGGCATCCCCAATTGGGGTACCTATTCATGCTGCGGGATTGAAGGTAGATTTGAAAGACTTTGAGATTTGAACCCGTGTCCTCCTGATTGCAATTCGAGAGCCTTACACCTCGACCACGGATACCGGCAATGTAGAACACGATGAATTTCACAGTAGGTACGATTGATGTCCTCGATAAGTAGGTATCCGCTGTCGTTGAGAGATATTGCACTGCTGTCAAAAATGTAGATTAAAAACGTTATCTTTTTAATGGCATGAACCGTTCATTAGAGTAATCGGCAATATTCCAGAAGACAAAATTAATGAATGAATCCCTTGTTACGTAACGGGCCTCCTAATCCATTATAGAGTTCTAGGAACCACATTTCAAGTGTTTGGATGTGATGTATTTGTTTATAATATATATAATACAAACAAAATTTTCATTATTAGGTCAAGTTCATGAACCAGTACACTAAGTGTACACCGTACAACTCTTGATGGTACATCCGATAAAATGTTGAAGTAATATTAACCCTTTTAATTATTATCTGATATCATTGGACAATTTTTTTTTCAATCCTCTTATGTTTAGAATTCATTCTTCAGAACTGGCATAAATAGACTGGCTACAATCAGACACTCAAAAGTTAGCACGTAAGGAGCCGCAACCGGGCTCAAAAAGAAGAAGATGGAGAGATATGAAATTACGAGTGCTAGAGGAGCGCGCTTTTATTTAAAGCGACGAAGTCGATGCAAAAATTGTGAAAATGTTTAATAAAACACGACTCGTTTAAAATAGAGCAAAAATGTCATGGGGGTTGTCTTAAACAGCATTTAAAAAAAACACTGTGAATTTTTTCATACATATAATTTGTAAAATAACTGAAAACAATGTGTTTATAATAATTTTTGGAGCATATTTTCTGATTTTTTTCCATGGAGGGAATTTTATTTTTTTTTTCAGCACGGGGAATGTCTAGATATTATATTCAAGAATAATATATATTTTTTAGAGAGCTTTAAAAGTTAACGTGATTGAGGCAAGGAGTGTGTGCCAAGATCGAGTTCTTTGGCGGTCCTCTCTGCAAAGGACAGTGTCATTTATTATTACATAATATTTACTTATTATCCGAAGTCATATTATATTATTTGTTTAGACAGTTTTATGCTTTCGCTTTTCTATTTTCCCCTTTCCTTTAAAGGATTTATCATATAATTTAGTTGTTAAAAACCTAAGCCACTAAAACCCCTAAAATTGTTTCTCCCGTGAACGAAAATGCATCGTCAATCATGATAAGCATTCATTTTTTTTGTAAAGAAAGATAAACATTTCCGGGTTAACGAATAACTCGACAATATTTGAAAATCTCCCACTACCACCACAGTAAGCCGAAAATGTTGCTTGAGTCACGACGGAGGACTTAGTCAACCGAGGAATCAAACACGAAACGCCTGGGTGGGACCCAAACGCGATGCCCACTCAACCACTGACCGGTCTATAATATTATTCAAAATAATAAAAAAAATAAAAATAATTAGTGACCGACCGAAGGTTCGGTTTCGGTTTCGGCAAGTTTTGGCAAAAAAATCTAGTTTTGGCATCAGTTTCGGTTTTAGAAACCGAACCTTTTTTAGACATGTTAAAAATCGGTTGTTTACTGTTATTGGCTTATTTTGTACACTTATTCCGACAGTTAACACGTGTTAAATTAAATAAATAAATAAAAACAATAATTTAAGTATGTGAAAAAAGAATTACTTCTATAAAACAAACCAAATTTATAAAAAAATAAGCCAAATAACAGTATTCAATCGATTTTTAACAATTCTAAAAAAGTTTCGGTTTCGGCCGAAACTGAGACAGACACCGAAGATTCGGTTTCGGTGGAAAGGTCTGTTTCGGTGGGACGCTATATATATTTAACTAATTATAATTCTAATTTAATTTTTCATTAATTATTAACATAATTCCTCTCAGGGCCTATGTCATTTTTGGGGATGCTGTTGGGAGGGACTTTTTAGGTGAAGAAGGAGAGGAAGTTCTGGGAAGGAAAAGGATACTAGCGGTGGGTAGGAATCTGGGGATCAGTATGTCCAGGAGTGACGGACATAATAGGAGTGACGGGTATGAATCCATCCCTCCCACTGCGGTGCAAAGCGATGTTTCGAGAGAATACGGCTGGAAAATCAAAGGGACTCCCTCAACCATTCTCTCCCGAACCGGCCTTCTATGTAGCTGGTGGGCAGACGCATCCGTTGCCAAGACCCAGACAAACCTCACCACATGAGCATTACACATTATAGGGCACCCTCGCTAATTCACCAAACGTAGCGAACCACTTAGGGTGACCTATGGCAGAGGTGTTGGTTATCCAATAAATGGTTCCCGGGGCAGCGGTACCCATACCGCCTCCCAATTTGACTCTTTGCGAAGTCTGCGGCTTCTTTATAATTAATAGGTCACATAATATTTCTACTGATAATCGTGTTGTAGTAATAATTAAGCACTTATATCTAGAGTTCATTCTTTAAAATTAACATGAAAAAACTGTTTTTGATGAGAAAACCATACAGGAGTCCACTGGTATAGCCAAAATATGGTAATCACTGTCTGATGCGAAATCAATATGGAGAAAAGAGGAAGCAAAGGAAGATCCCAGCAATATAGATCTAGTCACTAAAAATAACAAATCACACTTTAAGCAACGTTTTAATTCTGAATGATAAGTCTCAAAAAATCTCATACCAATTTAATAAATTTTACGTGGGCATTGCCGCCGCGCCGGGTTGATTAGAGTCCGCGACGTATGGGCCAGACATATTGTCGCCTTCATATTCTATAAATACCTATACAGTCGTTCAACCAAAAACTTGAACAAATAAGCGGCAACGTCGCAAGACGTCGGTTTGTCGTCAACATGAAAATGAATATATAATTGGACGCTTCATTGTGGACCAAATTAAAGTAAATATACGCAGGATGCCTCTCTGCATTGAATATGAAAGGAGTTCAGATTGGTGGAACGCTAAAGGGCGTTTTTATCGTTTTGTATATTTTTAAATTAATGTTTTTCAAAAATTTAAATACCTAACTACAATCAAACACTGAAAAGATAGTATATACTTTAGTTATAACTATGTAAAATCAAGTCCTTCAGGTAGACGCAGTAATGTCGATCTGATGAAAGGACGCAGAAATGATAGCGGGATGTATATATATATATATATATGTATATATTATCGTGAAAACAAGCTTATGGGTCCGAGTGATCAAAATATATTGTCTAGAATTTTTGCTAACATACAGTTTTCCAAAATCAAACCGTGCGTTATAACCGCTTTTGTAGAACGCGGTATTAGGTTATAAGTGAAATTACTAATCCAAACATGGAAACACAAAACAAACAATTGGTACCTACCTACTATCTTTTAAAATCACCTGATTACAAGCAATAAGAATAAAGATAAACTGCCATAAAACATGAAACACATTAAAATGATCTCATCTAACCTGACATCATTAAAAACATTCTAATTAAATGAATGACAGAACAAAAAATTCTCATCAAACTGACATTGATATTCATTTGATGTGGCATTTATTTATCTTTTGGGTTTTAGGTATAATTTTTATTTGTTTATTTATTTGCACAACACAAACTGGCAAACACTGAGCGATATTGCGGGAGTTTTCCGAGAAAACATATTATGTGTTTTTAAAATATCAGGACCTCTAGAATGCGTAATAATACTTGACTGATTTACATAGCGCCGTTTTCGTGAAAAATCAGCTCAAGGGCGTTGAGACTGTCAGCAATTTTTAAAATCTCTTAATTTTTCGTAGATGAGTGTTGAAATGAAAAAGGAATTTGTTTTGGTTGTACTGCAGAAGGCCAGTCAATCTTCAGTTTCCTTGGTTTCAAAGCGTTTCTTTACCTAAGAATGTTTTCCGCAAGTTTTAGACCAAACCGCCGTAAAATATTGGTTAGTGTGGCGAGCCAATGTGTCCAAATCAGTGGTGGCTGTAGTTCCAAATCTGTAGTTCAACGACAATACACGCGTAAAAACACACATATTTACAAAAACGAAATAATATGTAATTATGACAATACATGCGATCAGCAGTTTACGGGTTGGTATTAGATTCAGTTGTAATGTTTTGATAATTTGTATAGCGTATTTTCTTAAGAGAAAATTACCTCAAGGGCGCATCGGTAATTTGTTTAACGATGTTCCACAAATTTTCCTAGATGGATCTTGATCAAGTTAAGGCTTATTGTAGTACCTTCTTTTGAATTGAGTATTTATTTATTTAACGCCCAAAGGGCTTTTACATGTTTGGTAATACAATTAATTCATGACAGATGATTTCAAACAGATAAAGAAAAAATAAAATTAGATAAAAAAGCAGACGAGTCATAAAAATACAGCGATTTCATAGGTTTACAAAGATCCAGATATGTTTAGGAATAGTTTTGGAATCATTTTTTTACAAGATCAACAAAATTCGCCAAGTTTATGTTAAATATGGCAACATCACCTAAGTACTGATTTTCCATAGTGTGCAATCGTTGTATCGGAGAGTGGGCAATGTAGTTTCGCTTATGAATACTACAGTAGAATAGTGTATTTTGTCGTATAGTTACCGTCGGTATTCGTAAGTTAATGGGTGGCAGGAGTTCGCAACAGTCAAATTTAAAGTATTTTAAATAAAAATGTTAAGTTGTTTATTTTACGTCTGTCTTCTAGTGTGTGTATTTTAGAATATTTAATAATAAGTTATATTTTAAGTCTTCTAATGGGATATTTAAATATTTAATTTAAAATTTATAAAACGCAAAAAAAAAATTGTATTCGCTCAATGTTATTAATGTGAATTTTATAAAATGGAGACCAAACTACCGAGTTATATTCCATTAGGCTTCTAACTAGAGATTTATTTTTATTTTTATTTATTTGGTAACTATATAATATTTTTTTACATTTTTATATGAAACATGTTAGTTAGATGTATATATAAAATATATTCGTAGTCCTCCTCACTAGGAGATCCTGTGCTGAGGGGGACTATGCTTTGGATAAGTTTTTCAGCGACTTCTATGGTTTAACTTCATTAATTGGATAAGGTTTTCCAGAAACTTCTATGATGTTTTAAGTATTCATAAGTAAGTTCATTTTCCGATAGATTCTTCAGCCAACATTTAATGTCCTCAATGTAGCTATTTTTTTAAAAATTTGTTTGATACTAAGTGGGAGTTTGTTATATAACTTTACTGCTAAAAATGCAGAACTTCTTTGACCAAATGAAGAGTTACACTTTGGTATATTAAGTATGTCTGTTTGTTTGGCTCTGGTTTTATGAGCGTGTGAGGTGTCTGCCTCTGAATCATTTTTGTGGTGATGTACTAGAATGTTTTTGGCATAAATTTTCTGTATGCTTGGAACATCAAACTGTTTAAAAATTTCTGCTGTTGACGTCCTTATGGGGACCTTTAGAATGGTCTTTATAATGCAATTCTTAGTTATCTTAAGTTGTTTCAAGTGATTAGATGCTGCTGAGCCCCATCCTATTACTCCATATTCCAACCGAGAGTGGCATAAAGCATAATATACTCTCTTTAGATCCCTCATCGACAAGATGTTTCTTAATTTTTTGAAGAAGTAGATGAGTTTTGTTAGCTTTTTTGAGGTAAGATCAATGTGTGAATTCCACTGTAGATTTTCATCAATTTCAATCCCAAGATATTTAATACTTTTGGTTTGGGTTATAGACGGGCAGGAACATTGTGGAAAAGTATTTTGACATTCATGTAATTTGCATATAATAATTTAATGACTTGTATGGAATTAAAGTTTACGAAGCCTAGTGTTTGCATACCTTTGTTTACAATTTGGTGGATATGATTGGCGAAACTTAGTTTTTCATCCAAAATAATTCCAAGATCTCTAACCTAATTCCAAGATCTCAAGTATAACATCATAACAAATATTACAACACCTACGGTAATTCTATTGTCTTGTCTGAGAGAATTCTGTTTTGTGGATAACTTTTGTAAACATAATTATTTATAAAGGTATTTTGTGTTTAATTTTCTCTTCTATTCACTAAGGATGCAGGAAAATAAACCTTTTGTATTTAAGGTTTTATGTTTATTGAAAAATAAAGAGATTTTGAATTAGTGACTAATAAATAAAAAGGTGACCGGACAACTCAGAATGAAATCAACTCAACACCTCCTTTGAAAAATCATTAAAAATGATGAAAAAAAATTTGTTAAATAAGTTACGTTAGGTTAGGGGCTGTTATTTTTTTATAGCTTTTATTGACTTTTCAAAGAGGTGTTGAGTTGATTTCATTCTGATTTGGCGTGGAACCGAATAAAAATATTAAACCCTCTTAAACATTAATATATCCAAGACACACCAAAATATCCGTTACAGAGATAATAAGGTAAAATATTTATTATTAGAATTCATATTGGGTATATGTGCAAAAAGGATGGTCTTTTATTATCAATCACAAGTAATAAATTGGGTTCCTTCAGACCAGACCAATAGGTAGGTAGGTGTACAGTCTCCTACGCGTTTCTCGAAATTGTTTGGCAAAGTCGCAACAATTATTTTAGTCAAGTGTGTTATTTTTTGCGAAGTGCACCAAATTCCTGATTCAAATTCCACAATAAATAGTGCACGTTAACGTCACAATATCATCTGATGAATGAGAACATGCCAGCTGTTTCTTTATAATACTCCTATTATGATGATTCAAATCATGTTTAAACAAAATGTACTGTTTTTATTACCTGTTTTTAAAAGGTGGCGAATTACGCATTCAGATATTATAATCTATCTATATTAATAAAAATGAATCGCCGAAATTTATGTTCCCGCATAACTTCCGAAAGCACCAAATTGGATAAATCTTTTTGTTGTTGTTTGTTATTGTCAGGAAAAGGTTTGTATAAAAGAAGCGGTGAGCTCTGGCATAATGAAATTTGTATAAAAAAATTGCAACAGCTGACACCCGAGTTTTTTGAAAACTGAATGTACCGGGACTGAATGTGTGGAATGCGGGAGGGGGAAGGGGAACTCGGGAGGGGGAAGGGGAACTCGGGAGGGGGGAGGGGAACTCAAGAGGGGGGTCCGCGGGGCGGGGGAAGCGGGAGAGGGGAGTGGGATAACTTCCGAACGACTTTACCTCTGTCATTAAATCTGTCATTAAATATTATACGTTATGAGAGTGTGTGACGACTTAAATGGCATTGAAGTCTATTTATTTTGTTTAATCCCTCGCCGGATGCCGTGAGATAGTTTTATCCGCGTGCTGAAGTCAATTTAGACCGGAATCAACGGGTGATGTATTGCCCGCAAGGATTCTTTTGCTGGTGATTCCTTTGGCCGGCGAGATATGCTCATGCCGCCTGATGGGCGAGAATCTGCTGTGCCTGTTTTGTTGGGTGGATTCCCTTTATTAATGGAGCGGCTCCTAGACTCTGGTTGGACCCGCCAATATTCCTTTGCTGTTCCTTTGGCCGGTGAGATTTGCTCATGCCGCCTGATGGGTGAGAATCTGCTGTGCCTGTTTTGTTGGGAGGACTCTCTTTAACCAAGCGGCCCCATGACGTGCTGGACGGTTTTTTGGGGATTGCTGTTGACGTTTGGAGGAGAATCACGACGACGGGACGTACGCGGTATTAATAACTAACCGTAATTTTTGTTAACTCTCTCTCTCCAAATCTATTGATAGATGCTAAAGGTATTTATGTTTTTTGAAAGCTTTCTTTGGTGCTATTTCCATTGCAAAGTGCAATAAAGTTTCTTTATAATTTCACTAGTAAAATAGGTGCTTCATTTATATGCATGACCTCAAATCCCTATCTCCACCATCCTGAGAAGGATGTTCTTTTTGCTTTGAGAAGATAAGCTGTCGGATGACAAAGGTATTCTACCTACATAAGATTCGATTACACTATACCAGTTGTTCCGAAAAACGAACAAATTAGCTTGAGGGTTTAATAGATAATTCTTACTTTACTTTAGAAATTAGAAGTTAATAATATATAATTGAATCTTTTCTCATCTAAAACTCAAGGGACAGAGCAGCAGTCTTAGCTGGCTTCCGCTAAGGAAGTTCTGCATTTTATAGTTTATGAGGCCCAACTTATATGGCATTGTAATTGATCTAATGTAGCTAGCCATTGTACCAAGCGGGATTTGGAACATTCAACGCTCAGAATTCACCGCGGGGAAATTTATTTGCCATAATTTGGAAGAGTTGGGTTAGGTTACAATTTTTACTGATAAAATTATTACTTTTTTGTTAATCGTAATTTTTATTGCTATTAAACTTAATTTGTAGAACTCAATTTTAATTTAAAGTTTTTTTTTTTTTAATATACTCAACAATAAACTTATTTATTTAAAAAATATATATTATTTACAAACAAGTTAATAATTATTATTACGCGTGATAACTACTTGGTCTTCCGAATGCTTCATAATTAGGTATTACACATCAGACTTGTTTATAAAACTGATTTTTATAAATTAAACGAGTGCAGTTTACACGCTGTAGAAGCGAAACTTTACTAAAACAATCTCAACCAATACTTGAAAAGTGACGTCATCCAAGCGACTAATGAGCGCAGACCTAGCGTAATTTCGGTTTCATATCTCAACCTATTACGAGTGACATCATAATCAAAGCGGTCAATGAGCGCAGTTGATGCGTCGCAGATGCAGTAATTGTCATTTCCCTTTCATCCGAAATCCAAATCACGGCGGGGCTATAGAAGTTTCACTTCCGAAATAACATATGTTATAACTTATATTAAAGTTGATACTAACTATCCTTAGCATCATTTAGACATTTTATTTCATCTTTTGCGTGCGCTTTACCTTCCGCGGTGAATAATTATAGGCGTTGAATGTTTTCGCCGCAATGTTTTTAGAACCGTACCAAGAAGCTAAAATCGAATAGTAGTCAATGATCAAGTGGGCCACCTTTCTTCCTCTTAGTATTGTTAGAGTGATTGGATTAAAAATAGGTAATAATAATACCAATAATTTTTATAGTCCACCTTTTGTGAAAAATCATCTCATTTACGCTTACAATGATAAATCGGACAATTCTGTTCCTGTCCTAGTTCCTAGTCCTAGCACACACCTTCCTTGCTTTATACACATTAATACATCGCCTCTCGGCTGGTTCGTTCCTCTTCATGATTGTGTGGGTCCGATGCTCGCGGTTTCGAGTCGCAACTGTGATTTATGCGCACTTTACATACTTTTCTGTTATACTGACTTTTGATATGGCTTGACTTGACCATAATATGATTATGCCAAATCTTCCAGAGGTGTTCTTAACTTCTTTCTTTCATTCTCAAAGCCAAGCTTAACGTGAAATCCATAGTTTAGATCAATCTTTATCACGAATCGGTTTATATTAGAGATGCCACGAATATTCGGCTACTATTCGGTATTCGGCCTATTCGGCTTTTTTTACTATTCGGTATTCGGCCGAATATTGCGAACCATTCGGCCGAATACCGAATACCAAATCATGAAGAAAAACACACAATATTACTCATAATTTTTTTTTAACAAAAAATCAGTATAGGTATGTAATACTTAAAATCTATCAGTGTTAAGTTATGATGAATGAAAACATTTTTTTCATCATTTGTTGATAGCAAACGATTTCGCTTTTCCTCATAAATTATACCTGATTCCGAAAAAAGCTGCTCACTATATTGGGATACCACGACGAAGGGGGCGTAATGGGTAGGTAAAATATTTGTGTGGATGAATGGCCTCTGATGGGATGGGGGGCAAGATAGGATGGGGTGGGTTTCTCTGGGTCTCCTACCGCCCCCCTGAAAGTCTGAAATGCCCCCCAATTTTCTCTTGGTCTTCTACCGCCCCCTTAAGTTCTGCAACGCCCCAAGGGGGCGTTATCGCCCACGTTGAGAACCTATGATATAGGCGGAGTTTTCATGTATTGTTAAAGATATACACACTACAAGTTTCAATGTATTTTTTAAGATTTACACACTGTAAGTAACACAGTTTGATTTAAAAATCAACAAATAATGCGTGTTGCTAGTTGATACTCAACCTACTCGCAAATAGGGTTACCAGATCAAAAAATCAAAATCCCGGACAAAATTCCCGACATTTGATAAAAATTCCGGACTTTCTTGTAAATATAATATGAATGTTGTTATGCATCGTGGCATGTCAAAACTCGCTAAGTAACAAATGTACCCCATAGAATTGAAACCCAGTGGTAAAAAGAAAGGAACGGGCTTAAGTATGTCAAGTTGTTTCTCTTAACACAGTATAATTTTAAAAATATGACTTGAGAAATGTTCTACAAAACTATTATTAAAGATACGGAAGTGTTGAACTATATTTTTGGAGCATTAAATATCAGAAGTGATGTTTTTACTTTGATTTGTAATAAAAATATTTTGGTTTATTTCATTTTTTTATATCAATCTCCGCTTAATTGTAGAAAATCCGGACTGTTTAGAATTCCCCCTGAATTCTGGACAAAGACCTATATTTCCGGACTTGTCCGGAAAATTCCGGACGTATGGCAACCATCCTCGCAAACGAAACAAATACGCCTAACAGCGTAGTTACTGCACGCACTTCGATTACGTAGATCGGAACCTGTCGCCGCGATATGTACCTAGTGTCGCCGAATATTCGGTGCTTCGGCCGAGAGCCTAGCCGAATATTCAAAAACACTATTCGTGGCATCTCTAATTTATATTATAAATAATAAAATAAAAACATGCTTTGGATAAATTGAAGCCTTTCTTATCGTTTCGCTTCAGTGAGTGAATCAAAATAAAATTGATAATTAATTTATAAAAAATGTAAGCGTAAAATACAAAAAAAAAATTATCTAATTTTTCATTAGAAATGTATGAACGCTTATAAGAAACAACGTATAAAAAACACAATATTACGGCTAAGATTATCTGTGACAATTTCCCTTGGTTAACTTTTTTTCTTATAAAATTATTCACAAAAGAAATAAAAATCACTTTTGCACTTTAAATCGAACGTTTCTAGACTGCGTTCGCCAAGCGATTTTTGTGTCTACATTCGGGGTGATATAAGCACACTAAGAATATACCTAGGTACACATTTTTGGCTTGTGGCTTCCTCCGCGTAATACACTCCTTTTTCTTTCCACCAGTTTCACATCGCGAAACCTTCCAACTGTCATATTCTTCACCTTGATCATAACATTTACATCAGCCTTGCGTTCTTTTCGGTTCTCCATATTGCAATGCGGTCGTATTTAGTTTTAATACATAGTTATCTCATTCCTACTCCATTATAGAATAATGATCAGGACTCGCCTGTCGGATCTGACTAATTATAAAGAACGTAATATATTATCACAAGCAGACAATTAAAGATCTGCGGAACGAATAACAAATATATTTCCAGACAATTTGTGAAAATAATAACTTAAAAAAAAAACACCATTTTCTTTTCATCAGAGGGAGCAGCCAGCTCTTTCGCTTTCCCATTTAGTATGTTTCTTGCTTAAAAAAATAATATTATATTTCCTTTGTAAAAGCAGTAGGTACTTACCTACCACAGGTGTCATTCAATGTACAATTTACTTTTATCAAGTCATAAAAATAAATATTCTTATAATATTTTTTTCGAAGATATGATTCTAGAATAATAGGTAATTAATTTCATACAATTGCGTACTAAACATTTGTATAAACAACAACGAGAAGCACGAGCGTAAAATGTTATGTTTACCATTAAATTTATTGTTTGTTTCATAATTTAACTACTTTCAAGAGAACACTGAATTCAAAATGGCGTTCTTAAATTATGTTGTTTGTTTTCAAAAATATATACATTTTTTTTTTTAAATCAGAGTGTGTAATACAGACGCGGTAGAAGTGAAACTAGAAAGTCGATAGATGTCGCTTTCTTTTCATTTGCTTGTTTTTTTTTAAAGTAGTTTCATGATTGATTTGACAAAATAAAAATGTTTTTTATTTATTTCGTAGGATTCGAACCCCCGTTCGCTTGATGTTTCACTCTCTGACGGCTGAGGCTTGTCAGGCACCTTGCCAACTACGCTATGGAAGGCATGCGCCGAGGTGCGAATTTACCTCCTTATATTAGAACCGAGTTTTTGTGTGTAGAACTGAGTTGTCACGCATTTCCGTTTCACCCGAATTTCAAGTCACTAACGGCGCTGAAGAAGATTCAGTTCAAAAAAATTTACAGTCGAATTAATAAAAATATGAGATCATCACTTTAAAAAAACCAATAGTTGACATTATTTTATCAGGGAGTGTTTTTTTTTATGTGAACGCCACACCAGAGTCCCAACTGCTGCCAAACCGGCTGGAGGTAGTACGACTATGACATCCCTGACGTATGTTGTGGGTTGTGGGGCTGAAGCTAGTGGGGAGGGGAAGTAGATAGGGAACAGGAAAGTGGGAAGTACCTGGTTATTCAGATCTGGTCACCAAACACGGCCAAGTCATTTCAAGCAACGTTTCAATTCTGAATGGTTACACCAGGGTCTTACACCAGGGCGATACTAAGAGCATCTTCCACTCTGGAACGCGCCGCAAATATACTAAATATACCTAAATGAGTTTAAATCAGTAAATTGTGAAACAACACAAATAAATCAAATAAAATTTACTTGCGCACGCCAGTATCCGACCCGCTACATCCGACTTGCTAGTCGAGAGTCTTACCCATAGACCAAGGAGGCCGTCGTATATTTCGTGTTAAAAATTCAACTAAATTATTTGCACCATGTAGGTTCCCCCTTTTTAATCTACTGACAAGCACAGTTTTTGTACCTACTACAGGAGTGATAGCTAGCAGCTAGCAGCTAGCAGCTAGCAGCCTCAATATAACAACAATCCATTAAATATTTGCTGCCATTTTGCATGAAGCCATTCGAATGCGGTTTATGATATCATCAAAATATTATATCTAAATATACTTTTATTGTTCATCGAGTACCACGTCCGCAATACTTGTATACACGAGCAACTTGTGAGCTAATAACGTGACTCAAGTGCATCTGAGAACAGAGCACACAGCACACAGCACAATGCATATACAGCTATCTATACAGTATACAGCCATATGCAACTACAGGCTGGAAAAACAACGGATATGGTATCAATAAGAGAAGCATTTATATCGACAACCAACAGCGTAGTTTTAGCGCAACAACCAAGAGGTTTTCTTCGAGGTTTTTTCGCTTTTCGGAACAACTCGTACAGGTCTCATAGTAATCGTTGTCTTTCTTACTATCATAGTGAGTTTGCAGTGTAAGAAAGAGAAAACACCACACTCTTTATATATAAATCCAAAAGTTAATCACAAAATATGTAAAATGTACACCTTCATGAAACCAAAGTTTCGGATCGCAATTTGAAATTTATTTATTTATTAATTAATTATACGTGAGGTGATAATAACTTTTATAATACACTAGCTGGTACCCGGCATGCGTTGCAATGCCATTCAGAGAAATAAATTGTTTCTCCCTGCATGTACATTCCCATATGTTCCCCCGTTCCCCACACGCGTCCCATTCCCCACCTGCGTTCTCCTTCCACCTTCTCCCTCCCTCGTCGCCCTTCTCACGAACCCCACCTCCTTCGTTATCCTCCCCCTACTGCCTTCCTTCCCTATATGAAATACACACATTTTCAAACCACTCGCGCACCACCTGTAGTAATTTTTTTATACCAATTTCATAACACGAGAGCTTACCATTATATTATATAGAAACACTCTTCTGCTAAAATGCAATGTTCTGTTAAAACTTTGAGTCAGTCCATCGATTACTTTCCGAGATTTGCGGATACAAACTTACGGAACCTACATTTTTATGTACAGAGATTTGTCTAATAAAATATTATCTTGTGTGTTTTGATTTTTTTTTTCGTTATCAGTAATTTAAGTTTAAAAAAAAAACGTAAGATGAGAAATTTATAAATCTTTTTTATGTTTGCATGCAAAATGTTTATATTTAAAAAATTAAATGTATATTTTAAATTACCCAATTTGAAAGCGTATTTCATCAACTTTCTTTAGTTTTCGGATATGTTCAGAAATATTAGATTTATTTGCATTTTATTGTAAAGCGGAAATATTTTGACAATCTGAAAAATATGCCTAATTTCTGAAGGGTTAATTGCTACAAGGTTTTGTTTGGGCGTGTACTGATTATATTAATTATTTGCGAAACTTCCTGAATCGTTCGTAAAACATGTCAAGACAATTTTCCTTTTAAAACTCCACTTTTGAGGGTTTATCAATACAAAGCTTGAGGGCTTATCAACTCAAATACAACAATAATATATGTTTCCAACTTCCAAGAACTGACAAGATAACCAACTACAGACATAAGACATAAATACCCACACCAACGATAAAATGCAGAGCGTTGAGAAGCCTGACGGATTAATTCAGTGGCGTAACGATATTCAAGAGTAGGCGCACGGGGTTTTTGACAAATGCTTGACATATTCAGTTATGTCTTGACATGTAGACATTACATTAACCGCCATATCAGTATACTACATATTCATTAACTCATCATCATCTTATCTTCTTCCCTTGTCCTATTCGGGTCGGGGACCCCCTGCCCCTGCATCGACAAGGCTCCTCCCTGTCTTGTGCTGATTGTTCGGCCTCCGTCCACGGCAGTCCCATCCTCTCCTCACTCAGTTTCTGGAGTTGCCTCTCCCAACTGTGTCTGGGGCGGCCCACTGGACGACTACCTTCTGGAACAGCACTCAGTATTTTCCTCGGAATTCGGTCATCGGACATTCTTAGTACATGCCGAAGCCACCACAGTTGCGATTTTTCTATGAAGAGTAGCAGTGGTTCAATGTTTAGTTCGTCTCGGATGGTCGAGTTTCTAATATTATCCCATTTCGTAACCCCTGCCACTCCTCTCAAATACCTCATTTCGGCAGCTTGGACTCTAGAGCATGAACTCAAGCATTAACTCAATTTTATTTATAAAAACCACAAGTAAGTATTTATACGAAAAAGTTGTTTCGTAGCTTACGTTTAACTTAATAGGCTCTTGATTTAGTTTTGCCCGAATAAAAGACGGTAACCCAAATGAAAACCTGAAAATAGGCCTGTATAAAATATGCACGCCTACACATTTGAAAAAATGCATATAAGGGATCTAATTTGCGATTTCTCTATATTAGCAGTGTTATTTATTATTTTATTATATTCTTATGCGCCGGATCAGCGTTGGTTCAAATAAACCGTGGTTATAAATAAAGTTGTTCAGTATTAAGATCATGTACAAGAAAACTAAATCTTATCCGTCTAAACAATTGTTTAAGGAAACCGATATCTTGGACCTTAGACAGACCTATAGTTTCCAATGTCTTAAATTTATTTATATGCGTCCAAACAACTTTCTAAAAAATTCAAATCGTACCAGCCAAAGACGTGGTGCCTGTGAATATGCTGTACCCCACTGCAAAACTAGGTTGACCCAAAGGCATATTAGTTTTATAGCTCCAAAAATGTAAAATTTACTATGTACAACCTTTAAAAAGAATACATGTCAAAATCTTCAGTCTTATAAAAAATATACCATAACTTGGCTAAAAAATACTGAAATAGATATTTTTTTTCTAATAAGAAACCATTAATTATATCTACCATCAGACAGCTTTTAGAGTACATATATTATAATGTTTGCTTTTTTGTCGTTTAATTGCACTAGTAAAACTTTCACAAATGCGATAATAACAGTGCAGACTGTTATTATGTTGTAGTTTTTAATCGCAATTATTCAGTTACAGTTTATTATACTTAATTTATATATAATTTAATTTATTAATTTATGTAGGTATATCATTGTATCAATAATGTTCAATAAAAAAATAAATAAAAAAATTCCATGCAAAATTTACTCCGGATTTATAAGAAAGGTGGTTTGAATATAATTTAGATCAAAGATTGCTTGGTAACATGTCGGTATCCTTCTAATATTCACTCATACCACTAACCCTAATTCAAAGTTATTTCCTATTATGGGTATATTTTTTCTCCTAAAGAAATGTAGACTAGGTATCATACAAATTCATGCGAGCCAAGAATATTTCGCTACTCCACTTAATTCTTGAGTTGAATCAGTTGCGTAATTAAGACGTAGGTCGCATCACAGGTCACAGGGACCGCCAGATGACATGTAAATTATAACTATAAGTATTATAACTATAACTCTTCCGAGTTGGACTCCTCAGAGGCGAGCAGTCGAGCAGGCAGGAACCAGGCGACATCTTCTGGCGCGGATTATATTCGGAGGAAGCCGAACATTATCGGCGTCACGCGATCTCGTAATGCCCATACCAAGTTTCTCAAGGCCGCTGGATATTTTGCCAATGAAGGCTAATTTAATTAAAGATTAAGAAAATATTATCAAGGTCATCTCGCAAATTTTCTTACAAACATACTACACAAATAAAATTTTATTATTTTGCCGCGATATTATGTTCTTCTACTTTGATTCTAGATCTTTAAAACGTGGACCTTGGAAAAGCTACATACAAAACCTGGAGTCATTTGAAACAGATGACCTACCCCGGGTCCGGAGGAGAACGGAGAAATTTAATATATATTTTTTAAATAAAACGCTATGATCAACGTATTTGCATTAATTTTTCAACAATAAAATAAAATGTTCCAAACGAACTAACTTTACGTCCCAGAAAAAAAGGATTTAACTTTACCCATCTTTCGAGCTGAATGTAGAAAAATGGTTAAAATTTAATGAATTGAAAAAAGTTGCCAATGAAAAAGTTCTGCAATCATAGACTCCATGAAGAACAAGCCATAATCACACTGTGAAGTCATAATCACATTTGACACGAATGCTTATGATGATAATAAAATTGATAAACAAAAATCTCTACAACTTTTTATTCTAAAAATTCAGTCAAAAACTGTATCTAATCTCCAGGATGCGAAGCAGAATATTGATTTATTTATTAATTTAAACACCCAAAGGGATTTTACAGATAATGCAATAATTTAAACGTAAGCAAAAAGTTGATAAAAAATAAGAGTTAACAAAGTAAGTAACATAGAATGTAAATGTAAAACAGATAATCTGCCAATATTCTCCAAATCAATAATACCTATTAATAAAAAAGGTTTAAAATTTTGTGTTCACATCACAATAATTTATAAAACAGGTAGAAATAGTTGGCACATACGGCGTTTGAAGTTTGCCAACAAAACTGTTAAATACATTCATATTGTTTAAGTACTTGTTACCAATACTATGTAAACATTGTATTGGGGAATGCAAACTATAGTTTGAATGAGATGTATGTATATAAAATGTTAATGTATGTCTAGTTGTTCGTGTAGGTACATGTAGATTTATTAATTGCAGGAGTTCACAACAAACGAATTTTGAGTTTAATAATTTTAATAAAAAGGTTCTAAGGTTGGAATATTTCAAACGGTAATTAACTCTAAAGCAGGACTTCCCAACCGGGGGGGCAGAGAAATGTCAGGGGGGGCGTAATAGGTAAGTTTGCATTTCCGAAAAAAAAATCTATTCAAAGCAAAGACCATAATCGACCATCAGGTACAGAGCATGCAAGCTCAAGTATCTCAATAGTACTTTAAAAGTTTTTATTTATTTGTTCTAAAATTACTTTGAAAGTTGTTAGACATTATCTAATTATAAAAATAAAGTTAAATAAATAAATAAATAATAATAGAATAATATGTATAATTAAAAGACCACTAAGAAATGTAAATGTAAAAGTAATTAATGTTTGAAAGTGTACCTACTGTTCTATTAAAGATCCATAACAAATAAATAGATATATTGTATCTGTATTGTACCTACATATTTGAAATCCAAATAAATAATTTAGTTAATATAAAAAAAATGTGTTTCTTATTTTTGTTGAAACTTTTGTTAACTTAGGGGGGGGGGGGGGGGGGGCGGACCGCCCCGGGTACACCCGATTGTTAAAAAATTACAAAGGATATTGTCGCAAAAAATTGAATACGGTTTTATTTATATTCGGAACGTCCCGAAACGGGGAGAATTTTGTACCTGTCGGTCTTTTTATTGACGAAAAATCCTATTTCTGAAATGAAATTCTCTAGCCCCCCCCCCCCATGTGCATGCTAGCTACGCCACTGAAGGGGGGCTTGAAAATATTTATTATTGGTTCGGGGAGGCTCAGCGAAATAAAGGTTGGGATGTTAAGTATAAAAGGGATGTTAAGTATAAAATTTTAAACGTAAATATGAAGTGGATCCTCGATCACAAAAGTTCCACGATTACCTTCGAGAACGTGTACGTTTACCACTAATTTACAATCACTCCTAAGAGTTTACGTGAATAAAACAACAATGTGATATAATAGGAAGTTACGGAGCTTCCACGATCAGTCATTCTTACCACGAACTAGGCTGGGTCCCAGCTCCCAGCGGAGACATAAATATTCAACCCTATCACCTTTCTCTTTCAATATTACAAGTGGTGCGCGGTGATTACGAAATGCTAATAATTATACGTATATTGCGATTATTCAACGTGATACACATCTGCTTTTCCAACTCATAAAAACACGTATGAAAGTGACATCAGGAGTTTTACGTACTGTCGCATGTCGTCACCTCGTGATAACTTTTCAAAGCATTGTGGAAACAATGGTTGGGATTATCACTGAGGTTCAGCACACTTAGTGGTTTTTAACTCAACATTTCAGTCAACAATACAAAGTCATTGTTGTGTTTACAAATCTGTACCTTTTCACAACACGACAACGGCCCGCGATACTTGGTGAGTAAATTAATTAAATAAAGTTATTTTTTTTATAATTTTGGAATAAATATTACACAAATATTATTAAAATTAACTAAAAAATAGTTAAGGAAAAAACTAAAACATCACATTAGGGAACGTACCCATACTACGTGACCAACTTTTTGCAATTTTTAACCCCCCCCCCCCCCCCCGGGTGACCAAAAACCTAAGCAACCCGCCGCTCATTTGTATGGAGCGTGACATTTTGAAGACCCCCCCCCCCCTAAACGTGTCACGTAGTATGGGTACGTTCCCTTATCAAACTTACTTTATGCATGCCCCATGCAGATCGATTAACTAACATATTTAGGAATTTTGTAATTATGTGCGTAATTAATTTTAAGAAAATAAATCCCTTTGAATATATACCAATTATTAAATAAGCAGTTCTACGCTAGTAAATTAGAAAAATGTGCTTCAAATTTGTCTATCCCCTGAGGTTAACAAAAATAATAAATTTTTCGTCTTATCACCCAAGGTTGGCATTTTTTTAACCTCTCCCCTCCGCGGTAAAGACGACGCAAATTGACCTTGCTCATAGACATCCAAGTTAGTGGATTTCCCTAAACGCAAATTACTTTTTGAAAAATCTTTTAATAATTCATTCGAATATTTTTTTTTTGATTATATCCATCGCTGCACAAAGCTTCTCTGTGAAAATATTGTCTTCAACATTCGGAAGCAATCTATATTATAAGCTTCGTTTAGTGATCCTGATGTTTACAGAAGACAGATGTAGCAGCCACCAGCCAGCCACCAGCCACCAGCCACCAGCCACTTAATAACGGTAAATTGGTATTGTGATGTTATTTATTATTCAACAAACAGGTCCGAGTGACTAAAGATGCGAACAAGAATGGCAATTTGAATTGAATATTCTACGGTTTATGAATCAAGGCTCCGCTAAATTTAGAACAGGGTCATAGCCAGTCAAATGAATGAATTGATATTGGCAGATAGGAAATGAAATTAACCCGCAGAACGATTCAACCTTTTAATCTACATGGCTATCGGTCCGATAAACCCCGTCACCTGGATCTGGTAATACTTTATTCAACAATGACAATTATGGTGTGTAGGTACCAGTGGCGGTCGGTGACTTTTTATATAAGGGATGCTGAAGTATATACCTACCCAATATCAAAGATAAATACCTACAGACTAGCCCACGAACAAGATGTGATTACGGACAAAAATAGTATGTCAAATTAGCTCTATAAATCCTTTATGCTTCACATCAATTATTCCAGTTCTAAAATGAAATTAATTAATTAGATATTCGATAGATATTTAACGTATCAATCGGCATCGGTAATTCAAGCCAAATTGTCAAAATGGTCGCGCGAACAAATTCTCTAGGACGTACCGAATTAATCCACGCGCTTTGTTATGACATTCTGTGCACTATGCCTACGCGCATTAAAGTCGTTTTCTGCGCGTTGGATGTATCTAATACGTATACGGCTTCAGGAAAAACTTGGCAGGCAGAGCTGAACGCGCATGAGCAAATATCAAACTTTTTCTAACATCATGGATGCGGAATGGAGCAGAGAATCCACTGTTGTTGATATTGGTGCGTTTACGCTACATTCGACAAACTAGCATCGAGAATGATGTCGTTATGTATTTCGGTATGATCCGCGCATGGTGTTTTGTTGTATTTGGACGCTGACGTTAGGACGGTGTCATTAAATTGCAGTATTTATTGCTCTTTACGGCAAGAAAAAAATGAGCTCAAAGCTTTTTTTAATGCTGACAAAATAAATAACAATTATCATTACATTTATTATACGCCTCAAAAGGAGGGAAGCGCCGCATCCACGGTATGTATGGAGGGACCGGGCCCGGTAGGTACCCAGAAATACCCTTATTCGTTAGAGCTCCTTCAATGAAAATATGACTAGGTATGCGACGGAAGACAAATTTGAGCGATTTTTAGGAAGAATTAGGTTACCAGAAAATAGTTTGTGTAAAATAAAAAAGGATGTGAGCGATATTTTATTGTGGGCACTACAACTTCATTCCATTTTCCTTTTCTACAGGATTTGAGCATGCAAGTTTGTCATAATTTAACGTCCTGAATGATGCTCATACTACATATAAATATTTCTACCCGTCGCACGTCACAAGAAAGACTTTAAGAAACTGAAAAGCAGCCCACGTATAAATTTGACACGAAACCTAAAAAATGATAATCGAAATAAATATAATCTACTAGCTGAGGTCCTTGGTTTCTTCCGGGCTTTTTCCGGGAGTTTTCGAAATCAGGTGTAGACAGAAATTTCTCTCTTATTTTGAATATCAAGTGTGCAAAATTTCAATGAGAAAAACCGAAATTCTGCATTAAGGGGTGGGAACAAGGTTGTGGTTGGAAAATGGTTTTTCGAAATCTCATGTAGAGACTCATTTTGAAGGTCAAAATTGCGCTGAATTTCATCAATCCCGGAATAAAACTGTAGATTTGTTTATAACACAAACCCACACTGGGACACCTCTATTATAATATATAGCTGGTCCACGGCAAGAGTTGCAATGCCAAATACATTGTTTCTCCCTGAATCACATTTCCCGTGTGTCCCCGTTCCCCTCCCGCATACCCTTTCTAGGTAGCTTTATAAATTATAGCCTATGCCACCCGGGGATAGTGCAGCTTCCCAACAGTGAAAGAATTTTTCAAATCGGTTCAGTAGTTTCGGAGTATATTCAATGCAAACAAACAAATAATCAAATCTTTCCTCTTTATAATATCAGCATAGATTATACTTAAAAGATAGACAAATAGAGCTATTTTGCTACAAGGTGTAATTTCGGCTTAAAATAATTAACGATAACAGGAAAAATGACTACATCGATTTTATGTAATCGTAAACCACGGTAAATCTTCTCTTATATAAACGCATTGGTCAGATTGCCATTGTATTATATTATCCTCACAAGCTTGGGACAAACGCCACGTTACTGGGAATAGTGAGAATATAAAACAAATGTATCGAATTAGAATAAAATAATATTGATTCAATAAAACAGCTTTAAAACTTCTACAAAGTAAATAGTACATCTTTTCATATTGAAGATGATGAATAATTGTATCGAAAATATTAGTAGTGTTTTTTTAAATAAAATTATGGAGGTAGTCGTCAATTACTATTGTCAGACTGATGTTAACTAGACAATTTAATCAATTAAAAGTGATCAGTGCACCGTTGGAAGATTGGTACACGAGCAGCGGAGAGGGGAAACATTCCCATGCATGCTCGGCGCTGTTAAGTGTCAAGTGGTTATTTCATAATGCTGGTTGCTGGCTGTAGTCTGCTGTCTGCTGCTGGTATCTATTGGCCGTTCATCTCGATATGGGCATTCCGTCTTCGACTACGACTTTAAAAGCGATTTATTTTGTTTAGTTTATAACTATTTAGTTTCCTTTTAGGACTAAACACGACCCTGAGTTTAAAATATTAGAATAATATTATTTTGTTAGATTCTCATGTTCTGATTTTATTATTATTTAATAATATAATTTAATTATTGCCACAACTCTTTTATTTATAGCTGTTTTATTAATTATTTTATTCATTTACTCAGCATTACATTGACGCACAACTTATTTACTAAGCTTTACATTTATTTGTTCAGCATTACATTTGATATTTGAATATACAAAGAATTAAAAAGTAAAATTACTAAATTGAGACAAAATTGTGGATAATACTGTGATTATTGAAGTAATGCCTAGACTCGGTATATCAGCCAGTGCATGTCTCATCGCTATATACGACATTCCTCGCTCGAATTTAAGCGGGCTAAATCCTTGATAAGCCGAAGAATAGATATTTTTTTAGATACCGAGGTCTGACATCTACGCAAATAATATTGAATACCTTTCCATATCACCGAAATTTACGTAAATTGCCTAATTTTATAAGTATGGAAAAGTATGGCATTCATCGAGCGACGAGGAACCTCGATTAATTAATTGATAATCAAACTAAAATAGTTTGATAAGATATTTTAAAAATTTCAACATCGAGACAGTTTGTGTTCAACGGTTAATTTCATTAATAGTGCACGACGAGTCGGGCAAACGAATATTATTTAAAATGATTATCCTCGCGTATAGCAGAACCAAGTTCATTGAAGGGGGGAATTTTATCAAAAATCAACTCCCTGCCTAAAAATATTATAGGTTCACGAAGTAAACTGCCTGTAAACATTTTAAAAGATCGCGTTCTCCCGCTGACAGTAGAAAGCCTAGATATAGTACTCACATAGACAGTAGGTATTTGTTTTTTTTTAAGAAACACGTTCCTCTATTAAGTCGAGCTTGAAATCAACTGGCCACATGTTTTAGCCCGTCGTTCCACTGACTCGATAAGGGTAAGGAATCAATAAAACACGAAGACCGTGCGCAGAAAAGTACCACGATGGCTGCCCCACAGTAGTGAACTTTACTTTCCTGGTTTTTATCGATTTCATACCCTTACTCTTATTTCTTGGCCAGTGGGACGACGGGCTAAGAGTGGTGATACAGTGCTGTACTAACACTACTAACGTTTGGAGAGCAAACAGCATAGATCTTAACCAAGACCGAAGATCTTAAGGCGGTACACAATCCTAATAATTTTTGTACGCTCTAAACACACATTTTAATTATTTCCGGCGAATCCATAACCATAATAACTTTTTTTATTTCCATGCCGAACAAGAAATGCGAGTTATTTATATATTGGATTAATAAAAACAGTACCTTACCATTAATATATTTTACGTACAACGATTTCAAAACTATATAACCCGTTTTTCCACTATAAAGTTAGCGGAAAGCACCAGACTTTATTTTTCTAGACGATGAATTAATAATTTCGGGGGGACAACATGGAGACACTTTTTAAATATTTGTAGCACGTTCTTCAGAATTAATTAAAATGAACGCGGCAGAAAGGTCGAATCTCCAGGCCTGCTAGGGTGAATTCGACCGTACGTTCGTACAATACGCGGTGCCGCGGCGTATATTTTTTGTTTACACGCTCTCTTCACTTACGTCGTTAAGATTCCCACGTTATTTATCTTCTTCTTCTTTTCTTTGATACGGCAAATTCGACAGTATGTCCGTCCAGTGAACGGGTCGCGAGTCGCAATTTGTATACACGGTTTCTTTACTTATGTCGTTAAGATTCTAAATATATTTATTTTCGGGTATATTGTCGTCTTAACACCGCACCGAGTCATGGAAAGAGCCATGCTAGCTAGACATTCTAGATGTACGAATAAGTTTTGAAAGTGTTGTTAACCATGAAATTTCATCGCAGAAAAGCATTTTTTTTAAATATGTCTTAATGTCTTATTCGCACAAACTTATAGGCATCTCAAATCAGCTCAATGCAGCACAAAAAGCGATAATTAGCTAGATTCATTCTTGGACCGCGAGTCATTCCTTGAACGTTGCTCAGCTGACTGCAAACTGGCCAATGCTTATGGCTTATGATCTTATGAATGCGGCTATCGGCTCTTGTTTGAGCTTAGTTGATGGAACAAGCAAATGGCAATTATGCGCCAATTAGACTATCGGTAAAAAGGCCACGGCTAGCACGGCTGACACGGCGCGCCTGCATTGTGCATTGCATTATGGCAGCTCAAACACAATTTTAAAATAAAAATAAAGTATGATTTCCATCTATTATCTTCCGCTTTATACAGGACTGTAACATTAGATGCAAAACGTATAGAAAGATATTTCTTCAACCATATTTTTACAGAATTTTTTTATTGTTCGTACGATTTTTTAAATGGTGTAATCTATGTAGATATCAGGCCACGGTTTACTTTGCTTGTGTGCGTTCGACACCACGTGAAAACTTTTAATAATTGTTAAGAAAATATGAAGATTGGCATCAAAATTAAATTAAAAAAGAAAACGACAGATTGGTTGTTTTAAAGTTCTTGTTTTGTCCTGTGTTACAATAGCACCGTAAATTCTGTTATTATTATTGTCCTGAGTCCTGAGTGGGCTATAACAGCACTGTCTTTGTTAATTTTGTTCTCGTGTCATTGTTTTGTAAATACTGTATATTCTTTTATTATTTTCTCAATATTATAAGGAGCACTGTAGGATTATTTTTAATTTATTATAGTTAAGCGCACTTGAAGTGAAATGACACAAAACTGCGCGTTATTATAATAAATATAACGTTATTATTAAAGTATCTTATCTAATCAACTCATCAGTGCATTGAGGTTTTAATAATAATAATCACACGATACCTATTCTCTCAATATACGATGAAATAGGCCACGCCAACATATATTATGAGAGTATAGCGCTCGCGTGACACTAGTTTAAACGTAGGTAATGTACTTTTTAAAATAAAGTTTTTAAAAAAATTATACTTAGTTTTACGTTACGGTATGCTTTAAAAACTTTTTTTTATATTTTTCGATAGCTCATTAGGCACGTTCTGTTCTTATAAATAATCTATGTAAAAGCCCAGCAGGGCGTAAAACATTTTTGTTTTTAATATTTGAAGTAGATAACAATAATAATGTACATATTAAGCCGGGTCCATAGCTCGTCATTTGCCTTGACAGTCCCATAACAAGTCAGTTTGTCATCAAATATTGTCAACTTTTGTTGTGTTTCGAGTTTTGTTGTGCTTCCCATGTTTGACGGAAAACATTTCCTAAACACTCCATCCCGGGTGAAGCGGGAAGGCAAGCGGGGGCCGGCGGGGGGGGATTCATTTTTTGACAGATGCCGCGCAATGCGGCCGTGTCGTCGTGTGTGGAGAATTAACGGAACGTCCTTTTGTGGTTAGGGAACGTACCCATACTACGTGACCAATTTTTTGCAATTGTTAACCCCCCCCCCGGTGACCAAAAACCTAAGCAACCCGCCGCTCATTTGTATGGAGCGTGACATTTTGAAGACCCCCCCCCCCTAAACGCGTCACGTAGTATGGGTACGTTCCCTTATGTGCAATGAGCGGGCATAATCACGAGTTTAAATTATTATTATACCTAAATATAATATAATAATAAAAATATTTGATAATAAAATTATAATATAATATCAAATATTTATAATTATTCTGTTTTTCACGTAAATATTTACGTACTCTAAACTTTAGGTCGTGCAATAATCGATATTAATCGGAAATCTTTTCGAAAATGGTCCACTTGGTATTTACGGTTTCGGTTGTAAATCCTAGAATAGTCGCCACCTCTGATAAGGCATCGTACCTCTTCAATTTAATTTTGAAATCTGGGCACTGGACGTCCCAAATGATTGATCTCTCCCTGATTAGGAAAATGAATGCCAAAGTACTATGATTTTCCATTGCGCTCGGGACTCGGGAATGCTCAAAGCTCAAACTGCAACTGACATCACTGACGATTGATCGAGAGCATCGGTCGCGGCAAGACCCAAAGTCATAAAATAATAATAACAATATATGGCTGTTTATGAAATTTGGGTTTTTGTGTAAAATCATTTCAAGGGCACTGTACAAAAACATGTTAGGCATCCACGTTCCCGCGCGGAGAATATTCCAGGCGTTTCTCGATTTAAACCGAATAATTATATTAATATTTATTATAATATTACACGTAAGTATAATGATATACCCTACCATATTATTATTTCAAGAATTTAAAGTCCTTTCACTTCATACTATTTATAAAAAAAATTACGCTCTTACAAATACACAAAGATTGTTTCAATAATGTGAGCTTAACTCTTTTTTCGAACAGCAATAGAACAAATATCCTTGGTTCATTGACTATACCACGCTGTTACACCACCACAGCCCAACAATTCTACAAATATATTGGAGTTAAATGGTTTAACGATTTACCCTTGAAATTAAGATTGGAAACAAATTACAAAAAATACAAAAATTCAATAAAAACTCTTTTTATATAACTTATCAACAACACAACAACTCAATCATAATATTAGATATCCTTTTTCTCTCATTATTTTCTTCCTTTCTCTTTATCTCCTCCTCTTCAGTCAGTTGAATTTCTCATCTATTATTTAGTTTAAAAAATATATTTTTTTTCTTATTAACTGTTAATTATCTATTTTTTGTTTAATACATAAAAAAAAATATATATTATTTTTCCTTTGCTAAATTTGGTTAACCTGCGTTTATCCGCCTTTTTAACTAGAGCTTTGCTCTTAAAAAGGGTGTAATACGTATTATTTAATTTATTTTAATAGAAAAACTTTATATCTTGTATATAAACATGTAATTGATACCATTTATTATATTAAATAAATAAAAATTTGAAACTCGTGATTATTTAAGCTCGCTCATTACACATAACCTCAAACAGCCGTTCGGTTTGTTCTTCCATAAATAATATGACCACACCGCGCGGCTCGTGTCAATTAAATGAATTATACCCTCCCGCCGGCCTTCGCATTCCCGCTTCACCCGGGATGGAGTGTTTAGGAAATGTTTTCCGTCGAACTAGGGAAGCACAAAAAAACTCGAACACAACAAAAGTTGACAATATTTGATGACAAACATTGACTTGTTATGGGACTGTCAAAGGCAAATGACGAGCTATGGACCCCGCTTTACGTTGATATATTCATCCCATTTGGTATCTTTGACATGTTGTTCTTGTATTATTTTGTATTTATTATACTTATATAGTGCAAGTGCATAACGTGGATTGACTAGGTAATCATTTTCAATTTTCGAGGCGGGAATGGGTACCGCCGCCCCGGGAACCTTTATTGGATAACCAACACCTCTGCCATAGGTCACCCCAAGTGGTTCGCTACGTTTGGTGATTTAGCAGGGGTGCTCGGGTTCATGGGGGTGAGGTCTTGGAGGCGGATGACCAAGACACTGAACCCCAGATTCCTACCCACCCCTTAAACCCTTTTCCTTCCGAGTACTATCCTCTCCTTCCTTTCCTTAAAAATAACCCTCCACACAGCATCCCCAAAGATGACATAGGCCCTGAGGGAAATTATTTTCCTCAGGGCCTCCTGTGTGGAGCTCATGTAAAAAAAATGTGGAAAAGTGCGTGAAAGGGTTAAGTTTTTCCTGCGGGAACGATTTAACCCGGACATAAAATCTGAAGCGTTGATGGGAATAAACTTCAAAAGTTATAAAAGAGAGTTTTTCTTATAATTTTTTTTAATAATTAGTGAAGATGGAATTCAAAGCCTTGGAGGTTAATTAATAGCGATATTTGATCAAACGTAACAAGGTCGTCGTCGATGGAAATTCCAAAAATCCAATTTGAAAGATAATTATTATTTTTTAATTTATAAACTAACGTTTAGACAAGATTTTTATGCATAGCACAAAGGGTAACAATTATTACAAGCAATAATTGTCAGCCTGAAACACTCATTTACATTGAAAAATCTTCCGAGAAAAGATAGTGGTCAGAGCATTCGACCGGCAATCGGAAGGACACGGGTTCAAGTCCCGTTGGCGGCAAGTATCTTTTCTCGGAAGATTTTTCAATGTAAATGAGTGTTTCAGGCTGACAATTATTGCTTGTAATAATTGAAAGATAATATTTTGTTTCAAAAAAAGATGTTGAGTTTCATATCTGCTCCGTGTCTGTCTGCTCCGTGTAGGTACATCACCGCTGTAAAACGTTGACATGCACGTCGCTAACTCTGTGTGAAACTTGGTACCTTACAACGGTAATGATTTAAGATTTATAATAAATAAATAATACCTACATAACATGTATGGCGTACGAAGTAATGCATCAATTTCACCAAAGTAGCACTAAATTTGGTACTATTTTATTATTATTCATAGTTTATATTTCTATCTATATTTATAGTTATTGTTTTTATATTTTAGCAGGAGTAGTTCAGGACACGAGCGGTGTATATTTATACTGTCGTACTTATAATATAATACTTTTCTTAAAACATATTTTAAATCAGTGGAAATAATTTGTAGTTACAAAAATCATTGTAGTTAAGTACATCGCTTAAAAAATCATATAGGTAGATTATTACGTTCATTAATTATATCTAATAGTGTAAATTTTAATATAGTTTCTCCTATAAGTGTACTTTGTATTAAAAGTTCAAACTCCTAAACACATAACTTAACATAATTTCATTTCTTTATGTTGTAAATCTTTTGTAATTCCTCCATCTTGTTATCAGGTACATGTTACACTTTTCAATACTACTAACTTATCTCATACTCTGTAAATCTGAATGTATTATACATATGTTACCAGGTTATTTCGGTAAATCCGATTATAATATATGCTACCAGATTACCTTTTCTACTTTGTCACAAAAAAATGTATGTGTACTTATATTTATATATTTTATATACATTTTCTTTATTACACAACTTAGTTTCAGAGAAAAATGAAATTTTCTGTTTTTTTGTTTTTGTTATGTAATTATGTACATTTTCAGGTATAATATGAACTAAACATGTCAATTTGTCTGTCCTGGAACGGGAAACTTTCCTAGTTGGACAGGCAAAGCTTCCTAATTGTAATTTGTACTTTCTTTTGCATCCATAATAAATAAATAAATAAATATTGGTATACCCATCTAAAATAGACAATTTATAGTTACCCCGACTATAGCGCGAAAGTTCAACAAGGCCAGGAGGGTTTGAATGAAGTTTTGTGGGTTGTATTAAGATGTGAGGAGTGTTACCTTGGTAAACCTCCGGCACCAGGAGCAGCCGACCAGCAGCAGCACAGCGGTGAGCACGGACAGGGCCGCCAGCAAAGAGGGCGCCAGGGCCCCCAGCTCGGGGCCTGCGGGAGCGCCATCTACGAATAAAATAGTATCAATCAATTCATCCGCAAAATGAAACAGGCGACCAATTACCCTTTTTAAAATGGGCATATTGTACTTACACAGTTCGCAAATACTATACTAAAAGTTAACAATTTGGGAGGCGGGTATGGGTACCGCCGCCCCGGGAACCATTTATTGGATAACCAACACTTCTGCCATGCCACCTCAAGTGGTTCGCTACGTTTGGTGACTTAGCAGGGGTGCCCGGGTTCATGGACTCTCAGCGGGACCGCAGTGGAAGGGATAAATTCATTCGTCCGTCACTTCTGAAAACACTGACCCCCAGATTCTTACCCACCCCTTATACATTTTTCCTCCCCTTCCTTTCCTAAAAAACCCCTCCGCACAGCATTCCTAAAGATGATATAGGCCCTGAGGGGGATTATGTTCTTCAGGGCCTACTGTATGGAGCTAATGTTAAAAATATATATATATATATATATATATATATATATATATATATATATAACTTTACCGTCGATTATAAACTTGTAAAAACGGAGCTCGAGCGTGTTCTACTGAATCATCACATCACTGATCATTGTAATCGAAGAATCGTTGCAAACGCAGGAAAACAGTAGGTTCTTTGAGAACGGGTCATTAATAAAACTTTTCTTTTTTCCTTCTTTTGCTCAACATCTCGGCTTCAGTGCATCAACATCGTGCCGACTTTTGCATGGGACTGTTCGAGACCCAGATTCATTCTCTACTCTTACTCTTCTACTTAAAATCACCCACATAGCATCCCGAAAGATGACATAGGCCCTAAGATCTGTGCCACACACAGCTATAAAAGATCATGTGGCTTGGCGTATTTCGGCATATCGCTCGCCGTACATTCCTAATGGGAAAAAGGCCAAGCCAAATGATCTTTTATAGCTGGGTCGCACAGGTCTGATATATAAGAAAATAGGCATTTATATACAGACGATTATATGCCCCCCCACGTGAATATAGTAAAATAAGTAATAACATGTGATATTGAAAGAACATGAAGGATTTAGATGAATATTGCCCGAAATATATTATTTAATTAAATGAATATTAGCGAAACTCAATCGAAAATCTGAGACAGAAAAATCAGAAAAGATATTGGCTCCGCTGGGACACGAACCCAGGACCCTTTGCTTACATGGCAAGCAAAGGGTCCCAGCAGAGCCAATATCTTTTCTGATTTTTCTGTCTCAGATTTTCGATTGAGTTTCGCTAATATTGTCATTTCGCTATTATATTAAATCACAAAAGATATTGGCTCCGCTGGGACACGAACCCAGGACCCTTTGCTTACATGGCAAGCAAAGGGTCCCAGCAGAGCCAATATCTTTTCTGATTTTTCTGTCTCAGATTTTCGATTGAGTTTCGCTAATATTGTCTTCATTTAATTAAATATTATAATTTGAGATTTTACTCAAAAAGTTTAAAAAATTAAAAATAAAGAAATAGGTATATTATGTACTATATGAATACAAATGTGTAATAACATAGATATATGTGTAATATATGGTTAAGGTACGTGTACTACTAGACTTACTTTAACCAGTGATTCCTGACATTATTTGGAGTACAAAATGTAAATGAAATTTTGGTCCGGGTGATTTTTTTTCTTCAAAACCAAAAAACAAAAAATCTTCCACATGTCTTATCACAAGTCACTCTGCCGAGTAACCGACTAACTCCTCACACATACCATATCCGTCCAAAACAAATTTTAATATAATACAAATATCAATTTTAATCAACATTGAAAAATACGACTTTATTGATGATGTTGTAGCTGAAAATGTTTTTTTTTAATTACGTTTTATACAAAGATCGTTCAGTTCCTGAAAATCTTCATATACAAATTGAAATTTTGAAAAAAAAAAAATATTTTCAGCTACAACATCAATAAAGTCGTATTTTTTTCAATCTTAGCACGCCACTGGTATGGTGAAAAGTAAGTAAGATTTTTAAGATTTCACATGTCGGTCTTTTGAAGATATTGGTACTGTATTGATAAAATACTGTAAATTTGAAACACACAGAATACATTTGACAATAATTTTGATATGAATAATTTAATCGTGTTCTTCGAGTCTCGTGAGCAACTAAAAAAAACTTTCATCGAACGATTCTGATTGAAATAAATGAAAAAGTTCCTACCGTTTGAGCACGGTTGACGGCGGACAAATTAGTTTCTGCGCAAAATCAAATTTCTCCATGTCGAATCTAATGTAATAAAACTGGGAAAACAAAAATCCAATATGAATAAGACTCGTAGGTTTCCTTTTGATGGACTTATGGAAGCGAAAACTTTGCTACGGAAATACATAATATTGATGTAGTAGGCAGATGAGTTACGAAGGATTATTCTTTCTGGTCCTACCGAGAATATTCCTAAAGCTTTTTTGAGAACAATATATGTAATATTTCTAGCTTTACCGCCCTGCTTCGTTTAGGGTTTATGATTTTTTTCTCAATCCGAATTTACATTACGCAACTAGTTGCGTTGTTTCATGACATTAATTGCACTGTTGTTTCACAACATTATAGTTACATCATTCATGCATTAGTGGTGTGCCATAAAAGTTAGAATCGCGTCAGCGCGAAATTATGGCATTGCTAGTGGTGTGCAACTTATTGCGTAGGGTAAAAACGTGAAGCAATCATTTCGGCTGAGCGGACTACAGCTAGTTAGAGTTGTGAATAACAACATTATGCATTGCAGAAAAAAGCTTTGATGTTGATGGTGCCATGGTTAATGTGATGATACCGAAGGTTAAACAACACAAAATTATCGCAATTTACACCAATTTTTGGTGTCATGCAATTATTTGGAACATGTATGCAAGTAGTTGCGCAATGTAAATTCGGCTCTAGGAAAATAAAATTCCCACCAAACTCACGATAGATTTTTCTGTGAATCTCAAGATCAACGGAAATTTTTTGATCTCGCAACATCATTTTCTTTATCAGCCATGAAAGGAGCATTGAAATATCAGTGAAACCTCCATCTTTTCTTTTTTGAAGGGTAAAACCAATAAAAAATTAAAATTGTAACATTTAATTAAACTAAGTCAATATAAGCGAAACTCAATCGAAAATTTGGAAACAAAAAAAAGAAAAAGATATTGGCACCTCTGGAACTTGAACCCAGAATCTCTCGCTTTCCGGGCAAACGCGCTAACCATTGCGCCAAGGTATCGATATCAAATTCGGTAATTTCTAATCGATAATAATAATTTTATATCCGACTGAGAACCACCCACTATATTTATGCTGCTATATTTATGTATGATCGCAAGATTCAAACCCGAACTAAATTACTAAACTGGATAAATCTCTATCCATTTTATTTAATATGCGACATCTATTGACTTTTCTGCAAGTCTAGGATGAATATATATTTATTTTTATTTTAACTTTATGAGTAAAATCACAAATTGTAACATTTAATTAAATGAAGACAATATAAGCGAAACTCAATCGAAAATCTGGAAACAGAAAAATCGGAAAAAGATATTGGCACCTCTGGGACTCGAACCACACAATTTGAAGTTTTACTCATAAAGTTAAAATAAAAATGTTCAACAAGAAAAAGGAGTTATTATTGAAATCGCGGGGGAAATCAGGTAGCATATCTGATAATATTATAAACGAGTGTGTTTCCGTAGGCATACATACAATCCTCGACAAATTTTAACATGATTGGCAGCACTCTTTTGTTACTTTGAACGATAATGGATTACTTTTTATGATATGAGAATGTTATGTATTGAAATGTATCTTCAACCGTGTTATTATCTCATTTATCCTACAACGCGCTTTTATATATGAATATTGCTGATGTTTTTCACGAAAGTTTAGCAAATGTCAAACATAAATTGCAAATATCCCGAATAGTTTTTTTTACAGCAAACAGTGGGGAAAATGCCGAGTGATGGGCCAACCACCATCTTATACGTATATTATTTTATCTCAAATATTTATAGACCGAGCAAAATTCTTACCATTTATAATATACACTTTACAAGTTAGATTATAATTAAATTGAGAAGGTAAATTGGGTACCTACATACAACAATTACGAATCATAAATATTTATCGTCTGAAAAGCATATCATTAATTTGATGCATTACGATTTTTTTTGGAGAAATTAATAAATTGGGTAGGTAACAAAACTAGTAGCAGTCTGCCGGGAGGGGTGGGGGGGGGTCGCTAACCATAAATATGAGGGCAAACATGCAAACATATCCCCTCGAACTCGCTACCAGCGCACCCCGATTTTATTTATTAATGCACCGGAGGCTGGCAACATTAGCGATAACAGACATATTTGATGTCTCTAATAGTCGACGAAACAGTAGTCAGCAGTCAATATACCATTAGATCAGGGTTTCCCAAAGTTATTTACCTCTTGAAAAGGGTGTTTTTTTACAACGCCTCCCTTATAGAGCACGAAAAATCGCACAAACTAACTTTTTCCACATGCGGAGATCACGAAAGAATGGAAGGCTTATGTAATCATAATGAAGATAGGAGTGTAAGAAAATATATAATCACGCGAAAGTTAATGGTAGAAGGTATGGCTCGATCAAGTGAATCGAGTATTCGAGCAGGCAATATCAAGAATCAGAATAGTATTAATGCCATGCCATGAATATGAATGAAGCAAGGAGTGTGTGCCAAGCAGAGTTGTGTGGCAGTTCATGTTCTGTCTGTCCGTTGGAAACAGAGTGATGGTTAGTTAGTTAAATCATTCATATCTAGCAATAATTATACAAATCATTAATTATTATCTTAATAATAATTATTTATTCCGGAATGTTGGGAGGATAGCGCAATCCCATATATTCAAAGATACATTTTGCAACGACGATCGACTAAGCGGGAAATTAAAAAAAATCGACTTCTTATTGTCCTCACCGCTCCACTGCCTCATAATTAGACCCATGGTGCCCTGAAGCTAACAGTCTTAACACCCCTCATAAATTTCACCTGCTACCCCAGAGGGAGATACCATCACAGATACCGAAATCACTCGGCAAACCTCATTCAGAAAAAGTATTCTAGCGCAATGCAGTTTTCACCAATCTATTTTTGATGCAATCTGCCAGGAATGCGGCAATGTTCGGCGATTATGGCTAGTAGTGGATATTAAAAAGTCTAGCTGCTAAAACAGGGTTTGAGAGGAACAGGGTGTGAGGCGAACGAGTGTCAGTCCACTACACAAATGGACCTTAGTAATCACGTAATCACTTTAATAATGGGCTTTAATGTAATCTTTGATCAATTGCCGATGTTGTCTTTGAAAGAAACCAAATACGTAGGTGTCCATCGACTTGGCACAAACTCTTCTGGTTTGATGGAAAATTCGCGATAAAAACGCAATGTATTCATGCAGTGTGTATTTTCAAAACATGGACAATAAATTCACGGCATGTCGCAAAAAACGCGTAACATTCGTTCGAATGATCCGAATAGCGCCAACTCCCACGCTCCGCAATAGGTTGGCGCCAAACATTTTATTCTCATTTGAATAGAGCTTTAAAAACATAGAACCTTCCTGCTTCGTAAAGGGGATAGCTTTCTATTAAATAAATAAAACTACACACCAATCACACTCATGTTCATATATAATTATTGACAAATGATCAGAAACTAAAAACTAGAATATATTCAATCTAAATTTAACTATTGAAATAAGGGTTTAATTTAAAATGCACCCTGATAGTAATAAATACGTAAGGTAGGATCTACCTAAATAAAAACTCGTCTATTTCAACCATGACAACATTATTAATTGTTATGGGAAAGTCAGAGTTAAAAATAGAACGAGGTATTTTATAATAATTAATAACTAAGAGGTATCTATATTATATTCGCAGAAGCAAATTTAATGCTATTTTTATAATAGCTCCACACAGGAGGCCCTGAGGAAAATCATTTCCATCAGGGCCTATGTCATCTTGGGGATGCTGTGCAGAGGGTTTTTTTAAGGAAAGGAAGGAGAGGAGAGTTCTGGGAAGGAAAGGGTTTAAGGGGTGGGTAGGAATCTGGGGTTCAGTATGTCCTGGTCATCCGCCTCCAAGACCTAGACAAACCTCACCCCATGAACCCGGGCACCTCTGCTAAATCACCAAACGTAGCGAACCACTTGGGGTGACCTATGGCAGAGGTGTTGGTTATCCAATAAAGGTTCCCGGGGCGGCGGTACCCATTCCCGCCTCCCAAATTTAAAATGATTATACCAGATGACCTCATAAATGTGTTGGTGTTGCAATGTTAGGTCGGTTGTAGATTTAATTGTACTAATAAATGAATAATTTATTACGCCTTATTATCACACTTAGGGAATGCAATCCCGTTATACCGGGATCCCGAAATACCGAGATCCCGCAGCCATTTTGCGGGACTAATCTCGATCGAAAATTTATGTATGGAGCGTGACATTTTGAAGACCCCCCCCCCCCAAACGTGTCACGTAGTATGGGTACGTTCCCTAAGTACGAAGAAGACAGAAGTTAATTTATTAATGTTGATGACACATTTAGTCTACCTTCAAAAGTGTAATACGCAAGGCAATCAAAACTATAGTCGAAAGGCTAGAGTACACGGACACGGGTAACAACGCAGTAGCCACTGCTCCTGCTGACGCTGATGATCCTTACGATGACGATGACGACACTCATCTCGCTAATCTGGAGACATATGCAGCAGCAGCACCAATGTCACTTCAAGACGAACTCGGACTTACTTTGATTAGTATGAAGAGTTAGAGATCAACAGCCCAATAACCTAGATCTGGCAATACGAACAACCTTGAGGATTTGATAAAGAAGGAAATGAATTACTTCGATTCCGGGGCATTAAAAGGCACATACCTTCAATTCACTTACAATGCGCTAATGACTATTGTGCCAACCAGTGTGGAAGCTAAACGAGCTTTTTCAGCCGCTGAATACCTTGTGTCCAATATCAGAAGCCGTTTATCAGACGACACAATTAATACTTTAATCTTTTTACGAAGCTATTTCCAAAATAATGTTTAAACTTATGATGCTTATTGTAGAAGAATATTGTTTATCGTGTGAACGTTATTATTTAAATTTAAGTTATTATGTAAATTTATATTTTATTTTATTCTTTGCCAATTAATGACTTAAGGGAACGTACCCAAACTACGTGACCTGTTCAGGGGGGGGGTCATCAAAATACCACGCTTGGTCACAACGGGGGGGGGGGGGGCTTAGGATTTTATCACGTAGTCAATCTAGAAATCTCGCGTTTTTTTTCGAGCTACGAGGGGAGGTTTTTAAGTTCGCGGAATGGGAAGGTAAGTGATTAATGGGGGTACCGCTGAATTAGGTACTAATTGAACAACTCATTTTTAGGATAAACACCGGGTTTTATCGTAATTATGTCATTAGTCTTTGAGCTATCGTCGACCAAACACTTCAATCGGGAAGAAATTGTGAAATGTGGAGAAAATTGAGTTCCGCGCTGTTATAAAGTTCCTTTAAGTTAATTTAAAGATCGGAAAAATGTATTAGGGTAGAAGGTGAATATGTTGAAAAGGAAAAATAATTTTGGTTTTTATTTCCACTCCTTACCCAATCCGCAAACTTAAAAACCCACCCTCGTACATTCAAATAAGTGAAAAAGTTCAGGGAACGTGTTTGTTGAAGATGATTGAGATGAAAAATGTTTATAAAAATAACAAGACTTTCGTTTCCATAAATTACGTTCCGGTTTCAATATATTTTGACATAAGTTTTATCTTGATAATATTTTTTCCACTTGTAATGCATGCACTCTTGCTGTCACGCAGCAAGCGCCGTATTAATAAAGACAAATATAAGGCAAATAATGCATTTTTTATTTTTTGTTAACAAAAAATGAATCGAAACCATATTTATGAAATACTACGTGAAAACTTTAGGGGGGGGGGGGTGTCTTGGAATATACTACACGTGGTCACCGGGGGGGGGGGGGGGGTAAAAAATTGCAAAAAGTGTGTCACGTAGTATGGATACGTTCCCTAAACTTTACATATGTCTAACTAAAGGTATATTAATAAACCATTTAAAATGTCCCTAAGAACTTGTTTGATTAGGTATAAATTTAAAACTCTAAAAACAAGGTTGATAGATCGAGGTATTAGGTCTTTATTACACGATTGATTAGATATCTAAGTCCACCCTGCTGGATCCCGCAAACACCTGGATCCAGGGGGACTAAGTTTGTTCAGTCCCGCAATTAGCTGGATTGTCATTATCTTGCGGGATTGCATTCCCTAATCACACTGCATTGCGAATAATGAAAAAAAAAAATCACACATCTAATTGTTGGGCCTGTCTTCTGATTAAACGTCGTAATAATTGATTGCACGCGGAACTAACTGCAAAAAATAGAGCGTGATTAGAAAAACTACAATTAATAATATTTAAACATACGGATGACAAACACATTTATGAATAAATAAATGCCTAGACAAAGACAGCCAAGATGACCGCCGATCTTCTATCAAAATAATTTCTTAGTTTAAGAGGAAATACTAATGGCGTTTTTTCCATACAAACGTATTCCCCGTTTATCTCTCTGGATTTTGACTCTAGAGCAATTTTTTTTTACATAATATAGATATCAATCACTAGCGTGTCGGTACGTTTTGCTTTTTTTGATAATTTACTTCTTATAGAAGTTAGGACCTTCCAAAAATGAATAAAATTGCCTGGTTTAAACGCCGTCAAAAGACGTTCAGTATACAAACTAAACAATGTATTTTAAAAAAAGCAAAACGTACCGACATAGAATATTTTCTTCTAATACAGTTAGTGAAAAAAAAATTAAAATCGGTCCAGTTTTGGAGAAGAAAAATGGGGAATACAAAACATCGATTTTGACGATTTTATTTAGGTATTTTCGGCCCGTTATGCAGTTGTACCTTTCGCTCAGTTCCCCTGAGGGGAGCGCGGAGTGGAACAGAAGACATTCGTTACAATACCTATCGACGATATTTTTAAATGACCGGCATAGCTCTTAAGGATGTTTTTAATTTTATTTTTTACTCGGTTTCATTTACTTACGTGATAAGCACGGCATCCAAACTTGAACTTTAGGAAAATAATCGTATGCTGGGTAATATGAAAATCAATAATAAACGAAATCCATTAAGTGTGAATCTCTCGGCGGTTTTTTGTTATATTTTCCACACAATATTTTTTTTTAATCAGAAGTTCGAGTTAAACAGGACATGGGGAGCGATATCGTGAGATCGACCACGGCCACATTATATGATTAGACTACTGAAATTCGAACAAGACACCGATGTTTATTTCTCGGCTTTTATACTATAAGGTGCTGGTGAGAGTTATGCCAACAAAATGTCGAATAATTTTGAAATAAACTACACGTTTCTGTATTGAATTTCTTCTCTTTTTCACACGAGAAATGATAGAAATAAAATTTAACGCAAAGACATCACGTACAGCTAACAAGTCGTTGCCAGAATTTATTCGCTTTAGATAGAAGTTCCTAACTTAATCCGATTGGGTAGGTGCTGGAAATGTTGTGTCCAAAAGCACTTCATTAAACAGAATTAAAACACACAGTTTTTTTGAGTGGCACTTTCTTTGAGAAGTGCCAGATACTCGCTAGTATTGTATAAATGCAGTGTTTGCAGGTTGGTTGGGTAGCGAAGAATCGCCTGTGCTGATCAAAGCGCCGTTCTAGATTCTAAATGACGCGGTTAATTGGCTTATTGCATAGTCGGTAGTGCATCCACTGCACTCGTACTGGGGCGGGGGACAATCACGAGTACTGGCGACTGAATGGTCATGATGACTCAGTGGCGATTATACATGATGAAGAGAGACGGTGACAAGGCCTCCCCCCCTGCCTTTATTCCCGCTTTGGTATCCGGACAACTCAACAACGTGCAACTTCCATCACAAAAAACTTAATTAAATAAGTAACAAGCTATTTAAAAATATATATATCACTTTTAATGACTTTTCAAAAGGGTGTTGAAATGCCACTTTGTTAAGTTGTCATGGAACCGTCACGTGATCGAGCGCGAGTGTAGTAGACTAGCTCGTCTCGCCTCGCCTGCGCAGATTTATGATTTGATGATCATTTTATTTTATTCTATGATATTATTTCATACCGTGGTAATTTATACCCGCTAAGCAACTGCAAGTAGCTCAGTTAATTATAATAATGAATTAATTCTGCTTTATAGTTAAACACAGTATATGTATAGGCTGTAAAAACAAACTCTGTATTTTATGGTAAATTTGACATCGATCGTTACGCAACCATTGTATACAAGCGCAGACACGTGAAAATTACGAGATATTATAATTTTAGGATTTGTGAGGGATTTATATTTGCCTCAGGACCAAAAACATAATAGAATTGCCTTTCAAAAACAAACATGTCAACTAGCTGAAGTTCCCGGGATTACTCGGGCCTTACAGAGTTTTCAAAATCAGATATGACGGCCTCCGTGGTCCGAAGGGTAAGACTCTCGATTCGCAATCAGAAGAACTCGGGTTTGAACCCGACGTGGGCCAGGGCTGGTCAGTATTTGAAATACTTGTAATTGAAATACGTATTTGAAATACAAATACGTATTTTTTATTTGTATTTCAATTACTTCCTAAAAATGTATTTTGTAATTGGTATTTCAATTACCTGCTGCTGAGGTATTTTGTAATTTGTATTTCAAATACTTATGGCTTCAAAATACATTTAGCGATCTTAATAATGGTAATGAAAAATAAACACACATAAACATACATAGACTTAAAACGCTAGAATCCTGCTATAGCACTCTTACTAATGATTATTTGTAGTTCTCTTAGGGGCATACATTAATTACGTGTGCTCAAAAAGGGGGGGGGGGGGGTCCAGCAAAATCTCACGTCACTTGAAAAGAATAAACGAAGTGGCCCAAATTTATCTAACTAAGGGGCGGGGGGGGGTCTAGTTTGGAAGAAAAACTGCTCACATAATTAATGTACGCTCCCTTATAATTGCTTTATAATGTACTGTACATTTTTTTAAGTCATGCTAGTTATTATTATTGTCCTGTGCTATAATAGCACTGTTATTGTACATTTTGTATCATATTATTATACTTGTCATTGCTTTGTATTGTACATTTTTGTATCATAGTATTAGATCAAGCACTATGGGAATAATTTGACTGATTACTAGATTATTTTTAAGTTAATTACTGTAGAGCGCACTTGAAGTGAAATAACACAAAACTGCGCTATACAAATGTCATCCATTTAAATATAAAAAATGAATCCTTCTCTCCCCATTACTTCAGAATGACTTAACCTATTTCATTCATTTCAACTTTTCTAATACTTAATAGAAGGTTCTTACGAAAAAAAAAAGAGAATTACGCAGAAAATTGGATAATTTCAGAAAAATTAACAACTATTTTAACTTCGCACGTTTGACAGTTCGCACGTTTGACAGTTCGCACATTTGATGAAATTGAATTGTCTATGGATTTTTTAAATTATAGATATTTTAAATGGGTACCTATGTTAGATACCAGATTTGATTGATTGTTCTTAAATACATATAGAAAAATGAATATTTGTAATATGTGAAAAATGAAAATTAGAATTGTAATAGCTGGCACGCGAGTTGTTTGAAAACTGAATGTACTGGGACTAAATATATGGAACGCGGGGGGTTGGCGGGATGGGGGAGCGGGAGAGGGTAGGCAGGGAAGGTGGAAGGGGAAGGGGATGCGGTAGGGCAACGGGGACGCACGGGAAAGGACATTCAGGGAGAAACAATCTATTTCTTTGAATATGGCATTGGAATATGGAACCAGCTAGTGTTATTATAATAATAATTATTATAATCTAACACCTAAGTCCTATACCACAAAACTTTAGAAGTGGAGCGGAGACGAGATGTGTCTTCTGAGCAATATGATTAGTCAATTTTAGCACGTCTCTGTTTCACTCTGCTCAGCTTTGCTTCATGGAAACGCATCCTAAAGCCCGCCTTCCACTGCGAGCGGAAAAGAGTCGAGCTGAGCGGAGTTGGTGATGAGCGAGATAGCTTTGACCTTCCACCAAAAAAGAGTCGCTAAGAAGATATTGTGTCTGCCTTCCACTGCCCGTGCGAGAAATGAAGCGAAAAATGAGAAATAGTTTTGCCCCTCTATTGAAAACTAGTCATTGATCTCTCACTAATCTCGAAGTGAACAGTGATTTCTGTGATTTCAAGTAGTTATTCTAATGAAGAAATGTTTGCTTAAAAAAAACAATGCAATTTTTTTTTACTTTCTTATTTCCGGCAATTTCATCTCAATGATGGTTTTCCAAGCCGCATTATTTTTGACGACATTGCGACATTCTTTGCCAGTCGTATCCTATAAACACTAAAATTGGCAAACGGCTTCAATAAACACCTCCATCTCGACAAAAACTTCTCGAGCGGAATCCGTTAGAAACTAGTCGGCGATGGTGTGCGCGAGCGGTCTCTTTCGGACCTATTTTAACAAGTTCGGACCGCTCCGCTCACCTCTTTCTTGATGGAAGCACTTGTATGCAGTTAACGTTTCCTAGTCGAGCGCATTCCGTACTGAGTCCGCTCCGCTCGCAGTGGAAGGCGGGCTTTTTTAGATATGGGCACTTACGACAATTTTTTTGCAACCAAGGGTTCTACCAAAACCAAATGTATTCTGTAATTTGTATTTGAAATTAACAAATGGTTAAAATACTGTATTTTGTATTTCAAATACACGACTTGAAAGTATTTTGTATTTCGTATTTTAACCCTTCGAATAATAAGAAAATAATTTTCTGTAAAATTTTGCCTATCAAGGTTTCCGCGCAAAATTCCTGGTTCTTCCCATGCATTTTAAATGTTCCTATTTATTGGTTTTTTTTAACGCTTTTGCAAAAACAAAAATTGTTCTAAAATCTAGATAAAATAATCTTTCCGGTGTGTTTATTAGAAATCAACATTTTTGTTTCTAAATATTAAAATTTTAATATTGAAAATTTAAATTGGCTAAAAAATGCATACCTGCGAATATTCGAATTAAAGTAATTAAAATAGAATAAACTTATAATTTAAAATACAGACTCCTTTTCAAAATAAAATTTGTAATAAAACTGTCACCTCACTTTTTATCACTTTCATACAATTTTATTTTAAAATTAAATGTGTGATACGTCACAAATTGGCGAAAAATTAAACCGTCACTTTTGATCGGGTTTGTAAAATATCTGAAAAACCTAGCTCATATAACTCTAAGACAATGAGAAGCATTATTTCATTCCGTTTCTAACATAACAGAAATCACAAATATTCGCATGACAGGAAGAGAGATATCTAACTTTTAATAATGCACTGTCGCTCTGGGACAATCTGGGTCTCCTGTTATTATAACGGCATATGATGTTTTGGGACAACTTGGGTCTCCTGTGATTAGACGGGTTAAATACATGCGAAAAAGTATTTTGTAATTTGTATTTTAATTACAGCAAGGCAAGTATTTTGTCCAGCCCTTACGTGGGCAAATAAGTTTTATTTAATTAAATAAAAACAATATATAGTAGATATATTTGCGTTACGTTCCGGAGTGGAAGACACTTCCAGTATCGCCCTGGCGTAAGACCACCATCCAGAATTGAAACGTTGCTTGAAATAGCTTTAGCCGTGTTTGGTGACCAGATCTGAATAGCCAGGTACTTCTTCACCTTCCTCTTCCCTATCTCCTTCCCATCCCTAACACCTTCAGCCTAACAACATACCCCAATTGGGGATACCATAGTCTCACTGGCTCCAGGTGGGAGCAGTTGGGACTGAAAAAGAAGTTTGAAAGTGATCTTCCTCTCGTTTCAAAGGTCAAGGATGCAAAATTTCAACAATCTCGGAAAAACTATAAATTTGTATAAAAATCAATACCGCCCGCCCGCCACGGACAATTTTCTAACTAAAATATGTAATTATATTGTTTTATTGAGAAATTAGAGGAAATATTAGAAATTTACCTTTCGAATGAACCGATAAAATCGAAACTTGAAAAATTTAAACAAAATAAATACGAACTTGAAACATAGAATTATTGGGAAATTATTTTATTATAGAATGGGGTTCAATTATTATTGTCACCCGCATGCGAATGGGAATGTCGATTACGTGTACGTATTTATCGTTCGGGGGTGGTATAGGATACAATAAGTAACAGAAAGTGTAATTATAAAATATGAGCACAAAAAAAACAGCGTAAAATGGAAGATCCCAAAGCATTGTTCTTTTATTTATTTTCGTTCTTTTCTTTTTATGTTCTTCGGTTAGAAAGGTATTAGAATAATTACACACACCCGTTAGACAAACCCTGCTTGCCGTCAACACCATTCAAAACCTGGGATGTATATTTTATTTAAAAGAAAAAACGTACCACGGGAATAATTCGAATTAAGTACTTTCGATTAGGTGAATGCTTTTATATTTTTAGATCGGCAGTGCCCATTTGCAAAATAATGATAAATACGCATTTTTTGAAAATTGCAATTAGGTACTTATTATCATCTAACTGACACAAAGTGATTTTTCCTTCTAAAAGTCCTTGAAAAATAACACTTCACGATTTTAAAGTAACCATTAAAATGTTTATTTTTAATTCCGGTAACTGAATTACTTACTACTAACTATTATTTAACTACTACAATTTTTTAAAGTGTGTGTTAAGCTTATCCCTATTTTGTAAAAATTTCCCCGCGTTGTTTTCGACAGAATTCGCGTTACTTTTGTGGACTTTGGGAAAAGCGGTGAAAATTGCTACATTCGCGTACAAATTACAAAGTTCGAATTAAATTAGGAAATTTGTTATTTGTTATGTAATTTCTTAACTAATAACATAATTTTACAGGAGGGTCTAATATATTGGTATAAATAGCCGGCCGACTTGATTCAGTGTTCTGGTCTGAGTTGAGATGGTTTGATAATGAGACGATTCATTGATTCATACGACATGCCATCAAGAAAGTGAATAGTGTTTGTGTTTCATATTTTATCTCAATCGCTGGCCGGGCATCGGGCATCGGGCAGACGCGAGACGCGAGCTATATTATTATCTTCTTCACTACAGAATTACAGAATAGCAATAGCACAGCATGTTATGGTTGTATGGAGAGCTGGCGTCTGCTAGCTGCCTACATAAACATACAAATTTGAGAGCATGACTCATCCTCATTAAATCTTAACCTTGGCAACATTTCCTCTCAAGTCGATAATTGGCGACAAATTACACGACTTATATTAGCTCATCTGATTAACAGATAGCGGTGATAAAGGAATTAAACAACCGATGGCAACAGATAACATTCATATTTGATGACCCTTGAGCCGGGATGTGCATCTGCGGACGCATATTTAATGAATTAGTCACCCCGTATCAGATGAGTTAGTGACTCAGTCATTCAGCCAGCCAGTGGCCAGTTGTGATAGCCGATTGATACAACACATTGTCTGATGTATGCGGCCAACGCCCACAGTAATTTCGCTTCATAAACAAGTGTTTGACGTGACTACAATACAATAATACAACACACCACAATATGCATATTATTCTACAACGGTGTAGATAGCGTAGGGATATAGTCACAGTCAGCTGTGTTGTCAACGGTATCCGGGTTGCATGCGGGCTACATAGTCAGATTGTGAAGAATTGTATTACAAATTACAAACTGATATACAAAGTTCATTCTCGGTTTTAAAATACATATAAATTTTGTATTTCTTGCCACAATGAAGAGGGATGAAATAACTAGCACACAATTAAAAATATTAACGCTTATTAGAATTTTAAGTAACCAGGTATTGCTGAAAGCCCCATGACCCTGACCGATAGTTTGAGGGAATGAAAACCAGGCAAGAAACGTGCAAAATAAATAATACCGACTGCAAGATACTCGCACAATCGATTTGGTGAGAGATCTAACATTAAGGATCAAAATAAAATGACTTCAGCTACGTTTAGCGGCAAGGAATATCCTGGCTTATCCCAAACACCTTTTTCTTTCTTTATTCAATGTAATTCAATCACACATTCACAAATTGAGGCTGCCACAGTTCCCACTGATTCCGAGACAGTTAGAATCTTGTACGGAATTAAATAATTATGAATACACATAGAGATCAGTGGAATCCAATGTGGAATCTAATTTACGCGCATTCAAGAATTTTTAGAAACATAGTATCGATATACAATATACAATACATATAAATATAAATTGTGATAACGGGGGAAAAACGAGTTTTACTGGCAAGAAAAAAAACATTTTACGTAATGCAAAGCATATGAGAAACTTTCTTTATTTTATTAGTGCTATTTAATTATTAATTTAATATTTTCTTGGATGAAAAATATACATTTGAAACGGAATTCGTAGAACGCGAGCTACACAGTATGATATGTTTTGCTTAACATTTTCCTGCTCATTCGAGCGTTTTCTGCAAGCTAGTAGACCACTTACTTCAAGGCCAATTTACTCGAGAAATTTTCTGCTAAAGGTCAAGTTCGTTGTACTAGATATTTAGAGCTGGGATCAAAGAAAACTGAAACATCGCCAATCGCCACATCTGCATTTTTTGCATTTTGCAATACTTTACCAATGGGAGCAAAGCAGGCCAGTAAGGCAACACACTATTTATTTTTTCTCCATTTTCATCTGAAACAATAGTGATTGTTAATTTATATGTGGGTTAGGGGTGCCATGATGGTTTGAACTAAGTCCATAAGGCCTTTAAAAATAAAAAAAAATCAATTAAAATAATTGTCCAAATGCTGTTGGTTTTAACATTAGCCGACGGTGACTATTTTTTTGATGCAACGGTGCTACAATTTTAAAAATATATAATAATGTTGAAAATACTGTTATCATAATTAGTTGCCCGAGTTTCAGCTCCTTCTTGTCACAAGTTTGACATTTAAATGAATATTACAAAGCAAGTTGTGTTGTGAGTCGTGAGTCGTGATGGATCTCGATACAAGCTAACAATACTTATAATAAATAATAGTGACAAATTCCAGGGAAGTCTCAGTTTGGTTGAGAGGTTTAACTGCTTCAAAGCAAGTTTTTTTACTATCAGTAAGTTTTACATAATGTGTGTTATTTTTCGGAGATTTTATCAAACTGATCAAATAAAACAAAATAAATAAATTGCACGTACTTTTTTTCCACAAATATTACGGAATTCCAGATTATTTATTTTTATTGGTGACCGACCGAAGGTTCGGTTTCGGCAAATTTCAGCAAAAAAATCTAAAACCGAAACCGAATCTTCGGTGTCTGTCTCAGTTTCGGCCGAAACCGAAACTCTTTTAGACATGTTAAAAATCAATTGTTTACTGTTATTTGGCTTATTGTTAAATATGTAGTTAGTCCACCTCACGGATAATACGGAACGTTCGTGTTGTCGAAGTTTGATGCACGGATAATACGGAATGTTCCTTTTTAACTAATAGACAATCAAATATGACATTTGTCGGAAGTACCAATCATATAAAATAAATTCTCTAAAATAAACTCGCTTTTCATCATACTTTTAAAAAACATCCCAGGTTTTGAATGGTGGGTTTGGCTACGCAGGGTTTGTCTAGCGGGTTTGTGTAATTATTTTAATACATTTCTTTCCATGTTCGACTGTTATAAATACAGGTACAAACTTGTCAATGATGCTTCACTTTGTTTTACGCAAAAATATATTTCTATGATTGGCAGCATTGAGGAAATGTTAAAATAAAAACGATGAATAAACATGGCGTTACCCGGAGAGTGAATTAATTTTAACAAAATTAAAATGTTAAATGCATATTTGTTGCATGTTTTTTGGTCTCCCCCGACAAAAAATAAATACTCACTTTTCGTAATAATAAAGCTAAATATAACTGTTTGGATAAAAAGTTTTCCGTATTAACGAGTAAGCGGTTTAATGCATAAATAATGGCTTATTTTATACACTTATTCAGACAGTTCAAACACGTGTTAAATTAAATAAATTTAAAAAAAAAATTGAAGTAAGTGAAAAATAATATTTTTTTTATATCTGCTTATATGTATATAAAAATGAATCGCTAAATGTGTTGCTAAGCGCAAATCTCGAGAGCAGCTGAACCGATTTCGCTAATTCTTTTTTTAGAATATTCCTTGAAGTACGAGGATGGTTCTTACGGAGAGAAAAATGAAGAAAATTGCGCAGAAAATTGGATAATTTCAGAAAACCTAATGACTATCGCACGTTTGAACAGTTCGCGTGTATGAGAATGACATTTTAAATCGGGATTCTATTTTTGAAAATCTTTAAGTTGATAAATTTATTTAAAGTAGGTAGGTACTCCCCTAATAGTTCGAATCGAATCAAGAATTTTAGATATTTTAAATAGGTACCTATGTTAGGTACCAAATTTAATATACATGAAAAATGGAAATTTGAATAAAAATTGTAAAAGGTGGCACGCGGGCTGTTTAAATGCTGAATGTACTGGGATTGAATATATGGAACGCGGGAGGAGGGTTGGCGGGAAAGGGAAGAGGAAAGGCGGGGAAGGTGGAAGGGGAACGCTGGAGGGGAAGGGTACGTGTGAGGGGGAGGGGAACTCGGGAGGGGGGTTCGCGGGACGGGGGAAGGGGAGGGGGTGGAGTGGGGAGAGGGAAGGTGGAGTTGACGGAGTGGGAACGCGAGAGGTGAAGAGGACGCAGGAAAAGAAGGGGGGGCGGACAAATGGGAAAGGACACTCAGGGAGAAACAATTTCTTTATTAAATGGCATAGCAACGCATGCCGGGACCAGCTGGTAAGTTCCATAAAACAAACAAAATTTATAAAATATAACATAACATGTTAATTACTTTTTGGAACTTCTCGTTCAGCTGACTTCGGGTGAGTTAATAGACATCCAAATGGATAGACGAGAAGATACAGGTGAGGGGTAAAACCGAACAATGGGGGGGCGAAGAGGGAAAGATGACTGTAATTCGTCAAAAAATCAATCTGACAGTATATAGGCATCTCGCATTATAATTTCAGCGCCCTTGAGGTGATTTTTCACAAAAACGGCGCTATATAAATCATCCAAATATTATTATTATTAATATCACCATTTAGTTCTTAAAAGCAAATTCTGCTTTGAATGAATAGACCTTTTTACATGGGAGCGCGAATTGCTTGCCACGTTAATAACATATTTGCGTAAGCCAAATGTACACCCCGAAAAGATTCGCCCGTTTTCACATAGCAATATTTTGTTGCCGTGTTTAGTTAAGACACTTTTACAAATGTTTCATAATTTACTTACCCCTGTAACCAGCGACGAGCACACTGGAGAACCGCCCACATTCGCTATGTTCGCATAATATGTAATAAGCACAAGCTGCCGTTTTTGGCGATTAATTCGTTAAATGTATGGATGTTACTTCCACGCTGTACAGGAAAGAATGATGACGTCACATATTTTAGATTCAAGCGAGGCTATCTCCCCTCCCCATGGAGCGAACTGGCTCCAAGGAGGAGCTCCAGCCGGCTCCATGTGGAGGGGGAAATAATACGTTTTCATCACTTATGGGCATATTATACGGTTCAATTCTGCCTCGCAATTTGGTTGAAGCTACCAAATTGCACCGTGTAAACAAGACATTGAATGCTTCAATGTCATTGCGCGTCATCTTTCAACCGTATTGAAAATATTAAACATGTTGAATATTTTTGACAATTTTTTTTTGAATATTCAACTTGTTTAATATTTTCAATGCGATTGGTTCTGTTGTCCATTCGTGCGCATGCGCGAATGCGGCGTTGCATGCGAGCGCAGCACTGTGCGCGCGTATTGAAGTGTCAAACTGTGACTTTATTTTGTAGTGAGTTGTCAAAATAGAAAATGGTTTTTAAATGGAGGGAAGAGCATATGCCTCTGTTTTTAGAGCACTTTAAGAACCATCCAAGCCTGTGGAACATTAAATCAGAGGGATATAATTCCCGCGCGCACGACCTGTTTCGAAGACATTCTAAACTCTATGACAGCAATGTGATTGAATGGTCCACTTCTGTCAAGTACGTGTAAACAGCACATCCTTTCAATTATACGCCGTTCAACCAAATCGTATCAATGTGGTTGAAGTGTGTAATATCGCCATTAGGGCAGGTCCAGATATATTCATATGTCCGTAGGTGAGTTCGTGGCTCGTATGTCACCCGCCATCATCAGCAAAATACTCAATTAATAAGATCCTTCCTTTAAGTGTTGATTTATTAACAAATGTTTATTCCAAGAAGTAGTTAACATTTTTGTTAATTTTGATTTGTTTTATAGCAGTAATATCAATTTTTTTTTTTTTTTACATTTTTAATTTTTTTTTTAATTAATTTCATTTAAGGGTCGGGTGTCAAACCGCGCTGACGCTGCAGTTAGGTATTTCTTGTACTTGTAGACAAACACGGCCGCAGCTGACCGCCTGCGTCTGACTAGAGGAGATGTGGGTATACTAGACACTACGGACTTAGGAAATAAAAATACACTTGTCTTATAAAATTAAAATTTAGTTCCTACTATAATAATGGATACAGCTTAACATACTAAGAATCATATTGTGGAATAGCGTGGATAGCTCATAGAGACATTTGCGCCTGGGTCAACTGCCCATTCAATGCAGTTAGGTATTTTTGGTAGTTGCAAACAAGCTCGGCCGCCGCGATCTACTGTGTATTTCGGTTAGATTCAGGCACGGCTGGTGAGCATTTTGATAAAATACGGAATAAAAATACACTTGCTTTGTAAAATTTTAATTTATTGCCAACATAATTGATACAGCTCGACAGACTATAAATCATATTATGCCAGGGTAAGGATACGTGGACTTTTTTTAGCCCCTGGACCTTTACAGACGTCTTAGTTTTTGACTCAATGTGACATAGAATCTAATGGTGTTTTGATGTGGAAAAAATTTTTGGTTCATATATTGTTTGTATAATGTTATTAATTTTTTTATAATTTTACCAAAAAATAATGGGTGTGAATAAGTTACGACAACCAGTTTTTACTCTGCGCCTTAGAAATTAAAAAACCGGTAGTTTTGTTTTTGAAAGTTTATTTATATGCATACAAATTTTTTTTAATACCTAGTAAGAAAGAATATATTTTACAATTTATCTTTGATATATATAAAGTAGAACGAAGCACATTTAGAAAAAGACAGTCAAAAATATAAAGAAGTTCAGACAAATTTTTAAGAAACAACTAAATGTTTTATTTTTATTTTTATGTACCTTACAAAGTCCCAACTGTTATCAATCGCCTGGGGCCAGTGATTGGGGTATGTTGTGAGGCTGAATAAGGTGGGAGGGGAATAATATAGGGGAAGTACCTGGCTATTCAGATTTGGTCACCACACACGGCTAAAGCCATTTCAAGCAACGTTTCAATTCTGAATAGTGGTCTTACACCAGGGCGATACATAAAGTATCTTCCACTCTGTTTTTTTATAGAAGGCTGTTGAAAAGTTTTTTTTTCTTTGTATAAAACACGCTTAACTCGTGTTGTGCGTGTTACAGGTAAAATTGCAAATGTTATATGTAAGTTCAAAATAAATTAATTATTACCCACAATTATTATAGTTATTTCACAGCATTATCCAAAAATAACAAAGTTACTATTATATACTTGTTTACTATTATATAATTTTACAATTGAAAAATGTCCTCCACAACACAGGTGAATTGCTAGCGTGGAGGACATTATACTATACATTTGTAATGTAAACTTATTAATAAAAAAAATACAAAACAATACAGAGTGATAAGTGTTAGCTCCTCATTTATTCATAAGACTGTCATTTTGTAATGACATCATCCTTTCTCCATGTCTATTATCGATAATTCTAAACATTCACAAAAAGTGTGGTAGATCATTCATTATAGCAAAAAGTTTATATGGAAGGCATTACTCAGGCCGCTTATGTTTATTTAAAAAAAACTTACATGTTCACTGATAGTTTCTGTTATAACGACGTCATTTATATTGCTTCTGCTGCTTTCCTAAAAAAACATATAAAATAAATTTATTTGTAATAATACAACCCAGAATTTACCCAACATCGAAATTCATTCGATTTATCAATGGATCTGACAGTCGTTGTTTTCAATAAAACTTAGTTACAATTTGAACGGAATCGGTAGAGAACTCAAAATGGTCGTCGAAATTATGCATTTTGACATTAAATTCGAGTTCGGTGAACCCCAAACTCCTTAAACCTGATTTTGAACCAAATCGTCAAAGTACTTAAGATATTCAAGATGGATGCCGAAATTTTGCATTTTGACATTAGATCCGAGTTCAGTGCACGTCCAAACGCCCTAATCCTGATTTTGAACCAAATCGGTAGATAACTAAAGAAATTCAAGATGGATGCCGAAATTTTGCATTTGGACATTAGATCCGAGTTCAGTGCTCACCAATACTCCCTAATACTGATTTTGAACCAGATCAGTAGAGAACACGAGAAATTCAAGATGGATGCCGAAATGTTGCATTTTGACATTAGATCCGAGTTCAGTGCACGTCCAAACGCCCTAATCCTGATTTTGAACCAAATAGGTAGATAACTAGAGAAATTCAAGATGGATGCCGAAATGTTGCATTTGGACATTAGATCCGAGTTCAGTGCTCGCCAATACTCCCTAATACTGATTTTGAACCAGATCGGTAGAGAACACGAGAAATTCAAGATGGATGCCGAAATTTTGCATTTTGACATTAGATCCGAGTTCAGTGCACTCCTAAACGCCCGAATTCTGATATTGAACCAAATCGGTAGATAACTACAGAGAAATTCAAGATGGATTCCGAAATTTTTAGATGTCAAAATGCAAAATGACTTCAGTCCACCTTCGAACTACCTGTGATAGAAATCAGTAAAAAAATTAAATTTTTACATTATTACCTTATTCTCCTTTTCTTCCAGTGGGAGGGTCTATTTTTTATGGCACGGTAAGCAAGAATTCCTTTATTTTTACCCATTTTGAAGGTACCTGAAGTTTAAAAAAAAAAAATCTGTAAACTGTAAATCAAGTTAAAAATAATTTATTAGATAATAATAAATATATTTTATTTCTACTTACCCGGTTACTGTAACACCTATCTCCTCAATGATTCCTTCGAAAATCGAATAAACAGCGAACAAAATTGCTGCGAAAAAAATATGCGTGGTCTCACCTTGACCGCTATCTCACAACTGAATGAATTCTGTGAAATTCAACCGTTATATAAGACATCGCGCGGCGTATTATTTTGCCATACATTTTTGTATGGCGGAGAATAGTTGAAAAATTCAGAAAGTTTAGGCGAATTACAATAAAAATCTAGATACACTGAAGTGTTTTTAATTTAATAGCGTGTTTTAACATAGTGTTTACTCTGAGATTACGGAAGGATTTTTGGTAAAAATGTTTACAACAGGTTCAGGAGAGATAATCGCGAAGGCCTTTTTCAGCGTTTTAACTAAAGTTGCAGTATGTATAACTTATAGAATTTGTAAGATAACAGTAAAAAAAATTTAATCACTAGTAACTTTACACATTTTTCTAACTACACGTATATAATTTTCTAGTATTGCTGCTACGAGACGTGGATGCTACTGCTAATGCGGAGCGATGTTTTCCAAACCCGACCCTTAACACGCAAAAAAAAGAATTTTGTGATTGTAAACGCAATAAAAATTAAAATACTCAATTAATTAGAAATTTATATTGTATTCTGTGAGAAATATTGTAACAATATTAAACCAATCCCAGGATTGAAACCAGAGAGAGAGATTAATATTGTCTTTCGATACTTATATTATTTCACACTTTATAAAATAATTGTTAACCAAGTCTAAGTGAGGTTTTATTTAAATGAAGACACCTAAAAGGCATTTCAGTGGAATTAAAACTATATTGTGCTGTACTTATGCTAACTTACGCTGTACTCTCTCAATTCTGAGCAAAAAGGTTTTTTTTCATATTTTATTTCAAAATTATTTGATATTTACTCACTTTCATATTGTTTTTTTTAACATGTTATATTATTGTAGAAAGCAATCACTTTGTGGTTTGACATATTTAATAAAATAAAATACTTTTTTGTTTAAAACCACGATATTTATTAATTTTTTAACCGACCGGTTTCGCTTAACTTAAGCATCTTCAGGGACAAATTAATACTGTATTAATTTGTACCCTGAAGATGCTTAAGTTAAGCGAAACCGGTCGGTTAAAAAATTAATAAATATCGTGGTTTTAAACAAAAAAAGTATTTTATTTTATTAACATGTTATAGTTTATAAATCTTTGTTTTTTCATTATGTTATTTTTTATTTGTATTTTTATAAACTATAATGATATACAAGTATATTTTTTAATTTTTCTCATTGTTGAAAATGGTTGTTAATTCATGTACATATTATTTCTCTTTCTTTAAATTTCCTACTTTTTTCATTGGTCATTTTTAATTTTTTTTTTAAATTTATTAATTAGCTTGTACTTAACGGTCTGGTAATGACTAATGACCGATATATTTTCATGTGTGTCACTTTTAATAAATTGTGAAATTATTAACCCCGATACAGGCCAACCCTAGTGGGGTTTGTATTTAAACTATGAAGCAATAAATAAATAAAATGAGGTCCTTCATTTATAATGTACCTAAGTGTTGATTATTGACAATTTTTTTTATTCCAAGAAGTAGTTAACATGTTTTGTTATTTTTTATAAATTTTCTTTGTTTTATAGAAGTAAAATAAAAATATATTATTTTTTCACATACTTCAATTTTGTTTATTTTTATTTATTTATTTAATTTTAACTGTCTGAATAAGTGTATAAAATAAGCCAAATAACAGTAAACAATCGATTTTTAACATGTCTAAAAAAGTTTCGGTTTCGGCCGAAACTGAGACAGACACCGAAGATTCGGTTTCGTTTTCAGTGGAAAGCCCTGTTTCTGTCTGATACAATTTTTTATGAACAACCGGAAACGGAACGTATAAATAAATTTACAGACAGACGAAATACAACGGTCGAGTTCAAATAGCTTGAATCACACTAAAGCGAAACTGATAGAGAAGCACGTTGAATGATTGTGGGCGTGCCTGCCCCCACCCCTCCCGCCGGTGACTAAAAATCTAAGCCCCCGCCGCTCATTTGTACGAAGCGTGGTATTTTGAAGACCCCCCCCCTAAACAGGTCACGTAGTATGAGTACGTTCCCTTACTTGGGATGAAACATTGAAAAAAATAATAATAATCAGAGATTTTGAAATATCGAAAATCTTTACCGATAATCGACTCATTGGCTATCTGGAGTCTAAGTATCGGACATTATTAATAATTATTAATAACGTCTGTACGATTGAAATTTAAGAATCCGACTGAGAATGCAACTCTGATGCCGCACAGTAGGCAAAACCATATCCGTACTTGAAGTTTCTTAAAAAGATATTTTTGAATTCAAGCAAGTAGCCAATAATGTCAAAGGATGGCACCACTTACGTTAGCAGATCGCATGAGGACGTGGCCCTGGCAGGTATAAGTAGGTACTACGGATTTGTAAATTTGAGTATCTCTCTGGATATGGAAAAATTGACGGTAATATGATTATTATTGCAACTAGCAGTTGTGAATAATAGTATCACGCGGCTGTATATTACATATGCCTATCGCGGTTACTTTGTCCTGGTAACTAGCTGGAACTTTATTGGATTCGTGGAACCGGCTATTTTTGGAACCACTTCTTGTCGGATTTATAAAATGGTCACTAACACTCAAACTGGGCGAAGCCGAACCAAAAGCCGCAAAGCAAAAACCTGTAGAGCGGGTTTTTAACTGCTAGTAAAAAAACTGTTAAACTGTTAAAAAACTGTTAGTTTTTAACTGCTAGTAGCTGCCAAAAAGATTGTTTTAAAATGTAAACTGATCTGGATGCACTATCTGAATTAGACGTGGGCAAAATTGAATGACTGAATTAAATGAATAAATTCAATCTTGTGACACACTCGATCTAATTCTCAATTTCAAAAGGAATTGATTCTTCATTCCTTACCTTTGGCCTTGCATCCTACGATTTTTAACGATACCATACATTTTTAATTTCCATTTATTTTACTGTTAAATTATTTCAATGAATAAATGTGTTCCGTAAACGATTTAAATATTATAATGTTTCATAGGTTTTAAATATTATTCAACGGGCGGCGCGCCGCGAAGTGGTCGACGGACGGTATTGTTAACGACTCGTATTCCGCTAGCGCCGCGCCGCCATTCTAAAAACATCCGAACATCATCAAAATCCATGTCCCAAAACGCGGCCGCGATTCAGCCGAGAATTATTCCTTGCGTGAAAGAGCAACTCTTTCACGCAAGGAATTAATCATTTGTCCTAATCAATAGTCCTGAGATGGTCCTAAGGTCCCCGCCGTCACAGGTCCGCGTTCAATGTCCGCGTCCCAGGTATCTAGTCTGTTGTTATCGAGATTGTCCGAAGCGCTTTATTCAGGAATTAAAACAAAAGTCTTTTTCACCTGTGTCGTCATAGTCCTTCGTAAATCTCAGACCCAGAAATGACGTCAAATGACGATCTGTCCCAAACGCATCCCAGTCCCAGGTCCGCAGCTCGCGAGTTAATCAAGTCACTGCGAGGTAAGACACAAAACACTAGTCAAAAGTTACTAATTCATTCCTCAATGCCAGCCCTTAATCCGTCCGTGCAGTTTATTCATTCCCCCGAGCGTCAAGCCGTCAATTTCATTACATAGTTAGTCGAATTCATTACATAGTAAATTTGCAGATATTATAAGGCCAATTGGCTATGGTTAGCTGTCATAAAATACTCATCTTAATGTTAAAATGTATGTTTATATTAGATCACGTGAAGTGGAACAATTTTAAGATTTAATTGCTAGCTATAAATATATTTTACATACGAAAAATTACTTCACTAAAAAAAGACAAACACATACATCTATAGGATTTAGCGTGCGAGATAATGAGATAGAATAATCGGTCTCCTCTTTGTGCGGTGCTTCGTAACCTCCCCACTCATTGTGATTTAAAATTCGATGAAACGAAAAAGTGACACTAAAAAGAGACAAACACATTAATCTATAGGTTTTAGCCTGCGAGATAATGAGATAGAATAATCAGTCTCCTCTTTTGCGGTGCTCCGTGGCCTTCCGGTCTCATGTGCGGTGTTAGCCTCCCCATTCATGTTAAATTTTTTTTTTCGGATTTATTTGAATAAGGAATGAATAAAAGGAATCAATTCAAAAGTCCAGGGGAATCAGACTGAATTGATTCACTCCTGGGAATCATTCTGCCCACGTCTAATCTGAATGGTCGTTGGCAAACAAATTAATAAAAGGCGAAACGTTATCGTTATCACATGTAAAATCCGTGAAGGATCTCGGTGTCGTCTTTGATCCCGAACTGATATTCTCTTGCTATGGCAGCTCACTCAGTCTTGCTACAAACTTCTTGGGTTCATCACCAGGACTTGTAAGCAGTTTGATAACCAAAAAGCTATGCTAGCGTTATTCGATGGCATACTGAGAAGCAAGCTGGAGTACGCGAGCGATGTTTGGGCACCGTACCACCAGAAGTACATTGATACGTTAGAGCAAATCCAGAAGAAATTCCTCAGGTATGTTTATATACGGAAGCATGGAATTTATCCAAGGTTCTTACTTGAGGAAACTGATTCTGTGAGTCTAGAAACTCGACGGAAAGCATGTCTTGCTATTCTGTCTTTCAAAATTTGGAACAATTTCATCGATAGCCCATTTCTCTTGGGATGCTATGATTTATATGTACCAGACCACTACAGCCGAAGTCGACATCATGACTTATTTAAAGTATCGAACGGCAGAACAGACGTCTTGGCAAAACATAGCATGGACGAGGGGAGTGGTGCTGTAAACCATTTGGATATAAGTGACTGTTCTTTGTATACCTTAAAAATATTATTGAAGAGTCACTTGCCTAAATGCTGATAGGGTAACTAAATTGTACTGTAATTGGAATTATTCTGTTGTACAATAATAATGAAAAATAAAAAAATATATAAAAAAATATTATGCGAATTGACAGTTTTGTGTCAAATCGGAACAAATCACACCAAGGGCGAATTTAGGTATTTTTGTGTACCGTGGAGATTCCATCACAGTAGATACAGAAAACTGTCTTTATTAAACTTTTAATTTTTCTATTGTTTTGACACTTTCATAAGCCTTCCTACACATACTTGAATTTGTAGAAATAAACTTGAAGAATACTTCAAGTTTATTTCTACAGTAATTGTTGAATATTTTTGCCCGTCCGCCCCTTGTGCCCGCCCAGAAAAAAAATCCTAACAGTAATTGTTGATTTTTTTGCGCGTACGCCCCTTGTGTCCCTCCCAGAAAAAAAACCCAACAGTAATTGTTGATTTTTTTTGCCCGTCCGCCCATTGTGCCCCCCAGAAAAAAAATCCAGGATCCGCCCTTGGATCACACACACATCCAGGGATTATCAGTTCAGTGGATGTACTCAGGGTTCGTGCCATTTTCTACGAACCTTGGGATGTACCTAACCTTTAATTATTTTTCTAAACAGGATATTAACGGTATCTAGTTGAAAAAGTCACGACATGCTCCTGTAATTAATTATAAGTTACAGGTACAATATATTTAGTATTTTTGTGGAGCACCCCAGGGGCTATATTTCAGTGGATTCAAGAGAAGGCTTTGGCATAATAAATTACCTCAACCATTTCATTTCCATCTCAAGTATTAGGCTTATTTTTTTTACTAAAAAGTCCCAAGAGTAGGGTTAGTAGAGTTTCGGATAAGAGTTGGAGTTTTTCTCCGTAAAATAGCTTTCAGAAAAACAAGCTAGCGGTCCATACTTTTTCTACCGTGGTAAAGCTTCATCAGAATGAATTCTCAACTGAATTAATTATTTTCGCGAACTGTTTAAATGGGAATCCAGGTTTATCTTAGGGCCGGTACTTCAGTTGCTTTTTGCATGGCTCAAAAAGAAGAAGATGGAGAGATATGAAATTACGAATGTTAGAGGAGCGCGCTAATATTTAAAGCGACAAAATCGATGCGAAAATTGTGATTCGTTTAAAATAGTGCAAAAATCTCGCGGGGGATGTCTTAAACAGCATTTACAGAAACACTGTGAATTTTTTCATACATATAACTTGTAAAATAACGGAAACAAACGTGTTTATAATAATTTTTGGATCATACTTTGCGATTTTTTCCTATCGAAGGAACTTAAAATAATTTGCGTTTCGGCGCGGGGAATGTCCGGATATTATCTTCAAGAATAACATACAGGGTGTCCCAAAAAAGTTGATATTTGTTTTGATTTCTGTGTGAACGCAACTTTTCCGAGGGGCGCGGGGCGTATGTCAATCAGTAGTCTGGCTCTTGGGAATTTAGTCGCTATGAAGCATTTCTCGGGAGCAACCGCGCGTTGTGCGTGCGTGAGTTTTACAAAAATGGTGATTCGGCGACTGTAGCGCGTAGAAGATTCTGCAATATTTGAGGTTTTCGTCAATTCAATGATGCGCCAAGCATTCCTCTCATTCGAAAATGGGTCAAAAAGTTTTGTTATCATTTATAAATGTAATGACATATTGTTATGTGTTTGTGTTATATTATTAAAGGGAAATGTAATGATGAGCCTTGGTCGGGCTCGGGTGTAATCTGCAAGTCAACTTTGATTTCATCTCAGGAAATCTTGGACGCCAAACCCAGTCTAATGTCTGGGTATGTCAACAAGCGAAGATCACGATACTCAATTCTCAGAGTGTGGGCCATTTGGTTTCATAGCATTCCTGAAAAGGCTGCACAAGGAATCTACATAATAAAACAAAGAGTAGAGTAGAAAATCGGTACACTGTATTGGCATGATAAGACATAATAAAACAAATGGTATGGACTCACCCCCGGGACCAATTTCGTAATTTATGCTATTCCTAGCTACACTAATTAAATTTACTGCCGCCGTACCCCCGATGTCGTGAGAACCAACACCACCTCCTGGTGGCAAGGGAGGTCCCAACCTCTGCGGCTCAGCTTGTGCCTGCGACCTCCACGGCGGTCGCATGGAAGGGATGATAGACCTGGACCCTCAGAGAAAGGGAGGAGTACCCAAACTCTCCTCCAAATTGTATAGGAAGGCTCGTCAGCAATCCAGGCGGAGTATTGTTCAACACTGCGGTAATCTCGGGTTTGTTCCATAAATAAACCCCCGGTGGGAATTCGATGTTTGCCCTGCATACAATCACGGGCGCGGCGAGTTATTATATCAACCGATGACTCGGATAATAAGGTACAATAGTATTTTCACTCGAACATCGCCAATTAACTCGTGGTCACTTTGGGACCCGCGCGAAACTCACGTTTTACGTGAATAAATCTTTGAAATTTATATTTTAAAAAACACAACGTGTTTCCTTCCCCCGAATGCAGATGCCCAAAACTTGGATTTCAATCACATCGTATTAAAACTTAAAAATTAAGTGACCGTTGTTTTCACGGCGTACCGCACATATCGCCGTAAAAACCAGAGTCCGGAAACGGAAAAATCCAAACGCCGCCTACCGACGCGTTGAACGAAACTCCCCCAGCTTTGCCAACCTAACCAATTAAAATGCATTTAAAAAAATAGTACCTAACTAACGACAAATACAATCGCTTCATAACATTTTGAAGAGAACGGTACAACGCTGGCAAAACCAAAATCAGGGCTACCAAGGTCGTCGTGAACGGTAGAAAACGTAGAGAGTGTTTATCAGCCTTTTCGTGACGACTCAAACTTTTCGATTCGGAAGCGCGCAAGTGCTTTAAATGTGCATAGATCATCGTTACACAGCATTTTGCACAAAGACCTAATGCTGCACCCCTACAAACTTACTGGCTATAACCAAAGAACATGGTTCCAGCAAGACGGAGTAACATTACATACGTCCAATACGTTTCTGCCATGAGTTCGTGAAATTTTCCCTGGCAAATTGATCTCCAGAAGAGGTGACATAAATTGGCCTCTTCGTGGTCCTGACCTAACCCCTATGGAGTTTTTCCCGTGGGTTTATCTCAAATCTAAAGTGTACGCCAAAAATCCGACTTCCCTGATGCAATTAAAAGAAAATATCGGTCACGAAATGGCAGCCATCACGAAGCCTACCTGGCGAGCCGTCATAAGAAATTTTACTCTTCGATTAAATGAATGCCGCGAACGTGAGGGTTTACATTTGGACGGTATTATTTTTCAGAAATAAATTCCCAAATTGTGTATTTTAGTATTTAATAATTTTTTTTTCGATAGAACTCTTACTTTTTTTTAAAATCGATCGACTAAATATCAACTGTCTTTTGGGACACCCTGTATATTTTTTTAAGAGCTTTAAAACTTAACGTGTTTAAGGGAGATGAGTAAGAAATCGGTAGAAATTCGGGTAGCGGCGGCTTACGTTCATCAAGTTGTTCTCTGGTAGGAGCCCTGACAATCTAATCCGACTGATGACAATTTTGTATATGTATACTTAAAAACCGGCCCCTTCACCCAGATAAAATTAAAGTATCAAAAAAAATGTTTTGGGCCATCGGACACTCATGTTAGAGACATCTGTTCATTTTCCGGTATCCTTCCAATCACACTCCTTCCTAAACGTGAAATCACAAGCAACATCCCAAAAATTCCTCAGCAATCAATTTACACTAACATCAAGCCACTTTATAATCAAGACAACCACGACCACAATACTCGAAATAACAATAAAATCCGCGAGCCTCAAACACACACTACAAAATACGGAATAAAATCTCTGAACAATATTGCATAAACATTAAAAAAGCGTTACTAAAAAACCCCGTGAAAATTTTATTTAATTGGCGTGGATGTGAAAACATTACTAATAAAAAAATTGTTCGTGAAAAAAAATACACATTGTTTACAGTTTACACAGCCTGAGGGGATAGTTTATCTCATGTATACGGACTCTTTTGTTAATGATTTCTGAACGAAAATTTGGAATTTTTCCAAAGTATTTTAGATGTTCTATATATATGTATTTCTTATTTTTGAAGATGTCGTAAAAATAAATACCATTTATAAAAACTAGATAAAATTACCTTTTAGATTTGTGAATTTGAAATACACTTTAGAACTAAAAAATTGACATATTTTATGATTCAAACACGGAAAAAATGGAGAGAAAAAAAAAACATTTTTTTGACAAAAATGTAGATAAATTTAAAAAAAATCTAAATTTAAAAAACATAGTCCTTTTATGTAATGAATTTGGAACGAAACTGTCACCTCACTTTTTCCTCGTGCATACAATAAAAAAAAATAATTAAAATATTCGAAGTTTGCTAATGAAAAAAAATAAGCTAAAAATAAACCGACATTTAAAACGGTTTTCTTGCATCTCTAAAGATGCTCATTTCTATGATACGTTTACGAACACATGTATTAGATATTAATATTTAAAAAAAACACCACTTTTAAGAAATTCTCATGAAATAAAGATCCTGTAAATTTGAATTTTCATGTATCGTGTAAAATAATTTTCTGACAATTCAACTTTCAAAGTACGATTATTGTGCTTATAACTTGACTAAAACTTATGAAAAACCACAAAAAACACGTTAAATATATTAGTTAGGGAACGTACCCATACTACGTGACCCGTTCAGGGGGAGAGTCTTCAAAATACCACGCTTGGTACAAATGAGCGGCGGGGGGTTAGGTTTTTAGTCACTGGGGGGGGGGAGGCAAAGGCGGATCCAGCTCTGGCGCCAGGGGGGGTCACATAGCGCAAGGGGGGGGGGGGGGGTCACACAGTCGTGGTCAAGTCACTAGAAGTTATAATTTAATTTTGATAATAATAGATACAAGTAAAAAGTAGGTCCACCTAGGTCCTGGACCCAGCCTAGGGGGGGGGTCATGACCCCCCCTGGATCCGCCCTTGGGGGGAGGTTAATAATTTCCAAAAGTTGGTCACGTACTATGGGTATGTTCCCTTATATGAATAGAAGGGTGAATTGGTCACTATAATATAAATCATTCAGTAAAATCGCAATATTTGCTAATAAAATTCCCGCCATAAAAAAACCAAACTGTTTTTTTCTGCGCGGGCCACGGGGTACGAATGCACAGGCGCGCAAATAACGCCCCTGGCGGAAAAGAATTAAAACAACCATTTTTACGAAGTAAATTATGGCCATTTACAATGTTGCCAGGTGTAAAATGCATTTTAAAGCGTGACCGCGGAAGAACAGCTTATTGGTAATAGTTCACGTTTTAGTGTATACGGGGTTTATTCATGTTGTTGCAGCAACACAGATTGTCGGCCGAGAAAGGTTTTTTTTAGTAAGGCTGTAAGTAAATAATTAGCTTCCAAATAATGTATAAAAAGTACGATTTATTTAATTTCGTTCATGATTAATAGACTCCAAGAGAACATTAGATTCCCAGAGAACGTTAGATTCCCAGAGAAATTAACGCAAAGCATATCAATGCCAACGCGTCATCGTCTGCAATCGATGCCATCGCAAAGAGAACTGAATTACTGAAGACCGCTCCGGTATACCGGAACGTCCCCATACACGCTACTGACGTGCGGTTGACCTGCGCAGGCAGACCTGCACAGGTAAACCTTTCCGGTAGACCGTAGCGTGTATGGCTTACTTAAAGTGTTGGTACAGCTTTCACAATAAATAAGTGCTCTTTTTTATATAAAAAATATTATTATAAAACTTTATATAAATAAATTATTATTATAAAACATTTATTTTATTCCTACGGTAAGGCGGCCCCTAGACGCCACAATAACATTGTACAATATATTTAATTGTTCAATAAGATAAAGGCGCTTAAAATCCAAACGATCAATTAGGTATATTGCACAATAAAATGATCAATCATATTGCACAATAAAAGAACTGCTCAATGTTTTCGAGTTGATAAAATGAAAAAATATTGTGCAATACTGACCCTACACGATGCATTGGTAAAATATGGTGCAATAAAAATAAAAATCGCTCAAATGTTGTTCAATCATTGAGCAATCTTCAATATTAACCCAAAACGGTCAATAATATTGCACAATTCGTAATATTGAGCAATATAATTGTTCGTCTAGTGGCCGCCTAAGCGCCTTTCAATCTTATTGAACAATAGAATATATTGTACAATGTTATCGTAGCGTCTGGGTAATTGCGAGAGCAGAATGCTGAGGGTACAGGTACCAGTACCCAGTACCGGATTATCCCTAAGGCAGAGTAGGCAATTGCCTAGGGGCCCCGCATCGGCTGGGGGCCCCGCGTCCCGAGAAAAAATGCCTTGCTTCAATTACATAGTGAGCAACGAAGTTTCGGAAAGAGTCAGCTGTTTTAATTTTTTATTTATTAGGAACATTTACAGGTTAATTAAATTAGGTACGCATTAGAAAACAACAAATTACAATAATTAGATTATAACCCATGCACAAATAATAAATAAAAAGTCTATAATAAAAACAAATATGTAAACATAATTGTATTTTATTTTTCTTTCCTTCTATTTGTTGCAACATTACTTACACCCATATGTATAGTCGGTTCCTCGAGACCTCCTCCACTCTACCTTAGTCGAGGTCACCTCAAGGAAATCTTAAAAACTTCCTTGAAATCTGTATGTTCAGTTACGACTTCACCCTCCAGTGAGGAACCTCCAGTAAGTCGAGTCGAGGTTGAGTGAAGGAATGACGTCATTAAATTTCTTATTATTATGTTGGCAAATTGTAGAAAATATGTTTATGGTTCACTTTTTTCGTCTATGGGCTGTCTTCCTCTGAGATTGTGTTCTACTTCTGTGGCGCTATCTGTCAATTCTGTCATTCAACTCAACTGTCGAGTGCAAAGAGAATTTGGTTAATTTGATTTCGTTCGTTTTTCATTAAAATTATTATGGCCGGGAGGCAAGTTTTTAGTGAAATGGAAAAGGCGTGCTTGAGGGAATTAATTATTAAGTACAAATTAAACACCACGGGAACAATCGGGGCAGGAAACCCAAATGTAAACAAAATTGCATGGGCCCAGCTTACCGAAGAATTCAATTCTGTTGAAAATAACAGCAAAGTAAGTAGAATACTTTACAATTTTATTTAACTACTACCTATAATCTTATAGCCTAACCTAAAATTTTTTGTTTATATTAGAGAACAGAAGCCCAACTTAAAAAATGCTGGGATAATTTGAAGACAAGGAGGAAGCAAGCCCTAGCCCTAGAAAAAAGGGAACGAATGAAAACTGGAGGCGGGGCATACATACCTACACCGAGTTCCCAGGAGATTGACGATGCCCTACAAGACCAGACTGATGTAGAGATGCGGTTTGTCTGTGACAGTGACTCTGTGCTAGATGAAAGTCAATGTAAGTTGTGTTACTTTTCTCCCTGGAGAGTTATTAGTTCCCCTGAGATAAACAAATTTTAGCTTCAATACAATATCATTAAAATATTTCAGGTATTGAAGTGGTGGATGAAATAATTGTGCAAGATTTCCATCTTGGTCAAGCTGCAGGTCAAAGTCTTGAGCAAGAAAACATCGGACAAGAACTTGGTTTGTTTATTTATGCTTATATTTATCATTAGTACCTAATACATATATTTTTAAACTTTTCGATAAACAGGAGATATAACTTTTAACAGGACGATCTCCTCCTCGGCGATCAGAGTCACAATTGCCTGACCATGGTGCTCGGGCAACTCAAAGTCAAGGTGAGGTTTTGGATTTTATTTTATATCATACAGTGAGTAAAAAAAGGTACAGTCACATTTGAGGGCATGATCCTGCTAGAGGCATATGTTTGTTTGATGAATACTGACATTTGTACCTGAGTCATGGATTTTTGTTATTAGTTTTTGGGGTATTATGCCGTGTTGCGCTATCTCCTTCTTTAGCCACGGATACCCCAAAAACTAATAACAAAAATACTTTTGGCCGTGAAAATCTAAAATCGTATCCGAGTCATGGATGTTTATATTTATAATGTGTTTATTTCAAAGAAAAAGTATTTATGTGGAAGGTATATTAACCACCCAGAATCTACAGAACAAGCATGTAGTTGTTACAGTAGAACTGATAGCGCTCTGTGTACAATTTTCAAAAAAATATTTATTATTATTTATTAATTTATTTATTAGTAATTAAGGGAAACTCGTTGGTACATGGTCAATCTGCTACTGTGTATATACTCCTTTCAGGTGCAACAAATACACGTGCTCGTGTTATTACGGGAAGAGTTCAACCTTAGAAAAGCGCAGTATGATCGAAATCAGCGAATGGATGAAGAATTACATGAATTGAAGGTTGCTGAACAAGAGTGGTTAGTAAAGGCAGCACAAGAAAAGTACAATAAGGCTCGCCTGGAGAGAGAATGTGCCGAAGAGCTTCTCCGTTTTAACCAGGTCCAACGGGAGGAGGAAGAACTTAGGTTACAAATGTTAAAAAACAAAAAAAATGATTTTTAAAATTTTGTATATTTTGTTGTTGTTGTGTTCTAGATTAACAAACTAAAATAAAAAAAATAAAAAACACAAACCATTGTTTTTAAGTTTTGAAATTTTATTTAATATAATTAAGTAAAATGTCTTATAATAAAGTTATTTCTAATAATGCTACCACGTTCATTTTCCTGTACCACAGGTAAGGCAATCTCTGGTTCCCTTAGTGGCTCTGGCAATTCTTCATTCGTTTGTATACTAATATTGTGCAAAATAGCACAAGAAACAATAATATTTGGCACAGTTGTGATTTTGCTTTGCAGTTTCCTACTTAGGCATGCAAATCGCCTTTTCAAAACACCATTAACTCTCTCTATGATGTTTCTTGTGCTGATATGTGATCTATTATAACGCTGTTGTGGTTGTGTTTGAGGATTGAGCATCGGGGTAAACATGTAAGATGTTTGGGCATATCCACTGTCACCCAACAGTATTCCACTATTTCTTAGGTCACCCTCTTCAAATCGCATCCTGCATCGACTGTTGGTAAATATACGCGAATCATGTACAGAACCTGGCCATCTTGCCACTATGTCATATATTTCCATATGTGGGCCGGACACAATCTGAACATTTAAAGAAAAAAATCCTTTTCTGTTCCGATAAACTTCTCCATTTTCCCTCCTTGGGTTCTTGATTGGTACATGTGTACAATCTATAGTACCAACAATGCCAGGAAATCCAGCCCGTTGATAAAATTTTCTTTTAACATCTGACCTCTCGTCTACATTGGGAAATTTAATGTAGTGGCCGATTTTCAATGCAAGTATTTTAGATATTTTAGCGACTATTCGAGATACCACAGCTTGACTCAGTTTGTGGAGATCTCCACATACAACCTGCAAACCAAACAAACAAAATCATATACATTGTTTCATTGTGATAAAAAAAGATTATTAATAGGTAGGTATACATATATTTGCATCACAATACCTAGGTAAATAAATAAAATTGTACCTAGCCATGTGTACTCACCTGAAAGTTCCCTGTGGCATAAAATCTCACTGCTATGAGAAGCTGCAACAGAGGCGGTATTGGGAGACCTCGGTTATCACTCTGTGTTAAATTCAAAAGTGGCAAGAGGACATTTATTATTACATCTTTTCTAAATCGAAATCTTCTTCGGAATTCCACATCATCAAAATATTCCAGCGGATTTTCTGCATCCCGTAAATACCGCTTTATAGGACGATATTGGTACAAATCTTCATAAAGGTAGTCGATAAAATCATGGAAATTATTCATTATGCTAATAAAACTTGAAATAACCTCAGAAATAATATGGAAAGCACTGTTAACAAGCTTTGAGGAGACCTCAAGGTAGATCGCGACGTACGTTGAGTTTGACAGTTCATTACTCGACTCGACTGAGGAATTTCCTCAAGTCGAGGATAGTTTTTTCAGTTCTGCATACTGAATTTATCCTTGAGGTTGAGTCGAGTGGAGGAAATCTCGAGGAACCGACTGTGCATATGGGTGTTAGTATCTGAAGTGATTGAAGGTGCACGTGTGTGGTTTATATTGGCATTTTGTTTTGTTTTATTTTTTACCTTTATTTCTAATTATATGTTTAAAATATAAATGTTGTACAAGCTTCGGTATGCACTAGGTACCTATCTGCTTGCTAAAATTCTTTGGGAAAGGTTGTCTGGAAGAGATCATTTTAGTGTCAAGACGGCTCATTGTAATGTTTTTTTTTAATAGTATATATTTTTGTTTCTCTATGTGTCGTTTTATGTGCAATAAAGGGTTATTGTATTGTATTAGTTTTTTATTGAATGGGGCCATACCTTCCGTAATGTAGTAAAAGAACAGATTAATTATGAATAAAATTACGTTTTGGTAGAAAAAAAATAATTTTGGAAGTTGGAAAAGGGTAAAGTGCAGTGGCGGACTAAGCCCGTCAGAAGCCCGGGCGGCAAAGTTGAATGAACCCCCCTCGCCCCTTAGTGAAGTTGATGTAATTTTACACGTTTTTTATTCAGTTCACACGGGCCTCTGACTCTGGGGGCCTCCTAACGCCTGCATGTTCCCTTGATCAAATCCTAAAAAGGTTTTAAGGACATTGCAAAAAAAAAAAATTAATTCATTTTCTGAAAAATGTATTTGTTAATAAAGCTCTCACCATTTGAGGAAATTGGTAAAATTGATGGAGATACATCATTTTATATGAAATCGTTTATAAGTTTGTATGATAAATTATTCTCAGCAAAACTTTGAAAGCTTCTCGAAACTACGTTTGACACAATACCCAATATACTGACATGTTGTACATTCAGAAAAAAATTCAAAAAAGTTTTAAAACTTTATCCCCCCCCCCCCTCTTTTGTTTAAGGATTTGATCAAGGGAACAAGGAGGCGTTTGGAGGCCCCTTCAATCCCAATCCCCCCCCCCCGTTAGTATGCCATTGGTAAAGGGGCCCCGAGACGTGCATTGCCTGGGGCCCCGACATGGTTAATCCGACCCTAACAGGTACTATTGCGGAAAACCGTCTGGAGAACTGCAATTTGCCACATTCAAATGACATGAAAAAAGAGGCAAGAGGGCTACGTCATAAAGTTTCCAAGAAAATCCTTTACACGGCATCCCCAAAGATGACATAGGGAAATTATTTTCCTGGGGGCCTCCTACGTGAAGTAAAAAAGAAGCTACCTACGTTTGTTATTATGAAGGTGACACTGTGTTTGCAAGGAAAACATTTCCGTCCCACGTAGATTATCTTGGAAGGTAGGTAAATACGTTTACAATATTTTTACATCATTAAACAAAACCAATAAAGTGCTTTATCTAGTGCATATTGCATAAGCACGGTCTTGAACGTTTATAAATTAAAAGTTTTTAACGTGTAAAATTTTTTGATAAGATACCTCAACAAAAAGCTTCAACTCAAAATTTGACCCGTTTAACAATAATATTATGTTAACGATTATTATACCAAACCACGCAGACATGTTTATCACTAGTCCGTACCTAATTTTAGAATAAAAATAAATGATAAATAAGAGTATCGATTAGATTATATGGCGCGAATCAGAAAACAGCCATTGCAGATCATAAAGAATGACATTATAATAAGATGTTTAGGGTGACTCACCTTCGCTGTGCGAAGTGACAGGGAAACAGTTGCATAACTCTAGAAACTGCAAACCCAGATAAATAATCCAGGCGAAGACAGCCTCCATTCTTTCACTTGATTAACAAAAAAAACAGCCTTTTTGAAATCATCAATGTTTTAGTACGCCATTGTACCCACAATGCTAAATAACCGTAACAATAACCAAACTACCCAAATCACAACACTACATACACTTTAAAATAAACATACAACACTTATCACTATATTCTATCGGATTATTTGTACCGTGGCTATATCATAATTCACCAATTTACTGATTTATAAAATTTTGACGCAACATGACGTCGCGACAACCCGACATCGCCATTCAACAAAATAGGAAACGAGACCACAGACATTTACAGAAATACAGATGGTTATGTTGTGTCAGAATATATCTGGACAACCACAAGTTCTATGACTCAATCGAACAGCTGATTGGCCGGTACTTACTCAGTTCGAATGGCGGTCATTCTGAAAGGAAAAAAAAGGCTTTTATATGGTAATAAACACAATTAAATAACTTTGTTTCATTTGTGTTTATTATAATTATGTATTCCCACAAAGTGTTTGCTACATATCAAGCTTTTATATGGCTTTTATAATGCGGCGATGATTCGTGCCTTCACGGTGATGTTCGATTATTTGTATTCGCAAGATATCAGGGTACGTAGTGCAGTCCCAGTCCATGACATATAATAAGAAGATTTTACAGCGCTTTTTTTGTGAAATATGATATTAGGGGTGCTACAAAATTAGAAACTAACTTTAAATTTCAAGAGGGATTACTCAATAATAAAACTATGATATTATTGCTCTAATACTTTCCTTGTAAATATAATGGGTGATTTTTTGCTTTCTAAAAATTCGGGTGCACCTTTAGGAATATGTTACACAATAATGGCCCTCCACATCAACAACGAATTTCTCATAAGGAGAATTACTCTTTCAAGATTAAGATACAATGGGAGACCTAAGCCAGCGGTTTTCAACCTTTTTTGAGCCTGCGTACCCCTTGACCCTTACTACAAATTTGTTATATCCCGTAACTAGCATGGATGGGTGTCACCCCTCCCCCCCAATTACAATATCTATTTAAATTTTTATTCCAGCAGGACTGGGAGGGTAGTGCAATCCCAGTCTGCCATATTACATAAACAACCATAAAAGAATAAAAAAAATGTTTAAATATTAGGTAGGTACCTAATTAAAACATAAAATGAAAACAAAATTCATCACACAAATAACAAAAAATAAGCATAAAATTAAAATAAATAATAAGTAGACAGAATTAAAGATAAAAAGATATTTTGGGATCATCCATCATGGAGGTCGCCTCATCATCTGCATCCATTGCTCATTTAATATGATGAATACGGCGCATAAAAACAATAAGTTCGGTCTGATTTGAAATGTCTATACTTTCGTCTACCTGCAGAGAAAAATATTTACTCTTTTTTAATCTACCTACAACTGATATCTTGACACATTTCCTGAATTCGACTGGAAACGGTCCTGTCTAACAGCGGTGTATTTGTTATTTTCTTTGATATTTCGTGGCCGGTATAATTAAATCCTTTGCAATTGTACGATTGTTCCTGATTTAGCGATGCGATAACTTAGTCTGTATGATGCTTCCAGAGCCGTTTCCTGTGCTTTAGTAGCTCTTGAGAAAAGCGAACCTATATTGACAGTTAAATGTTTCTGTTTTCTTTAAAATATATCTAAACTGAGCTGACTGACTGACTGATGTATGGCGTTGCAGCAGGCTGCCAAACCACCGAGCGTATTGGCGTAAACCGCCGAAGTTTGAAAACGTTGAGCAGAGTTTTAAATCCCACATTCCGCATACCCCCAATTTTGCTTCGCATACCACAAGGGGTACGCGTACCTCAGGTTAAAAACCACTGAGCTAAGCCATCAAGGGCGGAAATTTTAAAATGCTGCTCTGCTTCTTATTTTTCTTTAGATTTCCATGCACAGTACACAGGAAAGTGTTTTTTAAAAACAAATCTAAAGTTTTATTTTAAGATTAATTAAATTTGTAACTTTGTGGTCAACACTTGACCTTCAAAGCAGGAGGAAAGTCATATGTACACTAGCATGGAGCGAATTTTTTTTTGAGAATTTCGAAATCGGCATAGTTGGGAAAGATGTTCCATATATTAACAATTACAACAAAAATAATAAAAAAATGTATTCACAAAACCTGGATATCGCCAAAGCTTTACATTTGCTCTTTTTGACGATTTTACCTAAGTATTTATAGCTCATATACCTACACGAAATAAATCACACATAAAATTTGTATTAACATTTATTTTAAAGATAATACATTCACAGATTGGTAGAATGGAACAAATAGTGGAAATAAAAAATGTACACATATTACTTACCGCATTGGAAAACTTGAAAATTGCAAAAGTTGCTTTGAATGGTAATGCATTTTGGTGTCAAAAAGTGGCATAAGGTTTTGTGACTATAACCTTGTTTTTATGAAGTCATTTCGTCTCAAGGGTTCACTGACAGCAGCTGAGGCTTCTGTTGCAATTTTCACACATCCCTCTGTGTCTTGAGTGAGCAAGGAAAATTCTTTAACATGACATCGTCAATTATCATGTGATCGGCAATGGCTTGTCAAATTGTCTCGTCCCTAACAAATTTTATGAGCGGTGACTCGGGTACATTATCCCAATTCATAATACCAATATAATTAATTATCTACGGAAAAATCAAAAACGCACTTTGAAGGTACGAATAACGTCTGACTGCGTTTTCATTTGCCGGGGTTCCAATATTCTTCTTAACGCCAACTCTCTTAACCATTTTCGGTTGTCGGGTAAGATAGCTAACAATATGTTTTTGTGATACCCAAAAAACCATTGCGCTGGATTACTGTATTAATAATATATTAAAATCACTGGACAAATATCGTGAAAGCAATATTGTTTCATGCAAATGTCTAACACCGGAAATACATATTGGTTTGGTCTTAACGTTGAACCATATAGGTACGTAAACTGTCGTTTAAGTTAACAAATTTTCTGATGGTTTTAGGGTAGAAATGTAAAGCCAAAGAACATGCTTCGTTTTAGTGAGTCACCTTGGAATGTACAATTTTACCATTTTTTTTTGACAAGTTTTCATTGCGGAATCTGGAATCATCAATCTCATCAATTAGTCAATGGTTTTACATATTTTCCATATATACAGCTGATCTGTACTTAAATCCTGTTCATTTCTCACACTTGCCAAAGAACATTGAATGACTTTAAATTTCTGGACAGGAAGTTGTTCACACTTATTTAAGGATTTTCCAATAATTCCAGTGAAACTTTGCGATCCAGTCGATGCAGTTAAAAAGTAGTCGCAAAATGAGCTCGTTTGCGTGTAACTGACAGACAATCCACTATAAAGGCCATTTGAGAAGTGATTCAAGACATCAAATCATAACTCTTTTGTAGCCCGTATTGACTGCAGTTCCGTCGCATCCGATTGTAACAAACTATGTCGACGAATATTACTCCTATACACAACATGTATCGTTCTGTGAAATTGAGCCAACATCTTGTAATACAGCAGAAAAAATATTTGCCTAACGTTCTGGCTACAACAGGGAAGGCTTTCACTGCAGCATGGTCAGCATGATGCTGAATATTTTTTCGTTATGCTTCATTCACAAAAAACCTCGTAATACATCTTCACAAGAAGGCAAAACATTCAAAGGTAATTCCCACCCAGATGTCACATTGCCATAATGTTCAAAGTTCAAAGAACAGTTAATATAAACCCAGAGCCTATCGAAAAATAATTGGATATTCTAATGCAGCACACAATAAAAAATACTACGTAAACTGTAACTCGACCGATGCACACTTTGATAAACAAAAATCATCGAAGAGACGAAGGCCTAACACATACCCCCAATAAACACAACAATTCTCTGAGTTCCTTCAGAAGGGAAGGTTCTAGTCCATTTAGGGCAGTGGTTCCTAACCGGCGGTCCATGGACCACAGGTGGTCCGCGAGATCTAAAATGTGGTCAGCGAAACATTTGTTCATTTTACTACAAAACCGAATCGAAAGGTGTCCTAAAGCTGATTCGTAACCCTTTTGGTATTAGTGTTGGAGAGATAGCTGAAGAAGTCGAAGAAGAGCTCATAAAAAAAAACAAATAAATATCATGGTGGTCCCTGCTCAAAAAAGGGACGGGAACCACTGGTTTAGAGGGAAGCCCAATCCGCTAGATATGAGATATGATGGAAAATTCATATAGATCAAATCATTGTGCTTGAAACACATTTTGGGTGGGAGGATTGAGTCTCTGGAGGGAATAGTTTAACTGCGGCTATGGTGTTTCTTTATAATTATATCAAAGGAGAACAAATAAATATGTATTCTTTTTTTACTTAAATACAAGCATTTCTAAGAATCTGGTGAACATTTTTGTGCTTTCAATATTTTTATGAAAAATTGAAAGTGGTGGCGATGTCATAATTATAAATATTCATTTTTCATATTTTTTATTTAAGATAAGTACACAACGGAGCACCAATCCTGCGTATGCCGAATTCTATATTACGAAAAAAAAATCTCCATACTAGACCGCTCCACCCTAATGTACACGGTTGACATTTGTCACATGAGAATGGGTCGCTTCTTCGACTCGTTCTTGTGTTCAACAGCTCGGCTGTGGAACGATTTGCCGGCATCTGTGTTTCCTCCTTCCTACAACATGGGTCTCTTCAAGACCAATGTTCATTCCTTCCTCTCCTCAAAAAGACCCTCCACACAGCATCTCAGATGACATAGGCCCTGAGGAAAATAATTTCCCTCAGGGTCTCCTGAGTGGAGTTAATGTAAAAAAAACACTCCCTTTCCCCCACCCCTTGAAGCAGAAGTTTGACATCACTTGATGAAATTTTGTATACTTGACAATCAAAATAAGTAGCAAATTTACTGTCCACATCTGATTTCGAAAAACTCTGTTAAAAATAAAATAAATAATAATAATACTATCATAAAAATTTATAGTTGCTAAAATACCTTTATATTATGGTGTTATTTTGTAACAATTATTATAAGCAATAATATTAGCCTGAAAAAATCTTCTACATTGAAAAATTCTCCCGAGAAAAGATACATGCTGCCGACGGGACTCGAACCCGCGTCCTTCTGATTTAGGGTCAACTGCTCTGTCCACTGAGCTACGTCGGCTTATCTTACATGTATCTTTTCTCGGGCGATTTTTTTCAATGTAGATGAGTGTTTCAGGCTAATAATTATTACTTATAATAATTGTTACCCTTTGTGCTAAGCATAAAAATCTTGTCTTACAATAGTTTATCAATTAAAAATATTAATGAGTTTGTTTATTGTTCTGTTATACGTGGTGGAATTATATTGTATTAAAATTGAAATTATGTTTTAATTTCAATTTTAATAAAAATAATAATGTTATTTTGAATACTTGTGTTTGTACTTAAACATCTGTATTCATTTAAAAAAATGTCACTAATATGTACTACATACCTATTATAAATAAAGTCCTCCGCCGCATCTGTCTGTCTGTTCGCGATAAACTCAAAAACTGCTGAACGGATTTTCATGCGGCTTTCACCAATAGATAGAGTGATTCATGAGGAAGGTTTAGGTATATAATTTGTCAAGGTTTTGTGTAAATTGGTTAAAATATATAATATATAAAGGAGAATGTCTGTATGTGGTGTAGTACTGTATTAAAATATAACTAGCCGTTGGAAACAATAGTTATATTGTTTCAACGTCCAACGCTGTTGAAAATAATTAGCGCCAACAGTTGAAATATAATACCTACATGCGAATATTATTCAACGCAGTCAACGATTCAACTGCCCAATAAATAAAAAGGGTTAAGAGTTTGTACTTCGTGAACAACATTACTCGATATTTTAAATGGTCTTTTGGTAATGTATGTAACTACTGCACTTTTTTTATTTATTTTCCCATCCAATACGGCCGATACGCAGCGCCATGGGACCATCAAATTTATCAACGACAAGCAAAAAAATAACCTATTTGTCAATGTCGGTCGCCTAAAAGCTACGTTTTGTACCTATTGTTTTCAACGGTGTTGGAATGATAAATAAAAGGGTCAAGAGATCACACTTCGTGAACGATATTATACCCAATTACACAAGGTCTTTTGGTAATGTACGTACCTACTGCACGTTTTTTTTTTTCCCATCCAATACGGCCAATACGCAGCGCCAGGGAACAATCAAATTTATCAACGACAAGCAAAAAATAACCTATTGATAATTATCAACGCCGGTCGCCTAACAGCTACGTTTTGTACCTATTGTTTTCAACGGTGTTGGAATGATAAATCAAAAGGGTCAAGAGATCACACTTCGTGAACGATATTATACCCAATTAGACATGGTCTTTTGGTAATGTACGTACCTACTGCACGTTTTTTTTTTTTTTCCCGTCCAATACGGCCAATCCGTAGCGCCAAGCAACAAGCGAATTTATCAGTGACAAGCAAAATATATCTTCAACGAGAGGAATACGTATGGTAGTTAGTCCCAGAATTTCTGCACTGAAATAAATCCTGACTTCTAGTATTACGTAGTGGAATCCGGAAGCTTATCAATTGTAGCAATACCGGACTATCATTTAAATCATTTAGAATTTTATAAGTATAGAAATACCAAGTCAGTGAAAATTCTTCTGTCGGACAATTTGAGCATATTCATATCATTTAAAATAGTGTTGTAGTTCAACATAATTGCTGGAATACCCATTTTAAAATTTAGAAAACGTAAGAATTTGTTTTGTATTCTTTCAAAAGCTTGTACATGTATACTATAATGTGGATTCCAGACGGGAGAATTGTACTCAAGTTGACTTCTAACATAGGCAAAATATAACAGTTTAATACACTTTATATTGTTAAAATTTCTAGTTAGCCTAATTATAAATCCCAACATTTTTAAACCCTTATTAGAGATTTCTGTTATATGGTTAACAAATGAAAGATTTGATTGAAAAGTGATGCCCAAGTCTTTAATTTGTGTTAATGTCTCGAGAGTATTGTTATCAATATTGTAATTAAAGATCACTGGATTTTTTTATTCGAGAAAATCTAACTATTTGACATTTTGAGATATTTAAGTAAAGTCTATTTTCATTACACCAAATTAACAATTTGTCGATATTATCTTGAAGAATGTTGCAATGGTAAATATTTTGAATAATTCTATAAACTTTGAGGTCATCAGCAAAAAGTAAGATAAATACATCATGAAATATTTTTGTAAGATCATTTATAAACAAGATAAATAATATTGGGCCAAGGTATGAACCCTGAGGAACTCCACTTGTTGCATAAATTTTTTCAGACAGGTAGGATTTTATTCTAACAATTTGTTGTCTTCCAGTAAGATAGCTTAAACCAGATTAATATATTGCCACGTGTACCAAGCTTTTTTAATTTCCAAATGAGAATTAAGGAACCAAGGAGGAGAGATGAAGTTCTCTTCCCTCCTGGGGCCCTCAGGGAGCCAAGGTGGAGTGGACTCTTCCCTTGTGGGGCCTTTAGGGAACCAAGGGGAGGTGGACTCTCTGTCTTGGAGCCTTTGGGGAACTAAGAAGTGGAGAGGAGAGATGTAGCCCTCTTCCGTCGTGGGGCCTTCAGGGAACCAAGGAGGAGTGAAGAGGGGAAATGAGACCTGGGAAGACACATTGTCGAACCAGAAGATATAGCTTCATTTCCAATGACAATCCAGGTGAACTTTATAAAAGGGACTGGGTTACTGTCAAAGGAATGAGGTAAAATGGGAGATAGTACAATGGGTCTACGGCCTAAGTGCTCACGGGAACTATATATATGTAAACCGTCTCCGATTATTTAAAAAAAAAAAAAAATCAAGCTTCACATCGCTATTTTCCATAGAAGTAGAAACAGTTTTCACCCGCCAAATCGCCTACGTGACGTTAGACATTGTTAATTTTTTATTAAATATTATTGTATGAAATGGTAAAAAAGTGAGGTGACAAAATTGTTTATTATACATTTATACAATAGAATAAGTGTTTTTTTAACATAATCCGTGATTTTAGTACCGTTTTCACATAAAAAACATCATTTGAGTCTCAAGACTGATGTAAGCGTAATGAATAAGAAAGAAAGGGACCCTCAAATGGTTTGGGCATGTAGAGCGAATGAATAAAGACAGGAGTGTAAGAAGAATGTATGACGCAAATGTGAATGGTAGAAGAAGTCGGGGATGCCCGAGGAAGATATAGCATGATTGAGTGAATCAGATACTTTAGTCGAGCCATGTCAAGAGTCAGAATAATAAAAGAGTTTGTATAGACGATGTGAATGAGGCAAAGAGTGTGTGCCTAGACTGAGTTGTTTGGTGGGCCGTCCTCTCTGCCCACCCCTGCGGGAAAAGACATGTACACTGTCAAAATCAAAAGGATTAATTTCCTCCTGGAAAGCTTTGAAAAAGTAGTTGTTAACGGTTTTTATAATTATGCATTATTGAAAAGGGTAAATTAAATTTAAGGTTTTAATATAATTTTTCATATCAATAAACCACTTTTAAAAATGTAATGAATATCTCCTTTTATTGAAATTACCTTTGCCAAAACTCAAAATTTCATAACATGATTCCTAATATAAAAATCAATAGAAAATAAAATAATTTTGCTTTTTTGTTAGATTTTGGTGCAATAATGCGCATATTTTGATTTTTTCCTTGCATTTTTTTTACATTGTCCTCTAAAACCAAAATAAAGGATGGTAGTTTTATATTGGAACAAAAATAAAAAATATTTTTACTTAAAAAAACTTTTTATTAAATTTATGGTAACATAATATAATAATTATCATTCTACCTTTAGAGACTCTTATTATTATTTCCAGAATGAGAAAAAAAATAAGAAAATTAATAATTACGCATTATTAGCAAAAACAACATTTTCTTCTGATGTTTGCATAAAAAATCACATCCAACTTATGATAATAACAATTTTTTTATTACACATATTTAAAAACCAAAAACAGTTACTAAAAGTGATGTGTTATACGAGGGTTGTCCAAGAATTAAAGACCTTTGTTATGTAAAAAATTAGGAAAATATCATTTTTACATGGCAGATGTCGGGGAAGCCCGAGAATGACATGGCACAATCAAGTGAATCAGATATTTGAGTCGGGCCATGTCAAGGGTCAGAATAATAGAAGAGTATATTCATTCATACATCGTCTCGTGACCGAGTTGTTTGGTGGTTTGTCATCTCTGCCTATCCCTGTGGAGAAATGGTGTGATGGTTAGTAAGTTGGTCCGACATAGTCTCTATTAGGATAGATGTGCTGGGTGAGCGGTGGCACTAGGTCCTTAATTCCCTTAACGTACAACTCCCATGTCAAATCTTCTCACCTTTTCCTCCGTGTCATTGTCGGTCTCCAAATATTGCTTCAGGTGAAGAAAAATTTGTAAATTTTTGATTCCATTTTCAACCCAAAAAAGCCTCATATTGGTTGGAAAAACGGTTTGTAAGACCCAAGCACTTTCCACACAATTTTGTTTGTGAGCTTCCGTCAGCATTGTGGGCACCCAAAGAGCACACACTTTGCATTCATCAACTTTTCTGTATGTTAGACTTACTGACATGTGGGATCAAAATTGCGAGCTCACAGACTTCAACAGAATAATTGAACGCACCCCGCAGGCGGCGGGATTCGATAGCGGAGCGTTCATCTCAAACAGAAGCAAAGGTCGCACTGAAGCAGCTACCGAGCTGGATCACCGCTAGTTTTGGAGGGGAAAGTCGGAGCTGTACGCTAGTGCTGCCATATTTTGAGAAATAGCGTCCGCGTCGACGAAAATGAGTAAAGTTCTTTAATTATTGGACAACCATGTATATTTAAAAAAATTATATTGGTAAGTATAGTATTTTAAAAAATACTATACCACGTAACTGAATTCAAATGTCTTTCAAAATCAAACCAAGGTATAATTTGTATATTTTATAACTAAGTATGTAAATATAAGCGAACAGTTTGATACAGTTAACTCTGCAGGCAGCCAAAAGAGGAGCTAAAGATGTCATGATTTTGTTGTTAGGCTATAAAAATATTTTCTTGGGTTTTTGGAAAGATGAAAGTGATTCAAAATTAGGAAAAAACCATAAAAAGTGATGCACAGGATTACATTAAGTATTACACAGGTTTTGGCATTCATGGACATAAAACCTATAAAACGCCTCCGGATTCCGGATAATTCCATTATTGGGAAGAGTTACCACTAGTTGAAATTGTGATGTCAATTTGTTGCCAACCGTACCCATGAGAAGAGTTACATAATTCTTTTTCGGGGCCTATGTCATCTTTGGAGATGCTGGTGATTATTATTATTATATTAATTGATCTAAATAATGCTAAGTTCAGGGAACGGTGTTAGGTTGCACTGGTATTACAATATCTACAGTGGCGATGCCACCGGCTGCAAAGTTAAGTGTGTCGATCTGTTTTTAGGTATGTACATAAGGCAAAAGGTGTTAATATAATATTTGAATTGATAGATGTAGGTAGGGCACAGTAGGTGATGCACAACCCGCAGCCCACATTTATTGAGGCCCACTTGGCTTATTATAAAATATCACAAAGTTGGTTAATTTTTGAGAAAAAAAAAATCAAACTTTTCCCAAAGAGTGGACAGGGGAACATTGTTGCATTGAATATTTAAGAAACAAGATAAAGGTACATATTTCAGTAGCAGTGGAATATAATCTGAATCGTCTCTAAACAACATATTTATAAAGAAATTGATTTCAATATAAATACACTATCTAACGATAGTGAGTTTTTACATTGCATGCTTAGTTAGAGTAGTTTCACCATTATAAGATCCTTTACCAATTCTTTTATGGAGACCGGGTCTTAAACCAACAAGTAAGTGTGTTAGTGTCCATTCAAGACACATCATCGGCTGGACGATAGCGGTCAGCGGTCGGTGTTTAGGCAGTGCACGTGTTCAAACGTCCATATTTTGATCTAAACTATAGGAAGTTTACGAAGTAACATTTTTTGGTTAACTGTTATCGTGGCAAAACTTAGACGTGGTATTCCTTTACAACGACAAACCAAAGAAGTTATTACTAATGTGATGGACAATTCAAAAACTTATACCCAATTAAAAAATTTCTTGAGAAGATATCGGAAGAGACCGGCATATCTGCGATGTCAATAAAAAGGTTGGATGTGGAAAAAAGAAGGAATTATAGGAAAAATTCTAAATTCCCCCAAAAAGAAATGGAAACGTTTAAGTACAAATACTATATTGACGATTTTGACACATGTATAATTCGACAAGAAATTCACAACTTCCACAAAAAATATAATAATTATTAATTAAATAAATAATTAATTAATTATTTGGGAATTTGATTCATTCTGATGAGAAAGTATTTTTTAATTCGTACAACTTAACCAAGTATTCTGACAGCTTAACCATGAGGGCAGCTATTTTGCATTACCACAGCCGTTCTGCACCTGGACGGCTATGGCTTTACTCATTGTTCGAAATTGGTACCTTTAAATTAATAAATTAATGTATTTTTGAGATTGTCTACACAAACCACTTATACCCGTCTTATACCCGAGGATCTTATAGTGGTGATACTACTCTAGTAGCCAACAATAAAATTGGTACCTTTAAATAAATTAATGTATTTTTGAGATTGTCTATATGAACCACTCTACCCGAGGATCTTATAGTGGTAATACTACTCTAGTAGCCATCAATAAAATTTCTGGGTGGCATGATCAACAACAGTTTCAGTTCAGTTTTATAAAATAGAGTGATGGTTCTCTACCATTATTGAGCTACTTTTTACCCTAGTTTTCAGATCAACTTCTAACAAGAATCTTACAATATATTTTTTTGTTATTTTTTTCAGTTCTTCAAAATTTCAACCATTAAACCATTGATTAGCAGATATGCATGAATCTAGCAAAACCAATTTGTCATCTGACCTGGATATAATTTCAACCATTAAACCATTGATTAGCAGATATGCATGAATCTAGCAAAACCAATTTGTCATCTGACCTGGATATAATTTCAACCATTAAACCATTGATTAGCAGATATGCATGAATCTAGCAAAACCAATTTGTCATCTGACCTGGATATAATTTCAACCATTAAACCATTGATTAGCAGATATGCATGAATCTAGCAAAACCAATTTGTCATCTGACCTGGATATAATTTCAACCATTAAACCATTGATTAGCAGATATGCATGAATCTAGCAAAACCAATTTGTCATCTGACCTGGATATAATTTTGCAAATTTAAAATATGGCAAAAATAATACCTAACATATTTTCAAAATTCACAATCTTAATTTGCTTTGTAATCGACCGGTTGGGAAAATCGGAAAATTAGTCAATATAATTAAGTAATATGTATATTATTATAAAGGTTGTGCATCACTGATTTAACACAATCAAAGCGTTGAGTGATCAAGTTAAGCAAGAAGAGACTCCAGATGATTATCGAGAGTTTCAAAAGCTTTCTTATTTCTGAACACATTCATTTTGGCAGTTATCTTCTTCTTCAGCAATGTGGGATGAATTTCTGATATATTTTTGAGCGCATCTGAAAAAATAAAGAAAATGAATTTTAATTATTCATTACGCCAATATAGACGTTATAACAAGTAGGTAAAAGTATACAACAAAAATTATAGTCTGAAACAGCAAAAACTATAAAAAAATCATCTCTGGCATAATGAAATTTGTCTACTTGAACTACAGACCATGTTTGTAGTCATCATTACATAGTATAAAATGACGTCGCCCAAAATGTATGTGCGCATAGATCTTTTAAACTACAAAACAGATTTTCATGCGGTTTTCACCAATAGATAGAGTGATTCAAGAGGAAGGTTTATATGTATAATACATGCTTATTATAGTAGAGAAAAGCTGAGAAATTCAAATATTCAATTCAGGCAGCGGGCAGTTGGCAAGCGGGTGGTGTGGATTTAATAAAGGTTGGGTAATGGCGTTGTGTTTCGTTAGCCACAGCAACGTGTGGCCGAGTCTGTTAGTTAAGTATAATTAACGTTTACATTATGTAAATTTAGATATTAGAGATAATAAAAAACAGAATGTGCAATTCACACACGGTAGAAGTGAAATCTTCAGAAAAACTAAAGTAGACAAGAGTGGGGAGGCTACGAAGCACCGCACAAAGAGGAGACCGATTATACTATCTCATTCTCTCGCAGGCTAAATCCTATAGATGTATGTGTTTGTCTCTTTTTATTGTCGCTATCTTTCATTCCATCGAGTTTCAAAACTTAAATCTCACTTCAAACACTAAAGCATACAGCACTATCTAGCATCTAGCACTCTAGCCAACCGTTATTTACATAAATATCTCATAGGAAACTCTCACCCATTTAATTTTTTTTTTTTTTTTACATTATCTCCACACAGGAGGCCTTGAGGAAAATAATTTCCCTCAGGGCCTATGTCATCTGGGATGCTGTGTGGAGGGGCTTTTTGAGGAGAGGAAGGAATGAACATTGGTCTTGAAGTGACCCATGTTGTAGGAAGGAGGAAACACAGAGGCCGGCAAATCATTCCACAGCCGAGTTGTTGAACATAAGAACGAGTCGAAGAAACGACCCGTTCTCATGTGACAAATGTCAACCATGTACAAATGTTGGGCACGCGTTTGGCGTGTTTCCCGACTATGCACACGTGCCGAAGGGATCAATGATGCTAGTTCCTCGGAGCATCTTCCATTGTAATACCGGTAGAACAAGGATAGCATTCCCACCCGACGCCTGTGCTCTAAAGATTGCAATCCGTCTGTTAGGATACCCATTTAATGGTCTTTAGTTCATAAAATGAACTAGAGACCATTCGATTTCATCCATCCTAGCTGAACATGTCAAAAGGGATTAAAAAAGGGATGAAATTAGATCAGTTATAGGCCCGACAATACATTGATAAAACACCATTAGTTAAAAAAATTGACTGCAAGACAAGAAATTGTAGACAAAATGGTGGGCGCTGTGATCGTAACGACTACACCAAGACGTTTGGAAGAAAAAATAATGTAACTTTAAAAAAACACTATGGTCCAAGTGAATATTTTTTTGACATCTATATCAAATGCTATTCAGAGGAGATGATTGTACATCATATTTATTCTAAGGAAATTAAATTCAGAAGTCAAGGACAACTTCACATTCTCCAGAATTTCCAGAGAGCTTCTTATAGAATTCTAAAAGCCAATAATTATTACTATCTTCTTATATCTTTTATTATATCTTATCACCTTCGTTTCATGCATTTATTATCATATTTACCTGCTTTTCTTATTTATTTTTTCTCTTAAAATATTTTGTATATTATGTATTATAACCATTGACCTATGATATCTAGACACGCCCTATAAAATTCATGATGGCCCCTCAAACTCCCGAAACCAGAATAAAATTGGCTCACGGCCCATTTATGAAAAAGTATATGCATCGTATTGCACCGTTTAGATCGCACAGTTCTTAAGTGTTGTATCTTTTATCGGACTGTAAGGTCTACACTGAAACTAATTGGCATTCCAGCCGTCCAGACGGGGGTAAATTTTTTCAAACACAAAAATATACCACTACCGAATATTTTACAAGGTACATGCCGCGGACTTTATTTTTGAAAACGTAGTCAGCTATCAGAATACAGAAGAAAATATATGTGTTACAGATCGCATTTACACACCGCACTCATATAAGTGAATACAATGATAGTTTTTTAAATTTGTCAAGCAATGTTTCTGACGACATTCGCGCTTCGATTCGTTAACGCGGCGGGGAGCGGTGATAGAACGGGATTACCGCTCAGCGAGCGGGGGGAGGGTGAGCGCTTTACAGGGAAGGGCCGAACTGGTAATGGGCTCATTGATTAATTTATTTTTTAATTAAAAAACGTTTCTCAGTTTTTTTTCGTATTTTAAGCACAAAATATAATAGCCCATTACGTATTATTTGCTGAATGAATTTCTTTTTCACAATTAATAATTTTCTTAGTTTTAACCACGTTTATTGTTTATAAAAAACCGACATATTTCCTGATCAATGCTCACTTCCTCAGCGTTTACTTAATTAAAAAAAAAAGATTATGAAATAAGATTATGATTGATTCGTGTAGATTAAAAAAATATATATTAGTTAGTATGTATTTTAAAAAAGGATCAAAGTTAAATTTCGCCATCCCTTGCCCAGGCTGCGATGCAACAACGCGATGGGTAACGTAAATTTAATCTTTTCACCGCGGCGGCTGACTAAAGCCATTTCATCAAGTGGCTCACACCGCGCGGCGGCTGACTTGAGTCATTTTCAAGTTTCGACTTCGTTTTCTAAGCACATGTTTGCCGTATACGATCGAAATTTATATTAAAAATAAGAATATTCATTTGTGGTGCGACCTCTCTGAGAATTTTTATCAACTACTTCATTGTTTATCTTGGTAAATGAATAAAACCGAGAGCGCGGCCCCAGCCGCCAGTCACAGTTTTGAAAATGCGCGCGAATCTGATTGTCTCTTTCGAGCGGACCCCGTAGCGTATTAGTAATAATACTTGTGCGTCGATATCCACTTTGAAATCTACTTTATTTTTGTGTACATAATTATTTAATTGTTGTATTATTTAAAAATTGACTAATTCAATTTTAAAAACATCTTGTGTTGTGTGTTTACGTATGAATTTTAAAACCCTTTTTTTTAACAACACTCAAATTGTCGACACATGGCTTATCTGAAATTGATATTGAAGCAATGTTAGATTCAGAAAGTGTTTTTGAAATAAGTGATGACTGATGACGATACAGATATTGTTTTTGTTGGGCATTATGAAAGTTATGTCTCAATCCCGTCAGTTCAGCCAACAACTTCATCTGCTGAACCTTTGACTTTCCCATCTCAACCTAGCCGGCCCTGTAAATTCAGAAACCTATTCGTAATAAATTCGCAAAAATACCGAATATTTTCTGCGTAAACCAAATATTTGCGGTTGATTGCCGCCGTGACCGGTTCTTAAAACTTAGATATTCGTAGTAAATTTGTAAAAATACAATATATTTCCACGTAAATCGAAATTTCCGAAACCGAATCCCATCTCGGCCGCCCCACCAAATTTAGATACCTATTTGAAATAAATTTACAAAAATACCATATTTCCGCGAAAATCGAAATATCGCACCGGATTTCCTTTGCAGGCGGCCATTCTAATTCGGGAATTAGAAGTAAATTCGTAAAAATACAAAATATTTCTGCGTAAATCGAAATTTCGCAGCCGAATCACGTCGTGGCTGGCCCTCTGAATTTAGATACCCGTTTGATTCACAGAAAATACGATATTTCCGCGTAAATCGAAATTTCGCGGCAGATTTCCGTTGCAGGCGTCCATTCTAATTAAGATGTTCATAGTATTCGTAAAAATACCCACCATTTCTTTTTAAATCTAACATTTGTGGCTGTTTCCATAGAGGCCGGCCCTGTGAATTCAGATATTTCGAGTAAATTTGTAAAAATACGGTAAATTTCCTCGAAAATAGAAATTTGCGGCCGATTTCCGCCGCAGCCGGCTCTTTAAATCCATATAATCGAAGTAAATTCGTAAAAATACGGCATTCCGGTGTAAACCAATTTAGATTTATAAAATAATAATACGAATTAGGTCGATATCAACCGCATAAATTAACGTTTTACGGCGATTTACTGCAGTAAAATGTCGATCTTATTAATGCAAATTTATCGGTGAAAACAATATAAAATAATTTCACAACATAAATATCAATAAAATGTTAACTACTATATAAGTATCTATAAACTAAAACCATAGCATCTTTTAAAATTCGATAAAATTAAAATTGATAACGTTATTATCAAGCTCTGCAAGTATTTTAGTGTGTATTTTTGTTACAGCTGTTTCAGTTTACAGTTTGAAAATGGTTTTGCAAACATTATAATATTATCAAATTAAATTTTAATTAAATTTAAAAAAAAAAACAAAAAATTAAATGGAGTTCTACGAATTAAACACAAAAACAATTAATAAAAATAGAGCATCGGCGCAGTGGCCCTTCTTGACGCGTCTCGTATTTCACTACACGAGCAAGTAGGTAGCTATATGTTACGTCATACGTTGCTAGAAGCGGCCATGTTAGAGATTGCTTTGTTTGTTGATATTCACGGCGTGTTTATATTAACGCAATTATAACGTTATCTTCATTTCAGTTGATCTCAAATTAATGTTTATTGATACTTCGATATTGGAGGATGATGTTATCAAGATTTATTAATGTTTTTAGGATTAATCCAGACAATGATTTTGTTTTCTAAAAGGGTCTATGTAAAAATGACATTCGAAAAAGAAAGTGCCGCGTGGGGACGACTGCTTAGGTATATTTTTTTAGCGGTTAAAAGGTTAATTCTTGTTACAAGCTTTGGTTTGTTCAAAAATCTGCTTCCGATAAAATAAATTTTAAAATCAGTAAATAAGCTTCCAGATCCGTCCATAAAGAGATTAAAACTCTTCTTAGAAGCGTCAGAAAATCATTTGCAGCAATGTCTCTAAAGGGGCATTTGTGTATCAAAAGACATGGTTTTATTAATAAACATTTCTTTATTTTATGTACCAATCTTTTCATTTTCCAACCTTGTTTGGTGGTTTCCCAAATCGATCATCAACAAACTGAAAACACCGCAAATAACTCTCCAATTGAGCTAGTGGGAGAAGACTAAGTATCAACTATTTTTTAGCTGAAAACTTACTTTGAAAAAAAAAACGTTCCTGGTAGATTTCTGCCCCGAAGTTTCGAAGGAATATCCCACAATTAGTCCAGTCAATGAAAGGTCCAAAAGGTGTTGTAGAGTGCGTGAGCAGGAACCTAAGCGATTACTACAGAAACTTCACGCTCCACAAATGTAGATATTTTCGAAAAAAATCATTTTACCTCACATTTTGAATCAAACATTCCTTCATATCGTCTAAAATATTCATCAATGAAAGAAATTTATTTGAAAGAAGTTGTTAAGAATTTAATTCCCTTTTAGAATATACATATGCAAATTAATCTCTAACCAGTAAATATTTACAGCAATTTTAAGTTTTTTAGTAAAATGACGTCATTTTCAGAAAAAGCTGTTTTTATCTTATTACTGACACATCACTTTTGTTTGTAACAGATTGTGGGACTTAGACTTGGATTTAATTTATTTTCAGCTTGGATTTAGAAAATTACGTATAGAATAAAAGTTGTACATAATTTTATGAGCTTTTACTCATTATAAGAAAATGGTCCTCTGCGACGCACCGTTTTCGAGATATAAGCGCACATCCGAAAATTGGGACCTTCTCCCCCCCCCGCTCCCTCCCCTAGCTCACCACCTAGACGTCAGGACTATTAGTATGTTCACACCCTAAGCACCCTGAACAAGTTTCTGAAGGAATCGCTTAGGTTCCTGCTCACGCACTCTACACCTCCTTTCTTGACTGGACTAAATAGAAATACGGCTGCTCTAACCCATCTCCTTCCCCTCCCCACTACAATCAGCCTCACATCCCCAATTGGGGATGCCATAGTCTAACTGGTTCCAGGCGGTTGGGAGAAACCCATAACCACCATTTATTGGGTAACTAACACCCCTGCAATGGGTCTTTCCAAGTGGTTATTTACTATTTATTTACCACATATTTTTCACTAAGATAAAACCTTTGCCCAATAATAAAAATGTAGGTTTACCTACCGTTTTTGGTTCTAGAGGACCTGTTCAGAATGTAAAAACTAAAAATGAAAACTAAAATGTTTCATGTTATTTATTAATCCTTTCCCAATAGAGAACTCCAGTCCAATTTTTTTATTTTTTTTAATGAATAAAGACCTTCAAACTTAAATAACTGCATTTTTATTTTTATTTTTATAGTTAGTTTTAATAGTTAAAATAATTGTCAAAGTTTTAATTTTTAAAGACTCCCAGAAACGCACCGTGTCTATGGTGGTCTTTACCCACCGTCCCCACCGTTAGTTTTTTACTTTTTAAGTTGTCATTTTGAATCAGTGATGTCATGTCGAGGGAAATTTCCCTAGATCTAGGGGAGAAAAATATTTTTTAGGGATAAGGGAAATCAGGACAAAATCTAGGGAAATTTCGAACTCTGGCAAAAATTTTGGTAATTATCGGTTCGGACTGGCCACGCTTATTACGAATAATTTTTAGAAAAAAACTTTAGATTCGCCTTAATTACTATAAAAGGAAACTTTTTGGCTTTGGGGCGGCGGAAAATAATGCATTTTAATTTTCAATTGCATAAAACCAAAATTCACTTCGCGAACCGACGCAGCGAAAATCCGCGGCCGTAGCTGTCACTTGCTGTCACTGTTATGGACTGTAGCTGACTTCGTGGGATACCTACATGAAATACCGCGAATCACAAACCATGTTACACAAACCTAGCGTAGCCGCTAAGCCACTTGAAAACTGGGATGTTTTTCTTGCCTTGACGCGAGTAGGCGTTATAAAGGGCCACTTTCTTTTGTATCACAAACCATGTTACACAAACAAGCCCGCTAGACAAATTTCATAATTACGCGCCTTATCCCACGAAGTCGGCTACAGTCGTATTAGCTCTTGTTAATTTATCAAGGATACCAACATCACAGTGACATGTACGGCCGCGGATTTTCGCTGTGTCAGTCGCGAAGCGAATTTTGGTTTTATGCAATTGAAAATTAAAATGCATTATTTTCCGCCGCCCCAAAGCCAAAAAGTTTCCTTTTATAGTAATTAAGGCGAATCTAAAGTTTTTTTCTAAAAATTATTCGTAATAAGCGTGGCCAGTCCGAACCGATATTTACCAAAATTTTATTACATATGACAGTATTACTGGTATTATTTATATATATATATACGTATATATATTTTTTGGAATTCCTATGAATCTTAATTATTTTTCATGTACTTACATGCCATGTTATTTTTAACACTGACAACTCAAAATGATATTAGGGAACGTACCCATACTACGTGACACGTTCGGGGGGGAGGGGTCTTCAAAATACCACGCTTGTTACAAATGAGCGGCGGGTTGCTTATGATTTTTATTTTGCAAAGTGTTTTTTTTTTAATTTGGAATTCAGTTTCTAATTCACTGGTGAGTGTATTCGTACTTTTAAATTATTACTTCACGTAGCAAAAAGTGTTTTATTTGGAAAATCACGGTATTATTAGTATATTTACCAAGTTCCGATATCTTTCCAATTAATTATCATATTAATTAACATATAACAGGATTAGTGTTACACAATCAGGTGGCTACGTAGGTAATTGCGTAAATGTGAAATTCTAGGGAAATTTCACTTCTAACTGTTGGCAACACTGTGAAGAATCCAGAATAATCATGGCGGATAATGACTTTTAGGTGTGAGGTGTGTTTTTTATTCAAGATTAACTGCTTTTAATATAGAAAAACATTGGTAAAATGTCCACATTTCACCGCTTCTGTTATTGTATTTAATCAAAGTGCAATATAAAAACAATAAATCATGTCTTTCATTGCAAATACATGTGACATCGTGTTTTGTGTCAGGTGTTACTTTGTAGGTACATTGTTTTATGTATAATACATACAGAAACACTGGTATTTATAATACACTGGTCATGACGAGTGTGTAACAACTTGTATAAAAAGCCCTATACTAAAAACAATTTGAAAATACATAAAAACAAACGTCAAAATATGACATGACTTTAACCTCAAATAGACAACATTTATTGCAAATTGTCCGCAAATATAGCCCTTTTCGTAAATTGTTGAGGGCCTAAATTATGTTTCAATAAACACAATAACTATTATTTATCTAAATCTCTATAAACAGTATGAAAATAAACCAAAAACACGAAATGTTGAATTGCATAGGTACGCGTGCACTTCAAGTCATTTCAAATGTCAATACAATACAATTCACAGGTGACAGGTTAACTGTGACGTCACGGTTAACCATTTCAGTAATGCCAACTTAACGCTGTGTTTTCCGAAGAGGTTTAAAAATGCACTTTTTAATAATTTATTAAAAACTCTGCATTTAATATTATGAAATAAAACTTATATATTCAGAATCAGCGTTTCTTGGTCTATATGAACATATTTTTTTAAAGCCATAATATTTTTCACTGGAGTTCCTTATTCAGCCCTTTCTTTGGTTTCGTGACGTATTTTCTCGACGTTTGTTTAAAATTAAAAGAACACCTCTTATCACACAATGAACACTCTCGGGTTATTTTCTTTACGAGCGTGTACGGCTAGTTTATACCAAGTAGGATTGATAAATTCATCTCCATAATACGTCACGCGCGACATGTGATTGGTTGATGAATGATAAAACTACATAATGGGATTTGAGAATGAACTTTGTGATCGGATTTACGAACTTCGAAGCGAGGCGCTGGAATACGTACAAGAGTTGTATTGTTAACATTTACTTACACGGCGTCAATTTTACTGGCTTGCTACTAAGATAGGGCATATCTAGACAATACTTGATCGAAGATTATAACCCTTATGGAATGTGTGGGATTGCACTATTCTCCCCACATATCGGAATAAACGTTTATTTATTTATTACTAGCTGACCCGATGAACTTCATACCGCCTCAGAATCAATAACTGTTGAATTAAATAAAGTTTTTTTATTAACCCTAGAGTACTAATCATCGCCTGGGAGGCCGCACTCAAACAGTTTTTTCGTTATAATTTCAAATCGTGCCACCGTTACGACTCGAGCGCTCACCTCAACTCAGTGCCCAACGTGACGCAGTGGATAGCGGTCGCGCGTCTCGCAAGCTCTTGTCATTCCCGAATTACAGCGTGTTGGATTGCTTGGGAGGCGATCATTAGTATTAAAGGTAATTTTTTTTGAGAAAGTGTCATTAAAAAAGAATTTTTATTAAAGAAAATCTCATTAAAAAAAGGAAAACGAAGCATGTGCAACTTTTGCCCAGCAAAAAAAAGACGAATGAGTGTGTACTACTGTGTGAAATGCAACAAACCATATTGTCTGGAACATCGATCGCCTAATTATTTCACTTGTGATAAGAAATAAATAGACAAACTTCAAAGTTATGTGACATAAAAACTGTAATGCTAAATGCTACTTTTTTATAATAATCTCAACAGACTGGTATTGTATTTTAATAAAAATGTTTAGTTTTTAAGATTTTTGCAAAAAATTTTTTTTTCATACTCTTAATGTATCTTTGTTTTGCCAAAAACAGTTAGGTATGTGTTAAGTTTAAACCACTATGTATTTAAGTCTGTGTTGATTTAGAAAACACATTTTTTGTTATTGCATTTAAAAAGGCAGAGGTTGCTCTCTTATGTAAAAAACTTATTTTTCATATTTTAATAAAGACACTTTAAAAAACTACTTGTTTTTTTAGCCTCCCAAGCGATGATTAGTATTAAGCAAAAAAAAAAGGGCAAATATAGGGAATAAACACGCGCGAAACTGAAACTATAAGGGCGAAAGAGCTAGCTCTCTCTCATAATGGATTCCAGGCATCGATGGAAACAAAATATAAATTTTATTGGTAGGTAAAATTATTCTATTTTAATAAAGACACTTTAAAAAACTACTTGTTTTTTTTAAAGTAGCCTCCCAAGCGATGATTAGTATTAAGCAGTATAAAAATAAGATTAGTATTATAGGGTTAAGTTAAAAATTAGGTACACAATGAAGCAATAAGGAACTCCAGTGAAAAATATTATGGCTTTAAAAAAATATGTTCATATAGACCAAGAAACGCTGATTCTGAATATATAAGTTTTATTTCATAATATTAAACGCAGAGTTTTTAAAAAATTATTAAAAAGTGCATTTTTAAACCTCTTCTCAAAACACAGCGTTAAGTTGGCATTACTGAAATGGTTAACGGTGACGTCACTCTTAACCTGTCACCTGGTGATAGTGTGTATTGTATTGACATTTGAAATGACTTGAAGTGCACACGTACCTATGCAATTCAACATTTCGTGTTTTTGGTTTATTTTCATACTGTTTATAGAGATTTAGATAAATAATAGTTATTGTGTTTATTGAAACATAATTTAGGCCCTCAACAATTTACGAAAAGGGCTATATTTGCGGACAATCTGCAATAAATTTTGTCTATTTGAGGTTAAAGTCGTGTCATATTTTGACACTTGCTTATGTATTTTCAAATTGTTTTTAGTATAGGGCTTTTTATACAAGTTGTTACACACTCGTCATGATCAGTGTATTATAAATACCAGTGTTTCTGTATGTATTATACATAAAACAATGTACCTACAAAGTAACGCCTGACACAAAACACGATGTCACATGTATTTGCAATGAAAGAGATGATTTATTGTTTTTATATTGCACTTTGATTAAATACAATAACAGTAGCGGTGAAATGTGGACATTTTACCAATGTTTTTCTATATTAAAAGCAGTTAATCTTGAATAAAAAACACACCTCACACCTAAAAGTCATTACAAAGCATTCTGCCATGACCGCCATGATCAGTGTTGCCAGCCATGTCTTGTAAAAAGTCACCTAAAATATATAAAAAAAGTAACCTTTTTGTGTGAAAAATAACCTTTCGTATTTTTTCCAGTGGAATGGTAAAAAGTTGATAGAATACATGAGGATATAAATAAACCAATCATCATGAGGAGCTCAGTATTAAAGTGGGACATAAGCCATTTGGATTATTTTTGAGTAGAGCGAGTTTTTTGTTTTGTATATACCGGTATGAAAAATCTGATATTTTTTCTACCTGCATAACCTTGCCGGCGTAAATAGCGGGTACTCAAAATGCAAAAAGTCAGATTGAGCGATCAATCAGATTTGTCGAGTGAGCGAGAAGCTATGGTTAATTTGTAATTTTAACTTTTTTTTTTTTTTTTTAGTTTATTGAGGTAACAAACAGTAATACATATTTAAATAATAAAGTAATATATTACATGGTTGCATTAACCAGCGAAGTTTCCGGTAAAATTTATAATATATATATATATAAAAACATAGATTAAAACATTAAAGAAAACATAAAGTGGTAGAAAAAAAAAATATATATATATACAACAGAAATGAAAAAAAAAACATACAAATTATAAAGCATATTATAGGATATATAAATAATCCAAATATTGTTATTATAATAAAAAGAAGGAAAACAAACATAATGAGAATGAAAAAAAAATAATAATAACATGCAGCAGGGGTGAAGAGTTCGTAATTAACAATTTGTTTAAATTTTTTCTATTACTGATTTAATAAATTGGCCTGAGGAAAAATGAAAAATATCAGCGTCGTAAAAGATATCATTGTATTGGGGATTCCATATGACTGATCCGAATTCTAATATTGAGCGAAACGTGTTCCTCTTTCACAATAGTGTGAAAGAGAAACAAGTAAAGTTTTGCAATAAGTGTATAGTCCATGATTTAGCAAGCCGTTAGCCAGCACGAAAAAAAAACAAAAAAGCATTCCGTTTGACGTTGGTTCTGAAAAATCACCTAAAAGTAACCTTTTGAGTAGTGTAACCTGAAAGAAACCTTTTAGAGTAAAAAAATCACCTAAAAGGTTACAAAAGTAACCTTCTGGCAACGCTGGCCATGATTCTTCATTCAAACAGGGATGTTCTGCCCAAAAAAATTATTTCCCTAGATTTCGAAGTGAAATTTCCCTAGAATTTCACATTTACGCAATTACCTACGTAGCCACCCGATTGTGTAACACTAATCCTGTTATATGTTAATTAATATAATAATTAATTGGAAAGATATCGGAACTTGGTAAATATACTAATAATACCGTGATTTTCCAAATAAAACACTTTTTGCTACGTGAAGTAATAATTTAAAAGTACGAATACACTCACCACTGAATTAGAAACTGAATTCCAAATTAAAAAAAAACACTTTGCAAAATAAAAATCATAAGCAACCCGCCGCTCATCTGTACCAAGCGTGGTATTTTGAAGACCCCCCCCACCCCCCCCCCCGAACGTGTCACGTAGTATGGGTACGTTCCCTAATATCATTTTGAGTTGTCAGTGTTAAAAATAACATTGCATGTAAGTACATGAACAATAATTAAGATTCATAGGAATTCCAAAAAATATATATACGTATATATATATATATATATATATATATATATATAAATAATACCAGTAAATTGTCATATGTAATAAAATTTTTGCCAGAGTTCGAAATTTCCCTAGATTTTGTCCTGATTTCCCTTATCCCTAAAAAATATTTTTCTCCTCTAGATCTAGGGAAATTACCCTCGACATGACATCACTGATTCAAAATGACAACTTAAAAAGTAAAAAACTAACGGTGGGTGAAGACCACCATAGATACGGTGCGTTTCTGGGAGTCTTTGAAAATTAAAACTTTGACAATTATTTTAACTATTAAAACTAACTATAAAAATAAAAATAAAAATGCAGTTATTTAAGTTTGAAGGTCTTTATTCATTAAAAAAAATTTAAAAAATTGGACTGGAGTTCTCTATTATCGATGCCCAACTGTCCGCGTTTTGTTTTTGTCAGTATCAGAGATGGCGTTGTGCACAGATTTATATTTTTTGTGATTTTCTTACTTTTCCACTTACTTTTTCCACGGAATTTTTGAAAGGAAGCGGGTACTGGTGCCATCGCCCCGGGAACCATTTATTGGATAACCAACACCTCCGCCATAGGTCACCCCAAGTGGTTCGCTACGTTTGGTGTTTAGCAGGGGTACCCGGGTTCATGGGATGACTTTTGTGCGGGTCTTGGTGGCGGATTCGTCTGCCCACCTGCTGCGTGGCGGGCCGGATCAAGAGAGACTGGGTTGAGGGAGGCCTTTTGACCTTTCCAGCCAGATTCTCTCGACCAATGGGTCGAAAGAGTCCGGTTGGAAAGGTCAAGGTAAAAGGTCAAGGTAAAAGGTCAATTCCGGTCAGGGCAATGGCCTTGCACTGCAGTTGGAGGGATGGATTCATTCCCGGATACACTGACCTCCAGATTCCTACCAACCCCTCATGCCTTTTTCCTTCCCAGAACTTCCTATCCTACCCTTCCTTAAAAAGACCCTCCACACAGCATCCCCTAAGATGACAGGTCCTGAGTGGAGCTTACGTTAAAAAAAATGCGTTTCATTTCAGAGATTTATTATTTTTGTATTTTTCCTTTGGAGGGGTGCAGAGACATACGTTCACCGTTTGTCTCATTTTCTACTATTGACATTTAGTGTGTAAGAAAGAGGGGCAACATTATATGATTAAGAACAAAAGCAAAACGATCAGCACGTTGACATTTGACGTTTTTGAATTTTTGGAATTCACGCACAGTTAAATATTATACCTATCACAATATTGATGCAGTTCTTTCAAAATATGAGAATTCGTTACATACAAAATGTACGAAAAAATTAATTTTCTTCATAACTTTCATTTACGTATATTTTTGCGATGTTTTAATAGTTATTCTGTTATCCGGGGTGGAGACAAATCCAACAAATCAAAGATCGTCAAAATCGGTCCAGCCGATCTTGAGTTATAAATAGTGTAACTAACCCGACTTTGTTTTACATATTAAGATTATTATTATTTATTTATATATCTAAATATATGAAAATGAATGTTTCTTTGTTTGTCTCTTGTGCGTTCCTGAACCATTCAACTGATGAAATGAAACTTTGGTGGATTGTTGTGCACACGCCCGTGAAGTATATTATATATTCTGTTGAGCACTGGCATTGTAAAATTAGTATAAAAATTTACGATAGGTGGCGCGCGAGAGGAAGGGGAATCCGGGAGGCGACAAACGAAGGAGGGGGGTTTGTGAAAGGGGGTTCGAGAGAGGGGGGAAAGCAGGGAAGTTAAAAGAGGAATGCGGGAAGGAAACGCAGGAAGGAGGGGGATTGCGGGACACGGGGACGTGGGAGGGTGGAAGACGAGGAAGGTAGAAGGGGAACGCGGGAGGAAAAAAAGGACATGGGAACGGGGGTCGGAAGGAGACTCATGCAACGTTTGCCGGATACTTGCTAGTTATACATAAAATAACAGACCCAAGATTTCATTTTGGATGTTCTCGTCAGAGTCATCGAGGTGGATGAGCATGCTGCTGTAGACAGCCTCCAGGTGGGCGCTGAAGGTGACGATGTCGTAGGGCCGGGGGCTCGCCATGAACAGGATCTTCAGTGTCTGGATGGATGCCAGGCGAACCTTGTCGTTGGTGTCGTCTAGACGCTTCATTACCACTGGAAATACAATATGTATTATACTATTATGTTGGATTCAATTTATGAATCGACAAAATAAGAATACATCGCCGGCTCCCAACCAGTTTTAGCGTTATAACTAAAGTGACCACCTACCCACTTGTCCCGAAGAGAGTGACCAAAAGATTATATCAGGTCATATTAGGTCGGGTCATTTCAGGTGTTGGGGTAACAGCTGTCAAGATTGGTGAAACAGAGAACCAAAGATATTGAAATACAAGACATACGCTATGATGGCCGCCCCAACGTCAGCGGACTACCGTCTAATGGGAATAGTTTGAATATGGAAATAATTTATTCATTTATGTAATTGATTTATTGAAGGTACCAATACTAGTGCACATTGGTTAACAATATTGGCGAAGCCAGAACACCCAGTCCCACATCTTTGCTATGAACCATCAGTGGAAAAACTATATTATCCATAATAATTAAAATATTTTGCGATAAATTTGCAAAAAACAGAAAAAAGAGACTTTTTCTTCATAAATTTTTCTTTGTGAATTTATTAGCCAGAAATTATTACATGTTGTAAGTCTGCACAAGTTCCATAACTATTGCACTTAATTACAACAGTAAAGACTGTTAAATTCTGAGTATGTAACTACGGAAAATAGTGTGAATATTTTAAATACATATAGAGAGATTGGTTGAGGGAGACCTCTCTCCAACCATCGCCCTACACCGCAGTTAGAGGGATGGATTTATTCGTCTGTAACTCCTGGACACACTGACCCCCAGATTCTTACCCACCCTTCATTCAAACCATCGGTAGTTACCTAACCCATGCAACTAATGGCTTTAATTTTGTAGTTGGGGGTGTGGGTGTGTAAAAAAAATCTAAAAAACTATTCATACTAATTTCAAAGAAATAGCGGGTTAATAAGTCAGATACGCCTCATACGTCATACATATGTCTGGTAATGTTATATTATTGTGAAAACAAGTTAATAGGTCCGAGTGGTAACAAGAAAAAATAATTTCCTTGAAGAATAGTGTTTATAATGTTGGATACCTGGGTAAGTTTTATGGAGATGTTCATGGCTGAAACAGTTCTTCTTCTTGGCCAGCTTGGTGACGCAGCAAATGGCCCGCAGCGAGTAGAGCCGCGTGGCTTTGGAGTTGTCATCCACCAAACCAACCAACAGCGGCAGGAGCTTCTCCATGTGTGGCTCCAGACTCTCTTTGGAAGGAAATAGTTCCACTTGCTAAAAGAATAACGTGGGTTGATATTAAAGTTGTTTCTAATGGTGTACTAGCTCCGGTACTCTAGCTGCGTTCGCGGGCGGCACCCCGGGGAGGCGCAGATATTTCAATCTCGTCATAATCAAACAACTCATTCCCATTAATCAGTACAGCATTATGAATGTCATTGCATCAAGCATTATCTCACTAGTCGGGCGTCACTTCCAGTTCAGTGGAATTAGATTGCTTTCTTCACTTGTTTGCGTGTAACGAACTTTGATTTTCACAGTTGTTACATAAAGGTTTTTTTTTTTGAAATAGGCAATTCACCCTAAAAAGAGTGCGTGTAATTTAAGTAATTATTGTAACTACAGTGAAAAGACGTTTCGGGGCTAAAGAAGTTTGGTTTTTTCGGTCCCTTGGAAAACTTCTTAAGAGGGTTTCACTCAAAGATATTCAAATACAGAAGAGATATGCTATGGTGTCCGTGCAACTGTCGCCGGACTACGCGCTAATTAGCGTAGTTTTCATACAAAAAGAATTTGTTCATTTCGTTGATTTTTTGAAAATCTACATTAATATTGGTTAACAATATATTTTGAATAAGGAAAGAATTCGTTCATTTAGTTTAACGTTCGTTTGGTTTATTCGTTAATTATTTGTTCTTTTAGTTTATTTGTTAATTGGTAAACAATATCGGCGACACCCGGAAGCGCAGACCCACATAGTAAAAACAGCAGATAGCACATCTACTTATATTTCAATATCTTTGGTTTCACTGTATATTAGACGTGGGCAGAATGATTCCCCGGAGTGAATAGATTCAGTGCTAAATCCTATAGATGTATGTGTTTGTCTTTTTTTAGTGTCGTTATTTTTCGTAAGTAAAATGTATTTATAGCTAGCAATTAAATCTTTAAATTAAGCAGTTTTCTGTTTCACCCCTAAAGTTTAACTAATTTTATTTTATTTATTAAACTTAAAAGTGTTCCACTTCACGTGATCTAATATAAACATACATTTTAACATTAAGATGAGTATTTTATGACAGCTGGCAGCAGCTGATTGGCCTTATAATATAAGCAAATTTACATATTATATCTACCAAAGGTCTAAAAGTAGGTAGGTACTTGTATTCCAATATCTTTCGTACGTGTCAAAAAAAACGATAACAAGTACACCATTTTTGCTTCTAACTTTTCTAGCCGATGCTGCGATGTTCGGATTCAACTATGTGATGAAATTAAAGGCTTGGCCCACCAAGGAATGAGTGAACCGCACGGACGGATTAAGGGCCGGCATTGAGGAATGAATTAGTAACTTTTGACTAGTATCTTGTGTCTTACCTCGCAGTGACTTGATCAACTCGCGAGCTGCGTTTCAGACAGACCCGAGCCGAGATTGACGTGGGACGATGCAGGACGATGACGTCTGATGTCATTTCTGGGTCTGAGATTTACTAGTCACAAGTGAAAAAGACTTTAGTTTTAATTCCTGAATAAAGCGCTTCGGACAATCTTCGATAGCGACAGACTAGATACGAGTACCTGGGACGCGGACGGGACGGGACGACGAACGGGGACCTTAGGACCATCTCAGGACTATTGACTATGACAAATGATTAATTCCTTGACTGAAAGGGACGCTCGGACAACTCGGCTGAATCGCGGCCGCGTTTTTATCTACCGATTTATAGAATGGCGGCCGGCAGTAGCGGTATACGAGTCGTTCCCAATACCGTCGACCACTGCGCGGCGCGCCGCCCACTGAATAATATTTAAATACCTATGAAACATTATAATATTTAAATCATTTACGAAACACACTATTCACTGAAATAATTTAACAGTAAAATAAATGGAAATTAAAAATTTATGGTGCCGTTAAAAATTGCACGATACAAGGCCAAAGGTAAGGAATGAAGAATTAATTCCTTTTGAAATTGAGAATCAGATCGAGTGTGTCACAAGATTGAATTTATTCATTTAATTCGGTCATTCAATTTTGCCCACGTCTACTGTATATACATAGTTATGAAGCAATTGACCTATGATGATATAATAACAGAACATGAATAGAACTGAAAATTAATCTCAAATATTTGATGAATTGTTAAAATTGTTTTAAACAACACGTCCTAAGTAAGCACTTATTGACAATTAAAGTAAAAGCTATGTCAAATAGTTAATAAATCAGGTATGCCTCATACGTCATACATATGTCTGGTAATGTTGTGTTATCGTGACAACAAGCTAATGGATCCGAGCGGTTAATGAAATTAGTAGGATAAATCGTAAACATGGTAAGAGATGAGGGTGGGGGTGGCTGGTGGCGGGCCTGCTGCCAAGCTGCAGGAAGCCAACAGGGAAACATTATTCTGGAACTGAACATCCATGAATCCCTACAAGTGTGATCTAAACTAATTTTAAAGAAAACTGACCTTGCAAATTACATAACACTTGTACCATACTGATCTGACTATTTGAGAGGCGGGAATAGGTGTTGCTACCCAGGGAACCATATGTTGGATGTTGTGTGTTGTGATTGTCCTATTTTATATTTAAATTCATTTAGCACTGAACACTTTTACTTATCATTTATTCTAATCTCGATGTGTAGAGCCCTTTATCGTAAACTTTCGCGTCTATGCCACCGTTAACTAAAATATTGCAATAAAATGTCTGTCTAAAATCTCTTTTGTCTGTGGCCGCGTCAGCTTTCTATTTTGTGTCTATAAAAACGGCGTGTTTTGATTTTGCTTGTCACTTATTAACATTCTCTCTTGTTATTCTTCTTGATTTCTTAAACTCTGCTTGTTTAGCCGGAAATCAAATAGTCTTTCACTTCTGTTAAACTTTAATTAGTCTAAATTATTGTCGCAGTCAAGTGCTCAGACCAAAACCACTCTGTACAAAATTATTCACCCGAATAAACAGTATCAATATCCTAGGACAAACACAAGTGTTTTACTAAACAAAAGATTACCTCAAACTCTACTCTATCATCTCACTGTACCGTTCCCTGGTGTGGAACTGAAGGAAGCTAACAAAAGCAGCTCAACCTTACAACCTGACTGCAGCTATCTGGAGAGAACCACACCTGGATCTACGCACCATTTATTAGATAAGCAACACCTTTGCCAAATGTCGCATTAACGTTTGGTGACTTAGCAGACTGAGTTCATGGAGTGAGGTTTACCTAGGTCTTGGTGGCGCATGCGTCAGCCCACCTACTGTGTGGCGCCTTACACTGCATTGGGGAGGAAGGATTCATACACCATTCTTTGACGCACTGACCCCAGATTCCTACTTTTTCCTTCCCAGAACTTTCTCTCCTTCCTTTCCTTTTAAAAACATCTTCCACACTGCATCTCCAAAGATGCCATAGGCCCCGAGGGAAATTATTTTCCTCAGGGTCTCCTGTGTGAGGCTAAAGTAAAAAAAATCCGGTACACAAGAATGGTAAGAAGAATAAGGCAGCATTCCAGATTCACTGTGTGTCGTACTCTTGACTAGACCATGGCTACCAACTCGTTTAGCGGTGAGTACTTGAGCAGTGGCAGTTGTGTTCCGGGTAGAAGTTTCAGCTTATCAGATGATCCAGGGTAGAGGCAGGGGTCGAGTTTAAAGGCTCACGTCCAAGTAGAAATGCAAACGGACATAAGGAGGGTGCTGAATACCTGCCTCAGTAAAGTAAGCATTTAACAAACCTTTGTGCACTTGCCAAAGTCAACATCATAGGTGTCCTGGTTGAGCAGATCGCCGTCCTGCAGCACGGCGCACAGGCAACAGACGGCCGCAGTTCTGATGGACTCGGCCGTCTTGCCCGCCGCCCATACCAGGTTGGGTCTTATCGCATCTGAAGGGAAACAAAAATAGCTTCAGATCAATGCTTCCTTCCTTCTTCTTCATTCCTCCTCCATCACCACTACCACCACTTACACATGCGCATTGCACAACCATATTCTTTTTGAGCCTGCGTACCCCTTGACTCTCTTACTACAAATTTCTTGTACCCCTTACCCTATATCTATCTTTTGTACACGTGTAATAAAAGACGTTGTTTCATTTGTAATTTTTTAATACTCTTGAATTTAAGAATAAAGTCACACAAATACAATTAATGCAATTTTATACAAAGTGAATCACGACTTCGGGCATTTTTAACCAGTGAGTCAACATGCTTGCCACAATATTGCGTACCTCCAATTTGGCTTCGCATACCCCAGGGGGTAAGCATACCACACGTTGAAAACCACTGATCTAAGATTCAATCCAAGATCTAACTTATAAATTGCTAAAACTCTGAAATTGTAGTTCTCTTTTTTAACACCACAAAAGAGTCCCAACTGCTCCCTGCTAACTGGAGCGGTATCCCCAATTGGGGTATGTTGTGAGGCTGAAGATAGAACGGAGGGGAAGGAGATGGAAAAGAGAAAGGTGGGAAACTAATTGTGATGCAATGATTATTTGTGCAATAAATTATATATTGAAGAAATATTTAGCCCCTACCTTCTAAAATGACATTAAGAAATGACTGCAGATAGTATTCAGAGGCCAGTTCCAAGTTTTCATCTCTATTTAGTAGCACGGAGGATAGACTGGTAAATAGCTTGAGCTTCACTTCAGGATCTATGTCTTTAGAGGCCAGGGCTTCAACCAATAGCGGAGACAACAGGTGGAGATTTAAACCTAATGCAGGACCTGAAATCAAATGTTTTTGGATATACATATTCTTTTTTTACAAACATGTGCACACCTACCTACTTACTTTTATATTTTTGAAATTAATGTCAATAATTCAAAGTGTAATTAGAAATATAGTGATTAAACTTTATAACTTTTTTCCAATTATTCATCTGAGGTCAAACGGGTTTCAACCTGCTACGGGCATCTTCAGACTGGTCAAGAAGATTATAAGAAGCCCGATGTAAATATGTAATCTATAATAAGTGGAACAATGTTACAAAATATTAATCACAATATTTAATATATATGTATTAAATAAACATATATGTGTAATGTACATATATAATTGGTTCTCGAGGGCTGTCTGTTCCCACATAAAGCTAAATCGAACTTAAAAGTAACAAGGATTTAAATAGGAACACATGCTGTTTCAAGTGTACTTTTGATAAATTTTCCCCGAAATCATGTGAAAAAACGCACAGCATTGTTTTTTGGTGCGGTAACACCATAAATTAAATTTGAAAACCAGAAAACTGACAAAATAACTTTATTTCGCGTCGTTGTAGGATCTGATAGCTTTGTTTCTATAAAAATAATTGTGCGAGTATTTGAAAATAAATGACGACCTATTTATAATATTTACAAACAATATTATACGGAAAAAAAAAAAAACTTTCCAGTAGTTGTAATATCTCGTTAAATTTGATGCATCAGAAATTTTATGAGATCTTTCATCATGCAATACTGCGCCAAAAATTCAGGATCGTCCTAAATAATCATATTATTAACACGGGGTCAAAATGTTTTTGGTTTTCACTGTAACACATATTGGATGAGGAATTCATCATCTTCTATAATATTAATCATGATTTAATAATCATTGTAAGCGTGCAATTTCATACCTTACCTCCAACAGAACTGTCAAATATGTTAAAATGGCAGAGTAACTATTAGTTTTTGGAAAGTAAAAGCAAAAGTTAAAAGTGATGTAAAACAGGTAGTTAAATTAATTTAACTCTCGACAGGCCAAAATGCCAAACATAACGTCCGTAACCATGTGGTTCGGCCGATGACCCCATGATTTTATTTTGTTTTATGGGCATATAAACCATAGATATCCCTTTTTTCTTTTTTTTTGTTATTTATCCTATTTGTCCAGTAATTTTGAGGTCTACCTTCGGCCCAGTTGGCTGCAGGAGTTATTTTTTTTTTTTTTTACAGTTTTTTAGAGAAAATGTGTCCTAACTGGGGTACCCCGTTCTAAGGACACATTGTACAAGTTTTATTATTTGAATTATAAGTAAATACCTAATCTATGTTAGAATATTGCCAAGGAAAATTATTAAGTTAGATCTAAAAGAAAGTACAAAACAAAGAATTATTCTTTGTTGGGTTGCAAAATTGAATCTATTTTCTTCCTTCCCATGTCCATAATCCATATTTTTATGCTTCTTTTGAAGGCGGTTATTTTTTTTTGTGGTTTTCATTGCAAGAGGGAGTAAATTAAATAATTTTACAGAGAAGTATTCTATATTTCTTTGTCCAAAAGTCGTTTTAGTTGTAGGTTGGTAGAATGTATGTTGTAATGTAGATCTTGTGAATCGGCCCGAGTTTGTCTGTGTAAAGTTATCTTGATTTTTGAATGCGTACATTAGAATATCTTTTGTATATAATTGTTTCAGTGACATTAAATTCAGCGCTTTAAAAACATAGTCTGTAGGGGTTCTGATGGGTACTCTAAGTATAATTTTCAGAATTGCCCTTTGTGCTATGAGGACTGGTTTTATAGTGGAATCGCATGAGCTTCCCCATCCGATAAGACCATATTGTAGTTGAGATTGGGCTAAGGCATAATAGATTTTAATTAGCTGTTCTTTATCTAAAATGTTTCTTATTGTTTTGAAAAAATAGGTTAGTTTTTTTAATTTGTTGCTCACATTTTCCACTTGGGAGTTCCAATTTAAGTTTTGATCAATTATTATTCCAAGATATTTTATTGTTTGTATTTCATTCAATTTTGGACAGTTGCAAGGAGTTTCTCGGTTCACGTTTATACAGTCTTTATGAATTTTTATGTTTAGGTTTGTATTGAGGTTATCCGTCTGTTTGTGGATTTTGAATTTAATATAATTAGTTTTTGTATCATTTAGTGTTAGTGAATTTGAATCAAGCCATTATTTTACCCGATTCATCCCTTTTTCAGCTTTTTCAAATACAGTCTCCCATGACTTTCCATGGAATAGAAGGACTGTGTCATCTGCAAAACTAATGACTGAGCCGTGACAGTTTAGTTCACATAAATCATTTATATATATCAGGAATAAAATCGGGCCTAAGACACTGCCTTGCGGGACTCCATATTGGATTTGTATTGGTTGACTTGATTCATTTTGAATCCTGACTAACTGTAACCTTTCTGACATGTAGCTTTTAATGAGGTTTAGTTCACGTCCTGAGATTCCAATCTTTTTGAGTTTTTCTAGAAGATATGTGTGATCAATTGTATCGAAGGCTTTACTTAGATCTAAAAATATTCCGATACACTTATTTCCGATATCGAGACTATGTTTTATACTTTTTACAATAGAGGCGATGGCATCGGAGGTTCCTATATTTTTTCTAAATCCGTATTGATTTTCAGATAGTATGAAGTTTGTTTCAAGATATTGAGTGAGCTGCTTCTTTATGACTTTCTCTTCTATTTTTGAAAGATTATTCAATATTGTTATCGGTCTATAGTTATTTATATCCGCTTTATTGCCAGTTTTAAAGATTGGTATAACAGAACCCATTTTAAGCGTTTCGGGAAAGATACCCTCCATGATACATCTGTTCACAAGGTGGAGGAGTGGTTGAATTATTTCATCTCTAGTTGATTTAATTATTCTCATTGAGATGCCATCTGATCCTGTAGTTAGTGTTGGTTTCATTGAATCTATAATGCTTTTAATGTCATCTGCTATAACTGTATTTAATTTAAAGGTGATATTATTTGTAAGTGTGTTGTTAATTTCATTATCAATAAGGAGGTTTAATTATTTTTTTAGCTAAATTAGAACCCACCTTGGAGAAATATTCATTCACAAATTGAACTATTTCCTTTGGATTTTCTTTCATATTTAATTTTTGATTTGGTGTATCAAGTTCGGTAATATCACTACTTTTATTGTTTTTAGTGTATGTCATCTCCTTAATAATTTTCCAGACAAGTTTAGGGTCATTATTACAGTTTTGAATCTGACGTTTGTAATAGTTACCTCTGGCAAATTTTATAAGTTTAGAACACATGTTTCTATAATGTTTGTAAAGATTTAGAAACGAAAGATCAAGTGGATTTTTTTTAGTTTTTAAGTGTAATTTGTCCCTAACTCTTATACTTTTTAGAAGTCCTTGAGTAATCCAAGGTTTTTTTATTTAACATTTGTGTGGAGTTTGTATAGTGAATGATTCTGAACATTTATGAATATTTGTTTGAACAATGCTTGTAAATGAGTGCCAGCAATCCTGAAAATCATTAATTTTAAATAGTTCTCCCCAATCTTCCAATTTTAATAAATCCTTTAACCTGTTAATATTAATTCTATTTTTGACTATTGTATTTTTAATGTACATATGTGTATTTTGAAGTTGAATGGTAAGTAGCAGTGTAAAGTGGTCAGTAATATTGGAATGGTGAACGGCGGTACCATATGCTTTGTTTGTTTTTATCATGATGTGGTCAATATGTTATGTTATCAATTATGATATTTAAGAGCATTTTTATGATATTTAACTGTAGCAATTTCTTTTACTCTTATTTTTACTCTAACAAACGTTGAAACAGACAGCCCTCAAAACACTAATAATTGACAAAATAACAGCAGAATGAAAGCATGTCATCTCTCTGTTGTTAATTTAGGGAATACATAATTTTTTTTAAATTTTGTTAAGACACAAAATCTTAGGATTATTGTTTTTGATTGTCGATGTGTTGATATTTCATAACATGATTTACCTTTGCCAATTATGTGCATACAATGTATAACATGAAATAAAACAATAATTTACCAGTGTGAATCAAAATAGTATCCAGAATACATCTGTCGGGCGTGTAAAGGGTCCAGACATTGGCATCAGATGTGATATTTCCCAAGAGAGAAGAAATGTATTTGCAGAATAAGTCATTGAGATGAGACCCACAGTTAATTGTTGATCTCAGTTTCTCCAGAAGGCCTGAAATACATTTAAAACGTGTTCAAATACCCTAACATCAATATGATTAATATTTATACAACCCTACCAACAGCTAAAATAGGCTAAATGAATTTTTACAGATCACTAATTTGGCGCTGGTTAAAGCACAGGGCGTGCACAGATGGATGGTTCGGTTTATGTATGTCTGATCAACAGTCCCTCTCCAGTAAGCTCTCAACATGGCCGCCCAAATGGCTGACCGGTGCTCTGTATCGTGTTTTAAAAACACTTCTTTAAGGGATTAATCCAGCTAAAACATTGGTGGGATTTGGCCCCAAACCAAGTTAATTCTCAGTACGTAATGTATTTTCCAATCGATAAGATGGTGAATTCGAGAGACTGAATTTGTTCCATGCGGTTTCCTTAGTAAAAGTTCCTGACCTAAATTGAACAGATGGGAACATTAACAGGTTCGCTGCCGGCGACTCCGGTCGGAGCCATTCGGCGTCTTGCACTGGGTGCCTGTGGCTCCGGCCGGAGCCTTGAGTATTATGTCTGCACAAACAACAGTTTCCTGCCGGCACTCCCGGCGGATGGTTGTTTTTATAGCTGGCGTTGTTGTTGACAATTGTACCAACATTTTACAGCAATTGGTTTTCAAAGAAAAATTAGGTTATTATTGTAAAGGGCCATTGAAAAAAGTACACGGTAAGTGAAAAAATGAGTAATATTTACTATCCAGACAGAGAACTCTCCCTTGATGAGAGTATGATATTGTGGTGTGGGCGATTGTCGTTCAGACTATACATAAAGAATTAAAGCCATAAGTATGGTGTGAAGCTGTATATGTTGGCGGAACCTGATGGAACCATTTTGAAATTTCATGTGTACGGGGGATCGGCTGATGCAGATGTAGGTGGAAAGGGTCATGCAAGCAAAGTAGTCATGAAATTGATGGAAGGTAATCTGAATAGTGGTCATGCGTTGTACATGGATAACTATTATAATAGTTACCCATTGGCAAACAATCTGCTTGAAAAGGATACCTACGGCACAGGAACATTGCGATCAAATTTGAAAAACCTTCCTGAAGAAGTAAAAGAGAAGAAGTTGAAGAAGGGGGAGAACATTTCAAAATTCAGAAATTGCGTGCATATTGGAAAGTGGAAAGACAAAAGAGATGTTGTGTACATCTCAATGGAATTTGCGTGCATATTGGAAAGTGGAAAGACAAAAGAGATGTTGTGTACATCTCAATGGAATTTGCGTGCATATTGGAAAGTGGAAAGACAAAAGAGATGTTATGTACATCTCAATGGAATTTGCGTGCATATTGGAAAGTGGAAAGACAAAAGAGATGTTATGTACATCTCAATGGAATTTGCGTGCATATTGGAAAGTGGAAAGACAAAAGAGATGTTATGTACATCTCAATGGAATTTGCGTGCATATTGGAAAGTGGAAAGACAAAAGAGATGTTATGTACATCTCAATGGAATTTGATAACAAATTTGCCACCTTTCGAAACAAAAGAGGGCAAGAATCCCAAAAGCCATTATCTACAGTTCCTGGCCAAATTATTAGACGCACTGTATTTTTTTTGTAATTTTATGTTTCTTAAGAGTTTTTATGCAATAATGGTATATTTAAACTACAATATTATTGATTTTTATTTGAAAGAATTGTTGTAGACTACATATTTGGATTTATTTTTAACATATGGCAACACTGTGTTGACAAAGTGATACATGAACGTAAACAAGTACAAACCTGTATCAGTCGCGATCGGAATCGAGTCAGGTACGGACGTGTTTCTGTGGCTCTATGGACTGTGGTTGTTTGTTTAACAGTTTTATACTACTCAGTTATTAGTTTATTTTGTATGCAGTGTTTTAAAAAAGTTATTGGACTATTTTCATTATGGGTAGAAAAGGCGATCTAACATTAATTTCACTTTTCTTTAAAACTTAATAAACTTATGCTTTTCAAAATTAATGCTGTTTTATTTATGTCAAATAAATCGGTAATTGATTGGATATTTTTGTTATTAGTTTTTGGGGTATTATGCCGTGTTGCGCTACCTCCTTCTTTAGCCAGCGTTTCGGACAGCGTTGCAGTGTCCATCATCAAGGCAGATGTGTCAGATCAACACACATCTGCCTTGATGATGGACACTGATTAAAATTTGGGGATTTCATGTGTGTTGATCTGACACATCTGCCTTGATGATGGACACTGCAACGCTGTCTGAAACGTTGGCTAAAGAAGGAGGTAGCGCAACACGGCATAATACCCCAAAAACTAATAACAAAAATATTTTTGGCCGTGAAAATCTAAAATCGTATCTGATTGATTGGATAATATATAAAAAAAAAAAAACAAATCAATCTAAAATAATAAAACGGTACAATATCACCCGGTAATTAATATTTTACATGAAATCTTGCAGTGCGTCTAATAATTTGGCCAGGGACTGTATAGTCGAATACAATAGATATATGTTTGGAATAGATGGCTGCGGCAGCTGGGATGGTGATTCAGCTACACGACCTGAAGGAGGTGAAACGTATCCAGGACAGACGACCAGGAGCCTACCCGAGAATCCAAGTTAAATTCCACGATAACAACAAACGAGACCAAATATTAAAAATGCGGAAGAATATCGACGCTAAAACCGTGACAACCCTGGGCAGCGAAAAAATCTACATAGGAGAAATCATTTGTCCATACTTTAAAGAACTACTCTGGAAAACTAAACAGAAAGCAAAAGAAACTAAGTATATGTATGTCTGGTTTAGGGAAAACAAAATACTGGTCCGTAAATCACCAAATGAAAAAATAATCTATGTTAAGCATTCAGACGATCTAAATAAACTTATCTAGACGGTACATGGCACTCGCACCACCGGTTGTCAGTTATCTAAAAAGTCAATAAGTACTATAATACTACCAATTATCTAAAAATAGTTTCAACCGATGGTTACGGGTGTCAAACTGTTCTTAAACTTGATATGTAAAAATGGATGCTAAAACTAACTATAGAACCTCACATTCTAAATTCTATAAAAAAATTGTACAAAATAACCTATTCTCTCTTCAAATTGCACTATTCTTAATTCTCTTAATTATTGTAGTTATTTTAAATAATTTAGTACCGATAACATTTATCCAAATCATTAATCGAACTGATCTATTATCTATATTTCCTAAATCTATCTATTTTCATTTACTCAATTTAATTTTAATTCTTTTAATACTTATATTATACACTTTTATCATATATTATATTATACACCTCTATTACACTTTTATTATAAACTTATATTATACAATTTTACTCGATAAAAATAATTTACTTTGTTCAATTAGAAAAGCTTATTCAATCTACATACAATATTTAACTAAAATTGTAAATCATATTGATCATTTAATTATATTTTCTATACTTATCTATATTAACTTACTACACTTAATTTTACTTATTTTAATTCTTAAAATTTTGCAATTATGTGATTCCCCTAAAATTCTCATTTCTCAAATTAACTTTCATGATCTTATTTACACCTATTTATCTAAATTACCTTTTTATACCAAGTATTTTACATTCAAATGTTATTATACTACATGTATTTATTACCCAAATTATTTTAATTATTTTAACATCAAATTTTATTGTTCTAAATGTTTTTACTACCCAAATTATTTTAACTACTTTACCAACAAATCTTATTGTTCAAATTGTTTTTATTACCTAAATTATTTTATTTATTTTAACAACAAATTTTATTGCTCAATTTGTTTTTTTACTCCAAACTATTATAATCGTTTCTTATATTTTAAAAATCGTAATATTTCAATTTTATTTGTCATCTTAGTATTTATTCTCCTAATCGTTTCAGTACCTTCACTTATTTCAACCAACTTCATCCATAAATTTTAAATGTCTTATTATAAGCCTTCCAATCACTCTAAGTATGCAATCCTTTTAAAATTTTCAATTTCTACATTTCTATTTATTCCTATATCTAATGAAATTATTTTTCCTTTTATAAAACATATAATCTATCATTTACATTCCCTAAATTTATCTTTGTTGACTCAATTTAATTTTAATTAATTTAATGCTTATATTACACACTTACACAAATACTCACCAACATGGCTGAAAACATGGAACATATAGACTCGGACAACCAACACTACTGTATAAGTACAAACGACATTAATCTATGGACCAATATCACAAAAGAAAAAAATAAAATCAAAATATTGCACCAAAACATCAGATCGATTAATAAAAATTTTGATGAATTCACTATGTACCTAGAACAACTAGATAATAACTTCGATATAATTGTGCTGACAGAATGCTGGTTGAATGAAAAATATATTCCAAAAACAATTGAACACTACAACACACACCACACAAAAAAACACAAAAATCAAAATGATGGCATAGTCGTATACACTAATGATAAAATAAACACATTCATCCAAGAAATACATATCGTAGACTCCAACTGCATACAAATAACATATGAAAAAGAAACGTGTATTCTTGCAATGTACAGATCTCCATCCAAAAACAATATTACAAATTTCCTAACTGCATTTAATAATACATTAAATGATCTCAACAAATACAAAAATATCATCGTCATTGGAGACCTAAACATAAACACTCTACAAAACGGACACCCACAAAACTTAGAATACCTAACAATATTAGCACAGCATGGACTGGAGCCAACGATAAATGTTCCAACACGAGTCACACACAACACAAAAAGTTGTATAGATCATATAATGATCAAAACAAAACTAAAAACCAAAACCATAGTACTTGAAAGCACTATTACAGATCACTACATGAATATGATAGCAATAGATACCGAAAACACAAAACCTAACCAACATAAAATATTCACAAAAAAAATAATTGACTACACAAACTTAAAAGAAAAACTCAAAAAAATAGACTGGAGTACAATATACCAAATAGAGAAGGTCGAAGAGGCCTGGGACAAATTTACAACAATTTTAGCGCAAGAAATAAATAATAACACTACTCTAAAACAAGTAAAACTTACGCACAAAGCAAAAAAAATTAAACTATGGATAACGCAGGGAATATTAAACTGTATTCGTAAACGAGACAGAATTCACAAACAAATTAAACATACGCCATATGACATACAACAACTTAATTACTACAAAAGATATAGAAACATCTGCACGAAAATTATTAGAGTAGCTAAGGAGTTGTATTTTAGAGAAAAACTTAAAAAAGAAGAAAACAATAACCCAAAGGAAATATGGAAAATATTAAAAGAAGTTACATACACACAAAAATTCAAACAAGAAAATACAATCGAACATCTAAACATTAACTCAAAAAAAGTAGACGCCAATACAAATAAAGAAACTATAGCAAATCATGTAAATAACTTCTTCGCAAGTATAGGAAAAGTCTTAGCGAACCGTAAAATTCTCAACACAAACACGACAACACAAACAAACAGTTCAAACATCAATACACAACCGACACAACACAGATTTGCAATAAAAACAACTTCGGAAGAGGAAATTGACAAAATAATAAACACATTAAAAAACCGTATTGCTCCTGGATTAGATGAGATAACGACGGATTGCATTAAGATAATAAAAACAGAAATTTTAAAACCCATAACACACTTAATCAATCTAAGTATAACACACTCCTGCTTCCCTAGTACTCTTAAAAAAGGACTGGTGATCCCTATTTACAAATCCGGAGACAAAATGCAAATAACTAACTATAGACCTATCACTTTGTTAAACTCGCTTTCAAAAATTTTCGAAAGAGTAATAAAAAACCAAATTATAATATACCTGGAAGAAAATAAATTAATCTCGGAAAAACAATATGGATTTAGAGAAAAAATAGGCACAAAAGAAGCTTTGGCGTGTACAATAGACTATATACATAGCAATTTAGATCAAGGGTATAAATGCATAGCGATATACCTAGATTTAGCTAAAGCTTTCGATTCAATCTGCCACCAAACGCTTTTTAAAAAATTAGAAAACATAGGCATCAAAGGCAAGGAACTCCAACTATTAAAAAGTTATATGAGTAACAGAACACAGCAAGTAAAAATTAACAACCATATTAGCAAGCCACTGCCAATTACATATGGAGTTCCACAAGGAAGCATACTAGGGCCCGTTCTTTTCACTATTTACATTAATGAACTTTGCAGCATGAAAATAGACGGTGAAATAGTTAGTTATGCAGACGACACAGTTTTACTCTTTAAATCTAAGGATTGGAAAAATGCATACAACATAGCGAATTTAGGAATCACGCGAGTGAAATCATGGCTAGACTCAAACATACTTACATTGAACATATCGAAAACAAAATTCACAACGTACAGTATAAATAGCACAGGACAGCCAAAAAATAACACAAACACCATAAAAATACACGAATGTTTAAACACCAACATTTGCGTTTGCCCTCCTCTAGAAAAAAAAGAACAAATAAAGTATCTAGGAATCATAATTGACCATAACCTTAGATGGACACATCACATCCAACAAGTCACAAATAAACTCCTCAAAACGATACACATTTTCCTAAACATAAGAAACATATACAAAATACAACAAATGAAAACAATATATTTTGCTCTATGTCAGTCTATAATAGAATATGGAATAATTGCTTGGGGAGGAGCAACAAACTCAGCTATCGAACACCTGGAAATTGCGCAGAAAACGATCTTAAAGGTAATACTTAAAAAACATAGACTTACTGATACAGACCAAATATTCAACCGTTGTGACGTACTAGACATACGACAATTATATATTAAATCGCTACTAAATTACATTTTTGACCAAAAAAACAACCTTCAACAAACACAAAATATCACAAACAGACCAGTTAGACAAGCATACAAAGAAAACTTAAAAACTCCGACGGTAAATACAAGCTTTGGACAAAGACATTACCAATATCACGCTATAAAAGCATTCAACAGTCTAACACTTGAAAATAAAATTGAGGAAAACAAAAATAAATTCCGACACAAAATTACAAAATGGATTAAAGACCAAAATAGACAATACTACCAAAATATCATAGCATAAAATAACAAAACATATAAGTAACACACAAAACCAATATAAAACACAATCACCCACAAACACACAACACATATTAAAAATATCGTTTTTAACCTTATATAATATTATTTATTCTTAATTTTACGTTAATTCTAAATCTCTAATTTTTAAGTTTAATTTATCTTAATCGTATGTTTTTTATTTACTTTTTTCCTTTTTTTCACCAATATTATGTATATATATATTTATATGTATTGTGTTTAATTTTGTATATGAAATGGAGGCCTCAGCACGGGTAAACCACCCAGTGAGGCCAACATCATTGAATTATGTAAAATATGTAAATAATATTGCATCAAATAAATAATAAATAAATAAATAGATCGACAGGACCAGCTAATGGATTATTATCCATGCGAACGAAAAACTATCAGATGGTATAAGAAAGTGTTCATTCACACACTTCAGATACTTTTGATGAACTCATACAAGTTGTACAATGGATATTCTGGTCAAAGAAAAATACACCACTCTACGACTTCAGACTGTCTATAATCCAAGCACTACTTCCGCCACCATCACAACCTGTTACAAGTCAGCCTACCACATCTCCTTATAGAATACAGCTAATATCCAATAAATGTCCCGATAAACTTATATAAATCAAAATATGTTTGTTTCTGGATTTGTATATATGTCCGCTATGCGTTGCCATTCATCCGATTGCGATGAAAATTTGGGGATTTGATGTGCGCATGCCCGCGATGGTTTCTATATACAATAGTGAGTTCTTGCATCATGAAATTATGCATGGTTTCTATATACAATAGTGAGCTCGCATAACCGTTCATCCGATTGCAAAGAAACTACGGGGATTTCATGTGTGCATGCCCGCGATGGTTTCTGTATACGATGGTTTCTGTATACTCTGGCATCATGAAATTATGCATTGCTAAACCGTTCATCCGATTGCGATTAAAATTTGGGGATTTCATGTGCGCATGCCCGCGATGGTTTCTGTATACAATAGTGAGCTCTGGCATCATGAAATTATGCATTGCTAAATCGTTCATCCGATTATGATCAAAATTTGGGGATTTCATGTGCGCATGCTCGCGATGGTTTCTGTATACTATAGTGAGCTCGGGCATCATGAAATTATGCATTGCTAAACCGTCCATCCGATTGCGACTAAAATTTGGGGATTTCATGCATTACGCGCATGCCCGCGATGGTTTCTGTATAAAATAGTGAGCTCTGGCATCATAAAATTATTCATTGCTAAACCGTTCATCAGATTGTGATGAAACTTTGGGGATTTGATGTGCGCATGCCCGCGATGGTTTCTGTATACAATAGTGAGCTCTGGCATCATGAAATTATGCATTACTAAATAATTATTTATGTCAAAATTCGATAAAATATTTGAACTTATTTGAAGTACTATTAGAGGGAACTCGCTTTTGTACTTAAATGCATATGTCTCGGTTACTTTGTCACGATTACTTTGCCTCGGCGACTAGCTGACACTGGAACATTCAAACTGGGTGAAGCCAAAGGAAAAGCCGCCCGCAGGGCCTAGCAGCAAAAACCAGCGGAGCGGGTTATTAACTGCTAGTATTTGTATAAGAAGGGCCCCTTCCAATCCCCAGACTGTAATTTGCAATTTCCAAAGTACCCCATTTTTTCTTTTCTTTATTCATTGCTTTGACAACTGCTTTTTATAATTTGTGGATTTTTCGACCACCATGCTGGGCACATGCCCGTGTTATGTTATTATGCTGGGATAATTTTTTGAAGAAGTGAATTGGATATAAATACCTATTATTTTTATATGGTAATATGATATTTAACAGACATGCATATTAAGGAATATCATAGTATCTAGGATTTCAAAGGACACCACAATAGATGATATCCGAGCGCATCTCGAGAAAAATAATATAACAAACTGTGAGATAGAGAAATTCATCGCTAATTCTCAGGAATACGCAGCGTTCCGTATAGGAGTAACAGATGTGTTGTACGATAAACTTTTGCAGGAAGATTTGTGGCCCCGAGGAGTACCGGTAAGAAACTACCGTTACTTAAAACCGAGACAAAATCCGGTTGATCTTAACCAAAACCGAGGCAAACAAAACGATTCTGCGGCCACTAAATGACTAGAGAGCAGAGTTAAAGCAAATTCATTCCCCTGCACAATGTATTATCAAAATGTGCGGGGATTGAGATCCAAGACCGACGACTTCTTACATAGTGTTATTATACAAGACAACGACTTTATATTATTGTCAGAGACCTGGCTCAATGACAGTATTCATAATTGTCAACTGTTCGATCAACGATATGACGTCTTTAGAAAGGACAGAACTTCAGGCCAATCAAGAGGAGGAGGAGTGCTACTAGCCGCGAGACGTGACCGCGTCAATCAATGCCAGAGACTCATGTTTCTAGAAAATGATGGCGAAAACTTATGGATTAAGGCTAAAATAAATGAAATTAGTATTTATATATGTATAGTGTACATTCCACCGGCTTCTCAGAGAACTACTTACTCTGATTTTTTCGATAAAACCATAGCTAATTTTAACTTTTTAATAGATAAAAAAATTATTATTGTTGGCGATTTTAACTTACACTCCTGTGTGAGTCACAAAGCAACTCAAACAGATTTGTTATATTTTATGGAACTATTTCAATTGGAACAGAAAAACTTAATCACTAATATAACGAACAGGACACTGGACGTTATTATCAGTAATTTTGACTTAAAAGTGTTCAAATCAGTATACTCACTTGTTAATGAAGATTCATACCACCCATCTTTATGTATAGAATTCGCGCTTAATGTAAGCAAAGCCTATTGTCGAAATTTATTAAATGACGACAATGGAAATTGTGTTAAGCGAGGATGGAACCTAGAACGTGGTAATTTCGAATATTTTTATGTTTACTTGAATTCTCACGACTGGAAACCCTTATTAAAACTTAAAGATGCAGATTTAGCAGTAGAATATTTTTATAATGTAATTTATGACCTTTTTGACATGTGTTTTGAGAGAAAGCGTGTACCTTGTTTTAAAAGAAGATACCCTAAATGGTTTAGTGGTGAGATTATTAGTGACCTGAAAAGGAAATGCAAACTTCACAGAAACTGGAGGCGCACCGGATTGATGAGATATCGGGAAAAGTTTTGTATTCTACGATCTAAAATCAAACGTAGTATAAATATTGCGTATACGGATTACATAAATAATATCGAAAAAAACGTCAAGAATGATCCGAAATCCTTCTGGAAATTTGTATCCGAAAAGAGGAAAGACGGTGGGTTTCTAAACTCAGTGTCATGGAACGGAAGTACTCATACTGGGCCCGATATTCCGGAAGCATTTGCGAATTACTTTAAGTCAGTCTATAGCGAACATAATGCAGAATTTGACTCATACACCCCAGGCGGTTACTCTTCACTAGCTCAAAATGTTGAAATTTTAAGTGTAAATAAAAATGATTACCTAGCTGCAAATAAAAAACTGAAACCAAAAAAATCTGTTGGACCGGATTTTATTAACACAATTGTCCTGAAGGGTTATGCCGATCCGTTAATGGTACCGCTTTTACATATCTTTAATATTTCACTTAACTCCGGTAAATTCCCCGACCGTTGGAAAATCTCAAAGGTCACACCCTTACACAAAAATGGCGATAAATCATGTGTATCTAATTACAGACCTGTGGCAATTCTTTCGGCACCGGCCAAATTATTTGAACTCGTGATACAAAAACGTATATACTATAAAGTAGAACCATTTCTCATAAACCAGCAGCATGGGTTTAGAGAGGGCAGGTCTACGACGACCAACTTAATGGTATTTACGGATTACGTCTCAAATATATTGGACAACAACAAACAAGTAGATGTCTCATATAATGATTTTGCGAAAGCTTTTGACAAAGTAGATCACCTCATATTACTGAATAAACTTGAAAGCTTCGGCTTCTCATACATGTTGCTTTTGTTCTTTCATAATTATTTGTCTAACAGAAAACAATACGTTGTTTACGGGCAGTTCACATCGAAACTCTACGCCACAAATTCTGGGGTCCCTCAAGGGTCTAATTTAGGACCACTTTTATTTTTATTGTTTATTAATGACATAGGGTTGTTTATAAGATTTGTAAAATTTTTGTTATTTGCGGATGACATTAAACTATACACCTGTATAACAACAAATGAAGACTCCATTCGTCTACAAAACGATATCGACGGTATAGTAGAGTGGAGCCATCAAAATAAACTTCTTTTTAACAGTAGTAAGTGTACAATTATGTGCATTACAAGGGCAAAGCGTACTTTATATTTTAACTATAAAATGTCTGGTACCTCTATAAAACATATCTCGATAACGAAGGATTTAGGAATCACTTTTGACACGCGTCTGACTTTCCGAACTCATATCGATTCGGTGTGCAACTCTGCAATGCGAATGCTGGGTTTTGTTATATGTAATTCGAAATCTTTTACGAATACGGCAGTCATAAAAATGCTTTATTTTACTCTGGTTCGCAGCATTCTTGAGAGTGGATCGATAATATGGGGACCCGAAGATACCCTTTACTCAAATGATGTAGAAAAGGTGCAAAAAAAGTTTATGCGATACCTCTACATGCGAGAGTTCGGATATTACCCTTTATTGTATCCCTCTGATTTTCTCGCTGGAATGCTGGGGATAGAACGTCTAGACGTCAGGAGAAATATTGCAATGGTGTTAGTGGCGCACAAGCTACTAAATGGGCACATTTGCAATCCAGATATTCTGGAACGAATTTCTTTTTATGTCCCTGATAATTTCATCAGAGCTAGACAGCACAGATTATTTATTTTTCCAAGGGGCAGGACCAACCTACCAATGATCATGCCTTTGGGGAGAATAACTACTTTGTTAAATCACATTTCTTCTGTGATTGACATTTTCAATTTGAACCAAAGAGAATTTAAGACAGCAATAAGCATACTATTTACCAAATCTGGCTAATCAGATAGTATTGATGTACTTACCCATGCAAATAAATGTATATACTTACTTATTATAAACTGTAACTTATAAACTGTTATTTGTGAAATGTAAATGGATTATACTGTTTTTCACAATAAATCAATAAATAAATAAATTATTAAACTGAAATTTAATTATATGAACGGCATAGGCGAGTTTGATATACATACCCCCCCACCCCCCATAAACACAAGCCCTGCTTATTTATGGAAGTAAATCGAATATAAATATTATGTTATTAGTTATTGTATAAAATTTATTGTAATTTATGTATCTTTTTGTGAATAAAAAAAAATATATACAACTTTTGGAAATTAGTCGCTTTGTTTAATAAAAATCATAATATGAACTAAAAGAAGTCAGAATGAAGCCAACTCAGAAAAGTCATTAGAAGTAATGAAATTTTTTTTTAAATAGGTTACCTTAGATTAGGGTTATGGGCTATTTTAAAATTATTTTTTTCATAGCTTTTAATGACTTTTCAAAGACATGTTGAGTTGACTTTATTCTCAGTTGGTATGGAACCAAAAGAATCAACTTACATAAAGCTTTATGTTCAATTTCTGTTTCAGACGGCATTGAATATACTGTGAAGATAATGTCAAAGAGATCCTGAGGAACTTTTTGGCAATCCTCTTTGCAGACATTCAAGATGCTCTCGCATGTGTTCAGCAAATTTATTTGGTATTTATCCTGCAAATAAAATTATTTTCCATTTAAATATTTTTTCATTATTTATTGCATTACATTAGAAACATTTATAAAGCAAAAAAAACATAGTACATAATAATATTGCACAATAACTGAAAAAATTCCACATTTTTATTACCTTGATCTTCATTTTAACATGTTTATTTTTAGTAATAAACAAAGTACAAAATAATAAAAAATAGAATTTTATAAAAAAAATATTAACCTATCAGACACAATTTTTTAAAAAGAAGCTAAAATTCTCAAAAAATGTGACTTAGTTATTGCCTTCCGTGGAAATAATATTTTAGGATCATCTCCCAAAAACTCGAAAAGTAAAGTACCCAAACTAAAACATAGCGGCATTTATAAACTCCAATATGACGAAAACAACACTGTTTATGTTGGACGAACTGGCCGATCCTTTAATACTAGATTCAAAGAACACATGCGATTGTTTAAAAATGATGAAATCACTAACTTGGTGATAATAATAGCTAACTCCGTTACATATACAAAATAAAGGCCGTAAACTCAATCTTTTAGAGCAGTTCGAAATCAAAAAAAATTCTAATAATTCGAAAGTTATTTTTGATAAATGAACAAAAAAATATAGTTCGCTCGCCACTCTTAGATATGTTTAGCCAATTTCAAATACTTAATTATGCTGGAAATGAAAATTCATGGTTCATCATTTGGGAATAACTCACATAGTGACTAGACTAAAGACCTTCAGTCCAATTTAAACAATGCAGTAATTGGGGAAACTTTAAAAGGGTAATAACCATTAATGATTGCTGTCATTTTACTCGGAAATCAATAAGGGAATAGGTAATAAAAAAAAACAATAAATTTTTTGTTCGTAAGTACATTACCTTCAGGTAATTTTTCACAAAAACAATATACATCCTATACAGTGGCAGTTTTCTCTAAAGTGCGTTTGTGCGCTGAACCCCCATTAAAAAGATGATAAAATAAAAGAAACTTGTTTTATAATAATATACATATAATCTTAATATATAAAACAAAGTCAGGTTAGTTACACTATTTATAACTCGAGAACGGCTGGACCGATGTTGATGATCTTTGATTTGTTGGATTTGTCTCCACCCCGGATAACAGAATAACCATTAAAACATCGCAAAAATTCACGAAAAAGAAAGTTATGAAGAAAATTAATTTTCCCATACATTTTACATGGAACGAATTCTCATATTTTGAAAGAGCTGCAGGAATTTTATGATAAGTACCTATAAATATTGAGTAGTGAATGAGTTCCAATAATTCAAAAACGTCAAATGTCAATGTGCTGATTGTTTTGTTTTTATTCTTAAACATATAATGCTGCCACTCTTTCTTACACACTTAATGTCAATAGTCGAAAATGAGACAAACGGTGAACGTATGTCTCCACCCATCCAAAGGAAAGATACAATCATTATAATAAAAAACCCTCACACGTATAAAGAAAATGAAAAGCAAAGTTTTTTTTTACATCAGTTCCACAACACATGAGGCCCCGAAGAAAATTATTTTCCTCAGGACCTGTGTCATCTTAGGGGATGTTGTGTGGAGGGTCTTTTTAAGGAAGGGAAGGATAGGAAGTTCTAGGAAGGAAAAAGGTATGAGGGGAGGGTAGGAATCTGGGGTCAGTGTGTCCGGTAGTGACGGACGTATGAATCCATCCTTCCAACTGCGGTGTAAGGCGTTGGGTCGAGAGAATCCAGCTGGAAAGGTCAAAAGGCCTCCCTCAACCAGTCTCTCTCGATCCAGTCCGCCACGCAGCAGGTGGGCAGACGCATCCGCCGCCAAGACCCGGACAAACGTCACCCCGTAGCGAACCACTTAAGGTGCGATTCCTAAGGGTGACCTATGGTGACGTATGACAGAGGTGTTGGTTATCCAATAAATGGTTACCGGTTCACAAATTATCGTAATTGTTGCGAACGTCTTTATCGGAGAAATAGAAGACGAGGAGTGTTGACTCAACTTCCTCGTTTTCTTTTTTCCCGTGGCTCTGCGGGCACCCTTCCCTTCAGCTGGCATTATAGAATGTTAGCAGAAACGGCTGAGCTACGTATTTACGCTAAAGCACCGTACCGTTTCCCCCTCCGCTCCCCGCTGCCGAGCCCACCCGCACCATGCCACGGTGGGCGCTCTGCCGACCAATCAGAATGAAGATAAGCATTTGGTCGGTAGCTTATGATTTGATATTGTTTTGTGTAATGTTCTTGTTTTGATTTACAGGAGTTCGACCTATCATTTGACGAATAAATGATAATGGGAGGTAGGCCCAACTCCACTTTACATAATTAGATAATAAGTAATGTTGTAAATCTAGTTATAAGTGACATATTTTGAATTCCCCTGAAAACTGTAGGGCCGGGGACCCACAAATATTTTGTATTTTTATATTTTTTGAATAAATAAACATGCTGGACGGAGATTGTTTTGGTTGGCAGAGAACACAGAGAAAAGGGTAGCCCCAAAGGTCCTAGCGCCTGTCACGCGAATTGTTGGCGGTGGTTACGACCTCCGCCCCGCTAAACACGGCTAGCCAGAGAAAGGAGGCAGCCGGCCCATCTCGCTCTCGCTGAACGCGTGCGAGGTGGGTTTCGTAATAAATACGAGGGTACCAGCCCTTAGCGGACAGAACACCGACAGCTACACTTCTCTCTGCCAAACCGGACTATCTCTTGACGGAAATTCACCTACAATCTGGACTTTGATTTCACGAGAGACCCAGCGGCTGATATAGACTACCCGGCCCCCTATGTTACAGTCTATGTGAGTGGCGGACTCGTCCCTTACAGTAATTAAGTGGAAAAATAAGAGAATCACAAAAAATTTAAATCCATACACAATGCCATCTCTGATACTGACAAAATCAAAACACGGACAGTTGTGCATTGATGATTGCTTCATTGTGTAATTTTTGACTTAATAAAAAAACTGAATTTAATTCAACAGTTATTGATTCTGAGGCGGTACGAAGTTCGTCGGGTCAGCTAGTATTATTATAAAACAAGTTTGTAATCATTATAAAACAAGTTTGTAAGCATTATAAAACAAGTTTGTAATCATTATAAAACAAGTTAATAATCACATTATAAATAGGGCTCCTTTAAAATCCGTATTTAAAACTCGCGCCACCGCGTCGAAATCGGTACCTATTTCCATTTTGTGTGTGATGTGTTCCGCACAAAATTCTCTATAGAAGAATATCCTGGCCCATACAGATCCCTCTGACGGTGATTTGAACGAAACTATACATTTCTTTACCAAATTCATGCACGCTTGGTGCGTCGATCACGAGTCAAGTGATACCACGTGATCTCAGATCTTTCACGAGTAGTACCGATCGAGTTCGTCGCAGAATGACCATTGCCTTTGCACCAGATGAAGCTATACTAAACTTGAAATCCTATTTAGATACTATTTAGATTAATCTTTACTACGACTTGGTTTACATTATGAACATCAAAAAATATGCACGGATAAATTGAACCTTTTAGTACCTTTTGTATGGATTGGAATTACAATGAAGTTATTATTTACGTAACAAAAAATATAAGCGTAAACTAATAAAGAAATGTTTTTTCATGACTTAAGTAACTATGAAGTAATAAGAGAACAATTTTAAAAAAATACCCCTTTATGGCTAAGACTATTTTTGAAATTTTTATGATCTAACTTTTTTTCATTCTTATAAAATTATGCACAAAATAAATAAAAACCATTTTGGCGCGAACTTGCCTCGTGCAAAAAAGACGCTCGATTTTAAATTTTGAAGGCGTGAGAATCAAAATATTTCTAGCGTTTATATTCCTCTTTTTATATTATATTCGGCAAACATCGCATTGTCAAGTCGCTAGTTATGTTATATCAAATTGAAAATGGTTGCGTTCATAGGTTGTCGCTAATATTCTGTCATATTTAAAAAAAAATCGCTGAATACAGTGTTGTGTACATTAAAAAATAATGCTAATAATATAAAAGAAAAAAGGTTGGAAATTAAAAATAAAAGGCCACCGCGTCCATAACAATAATAATTAGCAACGTGCATTGCTGTGAAAAAGATTAAGCAATTTAATTCCTCTAAATGTAAATTTTGATTAGGTATATCTCTCTTGGATTTCCGAACCCCCTGTTAAAAAGATCACGAACCGCCAGTGATCCTTTACAAATCATCCAAATATTATTATCTAGAAATAACATAAATAAATCGTCTGTGGTGGTACAACCACAGTTGGATAATGCCTTCAGAAGGCGAAACAGCTCTCACACATAATAATAATTCCTTAGCAGAACTTGTTTATAAATTAAATAATAAGATTATTGAATATATAAAGGAAATAAAAATAAATACATAAAAGAAATAAAAACAAATATATAAAATAAATTAAAATTAAAATGAAGTTCCACAAATTAAACTTGATCACAATAAGTAAAAGAAGAGTATTTATGAATGTGAATGAAGGAGAATGTGTTAAGACAGAGTCGTGAGGACGTCCAATGGTACGGAGAAATGGCGTAATTATTATGTAGTAAAATAATACATCAGTATTTTTTACCTTTCGGATCCTACAATGAAGTGGTTTTGAAAGTTTTCTAACTATTTTCTTAAGGTATCCGTCCTTCAGCTGGTCAGGTTTTGAACCTTTGATAATGTTAGCCAACACCCCCAAGCATGGCCAATTGTCCACTTCTGTCTGCAGCAACTCCCACCAGACTTTGGGCTCAACGAAATAACCAAATAATTCTGAAGCACGATAAACCTGTTAGAAAATAAAGCAAACAAAATAAATTTTTTAGAAATTTAGTGTCCGACCGCACTTTCGGCCGAATCTGAGACTGAGGCCGAAATTCGGTTTCGGTTTCGGCCGTAAAAACTAGTTTCAGTCGGACACTAAAAAAATGTCTTAATGTACAATATTTTGCGAGAATAGATGCAGGGACCTTCCAGACTATTTGGTTGGGCTTTTTACCAGATGAGGCTATTATAAATTTATGGGCATTTTTGGGTAGGAATGTCCGTCTAAAAGGATTCCGCGAGACTTTAATTACATGATATGTATTGTACAAGGGTGGATCAATAAGTACTTAGGAATGAAGATGCAAGTTTATCTTCATTTAGGTAGAACACTTTTCCCAACATTTCTACCATTTCTTTAACCCCTCCAAAAACTATGATTTGTCAAATTCTTCAAAATAAGATAAGATTTTTTACATATTTATAAAAAAATTTACATATCCGTCTTTTATATTTTTCCTAGGATATCCTGGTTAAAATGAATATATTTGAACATGACCTTGACAGCCTCTGTGGTCGAGGGGTAAGGCTCTTGACTTGCAACCCGCAATCCGAAGGTTAATTTGTGTTATTTCACAATTAATTCATTTCAAATATTATATATGTAGTATATTTGCGGCAGGTTCCAGAATGGAAGATACTCTCAGTATTGCCCTGGTGTAAGACCACCATTCAGAATCGAAATATTGCTTAAAATGGCTTTAGCCATCTTTGGGGGCCAAATTTGAATAGACAGGTACTTCCCCATCTTCCTCTTCCCCATCTCCTTCCCCTACCCACTACCTTCAGCCTCGCAATATACCCCAATTAGGGATCCACTCACTGGCTCCAGACGGGAGCAGCTGGGACTCATGTGAGGTATTCACATAAAAAAAAAACGAGAGTCTAGAAACATTACGATATATTATTTCTTGTTAGGGAACGTACCCATACTACGTGACACGTTTAGGGGGGGGGGGGTCTTCAAAATGTCACGCTCCATACAAATGAGCGGCGGGTTGCTTAGGTTTTTGGTCACCGGGAGGGGGGGGGGGGGGGGGTTAAAAATTGCAAAAAGTTGGTCACGTAGTATGGGTACGTTCCCTTAGGTGAATAAAAAAATATTTTAGTATGTCATTATGTCACAAAATACAATAAAATCAGGAACGTATGGTGAACTAACAGCAAATCCATACATTTGCCGGCATACTATTGGTACAAATGTCAGAAATCCATCCAGGATTTCTAGGCAAGTAAAGGGTTAAACAATGCACAGAAGAATCTTTTATAGTAAAATCCCGAATAAAAAGTTATTCGGGATTTTACTATATTTTTTTATTACATATTTCTTTAAGACGGGAACATCCAAAGCGATTTGGCTTATTAATGTGGTATATTATCACAGCAACACCTAGGTAAGCAGGTGTAATTTATACATAAATTTAAGCATGAAACTGATTGAGGAAAGTTGAAAGTAGACCGAATGCAGTAGAAATGAGAACCTGAAAAAAACCGTGCAATCAAATAACAAATGAGAAGATTCGAAAATTATGTAAGGCTGATGTGTTGGACATGTTGGACAGAAAGAGATGTTGATAGGCCCGAGAAGAACGCATGATTAAGTGAATCAGAATCAGGTCATATCAAAGGTTGTAATAAATAAATATAAATAAATAAAGGTCTTTATTCCAGAATGTGGGGAGGTGAGTGCAATCCCACACATCCTATATAGTGTGTAAGTACATACATAAAACACATAGATATTTATAAAATATGGTAATAAGAAGAAAATAAAATAAAAATACAACTAAAAAAAATAAAAATAAATCAGTCTGGGGTTATGGGAGCCAGTGTCTTCCTCCAATGTTCTTCTAAGCTCGATCCTGAAATCAAGCGGGATTCTATTATGAGAATGTTTCTGGAGTGGTTTATCCTTCCCCTCAGTCCTGCAATCCTAGTTCTTAATAGAGCTTTAAATCCTGGAACTCGCCCTTCTGTAAACATTGAGGAGCCACTGCAGTACCTGAGGAGTCCAAACATCAGACGGTAAGCATTGTTATATTGCACCCGAAGCCTTTCCATGGTTCTTTTTTTGAAGGTTGCCCAAAGCCAGGGCCGGATTAACCATGTCGGGGCCCCTAGGCAATGCACGTAACGGGGCCCCTTTACCAATGGCGGACTAACGAGGGGGGGGGGGATTGAAGGCCTCCTTGTTCCTTCGATCAAATCCTTACCAAAGGCTTTAAGGGGTGGGGGGGGTAAGGTTTTAAAACTTATTTTTTTTATTTTTTTTTCTGAATGTAAAACATGTAAGTATATTGAGTATTGTGTCAAAATTTCAAGTAAATCGGAGCAAAACCATCGAAGGTACAGCGTTTCAAGCGACCGGCCATGCACGATTCAAGTATATTTCGAGTATAAAAAAAATTAAATCGGATTTCTCGCAAACAACATTTCTGAAGTTCGTGAACATCATAACACAAAATCTTGACTTGACTCGACCGATACTTTTGAAATTTTGTACATAATAATAAGGTACAAAACAAATTTCTTCGGTACATCAATTTTAAAATGAAAATACCAATCGAATTTATAAATTATAATTACTTACGCGCTGAAACCAGACTTCTTAAATTATCAGATAGAAGAGTGTTAATTGATTTATTATTTTTATACAAAATTATAAAATCTTTAATTGACAGCCCTAATTTGTTGGAACTAATTTGCATTAGCATACCCGCTAGACAAACTCGTAGTAAAGATACTTTTAAATGCAACAATAAACTCAACACTAATTACTCTATATACTCACCAATACCAAGAATCCATAACCTTGCGAATAAATACTGCGAATCTATAGATATATTTAGTATTGACAGTTTTGAATGTTTCAAAAATCAACTAATCTCGATTCTATCTGCTAATAATTAACTTTTATTATTTTTTTGTTTTTCTCATAAAATATTTTCTCATCTAAACCTCACCAGTAAAATGTATACTTACTTTATAATATTTTTGCAGTTCTATTTACACTTTGTTCTATGTCAGGTCTTATTATTATTGTTGATAATATGTATAAATATTTAAAGCTGAATTGTTTTAGTTTTTTGTAAGTACAACTTGTACTATTTCATTTCATTTCTTTTTTATGTTGTAATATTCTTTACCTAACGAGTCGATTGCATTCATATTTATTCTGTTTTATTGTTTATGTAATACATGTAATTAATATTGTTAATTATATATTTGCTTCTTTTCTTGTAAAAGCCCACTAGGGCGTTAATAAAATATAAAATAAAAATAAAATAAAATAAAATAATTTCTACACATAAATCATCAGGTAGTCTAGTCAGAGGGAGTTTTTTTTACCATTTTATAATAACAATTTCACCGAATTTTTTTAGCAAAAATGCTGCCAAAAATAAAAATCGAAAAAAAACTCGCTCTGACTACCTAGGAAAACATATTAATTACCTTCTACGAGTTATGGAGTTCACATCAACAACTTTTTTTCGAGGCGCCTCCGGAGATCGTCTCTCACGGACTTATTTATTGATATTTTTACTATACTTTACTACTATAAAGTGTGTATGAAATAAATAAAACCAACATTTTTCATATCTCAAAATGAAATCATGATAATATGCATTTATTTCGCCTTTAAAACCTTACCCCCCCCCCTTAAGGCACCAGGACACTGTAAAAAATACTTTTGTAATTTTTTTTATTTACTTCATTTTCTGAAAGATGCATTTGTTAAAAATGCTCTCACCAAATTTTATAATAAATTCGAAAAATTGACGGAGATACAGCATTTTATGTGAAACCATTTGAAACAGTTTGTATGTTGAATTATCCTTCAGCAAAACTTTGAATGCGTTTTTCTGGAAACTTTTTTATTTCAACCTGGTTGACAAACATATTAACAAAACTATACATTCGATTTGCATGCACCAAGTCTTAATCTGTTCGAAAATCTACTGCATAGAGGAATTTTGATACCTAAAAAAAGAAAAAAATGGCGGACCAGCGAATTTTAATTTCGATTTTTTATGGAAAATTTTCATTGTTCATAAAAAAAATAGACCTTCATAAAAAAATCCCGAAGTGGTGCCATAGTGATTAGATTTTCTAACTGTTTAAGATTTAGTGCATGCAATGGATTTATATTTTTTCTAAAATGTTGTCAACCAGGTTTAAAAACGTAGTTTCGAAAAAACGCTTTCAAAGTTTTGCTGAGGATAATTCAACATACAAACTGTTTAAAACGGTTTCATATAAAATGCTGTACGTCCATCAGTTTTACCAATTTCCTCAAATGGTGAGAGCATTATTAAGAAATGCATCTTTCAGAAAATGAATTAAAAAAACCTCTTTTTTTGCAGTGTCCTTAAAGCCTTGTTTAAGATTTGATCAAGGGAACATGGAGGCGTTTGGAGGCCCTCCAGAGTCAGAGGCCCGTATGAACTGAATAAAAAACTTGTAAATTTACATCAACTTCACTAAGGAGGGAGGGGGCGTTCATTCAACTTTGCCGCCCGGGGCTTCTGCCGGGCTTAGTCCGCCGCTGCACTTTAGATAGGTAGTGCATACTGGAGCTTGTACATCATTTATATTTTAAACATATGATTAGAAATAAAACTAAACAAATGCCAATCGGCACCTTCAATCACTTCAGATACTAAGTAATGTTGCAACAAATTGAAGGAAAAAAAAAGTAAAATACAACTATGATTATGTATTTGTTTTAATTATAGACTTTTAATTTATTATTTGTGCATGATGTGAACATTAGTTATTTATTGGGTTATAACCTAATCATTATAATTTGTTGTTTTCTTTAATCCGTGTAACTAATGTTATTAACATGTAAATGTTCCTAATAAAAATAATTAAACATCTAGAAAGCTGACTTTTTTCCGAAATTGAAGCAAGTCATTTTTTCTCGGGACGCGGGGCCCCTAGCCGATGCGGGGCCCCTAGGCAGTTGCCTACTCTGCCTTAGGGATAATCCGGTACTGCCCAAAGCTCGCATGTGTACAGGGTTGTGCAGAAGGCTAGGAATAGCATCCTTTTTACCCGTGGACTGCATAGCCGAAATCTTCTACTGAGCATGTTGGATTATAACAAAAGAGTTTGTAAAACGACTGACACCGCTAGAGAATAAAAGAAAATGGCTGCAAAGTGAATTGGGGTAGACATCACCTCCTTGTAGACTTTGCAGTCCTCATCCTTGGCCCCGAGCATGAAGCAGCGGACGGCGGCGGCAGAGTGCTGCAGGATGGCCTGCTCCGAGCACAGCACCAGCCAGCAGAGCAACTGGGAGGAACGCAGTCGGGCATCACCTTGCCAGCCTTCCAGCTCTGGAATATTTACATTGCTAAAATCAGATATGGTTCTACCGCTGAAACCTTTGCATTGCTGAAAGCTTTGCACTGAAATTCCCCTTGATGACATTAATGTAATCAATGAAACTCTTAACGTTAAAAGATTGACCAACATTTACTGATATTATTTATTTGAAATAATTAACACACATTTAATTATCACGTATCTAGTAGATCAACTCATCTCAAGTGATGGCAACTAAAGATAAATACTAATGAACCAAAAATAAAGTCTGATGAGGCATACTTTCTTCTGTTCAACAACCATTTTGGGTATGGCAGCGGGAATCTCATAATAAACGCTGACGGCAAGTGAGACCTGTGCGGTTCCATGGGGCTTGCTATTGTTCCCTTGAGGTCTTGAACATTTGGAACACCCAATTGTTCAAGGGCGATCCTTAAAAGTTCAACATCAGTTAGGTCTCTCGGTACATAAAAAAATATCAACCTCGGGAGTCGCTCGGTGAGTAATGGGGCTTTTTGCCCTCAAGTTATCAAAACAGGGAGCATTTAATAATTTTTCCTGCTTTCCTGTGAATATTCCGATGCGTTGAACAGATTTGATAAATAATTATTGGAGTTGGTTGGTGAGCATCATTTGAGTGTTTTCAGTCCATGTCAGCAAATGAGATGCTAGCCTCCATTGCCACGGCTTTTCTCCACGTAATGGCTTCGAGCCATCAGCAGGCCTCACGCTCCAACAGCAGTTGAGATACCGATCTAAAAAGTTCAGATAAGTTTCTGGCGATTCTCAGTTGCTGGTCCACAGAGACCTTTGACTGCTTCTCGGACAAAACTTTCTGAAAGTTTCAGTCAGATGAGCTTGGGCTTCGATAAGCACTTCCACTGCAGCGACCCAGCATTAGTTGTGTAGTCCTTGTAACATTGCCTAGTAGTATATAGTGGTTGGAAGTTCGAAAAACCGCCGCCACCGTATTTTCCGAACCCCGTCCGTCCCCTCATTGCATCGCTGGTTGCACGAGAAACAAAACGAGCTTCACGAAAATGCCTGTTCTTACTCTCCGGATGGTGGTCGGAGATTGGCGCGTGACTAAGCAGATCCCCTTACCCCCACTCCAACGATCCCAACCGGTCCGATCATATTGCGACGTGTATTCACCTCCGTCGCAACATGATCGGACCGGTTGTGATCGGAGGAGTGGGAGTGGGGGGAGGGGAATCTGCTTAGTTAGTGTTTCCAACTTTGGAACAAATAGTAGGACGAGTATTTTTTAAAAATTATGAGTCAACACTATTAAAAAAATCACTATCACTTAAAAAAACAAAGAAAGAGTGATGTGAATAACTCTATTTCTGAGTTGCGAGCAGTCAACTTATTGCCATTGATATTAAAAAAAACCAGTTGTTAAAAGAATATTTCGCCGTACCTCCCATTACAGAATTAATTTTGTAATTTAAATTTGGTTACATCAACTAATTGTAAGTCTGATTCCCTCCAAAGAGGCTTACACCATGGTTTTAGGAGGTACAAATAACACAAAAGAGGTTACGCCCTTTTGCCTTTCCGTAAATTGATCGCACACCGAGCTTCTCATACTAGATATTGTTGGTTACAGCCAAGTCTCTATAGATATTGTTGGTTACAGCCGACCTCTGTGTTTCCTCCTTCCTACAACATGGGTCTCTTCAAGACCAATGTTCATTCCTTCCTCTCCTCAAAAAGACCCTCCACACAGCATCCCAGATGACATAGGCCCTGAGGGAAATTATTTTCCGCCTCCTGTGTGGAGTTACAAAATGTAAAAAAAAAAAAAGCAATCGTAAAATTTTCACAAAAAAGAATGGATATAACCACCAAATTCATTTTTTTTTTAAATAATCACAGAGATCTAATTATATTGGTAGAAACATAAACATTATTCTGTTGTTCAATGTAAAAATCAACGAGACAGGGGTTACCATTACTATTTTCTGAATTTTTTTTTGTTTTTTCGACTTTCCCGAAAGTAGAGGATTTGCTGTTTACGTCAATTAGCCTTTCTGCCGACGATATTACCGCAATATAATAAGCTGTGTCCAGAGGTAATTTTTCATGAATTGAGAAAGAAAATTTTTGCCTTCATATTTGATATTGTTACAGCCTTACGACGTTTCTTACCATTATTTGTGTGTAATTCTTGGTTTAAATCTTCCGCCAATGTCACCTGGCAGTCTCAAATGTATCTATCAGGCGACGTTATTATTTGGGACACTATGTACTAATAATGCCATATTGTGCTTAATCAGATCTAATTAGGCAGCCCTTGTCTAGATTTTAAATATAGCCAAGTACATAACATAAATTTTATTGATATGATGCCAATGTTAATCAAATATAATACTTATAATGTACTTACTAGAAATAAGTGTTTCCAGAAATCTGCTATCCAGTTTTAGAAGTTTTTCTTCTAATACCAGAATTATATTGGTGTAGCCTTCAATTGCGCTGTTATTGTGAACGATTGTCTGTTCAAATGAAATCAGTTTTGAATTCATTGAGTGCAGTTGGCACGAGAGTTTCTTTATTTCACTAAGAAGAATTGACGAGTCAACAGCATTGAGATTGGTGGAGAACGGTGATTGTCCGGTTTTACATTTAACGCACATCCATTGTAATGTATATAAGTAGGTGAACGGCAGAGCAAAAGCGACCCATCTCAAGATAGTGGGGAAATTGTCAGGTTCATTTCAAATGATAGAACATGTATGTTAGAACAATTCTTATTGAAAGAAAAAATATACAAAATATAAACATACATGTAAATACCTTTTGTGACTTCAATCATCTTAGTAATAACAAAAGAGAGAAAGAGAGTTTTACAGAAACTGACCGCAAATCCGAAGCGCCGCTAGCGACGAAGACCATCTGGCATATCCTTCCATCCGTGGCCCGGGCCAGGCACCTTTCCCAGGAGAACCCTTGAGCATCCAGATGTGTGGATCTTCCACGACCGCAACCAGAAATCCCAATCCGCGCAGCGAGAACTCTATTTCCAAAATACATGCGCGCCTTGGTGTCTCAAATCGCCATTCCGTCACCTGGCGAGGCAGCATCCGAATCTCCACGTTCCGAGCCGAATCTGCCGAGCTCCGCAACTAGTCAATATCAATTAAAACCCATGGCGGGACCATACCAAAATGGCACGAGTCACAATCACTTCAATGGGCAACAGGACTTCCATTATCACGGCACACTTTTCAGATGCATCCGTATCTTAAGAAAAATTCCAACAGTCACATTGCCTTGACGCAACTGCATCGCAAAAAATCCTCCCGGACGTCAATCCATAAATAAGCCAGGCCTCGTTCTTCAAAGAACCAAAAGTCAAAATCGTCCCATCCGGGAACACAAATTCACTTCTGCCGCCATGTTTATCCCCCCTCTGCCGCCCTCCTTCCGGCGCGAGGCTATCAACTTCACCATCGACAGCCTGTCAAACTAAATAATAAAAATAAATTTTAATTAAACAGTACCAACTCGCGTCTTAGTTAACACTCGCAAAAATTAATACGTTACACCATGACTCCCTGTTCTCCTCAGGCATCTTCTTAAAAAATTTGACACAACTGAGATGCACTTGATTTTTAAAGCTTATGCACTTCATTCATTGGTTAGATCGGTTAGTGGGTAGATTGGGAGTAACAATAATGATACCTGCGATGATAATTAATTTCTACAATGTTATATCACTTATTCCACCAAATTCAATGTTCAGTATCGGAATTACTATTAGAGTATTAGCTTACACACAATATAGCACTTAGGAGTGTAGGTATATATTTTTAAATAAGCTAATAATGTTGACACACTAACCATAAGCTTGTTTTCATGATAATTTATTGATGCCAGGCATACGTATGACGTAGGAGGCATACCTTAACGAATTTTCAAAGGAACTTTTCGAAGTTGCATATTGTTGAGAAGTCTGGTCGCGGTGGGGAATACATATTAAACAAAAGATATTTATTAAACAAAAGACAATACCTTTTGAAATTGCAGGAATAATTTTGCTAACGTTCCTTTCCACCAGAGATCTGCATCCCAAATTAGGACGGGGCACTGAAAAAAAAAATACATACATTTTACATAATAAAATTTTTTGGATGTATCCATGTAATAATGTGAGAGCTCTGTGTAATTTGAAAGATTTCAAGACACTAAATAACCAGATATTGATTTGAGTAAGGTTTTATAGTCTTGTCAATTGAGGAGAAAATATAAAAAAATGGAACTACGAGTTTTGTAGGCTGGCAACACCAATTTAACAGTCAAATATTATTTTAAAGCGCAATAACACTGAAAATACAGAACACTGTAAACCACATATAAAAAAACTTTTTTTTGTTTTTTGTTCTTAAAGAAAAAAAAATAAAACCGAAGAAGCACTGTTGCTAAGGTACCTACTTATGACATAAATTTGATTAAATGGTGTTTTGCAAAGTGATTTGCTTTCATTTAATTTAATATAAATTTGAATTTAACAGTAGGTGGAAAGGAAGAATCACTAATAGTTTAGTTACACTACTTTAGATCTGAATGAGTTAAATATATTCAGATCTAAATTTAGAGACATGATCTAAAGCCCGGGCAACGCTAGGTACTTAAGCTAGTTGTTTGGTTTTGAAATGATAATATGCGTAGTTCCTATCGGAATGTCATTTATCCAGTTCCTACCCTCCCTAACCATTTCACTTTGCTGAAGAAAGCATTTGAAAATAGAACAATAACAACATCTGAATTGATGTGTATTTTTGTGAAAAAACCAGAAGACTTGGAACTTTTGAAAGAACTGGTTGGTGTCGTTTGTTTTGCTTGCTAGTTAGCAAGTGACACAATGACACTGGGCGAGTTTACTAACAGATAGTGAATTTCCCAGATAGTAGCTTGTAAACTAGCCGTGTGTCATCGAGGCTTAAGCGATTGGTTTTCCCTACTTCCTTTGTAATCCATAATCTTACCATACACATATATAATCACCCAATTCCAGTAAACACCATTTTCGTTTCTTATCATTCAATTTACAGTCCATTTTCCTGTTGCATTTGTAAACAGTTTCAGATGTAACACTAGTATTAAATAAATGTGAGCAATTTTTAAACTGTGTTTTATTTTTTATTACAATATTGGTATTCTTCATTATGTTACCACAAAATTGCAAAGGTATAATATATCTACATTCAATTCTAATTTTGAGATAAGTGGGGTATATCTATATTGCAATAAAAAAATATTTTTTTCACTTTTATGCCTTTTTAATTTTTTATAAAATGTTGGTTACACAGTACATTACCACCATGAGTTATATTTTTAGTACTTATTGCCATTTTAACAACAGTGGCGCCCTCCTATGTTTTCTACTCTTATTTGACAAACTGTATATTGTTGCAGCAAGGCGGTAGATGTCAGCATTTTTTAGTTTAATTAGTGATTTCTGCGAATCTGAGTTAATTTTTTTATTTTATTTAGTTAAAAGAAATATACATACTTCTTCCAACACAGGAAACTTACTTTGTGGCACTATTTTAATAAAAAAATTAAGCAACACTTTTATTGTTTAAAAAACCAACACGTTTCGTAAGCAAGTCCAGGATGCCTTGAAGAAGTAAGTAAGCATTATAATAAGCATCTTGGATTTGTAAACAATGAAAGTGGTTAAATCTAAGTGTTGATTAATTTTTCAAATACTTATTTCACTTTTTAACATACTCACTCAAAATTTCTTAATATTAATATTATATCTAATTTTTATATATTTTCTTAATATTGTATCTAATTTTTTATAATAAAACTATGTTTTTATAACTTTTCAAGGTTATTCCCATCAATGTAATATAGCATCGAAGAAGATAACAATAATAATCTAAACAAAAATATGAAAGAGAATAAAACACAGAAAAAGATAATGGTCACAACTGGGACTCGAACCCAGAACCTCTCATCTAACCGAGATGTACGTGATTGTTCAGTGCCACCTACTGTCAATTCCGTCATTGCCACCTAATGTCAAACCGTCATATTAGTCAAACTCATATTTCAAATTTTAGAATTAACAATATTATCTTCAACTAACTTTTTTCCATATTCCATATCGGTGATAATGGAATCAGCCAAATGCTGTGAGATGAAGGAAGTTGGGGAGGGGAAGCGTCATTGCCAATGTATGAAATGGGAAATAAAAATAAAGTTAAACCTGAAGGATAGTGATCTGGGAACTCTCGCATGAAATCTGTCTGTGGCTTCAAATCCTCTTCATTTTCACTCATGTACTGTTTCCCCACACAGTCCCACAGTTCAGTTGTCTCCTTGCGAATATCCTCGATGACATCACTCAGCCTGTTAATCAAATACATCACATAACATCAGCACGCATGTAATGTACAAAGTTTACAGGTAATGTAATTCAAACTCATCCATTTTATCCACAAACTGCACCAGATATTCCAATCTAGCAATATTTCAGCAGCCCATCACAGGACTTAAGAGAATAGGTATTTTTGTTCAGACTATTCAATCATTAAATAAAACTAATCCAGGCAGGGCATCTACTAATTTCAGTGCTCCTTGTCTCATAAACACTACATGGGAATCAAAGCCGCAACAACCCAAATCAAAGACAAAAATGTGTTGACCGCTACGCTATGGAGATTATGATCGAACAGTGTAATGGCACAGGTGATGGCACTAGCGAGTGCCTCTGCTCTTTTCTATTGAGCGAATAACAGCAGTAGAGTGATAGGTTCAAACTTTACAAAATATCACCACTAGTAAAAGGTATTAACCTTATGGGTTCACTTGTTCAAATTTCATAACATATAAAAGGCGTCAATTATAGGGCCAGGGCTTCCCCAACCAAAATCCTGCAAATTCACGGAATCAAATACTTTGGGAAGCGAGATTGCAAACCCTAAATATACATATTGCCTTTTCGACTTCGTATTTTTGCTACATTTTGGTACCATTGATTGCTTACATTATTGGTTACTTTAAAAAAAACTACATTACATCGAATTTAATTCAACTCTGAATCTCAAATCCGAAATAATGCATAATAATGAAACAGACAAACAAACATTCATATAAATATGAGTAAGAATGAAAAAATAGTCAACTGCCTCTGGGCATTCAGAACTTTTGTGCGGATTCACATAAAAAATGAAAAAGTACATAATTATAATTACAATAAAATGAAAAATGATAATTCATAACAAGAAACAGAATTGGAAGTGAATTTTTTTAACATATTTCAGTGCCATGTAAACTTGGATTTATGTTGAAAAATACAAATGGCAGCCACACATCTGTTTTGTAAGAACGCGGCAGACGTCTTGCGAGCACCCTGGCCACTGATCAGTCAATGTGTGAACAGTCAACCTGCTAAGTTCAGTTTGAGATATATTTACATTCGTCAAGTTGCTCTCCGGTAGAAACCCTGACAAGCAACAAGCTTAAAAAGCAACTGAAATACCGACCCTAAATTATGTTAAGTGTAAGTTACATATATGTACATATATGGATTACATACCCTGTGAGAAGAAGTGGTATCATTTTGTACCAGTAGGAATAGCGGTCCTTATGGTGGAGCATCCACTGGGCGACTTCTTTTATCACTTGGAGTCTCACGGGTGGAAGTTCATCAAACAGCTTCTCAGCCATCGGTGTGATGGAGTTCTCAAAGCATTTGGCATTTCCGTTTAAAACCACAGCACCTTTAAAATATTAACCATAATAGCAATACGTTCAATAGAATTTTAGTTATTTTGTAAAATACACTTTGTTTTATCAAATTAACGATAACAATTTTTAAGAATAATAACATAAAATACTGAAAAATTGATTCTTCATAAAGACTCTGAGGAAAACTGCTACCAATATTATAAAATTTTTAAATATGATCAAGAAGCTATGTTGTTTTTTTACAGAACTAAATTAATACAAGGTAGGATTTTTTTAATAAGTACATCAACTTATTGATTTCCCTTACATTATAATAATGTGAATTATGCACCAATCCCCCTACATGCCATAATAAATTATGGTAAATATGCAGTTGGTCCACCTAACGGATAATACGGAATGTTCATATTGTCGAAGTTTGATGCACGGATAATACGGAATATTCCTTGTTTAACTAATAGACAATCAAATATGACATTCATCAGAAGTAACAATCTTATAAAATAAATTCTCTAAAATAAACTCGCTTGTCATCATAATTTTAAAAAACATCCCAGGTTTTGAATGGTTTGTTTGGCATAAAATCACTAATATTTTTTGTTAAATTACTAATATTTTTTGTTTTAATTTAAACAGATGTAAAAATATTTAGTTGTCCTCTCCTAAACACAAGCAGCTGCTTTATTAGGAGAGTGATTGAAATATTGATGTTTATATTATGTTGTAAAATTCTAACCTTATTAAATTTTTCAATAAAAAAAAGCAGGGTTTGTCTAGCGGGTTTGTGTAATTATTCTAATACATTTCTTTCCATGTTCTACCGTTATAAATACAGGTACAAACTTGTCAATATTGCATTCACTTTGTTTTACATTGCCATAATATTTTTTCTATGATTGGAAGCATTGATTGATTGTCTTTGAAATGTTAGATAAAAACGATACATATGCAAATGGCGTTACCGCGTAAGCAAATTAATTTTAACAAAATTAAAATGTTGAATGCATATTCTTTGCATGTTTTTTGTCTCCCTTGACATAAATACTCACTTTTCGTGATAATAAAGCTAAATCTAACTGTTTGAATAAAAAATATTCCGTATTAACGAGTAAGCGGTGTAATGCATAAATAATTAAATTATTATTATTATCTTCATTAACACTTGGTCCTGGGTTCTGACTTGATAGATACCACTGAGCTCCCTTGTAACCTCTTCCTCATCAAAGCAATTAATAGGGAGATAGGTTACAAGGAAGCTTTCGGCAGGACCATATCACAAAATATGTAGATCTGGATTTACAGCAACTAATGGATAGATTGCAAGATGAAGAAAGTGGTTAAATGGTAAAATAAAAATACTACCTATACACCGCACTGCTGCAACTCGCACCCGGAAATGCTGATGAGAGAAGTTACTAATGACTGGCTTAACAAAACTCTCCGACTGCATATGGAACTCTGCCTTAATTGCGTAAGAAAGCAATATGATAGTCTCGCACGTTTCCAACTTCACTTTAGCATAGGGATCTGTAGAAGTCTTCACTAAAATATTTGTCAAGTCATTGAAAAACCGAGAGAGATACCCTGTGTCCTTATATCGTACTACAATATTCCGCACTAAGATCACCAGTTTTAAACGCAATTCTTCTGAGCCTTCGATGGTTTCTATCATGCCAATCCTCTTAGCAACCACAGGAATTACGTAAGTCAAGTAAAAATCATTCAAAGGCAAATTTTCAATGAACAAAGCAATTATATCTATTGCCAGATCCTTGCAAGCTTCAGCTTTGTCGGAAAAGCATCTCAATATATTCGCATGAATCGAGGGAAATATATTTATTAGATCTGACGAATTTTTTTCGTTCGTTTCATGTAATTCTTTCAGGATTTTCTCGAGAACCCTCTTCCTGTCGGTTTTCAGTTCACTCTGTAAATCTTCAATACACTGTGTCATATTAATCTTTAGGTTGAAATTAGAGGTTGCATCCAATTGGGTATCCATCTTTGTAGGTATTTAGGTCGAAATCGAAAAATAGGCAGTGTTTACAAACCGAAATTATACGAAAATACGAACACACGCCCGATAAATAAGAGACGCCATTTGTAAATAAACAAACGTCATTTTTCAGTTGTCATGGATTTTTTAAAAATATTTTAAGGTGTTTACGGTAGGTACCTAGCTAGAGGTATTTTTGACTGTGTTGCTAATAAGGAACTCCAGTATGTAGACCACAGATTCCCAAAAAAAATTTTCTCGTAGACCCCATTCAAAATTTTACTGGTTTCGGTGGACGGGGGTCCACCGAAACCAGTAAAATTTTGAAGCAGGGGTGCTGCTACATTTCTACCATATTCCCAAAACTTGTAAAAAAGGGTGAAGATTAGATCTAACCATGGAAATTTGCGTCGCGGCTGAGTTCCAACCCCAACCCTGAGTTCCAACCCTAGTTCGGAGTGGTATAAATAAATAAAAAATAGTATATTTTCTTGTGTTCTATTTATTAAAATAATATGATTATAGACTTTATAGATTTTTTTTAAATTTAGCTCCACACAGGAGGTCCTGAGTAAAATAATTCCCCTCAGGGCCTGTGTCATCTTTGGGGATGCTGTGTGGAGGGTATTTTTAGGAAAGAAAGGTGAGGAAGTTCTGGGAAGGAAAAGGGTGGGTAGGAATTTGGGTGTCAGTATGTTCAGGAGTGACGGACGTATGAATCCATTCCATCTACTGCCGTGCATGGCGATGTTCCGCGAAGGGTCTCCCTCAATTATTCTCTCCCGATATGGCCTGCCATGCAGCTGGTGGGCGGACACATACGCCGCCAAGACCCGTACGAACCTCAACCCATGAACCCGGGTACCCCTACTAAGTCACTAAACGTAGCGAACCACTTGGGGTGATCTATGGCAGAGGTGTTGGTTATCTAATAAATGTTTCCGGGGCAGCGGAACCCATATCCGCCTCCCAAATTGTAAAATTAAATACCGAATATGCAAATTTTTACAACTAACAGTCGTTGACTGATAAAAAATTTCAAGCCCGTGGACCAAAAAAAAGCAAAAATTTTGCAAATTAATTTTTCGCGCTATCTGTTAGAGGATTGCATGAGAACCGTAGCTCCTAAAAAAATTTAGCCAACCTTCAAAAACGCTTTTTTTTTAAGTCTCAATGTGTCCATTTTTCACTGAAATACAGCCTGTCAAAAATCACCGAAAAATTGGATTTTTTTTCTGCCTTAATTTTTTTTGAGTAGTGTAATATCTTTTTTCATTATTAGTTTTTGGGGTGTTATGCAGTGTTTCACTATCTCCTTCTTTAGTCTTTAACTTTACATCTGTCGGATCTGCCCTCATGATGGACACTGCAACGCTGTCCGAAACGTTGGTTAAAGAAGGAGGTAGCGCAACACAGCATAACACCACAAAAACAAATAAAGAAAATACTTTTGGCAGTGAAAATCTGAAACGTGTAAGTGTAATATCTGCCTTAGTTGATAGGTACCTAAAGCCAACATATTTGTTCTTTACCTACTATCGAAACCAGATAAATGTTCGTGGACCCCCAATTTCAACTTGTGGACCCCCATGTTTTTATCACGCCAACGTAGACCCCCGTAGAGTCTCCCGTGGACCCCTGGGAGTCCACCTGACTTTGGGAATCACTGATGTAGACCAATAAACGCTGATTCTGAATATATAAGTTTTATTTCATAATATTTAACGCAGAGTTTTTAAAAAAATATTAAAAAGTGCATTTTTAAACCTCTCCTCAAAACACAGCGTCAAGTTGGCATTACTGAAATGGTTAACGGTGACGTCACTGTTAACCACCGAAGTGTATCAAGATCAGTGTTGCCAATTTAGCATATTATATGCTAAATTTGGCATAATTACTCCATGTTTAGCATACCTATTATGCTTTTAGCATATAGCATATTTATTTGGCTTATTTTTACAGAAACATGAAAATAATAAAAACCATATTTTTAACAAAAACGATATCGATAACTTTGTCGGTGTCCTCACCTCCTTGCACTATGGACAACCCTTTTTCAGGCGTTTGTTGATTCTCTATACTATAGGATTCCCCTAACTAGTATGATTTTGATCAGTGTTGCCAACTTAGCAACTTTATAGCTAGATCTAGCTATTATTTGATGTCAGACAGCTACATTTTAATGAAACTTGTAGCTAAACTTTTTAGCTACTTTTTATAGCAACTTTTCTTCATTGTTTTATAACAATTCTTTCGGTGAAAACACATACCAAGATATAAGTACTCTTGCTTTAACTTGCCTTTCACTGCCACATTCTAATGCAGAGGTAGAGAGGTTATTCTCTCAGATGAATTTAGTTAAAAATAAGCAAAGAAACCGAATGAGTTTGACAACTCGAAAAGCGAAATATTATATTTCTTATAATAAAAAAAAAAAAACTTTAACTCAATCCTCTGCATTGGAGACTCTCAGAAAAAGTGGTAAATGCTGCTATAACTATGTTTTGCCTAAATATGTACTGCATAAAATGGGTACCGCTGAAAAATATTCAAAATCACTGAAAGGTACTGAACCTCAGCCATCGACATCTTCTGATCTTCCTCTTTAAATATTTTTTTTTTTTTTATTCTTTAACATGTATAAGATTTTTTTTCTCTTTTGTTGGATTTAATGGAAATAAAAGATTAGATGTACTTAGATGTAAGTCACTAGTTGTAATTGTAAATCTTAATTTTAAGCCAGTAATATTAATTCTTTTATATATTATTTGTACAGCGCCCTTGAGATGATTTTCCACGAAAACGGCGCTATATAAATTAGCCAATTATTAATTAATTAAAAACGATTCTCAAAATTTGTCATTTTATTGTAACTTATCTACCTATTGTAACGTTTAGCTACTTCTAGCAACTTTTTGGGGTAAAAAAAACTGGCAATCTAGCAACATTTTGTAAGATGTCTAGCAATTTGGCATAGCTAACAGTTGGCAACACTGATTTTGATACCATTATCCATATCAGACTGGGAGAAAATGGCAGACTTTAAAGAGTGGTTGCAGCTTGTTGAAAACGATACTATGAAAGCCTATTGTAAAGTACTGCAAGTGCGACATGAGTGCAAAAATGTCTATTTTGAAGCTACATGTACTATCAACAAAGCACAGAAAAGCAATAGAGCCAATGAACAGTCAGAAAATCATTAACTTTCCCATAGTAAAAAAAAAAAAAAAACACCCAGAAAGCAGAATCTTCACTAGCTTTGTTTGTTTGCGAACACTGTTCAGTTATGGCCGTAGATCATTTTAAAAAAAATATTTATTAACCAAAAATAATATTACAAGATACCTACATACGCATATATATTTTTTTGGTATATACAACAATTATATACAATTATAATAAAGTTATTTTACCGTTTATCGGAGTTATGCAAATACCTACCGATTTTCTGACAGCAAACAGCGACATGAGGTTACATCGAATAAAATGCACGAATATTATAACAAACGTCTTGGCATTTTATAGAGTAATTTAGCATATTTCTGGCATATTTTTCACTTCACTCTAGCATATTTTGAAGTAGTTGAGTTGGAAACACTGATCAAGATGTATTGACATGATTGACATTTGAAATCTTACGCCTTACGCCACGAAAGACACGCACGCCATTCAACATTTCGTGTTTTTTGGTTATTTTCATACTGTTAAAGAGATTTAGATAAAAAATAATAGTTATTGTGTTTATTGGAAACAATATTTAGGCTCTCAACAATTAAAATTATGACGGAAAAGGGCTATATTTGAGGTTAAGCATAGTCATAAATAGGTCATATGTCATATTATTTGACATTTGGTTTACGATACATCGGTCGTATTTTCAAATTGTTTTTAGTATCAAGGGCTTTTTATACAAGTTATTACACAATCGTCATGATCAGTATATTATAAATACTAGTGTTTCTGTATGTGTTATACATAAAACAATGTACAGTCACGCCTGAACACAAAATTCGAGGCTTATGGCGATATTACACACATTGATGCGATTTGGTTGAACGGCGTATAATTGAAAGGGTGTGCTGTTTACACGTACTTGACAGAAGTGGACCATTCAATCACATTGCTGTCATAGAGTTTAGAATGTCTTCGAAACAGGTCGTGCGCGCGGGAATTACATCCCTCTGATTTAATGTTCCACAGGCTTGGATAGTTCTTAAAGTGCTCTAAGAACAGAGGCGTATGCTCTTCCCTCCATTTAAAAACCATTTTCTATGTTGACAACTCCCTACAAAATAAACATGACACTTCCATACGCTCGCACAGTGCTGCTAATAAATATACCAATCCCATGCGCACGAATGGACAACAGAACCAATCGCATTGAAAATATTAAACAAGTTAAATATTTTCAATACGGTTGAAAGATGACGCGCAATGATATTGAAGCATTCAATGTCTTGTTTACACGGTGCAATTTGGTAGCTTCAACTAAATTGCGAGGCAGAATTGAACCGTCTAATATGCCCATTACGATGTCACTTGTATTTGCAATGAAAAAAATGATTTATTGTTTTTATATTGCACTTTGTTAAAATACAATAACAGTACCGGTGAAATGTGGACATTTTACCAATGTTTTTCTATATTAAAAGCAGTTAATCTTGAATAAAAACACACCTCACACCTAAAAGTCATCCCAAAGCATTCCGCCATTGATTCTTCTGGATTCTTCATTCAAACAGGGATGTTCTGCCGAAAAAATTATTTCCCTAGATTTAGAAGTGAAATTTCCCTAGAATTTTACATTTACGCAATTACCTACGTAGCCAGATTGTGTAACACTAATCCTGTTGTATGTTAATTAATATGATTAATTAATTGGGAAGATATCGGAATATGGTAAATGTACTTATAATACTGTGCTTTTCCAAATAAAACACTTTTTGCTACGTGAAATACTAATTTAAAGGTACGAATACACTCACCACTGAATTCCAAATAAAAAAAAACACTTTGCACAGTAAAAATCAACCGCAATCACCGATAAAACGGATCTTAAAAAATATTTTTTTTTCAGAGGTCCCATTTATCTTTTTAGATACATAATATCATTTTGAGTTATCAGTGTTAAAAATAACATTGCATGTAAGTACATGAACAATAATTAAGATTCATAGGAATTCCAAAAAATATATATACGTATATAAATATATATATATATATATATATATAAAATATATATAAAAATATATAAATAATACCAGTAATATTGTCATATGTATTAAAAAATTTGCCAGAGTTCGAAATTTTCCTAGATTTTGTCCTGATTTCCCTTTTCCCTAAAAAATATTTTCCTCCCCTAGATCTAGGGAAATTTCCCTAGACATAACACCACTGATTCAAAATGACAACTTGAAAGTAAATAAACTATCGGTGGGTGAAGAAGTCACACAATCCACGATAGATACGGTGCTTTTCGTGGGGTCTTGAAAAATTAAAACTTTGACAATTATTTTAACTATTAAAACTAACTATAAAAATAAAAATAAAAGTGCAGTTATTTAAGTTTGAAGGTCTTTATTCATTAAAAAAAAATTGGAGGGGAGTTCTCTAATTATTGAATATAATTCGAATAAAAAATATATTATTACTCATAATCAGGAAATAACAGAATTTTCGGGGAATGCTGACCGACCGAGCCATATAGCTACAAATAACAGAGTTCCGTATGGAGTCTTCAATAAGGAACTCCAGTGAAAAATATTATGGCTTTAAAAAAATATGTTCATATAGACCAAGAAACGCTGATTCTGAATATATAAGTTTTATTTCATAATATTAAACGCAGAGTTTTTAAAAAATTATTAAAAAGTGCATTTTTAAACCTCTTCTCAAAACACAGCGTTAAGTTGGCATTACTGAAATGGTTAACGGTGACGTCACTGTCAACCTGTCACCTGGTGATAGTATGTATTGTATTGTATTGACATTTGAAATGACTTGAAGTGCATACGTACCTATGCAATTCAACATTTCGTGTTTTTGGTTTATTTTCATACTGTTTATAGAGATTTAGATTAATAATAGTTATTGTGTTTATTGAAACATAATTTAGGCCCTCAACAATTTACGAAAAGGGCTATATTTGCGGACAATCTGCAATAAATTTTGTCTATTTGAGGTTAAAGTCGTGTCATATTTTGACATTAGCTTATGTATTTTCAAATTGTTTTTAGTATAGGGCTTTTTATACAAGTTGTTACACACTCGTCATGATCAGTGTATTATAAATACCAGTGTTTCTGTATGTATTGTACATAAAACAATGTACCTACAAAGTAACGCCTGACACAAAACACGATGTCACATGTATTTGCAATGAAAGAGATGATTTATTGTTTTTATATTGCACTTTGATTAAATACAATAACAGTAGCGGTGAAATGTGGACATTTTACCAATGTTTTTCTATATTAAAAGCAGTTAATCTTGAATAAAAAACACACCTCACACCTAAAAGTCATTACAAAGCATTCCGCCCAAAGTTGCCAACTGTTAGCTATGGCAAATTGCTAGACATCTTACAAAATGTTGCTAGATTGCCAGTTTTTTTTACCCCAAAAAGTTGCTAGAAGTAGCTAAACGTTACAGTAGGTAGGATAAGTTAATACAATAAAAGACAAATTCTGACAATCGTTTTTATTTCCATTAAATCCAACAAAAGAGAATAAATATCTTATACACTTATTGAATAAATAAATAAATTGAACATTCATATTTAAAGAGGAAGATCAGAAGATGTCGATGGCTGGGGTTCAGTATCTTTCAGTGATTTTGAATATTTTTCAGCGGTACCCATTTTACATATGCAGTACATCTTTAGGCAAAACACAGTTATAGCGTCACCCACGGCATGTGGAGTCTAGGAGGTTTTGGTTATAGCCGCATTTACCACTTTTCCTGAGAGTCTCTAATGCAGAGGATTGAGTTAAGAGGTTTTTTTTTATTATTATTAAGTTAAAAGAAATATAATATTTCGCGTTTCGAATTATCAAACTCATTCGGTTTCTTTACTTATTTTAAACTAAATTCATCTGAGAGAATAACCTCTCTACCTCTGCATTAGAATGTGGCAGTGAAAGGCAAGTTAAAGCAAGAGTACTTATATCTTGGTATGTATTGTCACCGGAAGAATTGCTATAAAACAATGACTAAAAGTTGCTATAAAAAGTAGCTAAAAAGTTTAGCTACAAGATTCATTAAAATGTAGCTGTCTGACATCAAATAATAGCTAGATCTAGCTATAAAGTTGCTAAGTTGGCAACACTGATTCCGCCATGACTGCAAACAGGGATGTTCTGCCCAAAACAATTATTTCCCTAGATTTCGAAGTGAAATTTCCCTAGAATTTCACATTTACGCAATTACCTACGTAGCCACCTGATTGTGTAACACTAATCCTGTTATATGTTAATTAATATGATAATTAATTGGAAAGATATCGGAACTTGGTAAATATACTAATAATATCGTGATTTTCCAAATAAAACACTTTTTGCTATGTGAAGTAATAATTTAAAAGTACGAATACACTCACCACTGAATTAGAAACTAAATTCCAAATTAAAAAAAAAACACTTTGCAAAATAAAAATCATAAGCAACCCGCCGCTCATTTGTACCAAGCGTGGTATTTTGAAGACCCCCCCCCCGAACGTGTCACGTAGTATGGGTACGTTCCCTAATATCATTTTGAGTTGTCAGTGTTAAAAATAACATGGCATGTAAGTAAATGAACAATAATTAAGATTCGTAGGAATTCCAAAAAATATATATATAAATAATACCAGTAATATTGTCATATGTAATAAAATTTTTGCCAGAGTTCGAAATTTCCCTAGATTTTGTCCTGATTTCCCTTATCCCTAAAAAATATTTTTCTCCCTTAGATCTAGGGAAATTTCCCTCGACATGACATCACTGATTCAAAATGACAACTTAAAAAGTAAAAAAACTAACGGTGGGTGAAGACCACCATAGATACGGTGCGTTTCTGGGAGTCTTTAAAAATTAAAACTTTGACAATTATTTTAACTATTAAAACTAACTATAAAAATAAAAATAAAAATGCAGTTATTTAAGTTTGAAGGTCTTTATTCATTAAAAAAAATAAAAAAATTGGACTGGAGTTCTCTATTCTTATATGCTGCAAAAATCTGAAAAAAAATCATTTGCTGTCATGAAAACATAATAACCAATACTTAGGTTAAAACCAGTTTTGTGTTCAGAGTGTAACGATAAAATTTCAATCGTGAAATAGTAAAGGGGGCGTTCAAGTATTTTATATTTTTGAAAATTTTTGACCCTCTCTCCACCCATGCAACGCAACGTAACATTTTTCTGCACCTCCCTCCCCCTAAACGTTACGTAACACCCAAGTGACAATTTTTACCAAAAAGTTGTCACTTGGGTGTTACGTACTGGAAAGTCGCTTAAATACCCTTTTCAAAGTACTGGAAAGTCGCTTAAATACCCTTTTCGTGTTTTAATCGCGTTTGCGGTAAAAATAAAACAAGAGATTTCAATTTTTTTTTTTTTTAGTTTTTGGGGTATTATGCCGTGTTGCGCTACTTCCTTCTTTAGCCAACGTTTCGGACAGCGTTGCAGTGTCCATCATCAGGGCAGATGTGTAATAGTTAGGGGTGATGTTAGTACTTATCTACTTAGGAGCGATACTGTGTCGCCAGCTTCACTCCTCTACGAGCTCGCGCTACAATATACTTCAACATATTTTATTGCGTTTAGCCTTGGTGTAACCGTCAATTACCGGATACCAAGAACTATTGAGTTTAGCTCCGTCGTCTCTATTAATATTTATAGGACCATCTCAACTCACTCCACGTTAAAATTAAGTTCACAATGGAGCTGGAAAATGACTCTAAGATCCTACCTTTTCTAGATGTGGAGGTGATGCGAAAAGAAGATGGTAGTCTAGGACACACAGTGTATAGAAAACCAACTCATACAAATCGGTATCTACATGCTGATTCCCATCACCACCCAGCGCAGAAGAGAGGACTTATCCATACATTGGTGACCCGAGCGACCAGAATATGTGAAGAAACAAAAATCGGAGCAGAACTTACAAAACTGACCGATGCACTGGAGCGTTAACGGTTACCCAGTAAGGCAGACAAGGCAAATCATAAGAGCCAAATCTGCACCAAACGAAGACAGAATTGAACAAGAGTCAAAGGGCTGCGCTTTCCTGCCTTACGTTCACAATGTGACAGACAGAATTGCCAGGCTATTGAAAAAAGAAAGCATCAAGACTGTCTTCGGAACCACGACAAAAATACGAGACTTTTTGAGGCCTGCAAAGATCAAGTTTCCTCTGGAAACAGATGGAGTATATAAACCCAGCTGTTCCGGATGTGATAAGGTCTATGTGGGCCAGACAGAGCGGACGATCTCCAAAAGGATATCGGAACACTTTCGAGCATGTAAACTTGGCCACCCTGACAAATCGGCAATCGCCGAGCATTTAATTGAAACCGACCATTACTTTGGATTTGTTCCTGAAGTCCTGGGAAGACCGAAAACTCATAGAGCACGCCTGATTACGGAGGCAATTGAAATTCACAAAAATCCTATAAATATTAATAGAGACGACGGAGCTAAACTCAATAGTTCTTGGTATCCGGTAATTGACGGTTACACCAAGGCTAAACGCAATAAAATATGTTGAAGTATATTGTAGCGCGAGCTCGTAGAGGAGTGGAGCTGGCGACACAGTATCGCTCCTAAGTAGATAAGTACTAACATCACCCCTAACTATTACACATCTGCCCTGATGATGGACACTGCAACGCTGTCCGAAACGTTGGCTAAAGAAGGAGGTAGCGCAACACGGCATAATACCCCAAAAACTAATAACAAAATAATTTTTGGCCGTGAAAATCTAAAATCGTATCCCAAGAGATTTCAAACTCGCAATAGGTCCATGCGTATATTGTTTATTTTATTGTTTTAAATTGTAATTCATAAACAAACTGGGAAAATATTATTATTTTTATCGGCCTTTCATTCCTTCCGGATCTCCACAATTTAATACTGTCTTACCTTTAATACACCTACATGGTTTTACAACACATATTTCGTTTTACATTATTTACACTGAGGAGGCCCTGAAGAAAGTAATTTTACAAAGGTTTCCATATGGAGCAACACTTTACTCCACTATGATTCGTAAGCTTACTCAGAGTGGAGTAAAACCTTTTTCATGATCTGAATGCAGCTATAGAAGTCCTCAAAACGAAGATTTAAAAGTCCACAGTATGATTCACAGAAGAGAAAAACCTTTTTCATGTCCTGATTGTAACTATTCGTGTTCACAAAAGGGATACATAAGAAGTCAGTTGCTGACTCAGTGTGGAGAAAAATCTTTTTCATGTTCCAACTGCAAGTATTCATGTACTATGAAGAGAAATCTAAAAATCACACGTTTACCGACAGTGGAAAAAACCTATTTCACGTCCTGACTGCTACTATTTTCATTCTCGAAAAAAATAACTAAAACGGCACTTGCTAACTCACAGTGATGAAAAACCTTTTTCTTGTCCCGACTGTAACTATTCATGCGCTACAAAACGGTATCTAAAAATTCACATGCTTACCCATACTGGACAAAAAACTTTTTCATGTCCCGACTGCAGTAATACAAGTTTTCAAAGGGAAGATTTAAAAATCCGCAGTGCGATTCACAAAAGTGAAAAACCTTTTTCATGTCCTGATTGTAACTATTCATTTTCTCAAAAGGGATTTATTTTCGATTTTTATGGAAAATTTTTAATGTTCATAAAAAAAAAACAATCCCTACGTGGTGTCATAATCAGAGCCGGATTAAACATGTCAGGGCCCCTAGGCAATGCACGTCTCGGGGCCCCTTTACCCTAGGGGCCTCTAGCCGATGTGGGGCCCCTAGGCAGTTTCCTACACTGCCTTATGGATAATACGGCCCTGGCCGTAGTGACTGGATTTTCGAATACTTTAAGACTTGGTGTATGGTCCATGCAAATCAGTTGTACAGCTTTTCTAATATGTTGTCAAACAGGTTGAAAAACGTAGTTTCATTAAAAACGCGTTCAAAGTTTTGCTTAGGGATAATTCAACATATATAAACTGTTTAAAACGTTTCACATAAAATGCTGTATGTTCGTCAATTTTACGAATTTTCTTAAAACATTTGGTGAGAGCATTATTAACAAATGCATCTTTCAGAAAATGAAGTTTTAAAAAAAACTTTTTTTTTAGTGTCCTGGTGCCTTAAAGCCTTGATTAGGATATGATCATGGAGGCGTTTGGAGGCTCCCCAGGACCAGAGACCCGTGTGAACTGAATAAAAAGCTTTTAAAATTACATCAACTTCTTAAACTAGGGGGGGGGTCCTCATTCGGCTTTGCCGCCCCGGACCTCTGATGGGCTTACTCCACCACTGATTAGGGCATGCCTGCTTTCTTTGTTCTGTAGCAGACCCTGTGCCTGTGCAGGCAAAAATGGTGTAGTCCACTTCAGGCACCGATTTTCCAAGACGCTGATAATGCCTGATACAGGGCCCCTGAGGATTTACTAGCACCAGGTGCTGTTTGACTCAGGGCTGGACCTGGTCTGTGGTACTCGTACACAGATACTTTGACATTATTGTAAATTTTAAATATGTATAAATATGTAACTAAAATATAAGCACCTGTTGACAAGCTGATTCAATTGGCTTAGCAGGACTTGTTTGTTGATTATATTATGTATTATCTATTATTTCAATAAAAAAAAAAAAAAAAAAAAAAAAAAACGATGCGTAAATGCATTTTCTTGGAATCCTCAGATTGCAACACCTCAAGTAATTGCAACAAATTGTACAACCACTCGAGCGCTTTTTGCCACAATACGGCACTATTTAAAATACCTCAGATTGCTTTGCTCGGATTTTCCCTTATTTGTAAGTAATTAAGTAGAAGTGTACCTTTTTATAATATTTTTTTTATAAATCCTATGAATATGTAATAATCGATAAAAGATAGGTGAATTCATTTGCTATATAGAACTATAATCAGTTTGTATGTCTCCATATTCAAATTCGGAGTTATGATTTTTTTTGTGGGCGGAAAATATTCAAAATGATTACCAAAAAATCTCGAGCAATCGGAGAAAAAAGTTTTAAATTGCGCTGTCGCTCCATTAGTTAAAGGATAATTAATAATCCATAAAAGGGGATCAAGTGTGATCACTTGACAAATGCTGAGAACAACAAACTCCTATCCCAGATTGCAAATTTTTTTGTAAGTGGTTACTGCGAATTAAGATATGCTGATTTCTGAAAGCAGTACTGGAAGGAGATGTTTATCTCCCGAAGAATTAAATCACAACTCAATATATGAAAACACAAAATTTTCAATCAATAAATTTATTCAACAATTTTCCACGCAATAATAAAACAACTGTCTGCCTGAAAACAGACTGTCTTACACAACATTCTTTGCTCAGAAACATTCAATTTGTACAAATAGAACATTATTCAATTATTTGCTGAAGAATGACAATAACTGACATTATCAATTGAAAATTATACAACATGTCACTTTACTTAGAACACATGTATTTCAAGGACATTTAGGGAAGTCGAGGAAATCATGACATTAGAGGTCTGGGTACATAAAATAATATCATACATGAAAAATTAAGAAAAAAATATATACATGTAAGTATATTTTGAACCATTACATCGAATTAGGCTGCTAATACATTTGTGAACTGAGATGCGAGCCAAACTAAGAATTTTGGGAGAAATGAAGCAACCGCAAGCTGCGTTTCGAGCCGTTTTCGGTTGCTTCGCTCCTTTCCCATAATCGTTGTTCGGCTCGCGTGTTTATACGTAGTATCGAATCAGTATCGAACAGCCTTGGTTATATTATAGTCAATAGCCTTGTGGTTTGCGGTGGGTTTATAAATGGTACAAAATGAAACAAAATATGTCCATTCACAAATCTAATCAAGATAAAAAATGAAATGCAGTGATGAAAGAAACTTAGAAAACTAACAGGATGATGAATAAATACACACCAATGATTTATAATCCAGGAAACACACATTTCATATTATTTTACAGATCCTTGGAATTACCAAATCAAATAATACTATTAAAGACACATTATCGTTTTAAAAGATCTTGCAAAGAAATAGGACATACATACTTCATCCTGGATGATGCAATTTTGAATGTGGTTATGAAATAGTAATTAATCTCAACAAAATATTGCTTTTATAAGTTTCAGCATGGATTTACAAGAAATAATATTACATCTTGATGATAAAAGTAGGTTGATAAGGGATACAATATATAACCCTCCAATCTATAACTGCATCAAAAATAAATCAAAGGAACTTGAGCATCTCACTGGGATGAGAATGGATGAGATGGCGCCAGGTTTAGAAGTTTCCGGTGTTGGATTGAGATTGGAGCAAACGTTTTTTGGCTTCACACTCGGCCTCTAGTCGTTGTTTCTCCATAAGCAGGACTTTGTGTTCCAACCTTAACCTTTCTTTTTCTATCTTCATGTTTTCCCTTTCTTCCCTAAGTTTATCAGCTGCGTAGACCAGCTTCTCAACCTGAAAGAAGGATTATACATTAATCACAGGGGAAATTAAACAGTTCAGCCAACATGACCAACACGAGGGAGAGGATGTAAATACTAAGGCCCTTTGTACATGGAGGTACAAGCTACCCACATGCTACTCTTTAATGGTGGTTTCCGTAAACAGCGCTACCTGAAATTGATAATTTTTTCACAAGCAGCCACGGAATTAATACAATACCAAGTGACTCTAGCAAAGAAGGCGTATATATTATTATATACATTATTCTTCCTTATAAACATAAAAAATGATCTAAAAGAAGATTTTGGGTTCACCTATAAAAAACAAGGAAATAAATAATAATTGTAGGGTAAGGAACAACATGAGAAAGATGTCAAATTGACCTTTTTTAACTTCCATTCACACCTTCTCAACTATCCTTTCATTTAAGTTACATTTTTGTCAACCAAAGTTTCAAAATTCAATGTATACTGGACAGTTTGTCCACGTTTTTCTTCTTATGTTTCTTATGTTTGACATATTCGCATTGAGCATGTCCAGTGATTTTAAAGTTTACCGAATGTATTGCACATCGATAACATCGAAAAATTAAAAAAAGTTTTTCCAACGAGTTTGGAAATCCGACTCCCGCAGTCCTCCTTACCCAGCATATGTTCAAAGATACCGGATAATTATCAACGTCATTTAAATTTAGACTAGTAATTTCACAAAGTTCTTCTTATGTTTTTTTGTACCATTCTTCAGTTTCCTGACAAAAACAAAATAATCATAAAATAAAATAATTTCGCATCGCATCAAACGGATCGTAGTAATCTTTGTATAGAAAGTCACACAAGTGCGTCCACCAATTCGCGTGGTACGGATCGCTCTAATCTGCTCATCGGCAATGCCGACGCCGTTACTTCGAGAGGCAACTTTTGCAATGCGTGCCGATGACTGGTAGTCATCAGTATGACGATTGCTGGTAGTTGCGGCGGCAAAAGTAATCGCTGCCGATCAGGTGGACGCATTGTGAAAAATTCATCCGTTTGATGCGATTCGTACGATGCCGAAAGGTGGACGCTTAGCTTTAATGTGATTTACCTTTACCTATGGTTTTTACTATTTCATCTTGGAAAAAAAAGCTCATCAGAATAATTATTGAAATTGGTTCTGGAGAAAGCGTAGTAAATTTAAAATTCAACCAGATCAAGACAGTTTAGATTGAATTTAGAGAAAGGAATTTATTCTATTAGAACAAAAATTGAGGGAATTTTGAAGCACAGTTATTACAAAACAAATGTCTTTATACACTTAAAAAGAAACATAACTGATATGTGAAATATTTTTTGGAGTAATGACTCATCCGACAATGAGTGCGTAAAATAATGTGGGACAGATTCGGGGCAAGACTGAATAAACTTGTTTGTATAGCAAATTTCAAATATAAGACATAGGTATACAATAGTTTCCCATTAACATTTTAAAATTTCCAATGACAAAGAATAATTGAAAAGGAGTGTGTGATGGTACAAAATATGTGGTAAATGAGAAGTCATGTCTACCTGTTACATTCCTAGGTATTAATTGTTCCTAATTGAAAGTCCTATAGTTCTGAACGTGGCATGTATTTTGGTTTAAGCTCTTCTATCCGTTTGATAAAATCAGTCTTTTCTAGGCAGCCCTCGCAGTTCTCGTCCCAGTCGTTGAGGATTTTCTTCAGATCTCGGACTTTGAGTTTCTTCAGGTCTACTTTATTGAGGTCGATTTGCTTATCGTATCTGAGGTCACAGATCTGTGCATCCATCTTCTTGAGCTTCTCGCAAATCTTGCTGGCGGGCATTGACCAACTCATGGGCTTGGAGACTTCCCCGAGGATTCCGGTGGCAGACTCCTCCAGCCCTCCTACGTAGTAACAAAATCGATTCTCCTTGTTTTTACTAGTCTTACAGTACTTTCTAATTTCAATCTCGATTTTCTTTGGGTCCTTTTTGACATCTTCAGAGAGTTTTTCCGCGACAGTTTCTACGAATTTTATACAAACTTCACAGTCACCTTCCCGCAAAGTAGCAGAGGTGGAAACGTATAAAGCGAATAGAAATAATACACAGATTTTAATTGATAACCCACTGTTAAAGATCGTCATCTTGGCGAAAAAAATGTAACCGGCTAACCAAATATGTCAAACTGAAATGAATGCAGAAATAATGAACTCGCAGTTCGTACAAATTCCCTACAATACGTTGACAACCGACATGGCGCTCTATGATTGGTGCACGTTTACTTTAACGCCGCCTCCCGATTCTTTCTAGAACTATTTATCTTGGATATGTTTGGGAGGTTAGTTTACAGTAAATAAATTCAAAACGTTGCGGTTTCATTATCATACCTTCAAAAGCATTACTTCTCTGCGAAGAGCTTCCGTATCTTTATTGCTATCCATCTTGAAATAATGTGAAAGGTTATATTTTAATATTTCACTTTATTTCTTCAACTTTGACAGGTCGCAGGGATTAGTAGGAATCTATGCCATAGAAATTACTAACGACATCTGTGACAAATTTATTTAAATATTCCAGGAATGTCATTCTCATTTTTCATTGGTATGATTTCAACTTCCTTCACGAATTCTCAGGAATATAAGATAAAAATATTTTCATCGTTCATCTCATAAATAAACCAATCATGTTCATCTTTAGCAAAACTAGCATTATGTGTATGGTTCACGTAGGTAGGTATCCGTACATTATTCAATCTGGTAGTAAAACATGCCCAATTTGATTGGTTGAATAGACAATGTCAGTATTACTTATTCCCAAACCAAATTCTGGTCAATAGCCCTACCTGAGTACCCCAGTAGGCAGGATGCTCCCGGGTGCTTCTATAGCAATTGGACAGATCAAGCTCGATACCTTCTCATAGCGGCTGCTGACTTATTACCTTTTCAACGTGAGTTAAGCATAATGTAGCCATTTGTCCTGTCATCAACAGAACCGTCTTGTTTTCAGGGACTCTGTCCCGTTGCCGCAGAGGCAAGCGTGAGGATGCAGAAACGCACTGTTTTCAGAAAGTGGGCCACTCGCAACGTCAAAGGATTATCTCAAATTTTCTATTAAATAGTCATATTATTTGAAGAGTGATCTATACTGATTCAAAAGAACGGATGTCACTAATTATATAATCAATTACACTGGGAGTTGGATCGAATTGACCTTACTTTGGGCACACTTCTACTGTTTTATCTCCGATTGCAATCTTTAAGAGCACAGGCGTCGGGTGGGAATGCTATATTTGTTCTACCGGTATTCCAATGGAAGATGCTCCGCGGAACTAGCGTCATTGATCCCTTCAACACCGGTGCATAGTCAGAAAACACGCCAAAACGCGTGCAACATATGTACACGGTTGACATTTGCCACATGATAACAGGTCGCTTCTTCAACTCGTTCTGGCAGGTTTATAGATATATAATTGGGAACTATTTGCCGGCCTTTGGGTTTCCTCCTTCCTACAACATGGGTCTATTCTAGACCAATGTTCATTTCTTCCTCTCCTTAAAAAGACCCCCACGAGGCATCAGAGATTTTTCATAAAAATGGCGCTATTCAAATTATTATAGGTCCTGAGGAAAATAATTTTCCTCAGTGCCTCCTGTGTGGAATTAATATAAAAAAATCTGTCCAGTACCCACCGTGGCTGGAACCATCCCTCTATCCCATTAACCAACTGACAAGATATGTATTAACTTACCGGCTCTTTATCATTTATCTTTCCTTTATTGTTGTATGCCTACGCCTGCTCATTTCTCACCCAGACATTCCTGAGGAGAAGGAGTGCTACTCACTCTTGTATTGTGCACTTGTTGCTTGGATTATCGTAGGTTGTGGGTGGCTGCTTGTAGAGTTACCTAGAGCAGGGATAACAATACGACCACAACCATCCATCACTAATCATACAACTAGGAGCAGCCCTGAGCCAAACGGCACCTGGCAATAGTAAAAACCTCAAGTGCGTCACATTAGGTGTTGCGAATTATCGGCGCCTTGGCAAGTTGGCGCCCAGAACGGATTGCTCTAATTGCGCCTGCACAGGTCCCTGCATGCAACGCCCGCTTTACATGAGGTAGTTGAAGGAAATTGCAATGCTATTTATTGAAACTCCTTATATCCAAAAGTAACTTAGGGAACGTACCCATACTACGTGACCAACTTTTTGCAATTTTTAACCCCCCCCCCCCGGTGACCAAAAACCTAAGCAACTCGCCGCTCATTTGTATGGAGCGTGACATTTCGACGACCCCCCCCCCCCCAAACGTGTCACGTAGTATGGGTACGTTCCCTTATTTGATGTTTTTTGAAACTTTACAAAATGAGATCCAGTTCTGAAATAAATGTATTGTTAAAACAATTCAATCAATGTGTTGGTTCTTGCAAACGGAGACAATGCTGTGTTTGCTCCACCAGTATTTCAGTGGAAAATGCTCTGAAGAACTAGTGTCATTAAGCCCTTTGTCACCGTTGACGGAATGCATGCGAAAATGATGCTTAGCATCGAAGAAGATTAACATTTGCCTCGTGTGAATGGTTGCAATGATACTTTCTTGTGCTCAAAAGCTCAGCTGTGAAAGATTTACTGGCTTTTATGTTTATTCTGACTTTTCCTTAAAAATACCAACTACGAATGTACAACCCTTTGAAACCAAAGTTTCCGATTGCAATTTAAAAATAATTTTAAATAATAAAAATCAGGTAACAATAATGTTTATAATACACTAGCTGAAGTCCCCTTAGGACTTTACACAGAGTTTTCGAAATCAAATGTAGACAGTGAACTTCCTCTTGTTTTCAAGTTCACATGTGCAAAATTTCATCAACCTCGGCATAAAATTATAGATACAAATCAAATCCACACCCCCCGCTTGCCAGCCCGCTCGTCCACCACATACAAACATTCTCATTTATCTATTATGTTTCAACCAATTTACAGAAAACCTTGTAAAATTATATATCTAAACCTTCCTCATGAATCACTCTTACTAATAGTGAAAACCACATGAAAATCTGTTGAGTAATTTTTGAGTTTATCGCGAAATAGAGTAACACTACATTTGGTGATTTAGCAGGGGTGCCCGGGTTCATGGGGTGAGGTTTGTCTAGGTCTTGGAGGCGGATGACCAGGACATACTGAACCCCAGATTCCTACCCACTCCTTAAACTCTCTCCTCCTTCCTTTCCTTTAAAAAAACCCTCCACACATCATCCCCAAAGATGACATAGGCCCTGAGGGAAATTATTTTCCTCAGGGCCTCCTGTGTGGAGCTCATGTAAAAAAAAGTCTGACAAATTGCATGCTTATATTATTTTCATTATCAGTAATTTTAGTTACTAAAAACCTAAGGTGATCCATTTTTAAACCTTTTTTGTGTTTGTATTAAAATTTTTAATATTATGTTTATTTATAATAATTTAAATTATGTTTATTTGTAATAATAAAATTTGAGGGTGTATTTTATCACCTTTCCAAAATAGTTTTTAATTTTTGGATACATTCAGGAATATTTGGATTTTATTACAAAGCGAAAATATTCTGTATCGTCTGACAGAATATGCCTGAGGGGGAATAATGTACACAACAAAATAAAAATAAATGTTTCCCTTCAAATGCATGTTCACACTTTCTCTTGCGGATTATGTGACAATAGGAGCATGTCTTTTTGGATAGCAGTTTGTAAAATTTTTAAATTTTCAGCATACATAATATTTCAAGTGCTTCATCTAAATCTAAAATAAGAGTTATAAATGAATAAAAGAGGGTAAAAATAAGAGAAAAAATAGTGTTTTCTTAATATCTACAGCATCATGTATTTTACAATCGAATTGAATCAGAAAAGAAGAACAGATTTAAGTTTTTCAATTTGAGATGACGGCTAACGAATATCCCAAGATGGTTGCGTGAAGTTCAGGAATAATCCATTTAGTGGTACTTGGCGGACTTGTGTTCAACTGCAACAAAAGAATTATATTTATTAGATCATAGTATACACCATTGATGTACCAAGAAGCATTATAATTCTGCACCAACAAAAAAAGAGGATGCAATTCATAAATGGACATGTAACAGGAAAGCAATGATTATCATGGACTTTTGGTTTCAATATGTATAAACTACTAATAACACATACAAAATAATTATAACCTAGTGTAGCACTCAGCAGAGAGCTTTTTAAAATAACAGATACATATTGAAGTGAATGATACTGCCAAATATTTGCCGTTGTCAAAAAATTCATAAAAAATTAGAATAACATCATATTTACTGACATTTTTGTCATTCAGTTCAAAATTTTGAAGTAAAAAAAAGTCAAAAGTTCCGCTAAGGGTTCAATCAATAGGGTTACATAAAAAAGACTTTCAGAGAAATTTATCAAACTTCTTCAAATACTGAATTCTTTTCTTGAACAGATACCTAGATAACCAATTGAACTATATAAAAAAAACCGGTGTGCTTTAGACCACACAACTGAAGTAAAACTTAACTAACTTATATCTCCCTCTCAACTTCCGTTCAAACTTTCTCATTAACGCTCTCGTCACACATTCACCAGCTTACTCCCCAAGTCAAGAGTGCGTAAAGAAATTTTACTTCTAAAAAATATATTGGTGATCTTTCAAATCAGAATAGATCACACTTTCAGTTTTGTACTAATATTTTTATTATATTGATATGTATACACTTAATTTCTGTTTTTTTAATGAGAGGTTTTCAAAGAGCGAAAGAAATTTTAATAAAATTGACTCCCTTCCGTAGGTATAGAATATTTTTTATAAATGTGTAAAATTTTATTAACTTACTTAGGAACGGAATGTTTCACAGAATTTGAACAATTCATCAAATTTCAAGTTCTGTAAAGGTTCTATTCAAGTACTGTTATTGTTTCATTACTGGCAAGTTGTATCACAAAATAATAATAAAAGAACTTCAATAGAACTTTCACAGAACTTGAAATTAACTTTGTAATTTGATGAATAGTCCAAATTTTATTAAACAACTTACTGGCCCATTTTAAAACTTTTAGTAGTTTAATTTTTTTTTTAAAACTACTAATAGTTTTAAATTGAAAAATGATATATTTATTTATTTTATTTTTGTATTATCGAGGCTTCCAACTCACATTATCTTGTAATTTTTTGCCTTATCTGTTTTTAATATATCATCATAATAATGTCTAATGTTCTTTAAAAGGTACTTAGTCCTTTATATAAGAATTCCCTTTCAAATATTTTTCAATTTACATGATCCGACAAATTTCATTTTCTCGATATCGATATCTTCAATTTGTTTAGGGAACGTACCCATACTACGTGACCTGTTCAGGGAGAGGGGGGGGTCCTCAAAATACCACGCTTGGTCACAACGGGGGGGCTTAGGTTTTTATCACGTAGTCAATCTAGAAATCTCGCATTTTTTTTCGAGCTACGAGGGGAGGTTTTTAAGTTTGCGGAATGGGAAGGTAAGTGATTAATGGGGGTACCGCTGAATTAGGTACTAATTGAACAACTCATTTTTAGGATAAACACCGGGTTTTATCGTAATTAGGTCATTAGTCTTTGAGCTATCGTCGACCAAACACTTCAATCGGGAAGAAACTGTGAAATGTGGAGAAAATTGAGTTCCGCGCTGTTATAAAGTTCCTTTAAGTTAATTTAAAGATCGGAAAAATGTATTAGGGTAGTAGGTGAATATGTTGAAAAGGAAAAATAATTTTGGTTTTTATTTCCACTCCTTACCCAATCCGCAAACTTAAAAACCCACCCTCGTACATTCAAATAAGTGAAAAAGTTCAGGAAACGTGTTTGTTGAAGATGATTGAGATGAAAAATGTTTATAAAAATAACAAGACTTTCGTTTCCATAAATTACGTTCCGGTTTCAATATATTTTGACATAAGTTTTATCTTGATAATATTTTTTCCACTTGTAATGCATGCACTCTTGCTGTCACGCAGCAAGTGCCGTATTAATAAGCCAAATAATGCATTTTTTATTTTTTGTTAGCAAAAAATGATTCGAAACCATATTTATGAAATACTACGTGAAAACTGTAGGGGAGGGGGGGGTCTTGGAATATACTACACGTGTTCACCGGGGGGTAAAAAATTGCAAAAAGTGTGTCACGTAGTATGGGTACATTCCCTTACATATCGAGCACTTTGGAGAATCAGAGAGGCCTATCAAACACAATATTCAGAATGATTTTTAAAATTCAGTGTTCTATTCTTTTTTTAATTTTTTTTGGCCGATCCCCACACAGGCTGTGTCTCTGTTGGGTTAGGTTAGAAAGAGCATGAATAATATGAGGCCCCTAGAAACAAAGACGGAAGTGTCCACCACACGTCAAAAATGAGTTGAAGATGCAGTTTCATAGAGAAAGGTTCACTCTATCTCCATAATATTTCTATTTGTAACATAAACGTCAATAAGCCATAGTATTTTGGCCTTACAGTTTTGTTGTTGAAACAAATACGGCAGTGTCCACCTCCTTCCGAAACAAAAGTGGAAATTTTTTCAAATAGCCAATCAGGACGCTCTATCCATAATGGCTGCCATACTATAATTCATACAAACTCGTGCGGAAGCGTAAGTGAGTCGTGCCACTGATAAGTTATTTTTTAGGTTATAATAACCATTATTGTTAGTGGATGTTATATATTCCAAGAATGGAAACTTTCCCCGATGTTTTGCCACCAGAATCAGCGAGGAAACGTGTCAAACAACCGCACAAATGGAAGGCAAACATTGTCAAGAAAAAGAGGTAAACCGCCATTAGGCAAATGTCAAAATATGATATTTTTTGTAGATTTGTCTGAATTCGTTCACAATTCTTTTTGTAAGGATCTGGATCGAGTTGGCTAGGCCATGTATTTTGACAACTAGACTTAAATAAATAATTTAATACTAATTAATATAAGTAATATTTCAAATTAATAACTAATTAATTTAAAAAAAATTATTTGGTAGAGATTCATTTCAAATTTAATTGTGTTTTTTAATAATAAATGTTGTTTTTTTAATAATAAATAATAAAAAAAACTGTCTATTTTCATTTAAATAAGTATGTATTATTAGAAACAGCTTATTACTTTAACATCGAACTATATTATAGCGATACTTTTTATTAAAATAATTTATTTAAAAAAAATTACAATATGATATTATTATTTCCTTATTAAAAATAATTTTATATTTTTTTTATATTACTCTAAAATTAATATTACATAGTTTATCTTTTTGGTGTGAAAAATACACGCTTAATGTTGATTTTTTTTTCATTTACCATTTGTAATCACTGATCCCCCTTACTTATAATCGTAACGTCACTAATACGCGTCGTATTATGTCATAAAAGTGAAAAACCTGGTAAGGCCAACTTTACGAAGCCTCAAAATACTTTGTACTAAAAAAATACACGTGATTTTGGGGGGGGGGGGGGGTTTTAGTCTAAAACCTCACCACATATCACCGGGGTGGGGGGGGGGGTTAAAAAGTTGCTAAAAACATCACGTGATTAATAGACGACCCCTGAGGGGGATGGCTACTAAATTATAGTATCTAATCGTTTTAATATTATTCACAGATATTCTCCGTGTTTACCATCTGCTCCCACTTGCAACCACAAAACTTCAAAAAGTTTTCAATGCAGGAGCATTAAAATGTCAGATTTGCTGCATTTTCACAAGGAAAAAAAATATCAAGATGCACTAATATTAAAATTTTGTAAACCAGTTGCCATTAAACGTCAGCGACCTCGGATAGGCACTTACAAAATAAAACAATTTCAAACAAAATTTTCATTTAGATTGTCCGACGGCTCCGTAATTCCAGTGTGTCAACAAACATTTCTCAAGAGAATAAATATTTCAAAACAAAGGGTGCAACACATAATGCAATGTTTTTATAAAACTGGCTAAATAGTCACGGAAAATCATGGTGGCGATCATCGGAGTCGTCATTACGTGGAAAAGTTAGAATTCACCATGAATTTTATAAAGAAGTTCAAGTGCACTGAAGCACACTACTGTCGAAATGCTTCAAATCTTCGAAGATATTTATCTGCTAACCTCAGCATTCGGAAGATGTATTGAATGTACAAGAAAGAAGCACAAGAAAATAAAGGAATTACCTACCATCAGTCATTCATAACTTCAGGAGTGTGTTCTATAAAAAAATTAATTTGGGGTTTGGAACTCCTCGCACTGATGTTTGTTCCACATGTTTCTAATTGTCGGAAAAACTAAAACAAACCTCGGATGAACATGAAAAAGTAGATCTGATGATAAAAAAACGAATACATAAAAAAAAATATGACAAGTTTTTTAAGTATCTACAGGAAAGGAGAAGTGATTTGGTAACAGTTTCCTTCGACTGCGAAAAAAATCTCGTGTTACCAAAAGTGCCTGACCAGCAAGCCTACTATAGTCGGCAGTTATATTTTTATAACTTTACGATTGTAGCTGGTTCATCAAAAGAACCTTTAAATAAAGAAAATGTATTCAGTTACTGTCAAAGGGATCCAATGAGATACAAAGGGATCCAATGAGATAGCATCTGCAGTATACCATAGATTGAAGAATCTCACCTTAGATGGGATCAAAACAGTAAGACTGACGGATGTCCAGGCCAAAACAAAAATTCCATCATTATTGGCATGTGTATGCGATGGTTTTCTGAGGCTCCAGCTAGTCTTAAAAAAAATTGAATTGATTTTTCCGGTAACTGGACACTCTTTTATGCCAGCCGATAAGAGTGTTTGGTAATATAGAAAAATACATAAAAAAACAAGCAAAAAATTATCTAACCGGAAGAATACTACAATATTGTATCCAATTTTGCTACAGTTATAAAGTTGGGTACTGAGGTAGAAGTAAGCGAAAAATGCTTCGCAACTTATTCTGAAGCCTACATCGTCATGGGCATCTCGATTTTCGGAGACAAAAAGGTTCATTTTGAAAAAAAACCGCAATAAAACTAACATTCTTTTAAGAGGAAAAACAAACTATAGATGTGACCCATCAACTTCCCATAATATGTACAAGAGGAACTCAACTGCAACTATGATAAGTCCTAGTTTGATTGAAGCTAATCAAGTTTCAGTTAATCCATTAAAATTACGGGATGTGTCGCAAAACTGCTAAATATCCACTTTGGGGGTGACTGGACAAATATTCCTGACTTGGATTTCTACTACAAATTAATTCCAAATCCTTCGTTTGTACCTCAAGAAGAAGAAGAAGATGATTCTATCCACATAGAATGTAATGAAGGATCAGCAGAAATCGTGTCAGACTCTTTAATGATTTTGTTATTTTATAATTTAGTAAACTCTTCTAATTTTTCTATTTCATAGTGGATGTAATTCACCATTTAAAAAAAACTAATAACTTTTTCTCAGAATTTATGAATATTTCTAAATTTGATAAAACTTTAAGCTGTTCATATCATTTCCATTTCAATAATTATTTTAATAAAAAAGTCTTATTTTAAATATTGTTTTCTTACATTGACTGCAACATCTTCGAAATTGTCATTATCAAAACCGGTAGTGTCCAACTGTTTGTGAAACAAAACAGCAAGTGAAACAAAAACGGAAGTGTCCATCAAAAAAACGCATTTTTTAAAAAAACTAGGGCATTTAGATACATAGATGATTTGAAATATTATTCTTAAACCGGTTTACTTACATAATATTAAATGTTCCTTCAATATTAAAGAATAACGGACTGATTTAATGTTTTTTTTAGTTTGCCAACAATTTAACAAAGTGGACACTTCCATCTTTGTTTCTAGGGGCCTCATATGATCATTAGCATTTCGATACAGCCATACAAAAATGCACTTTTATTTTGGATTATATTTTCCATCTGTGTTACAGTTATGAAACAAATTATTATTTTTTTTTTTGTTATTAGTTTTTGGGGTATTATGCCGTGTTGCGCTACCTCCTTCTTTAGCTAACATTTCGGACAGCGTTGCAGTGTCCATCATCAGGGCAGATGTGTAATAGTTAGGGATGATGTTTGTACTTATCTACTTAGGAGCGATACCGTGTCAAATTATTTGTTTATTCATTACATCCACCAAGATGTCAACATAACATTGGAAGAATAATTATAAAAGGATGTATGTAATAAGATGTGGGACACTTACCATTCCTGGAGTAGTTGATGAGGTAGAAGAATAAGATACCGCCAGCAACCACCTGGTACCAGGGCGCCATGCTGGTGCGCTTGGGCTGCGCGTACTTGTGCTGCCACCTCCACCAGCCTGATCGATGACAACCAAACAAAACAATCAATCGATCCACCAATCTATCAGCTCACTGAGCAGCCATTCAACCAATCAATTAATAAAAATAAATTAAAAAGAAAGACAAAACATTCTGGGTTATGAATAACCTAACTATTTTTGAAAAACTTCTATGATGAACCATCATACTAAGCGAAAATGTTGCTTATGTCATGGCGGAGTACTTAGCTAGAAGATGAACTGAACCCACACTGCCTGGTTGGTAATATGACACATAACTAAGCCAATTACCTGTCAGTTCTAATATTAGCCAGAGTCGAAGACACCCTTCAACCTTCACAATTCTGCCCTTGATATTTTAGAGAAACTACATGAATCACATTTGCGACATTCGCATACTGGATAGCCAACAGTGGATGAATATGCGACACATGTATACACGATAGCCTCTGATGAATCACACCTGCGAAATCCGCATACGGGATGACCACTGATGTATCACATAATGTGCGACATCAGCATACACGATAGCCACTGAATCACGCCTGCGACATCCGCGTACAGCATAGCCACCGATGGATCACATAATATACAACATCAGCGTACACGATAGCCATCGATGGATCACATATGCGACAGCCGCGTGGATATAAAAGAATTAAATTAATGGTTAAAAATATTAATTATTATATTCTATTTGAAATACTGCATTTTCTTGTTTACATGACCCTATTTTCGCATTTGGGATATATCTAATCAATGAAGTCTCACACTCGCACAAGATTCTTAGAAAATATATACTACACTAGGTTAGCTCATACAGGGAGAAGAGTGGTGTAACATATGTCTACATCCGAAACAAATCTGGATTTTTTTTACCCAATTTGTAATTAAGTTTTAATGCAGCCTGCAATTTATTTTCAGCAGATTTTATTTTTGAGGACTAAATAGTGATATTACAATGACTTTTTTTGTGTGAACACCGCACAAAGGACCCAATTGCTCCCGTCTCGAGCCAGTGAGACTATGTCACCCCCAATTGGGGTATGTTGTGAGGCTGAAGGTAGTGGGAGGGGAAGGAGATGGGGAAGAGTGAGGTGGCTGGCTATTCAGATCTAGTCACCAAACACGGCTAAAACCATTTCAAGCAAAATTTCAATTCAAACTCGAACCCTTCACATTGCTAGTCGAGAGTCTTATCCCTCGACCACGAGGCCATCGCAGTTGCCCGTATACCATCAGATTAATTTGACAAATCACAGAAAGGGAGACGGTCCCCGCAACTTGGTTTGTTCCCCTTTCCCATGAGCTGGTCTATCAATTTGGATGAAAAACCAGGTTATCTTAACTTTACTTTTTCTTTTAATACACCCTACCTCATCACTCCTGTAACAATCTGTAGTATTGGAAATATACTTTTAGTGTCAGAGTTTCATTGTGTAAGGCCCTTCGCTCATGGAGATACTTACAAACTATGCGATTGTGACGCCACCACAAGTAGCATACATATATACTACTCTTTAACGATGGTTTCCGTACGAGGCGCTACCCGAAATACACGGAACTTGACAATTTTTCACGTGGAGATCAAGCGCGGCTGGCACAAACGTTCAATAGTGCGCCGAACTGCCAACAAAATTGAACATTTTACAGCTCAACGTGTTCCTACTAAATATTTTTTCAATTTAAATTACGCACAATGTTGAAAATAAAAACTAATTACTCCGCTTCTGGCGACAAGGCGCCGAAAACATCCGAAGTGTTCCGAAGGCCTCCAGCAAAATAGGTTTGAATGGGATAGTAATATTTAGCTTGCAAAATTCAACCATGGTCTTGTTATGCTTGTGATTTAGGGAACCTATTTGAAAACGACATTAGTTTTTCAGTTAAAAAGGACTTTTTAAGCGTGTGCGTTTTAAATGTGCTACACCGGGTACCGGGAAGAAAACATTGGCCGAATAATGTCTTCGCTCGGCGAAAGGACCGAATAAGTTTAAATTTATTTATTCTCTATAAATATGGTAGCTACCTACGTGACCTATCAACAATTAAATTATATATGTTTGATTGAGGGCGGCTTGCACCAAAAGTTAAATTTGATTTAAATGTCAAGTTAAACACATTATTTGATTTAAGTCGACTTGGCGTCTTGCACCACAAAATTTAAGTCGTTAAACGCATTTAAAGAACTGTCAAAGTTAAATACCCAGAAAGGGCTGTTTAACTAAGTTAAACATGTTTAGCGAGCAAGTTCTGTCAAAACAATTTTAGGTTATTCCTTTGATTTCCGATTGTCTAATATTTCTGAAATCTGTCTCATTTATTAATTTGTATTCACGATGGACTTTTGTTTTTTATTCTGATGGTGACGAAGAAATTATAGATTTTATAAGTAGACAGTTTATAGTGAGAGAAGTAAACACAAGAAAAAATTTATCTGATACTCAGTGTCAGAAAATTTTAAAGATTTCTTATTGAGGAATAGGTATTGATTTATTTATGGAGGAATACTTTGAAGGTTGTAAACTTAAAATATACCTACAGCATTCTTATAATAGTTTAAAACAACCTACATAAATGAAATGAAAAACAAAATTACTACTCAGATATTTGTGTTATTTTTAAATCTAACAACAAAACCTCTTTTTGCCCCATTTCATAGTTATGTTTGTTTTATTTTCGAACTCATTTACTGGATCAAAATAAAATAATTCACTACGCAACCACAACATAACCTCAAAATATTTTGATACTCGCAAATTTAAGCACCCCCCACACGGACAATTCAGAGCGATCGTGCCCTCGCCACTTCAAGTCGCTGTGCAAAAAGTGTGCGTGTGGGTGGTGCTAAGGAACAATGCAACTGTTTTACCGACGCTTTAACAGCGGTAACTGTTTTACTGTTTTACCGACGCTAAATGTTATTTAACTAAATAACCGCTCCACCTGCTTGGTGCAGGACGAAACTAAACACATTTAAGTTAAATGTATTTAGTGACTTTGCTGCATTTAGTTAAATACAATTTAAGATAAAATTAGCGATAGTTGGTGCAAGCCGCCCTTAATGCCAGATGAACCACCAAACATTTTATGCACCAGCCGCGCCTGGTGGAGATATGTCAAGTGACTAGCGATGAGGACAATGTTCTCGTTTATTTATTATAAGAATTAAAAACGATTTAAAAGAAGATTTATACACCCATAAATCGAAAGAAATATTAACTGCAGGGCGTTTGTTGCCGCCAGGGAACTGCATGAGATGATGACAACAAGTTTCACTCTTTCTACAGAATGTCAGAGGATTCTTATTTAAATTTGGTGCACAAGTTAACTCCTAGAATTTCCACTTTTTTCCACCTCTATCCTTGCCTTCTCCACTTTCTTTTTTAACATATTCTGGTAACGTGTAGTTATATAAACACGCATTTTTTTCCATTTCCCGAACAAATTTAACATTTCATTCAAGATCGATCGCCATTTCTGTCAAACGGATAGTAGTAGATATGAATGATCTAGTGTACCTATTACCCGTACACAAATTGGTAGCGTGCAACTGACGTCAAACCCGTAGACGGCGCGTAGCATCATGAGTGAACACTAGCTATAGTATGGTGGGTATTCACGAGCAGAGCGTGTGCTACACGTATCTAAGTCGAGTCGCTTGTAAGTATCACCGTGTACGAATGCACTAAGGAGTGTCACAAATTAGAACTGTTAATGTAATATAAGGTGACAATCTGTGGCTATGTTTGTATAAATATTACCTCGGCTGATAGCTCCCACAACAGCCTGAGGGGACTTCTGGCGCCTGCTGAACCAAGCTCCGAGCTCATTGATCTTCACCTGAGCCAGAGGAGTGTCGGCTGAAATCAGTTAATCATACTATTTTTCAAACATAGTAATATTAAAATAACATGGTTTAAACTTAGTTACTACGGAACCCACTAATTTTGTTGGGAGAGATGGCAGAAGCTACAACGTTGCATTTTTTCTCAAAGTTAAGTTTGGAGGTTAGGAAACACACATAATTTATTTAAATAACCCAAACTAAGAACCGAATAACTTTGTGCATGTTTTCCATCTTAAATGAACGACATAACTTAAATAGTTGTTTCCAGTAGGTAGTAATTAAGATGAAATCAAGTGTTATTTTTTTCTTTGAGAACTTTACCAAATACACTTTACACAGATGACCTTGAGGTTTCCTCCAGGGCTATATCATCTTTGGGGAAGCAGTGTGAAGGGTCAATGAATGAACAATTGTATCAAAAAAAATTGAAGGTTATGGATTAAAACACAATTCAAAATGTTGTAAATTTCATAATATCAAGAAATAGTAATCAAATCTCACCAAGGGTTACAAATATATTTTTCTTTAGTATTTTATAATTCAAACGTGAATTTGACAAGTCGAAATTATATAATAGTACGTCCATGTAAAATGGGTGACAAGAGATTAGAGGCTCATATTTTTGAGAAATTAATATGTAGATATGTATCAAAATGTACTACCTTTGCCATACCACCTAGCCGGGTCGTAGGGTCCGTGCACGGACGGATTATATTCTTTGGGGTAGTCTCCGAAAGCCATTTTTGCGAACTAGAAACAACTAGATCGAAAACGAAAACCGATATCTGAAAAACTACGGTGGCCGATCTGGGGATACAGGGATACCAGACGTAAATTAGTTATATTCCCTATAACAAAATTTAACGCCTTCAAAAATATTGAGATAGATGTGTCAGTTTCATATAAAAAAGATTCACAGGTCACAGGGCCGACAGACTTAGCTTTAAGCCTCGATGACACACGGCGAGTTTACCACAGGGCTAGTTTACAAGCTACTATCTGGGAAATTCACTATCTGTTAGTAAACTCGCCCAGTGTCATTGTGTCACTTGCTAACTAGCAGCAACTAGCAGATTGTTGACAATCTACGAAAAAAAGTTGAAAGGTCGTCAACTTTACTCGCCCACACGCTTGCTCGTGATTGGTTTATTTATGTTTCCAACAAGGCTTCCGATAAACAGCTGATTTCGACTGTCAAACATCTGAAGAATTAGTTCACGCAGGCGTCGTTATTCTTGTTACTGGCGCTAGCAGCGGCCTCAGTTTCCTACGCTTCTGAGCGAGTGGACAGCTTTGTGTGTCATCATGACAATTTCACTCGCCGATTTACCCGCTTTTAAACTTAGTAGATAGTAGCTTGTAAACTCGCCGTGTGTCATCGAGGCTTTAGCTATAAAATATCCCATACAGACCCGCCAGATGATGCGCTGTAAGCTCAATGTGGCTCAATTTTATACGCCGTAACCGCTGCTCACGCGATTCTAGAAAAGTTTTGCGACCCCCTCTCCGCCGTCATTTTAGGGGAGTCATTTTAATTACGGAGCTGCGTAAACGTGCGGATGGCAGTTGTCAATTTGACAGATTCAGTAGAAAATAAATTATATGGGGGAGGTGGCTAGAGAATTTCAGATTTATCCATAAATATAGGCTACGTTCGCCTATAAAAAGACACAAAATTCGGGGCATTTCACGAGGAATATATGAAAGAAAATAACAAACCGTGTTCATGTATACAATACTTTGGTGTCAATATCCTTCGTGAATTTTTTCCTCAATACTAGCAACGTCCTCAATACTAACAACGTCACACAGCATCCCAGATGACATAGGCCCTGAGGGAAATTATTTTCTTCAGGGCCTCCTGTGTGGAGTTAATGTAAAAAAGAAAAAAACGTCACTCCTGCTCTTTGGCTTCTAATGAGCATGCGTGTCCGTAGCATAAAAATTCAACTTGCATATCCACTGCACCAATTGAAATTTTAAAATGTGGCAATACTTTTTGCTCGCATGCTCGTACCGTTGAGAAAAAGAATCAAAGACAATTTTCACCATCTTTTTTCATAGAAATAAAATAAACATCTATGGAATTACTTGGCAGTTTTTGATTGCAGGAAAAACTGTCTGTGGCGTTTGGAGAACTGTCATTGCACAAATCTTTTAGTTGCATTGTTCGGATTATTTATTCGTCACTGAAGCTGAAAACAAATAAAATTCAATATGGTGCTGGAAAGTACTATGATATGTGTAGACAACAGTGACTACATGAGAAATGGGGACTTTCTCCCTACACGACTCCAAGCACAGCAGGAAGCTGTGAATCTTGTTTGTCATACCAAAACTCGCTCGAATCCCGAGAACAATGTAGGTTTGTTAACCTTAGCGAATGTCGAAGTGCTAGCCACACTCACCAGCGATGTTGGACGTATTCTATCCAAACTCCACCGTGTGCAGCCTAACGGAAACATCAACCTTCTGACCGGAATAAGAATCGCTCACTTGGCGCTGAAGCATCGTCAGGGAAAGAACCACAAAATGAGGATCATAGTGTTCGTCGGCTCGCCGGTGGAAACCGATGAGAAGGAACTGGTGAAGCTGGCCAAGAGGCTAAAGAAAGAGAAGGTAAATGTTGATATTGTCTCTTTTGGCGAGGATACTGACAACAATGCCTGTCTTACCATCTTCATTAACACTTTGAATGGCAAGGACGGAACCACTGGAGGCAGTCATTTGGTAGCAGTACCCGCTGGCGGCTGCGTAGTGTTGTCGGAGGCTCTCATCTCTAGCCCTATTGTGGGTGGTGAAGGTGGTGCGGGGCCCTCAGGTTCCGGAATGTCTCAGTTCGAGTTTGGTGTTGATCCCAACGAAGACCCCGAGCTGGCCCTGGCCCTGCGCGTGTCGATGGAAGAGCAGCGCCAGCGACAGGAGGAAGAGTCCCGCCGGCAGCAGACTTCCGACCCGAGCACGGAAGGCGCGGCGAGCACCAACCAGGAGAGCGGCATGATGGGTCGAGCCCTCGCCATGTCTCTGGAGAGAGAAGCCATGGATCTGTCGGAAGAGGAACAGATCGCTCTGGCTATGCAGATGAGCATGCAGCAGGAGACGGGTGCCGACGAGAGCATGGATGTCGAGGAATATGCTGAAGTGATTAACGATCCAGCCTTTCTCCAGAGTATTCTAGAAAACTTACCCGGAGTGGATCCGCAGAGTGAGGCGATCCGCCAAGCGGTGACCACACTCAAAAATACCAATCCCAAAGACTCTCCCAAGGATGAGAAGGACAAGGATAAGGACAAGGAACCCACCTCTTAGGAACAAACATGCCAATCCGTGAAACATATTATCTATCATTGTATGCAAAGTGATTAAATAATATTCCTTTTATATATTATGGAAGCCATGTTTTCAATAACAAGTTGTATCTTTTGCCTTTTCATTTAAATAAATACTATTGTTTGTAAGTTTAATCACTTTATTACATATCAAACTGAAGGTTTTTTTTTTTCAAAGATTGTTCCCGATTTATACAACAATGACCCATATACATAATAGTGTAAGGTAAGTGGCAAATGGGCTAAAACCTGATTTACCCAGATATTGTCAGCTATTCAGAAGATGTAGGATTCATGCATGCTTACTTGAGTGAATGAATGTTGGTTAACATGCACAGATGAATACAAGTGTATTCTGCTCAGGCGAATCAGCCTCAAATGATCAACATGAACATGGTCAAGTCTTAGCCTTAGCCAATAGAGAATTCCAGTCCAATTTTTTTTATGAATATTACCTTCTAACTTAAATAACTGCATTTTTATTTTTAGAGTTAGTTTTAATAGTTAAAATAATTGTCAAAGTTTTAATTTTTCAAGATCCCCCCAGATCCCCCTAAGACCACCGTATGTACGGTGAATCGTGTGACGTCATCACTCCTGAAAAAATACTATAGGATTGGGCAATCAGCTGATCAAGTGCCGCCATTTTGAATAGCGCTATTCGAAGCATTCTCCCTAGAAGTAGCATTACTATTTTTTTGTGCAGTAGTTTTTCAATATTTTAAATAATAGAGAAACCTCTATTTTTGATACTGACATATTTAGGCTTAAATATTGTTACAATAAACACAACAACTAAATCTCTATAAACAGTATGGAATAATGAATAACGTGAAATGTTGTTAATACTGATGGCTTATGTCATACCTACATAATCAAAGATTTCAATACAACGACTGGTGAAGCGTGACGTCAGCACTAACCATTCAGTAATATCAACTTTCCAGTGTGTTTTGACGAGAGGTTTAAAAATGCACTTTTTAATAATTTTTTAAGAACTCTACGTTTAATATTATGAAATAAAATTTATATATTCAGAATCAGCGTTTATTGGTCTATATCAGTGATTCCCAAAGTGGTCTAGGTGGACCCCCAGGGGTCCACGGGAGACTCGACGGGGGTCTACGTTGGCTTGATAAAAAAATGGGGGTCCACAAGTTGTATGTGGGGGGTCCACGAAAATTTATCTGGTTTCGATAGTAAAGAACAAAAATGTTGGCTTGGCTTTACCCATCAGTGTAGGCAGATAATACACTACTCAAAAAAACTAAGAAAGCAAAAAAATATCCAAATTTTTCGGTGATTTCGCTGAAAAATGGTCGTATTGGGACTTTAAAAAAAGCATTTTGAAGTTTTAAGATTATAAATTCAATATTTTTGGCAAATTTTTTTAGGAGCTACGTTTCTCATCCAATCCTAATTTTTTGCTATTTGTTTGGTAATCGGGCTTAATTTTTTTTTCAGTTAGGCCGGCTTATGAATAAGATAGCCTTAATATTTAGCAATAAATTCCTTTTTTTAAAACTTACCTTAATTTTTTTGAGAAGTGAAATTTAAGAAGGTCAGCGACTGTAAAAACTTGATTATTCGATATTTAATTCTATTAAGGTGGAAAATACAGGACTATTTTTTTTAATGATTTTCATGATTTTTTTTGGCTTGGAAGAAATGTGTATAATTTATTGAAACTTTGTGGCCATTTTATTCATCTATAAAAATATTGTGGGTTTTTCGAAGTATTTCCTCAGAATATATGAAAATTATCAGCTGCTATACATCGAACATCATCATCAGACGTAGCTTTTGTGTGCACTTTGGAGGCCATAGTTTTCAACTCAAATCAATAGGATTTTTAATTTTATTTAAGAACATGTGTCTCTACTATGTTAACCTTACTTTTCCCAAAAACGTAGAATTATTTTTTTTGCAGGTGTGTTAACAGGAAACCTTGATTTTTTGCCATTTTTTTAATAATTTTTTGCAATTAAAAAATACTTTAGACAAAGATATTACTACGAATTTGGGTTCACATAGAGCGTAATTATAATAATAATTGGATAATTTATAAAGCGCCGTTTTTGTGAAAAATCACCTCAAGGGCGCTGTACAATTATATAAATAAGGTACCTGCACATTTTAAAATGTTTGGTTAAAAACTTTTTGAGCCAGAGTGCACACAAATTCCAAAAAAGTCATTTAGAAAAAAATTCGTTTCAAGTTTACCATGCGGTTTGGCACAAACACCCTCATAATACCGGAACGAATTGATATTTTTATTTAAAACTTTGGAAACATATTCTAAAATAGTTATACTAACAATTTATGAAATAAAAAATAAATAAAGACATTTTTTTGAGTCATCTACATGTATTTCTCCCCTAAGTCTAAGTCTGTAATCATATTATTTTAATAAATAGAACCCAAGAAAATACACTATTTTTCTTTTTATTTATATCTGCCACTCCGAATTTAGGGTTGTACTCAGCCGCGACGCAAATTTTCATCGTTAGATCTTTTGATGAATTTTGGGAATATGGTAGAAATGTAGCAGCAGGGGGTCCACCGAAATTAGTAAAATTATGATAGCGGTCTAAGTTAAAAATAAGTTTGGGAATCTCTGGTCTATATGAACATATTTTTTTAAAGCCATAATATTTTTCACTGGAGTTCCTTATTATGAATAAAATACCTTTCTTAGCCTTCCGTAGTTCCAGAAGTAGATGTACACAAGTAGAATGTAGAATGATGAAATAAAACAGGAAAGGAGATTTGAGGAATTAATTTAATAAAAAAGGTTTTCTATACTGAATTAAAAACACTAAAATAACTTATATTTACATTATTAACGAGTTAATACCACAAATAATATCGACAGCAGATATTTGATGCTGTAAAGGACAATAAATCCAAAAATGAATTACTTACTTTTTTCTATTTTGATCTGCGTTGTCAAAATATTTCTATGAAAATAAGTGCGTCTTTTACAACAGCATTTTAAATAGATTTTTTTTCTGAAAAATTAAATACTGTAATTAAAGAAATTTACAAAAAATGTAAAGTATTCTGAAAGATCTGTTCAATGTTATTTTATAATAAAAAAATCATAATTATAGATTTACATAAACAGAAGTTATGGTTTTATGAAAAAATAAAAAACCTTCTTTTAGCTCTTTTTTTTTACATGAGCTCCACACAGGAGAGTAAGGAAAATAATTTCCCTCAGGGCCTATGTCATCTTTGGGGATGCTGTGTGGAGAGTTTTTAAGGAAAGGAAGGAGAGGAGAGTTCTGGGAAGGAAAAGGGTTTAAGGGGTGGGTAGGAATTTGGGGTTCAGTGTGTCCCGGTCATCCGCCTCCAAGACCTAGACAAACCTCACCCCATGAACCCGGGCACCCCTGCTAAATCACCAAACGTAGTTGACTATTAAGGGTGACCTATAGTAGAGGTTTTGGTTATCCAATAAAGGTTCCCGGGGCGGCTCTCCTGACAATCAACATTTTGTCCTATACAGCAATTAAAATTTTCGTGGTCGATATATACATATTAAAAGGATTACACTTTGCACTTGATTTCAAGCAAGTCTTAGGTACTTGTAATATAAAAATATGTATATATTATATATCAGTAACATAAATAACATAAGATACGAAGGCACTTAATTATTATGGAGTCAAAATCCCAGGTTCCCAACCTCTGAATAAGCGTTGAAAAAACCAACTCCCACACAGATGTGTAGAAGTAAGCATGATGACAATGTGTGTTTGTACATCAGAAATGGTCAATTTAACAACAAAAAGTTACATTCGGTCAGCTCATTGAAGTAATGCTTGAGTTAGTTCAGTTCAAAGATCAAGACAGATTGAAAATGAAACTTGCATCAATATTTTTGAAAGTTTACTGTTTAGTTTGCAACTTCTCAGAAAATACTTATAATGACCCTGAGGCCGGGAACGTGGTCTCAATGATGACTTTGCAAATATTTATCAAAATTAAACATTATAATATTGTGATGTTGCAGAAATGCAATATTGGGGTGAAAGTGAGTCAACACTTTATTCTACATTAATCCTCTAAAGAATGTAAATATAGAATCTAAGGGTTTGTACAATAATACAGAACAGTGGTAAGCAACCTTTTTACTGGAGGATCAATTTTTCCATTTTCAATTTGTTCGTAGGCCACAGGTAAAACCTGTCTCCAAGTGTAAAACAATATTCTGAAATATTAAAAAACACACTAAAAAATTGCAATTTTGGTCGGCTGATTCAAAACAGATGGACAAAAGTTTATTGCGAAACCCTTTCATATTTTGAAAACATATTGATCACAGCATAAATTTCTAAATAAGAAATATAAAAACTTTTTTGTTATATATATGTTTTCAGAAACATAATTTGGAAACGTACCTACCCTTATAAAACAGAACCCATCCAAAATATCAAGACTGAAGTTTTCCGCTCAATCCCTTTACAGACAGAAAAGGGGGGTGCGATGCGTCCCATATCCCGAAACGGCGTGAGAGGGGGAAAGATAAATTACAACACCAAACCGGCTAGCAGATCGTGGAATATATCCTAGGCCACCCCCGCACGTTATATTATATTACTCGTCAACTGTATGTGTTTGTGTGGTGAGCAATAATGCGAGACTAGCAGTTAGAAACCTGCTCCGCAGGTTTTTACTGCAAGCCCCTGCGGGCGGCTTTTCGTTCGGCTTCGCCAAGTTAGTGTTGGTATCATTTTGTAAATCCAATAGGAACTGGTTCCAAAATTAGCCCGTTCCTCATATCCACTGTCAACAGTGTCAACCGGTCCACTGCGAGATGTTGATGGATGCCCGAGAGGAAATGCTCGATGGCTTGCAAGTTACTACGAGACCAGCTTGGAACGCGGATCTCGTTTCGAATAAGGTGAACTTTGAGTGTTTGAGGAAATTTACGAAAGTCTGGGTTGAGAGATGGCCTGATCTTAGAGTCGCTGACTAGCTGTAAAATCATGTAGTTGCCAGGTGTATCTGCTCTTGAATCCACGGACATTCCCTTTACTTTATTACATCTACTGCAAGAATTTTATGTTTTATATCTGCATTTTTTTTGTTATATCATATCTATCTTTGGTACCTTTATCTTATTCTATTGTATACATTTTTTTCCTATTTCTTTTATTTTTGTGTGACTATCTTTTTTATGCCTATTTTATTTCTTTTCACGTGGTTTCTTTTAGATTTAACCAAGCTATGCTAGACGATGTTTTATCGAGATACCTGTTTATTATTTTCATTATTTTTCATCATTTTTGTGTGATTTTATTTTTTTTCCAGCTTCATATTCCAAGGAACACTATTGATACAACTAACATACTCGACTTTGTTTTTTTAGTTTGTTTTGGTTTCTTTTTCTTTTTAGTCTCACAATGCTACTTTGCATCGCTCAGAAGGCTGAACTGAACTGCATCTATCTATTTTGTTATGTTTCTTTTTCCCCTTCTGGGGGTGCGCTAGACCTCGTCCTTGCATCAACAGGAGTCGGTCGACGATGGCACGGTGCCCTCTAAAATCAATTGCGCCACCCCCAGCAACATGTGCAGGCTTTAGGTTTGGGGGAGCGACCTCGGCTCTCCTTCGCCTTGCCTCCGGCTACTCGACGCTGAATTCCTTAGGGTCGTCGGGTATTTCCCCCCAATCTCCCATTTACTTTTCTTTGAGGCATCACCGAGGAACCGGCTAAGGGGCGCGGAAGCTGAGTGTGGTTCACGACTAGACCGAACGTCATGCGCATTCTTGCTGGGACTGCCAATCGATTGGAGAGGACTCTTATTACTTATCTACTGTGTCTTCCTCCCAAACAGGTGCTTGTAGGATACGCTGGATACAATCACCCAGTGCTTGCCACCTCGTGGACTTTCACCAACCTGTCCCACTGTCTTGTCTATATTTTGTCATACTAACACATATTGTATCTGTATTTCCTGCTAAGCACTTGCATGCTGCTTATTAACAACGTATGCAGGGACATTGGAGGTTTAGTTTCGTTTTCAAATGTAGAGTCGTTTTTACCAAAAAAAATAGAGTCCTTGCAAGAGCCTTGAAGGGGTAACCATCTGTTACCTATACCAGGGCGGGTAAGTGGTGGGTCCTCCAAAGTGTCAACCGGTGATGGTAGTTATGGCAAGTCACCGCGAAAAAGTAACCGGGATGGACGATGACGTCATATGTAATATACAGCCGCTTGATACAACTGAGAATTACCATCAATCTTCTGAAATCCGGGAGACACTCCAGGTTCACAAATTCGTAGAATTTATACCTAGGAAGGGAACTTCCCTTTGCGTCTTGCCGACGAAAGTTGTCATCTTGTGACAAATTTTTGAATTAGAAATCGAACTACAATGGCAGCTTTGTCTAAAAATCTACATACACGGATGTTTACATGATGCAACAGGTAAGGCGTGATGTCGGACATGCAATCGAAGTCGGGTTCTAAAATTCAACCATGCAGATCCTAGCCTATTAATACAGTTTGATAAGCCTTGCCCATATACATTTTCATATTATATCCCTTGTTTGTAATGGCCTTTAGCCTCAGAGAGCCGATTTATCAGCAAACCCAGACTGCTAAATGCCTCATAATAAACTTTATTTTAGTAGGAAGCAAGAAAAGTATTTTTTTTACTAACTGATCCTACTAATCCCCCCATGTCATCTTTAGTGATACTGTGTGGGAAGGAAAGGAAGGAGAGGAATTTCAGGGAAGGAAAAGAGGAACAGATAGGAATCTAGGGGTCAGTGTGTCCAGGAGTGATGGACGTATGAATCCATTCCTCCCATTGCGGTGCAAGATGATGGAGAGGTCAAAGGGTCTCCCTCAACGTTGCTGGTGGGCAGGCACATCTGACACCAAGACTTGAACATACCTCACCCGATGAAACCGGGTACCCCTGCTAAGTCACCAAATATAGCAAACCACTTGCGGTGACCTATGGCAGAGGTGATGGTTATCCAATAAATGGTTCCTGGGCCAGTACCCGCCATACCCGCCAAGCGAACTGGAATGGACCTTTTTTCATCCAAATAAATTCAATTGTGAAACATTATCTGGGAACATTTAATTTATTTTTACTATAATAGGGCTGAGGCCAAATGGGATCATAATAATTTTATTTTTTTAACAAATTTGTACACAACTTAATAAATAGATAAAAAATGAGCAATTGCTTCATCTGGGGTCTTGATTACAATTAATATTTTTATCACAATTAGGATTGGTGTCTGCGTCAGTAATAGAGCAGCTGTTCATCTCAACGACGGCCTCTCCTGAAGTGTTGTTGTCCTCGATAGCAGACGAGGGTCTCTGCTTCCTTGAGGTGGCGTCGGATGATATGGAGCGGGAGTGCTGGGCTTTGATGCTCAGCGGACTACAGTCTCTTTCTCTCTTCATGGCTCTCTTGGCAGCCTGGAAACCAAAAAAAGAAGAAATGGAGTTACTTTTCATAAACTGTACTTTACTTTCAATCTGTCGGATTCGGAAGTCAAACATAACCTCACATTTGAAGCTTGATTTGTTCTAAAATTGGTGTTACCGTATTAATGACCTTTTTTAAATCCATTTTATTAAATTTGTACAGCCTTACTAAAAAACCCAGTGAAAATTTTATTCAATTGACAAACGGCCGCGGATGTGAAAACATTACTAATTAAAAATTTGTTCTTTGAAAGAAATACACATGGTTTCCACGGCCTGAGAGGGTAGTTTATCTCTGTTTTAACCATTGATGTCCGAACGATATTTGTAATTTTTCCATAGTATTTTGAATGTTCTATATATTTCTTATTTTTGAAGGTGTCGTAAAAACAAATACCATTTATGAAAACTAGATAAAATTACGTTTTAGATTTGAGTATTTGAAATATACTTTAGCTTTCAAAAACTGCCGTATTTTAAGATTCAAACTCGGAAAAAAATTTCCTCCCATAACATTTTTGACCAAAATGTAGAGAAATTTAAATAAAATCAAAATTTAAAAAACACAGTCCTTTTGTGTAATAAATTTGGAAGAAAACTATCACCTCACTTTTTCATCGTGTATACAATAAAAAAATAATAAAAAATTTCAAAGTTTTTTTTATTGCCAAAAAAATAACTTAGAAATAATACCGAAATTTAAAACAGATTTCTTGCATCTCTAAAGACGTTAATTTTTTTGATACGTTTACGAACACATGTATTAGATTTTAATATTATAAAAAATTATCACTTTTAAGAAATTCTCTTAAAATAAAGATCTTAAAATGAAAATTTTATCTTAAGTAACCTATAAAAAAACAATATTCTGACAGTTCAACTTTGAAAGTACGGCGTTTGTACAATAACTTGATTAAACTGTAAACCACACAAATAACATGGTAAATATATCAATTATGTGAACAGAAGAGTAAATTCGTCACTACAATAGAAATTATTAAGTAAAATCACAAAATTTTCGATATCCCGCCATTAAACACACCGAGCTGTTTTGTCATCGCGGACTGTCGCGGGCCGACGAACTAATGCATAGGCGCGCCAATAATGCCCCTTGCGGAGAAAAATTAAAACAACATTGTTTCCTAGTAAATTAAAACCATATACATATACAGCGTGACCACGTAAGAAACGTTATTGGTAATAAAATGTCTTTTAGTGTATACGAGCTTTAATAATAATAATATTTGGATGATTTATATAGCGCCGTTTTTGTGAAAAATCACCTCAAGGGCGCTGTACAAACTTATAATCCATTTCTAAAATCTAAAAACTACAAGCTAGGCAAACAATTATAAACAACTTATGGCTAAAAATTGCATACATCGGTTCATTGATCACCGATACGAAAATATGTGTACAATATTTTGACCAATGAACGCGATGCTGCCTAAAATTTAATGAAAACAGGACCATACTTACCTGGGAGGTCGCTTGAAATTAACACTGTATATTGTCCATTTAAAGAAATTTAGATATAGTTCGCACGCAGAGGACATTATTGTGAACACATGTTATTTAATCCTGAAAAATATTTTAATATTAATATGTAATGTATTCTTTGACGAGTGTATTTTGGAAAGTAAAAGCAACATGTAAAGGTGGGTGGTGCAGTAGTACCTATAAGGATTTGATCTTTCTAAATGTGATTCGTCAAGAGACAGATTGATGTGTAAGGAATCGAGTAATTTTAATTCAGTAAGGAAAGTGTGATTAAGACATATCATAGACAATACAAGTATGATACTGTCAAATAGGTATATTTAAATTACGGGTATGAGAGCCCAAAAAGGAAGGTTTTTAGTTTGGACCTTAACTCTGTTGGGCTTGTTATGCATCTTAATTCCGGAGGGAGTCTATTCCAAGCCTTAGGCCCAGATACTCCGAAAGCACGATCTCCAAACATAGTATTTGGCTTTCGTTTAGGTTCTATTAGTCTGCCTTTAGCAGATGAAGTTGCTGATCTAAGAGTTAATTGTCTCGGACCGGTATTTTCCGGGACGCATAATTCGGAGATGTAAGGTGGGGCCATTTCGTAGATTGATTTAAAAACCATCCAGCACAATTTGTACTGGATTCTCTCAGGGCACTTGAGCCAGTGAAGGTTACGAAGGTGTTCTGAAATATGCGAATATTTAGAAACCCCAGTTATGAGCCTTGCCGCTGCATTAAACACGGATTGAAGTTTGTCAATTTGATATTTGGGAAGACTAGCGTAGATGCCGTTACAGTAATCGAGCCGCGAGACTACGTAAGAGTTAATTAATAGTTTTGTCGCCTCTGTAGGAAGGTTTCTTCGAACTGACTTGAGTTGTCTTAGGTGAAAAAAACCGGTGCTTACTGTCCTATTTATTTGACTTTTTAACGAAAAGTCTGAATCTAAATTAACGCCAAGAAGTTTGACTGTTGTCTTTGGAATAATATCGTTGCCGGAAATGGAAATAGGTGTATTGTCTATGAAATGTTGGCGTTTGTTTGTGGCCGCCCATAGAAACTCAGTCTTAGATGGATTCAGCTTCAGCTTGTTTGAAGACATCCAACGAGTTATTGCTTCTAGGCATTCAGCTATGCGGATTTTGAGACTGTTGATTTCGTTTGGAGAGCAGTAAAAATAAACTTGCTGATCGTCAGCGTAGCAGTGGGACAGGAGACCAAATGACTCGATTATTTTGGCGACATCATTTGTAAAAAGGATGAAAAGAAGTGGGCCTAAAACGGATCCTTGGGGTACCCCTGAAGAAAGTGTTGCGAAGTTAGAGAGCTTATTTCCAACCTTAACGGCTTGTAAGCGATTGGATAGATATGACACCAGCCAATTTTTAATATCGGAACTCAAACCAAATGTTCTCTCCAATCTCTTAATGAGAAAGTCATGATCAATCGTGTCAAACGCTGCACTCATGTCTAAGAGTGAGATAAGTGCTAACTTACCTGACTCTATGGCCAAAGTTATATCTGACAGCATATGAAGGATTCCGGTTTCTGTTGAGTGAAACCTTCTATATGCGGATTGACGATTAGTGAATAATCTATTTGAATTCAAATGACTGGTTATTTGTGCAGCAGCAACATTTACTTATGTTATTGCAATAACACAGTTAATCGGTCGCGCTGTGGTTTTTTTTTTAGTAAGGCTGGTAGTCTTTGTTGACAGACTTTAAGGAGAGACTCTCATTTTCATTATTGAATAAAGAATAAAAAATATGTAGATTTTATTTTTAAGAAGAGCTATATTTTACCCTGAATTCCAATAATTCACAATGCTCAGCAAACATCAACTTGAGAGGGGGGTACAGGTGTGGGAGGATGTCCAGGTCATCTAGTGTCACCTAAAAAATCGAAAATAGGTAATTAAATAAACACAAACAATGATTTTTCTTCCACTCCCAAACTTTAAATTTACCATATCTCAAAACTGTTTTTGAGGATGGCGAACACCAAATCCTTTATAAACATATAGAACTATAGGGAAAAAAACTATCTGTAAATAAAACACTCCAAAATATAGTAACATAATTTTTTCGATGTAAATATTGCGCAAGAGTCCCACCGCTCTCAACCGTCTGGAGCCGGTGGGATTGTGTTATCCCCAATTACGGCATGTTGTTAGACTGAAGGTAGTGGAAAGGGGAAGTATCTGGCTATTCAGATTTGGTCACAAAACACAGCTGAAGTCATTTCAAGCAACATTTCAATTGTGAATGGTGATCTTTCACCAGGGCGATACTGAAAATATCTAATACTTTGGAAAGTGTCGCATAATAAAATATATTATTATTAATTAACTAATTCCTAAGCAATTTTATAGTAAAAAAAAATTTACTTGCACATGACGGGTAAAAGTACTATGGATAAAACACAAATTTTCCATTCGCAGCCTAAGTTATGCTTTTTTAGTAGGTTTCTACTAATCGTATCGTTACACTCGTATAATGCCAAATTTATTTATTTATTGTTGTTATACGCCCGTAGGGGCTTTTACATAGATTAGAAAATAATATTTAAGATATCGAGGATTACACATACATAGAATTTATACCAAAAGTTATAAAAGTGAAAAAACTTTTAAAAATATACAAGTAGTTTTTGAAGAAAAAAAAACCACTTGTATAATCTTGTGGAAAACCATGAAATATTTTAAACAATGTAATATTTAACAATAACATAGAACAAAATATAATATAAACATTACAATAACAAATCAAATCGTTAAATATATTATACCCATGTTACAATAATTTGTAGGATTCAACAAAGTGTTGGTTTAAATTGCATTTTAGAATGTAAAGGGACGTAATCCTGACGTACTGACAATATTACTGATGCACATCTAGATATTTGGGTTGACCTATCAGTATACTGTCTGCATGTATGAGCTCATCGTCTCAGTACGTCAGCATTACTTGCGCCATGGAAGACGGTGCTGTTTTGTCTGCAGAGCGTGATGCTCTGACACATCCATCACCACCTATGTTATGCCGGACAGTCGCACCTCCGCCGCGAATGGAAAACGTCCTAGCGACAATTATAGAGGCATATGAATTACATGATCTGCTGTGGAACACGACCCACAATAACTATAAAAATATGCCAAAGAGAAATCGAGTCTTGGATGATTTAAAGGCAATATTGGTAGCTACAAACCCAAACATTAACCGCGAAGACTTCCGCAAAAATATAAATACTTTAGGATCTTATTATACATAGAAAGTAAGTCAAAATTATAGCAACACAGGCTTTTATTTTCGGATTCATTAAATTAAAATCATCTTGTGCGGGATTACTGACGACAATATACTGAGTTTGTCTAATGGTATACAAATACTGATCGTACCATTACCATTAGCATTTTAATACTGATGCGAATACTGACTCATGTAATGGCAAATACTAAAATACTGACATAATTATGGCTGTTGACAGTATACTGATCAGTAAATACTGAAGCGAAATACTGACAAATGTAATGGTACGATTATGGCATACAAATACTGATGGCTGTTTTCAGTCTCCCCAATCTCCCGTTTACTTTTCTTTGAGGCACCACCGAGGAACCGGCTAAGGGGCATGGAAGCTGAGTGTGGTTAACGGCTAGACCGAATGTCATGCGCATTCTTACTGGGACTGCCAATCGATTGGAGAGGAATCCCACCCATTTTCCACTGCCATACCCTTATCATTTATGAACTGTGTCTTTCCCCCATACAGATGCTTGCAGGATACACTGAAACAATCAGCCACCTCGTGGACTGTTACCAACCTGTCCCTTTGTCTTGTCTATATATGTATACTCTGTCATACTAACACTTATTGTTTCTTGTATTTCCCGCTAAGCACTTGCATACTGCTTACTAACAATTCGTTCTAAACTAAATGTAGGCTCTTGTTCTTTCAAAAAAATTAGAGTCCTTGCGGAGCGCCCTGAAGGAGTAACCATCTGTTACTTATACCTTATGTGGGTAAGTGGATGATAACCTCCAATGTTGTAAGTATTATAAAAATAATAATAGACTTTATTCAACAGTAAATTAGATTACATTATTTATAATCATATAACATTTATAATGCATCGACTCCCTGTCTGTATGTCACTAGTTAATAAAGGCCTCCTCCAACTGTCGCCATTTCTCTCTATCATTAGCAACTCTTGTCCATGTACCACCTGCTAAGGCTTTGATGTCGTCAGCCCACCGTCTAAATGGTCTACCTCGTTTTGTCTTCTTGTCACTTGTGAACCAATTCATGATTAATTTTGACTATTTTTCACTTCCTCTGATTGTGTGGCCCATAGACATATGAATATATAGACCTGCCCTAAGTGATAAAAGCGTATTATTTCCCCTTCCCCATACCGGTTCCTTGGAACCGACTGGGCTTGCGAGAGCCTCGCCTGAATCTAAAAAATGTGACGTCATCATTCTTGTCCAGATCAGCGTCGAGCTTGCATCGTACATTATACGAAATAACACGGCAAAAATGCTAGCTTGTGCTATAGAATATGTATATATAATGTGGGCGGTTCTCCAGTGTGCTCGTCGCTGGTTACAGGGGGTAAGTAAATTATGAAACATTCGTAAAAGTGTTTTAACTAAATATGGCAACAAAATATTCGTATGTGAAAAGATGCGAACTTTACTTTGCCGTATTTGGACTTCGCAAATATGTTAATAACGTGGCGAGCAATTCGCGCTCCCACATAAAAAGGTCTATTCAGTCAAAAGCAGATTTTACTTTTAAGAACTAAATGGTGATATTATAATGCGAGATGCCTATATAATGTCAGATTGATTTTTTAACGAATCACAGTCATCTTCCCCCTCTTCGTACCGCCATAGTTGATTTTTCCCCTCATCTGTATGTTCTCGTCTATTAAATTTGGAAGTCTATGGTGTGGCCTGACCACTTCCACATCAGCTTTTTTATTGTTTTTATGACATCTTTTGTTCTTGTTTGTTTCTTAATGGTTGCAATTTTTATTCTATCGGACAGTCTTTTCCGTATCATACTTCTTTCCATGGAGTTTTGACATGTTTTAAGCTTCTTATTGTGAATTTTTGTGAGTGCCCAAGTTTGGCAACCATAAGTAAGTACAGGAAGTATGCAGTTACCAAAAAGTTCTGTTTGATAGTTATCCTGGTTTCACTGTTTTCATTATTTCTTTCAAACGCCAATATTGTTTCCAAGCATTTCCAATACGTCTGTCTATTTCTTTTGTGGTTAAGTCTAAAGGAGAAATTATTTGACCTAGGTATATGTATTCATCCATATAGTCAATCAAATTGTTATTGATCCTGATAGGTTCTTGCTTCCCATTTGTCATAGCTTTGGTCTTTTCTGTGTTCATGACTAATCCCACCTTTCGGCTTTCCTTATCTAGTTCATTTAACATCGTCTGCAGGCCTGCACTCGTCAGCGAGAGGATTATCAAATCATCCGCGAATCTTAAATGTGATAATTTTTTACCGTTTATGGACAGCCCACATTTTTCCCAACCTAATTGACGAAAGACCTCCTCCAGGACCGCCGTAAAAAGTTTGGGTGAGAGGGGGTCGCCCTGGCGTACACCTCTTTCTATTTTGATTTCCTTTTCTTCTATCTCTAATTTAATTTCTGCTTTGCTGTTATCATAGATGTTTTTTAGAATTCTAATGTATTTGATTTCGACACCTTGATTCTTAAGTGCTTATATACTGATCAGTAAATACTGAGGCGAAATACTGACACATGAAATGGTACGATTAGAAGTTAAGGGTTTATAATTTACTAGCTGAAGTCCCCGGCGTTGCCCGGGCTTTACACAGAGTTTTTCAAAATCAAACATAGACAGTGACAGATCTTCCTCTTGTTCTGAAGGTCAAGTGTGCAAATCTGGGAATAAAAGTGTACGAAAGTCGCACCTGCATATTATCGAAAGCAATTCCCACATTGGTAGAATTCTCAGCCTCAGTTGACATCCTGGGCAGCCTGGAGTACCGCTGGCTGAAGTGAGTGAGCAGTGTGAAGGAGGCAGCCATGTCCTGCCCCACGGCCACAGCCTGTCCCATGGTGGAGTGCATCTTGCGCCGGGCCTCGCTGGCCAGGTCGTCCTCCATTGTCGCCTCATGGATCAGCAGATCTGAATCTTGCCCTGAAACAATTATAATTTAAATAAACATGTAATTTAATTAATACATGTCGTTTTACTGCCCTGATGATGGAAGCTATGCAAGGAAGTTGAAGTCAAAAGCGTGCCAAATATCTGTACATGGTCGATATTCCTGGATGAAATGGGTCGCATTTACAACTTATTCTTGTTTTCAATAGCTTGGCTGTAGTATTTCCTCCCTCCTAAACATGTGCCATTTCAAGAACATGGTGTACTCCTTCTTTCCCCCCAAAATACCTCCGTCGTCGAGGGGTAAGGCTCTTGACTAGCAATTCGAAGGTCGCGGGTTCAAATCCCGGCGTGCGCAAATAAATTATATTTGATTAATTTGTATTATTTCACAATTATTTAATCTAAAGTAATATTAAAGTGGAAGAAACTCTCAGTATTGCCCTGGTGTAAGATCACTATTCAGAATTTAAACGGCTTTAGGCATGATTGGTGACCAGATCTAAATAGCCAGTTACTTCCCCACCTTCCTCTTCCCCTCCCAGTAAGGAGTGTAAAGAATTGTAGTATACAATTGGGGATGCCATAGTCTTACTGGCTCCAGACGGGAGCAGCGGGACTCTTTACATTCACACAAAAAAATGTGTGGAAAAAGCAATAATTGGAATGAAAAAGTGACTTGCTCCAAATTGCTGACAAAATGGAGGTGATTTGAACCTCTGAAGGCAGAAGCAAACTGGCTCTTTGACATATTTTTATGAAGAAATTATAAATGTTCAATTTGGGAGGCAGGAATGGGTACCGCCGCCCCGGGAACCTTTATTGGATAACCAACACCTCTGCCACAGGTCACCCCAAGTGGTTCGCTACGTTTGGTGATTTAGCAGGGGTGCCCGGGTTCATGAGGTGAGGTTTGTCTAGGTCCTTGAGGCGGATGACCAGGACACACTGAGCCCCAGATTCCTACCCACCCCTTAAACCCTTTTCCTTCCCAGAACTCTCCTTTCCTTTCTTTCCTTAAACAACCCTCTACACACCATGCCCAAATATGACATAGGCCCTGAGGAAAATTATTTTCCTCAGAGCCTCCTGTGTGGAGCTCATGTAAAAAAAAAATGTAGTAATACATTTGAAAACTTACCAATTTTAACCAAAACCTGACAAGGCATAGTGTCTCCGGAATAAGTGATCTTCTTTAAGTTCTGAGTGAGCAAAGTGACCCCGAATGAGTTGGGGCAGTGCCTCACGTGGCACGTCTCGATGGCGGTCAGGCCCAGCTGATCTAGAACATCCTTGGCGACTGGTTTGAACCTCGTATCCCCTTTATTCTATGTAGAGACAAAAAAGTTAATGGATAAATACAAACAAAAAAACTTTGAAATTTCTGTTACTTCATATTTTATAGTTTATGTAATTTTAAGCTTTCAAATTTGCAGTATGTCCAAAATGTGTGTTGTGTTTGGTGACTTTGCCTTAACGCCGACGACAGGGCTAGCCTTGTCCAACCCCAAATGCCTGGCGCTGCATTAGGCGTTGGGTAGGTTCCTTGGGCCTTGGCAGATCCACGACTGGATCACAGACTGCTCCAGTTGCGCCTGCGAAGGGCCGGCCCTGGGTGACGATATTACTTACGTAAATGCATACATACATATATGTACACAGTTAGAAATAAAGATCACCAGCAAACATTTGATTTTCATGAAATTTGCACAACTTTTTCTAATTGTATCTCCAGTTGAACGTTGAAAAAATCAGAAGCATGAAAATAGTTTAATCAGTTTCTTTTACACGGTCATTGTTTTATGATAATAATAATAATGTGTGAAGATAGAATTGAATCTACGAAATGATAATACAAAAGGTAAAGAATGAGGTTTCACCAAGCATGGAGCACTATAACACTAGCTGCTAACACTATTTCAATAGCCCACAAAAACTTTTTGTTAAAGATAGAAATTCACATTCTGAAAGGTCGCGGGATCGAATCCCGGCGTGGCAAATAAATTTTATTTGATTAATTTGTGTTATTTCACAATTTATTCATTTAAAATAATATATAGTATATTTGCAGCACGTTCCAGAGTGGAAGATACTCTCAGTATCGCCCTGGTGTAAGACCACCATTCAGAATTGAAACGTTGCTTGAAATGGCATTAGCCGTATTTGGTGAACAGATCTGAATTGCCAGGTACTTCCCCACCTTCCTCTTCCCTATCTCCTTCCCCTCCCACTACCTTCAAACTCACAAAATACCCCAATTGGAGATGCCATAGTCTAACTGGCTCCAGACGGGAGCAGCTGAGACTCTTGTGAGGTATAACTATTAAAAAAAGAAGAAAATAATGTAAAACACGGTCCAAACTCATTCCGAAAATATGTTTCTGACAAGAAACATGACAGACAGGCCTCTTAAGTCATATTATCCTGAATGATTGCACTCACAAAGCCACAAAGGAAGGAACCGACATACCGGAAGCTTTTTTCAATCTGCCTAGGTATTTCAGGACAAAGTTGATTTTGAATCTTATGTGCCAGGACGGATTGGGTCAACATCTCTATTGAAAATGTTTATATAGTGGATTTCAGTTTAGCAATAAAAAAAAATGACACTGAGATCTGATTCCACCCTTTGTCATGGTTAAACGTAAGGTGCGTTATAATCTACACATTCACAGATGGCGCCAATTAAATATTTTAGGTTTTTAATACTTTTTGCACGTTATGCTTTCAAATATTAATGTGAATTAGTTCTGAACCACTATCTAAGTCACTTCTACATTTATTTAATCTTACGATTAAAAATGGAATTTTTAGTGTCCGACCGAACTTTCGGTTTCGGCCTAGTTTCGGCCAAAAAACGAGTTTCGGCTTAGTTTCGGTTTCGGCCGCAATTCAGCCGAAACTACTGCCGAAACCGAAACTGAATTCGGGAGGTTTCGTTCTGCGATCGGACATGTTCGGTGCACTGAACTGCGAGCCACGAAGTGTCATTTTGCTGCGTCCGCGCTCATAGTCATGTCAGGACTTGATTCACTTGTTTGTGTTTGCTCCGCAAACTTTGCGGTAGTTTGGTTTATTTGTTGTGAAATTTGAGGTGTTTATACTTAACATTGTTTCGAAATAGGTAAGTTTTATTTCGCTATTGAAATGATTTAGTTCACGACAGGCCCTGAGGAAAATAATTTCCCTGAGGGCCTATGTCGTCTTTTGGGATGCTGTGTGGAGGGTTTTTTTAGGGAAAGGAAGGAGAGGAGAGTTCTGGGAAGGAAAAGGGGTGGGTAGGAATCTGGGGTTCAGTGGGGTTCAAGACCTAGACAAACCTCATCCAATGAACCCGAGCACCCCTGCTAAATCACCAAACGTAGCGAACCACTTGGGTGACCTGTGGCAGAGGTGTTGGTTATCCAATAAAGGTTCCTGGGGCGGCGGTACCCATTCCCGCCTCTGAAATTATTTTGTTCTTAAGATGAAAGAGTATTTTTTGTTTAGTGGACCTAAATAAATCTGGTTTAAAAAAATTATTATGTTTTGTACCTTTTATTTTATTTGTTAATCTTATGTACAGGGTGTCCGGGGGTAAAGTGCATTAACTTCGGGAGGTGATTCTACATGATGGTAGGAGTAAAAAAGATTAATAACTTTTTCTGAAATTCCAAATCTTTTTTTCCCATACAAAAAGACGTACCTTTTATAACCTTGTATAACTTTTATCTTTTTACCACAAAACTACCCCTAAAAGTTGGAATTTCGAAAAAGTAGTTATCTTTTTTACTTATACTATTATGTAAAATCACCCCCCGAAGTTAATGCACTTTACCCCCGGACACCATGTATAAAAATTTCGTGTCACGGTGTTTGTGGTAGCACTCCTCCGTAACGGCTTGACCGATTTTTATGAAAATTTTTATGTATATTTGGTAGGTATGAGAATAGATTTTAAAGAATATTTTATACCGCTAAGTGATTAGGGTGTCCCTATCTAGAAAAAATATTTCTATTTTTTATTATTTGGCATCCGAAATACCTACAACCCCAAATTTTAACCCGCCTACCCCCACCCTTCCATTTTTTAATCGCGATTTTAGTATTTTTGTATGGACAAACTAACCGTCTTTCGTATTTCAAACAGAACGAAATTAATTATGTGGTTGAATGACAGATGGCGCTACGTTCGCCTCATCGAACTTTCATCCATCCAAGGGCAAGACATTCACGAGAAGCATCGCGTCATTTTGATATTTCTTTCGGCATCATGTTCTCGCGTGGGCAAACCATCGAGCTTATTTGTGTTGGCTAAAGACGGACTGACAAAAATATCGTACACTCAATTGCTCTTCGAAATTCATATTGACTTTCTTTATTTCATTTTCCTACTTTAGTTGGTGTTTTTTTGTTTTTATCGGCGGTCATCGTCTACAGCGCTCCATTCCTCTATCTATCATAGATCCCATCCCCACACACTACATTAGTTATTTTTTATTTAACAACCAAAATATTCACTAGAAATAATTTATATGGCGATTATAAATAATAATTTATATGTTATGTTTGTCGGGTCAGCTAGTAATGTTATAAATATTATTTACGAAGCGATTTACGATTACGGTTTCAAAAAGCATAAATAATTTTTTTTTTTATTATTGAGTTAGTTTATAACTACATGAATATAAACTAATAAGCACAATGTAACATTTCATTTGATAAATTTAAATATTTTTACAGTAAGCATAACATTTCTTTTTAAATACATTCATTCTTTCTTCATTCTTCATACTTTCAGGCATTTCATCATACATCTTTAGTCCTCTGTACATTAGGCAGTTCTGTGATATTGATTTCTTCATTTGTGGCAATCGAACTCTGTTTATATTTGTTGTTTCGTAATTATGAATGTCTCTATTAAAAACAATTTCATCCTTTAAAGTATTTTGGCATTTGGTTTTTCATAATTTTATGCACAAAAATTAACACGTTAAATAGTAGTCTCTTTTTTATTGGAATCCAATTTAGCTCCTCTCTCATTTGATTAATCCTTGCGTATTTGCCTTTCCCCAGTATACATCTCATAGCTTTGTTTTGTATAACTTCTAGTTTGTTCAAACTTCCTTCATTGGCCAAATATAACATTGTAGAGCAGTAGTCCAAATGTGGAGCAACGATAGTTTTATAAATGAGCTCCGTAGTGTTTCTATTTAATTTACTTCTTAGTCTTCTAAGAAAATTTACCTTTTTTGATACCTTTTTTAGCACATATTCAAAGTTTGCTGTGAAAGTTAGTTTTGAGTCGAGTATTACACCCAGGTATTTGATTTCATTTACTTTTCCAATTTTTTAACCATTGATTGTCAAATTTAATCCTGTGTTACATGTTTTATTGCCTATTTCCATATATTTTGTTTTGTTTACGTTCAGTTTCAACTTGTTTAATTTCAGCCATTTTGCTATATTTTGTAGGTCTTCGTTTATTTTGTTAATTGCTTCTATGTAATCTTCACACGAAATATGGATTAAGGTATCGCCTGCAAATAGTCTAATTTTGCAATGTTTAATAGTTTTGATAATATCATTTATGTAAATTATAAATAGAATTGGACCTAATACCGACCCTTGCGGAACACCAAGGTTGTTTTCTATCGGTTCTGATTCTGAGCTTTCAACTTTCGTTACCTGTTTTCTTTCCTGGAGATATTCTTTGAATAGATTCAGAGCTACGTCAGAAAGACCTATTCCTTCTAGTTTTTCCAATAGTATTTTCCTTTCTATCATTTCAAATGCTCTTTTGAAATCTAAGAATGCTGCAATGGTTATTTTTTTTGTCTGTTTCTTTCTTCCATGTATCAATCACTATGTTTATCGCTGCTTCGCAAGAGTTGTCGTTCCGGAATCCTGATTGCTCCCCACATAATATGTCATGTTTTTCCAAATACTCAACGAGTTGTTTTTTTAATACAATTTTTAGTACCTGTTCGTATTTTGGTAACATATTTATTGGTCTAAATCATGGGTTCCCAACCCTGTGCTCGCGGGCGCCATGACGCCCGTGGAGCGATTCGCATGCGCCCGCCACTGTTCGACAGAGACAGAGTTTTTGAACTCCGAGGCGCCAAACAAAACACACGGCACGCGACTCAGTGAAAGCAATGAGCCCGCGGGCGCCGCGGCCGACAGCCAAACTAACAATAGTCACGTGCTCGTAGTGCTCGTACCGTCCCGATTACTTCGGGTTTTCGTGGAGAAAGTAGACACTAACTAGAGTTACTAGAGTTAGAAATTTTGGACCTTAAGAATGATATTTTGCTAAAATCCTTATTAATATCAGAGGACTTCTGGAATACAGTGGAAAGAGAAAAGTTCCCATTTTTGAAAAAAGCGGCTTATAAAATTAAATCATTTTTCGGTTCGACATATTTATGCGAATCATTGTTTTCAAACATGAACTTCATAAAATCAAAATATAGATCTCGACTCACCGATGAGCATCTTTATGATTGTTTGCTAACAGGAATATCGACATACTCTCCTAATTATGAGGCACTGGCCAATGCACAAAGATCACATTGACATATTGATAGTATATTTTTTTATAAAAATTTTTCTTTTTATTTGTGATTTTTGTGTATTATTTATTAAATTATGAATATAAGAAAATATTATGGGAAAATGAGAAGTTATGGAAGAATTTTTTTTTTTTTTTTTAGACATCTGCCCTGATGATGGACACTGTAACGCTGTCTGAAACGTTAATAATATCAGTTATGGAAGAAGTTTGTCGGTTAAAAAGAGGTGGCGCCCGCCACCCTACCGATATTTTAGAATGTGCTCTAGAGTACAAAAACGTTGGGAACCCCTGGTCTAAATTCTTCACATTTTCTGGTATTAACAACTTTCGGAATCGGGATCACAGTAGATTTTTTTTTATTTTTTTTTTTTTTACATTAACTCCACACAGGAGGCCCTGAGGAAAATAATTTCCCTCAGGGCCTATGTCATCTGGGATGCTGTGTGGAGGGTCTTTTTGAGGAGAGGAAGGAATGAACATTGGTCTTGAAGAGACCCATGTTGTAGGAAGGAGGAAACAGAGGCCGGCAAATCATTCCACAGCCGAGCTGTTGAACACAAGAAACGACCCGTTCTCATGTGACAAATGTCAACTGTGTACAAATGTTGGGCACGCGTTTGGCGTGTTTCCCGACTATGCACCGGTGCCGAAGGGATCAATGATGCTAGTTCCTCGGAGCATCTTCCATTGTAATACCGGTAGAACAAGGATAGCATTCCCACCCGACGCCTGTGCTCTAAAGATTGCAATCCGTCTGTTAAGATGGGAGAATCTATCAAACGGACCGCCCGTTTCTGCACAGAGTCGAGGGTATTTTTCAGGTATTTTGGAGCTCCAGACCAGAGGTGGCTGCCAAATTCAACCGTGGGGCGCACTTGCGATTTGTACAGGGTTAGCAGTTGTGTACTATTAAAGTATCTGCGGGCCCTGTACAGTACGCCCAGTTTTTGGGAGGCTAACTTTACTCTGGCTTCGATGGAGCCCCCATACCTGAGCTGGTCACTTAGGGTTACACCAAGCATATCAATGGAGGGCCTGTTCGGAAGATTGCTTCCGTTGAAAGAGACTAGATTTTCATTTCGATCCCTTTTAGACGTAATCAGACAAGATTGGGTCTTTGAAACATTAAATTCAACGAGATTATTTTTACCCCAAGAGAAAACACTCTCGAGGTAACCGTCCATTCTTTGCTTCAAAGCCTTACGAGCTGTTGGAGTTTGTGAGCCCTTTGGGGGCTTGTCAAACAAAAAGCTATCATGAACTGTACTGTCATCCGCGTAACAGTGAATTGGTGCACATGACAAAAGGTCGTTGATGTGCAACAAAAACAGAGTTGGAGACAGAACCGATCCCTGCGGGACGCCAGCATTTATCGAGTGAGAGGAAGAGGTGAAACCATCGACTACCGTCTGAATCGACCTCTCCCTCAAGAAGTCGGCAATCCACGTACACAAGGATGCGGGAAGTCCGTAAGAATGCAGTTTGTTGACAAGTCCTCGGTGCCAAACCCGGTCAAAGGCCTTGGATATGTCCAGTGCAACCGTTTGGGTCTCACCGAAACGTTCCAGGCATCGCCCCCAAACATGCGTCACATACGCGAGAAGATCACCGTACGAGCGGTTCCGCCGGAATCCGTATTGACGATCGTTAATAATTTTTTTCTTCTCGAGGTATGTGAGCAGTTTGTCGTTGATCACACGTTCCATCACCTTAGACAGAACTGATGTGATCGCTATGGGGCGGTAGTTGGCCGGGTTGGAGCGGTCACCCTTCTTTGGAATAGGATGGATAACTGCTTTTTTCCAACCAGAGGGCACAGAGCCAGTCTTCAGGGACAGTTTAAAAAGCTTCGTCAAAATTGGAGCTATTTCTGCAGCGCACCTTTGCAGTACCAGGGCAGGTATTCCGTCAGGCCCACTAGCTTTATTAACATCAAGCCCTCGTAAAACATGGAGTACTTCCCGATGCCGGATCCTCAGCTTTTTCATACGAAAACCGCAGTGAGGAACCGACGTCGGGACAGCACCTTGGTCATCGAGGGTTGAGTTATCCGCGAACATTTTACCTAGTAAGTTAGCCTTTTCGGTGGCGGTGTTTGCTAGTGAGCCGTCAGGTCTGGTAAGAGGTGGCAGACTGGATTTGCAGACATTGCGACCTATTGAGCCCGCAAGCGACCAGAATTGCCTGCTGCCATGCGGGCATGCAGTCAGCTTTCTGCTGATCTGCTGGTCGTGCTCGAATTTTGACCTATTTATGATTCTCTTGGTTTCCTTTGCCATTTTGCTGTAAGCTGTTCTGTCTTCGGATGTTCTAGATGTGTTGTAGGCTCGGTAAGCCGCGTTTTTTCGTCGCACTGCTTCAGCGCATTGTCGACTGAACCACGGCTTTGAGCCTACACCAGTTTCCTTAACAGTAGATTGGATGAAGCCATCCATCGCGGATGTGATAACCTCACCAATTTCCTGGGCACATCTTGAGGGATCCGAAGTCCGAAAACAGACAGCTGACCACGGGAAAGCATTAAAATGTGCCCGCAGACCGAACCAATCTGCTGACCTATAGTGCCACAGTTTTCTCTTCAGCCTCTCGTTTGGTGGTCTGAAGTTTACAGGGATTGATGTCGTCACCAGGCAGTGGTCGGACGATCCTAAAGGCGCTGTGACTTCAATACTGTAACCGTGTGGCACAGTAGTTAAAAATAGGTCTAACAGATTGGAACGGTGAGTCTGGACATCAGGAACCCTTGTAGGCTCCTGAACCATTTGCTCCAATCCGTAGCAAAGGGCAAAGGATTCCGCTTGGCGTCCAGCCGAGTCTGTTGATCCTGAGAACTTCAACCAAGGTTCATTATGAACATTGAAGTCCCCCAGGACCACAAACTCTGCCATAGGGTAGCGGGGCAAGAGGTCATCAATAGTGTCGCTTAAATGTTTGAAGAGCTCGGACGTGTCTGATTCGCTAAGGTTCGGTGAGCGGTATAAACACGCGTAGAATCTTACCGTACTGGCAAGATTGACGCGTACCCACATTACGTCGAATCTGGAGTTTTCCAGATTCAACAGTCGCACACAGTTGACGTCAGCTCGACTATAGAGACAGACACCTCCTTTAGGTCTGAACTTACTTGCGAGGGTGAAGCCCGGGCAGTCCAGATAGGAGGCTTCTACAGGCTCGGCTATCTGCGTTTCAGACAGGAATAGTAGGTTGGGGCGTTGAGAAAAAAGGTGGTGGTGGACGGAGTTTAAATTGGTATGCAGGCCGCGAATGTTGGTGTAATTCACCAACATTTTTGGCCTGCGCCGGGGTCGCCTACTACTCGCCACTGTAATGCTGTTAATTTTTGTTGTTTGTGTTGTCAAGATGATGTTTTCCATGTGTTTGGAAATTTTCCACTTCTTAATGATTCATTTATTTTATCCAGTAGATGAGGTCCTATCACTGGCATTGCATCTTTCAAAACTGTAAAACTTATTCCATCTGGACTCGCTTTTGATTTGGTGCTGTTAAGAATCTGTAAAAGATATGTTTCATCAATCTCTTTAAATACAAGTTTTTCTCGGTTTAGCCGATCATTTCTCACGTAGATGTCTTTCTTCAGTATTGGTATACTCTGATGCAATTCTATTATGCTGTTTACGAAATATTTGTTGAAGCAGTTCTGTATGGTACCCTGTATCTGATGTGGGAATTCAATGTCGTATTTCATCTCTTTATCTTCGGTTTGTAGTAATCCTTTTATAGTTTTCCACATTTTTTTAGTGTCTCCTTTTTCAGAGATAATTTTGTTTTCGAAGTAATCGTTCTTACAAGTTTTCAATTGTTTTGTGTATTTATTTCTCATATTTTTGAATGCTTTCCAGTCTTGAGAGTTTCTTGAGATTTTCGCAATTTTGTACAATCTATCTCTTTCATTTTGTATTGTTTGTAGTTCTATATTATACCATTTATTTGTTCCTCTTATTTTAGTAGTTTGGATTGGTGTTAACTTATCAATTACTTCTTGTAGATTATTTATTAATGATTTAGACTTTTCATTGTATTCCATTTGATGAAGTTCATCCATATCACTCAGAAGTTCAATTAATCTTTCGCTGCTATATTTTTTATAGTTTCTGTATTTTATTATTTTGCTGGTTTTCGTCTTATTTCTTTTTATGTTATCTGTAATGTGGATAATGTTATGATTGGTTATTTTCGGTTCATCAAGAACTTTTACGTTCAAATCCAATCTATTTGATATGACAAGGTCAATTAACGTACTGGATTTATCTGTTATTCGTGTCTCACTTTTAACAAGTTGTTTCATTCCCAAAGTTTTAATAATTTGTTTTAGTCTTTTAGTATATGTATCCTTAAAGTTTTTGAAATTTATATTGAAGTCACCAGTTAAGATATTATCTTCTTCTTCTTGGAGATTTAGGTTGCACCAGTTCTCTATAAATGATAGAAAGTCTTTGGTACTTGCATTTGGAGAATGGTAAATTACTCCATAAACCCCTTTCTTATATTTGATATAAGGAGTGTTAATTATGTTATGTTTATTTTTAGTTCAAATATCAGAGACTGAATGATTAATTTATGTAAATAAATGAAGACAATATAAGCGAAACTCAACCGAAAATCTGGAAACAGAAAAATCAGAAAAACATATTGACACCTCTGGGACTCGAACCCAGGACCTCTTGCTTTCCGGGCAAACGTGCTAACCACTGCGCCACGGTGTCGAATTCTTATCGACACCGTGGCGCAGTGGTTAGCGCGTTTGCCCGGAAAGCAAGAGGTCCTGGGTTCGAGTCCCAGAGGTGTCAATATGTTTTTCTGATTCTTCTGTTTCCAGATTTTCGGTTGAGTTTCGCTTATATTGTCTTCATTTATTTAAATATTACAATTTGAGGTTTTACTCATAAAGTTAAAATTAAAAAAAGATTAATTTATGATTTAAAAATAAAGGCTGATTGATTAAGATTGACTATTTTTTTCCACGAAAACATGACCTTATATGGAAGTTTCGGTTTCGGTTTCGGCCGCACCTGAGATCGAAGCCGAAACTCAGTTTCGCTAAAAAGCTATCATGGACTGTACTGTCATCTACATAACAATGAATGGTGCACACAACAAGAGGTCATTGATGTGCAACAAAAACCGAACCGAAACCGAAAAAGACAGAACTGATCCCTGTGGGACGCCAGCATTTATCGAATGCGAGAAAGAGGTGAAACCACCAGCAGCCTGAATCGACCTCTCCCTCAAAAAGTCGGCAATCCACGTACACAAGAAAAGCGGAAAGTCCGTAAGAAGGCAGTTTGTTGACAAGCCCTTGGTGTCAAACCTGGTCAAAGGCCTTGGAAATATGCAGTGCAACTGTTTGGGTCTCACCAAAAAGTTCCAGGCCCCGCCCCCAAACATGCGTCACATACGCGAGAAAATCACAGCACGAGCAGTTCCGTGATTTTCTGGTATCTGTACTGACGGTCGTTAATAATTTAGTTCTTCTCGAGGTATGTGAGTAGTTTGTCATTGTTCACATTGTTAGTGATTAGTGATTACTTTGAACAGAATGAAAGTGGTCACTATCGGGAGGTAGTTGGCTGGGTAGGTGCGGTCACCCTTCTTCGGAATAGGATGAATGGTCACTTTTTTCCAGTCAATGGGCACAGAGCCAGACTTTAGGGACATTTTGAAAAGCTTTGTCAAAATTGGAGCTATTTCTGCAGCGCACCTCTGCAATACCAGGGCAAGTATTCGTGAGACTTGGAGCACATCCCGATGCCGGATCCAGCTTTTTCATATGAAAACCACAATGAGGAACCGACGGCGGGATAGCACCTTGACCATCGAGGGTCGAGTTTTCTGCAAACATTTTGCCTAATAAGTTAGCCTTTTCGGCGGCGGTATTTGCTAGAGAGCCATCAGGTCTGGTAAGAGGTGGTAGACTAGGTTCGCAGAAATTGCGACCTATTGAGCCCGCAAGCGACCATAACGCTCTGCTGCCATGCGGGCAGGCAGCCAGCTTTCTGCTGATCTGCAGGTCATGCTCGAATTTTCACCTATTTATGATCCTTTTACTTTCCTTTGCCATTTTATTATATACTAATCTGTTTTCGGACGTTCGAGATATCTGCCTATAGTGCCACACTTTTCTCTTCAGCCTCTCGTTTGGCGGTCTGAAGTTTATGGGGATTGACGTCGTCACCAGGCAGTGGTCGGACGATCCTAAAGGCGCTGTGACTTCGATCTTGTAACCGTATGGCACAGTGGTTAAAATAGGTCTAACAGATTGGAGCGGTGAGTCTGGACATCAGGAACCCTTGTAGGCTCCTTATTATGGAAGCTGTCGAAAGTCACCCCTCCACACAAAGATAGTGACAAGTGTCAAGTAACCAATTACCGTCTTATAGTAAATCTTTCCGCACCTGCCAAGCTATTAGAAATAATTATCCAATTTCGTCGAGTCTACTTAGGAGCACTGAGGTTCACTTAGTGCTCCCAAGTAGACTAGACGAAATTGGTTTTTCTGAAAACTTACTGAAACTCTTTGGAATTTATTTGAACAAAGGAAACAATTTGTGTCCTGTGGTGAGTTTAACTCTAACCGTGTCCTATAAACTCTGGTGTGTCGCAGGGATCCAATTTAGGGCCCTTATTGTTTTTAATTTTTATAAACAACTAGCGAGTTCCCGGCATGCGTTGCAAGGCTACTAATAAAGAAATTGTTTCTCCCTGCATGTCTTTTCCCATTCATTCCATGTCAAACTCTCAAAGTGGGAAACCAAAAGCAAGGCAATTGCACAGGTCTCGATTTCTTGTACTTTAGTACTAAACTGTCACTCGTCAAGTAAGGTCATGTCTTACCAGTAGGAAAATTGCATTTAAAAAGTGCAAAGATGCCCACCTGTGTGATGAGAAAGTATTTCCATTACACGGAAAACAGTAGTAAAAGTGAATAAATAACATTTCATTTATTTGTACACACAAATTACTTATTATTATAAGCAATACAATTAATTTTCATGTTCCTCGTCCGACAATTTGGTAGATCATCAGAGGAAAAACACACATTCTTTGACTGTATATGGTACGGCCACACTGAGGCTAACTTCCAAATTCAAACTTTTGGATGATTGTGTAGAAGGATAGTTCGTGCGTTGGAAGTTCGAGTTGGAAGTTTGGCTTCGGTGTGGAAGTAGCATATCTTTTTAATACATGAATAACTTTTGAATTAAAAAATTACTGAAAACCGCTGAAAACAAAAGAGTGTTGCTTACTTGCCACATTATTTTGCGAGTATGTGAGACTGTGGCGAGTCTACTTATATAACATCATGGTATACAAATCAGAAATAAGCATGTATTGATTTTTATATGTAGATATGGGGAAAAAATCAAATTCTTCCATTTTTTACTTTTTGCAGATGACATTAAACTCTTCTTGAGAATAAGGTCATTAGAAGACTGCAGAAAGCTTCAGGAAAATATAAATGCAATTATTGACTGGAGTATTGATAACAAACTCGGTTTCAATTTCCAAAAATGTTCACTGATGTGCTTTACGAAGTCACAAAAGACCATATATTTTAATTATAAAATGGAAAATACATCATTGAAGCACATGGCGACTTGCAAGGACTTAGGAATTGTATATGACACTCGCTTAACCCGTCAGGTCTATTTGTTCAGTTTCGGAATGGCTCAAATAGGTCTCATAGAAATCGTAGCATCTCCCTTACTATCATGATCTAAACCCGTGGTCGTCAAAGTGCGGCCCGCGGGGGATATTTGTGCGGCCCGCACAAATTTTTGTTCAGGCAAAAAATTTGTTTAAAAAAAAAGCGCTATTTTGTTTTTAAATATTTTTTTTTCACATACAATTATACTATCCGGTTTTTTGCCGTCCGCACAAATATATTTTTTATGTACAAATTAAAAGCGTGCCAAAACGGAAAAAGAGGAATTTGTGCTTGACACTCTCATTTTCACAGACAATTACTTCGATTGGTAGGCCAAGAAGCTCCTGTGGATATTTGCAAGTTTCTGTGCAAGTTTTAGTTACATCAAAATCTTGCTACCCTGGATTTGCAAAATCTCATCTATGCAATGTCTCAATTGCCCTGTCAATAGTGTTGATGCCGAGAGGTACTTTAGTATCTACAACATTGTCCTAACTGATCGCAGGCAAACAATGAAACATGAAAATGTAGAAATTACAACAATGCTAGCCTTTAATTGAGTTTTTAACATTGTATTTTTTTTTGCGAAATAAATGCAAAATTTTCTATTTTGAGTTTTTTTAAATGCGAAATCACGATTTTTTATTTGCGAAATTTACGTACCCCTAATTATCAGTAATTTTAGTTAGAAAAATTAGGTGAGTCATTTTTAAAACTTTTTTATGTTTACGTGCAAAAATTTTATATTTCAAAAATTATATGTTTATTTTGAATTATAAAATTTGAAAGTGTATTTTATCACCTTTCAAAAACAGTTGTTAGTTTTCGGATCTTATTCCAAATTTTAAGTCCTGGATAATTTCATGGGAGGCCGCCAATAGAGATCCGAGATTTGATCCTTTGCAGAATGAACTTACCAGGTGACGCTCCTGGGAAGACTCACTAGGTTCATTAACTGCCTCTCAGGAAATATGGACATGTATTTTCCACATGTCCTATAAAGATTTTAAGCGTGAAATATTACTTACGCTTCAACTGTGTGTAGTACCCAGGTGTAGTTATTATGCTCAAAAATGTTTTTTCAATTTTATTTACCTACTGCTTTTGCAATGTTTACCAAATAAACACACAACAAAACAGTTCTGTAGAAAACTTTAAATATTGGGTGGTGACCAACAACAGATTTATTTCTTTTTTACATTAGCTCCATACAGGTGGCCCGGAAGAAAATAATTCCCCTCAGGTTGAAGGTTTCTTTAGGAAAGAAAAGAGAGGAAGTTCTGAGAAGGAAGAAGGTATAAAGTTGACAATACACAACATCTTTTTTCAACCCGATTCCCGTATCGAGACCAAAGACAAAATTTTTCCCTTTACGTGATTGCTATTTTCATACCTACGATTTCAGTTGGCATCACAGCAAAGAACACATGAACTATATTGAATCGTAGATATGAAAATAGAGATGAAAATAGCGATTACGTAAAGCGATTTTTTTTTTCTTTAGTCTCTATACGGGAATCGGGCTGAAAGAAGATGTCACGTATAACAGCCATAAGAGGTGGGTAGGAATCTGGGAGTCAGTGTGTCCAGGAGTGAAGGATGAATGAATCCCTCCCTTCCACTGCGGTGCAAGGAGATGTTCCGAGAGAGCAGACGCATCTGTCACCAAGACCCGAACAAACCTAGCCCCTATGAACCCGGGCATCCCTGATAAATGAGCTAATCACTTGGGGTGACTTACGGCAGCGGTGTTGGTTATCCAATAAATGGTTTCCTGGGCGGCGGTACCCATACCCACCTACTAATTTGGGAGTGATAAATTTAGTGATCACCAGTAAAAATAATTATCATCATCTGGGTTATTTCCAACCGTTATTTTCAACAGTTGAAATCAACAATGGCGGCATCGGCAATTTTAATAAATGACAATTCATATAATTAATTTCATAAAAATATAGCAATTTAAAAAAAAATACTCACTAAACTTGCATTTGGTATAAGATCAATTTCCTGGACAATTCTCTCAAAGCGCCTATCATACAACCAGAGCCAGCTCATGATTTGCTTTGGAGCCAATAGATACAGTCTATGGTCTTCCGTCAAGGATTTGTCAAGAGATTCCAATGCCATCCGCCTTCCCTGAAGGACACCGATTAAACCTGCAATTAAATTCCATAAAAGATAGTAAACAATAAGATTTATTTTTAAATTTTTTTATTTATTGGCAATGCTTGTTAAAAATACATATAAAGTTACATCAGTTACATAGTTACACAAGGTTAACAAAAAAATAAAAAATTGCCTTTCCTCACCATAAAGAGACAATGCTCTTGTGTTTGGTGAGGGAGTTCTAGCTCAATTAGTAAATTAAAAGATCGTGTAAGTTAGTAATAACGACTATTGTAAATAATATGTAGGTTAAAAAATCATGTATAAATTTAAAAATAAAAATCCTGAAGAGTTTAAAAAATCATAATATAAATTAAAAAACCATTATAAATGAAAGAATCATGTAAGTTAGTAACAAAAATTATTCTAATAAGTAAGTAAAGGATACGTAAGAAAGAACGCAAGATTTATACAATAGTAGACTCAGAGATATAGAAACTAAGAAATGAAAGAAAAAGAAGGAATGAATGATTTATAAAAAAGCAGACTTTAAGATACAAAGTAAACATATTTGGGACTTTTATAGCAGTTTAAGGTAATTTTTTAATTTGGGCTTAAATTCCTGCATATTTTCGATGGTTTTTAATTTTAATGGGAGGTTGTTATAATAGATTATGCCTAGATAAAGATAGGAATTTTGAATGTGCTTAGTACTAAATTTAGGGATTTTAATAGTTTTCTGGTATCTTGCTGATGTATTGAATTGGAAGTTATGAGTATTTAACTGTATTTCTTTGTAAATTTGAAGTATTGAATATTTTTTATAGATTTTGACTATTGTAGGCACATTGAATATTGAAAAAAGAATTTCAGTAGGAAATTTAGACGGTTTTCTCAAGATTACCTTAATTATCAACCTTTGAACTATTTTGAGGGGATTTAAAATATTGTCATATGTTCCTCCCCAGCCAATAATAACCATATTGCAATATAGATTGAACAGTTGCATAGTACACTCTTTTTAGGTTTTCTAAGCTAAGAATAGTTCTAAGTCTAATAAATATATAAATACATTTTCTAATCCTTTTGACGAGTTCACAAATATTTGTTTTCCATTTAAAATGTTGATCTATATATACACCAAGATATTTGATTTTGTAAATTACAAAAACTTAAAAGCTTCCATTTATTGTTTCCAATTTTTAAGTTAAGTTTAATAAGTCAGGTAAGCCTCTTATGTCATGTATGTCTGGCAACGTTAAATTATCGTGTAAACAAGCTTGTGGGTTCGAATGGTTAAGTTAAGTTCATTATATTATTGCCAAAGCAGTTATGAGTAATACATTGCAAAAACAGTAACAAACATACAAAGTAATATTTATACAGAATGTAAGTAACAAAGGTTACTTGTAGGAAAAAAAGTTACAGAATGGTACTTATGGATTTCATTAAAAGATGGTAATAAAACTGAGTTACCTATGTGATGATCGGCGTGTAAATGAGACAAGTAGATTGCTTTCAGTTTTCTCATGACATTATCGACTTCTTCTCTACCGTAGAACCTCACCATCTGACCATAGGTACCCTCTCCACAGTCCAGAAGGATACAGGAGTTTTCACTGAAAAACACAATAAAGTACCTATAAGAACTGAACACTAATCGTAGGCAGTCATTTCAATTCTGAATGGTGATCTTTCACCACAAACTTATTAAACTCTGAAATATATACATCTATAGTGATGGGATGTGTTATGAAATTGGAGGGAAGGGAGAAGAAAGTTAGAAAGTAGTTGGAAGTAAATGATGTCCTTACTCTGTATGGAGCATAATTCCACTTGTGTTTCTAGTTTTGTTGGGAATACAGGAGCCGGTGCCAAAGAACACGATCTTTGGGTATTGCACCTTGGGTTTGAGTCTCAGACAACTGACATTGGAGTAAAATTCTTGCAGAGCTTCTGGGAAACCTTCGAAATTCATCGCTTCTGAAATGTATTCTGGGACATTTAATTTCAACTCTGCCGAACTGTAACACAAAAAATCGTTAAAAAATAAATACTAATAAGACCATCATAAGACATGTAGTGTTTTGAAATGAGATTATTTCAAACCAAAATACGTTTTTCAAGAAATTACTTGTCCAATCCTTTCCTTGGCCTCAGGTGAAAAGCGGTAAAAGTTTTAGCTTGGATCTGATTGGGAGCTATTTCGGTGGAATCATTTGAATTTTTAGAGCCAAAGTTCAGTTTGCTCTTGAATTGTTCCATCGTCGCCTGAAAAGGGAATAACAATTTTAATTTAAAAACTGACTTTTTAATTTTGACTGAGCCTAGCAGATGGGAAAAATAATTAGATGTAGAAGAGGTTACTGTTACTAATGTTAGATTTGCTAACGTTATCTACGCATGTATGATTCCTCAGTTACTATCCCCTTAGGCGGATATTGCATGTATGTGATCCACAAAGTTTCAATAAAACACATACACTGTGATGGGATAGATTGTGTTGAAAAGGCCAGCATTGTGTAAAGGTATAATATTGTTTTCAAATAAATGATTACCGCATCCAGATTCTTCATACTGTCTAGCATCCCATTCATTACTTGGCTATCAAAGGCATTGGGCTCCATGGGAATCCCATTATCCTTTAGGATGGGGAATATATCTTCATGAACAAGGTTAAGTTTCCTCTGCACCCGATGTATGGCCACAGACCCCGAGCACACGTTGCCATCGTTCACTATCAGGTGTTGGGTGTTGGATGAAAAGGATTTCATAAATCCTTGGTATCTGAAACAAAGAGAACAGAACATCTAAAAGATATGAAAATGTTACACAACACGCTGTTATTATTATTGGTATTCTTTAATCGGAATCGCGAGTTCAGAAATCAATCAAAATGAAATATGTAGTGTGAAATCTTGGTGATTACCACAAACCATTCTTTGTTCACTGCTGAATGGGGGATCTTTAATATTTTAGAAATTAAAATGTACTCCAACGTGTCACGGAGAGAAATGTTGAAGGATTAGGGTGTATAACACACAACAAATGAATGGCTTTGAGATCATTTCCATGACACGGACATTGCCAAAAGAATGGCTCAGCTTACATAGAAGTCGGCAAATCAGTATACAATACGATTGCACCCCCTAGCCAGGAGCACTCCTGTCCCGGTAAGACCGGTACACCGAGGGGCACTGATTTTTTAGGACTTGAAACATGTGCTCTGAGGATGGGAAGGAGGTTGGAGTTTAATCGACCGGTATACATGGCAACCTAATAAGCCAATATTGGAATTTAGGATGGGCAGGAATAAAGGAATGGTTTGAGCGTTTTTTCCCCCTTCTTAAGCCTTCCCTCTTCTCGGCTTTTCTCGTCTCTTCTTGCTTCTCCTTGTCTCTTCTTGGCTCTTCTCAGTTCTTCGTGGCTATTCATGGCTTTCGTGTATCTTCATATTTCTTCTTGTGTCTTCTGGGATCTAATCGTCTCTTCTTGCCTCTTCCCAGATCCTCTTGACCGTCCTTGGCTCATCCCATCTTTTCCTAAATCCTCTTGAATCCTCTTCTTGTGTCTTCTTGTCTTTCGTCTTCTTGTCTCTTCAGGCTCTTCTTGGCTCTTCGTGGCTTTTTTGTCTCTTTTTGTCTCCTCTTGCTTCTGCTTATCTCTTCTGTGATCTTATTGTCTTTTCTTGGCTCTTCTTGCCTCTTATTGCCTTTTCTGGCATCTTCTCGCCCCTTCTTGGTTCGTCCTGCCTCCTCTTAGCTCTTCTTCAATCTTCTAACTCCCTACCGACCCTTCTTGTCTATTCTTGTCTCTTCTAGACTCTTTCAGTCTTTTCTTGGCTCCTCTTATCTCGTCTTGTGTCTTCTTGTATCCTCTAGTCTCTTTTTGGCTCGACTTGTCTCTTCTTGCATCTTATCCCCCCTTCTTGTCTCTTCTTGGACCTTCTTATCCTCATACTCCTCATTACCGCCGAAGCTTGGCTCTTCTGATCTCCTCCAGGATTCCGCTAACCGATCTACATGCAGGTGGGCTATTATGCCATTTCGTTTCGGCAAGCAACCCCAGAAACAGTGAACGTATATCTGCTTCCCCCAAAGTAAACAACGCAACCACTTTCCGTCATCTTCCTCACTCGTTTTAAAGAAATGATGCCGCGTGCCGTTGCCTTCGCTATGCAGTCGCCGTAGAAAGTATAAAAGCAGCTGGTGGTTTCATGCCAACTCAGAATGAACTCAACTCAACACCTCTTTGAAATTTCATTAAAAGCTATGAAAAAAATAATTTAAAAATTGCCGTTAACCCTAACCTAACAAAACCTACATAAACAATTTTTTATATTTCTTTATCACCAATCCTAATGACCTTTCTGAGGTGGTTCTGAGTTGGTTTCATTCTGAGTTGGCCGGTAACCACAACAGGTACGAGAAGAGAAATACGTTGAGTTTTGTTGTAAAATTTTGTGATCCAAAAACATTAATTACTTCAAGTGTACACTTTACGTCTTTAACTATGAAGCAGGTAGAAGTTCAGAAGGGGCGAATTCACCGCAAATAGAAACGCACGTAACGACGCGTAGGCGAGGTACTAGGCGCCAATACATTGCACCGAGAAGCCTCGCACGTGTTTAAAATAAGGGCGTAGCTTAGTACCAAGGTAATGGAGCAGGCACGTTACACATTTCTTCTGGACGTAAACGTACGCACGCAACGATTCGCTCCCTCTGAACAGGGTCTAAGTAATATTTTTGGTATCAAAAATCAGGTTGTGTTATATTTACTCTAAAAGGAAAAAAAATAGGACAAATCTGAAAAGCAATAAATTTGACATAACTGTGTTATTTAGAGATGAAAAAACTTATCCTGCTCTTTGTGGGCATCTCGGATTACACTTTTTGTTTAGTCTATAACAGTAAATCACTTCACACTTGAACTTTTACGACGGGGTTCAACCCAAACACGAAGTTTTGTGTGTTCAAACCACTTGAGATTGCACTGAACTTCGAAAACCAAGACCAAAGAAAAAAAAGATTGCTGATGTTTACCGTGGTAAACTGGAGACCCAAGTAAAGAAGGCTTTCGACAGGGAGTAAAAGGATTTGGACAGAAAGGGCTCAAGGAAAATAATGACATGAATTACCTTTCTTGTTTCAATATATGACTGGGAGTGAAGTGAACAATGACTGCAGGTTTATCATCATCCACAATTTCAGGACTTTCTTGGTGAATTTTGAAATCTTCAGACTGCAGGAGCAAATCCAGAAATCTTTCATCAGGAATATCCAAAACTGTAATGAAATATAATAACACAGTTAATTTTATCTCACCTATATTTGCTTGAAATTATGAATAAGTGAAATAGAAGTTTCCGAGCAATATCAAAAGGAAATTGATGGTAATAGATCCCGAGCACACAGCACGGCTACCAACATTCATTAACCCTCGAGCAAGTGCACTTTTCCAATTGCATTTTTAGGGCACCTAGTGGCAATTTTCGTGTTGCTGCCAGTGTTCAAATCCCGAAACGTCCATAAGAAAACAAAAATAACCCTATACAAAACAATTATTAGAACGGTCTTGGCCTATGGATGTGAGGCGGGAACACTGACAGCAAAGGCGGAACATCTAAAAAACTTTCGAAAGAAAGGTACTTCAAAGAATCTTAGGAGCGGTGGGAGTGAGTGAGTGTGGAGAGGCATGGAGAATCCGCCACAATAATGAGCTCTATGATATCAACCAAGTTTCCAGACTCTATCCATTTAAGGACGACCTACGTAGTCCATCGGGTAAGACTCTTGACTCACAATCCGGAGGTCGCGGGTTCGAACCCAGTATGCGCAAATAAATTTTATTTGATTAATTTGTGTTATTTCACAATTAATTCATTTAAAAAATAATATATAGTATATTTGCGGCATGTTCCAGAGTGGAAGATACTATCAGTATCGCCCTGGTGTAAGACCACCATTCAGAATTGAAACGTTGCTTGAAAATGGCTTTAGCCGTGTTTGGTGACCAGGTCTGAATAGCCAGGTACTTCCCAACCTTCCTCTTCCCCACCTCCTTCCCCTCCCCACTACCTTCAGCCTCACAACATACCCCAATTGGGGATGCCATAGTCTCACTGGCTCCAAACGGGAGCAGTTGAGATTCTTGTGCGGCATTCACTGTAAAAAAAAAAAAAAAAGACTCCAAAGATTAAGATGGGCCGGACATATCAAGAATGCCAAGCACACGAGTACCGAAGTAGTATAGTACCGAAGAAGGTTCTAACAGGACACCCGGAAGGTAAATGAAAGGCGGGCAGATCGAGGCTGAGATGTGAGGATGATGTCAGGAAAGATGCAAGAGGACTACTCCATGTAGCAGATTGGAAGACGACTGCCGAGGATAGAGGGCGGTGGAGGCTCATCTTGAAGGAGGCCAAAGCTCGAAATGGGCTGTAAGGCCATTGAAGAAGAAGTGGCAATTTTGACGCATTAAAAAAATAAATTATTATGTTACCCGCAATTAAATGCCCACATTTCGCACTTTTTTAAGAACCATAAGGGAAACATTACAGGAATATCTTAGAAGAGTGAAAATTAATTTAGAAATTTGAACAGACAGGAAAGATACCAGGTAGAAACATTTGAAGAATCAGTCAAAACAGATTAAGAAAGGGATACTCAGATGGTTTGGGCATGCAGAGCAAATGTAGGAAGAAAGGAGTTTAAGGAGAACATATGACTCAAGACACTTGAGTCGAGCCATGTCAAGAGTCAGAGTAATAGAAGAGTTTGTATGAGATCATGTATTAATGTGAATGGGGAAAGGAATGTGTGTCAAGACCGAGTTGTTTGGCAATCCATCCTAACCACCTACTGCTGGAAACGGCATGAGGGTTTGTTAGTTAGTCAAAACACTAATCTTTTTTGTTTATTTATTCATTCAGAAAACTTAGTTATGCACTTTTGTTAATTTGTTAAATAGAAAAATAGTAAACAGGAAATGTAACAGTACTTAGGTATGACAAAAAAAAAAAAATAATAAAAAAGTAGGACAGTAGTTTCCAATTTACCTATACCTACACGACAAAAAGATTCACCTTGCTCGAGGTGGTTAATTTTGGTACTGAACTGTGTGATCCGTCATGGTTCCCGTCAACCCTCTCTTAATAATAAATAATAATTGGCTAATTTATATAGCGCCATTTTCGTGGAAAATCACCTCAAGGGCGCTGTACAAATAAATATATAAAATAATTAATATTACTGGCTTATAACTAAGAATTACAATTACAACTAGTGATTTACATCTAAGACTTATAGCTATTTATATTACTGGCTTACAACTAAGATTTACAATTATAACTAGTGACTTACACCTAAGACTTTTAGCTAGTGACTTATGACTAAGACATAGTCCTGGGTCGATCGATCGTTTTACACGACCCGGGTCGCTCACGACCCACTGGCGTCACGAGCGGGTCGCAAAGACCCGCTTTTTTCGCGACACAAAATACGAAACTCGATTACTCGTCACCCAGTTACTTTTTACGGGTGCGCAGCGCGGTAGACGGTCGCCGTCCAGACCGGTCAAGTCATACGCGACACAAAAACCAGGTTATAATTGTGTGAACATTCTCTCACTGCTCACACCTGTAACTAGTAATGTCATGTCTCAGAAATTAATTTTAAAAAAGACATGCTTCAGGGGTAAAAAAACAATGTTTTATCATGTTTTGGAGGATATAAAAACCTTGTAAAAAACGTGTTGTTCTGAAGCTTTTATTGAGAATTTAAATAAGTAAATTAGCTGTAAGCTAATGCTTTATTATAATTTCTTTTTATTAAAGTCAGACATTTTACACTTTTACCAGTTTATAGTTTCTATTACAATGCACAATTACATTCACACTCACACGAAAAATGAAAAGTTTTTATGAAAACAACACTAACAAAATGTGAAAAGAAATGCACTTCACCCATTGATTAACAATACCAAGATACACTCTAATTTAAAACGACGCTGTGTCTAGTCGAATATTCAAAAATCGAATCTACCTAACAATCCCGCGATGATGTGACACACGGGCAGGAAGCAGGATACTGTCACGCACAAATGTGCGTTGATCGGAAATCGGCGATCGAATGCATATCGAATGTGTCTCAGTTTGCGGGTTCCGGGAGCTGACACGTCTCGCCCCACCCGCACCCGGCACCCGGCGATCGGTCCGTGAGTCACGGGGTGCAGGAATGTGTCGTAGATAAAGGGGCGCCAGAGTGTCGCGGTTCACGGGTCGAGGGAGTGCGCGCATTGTTCTTGTCTTGTTGTTCGCGAGTCGCGGATCGTGAGACCCGGGTGCTGACGAATAAATAACCCGCTCGCTCTTTGGTGGCTCGTGAGCGGGTTTCGACGATCAGGTCTTTCATGATCGACCCAGGACTACTAAGACATATAGATTCTGACGTAAAACTGGGGACTTAATAACATACATATTTACAATTAAGATTAGCGCCAGAAGAAGTAGGAAGTTTTTACATAATATTAAAATTCAAGAACACGGGTGCAAAAATGATCTTAATGGGTTAACTGGATTTACGGGAAGGTATAGATATTTTAAATAAATTAATAAAATTAATAGTCGATCTTTACCGCATTAAGGTGATTCATCGCTCAACATTAAACAGATTGAGTTAACTACAAACAAAGGGAAAAGAAAAGAAAAAAACTATTAAAAATTGCAAAATTTAAATAGAATGATGAATTTATGGAAATGAGTATCGGAAAAAGTGAGTTTCCAGTTTGGATCTAAATTCCGCTGAGTTGGTTATGCATCTCAATTCCATAGGAAGTTTATTCCAAGCTTCAGGGTCGGATACTGCGAATGCACGATCACCAAACTTAGTGTTCGGATTTCGCTTAGGTTCTTTCAACCTTCCAACTGCAGATGATGTCGCTGATCTAAGAGTTGACTGCCTTAGACCAATATTTTCCGGAATGCATAGTTCAGAGATATAGGGTGGAGCCATTTCATGAATAGATTTAAACACCATCCAGTAGACGTGGGCAAAATTGAATGACCGAATTAAATGAATAAATTCAATATTGTGACACATTCGATCTGATTCTCAATTTCAAAAGGAATTGATTCTTCATTCCTTACTTTTGGCCTCCTACAATTTTTAACGATACCATACATTTTTTATTTCCATTTATTTTACTGTTAAATTATTTCAATGAATAATGTGTTCCGTAAACGATTTAAATATTATAATGTTTCATAGGTATTTAAATATTATTGAATTTGCGGCGCGCCGCAAAGTGGTCGACGGACGGTAGGTATTGTGAACGACTCGTATTCCGCTAACGCCGCGCCGTCATTCTAAAAACACCCGAATATCATAAAAATCATCCCAAAACGCGGCCGCGATTCAGCTGAGTTATCTGAGCATCTCTTTCACGCAAGGAATTAATCATTTGTCGTAATCAATAGTCCTGAGATGGTCCTAAGGTTCCCGCCGTCCCAGGTCCGGTTCCATGTCCGCGTCCCAGGTATCTAGTCTATTGCTATCGAGAGTATGTCCGAAGTGTTTTATTCAGGAATTAAAACAAAAGTCTTTTTCACTTGTGACGTCGTCGTCCCACGTAATTCACAGACACAGAAATGATGACAGATGTCATCGTTCGAGTCAAATCTCAGATCTGTCCGAATCCGAAACGCAACTCTGTCCTAGGTCCGCTGCTCGCGAGTTAATCAAGTCACTGCGGGGTAAGACACAAAACAGTAGTCAAAAATTACTAATTCATTCCTCAATGCCAGCCCTAAATCCGTCCGTGCGGTTCATCTATTCCTCCGCGCGCCAAGCCGTCAATTTCATTACATAGCTAAAATGATGCACTTATTATCGGTTTTTTGGTACGTACGAAAGATATCGGAATACAAGTACCTACCTACTTTTATACGTAGATCTTGGGTAGATATAATTGTAAATTTGCAGATATTATAAGGCCAATCAGCTGTGGTTAGCTGTCTACTCTTTAGACAAATACTCTTTAGCTAAATACTCATCTTAATGTTAAAATGCATGATTATATTAGATAACGTGAAGTGGAAAATTTTAAATTTTAATAAATAAAATAAAATTAATAAAACTTTAAGGGTGAAACAAAAACCTGTTAAATTTTAAGATTTAATTGCTAGCTATAAATACATTTTACATACGAAAAATAACGTCACTAAAAAAAGACAACCACATACATCTATAGGATTTAGCCTGCGAGATAATGAGATAGAATAATCGGTCTCCTCTTTGTGCGGTGCTTCGTAGCCTCCCCACTCATTGTGATTTGAAATTCGATGAAGTGAAAAAGCGACACTAAAAGGGACAAACACATTAATCTATAGGTTTTAGCCTGCGAGATAATATAATCGTTCTCCTCTTTGTGCGGTGCTTCGTAGCATATCAGTCTCCTCTTTGAGCGGTGCTCCATGGCCTCCCGGTCTCCTGCTGGACGGTGTTAGCCTCCCCACTCAAGTTTTTTTTTTTTTTTGGCATTTAATTGAATTAAAGGAATGAATAAAAGGAATCAATTCAAAACGATAGGGGAATCAGACTGAATCGATTCACTCCTAGGAATCATTCTGCCCACGTCTACCATCCAGCATAACTTGTATTGGATCCTTTCAGAACACTTCAGCCAGTGAAGATTTCGATTACGTCATTGCCGGAAATAGCAATTGGTGATTTATCTATTAAATGTTGGTGTCTATTTGTGGCTGCCCACAGAAACTCGGTCTTTGAAGGATTTAGCTTCAGTTTGTTTGAGGACATCCAGAGATTGATTGCTTCTAGACACTCAGCTATGCAAATTTTAAGGTCGGTGATCTCATTTGGTGTGCAGTAAAAGTAGACTTGCTGATCGTCGGAATAACAGTGAGATAGGAGACCAAATGACTTAATAATCGTTGCGACATCATTTGTGAATAGAATGAAGAGAAGTGGACCCAAAACGGATCCCTGAGGCACCCCTGAAGAGAGTTTTGTAAAGTTAGACTGTTTATTTCCTACCTTCACTGCTTGTGAGCGATTGGTTAGATAGGATTGCAGCCATTTTTTTACGCTAGAATGTAAACCGAATGTTACTAATAGCCTCTTAATGAGAAAGTCGTGGTCAATGGTGTCAAATTTATTTATTTATTTTATTTATTTATTTATTATAGATACAAAAGTACAAATTACAATTAGGAAGCTTTGCCTGTCCAACTAGGAAAGTTTCCCGTTCCAGGATAGGCAAATTGACATGTTTAGTTCATATTATACCTGAAATGTACATAAATTACATAACAAAAAACAAAACCAAAAAAAAAATAAAAAACAAAAAAATTCATTTTTTTCTGAAGCTAAGGTGTGTAATAAAGAAAATGTATATAAAATATATAAATATAAGTACACATACATATACAAAATATATAAATATAAGTACACATACAAATGCGGCGCTCATATCTAAAAGTGATAGAAGTGCTAACTTACCTGTCTCTATGGCAAGGGTAATATCTGACAGGACACGAAGTAATCCAGTTTCTGTTGAGTGGAACCTCCTATATGCAGATTGATGATCGGTAAATAATTTATTCAGATTTAAGTGGGAGGATATTTGAGAAGCAGCAATTTTTTCAAGAAGTTTTGCTATGAAAGGAAGATTTGACACAGGTCGATAATTACCCAAGTTGTCGGCATCAAGCTGTGGTTTTTTAATGATTGGGGTAACCACTGCAGATTTAAGTGGTTCCGGGAAGTCACCTGTGCTTAGGGACTTGTTAAACATGTGAACCAGGAAGGGGGCCAACAGGTCGCAACATTTCTTTAGAAGCCACGTTGGGATGGGGTCAAGGACACATTGTTTATTTGGCGAACTAAAGATTAAATTTCCTACTTCTTCTAGCGTTGTAGGTTTAAAGGATGGCAGTGTCCCTTTGGAATTGGCTGTAAATATTGGCAGGGGGGCAGAAGATGTGGAGGCGCGTATGGATTCTATTTTTTCATAGAAAAACTTAGAAAAAGCCTGCGGAGTAATGTCTATAGAGGTTTGCACGGTATTATTAGCAAGGACAGTTTTTACAGAGTTCCCGAGACGCCGTGGATTTTTCCGCTCAAAATCAATTTTATTGATCCAGTATTCAGATCTTTTTGCACTTATTAGTGCCGTTTACACGCACACTTCAGAGCGACCGAGTCCCGCGCCACTTCAGGCCGCCACGCAGAAAAGTCTCACAGTGAACTGCGCTGTAAACCTATCGGTCTTTACTTTTCTGTGCGGCGGCCTGAAGTGGCGCGGGACTCGGTCGCTCCGAAGTGTGCGTGTAAACGGCGCTATTGTCGTCCTGTACACTATTTGAGCATGAATCCACTTGTCTCGTGGAGTAACATCAGGGTTTATTCGGTATGACCTCTCTAGTTTTCGCATAAGCCTCTTCTGACTCCGACACTCTTCATCGAACCAGCCATCAGATTTTTGAACATTCCGATATTTCGAGGTGGTTGGAGCATATTTTGTTAGTAAACCTGATAAAATTTTGTTATAATCCTCAACGAGTTCTGTCGGTGTCTTAATTTCCCAGTTGCTTTCTATGCATAAAGTAGAATTTTTAAGTTCTTCAAGGAAGTTGTCGATATCGAATTTACGCCATTCCCTCGATTCGATTGTTTTGTATGGCACTTTCGGTGGGTTGAATTCGATTTCACTTCGGATAAGACGATGATCTGACAAACCTATGTCATAAACTTTTGCTAGCAACGATGGGCCATTGCACTTGGATACAAAAATGTCTATGAGTCCATCAGCATCGTGAGTTGGTGCGTCGACCCATTGACGGAGTCCAAAGCTATCCAATAAGTCAATGAATTTAACAGCATTGGGTGACGTCTCACGCTCGAGATGAATATTTACATCACCTGTGATGACGAGAGTTTCAGAAAGTCCCACTGCCCATTCCAAAAAACACGAAAACTCCCTAAAAAATTCTACACAAATAGGTTTTGAACCGGGTCGGTAAAGCGTTAGCAATATAAACGACGATCCAGCAGAAAAAACACGACATGCTACCTTCGTAAGCCGCAGTTCTTGTCGGGCTATTATCACAACGCCCCCGTGGTTCACATGTGAGATTTTATGAGCGTGTTCTGTGGCTCTAGGTCTAGTCTCTTCAAGAACAACATATCCTAGAGCTTGAAGTCTCTTGATTGAATATGAATCGCCGTTTTCATGCCAGCTTTCTGTAACGGTGAGTATGTGGAGATTTTGTTCTCTAAAAACATCATCAACTTCTAACTTGTTGGTAAGAGATCGTGCGTTCCAGGAACCTACCGCAAGTCATCTGCTTCTGAAGTTGGCGTGTCACTCTGATCGTATTGCATTCAAGGTGTTGCATTTATCAGCTAGGCTGCTCCGTTCATCGTTGGGTATGACCGCTTGAATACTCTGTTCTGCCAGAGATTTATTACAGTCAGTAATACTTTGAGAGTCTTGTTTCCTAGGCAGATATTTTTTCTTGTTTTGACCGCCCCGGCAACCTCGATACCTAGTTTTAATGTTCGGGTCACGCACAAGGTTATACACATTTATTTTTTCAACAATCAAAGGGTCCAACAAAGCATTTTTATTTTTAAAACTTAAAAGTGTTGCCCGATTGTAGACAATAGTAGTATTTACAATATGCATTGCATCACAAAATAAACAACATAAATCACCGCACGAGAAGTGAACACTTTGGAATAGCCGTTGGGTCCAGCCACTTGCAGAATGCACATGTGTTATTTTATGTGTCCCAACTGAGCATCCGATGCAAACGTACGGCATTTTATGAAACAGCGTAAGAGTTTGAAAATATAATATGCGTTATTTTATTAAAAGTTAAATAGAGCTGGAAACTGTCACACTAAAATTATTTTGATTTTGTACAATTGACTTAAACATTAATATGGTTATTTTAAGATTATTTTGAAAATGAAAAATAAGGACTTCCCAATAATTTCAACTTAAAGCTAAGAGCGAAAGTAAAATCAACCGGCAAGCTTCGAGAGCGCCACCACTATCTTGAGGAGTAAATTTGGGATCCAAAAGTGATAGCCTTTTTTCAAAAAGAGCAGCCAATTTGCCACGCATGTGCTTGCTCAAGGGTTGATTATTGGAGAGAAACTTAGATAAGTTGTAGCACTCTACTCAATAATCTTTTTCCGCATGACGGCATCACCCGTTGTCAACAAATTCAAAAATTTATTTTAATTCCCACTTATTATTTTTCATCAACAAGAATCATAAAAATGTCAAGTTATTTTTTTTGATGTCGAACATTGTCGTTAATGGGGTATTTCCACAAACGAGGGATTCTGTTGAAAATGTACGGAATAGTTAAAGATAATTTTTTTGATTTTAATAATCCTACTAAAAATGTTTGTTTTTCATGTTTTCATTCAATATTATTGATTTTAAAAATGGTCTAAAACTGACAAAATCAAAACGGCCCATGATTTGAAAATCGAAATGTGACATCACAAGCGTCGCTCAGCTGGGCCAGTATAAATTCACACTGTCAGTGTGCGTCCACGCTCACGACGTCACACAATAGCCCTGCTCCGAAATATCGTTTTAGCGATAATTAATAAATGGGAAACTTTGATTCGCTGTAGAAAATTTATTGGTCAACATAAAAATAAAATAAAAATGCTATAATTTAATTAAACGTGGAAATACCCCTTTCAATATGAATGCCTACATATTTCGTATTGAATTTCAAATTTGATTTTGAAAGATTTTGACGGATGCTGTTTTTTTGCTAATGAAATAAATTAAAATTTTCAATGAAAGAATCTGAAGAAATGTCTTAGGGGGTATTTTATCCTCTTGATAATTTATTTATAGCGTTGTTACATCTTAAGAGGGCATTACCAGAGAAAACCAGAAATATGTCATTTTCAAATAAGATTTTAGACGTATTGACTCTTTTCCACAAAAAATTATAAATGGATTTCGAAAGATGGTTCTTTTATCTAGCATTCGTATGTAATAAATTTTGAAATTTTTTTTTAATTTTTAGTATAATAAGGTTATACCATAGGTCGTTGGCAGATTTGTTAAATTTTCAAAAAAGTTTTTGTATGATACCACACCCATTTCAAATAATATAATCATGCACTAAAATAAATCAATACATTATCTAGCAAACGCATGTTTTAGAATTTTAATTTTAGTTTCAATAAAATCATTAAAAAATATATACGTACATGTGTTTCTTGACGAAACTTAGTCAGTTTGTGTATTTATTTGCGAACTTATAAACTAATATATTTCAGATTTTTTTACATACTTATTGTGCTAAGACATTATTAACAAATCATAAATAAGTTTGAGCGAAAAATAATTTTAGGAAGTATTTAATATTAATTAATTTACAGCTTCGCATTTCACGATTTTTCGCATACTCGCAAAAGAGAATTTCAGAGTTCATTCCGCGGGCAAGAGCCGCTGTCTCCGGTCGTCTCCACGGCGCTCTATATCGTAACATTTTGAAATGATGAATTGCGTAATAATAATACGAAACTTTGAATGTCAACAATTTCCTTGTTTCATGTTGATAAAATCTACACGGTTGACCGAACGGAAGGCAAAATTTCATGTTTATTGAATAGTTTTATGCAAATTTTTTTTAAATTTCGAATATTTTTTATTGTATGTGTGTTATATTATTGTTATGTGAATACCGAACAAGAGTCCCAACTGCTCCAAAATACATATTTAATTTTTTTTTTGTAAATTATTGTTATGTGAATACCGCACAAGAGTACCAACTGCTCCAAAAAATTTTTTTTTTATTGAATACACAAAACAATAATTTATGAGCACAAGAGTCCCAACTGCTCTAAAAAATTATTTTTTATTGAAAATTGTTATGTGGATACACAAAACAATAATTTATGAGCACAAGAGTCTCAGCTGCTCCAAAAAAGATTTTTTTTGAATTTTTTTTTATTGAAAATTATTGTTATGTGAATACACAAAACAATAATTTATGAGCACAAGAGTCCCAACGCTCCAAAATTTATTTTTATTTTTTTTAATGTAAATTATTGTTATGTGAATACACATAACAATAATTTATGAGCACAAGAGTCCCAAATGCTTAATTTTTTTTTTAATTCTAAATATTTTTAATTGTAAATTATGTATTGATAAGTGAATACAGCACAACTGTACCAACTGCTCCAAAAAAAAATTTTTAATATATTTTTATTTAAAATTATTTTTATATGTCTAAATACCGCACAAGAGTCCCAACAGCTCCCAAGAGAGGGAGGATGAGGCAGTGTTTTGATGAGGTGGAAGGGGTTGTTGAGGAGGGGGAGGGATAAGAGGGGGGGTGCAGGGGGGGGGGATCAGAGGGGGTGCAGGGGGGGGGATCAGAGGGGGTGCAGGGAGACAACCAGGAACCAACACCTCTGAACCAAGAAAATCAAGCTCCCCGAAATTCTCTAGCCACTCCCCCCCCCCCCCCCCCCCCCCCGTAAGCGAAAATTATTTTGTTTTGTAACACCTCACCTCAACACCTCATTTCAATATTCGAGTACCTTATACAAACTCATCCTGGTATCGTGTCCTACCCAACACTACTTCACACAGCATCCCCAAAGAAGAGATAGGCAATGTGTCGAGCGATTGTAAAAAAAAGGTCTTTCCCGACCCGACCTTCCATGTAGTTGGTGGGCAGACGCCACCGCCGCCGAGATTCTGACAAACCTCGCCCCATGAACCCGGGCTACCCGTACCTATGGCAGAGGTGTTGATAATCCAATACATGGTTCCCGGGGCGGCGGTAACCATACCCGCCTTCCAAATTACTGATACTACCTATTGACGGCCGGCGTGGTCAAGAGGTAAGGCTCCTGACTCGCAATCCGAAGGTCGTGGGATTGAATCCTTTATATTTATTATATAATAAATTTTATTTAACTAATTTGGGTTATTTCACAATTATTTCATTTAAAAATAATATATTTGCGTCACGTTCCAGAGTAGAAGATACTTTTGTATCGCCCTGGTGTAAGACCACCATTCGGAATTGAAACGTTGCTAAAAATGGCTGTGTTTGGTGACCAGATCTGAATAGTCAGGTAATTCCTCACTTCCTCTTCCCCATCTCCTTCCCTCCCCACCACCTTCAGCTTCCCAATATACCCCATAGTCATGTCATAGTCTCACTGGCTCCAGACGGGAGCATTTGGGTCTCTTGTGCGGTATTCACATAAATATAAAATTTAAAATTATGCACACGAATAAATATTTCAAAATGAGATATTTTTTACAATCCAACTGAATATTACTCTTTTTTTCATGAATACCGTACAAGAGTCCCAACTGCTCCCGTCTGGAGCCAGTGGGACTATTGCACCCCCAATTGGGGTATGTTGCGAGGCTGAAGGTAGTGGGGGAGGGGAATGAGTTAGGGAAGATGAAGGTGGGGAAGTACCTGACTCTTCAGATCTGGTTTATAAACACGGCTAAAGCCATTTCAAGTAACGTTTCAATTCTTCCACTCTAATGGCAGTAAAATAAAATGAAAAAAACAAAAATCAAAATATTAAAAAAAATATAACAAATTGTTTTTTTTTTGTGTAGGTATCTACTTTATACCTACTGTGTTTTTATATCTATTTATGTCTATGCACTTCGATACACAAATTACAAATAACTACTACTAATTAAAATTCTGGAAGCGAGAATTCAACATCTTCATCTGAACCATACTGTAGGCCCAGCTCCGCGTGAACTTATAGGTACGTGAAACACGGCTTGCGGCGGAACGAAATCTAGTTCCAAAAACGTCCGCTCGCGACCGCTGATGTGTGAGCGCTCTAGTCGGAATCGGAATTATGATTTGCTGGTATGACAGCCTTAATATATAAAACAAAGTCGGATTAAATTATCAGAAAAAAATCACGAAAAAAAAATGATGAAGAAATTTCTTTTCCTCATACATTTAGTATGGAACGAATTCTCAATTTTTGAAACAGCTGCAGGAATATTGTGGTAGGTATAATATTGAAAAATGAGTGAATTCCAAAAATTCAAAAACGTCAAATGTCAATGCGCTAAGTGTTTTGCTTTTGTTTTTAAACATATGATGCTGCCCCTCTTTCTTACACACTAAATGTCAACAATCGAAAATGGGATAAATGGTGAACGTATGTCTGCACCCCTCCAAAAGAAAAACACAATCTATCTATCTTTCTTCTTTCTATATAAATAAAAATTAATCACCTAGATGTATGTACGCGCATAACTTCCAAACGACTTTACCTATATCATTCAAACTTTGGAGATTTTGATGTGTGCATGGCCGCAAAATGTGTATTCTATGTATACTGGTGAGTTCTGGCATTATGAAATTTGTATAAAAAATTGCAATAGGTGGCACGCAAGCTGTTTCAATACTGAACGTACCGAAACTGAGTGAATGGAATGCGGGAAGGGGGAGGGGAACTCAGGAGGGGGGTTCGCGGGGAAGCGGGCGAGGGGAGTGGGGAGAGAAAAGACAGAGTGGGAATGCGAGGTGAAAGTGACGCGGGAAGGGAAGGGGAGGCGGAAGGGGAAGGGGCGAATGGGAAAGGACACGCAGGGAGAAACAATTTATTTATTAAGTGGCATAGCATCGCATACCGGGAACTCACTATAACAATATAAATGGAGTGACCGATCGATTTAATTTTAATGCTAATTAGCAGATGGCAGTGTGAGTTAAAAGGTTGGGTAACCATCCATTTCGTTGTGTTTCGTTAGCCACAGCAACGCGTTGCCGGGTCGGCTAGTATATTAATAAAAACAAATAAATACTCGCAATAGGTAGAAAACTCGGCTAACTTATCCAATATATAGTCCCTATTCATGGGTTCGAGTATCAATTAGTAAATTCGGACTTTATAAATAAATAAATAAATCAAAAATATACAATATCCTCTGGATAAACTATTTTGATGGTGAAATACCCCCTTAGCAGGAAAGGCAAGAAACGGCAGGTACAAATCCCAGGGAATTGAAAAAATAATTCTAAATTAAATGTGTTTTTTCACATTCACTAATTTTAAAATAATGTTTTGTTTTATTAAATGATTATCAAACACGAAAAAAAATAATAAAAATTATTACATTATACATACGAGGGTGGTCTGAAAAGTTTCCGACCTGAACATGAAGATGACAGCACTCGTCAATAAAAGCTAGTGAATGTAATTGTGCATCTTTTGACAGTTACTCACCAAAGTTTTGGCCATTTTGGACGTGCAGTTTTTAGTTGACAGTTGTTTGAGTGAGTCGATGTGTGTGTTTTTGTGACAATGGAAAAAATTGAGTTTCGAGCTGTTATTAAATTTTGGTTTTTTGTTTTTTGCGCAGTTTTTCAATAAGGGAACAAAAAGAAGTTGCTTGGGGCTAGATCTGGTGAGTAAGGCAGATGGTCAAGCAGATTTTTGCCATGGCAACCACTGAGATGTGAGACGGCGCGTTGTCTTGGTGAAATAGGATTTTTGGCCTAACGTGAGCAAACGCGGCACCCAACGCGCGGACAGCTTTCTCATGTCTAAATCTTGATTTAATATGTGATTGACACGTTTCTTGAACATTTTCATAACCTCTGCTACCTCTCTCACTTTAATTCGGCGGTCGTCTAACACTATTTGGTGAAGTTTAGCAATGTTATCATCAGTAGTTGCAGTTTCTGGTCGTCCCAAAAGTTTCATCGTCTCCCAAGCTCTTACGGCCACGTTTAAATTCAGCTGCCCAAAATTTCACTGTGGTATATGATGGTGCAGAGTCCCCATACACAGAGTCCAACTCATCTTTGATTTGCGTAGGCGTATTGCCTTTTAAAAACAAAAATTTAATAACAGCTCGATACTCAATTTTTTCCATTTTCCCAAAAACACACACATTGACTCACTCAAACGACTGTCAACTAAAAACTGCGCATCCAAAATGGCCGAAAATTTGGTGAGTAACTGTCAAAAGATGCACAACTACATTCACTAGCTTTTATTGACGAGTGCTGCCATCTTCATGTTCAGGTCGGAAACTTTTCAGACCACCCTCGTATTATAATATAAAAAAAAAAAGTATTTTTGGATTGGTGGAAGATCGTAATCTAGGCCAACTGATCAACAAATCTAAAACAAAACTAATGGTCAACAGGGCAAACACCTTTTAAAGAAAAAATGTTTTCAAACAATAAACAAATAATAAGAGAGTATCATTAGTAGCATTTCCTTGAAGAGTAGACCTTCCTCGCCCACTTCAGAACTTTTAATTAGGGGTTTCATAGCCCCCATTAGCATGATGCAGTGGTTAAGTGGTATCACATTAAAAAGGACACTAACCGATAAAAACTGGGCCTGGATCATCAGGTGTCTTGACATCCTTGGCGTAGACCATGGTCCCATCAAGCAAGGCCACATCTTGACCTTTCTTCAACAGTCCCAGGATAGGTCCAGGTTTAATTCCCTTATCCACACATTTCTGGAGATCAAGTGTACCGGCTACAGGCTAAAAAATAATTTACGATAAATCAACATACATACATACAAACAGGAAAATTATCCACTGGAGCGACCACGCGAAATAAATAAATTTGCTTCGATTGCTTGAGATTTCCCAGATGGTAATTTTTTAAAATTTTCGTCAACATTAAAAAAATCATACCTTCGAATTTTGACATGGAGACATAAAAACTTGTTGTAGTGCTATATAGCCAATGAAATAACTTGTATTTTCCCGTTTATCTCATAATTTGTAGGATTTATGAAAAAAATATAAAAAAATCGTAAAGTTTATAATCGCGCGAATCTTGGGTGTTTTTTACTTGAAACTGCCGTGAGGGATACCTATTCAGGTCAACATAGAATATTTTCGGTTTCTGTATGTTGTCTGTGGTATACTTGATAATTAAAAGTGCATATCTATGGAAAAAGGACTTAATTTTATCCGTAAACAGCTGTTCAAAAATTCGGCGGGAAAAAAATATTTTAAAATTTTATTTTTAACATTGTTCTAAAATAGTCTACGAAGTTTGGATTTGCAACATATATGGTCATAATAGATAAAGCATTTCAATAGCTTCGTGTTAAAATAAACGGCTGGCCCAGGAAATGTTGTAAATAATTACAATAAATGTTTTACTTAATAGGAAAATATGGTCCATTTTTGGATCGAAATCAATCGCAGAAAAATAAAAGTGGTCCATTTTTCGACCGAAATCGCTCCAGTGATTATGCAGAAAAAATATAGTTTTGTTGTGTTTCTGAAATCACAAATATTTATTTAAAATTTCATTTTTCGGTTTTTTTTACAGTGCTTGTTTACTTTTCTTGTGTTATGTGATAAAATGTTTTTACCAAGAAAGAAACTTTATATTTACTTAAAGGAGTTAAGAGAAAAATAATAAACATGTACCTTTATTCGACAAATGAATGCCATGGAACAGAGCTGTTCATTTCGCGGTTCCTTCAGCAGACTATCTATGAAAGTGCTTTGAACAGTAGCTCGTCTGCCCGTACCTTAGATAAAGCAGTGGATTATTAAATTAAAGAAAAACGTAAGCAAAAAATTTAAATAAACAAATCCAATAAAAAATGTGCATCAATACAAGTATGTAAATTGTACACATTTTGTAATCCATAATGACAATCTCATTTAGGAATGTTATGAGAGAAGAGAAGGAAAGAAGTAGGGGAAGGTACAAGAAAAGATGGGAAGTACCTGGCTATTTAGATCTGGTTATATAAATACAACTAAAGCAACATTTAAAAAAAAATTTATGTGCCACCTCGAAAGAGGGTCACATAAAAAATTGTCACACCCCGCACCATGTAACTGGGGAACTACATCGCCACCCGGAGGGGCAGTGTCGTGAGTCAGGCTTCGAGCAAAATTTGAATAGACGTACTTTCCTACCTTTCTCGCAACATTCACCAAAAGGGTATGCAATAATTACACTGGCACTTGGGAATCTTGTGTGTTATAATGGCAAATGAGTGCAGATGCCTTACTTTCATGGGCGTAATAGTCAGTGTTGTCTGGTTCCACGGATTCGTCTCCTGAAGACTCCTCATCAGACGCTATAGTCATTGAACTGCTATCGAGTTTCCTGAAAAATAGGGTATACATAATACGTATGTACATATTACAAGAGGGGGTTGTCACTGACGTATGTACGAGCTCTCGCTGGGAGTAGAATATTTCACTTTAACAACAATAAGAGAGATACAACCATAGATATAATAATCATATTTCTTAAAGCTAAAATGGATTGTGCCAAGACCGAAATTTTTGGCAGCCCATCGTCTCTGCCTTCCCCTGCGAAGAAAAGGCTTGATGACACTGATACAAAAATAACACTAGTCATTTCAAGAAGCATTTAGATTCTGAAAGCAGGGCTCTCACTAGTGCATACATTTTCAATACATACAATACATTACATTACACGCAAAACATAGGGTACACCGAGGGGTACATTGGTGCGCCGATGCAAAATTTTCACCGTGTGCCATTTGATTCTCTTTTCGTCATAACTTGTTTTATGCAAAATTAGGTTTTACGGAAAAATGTGTTTTCCATAAAGTTGCCGAATTCCGCTGTACGCATGTAAATTTTTAAAGATAACACTTGATTTCAACATAATTACTATTGGAAACAACTATTTAAGTCGGGGGGATGGAAAAACATGCTGATATGGGTTATTAGGTTTTAGTTTGAATTATTTAAATAATTTGTGCATATTTCCTAACCTTCAAACTTAACTTTGATTGTGGCAAAGGGAGTGTGGCGAACCTATCACTCAGGAAATGGAAACACGACCTGCAATAGCCATCCCTAGCTAAAGTGTGAATTACCATACTTAGACTGAATGAACTGGGGAACAGTATCACAAACTGTACAGGATACAGGGTCAGAGAACAGAGTGCGGGGTTGCTTCTTGCAGTATGTAGACCTTACCCCGGCATTCAAGGCTCTGACGGAGTGAACTATCTATTTCCAAGGATAGCGTAGGGAGTGTGGCGAACCCATCACTCAGGAAATGGAAACACAACCTGCGATAGCCATCCCAGACTAAAGTGTGAGCTACCGTACTTAGACTGAATTAAATGGGGAACTGTGACATTAACAGTGCAGGATACAGGGTCTGGGTACAGGGTCACTTCTCACAGTATGTAGACCTTACTCCGGCACTCCACCTAGCATTCTGCTGGAATGGACCTTTTATTCATTGTGGGGCCTTCAGGCAATCAAGGGGGAGTGGACTCTTCTCTCATTGGACCTTCAGGGAACCGAGGGGGGGTGAACTCATCCATTGTAGGGCCATGGGGGAGTGGATTCTTCCATCGTGTGCTCTTTAGGAAACCAAGGGATAGTGGACTCTTCCATCGTAGGGCCTTCAGGAAACCAAGGAGGATGGAGAGAAGAGATGTGGCCCTCTTCCCTTGTGGAGCCTTCAGGGAACCAAGGAGGAATGGAGAGGAGAGATGTGACCCTCTTCCCTTGCGGAGCCTTCAGGGAACCAAGGAGGAATGGAGAGGAGAGATGTGGCCCTCTTCCTTTGTGGAGCCTTCAGGGAACCAAGGAGGAATGGAGAGGAGAGATGTGGCCCTCATCCCTTGCGGAGCCTTCGGGGAACCAAGGAGGAATGGAGAAGAGAGATGTGGCCCTCTTCCCTTGCAGAGCCTTCAGGGAACCAAGGAGGAATGGAGAGGAGAGATGTGGCCCTCTTCCCTTGCGGAGCCTTCAGGGAACCAAGGAGGAATGGAGAGGAGAGATGTGGCCCTCTTCCCTTGTGGAGCCTTCAGGGAACCAAGGAGGAATGGAAAGGAGAGATGTGGCCCTCTTCCCTTGCAGAGCCTTCAGGGAACCAAGGAGGAATGGAGAGGAGAGATGTGGCCCTCTTCCCTTGCAGAGCCTTCAGGGAACCAAGGAGGAATGGAGAGGAGAGATGTGGCCCTCTTCCTTTGTGGAGCCTTCAGGGAACCAAGGAGGAATGGAGAGGAGAGATGTGGCCCTCTTCCCTTGTGGAGCCTTCAGGGAACCAAGGAGGAATGGAGAGGAGAGATGTGGCCCTCTTCCCTTGTGGAGCCTTCAGGGAACCAAGGGGGAGTGGAGAGGAGAGATGAGACCTAGGAAGACACATTGTGAAACCAGAAGATATAGCCTCATATCCAATGACAACCCTGGTGAACTTTTTAAAAGGGACCAGGTTACTGTTATATATAATAGCACAAGGTGCCTATGTTCTCAGGGGAACTTTTACGTAAACCATCTATGCTATGTAAAAAAAATTATTAATAAAAACTTTTAGTAAAAATGGAACTTTAATGCATCTTTTACCATTTACCCAGACACAATTAGTTGTTTCTTGTAGTAATTAAGTTGACAACAAGTGTTATTTTTAAAATTCGTGCATAATTGGTAACTTTACAGTGTTTCTACAATACCTTGTCAATGGAACATATTTGACAGTCATAACAGCGTCATCATACTCTGTTTCAGGAGTACACTCCGCCATTTCTATCTTCATGTCTTTCAGGATAACAAACTTCCGTGTTGCGGTGAACAGGTCATCCTAAAATGATGCATAAACAATAATACAGATATAAAAATGGCAAAAGAGTGATGCAATCTAATGTAATGTAACTGATGTAAAGAGTTCCAAGGGATTTTACTGCACTTCATTAGAGAATGTTTACACACAATTAAGATGATGAAAGAATTGAAGATATTTTTCAAAAATGACATAAAATTAAATCATTCAGATTAATTTGTAAGGTAAATAAAAGGAGTGGTGATAGTTAAATTAGGTTTGAACTATCAAAAACACATTTCTGATATTTCATATTAGAGTACACTGCAGAAAATTTAATATAAATATTATTTGAAATAATATTTAATTCATCATAAGTGAATGTACTCATACTACGTGACCAACGTTTTGCAATTTTTATAACCCCTCCCCCCCCCGGTGACCCAAAACCTAAGCCCCCGTTAATATTGATAACAAAAAATTCAGATTTTTTAAATCTCTCATATTGAGAATTTAATAAATTATTGTGCATAAAACAGTTAAGTGCATAATATGATATATTATTTGTCCTAAAGGAATGTATATGCTTTATAAAATAACAAACCAATCTGGGGGGTCCATGCAATGTAATTTTTGGTACTCCAACATCTTGCAGCGTGAGTGACACTCCAGGCAGGCCCCCCATGTTCCTCCAGTTGGCAGACGTGAAGAATATATGCTCCAGCCGAGCGAGTTTCATCTTGTGTTCATGGGCCAGTCGTTGGGTTCCTTCTCCACAGTTGAAAAGATACCTGGAAATATATATCATATTGCCGTTAATATGTTTACTATAAGTCTCTTGGCTACAACAGTACAAAACACCTGGAATGATTTAATTAAGTATTAAGTTTAATCACCTTGATTGATCTGTAAACATGAACACAGATTTTGGTGAACCTTTGGCACCGGATCCCAAAACTTGAAGAGTGACTGTTCCAGGTGCATACTTGGAGCCCCTCTCTTTAATTAAATTCCGCTGCTTTTGAGCCTCTGCGACATGTTTATCCAGAGGTCTCGACATCTTCGATATAAGGTTCAATATGTAAGAGGAGTCAAATTTTGAATAGCCTCGATGGAAAAGCTTCGATAAACTTTTGACCTGTGTCATAAAAGTATAATTTATTATTGAAGGCATGAATGAGAAAACAAGAAACTGTTAACGCTCTACCTCTTGTATGTTTGTTTTCAAAGATCAAAATCCTAACCTAGAAAAACTTATCACATGTCAAAAATATATACGTCAAATTTCATAAACAACAAACACATCTCTTGGCAATTTTATCTATGTCGCTTCCATAAATATACCAATCCCGTAACGGCTTCCGAATAGTGATGGCATGATTGATACATTTACATAATCGATATTTTTTAATCATATGATTCATCGATAAAGATGATATGCCCGCGCCTCATGGCGGGTTAACCATCAACTTAAAACTAAGGAGGAAACAAATTAAAAAAAGCTATTGGGGTTACGAGCAGTGGTGGACTAAGGGGGGGGGGGGAGGGGGCGGCCTGGGGGCCCCCAGTCCTGGAGGACCCCAAACGCCTCCATGTTCCCTTAATCAAATCCTAAACAAGGCCTTAAGGCACCAGAAAATCTGCAAAAAAACGGAAAAAAATGCACTGGTTAAGAGTGCTCTCACCAAATGTTTTAAAGAAATTCGAAAAATTGATGGAGTACAGCATGTTATGTGAAACCATTTGAAACAGTTTATACTAAAAACTGTACATCCAATGGGCCGTTTTCTGAGTAATTCCAAAATATCCACGAGATGGCAGCACGGTGTTTACCGGTCCTCCCGTCATCTAATCTGTGGACCAAATCTATGGACTTACGCACTGCCTTCTCTATTTACAAGCCGTGGTGCTAGACGTGGCAACACTGCATATTGTTTATGGTGTGAACCAATGTTATATTTGACAGATGAAAGGCTACTATTGTATTTCGTACTAGGATTTTTGAAAATGAATCACCATAAATATACCAATCCATTTGAAAACAAAATCGTTGCTTTTTAATTTATTTTTTGAAAAGAAAACCATTTTTAATTTATTTTTTGAAAAGAAAACAATTTCCCTAGGGGCCTATGTCATCTTTGAGGATGCTGTGCGGAGGGTTTATAAGGGAAAGGAAGGAGAAAAAGATATGGGAAGGAAAAAGGTATGAGGGGTGTTTAGGAATCTGGGGGTCAGTGTGGCCAGGAGTGACGGACGTATGAATCTATTCCTCACACTGCGGTGCAAGGCGAAGGGTTAGGAGAATCGGGCTGGAGAGGTCAAAAGCCTTCCAATAATTATGGTAACAAGGGAAAGGATAAGAGGGAGATATAAGTTAGTGACGTATTTTTTATTGTTAATGGACTTTTTGTCCGTAAATAAATAAATTATATACAGCGGGTACCCAGCATGCGTTGTAAGGATACTGTAACCTCGGGGTCAACTTTACTGTAATGGTTCCATCCCAATTCCCGGAAAATAAAATTTTAATGCAAGCACCTGCAATATATAACATTATATACAACGGGTACCCGGCATGCGTTGCAACGTCACTGTAACCTCAGGGTCAACTTAACTGTAATGGTTCCATCCCAATTCCAGGGAAATAACATTTTAAAGCAAGTGCCTGCAATATATAACATGATATACAACGGTTACTCGGCATGCGTTGCAAGGTCACTGTAACCTCGGGGTCAACTTAACTGTAATGGTTCCATTCCAATTCCTGGGAAATTAAATTTTAATGCAAGCGCTGCACTACATAACATTATATACAACGGGTACCCGGCATGCGTTGCAAGGTCACTGTAACCTCAGGTTTCTTCATATATTTAATTTAACACACACTCCTCCTCGCTTAATCCACGTTCACACGTCAAATCGCATAGTCGTATTAGCTCTTGTTGATTTATCAAGGATACCAACATAACAGTGACAGGTACGGACGCGGATTTTCGCTGTGTCGGTTCGCGAAGGGAATTTTGGTTTTATGCAATTGAAAATTAAAATGCATTATTTTCCGCCGCCCCAAAGCCAAAAAGTTTCCTTTTATAGTAATTAAGGCGAATCTAAAGTTTTTTTCTAAAAATTATTCGTAATAAGCGTGGCCAGTCCGAACCGATAATTACCTTTTTTATTTATTTAAAACATATTTTTTTCAGTTTATTCAAGGGAATCATTGTTTTTAATAAAGCTTATAAATAATTGACTTGGGTGCCACTGTTTTCTTATTTAATTATTAATAAAAAGCTGACGAAAAACGTGATAAGGTTTTTTTTGTCAAAACATATTTTTACTCCTGAAACATGTTTTTTGATTTTATTTTTGTGATATGGCATCATTACTTAAAGAAAACTCCGTTTCTTTGTTTCTGTTTATCGTGGGTGGTTTGGTATGTTTATGTGTTTATCTATGGTTTATCTTTTCAAATTGTCAATTTTTGAGTTTAGAGCTTAGCCGCTTCGAGTTTTCCGAATTTGGAATGAACGCTGGATGTTTTACAGGCTATTATTATTATTTTTATTGACTGCTGTTGGCTAAACAACTAGAACTATAATGGAAGTTACAAGATTAAGTGAGTATTTAACAATAATCTGTTGTTAGTGTAATGTTATCTAAAGATAACCTTAATTTTGTGTTTCCTTTAGATTTTAAGAAGTTGATGCCAGATATCGAGATTGCCATATCAGGTGCCGACTTTCTGTGCATTGATGGAGAATTTACTGGGCTCCGGACTGGCCAGGGAGTGAATGCGTTTGATACTCCATCCGAATACTATAAAAATGTTTTATCATCGTCCTCTGACTTTCTCCTCGTGCAGTTTGGTCTCTGTGCCTTCAGATGGGACGAGGAATGTAAAACATTTCGCCATAGCGCTTTCAACTTCTACACATTTCCACGACCGCAACATAGTCAAGCCCCAGATAAAATATTCTCATGCCAGAGCTCTTCCATGGACTTCTTAGCGGCTCAGAAATTTGATTTCAACAAGCTTTTTTATGAAGGTAAATTTTTTGACATCAGTTTTCAAGAAAAAGGTAAATTTTTACAAAGCCGGGACCAGCTCATTTTGGACCAAAAGAAATAAATATATACCACAGTAGATAGATAATAATTAGGGCTAAAGTTCGGTGTTTGGGCTAAATTCCTAAAAAATAAAACTAGTTATTTTTATACTAATTTGGGGTCGGGGAATCCGAATCTGAAAGAATTAGGCGGCGGCAAGCAATATTAACTGAATTAAACGACTTTAAAAAATTTTATACACATACAGGAAAATAGCCATTTTGGAAGCATTTTGATTCCTAGAAAATCAAACTAGTTATTTTTATACTAACTATGGGCCGGGGAATCCGAATCTCAAAGAATTAGGCGGCGGCAAGCAATATTAACTTAATTACACGACTTAAAAATTTTCTATACAGACACACATGAAAATAATCATTCCGGAAGTATTTTGACACATGTAGTACAAAGATCATAGAAAAACACGATAACATAGATGTTTTTACCACACAAAATTAAGTGTTGCCATTAAGCAGTAATATTTATAACGTAAAATAACATGTTTATATTTTAAGTACTTATTTTTTATAATTGATTCTCAAATATTTTAGGAAGGTACACCAACTAGTATTGTGGAGTTTTTATGCCTTGACGCGAGTAGGCGTTATAAAGGGGCACGTTCTTTTGTATCACAAACCATGTTACATAAACCCGGCGTAGCTGCTAAACTACTTGAAAACAGGGATGTTTTTTTGCCGTGACGCGAGCAGGCGGTATAAAGGGGCATAAACCATGTTACACAAACCTAGCGTAGCCGCTAAACTACTCGAAAACAGGGATGGTTTTTTGACGTGACGCGAGCAGGCGGTATAAAGGGGCACAAACCATGTTACACAAACCTAGCGTAGCCGCTAAACTACTCGAAAACAGGGATGTTTTTTTGCCGTGACGCGAGCAGGCGGTATAAAGGGGCACAAACCATGATACACAAACCTAGCGTAGCCGCTAAACTACTTGAAAACAGGGATGTTTTTTTGCCGTGACGCGAGCAGGCGGTATAAAGGGGCACAAACCATGTTACACAAACCTAGCGTTAGGTTAGGGACGCGAGCAGGCGGTATAAAGGGGCACAAACCATGTTACACAAACCTAGCGTAGCCGCTAAACTACTTGAAAACAGGGATGTTTTTTTGCCGTGACGCGAGCAGGCGGTATAAAGGGGCACAAACCATGTTACACAAACCTAGCGTTAGGTTAGGTTAGGTTAGGTTAGGTTAGGTTAAGTTAGGTTAGGGACGCGAGCAGGCGGTATAAAGGGGCACAAACCATGTTACACAAACCTAACGTTAGGTTAGGTTAGGTTACGCATTTTTAAGACTACGAATTTTCATACTTTTGGTTTAAGAATACGCCGTTGAGATAGTCGTAATTCATCAGGTTAATGTGTTATGTGAAGAATTATCGTGTCGGAAATTATTGATATAGGGATAAATATTTTTGAGAGTTGGTAACACTGTCAGTACATGTTTTTGTATATTTCTTGTTTTTCTATGATCTTTGTACTACGCGTGTCAAAATACTTCCGAAATGATTATTTTCGTGTGTGTGTGTATAGAAAATTTTAAAGTCGTCTAATTCAGTTAATATTGCTTGCCGCCGCCTAATTCTTTCAGATTCGGATTCCCCGGCCCATAGTTAGTATAAAAATAACTAGTTTGATTTTCTAGGAATCAAAATGCTTCCAAAATGGCTATTTTCCTGTATGTGTATAAAATTTTTTAAAGTCGTTTAATTCAGTTAATATTGCTTGCCGCCGCCTAATTCTTTCAGATTCGGATTCCCCGACCCCAAATTAGTATAAAAATATCTAGTTTTATTTTTTAGGAATTTAGCCCAAACACCGAATTTATTCCATAATTAGATGTAATTAATTCCGTGAGCGGAAATTGAAAATATTGTATATTATCGTCAATTTCTTAAATTTAAAAATACGAAAACGTCACTTTTCAATGACCTCCATGTTGTTTTCTTTATTTTAAAAAACAGCCTACGTTTTTAAATGGTTTGTCTAGCGGGTTTGTGAATATTATCTTTATTTAAAAAAACAGCCTACGTTTTTAAACGTAGGCAATTCTAACAATTATTCAACTTAGGTTAATTCTAACAACTATTCAACTTCTGCAAAGTGTTTTTTCGTGAAAAAGTGCATATTTACCGCTGTAATTTACAACATGGAGGTCATTGAAAAATGACATTTTCGTATTTTTAAATTTAAGAAATTAACGATAATATACATTTTTTTCAATTTCCGCTCACGGAATTAATTACATCTAATTATTACCTATCTACTGGGGTAAAAATTTTTTTTTTTAGTGTAAAATGAGCTGGTCCCGGTTTTGTAAAAAATTAATAAGAAAAACATTACTTTGTTTTATAATTTCACGAATACAGTACCAGGAAGAATATAAAATGAATAAGATCAATGATTAAACAAAATACTATTGTAATTTTTCTGCTTCCTAGGCATATCTTATCTTTCAACATCCGAAGAATTGAAGATGAGAGAAGATCTTGAGGAGAAGAACACTTACGATCGAGAGGTTCTGTCCGCCAAGTGCAATGAGAGTGATGCCAAAGTTTCCAAAGAAACTCCTATTGCCATTCCATCTGAACACGCTCAGCAAATTGAAGAAATTTGGTAAATGTTTTGTTTTCCTTGGAAACAGATCATTTTGAAATGTTTGATATTTGGATTCATATATATATATATATATTTTCGTGTCTATAAATAATAAATTATTGTAATGATTTGTAAAATTTCCAGTGAGCAAGTTACCAACTTTGTGAATAGCGACAATGAGGGAAAACTGGAGTTTGCTAATCTGAATGCCTTTGTGAGGAAACTAGTCTACCAAGAACTCGAAGACAGATTCGATAGCAAGTTGTTCCTTGAAACCAACCAAAGGTATAATTTATTTATATTATTATGTGTGTCGTTGCTTATCCAGAATATATAATGTGAGATATCAGCCCTATTTCCCGCCAGCGTAGGTCATATCCATTGCTTTATCTTGAATTTCCCGCCATTCCTCTGCAACTCCCTTCAGCTGTCAATTGTCGCCGTGCAGTTGGCATCTTGAGATGCCGTGTTAATTCAATTTTGGCGTTGTTTCGCCCACGTCCGGTTGAAAATTTTTTCGTTCGTAATTGTTTTAACGAAAATAATATCTGTTGTTACCCGCAAATGCCGTAATTTTATGAAAAATTAGTGCAAGTGATTAGTGCAAACATTTTTGTCAGATTAGCGTATTCCTACTACCTACGCTATATAAATCTGCGTCGCTTGTTCTCGAAAACGGAAGGACGCCGCGCCGATTAGCAATCGCTTCTCGGCCTGTTGGCTAAGATAAGTGTATTATCTGTCCTATCAGCTTAATATCTGATAGTTCCCGCAATGCGGGATTTATTAAACTGGTTTTTGGAATGTGACAGGATGTTCGGGGCTTGCTCCACTCTTGTCGCGGGTTGGCTCGGCCGGCATTGCAATGCCGCTGCGATCGACCCATTTATATCCATACTAAAGATAAATTAAGCTGAATGTATTGTCTTACGTAATTACCTGATTTATGGATCAATTGTACACACATTTAACCACTTTTCCACCTTTGGAATTTAGGTAATCGATTTTTTTTTTTAATGAAATATGACCATCGGCGATGTCATATTAAAATACTCAAATTACAAATACGAAATCATGACATTCATGTTCGTTTGATAATCGTTTGACGCAATTTGATGTAGTAAGACCTATCTATAATTCAGCTTTATTTATAAAAGTTTCTGGTCCTGCTTTTGACAGTTTCAAGCATGTTTCAAACTCGGGCGAGTGGGCCAATGTCCGCTATGCATCTGCTTTAAAGGAATATTTGGCTGATCCAGGCTTCAAGGAGCTGGAGGTAAACTGCGAGGTGCTGGCATTTGTCACCGCCTCACCAATATTTACGGCCATGGAAAAGATGCTGGCATTGCATGCCTCATTGAAGCAGAGAGTGCTTTCAACAGGCTCTCCAATAAAACTTATCAAATGGGAAAGTAGTTCAGAAGGTTCCCTGTCAGGTCTTTACAGGAACAATGGACAGCTGTGAGATTGGAGTGGAACGGAGGCTCTTCAGCAGAATTCCTCCTTCTACCACTCATCCTTTTGGGGAAAAAGCACTTTCTGCCCAGTTGCAGAAACTAGGTGGTGTAGCAAAGTGCTTTAGTCCAGTGCGCCTACCTCAGGGTAACCACTCGGCGTACAACCGCCCTTCATCTAAGGAGGTTGTTGCCTTTCCCCCAAGCAAACATCAAAGGAAAAGATGGCATTTCCCTTGTTTCCCCGGCGGGCAGACCACGGGTGAAACCCCCAATATTCCTCCCCTATGAGGGGTAAGGGGAGGGAACAGAAGCGTGGCGCGAGGGGGCAGACCTCTCGTGGCCGCTTCAACAGGTGTCGCGCACAACCGCCCTTCAACATCTAAGGAGGTTGTTGCCTTCCCCCCAAGCAAACATCAAAGGAAAATATGGCATTTCCCTCGTTTCCCCGGTGGGCAGACCACGGGCGAAACCCCCAATATTCCTCCTGTACGAGGGGTGAGGGGAGGGAACAGAAGCGTGGCGCGAGGGGGCAGACCTCTCGTGGCCGCTTCAACAGGTGTCGCGCACAACCGCCCTTCAACATCTAAGGAGGTTGTTGCCTTCCCCCCAAGCAAACATCAAAGGAAAATATGGCATTTCCCTCGTTTCCCCGGCGGGCAGACCACAGGCGAAACCCCCAATATTCCTCCTGTACGAGGGGTGAGGGGAGGGAACAGAAGTGTGGCGCGAGGGGGCAGACCTCTCGTGGCCGCTTCAACAGGTGACTATCAACCATTTCGGGCGGGTCAACTACACTACAGGATTATTGGAGAGAATGGCAGGCCTTAGATGTCCCAGAGACCATCTTACATATGATAAGAGGATACCGCATACCATTCATCCAAGAGCCTTCGTTGATAAGTCCAAGCCAAGCTTCCGCAAGGAGGTTCAAAACGAAAGTAATCCCGGAAATGACAATGATGAGAGATGATACAGGGAAAGAGCTGACGACAATGCCACCTTCCTATCTACACTTTTTCTGGTTCAAACGAGCGAAGGCTCGAAACAGTCGATCTTCAATTTAAAAGCTATCACAAATTGGATTGCAGAAATCCTGCGTAGACAGGCTATCAGGATCATTGTGTACCTCGACGACTTTCTCCTGGCTCATCAGACCAGAGAGATCCTCAGTCAAGCTTGAGAAGCTCTTTAATTGTTAGAGCGGTTAGGTTGGTCGGTAAATTTCCAAAAGTGTGTCCGTCAGCCAGCACAGTCAGTGGAATATCTTGGAATTGTGTAGAACCCCCATCTGAAACAGAAGTCCTGGACTTGACCTGGAGAAGTTGGACAGACAGTTAGAGGGTGGGATATAACATGAAGGAGATGACAGCAATCTTAAATGCCTTAACGTCTCTGACTCAGAATTTGAGAAGTTCAGAACAGGACAACAGGACAGTCGTAGCCTACTTGAGGAACAAGGGGGGCACCAAGTCGATGGCTCTCCTTCATCTGACATTTCAGATTCTTGCGCTTTTGGACAAGCACAGAATCTCTTTACAAGTGCAGTATTTTCCGGGACGCTACAATGGCCTCGCGGATCATCTATCCTTAGGGATGACATTACCAGAATGGCACCTTCTACCCCCAGCGGTAAGAGCTGTTTTTCACAAGTGGGGCAGTCCAGTAGTGGATCTATTCGCTCCCTCGAGGGCTCACTTCGTGGATCAGTATGTCTCGATAGATTCCCACGACAAGAGAGCAATGCTTCACAACGTGTTCAGCAGGAGTTGGAATTTCCCCTTGGCATGGATCTTTCCTCCCCCCTGCTTAATGCCACGAGTGCTGGCACATCTGAACAAGTCATCAGGGGTGTACCTGGTTGTAGCCCCAAATTGGCCAAAAGTGTTTTGGTTACCAGACCTAAAGAGAAGAGCCCTAGACCGACCTCACATAATACCCATGTTGGTCGACAACTTGATAGACTTATCGACAGGACTTCATCCTCAACAGGTCCAGAAGCTCCAACTACAGGTGTGGAAGATTAGGGGTGGAGTGAAGCTTTGAACGATTGGTCACAGCAAAAAAAAAAAAAAAATGCGGGTTGGCGCAAACCTAAGCTTACAACTTATAACATGGCATGGAAGAGCTGGAAGGAATGGTGCGCCATTAATAATACATGTCCTAATAACCCTTCGGGATCTCAGCTGGCATGGTTTTTTAGCATACCTAAGAGTGAGGAAAGGCTTGGATCCCAATACTATAGCACTTCACAAGTCTGTAGTGTCGGTTTTGTATGACCCCATAGGCGATTTGAGGATAAGTAATCATCCCTTGATCAAGCAAGTGATGAGAGGTATAGGAAATTCTGCAAATAAGAAGCTTAGAGCATTTACTTGGGATCCACGACACTTGGTGTCTTAGCTTTGTAAGAATCCTTCAAATGACCTGACTCTTTTCGAAGCATCTCGTAGATGTTCTGTTAATTTACATCTGGCATCAGGAAGACAAGTACAGGATCTGACCTTACTACATGCATCTTCTGATAATCTTGTTGACAATGATGATCACATTGTATTATGGCCAAATTTTTTGGTTCTAAGAAGGACTCCTCTACACATACACCTCTACAGTCTGGTTGGAAGCTTTACAAAGCAGAGGATCGTAATATAGATTCCATATTCTGGTTGAGAAAGCTTATGTCTTTGGGTGAGAACAGAAGACATGAAGCTGGTGTTGAATGTCTGTTTATTTCCACGTTGGGGCCTGCAAGGCCAGCCTCGAGAACTGCTATTGGTGGATGGATTAAAACAATTTTGAAGGATGCTGGGATTGATGCCTCTCCTGGGAGTTTGAGATCAGCTGCAGCTTCAAGAAGTTGGCTGGAAGAGTGTCCTATAGACACCATTTTGGAAAGAGGAAGCTGGAGTTCAGAAAACACATTTAAGAAATATTATAGACAAATCAGAGGTCTCAATGTTGAGGTGCTGAATCCCCCCATTTACTCAGTCTTTGACCAAGTTATTGCAGGCAATACAGTAATAGTCACAATTTTGGCTTTAGAATTGTCACCAAGCGATAACAAACACTTCTCACATTATATATTCTGGATAAGCAACGACACACATAATGTTGGAGTTTTACCTACCATTAAAACTCTTATTATGTTGTCTTGCTTATCCAGAATATATTTAAGCTGTGCTTGGTGAGTCCAAATTGAATTAACACGGCATCTCAAGATGCCAACTGCACGGCGACAATTGACAGCTGAAGGGAGTTGCAGAGGAATGGCGGGAAATTCAAGATAAAGCAATGGATATGACCGACGCTGGCGGGAAATAGGGCTGATATCTCACATTATATATTCTGGATAAGCAAGACAACATAATAAGAGTTTTAATGGTAGGTAAAACTCCAACATTGTTAGTGGTTGGGTACACTGAAAAATTTGATAAATATGGGACATTATTGGTGTCTTGTGCTATTTTATGACAGTTGAATAAATATTTCTAAGCTCAACAGCTCACAATAAAAACGTTGTTGATAGCTAAAAATACAATAGAATCCGGATAAAACGATCCTCAAGGGACCGGCGATATTTTGTTGTACTAACCGGACGACACACAAAACGGCCGGATAATTTAAGCTTGTTTTTATTATGATAAATATTAATGTTATTGTAAGTATTGTTATGAAATAGGTAAGTAATAGATAAATTTCGTTTTAGTTAAATAAAACATTAAATACAAATTATAACTTTAATGTTACTTAAACAGGTTCACTGTAACAAACGGGGGATCTATCTTATTTGTATTTTTCTTTCTTGTGGATAATGTAGAATTAGACACGCCGAACTCCTTCGCGAGGGTTGCATTTGATTCACCGGCTTCAAAATGGTGTAATATGTAACACTTTTTTCTTTAATTGAAAAACACTTTCGCTTCACGAACTCATTGTGTCAAGCTTTTAACCTAGTCACAATAGATGGCGGCGAGGTGTTGGTGCGTAGGTTTTGTAAAAAAACGCTGCGCGTCTTTCTAACCGGACTAATTATCATTAAAATAGGTCGCTTGAAGCATTGGACGCTTAAAACGGAGTCGTACCAAACGAATATGTTTTTCTAGTACCTAACCATGAAACCTAACTTGAGTTTACATTATCATCGCTAAAAACTGTAAGCCGTTATAAGCAAAGTCGTTATATCCGAATTCTACTGTATTTGTATTGACCTAGAAATTCATAATAAAAAGCTGTGAGAATTTCAGTTCACCAGAATTCACCATATAATAGTTTTGTCCGCTTTATACTATTGTAAAAAAATCTTAAGATAGTAATTAAAAATAATAATTAATCCTTTGTGCTTCTGCCTGTAAGTGCTCAATTAAAAATCTGACGTCGTTGTGTTTAAAAATCGGATACCCTAGTCGTCGCAGAGGATATATTCACTCATGTCCGACACAATGAAAAAAACGGATCCGGCACGTTTTGTATGGCCAGCGCAGCACATCCGTTTAAAAATCATGCAAGAACTCGCTTGCCCATGGGTTTGTTTGAAGCAGTTTACATTTGCCACCTTGTCTTTCCGGCGTGAGCTCCCCTACATTCTGACCCCTCAATCCGCCCGCTCCCAGTCGCAAGGAAGCACGCGCGCAATTTTATCATTCCGTTTTTTAAACGGAGGTGTAACCAGGGTTTCCGACGTCCAGTGTTTTGTTGGCCGATTTTTAAACCGAAATGTAAATGGGCTCTCACTCAATTATTTCAATGAACTCTAGAATTTTTGCTTTGAATTGTTTCATTTTTTAAATTCAAAGTATTTGCTTGGAGAATTAAGACAAGCGATAAAGTATCTACATCCACTGGGGCGACAGAGCAATTTAAAACTTTTTTCCCGCATTTTCAAATTTTTCCGCCCATTGTAAAAAAATCATATCTCCGAATTTGAATACGGAGACATACAGAATGATTATTATAGTTCTATATAGCCAATGAATTCACCTATCTTTTGTCGACTGTCACATATTCATAGGATTTATAAAAAAAGATTATAAAATCGTAAACTTTAAAACCGCGCGAATCCTGCGTGTTCCTTTGAAATTGCCATAAATATTTTCGATTTTCTCATATTTTCAATTTCTTCACGTTATATATATATAGCTTGATAACCACAGGAGCAAATATATACTAAAAAACTCCATTTTTAAACGCAAACAGCTGATCGGAAATTTTGCACCAAAAAATGTTTTATAGATTTTTGAGATCGCGGAGTGTCAAAATGAAATGCACTTTACTATTTTTAGTACATTAAACACAAAGATACTTTCATTGTTTACAATTATTATCAATAAGAATTAATGCGATTTTTGTTTTATTTAACTAATTTAATCATTTTAAATAGACACCTTAACCCAGCAGTCGTCACACTTTTCTGGTCAAGGGCCACATAGGACAATGTGAGGTATCACCACGGGCAGCACACCACTTCCCGAACTACCGAAATTTATGAATTTTCGCACATGTGATAAAAATGATTTTTTATTAATTTATTTATCTTTATAACAAATATGTATACATTAGGTTTTTCGATGCCTGTCTCATTTGGATTTACCTGTGTCCAGGCGGATTACAATACATACAATAACAAAAATTAACCAATATTAAAGTTTGCTTAGCTTTATTAGTAAGTTATCAGCATGTTTTTTTGTCTTTTTAGACCATTTTTTTACATGCCCACGCCCTCACTGTGTCATCTCAATGCTATCTAATTTTATCTGGGTCTTCTACTGCCCCCCTGAAAGTTTTAAACGCTCACAAGGGGGCGTTAACACCAACGTTGAAAACCTGTGAAGTACATTACGGTTGTTTATAATCGACTTAGGAAGTGTCAAAAACCAGCTGAGCGTTTTGAAATCGAATGTCAATCAATTAAAATCCACGTTTTAAAATCATAATGTACACAAAATATTTGAAAAAAACCTGTATAATATAATTGTACATGAAAAAATATGTATTTAAAAAGAAAGCGGCAGATATTTGTGCGGGCTGCACAAATATCTGCAGGCCGCAGTTTGACGACCACGGTCTTAACCCCTTAAAGCTGTAGCGATCGCATACGCTACCTGCTTATTGAGTACCTATATACCTACTCAAAAGAATACACGAGAGCTGTCTACATATTAACCGCTATTAATTATTACTATTTAAGCGAGAACGGGCTCGCCGCCTAGCCAGTAATTAATCAATCTGCAAACGTTCATAGTAAATTCAGTGCATAACAGCTCACCGTGTCGGTCTCATTCATCACGTTACGTTACGACGTATTCTGTTTCATTACAACCATTGTTTACGTTGCAATTATTTGTTAAATAAAATATAATTAGTGTTTATTATTATTGAACACGTAAGGTATGGTTAAAACCATACCACTAAAAAGCCATTTTTAAACTAAAAAAGAAAGTGAAATCATTTAAAAGTATTGTGTATTTATTTTTTAAATTTTTAATCTAAGCATCCTTTAATAGAAATAAGCAACATATATTAGACATAACTTCTATGTTTTTCAGAATTAACCAAAACGTAAATGGCCTCTTTTTTTAAATTAAAAATTACGTCTTTCACTTTTATAATATATAGCAAATACAAGATATAACAAAAAAAAGTACATATACTAATTTAATTGCTGATTTCTGAACACGATAAACATAAAATGACAAATAATTTTTTTTGCATTTTGCATACGCTTTTCGAGTGCTCTGTAGTTGGTCACGCAGATTACAGGTGTAGACCGTGGACTTTGCGGAGCTCCTGTAAGACAACCAAGCGTGCCCGACACCGGCACTGAACTGAACGCGTCCGTGATTTAAGTACATGGAAGATAAAATTCTGTAGCGGTATGGCAAAACTTGATATGTCAATCTTGCCTAATTTTCCAGTAGAGGATTTTGAAAGTTTGAAAGGCCCCCTAAATTCTTGAAATTTTCTAAGTGAATTGTCAATGTTTTTTTCAACTTACTAAATTACATGTGCAATGAAATTTATTAATATCGTTTAACCGGTATTAGCTAATTGTTTAGTGAATGTTCGAAAGTTTAATGATCGTCTTCAAAACAGTAGACATATCATGTTTTGCTAACCCAAAAACACAAAGTAAATGGACATATCAAGCAATGCATAAAAATAAGAAATTAGTTTATTTTTCTAAAACAGTAAAAGAAATCAAAGTTTTATTTATTTTACATTAAATATTTATTACATTAAAAAATATTTATTACATTAAAAAATATTTTTTATTAAATAAAAAATTGTGACATATCACCAAATGCCTACCCATAGTCAGAGATCCTCGAACTTATACATATCAAATTCTGCCGTATCTAATAAGTACTGCAGTTGACGTATCATATAATCCCATTTCATTTTTAACGGTTTTACCTTCACCACAGACATATCAACTTCTGCCAACTTGAAGAAATGTTACTAAATTACATATCAAGCCCATAATCTGATTTTGCCAAAAAATCAGACATATCAAGTTTTGCCATACCGCTACAGATAATGATTCGCGCCACCCATTTTTGAGGAATCCTCAATTTTGCATGAGTGGATTACATATGTAATCCCCACGACCACTCTAAGGTTAAATCACAATGTCAAAATCAGAGTGCCGCTTTATAAATATTTGTGACCTAATACCGGATATTTATCACCAGGTTTTTATTTAACGTAGTAAAACAAGAAACGAGGTTTTTAATAAGACATATATATTGAGTCCAATTCTTGCATTGATCACATTTTTGCTAAAACCAAGAAAATAACCATCTCATCCATTATTCACACAACGGTCACCGATCACTACACTACTTCACTCGGCATTAGATCGAACTTCGAAAATAAAACTAAAATGCTTACAAACACCACACAACACGTTATAGACTTCAAATCACTTAGGGCAGAAATAAGTCATGAATCCTGGACTTCAACACCAGAATAAAAAGACCCGAACAAAGCTCTAAATGCTTTCCTAATAATTATGGAAAAGTATACTAACAAGCACACTACAATAAAAACACACAAAAACAAAGCTCACAAAACATTGCAAATTAAACCATGGATCACAGCAGGGCTAGTAAAGAGTATTCACAAACGAAACACAATGCACATGAGAGTAAATAAAAACCCATATGACGCTAAACTTAATCACAACTACTTATTATACATATAGAAATCTATGTAACAAATTAATTAAGCAGGCTAAATTCAAATTTTATAGGAACGCAATTGAAAATTCCAGAACGGATCCAAAAAAAACTTGGAAAGTCATTAATGAAGCAGCTTATTTAAAACCCAAGAAGAGTAATAATATCAAGAAACTGTCAATTAATGGAGAAATCCTTGAAACTAAGAACGAACCACTCATTTAATATATATAAACACAATAAAACAGAAATTTCCGACCTTATTTTATCTCTCAAACCACATTGCGCTCCGGGCCCGGACAAAATCCCAAACCAAATTCTGATTGATCTGCGAGAATTTATTGTTATACCTCTTTTACACATATTCAATCAAAGCTTTAGACAAGGGATTGTCCCGGATAAACTAAAAATTGCCATTATAACTCCAATTCACAAGTCAGGGGACAAAACTCTAATTTCTAACTACAGACCTATCTCACTATTAAATTCATTATCGAAAGTTTTGGAAAAAGCAATGAAAAAAAGGCTAATATCCTACCTCGATAAACACAACTTACTCTCAGATTGTCAATTCGGTTTTTGAGCTAAAATGAGCACAGAACAGGCTATATCCGAATTAACTAATTACATTGTCAAAAATACAGATAAAGGATCCAAAGTCATCGGAGTTTTTCTAGATCTGGCTAAGGCTTTTGATACTATCTCTCATGATATTCTGTACGAAAAACTTAAAAATAATGGTATCAACGGACCGCCGTTTATTAGCTATACTAAAAATAGAAAACAAATAGTAGAACTTAATAAATGCTACAGTGATCCGGAAGAAATCAAGTATGGCGTCCCTCAAGGTAGTGTACTTGGTCCCCTTCTATTTTTCATTTACATAAATGAACTTACCGATATTAAATTGGCATCTATCGACTACAAGGTAATCAGTTACGCAGATGACACGGTAATTCTATTCAAAGCTCCGAGTTGGGAAAAGGCCTTCAAAAGTGCGGAAACTGGTATGTTAGAAATAAAAAAATTGGCTGGACAAAAATCTACTTACCTTAAATATCACCAAAACAAAATACTTAACATTCAGCAAAACCACTACCGGGCAACCAAAAATCTTTCCGCCTTTATACCTACACCCTGATATTACCTCAAATCCCTCAAACCACAACTGCGAAAAAATAGAACATACTGATAATATCAAGTATCTAGGCTTAACAGTGGACTATAAATTAAACTGGGAACTTCATATTAACTTACTAATTAATAAAATCCGTAAACTATCATTTATTTTTAAAACTATTAGAAACATTATGTCACTAAAACAACTAAAAAATGTTTACTACACTCTATGTCAAAGCCTTTTAACTTATGGAATTTCTGCGTGGGGGGGAGCTGCCGACAAGTACATTAAACCGCTTAACACAACTCATAAAACATTAATTAGGATCATGTTCAAAAAACCTTATCTTCACCCAACGGAAAACATACATATTACTAATAACATACTCGATTTCAGGAAGCTGTTCATTAAAAAGATCATACAAATAAACTGCATAAAATCCTCACCATGCCACATAACTCACCCAAAAAAACACAAGAGCTAAATCGTGTAATCTACTTCTAGTACCTAAAACTAAATCAACTTTTGCCCAAAAGCACGAATCTTACCTCGCACCTCACATTTTCAACACCTTCCTAAAAGAAACCACCTATTGGACCACAAAAAACAACCTAAACTGGTTATACAAACATTTCAATACATGGTTACTACACAAAAAAAGGGCAAGCATCACCAAGTTATTAGTAATCTCATCTTAGCCTTTAATCCTCACTCTTTATTTACATATATGTGTTGGTTACTTATAGAAATTTTATCTTAATTATTAATACTGCTTTTGTTTTACGAATGCTTATATTATTATTACCTCATATGTATATTATTTTGTTGAAATCTCATAGTTCTAGATTTAGACGCTAGCATTACTATGTGTATTCATTTTGTTGATATTTAATGGTTCTAGATTTAGATACTAGCATTACTATGTGTATCTGATGAATTTTTGGTTTTATGGAAATTTGTTAATTCCTTGATAACTGTATTTCAACTCCCAATAATTCTTATTTGATTTTATGTATTTATGTTTTAATATGTATCTATGTGTTCGATTATGTACACGTATGCGAAAACCTGTGTGTATGTATGTGCGCATATGCGTGTATGTGTGTATGAACATAAATGTGTTTATGTATGTACATATATGTAAATGTATATGTGTGTAAGTTTATGTATATATATATTTATATGTACCCGCCTCGGAACAGACTTAGTCTAGTGAGGCGGGCTACTAACTTGTTTGTATATGATATTATTATTACAATAAACGCCCGGGTTGCCGGCATTATAAAAAAAAAATATATATATATATATATATCATAACAATACACACCACTGATCTTTCAGAAAATACTGTTCTAGTTGATCTTGTTGCTTTTCGCCATTTTTGTTGAAAAATTCTCACAAAATATTCAATTTGACAGCTGGTTAAATTGTAATTTACTGGTTTAAAAGTTAACCCAACTAAATGAAATTTACATGTATATCTTCATTATGAATTACTCTAATTGAAAAACTAAAGTTTAAATGACCGGATGAAATTTGAAATTCATATTCGGCTTACGAAAAAAATTAAAAAAGTCACTAATTTTTAATTTAAACGGCTTAAAAACATATTAAATCAGGGTTTCCCTACCAGTGGTCCGCGAGAGCTAGAAGATGGTCCGCGATGATCCGCCGGTCAATAAGCGAGCTAGAGCGCGGGCAGTCCCTAGTCGAGAAGTCTGAATAAAAAAAATCGGAACAATATTCAGTTTATCATTATTGTACCTCTACAAGTGGTCCCTGATCACAAAAAGGTTGGGAACCACTGGGTTAAATAGATAAATAATTGAATCCCGATATAAATAGTAATAAAAAGTAATAAAAATCGTACATAAATAGTAATAAAAATCAATTAAAACAAACACTTACGACATTTTAAGCCAATACGCATTTAATAATAATTATTATTATTGGATGATTTTTTATAGCACCATTTTTGTGAGAAAATCACTTCAAGGTTGCTGTTGCTGGGCAAGTTGACAGTTGAGCAAAGTTTTTGTAAAATGACATGAAGAAATATTTTTTGAGAAACTTCTACAAATTAACAGAAACAAAAGAATTGAGACGTCATACAATAATTAATTACATAATACATGTATTTGATGTACCCCCATAAATAAGCAGGGCTTGTGTGTATTTTTTTTTTTTTTTTTTTACTGTGAAAACCGCACAAGAATCTCAACTGCTCCCGTCTGGAGCCAGTGAGACTATGGCATCCCCAATTGGGGTATGTTGTGAGGCTGAAGGTAGTGGGAAGGGGAAGGAGGTGGGGAAGAGGAAGGTTGGGAAGTACCTGGCTATTCAGATCTGGTCACCAAACACGGCTAAAGCCATTTTCAAGCAACGTTTCAATTCTGAATGGTGGTCTTACACCAGGGCGATACTAATAGTATCTTCCACTCTGGAACATGCCGCAAATATACTATATATTATTTTAAATGAATTAATTGTGAAATAACACAAATTAATCAAATAAAATTTATTTGCGCATGCCGGGTTCGAACCCGCGACCTCCGGATTGTGAGTCTTACCCACTGGACTACGGAGGTCGTATTACATTGTATAGGGGGTGTTATTACATTGGTTCAATTTATTATTTTTTATTCAGTTCAAATTTTCAGTACAATTTTTAAGCTGAGTTTTACATTTTTTTATGTTACTGTTCATGTTTCTGATTTTTTCAGGTAGTGAATTAAAAAATTTAACTCCGAGATATTTATGATTTAACTGTACTATTGTTTTTTTACATTTGGAATAGGAAGTATTGATGTTTGTCTAAGATTTCTGTTATTTTTAAAGGGTGCAACTTTATTTTGAATATTATCTTTATAAATTTGTAATGTTGCGTGATAAAAGTATAATGCACTTAATTTTCTGACCTTAAATTGTTTGAATAACAGTTCTGATGAATATGAGTTGGGTTTTTTTTAAATTGTTTTTATTATTAGTTTTTGTGATATGTAAATTGTTTGTGTTTGATTTGTATATGTACCGCCCCATCCTATAATGCCGTATTGTATAATTGATTGACAGAAAGCGAAGTATGTGGTTCTAAGTAATTTTTCGTTTAAAATATCTCTTAAGCATCTAAATATATATGTTAGTTTCCTTATTCTGTTGTTCAGAATATTTATGTGTGGGGACCATTTTAAACGCTGGTCTATTAATAATAATATTATCCAATAAGTTCCAATATTATCTAAATATAATACTTTAATTATTTTATTTAGATACAATAAGAAGCCAAAAAAAATGGTTGTACTTTTTCAATTCTAATATGACCTCTAACGCCGAATGACCGGAAAGTACCGACTCCAGTCCCAGGCAACTGCCACTTGGGTAATACCTAATAGTCAAACACATTTCAACCAGTTATTAGTACACAATGGCGCCTATATGACTATCACAGGTCTGCGCTAGTACCTAAGTTAATAAAAGAGTTTCATTCAGAAGTAATGCAAGTTATTAAAATTCTATAAACATCCGACATTCATGTATTTTCTGTCTTTTTCTTTTTCCTGGAAGAAGCTAGAGAAAGAAAAATTTGAAGAAAAAACATGTGCTATATACATATTGTCACGATAATATTTATTTTGATTAAATAAATATTGTCTTGACCTAGTTAATCTTAAACTCACCTGGCCGCTCACGTTTTATCATGATCGCCGTAACGATGAGTTCTTTACCGCTAGCAAATAGCGCCATCTATTTCCGGAGGCACTTTTTGAATTCTCGTCGTCTAGGGAGCCGACGCCAATTCGACAAGTCGCCGAATTTTTTAAGTTGCTTGTTAAATATGTGATAGTTTCACCTTTACGGGTTTTACCCATTTTAAAAAAGAATCATGAATTATTTTATAACTGCGAGCCGTGTTGTTTCCGTGAGTGAAACGGGATTTTTAAAACTTTAAATGGTGAAGTCGCGAGTCGCCATATTGTCAATGTGCTCACCTTCACTCTCGTACTTGAGTGTGGATAATCGGTGTAATCCTTTGTTTGGCGTTCATGATAATAACGTGGCCAAGGCTTTGAGAGGGGTTATCCTCGCGGAACCCGATATTTGAGGCGGATGGAGGCCCGGCGCTGATCTATGGAGGGCGCGGTAAACGGCGTCTACCGAGATTTCACCGGTACGCACAACCGAGACTTTGAGCCTTTCCTGGTTCCTGTTCCCTGTGGAGGAGTCCCCATCCTCTGGGGCCTTTCCTGGTTCCTGTTCCCTGGTGAGGAGTCCCCAGGCCCTGGGGCCTTCCTCGGTTCCTGTCTATGGAGACCCCGCATGCTCCTGGTCGCCTATTAACAGTGATTCGCGTCGGCGTTAGAGTCAGGATAATTTAATTAAATTACGGTCCACAGGTATGCTCTCTTGCTTATGTGTTATTTTGTTATTTCTTTAGGAAATGTGGAATTCTTGACCCCTTGGAGGGCACCCATGTATACACAGTACCTTTAAAATATAGGTGATAATGTACTGCTAAATTATTTCTTTTATTTATCAAAAAAATGCCCGAAGATAAAGACTGTATTTTCCTTCCCACAAACTTGAGGGAGATTCTGATGCTCTACCAAGAAATACACGTTACATTTGGCGCCTCAACTTTCTAAAGGTGCTCCTATGAAATACAGTTTTTTTTTCTGGTATTTTCAGATTGTTTTGAATAATGTCAATGTTATAGAGTTGTGACGCATCGTGTTAATAATTGACTGAATTTGATTAATGTCCGGTTGCGGCCATTATTACTCACTCCGTGAAAATAGCATTTTGTTTTGACTATCGTAGTACTTACGGACTGTCAAATGTTTTGTGGTTATCTATCAATTAATGATCCATTCGGCTATATTTATCAAGTAAATCCTAATTGAAGCAAATAGAATACTTTAGTAAGTTCGTATCTTGCGTACAGTTAACCGGAATACCATTGCAGTCTGTATTAAATTATTGTTCTAATAATATCTTTTGTTGCAACAAACAACCGCGCTGGGAGTTATTATTATTCCGACTTATTGTCAAAATATACATCTATTCTGCAGTATACAGGGACATGCGTTCGATTGTAACTGTGACTGTTGACCTTTTCAAATGTCAATCTGACGTTTCAGAATTCCATAGATTCGAAGTATTTGTTTACAATCTCAACATGATAGCTGCTGTTATTATTCTTATCTGACATATTATCAAGGTCGGTACCCACAATACATTACAGGGTATCCGGTACTTCATATTATAAAATATATGTTTTTTTTTTTTTTTTTTTAATAATTTCGATTATTTTTCAAATAATTATTTTTGGAAAATTTCACTACAGGGTGTTCGGTAATTGCAATAGTAATATCAATTTACTTTAAATTAATATATTTTCTTTATTAAATTTTTTTTTTTTTGGATTTTTTTTTTTCTTTTAAAAAAAAATACAAGATGGCGATTCCTAACATAAATAGATCAACTAAAGATGAGTTGACATTACTTTTGGAAAACGTACATATCGTCCCGGAGTCAACTGTAGCCGCTATGAGAGAACAAGCGCGAGAGTATAATAGAAGATTTAGAGAATGTTCTGACCAGACAGCTGAATCTGAAGTTGAGGATACAAACAAACCCACTACAAATACGACGAATATTGTGAATAATTATTATTCAAATGTTAGCCAAAGCCCTTCCATTCATAATTGGGGGGTTAAATTTAATGGGTCATCGGATATTAAAGATTTTTTACTTCGTGTTGAAGAATTAACGAGAAGCCGTCATATAGAGTTTCCGGCAGTCGTTACGTCTTTTCCTGACCTTTTAGAGGGAAGGGCTCTATCGTGGTTTCGTACTATTTATAAAGAATCGTTAACGTGGCCGGAATTAAAGAATTTACTTTTGACGCGTTTCGACAAAAATATCAGTCAAACAGAGGCTCTCAAAAACCTTCTCATGATGAAGCAGAGGTACAATCAGAGCATTGTAGATTACGTTGAGGACGTACAATTAGCCAACATGAAACTCAACGTACCTCTTCCTGAAGAGCAGATAGTAGATTTGGTGTGTAATAGCTTACTTCCTAAGTATGCTATTGTAATAGCTTATTTTGACGACAAGAACATAGAATCTTTAATTAAAGTTTGTAAACGTTTTGAGAGAAATTTACCTTTGTCGGACTCATCGGATACCAAGGAGGTTTATTTAAAAAAAATGCCTACCTTTAAAACTTCTCAACCAGCCACGTCTTCTTCAAAACATTGTTCTACTTCTTCTCCGTCTGCTTCTTCTACACAATCAACTACTTTTAATAAAAGTAAACTTCGGTGCACATTTTGCAATATGCAGGGGCACATTAAGCCTTATTGTAGGAAGTGGAAGTCGGAATCTAACCGGGATTCTGACAAACGTCAAACTGGCACCACTCGTCCAAATTCAAAAAACTAGAGTGTGGTCCTCTGCATTCTGCATGCAAGGGTGCCGGGAGACCGCTCTCAGTTTCTGGCCCGGGTAACCACTTCATTAGGCGTGACTTGGACGCAAGCGTGCCGGTGACTGGTTCCGGACAAGATGTTAGACCTCATGCTAATATTCAAATTAAAAATTTAGTTTTTTCAGGTCTTTTGGACAGTGGAGCCTCTGTCAGTTGTTTTGGGGGCTCACTCTTCAAATTTTTTATTAGTTTAGGATTTAAGTTAGAAAGATTAGACTCCTACGTTACCACCGCGGATGGCAAACGTCAGGATGTTATAGGTACTATGCAAATACTTGTTTCATATAATAATATTAAGAAGTATATTAAGTTTTTCATAATTCCATCTCTTTCTTCTGTCATTGTTTTAGGTGTTGACTTTTGGAAGCAATTCGACGTAGCTCCTCAATTGTTTCCAAAAGTAAACGATAGTCATGTTTTTAAGAATATTGAGGGTGAGATTTGTAAAATCACGTCAGCTTCCTTACTGTCTCCCCAAGATAATCGTAAATTAAACACTGTTATAGACAAATTTAAATCTATTTCGTTCGAAAAATGTGGTCTGGGTCGCACGCACCTAGTACAGCACAAAATTAATACAACGGGGGATCCTATTAAGCAGCGTTATTATCCTTTGTCAAAAACTCGTCAGGATCAATTAGAAGCCCAACTTAAAGAAATGTTAGACTTAGGTGTAGTCCGCCGCTCTCGTTCGGCTTGGTCAAACCCAGTTTTGATAGTACCAAAGAAGGACGGTTCTCCCAGGTTTTGCTTGGACTCAAGGAAGCTCAACAGTGTCACCAGGACAGATTCGTACCCATTGCCTTATATTTCACGTATATTAGATAATCTTCGGGGTGCACGATTCATATCCTCTATAGACCTCTCGAAATCTTTTTGGCAAATTCCTTTACACAAAGACTCTTGCGCTAAAACGGCTTTCGTTGTACCAGGGCGTGGCCTTTATGAGTTTGTTAGGATGCCATTTGGATTGAAGAACGCTCCGAGTGAATTACAGCGTCTTGCAGATGTTCTTTTTGGCCCCGAATTTAACGAAAACGTTTTTTGTTACTTGGACGACCTGATTATAATATCGGAGGATTTTGAGTCACACTTAGAATTATTAACTAAGGTCTTTAATCGATTAAAGGAGGCCGGTCTGACAGTTAATCTTAAAAAATGTGAGTTTTGCAAAGACGAACTAAAGTATCTTGGTTATATAGTTGATGCAAAGGGTCTCCGCACGGATCCGGTGAAACTAGAATCAATTCGAACCTATCCTACTCCTATAAATTCTAAACAATTGAAAGCTTTTATTGGTCTTTGTGGGTATTATAGACGGTTCATTAAAAATTTTTCAACTATAGCGGCACCTCTGACAAAACTAACTGGGTCACGGAATGGGGTGAGTAACTTTACCTGGTCTCCGGAGGCGGAAGACTCCTTTAAAAAATTAAAAAAGGCCCTAACTTCGGCTCCAGTAATTAACTGTCCTGATTTTTCGTTACCATTTACTATCCACTGTGACGCAAGTAACGTTGGGATTGGAGGAGTTTTGACACAAAATTTCGATGGAGAGGAACACCCTGTTTCATATTTTTCTAGGTGTCTAAATAAACACGAGCGTAACTATGGCGTAACGGAGCGCGAACTCCTTGCGGTTTTAGATTCGGTCAATCACTTTAGGCCCTACATAGAAGGAGTTCACTTCACAGTGATAACAGACCATTCCAGCCTACAATGGCTAGTATCGTTATCGAATCCCTCAGGTAGACTTGCACGTTGGTCCACCCGTCTCTCCCAATATTCGTTTGATGTAGTTCACAGAAAAGGTAAGTTAAATACTGTACCTGATGCCCTTTCGCGTAAAAACGATTTAGCCGTTTCCGCCCTAGATACTGTTCCCCCTAGCTCTGATGTGTGGTACAATAAATTATTTTCAGATTGTAAAACCAATCCTCAGCGTTTTAATAATTTTCTTATTAAAGATAACTATTTATTACGTCATTCTAAGTCTCGTTTCGCTCTGCAGGAGGATACAGCTTGGAAGTTGGTTGTTCCTTTTGAGGATCGGAACGCTATCTTGTCTAAGGAACACGAGTCGAATGTTTCTTGTCATCCAGGGGTTTTTAGAACATACAAAAAAATTCAACTCCATTATTTTTGGCCTGGTATGTATAGCGATGTAAAGAAATTTGTTAGTAAATGTAAGACGTGCAAAGCACATAAAGTAAATACATCGGCGCCGGCTGGAATTTCTACCAATCCAAAATTAGTCAACAGACCGATGCAAATGTTGTCCATTGACATTGTAGGACCTCTTCCACGCAGTTACGCTGGATTTATGTACATTCTATCGGTTGTCGACGTTTTTTCCAAATATACTTGGATTTTTCCCCTTAGAAATGCAACCACTAAAAGCATCGTTAAAAACGTTGAACAATTTATTTTTCTTGTACACGGCGTTCCACAAACCTTTGTGTGTGACAATGGTAAACAATTTGTTTCTAAAGAATTCAAACAATTGTTAATTAATTATAATATTCCTATGCCTTATTACAACGCTTATTACACCCCGCAAAATAATGTCGTTGAACGTTATAACCAAACTATTGGAACTGCGTTATCTATTCTGACCGAATCTGACCAACGTAATTGGTCTAGATTTCTGCCTCAGATTCAATCAGCTCTAAATAATACGGTTAATTTTGCTACAGGTTTCACGCCTTTCTTCCTTATGCATGGAAGAGAACAAATCATTGACGGTAAATTTCACAACATTAATGTTTCTTCTGGTGTCGCGGACTCTACCTTAGAAAAATCTAGAGGCGAATTTGCTAAGAAATTGGAAGAATTAGCTTTTATTTACGATCAAGTTTCGAATGCGCTGTTGCAAGCTTTTAAAAAGAATGCTCATCACTATAACTTGCGCCGTAAGTCCGTGATATATGAAGTTGGTGATGTCGTCTGGAGGAAAAATTTCGTCCAATCTAGTGGTCCAGATTATTTTTCTCATAAACTGGCGCCTAGATTTGTTCGCAATATCATTAAAGGTAAAATCTCAGATTTAGTCTACACCTTGGCGGATATGCAAGGGAAAGTTGTGGGAAATTTTCATGTCAAGGATATTGTTCGCTTGGACTAATTGTTATTATATTTTTTTTATTTTTTTTTATAACAGGAAACCAATGTGGTGGTGTGCAGGATTGCCGACCCTTCACGTCATTTCATTTGTTTCTTTGTGTGATTATTCTGCTCACATGTCTTGAAGTTTGGTACCTTTGAGGCATGTGCTCAGAATGAGCACTATGTTCTAGTTTTTTGACGATAAATACATTATTTACCCTCGTTTAGCTGGAATCTGATCTTCTGATCAGTGGCGCCCAAAATTTTATGTTTAAATGGTATTGTGTCTATTGACCTTAACTTTTAGAAAACTTTTTTTACTAGCTACATTTCTTTTAAAATTAAGAGAGTATTCTATACTGCAGACTTTCGTCTTTGTCTTTACAACTACTATATTATGTTATAACACACGTTTCGTCACATCTCGATAGTATTATGAATATTGTTATTGTCATTTGCCTTAGAGTTAAGCCAGTGTTCTTCCTCAAGTACTTTGGAATTGTATCACTTTTGTTTTTTTTCTTTTGTTTTAAAGCTCCCAGGCTCCCTTACCTTTTCCAAAGAATTTGAAGAAGACTATTCTCAAATTTTGTGTATGGGAAAATTTAAAAAAAAACTTTCCAATGCACGAAATTTGTTCTTGTTAATATTGTTGTTTTACTTGCTAATTTTAAGTTTAGTTTTAAAATAAAATAAAATTATTTTTGATGTATAAAATCAAATAAAGTAATGCTTCGGCGTACTTTCCTATTAAGTAAGTTCCAGCATGGAATATATAATACTCTACCTCTAGCACAGGAGAGCGTATTTTTGTATAGCTTATAGTTATAAGTAAAATAGTTGTATTAGTCTCACTGCTGAAACACCAGTGTTTCTCTACACAATTATGTACCTAGTGTCATTCAAATGTTTTGATTGATCACCAATTTAGATAGTGTCGATTATCACATGGATGTGTTCGATCACCAATACATATTGTCTGTTCAAGAAATTTTGCCTTTTGCTTACTTTTGAAGTAATATTTTGAAGGATCTCCGTCTACGGTGTGATCTCAGTCTTTTTTCTTGTGCAAACTATGTACACTATTTTAGTTATTAAAATGGTTTGTACTCTATATATTTAATCATACTGGTTCACTACTATTAGCTAGGTTTTTTTGTTAAATTGTAATCCCTATGCATTCAGCTAAACATTCTAGACTCTGTTTTGCTTTTCTTTGTGTTCCTAACGATAACCTTTATCACCACCTTTGTAGACAGGTTTGTTTTCTATTTTTGAATATCCTGATCTAATTTTTTTTGGAAAATAAGTTTTTTGTATATGTAAACCCTACTTTAACCACTTTGATAGATAGGTTTTTTCTTTCGTAATTGTAAATCCTAATCTGGAAAAATAACTTTGATAGATAGGTAATTGATGTGTAATCCCTATTCTAACCACTTATACTTTTAGTAAACAGTTTTTATAACTCGTTCTAACTAAGTCAATAATACATAGGTATTATATATACATTTTTCGATGCAACCTGTTGGATCTAGGTAGGAAGATTAGTTTTACTCGGTATTAAATAATTGACTTCAAATCAGTGCAAGTGAGGGCTGGTTGACCACCCTTGAAGTGAAGCCTAATAATGGCAAAGTGTCCTACTAAAGGAAAAGTGATGCCTTAAGCATACCTATTTTATATTTCCCTATAATTTTCTCCTTTTCTTATGTTGTTCTGTTCCTCTTGTTAAGATGTCTCGAGAACGGAAGGTTTTGGGCGACAGCCAATTTCGTCAACACCCAGTATCATCAATGCTGAAGGTGCTTGTGGACCACCTATTCTCGTGCCATTCTATTTTGTTGTTGTTCATTAATTTATCTAGATTTAAGTGACTTAATTTTAAGTTTATGTTTCTTGGTAATTAAATATTAATTTAATTTTTTTTTAAATACCTGTTGGACCTATCTTTAGTTAGTTAATTTGTTCAGTTTTGCGGGCGTGGTTTTCTTGTTTGAGGGCAAACATTTTCGCGGGAAGGGGGGAATTGTCACGATAATATTTATTTTGATTAAATAAATATTGTCTTGACCTAGTTAATCTTAAACTCACCTGGCCGCTCACGTTTTATCATGATCGCCGTAACGATGAGTTCTTTACCGCTAGCAAATAGCGCCATCTATTTCCGGAGGCACTTTTTGAATTCTCGTCGTCTAGGGAGCCGACGCCAATTCGACAAGTCGCCGAATTTTTTAAGTTGCTTGTTAAATATGTGATAGTTTCACCTTTACGGGTTTTACCCATTTTAAAAAAGAATCATGAATTATTTTATAACTGCGAGCCGTGTTGTTTCCGTGAGTGAAACGGGATTTTTAAAACTTTAAATGGTGAAGTCGCGAGTCGCCATATTGTCAATGTGCTCACCTTCACTCTCGTACTTGAGTGTGGATAATCGGTGTAATCCTTTGTTTGGCGTTCATGATAATAACGTGGCCAAGGCTTTGAGAGGGGTTATCCTCGCGGAACCCGATATTTGAGGCGGATGGAGGCCCGGCGCTGATCTATGGAGGGCGCGGTAAACGGCGTCTACTGAGATTTCACCGGTACGCACAACCGAGACTTTGAGCCTTTCCTGGTTCCTGTTCCCTGTGGAGGAGTCCCCATCCTCTGGGGCCTTTCCTGGTTCCTGTTCCCTGGTGAGGAGTCCCCAGGCCCTGGGGCCTTCCTCGGTTCCTGTCTATGGAGACCCCGCGTGCTCCTGGTCGCCTATTAACAGTGATTCGCGTCGGCGTTAGAGTCAGGATAATTTAATTAAATTACGGTCCACAGGTATGCTCTCTTGCTTATGTGTTATTTTGTTATTTCTTTAGGAAATGTGGAATTCTTGACCCCTTGGAGGGCACCCATGTATCCTTTAAAATATAGGTGATAATGTACTGCTAAATTATTTCTTTTATTTATCAAAAAAATGCCTGAAGATAAAGACTGTATTTTCCTTCCCACAAACTTGAGGGAGATTCTGATGCTCTACCAAGAAATACACGTTACAATATGTATTAATCATGTAATTGACTTTCTTTCAGAGTGCTATGTGTATCGAAAGCCTTGACTAAAGAAGAACTGAAGAGTAAAGTAGAAGAAAAAATATGCAAGCAGTGGCAAGAACTGGAAGATGCTGTTGGCTTTTCCCAAGTCATCAGGAAAATAAGCAAATCCGTAAGCTATTTATGAACATATATCATACAATAATGTATAAACAATTTATACCTCCATCTTATCAACACATGCACCCCACCTAATGTGATTCATGACAATGGAAACTTCTCTCTTATCAGGGATAAAGCATTCCTTCCATTATTGTATTGTGTTTTGTAAGAATCATAGTCGTATTTTACAAGGTGTTTTTATTATATTCTCATCTTAAATTATACCCTCTATCATTGCAGTGTCTTCTAATAGGCACCTATGTCCATTCTGCCTCATTCTACCTCCGGTATACAGATGCCGGATTGAACACATGTAATTTCAAGTTTTTCACATTCCTATATCCTCATCATCACACTTGGCTCTACAACCCCTGGTGGGTCTTGACCTCCTCAAGAGTCTTCCTCCACTCATCACGGTTTTGAGCCAGCTCTCTCCAGTTTACAAACCTGCATTGGTGTACTAAGGGCCGGTTTTATAAACGTTCGTTCGTTACGCTTGATACCATTTTTGGTTTACCGCCACAAATATTTGGTCTACCGCCCGATTTTGCCGTTTTATAAACGTTCGTTAGGTTATCGGTAGGTTAAGTTTCGGTTAATGCTTAACTGACTGATTTTGATCAGTTAAACGGATAACGATCCGTTTTGTTGCTTGTCGGCGCTCAAATGTTATTTGACAGCTGTCAGTAGTAGTTGGTTGTTGCCCGACGATCGCTTATTTTAAAGAGACAGTATTATATTATTTGCATTTGTGACATGGATTATTCATCGAGCAGTGAAAGTGAGGATGGGCGTTTGGCAATGCTTGAAGATGACACGCCATCGTCGTCATCTAATAGCAGTAGCAGGGAAGACGAAGCTGCGGGAGGATGGAGACGTCTACGTGTTTTTATGCATTGACCGGATTATTTTAATTATGATGCGGACATCGATTTTAAAATGAGATTTTGGCTGTCAAAGAGAACCGTGGCTCAAATTTTAAATATAATTGAAGCTCAATTAGTGCCGGCGACATATCGAAACCAGCCAGTTACGCCCGCACAGCAGTTGTCACTGACACTACGATTCTACGCTTTGGGATCAATGCTGCGAGCTGCAGGCGACTTCACGGGAGTCTCCATGTCGACAGCGTGCATCGTTGTATGGAGAGTTACTAAAATAATAGCCTCCTTGAGAAACAATTACATAACCATGAATAGTGACACAGTTCAGGACTTCTGCATAAATAACAATCAACTTTGACAGCTAAAGTAATACCCATAGATAAAAACAATATCAGAGACAATAATTTGCCAAAAACATTGCCAGTAAAAAAACTTTAGGACTAAATGTAACTGATGACCGCTAGTAATGCAAATTTGTTTACAGTACGTAAAATAAAATAACGATCGGATAGCGGTCCGTTAACGAAAAATGGTTCGTTACTTAACAGAAATTTGGTATTTTGTTTATTAAACCGGCCCTTAATCTATTGTAACTTTTAAACCATATATTAAAATGAATTAATTTCTTTAAATTTATTTACATATTCGATTAAGGTAAAGAAAAACATTAAAATAAAATTAAAAAAAATATTAAAATATAACCTTCTCTTTTTTCGTAAGTTTTTTTTCACATTTTTATTCAAAAAGTTACAAAAAAACATAATATTCATAAATTGAACAATAATAATTTTTGTTTTTTACATACATGTATACTAATAACTAATAAAATAATTTGGCATGATAGTCCTCAAAGCAATCAGGGACGTTCAGGGTCACTACCAAAAGCCTAGAACCACTCGCAATTTTGAAAAAATTAAATGGAGGCTGGCAGCATACAAAACTTGGAACACAAATATCAGGGAAAAAACACAACAAACATTTTATTGCCAATTCTACGAAATGAATGATTAATTACTTACAGAATGTTCGGCATTTATAATTTTATTAAAAAATGTTATTGTTTTTTGGCGGACCTACTCTAGCCCGACAGCGTATCGGGGTTTGTGGTTAAGTACCTGAGTTGCACACCCGGCAAGCTGCTGGGGTTTGTGGCCAATGGGTTAATATACAATATTACAGAACTATTATAATATATGAAAAATGAAAATTTGTAAAAAAAAATTGTAATGGGTGGCACGCGAGCTGTTGAAAATCTGAATGTACCGGAAACTGTATATATTGAATGCGAAAGTGGGGAGGGGATCGCGGGAGGGGGGTTCAAGGGAGAGGGAAGGCGGGGAAGGTGGAGGGGGAACGCGGGAAGGGGACCGGGATGAATGGAAAAAGACACGCAGGGAGAAACAATTTATTTATTAGTGGCATTGCAACCCATGCTGGGAATTTGCTGGTTATAAATAAAGAACGGTATTCGTGGTTTCCCAAACGAGAAGTTTTCATGCTTCAGAAATGTTTTTTTTTTAGGCCCTTGGAGAATCTTGTTAGAAAGCTTTGTGAGAATTGTTTTTAAAAATGTATAACTATTCATTCATTTTATTTTCTTGGAATAAAAACATTTTGATACCCTGTTATCCCATTACCGTGCAAAATTACCTTCATGTTGCCGTCATGTAACGCAGCGTTATGAGTCTTAGATGTTATTAAACGAAATTTGGATGTTATTACATTTCTGTGTGGAAATATGAAATAATTTGTTCTAATGGATTTTCAGGGCAAGCTTGTAGTTGGCCATTGCTTGCTGTTGGATCTGATCCATATCCTCAATCAGTTCTTCTCTCCGCTCCCAGAAGATTATCAGGAATTTAAGGACTTTGCAAAATGTACTTTCCCAAGGTACGTCACAATTTTCATACATCATTTGTTCAGGCTGATTTTGCTTCCTTTTTGATCTTCAACATTCTCACTCCTTATTATTTACCCAATCTTTACTACCCGACTTCACTTTTAGATTGAAAAAAGCTTAAGTTTTTTTGGAAATAAATGGATATTTCAAAGCTCCGTAGATAATAAGAAAATAACTTTGCGAGTTAAAAATACATACAGAGAAATTAATAAAAGAAAAGAGTTGTGCAAATTTCACTAAGCCAGAGCTCACCTGTTCAGAATTTTTAGTTGGATGTCTAAACCGATTTTCTTCATTATATAGTTAATACGCTTATACTTTATACCAGTGGTGCACAACTCCCGATGGTAGGAGAAGGAGAAAGTGGCCCACCTGCTAAAAAAAGGTTGTGCATCACTGCTTTATATGTTTAACTTTATGTAAGTTCTATTATGGAAGTTCATGTTTGTAATTATTTTGTATAGTAAAGCTTTATATATATATTGACAAGCGAGTAGCAGGCATGCGTTTCAATGCCACTCAAAGAAAGAAAGTGTTTGTGTTTAAATTCTGTTTAATGAAGTGCTTTTGGATGCACAATATTTTTTGTTTGTCCATCTGCTGCGTATACAAATAAATCAAAAGGTTTTACGGTGCGTGAGGTCACATTCATTTAAATTTACCCCCTGCTATCTCCCACAGCTACTGTGTCCTCTCTCATCTCTACCTGTCCGTCACCCCTCCCATGCGTGTCCTTTCCCATGCGTCCGTGTTTCTGTCCCCTCGCCCTTTCGCATTTCCCTTCCAGGTTCCCCGCTCCCCAATTCCGCGCACCCCTCCCCACAGACTCCCCTCCCCCTGCGAAATCCTCTCTCACAAATTTCCCCCGCCAACCCCCCCTGTGACCTCCCCGGTTTCCCCTCCCTTTCCCTCCCCTCTGTTGGAATATAACAAAATATTATGTTACCACTATCGCCATCTCTGCTGTAACTGTGTATTGACAATAAACGCCAGTCTATCGAAATCCGCTCTACTCTTTCTTTACCCTCCCTATCGCTAATTTACATGAAATACACACATTTTTCGAACAATTTGCACTTCATCTATTATAAAATTTTTATACAAATTTCATAACACCATAGCTAATCATTATATATGGAAACCCTCACCAGTATACACAACTCACCAAAGTTTCATCGCAATCGGATGAATGATATAGGAAATTTTTTGTATTTCTTGGGCATTCCGCATTGAGCGCCCTTGAGGTGATTTCTTCGAAAACGGCGCTATGTAAATCAGCCAAGTATTATTATTAGTATTAACTATGTAATAATTTCTAGTCATTTTGTTTTGAAGAGATTTACTTTCCATGAACATTTGTTACTTCTTAAATTAATATTAATTTAGTTAAAAAAAACTAATAACATCCTCTAAATCAACCTTATTAACAATGTTCCCATGTTATGTTGACTCCTCCCACCATTTTTCCCCTCCCCCAAAATCACCCCTCCCACTTCCCCCGCCTAATTAAAATTAATTTTGTTTTAAGTTTGCTAGTGAATGACACGGATGTGTCGAAACCGGTAGCAGGAAAATTAAAATTTAAGTAACAAATGTACATGGAATGTAAAACTCTTCATAAGTAAATTTTTCAAAATTTTAAATAACCCCCGACACAAAAAGAGCTGATGACCTTGCAACGCCTGAAAACATTCTCATGAATTGTTGCTATGAACCATCTCGGTCACGTCAGCTTTCAAACAAAAAAAACCGCATCATAATCGGTCCATTCGTTTAGGACCTACGATGCCATAGCAGACACAAAGATACACACACAGTCAAACTTATAACACCTCTCTTTTGCGTCAGGGGTTAAAAACAAAAGGTATCGGAAATAATAAGAGACAAAGAAAGAAACATTCACTTTTATATATTATGATGATTTATTTACAGAATCCTGGATACAATGTACATTGCGAGTTTGCCAGAATTTAAAGAACTCATACCGTATGTGAATCTAGCGAACCTCATGACCAGGATGTCTGAAGACCCATTTCAAATTCCTTCTTACGGTAAGTTTTACTATTTAAAAAAAAAACATTGTTCTTGTTCTTGGAAAGATATACACACTTATGTACAGCCATAGCGGGTGGTTTATCTGTTGCATATGTTATTGTAAACGCTTGTAAATTGGTAAATCTTAGGTTTTAGTACGGGCTTTTACAGTATACAGGGTGTAACAGGACGTACCCGAGGGATTTTAACCATCGATTCCTGACATTATTTGGAGTAAAAAATGTAAATGAAATTTTGGTCTCCAGTGATATTTTTGACGTTTGTTTTATTTATTTTTTCTACAAAATATTAAAAAATAGCAGGTGTTGGACAATTGGAGGCGGGATGAGGGGTTGGTGGAATTTGAAAAAAAAAAAAAATGTCATCAAAGTCACCGGAGACAAAAATTTCATTCACATTTTTTCCTACAAATATGGTCAGGAATCGCTGGTTCAAATACCCTCGGGTATGTCCTGTAACACCCTGTATAGTGTTGATAAACATAATTCATTATCTAATTACGGAATTTTTCCAAGGTACTTAAAATGTCTGTATATTTTTTATTTATGAAGATGTCCTAAAAACAAATACCGCTATAAAAACTAGATAAAATTACCATTTGGATTTTTGTATTTCAAATATACAACGGCTGTCCGTAAAATAAGGTCTCCAAGGTGCTGCGGTCGCACCAGCAACACTGGCGTGTTGCCTGGTTTCCCTATGCCAAATCCCCACCACGCTGTATTCTCTGCGACATTTAGTCTCGGCGTGGCAGCCGCGATGGAGCTTCCGCTAGCCGCACCTGCCAGGTGTGAATTATGTTTTTTTGTGCAAAGAACAAAACCCAGGTAGAAATTCATTCTCAGCTATTTGAAGTGCACGGAAAACAGTGTAAGAGTGCGAAAATGTGCGCAAATGGTGCAGAGAATTTAAAAGCATGCCGGACGACCATAAAAAATTGCCAAAATGGAAAAAAATAATGATTGCAGATCGACGGGTGACGGTTCGGGAGCTCTGTGAAACGATTCCCGATGTCAGTAAGACCACTATTGACAAGATTTTCTTGACTCAACATTATTATTTTATTCAACAGAGTGCATGTCAAAAATCGCTCCACAAAAATATATAAAATTACAGTTTATAATTCCTAATAAAACCATACAATTCATCGTAGAACGTGTCCCCGAAGTTCAGTATATTTAAAAACCGAAATTAGAGAAATCTAAACGCTCTAATTTCACGGTAATTATTAGTGTTTAAATCAACTGTCAAATGTGTCAAGTGTTGTTCCGAAAAATCAACATTTAATTCTAATCACCTTAAACATACCTGTGCAAAGACAAATTATACTAAAATACATTAATCTAGTGCATTATATCAATCCAGTTTCTCAATCAAATGCATTAAATACACAATTAACAGTGAGTTAAGTGCAAAAAAAAAAAAAAAACATTTTTTCAAAATAACCTTATCATCTTCCGAAACTGAACACACCTTATAAAGTTTTATATTGACAGTAGCTCCCAACTGGGCCGTGGATCAGCGGATAAATCAGTCAAGTTTCGATTCAGGGCGACAGCGCGAGTTCAATCCTCAAGTCAACCAAAATATTTTTTCTTTTTATTCCTTATAAATTAATATAAATATGAGTAGACAGAGGAATGTACAAAAGAAACCAACGACATCTAGCGACGCTGAGGAAGATGAAAATAAAATCATCATTTATATAGACCAAAAGTTTAGAGAAATGAACGACACATTTAAAAGCAAATTAAATATTCTGCCAGATATAAAAGACTCCATCGGCTTCATTTCAGCCGAATACGATGAACTGAAAAAAATGCTAACCGAGTCCTAGAGCACAATAAAAAATCTACAAGCAGAGAATATTAAGCTAAATTCAGAAGTGCGCGACCTTAACGCGCGCGTGTCTCACATGGAGCAGACACAGCCAGGGAAACCAATGTCGAGATCCAATGCGTACCAGAACACAAATTGGAGAATCTAATATCGATAATAAAACAACTTGGGACCGTGATTTCCCACCCCATTGCCGAATCGGAAATTCTTAACATCCATCGAGTCTCCAAGATTAAACACGATTCCAAAAGGCCAAAATCAATAATTGTGAAGCTCCCGAGCGTGAGGGCAAGGGATGAAGTTCTGGCTGCAGTCGTCAGCTTCAACAAGAAGAACAAGAACTCCAAGCTAAATTCGACGCATTTAGGCATCGATGACATCAAATCGCCGGTATACGTCAGCGAACATCTAACACCAGCAAACAAGGCCTTGCATGCTGCCACGAGGCTTAAGGCGAAAGAAGTAAACTACAAATTCGTGTGGATCCGAAATGGCAGAATCCTTGCTCGTAAAGATGAAAACTCGGCGCACGTGGTGGTGATCCGCAACCAGGACTCATTGGCTTCGCTTATCTGATTCCCTACCTTATCTTTATCTAAATTTCAATTTGTGCGTTATCTTTGAATAATGTATACTAACATGGATAACCTAAGAATTTATTACCAGAATGTCAGGGGTTTAAGAACAAAACTTAATGAAGTTTACTTAGAAATACTTAATAACAATTTTGATATTATTATTCTAACGGAAACACGGTTGAACGACTCTATTTCTGATGCTGAAATTTTTGGCTTGCGTTATAATGTTTTTAGAAGGCACCGTGGCAGTTCCAAAGTGACGGAGGGGGTGTATTGAAAGCCGTTTTACAAGAATATCAAACTAACCGCTGTAAGCATTGGGAAAGTACCTTGGAAGACGTATGGGTGACCATCAAATTCAGCCAGAATAAACTAACGAGATGTCTCTACATATGTGCTGTTTATATTCCTCCCCCGTTGCTTGTTGATAATTTTGGTTATTTTTAAAAAAAAGTTGGCAATGTTATGGATGCCGTTGGTGAATCAAATACGTTAATTTTAGGAGATTTCAACCTGGGAAATATCAGTTGGACCCACAACGAACCAAACCAGACTCATTCCCTATCTCCAGAAAATTATAATACTGACATCGGTAACCATCTTGTAAATTTTCTTGCCCTAAATAACCTCAATCAATTCAATGGCATTGCTAATAGTAACTGTAGAATCTTAGATCTCGTTCTATCCAATTCAAAAACAATACAAGTCAGGCAAAGTACCGAAATCCTAAGTCGCATTGATATTCATCATCCACCTTTAGAGATTGAATTTAGTTTTGATTTCAAATGAACAAAAATGCTAAAAAATAAAAACTTACTTAAATATGATTTTAACCCCTCCGCAACGTAAGCAGATATATGCGTTAAAAATACGACGGCAGTCAAGTACAATAAGCGTGTTTACACGTCAGCGCGTGTGTCTCCATAGAAACCGTTATAACTCCGTTATTGTTTTAGTTACATCAGTAAAATAAAAAGTGAAAGGTCGATAGTGAATCATGCTGCACATCTCTATTCAAGTTGTCCATAGAAATACATAAAAAGAACATTCTGTCAGACGCACAGTCTGACACATAATTTATCCCGCAAAATTTCCTACGGGCGCACGACATTGTTAATTTCTATTAAATATTTTTATATGAAATGATAAAAAAGTGAGGTGACAAAAGTGTTTATTACACATTTATACAATAGAATAAGTATTGTTGTTTACATAATCTGTGATTTTAGTACCGTTTTCACATAAAAACATCACGTGAGTCATTTTCACATTTTTTTAATGTTTGCATTCTAAATTTTAATATTTACAAATGTTAATATTTATTTGTAATATAATAATTCGAAAGCTTATTTTGTAACCTGTTTAAAACAGTTTTTACTATTCGGCTACGTTCAGAAATGTTTCATTTATAGAGCTTTAATTGTGAAGCGGTAATAATACAAAGTTTTCGTAAAATGTCATTTTGTTTAAGATACCAAAAGCTAATATTCTCGAAACTTCGGAGGGGTTAATAAGAATGATGAATTACAAAAACTGAATTGGGCACTTCTTTTACCTGATTTCATGTCGGTAGACGATATGGTTTCTTTATTTTACACTCATTTGTATCGTATAATTGAGAAATGCGTAACCAAATTTGTAAATCGCAACAGGCAACATCCCCTCTGGTACTCACCAGACTTAGTTAAATTACTAAAAGAAAAAAATAAATTTCGACTTCTCTATAAAAAATATAAGAATTGTGAAAAATATAAGAATATAAGAACGTGATAGAAATTCTTACGAACTCTTACGCACCCGTTGTTCCAAACTCATTAGTAATTGCTACTTTAAACACATTGAACAAATAGAATCGTGTCTGGTTAATCATAATAACGTTAAAGCCTTTTGGAGATTTGTCAAACACAAGAAACAAAACATAAGTACTATCCCACAAAACATGACGTTTGGAGAAAAAAAATCATCAAACGGCGAGGAAAGCAGCGAACTATTTGCCCAACACTTTTCATCAATGTATGAGAAAGATGACATTAGAAGCAATGAAGAGACTCAACCTCAATCTGAATCAACAGACTATTCGAACAGCTCTCTGCACACAGTAAACATTAGTGTACACGATGTAAAAATAGAAATGCTTAACCCCGACCAAAGCAAAGGCCCTGGCCCTGACAAAATTCCACCACTCCTAATAAAAAAATGTGCACACAGTCTTGCACTCCCTCTGACTATCATTTACAGGAAATCATTATCTTCATCCATTTTTCCAACAAGATGGAAACAGGCTAATATTGTACCAATACCTAAAAGTGGAGACCTTCACGAAGTCACAAACTATAGACCCATCTCTATTCTCTGTTCATTTGCGAAAATTTTTGAAAAATTAATTTGTCCATATCTGAATTATCATCTCAAAAATCTTATAACTCCAAAACAGCATGGTTTTCTCTCCCAGAAATCAACATCCTCTAATTTACTTTGCTATGTCAATACTTTAACCGAAGCTGTCGATAGAGGTCAACAGATAGACACAATCTACACAGATTTTAGCAAGGCCTTCGATAAAGTAAATCATAGATTACTAATTCATAAACTAAAACAAACGGTGCATAGTCGGGAAACACGCCAAACGCGTGCCCAACATTTGTACACGGTTGACATTTGTCACATGAGAACGGGTCGTTTCTTCGACTCGTTCTTGTGTTCAACAGCTCGGCTGTGGAATGATTTGCCGGCCTCTGTGTTTCCTCCTTCCTACAACATGGGTCTCTTCAAGACCAATGTTCATTCCTTCCTCTCCTCAAAAAGACCCTCCACACAGCATCCCAGATGACATAGGCCCTGAGGGAAATTATTTTCCTCAGGGCCTCCTGTGTGGAGTTAATGTAAAAAAAAAAAAAAAAAATGGGTGTTCATGGTACCTTGCTAAATTCGTTTTACTCCTATCTAACTGACCGCATACAAAGAGTAGTATTTGATGGCTATGAGTCAAGAGGATTAGATGTGCCATCTGGAGTGCCGCAAGGGTCCCATTTGGGCCCAATCTTGTTTCTTATTTTATAAATGACTTGTGCGATGTTATTTTGGATTCTGAAATTTTGTTGTTTGCTGATGATTGTAAGATATTCAAAATTATCCATACATTACTAGACTCAATACTTCTCCAGAACGATATTAACAGAGTTTCAAAGTGGTGCAACGACAATAGAATGTTTCTGAATTCTTTAAAATGTGTTCACATAACCTTTACGCGTAAACACAATTCTATTCCGACTCAATATTTTATCGACGGTACTAAACTCCAGGAAGTCGCAACCATTCGGGACCTAGGCGTATTATTTCATAAAAAACTTACTTTCACACCTCATATCGACAATATCATTTCTAGATCTATGAAAATGCTAGGATTTATCAAACGAAACAGTAAACATTTTAAAAATCCCACATCAAAAATAACGCTGTACAATTCCTTCACCCGCAACGTGTTGGAGTACGCAAGTGCTGTATGGAGTCCAACCTACAAAGTTCATATTCAGCGAATAGAGCAGGTTCAAAAACATTTTATGTACCACCTGGCATATTCCGATATGCGAGCTCGATCACTTCCTCACTACACTGATAGACTAAAATTCTACAATATACGCACCCTTGAACAGAGAAGACTAAATACAGATCTAAATTTTCTATTCAAAATTGTAAATGGTTTAATAAACTGTCCTTTTCTACTTCATCAAATCAGGTTCAATGTTCCTAGAATTGGTTCACGACTGGTAAATTATGTTCCGTTAAATATTAAAAAATATCAAACTCAGCTTTATCGAGAATGTGCCGTAATTTCAATGAGGCTTATAAAAAACATTCGATTAATTTGACAATGTCAACATTGGCCAACTTCAAATCAAATCTTAACAAGCTTTAAAGCTCCCTATTACGTTGTTCTATAAACTTATGAACCTATAAACTCATTGTTCTAAAAGCTTGTTAATTATTATTTTGTAATGTATAGTATATGTTTGTGTGAATGAATGTAATGTATATGTAAGTATTATATTATCAATGCTGTGTTTGTCTTTAATTAGTGATAGCATCAACCATGTTCAGTGTAATTTTATCTGTGAAAGCTTTGATGTAAATCACTGTTGACAAACCTAATAATAAAAAAAAAAAAAAAAAAGATTTTGACAGAAAATTTGAGAGACCACAAAGTCTACCCAAGGTGGGTCCCAAAATGCTCACCGAAGATCACAAACAAAAACGGGGTTGAAGCCCGCGAATGCTACGGCACCGATGGTGAAGAATTCTTGAACTTAATTGTGATTGGGGACGAGACCCGGATACTACACGACACCAGAGACAAAGGAACAATCCCAGTGGCGTTATTCAGATTCGTCGAAGCAAAGTTTAAAAGCGAATTGCAGAGTGTAAACTCACACCTGGCGGGTGCGGCGAGTGGAAGTTCCATCACGAACGGCTGCCACGCCGAGACTAAGCGTCCCAGAGGGTGCAACTTGGTGGGGATTTGGCAAGAGGAAACCAGGCTACACGCCTGTGTTGCAGGATCTCGCATAAAATGGTTCCTCGCGACCGCAGCACCTTGGATACCTTATTTCACGGACAGCCCTCGTACTTAAACATTTAAAAATTGCCATATTTTAAACTTCAAACATGAACATTTTTTGAAAAAAAACCTTACCACATGCATTTTTTATAAATACATTTTTTTTAAATTTTCTCTACACAAAATGAAGAGAAAATAAAAAAAAATATACAAAATTCAAAAAACACAGTCCTTTTATTTAATGAATTTGGAAGAAAACTGTCACTTCAATTTTTTCTTGTTGGTACAATAAAATAAAATTTTTGAAGTTTGCTTTTTGACTCCCAAAAAATTAACAATAATAAAAAAAAAAACTGACATTTTAATGCATTGCTTAACATTTATTTATTTATAACGTTTACCAACACATGTTTCAGTCACTTTCATAATAATATTGATATAACCTATAAAACCATTACTGACAGTTCAATTTTCAACATACGATTATTGTATGATAACTTGACTAAAACTGACGAAAAATTACACAAATAAGTTGAAAATTGATCAGTTTACGAAAAAACACGCTATTTATGTAGAGATTATGTCATAGGAACTTTCTGAAAGCAGAAAACTTACTGAAGACACGATAATGATGCCTCTTGTCCAATAACAATTTCCAATTTGCACCGATTGTAATTTTCATCTCCAATTATAATTTTGAAGGTTTTGTACGTAACTCTTAATTTTATCATTCGCAGTCAAGATACTGAGCCCAGAACACTGCTGTCATGTTGAAGATTGTCAATGCACTGACCTTGTCACTTGACATATGTAAGTAGGGGACCAGGTGTGGGTAGGAATCAGGGAAATGACAGGAATACTCCCTAACATAACCGCCCACCAATTTTACATAGGAAAATTTAAACTCATTGAGTAAAAAGTCGGTTAAAAACGAAAAAAGTAATTTGCTTAAAATTAGAAATATAAACGTACATATGCAGAAAACTTAATTTGTACAGAGATTAGAAACGAAGGAAAAAATTAGAAAATTTCTCTTAAAGTAAAGTGAATGATAAATTCCCTCTGTAGGTACGTTGCTATGAAAAAACAATTATGTATTGACTAAAGCCTTTTATAGGTAAATTTTCACTTTAAATTATGTAACCGTCTAGAATCGAAATTGTAGAAACCATCAATTAGATTGATGGTGCTTTGGATTTCAATGTAAAGGGCACTACATAACAACCGTCATCGTATTGAAGATTTTTACTGTTACATAATGAAATGGTTTTGAACCGAGTTGGTACAGATTTATAGACATTAATAATGAATAAACACATAATGATCAACATAATATATACTTATATATCTCCTTCGGCTAGCTCAACTGCGGAGAGTTCGTGTTCGCAGTTCGCTGACAGTCAATTCGAGAAGACTACCACTTCAAGGGATTATTGTTGTCGGTTTTAAATAAAAGTTTGTTTTTGTTATTAAAATATCTTGTGAATATATTTAGCAAATGATTTTACGCTATTAGGAAAAAGCTTTGAAGTCCCCTGTGAATGTTAAGGGGGCATACATTAATTACGTGAGCTCAAAAGGGGGAAGTGGATGTCCTGGTCATCCACCTCCAAGATCTAGACAAACCTCATCTCATGAACCCGGGCACTAAATCACCAAACTTAGCGAACCACTTGGGGTGACCTGTGGCAGAGGTGTTGGTTATCCAATAAAGGTTCCCGGAGCGGCGGTACCCGTTCCCGCCTCCCAAATTGAAAAAATAAAACCGCTTAAACATGACGTAAGATAGTGATATTTCTCGATGTTTGAAAATATATTTTTTATCGTGAATCATGCCCCTAAACATTGAAGAGAAATAAGGCCACTCCTCTATTTTCCCATCAAATTTTGATAATATTATAATACGGGGTTTAACACCACTAAGACGAATTTCTTGTTTCTGAGTAGATTCGAGTTTATTTATGTTATTTTCGGCTGCTTTGATTGAATAATATAATTCGTCGAAACTTGAGTCAGAAGTGTCTATGTCATCTTGAGTTTTATCATCTGCCAAATCTGAAAGTAATTCTTGAATATCCCTTTGTAAACTTTTAGCATTTGGGAGGCGGGATTGGGTACCGCCGCCCCGGGAACCTTTATTGGATAACCAACACCTCTGCCATAGGTCACCCCAAGTGGTTCGCTACGTTTGGTGATTAAGCAGGGATGCCCGGGTTCATGGGGTGAGGTTTGTCTAGGTATTGGAGGCGGATGACCAGGACACACTGAACCCCAGATTCCTACCCACCCCTTAAACCCTTTCCTTCTCAGAACTCTCCTCTCCTTCCTTTCCCCCAAAACCCCTCCACACAGCATCCCTAAAGATGACATAGGCCCTGAGGGAAATTATTTTCCTCAGGGCCTCCTGTGTGGAGCTCATGTAAAAAAAAAAAACTCTGAAATTCGGTATAATAATCGTTTAGTTCTTCAAATCTCGCCTTAAACAATTGAAAATTAGCTTCATTATTTAGTTGTGAAATTAGTTCCAAAGTTACACTCAAATGTGAAATTATTCTCTTGCGTTTCCTTTTTAGTAAAGATTTTTTAAAATTATAATATCCATGATGATTGAAAATAATTATCAAAGAATGAAATAGTAATAAAACTAACTAAATTGAAAGGTTCTTTGTAGGTTATCAAATGATAAAATGAGTAGTGCCCGACCGAAACTAGTTTTTACGGCCGAAACCGAAACGAGTTTCGGCTTCGGTCTCAGGTTCGGCCGAAACCGAAACTTCCATATAAGGTAATGTTTTCGTGGAAAAAAAATTGTCAATCTTAATCAGTCTTTATTTTTAAATCGTATATTAATCATTCAGTCTCCGATATTAGAACTAAAAATAAACGTAACATAATTATCACTCCTTATTTCAAATAAATTATTTATGCTTTTTGAAATCGTAATCGTAAATCGCTTCGTAAATAATACAAAAAAAAAGAAATATTAGGTATTATCCATTTTTTTTTTTTTTTTTACATAAATCCCCACAGGAGGCCCTGAGGAAAATAATTTCCCTCAGGGCCTATGTCATCTTTGAAGATGCTGTATGGAGGGTCTTTTTGAGGAAAGGAAGGAGTGAACATGGGTCTTGAAGAGACCCATGTTGTAGGAGGGAGGAAACACAGAGGCCGGCAAATCGTTCTACAGCCGAGCCGTTGACCTCAAGTGTTGGTATTATTGTTTATGCTCGTATTGTTCATTGTATTGCACTTGTATGGTTTTTTATTACTATGTCATGAATAATGTAAAGATAAAATTTTATATTCGTAATGTTTATGCTGTTTTGACTTGTTTTTCTTTATTAGGAAAAGAGGGATGTTGGTATTATTGTTTATGCTCTTATTATTTATTGTCTTTGCACTTTTCTACCTCATGGTCTGCGGTATGCTTCCTGTCATTTGCCACTTGTAAACTGAAGGTCAGCTCAAGAACTTCAATAAATAAGTTTGCAAAGATAACCGTTCTTATTAATATTCACCACGACATAACATCAAGAACGAGTCATAGAAACGACCCGTTCTCATGTGAATAATGTCAACAGTATACAAATTTTGGGCGCGTGTTTGGCGTGTTTCCCGACTATGCACCGGTGCCGAGGGGAACAATTTCGCTAGTTCCTCGGAGCATCTTCCATTGTAATACCGGTAGAACAAAGACAGCATTCCCACCTGACGCCTATGCTCTAAAGTAGTCCGTCTGTTAAGATGGGTGAATCTATCAAACGGACCGCCCGTTTCTGCACAGAGTCGAGGGTTTTTTTTTTCAAATTCAACCGTGGGGCGCACTTGCGATTTGTACAGGGTTAGCAGTTGTGTACTATTAAAGTATCTGCGGGCCCTGTACAGTACGCCCAGTTTCTGAGAGGCTAACTTAACTCTGGTTTCGATGGAGCCCCCGTACCTGAGCTGGTCACTTAGAGTTACACCAAGCATCGATGGAGGTCCTGTTCGGAAGATTGCTTCCGTTAAAGGAGACTAGATTTTCATTTCGATCCCTTTTAGACGTTATCGAACATGATTGGGTCTTTGAAACATTAAATTCAACGAGGTTATTCTTACCCCAAGAGAAAACACTCTCGAGGTAACCGTCCATTCGTTGCTTCAAAGCCCTTCGAGCTATTGGAGTTTGTGTGCCCTTTGGGGGCTTTTCAAACAAAAAGCTATCATGGATTGTACTGTCATCCGCGTAACAATGAATCGGTGCACATGACAAGAGGTCATTGATGTGCAACAGAAACAAAGTCGGTGACAGAACGATCCCTGTGGGACGCCAGCATTTATCGAATGCGAGGAAGAGGTGAAACCGTCAGCAACCGCCTGAATCGACCTCTCCCTCAAAAAGTCGGCAAACCACGTACACAAGGATGCGGGAAGTCCGTAAGAAGGCAGCTTGTTGACAAGCCCTCGGTGCCAAACCCAGTCAAAGGCCTTGGAAATATCCAGAGCAACCGTTTGGGTCTCACCGAAAAGTTCCAGGCACCGCCCCCAAACATGCATCACATACGTGAGAAGATCACCGCACGAGCAGTTCCACCGGAATCCGTATTGACGGTCGTTTGACACCTTGGACAGAACTGATGTGATCGCTATGGGGCGGTAGTTGGCCGGGTTGGAGCGGTCACCCTTCTTTGAAATAGGATGGATAACCGCTTTTTTCCAACCAGAGGGCATAGAGCCAGACTTTAGGGACATTTTGAAAAGCGTCGTCAAAATTGGAGCAATTTCTGCAGCACACCTCTGCAATACCAGGGCAGGTATTCCGTCAGGCCCACTAGCTTTATTAATATCAAGCCATCGTAAGACTTGGAGTACATCCCGATGCCGGATCCTCAGCTTTTTCATACGAAAACCGCAATGAGGAACCGACGGCGGGGTAGCACCTTGATCATCGAGGGTCGAGTTTTCTGCGAACATTTTGCCTAATAAGTTAGCCTTTTCGGCGGCGGTATTTGCTAGAGAGCCGTCAGGTCTGGTAAGAGGTGGCAGACTGGGTTTGCAGAAATTGCGACCTATTGAGCCCGCAAGCGACCAGAACGCTCTGCTGCCGTGCAGGCAGGCAGCAGAGCATTATTAACAAACAACATAAAATAAAAGGAAGAAAACAAAATTACTTTTTTTAAACCTCTTTTGTTTAGGCACACTAAACAAAAAATACTCTTTCACCTTAAGAACAAAATAATTGGGGAGGCGGGAATGGGTACCGTCGCCCCGGGAAACTTTATTGGATAACCAACACCTCTGCCATAGGTCACACCAAGTGGTTCGCTACGTTTGGTGATTTAGCAGGGGTGCCCGGGTTCATGGGATGAGGTTTGTCTAGGTCTTGAAGGTGGATAACCAGGGAACCCCAGATCCCTACCCACCCCCTTTCCTTCCCAGAACTCTCCTCTCCTTCCTTTCCCTAAAAAAAATACTCCACACAGCATACCCAAAGATTACATAGGCCCTCAGGGAAATTATTTTCCTCTGAAATCATTTCAATAGTGAAATAAAACTTACCTATTTCGAAATAATGTTAAGTATGAACACCCTCAATTTCACAGCAAATAAACCAAACTACCGTAAAGTTCGCGGAGCGAACACAAACAAGTGAATCAAGTGCTGACACGACTATGAGCGCGGACGCAGCAAAATGACACTTCGTGGCTCGCAGTTCAGTGCACCGTGCACCGAACACGTCCGATCGCAGGACGAAACCTCCCAAAATCAGTTTCGGTTTCGGCTGGATGGCGGCCGAAACCGAAACTAAGCCGAAACTCATTTTTTGGCCGAAACTAGGCCGAAACCGAAACCGAAAGTTCGGTCGGACACTAAAAATGATTGCTATGACACTATTGTAGCTAAAATACATGTAAATTAAAGATTCATACAGAAAAAAATTCATGAAAAAAAATTCATAGAAAAAAAAAAAATTTAAATAATGTATTGAAGAAGGAAAGCTCTATGTTATGAAGTTATGATTGCATTGGTATTACAAAAAAAAAACAAGAACAGGTTCACACATGCGCTTTAAAGATTCCGTTTGTTTGTTAAGATTGGAGAATCTATCAAATAGAATGCCCATTTCTGCACAGTTTTAGCTATAATAAGGAACTCCAGTGAAAAATATTATGGCTTTAAAAAAATATGTTCATATAGACCAACGATACTCAACCTGCGGCCCGCGGGCCGCATGCGGCCCGCCAAGCTTTTGTGTGCGGCCCTAACCACTTTACCATCAGGAACTTGATTTAAAAAAAACTATCATTCTAAATTTCGAATATTCGATTCGATTCGATTTATAATCTTGAGATTCGTTTCGACTTTGACGCACAGGCCACAGATAGTGACACCCGAAAAGGATTGTCATTAGTCATTATGGTCCACACGATCTGGTACAAGAGTAAGATACTTGTTTCGATATTCACGGCCAAAAGGTTTTTTTTTGTTATTTGTTTTTGTTTTCCTACCTCTGTCTTTAGCCACCGTTTCGGACAGCGTTACAGTGTCCATCATCAGGGCAGATGTGTAAGAGTGTTGCTATTTACATACGCTAGATTTAATCCCAAAAAACAAATATTTGACACACAAGTACGCGCGCAAATCTATAATATAAATATGAATCTCTCAATGTGTTGCTAAGCGCAAAACTTCCTAACGACTGCACCAAATTGGATAATTCTTTTTTTTGTGTTCGTTATTGTCAGGATAAGGTTTGTATAAAACCACTGGTGAGCTCTGACGTTATGAAATTTGTATAAAAAAATTGAATAGGTGGCACACGAGCTATTTGAAAACTGAATGTACCGGGACTGAATGTATGGAGTGCGGGAGGGTTGGAGTGAAACCAGGGAAATGGGAGGGGAATCTGGGAGGGGGGAGGTGAGCTTTGGAGGGGGATTCGCGGGACGGGGACGGGGAAGGGGGGGAGTGGAGTGGGGAGAGGGAAGGTGGAGGAGGCGGAGTGGGAACGCGAGAGCGGAAGGGGACGCGGGAGAGAAAGGGGAAAGAGACGAATGGTAAAGGACACGCAGTGAGAAACTATTTCCTTATTAAACGGCATAGCAACGCATGCCGTGTACCAGCTAGTAATTTATAAATAAAAGTGCCACTTCTAGAAACAACCGCATCAATTATAATACATGAAAACTGGTTAATGTCAATGGATAGTCAGGTACCTACTAATTTTAAAAGCATTTCTTGCTGTCGTATAAAGTACTATTTTCTTATAATATAAATACGCATAATTAGGTAATTTTTCACAAAAACAGCGCTCTACAAATTATCCAAATATTATTATTATTAATGGCGGAGTGTCTTCAAAATTAAATCGAAAATATGTTGGGGGGGGGGGGGGTTGATGATTTTTTTTCGTCATACCAGTATAGTGTTGCGGCCCGCGTAACTTTACAAATACATGTATGTGGCCCGAAGAGAAAAAAGGTTGAGTATCGTTGATATAGACCAATAAACGCTGATTCTGAATATATATGTAAGTTTTATTTCATAATATTAAATGCAGAGTTCTTAAAAAAAATATTAAAAATGCATTTTTAAACTTAAGTTGGTGTTATTGAATGGTTAGTGATGACGTCACGCCCTACCAGTCATTGTGTTGAAATCTTTGATTATGTAGGTATGACACAAGCCATCAGTGTTAACAACATTTCATGCTATTCGTTATTTCATACTGTTTATAGAGATTTAGTTGTTGTGTTTATTGAAACAATATTTAAGCCTAAATAATTCAGTATCAAAAATAGAGGTATCTCTATTAGTTTATGTCTATTATTTAAAATATTGAAAAACTTTAAACTGTACAAAAAAATTGTATAATATGCTACATCATAATGCTACCTAGAGACGGGCAAAGCGGCTCAGTTGAACGAGCCGCTTCACTAGGTCTCGTTCAATGAAAAGATCCGGTTCAGTGAATCGGCTCAATTGAACGACTGAATGAAGCTAAGGATACACTTGCTCATTAGAAGCTAAAGACCATGCTACCTAGTAGCAATTGCTACCCACTCACTCGTTCGCAAAGATCCGCGAACCGCGAGCAAGTGTGTCCATAGCTTTGAAGATCGGTCTTACAGAACCAGATCTTACAGATCCGTATGAAGATCCGGGTCACTGAGCCAACTCGTTCGCGAACGACTCACTTCTCTGCAAACTTCAAATTCAACATGGCCGCCATCGATCAGCTGATCGGTGATGTATCTTATTTGTGCAGTATGTAGGTGATGCTTCGTTTGAGACAATATTGATTTTAAAAGTTAAAAAAATAATAATTTCAAACAATTTCTATACCACTCCCCCGTAATAATATTGAAAAATATAATAATATAATAAATAAATAATTCCACCTAAATAATGTTTTAACTTATCGAATAGTGCCATACTTTCTTCCGTATAACTGTCATACAAAATGAACACCTGTTCAAAAACTTTTCAGGAGTGATGACGTCACACAATAAGGAACTCCAGTGAAAAATATTATGGCTTTAAAAAAATATGTTCATATAGATCAATAAACGCTGATTCTGAATATATAAGTTTTATTTATTAATATTAAACGCAGAGTTTTTAAAAAATTATTAAAAAGTGCATTTTTAAACCTCTCGAAAAAACACAGCGTCAAGTTGGCATTATTGAAATGGTTAGTGGTGACGTCACTGCTAACTATTCACCCTTGTGATAGCGGTATATTTATGTATTGACATTTGAAATCTTAAGCCACATAAGACATTCAACATTTCGTGTTTTTTTGGTTATTTTCATACTGTTAAAGAGATTTAGATAAGTAATAGTTGTTGTGTTTATTGGAAATATTATTTAGGTCCTCAACAATTAATATGCTGACGGAAAAGGGCTATATTTGAGGCTAAATATAGTCGTAAATATAGTCATAAATAGGTCATATTTGACATTTGGTTTACGATACATCGATCGTATTTTCGAATCGTTTTTAGTATCAAGGGCTTTTTATACAAGTTATTACACAATCGTCATGATCAGTGTATTATAAATACCAGTGTTTCTCTATGTGTTATACATAAAACAATGTTCAAAGATGGCTTACGATGTCATTTGTATTTGCAATGAAAAAGATGATTTATTGTTTTTATATTGCACTTTGCTAAAATACAATAACATAGCGGTGAGATGTGGACATTTTACCAATGTTTTTCTATATTAAAAGCAGTTAATCTTGAATAAAAAACGCCTCGACTTATCACACTTGTCATCCTAAAATCATTCCGCCATTTTTGTTCCATTCAATCAAAATGACAACTTGAAAATAAATAAAACTATCGGTAGGTGATGACATCACACAATCCACCATAGAGATTGGTGGTTTTCGGGGGTCTTGAAAAATTAAAACTTTGACAATTATTTTAACTAAACTAACTATAAAAATAAAAATAAAAATGCAGTTATTTAAGTTTGAAGGTCTTTTATTCATTAAAAAAAAACAAAAAAATTGGACTGGAGTTCTCTATTCACTATACCTACGGTGTTTTTCGGGGGATCTTGAAAAATTAAAACTTTGAAAATTATTTTAACTATTAAAACAAACTCTAAAAAAAAAATATGCAGTTATTTAAGTCAGAAGGTTATTATTATTCATTAAAAAAAAAAAAAATGGACTGGAGTTCTCTATTGCCACACGTAGCTACAGTTAGTAAACTCGGTATGGGAGGACAAGATAGGTTACTTTCTTCTTACCCTCCCCTTTCCCCAAATTTGGGAGTATAACTAACTTATCAGTGTAATAATGTGTGTATGATGTTAATTTTTGTCTCCAGAAACGGAGTCATGCAATAACCTCAAGGGCTATGAGCTCAGTGGCTCCAAGTTCCATGAGGCTGGCTATGACGCCTTCACCACTGGCCTCTGCTTCGTCTCCCTGCTGCGCTACCTGGCCTCCAAGCAGCACCTAAACCTGGAGCAGGTGACCATCAACGCCGAGTGCGGCCTGGTCAAGCCATACATGAACAAGATCTTCCTCTTCAAGACGGCACCGCAAGGCTCGCCCTATATCAACCTCACGGGGAAAGACAGTAGGTCTTTATTTGATTTAATAGAAATAAAGAGAGAAATGCTATAGAAGCACGCTACCGAACTGCACAGACTATGAGGGTAGTCCCAAACCCTAACAAAGAAAACAAAAAAAATTGGGAAAAAATGTTTATTTCTCAACATAGTCTCCTTTCAGCTCGACATACTTTTCCCAGTGATGTTCAATAGCTTCGGGACCCTGTTTATAGTGAGAACCGTCGAGCGCCTCAAAATAGCCATCAACCGCAGATTCCATCTCTTCATTGTTGGCAAAACTTTTACCACCGAACCATTTTTTCAAGTTTGGAAAAAGAAAATAATCCGAGGGGGCTAAATCTGGCGAATAGGGTGCGTGAGGAAGCAATTCGAACTTTAATTCATTGATTTTGGCCATCGGGATAACGGATGTGTGAACTGGTGCATTGTCTTGATGAAACAACACTTTCTTTTTCGCCAAATGCGGCCGTTTTTTCTTAATTTAATCACTCAAATGCTGCAATAAGTTTGCATAATACTTGCCATTGATTGTTTTTTCTTTCAATCAATAATCAATAAAAATTATCCCAAGCGCATGGTCCCACAGAGGGTGTCACCGTATTCCCAATAAAATGTTGTAAAAACTTAGTTAGTTTAAAAACATTAGGCATCATTCAAAGAATTGACTTCATTTCATGCAATACCCCCCTTTTGTCAAAAATATTCATCTTCATCATCATCTGACCAGTCAGTGGCTGAGATGAGATTGCATCTGGTTCCCACCCAGGCATCGTGAGTTCAATTCCTTCCCCTAAGTCCTCCGTCACGACACAGGAAACTTTCTGTGATGATAGTAGGAGATTTTCAAATATTGATATTTGTAAACCGGGAAGGTTTGTTTTTCTTTTTTAAAATTTTAATTAAATTTTATATCTTCTAATGGTAATTATTTAAGTTCCACTCTACCGTTCCCTGTAAGCACCAGGGTAACTTCAGTATTAGTTATTAATAAAACATTTTTTATTTCAGTGAATCCATCTCGTGACAATGTTTTCCATGTGGTGTTTCCGGACAATTGGAAAAGAAGTGACATTTATGACCTCTTCAGTCCTTTCGGTTTGTAATATTTCTTTATTTTTGTGGAAACGGAGATGAAATTGAGAAGATATTGATCGTCCAGTTGATTAGTCAGACATCTTCAAATACTAAGTTTTGAGATAATGAGGAAAGCAATATGCGAATGCTCGCCACAAAGCAAGTATTATTTGCTTGTTTTACATATTAAATATGCTAAAAAATAACACTGCGGAGCATAACGTTCTGGTACATTAAAATGACATTTTGAAATGTTCTACTAGTGACCCAGACTACATAACATTTTATTTAATTCACTACAAGTTTTTCTGCATTATAATTGATTTGGAATAACCGGAGTATTGAACCAGGTAGAGCAGTGGTTCTTAACCATGTTGGAGGTACTGAACCCCACCAGTTTCATATGCGCATTCACCGAACCCTTCTCACCATCACTCATTCACCGAATCATATGAGTCGGGGGTGTGAACCCGCGTGATTGACTTACCGAACCCCTGGAGTTCGGGTGAATCCAGGTTAAGAACCACCGAGATAGAGGGTACACTTTTACATGTAACTGCTTACTCAACTCAAATTTCGATTTTTCGGAGAAGTCTGACTCAACTGGACGAAGGATATAAAACGCTGCTCTATTTTAAGCTGGTATGTTTGAGATTTTCGGTTGTTATGTGAGGAAGTGTAGATCCTAAATTCTCACATTTTATTAGGTGCTGTGGGATGTGTAAAGCTTCATTAGGTACTCGGTACTCGTAATAGAATGCTTCTAAGAAGTTTCACATATTTTCTAATAGAGTTAGCAAATACCTGCATTTATCTGGTTTTTAAAGAAAATTATCCTAAAAGTACAGTTGATTGTTGTGCATACCTATTGAGTTTTTTCTTTTATTCTAGAATTACACTTCGTCGCTGGGCACATAATAAATACAAATACAATTTATTAAATGTAATTGAGAATTAACCCAACATTTCTTGTCTTACTAGGTTTGATTCCCGCTTGCGATTGTTACCTTTTTATTTTTATTTTTGTGTCTTGTTCTTTTTCATATTTATTAGTATTATCTTTTTCTTCAATGATATATTACATTGATGAGTATAACTTTTAAAAGTTATTATAACAAGTCATTTCAAAATATAAAAATTTATCATATTTCTTTTGACTGCACAATTTCATGGAAGAAAGCCAACATAATATCATAGTTATTTCATTAATAAAGTTGTACTAATAATAATTATTATAGAATTACCAACAGATCGTCACTTCATTTGGTTAAGGTTCTAACTTCACTTCACCTTGTTCTGAAATATGAGGTGTCAAAGTTAGCAAAGACAATTTCTCATTATGTATCTAAGAGGGTTGTCCCAAAAGTTCCCGACCTAACAAAGATAAAACAAAAAATTTGGGAAAATGTTTTGTGTTTCATGAACATAGTCTCCTTTCACCTCGACACATTTTTCCCAGCATTGTTCAATAGCTTCGATACCTTGTTTATAGTGAGAACCGTCGAGCACCTCAAAATTGCCATCTACCGCAGATTCCACCTCTTCATTGTTGGCAAATCTTTTACCACCGAGCCATTTTTTCAAGTTTGGAAAAATAAAATAATGCCAGGGGGGCTAAATCTGGCGAATAGGGTGCGTGAGGAAGCAATTTAAACTTTAATTCATTGATTTTGGCCATTAGGATAACGGATGTGTGAACTGGTGCATTATCTTGATGAAACAACACTTTCTTTTTCGCCATTTCCTGCCGTTTTTTTCTTGATGTCATCACTCAAATGCTGCAATAAGTTTGCATAATACTCGCCTTTGATTGTTTTTTCTTTTTGAAGATAATCAATAAAAATTATCCCATGAGTATCCAAAAAAACTTATGCCATGAGCTTGCCTGCTGATGGAACTGTCCTTGCCTTTTTTGCAGCCGATTCTCCCCTTTTAGTCCATTGTTTTGACTGTTCCTTCGTCTCAGATGTGAAGTGATGGACCCGTGTTTCATCCATGGTTTTGAATCAATGCAAAAACTCGGCTTTATTGCTGGGAAACATCGCCAAACACTCGGTTAAAACATCCTCACGACGCTGTTTTTGGCCATTGTGAGCAAACACGGCAGCCATCTTGTGCACAGCTTTCTCATGTTCAAATTTTCAGTCAATATGCGATGTACACCACTTTTTGAAATGCCTACTGTGTCTGCTAGCTCGCGCACTTTCAATCGATGGTCATTAGGTACCATTTTGTGGATTTTTTTTACCTTTTCTGGTGTTTGACCTCATTTGGTTGACCACTGCGATGTTCGTCTCGGCAGCTTGTACGTCCTCGGTTACACTATGCTACCCAATGTTTTATTGTTGTAAACGAAGGAGCAGACTCCCCCAGAGTAGAATCTAAGCTCGGCTTCGATATTGGTTGGACTTAGACCTTTCAAATGAAAGTTTTGTACCACATAACTATGACCAATTTTTCCATGTTTATAAATTAACTGAGAGGGTTCGCTATTGATGGCTGCCAAAAAAACACTAAACAACGTAGCGCCTTAAAGCTTGAAACTTAAGCCTTATAAGGTTGGTGCTTTCTACCATATTTTTTTTAAAGCAACAACAACCAGAAGTACATCAGGTCGGGTACTCCTGGGACAAGCTTCGTATTTATCAATTTCCGATTTTGAGGTTGAATCTTGTAAAAAGTATTTTATTGAGCATATTTTAAAGGAAAATATCCTAATAAGGGAATAGGACGTACCATTTTAAACTTGCAAATAGAACCATATGCAACCAGCTAGGGCGTAATAATTCATTGCACCAGGTTCAGTGGTTGAGTGGGCATAGCGCTAGGGTCCCACCCGAGCATCGCGTGTTCGATTCCTCGGCTGGCTAAGTCCTCCATCACAACACAAGCAACATTTTCCGCTTTCTGTGGTGGTAGTAGGAGATTTTCAAACATTGTTGGGTTATTCGTAACCCGGGAATGTTTGTCTTTTTAAAAAAATAAAATAAAATAAAATTATGCACTTCATAATAACGATCAACTGTCAGATACAAAAAAAGAGGGTAGGTGAAGTTAGAACCTTGTAAAATGAATGATTATTTAAATGTTAGAACTTTGTCATACTAGAACTGCCATACATATCTACGAAAATACAATACAGATGGTTCTAAAAAATTATTTTGGGTATAGAAATGAGTAAAAGAAATGATTTGGCATTCAAAGGTCATTTTTGAAAAAATAACTTTAACCCGTCTGCTTGTTTAGGAATAAATACATCCCAAAACACGTAATCGCGTTATACTTTCATAAGACCAAAAACGTCCCAAGCGACCTTACATTTTAAAAGCTATATACAGGGTGCGGCAGGGAAACTTGCTGATTTGAAAAGTCAATAAAAGAAAAAGTACTTTATATATCGATTTAATTCTTTTTGTATCGTATAGCACACATTCTGAATTTTTGTTTTAAGTAGTTTTGTTTTAAAATGACATCGGGCAAATGGCGGCCCTCATTAGTGATACACTGATCTACCCTAGATTTGAAGTTTCGCTCCACTCTTTCGAGCAAATCGACAGGAATGTTGGTGATGGCTTGGCAGATGTTGTCCTTCAGGTGTTGCAGGGTCCGGGGTTTGTCGTTATAAACGATGGATTTGAGTTATCCCCATAAAAAAAATCGCAGGGTGCCAAATCGGGGGAGCGCGCCGGCCACGGTACGTCACCCCTCAATGAGATAAGGCGCTCGTGGAAGTGTTCCCTCAAAAGCTCCGTCCTGCTGGAACCATACGTCACCAAGTTCCATTTCTTCAAGTTGTGGAAGAAAAAATGTGGAAGAAGAAAAAAAAGAGCGCAAAAACGACTCCCTCACCCTCTCGACGTTCTCTGGAGTTCTGGAAGTCCGTTGACCTCCTGGGCCTTCTCTTGCCACACTCTCACTTTTCCTGAATGTGTCCACCTACGAAACAATTGATTGCCGCCTAGGAACGGAACCCGCGGGATGAATATTGAACCGAGTACAGAAGGCACGTTGGGTGGCGACCACCGAATGACCGTTAGAAAAGTAGTCCTTGACGGCAAACGCACGCTGTTCCCTTGTCCAACGCATGACGACAATTGGCTTGTGGTGTAACAAAACTTCAGGACCCCCTCTTTCCAATGAGACCCTCCCCACCCCTTTCTGACCACGCCTCGCTCGTCGGCGTCCAATTCAAATCAGCAAGTTTCCCTGCCGCACCCTGTATCTCTCTTCCTCTCATGCAAACAAATGTTTTTTTTCTTTTAACCAGAAAGAGAACAAACTAATGCTTCTTATTGTCTTTGAAATATGAAAACTATCTTGCATAGATATTTTACAATCTCGATCCAAAGTGACGGTTTCTGATTTTTTGTACGAAACTGAGGCTTCCGGATTGTGAGGTGCGAATATATTGAACCAAGCAGATTTATTGATTTTAATATATTTAAAGGTTATTATATTCATCAACTAAATATGTACGCTGTGGGTTATGTAATTTTAATTGTTAATTAAAATTTTCACAAAATGTCTGAGTTGTCATAACACGTCATAGAAAATAATCAACAATGTATCTAATTTTGAACATCTGGTTCCCACCTGCTTGCTTAGTAATATCACAAAAGTGAAGCATGCAAAGAATCATTTGGAATCTATTTGTAGAAATTGTATTAGAATATATAGGTGAATGTAGTAAGTAAGACATCTGAAGACCACTTTGATCTTGTATCTTATTCCTGGAATTATGAACTCCAGTGAAAAATATTATGGCTTTAAAAAAATATGTTCATATATAAATATAGACCAATAAATGCTGATTTTGAATATATAAGTTTTATTTAATAATATTAAATGCAGAGTTTTTAAAAAATTATTAAAAATTCAATTTTTAATCGGGTCATAGAAACATGCCGTCAAGTTGGTATTATTGAAATGTTTAGTGGTGACGTCACTGAACACTGTAAAGTCATTGTGTGGGAATATAAGTATGCCACAAACCATCGTATTAACAACATTTTATCTTATTCGTTTATTTACATACTGTTTATAGAGATTTAGTTGTTGTGTTTATTGAAACATTAGGCCTAAATAATTCAGTTTCAAAAATAAAGGTATCTCTTATTAGTTTATTATATTATTGAAAATATTCAAAAACTACTGCACATAAATATACCTAACCATTAGGCACAAAAAAAATAGTAATGCTACTCTAGGGAGAATACTCTGAATTTCAAAATGGCGCCAGTTGAACAGCTGATTGCCCGATCTTATAGTAACTTTTCGGGAGTGATGACGTCACACGATCCACTACACATACGGTGGTTTTCGGGGATCTTGAAAAATTAAAACTTTTACAATTATTTTAAAAAAGCAATCTACTGTAACACCAAGATACACCAAGTTAGTTTTAATAGTTAAATGCTCAATAGTTAAATGCTAAATGATCAATTGCTGGCAGAATGTACACATTAAATTTTTTCTATCAATTGAAACACTTAAAATAATTTATATGTCACTGGCAGAATCTATTATAAGATATGCGAAAATATTACTTTAACCAATCTGAAACAAGTCCAAGTTGTACAAAACGCAATTGTAAAATTATTAATCGTCCCTAATATTTTCAAACAGAGACATAACACACCGTTGCTGTTTCAGAGTGCCAAAATTTTACCCGTTAAAATTATAATTCAGCATATATTTACCCCGCAGCATAAAGAGAAATTAGAACATAAATACGACACTAGATTCACACGCAACAACGGGTTAATAGTTCTAAAATTTAACAATAAGTACGGACAGAGAACGTTTGAATACATCATACCGAAGATATTTAATTTATTACCTGACACTATAAAGCAATGCAATTCTATGAATAAGGTTAAAATTTATATTGAAAAGAAGAATACATATTACATACAACAATACAACCTTTACATAGTCTTGGTAACAAATACTTATACAATATGGATGTTTTGATAACAATTTTTAACTTGGCAAACTTTAAACGCCGTTATGTGCCAACTATTTCAACTTGTTTACTATTGTGAACACAAATTTTATGCACTTTTATTAATATTATTGTTGATATGGAGGATATTAGAAAATTATCTAATACTAGCTGGGTTACCCGGCTTCGCTCGGGACAACATTCTACATAGTTCTGGAATACTTTGCATCTTGTATTTTATGTAACCTTTATTTTATTTTCTATATTTTATGATATCTGTATTTTGTCAACTCTTTATTTTGTTTGTAATAAAAAAATGTACTGCGTTATATGTAAAAGCCCTTTGGGCGTTTAAATAAATAAATAAATATATGGTGAAAAATTGGCTATGGGAAAAAAATATTTATATTGATATTGATATCTATGAAAAAATGTTGAATCTGTAGTTATAAGATGTAAATTTTAAATATGTATATGAAACTAAAATATAAGCACCTGTTGGCAAGCCAATTCAATTGGCTTAGCAGGACTTGTTTGTTGATTATATTATGTATTATCTATTCTTTAAAAAAAAAAAAAAACTCTAAAAATAAAAATAAATATACAGTTATTTAAGTTAGAAAGTAATTATTCATTAAAAATTTTTTTAAAAATTGGACTGGAGTTCCTTATTGCAGGCCATCAACTGAGTGGAGGGTCTTTTTGAGTTACGGACGTATGAATCCATCCCTCCTACTGCGGTGCAAGCCGGCTGGAGAGGCTTAGGTTAGGTTTCCCTTAACCAGTCTCTCCCGCCACGCAGTAGGTGAGCAAACGCATTCGCTGCCAAGACCTAGACAAACCCTCACCCCATGTACCCGAGCACCCCTGCTAAATCACTAAATGTAGCAAATCACTTGGGGTGACCAATGGGAGGGGTGTTGGTTTTCCAATAAATGGTTCTCGGGGTGGCAGTACCCATACTCCCAAATTGTTTCAGTCTCCATTCCAAAACTGGCAAAAATCGTTAGTAATAAAAATTTCAAGCATATCTTGCTTTTCATCACCATCTTGGAAACAATATCACTGTCATCCAATTCAAAAGTATGGCCAGCTTCGTCCTTGAAATCTTCTTCTGGTTCGTAAACTAGGTGTATTTTGTTCACCCTCCATTTTCGGTCAAAGAAATTTTAGAATAATTTACGTAAAACAAAAACTCGCAAATCATCAAACCACAAACAGAAAACACACTATTTAAACTAGAAACAACTGTAACAGACGTATCAGCGTCTTCACAAGACTATAAAAAAGGACCGGGTTTTTAAGTTAAAATGAGAATCTAGTATTTTTCCCAGGTTCCCCGTAAGACTAGCTACTGAAACCTGTTTGTTTCATCGTCTTACGAGGTCCCTGGATTTTTAAAATGGGAAAAAACGGATTCTTGCAAGGAATTTTTGCAAGTGTTTTTTACCGGGAAAAAACGAGTTTAAGGGTCAGAGACTCAAACTCTCTTTCCCTGGATGCCCTGCAGGACTCTGGAATGAAATACGTTTGTTTCATTGTCCTGCAGGGTGTGTAAGTTAAATTAATCGAAAAATTATACATTTTTAAGGTTGGCCTCCTCCAGAGGCTAAATATTCGTCGGCCTCCCTGCAGAGGCTAAATATTCGTCTGCCTCCCTGCAGAGGTTAAATATTTGAAATAGAATAACAATTTTTATAAAATGTCCCCGGTGGCAACCTGCGACGGGTAGAGTTTATTTGTCGCACCGGGAACATGCACATTGTTAGGAAACATTTAATTATATTTTACAAAACAACTAATTTGGTAGTTTACACCTAAAGGAAAGAAATATCTTTTCACCAAAATTAGTCGCTGGCGGCACGGTACATTAGCATTTCGAGGCCAGAAATTTCAGCAAAATTTCCAAGAAATGACCTCAAAATGTAAAGGATGCCACCAGCGATGAATCTTGATGAAAGATGTTTTGAGGGTGCGAACACGTTCGTTACAACAACTACATACCTATTTGCATAAGTATCACAAATTATAATTGTACATTACGAATAGTAAATAAAAGGCAATAAAATTATAATATTTCAACAGCGAAACAATATTTACGGCAATAGATCGGTAAATACAATAAAACGGCGAAAGTGACCCTGCGTGTGTGGCACACATTGGCTGTCATGCGAAGCTTTTAGGTAGATCACTGTAAAATCGGTAATATCAATAAAATCGGTGTTCCTAAAGAGACCCTCCACACAGCATCCCTAAAGATGACTCTAAAGTGAGAATCATACTGAACCGACGCAACGCAACGTACCTGTCAATTCCTGTCCATGTTCACACTGGCCGACGTAGGTACGCATCGCTGTGACCACGTGACAAGGTGTCTCTGGTTGTGTGCAGGCGCGTTTGATTTGACATTTATTTTTTAGGTTATGTTTATGTGATTCTCTTCTCAGCAGACGATTGCTTTGCCATGTCTTCTGAAAGCGAATTTGAAGATGATTTGCTACAATTATTATTATTAAATCAATATTCTCGTAAAAAGAAAAATAAAAAAGTGAGAAGAAGTATTTTGGTCCACAATATTAAAAAACAAAGACAAATGTTTGGAGAGTTCCGTACTTTAGTAAAGGAACTAGAATCTGATGACGGACGATTCTTCATGTACTTCCGTTTGAGTGATATTTAAAGAGCTTCACAGCATAATAGGCCACTTGCATGGATTTCATAACAACTTGAAAAAAATCGTGTGGATAGATTACGAAAATGTTAGTAAAATTTTTTAGAAACCTACAGTTTTTTTTTTTTTAAATAAATAAATCCATTATTTGGGCCCGTGATGTCACTACTACATGAAAATGTCCCATCTCCGAAAATGTTCCTATTAATTTTGTAAGATTCCACACTGATTTATTTATTTTATATGTTTAATTTAATTTTAGTTTGGGAGGCGGGATTGGGTACCGCCGTCCCGGAAACCTTTATTGGATAACCAACACCTCTGCCATAGGTCACCCCAAGTGGTTCGCTAAGTTTGGTGATTTAGCAGGGGTGCCCGGGTTCATGGGGTGAGGTTTATCTAGGCATTGGAGGCGGATGACCAGGACACACTGAACCCCAGATTCCTATCCACCCCTTAAACCCTTTTCCTTCCCAGAACTCTCCTCTCCTTCCTTTCCCCCAAAACCTCCCACAGAGCATCCCCAAAGATGACATAGGCCCTGAGGGAAATTATTTTCCTCAGGGCCTCCTGTGTGGAGCTCATGTAAAAAAAAAAAAAAAACACTTCAATTTCAGGCGAATTTTTGAATCACTAGATTTATTGTTTGTGCTCTGCGAACTTATCATTTGGTTTGATTTTTTGACAGATGTTATGAAGAGAACTCTGTACATTTTACGCTGTCGGTACGTGTTTTAGAGGTATAATGGTAGCGGTGTTGATTTTAACAAAATCAAATTTTATAATATTCTTATTATTATTATAATTTACAAGTACAAGTATATTGCATTGGATTTAGTAATATAGACGTTGAACATTATAATGATTTATGATCAATAAGATGGATCAAGGAAAAAATATTTATGAGATGTAATATTTTTGGTATGCCTCGTTATTCTCCTGTGCCCTTTCTTGTGGAAACTTAAAAAAAAAAAAATTATTTTCGGCTAAGTAATTATCGTTTTTTCTCACCTATAAAATTATGTCCCGTCTTTCCGGTTTTTAAAAAATGATCTGATTTTTCAGATTGAAATTTTGAAAAAATCCCCAGGATTTCAAAAAAATGATTAAAAAATATGTATATATATATATGAAATGTCTTTGAATATTTGCCTAAACCGGAATTTTTTTTTAAAAATGTGATGCAAGTGGCCTATTGAATATGACTTAAAAAAAGAAAACACACGTCTTCGAAAGTCAATTGGGACCAGAGAAAGACTGGCAGTGTGTCTAAGGTTTGATTGTCATTCATTATAGGGGTATAATATTGAAAGTCATGCCATGAATGGCTGAAATTTTCTCCCAAGCTGCGAGATTCTGCGTATAGCAGTCTCTATAATCTTGTGATTTGATATTATAAATAACTTTGTGCTGTCTAACAGTTTCAATGAACTGTTCGTCACCCATTTTTGAATCATATCTGTCAAAAAAACAACCACAGATATAGCAAAACATAACGTTAGATGCTTAGATAACACAACAAAGATGTAAAATCGTCTCATAGTAGTCATATCCCCCCACGTTGCGTAGGGGACGTCGGTTTGTGTTGCATGGGGCTAGTGTGATTCTAATGCACCCGTTTCCATAGAAAATGTATGGATGGTAAGCAGTCCAGGGTCTCTATTCTCCAAGCGTCGTCGCTCGTAATCGCCGTCGAAAGTACGTCCGTTGGTCGACTTGGTTATTCTTGAGCTTGGTCGAAGGAACATTCTTAGACGCAAAACGTCAAAAGTCATTCCACACAACAACGAGTGGGGTATACCAGTCGAAACTAGCAGCGAGTGGTAGGTTGTTAGCGTATCTACGCAATTAGCTGTCAAAATCTGGCATTATTGTTTTCCCGCGCGAACTTTCGCACCCGCAGAGACATCGTCTATTTTTGTAAAGTCATTTTGCAATTTTAGAATGGCTGATTTACCGGCGATGTTGGCTTGATTAACCATGTCGACTGTCAAGAAACAACTGTTTCGAGACTGACAAGAATGTTTCGTCAGATCAATTCGATTATTTATCAATGCATAAAGGTGCTTCACAAAATGTGTGTAAAAGATAAATTTGATCTTCCAGAATACCTGACCGATCATAATCTAGATTTAGGGCTGATTGCTGGAGGAATGGCTCCACTTGAGCCCCAGGCTGTTTGAAACCCAGATTTAGTGGCTGGTAGAAGATTTAGTGGCTGGTAGAGCTGTTCGAAATAGGATAGTTCAAAATTATTTCTGTGTTTATACTAAGTACCTAGTCTTTTTATCCTTTTGTTGTTCTGTTCACTGTACATCATTTGTAAAGTGTCTAGATCATATTATTAAATGATATTAGCCACACACAAATAATGAGGGGTGAGGCTACATGAAGCTGCGTTATAACAAACACTTCAAATACAAATCGTTACAACAAATACTTCAATACCCATGATTTTTTTTTTACATTAACTCCACACAGGAGGCCCTGAGGAAAATAATTTCCCTCAGGGCCTATGTCATCTGGGATGCTGTGTGGAGGGTTTTTTGAGGAGAGGAAGGAATGAACATTGGTCTTGAAGAGACCCATGTTGTAGGAAGGAGGAAACACAGAGGCGGGCAAATCGTTCCACAGCCGAGCTGTTAAACACAAGAACGAGTCGAAGAAGCGACCCGTTCTCATGTGACAAGTGTCAACCGTGTACATCATGTTGGGCACGCGTTTGGCATGTTTCCCGACTATGCACCGGTGCCGAAGGGATCATCATCCTCGGAGCATCTTCCATTGTAATACCGGTAGAACAAGGATAGCATTCCCACCCGACGCCTGTACTCTAAAGGTTGCAATCCATCTGTTAAGATGGGAGAACCTATTAAGCGGACCGCCCGTTTTTGCACCGAGTCGAGGGTATTTTGGAGCTCCGAGGTGGCTGCCAAATTCAACCGTGGGGCGCACTTGTGATTTGTGCAGGGTTAGCAGTTGTGTACTGTTAAAGTATCTGCGGGCTCTGTACAGTACGCCCAGTTTTTTTATTATTATAAGTAATTTTGAAAACATCACCTTATTTTGGTTGCAAGCCAACTGATTTATTTAAGGCCAACAAAATACCATCTAAGTTGTTGCTGTACAAAATAATAAGCCCCATCACCAACGGTAGACGCCAGACTCTTGTGGGTGGGTCTCGCCCCATGTGCAGTATATTTGTGTAATTTGAAAAGTGAATTTCAACAAGGTTTTATATATTTTGTGATAATATAGTGATGTAAAATGTAAGAAAACAATGGTGTGATCATAAAAAATGTATTTAATATTAAGTATATTATAATTATTATCAAGTAATATAGAAACAAGACAGTTTTCAATGTACAATGTCAATATATTTTGTAAAACAAGCTAAAAATAAAGAATTAGTACACTGATGAAATAATCAAGTATGATATTTTCTAGTAAATTAAAAAACAACTCTGGTGTTAAGTAGTAAAACATTATATTTATCCATGATAGAAATAAAACACTCTCATTCATTACGCTGATACGATGATAATGAAAACATTATATTTATCCACGATAAAATTAAAATGCTACTAATAAATAGCATCACAATTTTTATCACATGGCGCAGAAAACATTACAGTTTCAGTTGTTCAATTACAATTATTATTTCAACATATTTTGTGTTATAAGCTAAAGAATGATAAACAAGTCTGATATTGTCTATTAAATATCTTCATTGTTAAATTTATATTAAAACATTATATTTATCCACGATAAAACTAAAAATCTTCTAAATAATTAGTTATTAGTTTTGGGGTGTTATGCCGTGTTGCGCTACCTTCTTCTTTAGCCAATGTTTCAGACAGCGTTGCATTATCAGGGCAGATATGTCTAATCTGCCGGCTCTGCCCTGATGATGGACACTGCAACGCTGTCCGAAACGTTGGCTAAAGGAGGTAGCGCAAAGCGTAACACCCCAAAAACTAATAACGAAAATACTTTTGGCCGTGAAAATTTAAAAACGTATCTGCTTCTAGATAGTATCCCAATTTTTATCGTATAACACAGAAAACATTACAGTTTCAGTTGTTTAATTACAATTGTAATTATTTCAACATATTTTGTATTATAAGCTAAAGAATAAGAAACAAGTCTGATATTGCCTATTAAATATTATCTTCAATGTTAAATTTAAAGAAAAATATTATATTTATCCACGATAAAACTAAAACTAACAACTGTAATTACAATTGAATTTGATTATTTCAACATATTTTGTATTATAAGCTGAAGAAGAATACATGTACTGACAATAAAGTATGATTTTGGTTTTAATTAAATTTAAAATGAGGGTATTGAAGAGATTCAGTACACCTCGGAGTCTGTACGGGTGGAGGATCAATGGTAGGGGGTTCCACAAGGGGAGGTGTGGCCTTCAAGAGCACCTCCAGGGCACCTCGGCAGACTGTCAGCTGCTGCAGCCAGCAACAGGCTGGGGTCTTCCGAGAAAGGAAAAGTCCAAGTTGATCTCCGTACAGCCCACACTGTAATCACACTGGGTTGACTGCTTGTAGTATCAGCCCATCACATCTGCTGCTGGCACCGCGTGCCGATGGCGGTGGTCCGCCTCTAGTCTCGGCCGCAAGCCGCCTCAAGGAGGCATTCTTTATTTCGGCCTTTGAGCGTAAATCTTGCCGTGCCTGAAAATATTTTTGAATCATATTAATTATTTACACTAAATATTAGTGAAAAGAGACTTTCTTATATCGTAGAGTATTCAAAAAGGACAACGTCAAGATCACACAATTTTACTTGAATTTTGAAACGATTGGCTTTGAAGTAACGTAGCCCCATTATAATTCTTTTCAATATTGTGATATTTAACATACAAATTAAGACTTAAAACGAACATCAAGTGAGCGATGAAGTCATAAGTGATGATACAAAAATATAAAAAATAGGTTAAGGGCTATTTCAAAATAATTTGTTTCATAGCTTTTAATGACTTCTTAAAGAGATGTAGTTGACTTCATTCTGAGTGAGCATCTTGTTCGTTTTGTTGAATAGAAATTCGTCATAGGCGGAGCTTCATCTGAACGAAGCGTTAGGATAACAAGTAGACATTTTAAATGTACTTTACACAAATTAATGGACATGAATAAATACTGACCTTTCTCCAGTGTTTGAATTCCGTCGAGATTCGCCGAAGGTGAGTGAAGACAAAAACTTTCCTCTCATTAAATCCATATCCGAACTTACTAATTCGATTATTAGCAGTTGCTTTCGACAGTTTGTAATTCATAAATAAACCAATCATTTGTACCCTGCAAACCTGTAACATACAAATTAAGACTTAGAATGAACACCATGTGAGCGATGAAGTCATAAGTGATGATACAAAAATATAGGTTAAGGGCTATTTCAAAATGATTTGTTTCATAGCTTTTAATGACTTCAAAGAGATGTAGTTGACTTCATTCTGAGTGAGCATCTTGTTCGTTTTGTTGAATAGAAATTCGTCAAAGGTGGAGCTTCATCCGAACGAAGCTTTAGGATAACAAGTAGACATTTTAAATGTACTTTACACACAAATTAATGGACATGAATAAATACTAACCTTTCTCCAGTGTTTGAATTCCGTCGAGATTCGCCGAAGGTGAGTGACGACAAAAACTTTCCGAACGTACTAATTCGATTATTAGAAATTGCTTTTGGCTGTTTGTAATGCATAAATAAACCAATCATTTGTATCCTGCAGCCATTTCAAATATTATCAGCATATCAATTCATAAATATTCTAAACCCGACTAATATCAACTGTTTGACGTTTGACATTCACACCATAGAAATCTCAAAAACATCAAGAACATAGACAATATTCACAGGGCTGCCAATATAATCATCTCTTCGATCGTTCGACGTTCAAGAATACGTAAAATTGAAGGATTCGACAAAGTTGGTCGCGACGACGAGTAATTTTTGGTCGCTGCGAGGCGCATAACGAGTAACGTTTGATCGTTTGCTCGGGAATAGAGACCCAGATATGGAAATGGTGACGTCTACCTACGTCACGTCGCATCGCGTGGGCTCAGTGTGTTTTCCTTATTTTAAATTATTCGAATCACATAACGTAAGCGAGGAATGACGGCATAAAGAAGAGCGCGTAAATTGTGTATGGCCGGTCTGCCGTACATGGCAATGAAGAGCGCGTAAACGCGCTCATGGCACAGAACCGGTTAAATAATAATTTGATTCCCATAAAGGTAGGTTTTCATAGAAACAAAAAGTTTGAAAAAACACTCGTTACACAAAATAAGTTTTTAATTTTTTTAATAAAATAAACCGTTATTAATTACATCAGTAAAGAAAATCCAAAGATTTAGTCTCTAACACAAATAAAAAGTAACTCAAGGTAATTATTTAAATTCGGGTATGGAACCATAAGTGTTTAACAACATCAGTAAATATGTATAGTTTTAGTCCACCACTAAAAAGTAACTCAAGGTAATTATTTAAATTCGGGTATGGAACCATAAGTGTTTAACAACATCAGTAAATATGTATAGTTTTAGTCCACCACTAAAAAGTAACTCAAGGTAATTATTTAAATTCGGGTATGGAACCAGATACGGAGAGGGCTTGTCAGGGTGTTGCAGCGCTACTGTCTCCCAGAATGGTTGAATGTATGTTGCAGTATGAATGTGTAAGTCCGAGAATAATGTGGATCCGTTTCAAAATTGGGTTGACAAGGGTGTTTCTTGTTATTTGCTACGCTCCTGTTAATTCTGAAAGCAACGAAGTGAAAGATGATTTTTGGACTGGTGTGAACGACGTAATGAGATTAAAAAATTTGAATGAAAGGATTATAATGGCGGGCGATTTGAATGGGTGGGTGGAAATTGGACGTGACGGATTTGATTCAGCCTTAGGTAAGTTCGGAGATAAAAGGACGAATGAAAATGGGAACAGAATACTTGAAGTATGTTTAGAGTGGAACCTATTTGTATCGAATACCTTTTTCGATCATAAAGGTATCCACCAATATACGTGGGAAAGAGGAAATGAAAGATCAATAATTGATTTTGTGGTAATTGACTCTAGGTTGAGAGCCGTTACCGAGGACACAAGAGTTTTCAGAGGGGCTGAGGTTGAAACTGACCACTTTCTGGTGGTATCAAGAGTAAACCTCTTTCGCGGATGGCGCTCTAAAGTGAAAACGGTATCAGCTCCAACAAGAGTCAAAATAGAAAAACTACAAAACGATTATGTGAGAACTGAGTATGAGAATTGTGCAGAAATGAGATTGAATGCGAAAGAAATGGACGGTCTAAGCATAGAGGAAACATGGAACCACATAAAGGTTAGTCTGTGCGAATCTGCTAGAGACGTGTGTGGAATAAGTAAGCAAGGTAGGAAGAAAGGCGATGCATGGTGGGATGACGAGATCAAAGCACTGGTCTCAGAGAAGAAGAAAGCTTGGTTACGTCTGATAGCGACTGACAGTGCTTCAAGTGAAGAGAGAGATAGAGCGAAAGAAGTATACAAGGGATACAAGAAAAGAGTAAGTGTTGGAGTGAAAGAACGAAGAAAAAAGTAAGCTGTATGGAAGAATATTGATTGAAAGGGTAAGAATGGAAACAAAGGATAAAATATGGGATGTGCAAGGTGCCTTTATGAGTGGAAGGGGATGCATGGACCAGATTTTCTCCTTGCGTATGCTCACTGAGAAGTTTCTGGCGAAAAACCACAAACTTTTCTGCGCTTTTGTAGATCTTCAAAAAGCGTACGACCGAGTCGACAGGAAAAAGCTATGGAAGGTATTGTCCAAGTATGGAGTGAATACAAATCTCATACAGGCAATTGCGTCTCTGTACGAGGGAAGCGTTGCATGTGTTAGGGTGAACGGTGATTTTACGGGGTGGTTTGACATCACAAAAGGTGTTAAGCAAGGCTGCGTAATGTCACCATGGTTATTCAATCTATACATGGATAATTGTATGCAAGAATTGAAAGATGTGGGATTGGGCGTGAAATTGAATAGTCTGAAAGTATGTTGCGTGTTATATGCTGATGATGCGGTGCTGATTTCTAACTCTATGGAAGATCTACAGTCTCTAGTATCTAGGATGAACGAAGTATGTATTAAGAATGAGTTAATGATGAGTGTAAGTAAATCTAAAGTCATGGTGTTTGAAAGAGAGAGTACGAAAACAGTGTGCGACATAGTTGTGAATTGTGAATACTTGGAGCAGGTGGATGAGTTTGTTTATCTGGGTAGTATGTTTACAAGAGATGGGAAGGCTGAAAGAGATATTGAAAGAAGGGTAAATGCCGGTAACTCCATTAATGGAGGACTGAATGCCGTTGGCGCTAATAAAAAACTGTCAAAAAAAGCGAAGCTAGCAGTCCACAATGGAGTCCTGGTACCTACCCTGATGTATGGCAGTGAGGCATGGAACTGGCAGAGGAAGGATGAAAGTAAACTGAATGCTGTTGAAATGAGATCCCTGAGACGTATGTGTGGTAAAACCATGTATGATCGTGTTAGAAATGTGGATATCCGCAAAGAATGTAAGGCTGATGTAAGTATAATGAGCAAAATTAAGAAAGGGACCCTCAGATGGTTTGGGCACGTAGAGCGAATGAGCGAAGAAAGTAGTGTAAAAAGAATATATGATGCAAATGTGAATGGTAGAAGAAGTCGGGGACGCCCGAGGAAGACATGGCACGATCAAGTGAATCAGATACTTGAGACGGGCCATGTCAAAAGTCAGAATAATAGAAGAGTATGTATGAGACGATGTATGAATGTGAGTGAGGCAAAGAGTGTGTGCCAAGGCCGAGTTGTTTGGCGGTCCGTCCTCTCTGCCTACCCCTGCGGGGAAACGGCATGATGGTTAGTTAGTTAGTTAGTTTTGGGTATGGAACCATAAGTGTACAACATCAGTAAATATGTATAGTTTTAGTCCACCACTAAAAAGTAACTCAAGGTAATTATTTAAATTCGGGTATGGAACCATAAGTGTTTAAAAACATCAGTAAATATGTATAGTTTTAGTTCACCACTAAAAAGAAAATTAAAATCTAAAATAATTAAACATTGTTTTCATTTTGATTAAAAAAAAATTAATGAACAAAAAAGTAGAAAAAAAGTCGATCTCTTATTGTCAATGTAGTGCATTTTTTGCACAGGGTTTTTTTGATTATGCTCACAAACTGGCTCATTGACAGGTCACTCAGCAAGTATCTGTAAAAATTATAAATACATATCAATAAAACATTATTTAAAATACATGTCAATAACATTCAATATTATTTAGGTAATACCCCTTTACATTTATTTTTATAAACGCGTAACATAGCACATACGATTTTGTTTTATAAATACTACTTTAGATTGTCTAAGCAAGTTACGACATAATAATTGTTTAATTTTTTGCAGGCGGCGTATTTATTTCATTCATTGATCAGACTTCGGCATACGTTGCGTTAAGACGGCGCGACCAAATGAACCACGTCCTCTCACGTCTGCAGCGAAGCCCGAAATACACCCTTACTCCCTTTCTCAAGTACAAAGCGTCTACCCTAAAGATCGCCCCCAAGGTTAGTGCCTTCTTACTCTCTCTGCTCTCTATCTTAAAATGTATATGTAATATTTATTGTTTTATTATTATCTTATCTACTTTATTGTATTTTATAGTTCGTGCTGGTGGATTAAGTATATCTTGCCATATGAACTGGAATGAAAGGTGATGACAAAACAACCTCGGACAAAACCGCCTCAGACAAAACAGTAGTCACAAAACGGCTGCAATACGATAAATGAAAGATCTTGCTGAAAAAATTAATTTGCAAAAATATGTTAGACGAAACAAACTACTCTAATCAGATTTTTTATGTTATTGTATAGCACTTTCCGTTTGCACATAATATCAACAATTTTCCGGGTCTGCTTTGTGGGGCTCTCGTCAATTAATATAAAAGATTCTCAAAATAAACTACAGAATGAATTCACTTTCAGTGATTCACAATATATTTGATTTTCTTAAATTAGATTTCCTGTTAGCAAATTGTCCCTTACTAAATCACTACTGTATAAAAAGTTCATTTGTTCACTTTAAATTAGGGCTATGTAAATGATCGTTAAAAAAAAGGTTAAACTAATCGGCACATAGCAGTTATCCATTTTTCGGTAGTTGAAATGAGGTATTTTGTTCTATTTTGATATATCGTTAACAAAATAGTGTGATATGTAATAATTGATTGTTGACTAACTAACTAACCATCACGCCGTTTCCCGCAGGGGTAGGCAGAGAGGATGGACCGCCAAACAACTCGGTCTTGGCACACACTCTTTGCCTCACTCACATTCATACATCGTCTCATTGTTGACACAATGTATGATTTTATTTTTATTGAAAGCGGTTTACGAATAGTTCCCATGAGCACTTAGGCCATAGGCCCATTGTGCTATCTCCTATTTTACCTCAGTTCTTTAACAATAACTCGGTCACTTTTATAAAGTTCACCAGGGTTGTCGTTGGATATGTGGCTATGTCTTCTGGCTTCACAATGTGTCTTCCCAAGTATCTGAGTCTTAAGTAAGGGAGCGTAACATTGGCACCATAGGTGAATTGGAGTCTCTTCATCCTCTTCACATTTCCTGCATCTATTGGTGTTTTCCATTCTCAACAGCTGTATGTGTCTCCTGAGATGGCAGTGTCCCGTTACTAGTGCTACCAGTTGCCTCAGTGAGTTTCTGTCCATATTGAGTAGTTGCCTGGTTTGTCTAGGTTCTGGTCCATTTGTATAGTACTTTGTATAGTACTTTATAGTACTTTGGATGACTTGATGACTTTATAGTACTTTGAATGGCAATGTATAATAGTTATGTAGATGGAATTATAAACATACACTGCTTAACATATTCCGATTTTACATGGAAAAAACATGTACATAAAATACAGTGCATAATGTTGAGTAAAGAAATCACTATTATGTATCGGAAAATGGGAGTAAAATCAACACTATATTGGGTGGTAGAAAATGTAGGATTCTTATAAGAATGGATTTTTTTTTTTGTATAACGCAATATTATTCCAATTACAGTACAATTTAGGAAGTTATCGTATCAGCATTTAGGCAGGTGACTCTTCAAAAATAGTTTTATGTTATTTAGAGAACAGTCACTCACATTCAAATGGTTTGCATGTTCATTTAACAGCACAACTCCCCTCGTCATGCTATGCTTTGCCAGGACGTCGGTACTACCGTTCGGTACTCTGACCAAATCATGATATCGACTCTGGCTGAATTGGTCTGATACAAATAAATAGTAGCATCCCAAGAGGAATGGGCTATCAATAAAATTGTTCCAAATCTTGAAAGACGTAATAGCTAGATTTGCTTTCTGCCTAGTTTCCAAACTCACAGAATCAGTTTCCTAAAGTAAGTCAGTAAGGTGCATGAACCTTAATATTAAATCCACGTACCATTAAATTTTGTTGACCGTATTTCAAAATTGTGTAAAAAAAGACAGTGTGAAAACAGAATTGACTGTATATATTTGTTTGTGACTGTTTTGTCGTGGCTTGTTTTGTCCCAGGTTGTTATGTGAGTATACCGGCTAGCATGTACAAACAGCTATCAGCTATGGATCTATGTAGGGTTGTGGTCACTGATTCTTAGTACTGTGTTTTCCTTGAATGTAGAACCAGTCGGGGGCCCAGGAAGTGCCAGAGACGGCGGGAGTCACCAAGAGGAGAAAGGTTCCTGCCGAATCAAGGGGGTACAAAATACATATATCCGCATTCTCCCGATATATTTTAAATTTCTTGACCAGTCCTATACCATTTATTTATGCTACTTTTTTCTTTTTTCTCTATGAAATATTCCTTTTGAATGATCTTGAAGTTGAAGAATTTTGAAGTTGAATAATCTAGTTAAACATGAATAGTTTGTTTTCTTTAGTCATTTATTTTATGTGTTGACATCACTTATCTGAATAATCAACATAAAAAACAATGTTCCTTAATTTGCACATTGATCAACGTTCAAACAATTTAATGTACCATCGACTTTAGACAACATTAATAGAAGCTTTTCACAACACTTATTTTCATACAGATCATTTTTCCAAATGGTTTCTGTGTGAAAAGTAGAGCGTGCTCTATTTTGACACCGATTTTTGTTCATTTTTGTGGCAGACCTTATTTGACATCTGTCATTGTTTGCCGCTTGTTTATATTATGTACGTTGCATGTTTATTTCGGTTTATATTTAAAATATTTATAAAAATTCGTTAGAGACTGTTTTTTTTTTTTTTTTTTACTGATTTTGAATGCGCTTGTTACTGTTCATATTGTGAATTTCCCATGTATGTTTTAATTATTTGTTGAATTTTTGTAACAGATACTTTAATTTGATCTATGTTAACCTTTAACTGCTGACGTGATTTTTTTTTACGTAACTGACTTGGGGGCCTGGGCGGCCTGTTACTTTAAATGTTTATATATTAGAAATCCATGAAAATTTTGAGGTTCAAATTATTATTTATTGGACAATTTAAATATATTTACATAAAATAAAATAAAATCCTTTTTTAATTGTTCAGTAACTTATTTTTGACAATTTGGATATTACATAATAATTTTTGACAAAAATTACTTGAGATCGGAAATCAGTATGCATTATCTATTAAACTGAATAAAAACAATGAACTCACTTTTGTTATAATATTTCAATAGTGTCTCGAATAAACTATATAATAAAACTTTAGTAAAGTTGTTTATTTTTATATAGTAAAAATCAACATAAAAAAGTAACGTAAGTACTGACGATGGGTCAGAGAGGACCTCAAAAAAAATTGAAATGAGGTTTCTTATAGAATTTTAACTTTAAAATTTTTAAATTTACGGCTCTGGCGTCACTAAATTCGAAGCTACTGGATTACTTTGTGGTGTTCAGTGTTTGATTTACTATTTTGTAGAGTTTTTTTACTGCTAATTTAATATTTTATTAAATAAATATTATGGTTACTACCGCAATGAAAAATGCAAATGTATTGTTTATTCACATTTTATTACCAAAAAATGAAATGAATGACGCAGAATCTTGGAAGCCGAAATTAACCTACTCGGCAGATATTCTATCCAGTGGCGGACTAAGGGGGGGGCGGTCCGCCCGGGCCCCCAGTCGTGGGGGGCCCCCAAACGCCTCTATGTTCCCTTGATCAAACCCTAAACAAGGCTGTAAGATACCACTGTAAAAAAAAATGTAATTTTTATTTAATTTTTCGATAGATGCACTTGTTAAAAATGCTCTTACCAATTTTTTTAAGGAAATTCGAAAAATTGACGGAGATACAGCATTTTATGTGAAACCGTTTGGAACAGTTTGTATGTTGAATTATTATCCTTCAGCAAATTTTGAAAGCGTTTTATTTTTTAATGAATTTTATTTTCTATTTTTTATGGTAAATTTTCCTCGTCTGGTATCATAGTCAGGGCCGGATTAAACATGTCGGGGCCCCTACTCAATGCACGTCTCGGGGCCCCTTTACCATAGGGGGCCCTAGCCGATGCGTGGCCCCTAGGCAGTGGCCTACACTGCCTTGTGGACAATACGGCCCTGCCAGGGCTTGCTTAAACATGTCGGGGCCCCTAGGCAATTAACGTCTTGGGGCCCCTTTACCTTAGGGGCCCCTACCCAATGCGGGGCCCCTAGGCAGTGGCCTAAACTGCCTTATGGACAAAAGGAGCCTGCCAGGGCCGGCTTAAACATGTCGGGGCCCCTAGACAATGCACGTCTCGGGGCCCTTTACCCTAGAATCCCCTACCCAATGAGGGGCCCCTAAGCAGTTGCCTACACGTCTTGTGGATAATACTGTAATGGCTATGGTGACTGGATTATCGAACATTTTAAGTCTTCGTGCATGGTGCATGCAAATGAGATGTATAGTTTTTCTAATATGTTGTCAACCAGGTTGAAAAACGTAGTTTTTCAACCTGGTTAAAATTTTTGCTGAAGGATGATTCAAAATACAAACTGTTTAAAACGGTTTCATATAAGATGCTGTATCTTCGTCAGTTTTACGAATTTGGTGAAAGCATTATTAACAAATGCATCTTTTGGAAAATTAAATAAAAAGTGATTATTTTTTTTAGTGTCCTGGTACCTTTAAAATATGTTTACTACCTATCTAAGAGATGGTTTAGAGTTGGGACGAACCATACAAACATCATCCTATACATATAAAATAGGAATAAATAAATACAGTCTGAACCAGTATTTTACAATTTGTAAAATAAAATTACTACTATCAATCTTTCTCAATATTTTTTTATAAAATTACTACTATTTTTTTTTTATAAAATTACTACTATCAATCTTTCTCAATATTTTTTTACTATCTCAGGCCCTTTGCTGCAGGCTATCTTATCATTAATGATAATAAAGATAGAAATAAAATAGGTAAGTAATTAAAAAGATTCAGTGGCGGACTAACGGGGGGGAGGGGGCGGAAGGGGCGGCCTCTGGTCCTCGGGGGCCTCCAAACGCCTCCATGTTTCCTTGATCAAATCCTAAATAATGATTTAAGGCACCAGGACACTGTAAAAAATAATCACTTTTTATTTAATTTTACAAAAGATGCATTTGTTAATAATGCTTTCACCAAATTCGTAAAACTGACGAAGATACAGCATCTTATATGAAACCGTTTTAAACAGTTTGTATTTTGAATTATCCTTCAGCAAAAATTTTAACGCGTTTTTCTCAAAACTACGTTTTTCAACCTGGTTGACAACATATTAGAAAAACTATACATCTCATTTGCATGCACCATGCACGAAGACTTAAAATGTTCGATAATCCAGTCACCATAGCCATTACAGTATTATCCACAAGACGTGTAGGTACGAGGATGGTTCTTGAGAAAAATTAAGAAATTTGGATAATTTCAGAAAACCTAACGACTATCGCACGTTTGACAGTTCGCTTGTTTGAGAATGACATTTTGCAAAACAATGATTGTTAAATCAGGATTCTATTTTTGAAAATCTTTAAGTTGATAAATTTATTTAAAGTAGGTACGCCCCTAATAGTTTGAATCGAATCAAGAATTGTAGATATTTTAAATATGTACCTATGTTAGGTACCAAATTTAATATACATGATAATTGTAAATTTTAATAAAAATTGTAAAAGGTGGCACGTGGGCTGTTTAAAAACTGAATGTTCTGGGATTGAATATATGGAACGCGGGGGGAGGGTTGGCGGGACGAGGGAGCGGGAAAGGGAAGAGGGAAGGCGGGGAAGGTGGAAGGGGAACGCGGGACGGGAAGGGGACGAGTGAGTGGGGATGGGAACTCGGGAGGGTGGTTCGCGGGATTGGGGAAGGGGGGGGGAGTGGAGTGGGGAGAGGGAAGGTGGAGGTGACGGAGTGGGAACGCGAGAGGGGAAGAGGATGCAGGAGAAGAAGGGGAGGCGGAAGGGGAACGGGACGAATGGAAAAGGACACTCAGGGAGAAATAATTTCTTTATTAAATGGCATAGCAACGCATGCCGGGACCAGCTAGTAACCTAATAATAATTTAAGTACTACCAAAGTATTCAGGTATACCTACCAAAATATGTAGGCAGGTACATTTGTACTGCCTAATCCGGAGGTCGCAGATTCAAATCCCGGCGTGCGCAAGTAAATTTTATTTAATTATTTTGTGTTGTTTCACAATCTCTAATATATAAAAATGAATGTTTCTTTGTTTGTATCTCATGCGCTCCTCAACCATTGATCCGATTGCGATGAAACTTTAGGGTGCAAATCCGCGATGGTTTCTGTGAGCACTAACTTTATTAATTATAAGGAAATAATTTTCTAATATGTTTTGATAGTTGTCCTGTAGAGATTTTGAATAATAGAATAGTAGGTCATCGTCTCGTCATTGCAAGCGGACTGCGTCTTCTCGGCGGCGATTATTTTCAGCGGGAAAGATGAACCAGCAGAATCTATGCATTTTTTTGTAATTAGAGGAACTTTGATGTTCGATGGCCGCGGATTGGCCGGTCATGTTCGAAAGAATTTTTTTTGAAATTTCATTTTGTAGTAAACAGGTAAAATTTTGAATAATAAAGCGTTCACAAAAAGAAAATATTACATTCTTGAAGAAGATTATACTACGATCGGTTATGTGTTAAAGTTTAAAAAAAAAAAATTAGCTTAATAGTTTTTAGGTTCCGCACTCAAATCGGCAATAAGGAATGGAATTACCTTTAATAGAGAATTCCAGTCCAATTTTTTTTTTTTTTTTAATGAAAAATAATAATAATAACTGCATTTTTATTTTTATTTTTAGAGATAGTTTTAATAGTTAAAATATTTGTCAAAGTTTTAATTTTTCAAGTTCCCCCGAAAACCATCGTATGCATCGTGTGACGTCATCACTCCTGAAAAATTACTATAGGGTCGGGCAATCAGCTGATCAACTGCCGCCATTTTGAATTCCATTGTTCGAAATATTCTCCCTAGAAATAGCATTATTATTTTTTTGTGCAGTAGTTTTTGAATATTTTCAATAATAGAGATAAAATAATAAGAGATACCTTTATTTTTTAAACATTATTTAGGCCTAAATAATGTTTCAATAAACACAACAACTAAATCTCTATAAACAGTATGTAAATAAACTAATAAATTAATACGATGGCTTGTGTCATATCATCCATTCCCATACAATGACTTTACGGTGACGTCAAGACAAGTCGAACAGTGACGTCACCACTAAAATTTCTATAATGCCAACTTGACGGCGTGTTTTTACGACCCGATGAAATATGGACTTTTTAATAATTTTTTAAAAACTTTCGTTTAATATTATTAAATAAAACTTATATATTCAGAATCAGCGTTTATTGGTCTATATGAACATATTTTTTTAAAGCCATAATGTTTTTCACTGGAGTTCCTTATTACATTAACTGTCACAGGTGTTTTTTCAGAGACTATTATATAACTTACACAAATGAAATTCGGAAAATAGAGAACTCCAGTCCTTTTTTTTTTTTTAATTGAATAAAGACCTTCAAACTTAAATAACTGCATTTTTATTTTTATAGTTAGTTTTAATAGTTAAAATAATTGTCAAAGTTTTAATTTTTCAAGACCCGCCAAAAAACCACCGTATCTATGGAGGATTGTTTGAAGTCATCACCCGATAGGTTTATTTACTTTCAACAGGTGTTGTGAATGGAAAACGGAACAATCAATGGCGGAATGACTTTAGGTGTGAGAAGTCGGGGCGTTTTTTATTCAAGATTAACTGCTTTTAATATAGAAAAACATTGGTAAAATGTCCACATCTCATCGCTACTGTTATTGTATTATACCAAAGTGCAATATAAAAACAATAAATCATCTTTTTCATTGCAAATACAAATGACATCGTAAGCCATCGAATTTTGTGTTCAGGCGTGACTTTGTACATTGTATTATGTATAACACATACGGAAACACTGGTATTTATAATACACTGATCATGACGATTGTGTAATAAGTTGTATAAAAAGCCCTCGATATTAAAAAAAATTTGAAAATACGATCGATGTACCTATCGTAAACCAAATGTCAAATATGACACGACTTTAACCTCAAATAGGCAAAATTTATTGCAGATTTAAAAAAATCTTTTTTTACAGCTAACTAACGACTTTCAAAAACAACTAATAAGAAGATTTACTTAGTACTTAGCTTTTATTCCACGAAATTCGGCACTTATATGGTCCGTATTATATTTGAAAAACATCCTGGAAATTATCAGATTGTCCGCAAATATAGCCCCTTTTCATCATCATTTTAATTGTTGAGGGCCTAAATAATGTTTCAATAAACACAACAACTATTATTTATCTAAATCTTTAAAAACAGTATGAAAATAAACCAAAAACACGAAATGTTGAATGGCGTACGTGTACACTTCAAGTCATTTCAAGTCGTGATTTCAAATGTCAATACAACTTCAACACGCTATCACCAGGCGAATAGTTAGCAGTGACGTCCCCACTAACCATTTCAATAATGCCAACTTGACGCTGTGTTTTCACGACCTGATTAAAAATTGTCTTTTTAATTATTTTTTAAAAACCCTGCTTTTGATATTGTTAAATAAAACTTATATATTCAGAATCAGCGTTTATTGGTCTATGTGAACATATTTTTTTAAAGCCATAATATTTTTCACTGGAGTTCCTTATTGAGTAACTCCGGAAAATTGATGAAAAAATACCGTCAAAAAGCATGTTTTATTTTATTTTGCGAAGCTCAGGCACAAATATTGAAAGGTTTTACAATGATTTTCGAAAGAATTTAATTTTCCACATTATACAATAAAACCATAACCGAAAAGGGGTTTATAAGTATGAGATTTTGAACTTTAAAGCAGTTTTTACAGGCAAATAAAAAAAAAGATTATTTCAAAAGCAAATATGTGTTCTACTCGCAGTATTTAATTAAAGCCTCTAAAATAGTTGTTAGCGATCTAATTTTCATGTTTTTGCATTCACATCACAAATTAATCACATGATTTTGCATTGCTATATGACAAAAAACAGGAATGTCTATTGGAACAGTTCTTTGGGGAAATTTTTGATTTCTTGAGGGAAGGGGTAAGTACAAGAATATCAACCCTTTCCAATTTGAATAACGGAAAAAGGCTAAAATTATATGCACTAACACTATGGAAGATCTACAGTCTCTCGTGTCTAGGATGAACGAAGTACTCGTTATATAATAAGTATTAATATTGTAACCTAGGCTAATCTGCGTTATGTAATAATATTAAATGGTAGAACCTACAGACAAGCTGATCTGTCACAGCTTTGTGGGACTACCCATATCTTATATTGTATCAAATGTTATTATATTCAATTAAAAAAAAAAAAAAAATAAAATAAAAAATGTATGAAGAATGAGTTAATGATGAATGTAAGTATGTCTAAAGTCATGCAGCCTTACTAAAAAAAAACCACAGCGCGACCGATTAACTGTGTTATTGCAATAACATAAATAGAGCTTGTATACACTAAAAGACGTTTTATTACCAATAACGCTTCTTTCGTGGCCACGCTGTTAAAACGAATTGAAGATGTGACAACGTTGTATATGGTTTTAATTTACTAGGAAACAATGTTGTTTTAATTTTTCTCCGCAAGGGGCATTATTGGCGCGCCTATGCATTAGTTCGTCGGCCCGAGACATGACAAAACAGCTCGGTGTGTTTTATGGCAGGATATCGAAAATTTTGTGATTTTACTTTATAATTTCTATTGTAGTGACGAATTTACTCTTCTGTTCACATAGTTGATATATTTACCATGTTATTTGTGTGGTTTACATCAGTTTAATCAAGTTATTGTACAAACGCCGTACTTTCAAAGTTGAACTGTCAGAATATTGTTTTTTATAGGTTACTTAAAAGATAAAATTTTCATTTTAAGATCTTTATTTTAAGAGAATTTCTTAAAAGTGATAATTTTTTATAATATTAATATCTAATACATGTGTTCGTAAACGTATCAAAAAAATTAACGTCTTTAGAGATGCAAGAAATCTATTTTAAATTTCGGTATTATTTCAAAGTTATTTTTTTGGCAATAAAAAAAACTTTGAAATTTTTTATTATTTTTTTATTGTATACACGATGAAAAAGTGAGGTGATAGTTTCCTTCCAAATTTATTACACAAAAGGACTGTGTTTTTTAAATTTTGATTTTATTTAAATTTCTCTACATTTTGGTCAAAAATGTTGTGGGAGGAAATTTTTTTCCATTTTTTTCCGAGTTTGAATCTTAAAATACGGCAGTTTTTGAAAGCTAAAGTGTATTTCAAATACTCAAATCTAAAAGGTAATTTTATCTAGTTTTCATAAATGGTATTTGTTTTTACGACACCTTCAAAAATAAGAAATATATAGAACATTCAAAATACTATGGAAAAATTACAAATATCGTTCGGACATCAATGGTTAAAACAGAGATAAACTACCCTCTCAGGCCGTGGAAACCATGTGTATTTCTTTCAAAGAACAAATTTTTAATTAGTAATGTTTTCACATCCGCGGCCGTTTGTCAATTGAATAAAATTTTCACTGGGTTTTTTAGTAAGGCTGATGGTGTTTGTAGGAGAAAGTATGAAAACAGTATGCATTATAGTTGTGAATAATGTATGAGTGAATAATGTTGGGGCAGGTGTATGAATTTGTGTATCTGGGAAGTATGTTCACGAGAGATGGGAAGGCTGATAGGGATATTGAAAAAAGGGTAAATGCCGGTAACTCCATTAATGGAGGGCTGAATGTCATTGGCGCTAATAAAAAAATCTCAAAAGAAGCGATGTCCGAAGAAGAAGTCCTGGTATCTACCCTGATGTATGGCAGTGAGGCACGGAACTGGCAGAGGAAAGATGAAAGTAAACTGAATGCTGTTGAAATGAAATCCCTGAGGCGTATGTGTTGTAAAACTATGTATGATCATGTGAGGAACGTGGATATCCGCAAAGAATGTGAGGCTGATGAAAGTATAATAAGTAAGATTAAGAAAGGGACCCTCCGATGGTTTGGTATGAATGAATGTGAGTGAGGCAAAGAGTGTGCCAAGACCGAGTTGTTCGGCGGTCCGTCCTCTCTGCCTACTAGGGATGTGACTTTTACATAAATAATGGATTATTATATAATTAAATTTTTTTTCTTAGCATGAAAAATCGATTTATAAATAATCGATTTTTTAGAAAATTAAAATCGCTTAATAAAATCGATTTTTGTTGGAGAAAAATCGATTTATAAATAATCGATTTTTTAGAAAATTAAAATTGCCAAAAAAATTGATTTTTGTTGGAGAAAAGTCGATTTTTAATAGATTTTTTTTCACATCCCTACTGCCTAGCCTACCCCTGCAGGGAAACGGCGTGATGGTTAGTTAGTAACAACCAACAAAACTCAAATACGCATTATGCATATAAATATGAATGCAAATTCATAATATATTCCGATGTCTATTCATCATCGAGTTGATTCTAATTTCCACCGACATCCTGAGACCTAGAAAGGCGAATTGTTTATGAAATACCTAGCTTTAATTTGCTGTCCACGTCAACCGACATAATCCAGGATAAGCTATCGTCGCGCCCGCGCCCGCGCCGTTAGCCCGACCCGACCATTGCGGCCGTATCGGGGACTTCACTATCAGCAGTATTTACGGTCACACTTCCTTTGTGACAGGGTATAAGGCGACACTTCCATGAATTAGCCTTCATTGTGTGCGGGGATTACGTTTGCGCCGCAGGTGATAAATTATAAAGCGGCCATGCTTTATACTTTATAAGAGTGGAAGGGAAGGGCCATTCCGCGCCGTGATTCGCGCCTGTATTTGGCAAGATGGCGGCTCTCCCGATTGCTGGATATAGGGTTGCCATCTCAAAAATTTGGCAACCAGGACAAGACGCGTGAAAACTCCGGATTTAAGAGCCCAAAACCCGGACATGTCAAAAGGTTTTTTTTAAACATAGTCAGTGTAATAAAAAACAATTGAAAATGTCATAAATCACCTTTTTATTTATTTTCAGACCTTAAAATTAAATTTAGTCATCTTTTATCTTCATTTTAAGTGTACCTAACAAAACAGAATCTTATTACAGTTTGTTACAAATTGTTTTAATAATCAGTTAGAATTTTTTATTCTTAAAATAAAACCCAAATTATTAATTTAATGTGTTATGAAAACAAAACCTTATTTAAATATTAAACCTAACAAAATTCAATTAAATTTTTAAACAAAAATCTTAAAATTACTTAGACCATTTTAGTATTCAGTCTTACAATTTTGGAGGTAACTCTTTTAACTTTGATTTTTAGATGTCCCTTGCAATAACATGTGTAAATATGTGACGTTTTAGTTTTTATTTTGTAGAACTTGTATATTTGCAGCCGGGGCAAGAATAAGGTTTTTGTCCACTATGGGAAAACTTACGATTTTTTTAGATTTATCTTCGTAGTTCATGCATAGTTACACTTAGAACGTGAAAAGGGTTTTTCTCTACTATGAATCGCGCTGTGGATTTTTAAATCTCCCTTTCGAGAACTTGAATATTGAATAACTGCATTCGGGACAAGAAATTGATTTTTCCGCTATAGGTAAACATGTGAATTTTTGGTGCCTCTTTGTAGAACATGAGTAGTTGCAGTAGAAACATGTAAAAGGTTTTATGTCACTGTGAGTTAGCAAATGATTTATAAGAAATTCCTTTGTACAACATGAATAATTGCAGTCGGGACATGAAAAAGTTTTTCTTCGCTTATAAGTCAGCAAGTGACTTCTTATATAGCCCTTTTGAGAACACGAATATTTGCAGTTAGGACATGAAAAAGGTTTTTCACTTCTGTGAATCACACTGGATTTTTAAATATTCCTTTTGAGAACTTGTATTACTGCATTCGGGACAAGAAAATGTTTTTGTGCGCTATGGGTAAACTTGCGGTTTTTTTTGTGCATCTTTGTAGAACATGAAGAGTCCCAGTAGAAACATGTAAAATGTTTTGTGTCACTGTGAGTCGGCAAATGATTTATAAGAAGTTCCTTCGTACAACATGAATAATGGGAGTCAATAAAGAATTAGTCCACTGTAGGTAAGCACGTGAATTTTTAGATACCGTTTTGTAGCTCATGAGTAGTCGCAGTCGGGACATGAAAAAAGTTTTTCATCACTGTGAGTCAGCAAGAGCCGTTTTAGTTATTTTTTTCGAGAAGAAGAATAGTTGCAGTCAGGACATGAAAAGAGTTTGAGTGCCTCCTTAGTGCGTCTCTTCCAGAGGTAACATTGATGTCCTTTTTGTTTTGTTTAAGGCAATTCACCCTAAAAAGAGTATTGATGTCCTTGTTGCAACTCTTGCAGAATGAAAAAGTTGTTTTTTTTTGCTAGGACAAGCCAACCGTAATAATAATATAATCGGACAAAATTACCCACTCTTTTTTATAATATTGGGAATTTTTCTTTTTTTTTATCAATACTCCTACTCGTACCTGCGCCTGTATCAGAATCTGAGCTGGTAATAATTAAAAAAAATATATAAAGTTCGTAGAACAAAGTACTGAAAAAAACCTTTCGAGTCGAAGAGGCGTTACGACGTAATAAATTATAAATTCTAGCTCATCATATGTAATTCATAGATAATCGGTTTGTATGGGTTTATAATAGAGATATTCTTAGGTTGATACCGGAATCCAGGGAATTTTTTAGTTTTTTTTAACCATAGACAATTATTTGCTTGTTAAGCGGACGATAAACAACGAGAAACAATAAATCGCTGAGAACTTGAAAGATCGGGAGATTTTGATGCCATTACGGTAGATCGGTAGATGAAGTGAAAAATCGGGAGATCTCCCGAAAAATCGGGAGCTTCGGTAACACTGACTGCTCACTGCTAGGGGAACGTACCCATACTACGTGACCAACTTTTTGCAATTTTTAACCCCCCCCCCCCCCCCAGTGATCAAAAACCTAAGCAACCCGCCGCTCATTTGTATGGAGCGTGACATTTTGAAGACCTTCCCCTCCCCCTAAACGTGTCACGTAGTATGGGTACGTTCCCTAGTGTCACTGCGGAGTGCGGGCAGCGAAGTCGAAGTGCGCATAGTGGCAACTGCGACGGGAGGGGCGGAAAGACGGTGAACGGTGAATTTAGCGAGTCGGTTCGTCGGTTGATCGCGGCGTGCGGGCACAGTGCGTGTGTCGCGGGCGGCCCAAGACTTTAAATTTTTAAACCCGGACTACAAATGAAACCCCGCCCGGACGCCCTCTAAACTAGGACAAATCCGGGGAAACCCGGACGGATAGCAACCCTAGCTGGATTAGATGATGGTCTTCTCGGTCCTCTTATGCATGGGTATTATTATTTGTAAGTTGAAATGATTTCTCTCCGGACCTGTCTCATCTTCGGGGATGTTGTGTGGAGGGTCTTTTTGAGCTAAGGAAGGAGTAACCTGGGTCTTGAGAGCTAAACACAGATGTCGGCAAATCATTCCACAGCCAAGCTGTTAAACTTATTTGGCGGGCATGTGGCTTGTTTTCCGGCTGTGTAAGCGAGGCCGCACACCAGACATACATTTGTATCACGATAACTATGGCGGCACATTTGAAACGCGACACATTTAACGCCCCCCTATATTTGCGCGCAAGCACGCACACCAAGACGTTAGCCGCGCTACATGTATTCAAGGTCGAACGCGTTCGTTTTTTGTGGCGCAGTGGTTTGCAAAAATGAAAGACAAAATTGAATTTTATGTGGAGTTTATTGCAGAGGTTGCAAAAACCCTATATTATATAATCACGGACTCACTGATTATAGCAATAGAATAGACGGATTACAGAAATCATCTGGACCAAAATCAGCGAAAAAATTTTTTTTTTAAATTACCGTAAATTGCAAAATCTTGATTAAATGGGTGAACCCAATAACGTCTTTTTTTCTCATTAATTTCATCATCATGAAAACGTCATGAGTCGTCAGATGATATCGACATTTTCGAGTAGGTATAAACCACAACTGTGCGTCCGGTGTGCGTGTGCGCGACACGTATACTCCAAGCAAAAATGTAGCATGCATATTGTGACGACGTAAATGTTGCGTTCATGTAACCTAACGGGGTGGAAGGAAGGTATCAATGGCGCTAGTTTCTTTGAGCATCTTCCCTTGAAATACCGGAAGGACAACATTCCCACCCGACGCGACGCCTGTGCTCTCTGTGTTCTGTGCTGTTTCTGCACATTTAAGGGCTTTTCAGGAATTTTGTTTGGATATTAAAAATTCATTAATTCAAATTATAAAAGAAAAAGATAAATATCCATTTTTAAATGAAAACAGAACTCGACATAAACATGTTTTTCTATGCCCAAAACTAAATACGTCTTTTGCACCATTTGCACAGCATCATTACACTTACCAGGGAAGAACTTTTTTCAATCGTCTACCAGAAGAAATCAGAAGCATTAATGATAAAATTCGATTACTGCTCTCTGTCAAGAGACATTTTAAAAATATTCTCAAGAAAAAAACTACTGTCACTTAATTAATCTTACAAATATCCTAAAGTGGGCTACAGACCTTCAGTTTTAACCGTACAGTCGAACTATACAGATAAATCGTTAGGTGTGTAGGACATAAGTTGAACTGTACAGTTTAACTGAGATCTAATCAAAATACGAATAGTAAATCTGTGCAGTTAGAACTGTACAGTTAAAACTGACAGTGTGTAGTCGAAAACTGTACAGTTTCGTCAGTTTTGTCGCAGCGAGCGCGAAGTGAACACGTATTTTTTTAAACGACTTCAAAAAGGAGGTAGAATTTGGTCCAGTTCCGACAATGGCATCCATGAGAAAACCATATAAGTCTTAAATTTGTGCGCGACAAATGGACGAATAACTCAATATCACGCCAACGGATTTCGATGATTCTTTTTTTATTGGAAAGGATGTACTTCAAGGGTAGTTTGATGAGAGTTTGGTTAGGTTCTGATTACCGGATCCATGACAAAGTAACGGCACTCTTCAAACCCTCCACACAGCATCCCCAAAGATGACATAGGCCCTGAGGGAAATTATTTTCCTCAGGGCCTCCTGTGTGGAGCTCATGTAAAAAAAAAATTCTTAGGAGCAAATTAACGAAACTCGGCCGAATCTCTTAATTTGACCCTAACGTCGTTATGGTCAAATTATGTCTGTCTCATATGAGCAGCACGTTTAGTAGGCCTACCTACATTAAGACAAATTAGTTAGTGTACTTCAGATTCACTAAAAATCAAAAAATAAACAAAAATTTTAACAAAACAAAAAAACGACTTAAAAAATGCACTAAAAAGTTTTCAGTGAGCTAGAATGCTAAAATTGAAAAGTATATACCTATTCTATATATTTTTTTCAAAATTTCAGTCTTTTGTATGAAGATTTTAATAGAACTTTCAGTCATTTTCGGCTACAACAACATCTGTAACGTCGTATTTTTAAATCTTAGCACTCTAGCTCACTGAAAACTCACGGATCGCCACTGTTAGGTAAGTACTTTTCAGGGCTGACAACATGAAATATCTGCTGGTTTCAAATGGGTGTGAGCAAAATTTTAAATATTTGTGGGAGGCCTATATATCCAAAGCTGAGCGCCTGAAGGTTCACGGGAGAGGAAGAAATATGTTTCATACTCGAATTCTTCCGACTTTCAACACTCTTTATTCTAAACATTTTGAATAATTGATCAAACAATACGACGTTTGGTTTTTTTATATCAACATGATTTTCCTAATCTTTGCAGTTAATTAGATAATTCAAAACAACCAATCTTGAACTGCGAGCTAAAAATAGTGAAGATTTGAAAGAGCTTGAACGAGCCACGTAAAATAATGGAAATCATGCCCAAGTCCGCCCTTTTAATTTAATATTTAAAAAAAATGGTTGATAATAATGTGTATACCTACAATAGGTCTCAATTACAATATCTAGAAGGAAAAGGCAAAGAAAAAACGTTTTTTAATCAAAATGCCGCGTCCCGGCACTGCTTGTGATATAGGTCTATTGTCAAGGTTCGTAGAATAAAAAATGTAGGTAAATTTTGGGGATCGCTGGCAACGGTTAATACGCACTTTTTTTGAAAAAATCTTTTGATTCACCTTAATTACATTAAAAGACAACTATTTGCATTGGGGGAAGTGGAAAATATTTTTGTGTAACTGGTTTGTGATACAAAAGAAAGTGCCCCTTTATAACGCCTACTCGCGTCAAGGCAAGAAAAACATCCCAGTTTTCAAGTAGTTTAGCGGCTACGCTAGGTTTGTGTAACATGGTTTGTGATTCTGGCGTACAATCTCACAAGACGAAAGCTAATTTTAATTTTACGTAATGAAATTTAGAATGAAATATTTTCCACTTCCCCCAATGCAAATAGTTGCCTTTTAATGTAATTAAGGTGAATCAAAAGGTTTTTTTAAAAAAAAAGTGCATATTAACCGTTGCCAGCGATCCCCAAAAATTAATAAAATGTATATAGCTTCACACAGGAGGCCCTGAGAAAAATAATTCCCTTCAGGGCCTATGTTATCTTTGAGGATGCTGTGTGGAGGGTCATTTTAAGAAAAGGAAGGAGAGAAAGTTCTGGGCAGGAAAAAAAGGTGTGAGGGGTGGGTAGGAATCTGGGGTCGTTGTATCCAAGGGATGTATGAATCTATCCTCACCACTGCGGAGCAAGGCAATTTTCCGAGTGAGTCCTGCTGGAGAGGTCAAAAGATCTCCCCCAATTAGTCTCTGTCCATCTGGCCTGCTACACAGTTGATAGGCAGACGCATCCGCCGCCAAGATCCGGTCAAACCTCATCCTGTGAACCCGGGTACCCCTGCTAAGTTACCAAACGTAGCGAACCACTTGGGGTGACTTATGGCAGAGGTGTTGGTTTTCCAATAAATGGTTCCCGGGCGGCGGTACCCAAACCCGCCTCCCAAATTGATATGCAAAAGGTTCGCTCGTACTGGCCCTTGTCAGAAAAAAACATATCAAACCACAAGCTCGTGACGCAACTCAAAGTCCAGTTGAAGTCCGAAATAAGTTAATCATAAATTTTCTACGAACCTTCGGTCGTTGTAGTATCTGCCTACCTGCCTTCAATTATAAAAGTTTTTTTTTTAAATTCACCTTTCCTTACAAGGCTTCATGTAATAGGTAAAGGTATATGAGTTTAGATAGGTACTTAAACAATAATTTTGTTTTCAAATACATAGGACCTATCTACGCCATCTTTCACCTTACTTTTTCATTTAACAACCTTTTTCGAAGCGCGCGCAAAACAAAGGAGCTCGGATTCATGTCATGTAAAATAGAATAATTTTTCGTAGGTACTTTCAAAGACGTTAGGGTACTTTGCCATTTTTTAATCTAAGTTTATTGTTTGATTAATAATATCATGCCTTTTGCGTTTTGTCGGTACATCATTCACAGCGCCTGCTCTCTTGTTCTTCATTAAATTTAACAACAATCAATAACCTAATGTTGCCAACATAAAAAAATTCACCTCTATTGTTTGTGAATTTTATTGATCGGCACGGATCGGTGATCAATATATGGTGAAAATTTCTCTCGTACGCCTTTATATACCACCTGGCACGGATAACTTTGCAGGCTACCAGAAAATAAACTAAATATGCCATGTTAGTTTTCTTTAAAATTAATTCGATTATTTATGATGTAATATGAAGCGATGCAAATGGGATATCCCAGGATAATAGGATACAGATTTTTAAAATTGATGCACGAAACATTGTTCTCGGGGTTTTGGAATTTCGTCATTTTGTGAATGGTTGGACAGGATTCTGACTTCACTTTGTTCTGAGATACTCGGTTTCAAAGTTAGCAAAGACGATTTCTCATAATCTGTTCACCGATTTCTGATTTTGAGATTGAATGAAAGTATTTTAGTTTAACATATTTTAAAAGAAAATATTTAAACTTACCATTTTAGAACATACTAAAAATGCAGATGGAACAATATTCAACCAGCTATGGTCTAATAATTCTTTGTACAAAGTACAGCTATGGTCCAATAATTCTTTGTACTAGGTTTCCCTAATGCCATTCCAAGTTAGGGCCAAATCGTATTTAAAATGTTTACTTTAAAATTTATTAAATTAAAATACTTTACAGAAGACTGAACCTCAAAATCAGAAACTGTTCAATACATAGATTATGAGAATTCGTCTTTGTAAACTTTGCTGCCTCAAAACCAAGGTAAGGCGAAGTTAGAACCCTATCACTTTCTAAACTACGATCAACTGTCGGATACAAACAAAATGGCAATTGCAAAAGGTTCGAAGTGATGTTAGAACCTTGTAAAATAAGTGGTGGATGACTCTGAAAATTATTTCGGTTATAGAAATGAGCAAAATAAATGGTTTTGCATTCAAAGGTCATTTTTGTTATTGTCCCAAACAAGGTGACGTTATTTGGACTTTGAAAACCTATAAAGTCCCCATTCCCCGTCTGTTTAACCCTCGAACCGTACCCATAATAATAGACTTTAAATAACGGTACCCAGGGGTACTGGAGTACCCTGGCAAATAAAGCATATTTTTTACATAATAATTAATAAACATTTATTAATAACCAACTTACACAGACTTTTATGGCACTTTTTCTGTCTCACATAATACAATTAGGCCTAAATAAAAGAATCTGGAAAGATTGGCAAATCTTTTTTTGGTGCTCTAAAAATATGAAACTTTTTCATTTTTCACATCGAGTTCCTAATTTACGATCTTTTGACCTGGGACAAAATAAACATTTTCCAGATTTTAATTCTGAAGGGGCTGAAGCATCAGAAGACCGCTTTTTTTCCTAATATACTTTTTTTCCTATAGTTGTGAATATAATTCATAGTTGTGAATATAATTACCTTAACTGTACCCAGGGGTACTGGAGTACCCCATGCACGCCTTGCCACGACCACACATTAACAGGACTCCCGCCCGAATGACGGTTCGACGCGACCCTCCACGCGCAAAATGCAAATACCGTGCAAATACGCGGCAGCGCGAAAAGATCCGTTGTGAAACGAAAAAATAATCGCAATTTTTTTTTTTTTTGTACCCAAGGGTACGGTTCTAGGGTTAAACTTTGTTGTATGTGGAAAATAATTTTCTGTTCATGGAAAGTGGTTGTTATTTTTAATGAATTCTCGATTGGTTAGATTCTGTAGTTTTATTGACAATTCAAATATTTATTACTGAATGTGCGAAATTAATATTTTTTTATGTAAAGTGGTTGTTATTTTTAATGTATTCTCGATTGGTTAGATTCTGTAGTTCTATTGACAATTTAAATATTTTTTACTGAATGTGCGAAATTAATAAATTTTTGATTAAAGCTATTATTTTTTAAACTCTAATAGGGATATAGACTTCAAAGTTATCCGAATCGTCTTGTACCCGTACAAATTAGCGGGAGTTTGTAATGAATCATTAAATATATCAATATATTATTGGTATTTGAAACCGTAGCGCCTCACGGCCATTAGCTGACAGAAACTCGTATTTTGAGTAGGTACTTGGTTTATTATAACGCGTCTTTGTTTTTACAATAAGTTTCTAGATCTGCCCATGTTCACTGTGTAATTCAAAAAATATTGTTAAAATATTATTAATGAGGTACTTTATCTGCTATTTAATACCGATTCTTGTCGAAATGACTAAAAATATTGTTAAAATATTATTAATGAGGTACTTTATCTGCTATTTAATACCGATTCTTGTCGAAATGACTAAAAATGCCAGTTAATTTTATAATACCCCCTTTTTTATTTAACGATTTAATTTAAGTTACTTTCAACCCTTAAATGATGTCAAATAATTATAAAAAATACACGATATTAAAGCAGTGCGGAATGACAACGCAAGAAGAAAGAACCGACATACTTACCTGCATTTATTTCGCCAAAAGGAAGAACTTTGGTTTTGTCAGAATCTCATGTAAATGTAGATTTTTTCTGACACATAAAAGTGGATTTAATACCTCAGGGCCTATTTTGTCGGAAGGTCAAAATATTTCCGCTTTGCAATAAAATCCAAATAAATGGAATATTTCTGAACGCATCCGAAAACAAAAACTCACTTTGAAAAGCGATGAAATACGCATTCAAATTTTATAATACGAATTACACTTAATTTTTTTAAGTACAAAATTTTTGAATGCAAACATAAAAAAAAAATTAAAATGGCTCACCTTACGTTTTTTCTAACAAAAATACAGATAACGAAAAATAAAATAAAAACACACACATATTTTATTAGGCAAATATTTTATAAACATTATCGTCAACTTCTTTTTTGTCGTTTCGTGTAAAAATAATTGATAAATTCTTAAAGTTTCATATATTTTTTTAAAATTGCTGTCGGAAACTTTGGTTTCATAAAGGTATGCGTTCTAATTATTTCGCGGTTAACTTTTAGATTTGAAAATAAAGCGTGGTGTTTTCTCATCCTAACTACGTTTGGGTCATATTTCTAATCATGATAGTAGGGGAGAGACAACGATTCATGGGGTGAGGCTTGTCCAGGTCCTAGCGGCGGATGCGTCTGCACTTCTTCTGCATGGCGGGCCGGACGTTAACGGTGTTGCGAATCGTTCTGAAATGAAAATTGTTTGTCGCTTTCTTCGCATAAAAAAATATTTTGACTACCGCATTTGACATGTCAGAATTTTGATAATATAGCACGGGGACGTTTGTTGTATTTTCCGTGAACTAAATCATATTTACCAATTGTTGACCACCGATGTTTCGATTATTAATTTTTTGGATACCAATGTTTCGACTACTAACTTTTCGGCTAACCATGTTTAGAATGTTTAGATTACTAAGTTTTTGGCTACCAATGTTTTTCGACCACTAACCTTTCGGCTACTATTGTTTCGACTACTAATTTTTCGGCTTCCAATTTTTCAACTACTCATGTTTCGACTACTAACTTTTCAGTTATTAATGTTTTGGCTATTAATGTTTCAACTATTGATGTGGCGGCTACAACTGTTTCAACAGTGGTTTCAAATATTCATGTTTCAACTTTCAAGGGCCATTAACCAGCCAGCGGCCGAGAATTCAATTATCGTCGAAAGATGTTCTTACGATCGTACAGGACGGTTCCAATGAGAAAAGTTAATTATTCTCCGTACCAGCTTTTTAAAATAATAACTCAATATCGATTTTATTTCATTCAAAATTTGCTTTAATTTATACCTATAACAAAAATGCTGAAAGGCGTGATGATAAAACTATTAAAATTATGTACTTTTGTAACTAATTTTTGATCATAAGTATTTATAATTTTTGAATAATGTCTAAGCAAAATAAGAATGTAAAACAATCTTAAATATATTACTTTGTAAGACCGTAAATGAATACACAAAATGAAGTATTTTCGTCACAAAACACGAACGCGAATCTTTTTTAAAATTATTTTATTTAAACTAAAATTAAAATTCTGAAACGTAGCTTGACCAGATATATTTTTATTTTATTTTACTGCACGATTATATGATATGAAATGTGTGTTTTATAATACAAAATTTTGTTTGATAAATTTAACAAATCTGCCAACGACCTACGGTAAAACCTTATTGTACTAAAAATAAACATATTTTCTTAAAATTTTAAACATAGCTTTACTAGATAAAAGAATAGTCTTTCGAAGTCAATTTATATTTTTTTGTGGAAAAGAGTCAATGCGTCTAATATTTAATTTAAATATTACTTATTTCCGGTTTTGTATGGTTATTCCCTCTCAATGTTTCTTATATCATTGTTTCGATTGTCAATCAATAGTAACACCCAGAGATTTGACTGAAACACAAGCACACGATACCGAAATCGGCTGGATCCACCCGTTTAAGGTGAGATAAAATCCGGATCTCGCAGCATCTCGCACAGCGTCCGAGCATCTCGCAGTATGAGAATAGACGTGTATGTAAATGGCGGCCGTGAATCTACCGGCACGAGACGAGGAGCGAGCGGCAGATAGATCACGCTGATTTGTTAGCCATCGGTAGATGTACAATCTCCAAGTAGTGCGGTTCGTTATGGATGCCTGAGTTATGAAAGGTGAAGGGACTAAGTAGTAGTACAGTATCTTGCAGGCATAGTTGCAACTTGCAACCTAAACCTGCGCCAGCCGAACTGGAGAGCAGTCCATTTTCATCATCTCCACTGTTTCATATTTTCAAATGCAATAATGGTATAACTCAGGAATATTTCCGTTTAGGTTTAGACACGAAGAAGAGGATGAATCAAAGCATCGAGTTTTGATTTGAGTGTGTAAAGTAGCCCCTCAGTTACACTGTTTCATATTTTCAAATGCAATAATGGTATAACTCAGGAATATTTCCGTTTAGGTTTAGACACGAAGAAGAGGATGAATTAAAGCATCGAGTTTTGATTTGAGTGTGTAAAGTAGCCCCTCAGTTACAAGAAAGCAACACTGCTATAAATAACCGCCATTTTTTTAAAGCAAAATCGCGATAATCATTATTTTGGACTAAAGGGAAATTTTTATTCGATTATGTCACACTCACAGGTGTGTCCTAGTATTTTATATTTAACATTTCGACGACCCCGAAGAACAATGTCGGATGTGCGATTTTATAGTTTTGCAATAGGGCTTTTTAAAGTGTTTACTTAATACGTTTATGCATTTTTACTGTTTTTGAGATCAAGAAATATAGCAAACTAACTTGCTGGTTCCTGGCATGCGTTGCAATGCCATATTCATAGAAATAAATTGTTTCTTCCTGCATATCCTTTCCCGTGCGCCACCGTTCCCCTCTCGCATTCCCTTCCCTTCCACCTTCCCCGCCTTCCCTCTACATACATTCTACGTACATTCAGCTTTCAAACAGCTCGCGTGCCACCTATTGCAATTTTTTTATTCAAATTTTAATTTTTCATATATTACAAATATTCATTTTTGTGTATTATAAGAAGAATCAATCAGATTTGGTGCCTAACATAGGTAGGACCTATTTAAAATATCTATAATTCTTGATTCGATTTTACATAAATTTTAAATAAATTCACTAATTTAAAGAGTTTCGAATATTGAATTATGATTGCAAATCGTTGTTTTGCAATTTTGTCATTCTCAAATTGTATCGTTTTTGACAGTTTCGCAAGAGTTTTTGGAATGATTAAAAAACTGTTCAGACGTCTATTGTCATGTGGTTATAATAATCCAGAAACCTTCGCGGCGGTGGAGTGAAGGTATTTTGAAAGGTATTTGCAAGCATTTTCCCATGCTTAATATAGCAATACATGGACATCTCATATAAACGTATCTCCAAGCAAGCATATTTTGATTTTTTTATATATATAGATAAGAAGTGTATTTGTATTTCATTACATTTCATTGAAAATTCCGAAAATACAGACTTTTAAATCATCAGAAGGAAGTTAAAATAAGCCAACAAGGCAATTTTAAATTTTTATCAGATCCAAAATTCTTCTTCGGGACCGTCGTTTTTAAACAACACACCCCACGTTTTTTCAAATTCTATATGAGAAATATTGCTTTTTACGTCATATTCAACAATTCTAAAAACCTGGGCTATAACAATTACGACAAATTTATTTTATAAGAATCAATCCCGGTCGGATTCACATTGTCATAAAAAAGTTGTTACAAAAGGAAATACCATTAATTTCAATCGAACATTCAACTCCGGAGAGACGAATGAGCTCTCCCATATATACTTTATGTCGATATCTGACCAGTGCGATCATACGGTGACAATAAAATAAGGAAACAAATACTGGCGCGTTGCTCTGTCATATAAGTCAAATATGGAAACCTATTTTATCTCAACCTATCTTAATGAACGAGGAACGCGCATCACATATGACATCGGGCTGCGGGCTCAATTCCCGAAGCACAGAACAATATTAATTTGATTGTTGGAGTTGATTTATTGGCTTTTATGTTTATTCTTACAAAAAATGGCATTGGTTCGGTTGGTACCTAAATGTGTATTTTCCTAATTTGTATTTTATCAAAAAAGTATTGCTGATTGTTGCCCGTTATAAGACGTCAAAAGATGCCTGGAGCTTTTCCTGCTCTATAAATATATGAACAAGGCATATTATAAGATTCTTGATTTATCGAATTTATCGATCAGAAGTAGCCATAACAAATGCATTCGAACGGCACGCGCACGTATCTAGATTTTATTTTATATACCTACTCATATTTTTTCTACCTTACCTTGTTTCTGTAATAATTTCTGTTCACGATAATCAATTGTGAACATTTTTTTTAGAAACATTAAATTACCAATTACATACGTCTGTATATTATAATAAAATTGGTTCCATGACAACTCAGAATCGTGCAATTTCTGCACCCCTTTGAGAAGTCATTTAAAGTAATGAAAAAAAATAGCCCGTAACCTAACCTAACGTAAACTTTTAACCATTTTTTTAAACCTTAAGGGCCCGCAACCCGGATTTGTACCGATTTATTACACATTTCCCTTAAACACGGTAAGCTTTAAAGCTCTTAAAAAAATATATGTTATTCTTGAAGATAATATCTAGACTTTGCCCGCGCCGAAACTCAAATTATATAAAATTCCCTCGATAGAAAAAAATCGCCAAGTATGTTCCAAAAATTATTATTAACACGTTTGTTTCAGTTATTTTACAAGTTATATGTATGAAAAAATTCACAGTGTTTCTTTATATGCTGTTTAAGATAACGCCCGCGAGATTTTTGCTCTATTTTAAACGAGTCGTGTTTTATTAAACATTTTCGCAATTTTCGCATCAATTTTGTCGCTGTAAATGTTAGCGCTCTCGTCTAACATTCGTAATTTCGTATCTCTCCATCTTCTTTTCGGGCCCGGTTGCAGAGCCTTAATGACTTTTCAAATGAGTTGTTGAAGTTGCATGATTCTTATAGCCCCTCCAGACTCACGGCGAGAAGCCCCGAGAACACCCGAGAAGCGTGAATGTGATGAGTTTCTCGCATTCTCTTTCTCGGCTCGCCTCTTCTCGGATCGCTGTCGGTAAATTTGGCCTCTTCAAAGGATTTCTCGGGCGAGAAGCGAGAAGGCTACTACACTCACGTTTTGTCTCAGTGTTGTTTAGTGAGCGGTTGAGAGTAGACGTGCGTTATATTTTTGTTTTTGTATCGAAAATTTTGTTTACTTTAAAATGTGGAACAATCAACAAGAGTTGCAATTTATAGAATACTAGCAGACACGGCCACACATTGCTGTGGCTAACGAAACACAACTCCATTACCCAACCTTTATAAAATCCACACCACCCGCTTGCCAGCTGCTCGCTGCCCGCTGCCCACTGCCTGAATTGAATATTTGAATTTCTCGGCTTTTCTCTACTAAAATGAGCATGTATTATACATATAAACCTTCCTCTTGAATCACTCTACCTATTGGTGAATACCGCATGAAAATCAGTTGCGTAGTTTAAAAGATCTATGCGCACATACATTTTGAGCGATTTCATTTTATACTATGTAATGATGATGATGATTTTCAATCTGAACCGGTGTTATGGGATGCAAAACATCGGAATTATAAAGACAAAAATTTGAACCACGATGCGTGGAACAGACTTAATGGAGATGCAAGTACCTGAACTCAAAAAGAAAAAATATTCCCTTTTTGCTAGTTACCGGAATTATTTTTAGTTACAACGTTCACAAAATTATAATATGCCATGGCGCACAAAGCCAAACCTGCTGCATTTTGAATATCGTCTGTAATGTCGTCCATACCGGATGGGAAACAGATCACGAGTGAGAAAAATGAGAGTGTGGATAAGTGCTTGTTCTCGTGAGAAGTCTCGCCGAGACTTCTCGCCGTGAGTCTGGAATCAGCTTTAGCTGTCCGGATATTGGAGATTCTTGCGATAGACGTTCTGTAAAATTCTAACCGTGAATTGCCCTTATTTTACTCCTGTTAACCCTGAAAAAAGATTTGCCAGAAATTTAATTGATTAATTTCCTGAAATTTCATGGTATCTCTCTTTTTATAGTGGAATTAAATTGACAATAAACGTTGAGCCCCTATTTCTGATTTCGGAATGTCTTTGCATTTTCTTTAGTTTAAACTAGGCAGCTGTCTTAAAATATTAAACAGTAAATCCCTATAATTTATGCTCCAGAATTGATACATCTACTTTTTAATAAGTATCAGCTTTGCCTTTCACACCTATTCAGGTACAATATGCACACGTGCTATCGTTAATTTCCTCCCTAAAACAGATAAATTTCACTAAGTCGTACAGACCTCGTCGCATTAGTGGACGCAGCCAAAACCCGGGCCGGGCCGCGGGCCGCAGGATAAGGGGGAGGTAGGCATGATAAATAAGGCCCATTCATTATTTGAACGCGCCGCGGAAGGCCGCACCTTTAGAAGGCCGAACTTTGCACCTGTCAGCCTGATCTTCTGTTTGCATACCCGTTCATTAATCCATCCCCGCTCTTCTGTCATCTTCTGCGCTCCGGAGATCGCGCGGCGTGTTATAATCTAAATATGTCAGACGGAATACTGATTTTCTGTCTTTCCAGTCTTCAACAGCTTATTTATGCTGTCATATTAACTATAACTATGAACCAATGGCGCATACTAATACGTATGCTTTGTTGGAGACATCAGACTGTTGGAGACTACATAGCAAAAAACATTATTGTTTGGCTAGAATAAGATAAGTTTGATTTTTATCCATTCTATTTAAATCTAATCACTCATCACAAGTTATTTTAAGCAAATTGTTTAAGAGGGAATAACCAGACAAAACTGGAAATATGTCATTTTTAAATCAAATTTTAGACGTATTGACTCTTTTCCAAAATAAATTATAAATTGATTTCGTATCTATGTCATATTCGATATTCGTCATATTCGATATTCGTATCTATCGTAAGCTTTGTTTTAAATTTTGAGAAAATATGTTTATTTTTAGTACAATAAGGTTTTACCGTAGGTCGTTGGCAGATTTGTTAAATATTCAAACAAAATTTGGTATAATACAACATACATTTCGAATCATATAGTCATGCAGTAAAATAAATCAATAAATTATTTGGGAAAGCTACTTCCCAAAATTTTAATTTTAGTTCAAATAAAATCATAATAAAGAGATCCGCCCTTCGTTTTGTGACGAAAATATTTCATTTTGTCTATTTATTTTCGGTCTTACAAAGTAATATATTTAAATTAAATTATATTCTTATCTTATTTTACTTAGACATTATTGAAAAATTATAAATACTTAAGATCAAAATATTTTTCAAAAAGTACTTAATTTTAATCATAGTACATAGTACATAGTTTTATCATCACGAGTTTGAGCATTTTTGAATGTAAGTATTTATCAAGGCAATTTTTTAATGAAATAAAATGGATATTGAGTTTTTATGTTAAAATGCTGGTACGGAGAATAATTAATCTTTCTCATCGGAACCGCCCTGTAGAGTTGCAAGGGTACGATCCCAAGATCATCGTTCGACGAAATTTGAATTCTTGGCCGCTGGTTAATGATATCTAGTCGATGCGTGATTTGTTTTATGTCGGTAAGATAACTTTGCCTGTTTAGGTAAATGATGCCTGCTGCAAGAGTTTTTATCAAAGTATAAAAAACTTTAATTTTTATACTTTTTATACATATATACTGCCCTGAAGAAGCTACGGTGGCAGCGAAACCCGGTCGGCATAAAGTATAGAAAATAAAAGTTGTGTTCACAAAGTTATTTTTCAATTTATATTATAATGTCACATCACAAAGTATCTGCTGAACGAATAAGATTTTTTCGTTTATAATATGTTTCTGTGACAGATGTTTGGCTCGGGGCATTTCGAGTATTTGGTTAAATCAAAACGTTTGAAGGTTATTGTAAAATACTTTCGTAATTAAGTGTATCCAAATAAATTTATTATTGATTTGGTGTGGAATTTAAAGCGACAGTAATTTCAAAATGCCTGTCGGAACTTTTTTGTTGTAAAAAATGGTTTTTGCAATGCTTTCATAAAGTATACCTCAGTATAGCATGCACGTTTTATAATATTGTAATTTAATGTATCCACAAGTATCTAGCTTCTATATCTCTAATAATAACGTTGATTGTCTGTTTGATTTGATTTGTATTCAAATCTACAGTTTTAACCCCTTCCCCATTTCTTACCCATCAAAGTAGTATTTGGATACTTTTTGATGAAATTTTGCGCACTTGACGTTGAACGTATTCTGAAAAATAATAAAAAATTTACCTCTTTTTCGTGAAATAAACAAATAAAAATAAATAAATATATATTAAAGATTAAATTCTATTTTTTAATATAATCTTCAACATATTAATCTTTTCTAATTATACAATATATGGAAGATTATATTCTATTTTTATACGTTTACATCAGATTTAAAAACTACCCCCTTTCCCTTATCCCGTCCCTTAATGCAGAATTTTGATACATCGTAAAGAAATTTTGTACACTTCGCATTCAAAATAAGAGGATCATTATTGTCTCCTTCTGAAATTGAAAAATTCCGCGTAAAACTCGGGCAACGCCGGGGCATAAAACTTTTTCGACTCTTGCAAACTTAAAGACCAAATACTCGAAACCCAAGATAGCTCAAAGTTCAAAATTTTTTCGCACTTTTGTGTAGGTAGGTCAAATAATGACTAATCTACAGTTTTATTTCGAGATTGATGAAATTTTGCATCCTTGACCTTCAAACCAAGAAGAAGGTCACTGTTTACATCAGATTTAAAAACTGCCCCCATTCCCTTTTTCTGTCCCAGCAGAATTTTGATACATCGTAAAGAAATTTTGTACACTTTATGTTCAAAATAAGAGAATCATTATTGTCTCCTTCTTAATTCGAAAAACTTTGGGTAAAACTCGGGTAACGCCGGGGACTTAAAACTTTCTCCCGGGGATATAAGACTCTCTTGATCTACTTAAAAACTCAAAAAAGCTCAACATTTAGTTTCTTTTTTAATTACCTTTTTGTAGGTAAGTACCTCAAATAATTACTATAATCACGGTATTAAGTATGTAATTTTAAAAATGTAATAACCCAAATACACGGAGAACCCTAATAATAATAAATACCATAGTGCATCAATATTTGTGAATTAAGCCCTAAGCAACAAGGAGGGAATAACCCAACATTACTAAAATAAAATATCAGTAATCAAAAACCTTTTAAATTTTATAAATTCATATATATTCATTTGAAGTAAAAATATCCATTTAATAAGTAACATCATTCATAATTTTAACAATAAACTTTATAATTACCTGTATGTACCTAAAATTAACAAAATAACGTATAATACCTTAAAATTAACAAAATAGAAACATTCATTATGTAGAGACAATGTTGTGTACCCCTGCCTAAGTGTGTATAAATACCGTAGAATAAGAATTTCAACTACCAGTCTGAAAATGTCCGTAATAGGATGAAACCGGTCCTGGTGAAATATAAATTAGTGGAAGAAAGTAATAATAATAATAATAATATATATATATATATATATATTTATTTTTATTTTTTTATTGTAATAATAGATTATACATAATATAATCAACAAACAAGTCCTGTTAAGAAAATTGAACCGGCTTGTCAACAGGTGCTTATATTTTAGTTACATATTTATACATTTTTAAAATTTAAAATTTACATCTTATATATACAGATTCAACATTTTTTCATACATATCAAAATCAATATAAATCTTTTTTTTCCGATAGCCAATTTTTCACCATATATTTAACCTTATTCATAGAATTACATTGCTTTATAGTGTCAGGTAATAAATTAAATATCTTGGGTATGATATATTCAAACGTTCTCTGTCCGTACTTATTGTTAAATTTCGGAACTATTAACCCGTCGTTACGCGTGAATCTAATCTAATCTATTTCACATAAAATTATACAATGAAACATATATGGAAACTTTGACTAGCCAACTAGGAATGGATCCTGTTTTAGGCCAGTCAAATTGACAAATTTAGTTCATATCATAATTTCATATTACATTGATTAATTATATAAACATATTATTTATTGAATGAAACAAGTGTTACGATTGAATTCCTGGTAGAAGCTTTAGTTAATAACTACAATTTTGAACTCATAAAAAAAAGAATAAGCAAAGAGAAAAAACAATGTCTTAAAGTACAAATTTAGTATCGAATGCTTGTTTAACAATAGATAAATGTTTGGTAATTTAAATCGCTTGCAAAAATTGAGAATCGAGACCTTCTTCAAGCGTGATGACAAAATCCATATTATAATTAACGTGGATGTTTAAACGTGATTACAAAAAATAATTATAATTAACGTGAGTGACGTATCCCTCAACTTTACGATCGGGTAAAGAAACTCAAAAAGAATGTGACTCGAAAAGGATGCAGCAAATGAATAAAAACAATTTGTATATAAATATTTCAAGTTAGTTAGTGTATAAATAGTGACATGACAGAGTGGTTGATAACAAATTGCATTTATTTCCCTTTCCTTGCTTCATTTTTTCATCCTACTAAGATATTTTCCCTTTTGTTTAAAGTGTTTTAATTTCAAATTCTAATACAATGGAATTCCACAACGAATTATCAGTGCGAAAACTAGACTTCGAATGTACTTGATATGATGGCTTATTTAATTTCAAATAAAATGAATTACCGACATTTTTTTAACACATATATTTCATAACGATGAGAATACGCCACTATAACTCTCCCGGCCATACAAATAAGAAGTTCTCTTTAAGAAACATATCTGCCATGTTTGATAACTATTTACAACGACCATTAACTTCGATTTTGAGTGTTGCCAGATTAACAACGGTGCCATTACCGCGCACGAGTAGCTCTGTTACGCATCTCTTAACTCAACATCTCCGAACATAATTGCAGTGTCTCTTAGTTCTCACGTTTCCCCTCGAGACTCCCCGGCCATATTTATATTTGCCCAGTGGTCGGCGTTCGTTATTCCAGTTCTAACTCACCGTGTAATGGCTATTTTAGCCCTCAATATTGGCCGCTGCCGGTGGAAGCGAGCCACTGTTAAACACCTTGTCGTAAAATGACCACTAGCGGGGCCATTCCGGCTAAGTTATTCGAAATAACTTAGTTTAGATTGGCTCCGCACAATTATTTTACCGCCCTTGTTAGAGCGTGGGTGCCTTGGTGAGAAGTACCAGCTGTTTGGAGGAAGTCGCTGTTTCTGAATATATTTCCATATAAACAATAAAGGAACAATCCTTCGGAAGCTCTTTGCTGGACTACTTCGCACAATATATCAATCGAGGGTACCTCGAGAAATTAAATCACACTTATAACCATTTCGTTAATGAAATAAATTCAAAACACTGTAAAATATATTATTGTGTATGGTAGTTTAGCGGCGGTAATTAAATAAAACCCACAATTACTTTACGGTAAACACAATTAAATTAGTCTTTATTTTGGAGTAGGTACAATCAATTTGCAAGTATGACACAATTCAATAATAGTAAAACAGTACAAAACTATAACATTAACTTTAAGGGCAACAATACATAACCCAAAGGAACTAATTTCTTCAACCGCTAGTTAAACATTTTAACGAAAGGCTTACGCAAGATGCGCGGGTAGAACCGGAAGGCAACTCAACTTTCTCGAGGTCTCACATGACCTTATATCGATCAGATCAGCCTGAGCGGCGGGGTGCAAATTCTAACCTATAGCATTCCTCGTCACTAACTAGTATAGGACGAAACGATGCGCGAAAGAGAAGGTATTCGAGATTGAATACTTATGCTATTACTATTTGTAATATATATAAGATGGTTTTATTATAGTAGGTATTTTTTTCTAAAAGGAGGCTCAATCGTAAGATGGTTTTGTTATAGTAGGTATTTTTTCTAAAAGGAGGCTCAATCGTAAGATGGTTTTGTTATAGTAGGTATTTTTTTTCTAAAAGGAGGCTCAATCGTAAGATGGTTTTGTTATAGTAGGTATTTTTTTCTAAAAGGAGGCTCAATCGTAAGATGGTTTTGTTATAGTAGGTATATTTTTCTAAAAGGAGGCTCAATCGTAAGATGGTTTTGTTATAGTAGGTATTTTTTTCTAAAAGGAGACTCAATCGTACGTATATCTTCGGTATCACCAACGCGACTGAAGACATTTTCTCCCAGGGTTAACTAAGCTTTAAGGCGATGCACCACGTCGTGTAAAATTCGGGATCAGGCCGCTAACGATAACCGTTTATATGGCGATATTCTCGTTTAACATCAGCCACCTGTTTTGATTTATTCAAGAAAAAAATATCACAAAAAGCGTATTTTATTTTATTTTGAAAAGTTCAAGCACAAATATGTATAAAAAATTTTCACAATGATTTTCTAGAGAATTTAATTTTCCACATTTTACAATAAAACCATAACCGACAAGGGGTTCGTAAGTAGGATTTTTTTAACTTTAAAGCAGTTTTTATAGGCCTGATTCTTTAGTTTTTTCTGGGCTTATAAAAGCTAATAAAAAAGGCTCGATAATTTCAATGGCAAATGTGTTCCACCTGCAGTATTTAATTAAAGCTTCTAAAATATTTCCAAGCGATCTTATTTTCAATCCAAAAATACACGATATTGCTTTACTTAATAGTGCATCACTTTGCCGCATCCGCGTTCAAAAAGAAGAAGATAGAGAGATATGTAATTACGAATGATAGAGGAGCGCGCTAATATTTAAAGCGATAAAATCGATGCGAAAATTGTGAAAATGTTTAATAAAACACGACTCGTTTAAAATAGCGCAAAAATCTCTTGGAAGGTATCTTAAGTATCATTTAAAGAAACGTTGTGAATTTTTCACAACTATAACTTTAAAATAACTGAAACAAACGTTAATATAATAATTTTCGCAGCATACTTTGCGATTTTTTTCTGTCGAGGAAATTTTATATAATTTGCGTTTCGGCGTGGAACGCGTCTAGATAATATCTTCAAAAATAACTTTTTTTTTAAGAGCTTAAAAACTTCAAAAGTTTAAGAGAGATATATAAGAAATCGGTAAAACTTTGGACAGCGGCGCCTTAAGATAAGTTTAGTGTATGGACGTCCGCTAAGTATTGAACTGTCAAAGTGGCTAATGCAAAGTGATTCAATTACATTGCATAAAGTACATTATATTGCAAAAAAATATGTATGTACATAATACCTATTCAAAAACATCTAATTTAATTACTTATCTTTTAGAAATAGGAAAATCAAACACAGGTGTTTTGTTATTTGTGTGTTTTATTGTAAAGTAAAAAAAAAATATTCAATTTATTGTAATAATGTTTTAAGGTTACATGGTACACATTACATCAATATTTAATCATTGAAGAAAAAAAAATAGCAGCCAAAATATTGTAATTAATTGAGGATAATGTTTGTAATTCTTAAATTGAAATTGAGATTGGTAAAAATGACAAAATAAACGGTCTCAGTAGCCCAGTCGTTTGAGTTTTGTCCCGGTAAGATAGAGGTCCTGGGTTCGATCCTCAGTCGCGACCGTTAACTTTTTTTATTTACTGTGCCTTGTTTTGTTTCATATTTCGTTTAGAATTAATAATAGGTATTATCTTTTTCTTTAATGATTAAAAAATAATGTACGGCTTCTATCGTCCTCTTTATACTTAATCGTATTCCTAATCTATATAAAACAATTCCTTGAAAGTATTTAAACATTGAATAGATGTTTTTTATAGTTGCATTCGCTAGCAACGATTTGTTCTCCGTTTCCAGCCCGTCAGTTCCTTAACGCGTCGTGTTCACCAGTTCACCAACCAAGGAACGTTCAACAGGCCGGTCGACCTCTTGCGACCGTCTGCCGTCTGCGTCCTGTTGTTTTCTGCCATTAACTTCTGCTCCGACTCCCCCCCATGGAGCCGATAATTACCCCAGAATCTGAGGATGCTGCGAGGGGATTTTTCGCGTGGATGGTCTGATATTCGATCTCCAGTCTCCATTACAAGTTTGATTCATGGCTTTCAGTTAAAGTGCAGGTACGCCTTCAGCATTTCTGCCAGTACTTAGGCAAGTTAAACAGAAGCTAATGGATTTAAATGGTTTCTCATCTGTAAAGAGATACATTTTGGATTGACTATCATTGTTTATCATTACGAACCGATAAAAGCGGGTGGAGAATCTTGACACGCAATTTTACTATTCTACGTTCTTGGATCTTCTCGTTAGTGTCCCATTTTTCATTGTTAGGCGGAATTGTTTATTTATCATATTTCGCAGTCGATACCCTTAGGACTCTCATACAGGGTACACATTTGGTCACTTATTTCTTTCTTCCATGAAGATACTTGTATACTTGGGTAAACTTCCTTCAATTCTTTAATTACGTGACCACAGCAGTCTGCGCAAGCATCGGCCTGTCACCCTCCTCTCTATCACATAATAATATTATATATCACACCATACTCAATAATAAAATAATTACCATTGTAATATTCGTATCAAGAAGAAGAGCATCGAAAGTTTTCCCCTTTTCCACCAATGTAAAATCCTACAATATCCGGAACAATTCTGTTCTATCGATAATTATTTATTGTAGATATCACCACGTAGGTATATTTGTTATTTTCGATCCATTCTTAGATTTCAACCCTCTAAATTTTTTCTACTGTCTTGCAGTCGAATTAAGGACTGTGTATGGTGGAAGCCGCGATTATTTCTGTTTGCCTATCTGGTATTCACATTCATTCGTATTCAACTACATGGTATATTAATGGTATGCCATAATATATAGAATAAGACAGATCATTGATTTACAGCTTCACTAGGTTCACTACATGTAGAATCATTTTCTTTTCATTTCATTTTACTAATATAATTTGGTATTTATAATTGCTACTAACCTAATATATGTACATAGTAGAGTCCCAAGGACGGTGATGTTACGTTATGCGATTACTATTGATGGCAGAATAGCACTTTTTCTAAAACATGCGTAGGTTCTCCATGTGATATTTTCACAAAACTTCACTTCTTAAAGTGACGCACCACTTCGTCTAAAATTCGGAATCAGGCCGCTAACAATAACACTCCTTATGTAGATGGCGATAAGGTTTAAATTGCCGTTGAACACCAGCCGCCTGTTTTGATTTATTCACGGGAAAAAACATCGCCAAAAAGCGTGTTTTATTTTATTTTGCGAAGCTCGTGCACAAATGTTTAAATGTTTTACGATCACTTTAAAAAAAAAATAATTTTCCACATCATACAATAAAACCATAACGGAAAAGGGGTTCGTAAGTAGGAGATTATGAACTTTTTTATAGGCCTGATAATTTATTTTTCTGTGCTTATAAAAACACTAATGGGGTGGAGAGTGGTGGGGGGAGTGGTGTGGAGAGGGGGGGGGGGAACCCCCGCAATACCATACGAGCGAAGCCGCGGGAAAAAGCTAATAAAAAAATAAAGTTAATAATCATTTCAGATGCCAACCATAAAGTCCATGGTCTGCATTCATCTTTGCGTATTGACTTGTTAAGGTTCCATTTGATGCAGTAAGGAGTTCCTGCTGTAGGATATCCCTAAATTGAAAAACACGGGTCAGTAATAATATTCGTTTGTGATGTCGACCATAAACTGTTAGTACACATTCATCTTTGTATATAGACTTGTTAAGATGAAGTTATACGTGAAATCCTATCTAGATACTATTTTGGTTAATCTTTGAGACGAATCGGCTTACAGTATGAACATCAAAAAATATGCTTCGGATAAATCGAAGCTTTTACTAGCTTTTCTATGTATTAGAATTACAATTAAATTATTAATTATACGAGAGATGGGAAGGCTGATAGAGATATTGAAAGGAGGGTAAATGCCGGTAACTCCATTAATGGAGGACTGAATTCCGTTGGAGCTAATAAAAAACTTTCAATAAAAGCGAAACTAGCAGTCCACAATGGAGTCCTGGTACCCACCCTGATGTATGGCAGTGAGGCATGGAACTGGCAGAGGAAGGATGAAAGTAAACTGAATGCTGTTGAAATGAGATCCCTGAGACGTATGTGTGGTAAAACCATGTATGATCGTGTTAGAAATGTGGATATCCGCAAAGAATGTAAGGCTGATGTAAGTATAATGAGCAAAATTAAGAAAGGGACCCTCAGATGGTTTGGGCACGTAGAGCGAATGAACGAAGAAAGTAGTGTTAAAAGAATATATGATGCAAATGTGAATGGTAGAAGAAGTCGGGGACGCCCGAGGAAGACATGGCACGATCAAGTAAATCAGATACTTGAGACGGGCCATGTCAAAAGTCAGAATAATAGAAGAGTATGTATGAGACGATGTATGAATGTGAGTGAGGCAAAGAGTGTGTGCCAAGACCGAGTTGTTTGGCGGTCCGTCCTCTCTGCCTACCCCTGCGGGGAAACGGCGTGATGGTTAGTTAGTTAGTTAGTTAAATTATTATTTACCTAACAAAAAATATAACCGTTAACCACAAAAAAATGTTTTTTCATGACTTAACTATGAAGTAATAAATGAAACAATTAAAAAAAATACTCCTTTATGGCTAAGACTATTTTTGAGGTTTTCCATGTTCTAACTTTTTTCGGTCCTATAAAATTAAGCACAAAATAAATCAAAACCACTTTTACGCTTACTTGCCTCGTGCAAATAAGACGCTCGATTTTAAAATTTTACAGGCATGAGATTCTAAATATTTCTAGCGTTTTTATTCCTATTAAGGTTCCAGTAATAATATTCGTTTGTGATTTCGACCATAAACTGTTAGTACACATTCATCTTTGTATAGGTTCCATTTGATGCAGTATTGGGTTCCAGGTTAGGCGTGCCGGCTTTCCAGCTTAGCATTTAGTTGAACGTAACATTGCAGCGGTGCACGGTGCTACAGTTCTACGCAAGGTTGGGGACAATTTGTAAAAAGAAAAAAATAGTCGTTCAAATAATTTACAATCTTACAGGTTGAATGACTAATGCGTGGCGCTTATTAGAAAAAATATTTCTCAGAAATTACCACAGGCAGTGGCGTTCGTGGACTATCACATTGGGAGTTTAATCGGAGATTGAAAAAATCCTGTTGGTTTTTTTTTACGTATTATTATTATTATTATATATGTTAAGGATTTTCATCATATCACTGCACCAGAGATTACAGACCTAGCATCAAGATACAATCGGCGATTCATTAAACAGGCTGTGGCTAATGAATATAATGTCGTGGTTACAAAAAATAGTTTTAAATACGAAAATCATATTTTACCCACAAAAATGTTTGAAATTGCAGATAGTGTTTAACTTATTTTAATAACAGCTTAATAATACGTTCATCACAGAAAAAATATTATTTTTGTTTAATAGATACTATTCCGTACGAATTTGGAGTAAACATTTCTCATATAGTCGCTGCGCTCCCCGGCAGCTAGTAGAGACCCAAGGTTTGCACGCACCCTCATTAGCGCCTCTAGTATGATTTGCATCAACTATTTCTTATGACACAAAGTCCCATACTAAATTCATGACTCACATATACATGGCATTCGGTTTGAATTGGAATTTGGTTTAAATTGGAATTCGGTTTGAATTGGAATTCGGTATAAATTGCCAATCAGAGTGGCGCGCTGATTAAAGTGAAGGTATTAAAATTATGATTCACGTTTGTCTTATTTTCATTTATTTTTTATGGGAGACTGCACAAACGCTGTTTAGACAAAACCGCCACTGACCATACATAGGTAACGATGAACAAGGTAATTAAACATCATGTATTCTGTAATTAGAAAAGTGCAATTTCAATCAATCGTTTTGAGAAAGAAACACTATTTTGGAACTTGGTATTTTCTAACGATGCTCATATATAATTAATATAATATAATATAATTCATCAAGTTTAATGACCTTCATAAAAAAAAATAATATTCGGTTTTAGTAAGTTTTACTGGATTTTATTAACTATTTCTGGATTTTATTATATTTTTATCAACGAAAAAAAAATTCCAAAAAAATCTTAAAATTGATATTATTTATTTATTTATTTACGCCTATTTAGGCTTTTACATACATATATATACAAGGTGTCCGAAAACTCGTAGTACAAGCGGGAAACTGGGGAATCCTCATCACATTTGGAGTCGATTTTGTGGTATAATTTTTTTTGATTTGAGCTTTCGTTTTCGAGTAAATCGAGTCAGAAGTTGATTTTTTTTTTGGTCAAATTCTTATAAATTATTACTGACGTTCATAGTACCTAACTAATAAAAACTAATTAAAAGAAAACAAACAAAGAAATCCGGATTTAAAGCATTATTTTGAAATTATCCATAATTTTATTCCGTGTAGTACGGTCGTTTCACGGTTAAAAACAGCTGTTCATTATTTTCGCGCTTTCAAGTCAAAGTGCAATGCGAAATTTGCTGTCCCTTTCTGCGCTCGGTTCGATCAACACAATAGAAGGGGTAAGCTACTAATCCGAACGGCTTGGCCTTGAACTGTGAACTTGCGAACCAAATTCTGTACCCGAAACATACGGAAGCAAGTCCAAAAAGGTAAATGTTCAGGAGATGTTGTATGATAGATAAGAAAAAAACTAATTATTAAATCAGTTAGTTTTGTTTTAAAAAGGAGCAAATTAAACTAAATTTTTATAGTAAAGCCTTTAAAAATAATTGTTTAAAAAAAAACGCTGACTTGAGTCAACTTTTCAATTTGGGAGGCGGGAATGGGTACCGCCGCCCCGGGAACCTTTATTGGATAACCAACACCTCTGCCATAGATCACCCCAAGTGGTTCGCTACGTTTGGTGATTTAGCAGGGGTGCCGGGTTCATGGGGTGAGGTTTGTCTAGGTCTTGCAGGCGGATGACCAGGACATGCTGAACCCTAGATTCCTACCCACCCCTTAAACCCTTTTCCTTCCCAGAACTCTCCTCTCCTTCCCTTCCTTTAAAAAACCCCTCCACACAGCATCCCCAAAGATGAAATAGGCCCCGAGGGAAATTATTTTCCTCAGGGCCTCCTGTGTGGAGCTCATGTAAAAAAAAAACAAAAACATGGACTTGAGTCCTACTGCCTCTAAATGAAGTGGACTATTTTGTTATGACATGTGGTGTATTATAAAAGGAATAAAGTCCATGGTACACCCTTCTGCTTCTATGATAGTTGTTGCATCATGGTACTTGCATCCACATGCAATTTTGAAAATCTATTTTTTCTTCATAATGGGACTTCCATTCTTAACATGATAATTTACTTCAAGTCTACATCAAAAACTCATTTCTTCAAATTTCGGACTTGGACCGTTTTATCCTCGGGAACGGAAATAAAAAATGGTTGCTGACGTGGCACACAACAAACATGGCCGCCATTTGACTACAGTCGTGTTCGAACCAATTTGAACAAGCTTTTTTTATTATTTTTTTATAATGTAATAAAATTTATCAATTTAGAAGGCGGGTATGGGTACCGCCACCGCGGGAACCATTTATTGGATAACCAACACCTCTGCCGTAGGTGACTCCAGGTACTAATATCTACAGCCTGTATGTCAGACGAATATCAACAGCTCATATGTTGGACTAATATCTACGAACTTCAGAGTGTTGACTAATATCTACAGAGCTAAGATCGGACGAAAATCTATGACGGTCCTAGTGTTGACTAATATCTACAGAGCGTAGGTTGGACTAATATCTACAGAGGGCAGCTGAGCAAGAGGTTGTACGGAGAAGCTTAAATTACTTCAATTACGTAATTACTAATTACGTAAAGGCTTAATTGTTTAAAGTACATGAAGTTTTTGCATAATATTACGTATTTTGCTGTTTACGAGGACAATAATTTATTGAACATAATTTATTGGTCATAATACAAAGATATTTATTTATTTATTTATTTCGAAATACACGGCACCTCAACCTAAACTAACCTAACCTAACTCACATAGAAATAGTTATGGTAACAGACTACATAATTTAGAAGCACTCGAAATAAAGAAAGCTGTTAAAACAAAAACCCAAATCCTTAATAATCAGCTAAATGTGTCCAATAGGTCGATATTAGGGGTTTTTACATACATACATAAATAAAGTTTTTTTAAACTGCATTATTACGTTTTCCAATATGGTATACATAATTGCAAATCCAACCTATGCCAGTGCCGTAGATATTCGTCAACTTTGGTTCTCATAGATATTAGTCAGCAATTGAGCTGTAGATATTCGTACGCCCTTTGGTTCTCATAGATATTAGTTAGATTTTTTCAGTTTTTGGAATTCCTGTAGATATTAGTGGACGCCTTCGTCGTAGATCACCCCAAGTAGTTCGCTACGTTTGGTGACTTAGCAGGGGTCCCCGAGTTCATGAGGTGAGGTTTGTCCGAGTCTTGGCGGCTTTTATTTGTCTGCCTACCAGCTGCATGGCAGGAGATCGTGAGAGTGGTTGAGGCCGTACTCTCTCGAAACTCGAGCTAGTTTATACTTCCATTCAATAAATAAAGTTATAGATTTTAAACTGAAATACTCTGGCATTTTTAGTTGCTGAAACTTGAACTGATACCAGTAAGCATAATTTCACTTCTTCAGTATAACCAAAATTTAAAACAATTGACAAAAAATACAATTAATGAGTATAAACATCATACATTAATAGTGCGGTAATGAATCGGCTGCCGCGGAGCGACGCAGAGATGGTGCACCAAGCATTCACGGTTGATATCTGATGTTTTCTAGCCATAAAGTACACATTAAAATATATAACTTTACAGCTCATAGAAAGGGCTACAATCTTTGTAGGAAACATTTTTTCATAAAATGTCGGTCTGAAAAGTTCTGTGACAAAATGTAAAATTACATGCCAAAAAATATACAAATTTTTACCATTTCATACGAATTACAAACAAACGGTAAAAGTTACGACGAAAGTTAACTGAATATTAATTGTAGACAATGTTACAGCAAAGAGAATAAAAAAAAATTCAACCCGATATGTTGTTTAGTAATCGAGATAGACGTGGTTTACAAAACCCTTACACTTTTCATGTTTGGGCGGGCACAGGCGGGGAAGCAAGGGGCGTAGGAGCGGGGACTTTTGGCTAAACACTTGTCTAAATGTTAGTAGTCGATGGTGTTTCAATTGGTGTTCTACGACTTAGGCTGACTGGACTATTAAAATCATATTCCACAGCCATGGGAGGAATGAATTCATGCGTCCGTCACTCCTGGATACACTGACTCTCAGATTCCTACCCATCCCTCATACCCTTGATAGGTATACCTATTTTTGTTTGATGTCCGCAATAATTAACTCTGCAAAAATCATACCTATGCTGCTAAAATAAATTAAATAATATTCCCAGTGTTCAGCGATAATTTAATAGGACTGACCGGATATTTGTTACGCCACAAATGTATTTCGTTATTTTTCGTCAGTTTGTTTTGTCTCTTGTTGATTGCGGTCGTTGACGTATGATGAAGATTGCGGTCGATTGATATCTTTTCTTATTGAACGGCGTACAAACCCTTCATTTAACAAGGTTTAAAATAAACTGTGTGTTATTTTCATATTTAAATGTGATTAATTAAATACCCCAGATACGATTTTAGATTTTCACGGCCAAAAGTATTTTTGTTATTAGTTTTTGGGATATTATGCCGTGTTGCGCTACCCCCTTTAGCCAATGTTTCGGACACTGTTACGCTGTCCGAAACGTTGGCTAAAGAAGGAGGTAACGCAACACGGCATAATATCCCAAAAAGTAATAACAAAAATTAAATACCCTTTCATTTAACAAACATTAAAACAAAGTTTGTGTTACTTGTGTGTTATTTTCATATCTAAACGTGATTAATAATACTTGTGCGAGATCAATAAAACACCATTTCATCATAACAAACTCTAAAACAAAGTGTGTGTTATTTTCATATTTAAACATGATTAATTATTGTGCATTACGATGGAATAATGTCTTGGACGCTCACATGCTCCGCTCGGGGCTACTATCTACATAACAAAATAAACAGGTACGCTAATTAACCATATTGTTTAAAAGAGAAGAGGTGGGAGAATAAATGTTATTTTTTATGCATTAAACCGCTTACTCGTTAATACGGAATACTTTTTATCCAAACAGTTAGATTAAGCTTTATTATTACGAAAAGTGAGTATTTATGTCGGGGGAGAACAAAAAACATGCCAAAAATATGGATTTAACATTTTAATTTTGTTAAAATAAATCCACTCGCGCGGAAACGCCATGTTTCATCGTTTTTATTTTAACATTTCATCAATGCTGCCAATCATAGAAAAAATATTTTTGCGTATAACAAAGTGAATGCATTATTGACAAGTTTGTACCTGTATTTATAACAGTAGAACATGGAAAGAAATTTATTAGAATAATTACACAAACCCGCTAGACAAATCCTGCTTTGCCAACAAACCATTCAAAAACCTGGGATGTTTTTTAAAATGATGATGAAATGCGAGTTTATTTTAGATAATTTATTTTATAAGATTGGTAGGTACTTCCGACAAACGTCATATTTGATTGTCTATTAGTTAAAAAGGTAACATTCCGTATTATCCGTGCATCAAACTTCGACAACGTTGAACGTTCCGTATTATCCGTGAGGTGGAACATCTTCCATCTGTCATCATGACATTTCCGCCTTTTAAAAATTTTAACCCTAAATAAGCCGAATTTTTTTAAAAATATATATATTTTTTTAATTTTAAATTTGAAAATGCTTAAATTGAAAATCTTTATGTTTATTTGGGTTGTCTACGTGATGTAGGTTCACCAGTTTTCCGCTTGTACTACGAGTTTCCGGACACCGTGTATATATATAACAATATTAACGAAATTATACTAGTAAATAGTGCAGGAAACTACTGTTTAAAACACTTGCACAAAAATAAATACAAAGTAAAAATATTAGGTATTTAATTTGAACCACACAGTATGTAGGTACAAAATACAAAAAATCCGAAATAGTTTTTTTTCTTTCAGCCAACAAAATACTGTCAATGTGTTAGTGTTAGTCAATTTTAATAGCTTTCGCAAAATATTCCCCTATTTGATGAAAAAAACTTCAATAAGGTATGCTTATATAATAAAATTGATGTACTAAATATATCAACAACATCGGAGTATTTGTTTCCAAGCTGTTGAATCCGTCGCATAGGAGTATAATATTGACTTGTTGACTTAGAATTGCTACAATAATATGGTAGGTACTGTCTTGTGACTGACCTGCCTGGAGTATGAAAAGAAATTACATATAATAAATCAAGGGTATCAAACATTGAATTTATGATTTTATACAAACAGTTTAAATCGGAAATGATTCTACGATCAGATAATTTTATTAAATTTAAATTTAATAATTTATGTCCATATCCATGTGAAAATAAAGGCGGAGAAATGTTTAATTTTGCTTTTTAACATTCTGAAGCAGACGATGAACAATCATCATCATAATCGTCGGTGTTAAATATATTTGAAGAATGAATATCCGGAGTAATTATTAAATCGAAAACTTTCTTGGGAAAACGATTTAATTGTTTCTTTGGGGGTTGCCTATAACTAGTCATGATAGGATCAGATGTAACTAACATTAAATTAAAAACACCTTCATAATATCAGATGTAACTAACATTAAATTAAAAACACCTTCTCACGAGAACATTTTCTAGAATAGTTCTCGCGATATTTTTTTTAAATCTTTGTTCCGAGCTTCCTGAGCCTCTCTGAGACGATGGGTAAGGATTCTGCCACACTACGTTTATATTGTCAGATTTCCCGCGAACTAATCGCAAAGGTAGGTACAATTGAAGATTTAAAAATACTAGAATAATCCGCATCCTCTCGCGTTCCAATGAACACCTGTTATTAAGAAGAGCGATTATCGTCAAAAAATATCTTGTACACTTGTCTGTTAATAGATGAGCGCCTAGAATAATGTCTTCTAATAATTTTGATGCTACAGATTGAACGAAAACAATACCCCTTTCTCAAACATCAAATGAGAAAGAGATGCACTTTTCCGAAGATCTTTAGTTTTCAAGCGTTTGGATTGGTCTGAACTACATTCAAATTGTGTTTACGATCACCACGTGTTGTTTTCAGGAAAAATCGCGTACAATGTAAAACCAATCGGAGTCTCAAGTCATTTTTTTATTTTCCATCACAAATCTAGCATCATCTCGACGAGCAATAGTCCATCTTGTATCAATGCGAAATTTGAAGCCCGCGATCTTTTTACAGAATTTATCCAATTTCTCTTTAAGGCAATTGGTGAGGTTTATATATATTTTTTTCAAATATTAAAATCTTTTGACACTTCGAGTTCATAATTATGTCAAATAACTCCATTTGTCTTAAGAACAAACCCTTTGAAACCGAACCTGTGACAAAAATAATATTTATGAAGCACTCAAATTTTACAGTAAGTAAATTACGTAAAAATTACTGGGCTGCAGAAACGCAAAAATGGGCAAGATTTTTTTTTTTTTAAATATGATACGTAAATAGTTCAGCTACAAAAGTACATCAGCACATTTACTGAATATTAGGGAATATCTTACTTTAACCTTAAGTATTCCAGAAATCTTCGTAATTTTTTTAATTCACGAGATGTTTTTTTAAAAAAATATCCCAAATTTGTCGCATTAGGAAATGAAAAAAATAAACTTAACATCTTTAGTACACACCTGAAAGAATTGAATCCATGTTAAAAAAAATTGGCAGTTAAAAAAGTTATCAGTCCCTAAATGTTATATAATAAACGTGGCATTTATACACAAACGTCCTGACTGCTCGGGAAGTCAATCTTTGCTGACGTGTTTCGCAGTGACGAAACGTTTTGCTGAATTTTGTGGTATGGGGAAAGATGCGCTAGTATGTGGTGTCAAGATATATAAACCAAATTTAGTGATCCCTGCAATTTGAAATTTCGAATTGTTTCCGACGCTCCCATACTAGTAAAACCATTGTGCGGCGGGTCGATAGTTTATGCAGAATTGCAGAGTAAAACGTCCTAGAATGAGAGCGGTCCTTATTGGAGGACTGTGGACATTGGACAGTGGACAGTGGACACATGCGACGACCGGAGCAGTTAGGTTACAAATGTGCCCCGCGTGTAACGATATCATTTCTGCGCTGTTGTGATCTTGACATCGCTCGCCGCCAAAGAGCATCGGACCGTTCACATTTTGCATTATGTGCTCTCCGGGCGGACACATTGTTGAGAAATGCGACAGAGCCGGAAAAATTGAAACGTTGCTTATTTATTATCAGTTTCCATATGTTTGAACATTTCCAAAGAATCATGTATTTATCACGATAAGTTTCCATTCATGTATGCTCATCTTGAACATTTTCTATGCAATCATCGCCCGTTCACATTATGCTCTCCGTGGGGACACATTGTTCAGAAATGCGACAGAGCCGGAAAAAATTGAAACGTTACTTATTTATTGTCAGTTTCCATACGTTAGAACATTTCAAAAGAATCATGTATTTATCACGATAAGTTTCCATTCATGTACCTACCTGACATGCTGATCTTGAACATTTTCTATTCTATCGCCAGTTCACATTTTGCATTATCCGGAAAAATTAAAACCTCAATTATTGTTTATTATTTATCACTTTTCATACATTTATGTTGTTCTTGAACATTCGCGAAGTAAAATTTATTTATACATTTGATTTGAAACTCGATGAAACGGAAACGACACTAAAAAGAGACAAACACATACATATATACGATTTGAGATATAATGTAACCTTACCTACGTACAGTACCCGCGAAGCTCCATTGGCCGCTTTGATTATGGCTTTTGACTTTTCAAGGCTCCTATTCGTTGAGATTGTCTGGGTAAAGGTTTCACTTCTACCGCAGGAACTGTACTCGATTTATTTCTATTGCCAGTTGAAAGGTTCCCATTAAATGCTGATTTTATACCTATCTATTTCAGTTTTTGAACAAATTGTGACCATCAGAAGAGGACAACTATCATTTTGTTAAACTTGTCAACTGATAACAATTTAATAGAAACCTTAAGAACGTTAACCAGCCAGCGGCCGAAAATCCACATTTCCGATATTTCGTTCAACAGCACCATTCCTCTTGTCATGCTATGCTGTGCTAGAACATCTGTTCTGCCGTATGGTATTTTGAACGAGTCGTGTCGACGACTACGGCTGAAATTTTCAGGCACGTATAAGCCATAACATACCAAGAGGAATGGGCTGTCAATACGGTTATGGATTATGTTAAAACTAAGAATTGCAAGATTTGCATAACGTCTAGTTTCCAAGTTAAATCTATTTGTTGCCTAAAGTAATTCCATATGGTGCATGAATCTCGTGTACGTTCCATTCATCCGCATATAGACATACCTAAGGAACTTTTTCTGAATTTGTTCCAGCATATTAATATATTTAGCTTGGTGCGGAGTCCACACACCACTAGCATACTCCAGCTTACTTCTTATGACTCCATCGAACATGGCTATCTTGCATCTGGGTCATCAAATTGCTTACATATTCTGATGATGCAACCCAGAAGTTTGTAACATGCTGGAGTGAGCCGTGATATATGATCCGAGAATGTCAGTTTGGGATCAAAGACGATACCGAGATCTTTAAAGCTATTGACTCGGCATAATGTTTTCCCTTTAATGTTGTATTAAAAAACTATGGGCTTCTGGGAGCGGGTATATGTCATAGTTACACTTTTTTTTATATTGAATTCTTATTTGTTTTTTACTGACCATTCTGCAATAGCATCATGGTCAGATTGCATTTTTAAGCAGTCATGGTAACAGATTATTTCCATCAAAAGTTTGAGGTCATCTGCAAATAAAAGACATTTGCAATATTTTACACAAACCTGGATGTCATCTATAAGTATAAGGAACAGCAAAGGACCAAGGTTTGAACCTTGGGGAATACCTGATAACGCCGGGAATTGTTTAGATTCATGTCCATTTATTATTACATATTGACTTCTGGATTTTAAATAGGACGCGAAGAATATAAGTGTTTGTTGATCGAAACCAAGTTTGTACATTTTAAGTAGTAAAATATAATCAACTGGATCAAAAGCCTTGGCAAAATCCGTATACACTACATCTGTTTGGTGTCTCGAGTCCAGTCCGACGGCCACCAATCGCGAAACTTGAAACCGTGGATTTTCTTGGCATGAAACCGTGTTGGTTTTCTCCTAGAAATGGCATAATTTGGTGATGTAATTTCTTATAAATAATCATTTCAAATATTTTTGGTATAGTTGACAGCATAGCTACTGGTCTGTAATTCCTTATATCAGACTTGTCTTCAGCTTTGAAAATTGGGCTTACACGCGTGAGTTTCCAAGAATGAGGGAAACAACATGCTAAGATTAAATATATAGCTCAGCGGTTGACAAATGGTTTTTGACATATAAGCAATTATATTAGGGGGTATTCCGTCTGGGCCTGCAGCCTTGTCGAGCTTTAAAGTTCTAGTTAATATTTTGCGATGGGATACATTTTGCCAAAATAATAACTAAAACGGCGAATTACATTAAAAAATTATGTATTTAATTATAACGCGAAAACTGTTAATAAATAAATATGTTATTTTTTAACGTATGGTGTAAGTATTAAAATTAAATTCCTCCATTAAATGAAATGTTTCAAAATTAGAAATAACAAAAACTTTTAAATACTAGAACAATATTAATAGCATTCAGAAAATTAAACAAAAAAACGGAAACAAGAAAAAATATGTGCTTAGTCGCTGCGCACCCGAATAACGAATTTTGGCGCTGTATTAAAATATAACTAGCCGTTGGAAACAATAGTTATATTATTTCAACGTCCAACGCTGTTGAAAATAATTAGCGCCAACAGTTGAAATATAATACCTACATGCGAATATTATTCAACGCAGTCAACGATTCAACTGCCTAATAAATAAAAAGGGTTAAGAGTTTGTACTTCGTGAACAACATTACTCGATATTTTAAATGGTCTTTTGGTTATGTACGTACCTACTGCACGTTTTTTTTTATTTTCCCATCCAATACGGCCGATACTCAGCGCCATGGAACAAACAAATTTATCAACGACAAGCAAAAAAATAACCTATTGATAATTGTCAATGTTTTGTACCTATTGTTTTCAACGGTGTTGGAATGATTAAGGTCAAAAGGGTCAAGAGATCACACTTCGTGAACGATATTATACCCAATTACACAAGGTCTTTTGGTAATGTACATACCTACTGCACGTTTTATTTTATTTTCCCATCCAATACGGCCGATACGTAGCGCCATGGAACGATCAAATTTATCAACGACAAGCAAAAAATTAACCTATTGATAATTGTCAATGTTTTGTACCTATTGTTTTCAACGGTGTTGGAATGATTAAGGTCAAAAGGGTCAAGAGATCACACTTCGTGAACGATATTATACCCAATTACACAAGGCCTTTTGGTAATGTACATACCTACTGCACGTTTTTTTTTTATTTTCCCGCCCAATACGGCCGATACGTAGCGCCAAGCAACAAGCGAATTTATCAGTGACAAGCAAAATATATCTTCAACAGGATAATATTTTCAACACCGAAACCAACGTCTTCCAACAGTTTCAACTTTCAACGTTATTATAGGATTATTATTACGTGTGTATCGCGTGGGGCATAGAGATAATAATAATTAATAATACATCAATGATTCGGGGAACCACCCGTTAAAAGGGATTCCTTAATACGATTTTGATATATTTTTTGTTAGTATCGTGTCGATCTCCTATTATAGTTGCGTCAACGTCGACGTTATTTTCAACAGCTATTTTCAACAGTTGAAAATTGCCAACGATATCGACGTTGGCGTTGGATAGAATTATCGTCAACGCCCAGTACTAGTTCGAAACCGTACTTACATCGAAACGTACGTTGTATGAAATATTCCAAAGGTTTTTTTGCTTCATATGTGCGTTTCTGGATCCGCACATGCTGCGCGCCGTGTTCCTATTGGTGGATTTTTTTTTATGATGTCTTGGCGCGCTTTTTACTTGTACGGGCAAATATGGAGGCATTCACCTAATTGATGGGTCTATTTTTAATAATAATAAATAAATTGTAATCTAAATGAGCCTTGTTCGCCGTAGTTTTTCTTTGGGAGTACCTACACTGCGTAACCGCTTATCTGTGGACTCCGCCACTGGCTAAGGGGTCTTAGTCAGTGGCAGTAGTTTTCTTATTGGACTCTTACGAGAGATCATCATGGTTCTAGGGTCGCTGAAATGTATCGGCTCACTTAGGCGGCCATGGGTCATTCATACAGCGGGCTTCTCAGATGGATTGGGATTTCATTAAAATGGTTAGGGATAGGATAAAGGTAGCCTGGGGCTCCGGATGTAATAGCATTCTCGCACGGGAACACTTTAATGATATTGATTCAATAAAGGACTATGCAAGTCTTGCGCTGGACGAAGGCTGCGCAGTCAAACACGTCTTTCGTGGCATTCGTCTTCTATTGATAAATATTTAGATGCAATAAAAATAATGGGCCAGACGAATGATCGAGAGTAAGGAACAAGTTGACAAAAATGATGACATGATTCGAGAGGTTACTGTGAAGAAAATTGTCTTATGGAAGGGAGTTGCTTCGTGTGCCGTTTTTTTTAATGGAATTTGAATAAGACCGTAAGATCTTAATGAACCAGGTATAGAAAATGACGCTTGGATGGTGTGGATATTTTGGTGGAGGATTGTTAGGGATTGTAATATATATGATTGCAATAGAGTAAGTTATTAGAATTTGGGATCATCCAAGTAATGAATCAAATGCTTGAGTTATATCTAGAATAGAAGTAACAGAAGAGGGTGTATAAATTTGGATTAGTAGTAAGTTCCATGCAAGTATTTTTTTTTTTTGAAAATGCGTAAATCTTGCAAGTAGAAGGTCAACGTTTTTCATTCATTTCGTTCCCTCGATCAAAAGTTAATTTTCACCATCGGATGTTTTAAATTAATTTTTACTAAATTATTTTTGGATTTGAGGCCAAAATACCCAATAACATACTAGTATTAATAAAAATCATAATGTGTACAAATAATATCGAGTACGGATGTGAGCTATTTAATTTGTATTTTTTTTAAATTATAAAATATAGGTTTGGTCGCCGAGAAATTTTAAAAATGGTTATTTACCAAACTGTTACTGTCGCTGTTATCCCCCCGAATACATCAAGATGATAATACCCTAATAAAATCGAGGTTTTAAAATTTCCATTTTTCTCCTTCAAAACTGAACCGATTTTAAATTTTTTTTTTTACTAATTGTATTTTAGGAAAATATTCTTTGACTGTACGTTTTGTTTTTTTTTTTCTTTAAATTCTTCATCTAGTGTTTTCTGAACGTTTGTTAATGGTGTTCAAAACCAGATAATTTTAAGGATTTTTGGAAATCCTAACTCCCGTAAGAAGTAACATCATAAAAAAATGAAAACTTAACGATGCGCTAATGGTCGATATATATACATGTAATATTAAAAATATTTGCACTGTTGTCAAAATCCTGAGTTTATTGATGAATACGTTTGTATGGACAAATGCCGGACGGTTTCCTCTTAATGCTAGGTAATTTTTAAGCACAAGATAATTTCTTCTTAAGATAATTTTTAAGATAAGCATGTGCTTAACCGGAGTTTTATAAGCAAAAAACACGCAGCCATTCCAAACGTTTGATAACTTTACAGGTTGACTTGTGGAAGAAACGAGCAATATTTTAATATTCCCTTCTATCACACGTTCTGCCAAATGTCACCTTCGTCTGGCACTAAAATACATATTTAATTTCTGAATGCACCGTACGACTTAATCCAAAATATATTTCCTATAAAACTATGTGGTTCTCAAAGTATCTCTTCCTTGGAGTGAGGAAATAAAGGGCATTAGGTGGGGGTTGGTTAGGGCAATGGGATAGCGCTAAAATAAGTTATTAAAACCCTTTTTTTTAAATCATACCCTTTTGCCCGTTTATGTATTTCCAAAAGAAACATACCCAAAGCACATTGCATCGGTTCATAATTTTGTTAAAGTCGAATGACAAACAATTAAAATGTTGACGTAGTGCTTTCGTCACATGGGTAGGTATCAGTATTGCCAGACGTACTGATTTGTGCGGTGTACCGCTTTTTAAGCAAAAATACATTGTCCCGAACGGGACAGTTAAATTCGCAGTAATTATTCAAAAATTGTAGAAAACTGATAACAATACGTACATCATCAGCGATCAGATTGGCATTTCACACGAGTACACTTTGCGTGTCCCGACTTTTGCAGTGAAAACTTCTTTAACGCTGTTGTGATTTGAAACTCGTTGAAACGAAAAATAGCGACAGTAATAAGACACAAACACATACAGATGTATGTGTTTGTATTGTTCTCTTATTTAGCCAGCGAGAGAATAAGAAAGTATAATCGGTCTCCTCTTTGTGTGGTGCTTCGTAGCCTCCCCACTCTTGTCTAATTTAGTTTTCTGAAGGTTTCACTTCTACCGCTTGTGAATTGCACACTCTGTTGTTTTTATTTCACGCAGTAAAAATCCAGATTTTCTAAAATAATATTTTGGCAACGCTGGTAGGCACCTAAATAAAAAATAAAAATTCGAGTGCAGTTTTACACGCGGTAGAAGCGAAACTTCAAAACAATCTCTACTAATACTTGAAAAGTGAGGTCATAATAAAAGCTACCAATGAGCGCAGACCTATCGTAATTTCCGTTTCATAACTCAACCAATAGGAGCCTTTAAAAGTGACGTCATCAAAGCGATCAATGAGCGCAGTTGATGCTTCGCAGGTGCAGTAATCGTCGTTTCCGTTTCAATAAGAAGTCAAATGAGTAAGGATCGGCGAGCTAAATACGTAAGTTTAAGAAATTCTGTTTTAAATTGTAATTATTGTCAGTTCGGACACACAAAGCCAGCATATAATAATAAGATGCGGGAATATCAGATAACATTCCAGTTTCCCTATAAATGAGTGCATGTGTTTATTTGTCGGATGCGCCGAGGCAACCGTGACCATATTAACCGTGACAGGGACATGTTCGCCCACTCTGTGTCTGTACTGTACCTGCGCAGTGCACAGTGCGCAGTACCCGGCACGCAACCAACACGCATGCTTACATTTTGTGTGACTGCCTATATTTAATGTCTTACTCTCAACTTTACCTGAATGTCAATAATAATAATAATATATATAATCACACCTTTTTCGTGGAAGATTTTCCGGTCGTACATTCTTTCCAGATATCCACATTTGGAATACGACAAAAGATGGCTTTACCAAACATACGCCTCAAGGATCTCCTTTTTATATCGCGGTAATAATAAATAATTGGATAATTTTTATACCAGTTTTTATGAAATTTCACATCAAGGGCGCTGCGAATAGTAAAATATAATCTTCATTATATTTACTCGAATATGAATCGAAGGATGGGTTGTTATCAAATTCCTGATGATCCATTTGATGAATTTCAAAAAATTCATCAAATTCCAAAGTTGATATTCAAGTTCTGTGAAATTCCCCGGAAAGTTCCTCAGAAAATTTCTCAGTATAAAATTAGAATTTGTGATTAAAATCAATCTTAATATATAAAACAAAGTCGGGTTAGTTACAACTTAAAACTCGAGATCGGCTGGACCGATTTTGATGATCTTTGATTTGTTAGATTTATCTCCGCCCCGGATAACAGAATAACTATTAAAACATCGCAATACATTTTGTATGGAACGAATTCTCATATTTTGAAAGAACTGCAGCAATATTGTAATAAGTATAATATTTATCTGTGCGTGAATTCCAAAAATTCAAAAACCACAAATGTCAATGCGCTAATTATTTTTCTTTTGTTCGTAATGATATAATGCTGCCCCTCTTTCTTACACACTAAATATCAATAGTCGAAAATGAGACAAACGGTGAACGTATGTCCCTGCACCCCTCCAAAGGAAAAATACAATAATAATACATCTCTAAAATGAAACTCATTTTTTTTACGTAAGCTCCACTCAGGACCTGTCATCTTAGGGGATCCTGTGTGGAGGGTCTTTTTAAGGAAGGGTAGGATAGGAAGTTCCGGGAAGGAAAAAGGCATGAGGGGTTGGTAGGAATCTGGAGGTTAATGTATCCGGGAGTGAATCTATCCCTTCAACTGCGGTGCAAGGCCATTGATTCGACCGGAATTGACCTTTTTCCTTGGCCTTTCCAGCTGGACTCTTTTGACCCATTGGTCGAGAGAATCCAGCTGGAAAAGTCAAAAGGTCTCCCTCAACCAGTCTATTTCGATCTGGCCCGCCACGCAGCATGTGGGCAGACGCATCCTCCACCAAGACCCGCACAAAAGTCGCCCCATAAACCCGGGCACCCCTGCTAAATCACCAAACGTGGCGAACCACTTGGGGTGCCCTATGGCAGAGATGTTGGTTATCCAATAAACGCTTCCTTTCAAAAATTCCCGTAAGTAAGTGGAAAAGTAAGAAAATCACAAAGAATATAAATCCGTAGACAACGCCACCTCTGATACTGACAAAAACAAAACACGGACAGTTGGGAACCGATAATTGTAATTTTTACTTCACTGTGTAATTTTTTAACCTAATTTAATTCAACAGTTACTGATTCTGAGGCGGTACGAAGTTTGTCGGGTCAGCTAGTTATTAATAAAACAAAAATGTTTGGCGATCAGAATCTGGAAAATGATATTTTAATATTCCACACATTTGTTAACGGTGTGAGATGAATTTATTTCTGAATTATGATGTTTCTTTTGTGTTCACATTCATGGGAGGCGGGTTTGGATACCGCCGCCCTGGGTACCATTATTTGGATAAACAACACCTCTGCCACAGATCACCCCAAGTGGTTTGCTACGTTTGGTGACTTAGCTTAACTTCCTCTCAATTTTATAAGAAAAACTCTCTTTTTGTAACTTTTGAAGGTTATTCCCATCAATGTAATATATCATTGAAGAAGAAGACAATCATGATAATCTAATCGAAATATGAAAGAGAACGCGACACAGAAAAACAGACAAAGATAATGGTCGCAACTGGGACTCGAACCCAGATCCTCTGGATAATTTTCAAAAGTTATAAAAAGAGAGTTTTTCTTGTAAAATTGAATATTCATTTATACTTTTATAAAAAGTCAATAGTTCCATATAAATAAAATCGGATATATTTTTCCGTGACGCTATCCAGGCTACAAACCAATTCTTAGAATGATTATTTCCAATAAAAAGGGGCAATGATATGGAAAATAAATTAGTTGAAGATAATATGGTTAATTATTATTTTTTTAATTTATAAACTAACGTTTAGACAAGATTTTTATGCATAGCACAAAGGGTAACAATTATTACAAGCAATAATTGTCAGGCTGACAATTATTGCTTGTAATAATTGTTACCCTTTGTGCTATGCATAAAAATCTTGTCTAAACGTTAGTTTATAAATTAAAAAAATAATAATTAATATTTAACAAGTTTAAGTATTTCCCCAATAAATGCAGACATAATTTGTCTCGACGCCACCTAGCGAGGGATTTAACACTAACAATGTCTTCCTCGCAAAAATAAAGTTGGTTGTTTTCAGGTGGAAAAAATATAACAAGCAGTAATTGTTGAATGAAACACTAGTATATATTGAATTATTTGGCGGGTATTTGATAAGCCGCCATAGCTCAGTGGTCAGAGCATTCGACCGGCAATCGGAAGGACACGGGTTCAAGTCCCGTTGGCGGCAAGTATCTTTTCTCGGAAGATTTTTCAATGTAAATGAGTGTTTCAGGCTGACAATTATTGCTTGTAATAATTGTTATAATATGGTTAATTCTAAAATTTGAGATTGACTGTTATGACGGTTTGACAGTAGGGCGGGCGCAATGGCGGAATTGGTAAACGCACGTCCCGGATAGACAGAGGCTCTGGGTTCGAGTCCCAGTTGCGACCATTATCTTTTTCTGTGTCTTGTTCTCTTTCATATTTTCGTTCAGATTATTATTATTATCTTCTTCTTCAATAACTTCCTCTCCTTTCTTTCCTAAAAAGACCCTCCACACAGCATCCCTAAGGATGACATAGGTCCTAAGGGAAATAATAAGACAACTTGAATAGAACTTTCACAGAACTTGATGAGTGTTTGGAATTCTGGGAAACACAAACATAAAACAAATATTTTAATTATTTATTTAGAAATAAAATTCCAAAGTAACCTGTATGCCACATAAAATCCATTATACAATCAGTTAACGCGATTTAGGTGAATCGTAATTCTTCCATCACTCGTCAAGTTAACTTTAATCGTCAACAGTTAAATTCTGACAACAATTTTATGTGTTCTTCACCTAATAGGGCATTTACTTCAAACATTATGGATAAACACTGTAGTCGGTACTTAAATTGAATGCGCTTTGTAGGTACATGTAGGACATAATACGATATATGTTATTACGATGTTAAACTACTCATCGTTTAAATTTGTCATAGAAGCCATACGGTGAAGGTAGTTAAATATTGTCGATGATTTTAGCCTTACCTTCAGAAATTCTCAATCCGTGGGCCGCTAGCCTAGTTAAGGGTTATTTTATTTATTTATTTCATTATTTTCATATTACATTTGGTTATAATACTGACGTATTGCCTATCTCACTTGGTGTGAAACGCCTGTGTTGAGGTGGCAATTTACAGAGTGGTTATCTATGATTTTGTTTAAGTAATATTATGAAAAATACTATGAAAGTGACAGGTTGATATAAAATCTTTTTTTTCTTTAAATATATATATATATATTTTTTTTTTTTTTTTTCTTTTTTTTTTTTATTATTATTATTGAAACATTTATTATAATTACAATTTTACAACTAAATATTTTTTTTACAGGTTTTTTTTTACTACCCTTCCATTAAAAGCATTTGCTTGTGTATGGAAGGGGAGTGGTATATAATATATATATAATTCAAGTATGTTTATTTATTTATTTATTTACGCCCTAGTGGGCTTTTACAAGGATAGATAATAATAGTTAGGTAGGTACGTAGTACACAATTATAATGATTAAAATAATAATAAAAAATAAAATTAATTAAAATCAAAATCATACATTTCATTAAAGTAATTATAAAGACTTCTTTTTATAACTAATACAGAATCTGCAAACATGTCTACAATATTCCCAAATTTATTACCAAAATGATGTAATCTATTTATAGGTGTATGAGCCTCATAGTTTGTTTTAAAATTGTCACAGAAGAAGGTAGCACATTGCCTCGTATTTCTGGTCGGTACGTAAAATTTTATTTTGGCGAGAATTTCAGGGTTGTCAATGCGATTATTAATGATTTTATTTAATAGTACAAGGTCAGAGATGATCCGCCTATCTGACAGCGTAATTAAGTTTAGTTGTTTCATCAAAAGGACATAGTTAATATTTTGAATTAGAATATTCTGCTTCAAGTTAACAAATCTTAAAAATTTGTGCTGTACCCTTTCAATATTGTCGGAATGTATTTTATACAATGGGGATCAAATGGGCGAATTATACTCTACCTGGCTTCTTACTAAAGAAGTGTACAATATTTTCACTTGCTGTTCTGCATATAAAACCAAGCATTTTTATAGCTCTATTTGTTATTTCATTTACGTGCAAAGTAAATGTTAACTTTTCATCAAATATAACACCTAAGTCCCTGATCTAAGTGACCGGTGTCAATATTACATTATTTAAAGAGTATTCATAAGTTACGTGACTTTGGATTTTATAAAAACGAATAACTTGGCACTTTTGAATATTAAGAAATAGCGAGTTGATCACACACCAATGAAACAATTTATCTAAATTAGATTGTAAAATATGGCAATCCTCTATACTACGTATCATTTTATATATTTTTAAATCATCAGCGAAGAGTAAAACTTGTACATCTTTAAATATACTAACAGTGTCATTTATAAATAATAAAAAAAGAATTGGTCCGAGGTGAGATCCTTGTGGAACCCCACTTGTGGCTTCGAAGATATAGGATTCTACAGAATTTATTTTAACACAAAGCTTTCTTTTACTAAGATAACTATTAAACCAGTTCAATAAGGTTCCTTTAATGCCCAACATTATTAGTTTATGTACAAGAATATGTCATATATATATATATAGAAGATTGCAGTAGGTACGTATAGTAGGTATAAAGGTAAGTATGTTATTAAATACTCGTAATTTCTAAGGGTTGCAAATGTCATTTTAAAACTTAACTGTTTAAAGTATTTATGAAGTGAATGTATGGAAAGAACTATGCTAGTTTTAACCCCTCAGGCCTCGGGTCTATTTTGTCGGAAGGTCAAAATATTTACGCTTTTCAAAAAATCTAAATAAATGGAATATTTCGAAACGCATCCGAAAATTAAAAACTGTTTTTGAAAGGTGATAAAATACGATTTCAAATTTCATTATTCAAAATAAACATTTAATTTTTGAAGTATAATTTTTTTTAATGGAAACCTAAAAAAGTTTTAATATTGACTGATCTTACGTTTTTTCCAACTAAAATTACTAATAACGAAGCACACTCACATATTTTATTAGGCAAATGTAGTATAATCGTTATCGAAAACTCACTTTTTTGTCGTTTCACATAAAAATCTTATATATAAAAATCGCGAGTCATGGTGTTTGTGGTTGCACTCCTCTGAAACGGCTTGACCGATTTTCATGAATTTTTAAATGTATATTTGATAGGTGTGAGAATAGGTTTTTAAGTATATTTTATGCCTCTAGGTGATTAGGTGTCCCTATCCAGAAAAATAAATTCTATCTTTTTGACAAAATTTTTAATTTTGTTTTTTTTGTTTTTTTTGTTTTTTTTTATTTGGAATCAAAAAATACTTATGACCCCAAATTTTAACCTTCCGTTTCCCACCCTCCTATTTTTTAATCGCGATTTTAGTATTTTTGTATGAACAAATTTAACTGCCTTCCAGTGTCCGTGTCAAACATAACGAAGTTATATATGTTGTTGAATAACAGATGGCGCTACGTCCGCCTCATCGAACTTTCATCCACGCATGCGCAAGACATTCACGAGAAGCGTCGCGTCATTGTGATATTTTCATTCGTCATCACGTTCTCGCGTAGGCAAACCATCGAGCTTATCTGTGTTGGCTAAAGACGGACTGACAAAACATATCGTACACACAATTGCTCTTCGAAATTCATATTGATTTTCTTTATTTCATTTTCCTACTTTAGTTGGTGTTTTTTATTTTTATCGGCGGTCATCGTCTACAGCGCTCCATTCCTCTTTCTGTGAAGAAACCATATCCACACACTTACAATACATTCGTTATTTTTTATTTAACAACCAAAATTTTCCCTAGAAATAATTTATATGGCAGAACAACGTTTGTCGGGTCAGCTAATAATTAATAAAGATCTCCCAAAGTTTCGTTTTTTTTTTAAATTGTCATCCAAACTTTGCTTTCATAAGGGTGTACAATTAATTATTTTCTGTTTAACTTTTTTATTTGAATATAAAGCGTGGTGCTTTCTCTTTCTAACACTGTGTAGATCGTATTTGTAACTATGATAGTAAAGGGGACACGACAATTTCTATGAGACCTGCGTGAGCTGTTCTGAAAAGCGAACAAATTAGCCTGAGGGGTTAAGTAATTTAAAAATAAAACTTCCATTATATTTTGTGTAATAAAGCAAATTTTAATCATTTTAACGTTGGGTTTACAATAAGTCCATATTGAAACCCTAATTTTTAACAAACTTAAGAGTGTCTACAATGTTTAAAAAAGAAATTTATTTATTAATTAACGCCCTTTTTCTGGGTTTTTACGTAACAGTAGTAAGAAATATACAGTATTTATTGTAAATAACTGAACTGCCTCAGCAACAATATTTTATATTTGTTTAAAGATAAATTGAAGATGTCCACTGACTTGATACAATTGTTTCCCCCCATTAGATGAAATGTGTATGAAATGCTGCATTTTTAAATTGTACCAATAAATTAATTGCACTTTGTAATCATATTGTGCTTTTTAAGGTACAGTACACATTTATTTAGCCATAATAATAATGATAGCCGTTATTCATTGTTTATAATAAACTTTTCACATTTATAACACTTATGTCTCCCTGTCTGTATGTCACTAGTTGACAAAGGCCTCCTCCAACTGTCGCCGTTTCTCTCTATCATTAGCTACTCTTGTCCATGTACCACCTGCTATGGCTTTGATGCAAAACCCACCGTCTAATTGGTCTACCTCGTTTTCTCTTCTTGTCACTTGTGAACTAATTCATGACTAATTTTGACCATTTTTCCCTTCCTCTGATTGTGTGGCCTGACCACTTCCACTTTAGTTTTTTTATTGTTTTTGTATGACATCTTTTGTTCTTGTTTGTTTCTTAATGGTTTCAATTTGTATTCTATCGGACAGTCTTTTCCCTATCATACTTTTTTCCATGGAGTTTTGACATGTTTCGAGCTTTCTATTGTGATTTTTTGTGAGTGCCCAAGTTTGGCAACCATAAGTAAGTACAGGAAGTATGCAGGTATCAAAAAGTTTCCATTTGAGAGTTTTTTTATTTAGCCTAAGGTTTATAACAAATATATGTCGTGTTTAAAGTAAAAAAAAATTGTAACGAATAGGAAAATGGTCTGGGAAAACTAGGTAGTAGGAACCTACGTATCTAAAAGTAACATATTTCGCCCAAATTAATTCTGTGTTAAATGTTATATAATTTATTTTTCCAAGAGGCCTGCCTGTGTGGAGTTTTTTGCATTTAAAAAATCTATACATTATTCCTAGGTTAGGGTAGGGGGCAAAGTTTAACGCTCTGTGCATAAGTGTGTTGCTGTGTTTTAACATTAGAGAATCTTTGCTGTAGTTCAGCGTTTTTCAACCTGTGGTACGCGTACCCTTTGGTTACGCGAAGAAAAAATTGCATGAATTGTATTTGTGTGACTTGATTGTGAAATCCATGTTATAATGAAAGTATTAACAAATTACAAATAAATCATATTTTTCATCACAAGTGTACACAAGATAGACATAGGGTACGGCGTACAACAAATTTTTTAGTAAGAGTCAAGAGGTGCGCAGGCTCGAAAAGTTTGATAAGCGCTGCTGTAGTAGATTTACGATCAAAAGTATTTACTAGGCACATAATATGTTGTTAATTAATATTGTCTTTGAACCAAGAAATAAATAACATTTTATGAATAATATTTTCTGCCACAGAATGTGTTACTTGAAATTGATTGCGGAAATATTTACATTCCCCAACACAACTTAGCTGAAACTATCCAATATTTCTTACTGAAAACAAAATTGACACCAAAGGTTTTTATTTTTTATTTTATTATCATTGGAAAGGATATTTACATTGTCTTTTTTCCCCGCCGAATAAAATTAACGATATTAATGGCATTTTTATTTTACTTTTATGTTGACGAATATTTTTATACCGATTTAAATTATGCAATTTTTGATTTGCCGCCAAAACAATCATGTTCGTACGGAGGGCGGTTGTGACGTCACATCGGCCAACATTTGTAGAGGCAGTTCTCACAGCCGTTTTAGCAGTCAGTGGCGTTAAGTAGGTACATCACAACCAAATAAGAATAAAAAAATGTTTGACCGTCAGAATCTGGAATGATATTTTAATTTGTAACATTTTTAACAGTGTGATATGAATTTATTTCTTAACTAGCTGGTATACCCGGCTTCGCTCAGGGAGTTGATATGAGATTGAACTGACGTTCGAACCTACGGCGGATTTCGATTTATATTCCCCTATCAAAGGGTGGCCCCAGCCATACAAAAAAGGCTTCGAATGGACCAAAATGTTACAGGCTATTCCACAACATTCCAGATGTTCCGGGATGTTCTGGAATGTTATCGAATACTCTCGAATGTTTTGGACTGTTCTAGAAGTTTCTAGAGGGCGAAACCAGCTTACATCTTCAAAAGCATGCCCTTTAGGCAAAAACTGGAACCTTCTTCATGGATGGGGGCTACCACATACGACTCCCTTGATCGTACCGCGACTCGTTTCCGAGTTTTAGCGGAATGCACACTATTGTACACTTTCTTTTATAATATGTGTATTGATTATTGTGTTTCTTTTGTGTTCACATTCTTTGGGAACAGCTTTCACCAACACACCTGTGTTTAGTGTTATCAAGTTCCTCACAACCTGCTGGATATCATATCAAGTCATGTCACCGTTTGAGCCAGCCGCCATCGAACCAAGTCAAGCAAGCCAACCCCCCCAGGTCGAGCCATGATTCAATAATAATTATGAAGGTGCACTTCATCACGGCGCTGAGCGTCCACCGATACATTTAATAGTCGTGTCCGTCCAGGATTATCAGGACGTACCGGAACGTTGGTCGCGAAGGACCGCCGATACAAATCAAACTTGTCATGCAATAGAGGCATTCTCGTAGGCTCTATACTCTATACGGCCGATCTTACAGCTTGACAATGATAACTTTGCAGTCCGTCGCGTCGCATTTTGGATATGAAATAGTCTTAACTTGGAAAAATGATCTAATATCGGATTTTTATTGTAATTTTGTTTAACTCTCGGTGAGCCAGGGAAAAATGACGAGTGCACGCATTACGCCAGCTGACGCAATTTTCGTAATAACTTGTTTTTTTGCAAAATTATGTTTTTGTAAATCGTATCGTTCTAACAGATAATCCGTTTATATATTTTTAAACATTGTATACATCTGTACTATGTAATTTCCCCAGGATATTTACTTATTTCGAGTTATGAGTCGTTTTTTTTCACAATTTTTTTTTATCAAGAAATACGAATCTATTCGTGAGTTTTATTATATTTTCCAGCTAAATAAGCGTTCTTTACAATAAAAATAAGGGGGTATTTCACCAGCCTCCTGATAGCGGCGTATCCATACGATACTGATTATTAATAAATAAACAAATATTTGCAATGGGTAAATAAACGGCCAACTCATCCTATATATAGCCAGTAGCGAATAGTAAACTCAAACTTAATAAATCGTGTTTAATTAATCAAAAATTTATTTAATTATCTTATATTTCGTTTATGATTTCATTATCGTATGGATAACCTATGAGGAGGATGGTGAAATACGCCCCAAGTCATATAAGGCTTTCCTGTAAATAAATACAGTAATTGACTTTTGAAAATCGGAATTGTGACATTTGGAAACGTAATTTGCGACACGCTTTTTAAAAGACAAATTAAATATGTTTTACTGTAACGAAACGATAAGCTATAATGTTATTAAGATAATTTTTTTCATTGCCAAGCGAATAAGTTTTTAATAAAATAAATTTTTAAGGTTAACAATATCATAAAATTGAGGCTATTGCGGTGATCAACTTGCAAATCCACTGATGTTAAATAAAGTGTTTAATTAATTATGTATAATTATGTATAACATTTATTGATTCCACATCATCAGATCACATCACATCATCGACTTCTGCTTCTTCTGGTTCCTCCTCTTTTCGGAGGTTGGCTATCATCTTTAGTTATCTTTACCCTTCAGGCTCAAGAATAACTACGGAATAACACTCGCACAAGTCATGTAGATTACAAAACCACCAAGTGTAGCGTTTTTCTCTGCTAGGTCTTCTCGATTGTTGAATTGCTCTTGAGGTGATTTTTCATAAAAACGGTGTTCTACAAATGTTATTATTATTATTGAATATTCTCCCGAATTATCAATTATTTGATACAAACTATATACGTATGCTTTTTACGTCATTCCGGATTAAATAAATACCTAATAATAAAAATGTATTATTATTAAAACACAGCATCCAATTAAACATTATACCAATTTTTTTTTACATTAGCTCCACGTAGGAGGCCCTGAGGAAATGAATTTCTCTCAGGACCTATATCATCCGTATGGAAGGTATTTTTAATGAAAGGGAGGAGAGGAAATTGGTAGGAATCTGGGGTCGATGTGTCCAGCAGTGACGTACGTATGAGTCCCTCCCTCCCACTGCGTTGCAAGGCGATGGATTCAAAGGAGAGGTCAAAAGGTCTCCCTCAACCAGTCTCTCGATCTAGCCCGCCAAGCAGAAGGTGGGCAGACGCATCCGCCGCCAATATCTAGACAAACCTCACCCCATGAAGCCGGGCACCCCTGCTAAGTCACTTGGGGTGACCTACGGCAGTGGTGTTGGTTATCCATTAAATAGTTTCCGAGGCAGCGGTATTCATATTCGCCGTCCAAATCTCTTTTCGTGTGTTTTCTCTTATTTTAAAACATCACAACACCGCTTAAATTGGCGGCAGCTCACTGTAATGATGAAATTATAAGGTATTTTTTAAAAATCAATCAACGGCAAAAGCTGGAAAACTAGAATAATAGTTCGTTTTCTTACTTTTCAGCGGTACATTTTATCATATTTTTTGTACTTATTGTTATGTTTGGAGTGCATTGCGTAGCAATGCCCTTTTTTTTACATGTATACCGCACAAGAGTCCCAACTGCTCCCGTCTGGAGCCAGTGGGACTATGGCATCCCCAATTGGGGTATGTTGTGGGGCTGTTGGTAGTGGGGAGGGGAAGGCGATAGGGAAGAGGAAGGTGAGGAAGTACCTGGCTATTCAGATCTGGTCACCAAACACGGCTAAACCCATTTCAAGCAACGTTTCAATTCTGAATGGTGGTCTCACACCAGGGCGATACTGAGAGTATCTTCCACTCTGGAACGTGCAGCAAATATACTATATAATTTTTTTTAATGAATAATTGTGAAATGACACAAATTAATCAAATAAAATTTATTTGCCACGCCGGGATTCGATCCCGCGACCTTCGGAGTGCCAGTCAAGAACCTTACCACTGGACTACGCCGGCCGTCAACACCTTCTGAAATAAATTATTGTTATTATCATAAAACAATTAACCATGAACAACAACAAAAACATGGCGTTTTTAACCTATCCTCTGGTGGCCTGCAAAGATATCATTGTCAAGCTGGGCACATTTGTATGCATTGGCTGGGTTGGTATAAGTGACCATTTATATGCATTGCAAGGGCTTGCCGCAGCGACCATAAAATCAATTAAGAATATTAACTTAATTGATGTTCCGATACCCGAAACACATAAAGCAAAACTGCCGACGCGATATAGCGTTATAGCGATATAGCAGACGGCGGATGGCGGGTCGTGGACAATGTATTAAATAGGAATTATGTTCTATGGGAGTATTCTATGATAGTGGGACTGGATTACATTATGCGACAGGATATTGCTAAGAATCTTGTCCAGAAAATTGTTTAACCCGTTTCATCAAAGGAGTCCATATTTAATTTTTCACGTGTAGCAAACACTTTGTGGGAATACATAATTATAATAATAAAAACAATAATATATTTTTGTACTAATTCCATTTTATTATTTCTTTATCCAACCGGTTTCGGTTCATCCTGAACAGTATTTATTTATTTATTGTACCATATTTGTCACAGCTCACACAGGCCTCATAGAAATCGGTGTGACTCCCTTACTGTGATAGTGAGAAGTATGAACTAAACAGTATTGGAAATATTTTCGTTATTTGTTTTTGGGTTGTTATGCCGTATTATCTCCTTCTTTAGCCAACGTTTCGGACAGCGTTGCAGTGTCCATCATCAGGGCAGATCCGGTAGATCCGGCAGATGTGTATTGGAAATAGAAAACAACACGCTTAATCACAAAATAATTAAAAATGTACACCTTTACGAATCCGAAGTTTCCGACCGCAATTTGAAAAAAAATTATGCAACTTTGAGAATTTTTATGAATTATTTTATATGAAACTGTAAAAAAGTGAGTTGATCATAACGTTCATAATATATTTGCCCAATTAATTATCTATGTGATTTTATTTATTTTCGTCTTATCGATTTTATCATTTTCGATTCGATTTATTTTAGTTAAAAAAAGGTGAGGGGAACCATTTTTAAAACTTTTTATGTTTGCATTTAAAATATTTATATTTCAAAAATTACATATTGCTTTTAATTATAAAATTTGAAAGCGTTTTTCACCACCTTTCCAAAACAGTTTTTAGTTTTCGGATGAAGTCAGAAATATTCCGTTTATTTGAATTTTATTCCAGAAAAACAGAAATATTTTGACCCTTTGTCAAAATACGGTCGAGGCCTGAGGGGTTAACTTGTAGAGTCTTTTTTAATACAAAATGATCATAGGAATATTTAGCAAACTCTTCAATTAAGTCGGAATTAACACCAACGTCATTGTAGAGAGCATTGCATTACATACGTATACGTACATAGTATATTACTTCATCTGAAATGTGATGAAAATTCACTTTCCGGAAAGCTTATGACATGGTTGATTGATTCCCGAACTTTCAGTATTTTATATAATTATTGCATGTGTAGCAGAATCCTGCCGTGATTTTTTCCAATTTTCTACAGCAAAAAGTTATCTTATTTATAATTCAAATCTCTTTACGTAACTAACGGCCGTTTCCAACTTTTCGATCGAATCAGTCTCCGATCAACTAAGTGATTTGTTTAGTAATGCTCGATTCGGCTGTCGGACGGAGAGTTGCTCTGGGAAGAGCGTATTTGTGCATTTGAGGAGTGTCGAACCAAAATTTCGGCTCAACAGTTGATCAGTAGGATTGGGAACAACGACTGTTAGTAAGTTTATCTTAAAATTACTCGTCAGGAAAAGAGCTACAGTTAGAATAACAGTGGATGTCTCAGTATCACCCTGGTGTGAGACCACTATTCAGAATTGAAAAGTTGCTTGAAATGGCTTTAGCGTGTTTGGTAACCAGATATAAATAGTCAGGTACTTCCCCGCCTCCTTCTACACAATCTCTTTCCTTTCCCCACTACCTACAACCTCACAAAATACCCTAATAGGCCACTTGCATCACATTTATTTAAATTTTTTCCGGTTTAGACAAATATTCTAAGACATTCTGTATTTTTTTTAATCGTATTTTTGAAACCCTGGGGATTTTTTGAAAATTTCAATCCGAAAAATCAGACCATTTTTTATAAACCGGAAAGACGGGACATAATTTTATAGGTGCGAAAAAACTATAATTACGTAGCCGAAAATCATTTTTTAAAAAAAAGAACGTTTTCCACACGAATGGCACAAGAGAATAACGAGGCATACCAAAAATATTACATCTCATAATTTTTTTTTCCTTGATCCATCTTATTGATCATAAATTATTATAATGTACAACGTATATATTACTAAATCCAATGTAATATACTTGTACTTGTAAATTATAATAATAATAAGAATATTATAAAATTTGATTTTGTTAAAATCAGAACCATAACCATTATACCTCTAAAACACATACCAACTTCTAAAATGTACGGGGTTCTATTCAGAACTTCTAAAATGTACGGGGTTCTCTTCTGTCAAAAAGTCAAACCAAATGATAAGTTCGCAGAGAACAAACAATAAATCTAGTGAACGAATTAAAAAATTCGCCTGAAATCAAAGTGATGCCATATTAAAAAAATAAATCAGTGTGGAATTTTACAAAATTAGTAGGAACATTTTCGGAGACGCGACATTTTTATGTAGTGACGTCACGAGCCCAAATAATGGATTTATTTATTTAAAAATAAAAAAAACTACATTTCTAACAAATTTTACTAACATTTTCGCAATCTTAATAAAAAGATCTATCCACTCGATTTTTTCCAAGTCGTTATGAATTCAATGCAAGTGGCCTATTGGAGATGACTCTTGTGTGGTAATTCACATAAAAAAAATTAGATGTGTTTTTTTCTGTGCTGGTATATATGTACCTAACTATGTAATACTAAATTGTTACCATTATGTGTACCCTCAACATCCGCTATCTCAGGACCCTTATTATTTAAACAATATTAATAGTGCAAAAGAAGCTCGAACAGGTCGATATTATTATTGATTGGCTTATTATTGGAGTAGTTTTTTTGCGGCCGCCGCTAGGTTGGATGACAAGTTTGTATGAATTTTAATAGGTAGGAACTCGGCTCGGTGGGTTAGTCGCTGGGTCGCTTGCAACAGGTCCTGGGTTCGATTCCGGTCCTCTTGAATACATCACCGACCTGCCCCAAGCTGATTTTGAATAGCCTAGCCGGCGGAAGTTGTAAACAAGGATAGCTATCCAACGTGAACGCCTTGTTTGCACCGGACGTCTTACAAACCGTCCTCGGTTTGTATGCGCTTTTTTCTGTACTTATAGCGATCGCGTTTTGATTTTGAGTACGAGGGTTTTCTATTAAATTTGTTGTTTTCGTACAGGTATTAAATATGTTTGCCTAGAAGTGCCAACGACTTGGAATTTCACATGTTTTCGAGTGCTATATAGTTGTTATTTTGTATCTTGTATACTTATACGTAATTTTTGGAGTCTGAGAACTCCCGGAGAATTTTTTAATTTTATTTTAAAATTAATCGCTTTATTTATGCTGGAATAAAAATTACATAACAACCCGCCATTTAGCCAGTTATTTAGCCATTTGCTATTTTTCTGGCTTCTATGTGTCATTTTCTTAGAATTTTTCTAGATGCGAAATATCAGGTTCCATCAGGACAGTGTTTGTTCTACAATGCAAGCGTGCTATTGGAATGTTAAGGTGCGATGAATTTAACAAGTTTGAGAATAGGAGGTCTAGGAGAAAAATGTTAAGGATGGGTTGTTTAAAAATTTTTTAACAGTTCATCAAATATTTGAAGTTTAATTTCGAAAATTCTTTTCAAGTTCTGTGATTATTTCAGTTTTGTGAAGCTACTCTCCTATAATTTTATAAGAACAGAACTCGAGTAGAACTTACACAGAACGTGAAAAATAACTTCAAATATTTGATGAATTGTTATCATTTTTTGAAACAACCCGTTCTAAGAAGAATATATTGGTTTTTGAATCAAAGTCTCGTATTTGATAATGCTATCCTATTGTTTTCACAATACTAACATTTCTAACCCTCATATTTATATTGCAACATAATTTCACGATAATTCAACCAAAAATCTCTGACTTCATTTCCGCCATTAGAATAACGCACCGAAATACCCTTCTTTGGCGCGCAGCCTTTCCAAGAGCTCTCTGGCCGCAGAGTAATGGGCAGGATTCCAACTGTCATACAAGCGCTTGAGAGATGATGAACGCAAGCATATTGATTCATACGCAACCTCCACACAACTAGATTCCACATCCATCACCGTTTTTCAATCGGCCTGACATTCTTTGCTAACAAGTTTTTTCTGGTATAAGCATTATGATTATTCTCCGCTGGCCTGACGTGTCGTTAGTATCCGTTTGCCGACATTTTGGTCGTGATTATTGAAAAAAAATCATTATGCAGAGGGTCGTACACGTGTTCATCAACATATCAGATTTATATTGGGTTAACCTTTTTGACAGTTTAATTTCAATTGAGAAAGTATTTTATTATTCTACGTACGAGTAAGATGACAAAGCTTTGCGAGTTGGGTTGCTTACTAGTGATGTGGAGCTGATCTTGACTGCAGTGCTGTGATTCTGTAGAATGCGATGCGAAGCTGTTGATTCTTTTTGCAGGATTTTGGAGTTGCAGAGGATCAGAAGGATGCGTGTTCCTATCACGTCGGGGTCACCAATATAGTTGGATGCGTGCCAATCTTACCAAATTGACACTTCTATATGTGTCACGGGAGTTAAATGAGAAGATGGATTAATTATTAACGGAGATTCACTTTATTTTAAAATGTTGAAAACACAATGACGTGACACAAATTATATTCAGAAAGTGCGGAAGGGATTAGCAAAGCAACTTACAGCCAGGAAGTTCGAAATGGAATAATTTGTAGCTGTGATCCGAACCAGATTTCGGCTGTGCTTTGTGTTGTCAACCTCACATATTTATATATGTGAGGTTGACAACATTAAATAATTCACTAAATGCCTTGCCAGTACCCAGTACCTTGCTACAATAGGACTAATTGGTATTAAGTCATATCGGAGCTTTACCACTTTTTGTCTGCATTATTATTTCTCACAAATCTCTTTCTCTTGCAGTTTATATAGTAATAACACGATGTCAAAGTCAATAAATTGTGCATTTAATTCCCACGGGAAAGAACGTTACGAAGTCGCTCTTGATTTTACACTAGTCCTTGTCTGTCAAGCATTTTTTCTCGTAGAATGTCTCCGAAGCACCCCCTGACAGCTGTTACGTTGGACTACCTCTCCTCTCATGTTGGCCTAGTTGAGAAATCTTCTGCCTTAAATGCCCCAAAGTGAGTGATGGTATCGAGATGGCCCAGGCGTATCATCGAGGTGGTCATGTCAATTCAGATTCCCGTCCAATCTATCGTCTTTCGTCCACTGACTACATTTTAAATATATTCTCCGTCGATGGCATAATGTGGAGAAATGCTTTCAACTCAATCTGTCACTGTGTATTTACTGTAGAAACCCTCACATTATTTAAATATTTATTTTTAACTATTGAAATGTCTGCTTTTTTGTCTCTATTTTAATCTCTTTTTTAAGATAGGTATTAATTAGTTTTTACAATTGTTCTGAGACATTAAGGTTCTATTAGAAGTTTCAAAAAAGAAGAAAATTGAATAAGTTTTAAGATTTTCACGGCCAAAAGCATTTTCGTTATTTGTTTTTGGGGTGTTATGCCGTGTTGCGCTACCTCCTTCTTTAGCCAACGTTTCGGACATCGTTGCAGTGTCCATAATCAGGGCAGATCCGGCAGATCCGGTAGATTACATCTACCGGATCTGGACACTGCAACGATGATCATGGACACTGCAACGATGTCCGAAACGTTGGCTAAAGAAGGAGGTAGCGCAACACGGCATAACACCCCATAAACAAATAACGAAAAAGAAAATTGAAGTTGATTTAAATGGGAGATATATAAATTCTAATGATAGAGTGAGCGCGCTAATATAATAAAAAAATATGTAATTAACCCTCCGTACCTTGGGCATATTTTGTCAGAAGATCAAAATATGCCCTCTTTGCAATAAAATCAAAATAAATGGAATATTTCTGAATGTATCCGAAAACTAAAAACTGTGTTTGAAAGGTGATGAAACGCGCTTTCAATTTTTATAATTCGAAATAAACATATAATTTTGAACGTAAACATAAAAAAGATTTTAAAAAGCGAAGAAATTAGACTGAGGGGTTAATAGGCGTAAGCGGCTGTTGTGAAAATATTTAATAAAACCCGACTAAGATCTATGCCACACATAGCTATAAAAGATAAAAGATCGTGTGGCTTGGCGTATTTCGGCATATCGCTAGCCGTACATTCCCAATGTTAGTATATGGCGAGCGATGTGCTGAAATAGGCCAAGCCAAATGATCATTGATCTTTTATAGCTGTGTGTGGCGTAGGTCTTATTCAAAATAAAGCAAAAATCTCTCTACATCTGAGTTAAGTAGCAACTAATTGAAGAAACACAGATTTTTTTTCATTCCTGTCACATGTTAAATAACAGAACCAAGAGGCGAATTCCCGTTCTTTATCCTTAGCTAAGAATTCGCCTCGATATATTTTTCGTAATTTCTGAGTACGTGCCTTGCGATTTTTTTGAACTTTGTCGTTAGAAATACGGATTTCGGGGTCTTAAACACTTAGCAAAACTCGCTATTTTCAGCCTACACAAATTCACTTGTGGCTTGTGGGGGATCTAGGTTCCCCATTAATTTATGCTTCATAAAAATTAAGTAAGGAGCACTTTTTTTGGGATTTATTTATTTAAAATTAATGAAAGACATAATAAATCCAAGAAAACTAGTTTATTAAATTTTTTACTCAAACATGTCACATTTATAGGATTTTCAAGCAGAGTCATCTCATTTCTCGATCGAGCAGGATCTCTTAGGCCAGCACAATAATGTTTTGCGTTCGAACTCGTGACCGCGATTTCAATGTTTTCTCCTATTTGTACCTGTTTTTGCCATAAAATGCATTAGAGCTACTGTCACTAAGATTTGCATTATTCAGGCTTTCATCTTCCGTGTCACCAATGCATAAAAAATTAATAAAAAAAAAAATCTTACGTAACTAAACTCGTGGGGGACATAGGTTCTAGGCCAATAGGTAGGTCCTAGGTCTCAGGTCGGCCCGGGCGATATTCCTAGTATCGACTTCTCGGGTGATACTAAGAAAACACAGAGCCGCAAGCGCGCAAGGCTTAAAATAAAAGAAATATTTGCGATAACCTGCTTGGTTGAAGGGTGTTAGGGGTTGACACATCTTTTGGCTGTGGATTCGGACGAGGCGATTTCTAAACTCGACGCAGACAACCAATTAAAACCAATTACTTTGATAAATGAAACAATTTAACTTTGTTTGAACCACTTTTATATGCGAGTAAATCCGACCGGTTTCAGAACGAACGTTCCTTCTTCAGGGCAAATGTATACTGATTTGACAGTTTTGAAATATGGATGGGAACAATGTATTATTATAGTAGGGGTGGAGCTGTTGCTAGGTATTAATGAAGAATGGGTGGGTAGAGGAACATATCCATGATAATATAAGACAATATTTTTTGTTTGTTGATAATAGATTCATTATTTTTATGGGATTTTTTTTATTTCCAAGGCTTCTAAGTTATCTAAACGTTTTCCTTTATGATTAACAGCTCCACCCCTACCATAATAATACATTGTTCCCATCCATATTTCAAAACTGTCAAATCAGTATACATTTACCCTGAAGAAGGAACGTTCGTTCTGAAACCGGTCGGATTTACTCATATATAAAAGTGGTTCAAACAAAGTTAAATTGTTTCGAAAATCTGGAAACAGAAAAATCAGAAAAACATATTGACACCTCTGGGACACGAACCCAGGACCTCTTGCTTTCCGGTCCCAGAGGTCTCAATTTGTTTTTATGATTTTTCTGTTTCCAGATTTTCGATTGTTATAGCTACATTCAAAAGTATAATTACTTTGAGTTTTTCACACGTATAATAAAAATAAGTTGGTAAATTTACATCATTTCCTGGTTGAAAAATACTCAAAATCGCCATGGTAAGAGACTACAACTTAAGAGGAAGCCACAAGCCCAAAAAGGAATGAATTTTGCCTTATATATAACAGCCATATAATTCGTCTGTCAAACGGACTCTCGACCACCATAACACAGGCATCAGCCTAGCATGGTGGTCGAAAAATCCACAAATAATGTAACCATAATATGCAATGAATAAAGAAAATTAAAAAAAGTCTAGAGCTCACAATTTCAAGCGCAAATGTGTTTTTAAAAAATAATTATTTTGCGAATAATTAAAAAAGAAAGACAGTTATTCAAAACTGTCACAGAAGATTATGGCCATAAAGTAGTGTAAAAAAGTTGTTTTTTAAATGCGTTCTTACATTTCTAATGATTTTTTTTTGTTATTTACTTTTTTATGTTTTTTTTTCAAGGTATTATTCAAGTAACAATTTTATTTTGATTCTTCTCAAAGGCAACGGTAGGAAAAGTTTTGACTTTCCAAAGTATTTTTTAAAATTTTTTTTAAAATTTTTAATTTTTTAAATTTTTTAAATTTATTTTATGTTATTATTCAATGTATAAAAACAGTTTATTATAAACAAGTTCTGCTTCTGCTTCGTAATTATTATTATGCGTTACAGCTGTTTCGCCCTCTGAAGGCATTATCAAACTGTCGCATTATCAATCAGTTTGATAATGCCTTCAGAGGGCGAAACAGCTGTAACGCATAATAATAATTACGAAGCAGAAGCAGAACTTGTTTATAATAAACTGTTTTTACACATTGAATAATAGTATTATTGAATATACAAATGCATAAAATAATTAAAAAATTAAAATGGAGTTTTACAAAATAAACTTAATAACAATAAATATTTTTTTAAATTTAATTATAATCTAAACCCATTCGTAGTAAATATCAATCTAAAATAGTGATTTAGCATTAAGCTTTGCCTTAAAATCTAAACTTTGCTTGAAGTTGACTGGTTCTGTTTTTTATTGACTAGATCTGACTTGCCAGGTTCTTGCCAGCGTTCCTACTTCCTATTCCCTATGTTATTCAGCGTCACACATTTTCGGCCTCGTAAAGGGGTGCCATAGTTCCACTAGCTCCAGAAATTTTGATCTCTTGTGCCGTATAAAATAAAATGAAATATTGTGAAATGCATGAAATCAACTTCTAGCTGCATTAATTTGATACTATTTTAATTTATTGTTGTAGTGAAAACCCTTAGGTACCCTTGTGAGTATAAAACCTAAGCACGCATTTCGGTCGCAACGTTCATGTGCATCAAATGCCATGGGTTAACCCGTTTATGCGTTTGTGCAAGTGGTTCGATACGTTTAGCGACCCAAAGCAGGGGTGCCCGGGTTCACGGGGTGAGGTTTGTCCAGGTCTTGGCGGCGGGTGCATCTGCCCACTTACTACGTTGCGGGCCGGATCGGGAGACCCTTTGACCTCTCCAGCCTGACTCTCGATTCATCGCATTCGTTCCCTCGACACCCTGACTCCAAGATTCCTACCCACCCACCTACCTTTTTCCTTCCCGGAACTTCATCTCCTTTCTTTAACTGAAAAACCCTCCACACAGCATCCTCAAAGATGACATAGGCCCCAAGGAAATTCTTTTCCTCAGGGCCTTATGTGCGGATCCAAAAAAAATCTGATAAATTGAATACATCGAAGGTGGACATCCCGACCGTTTATTGATAATATAATTTAAGTACCTACGTTACCCTGCTCACTAGACGGTTTCTGTTCCGAGTCGGTATTCTTATATTCTGTGTTTTTTAAACTCACATTTTATTTCCAGTTAGATATCTATCTATTACTCGTGCGATAGGCCACTTGCATCACATTTTTAAAATTTTTTTTCCGGCTTAGACAAATATTCTAAGACATTCTGTATTTTTTTTTAATCGTATTTTTGAAACCCTGGGGATTTTTTGAAAATTTCAATCCGAAAAATCAGACCATTTTTTATAAACCGGAAAGACGGGACATAATTTTATAGGTGCGAAAAAACGATAATTACATAGCCGAAAATCATTTAAAAAAAAGAACGTTTTCCACACGAATGGTACAGGAGAATAACGAGGCATACCAAAAATATTACATCTCATAAATATTTTTTTTCTTGATCCATATTATTGATCATAAATCATTATAATGTACAACGTATATATTACTAAATCTAATGTGTTATACTAGTGTGTTATATTATAAAATTTGATATTGTTAAAATCAGCACCATAACCATTATACCTCTAAAACACGTACCAACTTCTAAAATGTACGGGGTTCTCTTCTGTCAAAAAGTCAAATCAAATGATAAGTTCGCAGAGAACAAACAATAAATCTAGTGAACGAATTCAAAAATTCGCCTGAAATCAAAGTGATGCCATATTAAAAAAATAAATCAGTGTGGAATTTTACAAAATTAATAGGAACATTTTCGGAGACGGGACATTTTCATGTAGTGACGTCACGAGCCCAAATAATGGATTTATTTATTTAAAAATAAAAAAAACTGTACATTTCTAAAAAATTTTACTAACATTTTCGCAATCTTAATAAAAAGATCTATCAACACGATTTTTTCCAAGTCGTTATGAATTCAATGCAAGTGGCCTATTGACATGTTTGCCTTGTGTGTTAATACAGGACGAGGGGATATGCTGCACCACCTCAGTATGGCCACGGAGGAGGGAATCAGCTAGATCCTTCTGACCTAGAGTTCGCCCCGACAGCTGCGAATCACATCTCTGTCGGGAAATTCCTATTGCCTTTGGTGTTCGTGTACCTCGGTTATTATATCATAGACACATATAATAATTACTCAGTCTAAAATCTCAATACGATACCTAAGGTGTTCATTTGGTCCGTTAGTTATATTTGTCATAAAAAATATTTTAATTACATAAATAAATACATTCATTTTGTCATTGTTTGAAAATTATATCGCTTAAAAAATGTTAATATATATTTTTTTATTTTAAATTCAGAATTATTGAAATATTATGTTAGAATTTATTTGTATTTGCATAATATTGAATTAACATATTCTATCTGAACATCATCTAACTTAATCACAGCTAAACATAACCTAACTTAATCACACCTAACCCAAACTCACCTGAAAACATAACCTAACCTAACTTTTCCTGTCCCTAACTTAACCACTCGTATATACGGAGGCCTGAAAATACAAGAAAACCGTATCGACCTGTATAAAAAAAAATTGTACGCCAAAAAAATTATAACTGTCTGGTTTTGTGGGAAAAAAATAAAACATATCCTAAATAAATTTAATTTCATCGCATTTGTGCAAAAGCAATAGACCGACTGCTTTGTTGTATTACTTCAGAAAACAAGCAGACTATGAACATTTTTGGCTTTTGGTCTACTTGTATGTAATTTGTTCAGAAATAGAAAATATACTGACACTAAATACAGACTGAAACCGAAACCATTCAACTGTTTAAAACTATCTAATTTATTTTATAATTGTTTCGGAAAAATAGATTTATAATTGCTTCATATTAATCATATAATTAAATTTTAATATGTCGATGAAATTCTCAGCAAGGGAGATCTCAGTGAGGATATCATTATCTCTACTTGTAACAAAGTTGAGTTGCTATATGTAAGTGAACCTAAAGATTATTATTTTTTCATTTATAAACTAACGTTTAGACAAGATTTTTATGTATAGCACAAAGGGTAACAATTATTATAAGCAATAATTATCAGCCTGAAACACTCATCAACATTGAAAAATCTTCCGAGAAAAGATACTTGCCTGGTGGAAAAAATATAATAAGCAGTAATTGTTGAATGAAACACTAGTATATATTGAATTATTTGGCGGGTATTTGATAAGCCCCCATAGCTCAGTGGTCAAGAGCAGCTGACCGGCAATCAGAAGGACACGGGTTCAAGTCCCGTTGGCGGCAAGTATCTTTTCTCGGAAGATTTTTCAATGTTGATGAGTGTTTCAGGCTGATAATTATTGCTTATAATAATTGAACCTTAAGATGTTGTACAGATAATTAATAAGATTTTCCAGTTCCCGTGACCCAAAACATGTATTTTATTTAAATTTTATTCGATTTTATTTATAATTCTACTAAAAAAAAGAAACATTCCTTTTCAATAAACAACTCAAGACGTGGTCCAGTTCTATTCTCAACGAAAAACAAAGTTTTAATAGAAATCTCCATTGTCTTCCGTATGTTTTTAAAATCCTTGTATTCAAATGTATTAAAATAAAATATATAGGTATTAAAATGTAACCAAAATAAATTTGATTTTTTTGCAAATAGAGATAAACATAATTTAATGACAGTGAAAACAACTTTGCAGTGGATAATCTCAGAAGTGTTGTTTTTAACCTGGTCTACTTGTATTTTCAGGCCTCCATATTATAACTTATCCTCACCTAACCTTACTAAACCTATCGACACCCAATCACACGCAAACTAACCAAACCCAAACCTAACCTATACTTAACATGACGACCTCCGTAGTTCAGTGGGTAAGACTCTTGACTCACAATCCGGAGGTCGCGGGTTCGAACCCGGCATGCGCAAATAAATTTTATTTGATTAATTTGTGTTATTTCACAATTAATTCATTTAAAATAATATATAGTATATTTGCGGCATGTTCCAGAGTGGAAGATACTATCAGTATCGCCCTGGTGTAAGACCACCATTCAGAATTGAAACGTTGCTTGAAAATGGCTTTAGCCGTGTTTAGTGACCAGATCTGAATAGCCAACCTTCCTCTTCCCCACCTCTTTCCCCTCCCCAATACCTGCAGCCTCACAACATACCCCAATTGGGGATGCCATAGTCTTACTGGCTCCAGACGGGAGCAGTTGAGATTCTTGTGCGGTGTTCACTGTAAAAAAAAAAACATACCTAACCTATACAGTGGTTGCAAATTGTCCCCATATAAATTAAATGTTTATATTTATGATGGTGTAATAGTCTACATATAAAATTATTATAATTTACATAGCCTACTAAGTTATAATTATGCGTATTATGTAATTGCTACCGGAGAACACAATATGAAATATGTTTACTGAGCAATTTAATGTTGATAATTCCTGTGATGCGCTTAACTAGGTACGTAATTTAAAATATTATACAATTTTGTCAAGGCCAGATCTGTTGATGGAGGTTAATAAATTATATTTTAATAAATATCGTGTACAAGTATATTATTAATCCTTTTCCTTAGCAGGTAGTTACATAATAGTAGCTTGTGACTTTACGCACATAAGTACCTAAATAATGAAAAAAAAAACATAAACGATTTTTATAATTATAAAAATTTGTAATGGTTTCGCCAACATTTAAGTAATATCAGTTTTTGCTCATTCTGAAACTAAGTTAGAAAATAATACATACATTTCATTTAAACGTATCAACAATAACACATTTTTACTTTTGGTCGCGTTATAGATAATAGGAACATGGGAGATGGGTCATGCATTGTTTTAAAGTGTCGCCAAGATCGTTCATTCTTACGGTTCACGACGAGTTCATCGAAAACGAATTCATCGAAAATTAATTCATCGAAAACAATTCATCGAAAGCAAATTCATCGAAAACGAGTTCATCGAAAACCAATTCATCGAATGATCAATTCATCGAATCGCAAATTCATCGAAAAAATATATTTTGTTGATATTTGAGAGAAATGCCGAGCGGACCGAGAAATTAAAAAAGCATTGGTCAACCTAAACTAACCTAACCTAAGCTAACCTAACCTAACCTATTTAACCAATTTTTAAATATTTTTTTATCATCACTCTTAATGACCTTTCTGAGTTGTTTATGAGTTGGTTTCATTATGAGTTGTCTGGTCACCGTTCCTTAGATATCCCTTTTTTTTGCAGTATCAGACAATCGGAAATCGAAGAGATAACCTATAAATCTTACATAGAAAATGAGGTACGTCGTCACAATGTGAAAAAATTCTGGAATTTTACTAAATCTCAGCGAAACGACAACTGTGGATATCCTAATAGCATGTATTTTAAAGGAAAATGTGCCGACAGTATCGAGGGTATAGTTAATCTCTTTGCTGACTCATTTAAAAATGTTTACGACAAAGATATTCCCGTCAATGCAGTCTCCAGTGCTTCAGTGGAAGAGTCATTAAACCTAAGCCAATGTTTCATAAAATTAGAATCTATAGAAAGGGGCATAAACGCATTAGATAGTAATAAATCTGCTGGACCGGATGGTATTCCTCCCATATTTTTAATAACTTGCATTGATAGTTTGATATATCCCTTACACAAACTTTTTAACAAATCCTTAGCATCTGGCTGTTTTCCGGCTCTGTGGAAAAAGAGTTATTTAACGCCTATTCATAAAAAAGGTGACAAAAGCGATATATCAAACTATAGACCTATTTGTATTATGTCTGCTTTACCCAAACTTTTCGAGTCATTAGTATTAGATACCATTGTAAAACCTATCAACAATATTATTGTTCCTAACCAACATGGCTTTATCAGAGGTCGATCTACCTTAAGTAATTTAACTATCTATAATAATTACATATCCGAATCCCTTAGTCTGAAACAACAAGTGGATTCTATATACACCGATTTCAGTTAAGCATTTGATAAGGTTCGACATCACATTCTTATATCCAAACTCCGACTGTTAGGCATCAAAGGAAGTTTATTGACATGGATTATCAGTTACCTCAGTAATAGAGTGCTTAGTGTCAGGATTAATTTTATAGAATCCTATGTATTCGAGGCCACAAGTGGTGTCCCGCAAGGGCCCCACCTCGGCCCAATATTCTTCTTAATATTCATTAATGACATTGTAAACATATTTAAAGATGTACAAGTCCTACTTTTTGCAGATGATCTAAAATTGTTTAAAAGAATACGAAATATATATGATTGCCTAATTTTACAAGCTAATTTAGATGAATTTTTTAAATGGTGCGAACAAAATATGTTATTTTTGAATATTGAGAAATGTCAAGTAATACGATTTTCCAGAACTCATTCTCATATTTTACATGAATATAATTTAAATAATGTTAAATTAACACCAGTATTACAAATTCGCGACTTGGGAGTTATATTCGATTCAAACTTAACATTCACAGCACATATAGATGATATAACTAATAAGGCTTTAAAGATTCTTGGCTTCCTTTGTAGAACCCTAACTGATTTTAAGTCCATGGATTGCATGAAAACACTCTACATTTCATTAGTTAGATGTCAAGTAGAATATAATTCACCTATTTGGTGTCCTTTCTATAAAGTACACTCTAACAAAATAGAACGTGTTCAACACAAATTTCTTAGGTACTTAAATTTCAAACTCAAAATTCCAATAGAAAACATTAATTATTTAAGTTTAATGAATCGACTAAATTTAATTACGCTGTCTGACAGAAGAATTATTTCAGACGTAATTTTATTGTACAGAGTTATGAACAACCTAATTGACAGCCCTGCCATCGTTTCTAGTATTAAACTCCATGTACCGACAAGGAATACTAGACAAAATATAACATTCTTTTGCAACACATACACAACCAACTATCAATCACACTCACTTACCAATAGGATGCATGATTTAGGCAACAAGTTTGGTGGTATTGTAGATATATTCGCTGATTCCCTTTCCATTCTAAAATGCAATTTAAACCAACACTTTGTGGAATCCTACAAATTATTGTAACGTGGGTATAATATATTTAACGATTTGATGTGTTATTGTAATGTTTTATATTATATTTTGTTCTATGGTATTGTTAAATATTACATTGTTTAAAATATTTCACAGTTTTAAGCAAGAATATACAAGTGGTTTTTTCTTTAAAAACTACTTGTATATTCTTAAAAGTTTTTTCACTTTTATAACGTTTGATATAAATTCTATGTATGTGTAATCCTCGATATCTTAAATATTATTTTATAATCTATGTAAAAGCCCCTACGGGTGTATAAGAACAATAAATAAATTGTCACTACGAAACTGACAGTTGCTAAACACATTTAACTCAGTTAAACAGACCTTTTTGGGTATTTAATTTTGACAGCTCTAATTTCTACAAAAAAATTGTTTTTCGATGAATTGGCGATTCGATGAATTGATCGTTCGATGAATTGATTTTCGATGAACTCGTTTTCGATGAATTTGCTTTCGATGAATCGATTTTCGATGAACTCGTTTTCGATGAATTTGCTTTCGATGAATTGATTTTCGATGAACTCGTCGGTTACCCACTCTTCTATTGCATATAGCCGCTCAGCGATTTCATGACAGTTGATCTCCTTACTGTTGGCCTTCCGGCATTATATTCAATATGCAGTCGGTTTAATTAAAATACAGCATACCTACTTACACAAAATTTGTCTAAAGATGTGCAAAAAGGATGAAGCGCCGAATAACAAAACTATATAACATATTTCCATTCAAATGCATCAAAACTACTTGTTTATAATAATGAAAGTACCAACGTACAACATAAATCGACACAGTAAATTAATAATTTCTTTCGATATACATACCAACTTGTTATTAAAAGGTGTTTTTTAAGCCGACTTTAGGTTCGTAATTGGTAAATAATGCACAAAAATTATAATTTTATAATAATTGTAATTTCGGGGGGCCGAGTGTTGGGTAACCGACGAGTTCATCGAAAATCAATTCATCGAAAGCAAATTCATCGAAAACGAGTTCATCGAAAATCAATTCATCGAAAGCAAATTCATCAAAAACGAGTTTATCGAAAATCAATTCTTCGAAAATCAATTCATCGAATCGCCAATTCATCGAAAAACATTTTTTTTGTAGATATTAGAGCTGTCAAAATTAAATACACAAAAAGGTCTGTCTGAGTTAAATGTGTTTAGCAACTGTCAGTTTCGTAGTGACAATGTAAAATTTATAGGTTATCTCTTCGATTTCCGATTGTCTGATACTGCAAAAAAGGGATATCTAAGAAACGGTGACCAGACAACTCATAATGAAACCAACTCATAAACAACTCAGAAAGGTCATTAAGAGTGATGATAAAAAAATATTTAAAAATTGGTTAAATAGGTTAAGTTAGGTTAGGTTAGGTTAGTTTAGGTTGACCAATGCTTTTTTAACTTCTCGGTCCGCTCGGCATTTATCTCAAATTCAACAAAATATATTTTTTCGATGAATTGGCGATTCGATGAATTGATAATTCGATGAATTGATTTTCGATGAATTGGTTTTCGATGAACTCGTTTTCGATGAATTTGCTTTCGATGAATTGATTTTCGATGAATTCGTTTTCGGTGAACTCGTCGTGAACCCGAGTGTCGGGAGATCAACTGTCTGGTCACCCCGCACAGTCGCGCCCTGCCTCTGTTTCTACGTAAACGCGTACCTTTCTTTAAAGGTCATTAAGAGTGATGATAAAAAATATTTGAAAATTAGTTAAGTTAGGTTAGGGTTACCGGCTATTTTAAAATTATTTTTTTATAGCTTTTAATGACTTTTCCGAGGTGGTTCTTAGTTTGTTTCATTCTGAGTTGGCATGGAACCCTTTCTTTGGCTCCGCTACTTTTATAGTCCGTGCAGTTCGTTCGGAAGGTGTTCCTACATCTGTTGGATAGAGCTTCTCTGCAGAACTTCGTTTTATCAATGCGTTCCTCAATCCATTTAATGATCCCATCTTTTTTAGGACAGATAAGAAAGAATACTGTTGCATAATGATATAACATGATCCCGGATCGTATCTATAAATGATTCATACATCATAAAAGTCCACCGGAGAAAAGTCCTATCATAGGAATTGATTTATATCCAACAGCAGCAAAGCGGTACTTAAATATGATTGATATTCCTAGTCCACAAATGGTGCTGTAACTCTTTTTAGTCCGAGAGACATAATGGCTGTAATGACAGTCTGTTCCCATCAAGCGTGATGCGAACATGACGGGATTTCTTCATCTATTCTTCTCACACTCTTGCTGTTTTGTTGTCTGCGAGGCCGTTTTTGGTAACCTCTAGCCGATATCCTATAACTAGTAGCTACTTAACTCCTCAGATTAACTCAGAACAACTCTTATAGTTCTCATAGAAATCGTTGTGTCTTACTTACGACCATATTGAGAAATATGATATAAATGGTGTTAGAAAGATAAAACACCAAGCTTTATATTCAAATATTAAAGTTAACCAAAAAAGAAGTAAAATGTACTCCTTTATAAAACCAAAGTTTCGGAATGCAATTTGTAAAAAAAAAAGATTTTTTTAGTAATTGTTTTTAGTGTCCGACTTCGGTCGGTAGTGTCTGACTGTTTCGACAGGAAACCTAATCTTCGGTTTATGTCTCAGTTTCGCCCGAAACCGAAACTTTTTTAGACGTGTTAAAAATCGATTGTTTACTGTTATTTGGCTTAATTTTTAGTTAATACGTGTTAAATAAAAAAATAAAACAATAATTGAAGTATGTGAAAAAATAATATTTTTTTAATATTATCTACTTCTATAAAAAAAAAAATGTATAAAAAATAACAAAACGTATTGAATACGTGTAAAAAGATAAGCCAAATAACAGTAAACAATCAATTTTTAACATATCTAAAAATGTTTCGGTTTCGGCAGATTTTTTGCCAAAACCGAAATTGATACCGAAACTGGATTTTTTGCGGTGGGTCACTAATTATTTATTAAATATAACGACAAAAAGTGACAATAACGTTTGTAATAATTTTTCTATTATGTGTTTGTATTTATTTTTCGTAATCAATAATTTTAGTTAGAAAAAATTAGGTGAGCCTTTTTAAAAACTTTTTTATGTTTGCATGCAAGCTTTTTATACTTCAAAAATTATATGCTTATTTCGATTTTTAAAATTTTTAAGCGTTTTTTATCACCTTTCAAAAACAGTTTTTTAATTTGCGGATATGCTCAGAAATATTCCATTTATTTGGATTTTATTGCATAGCGGCCCTCTGACAAAACATGGTCGAGGCCTGAGGGGTTAACTATCCGGTACTTGTCTATCTGCTGGTGTTATCAGGTGGAGCGTGCTTCCTACGTTCTTCATTTCCCGACATATAAATACATATTTGTGGCACGGAGGTGAAAAAGTGTGATGTGACTTCACAGTGCTTTCTAAAAATTAAAAAAAAAAATAGTGTTTCTGCACAGGAACACAAACTGTCCGAAGTCGATGGAAGAAAATGTAAAAAAATAGTGTTTTTGCACAGGAACACAAACTGTCCGAAGTCGGGGGAAGAAAATGTAAAAAAATAGTGTTTCTGCACAGGAACACAAACTGTCCGAAGTCGGTGGAAGAAAATGTAAAAAAATAGTGTTTCTGCACAGGAACACAAACTGTTCGAAGTCGGTGGAAGAAAATGTAAAAAAATAGTGTTTCTGCACAGGAACACAAACTGTCCGAAGTCGGTGGAAGAAAATGTAAAAAAATAGTGTTTCTGCACAGGAACACAAACTGTTCGAAGTCGGTGGAAGAAAATGTAAAAAAATAGTGTTTCTGCACAGGAACACAAACTGTCCGAAGTCGGTGGACCGTATCTACGGGATTCCTATTTTGGGGGATCTAGTGAGGCTTGTGGATGTGGGAGTGGGGAAAAAGAAGATATAGCAGAAAGTTGAGAAGGATCATCTGTGGTGAGTTTTGCATCCACTACCTTCAGGTCCAGAGTCGATGTGCTAACTGCTCCACGGCTGAGTATCTCAGTCGTGATAACTTGAACCAAAGGATTATTAAAATATACATTCTATTTTAATTTTTTTCTTATTATTTTTTCAATGCGACTACCGGACAACTGCTCCCAACTGCCCGGAGCCAGTTAGACAACGGCACCACAATTGGAGGATGTTCAATTCAATTCAATTTATTCATTTTAAAAACATTACAAAATTAGCATTTCAAAACCTTTTTAAAAGAGAAAATATTTAAGATCAGATATCAGATTTAAACTAACAGCAACAAAGCTTGCCGCCTAAATTGTGCTTCATTGATGTTAGGGAACGTACCCATACCACGAGACCAAATTTTTGCAATTTTTAACCCCCCCCCCCGGTGACCAAAACCTTAGCCCCCCGCCGCTCATTTGTACCAAGCGTGGTGTTTTGAAGACCCCACCCCCCTTGAACAGGTCACGTAGTATGGGTACGTTCCCTTAAGGATATCGATATTTGAAAAGTGATTCTATTTAACAACAATTCAGCTCTCCCGACTGGCATGACCACGGCAAGTTAGTTCTGTTAGATGTTGTGAGGCTGGAGAGAGTTAGGAGAGGAAGGAGATGGGAAAGAGGGAGGTAGGATGTTGATATATTACTCTTTTTAAACCTACGTAAATTGTGCGTCTCATCTTCTGAAAGAGCTGCAGCATTATTAAGATAAAGAACGTACGTTTTATCCTTTTTTATGCCGTCACGGTACCGTTATCGTGGATTGTCACGGTAGTAATAAAAGCGCCCATTGGAGTTAGTTTATAACAATTAGAGCAGTTCAAACAGAAATTCGAAAAAATAAAGTTATAAAGAAGGAAAATTTTTAAGTTACTTTTTTGTATTTTCTAAGCACTTTGTTATTGGTGTTATGCTTAGGCTAGACAACGTATTTAAAAAAAATTACAGGTTTCTATCAAAAGGTCGATTAGTGAGCCGAAATATAGATTTGAGATTTAGCTAGAATTTTTTTCTTTTATTTTAATTGACATATTTCAAAGAAAAAAATGTTTAAAATTCTATGTGTTGAAGATTCTGAAGATGTAGTACACAACTTGTGAGGAAGATTCTGAAGAATTTCAAGGAATAAAATCTTGATGAAAATTCAGGTGCTTAAATGTCCCCTAGCACTTCTGGCATTATTTATTACTTAAAATGTTAATAGTTCTGGAAAGTTCATAAAATAAAATTTTTAACTATGCATAATTGTAGTCAAATACTTGACCTTTGATTTGGTATGCCAAAACCTTAAAAATAATCAGTCACGTAAGAAAGTTATGCAACTTCAAAAGAAGTGATGAGGGTGTTCCGACAGATAATTGGATAATCGGAAAGATTCTTATAACCGTCGTTTACCATGCATCGGAATTACAATCGGTGCATCACTAGTCTTAAAAGACCTCATAATGGAGCTTCCTTGAACAAATTCTTTCAACGTGTCAGCGAGTTTTTTTGCTCACTATACTTTGACATCTTGGGACTGCTTATTTGTATGAGAAGTTGCACCAAACGCAGCCTGTGGGACCATGGCACCCCCATTTAATGGAAGATTGTTAATAACGACTTTACCTGACATTTGCTGTTTTAAGGTTAATAAAAATAAATCTAATATCATATACCATATAATATTATCTACCAATAATATCATTTAGCAATAATATCATCTACCAATAATATCATTTAGCATTAATATCATCTACCAATAATATCATTTAGCAATAATATCATTTAGCATTAATATCATCTACCAAACCAGGGTTGCCTAAACCAAATTGTTTGGTGAGCCAAAAAATATTACTGAGCTTAGCTTACCTGAACTCGCGGGGAGGTTCAGTGCGGTCCAATTCGTAGTGCGGTCATGCATTCCTGACACTTTTCGAGCAATAAATCAAAACCCCCATCGAGAGTCCGAGGTCTAATGACAAGACAGTTATAATTTCATAAAATATATTATAAATTTACAGGAACAATTTTATCTTTTTTTTATGATTATGAAAATCCAAAATATAGAAAGGTGAAAACTTAATTTTGGGCCGCATAAAACTTCAATTGGGCCGCAGTTTGGGCATGCTATACTAAAGTATCCTAGTTTGTAGATTGATTGTTTTTACATTATACCTGAGTTCGCTTGTCATTTACATGTATCAACTAAAAATACATTTTCTCTCATATTTCACTGAAAAACACCGAAATTTGTAAGATTTTTACAAAAAAAAAACATATTTGCCTTTTCCTTTCATAACAATTTATTTTGCCCCTGGGTAGATTTTTATTTTTTGACGAATAATGCATATATGAAACAAACAACGTGACGGCTTGTCTCATTATATGTGAGGCAGCTAAATGCGTATTTCAAATCTCCAAAGCTCATGATATAGCGAGTAGAATATATTTTTATTGAACTGGAAATTCAAGAGTCTGATATTTGGAGAGCTTTTTCTACTTTATATACACGAATAAGATAACATTCACATTTCTGTTCTTTTATTATAATATTCACATCCTGCAAACATAAAACTTCATACTCGTACTGTATAAATTAAATATTCTATAATTACATACACAGCTAGTAGTAGAAACAAAATAAACATACATATTACATGTAATTTTTAATTTTATTTGTGTTTAAATAGGAAACATACAGTTATATGTTGAGTGAGTATAATATAATCCACTTAAATTCCATTTTTAATCATTTTCGTTCGCCGAATTTCATTGAAACTTAGGCTACAAATGGAGGTAGCGCAACACGTCATAATACTCGGGAAAAACAGGATAATACATTCAATTATTCCTTCGTAAGGTTAATTTGATTTTTAACGTTTCTAAGGGACAGTGAAAAATATCAACATCTCTAAGGGCATTGTAAGATTTGCCGATACGTCCGAGCAAAACGTTTTGTGCTTATTTCGATTTGAAATGTTGTATATAAAAAAAGGTATTGGATCTGGTATTGCCTTCGGGCAACGAAATGCAATATTTTCTAATAAAGCTGGTGAGTCAATAAGGCACTTCACAATCTTATACATTACGTCAAAAAAAATTCTCCGGTTGCAAAAAGCAATAGGGTTACACTGATGATTTTCGAAACAATACGAAGTGTTTCAAATATTTTGTTTCAATATTTTCAATTCGATTAATATAAGTTTGGTATTGAGGATACCAAATTATAGAATAAAAAGTAGTAAACTTACATACCAATGGTACCACCGCCCCGGGAACTATATATCGGATAACCAATACCCCTGCCATAGGTTACCCCAAGTGGTTCCCCACATCGGGTGACTTAGCAGGGGTGCCCGGATTCATGGAGCGAGGTTTGTCTAGTTCTTGGTGGCAATACGTTTGTCTACCTACTGCGTGGCGGGCTAGATCGGGAGAGACTGGTTGTAAGCGACGTTTCCCGCCACTCACATAGACTGTAAAATAGGGGTGCTGGGTAGTCCTGGGTAGCCGCCAAGATGCTCGTCAATAACGCCCCGGTAATGGCCCACAAGAGGAAGAGGCAGCGTCCAAAAGGGGGGGCAGAAATGAAATGCAAGTTTTCAAGTCAAGTCCGGGAAGAGGTCCTTAGGTCAGGCAGAAGAGGCGGAGAAGTGCTTGAGGCGTGTGATGCATGTCTTTTCTCTCTCTTATATTTGTCTGTATTTTATTTACTCCTGGGCACTTGGCACCAGTCGTAATATTCTTCTTTTCTCTTGGCTCTGATCGATATTTAAATTCTTAAGGCTTTGCATATGTGTGGTGGGGATGGAAAATTCCTCCCCTACGTCACACAAGCCCTTATAAATTTGGACCCTTATTTCATCTGATAACTACAGAAAGCTACTTAAAGCTCCCTTGTACTACATACCTCTAGCGACATATGTACTTAACTAATAAATACGTTATTTACGACTTTGAACGTAGATATTTTCGTATTTAGGTTGTAATTAAACTCCATCAAACGTTGTGTAATTTTTTGATTTATGATATAGGACTTTAATTACTTTAAATTTTGTGGTAACCCTCTTGATTCTAAACAGAGTGTTGAATTTCAAAACTGTATTGGTCTCTCTCTTGCAAATTTAACCTTAAGTATTTCTCTAAATGAACTAACTTCCCTTTGACGTTTATTATGATTCCCTACATCCTAATGAATTCATGAATAAGCAATACTAATCGAAACTACACATGACTAATTGAACAGATAATTAAATATAACTCAAATGGTTAAATGTTAGTAAATTTGATTATGATTGTATCTCGTATCTGCTGGGCGCCCCTACGTTTAGATTCAGCTGTTATAAGGTACATATAAAGATGGATTTAGTAGGTTAATGTAATTAGTTAATTGCATATTTGACGAACTCAGAATAACCCTTTTCTGGCAAAATTTGGCTCCTGCCTCCATCAAGTAAGCAGGGTGATCAGAAGTCAACCCAAAATTCGCACAGTCTTTTGGCACGGTTCAATTGATTGATACCTAAGTTATCGCGTCCCAATTGACCTTCCTTTCGCCATCATGCACTGCCTTCAGGTCTTCCTCCAAGCCCAGATACCTCCAAATTCCTACTCCTCCAAAGTTTACTATTTACTTAGGGCGAACCGGTTTCGTCCTATATGCAATCATATACTCACGGGTTTGTGTGGAGTTACGGGTCGTGAATCCTCCCTCCACGTTCAAGAAATGAGACGAGAGTGACCCGACAGGCCTAAAGCACTAATTGTAAGTGAGTTCGTTTCATTCAATGAACAGTACATAAAAAGATATATATGTAAACATACGTTTTGGGAAGGTTTATAACTCGCAATACGAAACTACTTGCAACGCATCCCGAGCTCGGATCTCGCCCATCAAATTCTGCGAAATTTTCAGATTGATACCGAATAGATACATAAGAATAGTGGGTGACATAAATACATATTCGTACATTAAGATCTTATCTGGCGATGTGTTCTGGAGATTCGCCATAACTCCAAGCTTTTGTTTGGTTTTGTTGACGGTTTTGTTTGAGAGATCCGCCATCTCTATGGTTTGATTAATGGTCCTTGTTACAGAAGCGAACACTGCCTTCTGTTGGTTGAACTGTATTTTTTTTTTCTTTTCTTTCCCTCCCCTCCAATGTTCAACTTTTGATAAATTCTTGCTATCCCGTGATTCTCAATTGAATCATGTAAATCCTCATTACCCCTTATTAAGCTATCCCGTGATTTTTCAACTGCTTCATCTAAGCCTTCATTACCCCTTATTGAACTGCTATAATAAATCTGTTAATTTTCAATTGCTTAGGTCTGTAGATACCTCTTTACGTTCAAATTAAAATAGTGTTTAAATTTTTTTTTTTCTTTTTGTTCCTAATAATTGCGCAATATAATAATTTTATCCCGTTCCTAGAAGTTAATACCTAAGTACGATATCCACTAATCAAGGTCATTTTTTTTTTTTTTCTTTTTACTGTATTCGAACTAGTGTCCCAGTGACCGAATTATTTTGTAAACAATTTGAGCTTTGTAAACATTCTCTACGGCCTCGTGACCTAGATTCAAGCGTATGAGGTATGTTTACTTTAGACATTCCGGAGACGTGTGAGATGACTCTAAAATTTTCTTTGTTTGATAATGATGTACTTAGCGCAATTGTCTAGTCTGATACCCGATTACGTATACATATTTATTCATTTATATATACTTTGTCTCAATAAATAATTTATAATATTGATATGTATATACATAAATTTTATGATTGAAATAATGTCTAATATCATAACTTATTTCAAATGCTCTGGATTTTCTGAAATTATATTAATACATACATAACATTAAATATAAAATATTGATTTGTAAATTTATCACACATAACTACTTTTAATAGTTATTGATGAATTCAGAGGTAGGAATCGATACCCTTTTCCTCTTTTTATATAAGTGTTTTTCTTTTTTTTTTTTTGATTAAAATTTTTCTTGGGAACAATAAAATTACAAATATATGTGTTTATATACATACATATATAAATATATATAAAATATACTTATTATATTTATAATATTTTAATATAGTTACATATCACATATTAAGCGAGTAATATCTTGGTCAAATAATTAATCCAAATACCAATGTTTGCTGCATTCCGCTATCTCCTTGGAATCTGTAAAATTTTATAACGGAAAAGACTTACCCCTACCAAGGTTTTTTTCCGACCGGGAAATACACGGTAACCTTGCTGCGATTTTCCTAAATTAATTTTTTATTTTCCTAAATTTAATTAAATCTTTTTGACTTCAATTTTTTTTTTTTTCATTTAATCTAATTAATTAAAATGATGTATGAACTCTATCGTTCTAAACTGTATTTTATCTCAAAACTCGTTGGTTAGATAACACTTTAAATGATAGTTACTTCACGATTAATTTAGAGATGGTAAATTGTTGTTAAATTAAATTTTTATCCCTCCGAACTTTTATGTATTAATAAAATATTATTTTGTTTTATTATTATTATTTAAGATAATTAATTTAAATATTTACTATTTGTTAGAACACTTTCACTTAGATTGAACACACGTATTTAATTATAACTTCATCACGCTAAATTATCACATCACTTCAGTTATTTATTGCACTAACATTAAACGCGAAATTTCTAAGTTTAAAAATACGATATTAAGTGATTATAAAATCCGAATTTTCCACTAAAACAAATTGTATTTATCACGAGCACTTTTATTTTTCACAAGTAATTAATGCGTTGTCTTTAATTTTTATTTTCACTGACTCTAACTGCAAAGTATTTTTTTTGTATATCACTGACTAGAATGTGAAATTTTTCTAAGTATCAAAATAATTATCACTTAGAATTTTTCCACTTTAAGTCACCCACCGTTTCGTCACGTTCCGCGAAGTTACAACCTTTTCGACCACGACGTAGACTGTCCTCAACTGGCATTTGTCTAGACTTTTATACCCCTCTCAGGTCCAAAAGATCGTATCTGAATCTCCTATAATAAACCAATCTAATTACTATCAACTCGTAATTTCTTGAAACCTCTCCATTATTGTCGAATGCGGTCTCTTTGTACGTTTTGCGTTTGATACATTAAATTCTGTCTCGTACTTCCATACTTACAAGATCCGGATTTAGTAAGATCCATGTTTAATGGCCCAACTTCCTTTGTCCTGTTGTTCATACAAAATTAGCTTGAATTTAATAATTTTAAAGTTCTATTTTCATATATTTCGTAACATGTCCGTGCGTACGGCATCTACCATATGTTCCAAATCTGTCCCCAAATTCGCCTATCAGAGATATCTTCATGTCGAAGCCTTTCTCGCAAATTGTTCATTTTTATTTTATTATTTTTCCTCGAGTTTTTCTGTATTCTATATGAACCTTTCCATTTAAAACCGAATTTTCTCTATTTACGTCGTATATTTGAATTTTCCATTTTTTCCTCGAATTTTCTTTTATTCACGACACTCTTTCCATGAATTTCCTTATTTATTCTTACGCTATTGTTCATATCTCTATAGATTTTTATATTTCAAGCCGTATTTATTTTATTCACTGTTAATCTAAGATTTCCTTTGTTTTTCTCTGTCGTATCTCCTTTCCCCTCACTTCCCCGTACTTCCCTGATATAACCATATCGTTTTTTGATGTTTGCTGCCTCTTGGAAAATTTCATTTTCTATTTGTTATTAATAAATATATCATTTTTTAACATCTTTATAGTAGATACCCCCACTTCGGCCCTTAAATTCCTGTCATTTTTATTGCTTCATAGAGATCGCCTCCCAAATTTTGTCCCGTTCTTACGCAAAATCCCATAAACCATATGCCTTGACAGTTGTATACATTAGTTCCTGTACCCACCTGGCAATAAATCCTTTTTTATTTCAGTGTCGTTAACTTTTACGAGAATTCTTTAATGTAAATATTTCATAAGACCCATGATAATTTTTATAGCTCTTTTAACGACTAATCGTCCTTATCTAAACAATTTTCATGTTCGAATATTCCTTGTTTATCACAACAAAATACATCTGAAATCGACAACCATTGTAATGCCTCATTTTTTTTTTCTGCAATCGCGTACTATGTTACTCTATAAACTCCATTTTAATTACGTAAAATGACTCCTTTTCCTGAGTTTTTCTATCGCAATGTTTTCAGCATTTTCCACTCCCCTCCGTACTGCACTCTATTTCTTCTCTAACACTTGTTACTGCTCTAGACATCTGAAATATACCCTCGCCTATTCTTTAAAACTCTCATTTTTTTTTTTGACGTTTCCTCCCTAAATCTTTCATCGTAATATCCTAGCTCCGTCTAGAATTGATAACAATAATTTTCCATTGTTTTTTTCAACATTTCCATTTCCTTTAGCACGTTTTCCCTCGAATCGATCATCTCCGGTCGTCACAAACAATCGTATTATAGATGGAAATCTCCCTAACATCTTACAATACGTTTTCGTCACTTGCTTTGCAATCTTTCACTTAAACTTTTGCATCGTGTTTACGTGTATCCTTTTTTCCGCACCTTATATGCTTTAATGCGTTCGAGAACTAGGGTTTCTGATCCCTGGAACGTACCGGTTAATGATAACATTTCTTGGGGTCACCGTACTTTTGTCCCTGAACAGATTATTTCTTCCCATGGAGTTTATTCACCTCTCGGTTTGGTGGGAACGTCAAACTCATTAATCACATTACTAATTGCTAAGTCCAAAGGTCGTTCCTTTGTTCTAAAAATGGGTTCGGCCCTCTTCCCGTTGATAGGCTGAATTGGTTTTTAATCGCTTTTGCTGCAATTCAATTGGCTGTCAATATATCACGGCCTAAAGCATACTGGGGAGTCCCTGTCTTTGATTATTTGTTGATACCATCTGTGATTTTTTTATCAATACTCGTCTCACCTTGTCTAATTATAGATCCCTACCGTAAATATGAATTCACTTTACTCTAATCCGATAGATGTCGTAGACGTGTCCGTTTTATAAGTAATTGATATTTTCTTTTTTAAATTAAAGTGGGAAGCTACGATATTTTCTAATTCTCACTGTTGATCAATGCAATTCATCACAGTTCCCTCCTCTGAACTCAATTTGCTGTGGCTAACGTTGTATTTTATTTTAATGTCCTCTTCTTTTTTTTTTTTTTTTTTTTTTTTTTTTTTTTTTTTTTTTTTTTTTTTTTTTCGTTAGACACCGAAATTGTGTTCAAATTTAGACTAGCTATCTTCCCCTCCTCATTTGGTTATCCCCTATCTCTACTCCGTGTCATATTACTTCCTATCTCCCCCTCCTCATTTTGTTATCCCCTATCTTTTTCCGTATCCTATTACTTCCTATCTCCCCCTCCTCATTCTGTTATCCCCTATCTTTTTCCGTATCCTATTACTTCCTATCTCCCCCTCCTCATTCTGTTATCCCCTATCTCTTTTCCGTATCCTATTACTTCCTATCTCCCTCTTCTCTTTTGCTCGGATTGTTAACAATCTTGAATTTGAATCTCATTGTATTCTTTATTTTCTTTTCGCGTAGATTTTACTTTATGAAATTTTCTTTAATTTTGATAGATTCAAAATTAATTTCTTTTTGCTGGAACACGCCCCTCGACTCGCGTGTTTTGGTGGTCCCCAACCAAATTGGACTAAGACCTCCCTTACAATGATTTAAGTAAAGATTGTTTACAATCTCGCGGCCTTTCGTACAACTGAAAAGCGGGTGGTCTCTTGGTGTGCAATTAATTGTTTTTTGTTTTGTAAGTATGAATATTTTTTGTGAAATGTGGGTTTTCGCACGACCTCACCCAATCCGACAATCAGTGGTATACATGTTTCATATAAATTTTCCAGCTTTTTTTTTTTTTCTTTATTTATTTAAACTTTATTTTATAATTCTTAATTTCTAATTGTAATTTCTTAATTCATCCAAAGTTGTTCTAGCCTAAGTGTTGTCCACTCTAATATTTAAATTTTTATAAATGTTCTTTATTATCCTCAAATTGGTTCAGCGTTCCCTTTTTTTTCCTTTTTTTTTTTTTTGAAATCTAAACTATTTATACCTTAATTCAAATGTTACCTTTTTACTGTATTCTTAATGTCTACCCTATATCTATAGATAAACTTTCTTATTTCAATATTTCAAAAAAAAAATCCCTAAGCATTGTTTATTTTTATTCAAAATGTCCCTTTTGTGTGCCATATAATATCTCTAATTCTCTCCTTTTGAGTGTTCTTACTTATCTAACATTTTTTTTTTTTTTTTTTTTTTTTTTTTTTCTCACTAACACATAAAAAAAAGTAAAATTTTTTTTTCAACTAGAAAATCAAAATTAACGAATTTATTTGCCTTACTCTATTTCAATAATTGAATATGATTGTCGCTTATTAAGAACTTGTCCACTCACCCTCAAAGACTTAACGACGATCCGCCCCTCGCAAGCAATCTGATAATCTAATATTTTAGTAATTTTCTTTTTCCCCCTCCCCAATTATAATGTACCCTAACATATTTTTATTTGTATTTCTCAATCGTTTATTTATTTATTAACATTTACAAATATTTGTAAACTTCGCACTCTATCCGTTGATTTCCACTAACTGTAAACCTGATTTTTGTTTCTCATTACTTGTGTAATATCTCGCTAAATGTAAAGCGCTATAATCTCCTTTTATCTCCCGAGTTGGCTGCGACCATTAGCTCCTTCCCGGCTGTAGTTATTGTAGAATTTTCTTTTGGTGAACTGTTAACTTCGGTGCACTTGCTGCAACTAGCGTTTTCGCCCACACTTTCAATTGCGTGTATCCTCCTTTTTATGGCGCGGTAACGGTCACGGTATTTGTCCTTCTTGCTGGATTCCTCCCCACTCCTCTTCTTCATGTTCCGTTCTTCTGGTGTACATACCATTGTATCTAGTTTTCGTAGAAACTCAGCGGCGACAATCTCATCTCCTGATTGCCCCGAAAACCATAGCGATTGAATTTCCTTCGGATAATGTCTCATAATTTCGTCAACTATGCCCAACGGTGTGTCAATAATCTTTAAAGCCTTCGCTAGCTCCCAATAGTTTGCGAAATGAGTAAGCATGGGTATATTTTTCTTGGCATCATATACCCCTTCTGCAAGACGACGGCGAACTTCATTTTTCTTTATGTCTCCCCAATAGGTAGCTAAAAAATCTCGTTCGAAATCTAACATAGTCTCCCATCGTTTATTGTACAATTTTGCCCACGATTTAGCTTCCCCTTTCAAATTTTCCCGTACGACGACTAAAGGATCCGTTCGTTTCACTTTTCTAGTGTATTCTTTTAAATCTTCCAGGAAACTAATGGGATTTTGATTTCCACCGGAGAATGATGGTCGTTCCTGCTGTGGTAACATTTCCACTACTTGGAGAACGCTTTTCGGCGCACTATCCTCTCCTATCACCGCCACTGTTGCTGGGCTTTCCAATTGTTTCTCGAGTTCTTGCATCTTATTGACGAGCGGTGCCAAAGCTGCCTGAATTATTGTAGTTATATCTCCTATGTTTATTGTTGAAGTCTCGGTTGTGACATTTTCCCCGATTGCTGTCACTAAAGCCTGGGCTCGCCTACTTGTTCCACGTTTCCCAACCATTTTCTTTATTTTCCGAGTGTCGCCCGGTTAATGTTTATATTTTATCTTATTAAGCGACAACCTTATAATCTCTATTTTAGTTTCCTAAATTACCTTATGTAAATTATGTTGCCTTCCTTATTCTATTTATTTACTTATTTTTTTTTTTTTTCAATTTTCTCGTTTTTCTATATTTTTTTATTTTATTTTTTTATTTTTCCTTTTACTTCGTTAACCTTTCTTGTTCCTTTTCCTCGGGTTTTTCCTGTAACATACCATGTGTGAGTCTCTCTTCACACTCTCGCTTATTTTCGCCCTGTTCCTCCGATTTTGTGTCGGTCTCCCCCTCTGGCTGAACGACTTCTATCATAACCTCGACTCGTAACTTAGACCTCTTTGAACGTCTAAATATCTCCCGTAATTCATCTCCCAACGGTATTTCTTTAGCTTCTAATTCCGTCGCATCCACTTTCCTTTTTTCCGCCATTTTTTGTTTAAAATTTTTAATGAATTTAACTCAATACCAACTATTTATTATAAATATACCTATATATATTTATAATTTATTTTATTTTTATTTTTATTTTTATTTTTATTTTTATTTTTATTTTTATTTTTTTTTTTTTTGGAACCTGTCCCCCTAGAAAACAGAATATTTTCAATTATTTATATTTGTTTGCATGATGATTGTAACCCAAATTAGATCAACTCTACCATCACTCTTCATTTCAAATAAATGTAGGTAATTGCAAAAAAAAACGGAATGAATATTGTTACTCCAATGTTAATGAATATCCCGTGATTTTCGTTCAACCAATAATTACTCATTGTTTAGAATGCCAACCATTCCTTCAAGTTCCGCAATACCTACGATATTTTCGCAAAATCTATTTAGAGTTCGCAATACCTATCTTGATGTTATTTCGTCAAATCCCCTCCTTTTTTGGTCCGAATGATCAAATGTTCCCTTAAATAGGTATATACCTATAAAACATTCGTCTGTGATATTAAAGCTCTCAACTCGACACTATCCCCAATCAAATATTTTATGTTATTTTTATTTTATGTTCCTTATCTTTTATGTTATGACTTTTTATGTGATAATCCTCACATACAAACCCACAACATTAACTATAAACAAAGGGTCACTTTATGTAGGTAAGTTCCCCCGTTTTTATCTGTAAAGTCTGTTTATTTTTTCCGTAACCGAGTGTTGATATTATTTTCGAGTTTGTTTATTCTACAATCTCTTATAGAGATACGCGTTACCCCCGATGTCACCTACTTCAAAATTTTTCGATGCTTTGTTATCACTTTCGATGCTTAGGTTATCAATCTTTCGATGCTTACAAACACCGCGGTATCTCGTATCAGATTGTTTACATTACGGTCATTAACATTCTGGATTCAGGAATGTCAATACCATTATTCTGTCAATTTATGGCCCGCCTTGAATAAACTGTTTACGCTTGTATCTGACCTACATTCTTTGTTATGATATTTATAATCTCATAAGCAATCAACAAATTCATGGTCACTTGATTTAAACTTTATCGACACTTTTATAAATTATTTTAAAACATGTAGAGTTTATTCGTTAACACTTTTTTTTTTTTTATATTTAAATGTATTGTTTATATATTTATTTTCGTATATTTATTTATTAATTTATATATTTTTTTCGTGTTTATTTAACGGCGCACTGTTCTGATTTTTATTTTATTTTTATTATCACTTCATTTAACATAACGTCCTACTTATTATTATTATTATTATTTTTTTTTTTTTTTTTGCAATAGATTGACCAATAAAAGTTTTTTTTTTTTTTTTTTTCTAAAACAACTTGTAAAACTCTGATCTCCTGTCACGGCTGTGCAGTTGTGATGCATGTCTTTTCTCTCTCTTATATTTGTCTGTATTTTATTTACTCCTGGGCACTTGGCACCAGTCGTAATATTCTTCTTTTCTCTTGGCTCTGATCGATATTTAAATTCTTAAGGCTTTGCATATGTGTGGTGGGGATGGAAAATTCCTCCCCTACGTCACACAAGCCCTTATAAATTTGGACCCTTATTTCATCTGATAACTACAGAAAGCTACTTAAAGCTCCCTTGTACTACATACCTCTAGCGACATATGTACTTAACTAATAAATACGTTATTTACGACTTTGAACGTAGATATTTTCGTATTTAGGTTGTAATTAAACTCCATCAAACGTTGTGTAATTTTTTGATTTATGATATAGGACTTTAATTACTTTAAATTTTGTGGTAACCCTCTTGATTCTAAACAGAGTGTTGAATTTCAAAACTGTATTGGTCTCTCTCTTGCAAATTTAACCTTAAGTATTTCTCTAAATGAACTAACTTCCCTTTGACGTTTATTATGATTCCCTACATCCTAATGAATTCATGAATAAGCAATACTAATCGAAACTACACATGACTAATTGAACAGATAATTAAATATAACTCAAATGGTTAAATGTTAGTAAATTTGATTATGATTGTATCTCGTATCTGCTGGGCGCCCCTACGTTTAGATTCAGCTGCTATAAGGTACATATAAAGATGGATTTAGTAGGTTAATGTAATTAGTTAATTGCATATTTGACGAACTCAGAATAACCCTTTTCTGGCAAAATTTGGCTCCTGCCTCCATCAAGTAAGCAGGGTGATCAGAAGTCAACCCAAAATTCGCACAGTCTTTTGGCACGGTTCAATTGATTGATACCTAAGTTATCGCGTCCCAATTGACCTTCCTTTCGCCATCATGCACTGCCTTCAGGTCTTCCTCCAAGCCCAGATACCTCCAAATTCCTACTCCTCCAAAGTTTACTATTTACTTAGGGCGAACCGGTTTCGTCCTATATGCAATCATATACTCACGGGTTTGTGTGGAGTTACGGGTCGTGAATCCTCCCTCCACGTTCAAGAAATGAGACGAGAGTGACCCGACAGGCCTAAAGCACTAATTGTAAGTGAGTTCGTTTCATTCAATGAACAGTACATAAAAAGATATATATGTAAACATACGTTTTGGGAAGGTTTATAACTCGCAATACGAAACTACTTGCAACGCATCCCGAGCTCGGATCTCGCCCATCAAATTCTGCGAAATTTTCAGATTGATACCGAATAGATACATAAGAATAGTGGGTGACATAAATACATATTCGTACATTAAGATCTTATCTGGCGATGTGTTCTGGAGATTCGCCATAACTCCAAGCTTTTGTTTGGTTTTGTTGACGGTTTTGTTTGAGAGATCCGCCATCTCTATGGTTTGATTAATGGTCCTTGTTACAGAAGCGAACACTGCCTTCTGTTGGTTGAACTGTATTTTTTTTTTCTTTTCTTTCCCTCCCCTCCAATGTTCAACTTTTGATAAATTCTTGCTATCCCGTGATTCTCAATTGAATCATGTAAATCCTCATTACCCCTTATTAAGCTATCCCGTGATTTTTCAACTGCTTCATCTAAGCCTTCATTACCCCTTATTGAACTGCTATAATAAATCTGTTAATTTTCAATTGCTTAGGTCTGTAGATACCTCTTTACGTTCAAATTAAAATAGTGTTTAAATTTTTTTTTTTCTTTTTGTTCCTAATAATTGCGCAATATAATAATTTTATCCCGTTCCTAGAAGTTAATACCTAAGTACGATATCCACTAATCAAGGTCATTTTTTTTTTTTTCTTTTTACTGTATTCGAACTAGTGTCCCAGTGACCGAATTATTTTGTAAACAATTTGAGCTTTGTAAACATTCTCTACGGCCTCGTGACCTAGATTCAAGCGTATGAGGTATGTTTACTTTAGACATTCCGGAGACGTGTGAGATGACTCTAAAATTTTCTTTGTTTGATAATGATGTACTTAGCGCAATTGTCTAGTCTGATACCCGATTACGTATACATATTTATTCATTTATATATACTTTGTCTCAATAAATAATTTATAATATTGATATGTATATACATAAATTTTATGATTGAAATAATGTCTAATATCATAACTTATTTCAAATGCTCTGGATTTTCTGAAATTATATTAATACATACATAACATTAAATATAAAATATTGATTTGTAAATTTATCACACATAACTACTTTTAATAGTTATTGATGAATTCAGAGGTAGGAATCGATACCCTTTTCCTCTTTTTATATAAGTGTTTTTCTTTTTTTTTTTTTGATTAAAATTTTTCTTGGGAACAATAAAATTACAAATATATGTGTTTATATACATACATATATAAATATATATAAAATATACTTATTATATTTATAATATTTTAATATAGTTACATATCACATATTAAGCGAGTAATATCTTGGTCAAATAATTAATCCAAATACCAATGTTTGCTGCATTCCGCTATCTCCTTGGAATCTGTAAAATTTTATAACGGAAAAGACTTACCCCTACCAAGGTTTTTTTCCGACCGGGAAATACACGGTAACCTTGCTGCGATTTTCCTAAATTAATTTTTTATTTTCCTAAATTTAATTAAATCTTTTTGACTTCAATTTTTTTTTTTTTCATTTAATCTAATTAATTAAAATGATGTATGAACTCTATCGTTCTAAACTGTATTTTATCTCAAAACTCGTTGGTTAGATAACACTTTAAATGATAGTTACTTCACGATTAATTTAGAGATGGTAAATTGTTGTTAAATTAATTTTTTATCCCTCCGAACTTTTATGTATTAATAAAATATTATTTTGTTTTATTATTATTATTTAAGATAATTAATTTAAATATTTACTATTTGTTAGAACACTTTCACTTAGATTGAACACACGTATTTAATTATAACTTCATCACGCTAAATTATCACATCACTTCAGTTATTTATTGCACTAACATTAAACGCGAAATTTCTAAGTTTAAAAATACGATATTAAGTGATTATAAAATCCGAATTTTCCACTAAAACAAATTGTATTTATCACGAGCACTTTTATTTTTCACAAGTAATTAATGCGTTGTCTTTAATTTTTATTTTCACTGACTCTAACTGCAAAGTATTTTTTTTGTATATCACTGACTAGAATGTGAAATTTTTCTAAGTATCAAAATAATTATCACTTAGAATTTTTCCACTTTAAGTCACCCACCGTTTCGTCACGTTCCGCGAAGTTACAACCTTTTCGACCACGACGTAGACTGTCCTCAACTGGCATTTGTCTAGACTTTTATACCCCTCTCAGGTCCAAAAGATCGTATCTGAATCTCCTATAATAAACCAATCTAATTACTATCAACTCGTAATTTCTTGAAACCTCTCCATTATTGTCGAATGCGGTCTCTTTGTACGTTTTGCGTTTGATACATTAAATTCTGTCTCGTACTTCCATACTTACAAGATCCGGATTTAGTAGATCCATGTTTAATGGCCCAACTTCCTTTGTCCTGTTGTTCATACAAAATTAGCTTGAATTTAATAATTTTAAAGTTCTATTTTCATATATTTCGTAACATGTCCGTGCGTACGGCATCTACCATATGTTCCAAATCTGTCCCCAAATTCGCCTATCAGAGATATCTTCATGTCGAAGCCTTTCTCGCAAATTGTTCATTTTTATTTTATTATTTTTCCTCGAGTTTTTCTGTATTCTATATGAACCTTTCCATTTAAAACCGAATTTTCTCTATTTACGTCGTATATTTGAATTTTCCATTTTTTCCTCGAATTTTCTTTTATTCACGACACTCTTTCCATGAATTTCCTTATTTATTCTTACGCTATTGTTCATATCTCTATAGATTTTTATATTTCAAGCCGTATTTATTTTATTCACTGTTAATCTAAGATTTCCTTTGTTTTTCTCTGTCGTATCTCCTTTCCCCTCACTTCCCCGTACTTCCCTGATATAACCATATCGTTTTTTGATGTTTGCTGCCTCTTGGAAAATTTCATTTTCTATTTGTTATTAATAAATATATCATTTTTTAACATCTTTATAGTAGATACCCCCACTTCGGCCCTTAAATTCCTGTCATTTTTATTGCTTCATAGAGATCGCCTCCCAAATTTTGTCCCGTTCTTACGCAAAATCCCATAAACCATATGCCTTGACAGTTGTATACATTAGTTCCTGTACCCACCTGGCAATAAATCCTTTTTTATTTCAGTGTCGTTAACTTTTACGAGAATTCTTTAATGTAAATATTTCATAAGACCCATGATAATTTTTATAGCTCTTTTAACGACTAATCGTCCTTATCTAAACAATTTTCATGTTCGAATATTCCTTGTTTATCACAACAAAATACATCTGAAATCGACAACCATTGTAATGCCTCATTTTTTTTTTCTGCAATCGCGTACTATGTTACTCTATAAACTCCATTTTAATTACGTAAAATGACTCCTTTTCCTGAGTTTTTCTATCGCAATGTTTTCAGCATTTTCCACTCCCCTCCGTACTGCACTCTATTTCTTCTCTAACACTTGTTACTGCTCTAGACATCTGAAATATACCCTCGCCTATTCTTTAAAACTCTCATTTTTTTTTTTGACGTTTCCTCCCTAAATCTTTCATCGTAATATCCTAGCTCCGTCTAGAATTGATAACAATAATTTTCCATTGTTTTTTTCAACATTTCCATTTCCTTTAGCACGTTTTCCCTCGAATCGATCATCTCCGGTCGTCACAAACAATCGTATTATAGATGGAAATCTCCCTAACATCTTACAATACGTTTTCGTCACTTGCTTTGCAATCTTTCACTTAAACTTTTGCATCGTGTTTACGTGTATCCTTTTTTCCGCACCTTATATGCTTTAATGCGTTCGAGAACTAGGGTTTCTGATCCCTGGAACGTACCGGTTAATGATAACATTTCTTGGGGTCACCGTACTTTTGTCCCTGAACAGATTATTTCTTCCCATGGAGTTTATTCACCTCTCGGTTTGGTGGGAACGTCAAACTCATTAATCACATTACTAATTGCTAAGTCCAAAGGTCGTTCCTTTGTTCTAAAAATGGGTTCGGCCCTCTTCCCGTTGATAGGCTGAATTGGTTTTTAATCGCTTTTGCTGCAATTCAATTGGCTGTCAATATATCACGGCCTAAAGCATACTGGGGAGTCCCTGTCTTTGATTATTTGTTGATACCATCTGTGATTTTTTTATCAATACTCGTCTCACCTTGTCTAATTATAGATCCCTACCGTAAATATGAATTCACTTTACTCTAATCCGATAGATGTCGTAGACGTGTCCGTTTTATAAGTAATTGATATTTTCTTTTTTAAATTAAAGTGGGAAGCTACGATATTTTCTAATTCTCACTGTTGATCAATGCAATTCATCACAGGCGGTACCAGATCGAGTTTGTCAAATGCGTGTGTGCGTTGGAAACGCTTCTTGTTGAATGCTCTATGTTCCCGGGGTACCGCTGTATTTATAGCCGGCCCCTTGCCCTTGCCGCCGGCGCGGGTGGGCTCGAACCTTTTGCCCATTTTTCCGGCGGTTCGAGTTTTTGGCGGGCTATAACCTCTGCTGTGGGCTACACAGCAGAGTTCTCTGTTGTCTCAGCTCTTCCCCTTATCCTTCTCTTATGTCTGACCCCCACGACCTCTCCCCTAGTAATTTATTTAATTTTATTATGGCATGTCAAATAACTTTCATTGGGGTCCCTGCACCCACATTTTGTCAGGGAAACTTAAATATCTAAATCATTATTAATTATACATTCATCAGAGATATTTATTAACATAAAGGAGAGTCCGGTCTATCTGTCCATATCATTTATTCGGTGACAGATTAGACCGAACTCTCATAATTTGCCAAAACATTCGGAGCCTTTTGTGTATTTCCGATTCAAAAATACCTACTCCCCCAGACGGAGCGTTCCTATTGGTCCGCCCGGTGGGTAGGTGAGGGGAAGGGTAGGAAGCAGTGCCCGCCTGCCCGCGCGGGGGGATTTCGCCCAAGGCGACGAGAACCAACAGGAGCCACAGGAGCCCGTTCTTGGGCCAAGGAACACCTACTCCCCCGGAAGGAGCGTTCCTATCGGTCCGCCCGGTGGGTAGGTGGTAGGGGAAGGGTAGGAAGCCGTGCCCGCCCGTCTACGCGGGGGGATTTCGCCCAAGGCGACGGGGACCAACAGGAGCCACAGGAGCCCGTTCTTGGGCCAAGGGAACTGGTCTTTATTCAAACAGGGTACATTTTAATTGTGAACATAATTATTAGCATATTATTTGCCTCAAACCCTTAATCCTACGTTATTTAAAGAGACGAGGACGGCCTGTGAGGGAACTCATCCTCGTCTTCGTCTACAAATATATTTAATCTTTCATAAAAAATAAAGGAAGAAGATGTCCGGAAGGGAATCTTCTTTCCCTCGTCGACACGTCCGGTACACTGGTTGTGTGATACCTAACCTAGACCTCTCTAAGACCTAACCAGACTCTCTAACCCAACACCTTGTACTGCATGAAAAAGATGGATTCGAACGTCCGACACATTGGATTCCTACCCACCCTCCATACCTTTTTCCTTCCCAGAACTTCCACTCCTTCCTTTCCCTAATAAGACCCCTCTACACAGCATTCCCAAAGACGACATAGTCCCTGAAGGATTTTTTTCCTCAGGGACTGTGTGGAGTTAACGTAAAAAAACCAGTGTGCCAGAATTGTGGCTAAGAGAAAAGAAAATAAAACAATAGCCACAACAAAAAACTGAAAAACACAAGCAATTATTGTGGAAGAAAAAAAATACAAAAAACGAAATGAAAAGTAAATGTTTAGGTGGAATTTTAATTTTAATATTATTTGTGTTTTATTTTGTTAATAATTTCTGTTGGATTTAGGGTCGTCCATTAATCACGTGAGGCTCGTAAAGGGGGGGGGGGGGGGGGGTTCGGAAAAATCACGAAATATCACCGGGGGGGGGGGGGGGGGGGGGTATTATGAGATATCACGTGTATTTATTTTTCGTGATAATATTCTGAAAATTTAAAAATACGTGGTACTAAAAAAATACACGTGATTTTGGGGGGGGGGGGGTTAATAAGTTGCTAAAAAACATCACGTGATTAATGGACGACCCCTAAGATAGGTTTTTTGCATTTTGTTCGTTAAATCGTCCTTATTACAGATTATTATAAATTCCCGCGAACCCCTTCGCATGGAGAACGCACAATTTGATCTTGTTTATATCGTTATTCGAGACATGTTTGGGTGTTGGGGAGTTTAATAAGTGAGTGGATATACATCATATTTCCTTGGCAGCAAACCGGCTGCATGAACTTTTGGAGTCCTTACCCTTTTTTCCTAGAAATTTTTCGTATAAACACGTCGTTAGTGTATTGTACTCTTAGGAACTTGTCCGCATTGTTTCATTTTATATAACTATAAATGGGTGTCTTATCATATTATTGCGTTATTTATCACTTTTTACCTTTTAGATCGTATCTCGCTTGATGCATTAAGTCAAAGGAATAACAAAGGGAATAACAATTTCAGTTTGAAATATATGGTCCTGCCACTGAGAGTTCTGTTGTGATATCTCTTTCTGTACCACGTATAGTTTATAAAAGAGCAAAATGCTTCGTACGTCTAAACCAGGCAAACCCAACTTGCGGCCCATGAAGTTTTCAGCTTTTTATGTTTTGGAATTTGGTATTCATACAAAAAAAAAAAAATCATTCTCGTAAATTTATCACATTTGTATTTTGTGAAATTAAAACTTTCTTCTTATTAGACCTAGGAATCTCGATGGGGGTTTTGATTTATTGCTTGAAAAGTGCCAGGCGCATGGTCACAATAGGGATTTATTTTGCAATCTATTCCAACCAGTATATTTTTCGCACATTTCTCGGAAGATCGAATGCAACTGCCTGATTTTAATAAGTGGATGGTGAGTGCAAAGGACATGTATGGTCAGTTTAGACCTTATAGCATTGAAGGTCGCGGTTTCACAATAATAGCATTTTTGAATTACCAGTAAAAATTAAAAGTAATATCCACCATTTACCTGGGTTCATGGACTGACTGTGAGCATTTCAGCAAATGTTGATTCCTCCCCCCCCCCCAATCTTTTCCTCCCCGAGGAAGTCCCGAGGCCCACTCTAGCTCAGTATTTTTTTTTGGCACACCAAACTGTTTGGATTGCGTTGGGCATCCCTAGGGTACTAGCGCATGGTCGATCGATAAATATTGATAGGATAACTTTCGATCGCTAACGTACAAACAACAGTTGACGTCGAATATATTAAGAACACTTAGTCGTTATGAACTGTTACTAATTCGTTGGCGTTCTGTAATCGTGCTAGGGAACGATGAGAAGTTGCCGAAAGTTATCCTATCAATCCTTATCGATCGACTGTGCTAGGGAGCGTGGTGTGTGCTGTATGTATCGCTTTGGTGAGAGAATTAGATCAACATTGTTAATTAGCACTCTTTGAATACTAGGTAGGTTCTAATTACTCTTTTTTCCTATTTCTACCAATCTAATTGCATTTTCCAGTCGGTAAGTCACGGTAGCTGAAGAATTAGGTACTTATTTTATTAAAAAAATGAAACAATTCAACTTTATATAAACCACTTATATAATGCGCAAATCCGACCGGTTTCGGAACAAACGTTCCTTCGTGAGGGAAAGCTTATACTATACTTATACTTTATGAGGGAAACCGGTCGGATTTGCGCATTATATAAGTGGTTTATACAAAGTTGAATTGTTTCATTTTTGTATAATGGATAACCACAAAGTAATAGCTACATTAAAAAATATAAGCTTTCCCTCACGAAGGAACGTTTGTTCCGAAACCGGTCGGATTTGCGCATTATATAAGTGGTTTTTACAAAGTTGAATTGTTTCATTTTTCTATAATGGATAACCTTAAAGTAATAGCTACATTAAAAAAAGAATATATATATATTATTTAAACTAGCGTAGATCCGTGAAAAGTCAACCAATTATAGGATTGATGTCGCATATTTGCTAAAAAGCACAGACCGTTGAAAAATCACCAAATCCTATTGCAAATCCTTCTTTACTTTATGTCAATATTTACCTTGAGAAATTCAAACAAAAGAAATACACATTTCAAGTGTAGAATTTAATTTTAAAATATTTTTTTGGTAAAAAAATATAGATTATAGGTACGTAATTAACACCTATATAATACACAAACGCTTTGTAGATTTTTTAATAATATTAATATTGCAGAAAGAACTCAGCAAATTCGTAAAACTAGAATTGGCTCTGGTCTGAACTTTGTGGCAATTCAAACTAAATCTTCTTTTAGTCAAAGAAATTACTAACAAATATATATATATACAAATTGTGAAAGAAAGAGACAGTAAATTCTAATTCATATTTTTATATTCAGTCCTGATGATGGTATGGAGGTACCGAAACCGGTAGACGGAAAAAAATAACAATAAAGTGACTTAAAACAAAGTATTTTCTTTTTATTTAAATAAATGAAGACAATATAAGCGAAACTCAATCGAAAATCTGGAAACAGAAAAATCAGAAAAACATATTGACACCTTTGTCCCAGAGGTGTCAATATGTTTTTCTGATTTTTCTGTTTCCAGATTTTCGATTGAGTTTCGCTTATATTGTCTTCATTTATTTAAATATTACGATTTGAGGATTTACTCATAAAGTTAAAAAATAAAAAATAAAATATTTTCTTTTTATTTATTTAAATTGTTAAGTCACAATGTGTTTGCTTCTTTTGAAAAAATAATTTTTTTAATTTAAATAATGACACCTAAATGACACTTCAATGGAATGAAAACTATATTATGCTGTACTCAAGCTAACTTATGTACTCTCTTTATAATATATGTGTGTTACTTTTAATAAATTATGAAATTATTAACCCCGATACAGGCGAACCCTAGTGGGGTTAATAGTTACATGCTAAAAATGTATTTAAAGTAAGCAGGTACTGAAAAAGTTCTTAAGAAATTTATAAAAATAAATTAGTAGATTTATTACTTTGTTACAATCACTTTCAATTCTGAAAATTATACAATTCAAAACAAATTCGAGTTCTAGAGTTCATTGAACCAGAGTTAAAGACAGACATACAACTGAAATTATTTTTTTATTGACTAGCGCCGACCTGTGAAAAATCACGGATGGTCTGAATTTTCGACAAATCAGTTCCTATTTTGAAAATGGCAACTAAAATAATTTCTGTTAAAAATATATTTTTTAGAGGCAGGTATCGCTTGTCTGAATTCTCCAAACAAACACCAACAATTTTGAAAATGGCGACACTTAAATTCAAAGAAAATCTGAGTTCTAGATTCTTTGAACCGGAGATACAGACTGGTAGACGGAATCACAATCGAAATTAGTATTTTTAATAATATTAAGAAAAATATTTCGCGTTACGATAAAATCAGTTTAATTAATATACATATTAGCATTGCAAGTACGTATAAAATATCTATAAACAAAATATAATTCGATTTTAACTGCCCTTAGAAGAAAATGATCGAAATGATGTAAGTAGGCAACTTGGCAGATACCCCTGATTATTCTCAGGTAGATATTATGTTTTATGAATTAAAGGCATTCCAACATTCCTAGCTTACTAAATGATCAATCAGACATGTTATAATAGTATTTTCAACAGTCATACATTCTGAAATATCCTTGTAATTACTATATTCATTTATATACCTGTACGCCTGTCTCGACACAGGTATACCCTAGTGAGACAGGCATACAAATAAAACCATTGTAAACATATTTTATTATAGATAAATAAAAAAAAAAAAAAAAAATAAAAAAAAAAAAAAAAAAAAAAAAAAAAAATTTCCTAACAAATATTATAAATGTGAAAGTGTGTTTGTTTGTTTGTTTGTTTGTTTGTTTGTTTATCCCTTTTCCACAACTGTAGCGACCGATCCTTGTGTTTTTTCCATTGGTATAATTAAAGGACTGGGAAGTGACATAGGCTACTTTTCATCACGAAAAAACATTTAATTCCGGTGGAGCGAGGCCGCGGGTAAAAGCTAGTTAAATAAATATACATAGCAATCATCTCTTCAGATTGGCAGAAATTGGCTACGAAAATTTCTCCATGAATTCGAGGTTTGGCAGCATAATTCATTGTGGATTGTCGGCAAGAGGAGGCACAATCTGCAATGTACTCTGTGAAAAATCGATACTCAATACTTATAGCTGATTCAATGGCATTTGTAAAGTGGTTAATTAATTACACGGGTAATCAATGCTCTTTCAATCATTGACAGCGGCGACAATTTGCTCTGAATTACTGCGCTTGTAGCTGATCGTATTGAATTTTATTTCCTACGATTATTTGTCTGCGACCTTTGTATATTTATTTGTTGGCGTATTTCCTAAGTAACGCGAGCGCAATTAGCGTCAATTAGCCCAATCACTCGCGATGTTTCCCCGACTTCTCTATGCTTACCGCCTCGTTCTCCAGACTGACTTTCGTCGCGGTCAAGGGGTCGAGGCTCTTTGTGAATTAAAGGTAATTCCGACCTACGCTAGCTAGTCCCGTATGTCCCTATGTCCGCGCAATTAGAGAATATCGCAACGCAAGAAACGACACAAAGTTTCTTTAGTACCAACTTTTTGTGTCACGGTTCGCGTAGAGTTACATGTTAAGTAGTCCAATGTATTAAAATAGTGACTGCATTTGATCGGTTCCATGACAAGACAGAACATGGAAGAAAAGTAAAGAAAACAATAAACAGAATTTACCTAACATGTCCTATTATCATTCGGCTACCCATTTGATCAACCCTTAATATTTTACAGTAGGCATTAAATCCTCAACGATAAGCTGAAACGTACCTGCATTGTTGGAAGCTTAAAAACTTTTTTGAACGTACGTGAGATACGTTGGGTTGGGTACTTCCTTCTTATTTTGTTGCCTACGTTGTCTCTGTTGTTCTAGAGGAGATTTATTACAATCACATTAAGCACCTAATTTAATCATTTAAACCGTCTATTGATTTATTGTAGAACTTTCGTTGTATGTATTGCTTCAAATACTGTCGGCTATAATGATTCTCGAACACTGTTCCATATTTTTTCCGTTAATATGGATTTCTTTTTGTGCGACTAATGCTAAATAGCTTATTTGTCTTCGCTCCACAAAAATCTTATTCACGGGTACTTTTTTAAGGTTTTTATTTAATTTATTTACATTTTGTTATATTAAGTCCCGTTTGTAACATCAATTTGTCAACGGGTTATTTTAACATTTACTTTTTAAAATTGAGACAGGTACATAAAATATACACATAAAAACATATATTTTTGGAAAAATGTCGTTAATAAAATTTATAAAAAATAAAGAACAGAGAAAATGAAATAGAGAAAAAAAAATAATGGAAAAACATTAAAACGAAAAGCGGATAAAGAGAGATTAGTACAAAAAATTTATTTATTTAACCATTAATGGCTTAATGGCTGAATAGTCAGGTACCTCCCCCCCTTCCTCTTCTCTACCTCCTTCTCTTACCAACTACCTTCGGCCTCACAACATACCCCAATTGGAGATGCCACAGTCTCACTGGCTCCAGACGGTAGCAGCTGAGACTTGTGAGGTTTTCACGTAAAAAAAATAGCTTACATTTTCTGAAACTCAATTCACAGCTTTTTATTGAGTTGGGTAACATGTTGTAAATTATTGGAACAAGGTATTCTAGAATTCTTTGACCTATTTATTTAGGTATCTGGGAATTACAAGTCCATCGTTTGTAGTAGCCTTGTTTTATGAACATGTACCACTAGTTTATTATATTCAGATTGAGATGTATGCTGATTCGCCATTTTAAGCACAAAACAGCACTTAAAGTAATGATTTTGGTACATCATGTCTTGGTTCGTATTCAGCTTTGTTCAATAAAATTTTTACCAAAGAATATTGAAAATTTTGCACTGAAAGAAGATTTGTTTTTGTTGAATGTCCCCATATGGTTATTCCATATCTTATTAGGGATTCCGCCAATGACAGGTATACTAATCTAAGGGTATTTGGTGGAACAAAAACGTCAGTCTATAAAGTTTGCTCACTATAGCTCTAAGCCGAGTGAAGATCTTTACAAATTGGTGAATTAGGTAGGTACTATAAATTATAAAACTTGGATTGTACTGAGAGGTACCTACAATCCTCTCAGTGCATAAAGCAAGAAAAACTATCCTCTAAAAAGGGATTATAATGATCACGATTTTTGTATTATTATTATTGATTACCGGATCCGGATCTCTAGAAGAACCAGTGAAGTTCGCTGGATTCCTTTTTTATGAATAATTTGATACAGTTATGATAATTATCTGCATCGGCTACTTATTAACGTGATTCATTTTTCAGTTAATTGAATCATTAACACCGGCTGTAAATGCCTGAATCCGGATCGATCGCCAATCAATAGCACATTTCCCATACCGTAGCTTTTAGCTTCCCACAGTCCAGTGGACTAGTGCCTAGTGACTGTCGGCCGGGAAGTACCGGCCCTAGCTGCTAGTCTCTAGTCCTCTTCCTGTCACGGAGGATGGACAGCAAATCAGCTGCGCACAATCAACTACATTAATGTGGATAAACTGTGGTGACTTTATATGTAAAAAAGATTCTTCATTTATTTTACACGGATGTTTTGCTAACTCCATGTTTGTATAAAAACAAATGAGTGATGTAACGGCAACTACCTGTATTTTATATGAATCTTTTTTTATTTATTTGTCCTCTGATTTTACTGGTTCTTACCGCCATACGTATATCATAAAATGAAAACTTAATTAACAAGCTTTTGAAACGGAAGCTTAAATGGTTTAAACATTTAGAACGGATTGATTACAGAGTGTAAGGAATATGAATGGTGAACAAGCGGATGGAAGAAGTCGAGGACGTCCTGATCATGTTAATCAAATACTCTTGTCAGACTGTACCAAGAGTCGATATAACCGAAGAGTATTTGTGTACCAGACGATTCAATTAATTATTTCTGCTTATCTGCGTTGTATGGTTGTTAGTTGGTTACGTTGCAATGTTGGTTTTATTTTTCAAAAATCTTCCCCTCCAAAATAAATTTGAGAAAATCATATTGGTCACCCCTTCTTAAGTTTCCGAAGACGGCAGTCTTACATCTCAAGAATGATGTCATTATCTTCCATGTGCAGTTGTTCTGACTTAATACGTAAACAACAGTGAAGGAGTTCCCTCCAAAATTCTATTCTAAGCATTTTCATCAGGATTCACATATCTGACGTTTGCTCGCTGCCCGAAACAAAAAAACAGTCAATTTTTGGCATGCGTTGCACCATTTGCAACCTGAAAGGATTCACCACTCCCTAGAGACTTCCTACTGCCCCTTGTATTCCGACTAATATCTCTGAACTATGGTAATGTCTCATGTACAATGACATTCCGAGGATAACTTACTCCGGTGAGAAATGTCCAGAACCAGTTTCAAACAACAAAAAAACGCCCGCATATTTGGTGTCTCAAAAGGCGATATCCTAAAGCGGCGTGTTACTCGGTATTTTAGCTTCTTATAAATTCGTGCAATTTCCTTGTAATTTTCCATTGTCGCCACATAAAACAATCGTTCCTCGTTCCTCGCACGCTGAGCTCATTTTGGAGCAAGATCTAGATAAGGCGGCGGGAGGCCGCGCGGTGTGAAGTTGGTAATGATGCAGGAATTCAACAGCCTTTTTTAACTACCACCTTCGACCCAAGGTGTTGGCACACAATGCAAATTTAAATGATTATGCATTCATAGGGACATGTGCAAAAGCAACAGTGAAGTTTCTTTGATATAATCCTTGTGATTTTTTTAAAATCTGGGGTGATTAAGGGGGGAAATACATGTAGATAATAAAAAAAAGTGTTTTTTTATATTTCATAAATTGTTAGTATAACTATTGAAGCATATGTTCCCAAATTTTTAAATGAATAATTCAATTCGTTCCGGTGTTATGAGGGTATTTAAGTGTGTTCCCCCCCTTAAGTGCCGAACCGCGTGGTAAACTTGAAACGCGTTTTTCTCGAAACAATTTTTTAAAAATTTGTGTGCACTCTAGCTCAGAAAGTTTTTAACCAATCATTTAAAAAAAAATGCAGATACCTTCTTTACCTAAATTTAACCTAAATTTGTTGTAATATCATTGTCCATAGTATTTTTTAATTGCAAATAAATGTTAAAAATGGCGAAAAATCAAGGTTTCCTGTTTACACACTAAACACATGTAAAAAGTTTTATTTTATTGGGAAAAGTTAGGTTTACATAGAATAGACCCGTGTTTTTAAATTAAATTCAATACCCTGATTTGAGATGAAAACTGTGGCCACCAGAATGCACACAAATAGCTACGTCTGATGGTGACGTTCGATGGGTAGCTGCTGATAATTTTCATATTTTCCGAGAAAATTCTTATTCACAGTATTTTTTTAAAATAGATTTATAAAATGACCTCAAAGTTTCAATAAATTGTATACATTTATATCATGCAAAAAAAATTAATGAAAATCATTAAAAAACATAGTTCTACATGTACTTCCCCCCTTAAGCAAGTAAAAGTACATAAAAAAATTTCACAGTAATAATTAAGCTACCTATTTATTTTCCCGCTATTTTTTAAATCTAGGATGATTATCGTAAAAGTATATTGTGGTCTAACCGAATAAAAAATAATCTAACAACCCGTAAGCTTAGAAGATTCAATGCGTCAATGTAGTTTTTTTTTTGACATTTGCTTTCCTGCTTTATATCTATGTATGTTCGTTAAAGTTAGCGATTCCAGGGTTTAGTATCACAGGGCCTGCCTACATCTGCCTATTTAACGTATCGATTCACAATTACGGTTACACTGAACCAATTTAAATACTCTCTATACAATAAACACCACAAGTTTCACATCATGGTGTGAAACTTCACGACGTGAAAATTCTTTTATTAATCAAAATCTAAGGATGCACATCCGGACACCCGATTAACAAAAAGTTCGCATAAATGAACCTCCACCTTTTAGATATTTTGTCAACATATATAAGTAAAAAATGCATTTTCAAAGAGTTCAAGAATAGTAATAAAAAATTAATAATTCAAAGATTCTGCAAGTTATCTTCTTAAAAGTTTTTGAACAGTATGGAATTTTCAAGAAAATAATACTTACATTTTCCTCGTCAAAGATTATGAATACAACAACATTATCCTTTTCCAAGTCTCAAACGTGCGTTAATTTTCGATAAAATCGCAAATACCGCATTTACAGCGCTTTCAAATTTTTACAGCAAATTTGCCTGATTTGCATAAAATTTTACGCCAAGATTCTTCCGGCCGATCCTTACAGCTCGCATCTCGCCTTTTCAATTGGTCTCTACCATTTTCAGAGGTCGGTTTCCTTTCCGAATTCCTCGGCTGTATTTGGCCGCGTGTGGCACCAGACCGCCGCACGTGTCGGCTAGCAACTGGCTATTGCTATTGTGATAGCCTGGTAGTATATGTCATGTAATCCACGGGTCTGGTAATGCGTGTTGGTGAACTCCGTATTTGGGGAAAATCGCCTGTTTGACATTTGTTCGCGGTGTCGTGGGCGGACTGTGCTTCAGAAGTTGACTTGACTATGTGCAGTATTTGCATAGCTATTTTTTACGAGCGTATCCATATTGTTATTATAATTATTTTTATATCTTTTCATATATTTTTTCGTACATTCAGTTTACATAATATGTACCAGTTATACAATTTTTTTCATTAATCAGTAACTGTATGGTTATGGATTAGTAGTAGTGCTTTGTGAACACTTCATTAGGAGAACCTGTGCTGAGGTCGGCATGTTTAAGATGAAGTGTTATTAAGCCATAAGTAAAAAACAGCATCGTCCTTGAGATTCTCAAGGAAGATAATGTGGTTGCACTCATGACTGCAGTTTTGTATGTTGGGTTAGTGGCAGTTAGAGTATATTATATTACATAGATACAATGTAGTAACTATCAAGTAAAAAGGATAATGCACGAAGTGAACTTAAGGGGGAGTCTCGTCGAGCTGATAAAAAAACTCGACGTTTTTTTAATGGAAAAGCGTGATATTTTTACGTCATATTTCTAACCATGTATGGTAGACACAATGCTCTTTGTTCCGAAAAGCGAACAAAGAGCCCGAGGGGTTAAATAAACTGCAAGATTGATGCAAACTAAACAAACTTCATCTTATTAAACGTTAGTAATTATCACATTATTAGATTAAATTAGCATTAATGAGTTAATTTTGGCATTCTTTTCGATTCCAAATTTAATTTTCTTTCACACAATTAATACAGTTACTAATAAAGGTTTAAAAAGCTTGGATCCATTCTCCGTAGTGGCAGACACTATCAAAATATTTTAACATTAAAAATCTTATATTCTTCTCTTGTTTGAAGTCAAGTCGAATATAATACTCCTATTTGGTCCCCTCACTTTAAAATCCAATCCGATTCCATTGAAAAAAATGAGCGTGTATTCCTAAAATGTATTAACTATGAACTCGGTCTACCTATAGTAACAATAAATTACATCCGCTTGATGAAATAATTAAAATTATTGAAACTCTCAGATAAAGACTTATTTCTAAAATGAATTTTATTTTAATTTTTTTAATGGTATTGTAGACAGCCCTGATTTATTAAGCTTAATCACTCTCCATATACCAACAAGAACTACTCGATCTAAAATTATTTTTAATTGCAACATCAATATCAGGACTGAGTCATTTGCTACCTAGATTGCATGCAGTTGGAAATGCTTTCTCAGAAGTAGTAGGTGTGATCAACTGCACGAAATATAGTTAAAAACAGGATATAATAACATACCTCAATAAATCAATGTTAGCATAATACTTGCTATACTTCTGCATGGGTTCTATGTAATTTAATTAGCACAATTTATCTCATGATTAGTGTTCCACTATTATATTACATGTTTTGTAAATGCCCATATTGCCCATATCGGCGTATATTTATATAAATAAATAAATAATCAATTCATAAAAGAGGAGAAAGTTTTTCTTTTTTTATTATTTTAAACGGGTTAACTATAAAGCTACTAAGTTGTCCATTATTTCAAGTTATTTGCTAATTTTTACAACGTTTTTCATATTGTTCATTGCTCCATTTTTAAAGATTGTTAGAATATTTAATCGCCATGGTCAAAAATGCAATCCTTTTAATACCGCAGAGATCAAACCAATGAAGCACTGTTGTGGTCTGTCAGATTTCCTTTTGAGGTGTGTTGGCTGACCTTTGATACAGGATAATACTTCTGTTTCCTATTGAACTGCTTTAAGACCCGCTAAAAGGGCACACATTTGGACATACTTCTCACAGCGGCTTTCGGGTCGTAAAAGGTGTTGAATATTATATACGTGGATAATAATCTAGACTTACTCTAGCTTAGATTAAAAACGTGGCATGGCTTTTGACCTCTTTGCCTGTATGTCGATCGTTAGGGCGTCTATAGAACTTTATTAACAATTATGTAAAGCAATACAATGTGTAATTTATATGCACACAGTTATTTGCGAGCGTTATTAAATGTTTTGCAAAATTCACACCTCAGACTTAGTCCTTGTTTTTAATGTCAAATAAATTTCTAGATATATTATATTTGCATTAAATGCATTCGGACTTTCAATAAGCTGTATACAATTTGATGTGGAAAGATTCAAAGACAAACCCCTCACGCTAATTTTTTCGCTTTTGGAAACAACTCATATGGGTCTAATAGAAATAGTTGGGTCTCCCTTATTATCATAGTGAGAAATATGACCTAAATGGTATTATAAAGAAAAAAACACCAAGCTTTATATTAAAATCTAAAAGTTAACCACAATATAATAAAAATATACACCTTTGTGAAACCAAACTTAACGACCACAATTTGAAAAAAAATTATGAAACTTTGTTAATTTTTTATTGATTATTTTTACATGAAATAATAAAAAATGGGATGATGATAACGTTTATAATATATATTATGTGTAATAAAATGTGTGGGTTTTTTCTTTGCAAGTAATTTTAGCTAAAAAAAACCTGACGTGAGACATTTTTGAAACTTTTTATGTTAAAAAAAATACAAGTTTATTTCTAATACTAAAATTTTAAAGCGTATTTCATCAATTTTCAAAAACAGTTTTGGGTTTTCGAAAACGTTCAGAAATATTCCATTTATTTGGATTTTATTGCAAAACAGAAATATTCTGACCCTCTGACAGAATATGCCCGAGGCCTGAGAGGTTAAAGGATTTAAAAGCTTCTCTGTAAACAGTTAGTCACCACGTTTTTTATAGAGGCGAAATTAAAAGAAGTGTTTCATACTTTTCGATTTATTTTTGCAAGTAACCTACTTCGTGTTTTGGATTGGTTGGGTGTTTTTTTTCAAAACATTGTGTGATTTTTATATGAAATCGGTGATTATTTTAAATTTATTTATTTCCAATGTATTGTGCAGTAGGTACTATCTTTGGTAATTGAAAATTTGAATCTGAAATTGAATTTATCTTCAATCGGTCTCACTGTTCAGGCTTCAGTCGCTTTCGAGCGTTCCGACCATTTATTCTATTGAAGAATTATCACCGGCGATTTGTTCCAACTAACGTCACTTTAAATATCGCCAGAGCTGGAAAACCGCAAGTAGTTGTGCCTCGAAGTATTGCAATTGTATTTGGTGAATTTATATAAAATATGTTGACAACATTTATGCCCTTAGGGGCTTAATCTAAGTTTCCTAGATAAATAATTGATTTTCTTTTATAAAATTTTCAAAATGTGTAAATTCTCTAAAATATGTATGTAATATGTAGATAATCTATCGTTATCCATTGGATCAAAATGTGAATGATTTATCTCAAACACTCATCTTACCGTTTTAAGGTTTTGAAGATATCTTCTATCACAGTCACCTCTAATAATAAAATATAATAACCTTTTTATTTTTATAATAAAATTCGATTTTTTATGTAAAAATTTTCTTAAGAGGGAATAACCAGGAAAAATCGAAAATATGTCATTTTTACATAAAATTTTAGACATATTGACTCTTTTCCATGAAAAATTATAAATTGATTTCGATTTGATTTTTTAGTACAATAAGGTTTTACCGTAGGTCGGTGGCAGATTTGTTAAATTTCGAAACAAAATTTTGTATAATACAACATAAATTTCAAATCATATAATCATGCAGTAAAATAAATGAATAAAGTATTTGGGAAAGCTGCTTTTCAGAATTTTAATTTTATTCAAATAAAATTAATAAAAAAAGATCCGTGCCATAGTTTTGTGACGAAAATACTTCAGTTTGTCTTTTTATTTACCTTCTTACAAATTAATATATTTAAAAAAATGTATTCTTATTTTGCTTAGACATTATTGAAAAATTATAAATACATATGCTCAAAAAATAATTACAAAAGTACATATCTAATCTTAATAGTTTTATCATCACGAGTTTGAGCATTTTTGGATGTAGGCATTTTTTCAGTTTCATTTCTCATGTTTTTCATGCTTATCCGTTTTTATTTCATTTATGTGTTGGTTTACTTTTAACCTTAACTTATTTTTGTCTAATTTCTTTTGTTATTTCAAAATATGGAATGTATTGCATTGCACTACCCCTGCGTACATTCTGGAATAAAATATTATTATATTATTACTAGCTGACCCGACAAAAAATATTTTTCCCTATAAATTATATCTAGTGAAAGTTTGGGTTGTTAAATAAAAAAATAACGAATTTATTTATTGTAAGTGTGTGGGGTTGGGATATGACAGAAAGAGGAATGTAGCGCTGTAGACGATGACCGCCGATAAAAACAAACAAAAAAACCCGACTAAAGTAGGAAAATTAAATAAAGAAAATCAATATGAATTTCGAAGAGCAATTCAGTGTACGATATTTTTTGTCAGTCCGTCTTTAACCAACACAATTAAGCTCGATGGTTTGCCCACGTGAGAACATGATGCCGAATGAAATATCAAAATGACGCGACGCCTCTCGTGAATGTCTTGCGCATGTGTGGATGAAAGTTCGATGAGGCGGACGTAGCGTCATTCAACAACATAAATAATTTAGTTTCGTTTGAAATACGAAAGACGGTTAAATTTCTTCATACAAAAATACTAAAATCGCGATAAAAAAATGGGAGGGTAGTGGTAGGAGGGTTAAAATTTGCTGTTAAAGGTATTTTTTAATGCCAAATTTAAAAAATACGACAATTTTTTTTTTCTGGGTAGTTTCACCCTAATCACCTAGCGGTATGAAATATACTTGAAAACCTATTCTCATACCTACCAAATATGCATAAAAAATTTCATAAAAATCGGTCAAGCCTTTTCGGAGGTTTGCGACCACAAACACCGTGACACGAGATTTTTATATATAAGATTATTATTATTTATCAAAGCAAATTTTGAATGTAATAAAATCGATATTGAGTTATTACGTTAAAATGCTGGTATGGAGAATAATTCATCTTTCTCATCGGAACCGCCCTTTACAGTTGCAAGGGTATGATCGCAAGATAATCGTTGGACGAAATTTGAATTCTCAGCCGCTGGTTAGTGGCCCTTAAAATCTTAATGCAAAAAATCGAATTTTCTAAAAAAAATCGTTTTGGAAACAACCAATAATGTCGAATTTTCAAAACTTAGCACTCTATCACACTCAAAAGTCGCGTGCCGCCAATGGGCGGACACTAGTCCTGTCATCCTGTATTATTTCCACATGGCTAACCCATACTGTTTTAAGGGCCTGTTGAGTTCTGTATGTTCTATTGAGTTAGAAATTCGTCTTAAATTTTTTGACCTGCTTTATTTGCTTCGTTTTGGCCACAGTTTGCTCGCTTACCCGTTCAATTATATTATTCCAGCTACGAGGGTGGTCTGAAAAGTTTCCGACCTGAACAAGAAGATGGCAGTACTCGCAGTTTTTAGTTGACAGTCGTTTCGATGTGTGTGCTTTTGTGACAATGGAAAAAAATGAGTTTCGAGCTGTTATTAAATTTTTGTTTTTGTTTTTTGAGCAGTTTTTAGATAAGGGAACAAAAAGAAGTCGCTTGGGGCTAGATCTGGTGAGTAAGGCGGATGGTCAAGCAGTTCAAATCGTAATTCGTGGATTTTTGCCATGGCAACCGCTGAGGTGTGAGACGGCGCGTTGTCTTAGTGAAACAGGATTTTTAGTCTAACGTGAGCAAACGCGGCACCCAACGCGCGGACAGCTTTCTCATGTCTAAATCTTGATTTAATATGTGACAGACACGTTCTTTGGACATTTTCATAGCCTCTGCTATCTCTCTCACTTTAATTCGGCGGTCGTCTAACACTATTTGGTGAAGTTTAGCAATGTTATCATCAGTAGTTGCAGTTTTTGGACTTTCCGAACGTTCATGGTCTCCCAAGCTCTTACGCCCACGTTTAAATTCAGCTGCTCAAAATGCGGTACATGATGGTGCAGAGTCCCCATACACAGAGTCCAACTCGTATTTGATTTGCGTAGGCGTATTGCCTTTCAAAAACAAAAATTTAATAACAGCTCGATACTCAATTTTTTTCCATTTTCACAAAAACACACACATCGACTCACTCAAACGACTGTCAACTAAAAACTGTGCGTCCAAAATGGCTGAAACTTTGGTGAGTAACTGTCAAAAGATGCACAACTACATTCACTGGCTTTTATTGACGAGTGCTGCCATCTTCATGACCAGGTTGGAAACTTTTAAGACCACCTTCGTATCATAAAATGCTCCCTATTTCACTCCATTTTGACTGATCTTAGGTAATTAATTAATGCAATTATATCAAGGATAGCGCATTAATCAAAACCGTTCTGTGTTAGTACCTACCTAGATTACTTTTAAAATTTTTTTCTTTAAAAAAACAGACGGACAACACAGCGTAGTACATTATATGATTAGTTTGCAAACCTAACATTAATAAATTTAATTATATACATATGTTATTCGGGTAGATTTCTACATAATATTACAACATTTTACGTTTTGTAACATTTACTAATTATCAGTAAAAGTATTATCGATACATCGATCGTCCAGTTGATTAGGAAGACATCTCCAAATACTAAGTCATGAGATAATGAGGAAAGCAATATTAGCAAATCAAATATTATTTGGACGTGTCTGTATTTTACATATTAAATATGCTATAAAATAACACTGGAGACATTTTGAAATATGTGACCCAGACAAGATCGATATTTTGTTTTATTCACCACAATTTTTCTGCATTATGATTGATTTGGTGGTGTTTGGGAATAATCTGAGTTTTGTACCAGATGAGTACATTTTTGCATACAAATGCATACTCAACTGAAATTTAGATTTTTCGGAGTTGTCTGTGTTTGTTTATGAGAGATGGAAAGGCTGATAGAGATATTGAAAGAAGGGTAGATGCCGAATGCCGTTGGCGCTAATAAAAAACTGTCAAAAGAAGCGAAGCTAGCAGTCCACAATGGAGTCCTGGTACCTACCCTGATGTATGGCAGTGAGGCATGGAACTGGCAGAGGAAGGACGAAAGTAAACTGAATGCTATTGAAATGAGATCCCTGAGACGTATGTGTGGTAAGACAATATATGATCGTGTGAGAAATGTGGATATCCGCAAAGAATGTAAGGCTGATGTAAGCATAATAATGAGTAAGATTAAGAAAGGGACCCTCAGATGGTTTGGGCATGTAGAGCGAATGAAAGAAGTAAGTAGTGTAAGAAGAATATACGACGCGAATGTGAATGGTAGAAGAAGTCGGGGACGCCCGAGGAAGACATGGCACGATCAAGTGAATCAGATACTTGAGTCGGGCCATGTCAAAAGTCAGACTAATAGAAGAGTATGTATGAGGCGATGTATGAATGTGAGTGAGGCAAAGAGTGTGTACCAAGACCGAGTTGTTTGGCGGTCCGTCCTCTCTGCCTACCCCTGCGGTGAAACGGCGTGATGGTTAGTCAGTTAGTTAGTCTGTGTTTGAATAATAAACTGGACAATCGACATTTAGTAGATATGTAGTGCCAAAAACCTTGTAAACTCGTAAAAATAATATTCAGCGAAGTGTGTCAATTAAATTGTTAGAAAATAAATCATAGTAAAAAATAAAAGTACAAATACTTACATGTAATATCTACTTGTACATACATACCTAAAATACATACATTTAATAAAAAAATAATTTAGCAGGGTTGCCCTTTTCCAGAAAATATTTCAATCTCCTGGGTAAGATTGCACTTATGGGTGAGAACGAGCTGAAGGATTATTGTAATAAACATGTTAATCATTTATATTATCTCAATTTCCCAGTGACACTTATGACCTGCGTGGAGGCAGTAAAACTAACTATCAAGATACGCGTAATGTTTAAGTGTCTCGAGACAAATTCACTGTCGCTAAGTGAAGTGTTTATGTTTATAATCCTTTAGCTTTATTACCCGGTTTCGCTATAATTTTAAATTTCGAAATATTTTTCTTGTTAAATCTGTGAAAACGTGGTACCAATATCACAGTTTGACATTATTTTCACTTTTCACTATTAAACCTTTACACACATTAAAAATAATGAAGGAGCATGTAGTGTAAATTTAAATTAACAATTTGTTGGTTGGATGTTTTCTTTATTGTGACTTTAATATAATAACTTGCGAACAGTGAGTTCAGGTATCACGTAAATATCACAGCTGTTTTCGTCTGGAATTTTAAAGTCAATTTAACTATTGTCAGCACGCAAAGCTATTTGCATGATGAGTTATGAGGCTTTGAAATATTTACTTAGCTGTTGTAGAATGTGACAAGAAGTCATATTATTTCGTCTCTGTTTTCAATAAAAAAGAAGTTTAAAAAACATGTGGAATTTCCTACGAAAGGTATTCGGTATATCTTTTTTTCGATTTTGGAGGCGGGTATGGGTATCGCCGCCCCGAAAATCATTTATTACATAACCAATACCTCTGCCATAGGGCAAGGTGGTTCGTTACATTTGGTGACTAAGCAGGGATGCCCGTGTTTGTGTGTTTGTCTGGGCCTTGGCGGCGTATACGTCTGCCCACCAGCTGCATGGCAGGCCGGATTGGAAGAGACTGGTTGAGGGAGACCTTATGATCTCTCCAGCAAGACTCTCGGAACGTCGCCATGCATCATCGCAGTGGGAGGATTGCATTCATTCGTCTATTACTCCTGGACACACTGATCCCCAGATTTCTACCCACCTCTCACACTTTTTTCCTTCCTAGAACTTCTTCTCTTTCCTTTTCTAAAAAGACCCTCCACACAGCACCCCCAATGATAAGATACATAGGCTCTGAGGGGAATTATTTCCCTCAGGGCCTCCTGTGTGGAGCTAATGTAAAAAATAAAATAAAAATGTCATACAAGCGCCTACAAGGCGGGAATAAGTATTTAAATGTTATCGATTAGTAACTGAGTGGGCAAATGCGTCAGGTTCACACACAGGTTTGTTTCAGATTTCATTTCTTCTGCTAACTTAGTCTTCCACAAGCAAAATTTCCCGCTTATAAGGATTGTAGTAGTAGTTTTTAAAATATTGTCAGTTTATTCGCAGTCCACAATGGAGTGCTGGTACCTCCCGATGTATGGCAATGAGGAATGGAATTGGCAGAGGAAGGTTGAAAGTAGACTGAATGCTCTAGAAATGATATCCCTGAGGCGTTCGTGTGGTAAAATCGTGAATGATCTGGAGAAATGTGGAGATTCCCAAAGAATGTAAGCGTAATGAGTAAGATTATTTTTTAGGCATTTCTACCGATTTCTTACATATCTACACATTTGAAGTTTTTAAGCTCTTAAAAAAATATATGATAATGTCTAGATGCTGCCCACGCCGAAACATGAAAATGTATCAAATTCTCTCGATGGAAAAAAAATCGCAAAATATGCTCCAAAAATTATTAAAAACAAGTCTGTTTCTATTATATTATAAATTATATTAAAAGTTAGCGCTCTCCTCTAACATTCGCAATTTCATATCTCTCCATCTTTTATTTTTTATTTTTAAGGACCTAGAGATATCATTTAGCAGTACCATACCTCTTGTCATGCTGTGCTGGGCCAGAACATCTGTTCTGCCATCTGGGATACAGATCAAGTCGTGGTGGCGACCCTGGCAGTAGTTGTTCGGTACGGACAATTTATAGCATTCTATGGGCTGTCAATGTAATAGTTCATAATTTTGAAAGCTGTTACTGTTAGGGTTCCATTCCTTCTAGATTGGAGACTTTCGAAGCGCGTTTCAGATAGCAAATTCATATGATGCATAAATCGCGGGTATTCACCATGCATTCTCATATAAAGATACCGTAGATATCTTCTTCCTTTTGAGCCCGGTTGCGGGCCCTTGACCCTGAAATAGTTTGGGCATGTAGAGTGAATTAACGAAGAATGCAGTATAAGGAGAATATATGTTAGAGAAGTCAGATTCTTTAGTCGGGCCATGTCAAGAATCAGAAAAACAGAAGAGTATGTTTGAGACGATGTCGAATGTGAATGAGACAATAAGTGAACGCCAAGACCGAGTTGTTTCGTCCCGGTCCGTGCTATTTGCCTACCCTTACTGGAAAACGTCGTGATGGTTAGTTGGTTAGTTATTCGTAACCCGGGAATGTTTGCACAAGAAATCGAATTTTTCGTAAAATAGTCTCTCGTTAAAGAAATTGTGAGCAGCAACAAAACCGGTTCGTATTATTGTGTAGTAAATAATCTCACGTTGAATCCTTCGAGTGGTAGAATTATATTCTTCACGGCAGCTGATGCGATAATAACACCGTTCAACGGTTAAAATAATTGTGGATTCTGGATGAGATACGATGGACATAATAAGCATATTCGGCCACAGAATTCCAACCAAATTATTATATTATAATTACTGCAAATACGCATGAAAATTATATGTAACTCACTGCTTTTTTTATACATGGTGTTAACCCCTCAGTCTAATTTGTTCGGTTTTCGAAACAACTCATATAATTCTCATGGAAATCCTTACGTCTACCTTACTATCATTTTATTTTTTATTTTTATTTTTTATTATTATTGTACAACGGAATAATTCCAATTACAATACAATTTAGTTACCCTATCAGCATTTAGGCAAGTGACTCTTGTAATAGTTGGACTCTGACCCCCCCCCCCCCCCTAATAATTAAAAGGTTTTATGAATATTTTACCTAAACGTAAACTCTGTACGTAGAGTTCGTAGCCTCGAATTCGTAGTTCCGTCGCTCACGCTTCTCTCTCCTTCATTCCCTTGGCAGCGCCTCGACACCCCCTTACGTAATACGTTTTAGGTATATGTGACGAGATGCTCTCAATTAATCAACTTGTAATTAACCCCTTAACGTTGTGTCATTTTTTGTTTTAAAGGTTTGATATGGTTAATCCAATTTAATTAATAATTTGTTGGTGGTAAACCCTTTGTTCTTTTAGGCATGGCGTGTTACAATTCACTAGGGCCCGATTTACAATGACTGACTCTAGCTAACTTGAAAATAACTAATAACTTCCTCCCCAACTAACGTCCGTTCCATACTTATTTGTTGATGATTTTTTTTCTTTTGAATTAACCCGCGTTATCCCCTAGTACCTAGTACATAAATATACAGTTATACAGTGAATTGGGAAGATCCTACCTTTGTTGTGACGCTGCGTATCCTCCGCTGTTCTTGGGATGCTATCATATAAAATAATTTGACATTTGTACTCTAGTTACGGATTTTCAATCAAAATTCAACCAATACAGATTTGGGGTGCACAAATTCTACAGTCACAGCAGTCACAGTTGTAAGTGAAGTTTGTTAGTTAGTTTTGAGTTTGAGTAGGTATTTTTGGGAGCTTACTAGGGATTGACATGAAACAAAATGTCTTGCTTCAATTGGACTCCTCCATTTCCGCAACTGACTTGGTGAGGTTCAATTAAAACCGCCCGGTTAGCCTCCAATTCCAACGCCTCCAGAGAATATTTTGATGGTCGCAAGCGACGAATGAAAAATCAACATGTTTTTTGCTTCCTGTCGGGAAAGGGTTTGATGTGAGTTTCCGGTTTGTAGGGTGATAGTGGGAGTGTTCTCAACCAATACGCCGCTAAATTATAATGGTGATAATGCTAATGTTGCTTGATGAAATGTCATCTCATATCGCTTGATGTGAGGATCTGCTTCGATTTATGGTGTGGTAGCCGATGCCCGGAAGTATTCAGGATTGCGTGGGTGGCACGAGGTTTTAGATCGTGACATCATCAAAGCCGAATTGATGATGATGATGATGATGCTGTAAAAGTATTTCAGCATGTCGATGACTAGAGTTCCGTTCACTCCTATAGCATCGAACATGAACATTAAACCGAAGTGGATTAGACAAGCGGCAATGTCAGGAGGCCGGTGGAGCCGCTCCCTCCTCTGATCTCGTGAAGTTTGAATTTAGTAAAGGTGGATTTTGATGTCATCGACCCTCGCCTCTGCAGTCACACAGCTCCTCAACAGTCCCGTTCTCCGTCCAGCATACCGCCTCGAACCAGTAGAAATAATGTTTACGTTTTCCTAGGCACGTTAGAAACATGCGTCAGCCTTCAGCCGCGGTGGACATCGGTATTTGATTTGAATGAAAATACCTCCCCTCGCATGACGGAAGCAGGCGTGACGGAGACGGTCCTCCATGTAGCGTCACGGACATCCGCCCTACGATAGGTGATACCCCAAGCTCATCTCAAATATCAGCTTAAAGAAGGAATGTTAAGCTCGGCTTCCAGGGTGCTGGGTCCAGGAATGAATGGCACCAGGTCGTGAATCTGGCTTCCAGCTCTTCGATTTCCCCTGCTACGCTTTCTTCCAAAGTACATTCCCATCCTGATGCTGGATTATTCTAATTTGTAAATGAATGATTTCTAATTTTGGGAAAAATTATGAAAATTTATCCGGTTTCCGACAAAGAGCCGCCGATCGATTGCTAAAACAACTCTGTATGTCATGTTCTCTTCGTTCCGCTGAAAAGGTAACTCCCCACGAGCGTAACCAAAGGGTAGTGAAGCCAATGCCAATTTCGTCACTTCTTTTCCTTCATTACGGGGGTAGCCCGGCCAGATCGTTATCTCCATCCTGAATTTAATTGACCTCCCGCGACAGCGACTTTTATCAGCTGATACCTCTGGAGGGGGGTGAAGGGGAGAGTTGTGGGAGCACGTCCTTTGCCTTCCAGACGTCCCCCAATGCCTTTATGACGATACATGTGATAGCATATACGTCGACATCATGAAAGGGCTCCTGCCTCACTCTCAACTGCTTAAGGCCAGAGACACAGGTTTCCAAGCCTCCATTACAAAGGATTCCAATTTAATTGAACCAAGCACGTGTCATCGCTTGCTTCGCCCCCACATTTGGGAAATAGTGTAGCCCACCAGCAAATCGTTCACTTCGCCCCCGATCATAACTGCATAAAGTGTAACCTACATTCATGGAATAGGGAAGCTTAACTCAAAAATTACTCCAGCAATCACCAGCTTCAGCGCCGTAACTCGTTCGGTTAAATTCGAAGGAAGGAAGTTTTCCGGGTAGTGTGCGTAAAACGTGTCGCGTGTGAAATTTGAATACCTACGGACGGTCTCGTTCAACCGCAAATACTAAAGATTTAAGCTAAACTGTAAATTTTGTATAAAATATACCTAACGTAAAGTACTATGCACACTTCCAAGTGTGCGTTTCAACGAAGTCAAAAGCTAGCTTATGTAGGCCTCTACATAACAGTTTTCTTGAGATTCCTGAAGTTTGAGGTAAAAGGTGTGGGGTTTTATTTTTTGGAATGGGAATTCTATTGTATACATTTTGTTTGTAAACAGAGGCCTCATGCAATGCATCCTTTTTCCAAACCGATATACCTATTACGTACAGACCTTGCCTAACAAATATCTTCAATTACTGAGTAAATTCTAAAGTATATTTGAGAATAGGTATTCCTAATTTAATGTAATTTATTATATCCAAATAAACCCCTAACCTAGTCTTTCTGATGTAATGTCTCGCAACACAATCGTAAGATACATAAATACCTCTTGTCCGTTAAAATTAACAAAACATCCCCAAAAGACCCTCTCCTCTTACAATCATTCCACCTAGGCGGCGCCATTATGGTTATTGGTTTGAAAACATCTTTAGCACCGTTTTTATTTGAAACTCGATAAAACGAAAATTAGTGGCGCAAAAAAAGAGAAACACGTACATCTATAGGATTTATTCTGCGAGAGAATGAGATACTTTAATCGGTCTCCTCTTTGTGTGGTGCTTCGTAGCCTCCCCACTCTTGTCTCCTTTGGTTTTCTGAAGGTTTCACTTCTACCGCGTGTAAACTGCACAACTGTAAATTTTTTGTTTCTAAAATGCTGAATTTATTACCATGTATTTGAAAAGCTAGAATGTATCTCAAAAATCACGGCCCAGTACTTGACTCGACCCTAACACGTGGCACTAAGTCCTTTTCAGTTTTGTAATTAATGTTAAATTTCTTTCGTCTTCGCCTAATTTTTTGTGGCTTTTGCTGGGGTCGCCTGTGTGGACCCATAAATCAACCCCGTAGATACTTGTGTTTCAGAAATTATTTTTAAGTTGTACAGCGCCCTTACAAGAAACCCGGCGCCATAGAAATCATCCAGCATAATAATTATTATAATTATTACGGCGAGTTCATCACACTCTTCAATAATATTTTTAAGGCATATAAAGAACAGTCACTTACATCCAAATGGTTTGCAATTTCATTTAACAGCACCACTCACCTCGTCATGCTATGCTTTGCTAAGACGTCTGTTCTGCCGTTCGGTACTTTAAATAAGTCATGATGTCGACTTCGGCTGTAGTGGTCTGGTACATATAAATCATAGCATCCCAAGAGAAATGGGCTATCGATGAAATTGTTCCAAATTTTGAAAGACAGAATAGCAAGACTTGCTTTCCGTCGAGTTTCTAGACTCACAGAATCAGTTTCCTCAAGTAAGTCAATACGGTGCATGGACCTTGGATAGGTTCCATGCTTCCGCATATAAACATACCTGAGGAATTTCTTCTGGATTTGCTCTAACATATTAATGTACTTCTGGTGGTACGGTGCCCAAACATCGCTCGCGTACTCCAGCTTGCTTCTCAGTATGCCATCGAATAACGCTAGCATAGCTTCTTGGTTATCAAACTGCTTACAAGTCCTGACGATGAACCCAAGAAGTTTGTAGCAAGACTGAGTGAGCTGCGATATATGGCAAGAGAATGTCAGTTCGGGATCAAAGACGAAACAAAAATGTTTCGCCTTTTTTTTATAATCGTAAACTATAATGTTAGAAATATGATCTAAATGGTATTAGAAACAGAAAACACCATGTTTTTTTTAATTGATAAACTAACGTTTAAGACAAGATTTTTATGCATACGACAAAGGGTAACAATTATTATAACCAATATTAGAAGATGTTTCTCGAGCGTTCTTGGTGACGGCGTAAAATAATGCGTCGCCACAAATGTAAAATTTAACCACAAAATAATTGAATTTTACACCTTTATGAAACCAAAGTTACCGACCGTAATTTGAAAGAATTTTCGAAACTTTTTAAGAAATTATTTTTACATGAAACGACAAAAAGATTAGTTGACGATAATGTTTATAATACATTTGTCTAATAAAATATGTGTGGTTTTATTTTTTTTCGTTATCAGTATTTTGAATTAGAACAAACGTAAGTTTGCGAAGCAAAAATTTTATATTTAAAAAATTATACATTTCTTTCGTATTATAAAATTTGAGAGTACATTTCATCGCCTTCCAAAAACAGTTTTTAGTTTTATTTAATATATTCCTAGTATGCACGTCTGCGATACGTTCCAGATAGGAAGATACTCTCAATGGTGCAAAACCACCATTCAGGATCGAAACGTTGCTTTAGCCATTTTTGGTGGCCTGATCTGAATAGTTCGGTCCTTCCCCTCCTTCCTTTTCCCCATCTCTTTCTTCTCCCTTATACTTTGAGTTGGATAGTTTTGTTAAGAAATATAATATAAATACATGATGTTAAGGGATGTGTTTGACTTACCAGTTTGACCAGTGATTATGACATTATTTGGAGTAAAAAAAGTTAATCAAATTTTGGTCTCCGGTGACTTCGAGTAACCGTCTACCCCCCAATACCGACCCTAAACGTCTAAAGCCCATTGAATTGATTACCTGATTTTTTATGTTTTATGTTGAACCAAAAAAACATCAAAGATTTCACCGGAGGCCAAGATTTCATTAACATTTTTTTACATCTAATAATGTCAGGAATCGCTGGTTAAGGGCCTTTAAGAATCCAAATTTCATCGAAAGATGTTCTTACGATCATATGGGGCGGTTCCAATGAGAAAGATTAATTATTCTCCCTGCCAGCTTTTTTAAATTATAAATCAATATCGATTTTATTTCATTCAAAATTTGCTTTAATTTATATCTACATCCGAAAATGCTGAAAGTCGTGATGATAAAACTATTAAAATTTTTTACTTTTTGTAATTATTTTTTGATCGTAAGTATTTATAATTTTTCAATAATGTCTAGGCAAAATAAGAATGTAAAAAAATCTTAATTGTATTAGTTTGTAAGATAAACTGAAGTATTTACGTCACAAAACACGTGCGCGGATCTTTTTTTTTGATGATTTTATTTAAACTGAAATTGAAATTCTGAAACCTAGCTTTCTAATAATTTGTTGATTTATTTTACAGCATGATTATGTTATTTGAAATGTGTGTTGTATAATACAAGATTTTAATGAAATAATTAAAAACACTTTGTTTTTACCACGATAATCTTTATTTAAAAGTCAACATGTTTCAAGAACGATGTTCTCTTCATCAGGACATTATATGTACTTTTATTTATACAAAATTTTGTTTGAAAATTTAACAAATCTGCCAACGACCTATGGTGTAACCTTATTATACTGAAAATAAACATTTTTCTCAAAATTAAAAATATACCTTTACTAGATAAAAGAACAATCTTTTGAAATCAATTTATAATTTTTTGTAGAAAAGTCAATTCGTCTAAAATTTATTTACATATTTTCGGTTTTCTCTAGTACGTCCCTTAACACCCTGTATACTACACTCATACACTTTTTGTAATTAGCTGTACTACCTGCCTGTACCCATTTCAAATAATTTAAAAAAATCTATTTCTTGTGCTAACTGCGTGTACATATATCTCGTAGGTTTTTTTTGTTGTTGTTGGTATTTTCTTATTCTTTGTCCATTAATGAGTTGCAGTACACTAAGAAGTATTTAAGCTAGCATTGAGTTATAAGGACGAGTCACACCGAGGGTTTAGTTGGCAGGACTGCAGTTCTGTCGTGGTATGCGACACGACACGACATCTTGCGACAACATCCGACACGACACGGAAACTCAGAGATTAAAGTCCTAGCCTGTAAAACTCTCGTAGCCTAGGCTAGTAACTCTATATTAAATTTGCATCGAAATGGCCATTTTATGCGAAAAAATATCTTCGGTTTGGCATTGATTTCTCTTGACAGTCGTTGTCACTAAAGATGTGAAGTCGAAATCATCGTGTGACGAAATGATAAGGTAGATTTTGAATTTAAAAAATGGGTACCCCACTTTGTTCAGTTTAAAGCCAATACACAAACTGTGGGTAATACGAAAAAAAAAATACTTCTTCAAACACAGCAAACTTCTTTTGTGGTATCATTTTAATTCAAAGTTGCCAAACACGCCCCACGCGTGACAAAGTCATCAAATGGCCGTTCATCGCCACTTTGTTTTTTCGAAGTTGAAATATTCCCTTTAAATGCCGATTCTAAGTTCGTTTCAGCTTTTCAACAAATTATGATCAGCAGAAGAAGACAATATCATGTTGTTAACCTTGTCACCTTATTACAACTTGATAGAAAGTTGAAACGCACCTACGAGTATAATCGGCGTTTTACGGGCACTTTTCAAATGTAAAAAAAAACAAAATGGTGCTGGGTGGCCATTTGAAGACAATTTTACATTTGAGTTTCTGCGAAATAACTGAACCTAAGTGACTTAGGTAGAACAAGTATTTTGTTGCATAGGATTACTGTTACTGTTTAAAGATTTCGCTTTGCATATTTATAATAGGTATTTAATTTTTTTTTTAAATTCCATTTGTCTCACTAAAAATTATCTACTTCTTTTGCTAGAAGAGAAATATTGTGTTTTTGGCTTGGCTTCGTGGATCTGCAAGTATAAATAGCCAACGGAAATTATTTAGAGTTTTCCTGTTGAGCCTGCAAATGGAGGCTTTCTATCCAGTCTACGCGCCGCATGTCGTCCGTCAGCTGTTGGACTGATGACCCCTTTGTACTAGGATCGGGACCTATAAATACTATAAACACCCAATACAGTTTACTGCGGTACAACTGGTACCTAGACCTAGTACACCTCTCTACTTCCCCAGAACAGTACCTCTCCTTGCCTCTGTCTACTAGACAACCGCAGTCCATATTGCACAGCGATAAACAAAGAAGGTCATGGCATTTTTTACTGGAGTTTTTTTTTTAAATTTTATTTATATTATAGAAACAAAACATTACCTACAAAGGTTACAATATTAGTAATATTAGTAATATTATTAAATATTTCATAGTGGGTACCAATTATATTATGTTTCCTAGTAATTTCTTATTATTTGTGGTGTGTAGTGTGCGTATATGTGTGAGTGTGTTTTTCGGTGTGATAAGTGGTGGCAAGGGCGTGTGTTAGAAGGGAGGGAGAGAAGAGAATAGTACTCGGTAGTCTCGTAGATTACATACATGGAAAATAACAACAATATTAATTGCACCATTTCTTTTGCCAATGCGATGTGATATGTTGTGCTAAGTAGAGGTCCTAAATACACTTTCTAACACATTTTACAGTCCCCCTCCCCCCATTCTCCCTTGCTCCTCTCCCCCAGGATCGAACCCCTCTTAGGGTCGAACTCCCCCGTGTGAATGCTATGGCTACGCTCTTAAGTGGTAGTACCTATATATAAGTGAAACGATATGTATGCGAATTGAACAGTTTATATCATTGACATGATCCTCTTTTTAAATGTGGTTGGTGAGTCCGAAAAAATATTGATGTTAGAGTTTAGGCAAATGTTATTGAAGGTATAGATCTCAAGTTCCCTAACTTATTTATTTTTTTAAATAATAAAAAAATTACAATAAATTATAGGGGATAATGCTGCAGTATTTTGCAAGCTTGCTCTATAAGATTTATTTATTTGCGGTATTTAATCGTGATACCATTTAAAAAGTTCCAATTGCTCGCAGCCGGTGGATGGCATTTTTGGGAAATTCTTGAGAAGGAAGGAAGAGGAATGCTGCACAATATTACTCGGCTGTTAAGAGTTTCTTACTAATATTAGCTACAGCCTTTTCATGCAACATTTCCTCTGACTTTGAATTCTGCATGACATTGGTGACTCGCCAGGGTGATCCTGAGAGTATCTTTCACTCCAGCTCTCAACATTGATATGTTTTTCACAAGCGCATATCGTTTTGGTACCTATATCTATGTGTGTTTTTGTCTTTCACAATGAGATTTTTTTTATTGATTAGAACATAATAGTAAGCATACCACACCCTTGCTATTTTTCAACCTAAACTTATACAGGGTGGCGCAAAATAAATCATCCAATTTTGTTTTTGAATAACTTTTTTATTAAATAAAAAAAAATTACTTTAAGTAATAGAAATCTTTATTTGTCCTTTTAAATTTTTTTCTGTTAAGTGAAAAAGATAATATCCGTCAAGTGTTGATACACATTTGTGCCCATTTATCGCATTTTCCATGACTTTCCTGCAAGATTTCCCGTGACAACTGTTCGCATTCCTGTCGAATATTATTGTCTGAGGCTTGTTGGCATAAACCTGCGACTTCAAATAGCCCCAAAGAAAGAAGTCTGGGATGGTTAAATCGGGCGATCTTGCTGGCCATACCAAATCGCCAAAGCGAGAGATTACGCGACCAGGAAATGCTTCCTTCACAATATCCATTGTGGCTCGTGCTGTGTGCGTGATTGCACCGTCTTGTTGAAACCACATGTTCACTAAGCCCCGCTCATTTAATTCCGGAAGTAAGAAGTCGTTTATTATGGCCCTGTAGCGTTCACCAGTAACAGTGACCGTAATGCCAATGGCGTCCTCAAAAAATACGGCCCAATCACTCCTCCCGCGTTAACGCCGCACCACACAGTGGCTTTGAGTGGACGTAATGACTTTTCGTGCATCGCACGCGGATTTTCAGTGCCCCAGAAATGATTATTTTGCTTATTGGGGAAACCGTTTAAGTGGAAATGCGCCTCGTCGCTCATGACTTTCTACACAAAATCGCTAAAAGCGTTAAAGCTTAAATCGACACAATTATTCCACGTTCTTGCGGAGTATAGCGCTCCATTGCTTGTCTGTTCGTATTCTGCAACTGTCTAGTTCACAAATGTCAAATATGATTGACGTACGACGCCATTTGCAAAAATTATAACATCTTCCAATAGGGTGATTAATTTTGCGCCACCTTGTGTATTTAATCTTTTTTCATTTTCACGCCTTTTTGATATGATATTACCAATTTAATGATTACTACGCTTCATATTGAAGTAAGGTACATTATTGGCGTTTAAGTAATGCATTGTCAATGTAATCACTAATATTGTTTTTTTTTATAGATATTTTTTTCATATTATGAATTACTGCATGACATATTAATTTTCCATTTACAGTACAAGCTTTCTAATTAAAAATTAAATCAATTAGGCATCAACGGTAATTTACTCCTGTGGCTCACTTCATACTTTCATAGTAGACTTCCATGTGTATCAGTTGGGGGAACTAAGTCCAACTTCTTTTTCGTGCCCTCCGGCGTACCTCAAGTTTCTCATTTTGGGCCATTATTATTTAATGTGTGTATATAAGGTTTCACACATGTTTTTCACACGCTAATTTAATTACCTAGCACATGCAGATGGTAAATTTATTTATTTTTGGGAAAGTTCATAGCAAATTTTAAATTCTGCCTAAATTTATCTTATATCTATACACGGTGTCCGAAAACTCGTAGTACAAGCGGAAAACTGGTGAACCTGCATCACAAAGAGAACCCAAATAAACATAAAGATATTCAATTTAAGCATTTTTACATTTAAAATTAAAAAAAAAAAAAAAAAAAAATTTCGGCTATATGAGGGTTAAAGTTTTTTTCCGATACACGGAAATCTCATGATTTTAGAGCGAAGATGCTCTCTAAAACTCTCTCGCTAGGTACTTTACTTAGTACTGGATCAATTCGAACAACGAACAAGCCTTGTGAGAAAAATTACTAGCATAGGTGTGTTCTAAACTTACATTATGTTGTAACGTTCCTTAATCCAAAAACACTAGGTAGGTAGTACATCACAAAAAACACAACATGTCATTGGTACATCACAAAAAACGCATTAACAAGCGTTGGTATATTCCATTATAATCCACAATATTCTCAATATGAAAATACCCCAAAAGTTTGTTAAAAACCAGCGAAATTAATTACTGTTATACACAAATATTCACTTTTCAAGTTTGAAAACACAAAGGGGTGTTAACGATATCAAGACCCATACTAAACTGCGTAAAAACATGAAAAAATATTTACCCAGATAAGGGAGTTCCCGTGTCCCATTGACTTGCTATGGTCAGTCGAATCGTGTTCCCTATGCAGTAGTGTTTAATTTGCGCTGAACACTGGGAATATTATTTTTAATTTATTTAACATTCCAAATTTGCAGTTTTGAACTCACTTACGACATTTATGATTGAGTATTGTTTTATTTTCTTAATTCACTTATTTTTTTATTAGTTTATTTACTTATTTTTTCACTTTTAATCAAAACAATAACTTTCAACAAAAATATGAAATTAGAAACCAACTTTCTAGTTTAAATACGGTACGACTTAATTTTGTCCTATAACTTATCACTTAGAATTAATCGGCCTTTGTATTCCTAGGTAAAATTTACGGCTTATTTGCATTTTTGTTAAGTTACTCACGAGTGCATTTACATACAAAAATAATGCTCATGTTGTTCGGGAGTTTAACTTAGGGGGCATTAATTACGTGACCTCAAAATGGGGGGGGGGGAGAGTCCAGCAAAATCTCACCACATCTTGAACAGTTTTTAAGCGGATAAGTTTTAAGATTTTCACGGCCAAAAGCATTTTCGTTATTTGTTTTTGGGGTGTTATGCCGTGTTGCGCTACCTCCTTCTTTAGCCAACGTTTCGGACATCGTTGCAGTGTCCATCATCAGTGTAGATCTACCGGATCTGCCGGATCTGCCCTGATGATGGACACTGCAACGATGTCCGAAACGTTGGCTAAAGAAGGAGGTAGCGCAACACGGCATAACACCCCAAAAACAAATAACGAAAAAGTTTGAGGGGTTGGTAGGAATCTGAGAGTCCGTGTATCCAGGAGTGACGGACGCATGAATTCATTCCTCCCATGGAGGTGGAATATAATTAATAGTCCAGTCAGCCTATGTCGTAGAACACCAGTTGAATCACCATCGACTACTATTATTTAGACAAGTGTTTAGCCAGAAGTCCCCGCCTCTACCCCCCTTGCTTCCCCGCCTACGCCCCCCTTCCCAAAACATGAAAAGTGTAAGGGTTTCGTAAATCGCGTCTATCTCGATTACTAAACAACATATCGGGTTGCAATTTTTTATTTCTTTATTGTAACATTGTCTACAATTAATGTATAGTTAACTTTCGTAGTAACTTTTACCGTTTGTTTGTAATTCGCATGAAAAGGTAAAAATTTGTATATTTTTTGGTATGTAATTTTACATTTTGTCACAGAACTTTTTAGGCCGACATTTTATGAAAAAATGTTTCCTACAAAGATTGTAGCCCTTTCTATGAGCTGTAAAATTATATATTTTAATGTGTACTTTATGGCTAGAAAACGCCAGATATCAACCGTGAATGCTTGGTTCACCATCTCTGCATCGCTCTGCGGCAGCCGATTCATTAACGCACTACTCATGTATGATGTTTAACTCATTAATTGTATTTTTCGTCAATTGTTTTAAATTTTGGTTTTACTGAAGAAGTGAGATTATGCTTACTGGTATCAGTTCAAGTTGCCATAGTATTTCAGTTTAAAATCTATAACTTTATTTATTGAATGGAAGTATAAACTAGCTCCATTATGAATAACCCCCACTAACACGAGTATTTCACGTTCACGATTTCCACATAGCCTTAGTGCACTAAAACAAACGAAATAATGACAAGACTAGAAGAAGTGTGTGAAGATTTGGTTAAAACTAGTAGAAATTCAAAACTGTGGCTACAAGAGTTTAAATTGGTGAATTTGGTTCTAGACTTTATTCTGGCGGAGAGAATCGGCGATTGGAATTTGCACATTAATACAGTCAAGCAAATTATTTTTTTTTTTGCATGCTGCTGGTCATTTGCTCTACGCCAAATCCGCACAAATACACTTAAAACAAATGTTGAGCGTACAAACAAAGATGTCAAATGTAGACTTCGAAAGGTTCGTCAATAATTTCCGATATTTAAAAAAGGAGACAAAAATGAGGTGAACAATTACAGACCGATCTGCCTTTTATCAACTATTGTAGGAGCTAAAACTTTTGTAGGAAATATTTTTTCATAAAATGTCGGCGTAAAAAGTTCTGTGACAAAAAGTAAAATTACGTGCCAAAAAAATTTATCTTTTCATACGAATTACAAACAAACGGTAAAAGTTACGACGGAAGTTAACTGGACATTAATTGTAGACAATGTTACAGCAAAGAGAATATAAAAAATTGCAATCCAATATGTTGTTTAGTAATCGAGATGGACGTGATTTACGAAACCCTTACACTCTTCATGTTTGTGGGGGCACAGGGGGGGAAGCAAGGAGGGGTAGGGGCGGGGATTTTTGGCTAAGCACTTGTCTAAATGGTAGTAGTCGATGGAGAAAAAATTAGCTTTATACTATTTTTTCAATCTAATTATTACATTATTAAAAAAAATGATAATAACCTTGTTCACATTCGTTTCGAACACTACTGTACCATGCGACCATTTTTGTTGGCGACCATGTTTGTTTGTGTACCCGAGGATGATACGAATGCAAGTCCAAAATTTGAAGAAATGAGTTTTTGATGCAGACTTGAAGTAAATTATCATGTTTATCAGTGGCAGAAAGAGTCCTATCATGAAGAAAAATAGGATTTTCAAAATTGCATATGGATGCAATTACCATGATGCAACAACTATCTTAGAAGCAGAAGGATGTACCATGGACTTTATTCCTTTTATAATACACCACATGTCATAACAAAATAGTCCACTTCAATTAGAGGCAGTAGGACTCAAGTCCATGTTTTTGTTTGACTCAAGTCAGCGTTTTTTTTTAAACAACTATTTTTAAAGGCTTTACTATAAAATATTTCGATTCATTTGCTCGTTTTTAAAACAAAACTAATTGATTTAATAATTACTTTTTTGTTATCTATCAGCACGGATATCCGAAGAAGTTTTTTTTTTTTTTTACATTAACTCCACACAGGAGGCCCTGAGGAAAATAATTTCCCTCAGGGCCAAATGTCAACTGTGTACAAATGTTGGGCACGCGTTTGGCGTGTTTCCCGACTATGCACCGGGGCCGAAGGGATCAATGATGCTAGTTCCTCGGAGCATCTTCCATTGTAATACCGGTAGAACAAGGATAGCATTCCCACCCGACGCCTGTGCTCTAAAGATTGCAATCCGTCTGTTAAGATGGGAGAATCTATCAAACGGACCGCCCGTTTCTGCACAGAGTCGAGGGTATTTTTCAGGTATTTTGGAGCTCCAGACCAGAGTTGGCTGCCAAATTCAACCGTGGGGCGCACTTGTGATTTGTACAGGGTTAGCAGTTATGAGACCATAGTTACAGAAAAAATACTTTTTTGGCTCTCCTGAACATTTACCTTTTTGGACTTGCATCCGTATGCTTCTCGGGTAAAGAATTTGGTTCGTGAGCTCACAGTTCAAGGTCAAGTCATTTTTTGAAAAATGTAGCTTACCTCTTCTAATTGTGTTCATCGAACCGAGCGCAGAAAGGGACAGCAAATTTCGCATTGCACTCTGACGAGCGCGAAAATAATATTAGGCCAGCTGTTTTTAACCGTGAAATGACCGAAAAACACGGAATAAAATTATGGATAAATTCAAAATAATGCTTTAAATCCGGATTTCTTTGTTTGTTTTCTTTTAAATAGTTTTTTTTAGTTAGGTACTATGATCGTCAGTAATAATTTATAAGAATTTGACCAAAAAAAAAATCAACTTCTGACTCGATTTACTCGAAAACGAAAGCTCAAATCAAAAAAAATTATACTACAAAATCGACTCCAAATGTGATGAGGATTCACCAGTTTTCCGCTTGTACTACGAGTTTTCGGACACCTTGTATATATATATAAAAAATCAATATATGTTTGCTTCTATGTATGTGAGTTGTCTATGCATTGGTATATTAAGCATAGGAAATATTTGAATCTTTCAAAATACCTTCTTTCTACCCTCGCGAAGGTTTCTTAGGAGAAGGATTATTACAACCACATGACAATAAATTTTAAAAGTTTTTTTGATTATTACGAAAACTCTTACGATTGTCATAAATGTCAAAATTTTAGAAGTGACATTTTGCAAACCATCGATTGTCAAATAAAAATTCAATTTCCGAATAAACTCTAATGAATTTAATCGAAGTTCTCACATATGGTACTAATCAAAATCGAATACTCTGAATCTAATAAAAAAATATATTTATTTTAAATAGGTACCTAAATTAGGTACCAAATTTGATTGATTGTTCTTATAATATACAAAAAATAATGTTTGTAATATATGAAACATGAAATTTGCAAAAAAAAAATTGCAGAGGGGGAGAGGGAAGGCGGGGAAGGTGGAGGGAGAAGGTGTGGGAAGGGGTCATTGGGGGGGGGGGGGGGGGGGTAAAATTTCTTTATTGGTGGCATTGCAATGCATGCCGGGAACTAGTGAGTACACACATATAATAATAAAATAGTTATTTATGCCAATTATGAACTTTCCACAAGACGAAACGATGGATGTAATACGTAACGTAGATAGGTTTACATAGATCATTTATGTTTATTGTTAATAGCTCGCTAACAACGGTATCGGGCAATTTGCATACCACTTAAATCAGCAGTCGACATAAAAAGTGGTGTAAATTTTCCTGTTGCCAGCTGGGCCTTGCTGCGCACTTAACTAATAGTTAATAGTTAAACTCATCCCGCAGATGTTAAACTCTTTGCGTGCGGGGAACAATCTTCCCGGCAGTTAGCAGTTAGTGCTGGTGGCAGGAATGTGGGATTGTTCAGACCGCCTTGTTCTGTTCCGATGGTCGACTAAATTATTACACGCTTAAGTCAATGTTAACCCGCGGACAGGGGGTATCGGTAACACACCGGTTATGGGCTAACTGTTCCCTTTGATTTATTTTACGCACTCGTTATTTATTGTATGCAGTCGCTGGCCTGCTCGGGTCCTAATGTAAATCATAGCGATCGGAACATCTCCTACGATATAGGTAGATATCCTGTTACATCATATTATAAAGCTAGAGGAAATGCATTTGCCGTTTACCACTGCTGCCTAACATCGGATAAAAACGTCCATCAAATGCATTAGATATCCTGGGCGCTGATATTCCCAATATTTCTGTGCTGCTTGAAAACGTGGAAACATACAGCCATGTCATTCTGAAAGGGCTAGGCATTCAACTGTCTGCCTACAACGTATTTTAAGATACTTAAGACACGTTGATCGCAAAACTGAAGACTTCAACTTGGAGAAATTCATAGTCATTGGCAAGGTGGAAGGCAGGAGAAGCGGAGGAAGGTCACCGATGTGCTGGAGTGACCAAGTATCATTGGCGTCCGGTAAGTAGGTACGTCACGCATCAGCTCTCCACGCAGCGCATAACCGCGAGGGTGGAGGACCCTTGTTGACGTGTACTTCAGCAATGGGCGACAATTTCTTGCGTAAGTGTACTCAAAATGTGAATAAATATGTGGTGAAAATTTCACAGTGGTGTATTTAATTAGTTCGCAAAAAACAAACAAAAAAGCGAAAAAGTAGCCTTCACACGGGACGACTGCCTTAAACCGCCTCGCGCCGCTACCCGAATTTCTACCGATTTTTGAGTTCTTAAAAAAAATATATGTTATTTTTGAAGATAATATCTAAACGTGTTCCACGCCGAAACGCAAATTATATGAAATTCTGACTGAAGTAAAACTTCACTAACTTATATCTCCCTCTTAACTTCCGTTCGCCTCGCCCGACCGTTCGCCAAGCCCGATCACACTTTTCATAACCCTCTCGTCACGCATTCACCAGCCTACTCCCCAAGTCAAGCGTACGTAAAGACCCGACCGTTCGCCTCGCCCGATCACACTTTTCGTAACGCTCTCGTCATGCATTCACCAGCTTACTCCCCAAGTCAAGCGTGCTTAAAGAAGTTTTACTTAAAAAATTCACTGTATTTCTTTAAATGCTCTTTTAGATGTTCCCACGAGATTTTTGCTCTATTTTAAACGAGTCGTGTGTTATTAGACATTTTCACATTTTTCGCTCAATTTTATCGTTTTAAATATTAGCGCGCTCTCTCCAACATTCGTAATTGCATATCTCTCCATCTTCTTCTTTTTGAGCGGGGATACGGCGCCTTAAGGAGAACAGCATTATGAATCCAGAATCCAAATTGTCCTCTGAGACACATACCGAGGGTAATACGAGTATATGAAAACTATGTGCCCATCCCAGGGAGATATTCACAGGTCTTTCCTAACAAAAATATATTTTTTTAAATTTTTGTATGCAAATTATTTATGAGAAAGCTTTCGTTTTGTCCGCTTCTAGCTGAGTGTCCTCAACCGGTTCCTCGCCCTTTATTCCTCATGGTTCTCGTGGAATGAGGCCTTGTTAACAAATTTCAACAAATCTCTCAACGTTTAGTGTTGCGCGGTTTTCCCCGTCGGCCGCTCGACTCGGATGCGATAAAGAAACGCTGAAATGTTCGCGCTAATGCGGTAAACTGCGATGGGACTGCTCCAATAAAGCTGTTTTATGGGAATGTATTTTCCCGCATACCGGTTCAATGTAAAGATTTTTAAAAAATAACACGGAACTTATGGAATCTCGTGATTGACGGAAAGCGTCGGCAAACCTTCTACTCTGGATCGTTGCACATAACCAGGCTGCCATGGGATAATTTGAAAATAATTATTATGCACTTGGAAAGAGTTTGATGGATTGCTATTTATCTCGAAATTCTTGTCAAAACATTACTAGATACTATTAAAAATATATAGGTATATCTTATAACATTGCTACACTCTGGTTTGTATTTTTATGATAGCGGGCCGACAAGTTTAATTCGATTTTTTGATATTGCGATATCCGATGTAGGTAAAATAGGCGCAGAAGCAAAATGAAGACGAAAAAGGGCTAATTTCCAATTTTCTTGGAAATGTAAATCCCGTTACAAGTTTCAATATTAGTTTAGGGAACGTACCCATACTACGTGACCAACTTTTTGCAATTTTTAACCCCCCTCCGGTGACTAAAAACTTAAGCCCCCGCCGCTCATTTGTAATAGCTATTTTAGTAGATTTGATTAGATATTTCCGTTCCTAGTTACATATGTACATATTTAGAAAATCTGGTATTTTACGGCTCGAATGGGCATAATGATCGTAGTTTGTCTTTTTATTATTGTCTGGCCAAAGTTCGACAATAATAAAAAGAAATCGTAAAACAAAGCTAGGCAACCTTTAAACAAAATATGTTCCGAAATTTAAAAAAAGTTCTTAAAATTCAAGAAATTTGCTTATTTCTGTATCCTTGACCAAAATTTCTAAAATCCAATTTTTAACTGCAAAGTTACAATTTTGTGCATCATCAAAATTAGATAGGTACTTATTTTGATTGTCTCTGCGTCCTTCGTAACTCTGTTTCAAGGAAATCAAATTTGCTTTGTATTTAAGTGTCGTTTTCAAAATTGGAACCGATTACGTGAAAAAATTAGATAAGTAATATAATTAAACAAGCGATAAAGTACCTACTTATTGTACAATATTTTTACTGAAAATTATTTTTATCGTCTTTTTCGAAATTCGTACTGCAAGAATTCAGACTATCCCGTGAATTTTCACGGATCAGCGCTAGTTTCAATATAAAAATAATAACTTGTAAATAACCCGCGTGAAAAGAGTTCGATAAATTTTTTTTATAATTTTTTTTTTTCAAAAGCCGTTCGGATCACTTTCGAAATTCGAAATCAGCGTTTATGAGGTTTACTCCCGCACACGTTAAAAATAAGGAAATCATACAGTACTCTACTAGACCGAGTAATCATCACACTAGGTTGAATAAAAATGACATGAAAACTTTCCGAGTTATAAAACCGCATTTGGACAAAGAAACTACACTTACTTTGCAACAAAACTTTACAATATCCTTCCCCAAGGCATAAAACTAATAAAAGTGTTTAAAGAGTACAAATTAAGAATAAAAATCTGGCTGAAAGGGAACATTGAAAAAACCCTACAAAAGACAATGATAACGACATAGAAGACAAATAAACTCTGATTATATAACTAGTCCGCCTCGGTATAGGATCCCTTAGTGAGGAGGACTAAGAAATGCTATATTTGTACTTAATTTCACCATTCTATTTTGTTATATTTTGTATGTACAATAATATAGTCGATATAATAATAAAAAAATAATTTAAAAAATTTGACTGATCTTATGTGCCCACTTACTATTGTGTTTGTTTGATACAATACAATAGTTAGGATTGTTTGAAAGTCCAATTAACTATCTCATTGATTTCCATGAACGCAGATTTATATCCTAGTTGTATGTGTAGGAAGAAACACGCCAATATGTTATTATTATTTACTCTATACGAATGGTTTCACTTCCTAATTGAATGTTTCTGGTGCAGATGTTATTGAATGATATTAAATCTCGATTGCCAGGGCCGGAGGTGTACTTTGCCTTTTATTAATTAAAAAAATAATTTTATTTATTTATTTACCTACTTACTCATAAACGCGGTGCCAATACAACGCGGCGCTCTTATTTCGGAACAGTAAAAAAACTTTACTTTTTAGGTACCACGGCATCTGTAAGGCTAAAATTGGCCTTAAACCAGGCTCAAGGTCGGCTTTATTATATCAACGTTGCTTTGGCATATAAGAATTTAATTAATAACACAACTGTTATTTTCTGAGCTGGGATGATGAGGATATTTACTTATCAAGGAACTCTTCAAATGACAACGCGCGTGGACGAGTATAAACTTATATTTGCACAATATGACACGTAGATATATGTTGTAAAGCTGAGCTAGATAAGGAGAGCGCGCACTATGAAACATTCCTTTTTATACCTCATTAGGGTAACGCCGCCCCGGGAACCATTTATTGGATTACCAATACTAGGTCACCATAAATAGGTCACCCCAAATGGTTGGCTACGCTTGGTTACTTAGTAGGGGTGCCCTGGTCCATCGGGGGTGATGTTTCTCCGAATATTGGCGGCGGATGCATCTGCCCACGAACTCCCTCTAAGGCCGGATCGGAAGAGACTGGTTGAGGCAGACCTTCCAGCAGGACTCTCTCGTAACATCACCATGCACCACGCACAGGGATATATTCACACGTACGTCACTACTGGAAACACTGACCCCCTGATTCCTACCCACCCCTCATACCTTTTTCCTTCCCAGAACTTCCTCTTCTTCCTTTCCTTTTAAAGACCCTCCACACATCATACCCAAATATGACACAGGCCCTGAGGGGCATTATTTTCCTCAAAGCCTCCTGTGTAGAGCTATGTAAATAAAAATAAATTTTAAATAAATGCAGTAAGACAGTAATGGAAGATTAATTTAAAACATCCAACAATTCAACGCACACCAATAATTATTGAAAGTAGTGACAGACTCTTGGAAACGACTGTAGCTTTTATGAGTTTTTTTTCGTTTTTCTCGAATATCTTGTTCAAACTTGCAAACATTTACTTTCTTGCTATCTGTGAAGGAAAACTCCACTAAAAGGTTTATTGAAATTCCGAGTAGGTATTGTTTAAGATCTTAGAATTTTTCTTCTGGGATTCATGGTTTAAAATATTACATTTTAAAGTTGTTTTCATGGTTAGACAAGCACGTATCTGCTGCCTGCTAACACCAGTAAAAAAAGTTTAGTCTAAAATAAATTTCTGTAGATTTACGTAATTAGATTTTTCAATAAATAACCCGAGCTTTAGGCTGAATAACGGCTTTAATCTGATATTTTCTGTGTGTTAATTTATATAGTTATTTGAAATATTCTATTAAGTTTAGTACCTATCTATTGAAAATTTCACAATAAGTGTCGTTTTTCTTCAAATAAAGTATCATTTTTGAAATTAGTAACAATTACGGCCGCTGTTTCTGATCCTACTAATCAACTGCTAAGCCGAAACTATAGCACAGCACTGCTCAAATGCACAATTACGCTTTTTCCAACACACAAGCATCGCTCAATCTAAGGAAACCGGACACGTGGATTAAACTCGACCGAGCAAATCAAAGTTATAAAAAGTGTCCACAGAGTGGCGCTAACGCCACGGCGTACCGACGCGATGGCGGCAAAGGTCAAGTTGACACTTTATTTTTAATATATTTTATACGTCCGTTTAAAAAATATAAAATGGCAGTTTATGGATAAAAATATTTAAAAGAAATTATGTGTGCTAATAATAAATTCAATAATTAACTCTCTAGTATTAATCTAACATTGAAAGTTTTTATTTTGAAGCCATTTTATTGTCTACGAAAGTGGGCGGGGTCACTTAAGATAATCAACGATAAAATATTAGGGAGTCACCTTTAAAATACGTACAAATCGCTTAACTGATTGCAGACTCAAATTGGTTGATGGAAAAGTTGGGAACAACGGCTGTTTGTCCTGGATACTATTTGTGATAAAGCAAAAAAAAGATACCGAGAAACTAAAGCCCGCATATAACGTGTTCAAAATCATTTGCGTTAAAGCCATTAATACCCAACAACACATCGGAGATTCCAGCCCGCACAGCATCCCAATCCTGCACAGCATCCCAATCCCACAAATCTCCAATCCACCGCGGGCCGTTATTGGATGGGCTGTCACTGTGTCACCAGCGATCTAATGGAAACCAACTACCAACCACCCAACTTCAACTCATCCCTATTAATATTCATAGCGCACCGTCTCATTCCTGATCTATTAACGCAAAGTGTTCCGCACACCTGAACGAGAATAATAATTATTCAATGATATAAATATGTCAGAACTTAATGGTTATTTCAGAATGGCGCGCATTCGTTTAATTTATTATGCAGAGGTGTTCTGATTTGATAAGCGTATAGATTAGGTCCAGAAAGGTTACTTCTTCCTATTCCCTTTATTGATTATTTTGCAGTGGTAACAGACGTATTTCTAAGTTTTTGAAAATCTTTCGTGTATTTGTTTATAATATATTCTCTAGTTATATATAGAGTTGATTTGATTATTAAAGTGAAAACTTATTTAGCACCGAAAATATTGCCATTTACCGCCAAAAAAGTCCAAAATGTTTATAAACTGCCAACTAGCGCTAAAATCGTCAAAAAACTTCAAAATGCTGAAAATTGGGAATTTAGCGCCAAAAACGTCCAAAATGGTTATAAACTGAATCTAGCGCTAAAATCGTCAAAAATCCTCAAAACGCTGAAAAATTGTCTCGATGAAACGAAAAATAACACTAAAAATACGCAAACACATAAATCTGTAGGATTAAACCTGCGAAATAATGAGATAGTATAATCGGTCTCCTCTTTGTAAGATGTTTCGTAGCCTATCGATCTCCTCTTTGTGCAGTGCTTCGTAGTCTCCGCAATCTTTTATACTTTAGTTTTCTGAAGGTTCCACTTTTACCGCGTGTGAATTGCACACTCTGAATTTTTTTATTGATTCTAAACGTTCAATAAAAAAATTCAGTTATTTATTTATTTTTACACTTGCCCTGAAGAAGGAACGGTCGTTCCGAAAACGGTCGGATTTACTCATTTTATAAGTGCTTCAAACAAAGTTAAATCGTTTTATTTATCTTGTTCAATAAATATTCTCATTATGAGTAGAATATAAATATTTATTTCGAAAACGCTACACACCTTATGCCATGAATGTATTCGCTATAAAATTGACCAATTATTATTATTTTTTCGAAAGAAGTAAACACATTGTGATTTGACATCTTCTTAATATATAAAACAAAGTCAGATGAACGAACTGGAGAACGAACCAGGAACGGCTGGACCGATTTTTATGATCTTTGATTTGTTGGATTTGTCTCCGCCCCGAACAGCAGAATAACTTTTAAAATATCAGTAAAATTCACGTAAAAAATTTTTTTTCAAAATTATTTTCCTCATACATTTTGTATGGAACGAATTCTCATCTTTTGAAAGAGCTGCAGGAATATTGTCATAAGTATAATATTGAGTAGTGAGTGAATTCCAAAAATTCAAAAACGTCAAATGTCAAGAGACAAACGGTGAACGTATGTCTGCACACCTCCAAAGGAAAAATACGATAATTGCTCTGCGATTGCTGAAAAATATGTGCTAATTTACTATGTATCATTTGAGTAAACTTTGTATAATAATCTTTTATTTCTAACTGTTTTTTTGTTTTATTTTATCTAATTATTATTTTTACTGTTCCAAAATTAATCATTGTATTAATTGGCTAATTGATTGTATATAAATTTTTACCTAGTCTTATTTGTATAATTAACTGAGTTTTTATAACTAAGTTGTTCTCACATGTGTGTGAACAATCTGTAAAAACCCAGTAAAAATAAATAAATAAATTATTCAAATAAATCTCCCTCACACCTATAAAGAAAATGAAACGCAATTCCCGTAAGTAACTAGGAAAAGTAAGAAAATCACAAAATATAAATCCGTACACAACGCAATCTCTGACACTGGCAAAAACAAAACACGCACAGTAGTGCATCGATAATTGCTTCATTGTGTAATTTTTAACTTAATAAAACTGAATTTATTGCAGTTAATAAGTTAACACAACAGTTATTGATTCTGAGGTGGTACGAAGTTCGTCGGGTCAGCTAGTTTTAAAACAATGAAAAGAAAATACTTGGTTTTAAATCACTTTATTGGTATATTTTCACTGTCTACCGGTTTCGGTACCTCCGTACCATCATCATCATCTGACTTATAAAAATAAAGCTATAAAATACATTATATATTAAATAATAATTATTATTTCCACATATTCCTTATTGAAGTGATAACTTCTTTAGAACCGTTGTTGTGATTTGAAACTCGATGAAACGAAAAAGCGACGCTAAAAAGAGACAAACACAGATATTTATAGGATTTAGCCTGACAATGAGATAGAATAATCGGTCTCCTCTTTGTGCGGTGCGGTCTCCCCAATCTTGTCTACTTTAGATTTCTGAGGGTTTCACTTTTGCCGCGTGAGAACCGCGCACTGATTTTTTCTCGATTATTTTTCTTTATCTGCAGCTACATTATAAAAAAAACTTTACAAATTTCTTTTGAACTATCTTTCTGAGCGATTATAATATATATTAGAAGGGGAATAAAAAATATAGCAGGGGTGCCCGGGTTCTTGGGGTGAGATTTGTCTAGGTCTTGACGGCGAATGCATTTGCCCAACTATTGCGCGGTGGGCCAGATCGGAAGGGACTGGTTGAGGGAGACCAAACCTAGACCTCTCCTGCCGGACTCTACCCATCGCCTTGTAACCCAGTGGGATGAATGGATTCATGCGTCCGTCACTCCTGGACATATTAACCCCCAGATTCCTACCTACCCATCATACCACTCTCCTTTCTAGAAATTCCTCTCCTCCATTTCCATGAAAAGTCCCTCCACGCAACATCACCAAACATGACACATCCTGTTTGAAACTAATGTAAAAAAAATGCTTTATCATTCGATACTATTATTTCGGCACCACTCTAAATTTATTTTGAATAGTTTGCTCTTTTTCATATTTTTTTATTAATAGCACGTTCCCATAATGCCATATTCAAAGAAATAAATAGTTTCTTCCTGCATGGCCTTTCTCGTGTGTCCCGTTCCCCTCCCGCATCCCCTTTCCCTTCCGCGTTCTTCTTCCACCTTCCCCGCATTCCCTCTCCCTTCTCCCTCTCCCCGTCCCCCCAACCTCCCTCCAACAACGCGCGAAACGTCAAACGTGCATTTTCTGAAATTATCCAATTATCTGCGAAATTTTCTTTCCGTAAGAGAACCTTCTACAAATTATTAGAAAACTTTAGAAAAAAAGTTGAATGAAATAAGTAAAGTCGTTCTGAAGTTATGGCGTGACCAAAGGGAAGCAGTGATTCATTTATATACACATATAGATTCATGTTCTGTAAGAGTCCCTGCAAAAGGTTGTAAAAATCTCGATTACTACACGATTGCTTGTTAGGTTAAGTTTCAGATAAACTTAACTTAACAAGTTTGTTATAAACTCGTTTATAACAAACAAAAATGACGTTTATTCTGAAAATATATTTTTATTAAAGTAAATACGATGTAAATATAAAAACAATAAATAGATGGATTATTGTTAGTCAAAATATGCCAATGAAGTGACTCCTTTGTTTCAATTTAGAACAGAGTTTCGCCAATCTATAATATAAAAAAATGAATCGCTGAATGTGTTGCTAAGCGCCTAACTTTCGAACGACTGCACCAAATTGGATAATTATTTATTTTTTGTGTTCGTTATTGTCAGGACAAGATTTTTATAAAACTTACGGTGAGCTCTGGCATTATGAAATTTGTAAAAAAAAATAGCTATTGGTGGCACGCGAGATTTGAAAACTGAGTGTATGGAAAGCGGTGGTGAGGGAGGAGGGAGGGTGGTGAGAGAGGGGGGGAGGTGGAGGAGGCGGAGTGGGAACCCCCCTTACACCATGCGAGTGAAGCCGCGGGAAAAACCTAGTTAATTATGTTATTATTTATTTTTAGTTACCATTGATCATTTGCTTTACAACAAACTATTCATGTTTATATTTATAATAACTTCAACTTACTACACATTTTTCTTCAACTACCTTAATAGTATTTAAAGTCCTTTTTTAAGTCTTATTATAATTACTCATATTGAACTCCTTTGTACAATTTTACATAATAATGAAACTACATATCTAATATCTACTTATGTTATAGTTATTAAGTACGTATTGAACCTTTTTTATATCTTTTATAACATTCAGTTTATTATGTTATGTAATATGCACTTATTATATTGTACTCCTGAATAACTTACCTACAATAATGTAAAAGCCTTCAAGGCGTTAATAAATACATAAATAAATTAATTTAACGTCTATGTAATTGAGCCCTTGCCCGGAATAATGTTGTATCCAAAATTATTCTTGTTTTGAGAAAGATTGAAAAAAACGAAACCAATTATGTTGACTACATTTTGTTTTAAAAATACAATAAGCATATAATTCTCAAGACGTACGCATGAAAAGCGGTAAAGAAAAGCAATGAAATTAGTACATCATCAATAACTCAACATTGATAGTGTTGTTGTATACAACATTATTCCGAGCAAGGGCTCAATTATAATATTGAAGACACTGTACTAACTAATACTTTGTTTCTTAGGAATAGCGATATGCACGGAGAGGATTTAGGAGAACCAGTAGCCAGAGGTAAAAATACATTAATAGGTGGTGGAAAATTTTAATAATTTCAAAAATGTATATCTTTATTCATGCATATAACTTGCTTTCGTCAATTTCACTTTAATATAACAATTTAACTTTTCACACAAGAGTTGATAGATATTCGTAATATCGCACATCCCATAGACAAGTGTCGTAAGTCAAAATATTCTATTTTTGGTTTTATCTCTGAAAGTAAAGTGATTGTGATTATCTATGTACAAGAAAACTCTATATCCCAGCCAGAGGTAAAAAGACAATTATAGGTGGTGGAAAATTTTAATAATTTCAAAAATGTATATCTTTATTCATGCTCATAACTTGCTTACGTCAATTTCACGTAAATATAACAATTTAACTTTTCACACAAGTTGATAGATATTCGTAATATCGCACAACCCATAGACAAGTATCGTAAGTCAAAATATTCTATTTTTCGTTTTCTATTGTGTTTATCTATGTACACGAAAACCCTATATCTCTTTTCGGCGGGACCTCTTTATTCATCATTCATTCGATTTGTAAAATTAACTTTTTTGACTTAAAACACTTTTTATAAGGGATGTGCAAAATGTTTTTTTCTCTTTCCCGTATTATCTTCTACTAGATTTCAATCTGATGCTCCCTTACTAATGTTTATTTCGTTTTATAGTGAGTTGTTAATATGTGTGACTTTGGTTTTAATTGACTACTGTATTCATTAGTTACTATTGGCTTTTTATACTGTAGGTATTTCTTTTTTTGATAGTGATAATTTTGATAGTTCTACTGTAGGTATTTCTTTTTTTGATAGTGATAATTCGATCCACAACAACTCAGAATCATGCAATTTCAACACCGCTTTGAGAAGTCATCAAAAGTTATGTAATAGTTTAATAAAATAGTCCATAACCTAGGCTAACGTACCCTATTTAATGATTTTTTTTTAATCACCTTTGTTGACTTTTCAAAGGATGTGTTGAAGTTGCATGATAATTCGTGATGGCTTTCCATTACAATAATATATTAAATCAATTTTTACCTTTTTTCCACTTACGTTATTTGACCGTTACCTGTTTCAGCTTATTAAGGCCATCTTCAGATTGGTGCAATAATTTGGCCTTGGCTATTATTTATTTCAGAGTTGCTAAAACAATTAGTTTAATGAACATAATTGCGAATTGGAATTATCTAGTGATACTTAAGGTACGTTCTGATTGATAAAGTAGTAAGTCCAGTAGCGAGTACACTCGCCGAAAACTCGCCGTTCACATTACTTTCAAGTAGAGTACATTTGTGCCCGCCGCCCGTTGCATGATGAAACCGGATGATGGGTTGCTACAAAGCAAAGTAAATACGCTAATTAAGCTTATTTTAATGTTGATTTTAGAAGAGGTGGAAGAATAAATTAGTAAGATAAAAATAAATAAACTATGGACACGAAAAGAGATTATTAGCAGCATAAATAAATGAACTTAGGGTAGCACCTTCGCTCTTCCACCACGACATTTCCGCGCTTTCACAAATGAACGGGGGTCGCTACTCGCCGAAAAAATAAAACGAAATGGATTAAATCTACTAAAGAGCTGACTCCACCACTCTACTAAAATTACAGTGTTCGGACGCGTTTAGTTTCTACTATACTCTCCTCTCGACTAAAATACTTAATCAACCAGAACGGGGCTTTAGAGATGTTCATTTTTTTTAAATTATGGGGTTTTGGGAAAAGGAGCTTATGATGAAGCCTGCGAAATAAAGCAAAATCGTACAAAATCATGTATTTTTGTTTTGAAAATTTGATCGCTTAGACTGCTTAGAAGTATAATACGAGTAGATGCTTCAATTAAATACTGCGTGTAGGTGTAGAACATATCTTGGCCCTTAAAAATATCGAGAATTTTTTTGTCTTAATAAGCATAGAAAAAAATGAAGTATTAGGTCTATAAAAAAACTTTCAAGTGCAGACTCTCCTACTTATAAATCCTTTTTCGGATATGGTTTTATTGTTCAATGTGGCAAATTCAGTTTCTTTTATATTAATCGCAAAAAAATTGATATTTACGTCCGAACTTCACAAAATAAAATATGCACTTTCGCGTTGTTATTTTACAATACTGCCGGCAGTCGACGAATTTGTATTTTCAAAGTGAATCCTTTGCGAACGGGTTGTTTCTTCGATTGTGTTCAACAGCTCGGCTGTGGAATGATTTGCCGGCCTCTGTGTTTCCTCCTTCCTACAACATGGGTCTCTTCAAGACCAATGATAATTCCTTCCTCTCCTCAAAAAGACCCTCCACACAGCATCCCAGATGACATAGGCCCTGAGGGAAATTATTTTCCTCAGGGCCTCCGTAAAAAAATCCGTATAATTTTAATAAAATCATTGCACCCCTTTTTACACGCCCACCCCCCCCCCCCCCCCCCCCCCAATGATTTGTACTTAGTTGGCATCACTATACCAGTAGGGCTATAATAATAGATGTGCTATCTGCAGTTTTTACTAGGTGGGCATGCGCTTCCGGGTGTCGCCGAAATTGTTTACCAATTAACAAATGAACTAAATGAATGAATAGTTAACGAATAAACCAAACGAACGTTAAACTAAATGAACGAATTCTTTCCGTATTCAAACTATATTGTTAACCAATACTAATGCACACCTTAAAAAAATCAACGAAATGAACAAATTCTTTTCGTATGCAAACTACCCCGATTAGGTCGTAGTCCGCCGACAGTGCGCGGACATCATAGCATATCTCTTTTGTATTGGAATATCTTTGCTGTAACCGGTAACGGTCAAATAAAATAAGTAAAAAATATTTTGAAACTGCTTTAATTTATTATTTTTAACTTAATTAATAAATTGTAATATTTTATTAATAAAGGAAATATTTCAAAATAATAATAACGTTCGTTTGCTTGATTGAGAATGACTAATATTATCTTCATTAACTAAATGTTATTTTTAAACTCTCATGTAATTGTTGATAAAGAGTTGTTTGTTTTGAATATGTGCTTATTATTACTGTTGAATTTGTGTGATTTGAAGTGTTTGGTCTACTTCAAGAAATTAAATCTACGTTCAGTGCCTACCTATGTTTGTAGGTATGTACCGCTCGTGTTGGTAATTTTTATTGCTGTATTCGACGATTCCTCATAATATGAACCCATTCATTAGGGAAATTTTTAATTTTTATTTCAATTTCCATATTAAGTCTCGTTGTTCCTTCCCGTTCATCAAATAATAAAATTATAACAGTCGATAGCTCCGCCGTATCCTCCCCGTAATCGAGGAAGTGGTAGAAATGGATTTTACAGCTTTGCTCCAACGGCAGTACCATATTCATTTATGTATATCTGTCGGTATTTTATATCTTATGTATGTTTTAATATTCTCAAACAAATTTGTGTGTTAATATTGAACTTATGACAAGCCACAAAGTAAATTCTTTCTGCGAATATGCCATTTTTATCCATTCGCCTTTCAACAAATGAAATGCACGGACTATCGAAGCGGCGCGGCGGAGCCAATAAAAGTGTAGATGCGATTTATATATTTTTAAATATGCGATTTATATATATTCATGGTAAAAGTGATTCATGGTCCATCTTCCTTTTTTCTTTTATCTATGGACAGTACGTGTATTAATCAATTCACCCTTCTAACCTAATGTTTTTCTGTTCAGAATGCCCCCCTCCCGCTGAAGGAGCAGTGAAGCGCCGCAGGACCTCCTCGAGCTGCTCAGAGGGTGCTGCCCGGACCACTGGCGTCCCCTTGGCCTCCTTGGCCCCCTTGGCCCCCATGGTCCCGCGCAGGCGCCGCACCTCATCGGGCTCCTTCACCGTGACGGACGCGGGGACTGTCGCGGGAGTCAAACAAGCCGAAAAGAAGAAAAACTTCTTCGAGAACCATGACTGGGATTAAGGAAAAAAATTCTTACATTTTTATCAAGGCGCTCATTTCTTTTTCGCGTTATGTTGGCAATATCTTATTTTGTGTGTTTTAATCGTCTTTATCACCTAGTTGATTGTTTACTTGTTTTATTTTATAACAAATATATTGTCAAATAGCTCAAGATATTACGAGCATTTCATTTGTTTATTAAACCAGAAAATAATTCATACCTACTCTGCCAATTTTACAGAAGTTTGTGCCTAAGACATAACCTACTCTGTCAATTTTACAGAAGTGTGTGCCTAAGACATAACCTACTCTGTCAATTTTACAGAAGTGTGTGCCTATGACGTAACCTACTCTGCCAATTTTACAGAAGTGTGTGCCTAAGACATAACCTACTCTGTCAATTTTACAGAAGTGTGTGCCTAAGACATAACCTACTCTGTCAATTTTACAGAAGTGTGTGCCTATGACATAAGTAATACAATGTTTGTATTTTATTACAAAACGATGGAAATTCAGGATCATACTCTTACTGCGATTTGTGATGCGGTATGACCTAACTTGATTGTCTTCGACTAATTTTTCCCCTATAATTTGGCTCCTACCTTTATAATTTATCACAAGTTCTAAAGAATTGGTTTGTAACCTAGAAAATTTCTCGGATAAACATATCCGATTTTATTTACATATATAGCACACCTATTGACCCTTTTAAAAGTCTTAATTAATATTAATTTTTTATTTGAATATCTCTTGTTATAATTACTTTTTAAAGTTATACACATCAATGTATCATTGAAGAAGAAGATAATACTAATAAATCTAAACGAAAATATGAAAAAGAACAAGACATGAACCCAGGATCTCTTTCATATTTTAGTTTAGATTTTATTCGTGTAATATATCTATCTATGCGTGGAGTGAACAATAACGTAAGTCGCAAAATGATTTTTTTATTGGTGAATATTTTAGTCCAAATTAAACCGCATGTGTCACTCTTACAACATCAGTCAAAAGTCGTCGTCAAAAGGTTCATATTGAGAATGTTCAGAATCACATAAATTATTTTGCATTTGATAAAGGGGGAATAAATATTTTTCTCATCTCTTGATCGGTATTTCAATGAATGAATGGCTAAAACATTTTTTAAATGTTGTACCCAAACATATAAGTCATAGATTTTGCCTTCAATTGTAATGCCCCCGAACACATAAGTTCAGTATCTCTTGAATTGTTCACTATAATTAAAAATATATATAAATACCCAATAAAGATGCTTAAATCGGAATATTAAATATATATTTTTTAAATTTATGTCTTTATATTTTTTTCATGAAACACTTAAAACTGCCTCCTGAAAAGTAAGCGATTTTGACTTATGTTATTGTTCCCCACACACGTAGATATTGTGTTCACCTTCCTTTATAATAACACTAACCTATTATTGGACATGATGATGACTTAATTGTCATCAAGTTTTCTGTTTTACAAAATTTTAATTTCCCTTAGTTTATCATTTTTCGTTGTGATTGTCAGTCCCCTGTGGTTTTCAATTAAATAAGAACATTCGTGAACTTTGTTACATAGTTTATAATATGTACATTCTATTACGTTACATATAAAACAATATATGCATACAATAATATCGAATTAAAAATTTATAATATCTAAATAATTATTGTTGAAGTGTTCATTATATCCAAATAATATACGAAGGATTTTTTTATTTATTTCAAAAGCACGTATTATTTTTTTGCTGAAATGGCTGTTTATTATATCGAATCAATCCTGAATATTATTTTTTATTATTTTCTTTCGTAGATAAGAATCTCTTTTTATGTTTTAGATTTACTAAAACTTATTAAATATTTCGATTGACCCTTTTTTTATAATCATTTTGTAAAAATATTTACCATTTTATAAATTAATATTTTGATTGTTATGAAGGCTTTCTTGTGATTCAATAAAATACAAAATATATTTTTAAATCCGTGCGTTTTTCATTCTCTCCAGTTTGATTTGATCTATTTTTTAAATAAAAAAATGTTGTGTTTAGGTTGAAATCCAATCCGGATCCCACGAGGTTCGACACCCGTACTCAAAATATATTTTGTTTACAATTTTTTTTAATTAGCTCCACGCAAGAGGCCCTAAAAAAATTATTTCTATCATGGCCTATGTAATTTTTGTGGATTCTGTGGGGGGTCTTTTGAGGAAAGGAAGGAGTCAAAGTTCTGAGGAGGAAAAAGGTATTAGGGCTGAGTAGTAATCTGGGGGCCAGTGTCTCCAGGAGTGTGAACCCTCCTACTGCGGTGCAAGACGATGTTCCGAGAAAATCCTGTTGGAGAGGTCAAAAGGTCTCCCTCAACCAGTCTCTCCCGATCCGGCCTGCCATGCAGCTGGTGGGAAGATGCATCCACAACCAAGACCCGGGCAAACTTCACCCCCATGTAGCCGGGATCCCTGCTAAGTCACCAAACGAAGCGAAACACTTGAGGTGACCTATGGCAGAGGTGTTAGTTAGTGACCGACCGAAGGTTCGGTTTCGTCAAGTTTCGGCAAAAAAAAATCGAGTTTCGGCATCAGTTTCGGTTTCGGCAGATAATCTGCCGAAATGTAGAGTGGGTGGATCTATGGGGATCTATGTGTATCTTCGGCAGATAATCTGCCGAACCTTCGGCCGCATCGAAACTCTGCGTTCGTGAATTATCGCGTGTCATTCGGCTGACTTCGGGTGAGTTCGTGGCTCGTGTGTCACCCGCTATCATCAGCTAAGTTCGCATCGGCCGGTTAAAATACTAAGGGAACGTACCCGTACTACGTGGCCCGTTCAGGGGGGGGGGGTCTTCAAAATACCACGCTTGGTCACAAGCGGCGGGCGGCTTAGGTTTTTAGTCACCGGGGGGGTTAAAAATTGCAAAAAGGGGGTCACGTAGTAAGGGTACGTTCCCTAATTAATGATTTCCTTCCTTTATAATGCGTGTTATTGACAAATGTTTGTTCCAAGGAGTAGTTAACATATTTGTTAATTTTTGTTTGTTTTACAGATATTTATAAAATAAATAAAAAAAATTTCACACTCCAATTATTGTTTTCCATTTCATTTAACACGTATAATAAGAATGTTGTGATTTTAAACGCAATTAACATTAAAATACTCAATTAATGAGGTCCTTCCTTCATAATGTAAATGTTGTCGATTAATAGTGATAATAAAATTATAATAAAAAACAAAAAAGTGATAATAAAATTACAAACATCATGAAGACGATATAAAGACAATCCATAACCAAATACAAATATTTAAAAAAAACTACAGGCCACCTCAGAACAGGAAATCCTAGTGAGGAGGTCTGTGAAAAAAAAAAGGATCTATACTTATACTATACTTTATACATACATGTACAAACCTTGCTATTGAAACTAATAATAAATAAATATTTGTTCCAAGAAGTAGTAAAAATGTTTTGTTAATTTTTAAAAAATTTGTTCGTTTTATAGCAGTAATATTATAATATAAATATATTTTATAAAATACATCAATTATTGTTATTTTTATTTCATTTAACCCCTTTGACTGTCTGTGTAAATGTAAAAAAAGCCAAATATATTAGAACAATAGATTTTTAACATTACTAAAAAAAGTTTCCGAAACTGAAACAGATACCGAAGATTCGATTTCGATAGAAATTCTTGTTTCGGTCGGACACTAGTGTTGGTTATCCAAAGTGGACATAAAATCCTCTGCAGTTTAGATTGAATTTAAAATATTATTATCATAAAAAAATTTCTCGTCAAGCTCCATATGCAGTAGTTTTACAAAAATTATAGGTAAACGTGTTCCACTATTACCACGCGAGTAGCAGTGCGCGAGGACCGGATTCGGTAGTTTCCCGTCGTTTGGTGTTTGAGATTGGTTTGGAAATTGAACTAATTGGAGGTTAAAAAAAGTGGAACCAATTTTTCGTGTCTCGTGTAAATGGGATAGTCAGAATTCTCGACACATCAGTTCCAATTTTGCAAATGAGAAATTAAAATAATTTTCTACTCCAAATATTTATTTATTTATATCTATATATTACAGTTTACACCTTATTGTTAACATTTTTACATATGTAATATATTTTAAAAATATTTTTACATATTAATATTACATTTCATTATGTTGTGTGTTTGGTAGGTTTGAGAAGGTGAAACTGTTGGTTGGTAATATTGTATGTTTCGTGAACACCTCACTAGGAGAACCTGTGCTGAGGTGTTTACGTGTTTATGATTAAGTGTGACAGGTACAGGTATTTATGTGTTGTAGTAGAAAGTTAGTTTTTTTTTTTTTCATTTTTTTTTACATTTTAATGGTAATTGTACATAGGTTACTTAGAAAAAAAATATAATATAAATATATAAGGTATATATGTATATTATATGTACATATGAATAGTTGGTAAATCCTTGATAGACATGTTTATTTATTTTGCACTTGTTGTAGTTTGGTTATGTTTGGTTAGGGATTAAAGTATTTTGAATAAAGTGAATATCTTGATTTTTGATCCAGGCTGTGATATGTTTTTTGTGGATGTTTGTAGATGTATTTGCAATTAGTTGTTGTTTCAGAGTAATGGGCATATAATTAAAAAGTTTGGTTGCATTATATTACAGGTTCAAAGCAAAGTTTCTAGAGTTCATTCAACCTGAATTATTATTGTTAACAATAGTAACAAACGTAGATACAAATCAGTCTGCTTGTTAATTCGTCGTGTGTGTGTTGTTTTTATTTTGAACTCCACTTATTAGCATTTTAATTATACATAAATGTGTCCGGTTTAAGTATTAAATACGATAATTTTTAATACGAATTATAAATTCTTGCGATTTTTCCTAAAATATGAACTAATACCCCGATGTTTTGTGTATTTTAGAAATGTTCGTTTAGAAAGATCGACGCATAATCCGTCGAGTTGAGAAGTTACCTATTCATTGTGATTTCAAATTTGAATGTCTGTCTAATAATATTTAGTGTTTTTATTCATAATTATTATTGTGTTCATAACAATTGTGTCGTGCCTGTGAAGTATGAATTCTGCAATGAAGAATCGACTAGTGTTTGGAAGCAGCAGAAGCAATGTTAAAAGACAGGTGAGTAGTATTTTAATGTTCGAATATTTCCGATTCTACTATTTTAGATTATTTATGTCTTACTCCACTTAGTGGTTAATACGGAATATTTCTTATTCAAAGAGTTAAATTTAGAGTAAATTATGGACAAGCCGCCGCATGCCGCTACACTTTAAATAGGCATAAAATTTGAAAACTAAACTATTAAACTTAATTACCACAAGAACCATCGGTTTCAGTCGGGATAGAAGGAAAAATATTAATTTTTGGAGATCGCTGGCAACGGCAATATGCACTTTTTAAATTAAAAAAACCTTTTGATTCACCTTAATTACATTAAAAGGCAACTATTTGCATTGGGGGAAGTGGAAAATATTTCATTCTAAATTTCGATTACGTAAAATTAAAAATTAGCTTTCGTCTTGTGAGATTGTACCTACGCCATTAGCTATTAGCTCATTCGCTGTCACTTTGGTAGGTATGTTGGTATTCCTGATACACTTGAATGTATAACGAACGGCTAGAAGATTTTGAAGGTACGGGGCACTTTCTTTTGAATCACAAACCATTTTACACAAACCTAGCGTGGAAGATACTCTCAGTATCGCCCTGGTGTAAGACCACCGTTCAGAATTGAAACGTTGCTTGAAATGGCGTAAGCCGTGTTTGGTGACCAGATCTGAATAGCCAGGTACTTCCCCACCTTCCTCTTCACCGTCTCCTTCCTCTTCCCACTACCTTCAGCCTCACAACATACCCCAAATGGGGATGCCATAGTCTCACTGGCTCCAGACGGGAGCAGTTGAGACTCTTGTGAGGTATTACTATAAAAAATAAAAAAAGCCGCTAAACTACTTGAAAACTGGGATGTTTTTCTTGCCTTGACGCGAGTAGGCGTTATAAAGGGGCACTTTCTTTTGTATCACAAACCATGTTACACAAACCTAGCGTAGCCGCTAAAAAACTTGAAAACTGGGATGTTTTTCTTGCCTTGACGCGAGTAGGCGTTATAAAGGGGCACTTTCTTTTGTATCACAAACCATGTTACACAAACCTAGCGTAGCCGCTAAACTACTTGAAAACTGGGATGTTTTTCTTGCCTTGACGCGAGTAGGCGTTATAAAGGGACACTTTTTTTTGTATCACAAACCATGTTACACAAACCTAGCGTAGCCGCTAAACTACTTGAAAACTGGGATGTTTTTCTTGCCTTGACGCGAGTAGGCGTTATATAGGGGCACTTTCTTTTGTATCACAAACCATGTTACACAAACCTAGAATTCCCATGAAGTCTGCTACGCTTTGCTCTAGCATCTTTTCGTACAGTAACAAGAATACCAACATAACAAAATGATATTTGAAAATGGACGGTCTCGTTTCACAGAATGAAAGCTAATTTTTATTTTACGTAATCGAAATTTAGAATGAAATATTTTCCACTTCCCCCAATGCAAATAGTTGTCTTTAATGTAATTAAGGTGAATCAAAAGATTTTTTCAAAAAAAGTGCGTATTAACCATTGCCAGCGATCTCAAAAATTTACCGGAAAAATATGCATTAAAATTCGATTTTCATTAAAAGTTTAAAAATCGCCATCTCCATTACGGCCATGTTTTTTTTGTATGGATTTGACATTTGCGAAGTTTCGTTTAAAATTAAAAACGCATGAATTACTTAATTTACCTAAACTAAGAACCTAATAACCTATTTTGTGTTCGTAAATAGTTGTATCTTGTAATTATTGTTGAAATGAAGAATAATTTCCGTAATCTGTGCATAAAAATGCGGCGGCTTAAATGAATAAATTTAGCTTTATTATGGCGAAAAGTGAGTATGTCGGGGAGACGAAAAATATGCATGTTACCTACATTTTAATTTTGCTAAAATTAATTCACTTACGCGGTATATGCCATTTTTATATTCATCACTTTTTTGTTACATTTCATAGACAATCAATGCTGCCAATCACAGAAAAAAATATTATGGCCATATAAAACAATAATTTATTCATGTTATGAAGTGAATGCATTATTGACAAGTTTGTACCTGTATTTATAACCGAAGAATATGGAAAGAACGGTATTAGAATAATTACACATACCCGTTAGACAAACCCTGCTTGCCAAACATACCATTCAAAACCTGGGATGTATATCTAAATAATGATGACACGCAGCTGTCGCAGCTTGAATCTCAACCCATTATAACTAGGAATAATTCTATGTAGGTACTTTTTGTTTTTATTTTGACGAGAATTTATTTTATAAGTGTGGTACTTCCGACAAATGTCATATTTGATTGTCTATTAGTTAAAAAGGAATATTCCGTATTATCCGTTATCGAACTTCGACAACACGAACGGTCCGTATTATCCGTGAGGTGGGCTTATACATTTTTACCTTAGGGAACGTACCCATACTACGTGACCAACTTTTTGCAATTTTTAAACCCCCCCCCCCCGCCCGGTGACTAAAAACCTAAGCCCCCCGCCGCTCATTTGTACCAAGCGTGGTATTTTGAAGACCCCCCCTCCCCCCTAAACGTGTCACGTAGTATGGGTACGTTCCCTTAGCTCCGTTTTTATTGCAGTACTCTGTTTTATCTGCATAGGTTGATAAAAACATTATCTGCATCACCATTCGGCGTTGAAATGTAATAAATCTACAAGGTGCATTATTTGGACAGCTTTGTTTTCATTTAGGTTTTTATAATGTTTACGTTTTTAAAATCATTTCTAACGGTACCTAGAGTTTACCGAATGTTTTTGCCAAACTCATTCTGATAAGGCTTCGGTAAATGCATGGGTTCTTAGCAGATTTAACAGGAAATTGCACACACGAAAACGTAATCTGTGCATTATTTGGCATTCTTTAGCCAACGACTCTACTCCTTAAAAAATAAAAATATTGCAATAACAAATCAATTTTTAGAAACTCGAAAAAAACTCAAAAATGTAGACGAGTTCTGCTATGAATGTGAAACCACCTTACTGAATTTATTCAGAGCAAAATAGTGCCCAAACGAGTACTTTTCCACCTTAATCTTTTTATTTGTTTGTAAATATTATCTGCTTTAATTTAAGTATCAAATATAATGTTAAGTATTAGGTATATCGTATGCGAAGAGTGCATGTGGACATTAAAACTATAAGTAAATAAGTTATAATATCGTATCTGCATGCTTTTAAAACATCATCGATCTTTTTTTATGGCCAGCAATAAAATAATAATGCTTCTAAAACACAGGTTAGTGCATATTTACTACCGTCGATAAGAAGGCTGGATGGTTTACTGTAATTAAATACATCCTCACATCATTATAGCAAGTCATCTCATCAGAAACCCGATACGTTTGAGGTTCTGCACCAGCCGATGTTTCGCCTCAATGCTCAAACTTCGTAAGATCCAAAATGATCAGAATTGAAACCCTAATTTCTGGCCAGTAATCAAATAATGGCTCATAAAAATGGTAATAATATCGATGGGTAATTGTGGCCAGCAAGTGGCCCCCAAGTGGCCTGAAAGTGGCAGGCGAGTGGCCAGTAAGTAGGGTTGCCATTTTTTTTAATATTTGAAATCGGAGATATTTAAGAGAGTGGAAAAAATGACGTCTTTTGGTCATGTTGGTTGATAATACACACTGGGTGTTCCAAGGCCCTAATTTTACAGTTTTATATGATTAGATTTAATCCTACTGTTATCTAATGTGACTATGATGGTTTATCATGTTTAAATATTTCAAGATGTGTAAGTATAAGGTTGGTCTTTCCAGCGAGCTAAGTTGTGATGAGGATTCGCAGCAGGTGAAATTTCTTGTTTGCTTGAATTGTGGAAGATAATAAAATAATTTTTAAAATAAATTTTCGGTTGTACCTATTGCGGGCGTGTATTTAAAAAAAACTAGACGTGTGTGTGCAAGAGATGAATAATAATAATTGTTGAATTTACCTTTTCAGTAAGGCATACATTCTAATAAAACGCTTCTGAGCCTAGTTAAATTTTGAGCTATTTTGCTTCCCGAAATATTCACCAGGGACTCCGACGACGAGGCGCTTTAATTTCTGAGACTTTTATTATTATTCGGACAACTTTCATATCTCCGTGGATATATGTACCTAAATACCACCTTTTTGTCACTGTATTCGGCTGATCCAGGATTGTCCGGCCAATCTGCGACTGTTTAGTAAATCGGGATATATTCTACCAATCCGGGATTATCCAGTTAATCCGGGACAATTGCCAACTCAAGTGGCAACCCTACCACAAGTGACCTAAGTGGGGTAATAACGATTGTACAACCAGCCGGGGGGCCCGGCTCACGATTCTCTTGTTTAGGGACACAACAACAATGGACCACCTTCTCCCCCTCTCCCCCCAAAGGTGAGATCATAACTCGTTTACTGGGAGCAGACGCTTACTGAACGGTAAACCGGGCCGTCCCGAAATTTGATATCTTTAACCTTTCCACAGGTGATTTGTGATTATCCTGTTACCACTTTAATCTCGCTATCACGTTGTTTCAGCTTTTTGGCATCCCCACTACGAAATTACAATGTTTTGTGATGAAACTATACCCCTTCTTGCAGGCACAGTATCTGTCAAGCCGTAACATTATCATTACAAAGATAGCGGTGTCGTCCAATTTTCATCCAATTTTCGCAACAATGGATTTCCAACAAAAAAAATATTCTGTATAATACAGTGGGTTCAGACGTTTTAATTTTACATCTTTTATTGAACGACAAAATTTGTGTGAAAACACTTGTTCAACTTTGTTGATGGAAGGTTCATACTCTTCAATATACTTTCAGTGTCGAGTTGATCATGTAAAATGGAATCGTCTGAACCCGCTATTAGCTATCACATCATTTTCACTCATAGCCATTGCTCAATAATTATTATATTCATTTAGGTACTACATGGTACATAATTTGTACGTAAGACATAAATTGTCATGTATGTTCTATATAGTTCTTACATACTGAGTCAGTTATATTCAATAAAATAGAGGCACGGCTGAAAACCAGCTACATTCCAGGAGAAATTCTGAATGTATAGCTGAGCAATGACCCTTTTGTCATTATAATCAATGATAAATAAACAAAATGTATACTTAATACATTATAAAAAACCAATGGTTGACTAAACGTTTTTATTATTATTAATAATAATGAATTAATTAATTAATTATTATGCGGCCTAGTGATCAAGTGACTGACACCAGACTAATGAGATAAAACCATGCTTCTATTCCCGGAAAAACCATTTTCATTCAAGAACTTTGGCGTATTGTGACGATGAACAGTCGAGGCATTAAAAAAATCACATGAACACCGCACCATAGTTCCTTGGAGGCAGTGGTTCCTGTTTGGAGGCAATAGTTGCTGTTTGGAGGTCTATGGCATTTCCAATTGGGGCATCTTGTGAGCCTGGAGGAAGAGGGAAAGGGAAGGAAACGGGGAAGATGAAGGATATTGAAATCTATACATGACTTCTGAATGGTGATCTTTCACCAGTGGTTTACATGGTTTATTTAAATTTATTGAGCAGAGTGTTTCTGCAAACCCCAAGAAAATTTTGTCCTCCATGAAGACGCATATTTCTGCACCTGTTTTAAAGCAATATTTTAAATTGTTATTATTGTTAAATAAACATGAGATAAAACAATTAAGTTCAATTCATTAAACGGTTTACACAAATTAAATTATAAACAATAAATCGATATTATCAGAACAGTCAAAACAATTTTTGCTTTATTTTTATGATAAATTTAGATAGTTAAGCTTTACATGTTTTACCTACCTACAGTTGAAGACGTCTAAATATCGCTTGCTCAGGATTGGTTTATATTATGTCTACAAAAACTCGTATTGAGACATAAATTTTTTTCCATTATTTCAAACTAATTAATAATACAAGGGTTAATCTATCTATAAGTAAAAGAACAACATAATATATTTAATTGAATTTTGAATGAACTAACACATACTGAGTAGGTACAAACCAATCCTCAGCAAGCGATATATCTCGTAAGATATTATATTTATGTTATACAGATCTTATATATTCACCAATGCATTTGGTGCGTATTTAGATTTACAATGTGGTGTAGGTACTAAATAATTCGTTCGATGAATGTTTTACCAGATTTTTTTACATTTTTATAGAACAATGCGAATAAATTGAAGATAACTAAACCTAGTGCAGATATTTTGAAATTTTTTGGGATGTTTTAAATATGATAAAAATAATATTGGTTTGATGTTGTGGATTCCTAATGACTGAGGCGAAATCAAGTTGTTATCTCATATTATGATATACGTAGCAAATTGCAAAATACGTGTGTGCGGTATAATTAACCTGACCATTTATTTTTTCCCCAAACCGGGACACCGAAAAAAATGGTAGGTACCTAAAAATAATAATAAATTTGTACAACTTATATAGCGCAGTTTTCGCGAAAATCGCCTCAAGAGCGCTGTGCAAATGAGACTAGATCACAACTTGTCTTGCAGCTACCAAGCGCATGGATTTTATTGGAATTCTAACCCCCTTAATAAATTACATAAAATATCTTATAAACTCATTTGTTTTAGTAGCCTCACCCTTTCATACAATACAATTGACAAGACAGTAATGTCTTGTCATGTCATATTAGGCTTAGCTATTTTATAACTAACTAACTAACCATCACGCCGTTTCCCCGGAGGGGTAAGCAGAGAGGACGGACCGCCAAACAACTCGATCTTGGCATACACTCCTTGCCTCGTTCACATTCATACGTCTCATACATGCTCTTCTATTATTCCGACTCAAGTATATGTTTCACTTGGTCGTGCCATGTCTTCCTCGGGCGTCCCCGACTTCTTCTTCCATTCACATTTGCGTCATATATTCTCCTTACACTCCTTTCCTGGTTCATTCGCTCTACATGCCCAAACCATCTGAGCGTCCCTTTCTTAATCTTACTCATTACGCTTACATTTCTCACACGATCGTACATGGTTTTACCACACATACGCCTCAGGGATCTTATTTCTACTTTCATCCTTCCTCTGCCAGTTCCATTTCCATGCCTCACTGCCATACATCAGGGTAGGTACCAGCACTCCATTATGGACGGCTAACTTCGCTTCTTTGGATAGTTTTTTGTTGGCGCCTACGGCGTTCAGTCCTCCATTAATAGAGTTGCCCGCATTTACGATATCTCTGTCAGCCCTTCCATCTCTCGTAAACATACTTCCCAAATACACAAACTCATCCACCTGCTCCAAATACTATTACAAATAGCTATTTTATATATTTATGTATTTCAAGATTGCCGGTATCATTGTGTAGGCGCATAATGCTTTCTTTTCGAAAACGGGACATTTTGGAGTCCTGAAGCTGTGTTCGGGACACCGGGACACGCTGCCTGAAAATGGGACGTCTGGTCACTTTAGTTATAATAGCGAAGAGCTTTGTAATGCGGAAAATAAAGCACTATTGTAAACAAGCATTTTCTAAAATTTGTTCAATCTGATCCTTACATAGTTTTTTTAGAATCTACAAATCTTGTAAAACTCTAAGATCCCTGATTATTCTACTCATTGTATTGGTAAATGGTTTAAAAATAGTAAGTATACTAAAGTGACTAAAAAACTTACCGTGTTTAAGGGAAATATGTAATAAATCGGTACAAATCCGGGTTGCGGGCCCTTAAGTGTAAAGGTTAACTAGTGATATTATACGTCAATGTTATAACAACTGATATTACAATGTGTTATTTATACGCCATATCTGATCTATTATATCTGAAAAATCTTGACTTATAACTTTATAACTATAACGTAACCGCATTCTCAAATAATCCCATTATCTATTACTCTATAATTTCGTTTACATTGGTAGGTATCTCAATTCTCAATAAATCAGTAATTATTGTATGGCTCTCGAATCGCCGCGCTTAATTCATAGCAACAATAATTACAGGACTAGCGCTAGTGCACGGATAAGATATCCCTGGCAGGAGTAGAACCAGCAACCAGAGCCAGCGGAGTGGGAGCCACAATGGACGGAGTCTACTAGAATAGTACAGTATAATGGATGTAGGATATTGTTCTTATCGCTCGTCCATCACCGGAGGCTAGAAAACAGATATCGGCTGAATTCAATCCCAAAGGGCGCGGGGCGGTTGCTTTACTCTTTAGTACCTATAGTATCGGACTGTTCTGTTCGATTGTCGGCGCGCAAAGGGAATTGCGTAGGCAAGGAAGGCATTTAAAAAGCACTTTTATCGGAGGTGTAATCCAATATCGACTGTTTTAATTGTGATTGTAAGTGTAATTCTTACACAAATATGCTTTTAGTAACGATTTTCAATTATATAATATATAATACCTACGTACGCTCGTACTATCCTGAATAATTTTGCTTGCTTACTAATCTATGTACCTAAAATATTAACCTAACCAAAGCTTTTCTTAATAATTCCTCTTTCAATATTAAATTCATTTTATTTTACATTAGATACTTTGGTTAAAAAAATAACAATTAATAAGTATATTTCATGGTGGGCACCTATTATGTGTTTCATTGTAGTGTCTTTTATGGTACACACTCTTTGCCTCACTCACATTGACTCACTCACAAGAGTGTGTGCCAAGACCGAGTTGTTTGGCGGTCCGTCCTCTCTGCCTACCCCTGCGGGGAAACGGCGTGATGGTTAGTTAGTTAGTTAGTTAGTTAGTTAGTCTTTTATGGTATGTATATTAAGTAATTATCGGGTGATGTATGTGGTGGGAAGGTGTGTGTATGTGTGAGTATGTGTGTGTGTATGTATGAATGTATGCGCATTGAACAAATTTATATCATTGATATGATGCTCTTTTTAAACTTGGGCAGTGAATCGAAGAAAATGTCGATGTCAGAATTTAGACCAATAATATTGAACATATATGAAGAGCACGATTGATTGTCGAATTAGATGCTGCATTTGTCTTGTAATTGAGCGTGTGGAATAGTTCTGTATGGCAGAGTGTTCATGTGCAGAGGCATACAGTTCATGGCACACAGGCTGTAAAGTTAGGTATGACATAACGACGTCTGAACCAATAAAAGAATAAGTGAAAAAATTTTAAAGCGTTCGTCCCTTCTTCTTCATGTACTTATGAAGATATATTTTCCTTCTCTTGGGATATGCACAGCTTACTTAGCAGACTACATGCTTGCATATTTGATCTTTGGGGATGGTGTGCAGAAGGTCTATGCAAACTACTGAGTGAAACTGCACCTAATTCAAAATACTGAGTGAAATCCAGCAATCCATTCCACACCACAGCCGAGTTGGTCAACACGACACCAGTATGAGTCGTACGTACGGTTCGGTGACAGTTGTTCCCCCGTTAGTTGGCCCCCGGCACCTCTTCTCTAGATATTATAAATTAAAGTCCTCCGCCGCGTCTGTCTGTTTGTTCGCGATAAACTCAAAAACTACTGAACGGATTTTCATGCGGTTTTCACCAATACATAGAATAATTCAATTTTAGAGTAGTTAGTATTGTCGTATAAAATGAACTGAGTTTTAAATCAGTGAAAATAGTCATGTTTGCACATAATTTATTACACATTGTAGTTACAACGCTTAAAAAAACATGTATATTATTATATTCATAAATTATATCTAATACTGTGAATTTCAATGTAGTTTCTCTTAAAAGTGTACTTTGTAGTAAAAGTTCACACTTCTAAACAAATAACCTAACATAACTACATCTCTTTATGTTGTTTACACTTTTCAATACTACCAACTCACCTACTTATCTCATACTCTGTAAATCCGAATATATTAAATGTTACCAGGTTAATTCGGTAAATCCGAATATAATATATGCTGCCAGGTTACTTTTTCTACATCGTCACAAAAAAAATGTATGTAGGTATATATATAAATGTCTTCATTATACAACTTAGTTTCAGAGAAAAACTTTTTGTTTTTGTTTTTGTTATGTAATTATGTACATTTCTTAAGGCTCCGCAACCGGGCTCGAAAAGAAGAAGATGGATCTATACGAAATTACGAATGTTAGAGGAGAGCGCTAACATTTACAGCGACAAAATCGATGCGAAAATTGCGAAAATGTTTAATAAAACACGACTCGTTCAAAATAGAGCAAAAATTTCAAGTCAAGTTTTAAGTTTAGCTCTAAATTGCGCTGAATCTGTGATCATTCACTCGTGTGGCAGTCCATTCCAGGCTTTAGGTCCCGACACTCCGAAAGCACGCTCACCGAATTTAGTATCTGGTGTGCGCTTTGGTTCCTTCAACCTTCCAATCGCTGATGTTGCTGCTGACCTGAGGGTTGATTGTCGAGAATTGGAATTTTCTGGAATACACATTTCCGATAAGTAAGTCGGAGCCATTCCGCTCCAAATGTTAGCGCTCTCCTCTAACATTCGTAATTTCGTATCTCTCCATCTTCTTTTTTTCGGGCCCGGTTGCAGAGCCTTAAAGCCCGGGCATCGCCGGGGACTCCTGCTAGTACTTAATATAGCAATAAAGTTATTTTAAAGTTCATTTTAGGTTTTAATTTGGTAAATAATTCTAATTTCGGGAGGTCAATTGTCGGAGGATCTTTTGACTTCCGAGCAGGGGCGTAGCGAGGGGGGGGCGGTCCGCCACGGGTGCCACCCGACAGGGGGTGACACTCGACAGTGGAAAAAAATAACGAAGGATATTGCTACCAAAGAATTGTATACATGAACACGGTCTGTTTGGTTCTTTCATATGTTCCCCGTGGAGTACCCCGAATTTTGTGTTTAGGTCTTTTTATAGGCGAACATAGCCTATATTTGGGGAGAAATCTGAAATTCTCCAGCCACCCCCCCTCCCTCCCCCCAATTTTATGAAGTCGAAATTAGCGTTTTGAATTTTTTCTCAAGTCAACGTTAATAGGGGAGGGGGGGGGGTGATATCCGCCCCGGGTGCCACCCATGCTAGCTACGCCACTGCTTCCGAGTATCTCCGGCTGTATACCGGTGTTAAAGGTGTGAATGACGATAGTTTTTCAGAGCACCTTCCTTCTCTTCCTTTGAATTACCTATAGAACAAACCCATTTGTAATGTTTGAACACCATCCGTTAAGTTGAGGGAATCTATAAGGGGATAGCCCGTTTGTGCACAGAGTCAGTGCAATAAAAATATTTAAATGTAAACATTAAATTGATAGTTACCTCTTGCCAGATATTTAACATAATATATGGCTGTTTATCTTGCAGACTGAATAACGTTAGATTTATACCCGTTGGCTTGCACGGGCACGCCTACATGGGTATTATTTGCTATAATATTCCTGAATTATTTGCATACAATGTAAGCATTTGATTTATTAAGGTCACTAAGTTTATTTACACAAATAATAATAACAACACGGAATGCGAAATATTGTTTTTATTGATTCAGCGGTTTCATTTAAATAAAACTCAAATATAGGAATCTGTAACATAATCTGCTCGTATACACAATACCTACATTAATTAATATTACGTACATTGCGCAATCGGTTATTATGCTTTATCAAGGTGAAAATACATGTGTAGGTAGAGTTTCCATGGAAAAGTACAACATTGGTTTATTTTACATTGGGTTAATAATATTAGCATTTTTTTACACGGGGTAATTAACAATAGATTTCAAAAATAATTTATTACATCTCAGTGAATCAGTTAAAATACAAGGTGTCCGGAAACTCGTAGTACAAGCGGGAAACTGGAGACTCCACATCACATTTGGAGTCGATTTTGTGGTATAACTTTTTTTGATTTGAGCTTTCGTTTTCGAGTAAATCGAGTGAGAAGTTGATTTTTGTTTTGGTCAAATTCTTGTAAATTATTACCGACGATCATAGTACCTAACTAATAAACACTATTTAAAAGAAAAACAAACAAAGAAATCCGGATTTAAAGCATTATTTTGAAATTGCCCATCATTTAATTCAGCTTAAAAATAAAATATTTGGTCGTTCCACGGTTAAACAGCTGATCGTACATATTCGCAGTTTGTAGGTAGCCGCGCGGGAAGAGACGAGGGAGGGGAAAGGTAGTCCGGTCAAGTTAGCCCGAAAAATAATAATAAAACATATTGCAAGTGTAATCCGATTTGAGATTACAGAGAGTAGTAACATCAACCTGAATATCACTAATTTAGTTGCAAAAAAGCAACACCAACCTTCACATTAATTAATGTAAACGTTAGTGATTCTGTTGTACGTTAATTATTAAAAAAAGTTTTTTTTTTAAATTTGTACTTCAAAGTTTGTAGTACTTACTAACAAAGATATTAGAGGTCTCAGGCGGTAGGAGTGAAACCTTCAGAAAACTAAAGTAGACAAGAGTGGGGAGGCTAAGAAGCACCGCACAAAGAGGAGACCGATTATACTATCTCACTCTCTCACAGGCTAAATCTTATTGATGTATGTGTTTGTCTCTTTTTAGTGTCGCTATTTTTCGTTTCATCGAGTTTCAAATCAGAAACATATTGCAAGTGTAATCCGATTTGAAATTACAGCTTAGTAGTAACATCAACCTGAACATCACTAATTTAGTTGCAAAAAAGCAACACCGACCTTCACATTAATTCATGTAAACGTTGGTGATTCTGTTGTACGTTAATTATTAGAAAAAGGTTTTTTTTTTGTATTTGTGCTTCAAAGTTTGTAGTACTTACTAACAAAAATATTAGAGGTCGCAGGCGGTAGGAGTGAAACCTTCAGAAAACTAAAGTAGACAAGAGTGGGCTAAGAAGCACAGCACAAAGAAGAGACCGATTATACTATCTCACTCTCTCACAGGCTAAATCTTATTGATGTATGTGTTTGTCTCTTTTTAGTGCCGCTATTTTTCGTTTCATCGAGTTTCAAATCAGAAACATATTGCAAGTGTAATCCGATTTGAAATTACAGCTTAGTAGTAACATCAACCTGAACATCACTAATTTAGTTGCAAAAAAGCAACACCAACCTTCACATTAATTCATGTAAACGTTGGTGATTCTGTTGTACGTTAATTATTAGAAAAAGGTTTTTTTTTTGTATTTGTGCTTCAAAGTTTGTAGTACTTACTAACAAAAATATTAGAGGTCACAGGCGGTAGGAGTGAAACCTTCAGAAAACTAAAGTATACAAGAGTGGGGAGGCTAAGAAGCACCGCACAAAGAGGAGACCGATTATACTATCTCACTCTCTCACAGGCTAAATCTTATTGATGTATGTGTTTGTCTCTTTTTATTGTCGCAATTTTTCGTTTCATCGAGTTTCAAATCAGAAACATATTGCAAGTGTAATCCGATTTGAAATTACAGCTTAGTAGTAACATCAACCTGAACATCACTAATTTAGTTGCAAAAAAGCAACACCAACCTTCACATTAATTCATGTAAACGTTGGTGATTCTGTTGTACGTTAATTATTAGAAAAAGGTTTTTTTTTGTATTTGTGCTTCAAAGTTTGTAGTACTTACTAACAAAAATATTAGAGGTCGCAGGCGGTAGGAGTGAAACCTTCAGAAAACTAAAGTAGACAAGAGTGGGCTAAGAAGCACCGCACAAAGAGGAGACCGATTGTACTATCTCACTCTCTCACAGGCTAAATTCTATTGATGTATGTGTTAATGTGTTTGTCTCTTTTTCTTGTCGCTATTTTTCGTTTCATCGAGTTTCAAATCAGAACAGTGCTAAAGACTTCTTCATTTCAAAAATGGTCAGAAATTTAATGTTGTTCATATCTATTTTAACCGGACTATAAAAATTCCGAAACAAAATTACCATCTCTTTCTCTCAGGGTCAATCCACACGTGCGCGAACAGGCGAGCGAATAATGTCTTGAATATTAAAAATGGCCGCGTTTAAAGCCCGTCTTCCACTGTTCGGAATCCGCTCGACTAGCAAACGTTAACTGCATACAAGTGCTTCTATCAAGAACGTTGCGAGCGAAGCAGACTAAACGAGTTAAATAGGTTCGAACGAATCCGCTCCGCTATTAATGAAGGTGTTTATTGAAGCCGCTTGCCAATTTTAGTGTTTATAGGATACGACTAGCAAAGAATGTCGCAATGTCGTCAAAAAGGATGCTGCTTGGAAAACCATCATCGAGATGAAATTGCCGGAAATAAGAAAGTTTAAAACAAATATAAATTTAATTACATGTTTTTTTTTAAGCAAACATTTCTTCATTGCCTACGCGTTAAAAAACATCCTCACAAGAAACAGTACTTGAAATCACAGAATCACTCTGTTCATCAATGACTAGTTACCCGCTCAGCTAGACTCTTTTCCGCTCGCAGTGGAAGGCGGGCTTTATAATGGCCGCCATTAAATTTTGTTGTTTCGGAAATTGTTTGTTTACAAATGCAATCGACAGTTTTGTCCACGCGTTTGGCTCGTTGACATCTTTCTACAACAAACTTTTCGTAATTAAACTTTAAAACAAAGTGTGCTTGTGAATTATTTTGTGTTATTTTCATATTTTGACGTGATTAATTATTGTGTTATTACAATGGAATATACCAACGCATATGTGTTTTTTTGTGATGTACCAATGACATGTTAAAATGCGTTTTTTGTGATGTACCTAGTGTTTTTGGATTAAAAAAGAAATATTACATAATGTAAGTTAGAACATACCTATGCTAATAATTTCTCTCACAATGCTTGTTCGAATTGGTCCAGTTATATCGCCGAAAATCTTTCAAGTAGAGTACATTATTGCCCGCCGTCCGTTTCAAGATGACGGGTAGGTACACATCAAAGTAAATACGTTAATTTAACCATATTATAATGCTTAGAAGAAATGAAATTTTAGAAAAGGTGGAAGAATAAATTAGTGGGATGAAAATAAATAAACTATGAACACGAAAAGAGATTAATGGCAGCTTATAAATTTTGTAGCATCTTCGTTCTACGACATTTCCACCTATCAGATGAAATTTTAACCCTAAATAGCCGAAATTTAATTTTTTTTTTTTTTTTTAAATTTTAAATGTAAAAATGCTTAAATTGAAAATATTTATGTTTATTTGGGTTCTCTATGGGATGTAGGTTCACCAGTTTTCCGCTTGTACTACGAGTTTCCGGACACCGTGTATATACATATATAAAATATATATATATATATATATATATATATATATATATATATATATATAGGTACGTATAATCGGTTAAAATAAAATAAAAATAATAATGAAAAAAAAAATAAACTGAAATTATCAGAAATAACATGAAAAAAAAGAAATTAAATTTATTTTAAACATCGAAATTGTTACATTAAAAAATGTCATCTATATATTTGTTTGCTTAACCATGCAAGCAAGGAATTGGCGAATTTGCTATTTAACCACTGGAGTGCTTTTTGCCAAAATATGGCACTATTTAAAATACCTTCTAATGCTTTGCTGCCAATTTTGGCAAATTTTCACTTAATTCTAAGTAATTAAGTACAACTCTACGATTTTATATATATATTTTATAAATCCTACGAATATGTGATAATCGACAAACTATAATCATGTCTCCATATTAAAATTCTGATTTATGATTTTTTTTTAATGTGGGCCGAAAATATTCAAAATGATCACCAACAAATCTCGAGCAATCGGAAAAAAAAGTTTTAAATTGCGCTGAGGCTGGAGATAATTTTTTGTGAATTGTAACATTGAAATAGGTTCTTATGGCTAGTGAGTAGAGATGAAACGGATATCCGGTAACAATCCGGTATCTGGCCTATCCGGCCTAAATTTACTATCCGGCCGAATACCGGATAGTAACTATATATCCGGCCGGATGCCGGATATTCAAAAACTACGACAATTTCCTATAATAAAATGCAATACATTAATCTTTGTGAGGTAAATATCAATACAATGGCTTATAATTATGACGGCTTTCATTTAAAGTCGAAAAAGTTACGAAAAAGCCATATTAATTCATATTTTATTCAACTAATAATAATTTATTAATTTAACTGTAACAAAAAAAAAATCACCCAACACTCACGTATCTGCCTTTTTCTCTTCACCACCACGAGAAATTTGAAGCCGGCTCAACAAACAAACAGCAAACTTATTATTTTCACTGTTAATGTCGAAATATTGCCAAATAGGCGATCCTTTTTTCACTGAATATCCGGCCGCCGGATATTCGGCCATCCGGCCTTGCAGCTCACCAGATGTCTGGTATCCGGTATCCGGCCAAACAACTATCCGTTTCATCTCTACTAGTGAGTCAAGCAGTTACTCACTACACTTAGGAGTTCGCAACAGTCGAGTTCCGAATTTACAATTTTAAAAAGTAAAAAAAAATAGTAAAATAACTTATTAAAAAATACGTATAATACCAGAGAATTTATAAGTTAAAAAACATTTATTTACGTAATATTGTTAAGTTTCTTAGTATCGTGCATGCTCTACGACGAAAGGTAGGCTGCCTGTATTTTTCTATTTCAGGTAAGAATAATTATTGCGCGTGGAAAATTTTAAAATTGCCATTATATTGTCATCTTTTGCTGATTGTTGTGGCCAATTGAATAAACGAGCTTACAAGTTTCTAAATTATTCGTACATAAAATACGTTTTTTAAATAATGTATGATGTATTTAAATTGTTCGTTATATTGACTGCACGCCACCGTTGTCTATTAGAATATACTATGAAACAGAAGAAATCATGGTTTTTTTCATATACATATTTTTTTATTATTTTGGTGCAATAATTACATTTTATGATATAATTTAACATTGTTGGCCTCACTGGGTGGCTAACCCACCCATGCTGAGACCCACAATACAAACAAAAAACAATAAGATGAAGTACCTACGTAATAAATTTTATAAAATATGTTTAGTCGGAAAAAAAATGCATATATTATGTGTTGAGTATGTGTTTTACAATGTTATTGTGTGTTACGTATATATTTTTTATTATATTATAAAGTTTTGGTTCTTTAATCCATCATTTAATTTTGTATCCATTTTCCTAATTTATTTTTGTTTTCCTCATTTGTTTGCATCAAGTGAAAGATCGTTGAATGCTTTTATTGCACGGTATTTATGGCGTCTTTGTTAATTAATTAATTATTATTAATTATTATTTAAGTAATCGTTTCCGATAAATCGATAGTGTGGATAAATCAAATTTATGAGTTTATAAAACCAATTATGGATTTCCTCCTTCTGACGTTACCCGTAATAAGACAAGATATAAAAAGATTGATTTTAAATTATAAAAAAAATATACATTAAAAAATCATTCTTGGCAACATTTTTATTTTATTTCTTTGAAGCATTTTTAAAGCTTTTATTTATTCTAATGGGGATGTCTCCAGAATGCGATAAAGCTAAAAAAAATCACAACACAAAATTTTGTAAGTATATACATTTACCGGTAAAATAATATATTCTTCTGAAACATATTTGATAAATAATAATAATAATAATCGTTTATTCCAGAATGTATGCAGGGGAAGTGCAATGCAATACATTCCATATTTTTAAATAACAAAAGAAAGATAAATAATAAGATCAGGTAAAAAATAATTAACAACAACACATAAATTAAATAAAAACAAATAAGCATGAGAAATGAAAAACACTTAAATTAATGCAAACAGCCGTTTACGGGGGGTATTTCACCATCTCCCGTCTCCAGAGGGCCATCAGAGGAGACTCCATCCAGGCAATCATGGCGGTGATGATCGCATTCTTCGAATGGCGCAGTCTGCGCCATAAACTTCCCATGCGGTGGCGGAGAAGTGCACGGAAAGTATGCACTCGTCCCTCCAGGAACATATCCGTAGCACTGCAGTATCTCGGTAGGCGAAAAAGTTGGCGATAAGCGTTATTGTAAGCAACCTTTAACTTATGCCATTGGGTTGTAGTGTAGTCAACCCACAGTTCTGATGTGTACAGCGAGGTACAGAAAGCGTTGAACAGTATTCTTTTTACTTTGGGGCTGCAGGAGTAAAAACGTCTTGACAGCATACCCGCTCTAACTGATATTGCTCTTCTCTGCCTTTTCATGTCCTCGATGTCCTTAAGGTCGTCTGTGATGACACATGTCCCAGGTATTTAACGATGTGATTAACATTCATTTTCCTTTCATCTAGCCATACAGAGGGTGTTTGGACGATTTCGTTTTTCTGTTTAAAAACCATAACTATAACTATTGATTTATGAAAAATGTTCACAAAACCAATCATTATAATAACTTGATAATATTTTTTTCTTTTTTTTTTTCTTTTTGTAAACGAATTCAGCTCCTAAAAGAATTGCAATATAAATTGAAATTACCGTGGAAAAGACAGTTTATTGAGCTACAGATAAAATACAATACAAAGCCCAGCGCACTATGTGTGGGAATTCCTTCTTCGTCCTCGGCGGTGGCGTGGTAATGCTGCTTGCATTTTTGGGATTTCCAAGGGCATTGCATGTTCTTATTGCTCCAAGGCAAATGCCGCTCAGAAACCCCAACTCTGCGGCAACCGGCGCAGCGCGCAGCGCGGTGGGTGCGGTTTGGTATTGGGTATGGCTGGGGCTTTAGAATATATCGTTGAATCAATAATAAATACATTGTCAAATACACAGAAAACAAACTTATCTAGATAATCTTATTTTTAACATATTTCATCAATATAAATTGCAAAATAATACATAGATCACGTTATAGATGAATCTGAGCATAAAACTTTAAAATATTAAATCTTAGAACTAAATGGGTCAAAAACAATAAATATATTGAACCAGGAATAACTTAATGCAATTATCTCAAAATTTTTCAACGTATTCGTGAAAGGGAAATGAATTATTATGTCCGAAAATGAAAGAAAGAATAAATGAAAGGTGTATATTCTTTTTACATAACCCCACACAGGAGTCCTTGAGGAAAATAATTACCCTCATGACCTATGTCATCTTTGGGGACGCTGTGCGAGGAGGGTCTTTTTAGGAAAGGAGGGAGAGCAAGTTGGAAAGGAAAAATGTATATGAATCGGGTTGAATTCTGGGGGTCGTGTGTCCAGAAGTGACGGACGTATGAATCTATTCCTCCCACTGCGGTGCATGGCGATGTTTCGAGAGAGTCCTGCCGGAGAAATCGTAAGGTCTCCATCAACCAGTCTTTCCCAATCCGGCCTGCCACGCAGCTGGTGGGCAGACGCATCCCTCCCACAGCGGTGGAATGCGATGTTTCGAGAGTTTAAACCTCACCCATGAACCTGGGCACCCCTGCTAAGACACCAAACTTAGAGAACGGGTTGGGGTAACCTATGGCATAGGGGTTGATTATTCAGTAAATGGTTCCCGGAGCGTCGGTACCCACGTTCGCCTTCCAAATTGAATTAATTGAAATACATAGTCGTTTATTAAAAACGCGTAACATTTTCGTTATATTTCCAGGGTTAGGCATGTAAAGTACGAATTCTGAGGATAAATTAAAGAAAACACCGAAGAAGAATACATGATTTTCAATGTAGGTATAATAAATGAATCTCGATTTTGAAGCAAATATCTAAAAGTTGTTCCTCCGTCCGTGCAGGAACAACTGATCCAAATATACAAGCGGTGGGACCTCATTTGATTTTATAAGATCCACAATGATATGATTTTAAGACTTCAATGTTTTCCAGAAGAACAAAACAATTCATTTCCTGAGTCGGCAGTCCATACCCCTGTATCATGGTATCTGCAGGTGTAGTCTAGATTCTAGAGTCTAGGAGCAGAGGCTCTCAAAGTTGTCTACATGGGCTACTGGGGGGGTCGTTGGGGACTTGTCGGGGATATAAAAAAATTGAGGGTCATTTAAATGCTTGTACACGCCAAAATACAATTTTTTATTCTGTGATTTTCTCAACTACCCTACCACATTAGGCTCATGCCCGTATTTTGATAGTCATAAATGTTTTAATTATAATATTAGAACTAGAAATATAATATTTTCTGGAAACAAATAATAAAACTATATATATAAATATCTTGGGTGACGATGTTTGTGGTCGCACTCCTCCGAAACGGCTCGAAACGACCGATTTTATTTGGTTTGAGAATAGGTCGAAAAGTATATTTCATACCGCTAGGTGATTAGGGTGTCCCTATCCAGAAAAAAAAGTGTTTTTATGACATTTTTTTTTGGTTTTTTTTTGGCATCAAAAAATACCTATAACCCCAAATTTTCACCCTCCTACCCCCACCATCCCGTTTTCTAATCGCGATGTTAGTATTTTTGTATGAACAAATTTAACCGTTAATTTGTATTTCAAACAGAACGAAAATATTTATGCTGTTGACTGACAGATGGCGCTACGTCCGCCTCATCGAACTTTCATCAAACTATCGTACACTCAATTGGTCTTCGAAATTAATATTGATTTTCTTTATTTTATTTTCCTATTTTAGGATATATTACTTTTTTTCACTTTACATTTAACTTTTAAGAGATCAAACAATGAATATGTCCGTTACTTCAATGAAATACATTGAATTGATAAAATCAATGGTTCAATGGTTGGTGTTTTTTGTTTGTTTTTATAGGCGGTGATCGTCTACAGCGCTCCATTCCTCTTTCTGTCGTAGATCCCATCCCCACACACTTACAATACATTCATTATTTTTATTTAACAACCAAAATATTCAGAAATTACTGCAAAAAATAAAAATAAATCGATAAAAAAACACATTGCCACTTTGACAACGACACAATACACCTAACATAGAATATGCGTACAAAATACTCACCTATAATAGTTAGTAGACAGACATAGAAATTACTGCTTTAAAATTGTTAATGTAGATATTATTGAGATATTTGATTAGAATCTACGTTCCTTTTATTACCACAATAATTAAAAACCGCGAATTTAACTAGGTTCTGATTTGTTTCATCCCAAATCCAAGTATGTACTCACTTAAATTTTGTATCTCTTTAATGATTAAATGATGATCTGAATAAAAATTGTACGTTTTCCTTTTAAAGAAAAGACCCGAAAAAATAAGACACTTAAAGTGCACTGCTTCAGCTGTGAAAAACACATTTGACATTAATAGGTTTAGAAAAAATTCTAAATTCGACAGGCAGGGGCAAAACCGTTTTGAGAACCTCTGGTCTAGATTCTATTGCAGCCGCAGCAAGTGACCTATTACTCAGGGTTCTGAACAAGTTTTAACCGAGGCTTCCGCAGTAGGCAAGTTCAGAAATCTCCGACTGTTGTCGGTTTATTGTTAGACTATTGAAATATCGTAAACAATGGAGTCCGATCGCGGATTCTCGAACGTCCGATTCTTAATCCGCTGTCAGCGTTTTGTTCATTTCCGCTGGGCTGATCTGCACGAGGTGCGGCCTCGGTTGGCTGGTTGGCTGGAATCACGTCTCCTTCACTGAGCTTTCGAGTGACCAATAATAATATGCCATTTTAAAAACGATGGTTCGCGTCGGAATTCAAAAGCTGTTAAAGTTCCGGACTTGATGGCCTAGCGGTTGAGATCTGGATCACTGACGGCGTTGATAACTTAGTTGACGTGAGATCAAATAATGAAGTAATTTTATGGCCATTGTCTCCCATTTTATGGGAGGATGCATAAACATAAATAGTGAGTCGATTTTAAAGACACTCGATTTAACAGTGAGAATTGGTTCATAAGATTCTTCATCCTTACACATTTTTGAAAAATATTAAACACCTATTATGTTGAAATGAGATGCGTATTCAATTTTTAAATTGTGGTAACTTTATGTATTTCATTTAAAAAAAAACATTGACTCGACATGGGTGGATCTGATGATGATTTCCCTCAGGGCCTAGGTCATCTTCGGGTAAGCTGTGTGGAGGGTCTTTTTAAGGAAAGGAAGGAGAGCAAGTGCTGGGTAGGAATCTGGGGGTGAGTTGTGTATGAATATATCCCTCCCACCGCGGTGCAAGGCGGTGGGTCGATAGAGAGAGCAGCTAGAGAGATCAAAGAAACCCTCAACCGAACTCTCCCGATCTGGCCCGCCACACTGCTGGTGGACAGACATATCCACCGTTAAAATCTGACAAAACCTCACCTCATGAGTCACTAAACATAGCGAAACGTTTGGCAGAGGTATTGGTTATCCAATCATTGGTTTTAGGGTGGCGGAACTCGTACCAGCCTACCAAATTGACTAAAACTAAAAAAAAAATGTAAATATGTTTTACCAGTAAACTTAGAGGTATGCTGTACGACTAAAATTAATAAATTGTCATAGTTGGTGTTGATGAAAGCATTTGAAAATATTATCTTATCTAGCGTTCACGAATTGACACCCAGTCTAAAGCTCTATGAAGATGTAAAAATACGCCCATCATTCTTTATCGTTCATTATTAATAACTATTGAATCGGCAATAAAAGTGAATTATGACGGCAGCAGTTTCCATCGTTTGTAACGACTTAGCGATCTCTACGATTTCATGTTTTTCTGGTCGTGATCCATTTTGCACAAGTTTTATTTTTCTGTTCCGTAAAGGTGCTCGAACGTGCTGCAGATTAGCTACAAGAATAATAAAATGTTCGACCGATTGTTTGGAATAGATTTTCGCATCATCTGATTGGTATGGAAGACGCTCTCAGAATCGTTTTACTGCGAGACTTCCAGTTGGTATCGAAAAGATAATTGAATTGTGTTTAGCTATGTTAAGTGACCAGATCTGAATTGCCAGATTCTTCACAACCTTTATTTTGGCCTCCTTTTACCCCTCCCTCGCTGTCTGCCTCCGAGTAGAACTCCTGCGCAGTGGGTTTTGCGTTGAAGATACTCTTTCTCTTAATAAATTAAGATACTCTCATTGTCAGCATGGTGAGAGACTACCATAAAAGGTAAGTTTTGCGATTCAGGCTTTCAAAATGATATTTTTGAGTTAAATTCACATAAATTTCTTTATAAATTACGCTCTTCTGCATAGTCGAAGTTACTAAAAAGTATTGTAGTTACAATATAAACAAATGGGATGAGGTTGAGATGCGTCTACCCACCTTCCATGTGGCGGGTCGTATCGAAAGACTGGTTGAGGGAGACCTTTTTACCTCTCCAACGGGACTCTCTCGACCCATTCCCTTGCACTACACTGGGAAGGACGGATTAAGACGTCTGTCACTCCTGGACACACTGACCCCCAGATTCCTGCCACCTTTCATACCTTTTTCCTTCCCAGATCTTCCCCTCCTTCCTTTTCTTAAAAATATCCTCCGCACAGCATCCCTAAAGATGACACAAGGGAAATAATTTTACTCATGGCCTCCCGTATTGAGCTAATGTATAAAAGTAGATCTTTTCTTAGTTCCATAATTAAGCGAAAATTGATAAAATATTTAATAAAACGCGACTTGTTGAAAATAGAGTAAAAATCTCTCAACAAATCCTTGAGTTGCATTTAATGATACACTGATTTTTTTTTACCTATAACATGTTAAATGGAACAACAAAATGTATTTTAATAATTTTCGCAGCATACTTGATTTTTTTATCGAGGTAATTTCGTGTAATTACCGTTTCTGCTCTACAAATGATCGTATCTTCAAAAATATTTTAGTAGTAACCTTAAAAAGTTAAATTGTTCAAGAGAAGTAGGTATGTTATAAATCGGTAGAAAATCGGAATCCCCCCAATTTCCCCCTCGGAGGCACTTTTCTTTTCACAACGTTGTTACTATGTCTAAACAGTTATACACTATTATGATGTAATTTTACTGCTACTAATCTAGGTAATATAGATACAGTAACATTATATAAAATTCTAAAACATGCGAACATCTCAGCACCAGTTATCCTAGTGAGGGTTCACCAAACATAACTACTTCACCATTTACATACAGCTACTGATTATTTTAGACTGTACTACTTTGTTTTATATTACAAACATTTTCGTCACTTGCACTTATCATCACTTTACCCGTAAAGTGTGTAAACACGAGCATAGAAATAATAAAAAAATTAAAGAGCTCTAAAAAATTTAAATCGAATTAACTAATTAAATTAGTCACAAAATAATAGGCCACTTGCATTGATTTCATAACGACTTGGAAAAAAACGTATGGATAGATTTTTTACTATGATTACGAAAATGTAAGTAATTTTTTTTTAGAAATGAACGGTTTTTATTTTTTTATAAATAAATCCATTATTTGGGCTCGTGACGTCACTACATGAAAACGTCCCGTCTCCGAAAATATTCCTATTAATTTTATAAAATTCCACACTGATTTTTTTTATATGACTACACTTTGATTTCAGACAAATTTTTGAATTTGACATTTAACGTTCACTAGATTTATTGTTTGTTCTATTCGAACTTATTTGCTTTGACTTTTTGACAAATGTTAAGAAGAGAACCCCGTACTTTTTATGCTGTCTGTACGTGTTTTAGAGGTATAATGTTAATGGTGCTGATTTTAACAAAATCAAAATTTGAAATATTCTTATTATTATTATAATTTACAAGTACAAGTATATTACATTGGATTTAGTAATATAGACGTTGAACATCATATGATATATGATCAATAAGATGGATCAAGGATAAAAATATTTATGAGATGTAATATTTTTGGTATGCCTGGTTATTCTCCTGTGCCATTCGTGCGGAAAACGTTAATTTTTTTAAAATGATTTTCGGCTATAAAATTATGTCCCGTCTTTCCGGTTTTAAAAAAATGGTCTGATTATTCAAAAATACGATTAAAAAAAATATACGGAATGTCTTTAGAATATTTGCCTAAAATCTGAAAAAATAATTAAAAATGTAATGCAAGTGGCCTATTCTTTTAACAATAAAATTATCTATTTATTTGATTGGATCATTTTCCTCGAACGTCTTGGCAGTAAAATTTACTTCAGGATGCTCTCAAACGTCCAATCGTAAATCTCTTCTTAGAGCATCCCGGAATGCGCCAAGTTTCACAGCTTATAGTGGCGAGTGGTTCAGTCTCCGCAGCCTCCGCTCTAGCTACCATTAGATATGGATGATACATGAAATGGGTTGTCACTGATGCGGTTCCAGTTACCGGAGACTTTTGTGGAACCGGTTCTTTATCCAGCTACTTTTGGAACCGTTTTTTATATGTGTTTGTTGTTTAAACGTTTATATAGATGTAAAAAAACGTACTTTTAGCACGAAGCATATGTAGCAAAATAAAGAGGCGGGTAAAATTACCCGTCTCAGAACAGATATCGTCTAGTGAGGCTGGTAGCTTACTTGTTTGTTTATGATAATTTTATCTCATTAAACGCCCGGATTGCCGGCAATTAAATAAAATAATAAAAAAATATATTCCATGAAAGTCTGTTAATATTCGTGGTCGAGGAGTAAGGCTCTAGAAAACAATTAAGTAACATATTAAGTTTATTCAACTGGGCAAACTTCAAAATTATATGGAAGATTGAGGTAGAGTTCAGACTTTAGACCGGAGTTCACGGAATCAAATTCCGGCGTGCGTAAGCAAAATTCATTCGTTTAATTTGCGTTGCAACACAATCAATCAATTTTAATATTTTTTCTATAGGTATTTTTGCGACACGCCCCAGAGTGGAAGTTACTCTCAGTATAGCCCTACTCAGTGGCGTAGCTAGCATGGGTGGAACCCGGGGCGGATAACGTGGTGTCACCCCCCCGCCTCACATTTCGACTTCATAAAAAAGTTTCGGGAATACAGACCGCCACAGGCTTTTGATTCTTCCCAGGTGCAGAACTAACTTACCAATGGTGATGCCCCTGGGAAGAATCACTAGGTTAATTAATTGCCTCGCAGGAAGTGTGGATATTTTCCACATGAAAAATAATAAAAAAAGTTTTAACCATAATATTTATGCAACGAATAAAGAAAAATTAAAAAAAAAATTTATACGTGAAATACCACCACTCATGTTTTAATTTGTATCTTAAATGTAAATAAAATATATTTATGTAAATACCACTTTTCCAATGTATTGGTTTTTACACTGTTTTTGCAAATAAATAAAATAAATGTCACCCCCCATTGGGTGGCACCCGGGGCGGACCGCCCCCCTCTCGCTACTCCACTGGCCCTACTGAAATAAAAACAATCAGAATTCAAACGTCGCTTATTATGGCTTTAGCCGTATTCGGTGACTAGCCAAATATTTTCCCCACCTTCTTATTACTCTCCTCAATGCCTTCAGCCGCACAACATAACCATACTTTCAACGTCTACAGACGTTTGGGAGCAGTTGGGAATCCTGTATTCAGATAAAAACACCACAAAAAGCAATTAGGAATCGCTTTCTCAGAGAAATAATATCGACAATTTCAGTAAGAGCAGAGGAACCGGTTCAAAGTAACCGGGACAGGAATGTAGAGCATCTCTAGCTGCTATGCTGTTAACTAGCGGACATTGTTATTCCAGCGCCACGGGATAACAAGTGATTGTTCCCCGGCGATAATAAGTCACTCCCGCATTGTATTCCCGCGATTTATCCATTGTTGCATCGACAACTTCGCCTATATCCACAGCAACAACAGTTCATTCTATAAATTATTCAAAACGTTTGACTATGTTTATGTAATCTCTGCGAAATAGTCCAACGTATGGATCTAGCACAAACACCTCAATAAATAATGATAAAAAAATAATACTTAGCGAATATTTAGATTTCGTACACAGATTTTCATACACATTTTCATACACGTGTAACATGAATATTTTCAAATCTTTACGTAACGAACCGTAGTTTCGTGTTTTTAGATCAATAATTAAGAAGCGAAAAAAGCTTTATGTATTCTTTCGTTTGATATTACTCTATATTGGTTCCATGAAAGTTCATCCTGCGACAATTCATCCGGCGACAGTTCATCCTGCGACAGTTCATTCGGCCGACAGTTCATCCTGGCGACAGTTCATCCTGCCGACAGTTCATCCCGCCGACAATTCATCCGGCGACAATTCATCCTGCCTGATCATTTAGAAGATTTTTTCTTCAAGTAAGTATGCATAGAGGATATACGGCCGTACAACCTAACCTAACCTAACCTAACCTAACCTATTTAGTAAAAATATTTTTACATCGGATTTCCACTCAAGATGCCTTCAGATATAAGTATATCGATTTTGGTTGTACGGCCGTATATCCTCTTTGCATACTTACTTAATATTAGCCTATTAGCCTTCCCATATATCGTAAACATACTTCCCAAATACACAAACTCCCAGTATTCATCATTCACAACAAGTTGCACATTGTTTTCGTACTTTCTCTTTCAAATACCATGACTTTAGATCTTACTTACGAGTAAGATAAGAAAATCGCTTAATAAGATCGATTTTCGTTGGAGAAAAATCGATTGTTAATCGATTATTTTTTCACATCCCTACTCCTACTGCCTCCCTGAAAGTCTAAAACGCCCCCCAATTTTATCTTGGTCTCTTGATCGCCCACATAGGGAACCTACGCTGTAGACTTACCTATGGACTTCCGTGGTTTATCCTTTAGGGTACATATATTATTATGAGGTATACCTTAAGTTTAATGTTTCTTTATTCATTGCATTATTTATTACATAGTTGAGAATCACACATAGTCGACCACCATTCTAGTCACATGCCCGTGTTGTATGCGACCCGTGTTGAAAATATGGAAAAATTTCACAATTTATATCGCAGCATGACCCAAACATGCCACAGCATAAATCCTTTTTCACTTATTTTTAATCATCCAGTTCCGTTTGACAGGATAGTCCGTAACACCTGCGCTGCCGCTTGCGCTCTTTGCGGTAAATACTGAGGCGTTTTTCCTCGACCAGCGAATTATTATTTGACAGCATTTATTCCCGCAAATTCACACATACTCGCGGTGTATGTCCGAGAGTTTGACACCAGTTAACCATATTATTCCGAGTAGACGGCATATCTCGGCGTGTTTGACAGCACTTATTCTCGCATTTCTCAAAGTGTCAGAATTTTACCCCGTTAGTTCACGTATACAGCGTATCTTGGAGTGTTTGACAGCATTTAACCTCATTAGTTCACACCGCGTATCTCTGAATAAGTATTTGACTGCACTTAACCCGACAAATTCACACATCCTGCATATCTCTATGTATTTGACAGCATTTAACCCCATTAGTTCAAACATACCGCGTATCTCGAAGTGACAATGTTAACGCAGAAGTGTCGTTACTTTTCGTTGTATTTACATGAAATTTTTGATCTTTTTAAATGCCAGCCGCGGCGATAATAATCCGACGCTATACGACAAATACAGGATACTTCACGACAAAATTTATTTTAAAAAGGTATTCCAACATTTCGACGGTCCCGAAGAACAATGTCGGATCTGCTAGAAAATTTAAAATCGTTTTCTTGGCTTATTTTGATTTTAAGCGTCTGTATTTTCGGAATTTAGAATGAAATTAAATAAAACGCAAAATTTCAAACAACGCTTTATTTCTTAATATTATCAAAACAGTAAAAATGCAGAAACGAAACTTTGAACAGCTCTACTGCAAAACTACAAAATCGCATATACGACATTGTTCCTCGGGACCTTCGATTTAAATTATTAACTCGAAAAGTTTGGTTTGTGTGATGAAGTAGTACATTTTAAAAGGACAGAGCTTTATGTTAAAGCTTTCATAAAAATAATCTAAAATACTTACAATGACAATGAAGTACCTAATAGATTTTTTCGGTAAATCTCTGTGGCAATAATTTTTGCGTACTTTTTTAAGGATTTGTATGAACCTTCTAAATGCAAAGTGGTTCAGAAAGCTCATCGTAAACACTGCAATAAATATTTAAATATTATTCAATTAAAGGAAGAGTATATTAGCGAAACTCGATCTAAAATCAGAAAACCGAAAAATCAGAAAAAGATACGGTCACATCTAGGACCTAGAATTAATTAAATATTACAATTTGAGATTTTAATCATCAAGTTACAAATAAATATTTATATATTAGGTTATTTGGTAATCTTTCTTCATTTAAAGTTTTTACTTCAACGTTTTAAGGCTCCGCTACCCGAATTTCTACCGATTTCTTACATATCTCCCTTAAACACATTCAGCCTTACTAAAAAACCCAGTGAAAATTTTATTCAATTGACAAACGGCCGCGGATGTGAAAACATTACTAATTAAAAATTTGTTCTTTGAAAGAAATACACATGGTTTCCACGGCCTGAGAGGGTAGTTTATCTCTGTTTTAACCATTGATGTCCGAACGATATTTGTAATTTTTCCATATTATTTTGAATGTTCTATATATTTCTTATTTTCGAAGGTGTCGTAAAAACAAATACCATTTATGAAAACAAGATAAAATTACCTTTTAGATTTGAGTATTTGAAATACACTTTAGCTTTCAAAAACTGCCATATTTTAAGATTCCACTCGGAAAAAAATGGAAAAAAAATTCCTCCCACAACATTTTTGACCAAAATGTAGAGAAATTTAAATAAAATCAAAATTTAAAAAACACAGTCCTTTTATGTAATAAATTTGGAAGGAAACTATCACCTCACTTTTTCATCGTGTATACAATAAAAAAATAATAAAAAATTTCAAAGTTTTTTTTATTGCCAAAAAAATAACTTAGAAATATTACCGAAATTTAAAACAGATTTCTTGCATCTCTAAAGACGTTAATTTTTTTGATACATTTACGAACACATGTATTAGATTTTAATATTATAAAAAATTATCACTTTTAAGAAATTCTCTTAAAATAAAGATCTTAAAATGAAAATTTTATCTTTTAAGTAACCTATAAAAAACAATATTCTGACAGTTCAACTTTGAAAGTACGGCGTTTGTACAATAACTTGATTAAACTGATGTAAACCACACAAATAACATGGTTAATATATCAATTATGTGAACAGAAGCGTAAATTCGTCACTACAATAGAAATTATTAAGTAAAATCACAAAATTTTCGATATCCCGCCATAAAACACACAGAGCTGTTTTGTCATCGCGGGCTGTCGCGGGCCGAAGAACTAATGCATAGGCGCGCCAATAATGCCCCTTGCGGCGAAAATTTAAAACAACATTGTTTCCTAGTAAATTAAAACCATATACAACGTTGTCACATCTTCAATGCGTTTTAACAGCGTGACCACGTAAGAAACGTTATTGGTAATAAAACGTGTTTTAGTGTATACGAGCTTTATTTATGTTATTGCAATAACACAGTTAATCGGTCGCGCTGTGGTTTTTTTTTAGTAAGGCTGATTAAGTTTTAAAGCTCTTAAAAATATATGTTATTCTTGAAGATAATATCTAGACATTGCCCGCGGCGAAACGCAAATTATACAAAAATTCCCTCGATAGAAAAAAATCGCAAAGTATGCTCCAAAAATCATTATAAACACGTTTGTTTCAGTTATTTTACAAGTTATATGGATGAAAAAATTCACAGTGTTTCTATAAATGCTGTTTAAGACAACCCCCGCGAGATTTTTGCTCTATTTTAAACGAGTCGTGTTTTATTAAACATTTTCACTTTCGCGTTCCTCTAACATTCGTAAATTCATATCTCTCCATTTTCTTCTTTTTGAGTCCGGTTGCGGCGCCTTAAGCATCTGTACCTAATTCCAGGTATTCAAAATTACTAAAAAAAATCCACCAGAAGCATTCGGACGAATTGCATTACATGAATATATAAATTTTTAAACAGTTTTACATAACTTTTTCAAGCATTCATATTTTTCCATCTCCTGAATGCAAAGTGGCTGAGAAAGCTCACCGGAAGCTTTGGAGCGAATTGCAAATACTCCGGAGCACTTTGCAGCATGTCTTCAGCATTCCTGTGAGGCTGCGCCGTCAGCTGCCTTCAGTTGCCTTCAGTTGCCGCCCACCGAACTCCGAAACATAGTTTATTCGTATCAAGGGGGACATTCTTTATCCGGGTTATTGCGACCTCGGCTTATCAAAGGGGCCGACTGACTGTGCTGGGACCTTCAATTGGGAGGTTTATGGAACTGGGGTAGGGGATTTAAATTCCGAAATATCAATTCAGGAACGGCACATCAACACAATCCATTAGGTTCTTACACAAACCTTATTTAATAAAATATTTGCGACTTATTAAATTATTCCTTAACCAATTGTATTAAAACAGTTTTAAAAATGTTGTATGAATATCAACAAACTGATATTTCAAAAATTATTTACGGTAACAAAATTTTCATAAAGCAGGACTTTTTTAACGAACAGAAAAATCTGTATAATCTATCTTCTATCTGCCTATCTATTTATATCTATATACATAATAAAAATGTATAGCCGAAATGTGTGTACGCGCATAACTTCCGAGCGACTGAACCAAATTGGATAATTTTTTTTTGTGTTCGTTATTGTCAGGACAAGGTTTGTATAAGAGTACTGGTGAGCTCTGGCATTACGAAATTTGTATAAAAAGATTGCAAAAGGTGGCACGCGAGCGGTTTGAAAACTTAAAGTAACGGGACTGAATGTATGGAATGCGTTAGGGGGAAGGGGGAGGGAAACCCGGGTGGGGGAGGGCAACCTAGGAGGGGGGAGGGGAACTCGGGAGGGGGTTCGCGTCCCAGAACATTCAGTTTTCAAACAGCTCCCGTGCCACCTATTACAATTTTTTTATTCAAATTTTAATTTTTCGTGTATTACAAATATTTATTTTTGTACATTATAAGAACAATCAATCAAATTTGGTACGTATTTAAAATATCTATAATTTGAAAAATCCATAAACAATTCCTTTAATAAAAAAAACAGCTGCCTTTTAAAATTCAAAAGTGCGAAGTTAAAATGGTCGTTAAGTTTTCTGAAATTATTCAATTTTCTTAATTTTTCTTTCCCTTAAGAACCTTCTACAAAGTATTAGAAAACTTTAATAAAAAAAAGATGAATGAAAGTCGTTCTGAAGTTATGGCGTGACCAAGGAAAACGAGGATTCATTTATATATATAGATGTTGTATGGAGGGTTATTTTATTATATTATTTTTTCTTCCTTTTCACAATGGACATAATATGGCTGGCAGAAATTTGTCTATTTTCCTTAGAAACTTTACACAGAAAAGCTGTGAGCATTCCGATTTGTGAAGCTTCTTATGTTTATATACGGACAGATTTTTTTGCATTATAATAATTTTTTTATGAAAAAATCTATTCCAGTATTTGTGTAAGTACAAAAACGCCCTCATTTAAGCTTTGAAAACGTCATTCATTAACTAACTTTCTACCTTCACTGAATTTAGGCGTAATTCGCACGAGACTAAAAAAAACGTCACGTTAAAACTCGGCGTTGGCGCTTTTATAACGTTCTCGATATGATTGTTCATACGAACGCTTAAAAATCACTCTTGTTTCGGTTCTCGCTTCAGTAAGATGTGGAAATGGTTTCTGCTAAATTAATAGCAATAGCGATTTGTGTTGCTAGAAAACGAAAAAAGAAAACAAAAGGCATTCTCGGTTCATCATCTGAATAAACTGAGATACTAAAAAGGGCAGTTTGTGACACTGTACGAAGAATTGAGACAATACAATAAAAACTTAGGTATTAAATTTAACAATCATCTGGAGATAAGTAAAATTCTTCTGGTGAACTTATATATTGGTCAATGGGCTCTGAACAGTTATTGAACTTGATTCATCAGTGTTGGATGGATATGGGCAAATATTTGGGTTGAAAGTGGTAAAAAAGCTTTGTGCGGAGTGTGGCCTAGAACTTGGTGCAGTTGAATTAGCGGGGCGATATGGACGATTCTCTAGAATCCTAATTACTGTAGATGGATGTACAGGATTAAGGTATGAAGATTGATGCACCGGCGCTGTTTTACCGCTCGTGTGAATAATAATACGAAGTTTCATATGATCTATTTCCTTTAACGCCCAACGCCCTGCGCTCAAAATGCAACACTGCTCGATAAAAATGCGTCGCGTTTTAAAAGCGCTGACGTATGAACATATACTTGGAAATGCATTTGTTCTATTTGAGCGCTTTTTTAACGGACGTTAAAAAAGCTCCCGTGAGAATGGGGCCTTATTGTTGAACGTAATATGTAAAAGATTTTCTGTATATTCTGTGACACATTTTGATAAAACTAATCTAGAATATTAATTACAAATCCTTTCAATACGCATCGCCTTAAGACTATGCAAATGTAAGTCTAAGACACTAGCTTTTACAGACCCGATAGTCTTATCCGGCTCTGTTGATAGTAATACTGGTTCGGTGCAGGATAATACGGGGCACAAGTCACACAACAATGCTCGCGTATCTTTGCTCTAATGCATGGGGAGTATTGTCAGTTAGGGGATTCCTAACATGGACCAGTGATAAGGCTTCTAACACCACGAGCCACTACTCTAGACGTAAGACGGGATGCTGCAATACATAGGAAGCTTTTTAGCATTGTTATAATGTTCCAGGAACAAGTGGTCATAGAAGTGCCAAGTGAAAAAAGCACAGATATTGATTGAAAATATTACAATTTGTAAAATTAGCTTTTGTAGAGTCTGTCAATTAAGAGTAGAAAATATTAAAAATTGAACTACTAAATTTGTAGGCTGGCAACACCAATTTAATTGTCAAATATTCTTTCAAATCGCAATGACACTGAATGTATAAAACACTGTAAGTCACTTTAAAAAAAACCTTTTTTTTGTTCTTAAAGAAAAAAAAATTAATTCGAAGAAGCACTGTTGTTAAGGTATCTTATAAATTTGATATGGTGTTTTATAATGTGATTTGCTTTCATTTAATATAACATAAATTTGAATTTAACAGTTAAGTAGGTAAAAAGAAAGAATCACTAATGGTGAGTAGTTACACTACTTTTAGGTCGGAATGAGTTAAATACATTCAGATGTAAAATTAGAGACATGATCTAAAACCCGGGCAACGCTGGGTACTTAAGCTAGTATTCAATAAATGTGAGCAATTTCCAACTGTGCTTTTTATTTTACTATAATATCATTATTCCTCATTGTATTAACAAAAATTGCAAAGGTATAATGTACCTATATCAATTCTAATTTTGAGATCGGTAGGTATCAAAATTGCAATAAAAAAATATTTTTCCTACTTTTATGTGTTTTTTATTTTTTACAAAAAATGTAGGTTACACAGCTTTACTTTAACACCATGTGTTATGTGTTTAGTATTGCCATTTGATCAACAGTGGCGCCCTCATACGTTTTCTACTCTTATTTGACAGAATCTATGTTAATGCCTCTTAGTTGGCTAGTAGACTTTTGTAGTGAATTTTCTTGAATAAAGTTCAACCATGATTTCGAATAAAGAAAATATTAACCAGGTTCCATGAAAATAATGGTTCCATGCCAACTCAGAATCAAGTTAACTGAACACCTCTTTGAAAAGTCATTAAACCTATGAAAAAAAAGAAAAATAGACCTTAACCTACCCCTAACGTAATCTATTCCAATTTATTGTATATTTTTTCATCACAATGAATCTTCAAAGGTGGTGTTCAGTTGATTTTATTCTGAGTTAACCGCTCACTTAAAACATCAATCCTTGCACCTTACACCCATTCAAAATTTTGAGCTTGATTTTGAGCAAGTGAGATTATGGTATCCCCAATTGGGGTATGGTGTGAGGCTGAAGGTAGTGAGGAGGGGAAGGAGATGGGGAAGAGGAAGGTGGGGAAGCACCTGGCTATTCAGATCTGGTCACCAAATACAGTTAAAGCAATTGTTCAATTTTGAATGTTGGTCTTACACCAGGGCGATACTGAGAGTATCTTCCACCCTGGAACGTTCTGCAAAATATTATTTTAAATTAATTAATTGTGAAATAACACAAATTAATCAAATAAAATTTATTTGCCCACGCCGGGATTCTATCCCGTCGTGGTCGAGTAAAAAGGTTTACCGCTAGACCACGCCGGCCGTCATTAGTATTGATTCCTGCATCTTTTCCTTAATTTAACTCCTACCTACAAATACTTTAGTTCATCTACCTACCCTCTGCGGACTAAATTAAAAGTTATCCTGTTATGGGGGGGGGGGGGGGGATAAGATGTATGATCTATAAATTTACACCTTGTGTGAGTGATATTTACGGAGCCCCCTTATTCGACCGTAAAGCCACCACGAGCTCGCGAGTTTGACGCAGTTATTGTGAATAACCCAGCAAAATTGAGACAAGCGAAAGAAGGAATAAGGTAAGTTCACAACCCAGACTTTTCCCCATTCTTTTCGCTTCGCGGAGGTGCCTCGTGTACGTCCCCAACACTAACGGCCGCTGTTCCCAAACCTACTAATCAACAGCTAAGTCGAAACTAAGGCTGAACACTGCTCAAATGCACAACTAATCTCTTTCCAACAAACAAGCATCGCTTAAGAATCGCTTAATCTAAGGAAGCCGGACACGTGGATTAAGTTCGACTGAGCAAAGCAAAGTTATAAAAAGTGTCAACGGAGTGGCGCTAACGCCACGAGATGCGAGACACCGACGCGCCGGCGGCAATGTCAAGCTGACACTTTATTTTTAATATATTTTATACATTTATTTAAAAAATATAAAATGCAAGTTTATGAATAACAGCATTTAAAAGAAATTATGTGTGTTTATAATAAATACAACATATTTAACTAGTTAATATTAATTTAACATCGCAAGTTTTTACTTTGATGCCATTTTGGGCGGGGCAAAAGTGGGCAGGGTCACTTAAGATAACCAACGATAAAATATTTGGGAATAACGAGAATCGAGCGTTACCTTTACTTACAAATCGCTTAACTGATGGTACACTCAGATTGGTCTATCGAAAAGTTGAGAACAACGGCCGTAATATCACTTGTTAGCCTCAGAACATACCCCATTCGGCGTAGTTCCACTGAATTTGGAAAGTCAATAGTAGTTGGGACTCGTGAAAATGATTATAAATTATGTGGGTACAAACCTCGATACAAAAGCTTCCTTATGAATACAATAAATCCGCAATCAACGACCATGAAGGTAAGCGTAATGGATTTCCGCTGGGAAATGGATCTGCAATAATTGACTGATTAGGATAATATTCCATTAGCCGACCTGATGCGGGAGCAGCGTTTACTTAATAAGCATCCTGTTCGGATATTATTAACGGCTTTTTGCAGAAGTCATCAATAATTTGCTGGCTGCAATTCAATACCTGCATTAATGGGCAGACTGATTTGTTTCTGTGCACGATGTTGTAAATTAATCAAGTTTGCCAGAACAATTTTATTCCTCGCAGAAAACTCGGAATGTTTCTAGTTTCATTTTTTTATCGATGTTTTAAATGTTCGAAAAATTTTAAACATTAAAGCGTTCAATTTACGAGCTCTGGCGTGATTAAATTTTCATAACTTTTTCTGCCTGGCCCAACTTTTTTTTTTTTACTTGAGCTCCACACAAGAGGCCCCGAAGAAAATAATTAACCTCGGGGCCTGCCTATATCATCTTTGGGGATGCTGTGTGGAGGAAGGAAAGGAAGGAGAGGAGAAAGAAAATAGTTTAAGGTGTGGGTAGGGTCTGGGGTTCGGTGTGTCCTGGTCATCCGCCTCCAAGACTTAGACAAACCTCACCCCATGAACCCTGCTAAATCACCAAACGAAGCGAACCACTTGGGGCGACCTATGGAAGAGGTGTTGGTTATCCAATAAAGGATCCCGGGGCGGCGGCACCCATTCCTGCCTCCCAAATTGTATTGTTTGTTTAGGTTTTTCATTTTTGTTTGTTGTTTGATCGCAAAATTTGTTTCCCATCACAATTATTTTAAGTGTGCATCGTCATTTCCATCGTGTTCTGTAGAGCTTTTTTCGGTTATGTGTCTGTCTGTAACCCTGGTTAAATAAACTCTAGAACTCGGATTTTCATTGAATTCTAGTTGCTTCCTTAAAATTCAACTTGATTTTAATGAAGCGATACATAGATAAAGTACTTACCGCATAAAATTTTACTATTATAATATACCTTAACTGTTACTAACCTAAAATACAATAACACCATCTAAAATTATAAAACATGATAATACCCTAGCACATATTCTCCATGAAGTACATGAGGTGTTCACAAAAACATTACTTCGTAACTATTGACATTTGTTAGGATTTTTTTATTACTTTCCCTTATCACTTATATATGTATATTATTATAAATTTCTTTGGTCCCCTTTTAATAGTTTTTGAGTACTAAAAAAGTAAAATATCTCCTAATTGTGTAATTTTTTATTCTTCTTCTTCTTGTGCCCTGTCCGTTCAACGGACGTTGGCTATCATGTTGGCTATGCGGACTTTGTTTACTGCAGCCCGGAACAGCTCCACGGTAGACTGGCCATACCACTGTCTCAGGTTTTTCAACCATGAGGTTCTCCTTCTTCCAGGGCCCCGTCTTCCGGCAATCTTTCCCTGCATTATGAGATGCAGAATCTCATACTTCTCTGGATGTCTCATCACATGTCCAAGATATTGAAGTTTTCGGATTTTTATAGTTTTAATTACTTCCTTTTCTTTATTCATCCGAACCATAACATCTTCTTTTGTAATCCTGTCCATCCAGCTTATTTTAAGTATTCTTCTGTAGGTCCACATCTCGAATGCCTCAAGTCGCCTAATAAGTTCTTCAGTAAGCGTCCATGCTTCCATTCCGTAAAATAATATCGAAAACACGTAGCATCTGACCATTCGCATTCGTAATCCAAGGTTGAGATCATGACTGCAGAACATTTTTTTCATGCGGATAAAGGTTGCACGAGCTTGCTCAATGCGGCATTTGATTTCAACTGAAGGATCCCATCTATCATTTACATTGCAGCTGTACCTTCTCTAGTTTTGTTCCAGCAAAAAAAAGATTATCATCCAATGCGTTATTTTTGCTTATGAGCATGTATTTTGTCTTATTTATATTCAGTTCCAGCCCAAAATTCTCACAAGTCTTCACTACTTTAATTTTTTATCAGAACTAAAAAAGTCCATATAAGCGGAAACCCGAAAATCGGGACCTTCTCCCCTACCCCCCACCCTCTCCCCCCCCCCTCCCCCCCTCCCCCCTCCCAACTCCAACCTCCCCCCTCCCCCCCCCCCTCCCCCCCAGAGCTCACCACCTAGACGTCATGACTTTTAATATGCTCACACCCTAAGCACCCTGAACAAGTTTCTGAAGGAATCGCTTAGGTTCCCGCTCACGCACTCTACACCTCTTTCCTTGACTGGACTAAAATGGAAAAGCGATTTTTTTTAAATTTCTTATGATTAATCATAAGGTCGGATTTCGTGATTTTTTTGCGAATTAGTCGGTAAAAACCTGGGAACTTGCTTTTAAATTATCCAACATTTCACTTCTGATTTGTTTAATAAAAAAAAAAATAAGTGAAGACTCGAAGATCTTGAGTGAATCGAGATGAAAATAATTTAACTGTGCAAAGCAACATGTATCGGAGGTATCTACTTAAGAAGTTGTTTAATGAAAATAATTTGTCGATCATTCTCTGTTCCGTTTCATGATCAGCCAAATAATAAGAGTCATTATGAGGTACGGAGCCATTGTGGAAGCAATAATGATCGTTTAATGAATATAATGCGCCCGATACGGCCGCCATGATGCGATGTCGTAGTATTATTGAATTCTGTAATGAGCACTCTCTTTTGATTTCATCACTACATGACTCGGGTCCAGCTGGAGGCTGTTGAGGAGATAGTGGAGAATTTTTTTTTCTAAAGTCTTTAAGTTTCTAAATGATGGACCTCGCAGTACTCCCCCCCCTCGCGCACCAGGTAATGCACATCCCCCAACGAAAGTTTTGTGAGATATTTTTGCATCACACAGGAAACAGTTTAGGTATCCTAAAAAAATTGCTCTTAAAAATTATATTCCGGTACATTTTCTTAAGATATTAAATTACTCTGATGTATTACATTTTACTGGAAATGTGTACAATAATACTATATATTTTAGTTACGTTTGAATTTTTACGGTCGCTTTAACCATTTTGCATTCCTTTTAATGATTGATTGACTGACATAGGTGTAAAAATTTTAACTAATATCTGAGTGTATCTGGAAATGGTAAAAGGAAAAAAAAAAGGATTGTCTAGTTGATTACTCAGACATCTCCGAAAAATTGAAAATTGATTTGGGTACGTAGTGTGTAAAAGTGTACCTCTATCTGGTTACAATTCTCAGATAATACTCATAAACACCACCAAATCAATTATAACGAAGACATTTTTTTAGTGAAATATACACAAATATTACGTTTTCTAGGTTACTGTTAAGAAATTCCCAAATGTCGTACTAATGTACCGGACCATTATGCTTCGCGGTGTTATTTTATAGCATATTTGATATGTAAGACATGTGCAAATAATATTTGATTTATGGTGAGTATTCGAATATTGATTTCCTCATTATCTCATAACTTAGTATTTGGAGATGTCTGACTAATCAACTGTACGATCGATAAATTGTGCCCTAACGACCCTCCTTCTGATGATACGTGATTTTTACCTTCAGGTGCGTAAAAATTAAGGGTTCAAAAGAAATTGCAGATTTTCGTGTCGAATTGAACTTGAATTATCCGACAATGAAGCTGAGACGTTTAAGAAATCCAATATTATTTGCACAAAAATTCTTACGTGAATTTATGTGTAACATTTTCTATTATGGGTCGTTTGGTAAGTACGTGACATATTTAGGAAAAAGTATTTATGCCCTATGATATTTTTTTATGTAGCTACCTACACTGTAGGATGGTTAGTATCTAAATTCCTTTTTTGTGCTGTTCGGCAATGCCTGAGTTTAAAATGGAAATTTCAAAGTTTAATAGCTCGTGATAGACAATTTCGTTGGCCGATCGTTTTCCGAGAAATACCAGACAGAGAAAAACGTGCTTATTTCATGATAGTGGATTTCACCCTTCGACAGATATTTTTTGCAACAAACACACAAGGCTCCCGTTTGAATTACGGTTACATATAAAAAATACAGATCTATTTCGCCCCTGAGGAATAACAGTGGCACAAGTCAAAAAAATGCATTTTTGAGTTAATTATGCAGAAATATTCCTATTTCTCTATTCTATCTTCGATAAAAACGGTATAATTCTTAAAAATGTTATTGAGGCCTTAAAGCAAATGTGTCGTTTTCATATTATAATATTTTACTAGAATTCAAGCAAAAATAGTGGCACAATGATCATTGTACCACCATTATAATATTAAACCTAATAAATAATGATGCACTACGTTTCAACTTTTGTAAAATAATGTTTTTTTATTGGTTAATAAACAGATTTAACACAATCTAACGAAATATTCAAACTGCTCTAAAGACATTTTTTGAGTTGTGCCATTGTTATCCCCCGGGTGCGATATGTAAAAACCAAAATGTGTTTGCTTTTGTCTATGTATATGAGATGTCTATGCTTTGCTAAACCATTCATCCGGTTGCGATGAAACTTTGGGGATTTGGGGATGCTGGCCGTCCGGCGTGACCTACCTCCGGCACGGCTCCGATTCAGGTGTTCTCGGGTCGCGTAAAAGAGCACGGAAAGAAAGGAGTGAATGGAAGAAAGTAATAATGTGTTATATGAGAGCGGATGGATGGATGAGAGAAATGAAAAGCTACGAGATGTTGAGTTTGCGGAAAACGAAACACGAGGTTTGAAGATTGATTGCTTGATTGATTCAAGCGCCATTTTGTTCCGAGAATAGTTTTAGATAAGTATTGTTTGTTTGTTTATAGATAGAATTAATTTAGGTAGGTATTATCACGGTGATGGGACGGGAGAAGATGATGGACGGCACGGGGGTACTTTTGGATGGGATGCGGAATTGGCAGCGCAAAATTATTGATAAGAAATAACAAACAAAGAAACACAAATAAAGAAATCTCACACACACACACACAAGACTATAACATCAGATCAGATCCGTAGATAGATAGGTATCACTTGCATCTCATCTGGTATTATGAAATTTGTATAAACAAATTGCAACAGGTGGCACGCGAGCTGTTTGAAAACTGAATTTACCCGGACTGAATGTATGGAAGGGGGACGGGAACTCAGGAGGGGGGTTCGCCGGACGAGAAGCGGGAGAGGGGAGTGGGGAGAGGGAAGGCGGAGTGGGAACGCGAGAGGGGAAGGGGGCGCGAGAGAGGAAGGGGAGGCGGAGCAGGACGAATGGGAAAGGACACGCAGGGAGAAACAATTTCTTTATTAAATGGCGTAGCAACGCAACTTGTGCCTGGAACTTGCTAGTACGTTATATATTAAAAAAAACACAATATCAACCACGAAGCACTTAATATTCTGTAATAAAAATACCCTTAGGTTCGAGAGTTCGAAAAATGGTACACGTCATAAAAAGGCACCACTTTGTATTGAAGTTTTGTTCGATTATATCCACAGTAGTTGAAGAATGGCAGCGGATTGAAGAAGAGATCTCGGCTTGTCTTAGGACTTAGCAGGCCAGTAGATGCAGTAATATAAACCCACTAAACCGCAAAGGCCCAGAACAAACCAGACTATGGAGCAGACTCCAGTGCCAACATAAACTGCACCAGTGACGAACCTACTCGTAAATACGAATAATAATAAAAAAAAACAGGAAACTAACATATCTTACTCTCTGTGCATGTACTTAATACTGACGAAATTCTTTCCAGCAGAATTTGGAACTTCTTTCAGCTTTTCGAAAATATTCTATAGAATCAATGTTTTTCGGGAAACCTTTCTTGTTTCAAAAGATAAGATTTATGTCTGCTTGCTTTAGTAGTTTGTTTTCTAGGATTCTGTTACGAGGTCCACAACTGCTGTCAAAGATCCGAGTGTCATCAACCTGTAACAAAGAGAAAAGTAAATTAATATTCTGAAAATACCTCAAAATTTTGTATTGCTCACATATTACTTGTGTTGTTCACAGTGAGGTTGAAAATGCTTCATCGCGTCGACAAAATTATGCGAGAACAAATTTTCAGTCAATTATTTTGTTAAGCTTAGTGTTAAACCTACAGAAATAAACTGTTAGCAAGTTTATTTATAGGCCTTTTTTTAATGCAGTAGGTACATATATTTTTTTAAAATTACAATGAAAAATAAGATGTGACACAAAGTGGGTAACATATAATATTGTTGTAAAAAGTTAATAAGTGAAGTAAAAATAGATAATCTGCCAATATTCTCCAATCAAAAAGGAATAAATAAAAATAAAAAATTTTAAAAATGGTATTCACCATAATTTATGAAGAAGTTTGCCAAGTTCAAATTGTTGTCAAATACATCCATATTGTTTAAGTATTTGTTGTTACCAACTATGTAAACGTCGTATTAGGGAATGCGAACTCTAGTTGGAATGAGATGTACGTATGTAAAATATTAATGTTTTTCTAGTTTTTCGTGTTTGAATTCTAGATTTGAATTTTTTTTTAATTGATGGTAGGTACCAATTTAATTTGCGAAAAATCAGATTTATTTATTTAGTCTAAGATTTATTATGTAGTCCAAGATTTATTATTTACTTGAAAATCAGATTCATAAAAGAAAGGGATCGTTTTAAGGATTTTCAGGAAAGCCTCATTGATATTATGCTTTACTTGTCTCACTACCATTTAGAAACGTCTGTAAAACACATAGAAAATCATTCCGGTAACAAGTCATGATATAAAGTCAATGGTAGTTGGATAAACCGCTCCGTACTGTTAGGCACCAGGCAGTAGGCACTAGGCATGGGTAGACCTCCCAGGGTTCACTCCGAAGCCAATTATGAGTCCTAGCGATGTACGGGCACCAGACTGTGATCTGCCCGACTCCTTATTTCATTGAAATGTATCTTTACTCACGTTTAACTAGAGACAACAGAATAAATGCCGCTCCAGAGTAGGGACGGACTTGTAATGGGCGGTCATAACAGAGACCCAAATAGACAGTATTCATGTAATATTATTATGTTTAAAGTAGCAATATTTTTGTTAATGTGGATAATTTTTTGGTTTTGAGTGTTTTATTTTACGTGTACATGTGTTACTTAATTTTTATTTTTCCGCTACCGGTTACTATCCATGTCATTTACTGGCAAACTTAAAACATGGCATGGATGTGTTGAAACCAGTAACAGCTAAATAAAAATTAAGTAACAAATGTATATGTGAAATAAAACTCTTCAAAACAAAATGTCTAGAAATTGTTACATGGTGGATAAATTATAATGCAAGTTATTTTTAATAAACTAACGGTATATCGCAAGTAATAATCCTCACAATGTATCGATATAGATTTGTACGCCGCATGCGAACATTTTTTAACAGAGCACGGGTAAGCCACCCAGTGAGGCCAATATTATTAAATTATACCATAAAATGTAAAATATTGTACCAAAATAAAAAAAAAATAAAGAAAACATTTTTGCAATGTGTACGTTTGTACATCCGGAATAACAGAAAGTATAAGAAAGTGATCGTTATAATAATAAATGGTCAACTTTATGTAGCACCCTTTAGTTCAATCACATCAAAGTCGCTTTGCATTGGTTTATTGTGGGTAGCCTTTTCTAGGTTTAAAAGATTTCTTTAGGCACATTTTAAGTAGGTCCGGATTAAATTAACAATGAAAGACGGTAACCGGTAATTCGTTCCAACTATACGTACGTCATTTGAATCACTTTAAGTAATTTACATGACCTTTTTTGTTATTTACCAAAAGATATATAATTTAAATAAATTTTATACAATAACTAATAACATAATAAATATATCTACATATATATTCGATTTTCCCCCATAAATATGCAGGGCTTGTGTGTATGTAATTGATTGACAGAAAGCAAAGTAGGTATGTGATTCTAAGAAATTTTTCGTTTAGAAATATATATGTTAGTGTCCTTATTCTGTTGTTCAGAATATATATGTGTGGGGACCATTTTAAACGCTGGTCTATTGTTATGCCTAGGTACTTAATATCGGTCTTGCTTTTTTTTTTTAATTTGTGGTTTTCTGTTATTGTCAGAGAGTGGATTATTATGTTTATTTCTTTAGGTGCTGTTTGTTATTTTAATGAAAAATGGTAAATAATAGGTTTTTTTAGAATTTAAAGTCAACAGGTCTTTATCAAACCATAATTTTAGTGCTTGATATATGTATTTGCCATGTTATTTAATTCAGACCAGGTGTTTACTTTTATTAGTAGGACTGTATCGTCAGCGTATGAGACAATGTCTCCATATTTGGAAATATTGAATATATCATTGACATATACATATAATAAATAACAATGGTCCCAAAACTGTACCTTGGGGTATTGAAAAGTCGCTATATTTTGAATCACTGACTTGTTTGAGTAATTTTATTGTTGAGGTCTTTTATGTAAATAACTTGTTATCCATGTTAACCTCTTCGAGAGTCATAAAAAGTTATTGAATAAAATTGATAAATAGCCCATAACCTAATTTAACGTAACTTATTCAACCAATTATTTTTCATCACTTTAATGACTTTTCGAAGTAGGTGATAAAGTTGTATGGTTCTGAGTTGTCCGGCCACCGTCATTTAATATAAGAACTAGCTGACCGGGTTGTTCTGCAATGTAAATTATTTCTAGTGGATATTTTGGTTGTAAACGAAACATAACGAATGTATTGTAAGTGTATGGGGATGGGATCTATGACAGAAAGAGGAAAGGAGCGCTGTGGACGATGACCGCCGATAAAACAAAAAAACACCAACCATTCATTTTCTCATTTCAATGCATTTCATTAAAGTAACGGACATATTCATTGTTTGAACTCTTAAAAATTAAAAAAGTTGTGTATTTTTTTATCCTTAAGTAGGAAAATGAAATAAACAAAATCAATATTTATAGTGTACGATATATTTTTTTATTTCTTTCTATTTGAAATACGAACGACGGTTAAATTTATTCACATAAAAACACTAAAATCACTAAAATTGGGAGGGTGGGGGTAGGAGGGTGAAAATTTGGGGTTATAGGTATTTTTTGATGCCAAATAAAAAAATATAAAAAAAATGTCATAAAAATAGAAAAATATGTCTGGTTAGGGACACCCTAATCACCTAGCGGTATGAAATATACTTTACGACCTATTCTAATACCTACCAAATATACATAAAAAAATTCATAAAAAATCGGTTGATCCGTTTCGGAGTAATGCGACCACAAACACTGTGAAATGAGATTTTTATAAATATAGACATTCGGAGAAATGTTTTTTTTTACATGAGCTCCACACAGGAGGCCCTGAGGAAGGGAAAGGGTTTAAGGGGTGGGTAGGAATCTGGGATTCAGTGTGTCCTAGTCATCCGCCTCCTAGATATAGACAAACCTCAACCCATGAACCCGGGCACCCCTGCTAAATCACCAAACGTAGCGAACCACTTGGGGTGACCTATGGCAGATGTGTTGGTTATTCAATAAAGGTTCCCGGGGCGGCGGCGGTACCCATTTCCGCCTCCCAAATTGAATGCCGACAAATTACTGCGAATGGGCGTTTTGCTATTGTCCACCGATTTTCCCGTTGGTGCATCAGTGCGCAAGGGACCAATGCTCCTAAATATATATTGAGCAGAAACGTGAATAAATAGACAACTTAAAAATATTGTTGATTCATCGGGAAACTCTTGATACTTTTACATTGTTCCTATATTATCTAAAGCTTAAAGTCGAAAAACGTTATCTACAAAAAGACATACCAATAATGGTATGTTATTTGACTCTAAGCAATCGAATAATTGGTATGGTTTTTAGTACCCAAATAATTTTATTTGACTCTAAAAGCACTAATTATATGTATGTTTTTTGTTGATGACTTAAACTTAAACTTCAGAGTTCGATTTACACATATCATAACAAGCACAATCGTGTACCAGAATATTCCTAGCTATTTTTTTTCAGGAAAGTTCTATGGTCGACTGACTTAGCAAGAATTTCGAACGGAGGGCAAACTCTTGAGGTCTATTCAACAATCAACATCTCTTCATAATAATCAATAAATTGGTTCGCCATTTTCTTTTAATTTCTTCTTTACTATTTACCATAAGGACTGGCGCCCATATATGTAGATGAAACATGATTTCAATTTAACCTAGAAACAATTTATCTACTATTTTTACTATTTATCTGCAGTGACTTACTTAAATATTTGAATTATCAAGTATTTCTTCGAGACTAGGTTTGCCCTGAATTTTAAATTCAATCTTTTCCTATAGTCAAAATTATAAATATAAACTTTTTTGTTATGATGAAACATTTTTCTTTACATTTCACCTTTGTCATATAATAACGAATCTGAGTTTATTTTAAAGAATTGTTTTAAAGCAGGGTTAGTTTGAAAAAAGGATTAAGCCGTCCACGGTTAAAGTGTTTCGTTGGTTCATCGGCAAACTCTTTGTAATCCGCATGGTCAGTCCGCCACTGCCTCGAAATACGATCTTCCTTCTGAGACCATTAGGTGTCTGCGGATTAGATGGATACATATTTAGTTCTTTGGCCGCAGCCTTCGACAATGCAGATTGTTGGCTTTAGCGTTCGTGAGACTTAGAAGGGGAGGTCGGCCTGATACAAAGGTCGAACTTAATACGTATTTTGAAACAGAATAAAACTCTGAAACTTACATGTATATGTAAAATTAAAATAACTTTATTTGAATACCACTTTATTGAGTGTATATCTTTGATATTATATAAACCAACTGGGTTACCCACAAAGTGATTGGTTATGTACCCGTACGTCTGAAAATTTGATATGTGTACTTAAAATCGTACAAATTATTATCAGAACATGAATTGAGTTGGTCAAAATACCTATAAAAGTAAACTTGCCTTGGGCTTTTCTAATATATATACCTATACATTTTAATTTTACACATAAACCGTTTGTTTACTGTACAAAAATGGTGCAACTTTCATGTTATTGGGCGATTAACCAGCGGCCGAGAATTCAAATTTCGTCGAAAGACGGTCTTGCGATTGTACCCTTGCAACTGTACAGGGCGGTCCCGATGAGAAAGATTAATTATTCTTCGTACCAGCATTTTTAAATAATAACTGAATATCGGTTTTATTTCAATGAGAATTTTCTTTTATATATACCTATATTCAAAAATGCTCAAAGGTGTGATGATAAAATTATGTACTTTTTGTAATTATTTTTTGATGATAAGTATTTAGAATTTTTCAATAACGTCTAAGCAAAATAGAAATGTAAAAAAAAACCTGATCTATATTAGTTTGCAAGACCGTAAATAAATAGACAAATTGAAGTATTTTAGCCACAAAACACGAGCTCGGATCTTTTTAAAAATATTTTATGTGAACTAAAATTAAAATTGAAATATAGCTTTCCTAGATAATTTATTGATTTTTTTTACTGCATATGATTTGAAATGTGTGTTGTACAATACAATATTTTGATATAACCTTATTATACTAAAAATAAATACTTAAAAAAAAATTTAAAACATACCTTTACTAGATAAAAAAAACAATCTTTCGAACTCGTTTTATACTTTTTTGTGGAAAAAGTCTAGAATATTATTTAAAAATGACATATTTAGGATTGTGCCTGGTTATTCCCCCGTAAGTTTGTTACCTTATTACAATTTGTTAGAATTTTAAAACGCACCTAGAATCGGCGCTTTAAGGGGATCATTTAAATATATTAAAAAAAAAAAAAAACAAATTGGTGACGAATGACCATTTCTTAAAAATGTTGCATTTGAATTTCTGTTAAAAACAGGAATTTGGAAGGGTTGTTTCTCAGATTTTGAACAAATCTGTTCAATTCATCAAATTTAAAATTAGATTTTTTTATAAGAAACAAAAAAAAAACATTCCCGGGTTACCAATAACCTGACAGTATTTGAAAATCTCCTACTACCATCACAGAAGACGGAAAATTTGCTTGTGCTGTGAAAGAGGACGTAGCAAGCCGAGGAACCGAACACGCAACGTATGGGAGGAACCCAAACACGATGCCAGCTCAGCCACCGACCGGTCAAATTCTATTCAGTTATGTTATTAAATCGTCATGGGCCAGTTGTTTCACAATAGGTATTTGGATAATAACAGAACTTGAACATTAATTTTAAATTTGGTGAAATCTTCCAATTCTGTGAAACAGCCCTTCATAATATTTTAAATAGGCATATTATACAATTCAGTTACTTATCTTAATATATAAAACAAAGTCGGGTTAGTTACACCATTTATAACTCAAGAACGTCTACACCGATTTTTATGACGTTTGATTTGTTGGATTTGTATCCGCCCCGAATAGCAGAATAGCTGCGAGTATTAAAACATCGGAACAATTCACGAAAAAAAATTATGAAGAAAATTCTTTTCCTCGCACATTTTGTATGGAAAGAATTATCATCTTTTGAAACAGCTGCAGCAATATTGTGATAAATATAATATTGAGTAGTGTGTGAATTCCAAAAATTCAAAAACGTCAAATGTCAATGCGCTGATTGTTTTGCATTTGGTCTTAAACATAATATAGGTAATGCTGCTCCTCTTCCTTACACAAAAGTCGAAAATGATACAAACGATGAACGGTATGTCTGCACCCCTCCAAAGGAAAAATACAAAAATTATAATAAATCTCCCTCACACGTATAAAGAAAATGAAACGCAATTCCCGTAAGTAAGTGGAAAAGAAAGAAAATCACAAAAAAATATAAATCCATACACAACGCCATCTCAGATACTGACAAAAACCAAACACGGACAGTTGCGCATCAATAATTGCTTCATTGTGTAATTTTTAACTTAATAAAAAAACTGAATTTAATTCAGCACAACAGTTATTGATTCTGAGCCGGTACGAAATTCGTCAGTTCAGATAGTAGTATATAAAATAATTATAACTTATATTTCACTTTAAAGGCGATATTATTGCCAGGAAGCAATTCTTCGGACGTACTTGAACAAACCATCTAATTTCTGAAAGTTACATCTTCCTGAAGTTATCTCTTACGAGATCTAAGATATTTTTTGAAGAGGAGAGTACCATTTAAAAGTTTAATCCGGCGTGAAAACAATGGGCTGGCCACTACAGAGCACTTCGTGTGCGTCCTCGCCAAAGGAAATCATAACTGTCAGTCGTGCGACCGAGGAAGGTGGCTCCACCGCTAATTGACCGCCTCAAGAGGCGCGCGACTGACTTTTCCGGAGTAGCACAACACAGCAAAGATAAATTATTCTCACCCATTGTGCAGCTGGCCTACCTTAACTTTTCTTCGCTGCTAATGCTGATTTTTGCGTTGGAAAATACTTATGTATGGTAAAGTTATGGCTGGTTTACATAGTGCGAGCTGCTGCTTAGCTTACTCGTACGCCATTAGCTCGGCTCGCCTTAGCTGTCCACACGACACGTAGTAGCTGCTGCCCAGTCTTGTGAGTTGTCGCGATGTCGAGTGAGCGTGCTTTAATTACAAAAACTGTGATAAGGTCCATGACAATAATATTATGTCAAGAATTTGAAAATGCCCATGAAAACCTTAAAAAAAGGGAAGGGTTTGGATTAGAGACCGGATGGCTAGAAGATCTTTAGGAACAACACTTACCATTTTCAAGGAGCTTTATCATGAAGACCCCCGAGAATATAAAGCAGTGATGAGAGTGACACCTGACTAAGCCGAAAGACTTTTAAATTTGATAAAAACAAAAATAGAACGTCAAGACACATTGATGAGAGATGTCATAGCAGCAAGGGTAAAGTTGGAAGTAAACCTTTGTTTCCTAAGCTCAAAAATATCATACAGACTGCTATCAATATCTCATATATCTTTTTCTGTAATTTTTATCGAAAAAATTTCATAGGTTTACTTGTTCTCTGTAGAGTTTCATGAAGGGTATATTATTATCAGAAGACCATTTTTCCGCAGCCATTTTGAATTCGCAAAACGCTCGTAGGCGCAGCACACAAAAAAACACAGGTTTCTCTCACAACTGTCCGGCTGGCACTGGCGAGCTACTACCGAACGTGTCCAAACGATGCGAGTGATGACCGAGCTACTGCCATGTGCGAGTTGCTGCCGGGCGAGCATGCGAGTGAAAACAAAAAATGTTGAAGTAACTCGGATGCGAGCTACTGTCCAACTCGCACGTACGAGTTACTCGTGAGTTGTTACAACTTTATTATATGTACCTACTCTGACAATACTTTCAGTTATTATGTCCACTTGTCTTCATGAATATATATTTTATTAATATAAGTACTTGTAATAACATACTCTGTGTAACTATGCATTTTACACTCCAAAATTCAAGCACGAGAAATATTTTCTCTTTTGAATTGTGAAGTTTCATTAAAAAGAAATTTACATATTGTTATTAGCCTTAAGAACCAAATGTTTTACTATGAATCTGTATACGTATGTATTTTTTTAAATAAAAAAAAAAAAAAAAAGTTACGTCCAACAGTGCGAGTTACTGCAGTGCAGTTACTCGGCAGGCTGACTCGCACGCTAGCTCGCACTGTGTAAACCAGCCATCAGATGTATGTGATGAACGAAGAAAGGGATTAAGAATATATGTGTGACATGGAAGTGAATGGTTGAAGATGTTTGAGACGCCCGAGAAAGACATGGATTGTGGTTTTGTGTGGTAAAATTTATTTATTTATTTACGCCCTTGGAGCATTTTTACACCAATCGTGAAACATAGTAATAATTGAAATAGAAACAATAAAATACCAATTATTTTATATTATTATTTCTCTTCCTTTACACTAATAGAAAGGTAAATAGTAAAGGTATAATAGTAATAAAATTTACATCAGAATTTTTGAAATTTCTGATATAAATTTTGGTAAGGAATAAATGAAAATATTGATGGAACTGAATTTATTTCCATCCCTATGTAGTCCATTGAATAAGTGAGTTTATGAAATAGTTTTTGACAGATACACAAAGAACAGCTCTGGAAGTCTCGTGTCACGATTTGGTACTCAGAATGTTATTAGATTTGTTAAGTCAGGTGCATCAAGTGATCCATTAACTTCTTCTTCCTTGCACTGTCCCAACTCATTGCCTTGGTAGGCTGTTGGGGTCGGCTCTTCTCGTTCTCAGGTTGTAATATCTTCTGTTCTGGGTATCGCCTTCATCAGGCCGTTTCTCTGAACAATTTCGGAACATTGAGTCAACCAGGAGTTCTTCGGTCTTCCTCTGGATGACTCTCGGTGAAGCTCCATAGACATTTCCTGCCTCACTGTGTGGTCTGATGGTCTCCGTCTTATGTGTCCATACCATCTCAACTGTCGTTCTTCCAGCTTACTATTTATGTCTGTGACACCCAGGCTACCACGAATGCGTGAACTTTTGATCTTATCTTTTAGGGATACTCCTGCCGACTAAGTGATCCATTAACTAATTTGAATAAAAGTACCAGATCGCTCTTGGTTCTTCAACACCATAAGTCAGTTAAATTAAGTATTTTCATTAAGTTATCACAATTAATTTGTTAATTTTTTCAATGGGTATGGAGAGTTTGAAATTAATAAACCTTCAAAATTTACGTTGCACTTTCTTAATTTTTATTTGATGGGCTTTATGGTATGGGGACTAAATAGAGGAATTGTATTCTAAATTATTTCTTACTACAGCAGTGAAGAAAAATGTGGTGTATGTGATGAACGAAGGACCTGTGCAGTGTATGTAATGAACGAAGGGACTGGTGTAAAAGGAGAATGACGTGGAAGTTTATCGTAAAAGAAGTTGAGGACGCCCGAGAGAGATATGGCTCGATCAAATGAATCAAATACTTATGTGTGGTAAAATGTGGTGTATGTGATGAACGAAGTTTATTGTAAAATAAGTTTAAGGAGACCATGGCCCGATCAAATGAATCAAATTATTTTTTCTATTCTTTTCAATAATATTATTATTATCAAATAATATTTCTAATTACGATAGATATTGCACGGGATGTAAAAAAAATAGTCAAAAAATCTCTTGTAGTTATGATCAGTCGTTGCGCAGAAATTGATGTGTGACAAAGTCATCAAATGGCCCCGTTAAAAACCGATTTAGATGTGTTTCAGCTTTCTATTAAATTTTAATAAGCTGACAAGCTTAACAACACGATAGTTTTCCACATTTGCTAATTTAAAAAAAAAAATGGAATCGCTATTTAATGAGAACTTTTTAATTGTCAAAAAAAAAAACGAAATTTCAACGACATTTTAACATTTCATGACAATGTTACATTTGAATTTCTGTGAAGCAGCCCGTCCGTAATAGTTAAAAAAAATAATCGAGATTGGACTTCGCGACCCTACCAATACCCTTGGTTTTTTTCTACATGTTTTTCTCACATTAATAATGATTGAATCAATATTTACTTGAGAATTTATTTTTCCATTCATTTTTCATGTTACGTGCATTTAAAATCAATTTGTTATTTATTTTGTTTTTTACGTGCACATTTTATCTTTTCTTACAAATTATATCATTGCCAATATTTTCAAAGACATATACCGTTGGCAAGCAACAATGAATTTCCTGAAAATATTAACCCCCCATGCTAATATGTTCGCTTTTCCGAACAACTCATATATTTCTCATAGAAATCGTTGTGGATCCCTTACCACCATGGACAGAAATATTATCTATACGGTGTTAGAAACAGAAAAGACTACGATTTATCTTCAAGTCTGAAAGTTAACCACAAAATCATTAAAATAAACCTTTATGAAATCAAAATTACCGACCGCAATTTGAAAAAAAATTGTGAAACTTTGGGAATAAATTTTACAAGAAACGACAAAAAATGAATTCATGGTAACGTTCACAATACATTTGCCTAATAAAATGTGTGTATTTTTATTTTCCTCCGTTATCAGTCATTTTAGTTATAAAAACATAGGGTGAGCCATCTTTAAATCTTGTTTGCATTAAAAATATATATATTTTCGTAAAATTATACGTTTATTCGAATTATAAATTTGAAGTTTTCGTGAGCGTTCAGAAATATTCAATTTATTTTGATTTTATTGCAATTTGGGAGACGGGTGTGGGTCCCGCCGCCCCAGGTACCATTTATTGGATAACGAACACCTCTGCCATAGGTCACCCCAAGTGGTTCGCTACTTTTGTTGCCTTAAAAGGGGTGCCCGACTACATGGGGTGAGGTTTGTCCAGGTCTTGGCATCGGATGCGTGGCGGGCCAGATCTAGGCGGAACACTGGTTGAGGGAGGCCTTTTTGACCTTTCCAACAAGCTATCACATTGCACCGTGGTTGGAGGGATGAATTCATACGTCCGTCACTCCCGGATATACTGACCTCCAGATTCCTACCAAACCCTCATATCATTTTCCTTCCCAGGACTTCCTATGCTTCCCTCCCTTGAAAAACCCCCATGACATATGGAGCCTCCATGTGGAGCTAATGTAAAAAAAACATTAATATTTTGACCTTCTGAGGAAATATATCAGAGGTCTATGGTCTATCTATGGGGTTCAATTTTAATAAAGGAATTTCAAAAACCCCTAAAGATTCACAGAAGCATTATATGTTTCAAAGTAAAAATTTTTAGCTCTATTCAATGACCAAATAGAGAATGGCTCTGTTGGTGGTCGTACGATCAGCTTCGTTAAATAATATTTATTATTTTCCCTTAATTAATATCATTAGAAATTTATTAAATACCTTCAAGAAAGCGTGCTGATCTGATAATGTAATAAGGTGCTACCAAACAGTGAAATTTACTAAAACAGGTTAGCGCTTGACTTAGCATTGCCCATTGTTAACTTTGAAACCTCACGGCGATACTCGCTATAAACCTTGTTTTCGAACACCGTGTAATGTAGTGTAAGTAGTTTACGACCGAAAATTTCCTTGAAAATCTATAATGAATATGGAAAATCATAAGAAACACTGAGGAGTTAGCAAGTCGCTAATGGACCCCCTTGAGGAAGCGTGCTTTAGGGAGACAGCTGATATAATAATGGTGTATTTGTAGTCCCCCTGACTTATCACCGTCCATTGTTGCTTATAAAAGCTCACGGCGTCGCGCGTCGCTTGATAAGCTCGGTGGTAGTTTGTTTACGGTCTGCGTCTGCCTTCTTTGGAGAACTATAATGAATGAGATTCTTGGGATTATCTTAATATTGCCAGGTACCTCGTGGCTTTGGTATTCCATTGTATGCTTATTTGCATCTCAATCTTGCTGAATTAGTGCTTTCGCGGTTTTTATTATATATTTGCATAACGTTTCATCTCACAAAGAAAGTGGGAAGAACTTATAAAAATTGATAACATTTTTTTATTTATTTTCATGCATGCGTCACTTTGTAAGAAAATTTATCTGTTTTCAATGAAAATAGGCATAAATATTTTTTATTTGATAAGAAATACGAAGATGTGATTCCATTTTTACTCGTTCAATAGTCCAAGGCCCGGGTGGTTGAAATCTCTTCATATTTTTCAAAATAAAAAATGGAATTCACCGTTTCTCTCCAGTCAGCCGTTTGTCAAATTTTAGGTTGCTTGATTAGCTGCTGATTGCCGTCAAGCAGGACGGTCATCACATTTTAAAACGACAATTTGTTTCTTTTATAGCTTCGAGATAAAAATAAAATATTTAAAATTGTTAATATTTTATGTGAATACAACACAAGAGTCCCGAATACTCCCATGTGGAGTCAGTGAGACTACGGCATCCCCAAATGGTGTATGTTGTGAGGTTGAAGGTAGTGAGGAGAGGAAGGAGGCGGGGAAGAGGAAAGTGGGGAAGTTACTATTCAGATCTAGTCACCAATGGCTAAGGCTAAAGCCATTTGAATGATGGTTTTACACCAGGACTATACTGAGAGTATCTTCCACTCTAGAACTTGCCGCAAATATACCTTCTATATATATTTTTTTGTATTTTTTGGGCATTAACTATTTCTAGATATTTTGAATTGAAGAGTTTTTTTGCGTTTTAAGTTTGCTATAGAATGAATTGGTTTCGATACCGATAGCAGATAAATGCCAATTTTAAGTAACACATGCGCATGGATAATAAAACTTTTCAAAACAAAATGCCTTACATTATTATTTAAACTGATTAAATTGTGAAATAATCCAGCTCAAAAAAATTTAATTTATGAGATTTGAACCCGCAGCTTTCGGATTGCTAGTCGAGAGCTTTACACCTCGACCAAGGAGGCCTTCATGGAAAAATGATTGACCTTCTTGGTATTGGAAGAAATCAACAGGAAACCTAACTGATTATTTGTTGTCAGTAAAGTTGGTCTATATATTATCGATTATTTAATACTAGCTGTTCCAATTCTAGCAATTTCCTTTCCCGTGCGTCCCCGTTCCCCTCCCGCATCCCCTACCCTCCCGCGTTCCAATTCCACTACCTACCCTCTCCCCTCGCCGGTCCAGGGTCCCGCAAACACCCCTCCGCCTTCCATATATTCAGTCCCAGTACATTCAGTTTTCAAACAGCTCGCGTGCCACCTATTACAATTTTTTTATTCAAATGTTCATTTTTGTATATTATAAGAACAATCCATCAAATTTGGTACCTACCACGGGTACCTACTTAAAATATCTATAATTTAAGAACTCCATCGACATATACAATTCTTTTTTTACAAAAAAAATAGCTGCCTGCTAAATTCACATTCATCAAACGCGCGAACTGTCAAAGGTGCGAAGTTAAAATAGTCGTTAAGTTTTCTGAAATTATCCAATTTTCCGCGCAATTTTCTTAATTTTTCTTTCCGTAAAAACCTTTTACAAAGAATTAGAAACCTTTTAAATAAAAGATGAATGAAATAGGTAAAGTCGTTCTGAAGTTATGGCATGACCAAGGGAAATAGGTATTCATTTTTTTAAATATATAGATGTTCAGTTCGAAACGAGAAGTCACGTAATAACATGACGAATAGTCCTCTGAAATCTCGAAGCGTCGAAGGTAAAGAAAAAAAAAACTTTTTATGCAAATAATTACTCATTTACAATAAGGCACATTTGCAGTGAGACCCACATAAACACATTCTTTTTTTCAAAAATTCACAAAACTCCCTCCAGAGTGAACTTTTGAGGATGTTGTGAGGAGAGTCTTTTTAGAAAGGAAGGAGCGGAAAATAAGGTATGAGGGGTGTCTAGGAATCTGGAGGTCAATGTATTCAGGAGTGACGGATGTGCGAGTTCATCCCTCCCACTGCGGTAAAAGGCGTTAGGTCGAGAGAATGCGGCAGAAATCCATCAGGTCTCTCTCAACCAGTCTCCCGATCCGGCTCGCAACGCAGTAGGTGGGCAAACGCATTCGCTAAAAAGACCTAGACAAATCTCTCTCCATGAATCCGGGCACTCCTGCTAAGTCACCAAACGTAGCGAACCACTTGGGTTGACCTATGGCCTATGACCTGTGACCTATGACTGGTTATCCAATAAATGGTTCCCGGGGCTGCGGTACCCACATCCGTCGTCAAAGTTGATAATTGTTATTGAATCAATAATAATGATGAATTGAAGTAAGTCTAAAGTCGTGGTATTTGAAAGAGAGAGTATGAAAAAAATGTGCAAAATAGTTGTGAATGAGGAATACTTGGAGCAGGTGGATGAGTTTGTGTACTTGGGAAGTGTGTTTACGAGATATGGGAAGGCTAACAGAGATATAGAAAGAAGGGTAAATGCAGGCAATTTCATTAATGGATGACTGAACGCCTTTGGCGCCAACAAAAAACTGTCCAAAGGAGCGAAGTTAGCGTCCATAATGGAGTGCTGGTACCTACCCTAATGTGTGGCAGTGAGGAATGTTACTGGCAGAGGAAGGATGAAAATATACTGAATGCTGTAGAAACGAGACCCTTGAGGCGTGTATGTGGTAAAACCACGAACGATCTTGTGAGAAATGTGGAGATCCCCGAAGAATGCAAGGCTGATGTAAGCGTAATGAATAAGATTAATAATGGATAAAACTCAGATGGTTTGGGAATGTAGAGCAAATGAACGAGGAAAGGATTGTAATGATATATGACGCGAATGTGACGCAAATGTGAGTGGTAGAAGAAGTCAGGAAGCGTATTTACAAAACCTATACCGATTCAGTCGCGGTAACGACAATTAACATTTTAAATATACCTCTATATTGGTTATTTTTTATCACATTGTAAAAACAAAAAAAATCTCTAAAATTTAGATAAAATAATCTTTCTGATGTGTATATTACAAATTAATAATTTTATTTCTAAATATTTAAATTTTAATATTATTTCCATATATTGTAATACACCTCTATATTGATAATTTTTAATCACTTTGCAAAAACAAAAATTGTTGTAAAATCTTGATAAAGTAATCTTTCCAATGTGTATATTAGAAATTAATAATTTTATTTCTAAATATTTAAATTTTGATATTGAAAATTTAAAGCGAATGAAACGCGGTAGGGATTGGAAGATATGGCACGACCAAACGAATCAGATACTTGAGTCAGGCCATGTGAAGAGTCGGAATAATAGAAGAGCATGTATGAGACGATGTATGAATATGGACGAAGCAAGGAGTGTGTGCCAAGATCGAGTTGTTTACCGGTCCGTCCTCTCTGTTAGTTAGTTAGTTTATCAATTGTAAAAAATGCTACCACTGCTAAATATATCAATTAAACTACAGCATTGCGAACCATTCTCTTGAAATCGCTTATTAATATTTTATGATATCGATTCATGAGCAGGTAGCTATGTCATGTAGCATGTACCCACTTGACGGAGATTATTGTCAATTTGTTAATATTTTATTGCTAGCATCATAACTTCGCTACGCATTCAATACAACCTCTAAGATACTTCGCTTATTTTCAATTTTCATTAATGATTCCTCCTTTGCTGATGGCAACATTGTTGCATCTACTATTGCAAATCGAGTTTTGAAATATTGTTGTTTGGTAATTAAGAAAATTTATCTTAGCAAGTTGGCGGTCATTTTAACTATGTAGTAGATATTGTAACCTAATTATAATATCGCAGTAATATTTACATATCGGTGTCTGGTATTTTATAAAGACACTTTACACTAAATCAATATTTAATTAAAACTGAGCCTATAAATTAATTTAAATTGTAATTAATGTACGTGTTTTGATTATTGATTTAAGTTTACTTTGTAACTCTAAAATTATAATTTAAAATTTGCTGTACATCGGTATATGCTTCCTTAACAGTCCTCTGTCTTGTTTACGCCTACGTATTGTCGCTAGCGGAAGGGGGACAACAAGTGTATACGATGCTCGTAAAATAATATTTTTAAGAAGCTTATACCGTGCCTTATTCATTTCGGTTTCAGTAATTTCAATTTTAAATGGAGACAATATTAGCGAGACTCTATCAAAAATCTGGAGACAAAAAAATCAGAAAAAAGATATTGGCTCCGCTGGGACACGAACCCAGGACCCTTTGCTTACATGTCAAGTGCTCTACCGATTAAGCTACGGAACCCATATCAAATTCGGTCACTTTTAACTGTGTCATTATATAACTACCAACATTATCTTCATTTTGTTAACGCACATATTATTGGCTGCTACCTTTGTATATGATCGCAAGATTCAACTTGAACTAAACTGTATCTAGATAGTGTCTGGATAAATTTTTATTCATTTTATTTTTAATACGCGACATCTATTGACTTTTCTGCAAGTCTAGGATGAATATTTATTTTAATTTTTTTAAACTTTATGAGTAAAATCTCAAATTATAATACTTAATTACATGAAGACAATATTACCTAGAATCAATCGAAAATCTGGAGACAAAAAAATCAGAAAAATATATTAGCTCCGCTGGGACACGAACCCAGGACCTGAGTTTTTTGTGTTCAATTTTAATTATTTTAAGTTCGCATCGTTATCAATAGGTTTATTTTTGTAAGTTTTCCTGCTACAATTTGTTTATCAATATATTTTTAATCCAGTCCTGAAGATTATCACATTCAGAAAAACTATTTTATGCCCCTTTAGTATTTTAATAACAATGAAATGAAACAATATTTGACATGTCAAAAGATATACATTTATCCGACTTAACATGCTTTGGCTTCGAGCTCTGAATTGTGAAATAATCATTAATTCTTCAAACACAGCAAACTTATTGTTTGGAACCATTTTAATTCAAAGGTAATTTGAATAATCACTAATTGTTTTTATTTTTATTAAACTCCAAATGAAACGAAAAAGGCTTTGGCTTTTGCTCAAAATGTGATCATCTGACGGGCCGAGGGTCAGCGTTTAACGGGGACCATTCAAATGTTAACATATTAAAATGGTACTGCATACAATACGCGTAGAGATACCAACATGATCAATACCGTCGTCAAAACAAAACCCAATTTAAGAAAAATAAAATAATAATAAAATGAAACAATACAACTTTGTATAAACCACTTATAAAATGTGCAAATCCGACCGGTTTCGGAACAAACGTTCCTTCGTCAGGGAAAGCTTATACTAATTTGACAGTTTAAAACAATGTTTTATTATGGTAGGGGTGGAGCCGTTGTTAGTTAATAATGTAGATTGGGTGGGTAGGTATTAGTGTAGAGTGGGTGGGTAGGGGAACAAATCCATGATTGGGCTATATTAATCTACATTATTAACTAACAACGGCTCCACCCCTACCATAATAAAACATTGTTCTAAACTGTCAAATTAGTATAAGCTTTCCCTGACGAAGGAACGTTTGTTCCGAAACCGGTCGGATTTGCACATTTTATAAGTGGTTTATACAAAGTTGTATTGTTTCATTTTATTATAATGGATAACCACAAAGTAATAGCTACATTAAAAAAAAAAAAATAAATAAATAAAATAATAATTTGTCTTTTAAATAAAAACAATTGCCACGCCGAAAATCCAACCCCTATCTACTACTTAGAAGGAAATCATGATACCACCTACTATTTTAACAACGGCGGCATACATTTATTGTATTTAGGTAGGAACATAAAATAAGAATCAATTTTACATTGTTACGTACACATTTAATAATCGTTTTATGTTACCGGTGTCACATTATTATCCTTTGAATACAACTCGTGTGACACTGAAATCGTGCTACGTACGATGTATGGAATTTGATTAGCATTCCGAGTTAAGGTAATGGTATCCTTAGTTTATGAAGTAATGAAATTCACGATAAGCCGAGTGCAGACTGGTCGTAACGTGGGCTTCCATGTCACCACCTCTGTTGACGATACGTCACCCTAAGATAAATAAAGTTACACCTCTACTATCCTAATCTATATAATTATTGCCTTATATTAGAATAATGCAAAACATGCATGTCCACGTTCAGTACGCACACAAAACGTTGTCAATTTTTTAATGATAGGAATAATTTAATAATTATAATTCTGGTATAATGTTATCGCAGACTTGTGGAACAACATTTGTGCAAACAGATAGTTTGCTTTTTGTTTTGTCTATTTTTGATACTACTATCATTCATATTCGACCGGTTAGTGGCCGAGTTTGCATCAGCATGGCATGGCATTTGCGTCCCATCCAGGCGTCGTGAGTCCTTCATCACGACACAAGCAACATTTTCCACTTACTGTGGTGGTAGCAGGAGTTTTTTCAAATATTGTCAGGTTATTCGTAACCCATAATGTTTGTTTTTCTTTAAAAAATAAATAAATAAGTTACAATAAAAAACACATAAATTTGTTAAGGACCACTTTTATTTTAAACACTCTACCGGTTTCAGAAGCACCCTTCCTTCGTCAGGAGAATATTGTAACTAAACTACGATACAGAATGTTGACAGATAAACAAATTTTAGGTGTTTGGGTGGGAGGTAAGCAAAGGGGTGGGGGTAATTGCGGGATTTCCAGAAAGAACAGAGCGGTTAATTGGAAAAATATTTAGAATGGGACTGAAAGATAAATTAATTTGGTTATTCAAAATACTAGCATTATTATTTAGGGTATATAAATAAGTAGTTGTATTCTACAAAATTCCTACTATTTTTCGTGATTATTACGTAATGAGAAGACTTTTTTGAGATTTATTAAAAAAAGTCCTATTACGTCTATTATATTTGATCATTGCAATCTTTGGAGCACAGGCGTCAGTTACTAATGCCATCATTGATCTAAAGGTATTTCAATGAAAGATACTCTTAAGAATTAGCGTCCTTGATACCTTCGGCACCGGTAAAATAGTCAAAAGCGCGTCAAACATTTTTACACGTTTGACATTCTCGGCTGTGGAATGATTTGTCTCTGGACTCGAACCCAGGACCCTTTGCTTAGAGCACTTGCCATCCCAGATGTGCCAATATCTTTTTCTGATTTTTCTGTCTCCACATTTTCGATTGAGATTCGCTAATATTGTCTTAAATATTATAATTTGAGTTTTTACTCATAAAGTTAAAAATTAAAAATATCTATAATTTGTTATATGTACATATTCGAATACTGATGTTGTCAAGGGAAAAGTCATTATCGTTTTCTCCATCGCCTACTAAATCAAGATAATATGAAACACCTAAATTACGACATTACTTAGACGCAACAAATAAGGCAAAATCCAAATACTCAAGTAAATGTAGTTATTAGGTGTAGTGAATACCGCAGTTACAGCAAGAAGCGTGCCCTAAATCATCCCAGTCCTATAATACGATACCGCCGCGGCCAATGCTGGCTGCGTTCTCGTGATGCATGGTATCTGAATACCTGGCCAAGGTGAGGCACCTCGCCACACGCTTCCATACTTCTATTACACCACCTCTAAATGTTCCGCCGTACATCATCCTCTGACAGATACGACCGTTGTATGTTCCGTTGCCGAGACTTTCATCTTGCGCTGTTTAGGCGCGTTTAAAATAATATATTGCGTATTGCTATTGTGAATTATTTTGCGCTTAATGTTGAATATAGTGTACAGGTTCGGGAGAAAGCAGGGGGCATTAGAATATAATGCACTACTACAGAATATTAAGTTTCGAGTACTTGTTCACGCAATGGTTCACTTGTTACGAAAGTTTGATAGATATTTTTCTGGGGTTGCTTTTTGTTCTTCGTCGCTAAAGGCAGCATTGAAGACATTTCTGAAACGCTAAGCTATTTAATTTTATTGGAATAACTTTTGAAGGTTATGCCCATCAACGTAATATTAGTTGCTTTTTTTCCTGTTTCTTTTTCTGTTTTGTTTCGTTTAAATCTATTTGTATTATCTTCTCTTCAACGCTAATTTCTAGATTAATTTTCATCAGCTGGTATTTAACATTAGACATTTAAAAAAAATACTTATCGCGGGGTTCCATTCCAAAACTAACTATTTCCGAATTAGAAAATTTTTCAGAAATAACAAATTCCTTTTACGGTTACTGTAAATTGAAAATCTGTCTAAATAAGCGTATTACGTATTGCGACAAGGTATTACACATTTTGGTAAATATTAGGTAAGTTCATTAAATATTTAATTTACAAGGAATTATTTATAAAATCATGTTTTTTTTTTTAAATTTTTATAATTAAAACTGACTCTTTTTTGAAAATGATCAGTTTTGAAAGAAATAACTTTGTAAGGAAATGCGAAAGTTTTTAAGGTAAATGAATAAGAAAGAAAAAAACAAATTTAAAAGAAATATTGTTTTTAATTAAAAAACCTGAACGAACAAGGTTCTTAAAATCAGGTTCTTAAGGTACTTTAGGCTTGCTGCAGTTATTCTGATATTTAAAAAAAAGGAATTAGACAGTTTAGACGAAAATTATTATTACATTGTTATAAATTATTTTGTTCAACAGGAAATAGTGAATTATGTTTAAAAAGGAAAAAGTCACGATTGGAAAAAAAATCGGTTCATAGAGGAAATAGTTGGTTTTATAGAAAAACCTTTTGCTGTGTTCGAAGAAGAAAAAACTTATTTTATAAATTATTTTAATCAATAGGAAATAGTTTGTTTTAAAGGAAACCTTTTGCTGTGTTTGAAGAAGAAAAATCTTATTTTATAAATTATTTTGTTCAATAAGAAATAGTCAATAATGTATTAAAATGGAAAAAGTCACGATTGGAAAAAAAATCGGTTTGTAGAGGAAATAGTGTGTTTTAAAGAAAAACCTTTTGCTGTGTGTGAAGAAGAAAAAACTTATTTTATAAATTATTTTGTTCAATAGAAAGTAGTCGATAATGTATAAAAATGGAAAAAATCTCGATTGGAAAAAAAATCGGTTTATAAAGAAAATAGTTGGTTTTAAAGAAAAACCTTTTGCTGTGTTTGGAGAAGAAAAAACTTATTTTATAAATTATTTTGTTCAATAGAAAATCAATAATTATGTATAAAAATTGAAAAAGTCACGATTGGAAAAAATGGGTTCATAGAGGAAATAGTTGGTTTTAAAGAAAAGCCTTTTGCTGTGTTTGAAGAAGGAAAAACTTATTTTCAAAGGATAAATTCGTAGAGAATTAATTAGTGCCTTTGATAAAAACTGAATTCACCAATCGATTCGGGGCGGCCCTCAATTTAGTCTGGTGGCTTATATAATTCAATTTCGACTGAAACCGAATAAAACCCTACAATTAGGAAATGCAAATCTCGCGAGATTGGGATCAAGCGCGATCCCGCGAGTTTATGAATAACAATACTGCGAGATCTCGCCAATTTCGAGATCTTGCGAGATTGGCACTTTTATGTGTTTATGTGTTATATGTGTTATAAGATAAACATTTATTTTCACGAATTTTTCAATAGACTTTTAAGCATAAAACATAGTTTGACGTATTTGTCTATAATTTTTTAATAAACTTCTAAGTAGTAAACTTTGACGTACGTATTTATCAAATAATAAATGAAACTAAACAACCAGTCTTCTCTTCTAATATCAAACAAATATCCTTTAGTAATAAAACAATTCTTTTATAACAAAAAAACAACGAGAAGTCTACAAAATGAAACTTATTATCTAAGTTGAGTTAACTATTAAACTGAGATATTATTATCAATAAAATAAAATATATCTACTCAGTAGATCCATTACATATTATAGATTAATTAACAAAATATACCAATTAGTCAGACTATTAGAAATTACAGATTAATTAACAAAATATACCAATCAAATGAAAGATTTGATCAGTTCAAATCACAAGCCATTATTACGAAATATTTTGAAAATAGCTCCTTAAGAAGCACAAAATGTCCAAAGAATCGTCTGCTAAACGGCTTCCTATTTTGTTGGCCAGATAACCAGCCGCTGAGAAGGCCCGGATTCAACGCTAGTTGGAACCACAGATCTCAGGCTACCTCAGGCCGCCCGCCTCACGCGCACCGAACGAAACCGATAGGTCGCAACTCCGTTCTTGTCAGTCCGCGCTTCGAATAAGACGTTTTTATGCACGAGTGCAATCTCGTTAAACTCGCGAGATCTCGCCCTTTTTTCGTCCGAGATCAATCTCGCTAAAAAAGGCCGAGATCTTGCGAGAACGAGATTGCATTCCCTACCTACAATGTCGGTTGTAGGTAGGGAATGTACAATACAATAAAGTAGAGTAAACAGTACAGTACAATAAACTCTTTTTTTTACATTTTTCATAATTTTTTCCTCAAAATAAAAATAAAAAATCTTTCACATATCGTCACTGGTCACTCAGCCGAGTAACTGCATAACCCCTCTAACTGTCTAATACTAAATAATTTTTAAAGTTTTTTAATTGAAAAAAAATACACCAAAAATGTCACCGGAGACCAAAATTTCATTTACATTTTTTACTCCAAATAAAGTCCGGAATTACTGGTTAAAGTAAGTAAAGTACGTCCCTTAAAACACTGTATATAATATATTCACATTTACACTATTATCACTAACACTCCTTGACACACTGACCCCCATATCCCAACCCACCCTTCATTTTTTTCCTTTTCAGAACTTCCTCTCTTTCCTTTCCGTAAAAATACTCTCCACACAGCATCCCCTAAGATGACACAGGCCTCAAGGCCTCCTGTGTGAAGCTAATGTAAAAATAATAAACTATGCAAACATATACACTGTTAGAAAATGTACCATGTTAATATGTTAAAATAAACTGTTGTTAATATATACCTGCTGACAAACTACAAAAGTACGTTAGCAGGAAAATGTTAATAAAGGAAAACGGACGCCCATACGTATCACAAACAATTCGAGCAATTTGTTGTTACTAAAATTAATATAACTTGAAGGCAGAGTTAGGTAGTATCATACGAAAATAACATACTTACAAACTAAGCATTTACAGTAATTTAGTTAATAACTATGTAAAAAAATGAGTGTTTAATTAATTGACAACACACTATATTCGTACGTCATACTGTAAGTCAATGATGGGACTCGTTTATTCTCAGAATTTTAGTTTATGCGTGTTCTATAGTTGGTTTAAATCACTTTAAGTAAAATTAATGATTGCGATAATGTATCATTCTCCCTACTAAGTCAGGTAGGTAGATCCCATTGTATCGCACGTCAACATCCAACAGCCAACACACGACACAGACATGGTTGACGTAATAGGAACTTACCCAATACATTATCCTATAACCTCAGCTAATTGTAACCATATACTGAACCACAACGAGAACTCCCATCCTTCAAGACCCTTGTGATTCGGACATTTAATCGTTTAGACGATCGAACGAAGATTAATGAGATTTTTTACCCATTTCATTTCAAGTTCCCGACAAGCGCAAGCTACCGTCCCCTTCAACATCAGTAGTCGAGCCACAGCGCAGCGCGGCTATTATAAGATGATCTATTTTCTAAAACATCCTATAATTATTGCGGCTTGCCTCCACGTCGCGTTACATCAATGCTGCGTTCCGTCATTAATTCAACCCGGAGAATGGTAACTAAACTTATTTATGTCCCTGCCACTGTTTTTGCTTACACAATGTGTCACGGTACTGAGACGATTTCTTCTTGCGAGAACAACGATTGAGTCTAGTTCTCAATACAGGAGTCATCAGGCTTTAACGACTCGTACCATAAATCAAATCTTAATCGAATTATAGTGCAGGAGAAGCACTGGAATATGGATTTATTTCAGACGACGAACTTTATGAAAGCCGCCAGCACTTATTCGTATAAACCAGTATGCCTGATGTTTAATTGAACGAATATCTGTGTAGGATGATGATGTTATAAAAGAGAAGCAATTTGAAATAGGAATATCTATAAAAGTTGTTGTGAAGATCGAGTCGGTGTGTTTAAGTGGTCGCATTCAGGTATCCGAACTAGCAGTCAGTACAGTTGAACAGTGAACACTGCACTCGGTACTGTGTACAGTTGTACAGGGCGGTCAAGGTGCGATTGGCATCTCGCGATATGAAAGGCTTTGCCGTAAAACCACGAAAGGTAACGTCTTCATCCAATTAAGGACCACCTCTAGGGCCTCGGATTACCTCCGAGACCAGAGTAACTCCTCTCAGAGGAAGCCGCCGAGGCTGGAGATAATTAAATAGTCCACGCTGGATATTTATTTCTTTATTATGGCATCCATCGGGAACCCGTTTTCAATGGCGCCTAATCTGGACATCACAAATGTTAAATAAATTAGCCACGCGTAATTCAGAGAGGTACTCCCCCCTCTGACTGCGGCCATTGAATTGCGGTTTCTAATGAAGACCTATTACCAATTTTATTGCCTTTGCGAGAGCATTTCGCGAAACTTCTGCAGATGTACAGCCTCAAAGACAAAATTCCGAAATGAAGCATTTCAATCGTAATTGGACAAAACTCAAACTGGTGTGAAAAACAATCACATCGGAACCAACGTCAAAATATGTTGTTTTTATTCTGTATTGTTTTATAGCTTTCTAATGTTATAATATTTTTTTTCTAATCTATTTGTTTATTTTTTTAAATTTATTCAGCTACTGCATTCATATTTAACGTATTACTTTACACTACCCTCCCCACATTCTCGAATAAAACATAATAATTATTATTAAAGTTGGCCCACAGAACGAATTAAGGACCGAATGATATTTTTTATATGGACCATTTTAAGACTTCGGTCTCGACGAGTTTTTTTATCAGAAAAAAAGAGAAAAAAGTTTTAACTCACAAAAGAAGGCGATCGACTGACATTTTTGGCACGAAACGTAATTTTCGCCATGAAACCTTACAATATTTTCTTTTTTGGGTTATTTATTTTTTCACATTAACTTGAAAAACATTATTTTGCGCTGCGTTTTATAAACTTATAAACCTTTAAGGGAATTTTGATCCATTAGCAGCCTCCAAAAAGCGCCAATTAGAGTCAAATACTCGATGGTGAGGAAAATATTGATCGAAATCAAATCAAAAATACAGTTCTGTTTTCGAAATTTGGACTTTTATGACAAGGATATTACAAAAAAGATTACTGCGTGAGAGTATCCATTGGTTTTTAACCCTTCAGGCTTGTGGCACATTCTTTCAGAAGGTCGGAGAATTTCCGCATTGCAATAAAATCCGAACAATTAGAGTGTTTCTGAATGAATCCTAAAACGAACAACTGTTTTTGAAAGGAGATGAAATAATATTTCATTATGCTATTATATATCTATCTATTTTTCTATTTTTCTGTATAAATAAAAATGAATCGGCGAAATGTATGTATGCGCATAACTTCCGAACGGCTGCACCAAATTGGATAATTCTTTTTTGTGTTCGTTTTTGTCAGGACAAGGTTTGTATTAAACTACTGGTGAGCTCTGGCATTATGAAATTTGTATAAAAAAATTGCAATAGGTGGCACGCGAGCTCTTTGAAAACTGAATGTACTGGGACTGAATGTATGGAATGCGGGAGGGGAATTCGGTTGGGGGGGTTCGCAGGAGGGGGGAGGAGTGAAACAAAGGAGAGGGAAGGGAAACTTGGAGGGGGAGGGGAACTCTGGAGGGGGGGTTCACGGGACAGGGGAAGGGGGGAGTGGAGTGGGGAGAGGGAAGGTGGACGAGGCGGAGAGGGAACGCTAGAGGGGAAGGGGACGCGGGAGAGGAAGGGGAGGCGGAAGGGGAACGGGACGAATGGGAAAGGACACGCAGAGAGAAACAATTTGTTTATTAAATGGCATAGCAACGCCTGCAGGGTACCAGCCAGTTAGTTATAATTGTTATAAATTAATCTGTTATTATCTACAAATAAACATTTGCTCTTTTAGATAATAAAATTTAGAATGCAAAGATAGGTATATATTTTTTCGTAAATGGCTCACCTTACGTTTTTTGTAACTTAAATTACTGATAACGAAGAAAATAATAAAATCATACACATATTATTATACAAATGTATTATGCCTACAAGATACGACATCTTTTTTCAACCCGATTCCAATTAGAGACTAAATTCAACATTTTTCGCTTTACGCGATCGATATTTTCATTTCTGTTTTCATATCTACGATTTCCGTTGGCATCACAGCGATCAGCATGGTTCATGTGTGTTGTTTGCAGTGATGATAATTGAAATCGTAGATATGAAAATAGAGACGAAAATAGCGATCACGTAAAGCGAAAAATGTTGACTTAGGTCTCTAATTGGAATCGGGCTGAAAAAAGATGTCGTGTATTGTAGGCTTTACAAACATTATTGACACCTCACTTTTTTGCCGTTTCATACAAAAGAAAATCCAGTAATTTTGCATAACGAACGACATTATGCAAATAAATATGTACGGAGTCCAGGCTAAAATTTATCAATCGTCGTCGGTCGGAATATCTTTTAACAATTGTTGACCGAGATTGCAAATACGATCACTGACCATAGGTGACGGATATAGCCAATATAGTAGGTATTGATATAGGGTTTTATCGATCGACCGTGCTAGACCTGCAGCAAGCATTGCTATACCGTTAAGGTTAGTTTAGATTAAGTTAGTTTAGGTTAGGTTAGGTTCTCAATATGACCCTCTTAACGGCGACTTTTGACAGATGTTGCTGAGTAACACGTGATTTGTACCAAAAATTGGTTTGATCTGGACTAAAATATTCTCTTATATAAATACGCACTTTGTACCGTTTTTTTTTCATAAATACCGCACAAGAGTCCCAACTGCTCCCGTCTGGAGTCAGTGGGACTATGATATCCCCAATTGGGATATGTTGTGAGGCTGAAGGTAATGGGGAAGAGGGAGGTGGGGAGTACCTGGCTATTCAGATCTGGTCACCAAACACGGCTAACGCCATTTCAAGCAACGTTTCAATTCTGAATGGTGGTCTTACACCAGGGCGATACTGAGAGTATCTTCCACTCTGGAACGTGCCGCAAATATACTATATATTATTTTAAATGAATAAATTGTGAAATAACACAAATTAATCAAATAAAATTTATTTGCCATGCGGAATTCGATCCCGCGACCTTCGGAGTGCCTTTCAAGAGCCTTACCGCTGGACTCCGCCGGACGTATTAGTAGCTTTTGTCTCCGGCTTCGCCCGCATAGTATTAGGGGGGTTCCCACTCCGCCTCCTTCACTTTCAGTATCCTCCCTCCACTCACCCCCCCCTCCCCCTCCCCCTCACACCTTCTCACTATCCCCCCTCACCTCCCTCTATACCCGTTACATTCATTTTTCAAACAACTCGCGTGCCACCTATTAAAGCGTAAAAATCAAACACATGCAGTTTAGCATTTATTATACACACATATACAGCCTATATTATTACTCGCAAATAATGTAGCTTTCTATTAGTGCAAGAATTTTAAAAGTCCATTCTGTATTTTTTGCGTGATAGAGTAACAAACATACATACATCCATATATCAATAGGATTCACCCCGTCCTCGTACGTAGAATTATAACAAAACAAAATTAAATACAAAAACAGGAAATCATAATAGCTAAACATCAAGTAACAATGAAAGCTCTTTAACAATCAGTTAAGCGCAATAAACCAAGGGTAATCAAATCTTGACTGACGTATTAATTTTCCGCCCTTCTCTCTTGTTCCTTGAATTGCCCGGCTGCTCGGCTGCCCGCTATAATAGGCCACCGCCTACTGCGTTCTGAGGAGAATCATATTTTATTAGACTCAATTAATTGAACTCCGCTCCAAAGAAAACCTTGCTGTACTGTACATGGTGACCGGTTGTCTTTAGGAAGATTCTTATTCGCTGAGCAAAGCCTGGTTATGTTACTGTTCACAGAAAACGCACGCTTACTTCTGTCTATTATCTTCGAAATAATAACTCGACCGGGGACCGTTTTCACGTCATTATTACTAACCGCACAGTTAGCAAGTGCCCAAGCACCTTAGAGGTTCAATATCTAATTAGCCTAAACTGGATATAGTTATAAAGAAGTCTTTTTGAATCTTCCTTGCAAAATTTAATTCACGCCGCTGTCAACGGAAACATTTAAGGACGTTTCAGGGTCATTTTTTATATTTATAGTCCCAACTGCTCCTAACCTTCTGAAGCCAGTGAGACTATGGCATTGCCGATTGGATTATGTTGTGAGACTGAAGGTAGAGTGGAGGGAAAGGAGATGGGGAAGAGGAAGGTAGGTAGTACCTGGATATTCAGATCTGGACATAAAACGCGGACAATTTCAAGCCATGTTTCATTTCTGAATAGTGGTCTTACACCAAGACGATACTGGAATTTCTTCCACACTGGAACGTGCCGCAAATACACCTTATATGGTTTTAAATGATTAAATTGTGAATAACTAGCCTCATTGATCCCTTCGGCACCACATCAAGACGATACTGAGAATTTATTCCACACTGGAACGTGCCGCAAATACACCTTATATGATTTTAAATGATTTAATTGTGAATAACTAGCCTCATTGATCCCTTCAGAACCGGTGCATAGTCGGGAAACACGCCAAACGCGTGCCTAACATATGTACCCGGTTGACATTTGTCAATAAATGTTTTAACTTTTTATAACATTCGTTTCAATTTTTTCACACGCAATTCATCTTCTACTCTACATCCTTTAATATATTAGATCAAGCACCAGTCATCCTGTAAAAAGCTCTGCTTTGGTTTAGGTATTGTATTATGTTTGAAGCTCTATGCGAGGTAAGCAGTAAGCAGTGAGCAGCAGACTGTAAGTCCAGACGCACTTCACAAAGCGATAAGTGGGTAATGGTTATTATGGATCGCAGCTGGATAGGCTCCCGTTTGATTAAAAACGTCTCAGAGCTATAATAAAACGATCTATTATCAATTATCATGCTATTCCAGTTTTGACACAATTGATGTAATATAAGGTATAACTTAAAATGGACCGAACACATTACCTATTTAAATAATAAAATTAAAAAACTAAGTTATTTTTCCAAATCTGTTAGGAATGTCCTCATTAAAAAAGACTTAATCAAGATTTACATGGCCCTCTGCCAATCACTGTTAGAATACGGTATTATCGGATGGGGCAGTGCAAATAAAAACATACTAAATCCACTAATTAAAACTCAAAAAGCCATAATGAAAATTATACTGAAAGTTCCTGTAAGAACTAGCACTGACGAAATCTTCAACAATCTTAACATAATGTCAATTAAACAACTATATTCTAAAACTATACTCATTTACATTCATAAGTACAAAACCCAAGAAATAACAACTGACACGTACATTAGAAATACTAGATCTCATGGTCCAAAACATATCCAACAAGTAACTGCTAACACAACATTTGGGCAAAAAAGCTTCTTATATTATGGCATTAAACTTTACAATAAAATACCACTCTCACTCAAAAACCTCAAAATTATAACATTTAAATTTCAAATAAAAAGCTGGATACTAAATATAGGGAGATCAGAAATAGAAAATATACTGAAATCAAATACAGACTAAAACCGAATCTAATGAACTGAATTATAAAAAATACTATCTTATTTACTTTATAATTATTAAAAAAAATACTACATGATGTATGTTATGTCGAACTCATATTATTCTTATAATTAAATTATAAAATGTAAATGAAATCCTCAGCACGGGAGATCCCAGTGAGGATATCATTATCTCTATTTGTTATTAAGAAATGAAGACAATAAATCATTATTATTATTATTAAAGGTATATGCTTAGTCAATCTTTGTTATTGGTTTTAATGCATTCATCTCCATTACTTTAATTTAAATGGTATTCAGCTCGAAACTTTATTATCCCCATCGAACTTCCGTTAAGCTAAAGTAAATATATTGCGGAAGTATAAGGCGGAAATAATAAGATGCTAAAGTTTTTAAGTAGGTACACGTCAAACTTTCATACCCATCTGACGTTGATATATGACGTCATATGACGTACAAATCTTCGCAATAGGCTGGTTTGAGGTCCGAAAAGTGGCATGCATCCCCGCCCACGCCTTTCTCTGTCGCACGTATGCTTTACGCATCTTTCTCTTTCCCTTACGGTCATTGTAAAGTCAGTAGAGTTATCGTATCAAGTTCAGGTCGGCATTAAAGTTTGGCGTGTACTATACGTGAGAACAACACGGCTGCACTGATTGAACCGATATAAATATTTTTCACCTCTTCCGGGTTTTGAACTCAAGGAGTTCACACACATTCTTCTGCGAAGGATGCTATTTAGGTATCTAAATAATTAAATTAAGTTTTCTTTATGCTACGTTTCCACGCTTGCCAAGTCTCGGCAAGCGTCCACAAGCGCAAACGTGTAAACAGGTCGTTTGGCTTGGCTTGCGTAGGCTTGCAAGAGCTTGCGAGAGCTTGCCGCCGATCCAGTCGGGGTCGGATCCAACGGCAAGCTTCGGCAAACGCTCAGTGGAACTTTCGAACTGGTGGCGAATGCACGCCGTTTTTGCTCCATGCGGTCTATGATAATTTTTACAATATTACGAGACATATGTATGACGTATGAGGCATGCCAGCATTGTTTTTGTTACACTTTGCTTGTATTTCAAATAAAAGTTTGATAAACCAAACGCAATAGCCGACACAAGTTCGGCATCCGCCATGCTCGGGTGTAGGTAGCGCACTGACGCATTCACAAGCATGTAAACGACTTCCAAATGCCAAGCGAGATTTGTGGACGCTTGGAGCTTGTGGAGGCTTGCCGTCCATTAGATAGTTATCTAGGGTCAATACGTAAAATGCAACTTTTAAACTGTACTTTTACTATACTTATGATGTACTTTTTGTTTTTGTAGTTATAAATCTTCATTTTTTTTTGTTCAATAAAGATATATTATTATTATTATTAAACAAATCATCACAAATTTCCAATCTAGGAGGAATGTGTTCTCACAGCAACAGCACAACTGTGACAGAATTTTAATTAGTTAACTATTTTATTGACAGCTATAGATATTGTTTTTACCAAAACAACTATTTTCCAAGATTGCTCTTTATTAACCAGTGTTTAGAGGAGGGTTACACGCCATTAGATTGGAGAAGGGCTGTAATCATGCCGTTATACAAAGGTAAAGGGTACGTATAGAATGTGGGAATCATAGGGCTATTAGCCTGCTAAGTTCAGTCGGCAAGCTGTACGGAAGAATATTGATTGAAAGGGTAAGAATGGAAACAAAGGATAAAATATGGGATGTGCAAGGTGCCTTTACGAATGGAAAGGGATGCATGGACCAGATTTTCTCCTTGCGTATGCTTACTGAGAAGTTTCTGGCGAAAAACCAGAAACTTTTCTGCGCCTTTGTAGATCTACAAAAAGCATACGACCGAGTCGACAGGAAAAAGTTATGGAAGGTTTTGTCCAAGTATGGAGTGAATACAAATCTCATACAGGCAATTGCGTCTCTGTACGAGGGAAGCGTTGCGTGTGTTAGGGTGAACGGTGGTTTTACGGAGTGGTTTGACATCACTAAAGGTGTCAAGCATGGCTGCGTAATGTCACCATGGTTATTCAATCTATACATGGATAATTGTATGCAAGAATTGAAAGAGGTGGGATTGGGCGCAAAATTGAGTAATCTGAAAGTATGTTGCCTGTTGTATGCTGATGATGCGGTGCTGATTTCTAACACTATGGAAGATCTACAGTCTCTCGTATCTAGGATGAACGAAGTATGTATGAAGAATGAGTTAATGATGAATGTAAGTAAGTCTAAAGTCATGGTGTTTGAAAGAGAGAGTACGAAAACAGTAAGCTACATAGTTGTGAATGATGAATACTTGGAGCAGGTGGATGAGTTTGTGTATCTGGGTAGTATGTTTACAAGAGATGGGAAGACTGAAAGAGATATTGAAAGAAGGGTGAATGCCGGTAACTCCATTAATGGTGGACTGAACGCCGTTGGCGCTAATAAAAAACTGTCAAAAAAGCGAAGCTAGCAGTCCACAATGAAGTCCTGGTACCTACCCTGATGTATGGCAGTGAGGCATGGAACTGGCAGAGGAAGGATGAAAGTAAACTGAATGCTGTTGAAATGAGATCCCTGAGACGCATGTGTGGTAAAACAATGTATGATCGTGTGAGAAATGTGGATATCCGCAAAGAATGTAAGGCTGATGTAAGCATAATGAGTAAGATTAAGAAAGGGACCCTCAGATGGTTTGGGCATGTAGAGCGAATGAACGAAGGAAGTAGTGTAAGAAGAATATACGACGCGAATGTGAATGGTAGAAGAAGTCGGGGACGCCCGAGGAAGACATGGCACGATCAAGTGAATCAGATACTTGAGTCGGGTCGAATGTGAATGAGGCAAAGAGTCGAATGTGAATGAGGCAAAGAGTGCGTGCCAAGACCGAGTTGTTTGGCGGTCCGTCCTCTCTGCCTACCCCTGCGGGGAAACGGCGTGATGGTCAGTCAGTCAGTCAGTCGGCTCTTTATTCCACGATTGCTCTTTATGACTTCCACTTCATCACGATTGTTCCTTATTCCACATGGCAGAACCAATGTTCTGGCCCAGCATAGCATAACAACAGGTATGGTGCTGCTAAATGACATCTCGGGGTCTCTTGACATTTTCAATATTGGTCTTGAATGTTTCAAGAGTCATTTTAAGTAAGAATTCTAAAATATGTTATTGTTAAATTTTTCATTTATTTATTAAAAGATATATAAATTATGTCAAATGTATTGTATTAGGATTACACCAATCTGAAATTATTACTTTTAAAAATCTGTTTTTCGCAGGAAGCAATTAAAATATTTATGAATGTGCTAGCTCTTGTTTGACGAATTAGGGCTTCGGATAAACGTATTTTGCCAAACACAGTTATTCGGACAAATGAAAATTTAGTAAATTTCTTACATGTGTTTCAAAACCACTTTTAGGTATAACCCATTTAAAAACTTGAGGACAAAATAACTGAGGGCATGGCATTAATAATACTTCTTTTAAGTTGTCCTCTCAAATCGACACGATATATTAGGTACACGTATATTGATCGCATTCAAAAGCGAATAAATAACAGTTAGCTACTGCCCAATATTTTAAGCAATAGTTCCTTTCAACACATGCTATTAGTTTATCGGCGCTGTGGTATAGAGCTGCCATACGCCATGAATAGGTTCTGCGACTTCCATGCAGGCTTTATGAATATTGATGCATTTATATAATTAATTAAATTAGCATACGGGGGCAACCTGAGACATGCAATGGCGGTGATAAGGCCAGCCTCCATCTCGGTATAAATAATTACCCTTTAATTTCGTTTAAGAAGCAGGAAATCCTTTGACTCTATGTTACGTGTGGCGTTTAGGAACGGGAAGTTTTTGAAGAAGTAGCTGCAGGTTTTGCTCTCGAAGGTACTTGTACACGTACGCGTAAATACGATATTTGAATACCTCCTTGGCAGGAGTACCAACATTAATTTGTAGATAACGAATCATTATTAAACCTTCAGGCCTCGGGCATATTATGTCAGAAGGTCAGAGAATTTTTGCATTATAATAAAATCCGAATAAACGGAATATTTCTGAACTTTACAAAAACTGTTTTTGTGAGGTAATGAAAAATGTAACGTGGTGAAATTCGCTTTCAAATGTCATTATAATACGTAATATTTAAGATGCAAACAATTTGAATGCATTTTTTATTTATTTTGCTCACCTTATGTTTTTTCTAACTAAAATGACTGATAATGACAAAAAAGAAAAACACAAACCTATTTCATTAGACAAATATATTATAAACGTTAAATCAACGTTAGTTAAACATTAATTGAAATTAATAAAATACTTAGTTTTTACCACTTTTATTGTTTACAAAACCAACATGTTTCGTGAGCAATGCTCACTTCTTCAGGGTTTTTTTTATTGATATTAGTAACAAAATTGAATTAAAATGGTGCCACAAAATAAGTTTGCCGTGTTAGAAGAAGTAAAAAATAATTATTAAAACAATTCAATTTTCATAAATTTTTCTCAAATTGCAGTCGGAAACTTTTCATGGGTGCACATTAAAAGTTTTCTGTCGTTAGGTTGTTCATTTGAATATAAAACATGGTATTTTTTCTTTTTTACACCGTTTAGATCACATTTCTCACCATTCTCAGATACAATGATTTTTATGAGACTATACATGAGCAGAACCCAAAATAACACGTCAGCCTCAGGGGTGAATATTAATTTCGCAGATTATACTGTGCTTTTCAGCAGAAAACGAAGCTAGGTATAAGGCAGTCTAAATGTTTGAAAAAGACAATCATGTATGAATGAGACAGAATGATTCGGCGCATGTTATAAAAAAGACTGATTGCTGTCTGCACCCTTTAACTTCATACCTTTCGAGATTGTGACTTGTATCCCATTACAAATAATAACAGTTATATATTCGACTCACAGGAGTAATAATTGCATACCCATCGATGGGCAATTAACTCGGCCATCAGCTCATCATACAAAACGAGCAATCACCACAGTTATGAGCCGAAGAGAGTTGGGACTCGAAACCAAACAGCAGATGATGAATATCAGAAAAAAAGATTTCGCGATTTTTCGCCGAGAACCGATACAGAGTTCTTGGTAGAATTTGTAGCCGAGAATGCCGAGACCTCGGTCGACCCTTAAAAATAGGTCCAGAAAAAATAGAAAAATAACGACTATTTTCAAATTTTCTAAAAAACAGTGTTAACCATGGTGAACATTACCAAAGTTACGTAATACAGTATCTAAGTTCAAATATTCGCTACGATGAACATGCCTAATGTGGAAGCTTAAATTAGATATAAATGAGAAATCGTGCAGAGTAAATTGTTATCTTTTTTGATATTTTTCACTAATAATTTGAAAAATGCAAATGTTTCTGCTTTTTATTTTGAATGAAAGAGTAAAAAAAATTTCTGTTTATTTCCGAATAAAATCCGATTTCGGAATAAAGTGTTGGACTGCTAAAAAGGTATTCTTATTCCAACTTTCTTAAAGATAAATTAATTCAAATATTTTTTTAATTTACAAAAGTATACGAATATCTCGTACAATGCATTTTTTTCAGATCTTTCAACACTATGAACAAGATCAAATTAACGGTGAAAGCTTTGTTTGATGAGAAAAAGGTAATCTGCAATAAGGAACTAAATTTAATTACTATACATCGAATCATGCGTTGTACGGTTCACCCTAGGGACTCTGATCACTGCTCGGAGTGACCATATACGGATATGAAACGTGGTTTTTAAAAAAGGAGGTAATCAACAGACTCCGAGAATTCAGATCATGAGAAAAATTCTCGGCCTTAATCGGATTCTTTCACATCCAAAGCCTAATTCGAACCAGGCCAACTGCACACGGCACACGGGGGACCCATCATGCAACGTTAAACTTCTTCCGAGGTCTTTATAGGGGTGAAATTATGAGTTTCCCGCGTAAGATCACCAGGATCACTTGGATGAACCAGCAACAACTGAATGGGTGACATAAAGGGATAAAACAGTTTAACAATTAGTAAACTTGAAATTCTGATTATCTTACAACTCAGCATGAAGTCATCACGCGATACAAAAAAAATATCTTAATCTAATTGACAGTAAATTGATTAATGCACGGAAAACTACTGTTAAATAAACTTATGTCCACAATATTTCCAGGATACTTAGAAAAGAAAGCATCAAGGCTGTCTTCGGAACAATGACAAAAATACAGGACCTACTGAGGCCTGCAAAAACTAAGTTTCCTCTGGAAAAAGATTTTGGAAGTTTATAAACTCAGCTTTTCCGGATATTAGAAGGTTTACGTAGACTAGACAGAACGGACGATCTCCAAAGAGATATCAGAACACTTTATAGCATGTAAACTCGACGGCAATTGCCAAGCATTTAAATTAAACCGGGCATTACTTTGGAGTTGTTCCTGAAGTCGTGGGAAGACCCAAAACATATGAAGCTCGCCTAATTACGAAGGCAATTAAAATTCACAAAAATCCCATTAATATTAATAGAGACGACGGGTCTATGCTCAAGAGTTCTTGGTATCCGGTAATTGACGGCCACACCAAAACTAACAGCAGAAAACTATTTTAAATTAAGCTGTAATACCGGTTCGTAGAGGATTGGATCTGACAATAGGGATCGCATCTACATACGTAAGCACACACTTTATCGCTATTGAATACACATCTACCCTGAAAATGGATTTTGCAACGCTGCCCGAAATGTTGGCTAAAGAAGGAGGTAGCGCAACACGACATAATACCCCAAAAATAAATCACTTTAATACTTTTGGCAAATCTAAAATCACAACCTACTGTTGAAGACATCACAAGAAAACGGGAAATTATGACATGTATTTTTGATCGTGACTTGGAAAAACTTTTGAATTCACAATACAACATGCATCTTCTCGCTGGTATTAATTTAGAATTTGACCCTTGGATCGGTCAACAAATTTACTAGTACTGTGTTGTATCTAGAAGGTCCATTTAAACTAATATCTATTTTGAATAGCATGGTTAAATGTTAAATGCCTCGCTTTTGCAATTAACCGCAAAACTGCAACAGTTCCACCATCTCGCGTCACGGTTCTCTGTACTTGGCAGGAATGTACCTACTATTTATGAATGCAATTACACAAAATACATACAATAGCTTAAGAAAGGAACATCGAACACGTGACCTCACGACCACAATCGTTGGCTTTAAGCTTCAAACGCCGTTTTTATAATAGGCGTTAACTCTAATTTACTAGCAATAAATACCAGACCGGTGATTAATAGCAGCGAGAAACATGATTCGGTTTTGTTTCATCGCGGTGAGGTGGAGAACTTCGGATGCAAATTGATCTGATTTTAATTGCCATCCAATACTACTGGAGTCACTTCACAGTATGGAAATGCTGGCATTGCTTGGTACCAGTTCTAAGTCGTGAACGGAATATTTCTGGTCGCATCATCAGCAAGTATTCTTCTGATCCGCTTGACATACCGGGCACGCAACTCGAGGCTTGTAATTATATTTTAATGTTAACATGTTCATTGATCCATTCAACTAAAGTAAAACATGTTTTATGTACGAGTTATTTCTGCGCAATGAACTCAAATTTGCTTTGAAATTGTGAAAATTCTAACTTATGATTTTTTTTACAATAGCCCCATAAAGGACACCACGAGGAAATCAAAGTAACTCACAGCCTATGTAATTTTTGGGGATGATACGTGGAGAATCTTTTTAAGGAAAGGAAAAATGTATGAGGGGTGGGTAAGATCTGAGGGTCATGTGTACAGGAGTGACGGTGCGGCCCAACACGCAATAGGGCAAACGCATTCGCCACCGAAACTAAGACAAACCACTTGGATTGGCTTATGGCAGATGTTGGTTATCCAATAAGGTGGGTCACGACCAAAGATATTGAAATATAAGTAGATGTGCTATCTGCTGTTTTTACTATGTGGGTCTGCGCTTCCGGGTGTCGCCGATATTGTTTACCAATTAACAAATAAACTATAAGAACAAATAATTAACGAATAAACCAAACGAACGTTGAACTAAATGAACGAATTTTTTCCTTATTCAAAATATATTGTTAACCAATATTAATGCACATTTTCAAAAAATCAACGAAATGAACAAATTCTTTTTGTATGAAAACTACGCTAATTAGCGCGTAGTCCGGCGACAGTTGCGCGGACACCATAGCATATCTCTTCTGTATTTCAATATCTTTGGTCACGACTGTATGAGTTTTTTACTAATTTTGATTTATCTAATAGTGAAAAAAGGGTGTTAAATGATTTGTCTTCCTCCGGATTGACTTTGAAATATCACATAACAGAGAAAAACCCACCCTTGTTAAATCTAAAATCAATGTTGGATAAACCATTAAAAATGAACTATTTTTCAATAAAAAATAACGATAAATTAAGAATGAACTATTTTTCAATAAAACACAAAATAGAGGGAATATTTTGAATTATTTATTTAAAAAATATACCAATATAATAATTCAAATTATCTCAAGACAGTGTATTCAAATACTCCAGCAAAATCCTTCTTACTCTCAAACTTGGGCATTATTTTGCGAAACTCAATTTTACTACTTTTTGTAAATGATTTCGTAAATACATACTACATTTGCTGTGGAAGATTACAAAAAATATGGTTTAAAAGATTCATAGTCACTTTTATATACACTAGAAATAACCCATTAATATGAAAATTTTCAAAACTTCAGCCAGCTATATTAAAAATAAATATGATTAATTTTCTGTTGCGAACATCAAAAAATTTGAGTGCAGTTCACACGCGGTGTAGAAATGAAACCTTCATCCACACAATCTCAACCAATAGAAAGAAGCCTTGATAAGAGAGTTCATAATCAAAGCGGCCAATGCAGTAGGTAATTCTAACTCATTCTCTCGCAGGCTAAATCCTGTAGATGTATGTGTTTGTCCCTTTTTAGTGCCGTTTCCGTTTTATTGAGTTTCAAATCACAACGGTGCTAAAGAAGTTTCACTTAAAAATACAATTGTTGTAGCCCTTCACAACAAAGTTTAAAAAAAATGTTGTATGTTCATATTTAGTTTCTTTATCCCTCGCAATCAAACTTATATCTCATTGTACACCAATTGGAAAGCCCTGGATTTGCCATCATACTCTTACAGAATTAATTAAATAATTCAAAAATAATTTTCCCAGACACTAAATCATCGGTCAACTCTGCCCTGACCATCGTAATTGCTCTGAAACAGTATCGAAGTGGGAAAAGATATTGTTGGGATATATGCAAGGACACTTTGCATATATTAAAATCTCTAGATAAGATTTACTGGTAGTTATAGCCATTAAGTGCACTTCGGTAAATCATATTTTAGCCACCACAATACGACACTTCGCACAAAAACAAAATAACGAATACAGCAATACCTCGTTTGGAGAAGCAACGCTAACTGCGCTGAAGTTTTGCATGGAGATTGGTTTCAATATTTGGTGAAGAAAAGCGGTATAATTGAACGGTATTAATAGGCCAGAGACTGTACGGTTGAAATTTAAGAATTTGGCTAAGATTGCAACTCTGATGCCGCGCCGTACGCAAAACCGTCTTCGTATTTAAAGTTTGTTAAAAAGCTTCTTTTGTAATAGAGCCGAATTCAAGCAAGTAGCCAATAATGCCAAAGGATGGCCCCACTTACGTTAACAGATCGCATTCTAATAGGTATATGCCGCTGGCAGTTATAAGTACTACGGATTTGTAATTTTGAGTATCTCTTCGGCTACCGAGAGATTGACGGTAATACGATTATTATTTATTTATTGCTTCTTAACAATTTATATACATATATTTTTAGCATGTAATTATTAACCCCACTAGGGTTCGCCTGTATCGGGGTTAATGTTGTAACTGGCAGTTGAATAATACTAACACGCAGCTATATATTACATATGATGTCATTGCCTGTCGCGTTTACTTTGTCCCGTTGACTAGTTCTCACTGGATTACAGTGGATGCGAGGAACCGGCTATTTTTGAACGAGTTTCTATCGGAAGCCGAACCAAAAGCCGTCCCCAAGGCCTAGCAGCAAAAACCTGCGAAACGGGTTTTTAACTGCTAGTTGTATTATATCATGTTTACAAATAAAAATGGAGGGAGGTCGATCAGGAAACCTTGTCTACCACTAAATATAATAAATAAAATGCTAGCCTTTGCTCCAAGTTACATGTTTTTAAATGTAAGTGTATTAAAACATTATCCAATTTATAAATAACATTTAAATGAAGGGTACCCAACCAAAGTCATTTGGTGGGCCAAAAAATATTACTGAGCCTAGATGAGTCACTCGGGTGAAGAGGGGGTATCCTTTGCACTTACCCTTCAGTTATTAAAATCAGGTCAGTTGCATTCGATGTTCGAAAAAGAAAAAAAAATATCCTAGTGAAAAGTCAAAATCCCCATCGAGAATCCGAGGTCTAATAATAAGAAAGTTCAAATTTCACAAAATATAATATACTATGATTATTTCAAGAGAACGATTTTTTTTTCTCCAGAGAGACTGGTTGAGGGAGGTATTTAGACCTCTCCAGCAGGACTCTCTCGGAACATCGCTCTGCATCGCAGTGTGAGAGAGGGACTCCTGGACACACTGACCCCCAGACTCCTACCCACCCTTCAAACCTTTTTCCTTCCCAGAACTATCTCTCTTTTCTTTGCCTAAAACGACCCTTCACACATCATCCACAAAGGTGACATAGGACCTCAGGGAAATTTTTACTCAGGGCCTGCTGTGCGGAGCTAATTTAAAAAAAGATTCATCCACGCGTTTCCATATTTAATTGATTAATTCTTCTTCCAAGGAATTGTTCGCGGGATACCTTCTGCCTTTACCGAAGAACTACTGTACATAACTCCCCGTTGCTCGGTCTTTTGCTTTAGGACTTTACATGATTGTGGACAGCTCAGGGAATAAATAATGATCATTAACATTCGTATATTATTTTATATTTTGATAACAAAACAAGGGAAATGGATACTGCGAACATTATTATGTTTTTGGAAAATATTTTATGTACCTACCTACGCACTTATTTCAGGATTATTTCTTTTTTATTTAAAATATTTTATATGTTTATTGGTTTATTTCACTTTAAAATAGATCCCTTTCATACCGTTTAATACATATTAGGCACATTTTATAAATTATACTTCTAATACTTATTAGCTTATTACATTTACATACATGCAGTGTCCTTGATAGCCACTTAGTTTCAGTTGATATTAATAGATGCCGTTAGACTTAGAGCTTCTATCAAGTGCCGACAGATGTCCAGTAGTAAGAGCGGTACATCCCAGCGCTTTACGTGTCGTAAACACGAACACTGATTCGAACGAGATTCACTAAACGGTCCGCGTCCGCACTGCGTCCGGTCACGGACGGCGACCTTCAAGAAGTTCAGATTCAATTCGACAGTTAGAGATAAGATAAGTTATAGAAAGAGGTCTAATTAGAGGGGGGGGGGGGGGGGGGGGGGGCAATTATTGGGGATCAACTGTTATGAAACCACCTAAGATATTATTTAACTCACTGCTGAATAATGTAAACCAAAAAAAACAATATCTTCTTCTGAGCACACTTTTACCATATTTGCAACAGAAATTGAATTCAAAAATGGTTTTCATTTTCTACCCATGCGTAATTGTCACATACACTGTGGGGTCATTTTGCACCCCGATATCATCTTATTATTATTGGTTACTAGCTGGTTCCCGGCATGCGTTGCAATGCAATAATAAAGAAATTGTTTCTCCCTGCGTGTCCTTTCCCATTCGTCCCGTTTCCCTTCGGCTTCCCCTTTTTTCTTCAGTTCCCACTCCGTCACCTCCACCTTCCCTCTCCCCACTCCACTCCCTCCCTTCCCCCTTTCCCCGTCCCGCGAACCCCCCTCCCGAGCTTCCTTCCCCCCTCCCAGGTCCCCCTCTTTCCTCACAGGTTCCCCACCCGCTTCCTGGTTCCCCTCCCCCATTTCTCCCTCCCTCCCGCTTTCCATAGCAATAGCCGCTTCCTCGCGTGCCACCAATAGCAATTTTTTAAACAAATTTCATGAAAACCTTGTACTGACAATAGTGAACACACAAAAAAAAAAGAATTATCCAATTTGGTGCAGTGGTTCGAAAGTTATGCGCTTAGCAACACATTCAGCGATTCATTTTTATATTACAGATAATTCCCCTTATCTGACTAAACGTTGGTCGCCATTTGCATATTATTAATGAAACGATTCGCATGCAAAACTAAACACTGCACACATGCACAACTACACTCTGAATAGTACCTAGTCAGCATTTAGTCAGTGGCTGCATTGATTACAGTGCACACAGTGAAGATTATTTTGCAAGCGGTTTAAAGATTCTGTGTATGTGCTTGCCGAGCGGTGCTTATGTTCATTAACTGGCAAAGGACTTTGGCATCCCGCCCCTAGGACATTAAACAAAAATTCACTACACAGCAGAACTCAAACTAGATTACTCAATCTATCTATGACGGCCTTCGCGGTCGAAGGGTAAGGCTCTCGACGAGCGATCCGGAAAATCCAAGTAAATTTTATTGGTTGATTTGTGTTATTTCACATTTTAATAATCAAAAAATGACGTAAAAATATATATACATAAGTTCCAGAGTGGAAGATACTCTCAGTATTACCCTGGTGTAAGACCACCTTTTAGTATTGAAACATTGATTGAAATGCCTTTAGCCATGTTTGGTGACCTGATCTGAGTAGCCGGGTACTTCCCCACCTTCCTCTTCCCATCTCCTTCCCCTCTCCACTGCCTTTTTTACATAAGCTCCACACAGGAGGCCCCGAGTAAAATAATTCCCCACAGGGCCTATGTCGCCTTTTAATTTAAAAAAAATTTCTTTATTCATTGCTTTCAATGGTTACATCATTTGTGGATTTTTCGACCACCGTGCTAGGCTCATGCCCGTATTATGGTGGTCGGGGGATGTTATGGCATCTTTGGGGATGCTGTGTGGAGGGTCTTTTTAGAAGAGGATGGAGAGAAAGTTCCGGGAAGGAAAAGGGTATTAGGGGTGGTTAGGAATATGGGGGTCAGTGTGTCCAGGAGTGACGGACGTATGAATCCACCCTTCCCACTGCATGCAGTACAGGGCGATGTTTCGGGAGAGTGTGACTGGAGAAATCAAAGGGACTCCCTCAGCCATTCTCTCACGAATACTGTACTCTTGTGTGGTGTTCACATTTTAAAAAATCCATTTACTTCTGTGTTCACCCTAATCCTATAAATCCGCCCCTCCCCTCAACATATAACGTATATTTACTTAAAAAAATCAATTATGTTGTCACTTTATCCACCATCATTAGTGAAAAGTTCATAATTGGCACAATTTACTATTTTTATATGTTGGTTTAAAGATTTGCTGTCAACTTTCGTAAAATAAAAAAAGGTTGAGGTTGGGAAGAGAATTCACGAGAAGTACTCGGCTGTTCAGATCTGCTCGATTCGAGCTTCGATTCTGAATTATTATTTATTTCTACCTTAACATAACTTTTTTTAATGTGATTAACTCACAAGAGTCCCAGCTGCTCCCATATGGAGTCAGTGAGACTATGGCTAACCCCATTAGGGGTAAGTTTGAGGCTGAAGGTAGTGGGGAGGGGAAGGAGATGGGGAAGAGGAAGGTGGTGAAGTACCTGGCTATTCGGAGCTGGTCACCAAACATGGCTAAAGTCATGTCTAGCAATGTTTCAATTCTGAATGAAGGTCACAGCAGGGCGATACCACGAGTATCTTCCACTCTTGAATGTGCTGCAAATATTATCACAATGTAGTTTTCATCGTAGCATTATAGAGCTGTGGAGTTTAGAAATACAAATTCCATTCTTTCAGATCAAGAGAAATATGGCTCTAATTTAATCTATAGTAATTTCTTCTAAATAGTCTTACATTACGAGTTATCGTATAGGCAAATCTTTTTTTTTATATTGAGTACCTCACGAGAATCCAAAGTATTCCCAACCGTCTGGTGCCAGGAAGCTATGGCTTCCCAATTATTTTATGTTTTTAAGGACGATGGTATCGGGAGGGGACGGAGACGATAAAGAGGAAGGTGGGAAAGTACCCGGCTATTCAGATCTGGTCATCAAACTTGACTAAAGTCAGTTCATACAACGTTTTTGCAACAACTTTGAATGGTTGATAGGGCGATACTGAGAGTATCTTCCACGGTAACGCTCTTTTTCATCCAGCGACAAAAATATCCCCCGACGAAATATCTTATGGACAAAACATCCCTCAACAAAATATCTACCAAAACTTAACCTAACCTAACCTAACGACAAAATGGGACAAAAATAATAGAGATATTCTGTAAAGACGATAAATTATTGTTCAAAAATAGTAAAATGAGACAAAAATAAATACAGATAACAATAATTTATTTTAACAATTATTATAAGCAATAATTATCAGCCTGAAACACTCATCCACATTGTAAAAATCTTCCTAGAAAAGATACATGACGCCAACGGGACTTGAACCCGTGCCCTTCTGATTGCCGGTCAGCTGCTCTCCCAATTGAGCTATGGCGGCTTATCTTATACCCGCCAAATGATTCAATATATACTAGTGTTTCATTCAACAATTACTGCTTATTATATTATTGCTTATAATAATTGTTACCCTTTGTGCTATGCATAAAAATCTTGTCTTAAACGTTAGTTTACCAATTAAAAATAATAATTAATAATTCATTTTCTTTACAGGATGTCTGTATTATTTTTGTCCCATTTTTTTGTTAGTTTAGGTTAGATTAGGTTAGGATAGGTTAGGTTAGGTTAGGTTAGATTAGGTTAGGATAGGGTAGGTTAGATTAGGTTAGATTAGGTTTTAGTAGATATTTTGTTGGGGGATGTTTTGTCCGTAGGATATTTTGTCGGAGGATGTTTTGTCGCGGGACGAAAACGCGAGAAATCATCTTCCACTCTGTCTGTAAAGTAGTTTTCTTTTAAAACATGACCACCAATCATTAATTGTTCACGAATTAAAAATAATAATAATAATGCATCAACGAGATATCATAATTCTCCCAGTCCCAAGTCTCAAGTTGTCTTTTTGCAACACGTCCAACATATTTTATAAGTCCTCTGTGAATACAGTCTACAGTGAGGTAGTCAGCAAATGGCCCGCGCATGCGCCATTACAGCGGCATTAAGTTGTCAGCGACACTCCGCGGGGCGAACGGGAACCACCACATTAATCATTGTTCAAAACTCGACACCCGTGGGTTCTACCAATTCAAAACTGAGCTCAAAGAGTTATTATCAGAGACAAAATAATGCAAGAACGATTTGCTGGAAGAAGTGTTTCTCTTCGGGTGTCTGGTGTCAGAGGGAGAGGGCAGAGTGCCTCAAAGCACGGAATCAAATGGTAATGTTATTCATACAAATTATGCAAATAAAACATATTATTTTGTAGTTTAATGCTCTTCTTATTCGTATACTTTAGTCCTTTTTTAAATCTTCTATAATAAATAACGCAAGAATTACGACGTGGGTGTGTTTCGTGATCAAAAGTCTGGCCATTCAGGTCTTAAATTTGCACATTCAGATATTCGCTATCTCCGTACAAATAGAATGGAATATATACCGAAGTATATATTTTTTAATGTGTATTATAGATTTATATAATTCTATTATAATGCACTTGTCATATACATAATTTTAAATAATATATAAATTAAAAACTTAACAACAATGTGTTTTTAGAGTTCTTGCCTAAAACGACTTTTGAAACCTTCAAGACCAATGTTGAAAATGTCAAGAGACCTAGAGATGTCATTTAGCAACACCGTACTTGTATACAGAGTAATAAAGAGCAAGTCGTGGTGACGACCCTTGCCGTGGTTGTTCGCTATGAACAATTCATAGCATTCTAGGAGGTATGAGCTGTCAATAAAGTAGTTTATTATTTTAAAAGCCATCAATGTAAGGGTCCCATTCCTCTTAGATTACAGATTTTCTTAGCGCGTTTCAAAGAGAAAATCCATTTGATGCATAAATCGCGTAATTCACCACGCATTTTCATCTAAAGATACCTCAGAATTTTTGACGTGAAAACTTCTTTGGCACTGTTGTGATTTGAAACCCGATTAAACGAAAAAAGCGACACTAAAAAGAGACAAACACATACATCTATAGGATTTAGCCTGTGAGAGAATGAGGTAGTATAATCGGTCTCCCTTTACAAAAACTTTTACGAAACTGTGAAAAGAATGACATTTTGTAAACCATCGATTGTTAAATCAAAATTAAATTTTTAATTTATAAACTATTTAAATTAATGAATTTAATCGAAGTACTCACCTATGGTAGGTACCAACTAAAATCGTATTTATTTTAAATACGTACCTATGCTAGGTACCTAATTTGATGGATTGTTCTTATTATATTCAAAAATTATGTTAGTAATAGATATATGAAAAATGAAAATTCGTAAAAAAAAATTGCAATAGGTGGCGCGCGAGCTGTTTGAAAATTTGAATGTAGGTACCGGGAGAGGGGAGAGGGGAGGGGATCGCGGGAGGAGGGTTTGCAAGTTCGATAGGGAAGGTGGGGAAGGGGAACCCGCGAGGGGAAGGGGACACGGGAGGGGAAGGGGAGGCAGAAGGGGAACGGGACGAATGGGAAAAGACACGCAGGGAGAAACGATTTCTTTATTAGTGGCATTGCGACGCATGCCGGGAACTCGCTAGTAACATTATAAATCTTCCAGTAAAAAATACACATTTCCCATCCAATAATTCAATCTGATGCATTGCTAAAATATGCAGAATTAAAGCAAATTAAAAATGAATAATGGTAAGAAGTAAGACCATACCGGTTTATTCAGGAATATAAATACAGAAATTGCGATAAATTTTAAGACGATTTATTGATTCAAGGAAACAATTTGACTGCATATTTAGTCTTGATTTCTTCATGTAAACTGCAAGTAGTTAAGATTCTCATAAAGGTTGTGAATTTGGGTTTCGCAAAAGACCTCACAAAGGCGCCCTTGACTGTCAATATTTGGTCCATGTTGTTTTGCAGATTGTGTATAAGAGGCGTGCATAATTAAAAATTAAAATAATATCATGAGCTGTTTTTTTTAAGCTGATAGTGATTTTACGTCAAATAAAGGATTCTTAGCTGTATTATCGGGCTTATTTCGAGGTTTGGTATTTAGTTTGGTATTCAGTAATATTTTATTACTCGGTCCATGGGATTTACCTCGTTTTTTTTGTTGTTGTTTTTTTTTTCTGACAGCAAGGGCAGTAATCATAACAATAGTTGTTTATAAATGTAAATAAGTAAATTGTAAGACTGTTGCAAGTCGTGACACGATTAGAGCAGTAACAATACTGCTCTGTTCGTATTATGTCTTCCAAGTTCAAACTTGGTTATAAAAATAGGTACCTATAGTTTTAGTGATATAAGTCTTAGTTGTAAGTCATTAGTTATCAATCTTAGTTGTAAGCCACTTGTAGTATATATGTAGGTATAGATTAAATGTATAAATGAATGTTTAAAGCGCCCTTGAGGTGATTTTCTCGCTATATGGCGCTATAGAAGTCATCCAATTATTATTATTATTAGTTGCTGCCTTGTTTATTGCCATATTTCAATATTTTGTGATGAAAAAATGTTGCGAAAAAACAGTTTTTTGCCCCTTTCGGAAAGTCGATATAATTATAAATATCTGTAAAATAAGAATATCTATAAATGAAGGTTTGCGAAAACAAAAAGCGGTTTTTGGAAGGTGATAAAATACGTTTTCAAAATTAATAATTTGATATAAACATTTAATTTTTTTAAATAAGCAAAATAACTTTGAATGTAAAGATTTTAAAAATGGCTTTACGTTTTTTGTGACTAAAGTTACTGATAACGAAAAATAAAACACAATTAGGCAAATAAAATAAATTATATAGGAGATATTTTATTAAATAATGTTTGTGAACGTTATTGTCACCTCACTTTTATATCGATTCATCTAAAAATAATTAATAAAAATTTTCCAAAGTTTCATTTTTAATTGTGTTCGAAAACTTTGGTTTCATAAAGGTGTACATTTTATTAATTATAAATGTGTGGTTGGCTTTTAGATTGGAATATAAAGCGTGATAGTTTCTCTTTCTTACATCGTTTAGATCATATTCCTGACCATAATAGTAAGGGAGACACAACGATATTATGAGACCTAAAATATTACTAACTATGATGATGGACACTGCAACGCTGTCCGAAACGTTGGCTAAAGAAGGAGGTAGAGCAACACGGCATAACACCCCAAAAAAAATTTACGAAAATAACTATGAGTTGTTTCCAAAAGCGAACAAATTAGCCTGAAGGGGTTAAGGCGCGGTATACACGTTCAAAAAGAGGAAGATGGAGAGAAATGTAAATACGAATGTTAGAGAGAGCGCGCTAATATTAAAAAGCGAAAATTGTGAAAATATTTAATATAACACGACTCGTTTAAAATAGAGCAAAAATCTTGTGGTGAATTTAAAAAAAAAAGCATTTATTGAAACACTGTGAATTTTTTCATAATATGACTTGTAAAATAACCGAAAAAACGTTTTATACTAATTTTTAGAGCATACTTTGCGATTTTTTTTGTGGAGGGAATTTCATATAATTGCCGTTTCGGCGTAAGTAATGTGTAGATATTATCTTCAAAAATATGTAATAAATCGGAAGAAATGTGGGAGGCCGGCCTTAATTGGTGAATATCTCATAAAAAAACAATTGTAATATCTTTAATTATATTTATTTAAATGAAATTGGTAAATAATATTTCTTAATGTAAAGGGAAATTTAAGTTATTCAGTAAACCCGCGTTCATGCATTGTAATATTTCACCTCTCCCATCGATCAACATCTCATCTCCATATCTCCATGTCCATCTCTCGGTTCTCCTCACCTGACGGGCGCATGTAATAATCCAATGAAGAGTTCTTACTTGTGTCTGACTATCGGTCAATCGATGAAGATAAGGTGCGGATTATTGATAAAGTTATGTGCATGTTGGAATCCGGATTTATTACGAGCGCTCCATGGTTGTCGATCTTCTCTTGTTCTTAAGAACTTCTAAAAAGATCTTGTTTTTGTTTTTTGTGTTACAAAATTTGATAAGTTATATCTAAGAAATAAAATCTGCTGACGTATCTACCCCACCCATTGTATATATTGTATCTTTTGACGGAGAACGGCATCATAAGCTCTAATAATTATTGAAAATTTAATTCACTTTAAATGTGATATTTGTCAATATTTGAGCAGTTTTTTGACTTAATTCAGAGGTTTTGATATTTTTTTCATTTTTTTTTTAATGTCGTAGTCTTTCTGGTTTTTTTGTTGGGCGCGACAAGTGTGCATTTCGCACGCGGTAGGAGTGAAACCTTCAGGAATCTAAAGTAGACAAGAGAGTGTAGAGGCTACGACGCACTGCAAAAAGAGAACACCGATTTTATAATCTCATTCTCTCGCAGGCTAAATTCTATAGATGTATGTGTAATATTTTTCGTTTCATCGAGTTTCAAATCACAACAATGATAAAGAAATTTTCACTTCAAAAGTATATTTACATTAAATCTATTCGTTTGTTAGTTCGTTTCAGCTTGTGATTAAATCATTTTTCCTTATGAGCTGTGGAGCTTTGAAATGCAAACAAATGTGGGACGCCATTATATATAGTTCATTTTCATTCAAATGTGGAATAGTGACACTATTCAAAGATCTATATATGATCTATTCATAGATCTGACTGAAAACCGTTCCAGGCTTAAATATATTTTTTCATGTCCAAAATCAAACACTTCCTTTGCACAAAATTATTATACTAAATTTTTCAATTGACTACCGGAAGAAATTAGAAACATTGATGATAAAATCCAATTAACAAACTCTGTGAAAAAATATTTTAAAGACAATCTTACCAAAAAAAAATTTGGCACTAGATTTAATCTTAAGAATAACTCATACCTCAATTAGTTTCCAAGTGATATTACCTTCTTCAAATCAGTTAAATTTCGTTTTATCATTAACTACTAATTATCCGTTATAATAGTAACGTAATAATTATTATAAGCAATAATTATCAGCCTGAAACACTCATCCACATTGAAAAATCTTCCGAGAAAAGATACATGACGCCAACGGGACTTGAACCCGTGCCCTTCTGATTGCCGGTCAGCTGCTCTCCCAATTAAGCTATGGCGGCTTATCTTATACCCGCCAAATGATTCAATATATACTAGTGTTTCATTCAACAATTACTGCTTATTATATTTTTCCACCTGAAAACAACCAACTTTATTTTTGCGAGAGAGACGCTGTTAGTGTTAAATCCGTCGCTAGGTGGCGTATAAATAATAATTAATATTTGACAAGCTTAAGTATTTCCCCAATAAATGAAGACATAATTTGTCTCGATGCCACCTAGCGACGGATTTAACACTAACAGTGTCTCTCTCGCAAAAATAAAGTTGGTTGTTTTCAGGTGGAAAAATATAATAAGCAGTAATTGTTGAATGAAACACTAGTATATATTGAATCATTTGGCAGGTATAAGATAAGCCGCCATAGCTCAATTGGGAGAGCAGCTGACCGGCAATCAGAAGGGCACGGGTTCAAGTCCCGTTGGCGTCATGTATCTTTCGGAAGATTTTTCAATGTGGATGAGTGTTTCAGGCTGATAATTATTGCTTATAATAATTGTTACCCTTTGTGCTATGCATAAAAATCTTGTCTTAAACGTTAGTTTAACAATTAAAAATAATAATTAGTAACGTAATAGTTTGGTAGTAGTAAAAAACTTACAATTATATGACACCTAACAACTTACAATATATTATTTTCTACTTAATAATAATTTACTTAATATAGCGTATATAATACATGAATGTAACCGTAGTACCATTAATTACTATTAATTATCTATAATAAAACACTGTACACTCCCCTTCCAGCCATAGGCAAATGCTTCCATGGAATACTAGTATTAAAATATTTGAACATAAAACAAATTAAAAAAAAACAATGTAATTCATTAATTCACTTCCTTTTGAAAAATATTATGTACCTTCTAACCTTTTTGATTAATAATAATATAAAAATAAAAATTATATTTTTTGATTAATATCAAGTGTGCAAATAACGTGCTTTGAGACAAAACGTGTGCTTAGCCGCGTAGTGCACTTATTCGCTGAGAATTGTCTCCTTTTGCCGAACAAAACCATTCGTTAGATCATTTTCACGTATTAAGTGCTTTACTAAGATTCCTAAGTGTAATACACTTAAGCCAATCAGTAGCATGCAATTTTCCCATGCTTTTTGTAGAACGTTTTTCTCTCACAATCATCGCCTCAATATCGGCATCGTGATCACAGCGGAAAATGTAAGTATTTTCTCACCGGGATATCAACGGGAATATTTTTTTTAATAATTGGACAACATCACACGGCTAGTGGTATATAAAGATCAATAAAAGAGCTGATATCATAACTATTATTAAATGTCTGCCTTATTTGTAGAACAAATTCCAGGTTTGCGGTCATATGGATGACTAGATATATCAGATTTCACCTACCGATCTCTACGTATTTTATAGACATGCCATTGCCTTTAAAACATGGAGAGAACGGTTCAAGATAGAGAACGGAATTACTCCTCTTAAGCATACTGTTCGCATTTTTATCAAATTAAACAATTATTGTATTTTTTTAGCTCCACACAGGAGGCCATGATCAAAATAATTTCCTTCAGGCCCTATGTCGTCTTAAAGAATGCTGTATGGAGGATTTTTTTAAGGAAAGGAAGGAGCGAAGTTCTGGAAAGGAAATAGGTATGAGGGGTGGGTAAGAATCTGGGGGTCAGTGTGTCCATAACTCCAACTGCTGTGTAAGACGACGAGTCGAGGGATTCTGTCTGGAGAGGTCAAAAGACCTCCCACAACCAGTATCTCCCGATCCGGCCCACCATGCGGCAGGTGGGCAGACATCGGCTGTCAAGACCTGGACAAACCTCACCCCATAAACCCGTGCACCTCTGCTAAGTCACCAAACGTAGCGAAACACTTAGGGTACCCAAATGTACATACATCTCATCCATAAAAATAATATCTTATTTTATTGACCTAGCTAAAAGTGAATACATTACTTTTTATCGTAGGTATCATGTATTTCGTAGGTCGGAACATTAATAATGACACTGTTTAACCACTCAAGAATTTTGCGATTGTTCAAGTTTTTTGTCTTAAACGAACTGTCAGATTTATAAAGAAGTTTGTTTTATTACCATTTTACAATTAAAGCTCTATAAATGTAACATTTCTACACGTAGCCGAATACTAAAACTGTTTTTGAAAGGTTATAAAATAAGCTTTTAAATTGTTATATTAAAAATAAATATTAACATTTGTTAATATTAAAATTTAGAATGCAAACACAAAAAACTTGTAAAAATGACTCAAGTGATGTTTTTATGTGAAAACGGTACCTACTAAAACCACGGATTATGTAAAAAAATACACTTATTCTATTGTTTAAATGTAAAATAAACAATTTTGTCACTTCACTTTTTTACCATTTCAAACAATAATATTTAATAAAAAATTAACAATGTCTAACGGCAATTGGGCGATTTGGTGGGTGAAAACTAGGTCTTTTTTATGTACTTCTACAGACAACTTTGAGATGTGAAGTTTGATTCAATATGGATATTCTACTTTTTGTTTTAGGGTTGTAATAGACTACAACAATAACAGAATCATAAGTCATAACGATTTCTGTGGGAGCACATGCGTACAAGCGTGAAAACACGCATATTTTATTTTTATTTTTTTTATTTTAGTTTATTTAGGAAACAAACAGTTATACATATTTTAATAAGAAAGTAACATATTACATGATTGCATTAACCAGCGAAGTTTCCGCTACAATTTATAATATATATATAAAAACATGGATTAAAACATTAAAGAAAACAAAAAGTGGTAGAAAAAAAAGAAAAAAAATATATATACAACAGAAATGAAAGAAAAAAACACACACACAAATTAAAGCATATGGGATATATAAATCATCCAAATATTATTATTATAATAAAAAGAAGGAAAACCAACATAATGAGAATGAAAAAAATAACATGCAGCAGAGGTGGAGAGTTCGTAATTAACAATTTGTGTTAATTTTTTCTATTATGGATTTAATAAATTGGCCTGAGGACAAATGGAAAATATCAGCGTTGTAAAAGATATCATTGTATTTTGTGCACGTCCTTCGGAGAAATGAATGTTGTGTGTAATTTGTTTTTGAGTTTGGGATGTGGAATAGTTGGTTTGATCTTGTGTTTCTTATTGGACAGTGGAAATTAATGTGTTCTAGAAGATAGTTGTTGTCAACAACGTTGTTAATGATTTTGAATAAAAATTTTTGGTCGGATATATTTCTTCTATCTTCTAAAGTTGATAAATTATGGAATGTTAATGAGTCTTTTAGGTTTTCTGAAGTTCGAAAGGATTTAAAGTCTAGGTGTTTCAATATCTTTTTTTGAATTCTTTCTAACCTTTCAATATTTACTTTGTATTGGGGATTCCATATGACTGATCCGAATTCTAATATTGAGCGAACAAAAGAGACGTAAAGTATTTTGATTACGTGTGGTGACCTAAATGATGTAAGTACCATATTGTACTTGTAATCGTGGAATCAGAGTGGTTAATGAGGAATTATAATATAACTGTACTTTTCAATGATCGGATGAGTTTGAAAATCAATGTTTATCTTTAACAGTAATATTAAACTTTCAGAATAATACTTCAGTATAATACTTACTTAATTAATTAGTTATTCGACAGGTCAGTGTCTGAGTCGGCATCGTGTTTGGGTCCCACCCAGGCATCGTTTATTTATTTCCTCGGCTGACTACGTTCTCCACCACGACACGAACAATATTTTTCGGTTTATGAGGCTTTGGTTTAATTATTCGTAGCACGGGAATGTTTGTTCTTCCTTTAAAATAAAAAAAAGAAATATTGTTTTTTCAGTGAAGAAAATATTAGCGAAACTCAATCGAAAATCTGGAGACAGAAAAATCAGAAAAGATTTGGCTCCGCTGGGTCTCGAACCCAGGACCCTTTGCTTACATGGCAAGAGCTCTACCGATTGAGCTACGGAACCCATATCAATTAAAGCAAAGGGTCCTGGGTTCGAGTCCCAGCGGAGCCAATATCTTTTCTGATTTTTCTGTCTCCAGATTTTCGATTGAGTTTCGCTAATATTGTCTTCATTTAATTAAATATTATAATTTGAGATTTTACTCATAAAGTTTAAAAAATTAAAAATAAATATTGTTTTTCATTGATATGTGAAATGTAATATACCTGCTCCATAAGCGATTTAACTAAAAAAATGGGACTCTTGCGAGGTATTCACATAAAAAAATACTAGTGTGCAGTTCACACGCGGTAGATGTGAAACATTCAGAAACTAAAGTAGACGAGAGTGGGGATGCTACGAAGCACCGCTTAAAGAGGAGGCCGTTTATACTATTTTATTCTCTCGCAAACTAAATCCTATAGATATATGTATTTGTCTCTTTTTAGTGTAGCTATTTTTCGTTTCATCGAGTTTTAAATCACATTGGTGCTAAATAAGTTTTCACTTTAAAAAGCGTTTGCATAAAAGATAAGGCACATTTTATACACTAAAACGAATGAATCAATGGCGGCTATTCATTGCATAACTATGTCTACAATAGATATATCGCATATCTGAAACTACCACACAACCTTCAATGAGTATTCAGTCTTTGAAACATCAATAATGTTTGCATGACGGCTGCACGGCCGGTGATATAGAAACGTCACGCAGCGGCGGTTTTCAATTACCAGCGATGGAATTATATCAAACATATCTGACTTATTTATTACGTACATACCAAATATCTCAATACCTTCCACTAGAGAAAAGTCATTCGGTGATCGGTTCCCACGAATTCTTTGGACAAACGTAATATTTAGTGAACATTCTGAAATATAGGTAGTATTGTGTTGCAGTTACAATATTTAAATTATTTCGTAGAAGGTTAAATCTCCATTATTTACTAAAATTATAATATTTAAAGTCGCTGGAATCTCACGGTATAGGAAGATATAATATTGCCCTGTATTGTTGAAGAAGTTGCACAAATCTGTACTTGAATTCACCCGTGGGAGAAATTTGATGTCTTAATACGATGGACGGAGAATATCAAAATATTTTGTAATATTTTCATTTAGTTTAAAAGGTTTTTTTTTCAATACTGATGGTCAACATAGAATAAACAAGAAGGTTTTGATAGGTGTAGGCAACCGCAAAAGGCAAACATGTTAACAATTTTTGAAGTGAAACTTCTTCAGCAACGTTGTGATTTGAAACTCAATGAAACAAAAATTACACTAAAAAGAGACAAACACATACATCTAAAGGATTTAACCTGCGAGAGCTGCGTCAAGCTGCGCTCATTGGCCGCTTTAATTTTTGAAGTCATTTTTCAAGGCTCCTATTGGTTGAGATTACGTGGTTGAAGTTGCAATGCTACCGGGTGTGAACTGCACTCCATATTTTTTATGTGAAAATCTCACCAGAGTCTCAAGTGCTCCCAACCGTATGTAGCTAGTGAGACCATGGAATCCCTAATTGGGGTATGTTGTGAGGCTTAAGATAGTGGGGAGTGGAATGAGATGAGGAAGAGGAGGTGGAGAAGTACCTGCCTATTCTGCTAAAGCCATTACCAACATTTTAATTCCAAATGATGTTCTTACATACGGGCGATACTGAGAGTGTCTTCCACTCCGGAACGTGCGTGCGTCAAATATACTACTCGTACATATTATTGTAAATGAATAAATTGTGAAATAAAACAAATTAATAAAATAAAATTTACTTGCGCACGCCGGGGTTTGAACCCGTGACCGTCGGATTGCGAATCAAGAGTAATAATGTTTATTCATTGTGTGAAAGTCAATCTCTCCTGTTATACCTTTGAATGTGTATTTATCGAACAGCGACGATTTATGAGATAATTTTGCCGAAATCCAAAAGGTTTGCAATTTGCAATAAGCTAAATTTAGCAGCTATCGTCCTCACCTGAGCCACGAAGAGTCAGCCGCGTTCTTCAGGATATCGTCTTTGGAAAGTCGAAGAAATTTGGCAGACGTACTATTCTTACAAAAAATAGCTACCTCTATGATAGATTGCCCGGAATTACTAGAAAGAATTCAACTAAGAGTGCCCATCAGACAAACCAGACAAAACCACGCATTAAACATTCCTCAATGCAACACTAACTCTAAACAAAATACATTCATTCATCGCGCTTCACACACCTTTAACATATTATACAGTGAATTCGACTTATTTAACACAGTACCTAACGTTTTCAAAACTAAAATGAATAAATAACATTTACACATACATACCATTATTTACACAGAAAGGATCCATCCTTTTCCACTCCCTTCCACCATCCCACCCACATAACATAATTTAACTATTTTTCTCGATTTTTCTTTATACCTACTCACTAAATAATTTACATACTTCAGCAAAAACCTATTATTGGTTAAATTTCTGTACATATTTCATCAAACAGTATTATTAATTGTAACTGTTGGTTTTCCTAATAAAATAAAATAAGCTCTACATTAAAGTAGATTTAAGTGTATTGTTATTAGGGATGCCACCAATAGTGATTTTGCCGAACACCAAATATTCGACTAGGCTCTCGGCCGAAGCGCCGAATATTCGGCAACACTTTCGCGGGTGACAGGTTCCAACCAGCATCATTGAAGTGCGTGCGGTACAACGTTATGGGCGTATTTATTTCATTTGCGAGTAGGTATAATTTGTTGATTTTTCCATCACATTGTGTTACTTATTTGTAGTGTGTAACACGTCTGTTGGTTCGCGAAATGCTTCACGAAATGGTATCATCATAAAATATTACGAAATTTGTAATGAATACAATAAATATTAAATTCATATGCATTTTTTTCATGATTTGGTATTCGGTATTCGGGTGAATATATATTTGGCCGAATACCGAATTGTAAAAAAAGTAGCCGAATAGGCCGAATACCGAATAGTAGCCGAATATTCGTGGCATCTCTAATTGTTATGATATGAAAATGATTTAAATCCTGCTTGTATTAAATGTTTATGTCTGTACTTTGTTGGATGAGTTAAGGAGAATCCGTTTCAGTTCGCGTGGGTTGGCTTATATTACGGGATTGTTGATTAGATACTATAAACAAATTCTAGTCAATAACTTAAACAAAGTTGCATTCGGTAGCGTAACATTGGTTTTGTTCACATGACGCCCACACAACGCGAGAACTAGTAAGCCATGTAATAAATCTTCATTATTTGATGGGTAGGTCCGTACACTTCATTTTGATATTTTTCTAGTAGGCTCAGAGAGTTGTGCGGGCTTCGTGTAGATGGAACCATTGAAATTCGTAATAATTTCGACATTGTATAATGATTTAAAGATTTATAACTAATTTAGTGCCAACTCTTCAACATTATCGATCATACTGGTTATTTCTAGATTTTTATTCAGGTTTCCCATAAATTACTACTTCAGTAATTCCGTTTACATGAACAATAATTTCGGCGACCTCCGTGGTCCAGTGGAGACAGGCTGTCAAATAGCAATCCGTAGGTCGCGGGTTCAAATCCATATACATAGTATAATAGCGGCACATTCTACTGTGGAAGATACTCTCAGTTTCGCCCTGATGTAAGATTATGTTGATTGAAATGGCTTTAGCCGTGTTTGGTGGCCAGATCTGAATAGCCAGGAACCTCCCCACCTTCCTCTTTCACACCTCCTTCCCCTCCACATTACCTGAAGCTTCACAACATATCCCAATTGGGGATGCCACAGACTCACTGGCTGCAAGCGTTTGGGAGCAGTTGGGACTCTTGTGTGGTATTCAGATAAAAAGGGAACTTTCGCAAGTTTATTTTCCAGGATGTGAAAAATTGAACACATTTACACAATAGGTAGTTTTAATAAATTTTGTAATGTAAATCAAACAACTATTATTTTGTAAACTAACATTTTTATTAACAAAAAATCAGAGTGTGCAATTCACACGAGGTAGAAGTGAATCACTCAGAAAACTAAACTAGATAAGAGTGGGGAGACTACGAAGCACCGAACAAAAAGGAGACCGATTATTCTATCTCATTCTATCGCAGGCTAAATCCTACAGTTTGTCTCTTTTTAGTGTCGCTATTTTTCGTTTCATCGAGTTTAAAATCACAACGATGCTACACTTCAAAAAATACACTTATTGCTACGAAAGAATGACACGATTGATATTAAAAATATGCCTATATATATTTTAGGTTTTTTTTAAATATCTTTGCGATTGTACGTATTATTAAAACGAGCCAAGATTGTCCACGGCACTGATTTAGTTATCTTTAGTTTGAGTAGCAACATGTAACGATTCCGTTTCTGAAGCAAAGTACTCATTATTTGAAGACATTCCCGTCAAGAGGGATGAGCATAAAGTACTGGAAGCGGAATTATACCTGAATTTGAATTGAAATGACTTCATTAGAGGCATCTGTCCCCATCCACTTCCTTCTTTACTGCCGCAGCCTCCGAACACCACGGATTATTGCCCGATCTTGTGGTCATCGATGTCCGACTTTAACTTAATATAAGAGGTATTCGAAAGAATTATTATAAAATCATTTTATTTTTGGATTGTCGAAAAGAGAAGTTCTTTTTTTACGACGCAAAAGAGCGTGTGTTATTATTTCCGAAGTTTCAATGTCTCTCAACAAATGTTGTTATTACAGATAGTTATATGTAGTTTCAATGTGTCTAAACAGACGTCAGTAAAGTCGTAGGTATTATGTCAGAGAGATAACTGTCGCCCGTTCGAATTTAATACCTAAACGGTTACAAAGATCGCCGATGATATCCGATCAAGAGGTGGGCACCTTCAGTGACCATTTCTCCTGCCGCAGATTAACACAGACGGACTTTAGAACGGACGTAAAGTCCAGTTAAATAGTATTCATTGTAAATACGACGAAAATAAACACAACTCGTGACCTGACGTTAGGCAACAGGTTATGCTTATTTACGTTATACGTGTTTATTTTTATTTATTAAGTCGCTGAGAATTTATGAATTTCCAATAAGTACCTACCTACTGTATTCTGCCTCTGTCAGACCACGTTATATGCACGCTATACTTTCGTGGCTAAGCCTATTTCAGCTTATCGCTCGTTATTCACTCCCATCGATAATGAGCGATATATTTATGAATGATTCCAAGTCCAAAAATGCTGTATGGTATGTGGGACAGAACAAGGGAGAGATTATAAATTAATTTATAAACTCATCGTTAATTATTTTCAAAAATATCTTCCTTGGTGTTAAAACCTCTGTACCTCTCTAAAATCGTGATTAATTTTTGGGTTATTATGTCTTGTCGAGTTTCCTCCTTCTTTAGCACATGTTTTGGGTAGCATAGTGTTACAGGGTCATCTAATACCAGACAACCTCTGCTATGGCATCTAATGATGAATACGTTAACGCTGTCCGAAACGTTGACTAAAAAGGTGAAAACATAACACAGTATAATAACCCAAAAAATAGACAGGATAATACTTTTAGCTGTGAAAATCACTTATCATATCCACCAACCTAATGTTCCAACATTTTGGATGAAATAAAAGCAAAGTAGGTACTTCACCTAAGTAGTTATCACGCCTAAGACTGTATTCATAAAAATATTATTTCGGGTAAAATACAAAATCTGGGTGTAATAATAAATTCAAAAAACGTTAAAATTTCAGAAAGTCATGGAAAAAATAGTCGACACCATTTTTCTAGCGAAATTAGTGCCTTTCGATCTCTCAATCGGATCAACAATCCCACGATTTGTTGATGACTTCCTGGTTATTAATATCTTGTATAAATTGCTTGATTTAAAAAAAAATCTGCTTAGACTTATACATTTTCCAGCACTAATGATAAGTACCCCACCCAGCGTCCAATCAACTGATAAATCTTCCTTCAGCGCTGTGCGTTACATAAAAACTGTTGATCAAATTATAAAATCGGCCACGTATGACAGTCCTGGAATGATGCATGGCTTCGCAGCGGCCATTACCTAATAAGGTTGGTGTTAACTGCCTACACACTACCGATACAATGTCCTATAATATTATTCTACTGAGCCATCCTATGGCTTCGCAGCAAAAATCAACTGATATATGTATATACTACAATAATAATTATCAATTATCTGACGCAGTTTGTGTATTTTTCTTTGTCTTTATATACCTACTAATTAATTTGATGGTTCGGGTTAAAGCCATATGCTGAAAGCAATACAAAATCATATGTTTAAAATTGGTTCGCTTTTTAGATGCCTCAATTAAATACTGCAAGTATCTAAGTAGAACATATTTTTGCCTTTTATTTGATTAGTTTACTATATTTGATTATTTTACCTTTTATATTAATAGAATATTTTTTTGATTAGTCTTTTTATAGGCTCAGAAAACATAAAGTATCAGGCCAATAAAAACCAGTGGGGCGGTCCGTGAGTTTTCAGTCAACTAGAGTGCTAAGGATGAAAAATATGACGTTATTGAATTATTTTTTTTTTCAAAATTTCAATATTTGTATGAAGACTTTCAGAATTCTTTCAGTTTAGGGATGCGCAGCATCCACATTTCTGTTCAAGTTCGTAACACCACATTTTAATCATAAATTTTTGGGTTCCAAAATTTTTATTTTTATTTTGTCTATTATTATTTTTTTTCTCTGTTAATTTTTCAACCTAATTTTATTTATTTTTTAATTTACACATCTGTTTTAATTTATATATTTGTATAAAATACATGAGATCTTAACACTAAATCTTTATTCTTCGTTTCTGTATTTCGAAATTTTAATTTTGATTTTAATTTTTCTTTAAAATAAGATTTTTTTTGTCCCTTTATTTTTCACTGACTTTTATGTACCTATTTCTTAATTTTTATTTTGTATGTTTATTATCTGTTTCAATAGAAAAGTATTTTTTAATTCCTATATAAAATATTAAATGTATGACTACCACAATATGGGCATTAGCCTAGTGTGGTAGTAAAAAAAAATCTGCAACAAATTATGAAATAAAAATAAATAAAATAAAAGTATATCTTCATACAAAAAGTTAAAATTTTTTAAAATTCGTTTTCAGCTAAAACAGCATCAAAAAAGACCTATTTTCCAATCTTAGCGCTCTAGCTCACTGATAAAAACCTCTTTAATTTTTAAAATCTACTACTTACGAACCCCTTTTCGGTTATGGTTTTATTGTATAACGTGTAAAATTTACTTCTTTAGAAAATGTTCGTAAAACATTGAAATATTTATGCCTGAAATTCACAAAATAAAATAAAACACGATTTTTGGCGGTGTTTTTTTTTTCTTGAATAAATCAATAATGATGGCAATATGAATAAATTAAACTTGAATTAAAACCTTGATGCCATCCACAAAATGAGTGTTAGCGGCCAGTTTCCGAATTTTACACGCCGCGATGCATTGGTAAAATTGATTTTTACGAAAATGTTGCTACTCAATTTCTAACCTGTGAAAAATGAACTAATTAAAAATGAAATAGGTAATATTATTAGTTACGGTAACGCCAAGTAAATTGATCTAATGTGTGATAATATTTCTGGGAACGATTCCAAGGTTTCATTGTTACCCGCGCGTTAATCTAATTTAGGAGAAAAGAGGAATAATAATAATAATAATGCGGTTCTTGAAGTGGCCCAGATTATATGAGGGAGGAAAAACAGATCCCGGTAGCTCATTCGACATACACAGAAACGACCCGTTCTTATGAAGTCAACATCAACTGTGAACGAGTGTTCCACTGGTGCCCGTCAGTTTCATACACACGCACCGGTGCACCGGGATCAATGCTGCTAGCCCCTTTGATTAGGCTAAAATGTCCGTAGAAAAGACTCAGCATGCCCACAATGCGTCTGTGCGATGGAATTAAAATTAGTCTATTAACGGAGTCTGAATCAATTAGATTTATCGAGTACTGTGGTAGGGATGTCGAAAGTGAAAAAAATATCGATATATCGATGTATCGATATTTATTAAAATATCAATATCGACGTCCATATATCGAGGAAAAAATATCGATATATCGGTCAAATTTTCAAGAGATTTAGCGTTTTTAAAATAATAGTGTATTCAGCTCAATATTATCAATAGTAATATTTGTACACAATTTGCTTTTTTTAATTTACAAAAATCTCAATAAAAATGAAGGTATTTTTATCACTATTCATTTTTATTACGTAATAATTACAAAAATATCAAAAACTGAAAAGCTGTCTTCCAACTTATATGTAAACTGAGACGCATACAAAGTTTGTATGCGTCTCAGTAACATTCTATTGGCGTATTAATCTGTTAAAAAGGACTTCGTGTTTGAAACAAGGTAAAGTCAATAATCATAGACAATTGGGAACCAACAAGTAGGAGTGGCTTAGAAAAAAATGGCGAAAAATAGCATACATTTCTATGTATGTACCTACACACATGAGATAGTATTAGTGATCACGAATACTAATGCAAAGACAAAATAGATTTGTAAGCAATTAATAGTTAAAATTTCAATCGCCAGATGTCATGACCCAATACAGTTACTTTTTTTCCTATACGGTTTTGGATTCTAGTGACTTTAAATACATAAATTAAAAAAATATATCGTTTTTGATACAATTTTCGATATTGGATATTTTGTATCGATATATCAGGTCAAAATATATAGGCTAAAAATATCGATATATTGAATTAAAAATATCGATATATCGATACTTTTTCAACAAGCCTATACGGTGGGGCTCCAGCCCGGAGATGGCTCCTATATTCAACTGTCGGGCGTACTTAAAAGCAGTTGACTATTGAAGAATCTGCTAGCCCTTTTCAAGAGGTCCAGTGCCTTGAAAGCAATATTTACTCGGGCTTCTTGAGCCGGTCTGATATACAGATGTCCCAAAAGAAAATATATATTTGTTTTGCTTTCTGTGTGAACGCAACTTTTCCGGAGGGCGCGGGGGGTATGTCAATCAGTAGTCTGGCGCTTGGGAATTTAGTCGCTATGAAGCATTTCTCGGGAGCGACCGCGCGTTGTGCGTGCGTGAGTTTTACAAAAATGGTGATTCGACGAATGGTGATTGGTGATTTAGCAATATTTGAGGTTTTAGTCAATTCAATGATATAAATTCCCAAATTGTGCATTTTAGTATTTAATAAACATTTTTTCGATAGAACCCTTACTTTTTTTTAATCGATCCACTAAATGTAAACTTTCTTTTGGGACACCCTGTACTAATTCCAAGAATTTCAATGTAGTCTTATTGGGAGGGTACTTCTATCAAATTTCACCAGCCAGTCATTGATCTCCCTCTTTGCCGAAATTAGACACGCTTTTGTGACGGGTTTCTGAGACGTTGAAACTGATCAGGTTGGCCTTACCCAAGGCACGAACCTTCCTGAGGTGGTGGTCAACTTTTTGTTTCAAAACTTCCCGAACTGTTTGGAAATCATAAGTTCTAGCTGCCGTCTGCATAGCAATGAATTGGTACGTATTCAACGAGATAGTTGATGTGAGAGAGTACAGAAAAAAGGTGACCGGACAACACAGAATAAATTCAACTCAACGCCTCCCTTAGAAAAGTAATTAAATGCGATGAAAAAAAATTGGATAAAAAGGTTGCATTAGTTAAGATTATTGGCTTTTTTTCATTTTTTTCATAGCTTTTAATGACTTTTCAAAGAGGTATTAAGTTAAGTTGATTCTGAGTTAGCATGGAACCCAGAAACACATGTTATAAACTGTTAACATTAGAATAAAACATATTAATGTTTAATGGACAACATGATTAGACGTTTGTAGCAGAAAGAGCGGTATAAAACTGGACAAAATAATTATTGTGATTTATTTTTTGAGTGTTATGATGTGTTGCGCTACCTCCTTCCAAAGCTAAAGTTTCGGACAGCTTTACAGTATCCATCATCAGGACAGGTGTGTAATTGATAGTTGTAATGTGGGTGCTTATGTAAGTAGATCCCAATTCGTTTTGTCAACTCCATTCCTAAAAGAGCTGGTATAACAATATAATTTAAAATGGTTTTCTGCATTTAGTTTGGGTAGACACTGCAGTGCTGTCCGAAACGTTAGCTAAAAATGTAGGTATGTAGCGCAACGACATTACACCCCATAAATCACATTAATTAACTTTCTTGTACTAATCTCTGTTTTTCCGCTTTTCGTTTTGATGTTTTTTTTCCATTATTATTTTCTTTTGTCTTTTCTTTTTATTTCTTTTATTTTCTCTGTTCTGTATTTCTTTTACATTTTATTAACATTTTTTCCAAAATATATGTTCTTTGGTATAAGTACATAAAATATATGTTCTTTGGTATAAGTACATAAAATATATGTTCTTTGATATAAGTACATAAAATGTAATAATGTGTATATTTGATGTACCTGTCTCAATTTAAAAAAAAAGTAAATGTCAAAAGAACCCGTTGACAAACTGATATCAATCAGTTTAACGGGACTTAATTTAAAAATGTAAAAAACTGTAAATAAATAATAAACGAATTTTATTAATAATAAAAAATAAAAAATATCTTGCTTTAAAAAAAAAAGTTTTCCAGTTTTACATCGCTCTTTATCGGTTACAAACGTCTAAATCTTTCCATTAAACATTAATATTTTTATTTTCACTGTATAATTATTTTTATTCTAAAGTTAATCATTTATGACACGTTATTGTGGACAGTCTCCAACGCTGTTTTTGATGTACCTCAACGATCTCGTTGAATATTACCAATTCATTGCCGTGCTGCCGACATTTTGCACTTATGATATCCGATTGGCCGTGAATTTCTGGACAAAATCAGTCTAAGAAGAAACAAATAAATAAAATAGTGGTTTGTGTAATGAATGTTTTTCCTATCCGTCCTTAGTAATAGGCACCCAACAGGAAATATTATCACACGGTTCATTCCTACGCAGGTACGCATGTATTTGAAGGCATATTCCTCTCAGATTGACATCGGATTACCGCAGATACAATGGAGTATATTATTTAGACTTTAAAGTCATATCCGGAAAAAGTCAATCTAAGAAGAGAAAATAAATAAATAAAATAGTTATATTTGCTGAATAAATGTGATTCTTCTCCGCCCTTAAACGGTAAACAAAAAACAATAATAGGTATATATTTTTTTAAATTATTTATTTACATTACAATTTATACAATATACCCACAAATACATATATATATTTTTTGTATATACCACCTCACTAGGCTGAGACTGTTCTGAGGTGGCAGGAACTTAATTTAATTTTGATATCTTAATCTTGGAAGATAAAAAATATAATTTTAATTTAAATAGATAAATGAAATTAAAGAAAAATATAAAGAAGTGAAAAAAAGATATGAGATAAATAGATGAAAATAGTTAAGAAGAAAAGGGAACAAATACAGGCAAAAATACAAATTGAGTGAGTTGTTTGATCAAGTTATCTGCATGCAGTATGTAATACCCTTGTTTACTACCCACGTATGAATTTTGCGTTTTAGATTTTTTGTCACTAGAATATCTTTTATATCTTTTTCAATTTAATTAAAACATTTTGGAGCCAAATTGTGATAATGTCTTTGTCCAAATGTAGTATTTGTTTTAGGTATATAACAGGAAATATCATCACCGGTCAGTGGTTGAGTGGGCATCGCGTTTGGGTTCCACCCGGGCGTCCCGTGTTCGATTCTTCAGCTGGCTAAGTCCTCCATCACAACACAAGCAACATTTTCAGCTTTCTGTGGTGGTAGTAGGACATTTTCAAACATTGTTGGGTTATTCGTAACCTGGGAATGTTTCTTTCTTTAAAAAAAAAAAAATTAAAAAAATAAAAGTTATATTTGCTGAATGAATGTGTTTCAGTAATAGGTATATAACAGGAAATATGATCACATGGTTAATTCCTACGAAGGTACGCATGTGTTAGAAGGCATATTCTTTTCAGACAGTTTTGCCGTACTGGCAACATTGATCTCAAATATCTTCTCTTTGGTTAGGAATTCCAAATTCAAATTTATACAGCTATTTACTCATGTATTTGTGTTTCGAAAATTATAATTCATTTGTTTTTTCCTTAATTGTTTTTTTTTCTTTGCGTCACTTAGTTTACAAAATGGAAAACTTGAAATATCGCGTTATTTACGAGTACGAGTTCCACCGTGGCACCAGTGCTGCAGAAACGGCTCGAAGGATTAATGATGTGTATGGCGACGGTGCCGCAAAAGAAAACACAGTGCGTTTTTGGTTCCAACGTTTTCGTTCTGGAAATTTCGACCTGTAGAACAAGCCCCGTGGACGGTCGGAGACCAAAGTTGATAATGAAGAATTGAAGGCTATTGTGGAAGCGGATCCATAGCAAACCACGCCCGAGTTAGCTGCAGGCTGCGGTGTTAGTGATAAAACTATTTTAATCCACTTGAAGCAAATTGGGAAGGTGAAAAAGCTTGAAAGGTGTGTACCTCACGAATTGAGTGAAGCAAATCAACAAACGCGCGTTGACCGCTAGACCACACACTGCACGACAGACGGCTGCCAAATTAGAGGAGCTTCAATTGGAATGTCTAAGACATCCACCGTACTCTCCTGACCTTGCACCAACAGATTACCATTTTTTTCGAAATTTGGATAACTTCTTGCAAGGGAAAAAATTCAACTCCGATGGGGCAGTCCAAACCGCCTTCAAAGATTTTATTGATTCCCGTTAGTAAAGGGATCGATGAACTACCTATGAGATGGCAAAAGTGCATAGATAGCAATGGTTCATACTTAATCAACTTTATGTTCCTCCCATACAAAACGGCAATTTCACATGTAAGGACCTAATATATTATTTAGACTATCAATCTAAGAATCTAAGAATAGGAAACAAATAATAAAATAATTATATCTGCTGAATGAATGTGTTTCAGTAATAGATATATAACAGAAAATATGATCACGCGGTTCATTCCTATGAAGATACGCGTGTGTTTGAAGGTATATTGTCTTCAGATTGATATCGGATTACCGCAGAGACAATGAAGTATATTGTTTCGATCATAGGTTCTCAACATGGGCGATAACGCCCCCTGTGGGCGTTTTAGACATTCAGGGGGGCGGTAGAAGATCAAGAGAAAATTGGGGGGCGTTTTATACTTTCAGGGGGGGTGGTAGGAGTCCCAGAGAAAACCATCCAATCCCGCCCCATCCCATATCCCATTACGCCCCCCCCGTTGTGGTAAATGTAATCGTGAAAATAGTTTTTCCAAATCGACGACGAGATGGTAAGCAATAGCTGTTGGGGGGCGCTGGAAAAAAAATATTCTCAATGTGGGCGGTGGGCGAAAAAAGGTTGAGAATCTATGGTTTAGACCAGCGGTCGTCACACTTTTCTGGTCAAGGGCCACATAGGACAATGTGAGGTATCACCGCGGGCCGCACACTTATGATTTCGGGGGGGGGTACTTTTTGTGTAGTTCTGTAATGGAATTTTTCAGTTCAATTTTCATCCACTTCCCGAACTACCGAAATGCGTGAATTTTCGCGCACGTCATAAAAATGATTACAATACATACCTACAATGACAAAAATTAACCAATATTAAAGCTTACTTTGCTTTATTAGTACATGATTATCGTATTTTTTTGTCTTTTTTATTCCATATTTTTTTACCTGCCCACGCCTTCACTGTGCCATCTCAACGCCCTCTAATTTATTCTGGGTCTTCTACTGCCCCCCCTGAAAGTTTCAAACGACCACAAGGGGGCGTTATCGCCCACGTTAAGAACTTATGACGTACACTATGCGCGCGTTCAAAATCGATTTATGATGTGTTCAAAAACCAGCTGGGCGTTCTAAAATCAAATGTCAATCAATTACCTGAAACCAACATTTTAAAATCAGAAGGGTAGGGTATACACGTACACAAAATATTTGAAAAAAAAAAGGATAATATAATTGTACATGAAAAAAAAATATTTAAAAAGAAAACGGCAGATATTTGTGCGGGCCGCACAAATACCTGCCGCGGGCCGCAGTTTGACGACCACGGGTTTAGACTATCAATCCAAGAATCTAAGAAGAGGACACAAATAAATAAAATATTACAATTATGTTTGCTGAATAAATGTGATTCCTCTCCGTCCTTAGTGATAGGTACCTAGGAACAATCATCACACGGTTCATTCGTACGAAGGTTCGCATGTGTTTGAAGGCATATTCTCTTCAGCTTGACATTGGAGTATATTGTTTAGTCTATCAATCTAAGAAGAGGAAACAAATAAATAAAATAATTATATTTGCTGAATGAATGTGTTTCAGTAATAGATATACAAGGTGTCCGAAAACTCGTAGTACAAGCGGGAAACTGGGGAATCCTCATCACATTTGGAGTCGATTATTTGGTATAATTTTTTTTGATTTGAGCTTTCGTTTTCGAGTAAATTGAGTCAGAAGTTGATTTTTTTTTTGGTCAAATTCTTATAAATTATTACTGACGTTCATAGTACCTAACTAATAAAAACTAATTAAAAGAAAACAAACAAAGAAATCCGGATTTAAAGCATTATTTTGAAATTATTCATAATTTTATTCCGTGTAGTACGGTCGTTTCACGGTTAAAAACAGCTGTTCATTATTTTCGCGCTTCAAAGTCAAAGTGCAATGCGAAATTTGCTGTCCCTTTCTGCGCTCGGTTCGATCAACACAATAGAAGGGGTAAGCTACTAATGGCTTGGCCTTGAACTGTGAACTTGCGAACCAAATTCTGTACGGAAGCAAGTCCAAAAAGGTAAATGTTCAGGAGATGTTGTATGATAGATAACAAAAAAAAAAAAACTAATTATTTACTCAATTAGTTTTGTTTTAAGAAGGAGCAAAAACGAAATTTTTATAGTAAAGCCATTAAAAATAATTGTTTAAAAAAAAACGCTGACTTGAGTCAACTTTTCAATTTGGGAGGCGGGAATGAGTACCGCCGCCCCGGGAACCTTTATTGGATAACCAACACCTCTGCCATAGGTCACCCCAAGTGGTTCGCTACGTTTGGTGATTTAGCAGGGGTGCCGGGTTCATGGGGTGAGGTTTGTCTAGGTCTTGCAGGCGGATGACCAGGACATGCTGAACCCTAGATTCCTACCCACCCCTTAAACCCTTTTCCTTCCCAGAACTCTCCTCTCCTTCCCTTCCTTAAAAAACCCTCCACACAGCATCCCCAAAGATGACATAGGCCCCGAGGGAAATTATTTTCCTCGGGGCCTCTTGTGTGGAGCTCATGTAAAAAAAAACAAAAACATGGACTTGAGTCCTACTGCCTCTAAATGAAGTGGACTATTTTGTTATGACATGTGGTGTATTATAAAAGGAATAAAGTCCATGGTACACCCTTCTGCTTCTAAGATAGTTGTTGCATCATGGTACTTGCATCCACATGCAATTTTGAAAATCGTATTTTTTCTTCATAATGGGACTTTCATCTTTCTGCCACTGATAAACATGATAATTTACTTCAAGTAAATTATCATGTTTTACTTCACGTAAAACGTATTTACTTCAAGTAAATTATCATCAAAAACTCATTTCTTCAAATTTCGGACTTGGACCGTTTTATCCTCGGGATCGCGTCGAATTCATTCAAAAATACAAGGAGAGAGTTCCCCCGTGCGTCTCCTTTTAGCACCGTTTTAAAAAACGAAACAGCGCTATTTCACTCGAGTTGTATGCAAACAGTTCCGTGTTCTGGACCGCCCAATTAGTTTGTATCAGTTTGTATTTACGCTTTGACGTGGGATGTTTCTTGTGTTTTATTTGAAACGTAAATAATAGTGCATTATTAATTATAGCGTAACATTGTGACTCTTGTTATTTTCTTTGTGTGATTAATTGTGAATGAAATTAATTGAATTATTACTTAGTGAGTAATCTGTTATTTATACCAGGGCGGGAAAGCGGTGTGTACCCTCCAATGTAGTTGTGATAAAGTTGAACAATTAGTGACAAATGTTTGTGATGTGTTTTTGGATTTGAAAACATTGCAACCAGATGCGGAGCTGCCACACAATAAAATAAATTGGTACGCTAATTATTATTTATGCATTAAACCGCTTACTCGTTAATACGGATCCAAACAGTTAGATTTAGCTTTATTATTACGAAAAGTGAGTATTTATGTCGGGGGAGACCAAAAAACATGCAAAAAATATGCATTTAACATTTTAATTTTGTTAAAATTTCACTTGCGCGGTAACGCCATGTTTATTCATTGTTTTTATTTTAACATTTCATCAATGCTGCCAATCATAGAAAAATATTTTTGCGTAAAACAAAGTGAATGCATCATTGACAAGTTTGTACCTGTATTTATAACAGTAGAACATTGAAAGAAATGATAAGTTTTAAGATTTTCACGGCCAAAAGCATTTTCGTTATTTGTTTTTGGGGTGTTATGCCGTGTTGCGCTACCTCCTTCTTTAGCCAACGTTTCGGACATCGTTGGCTAAAGAAGGAGGTAGCGCAACACGGCATAACACCCCAAAAAACAAATAACGAAAATTGAAAGAAATGTATTAAAATAATTACACAAACAAACAAACAAAGCATTCAAAACCTGGGATGTTTTTTAAAAGTATGATGAAAAGCGAATTTATTTTAGAGAATTTATTTTATAAGATTGGTACTTCCGACAAATGTCATATTTGATTGTCTATTAGTTAAAAAAGGAACATTCCGTATTATCCGTGCATCAAACTGCGACAACACGAACGTTCCGTGTTATCCGTGAGGTGGACTAACTGCATATTTACCCGCTAATTAACCATATTGTAATGCCTAGAAGAGGTGGGAGAATAAATTATTAAGATGAAAATAAATAAACTATGGACACGAAAAGAGATTAAGCAACTTATAAATAATTTTAGAATAACATCTTCCATCTGTCATCATGACATTTCCGCTTTTCAAAAATTTTAACCCTAAAAAGCCGAAATGTTTTTAAAATAATTTTTTTTTCTTAATTTTAAATTTAAAAATGCTTAAATTGAAAATCTTTATGTTTATTTGGGTTCTCTATGTGATGTAGGTTCACCAGTTTTCCGCTTGTACTACGAGTTTCCGGACACCGTGTATAACAGGAAATATGATCACGCGGTTCATTCCAACGAAGGTACGCATTTCTTTGAAGGCATATTCTCTTCCGATTGACATCGGAGTACCGCAGAGACAATGGGGTATATTGTTTAGTCTATCAATTCTAAGAATCTAAGAAGAGAAAACAAATAAATAAAATAGTTATACTTGCTGAATAAATGTGATTCCTCTCCGTCCTTAGTAATAGGTACCTAACATGAAATATCGTCAAGCGGTTCATTCCTACGAAGGTACGCGTGTGTTTGAAGGCATATTCTCTTCAGATTGACATCGGAGTACCGCAGAGACAATGGAGTATCGAAAGCCGAACGCCGAATCAACACATAATATAGTATTTTGCCAGCGCAACGTGTCCCCGGGTAGTAATGGGTCGCGGTCCTTACACGGTCCCGTATTGTATGCTTTATTGCGGCGGCCGCGGCCCCGGGGTAATAATTCCGCCAGGATAATACTTCTGCGGGGCTTTCAAGGGAGATTTATTGCCTTTTATATCAAAACGCTGTAACTGTTTACGTGGAGACAGTCCTGTGCTCATGCAGTTGATCGCCAGTGCTGGCCAGTGGGCAGTAAACACTGCGATCAAGGCAATTCTACTTATATTTACAACACTAATAAGATAGTTATTTTAATTTTTAACTTAATGAGAAAAACCTCAAATTGTAATTTTTAAAACCACTGGAGCGATTTTTGCCATATATTGGCGCCATTTGAAAGGTCTACGATTGCTTTCCGGATAAAAAAGGCAATTATCTCCTTGATTCGGCAATTTTTTTTTCAATATTTGTAGCTTCCACGTTTGTTATTTTAGGCTTAAAACGAAGCTATTGAGATGTTTTATCTATTATGACTATGAATGTCGCAAATCCGAGCTTCGTAGACTATTTTATAACGATGTTAAAAACATATTTAAAAAAATAATTTTTTCACGCTGAATTTCTGATCAGCTGTTTCCGATTAAAATTAAGTCCTTTTTCCATAGATATGCACCTTTAATTATCAAGTATATATACCACAGAAAATATATTATAGAAATCGAAAACATTCTCTGTTGACTCGAATAAGTACCTCTCACGGCAGTTTCAAAGTAACAATCAACAACCACGCAGGATTCGCGCGATTATAAACTTGACGATTTTTTTATAAATACTATAAGTATGAGATACACGGTAAATACAGGTTAATTCATTGGCTATATAGCACTATAAAAACTTTTTACGTCTCCATGCTAAAATTCGAAGGTATGATTTTTTTAATATTGGCGAAAAATTTAAAAAGCGATCTTCTGAAAATCTCGAGCAAACGAAGAAAAAAGTTTTAAAATGCGTTGTCGCTCATGTGGTTAACGACTTTTGTAAAAAAGACTTTAGAAAGAAGTAGATTTTTTGTTTTAAATAAAGCACCTTTCGATAAATTAAATCCATCGATTTATTGCTATTTTAAAATGTACATGTTACCAACATATAATGAGATTCCCCACCCAACGGACAAAGGTCTATTAATTACTTTATGTTTTCCATGCAAGAAATGATCGAGAAGTGATAATTTTAAGCTAGACCAGAGTTTATAGGTATAGATTTATTCCTTTGTCCATTGGAAAGTAAGAAAGTTCATTTAAGATAATTATACATTAGTCACACTTAAGTACTGGCGCCATCTATGACTCAAATACATTAAATTGTATTGAATTGAAATTCATAATTAGTTTTAAACTTAGCTCCAGAAACCTAAACACTTTAATGAATTTACTCATTCAGTTAAAAATAAAATAAAATATTCATCCTAGACTTGAAGAAAAGACACTAGATGTCGCATATTAAATAAAAGATGGATTAATTTATGCAAGCCACCACCAAGACAGCATTTAGTTCTGGTTCTATCTTGCAATCACACTTAAGATACTCATAACAGTCAATAAAAGAAGGATTAATTTATGCAAGCCACCACCAAGATAGCATTTAGTTCTGGTTCTATCTTGCAATCACACTTAAGATACTCATAACAGTCAATAAAAGAAGGATTAATTTATGCAAGCCACCACCAAGATAGCATTTAGTTCTGGTTCTATCTTGCAATCACACTTAAGATACTCATAACAGTCAATAAAAGATGGATTAATTTATGCAAGCCACCACCATGATAGCATTTAGTTCTGGTTCAATCTTGCAATCACACTTAAGATACTCATAACAGTCAATAAAAGATGGATTAATTTATGCAAGCCACCACCAAGACAGCATTTAGTTCTGGTTCTATCTTGCAATCACACTTAAGATACTCATAACAGTCAATAAAAATATGCGTTAAGAAAATGAAAATAATGTTGATAGTCCTTGGTCGAAGAATGATACAGTTAAATATGACCGAATCGAGTAGGGACACATTAGCTCAGTTGGTAGAGCACTGGCAAGTAATAGATCCTGGGTTCGAGTCCCAGATGTGACCGTATCTTTTTCTGATTTTTCTGTTTCAGATTTTCGATTGAGTTTCGCTAATATTGTCTTCATTATTTAAATATTACATTTAATGTAGTCCTATTTTTGGATGAAAGGTTTAGTAATCAATTTTTAAAATTTCTAGATATTTCATGATCGAGGGGAAAATATCTCGACTGGTCGCTGGTTCAAATCCCGGCGTTAGAAAATAGAATTTATTTAATTAATTCGTCATAAAAAATAATATATCGCAATTTTCAGAGTGGAAGATATTTTCGAATCGCCACGCGCCGGCCGTGGTGTAAGACCACCATTCAGAATTGATACGTTGCTTGAAATGGCGTTAGCCGTGTTTAGTGACCAGATACTTCCTCACCTTCCGCTTCCCTATTTTCTTCCCCTCCCTAGCACTATCAGCTTCACAACATACCCTAATTGGAGATGCCATAGTCTCACTGGCTCCAGATGGTTGGGAGCAGTCAAGACTCGTGTTGCGTCAAAGTTTAAAGTCAAGGAAAAGTTAATTACCACGACAGGGATGTGAATATTGACTATGTAGGTTCTCTACGGTAGTATAGCTATGTTCTAACTCGGTTCCATGACAACTCAGAATCAACTTAACTCAACATTTCTTTGAAAAGCTATTAAACTATAAAAAATAATAAAAAATAGCCCATAACCTAATCTAACCTAACCTATATAACCATTTTTTCTTCACTTTTAATGACTTTCAAAGTAGGTTTTTGAGTTGAGTTCATTCTGAGTTGTCCGGTCACCTTCTAACTCACAGGTATTATTTAACTACGAAGGTAAATAACGCTACGGTATGATGAACAATTTCTCTCCACTTTTTTTTTTTTTTTTAACAAGCCGTGAGTTGACTAATTAATTTAAATTTTTTCTTTTGATTCACATCCATTGAAAAAAAATGATACCACGATGGCAGTGGAAATACTTTAAGAAAATTCCGTTCGTGATTTTTTCCCTCTTCATTGCATGATTTTCCAGTTCATTTAATTTGATATAATAATTGCATGTTACACATCAATAATTTGTTCCAATTACTAAATTCCAGTATAATAAGATTGTGACTAAGTTAGTCGAAACAAGGTCTATTTAATGAACCATAGAATAAAATATAATACGACAAATTAAAATAATAAATTATTACAAATGACTTATTAGCAATAATTTTCCAATCGGGCCCAAAGCAGCTTAATCTCTCATCTGTGACTCGCCGCGCCGGTGGCCACAAAAAATATTTTTCTTTTTAAATGCGATTTGAACCCTTATGTATAAAGAATCCATTTGGGAGGCGGAAATGGGTACCGCCGCCCCGGAAACCTTAATTGGATAACCAACACCTCTGCCGTAGGTTACCCCTAGTGGTTCGCTACGTTTGATGATTTAGCAGGAGTGCCCGGGGTCTCTCCTTCCTTTCCTTAAAAAACCCTCCACACAGCATCCCCAAAGATGACACAGGCCCCGAGGGAAATTATTTTCCTCAGGGCCTCCTGTGTGTAGAGTTCCCAGATCAAAAAATCAAAATCCCGGAGAAAATTCCTGACATTCGATAAAAATTCCGGACTTTCTTGTAAATCTACGGGGGAGGGGGGGGGGGGGTGAACCCAATGGTCAAAAGAAAGGTACAGGCTTTCTGTAGTCTGTCAAGTCGATTCTCTTAACACAGTATAATTTAAAAAATATGACTTGCGAAATGTTATTAAAGATTCGGAAGTGTTGAACAATATTTTTGGGAGCATTAAATATCATTTGATGTTTTTACTTTGATTTGTAATAAAAATAATTTGGTTTATTTCATTTTTTCACTTAATTGTAGGAATTCCGGACTGTTTAGAATTCCCCCGCATTCCGGACAAAGACCGACGTACGGCAACTCTACCTGTGTGGAGCTCATGAAAAAAAACTGTATGAAGGACAAGATCAGAATCGCTTGCGCCTAGATCTTTATTGATATAACACTTTATTTGATTAATCTAGCTTCTCTGAATGATTTAAAATTAATTTTCTATGGCTTTTAGCAGATGTCAATGGCGGAATTGGTGACCAGACACCTCAGAATGAAACCAACTCAGAAGCACCCCAGAAAGGTCATTAAGAGCGATGATAAAAAAATTGGTTAAATACTCGTAGTTTAAGTTAGGTTAGGGTAACGGCTATTTTAAAATTATTTTTTCATAGCTTTTAATGATCTTTCTGAGGTGTTTCTGAGTTGGTTTCATTCTGAGTTGGCTTGGAACCGGCGGAATTATCGACATTTTACATATTCAAAATAGTATAAAAGAAATTATTTCTTAGAAAACTTCTTTGAATAGTTTTTTTCTTGTTGGGTATGATTCAGGTTGGTATAGAAATAATGAAATCAGTTTACATTTGTATGAATATATATATATATATATATATAAATATATATATATATTTTTTTTAAATTTTTCCAAAATGGGAATTTTTTTTTTAAAGTTAGCTAATCTGGGAAAACTTCTTACGATATGCATGAATAATAAGATATGGTAAACAAAAAACAATGGCAAAAAAAATTGCGTTGTGTTTATATTTATATTTGGACCGCGCGGTTTTCGAAATATCATCCCACGTTCAACAGGTTAATGCTTTTGAAACCCAGATAAGTAAGTTTTCAAAGCAAGCACGTACTATCAAGATTCATGCATATTCGACCTAATAAAGATGACTATGTATTTGAATTCTGCTACACGCCCCTGTGCGCTGCAGTTAGACCTCCCACGAATGAGCTAAGTTGAATCCAAGCCCATAATAATATACATTTTTTAAATTTTCTGATTTAACATGGCAGTTGGGTTGACAGTTGCCATTATTTAGTATTGATATTAAATTTTTTATTTATTTAATACAGGATTTTCGAATGGGCAAGATAACAGTAAAATGACTTGTTCTTACATTAAATTGAGCTATTCTGTACGTTGTTTAATAATATTTATTCTTTTAGTAAAAATAACAAATGACTGATTTCTCTAAATGAACAATAAACAGTGTTAATCTCATGTGTCCTCTCAGGTAAGTTTGGTCCTAAATGTTTTTTGCCCGTACAAAGTATAAATAAAACATCACAATATCTACATTGGTCAAATGCATTGTACGTATAATTTTTTATCAGTGATCGTCGAACCGTTTTTAAAACCGTAATTTTAAAAGTTCTCAACAATGATTACGATCACGGTACATAAAATGTATTTAAATTAGATTCTAAACATTTGTTTTATTTTTCTACTGACTTATGCAACTTTCAGAGTTTTTCGCAGTAGTTTGCGCCGGGATAGATGACTCCGTAAAAATAATAAGAGTTGATAATTTTAATTATAGAATAGGCCACTTGCATCACATTTAAAAAAAATTCCGGTTTAGGCAAATATTCTAAGACATTCTGTATTTTTTTTTAATCGTATTTTTGAAACCCTGGGGATTTTTTGAAAATTTCAATCCTAAAAATCAGACCATTTTTTATAAACCGGAAAGACGGGACATAATGTTATAGGTGCGAAAAAACGATAATTACATAGCCGAAAATCATTTAAAAAAAAGAACATTTTCCACACGAATGGCACAGGAAAATAACGAGGCATACCAAAAATATTACATCTCATAATAAGAATATTATAAATTTTGATTTTGTTAAAATCAGCACCATAACCATTAAACCTCTGAAACACCTACCGACATCTAAAATGTACGGGGTTCTCTTCATGACATCTGTCAAAAATTCAAACCAAATGATAAGTTCGCAGAGAACAAACATTAATGCGACAATAACCTGTCAATGACAGCTGTCGAGTTTTTGTTTTGCTCTCGAATAACTAATGTTTTTAAACAAGTTTTAGTAGTTTTTGCAGCATTTTGTCTGCTCGGGCGCAGGATCGAATTGCATGTGCCGCCGCAGTTTACGAAAACAACATGAATAACACGAAAAAAAGTGAAAAACTGATTATTAACGAACTTTTAACGTTTCTTCAAAATAAAATTGATGTCTTAGATAAACTAACTGCTGTGCAAATATGCTCCACACATTTCTCCGAAGACGCTGTGGAGGCAGCGAAAGATATTCTGTGCAGTGAAACAGTTGGGCGCAGAATTATGAGGAAAGGTGAAGGTAAGAAGTGCAAGAATCTATACGACATTATTAAAATACTGAAGGAAACAGAAAATGAAGCCCTACCAACCTTTGTGGCTCAGAATCTGCACAAATTACCGCCTGTAAATTTCGATCACATAGACGTAACATGTCTATTAAAAGATATCATGTTACTAAAGGGTGAACTTTTTACAATCCAATCGCAAATGTCCAAACAAAGCGATCTGGAAGTTTTGCGCTCTGAAATGGCCCTTTTAAGGGAAGAACTGAAAACAAACAATCACAACCATGTTCGAAATCAAGACGTAAATACATCGCCGTCCTTGAATTCATTAAAGGTCACCATACCAGTAGCACTAGAGAAGAACCGCTCGATCCCAAGCCCGCCACTTGAAGAATTACAATTTGACGATGCCCACTGCAGTAATGTGATAATACAGCACACGCCGCCTCTCTTGCATACCCCTAAACAATGGAATAAAATAGCTGCATCTAACTCTAATGCACAACAGAAACTATCACAGGTACAACACCCTGATTTAGCTCAAAATATACGCACACAATATGATAAAAATGCGTACAAATCAGTGACAACGAATTCTAATGCGGAAGGTTTTAAAACTGTTACCAGAAAACCACGTAGATCGAGAAATATAACAGGCACAGCAACGGATAACTCACTTAAAATAGCCGAACTAAAAACAACGCTCTACGTATCGAGGTTCGACAATAGTGTAACTGAGAATAATATTCGAAACTTTATTGATAGTAAAATAACAGCGAATAACATCCAAGTGGAAAAAATTACTCAACGAAATCCCACACAGTTTGGATACTTTAAGTTGACTATACCGAATAAGGATTTCAAAACCTACATGAACAAAGAATTTTGGCCAACAGGTACCGTTTTCCGAAAATTTATTGAAAAAAAATACAATGGAAAGGAACAAAATTAAAATAATCTCGATAAACTGCAAAAGCTTTAAAAGAAACATTAATTTCATTATAGATATGTGCGATATATACGATGTAATACTTTTGCAAGAAACGTGGCTATTACAAAACGAAACATAATCTATCCAAAATTCATCCAAATTTTCAGGGATGGGGCACATCTGCCGTAGATTTAGCTAACGGGCCGCTGAGGGGACGACCTTATGGAGGAGTCGCGGCACTTTGGAGGAATGAGTTGCAAGCTTCCGTAATACCATGTGGAGATGACCGCATCGCTGGTATTCAGATAACAACCAAAGGAGGGACAATATGTGTACTGACTGTCTACATGCCGGTGTGTCATGCGGACAACCTTACTGTCTTCACCAACTACCTATCCAAAATACATACGATCATTCAAGACAATGAATACTCTGAAACCATCGTGATGGGAGATTTCAACGCTCACCCATCTTCTGTATTTGGGAAAGAACTATCATTTTTCTACACTGAAAATAACTACAGTTGTATCGATATGGAAAGACTACCCAACGATACATATACATTTGTTAGTGATGCACACAATACCACTTCCTGGCTCGATCATTGTATATGCACTAATAATCTCAAGGACAAAATACATAATCTGCATATACACTACGATACTGACTGGTCCGATCACCGGCCGATATCTTGCATAATCGCTGCTGAAAACTTACCTGCTACCGTCTTTAATGCCCCGAAACAGCCTAATAATATAATATGGCGAAGGACTAACAACAAGAAAATCAATGAATATACGTCTGTGGCAGAAGCATTACTCCATGTAACATATCAAAGACACTCAGAATCCATATGTAATTCTGAGTCTACATGTGATAAATGCAATCATATGCAAAGCATGGACAATATGTACACAGATATCGTGGAAGCCCTAAGAAAGGCTGCCGACATTGTATTCTATCGGGAGAGCAGTCAAAGCGAACCAAAAACATATCGTCACATTTCTGGGTGGAATCCAAAAGTCAAGGAACACTACGAAAAATCGAGATCGGCATTGATGACGTGGATTCAAAACGGGAGACCATCACAAGGCCCCATTGCGGATGAAAGAAAACAGAAAAGGAAGGAGTTTAAAAGAGCCCTCAAAAACTGCCAAAGCTCTGCCGAACAAACAAAGATGGACGAAATCGTAAAATCGCTTGACACAAAACAGTTTGCTCAATTCTGGAAGAAAAGCAACAATCTGATCAAACCAAACGCTCGAATCGCCAGCCAAATTGACGGGTCCACAAATACGGAGGAAATTGCCAGGACATTTAGAAGAACCTTTGCAGATATTTCTGGAAACGAAGCACCGACTGATCCTGATATTATGGAATATGATGGACAAAACGTCTTCCTCTCTGAAAATAATATAATGAAGGCCATCAAAGCTACTAAGGCTGGTAAATCTCCGGGACATGATAGTTTAAGTATTGAACACATAAGGTACGGAGGTAGATACATACCTAAACTACTAAACATTCTGTTCAATGCAATCCTCAAACACAACCATCTACCGAGTGCAATGACGAAAACCATTATAACCCCGATCCTGAAATCAGGAAAGCCCGATATGACCAACTCCAGCAATTACCGGCCAATATCCCTGGCAACTATAATTGCAAGACTATTTGAAAGGGTAATTCTGATTGAAATAGAAGGTAAACTCAATTCTAAACACAATCAGATGGGCTTTAAGTACAGATTATCCACTAATATGGCAATATACTCCGCTAAGCAAATAATAGAATATTACAAGAAACGAAAAACTACTGTATACGGATGCTTCTTAAATCTGAGCAAAGCGTTCGACAGGGTCTGTCATAAAACCTTATGGGAGAAATTGAAAGCTAGAAATATACCTACTATGTATATCAACACACTATCCCGATGGCATTCTCAGCAGGAAAACGTTGTACGGTGGGCAAGTACGTACTCCCAACCGATATATTTGCGATCAGGAGTAAGGCAAGGAGGGTGTATGTCCCCAATCCTGTTCAATGTATACATGGACGAATTATCAAATCGCCTGGACACCAGGGCGGGCTGTCATATTAATAATTTATGCCTAAATCACATAAGTTATGCGGACGACATGATTCTCCTAGCTCCGTCGATCAAGGGGTTGAGAACATTATTAAAAATCTGTGAAGAATATGCAAATGACCACAACATGATGTACAACCCCAAGAAGACGGAACTAATCGCATTCCACCATGGAAAAAATCCCGAGAAAATGCTCCCTGTAAAACTTAATGAGGAAAATATAAACGCATCTAAGATTGTAAAATACTTGGGACACATTATTACTGAAGACCTCTCGGATGACGGTGATATTGAACGACAGCGGAGAAGTATCAGTATACTGTCTAATATGATTGCCCGAAGATTCTTCAAATGCAGTAACAATGTAAAAAAAACATTGTTCAATGCATTTTGCACTAACCTATACACATGTGAAACATGGTGTCACTACCGTACCAGCTCAATAGAACGACTGCGGATCCAATATAATGATGCTTGCAGAATTATATTTGGATACAGAAGATACAGCAGCGCATCTTCAATGTTTACGGAGCTAGGACTACACGGATTCGCCGGTCTGATGAGACACCGGGTCACTGGAGCCAGGATGCGGCTAATGGCTTCCGATAACAAAGTGGTGATCGCAGCCTTCCAGCACCAAGCGCCACTCCTGAGCGAGCGCTGGGCCCTAGCTCACTCCAGACCACGTCCTACATTATAATTGATTATTTATTTTATTTCTATTATCGCTCATGTCTTTTATATTTGTTTGTTCTATCTACTTTTTTTTTTTTACTTTATCTGTTGTGTAAATATGTACAAATTTATGGGACGTGTGGGATTGCACTATCCTCCCCACATCCTGGAATAAACATTATTATTATTGTTATTATTATTATTAAATCTAGTGAACGAATTCAAAAATTGGCCTGAAATCAAAGAGATGCCATATAAAAAAAATAATTCAGTGTGGAATTTTACAAAATTAATAGGAACATTTTCGGAGACAGGACATTTTCATGTAGTGACGTCACGAGCCCAAATAATGGATTTATTTATTTAAAAATAAAAATAAATGTACATTTCTATAAAATTTTACTAACATTTTTGTAATCTTAGTAAAAAGATCTATCCACATGATTTTTTCCAAGTCGTTATGAAATCCATGCAAGAGCCCTATTCTTCGATTTAAAAAAATGTTATTGCATTGCTTACGTGTACATATTTTTTATTACATAATATCAAATTATTATGCTAAAGGGTAATTCTTAATGTTTTTCGTAGTCCTCCCAACCAATGATTCCTGTGCTGAGGCAGACCAGGTTTTGTTGTACCTACTATTTGTTTCAGTCCCCTTGTTTTTGAAGTGAAAAGTTCTTTAGCACCGTTATGGTTTGAAACTCGATGAAACGAAAAATAGTGACGTATAGGATTTAGCATGCGAGAGAATTAGATAGTACAACCGGTCTCCTCTTTGTGCGGTACTTTGTAGCCTCCCCACTCTTGTCTACTTAAGTTTTCTGAAGGTTTCACTTCTACCGCGTGTGAATTGCACACTCTATTTTTTTCTTCTTCTTAAAATGTCGTATAATTCGTCTTCTGTAATTTCTGTAAGCCGGGTTTTATTTTTTTTTTTAAATCATTTGCATTATTCTTGTTATCAGTTTTGTGAGTGGAAGCTCGCAGTAGAAGATAGAAAGATTCACATTCAGACATCGTTTCAGGAACATATTGGTATATTAGGTTTAGTGATTAATTTGGAAGAGTCAAGTTCTCCCAACACTCCCCGAATATTTCACTGTTTCCCCCCCTGTTACAGTGGTCTCACAACTTTATAGGGATGCATTAGTACCACTGCCTCCAAGCAGTTACAATTCTTGTGTGTTCTTCACAAAACCAAAAAAAGTTAGCAAACCACGCTAATACGGCACACTGCTCATAGATCAGACACTGCCTCTTTCTCTTTGACCACAAAGAGAGGTGACAACGGGGTTCTCAGTTCTCAGTAGCAGGACCATAGATCACGTCTACTACAGTTTATTTTCTTCCTCTGATAAAATAGGTAACAATACGCGGACATATATGGTAGACAAAGCCTCCCCGAGCGGGTTATATTTGAATATCAAATTACTAAAATTCCGTTTTGGATACTCGCGTGGCTCTCTGTACATTATGTGCATGGAAAACCATCATAAATAAAACCACTTTTAATGATAATGTTCACGTAATCTATGGTTACACAACATTTAATATTGGAATTCTTATAAATACCCAAATAAAAGCGTTTAACCAGCCAGCGGACGAAAATTCACATTTCGTCGAAAGCTGTTCTTACGATCATGCAGGGCGGTTACAATGAGAAAGATTAATTATTCTCCGTACCGGCTTTTTAAAATTATAACTCAATATCGATTTTATTTCATTCAAAATTTGCTTTGATTTATACCTACATCCAAAAATGCGGAAAGGCATGATGATAAAACTAAATAATGTACTTTTTGTAATTATTTTTTGATTATAAGCATTTATCATTTTTCAATAATGTATAAACGGACCAATTTTCGTCAAGAAACACATGTACGTATATATTTTTTAATGATTTTATTTAAACTAAAATTAAAATTCTAAAACATGCGATACCCAGATAATGTATTGATTTATTTTACTGCATGATTATATGATTTGAAATGGGTGTGGTATAATACAAAATATTTTTTGAAAATTTAACAAATCTGCCAACGACCTATGGTATAACCTTAGATAAGAGAAGTGGGTATAACCTTATTATACTAAAAATAAACATTTTTCTAAAAATTTAAAACATGCGAATGCTTGATAAAGATAAAAGAACAATCTTTCGAAATCCATTTATAATTTTTTGTGGAAAAGAGTCAATACGTCTAAAATCTGATTTAAAAATGACCTATTTCTGGTTTTCTCTTGTATGTTTTTTAAAGAGTTAGTATGGACGTCTTTAAAGTACCTTATTTATTTAAAACTTCCTCTTTCATTTGATGGGACCACGTGGGCGGGTTTGGCGAATACCTATGTACCATTTAAATCTAGTTACCTACGACCTTGACGAGGAGAGGGTTCCTGCCTGCTGACGACATGAGCTAGCCGAGAGCAAAAGGTAGGTGGCCCCCTCCCCCTTGGGATCACTACAGTGTGATCAACGACAACCTGCTCACATACCTCGAGAAGAACAAAATTATTAACGACCGTCAATACGGATTCCGGCGGAACCGCTCGTGCGGTGATCTTCTCGCGTAAGTGACGCATGTTGGGGGCGGTGCCTGGAACGTTTTGGTGAGACCCAAACGGTTGCATATATATATATAACTTACCTAGTGTGCTCGTGATGTTTGTTTACAAAATCTGAAACAAATAAAAAATAATTAGCTTTACTTAAAAGCTGCGGAGGAATTTTCACAAAATGTATCACACAACTGAAATTGTAAAAGTGTAGTGGATTTACAGATTGAATTTAAGTAGCGTAATATTGGACCACATAAAAATCATTGTTTTTTTTTTACGAAAATCGATAAATTATAACCCCACTATTTAATCGAAATAATTGATATGTTTCAAAACCAATGGTTTCTTCATCAAGATAAACATAAAATGAAAATAAACAAATATTTTTTTTTTTTTTTTACAGTGAATACCGCACAAGAATCTCAACTGCTCCCGTCTGGAGCCAGTGAGACTATGGCATCCCTGATTGGGGTATGTTGTGAGGCTGAAGGTAGTGGGGAGGGGAAGGAGGTGGGGAAGAGGAAGGTTGGGAAGTACCTGGCTATTCAGATCTGGTCACCAAAAACGGGTAGAGCCATTTTCAAGCAATGTTTCAATTCTGAATGGTGGTCTTACACCAGGGCGATACTAATAGTATCTTCCACTCTGGAACATGCCGCAAATATACTATATATTATTTTAAATGAATTAATTGTGAAATAACACAAATTAATCAAATAAAATTTATTTGCGCATGCCGGGTTCGAACCCGCGACCTCCGGATTGTTAGTCAAGAGTCTTACCCACTGGACTACGGAGGTCGTCAAAAAAATATACGAATAGACAAAAAAGTACAGATAAGTAAATACCAATAGACAAAAACATTTTGATGTGCGATGATTAATTAGTTATTAGGTATCGTAAAAACAAATATAATAAATAAATAAAATTATTATAAAATAGGAATACTGTGTTTACAGATATTTGAATTTAAAAAAAAAAGTTATTTAAAAAAATTCCAATATCCGTAAATAAATTGTTGTTATTTACGGATAACAACAATTAAATGTTGGCTGAAGAAACTATCGGAAAATGAACTTACTAGTATACTTAAAATACATTAACATCGTCATAGAAGTTTCTGGAAAACCTTATCAAAAAAACAATATAAAACCTTGTATAGATAAGTTTTAAGATTTTCACGGCCAAAAGCATTTTCGTTATTTGTTTTTGGGGTGTTATGCCGTCTTGCGCTACCTCCTTCTTTAGCCAACGTTTCGGACATGGTTGCAGTGTCCATCATCAGGGCAGATCCGGCAGATCCGGTAGGTGTGTGCACATTAAAGATGTGTGCACATTAGATGTGTGCACATCCGGTAGATGTGTACTGTGTGATTGATGATGATGTGTGCTCATCTACCGGATCTGCCGGATCTGCCCTGATGATGGACACTGCAACGATGTCCGAAACGTTGGCTAAAGAAGGAGGTAGCGCAACACGGCATAACACCCCCAAAACAAATAACGAAAATATAAAACCTTACCGAACAATGAAGTTAAACCATAGAAGTCGCTGAAATCTTATCCAAAGCATAGTCCACCTTAGCACAGGATCTCCTAGTGAGGAGGACTACGAATATATTTTATATTTTATACAGGGTGTCCGGGGGTAAAGTGCATTAACTTCGGGAGGTGATTCTACATGATGTTAGGAGTAAAAAAGATTAACAACTTTTTCCGAAATTCCAACATTTTTTTTCACATACAAAAAGACGTACTTACTAAAAATCCTTAGTGTGAGGTACGATCTTACTTGCTGAGAGCCTGCCGGGCGCCCGGCTTGATTGTGTTTGGCCCGTTTCGTAACAGCGGAAAATAATAAATCTGGCCGCACACGCCGGACTAATTTTATCTTTTTACCTCAAAACTACCCCTAAAAGTTAGAATTTCGAAAAAAGTTATTTATCTTTTTTACTTATACTATCATGTAGAATCACCTCCCGAAGTTAATGCACTTTACCACCGGACACCCTGGACATAACATGTTTCATATAAAAATGTAAAAAATAATAAATATATCGATACTAAATAAAAACAATTACAATTAAAATCGACTCCACAAAGTGGATTTGGATTATTGAAGAAAAATTTTTAAATTTTTATTTAGAAATGTTTCATGAACAAATATATTATTAAGCTCTACTTAATAGATTTTTTAACAATTATTACAAGCAATAATTGTCAGCCTGAAACACTCATTTACATTGAAAAATCTTCCGAGAAAAGATACTTGCCGCCAACGGGACTTGAACCCGTGTCCTTCCGATTGCCGGTCGAATGCTCTGACCACTGAGCTATGGGGGCTCAATGTAAATGAGTGTTTCAGGCTGACAATTATTGCTTGTAATAATTGTTACCCTTTGTGCTATGCATAAAAATCTTGTCTAAACGTTAGTTTATAAATTAAAAAATAATAATTAATATTTAACAAGTTTAAGTATTTACCCAATAAATGCAGACATAATTTGTCTCGACGCCACCTAGCGAGGGATTTAACACTAACAATGTCTTTCTCGCAAAAATAAAGTTGGTTGTTTTCAGGTGGAAAAAATATAACAAGCAGTAATTGTTGAATGAAACACTAGTATATATTGAAATATTACCCTCAAATGACCTACATTATTTTCATACCCATATTTAAAATAAAGATCTGATATGACTTTAATATTTAACTACTTGTCAAGATTTGAATTTGTTGTTTCACGGGATTTGAACGATTAATCAATAATAGAACTTGAAAATGAACTTATTAATTTGATGAATTGATAAAATTTTGTGAAAAAACCCATCCTAAGAATTCAAATTTAGTTTACTTTATTTAACATAACATTATTAATTACTGATTTATGACAGTTGACACATATTGATTATGTGAGTATGTGGATGAAAGAAGGTATTTGTGCCAAGACAGATATTTGAGTGAGTCTGTGTGACTTTATATTCTCTCTACCTACCCCTTCATAGAACAACGAGATAGTTAGTTTATATAGGATAATACAATATCGATGGACAATACGCATCCGCCTTCGCTACGAGCTCACCTGCCATTGCAAGAAAACCTCAGGAGATTACGTGGTAATTAATTGTTCTTCTTTATTCCTCGAGACGTTGCAATAATTTACTTTTGGCGAACCTGGCTTCTTATCCGCCTATGTACAACCTCTAAGTAAGTCACTGATCCAAAATTATTAGTAGCAAAATAAAGTTACTTACTTTGGCAATTTATAACAATATCTAAAATGTTTTACTGCTATCGAAATTTGCTCGAGAAACCTTAACGACCTTTTTCCATAGAGGTCTGATTTAACTGGTCATTTTAATCAATTTATTGTCTCGAAGGCTGAGTTGAAAGTGCGACAGTTTGTTCATAAATAACTAGAGGGGGCGGAAAGTTGTGCTTATGATTTTGAAAGGTGAAATTTAGTGACCATCTGCGCAGACTTGTGAAATATGTGATCAGGTTTTGCGCAGAAATAGCAGGTGATCCAGACTGAGACAAAGAATGAATGAACTGGATATTGAAAGATAAATTATTTCGCAGACTTGAATTGCTCAAATATAAAATTCTCAGTTTGAACCTGTTTTGATTTGCATAAATCCTAATTAGTAATGTATAAACATTCCGATTGAGTTTGCATATGAATGGAAGTGTTAATTTAAGGTGTTATCTTAACATTCAATTTTATGCAGGGCGCCGTAAAAGGATCACTATAAATATTTTCTTCTTTCACTCCACTCAATTTTGCAAAGCAATTAATAAGAGTTCGATGCTTACATGTTTCAGATGCAACCTTACATACCTAATATAGTACCTACTGTGTACTCGTAGAAATAACTTATTTTAATTTTATTTTTAGTAATGTTTAACAAGTTTATAATTAATCTTACAAATTTTTCCTTTTAAAGAGTTTAACATTACCTTCACTTCAGGTGGGACAAGTCCTGGAAAAAAAAACTTAAAACACTTTGGAATCACATCACTCGATTGTGACATTGTAAAAGTTCTTAAGGGAAGAAATCGAAAGTTCGGTTTCGGTTTCGGCAAGTTTCGGCAAAAAAATCTAGTTTCGACATCAGTTTCGGTTTCGGCAGAAAATCTGCCGAACCTTCGGCACGTGACCTCTGCGTTCGTGAATTATCGCACGTCGTTCGGCTGACTTCGATTGAGTTCGTGGCTCGAGCGTCACCGGTCATCATCAGCTGAGTTCGCCGGCCGGTCCGGCGTGATTGTGTTGTGAGTTTATATGATATTTCTCGCGCATTAGTTGAGTGTTTGTTTTTGTTATTATTTCTGTCACACTTATTTTATTGGCATTTATTAAGCATTGAAGCTCTTTCCGTTGAGTTATTCACTCGGATTTACGAATGATGAGAATTATGTAAAAAATAAAAGAGGTTATATTTGATTCACACATTCATTCATTACTTACAGTAAATTTATTTTTAGGTAAGTGTTGTTGGATTAGGTTTTAATTTTAACCACCCAAACAACTACTTAATTAACAATTATTATAAGCAATAATTGTCAGCCTGAAACACTCATTTACATTGAAAAATCTTCAGAGAAAAGATACTTGCCGCCAACGGGACTTGAACCCGTGTCCTTCTGATTGCTGGTCGGATGCTCTGACCACTGAGCTATGGCGGCTTATCTAATACCCGCCAAAAATTCAATATATACTGGTGTTTCATTCAAAAATTACCTACTGATTATTACATTTTTCCACCTGAAAACAACCAACTTTATTTTTGTGAGGGAGATATTGTTAGTATTAAATCTCTCGCTAGGTGGCGTCGAGACAAATTATGTCTACATTTTTTGGTGAAATACTTTTAACTTGTTGAATATTAATTATTATTTTTAATTATTGCTAATAATAATTGTTACCCTTTGTGCTATGCGTAAAAATCTTGTCTTAAACGTTAGTTTATAAATTAAAAATAATAATTAACTACTTAATTAATGAGATCCTTCCTTTATAATGTTTGTGTTTATTATTGACAAATTTTTGTTCCAAGAAGTACTTAACATTTTTGTTAATTTTTTTGTTTGTTTCATAGCAGTAATATCAAAAAAATAAATAATAATTTTTGAAATGGTTTTCGGTTTCGGTAGAAAGTCCTGTTTCGGTCGGACGCTATAGGAAAGCTCACTTGTAATGAGCAACCAGAAATCATCTTGTCACCTTCATTTAATTCATGTCTCTTCAAGAATAGGTATTTGCATTTTCAAATCCCATCCTTAAACTCCTCACAATGAAATTATTATCAATGTAACTTAAGATATCTGAAAACCTATTAAAATTTTATCGATTGGGGCTATGCGGTAGTCACGAGATATTGTACTTAATATTTGCATATAAGTATATCTGAAGTTTAATATTAGCCAAACGATAAGTTTTGCCGTAACGGGTGTAAATATGTTTCTCTACTTGTAACAGCAACAATACAATATTTAGTACCTTCGTGATGAAAACGTATTCAAGAAATCAAATTACCGCTGTCGTCTAATAGTCTGCAGCAATGCAATACTCCGAGACCTGTTTATTCAGTGCGCATGCATCATCGAGTCATCTTGCATTTAGTCCTCTAGTAATCTAGTCACCAAGACATGTAGCCTCTAGTTCTCCAGTCATCTTGTCTCCCAGTCATCTAGTGACAAAAAGTCTCGTAGCGTCTACTCGCAGTGTCGTTAGATGTGAATGTCGATGAGCCCGCCCATGGGCGGTGGGTGGGTCGCGGTACGAAGGATATAAATAAATCACGATTTGGCATAGCGCGGGACGCGTCACGACCAAATTCCAAGCATTTTAAAAAAACAAAACAAGGTCGTTTTTTAAATACTAATAAAGGTTAAACATGGTTTGTATAGCGCAAATCTTAAAAAACGTTTACGTTTTTAGCCTTTTTTATGTGAATACCACCAATAATGTGAATTATAATTTGTTCGTTTATAAGTCCCGAGGAAGGTTGAGTTAAGTGAAACCCGGTCGACAATTCCATGAAGTGGTGTATTACAAATTGTGTTATTAAAATATCTCGACTCCCTGCTTACTTCGAATAAATACTTTGTGCCAATTATTAAATTTATTATTCGACCATTTTTGGATGAACTCTTCTTTTCTTTTAAGACAAGTCACGCTTACGAATATTTGTTTTCTTATAATATATGTATGGCAAACGATAATGAGTCTGCTTTTTGAATGTAGAATACAAACGACATAATTTGGTAAAAATGAACAGTTGGTATTTTCAGAAGAGTCATTATTGTTATTTGAAAAACGTATAGGTACATTAAAAACTCCCAATTAATAACCAATGGGTGTGCCTTCTCGAAAATCTTCAAGGAATGTTGCCCTAATAAATTATGTTCGTCACGCGCTCATCAAATGTCGCAAAACCTCCGAATTGCTTGGAAATTCATTTCGTTGAATTGTGATCCAATTACGAGGGATTCTTTTATTAGGAATTTCTACACGTTTTGCTTTTGTAGCTCGGTTATAAATTGTTTGGTCATAAAGCCGCGATGGGATTTGCCGCCTGCTGGCTGTGGACTATGTGAGAGACTGGGGATTGTGAACTGTGGAGTTCTGTGGACTGTACGTAGACGTGTTGATTGACTGTCACGGCTACAGTTGTTTCGATCCAGTGAAACAGAAAAAGACCCGAGTTATGGCTTTGATCTACCATTGCGTTAGATCGTTCTCGCAGCAGAAGCGGACTGGCACAAAAATCAGGCATTTTCCTCTGTTTGGTATTCGAAGGTTAGATTTTTATGAAGAGTTAGACGCATTGAACATTTTGGTGAGAAAAGAAGGTGAAATTATTAGGTTGAGGTCATTATTATAGTATGTGACATAATTTTAGATAAATTGTATTTGTGGCTAAGTTCGCAATGAGTTAATTGTATAAGAATTGAAAAAATAATGAAATTAAAAAGAAAAATGCTTATAATAAAAATTAAATGATCTTGATTTTGCACTGAACAATAAATTTGGCAATTGATTGCCGTAAATATCTGGAGGCTTTTTATTTTGACTGATATATTATACAGATATTTTATAGAGTAATACAGATCGACTGTTTTAGTCCGAAGATAATTGGAAATAGTTATACAAGTTTTTCATCTTTTATTTTTTCATTAATAAATAATAAAATAATTAAGGGATTAACCGAACGCCTTTTAATCGATTTAATAAAAAGATTATAACAAATAATGCAATTAATTACTTAGGTAGTATGTATTCATGCCATTATAAAACAATTACAAAAAACCTGCAATCCTTAAAAAGGAGAAAACTAAAAATTGCATAGTTATGTGAGTAAATAAAAAAAGATTAATAATGCAAATAAAAGCAGGGTAGAATGTAAACATAATAATATTAAGTCTCCTCAATGTGGCATAGCCACAGTTTAATAATTACCACTGAACGCCGAAACAGCTACCACAATAATGAAAAAAATAAAATGCTCTCAGAACTTAATATTAAATTAATAAATTTAATTAAATTTATAGATAAAAAACAACTTAATCGCAATGTCAATAAATTAAAAATTTAAAAACCAAAAATGATCCATTTTTGGTATTTTTAAATGTAAGCTAGTGGAGTGTTAGTATTATAAGAGAAAAATTTATATGATCGTCGTTACTTTCTAGCCTTGTTTAGAGGCTCCTGGTTATATTTTAAATATTGCTATTATTAATCAACACCTATTGTAACACTATTATATCATTGATCGTCATCTTAATCGACGGCATTATTTTAATTAAAAACTATATCAAGAGGAGTGACAAGTTCTTGTATATTATCACAATGCTCACATGACTTACATTAGTTATGTATTTAAAAAGAATCTTCTTCTATTTTGATTTCCCGTTTGCCTCTGGCATTGGAATTGAGATATCCACGTCCATTCCGTTATATTTATAGCAATCATAAATAAGAGGAGAGAGTGAATCAGCTATAAATCAAGGAGCCGATCAAGGCGACCGGAGAAATATCTAAAATAATACGCAATTTAACGTGGCAGTGTGATTTTACGCCCTTTGCGAAGCACTGTAATTGAAGCCTGTGGCGTCTGTCACTGAATCAATTATATTGCTCGAAACAACCATCTAACTCGGTGATTTGCAGATACGTCTTAAAGTCTTCACTTAACTTATGTTACGAATGCGCTAGGTTTATAGTGGCATTAAATTTGGAGTGGTTTTTCTGGTTTAAATAAGAATCTAACATTATTTCTTAGATATTTATGTCTACATCGTTCCAATATTACCTCTACGGTTGATTAATATATTTCGGGGGAACCAAATATATCCATCACAAATTTTACATACATTGTATTGTTTAAGGCTTTTAATAATTGTTGTAAGTATGTTTTAGTTATAACAACGTATATTTTTGTAAAAGCTCATTTGAGTGTTCATTGGATAACATTAAATGTGAAGTAGAAATGAGTAATACATTAACTTTTGCCCTCTCGTGTATAATAACGATAATAACCTGTAAAGTAGACTCCTGTAAAACATTATGTATTTAATAAAAAAACTTACACTTTGTAATACATCACTTTTTATTTGTATTTGAACTAACCAATGACAGTCAACCAGGTTTCCCCTATCTAAAGCTTCGTCAGAGCTCATAATAAGCCCTGATGAAGCTTGAGATAGGCGAAACCTGGTTGGTTGCCATTTGTTAATTCAAATAAAAAAAGGGTATTACAAAATGTAAGCTTTTAAGTGAATATGTATCTACATAATTTCTCACCGCAAAGTATTTGATTTCTTCTACAAAAAAGTTGAATTTACTGTTCTGCTAATAAAAAAAATTTCACGAACATATTTTAAGCTATTTGTTATAGGTACTATTCTGTGGTGTTAATTTGGCTTTTAATGCTGATAATATTTCTCTGTATTATTTAAATGTTGAAAATTATGAGTAAAAATTATTTTAAATACACAGTGGAAGACACAGATTGCTTACACATTATTTTTTAATTGTTTTAAAATTGTACAATAGATTTATTATCCAATTACCGTACAATTTTCTCATTTTGACAGTCTTAACATCTAGGAAGATAATTAGTATACAAGGTTATGAATATACCACTATAAAAACAAGGGATTAATTTGAAGAAAGAAATCTGCCGCTAAAAATTATTAAAGTATATCGAATACTGTTAGATATTACGCCATTAAAGTATGGTACACTTGAGGTGATATACCACACAATTGGTCAATAATATAAATTGTTATTAGCTATTATTATTCGAATGTTTTTTGACTTTGAAAACCATCGAACTCCGTGTGAATCTTTCCAAATAAACTAGTTTCGGTACCACAAAACACTTTTACAATAAGCCGTAAAAAGTTTAAGCTTTCAAAACCACAGCAATGTTTGGATATTCGAGGTGGTCACTGGTCACATTGTCCGGAAATTAGACATGTTCAAAGTAACCGAAAATCATTATAAAGCCGCCGCAAATCGTAAAAATGAAAACAAAACAGAAAAACAATTAAATCTACCTATTTTCAACCTATAAACCAATGAACCTAGAATATGTAAAATAAAAGAGAGAAAAAAATCGATTAAACAAAAACATTTTTGATTTCGTCTGTTAAACTACAAAGCTATAATGTAGATAATGTTTCTATACATTTGTATGTCTACATATTATAAATTAAAGTCCTCCGCCGCGACTGTCTACGATAAACTCAAAAACTACTGAACGGATTTTCATGCGATTTTCACCAATATACAATCTATTAATTTTGAATAATATTGTTTTACGACGCACGGCTGAAATTCCAGGAGAAATCCTGAATTATAACTGAGCAATGACCCTTTCGTCAATAGAATCAATGACAAATAAACAAAATGTGTAAGATTGTAAAAAATATATTGATGAATAAACGTTTTTATTATTACTATGTACTGAATTAAAGTGGATACCAACTAATATATGTTCACCCAAAATACCTACTGTTCAAGTAAAAAAAAATGGTTTTAATAAGTAATATTGTTTCAACAAATTAAAATGGATAGCCATAAAGTGAATATATTTTTTTTCTCTTTTCTAACGCTATTCCAAAATTAGCAAAGTGCTAGAGAAGTATAATTCAATAACCGATTATATTTATTACCGTAATTAATAATAAATTAAATGCCTCCGATAAAAACGAGATAATCAATAATTGATGTTGAAATAATGAAAAAGTGGACTTTTACGATCTCTCTATCATACACATGTATGGTTTAACACGATAAACCGTCAGAAAAACGATCTGAATTTGGTATAATGATCAACTTTTCAGAGTACTGGTTAGATTCGTAAGATATTTAATTGCTCTTTCTAAAGTAATAATCCATAAAAAAATATTTTACAATAGCGGTTATATCCCAACTCATCACATTTGATAGGCACCTAGACACAACTAAGGCAACAACTCGAAACGCACGTACAAAAGTACATTGAGTACAAGTTGGACTACACAAGACACCTGATATGTATGGCCGGGTGATAAATAAACTCTACGAAGGAGCTTCCACACATCCGCTTTCCCATCAATCGGCGACCTGTCAACCACAAATATAAATCATTGATGCCTCAATCAAAGAGGCAGCTTCGTGGGTTCGACTGAACTCCGGAGAGGCTCATTTAACAGGAATTCGCAGGAGAACTGTGCTACCATGTCAACATCTTCCGTCATTAGTGATGTCATTAAAATATACTTTTCAATCTAGTTTTCTGAAAGTTTCCGCTGTTACCTGGAGACCAGTTGCATGCAGTTCATAAAGCTTGAAAAGCTGTACCAACTGTTAGTAAGAAAAATAATTACGCGATAACGATAAATAAGAAGAAAAAATCAACAGTTTTTTCAGTAAAGAGGAACGGCTGCACGGCCCGTTTCTCACAAATTTAATTTTGGATTTGAGTTCAAAATACCCAAACCAAACGAAATAATATTTTTTTAAAATCAATAGTGATATTAAATATTCAATATTTTTTAAGAGAAACTCTCTTTTTTATAACTTTTGAAGATTATTCCCTTCAATGTAATATTATATCATTGAAGATGAAGATAACAATAGTAACAATTATTATAAGCAATAATTATCAGCCTGAAACACTCATCAACATTGAAAAATCTTCCGAGAAAAGATACTTGGCAATTTTTCAATGTTGATGAGTGTTTCAGGCTGATAATTATTGCTTATAATAATTGTTACCCTTTGTGCTATGCATAAAAATCTTGTCTAAACGTTAGTTTATAAATTAAAAATAATAATTAATATTTGACAAGTTTAAGTATTTCCCCAATAAATGTAGTCATAATTTGTCTCGACGCCACCTAGCGAGGGATTTAACACTTACAATGTCTCTCTCGCAAAAATAAAGTTGGTTATTTTCAGGTGGAAAAAATATAATAAGTAGTATTAATTGTTGAATGAAACACTAGTATATATTGAATTATTTGGCGGGTATTTGATAAGCCCCCATAGCTCAGTGGTCAAGAGCAGCTGACCGGCAATCAGAAGGATACGGGTTCAAGTCCCGTTGGCGGCAAGTATCTTTTCTCGGAAGATTTTTCAATGTTGATGAGTGTTTCAGGCTGATAATTGTTGCTTATAATATTTGTCACCCTTTGTGCTACGAATAAAAATCTTGTCTAAACGTTAGTTTCTTCTTCTTCTTCTTCTTCTTCTTGTGCCCTGTCCGTTCAACGGACGTTGGCTATCATGTTGGCTATGCGGACTTTGTTTACTGCAGCCCGGAACAGCTCCACGGTAGACTGGCCATACCACTGTCTCAGGTTTTTCAACCATGAGGTTCTCCTTCTTCCAGGGCCCCGTCTTCCGGCAATCTTTCCCTGCATTATGAGATGCAGGATCTCATACTTCTCTGGATGTCTCATCACATGTCCAAGATATTGAAGTTTTCGGATTTTTATAGTTTTAATTACTTCCTTTTCTTTATTCATCCGAACCATAACATCTTCGTTTGTAACCCTGTCCATCCAGCTTATTTTAAGTATTCTTCTGTAGATCCACATCTCGAATGCCTCAAGTCGCCTAATAAGTTCTTCAGTAAGCGTCCATGCTTCCATTCCGTAAAATAATATCGAAAGCACGTAGCATCTGACCATTCGCATTCGTAATCCAAGGTTGAGATCATGACTGCAGAACGTTTTTTTCATGCGGATAAAGGTTGCACGAGCTTGCTCAATGCGGCATTTGATTTCAACTGAAAGATCCCATCTATCATTTACATTGCAGCCGAAGTATACAATACTCTGTACCTTCTCTAGTTTTGTTCCAGCAATATTAACGTATCAAATACTGACCAGTATCTCACCCCGGAATGTAAACATCATAAAGCCATTCTCTTTGACATAAACATAGCCCTGGAAACCCCTATGGTGAACAATAAACGGACAATCAATCTCTTTAGGAAAGCTAATTTTGAAACAATAAATAACATCCTCAGTAGTATTGATTGGGACGCTGAATTCTTAAATTTATCAACTAATAATGCCATTGATCGTTTTTATGTTATATTATATGAAATAATTCGTTTAAACGTCCCATCAAAGGATGTTCATGTTAACAACTCTTATCCCTATTGGTTCAGTCCAGCTCTGATAAAACTGACTAAAGAAAAATATAGAGTGTTCAAAACATGGAAAAAGTGGTCCAATCCTTTAGACTACCATGAATTCTGCATCCTTCGATCAAGGCAGAAGAAAATGTCTAGGGAATGTCTTAAACAATTTATAACAAACGCTGAACTTAATATATCCCATAACCCCAAAAAATTCTGGTCCTACGTTAAAGGAAAAAGAAATAATTCTAGTTTACCTCATGTAATGAAACTGGGCGACGTTACTGCTGTGAATCCTTTTGCAATATGCAACCTGTTCTCACAGCACTTCGTCTCCACCTTTAATTATAACACTACCTCCGATGTACACTCTACCAACCATCATATAAATAATCAAGTTAACATCTCTTCGGTATCAATTTCAAAAGAAAAAATAGAAAAAATAATTGATACTATTTCTAACTCATTGGGTGCGGGTAGTGATAAAATTCCAGCATTCTTTATCAAAATGTGTAGCAAGGGAATCTCGAAGCCTTTATTATTGCTCTTTCAATCCTCATTGAAAGAAGGTATCTTTCCGGATCGTTGGAAGTGTGCTCTTATCACACCAGTATTTAAGTCTGGGGCTAAAAATGATGTCCAGAACTATCGTCCTATATCTAAGTTACCAATTTTCAGTAAAATTTTTGAAAAAATTGTTCACGAACAACTTTATAACTGCGTCCAGTCTGTAATACTCGGAAACCAACATGGCTTTATGAAAAAAAGATCGGTTGTCTCTAATCTTGCCATATTCATTGAAAATATTACGAAATCAATGGATAATCAAATCCAAGTTGACGTAATCTATACAGACTTCTCGAAAGCGTTTGGTAAAATTGATCACAATCTTCTTTTATCCAAATTACTGGCTTTGGGAATTCACGGGGATTTGTATCGATGGTTAGTCTCTTATCTTGATGGGCGTACTCAAGGAGTAACAATTAATGGTTTCATCTCTGAGTTTGTAAATATACCTTCCGGTGTACCCCAAGGATCTCACCTGGGACCGTTACTATTTACAATTTTCATCAACGACATTATAAAATGCTTTAATTATGCAAAAGTTCTACTCTTCGCTGATGATATGAAAATATATCTTCCGATTAACTCTATCATCGACTGCATTAAATTACAGGAAGATCTTTATAGACTTAATGACTACTGTATAATTAATCATCTCAACATGAACACTTCTAAATGTTATGTGATTACCTTCACTAGAAATAAAATTAAATTTGACTATAACTACCTTATAGCGAACCAATCACTCAAAAGGGTTACTCAAATTCGTGATCTAGGTGTTCTACTTGATAGTAAACTCACATTCGAGGAACATATTAACATGATTGTGAAGAAAGCCCTTAGAATGTTAGGATTCTTATTTCGTATTGGAAAAGAATTCAAGAACATTCAAACACTTAAAATATTGTATTTTTCATATGTTCGCAGTCATCTTGAATTTGCTTCTCAGATATGGAATCCTCAATATAAAATTTATATTAAACGAATTGAAGCCATTCAAAGAAAATTTGTCCATCATTTAAATTTCAAGTTTAATATTGGTTATCAAGACATAAACAGCTCGTTGGACCTTTATGGACTTAAACCATTAAAAATTAGAAGAGACTCTGCAGATATAATATATCTTCATAAAATTATCAATGGTTTTATTGATTGTTCGCCCCTTTTGGCTGAGATTAATTTTAGAGTCCCAGGTGTTAGAACCAGAGAAAAATCACTTTTTCATCTTCAAAAATGTTCTACTAATCTCAGACAAAATGCATTTATATTCAGAGCATGCAATGTATTTGATAAGAATTTTAATAATATGGACATATTCTCATGTAATTTAAGTACCCTAAAAAAGTATGTCATAGCCAACATTAAATAATTTTTTGACCGTATTGCAAGTTACCATGTTATTGCTGTGAATCTTTTCCAGTTGCAAACTTGACATTCGACTTACTATTGTATTCACTCTGAGTTGTAGGTATGTACAATTTGTACAATGTACATATTATTATTATTGTTGTTGTGGAGTGAGAATTGAATTCTGACTCTGAATACTTCTTGTTTGAAATTTAGTAAGCAGATTATTATAGTTTATATTGTGTTTTTTTTATATATATATTTTTTTAATAATTTTCATTATTATTATATTTTAGTTAAGTTCTTACGGGTACAGGACCCTTACTTTTTTGTATTACTTTTTATTTATAATTTCAATTATGTGAAAATCTGTCATTGGATATTATGTATAATTAATAATTTTATTATTATAAGTGTAAAATATCTGTTGATTTTCCATAATAAATAAAATAAAAATAAAATATAAAGATTTTCATCCAATGCGTTATTTTTGCTTATGAGCATGTATTTTGTCTTATTTATATTCAGTTCCAGCCCAAAATTCTCACAAGTCTTCACTAATTGATTCAGCAAAAGTTGTAAATCGTCAATGTTACTTGATAGAAGTACTGTATCATCTGCATAACGCAGGTTGTTCAGAATCTTCCCATTTATAACAAGTCCTTGAGTAGCCTCTTGCAGAGCTTCATTGAATATTTCTTCTGAATATAAGTTGAAGAGCATAGGAGAAAGAATACAACCCTGTCGCACGCCTCTCTTTATTTCTACTTCGTCTGTTAGACATTGCTCTACTCTTACTGCTCCTTTCTGGTTCCAATAAAGATTACCAATTATCCTTATATCTTTATTATAAATTAAAAATAGTTAGTTAGTTTATAAATTAAAAATAATAAATAACAATAGTAATCTAAACGAAAATATGAAAGAGAACAAGACACAGAAAATCAGAAAAAGACAATGGTCGCAACTGGGACTCGAACTCAGACTTCTCGTCTAACCAGACGTGCGCGTTAACCAATTTCGCTATTGCTACCTTCTGTCAAACCGTCATATTTGTCAATCACATATTTAAAATTTTAGAATTAACAATATTATCTTCAACTAATTATTTTTTTCCATACAGTAGAAGATAATATTGTTAAATCTAAAATTTGAAATAAATTTAAAAAATTATAATTTTCCATCTACTTGAAGATTACGATTGAGAGGCGGGTGTATTTAGAGGCAGAAAATTTGACGCGCTCAATTAGTTTTTTTGAATTAATTGCACCGATTGCACCTAATCAAATTCTCAAGTGCATTGAATTTTTTATGATACAACGAAAATAATATTATGAAGTTTAACCGTTAAACAATACGCAATTTTCATTTTGCGTAAATTATAATTAGCTTATAACCCGACAACCAATGTTCACTTTATGCAAACATATTTTTAATGTTATCTTTTCCAAAACTGCGATAAAAAATTACATTTATCAGTTGGCGTAAATTAAGTTTTTTTATATTTTGATAGAAAGCAGTCACTTTGTGGTTTGACATATTGAATGAAATAAAACAATAACTCTGTTTTTTAACCACGATTTATTTAAACTAGTAAAAACCCTTAATCACTTTATCCCTTAATCACCTGACGATTTGTCCCTGAATATATAATATGGTAATTCATTAAATATCACCCGTCTCTTTCAATGTTCCTTTGTATTATGTTTTGTCTCATTCTTTATCTATATAAGCTCACACTATGTGTATTTTTGATCAGTTTAATTTTATACCCCGAAGATGCTTGAGTAAAGCAAAACCGGTCGGTATTATATGCAAATTAAATAAATCGTGGTTAAAAAACAAAGTTATTGTTTTATTTCATTCAATAAGTTTTTATATTTTTGAATGAAGCTATTACTTTGTGGTTATCCATTATAGAAAAATGAAACAATACAACTTTGTAAAAACCACTTATATAATGTGCAAATCCGACCGGTTTCGGAACAAACGTTCCTTCGTCAGGGAAAGCTTATACTAATTTGACAGTTTCGAACAATGTTTTATTATGGTAGGGGGTGGAGCCGTTGTTAGTTAATAATGTAGATTGGGTGGGTAGGTATTAGTGTAGAGTGGGTGGGTAGGGGAACAAATCCATAAAAGTTACGATAGAAATAGGCAATGAAAAATCAAACTTTTTGGATTTAACTTTATCTATTATAAATAATAAAATCGATTTTAGTATATATCGCAAGCCAACATACACTGACATAGTAATTCATAAGACCTCCAACCACCCTGTCTCACAAAAACACTCCACCTTCCATTCCATGATACACCGCTTAGTAAATGTCTCAATGTCTAATAATAATTTCCTTTCTGAACTTTCTATAATAAAACAAATTGCTATAAATAACGGATATGAACCAAAATTAGTTGATAACATCCTAAATAAAAAAACTTAGCAAAATTTCAAAAAATAAATATCTATACAATTCTAATAATATTAATGATAAAGAATGGCGTAAAATTTTGTATATTAATAATTTTTCAGTTCAATGTTGCAAATATCTCCCTTCTAATATTAAACCAGCGTTTTATACTAGAAATAATATCGGTAATTTTTTGAGAAATACTAAAGATAAAGACCATAAATTGACTAATTCCGGAATATATAAACTCAAATGCAATGATTGTCCCTCATTTTATATTGGAAAAACAACTACAAATTTTGAAATCAGAATCAAAGAACATTTAAGGTGTCTTAATAATAATAATTTTTCTGAGTTCGCTAACCATATCATTGAAAATAACCATAGTTTTGAAAAAAATACAGGGATAAATATTCTTCATATTAATCATAAAGGAAAACGTTTAGATAACTTAGAAGCTTTGGAAATTAAAAAATCCCTTAAAAATAATGAATCTATTATCAACAAACAAAAAATATTGTCATATAGCCCAATCATGGATTTGTTCCCCTACCCACCCACTCTACACTAATACCTACCCACCCAATCTACACTATTAACTAACAACGGCTCCACCCCCTACCATAATAAAACATTGTTCGAAACTGTCAAATTAGTATAAGCTTTCCCTGACGAAGGAACGTTTGTTCCGAAACCGGTCGGATTTGCACATTATATATGTGGTTTTTACAAAGTTGTATTGTTTCATTTTTCAATAAGTTTTTTTTTATTTACTGTATGCAATGGAAGAAATATGAAATGCTGAGGAGTTTGCTCTGAAAAAAAAACCTGTTAAATGTTTCAATGCCATTAATAATTTCATCTCGTGTATTGTTAAAATTCCGAGAGCTAAAAAAAGTGTGTTCAATACGTTCACAGATAGCCACCCAAACCAAACTGGAAATTTACCTCCAACAAACGGACAATTTCAAGCTCTGCCATAAAGATTATTGGATCTATTCTGTGGTCCGATTCTTCCCATAGTCATAAACGGTGGTGATATCAATTTCATGACTTTTTCTCTCATAGTCGCCACACAGCGAATTAAAAAAACGGCTCCCAGCAATTTCTAAGGCCTGATCGCGATTAGGTCTGTACGCTCCTTTATTAGAAGGTAGAATTGACCCCACAATAATACAATTCCTTATCAGGAGCCATCATTTCACGTACTGCAAATTTATTATTTTTATCAATGAATCGATCAAGGCTACCTAAGGAATAATGCTTTACATTCCTCTCCAATGAGACTAAGCATTTATCAAGAAATTACATCAGCGAGGGTTTTTACCCATATTATGGTGCTTTCCCATTAGGTGTAATTATTATTAATGTGTCAATAATTAATTACGCATTTCTGCTGTTTGATGGCGGATTAAGTATCGGTCACGTTCTGCTGTGAAGGATTAAGAATCTAATCTATTTTTATTAACCATTACAATGCCATTTTTAGAGCTTTATTAAGATCCCACACGGGAGTCGTGGGAAAGTTCATTTATCGGACTAAAATTGGTGCTTGGTTCTCATAAAACACACATCAAAAGTAAAAAACACTGAAAACCATTTTTAACTAATTTTTTAATTTTATTTTTAACTTGAGTAACTATTTTTCTGTTTCCAGATTTTTGATCGAATTTCGCTAATATTGTCTTCATTTAATTAAATAAAAATAAAATTTAATAAAATAAAATACTTTTTGTTTAAGATCACGAAATTTATTAATTTATGAACTGACCGGTTTCGCTTTATTCAAGCATCTTCAGGGTACAAATTAATACTGTATTAATTTGTATACCGTATTAATTTGTACCCTGAAAATGCTTGAATAAAGCGAAACCAGGCGGTTCATAAATTAATAAATTTCGTGGTTTTAAACAAAAAAGTATTTTATTTTATTAAATATGTCAAACCACAAAGTGATTGCTTTTTTTTTTTTACAGTGAATACCGCACAAGAATCTCAACTGCTCCCGTCTGGAGCCAGTGAGACTATGGCATCCCCAATTGGGGTATGTTGTGAGGCTGAAGGTAGTGGGGAGGGGAAGGAGGTGGGGAAGAGGAAGGTTGGGAAGTACCTGGCTATTCAGATCTGGTCACTAAACACGGCTAAAGCCATTTTCAAGCAACGTTTCAATTCTGAATGGTGGTCTTACACCAGGGCGATACTGATAGTATCTTCCACTCTGGAACGTGCCGCAAATATACTATATATTATTTTAAATGAATTAATTGTGAAATAACACAAATTAATCAAATAAAATTTATTTGCGCATGCCGGGTTCGAACCCGCGACCTCCGGATTGTGAGTCAAGAGTCTTACCCACTGGACTACGGAGGTCGTCATAAAAATAAAATTCTTTAATTACATTTATATACCAGAAAATCTAAACCATTCATCCGATTACGATGAAACTTTGAGGAATTGATGTGCGCATGCCTGCGTTGGTTTCTATGTACAATAGTGAGTTCAGGCATCATGAAATTATGCATTGCTAACCATTCATCCGATTGCGATGAAACTTTGAGGATTTGATGTGTGCGTGCCCGCGATGATTTCTATATGTACTGGTGAGCTCTGGCATTATGAAATGTGTATAAAAAAATAGGTGCTATTTTTGCACGCGAGCTGTTAGAAAACTGAATGTACCGGCACTGAATGCATGGAATGCGGGAGGGGGGAGGGGAACTCGGGAGGGTGGTTTGCGGGAAGGGGAAGCGAGAGAGGGGAGTGGGGAGAGGGATGGCGGAGGTAAGGGGACGCGGGAGAGGAAGGGGAGGCGGAAAGGGAACGGGAAGAATGGGCAAGAACACGCAGGGAGAAACAATTTCTTTATTAAGTGGCGTAGCAACGCATGCCGGGAATTCGCTAGTCATATTATATGCGAGTGATATGCTCGGTAGGTACAATTTTTTATTTATTTTTTTTATTTTTATTTATTTTTTTATTACTTAATATAGATATATATATATAGTACAGTGGTTTTATATAAATTACATATCGGTACACAAATTATTTAAAATTGCAATCTCACCAAAGAAGAAGCTAGTTCTTGTGCTTGATGAGCGAGTTACACTAATTATGACTGAAATAGAATAACATTATGCAATAGGTAAGTATACAATAGGAACAATTGAAACACTTGGATAGATTGATAATATATAGAAAGAAAGAGAAAAACAGGTAATTATTAAGTTAATTATTCCTGATGAATGAAACAACTTTAAATGAATGCAACTTTATCTCGGTTGGTACAACGGTAGGTGGATGGAGAGCACACATATTTGGAATATCTCCTCAGCCAAGTTTTTGAGCAGATTTTGTAATGTCAGCACTTCGTTAGCGCTTTCCGCGTTTATGGAAAAAATGGTTTCTGTCAAAACTTGAAACCCTTCATAAAACTAAAAAAGGTAGGTAAGTTGAAAAGGTTATCTTTTTAAAATTAAATATTTATTTCGTAAAGCACACACAGGATATTTTATGAAACATGTTTGTAATGAAAATAGTTATTTTGTATAATTGTTCCACTTCACAGTCTATTTGCCACTAGCTAAGAATTAACACAAATGGGAAAATTCGCGTAGTAAGATTATTGTAAGAAATCCATCGTCTAAATGAAGTAAGAAAGAATATCAGCACATTATTTATAAAAAAAATGCCCTTTTACAAATTCACAGAGATTAATTATTATTTTTTTAATTTATAAACTAACGTTTAGACAAGATTTTTATGCATAGCACAAAGGGTAACAATTATTACAAGCAATAATTGTCAGCCTGAAACACTCATTTACATTGAAAAATTTTCCGAGAAAAGATACTTGCCGCCAACGGGACTTGAACCCGTATTCTTCCGATTGCCGGTCGAATGCTCTGACCACTGAGCTATGGGGGCTTATCAAATACCCGCCAAATAATTCAATATATACTAGTGTTTCATTCAACAATTACTGCTTGTTATATTTTTTCCCACCTGAAAACAACCAACTTTATTTTTGCGAGAAAGACATTGTTAGTGTTTAATCCCTCGCTAGGTGGCGTCGAGACAAATTATGTCTGCATTTATTGGGGAAATACTTAAACTTGTTAAATATTAATTATTATTTTTTTTAATTTATAAACTAACTACTACTTGTAATAATTGTTACCCTTTGTGCTATGCATAAAAATCTTGTCTAAACGTTAGTTTATAAATTAAAAAAATAATAATTAATATTTAACAAGTTTAAGTATTTCCCCAATAAATGCAGACATAATTTGTCTCGACGCCACCTAGCGAGGGATTTAACACTAACAATGTCTTTCTCGCAAAAATAAAGTTGGTTGTTTTCAGGTGGGAAAAAATATAACAAGCAGTAATTGTTGAATGAAACACTAGTATATATTGAATTATTTGGCGGGTATTTGATAAGCCCCCATAGCTCAGTGGTCAGAGCATTCGACCGGCAATCGGAAGGACACGGGTTCAAGTCCCGTTGGCGGCAAGTATCTTTTCTCGGAAGATTTTTCAATGTAAATGAGTGTTTCAGGCTGACAATTATTGCTTGTAATAATTGTTCACAGAGATTGTTTCAATCTTAACATTTTTTCGTACAGCATTACACCAAATGTCATGGACCGCAGCCCAAGAATTTAACAAAAATATTGGTGTTAAATGGTTGCCGGATTGGGTTAGTGTAGTAGGGGAGACAGGAAGGGATTGGTTTTGATGGTGGGCACTAAGCAGGTCCTGGATTTTTCAAGCTGGTAGCTCGATGCACATACGAGCCGACTTACACAAAACGAGTGGACGATACGATCCGTTCTCTTGAAGTCAAAATAATTATGAGAGGATGTTCTGCTGTCCGTTCACCAGTGCACAGGGGATCAATGCTGGTAGCTCCTTCGACCAGGCTCCATTGAAATATCTGTATAACAGACTCAGAATGCCTATGTTGCGTCCGTGCAACGGATTGTCAATCAGATTAATTATTTGCAACCAGTTTATTAGACATTTCGATGTAATATGTATGATAGACAAGATAATTTCCGCATAGTAACAAGCGACTGGACAATTTCTCGGCGTTCTAATGAGTGTCGGATGTGAAGGTGGGATCCGTATGCGTTCCAGCACCTCGTTACAGCTTCCCACAACAGGTGGATTCATATCCGGAATGAGTACCACTTAGCGTCGGTATATCAATTGCTCTTTATGCTCGCTTGGATGTTATGACGAGCTTAGCACTTAATCCGTATGTTCGTAATGCGAGATCATTTACTAATGGAATTGCAATACGAAGAACATATGAAGCACTTGTCCGCAGCATCCTGGAATACAGCTCCATTATTTGGGCACCCTCTGAACAAAACCATATCCTAGAAATAGAAAAAGTACAAAAAAGGTTTATGCGTTAACTGTATATGAGGGAATATACATACTACCCATTCCTGTACCCATCGTTGTTCTTAACAGGAATGCTCGATCTTAATACCTTAGAAGCCCGCCGAAAAATATTTTTGGGAAAACATTTTTTTAAGCTGATCTCCGGTATTGTACTGAATCCACCTATGTTGAAGGAGATTAACCTATATGTCCCTAACGCGTATACTCGTGGGAGATCCCACACACTTTTTTATGCTCCGAAAGCGAGAACTTCTTCCTTTCAGAATGCACCATTAAATAGAGCAATTCAACTGCTTAACGATTCTGCATCGAGCATTGACATTTTCAATGTTACCTATAGAGAGTTCAGTAACTATCTTTTGACATACGTCTCAACATAGTGAAACTGCCCCCTTGGCCCTTTTTTTTCTCACATATTTTGTAATATTCTCCGTAATAATTTGTTGTATAACTGTTTTATGGAGAACCTGAAAAAATAAATAAATAAATAACTAGCAAGCATAGATGTCACCAATATTTTACTTTTCTCTATAGTTTTAATAGAGGAACGTGTTTGTTTGCAAAACCAAACTGTGCGTGGCAGGACGTCCTCAGTGGATTTGCTAGTAACTTACCGCACTTGCTTCGATTTTACGGTATTTTGAACAATGAAAAATGCTCCTAGCCTACTAAAAGTAAATTATATTCGCTTGGCAAAAAATAATGTATCTTACTATAATTCTACCTTGTCATTTTTCGTTACTTGTAAGCATCGAACAGTATTAATACGGTAAGGTCCGCGTGGTTGAATTTCAGAACTCAGCTTCGACTGCATGTCTGACGCAACGTCAAACTCGCTGCGCCACAAATAACATCTGAGTACGTGGAATTTCACACAAAGCTACTGTTATAATTCGGTTTCGAATTCAAGCATTCCTCACAAGATGTCGCTACTTCCGTCAGCAGGTCGGATGGGGGCGTCTTCCCCCTAGGTATAACTGCTACGAATTTGTGAATATGTAGTATCTCTCCGAATATGGAAAGATTGACAGTATTACATATGACGTCATTGCTCTATCTCGGATACTTTGTCCCGGTGATGACAGTGTATCCGAGGAACTGGCTATTGTTGAAATCAGTTCCATTTGGATTTATAAAATGGTCACCAACACTAAGTGGGCGAAGCCGAATCAAAAGCCGCTCGCAGGGCCTAGCAGTAAAAACCGGAGCGGGTTTTTAACAGCTAGTTGATTTTATTATGCTGTGAAAATCCAGATCGCTTTTTTGTCAAAATTTTGTGTAAAACGTCGTAATGTTTTATTTTAAGTAAAGCCTTTTATGACTTATTTTTATACCGAAGAATGCTAATTTAGTTAATAATAAAAGTTAAAAATAAAACTAATAATATTTTAGAATTTCTACGTTTTATAATATTTTTTCACGACATTAGAGAGATTTTTTTCTCTGTGAATATTTTGTTTTTATTTTTTATATGAATATCGCACAAGAGTCCCCAACTGCTCCAACCTGAAGCCAGTGAGACTATGGCATCCCCAATCGGGGTATGTTGTGAGGCTGAAGGTAGTGGGGAGGGGAAGCTGATGGGGAAGAGGAAGGTAGGGAGTACCTGGCTATTCAGATCTGGTCACCAAACACGGCTAAAGCCATTTCAAGCAACGTTTCAATTCTGAATGGTGGCCTTACACCAGGGCGATTCTTTGAGTGTCTTCCACCCTGGAACGCGCCGCAAAACACTAAATATTATTTTTAATTAATTAATTGAACCACAAATTAATCAAATAAAATTTATTTGCGCAAGCCGAGTTCGAACCCGCGACCTTCAGATTGTGAGTCGAGAGTCTTAACTCGGGACCACGGAGGCCGTATAAGAAGCTATCCTGTGGAAACTACGCAGGACAGATATATACGATTTTCATAAATATATAAACACATTATCTGGTGAGAATGAAGAATATACGAAAACATTATCTTACAAAAACAATAAGTTATTACGAAAATAATATCAGCCGGTGTCTGGTCAGCCGTTTGGCATTTTAGCTAAAACACTAAAGAATAAAAAGAAATCAGTTTGGTAGAGTATTTTAACCTCGATCCAAAAAAAATGTATACTCTTCCTCTTAATGATAAGTCTTAGGATAGGTTATTTAAAAAAAAATTAACAATTCAAATTTTTAAAGTTAATTTTCACGTTCTTCTCAAAGTTCTATTCAAGTTCCGTGATTATTTCAGTTTTATGAAGCAACTGGCCAACAATGATATAATAACAAAGCTTGAATAGAACTTACACAGAGCAAATTAACTTTAAAAAATTGATGAATTCTTAAATTTTTTTTAAGCAACCCGTTCTTAATAATTGTTAATCCCAACGATTAATACTACTTAACAATGCGTTGGGAAACTTTCAAATAAGTTCGATGTTCAAGTGATTATAAGTTAATAATTTACGTTATTGTAAAGTTAACTATTTTTTTTAAAAATATTTATTCAAAGAACAATCCCGTTAAACCGTAACCAAGCAGTTTGTCAACAGTACGTTAATCTTCCATTAGAATTTAATTAAATATACTATATATAATATTATTACTATAGCTATACAGATTGTCACAATTAACACACAGACTTAATATAAACCTTCTCTATTTAGTAACCATATTTTTTGAGTATATTTCAATGTATTTATAGAATCGCAATTTTTTTATATTACTTGGTAACATGTTAAATATTTTGGGCATATTATATTCCAGGGATCGCCGTCCGTAGTTATTGTTATATTTTGGAACAAGCATTCCTTCATTCTTTGTGAGTACTTTCCTAGTACAGTTTTCATGTTCCACTTTCCTCTTATATTCAGACTCAGATATATTTATTTATTTTTTATTTTTTATTTAAGTTTTTATTCCAGCAGGGCTGGGAGGGTAGTGCAATCCCAGTCTGCCATATTACATAAAAAATGAAAATAAAATTCGAACATAAATAATAATAATAAAAATTAATCACAAAATTAAAAACAAAATTAAATTAAACAAAAATAAATCAGAAATTAAAATTTAAAAAAGAAATATTGTTTTTTTTTAATCGTCCATCAGGGAGGTCGCCTCATCATTTGCATCCATCACGACAATGATGTTGTTTGATTTCCGTGTCCTGCTCCAGAAGCTGACTAGCCGGTGGCGAAGTAATGCTGGGAATGAGTGCACCCTCCCTTCGGTGAACATCGTGGAGGCGCTGCAGAACCTCGGTAGTTGCATAAGTTGCCTGTATGCATTGTTGTAGCACACCCTCAGTTTGTCCCATTGCGCTGCTGGGTATTGCGTCCACAGTTCAGATGTGTACAAGGCAGTGCAGTATGTCTTGAAGAGTAATTTTCTGACGTCGTCGCTACAGTGGTAGAACCGCCTTGAGAGCATTCCCGCCCGTATGTTAATTGCTCTTCTTTGTCGTTCCATATCTTCTATATCCTTCATGTCTTCGGTTAGGATATGTCCCAGATACTTAACCTGTGAGGCCACAAGCAGTTCGTTTCCTTCTAGATATATTGGAGGAATATTCAATGGCTCCTTGTTGTGTTTGAAAGCGACGATGACTGACTTTTTAGAATTGTACAACAAGTTATGAGAGTTTGCGTACTCTTCGATTATTTGCACAAGTCGTCTCATCGCTTTAATCGAAGGTGCATATGCTGAATATAGGGTGAATATGCTGAGTCAATATTTTGTACCACAATAAGGCCTGCACAGATAAGATAGTTAAATTCCTATACAACAATGATATGTTTCGTCTCTGTGAAAAAAATATGTTTTTGAACTAGTAATTTAACCGTAGAATTTTGTACTGATTGTAGTTGGTTTAAATTAGTTTTGCAAGTGTGTCCCCGAGTGGTTATGGCATACCGTAAAGTTGATTCTGGGAGTGATAAGTAAATACTTTGTAAAGTTAATAATAATTAATGTTAAATTGGACTACACGTCCTTACTCTAGTAGGCTATAAATTATTCTGAGTAACCAGACTGATGGTGTCTGCCTGACTGCCAGATTCTTTCGCCTGTCATCGGAACCGTTCGACCATATATGATACTGTTCTGATAATACTTACATATGTTGAGATATTGCAAAAAATCATATAAATAACTATAATAACTATATCCTCGTCATGGAAGCCCGCCTCAGTCCATCATCCAGTATTGATGCACACTGGAGAAAAATACTGGCTCCTTACGTGCTCACAGAATCCTGAAAGCTTAATATTATTATTTCTTTTGTTTTTCCTTTTACTACTATTAGCTTATTATCTTTTTTTTTGTTTCGTGTACATTCATATCCACCTTCTTTTTCTTTTTTTCCTTTCAAATACTTTGTACATGTATGTGTATATTACCCTTATGGAATGTGTGGGATTGCACTCTCCTCCCCACATACTGGAATAAACACTTATTTATTTATTTTATTTATATATTGAAGGATATTGAAACTATATAACTGACCCTACGCTACGTATTCTATATCAATTTGGGAGGCGGGAATGGGTACCGCCGCCCCGGGAACCTTTATTGGATAACCAACACCTCTGCCGTAGGTCACCCCAAGTGGTTCGCTACGTTTGGTGATTTAGCATAGGTGCCCGGGTTCATGGGGTGAGGTTTGTCTAGGTCTTGGAGGCGGATGACCAGGACATACTGAACCCCAGATTCCTACCCATCCCTTAAACCCTTTTCCTTCCCAGAACTCTCCTCTCCTTCCTTTACTTAAAAAAAACCCTCCACACAGCATCCCCAAAGATGACATAGGTTCTGAGGGAAATTATTTTCCTCAGGGCCTCCTGTGTGGAGCTCACGTAAAAAAAAAAAATCACACAGGGGGGTTAGGGATAAGTAACCTCTTATTTCCTGATACTTGGACATCCTGCATCCATATACTCATTACACCAACTAAAAAATGTTTATATTACATCTAATTATAGACGTGTTCGCTGTACATCGGACGTTAAAGAGGAACTTACACTATATTACTATTCTTCCTCTCCGGATAGTTGCCAAGATGGTTGTTTGCGGAGATCAAATTGCAAGCTTTTACAGTTCTGCATACTCCTACAGTCCAGTGCGTGGTTGTTTTATCATATCATTATCCGGCATTCAGGGGTGTAAGACCAAGCGGTTAAGTATGAAATTCGCCCTAATTTAGGAGGCGGGTTTGAGTACCGCTGCCCCGAGAACCATTTTTGGGTAACCAACACTTTTGTCATAGGTCAACCCAAGTGGTTCGCTATGTTTAGGGTTCATGGGGTGACGTTTGTCTAGGTCTTGGCGTTAAATGCGCTTAAATCTGCTAACCAACTGCGTGGCAGGCCGTAAAAAATAGTGTTTTATTTTTTTTATTTAATCTGACGAATGAAAACCATCGTCACCTACATCTAATTCGTTGCAAAATTTATGATTATCTATAGTTATTTATTAATATTATTCACATTGTGAAAAAAAAAAAGTTTTGCAACTCACATGTTTATTCGGCCCCTTTTCAAGTTTTCATCTGAATTTAACCCTTAGTATCTAGAGACAATTAGTTATTACATAAAAAGACGAAGACAATCGTTATGACGCCCTCCATGGTCGAGGGGTAAGGCTCTCGACTAGCCATTGTCGCGTGTTCAAATCCCGGTGTACAAAAATCACTTTAATTTGATTAATTTATGTTATTTTACAATTTAATCATTTAAAAACAATTTACGGTATATTGCGGCACTTTTCAGAGTGGAAGATACTCTCAGTACCGCCCTGGTGTAAGACCACCAGAAATTTGAAACGTTACTTTAAATGGCTTTAGCCGTGTTCGGTGACTAGATCTGAATAGCTAGGTATTTCCCCACCTTCCCCTTCCCCGTCTCTTTCCACTCCCCACTACCTTCAGCCTCATAACATATGATTATGGTTGATCATACTGGCTCCAGGCGGTTGGGACTCTTGTACGATGTTCACAAAGAGGAGGCCGATTATGCTATCTCATTCTCTTGCAGGCTAAATCCTATAGATGTATGTTTTTTTCTCTTTTTAGTATCGCTATTTTTCGTTTCATATCACTACGGTGCTCATATCATATCACTGCACTAGTTTTCAATTAAAAAAATCGTAGTGTGCAATTCACACGCGGTGGAAGTGAAACCGTCAGAAAACTAAAGTAGATAATTAGATGGGAGCTACAAAGCACCGCACAAGAGGATACTAATTATTCTATCTCATTCTCTCGCAGGATAATCAAACTATAGATATATTTTTAATGTTGCTATCTCTATAAGATTTAATGTTGCTATTTTTCGTTACATCGAGTTTCAAATCACAACGGTGCTAAAGATGTTTTCACTTAAAAAAAGTTATTTGGTTTAAAAAAACTCTGAATAGTTTTTTTCCATAAGCAACTCATTTTTTGGTAAAGTTTGTTTACCTCTGCAGTTTACCATAAAACTGTGCAGGGGCATCAAACCGGCGCACGTAAACAGTGGGTGTCAGAAAGGGAAGCTCAATCAGCCGTCGCGTCGCGGCCCCGAGGGGATAGGCAGTGCTACAACCAGCCTACTTCCACGCAACCTGCACGCCAAACACTTCCTTACGTAAATACCACGCAGGGTGCCTCGTAGCTTGAGGGGCCCGGGGTATATACGACAGTGTAATCGATCGGCCTTAGGGAAATTTGGTTTGTTACGGATGAGATAACTGGACCGCTTTTATTGTAAAGGAATCTTCCTGCTTAGATTTGCCTATACTTACGGCATTTGTTAGAGTGCAATGTATTTTATTATCGATAAATAATTGATCGATATTTGAAACTCATTCGTCGAACTACCTGTATCTTAATTTGTTTTGTTTTTTTTTTTCACACAAGAGGCCACGAGGAATATTTTTTTTTCCTTCAAGGCCTATTTCATCTTTGAGGATGCAGTATGTTGGGTCTTTTTGAGGAGAAAAGTAAGTGATACTCTATATTAATGACGTGGTGAAAATATTTTCAAAATGTACTACTATTTGCCGATTTAACACTAATATACTTAATTGGAGATAACTATGATGAACTAATAAATATTTTAAATAATGAGCTAAATAATGTATCAAGATGGCTAAAAATCAATAAGCTTAAATTAAATAAAAAAAAAAAAAACAAAATGTATGGTGATTGGATATAACGAGACATCCAGTGAAAGCAAAATTAAAATTGATGGTGAGATTATTGAAAATGTCGCTTAAATGAAATACTTTGGAGTTATATTAGATTCCAAACTAACATTCAACAAGCATGCTGAATATACACAAAAGAAAATTGGAAAAAAAAAATCATTTTTGGGAAGAATTCGGCAAAAATTATCTAGTAAAACTGCAATCACTATCTACAAATCAATTATTGCTCCACATTTTAACTATTACTCAACTATCCTTTTCCTGTGTAACGAACGAGAACAACATAAGTTTCGAATTCTCCATAACAGGGCAATGAGAATTCAGAATAATACTTCGGCGAAATAGATTTTCAAAAAACACAAAATGTTAAAGGAACTGAATTGGCTAACCGTGAAACAGATGCTGATCTTGAATACGATGATATTTATACATAAAATAATAAACAACATTTTACCAAAATACTTCTCAAATAAAATAATATTCAACAAGGACGTTCACAGACATAATACAAGGACGTGCAAGGAAATCAGGCCCAAAAAAAAGACAAGGCGAATACTCAGAACAGTTTACTGTACAAAGGGATGAAGTTAAGGCATGTTAATTAACACGCTACCAGAAACATTAAAGTCTACACCAATTGGAAAGTTCAAGATTTATCGTAGGAGCTACATAAAACTACATAAAATTAATTTGCAATATGAAATATTATAATTAATTAGAAATTTTGTAAACTTAAATGGCTCTTGATGAGGGAAACAAGGGATCGGCAATTCATTCCATAGTTGAGCTGTTGAACTCTAAAGTCGTGAAAACACCCTTTGTTGACTGTAAACAATATAAAATTGTGTATTTTATTAAAAAAAGATTGGTTTACCATTTTTAATGTTTTTCTACCAATAAGTTCGATTCATAGTAGGCGTATCTTAAATCTTAGAATATTTAAAAATATTCAATAAAATGCTTAAATTAACCTCCACATCCCGTATTCCATACTTATGTACTTGTGTATACTTTTTTTAAAGTGGCTAGTAATTTTGATTCTGGCGATGCATAAAAATTAGAGAAATCAAACTTGCCGGTAGCAATTATTTGGAAAACGTTGAATACAGAAGATCAAATCAATAGATATGCTGGAGATGTAACACTAACTTCAAATGAATTATAAATATGGCTACACATGGCCGCTGGAAGAATAGTTAATACGTACGTTCATTCAAATATAATAATTGATTTATTGTGGTCGGTAATGAACAACTCTTTAAAACTCTCTGCACGGGTGGTCAGATGGTTAATTTATTATTGATTGTTTTGTAAGATTGACGGTATTTTAACATAGCTGGTGCCAAACGAGGAAGAAAAAATGAAGTTCATTAATTACGTGTAAATGAATCAATTTGATTACGACAATTTTATTATTATTTAAAACGTACCGTTTAATTATCAGTATTTAATTGATTTTCATCCGTCGTAAAGTTTGAATAATTGGCACGGGTTTTTATGCTGCGAAACTAGAGATAAAAGTGCAAGCCGAACCACTGAAAGAATGAAGCAACCTCGAGCGGCGTTTGTCACTTTGAAAAAGGAAATAATTTTAAACTTTCTCTTGAAAAAAAATACTAGCGTTACCTTCAAATTTCAGTATAAATGCTGTGCAAATTTCTTAACTTCAGAGATCATTTTGTGAGAATTATTGATCCTTAAACACCTTGTAAACAGATTTTCTGCTTATAGTTAACCATCGATTTACCCGGTGAATTAATACATACACAATATACTTACCAGGTAGAGTCCCCAGGACTTCCAGAAATAAAATCGTGAATTTAACATGAAATAAACACCTTTTTAAATGAAATGCTAGTTATATTTATTTATTATATATTTGGTTTTACAATGGCATAGGTTTTTACTTAAAATTATAGAATCACAGCCTTTTATCAAGGAACTTCTAGAATAAGGCACTTTTTGTAACAAAATTACGAAACCTAACTTCTAGTCTCAACATTTCAAAAACATAACAATTTTTCAAAGTAATTTTTAAAGAAATATAACAAAAATATAATCAATTTTTATAAAAATCAAAAAAAAAGAACACGGTTCGAACAAAAAAAAGAACTTGCAAGACCTTATATTCACGGTTGGTGACACAGTCATTGCGTATTTTTGTTGTACAGCTAAGGCACTCAGGCTTAATACAACTGTGGAAAATATAAAAAGTTTGGCGCGTCACTGCATGTAGGTGGTACTGGAACGCACAATTTGTAATTTCAAAAACCAACGGTTTTATGAGCGCTGAAAGTTTTCAATGGAGTCCCAGGGACCTACCGGGGAAATTAAGGGTTTTAAGATGAAAAATTTGAAAAGTTAAAAAATGTGGCGAGTGGTGGAAACTGGATAATCAGTTAATAGTTATCATTATTTTTTTACATTAGCTCCGTATGGGAGGCTCTGAGGAACATAATTGCCATCATTAGCTTAGACATCTTTGGGGATGCTGGGTTGAGGGTATTTTTAGGAAAGGGACGAAAAAAAATTCTGTTAATAGTGTTCTGTAGACGAATCCGCCGCAAAGATTCAAACAAACCTCACCCCATGAACCCGGGAAGCGTATTTCCAAAACCTATACAGGTTCAGTCACACATTGGAAAGATTATTTTATCTAGATTTTAGAACAATTTTTTTTCAAAGTGGTAACAAATAACCAATATAGAGGTGTTTTTACAATATATGGGAAAAAAAAAACTCCACATTGGTTATTTTTTATCACTTTGCAAAAACAAAATGGTTCCACAATCTAGATAAAATAATCTTTCCATTGTGTATATGACAAATAAATAGTTTTATTTCTAAATATTAAAATTTTGATATTGGAAATGAACCGGTACAGGTTTTGGAAATATGTACGCACCCAGGAACCCGTGCTAAGTCTCCGTAACGATCGTTGGCTAAAAAGCTAATCAAACGTAGCGGACCATTTGGGGTGACCTATGGCAGAGGTGTTGGTAATCCAATAAACGATTCCCGGGCCTCCCAAATTGTCAAAAAAATCATAATGCGGCGTTAAGCTTTAAAAAGATAATTAAAAATACATATATTTGTAATAATATCAGTCCTCTAGCATTCAGTTTCATAAGGACCCGTGTTCACTCCTTCCTCTCCTCAAAAAAACCCAAGCATCCTCAAAGATGACAAGCCCGGAGGTAATTTATTTTCTTTATGGTCTCCTGTGTGGAGTTATATATATAAAGGAGGCCAGGGTACTAAAATATCTGCTTAATGATAATTTTAAATACAACCCGATCTTAATTTTTTTAGGCAATTTTATCAAGAATTTTTTTAGTAAAAGTAAATATCTATTCCGATATAATTTTTTTTTGAGTTTCTAAGGAATGGAAAGATATTCCAAAAGCGTGTTATTCAAAATAACAACATAACCGTTCAGTATCCACCCACCATTTAACTTCCTTATTGTCATGTCCCGTCTCGCGACACATCGACACCGTTGGCTGTCACCGTCACTCCGACGCCGACGCGCGACGTCTTTTCGACGTCGTGTCCTTGGGACCGTGTCGACTACAACACCTGTCAGTATATTTGCGTCGTACTTTATCTTATTGACACTGCACCCACTCGACTTCAACTTGCATGGAAACTAGGAAGGCAGTGTCAATAGGTGCCACTTCTGTTCTACAATATTATCAGTGCTGTTTATCGCTGAGTTTCGTACTAGAGTAAAAGCTTTTCCCATTGATATAAATATCAAGTTGTGGATTGTAAATAAAATAAATTTTATTGTCATTCTTAAACGTGAGTTGAAAATACTATTTATTTTATAATGCAGTGAGTACAAGAAAAATTGTACTTTTGAATGTAGCTATAACTTTGTGGTTATCCATTATAGAAAAATAAAACAATTTAACTTTATTTATTTATTTATTTACGCCCTAGTGGGCTTTTACAAAGATAGATAATAATAGTTAGGCAGGTACTTAGTACACAATTATAATGATTTAAATTAATAGTAAAAAATAAAATTAATTAAAATTAAAATCACACATTTCATTAAAATAATTATAAAGACTTTGATTTATAACAAATACAGAATCTGCAAACATGTCTACAATATTCCCAAATTTATTGCCAAAATGACGTAATCTATGTAATCTTGTCTTATAGCCCAATCATGGATATGTTCCCCTACCCAGCCACTCTTCATTAATACCTAGCAACGGCTCCACTCCTACCATAATAATACATTGTTCCCATCCATATTTCAAAACTGTCAAATCAGTATACATTTGCCCTGAAGAAGCAACGGTCGTTCTGAAACCGGTCGGATTTACTCAAATATAAAAGTGGTTCAAACAAAGTTAAATTGTTTTATTTATTTACAAGAAAAATTAATGATTTATTTTGATCAATTTCCGACAGTTCTAGGAAAATTGATAGTTTTTGAAGTTATTTTGTGTTTTTAAAATTTTACTTGCTTCAAAATATTGTTATTTATATGCGTGATAGCTGTTTCGCTTTTCAAAAAAATAAATTGTCAGACGGTCGGTATGAATAAACTTGAAAACAGAGAATTTGCATCTAGCCTGACAATGACGTATTAATTCCGAAAGACGTAAATAATACTGAAATGTCGCAGGTATATTAAAACGATTTAAATGACCCGTCCTCGTGAAACTCGCTCTATCTCATTTTCCATTATTGTCAGACTACGTATACCTATTTAGATAATATAAACAAATTTAAATAGAGAAAACACCAAGATTTCTCTTTGCGTTTAAAAGTTTACGATATACGCCTCCTGTAATGTGAAATAATTCTATAAAACAGAAAACCGCCAAACAGTGAAATTTTATATACAAATAAAGAAAAGCTAAATGACATTTACCTTTATGATATGCTTGTGTAACTAAATGTGTTTTAAATTAAAATATTGTAAACAAAGCTTAAAAACTTTTGCCATGTTGCTTTTAAAATTTTATAATTTTGAAGAACATACGTCCATTTTTAAACGACTTCAAAAAGGAGGAGGTTCTCAATTCGACTGTATTTTTAAAAAAATGTTTCTTACCTCAGAACTTTTGACTGAGTGAACCGATATTGATGATTCTTTTTTATTTGAAAGCTGGTGCTTCCCGTGTGGTCTCATTTTAATTTTGTCCAGGTCCGACAATGGCATCCATGAGAAAACCATATAAGTCTTAAATTTGCATTAAGTATGTGCGCGACAAATGGACTAATAACTCAATATCACGCCAACCGATTTCGATGACTCTTCTTTTATTGGAAAGGATGTACTTCAAGGGTAATTTGATGAGAGTTTGGTTAGTCGGAGCAAATACTCGGCCGAATCTCTTAATTAACATCGTTATGGTCAAATTACGCCTGTCTCATATGAGCAGCACGTTTAGTAGGTCTACTCATATTCAGACAAATTAGTGTACTTCAGATTCACTAAAAATCAAAAAATAAACAAAAATTTTAACAAAACAAAAAAAAAATGCACTAAAATGTAAAAAAATAATTTCGTATTCTTCTACAACTTCATAATCAACTTACTTTTTCTAATCATCAATATGTAGGTACGATTGTTATTTTTGGATTCGGTGTCAGCACATCTCACCTATAACTATGTGTCGGTGTGCTTGTGTGCGACGCAAGCACATCTCACCTATAACTATGTATGTAGTTACAAACCTACCTTGACTGACACCGACTCCAAAAGTAACAATCGTACCTACATATTGATGATTAGAAAAAGTAAGTTGATTATGACGTTGTAGAAGAATACGAAATTTTTTTTTTACTTTTTAGTGCATTTTTTAAGTCGTTTTTTTGTTTTGTTAAAATTTTTGTTTTTTTTTTTTTAATAATAAAATCTTGAAGAGTCTTTCATCTGATAAGTTTTAAGATTTTCAGGGCCAAAAGCATTTTCGTTATTTGTTTTTGGGGTGTTATGCAGTGTTGCGCTACCTCCTTCTTTAGCCAAAATCTACCGGATCTGCCCTGATGATGGACACTGCAATGATGTCCAAAACGTTGGCTAAAGAAGGAGGTAGCGCAACACGGCATAACACCCCAAAAACAAATAACGAAAAAAGTCTTTCATCTGCTTTTAAAAACCATATTTAATTTTGGGATACGTCCAAAAACCGAGAATTTATTCGAAATTGAATGGTAAACGGTAATATTTACAACATGATTTTTTTTTTATCGGTTTTTTTTTTGTATTTCGGAGAGATTAACTTCTCGTAGATTAAAGTGGCAATACACCTCAACTCACTATAACATATTATTGCAACTACATATCATTTGGAATTAAAACTTTTTTTTTAAATGAAGAAAAACGTTTTACAAAATATAGTAAATAAATAATAGACGTGCCCTATTACAGAAGGTGTTACGTAATAAGATAGGACTATCCTTAGAAAGCCGTTCGAGGAGTGTTTTTATTTGAATGAATGCCACGTGTGCCAGTTGATAGCAGCCTTCCTCCCCACTACGCTTCCTTCCCACAAACTCTCCTGTACAGAACACTCTTCCTTCTCTGAGAAGTGGTCCGGGGATGACAAGTGGATTTCTATCAATACGAAGCAATTTAAATTTGCTTCTATGGTTTGTTTAACTTCGGACAAACGGATTTATAGCCTCTTCCTATTTCATGTGTCGTCAGTTCCATTCCGAGCTAAGCACACTACGTTTTACAGAACAGTGATTTGTTCGAGTATATGCGAACTTTCTGGAATAACGCAAGTTTACGTTTCTATTATTATTTCGGATAATGGACGCGCAAGAGTGATTTGTTTCCAAAACTGTTGTAGAATGATTTGATTTAATTCAAACATTACGGCTGAATATTCATTTAATAAATTGTGAAATAACTAAATCACAGTTTGACTTTGATCAGATTTAAATTGCCTTTAGTTATTTGTGTCTTCAAACTGAACTATTTCAACATGTCTTTAGCAAGAAATGTTGTTCAGGACTTATTTTCAGAGAAATTAAATGCACATAGTCTAATGTCTAATGGTTAGATTTAGCATTAAGGTTCGCCTTAAAACAGGAGTTCGTAAGTCAAATATAGTTACAAACTTTTGGTATTTTCATCGGTACGTTAATATTGTAATTCTGCTGCAAACATAAATTAGTTGTTTGCAATCATGACAATTGTATCGCCTTGGGTAATTGTCAAATTGTCAGACAGTTTAGCAAATAGTATGAACGAAACAGTAGATTATATTATATTAAACTAGCTGGTTCCCGGCGTTCGTTGCATTGCCAAATTCAAAGAAATAAATTGTTTCTCCCTGCATGTACTTTCCCGTGCGTTTCCGTTCCCCTCCCGCATCCCCTACCCTCCCGCGTTCCACATATTCAGTCCCAGTACATTCAGTTTTCAAACAGCTCGTGTGCTACCTATTACAATTTTTTTATTTAAATTTTCATTTTTCGTATATTACAAATATTCATTTTTGTATATTATAAGAACAATCAATCAAATTTGATACCTACTGTACTTATTTAAAATATCTCTAATTTTAAAAATCCATAGACAATTCTTTTAATTCAACCCCAAAAAACAGCTGCCTGCTAAATTCAATTTCACCAAACGCGCAAACTGCCAAACGTGCGAAGTTAAAATAGTCGTTAAGTTTTCTGAAGTTATTTAAAACTTTAAAAAAAAATGAATGAAATAAGTAAAGTCGTTTTGAAGATATGGCGGGACAAAGGGAAACAGGGATTCATTTGTATATATATAGATGTCAGAACCCGATTTTTCGTCTAAAGCAATCAATATCTGTCAGAATAAAGGCTTTTTTTTTTAAATAAACCGGATTCACTAAGGACTCTTTTTTTAAATGTGTAAGTGTTGTGTTTTTTTGGAATTATTTTCTCAATATTACCTCACCTGGAGAAAGTTTGAAAAATTGCATAATATTTTTTTCCAAATAAAAAAAAAAGTTGCATATAATAATATGGTTTTTAATAAAGTAGGTAGGTATTTAAGTACCTACTTATACAAAGATAATTAGAAACTAATACTTTTTGGGCGCGTGTTTTACTTTTCATAGAACTACTATTATTTTTAAGTAATAAGAACTTACCAAAAAAACATCAGAGCAGGACAAAATGTCAACCACCAAAAATATACATACTTACAAACCTACGAGTATATACCTATAATAATAAAAATCGAGTGTGCTTTAGACCACACAACTGAAGTAAAACTTCTTTAGCTCCATCTATATCTATATAATAGGAAGAGAGAAAGAAAATGTGCGCGCGCACTGCGCTCTCTTGCTCTTATAGTATGATACAGACAATAGGCCTGCACTGTGTCTTAGATATACGAAATGTAACTGGCTATGAGAGAAAGAGAGAAATAAAATGTGTGCTCGCACCTCTCTCTCTTGCCCCTACAGTAACATACGAAACGTAACTCTCTGTCTTTCTATCTTCACTAACTTATATCTCCCTCTTAACTTCCGTTCGCCTCGCCCGACCGTTCGCCTCGCCCGATCACACTTTTCATAACGCTCTCAACACGCATTCACCAGCTTACCCCCCATGTCAAGCGTGTTTTACTTCAATAAAAAACAAATCTTTCTTAGCACCGTATCATCACAAACCATCTTTTGCTTATCTAATTTTCTGTCGAAAGATATTTAACTAAATGGTGACTTTGTGTAGGTACTTATCCACTGAAGCGTTTTTGGCCTCTTTTTAGACCATTTGCAAACACCTTCGAGCGTTCGCTGGCCAAAATGTGACCAATTTGAAAAGATGTTTTATTGGAAATATTTAAAAAGTTCTCGCGCGTTGTATACTTCGATGAATTACAAACATAACTTAGTATTTTCACTATTCAACAAGATATGTCTCTGATCTCTTTTGTTATTGACATTTATTATTGACATTTCGCGAACCCCTAATATTTTTTCTTGCAAATCATTGATCATGTGTTACATATTTAAAAAATGCATGTTCGAATTTAATTTTATGTCAGTATGATTATCAACTAGGCTGTAGATAAGATATAGAAGTCATAATATTTCATTATTATTTTTTAATTTATAAACTAACGTTTAGACAAGATTTTTATGCATAGCACAAAGGGTAACAATTATTATAAGCAATAATTGTCAGCCTGAAACACTCATTTACATTGAAAAATCTTCCGAGAAAAGATACTTGTGCTATGCATAAAAATCTTGTCTAAACGTTAGTTTATAAATTAAAAAATAATAATTAATATTTAACAAGTTTAAGTATTTCCCCAATAAATGCAGTTGTCTCGACGCCACCTAGCGAGGGATTTAACACTAACAATGTCTTTCTCGCAAAAATAAAGTTGGTTGTTTTCAGGTGGAAAAAATATAACAAGCAGTAATTGTTGAATGATACACTAGTATATATTGAATTATTTGGCGGGTATTTGATAAGCCCCCATAGCTCAGTGGTCAGAGCATCCGACCGGCAATCAGAAGGACACGGGTTCAAGTCCCGTTGGCGGCAAGTATCTTTTCTCGGAAGATTTTTCAATGTAAATGAGTGTTTCAGGCTGACAATTATTGCTTATAATAATAATATTTCATATTCTCCAAATACGTACTACATACGCCAATTTTAAAGTAAAAATGATAATCAGATTTCGTGCGTTTATAAATTCAACGATTTTTTATAATTTTTTCATGAATCCTAAAAATATGAGATAAACGGTTAAATATAGGTGCTCTCAATGGCTGTCTATTGCTATAAGCATTTTATACACCATATTAAAATTGGTAGGTATGATTATTTTAATGAGAGCATAAATCCCGGACTCTGACGCGTATTTCAATTATTGCCGAGAACGCCCGAGTTGTTATCTCAAAAGACAAAACCCAATTTTGCAACCCAATACTCTATCTTGCTTTCGCAAATAGATGTACATTCATGCCTCAAGCCAACTGTTAAACAATGTTTTGTCTGTTGAATACATCTTACAAACGGCTAAGACAATTGCTAATAGATTAGGAGTATCCAGGTGAGAAACATCCAATCTAAACTGACATTATCTAAATGGATATTTCTAGCTTGCCAGGCCTAACGGAGATATATTTCCACATTACATTGGGCTGGATAATATGTGATTAGGGCGTGACTAGTAATAAAACACAATCGGAATAAATAACAAGAGATCAATACGATAACAATACCGGTGTTCTAATGGAGACAAGGAATGTACTGTGAAAGACGATCTCATAATAATATTATATTTATTATACGACTAGTGTTGGGTATGATCGAAACATTTGTGTTTCGAATTAAAAGATCGATTTCTTATTGATAAACCATGATGACCTATTAGATGACAGTGCTTTCAGCATCATCTTTGCAGGCAAAATATGAACTAATAGTATTACTAATTCCAAACATATAATAAAATGATTCGAACATCGTCTTATTCGAGAATGATTCAACCGGTAACTTCTGAATTGTTATTAATCGTGGGATTGTTATTAATAATATTAAGTTCAATTCGATTTCTGTTGTCGAAATGACCAGCTTATAAACAAACAAAAAAACCATTGTGAGTGTTAACAGTACAGTCCTTTAATAAAACTTAAAATATAACACTGACTACCTTACTAAGAAGGACAAGAGTTTAGTGTGAGTCTAGTGTTGTGATGGTGATTGTTAAATTTGATGAACGTATCTAAAAAAATATATCTAAGTAGCTGTTATAAGAAACTTTAAATTCCATGGCGGTTAATCCCCCTACAGTTGCCCCCCACCCGGAATTCGTATGCACAATATGCAGTGGCTTAAGGGAATATATGGTTTACCTGCTTCTACGAAATATAACTAAGTGCCCCCGAAGGGGTGTGTAAAGAGGATAATCCGCCGAATAGAACATAAATATAAAACATATTTTCATTCAAATGCATCCAGAATAAAACTACATGTCAGTGTATACTGTATACCAGCATATAAGTACAAAAAATGGTCATGAAATAAATTCGTTTGATATCCATTCCATCTTATTATTATTAAAGCTATTTTTGTGATCGATTTTAGGTTTGAAATCGGTAAATAATGCACAAAAAGTTATAATTTTGTAATAATTATAATTTCGGGGGCCAAATGTCGGGGGTTCAATTTTCCGGTCACCGAAACCTTGATAATTGTCACATAGTATATTTGTATCTTGTTCCAAACTGTAAAATTCCATCATTACATTTATGGCTTTACACTGCAAGTCAAGTTATCTACATTTAGTTACCGGATTGAATTAGCTAGTTACTTCCCAACTTTTCCTTAACTCTTTATTTTCCCTTTGTCCTCCTTTCTCATTTTCATCCCCCACTTTCTTCTGCTTGACAAAATTCCCCAAATGCAATATTGAACACTGGAATTTATTGTGGCACACTGGCTCCTGGAAATTGGTACGTTAAACAAATAAAATGCTTGCAGTATGATAAATAATATACCTCAGATTCATAGTGTATTTTTAAGTACCCACAATCTACTCATCTCAGCACTCAACATCCTCGTATTTATATTTATCTTCTCTATTACGCATCTACCGCCTTTTAATTATTTTCTTTTATCATTCAGACGTGCAGAGTCATCCGGCGTATTCATCTCGGTGATCGCATTTCCAATGCATTCAATTTGTTTTATTCTCTCCTTAACCATGCGCGAGAGAAGCTGACGTCCACATAAGTGTTGCTGCGAGTTACCTTTACTGGGTACCTACTGTACCAGGACCATAGGCGTGAGGGCATTTGCTATTACGTACTGTTCCTTATAAGCATGACTCATATTGAATGTTTAAAAAAAAATCCACACGAAAATCGCAGATTTTGTACCTATCATTTATCGTGACCAAAATTCTGTGTCATTTTCAGGCATTTATTTTGCTTCCTAAGTCACAGATCTCGTAAAAATCTAATCTTGACGTATTTGAAAATTGTAAACAACATTTTATTACGAAGGGTTGGCTGGTGACTGACTATAAAGATCTAGTATTTGAACAAACCGTCGCGCGTCGTCACTTAAAAAAGTATCAATATTAATAATCGATAGCTTTTAGACAGGGCTGCTAAGAACGGATTGATTCAAAGAATATGAACAATTCATAAAATTTTAAAGATCTGTGAAATTTTTACCCAAGTTCTGTTCTTGTCCAACTACTGTTAACCTACCGGTCCGTGATGAAATAATAACAGAACTTGAATAGAACTTTCACAGAACTTGAATTTAATCTTTGAAATTCAGTGAAATAACCCGACCTACGAGTAAATTCATTTTGAATCTATTATCCGAGAAATAACCGATACAAATACGTTTATTCAAAACAAAAGCGTGGGCTAATATTTAATATAAATGTTAGTAAATTACTTACTTCAGTCAAAGTTCTTTCCGATTCACACATTTTCTCTAATTCGATAGACCTCTGGGTCCGAAGCCAATGAGTTCACCCTTCTGCCATGGAGCTCGTACATAACGTTACTGCGCCCTTGTTGCAGGGTACCTACCGTTGTACTCCAGCAGGCTCCATTACTGGCTCCTATAGCCATGCGTGAATTGCCGCCTTCTCGAAACGCGGCGGGAAACCAATCATTGCATTATTATAGTAAATAGAGTTTATATCGTGATTATGATAAATGAGGCACTGCCAGACACGAGGAATGGCCAATTTATACGGTCTTGTAAATCTAATATGATTCATCTCGCGGCATTCCGGCCGTTCATTGTTCATCCTAATTTAAGATGGATTTTGTAGAGCTATTGTGGTGAACTTTTGCGGTTTCTGCGTTCAGACAACAAATCACATTAGGCCAGTGGTAACATTTTATAAAAAATATCGACGTTGAGTTTTATTGCATTATAAATAATGTAAGCTATATTTGTGACACGTTCCAGAATTGAAGATACTTTCAGTATCGCCCTGGTGTAAGATCAACATTCTGAAGTGAAACTTTGCTTGAAATGGCTTTAGCCGTGTTTGGTGACTAGATTTGAATAGCCAGATACTTTCCCACCTTTCTCTTCATCATATTCTCCCTCATCCCACTACCCACTCTTCAGCCTCACAGCATACCCCAATTGGGGATGCCAACTGGCTCCACGCGGTCGGCAGCGGTTGGAACAGGAGGCTCTGAGGCAAATAATTTCCCTCAGAACCTATGTTATCGTTGTGGATTCTGTATGGAGGGTTTTTTAAAGGAAAATATTGAGAGGAAGTTCTGGGAAGGAAAAGGGTATGAGGGGTGGGTAGGAATTTGGAGATCAGTGGGTCCAGGAGAGACGGACGTACGTCTCTGTCTCTCCCATTGCGTTACAAGAGTCCCGATCCGGCCCACCACGCAGTAAGTGGGTAGATGCATCCGCTGCCAAAGACAAATCTCAATCCGCGAACTCGGGCACCCCTGCTAAGTCATGATGTAACCTGACCTACCTATCGGAAGATAAACGTGTTGAAAACTTAACTACGCCAGAGTAAAAAAAATAAGCATCGGAGACGAAAATTTGAAAGAGAAAAATCAGAAAAAGATGCGATCGCGTCTAGGAATTGAACCCAGGACCTTCTCCTTACCATGTCTCTGCTCTAAACACTAAACTAATTCGACCCTATCCCCTTCTGTCATATTTAACTGTATCGTACTTCGACTAAGAATTATCAACGTTATTTTCAATTGGATGCTATCTTTATGTATAATAGAGAACTCCAGTCCAATTTTTTTTTAATGACTAATGAATGACCTTCTAACTTAAATAACTGCATTTTTATTTTTATTTTTAGAGTTAGTTTTAATAGTTAAAATAATTGTCAAAGTTTTAATTTTTCAAGATCCCCTAAGACCACCGTATGTACGGTGAATCGTGTGACGTCATCACTCCTGAAAAATTACTATAGAATTGAGCAATCAGCTGATCAAGTGCCGCCATTTTGAATAGCGTTATTCGAAGCATTCTCCCTAGAAGTAGCATTACAATTTTTTTGTGCAGTAGTTTTTCAATATTTCAAATAATAGAGATAAACTTATAGAGATACCTCTATTTTTGATACTGAATTATTTAGGCTTAAATATTGTTTCAATAAACACAACAACTAAATCTCCATAAACAGTATGAAATAACGAATAACATGAAATGTTGTTAATACTGATGGCTTATGTCATACCTACATAATCAAAGATTTCAATACAATGACGGGTGACGCGTGACGTCAGCACTAACCATCCAGTAATACCAACTTTACAGTGTGTTTTGACGAGAGGTTTAAAAATGCACTTTTTAATAATTTTTTAGAACTCTCCGTTTAATATTATGAAATAAAACTTATATATTCAGAATCAGCGTTTATTGGTCTATATGAACATATTTTTTTAAAGCCATAATATTTTTCACTGGAGTTCCTTATTGCAATATTCTTACCACAGAGCAGAGCCCCGGTAAGGCTAAGATCCTGGGTACAATTCCTAGATGCAACCGTATCTTTTTCTGAATTTCCTGTTTCAAATTTTAGTTTGAGAGTAGTCGTTAATATTGTCTAAAACGATTTTTAATGATTTTCATGATTTTTTTTGGCATGGAAGAATTGTATATACTTTATTGAAATTTTGCGGTAATTTTTTACGTCTATTTAAGAAGTTATTGAATTTTTTTTTTAGCATTTCCACGTAAAATATGAACATTGTCAGCTGCTACCCACCGAACATCACTATCAGACGTAGCAATTTAATGAATTGAATTTTTTATTCAAAACTTTGGAAACACGTTCTTAATAAGTATACTAACAATTTATGAAATAAAAAAATAAAAAAATTGAGTCGTCTATGTATATGTATTTCCCCCCTTAAGTTATTCCAAAACTAAAAAAAGTAAAAATTATGTGCAATGTCATTTGAATATCCAAACTTTAATTTAAAGCAAATTATATTATTATTTGTGTGCGTTCATCCAACGTCAGACGGTGATGATCCATTTAATTGGGTCCATTTTTGTAACTGTTTTTTTGTACATGTTTTGAATTGTGATAAAATTGTCTTCATTACATTAAAAAAAGGTGGGGAAAATGGTTAGGTTTTTTTGGGAGCGTCTAAGGTTATCTTTGACGTGCGTATCCCACGGCAAACTGACGTTTTCTTTGCGCTCTATTTTGATTGACTTGGATGCTAGAGATATATTTTTGAAACAAGTCACCAGATTCCGGAAAGATATGTCAAATGTGATTGAGTTATTCGCATTTGTAGCATTGCAGACAACATGTGGTCTATGCCCATTTGTTCCCCTAAGGTCCGCTCAGTTCACCAGTTAATCCCGCAGTCACAGTCCTGTGTGGTCAAACTCAATGTTTGAGTGACAAGCTACCAACGACTTATGCTATATTTTTCACAAATCATTCAAGACGTGGCAGAAATGGTAGTGGAGCATATCAGCTCACGTTCAATTCCGAATCGCCGGATTCGAATTTGACTCGGACGAGTGGGGCGTTCTCTTATATAGGCAGGAGCTCCGGGTGATTGATGTACGGTCTTCGGCCTTCTAATGATGCGGACTCCATAGCTGACACTGACTTCTGATGCTCTGGTACCTGATACCCGTGCCTGATACCTGCTACCCGGTACCAGCTCTCTGCTACCTTTTTAGTGGTTTGTCTGTCGGATCGTGTGCTCGCCATCAAGGTGTCATTTAAAAACAACGTCAGCGGAGGTGATCATGAGATTTGTTAGATTTCTATCGGCTGTGATGGATTGTGATTCGGATTTAGGGAGCAAAGTGCGGTTTAAGACACGACTTCTTCTTTTTGACTTCTGTTTCTATTTCGGTTTCGAAAAGTTGCGATTATTGATTTGTAATAAACACTTGCGTATTGTATGGGAGATAAAATGATTGACACCAAAAGAGCAATAGCAGTGAACACGTGCATTTCGTTCGTGCCTTGAATGATTATCACATTATCAGCGATCAACTTGTACAAAGAAGATATTAAATACATATTTGATTTTGATTTAGAGAGCAAAGTTTTTTTCTCAGGATATGATATTGAGTGCTATTTAAGCTGTCGTATGTCAGTGAAAAGTAGCGATAAGTTATTAATAATAATATATCTTTATTCAATGAAATTGGCAACATTATAACTAATAAAGTAAATGTTCAATGTAGATTACAGATAGATTACATCAGTACAAAAAAATTAACAAGTAGAAAGTAATGTTAGATCGGTTACACAGAAGTAGCATAATTATACAATATTTTTAGTTGTGCATAGCCTGCCTCACTAGGTGAACCTGTGTTGAGGCAGAATTTTTTGTAAATTGTTTCTCACAATTTTATCTATGGTTTTTTTATTTTAGATTACATTATTTAAAAAAAAAAGTATGTGCCTATTGTCGGGAGATTATTGAGTGTATGATAGACAAATTAACGTCGACGTGAAGTTCATAATAATAATAATAAATTTGGGCAACTTATATAGCGCTGTTTTTGCGAAAAGTCGCCTCAAGAGCGCTTCATCTATGCGCCGTGCCCCTATCATTGATTAGTGTATGCAGTCAATATGCTTGCCAAATGATTAATTTAGCTCTTGTTATTGCAGTTTGAGTTCGGGCTGTCTTGCACAATACACGATCTATATTATATAGACCGGTCAGTGGATGAGCTGGCATCGCGTTTGGGTCCAACCCAGGCGTTGTGAGTTCAAGTCCTAAGTCCTCTATCCCGACACAAGCAATATTTCCCGCATAGTATGTTGGAAGTAGAAGATTTTCATACATTGTCAGGTTATTCGTTACTCGGAAATGTTCGTCTTTCTTTTAAAAAGTATATGTAGAGTTCAGAGTGTAACAGAACATACCGGTAGGATTTTATCCAGCGATTCTTGAGCATGTTTGGTGTAAAAATGAAGATGTCATTTTGGTGTTACGATGATTTTTTTTTCTCAATTAAACAATTACAATATTTTTCCATCACATATCGCAACCGATTAGTCGAGTACAGCGGTTAGCGTGATTATCTACAACCAATCCGTATTCCAGCAGCACGGTAACATCTACTTTTTGTACATATGCTCAGAAATCGATGGTTAATCCCGGGTACGCGCTGTTACACCATATATGTAATTAAGTACATAAGTGAATAAACTCTTGGATTTGTTAGATAAAAGTATTTGTAACAAGGTGTGTGCACCCTCTCATACACACTTTATTTATGGTTTTGGTGTGTGGCACCTCTAGTGCTTGCCCATTGACATTTGGGCATTGGTAATATTGCGAGCCCTGCCATATTTTTGAATGCAACAGTTGCTGATCCTGGACAAATTGAAATCAGGAGATTTGAAAAGAGAGCTCATAATTCTTTTGTACTGCAGCCCAGAGCATTGGGCGATCCTCTGGACCGAAGGACGACGAATCGACTAAAAATCGCTACGATTAAGATCATAGATGTTGGAAGCGACTCTCGCCATCTTGGAAGCTGACTTTAAATCATCCTGGGAGGATGATTGGCCTCTGAAGTCATCAACTGTCCTGCTTTTGGCTTATAGCTAATGATCTGCAGCCCTGCCATTCTCACGATGTGAGATTCTTTCTACAAAACGAGGAGTTTTCGACAAGCCACGCTCCAGCCACACTACGACTTATCACGGTATCACCATCAACCTACCTATTATCTAAGCAAGCCCTTTATGCCAGACAGTTTTAGAATTAGAATGTCCTTTTTTTTAATTCATAATATACTTTTTTTATTTCGAATACCTTGTTTTCATACTAGAACCTAATCCTTGTATTTGGCATGTGGAGTCCTCATTGCTCATAATAATCAACATTTCAATAATCTGCGTTGTTGCCACCTCATCCCAGGTAACAGATTGTAGAAATAAAATGAAGAAAAAAGTAATCTAACAAAAAAAGTTGCAGTCGGAGTCGTAATGATTAGAGACACCAAACCGAGCGATGTCACTTAACATGTGCCGTTCGTTATTGTCCAAGTTGTCAGCGTTCAGAATAAAGATGCTCGCCAAATTGAGAAACACTCTAAAACAGAGATCATCTCCGCATTCTTCGCATTCCACATCGAACAATTCCTGCCCTAACCACCGCCAGTTGGAGTATAAGGCTCGCAATAATGAAATGCAAGTCGCTCACAATAAATCGGACTCTGTAAGGAGAGGAGGCCGTTAATTCATCAGGAGAAAACATTGTAATGCAGTTAACTACTTCGATGTCAGTATCATCGGAGGAATCTTCCGTGATCCTCCTGATGGACTGGAGACGGACGGGCCGGTTTTTGAAGTTTTTTTCGATGATCCATTTAAGGTACGTTTGCCCAACAGGTCCGCGAGGGTCATACCTCTGTATGGGTTTAGGGGCTCGCTTATCATTAAAAGGTGCTTTATTTCTTAATTTATTTTTAATTTCTCTTCCTGTTTTGGCATTGATGATTCTGAGAGGTGTTGTCATGGGATCATTATCATTACTCAACAAGGCACTGATCAAATCCCGTTTTGGAGTTATTGTTTTAACGTTTCTTGTTATGTTGCACTAATTATTTCGATACACTTTGTTTAACAAATTACTTCTTTTCTCAAAGAGTTTTGAAGATATTTTTTATCAATTTCCTGTGACTTTTTCAAACGATTACTGAATTAAAAAAATAAATTATTAAATCAAATTTAATAATGTTGTTATTAAGATCTGCAAGAATTTTAGTTTTTTTTATTATAGTGACAAGCTTTTTCGGCTTTCAAGGCCATTTTCAAACTGTTACTGAATTGGATCATCTACGTCTACCGGATCTGCCGGATCTGCCCTGATGATGGACACTGCAACGATGTCCGAAACGTTGGCTAAAGAAGGAGGTAGCGCAACACGGCATAACACCCCAAAAACAAATAACAAAAATGTTACTGAATTATTTATGATACTTAAAAAATAAATTATTCGTTAAATTAGTTATTATATAGTGTCACAAGTGTGTAATTTAAGTGTGTTAACTATTTTGTGTTTGTATTTTGGTTTTCATTAACATAATATCGATAGCGGAAATTTGATAGCTGTAAAGGACAAGATATCTAAAAATGTGTTAAATATGCCATTTTTCTTTGTTTTTTTTTTCTCTTTCGATCTGTGTCGTCGAAATATTTCTAGGAAAATAAGTGTGTCGTTTACGACGTGCATTTTATGATAAGTTTTTTTCAGAAAAATTAAAAATTTATTAAATTCCGTTATTAGAAATTTACAAGCATTCTGAAAAATATATTCAATGCTAATTTTATAATGAATGTTAAATTCATTACGGGTCGCATGATGACGTGTCGCTTCTACGACTCGTTCTTGAGTATAACAGCTCGGCTGTGGAACGATTTGTTGGTCTCTGAGTTTCGTGATTTCTACAACATTGGTCTCTTCAAGACCCATGTTCTGTCCTTCCTATCCTAAAAAGACTCTCCACACAGCAAATCAAAAGATTACAAAGGCCCTAAATTATTTTCCTCGGGGCCTCTTGCGTGGTGTTAATGAAAAAAAAAATAGGTCTACAAAAACACAAGATTTGCTGATTGATTTTCCAAAGCTGTACCTGATTGATTTTTATATATTATTAAATATAAAATATCTTAATCATTTAGTACATTAGTCAAAAAGGCTAATTATTGGTAAGAAATAAGTGATTTGATAAAAAAAAATATTCATAAGCTTTGTTGATTATTGACGCAAGAGGCTGGAGTTAATGAAAAAAAATAGGTCTACAAAAACACAAGATTTGATATTTGAAAAAAAAAGCTTTCTTCTCGCTTTCCGATCATTTAACATTTTGTCCTAGTATGATCCGTTTGTCAATTTAACTATCATCAATGTTTAATAAAAAAAATATCTAGCAACTTTAAAGAGTTACAGATATGTATCATTTACCAGCTGCTACCTATTGTAGAATACAAACTCATTAATAAACTCACGAATCTTATCTCGATTTTTAAAGAAGACGTGATATCATTTAGCACGGACACAGGAAGGAGGAGCGATTTGAGCACTGGCAACTGGCATAATCAAAAGATAATAATCTAAGAATTCCATCTTATCTCGTTCAGTCATCTGCTCGTGAACTCCGTTGGATTATAAAAACAATAATTAGGTTGCCGATTGTTGAAAAGATTAGTGGTCCATGGCAAAAACAGATTTTCATTGAACATTTATTGGAATATCAATGATTGGAATCCATAGTACTGGATCATTTATTTATGAGAGTAAAAATAACAGAAGGAAGTTTGTAACAATTTGATTGCTGATGCTGTGATGCTTAGTGAAAGACCACCGTTCAGAATCGAAACGTTGCTCGTATGGTGGTCAGATTTTAACCCTGGAAAGACAGTCTACGTAAAATTTACGCATGCGTGTTAGAATTATTGCTCTCTCGTTCTAATTAGTGCAAATCCGTCGCTGTGCTTTTCAGACATCTCACTCGCTGCTTGGACCTTCCGTGGGGCGCGCGCCGCTGGGGTAGGTGTCACCAGTTTTGAGATATAACGAACGCATGAGTCAAAAAGTATAATATTTAGACATTCCAAAGTTATATATGATTGATTTTTATATATTATTAAATATAATATATCTTAATTATTTATTACATTAGTCAAAGAGACTGATTATTGGTTAGAAATAAGTGATTTGAGAAAAAAAAAATATTCCTAAGCTTTGTTGATTATTGACGAAGTTTTACGTTCTTATGTCATTTGTTCGTAAAAATTTAAAACCGATTGGTTTTTTCAAATCAATTAACAAAATAAAATATTACAGCTAGTTAAAACTCATGCGTGAATTTTACGTGCGATCATCTTTACCGTATGTCAAAATATGATTATCTTTCTAGGGTTAATAACCAATTTACTTCTCAACCTTTCACTTTCCGTTCCTCACTTCCCAAAGCCTAACAAAATACCTCAAATGATGCCATACTTGTAATTGGGACTCTTGTGTGGTGTTCACATGAAAAAAAAACTAATAAAATCTCCTGCCCTTTTCCGATATTTTTTAAGTATGGGTACCTTAACCGATATATATATATTTAATTTTTCATTTCAATAAACATATATGTTTGAATTACATAATAACGAATTATAAGGTTAGCAATATTTTTAAATCAAAAGATTATAAATGCCTCCATCAGCTAATCAGAAGCATAGATTAACCCTAAATAATATCACACTGGTTATGATGTAGGACTATTTTACAAGAGGCTACCCTAAGCTAGAACAATTTTTATTACATTACATTTACAATCAAGCCAGTTTTTGTACTCAATATTGATAATAATAATTATTGGATTATTTGAAGAGGGCCGTTTTGAAGGGCTCTGTACAATTTATTAAGAGTTCTAAGGTTCTATCTAATATTTTATTAAATAGAATATTATAAGTATGTTTTCGGTATCTGGTTTTAAATTTTAAAACCAGATACCGAAAACATACTTTCCTAACGGGTCATTTCCGATAAACACAATTTTATTACAAAGTTATTTCTCTGATATCATCTCAGATGATCGTAGGTTCATTGTATAATTAAACTGTCAGAAATATTCGCCACGCACCATCCAAGTTAAGAATTTCTATTCTACATAAACAACAAACACGCGACGACAATTTACGTATGTATTTATAGTTTCCCTCTTAAGGTTCTACAAAATTTATTTGATTAGTATCGCATACCGTGGGATGGTACCCTGATACATCAATTAAGGAAATTATTACTAATATTTTAAGGATGCCAAGGATTAAGTTAAGCATGATGATTAATTATATATTTATACAAGATGGTGCAGATACAAAAGTGCACCATTTTGAAACAAGGCGTTGCGACTTAAAGGTACTTCGTTTCTCCCTGATTTTGCCAGAAAGTCCGAGCTGCTCCGTAAAGGAAGAACAATAAAATTACCTTTACTGGAAATTAATCACTCGCAGTATTTTACAATGCTTTGGCTATCTTGGGCAGGAGAGATCTCCCGCGGAGGCCTCTGTGGCGAGGAGGCTGTATTGCTATGGTTATAAGACTGTAAGGCAGTTCTGTGTACGAGAAAGGCTGCACGCCGCGGCCATAAAGTGAACGCCGGAAAAGGAAGCCCCTTTTGAGGGGAGCAGACCGCCGCGGCCGGTCGGCAATGGAAGACACCTTCTTCCTTGTGATATTGAAGCTGGTAGGAAGAAATGCCGACTTATTTGGCGAAAATGAACCTGAAGCAGTTACTTCGTTATTACAACCATTAGTACTTACTGCCTGGTTTCAACACTCGTTTGGACAAATCAATTATCTAATTGAAAAATTCTTGTTTGCATCTGCATCTAGTCTAACTTTTTGATAGCTAAATCGATGTTTCAAAACACCATAACTCACAATGGGGAGGACTTCCAAACTAAATATAGTTGCAATAACTTAGACATTTTGACACAAAACTTATACATGACGCCAAAGAGCATCGATTTCAATTGAGAATTTTTTGATGTGAAATTTCTACAGCTTTCCCGCTGGGATTTGGATTTCGGATGAAACGGAAATAACGATTACCGCACCTGCGACGCACCAACTGCGCTCAACTGACCACTTTGATTACGATGTCACTTTTAAAGGCTCCTATTGGTTGAGATATGAAACGGAAATTACGCTAGGTCTGTGCTCATTGGTCGCTTTGATTATGACCTCACTTTTCAAGTATTGGTTGAGATTTTTTTTGGTGATTTGGTGATTGATTGATTGTTTTACCGCGTGTGAACTGCATTCGATTTTTTTTTAAACCAAACAGAGAAGAATTTTAGTGAGATTTACTTTTTATTGGACTTGGTTACATCGTTTAAAATGTCATTTCAATTTTCTTGACCAAAAACAAACAGGTCTGTAAAATCAATATCGTATAAAACACTTACGATACGATGCTCTAACTCTAAAGTACTATAAAGTTCATAGCAATAGTTATGCAAACGTTGTGACACCAGAAATGACCGTTTGAGAGTTTTAAGAGACATTCAAAGACATGTTATGCTTTTGTCAAGATAAAGTTAATTGTCTTATAACCGATTAAATGCAGGACCCTCTTCTATTTTGCTCATAAAACTTAATCAATCACCACACTTAGGCTTTGTAATGTACCTATTTGTCGGAAAATAATTATGCCTTCATACTAAATACCATATGCGTATTTGTCACTTTTGGTCGTTTGATCTTGTTTTTAAATTAATTAAAACAACAGATTAAAGTTATAAAGTAAAATACTTATGACGAGAAAAACTATTTGGTGCCATTTTTAACTGAATTGTTCCACTTGGGCTCCCATTGTTAAGAAAAATTGTGGTCCTTTATCAGGGTGATAAGATATTTTCCAAGTATTCAAATTACAAAATTAATTAATGCATCAAACTTTACAAATCTCTCTGCTACGATTGTTTTATTCAAACATTTTGAAAAATTAAAATAATAATAAAGATAACAACGCAAAGAGTTAACCAGAATGACATTACGTATTTACCCTTATATTTTAATTTGAGTATTGGTGTTAGGTATGTGCGGTATTCATATTTAAACTTTTTGACAAATGAACTACAAATACCTTTCCACTATGCTTTAAAATTCACTTCGGTTAACAATAAATAAAACGGATAATGCAAATAATTTTTTTAAAAAACGAATCAAAGTGTGACAAAGAAATCAAAGAAGAGGAATTATAGTGTTTATTTATTAATTAATTGAATTTAAATTTTAATATTTTTTTAAATAACTTTTAGAAGAAATCAATCACATTGTGACTTGGTGATATACTTATATGGAAATTTGCTTTGATTTTTAGAATTTTACAAGAATTTATACATTTCGTCATTTTCAATTCAAATCGAAACCTTCTTTAGAAACGGCATTATTATTGACCAATCCAAGTACCTGTCGTTAACATTATACCATAATTGAATTTAAATAACTTTTTCTTTGCATTAACCACACACAGAAGACACGTGGGGAAAATAATTTCCATTAAGGCCTACGTCATATTTGGGAATGCTTTGTGGAGAGTCTTTTTAAGGAAAGGAAGAAGGGAAGTTCTGGGAGGGAAAAATATATTAGGGGTGTGTAGAAATCTAGTGGTCAGTGTGTTCAGGAGTGACGGACGTATGTATCCATCCACTGCGCTACAAGACGATGGGACCAGCTGAAAAGGTAGAGTCTCCCTAAACCGGCTTCTCCCTATACGGTCGCCACGCAGCTGGTGGGCTGGGGCATCCGCCGCCAAGACCTGAACACACCTCACCCTATGAATCCGGGCACCCCCTTAAATCACCAAACGTAGCGGACCACTTGGGGTGACCAATGGCAGAAGTGTTGGTTATCCAATAATACGAGCATATACCCGCATCCCAATTTTATTTTTTTTACTTTAGAAGAGCTTTTTTTTAACATGAGCTCCACGCAAGAGGCCCCGAGGAAAATAATTTCTCTCAGGGCCTATGTCATCTTTGGGAATGCTGTGTGGAAGTTTTTTTTAAGGAATGGAAGAAGAGGAGAATTCTGGAAGGAAAAGGGTTTAAGGGGTGGGTAGGAATCAAGGGTTCAGTGTGTGCTAGTCATCCGCCTCCAAGACCTAGACACCTCACTCCATGAACCCGGGCACCCCTGCTAAGTCACCAAACGTAGTGAACCACTTAGGGTGACCTATGGCAGAGGTGTTGGTTATCCAATAAAAGGTTCCTGGGGCGGCGGTACTCATACCCGCCTCCCAAATTAAGCTAAGATATTGTTTTGTTTTTCTATTTAGAAAAAAAATCTTTAACAATTTTGTTGAATTTATTATTTAATAAGTACTACATATTCAAAGATCTGGAAAATTGTCCAATCATTGCTTTGATTAAGAATATATTCGAATGCAAAATCAGTGCAAAAATATTTATCGGTTCTAGTCAGTAGCTCCCAATTAATGGCTCACGCGATAGCACAACGTCTCTTATCTATATCTCTTTTTCTGTTTCAGCCATCTCTCTTGTCCCTCTCTTCCATCTCTTATCCGTCTGTCTTATGCATCAGAATGGGCAGTCACTAAATCCCGAACGCGACCAATCAGAGCTTACACGTTATTTATTTAGCGCAATTCACACAGATGGCGCACGCTCACGGAATAAAGAGCGCAGGCTTGACGGCGGGAATCACTTACGTCATTAGTCTCTAGTTAATTTGTGACATTGGATATGGGAAAATAATAATTTGCCAGTCGCCGCAAATACTCCAAGTGCCAGCGGTCAGTGGCCAGCGCTGCCAACCAACGCCGGAATGAAATCTATCTAGCATCTAATTAAAGCGGATTGATGGGTTGCCCCAGCACCGTGTAGGGCATAAATGAAACGGCCGTGCAGCGCACCACATTTTTGTTGAAATTAGTGCCGTTCCGTTTTTGTAGCTGTTTAATGAATCGTGACTGAAAGTAAAGAAATGGGTGAAATCAAAGGTGGCTTTCGAGTTTCGGAAGTGGAAGGTCAATTAAAAAAATTGATATTACTATACAATATCAAATTAAGTACGATAATATTCATTTTTAGGTACCTCACGAGTTTGAGAGCCAAATTACATTTAATATAGTAAATTATTTCATGCGACAAGCGTACATAATGCAAAATCAACCTACGTTCATCGGTTCCATGCCAACTCAGAATCAAGTCAACCCAACAACTCTTTGAAATCATTAAAAGCTATGAAAAAAATAATTTTAAAATAGCCGGTAACCCTAACCTAACTTAACCTATTTAACCAATTTTTAATATTTTTTATCATAACTCTTAATGACCTTTCTGAGGTGGTTGTGAGTTGGCTTCATTCTGACTTGGCCGGTCACCCGTTTATCAAACCATCTCTTTCAGACGCATAATATTCATATAGAAGACAAGATATTGGAACATTTGATAAATTGACCCAACCAATTAGTGCACGGGAAAGAAAGCTCCCATTTAAGACGTTAGATGTCACTTTATTATTATTTTACTAATATTATAAACGCGAAAGTTTGTATGGATGTATGTGTGTTTGTTAGTCTTTCACGCCAAAACTACCGAATGGATTTTAATGAAACTACAATAATATAGTTCATACATAAAAATAACATATAGGCTGTACTTAATAAAGATAGCTAGGAAGGGGACGTAGACGGGGAACGGGTACGCACGGGAAAGGTGATTCAGGGAGAAACAATGTATTGCTTTGAATATATGCCATTGCAACGCATGCCGGGAACCTGTTAGTACTTCATAATATTATGTTTTACTGTCATCTTATAATTTTGGGAGGTCTTTGAACAATTGACCTGAGGTAAAGACCGACATTAAGTGAATTTGCTAATTATTTATGCGATGCTACATGCAAAGTACAAAACCATTTCTTTATGTTAACTCCACACAGGAAGCTCTCTGTGGGCAAATCGTTCCATAGCCGAGCTGTCGAACTCAAAAAAGGGTCAGAGAAACGACCCGTTGTCGTGTGACAAGTTAGTGTCAACCGTATACAAATGTTGGGAGCACGTTTGGTGTGTTTCCTGGGGTCGAAGAGATCAATGACGCTAGTTACATATATACGAGTACATACTTTCGAATAATATTAAACTAGAAGTAGAATAAGTACTAATAATGTATTTTTCACCTTCAAACCAATATCAAATTAATGCAAACACATAGCAGTTTTATCGGTCCTAGTATATTTAATCTTCTACCAACATGTTTTAAAATGATGAACAAAATATCAAATTACATAAAATACTTATTTAATGTGGTGAACGTATATCTTGCAGTGTGAAAGAGACATGCGTTTATGAGTGCGACAGCATGATGAACATATAAAAGGGTGTAATTGCAGTCCATTGTCATCTTTGCCTTTAGACTTTCTACGAAGCACCACTGTACAGAATCTCGGAATAAACTTCAATAGTCTACCTACGATTTATTATTGTCTACACCCTGAACTGAGATCAACCTATTCAGAGGAATCTGGATCGACCACAAGGAGTCCAGTATACAATGAAGATAACCGGCCACGGTCTTCACAATTAGTATTTTTTTGCTATATTAACTTTTACACACACACACAGGCAGTGCCTTGAGTTGTTTCCCATTACATAGGTACGATTGTGTTATAATTTGTACGTATGTAATTTTTAAAAATTAAGTACACTTGCGTTGTAAACTTATTGGGAAAAAAAGTTGTATGTAATACCATAAAAACGTAATACCGAAAGAACAACATACCTTAATCGCCCGCCCGTTAACCATTTCTGTCGATTAATGTGTATAACGTCCAAAGCAAAAGTGCTCTTTGGGTGTAATTTTTTGTTTTCGATTTCGCACGACTAACCGCTGGGAGGCAATTTGGGACATAAGAAATAAGGAAGCAAGGACATCCCTATTTGGGGAATGTTGATGAAGTGATGAAGCGGTGAAGTGGGATACAAATTTAGAAATTAATTTTATATTATGGTCGCAAAACATAGATAAAGCAATTTCAAGCAATGTTTACGTTCTGGATTATGAGATCTCACCGGGCGATACGAATCCTAGAGAGATATAAGTACAGGTACTCAGACTATTTAAAATAACATGAACAATCCTACACAATTCAATTCACAAAAAAATACTGTCGGTCTTAGAACCCGCTACCTCTTGATCAAAGGCGTAGAACTTCATCTGCCACAAATTTAATTCAAAATTTAATTTATAACCTCAACCCTTCAAAAAATTGACATTTTTTTCATATGGTCAAAATATTTTCGCTTTACAAGAAAATGCAAATATTTGGAATATTTCTGAGCACATTCAAAAACCAAAAACTGTTTTAGAAAGGTGATGAAATACGCTTTCAAATTATAGAATTCGAAATATATTTTTTTTTTAATTATAAAATTTTTGCATACAAACATAAAAATGTTTTCAAAATGGCTCACCTTACATTTTTTCTAACTAAAGTTACTGATAATAAAAAATAAATAAAAACACATACATATTTTACTAGACAAATGTACAACAAACACATATTGTAACCTTTTTTGTCGCTCTATGTAAAAATAATTTATAAAAAATTCCCGAAGTTTAAAATTTTTTTTTCAATTTGCGATCCAAAACTTTGTGAACAAAAAAGTGTACATTTTACTTTTTTGGTGGCTATTTTTTAGATTGAAATATAAAGCGTGGTGGTTTTTCCTTTCTAACACCGATTAGAACATATTTCTAACTATGATAGTAAGGGAGTTACAGCATTTTATATGAGACCTATGTGCTCTGGGACAAATATGGTCTCCAGTGATTAAACGGGCTAGGGTTGTGTACTAGGTAATAAGTTAAGCAAAATCATGTAATTAGAAAATTTGATCGCTTAGAAATATTTTAGATGCTTTAATTAAATACTGCGAGTAGAACACATTTTGCCTTTGAAACAATAGTATTTTTTTATTAGTCTTTTTATAAGCCCAGAAAAAAAATTAAGTATCAGACCTATAAAAACTGCTCTAAAGTTCAAAAACTCGAACTACGAACCCCTTTTTGGTATGGTTTTATTTTTATAATGTGAAACATTAAATTATCGTACAACATTTTAAATATTTAGGCCTGAGATGCACAAAATAAAATAAACACACTTTTGGTGGATGTTTTTTCTTGACTAAATCAAAACAGGCGGCTAGGGCCCGCAACCCGGATTTCTACCGATTTATTACATACTAGCTGACCCGACGGCTGTTACTGTGGCTAATAAAACACAACGTCATCTACTGGATGGTTATCCAACCTTTATAACCGTCGCCGTCTTTGAGTTTATCGCGAAGAGACAGACAGATGCCGCGGAGGATTTTAATTTATAATACGTAGAGAAGGTGCGAAAGATTATAATAATGTGCATGAAATGCTTTGGGTAACTAACGTATTTAAGTTAATAAGGATTAATACTATATCCGTCTAAATAACTTTTCAATTACTGCAATGTACGTGACCATTTTTTTAGAAGATAGAATGGGTATAGTAAGCTATCCGTAAAAGATATATATATATATATTCTCAAAAGAGGAATATTCCACCATTTTTGTTATATCCCAAAAGGATTAGACAGCGTTTTTGATGAAAGCTACCAAGCGGCTTGACTTTTTCCGACACTTCTAACAATTATGGTTATGTTTCAACCAATTTACACATAATGCTTGACAAATTATATACCTAAATTTCCTCACGAAACACTCTATCTATTCAATCCGTTCAGTAGTTTTCGAGTTTATCGCGAACAGACAGACAGACAGACGACGCGGAGGACTTTTATAATATGTAGAGATGTAGAGATTTCCCTTAAACACGGTATGTTTTAAAGCTCTTAAAAAAATAAATATATATATATATATTATAGTTATTCTTGAAGATAATATCTACACTTTGCCCGCGCCGAAACGCAAATTACATAAAATTCCCTAGATAGAAAACATCGCAAAGTATGCTTCAAAAATTATTATAAACACGTTTGTTTCAGTTGTTTTACAAGTTATATGTATGAAAATATTCACAGTTTTTCTTTAAATGCTGTTTAAGATAATGCCCACGAGATTTTTGTTCTATTTTAAACGAGTCGTGTTTTATTAAACATTTTCGCAATTTTCGCATCGATTTTGTCGCTGTAAATGTTAGCGCTTTCCTCTAACATTTGTAAATTCTTATCTCTCCATCTTCTTCTTTTCGAGCTCGGTTGCAGAGCCTTAAACGGGAATTAAATCGCCATCTACACGAGGAGTCTTATCGTTAGTGGCCTGATTCCGAATTTTGCGCGACGTGATGCCTAGCCTTAATTAAGTATATTATTTTTTTACATTAAACTTCAATGCCATTTACTTAGTTGGATCCGAAGTTCTCATTTTCCATACATGGTTCGACATTTATCGTTAGGAACATCGTGAATACATGATAGAAGCAACCCTTAGAAATACAAAACATCTCGTTTCTTCAAATTTACGACCCTTCATAGTTGCGTTTCCTCTCAAGGAACCGAACGCATTATCTTTGAACATTTCCCAATAGATATGCTAAAGTCCGCGCGCTGTTACCAGATTACAGAAGATACGCAGATCTGTGATAGCGGATGCTGTGAAAGTTGAACAGAGATACGGAGAAGATTGCCTGGAATATAATATTATATATATATATATACGCGGTGGGGATAATAAATAGGGTCAGGTTGACAGTACGCAGATAGCAAAATCAATAGTTTTGGTATTGATTTGGCTATCTCGCATTCCTGTTTTGCAAAATAAAATATTCAAACATCCCAAGTGTCTACGAAAGAGGCAATAAACATAATAAAGCCTATTTATTTTATGTAACAATTTATAGATCGTGGAGATTTAATAAATGTCGTTCCCCTTGGTTGCGCGGTAAGGTCCTTTACTACGAATCCGGAGGTTGCGGGTTCGAATCGCGGCACATCTTGTTATTTGACATTTAATTTATATACAATAATATTATGTACTATACTTGCGGCAAGTTCAAGTGTGGTTGATACTATCAGTATTGCTCTGGTGAAATACCAACATTTCAGAATTGAAACGTTGCTTGAAATGGCTTTAGCCGTGCTTGGTGACAAGATCTGAATTGTAAGGTTTTTCCACACCTTCCTCTCCCCCATACCAATCCCCATCCGCGTACCCAAATTGGGGATACTATAATCTTACTGGCTCTAGAAGACGTAAAGACCGTGATTCAGAATTAAAACGATGGCTTAAGTTTTAGCTTAAGTCATAATAATAAGACAATTTGACCAGATATAAATATCCAGGCACATTACCTTGTAGTCACTCTCAGTATCGCCCCGATGAAGGAACACCATTCAGAATTGAAATGTTGTTTGAAATAGCTTTAGCCATGTTTGTTGAATAGATATGAATTGGAAGATTTTTAATTGTTTATTAGAAATTAAAGAAGGGGTCACGATCCTCATCAATGAGGAAACGACTTAAGAAGAAGAAATTGTTTATTGTTTTTTATAGGATTAATTTAAAAATGACAAAGATAAAAAAAGGTAATCCTCGGTACTTCCCCGCCTTCATCTTTCCCATCTACTCCACACTTCTTTCATACTAAAGCCATTCTTCAGTAGACTCAGAGAGAGGTCGTACTTAACTTCATCAACAATCGTCCTAAAAAAACCTCCTTCTCACACAACGATAAAGACAGAATATACTAGAATGATGACGTCACGTATGACCTCTTTCGCGGTCCACTGTCACCGCTGACTCCTTTAAACCTACATTTTAAACCCTTTAAACCTTCCTCCGCGTTTAAAGCTTTTGTTCGGTATTTGAAATAATTTAAAAATTCATTAATTCTTTTCCTGTGTAACGACAGAGAACAAAATAAGTAGCAAATTCTCCAAAATACTACAATGAGAATAACACTTAACGATTTTCAAAAGTAAATAAAATGTTAAGCGAACTAAATTGGCTAACAGTGAAACAGATACTTGAACACGATTAGATTAAGTTATGATATATAAAAAATAATGAACAACCTTCTGCCAAAATTATTTTAAAATAAAATTATACACAACAAGGACATAACACAAGAACGTGCAATAAAATCAGGCTAAAAAAGGACAAAACGAATACGTATAAAATCCATCAATAAATCCATTGTAATTATATTTCTATTTTTGTGTTTAATTTAAAATGCAACTTTTGTCGAAGTGGTCATTTATGCCGATTTTTCAATCCAATGCTTTTATTATTTAGTAAGTTAGTTAGGTATATAAAGATCCAAGTATTGTGGGTTCTGCTTAAAATTTCTGTTCATGGCAAATTTCCAATGTAACTAGGTTTTATTTTTTCCTTTTTTAGTTTTGCTTTAAATATAGCCACGTTGATTATCTAGTATTAGTTGTGTAGTTGGACTAGAGCTGAGAGGTACATGTGTACCTTTAGTTGGGTGGTAAGAACTGAGAGAAAGATTAAGGGAAATTTGATCACCGAATATAAGCGGAGAGAAAATAGACCCTTTGCATTTAATTTTATTATTAAATTAAAATAAATTGTGTTTAAGAAGTAAACGGATTATTCTGAGTTTTTTAAATTTTTTTTTTTAATTGGCAATGCTGATTAAAAATACATATAAAGTTACATAGTTACATAAGGTTTTAACAAAGAAATAAAAATTGCCTTTCCTCACCATAAAGAGACAATGCTCTTGTGTTTGGTGAGGATGTTCTAGCTCAATTAGTAAATTAAAAGATCACGTAAGTTAGTAATAACGGCTATTGTAAATAATATGTAGGTTAAAAAAAATCATGTTTAAATTTAAAAATAACAATCATGAAGAGTTTAAAAAATCATAATATAAATGAAAAAAATCATTATAAATGAATGAAACATGTAAGTTAGTAACAAAAATTATTGTAATAAGTAAGTAAAGGATATGTAAGAAAGAACGCAAGATTTATACAATAGTAGACTTAGAGATATAGAAAATAAGAAATGAAAGAAAAAGAAGGAATGAACGATTTATAAAATAGCAGACTTTGAGATATAAAGCAAACATATTTGGGACTTTTATAGCAGTTTAAGGTATTTTTTTTTTAATTTGGGCTTAAATTCCTGCATATTTTCGATGGTTTTTAATTTTAATGGGAGGTTGTTATAATAGATTATGCCTAGATAAAGATAGGAATTTTGAATGTGCTTAGTATTAAATTTAGGGATTTTAATAGTTTTCTGGTATCTTGCTGATGTATTGAATTGGAAGTTACGAGTATTTAACTGTATTTCTTTGTAAATTTGAAGTATTGAATATTTTTTATACATTTTGTCTATTGTTCCATCTGGTATTCTCGTACCACGATAGTTCTTCTTCTTCTTGTGCCCTGTCCATCAACTGACGTTGGCTATGATGATGTTGGCTATGCGGATTTTGTTTACTGCGGCCCGGAACAGCTCTAGAGTAGACTGGCCAAACCACTGTTTCAGGGTTTTCAGCCATGAGGTTCTCCTTCTTCCAGGGCCCCATCTTCGGGCAATGTTTCCCTGCATTATGAGATGCAAGATCTCGTTCTTCTCTGGATGTCTCATCACATGTCCAAGATATTGAAGTTTTCGGATTTTCATAGTTTTTTTCTTTATTCATCCGAACTAGTATATCATTTTTTATTTGTATCTTCTTTAAAACATTTTCTTTTTTTTTGTGTGTGTGTGTGTATGTATGTGTGTATGTACTTACGTATGATATATCTTGTTATATTTTACCTTCAATATATATTTTTTTCTCTTCTCTCTTATAATTTCTATTTCAAACCTATATTTTGTTCTAGTTCTCACACTGAATAATTTAAATCATGTATGATTACCTTAACACGGGTAGAAAAAAAAACATAAAAATTGTACTTTCAAGAAATCTATGAAATAAAAATAAAAATAAAAAAGAACCATAACATATTCATTCGTAACTCCGTTCATCCAGCTTATTTTAAGTATTCTTCTGTAGATCCAAATCGCGAATGTCTCAAGTCGCCTAATTAGTTCTTCAGTAAGCGTCATTCCTTTCATTCCATAAAATAATATCGAAAACACGTAGCATCTGACCATTCGCGTTCGTAATCCAGATACGATAGTGAAACTGTTATAATTAATTGGTAATTTGTAAACTTTGATGTACGAATTACTAAAATAGAATTAATAAATTAAAAAAAGTAATTGGATCCAATATTATAAAATTGTACAATCTGCAGTGTTTTAAATTGCCCTTATGAAAAAAACTTTGTTTAAAGAAATTAATATTCAATAGGTATATCGTTCAACTATTTACATCCTGTATTAGCGGTTTGAAACCACATAAACCTCATTCGTACATTAATCATTTTTGGTACTATTAAATAAATGGAACTAATTGTTGTATCCTTCTATGATTCCGGTTTTATTGTTATAAACCGGGCAGCTAATTAATTAATAAATACATAAATGTTTTACGGATCTTTGAACCAGTTATCTGATCGAACGTTTTAGTGGCGTCTAGCTTAAACTACATGGGGAAGAAACACTTAATTTATATCTGTGCTTCGACTCAATATACCTAAATTTAATATCAAGTAGAAGTAATGCATAGAACCGTTGATATTGACCAACAACTCAACATATTGTTGTTATTGTAACTACTTTTATTCAGAAATGAAGTTCTTTGTCACAAATTCCTAATAAACAGTGAGTCCTAATTTTAGTGGAGCGTAGATAAGTATAGGTATACGAAAAATAAGATACATGAAAATTATCGTGATTCATTTTTGGGATATTACGCCGTGTTTCGCTACCTCCTTATTTAGACAACTTTTCGGACAGCGTTACAGTGTAGATCATCAGGGTAGATTTTTATCATTACACAATGATAAAAATAAATTTCGATCATTTTTTTGGCCGTCAATATCTGTGAAAATATTTTTAAAATACAATTTGTCAGAACACGAATCACGAATTCACCGCTTTTGTAAGACTTTGTCTTGATTGTATTTCAGTTTCTCTCCCGATAGAAGAAGCATTGTAAACACTGATTAGATAAAACACACTAGAATTGTAGATTTGAACTTAAACCAATGTCGCCACTGATTTGGTATCTTTTGGTTCTACCCCATTAAGAACGCGTTCTGCCTGTCTTACACTTAACTAACTTCCTATCATTTGGGAAGTGTTGGGACTCTCGATCTGTATTTATATAAAAAGAAGTGCGATGTTCCATTTACGCTAAACCGATGGAAACAATTTAGAATATTTGTAGAGAGCGCATGCGCAGATTAATTAAATTCTGGCATATTTTTAATTATAAACTCGAGCGATAGCGTATTAAAAAAAGGCTTGGGCGATAGAGGTATTCGGATTTAGATTCAGCCGCACTCTTTCCAAAAATTATAACTCCGAATATAAATAAAAAAAAACTTAATATAGAGTTAGGTTTAAAGCCAATGAATCTACACATATTTCACCTTTATCTCATCTTTTAAGGCTCTGCAACCGGAGAGGTTAGAGGAGAGCGCTAACATTTACAACGTCAAAATTGAAGCGAAAATTGCGAAAATGTTTAATAAAACACGACTCGTTTAAAATAGAGCAAAAATCTCGCGGGCAGTATCTTAAGCAGCATATAAAGAAACAGTGTGAATTTTTTCATACATATCATTTGTAAAATAACTGAAACAAACGTGTTAATAATAATTTTTGAAGCATACTTTGCGATTTTTTTCTAACGAGGGAATTTTATATAATTTGCGTTTCGGCGCGGGAAAAGTCTAGATATTATCTTTAAAAATACATATATTTTTTTAAAACTTACCGTGTTTAAGGGAAATATGTAATAAATCGGTACAAATATGTAAAAAATCATAAAAATCTACTAATTACAGCTACCCACATCAGGGTAGCTATCGCTCAAGGGCATAAGCGGTGCTACCCGAATTTGAGTTGCTGTCGTTCGAGTCGCTAAGTTATTTGTCCTACTATCCGGAATATTCTTAGTTTACAAAGATGCCAACAGATGACAGTAATTTATGTGAAAATTATACATTTTAGTTTTACTGTGAAAATTGATGCTAGTATTGCTAGAGTTTCAGAAATAAATGATATTGAGGGATAATGTTGGGGACCTAAAAGAGATACCCGCAAAGAGGAAGGACCGAGGATAATCAAGGAATGCCGACTTACCCTGTTTTCTTCCATCGATTTTTAAAGTTCTGCTAGTTCATCACATTCACCATTGAACATGGTTTTTATGTGTTTCGACACAGGGCTCCGTTATCAACGCTCACAATATGTGTTGCCAGGACGAATCTTAATTTTCAACTTAACATGATTAATTTGTATGTGTGTAGTCGGCATAAGGTAGATAGGGAAAAAAAGTTTTTATGGATAGGAATTACAATTTTGGAAAAAAGTACAATGGTGAATACTAGGTACAAACAGATTCCTAATGTTCTCTATCTAATCTTAATATATAAAACAAAGTCGGGTTAGTTACACTATTTATAACTCGAGATCGGCTGGACCGATTTTGATGATCTTTGATTTGTTGGATTTATCTCTGCCCCGGATAACAGAATAACTATTAAAACATCGCAAAAATTCACGAAAAAGAAAGTTATGAAAAAAAAAATTCATACATTTTGTATGGAACGAATTCTCATATTTTGAAAGAACTGGAGCAAAATTGTGATAGGTGGTATAATATTTAACTGTGCGTGAATTCCAAAAATTCAAAAACATCAAATGTCAATGCGTTGATTATTTTGATTTTGTTCTTAATCATATAATGCTGCCCCTCTTTCTTACACACTAAATGTCAATAGTTGAAAAAGAGACAAACGGTCTTTGCACCCCTCCAAAGGAAAAGTACAATAATAATAAATCTCTGAAATGATATGTCATTTTAGGGGATGCTGTGAGGAGGGTCTTTTTAAGGAAGGGTTGGATAGGAAGTTCTGGTAAGGAAAAAGGCATGGTGGGTAGGAATCTGGAGGTCAGTGTATCCGGGAGTGAATCCATCCCTCCAACTGTGGTGCAAGGCCATCGCCTTGACCGGAATTGACCTTTTACCTTGACCTTTCCAGCCGGACTCTTTCAACCCATTGGTCGAGAGAATCCGGCTGGAATGGTCAAAAGGCCTCCCTCAACAGTCTCTCTCGATCCGGCTCGCCACGCAGCAGGTGAGCAGACGCATCCGCCGCCAAGACCCGCACAAAAGTCACCCCATGAACCCGAGCACCCCTGCTAAATCAACAAACGTAGCGAACCACTTGCAGTGAACTATGGCAGAGGTGTTGGTTATCCAATAAATGGTTCTGGGGGCGGCGGCACCCGTACTCGCTTCCTTTCAAAAATTCCTGTAAGTAAGTGGAGAAATAAGAAAATCATAAAAAATATAAATCCGTACACAATGCCATCTCTGATACTGACAAAAACAAAACACGGTTAGTTGGGCATCGATAATTACTTTATTGTGTAATTTTTAACTTTATAAAAAAACTTAATTTAGTTCAACAGTTATTGATTCTGAGGCGTTACGAAGTTCGTCGGGTCAGCTATTTTATAATAATTAATTGTGTTGCATCTTGCAGATGTTGTATTTTCTTACATAACATCATTCTAAATTCAGCAATCTCAGCTCTTAGACAAAGCAATGTGAGAGTATGTTAAGTCAGGCACAATAAAGTCAGGTGTGCGAGTATCAGCGGAAGGTCGGTTGTTTAGTTTACAGGTAGGAATGGTAGGCAGAACGGCAGAATGGCAGAATGTCCAATTGGACAGAGTACAGATAGGTGTTCTCGGAGTGACCGCAGTCGCTGGCTGGCTGTCTAATTGGAACACTGCTTGTGGGAAGGCAAGGTGTCTCGATACACGGAACACTCAGTTCAACTTATGAGCGCAAAACTTCAGATCCAATCAATGAAGCGAGACACTTGAAATAACAACTGCCGGATCGGACGGGGAATATAACGTAGCAAGTCAATTCAAAACATTTTTTTATTAATTTTTTTTAATAAAGTGGCAGTCACCTCTGATTAGGAGTCCCAAAATCCCTGTAAAACACCCTCGACTCTGTGCAGAAACGGGCGGTCCGGTTGATAGATTCTACTATCTTAACAAACGGATGGCAATCTTAAAGCCCTCCGTTCGTGGAGATACTTACAATCTATGTAATTGTGACGAAACCACAAGTACCCTGCTGATATACTACTATTTAATGCTAGTCTCCGTACACGGCGCTATCCGAAATATACTGAACTTGATCATTTTTCACGTGCAGCCGTGGAGTTAACACGCTGTCAAGCGATGTCACATGACTTTTTAAACGACTTCAAAAAGGAGGAGGTTCTCAATTCGACTGTATTTTTTTTATGTTTGTTACCTCAAAACTTTCGTCTGGGTGAACCGATATTGATGATTCTTTTTTTATTTGAAAGCTGGTGCTTCCCGTGTGGTCCCATTTTAATTTGGTCCAATTCCGATAATGGCATCCATGAGAAAACCATATAAGTCTTAAATTTGCATTAAGTATGTACGCGACAAATGAACGAATAACTCAATATCACGCAAACCGATTTCGACGATTCTTTTTTTATTGCAAAGGATGTACTTCAAGGGTAGTTTTATGAGAGTTTGGTTAGGTTCTGATTATAGGATCCATAACAAAGTAACGGAATTCTTCAATTCTTAGGAGCAAATTAACAATACTCGGTCGAATCTCTTAATTTGACCCTAACGTCGTTATGGTCAAATTATGTCTGTCTCATATGAGCAGAACGTTTAGTAGGTCTACCCATATTCCGACAAATTAGTTAGTATACTTCAGATTCACTAAAAATCAAAAAATAAAAAAATAAATTAACAAAACAAAAAAACGACTTAAAAAAATGCACTAAAAAGTAAAAAAAAATAATTTCGTGTAATAATAATAATTTCTACAACTTCATAATCAACTTACTTTTTCTACTCATCAATATGTAGGTACGATTGTTATTTTTGGAGTCGGTGTCGGCCAAGGTAAGTTTGTAACTACATACATAGTTATAGGTGAGATGTGCTTGTATCGCACGAGTGACTTGACGAGGCGAGAGGTGAGAGCGGGGCCGCGGCACGAGGGGAGCTGTCAAGTGAACACGCCGGGGTACCTTTGCTGACACCAGCAAACCAGTTAACCATTATTAACCGGTGACGGATTTAGCTGTCTTCCTTTGTAACTCTTGTATATTCTTCAATTGCCTGTGTCAAGTGTGTCTAGTCCATTTAAAAATCTATGTATTGTTTCATTGATTTCCGTGTTCTTATGAAATTTTTTTTTCCTTTAGATGTATAGTGTTGTCCTTCCCGAAATGAGTTTCATAAAACTCATTGAGAGTATTGTATTATAAATTGTATATAATAATTTTGTAATATATTATCTCTAATAAATAAATAAATAAGTTGATTATGAAGTTGTAGAAGAACACGAAATTATTTTTTTACGTTTAAGTGCATTTTTAGAAGTCGTTTTTTTGTTTTGTTAAATTTTTTGTTTATTTTGCAACATCAATCCATGCCTTCTCCACTAAATCCTTTTTTACGTATTCTGGTAACGTGTAGTTATATAAACATGAATTTTTTACACTTTCAGAACAAATCTAACATTACTTTCATGTTCCGACGTCATTTCTGTCAAACGTCAAACGAATAAGTATCAGACACAAATGATGCGTCGCTTCGCGTGCGAACAGCACTGTCGGTATCGTGATACTGATTGGAAACCGACAGCCACCGCGTAGCGCCGTGAACGGGCACAAGCAAAATCGTACGGGGGGTACTTACGATCGGCGCGTATGATACGCTCAGGATCGAGTATCTTGTAAGTATCTCCGTGAACGGAGGCACTTAGAGCATACGCGTAGCGTCATGTGGGAATGCTTTTTTGTTATATCGGTATTTCAATGGAAGACACCATGAGGAACTTGCGTTATTGATTCTTTCGGCACCGATACGGAGTCAGAAAACACGCCAAACGCGCACACTACATTTTTATACAGTTGACATTTGTCACGGACTCGTTCCGGAGTTCAACAGCTCAGCTGTGAAGCTATTTGCCGGCCCCTATGTTTCCTCCTTCCTACAACATGGGTTTCTTCAAGATCCAGGTTCTTTCCTTCCTTTCCACAAAAAGATCACCCGAGGGAAATTAAAAAGTCTTCCATATCGAGTTAATATAAAAAAAATGTTCAACGCGTATGAAATCCGTATTAAATGCAGGTACGTACAGCATTTTTGGCAATCTAAAAATATAAATAGTGTCTCTATGCAGTCAAATTGATATTTTATATTTAGAAATTGACAATGATTTTAATTTACAAGAGGGTGAACTTATTGCGATTAATTTTATCGTTTACTACATAAAGCGTTAGATCTGTTTCCAAGTATTAAACAAAACTCTCCAACGGTGAACCACACTGAAATACTTGTACACTTTGTTTGTCTTACTTGTATAGATCAATGATTTTTGGGGTCAACACATCATTTTCTACGAAGCTTTGAAACACAGCTTTGAAGCACTCAAACAGGACAAGTCGCAATATTGTGTATTACATTAATTGTTTCATTTCGAAAAGACCACTTTAAAAAAAGGTAATATTAATAGTAAAATTAGATCAATTTTATAAACATACCTATTTTCTGTTTTTGTGACTTCTGCCGTAGTATAATATCTGAAACAAGAGAAAAATCATTATATTTTTTTTTTATAAACTGAAAAAGGAGAAAATAAATGTCAATTTACATGCACTTTTATCAAAAATAGTATCAAAAAAGCAATTTACAATCTACATTGTAAAAAATAATTCCCTCAGGACCTATGTCATCTTAGGGGATGCTGTGTGGAGGATATTTTTAAGGAAGGGAAGGATAGAAAGTTCTGGGAAGTAAAAAGGTATGAGGGGTGGGCAGGAATCTGGAGCTCAGTGTATCCAGAAGTGACGGACATATCAATCCATCCATCCAACTGCGTTGCAAGGCGATGGCGATGGGTCGAGAGTCCGGCTGAAAAGGTCAAAAGTCTCTCTTGATCCACCCCACTAAGCAGCAAGTGGGCAGATGCATTGCCGCTGAGACCTGAACAAACCTCACCCCATGAACCCGGGCACCCCTGCTAAGTCACCAAACGTAGCGAATCACTTGGGGTGGGTGACCTAGGCCAGAGGTGTTCGTTATCCAATAAATGGTTTATCCACCTCCTGTATTATTTCCTTCGAATTTGTTCAGAATGTAAAAAAAAAAGTTATTTTTTTAAGGAACAGTGTAAGTGTAATAAAAAAAAACAATAGATAGCTTTTTCAGGGATTATTTTTAACTTGCGGATGCTGAATTAAGAATGGTTTATATTATGCCACACTGATAAATCATAGTAAAATAAATGTGAAACCTTATCAATACCTAAAATATGAATGCATTTAAATGTTCCAAAAAGGAAACTTTTTCATTTTGTTTATTATACTCGTAAATGACTTAATCCACTTTCGTTCGGATCCACTAGCATGTAAAACAGATACGACGATTTATTCGTTGCAGGGAAAGTTTTATGTGTAGTTGGCTGGATGTAATCAAATCACCTGTAGCTAACTAACCAACGGGCAACACACTGCCGGGGCAGGCAGAGCAGGGGCACAGAGGATAAGGAACGTCAGGAATGCCCGGGCACTATCTGGTACCCACCTACTGTTGTGGGAATCCCGTGTTAAGAGATATGAACACGATGAGAGTTACAATTTTACTGACAATTTGAGCTTTACTAACAATTACTTTTGATTTTAAGTTTGTCGGATTTCGACATATTATTTAACATTAATGCAAACTAATGGCAAACGCAATAATTACAACTTGTTTTTAACATAAAAAATAGTATATAAATATAAACACTAATAGTAAGGTAGTTAATAACCAACTAAATTTAAATATAAGTCCCATACTAAGATTGTTCCCTATTGATAAAGAATACGTCCGTTCCCTTCCCAATTCTTCATCTACGTCTTCTTCCTCCTTCACTTGACGAGTCCAGCCCATTTATGGTAAATTATATATTATAACACACATGTAACCTAATGTTAGTAGAGTATTATACAGCCCTGATGAAGCTACGGTTGTAGCGAAACCCGGTCGGCATAAAGTATAAAAAATAAAAGTGGTGTTTACAAAGTTATTGTTTTATTTTAAATTAATTAATTTTTGAAAAATACATTATATTATTTCCTCGCACGGTGACCTTTCTTTTATTTGTAGATGGATTATTCATGTTTTTTTCTTCTTGTTTTATTTGTATCTACTTGTTTACAATTTTTATTTTTATGTTACTGATTTAAAACATTAAAAAGACTTTAATATTTTATGAATCTCATCCAAATAAAAGAGACCTGGTTTCCAGTTTCTATGGGAAACATATTGTGTACGTTCCATACTGAGAGAAAAGTAAAGCTTTCGTGTAATATTTTCATATAATTACGAGAGATTTAAAAGATATGCACACCAACTGGAGATCTGGAAAATCTTTTAAAAAAAATTTATAAAAGCTGGGTTATAACCATACAATTGCAAAAAATTATATTACACCTGGGTAATTAATATATATTATAAAGTAAGGTCCAAAAAAAAATTCGTCCCGCAAAGACTCAGAAACGAGTCCCGGTATGATCAAGGGAGTTATATGGTGTGGTAGATCTCTATCCCCCCTCCAGAATGATGGTTCCCATTTTTACCTAAAGGGCGTGCTTTTGAAGATATAAGGGCTGGAAGTTTCGCCCTCTTGAAATTTCTAGAACAGTCTTCCGGAAAGTTCTAGAAGGTTCGATAGAGCTGAATAAAGTTCTGGAAGGAGTGGCGGAGTATGTCGTGGAATGTTCGGGAATAGGGAATCGGGAACATCATTTTGGAACATTCCAGAACACTCTCTAATATTGTCCTGAGCGAAGCCGGGTATTCCCAGCTAGTAACGATATAATTGAAAAACCTTTATGAAAGCAATTTTACAATTTGGGAGGCGGGAATGGGTACCGCTGCCCCGGGAACCTTCATTGGATAACCAACATCTCTACCATAGGTCACTCCAAGTGGTTCGCTACGTTTGGTGATTTGGCAGGGGTGCCCGGGTTCATGGGGTGAGGTTTGTCTAGGTCTTGGAGGCGGATGACCAGGACACACTGAATCCCAGATTCCTACCCACCCTTAAACCCTTTTCCTTCCCAGAACTCTCCTCTCCTTCCTTTCCTCAAAAAACCCTCCACACAGCATCCCCAAAGATGACATAGGCCCTGAGGGAAATTATTTTCCTAAGGGCCTCCTGTGTGGAACTCTTGTAAAAAAAAAAGAAAGCTGTGCAATAACCTGATAATTAAAAAAAAAACTCTCTCAAAGCTGCGTAGGACTGTTTTGGGAATTCCAAGTGAAGAGATTATTACTAACATGATTAGTGTTTAGATTTAAACCCAGGACTCAAACCAATTATGGAGTTGAGTTACCATCAAAGGTTGGATTGCGATCCAAGAGTTGTCTGATTTGTTCGTTAGATGTCGATAGAATCATTTTATTTTTGTCCCTTTCTCACACAACAAACAAGGTAAATATAGATGTACGAAACCTTTATAAAAAGGCTTGCATCGGTAAAATTAACTTACTTCTTTACGAAAACTTGCACTAAGAATTAAAAATACTACTGAACCCTTGTCCGTTGGGTGGGGAAAGTTATTGTCGTCAGTTTGTAAATATTCAAATCATAACAATAAAAAATCAAGAACTTAAAGTTAAAACCAAAAAGTGCTTCATTTATAAAAAACCAGTCTACCCAAAGAAATTCTCCTGAGTGAAGACCTCCAATTTTTACAATTAGAGTTATAATTTGATTGACAAGCTTTACTAACAATAACGGAATTAAGCGATTGAGGGATTTATATTATGGGTATGCTACATGCAATTGACGAGAGAATTAGGAGAAATTATAAAAAAGCTACATAATAATATAACAACTAATAGGTATGCACTATGTATGCAAAAGCTTTGAAAAATTGTTGATATTTTATTAACAATACTCAAATTAAGGTACATCGTGACACGTATCTAATTAATGCGTTTTATTCTAAACCATGACCACAATAATTTACTTAATCTAGTATCTTTCAACGGTATCAATCTTCCGAACAGGCCCTCCATTGATATGCTTGGTGTAACCCTAAGTGACCAGCTCAGGTATGGGGGCTCCATCGAAGACAGAGTAAAGTTAGCCTCCCAAAAACTGGGCGTACTGTACAGGGCCCGCAGATACTTTCATAGTACACAACTGCTAACCCTGTACAAATCACAAGTGCGCTCCACGGTTGAATTTGGCAGCTCTGGACCTCCAAAATACCTGAAAAATACCCTCGGCTCTGTGCAGAAACGGGCGGTCCGTTTAATAGATTCTCCCATCTTAACAGACGGATTGCAATCTTTAGAGCACAGGCGTCGGGTGGGAATGCTATCCTTGTTCTACCGGTATTACAATGGAAGGTGCTCCGAGGAACTAGCGTCATTGATCCCTTCGGCACCGGTGCATAGTCGGGAAACACGCCAAACGCGTGCCCAACATTTGTACACGGTTGACATTTGTCACATGAGAACGGGTCGTTTCTTCGACTCGTTCTTGTGTTTAACAGCTCGGCTGTGGAATGATTTGCCGGCCTCTGTGTTTCCTCCTTCCTACAACATGCGGGTCTCTTCAAGACCAATGTTCATTCCTTCCTCTCCTCAAAACGACCCTTCACACAGCATCCCGATGACATAGGCCCTGAGGGAAATTATTTTCCTCAGGGCCTCCTGTGTGGAGTTAATGTAAAAAAAACAATAAAAAAAGTTGAAAATATTTTTCATAAATTATTTTTAAAATTTCTTTCTAGTACCTACCCGGTTGTGACTTGCCCCGATACTACTCTCGTGCGGTCATCACATAATTTTTTTTAAAAGCAGTAGCCATGTAGAATGTAAACGGTGCAGATAGATACAAGCGTATGTACTAGGTACTAGCAGGTAACTACGCGGGCAAGCCATGTGGAACACCGCTTTTTCCATGTCTTGTACTTTATGCATTTTTAATTGCCGCGATCTTCGATAAGCTTAAAAATGAAATTTAAATACCGCATCACCGATAAAACATGCTCAAATGAACAGTTAACCCGCTGTGTAAGAGCATCTCTGATTTATACGGATGAATGAATCGCTGGATAACCGGTTATAAATACATTTCTTACAAACACCGTACCTTGCGTAAGCCAATTTTTTTCTTGAAATATCGCAAATTTTTTGAGACCAGAAAATTAACTCTGTGAATCCAGAATTTTTAGTTCAAAGTACACAAGAAATGTCTCATTTTATTCATTTATCTTTACCAATATATGTTTCACTAGGTGACCGGAAAACTTAGAATGAAATCAACTCAGAACCTCCTTTGAAAAGTCATTAAAAGTGACGAAAAAAAAGGTTAAATAGGTTAGGTTAGGGCAAAGATATTGAAATATAATAGATGTGCTATCTGCAGTTTTTACCAGGTGGGACTGCGCTTCCGGGTGTCGCCGATATTGTTTACCAATTAACAAATAAACTAAATACGAATAATTAAAGAATAAACCAAACGAGCATTAAACTAAAAACTAAATGAACGAATTCTTTCCGTATTCAAACTATATAGTTAACCAATAGTAATGCAGAAATTAAAAAAATCAACGAAATAAACAAATTCTTTTCATATGCAAACTACCCTGATTAGGTCGTAGTCGGCTGACAATTGCATGGACATCATAGCATATCTCTTTTGTATTTGAATATTTAGGGTTAGGCATATAGGCTATTTTAAAATAATTTTTTTCAAAGCTTTTAATGACTTTTCAAAGAGGTGTTGAGTTGACTTGATCCTGAGTTGGCATGGAACCGTTTTACTTACCTATACATTGATGTCACTATGATCGAATACACAATTTCATACGAACTTAATTGATTAATTTATATTATCGACGAACTTTCTAACAACGACTTTAAATCTTTTTAAAAATTCTTTATTTAGAATATAATTTTTTTTAATGTGAATACCGCACAAGAGTCCCAACAGCTCCTGGAGTCAGTGAGACTAGGGCATCTCCAATTGGGGTATGGTGAGGTTGACGGTAGTGGAGAGAGGAAGAAGATGGGTGGATGAAGGTGAGGTCACCAAGCACGGCTAAAGCTATTTCAAGCAACGTTTCAATTCTGAATGGTGATCTTATACGAGGGCGATATTGAAAATATCTTCCACTCTGGAACGTGCCGCAAATATACCTACTAGGTATGTATTATTTTTAATCAATTAATTGCAAAATAACACAAATTAATCAAATAATATTTATTTGCGCTTGTCGAGATCCGAAACCGCGACCTTCGGATCGGTAGCCGTTACCCTTCTACCAAGAAGGTCGTCGAATCTGTTGAAAACATTTTTTCATAACTTTTTCTATTTGAATTCTGTAAAACCATGTACCTTATTCCCGTGTAGGTACACAATGTGTTTCCTCGCTTATTTTGCATTGTTGGTCTGAAATTAGTACGTAGGCAGGTACTTATTATTAACATTGTAATGTTTTTCTTGTAATGTTAAGAAAAAATTCTGTTGCAGGTAAAAATATTGTTCCTATTGTGGATTGTACTCCCAAGAAAAATTAACATTTTTTTGTATTTTACGTTATACCAATACGACCACTCTTACACCCCTCCCAGAGGTGCCAATATCTTTTTTAAATTTTTCTATTTCCAGATTTTCGATCGACTTTTGCTAATATTGTATTCATAATTATTTTTCTTTTAATTTAGATTAGACCATATCGCCAGCATGGTCGGTGAGCATTAAAATCTAGACAACTGTCGGAAGGAAAATTTTCAATGTTTTGAAGAGAGGGGTGTTTCATGTTAAACTATTTATGTTCTTCTAAACATACTCCTCGCATCATGAATCCATGCAATTTGGTGAATTAATGATTATGCTCAACGAATGCGCTTTGGTGAGGGTCCAGATTTACCGGATTTTTAATTTCTCATCGTTCCGATACAATAATGACAATAATAGTAGTTCCTTCCGATAAATGGAGCTTCCATATTGGGAAATATTGTGGCTTTGAGTTACAATCCATCAATATTAAGAAAATAATGCTCAGTGGTGGATTTGTAAAGTGGAAGAACGGAGAAATGAGTTTCAAAAGTGTCAGATAGAAAAAAGTCGGGATGCCCCCGAAGACATGACATGACCAAGTATCAAATGCAGGTGGTCGATAGTTCGGGGAATTGACTAGCAGACGGGTATGTCGAATTTGATATTCACTACGGGAAACCGACGTAGATAATTTTTATTCAAAATAAATTATGCATAGTGAAAAGCTATTTTCTCGTTTTTTAGAGTTTATACTTCTTTAGAATAGAATTATATTTGAGTCAGTTCACGGAAGAAGAGTAAAGAAATGGCAATGTATACAATAATACAACTACAAAATTAGATATAAACTTTAAGAGTTAGATATAATTTAATTTTTTTTTTTTTTTTTAAAAGAAATTCAAACATTCCCGGGTTACGAATAACTCAAAAATGTTTGAAAATCTCCTACTACCACCACATTAAGCTGAAAATGTTGCTTGTGTTGTGAAGGAGGACTTAGCCAGCCGAGGAATCGAATAGGCGACGCCCGGGTGGGACCCAAACGTGATGCCCACTCAGCCACTGACTGAAATCGCAATACATAGTACAACGACAGACTAAATTTCAACAGTTAGTTGTGAGTAAGTTATAAGAAATCGCAATGTACTCATATAGTACAAATACAGACTAAAATTCAAAAGTTATTTATGAGAATTCGCAATGTACAGCACAATAAACTCAACTTCAAAAGTAGATTACAAATCGCAATGCTACAACTACAACGTTATGAAACATCTATCCTCCATTGCCAAGAATAATGGGCGTTTTACAAGATGCTTATTTTCGTAACATGATTTCAGTATGAATTAAAGGACGTGTTCTATTTTATACCGATTTTCGCACAGGTTAAGATGGCGAACATTATTTAAAATGTCTTGCATGGTGGTTGCAAAACGGTGTGTTGTTATTGTTTTACTTAGTTTGGTTACTATATTATATTGAAATATTTATTTATTTTATGTAAAAAAATTGATAAAAGTACTATAATAATGTGTTTAATGCAGATTGTGAAGGTGTATCACTGTTCGGTATTGTGAATTTCGGATGAATTTTCGATGATTTTTTGAAGTCAACGGCAATGGCAAATGACAGATGCTTCCACGTGATATACAGTTATGTTCAAGGTGTTGCCATTTTTGACGATTTAGTACCATCTAAAAAATAAATTATTTCTCACTAATGGCAACTTTATGCATGAAATCGTAAGTATGAAAATAATTATCGTGAAAAACAAAGCCTTTTCATGCGGTTTGCGATGTTTTTTTTTCATATGGGTATCGGTATGAAAAAAGAAACATGTACAATGCTCATTTGTTTGTAGCACGTCCAACAATACGATATCATTTTACGACATCCAATGCACGCACAGCCTTCACGGAACCTTATAGCAGTCATGAATTGAATTAAATTCAATAAATCAATGTTGATGCATGACCCCTCAACATCTGTTTCAATCATCTTGTCTTGTTGGGGTCGGGGTCAATTTATTCCCTTTATCGCACCACAGAGGCAATTACTCATCGTTTCAATTTCACATTCATATTGAATCTTCACTTTGTAGTGAATCGATAAAAAATACAAGTTGTTACCGTATAATATCATACAACGACTTTTGAAAGCATAGCCGTACAGTAATGGACCTGTTTGAATAATAATAATATAATTTATATAGATACTTTTTGTTAACAATCACCTCCAGGGCGCCTGCCCTGAATATAATAATAATATTTGGATGATTTATATAGCGCCGTTTTTGTGAAAAATCACCTCAAGGGCGCTGTACAAACTTATAATACGTTTCTAAAATCTAAAAAACTACAAGCTAGGCAAACAATTATAAACAACTTATGGCTAAAAATTGCATACATCGGTTCATTGATCACCGATACGAAAATATGTGTACAATATTTTGACCAACGAACGCGATGCTGCCTAAAATTTAATGAAAACAGGACCATACTTATATCTTGGTTAAACAATATCTTGGTTAAACTTATAATCTTGGTTAGTTTTGGCGTTATGAACAGCGTTTTATACCTTAAATTAACTGTTTTTGTATTTGAATAATTTTTAAGCTGGCTTTCTTAGGTTAGTGAATGACACGTTTGTGCCAAAACCGGTAGAAAATAAATAAAATTATGTAACAAATATACAAAGTAAATAGAATTCTTAAATTTACAATAAAAACATATACATTTTTAAAGCCCATTTTAATTTTTTTTTTTTCGCACTCTACCGGTTTTTCAGGCATTTACCAACTATTTTGCAATAATTGTACATTGTTCTACACAGGTAAGACAACTAGAAATATAAATATTAGAATCACATAATATTTAAGATGCTTCAATAACAATAACTTTCCATAGTTTGCCAATCTTCTCATTTCTACAGATCATTCTTTAAATAAGGACACCGGGGTTAAAATTCTCCACCGTAACAATAAAAGCAAAAAAATTAGATAACTCAGAAGCACTTGAAATTAGAAAATCCCTAAATAATAACTCTAGTATTTTGAATAACCAAATTAATTTATCTTTTAGTCCTATTTAGACATATTTCCAATAAACCGCTCTGTTCTTCCCGTAAATCCCGTAATTACCCCTTACCCATTGATCACCTCCCACAAAAACACCTAAAATTTATGTAAGTATACTCGTATGTCTGTCAATATTATGTATCATAGGTTAGTTCTAATATTCTCCTGACGAAAGAAGGGTTCTTCTGAAACCAGTAGAGTGTAAATAAAATAAGATTAAAGTAGTCTATATACCAAATTTATATTGTAACATATCTATTTCGTGAGCAGGTACTGCTCAAAATAGGTACTGTTTATTGTCTATGCTTATTTCTTTTTTCTTTTTTTTTTTTAACTTTGTTGGTTGGCCAAACTGCAAGGGGACCGGAAACGTCATAGGAAAGATGGCGGGGGATATCACGTAATTTTTTGGGGCGAGAGGAGATTTTTGAGGATAGTTTTTTGTTATGAAAGATTCTAGTGCGATGTAGCCTAGAATGAGTTTTATTTTTCGTTCTGTGAGCGTGTGACGACTCAAATGGCATAGAAGCCTGATTATTTTATTTAATTCCTCGCCGGATGCCGAGTGATTGCTTGAACCGCGTGCGGAAGTGAATTTAAACTGTAATCAACGGGTGATGTATTGTTTGCTTTGCTCTCCTTTGGCCGGTGAGATTTTCTACACGCCGCTTGATGGGTGTATATCTGCTGTGCCTGGTTGTTGGGTGGAATCCCTTTGAATGAAGCGGCTTTGCGACTCGGGGGAGTGCGCCGACATTGATTGCTTTGCTCTCCTTTGGCCGGTGAGATTTTATACACGCCGCTTGATGGGTGTATATCTGCTGTGCCTGGTTGTTGGGTGGAATCCCTTTGAATGAAGCGGCTTTTCGACTCGGGGGAGTGCGCCGACATTGATTGCTTTGCTCTCCTTTGGCCGGTGAGATTTTCTACACGCCGCTTGATGGGTGTAGGTCAGCTGTGCCTGGTTCCTGGGTGGATTTCCTTTAAAGTTGTGGCCCCATGACGTGCTGGACGGTGTCTTGGGGATTGCTGTCGTCTTTTGGAGGAGTGTCACGACTGTCACGGCGACGGGACGTGTGCGGTATTAAAATTAAACGTAATTTGTTGACTCTCTCTTTCTACATCAGTTGATAGTTGCTCAAGGTATTTATGTTTTGTTTACTTTTCCTTTGTTCAATTTTTCCCATGCAAACTGCAATAAAGTTAACATTAATTTTCACTAGTAAAATAAGCGTCTTTTATATGCATGACCTCTAAATCCTTATCTCCACTATCCTGCGATGGAGTTCTACTTGCTCTGAGAAGACAGCGGTCGGATGACAAAAGGTATAGGTACTACCTACACAAAATTTATATTACCTTATAAATAAACATTACATTTGCGCCCCAACGTGGGGCGCTTTTTGTAAATTATAGCGAGCAACAAAGTTAATGCTTTTTACAAAAATGTAGAATTCTTAATATTTACAGATCCTAAAATTTCATTTCAGCTCACAACGTCTATCTATTACATGATGAGTTTATTCCAAATGTTTCAATAATTGATCAGGGTGAAGAAAAAAATGTCGAAACTCGGACAATGCCGGGAATACAGGTTTCTTTAATTTGTTGAGGTCGATTTGAAAATAAATTTGAAGTGGTGTATTTGCTATAAATTTGAAACATTTGCGTATTTTTTCACACGGATAAATAATGAATAAAAATAATTTCAATTTAATGTAATTACTTTTGATGGTTACCCATTGATGTTATTTTAATAATTGCAGAAGAACATAATGCCCACTAATAAATCTAAACATACGTGAAACAGAACAAGACACTGAAAAAAAATTAAAATCGAATATTTTTATCCTATATACTAACTTGATTACAAATACATTCGTAAGAACTTTGTGATCATTCTAAAAGAAAGCAGCCTTAAAATAGGAAAAATTAGTTGAAGTATTGCCAATTCTGAATTTGAAATTTGAAATCCCCAAAACTGACGCAAAATAATTACGCTCCAATGACCGAGTCGGTTATCCCGGTAAGATAGAAATCCTGGGTTCGACTTCTAGTTGCGACTGTTACATTTTATTTTTTCTGTGTCTTGTTCTGTTTCATGTTTCGTTTAGATTTAGTAGGTATTATCTTCTTCTTCAATGATTAAAAATAACTTTCCTCAGGGCCTATGTCATCTTAGGGATAAAAGCATAGTTCTTCGGCCTTTCCTATCGCATATTTTTGTGAATATTTAAGGGGGCTTTACAAAGTCAAAGTAATAATTTGCAAAGTTCAAATAAAAACAAATGTCTGGCCAAATTATTTATTTTTATTAATCTGAGTGTATTTTGAAACTTAACCTTATCGCACACCTAGATAAAGAATAGCACAACTCGAAATAATCCAAAATCGAGTTATTGCCATTTTCGGAATCTGCGTCGAAAACTACACAAACCACAAAGACACCTGTTTAAAAATCTCCATCAATAAAATTGTAGATGGCACTTAAGTCAGTCTTTCTGAATTGCTCTACGAAAACCCCCACCAAAAATAGTAACGCATCACCAGTTACGACATACCAGCTATAGGGGAAGGTGCTGTCAATACGCACAAAGACTGGATTATTTCGACTTAGTCTTGTATTCGTGATTAACCGCAGTCATGGTGCGTGAATATTTTGAGTTGATTTGGTATTCGTGATTGAACTTGTCTTCTTTCCGGGGTGTTTTACATATCAATTCCACTTACTCCGGTATTGTGAAGATTACAAAACAAAATATACAGAATAAGAGTGCATTAATTCAAAATTTATCACTAATATGGAATCAATTTGAGTTGATAAAATTATTAAACAATGATTTTGTCACAAATACTAAAATAACACGAAATTAATTAATAAACGCGTGACACGTGAATTTGATGGTTAAGTAATTAAGCAAATAAATATCCTAGTAACATAACATATAATATCATATAACAATATTTTTAATCAGTCAAATAGAAATCGAGTAAAACGTTTTTCGCTGTTCCTGAAAAAATAGGTATTTTGAGTTGTACTACTCTTTATCTAGGTGTGCGTTATCTTCAAATCAAGAATCATGTTCGCTGACACTCATACCGCAAAATGACGATGATAATGACTTGATCGATCCAAATTCCTCACAAATTCTCTTCCTTGCACTTGCCAGGCCCATTATAAGTCGTCTATTTTGTCAATTAAATATCCTTCATCATTAATCAGAGCGATGCATGACCAACATTAAGTTAAACCGCCATTATATTCCTCGAATGAGGCCTGTTAATGAGAGGTTTCCTTTAGAATCGACTCCGGTGACATGATTATGTTAATTATCCTGAAATAAAAGTGGTTAATGGACGGAGAACCTGCTCGAGTCACACGTACTGTAACTGGATGTTAGTGTGTAGATAAACATACGTTGAGGGTAAGAAACGATACGTCTTAGGCTGCGTACACACACGCGAGCCGAACCTGCGAGCCGAACCCGCAGCCCCGGATCCACGACCTTTTCAAACCGGGACAGAAACTTGATAGTGGCGCCCCCTCCCGCCAGCGTCTGAGAGGGGTGGAGGGGGGAGGGGGGGTGGTTAGCTTTTATTTTGTCTTTTTTAGTCCTTTTTTTACCTGCCCACACCCTCACTGTGCCATCTCAACGCCCCCTCTATATCTTCTACTGCCCGCCTGAAAGTCTCAAACGCCTACAAGAGGGCGTCATCGCCCACGTTGAGAACCTGTGACGTATATTATGCCCGCGTTCAAAATTAACTTAAAATACCTTCAATTTTTCTTCCTAGCTCCTAAAATCTTTAACCTTATCCCTGTAAACTTAAAAACGTTGAGTAAACCCTAATCCTTTAAAAATAAATAACGAAATGGATCCTTACACATGGAATACATTACAATTTTAATACCCATTCACTTTACACTATATCAATTTAATCACCTTTCAGACAAAACATAATACATCTCTATTTTCTAAATTAGCGGAATTATATGTTCAAGACTAATTTGTGTGATCTATATCTAACAACTCCTTAAATTTTTCATTTTCTAATAATTCTCTAACTTCTTCATCTTCTTCTTGTAACCCAATCTAACAATAAGTATATCATTTTGTTATTATAGAAGATCTGTGTGCATAGTATTAAGAGCAGGCAAAACATAATATATCTTTATTCTAAGCAGCATTATATGTATAAGACTGATTACTGTAAACTATATATCAATAATTCCTTAATATTCTAATAATAACTTATCTTTTCCAATAATTCTTTAACTTCTTCACCTTATTCTTGTAATCCAATATAACTACATAAACTCTCTTATTGTAGAAGAATTTGTATGCATAGTATCAATTAGTGAAAAATTTCAACCTATACTAATGAATGTATATCCGCAAACTGTAAACTTCACCCGCCATAACACAGGTCATCCCTAGCATGGAGGGTGAAATATCACAAAAAAACTACATGTACTTTCGATAATTCATGTATTAAATAAATAAATAAATAAAAATAAATCATAAATCAATTTAGTGTGTGTTCAAAAACCAACTGGACTTATTAAAATCAAATGAATAATCGATTGAACAACGTGCGCTGGATGCCAGGTGCTTTGTGAATCAAGTTTTCTTTTTTCAATCAAAAAAATAAATTACGGTTTTGGCGCCCCCTAAAACTGCCGCCCGGGGCAGGCACCTCGGTTTTCCCCGCCCCTATAGATCCGGCTCTGCATACCACATATCATGGAAACGAAACATAGCAACTGCAAGTGAAGTTCGCAATGTTTGCGGTTGCTTCGTTCCTTTCCCATAATTCATAGCTAAGCTCGCGCTTATGTTCGCATGTGTTTGTAAGATTATAATTTTTCAGGGAAGTGAAAAACTCACTGTAACTTTGCACCCCGTGACAGATCTCATGATTATTAATTTGTCAAATACTTTTCGAATATTATAGTATGCGCCAAATTTAAATGCCGACCCGAACTTCATTAGGTCCATTCTTGCGCAGATAGATCCTTTACTGTCTTTACAATGATTGTAAGCTAAAGAGAAATATGCGTAAAACATACGTGCGACAGAGAAAAGCGTAGGCGGAGAAGCATGTTTAAACTCGCCTGTTGCGACGATTTCTGTATTAACGTCAGTATAGTTTGGCGATTACTCTCTTTGTTTGGTTCTATTGACAATTTTTTATCAGCAAATAAAATAAATGGGGTCTTATTTTTAACTCGTTTATATATATATTTTTTAAAACAAGGTAAAATTTTGTAACATATATAAGTAAAGTGTTCATTAACCCGCGTAGAGTAGTCATGTTATATTTTGCATTAGTCAGAAGTACACTGGAATACGCCTCGCCAATTTGGAACCCGCAGTAGAAAATATACATGGATAACATAGAACATATTCAAAACATATTTATAAAATATCTTACTTTCAAATTCAACACTAACTTCTAATGCACATTTCAAACTTTCCATTACATAATACATAAAGGAAGCGGACGATGTGGATTTGATTTGTTTGCAAATTAACGGATGGCGTTGGTTATAAAGATTGGGTAACCAACAGTAGATGGCTTTGCGTTTAGTTAGCCACCGCAACGCGTGACCGGGTCAGCTAGTAGGGTAATAAAATTGTGTAGTAAACAAACTGTTTCTTACAATAATAAGAGCAATAATGTTTTGACATTATTCCTGTCATTACGAGACAATCAACCACAGCCACGGAATTCGAACGTTTTACGACTCCCTTGTTAGAATCAAGGGAGTCGTAAAATGGTCATAAATGGATAGTAAACTAGTTATAAATTAAAGTAGTCTGGTAAACTTATTGATTGGTGATTATAACGTAATTGTGGGCATTTCAGCAATAATTTAGCAATCTTTTTGTTTCATTTAGAATATTCTTATTTATTTGGAACGATTGAAAATTGATAATATCTTCTCGTACCGTCATTCCAAAATTGGCACAAATCAAAATACCCGACCATAAATTTCTGGAGGTTAATGCTAGAAGTGTCTATGTCAGTTTTGGTATTTCGATTTAGGTAGCAGAAAGTACTTTAAAAGCTCCCTTAATTGAATTCTATGAATACCAATGTGTGGTGCTCTAGATTGATGAAATTGTGGCCTATCTAATGTAGAAGTTAACATTTGATTGAACGTTTTTCACGCCAAGAAATCCATAAACAATCTTCATCTCTGAGTGATTCCGAAATTTGGAATAGACAATTCTAGCACTAAGCCCCAGATTTAATTTCAGGATTAAAATTATTTTCATTTGAAACGTCGTCGCCCGACACTTGATACGGAATAACGCAGTGTGAAAATTTCTTCTAATAAGGAAGTTGAGTAAAACATATTTTGACTTACAAAAAATATGTTCCTGTGGATCAAAAAATATCGATTCTAAATACATAAATATACATCTATATTATTATTCTTAGAATTAATGAAACGTTCTTAAAAAAATATTTAAAAGCTATGATTGGTCGAAAGAATTCTAACGTCATCTGTACGTCGGTTTGTACGATCATTGGAATTACGATCGTGTATCTCTTTCTATTACATGATAGATGGTTTGTTTATGATGAGAGAGGTATAGACTAAGCAGTTTTGGTTGCTATCTTGTTATGAGTCATTTTAGTTAAAATAAAGCTTCGATGACATTGAGCGAGTTTACAAGCTACTAGCTGGGAAATTCACTATCTGTTAGTAAACTCGTTTAGTGTAATCGTTTTACTAGCTAACTAGCAAATTGTGGACAATCTACGAAAACAGTTGAAAGGTGGTCAACTTTGCTCGCTACCTTCTAGCGTTAGAGCGGGAGTTGTTATTCAAAAATTATAACCTTAAGAATTAATTTCACTGTGAAATCTTGATAATTTTTTTTAAATATCATTAATTTTGATAGACGGTTAACATTGATAAAAAAATTAGTGGAATTCCTTATTGAAGAATTAAAAAAAATTCCATACAGAATGCTCAAGCAACGTGTTTTTCAGAATCCAAATGACGTCACACACACACCCCGCCTCTTACCGCTCGGATTCCTCTCGTTTTGGCGGGCTTGATAAAATTTAAGCTTGGAGAATTTATGTATTCATGAAAACGAACTTTAAAAAAAAATACTAGTAGGTATTTAAGTTTGAATGTGAACATCGATAGAAAAAAAATATAAAATGGACTTAACTTGCTCATTATTGTGTACAGGACTCTATTTGTTGTTTGCGAAACGAAATCGTTTTGTGTTGTTGTTTTAGTTTGGTATAGTGAATCTGACGACCTCATAAATACTCCCTCTAACTCATGGTTTTAATCTTGTTGTAGGTATCGACCCCCACCAATTTCATATGCCCATTCACCGAACCCTTCTTAATTGGGAATCGAACCGAATCATACGAGTCGGGGGTGTGTCTTGACCTCCGCCGAACCCACGAGACTGTCTCACCGAACCCCTGAGGTTCGATCGAACTGAAATTTGTATCAACAACAAAATTCACGAAGTGCGTAAATATAGTATAAAGATCGCGTGATGTCAAAAGTGTCAACGTGTCGAGATTTGCAACAAAACAAGTAAACTCTTCACGCAGAAGCCGGTGGTAATGTCGTAATGAGAGATGTCCAGTTAGTTTATTTCCTTGCCAAGTGTAATTAGCATCAAGACGCCCGATCTTGAGTGTAACTGAAGTGTTAAGTGTCAAGCCAGTAAGAATACTAGTGTCCTTCCGTGTCGACTACTGAAAGAACGACGAAATAAAACCGTAGCCTGTAACAGCTGTGACACGCGAGCCGCGAAGCTCAGAGATTCCATCGCCGACTGTCCGCGGGGACCAACGTTAAATATTTGCGCGTCCGGCGAACTAGGCTGCCGGCACGCCGCGGCCGGACGGCTATTTAGTCCTTTACCTCCCCGCATGTTATGCGCTCCCGATACCATCGTCTGTTAGCTTGACGCACTCTAGGCGCAGGGATGTACTGAATTGCGCGACTTTCGGAAACTATATAAAGTTTTTACAAATGAGCGATGTAAATTTATTTATTTATTTATTTGTTTATTAAGACATACACAGTACATTATAATACAGATTATAAGGTATGTTAAATTAAATCATTACATGGTTATGTACCTATTACGTAAGTCCATAGAATGTCATTTGGTAATTACGCCTGGTTTATTAGTGGTTGTGTTATGAGTACTTGCCTGTCAGCTGATGCACTCTAGGCGCAGGGATATGCTGAATTGCGCGAGTTTCGGAAACTGCCATAAAGTTTTTACAAATGAGCGATGTAAATGGTTATATTAGTGTTTGTATTATGGGTACTTGTCTGTCAGCTGATGCACTCTAGGCGCAGGGATGTGCTGAATTGCGCGAGTTTCGGAAACTGCCATAAAGATTTACAAATGACCGAATTACAACATAAGGCTGCTTAATTGTATTGTAAATGGTTATATTAGTGGTCGTGTTATGAGTACTTGCATATTAGCTGACGCACTCTAGACGCAGGGATGTGCTGAACTAAGCACGTTTCGGAAACTGCCATAACGATTTAAGCGAATTACAAAATAAGGCTTTTTAATTTTATTGTAAATGGGTAGGGTGCCTATTAGCTGATGAACTCTAGTGCGCAGGGATGTATGGAATTGCGCGAATTTCGGAAACTGCCACGAAGATTTACAGATAAGCGAATTACAATATAAGAATGCTTAATTTGATTGTAAATGGTTATGATAGTTATATGTTATCGGCAGTTGCCTGTTAGCTGACGTACTCTAGACGCAGGGATGTGCTGAATCGCGCGAGTTTCGGAAACTGCCGTTAAGATATACAAATGAGCGAATTGCAATATAAGGGTGCTTAATTGTATTGTAAATGGTTATATTAGTGGTTGTTTTATGCGTACTTTTCTGTTAGCTGATGCACTCTTTGTGCAGGGATGTGCTGAATTGTGCGGGTTTCGGAAACTGCCATGAAGATTTTACAAATGAGCGATTTACGTTAAGCTGCTTAATTTTATTGTAAATAGTTATGTTGGTGGTAATGTTGTCTGTTAATTGACGCACTCGACTGATGAGCAGAAATGAATCAATTTGTACATTTGTGGAAACTGCCAATATAAGGTTGCTGAATGTTATTGTAATGTGATTTATATTGGTCGTTGTTATGTGATCCCAATAGATAGGTGCCATCGCCTGTCGTGCTGAGTTTACACTTGCGAACCGGGGCGCAAACCGAACCACGAATTGTGGAAAAGGAACAAATTAATCGCATGCCAATGGGGTTGCTTCTTTCCTTTCCCATAATTCGTGGTTCAGCAGGTTCGTCTGGCGGCTGCATACGAAACCATATCTGACTCACTCTAGCCGCAGGGTTGAATTGAATTATCCAAATTTATGATTCGATGACTCGTAGGTTGGGGCAGTAAAAATATCATTTAAATAAGTTATATTAGGCGTTGAGTTATTAACGCCTGTTAGCTGCCATAGTCCTGCAATAAGGATGTTTAGAATTGCGAAAGATTATTATTATATTAATCAATCGATGTTAAATGTTATAGATTCTAAAACGCAGATTACGAGATACGTGTACACTAGTTTATGCGAATATTAGTGCATTTATTTATGTTATGAACTCATGATACATTTGACTATTAGCTGAAGCACTCCGGGTTTTATGGAAATTTCCAAACGGATTTATGAAATAATTAACTCGATAGTTTTGAAAACTTGGAAAATTATTTGCATTTAATCTAGTACTTCAATCAATATTTTCGCTTGTTACTCTTTTTAATTCATTTATCTTTTCAGTTTTATTTAGCAAAATAATTATTCATTATAAACTAGCTGGGGTACCCGGCTTCGCTCAAGGATTTGATATGAGATTGAACTGAAGATCGAACCCATCACGGATCTTGCAGCTTGCTTTATATACCCCTACCAATCTGCACCACCCATACAAAAAAGTCTTCGAATGGTCCACAATGATTCAGAACACTCCACGATATTCAAGAGGGTTCTGGAATGTTCCTCAAAGATCTGGAATGTTCCAGGATGTTCCCGAACGTTCCAGACTATTTCAGAATATTCCACAACATTCCAAAATGTTTCGGGATGTTCGGAAACGTGGAATGCTCTCGAATACTGTCAAATGTTTTGGAGTGTTCTAGAAATTTCTAGAGGGTGTAATTTTCAGCTCTTATATCTTCAAAAGCACGCTCTTCAGGTAAAAACGGGTTTCTTCTTCATGGATAGGGGATAGAGAGAGAGAGAGATACCACACCGTGTAACTCTCTTGATCGTACCGCGACTCATTTCTGAGTGTTAACGGCAAGCACGTTATAGTACAGTTCTTATATTGGTATATATATATTATAAATTACACACCTCATAAATTTTAGTTTCCTAGCAATTAATCACCTTTGTAAAATATGTGTTTCGAATTAGTCACAATGGATAAGGTTGTATTCCATTAAGAACATGCCATTGTTTCTAAATAAAGCCTTACATGCAAAAAGTAACGCTTACTTTAACAATAATTATTACGGACGTGTTGGTGTGATTCATTTGCGCCTTGCAAAAGTCCGTAGTCGACTCACCGCATAAGGAATGTCCACTTTACATTTACCTCCTCGTAAATTCTGCTGTCCTGATAAGATCAAATGTTTCAGCTGATACCATTTGTGAATAGGCATGTGAACCAACAACATACATTCGAATAAAATCCACAGTAAAATTATACAACCGTCCACTGGAAATTATCGTGAATCGATTTCAATTCACCTATCAAGTTGTTATTGCTCTTAACACCTTCGAGATACAATCACAATTTCTTCTCCACATTTTAAACAACATTAAAGAAACGGTTATTGATTACGAACAACTTACTGTTAAGGTAATAATATGGGCATTATATGTGCTTAGTTCGATGAGTCGCCGCTATAAATTTCCTTTTATATTTTGAGATAATAATAAGAAAGTAATAATATTATATACGAAACAGAAAAACTGTGTGCATATCTAACTCAATGATCTTGCAAATAATAGTGAGTTATAGCGTTATAACGTTTGCATGCCTTTTTATGTAAGGAATTTGAAGTTTACCTTAGGGAGTAACTAATAACTAATATTATATACTTCATTCTAAAACTAATAAGATACGATGCTTATTTTAACTCCGTTTTTCAGTAATCCAATAAAAAAAATTCTTGAAATAACGTTTTGACAGAGTTTGAATTTGGCAAAGCCGGGCACTAATAAAACAGAAAAATAATTATTAATTTTTATTTTGAAGTTAATGAATAAATTTGTTCATATGAAGCAGATACTTTGTGATGTGACATTATAATAAATATATATTTTAAAAGTAAGTCCAAAAAACCGTGCGTCCCACAAAAACTCAGAGACGAGTCGCGGTACGATCAAGGGTACGGTGTGGTAGATCTCTATCCCCCCTCCAGGATGACTGTCCCCGTGTTTACCAAAAGGGCGTGCCGTTGAAGATATAAGGGTTGGAAGTTTCGCCCTTTTGAAATTTCTAGAAAAAAGGTCCGGAAAGTCTAGAAGGTTCGATAGAGCTCTAGAAAGTTCTGGAAGGAGTGGCGGAGTATGTCGTGGAATGTTCGGGAATAGGGAATCAGGAAGAATATTTCAGAATGTTGTCCTGAGCGAAGCCGGACAACCCGGCTAGTTTATAATAAAACAATAACTTTTTAAACACCACTTTTATTCTCTCCAATCCTAAGGTTGTTCCCTATTGACAAAGTACATTCCCTTTCCCTTCCTTATTCTCCGTCTACACTTACGCCTACTTCTTCTTCCACTTGAGCAGTCCAGCCCATTTTTTTTAAACATATATTATCAGTAACACATGTAACTTAATTTTAGTGGAGTATTATACTTAATGAGTAAAACCTCAAATTGAAATATTGAATTAAATGAGGGCAATGCTAGCGAAACTCAATCGAAAACCTGAAAGCAGAAAAATCAGAAAAAGTTACGGTCACATCTGGGACTCGAACCCAGGTCCTTCGCCTTGCCGGGGCCCAACTCTACCAACTAGCTAATGTGTCCCTATCCAATTCGGTCATATTTAACTGTTTCATACTTCTTTTATTTTTACTGGCTGCTATCTTTATGTATGATTGCAAGATTCAAACCAGAAATAAATACCTTCTAGATAGTGTATTGGATAATTTTTTATCCATTTATATCTATTGACTTTTCTGCAAGTCAAGGATGAATATTTATTTTTATTTTCAACTTTATGAGTGATGAGTTAAACCTCAAAATATAATATTTAATTAATTTTGATGAATTAATTAATGAAGACAATATAAGCGGAACTCAATCGTAAATCTGAAAACAGAAAAATCAGAAAAATATACAGTCACATACGGGACTCGAACCCAGGACCTTCGCCTCGCCGTGGCGCAGCTCTACCAGCTGAGCTAACGTGTGCCTATCCGATTTGGTGTATTTAACCGTATCGTATGTATAAAATGACTGAATCGGATGGGGACTCATTATCTCAGTTGGTAAAGTTGCGCCCCGGTAAGGCGAAGGTTCTGGGTTCGAGTCCCATATCATCAGATATGACATATCTTTTTTCTGATTTGTCTGTTTTCAGAAAAAAAAAGTTGTTGCGTTTGTCTCAGTAAAATCTTCCAAACGGTAGCTTTGTAAATTTTGGCATTGTGAAATTTTGCACTGTTTTTTGTAGTATATATTTTCAGCACATTTAATAATTTTCCAATAATTTCCTCAGTGAGATATGAAGCTGAGAATACAGTTATATTTGTTGGTTCAATATTTTTAAATGGCATGAGAAACTGTAACGGAACCGGTTATCAATTAAAGTTACATATGTGCAATCGTAACACAATAGTATCCTTTAAATGTTTGATTGAGACTATCATATTTGCTACTGCAGAGTCCTAGGGTCTGGTCTCCGGACAGTCTACCGTCAGTTGTAAGTTGAGCAGCTTCGTTGACTTCTTTCGTTTCCAAATCCAAGGGGTTCCGTACAGAGAGGTTAAGATTTGACATTAGATGTTTCCTTTGTAAGTAAAAATACTTGTTTTTTTTACTGAATATTGTTGTAACTTTTAATTTATTCAGATGAATAGCAAGTTTTACGGAGATTGGATTCTAAGCACTGGGGCTTTAATTTGGAGAATGAATTAGCAAGAAATGAAATTCAGAATTTATAATAGAAAAGAGAAAGCTGTCAGATGACCACAGACAAAAGAGCGCGTTGACAAAAAATGCATCAAAATACTTATTAAAGGTGGCAAACACATCAAAATTGTGAGTAAAATAGGCTATACATGGAAGTAAAAAAAATTACGAAATGTAAAGTTCTAAATGTATTTAAATATTTGATATAGGACAACTCAACACACAATGGCTACTATTATTAATCATTGTTGTAAATATCTCTAAAAAAAACATAAAAAGCCCTCAGACCACCATTTTTTACATATTTTTTTTCATAAAATAATGTCGAAATCACTGGTTTATGTAAGTTAAGTAAGTATATTTAGTTAATTTTATAAAAGTGCATTAGCCGAATCCACAGTGCAGCCATCATTAAGTAAGAGGCAGCCAAGAAGAGCGGCAGGTCGGTTTAGCAGGTTTCATTGTTCCCCCATTGCAGTCTCTATCAGAAGTGGTAATTGCGTTCCGATCGCATCCAGCCCGATATGGCGCCTATAAATTATTTAGCGGATTCCCGTATGTTTTGAGCGCGTGCCGCCCTCTAACGCCGCTGATACAGTTGGCCATGAAAGCTCTAAGCCGAGATTTATTGATTCAACATGAATAGATTGGCATTTCCGAAAGTCGAATTACATATTTTGTACATTGTATCGTGTAAGTTAGATAATAATCCTTTGTTATACTGGAGAAGTAGAAAAATTAACCACAAGAATTGAGCAGAACTAAGCTTAGGATAATAATTTACTGGGCGCTAAGAGACGTACCTGATACACCTTTTAAACTGTGATTCATGATATTATTTTGGAATGAAAAATGTAAATGAAATTTTGTTAGGTAGCCGGTGACGTTTTTAAGCCTTTTTTGAAATTTTGCAGCTTCACCCTCCACCCAACCCTTACTGTCTGATTCCTACTGAATTTTAAAATATATTTAGATGAAATAGGAAAAAAAAAAAAAAATTAAAAATAAAAAACCTTACCTAACCTAACCTAACCTAACTGTCCAATTCCTACTGAATTTTAAAATATTTTTAGATGAAAAAGGACAAATAAAAAAAGTCTCGGAGATCGAAATGCATTTTTGCCTGAGGAAATAATGTTGAGGGTCTGTGTCATCTTTGTAGATGTTCTATGGAGTACATTTTTAAGAAAAGAAATGGAAGGAAGTTCTGGGAAGGGAAAAAAGGTATGAGGGATGGGTATATCCAGGATTGACGGACGAATGAACCCATCCTTCACAATGCGGTGCAAGTCCTGCTGAATTCCTCATCGAGTATCTCCCGATCAGGTCCAGATGGACAGATGCATCCGCCGCCAATACCTAGACATATTTCACCCCATGTACCCGGGCACCAAACTGAACATCTTTACTCCACTTTACTTCGTGTAACCTCAGGAACTACTAGTCAAAGTAATTCATTTACGTGTCTTAAAACCAGTATTATGTTATAATTCCTTTCTTAAGCCGCCGCTACCCGAATTTCTACCGATTTCTTGCACATTTTTCTTAAACATTTGAAGGTGTGGAATGATTTGCCGGCAATTTTTGCGTGTGGAACATATGAAGCTGTGGAATGATTTGCCGGCCTCTGTGTTTCCTCCTTCCTACAACATAGGTCTCTTCAAGACCAATGTTCATTCCTTTCTCTCCTCAAAAAGACCCTCCACACAGCATCCCAGATGACATAGGCCCTGAGGGAAATTATTTTCCTCAAGGCCTCCTGTGTGGAGTTAATGTAAAAAAAAAGTGTTTAAGCTCTTAAAAAATATAATGTTATTTTTGAAGATAATATCTGTTTCTGTTATTTTACAATAATAATAATACTTGGATGATTTATATGGCGCAGTTTTTGTGAAAAATCACCTGAGGGGCGCTGTACAAACATATAATGTTATATATATGAAAAAAATTCACAGTGTTTCTTTAAATGCTGTTTTAGACAGCCCCAAGAGATTTTTGCTCTATTTTAAAGGAGTCGTGTTTTATTAAACATTTTCACAATTTTCGCATCGATTTTATCTCTTTAAACATCAGCGAGCTCTTCTTACATTCGTAATTACATATCTTCTTCTTTTCTCCATCTTAAGAGCGTTTAACCAGCCAGCGGCCGAAAATCCACATTTCGTCGAAAGTTGTTCTTACGATCGTGCAGGACGGCTACAATGAGAAAGATTAATTATTCTCCGTACCAGCTTTTTAAAATTATAACTCAATATCGATTTTATTTCATTTCAAATTTGCTTTAATTTATACCTACATTCAAAAATGCTGAAAGGCGTGATGATAAAACTCTTAAAATAATGTACTTTTTGTAATTATTTTTTGATTATAAGTATTTATCATTTTTCAATAATGTCTAAGTTAAATAAGAATGTTAAAAAACTGAAATAAATTATTTAATTAAATGAAGACAATATAAGTGAAACTCAATCGAAAATCTGGAAACAGAAAAATCAGAAAAATATATTGACACCTCTGGTACTTGAACCCAGGACCTCTTGCTCACTGCGCCACGGTGCCGATATCAAATTCGGTCATTTTTAACTGTATCATACTTCGACTACGAACCACCCACATTATCTTCATTTTCTTAACGCATATATTATTGGCAACTATCTTTATGAATGATTGCATTAATGTTACAATTTGAGGTTTTACTCATAAAGTTAAAATAAAAATTAAAATATTCATCCTAGACTTGCAGAAAAGTTAATAGATGTCGCATATGAAAATAAAATGGATAAAGATTTATCCAGACACTATCTAGAGGGCATTTAGTTCGGGTTTGAATCTTGCAATCATACATAAAGATAGTTGCCAGTAATATATGCGTTAAGAAAATGAAGATAATGTGGGTGGTTCTTAGTCGAAGTATGATACAGTTAAAAATGACCGAATTTGATATCGGCACCGTGGCGCAGTGGTTAGCGCGTTTGCCCGGAAAGCAAGAGGTCCTGGGTTCAAGTCCCAGAGGTGTCAATATCTTTTTCTGATTTTTCTGTTTCCAGATTTTCGATTGAGTTTCGCTTATATTGTCTTCATTTAATTAAATGTTACAATTTGAGGTTTTACTCATAAAGTTAAAATAAAAATAAAAATGAAATATATTAGTTTGTAAGTGCGCAAATAAACAAACGGACCAATTTTCGTCAAGAAACACATGTACAAATATATTTTTTAATAATTTTATTTAAACTAAAATTAAAATTTAAAAACATGCGATACCCAGATAATGTTTTGATTTATTTTACTGCATGATTATATGATTTGAAATGGGTGTGGTATAAGACAAAATCTTTTTTGAAAATTTTGCCAACGACCCATGGTATAACCTTATTATACTAAAAATAAACATTTTTTATCAAAATTTAACATGCAAAATGCTAGATAAAAGAACAATCTTCCGAAATCCATTTATAATTTTTTGTGGAAAAGTGTCAATACGTCTAAAATCTGATTAAAAAATGACATATTTCTGGTATTCTCTGGCAAAACCCTATTAATACCCTCTAAGATTTTCTAATTAAATGCTAACTATACTACAAAATATCGTTAAAATTTTGTATAATCCATATTTACACAAATTTACTAGGGACGAAGTAAAATCTTAGCCATCAATGTATCAATGTCATGTTTCCTTTTGTTGTGATGTTTACTTAAATTTTATAAAATCTCAGTCCCCATCCAAATGAATGATTTTTTTTTCATTAATTAAATCATTTTAATCAAGAATCCTTTTTAGTATTACAGTATAGTAAAAGTAAACCCCTTTGACAGACATAATTTTATAACTTCTTCAAATTTTGCAAATTCACTTTGTGGCACCATTTTATTAATTGACACTTTATTTAAAAGTCAACATGTTTCAAGAACGATGTTCTCTTCATCTTCTCTTAATGTACCAAAACTAAATGATCAAACATAGAAAGACAGGTGTGGGTAGAAATGGAAGTAGTGGGAGAGGAGAGAGGTGGAAAGGCGAGGTGCTTAGAAGATCAACAAAGAGGGGGGGGGGGGGAGGTGGAAAGGGGGGTGCTTAGAAGAACAGACAAAAAATTACAATGAAAATATGTTTAAGATAGGGTTATTCACAAAATTAATTTGATTGTTAATAATATTTATCGTGGTAAAAACAAGGTGTTTTTAATTATTTCATTAATAATTTTATAAGATTGAACCGATTTTAACAAGATGTGAGGGACATTTTTTCTCTTTCTAAAGAAATTCATACTGTATCAATACAACGTGACCACTTATGCAGATTCATCAACATGTTTTTTAAGCTGAAAATATAACAACTCAGAACACTAAAATTGCATTTACAATCATCTCACTTCGACAGAAATCAAACTGCTGTGGTTCGATTTCTATTCAACGAAGTTTATATTCGAGTAATAAACAAAACAAAAAAATATAATTCACATCATACAACATGACGTGATGCTGATTTTTTACATAATAAACCGCAACTTGAAGCAGTGACTGCACGCTTTCATGTGGCTGCCTCGGGGGTTCGTAAATAGTTTTGTTACTATTCGCGGTGGCATCACTGTTGCAATAAAAACGATCGATTCGTCATAGGGTGACCCTACAGTTGGCCCACCGAAATTATAATTATTATGGAATTATAATTTTTTGTGCATTTTTTACAAAATTCAAACCTAAATCGAATTCAAAAATGCTTTAAATAGTAATTTGACACTGGTATCAAACGTACTTATTTAGTATCGATTGTTTGTACTTATACGCATACATGTAGGTACCTTAACATCCTGCATTTAGATACGATTTTAGATTTTAGATTAAAAGCATTTTTGTTATTAGTTTTTGGGGTATTATGCCGTGTTGCGCTACCTCCTTCTTTGATCTTGCATCTCATAATGCAGGGAAAGATTGTCGGAAGACAGGGCTCTGGAAGAAGGAGAACCTCATGACTGAAAAACCTGAGATAGTGATTTGGCCAGTCTACCGTAAAGCTGTTCCGGGCCCCAGTAAACAAAGTCCACATAGCCAACATGATAGCCAACGTCCGTTGAAAGGACAGGGCACAAGAAGCAGAAGAAGATTAGTTGTTGGGGTATTATGCCGTGTTGCGCTACCTCCTTCTTTAGCCAACGTTTCGGACAGCGTTGCAGTGTCCATCATCAAACGCAAAAAACATGTTGAGATATATTGTGGCACCAGCTCGTAGAGGAGTGGAGCTGGCGGCACGGTATCGCTCCTAAGTAGATAAGAACAAACATCACCCCTAACTATTACACATCTGCCCTGATGATGGCCACTGCAGCGCTGTCCGAAACGTTGGCTAAAGAAGGAGGTAGCGCAACACGGCATAATACCCCAACAACTAATCTGCTTCTTGTGCCCTGTCCTTTCAACGGACGTTGGCTATCATGTTGGCTATGTGGACTTTGTTTACTGCGGCCCGGAACAGCTTTACGGTAGACTGGTCAAATCACTATCTCAGGTTTTTCAGTCATGAGGTTCTCCTTCTTCCAGAGCCCTGTCTTCCGACAATCTTTCCCTGCATTATGAGATGCAAGATCTCGTGCTTCTCTGGATGTCTCATAACATGTCCAAGATATTGAAGTTTTTGGACTTTTATAGTTTTAATAACTTATTTTTCTTTATTCATCCGAACCATAACATCTTCATTCGTAACCCAGTCCATCCAGCTTATCGTACACAGGGTGTTAAGGTTACTGTAACCAGTGATTCCTGATATTATTTGGAGTAAAATATAGAAATGACTTTTTAGGTGACTTTTTACAAGCCTTTTTAAAATGTTTCTTCAAAATCAACAAAAAACTTCCACATATTATCACTCAACCGAAAATCCGCTTAACCCCTCACCTTTAACTGTCCAAAACCTACTGAATTTTATATTTTACTTGAAAAAGAACAAAAAATTACACCGAAAACCAAAATTTTATTTGCATATTTTAATATAAATAATGTCAGGAATAACTGTTTAAAGAAAGTCAAGTACGTACCTTAACACCCTGTACAGACAAGTAATATTATCCTTGGTGCATTTTAACTTATTGAATGCCAGGATTTTTTGGCCATACATCATGTGAAATCTCGGAAAGAATACTTTTAAAGTAATATTTTGTGCAATTATTTTGAATTATCGTTTATTTTATTAATTATTCTTACAATCAAACTGATTGATCAGTTTTGTAAGATATGTAAGATAAATATTGTAAATTTAAAAACACTGAATAAACATACTAAAAAAAAAAATTACCGAAACACATTCTTTGAACAATAAACTATTGATAAAAGCAACATTACTTGTGTTTATTTGATGAATTAACGGGTTTATTGTAGTTTTTGTGACCCACCATCCTTTGACAGTTCATCTCGCGGTTAAAAATGACGGTCAAATTTCACAGATAATTTATTTAAAAATATCCTGGTGCTGCCAAGTGAATGAAACTTTTGGCAGTATTGGGAGTACTGTTAGCGCAAGCGATTCTGACCTTGTTCTTGATACAGTTTCTTTATACATAAGGGTCAAAATCGCATATAAAAATATTTTTGCCGATCTCACCGGTGATCCTACGGCCTAGAACCGGTTTTAATGAAAATACGTTTTATACTTTTGTTATTCGGCGGTACATCCCGTATGCACAACGGTTCCATGACAGTTGATCCGGCGACATTTGGTCCGGCGACAGTTGGTCCGGCGACATTTGATCCGACCGATATTAATGATTGTTATTTTTATGTAGGTAGGTAAATAAAGCTTATTTTTCCCAAGCCGACTGCATTTTTTAAATTTTACGATAGCTCCACGCATGAGGCTCTGAGGAAAAAAATCACTCAGGGTCTATGTCATCTTTGGGGACGCTGTGTAGTGGGTCTTTTTAATAAAAGAAAGGAGAGGAAGCTCTGCGAAAGAAAAATGTATTAGGGGTGGGTAGGAATCTTAGGCTCAATGTGTCCAGGAGTGAGAGACGTATGAATCCACCTCTCCCCCTCCGGTGCAAGGTGATGGGTCGAGATGGGTCTCCTCCCCCTCCCCACTTTCTTCAGCCTCACAACATATCAAAATCGGGAATGACATAGTCTCACTGGCTCCAGACGGTTAGAAGCAGTTGGGACTCTTGTGTTATATATAATATATAAAAAAAAATTATAGCACATGATTTTAATTTTTTTTCGCTGTTGTTCAGTGAACGTAGGTTTAGTCTGATTACTTGAAATGGCTTTAGCCGTGTATGGTGACTAGATCTGAATAGCCAGAAAAATTGCGGTGCAAGGCGATTGGTCGAGAAAGTCCGGCTAGAAAGGTCCTGATTATATCTGCCTCAAGTAATTTCTCAAGGTGAGGAAAAGCATTCGCCTCCTAGACCTGGACAAACATCACTCCAAGAACCCGGGCAACCCTTATAATTCACCAAACGTAGCGAACCACTTGGGATGATCTATGGCAGGAATGTTGGTTATCCAATAAATGGTTCCCGGGGCAACGGTAAATATATCCGCCTCCTAAATCTTAAGTACATGTTGCACATTTATTTATTTATTTAACACCCAAAGGGCTTTTACATTCTGGTAGTACAAATAATTCATTGCAGATTATTTATAAACATATACAGAATGTTATGAAGTGGTGTTAACTCTTATTTAAAGTTATTATTTTTCTAACACCTCTTCACAACAAGAACCATTGTTGTTTTAATTTTTGTAAAGTGATTAAGAGCACGGGCGGGCAACACAGAGACGACCGGGAATCTATGGTTTCCGGCTCCGTGCAGTTTTCACTCTGGAATCGTTTCACCAGCCGGCAGGCGTTGAAATGTTGGTACAGTCAATTAATTATAATTTTCGTTGAATCCCAGACGGGTGAACGTATAGGAAATGTTACAATAGTGTTTCCTCAATGATGGGTGAAGTTTTAACCGAATAAATATAAAGTTTAATCGAGTGTGGTGCCAGATTAAATGACCGCATAAGGTCCGCGCGCACAATGTACGATATTGAATGATTTACTACCGTGAATCGTTGCCATCGCGCGATGTTGTGAAACCGCGCATTCTGCCAAGGAAGCATAATACTCCAGGGGCGCTACTCAGGCCTTATTTCCCGTATGGTATTCGTATTAACGAAACACGCGCTCTGGACTGCACCAGCCAAGGCCATCCAACCGTGGAGCTCCCACATTGTCATATATGGGATCTCAATGCGCTGAGATCAGCCACCCTGTGCTGGAAACGCTGGACCCGTCTCCAGGACACTCTTTCCGGACGGAGATCCTGATGGTTCCAGCTGGGTCTGACAAGATCGGATCCTCACCGGTTTGATGGAGGCTCCCCGCTCACACCCACTCACACACGCCCACACACGGTTATATAGATGATAGTTAGCTTAGATAGAATTAAAACCATCGAACGATCCCTGGGGGTAAGTTTAATTTACCATAAAAGTATTTCTGTTAATACGACTTTTATTTTTCTGAACATCATCTTTCAATTAACACCCAAACCATCATATTATGCATACCATTGTGCCCACGCTCAGAGATTGTGTCATGCTCTCCTCCATCCAGAACATTACTCGGGAACCGAGTATTGGCGCGCAGGATACTGAAAAGTTCTGGATGGTAATGTTATTTAAACACACACACAAACTGTGTTTATATTTGGCAAATAGCCCACATAAGGAACTACCTAACAAGAAATAATAAAATAAAATTTGATAAAAAAGCACACAAGTCATAAAAATACAAAAATACAGCGATTTCATAGGTTTCCAGAAAAACAAATATGTTTAGGATGTCGTATTTTGCTATAATCATCTAAGAATGATCATCTAAGAATGATCATATAAGAATGTCGTATTTTGCTATTCGTCAGTATTCATTCAGAATTGAAACGTTACTTGAAATGGCTTTAGGGGTGTTTGGTGACTAGATCTGAATAGCCAGGAAATTTTTTCACATATCCTTCTCCTCCCCACTATCTTCAGCCTCACCACATATCAAAATTAGGAATGCCATAGTCTCACTGGCTCCAGACGGTTGGGAGCAGTTGGGACTCCTGTGTTATGATAAAAATTCTAAAAAATAAAAATATAAAAAAATATATATCATACGATTTTTGTAATTTGTTCGCCGGTGTAACGTGTACCTAGGTTTAGTCAGATTACTTGAAACGACGTGACTAGAACTGAATAGCCAGGTACGTTTTCCACATCTCCTTCCCCTCCCCACTTCCCTCAGTATCACACCATACCAAAATTGGGGATGCCATTGGCACTCACTGGTTCGAGACGGTTGAGAACAGTGTTGGGACTGTAGTGTAATTTTCAGATAAAAAAGTTATACGCAAGTAGGAATCTTTTACGGTGTTTTGGTTAAACTGACTGCCCGTATAAGTATGTCGTATTTTGTATTGCCGCATGCTTTTTCGGAGAGTCGAAATTATTAGTAAAAATATTTTTACAGCGGATTTTCACTCAAGATGCCTTCAGATATAAGTACATGGACTTTGGTTGTACGGCCGTATATCCTCTTTACATACTTACTTGAAGAAAAAATCTTCTAAAGGATCAGGCCGGACCAATTGTCGCCGGTTCAACTGTCCGCCGGATCAAGTGTCGGCCGGATCAAATGTCGGCCGGATCAAATGTCGCCGGATCAAATGTCGGGTCACCATGCACAACACTTCGGGGACATTTAGTTATTTTAGTTTGTTTTACTATGTAAATATACCGTATTTTCCCTAAACCGACTGCATATTGTATATAAGTGCACCGGGGGGCCAACTGTCGGGGGATCAATGGTCATGGAAACTAACATAGTTATTTACAATTACAATCTCCGGAAACTTCGATTTAGATGAAAGGTTCCTAACTTTGTGCAGTTTATTTATTTCCTAAAAACATTACATATTGCATATTACAATTATGTTTGGCTGTCCAACTAGGAAATTTACCCGTTTTAGGACAGTCAAAATGAGCAGATTTATTGCATGTACATATTGTTTTGTCTATTATATTGACTTTAACTTAGATATTTGGTACACTTGGTGGATAATATATTAATGTTTAGATGGTACAAGTTAAGATATACGAGAAGTCGCTTACAAATGTAAATAATATATTTTAGAATAATATGAACATGGAGAAGAGAAATAAAAAGAAAATTCAAAAATAAACAAACAAAAAATTATAAACTTGTATGCATTCAACCATTCCATGAAATTTTAGTTTAAATTTTGATGAATTAATGAACTAGAGATTCAAAAAAATAGATAAAGAAAGACAGGTAGAGAAACGATAAATGCAAGAAGTATTTTTTAAATTTTTAAATTTTTATTTATTTATCTATATAAGGTATGTTTACATTACATTATTCGATGCCTGTCTCACTAGGGTATACCTGTGTTGAGACAGGCGTAGAGGTACATAAATGAGTATCATACATAAGAATATTTAAGGTAAGATACATTCTGATTTATACAATTCAAACAGAAAGATGATTTAAATTGAGGGTTAATACCATAAAGAGAGCATTATATAGGTGAAGGAAGAGATTAATAAAGTAGTAAATCCTGTCGAATCTATATAGGGAGTTATATTATATATATATAGGATTTTACTATTTTAATTTCTTTAATAAGGGTAAGGACATACGTGAGATGGTAATTCTGTCTATTTGTATTGTCTTATCCTTTCTATAAAATTATAATAACAAAAATGTTTACCAAAAAAATAGACTTGATAAATATATGTATATGTATCTAAATATATGTATCTAACGAAATTCAATTATAAAGCATCCGGCGTGTTAGCGATGGTTGCGAATTGATTCCGTATCATTTCCATAATGCATTGTAAATCACACTCTCCTTGCACTCAATCATATCCACAATACGGGTTCTGTCGCTGGTAGGTGCTGTAGGTAGGCTGCTAGGCTGCTAGGCTGCTAGTAGGCTCGGGCCCATAAAATATCAGTTTCCATAAATCCCGCCTAACATCAATGCAACCAGCTTCACGGGTCTCTTAGATAGAGCATGCAGATATTGTTGATAAAACACCCCATACACGGAGGTGTTTGTTGCAAGATACTAGATACTGTGCGCGGCTTTGTTTGACCTTTCTCTGCCCTTTAATCTTTCCTTTCCAATATTATTGTCATATTTCATTGTTTTATTTGACATAAAACCACTAGCTTTTGGTCGTTGGGTCATAAGTCAAATAACAACATTCATCACTATTATTATCACTGTTATCGCTACAAGAGTTCCGCTATTCTTGCCTTGTTTTTTAATCTTTTAAAAAATAGATAATCTCCTCCGTGAAAGAGTAATTGGCTTTTCTGAAAGATTTTGGAAAGAAAATTCAAATACCACACCAAACGACTAAATATAACTCAGAAATGTATAATAAAACCACCTTAAAAGTCCCCACAAGGAGATAAACAATAGAAATCTTGAAACATAATATGTTTAAAGATTGGCAGATTATGTCAAAAAGGTTCGGGTTCATCATTTCAAAAAAGACAAAATGGCACACACCGCAGACAATCATAAAACCAGAGCAAAGGACATATAGAAAACTTTGAAGTTTTAGCTGTAAAGTTATACAATAAACTCCTACCTAAAACAAAAAAATTCAATCAAGTTATAATTTAATGAAAACGAATACACCAACTATTTAATAAAAATCATTATCATCATAACGATATGGGTACATATATAATGGTGTTATGCCTGTTAGTTCGAACATCTCCAGAAAAGTTCCCACAAAAAAACTCAACACATAAACACGCTACAAGATAGACAGAAAACTGATTCATACCCAACAAAAAGGACCCAACTACATGACCATTGAAACTATTTAACAACCTTCCACGTAACATTAAACAAATCAATGAAATACTCAAATTTAAATCATCACTAAAAAACATTTCTTTTAAACAAATGTCGACAGTCATTACACATCAATTTGTTATTTGCATATAATACGACATGTAATTATCAACTTTTATAATATAACATTAGACCAGTCAATGAATGGTCCAAAATGAGGTGTAGAGTGCGTGAGCAAGGAATGTTTGATGAGAAATGTGAGGTAAAATGATTTATTTCGAAAATATCTACATTTGTGGAGCATTTAACTCAAAAATGGTTGGAATTTCGAAAATTACGCACAGGATAAAAGTTTAGATAAATTTATGAGCTTTTACTTATTCTAAGAAAATTTTCCTCTGTGACGCACCGTTTTCGAGATATAAGCGGAAACCCGAAAATTGGGACACCCCCCCCTCCCCCTCCTAGCTCACCACCTAGACGTCATGACTTTTAGTATGTTCATACCCTAAGCACCCTGAACAAGTTTCTGAAGGAATCGCTTAGGTCCCTGCTCACGCACTCTACGCCTCCTTCATTGACTGGACTATATGTATTTGTTGGGTTAGCTGGAAGAAATATGATGTATCTATTAAGCTTTTGTACTTTCTGTAGTTTTGTTCAATAAACGTTTTTTTGAATTTTGAATAAGGATCAAACCAATTTAAAAAAAAAACAGTGTGAACATTCAACAATTTGAATGTTTAAAGTATTTTCAAATGCAACTTTTTATTGTTGAATTTATCGTGCTTTGTTCTGTAAAACATTCAATCTTAATAACGATTTGCCGTATTATAATCGAGCTTTACAATAAACTGTTCGTGTTTTACAACGTGGTAATAAATAATAATTAACATACTACTCATTGCACTCCAAATATCAACTTATATTATACTGTCTTAATTCCTTTTTACTGCTAGGAATTCCTCTACTACCTTAAAATACCCCCTGTATAACTTATAGAGACAATATAACTTCAAGGCGTCAATAAATAAATAAATATTTCTAATTGACGACAATATTAGCGACTCCCAATCGAAAATTTTAAATAAATAAATCTGATAAAGATACGGTCGCATCTAGGAATTGAACCAGGACCTTACCCTTGTCGGGGCTCTGCTCTACCACTGAGTCTCTGCTCATTCGACCCTATCCCTTTCGGTCATATTTAACCCGTCTGCTTGGTTCAATATAATCGCACCTCACAATCCGGAAGCCTCAGTTTTGCGCGTAAATCACTTTGGATCGAGATTGTAAAACATCTATGCAAGATAGCTTTCATATTTCAAAGACAATAAGAAGCATTATTTCGTTCTCTTTCTGGTTAAAATAAAAAAAATACATATGTTTGCATGAGAGGAATAGATATATAGCTTTTAATATGTTAAGTCGCTCGGGACGTTTTTGGTATTTTGAAAGTGTAACGCGATTACGTGTTTTGGGATGTATTTATTCCTAAACAAGCAGACGGGTTAACTATATAATTTGACTACTACTACCAACGTTATCTTCATTTTCTCAACACTATTTATTACTGGAATATTGTCCGCAAATTAATAAATAAATAAACACACCTGTTTATTGGCTGCTGTCTTTATGTATGATTGCAAGATTCTTCCCGAACTAATCTTGGATAAAAGTATCCATTTGTATTTAATGTGCGACATCTAGTGACTTTTATGCAAGTTTACGACGAAAATATTTTATTTTTATTATTCAATCATTGAAGAAAATATTAGCAACTCTCAATCGAAAATTTGAAACAGAAAAATCTGAAAAAAAAACGGCTGCATCAAGAAATCCAACCCAGGGTTGTGGACTCAATTTCTAGACGTGACCCTATCTTTCTTCTGATTTTTCTGTTTTATATTTATGAAACAGAAAAATCTGAAAAAAAACGGCTGCATCAAGAAATCCAACCCAGGGTTGTGGACTCAATTTCTAGACGTGACCCTATCTTTCTTCTGATTTTTCTGTTTTATATTTATGAAACAGAAAAATCTGAAAACAAACGGCTGCATCAAGAAATCCAACCCAGGGTTGTGGACTCAATTTCTAGACGTGACCCTATCTTTCTTCTGATTTTTCTGTTTTATATTTATGAAACAGAAAAATCTGAAAAAAAAACGGTTGCATCAAGAAATCCAACCCAGGGTTGTGGACTCAATTTCTAGACGTGACCCTATCTTTCTTCTGATTTTTCTGTTTTATATTTTTGAATTATAGTCGCTAATAGTGTCTTCGGTGATTTATTTTTTATTTATTTATTTATTATACAAAAGAAAGTACAAATAACATATTAGGAAGCTTTGCTTGTCCAACTAGGAATGTTTCCCGTTCCAGGACAGACAAATTGACAGGTTTAGTTCATATTATTCCAAGAAATGTACATAATTACATAACAAACAAAAAAATAGAAAAAGTAACCTGGTAGCATATATAATTATACTCGGATTTACCGAATTAACCTGGTAACGTATAATATATTCGGATTTACAGTGTATGAGATAAGCAGGTAAGTTAGTTGTAAGTATTGAAAACTATAAACCAGGTACCTGATAACAAGTTGGAGGAATTACATAAAGATATACAACATAAAGAGTTAATGCTATTATAAACAATATTATAAAAATATGAAGTTATGTTAGGTTATGTGTTTGAAGTGTGAACTTATAACACATAGTACACTTATAAGAGAAACTATATTAAAATTTACAAAATCAGATATAATTTGTGTATGTAATAATAAGTAAAATTAAAAAAAATAACTTATATCATTGATATAGCTATTCCAAATTCTTGTAATATTCAAAAAACTGTTTCTGAAAAAATAAGAAAATACACAGATTTAGGAAATGAGATTAAAAGAATTTGGCATTCTCAGACTATAAAAATATTACCATTTGTTATTTCGGCTACTGGCATTATACCCAGGTCTCTCATTCAAAATTTAGGCATATTAGATTTGTCAAAGAATTTATATATAAAAATGCAAAAATCAGTCATTTTAAATACATATAGGATTACCAAAGATTTTTTAAATATTTATATTGAGGGATCAGTAGGATTTATAGGTTCAATTAGGAATTCCACAGAGCCGAACCCTCTGATATGAAAATATCTGGAGTCGGTGAATTGTTTTCCCGTTTGGTCTCTGGTAGGTTGACATGTTGTTCTTGTATTGTTTTGTATTTATAATACTTATATAGTGCAATTGCATAGCGTGGATTGACCAGATGATCATTTGGGAAGTGTGTGAAAGGGTTTAGTTTTTCCTGTGGGGAAAATTAAACCCGGACATTTAAATCTGGTGCGTAAAAAAATAATATTTGTTTTTTTATTATTTTTTTGTGAAATAAATTATGTGCAAAAATGATTACATATTTTCACTGATTTAAAACATGTTTTCAGTACAAATTATATTATACGACAATACGGATACACTGCGCTCATGTCTTGAACTGCTCCTGCTAAAATATGAAAACAATATAAATATAGATAGAGATATAAAAAGAAACTATGAATATACATAAATAGTACCTGATTTAGGTAACGATATAGTGAAATTGGTGCGAACGTCATACATACATTGTGTTACGTATTTTTTATATTTATTAAAAATCGTTACCGCTATGAGGTACCAAGCATGAATGAACTAATACCGTACCAAGTTTCACACAGCGAGCCTTCTAGTGTAGCCTTATGTTAGTGAGCGACGTGTGTGTGTCACGATTAAATATAACATTTTGAGGTTTTACTCATTGAGTTATTCCAAAATAAATTACAATTATAAGGCTCATATTACTGACAAATGGAATCCATTTTATATGATATTATTTCTATTTTCTTGATTAATCGATTTTATTCAAGGAGTTGTATAGTTATTTTGGTAAGATTCATCAAACTAAAAAAATATACGTACTGCCATGAAAAGGCACAACAGCTGTCACGCGTATGTATAATTGCACAGCAGAAATTGTTTGTAAGCAAACTGTTTTTTTTAATTGAATAATAATAATATTGAAAAAAGAAAAAAGAAAAATCGGTTTCTACAAATTAAATTTGATAACAAAAACACATATTTTGTATTAAGAGGCCATTACCAGAGAAAACCAGAAATATGTCATTTTCAAATCAGATTTTAGACGTATTGACTCTTTTCCACAAAAAATTATAAATGGATTTCGAAAGATTGTTCTTTTATCTAGCATTCGTATGTTTTAAATTTTGAGATTTTTTTAAAATTTTTAGTATAATAAGGTTATTCCATAGGTCGTTGGCAGATTTGTTAAATTTTCAAAAAAGATTTTGTATTATACCACACCCATTTCAAATAATATAATCATGCAGTAAAATAAATCAATACATTATCTAGCAAACGCATGTTTTAGAATTTTAATTTTAGTTTCAAGAAAATCTTTAAAAAATATGTACGTACATGTGTTTCTTGACGAAAATTGGTCCATTTGTGTATTTATTTGCGCACTTAGAAACTAATATATTTCAGATTTTTTTAACATTCTTATTAAATTTAGACATTATTGAAAAATGATAAATACTTGTATTAAAAAAATAACTACAAAAAGTACATTATTTTAATAGTTTTATCATCACGCCTTTCAGCATTTTTGGATGAATGTATAAATTAAAGCTAATTTGAATTGAAATAAATTCGATATCGAGTTAAAATTTAAAAAAGCTGGTACGGAGAATAATTAATCTTTTTCATTGTAACCGCCCTGCACGATCGTAAGAACAACATTCGACGAAATGTGGATTTTCGTCCGCTGGCTGGTTAAACGCTCTTAATCAAATATCGCAAAACTAGACCTGGGAGCATTTAAACTAAATAAGAAACGAAATAACTTTTTATAATAATACTAGCTGACCCGGCCACGCGTTGATGGGGCTAACGAAACACAACGCCATCTACTGGATGGTTATCCAAACTAGGTAACCAAGTGTTGTGTCTATAATTTAACTCACACCGCCATCTGTTAGAAACTTATGGAACTTACAAATAGTGACATAGCATTGTCTTATAACAAACATTTAATTAATATTTGATTCGCAATAATAAATATTGAGGTCAATAATCGAGATCAAAACTATCCTTTCTTTTAAGTTTGACCAAATTACACACAGTAAGCTAAATTTCATCAAAATCGGTTAAGAAGTTTCGGAGTTTATCTTTAACAAACATCGTGACGCGAAATTTTAATATATATATTTATAAAGATATTTTTCGCCCTGATAATGAAACCAAAAGGTCGAGAAAAATCAATGTTATTCTATAAAAAATTAACAGTTATAACCTTAGATCATATAATATATTCTATAAAACAACATAATTTTTTTTTAATGAAATCTTGATTGAAAAAACATAACAGAAAAAATACAACAGAAACATAATAGAAATAATAACAGTATCGCATGAACTACGATGAGAAAACTGTTTAGGAAAGCCTTTATTGGATAAAGACAAGATATTTGGCTAGAAATGCGTGGCCGGTAATAATGTTCCTTTTCAAAATATTCCGAGTAAAAATATCCCCAGTTAAAATGTTCCGTACCAAAATGTCCTCGGTCAAATTGTTTTTTTTTTTATTTTGTTTTCTTTTTCCATGCATTATCTTACAATATTTTTAATTTTACTTTGATATATTCCATGTCTAATATACCACCCTTCTCCAGATCTAAAATAAACAAAAAAAAAGTTCCCTGCATTATATTCCTAGTTAATAGTCACACAGTCAGTTAGGTTAGGTTAGAACAAGCTGAGTTTGCTGACTGTTGACATCGTACCAAAATAATGCAATTTTACCTGTTTCTAGACGTGTACATTTTGGCAAGGAATGCTATGTTTTTAACATGCCTAATACACACAGTTCACCTATGTATGTTATATGATTTATCACAGTATATTAACTTTATCGAAGACAACGGCACACTTTATCACCTCTTGTATGCATCACTAAAGTAACTACGAGTATTAAGACCCTCTGATTTAGTGCGACTCGCAACACTGGCGACCCATGACCCCACACGCTATCGCGATGCGATATGGTTGAAACGGCCGTCGGCACGTCACATCAGTGTGATATTGCCTCCGCTGCATCTTTCCCTATATCGGTAGGCGCTTAGCAGGAACTTAAAGGTGCATCGGTAGGACCGTAGGCGCTAAAGCTAACAGAACTCAATGGTTTTTTAAATTTATTATTATTGTTTTTTTTACAATTTGTTATCGAAGTCCTCGAAATTGTATGATACGAGTTTTCGGACTCGCTGTACATATAATTGTTTATTTTAAGATTTGATTTTAATTTTCTCAAAAATAAATAAAATAATGGTAGGAATATCGGTAGGAGATATTGCAGAAGAAACTCAATGGTTCATCGGTAAGTGCTATTGGACTGAAAGACTACTAAAGTATCATGACTACTGACACGCTATTCGGAATACTCATTTCTCGTTCAATATTAATATACCAGTTTATCAACGTAAAGTAAATTAATATTTTTTTTAAATTTATTCTGTGACCCGCTGTGTGTGTTGAACTTGTTTTTTTTACATAAGTTCCACAGAGGAGGCTAATTTCACTCAAGGCCTATGTCATCTTTGTGGAAGTTGTGTGGAGGGTTTTTTAGGGAAAGGAAAGAGAGGAAGTTCTGGGAAGGAAAAAGGTATGAGGGGTGGGTAGGCATCTGGGGGTCAGTGTGTCCAGGAGTGACGGACGTATGTATCTATCCCTCCCACTGCGGTGCACGGCAATGTTCGGAGAGAGTCCTGCTGGAGAGGTCAAGAGATCTCCCTCAACCAGTCTCCCGATCCGGCCTGCCACGGCAGTTGGTGGGCAGACGCATCCGCCGCCAAGATTCGGACAAACCTAACCCCACGAACCCGGGAACCCCTGCTAAGTCACCAAACAAAGTCACAGAGGTGTTGGTTATCCAATAAATGGTTCCCGGGGCGGCAGTACCCGTACCTGCCTCTCAATTTATTGCAGGTATAATTTCATTTTCATTAGATGTAAATAAAACAGGGTGTTTCTTTGTAGCTGTAAACAAAAACCTGCATTAAAGTAAGATTTTGCCAGTTCGTTGATTCTTCCATGGACCATGAACGGAACAATTTTTTATAACGCACCTTTTTAGTAATGAAAATATTCAAACTATCCAGAATTCGGAGTTCCTTAAGAGACAGTTTTAGGTCCAATATTAATTATCATTTACGTGAATGAAATGCTTATCTACAATTAAAAAAATTGGAAATATTGTATATTTATAATTTTCACCAACGACCAATTTTATATTTCACCACGACAGTTACAGAAAAAAACTTACTCGTATAATAAAAATATGATGAAAATATTATTTTACCTTTATAGTTATCATGGGAAATCTTCAAGTTTCTTTTCCCGATCGATTGATGCTGATTCTGAAACAAAAAATTAGGATATTAATTTGTTGTGTAAAGGAAAATACCCTTGCATTTGTAAACGATAAAAATATCCTGATCTATGATATTCCATTTTTAACGGGTGAGCAGTATTATTTTAGGATTCAGATTTATCTTATAATTTAAGGTCACTATATCTTTTTTATTCCCGAATATCACAAAAAATAGTAACCCATTTTTTATACTCTAACAGCCTTACCAAAAAAAAAACCACGGCAGATAACCTGTGTTATTGCCATAACATAAATAAATCCCGTGTACACTAAAACACGTTTTATTACCAATAACCTTTCTTACGTGATCCCAACGTTGTATATAGTTTTAATTTACTAGGAAACAATGCTGTTTTAATTTTTCTCCGCAAGGGGTATTATTGGCAGGCCTATGCATTAGTTCTTAGCGGCCCGCGACAGCCCGCGATGAAAAAACAGCTCGGTGTGTTTTATGGCGGAATATCGAAAATTTTGTTAATACCTAAAAGTTGTGATTTTACCTAATAATTTCTATTGTAGTGACGAATTTACTCTTCTGTTCACATAATTGATATATTTACCACGGTTTTTGTGTGGTTTACATCAGTTTAATCAAGTTATTGTACAAACGCCGTACTTTCAAAGTTGAACTGTCAGAATATTGTTTTATAGGTTACTTAAAAGATAAAATTTACATTTTAAGATCTTATTTTAAGAGAATTTCTTAAAAGTGATAATTTTTTATAATATTTATATCTAATACATGTGTTCGTAAACGTATCAAAAAAAATAACGTCTTTAGAGATGCAAGAAATCGGTTTTAATTTTCGGTATTATTTGTAAGTTATTTTTTTGGCAATAAAAAAACCTAGACATTTTTTATTATTTTTTTATTGTATGCACGACGAAAAAGTGAGGTAATAATTTCCTTTCAAATTTATTACATAAAAGGACTGTGTTTTTTAAATTTTGATTTTTTTTTTAATTTCTCTACATTTTGGTCAAAAATGTTGTGGGAGAAATTTTTTTTCCATTTTTTTCCGAGTTTGAATCTTAAAATACGGCAGTTTTTGAAAACTAAAGTGTATTTCAAATACACAAATCTAAAATGTAATTTTATCTAGTTTTCATAAATGGTATTTGTTTTTACGACAGCTTCAAAAATAAGAAATATATAGAACATTCAAAATACTTTGGAAAAATTCCAAATTTCGTTCCCAATTAATAAAACAGAGATAAACTAACCCCTCAGGCCGTGTAAACCACGTGTATTTTTTCCATGAACAATTTTTTAATTAGTAATGTTTTCACATCCGCGGCCGTTTGTCAATTGAATAAAAATTTTACTGGGTTTTTGAGTAAGGCTGTTAAACTCTAATCTGAGTGTAGAGATGTAGAAGCTCACAGGCTGGTGAAAGACCACAATTTAGAATCGAAATGTTGCTTCAAATGGCTTTAGTCGTGTTCGCTGCTCATATCTAAATAGCCAGATACTTCCCAAGCTCCCTCTAACCATAACTTCAACAATCTTCTATCATTGGGGATGTGATTTTTGTCCCCATTGTTCAAAAATCAATCATTCAATTACTGTTTTTTTATGTTATCAGGTTGATAGATACTTAGGTACCTACGTGTAATTTGTTCACTAAAAAAAATATTTCGCAAATCTAGGTCAGAACACACCTCGAATCAAACTTCACTCAAAGTCAGTTGATAGCTATCTCTTAGAACTGAAAAATTTGCTGATCTTTGTTGGTAGAAGAACATTTCAATCAAAATCATCACAAATTTTAATGATAAAATCAGCAACCGGTTAGAGCATTATACTTTTGTAAACGTTGACAGATTTTTTTTTTAAAGTGGTCTAGATTGGTGTACAATATTCTCTGGACAAGTGTCATACTTACAGAAAACGTTTGATGACTTATGACAATGACCATAAGTCGTTGTATGATGACTTATGACAATGACCAAATAACCTAGATTTTTTTTATTTTTTAGATGTAACCGCGAAAACAATATCAAATTGTAGACTTGATAAGACGCAGGAACAGTCAAATTTAAAATTGCCAATAAATTGCTTGAATTTAGAACATTTTTCAAGATCTAATTATTTTCGGTAAACTTCGTAAAACTAAAATGATTTTTTTCTTAAAATGTATTTAATAGGCCACTTGCATCACATTTAAAAAAAAATCCGGTTTAGGCAAATATTCTAAGACATTCTTTTTTTTTTTATCGTATTTTTGAAACCCTGGGGATTTTTTGAAAATTTCAATCCGAAAAATCAAACCATTTTTTATAAACCGGAAAGACGGGACATAATTTTATAGGTGGAACGATAATTACATAGCCGAAAATCATTTAAAAAAAAGAACGTTTTCCACACGAACGGCACAGGAGAATAACGAGGCGTACCAAAAATATTATATTTCATAAATATTTTTTTCCTTTATCCATCTTATTGATCATAAGTCATTATAATGTACAACGTCTATATTAATAAATCCAATGTAATATATTTGTACTTGTAAATTATAATAGTAATAAGAATTTAATTTTTTTTTTACTTGTCGTCACTGGTCACGAGCAACCGACAACCCCTCACCCACCCCTAACTGTTCAATACCAACTGATTTTTTATGTTTTCTGTTGAAATAAAAGATAAAAAAGTCACCGACCAAAATTTCATTTACATTTTTTACTCCAAATAATGTCAGGAATCACTGGTTAAAGTATACTACTGATACCGAAATGGGGCGTACTAACGTAAGTTTGACGTTGTGTATGGTTCTGAATGGCCGGCAGTTGCATTATACATAGGTATCAATATAACATTGTGCTATTGTCAGTAAACTGAAGAAAGTCTGAACTGTCAAAAGACTACAGAAAACCATGTCTAAACAAAAATGAGAAAACTACTCATGTCTACAAACAAGAATATGAGGAAATCGACAAACATGAAAATGTTACCAAAACGGGGAGAATTTAATGCAAGTTTAACACCGTGTATTTATGTAAAATTTACATTTCATATCAATATTTAACATTGTGCTATTGTCAGTAAACTGAAGAAAGTCTGAACTCTCAGAAGACTACAGAAAACCATGTCTAAACTAAAAATCACAAAATCACTCATGTATACAAACATGAACATGAGGAGATCGACAAACATGAAAATGAAAAAATCAACAAACACGAAGATGAGGTCGACTATCACAAAGATGAGGAAGCCATGATAAAACACCAACTACGAGTACCTATAGTCGATTGTGAATAATTTACTTCTACGCTGTGTAATATAAAGTAAAAAAAGACTAAACACAATATTTGAATTAAATTATTAATCATGAATCATTTAAAAGAATACTTTACTACTATAAACTTTTCATATTATTTGTTCAAATATCTATGTATTTGGAATTTAGTTTAAAATTAATAGTGATATATTTTTTTCTATCAAGAATGGGCATTCTCTCTCATTGCAATTGACCGTGAATGGAATTTTCCTTTTCCAAGAGACATAATTTTTTTGCCGAGTGCGGTTAAATGAATAATATAATTAATACCACTTACGATAATGAATTTTGCAACTCTAACAAACAGTTTTTGAGGTTACGTATAGGTGAAATATGTGGAAATATAAGAGATGTGCTATCGGCAGTTTTTACTGGGTGAGACTGTGTTTCCTGGCGTCGCCGATATTGTTAACCAATATTATTGCACACCTTAAAAAATCAACATAATGATCGAATTCTTTCCGTGTTTAAACTATTCCCGTTAGACAGTAGTCCACCGACACGACGGTCGGGCGGCCATCATAGCATATCTCGTATCCAGGGTTCGCGAAAAATGCATGTTATCAAGATGGGAAGTGCGGGAAACATTCTAATAAATCTGTTCAATACTGTAAGGCATACTGAGAAAATAATGCGAAATGTTATGTCCTCGTTTATCGCATGGCACGTGGTGTCCCTGGTTAAAAACGGTGAGTCTTCCTAACAGCCGCAGGTTAGCTTTATACAGATGCATCTTTGTTCATGTCCCATGTTTTGCGTTTTAAATCATGATGTTTTCGTGTCAACTGCCATCAGTGAACAATCTGCCTAATTGGAAATCTATTTTTTTATTCAATCACAGACAACATATTTAAATAACGTAAGATTAACACAATATTAATCAGAGATCCCAATCCGAAGGAAAATTATTTACGTCATATCACACACTCAGATATAGAATTTTTTTTGTCACTTTAGTTTAAGTTACTCAAAAAACAACTTGCAAATATACATGTTTATGAAATTAAATTATAATTATGCATTCAAAAATAACCAATATAAAGATGATACTTATGTTTTAAATTTTATTTTATTAATCACTATTTAATTACAAAGTGCGAGAGTTTATTCACAGTCCTTCTCATTAGAGTTTCCTATTCCGAGGCGCATCGTAGTAGGTGTAGTTGTGTTGGTATTGCATCATGATTTCACCATCTTCATGTTTGTTGATTTCTTCGTCTTCGTGTTTGTTTACTGTGTTTGTTGATTTCCACATCTTCGTGTGTGTTGACTGTATGTTGTGTAGGAGTTACTTAATAATTTTTAATGATTTCCTCATCTTCCTGTTTACTTTGTCATATTTCAATGTTGTTTTTAAACTTTATTGTATCCATGGTGTTTTTAGTTTCTTTTTCAAGGGCATTATATAATTTTGTAGCATGGAATTTATGATTTTTCTGGCTTAAAGATTTGTGGTATTTAATTTTGCAAAATATGCCTGCCGAATTTTCAACCGACATTGCCAATGAAATGATAATCTTGCCGCTTAGACTTCGATTTCAAATATTTTAAAAATATTCTACATTCAGTAGTCGACTCTTTGTATCCGTGGGCGGGCCGTTACGCTTCCTGAACTAAGGGCAATTAAAATAATATAGCTATTTCTAATGTTCTCTCATGACAGGGAAACAGCAGGGAGTATACTCTACCAGTTTCTTTTACTGGAGCAATTATTCTATTTAATAAACTTATTCAGAGATGAGCTCGGAGCATGCGTCTATTGGACTACAGACTAGATACTAGAGCTTGGTTCTCACGTTGAATACCCCAGGACCAGTTGCTATGGAAACTTGATAATCCTGGACAGTGTTGGACTGGCAAATGCCATTTGTCCGATACGCCTTTCCAATGTGAATTAAATTTAGTTTAAACTTAAACCCTTTACTTTGATGAATAAGAACCGTTTTATCAAACAGGTAACAAAAGTTTTTTTTTTAATTAAAATTAAATTTATTTTAATTTTTTAAACTTTTGTGATTAAAATCTCAAATTATAATATTTAATTAAATGAAGACAATATAAGCGAAACTCAATTGAAAATCTGAGGCAGAAAAATCAGAAAAGATATTGGCTCCGCTGGGACTCGAACCCAGGACCCTTTGCTTACATGGCAAGAGCTCTATCGATTGAGCTACGGAACCCATATGAAATTCGGTCACTTTTAACTGTATCATACTTCGACTAAGAACTACCAACATTATCTTCATTTTGTTAACGCACATATTTTTGGCTGCTATCTTTATATATGATTGCAAGATTCAACTCGAACTAAATGCAATCTAGATAGTGTCTGGATAAATTTATTATCCATTTTATTTTTAATACGCGACATCTATTGACTTTTCTGCAAGTCTAGGATCAATATTTATTTTAATTTTTTAAACTTTTATGAGTAAAATCTCAAATTATAATATTTAATTAAATGAAGACAATATTAGCGAAACTCAATTGAAAATCTGAGGCAGAAAAATCAGATAATATTGTCTTCATTTAATTAAGTATTGTAATTTGAGATTTTACTCATATTACTTATAAGAGATGTGCTGTCAGTAGTTTTTTCCTGCGCTTCCGGGTGTCGCCGATATTGTTTACCAATTAAAGAATAAACAAAATGAACGAATAAACTAAACGAACGTTAAGCTAAATGAATGAACTCTTTCCGTATTCAAACTATATTGCTAACCAATACTAATGCACACATTAAAAAATCAACGAAATGAAAAATCAACGAAATATTATTTTCGTATGCAAACTACTCCGATTAATTAGTAGTCATAGCAAATGTCTTTTGTATTTCGATATCTTTGTGTTTAACCAATTTGCTGAGAAACTAATAGAGACATTAGACTAGTAGTTATGTGGGGTACTTCGGAATCTGTTATTATTTATCTATTTATTTATTTATTTACGCCCTAGTGGGCTTTTACAAAGATAGATAATAACAGTTAGGCAGGTATGTAGTACCTACACAATATACAATGATTAAAATAATAATGAAAAATAAAACTAATTAAAATTAAAAAAATACATTTCATTAAAGTAATTATAAAGATTTTGTTTTATAACTAATATGGAATTTGCAAACATGTCTACAATATTCCCAAATTTATTGCCAAAATAATGTAATCTATTTATAAGTGTATGAGCTTCATAGTTTGTTTTAAAATTGTCACAGAAGAAGGTAGCACTTTGCCTCGTATTTCTGGTCAGTACGTAAAATTTTATTTTGGCGAGAATTTCAGGATTGTCAATGCAATTATTAATGATTTTATTTAATAGTACAAGATCAGAGATGATTCGCCTATCGGACAGCGTAATTAAGTTGAGTTGTTTCATCAAAAGGACATAGTTAATATTTTTAATTGGAATATTCAGCTTAAAGTTAATAAATCTTAGGAATTTGTGCTGTACCCTTTCTATATTGTCGGAATGTATTTTATACAATGGTGACCAAATGGGCGAATTATACTCTACCTGGCTTCTTACTAAAGAAGTGTATAATATTTTCAAACACTCTAGAGACTTAAAATCACTTGCTGTTCTGCATATAAAACCAAGCATTTTTATAGCTCTATTTGTTATTTCATTTACGTGTAGAGTAAATGTTAACTTTTCATCAAATATAACACCCAAGTCCCTGATCTGAGCGACTGGTGTCAATATTACATTATTTAAAGCGTACTCATAGGTTATATGACTTTGGATTTTATGAAAACGAATAACTTGGCACTTTTGAATATTAAGAAATAGCGAGTTGATCACACACCAATGAAACAATTTATCTAAATTAGATTGTAAAATATGGCAATCCTCTATATTACGTATCATTTTATATTAAATTAAATCTTAAATTAAATGCAGTTCTCCGAACACAAAAACAATAAATAAACAAAAGTTTTGCCTAAATTACGAGTAACTCCATGTGTAAGCACGATGGCATCTGGTCATAATGAATGTGCAGTGAATATCGTTCAAGGCGAAATCGTTTAACATAAACACACATTTACAAAGAAATATTCTAGTGCCGACAAAACGCTAAAAAATAATGGCATCACATTACAATATTTGAATTATTATTGCATTATTTATAGGTGTATGCACTATCCAAGAGTAATAACATTTCTTACATATCTCTCGAAACATTTGAAGTTTTTAAGCTCTTAAAAAATTATGCTATTTTTGAAGAAAATATCTAGATGTGTTCCACGCTGAATCGCAATCTAGATGTGTCTAACATGTGTTTGCGTGGAACACATCTAGATAATATCTAGATGTGTTCCACCCAAATTATATGAAATACCCTCGATTGGAAAAAGTATGAAAAAGTATGCTTCGCAAATTATTATAAACACGTTCATTTTTAGAAGTTATATGTATGAAAAAATTCAGAGTCTTTCTTTAAATGCTCTTTTAGATATTCCCCAAGAGATTTTTGCTCTATTTTAAAAGAGTCGTGTTTTATTCAACATTTTCACAATTTTAGCTTCAATTTTATCGTTTTAAATATTAGCGCGCTATCTCCAGCATTCGTAATTACATATATCTCCACATTCTTCGAGCGGGGATACGGCGCCTTAAATATTGATTTCATTTAAAATATAATTATTGCACTATCTTTCGTATTATCGTGGAAACAAACTTGTGAAATTGACGAAAGACATTCGACCTTTTTTTAACAATAAATACGTACAGTAGTTTACGTATTCAACTTGAAAATGCATCTTTAAAATGATGAAATCATTGTGCCTTTTTGTAATTAGATAACTTGTTCATATACCATACTACTGAGCTCGAATAAATAACTTTCTAACACTTTTAATGGTTAACAGCTAGATAATAATACAAAGGAATGTTACAATTAATTGGAACGCGATATCAATATCTTACGACCTTTTATGGGTAACCAAAGCGCCCCTGCAAGGATCGAGAGCTTTAGAAGCTATTCGCCAGTAAGTGCTTTACTTCTGTCACTCGCAACTACCTCCGTTTCCTGAAATGAACAGCGGCCATCTTCGCATTAAAAAGTCAACGGCAAAAACTTGTCATCGCTAACAACAAAACGAGGTTCGATTTTAATCGCATTCTTTTGCTGCATTGCGACGCGGCCGTTCAATTAATTGATTAAAACCGTATCTGCACCACCGACCTTGGATCTTCATGCTCTTCAAACAGTAACAATATAATTTATTTCATTTATCTAGTACTGAATGTAGGCTGATCTTTGAATCTGAATTTCTGAAATTTGAACTTGAGGCCCAGAACTGAAGTGTTACAAAGTTAGCCTTTTATTTATATACTGTATTATGTAGATCTTTCTATCTCATGCATGCACAACGTATACATACATTTTCAGATATGTATACAGGGTGTTAAGGGATGTATTTGGTTTACTTTAACCGGTGATACCTTACATTATTTGAAGTAAAAAATGTTAATGAAATTTTTGTCTCTGTTGACTTTTTTTGATGAATTTTTTTTCAATTTTTTTTTTCTTTAAAATCAAACTTTCTTTTTCTTCCGCACTTCGTCACTGGTCACTCAGCCGAGTGAAGGACCAACCCCGAACCCCGCCTCCATCTGTCCAACACCAACCATTTTTTCATGTTTTTGTAGAAAAAAAAATTAGGTGTAGTTCACACACGATAGAAGTGAAACTAGAAAGTCGCTTTCTTTGCTTGTTTATTTTAAAGTGGTTTGAAGATTGGATATTGATTTACAAAAACAGAAATGTTTATTTATTTGTATTTCGTAGGATTCGAACCTCCGTCCGCTGGATTTCTCTTGTCTCTTGTCGCTGGATTTGCGACGCACTATACCGCTGCGCTATGGGACGCGCTCGGTGAGTCGCAAATTTACGCATTATATTCCGACGATCCGTAAAAAAACAAGGAGGCCAGTGAGCGCAGACCTATCGTAGCGTCGTTTCCGTTTTATATCTCGACCAATAGGAGCCTTGAACGTAGTTTGATGCTTCGCAGGCGCCGTAGTGCGTCGTTTCCGTTTAATCTGAATTTCAAATCACTCTAACGGGGCTAAGGAAGTTAAAAAAAGTCAAAAATGTCACTGGAGTTGTAATATAATATACTGTATATAATATGCAGGATGTTAAGGGACTTACTTGACTTGGTCTCCGGTGACATTTTTGATGTTTTATTTTATATGTCTTTTACATATATTCATGGAAATATAAGGCGCCCTAAGAAACTATGCATTTTTGGCTGTATTATTCTTTGTATTCCTGTTAACTCCGGATTCACGTATAATGGGCATTGTGTGCGTGTAAATAACTTATTTATATCGTCTTAGGGGCTATTTCTCAAGTTTCTTCAGAGTTCTGATTAGCAATTATTGTCCCCTACTAAATCAAGTAGATAATAATTTATACAGCAGTACTTCAACTCTCATTAGCGCTATCCGGCACGATAATGCTAATTAGATACTTCAATCGGCATGCAAAGCCATAATAAGCTTTGATTAACGCTATATATCGTAAAGATTTTGACAGTTGGAAACATGTCAGGATATTAATCAGATCCGGCGGATTTTTGATAATTTATAGTGAAAGTAGATAATGATATTTTAGAGTAGTTAGGCTACGTTGTGCCTGTTTTTTACATTAGCTCCACACAGCAGGCCCTAAGGAAAATAATTCTTCTCAGGGCCTATCTCATCCTTGGGGATGCTGTGTGGAGGGTATTTTTAATGGAGGCAGGAGAGGAAGTTCGGAGAAGGAAAAGGGTATGAGGAGTGGGAAAGAATCTGAGGGTCAGTGTCCATCTCAGACGTAGATAAACATCACCTCATGGACCTATGCACCCCTGTTTTGATGTAAGTGACGAACGTATGAATCCGCCTCTCCCACTGCGTTGCACGGCGATGACCCGAGAGAGCACGGCTGGAGAAGTCGAAGTAACTCCCTCAACCATTCTCTCCTGATTCGGCCTTCCAGCAGCTGGTGGGCAGACGCATCCGCCGCCGAAAAAAGGTGTGTGAGGTTTGTCCGCCGAAGAAAGTCCGCCGCCGGACAAACCTCATCCCAAGAATCCGGCCACTTGGGGTGACCTATGGCAGAGATGTTGGTTATCCAATAAATGGTTCCCGGGGCGACCGTACCTGTACCCGCCTTCCAAATTGTGAGCCTCCTAAGGGTTATAGGTTTTTTGGTGACCCTGATTTTGATGCCTGCATTGATTTTTTTTATCAAAGTTTCTATAAAAAAATATTTTAATACACTCATTTCGGAAAGTTTTATTTTATTCGTTGAATGTGTCGTATAAAGATTTATTGTATCTCCCCATTATTGTAGCTATTGGTATTCAGAGGAAATCGAAAATGAGACAAACCTAGGTAATATTAAATAATTGAGCATCCCAATCTAATTTTCAAATTTGACGTCTGTTAAAATTTATCTTTTGATCGGCTATGTTATTTAAAAAAAATGGTGCCTACGGAGACGTATTGAGAAATATATGTTTTGTGCTTCTTCTTACGATTTACACGTAAAACGTGTACCGTTTTTAGTATATTCAAGTAAAACATTTGAAATTTCTTCGCCGCGCCCAGATTTTTAATGCGTATAGATTTTAAAAGCGTGTAGACAAATTGAAGCTGGTTTAGAATGATTTTTGGTTTTCATTATACGATTATGACAGGAAAATGTTACATATTTAATTTAATTATCAATTGAATATTAAGACACTGAATTGAGTTTGTGCTTTCGAGTTCTTCCCTAATTATTTATAACAATTATTACAAGCAATAATTGTCAGCCTGAAACACTCATTTACATTGAAAAATCTTCCGAGAAAAGATACTTGCCGCCAACGGGACTTGAACCCGTGTCCTTCCGATTGCCGGTCGAATGCTCTGACCACTGAGCTATGGCGGCTTATCAAATACCCGCCAAATAATTCAATATATACTAGTGTTTCATTCAACAATTACTGCTTGTTATATTTTTTCCACCTGAAAACAACCAACTTTACACGGATTCAAGTCCCGTTGGCGGCAAGTATCTTTTCTCGGAAGATTTTTCAATGTAAATGAGTGTTTCAGGCTGACAATTATTGCTTGTAATAATTGTTACCCTTTGTGCTATGCATAAAAATCTTGTCTAAACGTTAGTTTATAAATTAAAAAATAATAATTAATTATTTATGTTTAGACAAAATTCTACAAAGGAGGTCCTGATAAAATGCATGATGAACCCGGGCACCCCCGCTAAGTTACCAAAAACTCCTTGGAGAGCCTGTGGCAGAGATGTTGGTTATGCAATAAATGCTTCCCGGGGCAGCGGTACGCACACGCGCTTCCCAAATTGATTGAAAAAATCGTGGATAGATTTTTTTTACTAAGATTACGAAAATGTTAGTAATTTTTTTTAGAAATGTATAGTTTTTTTTTAAATAAATAAATCCATTATTTGGGCTCGTGATGTCACTACATGAAAATGTCCCGTCTCCGAAAATGTTTCTATTAATTTTGTAAAATATCACACTGATTTTTTTTTATATGGCAACACTTTGTTTTAGGCGAATTTTTTAATTTGACATTTAACGTTCACTAGATTTATTGTTTGTTCTCTGCGAACTTATCATTTTGTTTGACTTTTTGACAGATGTTATGAAGAGAACCCCGTACATTTTATGCTGTCTGTACGTGTTTTTAAATTTTATAATATTATTATTATAATTTACAAGTACAAGTACAAGTATATTACATTGTATTTAGTAATATAGACGTTGAACATTATTATGATTTATGATCAATAAGATGGATCAAGGAAAAAAATATTCATGAGATGTAATATTTTTGGTATGCCTCTTTATTCTCCTGTGCCATTCGTGTGGAAAACGTTCTTTTTTTAAAAAATGATTTTCGGCTAGGTAATTATCGTTTTGCGCACCCATAAAATTATGTCCCGTCTTCCCGGTTTATAAAAAATGGTCTGATTATTTGGATTGAAATTTTCAAAAAATCGCCAAGGTTTCAAAAATATGATTTAAAAAAAAATAAAGAATTTCTTAGAATATTTGCCTAAAACGGATTTTTTTTTTAAATGTGATTGCAAGTGGCAATTACCCGATGTTCTTAATTTCATGCAAGATTTTACATTACCTAACATTTTTGTCAATAATTAAAACCACATATTCAAAAAAGATTATGCAATTCACATGCGGTACAAGTGAAACCTTCAGAAAACTAAAGTAGACAAAAGTGGGGAGACTACGAAGCACCGCACAAAGAGAAGACCGATTAGTCTTTCTCATTCTCTCCTATAGATTTATTTTATTTATTTATTTTTGTTTTAGTACATAAAACAGGCATGTTGCCCAAAAATTAACATACATGGATGATTTAAATACAATGTACCTATAACAGAAATTACAACAAACACAGTAACAAAATAATTAGCTAAATATGCAAAAGTAAATGTCGAACAAGAATGAGTAATGTAAAGTAATGAGCAGATGCATGTGTTTGTCTCTTTTTAGTGTCGCTATTTTCGTTTCATTGAGTCTCAAATCACAAATGTACTAAAGAAGTTTTCACTTCAATAACACAGATCTACAACAAAAATGCTGTCTGGATGTTTTCAAGGGATTTCTATGTATTTAGGTGTTCTGAAAACTAGAAAAATACTCAAAATTTTCCAGAACGTCAGGTTATTTTGCAAAACGGTATACAGAGCTCTGGCAATAAACATTTCATTGCTAAACCGTTCATCCGATTGCGATGAAACTTTGGGGATTTGATGTGTGCATGCCTGCAATGGTTTCTGTATTCAATAGTGAGCTCTGGCATCATGAAATTACGAAAAATGAATTAATTAAATAAAAATGAATCGCAGAAATGTATGTACGCGCAAAACTTTTGAACGACTGCACCAAATTGGACAATTCTTTTTTTTGTGTTCGTTATTGTCAAGACAAGGTTTGTATAAAACTACTGGTGAGCTCTGGCATTACGATATTTGTATAAAAAAATTGCAATAGGTGGCACACGAGCTGTGAAGACTGAATTTACTGGGACTTAATGTATGGAATGCGGGAGGCGGGAGGGGAACTCCGGTAGGGGGTTCGAGGGAGGGGGGGAGGGGAACAAGGGATCGGGGAGGTTTAACCTGAATTTTTAGGCAATAACAAAGACCCTAACTACAAACAAATCGTTAAAAGCATTTCAAGCTTTAGGTTGCCTAATGAGTTTAAAAGAACATTTTATTCATTCCCACCTCGACTACTTTCCAGAAAATTTAGTATATGTGAGTGAAGAGCAAAATGAACGATTTCACCAAGATATTAAGAAGGTGAAAAAAAGATACCAGGGAAGATGGTGCATCTCAATGATTGCAGACTACTGTTGAACGCGTCAAAGAGACCTTCCAGATGCTTCATACAAGCGAAAATGTACCAAAAGGAGTCTCACTGGGAAAAAGAAATGTGTTTAGTGCTTAGCAATCAATTTATTTTAGATTAAGTTTTAATAAGCAATTATAAATAAAAAATTTTTTTTTAGTCTTTTATCTTTTATTTTAAGATGATAACTTGTTTAACATAGATACCTACATTGTCAGAAAACGTGACGTTCTGTGACAAAATGAAAGTCATTTTCGAATTCAGCACACCCAAAAACATAAGAATTACGCAAAAAACCAAAACAGCTCTCAATTTTTATTTTTTTGTAGACTTGTGTAATCAATTGGTGAATAAAGCATAGGGTAATAAAGCATAGCCGGATACATGCCTCAGTGGGATACATGCACCGATTTTAAATACACTATGTTAGGGATGTTGGTGGCATTAGCGCTTTACGATAATTAGAAGTGCCCCTCTCGGAGACGTTAGTGACGTGCCAGCGAAAATGTTCCGAAGTGAAACTTTGACGGGCGTCGAAATTATATTGGTAAGTAATTTCTATTGGGGAATCTTGAATTATTAGAAGTGAAAAACGCTAATACGAATAAAAAAGTTTCAGTTGATGATTATTGCCCAGAATTTTTTGAGAATTACAATTTTACTAAATCAAAATCAGTTTAAATTCAATGTGCGGTGTTTCGAATGTGGTTGCATGAAACTTGTACAACATTCGAAAACCATTGCATGAGATGTGGACAATTGAAAACCCTGGCTTCTTTTGATAGTAATTACTGCTTATGCTAAAGCTAATGGCCATTTTGTTCTATCTTTGAGATAATTTTTTTTTTTTTTTTTACGTGAGCTCCACACAGGAGGCCCTGAGGAAAATAATTTCCCTCAGAACCTATGTCATCTTTGGGGATGCTGTGTGGAGGGTTTTTTTTTAAGGAAAGGAAGGAGAGGAGAGTTCTGGGAAGGAAAAGGGTTTAAGGGGTGGGTAGGAATCTGGGGTTCAGTATGTCCTGGTCATCCGTCTCCAGACCTAGACAAACCTCACCCCATGAACCCGGGCACCTATGCTAAATCACCAAACGTAGCGAACCACTTGGGGTGACCTATGGCAGAGGTGTTGGTTATCCAATAAAGGTTCCCGGGGCGGCGGTACCCATTCCCGCCTCCCAAATTGTAATAATTGTAATAATAATTTTATAATAATATTTTACTAAGAACTTACGTAGTATGGAGGCTATTTTTGTTGTATTTTTATAGTTTCAAAGATAAAACTCAATACTATTTTATAATATTGATAAATATTTTGATTAGTAATTAATTCAGAAGCTCAGTGAATAATAAAGTCTGATTACTTGAATTGATATAAATTTGTTTATATCTAAAAAATTATAGTGAGGCGTATATCCCCGCACGAGGCATCTTTCCCCTTTTTTACGTTAGACAATTATTCGCTACAGTAGGCAACATCTCATTTTTTAGAGGTCAAATAAAACAGGATTTACTTAAAACCGATATTAATTATGTTTACAAAAATTGGTTACTATAAGAGATTGAAGACGTGTATTTTAATATACACGTTGCATTATTCTTAAAAAGTTTTTTTAATATTAGAGTTTTTTTTTAAATGGTGCGCAACTATCCGGCTTTTATCCCACATTCGTTTATGTAATGTATTTTGCGAGTGGGAGTAAGAATATAACACGAAGCCGCTTAACGTGTACTTCTATGCTTCTGTTGCACTGATAAATTAACAGCTTATGTCTAAACAACCAGTTGCTCCAGCCAAACACTAAATATTAGACATTTGAAAAATGTTTCTGTTTTCTAATCAGCTCCGGCCCCAGGCGATCATCAATAAACCATACGGGATTTTATAATTACCGACTGTTTGCCTATTCGACAAATGAGTAAAACCATCTTTCTACACATTCACTCACACAAAAGAACATAATACATTATTAAAATGAACTCTAGTTCCAAATTTGTAACACTCCTTGTAAAAATCAGTGAGTTAATTCCTCCGGCCAATCAGGAGTTATTGGTTTTGCTTGAAACTCGCATAAATCAACATTGGAAAATAATCACTCGGTTAATAAATATTTTGAAACAACTTTTGAACATATTTAAGTGAATTCAGACATAATTTTTCAAGAGTCGAAAACATAGGCCGACAGACGTAAGTAGTCATTGATTAACTAACTCTCTGTAACATAAATCAATAACGAAAAACAATTGTGCTCTAACATATGAGTAAACCATTGTTTGAAATACTGCAAAGTGAAATATGTTGGGCCTTAGATCATCACAACTATAATAATCTTCAATAGGAAGAAGGTTTAGATTTAAATCGATTTGATCGTAAGCCAACGGATAGCGATAGTATAATATTATTGTAATCTTATGTGATAAATATCATCGTTTTTGTCTCTTGCAATCTCAGAGCAACTCAGTTTCATCTCAATCTGATAAACAGTAAATAGCTGTTTAATATTCCGCATTGAATTTTTTCATAAACAACTAATGGTTTACCATGTATGGAAGTTACTGCTTCAGCGAACAATCAATACTTGAATGCAAAAAATTGTCTGTCTTTTCGTTGCGGATGTATTCATTTTTGTGACTATATCTGGAGCAACTGATCATATCATTTGGTAGCCCATCATAAATTAATGTAAACGTATAATAGATGCACTTGCACTGCCAAATACTTGAATGATTGAAATGAAATGTGACAAGAGAGATGAAAATCGATGTTAAGTTCAAGTTTTGATGAAGTATATTTCGAAAATATGGACATCGCTACATATTATAAAATATAAATTAAAGTCCTCCGACGCGTCTGTCTGTTCGCGATAAACTCAAAATCGACAGAACGGATTTACATGCGGTTTTCACCAATAGATAGAGTGATTCATGAGGAAGGTTTAGGTATATAATTAGTCAAGATTTTGTGTAAATTGGTTGAAATATATATTATATAAAGGATAATGTCTGTGTGTGGTGAACGAGCGGGCTGATGAGCGGGCGATGTGGATTTGATTTGACACTACAACCTAACCTAACCTAACAAAAAATAGGACAAAAATAATGCAGACAATAAATTATTGTTAACGTTATTATTCTTGTCCCATTTTACTATTTTTGAACAATAATTATAGTATAAAATATATAATAGGTATATTTGCGGCACGTTCCAGAGTGGCAGATACTATCAATATCGCCCTGGTGTAAGACCACGATTCAGAATTGAAACGTTGCTTGAAATGGCTTTAGCCATGTTTGGTGACCATATTTGAATAGCCAGGTACTTCCATACCTCTTCCCCATCTCCTTCCCCCCAGCTTCATTCAGCCTCACAAAATACCCAATAAATTATTGTTATCTTTATTATTCTTGTCCCATTTTACTATTTTTGAGCAATAATTTATTATTAATTTTAATTATTGTTGTGATCTCATGTATTATTTTTAAAATTATTATTATTATATATATTATTGTATTATTATCTGTATATACTTCTTCTTCTTCTTCTTCTTGTGCCCTGTCCGTTGAACGGACGTTGGCTATCATGTTGGCTATGCGGACTTTATTTACTGCGGCCCGGAACAGCTCCACGGTAAACTGGACAAACCACTGTCTCAGGTTTTTCAACCATGAGGTTCTCTTTCTTCTAGGGTCCCGTCTTCCAGCAATCTTTCCCTGCATTATGAGATGCAAGATCTCATACTTCTCTGGATGTCTCATCACGTGTCCAAGATATTGAAATTTTCGTATTTTTATAGTTATAAATATACTTCCTTTTCTTTATTCATCCGATATAAACACATGTATTATTTTTTTTGTTAGGTTAGGTTTGGTTAAGTTTTAGTATCTATTTGGTTGGGGGATGTTACCAATTCAAGTATTGCATCCTTCTATTAGTGAATATTGCAACTAATTTTAATTGTTTTTTATGTGCTTTTATCGTTGATATTATTCGTCGATATTTGAAAAATTGGTAAAGCGGAAAATCATGCCACATATGCGACAAAGCCTTGAAGTTACCCTTCGACATCTTGTGTTTACAATAATATTTACATTTAATTATATTATACTTATTCATCTCACTTCTGACACCATGTTTCCTTTATTATTTATTGTGGGTGACTGTAGGAAAAACTGTTATATTTTAATTATTTACATTAGAGATGTTTTCAAGAGATACCATAGATAATAATATAATCATCGCTAGTGATGTGACACATATAACAATAGTGATGTTGCATTATAAAAGATTCTCACTACCCTTCGTATACTAAATAAATTTTTTGGAACTTTTTCAGTGTGAATTACGTTTATTATAGAAACACATAAACATAACATGTTAAGTTGTAAAAAAATCATTTTTCATATACACGCATTTAAAGAACAATCAAATGAAGCAAATAACTGTTTGAGAGACAATCACGTCACAGGGTAAAAATATTACGTTTATGACATACTATGAAATTGATTCTCTAAATATACGCTCGTAGAGTATACATATTATTAGTAATTCATTGTATTGGCGGTGAAAGACAATGTTGGGAATCTGTCTTTAGGTCAACAGTCTTGTTTTCCGCCATCGCCTCCGTAACTTCTTCTTGGTGTGCCCTATCAGGTCCCCCGAATGAGTGTCTCTGTCTTGCGCTGTCCACCCTCGTACATTTCGCAGCCAAAACATTTGTCTCCTACCAGGCCCTCGGCGACCCTCTATTAATTAGAGCAAGGGATATTTCTTCCCTCGTAGTATGTGACCCAGTTATGAAATTTTCCGACTTTTATAAATGTAAGCTGTTGTCTACGACCTCTAGCCCGCCTGAGAATTTCTGTGCTGGTGATCACGTCGGTCCATGGGACCTTGAGCATTCTCCGGTGAAGCCACATTTTAAAAACCTCTAATCTGTTCATTGTTCATGGTATTTACTTTCAAGGCCCATGTCTCATATCCATACAGCAAAAACGATCACACATAACATTTTAACATTCTCTGCCTTAGTTTTAAATTGATATTGTCATTGCAGAAGAGGGATTTACTGAATGCAGTTTTATTGACGTTGATTGTTAGCTCCAGTTGCTCACCAGCATTATAACCACGATTTAATAGGTCTTGGAGGTCATCGATACAGTCAGCTAGTAATGCAGTATCATCTGCGTATCTTATGTTATTAATGACAACTTCATTGATCTTCAGACCCTTCTCGGTATTACTTAGGGCTCTTTTAAAGACATAGTTGGAATAGAGATTAAACAATAGTGGCGACAGGATACAGCCTTGTCGTACTTCACGCTGAATGGCAATTGCATTAGATGAATTAGATTTCTAATTCCCATGTCTTTTATCTGCTGTTTGGAACCAATACAGGTTTTTAATCCATAACTTACTCCCTTTAATCTTACAATCATTCGTTGTGATTTGGTAGAGATGCCACTCCTAGAAGGTTATTCTTCTCTTTCTCTTGTAGGTTCTTCCAAAGCTAAATATGCAACCTACGTAAAATTTCTTTGTTAACATTCAGAATATACAAACAATACTAACAATAAATAAATAAATACCTGCAAAAACGAGTTAAATCATTTTCTAACCCAAAGAAACTATTACCACCCATTATCATTTCATTACAAACGGTCATAATTTTTTATCATATTATTCTCCGAGTGGCGTTTTCTCGGGCGGCAAAAATATGACGGCACTACGGTGACCAGGCGGCAGTGAAATGATTTGTTATTCCGCTCCGGTCGCCGTACGACACGGATCTTTTGTGTCGTAGTTCTTGTTCCGTGGCAGTAATGACACGTTATGGCCTCTCGGGGGCATAAATTCTGCCGTACGTCTGGCGAAGACTGCCGTGCGGCGGACTGATGAAGAGCGGACGGAGAACGCAGGATAGGCGTCTATGTTAAGGATATTGTGAAAGAACTTTAAATTGAGTATGTGTGAAGTTATCATTTATTTTTATTTTTTTTACAGTGAATACCGCACAAGAATCTCAACTGTTCCCGTCTGGAGCCAGTGAGACTATGGCATCCCCAATTGGGGTATGTTGTGAGGCTGAAGGTAGAAGGGAGGGGAAGGAGGTGGGGAAGAGGAAGGTTGGGAAGTACCTGGCTATTCAGATCTGGTCACTAAACACGGCTAAAGCCATTTTCAAGCAACGTTTCAATTCTGAATGGTGGTCTTACACCAGGGCGATACTAATAGTATCTTCCACTCTGGAACATGCCGCAAATATACTATATATTATTTTAAATGAATTAATTGTGAAATAACACAAATTAATCAAATAAAATTTATTTGCGCATGCCGGGTTCGAACCCGTGACCTCCGGATTGTGAGTCAAGAGTCTTACCTACTGGACTACGGAGGTAATCACAATAATCCTATACAAAAACAACCCGTGTTTTTACTTAAAAAGAAATTCCATCCAAATCATAACCTCTTTCACTGTACGTTTCCTGGGTTTGGAAACGGATGAAGTCAACAAAGCTGCTCAACCTACACCTGACGGTAGACTGTCCGGAGACCAGACCCTGGGACCCTACATTTCATAGCTCAGAACAAGGTAAAGTGAAGTTAGAACGCTGTCCGATGAAACGATATGACTAGCATTACATATTTTACAACAACTAATCAAATAAAGTCGATCCACGTCTTTCAAAGAGGCTGTACTTTACCAAGAAAGCCCTGTTCCTGTGGCTCGAAAAAAATACAAACATATGTAAAGTACCTACGTGTAGCTTATGCAATATTATATATCTTTTATTAAATCACCACTTTACATTGCTCGGGGTAAGTCAGGAGTTACGGTTAACATATCCGATAACATTAATAGGTATGCATTATGTTTAACATTACAACCTTAATATCCTTTCTGCAATCTGGTGTTCCATGTCATGTACGAAACGAACAGGAAACTATTTTGCGGATGTTCTGAAGTTTTACTACCGGCTTTGTCCAGGAGTTTCGAAAAAAATTTCAATTTGCATTTAACATAAATTGATATTTCTTAGCTCTGGTTATTGTACTATACTAGCTGACCCGACAAACGTTGTTCTGCCATATAAATTATTTCTAGTGAACATTTTAGTTGTTAAATAAAAAATAACGAATGTGTATGATGGGGTCTATGTCATAAAGAGGAATGGAGCTCTGTAAACGATGACCGCCGATAAAAACAAAAAAAAAACACCGACTAAAGTAGGAAAATGAAATAAATAAAATCAATATGAATTTCGAAGAGCAATTGAGTGTACAATATTTTTTGTCAGTCCGTCTTTAGCCAACACAAATAAGCTCGATGGTTTGCCCATGCGATAACATGATGCCGAATGAAATATCAAAATGACGCCACGCTTCTCGTAAATGTCTTGCGCATGTGTGGATGAAAGTTTTATGAGGAGGACGTAGCGCCATCTGTCATTCAACAACGTAAATAATTCGTTCTGTTTGAAATACGAAAGACGGTTTAATTTGTTCATACAAAAATACCAAAATCGCGACTAAAAAATGGGAGGGTGGGGGTAGGCGGGTTTAAAACTGGGGTTATAGGTGTTTTTTGATGCCAAATAAAAAAAAATGTCTTTAAAAATATACTTTAAAACCTTTTCTCATACCTACCAAATATACATTAAAAAAATCATAAATATTGGTCAAGACGTTTCGGAGGAGTGCAACCACACACACCTTTCTTAGGAGATTTTTTATATAATATTATATATTGTAGTATTTGTTAATCTCGATGATAATATATACTACTAAAATGTATTGAGAAACTTCCAAATAAGATCATGTTTCTTTATTTATGTTATCGTAAGGTTCACTAACTGGACTAGATTGATAGTGTCTGCTTGATTACCAGATACCTTCGGCTATCATCGGAACCATTCGTACATTACATACGAACGACGATTGATGATACTGTTCTAATATAATACTTAACTGACATCTGTTAGAATTTCACAAAACTTAATATAACTATTAACGACATCTATTGAAGGATGTTGAAACTACATGATCTTTTTTTTAAATTAGCTCTACACAGGAGGCCCTGAGGAAAATAATTTCCCTCAAGGCCTATGTCATCTTAGGGGATGCTGTATGGAGGGTCTTTTTAAGGAAGGGAAGGATAGGAAGTTCTGGGAAGGAAAACGGTATGGGGGAGGGTAGGAATCTGGGGTCTGTGTACGAGTATATATCTTACTTTTTGCAGATGAACTCATTTTTTTTTTTTAATATTCCAGATTTTTACAATTGTAACATTCTTCACGATAATATCATTTTTTTTTATTTGGTGCAATGAAAAAAGACTTTACTTAAATATCTCAAAACGTCAAACGGTCAAATTTTCACAAAGAAAAATATAGTGATTTTTAATAACAACATTGACAACAATTCTCTCAAGCATCCCTTTTTAATAAAATCTTTCCTTTGTAAACCAAATAACGGAAATCTCTAATAAGGATATATAACAAGGCTAACTTAAATTTCACCAATATTAATCGTATTAAATTGTTATATTTTGCCTTTGTTGCAAGTCAACTTGAATACAATTCTCCCATCTGGAACCCACAGTATAGTATTCATGTATAAGATATTGAAAAAATACAAAAAAAATTCTTACGTTTTCTAATTTTTTTATGTGTATTCTAGTTATTTTATTGAACTACAAGACTCTTTTAAATTACATGAATATGCCTAAATTGCTAGATGGAACGATTTTCACTTGGTATTTCTATACATAAATTTAAATGATTCATTTGATAGTCCGGAAATGATTGCGTTTATAAGCTTTTGGATTCCACCACGTAATACTAGAAGTCGGGATTTATTATACGGGAAGGAAATATGTAATTATTCCCAGTCCAGATCCAAAATAAAAACAAACAATTTCGCCGAGCGCAGCCAATTATACTTGGCGCTAACATATTATGGTTTAAGTTAAATTCTTACTATTACGTTCTAAATAAAGCGGAAAGAGTGAATAAATAATATTGCATTCGCCTTTCTCAGAGGTTTGTCCACGGAAGGAATGCATCCTTGAAGGGGCGAACGGAGAGATGTCTCAGAGTGTTGATTGATTCCCGCGAACACAAGAGGCACAAAGCGCTCCGAAGGCCACAAAGAAAGCTGAAATGTGGGGAAATAATCGCTCCAAGAGAGAATATGGAGTAAGAATTCAGTGTCCTGGTCTAATCACGTCCCAGTGGTGTTTGCAGCTGGACTCTGGATATTACAGAAAGCTTTTTCTGTCTTGTTTTCTTACACTGTGGTAAGTCCGACACGGTTTTTCTGAAATATCTTTCCTTTTCTGTCACTCGCTTATCCGGCATTTCTTATTGCGACTTCGCAAACCTTTGCCATGCATGAAAAAAACTGTACATTTATTATAATTAATCTGAATACTTCGAGGGTATGAATAATATATTCGTAAGCCTATTTTAATAATGTTCACAAGCTTCTCTTCCGAACAGGCCCTACATAGTTATGCTTGGTGTAACTCTAAATCTGGAGTTCCAAAATACCTGAAAAATACCCTTGACTCTGTGCAGAAACTGGCCGTCCGTTTGATAGATTCTCTCATTTTAACAGACGAATTGCAATCTTTAGAGCACAGGCGTCGTGTGGGAATGCTATCCTTGTTCCACCTGTATTTCAATGGAAGATGCTCCGAGGAACTAGCGTCATTGATCCCTTCGGCACCGGTGCATAGTCGGGAAACACGCCAAACGCATGCCCAACATATGTACACGGTTAGTAAATAAATAAAATAAAATAAAAACTTCACTACATTTATTTTAAAAATATAATGAAAAATAAAATCTTAATATATAAAACAAAGTCGGGTTAGTTACACTATTTATAACTCGAGATCGGCTGGACCGATTTTGATGATCTTTGATTTGTTGGATTTGTCTCCGCTCCGGATAACAGAATAACTGTTAAAATATCGCAAAAAAATCACGAAAAAGAAAGTTATTAAGAAAAATATTTTTTTCATACATTTTGTACGGAACGAATTCTCATATTTTGAAAGAACTGCAGCAATATTGTGATAGGTGTAATATTTAACTGTGCGTGAATTCCAAAAATTCAAAAACGTCAAATGTCAACGCGCAGATTGTTTTGCTTTTGTTATTAATCATATAATGCTGCCCCTCTTTCTTACACACTAAATGTCAACAGTCGAAAATGAGACAAACGGTGAACGTATGTCTCTGCACCCCTCGAAAGGAAAAATACAATAATAATTAAATCTCTGAAATGAAACGTATTTTTTTTACGTAAGCTCCACTCAGGACCTACGTCGTCGTAGTGAAGCCATCCCTCCAAATGCGGTGCAAGGCCTTTACCGGAATTGACCTTTTACCTTGACTTTTCCAGCCGGACTCTTTCGACCCATTGGTCGAGAGAATCCGGCTGGAAAGGTCAAAAGGCCTCCCTCAACCAGTCTCTCTCGATTCGGCCCGCCACGCAGCAGGTGGGCAGACGCATCCGCCAAAACCAACCAAGACCCGCACAAAAGTTACCCCATGAACCGGGGCACCCCTGCTAAATCACCAAACGTAGCGAATCACTTGGGGTGACCTATGGCAGAAGTGTTGGTTATCCAATAAATGGTTCCCGGGGCGGCGGCAACCGTACCAGCTTTTTAAAAAAAATTCCGGTAAATAAGTGGAAAATTAAGAAAATCACAAAAAAATATGGAAGAGGCAGAACAGGCTCAGCCTAGTGAGGTGGTATATACCAAAAAAAATATATATATATATATGTATATGTAGGTATATTGTATATATTGTAATGTTATTCTTGGTAAAATTTTTTTTTTTTATAAATAAATCCGTACACAACGCCATCTCTGATACTGACAAAAACAAAACACGGACAGTTGGGCATCGATAATTGCTTCATTGGTTAGTTTTTAACTTAATAAAAAAAGTTAATTTAATTCAACAATTATTGATTCTGAGGCGGTACGAAGTTCGTCGGGTCAGCTAGTTGAAAATAAAACATTGTTAAAAATGCAATTTTTGGGGTAGTAATTTTAATATACATATATACGACAAACTTTTGTTCCTACGTAAATAGGTAATTTGTATATTTTAAATTTACACCTATAAAAATGATTTTTTTTAAATCATTTTTTATTTTATCACCAATCACTCCCTCACCTCACTAATAATTGCCAAAGTTGCCTCCAAAATCATGAAAAATTAAAATCTTCAATGGCCTATATCTTATAATTTAAAGCAAAAATAAATAAAGTAGCTCACATCCGTACTAGATATTTGATATACCTTTTGATTACAAAAATAATTTTTCAATTTGGTTAGGTATTGTGATCTCATTATTTACAGATTTGTATGAAACGGGCCAAAACCGGCCGCGCAAATGTACCTCTCAAAGGACGTACTTGGCTTACTTTAACCAGTGATTTTTGACAGAATTTGGAGTAAAAAAATGTAAACCAAATATTGATCTCCGATGACAATTTTGATGTTTTTTTATTTTATTTTTTTCTACAAAAACATAAAAAATTGTAGGTGTTGGACGGTTGGAGGCGGGGTAAGGGATGGTCGGTTACTCGGCTGAGTGACCAGTGACGACATGTCGAAGAATTTTTTTTTTTATTTTGAAGAAAGAAAAAAGTCATTAAGAAAGTTATCTGAGATAGGTAGATAGAGCAGGTTCTTTAAAATGCTTTCATTCTATCCACATTCAATAATGTAACTCCTATACGTTTTAGACTTTTTGTTTGATCTGGTTTTATCACCGCAAGAAAACCATGAAATAAATATCGGTCTCACAACCAAGCCATAATACGTTTTTCTAGAGCGACCATTCAAGAAATCTCGGGATCAGTTCTAATTCATGATCCTGTAATATAACCGAACTACCATCAACTTCTTATCTCGTTTCCAATGGTTATTGAATAATGCATTGTTGACTGGACTCTAATTCAATGTAATAGGTCTTTCAAGGGGTTTTTATCCAGTCCACAGAGCTTAAAACTGTACCGCGGGGCAGCAGTTAATGTAGGTTTGTTAAAGAATGCGGTAACTGCATTAGGATGCATTTAAATAAAGAGATTTATTTAAAAAAAAAATTCGAACGATCAACTTTAATTAAGCACTCAAATTTACATTTGTGAGAATGGTTTTGGAAACACGGAGAATGTAGGAATTACGATGCAGATACAAGCGTCACTCGAGAACAATTACCTATTTCGTTTTGGAGCGCCCCGGCAGACATAGGACACGCGGTCAAACGCGCGTGCGGCACTGTGGCAACCAAATGAGTATTGCCAGCATTTAAATTCAAATTACGAGTAGTTCCTACAATAGTTTCCAATAAAATTTGAGTTTCTGTCATTTAACGCAGTTTCTGGGAGTTTCCCTATTTGTGGACTTCGATTTAAGATCTAATACAACTTTTAATTAACACATAATTATACAACTTTTTTTTTCACGTTTTTAAAGTTTGTATGGTGACAAAGATGTAGTATTGCGGTCTAAGCAGAAACCACTGTCTTGATAGTATTCTTACTCTTAGGAATTGACGCCTAAAATTACATGATAAATTTGGTGGGGAGTCAAGATATCTCGAAGGACGCCGATAAAAAGCCAATGTCAACAATGCTGAATGACTGTCATTGCTTTCCTTGTCCCTTGTAGCATATATTTTATAAATATTTTTTCTTCGCTTATTGTACAGGGTATTAAGGAACTTTCTTGTATTATTTTAACCAGTGAATCCTCACACTATTTGGAGTAAAAAATTAAATGAAATTTTGGTCTCGTTTGTTGTTTATGGTGTTTTGTGTATTTTCAATTTATAATTTCTTCAAAACCAAACAATTTTTTTCCACACGAAAACTGGTCACTTAACTGAGTAACTGCCAAATACCTATGGATTTTTAATGTTTTGAAATGTTACCCGGGACCCAAATTTCAATCACATTACTTTTATTCATTCATTTTACTCCAAATATTGTAAGGAATCACTGATTAAAATATATACCCCTTAGCATCCTGTATAATTCAGGTAGGTACTTTATTTTGAAAAAAAAAATTTTACCAGCTTCTATATCGTTTGATTATCTACACCAGGTTCATGGTCTAAGGTCCATTTGTTTCGCAGAAATTCATGCATGACTAAGTCATCAAAAAGCTATCCAGCACCATTTATTTTTTTTCTGAAATTTGAAAGGTCGCTGTTAAGGCGGTACATAACCCTAATAATTTTTGTTTGCTCAAAACTCACATTTAAATCGTTTCCGGCGAATTCGTAACTACAATAACTTTTTTTTGTTACCATGCCGCACAAGGAATGCGTGTTATTTATATTTTAGATTAATAAAAACATTACCTTACCATTAATATATTTACGTACAACGGTTTTAAAACTTCATAACTCGTTTTTCAACTATAAAGTTAGCGGTAAGCACTAGATTTTATTTTTCCAGACGATGAATTAATAACTTCGGGAGGACAACATGGAGACACATTTTAAATATTTGTAACACGTTCTTCAGAATTAATAAAAATGAACGCGGCAGAAAGGTCGAATCTCTAGGCCTGCTAGGGTGAATTCGACTGTACGTTCGTACAATACGCCGTGCCGCGGCGTGTATTTGTTTACACGCTTTCTTCACCTAAGTCGTTAAGATTCCCATATTATTTTTCTTCTTCTTCTTTTCTTTGATACGGCAAATTCGACAGTAGGTCCGTCCAATATACGGGTCGCGAGTCGCAATTTGTACACACGGCTTCTTCACTTACGTCGTTAAGATTCTGAATATATTTTAGGGTATAGGTATTGTCGTCTTAAACGCCGCGTTTCAGCTTTCTATCAACATTTAATAAGCTCATATGCTTAAAAACATGATAGTCGTCCCTTTCTGCTTATCGCAAATCGTTCAAAAGCTTTAACGGCCTTAGAATTGACATCTGAAATGGACCTCTCAAATGTCAAAAAAACAAAATGGCGCTGAATGGCAGTTTGATGACAATAATGCATTTGAATTTCTGTGAAAAAAACCCGTCCTGAGTGAAGTATGACCATAAGTTTAATATAATACATATACCGCAGTGCTGTAGTACCTAGTATTTAATCTGATTATTGTAATCTTCTTCTTGAAACTATTCCTAACATAAAACATAGGCACGTTATCAGCAAGCTAAAATCTCGTATTTTTAAACAAACTTTTAGATCCAGTTATCCACAATAAAAAAGAGTAATATTAAAACAACGCATTATACTGAATTACAGATATAAGAAGTTGCTTTATAAGAATAACAATTACATCAATTATAAATAAAATTAAGTGCAAGGAAAGTCAAACATACGTCATGACTACAAGATTTTTTAAATCTTTGATGTAAACTAATATTATGTTTAATGGTTTATGCGATCTGAACCAATATTATATTGAAAGAACAAGAATACAGATGGATAGTAATTCATCGTTTAAAATCCAATTAATTGATAAGTTGATTCTAGATTAATATTAATGTCAGAGTCGTGCGATTTATCAGCGACATACGTCAAACCAATTAAGATGATTTCATTGATAAAATGAAATAAAATACAATTAAATTATATGGCGCTCTCCAGAATCATGTATCAGTGTACCTTCAGAGAAAAAGAAGTGCAAACTTGAAAGAAGGTAATTCCGCGGCTAGGTTAAATTTTAAATTGTGTTCAAAAGGGACGTGCGGATAGGTCTTAATGTTACGATTCTCATAACGAACGACTTTTTACAGCACTGAATGCTATCAATTCGAGAGGAAAGGCTTTTTATACCTGGTTTATTGTGAATGAAATTTCAATCCAGGATATCTCCAGTGACACAAACATATCACTGTTAAAAAAATTTTTTTTGCACCTGCTATGTTTTCTGAGGTATTTTTCAATAATTGTGCGTGTTTTATAACGTCACAGTCAATTTATTTTCAGTGCGCAACATCTCCAAGTTATTTTTTAATTAAGCCAGCGGATGCAGTTATAACTTTATAACAGTGCTTTCTCAATTTCAAATGAAAATAAAATCTTTTAGTGACCAATTGTTCTGTGAACAGGACCTCGTATCTTAAAAGCATTTCTCTAATTTTCTCTTATTTAATAAATTAAAAACAAAATTTCCTCTGATATCATAAAATTTGTAAGATAGTACTTAAATACCTACGAACTTAATTATAAACCGCAAATATTTTACGCAATATATATTTTTTTGTTCAAATACGGAAATATGCAAAATGTATCGATGCTGATATCTTGTCGTGTACTTTAAGATATTTCAAGCATATAGTTAATGGAGCCTTATAATAACCAAATCCATTACTAAATACTCGTAGATTAATTCACTGTAACAAAACAAAAAAATTATACTTTACTTTTTATGTATTTTTTTTGCATTTGAAATTTAAAAGAATGTAATACTTATATGTGTGTATCCGTATATGTGTGTATATATATTATTTTTCCACTTTACGTCTGGTGTTTTTTCAATTTTTTTTTGTTGTTTTATAAAAACATTTTTTTTTTAATAGCCATAAAACTGGCACGTTATATATTTTTTTGTGAGTGCTATCACTCACAATTTTTTTTTGTGAGTGCTATCACTTTACTTTAATCTTACTTTTACTGTTTTTTTTATAAATGTATGTAGCAGGGTATCCCAACCTTTATTTCGCCGAGCCTACCCTAACCAAAAAATAAATTTTCATGCCCCCCTTAATTAAGTTTCAACAAAAATAAGTAACAATTTTTTTTTATATTGACTAAATTATTTATTTGAATTTCAAATAGGTACAATACAGATAAAATATATTTATTTATTATGGATCTTTAATAGAAGGGTAGGTAGGTACACTTTTAATCATTAATTACTTTTACATTTACATTTCTTAGTTTTCTTTTAATTATACAAATTATTCTATTATTTTTTTTATTTATTTAAATTATTTTTTATAATTAGATAATGTCTAACAACTTTCAAAGTAATTTTAGAACAAATAAATAAAAACTTTTTAAGTACTAATGAGATACTTGAGCTTGCATGCTTTCTACCAGTTGGTCGATTCTGGGTTCAGCCTTTGCTAGAGTTATGGTTAAATCGCTATGATGAAAGAGTGATTTCGCCGTTTAGTTTTTATTAAATAAGTGGATGAAAATGGAATAAATATTTTCAAAGCAAGAGAAGCAATTTTCGGATTAACAAGGAATCGTTTGATCCCAAATTTCTCTAATGTCAAGAGATGAAAGTCGTCTTTCATGGTCGAGTCAGCCTTCATTTCTAGAAATTCTTCCTGAACTTCTTCAGGTAATTGTAAGACATGGACAACAAATGGATTTCTGGTCATGTGCCATTTGGTGACTCGTAATTAACATCTCAAAAGTATCGGTGAAATTCGTTTTCCAACGCTTGTAAATGTGTTTCTATTTTAGATTTTAAATCTTTATCCAGTTTTTGATGATTAATTACTTCGGATAGCAGTGCAAAGGGAAATAAATTTTCAGCAGATACCTTATTTTTCCAAAGTTGAAGCTTTGATATGAAACCTTGAATATGATCATAGTTACTAATCAAAGTGCCATTTCCGCCCAGAAGTTTCAAGTTTAGCTGATTCATTTTGATTGGCTTCAAATATATCAGCTAAATAGGCAGCTTCCACTGAAATTTTTCATTTTTGAATAGTTGCATAAAATGATTATTTTCTTTGAATTCAAAAAAGGGGATGATCTCTTCTCTTCCTCATAAAAGCGAGCAAATATGTTGCTTTTTGATAACCAGCGCACTTCTGTGTGAAGTAGGAGGACCTTGTGATCAGAAAATAGATTTTTTTTCGGATATGCAAAAGAACCTATTACGCCCCCCCCTCTACGCCCCCCTAGGGGGGCGTGCCCCCCGGGTTGGGAAGTCCTGGTATATAGTATTTCTCGATCCTACGTCTGGTGATTTTCAGTATTCATCATTATTATTATATATCTACTTTTCTTGTTTTTTATCTTATCTGTATCTTTTATGTATCACACAGTAAATATAGAGTACGTTAAGATAGTTTATCTAGTTCCTATCTCTTTAATATTAGGCAAAAAAAATAGTTAATAATTTTTGACTTTTTATTTATTATTTGGGCATGATGCGAACGTTTGTTATTGGGTTGTAACCTAATTATTATAATTCATTGTTTTGTTTAATGCATGTAATGTTATTAACCTGTAAATGTTCCTAATAAAAAAAGAAAGTTAACCATATCAATGGCAATTATAATTTTTATTTTTACATTTATAATTATTGATTATTACCATTTGACAACTTGTAGGAACAACAAACATACCAACTTTGCGGGTTAAAAAGGCAGTATCCAACTTACAGCCATCTTGAATCGGAAACGGATCGTAACAAACAAAATAAAAATTTACAGAAATATAAAATACCAAATAGTTGAGTTAAATCAGAACTTCGCTATGCTCAGTCAATTAATATTTATCTCAAGTAAATATAGCAACTTTGTTTTAGATCATTGACCTTTTAGATTAAGGCGATCGTCTAATATCGCTAGTGTAAAGATTTATCAGTGCTGTGTAATTATTCCAATATATTAATTAGTTAATAATAGCATGAACCGCGGTCTTAAGAATTTATATTTGAATTTGAATCCTATTTGTACAAGTATGGGGCGTGTAAATAAATAGCTCCAAAATAAGCAGGCTTTCTAGCCTTAAAAATAATTAAATGAATTTGCTTCTTAGCAAGTGTCTTATAAATGGTAATCCTAAATTGCCTAAATGCACACACAAATGGAATCGATCTGTAAATGTCTTCCAGCAAGAATGGCTCATAAAACTTCCAGATGAATTCCACAAATCAAAGGTCACCTCACTCGATTATATTATATTTCTTGATGAGCAGATTAGGTCTCCGAGTCGACTCGATGAAAGCAATGTTCAATTAATATCGCAGTGGTTTTAATTCAATTAAAAAAATTGAAATTAAAATCGTTATTCAAATGAACTTTAGCTGGCGGTGCATTTTAACACATGCAATACATAAACATAGTGTACCTAACTAAAAATACACAGAGGCAAGAAAACCGTCTTTGAGTTATAAAGTAATATTGATTTGATAAAAGAAGGAGGTAGCGCAACACGGCATAACACCCCAAAAACAAATAACGAAAATAATATTGATTTATTTATAACTAGCGAGTTTTCGGCATGCGTTGCAATGCCACTTAATAAAGAAATGGTTTCTCCTTGTGTGTCCTTTCCCGTGCATCCCCGTTCCCCTCCCGCAACCCCTTCCCTTCCTGCGTTTCCCTTTTACCTTCCCCGCCTTTCCACTCCCCTCTCTTGCCCGCCAACCCCCCTCCCGCGTTCTATATATTCAGTCCCAGTACATTCAGTTTTAAAGCAGCTCGCGTGCCACCTATTACATTTTTTTCATTCAAATTTTAATTTTTCGTATATTCATTTTAGTATATTAAAAGAACAATCAATCAAATTTGGTACTATTTAATTTATTTTAATTTTATACTTGTACCTAGAACCCACATTTAATATGAATTAAACATTTATTAAATTAATGAGGAATTAATGTAATTAATCATAAATCCGATTGGAAATTTAAATATCAATTAAATATATTAAATATTAATGAAACAATTTTTAAATTAATTAAACGTTCATAAAGTTCATCAGATAATTAATTAAATTAATTATATTAACGCACCAGATTTAAATGTCCGGGTTTAATTTTCCCCACAGGAAAAACTAAACCCTTTCACACACTTCCCAAATGATCATCTGGTCAATCCACGTTATGCAATTGCACTATATGTATTATAATTACAAAACAATACAAGAACAACATGTCAACCTACCAGAGACCAGATGGGAAAATAATTCACCGACTCCAGATATTTTCATATCAGAGGGTTCGGCTCTGTGGAATTCCTAATTGAACCTATAAATCCTACTGATCCCTCAATATAAATATTTAAAAAATCTTTTGTAATCCTACATGTATTTAAAATTACCGATTTTTGCATTTTTATGTATAAATTCTTTGAAATTCTTTTTTTTTATTTCAATATTAGTTAAATAATAATTTTAATTAAAAAACATATAAGTCTAAGATTAATTCAACCATTTTATACTTTCTTCTATGTAAGACCTAGTCATTAATAAATAATCGATACGGAAGAAAGTATAAAAATGCGTTTAATTTTTACTATTACTATTACTATTTACTATTACACAGCAAAGTTTTAACAGTAATTTAAGATGAACTAAAATAAATGTGAGTAACAATAGGAATGCAACAAATAAAGTTATGGTGAATGAAGCACCTCAAAAAGGTTTCATGTACGTTTATCACAAACTACTGCAGACTTTGAACCTATTCGTCCGTTGAAACCGATAGTTAATATTTGCTTTATAATTAGCTTCTGAAACATAATTGCGCCTCTTAACGATTGGAATTTAATCGGCCCTGCATTAATTAGAGTATAAATAAGAAATCTCCGGCATTCCGTGTAAATGCATAAATCTGGTTATGCAAAACTGAATTTATGTAAAACGTAGCAGATCTGAGATATACGATAACGCCTCACATCGCCAGCCATCATACATGGTTTAATTAGGCGCACATTACCAGCATATTATGTGGAATACAGTTCAGCAGTTGAATTAATGCATTTTGATTCCCTTCGATGAAATATTAATATCATGTTTCCTATGTTTTAAACACAGATTTATTGATTTCTATTTCGAAACAAGAGTTTGTTTTAACCCCTCAGACCTCAACCATATTCTGTGGGTAGATTGGAATATTTCCGTTTTGCACTAAAATCCAAATAAATGGAATATTTGTGAACGCATCCGAAAACTAAAAACTGTTTTCATAAGGTGATGAAATAACGCTTCCAAATTAAGAATGCAAACTTTAAAAAGTTTTTAAAATGGTTCACCTTACGTTTTTTCTAAGTCAAATTACTGGTAACAAAAAAATTAACACACCCATATTTTTTTAGAAAAATGTATTGTAAATTGTAAACACGAACATAATATGAATATATCTGGACCTGCCCTAAGTGATAAAAACGTATTATATCCCCCTCCCCATGGAGCCAGCTGGAGCTCCTCCTTGGACCCAGCTGGGCTTTACGAGAGCCTCGCTTGAATCAAAAAAATGTGATGTCATCATTCTTGTCCTGACCAGCGCAGAGGTAACATCATACATTTTACGAAATAACACGGAAAAATATGAGAGCTTGTGCTATAGACCTACCTAGAACATAGCGAATGTGGGCGTTTCTCTAGTGAGCTCGTCGCAGGTTACAGGGGTAAGTAAATTATGAAACATTTGTAAAAGTGTCTTAACTAAACACGGCAACAAAATATTGATATGTGAATATTAGCTAACCTTTTCGGGGCAAGCATTTGTCCTTCGCAAATATGTTATTAACGTGGCAAACAATTCGCGCTTCCATGTAAAAAGGTCTACTCATTCAAAGCAGATTTTGCTTTTAAGAACTAAATGGTGATATTATAATGCGAGATGCCTATATACTGTCACATTGATTTTTTAATATCTTTCTCCTCTTCGCCCCCCATAGTTTGGTTTTACCCCTTATCTGTATCTCTGGTCTATTGAATTTGGATGTCTATGATTGTAAACGTTACCACCACCTGACTTTTTTATCGTTGTATAAATATTTTTTTATAATTATGAAAAGTTTCTGAACTTTTGGTGTACATTTAAATTCTATTGTGGTTAATGTTTAGATTTGAATACATATCATGGTGTTTTCTCCTTCCAATACCGTTTAGATCATATTTCTCACCATGATAGTAAGGGAGACATAACGATTTCTATGAGACCTGTATGAGTTGTTCCGAAAACAAACAAATTAGCCAGAAGAGTCGAATAAGAAGCACTGCACTTTTTTCTCAATATATTTCTTACAATATTTTGAAGAAAGCAATCATTCTGATAATATATCCACATTATTATTATCATTATTGAGAATATACGAATTATTTTAGACATGCAATTTTTTTATTATTATTCACGAATAAGATGATTTGGGAAATGGGCACGGGAACCGCCGACCCGGTAACCATTTATTCGATAACCTACACCACTGCCAAAGATCGTTTGGTGACTTAGTAGGGGTGCCCGGGTTCATGGGGTTAGGTTTGTCTAGGTCTTGGCAGCGGATGCGTTTGGATCGGGATCGAGAGAGATTGGTTGAGGGAATCCTTTTGGAGGGAGAACTCTCCAACTGTACTATCTCGATCATTTATTTACCTTACACCGCGGTTGGAGGGATGGATTCATGTGGATACACTGATTCCCAGATTCCTACCCACCCCTTATACCCTTTTCTTTCCCAGAACTACCTGTCTTCTTTCTTTCCTTCTTTCATTAAAAAGACGCTCCACGCAGCATCCCATACTCTTTTCCAACCGGCAAAAAAATGCTGAATTTAGATAAGCCACACTAGTAAAGCTCTTAATTATGATTCCATAAGGCTGGGCGACTTATTTGTTGAAGCACTTGCGTGTGAAGGTACCCCACATAAGCAGCTCCCGCACATTCGATCGACATCGGTTCCGTTCCCAAAAACACATTTATTTTCTGTCAGAATTTTTTTCAAAGACAAACTCACCATTGTATGAAGCCAGTTGGAAAGGGCTAAGACGACATAGGCCTACAGGGAAATTATTTTCCAGTGTTGAGATAATGTAAAAAATAAATTAAAATAATAATAATTTTCCAAGAATTGTTTAAACACGAAAAGCGCGATATTTTTTTAAACCAAAATACGATAATTTACTTTGTATGAATAAGTTAGGTTAGGTAACCATTACATTAAATCCTATTAAACAGAAAAAATACAATTTTTTTGCTTGGGTGGTCATATTTTGCTGCCATAATATAATTTCTGGTGGTATTATCTTATTATTGGATGAACGCTAAACCCAGAAAGCTTTTTCAAAAACGGAGTCCATAACACAATATAATTAAATATCTGTGTATTTTTTGGAATTCAAAAATATTTTTGTTGCCGGATGGGAAATTTTAAATCGTATATAGTGCTCTTTGAAACTTCGATTTGCTGATATTCTGCTGATATAAGCTTCTGGTTATTCCAGAGAAAGTCTTTGGATAAATCAGTTTTATAATAAGGAACTCCAGTGAAAAATATTATAGCTTTAAAAAAATATGTTCATATAAACCAATAAACGCTGATTCTGAATATATACGTTTTATTACATAATATTAAACGTAGAGTTCTTAAAAAATTATTAAAAAGTGCGTTTTTTAACGTCTCGTTAAAATACACCGTAAAGTTGGTACGATTTAATGGTTGGTTAGCGCTGACGTCACGCGTCACCAGTCATTGTATCACATTGTATTGAAATCAATTGAAATGTAGGTATGGCACAAGCCATCAGTATTAACAACATTTCATGTTATTCTTTATTTCATACTGTTTATAGAGATTAATTTATGTGTTAATTGAAACAATACTTAAGCCTTAATAATTCAGTATCAAAAATAGAGGTACCTCTATTAGTGTATCTCAATTATTTAAAATATTAAAAAAACTACTGCACAAAAAAAATAGTAATGCTTCTTCTAGGGAGAATACTTCGAACAACGGAATTTCAAAATAGCGGTAGTTGATCAGCTGATTTCCCGATCCTATACTAATTTTTCAGGAGTGATGACGTCACACGATTTACCATATTTCCGGTGGTTTTCGGGGGGTCTTGAAAAATTAAAACTTTGACAATTATTTTAACTATTAAAACTAACTCTAAAAATAAAAATAAAAATGCAGTTATTTAAGTTAGAAGGTCATTATTTATAAAAAAAAAAATAAAAAAAATTGGACTGGAGTTCTCTATCGCGTCATCGTAAAACATAGTTACATCCAGACGTTAGGGTTATAATGATGCCCGAATTGATTTATTCCCTAGATTCCAACCTTAGCAAGATAATTATTTGTCGATTAAAATCTTTTCACATAAATTGCTTGTAGATAATATTACGCCATCAATACTCCGTGTATTCTGGGAGGGTACTAATTTTTATATATTCCTTTTATAGTAGGTACTTATTCGGCTTTAGCCATTCCAAACGAAATACTCAAGGACTTAATCATTTTAAAAAATCGGTTCCATGACGACTGACAGTCATTTTCAACACCCTTTGGGAAAGTCATTAAATGATGCGAAAAATTAAAATTGAAAAATAGCCCACAACCTAACCTAACGTAAACTGTTTAACCTATTTTTCTTTTTTTCACCTCCTTTAATTACATTTCAAAGGAGGTGTTTGTAATTGCATGATTCTGAGTTGTGTGGTCACCAAAAAATCAACCCGAAAAAAAAGTTTTTTACTCTAATACCTCTTTTATGCAGTGAAATAGTTTCGACCTTACGCCGCGGTCCTACTCATCGAACGACATGAATTAATTGCGCCATCTCTTGTAAATTTCAGAGGAATGCGTGTGTGCTTGCGCGTTTGTATGCGTGAGTACCACGATAGAATGCATTATCATCGACAACCAGTTCATATGCTGAGTTTCAGCTCGATCGGAAGAAGGAAAATGAGTTAATTTCCATTTACAAATTTTGTATTCATTCAAGAAAACAAAATCGAGTTTCAAATTGGTATATTTAAAAATAACTCTTTTTCGAAGTGATTCAATCAAAACAATGATTTATCCTATAAAAATTTGATGACACCTTTATTTTAATGACATAAACTGTGCGATCGGTGAACTAAGTAAAACATAATAAAAACGTTGCTCAGATATATTATATTCATTTAACCGTGGATGTTATATCAAATGGCAGAAAAAATAATTCAGTTTTTCAGCGCGTTCAAAAAAATACCAAAAATTACAAAATTAAAAATATAAATTTGATTTGTTGCTTAATACAAAATTTCTTAAATCTTTTCATTCTTCCTATCTAATTAAAATAAGCTAACACTCAAATATCTTAAACCAAAAATGTAATTGAGAATTTTTCACAAACCTTTACTGAATTGTTGTTTTCCTGGACAGCTTGTTTAATTCCTGAAAAAGGGAGAAAAATATATGTTTTATAAAAATTTATGCTATACTCGTATTGTGGCTTAAATTGTGAGTCAGCATACATATCAATCTGAATACAATAAAATAGTGGTACATGTTTATAATGCAAGACTACTGCAAACGATGGACTTGTAATTCCCATATACCTAAATAAATACGGTTAAAGAACTCTAGAATAAATTGTTTTACAATTTACAACACGTTACCCAATTCAATAAAAAGCTGTGAATTGATTATGAAGGAAATGTAAGCTAAAAAATCGTCAAGTAAAAGAACCATTTAGTACCAATTTCTGTAATTCTGCTTGATGTTTTAATGTTTTTCTCTGTTCTTTATTTTTAATAAACGTTATTAACTATATTTTTCCAAAAATGGATGTAAAAATATACCTACGTATATATAATGTAATAATGTGTGCATTTTATTTACTTCCCTGTTTTAAATTAATTTAATTTTAAAAAGTTAAATATTAAAAGAGCCCCTTTGATAAACTGATATCAATCAGTTTTAACTGGACTTAAAAATATCAATAAATAATAAAGGAACTAATAAAATTAAAAGAAAATGGTAATTAGACAAATGAACATAAAGAATACTTAAAAGTCACAAAACAGAACAAAAACCTAGTCCACACAGAAATTACTTTGTGATGACGTAGCCTGTAAATTGAGACACAGCTAATATATCTACTTATTGCACTTTTTAAATGAAATGCAGTAAATGAAAAATATTTTAAATGAAATCGTAGATTGTGATATATTGACGTCATAAGCATATTAATATAATTATATTTACAAAATGAAAAACAAAATCATTACAGAACAATTTACCTGAATGCAAAATGATCCTTATGATGATATTGTACATTTTTGCAACGAAAGGGTTTGTAGAGAATTTATTTGCAGAGCAGTTCACAAAACACATGTTTAGAGGGATTGACCGGACACAACCGGAAATAACGTCGATTTTAAATCAAATTGTAGATGTTTCAACTTTCAACTCTTTTCTACAAAAAAATGTACTGAAATTGATTTGGAGAGATTGTTATTTTATCTTTTAAAAGCTATTTTTATTTTTAAACTTTGAAAAAAAAAGTGTTTAATTTTATTATAATAAGGTGTAGTGTTATAATCGTACTGTAAAATATATCAACGAATTTTCTAGGAAAGCTACTTTTCAGAATTTTAATTTAAGTTTAAATAAAATCAAAAAAAATCCACGCACATATTTTGCGATGAAAATAGTTAGCCTTTTTATTGACGGTCTCACATACTAATGTGTTTCAGATTTTTTTACAGATTTATTTTTGATTAGATATCATTGATAAATTATAAATACTAATTACAAATAGTAAATAATTTTATCATCACGCCTATACAATTATTTATTGCTGACTTGAATGTAGGTAAATTCAAAGCAAAATTTGAAAGAAATAAAATCGATATTAAGTTTATGGAATACATGAGAATAATCACACTTTCTCATTTCAAGACCACCTTGAAAAGTCATTAAAAGTAATTTAAAATGAAAATTGAAAAATAAACCATAACCTAACCTGATGGAACCTATTTAAACAATTTTAATTTTTTTTTCATCACCTGACTTTTCAAAGGAGGTGTTTAATACTACGGTACACGCGCCTCTAAAACGCTCATGAGTGCTCGCGTGGGCTTCACTTGTAGCCCATTTTATTTTGAAATATACTGAAAGATAATCGTTTAAATTTTAATTAAAACACATTTATTATAATAAATGACATTTATTAAGTAAACCGAAATAAAAAAAATATATCTTCTCTTTCTTAAACTTAAGATATTAACAAAACTTCAAACTTTTCAAAAAATCACCTAATTTTTTACTTATTGGAGATCAATCAACTTTTGGTTTAGTTCTTAATTTTTTTTTAAAACTTTTTTTTTAATTTTCATTACACGAAGGACAAATAAAAATTTTGTGATCATTACATAAGGACAAATTAAAATTGGTAATCATTACATATACGCCTTATACAGTTTTCCTTGTTCCGCCAGTGCACGCATGGGCTACATACGTAACCCAACAACTTTAAATCGTTATTTTTCACACGCGCGCCAGCGTCGATCGCTCACGCCACACTGGATGCATCGAGCAACAACCAATCGAAGCTTAGCTAGAGACTCGAAGTTAATCACGCGATTTCACGAAGTTACGAACAAAAACAATACCCTGGGCTACATATGTAGCCCACGCGTGTACTCTAGTGTTAAGTTGCGTGATACTTCAACACCAAAAAACTTGTACCTTGTACGGGTACTTTTGCCCTAAGTCAAAAATTACCATTTTTTAGTTAATAATGCAGTTTTATGCACCATTTTTTTGTTTAATTTATTGCTTTAACATAGTAACCCAAACCACATTTGCGTTTTAATTGAGTTGTTCACTTAAGTAGGATTTGCGAAGGAAGTCCTTACACTTATCGTTCGTAACATCAAACGCTGATATACTATATATTCTTTGACTAAATGACAGCTGATCCCTTAGTTGGCCCCCGGCATTCTTTTCATTCGACACAATATTATATAGTCGGTTAAGGAAAAATATGGTATATCTACATACTCAAAACTTAACTAAGTGTCGCCGAAGGGGTGTGCAGAGAGGATGTACCGTGCAACTTTAACACAAAAATCAACCCGTAAAAAAAGTTTTTACTATAATATGAATGATGTGCTCACCTTTAATTGCAATCTTCACTGAAACCACGTTCAAATTGTAAATTAATGGAATAATTATAATGTGTTGGCCAGCCAATAAATAAAAATCTTTCTAATTATTATTTTTAATTGATAAACTAACGTTTGACAAGATTTTTATGCATAGCACGAAGGGTAACAATTATTATAAGCAATAATTATCAGCCTGAAACACTCATCTACATAGAAAAAATCTTCCGAGAAAAGATGCATAATACGTGTAAAAGGTACATGTCATTCTGATTGCCGGTCAGGTGCTCTACCACTGAGCTAAGTCGGCTTATCTCCTACCCGCAGAATAATTCAATATATACTAGTGCTTCATTCAACAATTACTGCTTTAAAAAATTAAACAATTTAATAATTAGTAATTGTTTCATTCAACAATTACTGCTTATTCAAATGTAATAACCAGGTATTGTTGAATGAAACACTAGTATACATTGAATTATTTGGTGGGCAGGAGATAAGCCGACATAGCTCAGTGGTAGAGCACCTGACCGGCAATCAGAAGGACACGGGTTCAAGTCCCGTTGGCGGCGTGTGTCTTTTCTCGGAAGATTTTTTCAATATAGATGAGTGTTTCAGGCTGATAATTATTGCTTATAATAATTGTTAAAAATCTTTCTATGTATTTTGAATTTTCGGCCGCTGGCTAATGGGCCTTACGATTGTCCCTGACTATTTTTTATATCAAATCCAAATTACGAATAGCAAAAATTGATTATTTTTAATATTGCGTATTATTTTCCATTCACTACCCGATCAATTATAATCTAGTTTAAGTGTCCGAGTCTAGATCCGTTTCCCTCAATTATAACTTGATTGTAAACGCCGATGAGTTTATTTCCGGGCATGACGAATTAAATATCGAAAACCACCGTGGAGTCAAAAAGAGTTACAGTAATGGTCTCAAAGCGTGCGCTGTGATCCATGCAAGGCCGTCAAACCCATGACTAAAATACTTACATTCGTATAATTGCATATTATTATTAAAACATTAATTCAAGTTTTTGAGCGTGGGCAAAATACCGGATCTTAATATGAATTATAATTAATGTAAACGATTGTTACCCGGAGACCATGAATGGGAGCATAAATTAAATTTTATTCTCATTTCTCTACGTACGTGATCTACTTTTCATTGGAACCTCTTTAATTTTTCACTAAAACAAGCCACTCATTTTTTTTTAATTGCGTGTCATGTAGTTAGAATATTTTTCTAAAAAATTCAAGTTTTTAACACGTTACATGAAAATCATTTTAATGAGGACTCGTTGATTATAGTAATTTTAACTTGGATATACTTAGCTTACATGTAAACTAACACCTTATATATATTTATTATGATAACTACATTTTTTCATAATTTTTTATCACTTTCGCCATTGGTTTCTGTACTATTTTTTTAAATGTTTGGAATACCCGCCGGCAGTCGGGTGCGTAGTAAAATTTATCTATTCCTAGTTTTATTTTTAATTTAATGAGTAAAACCTCATATTGTAATATTTCATTGCAGACAATATTAGCGACTCTCAACCGAAAATCTGAAATATAACATTCAGAAAAAGATACCGCCTCATCCAGGAATCGAACCTAGGACCTTAGCCTTGCCGGGGCGGCGCTCTGTCACTGAGCTAATGGGACCCTATTCGATTCCAATTCGTAAAAAAATGTTTTTAGTTTGACTGGGGCTTGAAACTTCCTACACAGAAACCGGAGTCAACCACGCTACCAACTGAGCCAAATCCCGGTTGGATAAGCCCCATAGTTATTTCTTGTATTAACTGCTGTAATGTCATAGAATTTTAGAGAAATGCGTATATGTCCGCGTGTGTTCGTGATTGCCACACAAAATTTAATAGAATGCAGGTTTCAGCTTGACCACTTCCAAGATTCCACGTAATTCATACATTCATTCGGTCATATTTAACCGTATCTTAATTTGACTACGAACAACCAATATTATCTTCATTTTCTTGACGCGTATTTTAATTGGCTGCTATCTTTATGTAAGATTGCAAGATTTATCTCGAACAAAATGTTACCTACATTTTTTTTACATGAACTCCACACAGGAGACCCTGAGGAAAATGATTTCCCTCAGGGCCTATGTCAACTTTGGGGATGCTGGGTGGAGGGTTTTTTTAAGGAAAGGAGAGGAGATTTCTGGGAAGGAAAACATTTTAAGAGGTGGGTAGGAATCTGGGGTTCAGTGTGTCCTGGTCATCCGCCTCCAATACCTAGACAAACCTCACCCCAAGAACCCGGGCACCCCTGCTAAATCACCAAGCATAGCGAACCACTTGGGGTGACCTATGGCAGAGGTGTTGGTTATCCAATAAAGGTTCCCAGGGCGGCGGTACCCATTCCCGTCTCCCAAATTGAAAAGTGCCTTGGATAAATTTATTAATTTTTAAATATAACAATGGTACTGGGTTCGATTCCTAGATGAGACCATATCTTTTTCTGATTTTTCTATGTCAGATTTTAGGCTCAGTGTCGCTAACATTGTCTTTATTAATTAGATATATAAATTCCCTTTAAATCCGATTTAAAATGATTAATTTGGCTCGTTATATTTTTTTAGAGTTTTGGTTTTCACATGAAATTATTTGCTATGTGATTCCGATATTAAGTCAGCTAAAAAAAAACACATTAATTAACGAGCGTTAGCGCCACATTCTTAGTGTGTACCTTACTACACTGTATTTTTAATGATTCACGGACTTTTTTGATTCACCAAGAATGTTGATAAATGATAATGAAGTATGGCCGCCAATCAGCAGATAAATTAATTGAATTTATTTTTCAGTTAGCCGGCGAAGAAAGTTTTTTTGTATTTTATGAAAGGACTTTAATCCAGGAGCTTATAGAGTTTTGTTTTTTTTTTACATTGGTTCCACACAGTAGGCTTTGAGGAAAAAAATACCTTTAGTTTTAGGCCATCTTTGGGGAGGATTATGCAGAGGATTTTTAAGGAAGGAGAAAGGTGTGAGGGGTTCATAGGAATTTATTTATTTTATGAACTCTTTTTTTGGCAATAATCTACCCAACTTGTTCACTACGTTGGTGACTTCACAAGGGTGCTCGAGTTCAAGGGGTGAGGTTTGTATAGGTCTTGGCGATGGTTGCACCTGGCCAAGGAGTGGCTGAAAGTAGGAGTGGCTGGCCGGATCAGGAGATACTGATTGAGAGTGATTTTTCGATCTCTCCAGCAGGACTCTCTCGGAATATCGCCTTGCAACCCAGTGGGAGCGATGGACTCACACGCCCGTCACTCCTGGACACAATTTATTTATTTTCCATGTTCTCCGTAAAACGGTTATTCACCAATACATTATGGAGAAGATTATAAATTAGACAAAAAGTATAGCAAAACATATAAAAAGGTGATGCCATGACCCCCAGATTCCTACAAACCCCTCATGCCTATTTCCTTCCCAAACCTTCTTCTCCCTCTTTTCTAAAAAGACCATTCAAATAGTGTCCACAAAGACGACGGGAATGAGGGGCCCTGAGGGGAATTATTTTCATCAGGGCCTTCTGTGTGAAGCTAATGTTAGAAAATAATAATACAAGAAAAAAAACTATCAAGGGAAACTGTCAGATAATCTTAGCCATATGAGTGTTTTTTTTAAGTTGTTTCTTATGTGCATTTAAATATTGCTAAAAAATATATTTTTTTTAGTAATTTATGCTTATATTTTTTATAAATTAAGTAACAATTTTATTTTAATTCTACTGAAGGGAAACAATAAGAAAAGCTTCAATATATTCAAAACGCATTTTTGGTATTCATACCGTTAACCGATTTGTAGTAAAGATTGAACTAAGTACCGATTTTACATAAAGATTCATCTTAAACCGCTTAGATACAAACTTCGTTGAAATCCGCATCCCAGACAACATTAGCTCACATATCAAATAACATTTGTTGAATTTTCCCCTGTCGCGTTCTCATCGTGTCTCCGACTGTCACTCTCCTGCGGCTATCCATCTTCTTCGGGTGTGTTCTACCATCAATCTGATTCAACTCCGTACTCTCTAGGAACACGTCTTTGTAAACAAACGAGTCTATGAAAGTACACAGGTATCGGATTTCAATGCGTTGAAGCCTCGTTCCTGTTGGCACTAATGTTAACATTTTAAATTAAACTTCGCTTTAGTAAAGTGGTGTTCGATGTTTTAAATTGAAGATTAAGCTTCGTGGGATTTGTGTCAGTTAAACAACTTAAGTGTCTTTTATATAAAATGAATGTAACATAACGATAAATAGTGGTTGGGTGGCTGGGTTCTCGACTAGCCATCTGAATGACGCGGATTTACGCAAATAAATTTTATTTGATCGTTTTGTGTTATTACACTAACTAATCATTTAAAATAATATAAGATGTATTTGCGACACGTTCCAGAATCGAAGATACTCTCAGTATCACCCTGGTATAAGACCACTGACCATTTGGCTTGCGACATATACATCGTTGACTGGACTACTCAACAAAGTTACACTTCATCACTCCCATGAAAAGTCAAAGATGTTTTTGAAATGACACTTTGTTGAGTTGTCATGAACCGTGTAGGTACATCATAAAATTAGCGCTACTAAAATGATATAAATGTGTTTTTGAAGTGAAAACTTCTTTACCACCGTTTTAATTTGAAACTCGATGAAACGAAAAAGCGAAACTATAAAGAGACGAACACATACGTCGATAGAATTTAGTCTGCGAGAGAATGCGTGTGTAAGATGCACACTTGTATATTTTTCATTACATCGAGTGAAACGAAAAAAAGCGTCACTAATAGAGACAAACACATACATCTATAGAATTTAGCCTCCAAGAGAATGAGATAATATAATCGGTCTCATCTTTGTGCATTGCTTCGTAGCTCTCCACTCTTGTCTACTTTAGTTTGCTGAAGGATTCACTTCTACCTCGTGTGAATTGCACACTCTGTGTTATTTTAATTATGTAAATACCTATTATCTCACACAATCATTTTGAATTGTAGGTGATACCACTACTATGAGCGTAAAATATGCAACAAAGTCAGTTATTATAATACTTTACATAATATAACTACCAACAAAACAAAAATTTATTATCTCTATGGTGTCGTTGCGTTGACAAGCACCGGTAATATGAACAATTTGTTGTTCCAATTACACACAATTCAATACATTCTCGATGAACACGTTCAAAATTAAACAATATTGGTTTTGCGTCATATACGCCGTAAGGTCCGTGCTATTTCTTATATTAGTATATCAGATATTTTATATTCACGAGACGCCGCCAAAGGTAGGAAGCTCAGCAGGGGACCCCCCGTCGGATGGAGATTGTTAGTAGGTACTATATCCCAAACAGCTGCGCAGCCTCTTGAATAATGCACAAACTCTATTGAAATATCCCACTGGTCATGATGTGATTTTTCACTTTTACGTTTGTAAGACATGTACATATTGTACAATTATTGTCAAATTTATCATCAGTAATTTAAAAATTAGTAGTTTTATCTGAAAAAAGAGACTAGCTTTTATTAAAGATCGTGTAAACTCACGTTTATCTTTATATAATATGAAATAAAGTCGCTCCCGCTGTCTGTGCGTTACATCTTTTAAACTGCGCAACGGATTTTCATACGGTTATCATCAATAGTAAGAGTGATTCACGGGTTTTTAGGTATATAATTTGTCAAGGTTTTGTGTAAATTGGTTGAAATATATAAATAAAGGGAGCGGGCTGGCAACTGGGCAGCGGGCAGCGGGCTAGCATGCGGGCGGTGTGGATTTTATTTAACAGTTGCGTTGGTTATAAAGGTTGGATAATGGCGTGGCGTTGTGTTTCATTAGCCACGTTTGGCTGGGTTTGCTAGTTAAATAATAATCTTTAATTTATATAAAAGCCATGGCAACCTCTCCTTTGTGGTTGAGGGGCAAATCTGTCGACTAAAGATCCGGAGATCACGGATTCAAATCCCGGCGTGCGCAAGATAATTTTATTTAATTGAATTGAGTTATATTACAATATAACCATTTAAAAATAATATAAGGCGCATTTGAGGTACGTTCCAGATTGTTAACACTTTCAGTATCACCCTGGCGTAAAACCACAATACAGAATTGAAACGTAGCTTGAAATGGCTTTAGCCGTGATTGGTGACTAGATCTGAATAGCCAGGCACTCATCTACTTTCCACTTCCCCATCTCTTTCCCCTCTCCACTACCTCCAGCCTCACAACATAGCATCCCAGATGACATAGGCCCTGAGGGAAATTATTTTCCTCAGGGCCTTCCGTGTGGAGTTAATGTAAAAAAAAAAAATACCCCAATTGGTCTCACTATCTTCAGGCCAGAGTCTCACTATCTTCAGGAACTTCGGAGCAGTTGGTACTCTTGAGCGGTGTTCATATAAAAAAAGCATAACGACCTAAATGTATTTAGGATAACAGGAAGTTCTGGGTTGGATTATCTTAGTAAGACTACGTAAAAATGATTCTAGCTGTCGTAAGAAACATTAATATTTTTTTGTGAAATAAATAACACCTAAGTAATTAATGAGATGTTTTAAGTTAGGTTAGGTTAAAAATATCAAGCTAGGTACACGTTTGATAGAATTTTTTAACAACGAAAATGAGCAGGTTTTACTTTCTTACAAAAAACTTCAACGAGCGGTCAAGCAAAAAACCCGCCAACACAAAGCACACATGTCCATAAATAATATTATTGCAATCTGGTATTTTACATGATTTTATTAATGTAATACAATTTATAAAAAATTAGAGCACTAAAAACTTACTAATTATCAATTAAAAGTTTTAATTACGTTTAAAAAAAACTTAAAAACCGTTATCGTGCGAATCCGCAGTACATTGATCAGATTGCATAAACTCGGTATCGATTTAAAAAAAGTTATGGCTAATAAATTATTTTTCGTTTCATTTGACCATCGATAACCGAATAAAAGTATAAGTTCCTAGGTAATGTTCCAGATGTGGGCGTTATACAAATTGATCCAGTTTTTTGTTGTTGTAGGATTGTCTATGGTGATAAAGTACCTTAGTACCGGAGTCGGTTTCGGCCACATGAAGAAATCTTTTGATATCTAAACAGCCTCCTTACCTTGACATGAAACCATTTGCAACTGACAAGGATAATTTACTAGTGACATTTTCCCACCAATATTTTGTCAGCAAAGTTTCTTATCTTGGTCGCTTTGTATCCTTCTAATATAGTTTCTTAATAAATTAACGGTTAGCTAGAGAGGCAATTTTTTAGTCACGCAAACTTTTAAACAAAGAAAAAAATTGTCATTTTTAAATATGAATGGTGAGGTTTTGGTGATTTGTTAATCTATTGATTTGATTTGTTTATCCATAAAAGGATTAACAACATTAAGTACGCCAATAGATCATAGCCAAACATAGTGTTATGTTATTTTAGATGTTTGATAAATAACGGATTGTTTTAACCAGGCTTTCGAGATGTTTTTTTTTATAAATCTTCTTGAGGCAGTGCTTCTAACAGTTAGTTAGTGTTTATCTTCAGGACAGATCTGTAGATAGTATAGAAAAGGCAGTGATCTGGTACTATAGTGGTCAATCTTATTAATGATGACTACAGCTGTCATTAAGCAGTCTTAAACGGTTATAAACATTTTTCTACACTTTAAATACCTCTCTTGAAGATGCGTATTACAAAGATATCCGAAAAGTTGTCCCAGCGTGATGGAAAAATCAGAAAGCGGCTTAACCCCAAACATTTAAATTTATTTATTTAAACATTTAAAAAAAAAACCGCTGACGATAAATGTAGTAGAGTATATGTTAATTATGTGGTTTCAGCTTCCTTCAATAGATGTTAATGGCAAAATAAGTAATACGAAGTTTTGACACAAGATATGGCAGTTAAGTATGATATCAGAAGAGTACCATCTATCGTCGTTCGTGTCTGAGGTACAAACGGTTAAGATGATTGCCGAAGACGTCTGAAAGTTGGGCGAGCACCTTCAGTACGGCAGAACTACTTAGAGCCTAATCTAGTATGGACGTCAAATCCAGTTTAATATTCTTTTTAATGTTTACGATAGCTTAATTTATCAACTAGTAATCACATGAACCTAAAAATTATTTGGAAGATACTTGACTAACACATCTAAAGTTGAATTAGTCACATGAAACTAGCAAACACAACAATTAACCAATTTCATTTTCCCAAAATTTAAATAACCTTTCATAGTCCATGTTAAAAAAAAATGGAAAATTTGTCTCAGCGTTATTTAAAGATTAGATTATTTTATTAAGCATTCATTTTGGGATTTGTAATCAAAAAGATTTAGACGAAGTTGGGGGCCACTAGCAAAATTTATGATAAATATAAACAAAATATACAATTTGCTATAATAAAAAAAATTGTACCACCGAATATTAACAAAGAAGTAATCTAAACTATTGTATGGTTCTGAGGGGCTACTTCCAATAAAGGGTCTTCTTTGGTACATTATTATAATGAGGGAGAAAGCAAGTACAAAAAGCAACTGGTGCATAATCACACCACAAGATTCACTGAAAATAAGGGCCTCATTACTCCATGAGTAACAAATAAGTATGGAAGCCGAATGCCTAAATACTTAATACCAGAGATTTTCAATAAATTCAATAAATTTTTTAAAGCTCAGAATAATGAGAGACCCTGCCCTATCAACACCAAACGTTGGCTTGTAAGTGACGAATCAATGTATCTCTGAACATCTCAACGTACCTGCCTAAATAATTTATATATAGGTAGGTACATTGAGATATATTATTTTATATACAACTAGTAGACCCTTATAACCACCTTACCCAACTTTTATAACCAAAGCCATCTGTTAATTTGCATACATATAAAATTCACGGGCGCTGCCCGCTGCCCGCTGTCTGAATTGAATCTTTGAATTTCTCGACTTTTCTCTACTATTATATGCATGTTTTTTTTTTTACATTAGCTCCACACAGGAGGCACCGAGGAAAACAATTTCCCTAAGTGCCTATGTCATCTTTGAGGATGCCGTGTGGAGGGTTTTTTAAGGGAAAGGAAGGAGAATAAGATATGGGAAGGAAAAAGGTATGAGGGGTGGGTAGGAATCTGGGGGGTCAGTGTGGCCAGGAGTGACGGACGTATGAATCTATACCTCACACTGCGGTGCAAGGCGAAGGGTCGGGAGAATCCGGCTGGAGTGGTCAAAAGGCCTCCCTCAATCAGTCTTCTCCGATCCTGCCCGCCACGCAGTGGTTGGGCAAACGTATCCGCCACCAAGACCTAGACAAACCTCATCCCATGAACCCGGGCACCTCCGCTAAGTCACCAAACGTAGCGAACCACTTGGGGTAACCTGTGGCAGGGGAGTTGGTTGTCCAATAAATGGTTCCCATGGCGGCGGTAACCATATCCGCCTCCCAAATTGTGTTATACATATAAACCTTTCTCTTGAATAACTCTATTTATTGGTGAAAACCGCATGAAAATCCGTTGCGTAGTTTAAAAGATCTAAACGCACATACAGCGGGAGCGACTTCATTTTATACTATGTAAAGATATTATGTTATACATCTATTAAAAAAATATATGTTATTTTTTAGAATCTACAGACAAGCCGTCATGTGTGACAGCTTTGTGGGACTATATTAAACTTGTATTTAAAAAATCTTTTCTTGTATTTAATAAATAAAAAAATAAAATAAAATAAAGTTTTCCTAAAACTATAGATAATGAGCATGGATTTTGTAACAATAGAAGCATTAAGGTTGTCTCATCCGCCAGACAGTGGGCGAATGTACTTTTACTGCGCACGAATTGGTGATCCACATTATTCATGATTTATAATTCACAATTTTAATTAAAAACGTATGTGCTAATTGGATTGTGATTTATGCCTATGGTTTCCGTTTAACGGTATCCAATTTTTACCTTAATCGCACCGAGAAAATAAATGGATTATCCGAGGATAAAGGAACAAAATCGTATTTGAAATTCAAATCTAGACCTTTCTCGGAATAACTGTTCTCAACTTGGGACAATATCTCCTCGTTATTCTCGTCAAACAGGAGCTTAAAATTCAAAACTTATATTTGTCGTAGGTTTACTTTAATTGAAAATATCTTGAACAGGTTAGCAGTGAACACTGCAAATGGCAGTGACGTGCGGTCCATAGTAAAGTATTCATATGTAAAACTAATCTTAAAAAATGCATTTCCGAACGCAAAACTAAGAATTGTATTACCTAAGAACCGTCAGAATCTTTAAGAGCGTTTAACCAGCCAGCGACCGAAAATCCACATTTGGTCGAAAGATGTTCTTACGATCGTGCAGTGTGATTACAATGAGAAAGTTTAATTATTCTCCGTACCAGCTTTTTAAAATTATAACTCAATTTCGATTTTATTTCATTCCAAATTTGCCTTAATTTATACCTACATCCAAAAATGCTGAAAGGCGTGATGATAAAACTATTAAAATAATGTACTTTTCGTAATTATTTTTTGATTATAAGTATTTATCATTTTTCAATAATGTCTAAGTTAAATAAAAATTTAAAAAAAATCTGAAATATATTAGTTTGTAAGTGCGCAAATAAATACACAAACGGACCAATTTTCGTCAAGAAACACATGTACGTATAATTTTTTTAATGATTTTATTTAACCAGATAATGTATTTATTTATTTTACTGCTTAATTATATTATTTGAAATGGGTGTGGTATAATATAAAATCTTTTTTGAAAATTTAACAAATCTGCCAATGACCTATGGTATAACCTTATTATACTAAAAATAAACATTTTTTCTCAAATTTTAAAACATGCGAATGCTAGATAAAATAACAATCTTTCAAAATCCATTTTTTTGTGGAAAAGAGTCAATACATCTAAAATCTGATTTAAAAATGACATATTTCTGGTTTTCTCTGGTTTTCTCTGGTAATACCCTCAGGCAGATATTTTGAATTAATCATCAAAATAATAATTTCGATTGTCTGTGCTTCCTGCCTATCTCTGCATTTGTGGTTCAACGAACTCAAATTTAGCATTGAATTTAAATTCAAAGCTAAATTCATTTAAAAAAATTGGAACTGTGTGAAGACTTTCGAAAGCAATAAATGCCTACCTACGATTTAATATTTTGTATGGAAAATAATTTTAATTGTCAGTTTCAAAACTGCAATTGATTCCTCAAGAATCCTCAAGACGGAAAAGACTGTCGGCTAGTAATTCGAAGGTGCAGGTTCAAATCCTGCAATGCGCCTATAAATTTCACTTGATAAAATAATAAATGAATTAAAAAAAATATATATTATTTTTGCGACATGCTCCCTGGTGTAAGACCACCATTCAGAATCGAAACATTTCTGGAAATGGCTTTTTTTTACATGAGCTCCACACAGGAGGCCCTGAGAAAAATAATTTCCCTCAGGGCCTATGTCATCTTTGGGGATGCTGTGTGGTGGTTTTTTTTTAAGGAAAGGAAGGAGAAGAGAGTTCTGGGAAGGAAAAGGGTTTAAGGGGTGGGTATGAATCTGGAGTTTAGTGTGTCTTGGTCATCCGCCTCCAAGACCTAGACAAACCTTTTTTTCCAATAGATAGTATTTCGTAAGGAAGGTTTAGGTATGTAATTTGTCAAGGATTTGTATAAGTTGGTTTTTTTTTTTATTTTTTATTTTTTTTATTTATTTATTTTTTTTATTAAGGAGAAAATACAGATACAGACGTCAATTGACAAGAATATACAAAACAATTAATAGAGAATTCGCCTGCATCCAAACTATTTCTCACGAATTAACATTGACAGCAGATGAAAACATATACAAATATTTTTACCGTTAAATACGGAAAAGACGTATGTATATACATAAGTAAATATTATTTTACAGAGAGATGAAAAAAGAATGCGCAATATCCTTATAAAAGTTTACAAATTGTTTTTGGAAAAATTTTGATGGTAAGACCAAATATATATATAGATAAAAAATAATGTCATACAGAAATTTAAAAAAAGAAAGGTAGTTAAAATTATAAACCAAGCAATGTCTAAGGTATTGTACTTTGTAGGAAAACGGCCTTCAATTTTCTACTAAAAGTACTGCGTGTATCAAAAAATAAGTCGGAATCCTTGATGTTTTGATTTTGATTAAACGATTCGCACATTCTTCTGATTGGATCCCTGACACCAGCATTTGTACGCGTCCGGCTAATGTGGAATAAGTCGTTAAGCCTTGTTACTCTGGGTGGTATTTTGAAGTTTATTAGTTTCAGTAGGTCAGGACAGTCGATAAAGTTATTGCAGATTTTATAAAGCGTCATGAGGTCAAGGTATGTTCGCCGGTTAGTTAGAGTGGTGACGTTATAATTCGAGAGCATATTTATGTACCCCCGTTTAGGTGCGCTCATTCTGTAATTGAGGTATTGCAGAAATTTCTTTTGAATACTTTCAATGTTGACTTTATAGACACCGTAAAGTGGTGTCCATATGGAGGTGCAGTATTCAAGTTGAGAACGGACCAGCGTGTAGTAAAGTAGAAGATAAGTTTCAGGTTTTCGAAATTCGCGGCTGTTTCTGATGACAAATCCTAGCATGCGGTAAGCTTTATTCACAATGTTCTCAATGTGCGCATCGAAATGGAGTTTAGAATCAAAAAGTACGCCTAGATCTTTTATACAGTAAACGCGCTCGAGTAAATAGTTACCAATACAATAATTGTGTATAATAGCGTTGTGATTTTTAGTGAAGCTTATTTGTTTACATTTGTTTTAACTTAGGTAAATTTTGTTTTCATTGCAAAATGCTTCGAACCTTACTAAGTCGCTTTGGATGAGCAGACAATCGTTTAAATTCCTAACAATGGCAAATATTTTTATATCATCGGCGTACAAAAGAAATAAACAATGCATGAAACATTTAGTAACAGTGTTAATAAAAAGTATAAATAACAGTGGACCCAGGATTGACCCCTGTGGTACGCCAGAGGTAACTGGTTCCCACGTAGAAGTATGTCCTCGTAATGATACAGCTTGCTGTCTTTTTGTCAAATATGAGACAAACCAACGTAATAAGTTTCCCCTAATTCCGTTGAACATTATTTTTTTAATAAGAATAAGGTGGTCAACCTTGTCGAAAGCTTTTTTGAAATCGCAGTATATTGCATCTACCTGGTGGCCTCGATCCATGCTAGTGAATAAGAAATTTGAGTAAATTAGTAAATTACTCATTGTAGATTTGCCTTTTACAAACCCGTGTTGTTGTTCTGTAATTTTGGCGGCAAGCTGGGGATATATATTATCATGGACAAGTCTTTCCAAGAGTTTAGGGATCGCCGAGAGAATAGATATTGGCCTATAGTTTTCGACTTTTTGACGTGAGTCACCCTTATGGACTGGTATAATATAAGCCAACTTCCACCTATCAGGGAAAACCCCGTCACTCAGGCATTTATTAAATATTATGGTAAGTGGAACATACAATGACGACGCAGCAGATCTGAGGAAAAATGCCGGTATTCCATCGTGACCCGCACCTTTGTTTATATCTAACGCCTTTAAACTTGATTGCACTTCTTGTTCCGTTAGTTCAATGGTGTGAATGTGCGTAAGTCCAGAGTCCCGAACGGCCTCAAGTTGGTCAATGTTAATTGAGTCATTGATAGAGGAGGGTTCAAATGTTGACTTGAAGAACTCAGAGAACATATTACAGATTTCTTGGGCATCATTAGATTTGCGCCCTTCGAAGGACATAGTAGCAGGATATCCATCAGATGATTTTAAGGAGGATATGTATGACCAAAAGCATTTAATATTATTTTGCAATGAACTTTCGATGTTTTCAAAAAATAACTTTCGAGATTCACTAGCCAATTTTTTGTATGTAGCACGTAAGAGGGAAAATTTACGATAGTCAGAAAGACCTTTATATGTCTTCCATTTGAGTCAAACTTTATCTTTTTTCCGTGATAAGCTAATAAGTTCGGGAGTAAACCATATGGGGAATTTGTCATTTCGTCTGGCCAATACTGGAATAAACTCATCAATTATATTGTTTATTATTACATAGAATCGGTCTACTGCTTCTTCTGCTGATAAATTCGCGATTTCAGACTTCCAATCAATACAATTAATGTCATTATTAATTTGAGTATAATCAGCTTTCCTGAAATTGTGCCTACGCTCTTTGTTGTTTTTAATTTTTGGTTGAATCGCAGATGATATTTCAAATTCCAGGGCTGGATGGTGTCTGTCCTCTGAAAGAAGAGGGTCATCGCTATGTGTAACTTTTGTTTCGCGACTGTAAAATATAAGGTCTAAGAATTTATCGTTGTGGTTAGGTATACAATTATATTGAAATAAGCTCATCAATGCCATTGTTTGAAGAAAAGTTTGCGATGCAGCCGTGTTTGAGGAGGCAATACCATGATTGCAGCCTTCGGAAAATGTCCATGTAAGAGTAGGTAGATTCAGATCTCCAAGAACACAAAACGTATTATTTGGTTCTGATGAAAAGACGGATTCCAGGTTTTTGGAGAAAATATCATAAAGCATTATTGGCGAGACAGGAGGTATATATACAGCACATATGGTGAGATTTAGAGACCTTAACGGAATTGATATAAAGATTTGTTCAATTTGATTTTTTTCCCAATCGTCGAGACGGGAAGCTGCGAGTTCCTTGCGCACTGCCACTAACACACCACCTCCGCCCATCTTACCGGTAATTATACGGTTCCTATCTCGTCGGAATACCGTGTAACGCGAATCTATGAATTCGGCCGTGTTTACACTTGCTACAAGCCACGTTTCAACTAGAACTATAACATCATAGTTATTCGATGAAATATTAATAAGAAGCTCCTGAGTTTTGGTCTTAATACCACCACAGTTCTGGTAATAAACAGATATAGATGATGAGGTCATTTTTTTAGAGTAAGAGTGTTATTCGACTTATTCCACATTTGCGGGAGTGATAAATTAATTAGGACGTATGATGCAACAAAATTATATATAAAACATTGATTACTTAGTGTAAAATATGAATGAATATGCAGGAAATATGATAGTGCTATATGATTATGGAGGTATTGCGCTATAAACAAATATATTGAGTAATTTTGCAAGAAAAAAATTAATGACCAAGAGTGCAGGATAGTGATAGAAAGCTGGCATCGATGGCAGCAGTAACAAGTTTGTTCTAGCAGTCACATATTTTGTTGACCATGAGTGCTGATTTTTTTAAGGTCTCCCTCGCAACGAATGGTGACGACTCGAGAGAGATCATTCCTCTTCGCCAGGATACTGCCATTCCTCACCCATATGTATTTATAGCCGTTTTCTTTTCCGGTGGCACGTGTTTTGGCAAAGAGTATTTTATTTTTTAGTGTCAGGTGCTCATTTACGTAGAAATTAGTGGTGGGAGCTCCAAGTCCTAGTTGGTCCGTTGTGAGGCCGCGGCGAGTCCTTACCGCAGCGATGACATCATCACGGAGACGCTTTGTCGTGAGATGGACGACTATGTTGCGTGGACGGTTGGAGGGAGACGAGTGGCCGCGAGCGACGCAGTGCACCGACACCACAGCGCTACTAGGAAGTGGCACGTTGATAGTTGATCCCATTCTCTCCATTAGGGTGAACAGATTTTCACCTTTCACCTCGGGAATGCCGTGGACATCTAAATTACACACTCTGCTACGCTGCTCCATGTCATCTTGAGCATCTCTGAGAGATTGGATTTCTTGTCGGAGGCTGGCATTTTCTTCCTGAAGAACAGTCACACACCCCATGATTTTGGTGTACTGGTCCTTCCACTCATTTGATAAAGTGTCCAATTTTTGATGAATAGCATCAATGGCATTTTTACTCTCAGTACGCATTGTTTCGAGTTTTGACTCAAAGAAGTTGATAAGGGAGTCGGTGTCAATGTTTATCATTGACTGGTGCGTTGCCGACGGTGATTCCATAGTGCCAGATGCGGTCAATAGAGGCGATGATAGTGTTTTCTTCACACTGCAAGTCTTGCTGCGAGATTTAGACATTTAGGTTATTTATTATATATATATATTTTTTTTTTTTAAATTTGGGATTTATGGTTTTGCTCCCCTGAAAAGTTTGTTAACTTCAAGTAGGTACCTATATAGGCAAACTCGAGACAGTAAGGTTGACAATGTGGGTAGTAGTTTTAATTTAACAGATATTTACACAGATTCACTTTTAATTTTATTTTGTTTTAGCTTTTGAAACACTATAAACACATATATTATTAAGATGTAAGTCAAGTTAGATTAGTGGCCAATTTAAGCCCCGTTTTAGTATAGTTTTCACTGCTTAGAGCATAAAATTCACTGTTTTTTGTTAATTTGTGTGGAACGAATATTTAATGTGCTTGCTATGTCACTGTTGTTATTGTTGATTATGTTGATTATGTTAAAGTTGAAACATAACGATAATTATCATTATGTTTCAACCAAATTCGACAAGTCCGGTTTCCAAAAATGAACCCGGGCACCCCTGCTAAATCACCAAACATAGCGAACCACTTGGGGTGACCTACGGCAGAGGTGTTGGTTATCCAATTAAGGTTCCCGGGGCGGCGGTACCCATTCCCGCCTCCCAAATTTAACCGTATTAGGTGACCAGATCTCAATAGCTAGGTACTTTCCCAATTTTCCCACTTTCTTCTTCTCCACCTTCTTTCCCTTCCCAATCCCTTCAGCCTCATAACATCCCCAATCGGGGAAACCGCAATCTCACTGGCTGCAGACGGGAGCGTTGGATCTCTTGTGGGGTATTCACATAAAAAAACACACTATCCCGTGGTTTTTCACGGGTGGGTGCAAGTATAATAATAATAAGAAAAAGTTTCTCGATGATGAATTTAAATTCTAGGCTGAAAAACTTTGAAGTTAACGCCATTCCCCACCTTTAGTGACGAACCATTTTACTTTTGATTATTCTTCAATAGTTAGTTTAAACATGCGTAAAACACCTACGTTAGTTCTAGAATTATTGTAAATAACTAATAGTGTACAAATATTTATTATGTGAATACCGCACAAGAGTTCCAGCTGCTCGCAACAATCTGGAGCCAGTGATACTATGGCATCTCCAGGTGGTACGTTGTGAAGTTGATGGTAGTGGGGAGGGGAAGAACGTGGATTTCAAGATAAGTACCTGGCTATTCAGATCTGGTCACTAAACACGACATGTCATTTCAAGCAATGTTTTAAATCTGCATGGTGGTCTTACGCCAGGACGATACTGAGAGTATTTTCTACTCTAATGCAATAATTAATTCATTATTAAACTTGTATGTACGCAATAAAGCATTGTTTGTAATAACGTATATATTTTTTTAATTTAATTTAATTTTTTTTATTTTTTATTTATGTATATTTTTTTTACAGTTTTTCAGAGAAAATGTGTCCTAACTGGGGTACCCCGTTCTAAGGACACATTGTACAAGTTTTATTATTTGAATTATAAGTAAATACCTAATCTATGTTAGAATATTGCCAAGGAAAATTATTAAGTTAGATCTAAAAGAAAGTACAAAACAAGCATTATTCTTTGTTGGGTTGCAAAATTGAATCTATTTTCTTCCTTCACATGTCCATAATCCATATTTTTATGCTTCTTTTGAAGGCGGTTATTTTTTTGTGGTTTTCATTGCAAGAGGGAGTAAATTAAATAATTTTACAGAGAAGTATTCCATATTTCTTTGTCCAAAAGTCGTTTTAGTTGTAGGTTGGTAGAATGTATGTTATAATGTAGATCTTGTGAATCGGCCCGAGTTTGTCTGTGTAAAGTTATCCTGATTTTTGAATGCGTACATTAGAATATCTTTTGTATATAATTGTTTCAGTGACATTAAATTCAGCGCTTTAAAAACATAGTCTGTAGGGGTTCTGATGGGTACTCTAAGTATAATTTTCAGAATTGCCCTTTGTGCTATGAGGACTGGTTTTATAGTGGAATCGCATGAGCTTCCCCATCCGATAAGACCATATTGTAGTTGAGATTGGGCTAAGGCATAATAGATTTTAATTAATTATAGACTATTAATGTAATATTTAATTAATTAATAAATTAGATATTTTATTAATCAATTATTTAATGAGACTAATAATAACTTATTAAACAGTTAGACCATTAACGTAATTATAAAATATCACTGAGAGCATAATTAATTAATTCTTATACAAGAGTGTCATCAAATAATTAATTAATTCTTATACAAGAGTGTTATCAACTTATTAATTAATTCTTATACAAGAGTGTCATCAACTAATTAATTAATTCTTATACAAGAGTGTCATCAACTTATTAATTAATTCTTATACAAGAGTTTCATCAACTTACTAATTAATTCTTATACAAGAGTGTCATCAACTAATTAATTAATTCTTAAACAAGAGTGTCATCAACTTATTATTTCATAAACTATTCAATTATTTAACGAATTATTGCGATATCAATGTAATAAATGATTAAATACACTATTAATGAATTAACGAATTAATTTAACTATTAATGTAATAGTTAATGTATGAATTAATTAATTACAATATTAATGTATTAATTAATTAATTACAATATAAATGTATTAATCAATAATTTACGATATAGATGTAACAAATATTAATGTAACAATTAATATTTACAAATTAGTGTATTAATTAATTACAATATAAATGTATTAATTAATTAATTACAATACTAATGTAATAATTAATTAATTACAATATTAATGAATGCATTTATTAATTACAATACTAATTACAGTATTAATTAAGTAATTACAATATAAATGTATCTTTTAATTAATTAACAATATTAATGTACACTATTAATTAAAAACAAATTAATGTATTAATTAATTACAATATAAATGTATTAATTAATTAATTGTAATATTAATGTAATAATTAAGTAATAAAATACTTAGTTTTTACCACTTTTATTGTTGACAAAACCAACATGTTTCGTTAGCAACTCTTTAGTCCGGAAGAGTTGCTCACGAAACATGTTGGTTTTGTGAACAATAAAAGTGGTAAAAACTAAGTATTTTATTAATTTGAATCAAAATGGTGCTACAAAATAAGTTTACTGTGTTAGAAGAAGTAATAATTAATTAATTACAATATTCATGTAATAATTAATTAGTCAGACTACACCCCACTGGTGGTGGCACAATAGTTGTTAGCGAGAGTACAAAAGTCATTTTGCATGGAGAAGATGGGACGCTCACAGTACCTGATGGTAAGTTAAGATTCCAACAGCGTGACTCCAAGTGTATAAAAGTAAAGAACGAAACACTTAATGAAATCCTTATTGGTAACTTCTAGGCCGGGAATGTCGTCGAGTTGATCATCTCACCGCGCTTCACAGCACGGTTACAATGTATCGTCTGAACTAGTTAAATACACCGAGGAAATTAGTATTTAGTTATTTACCTCTACCTGCTACCATTTAATGGCATGCAATTTTGATGAACACTTACATCGTCTCAGGTTGTCGGCATCTTGGAACTATCGACAGCATAATTTTAGGAATTTGCATATAAGATTGCCGCATTCACTTTTTAGTACTATTTCTTCAAATAAAATGGATATTTTCTACCGGTTATACGACCAAGCGTGAAAATTTATGTGCATTTCGTATTATCGAATATCTTTTACAACACGTATTATGTGACATCACTGCAACCAGAAAAAAAATTAAAGTTATTAAACAAGTGTAATAATAGATATATCAATTTAGAATGGATGGTTTTGTTAATAAAAAAAAATAATTTGCTTCAGGGTCTATGTTATCTTCGAGATGCTGTATTTATGAACTTTTGAAGGTAGGGAAGGAGAAATTCTTGGAAGAAAATTCTTGGTTTGAGGGATGGTTAGGAATCAGGGGTTCAGTGTGTCCAGGTCGTCCGCTGCCACGATCTATACGAACCCTACTATATTTATTTATTCTTAGTACATTTACTTTACAAAGGTATAATATATTGTCCTCCACACTACGAGTTCACCTGTGTTGTAGAGGACATTTTTTAGTTGTAAATTATGAATTATAAATTGTGAATAGTAAAACAAAAGAGTGTTAATTGCTAATACAAATAGAGAAACAATAAAAATCAAAATATAAAATCGACTTCAATTCGACAAAAATTATAAATTAAAAGTTAAAAAGATTGTAGTCAGTTTCTTGTGTTTTTTTTTGTATTCAATATTATTAGTTGTTTTATATTGTGTAGGAAAAGAATTGTATAGTTCTATCTTTGATTATATAAATGTCTAGATAGAGTGTTGCGCTGTAATTCCTACAAAAGAACAGGCCAGATTTGAAACACTTGTGTGCGTGACACGCACACAAGTATGCGTAACTTATATTGTTGACGTTAAGCGCTTAACGTCACTGTAGGCGTGTTGAGTGATACCAGCTCCCGAGTATTACCCATAAAAGTGGGTAAAAAATATGGTATGACCCATAATTCGTTTAATTTTGAATTCATTTAAGTAAGATAGTTTTCTACATATAATGATATGAATGAAAAAAAAATCATTGTTAAAAGAGATTTATTTTTATTTGATTATTTTTAACAAATAAATAAGAAATACGAAAAATAAGAAAGATACATTCCTAGACGCTGCTAACTGGCCGGCAGGTATCGCTGTGTCTAAATTTAAATTCTTATCATCATCAAATAAAGAAGGTGGCCCACATCCAGGTAAATCTATACCTACTTAAAAATGGCAAAACTATCTTTTAAATACCAAAATGTTCGAATAGTTCATTAATTAAAATAGGTGAATTTTCGAACAATGTTATTTCACAAAATACTGAAGTTATTGCTCTAACTGAAATATGGTTGCAAACCTCTGTATTCGATGCAGAACTGTTGTCCACCTATCAGTACACAGTACATCGCCGGGTCATACTAACATGTCACACTAAACATGTCACACTAAAAAAGACAATGCAACTTTTTAAAACTAACGCTATCGATAGTTATTATTTATTCTTAATGACCTTCCCTTTGAATTTGTTTTTTAAACAGTTTTCGTATAGATTTTACATCCCGGTTAATATTATCCAATTTTGTCTTATAGTGATATCTTAAGGCCAAATATTTTTCCACGACCAATCTTATCAAATTAACTTGATGCAGAAGACCGTAAATATGATCGGTTTTTACTTCGAAATAATTATCGGGAAAATTTAATTTGAAGAACAGGCAACCCTGTAAACATGGCGTCAAAACATGGCGTCAATTGGCGTTGTCCTAAGACCAAATTACATTATTAAAACTGAATTGTTTCTTTAACTAAATGGTTATTTAAAGGTAACTGACCGATGATAGGTAACATTTTTAGTTGTTTTCAATCGTCCTATGTAATTCCTGCATACTGATATAGCGCAAATCGTCATTTTCAAATGTCACACAACACGTGTTTACCGCACAACGATAGTGTCGCCACTGAGCGGACAGGCCGAGCTTATCTGCCAACCTTTGGCATATATTTTTTTTGGCGCTTCGTTACTCGAGCGCTATATCTAGACATTTATATAATCAAAGAGTTCTATAGCCTGGTATCTGTAGCGTTTTTGTCCAAAGGATGTGTTTGTTTTTGGTATTTGTAGTTGGTGAGAATGTCTTAGAATTTTGTGAAGTGTTAAATGTGGATAAGTTCTTGTAAAGGAAAGTAAGTATGTGTTTTGAATATAATTTTTGAATTTTCAGCACTGGGAATTTTTCGAATATGATTGAAGTGGGTGTTTGGTAACTTAAGTATTACTTTATTAGGGTTTTCTGAGCTTTAAACACTGTATTAATGTATTTTTTACTGGCACAGCCCCAGGCAATAATGCCGTATTCCATTATGGATTGTGCAAGTGCGAGGTATATATTTTTTATATCATATATGTTTACCCGGAGATCCCTGTTAAGTCATCAAAAGTAGTGAATCATAGTTGTGAAATATAAAATTGGGATTCAAATTGCATACCCCTAATAACAACTCTTTAACAAATATCTAATTACTAATTATTATGGTTTTATAATTTCCTTTCTCCGAATTTATTTATTTAATATGACTAACGCACAAGAGTTCCAACTGCTCGGATCCAGTGGGACTATGGTATCCCAAAATGGGATATGTTCTGAAAGTTGAAAGACGTGGGGAGGAGAAAGAGATGAAAAACTGAACATTGGGAAATGCCTGGCTTTTCAGATATAGTCACTAAATATGGAAAATGCAATTTTGGATAACGTAACGATTCTTAATATTGAACTTTCACAACGCCGTTGCTCAGATTTTCTTCCATTATGGAATGTACCTTATGATTGTACATTATTAGGAAGTTACTCACACTTTTAAAAATAGTGAGCAAAAGTCTGTAAAAGGCCAAAACTATAAGCATTCATATTTTGATCATCAAATAGCAATGACCACAAGCCAAATCTTAATCCATATTTTGTCAGTTGACTCGAAAAAAATTATTTAGTTTTAAACATTTTATTTTAACAATTTCTGAAACAATTTCAAACAAAATGGCCCAAAACAAATTTATGTGTTAATATTGTAATTATGGCAAGCCACAAAGTAAATAAATTTATATACACGTGTAGCAAAGTACTGGCCAAGCCATTTAGTGAATTATTTAATGTTTTTATAACTTGCAATGTGGCGGTTGATAACACCAAGCACAGCCGAATTCTGGTTCGGATCACAGCTACAAATCATTCCATTTCGAACTTCCTGCCTGTCAGTTGCATTGCTAATCCCTTCCATACTTTCTGAATATAATTTGTTTCATGTCATTATGTTTTCAACATTATAAAATAAAGTGAATCTCTGTTAATGTACCACAGGGATCGGTCCTTGGACCTCTATTGTTCATACTCTATATTAATGACATGGTGAAAATATTTTCAAAATGCAACGACTATTTGCCGATGATACACTAATATACTTAATTGGAGATAACTATGAAGAACTAATACACATTTTAAATAATGAACTAAATGATGTATCAAGATGGCCAAAAATAAATACCTAAGCTTAAATTAAATACAAAAAAGCAAAATGTATGGTGATTGGATACAAGAAGACATCCAGTGAAAGCAAAATTAAAATTGATGGTGAAATTATTGAAAAGGTTACTGAAATGAAATACTTAGGAGTTATATTAGATTCCAAACTAAACTTCAATAAACATGCTGAATACACCCAAAAGAAAATTGGCAAAAAAATATCTTTTTTGGAAGAATTCGGCCAAAATTTTCTAGAAAAACTGTAATCACCATACACTATTCAATTATTGCTCCACACTTCAACTACTGCTCAAGTATACTTTTCCTATGTAACGAAAGAGAACAAAATAAGTTACAGATTCAACAAAACAGAGCAATGAGAAAAATTCTTTGACGAAACAGATTTTCAAAAATTATTAAAATGTTAAAGGAACTAAATTGGTTGATCGTGAAACAGATGCTGACCTTGAACACGATGGTATTTATCCAAAAAATATTGAACAACACGTTACCAAAATATTTCTCAAATAAAATTGTATACAATAAAGACATTCACAGATATAACACAAGGATGTGCAAGGAAATTAGGCTACAAAAAAAGTACAAAGCGAATACGCAGAACAGTCTACTGTACAAGGGAATGAAGTTATATAACACACTGCCAGAAACTTTAAAGTCCACACCAATTGGAAAGTTCAAGATGTATTGTAGGAGCTACATAAAACTTGAAAAAATATAGTGAATATGAAATATTATAATCAATTAGAAATTTGTGAACTTAAATATACAAATTACTTAAATAAAAAAAATAAAAATAAAATTATAATTATTAATAATTAATTAATATTCTCATTTAACTTTCTTGACACATATAGTTTAAATCCTTCTTCATATGGGTTGAAATAAATTTTCAATTTATAACTAAAATCGTGTCTGGTGGTGGGTATCTGGAAAGTTGAATTTTAAACTAATTATATATTGTAGGTCGATATACTAGAAATGAGTTAAGTGAGTAAATAATTGCTTATCCTCGTCATTATTGACAGCTTTCAACTGGTAATTATAGTTGAATGTAAGATTATGTAAGGAGTTGATGTTAAACCAGCTCTCCCTTAGTATGTTTTGCATATTAAAATAAACAAGTAAAATACATACATATATTTACTTATAAAAAAACCTCTAAATTGAAAGTCCAATAAATAGATTAAATACCTATTTATTACTTAATACAGAATTGTGGTATTTTTTCTCTGTTAACCAAAGGGCTAAAAGAGCATTTGATGGCTTCATCTACCTCTATAAAAAACTCACGAATTATTCCACAGTTTAGGCTTCACGCCTCTAGAATTAGTTGATAATTAAATGCCAATTTTTAAGACTAAGACTTTATTTTATTTTCAAGCGCCGATCCGTGAAAAATGACGGGATATTATAATTGTCAGGTTTGTGAAACTGAAAACATTCGTAAAAAAATAGTCTAAGGATCATTGATTTTCAAGTGAAGAAATTTACCTTTTAAGCGTCAGTAATTATATAATTACTATTTATTGGATAACAAACACCCCTGTCATCGATCACCGGAAGTGGTTCTTAGACTTAGGGGTGCCCGGGTTTTAAGTTTTGACGGCGACTTCGTTGGCGAGGCGAATCAAGAGAGACTGGTTGAGAGAGACCTAACCCAGACCTCTCCAGCCGGACTCTCCCGACCCATCGATATTACACCACAGTGGGAGGGATGAACTCGTACGTCCGATACTCCAGGACAGATTGACCCCAATATCCCTTCCAGTCCCTCACACCCTTTCCTTCGTAGAACATCCTCTTCATCCTTTCCTCAAAGACCCTCCACATCCTCAAAAATGACATAGACCCTGTGGGATTTTTTCCTCAGGGCCTCCTGCGTGGAGCTAATGTAAAAAAAGTTAACTTAAAAAATTACACGTTATATTAATATATATTTTTGAGATAGCTTTTCTAAATGAATGAGTACGTGTGTACAAATGAAATAGCTATATGAGAGCTCTAAAGTACCTAAATCCACTGGAACTATTTCAGTAAAACTGCATCTGAAGTCTATTACTTCATATAAGCATCTGTCAAACATTTAAACAAAACCAAAACCAAATTTTTTTGGAACTTAATGAGTAAAACCTTAAAATGTAATATTTAATTACAATAATGTAATATAATAAGACCATATTAGCGACTCTCTCAGAAGATAGATAGGGTCGAATTAGCTCAGTTGTAAAACAAAGCCCCGGCAAGGCTGAGGTCCTGGGTTCAATTTTTGGACGGGACCGAATCTTTTTCTGTTTTAAATTTTCGTTCGTGAGTCGTTAATATTGTATTAATTCCATTTTTGTCTGGTATGATTTAGTATTATCAATATTCAAAGTTCAAGAACGTGAATAATTTACGCATTACGCAGGAGTATTTTATTTTTTTATTTATTTTTTAATTTTTTATTATAGCGACTATATAAATTTTTTTTACATACAAAATGTAATGTGAAATTAAGTATAAAATATTGTATTTCTTAGTCCTCCTCACTAGGGGGTCCTGTGCCGAGGCGGACTAAAGTTATTTAAATATAGTTCATTTGTCTTCTATGTCGTTTTTAGCGTCTTCGCTAGGGTTTTCTCATTACCTCTTTAAGCCATATTTTTATTCTTGATTTGCATTCAATTGGATTTTTTATTAGTTTTATGTCTTGGGGAAGGATGTTATGGAGTTTTGTTGCAAAGTATGTATAGTTTCTTTGTCCAAAAGTGGTTTTACATCACACATGCACCGACAACCGAAATTAGTTTGTTTAATTTCACCAGTATTATTAGCCTTTATTTTCATCACCTTGCTTCCCTTTCTTTTACCTATTTGCAGAAATTAATTTTATGTTATTTTTACATTTTGATTCTTCGTTCAAAACGACAGAATTTTTTTGAAATGAAAACTTATTTAGCTGCGTTGTGATTTGAAACTCTATGAAACGAAAAAGCGACACTAAAAAGAGACAAAACACTTATAGGATTTAGCCTGCATGAGAATGAAGTTGAATAATCGGTCTCCTCTTTGTGCGGTGCTTCGTAGCCTCCTTGTCTACTTTAGTTTTCTAAAGATTCACTTTTAGCGCGTGTGAACTGCACACAATTTTTTTATCACAGAGAAGCTGATAATAAATACATTTCTATACTACGGCATAATAACTGCAACCAGTTAGTAGCTGACCGGACAAATGCGTCGGTTTCCCAACCAGGCATCGGGGGTTTAATTGCTCTTCTAGCTAATCTATTTTCGAGGGTAGGAGTTTGTAAAAAAGAAACAAAAGGACACACGAGGAGAAAGAAGAAGTCAGAAAAAATCAAGAATTATTATCCTAAAGACTTTACGGTTAAACTGTAAGAATCCGCTAAGAATGCAAGTCGTACGCCGCGCCTTACTCAAACCGTTTTCGCGCGTGGAGTTTGTATAAAATCTACTTTTAGTTTTAGTATTAGTAAAAGAAACCGATTAAAGCAATGCCAAAAGATGGCGTCACTTACGTTAACATCTAGAATGAGGAGCATCACCAGGCAGTCGTAAGTACTACTCGATTCGTAATTTCATAAATCTCTCCGAATATAGAGAGATTGACGATAATATGATTATTATTGTAACTGGCAGTTGTGAATAATAACACCACGCGTCTAAACATGACGGTGTTGCCTGTCGCGGTTACTTTGTCCCGGTAACTAAATGTCACTGAATCCCAGTGGATCCGAAGAACCGGCTATTTCTAGAACCAGTTCCTATCGGATTTATAAAATGTTTACCAACACTCAAACGAGGCGAATCCGAATCAAAAGTCACCCACATGCCTAGCAGCAAAAACCTGCGGAAGGAGTTTTTAACTGCTAGTAAAACATTAACAGATTTGTGGACTTTGTGAAAGAGCATCTTAAAACAAAATAAATCTCAATTGTTTAATAGTGTTCGTATTCACCCTGTTGGCTGCAATAACGTAAGTAATACAGTTGCAGTTTTTTGACTGATGATGTTCTTTCGATTACAGGCTGAAAAATGACTTGTTAACGCTCAACAAGCCGAGCCAAGTGGACTCATGTGATGTTATACTGGTTTAATAAACCACCACCTTAAATCTATCTCCATGGCAACGCGAGAAGCGTCATCTGATGGCGGTTAATCATCATTATCGAGGAGATAAATAAACTTGATATATAATGATATTATCTGTCCAAGGAGACTAACAGTACCAAGTTTTTAAGGTTAGTAGAGATCATTAAGTTGTGGTTTAAGATAATACCAAGAGACAGTTCACTTCGCCACTATCTTAAGACGAAGCTTAGTGATAAATCACTATTTTTGATTAATCTTTACTAGAAATTGGTTCACATTATAAATACAAAAAATAAGCATTGCATGCATTGAAAGTTTTACTATCGTTTCCCTTGAGTAAAAGTTAAATTAAATAGTTAAGTACTTTACTAAAAATAAAAGCGTAAATACTAAAAAAAATGGAAGAACGCACGTAAGAAACAAATTTAAAAATGCGCTTTCACGGCTAAAGAAGTGTATAAGTAGTGGGCCTTCTGCATCCACAAATATAGGTACTAGGCATAAAAATCGATTGGCTAATTGAATCTAGAAACGGCCTATTTTAGCGCAAAAGTGTTTTTTTAAATTTATTTATTGAATAATTTTATAAGAAATATAAAAGTTGATCAAGGCTATTATCTGTGTTTCCCTCGATCAACTTTTATCTTTCTTATAAAATTATTCAATAAATAATTTCTCGGCCGTTTCTAGATTCAATTAGCCAATCGATTTTTATGCCTAGTATCTATATTTGTGGATGCAGAAGGCCCACCACTTATACACTTCTCTTAATGAATGAATGACCGGTCGGTGGCTGACGTGGCTTCGCGTTTGGGTCCCACCCAGGTCCCGTAATCGTTTCCTCGGCTGGCTAAGTCCAGCATCACGACACAAACAACATTTTCCGCTTACTGTGGTTGTAGTAGGAGATTTTCAAATATTGTCGGGTTATTCGTTACCCGGAAATGTATGTCTTTTTTTGAAAAAATCGAGTGCAGTTCACACGCGGTAGAAGTGAAATTTCACTCACACAACCTCAATCAGTAAAACCTTGAAAAGTGGGCTAACAATCAATTCTCTCGCAAGCTAAATCTAATAGATGCATGTGTTTGTCTCTTTTTAGTGTCCTTTCCGTTTCATCGACTTTAAAATCACAATGGTGCTAAAGAAGTTTTACTTTAAAAAAATGAAGAAAATGTTGCGTACGAAACACAGACTCAAACGAACTTGAAAAGAGAGTTGCAAGCCTTTAACTTTTTAGTAAAATAATATTCGACGGATTTATGAGTTCGTAAATGTTGTTTTTTATATTATTATTCAAGACACAATAAAACAATAAAATATACGGTAAATATAAATAAGGGTAGTTGTCAAAGAGTTGCACCCGCGATTCTAACATCACATTGCGGGTGCAACCAATTTGACTCAACGTTTATTTCAATTCAGCTAACATTATACTCTTGAAAACGATTGACTTAGGTTTGCCATTGATTTCTTCTTTCTTTGACAAAGTTTCAAAACTTTAGTACTTTATTTCTGTGAACAATACAAACATTTATATCTTTTTGCATCGCGGGTGCAACAAGCTAACGGTGACTTCTTGTAGTCAATGATGTTTAAAAAATAACAAAAAGTACTCACATCTTTCGACACATAAATATTATCACTACACGTTTAGCAGCAAAATATAACCTCAAACTATCGGTAACAGCTGTTTCGCGCCAGTGTTGCACGGTGTGATTTTGCAGTTTACGTATCGATTCTTCGAATGAAAATGTTACCAAGCGCGCCAAAAATTTCAATAAAAAGTAAAATCCATTTTTTTTTATTATCATATATTGACTTTCTTCTTTGCACTCATATCAAAGAAATGAACAAATACTGCGATTTAAAAAATAATGTCGAGAATCGTCTACAGCGGAATCGCCTTTTAACAACGAAATATTAAGATGAAATTAAATTGTTCATTGAAAATTAATTGTATCGGGATCACAAAATATTTAAAAAAACTGTTATAATGAATATAAGTACCTACTAGACTGCTGTGAAAATGTTTGATAAAATACGACATTTTCAAAATAGATCAAAAATCTCTTTACATCTGAAAAGTAGCGTAATATAAGGAAACACTGATTTTTTCAAACCTGTTGTAACACACTAAGATTAACACAGAATTTACACCCAAGATGAAGCATTGATGCGAACCGGAAAAGTTGTTGTAATAAACGTAAATTAAACAAATAATAATTGTGAATAGCATTCATTGAAGGCAACAGAATTATATAATTCCTATATATATATATTATTTATAGCCTATAATTGCATGAAGGAAAAAAAACAAATGTCTTTATATTAGTATTAAGCTTACTAGCATAAACCATTTATGGATTTCCGTGCGTTTTAAGTGTGTTGTAAGTTATAAGCCTGAGATATGTTTGTAAGTCTTTTTAGCAATTTAGAATTAGTCTTTCTTGATTGCCGCGGTTTGAGTTTGCTCTATAAATATTTTAACAAGACTAAGTTTATTCCCACACCGCATTTTCCAAACGAGTTTTTTTCATACTCTATAAGATCTCTTGCTGAATATTAGCAAATAGTTATATTTTATTCATCTACTTATCATTATCAACAACTGTTGAAAATGACACAGAGATTCCTCAAATGGTCACAGGCATCATTAAAAATACAAACAGGTATCTCAGTCGATATTATGACTTGATGAACATGACGTTTTTCGCAGACATTATGTTATAATAAAGCTCATTGCTTTTTTATATGGACAGATCACTTACGAAGCTTACCTGCGTAGGGACCTAATTATCTAGTTCAGTGTTCCGCAAACTTTTTGTGTTGAAGGTACACCTTCCAAGTCAAGAAATTTTAGAGGTACACCAAAAAAAAACAGTATTTATTTAAAATTTATTATTATCAAAATCAACATACTTAACATGAAATATGTTTAATGAGAAATGTGAACCTGCTTATCCAAGCACAGGAGATCAAAATTTGGAACACTGACTCGTTGATAATGCTGCTCTCATCTCTTCCTCGATTGTCCTGAAGCGTTCTCTGTTTTTAAATTTAATCGTAGTTTTTGTATTGATTAAAACCCCAATTCGCATAAGTCGGTCGTGCCAAATGGCAAGAGAACTGCAACAGAAGTTTTGAAAGCAGTGGATTAACATTTTTTTATATGCTGCCCAAAATGTGCTAGCTCTGTTCCGGAAAATTGTAGCTTTAATGTCAGATCAGTGTGTAACTCCGTAAATTCTTTTTGCTCGTTTATTGGTACGTTTCCAAGTAAAATGCTATCGTTAGAATGGATTTCGTACCCAGTCTATAGTCTATTCCCACTTAGGAAAATATGAGTTAATTTTTTCTGCTAACAGCTCCAAGTGTTCCAATATCAAAGCCTCCAAATTTTTTCTGAATCGGCAGCCTTGGTATTTGGAAACATTTTATTACTTGCATTGGTGGCGTGGCTGATCCATAAATAGCGCGAAAGCTTTCAATATTATCCGATGACATTAAAATATTAGAATTCCTGCCTTGCCTTTTTTGTTGAGTTCATTTAAATGACAAGTTTTGACATTTGCAAGTTTTGCTACCTAAAATCGTCTGGGTCTCACTTTGCGGTGAGGCACACCACCTAATGTCCACGGTACACCGTGTGCCGTGTGCCGCGGCACACACTTTGCGGAACACTGATCTAGTTAACTGAAATCGATCTAATTTTAATTTTGATATACCTTCAAAGCTAAACGCGTATGAGTAACGAAAAAATTATTGCCTCACTGTAGCACATATTTATTAGCAAAAAGTATATGATATCTAGGCCGCATTGCTTTCATGATTAGAGGCAAATAAATTAGGCGCAAATAATAGCTTGTAGGTGGAAGGGAAAAGAGATGATTCAAAAATACATCTATCCCTTTTAATCTTATTCTATCCAACAATCTTGTCGTGTTATTTGACTTGTCAGTTTTGATTTATCGAATGGGTTAACCTTCGGTATGCATACCGAGACGCAAAACAAAACTTTGGGTGCCAAGAAGGGTGAATCCATGACCCCACGCTTTATCATTATAGTACCATTCATGTGTCTCATGAAATAATAATTGTAACATAGTTAATTTTCTAAAAAAATACCTTCAATCATCAACGAACGCACCCTTTGACTAGAAATCTATCGGGTTATAACGATTTTTTATTTATTTTATTTAAAAATAGCTGGTTGCTGGCATGCGTTGATATGCAATTTAATAAAGAAATTGTTTCTCCCTGCGTATCCTTTCCCATTCGTCCCGTTCCCCTTCCGCCTTCCCTTCCTCTCCTCTCCCTATCTCCTCACCCTATCTCCTAACTCCCGTCTTCTCCTATCGCGTTCCCACTTCGATTCCTCCACTTTCCCTCTCCCCACTCCACTCCCCCCTTCCCCCATCCCGCGAAACCCTCTCCCTAGTTCCCCACCTTCCAACCAGGTTCCCCTCTCCCCTCCCGTACGCGCCTCCCCATTCCAGCGAATCCCCCTCCCGAGTTCCTCACCCATCTCCCGAGTTCCCCTCCCCCCTCCCGCATTCCATACATTCATTCCCGGTACATTCAGTTTCCAAACAGCTCTCGTACCACCTATTGCAATTTTTTTATAGAAGTTTCATGATGCCAGAGCTCGTTTATGTTATTCTGATGTATGAGCTACATTATTGTAAAGTTTTATTAAAATCCATTCAGTAGATTTTGCGTAAAAGAGTAACAAACATACATCTATACAAACTTTCGCCTTTTGATAAATATTTAGATATATTTAGATATATATATAGATTTACATGAGCTCAGGAGGAGGCCCTGAGGAAAATAATTTCCTGAGAGCCTATTTCATCTTTTAGGATGCTGTGTGGAGGGTTTTTTTAAGGAAAGGAAGGAGAGGAGAGTTCTGAAAAGGAAAAGGGTTTAAGGGGTTGGTAGGAATCTGAGGTTCAGTGTGTCCTGGTCATCTTCCTCCAATACCTAAACAAACCTCATCCCATGAATCCGGGCACCTCTGCTAAATCACCAAACGTAGCGAACCACTTGTGGTGACCTATGGCAAAGGTGTTGGTTATCCAATAAAGATTCCCGGGGCGGCGGTACCCATTCCCGCCTCCAAAATTGAAAATATACCTACAAATATTATGTACTTAGTTAAGTCATATATAATAACTTGGTACTTTGGTACTTTCTGGCAGTCAGACCGCGGCATATATTATCCGTAAACCTTCACGTCGCTTCAGCGCGAGTGAGTGCGAAGGCTCGCCTCACACAAAAGCTGAGGGAATAAATAGAATGGCGGAGCTTCACCAAAAACGTGAATAATTAAAAAACTCGTCTTTTTAATTTTTCTTTCTTCTGAAAGTCTTCTGAAAGATAATCTATTCAATTATGAATTGAGGATCTATCAATCATTTTTTTTTCAATCAGTATTATCACATTCCATTGGCTAATTGTTTTGTTTCTTTCTAACCTGATTCTTTGAACATCTGATTCCCGTTCAAAGGTAATCTAGTAAAAAACTAATCCAATTTTACTAATAGGAATTTGTACGGATGTAATTTAGATAACATTATTAAAAAAATCGACCCCATAACCTTGAATATACTTCCGTCTGGCCATTTTATGTTTAACGTAGATACTAACTAGGTTTATTATTAATAATTCCAATACCAGTATTAATTTTATGGTCCCATCAAAGATATTTTAACTGCGTTAATGACGGCCGGCGTAGTCCAGCGATAAGGCTCTTGACACGCACTCTGAAGGTCGCAGGATCGAATCCCGGCGTGGCAAATAAATTTTATTTGATTAATTTGTGTTATTTCACAATTTATTCATTTAAAAATAATATATAGTAAAAAAATAATATTATATTTGCGGCACGTTCCAGAGTGGAAGATACTCCCAGTTACGCCCTGGTGTAAGACCACCATTCAGAATTGAAACGTTGCTTGAAATGGCCTTAGCCGTGTTTGGTGACCAGATCTGAATAGCCAGGTATTACCCCACCTTCTTCTTCTCTATTTCCTTCCCCTCCCCACTACCTTCAGCCTCACTACATACCCCAATTGGGGTTGCCATAGTCCCAATCTGGCTCCAGACTGGAGCGGTTGGGACTCTTGTGCGGTATTCATGTAAAAAAACAGGTGCAAGGCAATGCCATGCCCTGACTGATGTTCGGTACAAAAACGATTATAGTTTGTAGATTATTGTATTTTTTTAAACTGCAGGAAGTGCTAGTTAATACTGTTTTAAACGCTTTTGCTACGAATAGTTGATATAGTAATAAACGTATCAAATATAACATGTTATTTTATATTCTTTCTCTTCTTTTTATTTCCTCTTTTTATTTCATCAATTTTCTTTCTTTTTTGTACAAATCATGTTCCACATGTTCATACCCATAATAATTTGATTGTCTTACAACGGGAATACTCTTAGTTGATCAAAATTCAATTTAACAAAAAAAATCAAATTTAAAATTTTGTCAAATTTTTTTAATAAATTATGTATATAAATAATACATAAATCTTGTGCTAGATAAATAAATGTAAACTTGATCTTAATTTTCAATCTAGGTACATAATTCAACAAACGGGAAGCTGTGAACAAATTGTGTTTTTTTTAAAGAGATTTTAACAAATATTTTGTAACTACTTAAGTACTTTTTTTTGCTGCCATATAAATTTAAAAAAAAAAAAATCTGTTTGTAGAGAATAAACTTTATTGGTTTAATCTGAATATAACAAACTAATCTGAATATGGTTAATAATAATAATCTTATCCTGACGAAGAAAATTTAGTTTTAGAAACATGTTGATAATATTGTATATATTGTGGTATTTACAAAGTTATTTGTTTTTATTTAATTAAAAATGATACCTTCTTCTTTTTCTTGTGCCCTGTCCATTCAATGGACGTTGGCTATCATTTTGGCTACGCGGACTATGTTTACTGCGGCCCGGAACAGCTCTACAGTAGACTGGCCAAACCACTGTCTCAGGGTTTTCAGCCACGAGGTTCTCCTTCATTCTGGGCCCCGTCTTACATTATGAGATGCAAGATCTTGTACTTCTCTAGATGTCTCATCACATGTTCAAGAAATTAAATTTATCGGATTTTTATAGTTTTAATAACCTTTTTCTTTAGTCATCCGAACCATAATAACATTCTTCTTCTTTGCGTGCCGTATCAGGTCCCCCCGACGTTGGCGATCACTCTTGAGAATGTCTCTCTGTCTTGCGCTGCCCGGAATAGCTCCTCCACACTTCTAATGCCGGTCCACTCTCGTATGTTACGCAGCCAAGACATTTGTCTCTTACCAGGCCCTCGGCGACCCTCTATCTTGCCTTTCAATATCAAATGGAGCAAGTGATACTTTTCCCCTCGAAGTATATGACCCAGATATGAAATTTTCCTGATTTTTATTAATGTAAGCAGTTCTCTATCTGCTCTAGCCCGCCTGAGAATTTCTGTGTTGGTGATCATGTCGGTCCATGGGACCTTGAGCATTCTCCGGTGAAGCCACATTTCAAAAGTCTCTAACCTGTTCATGGTATTTACTTTCAAGGTCCATGTTTCACATCCATAGAGCATGACCGACCACACATAACATTTTAGCATTCTCTGCCTTAGTTTTAAGCTGATATTGTCATTGCAGAAGAGGGATTTCATTTTAATGAACGCAGTTCTTGCTGCTTCAATTCTGCATCTAACCTCCACATCTGGGTCAATAGTCTCCTTGAGAATACTGCCGAGGTAATCATAATAACATCTTCATTCGTAACCCTGTCCATCCAGCTTATTTTAAGTATTGTTCTGTAGATCCACATCTCAAATGCCCCAAATCGCCTAATTAGTTATTCAGTAAGCGTTTATGCTTCCATTCCATAAAATAATATTGAAAACACGTAGCATCTGAAATCTCAAAATGACACCACAAAATATATTTGGAAAGCTCTGCAAATATTTCAGGTTACACATAATAGGGTATCTACAGTTTCAATTATTTTCTCAGCAAATCGGTTTAACCGGTAATAAATCAATTTCCAAAAATCAAAAATACAAAAAGACACCTTTAAAAGTATTGAAATTTAGAATCGTGTAAACAAGTCATCATAGTTGTCACAAAAATAAAACTTAAAACACTTGCAGAACTTATGATAACATTTTTAATATATATTTTTAAATTTAATGGAGTTCGACGAATTACACAAGAAAAAAATTAATATATCGCATCTTTTTGTAGAATTCTAAATACATGGTGTAATTTTTATTTTTTAATCTTAATTTCCCGGTCACAGAGAATATTGGTAATTTTTTAAATCATGTTTAAAATCCAACACCCACTTTCATAGCACGTTAAACCCTGTTTTTCACTCGTATTAAAAATTGACGTTTAAATTGACGTACGAAGTTACCACTCGAATAAAAGTTGTCGATTCATTGATGCCACCTGCACAGCAAAGAAGAAAAAATACCATTAAACGTGAAGTAATGAATGGTACCTCTTTGTTTTAATGTTTTGTTTATTGATAAACTGAATAATTTCACGATTAATTCATTCATTCCTCATATTATGACTTATTCAATAACCACTGATTTAAACTTCCACAGAATTTAAATTCATCAAAATTCAAATGATTTTATCGACTGAAACTTAACTAAGATCGATTTCAAATTGATTAAACATGCGTAGCAACATTTAGAAACAGACGTTTGGAAACCAAAAATTGCTCGAACGGTTTCTAACTACAGCCAGATTAATTGGAGCGGACTTGTTGAAAAACTAGTAATTGATTAATTGAATATAAAAAGTTGCCTTGTCTCAAAATATTACAGAGCGTTGACCCTAATGTGGGCAGAGCTAATGGACATGGTAGGTAAGTTTAACCACAGGGGTGGACTGGAAAGGCTTTTTTTACATTATCCACACAGGAGGTTCTGAAAAAAATAAATTCCCTCAGGGTCTACATCATCTTAGGGGATACTGTGTTGAGGGTATTTTTAAGGAAGGGAAGGATATGAAGTTCTGGGAAGGAAAAAGGTATGACGGGTGGGTAGGAATTTGGGGGTCAGTATGTCCAGGAGTGATGGACGTTAATATCTGTGCCTCCAAAAGCGGTGTATGGCGATGGGTCTAGAGAATCCAGCTGGAAAGGTCAAAAGGCCTCCCTCAACCAATTTTTCGATCCGGCCCGCCACGCAGCAGGTGGACAGACGCATCCGCCGCCAAGACCTGGACAAACCTCCCCCCATGAATCCGACCACCCCTAAATCACCAAACGTAGCGAACCACTTGGGTGACCTATGGCAGAGGTGTTGGTTATCAAGTAAATGGTTCCCGGGGCAGCGGTGTCCATACCCGCCTCCCAAATTGAGGTGATCGATATTCGTCACGTACCTGGTTCCACGTGTTTTCATTACCCGACAAAAAATCCCCGAAGAAACATCCCCCACAAAACATCTACTAAAATCTAACCTAACCTAACCTAACCAAACCTTACCTAACCTAACAAAAAAAAAATCAGCGTAGTGGAGATTACACTTTCTCCTTGAGATATTATGTCATGACAACTGAAAAACATTTAAAAAAAAACACTGTAAAACAAATTCAAACCAAAATGCTTGCCTTATAAGACTGTGTTCAACATATAATAACATTCTCTCTGATAGATATACTCGTACCTAGAAATCTTCAATGGTGACGAAACTAAATATAAAATTTTTATCAAAAGTGTATTAAAAATTTATTAAATGAGTACAAAACTGCATAAATATAATGATATATATGTAATGACATATATTATGTTCTACCTACCTCCTTTTATAATAATGCAATAGCTTTCTAGATACACAATATACATAATGAGGAAATCTGTGATTGGTTTCTCAATCAGGTAAATTATACATGTATAAATTAATCAAACTGTAAACTGTTGATTTCCCTAAAATAAATAAAATCGAGTGTGCTTTAGACCACACGACTGAAGTAAGACTTCACTAACTTATATCTCCCTCTCAACTTCCGTTCGCCTCGCCCGACCGTTCGTCTCACCCGATCACACTTTTCATATCGCACTCGTCACGCATTTTCCAGCTTGCCCAAGTGAAGTTTAGGATTATTTCATGTAGGTATTGTTTTAACTTATCTGTGGAACTAATTTCCTGCTCACAAGCTACTTTAAGTAGCTTAGCGGGTGTAAATTCCCATTGAATGTAACTTTTATACAATAATAAAAATTTAGAAAAGCGTGCTTAAAGACCCGGCCGTTCGCCTCGCCCGATCATACTTTTCGTAACGCTCTCGTCACGCATTCACCAGCTTACTCCCCAAGTCAAGCATGCGTAAAGAAGTTTTACTTCGATAAATAGTTTTGAAATTAATGTAACTCAAAAATACCTGTTTTATATGCATTTCTAGTTCGCCCCTGTGCGCGATGCAGCTGAGAGCCGAGTTCTCCGTTAATTACGACGACACATGATATAAATCAATTTATGCTCAAACGGCTGATCTAAATGCCAACCAAATTTATTATACCTGGCTATTTCCTAAATAAAATTACCTTGGCATAAAAATGAATTAAAATCTTCATAAACGTTCTTATAAATATTAAACAGACATGTTATGTAAGCGGAAAATCTAAATAATACGTAGGAAAACAATCTGCATAGATCGATGAAATTGATATGATATCGTCGCATTAATTCGTAGACTGCGTAGCTCCAAATTTTTGGAAAATACGTTTTTAATGCCATTTGGTGTTAAAATTAGTCCTGCATCGACTAGTAAAACTCGCAAATTTTAAAAATATATATCTTTTTAGATAAACACAAATTAGGAAACTGCGTAACACCATGGTGCCATTTTTACTCGCGAATACTTCGAAACTCCTAATCCACATACTTTATTTTATTTACCATTTCAGGTCTTATTATTTAACTTCAAAATTATTCGTAGTATTAGTATTGTGCTGTTATGCTTTGTGTATTAAGTACTATTATATTTATCCTGTTATTCTTACAAACTGAGACTAAATATGAAAGTCATTTAGGATGTTACCGAGTAATTCATAAAATAAATATCGCAGTTCTGTTTTGTTGTGTTTTATTTTTTTAATGTAAAATTCCTATCTCCCAAGTCATCAGCTAGTTGTTCATAAAACTGTTGACAGAAAAGTACGTAGCTATCTTTGTAAAATACGTATCTCCATTCTCGGTTTTTATGTAAACTTCCTAACTCCGATTTGAAATAGAAAGCCTTAACTTACAAAAGTTAAATGATTGAAAATAAATTTCGAAATATATTATGTGTTCGGAAAATAAATAAAAACAATGACCCGTCTTTAATTTTTTTTTATTACGAGGTTTTTTGTGCCTCCTGTAAAATTTGACATTTGGTGGTTAAGCATTCTACGAATTAATGCGACGATATGGAATTTTATTAACGAGCAAAATCATACATGTCTTTATTTATCTACTGACGAGGTAAACGTACGTAAAAAAATCAACGTAAAAACTATCCTCATACATTTCTTTAAAAACAAACATGTGCTTTAAGAAAAAAAAACTTAAGATTTACACGTAATTCCAACAAAGACATATTGCAAGTTCCATCGCTCTCTTCCACCCTTGGTCAACGTAGCTTTAGATACTTTGCCACGAAAATATTCAACATTCTCCCAGAAAACATCAAACTGAGTCAAACAGAGAAATAATTAAAAAAATATGTTAAAATTTGGATATATTCTAATGATCGAGCCTATACAGATGCTCTCACCCAAACGCCCTGTCATTGACAGTTGTTATTGTGGTAATAACCTTGCAGTTTTTGTATTGTGTATATACAAACAATAATGTAATCTAAAAAAAGTTTTGGCTGTATAGAAACCTACATTATACATTTATAAAAAACCATAGATAAAATTGTGAGAAACAATTTACAAAAAAATTCTGCCTCAATACAGGTTCACCTAGTGAGGCAGACTATGCACAACTAAAAATATTGTATAATTATGCTACTTCTGTGTAACCGATCTTACATTACTTTCTACTTGTTAATTTTTTTGTACTGATGTAATCTATTTGTAATCTATATTGAACATGTACTTTTTTAGCTGTAATGTTGCCAATTTCATTGAATAAAGATATATTATTATTAATATTAAATTATCTAACATTGATTTGTTAGCAAAGAAATCGTCGTGAAAAACGTGAATCGAATACGAGTATACTTACTACCGCATCACTTGTTTGGGAGGCGAATTGGTCACTTGTTTTGGTAAAGATAATGATTTTTGATCCAATGATTGTATCCCGTTGACTCGTAAAAAATATTTGCTTTTCTTCAAACAACTGTGAACGAACTACTGTGGTACCTTCCACCCATTTTTTAATTTTTTTTTATTGTTATTAAGTTTATTTTGTAGAACTCAATTTAACTTTTTTTTCTTTTATATAGGTATTCAATAATATTATTATTTAATCTATAAAAACAGTTTATTATACGCAAATCAGAACTTGTTTAAAATAAACTGTTTTTATAGATTAAATAATCATATTATTGAATATATAAAAGAAATAATAAAAAAACAACCTTCCGCCATTGTTCAGAATATCAAAAATTGTTACCGCTAGTCAAGACTTTAATTATGGGTGCAAATATAAATGATTTTTTATCGGTCTTCACGAAAACAAATAAGGTAATGTTTTGTTTTAATACTACCAGACCAGGCCACACGTTGCTGTGGCCAATCCAACGTTTATAACCAACGCCCGCTGCCCGCTGCTCGCTTGCCAGCCCGCTCCCTTTATTTATATATTTCAACCAATTTACACAAAACCTTGACAAATTATATACCTAAAAACCTTCCTCGTAAATCACTCTATCTAGTGATGAAAACCGCATGAAAATCCGTTGCGTAGTTTAAAAGATCTAAGAGCATAGACAGCGGGAGCCACATCATTTTATACTAAGTAAAGATGATTTATATCGTGGACTATCAAAACCTTATTCAGGCTTTAACTTGATCATTTTTCTAAAATACATTTGTCATTGCTTACTATCATTTAGCTATAATTTCCGTTTATTTCTCAATTCGTGTGATGTAATTTTACTAAAGGCTATGTTCATAAGTGTTACTGGACTGTAATAATTTATACAGTTTGAGACTTTTTAGTGGGATACGAAAATACATGGGAGGCCGATAAGGGAACCATTTTTTGTACAACTAACACCCCTGTCACAGGTCACCCCAAGAGGTTCGCTACGTTTGGTGACTTAGCAAGGGTGCCCGGATTCATGGGGTCAGGTTTGTCTTAGTCTTGGCGATGAATGCGTTTGCCCACCTAATGCGTGGCGGGCCGGATCGGGTAAGACTGGTTGAGGGAGAGCTAACGTAGACCTCTCGACCACTGGAATTGGAGGCATGCATTCATACTTCCGTCACTCCTGGGAACACCGATCCCCAGATCTACCCACCCCTCATACCCTTTTCCTTCCCAAAACTTCCTCTTCACCCATTTCATTAAAAACCCTACACTGAAAATCCCCAAAGAGACAGGTGCTGAGGGAAATTATTTTCTTCGGGACATCCTGTGTGGGGAGCTATAGTAAAAAAAATATCTTAATAACATACATTTTTGCCCTCTTTGTTATTGCTTACGATCATTTACCGGTCATTCCCATCTTTTTCTCACATTATTTTTTTGTATATACTCGTATATTACAATACAATAATTACAAAACTATGCTTTCCCGTTTCAGGATAGATAAATTGCACATTTAGTTCATAATATTCTTAACAAAGCAATGGTTTCGTTCAAGATATCACAAGATTACATCAAGACAACTTTTGAGAACAGGATTCATTTGATGTAATATTATTAATAGACAACAGTCATAATAGGCCACTTGCATCAAGTTTAAAAAAAAAATCCGGTTTAGGCAAATATTCTAAGACATTCTGTATATTTTTTTTATTCGTATTTTTGAAATCCAAGCGATTTTTTGAAAATTTCAATCCGTAAAATCAGACCATTTTTTATAAACCGGAAAGACGGGACATAATTTTATGGGTGCTAAAAAACGATAATTACACAGCCGAAAATCATTTTAAAAAAAAAACGTTTTCCACACAAATGGCACAGGAGAATAACGAGGCATACCAAAAATATTACATCTCATAAATATTTTTTTCCTTGATCCATCTTATTGATCATAAATCATTATAATAATCCATGTCTATATTACTAAATCCAATGTAGTATACTTGTTCTTGTAAATTATAATAATAATAATAAATTTGATTTTGTTATAATCAACATCATTACCAATACACCTCTAAAACACGTACAGACAGCATAAAATTTACGGGGTTCTCTTCATAACATCTGCCAAAAAGTCAAACCAAATGATAAGTTCGCAGAGAACAAACAATAAATCTAGTGAACGTTAAATAATGTGAAATTCAGAAATCAAAGTGTAGCCATATAAAAAAAAAAATCAGTGTGGAATTTTACAAAATTAATAGGAACATTTTCGGAGATGGGACATTTTCATGTAGTGACGTCACGTGCCCAAATATTGGATTTATTTATTTAAAAAAAAAAAACTGAACATTCCTAAAAATTTTTTACTTAACATTTTCGTAATCTTAGTAAAAAAATCTATCCACACGATTTTTTCCAAGTCGTTATGAAATCCATGCAAGTGGCCTATTGTTATTTGACTCTAATTTGGGTTCTGTTCTACAGCTTTTGAGGGGGACATGCAAACACCTTCTTTACTTTATAGTTAAGAAGAAGCAAGGCGTAACCTCGTGCAACCATCACTAAAATTAATCACCCCCTCCGTCGATATAAACAGTTCAATGAGAAGCTTGTTAGATCGTAATAAAGAATAAATTATAAATATGGGTAAAATAGATTTCAATAAGAGACACGGCAAATAAATCGCTTTAGCATTCCAGAGATGTCGATCGATTTCTCAGGTGTTATTTATTCGTGTCCAGCGAGAGAATTACACGGCCGCCTGCCAGCCGTGTTATTCCTATGTAAGGTGCTTTCCGTGGTTCCAACAAGTGTAAGCATTAATGCACACATTGTAATAATTCAAACCGTGGCCTTAATTAAAAATGTTATGGAAGCATTGAATAACCGCGTTCCCCAGGGTGGGCCGGTTTTTTTTCGTTTATAAATACGTCTCAACAGATGCGTTTTCGAATACTGGAAATGTTAATATATTCTAAATCACGTACGTAAACAATAAGTTTGTATCATTTGGCAGTACCCCTAGTTTTACCATTTGTATCGTTTTATATGAAAACATCCGTAATAGTATACATATAACCAATACCTAAAACGTATAAATTTGTGCTTTGAGAACTTCAGCTCACCTAAAGTGATATACGCAGATTTGACAAAAAAAAAATTAAGTCGTAAATTAGTCATCCAAAGAGAGTGATTATTTGTCTGTGTGAAAGAATTTCGATAGTTGAAAAAGTTTGAAATCGCCTAAAGGGGATTTTACCTTAGTAATTAATTAATAAAAAGTATTATCGTGATTTATTTTCGGGGTATAATGCCGTGTTGCGCCATATTCAAACATGTAATAATAATAATTGACAGATGTGAAATCGAAGATTGTGGTGATGTGTGTGCTTAAAAAATGTTTTTAATTAGTGTGTTATATGATAACATCAACAACCAGTACACCTGTAGCTAAAATGTATTAAGTTTTTTGTGTTTTGAGAACATTAGCTAAGCTAATGTGATATTACACCGATTTGAAATAAAACTGAAATCCTAAATTCTCATAAGAACTTTCGACCCATTTGCCATCATCTTCCGATTATATTGATCTGTCGAAGAAAGAATTTTGATAATTGAAAAAGTTTGATATCTTCCAAGGTAAGGGAAATTGAACTTGGATATGATTTGAGATTTTCACGGCCAAATTATTATCGTGATTTATTTTTGGGGTATTATGCCGTGTTGCTCTACATTCTTCTTTAGCCAACTTTCTGATAGCATTACAGTCTCCATCATCAAGGCATATGTGTAATAGAAGGTTGTGGTGAAGTGTGTGCTCATGTGTGCAGGTAAATGACGACTACACCAAAATTAAACACAGAAAATTATTTTAAATTATATAATAACATCAGATTGCAGAGGGCCTGGCAAAATGATATTCCATCAGTATACATTAGCACACACTTCACCACATTCTTCGGTTATACATCTGCCCTGATCGACCCTACATTGCTATTTAATTATTATAAGCAATAATTATCAGCTTGAAACACTCATCTACATTGAAAAAATCTTCCGAAAAAAGATACTTGCCGCCAACGGGACTTGAACCCGTGTCATTCTGATTGCCGGTCAGCTGCTCTTGACCACTGAGCTATGGCGGCTTATCTAATACCCGCCAAATAATTCAATATATACTAGTGTTTCATTGAACAATTACTGTGAAGGACACGGGTTTAAGTCCCGTTGGCGGCAAGTATCTTTTCTCGAAAGATTTTTTCAATGTAGATGAGTGTTTCAAGCTGATAATTATTGCTTATAATAATTGTTACCCTTTGTGCTATGCATAAAGATCTTGTCTTAAACGTTAGTTTATCAAATAAAAATAATAATTTGCTATTTAATATTTTTATTTTCACTTAAGCGATTAGAACCAATTTTTTTAAACTACTGAAACCTTAATACATGTATGTACCTACAAAAAATAAAATAAAAACAATACAAATACAGTTTTGTAGAATCACTCTATATATCCCTTATCTCAGCGTCGGGGGAGGGCCAAGCATATTTTTTAATCCGAAATATCACTACTGCTTCAATCGCAACTTTTGTGGTCCCTGAGACAATGTTATCACTTAATTTTATTCACATACCCACAGGCATTGACGGCCCACCCTATTGAATGACTATGTAAACGCGCCTCCACACAACTCCACCTCGCGGCCAGGAACACACGTGTTGAGTTTAATGCGATTTTGGTCCGTGCGAACGATCCATTACAATTTTTTCCCGTCTAGTCAGTATTGCAGGTATTTTGTTTTATGGCGTTTTGGTGCGGAGTTAATTCTCAGTATGTTGGAAATGCGCAATTCGTTTCATGTTTACAGGGAGTTTTCAAGCGAAGTATAAAGCACAAATTAATGTATTTCTTAAACATTGGTAGCTGGTTGCTGACTACAATTATATTGCATTTAATTCTTTTTCCATTTATATTGCATTTAATGTTTTTTGTTTTGTTTTAAATACTTCTTTTATTTTTTATGACATTTTGGTATGAATTGAAATTGGTATGGGAAAAATATTTTCCCCCAGGGCCAATGTCATATTTGGGGATGATGTGTGGAGGGTTTTTTTACGAAAGGAAGGAGAGATCTGGGAAGGAAAAAATGTATGAGGGATGTATACGAACTGTGGGTCAGTGGATCCAGGAGTGACGGACATATAAATGCATCCCTCTCATTGGGTGAGAGGGTCGAGAGACCCCTGCTGGAGAGGTAAAAAGCAGAGGCGGCCTGTGACAAAATTTGCTAGCAGTGCACTTCACAAAAATGGTAACATTAATACGGGGAAATATAATTGATTGATTCACAGAAAACCAACATCAAGTTGTAATCGTATAACTATCAACTCGACTTAACAAACTAAATTGCAATACTTTATTTATCTGTGCTTGGGACTATGAATTTTTATTAACTTTTTCAGTAAAATGAGGGCTATCGTTTACACCACTTTCACCCCACGGTTTACCACCCCCGAAAATTGTACACGGAAAACAAACAAAAAAATGTGTTCAAACGATCACATTCACAAAGCCAAGATGCTATCGAATATTTCATACTTTGTTTTTAAAATCTATTCACAGTTTTTTTCGTTAACCTTACAAACTTGTATTAAATTCAGCAATGGTTTAGGAGAGTCATTATTTTTCAAAAACAATTTATTCGCAAATGAACTAATCTAATTACTTTTGAAGAAATCGACGATGTTTTCATTACCACTCATTTTTTTACAAAGCAAAACTAGCGAAAACCATTAAAATTATGTCAATACTGATCAGTGATCTGCCAAAATCTTGATTTCGAATGCCCGGCGCGCTGGTAGCGCTAATACATAACATTGTTAATTAGTTGTAAATTCGTAAAACCTAACTAATTTATTTCAAACGTTCGGTACCATACCACGTATGTTTAAGGTTTTGTCATAAATCAGAATGCCTCTACGCTAATGCACACGTGTCATATATCTTCACTACTCTAATACGTTTATTTCCGATATGGGTCTCTACCTTTCTTGCTCATTTCACGGTTTCAGGCTATGTAGACTGTCCCAGTAGAAATATCACTTCATGTGACGTCACGTCTCGGTATAACCAAAGATGCACGTGTTGCTTTTGATTATGCGCCGGAGTCTAGTAAGAAAGTTAATAGGTAAGGATATTATAACGAATTGGCGGGAATTCTTCGTGAGTGGATGTACGAATTTACACTTCTGATGTTTGGCGATGTTCGGCAGTGCATTGCACAAATACACTAAGGCAGGGGCCGCCTCTGGTAAAAAGATCTCTCTCAGCTAGTGTCTCCAAATCCGGTCCGTCACACAGTAAGTGGGCAGACAATGTTATGTTCACCACCAAGACCTAGACAATTCTTACCATGTGAACCCGGGCACACCTGACGTAGCGAATCTATGACAGAGTTGTTGAATATCCAATAAATAGTTCTCGGGGCGGCAATGCCTTCCAAATTGAATGAATTTTGTATGTTTTAAAAGTTTAAATGAACACTACAAGCACTGATGAAAAACAGCTACATTCCAGGAGAAATCCTAAATGTACAGCCGAGCAGTGACCTTTTTGTCAATAGAATAAATGAAAATTAGCCAAATATATACTGTAAAAGTGTGTTGATGAATAAATATTTCATTTATTTATTTCTTTATTACATAAGATTTTAGAACGGGAAGCGAAAAAACGCATAATGTAGGAGGGAGGAAACCTGAAAGCCGGCAAATCATTCTACAGCTGACTTGACGAGCATGAGATTGTGTCATAATAAACAAAAATTTTAACAAAAAGTAAAAAAATAATGTCGTATTCTTCTACAGCTTCATAATCAACTTACTTTTTCTACTCATCAATATGTAGGTACGATTGTTATTTTTGGAGTACTTTATACGGAATTTTAGCTTGGGGTAACACTTATTCTAATGCCCTCGACCCCATCATTAAAGCACAAAAACTAATAATAAAAATAATTCTTAAACTTCTTCTCACTACCAGCACTGATACGATTTTCAATACTTTCAACGTTATGGACATTAAACAGCTCTACGCAAAATCTATCTTAGTTTATTTACATAAAAACAACAAAATCCTATACAAACCAACACAAATGATACACAATACCCGAGCCAAAGATAAAGAACTTCTCCAAACTCCCTTTTCTAAAACCACATTTGGACAAAAACACTTTAAATACATAGCTTGCAAACTACACAATACACTACCAGCTACGATTAGACAAACCAAATTAATGACCAAATTCAAACAAGATATAAAGAAATGGATTATAAGTATTGGACGTCACACTATTGCTAACATCTGTAAAATAGATTACAAATAGACAGAATTACCAACTTACGTATGTCCTTACCCATATTAAAGAAATTATAATAGTAAAATCCTATACGTATGATATAACTCCCGAAATAGATTTGATAAGATTTACTACTTTATTCATCTATATAATGCTCTCTTTATGGTATTTACCCACACTTTAAATCATCTTTCTATTTTAATTGTATAAATCAGTATGTATTTTACCTTAAATATTCTTATGGATGATATTCATTTATATACCTCTACGCCTGTCTTAACACAGGTATACCCTAGTGAGACAGGCATCAAATAATGTAATGTAAACGTACCTTTTATAGATAAATAAATAAATAAATAATTTGACCATAACGACGTTAGGGTCAAAATAAGAGATTCGGCCGAGTTTCGTTAATTTGCTCCTAAGAATTGAAGAAATCCGTTACTTTGTCATGGATCCGATAATCAGAACCTAACCAAACTCTCATAAAACTACCCCTGAAGTACATCCTTTCCAATAAAAAAGAATCATCGAAATCGGTTGGCGTGATATTGAGTTATTCGTCCATTTGTTGCGCACATACTTAATGCAAATTTAAGACTTAAATGGTTTTCTCATGGATGCCATTGTCGGAACTGGACCAAATTAAAATGGGACCACACGGGAAGCACCAGCTTTCAAATAAAAAAGAATAATCAATATCGGTTCACTCAATCGAAAGTTCTGAGGTAACAAACATAAAAAAAAAGAAAATAGTCGAATTGAGAACCTCCACCTTTTTGAAGTCGTTTAAAAACAAATAAACAACCGTGTTTGAACCTTGGGTGCCTTCTAACTGTTAATTGGGTTAATGGCACATGTTCTTGTGAGCACCTTCCATTAAAATATCGGTAAAGTATCAGCAAACTCACTTGACGTCCATTATAATACGTAAGTAAAGCGATGAATAATTAATGAAACAAATTAATATAGCTATAAAAAGAGTGGAAACCAGCATGCTAGCTGCATAATAAGGTTAATTTCCCATTAAACATGCTTTTAATGGCTTTATTCTAATGATTAAATTCTCTCCTATTAGATATCCATATATGCATTTTACGGCATAGCTTCATTAAACATACTCGTGTTAAGAGATAATTTATTGATTAAAATTGACGTCTTTTGATCAAACATTTATTTACGACTTGTCGTAAACAAGGTGCTCCAGCGAATTTATTCTCAGGTATTTCTTCAGGAATCGAGTTATACCACCCAAAATAGATCACTTCACGAAGATGCCAGTTTCATGCAGAAACAGAAACCTAAAAAAAATAAAAAAACTTATTTTGTATAAAATCAGGAGTTTTTATTTATTTATTTACCAACCGGTTTCGCTTGGCTCAAGCATCATCAGGTTACAAATAATGATAAACAAGAAATACATAGTGTGTACTTATATATAACTACAGAAAGACAAATTTTAATATTTTTATCTTGTTGTTTATCCATGTTTTTCTTGTTTACTATTGATTTGTACCCTGATAATGCTTTCTACAATTAAAAAAAAATCATTTGGAGATATAGTAAAGTATGGGGTGACGGTGGTAGAAACTAATCATATAAACGGACTGAATACAAAAATTGCCTAAGGGTGGAAATTTGATTCCGAATCAGACAATTCTGGAGTGAATGTACATAAAATTGTCTAAACGGGACGAAATTGCTTAAACAGGTCTGTTCTGGAGAGAAACCCAGCAAAAAAGCTAAAAATCGCCTAAAAGGAGGTTCTGAAATTCGGAGAATTGCGGTTTTACATAAAGAGTGATTTTACATTAAAATGATATAAACCTCATCCTAGCACACATAATTAATTATAACTATTCTGTTTATGTGTATGCGTCTCTTATTTGTACTGTGTATCATATTTACTTTTATTTTACGCATTGCTTATAAGGAAAAATAAAATGATTTTTTACTGCTTTTCATAATTTATGTATGTTCTGCCATGATGAAACGATATAAATTTAATATTTGTTTTTGATAATTTCAAAAACAACTCTCAACCTAACCTAACCTAATCTACACCTCTCTGGTGACAGTGACCTTCCTCTTGTTTTAAAAGTCAATTGCGTAAAATTTCATTAATATTGAAAAGTCTGTGGATTTGTATAAAAATTAAACCCTCAGCCCCTCCACAGACACTCTTCTACACATACATAGATTAGGTACTTAGATACCGTAATGATCCAATATCAATAAAAAAAAGTAAAAATAAACATGTAATTTTACTATAATGAAAACAAATATCTCATTACCAATTAATTAAAAATAATTGTTACTTTTTTATATATGGAAAACTTCTTGAAATTTTAACATAAGGGTTAAGGAACATCTAAGATGTTTAAATAATAATAATTATTCAGAATTTGCCAACCATATTTTTGAAACAAGTCATTCTTTTGATATTAATAAAGGTCTAAAAATTTTACATACTAACACAACGGGTACACAATTAGATAATTTAGAAATTTTAGAAACTAGAAAAAGCGTTTATCGACGATCAAGTATTATAAATAACGAAACATTTTTTTAAAATAGCCGTCTCTTAAATTTATTTTCTTAATAATTTTTACAATTATAATTATTTATTTTGTTACTTAGACTTCCTGTTTTTATTGTTTGTTTTAAAGATTTTTTTATTATCTAAATGCAGTTTTATACATCCTTAAATATTGTTTATATTTAATTTTATATAACTGTTTTTTAGGAGATTTTTAAGTAATTAATCACTTTTTAATATTTTGTCTTTGTTCTTAGTTGTCTATGCTTGATTGTCATTTATTTTTATATTAACAACTTATCCCGATTAAGAAAACATTGTTTTTGAAACATGTCGATATTGTCAATAATACAGTGGTGTAAACTAAGTTATTAGTTTTAATTCTATCAATATTTGCAAAGTTTGAAAAAATACATTTCACTATTCATGTGCAATATCCGTAATCCCAATGATAATGCTTTTCAGAGCCTTCAACAAAACATGCGGATATTTCATGGTATAGGAGTATACCCCGCTAGAGTCGAGTGCACACAGAGTGAATCAACATTGATGGATGGAATTAAGATGCACCCATGAGCAACATATGGTACATGACATGTTGAATAAGATGCACCCATGAGCAACATATGGTACATGACATGTTGAATAAGGACAGCTCCGGTCTTTTATGAAATTATATTAAGAACTCTGTTTTAATAGAGAACATAGGGCTGACTGGCTGGTACATACTTGCTGTCTTGTACTAGTGAAGAGTTGCATGTGCATCTGCATATTCTAGAGTAAAGTAATGCATCAAGTGCGTAAGATAAATCGGTTGCACTTTCAAAAGCTTCGTACGCACAACACCCATGAGCCGTTCCCAACTACTATATAAGTATAAAATGAAGCATCAAAAAAGGCAAAATAAATTAGTCCATGAAATCAATTACTAACGTACCCTGATTTGGGGTCGCCATAGTCTCAATGGCTCCAGACGGGAGGAGTTGGGACTCTTGTTCGGTATTCACTTTAAAAATAACCTGTTGATATTGTAATGAAAAGCTAGGGGAAATAACTATTTTCTTTTAAATATCATATATTATGCAATTATATTTTTATACGCCTGATTAATTTGTCAACAAATTAAGGAGGTGTATAAAACCAAATCAATATTTTCAATAATTGTTGATCTCTTTATAAATTATATGCTTTACGCACCATTTTTTTTAAATTTCAAATAAGGAACTATACAACGCATCCAAAAAGACGTCGCTCCTCAATCACAATTATTTTTTAGAACTTTCTTCAAAGAGGTAGGTACCTAATCAATGCTTGTACAAAAATCCGAATTTTCCAAAAAAAAAAAGTTTTCAGATTTCAAAAAATTGTATTTACCGACCATTAAAACGGCCACCGTGAACCGGAAACGAAACGCACAAAGCAATTTACAGACAGACGAAATGCAAAACGATCCAGTTAACAGGATTTGGCTACGCTTAGTCAATTATTTTTTAAACATCAAATTTACTGACGTTAAAAATACAAGATTGAGTGATTTCGCAGATCACAATAATATGTCCAAGTTTTTACTGTCATACAATATGCTAGTTAATTAGAAATGAACCAGTTTCCCTTTTTATCACGTGCTTGTAGATATTTTAATTAAAAAACCAAGATTTCAAGAACACATTAATGAAGCTTGTTCTGGTCTTGAAGAGTAATATAATAATTGCAACTAGACTTGTTGAATGGAGAGGCACTTAAATGTTTTATAATCGTGTTAGGAACCCATCAGGCGGGTTAACCCCGAGCTCATTAATCTGAGCTTATTAAAGCGCCCGTGTGCCACGGATTGTTTATTTAGGCGGCTGTCTAACAAAGACGTGGCAGACATATATAGGCAGGGGCGGTACGTGACTTTTGTGCAAATTAAAAAATGAATTGTTTTAGTTTATAAAAACGTCAGATTTGAACTGTTTGAATTTAGTCATACCAACAAAATTTTATGTTCCTGATTAACCTTCCTATACTCGCGCGCTGGTCTCTGAGACCGACAAATCAATAATTCGTTATATTCTCAAAAATTAACAAGAACAAGACTCTGAGGTTTTTAGTAGCTTCTTAATTTGTTGTTAGGCATTGTTTAGTGCGGCGCGCGCATTAATGCTGAGTGGACGTGTGACATAATTTACTTTTATTAGTCTTTTAAGTAAAAATTACTACCCAAAAATCCAAAAATAATGATTAATTCTTATTTTTATAATATTTTATTATTCTTGATACTTTCATTTATTAGATTTCAAAGTTTTAATTAACACATGAGAAAGTTTATTTTTGTTGTTAAAGTAGGAGTATAAAATATTTTGTTCTTTTTAAGAGGCTGAGTTAAAAGTCTGTTTCTACCAAATAAAGTTATACTCCCTTCTGTAGGTATAATAAATACCAATAATGCTTAAAAAAATTTAAAATAATGCAGATGAGATGAAATCTTGGTCTGAGACACCGTGCGCGAGTATATTTAATTTTATTTTTATACAATTTGGGAGTCGGGTATGGGAACCATTTATTATATAACCAACACCTCCGCCATTAGTCACCCCAAAATGGTTTGCTACGTTGGTGACTTAGCAGGGGTGCCCGGGTTCATGGAGTGAGGTTTGTTCATGTCTTGGCGGCGGGTGAGTCTGGTCACGTACTACGTGGCGTGTCGTGGCGCGAGGGAGACACCTTTACCTCTCGGAACATCGTCTTGCACTGCAGTGGGAGGGATAAATAGATACGCTGACCCCAAGATTCCTACCCATCTCTCATGACTTTTTCCTTCCCAGATCTTTCTTTCCTTCCTTTCATAAAAAGAACCTCCACACAGCATCTCCAAAGATGACATAGGTCCTGAGGGGAATTATCTTTCTTAGGGCCTCCTATGAAAAAGTATCATTTTCAAAATTGACTCTATAATATTTTGAACCGAAAATTATTTTTTATAACACTTTGGAACAGTTTGTGTTCAAACTATATTCATAGTATAGTATATTTCCAAAACATCAATTATTTTCAACTTTTTTGTGTGCTTGAACAACACTCACACTTTTTTTGTGAAATATCCCGAATCTATTTAAAAAATCAAGGCACGCCACTCAGGATAGATCTAGTCATCAATCATGTATATATACGAAGGTCTAATCAACGATGACAGGGTTGAACGCGCGCAGCTTTCATGATCCACCAATAGATGGCGTGTGGAATCATTGTCTGATTAAGCGGAGATTCGCTCCAGGTTGTCGACATGGATTGAATAAGCCGCGGAGTTGTCAGACCGTTACGTGAGCTTTTTTCTGAACCATAAATCATGGTGTCTTTCGCAGGTTATTTTCTGTAATAGCTACACAAGGGGAAAATACCCACCTTCCCAAGTATTATCATGGTTTCATTCATTTCTTTTTAAACTCTTAAATTGACTTATTTGACTAAATGTCTGCATATTATGACTGCATATTAATGGTTTCATGGATGGCTATATATTGCTAGCCCTTTACACGCTAGCGTTTTACTTCAGTCGTGTAGTCTAAAGTACACTCGTTTTTTAAGTAAAACTTCTTTACGCACGCTTGACTTGGGGAGTAAGCTGGTGAATGCGTGTTGAGAGCATTATGAAAAGTGTGATCGGGTGAGAAGTTGAGAGGGAGATATAAGTTAGTGAAGTTTTACTTCAGTCGTGTGGTCTAAAACACACTCGTTTTTTTAAATTATATTTTTATGCATTGTTGACTCGGAAAATGGTATCCTGGATAATGCAAATCTTAGTGAAAGTATCTCTAATGCATTTATGGCAAAAACAGGCACAAATAGGGAATAACACTCACCGAGGTCTCGAGTTCGAGCGCATAACATTATTATTGCCAGGCGTAAGAGGTTCTGCTCGATCGAAAAATGAGATGACTCCGCTTAAAATTCCTGTAAATGTCACGTGTTTGTTTAAAAAATGTAATAAACTAGTTCTCTTGGATTTATTTTATGTCTTTCATTTATTTTAAATAAATAAGTGCCAAAAAAGTGCTTATTTCTGAATAACGGCCTGGACTCTCCTGAACTCGTAAATTATTTAAGAATTCACATACCTACAAGGCCAACCAGACTAAACCATTTTTTTCATTTGCCAGCGTGCAGAACCAACCTTAGAAAAAATTCTCCAATCCCCCGTATATGCGCGCAATATAACACGCAATTTAACAATATCGATATTCTTAATAATACTCTTGTGAAATACCGAAACGAAGTCAAACGTACGACCACAAATGTTAATTAAATTAATGCACAACTATAGAAAAGGTACAGCATGAGCATCTCCTGTCCCCATCCCACCTTCCTCTGCCTCTTGCCCTTTCCTATTCCTTCTTCCTTCTAATATGCTTATATATTTTTTTGTTGTTGTTATTTTCATTTTCATTTTATGGTTATTACCAATTACAATTGTATATTCTATCATAATAACCAACATTAGCATAAGAAACTGTTTTGGCTTACCTCATGTTTAACCTCTTGTATAACTCATCCTGTATATAAATTGCTGTTTGTTTCTTACAATAAATAAATAAATAAATTTCTATTTTTATGAAGCATAAATTCATGGGGGACCTAGATCCACCACAAGTGAATTTGTGTAGGCTCAAAATAGCGAATGTTGCAAAGGGTTAAAACATTCGTTATGCAGAGTTTTACAAGCTATAAATCATAAGGAGATGGCCCATTTAATTACAAATTAACCCCTCAGGTCAGGTTTTTATTCACTTATGCTGGGTTCTAACAGATGTTTTTATTTACTTAAGAACAATCCAGACATAAAAACTCTCTCTTCTTCTTGTGCCCTGCCCGTTCAACGGACGTTGGCTATCATGTTGGCTCTGCGGACTTTATTAATAAAAACTCAGTTATTATGAATTCAGGCACATAAAATTAGGAAAAACTTTTCATTCAAAGGAAACATTAAAGAAATATAAAATTAAGACAATATTAGTGAAATTCAAATGAAAATCTGGAAACAAAAAAAATCAGAAAAAGATATTGGCATCTCTGCGACTTGAACCCAGGACCTTCGGATTCCCGGGCCGCGGCTCTACCAACTGTGCTAAGGTGTCCCTATCCGATTCGGTCATTTTTAACTGTATCATACTTCAACTAAGAACCACAAACATTATCTTCATTTTCTTAACGCGTATTTTATTGGCTGCTATCTTTAAGTATGAGTGAAAGATTCAAACCCAAACTAAATGCTATCTAAATAGTGTCTGGATAATTTTTTATTCATTTTATTTGTAATATGCGACAGAAAATGAAGATAATGTTGATGGTTCTTAGTCGAAGTATTATACAGCTAAAATGACCGAATCGGATAAGGATACCCTAGCTCAGTTGGTAGAGCCGCGGCCCGGGAATCCGAAGGTCCTAGGTTCAAGTCCCAGAGATGCAAATATCTTTTTCTGATTTTTTTTTGTTTTCAGATTTTCATGTGAGTTTCGCTAATATTGTCTAAATTTAATTAAATATCACCCGTAAAGTAAAAAAATAAAAAAAAATAAAAAAATAAAAATTTGAAAAAGCTCACACAAACTCAAATGACAAATAAAATAAATTAGAGGCAAAAATATCTACTTCAGCAGATTCTGTTTTACTGTAAAGTTGAAACATTTGAGTCAGAAGGCTAAAATTGGCTGTAAATAGAAAACAGATGAAACCTGCCCCAGAATTCCGAATTATTACCGATTTAGAACATCTTTCTCATGAAGTTAAGTTCTTAAAAATGGATGTTATTTTTAAAGATAATATCAACACATTTACTGAACCATTATGTGAAATTCCCTCGATAGAAAAAATTCAATAAGTGTGCTCGGAAAATTATTAAAAACACATTTTATTCTATTATTATTTGTCGTGTTAGAGAGGTATGAAAAAATTCACAGTGTATCTTTTACATGCTACTTTAGACATTTGTAGAGGTTTTTACTTTGACGACAATATACCCTAAAATAAATTCAGAATCTTAACGACGTAAGTAAAGAAGCCGTGTATACAAATTGCGACTCGCGACCCGTGTATTGGACGGACCTACTGTCGAATTTGCCGTATCAAAGAAAAGAAGAAGAAGAAAAATAATGTGGGAATCTTAACGACGTAAGTGAAGAAAGCGTGTAAACAAATATACGCTGCGGCACGGCGTATTGTACGAACGTACGGTCGAATTCACGCTAGCAGGCCTGGAGATTCAACCTTTCTGCCGCGTTCATTTTAATTAATTCTGAAGAACGTGTTACAAATAATTAAAATGTGTCTCCATGTTGTCCTCCCAAAGATATTAATTCATCGTCTAGAAAAATAAAATCTGGTGCTTACCGCTAACTTTATAGTTGAAAAACGGGTTATAAAATTTTATAATCGTTGTACGTAAAATACATTAATGGTAAGGTATTGTTTTTATTAATCTAAAATATAAATAACTTGCATTCCTTACGCGGCATGGAAATAAAAAGTTATTTTAGTTACGAATTAGCCGGAAATGATTAAAATGTGAGTTTTGAGCAAACAAAAATTATTAGGGTTGTGTACCGCCTTAAATATTTTCACAGTTTTCACATACAATCGATTTTTATATTAGCGCGCTCCCTCTAACATTCGTATTTATATATCTCCCTTCCATGGCATCTTTTTATTTTTTAATTGCTTACTAAGAAGTCTTGAACGAATGGAATTGGGAACATTTATTTTAATAGTTAATGTAGTATCGAGGTGACGTGAATAATTTTAGTTAAACATATTAGATCAATCGTTTGAAAGATAACAGTCTTAGCACTTTTTTTAAACCGGTAGGTGTAGGTACTACAATGTTTTCATATTTGCAGTTATGTGTGACTTTGCTTGTTAAGGGTCGGGTTTGGAAAACATCGCTCCGCATTAGCAGTAGCATCCGCGTCTCGTAGCAGCAATACTAGAAAATTATATACGGGTAGTTAGAAAAATGTGTAAAGTTACTAGTGATTAAAATTTTTTTACTGTAATCTTACAAATTCTATAAGTTATACATACTGCAACTTTAGTTAAAACGTTGAAAAAGGCCTTCGCGATTATCTCTCCTGAACCTGTTGTAAACATTTTTACCAAAAATCCTTCCGTAATCTCAGAGTAAACATTATGTTAAATCAAGCTATTAAATTAAAAGCTCTTCAGTGTATCTAGATTTTTATTGTAATTCGCCTAAACTTTCTGAATTTTTCAACTATTCTCCGCCATACAAAAATGTATGGCAAAATTTTACGCCGCGCGATGTCTTATATAACGGTTGAATTTCACAGAATTTATTCAGTTGTGAGATAGCGGTCAAGGCGACAGCACGCATATTTTTTTCGCAGCAATTTTGTTCGCTGTTCATTCGATTTTTGAAGGAATCATTGAGGAGATAGGTGTTACAGTAACCGGGTAAGTAGAAATAAAATATATTTATTATTATCTAATAAATTATTTTTAACTTGATTTACAGTTTTACATATTTTATTATTATTTTTTTTTTAAACTTCAGGTACCTTCAAAATGGGTAAAAATAAAGGAATTCTAGACCCTCCCACTGGAAGAATAAGAGAATAAGGTAATAAAGTCAAAATTTCATTTTTTTACTGATTTCTATCAAGGGTAGTTTGAAGGTGGACTGAAGTCATTTTTCTTTTTGACATCTAAAAATTTCGGCACCCATCTTGAATTTATCTGTAGTTATCTACCGATTTGGTTCAATATCAGAATTCGGGCGTTTAGAAGTGCACTGAACTCGGATCTAATGTCAAAATGCAAAATTTCGGCATCCATCTTGAATTTCTCGTGTTCTCTACCGATCTGGTTCAAAATCAGTATTAGGGAGTATTGGCGAGCACTGAACTCGGATCTAATGTCCAAATGCAACATTTCGGCATCCATCTTGAATTTCTCTAGTTATCTACCTTTTTGATTCAAAATCAGGATTAGGGCGTTTGGACGTGCACTGAACTCGGATCTTATGTCAAAATGCAACATTTCGGCATCCATCTTGAATTTCTCTAGTTATCTACCGATTTGGTTCAATATCAGCATTCGGGCGTTTGGAAGTGCACTGAAATCGGATCTAATGTCAAAATGCAACATTTCGGCATCCATCTTGAATTTCTTTAGTTATCTACCGATTTGGTTCAAAATCAGGATAAGGGCGTTTGGACGTGCACTGAACTCGGATCTAATGTCAAAATGCAAAATTTCGGCATCCATCTTGAATATCTTAAGTACTTTGACGATTTGGTTCAAAATCAGGTTTAAGGAGTTTGGGGTTCAACGAACTTAATATCAAAATTTAATTTAACAAAATTTAATTTCAAAATGCATAATTTCGACGACTATTTTGAGTTCTCTACCGATTCCGTTCAAATTGTCACTAAGTTTTATTGAAAACAACGACTGTCAGATCCATTGATAAATCGAATGAATTTCGATGTTGGGTAAATTCTGGGTCGTATTATTACAAATAAATTTATTTTATATGTTTTTTTAGAAAAGCAGCAGAAGCAATATAAATGACGTCGTTATAACAGAAACTATCAGTTAACATGTAAGTTTTTTAAATAAACATAAGCGGCCGGAGTAACGGCCTTCCATATAAACTTTTTGCTATAATGAATGATCTACCACACTTTTTGTGAATGTTTAGAATTAATAAATAATATTTGGATGATTTATATAGCGCCGTTTTTGTGAAAAATCAGCTCAAGGGCGCTGTATGAATTATCGATAATAGACCGGGAGAAAGGATGATGTCATTACAAAATGACAGTCTTGTGAATAAATGAGGGGCTAACACTTATCACTCTGTATTGTTTTGTATTTTTTTATTAATAAGTTTACATTACAAATGTATAGTCTAATGTCCTCCACGCTAGGAATTCACCTGTGTTGTGGAGGACATTTTTCAATTGTAAAATTATATAATAGTAAACAAGTATATAATAGTAACTTTGTTATTTTTGGATAATGCTGTGAAATAACTATAATAATTGTGGGTAATAATTAATTTATTTTGAACTTACATATAACATTTGCAATTTTACCTGTAACACGCACAACACGAGTTACAGCGTGTTTTATACAAAGAAAAAAAAAACTTGTCAATAGCCTTCTATAAAAAAACAGAGTGGAAGATACTTTATGTATCGCCCTGGTGTAAGACCACTATTCAGAATTGAAAAACTGCTTGAAATGGCTTTAGCCGTGTGTGGTGACCAAATCTGAATAGCCAGGTACTTCCCCTATATTATTCCCCTCCCACCTTATTCAGCCTCACAACATACCCCAATCACTGGCCTCAGGCGATTGATAACAGTTGGGACTTTGTAAGTTACATAAAAATAAAAATAAAACATTTAGTTGTTTTATAAAAATTTGTCTGAACTTCTTTATATTTTTGACTGTCTTTTTTCTAAATGTGCTTCGTTCTACTTTATGTATATCAAAGATAAATTGTAAAATATATTCTTTCTTACTAGGTATTAAAAAAAATCTGTATGCATATAAATAAACTTTCAAAAACAAAACTACCTGTTTTTTAATTTCTAAGGCACAGAGTAAAAACTGGTTGTCGTAACTTATTCACACCCATTATTTTCTGGTAAAATTATAAAAAAATTAATAACACTATACAAACCATATATGAACCAGAAATTTTTTCCACATCAAAACACCATTAGATTCTATGTCACATTGAGTCAAAAACTAAGACGTCTGTAAAGGTCCAGGGGCTAAAAAAAGTCTATGTATCCTTGCCCTTGCATAATATGATTTATAGTCTGTCAAGCTGTATCAATTATGTTGGAAATTTTTTTTTTTTTTTTTTAAAAAGAAAGACAAACATTCCCGGGTTACGAATAACCCAACAATGTTTGAAAATCTCCTACTACCACCACAGAAAGCCGAAAATGTTGCTTGTGTTGTGATGGAGGATTTAGCCAGCCGAGGAATCGAACACGCGACGCTCGGGTGGGACCCAAGCGCTATGCCCACTCAACCACTGACCAAAATAATTTTAATTATACAAACCACTTGCTTTGTATAATTAAAATTATACAAAGCAAGTGTATTTTTATTCCGTATTTTATCAAAATGCTGAGCAGCCGTGCCTGAATCCCGAAATACACAGTAGATCGCGGCGGCCGAGCTTGTTTGCAACTACCAAAAATACCTAACTGCAGTGAATGGGCAGTTTGACCTAGGCGCAAATGTCTCTATGAGCTATCCACGCTATTCCACAATATGATTCTTAGTATGTTAAGTTGTATCCATTATTATAGTAGGAACTAAATTTTATAAGGCAAGTGTATTTTTATTTCCTAAGTCCGTAGTGTCTAGTATACCCACATCTCCTCTAGTCAGACGCAGGCGGCCGGCTGCGGCCGTGTTTGTCTACAAGTACAAGAAATACCTAACTGCAGCGTCAGCGCGGTTTGATACCCGACCCTTAAGTTAGTCTTAACAGCAGCATCTAAATGGTTTTCTGAGCGATGGTCTTATTTCGTTAATGGCTTTCCGAGCGACTAAATAGACCACGAGTTTTAGCATCCCGCAAGGAACTGCGCGGAGACCTTTTCTATTATTATTTATGTCAATCAATGATTTTTTTTAATCCTTATAAAGTCAAAACTTATCACATTCTCTGAAAATACCAATATTAACTGAGAAACCCAGTAAGAGACTTAATTAGACATAAACTTGATAAAAATTAATTAATGGTTTTATACCGCAATGTGATACAAACGATAAAATATGTATCAATTAATAAAAATACAATATTTTTCATTGACAACTATTCATAAATATGATATGAATTGAAGTCAAAAATGGTCATAGATCATTCGTCAAAACCACACCTCGAGAAACATTGATAGAGATAAGCAATTACCTACGTGAGAATTTTTTAAACTGAGTGAATAAATATAAAAATGAAATTGTGGCAAGTCAGCAAGTAATGTAAGAAAAATGATTTACTGTCAAGATTAATTTATACGATAAAGTGGACAAACCGCTGGTGATTAAAATAATTAAAAACATCAAAACAATTCCGTTTTCTTCTTATTTTTTTACTCGAATCTTTGATCAAAATTTTTAAACTAGTTTTTACCCTTAAGAGAGTTTAACCAGCCAGCTGCTCCACATGAAATCCACATTTCGTCGAAAGTTGTTCTTACGATCGTGCAAAGCGGTTACAATGAGAAAGATTAATTATTCTCTGTACCAGCTTTTTAAAATTATAACTCAATATCGATTTTATTTCATTACAAATTTGCTTTAATTTATACCTACATCCAAAAATGCTGAAAGGCGTGATGATAAAACTATTAAAATAATGTACTTTTTAAAACTATTTTTTGGTTTTAAGTATTTATAATTTTTCAATAATGTCTAAGTTAAATAAGAATGTTAAAAAAATCTGAAATACATTAGCTTGTAAGTGCGCAAAGAAAAAACACAAACGGACCAATTTTCGTCAAGAAACACATGTACGTATACATTTTTAATGATTTTATTTAAACTAAAATTAAAATTCTAAAACATGCGATACCCAGATAATGCACTGATTTATTTTACTGCATTATTATATGATTTGAAATGGGTGTGGTATAATACAAAATATTTTTTGAAAATTTAACAAATCTGCCAACGACCTATGGTATAACCATATTATACGAAAAATAAACAAGTTTTCTCAAAATTTAAAACATACGAATGCTAGATAAAAGAACGTATTGTTTTATTTTTTAAGATTTTCACGGCCAAAAGCATTTTCGTTATTTGTTTTTGGGGTGTTATGCCGTGTTGCGCTACCTCCTTCTTTAGCCATCGACATCGTTGCAGTGTCCATCATCAGGGCAGATCCGGCAGATCCGGTAGATGTGGTAGACACACATCTACCGGATCTGCCGGATCTACCCCAAAAACAAATAACGAAAATATTGTTTTATTAATTATTGTCTGCATCTGTGTTTTCTCCTTAAATAAAAAAAAAAACAATCTTTCCAAATTCATTTATAATTCTTAGTGGAAAAGAGTCAATACATCTAAAATCTGATTTAAAAATGACATATTTCTGACTTTCCCTGGTAATACCCTCTTAATTAGTTATTTTAATGAAATTAATATATAAGTGATCTTCTTGATAAATATTACTCTAGGAACTAATTTCCACTTGTCCCTCAGACCTTTCAGCACGCAATATTGAATGCATATGTACTTTATTGTTGTATTGCAATCACGTGTTAGTTTTACAACACTTTTAGAATTGACCGAACTGCTTGCTAGTGTTCAGTTAAATCTAAAAGTGTTACATTTCGGTGGCAATCCCGAGATAGACGTCGACTTTTTACCGTAATGCAATTAACTTTTGCATTACTCTGCGACAGGTGCCGATGCTGGCCCAAATTATCTAGTTTTTTTTATTATATCCCACCTCATAAGGGGCGTAGATTGAAAGATCTCGCTGCCATCGAAATACTACGTTGTTACTGGTGGTGTTAATTGACTGACCGTTGCGTCCTGTTTTAACTCGACTCAGAATGATTTTATGTATTTTATATGTAAATACTTTCATTTATTGGATAACCGACACCTCTGCCGTAGGTCGCCCCATCTGGTTCGCTAGGTTTATTGACTTAACAGGGATGCCATGGGGTTCATGGGGTGAGGTTTGTCTAAGTCTTGGCGGCGAATGCGTTAACCCACCTACTGAGTGGCGGGCCGTAACGGGGAGACTGGTTGAGGGAGACCTAACGCAGACCTCTGCAGCGGTACTCTCCCGACCCATCGTCTTGCAGTTGAAGGGATGGATTCATACGTCCGTTATTCCTGGACACACTGACCCTCAGATGCCTGCCCACCCCTCATACCCTTTTATTTCCCAGATTCCTCTTCCTTTCCCTAAAAAATCCCTCCACACAACATCCCCTAAGATGACATAGGCCCCGAGGGAAATTATTTTCCTCAGGGCCTCCTGTGTGGATTAATCTGACGATATTGAAAATGAAAATTCATGTAATAATTATTAATATACAGTTGCGTAGCTAGATGAGTGGCACCCGGGGCGTATACCACAACGGGGGGTGGGGGCGTAATGGGATAGGTTCTAACATCTATGTATACGATGGTATCCCATTTCGCCCCACCCTCCATGTGATGTGATAGGATGGAGCGAAATGGGATACCATAATGAACTAGTTGATGCAGGTATCACCTCTGCTGCGTTCCTGCATGGTCTGACTCACCGCGATGCTTGTTAGGTATCACCACTCAACAGGGTCGGGTGTCACCCCTCGTCGGGTGGCACCCCCCCCCCCCCTCCTAGCTACGCCACTGATGTTATATTCTATTGGCGAGCCAATAAATAAAATAAATAAAAGTATGTAAATTTGTTTGGTACATTTGGTTGCCTTTTTGGAAACTATCTTTCCATGTTCTCTTTCATAAACCATGTAATAGGAACCATCTCAAAACAAATTAAAAAAGACATCCTGTTTATAGTTTTCCACACTTTTTGAGCAAATTTAAAAATATAATTTTCATGTTAAAACTTGACTGTCAAACATTCTAACTTCCGATACAATTGAAATGCTATCGATTAAATACGCGGGTTCATCAAATAAACGTTAAGCCATAATAAAATGGCCTCAATCAAAGTGAAACTAAAGCTCCCATCGCACTTTTTTGTCCATTTGACGGTCACCCATTCACCTGCCCGCTTCTCTCTTTACATTCAACTTATTACAGACACTTACGCCATGTCCGTTTCCAAATTAGAGCACATTGTGTTACCGCTTGGCCACGGTTTTTGCCACCCGAAAAAACCTGGAACTGTCGGCCGATTTATAAACAGTCTATAAATCGAATGTTGCAATTTGGTCGCAGTATGTACATGTAATCTAGTAGCAATAAATGGGAAATAATTCTATTTGATGCGCGAATTCGTCATAGCACCGGCTTATTGGGCGCCTTGCATTCAACTCTAATGGAAAAATGTTTTCACGTTCGGTTTTTGTGCGGTTGGCTTCGCAAACTCAGAAGTGGTTTCTCTTTTTTTTGTTTGGCGTTGGTCGAGTCATATTTTTCAGAGCATTATAAATCTGCTGAAGTTCAGTTGGAATGGCTACATGTTACGCCTCTTCGTAGATTTATTAGATTCTTTGATTTTTATGAGCTCTGCTAATTTTCAGTCAATACTCAGGTTGAAAACAAATATTTTATTAATTATAAGAAAAATTCGCTTTTTATAACTATTGAAGGTTATTCCCATTAATGTAATAGAAGAAGAAGATAACAATAATGATCTAAATGAAAATATGAAAAAGAACAAGATACAGAAAAAGACAATGGTCGCAACTATGGACAGTTCAATAATAACAAAATGGTTGATTGGCTTAGGTACGGTGGAATCTGAAAAACTATTAAATAATGTCACTTAAAATTTTACATGGCCTATTAACGGCACATTTAGTAAAAATTAAGTACGTATATTATTTAAATAAAAAAATAAAAACTTTTTAATTATTATTTTTAATTGTTAAACTAACGTTTAAGACAAGATTTTTATGCATAGCACAAAGGGTAACAATTATTATAAGCAATAATTATCAGCCTGAAACACTCATCCACATTGAAAAATCTTTCCGAGAAAAGATACATGACGCCAACGGGACATGAACCCGTGCCCTTCTGATTGCCGGTCAGCTGCTATCCCAATTGAGCTATGGCGGCTTATCTTATACCCGCCAAATGATTCAATATATACTAGTGTTTCATTCAACAATTACTGCTTACTATATTTTTTCCACCTGAAAATAACCAACTTTATTTTTGCGAGAGAGACACTGTTAGTGTTAATCCGTCGCTAGGTGGCGTCGAGACAAATTATGTCTTCATTTATTGGGGAAATACTTAAACTTGTCAAATATTAATTATTATTTTTAATTGTTAAACTAACGTTTAAGACAAGATTTTAATGCATAGCACAAAGGGTAACAATTATTATAAGCAATAATTATCAGCCTGAAACGCTCATCCATATTGAAAAATCTTTCCGAGAAAAGATACATGACGCCAACGGGACATGTATCATGTATCGTGTTTCTTTTCTTGGAAAGATTTTTCAATGTGGATGAGTGTTTCAGGCTGATAATTATTGCTTATAATAAACATTTTTCTTTTCTTTTTCTTTTTTTGTTACAGAATAAATTTTCTGCCATTTTTATTAATGTATATTTAATTTTAAAAAATAAAATGAACATTTTGTTAAAAAAAAAATATATTTTTTTGCATTCTCACCAGCATTTGGTTCCTTAGAACGGGCAATCTGCCTAGCTAGGAACTAATATCGACCCACAAGACATAATAACACTTATACACATTTTATATATAGTTATTTTTCAATGTTATTATTATGTTATTTTTGCCATACAAATGTATCAAATGTACTGTTATAAATAAATAAATAAAATAAATAAACTGGGACTCGAACCCAGAACCTCTCTTCTAACCGGGACGTGCGTGTTTTACCACTTTCTGTCAAACCTTCATTAGTCAATCTCATATTTAAAATGTTAGAATTAACAATATCATCTTCAATTAATTTTTTCCAAATTATAGGCAACTACCCTTTATATTGGAAACAATCATTCTTAGAATTGGTTTGTAACCTAGATGGCGTCACGGATAAATATTTCCGATTTTATTTAGATGATATTTTCGTTTAGATTATCATTGTTATCTTCTTCTGCAATGATATGAAAACAAATCGAACACTTGGCTTCTTCAGGCTTCAGGATAGATTGGTGAAAATTATAATCGCGCAGTTATTATATCGACTACAGCGAGAGAAGCAAGATTTTGATTTCAAAATGCAGAAATAGTCGAGTGATGTACGTTTTAAGATTTTCACGGCCAAAAGTATTTTCGTTATTTGTTTTTGGGGTGTTATGCCGTGTTGCGCTACCTCCTTCTTTAGCCAACGTTTCGGACATCGTTGCAGTGTCCATCATCAGGGCAGATCCGGCAGATCCGGTAGATGTGACATCTATTATGATGTGACAATTATTATATGTATACAGTACCACCTATAACAACATGTGTTATAATAATTACTTAAGTTTTTACTGTACGCATATTTGTTTTACAATTACCCCATCCAGGAGTCCAGAGTGGAAGATACTCTCAGTGTCGCCCTGGTGTAAGACCACCATTCAGAATTGAAACGTTGCTTGAAATGGCTTTAGCCGTGTTTGGTGACCAGATCTGAATAGCCAGGTACTTCCCCACCTTCCTCTTCCCTATCTCCTTCCCCTCCCCACGACCTTCAGCTTCACAACCCACCCCAATTGGGGATGCCGTAGTCCTACTGGCTCCAGACGGGAGCAGTTGGGACTCTTGTGCGGTATTCATGTAAAAAAAAAATGTCGTCCTTGGAGATGTTGTGTGTTAAGTATTTTAAGGAGTGGAAGAATCGGAAGCTCTGGGAATGAAAAAAGGTATGAAGGATGAGTTGGAATCTTAGGTTCAGTGTGTTCATGAGCGACGGATATCCATACTTATCCATACTTCCCGCTGCTGTACAAGACGATGAGCCAAGAGACCTCAGCTGGAAAGATCAAAGGAACCCCCAAACCGGCCTCTCCTGATCTGGCCCGCATTGCAGCTAGTGGACATCACCACCAAGACCTGAACACCTCTCACCCGATGAACCCAGACTCCCCTGCTAATATCCACTTGGGCTGACCTACCTTGATTTGTTATTTATTCAATATTTGAATTATTTACATATCCAACAAATAAAATTATTCTATTAGTTGAAGAATTAAAATATTATTTAATCACAATCAGGGTAGAGCCACTAAACGGGTTTAATTAATTTTTATTGCTTATTTAACACCATAACTCATTAGCTAACGAGCCCACAATATTGCGAAAAATTTGCATAATTTCAATTAAAAAACTCAACAAACACAAATAATATTAAAATAATTTTTATTATGATTAATCGTGTAAACTTTGTGGGAACACAAATATATTTTTTCGTCATTGTTAATTATTAGCGGCTTCGCAAATAGTTGCTTCTATAAATGTACATAAACTTGGGCTATCAAACACCAACCAAAAATGTTTTCTTATTAGCATTAATTTGATATTTTTTACACACCGTTGTTACCAATGCAGCTACTGCCTGAAAAAAATAGTAATTGCTAATTACTAATTTCTAAACACGTTCAGTTAAAGATATGGGATAGGTAAGTTGACTCGCAATCCGAAGGTCACGGAATCGAATCCCGGCGCGGGCAAATAAATTTTATTTGATATATTTGTGTTATTCCACAATTAATTCATTAAAAAATGTATAGTTTATTTGCTGCACGTTCCAGAGTGGAAGATACTCTCAGTATCGCCCTGGTGTAAGACCACCATTCGTAATTGAAGCATTATTAGACCAGATCTGAATAGTCAGGTACTTCCCCATCTTCCTCTTCCCCATCTCCTTCCCCTCACCTCTACTTCAGCCTCAAAACATACCCAAACTGGGGACGTCATAGTCTCACTGGCTCCAGACGGGAGCAGTTGGGGACTCTTGTGTGGTATTAATATACAAAAAATGTCATTATTACAATAATATACATACACATATAACGGTTGGTTTTTTACACCGCTCCATCGTTGAAAATGCGAGGTTTGCTGCAATGTGGCAATTCAATAAACGATCCCTTACCCGGAAAAATATTGTATCCAACAAAATTATCAATGTTGAATTATTGATGGAATAATGTTGGGCATGAAACAATTTTTTGGCCTGTGGCAGCCTTTTAATATTTGTTTTATGGAAGAATGTTGTATAATGCTATTTATAGAAATCACGGCGCATGGTTTAATTTATGGGAATAAATGGAGAAAACGAACGTCCTATGGCTTCAACTAGAAAGTCTTCAAAGCCAAGAAGCTGAAAATACAGGAAAGTAGAATTTGTCCGTTTTTATAAAGCCTGCTTTTTAGCCGTTGAAACAGTTTTGTCGAATAATATTGTATGTTGATCTCAAGACAATATCTGGAACGTTTCGTTTATTCATATCGTTTTTTTTTGCTTTTTAAGCTCAAAAACATCAATGACATGTGTACATGACATTGATGAGAAGAGCATGTTACTTTCTGTAAGAAAAAAAAGAGTAAAAAATAACCGATTTGTGGAATAACGTTATATGTGAAGGAGTTCATGTACAACATTATTCCAAAAATTCAGCGTAAATTCTAAATTTTTATTTTTTTATTTTTATTTTAGTAACTATATATTTATTATTTTTTTACATTTTTATATGAAAAGTGTATTATATTCATAGTCCTCCTCACTAGCAGATCGTGTGCTGAGGGGGGCTATACTTTGGATAAGTTTTCAGCGACTTCTATGGTTGAACTTCATGGTTTGGATGAGGTTTTCCAGAAACTTCTACGACGATGTTTTTAGAATACTAATAAGTTCATTTTATTTTCTAGATGACTTTTCAATTAAAACTCTTAAGTATTGTATGTTTTACGTATTTTAAATATAAAATGTTATGTAACGTAACTGGTTTCGTTTTTTAAATTATCGAAACTAGAATATTGTTGGATACAACATTCTTCAGGGCAAAGGCTCCATTGCCAACAATATAAAAATATAATTTCTTGTGGTTCCTACATATTCAATGCTGGTTAGTAGGTACTTAGATTCTATTTATTTGTCTTTCGTATTGTACACCAAAAAATAACACACAGAGAACACGTCAATATATTTTATCCTGATTTGATCCCACTGTCCCTCGATACATAAGCAATAACAATATCTACAGAAGTCGTCAACTCTGAACAATACAATAACGTTATAACGAGCGTTTAACCAGCCAGCTTCCGAAAATCCACATTTCGTCGAAGTTGTGCTTACGATCATGCAGGGAGGTTACAATGAGAAAGATTAATTATTCTCTGTACCAGCTTTTAAAAATTTTAACTCAATATCGATTTTATTTCATTCCAAATTTGCTTTAGTTTAAACCTACATCCAAAAATTCTGAAAGGTGTGATGATAAAACTATTAAAATAATGTACTTTTTAAAATTATTTTTTGATTATAAGTATTTATAATTTTTCAATAATGTCTAAGTTAAATAAGAATGTTAAAAAAATATGAAATATATTAGTTTGTAAGTGCGCACATAAATACACAAACGGACCAATTTTCGTCAAGAAACACATGTACGTATATATTTTTTAATGATTTTATTTAAACTAAAATTAAAATTCTAAAACATGAGATACCCGGATAATGTATTGATTTATTTTACTGCATGATTATATGATTTGAAATGGGTGTGGTATAATACAAAATCTTTTTTGAAAATTTAACAAATTTGCCAACGAATAATGGTATAACCTTATTATACTAAAAAAAACAGTTTTTCTCAAAATTTAAAACATGCGAATGCTAGATAAAATAACAATCTGTTGATATCCGTTTATAATTTTTTGTGGAAAAGAGTCAATGCGTCTAAAATCTGATTTAAAAATGGCGTACTTCTGGTTTTCTCTGGTAATACCCTCTTAACATAACTTAATATAGCTTAACTTAACTCTTATATTTGGTCAGAGTGTAAAACATAATAATAACAATAAAATTTTATGATGTGGGAAAACAATTACTGTAATAATTTTCCTTCTTATAAATAATGCACAAACATCTATATGAAACAGCGCCACGTCACCGTCCCGGTCCAAATTACGATTTAAATCAATAAACAGAGCGCCTAGAATTCTGTGCATTGTAAAAATAGGTGTCACATTAATAAGTACAAAAGAAATCAATATTGTACAATAACACAGCGTTAAATAAGTTGTAATGTGACGTGAGAAAACAATTCCCGTATTTTTCCTTCCTATAAACCAGCATATATGGCTGCAACACGTCTATGTTAGGTCCACGCTATTATTCACGTATCGTGTTATCAAGAAAAAGGGCGCCTAGAACTCTGGACATTGTAATTGTAAATATAGAAGTTTCATAAATAACTTCGCAAAAGAAATCGACCCTGTACAACACAATAACACTGAGTGAGATTACTTGTACTACGATGTGGGAAAAAATTCCTATATTATTTTCTCTCGTATAAGTTATGTGCATTGCCATAAACCAGCGTATGGCTGCGACACATTTTTTGCTAGGTCCATGTTATGTTTCATGTACCAAGAAATAGAGCGAATAGACCTCTTGGCGGTGGAAAAATAAGTCCTGTATATTAAAATTACACGATGTGGGATTTCCGTCCAATAAGTACCTTTAAATAACGAAACAAATGTTTGTCTCTCTATACCAGCAAATCACCAAGAAATACAACGCCTAGACATCTGGGCTTTGCAAAAATAGGTCCTGTACTTTAAAATTATTTTGAGATTTTCCACTGTATCCTTAAATCGTTTAAAATCTAACTAAAAACCTTACTGTAGTGTTCTGTTATTTTAGTGGACACACTAACAGATTCTCCAAATACTTGGATGGAGATTACTTTGTTGGAATGAATAGATTCTTGGGTAAATATGCAGTTAGTCCACCTCACGGATAACGCGGAACGTTCGTGTTGTCGAAGTTTGATGCACGGATAATACGGAATGTTCCTTTTTTAACTAATAGACAATCAAATATGACATTTGTCGGAAGTACCAATCTTATAAAATAAATTCTCTAAAATAAACTCGCTTTTCATCATACTTTTAAAAAACATCCCAGGTTTTGAATGGTTTGTTTGGCTACGCAGGGTTTGTCTAGCGGGTTTGTGTAATTATTTTAATACATTACTTTCCATGTTCTACTGTTTTAAATACTGGTACAAACTTGTAATGATGCATACACCTTGTTTTACGCAAAAATATTTTTTCTGTGATTGGCAGCATTGATGAAATGTTAAAATAAAAACGATGAATAAACATGGCGTTATCGCGCTAGTCAATTAATTTTAACAAAATTAAAATGTTAAATGCATATTTTTTGCATGTTTTTTGGTCTCCCCCGACATAAATACTCACTTTTCGTAATAATAAAGCTAAATCTAACTGTTTGGATAAAAAGTTTTCCGTATTAACGAGTAAGCGGTTTAATGCATAAATAATGATTCTTGTTGTTATCTGGATTTATTTATACTTCGCGTATACAATTGGGACTGCGGTAGTCTACCTAACTAGAAGCTAGCTATAATGGTTCTGGCGAGTGATCACCCAAACATACCCTCTCAGCTTCTCCGATCCCCTGCCGGAGAACTTAAGCATTACGCTGCCTGCCATCTAGTGGAATCTACCGATAGATGATATCACCGCCATCTGTGTCTACAAAGCGGAAGCTTTTACGATACACCACACTTACAATCACAACTATCATTTCTTCATTGTTTATTACGTATCTTCTTTTCAATATTTTTTTACTAACACCGTATACTATTATAACTTTTAATAACTACTTGAAACTATTATTTCTGTATTGTTAATAATTTATTTTTTTATAACATTTTACTACCTTCTTACTTACTTTTTACTTTAAATAACTACTTGAAACTATTGTTTCTGTATTGTTCATTATCTTATTTTTAATATTTTTTTTTACTTACACCATGTACTATTATAAATTTTAATACTCGCAAAAACTTGATTCAAAATCAGTAACCATAACAAAATATGATAAATTGAACTTAACTGGTTTAAATATCATATTTACTATTTAATGTACAATGATTTTATGTATATTTCCTGAACAAACTTAAATAAATAAAAAAATAAATAAAAAATGTTGGATGACAATTCTTGCATTATTTTCCACCCTATACCTATAAATAATGTACGAATATCTCTGTCGGTATACCAGCGCCTCGCAGCGTCACCATCCCGGTTCCACGTTATGATTCATGAACAAAGAAATAGAAGCCTAGACTTCTGAACATTGTAAATCTAGGTGTCTCCCGCATTCCTTAGGGGGTGTTGGCCGCCCAACAATGGGGTCCACCGCGGCGGGTCCAGGGGCCATCGGATCCGCCATCAGAGGCTGGAGGGCTATCGGGAGATGAAATCACCTGATATCGCCCGGAGAAACTCAGAGGTGCATAGCAGAATAATTTTTTAGGTTTGAGGTGAAAGTTGGAGGTACAACAGTGGTGTTGCGACATTGTTGGGTTGTTGTATGAAGTATTGGGTGAATTTTTAGACATACATGAAGTATAAACGTTTCCCCTTAGATATTTAATTGAATTTGATATGCTTGTTTCTAGCTTAATCGATAACGGAATAAAATAGGTAGATACATTGTGATTTTGCCTAATCTGGATTTGATTTATCTTTGAATAAGATTTGGCGTATACCAGCTAAGCTACGCCAAAAATATTAATTGAATAATCCAATCTTTTGACGGTGTCCGTAGTTGAGGGATAAGGCTCTCGACTAGCATTCCGGATATCGCGGGTTTAAATAAAGAAAATTGGATATTTTCGTTATTTGTTTTTGGGGTGTTATGCCGGGTTGCGCTACCTCCTTCTTTAGCCAACGTTTCGGACATCGAAAAGAAGGAGGTAGCGCAACACGGCATAACACCCCAAAAACAAATAACGAAAATGCTTTTGGCCGTGAAAATCTTAAAACTTATCAAAATTGGATATGTTTGTTTTTTCACAATTTATTTATTTAAAATAAAATGTAGTATATTTGCTGCACGCTCCAGAGGGGAAGATTTTTCAATATCGCCCTGGTTGAAAAGACCATGAATTGAAATGTGGCTTGAAATGGGTTTAGCCGTGTTGGTGACCAAATCTGAATACCCAGGTACTTTCTCACCTTCCTGTATTATATTACCTTGTATTTATTGTTACCGTGTCTATATACCTACCATTATCATGTTTTTTTCAAAGATACTTCAGATGTTACTATAACGTGAGTATGAAATAAATAAACCAACATTATTCATGGGTATCTCCAAAAAAATCATGAAAATTTGTCTTTTTTCGCCTTCAAAACCTTACCCCCCCCCCCCTCTTAACTGCTACTCTTTCAACATACAAAAAACATTTCTACTTAACCATTTAATTAATATACATATTTACTGATTATTATTTTACATTCTACTACTACGTTTCACATTAAGATCCATTTTTAATTACTTACACTTATCTATTTACCTGTATACTTTATGAACGAGCATAAACATAAATAAATAAATAAACACGGGAATACTAAAATGCTTTTTTTATTTTGCTTCATCTATAAAAAAGTATCGGTCGTTTTCAAGCTGCATGGTATTATGATCCCTAACGAAACAAAGTGTAAATCACACAGCAAAGCCAGCGCGGGTCAAGTCCACTGCCGGGGGCGCCACTGTCCGACCTTGTTAGATAAATTCCTCTCTCCATTGTTCATACCTTATTCCTCTGGAACGGAAAAGTTCGCGCTGTCTCCTCGCCTCGCAAAGAAGACATCTCTCACTTTTTTATATCTTCTTTATCCCCCGACGTGATTTATATTCCCCCGATTGAGCTGAGCGCCAACGCGGAAGTTAGAGAAATAAAATGTACGGCTTCGTTATAACATAATATTTCAAAATGGAACCGAGTTAGAAGGCGCTCAATAATTATTTATTGATTAGATATAATAAACAAACAAGGAAAACAACGCGATGCTGTATGTCAATGCTTCTCACGCTGTACGGAGTGATTTACAAAGACATCATTGTTAAGGGAGAATGTAACTTCAACTGTTTTTAATGACAAGGTTTTAATGTGCTTCATCGATGTGAACAGTTGCACGCCCCGTTTCATACAAATCTTAATTTTGGATTCGAGGTCAAAATATTCAACCAAACTGAAAAAATATTTTTATGTTTATCTAATACGAATATGTGCTACTATATTTATTTGTGTTTTATATTATAAAATATAGGCCAATAGACTTTAGTTTTTCGTAACTTTTGGGCAATTATTTGTGAGTAAATGATAAAAATTAAAAAAAAAATTACTCTTATTATTATAAATTTTAATGAAATGTAAAATAAGCAATGAAATTGATTTAAAAAAATCATATTTATGGGCGTAAATTTAAATTATAAATAATATTTTTACGTCGGAACTCAAATTTGTGCTATACAATAATGACTATCCTAAAGATTAATTTACAAACTTTAATTTTATTTCTTTTTTTATTATATTAACACTAGAAAAGGCAAGAAATATTATTTTTTAAATTATTTACTCACGTAAAAATTTTAAAGTGGCCTCCAACATCAAGCAAAATTGAATTGTTTACTTACCTATGAACCTATATACTTTAATTTAAAACAAAAAATTATGAAATAACACATATCTGTAGTCGTTATTTAATATAACTTTTGATGAAAAAATAATTTTATTTTTGGTGATTTATTTTTTTGGTTGGGTTTGGTTCAGTATTTTGTCCTCAAAAAGGTTGAGTAGCCGTTCCTCTTAAATAAAATCTAACAAAGATTATTATTTTAAGTTTTGTTCATTCGCTGTTGTCCTTGATCAGACAAGTCTTTTTTAGTGTCGATAAGCATTTTGGTTATATTATAATCGCAGAAAACCTGCATGATTATTGGTAACACTAACGCAAACCCGTGAAAATCACGGATATTATAATTGCAGGTTATGTGTAGCTGAAACTATTCATAAAACATTTGCTTGTCTTAGAATCACAGTCTTTTAAAAACTGATATGTATTTCTATTATTTTTTTCATATTATAATAATTATATATTTTTCGTTGAAAGTTAGAGAGGAGTCAAAAAATTATCTTCCGAATGAACAAAGCTTGAAACATCTGTCAAAAAATTTAAACAAATGAAATACAAATTTAGGATTTTTAATTACAATTTCTTTTTTAATAATTATCTGATGTAGGTAAGTATTTACTTTATCGCTCGTCTCAATTCCCACAATTATCAGTTGCAATTTTGACAATATCAAAGCAAATTTGTGTTCATTACGCAGGGACATCACACATAACCGACATTAATATGTTTGATTAAAGTCAGTGTTATAATATTATGAAGAAAAAATAAACACATGTAATATTTACGCAATTATAAATAATTTATATAAGTTTTAGCAAAAACCATAAGAAACACAAAAAGATGATACCTACCTATAAATTTGTTGATAGTACGACTTTGTTTTATTTGATTAGTAAAAAAAGGAGTTTAAATTTGTACTTAATAAAAATCATTGTCAAAACTCTTACCTAGGATTTTCTCATGGCTGGACCATTGGGCGATTCATTGTAGTCCTGAAAAGAAAAACGATATATATTAATAAAATATTTTTTAGTCCGTGATGGTGTTTATAATTTTCATTATTATTTTTAATTGTTAAACTAACGTTTAAGACAAGATTTGTATGTGTACCGGACGTGTCGACGAGGGAAAGAAGATTCCCTTCCGGACATCTTCTTCCTTTATTTTTTAAGAAAGATTAAATATATTTGTAGACGAAGACGAGGATGAGTTCCCTCACAGGCCGTCCTCGTCTCTTTAAATAACGTAGGATTAAGGGTTAGAGGCAAATAATATGCTAATAATTATGTTCACAATTAAAATGTACCCTGTTTGAATAAAGACCAGTTCCCTTGGCCCAAGAACGGGCTCCTGTGGCTCCTGTTGGTTCCCGTCGCCTTGGGCGAAATCCCCCCGCGTGGACGGGCGGGCACGGCTTCCTACCCTTCCCCTACCACCTACCCACCGGGCGGACCGATAGGAACGCTCCGTCCGGGGGAGTAGGTGTTCCCTTGGCTCTTGGTTCCCGTCGCCTTGGGCGAAATCCCCCCGCGTGGACGGGCGGGCACTGCTTCCTACCCTTCCCCTCACCTACTCACCGGGCGGACCAATAGGAACGCTCCGTCTGGGGGAGTAGGTATTTTTGAATCGGAAATACACGAAAGGCTCCGAATGTTTTGTCAAATTATGGGAGTTCGGTCTAATCTGTCACCGAATAAATGATATGGACAGATAGACCGGACTCTCCTCTATGTTAATAAATATCTCTGATGAATGTATAATTAATAATGATTTAGATATTTAAGTTTCCCTGACAAAATGTGGGTGCAGGGACCCCATTGAAAGTTATTTGACATGCCATAATAAAATTAAATAAATTACTAGGGGAGAGGTCGTGGGGGTCAGACATAAGAGAAGGATAAGGGGAAGAGCTGAGACAACAGAGAACTCTGCTGTGTAGCCCGCAGCAGAGGTTATAGCCCGCCAAAACTCGAACCGCCGGAAAAATGGGCAAAAGGTTCGAGCCCACCCGCGCCGGCGGCAAGGGCAGGGGGCTGGCTATAAATACAGAGGTACCCCGGGAACATCGAGCAGGACCCACGATTCATCAGCACAACGGTAATCCGGATGTGATTGATATCGTTCTACTTAAAAATACCAGTCATTTACACTCCCTCCGAGTACTAAACGAACTTACTTCAGACCACGATCCAGTCCTTCTAACTTTAACAGGAGGCTCTAACCCCCTGGTCCCCGATAATCCTCCTCGCACTAAAATCAACTGGAAAAAGTTAACCGAGCTGCTAATTAAAAACATAGTTATACCTACATCAATTCCCGACGAAGCCTCCCTAAATGCCGCTACCTCCAATTTTATCCAGACAATAAAATCATGCATCACCGAGGCGTCCGATGAGATTCCCAACGTCACAACACGTCACGGAATACCCGAAGAGATCAAAGATCTTATTAGGGAAAAAAATCTTGTTAGAAAGGAGTGGCAAAGATCTTGCAACCCGATAGTGCAACAACATTTAAATCGACTCAACAGAGAAGTGCGCGATGCCCTCAGCGAATTTCGCAACGAGCGTTGGCACGATTTCATTTCAACTTTAGAAGACGATAGAGCAGCTTACTGGAAGCTCTCCAAAGCACTAAGACGCCCGAAAACTAAAATCTCCCCGATTCAAGGCCTCAACGGAAAAGTTTACTCCGCTGCAGACAAGGCAGAAGCCTTTGCAGATAGCCTTGAAAGTCAATTCTCTCCAAACACCGATCACGACGATCCTGCGTTCGTAGCAAAAGTGGATTCAAAAGTAGAAGCAATCTTAAATCTAGACCCTGAAGACCCCCCAATCAGGTGCACAACTCCTAAAGAAATTTTAAATATAATTAGGAAATTAAAGAAAAAGAAGGCCGCCGGGCCCGATGGCATTTCAAATAAGATTTTAAAACATCTATCAACTAAAGGCATCTGCGCCATCACAGCCATCTGCAACGCGTCACTTCGGCTGCGTTGCTTTCCTAAGGATTTTAAAGAAGCTGACGTAATTTTAATTCCCAAACCAGGCAAGGATCCATTATTAACGGAGAATCATCGGCCAATTAGCCTCCTTCCATGCCTAGGTAAAATCCTGGAAAAAGTAATACTAGCACGACTGAATGCATTCACAAATAAAAGTAAATTCTTGCCAGACTTTCAACACGGTTTTAGAGCAGGTCATTCCACCTCTCACCAACTCCTACGTGTGGTGGAACACATCACGGAGGCATTCAATATCAATAAAAAAACAGTAATTCTCTCACTCGATGTCAGTAAGGCTTTCGACAAAGTCTGGCATAACGGCCTCTTATATAAAATGTACTCTCTTGGTTATCCATTAAGACTTATTCAACTAATAGCCAGCTACCTAAGAGATAGATCCTTCAAAGTCAAAGTAGAAAATGTATTCTCCACATCCCGCCCCATATCAGCTGGGGTTCCACAAGGCAGCCAACTCTCACCATCCCTATACAACATCTATTGTAGCGATATTCCTAAACCCGTGGATCATAATGTTAAAATCACTCAATTTGCGGATGACACTAACATCATTTCTAGCTCGACTGACGAGGCCACTGCTACACGCCGCGTACAGATACAAACCACTCTAACTGAAAAGTGGTGTAAAAAATGGAGAATATCTATTAACCCGACTAAAAGCGCCGCGACCGTTTTCTCAAAGACACGGCCAAGACGGCCCCCATTCATTAGACTGTTTGGGGATAATGTTCCATGGGAAAAGTCAATTAAATACCTAGGTGTAACGCTAGACTCCAAGCTCACCTGGAAGAAACACATAACTGGAAAAATCAAAGCAGCTAATAAATGTCTATCTTCACTCTATCCCATGATGGGAAAAAAAAGTCGTTTATCAACGGACAACAAATTACTGTTATATAAAACAACCATAAGGCCTGGCTTCACCTATGCTTGCCCCGTTTGGGGGCACGCGGCCCCCAGTCTCTTAGAGAAGATTCAAATATTTCAAAACAAAGCCATTAGACTTGCCTTAAATGCGCCTAAATGGAGTAGAATTTCTTGTCTCCATAAAGACTCCAACATTCCGTTGATAAAGGACTTCATTTTCTCACAAGCAACTAAATTCTACGCCGGCCTACCCGGCCACTCAAACCCCACGATTAACACGCTCGCGAAATATAGCGAAAATGAAAATTTTAAATATAAAAAACCCAAGATAGTCCTCCGGAAGGAATAAAAAAAAAAACCTGCTTACAGTCGCAGTATAGTTTTAATCTCACTTTCAAACCAACCATTATAATAAAATACCAGTAAAGTATCTATAGATAATCCATTATATAATTATGTTAGAGTCAGTAAACTCATGTTTAGGAACTCTGTAAAATGAATCAATCAAAAGTCGAAAAGAACATCGAGCAGTCATCAGTAGCATTCGACAAGAAGCGTTTCCAACGCACACACGCACTTGACAAACTCGATCTGGTACCGTCTCAAGCACTTCTCCGCCTCTTCTGCCTGACCTAAGGACCTCTTCCCGGACTTGACTTGAAAAACTTGGATTTCATTTCTGCCCCCCCTTTTGGACGCTGCCTCTTCCTCTTGTGGGCCATTACCGGGGCGTTATTGACGAGCATCTTGGCGGCTACCCAGGACTACCCAGCACCCCTATTTTACAGTCTATGTGAGTGGCGGGAAACGTCGCTTACAGTATGCATAGCACAAAGGGTAACAATTATTATAAGCAATAATTATCAGCCTGAAACACTCATCCACATTGAAAAATCTTCCGAGAAAAGATACATACAAGATTATAATTTTCATTGGACTAGGTTCGTATGGTCTGACACATTAAAATGATTTTGGTATCGTCATTATGCGTTTAATAAAATAATGAGATCAACTGAAATTTGGAGGCGGTAATGGGTACCGCCGCTCCGGGAAACATTTATTGGATAAATAATACTTCTACCATAAGTCACCTTAAGTGGTTCGTTAAGTTTGACCTAGCAGGCGTACCCGTGTTCACGGGGTGAGGTTTGACCGGGTTTTGGCGGTGGATTTTAAAAAAACATTTTTTACAAGAGTCCCAATTGCTCCCGTCTGGAGCCATGGCATCCCCAATTGGGGTATTTTGTGAGACTGAAGGTAGTGGGGAGGGGAAGGAGGTAGGGAAGAGGAAGGTGGGAAAGTACCTGGCTATTTACCAAACACGGCTAAAGCCATTTCAAGCAACGTTTCAATTCTGAATGGTGGTCTTACACCAGGGCGATACTGGAAGTATCTTCCACTCTGGATGCATCTGCCCACCAGCTGCGTGGCTGGCCGGATCGTAAGAGACTGTTTGAGGGAGATTTTGAACTCTCCAGCAGGACTCTCTCGGAACATTGCCTTGCATCGCAGAGGGAGAGATGGATTCAAACGTCCGTCATTTCGTCACCCCAGATTTTTACCCACCCCTCATACCCTTTTCCTTCCCGAAACATTATCTTATTCCTTACCTTTAAAGGTCCCCACACAGCATTCCCAAAGATGATATAGGCCGTGAGGCGAATTATTCGAGATACTGTAAAATTTAAAGTATTAATTATACTTTAAAATCACCCTGGAACCAAAAGTTTTTCTGATTGTTTACCCCAATTACGTTGATTTTATATCTTAAAAGCTGTCCAAATAAAACGCCATTTACTTCTACACCTATAAATATATCATAGAAATTTAATAAACTGCTAACAGTCTGCTAACAACTGATAACACTTCACTTTGATTGCTTCAACCAAATGCAGGATCGGAATCAAGATATTAATTAGTGATTTCTAACGCGCCCGCTATAGGAATGCATTAACAAAGTGCATGCGGTGCACATTTACCAGCAATAAATGGCACGAAAGGGGTACAAAACTACGAAAGATCCAAATTAAAGATACGAGAGGCTGAGGCTCTCGGAGCTGCTCTAAGTGTTGGGAGCGGAGAAGTGGTTTATCAATAAAAGGTCAGATTTAACTGCAAATCGGTTGCGGGTCACAGCTCAGAATCATTAAATTTTATGATCATATTCTATCGAATAGACTGGAGCGGTTCTGAAAGCGAGAGGCGCGATTTTACGGATCATTTATTTAATAAATTGCTTTTTAGTATTAGTATTGGCAAGGGAAGCGTTAACCAGCTGTTAATTTGGTAAATTGTTCTCTTTCAGGGTAATTTGTTCTCTTTTCGGAACAACTCGTATAGGTCTCGTAGAAATTGCTGTGCCTCCCTTATTATCATAGTGAGAAACATGATCTAAACGGCATTGTAAAGAGAATATACCACGCTTTATATTTAAATCTAAATGTTAACCACAAAATAATTTACGAACGCATTTTGAAAAAAAATTGTGAAACTTTGTGAATTTTTAGTTTACTATTTGACATGATGATAGCGTTTATAATTCATTTGTCTAATAAAGTACGGGTTAATTTTTTTTTTCATTACCAGTAGGTAGTTTTTGTTGTAAAGTGAGTCATTTTTAAAACTTTTTAAAGTTTGTAATAATAACTTTTATATAACAAAAACTAATTTGAAAGCCTATTTAATCACCTTTCAAAATCAGTTTTTAATTTTCGCCTAAGTTCAGAAATATTCCTTTTATTAGGATTTTATTGCAAAGCAGAATTATTCTCAACTACTGAGAGAATATTGTCGGGGCTTGAGGGGTTAACAGTTAAATTACTGAATTAAATTTATGTCACCAATTACTCGCGCAATCATAAATGACACCCACTGCGAAAAATTACTACACTTACACATTTTTCATGATTCCTTGCTAACAAACAAAAAATTGTAAAAACATACAAATATTAAATAAAAAATTAATATTTAGAAACATGGTTGGAGGCTGCAGAATCGTTATTTTCTAACGACCGTATAATAATTTATTGTGATGGTTTTTAACTGGAGGTAGATCTAATTCAAGTAAAAAATGCTGTTCACTTTAAAACTAGATTAAGCACTCCTTTTCTAGTGTCTACCTACGTACAGCAACTCAGTAGCTGTTTCATAATAATCAACTGCTCACTTTTACATCTTTATAAATTTATGAGTATTGCCTACCTACGTCGTTATACTCGTAGTTTCAACTTGTTAAAAATAAACTTTTTCTTTATTGATCAATTGATCACTAGCTGACCCGCGTTGCTGTGGCTAACGAAACACAAGGCTGTATACTGGATGGTTACCCAACCTTTATAACCACGATAAATTAACTCATACCGCTATCTGTTAATTTGCATACAAATCAAATCTACACCGCCCGTTTGCCAGCCCGCACGTCCACCACATACAGAAATTCTCCTGTCACCGCATACCCTATTTCCACCGATTTATTACATATTATTATGTACCTTAAACACTTTAAGTTTTATAACTCTTAAAAAAATATATGTTACTCTTAAAAATAATATCTAGACATTCCGAGTGCTGAAACGCAAGTTATATGAAATTCCCTCGTTAGAAAAGAATCGCTAAGTATGCTCAAAAAATTATTATAAACACGTTTGTTTCAGTAATTTTGCAAGTTGTATGTATGAAAAAATTCACAGTGTTTCTTTAAATGCTGTTTAAGTCAACCTCCGCGAGATTTTTGCTCTATTTTAAACGAGTCGTGTTTTATTAAAAATTTTTACAATTTTCGATTCAATTTTATCGTTTTATATTAGCGCACTCTCTCCAACATACGTAATTACATATCTTTCCATCTTCTTCTCTTTGAGCGGGTAAACGGCGCCTTATTTTATCAACCAATTTACACAAAACGTTGACAAATTATATACATAAACCCTCCTTATGAGTCACTCTATCTATTGGTGAAAACCGCATGAAAATCCGTTCAGTAGCTTTTGAGTTTATCGCGAGCAGACAGACAGACGCGGCGGAGAACTTTAATTTATAATAATTGAAAAGTTTTTCGTGACCTATTTTATATTTGTTAGAGGGATCATTTAAAAGTATGACGTAATTTATGAAATGCTAAGTTGAAAAAAAAATGTTGGTCAATAAACAGATGGCGCGTGGCTAATTATTATTGCTTGAAAACAATGAGTTAAGAGGTAACCACATGCCAAAAATGTATGTATTCTTTTTGTGCCTTATATCGCCTTAAATACAGGTAATAAGCATAAATATGGCTAGGCAAACGGAGTCTATTTCAAGCGCAAAAGCTATTTTTTTAAATTTTATGAATGATTTTATACGAAAGAAAAAAAAATCGGTTGAAGTGAAACTAGAATGTCACTAGATGTCGCTTTCTTTTCTTTTGTCTGTTAATTTTAAAGTGCTTTGAAGATTGGATATTCATTTCACAAAAATAAAAATGTTTTTTTTTTTTTTTGGATTTTGTAGGATTCTAACCTCCGTTCGCTTGATGTCTGTCTCTCTGGTCGCTGAGACTTGTTGGGTGCCTTGCCCACTGCGCTATCGAAGGCCCGTGCCAAAGCGCGAATTTACCGCATTATATTAGAACCGAGTATTTGTATAGAACTGAGTTGTGACGCATTTCCGTTTCATACGAATTTCAAATCACTAACAGGGCTAAAGAAGTTTCACTTTAAAAAGTTATTCAATGTAAATTGGCACAGATGATTTCCACCATAAAATTGATTTTTTAAAGTTGTTTCTTAACCGCGTTCGTACATTTCTAATGAAAAAGAAATTTTTGGAGAAGTTTACGCTTAATTTTTTTATAGCGTAATTAACAATTTTATTTTGATTCTATTCAATGAAAACGGTGTGGAAAAGTTTCAATTTATCATAAACATATTTTTTTTGTATTTATAATGTAAACCGATTTTTAGTAAAGATTAATCTATAATAGACAGTTATCATTAAGATTCGCTTTAAATAAAGTCGTTTCTAACTAATTTACATCATAGAATCTTAGACGGAAACAGTTCTGCAAAATTCAAATTTTACCGCACATTCTGCTTGATGCGCACATATGGATTCAGAGTTTATGTGGTGAGGTTTGTCCGGGACTTGGCGGCAGATGTGTCTGCCCACTTGCTGCGTGGCGAGCCGGATCGAGAGAGACTTGTTGAGGGAAGCCCTTTGACTTCTCCAGCCCGACTTTCTCGATCCATAGCCTTGCATCGCGATTGGGGGGATGGATTCATACGTCTGTCACACCTGGACACTGACACCCATACTCCTACCCACCCTTTATACCTCTATCCTTCGCGGAACTTCCTTTCCAATGACCTTCAACACAGCATCCCCTATGATGACATAGGCCCTAAGATAAATTATTTTCCTCGGGGCCTCCAGTGTGGCGCTAACGTTAAAAAAACCTGATTATTTTGCTGTTTTTTGGAGTTTTTTCCAAGTAAGTGAGAAACTATTGAATAGATTCACGAGATTATTGTCTACCATTTTCTTATACCCACATAGGTTTATGAATTTGACTTGAAAATTGCAAAGAAGCCTTGTACTTTTTCTATGAACTATAAATACACAGGTAGTACGTTTACAAGATATTATATGAGTCACCAGTCTACATAGCCTAAAGGTAAAACGTTTAGTTTCTGAACTCGGTCCATAGTTCAATTACCAGTATTACACCGGAACGGAAAGTTATGACCGTCATCAAAATAATGGTTCCAATTCAATAGAAAACCATTCCAGGAGACTATTTATTCTGTAGTCATTTTCTTACCGCATTATGTTCTTTTGATTCGATGGCTATTTAATGTGCAAAAATGAAGATTAAAAACGAGTAGCTATAGTCATAAATAAACTATCTCTGATTTAATCTGATCATCAATAAATTATAATCAATTTACGGATGTTATCTGAAATTGAATCAAAGTTGTTTGCAAAAGACGTGGGTGAATTTTTTCAACGCTTTCTTAAAGTTCCAAGCCGCGCGCTATGGTGTGTATGCGGGTTTCCACCCATACAATTCAATTTAAAAGAAAGACTCCCGAGTCACGAATGACATAATAAGTAGGCATTCTTTTAAAAAACACTGCTACCATCATCATAAGCGAAAAAAAATACTTGAGTATTGATGGAGGAGTTAGCTAACATGGGATTGAACCCATGACGCCTGGGTGCGAACCGGTTGCATTTGTCAACATAACCACTAAACGGTTTAAAAACTATGCGAAATCACTGGTAATTACTACCTAGCATTATTTATAATGGAAAGAACACTTAAGTGTAATTTTTAATTAATAATAACATCTTGTATACATTTTAAATGATATTTTATGGATTCTCCGGATCCATGACAGTTGGTCTCCCGACACTTGCCCTCCTCTCCCCCCCCCCTGACACTTATGTACAATATGCAGTCGTATTAGGAATACGATATACCTACTTACACAAAATATAACTAAGGTCCCCGAATGGGTGTGCAGAGAGGATGTACCGCCGAATTACATAAGCATAAAACTTTTTTTTTACATTTACTCCACACGGGAGGCCCTGAGGAAAATAATTTCCTTCAGGGCCTATGCCATATGAGATGCTGTGTGGAGGGCTTTGAGAGGAATTCACGAACCTTGGTCTTGATGAGACCCATGTTGTGGAAAGGAGGAAACACAGGGGCCAACAAATTGAATAAAGCTGTTGAACACAAGAACGAGTCGAAGAAGCGACCCGTTCTTATGTGATAAATGTCAATCGTGTACATATGTTGGGCACGCGTTTGGCGTGTTTCCCGACTATGCACCGGTGCCAAAGGGATCAATGACGCTAGTTCCTCGGAGCATCTTCTATTGTAATACCGGTAGAACGAGTATAGCATCCCCACCCGACGCCTGTGTTCTAAAGATTGCAATCCGTCTATTAATATGAGAGAATCTATCAAAGGAACCGCCGTTTCCTCGCAGAGTCGAGAGTAATTTTGAGCTCAGGTATTTTGGAGCTCATTAAACATATTTTAATTCAAATGCATCATGGATAAAACTACTTGTCTTCGTAAAGTATATATCGTATAGGTACAAAAAATCGACACTGTCAATAAATGTGTTTGATATTATACCACATTATTATTATAAGTATTTTTGAAGTCGATTTTAGGTTAGAAATTGGTAAATAATGCACAAAAAATTATAATTTTATAAAAATTGTTATTCCGGGGAGCCAACTATTGGAATGTCAACCGTCGAGTTACCGGATTCTTCAAAACTCCATAGCTTATGCTGGAAATTACGTTGAATATTTTGTGTGCAGCGCTTAAAAATTGAAAAATTTATTGGCAAATTTTATGATGCCAGAACTCGCTGTTCGTGAGATTTTGGTGATAATATTTGCACACAGATTTCTGTTTGAGTTCACAAGATAAAGCAAGAAAAAAAGTATAAAGTGGTCATTATTTTGTATTTTTATGTAAAGATAAGTCGAGATGGTCAATTAGTAAAGGATTCGTCTATTTATTAAAAGATTTCCGCTTTGTATCCCGGCTTCCCAACGTATTTTTCATTAAGCGATAAAATGTAAATATCCGCATAATTAAATTTAAAAAAATAGGATTTCGCCATAATGTAGTATGTAGTCCAGAGGGGGCTTAACAATTCACGTGTCCATGGATTTAAAATATAAAATTGATTTATTCTGATTTAAATCGGTTCGTGTCAGATTAAGGTTATTGATGAGAGTAATTACAATTTATACATTATCATATTAAATGCTCAGTGTCACTTATAAATCAATTTCTGTTATTCGAACGAATCAAGATAAAAAACTTTTTCGCAATGATTTCCATAGATTTTTTTATCTCAAAATCTAGAATGTAAGGCTTTGACGCTGTGGAAGCGAAAAAGTACGTCGATGCTATCTTGCTTTTCAATTTGGTTCCAATGTAAGCTTTAAAAATAATTGTGTAACTTTTTGGCATTCAAAGTGAAAATAATGATATTTTAAATAGTCTCGTTCAGTAAAAAGTGTCACCCTAAGTTTTATATGCTATAGTTTTAATTTGTAAAGTTACAATCATATTATAATGATATTTTTTCCTAAACATACCAACTGCCTTACTAAAAAATGCTGTGAAAATTTTATTCAATTGATAAACGACGGTGTAAACAGTCTTACTAATTAAAAAACTTACAATGAATTTATTTTTCATAGAAAGATATATATTGCTTGTGCAATCAAAAAAAGAGGGTAGTTTATCTGTTGTATATAATGTTTTTTATTTATAATTTCTCGACTAATTTTAGAATTGTTCCAAGGTATTTTAAATGTTCTATATGTACCTATATTTCTTATTTTTTTAAATGTCGTAAAAACATATATGTATACATTTCAGAAACAAGATAAAAATACGTTTTAGATTTTTTGTTTTCGAAATATACTTTCGTTTTTGAAATTTTCGGTATTTTAAGCTTTCAAACATGAAAAAAGTTGAAAAAGACACTGACCCCAAACATTTTTCATAAAAACGTCGAAAAATTTCGGAAAATTTTAAATGAAAAAAACACACTCCTTTTAGTAAAAAAATGCAACAAAACTATCACTATGAAAACTAAACACTTTTTGTCTACCTTCAAGCAAATAAAAATTATTAAAATCATATAAAAATTCCCCAAGAATATCTGACTAAAACCATACACTTTCGATTCATTTTTGCACAATATAAACGTTGATTTCTGGAATTTGTGCTTATAACGAGTATAAATGTACAAGGTATTTATATTATTATAACATTAATTGCATGGAAGTTTTATTAAACTCACGCGGAAAAGTCGTTTAAAAAAATGGTTCAGAAATAATATAATAATAAACAATAAATAACTGTTAAAACTGAAGAAAAATAACATATACAATAGTAATTATGTTGAATTATACTAATATAATAGTGAATTGGATATTGGAATAGAAATTGTGTTAAAAAAATATATTAATCGCACGTAAAACATCACATGTCAAAACCGTAATTTCGACTAGCGTGAAAAAAATTGGCAGATCCGCGCATGCGCACATCCACTGAAGTTCTATATTGCCAACATAATAATGACATTTTTATTCGTAACGTTCCAAAAAAATAAATGTACAGCCATCGTGCATTCCTAAACAAAAAGTGTTTTTTTTTTTAAATTATTTATTTGTTTACTTCTAAAATCCTTCTGGTATTAACAGTAACACCCTATGTAAATAAACCTCAATGATTATTAACATGTTTTATTATTTTTACCATAATCCATAAGATTATTTTTCCGAAACCCTATTTACATACATATACCAATGTTGTTTCTATTAGGCAGGTATAAAAAGTTGATAGGTTTTCAATAAACTAGAGATGTCTTCAGTTCCCATAAACTGCAAATCGCATAGATGTTGTTTCATTGTTAACATTAAATTCCTACAAACATGTAAAATGATTTAAATCGGTTATGTTAAATTTATGATCTTCGTAAAATTCTTAAACTTACGTTTGTGTGTCAGCGCAAATAAAATAATAAATTTGCAGAAATTAAGTGCATACTTTAAAGCATGTGATTATTTGTGTAATCTGCGAGTTGTTTCATTGCAGAAACTGAATCGTTTTCAAATCGTAACAATTTTAGTGGCTGCTATTGCCTAGAAAAGACCTCCGGCTACTTAAGTACCCATATGTAAATGGGGCTTAACAGATATATTAGCCCTGAAACCTATAAATTTAGGTTGTAAAGTTTCATGGAATATATCCCCTTTTCATCTTAAACAACTCCATGGCAAAGAGTTTAAATCAACTTGTTCCAGAGTGGAAGATAGCTCTGTGAGAGACTATCACTCAGAACATACTTAATTTAAATGAAATTAAATTTTTTGAAAATTCTTTGACCTGGTTTAGGGCCGTCTGTTTCAACGGTCGCTAAAATAAAAGTAAAAGAAAACGCCGTTACTATAGTTAAATTTCAGCAAAATGCGTTTTTCAACGAATTTGAATGATTGTTTTACGTTACTTTTAACTTTTGTACTTTCTTTCCGTAAACCGATAGTTACTCTAGAGTTATTCCGCCATATTGGCATATTTAACAGTTCAGGGGTGCTAGCATGGTCGGTCGACATAGGTTTTATCGAAAATGTCGGTAACTTGACATCGCCCCCGAGCACGACTGCAGGCCGCTAACGAACAAACAACAGTTCACATCGACTAAGGGTTCCTAATTTATTTGACGTAAACTGTTATTTCTTCGTTAGCATCCTACAGTCGTGCTCGGGAGCGATTTCAAGTTACCGACATTTTCGATAAAACCTATATCGATCGACCATGCTAGGGGGCCTGGTCGAAGTAATCTACGGAAATGGGTGCTTCGACATAGATTACTAATATACTAATCAGTAATCATGATACATATTATAGAAGAGGATGGTAATGACGATGAATTCCTCATCCAATATGTCTTGCAGCGAAAACCAAAACATTTCGTCCCCGCGTCAATAATATGGTTATCTGGGATGATCTCAAATTTTTGGCGCGGCACCGCATGTCGAAAAAATCTTGCTGTTGAACAGAATCAATTCTGATATCGACATATTTAGCGTTACCTTTTAGAGACAAGCTCTATTAATGGATGTATCGCAAATTTTACAAGATCTTCAAATCAATACACATATTGTATCATAAACATTACCAAAATATAACACGAGTAGTAGGTTAGAATCGTTTCGTATATCGACATTAGCGAGTGAAGCTGCCTTTAAAAGACTCTATTAATGCAAGTGTAGTTTGTACACGTACACGTACTACTTACGTTTTATGTAATACTCTTACAAGCGGATTTTCAAAAAGCTACAAAATGTATGTTTTTCTAATGTTTTCGATACCATAAATAAATTGAATTTAAGATCTCGTAAAATATGTGACACTTCAAATTCAAGGAGATATCACAACTACTGGAAAGTAAATTACATTCATATTGTATATTATATGTTTTATAATAGGTCGTCATTTATTTGTAAATATTCATACAAATACTTTTATCGTAACAAAGCCGTCAGATTCTACGACGCGAAACAAAATACAACCGGATATTTTGACAGTTTTTCTGATTTAGTTTACGGTCTTGCCGCATCAAAAACATTTCGATGCGTTTTTTGACATAATTCCGATAAATATTCTGCTTTTTAGACTGGCCACACTGACAACTATTATTTTGGCGAAAATACACTTGAAACAGCGCGCGGTCCTATTTAACGTCCTCGAAATGAAACTAGAATAATAGACCGGTCAGTGGCTGAGTTGGCATCGCTTCTGGGTCCCGCCCAGGCGTAGTGAGTTCAATTCCTCGGCTGGCTAAGCTCGTCAATAGAGCAATATCTTCCACGTATGGTGGTAGTAGGAGATTTAAAAAAAAAATCACCCCTCGCTTTTAAGAATAGCTCATACAGGTCTCATAGAAATCGACGTGTCTCCCTTACTGTCATGGTGAGAAATATGATCTCAACAGTGTTAGAAGGGGAAAATACCACGCTTTACATTAAAATTCATGCAGTATAAATACTTCTATGAAACAAACGTTCAGACCGCAATTTGAAAAAAAAAAATGAAACCTTGTAATTTTTTTAATAATAGTTCTGTTTTTACATGAAACTTCCAAAAAGACAGGTGACTTTAACGTTTATAATACATTTGTCTAATAAAATATTTATTTATCAGAACCTTTAGTTTGACGAAACGTAAGGTGAGTCTTATTCTAGGCGAAAATTGTATGTTTGATTCTAATAATAAAATTTGATCATGATTTTCACCACCTTTCAAAAGCAGTTTTTAATTTCGGATGCGTTCAAAAATACATAATTTATTTCGGTTTTAAAGCAAAACCTACTGATAGAATATTCCAGATGCCTGAGGGGTTAATGCTAAGACATTAAGGCTGTACACAACCCTAGTAATTTTTGTTTGTTCAAAACTCACATTTTAATCATTTCCGGCGAATTAGTAACTATAATAACTTTTTTTTTATTTCCATGCCGCACAAGGAATACTAGTTATTTATATTTTAGATTAATAAAAACAGCACCTTACCATTAATATATTTTACATGCAATGATTTTCTTTATAACCCGTTTTTCAACTGTAATGTTAGCGGTAAGCACCAGATTTTATTTTTCTAGACGCTGAATTAATAACTTCGGCAGGACAACATGGAGACTCATTTTAAATATTTGTAAAACGTTGTTCGGAATTAATTAAAATGGACGCGGCAGAAAGGTCGAATCTCCAGGCCTGCTAGGGTGAATTCGACCGTTCGTTCGTACAATACGTTCGTTTATTTGTTTACACGCTTTCTTCACTTACGTCGTTAAGATTCCCATATTATTTTTCTTCTTCTCATTTTCTTTGATACGCCAAATTCGACAGTAGGTCCGTCCAATACACGGGTCGCGAGTCACAATTTGTATACACGGCTTCTTTTCTTACGTCGTTAAGATTCTCAATATATTTTAGGGTATATTGTCGTCTTTTTATTTTAGTATTCTAAGAGCATTTTTGAATATTCGAAATACCATAAAATTGATGTAAATGCGGTGAGTTACTGGCAAATCCAAGATGGATTTCTTGGCACACGAGAGGTTAATTAACCTCACAACATTTTGTTAAATTGGAAATGTTATAACAACTATAATTATTCCACGAGTTCAGTTTACGACTTTATAAAATAACACAAATAAAGGAGTGTAGGGAGAATATATTACGTGAACGCGAACGGTTGAAAAAGTCAGTCGCCTGAGAAAGACATGGCATGGTCAAGTGTACAGCGCACTTGAGATGATTATCATGTCATGTCAGGACTTAGATTAAAAGAAGAATATGTATGATAAGTTGTTGACAGAGTTGTGACAGTACGTAGTCAGTTTTAGCGGTCCATCCTCTCTGCCTACCCCGCGGAGAAATTGCATGATGGTTAGTTACTTAACACATAAATAATCTCGCGATATTGATTTAAGGGAATATTATGGTAGCTGTCAAAAAAAAATTTTTTTGTTAGGAGGATAATATATCAAATAGTCGGCATAATACTAGTACATGAAATTAAAATTAATATATAAATAGCAATAATTTCGCCGGTTTGCCTTTATGTCTACGGACGGGTTGTTTCAAAAAAATTGACGGATTCATCAAATATTTCAAGTTATTTTTCACTTTCTATGTAAGTTCTATTGAAGTTCTGTGATTATTTAAGTTTTATGAAGCAAAATGGCCTACGATATATTAGAAGAACTTGAATAGAACTTACACAGAACGTGAAAATTTATTTCATAGATTTGATGAATCCGTCAATTTTTTTAAAACAACCCGTCTTTAGTGTATCTAGGGTTTAATTATCGGTTTCATGCCAACCCAGAATGAAACCAACTCAGAAAGGTCATTAAAAGCTTTGAAAAAATAATTTTAAAATAGCCGGTAACCCTAACCTAACTTAACCTAATTAAGCATTTTTTTATCATCACTCTTAATGACCTTTCTGAGGTGCTTCTGAGTTGGTTTCATTCTGAGTTGTCCGGTCACCCAATTAACTTTAGAACTGGAATTTGCTTTGATTTTCATAACTGGAATTGGTTATGTTAACGATTCAGACGAGCGATGAAGTACAGGTATGTACAAAAATTATTTAGTTTTAAATAAGTCTCTGTAAAATTTTCATTTTTTGTTTAAATTTATGACGGTTCCATGCCAACCCAGAATCTAACAAACTCAGAAACACCCCAGTAAGGTCATTATAAGCTATGAAAAAATAATTTTAAAATAGCCGGTAATCCTAACCTAACTTAACCTATTTAACCAATTTTTTAAGTATTTTTTTTATCATCACTCTTAATGATCTTTATGAGGTGCTTCTGAGTTGGTTTCATTCTGAGTTGTCCGTTCACCATTTATGACAGAAGGCGTAGTTTTTCAATTATACTAACGATGTTCTTTTGAGGGTGTTAATTTATTTAATTATTTTTTGTTTATTTTTGGGAAAGTTGACAGCAAATCTTAAATTATACACAGGTAAATACAACAATAAAGTAGTTAGTTATGCCAATTATGAACTTTCTATTGATGAAAGGGAATTATAAGTGTGTTAGTATAAGAGTATTATATTTATTTTTTAGTTACAGCATATGAAAGGGAGGGTGGGGAAGAGTAACATAGGATTAGGTTAATATTAATTAAATTTCTTATCGTGTTTTGAAAGACGATCTCGAGACAAACATTTTTATATAAATACACCGGATGACGCGCAAAATGGCCGGATAATTTAAACTGGATTTTACATGAGACATGCCGAACTCCTCCGCGAGCGTTACATTTGATTCACCGGTTTCTAAGCGGTGTAATACAGCACCCTTTTCTTCAATTGAACAAATACTTTCGCTTCACGGAACTCATTGTGTCGAGCTTTTAACCTAGTCATAACAGATGATAAACACTGACTGTGATTTACGCGTACTAATAAGGAGAGGTGTTAGGCAAGACGCAGGACGGCGAGGTATTGGTGCGTAGGTTTTATAAAATAACACTGCGCGTCGTTTTAACCGGACCAATTATCGTTAAAATGGGTTAAAAGAGGTAGCCTTAAGCAGTTGGTCGCTTAAGGCTCTGCAACCGGGCTCGAAAAGAAGAAGATGGAGAGATACGAAATTACGAATGTTAGAGGAGAGCGCTAACATTTACAGCGACAAAATCGATGCGAAAATTGCGAAAATGTTTAATAAAACACGACTCGTTTAAAATAGAGCAAAAATCTTCCAGGCATTATCTTAAACAGCATTTAAAAAAACACTGTGAATTTTTTCATACATATAACTTGTAAAATAACTGAAACAAACGTGTTTATAATAATTTTTGGAGCACACTTTGCGACTTTTTTCTATCGAGGGACTTTTATATAATTTGCGTTTCGGCGCGGGCAAAGTCTAGATATTATCTTCAAGAATAACATATATTTTTTTAAGAGCTTTAAAACTTGTACAGCCTTACTAAAAAAAAACCACAGCGCGACCGATTAACTGTGTTATTGCAATAACATAAATAGAGCTCGTATACACTAAAAGACGTTTTATTACCAATAACGTTTCTTTCGTGGTCACGCTGTTAAAACGCATTGAAGATGTGACAACGTTGTATATGGTTTTAATTTACTAGGAAACAATGTTGTTTTAATTCTTCTCCGCTAGGGGCATTATTGGTGCACCTGTGCATATCGGCCCGCGATGACAAAACAGTTCGGTGTGTTTATGGCGGGATATGGAAAATTTTGTTAGTGCCTAAATGTTGTGATTTTACTAAATAATTTCTATTGTAGTGACGAATTTACTCTTCTGTTCACATAATTGATATATTTACCATATTATTTGTGTGGTTTACATCAGTTTAATCAAGTTATTGTACAAACGCCGTACTTTCAAAGTTGAACTGTCAGAATATTGTTTTTTATAGGTTACTTAAGATAAAATTTTCATTTTAAGATCTTTATTTTAAGAGAATTTGTTAAAAGTGATAATTTTTTATAATATTAAAATCTAATACATGTGTTCGTAAACGTATCAAAAAAATTAACGTCTTTAGAGATGCAAGAAATCTGTTTTAAATTTCGGTATTATTTCTAAGTTATTTTTTGGCAATAAAAAAAACTTTGAAATTTTTTATTATTTTTTTATTGTATACACGATAAAAAAGTGAGGTGATAGTTTCCTTTCAAATTTATTACATAACAGGATTGTGTTTTTTAAATTTTGATTTTATTTAAATTTCTCTACATTTTGGTCAAAAATGTTGTGGGAGGAAATTTTTTTCCATGTTTTTCCGAGTTTGAATCATAAAATATGGCAGTTTTTGAAAGCTAAAGTGTATTTCAAATACTCAAATCTAAAAGGTAATTTTATCTAGTTTTCATAAATGGTATTTGTTTTTACGACACCTTCAAAAATAAGAAATTTATTGAACATTCAAAATACTATGGAAAAATTACAAATATCGTTCGGACATCAATGGTTAAAACAGAGATAAACTACCCTCTCAGGCCGTGGAAACCATGTGTATTTCTTTCAAAGAACAAATTTTTAATTAGTAATTTTTTCACATCCGCAGCCGTTTGTCAATTGAATAAAATTTTCACTGGGTTTTTTAGTAAGGCTGACCGTGTTTAAGGGAAATGTGTAATAAATCGGTTGAAATCCGATGTTGCGGGCCCTTAAAACGGAGTCGTACTAAACGGATATATTTTCCTAGTACCCAATTATGAAACCTAACTTGAGTTTACATTGTAAAAACGGTAATCCGTTTAAGGGAAGTCGTAATATTCGAACTCTACTGTACTTTATAAATCCTACGATAAATTATAATATTCCGTGATTTTTTACGAGCCTACTCCAGTAAATAATTAAAAAAAATATAAAATAATCAAAATATTTGATCAAATTGATATTAAATAAAAAAATTATTTAAGGTTTTAGCATTTCTCCCGAGTTAACGAAACAGTGGTGATTCAATATCGATTAAATTAAAATGCTTGTTATGCATACCGTAATCGTTCTGACCTATGCACGAGTATCCGATCAACGTGTTGATGCATGCACAATTACCGCTAGTGCTTTTAACTGGCCAGTATTTAGTAAGGAATAGCGTACAAGTACAAAACTGCATACACTTTGGATCAAATTAAATAATTGGTAGACAGCACATGTAGCGAGGTTTACGGCGTAACATAATCTTAATGTCAGCTGCTGGTCGTTCAAGAGTTAATACATATTACGAAATGTCGTAAAACTTAAATGATATGCTATTTTTTATGTTACCTTTTTGAACAAATATTACCACAGGGGAGCTTTTTTGATAGGTTTTAAGTTACTTTAATTAATAACCAAAAAAGCTTACAAAGTTTTTTTTATTTTAACTCCACACAGGAGGTCCTGAGGGAAAAAATCCTTAAGGCCTATATTTATTTATTTATTTATTTATTTATTGTTTCTTTACACTGTAGGTAAAAATGTTTACAATACAATTTGTTACCTCACTAGGACAAGCCTGTGTTGAGGTATATTATCTTTGGAGATGCTGAATAGGGGTTCTTTTTAGGAAAGGAACGAGTGGAAGTACTGGAAAGGGAAAAGGTATGAAGGGTGGTTAGAAAGCTGAGGGTCAATATATCCAGGTATGACGGACGTATTAATCCATCTATTCCTCTGCGGTCCTAGGCGATAGGTCGAGAGAGTCGGCTGAAGAGGTCTAGATTAGCCCTCCCTCAACCAGTTTCTCCCGATTCAGCCTGCCACGCAGTAGGTGGGCATTACAAGACCTAGTCAAAACTCACCCCATAAACCCTGGCACCAAACGTGGTGAACCTTTTAGGATGACATTTTTTTTAGTATTTTATTTATTTATTTATTCCATTTTTACAATTTTACAAAGTTAGGTATAAGTACAATTATTTTTTTAATTATGTACATGTAATGCAAATATTTTTTAATGGTGGTAATAATACATATGGCAGGTGTGTCGATTACCCAGTAAATGGTTCCGGGGCGGGGGGTACTTACATCCGCCTCCAAAATTGAAGCTACTAAGCTTTATAAAACAAACTATAAATCGCATTTTGGTGCCACGGACTTTGAATTGATTCGGACTTATAATAGATTTAATATAAAAAATGATTTGCAAACAATTGCATTTTTTTGTTTGTTTTTATTTTGGTATGTAGGTACTAATATACCGACTGGATAAAAAAAATTGATTTTCAACCCTTTATCTATTTATGATTTGTCTGTCTCTTGTCTGTTTATAATATTATAATTAGTCTATATTAAATATTATATCTGGGTGTAGTAAATTTTAGAGTACCTACCCGACTCAATAGGCATAAGAATCGATTTCATTGTCACCACCCCACTAGCAAACTCGCCAAACTCCTCACTTACATGGTTTAGTAAACAAATACACAAATTATGTCGACGATTTTATTCTAACAATTTCGATGTTTAAAACATACTCAAACAATATTTTTATGTGTACATATTTATTTGTGATAATTTCAGATTATTACCTTTTTTCTTTCAGATTTCTAATCACTGTAATGCAAGAAATTATTTTTGCAAAATATTTTAATTACCAACTCCTGTGTAAAATTTTTTGGAAGTGAAACTTCTTAATCGCCGTTAGTGATTTGAAATTCACATGAAACGGAAATGCGTCACAACTCAATTCTAGGCCAGAGAGACAGACATCAAGCGAACGGAGGTTCGAATCCTACGAAATAAAAAAAAAATATTTTTGTGAAATCAATATCCGATCTTCAAACCACTTTAAAATAAACAGGCAAAAGAAAGCGACAACTAGCGACATTCTAGTTTCACTGCTGCCGCGTGTGAATACACACTCTGATATTTTTTTAAATATTGTAAATGCCCCACGTTCGTAAAAAAGGGTAAATAAATAAATACAATCTTGAAAGGCCTGTTACTCCGATTAAAACATTACGTGAAATTGAATCGAATCATTTTTTACAATTTCGTAATTATTTGCGAAACGACGTATTTTATCCAACCCAATAATCGTCCCTTCCCAATAATATTTATTCTTACGATATTCCTGTAGCTGGTGATACATAGTCTCACTGGATCCTTTCAAACAAAGATCCCTGGAGATTTTATCCAATCTATCTATCTATATACGTAAAAATGAATCGCCGAAATGTTTGTACGCGCATAACTTTCGAACGAATGCACCAAATTGGATAATTCTTTTTTATTGTGTTCGTTATTATCAGGACATGGTTTGTATAAAATTACTGGTGAGCTCTGGCATTATGAAATTTTTATTAAAAAATTGCAAATTACTGGTGAGCTCTGACATTATGAAGTTTGTATAAAAAAATTGCAAAGATGGCACGCGAGCTGTTTGAAAACTGAATGTACGGGACTGAATGTATGGAATGTGGAAGGGGGGAGGGGAACATGGGTAGAAGGATCGCGGGAGGGGGCAATCCGGGAGGGGGGGAAGGGAACCTGGGAGAGGGAGAGGGGAACTCAGGAGAGGGGTTCGCGGGACGGGGGAAGGAGGGGGAGTGGAGTGGAAACGCAAAAGGGGAAGGGGACGTGGGAGAGGAAGGGGACGCGGAAGGGGAATGGGATGAATTGGAAAGGACACGCAGGAGAAACAATTTCTTTATTTAATGTCATAGCAACGCATGCCGGGTACCAGCTAGTTTTTAATAATCTTGCTTTGATTCAAACTTATACCTGAATTTGAACGAATACTGCAATATTTTCATGATGGAAATTCTAATAAATCTTGATGATAATGATGTGGAAATATTAATTTTATGAAGACTTGCGGCCGCACAGGATGGTTCTGTACTTAGCACTTAATATGACATGCTTAGACCTGCACTCTTGTCGTACACATTGTTTATGGGTTGCCATAAACTATTAACGTTGATTGACATGAACGTCAAATGCAACTTTTTGAGTTGGAGTGAAGCTATTTGCATTAACACAGCGGGAAATTCTGAAAAAAGTTAAAAGTGCTTAAAAGGTGGTATGATATAAATTTTCCGGCTTAAATACCTTGAATGTGTTTTCAAAATAAAAAAAAAATCGAAGCAGTGGCAATTGTACACATTTTTTTCGGTTTCCACCCTGCTGCATGGAATTTTACATAAAATATAATAAGATTTGTTAACTGAAACACATTTTTGCATTGATCATAATAAAATTACGTCACAGTTATTTCAATATTTGGTGCGTTACTTTATACTTTATAGTTATATACATTGTTTAGGTAATTTGGTAATTTATGGTTTATTTATAAATAAATACATCTATTATTTTACATATATAAATATTGTCATACAGCCCAATCATGGATATGTTCTCCAACATTCTTCATTAATATCTAGCAACGGCTCCACCCCTTCCACAATCCTTAGTAATAACACATTGTTCCCATCCACTATTTTGTAACTGTCAAATCAGTATACATTTGTTCTGAAGACGGAAAGGTCGTTCCGAAACCGGTCGGCTTTACTCAAATATATAAGTGGTTCAAACAATGTAACATTGTTTCATACATCTATTTGAATTTCGAATTCGTTTTCTTGAATGACTCGTTGTCGACGAAAATGCATTTTTTCATCTTTTAATGGTACTCACGCGGACACATGCGCACACACATGCAATTGGCTCCTAGTCGGCACAAGAGATATCCCGAAAATTGAAAATAATTATATTATAGTAAAAAAACGTCGTTTTTATAACTTAAAAAATATGTTTATTTATTTAGATACATATTTATCTTGATTCTCGAGAAGGAAACAATGTATTCGTATAGATAGCGTTACTGCAAATAATATTATTGATGCTTAAATCTTGGAAAGCTCTTACTAGCTATTATTCTTACAGTGTCTTCCTACCTGCAAATACGTTGAGTGATTCAGTGCATAACTTATGTCTAAGTGCAGAAATATAGAGATAAATTATCAGCCAGGTGCTTTCCGCCACTTATCCCAATAACCATTTGTACAGATATTGCATCGGGTGAAACATAAAGCCAATGGTTAAATTAACACAGCTTGTCTATGGTACAAAGCCGATACCTATCTGAATATCTCGCTTACTTAGTTATTAGATATAAACAGGGTAAATCTTAAGTACCGCCAGTCACAACCAAAGTATTAATAGAGAATAACAGAAGCAATAATAACACGCCCAGCAGACTGCAATTTGTAATGCATTGAGATAAAATAATTGGCTTCTTGTTAGCGCAGGCCACCGCTAATCCCATCATTGTGTGCAAACCCGTGAGATAAACAGAATTAAATATGGACATTATAAATATAACACTATCAGATCATTGCAGTTGTACATCGCGAAATTGCTTATTATTTGTCCCCGTTATCACGGGTAAATGTGGTCTGAGAAGGTGTGGGCGGAAGGGAGCCTCGGGTTGTTGCCAACATGCGTTACGCAGCTGTATTGCCAACCGTTTTAAAAGTCATACGTGTCAAGATATTTGAACAGACAAGCATCAAGTTTGACTTCCTGTAGCAGCTATCTAATTCATCAAAATATACGTATATTATTAAGGATTTCGTAAAATGTTCTTGTATCATGTAATGAACTGAAATACTAAGTTTTCAATATCTTAAAACTTAAGGGCGTTTATCCACACTTCGTCGAAAGGTGTTATTACGATCGTACAGGGCGGTTCCAATGAGAAAGATTAATTATTCTCCGTACCAGGTTTTTAAAATTATAACTCAACTAGCAGACCCGGCCACATGTTGCTGTGGCTAACGAAACACAACGCCATTACCCAACCTTTATAAAATCCACACCACCCGCTTGCCAGCTGTCCGCTGCCCGCTGCCCGCTGCCTGAATTGAATATTTGAATTTCTCGGCTTTTATCTACTATAATAAGCATGTATTATACATATAAACCTTCCCCTTGAATCACTCTATATATTGGTGAAAACCGCATGAAAATCCTTTGCGTAGTTTAAAAGATCTATGCGCACATACATTTTGAGCGACTTCATTTTATACTTGTAATGAAATGATGTCGATTTTATTTCATTCCAAATTGCTTTAAATTATACCTTCATCCAAAAATGCTGAAAGGCGTGATGATAAAACTATTAATATTACGTACTTTTTGTAATTATTTTTTGATCATAAGTATTAATCATTTTTTAATAATGTCTTTTTTTAAATTAATTCCACACAGGAGGCCTTGAGGAAAATAATTTCCCTCAGGGCCTATGTCATCTGGGATGCTGTGTGGAGCGTCTTTTTGAGGAGAGGAAGGAATGAACATTGGTCTTGAAGAGACCTATGTTTTAGGAAGGAGGAAACACAGAGGCCGGCAAGTCATTCCACAGCCGAGCTGTTGAACATCAGAACGAGTCGAAGAAACGACCCGTTCTCATGTGACAAATGTCAACCGTGTACAAATATTGGGCACGCGTTTGGCGTGTTTCCCGACTATGCACCGGTGCCGAAGGGATCAATGATACTAGTTCCTCGGACCATCTTCCATTGTAATACCGGTAGAACAAGGATAGCATTCCCACCCAACGCCTGTGCTCTAAATATTGCAATCCGTCTGTTAAGATGGGAGAATCTATCAAACGGACCGCCCGTTTCTGCACAGAGTCGAGAGTATTTTTCAGGTATTTTGGAGCTCCAGACCAGAGGTGGCTGCCAAATTCAACCGTGGGGCGCACTTGCGATTTGTACAGGGTTAGCAGTTGTGCACTATACAGTACGCCCAGTTTCTGGGAGGCTAACTTTACTCTGGCGTCGATGGAGCCCCCATACCTGAGCTGGTCTCTTAGGGTTACACCAAGCATATCAATGGAGGGCCTGTTCGGAAGATTGCTTCCGTTGAAAGAGACTAGATTTTCATTTCGATCCCTTTTAGACGTAATCAGACAAGATTGGGTCTTTGAAACATTAAATTCAATGAGATTATTTTTAAGTCTAAGCAAAATAAGAATGTAAAAAAAATCTGAAATATAATAGTTTGTAAGTGCGCAAATAAATGCATAAACGGACCAATTTTTGTCAAGAGTCAAGTGGTTTAACCAGTTACCCCTTAACTTAAGATTAGAAATTAATTATAAAAAATTCAAAAGTTCTATAAAAACACTAAATCATTAGCATATTACAATAATTCAATTTAATAATACAATAGAATGTCTCTCGACAATTGATTTTGGAAATCCATTTACTTTTATATTCTTTTCTCTTTTCTCTCTTCCTCTTTCTATTCTTCTTCTTTTTATACTGTTTTCTTTTTTTCTATTCTATTTCATATATCTTGTTTTGAATATGTATATGTATTATATATATGTATATATATATATGTACATATATGTATATATATATATATATATATATATATATATAAATATATAAAAGCATATAAAAATATATATTATAATTCTAAAAAATATGTTAAATAATTTTTCACACACGCTGCTCCACCTTTTTTACACGAGCATGCTCTAAAAAAAGGTGAATCACGTTATATAAAAAATGTATCTGAAAAATGTAATGTCATTATTGTATGTACAAAAATAAATAAATTAAAAAAAAAAAAAAAAACACATGTATGTAGGTATATATTTTTTAATGATTTTATTTTAAATTTATAATGTCACATCACAAAGTATCCGCTTCATATGAACAAAGATTTTATTTAAACTAAAATTCTGAAACGTGCGTTTACCAGATAATGTATTGATTTATTTTACTGCATGATTATAAGATTTGAAATGGGTGTTGTTTAACACAAAATATTTTTTGAAAATTTAACAAATCTACCAACGTCATGTGGTATAACATTATTATACTAAAAATAAACATTTTTTATCAAAATTTAAAACATACGTTTACTAGATAAAATAACAATCTTTCGAAATCGAATTATAATTTTTTGTGGAAAAGAGTCAACACGTCAAAAATTAGATTTAATAATTGCATATTTCTGGTTTTCTCTGGTTATACCCTCTTAAAGTTGGTTAACTTACACTTGACGTTGTCGAAATGCATTTTTTTGAAGTGAAGCTTCTTTAATACCATTCTGATTTGAAACTCGATGAAACGGAAACGAGTGACACTAAAAATAGACAAACATATACATCTATACAATTTAGCCGGAATGAAACCTTACCTACAAAGGGTCGCGCTATGTCAAGCTGCGAGAATTGGCCGCTTTGTTTATGAGTTAACTTTTCAACGGTTGAGATTGTGTGGATGAAAGTTTCACTTCTAATGCGTGTGAAATGCACTAGATTTTTTAAAACTAAAAGAAATTAACATTTAATTATAGTGCAATGTCGGTTTTCCTTCAAATTTTGGTACAAAGAAAGTAAAAACACAAACCTAGATAGCAAAGAAAATTATTGCTCAGATAAAAGAAAAAAAGCCCTCTTTCTGAAATAATAAATTTTGTTGCTAGTTCAGATCTAAGAATTTACATTTAAAAAAATTTCAAATGTGGAATTAATTTGAACAATTCATCAAATTAAAAACTTCATAATAAAGTTTTGTTTTGTTTGTTTGTAGTTTGTTCAAGTTCTGTTTTTCATGAATTCAAACACGAATTGATACTTAGGACGGGTAATGCAGAATTTTAACAATTCTTCAAAATTTAAAAGTTAATATTCAAGTTCCGTGAAAGATCTATTCAAGTTCTGTTTTTCATTAAAAAAACTGTAAAGCAACCGGCCCATGATGAAATAATAACATAACCTGAATAGAACTTTTGCAGACCTGAATTTTAACTTTGTAAATAAATAAATAGAAAATACTTTGTTTTACGTCACTTTATTGTTATTTTTTTCCGTCTACCGGTTTCGGTACCTCCGTACCATCATCAGGACTGTATATAAAAAGTACTGACAAATACAGGAAAATACACATATATATATATATATATATATGTGTGTTTCCCGTTATCCCACTCGCCCCTCCCCCACTTCCCTCCCTCAACTGACGCACTGTCCCACTCTCATTTACTGTCCCTTTCTTTCACAATTTGTATATGTATATATGTGTATTTTCCTGTATTTGTCAGTATTTTTTATATTCAGTTCTGATGATGGTACGGAGGTACCGAAACCGGTAGACGGAAAAAAATAACAATAAAGTGACGTAAAACAAAGTATTTTCTTTTTATTTATTTAAAATGTCAAGTCACAATGTGTTTGCTACTGTTGAAAATTTTTACTTTGTATTTGATGAATTGCTCAAATTCTGTGAAACAACCCGTCTCTAATTTAATATGATAGGCAGCAAAATTAATTGACAAGATTAAAGCTCATATTTGATTAGATATTAATAGTCCCCTTTAAATCTCATCGAATATATTTGCAACTTTTGTACCTGTTTCTTTACATAATTTCATTTATTTTTAAAATGTTTTTTAGCATTTAGATTCTAGAATTTTCATCTAAACAAAACCATTAATTTATAACATTAATTCCACGCGCACCACAGTTGCTATGATGTTATGAATGATGAAGGGAACATAACGAGACACATTTGTTACTTTCAAAAGATAACCATGCCCTCGGCTGAAAATTGGCATATAGAAGGGCCAAATTAATATTTTTCTTGTCACTTCGTTATAGGATGCTATCTCGTATTTTAATCGCCAATTTAAATGTAAAGCAGGTGGCTTCATACTTCGTGGAATAGTGAAGAGGGTATACGAATTTTGACTGATTACATCGTAAGAATATTTTGGGATCTCGGTCAATTCGTGCACGACATGAACAACACATATGTTTGTCATAAAATATATTATTAAGTTATGCTTGTTTTTAAAAAATGCTTAAATTCTTGTAATGCATTCGTAACACGCCACGCTACAGTAATACGAATAAATGCATGTATAGGTAATTTTAATTATACTAAGTAGTCCCTGGGACACACGCGTCCCAAAAAGAATTATGACTGGACACCAAGGTGGAAGGAGAAAAGTGGGAAGACCCAGACTGAGGTGGGAAGACGAGGTGAGAGGGAATGCAGCACATCTTTTCCATATAATAAACTGGAAGTCAGCCGCTGAGGACAAGGGTTGGAGGCGACTGTTGCGGGAGGCCGAGGCTCGATATGGGCGGCAGCGCAATCGGAGAGAGAGAGTCCTGGGAGAGATCGTAAGCACGTCATCAACAATCGTCCTGAAATCCGTTCATAAAAATCTTCCCTCTCACACACCTTGCATAAATACAAAAAAAGACAGAAGACCCTAGATTGTCGAATGACTTAAATCATATTCCTATAGACATTTCTTTCGAATTGTATAACTATTATGGTATTGCCAGTTATGAAAAACAAGCAAAAAAATTGCATTCAATTATATCGAATAAAATTAGCATAGGATGAGGTAGACATTGAACATTATTACATATTTATTCGTTAATAATAATGTTACCTTATATTATCATATATTATCGTTATAAAGATATAAAATTTCTTTCAATTCCTGTGTGGGACGAGTTATTTCTAGATCTTTAACACTTCGAACTCAAAAAATAAATGTCAACGTAATGAGTAACCGCCGGCGCCGTAAAGAATGAATAACGCAACGTAATGAGTGATTAAGGTGACCATCTAATTTTGTATTTTGAAAATTTTAGAACACATGACAAAATGTTTGTATAAAAAACGTATTATCTTTTTTATCGCCTTCTTTTTGTGAAAATGTTATTCAAAAGTTTTATTTTTATTATTAGTAAAATGTAACCAATTTTAAATTGATATACATTTTATTTCGACACAATTTTGTATTTCTATGTGTTCATAATTATTTATTAAGGCATACATTTTCGATGGAACAAATAATAATAAACGAATAAATAAATAAAATTCTTGTACCAACTCGCATTTTTATTTCGATTCTATATATTTACTAAAGTACGCAAACAAATAAAACAAAAACAAAAAATTGTTTTACAAGAGAAAAATGTATCCCCTGGGGTGCCCCGTTCTAAGGTCACATTGTACATGTTTTCGTGTTTGAAATATAAGTAAATACCTATGTTTAACTATTACAAGAGGAATTTTATTACGTTACGAAAAATTGGTTTACACTTTGGTACAAATCATTACAAAAAGAGAAACAATTTACGCATCTCAAGTGCAAAGGGGTAAGTTTCCTTTTGGTAAAATATTCTTCCACAAAGTGAAAGAGATTAAGAAGATTTCCCCATACTGTATCACTTATGCATATATATGTAGGGGGGACCCGTACAAAACCGCATACCTAAGGTAGAAGCTCTGTAGTTTAGTTAATTAAAATAAAATTAGGTTTATAATTATTATTTTCTTAGAAAATCTTAGACGCAAGCGTACGAAAAAAATACAAGACCTCTAATATTTCCGATTTTGCCCCGTGGGGTGGGTAAAACCGTATCCCTTATAAAAATGAAGGCTTATAACGGCTTAGGCCTTTTGTCGTTGATAAACCGAAAGTTTAATTGATTTTAGATTTTCACGGTCAAAAATATTTTTATTATTTATTTTTGGGGTGTTATGCCATCATCATGTCCATCATCAGGGCAGATAATGGACACTGTAACGCTGTCCGAAACGTTGGCTAAAGGAGGAGGTAGCGCAACACGCATAACACCCCAAAAACAAATAACAAAAAACAAACCTTAATTGTTCCTGTATTTATTGAAACGTGATGGTAATTTCACCACTCCGTAGGTTTCTGTTACTTCTATATATACTTCACTACTAATCAATTCAATATCCGTAAAAAATTACGTCAGGACACCGAAAAACTTAAAACATGTTGTATCTCGCCAGCGAGCAGATATGTACCGACAAGTTTCTGCTGACTTTCGTTGGTTTCGGAGTCGTACATGGGGCGGAGTGCGTGGCGGGAATATTTAAAGTAATAAGGCTTTTTTAGAGTAATACGGTTTTACCCCGGTACACGGTTTTGTACAGGTCTCCCCTACATTATTCATGTATTCATGTCTGGTCAGTGGTTGAGTGGGCATAGCGCTTGGATTCCACCCGAGCGTCGCGTGTTCGACTCCTCGACTGGCTAAGTCCTCCATCACAACACAAGCAACAGTGGTAGTAGGAGATTTTCTAACATTGTTGGGTTATTCGTAACCCGGGAATGTTTGTCTTTCTTTAAAAAAATAAAAATTATATGTTTTACATATATGTATATAGTTGGGAAAATATTTGACAGCAATGCCTTTCCAGGCATTCAACTGGCGTAAAACCTTGAACTACTCTTCCCGAAAGTGCATTAATATCCTACTAATATTATAAAGGAAAAAGTTTGTATGGATGTATGTATGTATGGATGGAGGATGTCTGTATGTTTGTTACTCTTTCACAAAAAAAATACAGAATGGACTTTAAAAATTCTTTCACTAATAGAAAGCTACATTAAATGCGAGTATTTAGGCTGTATATATTGGTAAGCTATGGCGTTATTAATAAGCTCTGGCGTAATTAAATTATTTATCACACGTTAATTGTCCAGACCAAAAGCAAAACAAATCGTTGCCTGGTAACTATAAGTAATTATTTGACGTGCTCTGTCATTTTGTTATTTGTTTAGGTTCCTATGGAAATCCCTTTGATAGTTAAAATTCAAATATGTATAAAATACCAATCTACACTAATTAAAATTGATTGTTACGCTTTTATAGGTGGCACGCGAGCTGTTTGAAAAATGAATGTAACGGGTATGGAGAGGGGTAGGAGGGGAAGGACGGGGGGAGGGGGTGAGTGGAGTGGGGATAGAGAAGGTGGAGGAGGCGGAGTGGAAACCCCCTAATACTATGCGAGCGAAGCCGGGGGTAAAAGCTAGTATATTATAATTGAATTAATTATAAATTTAAATACATTATAATTAAAAGATTCTGTCAATTACAGAAGAATGGTCACTGACACTCAAGTTACTATGTACATTCCGTTCGAACGCTCCATGATGACTTGGATATATGATCTCTTCCTGGAAATAAAGTGTGATCATATTGGAGTTGTTTACAGCATAAAATAATTGTCAATCCTCATATAATCAGACAACATGATAATAATCTGACTATTAAAATAAACGGTATCATAATTATTGACCGTGTTCTTTTAGCATTATTTCTTCTCCAAAATCAAACGATCTTTTGCCATTCAACATTCTCCTGCATTAGACGTGCCATAACTTCACTTGCTCCGGGCATGGCAGTTTGAACTCTTCCTTAGTCTTCCCATAAACAAATCCAAATACAATTCCAGAATCTACTCTATAATTTCTATAAATACATTTATTGCCTTACCGGCCGCCGGGTTTAGTGGCTTTATCTTTTCATAGCCATCTAATTCCTTGCCAGGTCTCGTTAGCATGCATGGGATATTTCAACCAACTGCAATAATAATTCAATCCAACATTACGGATTTACCATCAATTTCATGTTGAAAAAAAGGACATCCGCTTTATTGCTTTGTGAGTTGAACAGAACAGGCGTTTGATCCTTTTTCATAAATCCGAGCATTTGCTAACTAGATAAATTGATGATGTTGTTATTGTTAATTGTTCTCTTTGGCACTTCATTCTTTTATTATTTTTTTAAATTTTTTATTTATTTACATATGCATACATATTAGGTACAATACATTACAATGTGATATTTTGTCTGTCCAACTGGGCAGAATACCCGTTTCAGGACAGCCAAATTGTATATTTAGTTCATAATATTCTTAACAAAGGAATGGTTTCGTTCAAGATATCACGGAAATTTGCTTCTGTCAAGACAACTTTTGAGAACATTAAGAATTTTATATAATTAAGGGATGGTTTCTTTATGTCTTTAAAAGAATCGCAAAGATGTGATTTTTTTCAAGGTCAATTTGGAGAACATAAATAAATGCATTCAGAGTGAATGCATTTGTAATGTTCTATAAGTGTTTTCTTTAGTGAGATCACTAGTAGGAGATTCTTTCCAGGCAATTTAAGAGAACATTTACAATTGCATAGTCAGAATTTACACATTTATAAACCAATATTTGACATATGAATTCTCAATGTATTTATAACTATTTAATTATAATAAAGTGCTATAATTTTTAGAATTTCTTAAATAGTAGAAATTACACAATTATAATCCAAATATATGACAAATGATTTTTCAAGCTCGTTTTGGAGAACATTAATTTATTTAGTTGTTTATTTGCTCCAATGTTGTCTTTGTTACATTCATCATTCGTTAGTTCACCATTTGACAAAGTGAACGGTGAACACTGTAAAGTCGGTAGTTTAGGCTTATAACGCGTGTTTCATTAGCATTCACTAATATTTTGGACATCTTTGTATTGTCCATCATCAGCCACCAAGGCAGGAAGGCTGTTTAAGGACCTTCCAATTTCTTCTCCACACCACACAAGAGTCTCAGCTGCTCCCAACCGCCAGGAGCCAGTGAGATTATGTTAACCCCTATCTGAAAGGCTGAAGGTAGTGAGGAGGGGAGAAGGCGTGGAAGAGGAAGGTGGGGAAGTTCTGGGCTATTCAGATCTTATAACCAAACACGGATAAAGCCATTTCAAGCAACGTTTCAATTCTGAATGGTGGTCTTACACCAGGGCGGTATTCAGAGTATCTTCCGTATCTGAGCTTGGCACAAATATATAGGTAGTATTTTAAATTATTAAATTGTGAAATAACATACATAAATCAAATAAAATTTCATTATTGTTTTTAATTTATAAACTAACGTTTAAGACAAGATTTTTATGCATAGCACAAAGGGTAACAATTATTATAAACAATAATTATCAGCCTAAAACACTCATTTAAATTGAAAAATCTACCGAGAAAAGATACTTGCCGCCAACGGGACTTGAACCCGTGTCCTTCTGACTGCCGGTCGGAAGCTCTGACCACTGAGCTATGGCGGCTTATCTAATACCCGCCAAATATTTCAATATATACTGCTGTTTCATTCAACAATTACTGATTATTACATTTTTCCACCTGAAAACAACGAACTTTATTTTTGTGAGGGAGGTATTGTTAGTACTAAATCTCTCGCTAGGTGGCGTCGAGACAAATTATGTCTACATTTTTTTGGTGAAATACTTTTAACTTGTTAAATATTAATTATTGTTTTTAATTTATAAACTAACGTTTAAGACAAGATTTTTATGCATAGCACAAAGGGTAACAATTATTATAAGCAATAATTGTCAGCCTGAAACACTCATTTACATTGAAAAATCTCCTAACAATACCTCCCTCACAAAAATAAAGTTGTTTTTTTTCAGGTGGAAAAATGTAATAATCAGTAATTGTTGAATGAAACACCAGTATATATTGAAATATTTGGCGGGTATTAAATAAGCCGCCATAGCTCAGTGGTCAGAGCATCCGACCGGCAATCAGAAGGACACGGGTTCAAGTCCCGTTGGCGGCAAGTATCTTTTCTCGGGAGATTTTTCAATGTAAATGAGTGTTTCAGACTGACAATTATTGCTTATAATAATTGTTATCAAATAAAATTTCATTGAAGAAGAAGATAACAATAATAATCTAAACTAAAATAAGAAACAGAACAAGATATAGAAAAAGACAATGGTCGCAACTGGGACTCGAACCCATACCTCTCGTTTAACCGGGACGTGCGCGTTAACCAATTTCGCTTTTGCCGCCTTCTGTCAAACCGTCATATTTGTCAATCTCACCTTTCAAATTTTAGAATAAAAATAAAATTAAATACATTCTCAAATAAAATTTACTTGCACGCGCCGGAATTAAAACTTGCGACCTTCGCATTGCTGGATGCCTTACCCCTGGAGGGCGTCATAATGCCAACTTTTAGGCTTTGTTCTTGCAGGGTTAGTTGTTACACTTTGATCACTGCAAGGCTTGTTAACGTTTAATGCTTTTAGATTATTGTTTTAAACTTGTTAAGTTTATACACTGCACGGATGTTTTAGGGTGTTTGCCACAACACCTTTGGATGGCTTAGTATCCAAATTCAAGCGCCGAAGCGAAATAGGAAGAATAATATACAAATTTAATGAAAATGATACAAGTTTATTAACCCTCAGGGGCCTCAGGCCTATTTCATCTGAAAGTCAAAATCCGAAAACTAAAAATTGTTTTGAAAGGTTATAAAATACGCTTTCTAATTTTATAAATCAAAATAAACATTCAATTTATTAAATATAAATTTTTTAAATGCAAACATGAAAAAGTTTAAACAATGGTTTACTTTATGTTTAACTAAAATGACTAATAACGAAAAAAATAACACAGATATTTTATTATGCAACTTCAACTTAACTTAACGTTATCATCAACTTATTTTTTTGTCGTTTCATTTAAAATAATAAAAAAAAAATAATTAAACAATTCCCAAAGTTTAACTTTTGTAATTAAAATTGAGGTCGGAAATTTTGGTTTCATAAAGGTACCTATACATTTTAATTATGTTGCGATTAGTTTTAGATTTGAATATAAAGCGTGGTGTTATCTCTGTCCAACAATGTTTAGATCATATTTCTAACCAAGGGAGACACAATGATTTCTATAAGACGTATATGTGTTGTTGTGAAAACCGAAAAATTTAGCCTGAGGGGTTTACGTTTTGGGTAGGTTGTAGATTTGATAATTAAAACGAAAATATTTTTAAATTATAAACTCAGTCAAGCCAACATTAAGTTAACGAGTGCAACTGTGAATTAAAAAAATAAACAAAATCTTTTCATACGAAGCAAACTTGATCGTGTTCTGGAAAGATAATTTTGTGCTAAAAAATCACACGTTTTAAAGATTCTTAACAACTGAATTCATAATTCTAAAATCTAGTTGAAATAGTAATTTCTAAAACGACCAATTAAAATGTTGAACCAAATCAGGTACGCATTTGTTTTGACAGTTACAATGAATACTTATAATCAGAACACCTTAGCATAAAGGGTTTACGACCGTTACTTGCGTTGGATAAAGGGTTTATAGTTGTTAGTTACGATGAATAAAGGGTTTGATGAATGAATAGAAACAACAAACGAGTATCGATTGCAAGTCTTGTTTGTTAAGGTTGTGTGTTGTAAAGCGTACGCAATTTGTAATCTTTAATGAAGGCATATTCAATGTGATATTAATGCGGCTTTCCGAGAAGCGAAACCCCAAGGCTTTGCTATCTTTAGTTGTAGTGGTGTCAAGTTCGATACCACGACATGCAACGATTCACGTGATTCGATTCATTTCTTTGATGGATTTTTTTTTTCATTTTTTTTACATTAGCTCCACACTGAAGGCCCTAAGAAAAAAAATTACCCTCGTCTTTGGGGAAGCTATGTGCATGGTATTTTTAGGGAAAGAAGTTTAGGGAAGGAAAATGGTTTTAGAGGGGTGGGAATCTGGGGTCAATGTATCCAGAAGTGATGAACGTATGAATCCATCAATCCCAACGCATGAAAAGCGATGTTGCAAGAAAGTCCTGCTGGGGAGGTCAAAAGATCTCTATCAACCAGTATCTCGCGATCTGGCTCGCCACGCATTAGGTGGGCAGGCGGAATTGCCGCCAAGATCCGAATAAACCTCAACCCATAAACCCGGGCACCCCTGCAAAGTCACCAAATGTAGCGAATCACTTAGGGTGATCTATGGTAGAGGTGTTGGGTATCCAATAAATGGTTCGCGGGGCGGCGGTACTCATACCATCCTCACGAAAGTGGATATGGGCAGTTCCTTCCTTTAAGCATAAAGTTGTCTACTATTCTTACTCCCTATATAATTTATTTTAAAACGGTCAATTTTCATTCAAGTTCGCAGTCGTTAATCGATTTATTTTAATCGATATGTTTTTTTTAAACAAGTTATCTGCTATACCTGCTCAATTTATTAAGTTGGTAAGTTTCGCTCATTCAAATTAACGAAATTTTAAAAATTGATTCGTTTACTCTTACTGAATTGGATAGCCCCTTTTGAGTCCGGTTCGCATCACGGGATACGATGATAAATAAAATCAATGAACGATTTTTGAATTGATGATTTTTATTCGCAAATACCATCTCATTACTAAATGAATCGGTGAGTTCGATTCAAATTCATATTTATTATTTTAAAATAAGGATTCGTTTACTCGAATATTACTAGTCGGTTGTAGCATTCGTGTTTCGAGGATTTGATTGATATTGTTTTATTTTAGTACAGCTGCACACGCGAGTCTTTGTCTTTTTCAATGATATTTATGATCATCTCTGGGGAGTATTTAGAATTCTTGGCTTGACCGGTGGGAAGAATGGGTGAAACAACCAATGTTAGGATGAGATGAGTTGTATAGTAAATTGGGTGGCCGGACAACTCAGAATAAAATCAACAATTTAAATATGTTACTTTACGTTAGTTTATGGTCTACTTTTCAATATAAACATACATAGTTTTTCATATTCGAAGAGGTGTTGAGTTGACTTGATTTTGAGTTGGAATGGAACCAGTAAATTTTCATAAATGAAATTTTTAAAATTATCACATGTTCTGTTTCGCACTGTTTTTTTATACAAGTATCGTTATCGATATTTTGCAATATTTCGTAACCTATCCATGAAATAAAAATGCACAGTTACTTAATTTTCAATTCATATCTTTTAAAACATATAATTGTGTGAGTTTTCTTTCCTATCCAGATCGCGAATCTTTGGGGGGTGATTGGTTATTCATGAAAAATATAAGTTTATTATAACATTAAACCCAAATAAAAAAGATTTGATAAATTTCAAATCTTTTTTGGTTTACAAAGCATTCATATAAACACGCCTTTATTTAAAATGTGAGGGGGACATTTTGTTATACAACACCTGCATTACTCGCGAAAGTAAAAGTTGTAATTACACTTCACAATTCTTATTACAATTTTTATTTTTTGTGTAATTAAAATAACTTTAACAATTATTATAAGCAACAATTATCAGCTTGAAACACTCTTCTACATTGAAAAAATCTTCCAAGTTAAAGTATTTCCCCAAAAAATGTAGACATAATTTGTCTCGACGCCAACTAGCGAGAGATTTAACACTAACAATGTCTTTCTCACAAAACTAAAGTTGGTTGTTTTCAGGTGGAAAAAATGTAATAAACAGTAATTGTTCAATGAAACACTAGTATATATTGAATTATTTGGCGGGTATTAGATAAGCCGCCATAGCTGAGTGGTCAAGAGCAGCTGACCGGCAATCAGAAGGACACGGGTTCAAGTCCCGTTGGCGGCAAGTATCTTTTCTCGGAAGATTTTTTAAATGTAGATGAGTGTTTCAAACTGATAATTATTGCTTATAATAATTGTTACCCTTTGTGCTATGCATAAAAATATTGTCTTAAACGTTAGTTTATCAAATAAAAATAATAAAATAACTTTGTTTAAAAAACTTCGTGAAGATTTTTTTCTAACATTACCAAAATTTCAAGGTCTTAGCTAGGAATCTTTGACACTGTATTGTCATACCTTTGCATAAAAGGCAACAATTTGAGTTAATAAATACATTAACAAAGCGACTGCTCCACAAACAACTCAACTTCACGTTTGCAATTACAGAACCAAAGCTCGACGAACCATCCCCATTCTATTGAAGTTACATAATAAACCTCATCCGGATACACACGAGTACACAACAAGGAGCATCGATAATAATACACTTAAAACATTTTCAAAGCAGGCTTTATGGAAATATATTCCTATCTGATGATTTTCATTTATAATAAAAGTGGAGAGCGCGCGTGCAATTTATTCTAGCCCTGCGGCCCGACTGAGCACCTAAACAGACTGCCTACAGAAGTTTACTACAAAATGTGCCTTGTTTGAGAGTCGTAGTTAGACGCCTAACTTGTAGTTAAGACTGTTGTTTTGAATGTATTATTCATATTTAAAAATAATAATCTCCTTTTTACTGGGCAAGAAGGTGAGACTCTTCCGGGCATTGATTTTACCCAAGTAGATGTGCTATCTGCTGTTTTCACTATGTGGGTCTGCGCTTCCGGGTGTCGCCGATATTGTTTACCAATTAACAAATAAACTAAAAGAACAAATAATTAACGAATAAACGAAACGAATGTTAAACTAAATGAACGAATTCTTTCCTTATTCAAAATATATTGTTAACCAATATTAATGCACATTTTCAAAAAATCAACGAAATGAACAAATTCTTTTTGTATGAAAACTACGCTAATTAGCGCGTAGTCCGGCGACAGTTGCGCGGGCACCATAGCATATCTCTTCTGTATTTGAATATCTTTGATTTTACCCATATTTCTGCCGGTGTGGAAACATAGACATTTCGAAAAAACCGGATAGACGCCCTCGAAATGTGGTGCTGGAGAAAAATACTCAGGATTATATAGACAGCCAGATGAACAAATGTTGCCATCCTGGAAGAGCTAGGCATCCACAATAGGCTTTCAACTATCTGCCTATAACGTATCTAAAGATGCTATGGACACGTTGATCGTCGAACTGAGGAACTGAAGAAACTTATAGTCACTAGCAAAGCGGAAGTTAGAAGAAGCAGAAGAAGGTCACCAATATGCTGGAGTGACCAAATATCACTGGCGTCTGGTGTCACGTCGGTGTACTCAGCTGGAGTTGGTACAGATTGGAATTGTAAATGCCTGATTTACCCTTCGTCTTCCGATATTGTTGTTGACAATAATCTTTCTTATGGCCTTGAAGGATACCGTTAGTATTCACTGCACAATTTTACATACGAGATTCGAACTTATACACACCGAAGGAGTCCCACATGGTCACTGCCCAGATTTCTTAATTGAGTCAATTTTAAATCCACTGAGAGATCACCATATGAGTTGATCATCGCACGGGCTCCTTTAACAGACTGATTGTTCCATGATTTATCGTTGCAAATGTCACACTAAGGTAAATCGGCCACACACTGTCAGATAGGGATAGATACGTCAATAGTAGGTTGGGTGAAGGAAGAGAGATTTATATAGTTGCATCAAAGTCAAAATCGTTCTACATTGATAAACTGATTCAATAATTAATACAAATTTACACTTTTTGGTAAGAAAATTATTACTCAAATATTCAATGCACAACTCATACTCGAACTTGAAATACTCCACACAGATCAATGCACGTCCCTGGTGGACCATATTCTTTCGTGAGGCAACCGTATTATATTACAGTATAGCACGTTTCTAAATGCTAATTTGATTAGAAATGCAAATTTTCTCAACCGCAACAATTCTTAGCCAAATGAAACTTCCATCTTCCATAATTGACGCCAAGGTTCGGTTGAAGGTGCTATTATTCCCATTTAGATAAGTCGGAACCAGTTCTAAGCAGGAGAAGAGCCAACGCTCAGGGGCCGCTCAGTCGTCAGTGTGACTTATGCTCGTTAGATGCACCCGATGACTCGCCCTATCCTCAGGCACTTCCCCATCTGATCCCTATGTGGCTTGGCGTAAATGCCTCCTCAAGCCAGGCCGTAATACTGAACCAAATAGGCCTTTTATTTCTATAAGATATTTAAATATATTATTTTTTTATAAATCTTATATTCTCCCTGATCTCTGATCTCTGTGAACAGTAGATCTCGCTTAGTTAAAATTATTTTTATAATTTCTTCCAATATAAAAACTCAGAACATTTAATAATAATTATAATAATAATTGGCTAATTTATATAGCGCCGTTTTCGTGGAAAATCACCTCAAGGGCGCCGTACAAATAAATATATAAAATAATTAATATTACTGGCTTATAACTAAGATTTACAATTACAACTAGTGACTTATATCTAAGACTTATAGCTACTGATATTACTGGCTTACAACTAAGATTTACAATTATAACTAGTGACTTACATCTAAGACTTATAGCTAGTGACTTATGACTAAGACATATAGATTCTGACCTAAAACTGGTGACTTAATAACATACATATTTACAATTAAGATTAGCGCCAGAAGAAGTAGGAAGTTTTTACATAATATTAAAATTCGAGAACACGGGTGCAAAAATGATCTTTTAACTGGATTTACGGGAAGGTATAGATGTTTTAAATAAATAAATAAACTTAATAGTCAATCTTTACCGCATTAAGATGATTCATCGCTCAACATTAAACAGATTGTGTTAACTACAAACAAAGGGAAAAGAAGAAAAAAAACTATTAAAAATCGCAAAATTTAAATAGAATGATGAAATTATAAAAATGAGTGTCGAAAAAAGTGAGTTTTCAGTTTGGATCTAAATTCCGCTGAGTTGGTTATGCATCTCAATTCCATAGGAAGTTTATTCCAAGCTTCAGGGCCGGATACTGCGAATGCACGATCACCAAACTTAGTGTTCGGATTTCGTTTAGATTCTTTTTACCTTCCAATTGCAGTTGTGGTGAGATACATACCTAACTTATTATTTATAAAAAATATATATGCAATGTCTATATTTAAAAAATCAAAAAAGGAATTATGCAATTTGTTAAAAAAATCTTTTTTCAAACTTCCTCCAGGCTGGTAGAAAACATAATGTTGAAAAAATTGCGAATAAGAAAGCAAAAAAAAATGATTTCATATTTGAAAACAGAATCTTTAGGTACTAACCATTAAAATGGCTAACACCGTGAACCGGAAACCGAACGCACCAACAAATTTATGGACGGATGAAATTCTAATCAGTCAAGTTTAAATAAGTTATCATTCATAAATAGGAGGCCGATTTGATTTAGTGTTGTGGCCTTGGTTGAGATGGTTTTCTTTAGTATCGTCCATTTAACGCTTGGCAGCCAGTTCGACTGACGTTTCAGGAATATTGGAGTTGCCATATTCCACGTTGCATTGGAAATAGGCGTTTAATTTATTGAATTATAGTTTCTATAGGTAGTACATATAATAAATCTGATTGGGACAAATCCCTAGAGTGAATTCAAATAAGAATATAGCTATAGTTTGATATAATACTAATAAAATATGTAGACGCCCGCTGAGTCTAAGTTTATTTGTATTTAAGTGATGCCAACGAGACACGCATTATTAGCTTTTCGTAAACAAAAAAAATATATTTCCTCAAATTTTGCAAATATACTTTTAAATTAAATAAATACAAATAACTTTCAATTTTTTATGAGAAAAACTCTCTTTTGTAACTTTTCAACGTTATTCCATCAACGTAACATATCATTGAAGAAGAAGATAACTTTAATAATCTAAACGAAAATATCAAAGAGAACAAGACACAGAAAACAGAAAAAAGACAATGGTCGCAACTGGGACTCGAACCCAGACCTCTCATCTCACATGGACGATCGATATAAATATTGCCAACAGAAATCATCTTCCAGCAGCAAAATTTGAGCAGAGGTTAAATTTTATTTTGCCTAAACTCCACACAGAAGGCTCCGAGGGAAACGTTATTTTATTTTTTACTAGCTGACCCGACGAACTTCGTACCGCCTCAGAATCAATAGCTGTTGAATTAAATTCAGTTTTTTTATAAGTTAAAAATTACGCAATGAAGCAATTATCAATGCGCAACTGTCCGTGTTTTGTTTTTGTCAGTATCAGAGATGGCGTTGTGTACGGATTTATATTTTTGTGATTTTCTTACTTTTACAATTACTTACGGGAATTCGGGAGGCGGATACGCGTGCCGCCACCCCGGGAAATATTTATTGAATAACCAAAACCTCTGCCATAGATCACCCCAAGTGGTTCGCTACGTTTGGTGATTTAGCAGGGGTGCCCGGGTTCATGAGGTGACTAATGTTCGGGTCTTGGCAGTTGATACGCCTGCCCACCTGCTACGTGGCGGGCCGAATCGAGAGAGACTGGTTGAGGGAGGCCTTTTGACTTTTCCAGCCGGACTCTCTCGACCCATTGCCTTGCACCACAGTTGGAGGGATGGATTCATACGTCCGTTACTCCCAGACACACTGACCCCCAGATTCCTACCCACCCCTCATACCTTTTTCCTTCCCAGAACTTTCTATCCTCCCCATTCCTTAAAAAGATCCTCCACACAGCATCCCCTAAGATGACATAGGTCCTGAGAGAAATTATTTTCCTCAGGGCCTCCTGTGTGGAGCTTACGTAAAAAAATGCGTTTCATTTCAGAGATTTATTATAATTATTGTATTTTCCTTTGGAGGTGTGCAGACATACGTTCACCATTTGTCTCATTTTCGACTATTGACATTGAGTGTGTAAGAAAGAAGGGCAGCATTATATGATTAAAAACAAATGCACAACAATCAAAGCATTGACATTTGACGTTTTTGAATGTTTGGAATTCATGCACAGTTCAATATTATACCCCTCACAATATTGCTGCAGTTCTTTCAAAATAGGAGAATTCGTTCAATACAAAACGTATGGGGAAAATAATTTTCTTTATAACTATTTATTTCGTTAACTTTTGTGATGTTTTAATAGTTATTATCCTATCCGGGGCGGAGACAAATCCAACAAATCAAAGATCATCAAAATCAGCCCAGCCGTTCTCGAGTTATAAATAGTGTAACTAACCCGACTTTGTTTTATATATTAAGATTTATCTATGTAAAGTTTAATTTTATGCGATTTTTCGATGCCTGTCTTACTAAGATATATCTGTGTCGAGACATACATAGAGGCTCACAAATGTATATAAACATAGTTATATGAATATTAAGGTTACATACATCTTAATTTCAATACAATCAAAAAGACAGATAATTAATTGGAAGTGAGGGTTAATCCTATAAAGAGAGTAGGAAAAGATGGTGTAAAATAGATATTGAAATAAAAATTCCCCTCAGAGCCTCAACATAACATTAGCGTTTATCTTTACTTCAACATAACCTAAACTAATCAAACCAATTCTATCCAGAGATCATAATTACATATTAAAAGCTTATTTCAAATAAATATATGTACACGTTCGAGTTGGCATTTTTTTAATAAACTTTCTAAATATAATTTAAGTGACTAACTATATACTTAAAATACAGTAAGGAAACGATACTAAAAATACTTCAATGCTTATTTAAACAGCTTCCATTAAAAATTCAATCAAGTTCCTTTTTTTCATATTTTCATAATGCCAACCTGTCTGTAACAACTGTACATAAAAAGTATAACATGAACTGTAGAACCAAAACATCTATTGGCCCCCAATCTAATTATATATTATTAAACAAGGCTGATCGAGCAGACTAACCGTATAAAATATATACCTAAACTCCTTGGTCCTTCACGGGCCGTCATTATTGTAGAATGACCCCACTCTGAGGTGAATGGTTAGTACCTACTTGTAACACGGCATTCTTCTCAATTTGTAATTTAATATCTATTGAAAGATCATGAGTAAGTTGGCATGAAGGGCCATCTTCCCGTTTAAATATAAAACATAATGTAATGGCACTGACATCATTTTTAGCTTTAAACAGGAGCTTTAACCATAAATAATAATTGTAGTTAAATAAATTAACCTTGTTTATTTTTTTTTGTCTAGGGTCGTCTGTTTCAACAGAAAGCTACATCGCCAGCCAAATTTAAATTTAAACCAACAATTAAAGTGATTAATTTGGCATGAAGGGCGGACTTTTTTTTTTTTTTTTTTTACATGAATACCGCACAAGAGTCCCAACTGCTCCCGTCTGGAGCCAGTGGGACTATGGCATCCCCAATTGGGGTATGTTGTGAGGCTGATGGTAGTGAGGAGGGGAAGGAGATAGGGAAGAGGAAGGTGAGGAAGTACCTGGCTATTCAGATCTGGTCAACAAACACGGCTAAAGCCATTTCAAGCAACGTTTCAATTCTGAATGGTGGTCTCACACCAGGGCGATACTGAGAGTATCTTCCACTCTGGAACGTGCAGCAAATATACTATATTATTTTTTAAATGAATAATTGTGAAATAACACAAATTAATCAAATAAAATTCATTTGCCACGCCGGGATTCGATCCCGCGACCTTCGGAGTGCCAGTCAAGAACCTTACCACTGGACTACGCCGGCCGTCTACTCGTTAAAATATTAAACATAATGTAATGGTAAAGATATCATTTTTAGCTTTAAACAGGAGCTTTATCCATAAATAATAAATGTAGTTCAATAAATTAACCTTGCTTCTTTTTTATCTAGGGTATTTAAATTTAAACCAACAGTTAAAGTAACAATGATGTTAGATAGACTACGTGCTGTTTCAAGTGTATTTTGCTGAATAAATAGTTGTTGGTGTGGCCAGCCTAAAAAACACAATATTTCTCGAAATTATGTGAAAAAACGCATCGCTTAATTTCTTGGTGCCGTACCGTAAACAAAATTTGAAAACCAGAACTGTCAAAATATCCAACTACATTTTGTATCGCGTAATTGTAGGAATTGATATATTTGTTGCTATTAAAATATGTGTGTATTTAAAAACAAATGACGACCTCTTATGATATATATATATATATACAACATTACTCTGAAAAAATATTATTATTATTATTATAACTTTCTACTTATTGTAGGTAATATTTTCTTGAATTTGATGTATCACAATTTTACGAGATCTTCCTACATGCGATAACCACAAAATTCAGGAACCTCCCAAATAACCATAACACGAGTATTATTAACACGGGGTCGAGATGTTTTTTGGTTTTCGCTGCAAGACATATTTGGCTGAGGAATTCATCGTCGCTATCATAATTCTATAATATTAAATGTGTCCAATATTAATCATGATTAATAAATAATAATCAGTCTTGAATAACTCCAGAGTAACCATCGGTTTTTAGAAAGTAAAAGCAAAAGTTATAAATGACGTAAAACAGGCAGTTAAATAGATTAGAAAAGCATTTTGGTGAAATTTAACTTAAGCAATTTCTTTCACTGTTACTTTATCAAGTATTGAAACTGACGGCTCCATGCAAATAAATTTCAAGCATGTGTAAATTTTCCATTGATATTTGTTAAATGGAACGTATTTTCAAGAAAGAGACATTCCCACCAACTTTTATTTTCATAATTTACCGCCTAAGTCTTAACTTTGTTACTTATGTCAGTATTTTTTGGATTGTGTTAATTGAAAAAGATTTTTAATTTTATCAAAAATATTGTGACATCACGTGATTTAAAATCATGTAGAGCTCGTATGTTTACAAACCGGGCCCCATTATTCATGATTTTTTAAAAATTATACCACTGAAAACGTTCATCACATGAATACTGCCTACTAAATAAGTTAGACGGTGAATAATTGAAAGATGTAAAATTATATTTTGTAAAAATGAACAAATGGACATGCAGGTATTTTTGAAACTATTTCCCTTCTCATTATTTCTCATCTAATTTTACAATTCCAGTTTACTTGGCCAATTTTTCTTGTTTAACCACAAAGATCCTATCCTAGCCCTCTAAAGTGTAGTGGCAATTTATACATGAAACACTTGCTTCCATTAATAAGCCTCTCTCCTCGAGTACCCTATTTATCAACGCATATTACTCTAGTAAGGGGTATTTTAATGATAAATGTGTTTGCATTTCGAAGTGATGGCATATCTCGTACTCTGAAGACAGACCTCGTACTAATGAAGAGGATATAGGTAAGTACTGTGACTAAAGACCGTTTATGTAAATAACAGAGCAAAGTTAAATTGTATTGCGAAGCGCCTGCTAACCTTAAATTAATTATATATTATATCTTTATTTTGTAAATCTTATTGTAATTCCTCCATCTTGTTAGCAGGTATATGTTACACCTTTCAATGCTACTAACATACCTACTTATCTCATACTCTGTAAATTTTAATATATTATGTGTTACCAGGTTAATTCGGTAAATCCGATTATAATATATGCTCCAGATTACTTTTTCTACTTTGTCCCAAAAAAATGTATGTGTACTTATATTTATATTATTTATTATATACATTTTATTTATTACACAACTTAGTTTCAGAGAAAAATGAATCTTTTTTGTTGTTTTTGTTATGTAATTATGTATATTTCAGAAATAATATGAACTAAACATGTCAATTTGTCTGTCCTGGAACGGGAAACTTTCCTAGTTGGACAGGCAAAGCTTCCTAATATGTAATTTGTACTTTCTTTTGTATCTATCTATAATTCAAATAATAATATCCACTATCAAAAAAATTGATGACATACCAACACAAAATCTGAAAATATACAGACTTGGTGCTAAAAAACCTGGAGTCATCAGACCAATTAAAGTGGAATTTGAAGATTCTTTCCAAGTAAAATACATTCTTCGGAATAAATTTAAAATTACCGATGGAATAAAGATAAAACCGGACTTGACAATAACTCAACGAAATCACATGAAGAATCTGATAATAGAATTAGAACAACGGAAAAATAGCGGTGAAACAAATCTCATGATAAAATATGTTCATTCTATTCCGAAAATCGTTCAACAGCATACACCAAAAAACTACACAATAAACTAAATCAATGTTACCTATATTATCAAAACGTCAGAGGAATTCGAACTAAACTGGACACTCTCAGACTAGAAATAACTACTTCAATATTTGATGTGTTGATTTTCACAGAAACTTGGTTACATCCGGATATTCACACTGCAGAACTAGGAATGTCAAGATACAACATTTTCCGCCGGGATAGAAATCAATCTACAAACGATGACATTATAAACAATAAAAGAAGAGGTGGTGGAGTTCTGATTGCAGTAGCGAAAAATATTGTCTCCAGACAGTTAAATACAAAAAACTTAGAAATAGAGCAATTATTTGTTATGATTAATACAGGTAAAAACAGAATTTTATTGGGTAATGTGTACATTCCGCCTAAATCGGATATTAGTATTTATACTAAGCATTTTGAAGATATTGAAATTTTACAATTAAAATATCCAAAAGTAAAAATAATTATAACTGGCGATTTTAATCTTCCGAACATCAATTGGAATCAAAACTTTATGAAATTGACAGGTATAGAAAACGCTGGCTTGTCAACTATAAACAAAGAAGTTATAAGCATGTCAAATTTTATAAATCTAACACAATTAAATAAAATAGAAAATTGTTATAACAAAATACTGGACTTGGTATTTTCAAGTGATACTTCAGTAACTGTAGTAAAATCAAGTGAAATAATATTACCTGTAGATAACTATCATCCTCCATTAAATATTAGCGTATCACTAAATAAAATACCAAATCTACAGTGCAAAAAATCACTTCACAATTTTAATAAAGCTGATTTTAATCATATTAATGAATGCTTAAATGCTACTGATTGGACTTTTTTAAAACAAGAAAATATTAACGAAAACATCAACGTATTCTATAAAATAATTCATAATATCATAGAAAAAAGTGTGCCTTACATTAAATGTAAAAATAATGTTTTCCCTCAGTGGTTCAATAAAGATTTAATTGACTTGACTCTATTGAAGAAGAAAATACATAAAAAGTACAAAAATTCTAAATCAATTAAAGATTATGTTCAATTCAATTCAATTCGACGCCAATGTCACGATCTTTCTAAAAACTGTTACAAAGAATACATAAATAATGTGGAAAATTCAATTGCAAATAACGACATCAACACTTTATGGAAGTACTCAAAGTCATTAAAAAGAAATGAAATAGATATACCTGCTAGCATGTTTTATAACGGCATAAATGGAAATAATGCAGAAACTATTGTTAATTTATTTGCTTCATTTTTTAAAGATGTATACGACAACACAATTGATAATAGTGAAATTCCTTTTTTTTCATCTAACATCAATTTACAAATTTCTAACATTCACATAGATATAAATGAAATTAAAACCCAAATTAACAAATTAGATGTAAAAAAAAGTTCGGGTCCTGACAAAATACCACCAATTCTATTGAAACACTGTATACATGCCTTGTCGTATCCCCTCTATTTAATTTTTAATATGTCATTGTCATCGGGATATTTTCCAATTGCATGGAAAAATAGTTACATCACACCCATATTTAAAAAAGGTGACAAATGCGATATACGCAACTATAGACCTGTGTGTATACAGTCAACTATTCCAAAACTTTTTGAAAAAATTATTTTGGATAAAATTATTTTTAAATTAAATGGGATTATAACAAGGTTTCAACACGGTTTCATGAAGAATAGATCAACTCTGACAAATCTACTGATATATGAAAACTTTATAGCGAATGCCTTTGCAGATAAATGTCAAGTAGATTCGATATATACTGACTTCAGCAAGGCGTTCGATAAAGTTTGTCATAAAATATTGATAAATAAATTAAGGAGTATGGGTATAACCGGGAACTTTCTTAAATGGGTAGAGAGTTATTTAACAAATAGGCAACTGTTTGTAAAGTTAAATGACGTAATATCGAATGGCTTTTCTGCCACTAGTGGTGTGCCACAGGGCTCCCATTTAGGACCAATACTGTTTATTTTATTTATTAATGACATTGTAGACGTTTTTTCCAATGTTGATATCCTGTTATTTGCTGATGATTTAAAATTGTATAAAAAAATTAAAAATGTTTCTGATTGCATAATTTTACAAAAAAATTTAAACAACTTGTTTAATTGGTGTATATGCAATAAACTGGCACTTAACATTAGTAAATGTCAAATAATAAGATTTTATAAAATAAAGAAACCGATCATTTATGAATACAATCTTGACAAAATTATATTAAACTCAGTAGAAACAATAAATGATCTAGGTATTATTTTTAACTCAAAACTTACATTTATTAGCCATATAAATAATATTATTAATAGAGCAATGAAGATTTTAGGATTTATTATTAGAATAACGAAACAATTTTGTAACATTGATACTATTCGCATTTTATACATAACGCTAGTGAGAAGCATTTTAGAATATAATTCTACGATTTGGGCTCCACATTACAATATCCATATTCAAGCGATTGAAAAAGTCCAGCATAGATTCCTTAGGTATATTAATTTTAAATTAGGTATTCCAAGAGAATCCGTGGACTATAATTTGTTATTAAACTGGACTAATCTCGTAAATTTATCAGATCGCAGAAAAATCTGTGATCTATTAATATTATATAAAATAATTCACTCGGTCTTGGATACCCCTGATTTAATAGAACTAATACGATTTCATTGCCCTGGTCGCGCTAACAATAGACTGACTCTACCGTTCTACTATAATAACACACATACATTATCACATTATTACTCACCAATCAGTCGATTACACATTTTGGGAAATGAATATGCTAACATCGGCGACATTTATTTCTTAAAATTAGCGCAATATAAACATGCACTCAAAAATTATTTTTCCATAATGTAACTTTAAATGAAATGAAATGTGATATTTCTCATTGTTCTTTTTTGTTATTTTTTGTTGTGATACACAAAATAATTGTATGTTATTTTAAAGTTTAAAACTACTATTATGTAATGATACTATTTTTCTTACTTTTGTACTCTATTATATGTTTATTTATAAAAGGCAGTATAGCCGTTTATGTATTTAAAATAAAAAAAAAATAATAACTTTTGTATCCATCTATAATAACAACAACCTTCAACAAACACAAAATATCACAAACAGACCAGTTAGACAAGCATACAAAGAAAACTTAAAAACTCCGACGGTAAGTACAAGCTTTGGACAAAGACATTACCAATATCACGCTATAAAAGCATTCAACAGTCTAACACTTGAAAATAAAATTGAGGAAAACAAAAATAAATTCCGGCACAAAGGCACGGGTAAACCACCCAGTGAGGCCAACATCATTGCATTATGTAAGAAATGTAAATAATATTGCGTCAAATAAATAAATAAATATATAAATAAATTTGTGATTTGTTATCCAGAAATTTCCGAAGCTTTTCTATTCAAAATAAATATACTATACAGGGCGCGTTTCCACTTTCACTTAGAAATAAATATACTATACAGGGCGCGTTTCCACTTTCACTTAGAAATAAATATACTATACAGGGCGCGTTTCCACTTTCACTTAGAAATAAATATACTATACAGGGCGCGTTCCCACTTTCACTTAGAAATAAATATACTATACAGGGCGCGTTCCCACTTTCACTTAGAAATAAATATACTATACAGGGCGCGTTTCCACTTTCACTTAGAAATAAATATACTATACAGGGCGCGTTCCCACTTTCACTTAGAAATAAATATACTATACAGGGCGCGTTTCCACTTTCACTTAGAAATAAATATACTATACAGGGCGCGTTTCCACTTTCACTTAGAAATAAATATACTATACAGGGCGCGTTTCCACTTTCACTTAGAAGTAAATATACTATACAGGGCGCGTTCCCACTTTCACTTAGAAATAAATATACTATACAGGGCGCGTTTCCACTTTCACTTAGAAATAAATATACTATACAGGGCGCGTTTCCACTTTCACTTAGAAATAAATATACTATACAGGGCGCGTTTCCACTTTCACTTAGAAAATTCATGAACTTATTTCCATAAATTCGGAGTTGTGTAATTACGTAGGTATAAGAAACATTGTCACTTTAAATATCTTCAAGCATTTTTCTGTTGACCGTATTTGTCGGGTGTTTTTTTACTTAAGCTGAGAAATGATTTGTTTTGTAAAACGTATTGGAAGTTTTATTTATTATTTTATAAAATAAAGGATAACTGAAGATACCAACTTGAAATATTTTTCCTGTAATTATGAAAAATATTTTCTTCATTATGTTAAGCGGTCACATTGATAATACGCAATGTGTTCGTTTATGACAAATTGTTTTATCTAAGGTGGGGTAAAGCTGGTAAAACAATTACGCCTTAGTACCTACTAAGATAATTGTGGGTGTTAATTTTTTTTTTTAAATAAAAAGTTGTAATGGCAATGTTACCAAAGTGGCAGGTGGCAGGCACACATAAACACAATTTTAAAAAAAGTTTTTTTTTTAAGTTTAAACATGAGCAATAAATAATGTAAGATGAAATTTTCCGACAAAATTGTTTAAATTTAAAAAAAAGTTACTTAGTTTCAATGTTGAAAATTGATCAAAGCCACCCAATTTTGCTGCACATGTTAATAAACAGGTAATATTTATATGGAAAATCATTATCTGCTGTGTGGGTAAAATTGATAGTGTGGTTACGAACATTCTTTGAAGAATAAGGTACCCGGAAGACTAGAATGATCAAACATAATATTTTGCCACTAAATTACTCATAGATACCTGCACCCCCATACATAATATACAACTTTGGAAGGCACATATCAAAACTAAACAATATGCACATATATAATTTACAAATTTGGAAAGCACACATCAAAACTAAACAATATGCACATACATAATTTACAACTTTGGAACGCAATATCAAAACTAAACAATAAGCACATACATAATTTACAACTTTGGAAGGCACAGATCAAAACTAATCAATATGCACATACATAATATACAACTTTGGTAAGCACAGATCATACCTAAACAATATGCACATACATAATGTACATCTTTGGAAGATACAGATCAAAACTAAACAATCTGCACATACATAATACCTGTATAACTTTGGAAGGCCCAGACCAAAACATAACAATAAGCACATACATAATGCATTACTTAGGAAGGCACAGATCAAAACTAAACAATATGCACAAATATAATGTACAACTACGGCACAGATCAAAACTAAACAATATGCATATACATAATGTACAACTTAGGCACAGATCAAAATTAAACAATATGCACATACGTAATATACAACATGGAATTCACAGATCAAAACTTAACAATATGCTCGCATCTTGCCCAATTGAAAGCAAGTCAAATTACCCAAAACACTACCGAGAAAGCCGTGTATCTACGTACATTGTAAGGTATTACAATTATCTTCTCTCCAAGAATCAATTCACCTTACAAAGCTTTATTCCTTGCGGTGGATAGACTATATTGCCTAGAACATTGGTCCATAATGGCCCCGGGCGCTTTATACTAGCTTAGCTGGTAATTTCAGCCCTGACAGTAATTATGGTAATCCTAATAGCATCAATAGCGGTTTGTTCTCTATATTTCTATATCGGTAGTTGTGGAGAGAACCAGAAGGACGTGATGGTGAACAAGGTAGGTTCTAGAGGCTAGAGGGAGAAGCATTGGTCTTGATCTATGCTATCTCACGTACGGTGTATAGGTTACGGAAGCTCTTTTGAGTGTAAGGATGACTTGCATTATTTTAAAAGTAATGTTCTTGATTAAATCAAGAACTTTCGAGGAGAAGAAAGTTAAGTTTCTTTACTCACCGATAATTAAAAAAAAGGTTTAACCTCTAGAGCCTCCATATTTCGCAAGCGAACTCTTAAAATGCGGATCCTGCGTAAAAAATATTTACGCATTAAAAGCAAGTCAATTTATTTTTTTGTTTACAGATAAATTCGCTGTTTTTTAAATTATTTCAAGACACAATACTGTTTTTGAAAGCATGTGAAAGATTATTCCAGAATTTGGTGTTGTGAATCGATACATGTACCTAATTAAAAATATTAAATTTTTTAACACAATCTCACATACATATAAAAAAAATTAAAGTGGCTTACTGATGTTTTTTCATAGTAAAAACTGTTATTACACGAAACAAAAAACATATTTAATTAGACAAATCTATTATAAAAGTTACTGTCACTTCACTTTAGTTTGGTTTTGTGTAAAAATTTGAAAACTTTGACAAAAAAACCCTTTTTTTTCAATTTTATTTTACTTATGTATTATGATTTAAAAGGTGGTGGGGGAAGGCGGGAAAGGTGGAAGGGAAACGGGGACCCACGAAAAAAGACATGCAGGGAGAAATTTATTTCTTTGAACATGGAATTGCAACGCATGCCGGGAGCTAGTAAATTATAAAAATTTACTATTTAAGATTCTAAGGGGCTGAGTATATTGGTATCATTATTTATTGATCAATAATATTTTTTTCTTTGCAAGTTTAGGGCTTTTATTTAATAAATATGTAAACCTTTATATTTTCTCTAAATCCAACTAAACATTTCAAAAATATTAATTTTCATTCTAGTTAAATTTTTCGTTTTATTTGAAAAAAATGTTATGCGGTTATTTGAATTAATTAATTACCTATCCAATAATTTGAATATTTGCCGACATGCATGGGTTCACATTTTACGAATTACGAACAGTAGTTTATAACAGTTAACATAAAATGAATAATTTGAATAAATAGATTTATCTACCCCCCTTTCCATGTAATATGTAAATTTCAAATAAATATCCCATTTTTCATGTACTACATATATAGACAAATTAGGGATAAAAACTAGATTTTCTTATTAATTAAATACTTAGGTTAAAAAGATGCAAACTCTTTCTTTAATTCCAGAAATCTGATTTGAAAGCTTTTTTAAAAACAGGTTTATTTCCTATTTTTCACGAATTTCACCCTACAGCAAAATATTAAAATATTTGTCTTGGAATATATATATTATATACCTATTATATACACGAATACTTGATCTTTTTTTAAAGATTTGTATCCTTAACAGGTTGATATATTTTTTAGTATGTGGGAACAATGCACGCTGAAAGAGTAGTTATGTCCCCAGTAATTTTACACTTTACTGGTGTAGTCGTGTAATTAAGTATACGCTTATGCTATAATTACAGGAAAAAAATAAATACGTGACGTTAAAATACTTAACACCTAGCCGTAAGTAGCAACCTACTAAATATTTTAAACGTACCTAGACCTCCGCAGCCTTTTAAAAAAGCGGTATTAACATAACGAGTTTTTCAAATTATTCGCTGGAGATTTCGTGTCTATTTAAAAAAAATCGGGACCACTTGAATAAGAACCTACTATCTTTAAGGATTACAGACACCTGTTTGTTCGGTGCTCGGATTTTCAGAATATGAATATTCCGTACGTGATGATTCCGCACAAGCAAAACTTGGAAATTTTTATAAGTACATATTATCGCGGACATTGAAAATTCCGTTCACAGATTGCGCAAAAACATATTAAGGGAAGCATTTTTTTAAGGGATCGTTGACTTTTCTAAATTAGCAACAGTGATTATCCGAAATTATGTATTAGAAATTTAAAAAAAAGTATTTACGATTTGTCTAAAGTTAATATCAGGTACATGGTGCCTAATATTTTGGAGGTTAGCTAAGGTTAGTTAAGGTTATGTTGGGTTGGATTAGGTTAGGCTAGGTCAGGTTAGGTTAGGTTAGGCTAGGTTAGGTTACGTTAGGTTAGGTTAGATTTAGTTAGGTTAGGTTATGTTATGTTAGGTTAAGTTATCTTAGGTTAGCTAAGGTATAAGAACAGCATTATATCAGATCTTCATGAAAAAATTTCGCTCCCAAAGCAAAAAATAAACAATCCTTGATTTACGCATTTAAAATAATTACTTACTTGTCTAGTTTCATTGACTATCAGTATTTCGACAACGGTTTTAGAGAAAATTGATTAGATCGCATAGTGAAGATTTTCATGTATTTTTTTAAACTATGTGCGGAATAATCAGTGTTTTTGGGTAAATTATCGTATCCAGAATAAACTGTGCGCAATATTCGTGTACGGAATAATCACCACACAGTTTTATTCTTGGGTAGATTCGCAAAAACACGAAGATACTTCGGTGATGTTTTATTAGCAGACATTAAAATGGTCTCGCAAACTCGTCGTGTACGTGAAGGAAGGGAGGTACAATCCATCAGCGGCTGCAATTAGCAATAGCCAGGACTTATATGACGAAGTACAAGTAATTAAAAAATCCATTTATTTTATCTTCATATAACAGCTTGCTGAGTTGATTGAGCCATTAAAAATATTATGATTACAAATCAATCATTGTGCACATGTGAAAATATTGAACTGGTTGAAGAATATGTTTATTTAGGTGTTATTATTGACTGTTTTTTCAAATGGGATTCAAAAATAAATAAAGTCTGTGAACGACTCAGATCTATTGTTAGCAGATTATATAAATTAAAATTCTATGTTCCAATAAGCACACTTCGAATAATTTATTTATCTGTTCAGATGTTTACACAGCTCTGGATTTTCAGAATTTGCAAACCACTTGATTGAAAACGATCATAAATTTGACAAAAACGCTGGGGCCAAACTTATTCATAAAAACAACATCGGTATAAGGTTGGATAATTTAGAGGCACTTGAACTTACGAAAGCCATAAACACTAATAGTAAGGTAGTAAATAACCAACTTAATTTAAATAAAAGTCCCATACTAAGATTGTTCCCTATTGATAAAGAACACGTCCGTTCCCTTCCCAATTCTCCATCTATGCCTCCTTCTTCCTCCTCCACTTGACGAGTCCAGCCCATTTTTGGTAAATTATATATTATAATAATAATAATATTTGGATGATTTATATAGCGCCGTTTTTGTGAAAAATCACCTCAAGGGCGCTGTATTATAACACAAATGTAACCTAATGTTAGTAGAGTATTATACTGCCCTGATGAAGCTACGGTTGTAGCGAAACCCGGTCGGCATAAAGTATAAAAATAAAAGTGGTGTTTACAAAGTTATTGTTTTATTTTAAATTTATTTATCATTAGCTGAATCTATTATAAGGTATGGAATTACAGCTTTGGGGACTTTCCCGTAACACAAATATAAATCATGTCCAATCGGTTCAAAAATCATTACTTAAATTATTAGCGCATAAAAGTTTATACGAACAAAGACATAATGTTCCAAACTTTTACTAAAATCTCAAAATTCTCTCAGTAAGAGCAAATCTGTGGTATAAAATTATATCTCAGCATATGAATAGCCCTATATACATACATAAACTGGACCACACTTATAATACCCGTTTTACGCTAAATGAAGGATTAATTGTACCTAAGCACTTAAACAAGTATTTACAAAGAACGCTGGACTACATGATACCAAATTTATTAAATATGTTACCTGCTGAAATTAAAAAAAAATGTACAAATGGTAAAACAAATATTATGTTGAAGAATTGACTCGCCGAAAGAAAAAAAATTGTATTAGACACTAACACAAAAATTGTAACTGCAAAATAAAGTAATATAAGTTTATTTATATCTTCAAAGTAGAAGCACCCATTGACAAACTACTAAAAAGTAGTTTATTGGGACTTTTCTTTTTTCTATAAAATATTTATATATTTTTTTCCTGTCATATTGTCTTTATAATAAATAAATAAAAAATAAAAAATCGTTCTTTTTATTGAAGTGAAAACTTCTTTTGCACCGTTGTGATTTAAAACTCGATGAAGCGAAAAATAGCGACACTAAAAAGAGACAAACACATACGTCCATGGGATTTAGCCTGCGAGAGAATGAGATAAAATAATCGGTCTTCTCTTTATGCGGTGGTTCGTAGCCTCTCCACTCTTGTCACCATCCTCCATGACTTCTGAAGGTTTCACTTCTACCGCGTGTGTAAACTGCACACTTGTAATTTTTTGCGTACAAATCACGCCAACTTATATTGCAAACACACTCAAACAATGTTTTAATATTTTATGAAAAAATATTTTTTAACAAAGACAATTTGGGAGGCAGAAATGGGTAACCCCACCTCAGGAACCATTTATTTGATACCCAACACCTCTGCCATAGGTCCCCCTAAGTGGTTTATTCGGGTTCACGGGGTGAGGTTTGTCTAGTGGATGATCTGGACACGCTAAACCCCAGATTCCTACCCACCTCTCATACGTTTTTCCTTCCCATAACTCCCTCTCCTTCCTTTCCTCAAAAAGACCCTCCACACAACATCGCCAAAGATGACGCAGGCCCTGAGGGGAGTTATTTTCCTATGCACTAGTTGATTAAAGTTATTATTTTTTGCAGGTGAGACCCAACCGTCCGGAGCCGGTAGACCCGTGGCAGCCCCCAAATGGGGTATGTACATGAAGCTAGAAGCTAATGGGAGTGCGGAGAGGAAGGTGAGTGACAGGATGGTTGGGAAGCAATTGGCTATTTAGTTCTGGTCAGCGAACACGGCCATTGCCACTTTACGTAACGTTTCGATACGATTCTAATTAGAATTATAATCTTTTACCGTGACTTTTGGTACCCAGAACATGTCGCAAAAAATATTGGTGCTGTATATTATTATTTAAGTATATGTCAAATAATAAAAAAGCAAAGCAAAATGATTTAAAGCTGTGATTTTCTAGAGATTACTCATAGATATATTTTTTAAATTGCTCCCCACAGGAATTAAAAAAAAATCTGTCAGGGTCATGTCATCTTTGAGTTAGTAGGGCCTTTTATGGAAAGGAAGGAGAGGAAGTTCTGGGAAGAAGAAATTAAGGCCCTCGGGGTAATACTTGATAGTAAATTGAATTAGTCACTTTCTATGTATTGTTTCAAAATACTATACTTCCCATACGTTGGTAGTATCCTTGAATACGCATCTCAAGTGTGGAACCCAGGCTATGCAATACACAAAAATATGATCGAAAGTGTTCAAAATAGATTCTTAAGGTACCTTAACTTTCGCTCTTTTCAATCTCACGTTAGTAATGAAGACTCTGCAAAGTTCTTCAATATGCAGACGTTAACTTGCCGAAGAAATATAGCAGATGCGGTTATGTTATTTAAAATTACACGTAACCTAATTGATAGTCCTGACCTTCTTCAATGCCTATCATTCCATGTTCCGAATCGCAACAGCAGACAGTCACTTACTTTTAATCTCCCTCTTTGCAAGACCAACTCCAAACAGAACTCATTTATCTATTGATCCACGCACTCATTTAACTTAAATTATTACCACATTGACATTTTTAACGAGACTTTACATGACATAAAACGAAAACTCACTAAGCAACATGACTCAAACTAGAAAGTTTAATCCCTATATATTCCCATCCTTTGCCTTTTAATTCTAATTCTATGTTCCTCCTCCCTCCTCCTCTTTCATATGTTGTAAAAAAATCATTTAATTTAAGAAAACACCCTTACAATGTCACACTTTATTATTCATTCACTATCATAAGTGGAAAGTTCATAATTGGCGTGATTAACTACCTTACTATTCTTTTATTGTGTAATGTCAGATTTGTTGTCAACTTTCCCTAAAATAAATAAAAAAAAAATAAAAAAATAAAAAAGGGGGGTAGGAATCTAGTGGTCAATGTGTCGGAATTCATCCCCCTCAATGCGGTGCAAGGCGACGAGTCGATAGAGTCCGTTTGGACTTCAATTCAACCAGTCTCTCCAGATCCGGTCCGCCACGCAGTATATGGGCAAACGCATTTGCCACAAGACCTACACAAACAAAACCCCACGAGAAGCAATCAGAGATCATTGGCATTTATCACAAATAATGTTCAAAGTGTTGCGCTACCTCCTTCTTTAGCAAACGTTTTAGACAGCATTACAGTGTCCATCGTCAAGGCAGATGTGTAATCTAAAATCATATCCAAAGTTAAAAGTGTTTGGTCGAAAGTTTTTATTTAAGAATTTTATCTTTGTTTGAGATGAACCTGGAGTTAAAACAATTGCAAAATAGAATCCGCCACCTCCGGATTTGTAGTAGAGTACTGTAACCACTGTACAAGTAGGCCATCAAATTGTATGCTGTATGTTTCATTATCCTTCCATACTGAATAGCGAACGTTACGTGTAGCGCTAACAGTTGGATGGAAAAAGATCTTTGAAGATTCTTATCTGTACTAGTCGAACACGTATTATATATCCATTCTTAGGCACTGATATGTTTATTGCAAAGATGAACTGTAATTACCACTCCTATCAAACATCGTGTATGTTGCTCTCCTACCATAGTTGAGGCAGAGGTCTAAAAAGGGTATAATTAAACTATTAGAACCTTCTAGGGCTTAGTTTTAAAAATAAATTTCAGCTTAAATATCAATATATAATTTGGCAAGTTATTCAGGAAAATGGCGTAATAAAAAAATGTATAAACAGAAACTAAGTTAAGAAGTTTACTTTTTTAACGCCTCGAACCTCATTGGGCCAAAAATGATCCGGCGCGCGGGGTCCATAAATAAGTTTTTTTGAAGTGCTTCTTTAGCACCGTTTTGATTTGAAATTCGATGAAACGGAAGCGAGTGACACTAAAAAGAGACATACACATACATCTATAGGATTTAGCCTGCGAGAGAAAGAGATAGCACAAAAATATTTATTTATTTCACGGGTACTCGACTTCAACGGGAACTTGGTTTTTGAAAGGAAAATTTTGAGGCATTCGGACCGATTTAAAAAAATTGATTTTGAGGCAGACGTTATAACAACCAGCTATATACTCTGATAAGTTTTAAGATTTTCACGGCCAAAAGCATTTTCGTTATTTGTTTTTGGGGTGTTATGCCGTGTTGCGCTACCTCCTTCTTTAGCCAACGTTTCGGACATCGTTGCAGTGTCCATCATCAGGGCAGATCCGGCAGAATAATGGTCACACATCTACCGGATCTGCCGGATCTGCCCTGATGATGGACACTGCAACGATGTCCGAAACGTTGGCTAAAGAAGGAGGTAGCGCAACACGGCATAACACCCCAAAAACAAATAACGAAAAAGCTATATACTCTGTTTAAGGATCTAAACGTTACAAAATTTATAAAACTGGGAAGACTTCGGTGGCTGGATCATCTAGAGCAGGGTTTCCCAACCAGTGGTCCTCGGACCACGAGTGGTCCGCAAGTGGCTAGAAGATGGTCCGCCGGTCAATAAGCGAGCCAGTGCGCGGGCGGTCCCTGGTCGAGAAGTCTGAATAAAAAAATCGGGACAATATTCAGTTTATCATATTATTGTACTTTGCGGTCAATGGCCATTATGGTATTCCGTTTCGCCTCACCCCATCCTACCCCCTCCGTTGTGGTAAATATTCTGCTGGAACCCGTCCCACCCTATCCCATTCCGCCCCCTCTGTTGTGGGAAATATTCTGCTAGAACCCGTCCTGCCCTATCCCGGGTGCCACCCATGCTAGTCTACGCCACTGACCACAACTGACTACTGGCTTAGGCTAGCATGGGTGACACCTGGGACGGATAGGGCGGATAATATGGTTTTCCGCCGTGCCCCCCCCCCCCCCCATTAAAGTTGACAAACACAAATATGGGGGGGGGGGTTAGAGAATTCTGGCCTTGGGGGGTGAAAACTCGGTCGGGTGGCACCCGGGCGCCACTGCTTGTGGTCCCTGTCGAAAAAATAAATAAACGTACAAGTGGTCCCGGGTCAAAAAAGGTTGGGAACCACTGATCTAGAGAGAATGACCGAGCATCAAGCACCAAGGGTAGGGCGAAGGAGCCTGGGAAGACCAAGATTAAGATGAAGCTACAACATCCTCAAATATATATCTACCTTTGTGCTTCTAAACTGGAGAGAGCTGGCACAAAACCGAGTTGAGTGGAGGAAGACTCATGAGGAGGCCAAGACCAACCAGGGTTGTAGAGCTAAGAGTGATGATGACTCGGCTTCAATATGATACGATAAACCTACAGTCCCATGCAAGTCTCCTTACTTTGCTTTAGTAGTATAAGGCGCCTGACGAATATCAGGGGCAGACATTCAGTGGACCAAGGATCTAATTCCACGAAATCAAAAAAAAGAAAAAATATTTTTATTTTTGTAAAATCAATATCCAATCTTCAAACCACTTCAAAATCAACAGGCAAATAAAATGCAAAAGAAAGCGACTCTTAAGAAAGGTAAATAAAAATGTAATAAACAGTAGTACAGTTGTCCATTTGTAAATTATTTTCCATTTTCAGACATATTCATCGACAAGCACCGATATAATGATTACATGAAATAACAGAATATAACCAAATCATATAAAAAACACTTTAAAGTGGTATAAAGTCATTAAAAGTGATGAAAAAAAATTGGTCCAAATACCTAACCTAACCTGTGTGATAAAAAGTAATGAAAAAACTACTTCAAACACAGCAAACTTATTTAGCAATACAAAGCGTTTTAATTCAAAATTAATAGAATAACTAGTTTTCACCACCTTTATTGTTTAAAAAAAAACCGACATGTTTCGTGAGCAACGCTCACTTCTTCAGGGATTACTTAAAATTAATTATAAATAATAGACACAGACAAAGGTGACAAAGGAAAGGTCAAAATAGGCAGAGGAAAGAGGGGCAATAGGACACAATTTACAAAGGGAACAAGTTTTATAATGGGTCATTTAAAAACACTTTTTAATTATTAATAATATTCAAATTAGCATTCACCCTCTTTCTGATTTCCAATTTGTCCAAATGAGAACCTTTAAAATTACAATGTAATAACTCAATTCCACTATTGAAGTCAAAAGTGTGACTCGTATCCAACGAATGATTGGCAAACTCCGTTGTCTATGTCTATTATTTATAATTAGTATTAAGTAACGGGCGTGGTTCCAAATACCCCAAAAGTTGGAAACAATTCACAGGGAGATTAACGGGGGAAAAAAGTGATATTATTTTTCGGTATGGTTAAAAAAAATATAATTTTCGTTTTTAGCAAGTTTTACTGGATTTTATTAACGATTTCTGGATTTTATCAACGAAAAAATTAAATTTTTTTTTCTTCTTAAAATTGATATTATTTATGTCCATATTCATGTGAAAATAAAGGCCAAGTAATGTTTAATTTTGCTTTTTAACATTCTGAAGAGGACGATGAAGAATCATCATCGTCGGTGCTAAAGATATTTGAAGAATGAATTTATTTATTTCTATTCGCAAACATACACTTAACAGATTATTACATTGGTTTAAGTACATAAATAATAAATTTCAGTATAATAAAAAATATGAAAAATGTTATGTTACGTAAATTGGTTAAAAGTAGTGTTTTGTGAACACCTCACTAGGCGAACCTGTGCTGAGGTGTTCCCATTTTTAGGATAAGTGCTCTTCTGTTGGCAAGAGTCGAAGCACAGTATCCTCCTTGATTTTGTCAAGAAGGGCACCGTGGGTCTATCCATGACGGCAGTATCCTATACATAAATTAAATATTAGTAAGGATCTATGTACAGGTTATTTCAGGATATCTAGAATATGTATAAGATAAAGGAATTACTTGATATACAATTAGGTATAATTTTTCTACAGACCTCCCGCCACTAGTATTAAATAATATTGTGGTTCTTTTTTGTGGTACTTTTTGTGTCCCGAAACAATTTTTTTTTTTTTTTTTTTAAGTTTGGGTTGGGTCATGTTTGGTTAGGTGTTATAATCTTTTGAGTAAAGAGAATACCTTGTTGTTTGATCCAGTCTTTGATTAGTTTTTTGTGATGGATTGTTGATGTATTTGAAGTTAAAAGTTGCTTCAGTGATTGGGCATGCAGTTATAAAGTTTGGTTGCATAGTACTTAAAGTTTCTCTGCCCGTGTGAGGTATGAGTTATTGGAATATTTATGGTTTTTTTTGTAGGGGCCCTGGTTTTAATCGCTATTTGTGGTTGCATTGGAATGTGGAGTTCATGTTGGAAGAAGTATATTAGTACAGATTTGGCATAGAGTTGTCTTATTGTCATGACGTCCAGTGTTTCGTAAATTACATTCGTGTTTGTAAGGAACGGTACTTGGAGGATGAGTTTAATTATTGCCTTTTGAATTTTTACTAAAGGGTCTAAAGCTACATTCATTGCACTTCCCCAAGCCAGTATGCCGTACGAGATAATGGATTGACAAAGTGCAAAGAATATGGTCCTGAGGATTGTTCTTGGAAATATGTTTTTAATTGAATTTAAGAGATGCATGACTCGTTTCAGTTTGCTTGTGATATAAGTTATGTGGTCAGTCCAGCGCAAGTTGGCATCTATTATAACTCCATTCTATAAGTATTTTGTGTGCTTAACCGTAGGAATATCCGGAGGAATTATTAAATGGAAAACTTCCTTAGGAAAACGATTTAATTGTTTCTTTGGGGGTTGCCTGTAACTAGTTATGATAGGATCAGATGTAAATAACATTAAATTAAAAACACCCTCACAAAATTTCTCACGAGAACATTTTCTAGAATAGTTCTCGCGATATTTTTAAAAATCTTAGTTCCGAGCTTCCTGAGCCTCTTCTGATAATCTTAATCGGGCGGCAATATCTGATGGACGATTGGCAAGGATTCTGCCACACTACGTTTATATTGTCAGGCTTCCCGCAAACTAATCACAAAGGTAGGTACAATTGAAGATTTAAAAATACTAGGGGCCGTCTGTTTCAACAGAAAGCTAAATCGTGTCCTAAAGTTAAATTTTAACTGTCAGTTAAAGTAACGAGGACGTTAAATAGGACCGCGCGCTCTTTCAAGTATATTTTCGCTTTAGTAATAGTTGTCAGTATGGCCAGTCTAAAAAGCAGAATATTCCTTGGAATTACGTGACAAAATTTATCGAAATATTTTTTGATGCGGCAACACCGTAAACTAAATCAGAACAACTGTCAAAATATCCGGTTGTATTTTGTTTCGTGTCGTAGGATCTGACGGCTTTGTTTCGATAAAAGTATTTGTATGAATATTTACAAATAAATGACGACCTATAATATAATATACAATAGTGGTTCGAATCCTAGTAATACCAAAGTGTTTTTTTTTTTCCCTTTTTTCTGCATCCTTATTTAAATCACTGTGTAATTAGTGAAAAGAAATTTGAAGATCTTACAAATTCAGGCGCAATTACATACACGAAATAACAACAACGATAATAATGGCTACTTCAAGTAAAGTGCAAACACGATCAAAACCTATTGAGTCACCACTACCAACCGATGCCGGTGAAGTGCACTATGATAAATTTATCAAATATGTAGACAAAAAGATGGACGAAATAAAGCAGCAACTCTTCAAAAAAATGGAACAAGAGACACTAAACATTAAGAAAAATCTAGAACATGAAATTTTAGAAATGAAAAAAAGTGTAGATTTTATAAGCCAGCAATATGATGATATTTCAACCAAGGTTGACACTATCCTACAATTAAACAAAAAAGTAGATATTCTTGAAGAAGCAAACAACAGCAAAGAAATCAGAATCAATAACCTAGAAACTCGACTGGCTGAAATTGAACAGGTCAGTATGAGCCACAATTGGGCGGAGTTTGCGGGTGTAGTTACCCTTCCTAATGAAGAACCGCCGGACACCATAAACAGATTATTCAAGGAAATACAAGTTAATGTCGAATCACAGAAGATAAAAAGAATAATCCGTTATCAAGATCGTACACAGAAAATGGAGGGCGGAACTTACAGATACAAAGTACAACTTCAAGATGAGGAAGCCCAGCAGAGAGTCTTGAACTCCCGCAAGAATGCTAGAGAGAAGAACATATTTGTAGGCGAACTATTAACCCCTTACTTTAAGGAGCTGCTGTGGAAGACAAAACAAAAAGCTAAAGATAATAATTATATGTATACTTGGTTCAAAAATAATAAAATCCTCACAAAAAAGAACTCTGATCATACTTCAAAAATAATAAACGTAAAACATGTCAACGACTTACAGCTCATAATCTAATTGGTTACATTATTTTTAACTGTCTACTGTATAGGTAACTCCATCTATTACAAATGGACTCACTACTAAACATTGATTTTGAACCACCCTATCATGAAGAACATATATTCAAAAATTCTCAAGATTTCAAAGTATTCCACACAAATAACTCTTTAAATATAATATCCCAAAATATTAGAAGCATTCGCAAGAACTTAGACAGTTTTACAATTCTTTTACAAGACCTCGACTCCCGCTTTGATATAATAATTTTAAGTGAATGCTGGTTAGATGACTCTTACACCGATATCTACTTACCTGGATATTCAACATTTCATACTACTACTAAACTCAACCAAAATGATGGGATAGTTATCTTCGTAACAGAATCGCTGAATCCCTTTATCTCTGAAATTAATTTAACGGAAGCAAATTGCATAAAAATATCACTTGGATCTGATTTATCTGTATTTGCGATTTATAGACCTCCGTGCTTTAAAAATCTTACACCTTTCCTAAATTCTCTACAAAAACTTCTGAATGATAACACAAATACCCAACAACTCATCTTAGCGGGTGATCTGAACATAAACATTTTGAATTGCAATCCTCAAACTAACGAATATCTAAGTCTTTTAAGTCATTATGGCCTTAAATCAACTATTAACTCTACCACAAGAATAAGCCTTGAGTCCAAGTCTTGCATTGATCACATTTTTGCTAAAACCAAGAAAATAACCATCTCATCCATTATTCACACAACGGTCACCGATCACTACACTACTTCACTCGGCATTAGATCGAACTGCAAAAATAAAACGAAAATGCCTACAAACACCACACAACACGTCATAGACTTCAAATCACTTAGGGCAGAAATTAGTCATGAATCCTGGACTTCAACACTAAAAGAAAAAGACCCGAACAAAGCTCTAAATGCTTTCCTAATAACTATGGAAAAGTACACTAACAAGCACACTACAATAAAAACACATAAAAACAATGCTCACAAAACATTGCAAATTAAACCATGGATCACTGCAGGGCTAGTAAAGAGTATTCACAAACGAAACGCAATGCACATGAGAGTACATAAAAACCCACATGACGGTAAACTTAATCATGACTACTTATTATATAGAAATCTATGTAACAAATTAATCAAGCAGGCCAAATACAAATTTTATAGGAACGCAATTGAAAATGCCAGAACGGATCCAAAAAAAACTTGGAAAGTCATTAATGAAGCAGCATATTTAAAACCCAAGAAGAATAGTAATATCAAGAAACTGTCAATTAATGGAGAAATCCTTGAAACTAAGAACGAACCATTTAAACTAGCTAATTATATCAATTCTCATTTTTCCAACGTAGGCCTAAATCTAGCAAGTAAAATCCTCAACAATCACCACACTGCAAAAAAACTTTCATCTAAACACAGCCCTACCAAGCAACCATTACACTCTTTTAATATATATAAACTCAATAAAACAGAAATTTCCGACTTTATTTTATCTCTCAAACCACATTGCGCTCCGGGCCCGGACAAAATCTCAAACCAAATTCTGATTAATCTGCGAGAATTTATTGTTATACCTCTTCTAGACATTTTCAATCAAAGCTTTAGCCAAGGGATTTTCCCGGATAAACTAAAAATTGCCATTATAACTCCAATTCACAAGTCAGGGGACAAATCTCTCATATCTAACTACAGACCTATCTCACTATTAAATTCTTTATCGAAAGTTTTGGAAAAAGCAATGAAAAAAAGGCTAATATCCTACCTCGATAAACACAACTTACTCTCAGATTGTCAATTCGGTTTTCGAGCTAAAATGAGCACAGAACAGGCTATATCCGAATTAACTGATTACATTGTCAAAAATACAGATGTAGGATCCAAAGTCATCGGAGTTTTTCTAGATCTGGCTAAGGCTTTTGATACTATCTCTCATGACATTCTGTACGAAAAACTTAAAAATAATGGTATCAACGGTCCGCCGCTCGAATGGTTTATTAGCTATACTAAAAATAGGAAACAAATAGTTGAACTTAATAAATGCTACAGTGATCCGGAAGAAATCAAGTATGGCGTCCCTCAAGGTAGTGTACTTGGTCCCCTTCTATTTCTCATTTACATAAATGAACTTACCGATATTAAAATGGCATCTATCGACTACAAGGTAATCAGTTACGCAGATGACACGGTAATTCTATTCAAAGCACCGTGTTGGGAAAAGGCCTTCAAAAGTGCGGAAACTGGTATGTTAGAAATAAAAAATTGGCTGGACGAAAATCTTCTTACCTTAAACATCTCCAAAACAAAATACTTAACATTCAGCAAAACCACTACCGGGCAACCAAAAATCACTCCGCCTTTATACCTACACCCTGATATTACCTCAAATCCCTCAAACCACAACTGCGAAAAAATAGAACATACTGATAATATCAAGTATCTAGGCTTAACAGTGGATTGTAAATTAAACTGGGAACTTCATATTAACTTACTAACTAAAAAAATCCGTAAACTAACATTTATTTTCAAAACTATTAGAAACATTATGCCACTAAAACAATTAAAAAATGTTTACTACGCTCTTTGTCAAAGCCTCCTAACTTATGGAATTTCTGCTTGGGGGGGAGCTGCCGACAAGTACATTAAACCGCTTAACACAATTCATAAAACATTAATTAGGATCATGTTCAAAAAACCTTATCTTCACCCGACGGAAAACATACTTATTACTAATAACATACTAGATATCAGGAAGCTGTTCATTAAAAAGATCATACAAATAAACTGCGTAAATTCCTCTCCATGCCACATAACTCACCCGAAAAACACAAGAGCTAAATCGTGTAACCTACTTCTAGTGCCTATAACTAAATCAACTTTTGCCCAAAAACACGAATCTTACCTCGCACCTCACATTTTCAACACCTTCCTAAAAGAAACCACCTACTGTACCACAAAAAACAACCTAAACTGGTTATACAAACATTTCAATACATGGTTACTACACAAAAAAAGGGCAAGCATCACCAAGTTATTAGTAATCTCATCTTAGTCTTTAATCCTCACTCTTTATTTACTTATATGTGTTGGTTACTTATAGAAATTTTATCTTAATTATTAATACTGCTTTTGTATTACAAATGCTTTTATTATTAATACTGCTTTTGTTTTACGATAGTTTATATTATTATTACCTCATATGTATATTATTTTGTTGAAATCTTATAGTTCTAGATTTAGACGCTAGCATTACTATGTGTACTTGATGAATTTTTGGTTTTATGGAAATTTGTCAATTCCTTGATAACTGTATTTCAACTCCCAATAATTCTTATTTGATTATATGTATTTAGGTTTTAATTTGTATCTATGAGTTTGATTATGTACACGCATGCGAATACCTGTGTGTAAGTATGTGCGCATATGCGTGTATGTGTGTATGAACATAATTGTGTATATGCATGTATATATATGTAAATGTATATGTGTCTAAGTTTATGTATATATATATATATGTACCCGCCTCGGAACAGACTTAGTCTAGTGAGGCGGGCTACTAACTTGTGTGTATATGATTATTATTACAATAAACGACCGGGTTGCCGGCAAAAAAAAAAAAAAAAAAAAAAATATGAATGTAATTTACTTTCCAGTAGTTTCGATATCTCCTTGAATTTAAAGTGTCACATATTTTACGAGATCTTCAATTCAATTTATTTATGGTATCGCAAATATTAGAAAAACATATATTAATAGAGCTTATCTTTTAAAAGCAGCTTCACTCGCTAATGTCGATATACGAAACGAGTCTAACCTACTACTCATGTTGTATTTTTGTAATGTTTGTGATACGAATAATCCGCATCCTCTCGCGTTCCAATGAACACCTGTTATTAAGAAGAGCGATTATCATCAAATATCTTGTGCACTTGTCTGTTAATAGATGAGCGCCTAGAATAGCCTAGAATAATGTCTTCTAATAATTTTGATGCTACCAATTGACCGAAAAGTATACCTCTTTCTCAAACACCAAATGAGAAAGAAGTGCACTTTTCCGAAGATCTTTGGTTTTCAAGCGTTTGGATTGGTCTGAACTACATTCAAATTGTGTTTACGATCACCACGTGCCGTTTTCAAGTCAAAAACCAATCCAAGTCTCAAGTCATTTTTTTAATTTTCCATCACAAATCTAACATCATCTCGACGAGCAATAGTCCATCTTGTATTAATGCGAAATTTGAAGACCGCAATCTTTTTACAGAATTTATCTAACCTCTCTTTAAACAATTTGTGAGGTTTATATATATATTTTTTCAATATTAAAATCTTTTTCCTTCTTTTGACACTTCGAGTTCATTATTATGTCAAATAACTCCTTTTGTATTAAGAACAAATCCTTTGAAACCGAACCTGTGACAAAAATAATATTTATGAAGCACTCAGATTTTACACTAAGCAAATTACGTAAAAATTACTGCAAAAATGCGCAAGATTTTTTTTAAAATATGATACGTAAATATTTCAGCTATAAAAGTACATCAGCACATTTACTGAATATTAGTGAATATCTAACTTTAACCTTAAGTATTCCAGAAATTTTCGTTTTTTTTTTTTTAATTCACGAGATGTTTTTAAAAAAAAATATCCCAAATTTGTCGCATTAGGAAATGAAAAAAATAAACTTAACATCTTTAGTACACACCTGAAGGTATTGAATCCACGTTAAAAAAAATACCAGCAAGCGGTGTAAAAAGTTATCAGTTCCTAAATGTTATATAATAAATGTTGCATTTACACACAAACGTCCTGACTGCTTGGGAAGTCAATCTTTGCTGACGTGTTTCGCAGTGAATTTTGTGGTATGGGGAAAGATGCGCTAGTATGTGGCGTCAAGATATAGAAACCAAATTTGGTGATCCCTGCAATTTGAAATTTCGAATAGTTTCCGACGCTCCCATATTAGTAAAACCATTGAGGGGCGGTCCGTTTTATAGATTCTCCCATCTCAACAGATGGTTTGCAATCTTTAGAGCACAGCCGTCGGGTGGGAATGCTATCATTGTTCTACCGGTATTACAATGGAAGATGCTCCTAGGAACTAGCGTCATTGATCCCTTCAGCACCGGTGCATAGTCGGGAAATACGCCAAACGCGTGACCAACATATGTACACGGTTAACATTTGTTGAAGCTTCTTCGACTCGTTCTTGTGTTCAACAGCTCGGCTGTGGAACTATTTGACGGCCTCCGTGTTTTCCTCTTCCTACAACATGGGTCTCTTCATGACCAATGTTCATTCCCACCTCTCCTCAAAAAGACCCTCCACACAGCATCTCAGATGATATACGCCCTGAGGGAAATTATTTTCCTCAGGGTCTCCTGTGTGGATTTAATGTAAAAAAGTAAGCCCTAAAGAAGTAAGCGTTGATCATGAAAAATGTCGGTTTTTTATAAACAATACACGTCGTAAAAACTAAGTATTCTATTATTTTTCAATGAAAAAACAAGTCTAAAAACCTAACCTTACCTAAATCCTGGGTGAAGTAAATGATGATGGTCAGATGATGTGTTGAAAAAAAAAACCTAACCTACTTTCTTCCATCAATTTCTTCTTCTCTTCTCTTTATAACTTTTCAAAAGCTCTATTTTATAACTGTTGTGTTTGGCTCGGTTACCTAAAAAATATGTTTCTACTCTGTTCGAGGGAAGACGTGACGTAACAGAAAGAAAACTAATGATTTAATTATACTAAAATGGCTTGCAGCGCTAATGGAATACATAAGAACCTACGTATGTCCTTATGAGAGCATCGTTCATTAGAACTAATTAAACATTCATTAAACCGTAGGGTTCCAACCTTTACTTGAAGAAAAAGTGAACTGTATTAATTTTATATCTTTAATTAATATTTTCATTTGCTTATATCCAGTGCAATTAATTTATTTAACTGCACTACCTACCGTACATAATAATTTATAATTGCATCCGCCAATAAGTGACGCATTGTAATAATAAGTAATCAAATCAAATAAAATGTTGGTTAGTACCTTAATTAAATGTTTTTTCACTACATTGGTATTATCCATTAAAACTTCTGATCTCACGATCTAAAGGTTTAAGGATCAATTTATTTTTATTTTCATGCGATACTCTGCACAAGGGACCAAATTGCGTTGAGCCCAACTATGGGACTATGCCATACCCAGTTTGGGAAAGGTTGAGGGTGACCGAAGAGGGGGAAGATCAATACCTGCCTATATAAATTCTCTCATAAGTCTCTCTACAGGACTTAAACAGTATTTTTCACACCACAATGCCTTGTAAAAAATGCTCGTCTGCAAAAATAAAAGTACACTATGGGAGCTCTCGTAAGGTGTTTATATTTTTTAAAAATATACCAGTATCTTACACAAACTGAAACATTTCAAAGCTTTTTTCAAATAAACTGAATAAATTCTTCGACCTGCATTTACGCCATTAAAAGAAAGCAATTATTAAAGCCTTCTACAAGCTGGAAGAATGCCATCTATCCACAGCAAATGGCTCCAGTCCAGGTATGACTATATCAATAAAACCTTATTGTTGCAAAAAACCTGAATCAATAATTTTTATTCCAATTGTAGGACTGCGAATACGTGTTAATGGGTCCTGCCCTGTAAAGCACAGTGACGTACACCACGATGAGACCGGCCCCATAAAAAGCAGTAGTACTTACCCGTTTTTAAATTCCCCGCTGTTTTTATTGAGATGTCACCGTGCACATGATATAAATTTTAACACTTGCAGAAATGGTCATTTGACAAAATAAGTTTTCAATTTTAAGGGATAAGGCTGCATGTAAAAAACATGCTGTGTGTAATTTCTGGAGTTCTTTTACAATCTCGGCATGGAAGAAAAATATTCTAATAGAAAAAAATTAGAGCAGATTTTGTCCTTTAAATCTTTTTGTAGTTTATGTTTTATGACAAATTTAACAGGTCTGTTAAAAGTATGACATTCTATTCGGGCCTACCCGTATTGTGTGATTAAAGAAAGTGTGAAGGCGAAGAATATGGGGAATAGGAAGGTTGGGAATTATCAGACTATTCAAGTATTGTCACTAAACTCAAATAATGTCAATATAAACTGTATTATCTGTTAAACCCAATGATTAATACTACTTGAAATGTGTTGGGAAAGTTCCAAATAGGATCGAGGTTCATCGAGATTACAAGTTGATTTATTTACGTTTAACGGGACCCGACGTCCTTACACTCTAGTAGGCTCTAAGTTATTCTGTCTATGCGAGATTAGTGGCTTCTGCCCGACTTGATGCCTTCAGCTATCATCGGAACCGTTCGTACATTAGACACAAACGATGATACTGTTTTAAAATAATACTGACATCTGTTAAGATACCACAAAACTTCGTATAACTAACTATACTAACGAAATCTACTGAAGGATGTTGAAACTACATGACTAATCTAAACACCACAATAAACACAAATAGTAATTGTGACAAGCATCGACATGATAACTTGGTCAAAGATTGCAAGGAATCGATAAAATTTTAGTTTTTAAATGGTGGTCCTTCAACAGGATGACGAGTATTTGAAGAAGTCGATAATTAAACAAGATAGACTGATAAAATAATGGTTATGTGTTTATGGATTAAAATATGTATCATTTGCGTCTCTAACTATGTCTGTTGTGCCTCTTGCCTCTCTTTGTATTATTTGTTATTTGAGTGAACTTTGTATTTTTATAATTTCCTATTTTTGATTGTTATGTTATTTAATTTTATTTGAAAACAATTTCAAGATATACAAATGTATGATTTGTCTGATTCAATTTAACCTATTTGTGAATTAACTGGATTGTTCTAATGTGAGTGAGAACATCTGTTTCAAGACATACAAATGTATGACCGGTCAGTGGTTGAGTGGGCATAGCGCTTGGGTCCCACCTGGGCGTCGCGTGTTCGATTCCTCGGCTGGCTAAGTCCTCCATCACAACACAAGCAACATTTTCGGCTTTCTGTGGTGGTAGTAGGAGATTTTCAAACATTGTTGGGTTATTCGTAACCCGGGAATATTTGTCTTTCTTGTAAAAAAAAAAATGCTTTGTCTGATTCAATTTAACCTATTTGTGAATTAACTGGATTGTTCTAATGTGAGTGAGAACATCTGTAAAAACCCAGTATAAATAAATAAAATAATTAAAAATAATAAATTCTTTGACGCGCCACTGCGTTTGATCTGATGGAAATATTTTTAGTGTGTTTTTACAAGCAGAATGATGTAAGTATTCTAAATAGCTTTAAAAGCGACTGATTCTTGCGAAAAAATGTTTAATTTTCTTTAAAAATTTCAGTGTGTAATCAGAATTGCGATCTCACAATATACCGGTGCTGTAAAAAAATCGACAATGTAAATAATATTTTTTGATATCCTTACCAAATTTTTTTTTTTTTTTTTTAATTCGTTTATTCCAGATCTTGGGGAGGGTGGTGCAGTCCCACGAGTTCCATATTATACACATATAATACATTAAATTAAAATATTTCATGATGAAAGATATTTTTTTTTACATAATGAAAGGAAATAAATAAAAGAAAATAATAACAATACAAAAATTAAAATAAAATTTGAAAAAAAAAAAGTTAACTTTTTGTTATCTATTTCATCAGGAAGTGGCTCCATCGCTTATAAATGGGACCCTGCCAGAAGTGGAATGCTGCCATCACAAGAGTGTTTTCGCTCGAGGCCAATCGCGTTCTGTAGCTGGTGATCCGTTTTTTTATTAATGTTCGGAATCCGGGAACGCGCCCTTCTTCAAACATCTCGGTGGCACTGCAGTACCAGGACAACCCAAAAATCGTTCGATATGAATTGTTGTACTGTATTTCCATTCTTTTTAGTGACGCTTTGTTGAAGTTGGTCGACAACTCCGAGGTATATAGGCTCGTGCAGTACGTGTTAAAAAGTTGCCTTTTTGCAGCTGGGCTGCACTTGTTAAATCTTCGAGAAATCATATTTGCCCTAATGCACAGTGATCTTCTCTGTCGCTCAATATCCGAGTCGTCACTGAGGTCCGCTGCTACGATGTGTCCCAAGTATTTGACCTCGATTTTTTCTATTATTTTTGTGTCGTTTAGACTGACGGGTAATACTTTCATGGTGCCTGCACCTGACTTGAATACGAGCAACACAGACTTAGTGGGGTTATAGACCATATTATGTTCAGCAGCGTATTCTTCACAAATCTTTAACAGCTTTCTCAGTCCTTTTATACTTGGTGACAAAATGACCATATCATCTGCATACGCAATGTTATTTACACAGTTATTTCCCAGGTGACAGCCTACGTTTGCCGAGGTGAGTGTATCGCTTAAATCGTTCATGTAGACGTTAAATAAAATCGGTGATAAGCTTCCCCCTTGTCTGACGCCGCATTCCATATTCACAGGTGTTGACATTTTATTTTTCCAAATAACTTGGTTCTCTTGTTCATGATGCCAGACTGCCAGAATGTTAATTATTGAACCTGGCACCTTCCTTTCTTTAAGTTTTTTCCAAAGTAGTGCGTGAGAAACCCGATCGAAGGCTTTACTTAAATCAAGAAAACAAGCATACACTGTTGTTTTTCTTCCCTTATAATATTCGATACATTGTTTTAAGCTGAATATTGCCATATCTGTAGACAATTTAGATTTAAAACCAAATTGATTGTCGGATGTGAATAGATTGCCTTCTATTTGAATTTGTATAACTCTTTCAAATATTCTGGATATTATTGTGGCAAGAGATATCGGCCTATAGTTGGAAGTATTGGATAAGTCTTCTTGTCTGGATTTAACTAGTGGTACTATAATTATTGTACGTGAGAAGTTTCTTGGCATGTGCGTGTGTTGAAGAATCTGTGTAAATAATGTTGCTAGAAGCGTGTATATTTTTTCACCAGCGTTTCTTACATGTTCTATGCTCAGGCTATCATAACCGGGAGATTTTCCAGCTTTCATTCGTTTGACAGCGGTTTTAACCATATCTTCCGTAACGATTATGTTTTCGTCCTCATCTTCGCATGGTTTTTCTAAGAAGGTGGGTTCTTTTCTTTCCGATGTTTTCGCAAAGTACGTTATGAAAATATTAGCAATCTTTTCTGCGTCTGATTCTCCTTCAATATGAGTCGATATCTGTGCTTTAGATTTTAAGATGTTGTTGGTTTTTTGCCAAAATTCTTTAAAATCTCTATCCTCAAATGCACCCGATATTTTGTCCAGTTTTATTTGTTCCGCTGTTTTTTGACATTTTCTTAGCTCAGATTTGAATTTTCTTCTCAATATTTTTCGGTTTTCTGCCAAAGGACCCGTCCGGGGTTTTCCATTTTCAATCCATTTCATAAGTGCATTTCGTGATGCTTCATAATGAATCGAAACACTGTCGTTCCATCCAGGAATATGTTTGGCTGTGGTGCTGTTATGTTTACGTCCACTCTCGAAGACGTTTTTTGCGGCCGTGCATAGTGACTCTACAATTCTCGCATACAGTTCATTGATGGCATCTTTATGAAAGTTATTTTTGCATCCTGACTTTTTACAGAGTTCGACACTGCTGCTGTAGTTAATGCGGTTTATTAAAAATGATGCTGTTACAGAATAGGACATGATATATGGGATATATTATGTGCTCTGCATTTTACTGGATCCAACGCAATCGGGGCAATTCCCTCCGTAGTGGTTATTCCTGTTGTTTCTAACCAAATAGACATGGGCCGGTGATCTGTCCAGTCAACATCGTATTTTATCGAAATATTTTTAGTCATCTTTTTAATTGTGGCCGTTCCTATGCAGTGATCTAACCAGCTCGTTGTATTATGTGCATCGCTAACGTAAGTGTAAGAATTTTCTGGCAGTTTTTCTACATCGACACAGTGATATTTATTTTCTTTGCAAAACGATAATAAATCTTTCCCAAATAATGTTCTTGGGTCGGAATTAAAGTCACCCATTACAAGGCAGTTCGTATATTGCTTGTCTTCAATAAGTGAATGTAAGTTTGCTAGGCATCTTGAGAATTCGGGTATGTTGTCATTACAGAAGGTTGGCATGTAAACTGTGAGAATGCACAACAATCCTTTAACCAGGGTTATTTCTATTCCCGCTACCCTACTATCGTTGCAGTCGATAGCCTTGGCCCTTATTGTGCTGCGCCACAATATGCCCGTTCCGCCGTGTGGACGCCCTCTTAGTATGCTAGTGGATGTATCTACTGCAGATGTGCCTAAGCTTGAAAATTGGGGGTGTATTTCTGAAAGATAATTTATGTCAGTAGGTAAAAGCCATGTTTCTTGTAGTAAAATTACATCATATTCTTCACAAATATCGTGAATAAATTTCACCGTCCTTCTTACTGATCTGCAGTTGATGGTAATAATTTTAAGAAGATCCATTATTTACATTGTTTAAGCTTTTGTCCGAGCTGTAATTTCTCTCTTTGAAAATTCTGTACACTATTCCTTCGGGCCAAAAATCTTTTTCCATGAATGAGCTGATTTTTTGCGTGAGAATTGTTACTTTGAATGTTTTGAAAGGGGTCGGTTTGAAAGGTTTGATCCATTCTACATCTATATACGGTTGATTTTTGGAAGAAATAAATAGTTTTAAGTCATCAGCACTAGTTTCTGTGTCAAATCTTGAGGCATAAATTGCCGGTTCTTAGGGGAGCCGCCTTGATACTTGATGTGGGTCCTGTACCCTTGTGATTTTTATTTAATTTACGTTTTTTCACGACGGTAAATCCGATATTTTCATTATTTTGGTAGTTCCGAATTGTCTTAGGCTCGCACCGCGGGCCGTTGTCTAACGGTTTCTGGGTGTCTACGCCTGATTTGTTTGCTAGTACATTGGAATATGTGTTTTGTTTAGTGTGCGTATTACTACTGTTCGGTTCGGTGACCTTGACATTAACCAAAGGCATTTCTTCGGTGTAATTTGAATTAGCAGTTTGATTGTTTACATTTCTTGGTTTCGGCTCGGATTTTAGATCATTCATCAAAATGGTCATCTGCTGTCTTAGCTCATCTACATCATTTTGTTTGCACATTTGTGCCTTTATGGTAAAGAGTTCCGTTTTTAAAGACAAAATATCTTTTAGAAGTGAGGTTATGTCAACAGAATCAAAACAAACTGGCGGTAGTTTATGCATTAATTATTGAGGTCGATTTTAGGATTGAAATGGGTAAATAATGTGTAACTCGGGTCACCGTGATTAATGTGTAAGAAAAATAAGTTAATTGCGTAATTGTAATGTTAGTTGCAAAGTTGCACGTAAAACGACTATAAATTCAACCCTTATTGCGTAATTCAATTAACATAAAATTCATCCATTTTATCAATAGCATTCCGTCGATACAAAAGATTATTTCAATCTCGAATCGAACCGCTCTAATAAAGACATTCCTCATGCGCGGTTTCAATTTAAATCAGTTCACTTATATCTCGGTGGGATGCCGTGGCTACAGGGTCGAGTCAGGAATGCTTGAGAGATCGATGGTTGGTGGGACCTCTAGTAACAGACCTCATCTTCCTCATATCTGCTGACAACGGTAGCGAGCTGTGCTGGCTAATGTAGACTCTTCGAGTCAATGTAGCTAAGATGCCTTTAGCTTCTGGTTTAGTTATAAAGCTGGGCAGAGGTGGACTCGCAATTTAATAACTGGCAATGAGAGCCGGTTAATCAAATATACAAAAGTATCATATTATTTAGTTATTATCAATGCTTATTTGTAGAACTCCGTTTTTATTTTAATTTCTTTTATATATGCAATAACATTAGGTCCTTACATATGAAATTGGCGTTTTGCCGTACTGGCAACTTTGATCTCAAATATCTTCTCTTCGGTTAGGAATTCCAAATTCAAATTTATACAGCTACCTACTCATGTATTTGTGTTTCGAAAATTATAATTCATTTGTTTTTTCCTTAATTGTTTTTTTTCTTTGGGTCACTTAGTTTACAAAATGGAAAACTTGAAATATTGCATTATTTACGAGTACGAGTTCCACCGTGGCACCAGTGCTGCAGAAACGGCTCGAAGGATTAATGATGTGTATGGTGACGGTGCCGCAAAAGAAAACATAGTTGTGTTTTTTTTTGTGTCGTTCACTACAACTTTCTTAAATCTGGCCAGACGATTACGGAAGATGTCTATTGTCAGCAACTGCAAACCATGATGGAAAAGCTAGCTGCTAAACAACGGAGGTTGGTTAATCGCTCTAGGCCACTGCTGCTTCATGACAACGCTAGACCACACACTGCACAACAGACGGCTACCAAATTAGAGGAGCTTCAATTGGACATCCACCGTACTCTCCGGACCTTGCCCCAACAGATTACCATTTTTTTTGAAATTTGGATAACTTCTTGCAAGGGAAAAAATTCAACTCGGAAGGGGGAAGTCCAAACCGCCTTCAAAGATTTTATTTTAGTAAAGGGATAGATGAACTACCTATGAGATGGCAAAAGTGCATAGATAGCAATGGTACATACTTTGATTAAATAAATATATTATATTTTAAAAAAATCGATTTTATGTTCTTCCCATACAAAACGCCAATTTCATATGTAAGGACCTAATATTATTATTTAATTTATGAAAACAGTTCATTTATAAACTAGTTCTGCTACGTAATTATTATTTCGCGTGACAGCTGTTTCGCCCTCTGAAGGCATTATCAAACTGTCGTTTTACCACTTACAGGCGATATTTTTATATAATTTTTAAATAGGTACTTCTTCTTCTTCAATGCGCTACAGCCCATTTCGAGCCTTGGCTTCCTTCAAGATAAGCCTTCACCGCCCTCTGTCCTCGGCCATCCCTTTGCCATCGTCTTCCAATCTGCAACGTGGAGTAGTCCTCTTGCATCCTGCCTGACATCATCCTCCATCTCATCCTGGATCTGCCCGCCTTTCGTTTTCCTCCCGGGTGTCCTGTTAGGTATTGTTTGGCATTCGGTGCACATGTCCAGCCCATCTTGGTATTTGGAACCTTAAATGGGTTAAGAGTCTGGGAGCTTGATAGATATCATAGAGCTCATTATCTCGCACCGATCTTAAGATTTTTCGAAGTACCTTTCTTTCGAAGGTGTCCAGCTGTTCCGCAGACTGTGCCATCAGTGTTCCCGCCTCACATCCATAGGCCAAGACCGTTCTAATAAGTGTTTTATATAGGGTTATTTTGGTTTTCCTATGAACGTTTCGGGATTTGAGCAACGCTAAGTAAGCGACTGTGATGCGTTTAAATTGGTAAAATAGGTACTTATGATGAAAAGATTTACTGTTTTCATTTTTATTACCTACGCCCTTATTAATTTCTGTGTAAAATGACAGAAAATATTAATGGTAATCACCCTTTTAAATATTCCCCAATTACCGCATTATTTAAATTTGACTGAAGATCGTTAGTGTAGTCGTTATGTGACTTATTCCAAAATGATGAAGAAAGCAGAACTTGCTTATAAATAAACTGTTTTTATAAATTAAATAATAATAATATTACCTCTACATATAATAAATTAAAGTCCGCCGCCGTACTCCGTCTAACTTAAAAACTACTGAATGGATTTTTATGCGGTGTTCACCAATCGATAGAGTGATTCATGAGAAAGGTTTGAGTATATCATATCAATCTCACTGTGGAAAGAATAAGAAAACTTATCTATGTTTTCTATAACATACGAAATATTTTAAACAAGAAAACTATCAAAATTGTCTATTATGCATTAATTCAGTCTTTATTACAGTACGGCATTATTGGGTGGGGAGGGGCCTTTAAGGCTTCCTTACAGCCCATAATTATAATTCAAAGAATAATTATAAAAACCATTCTTAGGAAACCATACGACTACCCTACTATACAGATATTTCTGGAATTTAATGTACCATCTATTACAGAATTGTATAAGAGAAACGCCTTATGCCAAATTTATAAAGAATATTTTATTCAAAAAGTTCACCCCTCAGATAGCATAAGCAATAGATTTAAAACTAATGGCTTAATAGCCATCCCTATGCTTAGAACGACCACGGCTCAGCACCACTATTTGTATTTAGGTGTAAGATGGTACAATATATTATTATCCAATAAAAAAATTAATATAACAGATACACTGAAATATGAATTATTCAAAAAACAAATTAAGTCCCTTAAATTGGATAATGACATATTGTACCCTTAATGTTTACCCTTTATGTAATTAATTAATTTACCCTTACTTAAACAGCAATATTTAATATTTAAAAAAAATTGTATTGATATTGTCTAAATTGTCTAAATTGTGTACCTATCTAAGATATTTATTTCATTAGTTCTTTGAAAATTGTTTACGTAATGAACATTATTATAATTTTTTGCATGTAAAATACTCCTCCCATAAACACGAACTCCTAGAGCTCAACTTATGGAGTAGTAGAATAAAACATGACTTATTTTGTAATCTTGCATATATTATCATTGTAATGTATAAACAAAAATCTTGAAATAAATAAATAAAAAAAAAAAAAAATAAAAAATATAATTTGAAAGGTTTTGTATAAATTGGTTTAAATACAAAGAAGAATGTCTGTAAGTGGTGGACGAGCGGGTTGGCAAGCGCGCGATGTGGATTTGATTTGTATGCAAATCCACAGTTTTATGCCGAGGTTGATGAATTTCGCACATGTGACCTTCAAAACAAGAGGAAGGCAACTGTTTACTTTTGATTTCGAAAACTCTTTGTAAAGCCCGTGCATCGCCAGGGACTTCAGGTAGTTGAATATATAAAAGCACTTAATAAAAAAAATAAAAACATTTTATTTATTTTACTGATGATAAGAACATAATATAATCGTCCGAGTAAAAACATTTTTTTCTATTCCGTTTAAATTTATTCATAGTATCTTCTACTTCGATGCTTAAATTTTTTATGCTTAAATAAATCTCTTCCTCTGTACATTATTTTGCTATGAAGGTTGTCGCTGATAAGGTTCCAGGGTCCAGTTCATCCCTGAAGCCGGGAGAATCTCCGGTGAGATAGAAAAGCGGCTTGTGATCAAATCAAGGCTTAAGCCAAGTTGAATGACAAGCGTCCGACAGGACTTACTTCCCTTTATATATTTTAATGGAATATCTATCTTAAGATACGAACACATCGTTTGTAAGATCTCAAATATTAATTCATTCTTTTGTCTTGTATTAAATGCAATTAGCTTTGTTTTGTATTGGTTGCACTTGAAATGTTATTGTTTGTGAAACTGGAAATCGAAAATATTATTTCGCTGAATAATATAATTAACCATTGGAGCGTTCCGCTATATTATCGATTTCGACCTTGAGCGCTCGGGAATTTTTAATTTTTTGGTTTGGAAATTTTACTCCCTCTTCCAAAAAATCTTACCTCCGAATTTTATTATGGTTACACGTAAACTAATTATTGTAGTAGAGATCCATTGAAAGCACCTATATTTAATCGTTCATTTTATATATTTAGGATTCATAAACAAATTATAAATAAATAAAATAATAGTTAAATTGATGAACGCCTTAGTTCTGCGGATCATTGACTTAACCAGTGTTCGGAATAACTGATAAAGATCTCATAGAAGTCGTTGTTTCTCCCTTACTATGATGGTTAGAAGTGTAAACTAAACAGTGTTAGAAAGACAAAATACCATATATTATATGTATATATATATATATATATATATATATATATATATATATATATATATATAAAATCAATTGCTGTTCGTTTGTCTCGCTAAAACTGGAGAACTGCTGGGCCGATTTTGCTGATTTTGCTTTTGAAATGTTTGTCATAGTCCAGGGAAGGTTTAAAAGGTGAAAAAATATGGAAAAGTTTCGAGGAAGATAGTAAAAACAACATTTTCATTTTCCCATATAAACCGTTCTACCCAACTTTCCTGTCAAACATTTGACGTTCCTCGGGTCCACTGGAATTGAAGCAAATAAAATAATAATACAAGCTTTTTTAAGTTTTCTAATAATTTGTAGAAGGTTCTTACGGAAAGAAAAATTAATAAAATTGCGCAGAACATTGAATAATTTCAGAAAACTTCGTACGTTTGACAGTTCGCGAGTTTGACGGAATAAATTTAGCACAAATTGCTAACCGTTCATCCGATTGCGATGAAAATTTGGTGAGTTGTTGTGAGCATGCCCGCAAAGGTTTCTATATATATTGGTGAGCTCTGGCGTTATGAAATTTGTATAAAAAATTTCAATTGGTGCCACGCGAACTGTTTGAAAACTGAATGTACCGGGACTGAATGTATGGAATGCGGGATGGGGAGGCGGATGGGAAAGGGGTGAAGGATAAGGGAGGGGAGGGGAGGGGAACTCGGGAGGGGAACTTGGGAAAGGGGGTGCGCGGGAGGGGTGGGAAGGGGAACTCGGGAGAGGGGAGAGGAACTCGGGAGGGGGGTTCACGGGACAGGAGAAGCGGTGAGGGGAGTGGGGAGAGGGAAGGCGGAAAAGGCGGTGTGGGAACGCCAGAGGTGAAGGGGACGCAGGAGAGGAAGGAGAGGCGGAAGGGGAACGGGACGAATGGGAAAGGATGCGCAGGGAGAAACAATTTCTTTATTAAATGGCATACCAACGCATGCCGGGTACCAGCTAGTATTTTATTCAAATGTAAAATTTAATCGGGAAATAATTAAAAATGTACACCTTTATGAAACCAAAACTTCCGAACGCAATTTGAAAAAAAATCATAAGATTTTGGGAATTTTTTATTAATTATTTTTACATAAACGACAAAAAGTGAGTTGAAGATAAAGTTTATAATACATTTGCCTAAGAAAATGTGCATGTGTTTTAAATTGTTTTCGTCATTGGTAATTTTAGTTAGAAAAAACGCAAGGTGAACCATTTTTATTTTTTTATGCTTGCATTCAAAATTATATGTTTATTTTGAATTATAAAACTTGAAAGCGTATTTTACCACCTTTCAAAAACAGTTTTTAGTTTTACGGATGCGTTCAGAAACATCCCATTTATTTGAATTTTATTCTAAGCGGAAATATTTTTTCTAAATATGGCGGAGGTTTGAGGAGTTAAAAAATTGGTGTACGTAGTACTTATTTGGAAAAAAATAATAATCTTTAAAAAAATTTAAAGTACTAAGTTATCTTTGCGATTAATTGAAATACACAACGCGCTGGAATTTATTATGTGAAATAATTACTATAAATGTTTTAAAATATCTCCTAAAATTGATCACATTTTGGCCAGCCAACGCTCGAGGGTATTTACAAATTGGCCAAAAAGTGGCCAAGAACGCTTATTTTCTTAACTAGTGATTAGACCGATGACGCTCATAATAGATTCAATAAAGTAACAGGGTAAAATAAGGCTTGACATCGCTTAATTGATTTCAATTTAAACTACAAAAATTCAAGCATTGCTTAATTATCCGTAGGTATTATTAATTACCCATGTCCTCATTTAATTATTGTTAATTTTAAAGGTACGGTAAGATAACTAATTTGAGAGGAGTTGGAGGTTCCGCCTCCCTGGGAGTTGTTCATTGGATAACCAAAACCTCTGCCATAGGCGATTCACTACGTTTGGTGACTTAACAAGGGTGCCCGGGTTCATTGGATGAGGTTTGTCTGACGGGCTGGATCGTGAGAGGCTGGTAGAGTTAGACCCTTTGATCTTTCCAGCTGAACTCTCTCGACCAAGCATCTTGCACCGCGGGATGGATTCGTACGTCACTATTGGACCCACTGACCCGCAAGATTCCTAACCATCCCTCACTCCCTTTTCTTTCTCAAAACTTTTCTCCTTCCTTTAATTAAAAAGACCATCCACACCGCTTCCTCAAAGATGACATAGGGCTTGAAGGAAATTGTTTTTCTCGGATATACTATGTGGAGTTAAATGTTTAAAATAATATTTCAAACTGTTAGGATTATTTATGAACTGTAATTTTATATTATACTCTATTTTATATTATACGACCTCCGTAGTCCAGTGGGCAAGACTCTTGACTCACAATCCGGAGGTCGCGGGTTCGAAACCGAAAATTTTATTTGATTAATTTGTGTTATTTCACAATTAATTCATTTAAAATAATATATAGTATATTTGCCAGAGTGGAAGATACTATCAGTATCGCCCTGGTGTAAGACCACCATTCAGAATTGAAACGTTGCTTGAAAATGGCTTTAGCCGTGTTAAGTGACCAGATCTGAATAGCCAGGTACTTCCCAACCTTCCTCTTCCCCACCTCCTTCCCCTCTCCACTACCTTCAGCCTCACAACATACCCCAATTGGGGATGCCATAGTCTCACTGGCTCCAGACGGGAGCAGTTGAGATTCTTGTGCGGTATTCACTGTAAAAAAAAAAAATAATAATTCTTGTAGCATATAATATGGAATGAAAAATTAAAATTCAAAATGTTTGTGAAGCCTCAGTCTTAAAAAGCTTGCGCGTAAAGCCCAATAATTGTGGTAAATTATTAAAAAACAATTTAGGAGAATTATATTTTTAATGTGATATGTTTTATGAGTACATTTAAAAGACAAGTAAATATGAAAATCATAAACCATAAACTGTAAAATATAGGACACATTCGATAAAAAAAAAGTGTTGAATCTAGGGCGAAGCCGGGTGGTAACTACCAGCATATTATAAAATAGCTTGCAGGTCTTAAGGTCTGTAATTACTGTCAATCGAATCCATCACTAAATGCGCCATTTCGGTCAACTATCATCAAAGTGGCGATGCAAAGTTAGCCTTATATACGGCATCCTATTGCAGTATTGCAAAAGCCTCGGAGCAAGGCTTGGGTCGGGCAGGGTTGGTTATCTTATAGCCGGTCCGTACCGGCCCTTAAATTGTCAGATAAAGGCATAACACGACCTGATTATTTTTCATATAACAGTAAAGGAATTCAGATCAAAGTATTGTGTGTTATATTACCAGATATTACCAAATCGATTCCTTGATGGACTTCTTTGGTTTCTTGACGTATTCCTTAATTTATCCCGACGACTGTGAATATTATGTATTTCACTAGTAGAATGAAATTCTTCTTGAAGTTCTGTTACAGCTTCATTTGACAACAACATATTTTGAGCAATATTGAATGCTTTATCGGTATCAATATCGGATTGTTGTAATAGATTTTCTCGAATTCTGAAGTGTTTTTTGTGCATATTAATGATAAAAATATCTTTTAAAATATCATCTTTCATGTTTCCAAATTCACATGACGCAATGTATTTACGAAGTGACAATAAAAAATCTTGAAAATTTTCATCTTCTCTTTGTCTTCTTGTGAAAAATTTATACCTTTCCATTGTTTTATGTTTTTTCGGCATAAAATAATCCTCAAACTTCTTAATAACCACGGCGTGTTTTGCTGTCTTATTATCGACATCGGTCCATGTGTTGAAAATTTCGATAGCATTCTCGCCCATTGAGAATAAAAGTAGAGCAACTTTTTTGGAATCTGTAGCGGTATCTTGATTGCATGCTTGCAAAAATAATTCAAATTTTAAGATTCACTTTGACCAGTTGTGCGATAGATTTCCATCGAAACTCATTGGCGGACAGGCGTTTACACTCGCCAATTTTAATTTTATATTAATCACTTAGAATCTTTTCAATCCTTTATAATTTCACGTAACGTATTATTTTATAATAAACTTTACACTTGAGACTTTGATGTTTTTTAACTTCTTACACCATATTATAATGTTCGCTATTAACATTAAAAGATTTATTTATTTGAGATAACATTTATTGGAATACTAGTTGACATGTTGAACAGAGAGTACAAAGTGTGATCCCATTTCCGAATCAACCATAGACAATAGTTGTATGTTGTATCATAGAGATCTTAACATAACAGGCATAACAAGACCTGATTATTTTTCAAGTAGTAGTAAAGGAATTCGGATCAAATTCTTGTATGTTAAATTGTCAGATACAAGCCATAAACAAGACCTGATTATTTTTCTTGTAACAGTAAAGGAATTCGGATCAAAGTACTGTATGTTATTATGGATAAGTGCCGATAAGATTTTTTACAAGGAATGCGAGAATACGGCAAAATCAAAAAAAAAATTGCAACAATTTACAATATGTATGCCTTCTAAGGTCTTTGTCCCGAGAAGAGAAGAAATAAAATAAATACCTCATACTTAAACTCATTTTCTTTTTAAAAATATATTCGGAGCACAACTTTACAGCCTCCATGAACTGCATACCGCTGAGTGTAAGGTCTTAATTGTGACAGTAAAATCAATATTAAAAAGTTTTACGGCTCCCTATTGAAATAACGTTAAGAGATAATATAATTGCGTTATTAAAGAATCACGAAACGGTAAAAGCTGTGCAAATAAATTTTTATATAAAACCGTAAAAGATGTGCAAATTTCAGCATGCTGAATTTAATGCCCAGCGGTAAATTGAGTGATATATCGGATTGAGAATTGATCCGTGAATTGAGATATATATTACAACAATCAAACAATAAACCGTTCGAGAGTTATATTTCTCAATTCATTCATTCAAACACTAACCAGACAAAACCGGAAATATGTCATTTTTAAATCACGTTCTAGACATATCGACTATTTTGTACCAAAAAATTTAAATTGATTTCTAAAGATTGTTATTTTGTCTAGTAAAGCTAGGTTTTAAATTTTAAAAAAAAGTTTGTTTTTACTATTAGCAGTTTTGTCAATTTTTCAAACAAAGTTTTGTAGATATTATTCAGCACACATTTTATGTAGTGTACGATTTTATATTTATTTTACTGTATGATTATAATCAAAAATACATAAATGAATAAATTATCTGGGAATTTTCAGAATTTAATTGTGGTTTAAATAAAATCATTGAAAAAATCCGCGCACATGTTTTGTGATGAAAATTCTTCAGTTGGTTTATTTATTTGGGACTTATATTTCAGACTTATTTTGCCTAGACATTATTGAAAACACTTTGATCAAACAATAATTACGAAAAGTAGTTATTTTAAAAGTTTTATCATCACGCGTTTGAGAATTTTTATTGCTAACTTGAATGTCGGTATATTTTAAAACAAATTTTTAATAAAATAATATATTGAGTTATTGGTTTAAAATGCTGGTACGGAGCTCATCGGAACCGCCCTGTACAGTTGCTACGATACGATCGCAAGACCTTGTCGAAATTTGAACTCTCAGCCGCTGTTTAGCCGTTGGGCCTTAACACTTTAAACACTAATTCAAATGCTTCAAATCTTTTGGAAAAATCCCGGAAAACAGGTACATGACATTGCATTAACCGCCAAGTGTGAATACCTTCAAGATAATGGACCGTCATTATGTCTGAATGACCCCAGGTGATCGGACCGGCCCTTGGAGGTAGGAAGTTCCTTCCTTCATGGACCGGCCCTACAGCCGAATACCTTCCCAGGACGGCGACCCGGCCCTAGCTGATATTTTCCCCCTATGCTGAATAATAGAAGTCAGACAGCGTTTACCAAATGAAGGGTTTACCAACGTCAGCAAACGGCGACGAACAGCCGGCTTATCGGCCCGGCCCTACAGCTGACTATCTTCCCAGGACAGCATACCGGCCCTAGCTGATAGTTTCCCCTTATTCACTCCCCTTGGCGATAGAAGCCAGCGTTTACCAAATGACGGGTTTACCAACGTCAGCAAGCGCGGACGAATGGCCGTTTATCGAACCGGCCCTATAGCTGACTCCTTCCCAGGACAGTGTACCGGCCCTAACTGATATTTTCCCCTTACCCTGGGTGATAGAAGCCAGCGTTTACCAAATGACGGGTTTACCAACGTCAGCAAGCGCGGACGAATGGCCGGCTGACATGAGACAGTCATTAATACAGCCAACTGGTGACTGGTTAATTTATGTCGGGCGGAAACATTAAGCACGTATGCTAAAGAGATTCACTTAATCCAGCTTAGAGAGATTCTTAAACTGCTCACCCGCTGGGAGAGAATATCACTCGGCGGAATCTCCGTATGTTTGCACTTCTCGCGGCGAGTACCGCGAGAATCCAATTGATTACATTGTAATGGGAAACTTGCGTGCTTTCGGATTAATAGTATTCGAATTTTAATTTGTGATTTGCGGTTGCGTGTATAAATTGGGTTTTAGAAATAATGATAGAAAGGCAGATATCATTTCTAATCTCTTACTAGGAAGTAATGAAGGCGATATTTAAAAAAATATTATCTTTTGGAGTGGAACAATATTAATCAACCGGACCTCGAGGCTATTTTGTCCGAAGGTCAAAATATTTCGGCTTTGCAACAAAATCCAAATAAATGGAGATTTCTGAATGCACCCGAAACAAAAAAAAAACTGTATTTGAATGGCGATGAAATGCGCTTTCAAATTTTATAATACGAAAGAAACATAATTTTTGAAATATAAATTTTTTTAATTCAAATAAAGTGGTATAAAAAATGGCTCACCGTACGTTTTTTCTAACTGAAATTACTGATAACGAAAAAAAATGCACACATATTTTATTAGGCAAATGTACATACCTAAACTTTATCTTCAACACGCTTTTTTGTCGTTCATGTAAAACTAAGGAATAAAAAAACAAAAAGTTTCAAAAAAATTTTCCGAATTGCGGCGGGAAAATTTAGATTCATAAAATTGTACATTATAATTATATTGTGGTTAATTCTTTGATTTGAATATAAAGCGTGATATTTTCCCTTCAGATCATATTTCTAAACATTATAGTAAGGGAGACAAAACGATTTCTGGGAGAACTATGTATATGAAAAACGAAAAAAATTCCCAAAAGGGTTTTTTTTTTTAAATTTCTTATTGAAAGAATAGATAATACGTATAATCAACAAACAAGTCCTGCTAAGCCAATTGAATTGGCTTGTCAACAGGGGCTTGTATTTTAGTTTCGTTACCATTTTTATATTACCACTTTGTTTTAGATTTTGCATTATATTACATACCTTCGTATTTAGTGGAACTTTTATTGGATAAACAATACCTCTGCCATAGGTCACCTCAAGTGGTTCGCTACGTTTGGTGATTTAGCAGGGGTGCACGGGTTCATGAGGTGAGGTTTGTCTAGGTATTGGAGGCGGATGACCAGGACACACTGAACCCCAGATTCCTACCCACCACTTAAACCCTTTTCCTTCTCAGAACTCTCCTCTCCTTCCTTTCCTTAAAAAAACCCTCCACACAGCAATCCCAAAGATGACATAGGCCCTGAGGGAAATTATTTTCTCCTCCTGTGTGGAGCTCGTGTAAAAAAAAAAATACTTTAAAAGGTTTAAAAAAAATTGTCGCGTTATTCAAAATAACTTACCAAACTTTTATCTAATGTTGGTTTTTACCACTGGACCGGACTGGATTTGGCCTGGACACCTTTAATAGTTGTAGATTTTGTCACTCACCATCTGAAATAAAAATAGCACGAATTAATAATTTTGCATAATAATATATCATTCAACATAAGAGGGTGTTATTCCGTACGCTTAATTACAAAGAAAATGCAGAAATTTATTCGCCCATTAACTGTACTCTTCAATTATTACATCGACATTTTCTCGGATTCACCGTCCAAATTTAAAAGCATTATCATGTTAATGATATAAACTGTTTAATGGGTACTAATAAACATACTTATTCCTTCACAGTTCACCACTTATCACACCTAAAAACATACTCACACATATACAACTCCTACACGCTATGCGCATAACCCGGTAAATACAATATACCCCCCACAAATAAGACAAAACAAAGAATCACATGATACCCACTATGAAATATTATTTAATATCTGTAATTTTTTTCTTTACTGTAACAAGTGTACTGTTTAATAGAGAACTCTAGTCCAATTTAAAAAAAAATACTGAATAATGACCTTCTAACATAACTGCATTTTTATTTTTTTATTTTTAGAGTTAGTTTTAATAGTTAAAATAATTGCCAAAGTTTTAATTTTTCAAGACCCCCCGAAAACCACCAAGGTGAATCGTGTTACGTCATCACTCCTGAAAAATTTGTATTTATTTATTTATTCTTAGTAGGTACATTTACATTACAAAGGTATAATATATTGTCCTCCACACTAGGAGTTCACCTGTGTTGTGGAGGACATTTTTCAGATGTAAATTATAAATTATAAATTGTGAATAGTAAAACAAAAGATTGTTAATAGCTAATATATGTATAGGATCGGGCAATCAGCTGATCCAATGCCGCCATTTTGAATTCTGTTCTTCGAAGTATTCTCCCTAGAAATAGCATTACTATTTTTTTTGCGAAGTAGTTTTTGAATATTTTCAATAATAGAGATAAACTAATAAGAGATACCTTTATTTTTGAAACATTATTTAGGCATAAATAATGTCTCAATAAACACAACAACTAAATCTCTATAAACAGTATGTAAATAAACGAATAAATTAAGACGATGGCTTGTGTCATATCATACATTTCCATTCAATGACTTTACGGTGACGTCACGACACGTCGAACAGTGACGTCACCTTGACGGCGTGTTTTTACGACCCGATTGAAAATTGACTTTTTTTTAATTTTTTAAAAACTCGGCGTTTAATATTATTATATAAAACTTAAATTTTCAGAATCAGCGTTTATTAGTCTATATCAGAAATTCCGAACCTTTATTTCACCGAGCCTCCCCGACCCAAAAACAAAATATTTTCATGCCCCCCTTAATTAAGTTTCAACAAAAATAAGAAACACATTTTTTTAATATTAACTTTGGATTATTTATTATGGATCTTTAATAGAAGAGTAGATACACTTTTAATCATTAATTACTTTTACATTTACATTTCTTAGTTTTCTTTTAATTACACTTATTATTCTATAATTATTTAAATTATATTTTTTATAATTTAAATAATAATAGAATAATGTCTAACAACTTTCAATGGAATTTTAGAAGAAATAAATAAAAAAAATTAAAGTACTAATGAGATACTTGAGCTTGCATGCTCTGTACCAGTTGGTCGATTCTGGGTTCAGTCTTTGCTAGAGCTATGGTTAAATCGCTATGGGCGGCAAGGCGATTTCGCTATTACGCCCCCCCCTGACATTTACGCCCTCTACGCCCCCCTAGGGGGGCGTGTCCCCTTGGTTGGGAAGTCCTGGTCTATATGAACATATTTTTTTTAAAGCCAGAATATTTTTCACTGGAGTTCCTTATTCTATAATAAATATATATTACAAAAGAAAGTGTGCAATGTGCGTACCGTTAAAACTCAGAAACAAGTCCCGGTACGATCAAGGGAGTTATATGGAGTGGTAGCCCTCTATTTCCCATCCATGAAGAAGGTTCCCGTTTTTACCTGAAGGGCGTGCTTTTGAAGCTATAAGTTTCGCCCTCAAGAAAGTTCTAGAACAGTTCAGAACATTCTAAAGTATTTGAGAACATTCCACAACATTTCAGAACATCCCGAAGCATCCTAGAATGTTCAGGAATAGTCTGGAACGTTCGGGAACTCCAAAATCATTGTGGAACATTTCAGAATACTCTCGAATTTTGTGGAATGTTATGGAACATTGTGAACGATTCGAAGCCTTTTTTTGTATGGGTGGGGCTACCCATTGGTAGGGGTACCTTTATAAAGCAAGATCCACCGTAGGTTAGAACGTCAGTTCAATGTCATATCAACTCCCTGAGCAAAGCCAGGTACCCCAGCTTGTATAAAATAAATAAAAACAGTTTTCTGAATTCATAATTATTTTTCACACGCCGTTTTTTTTAGTGTCAAGTCAATAAAACTTAGCATGTTATTTTTTTAACAAAATTTATTTGCACTCGTAAACTGTAAGAACCCCTGAAAATCCACAAAAACTCGGAAAAAACGTAAATATATGACCGTTTAATCTTATCATTGTTAGGTACTAAACTATCATCCCGCTATTTCTCCGACGGAATAGACAGAGGTGAAAGAAAAAAAAACTGTTATAAATTCATTTTCACGAATGCGCCATTTATATTCGCAAATCGTCTCATACAGACGTTTTTTTACATTTTCTCCAGGATGCCTCAGGAGGCGCTGTGGAAAAAAACTCCCCTCAGGGCCTAATTTTGGGGATGCTGCATGGAGGATCTTTCTTTGAGGGAAAAAGGGAGAAAGTTCTGGGAAGGAAATAGTATGAAGGGTGGGTTGGAATTCTGGGTTTCAGTGTGTCCAAAGGTGACGGACATATTTATGAATCCATCCCTCATATTTATGAATCTATCATATCTGATCATAATCTATAATCTGAAATATTTATGAATCCATCTCCCATAGCAGATAGCAGTGCAAAGCGATGTTCCGAGAGGAAGTCCTGCTGGAGAGGTCAAAAGACGCCAAGATCCGAACATACCTCACCGCATTAACCCGACAACCCCTGCTATGTCACCAAATAACTTGGGATGACCTAGGAAAGTAGGCAGAAGTGTTGATTATCCAATAAATGGTTCCTGGGGCGGCTGCAACCATACGCTCTTCCTAAATTGTTGTGGACTTGATTCAAGCATTAAAGCGTCTCATTCGGACATTAATTTATTTCTGCGTCAATGCACTGATTTTGATTCTGCTGAATTATTATATTATATGAAGAAAATATCAAATAATGCTTTTGTAACCATTACACTACACGCCAAATGTCTTTACTGGTAATATACGATGTGTGAATGATATTAAGTACCTATTATCTATGCTGTATTTTGAAATATTAATACTTCAACCCGTACCAACTTTTATACTCTTTCATGAAAAAAATTTTTGGTCTCGAAACGTCCCAGAGGTGTCAATATGTTTTTCTGATTTTTCTGTTTCCAGACTTTCGATGGAGTTTCGCGTATATTGTCTTTATTTATTTAAATATTACAATTTGAGGTTTTACTAATAAAGTTAAAATGAAAAAACAAAATAACAATATGCTTAGTTCATTCCGGAATATCATTTATCCAGTACCTATATTATTACTGGTTGGAAACTATGTATTCAAATAACCGAACATCGCAAAAAATGCACATTCGAGAGTTTTTGTTTTAAACCAAAAAAGAATGACTTGGACTATCGTGGAGCCAAGTTGTTCGTGTTGTCGCTGTATAAAATCACAGGTTTTAGAACTCATTCGCAGAGGTGTTGGCAGTGGTAAGTGATTGATCATCCAGTTTTCCTGTAACAACTCCTTCGCAGAGATGTTACAGTGGTAATGCTGAAGTCACATGGTTCACTCGGATGAAGGTTTACTCGATGTAATGTTCCCTTCTCGTTTCACCGCGTGTTCAGACGGTTCCTTCGAAGGAAGAGTTCACTCGACATTCTCGCTACGAAGTCGTCGAGCGTAGCCGCGGCGCGCAATGGAATTCGTCCGGCGCTGACGGCTAGGTTCGGGAATTTTTACGATTTCAATTGACATTTCCGATAACGTCGAACTAAATTACGAGAAATTGGTGATTCTTGTAAACAGGAAATAAATTCTTGTAAACAGCACCATAAAATGAACATATGGTTAAATAATAACCTGAAAACTGATATCTACCAGTATTTTTGCACCATGAAATTTTTTTTATTCCAAAATAGGCCTCGGCTTGCAATAAAATCCATATAAATGGAATATTTACTAACGTATCCAAAAACAAAAAACTGTTTTGAAAAGGAGATGAAATATGCTTTCAAAATTTATTATTAGAAATAACCACGTAATTTTTTAAATAGAATAATTTTTAATATAAGCTTTTAAATGTTAAAAAAATGGCACTCCTTGTTTTTTTCTAACTAAAATTACTGGTAACAAAAAAATATAAAAACACACAATTATTTTGTTAGACAAATAAATTATAAACTTTTCTGTCACCTAACTTTTTTGTCGTTTCATATAAAAATAATTCATAAAAAATTCACAATGTTTCATAAATTTTTTTTCAAATTCGATCAGAAACTTTGGTTCCATAAAAGTGTACATTCGTATTATTTTGTGTTTAATTGTTATATTGAATATATAGAACATTATTTTTTCTTTTCAATACCGTTTAGATCATATTTTTCACTACGATAGTAAGGGAGACACAACGATTTCTATAAGACGTGTAGGAGTTATTTCGAAAAGCGAACTAAACGGAGCACTTTGACGTTTAAGCCGCTCCGGCTACTCGTCTTCACGCCAGAACATTCTCGGCCGACTAATTCGCGAGTGAAAGACTGTTCACTTGAGTGTTCACACACATCATTCGCGTCACGTGATGTTAAATTCCGGTTGCGAGTGAACAGTACCGAAGGAAGCATTCCAACATTGTTGGAATGCTTCATTCGGCATTATCTCTCTTCACTTTCGTGTTCACACGGATCATTTCGAGGGAAAGAGGCGGAATGAAATTACGAAATGAAAGATAAATGAACCATGTGAATGTGCTATAAGTGATCGGTCATCCCTTTTCCTTCCATTCCTTGTCCTATCTTACAGATGATTTCACCTTTTTCCGTTAAGGCGCCAGCCCACCGTAATATTTTTTTTTTTGTTTTTTTTTCTTTATTTAATTTTCTAAAATATGCATTTGTTAAGAATGCTCTCACCAAATGTTTTAAAAAGATTCGTAAAATTAACAGAGATACAGTATTTTATCTGAAAACGTTTGAAACGGTTTGTATGTTGATTTATCCTTCAGCAAAATTTTGGACGCGTTTTTCTCGGAATCTCGGCGTACGCCGCGAACCATCCTTTAGATTCGTGTACAAAAATTTGTATACAGTCTTCATATGTATATATTGGCCGAGTTTTAATTTAAAAAAAATACCTTTCATCGTTTGCTTGAAAATAATTTCGAAAAATACGTCCTTTTACCCCCCACTCACAGTGGGATGCACCCTTAAACACAATTTCGTTTCGTTTAATTATTTATATTCTATTTTCATCTTCGTCTGAAGTTTTATAATTCTTATGCAGTTTTGGATGCAACATCTATCCATCTATATTCTATATAAATAAAAATGAATCGCAAATATATGAACGCGCGTAACTTCCGAACGACTGCACCAAATTGGATAATTCTTTTATTGGTGTTCGTTATTGTCAGGACAAGGCTTGTGCAAAACTACTGATGAGCTCTGACATTATGAAATTTCTATAAAAAAAATGTTATAGTTTGAACGTGAGCTGTTTGAAATCTGAATGTACCGGGAATGAATGCATGGAGTGCGGTTTGTTGGGAAGGGGGAGGGGGGGAGGGAGAGGGGGAGGGGAACTTGGGTAGGGAGTTCGCGGGAGGGGGGGAGGGGAACCTGGGAGGGGGGAGTGGTACTCAGGAGGTTGGTTCGCTGACGGGGGATGGGTGGGAGTGGAGTGGGGAGAGGGAAGCATCGGTGCCCATTCCCGCCTCCCAAATTGAATACGGTTAAAGCCATTTTAAGCAATGTCATTCTGAACGGTAGTGTCCTATCAATGCGATACTGAGAGTATTTACCTTTCTCCCGTAAGCATCGAAATTATATAAAACCTATGTTTTAGAAAAGAAATATTACTAGTAGATACCTATACAAACATCACTTTAATTAATTTTATCGACCACATGTTACTGAAACCTTGTCTTTGATCACAAAGAATATGTTCTCACCAAAGATTAAATAAAAATATACGGAGTGTTAAGTAGTACGTACTTGACTTACTTTAACCAGTGATTCCTGACATTATATGGAGTAAAAAAATGTGAATGAAATTTTGGTCTCCGGTGACATTTTTTATGTTGTTTTTTTTCTATAAAAAACAGAGAAATGATAGGTGTTGGACAGATGGATGCGGGGTGAGAGGTTGGTCGGTTACTTGACTGAAAAAAAATCATCCAAAAAATCACTGGAGACTGAAATTTCATTTACATTTTTTACTTCAAATAATGTCAGGCATCACTGATTAAAGTAAAATTAAATAATCGCTTACGCTCTGAAATTACAAAACCTGCATCAGAATAAATCGGATACCACAAAAAATCATGGAATAGTAAATTATTAGCCGTGATATCACGAGATTGCTGGCCGAATAATATTCTGGACGAATATTCGGTTTTGATAAAGGCAGCGATGATCCAGTTATTAAAATATTCCACAATATATTAATCCATCAAGTCCCTCCGCCCATGTCCATATGAAACGGTTGAATTATTTAAATTTCACTATATTTGAAGCGATGACATGATAATGACTCCGGCCAAACACGAATATTTTTAACAAACGGGAAATAAATGGCTGTATAATTTATGACCGTTAAATTTTATATGAAACTAATTTAAATTACAGTCATCAAAATATAGCGTAATTATCAATGATTTTCTTAGAAATTTATTGCGTTAATTTATAAATAACTGGTAGCATGAAGTGTTGTTCGTAAAAAACACTTAGATTTATTATTATTTGACGGAATCAGATTGCTTAAGTTTTTCAAATGCATTATTTAAATAAATAAATTTACTTCCTTGGTAGACCGGTTTTGAAAGAACATATTTTAATATCGATCCAGTTGATTAGTCAGACATCTGCAAATACCAAGTTTTGAGATAATAAGGAAAGAAATATTCTAATGCTCACCATAAATCAAATATTATTTGCACGTGTCTCTATTTTACATATTAAATATGCCATAAAATAATTCCGGGAGGCATAACGGTTTGATATTAAAATGTACTACTAGAGATCCAGAAAACATCGAAATTTTGTTTATTTCAGACGTTTTTCTGCATTATAATTGATTTGGTGGTGTTTGTGAGTAATCTAAATATTGTACCAGATACAGGGTAAACTTTTACATATAACTGCATACTCAACTATACACCATTTATCTACCGATACGGAATGCCATGCAAATCTTTCATCATCCACATTCACACATATTTTTTTGTTATTGTGACTCGAGCGTTTGATTAATTTTTCAGGTTTTTTTTTATTTTAATTTATTTTTAATTTTAGCGACTATCATCATCATCATTACATAGTATAAAATGAAGTCGCTCAAAATGTATGTGCGCGTTAATCTTTTAAACTACTAATAATAATAATAATAATTGGATAATTTAAAAAGCGCCGTTTTTGTGAAAAATCACCTCAAAGGCGCTGTACAATTTATTAAACTACGCAACGGATTTTCATATGGTTTTCACCAATAGATAGAGTGATTGAAGAGGAATGTTTATATGTATAATACATGCAAATTATATTAGAGAAAAGCCGAGAGAAATTCAAAGAAAACATATTTTTGTGCGATTTAAAACGGCTGGCGGGCCGTACTATAGCCACTTTTGAGATTCGTTCTACGGAAGAAATTGGAAAATAGATGTCCCAGAGTAAGTAGGTATTTGATTTTCCCTTTTCAAATATCTAGTGTTGCATTGCCAGCATTGTATAATTAGTGGCGAGTTAATTAGTTTATATGTATAATACATGCTTATTATAGTAGAGAAAAGCCGATAAATTCAAATATTCAATTCAGGCAACGGGCAGCGGGCAGCTGGCAAGCGGGTGGTGTGGATTTTATAAAGATTGGGTAATGGCGTTGTGTTTCGTTAGCCACAGCAACGTGTGGCTGGGTCTGCTAGTATTAAATAATTGTTTATACAAAATATAATGGTGAATTTAAATATAAATATGGTATTTCTTAATCTTCTTCACTAGGGGGTCCTGTGATGAAGCGGACTAAAATTATTTAAATATAAGTTTATCCAAGTAAAATTTGGAAGGCGGGTATGGGTACCGCCGCCATTTATTGGATAACCAACACCTGCCATAGGTTACCCCGAGTGGTTCGCTACGTTTGGTGACTTAGCAGGGGTGCCCGGGTTCATGCGGGTGAGGTTTGTCCAGGTCTTGGCAGCCGATGCGTCTGCTCACCTGCTGCGTGGTGGACAGGACCGAGAGAGACTGGTTGACGGAGGTCTTCTATCCTCTCCAGGCCAGAATCTCTCGATTCATCGCTTTGCAACATAGTTGGAGGGATGGATTCATACGTCCGTCACTCCTGGAATCACTGACCCCCAGTTTCTTACCCATCTCTCGTACCTTTTCGCTTCCCAGAACTTCCTCTCCTTCCTTTCCTTAAAACAACCCTCCACATAGCACCTCCTAAGATGACATAGGCCCTGATGTAAATTATTTTCCTCAGAGCCTCCAGTGTGGAGCTAATGTAAAAAAAAATAAATATATAATTTTTTTTTAATTCAGATTTAAATTTTTCGAATATCACAAATATTTATTTTTGTATATTATAAGAACAATCAATCAAATTTGGTACCTAACCTAGGTACCTATTTAAAATATCTATAATTTAAAAATCCACAGACAATTAATTATTTTAATACAAAAAAAAAACAGCCTGCTAAATTCAATTTCGTCAAACGCGCGAACTGTCAAATAGTCGAAGTTAAAATGGTCGTTAAGTTTTCTGTAATTATTCAATTTTCTGCCCAATTTTCTTTATTTTTCTTTCCTACTATATATACTTTCCTTCTATATATACTATACTTCTACAAAGTATTAAAAACTTTAAAAAAAGATTAATGAAATAGGCAAAGTCGTTCTGTATGCCCTGTCCAAGGGAAACAGGGATTCATTTATATATATAGATACATTGTCGGACAGGTGGATCTTCACTGACTTGGTACTTTAATATAATATTTTAAACTTACGTGTAAAACGCATTAACTTTGTGGCTCGCCATAATTTGAATAAAAACAAGTTAATTTATCTTTTAATCCTATTCTAGACACATTTACAATAAACCGCTCTGTTCTTGCCGGAAATCCCGCAATTACCCTTTCCCCTTTGCACACCTCCAATATATCAAACCCCAAAAATTTGTACACACGAGTATGTCTACCAATATTCTGTATCGTGGGTTTTTTTTTATTGAAAATTTTTAATACAATACATATAATAGATACATGAAATAATGAAAAGTATATAAAAAACTTAATATAGTAAATGTATGAACAAAAAAATCCCACAAAGGCAATGCCTGTGTGTTAGTTCTAATATTCTTCTGACGAAGGAAGGGTTCTTCCGAAACCGGTAGAGTGTGAAAAAAATAAGTGAAATTATAGTGATCTGTAAAAAAAATTACGTGTTTTTATTGTAATATTTTTATTTATGGATGATTTAAAGGCACTGCTAACAACCAGCTACATTCTAGGAGAAATCCTGAATGTATAGCTGTGCCTTTTTTCAATAATGTGTATAAAATTGTAAAAATGTATCGATAAATACGTATAGCTGTGCCTTTTTTCAATAATGTGTATAAAATTGTAAAAATGTATCGATAAATACATATTCTTATTATTATTTGATAGTCCAGAATTGTTTAATTTGATAAGCTTTTGGATTGAACTACGAAATACTAGAAGTCTGGTCTTATTTAGATGCAGAAATTCTGGTATTAACTACCATATATATTCCTGATTATCCTGAATACAAATGGACGAAAATAGTTATGGCGGTAAGTTAATTCTGGTAAGCTACAAATAAACTGCTTTTTACGAGATTCTGGTTTCAAAAAGAACAATAAAAATCTTTGCTAACCACGTTTTTGTAGTTATTTCTTTAAATTAATAAAATCTAAGTATTTTACTTCAACACTGGTAAGATATAAGTTTAATATTAAAACGGAAGATAAACGCCGTGCCTTCACAGATTAGAGAAATCTCCCATCTGATTCGAGATAGTGTTTATTATAAAGTAACAACTAATATTAAAAGCTTCCGTCTGAAGGTGTGGGTTGTTGACCCCCTAAAATAATTGACCACGGTAATTATGCAAGTCACACGAAAATCTGGCCACGCTCTCCGGACTAAAAACAACAATAAAAATGTTTTAATTTTATGCAGAGTGTCCAAACTGTTTAGACATTTCTTTCGTAAAAGGTAAGAATTTTTTAACGTTATCATATACGTTTAACGTTAGTTATAAGTATAATTTTGTAGCCTGTAAGAAGAATTTCAGGTGGTAAGGTACTATTACATCCACAAATTTATTCGTAAACGAAATCACACATGGACAGAATTACACCTACTTAAATTATACCTACTGGAACTACACACATCCAAAAAATCTGTTATCTATTGTATTTGCTAATTAAATTTCATTCTGATAAAAAATGGGATATGTTAGGTTTTTTGATTGAAAGCCTAATTTGTAATGAAATTCACGCTTGTGTAATTTAATCATGCAACCAGTTTAATTCAGTCAATTTTTTTTTATCTGAAACCTATCGCTACATCTTTACATATTATAAAATAAAGTCCTCCGCCGCGTCTGTCTCTCTGTCTGTTCACGAAAAACTCAAAAACTACTGAACGGATTTTCATGCGGTTTTCACCAAAAGATAGAATGATTCATCAGGAAGGTTTAGGGTTAAGGTAATTTGTCAATGATTTGTGTAAATTGGTTGAAATATAAAGGAGAATGAATGTCTGTAAGTGGTGTATTTAATTTTTATGCAAATTAACAGATGGCGGTGTAAGTTAATTTATCGTGATTATAAAGATTGAGTAACCATCCAGTAGATGGCGTTGTGTTTCGTTAGCCACAGCAACGCGTGGCCGGGTCAGCTTGTTTGAAAAAAATCAAATTTAGTAATGTTATTAGTAAGTTTTAAAACTATTTTACTTATTTTATAATTGTTCCAGTTTTTTCTGCGTTCAAATGCGGAAACAGCTGTCACAATAATAAAACTAAAATACTTGCATAACTTATATTATTAAATTTGATTTACAAGCTTTCAAAATTAAAATGAGTTCTGCGAATTAAACACAATAGCTAAACAAAAATATATTTAACAACATAACCTACCTTATAGTTTAAAAAAATAAAAATTTATATTAAAACTCCAATTGTCCGAAGCTAGTAGATATATGCCACCCTGATTTTGGGGAAAGTTGTTAAGTTGGCTAAGTGAAAGTTAGAAAGAATAATGAGGGAAGAAGGCTGATATTGGCTACTTTTATGAGAACGGTAAATCTCACCGGGGTGATATTGAGAGTCAAAAATATGTTTCATCAGGGAACTAGGTGAAAATATTTTTAAAAAGTGATCCGTAAGTACCTATGCTATTTGAAATATTTAGAGATATCTGGGTCTAGAAGCCAAAAGCCTTCCATATTGCAAAATAGGTTGATGTAATATTACCGCTTTAATATTAGTAAATATGAAATTAAAATTCAGACCAGTGAAATAAAGTATGCAAGAATTATACCGTAAATAAATAAGCAGTCCTACCGTTTGCACATAAATCTATAGCTACCCACTACTTTAAAAAGTCACCGCATCTATTATTCAAATGAATAAAAGTCAAATTTAAAATGCCTTAAATGCAAATTTTTGCCTAAATAATAGTTTATTGTGGCGATAAAAAACATAAAAATTAAACATTTATCGGCTCAATATTTATTTACATAGATCTCTTCGATAGTAAGCTGTAGAATATGACACATGTCATGCGAAAATATGCTTTCTCATATAAAGTTGAGCGTTATTTCTCGGTTGAATCATTCGATAGACATACGGCTTTATACACCTCAAGAAGTGATATGAATTTTATGGTAATCAGATTCTTCTTGATATTTTTGATTATTTAACGAGTGACTTTATATGAAACAACGCGGTGTTTCTGAATGAGTAACGCAATAAAATTTGAAGGAATTTTATTAACACGATGTTTATTGGTTATCATATTGTAATTAAACACATTCCTACTTGACTAGAACCTGATTTGAAATGTTCCCACATCCGAGTGGATGATGTACGCGTTCCAGTAGCGCTGGTGATTTATTTTTTGTAAAATGCGCCGTCTTAATCTCTACGTACAGACGATTTTGACCTTTCTAGTTTTTTTTTGATGCACAAATAATTTACTATTTAGGAGTTGTATCTACGTTGGTGAAACGGTAGCATTTTTACATTTTCAAACTTTTGTGTATTTGTATTTTAATCTACTTCACAATTATTAGTGAACGCGGCAGGTAAACCCATTATAAGATAAACCAAATATATCGGTTATCGTAAATTATTTTTGTAATATCATCATATTATATCCAATATTAAAAATCTCGAGTAACGGTTTTTGTGGTCGCACTCCTCCGAAGCGGCTAGACCGATTTTTATGAAATTTTGTACGTATTTTTGATATGTATGAGAATAGGTTTTAGAGTATATAGAGTATATACCGCTAGGTGATTAGGGTATCCCTATCAGGATTTTTTTTTGTGACAAAAATTTTTTTGTACTTTTTTTTTAAATTTGGCACCAAAAATACCTACAATCCCAAATTTTTACCCTCGTACCGCCACCCTCCCATTTTTAATCGCTATTTCAGTAATTTTGTATGAACAAATTTAACCGTTGTTCGCATTTCAAACAGAATGAAATTATTTATATACGTCGTTGAATGACAGATCCGCCTCATCGAACTTTCATGCACACATACGCAAGACATTTACGAGAAGCGTCGCGTCATTTTGACATTTCATTCGGCATTATGTTCTCGTGTGGGCAAATTATCGAGCTAATTTGTGTTGGCTAAAGACAGACTGACAAAAAATATCGTACACTCAATTGCTCTTCGAATTTTTTTTTTAAACCATTTTTTTTATGAGTATTTAAAATACACACACATAACAGATTATAGAAAACATTTCGTTCTTAAAACTAATAACAATAAAGTGATTGTTTGTTAACTACCCAACTCAATAGAAAAAAAACATTTCTCGTGTTTGAATTGGGGAGCAGTGGTATTATTACAGGATAAGGCAAAGAAATTATATTATTTGAAATTAGAAATAAATAAAATTACAGTTTGTCAAATAAGAGCAGAAAACATATGAGGGCGCCACTGTTGTTCAAATTGCAATACTAAAAAAAACTCATGGTGAAAATGTAAAGCTGTGTAACCTACATTTTTATTAGAAAAATTAAAAAGGCATAAAAGCGAAAAAAAATTTTTTTCATTGCAATACAGATACCTACTTCGTATATTATTATTATACCTTTGCAATTGTGTGTTAATTGTTTAAAAATATAAGGCACAGTTACGAAACTGCTCACATTTATTTAATACTTGCTTAAATACCTAGTGTTGCTCGTGTCTCTAATTATAGATCTGAATATATTTAACTCATTCAGATCTAAAAGGAGTGTAACTAAACTCACCATTAGTGATTCTTCCTTTCTACTTACTGTTAAATTAAAATTTATGTTAAATTTGATGAAAGCCAATCACTTTGTAAAACACCATTGAATCAAATTAATGTCATTAAGTGGGTACCTTAACAACAGTGCTTCTTCTTGATTTTAAGTTTTTATACTTTAAGAACAAAAAAATGTTTTTTTTTAAATGTGTATACAGTGTTCTATATTTTCAGTGTCACTGCACGTTTAAGGAATATTTTTTGAAAGTTGGCGGTGTTAAATATTCCTTTTGGTGTTGCCAGCCTTAAAATTATGTAGTTATATTTCTTATATTTTTTACTCTTTGCATGATAACAAGTTACGAGTAACCCGACAATATTTGAAAATCTTCTACTACCATCAAAGTAAGCGGAACACGTTGCTTGTATCGTGATGATTTCAGAACGTGAGTTTAGAAATAAAAGATATTTAGGAGTCCAGAACTTGTTGCAGGAATGAATTCTGGAATTTTCCTTTCAGCATTTTATGTGATGAATTTTTTTTTATTCAATCTTACTATGCGCGGACAATATAAAAGAAACAGAACGTTCTATCAGGGAACGCCAAAAATCACGAATGCGTCACAACTGCTTGCAGATATTAGGAACTATCTCACCATTTGGCATGTTGTGAGACTTTAGAACACCGATACTCAACCATTTTGTCTTAGGGCCACACACATATACTTGTAAAGTTACGCGGGCCGCAACACTATACTGGTATGACGAAAAAAAATCATGAAACACCTCCTTTACCGGCCCCCCCCCCCCCACCCCTCAACAACGAAATATTCTTCTTCTTCCCATTTGTCTTGAAACGCTCTTTTTGTCGGACATTTTTCGATTGCATTCTGAAGACACTCCCGCCATTATGGGCAATTAAATAATAAAACAATACTTTATAAGGCAGCAAAAAATGCTGTTATAGTTTGCAAGTAGGTACCTAACTACTACTGTATCGCTTTAAACAATTGTTATACAATATTAACCAGTTTTTTAAAATTATATATTATAATTGATTTGATGGTTTCTGGAAACGGCAAATAATTAATTGCTTTTTGGGAACAAATGTAGCGTGTGCAATAGTAACACGCTGATACCAGATGAGGATTATAATGACAATCCTCTTCGGTTGTCCCTACCTGTGCGTCAAAGTCGAAACGAATCTCAAGATATACGAAATTAAGAATGATAGAATTTTTTTAAATCATGTTCCTGATAAAAATGTGTTTAGGGCCGCACATGAAAGCTTGGCGGGCCGCAGGTTGAGTATGGTTGCTTCAGAAAGTGAGAAGGATAAAGGTATGGAAAGTTTAGGGTTCTGACGTACCTGGCTCTTCAGATCTGGTCACTAAATACAGTTAATGACATTTCAAGAAAGTTTCCATTTGTAGTTTTTCGCCTGGGCGAATCCGAGATATCTACCTGTTCTGGCAGTTGCAATGAGGCGATAATTAGATATTACCTATTTTCAACCATAACTACGCTTCCGTGCAAAGCGTCGCAGTACACAGACAGTACCGACAGCTAATTCATTACAACCGTAATATAAATATTCCCCATACTCCTAGATGACCAATACCTTGTTAGCCGGGAAATGAATGGTAGTCGATCACACACCCCTCGCGTGACTCGGTACGGCCTCCTGGCTGTATAAATAACCCCGGTTGCTTGCCACCTCGCCACCTCGCCACCATGTGCCTCTTTACCTCCTTACCTCTGCCTCTGCGAGCTATGTGCCCTCACATTCCGGGCTGGTCATCTCAATTCTTACTAGACCTACGCACTAGTGTTTGAAATAGCTGTATCTTGAGGGTAATGGTGCTTTATTCAAAGTTTACGCATTTTAAAATCTACAACAAGTCTTTTATAAAACTATTTTAACTATTTAATCATCGATGAATATAATATCAACAAATCGATATATGAAATAGACACAAAACAAAAGTAACGGTCGCAACCGGGACTCTGTAGTCAAACCTAGGTTCTCTGCACTCTACATTAGATGACCTCTAGACTAAACGAGATCCCGATAAGACTTTTCGCCTGTTTCGACACAGGTAGGTAAATGTGTATGTCCTAGTGAGGCAGACATCGCAAAACACAATGTAAACATACTTTATATAAATAAATACAAAATGTACTACTTGTAATCATATCAATGACATAATAATAATTATTCCCCGTTAATAATGCAATCAGAAAATTATTCGAAATCATAAATAACGTCATTCATCATTTGAAAAACTAGCATAAATTCTTTTAAATAATGACACTTCATAAATGACCAAATAATATTTTATGAAAAACAATAAAATAATTTTGTCAAGCTGACTTGTTCTAGACGGCCCACTGTGCGTGCATAGGTAAAACATATTATTAATTCGACTGGTTGTTTTGGAACTACATATGCTAGAAATACGCAGAAACGGGCGGTCCGTTTGAGAGATTCTCCTAGAATCTTTAGAGAACAGGCGTCTGTGGGAACGCTGTCTTGTTCTACTGGCATTTTAATGGAAGATGCTCCGAGGGTTATTGACTCCTTCGGCACCGGCGCACAGCCAGGAAACACGCCAAATGCTCATTCAACATTTGTACACGGTTGACATTTGTCACATGAGAACGGATCGTTTCTACGAATCGTTCTTGAGTTCAACAGCTCGGCAATCGTGGAACAATTTGTCGGCCTCTGTATTTCCTCTCGACTACGGGTTCACTCTTTCCTTTCCACAAAAAGATCCACCATAAGGCATAGGCCCTGAGCAAGACATAGGCCCTGAGGGAAATTATTTTTCCCGTGGCCTCCTGCGTGGAGTTAATGAAAAAATAAAATAAAATAAGGGTTAGATACTTACTTGTTTGACCCATCAAATAATGTAATAGAACAATTAGGCATTGAAATGACAACCATTGAAACAATGAAGTTTTCGTTCAACAATGGTGAACCGGCTACTACTTTCTGACAATTTTTGAAATGAAAATTTCTTTAGCATCGTTGTGTTCTGAAATTCTATGAAACGAAAAAGAGACAAACATATTCATCTATGGGATTTAGCCGTCGAGAGAATCAGATAGTATAAAAGGTCTCCTCTTTGTGTGTTGCTTCGTAGCCTTCCCACTCTTGTCTACTTTAGTTTTCTAAAGGTTTCACTTCACACTCTGATTGCACACTCTGATTTTTTTTAAATCCGACAATTTTGTAAAAAACCTGTAGGATATGAGAAATAATCATTTGGAGAATCAACAAAGAAGCCACTGACTTTTCCCGAATAAAGAAAGACAAACAATGAAGAATTTTTTTCTAATATCTTAATAACGCCAGAAATTCCTACACCAAAAAAAACTAACTGAATTCTACTTAAAATCGGATTGATTTTTAAGTGCCGGCAAGCGTGCTTCGTTTTGGCTACATTTATAACTTAATTTAGCTCATTCCATGCAAACTATCACGCTATCCTTATTTAGCACTTACTACTCTCAAACATGCCACCAGTCGTATTAGCCGAGAGATTATGTTCCGGCTAACAAGTAGGTACATCTTCCGCACTCATGTTTCTTGGAAATAAACCCCGATGGATTTAGTTGAAGGCAAATATTATAATATACCGAATGGTCATCAGCGACGATCTACTTCGTCAGGGCAACAACTGTAATAAGTCGTAAGCCACCGCGTACTCAAAAATGCTTTTTTAATATTTTTCGAGTGTATTATTGGTGGTAATCATCTGGCAGAGTATCATAATCTGGAAAAATCTTCGATTAAGTGTCTAACCCCTGGAGCGACAGCGCATTTTAAAACTTTTTCCTCCGTTTGATCGATATTTTCAGAAGATCATTTTTAAATTTTTTCGCCAACACTAAAAAAATCATACCTTCGAAATTTAACGTGGAGCCATAAAAACTTATTATAGAGTTGTAAAGCCAATGAATTAACCTGTATTTTACCGTTAGTCTCATATTTATAGAATTTATAAAAAAATATATAGAAAAATAGTTATTTTTATAACCGCGCAAATCCTGCGTGGTTGTTACTTTGAAACTGCCGTGAGAGGAAATTATTCGAATCAATATAGAAAATTTTCAATTTCTGTACGTTATTTGCGCTATATATATATATATATATATAATTGATAATGAAAGGTGCATATCTATGGAAAAAGGACTCAATTTTAACCGTAAACAGCTGATCTGAAATTCTGCGTGAAAAAATCGAAAAAAAAATTTAAGTCGTTATAAAATAGTCTACAAAGTTTGGATTTGTGACATCTATGGTCAGAATAAATAAAACATTTCAATAGCTTCGCTTTAACTCCAAAATAACAAAGTGAGCTACAAATACTTTTAAAAACATTTTTTTCCGAATCAAGGATATAATTGGCGTTTTTATCCGAAAAGCATTCAGAGACACTTCAAATAGCGCCAATATATGACAAAAATCGCTCCAGCGGAAGAATAAATAAGATGAATAAAGAATACATCACAAGAGATCTTAACAGACGGATTGCAATCTTTAGAGCACAGGCGTCGGGTGGGAATGCTATCCTTGTTCTACCGGTATTACAATGGAAGATGCTCCGAGGAACTAGCATCATTGATCCCTTCGGCACCGGTGCATATTCGGGAAACACGCCAAACGCGTGCCCAACATTTGTACACGGTTGACATTTGTCACATGAGAACGGATCGTTTCTTCGACTCGTTCTTGTGTTCAACAGCTCGGCTGTGGAATGATTTGCCGGCCTCTGTGTTTCCTCCTTCCTACAACATGGGTCTCTTCAAGACCAATGTTCATTCCTTCCTCTCCTCAAAAAGACCCTCCACACAGCATCCCAGATGACATAGGCCCTGAGGAAAATTATTTTCCTCAAGGCCTCCTGTGTGGAGTTAATGTAAAAATAAAAAAAAGAGTCCCAGCTGCTCCCGTCTGGAGCCAGTGAGACTATGGCATCCCCAATTAGTGTATATTGTGAGCCTGAATATAGTGGGGAGGGGAAGGAAGTGGGGAAGAGGAAGGTGGGTAAGTACCTGACTATTCAGACTTGGTCACCAAACATGGCTAAAGCCATTTAAAGCAACGTTTCAATTCTGAATGGTGGACTTACACCAGGGCGATACTGAGAGTATCTTCCACTCTGGTATCTGTCTACGAGGTATTCTTTTTTATTCACAAAAAGATACATAAATTACAATAAATTTGATCCAATAATTAATTACATAATATATGTATTTGATTTACCCCCACAAATAAGCAGGGCTTGTGTGTATGGGGGGTGTTAATATATTGATTTAATTTATTTTTTTTATTCAGTTAAAATTTTCGGTATAATTTTTAAGCTGAATTTTATTTTTTTATCACTTTCTAGTATCTTAGTGTTTGTAGCTATATAGTGAAATCAATATTATTACTTTAACAATAGGATTAGTTCGGATTTATTCGTGTCACCCACTCCCGCTTACTCGGAAATTTTCGATATTCGTGGGCGCGATGCTAAACTACTCACATCACACCCAACACCAACAATCACAGTTAACAGTAATAGCGCATTTACAAAAATCGCTACTTGTAATTTTATCGAAACTGGTGATTTCGGTTACATACCGCGTAGCTAGTTATTGTATCTAGTGACGTTAAATAACGCCCATGCCTACTAGCTACAGTCGATCCGACGAACGGACTGTTTTTGGAATCACTTGGTATTGGATCAAACAGAGACAAAATAAACCGTTGCTGTTTCAGAGTGCCAAATTTTTACCTGTTAAGGCAATACTTTGGCACAAAATTATAATAAAGCATATATTTACCCCGCAGCATAAAGAGAAATTAGAACATAAATACAGCACTAGATTCACGCGTAACGATGGGTTAATAGTTCCGAAATTTAACAATCAGTACGGACAGAGAACGTTTGAATACATCATACCGAAGATATTTAATTTATTACCTGACACTATAAAGCAATGTAATTCTATGAATAAGGTTAAATATATGGTGAAAAATTGGCTATCGGAAAAAAAAAGATTTATATTGATTTTGATATGTATGAAAAAATGTTGAATCTGTAGATACAAGATGTAAATTTTAAATTTTAAAAATGTATAAATATGTAATTAAAATATAAGCACCTGTTGACAAGCCGATTCAATTGGCTTAGCAGGACTTGTTTGTTGATTATATTATGTATTATCTATTATTTCAATAAAAAAATAAATAAATAAAAATCTATAAAATGGTCACCAACACTAATTGGGCCTTGCAGTAAAAACCTGCGGAGCGGCTTGGTAATAATTTATAACACGATGAAATATACGTAATGTTTCCACACTCCATGATAAATCAATTAATTATAAAACGTTCACCATCGCAAAGACAATCTTCGGTGAACCCGACAACATAATCGACCAGAAGATTAATTATAAACCACAAAGGAGCAAAAATTCTTCGATCGTCGGTTCATGTACTTGGCATCGTTTGATTTTTATTTTCTTTATGTGACCAGATGATGATTATCTTGTCATTTGAGAGGAGTAATGATACATCGCGTGGCGGGAGAGAGTTTCTCACGCAGAAGGGGGGAGTCGCAGCCTCCAGGAGGAATGAATCTTCTCAGACCTTAGTCCTTAGTCCATAGTGCGTATTTCTTCTCCTGGGCTACCTCTCTCCAAACGGAACAAAACTGCCTCAAATCACGCCAGCGTTAGACAGTGTAGCAATACTAAAAGCCATTCGCCCTGGAGATTAAACCCAGCTGCCAGATTTATCTATTCTCGTCCATAATCTTTGGTTAAGGATTAAATGTAAGCCCCTCTTTGAATGGAAAAATAAAGCTTTAGTTAGTTCAGAAATGACAAAATCAATGTAATGGATATAAGTAGTAGTTCGGTGAACTGTAGAACTCTGTGTTCTAAAATCATAAGATTGTTTTGCGTAGGTACCTACACAATCTCAAGTAGATACTTAAATGCTTACCTTCCTATTTAGTTATTAACCATAATTATTTAACATCATTGAAAAAGAAGATAAAACTAATAAATATTAACAAAAATATGAAAACAAAAAACCATCAAAATAAAAATAACCAGAGTGTGCAATTCATACGCGCTAGAAGTGAAACCTTGAGACAATTAAAATAGACAAGAAAGGGGAGGCCAAGAATCACTGCACAACGATCTGTTTTTCGTTTCATCGAGTTTCAAATCACAACGGTGCTAAAGAATTTTTTACTTCAAAGGGGAAAGGTCGCAGCTAGGACTCCAAGACGAGAGAACCTGGGTTTGAGTCCCAATTGCGACCATTACCTTTTTTATTTTTCTGTGTCTTGTTTTTTTAAACTTTTTTGTTAGAGATATTGGTATTATCTTCATCCTTGATGATATATTACATTAATTGGAATAACCTTTAAAAGTCATTATGGAGAGATTTATTTTAATCAAAATTTAATAAATATTTTACAATTTTTTATTTAAAATAAGGAATTGTAAAATTTGTCCAAAGAAACGTCACCATCTTAACGATAATTATTTTTTCAAGCGTTCTTCAAACTTGTAGTTAGGTACCGGCCGGCGTAGTCCAGCGGTAAGGCTCTTGACTAGCACTCCGAAGGTCGCGGGATCGAATCCCGGCGTGGCAAATAAATTTTATTTGATTAATTTGTGTTACTTCACAATTTATTCATTTAAATAATATATATTATAATATAATAATATATTGCGGCACGTTCCAGAGTGGAAGATACTCTCAGTATCGCCGTGGTGTAAGACCACCATTCAGAATTGAAACGTTGCTTGAAATGGCGTTAGCCGTGTTTGGTGACCAGGTTGGCCAGGTATTTCCCCACCTCCCTCTTCCTCATCTCTTTCCCTTCCCCATTACCTTCAGCCTCACAACATACCCCGATTGGGGATGCCATAGTCTCACGACGGGAACAGTTGGGACTCTTGTGCGGTATTCATGTAAAAAAAAAACAAAATTGATTATTCCGATCTGGCAGCTCGAAGCGGAAACCACAATCATGGCGGGATAAAAAAGTGGTATTCAAGATGGCCATCATCTTGTACCGGAACCGGAACGTAAAAAACAAATTTACAAACAGTTCGAATAGCAAATGGTCGAGATAAAGTAGATCTTTGCTATGCTTAGTCAACAAAACATATGTAAATGTCATCAGTCACGATCGGATCCGTTCTCAATTGAATGAGAGAAACAAAGTTGGTTGATCATAAAATCATAATTGTGGAGTAGATGAATGTATATTTATTAAATATTTTAGATAGGTCTGTGAACTGATTTTTTTCCTGTTGATGGAACTTGATTTTTGTCATCAAAACATAAATTACTTTTTTAAGTAATATCAAATTTCAACGAGGATCGATTATGATAATTTTAATTGAAAAATATCCTCAGGTTGACAAGATGACCACAAAACACGCCACGGTCAATTTTATTATGATTAAGTGTAATGTTTCCGCAAGAGAAAATAATCGAACATGAATTGAACGTGTTCCAAGAAACTTGACCAATTGAAAATTTTTTCCAAGATTGATATTTAATTGTCAATTAAAATAATTTGAGGAGAAAAGTAAACAGTATTAAAAAGTGATTATTATTAAATGCTGATATTAAACTTCCCCTTTTCACTGAATAAATGTTGTATAATAGGTATCTGGGAAGGTACAGTGATCTTCATAATTTGAAAAACTTGAATTTCGTAGTAACATTTAAAATGCATTTGGAGAGAAAGCTCTTCTTTTTTTTACGTTAGCTTCACACAAGAAGCCTCGAGAAAAATAACCTCCCCCCCCCCTCCCGGGCCCCTGCTATCTTTGGGTATGCTGTGTGGAGGGGGCTTTTAAGGGAAAGTAAGGAGATGCAATTCTGGAAAGGAAAAAGATACGAGGGGTGGGAAGGAATCCGGGGTGTCAATAGACGGATGTTTGAATCCATCCCTCTCAATGCGATGGGTCGAAATAATCCAGCCGGAGAGGTAAAAAGGTCTCCCTCAACCAGTCTTTCACGCAGGAGGTGTGCAAACGCATGTGCCGCAAAGACCAATACTCCATGAACCGGGCACCCTTTCTAAGTCACCAAACGTAGCGATCCACTTGAGGTGACCAGTGGTGGTGGTGTTTGTAATCCAATAAATGGTTGCCAGGGCAGCTGTACCCGTACACGCCTGCCAAATTGGAAATAAAGCAAACTCACTGAACAGCAAAGCTTAATATGTAGAAAGAACGATCTACTAACTGATTTTTTTGTGAAGGTTTTACATAGAGTGACAAGAATGTCACCACTGGGCGTGGTAATACGAGAAATATTTTGACCCTGCGTAATTAAATGCAATACACGTTTCCCTGCAACGTGTTATTAATGGCACCCTCGCTAAAACGTTAAAGTTTACGACGGGTAGACGTTATCATCGAAATCTCTTGATTACGGTCACATTTTACACTATATTGACACGTTAAAACGCATCGTTAAATTTGTTTTAATTCACTGTAAATTCACTTCAAATTATTGAATTTATAATTATTACGTATTGACTTACGAGTTCAGCTGACACTTTTAACGATCATTTTAAAGTTATTGATAATAATTTTAATTGGAATTTTCGTGAGTTATCACTAAACGTGCAATTTATTATGGTTATATATTTATTTAATTAAATTGATAATAAATAATATTTACTTCAATTGAAATGGTTTCGAGCACCTAGGTAACTATCTTATAATAAGAGATATCTAGTCATTACATTTGAATAAACTTCCTCTAATCTGGTATTTTTAAGTTTTTTATTCAAAATTACAAGATATTTTTTTGACAGCCCTGATTTTTAGCTAATTTGCATTCATTTAATTTGTTAGTTTTTATTTTTATTTAATTTAATTATTTTTCCAGGCATATTCATAGCAAAGATACTTTTAAATGTAACAATAATCTCAATAGATTGATTGAAACTAATTACTCCATCTATTCACCTATTCCTAGAATTCATCTCCTCGCAAATAAACATTGCGGACATATACATATTCGTGTGATATTAAATAATTAATTACCTCTTATTTTACAGCTTGTAGAATAATCGATAACTCACCATCTGAAACAAAAACAAAACACACCAATTAATTATTATTTATAACGCCGGTGTCTATTTTGAACAAAGAAGGGAAATGCATGCATATCGATTTTCAGAGTGGGGTGTGGCGGTATAGTTTATTTTATTTATTATAGATAGATACAAAAGAAAGTACAAATTACATACAGGGTGTAACAGGACGTACCCGAGGGATTTTAACCAAAATTTCAATTAACATTTTTTACTCCAAATATGATCAGGAACCGCTGGTTAAAATCCCTCGGGTACGTCTTGTTACACCCTGTATAAGAAAGCTTTGCCTTTCCAACTAGGAAAGTTTCCCGTTCCAGGACAGACAATTTGACATATTTAGTTCATTTATTCCTTAAGAAATGTACATAATTACATAACAAAAAAATCGTTTTTCTCTGAAACTAAGTTGTGTAATGAAGACATATATATATATATATTTTTTTTTTGTGACGATGTAGAAAAAGTATCCTGGCAGCATATATTATATTCGGATTTACCGAATTAACCTGGTAACATCAAATATATTCGGATTTACGGAATTAACCTGGTAACATAAAATATATTCGGATTTACAGAGTATGAGATAAGTAGGTAAGTTAGAAAACTGTAAGCCAGGTACCTGATAAAAAGATGGAGGAATTACAATAAGATTTACAAGATAAAGAGAAGAAGTTATGTTAGGTTATGTGTTTATAAGTGTGAACTTATTATACATTGTACACTTATAAGAGAAACTACATTAAAATTTACAATATTAGATATAATTTATGTATGTAATAATATACTGGATTTTTTTAAGCGTTCTAACTACAATGTGTAATAAATTGCAAACATGATTATTTTCACTGATTTAAAACATGTTTTCAGTAATTACACGACAATACGCTATAAGGGAACGTACCCATACTACGTGACCAACTTTTTGCAATTTTTAACCCCCCCCCCCCCCTGGTGACTAAAAACCGAAGCCCCTCGCTGCTCGTGTGTACCAAGCGTGGTATTTTGAAGACCCCCCCCCCCGAACAGGTCACGTAGTATGGTTATGTTTCGTAAGGTACCAAGTTTAACACAGCGAGCCTTCATATGTGAGCGACGTGCGTGTTTGTGTGTTACGCCTTACAGTAGTGATTGTGCAAACAGTCTTCAAGGGCGCAAAACCATAAATCCCAGATATAAGATATGTAGGTACTCATATACACAAACATTCCTGATTACTGATCATATTTAAGGCTCTGCAACCGGGCCCGAAAAGAAGAAGATGGAGAGATACGAAATTACGAATGTTAGATGAGAGAGCTAACATTTACAGCGACAAAATCAATGCGAAAATTGCGAAAATGTTTAATAAAACACGACTCGTTTAAAATAGAGCAAAAAATTTGCGGACATTATCTTAAACAGGACTTAAAGAAACACTGTGAATTTTTTCATACATATAACTTGTAAAATAACTGAAACAAACGTGTTAATAATAATTTTTGGAGCATACTTTGCGATTTTTTTCTATCTAGGGAATTTTATATAATTCGTGTTTCGGTGCGGGCAACGTCTAGATATTATCTTCAAGAATAACATATATTTTTTTTAGAGCTTTAAAACTTACAGTGTTTGGGAAATATGTAATAAATCGGTACAAATCCGAGTTGCGGGCTCTTAACATGTTATTTACTTTAGTCCTTTAGCGCATAGATTGTGGACAACATATATTATTACTCGTCTTGTGTACTTTCTTTGTGTTAAAGGACACTTTAAGAATGCTTGTTCTTAGAATATAGAAATTACGCACAACGCAAAATGGCATACACGTCTACAGAAGTTGCGGTAGTGAAAGAGTTTAAATTTGTAAGCAAAACTCTAAAGATTAAAAAATGAAGCATTTACAGATTTACAAAATAACAGAACATCTTGAAGAATTTATATTCCACGATGATTTTGATAGGTTTGTTTAGAAATAACAAAACAAGATAATCTGCAAAAAATAGAATCAACTTTTAATCGTTGGTTCCCAATTTCATTTGGGTCGCGACCCCATTTTATAGAAGCCAAGTTATCTACGATACTGAATTTTATAACATGCCCGAATTTTTTCCCTGGTTTTAAGATATTTCTGATTCCAGAGTGGCCCGCATTTTTGAAAATGCGTCATTTTATTTTTGGCAGTAGATTTAAGATGATTAGCAATAATTATTAGATCTTCTAAATGTTTGTGTAAATGACTTGGGATAACGACTATACAAAACTAAACCAGTTTGGTACTAGTAAAACTATTACAAAAGAAAAGTTCATACATTTTTGGTATGTCAGGCTGTTTAAATAGGGTAAACAAATAACACATCTAAAACTAACTGCTAAACATAGGATGCACGATCTGGGCAACAAGTTTCGGGATATTGTTTCTGGGTATTTACTGAATCCATTCTTAAAATTAAACATATTCTATTCCAGCACTTTGCTGAATCCTACAAATTATAGTAGCGTTGGTGATGCAGTTTTATTAATTTGTCTTAAAATATTGTTTTAGTTTCATGTTATTTTATGTTATTGTTCCGTGTATTACTAAAATTATAACATATTTAGTTTATCAGTTACACATTACAACACGCTAAAAACTTTTTGTATAATTTTCGATAGCTCACATAATTTTGTCCTTAATCCATGTAAAATCCCAGATGCGTGAAAGAAAATGAAATGTAACAGATTTTTCAAAATAATACATACTTCAACATGCTTTTTAGTGAACTTACACTTGAACATATTTTTTGATTGTTTGCTGTTTCCGAGCAGCGACCCAACATAATATACTCTTCGCGACCCCATTTGGAGTTGCGACCCATGCTCTGAGAAACCATGAATTAGTCAACCTCTGCAACGAGACAAGTTATGAAAGTAATAATAACAATCATGAATAATAATTTGTCATTGTATCTTCGATTACAAAGCAACGAAAAACAATGTTGAAACTGATTGATATCACAATATCACTTCACATCAAACGATCAGTTCAACATCCAACAGATGTTGATCTGAGCGGCTTATATTTAAACTACACACATATTGATTCAAGATAGTGAAATCAATTGATGCTCGATAGTGGGCGTTGCCTGTCAAAAAACAAAAATGCATTATGTAATTTATGCCAAGTTTTAATCCAGTCACGACTTGTCTGGGGGTACATCGACATGACTAAGAGTCAAAAGAACGCCGCAAAAATAGCTCGAGATAAAAGCTGAAATTGCCCGGTGACACAATTTAAGCATTTTTGGGGGGCACCACACCTTCAATGTGCTAACCAAATAATTTTGGTTTTTTACAATAATCTCTGTTTGCAGTCGAACGTGAGCAAACTTATCTGTGCATATTAATGAAGTAAAGTTGAATTTCGGCAAAGCCAGTGGACTTGATGATATATTTGATGATCTACATAACACAACATGTATGGCGTACGAAGTAATGCATCAATTTCACCAAAGTAGCACTAAATTTGGTACTATTTTATTATTATTCATTGTTTATATTTCTATCCACATTTAAAGTTATTGTTTTTATATTTTAGCAGGAGTAGTTCAAGACACGAGCGCGGTGTATATTCATACTGTCGTACTAATAATATAATACTGTTCTTAAAACATGTTTTAAATCAGTGAAAATAATTTGTAGTTACAAAAATTATTGTAGATAGATCGCTTAAAAAAATCATATGGATTATTACGTTCATTAATTATATCTAATATTGTAAATTTTAATATAGTTTCTCCTATAAGTGTACTATGTATTAAAAGTTCAAACTCCTAAACACATAACCTAACATAATTTCATTTCTTTATGTTGTAAATGTTTTGTAATTCCTCCATCTTGTTATCAGGTACATGTTACACTTTTCAATACTACTAACTTATCTCATACTCTGTAAATCTGAATGTATTATACATATGTTACCAGGTTAATTCGGTAAATCCGATTATAATATATGAACTGTGCATTCCGGAAAATATTGGTCTAAGACATTCAACTCTTAGATCAGCGACATCATCTGCAATCGGAAGGTTGAAAGAACCTAAGCGAAATCCGAACACTAACTTTGGTGATCGTGCTTTCGAAGTATCCGGCCCTGAGGCTTGGAATAAACTTCCTATGGAATTAAGATGTATAACCAGTCCAACAGAATTTAGATCCAAACTTAAAACTCACCTATTTAAACACTCATTTCCATAAATTCGCTATTTCATTCAAACATTGCTATCCAATCTGTTGTTGAGCGATGAATTATCTTATTGCAGTTGAGATCGACGATTAAATTCATTCATTCATTTAAGATACCTATGCTTTCCTTTAAAAACTGTTAACCCATTACAATCATTTTCACAACCGTGTTATAAAATTGTAATATTATGTACGAACTTCCTTCTTCTTCTGGCGCTAACAATATTAATATTAAAATAGGGTATAAAATAATTTGTAAAATGTGTAGAATAAAATATCTATGTATGTATACATGTATATATAATATCCTCAAACTGCTTCGACTCTCTTTCTCTGTCTGTACCTATATCTGTAGAGTTTTGTTGATCACTTGGTAATATTAGATACCTGGCAAAACTAAAAATATTTATTGTTGTATGTAAATACCTATTTTAATTGTAAATCTCTAATTTTAAGTCACGGTTGCAAATATTTGTATGTCACCAGTTTTAAGTCAGTAGTAATAAGTCCTAGTTGTAAGTCACTAGCTACATATAAGTCTTAAATGTAGGTTCCTAGTTATAAGTTTGAATCCTAGTTGTAAGCCTATCGTATTCATTTTATTTTATTGTATGCTTATTATATGTACAGCGCCCTTGAGATGATTTTTCATGAAAACGGCGCTTTATAAATCAGCCAAATATTATTATTATTATTATTACCAGATTACCTTTTCTACTTTGTCACAAAAAAATGTATGTGTACTTATATTTATATATTTTATACACATTTTCTTTATTACACAACTTAGTTTCAGAGAAAAATGAAATTTTCTGTTTTTTTTTTTGTTTTTTTTGTTTTTGTTATGTAATTATGTACATTTTCAGGTATAATATGAACTAAACATGTCAATTTGTCTGTCCTGGAACGGGAAACTTTTCTAGTTGGACAGGCAAAGCTTCCTAATTGTAATTTGTACTTTCTTTTGTATCTATAATAAATAAATAAATAAAATCTTCTGCTTCGCAATAGAGAACTCCAGTCCAATTTTTTTTTTTTAATGAATAATGACCTTCTAACTTAAATAACTGCATACATATTTTTTAGAGTTAGTTTTAATAGTTAAAATAATTGTCAAAGTTTTAATTTTTCAAGATCCCCCGCAAACCACCGCATGTGTAATGAATCGTGTGACGTCATCACTCCGGAAAAGTTATTTTTATTTTAACAGGTGTTGTCATTTTGTATGATAATTATACGGAAGAAAGATGATACTATTCGATAAGTTAAAACATTATTTAGGTGGAATTATTTATTTATTATATTATATTTATTATATTATTATATTTTTCAACATTATTACGGGAGTGTGGTATAGAAGTTGTTTGAAATTATTATTTTTTTAGCTTTTAAAATCAATATTTTCTCAAACGAAGCATCACCTACACACTGCACAAATAAGATACTGCGCCTATCAGCTGATCGATGGCGGCCATTTTGATTTGGAAGTTTGCAGCAGAAGAGAGTCGTTCGCGAACGAGTTGGCTCAGAGACCTGGATCTTCATACGGATCCGTAAGATCCGGTTCCGTAAGACCGATCTTCAAAGCTACGGACACACTTGCTCGCGGTTCGCGGATCTTTGCGAATGAATGAGCGGGTAGCAATTGCTACTAGGTAGCATGCTCTTTGGCTTCTAATGATCAAGTGTGTCCGTAGCTTAATTCAGTCGTTCAATTGAGCCGATTCACTGAACCGGATCTTTTCATTGAACGAGACCTCGTTCGGGCAAAGCGGCTCGTTCAACTGAGCCACTTTGCCCGTCTCTAGGTAGCATTATGATGTGGATACATACATTTTTTTCGTACAGTTTAAAGTTTTTCAATATTTTAAATATTTAAATAATAGAAATAAACTAATAGAGTTACCTCTATTTTTGATACTGAATTATTTAGGCTTAAATATTGTTTCAATAAACACAACAACTAAATTCCTATAAACAGAACGAAATAACGAATAACATGAAATGAAGTTAATACTGATGGCTTGTGTCATACCTACATAATCAACGATTTCAAAACAATGACTGGTGACGCGTGACATCAGCACTAACCATTCAATAATACCAACTTTACAGTGTGTTTTGACGAGACGTTTAAAAATGCACTTTTTACTATTTTTTAAAGAGTTCTACGTTTAATATTATGAAATAAAACTTATATATTCAGAATCAGCGTTCATTGGTCTATATGAATATATTTTTTAAAGACATAATATTATTCATTGGAGTTCCTTATTATGAAATTGATTATGATTGATTATGAGACCATGGCTGAGGATCCAGATACTCACAGAAATTTCCTTTGACTCATTATTTCCTCTTCTTCTTACCCCACAACATACAGCTTTAAAAAAAAAACATTAAAAATAAGAACACATTAAAATTGTTCTACTGCCTATGAGTATTTAGAAAATCTTTTAAAACATGTTCAAACGTGAACGATTTTGCATGCAAAACATTGGTCAATGTAAAATCTCACCTTCTTTCTAATACCAAAGTGTACTTGTCAGATTAGCATAAGTCCGAATGACAGATTGCGTAATAAAAATGATTCATTACGTGTTATTTCTCGCTTGCATTTTTTTGCACTTCGGATTATGAGGTCGGCATCAAATAGTTCAAGAGGCTTATACTCTCAGCGATCAATGAATAACGGCTTCCATCGGCAGGAAATTCCTTTATCTGACATCTGCATCTATTTAGTGTTGCCAAGGTGGTCTCTACATATATTTTGAATAATAATAACAATATTTAATCACTAGCGATTTCCCGATATGCGTTGCAATGCCACTTAATAAGGAAATTGTTTCTCCCTCTCCGCGCCCCCCTCCCGTCAACCCCCTCCCACATTCCATTTATTCAGTCCCAGTACATTCTGTTTTCAAACAGCTCGCGTGCCACGTATTACAATTTTTTATTCAAATTTTAATTTTCCATACATTACAAATATTCATTTTTGTGTAGCTATTATAAGAACAATCAATCAAATTTGGTACCTGTGTCAGGTACCTTTTTAAAATGCTTATAATTTTTACTTAGTAGTAATACTTTAAGTAAATTCATTAATTTAAAGAGTTTATTCGAAAATTGAATTTTGATTATACAATCGATGGTTTGCAAAATGTCATTCTCAAATTGTGATATTTTTGACAGTTTCGCAAGAGTTTTTGAAATGATTAAAAAACTTTCCAGATATATTGTCACGTGGTTGTGATAATCCAAAAACCTTCGCGGGGCTAGAAAGAAGGTATTTTGAAAGTTTCAAACATTTCGTATGCTTAATATAGCAATACATAGACAACTCGCTAATACACATATTTATGAGCAAGCATTTTTTTGAATTTTAAATATATTTAGATTGTAAACAAAAAAAAAAGTGAAACAGAAAAATCGTAAAACATGACTCAACTTTTTTGTCACATCAACTCCTTTTCTGCACCTGTTGTCTATTTTGCTACTAGTACTTAATATGTGCACATCTTAATATTTAAAACAAAAGTCGGGTTAGTTACACTGTTTATAACTCGAGATCGGCTGGACCGATTTTGACGATCTTTGGTTTGTTGGATTTGTCTACGCCCGGACAACATAATAACTATTAAAAACTCGCAAAAATTCACTAAAAAGAAAGTTATGAAGAAAATTACATTTTTCATACGTTTTGTATGGAATGAATTCTGATATTTTATAGCAGCAATATCGTGATAGGTATAATATTTAACTGTACGTGAATTCCAAAACTTCAAAAACGTCAAATGTCAATGCGATGATTGTTTTGCTTTTGTTCTTAATTATATAATGCTGCCCCTCTTTCTTACACACTAAATGTCAATAGTCGAAAATGAGACAAACGGTGAACGTGTATGTCTCATTGTCTGCACCCCTCCAAAGGAGAAATACAATAATAATAAATGTCTGAAATGAAAGGCATTTTTTTTACGTAAGCTCCACTCAGGACCTATGTCATCTTAGGGGATGCTGTGTGGAGGGTCTTTTTAAGGAAGAGCAGGATAGGAAGTTCTGGGAAGGAAAAAGACATGAGAGGTGGGTAGGAATCTGGAGGTTAGTGTATCCGGGAGTGAATCCATCCCTCCAACTGCGGTGTTTGACCGGTGCGGAATTGACCTTTTACCTTGACCTTTCCAGCCGGACTCTTTCGACCCATTGGTCGAGAGAATCCGGCTGGAAAGGTCAAGGCCTCCCTCAACCAGTCTCTCTCGATCCGGCCCGCCACGCAGCAGGTGGGCAGACTCATCCACCACCAAGACCCGCACAAAAGTCACCCCAAGATTCCGGGTACCCCTGCTAAATCACCAAACGTAGCGAACCACTTAGGGTGACCTATGGCAGAGGTGTTGGTTATCCAATAAATGGTTCCCGGGGCGGCTGCACCCGTACCCGCTTCCTTTCGAAAATTCCCGTAAGTATGTGGAAAAGTAAGCAAATCACAAAAAAATATAAATCCGTACACAACGCCATCTCTGATACTGACAAAAACAAAACACGGAGACTTGTGCATCGATAATTGCTTCATTGTGAAATTTTTAACTTAATAAAAAAACTTAATTTAATTCAACAGTTATTGATTCTGAGGCGGTATGAAGTTCGTTGGGTTAGCTAGTTATTAATATAACTATAAAAATCGTGAGTTCATTGCAGCCTCCGGGCCTAGTAAGTTCTGCCCGCCCAGGATATCGTCGCGACATCGCGCCTAACTACGGTAACTATCACTCAGGATAAAAGGAAAAGTATTCATAACCACCCAGCATTACGCGGTGCTTACTCGCATTCCTCCCAGGAAAATTATCATGCCGGCAAACATAATACATCATTACATCTAAGTAAGTACTACAATTTATAAAGGATTGTAGCCCTACGCTGGTTTGGTCAGAATAGTGGTTCTCAAACTTACAAACGTGATTTTTCTCTGTATGGCGGTTTCCAGAGCTATAAAAAAATTATTTTTTATTTTTATTTTAACTTTATGAGTAAAACCTGAAATTGCAATATTTAATCAAATGAAGACAATATAAGCGAAAATCAATCGAAAATCTGGAAACAGAAAAATCAGAAAAAGATATTGACACCTCTGGGACATGAACCCAGGACCTCTTGCTGGCCGTGGCGCAGTGGTTAGCGCGTTTGCCCGGAAAGCAAGAGGTCTTGGGTTCATGTCCCAGAGGTGTCAATATCTTTTTCTGATTTTTCTGTTTCCAGATTTTCGATTGATTTTCGCTTATATTGTCTTCATTTGATTAAATATTGCAATTTCAGGTTTTACTCATAAAGTTAAAATAAAAATAAAATATTCATCCTAGACTTGCAGAAAAAGTCAATAGATGTCGCATATGAAAATAAAATGGATAAAGATTTATCCAGACACTATCTAGAGAGCATTTAGTTCGGGTTTGAATCTTGCGATCATACATAAAGATAATTGCCAATAATATATGCGTTAAGAAAATGAAGATAATGTGGGTGGTTCTTAGTCGAAGTATGATACAGTTAAAGGTGACCGAATTTGATATCGGCACCGTGGCGCAGTGGTTAGCGCGTTTGCCCGGAAAGCAAGAGGTCCTGGGTTCATGTCCCAGAGGTGTCAATATCTTTTTCTGATTTTTGTGTTTCCAGATTTTCGATTGATTTTCGCTTATATTGTCTTCATTTGATTAAATATAAAAAAATTAATATATTTTCCGTTTTCAGTAAATCACCAATGTAAAGAATTAAAATGTTGTGATGGTTCGTGCTTTAGTAGAGCAATAATGTTATATTCAAAAAAATAATGCTATGTATTCCTATTTTTGGGAACTTGTACATCATGATTTCAGCATCATACTCTACAATTTTGTAAATACAACTCGGTATATTAGAACAACTTGTATGATCATATGAATATTCGTCTGGCCCATTGTCTATATTTGCTAACATAATTTATCTATTCAATATAAAAAACTGAAAAAGTAACTGATTTAAAAAAAAAACTGAAAATGTAAATAATTTTTAAAATATGTAACTAACTTTAAGAAATGGCCAAGATTCCCCTTAATGTGTTAAAGCCAAATAAATAATAATAAAATAAAAACTAGTACTCAACTGTATCATATATTATTATAATTATGAAATTTGTGAATCTTAACTTCATTTAATACTTTGAATCATCATGTACCTACGTGGCTAATATGTACTAAACATGTCAATTTGATTGTCCTAGAATGGAAGGCCTTCCTAGTTGGACAGTAGCTTTCATAAACTGTAAATGTATTTTTGTAACAAAATAAATATAATATTGCATTTTTATGTGGTGCATGATAAAATGCATTAGTTGCATGCCACAAAATTTTAAATTAAGCCACCGTTAGTGGTGTAGGGCAACTAATTGCGTTCTGTAAAAACGTGATGCAACTAGTGTCGTGAAATCATTTTAGCTGAGCGGACATGTGTTTTCCTTGTAACCTCTTAGGAATTTCAATATCGAAAATAACAAATCAACAGTGGAAGTATTAAAAAGAGGTTCACTGATTTCAGCATCATAATCTGCTGATATTAAGATTAACTGAATTGCACCCAGACGTTTTCTTAATTAATAACCATCCCCGAATCCAACATCGTCCCTTTTTTCGTGACAGTATTTTCTTTGTTTTGTACATCGACATGTGTACAAAAACATTGTGTATTTCAGAAAAAATCTTTGATGTTGATGGTGCCATGGTTGGTGTGATACTGAAAGTTGCACGATACCAAATATGCGCAATTTAGACCAACTTTTTGGTGTCATTGAATTATTTGGAACATGCATGCAACTAGTTGCGTAATGTTCTGTAACGAACTTGCCCGTGCACCAACAATCAAATTAGTATTTTAATTATAATACGTTATATATGTGTGATCACAATCCGTTCAAACTTATTCGCGATCGGTGAAGAAGAAAAAAACCTTCACTTCTTTAAATCTTATGTTTGGGAATATGTTTGGGAAGTACCACAATATGTTTGGGAAGCACTGGGATAGACGATCCAATACTCGATAAGGATACTGTGGAGCTACTTTTAGCCACGATCCAAGCACCCAAACACCTTATACAGAATGTGCGATGAAATATACGAGTACCATGATAATAATATGACGATAAAATTAATTATTAATAGTGCGGCCTCGTTTGTGTTGTCCATCGCCTTCGTGCAAGAATTACTGGGAAGACTTGATAATATTGTACTAATTTGTTTTCTTAATAATAGGATGTTGTGGATAAAACAATGAAAATCTTATTATTATATAATATTATAAAGACGAAAGTTTGTATGGATGTATGTTTGTTACTCTTTCACGCAAAAAATACTGAATGGACTTTAAAAATTCTTTCACTAATAGAAAGCTAAATTATTTGCGAGTAATATAGTTTGTATATATTGGTAAGCTCTGGCGATATGAAATTATTTATTATACGTTTATTGTCCAGACGAAAAGCAAAGGGTTGCTTGGTAACTATAAGTATTTATTTGACTCTGGAGATCCCCTTGATAGTTAAATTTATACTAATCTCTACTAATATTATAAATGCGAAACTGCATGCTTGATTGTTACGCGAGCTGTTTGAAAAAATGAATGTAACGGGTATGAAGGGGCGGTGAGGTGGGGGGGGGGGGGTGGGGAGGGGAGGGGGGCGAGGGAGGTGGCAGAGGAAGGGGTGAGGAGGGGGGGGGGAGTGGAGTGGGGGCAGGGAAGTTGGAGGAGGCGGTGTGGGAACCCCCTCCCCATACCATGCGAGCGAAGCCGGGGGCAAAAGCTAGAATATAAATAAAACAAAAAAATGTTTCGGTAGAAAGCAGTCATTTTGTAGTTTGACATATTCGTTCTGATGCTTGGATACATATAATAATGTCTTATCGGAATTCGCCCACCATCTTGATGATAAAGAGCGTACCTTCAATCAAATCACCGGTGCTAAAATTCTACTCAAAAATGGTCATGGTTAAAGATTAATTAATTTAGACTAACTAACTAACTAACTAACCATCACGCCGTTTCCCCGCAGGGGTAGGCAGAGAGGACGGACCGCCAAACAACTCGGTCTTGGCACACACTCTTTGCCTCACTCACATTCATACATCGTCTCATACATTCTCTTCTATTATTCTGACTTTTGACATGACCCGACTCAAGTATCTGATTCACTTGATCGTGCCATGTCTTCCTCGGGCGTCCCCGACTTCTTCTACCATTCACATTCGCGTCGTATATTCTTCTTACACTACTTCCTTCGTTCATTCGCTCTACATGCCCAAACCATCTGAGGGTCCCTTTCTTAAGCTTACTCATTATGCTTACATCAGCATTAAATTCTTTGCGGATATCCACATTTCTCACACGATCATACATTGTTTAACCACTTAATTAATTTAGAAGATCTTAAAATAAAGAAAACCATTAAAACCAAAAGCCAAATTCTTAATTATCAATTAAATGAGTTCAATAGCCCAATATTAGGTATATTTCCCCGCATAAAACCCATAAAAATCCCATTATCCCTTTATTACCTGTTTAGGTAACGCTTTGTTTCTTTAGATATAATATGGTAACCCATTAAGTACACATCTATCTCTTTCTCTCTGTTACCATGTTAAATTTTAATTTCACGCTATTTCACCGTTACTTCATTCAATGTTATGTTGTGTCTCTTTCTGTAGATACACGTATATGTAAGCACACACAATATATTTTTTGATTATTTTAATTTTGTACCCTGATGGTGAATTTCTTAAGCAAATTCAGTTGGTCGTAATAAATTAAATACAGTTTGTGGTTATAAACATAGTGAATGTTTTATTTAATTCAAAACACACATCAGCCTTACTAAAAAAAACCACAGCGCGACCGATTAACTGTGTTATTGCAATAACATAAATAGAGCTCGTATACACTAAAAGACGTTTTATTACCAATAACGTTTCTTTCGTGGTCACGCTGTTAAAACGCATTGAAGATGTGACAACGTTGTATATGGTTTTAATTTACAAGGAAACAATGTTGTTTTAATTCTTCTCCGCTAGGGGCATTATTGGTACACCTGTGCATATCGGCCCGCGATGACAAAACAGTTCGGTGTGTTTATGGCGGGATATGGAAAATTTTGTTAGTGCCTAAATGTTGTGATTTTACTAAATAAATTCTATTGTAGTGACGAATTTACTCTTCTGTTCACATAATTGATATATTTACCATATTATTTGTGTGGTTTACATCAGTTTAATCAAGTTATTGTACAAACGCCGTACTTTCAAAGTTGAACTGTCAGAATATTGTTTTTTATAGGTTATAATAATAATAATAATAATAAGCCTTTTTATTCTGAACTTCTGTTAGGTATGTATTAGACATGATCTTATTTGTTATAGTATATCCCGAAGCTCAGTTTGCCTCTTGGCATAGGCCTCCTCTAACATTTTCCATTGGGACCTGTCACGCGCTACTCTTCTCCATTGATGTCCAGCAGTGAGTTTTAGGTCATCTTCCCATCTCATGTGTTGACGTCCTCTACTTCTCTTGCCATCTCTGGGATACCAGTCAGTGACATTTTTGCACCATTTCTCTTGTGGATCGCGTATCATGTGTCCTGTCCATCTCCACTTTTGTTGGTCTATTCGGGTAACTACATCGGCAACTTTAGTTTTCTCCCTTATTGTGCTACCTCTCACTCTGTCCTGTTTCCTTGTTCCTGTCAAACTTCTCTCCATGGCTCTCTGGCAGCGTTCCAACTTTTCTCTGTGGCGTTTGGTGAGTGCCCAAGTTTCACATCCATAGGTGATGACTGGAAGTATACACGTGTTGAAGACTTTCCTTTTTATTTGCATACTTAGCTCCTTAGATTTCAAGACTTCTTTCAAAGACCAGTATTTCTTCCATCCATTTGCTACTCTTCTCTCGATTTCTTTAGTGGTTTGATCTTTGTGAGATATTATCTGTCCTAAATAGATGTAATCTGACACATATTCGAGTGGTTGGTTGTCAATTTTTATAGTTACTGGTTCAGAGTTTGTAAGCAATTTTGTTTTGTCTTTGTTCATGCATAGGCCGACTTTCACACTTTCCTCGTTTAGTGATTCTATCATTCTAATTAGGTGCATTGGGTTTTCCTCGAATAGGACTATATCGTCTGCAAATCTTAGGTGGTTAAGTTTTACACCTTGTACGTTGATACCATATTTTTCCCAATCTAGTTTGCGGAAGATACTTTCCAGAGCAGCCGAGAACAATTTTGGTGATAGAGGGTCTCCCTGTCTTACTCCTCTCTCGATCTTGAACTTTTTTCCCAAGGTTTCTAGTTGGATCCTCGCTTCGCAATTCAAGTATATGTTTTTTATAATATTTATGTAGTTTAAAGGTATCCCCTGCTGTTCAAGGCTATCCCATATAGCTATGTGTCTTATGCTGTCGAAAGCTTTGGAGTAATCGATGAATGCCATGTATAGTTTCTTATTATACTCATTATATTTTTCTACTATTTGTTTCACCGTGTGTATGTGGTCCAGGGTAGAGTATTTTTGTCTAAAGCCGGCTTGCTCCCGTGGTTGATTTTCGTCTAACTTTTTACTAATTCTTTCCAGGATAACTTTGGAAAATACTTTGTATATATTTGACATCAAACTTATAGGTCTGTAGTTCCCTATATCTTCCTTTTGTCCTTTCTTGAATATAAGAATAATGTTTGATGTTTTCCACTGTGTAGGTATTAGACCAGTTATAAGTATATCATTGAATATTGAAGTTAGTATTGGTAGTAGTTCTTCCATGGTGCCTTTAAGAAGTTCGTTTGTCACTTTGTCTGGACCTGGGGCTTTTTCCATCTTCTGACTGTATATGGCTTTTTCTACTTCTCTGGAAAGTATTTTTGGTTCAGTTTCAACGTTTTCCTGCTCTTTATTGACGTCTTTCTTCGGATCATGTTTTTGTTTGTCGTCTGGGCTTGAGTAGAGGTCCTGGTAAAATTTTGTGGCTATTTCGTTTATGTTTTTTCTATTTGAAGAAGTATTCCCCTTTTTGTTTAATTTTGGTATCCATTCTTTATTTGATTCTCTCAATTCTTTAAGCGCTTTTTTCACTCCCCCTGTTTTCACTATATGATTTTCTAATGTTTGCAGCCTCTTGGTCTTTCTATCTTTCCTGATGTTCTCTCTGATTTCTTTACTTAATTTTGTTATAGTTTTAATGTTATCTTTTTTAGGATGTTTTGAAAATAGGTGTTTTCTTTCTTCTATAAGTTGCAGCGTTGTGTCACTTAGTTCGTACTTGTTTCTTCTGCTAGTCTCAGCTTTTTCTTTAGTTAGTAGATTTTCTAGCTTTCCATATTTCGCACGAGCATCAGTGTTACTCAAGGTTAATTCTTCAGCTGATTCAATTAGGGATTGTGTTATTTTCCTTAAGGTTTCATCGCTGTGGTGTTTTGTAGTGTGTGAAGCGAAATGTTTTCTAGATTTATTTGGTGGTTCTATTCTTATATTGCTTCTTACCATACGATGATTTGTATTGAAATTGAATTTAGTTAGGACCGATGTATCCGTGAAGGCTTTTGGATAGTTTGTTGTTATGTAGTCAATTTCGTTTTTGGTTTTGCCATCGGGGGAGATCCATGTCCACTTATTCTTTTGGTTTTCATGTATAAACTGTTCAAGAGCGTTAGATTGTGTTGTAATAATAATTCAACCAAAAATTCACCATGTGGACTTCTTCTACCTTGGCCAAACTTTCCCAAGACATATTCTTCCTTGCATTGCTTCATCCCGACTTGAGCATTGAAGTCGCCCATTAGAATAATGTGGTTGTTTTGATACCTTGTTAATATCTTTGTTAATTCTTTATAGAAAAGTTTGATTTCTGTTTTTGTCGCTTGTTCTGTTGGAGAATAAATTTGTATAACTGACCATACTTTTTATAGGTTACTTAAGATAAAATTTTCATTTTAGATCTTTATTTTAAGAGAATTTGTTAAAAGTGATAATTTTTTATAATATTAAAATCTAATACATGTGTTCGTAAACGTATCAAAAAAATTAACGTCTTTAGAGATGCACGAAATCTGTTTTAAATTTCGGTATTATTTCTAAGTTATTTTTTTGGCAATAAAAAAAACTTTGAAATTTTTTATTATTTTTTTATTGTATACACGATAAAAAAAGTGAGGTGATAGTTTCCTTTCAAATTTATTACATAAAAGGACTGTGTTTTTTAAATTTTGATTTTATTTCAATTTCTCTACATTTTGGTCAAAAATGTTGTGGGAGGAAATTTTTTTCCATGTTTTTCCGAGTTTGAATCATAAAATATGGCAGTTTTTGAAAGCTAAATTGTATTTCAAATACTCAAATCTAAAAGGTAATTTTATCTAGTTTTCATAAATGGTATTTGTTTTTACGACACCTTCAAAAATAAGAAATATATAGAACATTCAAAATACTATGGAAAAATTACAAATATCGTTCGGACATCAATGGTTAAAACAGAGATAAACTACCCTCTCAGGCCGTGGAAACTATGTGTATTTCTTTCAAAGAACAAATTTTTAATTAGTAATGTTTTCACATCCGCGGCCGTTTGTCAATTGAATAAAATTTTCACTGGGTTTTTTAGTAAGGCTGATAGTATTTGATCTTTTTAAAAATGCATGCTTTGTTAAATACATCTTCGTTCTTCAATTACTTTCCAATTCGTTTCCGTTCTTAATATTTCATTAAAACAGTATTTTATAAAAAAAGAATGACTCGTTGTAGGTTAGGAATACCCTGAAAATATTAAAATTCTCCCTATTACCCACTGAACGCATTGCTTTTGCAATACCGAAGGACTTGAACGCTGGTAGCTAATGGCGCGTTCACAGCTAGTCTATTCCACAATCCATCATTTTATATTTAATCTATCATTTTGTATTTTTATTTTTAAATCTACTTCGCTATGTATTTAGCACATACAAATTATGTATCTTAATACATGGGTTCTTGAACCCACACATTATTTTTGATTGTTATATTTTATGCCATCTGCAGTTCAAAAACTGATTTTTAACCTACCTCCTTTACACCATACCATGTGTAATAGCCATTTATGTTATTTGTGTTATCTTGATCTTTAACACTGTTTTTGACACCTGTATGCACTAAATCATAAACAATGTGAACATGTGTAAAAGCCCAGCGTTAGGTAATGATTAATCTAATCTAATCTAATTTATAAAATCTACGAAATATGCAAAACATTTGCTTTTCATTTTAAAACGGTTCGTTCTATGAAATAGGTAGATCATATAAATATCAGGTAGGAGCGACTGCGCAAAATCACTTACCTGTTATGGTTCCGGCAATGAATTGGGTTCCGGTAGAAAATCTCTCAGTTTGGTGAAAGACCACAATTCATAATCGAAACGTCGTCTCTTGAAATCTCTTTAGCCCTGTTTGGTAACCAGATCTAAACAAAGAAACCTATCAACCTTCCTCTACCCCATCTCTACCCTCTTATACTCGAAACATACCCTAACCGGAACATCATAGTTCCACTTGCTTCGGATAGTTGCGAGCAGTTTGGATCTTGTACGGAAATCACATAATTTATTGATGAATTGAAATAGATCCTCTTTTCAAAGTTAATTTATTGCTCATCAAAGAACCGCTTAAGCTAACAACTTAATGGTCACACGATTACTGAACTATTACGGAGAATTACTTCTAGGGGAAAATCAATATAATCTACTTCCTGTACAATTTTATGGGCATGTATAGTGCTTTTGAGATCTCCCCCATCTCCCAGAGACAGGTGCTGCAAAGTAATAGACTTTATATAAGTTTCTCAAATGATGTCTTTGTACCTACTTGTAAATTTTCTTGTAATGGGCTGATGGTTAATAAAACCTGACATATTCTTGATTCCATGGTATGTGAGGTATAAAACATGGTATGTGAGGTATAAAACATGCCATATTAAACAACATTGTTTCCTGATGCTCACGTGTGTGCCATTTTCAAAATTTAAACGACGGTTGTGAAGGTTACATAATTATATAAAAAAAATTGTAGTACCTTAGATATTATTTTATTCTACATTCGAAGCGTGGATAAATTCTTGAATCTGTAGATTTTTTTTTGTCAGTTTTGATTGGCAAGTCAATTTATACTCTTTACAACCCCCTTTCTCTATTACTACATAAGATTTTAATTTCATATTTTTCTTTCACACTTTTCCTTTATTTTGTTTTATCTCTTTCTGTGTTTTTATGTTTTATACTTTACACAATGTATTTTGATATATTTAATTTTACACCTTGAAGATGCTTGTGTTAAGCTAGTATTAAAAAAAATAATCGTGGTTACGAACAAAGTAATTGTTTTATTTAATATGTCAAACCACAAACTGACTGCTTTCTACCGAAATACAGTTAAGAGCGTTTAACCAGCCAGCGGACGAAAATCCACATTTCGTCGAAAGTTGTTCTTCCGATCGTGCAGGACGGTTACAATGAGAAAGATTAATTATTCTCCGTACCAGCTTTTTTAAATTATAACTCAATATCGAATTTATTTCAATCCAAATTAGCTTTAATTTATACCTTCATCCAAAAATGCTGAAAGGCGTGATGATAAAACTATTAAAATAGTGTACTTTTTGTAGTTATTTTTTGATTATAAGTATTTATCATTTTTCAATAATGTCTAAATTTAATAAGAATGTTAAAAAAATCTGAAATATATTAGTTTGTAAGTGCGCAAATAAATACACAAATGGGCCAATTTTCGTCAAGAAACACATGTACGTACATATTTTTTAATGATTTTATTGAAACTAAAATTAAAATTCTAATACATAACTTTGCTAGATAATGTATTGATTTATTTTACTGCATGATTACATTATTTGCAATGGGTGTGGTATAATACAAAAACTTTTTTGAAAATTTAACAAATCTGCCAACGACATATGGAATAACCTTATTATACTAAAAATTAAAAAAAATTCTAAAAATTTATTTCATACGAATGCTAGATAAAAGAACAATCTTTCGAAATCCATTTATAATTTTTTGTGGAAAAGAGTCAATACGTCTAAAAACTTTTTTGAAAATTACGTATTTCAGGCTTTCTCTGGTAATGCCCTCTTAACTGCCCACACAAGAGTGAAATAAAACGATACTTCAAAACACCATCGAAGCGCTGCTATATCGAGAGAGCCTTAAAAGGTGATTTTTGAAAGAATCTTTTTTTTAAATATTAAACGCAAACTACCAGACAAGGTTTTTTTCAGTCAGGAAGCTTTTTTTCAATCTGTCTGGCTATACAGGATGTCCGCAATGACATCCTGTATCTATTATATTAGGTTGAAGCCTGTCCATAAACGGTTCTTTATGACAGATAGAGCCATTGATCACGGTCTCACATGGAAGTTAATATCTTTCAACTAACCGATACTGGACCATAACGTGTTTTTAAAATAACTAATCAACACGAAATTGGAATTCATAAAAAGTGGACCAATAATTCACCAGTCAAAGTAAGACGGATGACGGATGCTCTAAAGAAAAAAAAAACACTGGTTAAGTAGAAAAATCATTACCGGTATATTAGGAGTTGGTATTTTGAAACCAGACGGTGAAAGTTTTAGGTGAATTCAGAATTTATGGTCTAAATAAATTATTAGAAATATTTAGTTTTACAAAATGAAATAATATTTCATTTGTTTTGTATTAATGTTATTGATTGCATTAGTCATAGTAGAGCCTGGAGTTTAACCCAATTTTTCTATTTAATTAGTATTTGGGAGGCGGGTACGGGTACCGCTTCTTCCAGAGATTCTTGAAACGTTTTAGCAACAATCCAATATCCATCACACGGAAAATATCAAGCAGAGTTCATTGTGTAAAAAAATAATTTATTTGCAAAACCGAACATTGGTAGATATTTTAAATATCGCCCTGGTAAAAGATCCACAATCAGAAATATTGCTTAATTTTTTTTATGTGCATACCGCTCGAGAGTTCAACTGTCTGGAGCCAGTGTACGGCATCTCAAATTTGGGTATGTTGTGAGGCTGAAGGCATTAGGGAAGGGATGGAGATGGTGCAGAATTAGATGAAGACGTACCTGGCTATTCAGAGCGGGTCATCAAATACGGCGAAAACCATTTCAAGCAACGTTTCAAGGCAATACTGAGAGTATCTTCCACTCTGGAACCTTCCGCGAATAAGCCACAAAGTATTATTTTTGATTGGGAAATAACACAAATTAATTAAATAAAATTCAATTGTGCAAGCCCCGAATTGAGCCCGTGACCTCCGGATTACTAGTCTAGAGCCTGGTGATCAGATCTGTATTAATAGGTACCTACTTCTCGTCCTCTTTCCTATCTCCTTCACATCCCCACTCCCTTCCGTCTCACAAAATACAACAATTGGTGATATCATGGTCAATAGTAACATTTAAAAAAAATAGGTAAGATTAATATAAAAAAATTGATAACAAGTATAAAAATCTACAAGCAAGAATAAAATTAATAATAAAGCAGTTTTTCAATAATAACAAATTCTTTTAAGAGGAGCGGCTGCGCGCCCTTTCATATAAAACTTAAATTTGGAAAAACCTTAAGTTGGCCAAAATACACAACCAAACTGATTAATTATATTTTTAATCAAAAGGTACTATTATTTAGGAATTATGTAGTACGGATGGGTGGTATTTACGTATTTGTATTTTAAATTATAATTAATAATAAAATTTAAAAAAATTACGCTTGTAGGGACCATTTTAACAATTAATTAATAATTGTAATTTAAAAAAATATTTTTGCTCTGTTAACTATACAAATATGATGATATACAAAATAAATAAAAATCAAAAATGTTAAAAAAGGAAATTAATTTTTTTGAAATTTATTTTCTCATTAATCAGGAGGGCTGGCAAGATTTTTTTTTAACAATTACAATTAACTTACGAAAATATGCCAAAGTTGCCTCCAAAATTGAATTCTATGACATGTACATCCGTTCTAGATATTTGCTATCCTCTTTGGTTAACCCCTCAGGTCTCAGGTACATTTTGTCGGACGGTCGGAAAATTTCAATAAAATCCAAGTAAGTGGAATATTTCAGAATGTATCCGAAAAATAAAAACGTTTTTTGAAAGGTGATGAAATACCCTTTCCAACTTTTTCATTAGAAATAAACACATCCTTTTTGAAATATTAATAGATTTAATACAAATATAAAACAGGTTTTAAAAATGGCTCAACTTATACTTTTTATAACTAGAATTAATGATAACGAAATAAAAAAAATTAACACGTATATATTTTATTACACAAATGTATTATAAAGGTTTTTGTCGTTTCAAAAAAAGATAATTAATAAAAAAATAATGAAATTTCACAATTTTTCTCGAATTGTGTTCGGAAACTTTGGTTTCAAAGAAGTGCGTATTATAGTACTTTGGGTTTTTGGGTTGGTTAACTTCTATATTTGAAAATAAAATATTATGCTTTCTCTTTCTAATATCGTTTAGATCAGAGGTTCCCAAGCTATTTTTTTCTCGTACACCATTTTCAAAATTTTTATGGTTTCGGTGAACCCCCTGCTGCTACATTTCTACCATAAAAACTCCTCAAAAACGTAAAGTTTAGATCTAACGATGGAAATATGCGTCTCGGCTGAGTTCCAACACTAAATTCGGAGTGGTAAAATAAAAAGAAAAATAGGACATTTTATATAACTTCAACAATGCATATCAACAATTTTTTTTATAAATAAAAAATAGTTATATTTTTAATGGAAGGGATGTACTTGATGGATTGACAACAAATATTTGGCTTCAGTTTTATAAAGCAATAACCGCAAATCTCCCCGTTCTGTGATGTCAATCTGCTCCTTTTTTTATTAATAGGTGTGTAACGACACTAAACCTTTTATCGACAAGGTCTGACGAGGGAAATTTCATTAAAAGTTTTCTCTCAATTTCTAACAGCCCAGGATATTTTTCGGGTATTTCTGCCTGCAAACTAAATGTTTGATAGATTTTTTAGTAACAGTCGTTGAACTTTTTAAAATACACTACTCAAAAATATTAAGGGAGGTTTTAAAAAAAGGAAATCAATGCTAAATAAACAGGCAGTTAAAGTGAAAAAAAAATTTTAAGTCCGTGGACCAAAAAAAAAAATTGCCTAATTATTTTTTCGCGCTATCTGTTAGAAATGCATGAAAACCGTAGCTCCTAAAAAATTTTAGCCAAAAAACTGAATAATTAAATTAACTATTAAATATTCGTGGACCCCCACTTACAACATGTGAACCCCCATTTTTTATTACGCCATCGTAGACCCCCATCGAGTCTCCCGTGGACCCCTGGGGGTCCATCTGGACCACTTTGGGAATCACTGGTTTAGTTCATACCTTTCACCATGTAGGTGAGGGAGATACAACGATTTCTATGAGACTTATGTGAGCTATTCCGAAAAGCGAACAAATTAGCATGAGGGGTTAAAAAAATATTATGCAGTTCGTGTGGGTATTTTGGACAATGGTAATTTATCCAAATTTAAGTTTTTTTTTATGAAAAAGGCTACACAGCCATTCCTCTTAATGTTAGTAAATTCTTATTAGCCGGGGCGAATCAATGTAACTGTCAATAACTCAAGAGGTAACACCAACTGCAAGGCGTCAGCTCTCCTTGCCTCAATGTACCTGTACATACTTATTATAAAAGTGGTTGTCAATAAAGGGAGAGGCGAGTAATTGGCGATCAAAATGCGCAGATACAGGTCGATGTTTGTGCTCACGCCCATGCACACTCTGCATAAATGTAGATCTAGTTATTATAGGCTACATGTAAGAGGATGGTACAAGGAATAGCATAAAAACACCACTGTAATTATTGCCAAGTTCAGTGAGAGAAGCACTTATATCAAAATGAATGTTTTTTTTTTATCGGACACGTTGCTTAAAATTTGTTATGACGTCAATACTCTATATTTAGTTACAACCTAGAGAAGGTATTTTTTTTAATAAGTATTAGATAATTAGACACTACCACCATTTGTTGAGTTTATCGTGGTCGAGATCGAATAAATGGTAATAGCTTTTGCATCTGGTTATTTTTGAAAATGTTTGTACATTTGCTAAATTTTTTGGTATTATTACAACCGCCATGCTAGGGATGTTCCTGTATAATGGCGGATGAAGATTATAGATTGAAATTATACGTAATATTGTTGCCAATAATTATTATAAAATTTTACATTTCAGATTAAGTTATAAATATTTTAAAGGGTGATTAAATAAGAAAAATTGAATAGGGTTAGTGGGAAACGTATGAAGGTAGATTAGGCGGTTGGAGTGTAAAATGTACGGGTATTGTGATTTTTTTTTACGTGAGCTCAACACAGGAGGCCCTGAGGAAAATAATTTCCCTCAGGGCCTATGTCATCTTTGGGAATGCTGTGTAGATGGTTTTTTTAGGGAAAGGAAGGAGAGGAGAGTTCTGGGAAGGGAAACGGTTTAAGGGGTGTGTAGGAATCTGGGGTTCAGTGTATCCTGGTTATCCGCCTCCAAGGCCTAGACAAACCACACCCCATGAACCCGGGCACCCCTGCTAAATCACCAAACGTAGCGAACCACTTGGGTTGACCTATGGCAGAGGTGTTGGTTATTCAATAAAAGTTCCCTGGGGCGGCGGTACCCATTCCCGCCTCCCAAATTGTAAATTGTGATTGAAATGTATTGCAGATGCAAGGACCGTTATTTGAGTTTTGAAAGTATGGAGTTGAAATTTGGTTTTTAGGTTATCATTGAGAAGGTTGAAGATTTTCAGAGGTTAGAGGAATTGCCTTTGTGCTGACGTAATATGTAAATACATTGTAGTGTCGGTTGGTTATAATTCTTGTGGTGTGATTGTGTTGTAAGTGTGTTTTTTATTGTATTTATACAAGAAATGTGGTAGCATAAATTTTAGACGGAGTTGACGTATATTTAAGACATTACTCATATGATAATTGCTTTGATAATACGGTCTCCAGGGGTCCCTAGAGGCCCTGAAAAAAATAATTTCCCTCAGGGCCCGTGTCATCGTATGCTGCGTGGAGGGTTTTTTTAAGGAAAGGAAGAAGATGATTTTCTGGGAAAGAAATAGGTAGGAGGGGTGGGTAGGAATCTGTGGGTCAGAGTGTCAAGGAGTGACGGACATATGAATCCATCCCTTCGACTTGTGCGGGGAGATGGATGATTCTGACTGGAGAGGTCAAAAGACCTCCTCAACCGGTCTCTCTCGATCCAGCCGGCCACGCAGAAGGTGAGCAGACACATCGGCCGCTAAGACCTTGTCGAACCTCACACCATGAACCTGGGCACCCCTGTTAAGTGGCGGATACGTTTGCCCAACCACTGCGTGGCGGGCTGGATCGGAAGAGGCTGATTGAGGGAGGCCTTTTGACCTCTACAGCCGGATTCTCCCGACCCTTCACCGTGCACCGCAGTGTGAGGAATAGATTCATTCGTCCGTCACTCCTGGCCACACTGACCCCCAGATTCCTACCCACCCCTCATACCTTTTTCCTTCCCATATCTTCTTCTCCTTCCTTTCCCTTAAAAAACCCTCCACACAGCATCCTCAAAGATGAAATAGGCCCCTAGGGAAATTGTTTCCCTCGGTGCCTCCTGTGTGGAGCTAATGTAAAAAAAAAAACGTCGGGAACCACTTTGGGTGACCTATAGCAGAGGTGTTGGTTATTAAAAAAATGGTTTTCGGGGCGACGGTTTCCGCCTGCCTCGCAAAATAACTACATTGCAATACTCCGACGGGTTCATTTTAGAACCCGTTCTCTCCTTACACAAATTCAGAAGTAGAAAATATTCACAGGTAAGTACACAAAATACAAATAAATACAACAGCTCACGTATGTTCCAGATATTTTGATTAAAAAATGTTACCTTTTAATTAAAAAAAATATCCGTTTGAGTGAGTACTTTCTTCTCCTCTGTGACGTCCCTATTGATGATAGCCAACTTCTAATTGGAATAAACTTGTTAAAGACCCGACTACCAGACTCCCAAAATCGTCACCTTTCTGAGAGTGTAGTCATCCTTTATACCAAACACGTATCGATTTGTTTTTCTATTTTATCATTCAAAACTGCTTTTATAGTATGTCAACAGGTATTTTTTAGTCAACATATTATGTAATAACATGGTTAAATCAATAGAATAATATAAATATATAAATAGCAGTACAAGCGTTATTATATAACACACAAGTAAAAATGAACAGTCACATCAATAGTAAGTATAGATATAATAAGTTGATAGGTTTAATTCCTTTTTATTAATTTCTAAATAAAACACTTGTGTTGCAAAGTTTTTTTTAACTAAGAAACGACATTTATGTTTATTAATATCACTTTGAATGGTTTTTTTCTAACAATCAAATAATAGAATAACAAAACAAATGACAATCGATGATTGCATTCTAATTGACATTATAGGATTCAAATTTAAAGGGAATATATTTCCTTTACATAGATATAGGTAGGTACATGAGATATTATAAAATTATTAGTCCTAGTGTGAATTCTAGTTAGCAATAAAAGGGATTCAGTAGGGCATCAATTTAAATTGTCTGTATCTATTAATAGCAATTTTCTCAGGTTGTATTTGACTTTGGAAGTAATGGTATTATTTTTTTTCAGTGTTTGCAAATACACTTTGTTGTGTCATTTTTAATTAAATTAAAACCAATCACTTTGTAAAACACCACTTAGTTAATCAAACTTATCTACGTGTTTCAAAACCAAAGGTTTCTTCATCAGGAAGTACCTTATAAACGGAAAATTTGGTTTTGAACAGGGCCTTTTAATTCGATTTTAAAATATAAATAAAACAAGTTGTGTATGAGATATCCACTCAATTTTTCAATTTAATTGAAAATATATTTTATGGCAATAAGTGTGGAATATAACGTGGTGAAAATGTCCGCCGCAACTTTGCTTGGTGGGGGTTCAATTTTCGATGACTGGCTGAATTTGCTTGATGGCGTTTTATATGTTGACTTTGAGGGCGTCAATTGTTTTTTTTTACATGAAAACCGCACAAGAGTCCCAACTGTTCCCGTCTGGAGCCAGTGAGACTGTGGCATCTCCAATTGGGGTATGTTGTGAGGCTTGTAAGTTGTTGTGAGGATGGGAAGGAAATAGGGAAGAGGAATGTGGGGAAGTACCTGGCTATTCAGATTTTGTCACCAAACATGGCTAAAGCCATTTCAAGCAACGTTTCAATTCTGAATGGTGGTCTTACAGGGCGATACTGAGAGTATCTTCCACTCGTGCCGCAAATATACTATATATTATTTTAACTGAATAAATGGTGAAATAACACAAATTAGTCAAATAAAATTTAGACAAAAGACGCAATGTTACTTTGTTTGAACCACTTGTATATTTATTTAAAGTCGACCGGCTTCGGAACGACCGTTCCTTCCTCAGGGCAAACGCATACTGATTTGCCAATTACAAAATAGTGGGTGGGAAAAATGTATTATTACTAAAGATCGTGGTAGGGTGGAGGCGTTGCTAGGGATTAATGAAGAGTAGTTGGGGGAACATATCCATGATTGATTGGGCTGTAAGATAATATTTTTTGTTTATTGATAATAATAGTTTCATTATTTTTAAGGGTTTTTGTTATTTCCAAGGCTTCCTGGCAAATAAATAAAATTGATTTGCCAAGCCGGGATTCGATCCAGCGACCTTCGGATTGCGAGTCAATTGCCTTACCGCTGGATTACGCCGGTCGCGGTTTGCGGTTTATTCGCATAAACCTGGGGTTTAAGACAGCCCTAAAGCCCGATGTTTTAAATTCCTCTCTTATTGCAACAAAATATACTTTCAAATATTTTTTTATGGATATCTCACATACAACTTGGGTTATTTACGTTTTAAAATCGAGCGTCCACTTTGATTAAATAAGTGGAGTTTAACAAAGTGATTTGTTTTTATTTAATGAAGGTATTATTTTCATTTGTCATTGTAGTTTACAAAGTATTTTGGAAGCAGTAGGTAGAGTTTTATTTAATTAATTAATAATGGAACTCAAAGTTCTCGTTCTAACATTTGATATGTAGGCGTCTACTAATATCTACAGCTCAAACTGCTGACTAAAATCTATGAGAACCAAAGTGTGGACGAATATCTACAGCATTTGCAGAGGTTGGATTTGCAATTATGTATAGAATATTGGAATAACGTAATAATAATAATAATAATAACGTAATAATAACGCATACGCCCGTATGCAGTTTAAAAAACTTAATTTATTTATGTATGTATGTATGTAAAAATCCCTAATATCGGACTATTGGACACATTTAGCTGATTATTAAAGATTTGGGTTTTTGTTTAACAGCTTGCTTTATTTCGAGTGCTTCTAAATTATTTAGTCTGTTACCATGACCATTTCCATGTCAGTTAGGTTAGGTTAGGTTAGGTTAGGTTAGGTTGTGGTGCCGTGTTTTTCGAAATAAATAAATATATTTGTTTTATGACCTCCACGTTTGTTCAATAAATTATTGTCCTCGTAAACAGCAAAATACGTAATATTATGCACTTCAACGTACTTTAAACGTTTAAGCCTTTACGTAATTAGTAATTTCCGTACAAGCTCTTGCTCAGCTGCCCTCTGTAGATATTAGTCCACACTCTGAAGTTCGTAGATATTAGTCCAACATATGAGCTGTAGATATTAGTATCTGGAGTCTTTAATATAGCAAAGCTCGGAATTTCAGATACAGCTTTTGGAATGACATTGCTGAGTTTAACACAATTTGAATATATTATGACGATAAAAATATTTCATATTTGCAGCGGAAATTAACACAAAAAACCACTTGTAAAACATGAATTTCAAGAGCCATGAGGTTTTTAAACGATACACGATGAACGCATAAATTATTGTAGAACTTATTACGTAGGCGTTAATTCATTTTGCGATGTCCTTAGAAAAGCACTTAGGCCGTATAGTCTACAGTTCTACATGATTAAGATTTATTAATCTGAAATGCTCCCGGTGAAACTTCCATGCAATGTCACAGTATCAAATACATTACTCAGCCAGGCAGGATAAATCCAGTTAATTACTAGCCGCTTCATCGGGTACCTGCGCTTTTTGCTTAATTATTACTACAGAGGCTGTCATGCTTCCGAACTAAATATAAAGCTATGGGAAACTAGGTGGAATAATGAGTTTTATTTTTTTTTTCTGTCAGCATCATAATGTTATCTGTTAGCGAGTATTAATTTATTATCGATTTATATCGGGAAACTATTTAACCATTTTACATACGTATATTACCTACCTACAATGGATTACAATATATGTTTTGTTGGGCTAGCCTTACTGAACGATTTCGCTCGAGTTTTGGATGAAAAATCTCTACATACATATCAAAAATTAAAGTCCTCTAACGCGTCTGTCTGTTTGTTCGCGATAAACTCAAAGAATAATGAACGGATTTTCATGCAGTTTTCACCAATAGATAGAGTGATTATTGAGGAAGGAATTATATAATTAGTCAAGGTTTTGTGTAAATTGATTGAAATATATAATACTTAAAAATCTGGCAAGCGGGCGTGAGGATTTTATTTGTATGCAAATTAACAGATGGCCGGGCCAGCTATTAAAGATTAAGCATAAGGCATCTTAAGAAATATATGACAGATAGAAGGCTATTTTAATGCCACATATTAGTTTATACATAAGGTAATCGTGGTTTATACATAAGATGATGGTGGTTTATAATTAAGGTGATGGTGGTTTATACATAAGGTTATGGTGGTTTATGTTTATACATAAGATGATGGTGGTTTATACATAAGGAAATGGTGGTTTACACAAGGTGATGGTGGTTTATATATAAGGTGATGGTGGTTTATACGAAAAAATAAGATGATGGTGGAAATATGTTTGGGACTTAATTTATTGCGTCGACCGAGAAATTCCTGAAAATTTTAATAACTGCTTATCTCATCATCTGTTTGTCTGAAATAGCAAAACCGCTCAACATGAGAGCACTGGTGTAATGAAATTTGAATAGTCGTATAACAGAATAACCAATAGACAAAGCTATTAAAATATCATTACGCCAGTACTCTCCTGCTGAGAGGCTTTGCTGATTCAGACAAACAGGTTCACTTATGCGATGATGGAGGCCTAAATTAGAAGAGGATTAATCCACGATGCCTGGATAGGAAACCGATGCATTTTTTATTTATTTTTTTTTTTTTTATTTACAAAAAGATACATAAATTATAATATATTTTTTACAATAGTTAATTACATAATACATGTATTTGATGTACCCCCATAAATAAGCAGGGCTTGTGTGTATGGGGGGTGAAAATTTCTCCACTCAGTTTCTATCCTGTCCTTAGCTGTTAGTGAAGATTACTTGTTGTATTTGAAATGTTTATTTTTGGCTATATGAGCTGGTGAGCACTGATTTTTGAGCGGATTTATTGAGATTATTTGATAGGAGTAATTGTTTAAAACCAACGATGTTCAAAAGGCAATAAGGGTAAAAAACTATAGTTTGTTTAACCTGAAAACGATGTAAAAAACCTGATTTTATATACAGCCCGTAAAAACCGGAATAGTTTTCTAAAATGGTAGCAATGGTAAAATGGTAACAATGGTAAAACTGAACGATTTTTTGCATGGCGTGAGCTCGTTTGTGAGTTTCATGTTTTTTTAGGATCTAAAGCTCACGCACAATAATGCCAACCCAACGAAAAAATGGATCTGAAAGGAAGGCTGTAAAGAACATTAAAAATACACAAGTAAATGCGTTTTACATAGATACAGTAGATACTTGCTGGGGAAAAAAATCCCAATCATCGTGAATCAAATTGACAATCGTCGAGTAAATAAATTGGTTAAGAGGAACTGCTGCGCAGCCTTTTACAGAAAAAATAATTTTTGATTTGAGGCCAAAATACCCAACCAAATTGAATAATTATTTTTTTAAACAAAAGATGAAGAAAGTACGAATATTTACTTCTAAATCACAAAATATAAGCCTTTAAAGATTAACTTTTGAACGATTTTAGTGGCAACTTTTGAATTTTTTTGAAAAATAAATAAAAAAAGTTTTTTTTGGGATAAATTTTAATTTGTACACGAAATTTGTATTCCAGCGTAAATCGGTCATTTGTATATACGATTTTAGATTTTCACGCCAAAAGTATTTTTGTTATTTATTTTTGGTGTGTTATGCCGTGTTGCGCTACCTCCTCCTTTAGCCAACGTTTCAGACAGCGTTACAGAAGTAGTGTATAAACTCAGCTGTTCCGAATGAGACTAGGTTTACAGAGCGGACGATCCCCAAAAGGATATCAGAACACTTTCGAGCATGTAAACTTGGCATCCCTGACAAATCGGCAATCGCCGAGCATTTGCTTGAAACCGGCCATTACTTTGGATTTGTTCCTGAAGTCCTGGGAAGACCTTATAGAGCACGCCTAATTATAGAGGCAATTGAAATTCTAAAAATCCTATTAACAGTAATAGAGACGACGGAGCTAGCAAAACGAAGCACAACACGGAATAACACCCCAAAAATAAATAACGGTAATTTGTAATGTAAATTAACCGCCATTGTATTGCTTTTTTAATATTTTTTTTATATATATCATCTTGTTTTTGTAATAACTGGAGCAAACAATTTTTTTTAACTCACAAATGATTGCCAAAGTTACCTCTAACATTATGAAAAAATGATTTCTATTATTTAAAACACAAATAAATAAAGTAATACATACCCGTACTTAGATACCTACATAACTTTTGATTAAAAAAAATAATTGTTCAATTTAGTTACGTACATATTTTGGCCTAAAGCCCAAAATTAAGTTTTGTGTGAAAAAGGCAGAGCAGTCGTTCCTCTTAAGAAGAATATTTCTGAACGCAAAAGACAGTTTCGATAGATATTTGAGGCAAACAAAGCGATTTCTGCCTTATTTACTACGGTTATAATACATCGCCTATGGGATCGATACATTGAAAAGTAGTTGATTCCACCAGAACATAAGTCGCCTCTAGCTTGAATTACCATTAATTCACATTGCATACGCATTGGACGTGCCAACCGTCAAAAACGTCTTGTAAAACAGTTCCAGGAAGCTACTTCGTATAATGGATGTACCCTCCATACGCTCGTATGCACATTGTTTAAGACAATTTGCAGTTATTTACACGTTTATTATGCACGGCGTTGCAGTGCATTATCATAAAATTACACTATGTCCTAGCGTTAAATTCCTCCAGGGTGCCGGTAGAAGTAACATGGTGATTTTTTTAACATTTCTCATACGTTCTGTTTACATAGCGGATCCATAAATTGTATAAGCTAGTTCCAAATTGCAAGGTCCGCTGATGGGACGACCACCGCTCTGACAGTAATGATAGGGTAACTTCGGTTCAATTAGCTTCCGAGGTCCGTTTTCCTAAGACCCTGGCGCAGTGCGTGCTTCGGTCTAACTACCTCGCTTCTACCAGAGTGTCTGATCGCCTGGTCTCTTGTTATAACAATATTAAAACTATACACGAATCCGACTCTGTACTTACACACGATCATATACTGTCAGGTGCAGTGATTTTCGAAGTGGGCGATATCGCACCCTGGGGGCGCTTGGACATCTGGGTGGGCGGTAATGGAATCAAGGGCCACATAGATGGCACTGAAAGACAGTGAGGGGGCGACTAGTATAATAGGAGTATAATCCTATTTTTTTACACTAGCTCCACCAGGAGGCCCTGATTCGTGACAATGCACGGGGTTCAGAACAACCTTGCGGCCACTCTTTGCTATTTTAAAACGCTTATACGAGTTATGCCCGACCACCAAACAAGATAGGTAATTCACAATTAAGTGGTACTCACTACTATTGGGTCTTCTGGCTTGGTTTCCATTTGGTGATAGTCACAGATGTGTCCATAAGCGCTCGATAATTGGGGTTATTTTATAATCCACGATAGAATTCTGATTCACAAGTCGATTCATATAAGAAGTTCACACAAAGCATACGATACAATACGATAGGGTTTACACTTTATGTTACGATAAGATAACACTTCAACGTAGAGCGAAATGTCACGATCCGATGTGTTACGATGGTTAATGACAGACTGGCAATATTGCGGAACTTGACTCCTGTCTACCGTGTAGGTAGGTACACTTAATGTGCGGAATTCCAAAATCTGAATTCCTCCGATCTGCTAGGCCGATTGGAACACAAATACGAATGAAACCCATCAGCGTTATGAAACAGGCCCTTAAGAAAAACATCCCTCTGGGTCTGTATTATTTTTGGGGATGCTGTGTGGAGGGTCTTTTTTTATTGAAAGGAAGGAGTTGAAGTTCTGGAAAGGAAAAAGGTATGAGAAGTGTGGTTAATATGTCCAGGAGTTACGGATGTATGAATTCATGTGGTGGATGGCAATATTTTGCTGGAGAGACCAAAAGGTTTTTCTCAACCTCTCTCGATCCGGCCCTGCTGCCTAGCAGGTTGGCAGGCGCAATTGTCGCCAAGACAAACCTCATCCCACGAACCCAGGAACCCCTACCAAGTCACCAAATGCAGCGAACCACTTGGGTAACCTGTGGCAGAGGTGTTGGTTATTCAATAAATGGTTTCCGGGGAGTCGGTACCCATACCTGCCTCCAAAATTGAATACTTGACTACACAAATAAATAAATAAATTTGCAATGTGAAAATGTACAAAAAGCACGTTTCAACAAATCGGCTGTTAATATGGCAGGTTATTCAATTTTCATGTAAGTCGAAAGAGTGAAAGAATGTTTGTAAAGGAAGGAGTGTGGTAGCTGAAGAAAAGCATAATATTTGAAATTTTGTGTGGAATCAAATAAGTTTTGGAATCTCTGAATTTAGTGTCTAATAATGGGTACCTACCAAGAAAACCTGTGGCGAACAAGTTTATTTTTAATAAATACGAGTATATTCACTTATCGAAGGGTTTTGTCACACTCGAGGCGAAGTAACTGCCCGTGCTTTTAAAAAAAACAGACATGCTTGTCTCTCGTAATCACCAAATAATTACACTGGTGGAATCACCTCCATCTACGAGCACTACCGGCCCATTATTCCACCACGCAAGGACGTGAAATTGCAGATGGTAGATCTAGGGTAAACAGCCACAATTTGAGATAAATGCCTACTATGGAATTTTAAACTACTAGGAACTTTAATAGTTTATATCGGAGTTGAGTCACTGTGTAATTATAATGTACCTACGTAACACGGCAGACAATTAAAAAAAAAGGTAAACTGCATAAAATTGTTTTGGAAGTGGGCAAGTCAGATAGTTAAATAAGAAACTGATTATTGGTTCAGTGCTGTTAACTGGAGACCAATAGTTAAAACATCATAAAAAGACATCGAGTAATGCCCACAAAATTATAGGGGGGTTGAAATGACAAGTCTTGGCCTAAATTAAAGAACATTGGAAGAACAATTGTTTGGTGGTATTGTAGATGTATTCGCTGATTCCCTTTACATTCTAAAATGCAATTTAAACCAACACTTTGTGGAATCCTACAAATTATTGTAACGTGGGTATAATATATTTTACGATTTGATATGTTATTGTAATGTTTTATATTATATTTTGTTCTATGTTATTGTTAAATATTAGATTATTTTAAATATTTCACGGTTTTACGCAAGAATATACAAGTGGTTTTTTCTTTAAAAACTACTTGTATATTCTCAAAAGTTTTTTCACTTTTATAACTTTTAGTATAAATTGTATGTATGTGTAATCCTCGATATCTTAAATATTATTTTATAATCTATGTAAAAGCCTCTACGGGCGTATAACAAAAATAAATAAATAACATAAATGAGACATTTACGGAGTGATATTGGTGTCATGTTAAATAATAAAAGCTTGATTTCACTTGATAAATATTTAAGTTTTATATGTAGATAATATCACTTCGATTACCAGTAGAATTAGATCACATTAGATTTGGGACCTATTGATACAAAAAGCTGTCTCAAAGTTGGTGATTGGTCAAGGTGAAATATTAACGTATTATAGAATTATACTAATGTGTATTAAATAGTTTAATTGTTGCAAGTACATAAGAAGATATAAAAGATTTCACATTGTCAGAATGATGTTCTCATGTGGATGATTTTGACGTACTTGACTTTAACCAGCGATTCCTAATTATTATTTTTAATTGTTAAACTAACGTTTAAGACAAGATTTTTATGCATAGCACAAAGGGTAACAATTATTATAAGCAATAATTATCAGCCTGAAACACTCATCCACGTTGAAAAATCTTCATGTGCACGGGTTCATGTCCCGTTGGCGTCATGTATCTTTTCTCGGAAGATTTTTCAACGTGGATGAGTGTTTCAGGCTGATAATTATTGCTTATAATAATTGTTACCCTTTGTGCTATGCATAAAAATCTTGTCTTAAACGTTAGTTTAACAATTAAAAATAATAATTAATATTTGACAAGTTTAAGTATTTCCCCAATAAATGAAGACATAATTTGTCTCGACGCCACCTAGCGAGGGATTTAACACTAACAGTACCTTTCTCGCAAAAATAAAGTTGGTTGTTTTCAGGTGGAAAAAATATAATAAGCAGTAATTGTTGAATGAACACTAGTATATATTGAATCATTTGGCGGGTATAAGATAAGCCGCCATAGCTCAATTGGGAGAGCAGCTGACCGGCAATCAGAAGGGCACGGGTTCATGTCCCGTTGGCGTAATGTATCTTTACTCGGAAGATTTTTCAACGTGGATGAGTGCTTCAGGCTGATAATTATTGCTTATAATAACAGCGATTCCTAACATAATTTGGAGTAAAAAATGTCAATGAAATTTTGGTCTCCAGTGACATTTTTGATGTTTTTTTTTTCAACTCTAAACATAACAAATCAGTAGGTTTTGGACAGTTAGAGACAGAGTAAAGGGTTGGGTGGCTACTCGGCTGAGTGAGCAAACACGTGTAAGATTTTTTTTGTTTGATTTAGAAGAAAAAAAACTGAAAAACGGTTAAATTTCAAAATCACTAGACATGCTTGGTATTTTGTAGAAAAAACCTTTTGATTCACCTTAATTACTGGTAAGTCATGCACGTCCCTTAACATCCTGTTTACACATTTACAATAATGATCTTCATTTTAAAATATTATTGATATCAACAAGTGGGTTGAAATCAATAACATCAATTATATCAACATCATTGGAAGAAAAGACAATTTGCAAAATTTGGAGCACGGTGTGCGGAATTACTCATATCTATAATAAAAAAACAAGACAAGATAGATGACTAATTCCATACTTTTCAATAATAGTTTCGAAATTCGATCGAAACAGGATGGAAACTGCCCACTAGTTATTAATAGAAATATCCATATAAGGAAGCGTTTAAAATTCAACTTACTTTTTAATGATACAAAGTTACCTAATGTATCCAATAAAAAAAATCCGGTGAGAGTTGATATTCAATTGACAATATAATAAATGGTACACCCGAACACGTAAAAAGCGGCTTCTGTGCTTGTGAAATGACAGTAGCATTAGATATTCCGTGAGAAAAATGACTGAATTCCTCTCCTGAGAAAGAAGCACTTAATCAAACCCGAGAAGACACTTGATTTATTTTTACTAAGCCCGGGAGTTACTTGGCGCGGTGAAGTAAATAATTCGAAACGGAATTTCGTATAGAAAATTTTAATTCAAATGTCCGTTTAAATAGTTTATTACTGGTGATTTAATGTTATTGGGATTCTAGATTTATGAAAATATGTTTGAAACGATTTAATAAGTTTTACCAGGTAAGAAAATAGGCGCCTACTTACCCGGTTGCCCGTTTACTGTTTGTCTCATGTGAAAATTTTTAAATTTAATTAATTATTAATTAATTATTTTATATTTTTTTGAAGTGAAACTTCTTTGATTTGAAATTCGGATGAAACGGAAATGCATCACAAAAATTTATTATTAGTCCTCGGTTCTAATATCAGTGGGCAAGGCGCTTGACAAGTCTTAGCGGCCAGAGAGACAGACATCAAGTGGACGGAGGATCGAATCCTACGAAATCCAAAAAAAAAACATTTTTATTTTTTATCCAATATTCAAACCACTTTAAAATTAACGGGCAAAAGAAAAGGAAGCGGCTTTCTAGTTTCACTTCTACTGCGTGTGAATTGCACACTCTGATATTTTTTTAAGTGAAACTTTTTTAGCACTCGATTTGAAACTCGATGAAACGGAAACGACACTAATAATATACATATACATCCATATGATTTATGTAGCCTGCGAGAGAATGAGGTAGAATGAAACCTTGCCGCGTTGGCCGCTTTGATCAAGAGCTCACTTTTCAAGGTTCCTATTGGTTGAGATTGTGTGGGTAAAGGTATCACTACTACCGCATGTGAACTGCACTCGATTTTTTTTTAATATTCACTTTATGTAATCTAAACAGTCCAATTCATCAAGCGAAGTAAGACATAATTAATTAATTTAGTAACTAACTAATTTAGTTAATAACTAATTTAGACTTAATTAACTTATTTAGTAACTGCTACGTTAGTATATTTCTTTATCAATATTTGTTATCATTCATAAGTTTATTTGTTTCATTATTATTACTTTAAAATATCTATACTACATGTATATCTAATGTTAGTAACTGCTACGTTAGTATATTTCTTTATTAATATTTGTTATTATTCATAAGTTTATTTGTTTCTTAATTTCAAAAAAAAAGTATATCTTATTTCTTTATCCTTTTTTCTGTAATGACACGACTGCCCAATTTAAACACGAGAAATGATTTTCTCTTTTAAATTTGGTAGATTCATTAAAAAGAAATTACTTTATTTGTAATTATTTTTAGAACTTATATTTTCCTTATGTAAATCTGTTATATGTATGTATATTTTAAATAAAAAATAATTTAAAAAGTACTTTGAAATTTTTCTTATTTTATAAAAGAACGCGAAAGAGGGTTAAAACTAACGCTGAACCGGATACAGAATTGTAGATTTTAAAGTATTGTGAACTAGTTTTTGATTTAAGTTCTAGCAAAATATTTTATTTAGCAGATTCCTGAATAATATCAAAAATTTCGGCAATTTGTAAAAGAATAAATAATGAGCTTTTTACGATCCTAGCACTTCAGTAAAAAATAAGATCACTAATCGCCATCGAGGAGACCTACAACAGTCTAATAAAAGTCAAAAGAAAACCGACCAAAACGATAAAATTTATTCACCTCCGGAGATACAAACGGGCGCAATCGCAACCCGAAGGAAAAAAATAGTTTTCGATTTAATTCATTCGGATAAGTTAAGGAATTGATAGATAAGCTTAGGAATTTCTCGTAAAGAAATACTTTTAGTTTTTTTTAACTATACGAGTAGGTACGTATGTAAATTAGGTCATTAATCAGCCAGTTCAGACATTTAATAGAGTACAAGTTCGCTCATCCTCGTAAAAGGTTGTTACGCTGTTTAATGAATATTTTGTTAATTGTTTAAAGTTGAAATCCCCCCGGCCTCCACTAACTCTTTATTGCAGGAAATAATTACCAACTTGACAAACACAAAAAATTTATATTTTTGTTAAATTTATATCTATGTACAGAAAAAAACTATTAATAAATTAGTAAGTTTTGGGACTTGCTATCACCGTAAACCCAGGTGGGTTTGAAGAAAATACCACCCGGCTAAAAAGTTTTTACAGAAATTAAACAAAAACATTTGATTTATAACCTAGTTAACCTTAGTAAAATAGCATTTTTATGCAAAAGGTTAGACAATGTGCACGTAGGTGTAAAATGCATGTTTACAGTGTCATTCTTTTTATTCGTAAAATCTCTTCTGTTACGAACCTGTTTGAGGTCTTAATTCTTTAAAAAACATGTGTTGATAATTTTGTTTCTCTTTTTGGTAAATAAATAATTGCTAATCATCTGGAATACGGAAAAAAATATAAAAAATCATAATAAACTATATTTAAGTTCGTGTTTTAATTTTTGGTTGTAATTTATCTTCACTTCGCTTTAGAAATAAATCTGGCATTGAGTTTTTAACACAATAAAAATTAATCATTGTTTCAAAACTAGCTATAATGCAGAAGACCAAACTATTGCACCACCTACACCAATCACCAAGCTTTGACTGATATACGAGTATATCATTTCAAAGATAATGTTTCAAATTTATCAACTGTTTCCATTGACACGAAACTTCGTTAAAAATCCCATAATTGATTACTGCAAGCTGGCATTTTTATTTTCGAACACTTTACACCTATTTGTAGAACGTCCAGACTTTCTATAATACGGCTGGGTGGTCTGTGATGGCTATTTTTCTATTTTAATAATGTACCAAATAACGGTTGCATTCACCGATATCGCTCAACACGTCAATCTATCATTGTAAGATATTTGGGGTCCACTGGACTTTTAATAATGGGCTTGCCTAGATCACTCTGCCAAACCCGTTACTGTTGCTTCCACAGAGATGATTTCATTATTCTCTCAAATGGACTATCAGGACTGGATCTAGACGTTGCCTAAAAAAGCCATGACTCGGAGCTACAACGTTTGAGTTTCAGACATGCAAAAAAACTTTTGTTAAGTGAGACGTAAAATTACATGGCGATGCTTTAACTTATAATATAAGCGGCTGGGCAGAAAAAAAATACTTTCTCTGTTGATTCACCCAAATAATTTTCTTTGAAAGAAGATGGTGATATGTAATTACGAATGTTGGAGAGAGCACGCTAATATTTAAAACGACAAAATTGAAGCGAAAATTGTGAAAACGTTTAATAAAACACGACTCGTTTAAAATAGAGCAAAAACCTCGTGAGGGTTGTCTTAAACAGCATTCAAAGAAACACTGTGATTTTTTTCATACACATAACTTGCAAAATAACTGAAACAAACGTGTTTACAATAATTGTCGGAGCATATTTTGCGATTTTTTTCTATCGAGGAAATTTCATATGATTTGCTTTTTACGTTGGGAATGTATAGATATCATCTTAAAAAATAACATATATTTTTTTAAGAGCTTAAAAATTTCAAATGTTTAAGGGAGATATGTAAGAAATCAGTAGAAATTCGGGTGGCAGAGGCTTAAGGCGAAGCAATAATAGTGTAAGGCTAAATAATGTGTTTTTGTTTTGAAAATTAGACCGCTTGTATGTATTTTAGTTGTTTAATTAAATTCTGCAAGTAGAACACGTACGAGCCTTTGAAGTAATAGAGTATTTTTTTGATTAGTCTTTTTATAAACCCAGAAAAAATAAATTATTAGGCCTATAAAAACTGCTTTAATGTTAAAAAATTTCTGCTTACACATACTCGCTTTTGGTAATAGTTTTATTATATAAAGTGGAACATTAGATTCCTTAGAAAATGGTCATAAAATATTTTAATATTTACGCCTGCATTTCGCAAAATAAAATGAAATGCGCTTTTTGGCGATGTTTATTTCTTAAAAAATCAAAACAGGCGGTTAGTGTTAAACGGAAAATTAAACCTTATCGCCACCTACATAAGGAATGTTATTATTAGCTGCCTGTTTCAGAATTTTACAGTGGTGCCTCGCCCTAATACTAGTAATCATAATACATAAAGTCGGCATCTATACGGTTTATGGTACAAAAAATCATTGTGTTAATTAAAAGAATTTTGTTATGGTGGGTCGACCCAGGTCAAATGCATAAACTTTTATGCTACCGAAATTATAATATTTCATCATAGCATTTATTTGCTAACTAATGGAAAATCTATGATGCAGACTTCACCAATCCTATAACTTTACTTAATATCACTGCCAATCCACTTGCATGGATTTCATAACGACTTGGAAAAAATCGTATGGATAGATCTTTTTACTAACATTAGGAAAATGTTAGTAAAATTTTTAGAAATGTACAGTTTTTTTATTTTTAAATAAATAAATCCATTATTTGGGCTGTTGCATTGGGGTGTTATGTTATCTGCCGGATCTGCCCTGATGATGGACACTGCAACAATGTCCGAAACGTTGGCTAAAAAAAGAGGTAGCGCGACACGGCATAACACCCCAAAAACAAATAAAGAAAATACTTTTGGCAGTGAAAATCTTAAAAAGTGTCAGATAAGAGTTGTGTCAAAATAAATGCACGCATTGACTTTTTTTAAATGTGAATACCTAAAAAAAGTTCCGACTCCTCCCATCTGGAGCCAGTGAGACTATGGTATCCCCAATTGGGGTACGTTGTGAGGATGAAGGTAAGCGGAGAGGAGATGGAGGTGATCTAGGAGGTTTTGGATGGAGTCAGTTAAAAGGAATGTGGGAAAGTACCTGGCTATTCAGATCTAGTCATCAAACATGGCTAAAGACATTTCAAGTAACGTTTCAAATATGAATGGTGGTTTTACACCAGGGCGATACTGAGAGTATCTTTACTCCGGAATGTGACGCAAATATACCTTATAACATTTTAAATGACAGCCGGCGTAGTCCAGCGGTAAGGCTCTTGACTCGCACACGAATGTCATGGGATCGAATCCCGGCGTGGCAAATATTTTTTATTTTTTATTTTTTTTTTTTATTATTTATTTAATTACAGAATACATTTTGTACAAAAAAATTTGAGTAGACCCACAAAGCTGTCATATGACAGCTTGTCTGCAGGTTCTAACAATTTAAACATTCTTAATATTAGATCTAAGAAAATATTTGTAAATACATTTATAGTTTTAAGGAAACATTAGAATAGATCACATAGTAATATTGGATAATTTAACTTAAAATCATAAATATATAAGATATTTCAATATACCTGCCTAATAACAAGATATGTAGGCAGCTATATTAAGATATTCAAAGATACATGGAGTTTTCACTCATTAACCATAGTTTTATCATTTTAGGACATAGTCTCTCATTTTTTTCAAGTTTTATTTGATTAATTTGTGTTATTTCACAATTTATTCATTTAAAATAATATACAGTATATTTGCGGCACGTTCCAGAGTGGAAGATACTCTTCCATCATTCAGAATTGAAACGTTGCTTGAAATGGCATCAGCCGTGTTTGGTGACCAGATCTGAATAGCCAGGCACTTCCCCACCTTCCTCTTCCCTATCTCCTTCCCCTCCCCAATACCTTCAGCCTCACAATATACCCCAATTGGGGATGCCAGTCTCACTGGCTTCAGACGGGAGCAGTTCGGTATTCATATAAAAAAAAATTGTAAAAATACAACTCAATCGAATAAAATTTATCTGCGTACGCCAGGATTTTAACCCGCGATTTCCGGATCGCCAGTCTCGACCACGGAGGTCGTCTGTACTTCTTCAAGAGAAAACATCAAATTTAATTGTAGCCTACCTATCAAAGATATTGTAAAAATTTTGTCTTTGGTAGGTACCTATTTCCGTAATATTTTAAACCTGTTAAGATTTTGTCAGGCATCTTTATTGACTTTAGTAACAAGTATGAAATAATTTAGTCTATTTAATTGTGATAAATCAACACAGCATTCAAAACATTTGAAATTCCAAGGTCAAATAGTTAATTTGATAGAGATAAGAACTCCATTTAGGTTGAATGAATAATTAATTCGAATATTTCGAGATGAAATCTAGTTGTCTCATCCCGGTACCATGTGCAGAGGTCCGCACTAATTTGTTCTCTCTGGGGGTCTCAAATTTCTGGAGTCTCATTTATAAAAAAGTGATTTGTACAATTCATCTTGGAAGAGGTTTTGTTCCGCTCATACGATCGAGCGGTTTATTCATATTAGTTACTGTGTAAAGTTTAGATGTATGGCGATTGGCTAGGAATACTATTACCTACGGACAGCGGACTAAGATAAAATTCATCTAACAATTCTGTCACTTGGAAATTTCATTAAAAAAAAAACATTTGAGAAATATCGCTACGACTTATTTTTAACCAAGGACCAGATTCAAGGAAACCATTATTAAACTACAGAAGCCAACATTTATGAAAATCTCATTTACGATTCGATACGATACGAGGGTAAAAAATATGAAGATGTTTTGAATAGTATAGAAAATTTAGATGGAGATGAAAATTTTGCTGAAAAAAAAATTATTGTGATAAATCAATTTGGGAGGTAATTATGGGTATCGCCGCCTGAGGAGCCATTTACTAGATATCTGACCTGCCCCTGCCATATAAACCCTAGTGGTTTGTTACGTTTGGAGACTTGAGAGGCTGGTATGGAGCGACTCTTTGACCTATCGAATTGGCATCTCGTTCGTTCATTACTTCTGGACACACTGAAACCTAAATTCCTCTCCAACCCTCGTACCTTTTACCTTCCTTTTTTATTTTTTTATTTTTTATTATTTCTTTTTTCATAAACATATAAACGTATATTTTTTCAGGTATACAGTTTTTCAAGTTTTCGACTGCCACACTAGGCACATGCCTGTATTATGGTAGTCGAAGTATGTATATCTATAATATAAAAATGAATCGCTGAATGTGTTGCTAAGCGCATAACTTTCGAACGACTGCACCAAATTGGATAATTCTTTTTTTTTGTGTGATCGTTATTGTCAGGACAGGGTTTTTATAAAATTTCCGGTGAGCTCTGGCATTACGAAATTTGTATAAAAAAATTGCTATTGGTGGCACGCGAGGTTTGAAAACTGAATGTATGGAAAGTGGGAGGGAGGGAGAGATGTGGGAGGAAGGATGTATAGGAGGGTGGAGTGGCAGGGGGGAGGGGGGGAAGTGGGGGGGGAGGGGCAGGGGAAGGGGGATGGGAGAGGGGGGGAGGGGGGAGGGGTGGGGGGAGGGGGGGAGGTGGAGGGGGGGGGGGTAGGGAGGGGGGGGGAGGAGGGAGGGCGGAGAGAGGGGAGGGGGGAGATGAAGGAGACGGAGTGGGAACCCCCCTTACACCATGCGAGCGGAACCGCGGGAAAAAGCTAGTATAATTATAATATGTAGTGATTGCTAGTTCGTTTTAATACCTATTGATTTCATTATTTTCTTTATTTAAATGTTCTGTATCCAGATGGGTTTTTACGAGATTACTGTATGATACTGAAACACGGTTTTTATACTAAAAAAGATAAAGATAATATGAATGGTAGATACATAGGTAAATTTACGTTAAAATAATGTATTACAGTAAAAGAGAAAGTTTTTAAAGTGGGTGGCGTAGAAATAATAATAATAAATTTACAGGTGACGTATGACGGTCTGATCGACTGCGATTAATAAATAATACGTGACTAAGTGCATGTTACAGAAATTGAAAAAGAATGAGAATAAGTTTGTGTATTATAAATAAACTTTAACTTTGACTTGTTCTTCCACCTTTACTGAAAAAATATCCATACAGCATTCCCAAATATGACAGAGGGCTTGTGGGAAATTATTTTCATCAGGGCATTCTGTTTATCCTGGTTAGTGTAAAAGAAATCCACTAAAAATAATCATTGGTGGTTCATAATATTCTACTTCACAGATCCGAAAAATATTTTTTTATAGCAAATATCTCACAAATTTCTAGATCTTTAGAAAATTGGTAATATGCACTTACAACTGATTTCAAACTCGTTTCAATAATTACATAGATTCCATTTGCCTGTTCCAATCACCAAAATTAAATTGGTGAGTTGAAATATGTCGCCTGTCTCAAAAAATATTATTTACACACGACACACATTTTGATAAATCCTCTTTCAACTTTAGATACCTACCACTGAATAACTAAGTCCCAGCGGAATCCGGTTTTCAAATATCTAAGGCAGAACTAATCTTCATTTTTTCTGAACTCTAAATACCTTTTTTTAAATACTGTTGGATCCATCTGAGACGGACACTCATAGATTTGTCAAGATTAAAAAATATACATAAGTTAAGTTGGTTTGACTATGTGACTAAAGTTGAACTTTTAAATAGGAATAGCGCAGTCAATATTTATTCTCTCCACGATAGATTTGTCAATGTGTCTTTATCAGCCAAATGATGGTTGTTATTTCTTAAACCGATCAAGATAACCACAGTTTACCACGAAAAATCTGGGGTTTAGTTGAAATCAATTAATTATTTAACAGTCATAACATGTCTCTTCATAAAAGTCAACACAACCATATTGAGGAGCATACGAATAATGATTTACATTCAGATACAGAAATGTACATTATACTTAACACTTTGTAATTGTATTCTAAATATAAAATAGTTAATTATTATTTTTAATTTACAAACTTACGTTTAAGACAAGATTTTTATGCATAGCACAAAGGGTAACAATTATTATAAGCAATAATTGTTACCCTTTGTGAAAAGATATTTGCCGCCAACGGGAAGTATCTTTTCTCCGAAGATTTTTCAATGTAAATGAGTGTTTTAGGCTGACAATTATTGCTTATAATAATTGTTACCCTTTGAGCTGTGCATAAAAATCTTGTCTTAAACGTTAGTTTATAAATTAAAAATAATAATTAATATTTAACAAGTTAAAAGTATTTCACCAAAAAATGTAGACATAATTTGTCTGAGAGATTTAGTACTAACAATACCTCACAAAAATAAAGTTGGTTGTTTTCAGGTGGAAAAAATATAATAATCAGTAATTGTTGAATGAAACACCAGTATATATTGAATTATTTGGCGGGTATTAGATAAGCCGCCATAGCTCATTGGTCAGAGCATCCAACCGGCAATCAGAAGGACACGGGTCCCATTGGCGGCAAGTATCTTTTCTCGGAAGATTTTTCAATGTAAATGAGTGTTTCAGGCTGACAATTATTGCTTATAATAATAAAATAGTTAGTTTATTCTTAAGGATCGTTATTTACACACCATTTTCTAAGCATTTAAAATTGATTTTGTATAAATGTGAATTAAATCTTAACGCACAATTACTGAATTTTGAGTTATAATCTACATTTTCTGTCGTCCAGACGTAAACTTTCTGATACTCGTATATTGCTTCTACATAAAATTATACATGCATCAGTTGATACACCAAACATTTTATTCCAAATTAATTTCAATACTCCATCAAGAAATTAAAGAAGGTTGAAAGATATTTTTCAATTATTACAAATTCGAAATTTTTAACTCATAAAGTTAAAAATTAAAATAAATATTCATCCTAGACTTCCGGAAAAGTCAATAGATGTCGCATATTAAAAATAAAATGGATAAAAAGGAAAAATTTATCCAGACACTATCTAGATTTAGTAGCCTTTAGTTTTGAATCTTGCAATCATATAAGCAGCCAATAAAATACGCATTAAAAAAATGGAGATAATGTTGGTGGTTCTTAGTCGAAGTATGATACAGTTAAAAATGACCGAATTGGATAGTGACACCTTAACTCATTTGGTAGCGCAGCGGCCCGGAAAGCCGAAGGTCTTGAGGTCAAGTCCTACAGGTCCTAAAATCATTTTATGATTTTTCTGTTTCCAGATTTTCGATTGAGTTTCGCTAATATTGTCTTCATTTAATTGAATATTATAATTTAAAGTTTTAATCAAAAATTAATTTTAAAAGGTTGTACGTACAGTTACAAACGGTGACCGGACAACTCAGAAGCACCTCAGAAAGGTTAATAAAAGTGATGATAATATTTTTTTGAAATTGGTTAAAAAGGTTAAGTTGGGTTAGGGTTACCGGCTATTTTAAAATAAATTTTTCATAGCTTTTAATGACCTTTTTGAGGTGTTTCTGAGTTGGTTTCATTCAGAGTTGGCTTGGAACCGTTACAAACATACATAAATACCATACCTATTTTAAAATAATTGTATTTATTTTTATATATATATATATATTTTTTAAATAGTAACTTCTCCCACCACTTGTTATTGTATTGTCTATTGGGTCTTATTTATCTATGCTTGTCTGTTCTTATATATTATGTCGCCATTTTCAGAATAATAGTTGGTATTACGATAAAAAACCTTTTTGTTTCGCAACATCTTGATATTTTTATTTTGTATGAAATAGTGGTTTTAAACAAAGTTTTTTTTTAATTAGCTTCACACAGGAGGCCTTAAGAAAAATAATTCCACTCAGGGCCTATTTCATCTTAGGGGATGCTGTTTGGAGGGTCTTTTCGGGGGAAGGAAGGAGGGGAAATTCTGGGAAGGAAAAAGGTATGAGGGGTGGGTAGGAATTTCCACTGCAATGCAAGGCAATGTTGGAGAGGCCAAAAGATCTCCCTCAACCAGTCTCACCACGCTGATGACGGCAGATACATCCGCCGCCAAGATCAGGACACACCTGACCCCCCATGAACCCGGGCACCCTTACTAAGTCACCAAACGTAGCGAACTCTTGGGTGACCCCAGAGGTGTTGGTTATCGAATAAATGGTTCTGAGGCGGCGGTACCCATATCCGCCTCCCAAATTGAAAATTTGGAGGAGGTATGGGTATTTAATATTATAATTTTTATTCAATTTATAAGAACTTAAACTAAGAACAAGCAAAAAAAAAATTATACGTAAAAACGGACGAAAGGAGGAAATTCTGAAGTGTTTGTTTTGTTAGAAATACGCAATTAAAAATACAATATGAAGCTAATAAACACTACTTTAATTCAGACATATCCAAGTACTTATTATAAATAATGATTGCCTTAATCCCGTCACTCCACATTCAATTACTTTGATTTACGACTTTTTGATTTGATGAATAATTTCTCAGTGAAAATATTATTACGTCGACGATTTTGCCCCGTCAGTAACACTTTGATGCCTGATGGATGTTTTATAAATTGAAATAGAATGGTCCAAGACTCTAAGATGTCTGCGCCGACCTTTGGATAGTTCCTGTCTTCAGACCAATCTGTTTGATGATAAGTCTCAGTCAATACTTAAGATGAGATTTTTAAATTGACGATGGCATTGAAAGGAGTTCAAATTGATAGATGTTTTAATAATAAACATTTTTTTCTAATCTATAGTGATAGACAAATATTATTAGCTCTCAACAAAAGGTTTCGATGAAATAGAGTTGTGAAAGTGAAATGTAATATATTGTCAGACAGATTTTTTAAGGAGTTGTTTGCCTATGGGCTTGATTGCATTTTGGATTTTGCTGACAATATTATTTACTGTTTTTACGGTGCAAATACGTTAAAATAGAGAATAAACTTTTATTTATATAAAAATAGAATTATTATGAATTTAGGTGGGGTTTAGCCCGAAGATTATATACCTTAAATAGATTGAAATTTTCACAAAGAATATACCACATTTTTAACTAAAAGTTCATGATTTGGGACTAGTCGCTTTCTTTTTGTATATTTTTCACTACACATACGTGAATACCTGACGAGTTTCCCAGCTGCTCCCGTCTGAAGTCAATGAGACTATGGCATCCCCAATTGGAGTGTATTTTGAGGCTGAAGGTAGTGGAGTGGGGAAGGAGATAGGGAAGAGGTAGATAGGGAAGTACCTGGCTATTCAGATCTGGTTACCAAACACGGCTAAAGCTATATTAAGCAACGTATAAATTCCGAATGGTGGTTTTACACCGGGGCGATACTGAGAGTGTCTTTCGCTCTAGCACGTTTCGCAATAATATCCTATATTATTTTAAATGAATTAATTGCGAAATAACACGAATTAATAAAATATAATTGATTAAATTAGAATCGGATTGTGAGCTTTCCGCTCGACCACGGAGGCCGTCAAAATTAATGCAACATTTTAATTAGAAAATCTAAAATCTTACCATATTCGGCAATATTTTTTTCTGATTGTTCTGATTCAAATTTTCCATTGAAGTCGCTAATATTGTCTTCAGTGATTTATAATTTGAGGTTTTACTCACTGTTAAAATAAAAATAAATGTTTATCTTCTTATTAGTGACTAAACTTCATACATCTTTCTCATCCGCTCTTTCTGACAATGATTTCAATATTCCATTTTAACTACATCAAAACATGAAATGTTTTCTGTGTTACCCAACACAAACACAAACAAACTGTGTAACACAAACAAACAAATTCAAAACCATTTAAAAATATGTCCGACTTGTAAAATCCCAGCTTCACGTCAATAATTATAACACATTAACTTCTCATATTTATCAGTTTAAAAAAAGGTGCAAAACAAATCTACATGAGAAACAGACTTGCGTGTATCATTATTTTATTTAGTCGACTTATAAATATGGTCATTGGATGGAAACTGTCCGCTGCACTCGCAGCACTCGCCTCAGGTGTGCGAACTCATTTCAGACAAGGAGATAGCAATCAGGAGCAACCGTGTACAGATTAGACTACCTCCAACGTTAATTAAGTATACATAAAATCATTAACATTTTCTTCCATTTCCTTCTCTACCGGTCTTCTATCCAGGGGCAGACTGTCCCAATGTAATATTTCAAATTTCCCAAAGGTCGACGACTAGTTTTCTTTTTTTTTTCGACCTGGAGTAGTGATGGTCAAAAACAAAAATGCTTAGATAGTGGAATATCTGGACGGTATTTAAAATTCGGTGATATATTTTTTTTACATTTTCATTAAAATATTTTACCTCGGGGCCTGCGTCGTCTAAGATGCTGTGTGGAGGGTATTTTTAAGGAGAGGAAGGAGTTAACGTGGGAATTAAATCATTTCCTAGACTAGCTCAAGTGAGAAACTCAAGAACGAGTCGTAGAAGCGACCCGTTCTCACGGGACAAATGTCAACCGTGTAAATATGTTTAGCGCGAGTTTGGCGTGTTTCCCAATTACGCACCGATGCCGAAGGGATTAATGACGCCAGTTCCTCAGAACTTCTTTCATTGTAATACCGGTAGAACAAGGAAAGTATAAGTACCTACCTGGCACCTGTGCTCTAAAGATTGCAATCCGCTTATTAAGAAAGGGGAATCCATCAAACAGACCGCCCGTCTCCGCACAGAGTCGAAGGGTTTTTTCAGGTATTTTGGAGCACCAGAACAGAGGCGGTTGCCAAATTCAACAGTGAGGCGCGCCTGCGATTTGTAAAGGGTCAACAGTTTTGTACTATTAGCATCTACGGGACCTGTACAACTGTACAGTACCTACGCCCAGCATCAAGCTTAGGAGTATCAACGGAAGGCATGTTGAAAAGATTGCTTCTATTGAAGAAAACTAGATTTTCATTTCGATCTCTTTTAGACGTAATCAGACATGATTGGGTCATTGAAAAATTAAATTCGACTAGGTTATTCTTATCCCACGAGGAAACTCCCACGAGGTAACTGCCCATTATTTGCTTGAAAGCTCTCCGAGCTGTTGGAGTTTGTGTACCCTTTGGGGGTCTGTCAAACAAAAAGGTATCGTGGACTGTACTATCATCCGCGTAATAATTAATTGGTGCACGCAAAAAAAGATCATTGATACGCGACAAAAAAAAAAGTCGGAGGCAGAACCATTCCCTGTGGGCCAGCATTTATGCCATGCCAGCATTTATTGAATGTGAATACGAGGTTAAACCATCAGCATCCGACTGAATCGACCTCTCCTTTAAAGATTCGGCAATCTCCGTACACAACGGTGCTAGATCATATGACGACATCTTTGGTCGAGGGGTAAGGCTCTCGACTAGCGATTCGGAGGTCGTGGGTTCAAATCCTGGCGTTCTCTAATAAATTTTATTTGATCAATTTGTATTATTTTACAATTAAATAATTTAAAATAATATATGGTGCATTTGCGGCACGTTCCATAATGGAAGATACTCTTTGTATCGCTCTTGTGTTAGACTACAATTCAGAATTGAAGCGTTGCTTGAAATGACTTTAGCCGTGTTTGGTGGCCAGGTCTGAATAGCCAGGTATTTCCCTACCATTCTTTTCCCTATCTCCTTCCTCTTCCGACTACCTTCAGCCTCACAATTAACAACGCCTTCAGTCTCACTGGCTCCAGACAGAATCAGTTTGTATTCTTATGAGGTATTCACGTAAAAAATAAACAATACTTGAGTAATAAGAATACGGACAAAAACATATACATAAAAACAGAACATGACCAGGACCTTGACAGAACTTAACTTTGAAATTTGATGATTTGGTCTAATTCTGTGAATCAACCCGTGGCGTCTTAGAAGTTAATTCTGTATGTTTTAATAATTTGTTGTATCCAAGCTATGGTTATTTAAGATGGTTACTGAAGGCCATTACTTATGGAATACATTATTATTTTTAATTGTTAAACTAACGTTTAAGACAAGATTTTTTATGCATAGCACAAAGGGTAACAATTATTATAAGCAATAATTATCAGCCTGAAACACTCATCCACATTGAAAAATCTTCCGAGAAAAGATACATGACGCCAACGGGACTTGAACCCGTGCCCTTCTGATTGCCGGTCAGCTGCTCTCCCATTGGGTATAAGATAAGCCGCCATAGCTCAATCGGGAGAGCAGCTGACCAGCAATCAGAAGGGCACGGGTTCAAGTCCCGTTGGCGTCATGTATCTTTTCTCGGAAGATTTTTCAATGTGGATGAGTGTTTCAGGCTGATAATTATTGCTTATAATAATTATGGAATACACTTTCTGACAATTTCTGCGATGTAAGTTGAAATATGGGTACAAGTTTGTTTAAAATTAAAAAAAACATCACCTCAACCCACCCACGTCTTCAGATATTATTTTTATTTCCAAGCATATTATTCTTGCAGTATATAATTTGAGAGGTGAAAAAGAGCTTGAAAAGAGAATCAATTTATGATTGCAAGTTCGCCCCATCTCTCCTTGAAGGTATTACATTTGTCTCTTCTCTTTCCCGCGTGATCAAATAGCTAGATTCCAACGCCATTACATATAATCAAGATGTTTGATTTTATCGTAATTATTGCCCCCACTCAATTGCAGAAATAAACCTACTTATTAACTGTCTCCTAGACTTACCTACGGTGTTAAAATCGTTATTTTAATTTCATTAAAATGCTCCTCGGTACATATTTATTTATGTGTTTGCAGAATAATTTTGCAACGATAATTGTACGAAGAGTCCTCGCGATAATTATATAATTGGTTTGAATTTATAATTCCGTATCTTTTATTGATTTTAATCCTGAACATGAAATGTCAAGTGTTTTAATGCCGGTAGTTTTGTAGGAGTTCAAAAGGAAATCGATAAAATTTGTCTAATTGCAAACTTCAAAGTCGATCCAGAACATCACAGTAGATCAATTTCTGATTATTCTATTGACCTTATAAATAATTTTTCAATCTTTGCAAATACACTTTGTGGCGTCATTTTTAATTTAAGTGAAATCAAGTGAAAACAAATAACTTTGTGAAAACACCACTTATAAATTTTATTTGATTTATTTGTGTATTTCACAATTTATTCATTTAAAATAATATATAGTATATTTGCGGCACGTTCCAGAGTGGAAGATACTCTCAGTATCGCCCTGGTGTAAGACCACCATTCAGAATTGAAACGTTGCTTGAAATGGCTTCTGCCGTGTTTGGTGACCAGATCTGAATAGTCAGGTACTTCTCCACTAGCCTCTTCCCTATCTCCTTCCTCTCCCCACTACCTTCAGCCTCACAATATACCCCAATTGGGGATGCCATAGTCCCACTGGCTCCAGACGGGAGCAGTTGGGACTCTTGTGCGGTATTCATGTAAAAAAAAATATATATATCAACATGTTTCGAAAACTAAGTTCTCTTCGTCAGGATAAGATTAATAAAACTGATAAGACCTTATAAATACTTAAAAAAACTACACAATATACGCTCCAATACACATCAATACACATCGATTACGGAAATTTTAAATGCTGTAAAGGAAAATTGTTAATTGTCCTTTATAGAGAGACTTTATTTACAGATAAAAAAGAAAGTTTTTTTTTCAACAGATCATTTCTCTTGTTTTTTGTAGACCTATTATTATGATTTTTTATTATAACATAACACTGAATAGGTCTATCAGAATACATTTTTTGTAACAATTATTACAAGCAATAATTGTCAGCCTGAAACACTCATTTACATTGAAAAATCTCCCGAGAAAAGATACTTGCCCCCAACGGGACTTGAACCCGTGTCCTTCCGATTGCCGGTCGAATGCTCTGACCACTGAGCTATGGGGGCTTATCAAATACCCGCCAAATAATTCAATATATACTAGTGTTTCGTTCAACAATTACTGCTTGTTATATTTTTTCCACCTGAAAACAACCAACTTTATTTTTGCGAGGAAGACATTGTTAGTGTTAAATCCCTCGCTAGGTGGCGTCGAGACAAATTATGTCTGCATTTATTGGGCAAGTATCTTTTCTCGGGAGATTTTTCAATGTAAATGAGTGTTTCAGGCTGACAATTATTGCTTGTAATAATTGTTACCCTTTGTGCTATGCATAAAAATCTTGTCTAAACGTTAGTTTATAAATTAAAAAATAATAATTTACATTTTTTGTAATTTTTTTTAATAAAAGAATTTAATTTATATTCAATTTAGTGTCCAACATCATGATTAACACCTGTGCTCACGAGTATGTACCTACAGAAAACTACCTCTATATTGTGTGTTCTCTCTTTTTGTATGTAAATAATAATAATAATAATATCATAATAGCATTATACCTAGGTCTCTGATTGAAAATTTAGGCGTATTAGATTTGTCAAAGAATTTATATATAAAAATGCAAAAATCGGTAATTTTAAATACATGTAGGATTACAAAAGATTTTTTAATTATTTATATTGAGGGATCAGTAGGATTTATAGGTTCAATTAGGAATTCCACAGAGCCGAACCCTCTGATATGAAAATATCTGGAGTCGGTGAATTATTTTCCCATCTGGTCTCTGGTAGGTTGACATGTTGTTCTTGTATTGTTTTGTAATTATAATACTTATATAGTGCAATTGCATAACGTGGATTGACCAGATGATCATTTGGGAAGTGTGTGAAAGGGTTTAGTTTTTCCTGTGGTGAAAATTAAACCCGGACATTTAAATCTGGTGCGTTCAATTAATATATAATAAATTTGGACAACTTACATAGCGCTGTTTTTGCGAAAAATCGCCTCAAGAGGGCTGTACAAATAAGCATGGGTTTTACATTAGAATTAACTTAACTTAGGAGGCTCGATAACAACTCGTCTTGCAGCTATCAAGCGCATGGATTATTGGAATTCTAGCCCCCCGATAAATTAAATAAAATATCTTTTTATACACGTATTTAAATTTACTTAACTATGTAGGGGGCTCCTATACATAAGCTTACACAATGTATGTTTTTTGATCAATTTAAGTTTATACCCGGAAGATGCTTGTGTTAAGCGAAACCGGTAGGTATTAAATAAATTACATAAATAAATTGTGGTTACAAACCAAGTTACCCTTTTATTTCAATTAATATGTCAAACTGCAAAGTGACTGCTTTCTACCAAAATATAAATAATTCTTATTCAGGTAGATACATCATTATTATGTAACGGAAAAACGATTTTTCTTAAATCTCCACTTCGATCTCATAATATTCCCTGTGATTGATTGCGCAACTTTATCCAGTCCATCTCTCCAATTTATGATACGGCGAATCTAATTGGGATCGGCAGTTGCCTTCATGAAACACGTTCCACGTATTAATTTTATCTTAAGTAATCTCTGAAAAACTTATAATTACTTAATAAAGCCGGGCGCTGAAGCGACTGGTATACAAAATATATCGGGATAACATCTCTAGATGGTACGGAGCTGATTATATAATCTAGAGATAAGTCCTAGACAGTTGTCTGTAGGCTGATGGGAGAGGTGAATATTATAACTTACTACACTGCACATCACAGATATTTTAAATTATATTTTTTTTTAAGTGAAAATTCTGTAGCCCCACTGTGATTTGGATTTCAGATGAAACGGAAATGACGATTACTCCACCTGCGATGCATAAACTACACTTTTTTTGCCGCATTGATAATGATGTCACTTTTAAGGGCTCCTATTTAATGAGATATGAAACGGAAATAAGGCTAGGTCTGCGGCTCATTGGTCGCTTTGATTACGACCTCACTTTTCAAGTATTGGTTGCGAATGTTTTGGTAAAGTTTCGCTTCTACCGCGTGTAAACTGCACTCGATTTTTTTAATACGAATACCTCACAAGAGTCCCAGGTGGTCCTTCCGGTGGTCTTTCGTTTATGTATGCGTCTGGAGCCAGTGAGTCTATCGCATCCCCAATTGGGATATGTTGTGAGGCTGAAGGTAGTGGGTAAGGTAAGGAGATGGGAAAGAGGAAGGGAGGGAAGTACCTGGCTATTCAGATCTGAACACCAAACACGGATAAAGCCATTTCAAGCAAAGTTTCAATTCTGAATGGTGGTATTACACCAGGGCGACACTTAGATTGTCTACCACTCCGGAACATGCCGCAAAAACACTTTATATTATTTTTAATAAATTAATCGTGAAATAACACAAATTAATCAAATTAAATTTTTTTGCCCACGCCGGAATTCGATCACGCGACCTTCGGATTGCGAGTCAAAGGCCTTACCGCTAGACCATGCCTGCCGTCTTACACTAGCAGTTAAAAATCCTATCCACAGGTTTTTGCTGCTAGGCCCTGCGGGCGGCTTTTGGTTCGGCTTCGCCCAGTTTGAGGTTGAGGTTTGAGGTTTGAGAACTGGTTCCAAAAATAGCCGGTTCCTCGGATTCACTGGGATCCAGTGACAGCTAGTCACCGGGATAAAGTAACCGCGACAGGAAATTACATCATGTATGATATATGGACGCGTGGTATTATTATTCACAACTGCCAGTTAGAATAATAATCATGTTATCGTCAATTTATCCACATCAGGAGAGATTCACGAAAATCCAATAGTACTTACGCCTGCCAGCCGATGCTCCTCACGCTAGCTGTTAACGTATGTCATGTTTTGGCATTGCTTTAATTTGGTTCTATTACAAAAGTAGATTTGTATACAAACTCCACGTGCGAAAACGGTTTTGCGTAAGACGCGTGGTCAGTGTTGTATTCTTAGGCGGATTCTTAAATTTCAACCGTACAGTCGCTAGGCTATTAATACTTGTTGATGATTATATTTATGGTGACGAAGGTAAAGGCTCTATTGGTTAGAAGTTTGTAACCTTTTTTGATGTTAAATACAAAAGGGGTCTCAAAATTGCGAATTTAAAATTAAGTCTAACTTGAAAAAAGTTTATATTGAATTATTTGGCGGGTACTAGATAAGCCGCCGTAGCTCAGTGGTCAGAGCACCTGACCGGCAATCAGAAGGACACGGGTTCAAGTCCCGTTGGCGGCAAGTATCTTTTCTCGGAAGATTTTTTTCAATGCAGATGAGTGTTTCAGGCTGATAATTATTGCTTATAACAATTGTTACCCTTTGTGCTATGCATAAAAATCTTGCCTTAAACGTTAGTTTATCAATTAAAAAATAATTATTAATATTTGACAAGTTAAAGTATTTCTCCAAAAAATGTAGACATAATTTTCCTCGACGCCACCTAGCGAGAGATTTAACACTAACAATGTCTCTCTCACATAAATAAAGTTGGTTATTTTCAAGTGAAAAAAATGTTAAAATCAATAACAATTAAAATATTGTTGCTATTTTGGCGTTGCCAGATGCCTATTTTGCATATTTTAAAAATAATAGTGTGATTGAAGTTTCACTGCACTTAGTCTAAAATTATTATTGAAGATATCTAGTTTACGTATGTACCTACATATTTTTTATGAAATACATATATATTTTCAATATTTACCTAACTTTATTTTCACACTATCCCTCTGGCTGCAGGTAGTTGGGACTTTTATGCGGTGTTCAAAATTTGTTTTACTCCAGAGTTTTGACAACAGTTGGCGAATATAGATGTTTTATCATCCGTTGTCGGATACATAGAAAACATGTGACAAACGGTTTTGTCTACGTCATTTTCAATCCATCAACCCTTGGAATGTGAACCTATATTATGAAAACGGTATGAATTCATAAGTTTTCGTTCGTGTACCTCTATTACTATCCTGTAATCAAGCTTCGGTGCAGTGCCAAAAGTACACGTTATTGAATTCGATAATAAACATTAACCACATACTTAGGTACTAAAAGGAAGAAAACATTTCAACGTCGACCATCGAATCTAATATTAAAGCCTCGGTGCAGGACTTAAATCTTGATAATCCCAACCTTAATTTGTATATCTCAATAATATAATAATAGGCCACTTGCATGGATTTCATAACGACATGGAAAGAATAGTGTGGATAGATTTTTTTACTAAGATTACGAAAATGTTAGTAAAAATTTTTTGAAATGTACAACTTTTATGTTTTAATAAATAAATCCATTATTTGGGCTCGTGACGTAACTATATGAAAATGTCCCGTCTCCGAAAATGTTCCTATGAATTTTGTAAAATTCCACGCTGATTTATTTTTTTATATGGCGACACTTTGATTTCAGGCGAGTTTTTGAATTTGACATTTAACGTTCACTAGATTTATTGTTTGTTCTCTGCGAATTTATCATTTTTGACAGATGTTATGAAGAGAACCCCGTACATTTTAAACTGTCTGTACGTGTTTATGATAATAATATGGATAATATGATCATCAATAAGATGGATCAAGGAAAAAAATATTTATGAGATGTAATATTTTTGGTATGCCCCGTTATTCTCCTGTGCCATTCGTGTGGAAAACGTTATTTTTTTTAAAATGATTTTCGGCTATGTAATTATCGTTTTATCGCACCCATAAAATTATGTCCCGTATTTCCGGTTTATAAAAAATGGTATGATTTTTCGGATTGAAATTTTCAAAAAATCGCCAGGATTTCAAAAAAAAGAAATACGGAATGTTTCAGAATATTTGCCTTAACCGGATTTTTTTTTAAATGTGATGCAAGTGGCCTCTTCATTATCATCTTTTTATTATCACTCGTACCTAGGGTAATAGTAACAACTCGTTCTAGAGTTGAACAATCTTCGTGTTTCCTCCATCCTACAACATGGATCTATTTAAGTACCATGTTCACTCCTTCCTTTCCTCAAAATGACCACCCTAACACCATCCCTAAAATAACTAAAGCCCCGAGGGAAATTATTTTCCTTAGAGGACCCTGCGAGTAAATGTTAAAAAAAAATATCAGCCCAGCCTAACGGACGTAGGGACTCGGCACATCAACCAGTTGAAAGGAATCAGAAGATAACTTTCGTACGTTGACGGCCCATCCTAACGAACATAGAGGTTCTGTACACTCCCTGTCATCATCCAACTGAAAGGCTCAGGGAGATAGCTGCACATACTTCCGTAGGCCACTTACGCGTCCTTGCTAGCTGTACATCAGCCGTTTGAAAGGCATAAGGAGATAACTGAAGAAATTCCCGCGGGCTTCTGATGCGTCCTTGCTTACAATTTTGAGTTATCGACGATCGGAGTACGCGTCACGTTGCGGAATATTATATGGGGTATAAATAAAATCACTATAATCAGGATGAATGCCGCATTAATTCGAGGCCCCACGGGATATCATTAAAAACGGAAATTTTATGTGTAGCTTATGTTGACTAGTCATTTATAATCTCTGGCATTATTCTACCCTTGGGATCTCAATAATTTGATAATCATAATATAATACACGTAATAGATCCATTTTATACCGACGAGTGACGGGCGGTCCACAGTTCATATTATCAATGTTAATATCACTTAGCTATATCTAATAAGAGTTCCGACATCACAGCTTCTGCTATTTATACCTATATTATTTTAACATTGAACAGATTTTAACAGTATAATAGCGCTTCAGGTGGCGATACTTCGAATTTTTTTCCATCTATTTTTTATTTTATTTTTTTTTTTTTTATTTAAAAAAATACATACGTATACAGATTCATAGTAAAACATTTGATTCTTAAAACTAATAACAATATGTAAATTTCTTTTTAATGAAACTACCCAATTCAATAGAGAAAACATTTCTCGTGCTTGAATTTTGGAGTGCCATTGTAAAATGCATAGTTACACAGAGTATGTTATTACAAGTACTTATATTAATAAAATATATATTCATGAAGACAAGTGGACATAATAACTGACAGTATTGTCAGAGTAGGTACATATAATAAAGTTGTAACAATTTGGTGCCTGCAAATAATGCGTATGTACTTTGCTTTCAAATTTGATATGGTGATGAAATATTTTTAGAGATTATGTTCTAGTTTATTTTTTTTGTTGTTATTATTGTAATGATGAATTTAAAACTTATAATTATTAATTAATTTTATTTCCATTTTTAATGATACGCCTGACGTATATTGCGCTTTTCAGTTTTTATTCGGATTATCCATCACTACTGCTCAAATCTATTCAATACTTAATCGGAATTTCATAATCTTAAATAATTATCTTACAAAAAAAAATATTATCATTGTCTGTTTTAAATAAACTTAATCATTGAAGATGATACAATCAATTCCAAAATAGAAAATGTGACACAGAAAAAGATTTGGATCTAGGAATTGAACCAAGTATCTCAGCCTTGCTTATGACTGAAGGAGATAGGGTTGGATTAACTCAGTGGTAAAACGAAGGTATTTAAAAATAGATATATCAAAAATTAATTTCATCACTAATAAACTCTCAGCTTGGGTAAAGGCACTTGGTGAGACCCATATCACCAAATAATGTATTAAAATATGAAAAATTATTATCGCAAATAAAAATAAAATTAAAATTACTGTTGAGCTTCTTGCATCTGAAGTGTTTTGTCCACATTTTGGTCAATTTGCAAACATCTTCGACCATCCGCTGGAAAAATGGGGCCAATTTGAATTTGTATCAAAAGTAATAAAACGTGAACAATTTGAATTTGTGTCCAAATGTAACAAAATGTGGCCAATTCGAAATTGTGTCCAAAAGAAACAAAATGTGGCCTATTCGAATTTGTGTCCAATAACAAAATGTGGCCAATTCGAATTTGTGCCCAAATGTAACAAAATGTGGCCAATTCGAATTTGTGTCCAAATGTAACAAAATGTGGCCAATTTGAGGGGCCGATTTGAAATTGTGTCCAAAAGTAAAAAAATGTTCCAATTTGAATTTGTGTTTAAATGTAACAAATTGTGGCCAATTTGAAATTGTGTCCAAAGGTAACAAAATCTGGCCAATTTTAAAAGTTATTTATTTTAAAGGAGACATTTATTGGAATTATTTCAAATGTTCCCGCGGGTTGGAGAATCTTCGATTAATCTCAAAGCTAACTTATTAGTTTCACACTTTAACAAGAGATGTCTCGCAAGCTTCTGATAAGTGACATTCTGCGTACCGAAATAATTGAAATATTTTTTCTCACAAATCAATTATCAATTGATTAGACTTTTTACGCATTAAAAAATGAATTGTCGAATTTAAATTTATATCTGTGATAATCAACTTGGCCATATCATAAAAATACGGAAGTCATAATAATATTTAATTTTGCTCAATTATTCAAGAATTTTTTTTTTTTTTATAATTTTTTTTATGAATCTTAAAAATGTGGGAAAAACGGTAAAATATCTGTGAATTCCGTGGCTATCTAACACATTAAGCAATATAAATGTCGCCATATTAAAAATTGAAGGTGTTGTTTTTGAAAAAAGGCGAGAAATTTTCCATTCCGAACGCTTAGAAATTTCCGAGTATGCAAAATAATGTTAGAGAAATGCTTTATGCATAATTACAATGATGTTTGTAAGTCATATCTTTATGTTTTCATTAAATACTACTACTCTACTAGAATAATGCATTTCAATATCTATCTTCCCGCAATAATGTTCCATATTCTCATGGTTTTTGAGCTGTCAAGACGAAGATGTATGGCGCAAGTCTTCCTTACAACTCCACAGAGCTTGCTCCATGTAATGGTATTCAATTTTAATGTTTTATTCATAAAACATACATGCGCTTAGATTCAGGAGTGAATCGAACTGGATTTGAATGGTTTTAAGGAAAACCGATATTGGTTTATTAAAAAATGTTATTAAATACAAATAAATTAGAGTAAATAATTTAATACATAGTATATATATCACCGTACATAATATGTATTTGATAATTATCAATTTTTGCGATATTCTTATTACAGTCTCTCGTGTCTAGGATGAACGAAGTATGTGTGACGAATGAGCTAATGATGAATGTAAGTAAGTCTAAAGTCATGGTGTTTGAAAGAGAGAGTACGAAATATAGTTGTGAATATAGTTGTGAATGATGAAAACTTGGAGCAGGTGGATGAGTTTGTGTATCTGGGTAGTATGTTTACGATAAATGGGAAGGCTGATAGAGATATTGAAAGAAGGGTAAATGCATGTAACTCCATTAATGGAGGACTGCATGCAGTTGGCGCTAATAAAACACTGTCAAAAGAAGCGAAGCTAGCAGTCCACAATGGAGTCCTGGTACCTACCTACCTGGTATGGCAGTGAGGCATGGAACTGGCAGAGGAAGGATGAAAGCAGACTGAATGCTGTTGAAATGAGATTCCTAAAACCATGTATGATCGCGTGAGAAATATGGATAAAGTAATATAAGAAGAATATGTGACGCCAATGTGAATGGTAGAAGTCGGGGACGCCCGAGGAAGACATGGCACGATCAAGTGAATCAGATACTTAATACGGGCTATGTCAAGAGTCAGAATAATAGAAGAGTGTGTATGAGACGGTGTGTGAATGTGAATGAGGCAAAGAGTGTGTGCCGAGACCGAGTTGTTTGGCGGTCCGTCCTGTCTGCCTGCCCCTGCGTGGAAACGGCGTAATGATTATTATTAACGGCGTATTTTACTAAAAGTTTTTCAATTATTGTAAACAATTGTTAAACGAAATCGGCCCACTCTAATGCACTTCGATAATAATCCACACTGATTTAATTCCCACTCATGTTACCGGCATTTCTTGGCATTATTAAGGTTGACACTAGGGATTTATCATCTGGGTGGAAGTAAGGAGTAGAGCGATACGAATAGTGCGTAGGTTGATCTATTTAACCATTAGACAACCTTATACCTTGAACTTACCAGAACAGGGAGGATATTTTTGAACCGGTTCCCTACCTGTGAATAATAACTTTACATTTTGTATTACGGGTACATTGAAATGCTATTAAAATCGTCTAATTGAATACATTGGTTTCGCCGCAATTACACAATACATTCAGAAGGTATCTGCTAGAAGTGAAACAAATTTAATATGTCTAGATCTTCAGAAATCATTAATTTAAACACTAGTACCTGTTCTTTAACTTTTTTAACATTAATTTCAATAATTTTGCTCGGGGCCTGTATCATCTTTAGGGATGGCGTGTAGCGGGTCTTTTGGAGGAGAGGAAGGAGTGAACTTGTTGTAGGAGGGAGGAAACACAAATCCAATAAATCGTTCCAAAGCCGAGCTGTTCAACTCAAATAAGATTTGTAGAAATGACCTGTTGGCATGTGACAAATGTCAACCATGATTAACTATCTAATGGTATGTAGATCCAAGAGATGAATATAGTAGATACATTGTTTCTTACGCAGTCAACCAATTATATATCTTAGACATACGCGCATTTCATCGACAGTCATCCAGAGGAAGACCGAAGAACTCCTGGATGACTCAATGCTCCAAAATTCTTCAGAGAAACGGCCTGGATGAAAGCGATACCCAGAACAGAAGAAACTACAACCTGAGAACGAGAAGAGCCGACCCCAACAGCCTACCTGGCAATGAGTTGGGACAGTGCAAGGAAGAAGATACGCGCATTAATTATTGTCAAGGCCCGGCAGGCGATTGTTGCGATTGATCAGAGGTTTTGAGCAGACAGATTTCCAAAATTTGGATTGGCCGCGACAAATTAACCCCTTTCTACGCTGTACACTCGCGAGTTTATTGAATTTTAAATTTCAAATATTGAACATTTTCTCAACCTCAAAAAGTCCAATACCAAGATACTATATATTTGTAGAGTCTGGCAATTATTGTTGTATCCTTAGCTGAATTCATCATAATATTCACACAGATGTATAATTTGCGTACAGCGTGTTTCGTTTAGACTAATATAAAATTATTCATTATAAAATCATTTACATAATGACTATTTCACAATTTAGAGTATGATGAAGCCAATGCTTGTTTAATCAATTACATCTATAGAACGTTTTTTTACATGCCGAATATTGTTATCATTTCATTGTTATTAAAGTGGTTTATTTGGGTGTGACAATCTTCAGGACTGAATTATATATGCTGATAGATATGTTATGTACATGTTATATGAACATCAACCATATCCTATATTTATTAGTAGTAAACGTAGTCACATGAATAAATGAGACGCTAAGTAAAATAAACAAATTGTTGCAGGAAAATTGACACAAATTAATCTATGAATAACGATGCGAACTTAAAATGATGAAAATTTAGATTATTACACTGACGATATTATGCACCGATCGAACATCGAGAGTTTCTTAACAATATTATTTCACGAGCATCGTATACAACGAGGAGTCGATATTTGATAAGGCAGAAATTGAGAATTTCATATTGGCAATGTCAAAAATGTGATAAAGGCTCAAACAACTAGCTATTTAATCTATTTTTTACCAATAATTTTTTTGTTTTAATAACTTCTTTAACGCCGTTGTGACAAACACTCCGTATCCTCTTTGTGCGGTGCTTCGTAGCCTCCCTACTATTGTCTACTTTAGTTTTCTGAAGGTTTACCGCGTGTGTACTGAAACTGTGATTTTTTTTATCATAGAAGCATGATTAAAATGTTATTTAATAAAACACACGAGTACGAAAATAATCCAGCAAAATCTCCCGATCCTCCCCTGTTGAGGACTGCCTACTGCCTCCTGTCTCCTGTCTCATGCCTTCAGCCTGGCCTAAGTAAGCCATGCTTAACATCCAGATGAAATCGTCAGAATTAGAATAATGAACCATAGCCGCCGCCAACACAACCTTCCGCGCGGTGGAGCCATGCGAGAGTACCTACTGAGAAACATTTTGCAGATTGGCCGACGGGTCTAGAACCTTCTAGAACTTTTCTTAATGAATCTCGAAACTAAACACAACCTTTAAGACTAATAGTAACTTTTGAATCTTAGAATTTTTAACATAAGTTAAAAAAGTAATATAACTTGGAAACTTACTATTTCATCGTCAAGACAAATAAAATCTGGTGCTAACCGCTACCCTTATTGATAAACGTTATATAATTGTATACCTACCTATAATTGTATACTACTATAATTGTTTATTGTATACCTACCTTTCACATGATCTTTACTAGTTATATTTTTATAGTTTATCTTTTTTATTAAAAAAAACTGTCTCTGTATTATAAACTTGTCATGTAAAAGCCCATCAGGGCATTGAAAATTAATAAATAAAATAAATAAGTATTTAAAACAGTTTTACGTAAAATATTTTAATGGTAAGGTACTGTTTTTATTAAACTTAAATATAAATAACTTATATCTGTGGTATCGGTATGAAAGAAGATATTATAGATTATATGAATTCGTTTGAATTAATTAAATTAAGAGCCTCGAGAAAACCCCCATTAGAATCTTCTGTCACCTTAAATATTTAGAATAAAAATGGGTCATTCATTTTTCGACGATAAACGAGTTTTGTATGTGTTATTTTTTTACTCATTCAAAAAAGTGGTTTGCGAAAATCAAGCGAATTTAAATGAGATATTGTTACTGAGGTGTTTTAATGACAGCTTTTTTTTCAAAACGCATTAATTTTTTTTTTTTTTTTTTACATGAGCTCCACACAGGAGGCCCCGAGGAAAATAACTTCCATCAGGGCCTATGTCATCTTTGGGGATGCTGTGTAGAGGGTTTTTTAAGGAAAAGAAGGAGAGGAGAGTTCTGGGAAGGAAAAGGGTTTAAGGGGTGGGTAGGAATCTGGGGTTCAGTGTGTCCCGGTCATCCGCCTCCAAGACCTAGACAAACCTTACCCCATGAACCCGGGCACCCCTGCTAAATCACCAAACGTAGCGAACCACTTGGGGTGACCTATGGCAGAGGTGTTGGTTATCCAATAAAGGTTCCCGGGGCGGCGGTACCCATTCCCGCCTCCCAAATTAATTACCTATGTATAAGAAGTAAAATATCCGATTAATCAAGTGGCATCATCTGCTCTGTCAAAATTACCATTAAATCATGGCGCTTCTCTAAATCCAATCGCCTTTACGACGTCTAGCATCCTGTAATCAAAAATTGCATAAAAATTCAAATTCGCTCACTAAATTATTTCTGAAACACCGCCAAATTTTACTCTTCTAGATTCAAATTATTGCAGTCGTTATACGGAATCCGGCCGTTTGTCAAAATGTCCGGTGGAGTGGCCATAAAACAAAAATCTGATTTTACGACGTTTTACATCCTGTAATTAAAGGTTGCATTAGAATAGTAATTCAACTGTAACTTTTATTATAAAAATGCAAAAATCGGTAATTTTAAATACATGTAGGATTACAAAAGATTTTTTAAATATTTATATTGAGGGATCAGTAGGATTTATAGGTTCAATTAGGAATTCCACAGAGCCGAACCTCTGATATGAAAATATCTGGAGTCGGTGAATTATTTTCCCATCTGGTCTCTGGTAGGTTGACATGTTGTTCTTGTATTGTTTTGTAATTATAATACTTATATAGTGCAATTGCATAACGTGGATTGACCAGATGATCATTTGGGAAGTGTGTGAAAGGGTTTAGTTTTTCCTGTGGGGAAAATTAAACCCGGGCATTTATATTAAAACATAATCTAACCTACCACATAATTTTGATTTTTCGCAGTGGTTCTTTCAACTTTTCTGCTATCGAAAATTGCATCAGAGTCCTAATTTGAATGCCACCCACCATAATTACAACCAACTCCATAATGTTAAAAAAGGTAATTTTTTTATAAATTCAGAAATATAAATAAATAACAACTTAAAAGATTTAAAACTTCACAATGAAATTGTACTCTGAATATTATAACATGTCAAAAAACAAATAACGGTAAAATATAATAACACACCCCTCGTACACACAAGCTAGCATTGTGAGGGTATATCTTATATTCGATAAAATTATTTTTAGAATAGCTGAAGTCTCGGGCGGTGCCCGGGCTTTACACAGAGTTTTAGAAATCAAATGTAAACAATGACCTTCCTCTCGTTTTGAAGGTCACGTGTGCAAAATTTCATCAACCTCGCGAATAGACAGACAGACAGACCGACATGGCGGAGGATTTTCATTTATAATATGTAGAGATGTAGGTAGAGATAGTAACATATTTTATTTGTAAATGATGAAACATTATCATTTTGAATTAACATATTAAAAAAAAAACTCTATTCATGGAAGGCACTTCCCCAATTCGGTTGTTTGTCTAAATATCCGACAGAGCAACTCCTATAAAACGAAAATCGTATTTTACGATGACCTATATTAAATTATATTTAATCAATTGCATATTGCATTATAATACAAATTTGGTTGTCGCAAAGATATAAATCAACCATCGAAGGTGGGTATTTGTTGCAGTCATACTTCTAAATCCGGCCGTTTATAAAAAACGTTCGACCAAACAACTATAAAACGATAATCGCATTTCGCTACGTATTACATCACATAACAAAAAAATTCATCAAAATACATATTTGCTTGCCAAAAAAACATGATTCAACTAATATGAATACCAAAAAAAAATTTGCTGCAGTCATGCTTCCGATTTTCACAATTTAAGTCACACTTGCCGTTTTTGAAAACGCCCGGTTCAACTAACTAAAATAACATTATGCGATGTTTTTCAAGAAAAATATGCAATAGAATACAAAGGCATAAATCTTTCATTAAAAAGAATATGACACCTTACATTTTATAATTGAAAATTGCATTAGAATATAAATTAGTTTGATAATAAAAAGTTTTTGTTGCAGTCATTCTTCGGAATTCGGCCGTTTGGAAAAAATCCGGTTCGCGTTCGCAAAAAGTTCAACAAAAAAAACTCTGCATTAGATACCCAGTACCTACCTTTGTAGTACGTTTTTGATACAATTTACTTGCCACAATTTTTTAAATCAGCCATATAGATGAATTTGTTGCCGTCATACTTTGTAATCCGACCGTTTTAAAATCGCCCGGTTCGCAAAATGTTTAACTAAAAATAATTCTATCCATTCGGTACGTACGTACCTTCTCGATACGCGATGATCGGAATGCTGGCCGGTCATATGTGGCCGGTGTTATTATACGGTAACGCCTGATAATTCTATGCAAATGAACCGGCCACTTTATCTGCAATCTGTTACAGACCATCGCTATCGTTGATGTTCTGGGCTAGACGAATATTAAGAGCGCTGCAGGGCTGCCATTTTTTAAAAAATTTAAATGAATTACTAACAGGTACTAATTTAGTGGTTTATAGTTAGTTAATAGAAAAATATATCTATGGAAGAAATCTATTGTTGTTAATTTGTAACTAATAGTTCCCCCACGGGCTCCGCCCAAATAACAGTGCTCTTATTTTAAATATTTTTTCTTATTGAAAATTTTAAAGACAGAGATCAAACATAACGCACCGTGTTCTGGTCTTTGACATAAAATTGTGTAATTTGAATAACTTTCGAGCTATGGATATAGATATAAATAGGGAGATGAAAATAATCGCGTGAAAAATCTATATTGTGAACTCGGGCGTTATAAAACTCCATTACTGAATTATTTTTCACATGAGCTTCACACAGATTCCCTGAGGGATTTTTTATCCATGTCATCTTAGATGATGCAGTATGGAGGGTCTTTTTTAGGAAAAGGAAGGAGAGGAAGTTCTGGAAACGAAAAAGGTACTAGGGATTGGGAGAAATCTGTGATCAGTGGGTCCAGGAGGACGTATAAATTATCCAACTGCGATGGTAAAAAAATAAATAATAAAAGGGCCTCCTTCAACTCTCGATCAGGTTCGCCACGCAGTAGGTAACGCCCGCAAAGACCCGGAACAACCTCACCTCATGAACCTGGGCACCACTGCTAAATCACCAAACGCATCGAGCCACTTGGGGTAAGTTATGCCAGAGGAGTTGGTTATCCAATAAATGGTTCCCGGGATGGCGGTACCCACACCCGCCTCCCAAATTGAAATGCCATATTGTTTTATTCTACACTTTCGGTTCGTATTAAAATTTTCACTACTTATAGAATTATTGTTGATATAATTATTGTTTGATTAAAAATGAATTATGATTTGGTATACTCAGATTGTGAGGTTATGTACAAAATTCTCATTAAAATTCTTTTCTCATCCTTGTCAAGAAATATCAAAGAAAAGTATTTGCTTGAATGCATTTTTTTGTTTTCATGGAATATCCATAATGAATATTTTACGAAGACCAATTTGAGCGATAATGTGGACTGAATTACTTATAAATACCAAGGTAACTTGACGGTGAAATTAATTTATAGGTACACTGGGCATGCATCTTGTCGTTCCTTATTAAATGTTTTGTAATTTTATCGCCTGGGCTCGTGTGACGAGATCGCTCTTGCCCGGGGGCCTTGGTCTACGAAACTAGTTTTTATTCAGATTTTTTTTAGATTAATTATTGCCACAACAATCTCATGGCAGACAACATGGCAGCTGAAAGTGGTACAAATAATTGATAAATATTTAAGCATTTCAGCAGAAGTTATTGTAATGAACGTGCGACTGAAGAGTCATGACATGTAAACAAGACGACAACAACTGCCATTCCAATATAACATTGTGTTAATTACGGTCACTTGACTATTTTTCCACCATCACAAAACCTTATGAAAACATCCATTACAAAAAAGGCGAAGACTATACAGTTATGAATGGCCACGTCCACATTGAGCACAACGCACAATTAGGCAGTAAGAAGGGCAAAATAAAGTGTATTAAATCAATAAATTGTGACTACAATAATTATGGCGAGCATTCTGGAAAAGGGAGAAGTATTAGTTTCCTCAAAATAGTTATAATCGATTCCCCTTAAGAGGGAACCAGAGAAAACCAGAAATATGTCATTTTTAAATCAAATTTTAGACGTATTGACTCTTTTCCAAAAAAAATTATAAATGGATTTCGAAAGATTGTTCTTTTATTTAGCATTCGCATGTTTTAAATTTTGAGAAAAAATGATTATTTTTGGTACAATAAGTTTATACCATAGGTCGTTGGCAGATTTGTTAAACTTTCAAAAAAGATTTTGTATTATATCACACCCTTTTCAAATCATATAATAATGAAGTAAAATAAATCAATACATTATCTGGGTATCGCATGTTTTATAATTTTAATTTTAGTTTAAATAAAATCATTAAAATATATATACGTACATGTGTTTCTTGACGAAAATTGGTCCGTTTGTGTATTTATTTGCGCACTTACAAACTAATATATTTCAGATTTTTTTAACATTCTTATTTAAATTAGTTATTATTGAAAAATTATAAATACTTGTAATCAAAAAATAATTACAAAAAGTAGACTATTTTAATAGTTTTATCATCACGCCTTTCAGCATTTTTGGATGTAGGTATAAATTAAAGCAAATTTGGACGATATTGAGTTATAATTTTTAAAAGCTGGTACGGAGATTAATTAATCTTTCTCATTGTAACCGCCCTGCACGATCGTAAGAACAAATTTCGACGAAATGTGGATTTTCGGCCGCTGGCTGGCTAAACGCTCTTAATTGGGACACATCGGGCCAACATTTCGTCCCAAGTAAAAATGGCTATCTCAAATAAGCGAAGTTTAAGGTAGGTAAGTAAAAGGAATTTATATAATTATGCTTTTTTAAATGTACATATAGATACATATTGAATTTAACTGAGTTCTCTCGAATCCTTTTTTAATTTTATGAAAAAAATTCAATTACAGAAATATAATTATGTACTATTTATAGGTGCATATGAATAAGAAAAAAAAACATAGAGGTGTTCAATTAAAAAAATATCACAGACGAGCAATATCAATCTTCATGTTGTGGGCGAAATATACCGAATTACTGCCGAATGAACTCTGAAATTCCGTCGTGCTGCGCATCCTCTGGATTCGTTTACTGAGATACTTTTGTTTTGCCCTTTTGACTTCTTAATTATTTATTATATGCTAATTGGGAGCAGCTCTGTGCGTTGTGCGGCATAATGTGGACGTTTTCTAAGGAATGAAAAATTAAAGAAACCCAGAAGAATTAGAATAAAAAACACTTACCATTTTGAGAAGAGTGTCGCATTTTGCCCTCAAGTGTATCTGAAAGAACAAAAGTAAATATTAGTTTAACTGGAATACAACGTTACACAATGCTTTGAGATTAAAATGTTCCGATTTAGAAATTTTATTTATTAGCAATAATGTATGCGTATTTGTTTACGAAGTGACGGTTGTGGATTTATAATAAGAAATGTCAATTTCTTCCATTTTAACCAATATTAAATAAATTTGTTCCATGCTAACCTATCCAGTTTCTTAGAGCGAATAAATAGATGTGGTGTTTTCTGCATGGTGTGTATTTTGCAATATATGAAAATTATATTAAAAAAATAATAATAATAAAAGATAAGTGTCACCAAGTGAAAAGTAAACGAATACAGGTTTACAGAATTTAAAATTAACAAGAGTCCTGACTGCCCCCATCTGAAACCAGTGAGACTATGGCATCCCCAATTCGGGTATGTTGTGAGGCTGAAGGTAGTGGGGAGGGAAATAAGATGGGAAGAGGAATGTGTGGAAGTATCTGGCTATTCAGATCTGGTCACCAAATATGGCTAAAGCCATTTCAAGCAAAGTTTCAATTCTGAATGGTGATCTTACACCAGGGCGAGTATCGTCTACTGTGGAAAGTACCGCAAATATGAATGCAAATTTGCTAGTCGGGAGTCTTACCTTTCGACCACGGCAGCCTTTTAAATTTAGTTTGTTCTGAACGAGCATTTGCGAGAGCACTCAAAGGGCAATTCTGTCAACTCAACTTTCGTAGAAAGGAATGATGAATTTCACCTAAAATTAAGGCAAAATCTACCTTACTAAACATCAGGAACGACCACAACCCACTACAGACTTATCTCATCGGTGATTTTATATCGGCACCACAATACAATGTATTCGAATAGATTCGAATGAATTTTTATATGTAATTTCATGAAAATTAATAACAATAATTGCTAGTTTAATAAATTTATTTTCTTCCACGAATAGCATTTTACAAATGAATTATCGTGGTGGATCCCAAGAACGCAATCAAATGTTGGATTATGTTACGTCTGCGCATTGTTATAATTGATTTGTTAAATAACCCGTCTAAAATTTTAATTAGTCTGCTGAGCTTGATAACATGGTGTCAGATATTTACTAACAATTTCACTAATAAAAAAACACTTCCCAACGTTAAACAGTGTTTTAGTTACTCATTGAATAAAGACAGGAAAAGATAAGATTTGACTTTAGGAATTATGGTGATTTTTTTTATTCTATAAACTAAATGAAAAGTCAGATGATAGTTTTCTCGCAGATTCCATAAACAAAGGGAACGTTTTTTCAATATTTTGCATTCACTACATTTTTTCTCTACATTGTTTAGAGTAAAAATGTATGTGTTTTTCTCAACCCATTTCATGTTTCAATTGAAAATATTCCAATTTATAAATATTCAACTATATTTGGAATACAAAAATCAGTAATTTTTTTAGATCGCTGACAATGGTTAATACGCACTTTTAAAAAAAAAAAGTCTTTTGATTCGCCTTTATTAAATTAAAAGACAACTATTTGCATTGGGGGAAGTGGAAAATATTTCATTCTAAATTTCGATTACGTAAAATTAAAATTGGCTTTCATTCTGTGAAACGAGACCGTCCATTTTGAAACATTATTTTCAAAAGTCATTTTGTTATGTTGGTATTCTTGTTTCTCTACGAAAAGATGCTAGAGCAAAGCGTAGAAGACTTCATGGGAATTCTAGGTTTCTGTAACATGGTTTGTGATACAAAAGAAAGTGCTCCTTTATAACGCCTACTCGCGTCAAGGCAAGAAAAGCATCCCCGTTTTCAAGTAGTTTAGCGGCTACGCTATGTTTGTGTAACATGGTTTGTGATTCAAAAGAAAGTGCCCCGTACCTTCAAAATCTTCTAGCCGTTCGTTATACATTCAAGTGTATCAGGAATACCAACATACCAAAGCTAATTTCAATTTTACGTAATCGAAATTTAGAATGAAATATTTTACACTTACCCCAATGCAAATAGTTGCCTTTTAATGTAATTAAGGTGAATCAAAAGGTTTTTTTTTTTAAGTGCATATTAACCGTTGCCAGCGATCTCCAAAAATTAATCAAAAATCTAAAAACAAAATATATCTTTTTTTACGATATTTTCAAAAAGAAGAAATAAAGAGCACATTTAAAATTCCTTGGAAATATTAAGATATTGGTTAAGAAATTTTAAGTTTATAATATAACTAATAAAGTACCCTCTTACGCTTACGCTGTATTTAGAAACGGCTATTGATTTTTATGGATGTTCAATATCAGTTTCAACAATGTTTCAATAATATTAGTAAGGTTTTCACATACACGGTTTTTTTTATCAATTATATAAAATTCGCACCACTTTATTAGTAAGTAAGTCTTTCTCAATAAATTACTTTTAATGTCGAAAATAATTAGAATTAGTTTCGGAATACGTGTATCTTGGTGTTACTGTAGATTGTTTTTTTAAATGGGACAAACATATAAAAAAAAACCTGTAAAAGACTCAGATCGATTGCTGGCAGAATGTACACATTAAATTTTTTCCTATCAATTGAAACACTTAAAATAATTTATATGTCACTAGCAGAATCTATTATAAGATATGGATTAACAATATGGGGAAATACTTCTATAACCAATCTGAAACAAGTGCAAGTTGTACAAAACGCAATTGTAAAATTATTGGTCGTCCCTAATATTTTCAAACAGAGACAAAATAAACCGTTGCTGTTTCAGAGTGCCAAAATTTTACCTGTTAAGGCAATACTTTGGCACAAAATTATCATTCAGCATATATTTACCCCGCAGCATAAAGAGAAATTAGAACATAAATACAGCACTAGATTCACGCGTAACGACGGGTTAATAGTTCCAAAATTTAACAATAAGTACGGACAGAGAACGTTTGAATATATCTTACCGAAGATATTTAATTTATTACCTGACACTATAAAGCAATGTAATTCTATGAATAAGGTTAAATATATGGTGGAAAATTGGCTATCGGAAAAAAAAAAATTATATTGATTTTGATATGTATGAAAATATGTTGAATCTGTAGATATAAGATGTAAATTTTAAATTTAAAAAATGTATAAATATGTAACTAAAATATAAGCACCTGTTGACAAGCCGTTTCAATTGGCTTAGCAGGACTTGTTTGTTGATTATATTATGTATTATCTATTATTTCAATAAAAAATAAAATATTTATGAAAAATATTTATTACCTAAATACTCTGTATAAGGTAATATTAATCATATTATTATACATGCAACATGAAAAGCAGAGTACCATGACTGAAGACAAACGGCTTCGCAGAGTTTTTCATATGAAATTTAATTTTGAATTTATTGCCCTTGTAACCATCCAAACTGAATAATATTTTTTTTAAACCAAAAGGTATGGAAAGTATCTAATAGAAATATGTGTTATTTTATTTATTTGTCGTTTAAATTATGATTTTCCGGCTGAATTTTCGCGTTAGATACATTTAAAAAAATAATAATTTAAAAGTAATAATTAAATTTAATATTTCTAAAATAAACTGAATTATATTACGGACTTGGGTGTATGTTGCATGTTTTAAGTTAAATAAGGCCTGTTATGTTGCATGTTTTAAGTTAAATAAGGCCTGTTATGTTGCATGTTTTAAGTTAAATAAGGCCTGTTATGTTGCATGTTTTAAGTTAAATAAGGCCCGTTTTAAAATTTGTATACGTCAATTTCGGCTAAATTGTGGGTTGGGGTTTTGTTGCATCAAATAAATCATGCTAACTTTTCTTTTCACAGGTAACAAAATACACTGTAGCACTACTCACAGGTACATAGGTCGGTACGTTTGCACATCGGTAAGAGAAGTTTTTTTTACTTATTATTTATCTATGGCATGGCTTAAGGTATGTTTTCCTAGCGACAGGTTTTTTGCGCAGCAGGAACCGAATTAGCTTTATTACGTCGGCAGTAACGTGAAATATATAACGTGGCCTGAAAGTGTTTTGAGTATTCAGTCAGCATACCGACAGCGCGCAGTTTCACAAAATAGAGACTATCTGCAGGAAGAGGAATATTGACACAATATTACTAAAAGAAATTTTGGATGATCATCAGGAAGATCGGGTCTTTCTCCATGGTATTCTTAAACTCTGGAACTTTCAAATTATATTGCGTGATTCTGTACACACTCAATTAAACGTTCATCTTAGTCGGCAGTAAACCTCACTGTCGGCAATTTGGTAGTACTAAGTGACATTTTAAAGCATTGAGGATGCTGAAAACGCACTAGCATTTAAAAAACAATGGCGAATAGAGGGCAAAAAACGCTGAGTGCACTGCGATAGACTTCCCCTGGTCCCCTAGCATGGTCGATCGATATAGGTTTTATTGAAAATGTCGGTAACTTGCGATCGGTCCAGAGCACGACTGCAGGCCGCTAACGAATAAACAACAGTTTACGTCAAATATATTAGGAACCCCTAGTCATTGTGAACTATTGTTTGTTTGTTAGCGGTCTGCAGTCGTGCTCGGGAGCGAAGGCAAGTTACCGACATTTTCGATAAAACCTATATCGATCGACCTTGCTAGGACCCCAGGAGGAGTTGGATCTATCGCGTCGGCGCAATACGTTCCACACCGACCTGAAGCGTTATCTAGGAAAAAACGTCCATTCAGTTTCTTGGAAATAGTTGGTGACGTGAAACGCTCAGAAATTATTAATTAGTCAAATTTTTAATTAGTCAAAAAGATTATATTGGTTTCACGATCAGAACGAAATATTGTTTTCTTTGGGTATTTGTTTTCGAAAGGTGATAAAATACGCTTTAAAATTAAATTTTTAGATATAACCATGTATTTCTTTTAATATAATTTTTTTTAATGCTAACTTTAAAAAGTTTAAAAAATGGCTCACCTACCGTTTTTTCTAACTAAAATTACTGATAACGAAAAAAAGACACACATATTTAACTAGACAAATGAATTATAAACGTTATTGACACCTCACTTTTTTGTTGTATCATGTAAAAAAAATCTTTTTCAAATTGAGGTCGGAAACTTTGTTACATAAAGGTGTACATTTTATTTATTTTGTCGTTAAATCTAGATTTGAATATAAAGTGTGTTGTTTTTTCTTTTCAATATCGTTTAGATCATACTTGAGACACGATGATTTCTACGAGACCTATGTGAGCTGGGACAAATATGGTCTTCTGTGACTAAACGGGTTAATGATACATTTAAAAAAAAAAAAATCTCAATTATGTAGAATTTATAAAACTAAGACAACATAATCATACGCCACGGCGCATATTCATTATAATTCATTCATTTTGTTTGTTGAAAAGGTGGCTAATTACTAATTACCTGAAAGTACAGTTTTTGTTTCATAATTGATCGTCCTATTAAAATGATTATTTTTATTGCATGGCGTTATGGATATTAACTTTTACGATGGCCATTAGCGGGCTCCGAGTCTGGCTACTTCACACGTACCTATCTACCTCTCTCATGTACCTATCTACCTCTCTATTATGATTAGATCATTGTGTCAAAACCGAAATACAGTAGAGTATTGATTGAACGGGTTTGCTTTAACCCGGTTTATCTGAACCGAGTATCCCCCAACAGTTCAGTTAAACTGTTGAAAACAATAAATTTGGGAGGCGAGTATGGATATTTATTGGGTAACGTTCTTGCCATAGGTCACCCCAAATGGTTGGCTATGTTTGGTGACTTAGCAAAGGTGCCTGGCTTTACGGTGTTAGGTTTATCTTGGTCTTGGCGGCGAATGCATTTGAACATCTACTGCATGGCGGGCCTGACCGGAAGATTGGTTGAGGGAGACCTTTTGAACTCTCCATCCGGAATCTCTCAACACATCGCCTCGCAACGCAGTGGGAGGGATTTATTTATACGTTTGTTACTCATGGACGCATGACCCATTGTCTTCAGATTCCTATCCACCCCACGTACTTTTTCCTTCCTTTAGAACTTTATCATCTTCCTTTCCGTAAAAAGGTCCACCACACAGTATCTCCATAGATGACATAGACTCAACGTGATTTTTTTTTTGTGTGGCCTATTGTTTAGGTATAGGGCCTCTTGTGTGGAGCGTGTGGAGTGTGTTCGACCGTACCAGATGCCATCTTATTTGAGATTTTCCGCACCGGGTTGCGTATTTCCAAAACCAATACCGGTTCTGTCGCCTTACATTTTCAATATCAAAATTTAAATATTTATAAATAAAATTATTAATTTCTAATATACACATTGGAAAGATTATTTTATCTAGATTTTAGAACAGTTTTTGTTTTTGCAAAGTGATAAAAAATTATCAATATAGAGGTGTATTTAAAATATATGGGAATAATATTTAAATTTAAATATTTACAATAAAATGAAACAATGCAACTTTGTATAAACCACTTATAAAATGTGCAAATCCGACCGGTTTCGGAACAAACGTTCCTTCGTCAGGGAAAGCTTATACTAATTTGACAGTTTAGAACAATGTTTTATTAGGGTCGGGGTGGAGCCGTTGTTAGTTAATAATGTAGATTAGGTGGGTAGGTATTAGTGTAGAGTGGGTGGGTAGGGGAACAAATCCATGATTGGGCTATATGACAATATTTTTTGTTTGTTGATAATAGATTCATTATTTTTAAGGGATTTTTTAATTTCCAAAGCTAATAAAAAACCTACCCCTACCCTAATAAAACATTGTTCTAAACTGTCAAATTAGTATAAGCTTTCCCTGACGAAGGAACGTTTGTTCCGAAACCGGTCGGATTCGCACATTTTATAAGTGGTTTATACAAAGTTGCATTGTTTCATTTTATTATAATGGATAACCACAAAGTAATAGCTACATTCAAAAATATTAAATATTTACAATTAAAACTACTAATTTCTAATATACACATTAGAAAGATTATTTTATCTAAATTTAAGAACATTTTTTTTTTGTAATGTTTTTAGAGTTTTGCTAAACCGGGTTCATCTTTAGCGGGTTATTATTTATTATTGACTATTGACCTCTGTTTGTTTTCCAAACACCCGTGTTGCGTTTTACGGTGTTCAGTTTAAACGGGTTTTTTCATCTATCCGGGTAAATCGAGAGTCTTATGTGAGCTCATTAATAAAAATCATTATTTCGAGTTAACTAACTAACTAACAAAAACAGTATTACCATTGTTGGTAACACGGACAGAGGAAGAAATGATACATTTATTACACTAAGGAACTGGTTTTAATCCAGTTTTTTTTTGGTTTTGTTTTATGTATTCATATCTCCTCATGAACATTGTTTTATCGGATTGTTAAATCTGTGCCGTACATAGGTAGACCTACTACCACTAACTTCTAATTGCTTTTTTGAACAAAGTATATATTATTATTCTTTGACTTGATTTATTTAATAACTCAAATCGTCAAGTGATTTACTATAAATATATACCCCCCCCATACACACAAGCCTTGCTTAATTATGGGGGTACATCAAATATATCTACCATGTAATTAAATACTGTATAAAATTTATTTGTAATTTTTGTACCTTCTATTACTAATAAAAAAAAAAAAAAAAAAAAAAAAAAATATTATATGAATATAAAAAAAAATAATTTGAAATTCGATATCCGTTTAATAGAACAAGCAAAAGATCCCATAAAACAAATTCAATAAAAGTCAAACATACCCTGGGTATGAATAACCTGACAATATTTGATTACTTCCTTCTACCATCATCATAAGCGGAAAACGTTGACTGCACAATGATGGAGGACTTCGCTAGAAGAAATGGTGGCTACCCGACGCATTTTTCAATCACAGCTACCAAAAAATATGTGGTGTACATATACGTACATGTGTGAGTATACGTGAATGTCCAATGTCCACGTGCATCTATGTATCTGAGTTGTGTTTATTAGTGGAGCGTCGTGAGCGCGCATGTAATTTTTTTCTTCAATGACGGCAGAGTCAAAAAATATGTTGAGAGTAAGGAATGCAATCAAGAACGAGATCTCGGCCTTTTTTTAGCGAGATTGATCTCGGACGAAAATAGGGCAAGATCTCGCGAGTTTAACGAGATTGCACTCGAGCATAAAAACGTCTTATTCGAAGCGCGGACTGACACGGACGGAGTTGCGATCTGTCGGTTTCGTTCGGTGCGCGTGAGACGGCGGCCTAAGGTAGCCTGAGATCTGTGGTTTCAACTAGCGTTGAATCCGAAAGGGCCTTCTCAGCGGCTGGTTATCTGGCCAACAAAATAAGAAGCCGTTAGCAGACGATTCTTTGGACATGTTGTGCTTCTTAAGGAGCTATTTTCAAAATAATTCGTAATAATGGCTTGTGATTTGAACTGAACAAATCTTTTTGATTGGTATGTTTTGTTAATTAATCAGTAATTTCTAATAGTCTGACTAATTGGTTTATTTTGTTAATTAATCTGTAATATCTAATGGATCTACTGAGTAGATATAGTTTTATTTAATTGATATTTAATAGTCAACTCAACTAAATACAGATACTCAACAGATAATATATTGAATTTTTTTGACTCCTCGTTGTTTTGTTTGTTATAAAAGAACTGTTTTATTACTAAAAGATTTTTGTTTGATATTAGAAGAGAAGACTGGTTGTTTCTTTCATTTGTTATTTGATAGATACGTACATCAAAGTTTACTACTTATTGGGGTAGTACTGGATGTAAAACTAAATTTTATCAAACAATAAACGGCAAGGCGTACACCAACGTGGAAAGTTTATTAAAAAATTATAGACAAATACGTCAAAAAATGTTTGATGCATAAAAGTCTATTGAAATATTCGTGAAAATAAATGTTTATCTTATAATACTTATAATTTTTATTATTTTTTTCCTAATTAATTCAAATATTGTGATTATTTGCAAAAAAACCACACAAAACTGTCAATCTTGCGAGTTCTCGAAATTGGCGAGATCTCGCAGTATATGTTATTCATAAACTCGCGGGATCTCGCTTGAGCCCAAATCTCGCGAGATTTGCATTCCCTAGTTGAGAGGTGCGTCAATGCAAAGATCGTTGAATGTGCGAGCTTCAGATTGTTAACCCTCGACGTCAGAATACTCTCCAAATTCAATGTTTCCACCGGATCTAGATGATTACTAACAAAACTACAATAATCTCTTTCGAATAACAGATTCTCTTAAAAACAATTAAAAAACGGATAAGTTTATCTAATGGCCAAAGACTTACTCCGTTACATTTTATTTTCAATATTTGCAACGGATTTTAACCCTTAACCTCTTCATCAGCTCAGCACGCTTACTAGTTTTGTTTTCAAATCATAGCGGCTATCAAATAATAATAATTATCGCCAAAGGTCATTCATGTCATCCCAAAAAAACACGTGATGTTCAACAACTGGGCATTTGTAATCAAAGAAATCTGCCGAATCATGATTTTCTTATTGGCTGCTGCGTGGAGCATTGTTTCATCTACAATACAATGGACACCGGCAACAAATCATCACTGCGGTCAATTAAACGCACCAAGGAAAGATATCCTCTGAGATTAGTTCTTATCAATTCATCAAACATATACGATGATAGCAACACTTCATCACTAAATTTGCTGCTTTAGAAGTCAGCTATCATCGCAATGTTGTGGTGCGCCACTAGAAGTAGGTATATTTACGTGTTGTGGGTTTGTTTTTATATAATTCAATTCAATTCAATTTCAATTTAATTCAATTCAATTTATTCATTTTTAAAACATTACAAAATTAAAACATTAATGGGGATTTCTTCATTTACCGAGAATGCTAAATGCAATGCTAATTGTAAAAGTAAATGATCAAATACATAGACATTTCGTTTAAATTTTAAATATCAATCGTTTATTTTTACAATTAGCATTGCATTATGTTAGTATTGCAATCTAATGTAATCTAAGGTTATGAAATGTAAAAACTATGTAATATAATGTAAAAAGTACATAATTCAATATTCTAGTAAGTAAGTGAAAATGTTATTTTCTTTTTTACTGGAATAAAAACTTATGAAAAAAAAAAAAAAAATTTAGCATTCTCGGTAAATGAAGAAACCCACCATAAGTGTTTTAAAAGAGATAAAGTAAGAGATTTAAGCAATTTATACATCGCTGAAGCACAATCATATTAACAACAACAAAGCTTGTCGCCTGAATCGTCTTTCGCCTGTGCTTCATTGATGTTAAACATATCGATATTCGAAGTGTTTCTATTTAACAACAAGACCGCTCTCCCGACTGGAAATTTATTTATAATTTTTTTTTCAGGTTCTCCATAAAACAGTTATACACCAAATTATTACGGAGAAGATTACAAAATTTAAGAGAAAAAAAAAGTTCAAGCGGGCAGTTTCACTATGTTGAGATGTATGTCAAAAGATAGTTACTGAATTCTCTATAGGTAATTTTGAAGATGGCAATGCTCAATGCAGAATTTAAACTAAAGATTAAAAAATGTACATCAATGTTCAATTTATTTCCATCTCTACACGGAAAAGTGTTTTGTATTGATGCAAAAACTCAGAAAACAATAAACGCGTCGATGGGCCAATTCCCCTTCAACATACTCGTATGCTTAAGAACTGATTATACCTAATATGAACTATACTGAAACCTTTTATTGAATACTGGTGTTATGTAGGTAAACTATACTGATATTATACTATATTGATTTTTTTCTTATTAATTTCGCAGTAATTGGTAATTATTAACCTCCATTTTTTTTACGAATTAAGATATGAATGTTACCTTTCAGCAGTTTTTAAAATACCTACATTTTACCACGAAACCTTATCTGAATTTTTGTCTTCGACTGAATTTTGGAATTTTTCACGTTTTAAATAGAAACCGTTAACATTATTTGTGTTAAGATTTCAAAGGTTGATTATTTTTATTATTTGTATTTTTTTGTATTATACGTGCTTTCGTAATTAGGCAAAGTAGTTCCATAGAGTATTAAACATTTTTTTGTTTCTACTACATTTATCAAAATGGACTTGGGTAATTTACAAATTTTAAATAAGTCAAATTTTTTGATGTGGATATGATTTTTAAATAGAAAAAAAAACACTACAAATTATAGAACGTTAAATGAAAAAACACACTTTGTAAAACAACACATTTTATTTGAATTAATATTTAACAGCCAACCAGGTTTAGCTTAGCTCAAGATCCATCAGGGCTTATTATATATCAACTAAAGATAATTACATACGAAATTAAGAGAATGAATGAAAGAGATAGCAAAAGAATAGGTGAGACCCTATTGGTACCAGAAAGAGATACAAATAGAAAAGAGGGAAACAAAAATAATAACAGGATGGGTAAGTAAGGGCTAGAGGGAGAGGGAGGGAACTGTTTCCGAAGAGGTTAACGGAATAAATTAAACATAGGACTATCAGATAAAACAGATGATTTGGTTATTAATAGTTTTTGATTTATTATTGACAGCTTTTTTGATTTCGAGGGCTTCTAGATTGTTCCTAATTCCAATTCCATTTTTATGTAATATTTTAGTCCCGGAGGTTTTATCCAACGGCCGCGGTGACCAGCACTGCTAGTCACCGCGTTGCCCTTGACAATTGGTCTATAACAAGTTACCTGTGTGCGGACCTCCAATGAAATTGATTGAGTTGCCAACTAGTTTTTTTTTCAGTTTCTCCATGAGCGGATGGTCTTAGGCATTCATTATTTTTACAAAGTTTGTCCATCAGCTGGATTGACCCATAATTTGTGATATAGGCATTTTTATTTTGGGAGGCGGGAATGGGTACCGCCAACCGGGAACCATTTATTGGATATACAACAGCCCTACAGTGGGATAACCCCAAGTGGTTCGCTACGTTTTATGACTTAGAAGCGATGTTTGGGTTCATGGGGTGAGGTTTGTCTAAATTTTTGCGGTGTACTTGTTTGCCACCTGCTGCGTGGCGGGCCCATCGGTTGAGGGAGACCTAACCTATACCCTTTACCTCTCCAGCCGGACTCTCTCGGCCTTGCATGGGAGTGATGGATTCATACGTCGATCACTCCTAGACATATTGACCCCCCACATCCCTACCCACCTCTCATACCTTTTCCTTCCCAGAACTTCCTCTTCTTTATTTCCCGAGACGACACTACACACAGCATCCCCAAAGATGATATAGACCCTTACAGATTTTTTTCCTCAGGGCCTCCTGTGTGGAACTAATGTAAAAAAAAATCAATAAATACAATGAAAATAAAAGATGAGCCCTGTTTAACGCGGATTATCAGAAGTATGTACTTCGAATTTGAGACAGTAGACAGTGCTCCGCAAAATATTATCAATAATTCACAATCAACTAAAAGTTCCTCCCAAATAAAAAAATCTAATGGGAATCAAATATAATTTTGGGCAGGCTGAAACTTCGTTAATCTTTTAACGCGTTGATCTTTTGAACTCTATTATTAAATTGCCAATTATTTTATAATCACACAAACGATTCGGCATTTATTTCTACGAACAAAAAGACAGCATGATTGGTATAATTCACCATTTAATACACCTTATTATGTGAACGGTTCCCTGTATTGCTTCCTGTTGTAAATAATTAATAATATTAAGGTGTGACGCCCATTGATAAATTTCTGCAATAAACTTTAGATTAAAACCTGTGCTTTTATTGGTATAGAAATGATTTGAAGAAGCCAAGATACCGAAGAACATGATTTTGAACTACTTCTAGTATTTTCTATAATAAACTTGCGTTATTCATTTTATGAGGATCGTGGAAATAATGATGCACGACGCACAGTATCTTGTTGCAATGCAATATGGGATGCTCTATGTGCCATCTGTTGAATATTTGGTGATACACAAATTTTATTTAAGGGTAAAATAATTCATAATCTGCTCTTCCATAGATGCCGCTAATTTAATTATTTGAGGAAAAAACACTTAAGTAAAGCTACCTCGTTTACCATTTATTGAACAACCAACACCTTTGTACACGGGGATGCCCGGGTTTATGCGGTGACGTTTGTCTAGGTATTCGCGGCGGATACGTTTGCCCACCTAATGCGTGGCGGGCCGGATCGGGAGAGACTGGTTGAGGGAGGCCTTTTGATCTCTCCAATCGATACTCTCAACCCATCACTTCACACCGCAGTGGGAGGGGTGGATTCACATGTTCGTCACTCCTGGACACTTAGACTCCCAGATTCCCACCACCCCCCATATCCTTCCCAGAACTTCCTTTCCATGAAGACCCTTCACACAGTAACCTCAAAAATGATACAGTCCCTTAGGGATTTTTTCCCTCAGGGCCGCCTGTGAGAATCTATTGTAAAAAAAAATCGTTTTATAAAATCCTTTGATTTATTTAACGTCAAAAACAAGTTAGGTATGATGAAAATCGAATAAAAATACATTTTTAAACTATAAAACTTACCTAGTCTAATTATCGTAGATTGGTGTAGCATAATAGTGCACTTTTAAATTTAGAACACTAAAAAAAGTATTAAAACATTGTTTGCCTCCGAAAACACTATCACTTTGGACCAAATTCTTTCGGCAGCCTTTTTCATTTTGAGATCCAATTTATCTAGCGGTATTTTATGTACCGAGGGGAGTAAAGTCTTTTTTTTAATAAGGAACTCCAGTGAAAAATATTGCGCTTTAAAAAAATATGTTCATATAGACCAATAAACGCTTATTCTAAATATATAAGTTTTATTAAATAATATAAAACGCAGAGTTTTTAAAGAGTTATTAAAAAGTCCATTTTTAATCGGGTCATAGAAACACGCCGTCAAGTTGGTATTATTGAAATGTTTAGTGTTGACGTCACTGAACACCGTAAAGTCATTGTTTGGGAATGTAGGTATGACATAAGCCGTCGTATTAACAACGTTTCATCTTATTCGTTTATTTACATATCTACTCTTTATAGAGATTTAGTTGTTGTGTTTATTGAAACATTATTTAGGTCTAAATAATTCAGTTTCAAAAATAAAGGTATCTTTTATTAGTTTATCTCTATTATTGAAAATATTTTAAAACTACTGCACAAAAAAATAGTTATCATAAATATACCAAACCACCCTCATAGTAATGCTACTCTCGGGAGAATACTTCGAACTCTGAATTTCAAAATGGCGCCAGTTGAACAGCTGATTGTCCGATCTTATAGTAACTTTTCGGGAGTGATGACGTTACATGATTCACTACACACACGGTGGTTTTCGGGGGATCTTGAAAAATTAAAACTTTGACAATTATTTTACCCATTAAAACTAACTCTAAAAATAAATAAAAAAGCAGTTATTTAAGTTAGAAGGTAATCATTATTCACTAAAAAAAAATAAAAAAATTGGTCTGAAGTTCCTTATTTACTATTTGTGATCAAAAATGTGTAAAGAAATGGGCTTTGAGCAAATAAAAGCTTTGTTGGTTAACAGATTTTCAAAGGAATATTCTGAGTAGGAAGAAAGCAAAGCTACCAACCTACAGTGAATATTATTTATTATTGATTCACCGGTCAGTGGCTGAGTTGGTCGCGTTTGTGTACCACCCAGGTGTCGTGAGTTAAATTCTTCGGCTGGTTAGGTTATAAATGACGTTGTCAGTAGATAGCGTTGTGTTTCATTAGCCACAGCAACGTGTGGTCGGGTCTGCTAGTGCTCAATAAGGCGTTGTCCAAACAAAGTTATTTTATTCAAATTATGATTATGTATAATAAGAAAGTAATTTGCTACAAGTGAAAGTGTTATTATTCTGTTTTTCATTTCTTATTCTGTTAATGTTTGATATAACCATATACATCTCCCTTCGTCCACCTATCCCTATTTGGCAAAGTGTGGCCAATTTATCTACTTGGGACATTTACAACAATACATTATGGTTTAGCCAGTCTATTAAAGGAGCCCGTGCAATGATCAATTCCTATGGTGATCTCTCAGTGAATTTTATATCGACTCAATTAATAAATATCTTTTCTGTGATTGTGCAGGCCATATTCACTAGAGCTATCATGTGAAATAAATAAATTTCCCTCGATTGCTCGAGATTTCCAGAAGATCATTTTTTAAATTTTTCGCCAACAATAAAAAAATCATACCTTCAAATTTTAACAGAGAGACACAAAAACTTATTATAATGCTGTATAGCCAATGAATTAACATGTATTTTATCGTTCATCTTATACTAGCAGACCCGGCCAAACGTTGCTGTGGCTAATGAAACACAACTTCATTACCCAACCTTTATAAAATCCACACCATCCGCTTGCCACCTGCCTGCTGCCCGCTGCCTGAATTGAATATTGGCTTTTCTCTTCTATAATAAGCATGTATTATACACATAAACCTTCCTATTGAATCACTCTATCTATTGGTGAAAACCTCATGAAAATGCGTTGCGTAGTTTAAAAGATCTATGCGTACATACATTTTGAGCGACTTCATTTTTTGCTATGTAATGATTCGTAGGATTTATAAAAAAAATCGTAAAGTTTATAACCGCGTGAATCCTGATTGAATCGTGAAACTGACGTGAGAGATACTTATTCGAGTCAACATAGAATACGATACGATTACGATACATACGATTTCTGTATGTTATCTGTGGTATACTTAATAATGAAAGGTGCGTATCAATGGAAAAAGTACTTAATTTTAACGGAAAAAATATTTTTAACATCGTTCTAAAATAGTCTACGAAGTTCAGATTTGCGACATCTATAGTCATATTAGATAAAGCATTTTAATAGCTTCGTTTTAAGTCCAAAATAACAAACGTGGGAGCTACAAATATTTTTTTAAAAATTGCTGAATCATGAGATAAGGGGCTTTTTTTATCCGAAAAGCAATCGGAGACATTTAAAATGGCGCCAATATATGGCAAAAATCGCTCCAGTCGATATGAACGAATCAACAGGAATATCAGAATTCAAGGGTAAGTCGGTCCTTTACAATTACAATCTTTACCAACTCCAATACTTGTGCCAATTTGAAATATTTTTAAAATTATTGATAACAGTCCACAAAATATTCGTAGAGAATATTCTGACTACAGTTAAAATATTCCGAAAAAGGTGATAGTCATAATTACATAATACTGTCAGTTGTCGGTCAGGATACCTTTTTTAAATCAGGGATTCTTCTTGACACCAGCTTATTTGTTGTGATAGGATGAAGGATTGACTCTAGTCTAAGAACAAGAATATCCTTTCTTTGGTATGTGTAGGGTGACCATTTAAAAAAGGTTTTATAAAACCAGTTCACAGATGAGAAGATAGACATATTAATTGCCTACGAGTAGGTTTGGAGCAGCTAATAAGTGGTAGTAACTAGTTAACTCCTACCAATATAATGCGGGATATTGTATTCAATATAATGATGGGATATTATATTCATCTGCTCTGACCATTAAAATGGCGTCGTGAAAATGGCGCTCTGTTATGTTATTGCTGATAAAATCTCTAATAAACGCACAGCGACGTGTTAGAATAATTAAAGCGGATGCTTTAAGCACAGTCTCTAATAATAAATTAATAATCGTAACCTTGCGTAATCATTTTGGTATTCGACCATGCAAATTTGTTTGTTCAAAACTGCTAATTCGTGATGGGATTCCATTATCGTAAGGAAAATTTTGTTGAGAATAATATTATAATTGTTAATTCTGACATTAAAATAAAATATCGAAAACGTGACATAAAAGTTCAGGACACAATGGCCACATGTGGCTAGAGGCATTGTCCAGGTAAAACAGAGATCCCGCGTTCAATTCCTGCGACCTTTCTTATTTTATCTGGTGTTCTGTTTGTAGTTGGGGAAGGTGTATTTGTAGGGTAGAAAATAAAGTTCCCTTGAATAAAGACGAGCGTGGTCGAGTATAACTGTTTATTTTTTTATTTTAGTTTTTATTCCAGCAGCACTGGGAGGGTAGTGCAATCCCAGTCTGCCATATTACATAAAAAACTATAAACTATAAAAGAAGAAAAAAATTGTTTACATATTAGGTAGGTACCTAATTAAAACATAAAATGAAAACAAAATGAATCACACAAATAACAAAAAATGAGCATAAAATTAAAATAAATAATAATTAAACAGAATTAAAAAATAAAAAAGATATTGCACAATAAGAATAAGGATACGTATTGACCACGGACATATGAATATACATGGACCTGCCCGAAGTGATAAAAACGTATTATTTCCCCCTCCACATGGCGCCGGCTGAAGCACCTCCTTATAACCGGCTCGCTCCATGGGGAGGGGATAGAGCCTCGCTTGAATCTAAAATGTGTGACGTCATCATTCTTGCCGTGAACAGCTAGAAGGTAACATCCATACATTTAACGAAATACAACGCCAAAACAGTAGCGTATTCTATACAATATATCTACATATCAATGTGCACATAGCGAATGTGGGCGGTTCTCCAGTGTGCTCATCGGTGGTTACAGGGGTAAGTAAATTATGAAACATTTGTAATAGTGTTTTAACTAAATACGGCAACAAAATATTGCTATGTGTATTGGGGCGAGTCTTTTTGAGGCGAGCATTTGACCTTAGCAAATATGTTATTATCGTGGCAAGCAATTCGCGCTCCCATATAAAAAGGTCTATTCATTCAAAGCAGATTTTGCTTTTAAGAACTAAATGGTGATATTGTAATGCGAGATGCCTATTTACTGTCAGATTGATTGTATAACGAATCACAGTCATCTTTCCCCTCTTCCCCCTCCATGGTTTGGTTTGACCCCTCACCCGTAACTGCTTGTCTAGTCATTTGGATGTCTATGGTATTGACTAATTAAGAGCTAGGTTATAATAACAATACGTTTTACACTACAGCATCCGCCGTCTCGCTCTTGTACCCTAGTGATCAAGTTGGTCACTAAAACATTCTTACATCTGTATTGTTCTGTTTCATGTTTCGTTTAGGTTTATTAATATTATATTATTTTTCAATGATTATAATTTGGGAGGAGATTATAGGTACCGCCGTCTCTGAAACCATTTATTGAATAACCAACACCCTTGCCATAGGTCACTCCAAGTAGTTCGCTACGTTTGGTGACTTAGCGGGGGTACCCGGGTTCATTCGGTGAGGTTTGTCTAGTTCTTGGAAGCGGATGAGTTTGCCCACCTACTGCGTGGCAGATCGGGAGAGACTGATTATGGAAGACCTTTTCACCTCGCAGTCGCACTCTCTCGACCCATTGTCGCACTTTTTTACCAGGCGGGGGATGCTATGTCCTACCCACCGGCCCATACCTACTTCCTAAATCTATATTTAGGAAGTTTAAAGACTATTTAATAACTGTATTTCTTAACAAAAATATTTTTTAAATTGTCTGAAAAAAAAAGCTTTTTAAAATTGGAAGAATAAATCAGTTGATTGAAATACTGACGGCATTTACCACGAGCCGCCACTGTCAGATTCGGGGGCAAATGACCAGTCATGGTTTGGTAATAAAGGTCGTGCTGTTGTTTTTTCAGCGTAGTAACAGTGGCGGTGTGTGGTGGCGCCTCTTCTTTCTAAGAATCAATCTGTAGGGTGGTCCAACGGGATTATTTAAGGGGTGTTGTAATAATTATCAATGTAGGTGATTAATATATTACATTGATGTCTTCATCGAATGATGATGATTCAATTTTTCCGAAAATAATTATGTAAAAGTTAAAGAATTTTTAGAATTTTGTAAGAATGTAATCATTTTATTTTATTTATTATTTTTTAATGCAGTAATCCAAAAACATCTCAAACGGATTTTAATTTTTTTACGTATTTAGACTTGAATTTGACTGTCACTAGATGAAATTCAGAAGTCTTCAAAGAGTTTGAATACAAGTTGGAAATATCTGTCACTTTGAAATAGGAAATCAATTTAGCAATTTAGGGAGAACTATTTAAAGATTTTATTATTAAATAATAAAATTTTAATCTTCACTATAAGAGAAAAGATTTGTCTCAAGTGTCAACTTTTGAACAGAGAGGTCTGGAGTTTCTAGTTGTATAGTTTTCAAATTCATAATTTAATATATTTTATTTTTATTTTGATACAATAATTTACATTTTCTCTACAAATTATAAATTAAAGTCCTCCGCCGCGTTTGTCTGTCTGTCTGTTCGCGATAAACTCAAAAACTACTGAACGGATTTTTGTGCAGTTTTCACTAATAGATAGATTCATGAGGAAGATTTAGGTATAAAATTTGGAAAGGTTTTGTGTAAATTGGTTGAAATATAAATAAGAATATCTGTATGTGGTGGACGAGCTCTCTGGCAAGCTGGCGGTGTGGATTTGATTTATATGCAAATCTACAGTTTTATGCCGAATGCTGGACTATGTACAACTCCTAAACTAGGCAACTTGAAACAGCAGAAATGCGAATGCTTAGATGGTCGGCAGGAGTATCACTAAAAGATAAGATCAAAAGTTCACGCATTCGTGGTAGCCTGGGTGTCACAGACATAAATAGTAAGCTGGAAGAACGACAGTTGAGATGGTATGGACACATAAGACGGAGACCATCAGACCACACAGTGAGGTAGGCAATGTCTATGGAGCTTCACCGACAGTCATCCAGAGGAAGACCGAAGAACTCCTCGATGACTTAATGTTCCAAAATTCTTCAGAGAAACGGCCAGGATGAAGGCGATACCAAGAACAGCAACAGCCTACCTAGGCAACGAGTTGGGACAGCGCAAGGAAGAAGAAGACAGTTTTATGCCGAGGTTGATGAGATTTTGCACGTGTGATCTTTAAAACAAAAAAGGTCATGGTCTACATTTGATTTCGAAAACTCTATGTAAATCTCGGGCATCGCCGGGGACTTCAGCTAGAATTAATATTGGCTTCACTCGGTGACTTACCCGTGCTGAAGCCCCCATTTTATAAAACAACAATTCAATAAGATGTAATACTTACCTACATAATAAATTTTAATAAAATATCTGTGTATACAACGAGTTGTGTGTATGTGAATGATATGTGTTTTATAAGGGTATTGTGTGTTATGTGTAATGTTTTATTATTTTTTATTATAATTTGGTAATCTGTTTTTTTTTTGTTTTCCTCATTTCTTATATCAAGTGAAGATTGTTGAATTCTTTTATTGCTTGGCATAATTATAGCTATGGAGCGTCGAATATTCGTTTAGAACAGAGATTCCCAAACTTTTTTTTCTCGTAGACCCCATTCAAAATTTTACTGGTTTCGGTGGACCCCCTGCTGCTACATTTCTACCATATTCCCAAAACTCGTCAAAAAGGGTGAAGATTAGATCTAACCATAGAAATTTGCGTCGCGGCTGAGTTCCAACCCTCAACCCTGAGTTCCAACCCTAGTTTGGAGTGGTATAAATAAATAAAAATAGTATGTTTTCTAGTGTTCTATTTATTAAAATAATATGATTATAGACTTTATAGTTTTTTTTTTACTTTAGCTCCACACAGGAGGTCCTGATTAAAATAATTCCCCTCAGGGCCTATGTCATCTTTAGGGATGCTGTGTGGAGGGTATTTTTAGGAAAGGAAGGTGAAGAAGTTCTAGGAAGGAAAAGGGTATAAGGGGTGGGTAGGAACCTGGGTGTCAGTATGTTCAGGAGTGACGGACGTATGAATCCATTCCTTCCACTGCCGTGATGGCGATGTTCCGAGAGACTACAGCTGGAGAAGTCAAAGGGTCTCCCTCAATTATTCTCTCCCGATACGGCCATTCATGCAGCTGGTGGGCGGACGCATATGCCGCCAAGAACCGGACAAACCTCAACCCATGAACCCGGGCACCCCTACTAAGTCACTAAACGTAGCGAACCACTTGGGGTGACCTATGGCAGAGGTGTTGGTTATGTAATAAATGTTTCCGGGGCAGCAGAACCCATATTCGCCTCCCAAATTGTAAAATTAAATATCGAATATGCAAATTTTTACAAGTAACAGTCGTTGACTGAAAAAAAATTTCAAGCCCGTGGACCAAAAAAAGCAAAAATTGGGATTGCATGAGAACCGTAGCTCCTAAAAAATTTTTGCTAAAACTCTGAACATTGGAACCTTAAACCTTCAAAACGCTTAAACCTTCAAAAGTCTCAATGTATCCAGTTTTCACCGAAATACAGCCTGTCAAAAATCACGGAAAAATTGGATTTTTTTTCTGCCTTAATTTTTTTTGAGTAGTGTAATATTTTTTTTCATTATTAGTTTTTCGGGTGTTATGCACTGTTTCACTACCTCCTTCTTTAGTCTTTAACTTTACATCTGTCGAATCTGCCCTGATGATGGACACTGCAACGCTGTCCGAAACGTTGGTTAAAGAAGGAGGTAGCGCAACACAGCATAACACCACAAAAACAAATAAAGAAAATACTTTTGGCCGTGAAAATCTGAAACGTGTAAGTGTAATATCTGCCTTATTTGATAGGTACCTAAAGCCAACATATTTGTGCTTTACCTACTATCGTAACCAGATAAATTTTCGTGGACCCCCAATTTCAACTTGTGGACCCCCATGTTTTTATCACGCCAACGTAGACCCCGTCGAGTCTCCCGTGGACCCCTGGAGGTCCACTTTGGGAATCACTGGTTTAGAAATTAAAAATTAGGACAAGACGCCATACTTAGTGTCCGTTTCATATTTTATACAGTTTTAAAAAGTAAAACAATCCGAAAAACATATATTGAAACTCGTGCGATGCTTAGAACTATTGTATAACAAGCTGTATGAAGTTGGTGGACCTTGGAAGGCCATGCTCTTTGTAAGGCTAGTTATTAAAAAGTCACAGAGGCAGTAACAAATTCCTTCTACTAACACGCATTTACGCATTTTATTTTATCATGAACAAATTACCCATTATTTAAGAAACACACGCAATTAATTAAAACTCTTTCTGCCCAAATCTTTTCAAGTCCGAAAGATTTATGGTAAATATGCAATTCAAAACTTAATTCACGTATTATAAATCTCTTTAAAAAACTACTACAATTCAAATTTAGTTTTACCCGGTGGCGACTGCAAAGCATTCTGGCAGGTTAGTAAGCTCATTTAAAAGCAAAAGGTAATTAATATAGTTGCGGATGTGCGTGGGAGGGTGGACTTGCCAGCCTATTAGACATTTTGAAGTTGAATTTTAATGACTAAATGAACATTTTTCATTTAAAGCCACGAATACGCAACATGCCGAAGTCCACGGTGAAAAAAATAATTAACCAATGGTATGCGTTTTTTTTCAATTGGTAATTTGCTTCACAACTGTTTAAAAACGCAAAACCGCTTAAGGTGAAGAACTCTTAGTTTGAAGAGGCGGGATTGGGTACCGCTGTCCCGGGAACCTTTATTGGATAACCAACACCTCTGCCATAGGTCACTTCTAGTGGTTTGCTACGTTTGGTGATTTAGCAGGGGTGCCCGGTTTCATGGGGTTAGGTTTGTCTAGGTATTGGAGGCGGATGACCAGGGCACACTGTACCCCAGATTCCTACCCACCCCTTAAACCCTTTTCCTTCCCAGAACTCTCCTCTCCTTGCTTTCCCCCAAAACCCCTCCACACAGCATCCCCATAGATGTCATAGGCCCTGAGGGAAATTATTTTCCTCAGGGCCTCCTGTGTGGAACTCATGTAAAAAAAAAAAAACTACTACGTAATCCAAATTCATGTGATTTTGGTTTGAAAACTGAAATATTTTAGATGCTTTAATTAAATATTGCGAGTAGAACACGATTTGCCTTTGAAATAATCGGGTATTTTTCTGATTAGTATTTTTATAAGCCCAAAAAAAATTTCATAATCCCTACTTACAAAACGCCTTTTCGGTTATGGTTGTATTGTATAAGATGGAAAATTATTTTTTCGAAAATAATCGTATAACATTCAAATATTTGTGCATGAGCTGGTGTTAAAAACGCCATCTACGTAAACATGAATATTATTGAGATACGTTTTAAGATTTTCACGGCCAAAAGTATTTTCGTTATTTGTTTTTGGGTGTTATGCCATGTTGCGCTACCTCCTTCTTTAGCCAATGTTTCGTTGATGTGACACAGTTACCGGATCTGTCCTGATGATAGACACTGCAACGATGTCCGAAACGTTGGCTAAAGAAGGAGGTAGCGCAACACGGCATAACACCCCAAAAACAAATAACGAAAATGAAATTTGAACGATGACGTGGTGCATGGTCTTAATCAAAATTCAATATGCATTATTAAATAAAGTCCAAAAAACGTGCGTCCCGCAAAAACTCAGAAACGAGTCCCGGTAAGATAAAGGGTACGTACGTTATATGGCGTGGTAGATCTATATCCCCCCTCCAGGATGACGGTTCCCGTTTTTACCTAAAGGGCGTGCTTATGAAGATATAAGGGCTGGAAGATTCGCCCTCTCGAAATTTCTTGAACAGTACTCCGGAAAGTTCTAGAAGGTTCGATAGAGCGCTAGAAAGTTTTGGAAGGAGTGGCTGAGTACGTTGTGGAATGTTCGGTAATAGGGAATCGAGAACATTCCATAACACTATTTTGTCCTGAACGAAGTCGGGTATCCCAGCTGGTGTTTAGAAAATTTTAAACGTTGAACTTAGACTATTAAAACAACTATTTTCTAAACACATTAAATGTTTTTGTAAAATAATTTTAGATGATAGATTACGCAATGGCATAATCGCATATAAGTGGTAAATTTTCTGAGTTTCGTCCGGTGAAAGATTAAAAATTGAAGCATCATTTGAAATGAATTTTCAAAGGATCTTTATAATAATAGCCGGATACTTTCCAACCGTCTTCTACCCCATCTCTTTACCTATCCTACTCGCTTCAGTCAACACAACATACCCCTATTCGGGGACGTCATAGTCTTACTGGCTTCGGACGGTCGGGAGTAGTTGAAACTCATTTACATGATTTTTTAAGAGCATTTTATTTATAATAATAAAAAAACAAAATATCAAAATATCATAAAAGATTAAATATAAAATTATTTTGCAACAAACTCATTATTGGTAGAAGTAGTCGGCAAATCGTTTAAAGTTTTGGATACATTGATTCTATTACGCCGACCATTTTATATTGTTTCTTAAAACTAATTAACGAACATATTTTGATGGCCTCCATGGTCATTGTAAAAGTGTAAAAAGTAAAAATATTTGTGTAGCGGATTTTCACTATGATTGTTCGGCCGTATATCTTCTTTGCATACTTAGGTATTTGATCCGTGGAATCAATTAGCAGGGGTAAGACTCTTGACTCACAATCCGACTGACGACCGATTGACGACCTCCGTAGTCCGGTGGGTAAGACTCTTGACTCACAATCCGGAGGTCGCGGGTTCGAACCCTGCATGCGCAAATAAATTTTATTTGATTAATTTGTGTTATTTCACAATTAATTCATTTAAAATAATATATAGTATATTTGCGGCATGTTCCAGAGTGGAAGATACTATCAGTATCGCCCTGGTGTAAGACCACCATTCAGAATTGAAACGTTGCTTGAAAATGGCTTTAGCCGTGTTTAGTGACCAGATCTGAATAGCCAGGTACTTCCCAACCTTCCTCTTCCCCACCTACTTCCCCTCCCCACTACTTTCAGCCTCACAACATACCCCAATTGGGGATGCCATAGTCTCACTGGCTCCAGACGGGAGTAGTTGAGATTCTTGTGCGGTATTCACTGTAAAAAAAAAAAGGGGGGATCAGCTTTCCGGCGGCGCGGCGGATCAACTGTCGATCTGCCAATTATTGCCGCCGGATCAATTGTCATGGAACGGCACGTTCCAAATCGGACGATACTCTCAGTATCACCCTGGTGTAAAACCACCCTTCAGAATTGAAACATTATTTGAAAAAGCTTTAGTGGCAAGATCGAAATAGCCTGGGGGCACTTCCCAACGTTCCTCTTCCCCACCTCCTTCCCCTCCCTACTACTTTCAGCCACCTAACATAACCCAATTGGGGATGCCATGGTCTCACTGGCTTCAGATATTTGAGAGCAGTGGGGACTCTTCTACGGTATTTACATAAAAAAATAAATAATTAATTCCATTGTGTAGAAATATCTAACATATCCTAAAAAAATTATTTCTTACTATGATATTAGTCTACTAATGTAGTATGTTACAACTAAAGACACGCAAACAAATCTCATCCAAACATAAAAAAAATGTACCAAAACACGTAATTACTTCGATCGGACGGCGGCTGCCGGACGAGTTTCTATTAAAAGTGGCCACAAAAGGTTCTGTTTTATTTTCTCTTTATTCATATTCGGCGTATTATTATTTCCCGCTGACAAGTGGTACCGGTTTGGAGGGAGGCTCGTGTGTATTTATTGTGGTGTGTATTGTGGTGTTCACTGTGGTGTGTACTTACTGTCTTGTGCACTTTGTATGTGTTTGTGTAATCCCGGCGGAGTCTCGAATATCCGACATGACAGTTTTTTTGACACGCCGAAACACGTCGTTCGGCTGCGTTCCGTTATAAAATAAGGAGAGCATTTTATTGAACTACAGTGTGAATACTACTTAACTTAACTGAATATAAAAAATTTCAATACAATTGGTTACTAGAACGTTTCAGTTTTTTAACACCTTGCGTCTATTTGTGCCCTTTAGTACATGTACGCCGACAGCACCAAAGTATTTTTGTGTGCTTTGCATACGAAAAAGTAGTTTTTTCCCCTTTTGTATTCATGATTTACGCAGTATTATAAAGGATTTGTGATGAAATTTATGATGAAATTGAAATTCTCCACGATTTGTGTTGAAATTTACTAAAGACACTTCCAAATAATTGTAATATAATCCAAAAAGTCATCTACGGCCATTGCTTACATGTTTTGGAAATTGTTATTAATTTTTTTTATAAGAAACGAAAAAAGTCAAGTGACAATAACCTTTTTAATACCCACATACATTTGTGTAATTAATTTTGTTTTTTTAATTTCATGTAAAACGTTATTTTTACAGATACGTTTTTAGATTTTCCCGACCAAAAGTATTTTCGTTATTTGTTTTTGGGGTGTTATGCCGTTTTGCGCTCCCTCCTTCTATAGCCAACGTTTCGGACAACGTTACAGTGTCCATCATCAGGGCAAATGTGATGATGGACACCTGTAACGACACACTGTAACGCTGTCCGAAACGTTGGCTAAAAAGGGAGGTAGTGCAACATGGAATAATACCCCCAAAAAAATAACGAAAAAAGTTAGTTTTTAAAGTTTAAAGAAAAAAAACGTCAAAAAATTAGCAAATATATATTGTACATTTCTTAAATTAAAATTTGAATATTTCACATTTGGGTACATTTAAAAACAGCGAATCCATTGGAAAATTTATATCAACTAATATAATTAATATATAATTCTATCGGATAATTTAAAATTAAAGAACTTGATGACAACATCACAGAATACCCAGAGGTTAAATAACAGCTAAATTTTATTTTATTTTATTCATTTGGTATATCTTGACTGGTAGTTTTCTGACAAGGAATTTTATAACGACAGTTTTCTCATAAGTACGACAAAATCTTTACAAATTAGTTGTATATTCAATAAATCTACAACAACACACTTCATGATATGGGTACGTAAAATTGAGAAAGATTGGAATCCGCACGTTCTTAAGGACCCCGGAAACATTTGGATGGATACTGCTCGTTTCACAGGTAACCTAAGCTAATTAACTAAACTAAGCATTATTGTACACATGCCTTCATGCCATTCTGGGGCATCCTGGAGTTCTTCTTTCATCCACCTGCACACTAATTATTGTGCTTAAACTCGTAAATTCGTCTACTCTACATTCCAAACCATGTAAGCGTGCCTCTTTTAATTATGCTCATCAGGTGTACACCGGCTTTACATTCTTTAGGAACTCATCTCCTCATTCGTAATGGCACGTAAATGGTTCTGATAACCCATACGCCTTGGAGATCTAATTTCTTCCACATTCTGTTTACTTTCGTTCTTCTATGTCAGTATCAGTCTTTTCTGCTATACACAAGCTTGGTATCAGAAATCCTTTGTCGGTTCGTTTATTTTGTCGTCTTTTTTACTAACGACTAATACCATCAGTCATCAATTTACATTCGCATCTAAAACAATTTACCAAATTTGTAACTTTAATATGGTTAATTTAACTAAAAAAAACTACGTAGCTCTGTTCATCTTACCAACTTATCTTACCAATGTATTGTAATTTTCCCTGTGTTATATTTTTCCATCTTGCATGGTGGGAGTATTTAGTTTCGATTTTATTTCGTTTTTTACTTTGTTTTTGTTTTAGATGTTGTTTTTAATTTTGTCTGCTATTTTATTTTTGATTTTGTTGTGTTTATATTGATTTTATTTTGTTGCCTTAGTAATAAATAAAAAAAATAACATCTAAAAGCCCAGCCTGGCATGAAGTTGGAAATAAATAAATAAATATGAAAGGAGACAAGAGCAAATCGAATAAAGTGTTTCAATTTATTGTACATCTGATTATTTACCAATTTACAGTAAAAGATTTCTTATTTTTAACTTCCGTTACATTTGAAAATATGGGTGTACAAAAAAGATAAAATATTGAATTTACCATTTTATAAATGTCATTCAATTGGTTCTGCCTAGTGCCGTGTGGTATCTTTAACTAATCAAATATATATTTCATTGGAGGAAACTAGTATTCACACTTCAATTGGGATTTTCTTTGAGCACCCTGTATGCTTGGCATAAGTAGGTACTCACTTAAATTACCTGTTTTATGTCGAAGTAAACTGGGGCCATGATATTTGAAGAATGTATTCACGGTTTTCATCAGTGTTTTGTCGTCGTTGGACGGCTGCAATCTCCAATGTAGGAATTTCGTAGAAGAGTGAAAAACCGAGGTCCCTTTGTTATAAGTTGCTTGACGCCGGGGGCAGGACAATTTCTCAATTATTTTCATTTGGTAGTAAAATGCTTCTCTTTGAACAGCTTGAAAGTTTTTCTCCCCGGGAACCATTTATTGGAAAACCAACACCTTCTCCATAGGTCATGCCAAGTGGTTCGCTACGTTTGGTGAATTAGCAGGGGTGCTCGGGTTCGTGCGTTTGTCCGGATCTTGGCAGGGATCTTTTGACGTCTCCAGCTGGATTCTCGGATAATCACCTAGAACCGCAGTAGGAAGGATAGATTCATACGTCTGTCTCTTTTGGACACACTGACACTCAGATTCCCTATCCATTGCACCTTTTTCCTTCCCAGAATTCCTCTCCTTCCTTTCGCAAAAAGACCCTCCACACAGCATTCCCAAAGATGACATAAGCCCTGAGCGGAAATATTTTCCTCAGGGCCTCCGTGTGGAGCTATGTAAAAAAAGACAATAATTTTTCTCTTACTTTGAACGTCGAGTGTGCAAAATTTCATCAAGAAGTATCAACATTCTGCTTTCGGGGTCGTGAAAAGGGGGATGGGGTGATTTTTAGAAATCGCGTGTAGAGACTGACATTACTCTTGCTTTTTTTAATTTATTTTATTTTATTCATTATTTTATTTCATAAAATTTTATTGAACTTTAAAAGACAAGTGTGGCAAATTTCACCGATCTCAGAATAAAACTGTAGAATCGCATATAAATCAAATCCACGCCGCCCGCCACAGATTCTTTCTGTACATAGCTGAATACTGCACAAAATTCCCGACTGTCCGTATCCAATAGGACCGCGGTCCCCTAATCGGGGTATTATTTCGCGTGGGGAAGGGAAGGAGATAGATAAGTTGAAGGTAATTACCAAAATGTGGTCACCAAACACGGCTTAAGCCATTTCAACATTCCACTAAGCACTTCCTATAATATGCATGACTCGTCATGCATATTATATTATTTTATTATACTCACCAAGTTAGTATTAAATAAACTCTTAAAGAGAAATTAAACCTCTTTTACATCGCATGCAAATAAAACCCAGCGCTATCTTTTTTAAGAATTTGAAAAGCAGATAAGTGATTTGTTTTGTCGATTACTCTTTGAAGTTTATGGAGTCATAATAAGGTTGAAGAGAATTGCTTTAAGTACTTCTGTGGATATAAAAAATATCGTACAAATTTATATATATTCAATCCTGTAATTTTTTCGCACGTTGCGTTCATTTCATTTTTGAAGGCAAAACTTCTTTAACTGTTGTGATTTGAAACTTGATGAAACGGAAACGAGCGATACTGAAAAGAGGCATCTTACACTATACATCTACAGGATTTAACCTGCGAGAGAATGAAATAGACTAATCGGTGTCCTCTATGTGCGGCGCTTCGTAGCCTATCTGCCTCCTCTTTGTGCGTTGCTTCGTAGATTAAAATGTATAATAATTTTTAAACTTGGTAACAATCTTTACATAGTATAAAATGAAGTCACTTCCGCTGTCTGTGCGCTTAGATCTTTTAAATTACGCAACGGATTTTCATGCGATTTTCAATAGATAGTGGAAGGTTTTTAGGTATATAATTTGTCAAGGTTTTGTGTAAATTGGTGGTGTGGATTTGATTTAATAGATGGCGTTGGTTAACAAGGTTGGGTAATGACGTGGCGTTGTGCTTCGTTAGTCACAGCAACGTGTGACCGGGTCTACTAGTATTTTAATAAAATAACTCTATAATTATCTACTCCTGATACTCAACATTCGTCTCATTATCTCGAAGTTTAGTTTCCTGAAAGTTAAAACTTCTTTAGCACCGTTGTGATTTGAAACCCGATGAAACGAAAAATGGCTACCCTAAAAACAGGAAAGGCGAGAGAATGAGATAGTATTGTACGGTACTTCATAGCCTATCGGTCTCCTTTTTGTGCAGTGCTTCGTGGCCTCTCCACTGCTGTCTAATTTAGTTTTCTGAAGGTTTCACTTCTACCGCGTGTGAATTGCACACTTTGTTTTTTTTCATTAGCTCCACACAGGCGATCTTGCCATCTTTGGGGATTCTGTATGGAGGTCATTTAGGATAAGGAAGGAGAAGACGTTCTGGAAAGTAAAAAATAATGAGGGGTGCGTTACAATCTGGGTGATAAAGTGTCCACGAGTGACGGACATGTGAATCCATCCCTCTCACTGCGGAATAAGGTGATGGGTCGAGAGAGACTGGCTGGAGAGGTCGAGGGTCTTCCTCAACCAGATTCTTCCGATCCCACCCGCCACGCAATAGGTGGGCAAACGTATCCGCCACCAAGACCTAGACCAACCTTACCCACAACTTGGTGTGACCTATGGCAGGGGTGATGGTTATTCAATAAATGGTTCCCGGGGTGGCAGGACAATGTTGCTTGTGTCGTGATGGAGAACTTAGCCAGCCGAGAAATCGAACACGAGACGCCCGGGTGGGACCCAAACGCGATACCTATTTGCCACTGACGGAATATATCTATTGTTTTTTAAATTTCATTCTATGGCACCATTCCTTTTGTCGTGCTATGCTGATGTGTTGAAACATTGTAGGGATACCATAGTCTCACTGGCTCCAGGCAGTTGGGAGCAGTTAGAATTTATATGCGGTATTCATCAAAAAAAGTAAAATGTAAATGATAGAAGCCGCATTGGGCAAGCTCGTGCAACCTTTATCCGCTTGAAAAAGATGTTCTGCAGTCATGATCCAAATCCTTAGATTACGAATGCGAATGGTCAGATGCTACGTGTTTTCGATATTATTTTATGGAATGGAAGTACAGACGCTTACTGAAGAACTAATTAAGCGACTTTGGGCATTCGAGATGTGGATCTACAGAAGAATACTTAAAATAAGCTGGATGGACAGGGTTACGAATGAAGATGTTATGGTTCGGATGAATAAAGAAAAAGAAATTATTAAAACTATAAAAATCCGAAAACTTCGAATGATACATCCAGAGAAGTGTGAGATCTTGGATCTCATAACTCAGGGAAAGATTGCCGGAAGACGGGGCCCTGGAAGAAGGAAATGGCTGAAAAACCTGAGACGGTGGTTTGGCCAGTCTACTGTAGAGCTATTCCGGGTTGCAGTAAACAAAGTCCGCATAGCCAGCTTGATAGGCAACGTCCCTTGAACGGACAGGGCATAAGAAGGGGAAGATAAAAAATAATACAGGCAAAAAGAAACCTGACAATATTTCTTTAATAATATTGTCCACAGTGGGTTAAATGTGCGCTGTCACCGCGGAGACCAATAATATAGCTAACAAATGTATTTTGTCGCTAGTCCACGAAAGAAATAAAGTGTAATCATTTTTTGCTGTGTTGTAAATACGACCCAATGTTTTGGTCGCTATACCGGCTAAATATTATGACACCAGCACGGGTCCCAAAACTTTATTAACGCGTTATCCGAAACGCATAAAAATATTTTTTTTGTAATTCCGAACGACTGTAAAATATACAAATTGAACTAAAATGTAGTATAGGTCTTAGCAAAATATATAAATTTTGTCCCCTGCGTGACGGGCTTCTCGAAGAGTTTTTGTCTTATTTTGAACGCCAAGTGTGCAAATCTTCGTCAATGAGTATCAACATTCTGGTACGTTTTTAGATTTTCACAGCCAAAAGTATTCCCGTTATTTATTTTTGGGATAAATGCCGTGTTGCGCTACCTCCTTCTTTAGCCAACTTTTCGGAGAGCGTTGCAGTGTCCATCATCAGGGCTGATCCGGCAGATGTGTAATTGTTAGCGGTGAAATGTGTGCTTATTTACTTGAAAGCGATACCGTGTTGCCAGTTCCACTACACCACGAGCTGGTATTAGAGTATACTTCAAAATGGTTGTAGATTTCAATTGCCTCCGTAATCAGGCCTGCTACAATAAGAACTAGTTCCCAAAAACTGTTCCTCGAATCCACTGTCATTCAGTGATCGCTAGTCACCGGTACAAAGTAACAGTAAGACACTGCAACGCTGTCCGAAACGTTGGCTAAAGAAGGAGGTAGCGCAACACGGCATAACACCCCCAAAACAAATAACGAAAATCAACATTCTGATTTAATGGGTGGGGAAACAGGAAGGAAGTGTTTTCGTTATTTGTTTTTGGGGTGTTATGCCGTGTTGCGCTACCTCCTTCTTTAGCCAACGTTTCGGACATCGTTGCAGTGTCCGGCAGATCCGGTAGATCCGGTAGATCTGCCGGATCTGCCCTGATGATGGACACTGCAACGATGTCCGAAACGTTGGCTAAAGAAGGAGGTAGCGCAACACGGCATAACACCCCAAAAACAAATAAAGAAAATGCTTTTGGCCGTGAAAATCTTAAAACTTATCAGGAAGGAAGTGATTTTTGATGAAATCATAATCATTATAAATCAAATATTCATCCAGACTTTTAGACAAAGGTCAAAAGGTGGCACATATGAATAAAATCGGATATGTTTATCTGGGTAATAAACCCGTTATTTGAACATTGTGATCATTTAAAAAGGTAGCTGCCAAAATGGGTATGGGAAAAAATTGTCGGATATGTTAATTCTGATTTTGAAAAATGACTTACGTACGAAGTCTTCGCCTAGTTGGTTGTGATGCGATCCCGGTTTCGAGTCCCATTTGGGACCGTTACCTTTTTTTCTGTGAGTTTTCATATATTCGTTAAGATTTATTTTATTATTTTCTTTTTCGATGGTTATATTACATTGATGAGAATAAACTTCAAAGGCTATTCTTTTTTTTGTATTTCTTGCGCATTAAATATGTAACAATTTCTAGTCATTTTTTTACTTTTCATGTACATTTGTTAGGGAACGTACCTGAAGGTACTACGTGACCAACTTTTTGCATCCCCCAGTGACCAAAAACCTAAGCCTTTTGTACCAAGCGTGGTACTTTGAAGACCCCCCCCCCACCGAACGGGTCACGTAGTATGGGTACGTTCCCTAACTTATATTTTACCCAAAACCAGTAGCAGAAAAAATTAAATATAAGGAACAAATGTGCATTGGAAGTAAAACTCTTCAAAACAACCTACTTACAGTACCTTATTAGACTCTATCAAATAAGAGTAGAAAATATAAAAAATCGAACTATAAAATTTGTAAGCTGGCAACACCATTTACCTGTCAAATATTATTTTAAAGTGCAAAGACAATAAAAATACAGAACACTCTATACCAGTGGTTCCCAACCTTTTTCTGACCCGGGACCACTTGGTCAGTGGCGTAGGCTAGCATGGGAGGTACCCGGGACGGATAGCACAACAGGAGGGGCGTAAAGGGATAGGGGTAGGATGGGTTCTAGTAGAATATTTACCGCAACGGAGGGGGTGGAATGGGATAGGGTGGGACGGGTTCTAGCCTAGAAGTTCTAGTTCTAGAATATTTACCACAACGGAGTAGGATGGGGTGGGGCGAAACGGAATACCATGTTGTACCACAAGGTACAATATTGATAAAGTGATTATTGTCCCGATTTTTTTTATTCCGACTTCTCGACCAGGGACTGTCCGCGAGCTGGCTCGCTTATTAACCGGTGGACCATCGCGGACCATCTTTTAGCCTCTTGCGGACCACTGGTTGGGAAACCCTGCTCTATACGTATTTAAAAATACATTTTTTGTTCTGAAAAAAAAATCGAAGAAGCACTGTTGTTAAGTTACCTGCTTAATGACATAAATTTGATTAAATTGTGTTTTAGAAAGTGATTGGCTTTCATATAATTTAATATAAATTTGAATTTAACAGTAGATAGAAAGGAAGAATCATTAATGGTGAGTTTAGTTACACTACTTTTAGATCTGAATGAATTAAATATATTCAGATCTAAAATTAGATATGATCCAATGCCTGGACAACGCTAGTAGGTGCTTAAGCTAATATTAAATAAATGCGAGCAATTTCTAAAGTGTGCTTAATATTTTATAAAAATATCGTTATTCTTCATTTTGTTAACACATAATAATAATATACCTAATTTAATTTTGAGGTCAGTACAATGAAATTTTTTTTTTCTTCATTTTTATGCCTTTTTAATTTTTAATAAAAAATGTAGGTTACACAGCTTTAGATTATCACCATATTTTTATTGCAATTTGGACAACAGTGGTGCCCTCCTATATTTTCTACTCTTATTTGACAAATCATTGTAATAAACTAACGAGTTTATTACAATGTTAATAAACTAACGAGTTTATTAACATTGTAATAAACTCGTTAGTTAAAATTTAAAATTAAAAAAAAAATAATGGTTTAACATTTTATAATAACAGATTGAATATTTTTTAATGCAATATTTAGCATTCGCTCCAATAAAATGAAGTAGTTTGCTAATGACAGCGAAGCAAAATACAAATGGGGTTTCTTCTCGTTTTTTGCAATACGAATTATTATTCAATTTTTATTTTTATCTTAATGAGTAAAACCTCAAATTGTAATATTTTAATTAAATTAAGGCAATATTATCGAAACTCAATCGAAAATCTGAAAACAGAAAAATTATATAAAGTCCCAAGTCTCATCTAGGACTTACTAAGAGGTAGAATTTTAGTCTTAGATGTGACCGTAACCTTTATTCATTTATTTAAAATATTATTTTATTATTGGGTTTTATAAATATTTCTTAATTTGGAAGATTATCAATAATTTAAACCGATTTTTAGAGTAGGTAGATATTTGGTGTCATTTTTTTTCTTTGTAAATACGGCTCAAGAGTACCAACGTCTGTAAAAAGTAGAGTCTGTGAAGAAAATCCCCAATTCAGAAATGTTGTGTGACAGAATTGAGTGTGGGGAGAGGAGGGAAAGATTGGGAAGCATCTAACTATTCAGATTTGATCTTAAACCATTGCTAAAGTCATTTCAAGCAGCGCACGTTTCTACTCTGAATATTGGCATTCACCGAGGCGACATTGAGAGTCTACTTAGGTCAATTGTTAAAAAATGGTTGTTGTTTTATGAAAGAAAGTTAATTATAAAATATATTTTTCTTTATTACTTTTACATATTTCTTTAGCAATATTGTAAGGTTAACCTTTATAAATCAACAGTTGATGTACGAGCATTAAAATTACCTGTGATTAATTCGTGATGACAAATGACTTTTTAAACATTTAATTTGATGGGAGTTCTTCCAATATCACATTTGTGCGGGGCAATTTTATAATTTACATCGGTTATAAAGCATCTCCACGGTATTAATTAAGCAATTTCGCATTTAAAAATGCACAAACTGACATTATCAATAAATCTACATAATCAATTAATGACTAAGCACCTGCCCCTAATTGGGAGATGCAGTTTGGCTCCTGCAAAGAACTGAATTCAGTTTGCAGGAATTATTTATGCTCGGGTGAGTTAGAGTTCATTAATTATAAATAAATGAGAATTTCATGAATAGGAAAGGAGTGAAATAAATTAATTTTGCGACACGCAACCCGTATGAGTAATGCATTTTGTAATTGCAGTTAAAGGACTACGAGAGTTTGTAGTAGAATTACGGGGATGCTACCTGTATCTAAAGGCTGTCGCAAATAATAACATGTGTTCCCAATCATACTCTGCGTGCGAATTGTATCTAAACTTCATTAAATAAAGAATAAACAGTGTTAATCTCAAGTGACCCCCCCAGATTAGAACAGTACTGTATATTGTCTGTCTGTACAGAGTATTAATAAAAAAAATGTATCTACATTTTTACGCAGCATCGCGTTCATTGGTCAAATCATGCATCATTGTAGGTACATATAATCGATGTTTCGCATCAGTGATCGATGAACGGGGGATGCAATTTTTAGCCATAATTTGTTATAATTGTTTGTCTAGTTTGTAGTTGGAAGTAAGATTGTAGAATTATATTTTACGTTTGTGTAGCGCCCTTAAGGTGATTTTTCACAAAAACGGCGCTATAATAGTATTATTATTATGATCAATTTTGTCAGTATTATTTAAAAATATGTGTCAGCATTTTCAGTTATCTGAATAAACAAGAAAATAAGTGCGGGACACCTTTTGACCTTTTTCTAAAAGTATTAATGAATATTTGATTTTTAATAGAATAACGCATTTATATCTTTTGGGCGCAGTTTATATCTTTTTAAAATCTTGTCATGTATTTTGTATGTAAACATCTTGTATAAGGTCTGTATATTTTTGAGCCCGTACCTTTTATTGTATTTTCCTGATTTTGTTTTTTATGCATTTCTATAGTTCATCATGGAGGATACTTTATTTTAACTTTATGACACCAACAGTACATAAATCAAACAAGTGGTTATAATAATTCATAAAATCTTAAAAGACATGTTTCTGTGAAATATTTGTAAAATGATTCTTCATATGTTGTGTCTGTATGTTGCTTCTGTGAAATATTTTGTAAAATTTTTCTTCATATATTGTGTCTGCATATTGGGTTGGGTTGGGCTTAACTTCTCGAAAGTTCCAATTGGCGATCCCTTAATGAGTTTTGATAACTCATGGGAGTGCAACTTCGTTGTATGTTTAATTTAATAAAAATATATATAAAAAAAATATCTTTATGATAACTTTTGAAGATTATTCCCATCAATATGATATATCATTGAAGACGACTGGTCAGTGGTTGAGTGGGCATAGCGCTTGGGTCCCACCCGAGCGTCGCCTGTTCGATTCCTCGGCTGGCTAAATCCTCCATCACATCACAAGCAACATTTTCGGCTTTCTGTGGTGGTAGTAGGAGATTTTCAAACATTGTTGGGTTATTCGTAACCCGGGAATGTTTGTTATTCTTTATTAAAAAAAAGAAGATAATATTTATAAATCCAATTGAAAATATGAAAAAGAACAAGACACAAAAGAATAAAAGTAACGGTTGCAACTCAATGGTCGAGTTGGTTGAGGCATTTGTCCTGTTAAGACTAGATATCCTGGGTTCGAGTCCCAGTTGCGACCGTCACCCTATTATTTTTCTGTGTCGTGTTCTTTTCATATTCCATTTAAGTTTATGAGAATTGTCTTCTTTTTCAATGATATAATATGTTAAACGCTTATTGCTACCCTTTTATTGTGACACGAGACTTACTTCTGAGCCGTAGGGCTTTCATAGTTAGATCTCGTAGAACCCAGAATTCACTACAACATCAACGAACGGAAAAGCAACAAACCTGCCGCGTCGGAGCAAAATAATGTTCAACCGCTTCATCAAGTACCTACCTAGAAAAGGATCGAAATAAGAAGCAGATCTGAGAAATTAAAAAAAAACTTAAAAACGTTATCAAAAATAATTTTTTTTTTTTTTTAAATATTTTTTGATATCTTGAAACTTAGCTGCTCCGGAAGTAACATGGTTTATGTAGGCCAGGCAGAACGGATGATCTCAAAATGGATATCAGAACACTTTTGAGAATGTAATCTCAGCCATCCTGACAAATTAAGTATTTAATTGAAATCGGCCAATACTTTGAATTAGTTCCTGAAGTCCTGGAAAGACTCAAAACGCACAAAGCACGCCTAATTTCAGAAGCAATTGAAATTCACAAATATCCCACGAATTTTAATAAAGACGACGGGTCTACGCTCAATAGTTCTTGGAATCCGGTAATTAACAGCTATGTCAAAACTAAACGCAGAAAACCATTTTATGATTAAACTGTAATACCAACTCTAAGAGGATTGGAGCTGGTAACGCGATCTCGCATCCACATACAAAAGTACACACTTCACCACAATCTTCGATAAAACGTCTGCCCTGATGATCGACACCGTAATGCTCTCCGAAACGTTGGCTAAAGAAGGAGGAAGCGCAACTCGGCATAAAATACTAATCATTATAAAACGTGAAACTTTCATTGAAATTCAATCAAACAATTTTTTTGTAAGACCCGTAGTCGTAAGTAATAAGTTGTTTGGTCAAGCATGCATTTTGGGGAATATAAATCAAAACCAGATTTAATTTTCTCATACGGAGGACAGTAATTGAGTAACTCGTGTAATTAAAATTACAGCACTATCCGCGTTATGAAGTAACCTGTATTGTACCGAAAATGTAGTTATTGAATTATTCAACAAATTGAACTCGAATTACAAGAGTACCTATGCAATTATTTTATCATTGTATGTTTAAAATACACATTTAATTGCGTGCATTGCTAAGCCATTTAATAAAGAAATTGTTTCTCCCTGCGTGTTCTTTCTCATTTGTCCCTTTTCCCTTCCGCCTCCCCTTCCTCTCCAGCGTCCCCTACCCCTCTCGCGATCCCAATCCACCTCCTCCACCTTCCCTCTCCCCACTCCACTCCCACCTTCCCCCCTCCAGCGAACCCCCTACCCGAGTTACCCCTCCCCACCCCCCTCCTCCTACCCCCCTCCCATTCAGTCCCGGTGCATTCAGTTTTCAAACAGCTCGCGTGCCACCTACTGCAATTTTTTTAAACAAATTTCATAATATATTTTATACAATGCCAGAGCTCACCAGTGGTTTTATACAAACCTTGTCCTGACAAAAACAAACACAAAAAAAAAGTTAGTTACCTATTCAATTTTGTGCATCGTTCGGAAGTTATGCACGTAAATACATTTAGCCGATTATTTTTATTTATATAGTTATTAACTAAGATGCCTGAAATAAAATTTCCCGCAAATATATCAACATCGTTTCCATGACAACGATCGGTTTTGCTTTTCGTCTGAGGTTTGCAATATCTAACTTTTGTTAGAAAATTTATTTAACAGTATAATACGTATTAATATTTATATTTACAATTTCATAACGCCAAAGCTTACCATTATATATAGCCTATATGTTATTCTGATGTAAGAAGGATGTTATTTTAAAGTTTCATTAAAATCCATTCATGAAAGACTAACAAAAATTCGCACAGACATCCATACAAACTTTCGCGTTTATAATATTAGTAATAAGTATAATAATAGATTTTCCAGGAACAAAAAAGTTTTAGTTGGCATTTTTTCAGCCGAACAAAATTGTTCCATTTTAATTTTGTTTACCCTGAAATGTGGTAATCTACAATGAATCATTATCCACACAAAGAGGTCTTCATTTCTAAAAATTCCAAGAAATGTTTCTATATTATCTTCCGGGATGTTGCTTGGAGGGTATATTGAAGGACGGGAAGTGGTGAACCTGGGTCTTAAAGAGACCTATGTTCTAGGAGGGAGGAAACACATTCCACTGCCAAGCTTTTTAGTCATAAAAACGAACCGTTCTCATATTATGATAACGCTTTGCGTGTTTCCCTGACTGTGCGTTGGAGCCGAAGCGATCAATGACGCTAGTTCCTCGGAGCATCTTCTATTGAAATGCTGGTAAGACTAGGGGCTTTGTCTTCCTTCTTGCATCATTTTTTCAGATAACGTTGACCGTTTACTTTTTATCAAAAAGAAAATTTACGGTTCTCACTATTATCATATAATAATTTGCAAATTTGGATCATTTTTCTAACTTTCACATCTAGCTACAAGTGTATTAATGTACAGGATGTTAGAAAACGTACTTGATTTGCTTTAACCAGTGATTTTTGACAACAATAAAATTCCTCAAGTCGTCACTGATCACTCAGCCGAAGAACTACCCATCTTACCCCGCCCGCAACCGTCCAACAACTATAATTTTGTTATATTTTTGTAGAAAAAAAAACATCGAAAATGTCACCGGAGACCAAAATTTCAACCACATTTTTTACTCCAAATAATGTCAGGAATTACAGGTTAAAGTAAGTCAATTACGTCCCTTAACCTCTGTGTAATAAATACCACATGATAAAATAGATTTATTAAATTCATTGCCGTTTACTGACATTTAATATCCATAAATATGCAAGTACGTTACCCGTCTCACTAGAAGTTGTCTATTCTGAGGAGTGAAGTTAATTTTTAATTCTAATTCAAATCATTTAATCTATCCGGTTTTCTAAATACCTAGTTAGTAGGTAAAAGCGCTATTGGTGTGATATTTTACTGAAATACGCTATTAAAATTAGGCACGATTTATAATAATAAGGTGTTTCATACTATTCCCTGTCACTTACGAACTCTCCATGACAACTTTACGACATATTTTAAAAAACTCATATATTATAATATCAGCTTTTTCTAAAGAACGAGATGAAGGCAGTAAAATGGAATTTAATTACCGACTGGCGGTAAATAAAATACAGATAGCTACCGTGGAATGTTTACAGCCAACATTTGTTAATTTATAGCTTCATGTAAATTATATTTACAGAGATTTACTGCATGGTTAAAATATGCTTTGGGGAATCAGGTTTCGTAATTTCACTTGATTTTCTAGAGTATGCAGTTTACACGCCTTCCCTGAACTAAAATAATTTTTTGGTAAGATTATTTATTACTGTCTCGTCCGTGAATCACGGTGGAAAGTTATTTCACCGTAGAGAAATAATAATAATTGAATATTATCATGAAATACATATTTTAATACAAGTTTGCTTCTGTTAACTCAAACTTTTAAAAAACTCCTAAACAAGTACATTTGAAATTCTATCAGATGAACGCTTGTTATTAGACTATATACTTAGCATCGGGCTGTATTTTTTTTATATTAGCTCCACACAGGAGGCATTGAGGAAAACAATTTCCCTGAGGGCCTATTTCATCTTTGGGGATGCTGTGAGGAGGGTATTTTAAAGGAAAGGAAGGAGAAGAAGATATGAGAAGCAGAGGAAAGCAAAGTTATGAGGGGTAAGTAGGAATCTGGGGGCCAGTGTGCCCAGGAGTGAATGACATATGAATCTATTCCTCCCACTGCAGTATAAGTATGGATCGAGAGAGTCCGGCTGGCGAAGTCAAAAGGTCTCTCTCATTTAATGTATTCCGGTCCGGCCCGCCACGCTTAGTGGGCAACCTCATCCACCACCGAGACAAACCTCACCCCATAAACCCGGGCACCCCTGCTAAGTCTCCAAACGTAGCGGACTACTTGGGGTAATCTACGTAAGGGGTGTTAGTTGTTCATTAAATTCGCCTTTCAAATTTGTCTTAATATAATTTTATAAAAAATCTTCCAAAGGATCAATCTTTAAGCTGTTATTTATCCATAAATATGTAAAATTATTCGATACTATGTCATTTATATGTGTTCATTTAGGGTTGAATGGTCGTTGGCAAACAAATTAGATTTTATCACAAAAAATGTGTCACAACGTTGTAAAAACATTATAGTTTACGATTATAAAATAAAGGGCGAAACCAAAGATATTCAAATACAGAAGAGTTATGCTATGGTGTCCGCGCAACTGTCGCCGGACTACGCGCTAATTAGCGTAGTTTTCATACAAAAAGAATTTGTTAATTTCGTTGATTTTTTGAAAATGTGCATTAATATTAGTTAACAATATATTTGGAATAAGGAAAGAATTCGTTCATTTAGTTTAACGTTCGTTTGGTTTATTCGTTAATTATTTGTTCTTTTAGTTTATTTGTTAATTGCTAAACAATATCGGTGACACCCGGAAGCGCAGACCCACATAGTAAAAACAGCAGATAGCACATCTACTTATATTTCAATATCTTTGGGCGAAACGTGTGGAGGGTCTTTTTGAGGAGAGGAAGGAATGAACATTGGTCTTGAAGAGGCTCATGTTGTAGGAAGGAGGAAACACAGAGGCTGGCAAATCATTCCACAGCCGAGCTGTGGAACACAAGAACGAGTCGAAGAAACGACCCGTTCTCATGTGACAAATGTCAACCGTGTACAAACGTTGGGCACGCGTTCGGCGTGTTTCCCGACTATGCACCGGTGCCGAAGGGATCAATGATGCTAGTTCCTCGAAGCATCTTCCATTGTAATACCGGTAGAACAAGGATAGCATTCCCACCCGACGCCTGTGCTCTAAAGATTGCAATCCGTCTGTTAAGATGGGAGAATCTCTTGCCATATATCGCAGCTCACTCAGTCTTGCTACAAACTTCTTGGGTTCATCATCAGGACTTGTAAGCAGTTTGATAACCAAGAAGCTATGCTAGCATTATTCGATAGTATACTGAGAAGAAAGCTGGAGTACGCGAGCGATGTTTGGGCACCAACAGAAGTACATTGACATGTTAGAGCAAATCCAGAAGAAATTCCTCAGGTAGGTTTATACCTTTATAACCTTTCCAAGGTTCATGCACCATATTGACTTACTGGAGGAAACTGATTCTGTGAGTCTAGAAACTAAGCGAAAAGCAAGTCTTGCTATTCTGTCTTTCAAAATTTGGAACAATTTCATCGATAGCCCATTTCTCTTGGGATAATATGATTTTTATGTACCAGACCAATACAGCCGAAGTCGACATCATGACTTATTTAAAGTACCGAACTTTATTTGAAGTATTTTCCAATAAAATTAAAACGTTATTTTTAATTTTATAGGAAGTGCAGGTTAAACACACGCAAAACACTTATGAAAGAAGCTTTATGAAATCTTGAAACCAAAAGCAAAGACACAACGAGCCATTGTTAGACAAGAAGTATCTAAAATTACAACAATGTGCACCTTCTCTTTTTATCATAAAATTTCTTTAAAATTATCTAACTTAAACTTAAAAATACATAAATATTTTTGATGTTACGCTGAAAGACAAACGGACTCACATCATAAATAATTTCGGCATCCGATCGTGGAATTTACTTTTGTCTTTGGCATTATAAAACGTGCTCAAACGAAGAAAGAGGTTATGTTACGGATCCTTACGTCAGTTTATTGTGGCTTAATTGGTTAAAAATGTGGCTGGACAAGGACGATATTATACATTATGGTCAGTCTTAACCACATCTAGTCTGTCGCAAATAAAAACAGATTTATTTAACGTCAAGTTTAATGATAAACAACGAAACTGTACATTTCTCGATCAGTAAACTCGTTCGGTGTAATAATGTGAAGGAAACTGCTCTTTACACAAACCAGAAATTTTTTAGTGCATCTTTTAGTAAAAACTCATTTTCATTGACAGATGGTGACAGGAGATAAGTGATTTAGTTCTGCTGAAGAATCACAGTTGACAAAAAGTTGGCACTCCGCACCTTATAAAGACTTGCCTAATAAGTGGAAAATGAACGAGTGCTTTTACAAAAAAATATCTTCTCCAGGAGACAGCTTATCCAGTTGATGAATTGACTTCCTTTGCTTTATTGAACATTAAGTAAACGATAAAACAGTAGGAAAAGGTGATAAAACGTATGATTAAAATGAACATCCTTTGCAATTATGCAAGTCAAAGAGAACTTATCCCTTTTTTGAAGTGGAATTAACTTTTTTTATTTTTTAAAGAAAGACAAACATTCCCGGGTTACGAATTACCCAACAATGTTTGAAAATCTCCGAATACCACCACAGAAAGCCGAAAATGTTGCTTGTGTTGTGATGGAGGACTTAGCCAGCCGAGGAATCGACCACGCGACGCCCGGATGGAACCCAAGCGCTATGCCCACTCAACCACTGACCGGTCCGGTATTTAGGAAAACTTAATAAATAATAGTAGCCATAAAAGTATTTATAAATCGACGAAATTTCACGAATTTTACAAAAAACGTGATATGCATAGTGTTTGGACTTATTTTCTGGGGTTTAATTTTAAAGCGCAACTTTTAAAGGAAAGCAAATTTGAGACAAAATTTGCGAACAAAATTATTTTCAAAGCAAATGAATCATCTATAGTTTTCCCTAGAACCTTTGTATTCATCATTCAATTAGTAGATAAGTGGTTACTTTAAATAAGCACTTGGTTATATACTTTTTTTACATTAACTTCACACAGGAGGCCTTGAGGAAAATAATTTCCCTCAGGGCCTAAGTCATCTGGGATGCTGTGTGGAGAGTCTTTTTGAGGAGAGGAAGGAATGAACATTGGTCTTGAAGAGACCCATGTTGTAGGAAGGAGGAAACACAGAGGCCGGCAAATCATTCCACAGCCGAGCTGTTGAACACAAGAACGAGTCAAAGAAACGACCCGTTCTCATGTGACAAATGTCAACCGTGTACAAATGTTGGGCGTTTGGCATTTTTCCTGACTATGCACCGGTGCCGAAAGGATCAATGATGCTAGTTCCTCGGAGCATCTTCCTTTGTAACACCGGTAGAACAAGAATAGCATTCCCACCCGACGCCTGTGCTCTATAAGATTGCAATCCGTCTGTTAAGATGGGAGAATCTATTAAACGGACCGCCCGTTTCTGCACAGAGTTGAGGGTATTTTTCAGGTATTTTGGAGCTCCAGACCAGAGATGGCTGCCAAATTCAACCGTGGGGCGCACTTGTGATTTGTACAGGGTTAGCAGTTGTGTACTAATAAAGTATCTGCGGGCACTGTACAGAATGCCCAGTTTTTGGGAGGCTAAATTTGCTCTGGCTTCGATGGAGCCCCCATACCTGAGCTGGTCACTTAGGGTTACACCAAGCATATAAATGGAGCGCCTGTTGGGAAGATTGCTTCCGTTGAAAGAGGCTAGATTTTCATTTCGATCCCTTTTAGACGTAATCAGACAAGATTGGGTCTTTGAAACATTAAATTCAATGAGATTATTTTTACCCCAAGAGAAAACACTCTCGAGGTAACCGTCCATTCTTTGCTTCAAAGCCCTCCGAGCCGTTGGAGTTTGTGATCCTTTGGGGGCTTGTCAAACAAAAAGCTATCATGGACTGTACTGTCATCCGCGTAACAGTGAGTTGGTGCACATGACAAAAGGTCGTTGATGTGCAACAAAAACAAAGTCGGAGACAGAACCGATCCCTGTGGGACGCCAGCTTTTATCGAGTGTGAGGAAAAGGTGAAACCATCGGCTACCGTTTGAATCGACCTCTCCCTCAAAAAGTCGGCAATCCACGTACACAAGGATGCGGAAAGTCCGTAAGAAGGCAGTTTGTTGACAAGTCCTCGGTGCTAAACCCGGTCAAGGTCTTGGAAATGTCCAGTGCAACCGTTTGGGTCTCACCGAAACGTTCCAGGCACCGCCCCCAAACATGCGTCACATACGCGAGAAGATCACCGCACGAGCGGTTCCGCCGGAATCCGTATTGACGGTCGTTAATAATTTTGTTCTTCTCGAGGTATGTGAGCAACTTAAAATTAGTTCAAAAATTCAATCAGATGTAAAGGTTGTATTGCATTTTTCTTTCATTTGTATCTGAGATAAACTGGAGCAAAAACTTAGATTCATTTTATTATTATTTTATGCGTATCTAAAGCTGTATATTTAATATTTCCGGTTCTGAAACTCGGGTTTGCTTTGAATTTAAGTATCATTTTGATAATCGGAACTCATTATGTGAAGGCAGTTTGTCTCTAATTTTTAGGAGCTTTTTCTCGGTGAATGTCGAAAATAGGTTTTACATATCCTAAGGTTTCATATACTGCATCCGGTAATATTTCATCTACCTTTCGGACCATGGATTTAGAATTGGTTAAAATTTTTTAATAGAAGATTAAAGTGGATTAAAGTAGATACCTACCTACATGCAGCACATGAATTTGCCAACCGTTTTGGTTAAAACCCAATAGCAAAAAACATTTTCACGAAGCACTCTTTTTAGGGTGAATCGCCTATTTAAAAAAAAAGAAAAAAAAAATTTCAGAAGTTTTCAATCAATTGAAAACCGTTGGTTTAATTAACCCAAAAATGCCTGGTTCCTCGTGAATCCAAATCGAAAACGATATACGTTGAGATCGCAGCAGGTGATTTTCTCTTTATTAAAGTTATTTTTTGTCTTTAATCCCTATGCAAATGCAAAAATATTCCGATATAGTCATAAACTAGTCATCTTATTCATCCTCACCATACACAATATATAATAAAATCAAAATTAACCAACAGTTTTAAAACAAAAAATGCCGACCAGTATAATACTACCGTATTTTCGTAGTAGCTTCATCTGATCGGCACTGTACGTAATGAAAGAATAGTAAAACATAATAAATGATTTTAATTTTAATTTCACACCTCACTGTACGTAATGAAAGAATAGTAAAACATAATAAATGATTTTAATTTTAATTTCACACCACAGAGTATTTGCAGCACATGATTTTTTTAATGCTCCGACATCAATTTTACTTCATTCTTTTAATCAATAATCCAAGCCAGCATTAAGTTTAACGTTATTTAATTTACAAGACTTATGTTTAATTTACTTGCAGTAGACGATAGAACGCAAGTAATAATATTTTGTCCAATTCAAATTATATTGTCCAATCACCCTTTTAAACGTTTTGTAATACAATTTTTATTTTATTTTAGTAGTGATTATGGAGACGAGTTTGGGTACCGCCGTGGTATAGCCACCCCAAGTGGTGCGACGTAGCAGGGGTGGCCGGATTCATGGGGTGAGATATATTGATAATCTTGGTGGTGAATGCATTTGTCCACCTACTGCATGACGAGCTGAATCGGAAGAGACTAGTTGAGGGAGACCTTACCTAGACCTCTCTCCACCCATCGACTTGCACCGTAGTAAGAGAGATGAATCCTTACGTCCGTCACTCCTGGACACATTGATCCCCATTGATTCCTACCCATCCCTTTTACTTTTTTCTTCCCAGAACTTCCATTTCTTCCTTTCCCCAAAAAGACACTCCACACAGCATTCTCAAAGTTGACACAGGCTCTAAGGGATTTTTTTCTTCTCTAGGGCCAACCGCGTGCAGTTAACGTTAAAAAAATATTTGCTCATGAACATAAACCAATTTTATGATATAATATTAAGTAATATCTGTATTGCTATAGGAGTAATCATGGAAAATAAAGTCGTACAAATGTGGAATAATAATTCTTACATTGTGTTAAACAGGTCTGTTATTATAGCCTTCTTGTAATGTAACTAAATTCAGTTCAGTTTAACAGAATACATCTACAATTTCACATAAATTCTAATTTTTTATTTCCATTCAAAATCTTAGTTTACATTTTATTTCACAGAGTGAGACACTTAAGTATGAAAATGTGTCGTAATTAAAAAAAAAAATGATAACACTGTTTCATTTAAAAATCATATCTTATGATCTTATAAGTTTGTGTTCAGTCACTGAATAGTATTCAACATTTAATTAGTAGATAAGTGGTTACTTTAAATATGCACGTGGTTTTGTACATAAAAGTAACACAAAAATTCAATACAGATATGGAGGTCGTATTTTATATTGGTTTTAATGCGTTTTTCTTTCATTCGTATCTGAGATAAACTGGAGCAAAAACTTGAATTAATTTTATTATTGTTTTAAATGCTTATTTAAAGCTGTATATTTAATGGCTAAGTTAACCTAAAATCACTAATTGAAATGAAAACTTTTTTTAGTACCGTTGTGATTTGAAACACGATGAAACGAAAAATAGCGACACTAAAAAGAGACAAACACATACGTCTGTAGGATGTAGCCTGCGAGAGATCGAGACACTATAATCGGTCTCCACTTTGTGCGGCGCTTTAATATAATTTTCATTATATGAAAATTATTTAATTTAGTTTTCAAAATTGGAATTATAATATATCCCATTGTTTTTAGCAGATAGTAGCAGACACTTAGTAGACTAGGAATAAAAAATTATATGATTTAAAAAAATTTCCCCCGATTGCTTACAATTTTTTTGAATATTTTCCGCCCATATTAAAAAAATCATAATTCCGAATTTTAATAGGGAGGCATAAAAACTGATTATAATTCTGCGTAGCCAATGAATTCACTTATCTTTCGTCGATTATCACATATTAGTAGGATTTATAAAAAAAACTTTGGTCAAAAAAAAAATGCGGTCCAATTTTGGACCGCTGTCAATCACAGAAAAATAAAATCGGTTCATATTTTGCCCTTAGTCGTTCCAGTGGCATATCAGCTTTCCACGTGCCTAAATGTCGGTTGTTTCACAGAATTGGACAATTCATCAAATTTCAAAGTTAATGTTCAAGTTCTGTTTCTAATTAAGTTGTGCAAAAAGAATGACCCATAATAATAAAATAACAGAACTTGAAAAGTACATTTTTTTTATTCGATGAACTGTTCTAATTCTGTGAAACAACTCGCTATAGATGTTTGCTTTTATCTAAATGAGAGGAGAAACTATTTGAAACGTGATATTATCTGATTTGATGCTTTCGAAATTGTTTTATTGGATGCGCAAAACAAAACATGATTGCGGCAAATTATATTTAATATATAGTGCAGGAACTGTTCAATTTATTAGGCTCCAAAAAACCATCATTCATTTCAATGGAATAAGATAGAAAAAAAATGCTCACCGTAAAATTCTTTGGCGGAGTCTCGATCTGGATTCCGACGGCAAGTTGATTTGCTGAGGTTATATTTTTAATTTTATCGTCACTAAGTCATTTTAATCACTTTTTATTTTCAATTCACGAAACACTACACAACAATGATTTAAACACTTTTTACAAAATTTTTAATAGACATTAATTTCACTTTAGAATGAGAAATTTTTGATTTTAAAAACACTTTAATTTTTATATGATACATGATGATTATATTCACATCTTCATCTAAATAATTGGCGCACATATAAGTTATACGTAAGTGTTTTAATATCTGGTTATTTATGCGAATATTTACCTTAGAGCGCCAATCAGCAGAGCCCAATCAAGGAAACCAAGCGGATATTAGAAAATCCAAAGAATCTCAGTATCGTCCCATTACACCGTCCCGGATGTTCATGTCTGTCTGCTTGTCACGTGGTCAGATTAAAAGGAGACCGGAAGTGGGATAAATTAGGTTCATTAACCCTACACAAGCCTTTAATGAACAACAACCTTGAGTTTCGTTCTTAAAAATCATTCAACATGGTAGAGTTTTTACGACGTATTTTTTACGATGGGCGGACTATTGCACGTCCTGTTTGAAAATAAACCGAGAGAACTGTCTACGATAGATCAAAATGTGTATTAAAAAACGCATTAAAACAGACTTCGATTTTTTTTAAAATTAACCCACGTTCTACCAAAGATAAAACACACCTACTTCAATAAAAATAAATTTGATACAACGAGAAATCAAATTTGTCAATTTATTCATACTTATATTAAGAATGAAAAATTGTTAAATTCCAATATATTTTTTTAATTATTTTTACGAACTGAATGTTTGACCGTGCGTCGTGCTTATTGGTTACAAACAATTAATGATGTGTTTGTTATATATATTTAAAATGAGTACGTTGTTAATTCACGAAAAGTATTTTCAGCAGTCGTAATTACGCGGCGCGGCAATCGCGAAACAGCGCGGCTCGAGAACCTCGCGAACACCCGCCCGTGAGCGCGATCGCGGGGCGAATGAAACTGATGCAGGATGGCCGGTCTTCTATTCTATTCTAGTGGCCACTCGGATGCCTTCGGGAGATGCCGCCGTACAGATCGGGAACTCTCGTTGAGCTGCGAATTTGAATTTGGAAAATTTTACCAATTATTTTTAACACGTTTCTCTGGAAAAATGGGATAGAATTCAAAGAGATCATTTTATGAAATCGGGGTAGGTTGTTTTAAACTAAAACTGGGGTAGTTTCGAATTTTAATGCGTTTTTTAAACAATATTATTATTACAGAAATAAACTTTTCGGTGCAGGCGGCTAAGAGCGACTAGGTGTTGACTAAATTTTGGTTTATCATTAAAGAAGAAGATAATACTAATAAATCTAAACGAAACGTGAAACACACTAAGTCAAAGAAAAATAAAAAGGTTACTGTCGTAATAGAGAGTCGAACCCAGAATCTATTGTCTTACCAGGACACGGAGCTCATATTTTTTCTTTGGTGAATAGGGTCCAATGCTTGGTACTAAATCCCGTGTTCCACCAAAAGAATTTTTTTAGTGTTAAATATATTTAAGAAAAAGACGATCAAAGAACACGTAAAATGCATCTAGATAATAAAATTAACTATATTTGTAACCAAATTGTAAAAACTTTATTAATAAACAAAAATTGAAAAAAAAACATTAAAAATATGGTTTTTAGGTAATGTCCATATTTCTCTGTGGACCAGCAAAATTTTCTTGCGAATCACCACTTTGGCGACTGCTAGTTTAGATAATATATTATAGTCTAAGTTAGGTTGGGTGAGATGTTATTTTGTTTGACAATGTATGCTTAAGTGTAAATCGTATTAGGAAAAATACATAAAAATTAAAAATAATATAAATAGAGTAAAGGCACTAAAAATAATCCAATTACTTTCTATCTTTGGCTGTCTGCTAAATTAAAACTTAATTCACTACATGTTCGAGTGGTTATCTTGATTAATTATAATTGCATTCCTGACCCACTATTTCAGTGTGTGTTTTATCAAACTATTAAAGACAATGGTCTTTTTATGCCCGCAATAATATTACGGACGGTTCCGAATGAGTACGCCATGAATTGGCAAAGATCGAACAATAATTGTGTAAGTGTTGAACATAGATTAAAGAATATAAAACTAGAAGTGCCTTCCATACAAATTTGAATGAATATAAGTGTTCTATTTATCCCAACAATCCCGCGTTCCGTCTCACTTACACTCGCCTGAAATCGTAGATCTCCATCCCATTTCAATTTAAAAAAAACATAGTTTGGTTTAGAAATATAAGCCCAAAATGGGCTTATATTTGGATCACAAAACACGCCTACAAACCACTTTTTGCGTTATTTTTTATTCTTCGGTGATTAGTATAAAGTTTAACATCATGACTCCCAGAAGTTGATGATAGAATTATCATGGTTTTATGATTTGGGAGAAGTAAAAACTGAAATGGAATGCTTGCCATCATGGAGAAGAATTTAAATGTCGTGATTTTTATGAATACAAAGTTCGTATGGAAATAAATGTTATATTTAGCCCAACCACCCAGCGTTCCATCTAACTTATATTAGCTTGAAATTGTATATCTCCACCTCATTTTAATTCAGAAAACATAGTTTTGTTTAGAAATATAGGCCCAAAATGGGCTTATGTTTGGAATACAAAACACATCCACAAACCATTTCTTGTATTATTCTTTATTCTTTGGTGATGAGTATAAAGTTTAGCATCATGACTCGCAGAAGCTTATGATAGAATTATCATGGTTTTGTGATTTGGGAGAAGTAAAAACTGAAATGGAATGCCTGCCATCATGGAGAAGAATTTAAATGTCGTGATTTTTAAGAATAATACAAAGTTCGTGCTTATAAGAAACGTTCGAAAATATACCTACAATAGAATTGCATACAAGCTTCTTACAGATTTTTTAATTCCGTGATAGATTTTTAAAATTTATTTAATTTATTTTTTATTTTAATGACAATATAAGATAAAGTAAAATTACAAAATAAGTAAAATTACAAAGTAAAGTGGTTTGTTTACAGTCCTCACTCCTCACTAGGTATTCCTGTTCCGAGGCGGGCTGTATATTGCTGAATGGGTATTGAATTTTTATTTCCTCATTTTCTAGTTTCTTGATTTTCACAAAATAACAATAAATAAAATAAAAGTATTTATGTTTGTTGTCTGCAGGTTGTATCGGGGTTACTTCATAATTTTAATGATTTCCTCATCTTCCTGTTTACTTAACCATAATTTGATATCTTTTTTAAACATTCGTATCTCCATGGTGTTCTTAATTTCAATTAAAAGGGCGTTATATAATTTTGTAGCACGGAAATTGTGGTTTTTCTGGCCAAAAGATGTATGTAATTGCGGGATGTTCAGTAGTTTGGAGGATTTTGACATTGTAGTGTAGGTGTGTTGGTCAGCAAGGTATTCATATTTTTCTTTAAATTTTAGTGGTGCATTTTTTGAGTATAATTTAATAATGATGAACACATTAAAGTTTTTAAAAATTTCTTTTTGATGGAGTTTTTATGGGTACTTTTAAAATTATTTTTATTATTGCCTTTTGCGTTTTAGCTAGTTGCTTGATGTGAATGTTCGAGGCAGGTCCCCATCCTATAATCCCATATTCTGTGCGCGATTGGCAAAGATCATAGTAGACTTTATATAGATCATTTTTATTACATAAGTGTATTGCGATTGATGCCATTGTAATGTAAAATAATATAATTTAAGTAGCATACATTAAAGATTTGGATTAGAAACCTAGAATCTTTTTTTATAAATTTCAACTCCATTCTGATAAAATTATCTTCAATATTCGTTACCTTTGATGTTTTTATATTTCTTTTTGTGTAGATCTCTCAGTTGTCTATTTCTACAGCAATGACCACAGTTACGTTAATATTTTAATGTAATTCTTTGATATTTTTATTACCAAAAATATTGATTATGAAAACCCAAAATGCTGTTATATTATATAGCTTTCATGAAACATAATTTAATTTAACCCAATATTTAATCATACCATCATATCGGAACTGAAAAACAAAATGTACGAAAACGTCCTCTATCTATTCCAAATATTTGATACCCAATTGTTGGATGACTTAAAAGAAAATGGACACCTCTTTAGGAAGGAAAGAATTTTTCATTTTCAAACTTGTTTTGGAGGTGTCTGTAACATTCATTGAAATTTGATATTAATAAATTTAATAAATAAAAAACATTTCAATATGTGCTAAGTGAAAATTCACCCTGTCGCATCATTTTAATTAAATTAATATAACAAACTTTTTTTAAACCACCATTTTATGAAATATTTTCAATATGCTTCAAAACTTATGATTTCTTCAAACACGGTCAAAATCAGGTATAGTGAAAATTAAGAAATTTAAGAATAGACAAATATTCGTAGACAATAACGTATCTATGGACAAAAATATGACAATAAGCTACGGGAGACGGTAATTAATTAGTTAATATGGTAAAACATAATTATTATACTTATTTATTCAACAAAAATTAAAACTATAGTTTTTTTTTAAATCATTTAACCAGCAGCCTTGAGTAATTATTTTAGACAATCCGAGACGACTTCCAACCACCACCACCATAAAGTCACCAACTTTGCGTGATAGCAATAAAATACAGCAAAGCTTTGTATATAAAATATATCATAAAACCTCAACCTTCCCAATGTTGACGTCACCTAGCACGGTAGGAAGATAGGGAACAAGCATAGTTCCGCTTGCGGTTTGATTGAACAATAATAACAATTATACCCGATGCTTTGAAAACCACAGGCATTCCTCTACTATTCACTATTCACTCTCTCTCTTGGAATGAGAAACCGTTGTCCATACTTGATCATGGGATATTAGAGCAGAATATAAATATTTTAATGAAATAACCCAACTAAATTTATATCAAAGAATAGATAGAGGATGTTAAGCTGTCCAATGGATTGAAAGTTATTTGGCAAATCTCTCAGAATTTGTAAAAACAAATGACAAAACAATTATTGGTATTCCACAAGGCACTGTTCTGAGACCAATACTATTCTTTCAGTCCGTAAATGACTTATTTGTTCAACCCCTCTACAGTCAAATAACATCTTGTGTCGACGATAGAGTCCTTTTTGTAAAAGAAAAAATATAGGAAAAATAATTTTACAGTCACAGAAGACATAAATATACTTACAGAAGCATGCATAAATGAATCCATTTAAAAAAATGATGTAACATGAGAGTTACGATGGGTAAAAATATGCAACAGCGACACAATTGAATGGTAAAAGTATTTGCAATAGTAAAGGAAATGAGTACTATTCGACAATAATAATTGCATATAATTTTTTTATAAAGAACATATTTTTCAATCCAATATTTTTAAAGACGTGTATTTGGTGAGAGTCTGTGTTGTATTATAACACCTGCTGACGATATTATTTGTGTTCATAGAAAGCAATCGCTTTATGGTTTGACATATTTAATATTTATGAAAAAAACACTTTGGTTTTAAACACTAAAAAAAAATTTACACACCATCCGATTTCACTTGACTTACATTTCATCGGGTTAGCAATTATTTAAAATTCTAACCCTAATGATGTATAAGCTGAGCGAAATCGATTGGTGAGTAAATTTAATTAATTGGTGTTGGAAACTTTTTGTTTTTGTTTTATTTAATAATATAAATTATTATAATTATTTATTGACGGCACGCGCTTTGGGTGACACGTATCATTTTTTTCCCATTCATTTAGTAGGTATATACATAAAATACTATATTGATTTATATTACGTATAATTTTTTTTATTAAAAATAAATAATTATTTTTGTTCACATAACTTTTATGAACAGTTTAGTTAAAATTGGGTTAGGGGCCATCCATAAATTACGAATAGAGGAGGGGAGGGCAGTAGAGAAGTGTGACATTGTGTGACAAGGGGTATGGGGGGGGGGGGTCACGACTGCGACACATGTGACTGCCACAAAAATATTTTCCCTATCCCGTTACACCCCTTCCGTCGTGATATCCCGTTACGCCCGCTCCGTTGTGATAAGTATGACCATGATGATATTAAATGTTGACGAAAAACTTTAAAATATTACCTTCCATTATTTTTACATGTAAAATTGCAAAATATGTGATATCACGCTAGGGAGGAGGGCACACATCGTCACAAATGTGATGATATGTGTCGTGTGACGTAATTTATGGATGGCCCCTTAGCTAAGAATATTTTGGACTAGGTTTGTTAGACAGAACTTTATTTTACCCCCATTATTATAAATATAATATAATATAATCATAATTTTACCCCCCATTAACATATTAAAATTATTATAATGCTTGTCATAATAAATTTATTACACCTGAAAATTTGGCTTGCTTCTAAAAGAGTCGTGGTCAGTTTTGGACGTACGTGTTTTTTTACGATTTTATTTAAAAAATTGGACTATCTTCTGAATTCTAAAAGAGCCATTCGATTTCAAGACAGGATTTTAAGATTTTCGGGGGCCAATGTTACAATGGAAAATCGGTCTTTCTAAAATTAAAATTTGCTAAAAAGAGCAAATTCTACATATGCCCAACCAAATTGGAAAACATGAATTTGAATTTGTGATATTTACGAACGAACGAACGAGAATCCGTAACATGAACGGCAATGAACTGCTAACCCTGTACAAATCGCAAGTGCGCCCCACGGTTGAATTTGGCAGCCACCTCTGGTCTGGAGCTCCAAAATACCTGAAAAATACCCTCGACTCTGTGCAGAAACGGGCGGTCCGTTTGATAGATTCTCCCATCTTAACAGACGGATTGCAATCTTTAGAGCACAGGCGTCGGGTGGGAATGCTATCCTTGTTCTACCGGTATTACAATGGAAGATGCTCCGAGGAACTAGCATCATTGATCCCTTCGGCACCGGTGCATAGTCGGGAAACACGCCAAACGCGTGCCCAACATTTGTACACAGTTGACATTAGTCACATGAGAACGGGTCGTTTCTTCGACTCGTTCTTATGTTCAACAGCTCGGCTGTGGAATGATTTGTCGGCCTCTGTGTTTCCTCCTTCCTACAACATGGGTCTCTTCAAGACCAATGTTCATTCCTTCCTCTCCTCAAAAAGACCCTCCACACAGCATCCCAGATGACATAGGCCCTGAGGGAAATTATTTTCCTCAGGGCCTCCTGTGTGGAGTTAATGTAAAAAAAAAAAAAAATGAAATAAAACTGTCATTAAATGAAGATAAAACTAATGTAAAAAGTTTTTGACTCAAATTCCGAAAACATTCTTCAAATTATGCAATTAAAACACGGTAAACCATCGGTCTAAGGTTTATTAATTTCATTAGATGTTCCAGTAAGCAAGCACTGAGAACCATTGCTTTGCGTATCGAGATAAAACTACAGCATCTTAGAGAGATTAGTGAGGGGGGAGGCTCCTCCCTCTCACCTCTCTGATTGTTGGAATTTCTTCTTCTTAACTGTATTACCTACTGTATTAGAAGGTCCGGCGTGTCGAACGCCTCTCGTTGGCCGTTTCCACCAAAAGTACACCGTTGATGGAATAGGAGACTGTCAAAGCGAGGCTCGGGTATTTATAGATAGTCATAGACAAAATAAAGTAATAGCCTCATCTTCCTAAATGCATCAAGTCATTTGAATATGTTTAATATTAACCATGGTTTCTTGGACACCCATGTTCACTCCTTCTTCTCCACAAAAAGATTCTCCATAAAGCATCACCAACTTGTCACAGGCCCTGATTGTAAATGTGGTTAGAAAAAATGTTTCGAATAATCTATATTCTTTAGTAATGTTAGTAAATTTAAACCATTTTTTGCCAGTGTTTAGAAATCATCTCAAAATAAACATGTTTTTAGTTTTCTAAAAAGAAATGTTATTGAAAATGCGTTTAGAAGGCGAAACAGCTTCTATACGTAAAAATAATTATACGGTAGAATTATTTTATTAAAAAAACTGTTTTTATAAATCGAATATTAATATTATAGAACTAGCTGGTCCCGGCATGCGTTGCTATGCCATTTAATAAAGAAATTGTTTCTCTTTAAGTGTCCTTTCCCATTCGTCCCGTTCCCTTTCTGCCTCATCTTTTTTTCTCCCGTTCCCACTCCGTCACCTCCACCTTCCCTCTTCCCACTCCACTCCCCCCCCCCTCCCCCCGTCCCGTGAAACCCCCTCCCGAGTTCCCCTCCCCCTCACACGTCCCCTTCCCCTCCCGCGTTCCCCTTCCACCTTCCCCGCCTTCCCTCTCTTCATTCCCGCTCCCTCGTCCCGCCAACCCTCCTCCCGCGTTCCATATATTCAATCCCAGTACATTCAGTTTTTAAACAGCCCGCGTGCCACCTTTTACAATTTTTATTCAAATTTCCATTTTTCATGTGCCTATATTAAATTTGGTACCTAACATAAGTACCTATTTAAAATATCTAAAATTGTTGTTTCGATTCAAACTATTAGGGGAGCACCTACTTTAAATAAATTTATCAACTTAAAGATTTTCAAAAATAGAATCCTGATTTAACTATCATTGTTTTTTTTACAAAATGTCATTCTCAAACATGCGATCTGTCAAACGTGCGATAGTCGTTAGGTTTTCTGAAATTATCCATTTTTCCGCGCAATTTTCTTAATTTTTCTCTCCGTAAGAACCATCCTCGTCCTTCAAGGAATATTCTAAAAAAAGAATTAGCGAAATCGGTTCGGCTGCTCTCGAGATTTGCGCTTAGCAACACATTCAGCGATTAATTTTTATAAATAAGAATATACGAAGGAACAAATATAGACAGAGTTCTAAAAATTAAACTTGATAATAAAAGATAAAAAAAATTACAAAATTATATCGTTCGACAACGTATTAGAAATTTGGTGTTCATTATGCAGTCACAATCATCTTAAAAATATGTAGATCAAAAATATTTATCAAAACACATACATCAATGTAATTTCTGTCAACAAAAGATTAAAATTGTCTGTGGAGGATTGCCCATATTCAAACTGTCTGTTTTTGACATTAATTTGAATAAATTAATAATTCCATATCAATTATTTATAAGTTATATCCATATGTATTATGTCCACTATGTAAAGTCAATAAAATGAACGATTTGATTAACTACTCGTATAGTAGTTACCAGAAAGCTGTACGATTCGTAAAAACTAAATAATTGCATGGAGATTAAATTGGGTTTTTTTTGTTAGTAATAACCCTTAATTAACTAAAAATAACTGACATAATTAATAATTAAAATTGTGTTCGTAAACACATTGCGAATTGTTCTCCAATTTGTTGGTGCGTTATAATTATGAAATATGTAACACAAAAAATTGCGAAGTCCCACACTTGGAAAGAGATTGGAATTTGGATGGGAAGGGGATAATCATTACGAACCTTTTAATCATCTTGTTGTCTCTTTCTTTATACACCTCCAAATGGTATTCTGTCGCGTGTAGCAATAATATGACTGATATTGAAGGAGTAACCAGTTTCCAATGGAGCACGTATTACATTGACCAGTTTTGTTTCTGTCTTCAAACACAATATTTTATTAATCGACTTGTAGTTTCAATACAATTTAGAACTTCATTCTCATTTTGGAGGCAGGTATGGGTACTACCACCGCCCCGGGAACCATTTATTGAGTAATCAACACTTCTGCCATAGGTCACCCCAAGTGGTTTGCTATGTTTGGTGAATAGCGGGGGTGCCCGAATTCATAGGGGATGCCAGATGCGTCCGCCCACCAACTGCGTGGTAGGCCGGATCGGAAGAGACTGGTTGAGAGAGATGCTTTGACCTCTCCAGCAGTACCTCTCCTCTCCACAAAGGCTGGATTGGATGTCCGTCCCTCCTGGACAAACTTCCTGCCCACCCCTCATACCTTTTTCCTACCCAGAATTTCCTCCACACAGCATCCCTAAAGATGACATAGACCCTGAGGCTCTGAGGGGTAATATTTTCCTCCGGACCTTTTATTAGAAGAAAGTGTGCGATATAATATCAGTTTGATTAATACATTTTTTTTTATTAATTTCTTAAACTTTACATAACCTAGTTCATGGTACAAAGAAAAAAAAGTTTTTATGGCTTAGTCAACAACAAAAATACAAAATTATGAAATTAACATAATACGTGGTACCTTTATGTGGGTGGCACATAAGTGAAAATAATGCATAAGAAAAAATATTATTTAATTTTATTGCAAAAACTTTTGGAGGTTATACCCATTAATGTAATATATCATTATAGAAGAAGATACTACTAACAAATCTAAGAGAAATATGAAACAGAATAAGACAAAATTAAGAAACAGCAAACGGTCGCCACTATGGCGAATCCAGGATTTCTGTCCACGATCTCTGTACAGAATAAAGGACAAAGTGGAAAGATTTTAGATTGTAGATGAATTGAAAGAAAAAAAATATTTGTGTGTACAATAGCTCCTTTGTATGCATCTAAATAATAATGATACATGCTGTGTAGAAATATAGTTGAAGTATCTCTGAAATGCGGATAAACGACATTAAATATGCAAATACTTACGTGAATTTGTTTCCAAGTGTAAATGCCGTTTTGTCACTTTTCAAACCAGAAAATGCAGAAAAAATCCACCGTTGTGGTGGTTTTATTGGCATTTCAGAAAATTGACCAATTATAATTATTTTTCCCGGTCAATTTGGATTCATTTACCGGGCCCAGATTGTCCGGTTCAAATTATTTCAAAAAGTTATTGCTGCAACCGAAACACGAACATCTGAAACAATTTTTGAAATAGTTCAGGTTATTCACGACCGTCAATATTTGTTTTTATTCATCTCAACATTCCTAATATATTTACACGATAATAAATTAAATTACGTGTACGATGAGACGTACGTGCATAAAACAAGAAGGATCAAATATTATAAAAGACATACATACACACTTACATGTAAATGTACACATATGTATATGCATAAGTATACACACATGCACGTACATACATGCACATTAATATACAATTTTGCACATATTCTAGCTTTAAGTGAGGAGATCATCAGTATATAATATACATTTACACATATATTATAGCTCTAAGTGAGGAGATCATCAGGGATACGTAAGTACAAGTTCTTTCTAAAGGTAATAATTGAATTTGAAAATACATCCAAGTCTTCATGTTCGCAATATTTATTATATAATCTTGTCATTTTTGAAGTAGGTTTGAAAAAAACTAGTATTCCTACGGTAAACATCGATCCAAAAGGTTTCAAGGTTTCTCGTGAATTTCGGTCTTATATTAAGATTAATTTCATTAATTAAAAATGAATCATACATGCCGTTTATGATTTTAAACAGAGAGATAATATCAGAAATGTGCCTTCTTTTGGCGAGTGAAACCTCTAAAGTGAGTAGGTATTTCAGCACAGTTCTTTAAATTCTGATGTACTCCAGATTTGTAAGCTAGAATTCTTAAGTTTTTTTTAACTTGATCTACAAAATATTAAAAAAATAATAATGCTGTTTTCAACATCCCTCTATCCTCTATCCCATGTGGTTAAAGTAAAATTAACTATATTTGAAAATTATTATTTAAAAAGTATTAATATGTTTGAATAATGTTTCTAGTCCCTATAAAACTAGCTTACTGCTTTTGATCTAACTTGATTTACTGGACGCTACTATTCCAATACAGGTGCGAGGAGGCAAGCCTGTTTATAATTCACGTGCCGTCTCGCTCCCACTTGTACCCCTTCCACTCCAGTGTGTATATTTTAAAACAGGTATCATATTAATAAGAAGTTGATACACTTAGATCAGTGAATACCCAATATTGGTATTTTACAATGAAAAATTGATGGCACGGTTTTACCAAGTTTTACCATTGTTTATCCCTGGCTATACGAATCCGTAATGTCACGGATTCTAATTCCGGCGTGCGCAAGTAAATTTTATTTGTTAATTTGTGTTATTTCACATTTTATTAATTCAAAATAATACTTTGCGGCACATTTCAGAGTAGTGGATTTTTACCAAATAGCCTTGGTAAATGACCACCATTTAGAATAGAAACGTTGCTTGAAATGGCTTCAGCCGAGATTTCAAAACTATATAACGTGCAACAATATTGTTATTTCAATGTGTATATTATTTTTGTGCTATTTTGTTACTTTGTAGAATTGATAACTTCAACACAGGCTTGTCCTAGTGAGGTTATAAATTGAATTGTAAACATTATACCTACCATGTAAAGAAAAAAAAATAATAATATATTTATATAAATCTGAATATCAACGTAGGTACTTCCCCACCTTCTTCTTCCCCATCTCTAGCCTCTCCACTATCTTCAGCCTAGCAAAATACCTCATTTGGGGATGCTATAGTCTCACTGGCTCCAGAAGGTTGGGAGCAGTTGGGACTCTTGTGTTCTTATCTACACACCAATCTATTAATGTTGCCAGCATTGATAGTCAGTGCTGTTAGGTCTTAACTTTGTGACAGTCATCACGCTTCCATGCCATACCTCCACCTGTTTTTGCGCTGCAATGCCACTTAATAAATAAGTTGTTTTACTCCGCGTGTCCTTTCCCATTCGCCCCATTCCCTTTCCGCCTCCCTTTCTTCTCTCGCGTGCCCTTCCCCTCACGCATTCCCACTCTGCCTTCCCTCTCCCCATTCCCTTATCCCGCTTCCCCTGTCCCGCGAACCCCCCTCCCACGTTCCCCTCCCTCCGCCTGCGTTCCATTCATACTATACATTCAGTCCCGGTAATTCAGTTTTCAAACAGTTCATGTGCATATTATTGCATTTTTAATACAAAATACATAATGCCATAACTCACCGGTATATAAAGATACCTTTGCGGGGATGCCCACAAGAACCCACCAAATATTCATCGCAATCGGATGAATAGTTTAGGAAATAATTTTATAACGCCAGAGCTCACTATTATATATAGAAACCATCGCGGGCACGCGCACATCAAATCGCCAAAGTTTCATCGCAATCGGATAACGGTTTAGCAACGCATAAGAAACATACATGCAAGCAAACATAAATAATTCATTTTTATAGATACAAGAATCGTTACGTTACGTATATGTACCATCGTCATTATTGAAAGACCTCATGTATTCTCAAATCACACTTCTCGTATTTTTTCAGATAAGTAAAGCCGTGTACATTTTTTGTTTCCTACCTGTATGCGTAATATTGTATCTTTATATAATACAAACTTACAACACAATTTTAATCTAAATTCTTAAGAGCATGATTTTCAAAACATCTGCCCTGAAAACATTGCATAAAAAATAAATTGCGCTTGATTCAAGAAACCACTCTTCGTAGAACCAAACCTACTTAAACGCAATTTAAAAAAAAAAACTTTGCATCACATCAATTCTTCTTCTCCGCGTGAATAAAATTCTTTAATTTTACTCACGAATTTCTGAAGCCCGGGGCTTTCTTTAACAATTCGTAATTTAATTTTTAAGAAATGATAAGTAACCGTTATTTAAATAATACGAGAAAAAACAGCGGAAGAATGAGAAATAAAATCGGTTTCTGACGTTTCGTGTTTTCTGGAGCGTCAATAAACGATGTACCAAAAGATTTCGACCTTCATTGGAATTTAATATGTCTGTTTTTAAGATGTGTGTTTGTAGTTCATTGAACCAATGTCTTCGGCGGATGGTCTAATTCTGTGCGTTATTTAGTATTATCTACAAATAATATAGGCGATTCAATGTATAAATAAATGATTTATTTATTTATGTTAAGTAAACTTGGCATTTTTATAAAAGTAGTAGTGGAGATACGCGAAAATTACGGGAATTACTCTTATCACACGAGTACTTAAAATATTCAAAGAGAGACACAAGCGATACATAATATAATTAACACAATGTATTTTCAACAACAGCGGAATAATTTTTCTAAATCCATATAAATTAACGACGAAAATGTCTACTTCAGCACACGTTTTCGCTACGTTTGGTGACTAAGCATGGATGCCCGGGTTCATGGAGTGAGGTTTGTTCGGATCTTGATAGCGGATGCGTCTATCCACCAAATACGTGGTAGGCCAGATCGGGAGAGACTGGTGAAGGGAGATCTTTTGACCTCGCCAGCAGGATTCTCCCGGAACACCGCTTTGCATTGCAGTGGGAGTGATGGATTTGTCTATCACTCCTGGACACACTGACTCCAGATTTCTACCCACTCCTCACACCTTTTTCCTTCCCAGAACCTCCTCTCCGTCCTTTCCTAAAAAGAGTATCCGCACAGCATTCCCAAAGGTGGGTGATATAGGCCTTGAGAGGAATTATTTTCCTCAGGGCCTCCTGTGTGAAGCTAATGTAAATAAAAACTATAGCAAATATTTCCAGACATTATTTGAAGAAAAAAATTATTGATGTTTGGGTCTCTGGTGTCTTTTTTAATGTCTTTTTAAATTTTTTTTCTTCAAATCAAACCAAAAAAAAAAATACACATGTCGTCACTGGTCGCTCCGACGAGTATTCGACCAACCCCTCAACTTACCCTTAAGTGTCCAATACGTAGGTACTGATTTTTAATGTATTTGGTTAAACAAAAAAAACATTAAAAATATCACCGGAGACCGAAATTGCATTAACATTTTTACTCCAAATAATTTCAGGAATCACTGGTTAAAATAAGACATGTACGTCCCTTAACAGTCGAATCATTTGGGTACAGATGACTAAAAGAGGCCTAATAAGATACCACAGTATCTATAAATCAGACCATACCAGCAAACATTCAGAATTTTTAAATTTGAATTTATATACAATACCTGCCGAAGCACCCGGCGCGGATTCGTCCGGACACTCTGCTTTAAGGAGAGGGAAAATTGGAAGGGGTGGTTTTTTGCCATTTTGATCTTTATCTTGTTTTGATAGTTAGGTGTGCAAAATTTCATCAATCTCGGAATAAAACTGTAGATTTGTAAAAAAAAATTAAACCCACGCCTCACACCCGCACAGACGCTCCCCTTTACATTGAGCGATGTTCAACTGCCTGCAACCAGTGCAGTGGGACTACGCCATCACAATTTGAAGAATGTTGTTAGGTTGGAGGTTATATCGTGCATCTGACTGTTCCAATCTGGTCAATAAGAATGGTTTAAAAAAAAAATTTTTTGTGGGGTAATAAACTAATTAATTTTTTTCATGATAATAATTATTAAATCAACAAATAATGTTAATTCTAAAAAAAAAATCTAATAATATGTTTATTTAAATATTTGTACTGGTGGGTACTTTTTTAATACTTTATTGCAACGATACTCAACCTGCGGCCCGCGGGCCGCATGCGGCCCGCCAAGCTTTTGTGTGCGGCCCTAACCACTTTACCATCAGGAACTTGATTTAAAAAAAACTATCATTCTAAATTTCGAATATTCGATTCGATTCGATTTATAATCTTGAGATTCGTTTCGACTTTGACGCACAGATAGTGACACCCGAAAAGGATTGTCATTATGGTCCAGACGATCTGGTACTGTTTAGATATTCATGACCAAAAGGTTTTTTTTTGTTATTTGTTTTTGGGGTGTTATGCCGTGTTGCGCTACCTCCGTCTTTAGCCAACGTTTCGGACAGCGTTACAGTGTCTATCATCAGGGCAGATGTGTAAGAGTGTTGCTATTTACACACGCTAGATTTAATCCCAAAAAACAAATATTTGACACACAAGTACGCGCGCAAATCTATAATATAAATATAAATCTCTGAATGTGTTGCTAAGCGCATAACTTCCTAACGACTGCACCAAATTGGATAATTCTTTTTTTGTGTTCGTTATTGTCAGGACAAGGTTTCTATAAAACCACTGGTGAGCTCTGACGTTCTGAAATTTGTATAAAAAAAATTGAATAGGTGGCACACGAGCTATTTGAAAACTGAATGTACCGGGACTGAATGTATGGAGTGCGGCAGGGTTGGAGTGAAACCAGAGAAAGGGGAGGGGAATCTGGGAGGGGGGAGGTGAACTTGGGAGGGGGAGTCGCGGGACGGGGAAAGGGGGAGTGGAGTGGGGAGAGGGAAGGTGGAGGAGGCGGAGTGGGAACGCGAGAGGGGAAGGGGATGCGAGAGGGGAAGGGGACGCAGGAGAGAAAGGGGAGGCGGAAGGGGAAAGAGACGAATGGTAAAGGACACGCAGTGAGAAACTATTTCCTTATTAAACGGCATAGCAACGCATGCCGTGTACCAGCTAGTAATTTATAAATAAAAGTGCCACTTCTAGAAACAACCGCATCAATTATAATACATAAAAACTGGTTAATGTCAATGGTTTTTTTTATTTTTTTTTTTTTATTGAAATAATAGATAATACATAATATAATCAACAAACAAGTCCTGCTAAGCCAATTGAATCGTAAGTAATCGTAAGTCAGGTACCTACTAATTTTAAAAGCATTTCTTGCTGTCGTATAAAGTACTATTTTCTTATAATATAAATACGCATAATTAGGTAATTTTTCACAAAAACAGCGCTCTACAAATTATCCAAATATTATTATTATTAATGGCGGAGTGTCTCCAAAATTAAATCGAAAAAATGGGGGTTGATGATTTTTTTTTTCGTCATACCAGTATAGTGTTGCGGCCCGCGTAACTTTACAAATACATGTATGTGGCCCGAAGAGGAAAAAGGTTGAGTATCGTTGCTTTATTGTATCAGTTGTTACAATAAATTCTATATTTAGAGCGTTGCCAGAATAAAGTATTTGATTAGGTGTTTGATTTTCGTTACAACCGCAGAAGCCAGCTTTAAATTATCACGTTATGGCCAGCTGTTTATATGTAAAGGGTGTCCGCTGGCAGATTTTACACTTTGAACTGAGCTCACAACGCGTAGGAAGGAGCGGCAGCGGGAGGAGCGGGGTATCACTCGACGCGCGAGTGTTGCGGGTTATTTAGTAGCCATGAGCCAGTGGACTTTTGCGGTTGATGGGTATTTTACGAACAATTATTCGACCAATGTGGCGAAGCGTCGGCTTTTTTCTCACTTTGGTATCAGACGATTGAAGGATGGCCCGTCGATGGGTACAGCAATTTAGAGTGGGTACAGAAATTTAGAGAAACTCGATCAGTCGGAAATGAACCTCGTCCTGGACCTTCAACGACTTTAACTACTCCTGAAATCGCAGAACTTGTGAGAAGGGAAATTTTACAAAATCCTTTTTTTTTCGGTAGAGGTGAAACCGTTAATGCACAACGGTACCGCGCAATGCTAGTCAATTTTTTTTGAACCGGAGCTATATCGTCATATTGGTTACAATAACATAACCCATTTTCAGCAGGATGGGGCCACGGCACACACCGCTAGGGACTCAATGACTAAAGTGAGAGAGCTTTTTCCTGGAAAATTGATAAGTCGCTTCGGCGGCATAGCCTGGCCCCCTAGATTACCCGATCTGACCCGATCTGACCCCTTGCGACTTTTTCTTGTGGGGATATCTCAAATCTCACGTATACAGTAATTTGCCATCGACAATAGAGGCCCTACAAGAAAGTATCCGACGAGAGATTGCAGCTATCAGTCCAGAACTTTGCAAGCGAGTTTTCGCCAACACGAAGAAAAGATTGCAAGAATGTTTGCGGCTAGAAGGACGGCTTTTTAGTGGAGATATTTTTAAAAACTAAAATCCGCATTATTCTTACGTGAAATAATAAATAAATAACTTTCATTGTATTCATATTTTTATTTTTTGAAGTGTAAAATCTGCCCCGTATTAACGACAGGGGTTTTAAAAAAAAAATTGAAAAGTGATTTATACGTACCTCCTTACTAATATACATGTTTTATTTTTTTTAAACTGATAAACTACCATTTACCCAACGTTATTGGTTAAAACAATTTTTTATTATTATTAAAAATTCAAACAGATATATTATTTGTAAAATTTAAAAAAAAAATTTTGGCCCGATATCAACAAAGTTTTTTTTTTTAATTTTCATTACTTTATAAATTTTTTAAAAACTAAAAATCTTAATTTTATCGGAATAACTCTTGAAGGTTACACCCATCAATAAAATAATAATCATTAACATTACACGGAGGGACATAAGCTTCAAAATTTATAAAAATTGTTATTCCAATAAAACTTAATATTCTTTTAAGACTTGAATATTGATAAAAAGAAAAATCGGAAATGTTTATCCGAGACATTATCTAGGTTACAAATAAATTCATTAGAACTTTGTAATCATTCAAAGAATACAGCAGCAAAGAATATGAGAAAAAATATTTGAAGATAATATTGTTAACTCTGAATTTGAAATACAAGATCGGCATAAGTTAAGTAAAATAATAGTTACCGGTAAGACAGAGATCTTGGGTCCGATTCCCAGTTTCGACCATTACAATAATATATCAAAACGTAAATATATTAATGTACCTGCGCGTACAACACGCTCTTCTGTCCTGTTGAGGTTAGATCAATGCAAGACAAACTGTTGTTGCGTGCCACGGGCGTAGCACCCACGTTCTGCCTCCAAAGCTAGCTCAGTCAGGTCGGCAGAACAGGTGAAACGCTCTGCAACAGGGTTGTAGGTAGCTAAAAAGGGGGGTACATGGTTATAGGCCAACACTCTTCCTCATGTCTCGTCAAATGAAAGATTGTCTGGGATGGAACAACACTGTATTGACGGAAATACACAATTACAACAAGGGGCAGTATAATATTCACATCAATTAACAATCACAGGTAAACAAATATGCCTAGCTGAGTAAAACATCCTAAGCAAATCTCTCTCTTCGCCCTCCCGGGGGGGGGGGGGGGGGTTTACAGATCGCGAGGTAAGAGGGGACACATTACAAAATGGAGGTAGCTTCGTTACTCACGGCCGCGCGGGGAAGGCGCCCAGGAGGTGGTGGTATGGTAGCTGAGTATGTCCATGCTCAGCAGGAAACTACAGTAGTCCATCGCCAGCAGGTGGCAACAGCAGCACCTTGCTGGCCAGCTCGCGCCCACAAAGCAGGTGGTCGCGTCCCTTTTCCGTTGGCGCCGAAAGTTCTAGAACAAACTCGACTCGACGCGCGGGGACAATTTGGGTATTGCCCGACACGGGTTACTGCGCTGGGAGCTAGCACGGGACTGCCGGCTGCCGGCGGGGCAACCGCGGTGCGTATAGCGAGGGGGAAGAAGCGGTATGTAAGGGGGGGACGGCGTGGTGGTTTGTTAGGGTGGCTTGGGTCCTGTATGTTGGCGACATAACACTGTAAGCAGAATTCTTGTTTGAACAGACTATGCAATAGTTACAATGGCGTATTATCCAAGGTGGACATTCTCAAATCGGAACTTTACCAAATCTGCGGGCTACATAAAAGAGTATTTCTCTGACGTTTCATGAATATGTTTTGTGTCTATGCTTCTATGGTTTATACTTATAAATCTGTTATGATTTGATTTATATGTACAACCTGACTTTTACGGTTACCAATGTATTGATATTTTTATGTAAATTTTAGTTTTATATACTTAATCTTTTATTTTATAAAATTTTTGGTCTCATACTCCTGTATTATAAATTTTATTATTTTAATTTTTTATTATTCTGTTTAACCAGAGGTAAATTCATAAGAAGTAAATCCATAATTGGTTTTATTTTAGCTATACAAACATCCACAAACTGGAAAAATGTAAACTGTCGATTTCCCGAAAATAAATAAATAAGTAATTAAAATAACACTTAATTTCTGCGTCTGTGTTTTTATAGATTTATTAGTATTATCTACTTCTTCAATGATTAAAACTTTTAAACTTAAAACTTTTAAAAGTCTTCAAACATTTTTTTAACTCTATTCTTTAACTGTCACTCTTAATTGTCCGGCTACTGATTAAACATACCATTAAACAGGGTCATTTCGCGTTTCTTTTTATTTTTTATTTCTGCGTTCTTTCATCGTTGGCGTAGTAACAAATATAATATTGTCACAAAATACTTAGAAAAGATCACTCGATGAAACGTTATTGAACTGTTACATGCAATCAATTTTACCATATTTATCCAATATTATTTAGTTTTTTCATCCAAGTTTATTTGTGAAACTAGTTGCATAAGTTTTATCGTACAATTGAACAATATATTGGGATTTGTTATAAATAATAAAATTTCATGAGATAAGCTCTCATCATTTGTAATCCCTCCCTCCTTTTCACTATTGAAGAAAGTAACAAAAAGGTGGATTACATTGGAGCTCTCAGTGGCAGGGCGACAATCACGTACTTTATTTTGGCTTACTTTCTTGACAAGAGCATACTCGCTACGTTTGGTGACTTAGCAGGGGTGCCCGGGTTTATGAGGTCTGCCTAGATCTTTGCGGTAAATGCATTTGCTTACCTACTGCATGGTGGGCCGGATCGGGAGAGATTGGTTGATGGAAATATTTTACCTCTCCAGCTGGACTCTCTCGACCCAACGTCTTGCACCGCAGTGGGACGGATGTATTCATATGCCCGTCACTCCTACTCACATTGACACCCAGATCCCTTCTAAGCCCTCATACTTTTCTCCTTCCCAAAACTTCATCTCCTTCCTTTCTCTAAAAATACTCTTCACAAAGATCATAAAATATTGCATTTAAATAATAGTTTCTAACGAATTATCGCATGGATGACTATTTATTAATTAAGTTATATTTACCGACAAAATGATAAGCTTCTTTTCATATATAAATTTTCATTCGAAGTAAGCAACGTCGATAAACGTATGAAAATAGAATAAAGTAACTTTATTAATTAGCACTTTCTAGGAGAAACTTAAATTTGTGCAGGATTTTTTTCAGCGAAATGGTGAATTATTCGCCTCACTTGCAGATATGAGTCTAGTTACAAACTTCTTCATAAGTGATATACTAAGCGAATTCTTTCTTCCATTCCTTTCAGTTCAATGCACCTTACAATGTTGTCGAGTGTAATAATATATACCTGCAGCGATGTTCTCTAAGAAGACACATCTATAACAATGAATGTGTGTTTAATAATTATTGAAGACGACCGTTTGACAAAAAAAACTGCAATTATCAATCAAGTAGTACGCAGCTTGTTAGAATACAATTCGATAGTGTGGTCTCCATAATATCAAATACAAATAAAAAATATTGAACTGGTGTAGCACAAACTTTTAAGATTTATTAACTACAAGCAAAACATACATATTCAACTCATACTGTACATTATTACTAAATGCACTTATAATACATTAAAGAGAAAATAAATGCTTTAATTTTTTTTTTAATTATTCACTCCGGACTAGAGTGTTGTGAACTCCTGCACCTCGTCGACTTCATAATACCAAATCGATTAACTAGGCAAAATATATTATTCTGCAATAATTCCGGGACTAACAACCAGATAAATGGAAATATTTCTCTTTTTCACATACTTGTAAACGAATTCACCTCAAATATCAACATATGTATGAATAAGATATACCTTAATGATATTTTTATGTAGTTTATTTTAAGAGCGTCGCATAGGAGCGATTACGTATGTTCCAATATTCTTCTTATTTTTTACTCGTAAATTATGCATTGTGAACCTATTTTATGTCATCTTCAGCTTTTCCTTTCTCTTTTCTCTATTTTTTATATGGTAAATAAATATATAGATTTGATGTCCTACGTGGTTGAAGGGTAAAACTCTCGACTAGCGATCCGGAGGTTGCAAGTTCAAATCCCGGTGTGCGCAAGATAATTTTATTTTATTGATTTGTGCAATTTCTTAATTTAATCCGTCAAAAATAATATAAGGTAGATGATACTCTCTGTATCGCCCTAGTTTAAGACAACCATTCTGAATTGAAATGTTGTTTGAAAAGGCTTTAGCCGTATTTGGTGACTAGATCTGAATAGTCACCTACTTCCCCTCCTCGCTACCTTCACAACATTCCCCAATTGGAGATAATTGGCCGTTGTCTCATCGGCTGCAATTGGAACTTTTGTGCGGTATTCTTATACACATTAATCAACCATGTATTATCATCATTAATTTTTTTTTTTTGTTATCTACTTATTAAAACGACTTTTAAAAGGTGTGTTGAAATTGCATGATTCTGAGTTCTCATGGAACCTAGTAAATCTCCATTTGTGATTTGTTGATTTGTGCAATTTCTTAATTTAATCCGTCAAAAATAATATAAGGTATTTTTGCGGCACGTTCCAGACTGGATGATACTCTCTGTATCGCCCTAGTTTAAGACAACCATTCAGAATTGAAATGTTGTTTTTTTTTATGTTCTTTATTTAGTAAAGTTTATACATTACAGTAAATGGATAATTTTTTGGCCATCACACTAGGCACATGCCCGTGTTGTAGCAATTTATATAAAATTTATATAAAATTCCCTCGATATAAAAAAATCGCAAACTATGCTCCAAAAATTATTATAAACACGTTTGTTTCAGTTATTTTACGAAATTATATGTATGAAAAAATTCAGTGTTTCTTTGAATGCTGTTTAAGACAATACCCGCGAGATTTTTGCTCTATGTTAAACGAGTCGTGTTTTATTAAACATTTTCACAATTTTCGCATCGATTTCGTCGCTGTAAATGTTAGCGCTCTCCTCTAACATTCGTAATTTCGTATCTCTCCATCTTCTTCTTTTCGAGCCCGGTTGCAGAGCCTTCGGGAGAGATCAAAAGATTTTCCTCAAGATCTGGCCTGCCGTACAGCTGGTGGGCAGACGCATACAGTTTGTTTATTGTTTGATTTTTACTGTTATCACTGAAAACCCTGACAAAACATAAACTATTCCCTCTATAAATTATGCTCTATCACCCCCCCCTCTCCCCCTTCCACTCCTACCTTTATACTTTTAAGTCTGTGTCTATTGTTGTAATTAGTTTAAAATAATTTATTCCATTAATTTCGAAATAAATTTATTTTCAAGTTCGTCTCAGATTAAAAATAGAAGTACTATCGTTTCGTTGGTATGGGTACCATTTTTAATGATAGAATTGGTTGGTGGCTTTTATTATATTCTCTATACCTCTGTACGTTTGTGAAATTGTTATTATTAAATGTGACAGTTGAGTTACAATAATGAATATGATCTCCCCCGAAAATTTCACTTCTCAGCCATTATTTTATTTATTAACGCTCTGATCGCCTCTTACATAAGTTTATAATTTACATGATTTACTAGGTTCCGTGAGAACTCAGAATCATGCAATTTCAACACACCTTTGAAAAGTCTTTTTAATAATTAGATAACGAAAAAAATATATTTTTTTAATGATGATAATACATGGTTGATTAATGTGTATAAGAATACCGCACAAAAGTTACAATTGTTCCAATTGCCAATTATCTCCAATTGGGGAATGTTGTGAAGGTAGCGAGGAGGGGAAGTAGGTGACTATTTAGATCTAGTAACCAAATACGGCTAAAGCCTTTTCAAGGAATATTCTAAAAAAATAATTAGCGAAATCGGTTCAGCTGCTCTCGAGATTTGCGCTTAGCAACACATTTAGCGATTCATTTTAATATATAAGATAAGAAGAGCATTCATTTTTAATCTTAAAGTCAACTATTTGTTTTGTACGTAACATCCTGTTTTTTTATCATGTCTACTTCACTTTCTACTGCACCTTTTGTTGAAATTCTCTTATGGGACTAAATAAATAAACAGTACCCATGCAAATTGCACATTGATAAGTATCAGACGGTCATCGTTCTCCAATCACGTTGCAATCATTCCGAAATAAATCTGTGTAAATAACAATCTAAGACTTGAAAAAAAACTGCATTCATTATGCATTTCGAATTGGTATTTTTCCGGTTAGGAATCGCATTACCCCTTTATAATTACGTATGTAAATTACGTCGGTAGTTTTTTACAAAGAGCTGCGATTGCTTTCCCAATATGAAAGTCCAGAAGCGGCAAAATGACGCCCAAATATTAGAGAAAATAATTTGACATCTAGTCAAGTGTAATAATAATGCATTCTAGTGTAACGTGTGGACAGAGGCAAACTAAAAGCAATAACTCATATTACTACAAGAAATAAAAATAATTATATCCTCACATAAATTTATTTATTTATTAATTTTCAACGCCCTGATGGGCTTTTACATCTCAAGTTTATAATACAGAGACAGTTTTTAAATAAAAAAGATAAACTATAAAAATATAACTAGTAAACATCATATGAAAGGTACGTTTAGAAATAAATTTAAGGAAACATAGTGCATTACAATAAAAGAGAAAGTTTCTAAGTTGTAAATGGCATAGAAATAAATTTGTAGGTATGTGTTAGTAATTACAAAAATTACAGGTGACTAATTAAATGTGATGAAAAATACATGACAATATGCAAGATACATAAAAGGAAACGGTAATAGGTTTTTACATTGTAGATTAATATAGAAATAAACAAATATATGCAATAGATCCTATGTGATGCTCCTTAGATATCAAAATATTCTACATAAAAATATTGTTCAGATATTTCTTGAATAAAGGTAAACTTGTATTAAATACATCGATATTTGAGGTGAATTTGTTCCCTAGTGTGTGTAATCGTGAAATTGGTGCATGTGTGTGGTAGTTGGTTACAGAATTATTGTTGTTGCAGAATAATATATTTTGCCTTGTTTCTCGAGTAGGTACTTTAAAATCAATGAGATGCAACAATGAGTTCGCAACAATCTAATTCGGAGTGAATAATTTTAAACAAAAAAGTTAGATCATTTATTTTTCTTCTGTTTTTAGGGAATGCAATTTAAGTGTGTTTAGTAAAGATGTGTAGTTAATGTGTTGAATAGGTATGTGTAACTTGAAGTTAATAAATCTTATAAATTTGTGCTGCACTCTTTCGATATTTCTTATATGAATTTGATAATATGGGGACCAAACTATGGAATTGTATTCCAACAAGCTGCGTACGAGTGACAAATATACGATTTTTATAACTTCCAGCGAATCGAAGTCTTTAATTGTTCTGATTATAAATCCTAGTGTTTTCATGCCTTTATTAGTTATTTGTTGTATGTGATTTATAAAGTTTAATTGCGTATCAAACACAACTCCAAGATCCCTAATTTCTTTGACTTTTTCTAAGATTTTATTATCTATTGTGTATTTGAAAGATAGTGGGGCCTTTGTTCGACAAAATGTTGGTGTCTTACATTTATCGATATTGAGAAATAAGTTGTTTGCGACACACCAATTTTGTAATTTGACGATGTTTGACTGTAGGATTAGGCAGTCACCTATATTGTATATTTCTTTGTATAATTTCATGTCATCGGCAAAAAGCAGAACTTCTACATCGTCGAAGCAACCTATGATATCATTTATGAATATTAAGAAAAGGATGGGGCCGAGATGACTCCTTTGCGGTAGGCCACTAGTTGCATATATTAATTTAGATTTATAATGTTTAATTTTAACAAATAAGATTCTGTTAGACAAATAACTTGAGAACCAATCCAACAACTTGCCTCTCAGTCCTAAGGCATACAGTAATAATTTATGTGATACTTCGTCGAATGCTTTTGAAAAATCAGTGTAGATACTGTCAACTTGTTATTTTTTTGTAAAAGATTCTGTAATATAGTTATGGTAAAGTAACAGGTTAGTAGCAGTTGACCTACCAGAAACGAATCCGTGTTGGTTTTTATCAATTACTTTTAATACTGATGGATAAATTAAATCGAGAACAAGAGATTCAAAGATTTTCGGGAGTGCTGATTGTATACATATAGGACGGTAGTTTTTAATATCTGTGTCGTCACCTTTTTTGAGAATCGGGGTAATATAACTAGATTTCCAACGGGTTGAAAAATGTCCAGAAGAAAGTAGGTGGTTAAATAATGCGGTGAGTGGACCTGATATTGCAGATGCGCATTGTTTGAAAAATATTGGTGGGATGTTATCTGGGCCTGCAGATTTGTTAGGGTCAAGTGAAATGATTTTATTTAAGCATGATTCCTGTGTTATGAGGCAATTATGTAGATGTATTGTGTTTTGATATGTGTATGATGGTACGATGTTATCTGATATTTCGCCTTCGAATAAACCATAGTGCACAACAGCTAACTCTGTACAAATCGCAAGTGCGCCCCATGGTTGAATTTGGTAGCCACCTCTCGATTGTTCCACCAAAATACCCGAAAGAAATCCTTGACTCCTTGCGGAAACGGGCGCGGTCCGTTTGATAGATTCACCCCCCACCTTAACAGAATGCAATCTTTAGATGACAAGCGTTTGGTTGGAATACTGTCCTTGTTCTACTGGTATTTCAATGCTCGAAGGAATTATGTATGGTCATTGATTCCTTTGGCAACGGCGCACAGTCAGGAAACATACCATACACGCGCCCAACATTTGTAAACAGTTGACATTTTTCACTTGAGAACGGGTCGTTTCTACGGCTCGTTCTTGAGTTCAACAGCTCTGTGGAACGATTTTCCGGCATCTGTGTTTCCTCCCTGCATCAACACGGATCTCTTCAAGAGCCAGGTTAACTCCTTCCTTTCCTCAAATAGACCCTCCACGTAGCATCCCCAAAGACAACACTAGAATAATAAGTTGAGTGCCAAGCCATGACCTTGACAAATACGGTAAAAGATTAATCGTGCAGTTTTGTTTTACATCACCCGTCTCATCCACGCATTTCAAAATTCGATTAGCGGTTGCGGGTTTGATCCTTGCAGAGTCCCCCAGATTTCTCCCCGCCCCTCAGACCTTTTTCCTTCCCAGAACTTCCCTTCCTTTCCATTTCTTTCCTGAAAATACCCTCCACCCAGCATCCCCAAAGATAACATTGGCCCTGAGGGAAATTATTTTCCTCGGGGCTTCCTAGAGCTGATGTAATTTTTTTGTTATGTTAATTTATATAACTTCAAAATTTTCTTGTTGTTCTTCACTGTACTTTGACTAAAAAAAACACTTGTATGTAAATGGCCCTTCTGTCTTAAATTAAAAGCCATAATTATAATGACAAATATTTGTTTCACATGCCTAGTCCTCCCCTGCCTTGGGAATGTGAACATCTATAATTATTATTATTTATATGTCCCAAATAAGTTTTGGCTAATGTACGGAGTGACTGTGCAAGTCAAGTCATTTCCTGCAAGCAGTGGCGGCTACTATTTTTTCAGTGCTAGAGAGACAAGATTGAAAAGAGTAAATTATTAACAATTTTTTTCAAGAAGTTAAATTTGGAACGCAGATTTGAATACTTGATTTGTTTCAAACAAAATTGGCACACTTCGGGCCCTTTGATAATACGTACGCTTTTAGAAATTGGAATAGCAGGGGTCTCAAATATTGCGCATTTGAAAACTGACAATGTTTTTAAAACATCAATAAAAATCTTTGGTAGGTCTTCTGGTATTTTGGCCTCCCGCCGGATGCAAAAGTTTACAAAACGGTTTTTTTTTGCAACCCCAAGTTCAATAAATATTATTTACACACCAAATAAAATGTATATACCTAATTTCTTTCATGACTAGGATTCGTCTAACTATGTTATTGGAACGTGTATTTAGAGTGATACGTGTTATTATTCCGTTCCAGGTAGTAGGCGTATAGTTCATTCGTTTAAAATTCGATAAACTACCAACAAAATAATAAATTATACGCACGGAAATAAAAATCACGGAATGTTATGATAATTGTGGAATTTGTAAAGCTGAGCATTTATAAAATATTTTCCCGGATTTGCTTATCAAAAACAAATATGATCATTTTTTTTATTATATAAATAAAAAATAAATGTTGACAAATAATTAGAGAGACGATTAGAAAAATCTTTCGAATGAACCCGGTTAGTGAACTTTAAAAATATCTGTATTTTTTAAAAACATACACCCAGTTATTAAAAAAGACTTCTGCTTCAAATAAGTGTGGAAACCAACTACTTTTAACAAACGGCTTAACTATGGGTTCGACGCTTAGCCAACTTCTTGCGGAATTTGAGAATAACTCACTTAATGACTTATATTCATATTTAAACTACGTGTTAATTGGGAAAATTTTAAAGGGTAGTAATAATCATTGACGGCCGACGTAGTCCAGCGGTAAGGCTCTTGACTAGTACTCCGAAGGTCGCGGGATCGAATCCCGGCGTGGCAAATAAATTTAATTTGATTAATTTGTGTTATTTCACAATTTATTCATTTAAAATAATATATGGTTTATTTGCGGCACGTTCCAGAGTGGAAGATACTCTCAGTATCGCCCTGGTGTAAAACCACCATTCAAAATTGAAATGTTGCTTGAAATGGCGTTAGCTGTGTTTGGTGACCAGATCTGAATAGCCAGGTACTTCCCCACCTCCCTATTCCCCATCTCCTTCCCTTCCCCATTACCTTTAGCCTCACAACATACCCCAATTGGGGATACCATAGTCCCACTGGCTCCAGACGGGAGCAGTTGGGATTCTTGTGCGGTATACATGTGAAAACATCAAAGGCGTAGGTAATAAGAATTAAAGTAATTAGTTTGTATTTATAAATACCTGTATAGAAATAGTACAAATGTATCGATAATATCGGTAACGACCAAATAATGGCCGAGATTTATGTGTGTTACTTTTATTAAATTGTGAAATTATTAACCCCGATACAGGCGAACCCTAGTGGGGTTAATAATTACATGCTAAAAATGTATTTAAATTGTGAAGAAGCAATAAATAAATAAATGTCATCTGTAAGTGGCCTAACCACAGTTATAATGCCTTCAGAAAGCGAAACAGCTGTTGCTGTATTAATAATTACATAGCAGAACTTGTTTTATTAATTAAATAATAATGTTATAGTATATATAAAAGAAATAAAAATTAAATTGGAGTTCTACAAATTATACTTGCTAAAAATCAAAAATAAATTAAAAACTTTAGCGATTCAGATTTAGATCTGTCAAACATTTAAACAAAACAAATACACATATCAATAAAGATTTATTAATTACTAGCAGACCCTGCAACACGTCGCTGTGGCTAACGAAACACCACCCGCTTGCCATCTGCCCACTGCCCGCTGCCTGAATTGAATATTTGATTTTCTCGACTTTTCTCTACTATAATACGCATGTTTTTATACATATAAACCTTCCTCTTGAATCACTCTATCTATTGGTGAAAACTGCATGAACATCCGTTGCATAGTTTAAAAGATCTATGCGCACATACATTTTGAGCGACTTCATCAAATAAAATAATTCAAATCAAATGCCTACTTACTCTAAGACATCTATTTTCCAATTTCTTCCGTAGAACGAATTTCAAAAGTGACTATAGAACTGCCCGCCAGCCGTTTTAAATCACACAAAAATATGTTTTCTTTAAATTTCTCGGCCTTTCTCTAATATAACTTACATGTATTATACATATAAACATTCCTCTTCAATCACTCAATCACATTGGTGAAAACCGTATGAAAATCCGTTGCGTAGTTTAAAAGATTAACGCGCTCATACATTTTGAGCGACTTCATTTTATACTATGTAATGAAGAAAGATATTTTTTGTACTCACTTTATCGCTTTTCTGATAATATTAATACTCAGTTTCCTATCATTTCCAATTTAAATTAAAGTACACTGAACTTGAATAATTTTACGCACTGTGCGGGAACAAAAAATGCATGCACCCATATCAATCAATTAGTTCAATTACTTACAGACAATTTTATCCTATCCTGGCGCCCCAGCATGGTCGATCGATAAGGATTGATAGGTTAACTTTCGGTAACTTCTCATTGTTTCCTAGTACAACTGCAGATCGCTAACGTACAAACAACAGTTGACATCGAATATATTAAGAACACCTAGTTATTTATGAACTGTTACTTATTCGTTAGCGATCTGCAGTCATGCTGGGGAACGATGAGATTTTACCGAAAGTTATCCTATCAATCCCTATCGATCGACTGCGCTAGGGGTCTGGTGCGATTAAAAAAGTTTGAATAATTAGCTAGTTGCTTCTGTATGGTCTCATTTCCTCCTACCTCACAATATAATATTTCTCTATTGGGTTTGTCGAATCCAAATAGCTTCAGGCATTGGGAGGTTTTTACTTTGAAAAAAAAATGATCTTAAGAACTCCATTCTTTCAAAACCTTCTCAAAATAGATAGACAACACAAGCTTCAATCAAAGCATGATTAAGTGCATCGCTGTACAAAGCAAAACAGAAGTTGTATTAAAATGTTATTGCAAGCACTGTCCAAGTTTGAATGCACCGCAAAAAGGATTGTTTTAATAACATAACGGTTGTTTACTTTTAAAAATGCATTCGAATCATTTGAAATTACTATTTCAATGATAGTAAACTTTTTTATATAACCACTGGCGGTTTATGAAAGCAATAGGTATAATGTTTTTTTCTTGCAATTTTTTTAAATGTTTAAACTATAATGTATTATAATCATAATTTTGCATGGTCAGTGTGCACCTGTGTGGTGTGTTTCATTATTCATCTGTATGATAAACGGAATTATGTTAGATTTTTGATAGGCGTGACTATACGAATTAAGCAATTATCTTGCCTGAATCGGAATTTCCAAGCTAGCGAATCAAATAGTAGGAACATTGAAATGGGTAGGCAAGTTAGTCAATTAAATATATCAAGATTTTTAAAACTAAAATCCTTATGCTATGTTGATTGAGATTGTCATGTGAACTGGTATGGAATAACTCTAGATAAAGTGACGTCTATTTTGATTGTGGAAATCTCAAATTGTTGGGATATTATTTATAATCGTTGTACGCAGATTGAATTAGAGAGAAGTTACATCTTATATATAAAAACTCGTGTCACAGTGTTTGTGGTCGCACTCCTCCGAAACGGCTTAACCGATTTTTATGAAATTTTTTATGTATATTTAGTAGGTATGAGAATAGGTTTTAAAGTATATTTCATACTGCTAGGTGATTATAGTGTCCCTACTCAGAAAAAAAACTGTTTTTTTGACATTTTTTGTTGTTGTTTTTTTTTTTATTTGGCAACCAAAAATACTTATAACCCCAAATTTTAACCCTCCTATTCCCACCCTCCTATTTTTTAATCGCGATTTTAGTATTTTACGCCCTTGGAGCATTTACGTCAATCGTGTAATATAGTAATAATAGAAATAGAAACAATAAAATACCAATTATTATTTATCTCTCTTTACACTAATAGAATGGAAGCAGAATTAAAAAGAAATAACACAAAAACAATATTAGAAGAAAAATTATAAAATTTAGATCAGAATTATTGAAATTTCTGATATAAATTTAGGTAAGGAATAAATGAAAATATCAACGGAACTGAAGTTATTTCCAAGCCTATGTAGTCTTTGGAATGGGGAGTTAATGAAATTGTCAATTTTAGACGGATGAACAAAGAACAGCTCTGGAAGTCTCGTGTCACGATTTGGTACTTGGAATGTTATTAGTTTTGTTAAGTCAGGTGCGTCAAGTGATCCATTAACCAATTTGAATAAAATAACCAAATCGCTCTTGGTTCTTCTACAAGATAGGTCAGTTAAATTAAGTATTTTCATTAAGTTAACATAATTAATTTCTTCAATTGGTATGGAGAGTTTGAAATTAATGAACCTTAAAAATTTATGTTGAACTTTCTCAATTTATTTTAAGTGCTTTATAGTATGGAGACCAAATAGTGGAATTGTATTCTAAATTACTTCCTACTAAAGCAGTGAAGAGAATTTTAAATGAATAAAGTGACGTAAAATCTTTTACTGTTCTTAAAATAAATCCCAAACATTTCATAGCCTTATTAGTAACTTTATTATTATGTGGAACAAATGTTAATTTTTCATCTAACACGATACCCAGATCCTTGACATGAGACATCTTTTAAGAGAAATATTGTTGATTTTTTTTACATTAGCTCTACACAGGAGGCCCTGAGGAAAATAATGTCATCTTAGGGGATGATGTGTGGAGGGTTTTTGTAAGGAAAGGGAGGAGAGGAAGTTTTGGGAAGGAAATAGGTATAAGGGGTTGGTAGGAATCAGGGGCTTAGTGTATCCAGGAGTGACGGACATATGAATCCATCCCTTCAACTGAGTTGCAAGGCGATGGTTGAGAGACACTAGCTGGACGGTAAAAGATCTCCCTCAACCAGTCTCTCTCGATCCCGCCCAACACGCAGCAGGTGGGCAGACGTATCGGCCACCAAAACCAGGACAAACCTCACCTCATGAACCCGGGCACCTCTGCTAAGTCACCAAATGTAGCAAACCACTTGGGGTGACCTATGGCAGAGGTTGGTACTATAATTAGACATAATAGGATTTTTGTTTCTACAGAAATCGTTGATTATAAAATAACAATTTATAATTTAAAATTTAATAATTTTTTTTGTTAAATTTATAATTTTCATTATAAATTTAACCGTCTTTCGTTTTTGAAACAGAACGAAATTATTTAAGTTATTGAATGACAGATGGCTCTACGTCCGCCTCATCGAACTTTCATCCACACATGCGCAAGACATTCACGAGAAGCGGCGCGTTATTATGATATTTCATTCGGCTTCATGTTCTCGCGTGGGCAACCCATCGAGCTTATTTGTGTTGGCCAAAGACGGACTGACAAAAAATATCGTACACTCAATTGCTCTTCGAAATTAATATTGATTTTCTTTATTTAATTTTCCTACTTAGTTTGTGTTTTTTTTTTTGTTTTTATCGGCGGTCATCGTCTACAGCGCTCCATTCCTATTTCTGTCGTAGATCCATCCCGACACACTTACAATACATTCATTATTTTTTTTATATGGCAGAACAACGTTTGTCGGGTCAGCTAGTATGTATATATCAATTTAACCGGCGCCCTTGAGGTGATTTTCCACGAAAACGGCGCTATATAAATTAGCCAATTATTATTATTAAAAAATCGGATAGTTGTATCCATGATACATTTAGGTTATAAATCGTATTGTTTATTAGTTTTAGTGAAATGTATTTGGAAACTTCCAAATAAGGTCGAGTTTCGTTGAGATTACAAGTTAGTTTATTTACGGAATCGTAATGTTTATAATGAATATTAAACTGGACCTGGCGTCCTTTCTATAGGAGGCTCTTAAGTTAATGTCTACCAGATGCCTTCAGCTATTATCGTAACCGTTCGTAAATTAGGCACAAGCGCCGATAAATGATGCTCTTCTAAAATAATACTTAACTGGCATCTGTTAAGATACCACAAAACTACGTATAACTAATGACGTGTATTCTAATTAATGAAAACTACACGACTAACCTATCACTACATAAATATATTCCGGAATAGCTTTGTATTCATGCAAAAAAATGCCAACCAAAAAAATAGGAGAATTAGTTAAGGTTCATATTGTTAATTTGTAAATTATTCGAAAATAATCAGGTTTCAATATATCAGTGATTAGAGTATTGTCCCGGTACCACAGGGGTTCTGGGATGGTTCCGCAGTTGCAACCATTACCTTTTGTTTTTTAAAATTCTGGGTTTTGCTGGGTTTCATGTTTCATTTAGATTTATTAATATTAGCTTTTTATTCACTGAATAATAAATTTTTTTTGAGTTATTTGTAAAGGCTTAATAAATGCACAAAGCGCTCCTCCCCATCCTATTAAACCGTAAATGATAGTTGTCGCCACGGAAAAAATAGACATTTTCAATTTGTCATTATCATGTCAAAGACATGGAAAAAAAATAATACGGGAGTTGCCAATTTATTCTACGTAGATTTAATTTTAAAGCATTTTTATAATATCTCAGCTGTCTTTTACAGATGCTTTGAACGACAACAAATACCATAAAAAGTTCTCAGCAGCTTGGACGCCAATCGCAAATTTTGATATATTAATTTGCATAATGAGTAGTTATATCGACAAAAGAAACCGTCCAACGATCGTAAAAAAACCGATGAAAATTCGGATGTCAATCCTACATTTTTATTATTAATTTATTAGTTCATTTATGAAACGAGTGTGAATTTTTCAGACGTTAAAATATCAATGGCTTTTATATCCTCGGCGTTGCATCGTAAATTAATAATGATTGAAACTTATAAATTATCACCGAAACCATGGTTTACGGTCACCATAAAATGCATACTAACTGACAAAATGTCACTGCTATAAAATAAATTTTGGATGACAAGAAAAAACACCAGAAAAACTGTGGACCTGATTGTGAATGAAAAAGCTTGGAGATTTATTTTTCGTATTTCGGTCGATTTTAACAGCCTAATCGAGAATTAGGATTCTTCTTACGTGTAAGATTCTTCTCACGCATGGTTTTATTACCCTGCATTAACCAAATTTCAAACATTATCCGAATTAGTAGAAGTTTTTTTTTTCTCTAATTAAAAATCGCAAAACCAAATGTTTGTTTAACATTTAAAAAAAAATGTATTTAAGGAATAAAGTCGTGAGATTGAAACAGTTGTATTGACTAACACATCACTAATGTTGTATTTTGTACATCACTAGTAATAATCATTTGGGCATTTGTCTCATTTAAATTAATAATTTATACTATGGGACCATGGGGGCGCCATCTATGGTGGTTGTATTATATCGAATTTCCCTATGTGACATTGAAATTCATTTAATTTAAGTACCTTCTGACCTCTGTGGGGCAGGCAATTACTTTCGACGTGAGTGTTGTTTAAAACCAATAGATGTCAGTTCTAATCAAAATTAACACATAATTATTATTGTTGTGAGTTTTTGGCACGTACTATTAATTTTGCAAATTAATATTCATTGTGTGAACTTTTTTCCTGGGATAAACATCTGTTGAGATTGTACAATACCGCCTTGGAAAATTCAATATTTGAAAGAAACTAGTATCGTTTGTCTGCACATCGTGTGGAGAGCTGCATTCTCTGAGTGAGTATTGTTTGTTTTCACCGAGGATTTTGGAATTGCTGTATAATCTGTTTTGTGTCACCTAGGGAAGAGTTCATCTTTCATTAATTACATAGGGTAGTATTCCCTCGTATCTGGGGCTATTTACACGCCCCTACAATCCAGTTGTTATCTATGGTCTCTATCTAATATGTCGTTTGTCAATGTAGTGATTAATAACGTCTTAATTGTAAATCAATAAACACTGTTTCCATCCAGTCATCCACTTTAAATAACAAAGAAAATATTGACAAAGAAAATCAAGATGGAAAAACTTGAGAAATTTCATTATAGTCATTGCTACGTGAGGCTATGTGCGGCTATGTGCATTGAAGATCTACAAGAAATAGCGACTAATATAAAATAAGATAAAAAATATTTTAAAATTTTAAAAAACAAGTGACGAAATATTTAAAATGTAATTTTTAATTTTTGTAATATACTTATAATATAATGTTATGTTTTGTGATTTTTATATTAGCACATATTATGTAAAGAGTGTGCATATAATTTTTTTTTTTAGCTTGTTAATTTAATTTAATTTTAATTTTTGATCTCTATTTTTAGTTTAAACTTATCTTTATTTTAAAAGTTTTTTTTTGTTTCGTCACCAACATTGTAGATATATTTCTTTTTTTAAAGCTCAGCACGGGTAAACAACCCAGTGAGGCCAACATTACTGGGTTGTACTATGAAATTTTGTAAAATAATGTATAAACAATAAAAAAAAAATGTACCTACTATTTTAAGTTAACTTATTCAATAAATAATCGCAATCCTATTGAGAGACCATCATTCAGAATCGAAACGTTGCTTGAAATGGCTAAGCCGTGTAATGACCATCTTCTTCCTTTCCCCACTCCCATCAATTGGGGATTCCACAGACCAATTGACCTCAGATAGTCAGTCAGTTTACAGTATACCTACAGTAGGTATATGAAGTAGGTATATGTTAAGTGAGGTATATATTTTTAACGGCTTAAACGTATATTTTTTTAACTTCGAATAGTGATTTTCTCGTTACATTTTAAAGTCACAAAAAACATATTTGTGGGTAAACTAGAATTTAAGGCGAGTTGTTTCAAAAAATTTGACGGATTCATCAAATATTGGAAATTAATTTTCGCATTCTGTGTAAGTTCTATTCAAGTTCTGTTGTTATATCATTATAGACCAATTGCTTCATAAAACCGAAGTTCACTTCACTTCACTTCACAATAGACCAATTAATGATTATTATTGCCCCTAGGTTATTTTAATTGCTACCTACGCAACGGAAGACTTTGATTATTTATTGGATTTTATGTTGTGTAAAACCAACGCGTGGCGGCATCCTTACTATTATCAGGTTTTCTGAATTGTTTATTGATGGCGTAACAGCCGTCACAATTAGTAGGTTTTTTGTTTTATCTCCCATTCATGGCAGCAGACACCTTCTAGGAATTAAACATTGTAACTCTTTTCATAGAGGTATAAAGAGGAGTATCTTAACATAAAACGTGGAATTTAATACATTTTTTTAAGAAAGGCAAATATTCTCGTGTTAAGAATAACCTGACAAAATTTGAAAATGTCCTCTTACCAGCAGAACAATGGAAATATACTTTGTGTCGTGATGGAGGAATTTGCGAAAAATTTAGTTGTGGTAGATACACTGTACAAACATTTTTACTTATCTGGGCCTAACTTACATACTACAATAAATATCATCTTGAAGAATACTACCACATTTGTAAGGGACTACTGAGATCGAAAATACTTAACAAAATAACCAAACTGCTAATCTACAATTAAAATCTAAACCAGTTGTTACTACGATTGGGAGACAAAACTATGAGACCAAGCTAGTAGTCTTCGAATGAAACAAGTAAACATATACCTAAACTAGTCCCAACGAGAGCTCGTCATCGACGATCGTCCTTTTTAAACGACTTCAAAAAGGAGGAGGTTATCAATTCGACTGTATTTTTTAATTTTTTTTTTATGTTTGTTACCTCAGAACTTTCGACTGGGTGAACCGATATTGATGATTCTTTTTTTGTTTGAAAGCTGGTGCTTTCCATGTGGTCTCATTTTAATTTTGTTCAGTTTCGACAATGGAATTCATGAGAACACCATATAAGTCTTAAATTTTCATTAAGTATGTGCGCGACAAATGGACGAATAACTCAATATCACGCCAACCTATTTGGATGATTATTTTTTTATTGGAAAGTATGTACTTCAAGGGTAGTTTGATGAGGGTTTGGTTAGGTTCTGATTATGAGATCCATGACAAAGTAACGGAACTCTTCAATTCTTAGGAGCAAATTAACGATTCTCGGCCCAATCTCTTAATTTGACCCTTACGTCGTTATGGTCAAATTATGTCTGTCTCATATGAGCAGCACGTTTAGAAAGTCTACCCATATTAAGACAAATTAGTTAGTGTACTTCAGATTCACTAAAAATCAAAAAATACACAAAAAATTTAACAAAACAAAAAAACTACTTAAAAAAATGCACTAAAAAGTAAAAAAATAATTTCGTATTCTTCTACAACTTTATAAACAACTTTCTTTTTCTACTCATCAACATGTAGGTACTATTGTTATTTTTGGAGTCGGTGTCAGCAAAGGTAGATACCCGGCCCGGCGTGTTCACTCGACAGCTCCCCTCACGCCGCGGCCCCGCTCTCGCCTCGTCAAGTCGCCCGTGCGACACAAGCAAAATTCACCTATACTATGTATGTAGATAAAAACCTACCTTGGCTGACACCGACTCTAAAAATAACAATCGTACCTACATGTTGATGAGTAGAAAAAGTAAGTTGATTATTAAGTTGTAGAAGAATACGAATTTATTTTTTTACCTTTTAGTGCATTTTTTTAAGTCGTTTTTGTTTTGTTAAAATTTTTGTTTATCCTTCTCACACATCTTGTATAAAAACTAAAATATAGAAGATGATGTCAGATATCTATGACGTCTCGCTTGAACTAGTTTAGGTCAAAGCGTATGGTTTTGTTTTTTTACAGTGATTTTGGTTTTAAAGCCCCACAGAAACTAAATTAATTTAAAAATCTATCCATTACAATGATGAATCATCTAGCGATGACCCGTAAAAGATCACGGGATATTATAAATAAAATGGTACAAAAGGACAACAAAAAATAAATTTCTTTTAAAATATTAAACAGGTATTACTATATTACGGGTAGGTACTTTATTGCATATAAGAATTTGTTCAAAAAAATAATTCCAATTTTGTAAAAGACACTTAATTCAAAGCAAATCAGAGTTATAGAATTTAGTGTACCGAAATTAAATACGCACAACTAAAATTAGTATGTTTAAGTACTGATAATTATCATCGGTGTAGCAAAAGAACAGCATTGTAACAAAATCAACCTTTCAATCAAAAACATCGTTAGGTATAATAAAACCAAAGTTAAAAATGGCATACGAAAAACAGCATTAAACCAAATCAATCATTCAACCAAAAATATCGTTAGGTAAAATAAAGCTCAAAGTTGGTCACGGCATATTAAAAAAAAGCATTATAACAAAATTAACCTTTCAACCAAAAATATCGTTAGGTATAATAAAGGTTAATGTTAACCCCGGTATATAAAAACAGCATTACAACAAAATCAAAAAAACGTTAGGTATAATAAAACTCAAGGTTAAACCCGGTAATTAAAAAACAGCATTACAAAAAATCAACCTTTCAACCAAAAATATCGTTAGGTATAGTAATGCTCAAAGTTGAGCACGGCATATAAAAAAACTGCATTTAACAAAACCAACCTTTTAACCAAAATATCGTTAGGTATAATAAAGCTCAAAGCTGAATAAGATTCATTACGTAATCCGAAGCCGTTTATCCGAGTATTTATGATCTCAAACTTTGTGCATCGGTTATTTGAATCTATTATCAAGTCTCACCTGGGCTTTGTACGTCTGTATCTATAAGGTGTACGGTCAATTCTCACCAGATGACAGCAGAGGAGTCTGCTCTGGACCACGATAAGTTCACACAATCTTTTATTATTAAGAATAACAGAAACAGGTCTCGCCTTTGTACTAACCGGCCGGAACATTCTAAATTTTGGGTATAGGATTACTGTTAATGTATTTAAATATTTTATTATTAAATTTGCATCATGGTGTATCAAATTAAACAGATATTCTTAAGCATTTGTTTTGAAAAGTTTTATTTTGGGTATACATTTGTTACTTAAATTTTTATTTATCTGCTACTTTAGTTATGGTTTCGACGTATCCGTGTCTTTCACTAGCAAACTTAAAACTAACTTAGAATTTATTCAAGTACTGAAATTTTTATTTTGTTTAGGTGCAGGTGGTGGAAGGGATGATTTTGGGGGAGGGAGTGACAACGTAATAACCACACACCGTTCTCCACCTCCCCAAAATCATTCCTCCAAAATTTTAAGTTAGTTTTAAGTACGCTAGTGAATGACATGGATGTGCCGAACCGGTATCAGATAATTTAAAATTTACTACTACGCTACTTGGTTCGGTGACTTAGCAGAAGTGCCCGGGTTCATAGTGTGAGGTTTGTCCAGATCTTGGCGGCTGCTTCGTTTGCCCACCAACTGCTTGGCAGACCAGGGTACCTAGCATGGTCGATCGATATAGGTTTTATCGAAAATGTCGGTAACTTGTAATCGCTCCTGAGCACGACTGCAGGCCGCTAACGAACAAATAACAGATCACGTCAAATAAATTAGGAACCCTTAGTCGTTGTGAACTGTTATTTGTTCGTTAGCGGCCTGCAGTCGTGCTCGGGAGCGTTGAGAAGTTACCGACATTTTCGATAAACCATGATCGATCGACCATGCTAGATACCCAGGTCGGGAGAGACTGGTTGATGGGGACCTAACCTAATCTTTCCTCTCCATCAGGACTCTCTAGTAATACCGTCTTGCACCGCAGTGGGAGGGATGGATACAAACATTCCACCAACAAACAACTAAAACGACTTTTGGACAAAAAATATGCAATACTTCTCAATAAAATTATTTAATTTACTCCCTCTTGCAATAAAAACCAACCGACAAAAAATAACCGACTTCAAAAGAAGCATAAAGATATGGATTACGGACATGAGAAGGAAGAATATATATATACAATTTTGCAACCAAACAAAGACTAATTCTTGTATTGTACTTTATTTTAGATTTTACTTTATAATTTTCCTCTACAATATTTTAACATATGTAGGTATTTAGTTATATTTCAAACAAAAAAAACTTGTACAATGTGTCCTTAGAATGGGGTAGATACCCCAGTAAGGACACATTTTTCTCTAAAAAACTGTAAACAAAGAAAAAATAAATATTTAACTTTTTTATTTTAACTTTATGAGTAAAACCTCAAATTGTAATATTTAAATAAATGAAGACAATATAATTTCTGATTTTTCTGTTTACAGATTTTCGATTGAGTTTCGCTTATATTGTCTTCATTTATTTAAATATTACAATTTGAGGTTTTACTCATAAAGTTAGAATAAAAAAAATTAAATATTCATCCTAGACTTGCAGAAAAGTCAATAGATGTAGAATATTAAATAAAATGGATAAAGATTTATCCAGACACTATCTAGAGGGCATTTAATTCGGGTTTGAATCTTGCAATCATACATAAAGATAGTTGCCAATAATATATGCGTTAAAGAAAATGAAGATAATGTAGGTGGTTCTTAGTCGAAGTATGGTACAGTTAAACATGACCGAATTTCATATCGACACCGTGGCGCAGTGGTTAGCGCGTTTGCCCGGAAAGCAAGAGGTCCTGGGTTCGAGTCCCAGAGGTGTCAATATGTTTTTTCTGATTTTTTTGTTTCCAAATTTTCGATTGAGTTTCGCTTATATTGTCTTCATTTATTTAAAAAAATAAATAAATAAAAAAAACGTCCGTCTTTCCTGGACAGACTGACTCCCAGATTCCTATCCACCCCTGATACCATTTGCCTAAAAATAACCTCCACACGGTATCCCAAAAAATGAAATCGCCCCTGAGGGGAATTATTTTCGTCGGCCTCCTGTGGGCAGATAATGTAATTCTTATACTTATTTCCACCGAGCCTTAAAATATTCACCCTACAATATAAAAGATTAAGAGCGTTTAACCAGCCAGCGGACGAAAATCCACATTTCGTCGAAAGTTGTTCTTCCGATCCTGCAGGACGGTTACAATGAGAAAGATTAATTATTCTCCGTACCAGCTTTTTTAAATTATAACTCAATATCGAATTTATTTCAATCCAAATTAGCTTTAATTTATACCTTCATCCAAAAATGCTGAAAGGCGTGATGATAAAACTATTAAAATAGTGTACTTTTTGTAGTTATTTTTTGATTATAAGTATTTATCATTTTTCAATAATGTCTAAATTTAATAAGAATGTTAAAAAAATCTGAAATATATTAGTTTGTAAGTGCGCAAATAAATACACAAATGGACCAATTTTCGTCAAGAAACACATGTACGTACATATTTTTTAATGATTTTATTGAAACTAAAATTAAAATTCTAATACATAACTTTGCTAGATAATGTATTGATTTATTTTACTGCATGATTACATTATTTGAAATGGGTGTGGTATAATACAAAAACTTTTTTGAAAATTTAACATATCTGCCAACGACCTATGGAATAACCTTATTATACTAAAAATTTAAAAAAATTCTAAAAATTTATTACATACGAATGCTAGATAAAAGAACAATCTTTCGAAATCCATTTATAATTTTTTGTGGAAAAGAGTCAATACGTCTAAAAACTTTTTTGAAAATGACGTATTTCAGGCTTTCTCTGGTAATGCCCTCTTAAGAGACGTCAATATTTTCAATGTTTTTTGTTTCAAAATGTTAAAAGATATTTCATAAGAAGATCTTTAAAACTCACATGAAGTTGAGAGTCTCTACGCAAGTATTTTTTTTTTGTATTTTGATGTGGAAACTGATTTCTAAATATTTGGAAACTCTACTAACGGATTTTTATTTCCATTAAAATTATAAAATTTTTGTTATCACTGTACGAATGAGCTATTTTTTTATATAGAAACAAACAGTATATCATTTGAAACAAGTTTTGTTCCTAGAAACATTTCTTCTTTATAATATGTTACATTGATTTTGTTCTGGATATCATCTGCCGCAAATTACTTTGATTGCGTTGGCAATTAATTAGCTGATTAGCCGAGAAAATAATCGTAGAAACGATTAACTTTTTTCGGTGTTGATTATTTGTCTGTTATTAGAGAAATCGGCAAGCGGAACACATTAACAAAACTAATCACCATAAATTTTATTAATTTGTCGAAAAGGAGGTACTTGATGGCAGGTGCATTTATCTAAAAGGAAAAAAATCAAAATTTCTGTTCTGTCTAACTGACTTCGAATCAAGCTTTTTATCAAACATTCTCTTTGGTTTTTATCAAACATTTTTTTGGAAGCAAGGATTCTACTTTAAATTGACGACATCCATAGACATATGAATATAAGTAGACCAGAACATAAAGGTGAGGGGTAGGCAACAACTACAGCGGGGCATAGAGCGGGAAGATGACTTTAGAGATATGTGATTCGTCGATAACTCAATATGACAGTATACAGGCATCTAGCATTATAATATCACCATTTAGTTCTTAAAAGTAAACTCTGCTTTTGAATGAATAGACCTTTTTACATGGGAGCGCGAATTGCTCGCCGTGTATTGAACAAATTTGCGAAGTAAAGTTCGTTTATTTTCAGACTCCAATATTTTGTTGCCGTATTTAGTTAGGACACTTTTACAAATGTTTCATAATTTACTTACCCCGTAAACATCGAAGAGCACACGCCATGTATCTCGAGTGATAGTATATATTTACACGTTTTTAAAACTATGTTTTTTGCGGTGTTATTTCGTAAAATTCACCTATGATCGTTCGACGCTGGCTCGCAGCAGAATGATGACGTCACATTTTTAGATTCACGCGAAGCCATACTCAATCCCAGCCGGTTCCAAGGAACCGGTATGGGGAGGGGGAAATAATACGCTTTTATTACTTAGGGCAGGTCTACTTGGGAATTTTAATTCTTCTATTTAGTAGTTGAAACAATGAGGTTTGGCACCCATGTGGTTTTATTTCTGTCAGTTTAATTGACGATTTAAATAATAAATAAGCGACGGAAATACCGTTGCAGACTGAAAATAGTTATTTTTCATGACACCGAAGCTTACCGTTTGAATTTTGTTATTATTTTGTAAAATACGATTATTTTTTTTGGTTTATATGAATACACAATCACAAGAGTCAGCTGCTCCCGTCTGGAGCCAGTGAGACTATGGAGTCCCCAATTAGGGTAAGTTGTGAAGCTGAAGGAAGTGGGGAGGGAAGGAGTTGGGGAAGAGGAAGGTGGGGAAGAGGAACCTGGCTATTAAGATCAGGTCACCAAACACGGCTAAAACTATTTCAAGCAACGTTTCAATTCTGAATGGTGGTCTTTCACCAGGACGATACTGAGGGTTTCTTCCACTCTGAAACGTGCCGCAAATAAACTATACAATATTTTAATTGAATTAATTGTGAAATAACACAAATTATTCAAATAAAATTTATTTACCCACGCCCGGATTCGATCCCGCGACCATCGGATTTCAAGTCAACCCTAGACTCTAGCCTATCAAGGAGGATTACTACGAGGATTTAATGATGATTGTGCGAACACAATCTTAAAATCGGTAACTCATGATCGATTTTCCTAACATGAATTAAAATATTGAATTATTGCAGATATACTCGCATTAAAACAAATTATTACACAGAATTTTAAGAACCAGCCTGTGTTAAGTTATTCCCGTTAATACAGAGGGTCAAGTCAAAGGGGCCAAACCGGTTTAAGTTTAGGAATGTTTTCTTAAATTCGCGCACCCTCTCCTGTAATACTATGAGGGACAGATCTTTCGAACACATTAAATGAAAAGCTTTCGATAAATAATTATTAAAAGTATATCTTTTAAACATACTTTTTCAAAGACTTTTTTGATAAGACCTATAACGTCCAGCTTAAGAAATAGACGAATGTTGGAGAGAGTGCACTAATATTTAAAACGGTAAAATTGCAGCGAAAATTGTGAAAATATTTATTAAAACTCGACTCTACAAAAATCTCTTGGGGGCTGTCTAAAACAGCATTTAAATTAACACTATGATTTTTTTCATACATATAACTTGTAAAACAACTGAAACAGAAGTGAAAATAATAATTTACGGAGCATACTTTGCGATTTTTTTCTATCGAGAGAATTTCATATAATTTGAGTTTCGACATGGGGAATGTATAAATATTATCTTCAAAATTAACACATATATATATATATTTTTTAAGTGCTTAAAAATTTCAAATGTTTAAGGGGGATATGTAAGAAATCGGTAGAAATTCGGGTAGCGACAGCTTCAGCCAACAGTTCGTTTTAAGATGTAAGCTCATCTCATTTGTGGGAGAGATCAATTTTTCTCGTTTTTCGGTGATTTTGACGATCGCCCGTCAACTAAGTCCTCATTATAATGTAACAATAAACAAATGGCAAAAAACTGGGTGTTTTTTTATTATTTTCTTGTATGAAACGTGTTTTAATAAACCGGTCTGGGTTATGGAGTTTATTTTAAAGGTTTCGTGCCATTATTTCACGGGTCAAAATTAGAATAAGGGTTAAACCTTGGGTCATACCTTTACTTGCGTTCGCTGCATGAAAAACTGACCCTTTTACATAATTATACAAGTTAATCTTTCAATGCTAACTTGGGTAAATATCACCTGGCGTTACATTGTTTGACTATTACAACTGTGGATTCTTTTACTATATTAATTTTTTTTTTAAATGAGATTAATTTTCCAAGTCACTTTCTTATTTTAAACAGGGATTGTCCCTCTCATCCCAGAAGATAGGTGGAAGCCTGGCAATCGGTCAACGTGAAAAATGCCCATCTCGTTCAAGACCCCACTGAGAAACAGCCTGGGTTTTCATTTCCTCACAAACTCTGGTCCGTCATAAATAGGATAAGGTGCACCCATAGCCGTTGTGCTCACGTGATGCATAGATAGGGCCTTAAAGAGTCGGCGACGTGTGAATGCGGTGCGGTGCAGACCACCGAACATATGGTCAACCAATGACCGCTTCATTCATTCCCCGACGGGATTGATGAGGTCCACAGGGAAACGCATGAGGCGTAGACTGGCTCGCGGACCTAGATGTCCCCCTCTGACCCCCACCATATTAAAGAAGAAGAATTTTAAGCACATAGATTTTACTATGCTAACAGGGTTTCTGGGTTTATTAAATTAGATTTTAATTTTTTTTTCCCTCAATTTTCACAAATGATATACTGCAAATTCTCATATTATATCAATCACTTTGGCAACACTCTAAACCAGCGGTCGTCACACTTTTTGGTCAAGGGCCACATAGGACAATATTGGGTATCGCAGGATATGAATTGGATATTATGTACATTAGCAATGGAGGCCTACCTTTATGCGAATGGGTGTGGATTTGGTGTGGATACATACGTATGTATTTTGAAAAAAAAGTATGTTCGAAGTAGATTTTTATTGTATACTAGCTGGTACCCGGCATGCGTTGCTATGCCATTTAATAAATAAATTGTTTCTCCCTGCGCGTCCTTCACCTTCCTCCTCCCCTTCCTCCCCCGCGTCCCCTTCCCCTCTTGCATTCCCACTTCTCCTCCTCCACCTTCCCTCTTCTCACTCTACTCCCCCCCCTTCCCCTGCAAACCCCCCTGACATGACAGCCATCAAAATATTATAATTTAAATACGCGATAATCCTAGTGTTGTGGATATATGTTGTCGATTCAAAACCTTTAATTTAAAACGTGCTTCAATTCGAGTGGACCCGAGTCTACCGTACCGAAGCGACGAACGTCAAATAATTGACAGGAAAGTAGGTAGAACAGTTTGTATGGGAAAATGAAATTGTTGTTTTTACTATCTTCCCCGCAATGTTTCCATATTTTCTCACCGTTTAAACCTTTCCTGGACTACGACAAACATTTCAAAACCAAAATCAACTTAATCGGCCCAGCCGTTCTCTAGTTTTAGCGAGACAAACGAACAGCAATAGATTTTTATTTTTATTGTATATTATAGTAGATTTTAATTAGAACTACAAACATATTATTATAGTAATTTTATACTATCATGTAATTTCGGAATTATGGTGTTGTACTTTTTAAAATTATTTTTTCTATGTTGGCATTTTTGGAACTATATGCAATCGCCATTAGGTCTTCTAAATGAGTGGAAAGGAGTTGTTGAGAATTGATAAACGAAACTGCGCACTTGAAACCAGATCTGAATAGCCATAGCTTCTCCACCTTTATATTCCCATCTCCTTCCCCTCCTCACTACCTTCAGCCTCACAACATGCCAAAGTTTCACTGGTTCCAGGTGGTTGGGAGCAGTTTGGACTATTGTGTATAATTCACATTAAAAACGCACCCAACATCTTTGGGCGTTTGCAGGGAAAGAGGGGTTTGAGGGTGCGTATTCCAAACTAGAGATTTTTTTTTTAAACTTTATAGGTGTATACAAATAATACATTCAAATATCCTCTTTAAAATGATTTGCCTCTCTGGTTTCGTACGGTGGAATATTGACCTTGCTCGTTAGATGGATCGCATTCTTCTGTCGTGTGAGTTTATTAATGCATCTAACTGTGAAAAAACTGGTTCCAACCCTTCACCTCGTAAACATAATAACTAGCGCAAGACACCAGGCACAATGTACATACATATTTCAAATACTATTTGAAAGCTTCGCATTACGAATTTATGGGCTAACCCTCGCGGAGAGTATCTCGGCTAAAATGACCCTCTTTATAAATATAAGTATTTTTACAAAGGATGCATAGTTTTAATGGTTTGTTAAACCATTTTACACCGCGTACTTTAGTTTAGTTATTAATAAAGTTATATCCTTTAATTTCAGTTAGTATAAGTAGTTAAAGAAACAACTTTACCGTGAATTGAGTACCCACTCCTACCTTTAACCATTCGAGCGATGGGTGTTTGGTTTTCCATTTGGCCATTCGATTTAATTAATATCAATGAATAAAATATTAATAATAATAATTGGATAATTTATAAAGCGCAGTTTTTGTGAAAAATCACCTCACGGGCGCTGTACAATTTATTAGGAATGCTTAGGTTCTAACTAATTTTACTATTTACAAATGGATACAAAAACATACTTACCTGGCAGGTCACTTCCGATAAACACACTTTAATTAGAAAGTTTATGCTTGGAGAAGATACGACTTTGCACGCGGAGGACATTACAGTTAACACACTGGACATTGCATGATTTTACATTATTTGCTACATTTTTACAGGTTAGTTATTTACGGTGTCACTGGCATTGAATGTGAAGGTGAAAGATTTTGAGTTTATGGATACTACTGTCTGAAAAGGTGAGTTTTCAGTCTAGCTCTAAATTCCGCCGCGTCTGTGATCATTCTTAAGTCATGTGGCAGTCCATTCCAGGCTTTACGTCCTGACACCCGAAAGCGCGCTCACCGAACTTAGTATCTGGTGTGCGCTTTGGTTCCTTTAATCTTCCGATAGCTGATGACGCTGCTGACCTCAGGGTTGACTGTCGATAATTGGAATTTTCTGGAATACATAATTCCGATAAGTAAGCCGGAGCCATTCCGTTAAGGGACTTAAATACCATCCAGCAGAGCTTAAACTGGATCCTTTCAGGACATTTAAGCCAGTGAAGATTTTTGAGATGCTCTGAAATATGGGAATATTTAGATATGCGCGCCGCGCCGGTGATAAGTCTTGCCGCAGCGTGGAAAACGGATTGTAATTTGTTGATTTGATATTTTGGAAGACTTGCATATATTCCGTTGCAATAATCTAAGCGTGAAACCACATACGAATTGACTAGTAATTTAGTCGCCTCTGTTGGCAGGTTTCTCCTTACTGCTTTAATTTGCCTTAATTGAAAAAATCCCGTGCTTACGGTTCTGTTCAATTGAGTTTTAAGGGAAAAATCAGCGTCCAGATTGACACCAGTGATGTTGCTTCCTGAAATGGTTATTGGGGGGTTATCAATGTTATGCTGACGTCTGCTTGTGGCGGTCCAAAGAAACTCAGTCTTTGACGGATTAAGTTTTAATCTATTTAATATGGAAACATATGAACCACTTACTGCAGCTTAAAGCCAAGTTTCATGTTAATTTGACGTTTTAAAAAGGTAACGATATATTTCGATATTATGAAGTACAAATATAAAAAGAGATATATCTATCGTCAAGTTGATTGGTCCGATATCTCCTAAAATCTCTATTTCCCATCTTCAAAATCAAAATTTGTACATGCAGTTATACGTAAGTACCCCTTATCTGGTATAATACCCAGATTACTCATAAACACCACCAAACCAATTAAAATGCAGAAAAACTTGTAGTGAAAAACAACAAGTTCACGTTGTCTGTGTACTAGTATATATTTCAAAATGTCATACTAATGTACCGGATCCCAGTGTTATTTTACAGCAAATTTAATATGTACACGTATAAATAATATTTGATTTATGATGAGCATTCGAATATTATTTTCCCCCTTGCCTTAAAACGTTGTATTTGGAGATGTCAGCCTAATCAACTGGACTTTTGATATCGTCGATGTGGTGCAAGAGGTCATTAAGTAACTTCATGATTTCTATTTTGATAAAAATTATTTATTGAATTTAATAAAAATTATTTATTGAATTTAATAAAAATTATTTATTGATTTTTTAATTTATATTATGATTTTTTTAAACTCTTCAAGATTTTTATTTTTAAATTTATACAAGATTTTTTAACCTACTTATTATTTACAATAGCCGTAATTACTAACTTACACGATCATTAATTTACTAATTGAGCTAGAACTCCCTCACCAAACACAAGAGCATTGTCTCTTTATGGTGAGGAAAGGCAATTTTTTTATTTTTTTGTTAACCTTATGTAACTATGTAACTGTTGTAACTTCATATGTATTTTTAATAAACATTGCCAATAAAAAAATAAAAATAAATGTTTTCTTAGTCCTCCTCTTAAAATTAAGAAAGGGACCCTCAGATGGTTTGGGCACGTAGAGCGAATGAGCGAAGAAAGTAGTGTAAAAAGAATATATGATGCAAATGTGAATGGTAGAAGAAGTCGGGGACGCCCGAGGAAGACATGGCACGATAAAGTGAATCAGATACTTGAGACGGGCCATGTCAAAAGTCAGAATAATAGAAGAGTATGTATGAGACGATGTATGAATGTGAGTGAGGCAAAGAGTGTGTGCCAAGACCGAGTTTTTTTATTTTTATTTTTTTTTATTTGATTCACCTGATTTATGCGGGTGTGTTACATATTTGACTAATGTGGGCCTCACTTGGTGCTTTACCCGTGCTGAGGACCTCATTTTACAGTTTAATATGATTTTTTTTTTATTTTATTTTTTATTTAAGATACATATAAAATAAAAACTAAAGAAAAAAGAGACTCAACAATAACATGTGAGAATTGAAAGAAGGAAAATAGAGCAAAACAAAATAGAGTAAAATAACACTAAAATAAAACAAGTTGTTTGGCGGTCCGTCCTCTCTGCCTACCCCTGTAGAGAAACGGCGTGATGGTTAGTTAGTTAGTTAGTTAGTCCTCCTCTTAGAACTTAGGGTGTTTTCAGCGATTCTATCTGCTTTCGGTACTCTCAGTAATTACCCGAAGTGTTCCCCTGAAGGGTTAGATTCGCTGATATTATTCGTCCAGTTGCATACCAGGAACTTAGCCATGTGTCATATATAATTACATCTTATCTGTGGTACATAAAGCAAAATTGTATTAATTTATCGGTACAATTGGATATAAAATCTATTGGAAATTATAGCTTTGTTTGCTGGGCGTTGTAAATTATTGTTGGACCGAAATGAAAGATTGGAATCAATTTCAAATTATAATTAAATTAACGGTATTTAGATATGGTTCCTTGCCAACTAAGAATCAACTCAACACCTCTTTGAAAAGTCATTAAAAGCTACGAAAAAATGGTTAAAAAATAGCTCATAACCTAACCTAACGTAACCTATTTAACCGATTTTTTATATATTCTTTCATCACTTTTAATGACTTTTCAAAGGAGGTGTTAAGATGATTTCATTCTGAGTTGATCAGTCACCATTTAGATATATTTTATTAAAACGACAAATAACTTGGTTCACATAACTTTATTCATATAATTTATACACAATCTGCATGTTTCGTGATCATGTAAATTGGCGTAAAAATGGGAGTAAATGTACACTATGAAGATGATGTGAACATTTTTGCAATTTGGGAGGCGGGAATGGGTACCGCCGCCCCGGGAATCTTTATTGGATAACCAACACCTCTGCCATAGGTCACTCCAAGTGGTTCGCTACGTTTGGTGATTTGGCAGGGGTGCCCGGGTTCATCGGGTGAGGTTTATCTAGGTCTTGGAGGCGGATGACCAGGATACACTGAACCCCAGATTCCTACCCACCCCTTAAACCCTTTTCCTTCCCAGAACTCTCCTCACCTTCCTTTCCCTAAAAAAATCCTCCACACAGCATCCCCAAAGATGACATAGGCCCTGAGGGAAATTATTTTCCTCAGGGCCTCCTTTGTGGAGCTCATGTAAAAAAAGACTATTTGTTTATTTATTTATTTGTTACTTGTTTCTTTGATTATTTGTTTACTTATTTATTTGTTTACTTGTTTATTTGTTTATTGTTTTTTTTTTGTTTATTTGTTTATTTGTTTATTTGTTTATATGTTTATTTGTTTATTTGTTTATTTGTTTATTTGTTTATTTGTTTACTTGTTTATTTGTTTATTTGTTTATTTGTTAATTTGTTTATTTGTTTATTTATTTATTTGTTTATTTGTTTATTTGTTTATTTGTTTATTTGTTTATTTGTTTATTGTTTATTAAGACATACACAATACATACGTAAACAAGTTATAAGGAATATTAAATGAAATTATTACATGGTACAGTACCTATTACGTATATAAATAAAGTGATGTAAATCAAGTTTATTGTCTTTTAAATAAAAATAAAAAAATACCATCATCAAGTGAAAACCGTTCAGAAGAAATTCCTTCGAAAAGTTAAAATAAAAATAGATGTGTGTTTTTTGTACGGTTTATTGAGCGTATTTATCCGTATTTGGTAACCAGGTCTGAATAGCTAGAATCTTACCAAGCTTACTCATCCCCGTCTCCTTCCCTTCCGTACCCCTTTCAACATCCCATTATACCTCGACTGAGGATGCCGTGGTCCCAAACTTTGGACAGTTGCGAGCAGTTGAGACTCTTGTACAGCATTATCTTGTACATATTGACATAAAATTACTGCCTCAACACAGGCTAGCCTAGCGAGGCAGGTTATGAGAAACCTAAATTTATAATTATAAATCTCTATTTTTTAATTACCTACTGTATATATGCATTTTGTTTTCTGATATTAACTTTCGTACGTATGCAACTTTTAAACTGTACTTTTACTGTACTTATGATGTACTTTTTGTTTTTGTAGTTATAAATCTTCATTTTTTTTTGTTCAATAAAGATATATTATTATTATTATTATTATTATTTATATAAAAATATAAGGTACCAGTGCCTTTTTCTCCTACCGAGCACGAGAGACAAAATCCGCAACCAACGGGTTATTTTTATAGTTCGTAATGTTTAAATGTTTGATTTTACCAATTTAAAGCCAATAAGATAAATTCTTTTTATTTTCGTTTTTTGGCGTTATGAAAATTAATCTAATGCAAGAAAATCACTAATATGGGTGTGCCTCGACCCATTTAACCTCAACTAAAATGGTTAATTAATTAACTTTCATAAAATTTATGAAGAATATTTATTTAATCTATGAACTAATGCTCATATAAGTCAATAATTTTAATTTTTAGCGTGTAAAAAATAAAGTAATAGGTTTTTTTGCCGACATATCCGAATTATTATTTTGCCGAAATATAATATTTTGATTATGATTGTAGAATTTTTCCTAGAAACAGTGCAGCATATCGTTGTTCTTCGAAATAAAAACACAAGCAATTTTTTTTCATTAGCTCCATTAGAAAATAATTCCCTTCAGGGCCTATGTCATCTTTGGGGAAGCTGTGTGGAGGGTCTTTTTAGGTAAAGAAGTAGAGGAAGTTCTGAAAAGGAAAAATATATGACAGGTGGGAAGATATCTGGGGGTCAGTGTGCCCAGGAGTGATGGACGTATGAATCTATCCCTCCCACTGCGGTGCAAGGCGGTGTTCTGAAAAAGATTGTTGGAGAGGTCAATAGGTCTCCCTCAACCAGTCTCTTCCGATCCGGCCTACCACGCAGTCGGTGTGCAGACGATTTCGTCGCCAAGATCCAGACAAACCTCAACATCCAGGGCTTCCATGCTAAGTCACCAAACTATGGCAGAGGTGTTGGTTATCCAGTAAATGGTCCCTGGGGCGGCGGTACTTATGCCTACAATACACGTCATCTTTTTTCAGCCCGATTCCAATTAGAGACCAAAGTCAACATTTATCAATTTACGCGATCGCTATTTTCATCTCTATTTTCATATCTACGATTTCAATTGTCATCAATTCAAACAATACATTAACCATTTTCGTTATTTGTTTTTGGGGTGTTATGCCGTGTTGCGCTACCTCCTTCTTTAGCCAACGTTTCGGACATCGTTGCAGTGTCCATCATCAGGGCACATTAACCATGCTGTTTGCTGTGATGCCAACTGAAATCGTAGATATAAAAATAGAGATGAAAATAGCGATCGCGTAAAGCGAAATATGTTGACTTTGGTCTCTAATTGGAATCGGGCTGAAAAAAGATGTCGTGTATTGTAGGCATTATACCTGCTTTCCAATATGACTCTAACTACATATTTAATTCACAGTTTTAAAAACTATTATTCAAAGTATATCCAAGATGGAATGACACAAGTTACTTTTGACTGATGAACAAATTTATCAAGTGTAGTAATTTAGTGCCTGACTTAGAGCTATGACGTACGAATTCTTATTACTTATTTCATGTTTCAAAGTGATTTACATTTTTCAGTCACATTCCTGAACCGAATGAATTAATGCTACAAGCAATTTGCCGTTTTTATTTATAAGCAATTATGGATATATTTTTCAGTTTGAGTTATGCCCACAGAAATCAGTTTTGTATTCATAAAATATTTCGAACATTCCAGAGTATTTTCTTTCCATAAGTTATTTATTTAAAAATTTAACAAATTATTTAATACGAGTTTAAAAAATAATAAATGGCTTATATTCCAGACTTATCTGATGCTAGCATAGAGCCTTGTTCTAAATAGTAAAAAGGCAAACAGCATTTTTGTCTGTCATTTTTTGTTCAACACGTCGGAGCTATCTCAACATTTTTTTGCATCAGCCATGTGGCTCGATGTTGCAACATTTTAAGCCACTTAAAGTAACATGAGCACACTTCTGTTGCGTCCGAAGTAGAGATTGCAATTCAGTACATTCGGATAGCGAAAAACCCAGATTTTCGGATTTTAGCCAATAAAAATCTGGACAACCGTATTTTTTTATCTGAAAAAATTTATGCATTATCCGATATAGATCTATTAAAAAAATAAGAAATTTGTAACCCAAAATTGTCAGTGTCGTTACTCAACCTGTTGAAATTTTTATAAAATATGTTTCTCGGAAAACGGTGTGTTTCTTATTATTTGGCGAGAAAAATAATACAACGAAAAATAAGATTATTTGTAAGAGAGGTAATACGAATAAGGAATATTTAAAAAAATGTTTCATGTAAAACACATTATTTTATAAATGCATCTCGTATGAATACGTATGCAATAAGAAAATACACTCTAATTAGTGGTTTTTAATTTGAATACCACACAAGAGTTCACTCCCAACCGTCCGGTGTCAATGAAATTACAGCATCTGAAGGTTGTGTTGAGGTGAAGGAGTTTGGTTAGAGGAAGGTTTATCTGGTCACTAAGCATGGCTAAAGTCATTTCAAGCAACTTCTCAATTCAAGAGTTCACTCCCAACCGTTCGGTATCAATGAAATTACGGCATCTGTAGATTGTAGGGAGGTGAAGGAGTTTGGTTAGAGGAAGGTATATCTGGTCACTAAACACGGCTAAAGTCATTCCAAGCAACTTCTAAATTCAAGAGTTCACTCCCAACTATCCGGTGTCAATGAAATTACGGCATCTGAAGGTTGTGGGGAGGTGAAGGAGTTTGGTTAGAGGAAGGTATATCTGGTCACTAAACACGGCTAAAGTCATTCCAAGCAACTTCTCAATTCAAGAGTTCACTCCCAACTATCCGGTGTCAATGAAATTACGGCATCTGAAGGTTGTGGGGAGGTGAAGGAGTTTGGTTAGAGGAAGGTATATCTGGTCACTAAACACGGCTAAAGTCATTCCAAGCAACTTCTAAATTCAAGAGTTCACTCCCAACTATCCGGTGTCAATGAAATTACGGCATCTGAAGGTTGTGGGGAGGTGAAGGAGTTTGGTCAGAGGAAGGTATATCTGGTCACTAAACACGGCTAAAGTCATTCCAAGCAACTTCTCAATTCAAGAGTTCACTCCCAACCGTCCGGTATCAATGAAATTATGGAATATGAAGGTTGTGGGGAGGTGAAGGAGTTTGGTTAGAGGATGGTATATCTGGTCACTAAACACGGCTAAAGTCATTTCAAGCAACTTCTCAATTCTGAATGGTAGTCTTACCCCAGAGCGATGCTTAGAGTATTGGTAAGTAATTCATTTTAGTCATTGATTAGTGGCACTATAAATTAAATTTAAAATTTTCAATGGGGCATCCTCTTAACATTTTTGCAATACATAAAAAAAACGAATAAATTTTTCAATATTTTATTAATTTCGGTGGTTGAAATTTATATTTATGAAGAAATGTTACTTTAAAAATAATCAGAATTTAATCCGGATATCCGGATTTAGAGTTTCACGAAATCCGGATTTTCCGAAACGGCTCCGGTTTTGCAATCCCTAGTCCAAAGTGTATCGGGCGGACAAGATCATTCAAATTCCTCGATGATGAAGAAATAAATTCTAAAATATCGCCAGTAAATCATCAACGCCCAGCGCTGTTGTTTTTATGGGCCCACAAAAAATGGAGAACAATAAAATGGTGGTTTGGCAGAATTTTTATGGTTAAGAATCGTTTATTGACTATTATTAGTTTGTGGCGATATTCTCATTCTGAAAGTCATTGATTGATTATGTGGTCTTAGTCCAACAATCAAAATTGGTCAGATGTGATATTTGCAATCCTTTTATTAGATACTAGCTTTTTCATGGTATTAGGGGTTTCCCACTCCGCCATCTCCACCTTCCCTCTCCCCACTCCACTCCCCCCTCCTTCCCCCGTCCCGCTAAACCCCCTCCCGAGTTCCCCTCCCCCCTCCCAGGTCCACCTCCCCCCTCCCAGGTTCCCCTCCTCCTCCCTGATTCCCCTCCCCCATCTAACCCTCCCTCCCGCTTTCCATAGCAATAGCCACTTCCTTGCGTGCCACCAAATGCAATTTTTTATACAAATTTTATAATGCCAGAGCTCACCGGAAGTTTTATAAAAGCCTTGTCCTCACAATAACGAACACACACAAAAAAAGATTTATCCAATTTGGTGCAGTCGTTCGAAAGTTTAGCGCCTAGCAACACATTCAGCGATTCATTTTTATATTATAGACTAGCTGGTCCCGGCATGCGTTGCTATGCCATTTAATAAAGAAGTTGTTTTTCCCTGACTGTCCTTTCCCATTCGTCCAGTTCCCCTTCCGCCTCCCCTTCTTCTCCTGCGTCCTCTTCCCCTCTCGCGTTCCCACTCCGTCACCTCCACCTTCCCTCTCCCCACTCCACTCCCCCCCCCCTTTCCCAGTCCCGCGAACCCACCTCCCGAGTTCCCCTTCCCCTCACACGTCCCCTTCCCCTCCTGTGTTCCCCTTCCACCTTCCCCGCCTTCCCTCTTTCCTTTCCCGCTCCCTCGTCCCGCCAACCATCCTCCCGCGATCTATATATTCAATCCTAGTACATTCAGCTTTTAAACAGCCCGCGTGCCATCTTTTACAATTTATATTCAAATTTCCATTTTTCATGTATATTAAATTTGGTACCTAACATAGGTACCTATTTAAAATATCTAAAATTCTTGATTCGATTCAAACTATTAGGGTAGTACCTACTTTAAATAAATTTATCAACTTAAAGATTTTCAAAAATAGAACAATCATTCTTTTGCAAAATGTTATTCTCAAACACGCAAACTGTCAAACGTGCGATACTCGTTAGGTTTTCTAAAATTATCCAATTTTCTGCGCAATTTTACTTCAAGGAATATTCTAAAAAAAGAATTAGCCAAATCGGTTCAGCTGCTCTCGAGATTTGCGTTTAGCAACACATTCAGCGATTCATTTTTATATGTAAGATTATGCACATAAATATATACATATGTTATAATATTATCTTAGAACATTATTCAAAATTTTGTGCTAAATACATTTTTTGGTAAATATGCAGTTAGTCCACCTCACGGATAACACGGAACGTTCGTGTTGTCGAAGTTTGATGCACGGATAACACGGAATGTTCCCTTTTTAACTAATAGACAATCAAATATGACATTTGTCGGAAGTACCAATCTTATAAAATAAATTCTCTAAAATAAATTCGCTTTTCATCATGCTTTTAAAAAACATCCCAGGTTTGTTTGGCTACGCAGGGTTTGATTTATTTTGTTTATTATTTGATTTATTTTGTTTTATTTTAATACATTTCTTTACATGTTCTACTGTTATAAATACTGGTACAAACTTGTCAATGATGCATTCACTTTGTTTTACGCAAAAATATTTTTTCTATGATTGGCAGCATTGATGAAATGTTAAAATAAAAACGATGAATAAACATGGCGTTACCGTGCGAGTGAATTAATTTTAACAAAATTAAAATGTTAACTGCATATTTTTTGCATGTTTTTTGGTCTCCCCCGACATAAATACTCACTTTTCGCAATAATAAAGCTAAATCTAACTGTTTGGATAAAAAGTTTTCCGTATTAACGAGTAAGCGGTTTAATGCATAAATAATATTTTTTTATTTAGAATTAGCGGCCGTAGAACACAGAAAGAAAAGCAAAATCATAAGATTACATTAGTAATTATTTTTGTGGCGGCTATGGGTACCGCCATTCCGGGAAACGTTTATTGGATAACCAAAACCTATGCCATTGGTCAATCCAAGTCTTTTGACTTGCACCGCAGTTGAAGGGATGGATTCACATGTTCGTCACTCCTGAACACACTGTCCCTCAGATTCCATCCCATTCCTCATACATATTTCCTTCCCAGAACTTCCTCTTTTTCTTCCTTGAAAAAACCCGCCACCCAGCATCCCCTAAGATGACGTAGGCCTTGAGAGAAATTATTTTCTTCAGGGCCTACTGTGTGGAGCTAATGTAAACAAAAACGAACAAAAAAAGAAATAATATACATTAGCATAAGTAAATGATAGCAGTGAAGATGAAACAAAAACAAAAAACATGTTACGCCGTAACCTCGTTAAAATATGTACTGCTAACGTGTTTAATTATAACCGCTTTATTCTTCTAGAGGGGCACATTGAATTATTTATTAAAATCTATCCGAATTAAGACTGAATATTATTTTTTTGTGAGGAATTTCAGAAAGGGAAATTTAGATTTGAGGCCAAAATTCTTTGTATATGAAGCTAAGTATTTGGCCTCAAATTCAAATTTAAGTTTGTGTGGAAAATATCGCCCAACCGTTTCTCTGACGGCTTTCAGCTGCTCTCTTCCGTCTGGATTCAGTGGAATTATGGCATTCGTAATTAGTGTATTATGTGAGGTAAGGTAAGAGGGTAAAGGGAATGTTTTAAAGAACCTGGTATTCAGATCTGACCACCAATCGCGGCTAGAGCCATTACATTAAAAAAAATCTTTCACGTGTTTTCACTGGTCCCTCAGATGAGTAACCCCTCAACAGTCCGTTTTGATTCCAAGCACCTCCTGTTTTTCTGTTTTAGGACAAAAAATAATGTAATAATGCTAGAGATTGGAAACCCAAATTTCTTTTATATTTTTTACTTCAATTAACCTCAGGAATCACTGGTTGAAGTATGTAGGTACTGTAGACACTTCTTTTAATACTCTGAGCATTAACAATTTTAAACTTGTCTTGCTTACAAAGTTGTGTATCATAGTTCATTCATCACCCCAGCATTTATTATGTGGTCAATCATGAAGGCTTGCGTGGGCTAACACATAGCTGTTATAAAGCTGTTTAAATGCGTCAAAGCATAAAAAACTTCTATAATAAGAAGCTTATATCTTAGATGGTTCGATGGTGCGTTGGATGGTTCTTAGATGGTTCGTTGATATTGAATGATTGATATAAAAAATAAAGGCGGTATCATTGTGTGGAATGAAAATTGAGCGTATTACTACAGATTGAGGCCGAGGAAGAAATTGAAAACAAATAATTGTACATATATGTGATATTGGACACTGCTGCAATTAAGTGAAGTTTGAAATTACCCCAACAGATTGCCTTCCTACAGCTGGCATCGATTCTAAAGACGTTTTCACATCAAAATATGTACCCACAGTAATCAAAGCTGTCAAAACGGCTTGTATTTTTATTGATTTTATATGAAAGTATACATATGCTTTAAGAGGTCGTTGCTTCTATTTGTCACATCGAATCCGTACAACATCGTTTCCTAAGAGGAATTGCTTGGGGTTGGGTCTTGAAAGAGGCGAGTACTCATATGATGAAATTGAACACATTTTAAACATTTCTTCTTTAGAAAAACGTAGGAAGGACTCTGATCTAATTTGCATATTTAAAATTATCAACAGTATTACTGATACACCTGCTTTGTTACAACTCATCCAGCTCAACATACCTTTCCGTAGACTCCGAAATAATGAATTGCATTCTCCCTTATCCAGAATGTCGAGACTTGTCAACGCAAGTCAACTTGATTTTTTTGTGTAAAACTAAAATTACTTTCGACAGTCGATACGCAATATTTAAATGCTTCTACATGCTTTGACTTGTAGTGTCTTCTATATGTACTTTTTACATTTTATATTGTCATTGCTATTAATTTATATGTGCTCTCCCTTCACTGCCATCTCTGTTTTTTTTTTATTCGTGTTATTATTATGTTTTTAATGGACAATACGTAAATTATTAAATAAATAAGCAAGAAACATAACGTACTAGGTACATAAAACATGTTCCATAGTTTGTCGCTGTACCTCACAAAAAATACTAACACTTGTCCTTACTGTGAAAATTTTAATTTGTTTATATAATTGATTATTTTATATTATATTTAAATTAATTAATTAATTAAAAAAAAGTGTTGAGATAAAAGCACAATATCAAGTTGTGTAAAAAATTAACCTGTAAATACAAAGCTATAACATATATATTTTTTATTATGTGGTGAAACAGCACGACCTAGTATCGCTATATTTTGGGCCGGCTAGTAGCCAATTTCAGAGCAATTCGTGTTTGCGTGTGTGTGCATGAGTGACACCAAAAGCTGATATAATGCATTATTATCTACAACGAGTATATCTGCAGAGGGAAATACGATAATTTTCGTTTCCAAGATTTGAATACATCCATTTAGGAAAATTAAATCGAAATTCAAATGGATGTCCTTAAACCGTGCTTTAATTTTGAAGGTTATAATATACCTGTGATGACCGTGTGCTGTTATCCTCTGATAATCTGGACTTCCAATCTAATGATGGATCCAGTTTCCTTTAAGATGATCTCAGTACAGGGTGTACGTACAAAAATAAGTCGTGGGTAGACTATTGATGTATTCCGAGATTGTACTTCTTAAGAAGTCTAAAGGTAAAGAGGACGAATGGATAACAATCACCCCTTATATACATTACTCATGCTGTCTCACTCATACACGTATGTCCCTTTCTTACCGTTAGACATATATTCACCACATCCCTCCACATTTAAATCAGAAGACAGTTACACAACATCATGATGATAATAATAATTACAATACATACAATTCCATTATTTCATTTTATCATGTCGAGTCTTCATTGACTCTTCTGTGTGTCTGTGGTCGTGTCGGTCTTTCCAGTTTCCCGACGTTGAAGCCACCGGTTCACTGGAGCTGAAAGTAAGAGGAGAACCACCCCAAGTGGTTCGCTACGTTTGGTGATTTAGCTGGGGTGCCCGGGTTCATGGGGTGAGGTTTGTCTAGGTCTTGGAGGCGGATGACCAGGATATACTGAACCCCAGATTCCTACCCACCCCTTAAACCCTTTTCCTTCCCAGAACTCTCCTCTCCTTCCTTTCCTTAAAAAAAACCCTCCACACAGCATCCCCAATATGACATGCCTCTTGTGTGGAGTTCACGTAAAAAAAAATCGAGGAACAAAATATGTCAGTTTTTTATAAGTGGTTAAAACTAAGTAATCTATTAATTTTTAAATACCTACTTACGGACGCAGTGACCCCAATTCTACGCAAATATCAGGGTTGGTATCAAAGCTTTGCTTGGAACTGAAACCTCGTTACTATAAATTATACCATAAAATGTTAAATATTGTATCAAAGTAAAAAATAAAAAAATAAAAATCGGAGTCTACTACTGCCTAAAAAGAGTAATATTCTCTTCTTCGCACATTATGAAATTACTTTAAAAATATTAAGCACGCGATTTAGCCTAATTTATTTCCTTCGTTTATATTCAACTGTCAAACCAATGAATTGTACCTATAATTATACGTTCTGTTTGATTAAGATTGCGGGCACATCCGCAGATTATGTAAATACGACCAGTTTCAATCATTATTAGTGACTTATAAAATAAAATCTACTTGGTCAGGTTAAACCATTAACAAGTTTCGGCCATCATCACGAATTACCAAAATTTAAATAAATACTGCATAAAAATTACCAATTTACTTATGGGAGTATTTACATGGTCATTCTAACAGTTTTTTTAATTGCTTTTTTTTTAAATTTACCGATACGCAAATTACTTTATATAAGTGATTTCAATGACGCTTTAAAAGTGCCTCCTATAATTGCCACTATTATTTGACCGGATTATTTGTTTATTGCACTTTTAAAACAAGTATAAATGCTTCTATGGATAAATGCTGGATGGTTTTTAAATCAATCTACGAAATGGCCCCACCTTACATCTCCGAATTATGCGTCCCGGAAAATACCGGTCCGAGACAATTAACCCTTAGATCAGCAACTTCATCTGCTAAAGGCAGACTAATAGAACCTAAACGAAAGCCAAATACTATGTTTGGAGATCGTGCTTTCGGAGTAGCTGGGCCTAAGGCTTGGAATAGACTCCCTCCGGAATTAAGATGCATAACAAGCCCAACAGAGTTTAGGTCCAAACTAAAAACCTTCCTTTTTGGGCTCTCGTACCCGTAATTTAAATACCTATTTGAGAGTATCATACTTGTATTGTCTATGATATGTCTTAATCACACTTTTCTTACTGAATTAAAATTACTCGATTCCTTACACATCAATCTGTCTCTTGACGAATCACATTTAGAAAGATCAAATCCTTATAGGTACTACTGCACCTCCCACCTTTACATGTTGCTTTTACTTTCCAAAATACACTCGTCAAAGAATACATTACATATTAATATTAAAATATTTTTCAGGATTAAATAACATGTTTTCACAATAATGTCCTCTGCGTGCGAACTCTATCTAAATTTCCTTAAATGGACAATATACAGAGTTAATTTCAAGCGACCTCCCAGGTAAGTATGGTCCTGTTTTCATTAAATTTTAGGCAGCATCGCGTTCATTGGTCAAAATATTGTACACATATTTTCGTATCGGTGATCAATGAACCGATGTATGCAATTTTTAGCCATAAGTTGTTTATAATTGTTTGCCTAGCTTGTAGTTTTTTAGATTTTAGAAATGTATTATAAGTTTGTACAGCGCCCTTGAGGTGATTTTTCACAAAAACGGCGCTATATAAATCATCCAAAAATTATTATTATTATTATTCTATCATCAAACATAAACGTACTAAAACCTGACTACTTGATTAAGTTTACGACATGTTTTTTTATCCAAATAAACTCACGTTCCTTGGATTTAGGAGAACCTTCTTTGATACATTTTATTTAAGTAGATTTGAATAAACATCGTAAAACTATTGCTTTATTTTTTTACAAACCTGACTTTTTTATTGTGTATTTTTATGGCGAATGGTTTTAAAAGTTTTTTATTTAAATCAATCCGCAGTTAAACGGTTTTACTGGCGATAGAAGTTGTCGCTCTGGTATTTTAATTGAAAAACATCACCTGTCATGAATAGTACCTTTGTATTTATAAGATGCAAATTGGCTTCATTTTGATAGAATAACGTCAAATCACGAAGGTTTGAATTGAGAATTTCATCGATATTGCAGACCAGTGGAGGTAATCCACCTCTTACCCGCCTTGGTATAAGTAACTGATGGTTACTCCTTCAAGGCTCTCGCAAGATTCTATTTTTTTTTGTTAAACGAAGCTACATTTATTTATTTTGAACGAATCTAGACCTCCAGTGTCCATGCATACGTTGTTAGTAAGCAGTATGCAAGTGCTTAACAGGAAAAACAAAATGCAAAAAATAGTTTAGTAAGACAAAGATAAATTAAACAGGGCAAAAGAAAAACTCATTCATGAGGCTCCATGAGGCGACGTTGCATCTGTAAAAACCCGCAAGCACCTGCATAAAATAGAGAACATAAGTAATACAATAAATCTCAAATCAATTGGCAAGTACCAACAAAAAATGTGAATGGCTTTCGGTCTGATCATAAACTACACTTAGCTTCCGTGTCCCTTAGCCAACCACTCAGTGAAGCCTCAAAGAATGTTAACTGAATATTTGGGGTAAAATACCCGAAGACTAAAAGAAAATTCAGCGTTGGGTAGTCAGAGGCAGGACAAAGGATAGTCAAGGTCGTCTGATCAAGTCTCAAGCCTGCACTTGTCATTGGGGGAGGCGCAGATAGATTTGAGAAGGATCTGCAAAATTAGTAATGTAACTAAAGATGAAGCAGGGACGAGGTCCAGCACACCCCCGTATGGGGATAGGGGGAAAAAAAAATTTAAAAAAAATTGGAGTTCAGTTCATTCAGTAAAACATTGAAACAGTTAAAGACAAACAAAACAAAACAAGGAACATGGCATAAATTAACAGGTAGTATAGTAATTATTAACAAAACAAATCGCAAGGCAATTATATACATTTTTTTAAAACATAGTGAACAAAATAATAATAATAATAATAGTAATAATAATTGCAGACCAATTGAACATATCGAGTGGAAGATACTCTTATCTCCCTGGTGTAAGACCACCATTCAGAATTGAAACGTTGCTTGATATGGCTTTAGCCATGTTTGGTGAGCACATCTGAATATCTGAATCTTCCCTATCTCATTCCCCTCTTCGATACCTTCAGCCTCACAACATGGGTAGTAATGGGAGGTGTCATTTTCACCCTGCCTTGAGAACGCGTAAGACTCTCGACGGCCGACATAGTCCAGCGGTAAGGCTCTTGACTAGCACTCCGAAGGTTCCGGGATCGAATACCGGCGTGGCAAATAAATTTTATTTGATAAATCTGTGTTATTTCACAATTTATTCATTAAAAATAATATATAGTATATTTGCGACACGTTCCAGAGTGGAAGATACTCTCAGTATCGCCCTGATATAAGACCACCATTGAGAATTGAAACATTGCTTGAAATGGCGTTAGCCGTGTTTGGTGACCAGATCTGAATAGCCAGGTACTTCCCCACCTCCCTTTTCCCCATCTCCTTCCCTTCTCTATTACCTTCAGCCTCACAACATACCCCAATTGGGGATGCCATAGTCCCATTGGCTCCATACGGGAGCAGTTGGGACTCTTGTGCGGTATTCATGTAAAAAAAAAGACTCGTACGGTACTCACAAAACAAACTTCCCACAGGAATCTCTGAGGGAAATTATTTCCTTCGGGACCCTAGCCGTCTTTGGGGACGCTGTGTGGAGTGTCTTTTTGAAGAATGGAAATCCAAGCTGTTAAACACAAGAATGAGTGGAAGCGGCAAGTTTTCATGTAACCAATATAACCGTGTACACACGTTGATTGAATACGTGTTTGCTTTTTTTCCTGACTCTGTATTTTGTTTTTAAGTGAAAACTTCTTTAGCACCGTTGTGATTTGAAACTCGATAAAACTAAAAAGCGACTCTAAAGAAAGACAAAACATACATCTACATGATTTAGCCTGCAAGAGAATGAGATAGAAAAATCGATGTCTTCTTTGTGCGGTGCTTCGTAGCCTCCTCAATCTTGTCAACTTTAGTTTTCTGAAGGTTTCACTTCTACCGCGTGTGAACTGCATGCACACTTGTATTTTTTTTTATTTTTTTATTTAAACGCCCATAGGGCTTTTACATAGAATGCAGTACATGTTTTTTTTTAATTACATTTAAAAAAATCAGTTTACAAAATACGAGTAACATAATATATGTTAAAAACAAAATACACGTTACATAAAATATAAGCGTTAACAAAATACAGGTAACATAAAATGTAAGTAACAAAATATAGTCCATAAAATATAGGAGTTAACGTAAAGTAGGTAATGTTCAAAATTGTTGTTCACATTAGTTTATGGGATAGGTAGAAATACTCGTACATAGTTGGCACACATGGCACATCATGTTTTTATCAATTGTTTGAATTGCAATTGTATTAGTAATCTGTCCATAGATATAACAATCAATCTGTCAAAACAAAAGCCTCTTAAAACCATAGACATTTTAATTTACCACAAACAGAAACAAAAAAAAATCGTATGTTCAAAAATGCCCCCAATCACAGCATAATTATTTTTTTCCAAACTATTTTCCAAACAATTTCACGAACATAATATTTAAAAATGCTTTACGTATATTTTCAAAATGTGCGAGGTCTTCGCATAAAAACTCATAGCTTCTTAAATCAGGTCCTTTTGAACAATTACGATATTTATCTTATATGTGAAACTTGGCTACATAAATCAACCCAGGACAGTGAATTGTTTGACAATAGGTATGATGTATTTAGAGAGGATCGGAACTACTTTTTGTCTGGACAGCAGCAGGGAGGGGGGGTACTAATTGCAACATCCAAATCTCTGAAGGCTCAGAGATTAACCTGGTCTACGTGTACTGAGGAGATCTGGATATCAGTGTCAATACTAGGTAACAATAATAAACTCAAAAATTTATATATCTTCTGCACATATCATCCACAAAAAGTGAGTAGATGCACTTTTTCAGAACTGTTTATATTACATACATATATTGTTTTGTTTGTTTTTTTTTTATTTTTATTATGGTCTCAAATTTTTATGTCGTTATTTTATTGGTCAATGATATGACTATCTCTAACACTGTTATATATGAACTTGTAATGACTGTTTATAACGCTAATAAATAAAATAAAATAAAATAAAAATAAAACACCAACTACATCCACAACCTAACTCATCACTTCAACACCACATCAGACCTGCACGCAAATCACCCGGAAGGATTGTTTTTATTAGCTGGAGACTACAATATATCCAAACTAAACTGGAAGTTAACCGAAGGGCAAAACCAATTAGAACCAAATTTTCCAGAAGACACTGCTAGCTGTGCCTTGGTAGACTTCCTTTCATTCACCCAACTACACCAATTCAATTCTATAACCAATACAAACAAACAAATTCTTGATTTAATCATGACAAATATTTCAAAATGTAGTATAACCCATTGTACCGAACCTCTGAAGCCTGAAGATTCACATCACAGAGCATTAGACATAGGGTTATCACCTGTTACTGTACCGTCTCTCTCCAGCTCATCTAGGACAGTTAAAATGTTTCACCGAGGTGATTACGGTCAAATCACTGATGAATTATCCAAAATAAATTGGAAACTCGAATTTCAAGGTAAGGATACCGAAAAAGCCGTATTAGATTTTTACAATATCATATATATTTTTTTTTTACATGAGCTCCACACAGGAGGCCCTGAGGAAAATAATTTCCCTCAGGGCCTATGTCATCTTTAGGGATGCTGTGTGGGGGGGTTTTGGGGGAAAGGAAGGAGAGGAGAGTTCTGAGAAGGAAAAGGGTTTAAGGGGTGGGTAGGAATATGGGGTTCAGTGTGTCCTGGTCATCCGCCTCCAATGCCTAGACAAACCTCACCCCATGAACCCGGGCACCCCTGCTAAATCACCAACCGTAGCGAACCACTTGGGGTGACCTATGGCAGAGGTGTTGGTTATCCAATAAAGGTTCCCGGGGCGGCGGTACCCAATCCCGCCTCCCAAATTGAAAATGACATTATTCGCAAATATATCCCCGAAAAAAAAATTAACGGTAATTTAGAAAGGTTTCCCCCCTGGTACACTTTACCACTTATTAAAATTGTAAAAGAGAAATTAAAATATCACAAGAAATGGAAAAAATACAAGAACCTGGCTGACTACCAATCATTTTCAGTACTGAGAAATCGTCAAAAGAAGATCGCGTTAGAATGTTATGAAAACTTCATTATGACGGCAGAAGATTCAATAAAAAAGTGCAGCAAACAGTTCTGGTCATTTGTTAAATCAAAGAAATCCTCTTCCGATTTACCAAAGCAAATGTATCTTGGAGATATTTCCTGCAATGATGGACAATCCATATGCGACCATTTTAGTGATTATTTTAGACCGGTTTTTGTAGAAAATTCCAACCCTCGCCTCAATCTTATAAACTGTGAGAATGATGATGACAACTCTAATCTACATATACACAATATTAACTTCAATCAATCATGTGTACTTAATTATTTAAAAAAACTTGATCCGAATAAAAGTGCGGGATCTGATTTAATTCCATCCATATTTTATGTAAAATGCCGGGATCAATTGGCTTATCCTCTCTCCTTGCTATTCAAAATGTCATTTGAAGAAGGCAACTTCCCCGACGTCTGGAAACAAGCACTCATTACACCAATCCACAAAAGCGGGGACAAAAATAATATTACCAACTACAGGCCCATTTCCAACCTCCCGATTGTCAGCAAAATCATGGAAAACATAGTTCTTGATCAACTTTTTCCGGCGGTACAAACAATCATATCTAAAAATCAACACGGCTTTTTCAGAAAACGGTCGATCGAGACAAACCTTCTGGAATACACAGATTTTATTTTAAATTCTATGGGTGGTAAAAATCATGTAGACTCTATCTATACGGATTTTTCAAAAGCCTTTGATAAAATTAACATTGACCTGCTTCTGAAGAAACTGTTAAAAATCGGGATTAATGGTGACCTTCTCAGATGGATCAAATCATATGTAACAAACAGAAGTCAAACAGTTAGAGCTAAGGGATTCTCCTCGCGTTTTTACAGTATACCTTCAGGAATCCCGCAAGGATCACATCTCGGACCTCTCTTGTTTATTTTATATATCAATGATATAGGCAAATGCTTTAAAAATTCCAAATTCCAAATTTTTGCTGTTGACACTAAGGTTTACAAAAAAATCACTAATATTAATGACAGCCTAGAATTGCAAGATGATATCAATAGGCTTGGAATATATTGTGGTAACAACCAACTGTTCCTTAATCTGGAAAAATGTAACACAATATCATTCACCAAAAGCACAAACCCCCTAATATTCCCGTACAAAATCAATGACGTAGAGATAAAAAGATGTTGTGGAGTGAGGGACTTAGGAATAATAATGGACTCCGGAATGTCTTTCCGAACACATATAAATTCCATCTGTGACAGGGCGTACAAACTTCTAGGATTCATCATAAGAGTGACCAAACCATTTAGGTCACCACACGTAATCAAAATACTGTACGTCTCTTTTGTTCGCTCAATATTAGAATTCGGATCAGTCATATGGAATCCTCAATACAAAGTAAATATTGAAAGGTTAGAAAGAATTCAAAAAAAGATATTGAAACACCTACAGCCTTACTAAAAAACCCAGTGAAAATTTTATTCAATTGACAAACGGCCGCGGATGTGAAAACATTACTAATTAAAAATTTGTTCTTTGAAAGAAATACACATGGTTTCCACGGCCTGAGAGGGTAGTTTATCTCTGTTTTAACCGTTGATGTCCGAACGATATTTGTAATTTTTCCATAGTATTTTGAATGTTCTATATATTTCTTATTTTTGAAGGTGTCGTAAAAACTAATACCATTTATGAAAACTAGATAAAATTACCTATTAGATTTGTGGATTTGAAATACACTTTAGCTTTCAAAAACTGCCATATTTTAAGATTCAAACTCGGAAAAAAAAGGAAAAAAATTTCCTCCCACAACATTTTTGACCAAAATGTAGAGAAATTTAAATAAAATCAAAATTTAAAAATCACAGTCCTTTTATGTAATAAATTTGGAAGGAAATTATCACCTCACTTTTTCTTCGTGTATACAATAAAAAAATAATAAAAAATTTCAAAGTTTTTTTTTATTGCCAAAAAAATAACTTAGAAATAATACCGAAATTTAAAACAGATTTCTTGCATCTCTAAAGACGTTATTTTTTTGATACGTTTACGAACACATGTATTAGATATTAATATTATAAAAAATTATCACTTTTAAGAAATTCTCTTAAAATAAAGATCTTAAAATGAAAATTTTATCTTTTAAGTAACCTATAAAAAACAATATTCTGACAGTTCAACTTTGAAAGTACGGCGTTTGTACAATAACTTGGTTAAACTGATGTAAACCACACAAATAACATGGTAAATATATCAATTATGTGAACAGAAGACTAAATTCGTCACTACAATAGAAATTATTAAGTAAAATCACAAAATTTTCGATATCCCGCCATAAAACACACCGAGCTGTTTTGTCATCGCGGGCTGTCGCAGGTCGAAGAACTAATGCATAGGCGCGCCAATAATGCCCCTTGCGGAGAAAAATTAAAACAACATTGTTTCCTAGTAAATTAAAACCATATACAACGATGTCACATCTTCAATGCGTTTTAACAGCGTGACCACGTAAGAAACGTTATTGGTAATAAAACGTGTTTTAGTGTATACGAGGTTTATTTATGTTATTGCAATAATACAGTTAATCGGTAGCGCTGTGGTTTTTTTTTAGTAAGGCTGTTAGACTTTAAATCCTTTCGAACTTCAGAAAACCTAAAAGACTCATTAACATTCCATTATTTATCAACTTTAGAAGATAGAAGAAATATATTCGACCAAAAATTTTTATCCAAAATCATTAACAACGTTGTTGACAACAACTATCTTCTAGAACACATTAATTTCCACTGTCCAATAAGAAACACAAGATCAAACCAACTATTCCACATCCCACACTCAAAAACAAATTATACACAACATTCATTTCTCCGAAGGACGTGCACAAAATACAATGATATCTTTTACGACGCTGATATTTTCCATTTGTCCTCAGGCCAATTTATTAAATCCATAATAGAAAAAATTAAAACAAATTGTTAATTACGAACTCTCCACCCCTGCTGCATGTTATTTTTTTCATTCTCATTATGTTGGTTTTCCTTCTTTTTATTATAATAATAATATTTGGATGATTTATATATCCCATATGCTTTAATTTGTGTGTGTGTTTTTTTCTTTCATTTCTGTTGTATAAATATATTTTTTTCTTTTTTTTCTACCACTTTATGTTTTCTTTAATGTTTTAATCCATGTTTATATATATAATAATAATTTTTATATATTTTAAATTGTAGCGGAAACTTCGCTGGTTAATGCAATCATGTAATATGTTACTTTCTTATTAAAATATGTATAACTGTTTGTTTCCTAAATAAACTAAAATAAATAAAAAATGGCGTTTGAAGTTTGCTAAGTTCAAATTATTGTCAAATACATCCATATTGTTTAAGTATTTGTTACCAAGACTATGTAAACGTTGTATTGGAGAATGTAAATCATAGTTCGAATGAGATGTACCTTGTACGTATATAAAATGTTAATGTTTGTCTAGTTGTTCGTCTCAGGTACATGTAGATTTATTAATTGCAGGAGTTCTAAACAGTCGAATTTAGAGTTTATAAATTTTAATAAAAAGGTTAGGTCGTTTATTTTTCGTCTGTTTTATAAAGTTGGAATAAATTTTCTTGTTTCTTGGATCATCTTCCATTGAAATACCTGGAGAATGACGCGCGTGCTCCAAAGACTACCATCGGTTTGTTAGGATAAGCGAATCTATTAAATCGTCCGATTCTGCACAGGGTGTTGACACAAGGTTTTTTTCAGTTATTTTGAGGCTCAGAACAGAGACCGCCGCCAAATTCAACGGTGGAGAGCATTTTTACAGGGCCAACAGTTGTGTACTGGATATCCGAAGACTTAGTAAGAAGACTATACCTTTGTTTTACATCATCTTGTAACTGTGTAACTTACCTATTTACTATCTCCGCATCACCGCCATCCCATTTATATAATTATTACTACTCATATTATAATAAAACATTAATCCATAATAGGATTACAAGTATGGGCATGTTGGTAGATCATTAATAGAAAGACGGGAATGAACAGTAACAAGGATGCAGATTTATTCTCAAAGACTCATCATTAAAAGGTAAAGCATGATAATTATATTATAAAATCTATAGGGGTGGTTGATTACCTCAGGTTATCAATTAATGTTAAGCTAGTTATCTCGGAAACATGTGGTTGTCAAACAAAATGGTTGCATTATTAGGAAACCCTGAAGGGCGCCTGTAAAGATAATCAATACATATTTATACGGGATCCTAATCAAACGCTAATGATTGTTAAGCAAATGGTTAAACTATCTCGCGTTGATTTAATTAAATTAGGTGCGCTCACGCGTATCGGGGCCATGACCTTCGACGGCTTGAAGTCCAGCTGTCGTACGAAGTACTACCAGAACTCAACTGACAAACGTCAACGAAACTTCTCGCCACTACCCTCCTACCGGCGCCTGTACATTAACAGCCGGCTGTAGATTCTCTTAGGCACCCGCGTGGCTGTAAAACTCCGTTTAAATTAAGCAAGTACTGGCCCAAACTGCTGCATTCTTTTATGCACATGGGTCATGTCTGTATTGTGTTACCTGTGTTATCAAGCACAATTATTGACATTGTAGTTTAGTGCTGGCATTTAGAAATATCGTGTGAAGATAGTGAATACTTGCAAGGTGCTTCAAAGGACCATATAATATAATAATAAAATTAATTACTGCAACACCTCCTGTTTGCCACCGTTATTAAGAGTAACGCAATAGGAAGTTAACCTGTTCAGTTGATAGCTAAAGGATGCGGAAACTATATTAGGATGAATTATATATATAATGAGATTTAATGTTCAAAACAGATAAAATTTTATTAACACATAAAATTACAAACGCGAAGTTATCAGAAAAGGTATGACGCACGGATTTTAAATATGTAAGAACTACAGTGCTATTACAACCGACATTCGAAACTGAATGATGGTTGAATTTAAAAACAGTCCCATCATTCAAATGCGCGGTCCAATGCGCATTCGTTGCAGTGTGGCAACTGAGTGAAAATTTCCAGCATTAGATTTACTAGTAGTTCCTCTTTCATACAAAACATTATTTGGATTTCAGGTCAAAATTCTTAGACAAATGATTTTTTTTTTTAATCAATAGGCAAGGCAAGTATTTAGTTTGAATACCTGATAGTTTATTTAATTTTATTTCGAATTATAAAATACAGGCTATCAAAAAAGACGATTTTTCATGATTTTTGTGGCAACTTTGTAAATTGTTGAGTTTTTAAAATTTTGTGAAATTTTTAATTATCTAAAAAATTTAATATTATTAATTTTCCTTTTTAAATAAAATGAAATATAAAATAAAAATCAAATATTAATAAGAGCATTCTTATGGGCAACTTCAACTAAGAAAAAATGACCGACTTATATGGAATATACCTATATATAAATCAAAATATGCTTGCATCATCGATGTATGTGAGTAAATGAGATGTCTATGCGTTGCTGAAACTTTGGGGATTTGATGTGCGCATGCCCTCAACGGTTTCTGTATACAATAGTGAGTTCTGGCATCATGAAATTATGCATTGCTAACCGTTCATTCGATTGCGATGAAACTTTAGATGAATGGGAAAGGACATGCAGTGAAAAACAATTTCTTTATTAAGTGGCATAGCAACGCATGCCGGGAACACGCTAGTATGGAATACAAATTTAAAATTTTGACCAAAAAACGCTTTATTTCGATATTTAAATTTTTTATTTATTATTTCGTTATATTAACACAGTAGGTTGAATAGATTATTTTCTTTTTTTTTCTTTTTTACAGTGAATACCGCACAAGAATCTCAACTGCTCCCGTCTGGAGCCAGTGAGACTATGGCATCCCCAATTGGGGTGCCAATTGGATTTCAAGACTCATGAAATTCATTAGATGGTGCAACATGGAAAATATATGATACATTGTTTTATAAAGATACATACATATATTAATATTGCAACATTAATATATAGGATATATTTAAAAAAAAAAAAAAAAAATGAAACCTTAAAATAAATAAAACAGATGAGGCAAAAAATGACAGCAGTATGCGAGTCAGAAGCCACGATTAAATATTATAATATAAAAAATAAAAAAAAGATTATTTTCTTTTTTTTTTTTTTACAGTGAATACCGCACAAGAATCTCAACTGCTCCCGTCTGGAGCCAGTGAGACTATGGCATCCCCAATTGGGGTATCTTGTGAGGCTGAAGGTAGTGGTGGGGGAAGGAGGTGGGGAAGAGGAAGGTTGGGAAGTACCTCTCTATTCAGATCTGGTCACCAAACACGGCTAAAGCCATTTTCAAGCAACGTTTCAATTCTGAATGGTGGTATTACACCAGGGCGATACTGATAGTATCTTCCACTCTGGAACATGTCGCAAATATACTTTATATTATTTTAAAAGAATTAATTGTGAAATAACACAAATTAATCAAATAAAATTTATTTGCGCATGCCGGGTTCGAACCCGTGACCTCCGGATTGTGAGTCAAGAGTCTTACCCACTGGACTACGGAGGTCGTCAAAGAGTCTTAATAATTATAACACATCCGCTAAAAATTGCCAATGTTTTCTCTGAAATCATGAAAAATTCTGTTATTTAGACAAATTTTGTAATATAAAAATATATAATATATTCGTATTAAAAAAAAAAAAACATTTTTCAGATTCGTTAGGTATTTAGACTCGATTCAAATTTAAGTTTTAAAAATGAAAGTAATAAGTTTTAACAATTATTATAAGCAATAATTATCAGCCTGAAACACTCATCAACATTGAAAAATCTTCCGAGAAAAGATACTTGCCGCCAACGGGACTTGAACCCGTGTCCTTCTGATTGCCGGTCAGCTGCTCTTGACCACTGAGCTATGGGGGCTTATCAAATACCCGCCAAATAATTCAATATATACTAGTGTTTCATTCAACAATTACTGCTTATTATATTTTTTCCACCTGAAAACAACCAACTTTATTTTTGCGAGAGAGACATTGAAAGTGTTAAATCCCTCGCTAGGTGGCGTCGAGACAAATTATGACTACATTTATTGGGGAAATACTTACTTGGGCGGCAAGTATCTTTTCTCGGAAGATTTTTCAATGTTGATGAGTGTCTCAGGCTGATAATTATTGCTTATAATAATTGTTACCCTTTGTGCTATGCATAAAAATCTTGTCTAAACGTTAGTTTATAAATTAAAAATAATAATTAATATTTGACAAGTTTAAGTATTTCCCCAATAAATGTAGTCATAATTTGTCTCGACGCCACCTAGCGAGGGGTTTAATACTTACAATGTCTCTCTCGCAAAAATAAAGTTGGTTGTTTTCAGGTGGAAAAAATATAATAAGCAGTAATTGTTGAATGAAACACTAGTATATATTGAATTATTTGGCGGGTATTTGATAAGCCCCCATAGCTCAGTGGTCAAGAGCAGCTGACCGGCAATCAGAAGGACACGGGTTCAAGTCCCGTTGGCGGCAAGTATCTTTTCTCGGAAGATTTTTCAATGTTGATGAGTGTTTCAGGCTGATAATTATTGCTTATAATAATTGTTACCCTTTGTGCTATGCATAAAAATCTTGTCTAAACGTTAGTTTATAAATTAAAAATAATAATTAATAAGTTTTAAGTATGAAAATGGCGGCGCAACCGTTCCTTTTAGATTTGCGAAATATTGTGAGAAGTTGTGGCCATAAATAAATCAAACCTTTCTAGTGACTATCTGCAAGGTGCTTCAGGGGACCATTTAAAATTAATTATTGTTATACTTCCTGATCTCCGTCGTTAATTATACTGCAGTTTGGTGCTGGCATTATGCAACATTGCAGTTGCTGATTACCCGTGAACTGATTTAAGGGATCATATAAATTAATAAATTTAATTATTATGACACCGGCCGCATTCCCCCGTACAATTAATTACCTGCACACTAATTGGACAGCTACCGTCGAATATTAAATCAATTATTATTTTTTTAAATGTCACCACCTAAGGGGTTGCAGAAATAAATATATTCGGGCCCCAGAAGACCTTTGAGGTACTGCAGTAACAGTCTTCAGTTTGTCTATAACCGGCACGCCCAAGCAATCTACACAGTTTTTAAAAAATATATATATATTTTTTTTACGTATACGTTTGCCCTGAGGAAAAAACGGTCGTTCCGAAACCGGTGGGCTTTAAACAAATATACGAGTGGTTCAAACAAAGTAACATTGTTTAATTTCTTTTTTTTTATCTGGTAAGTGAATGTTTTAACACGAGTGAATATTTTTATGTAAAACTAGCTTTTTCCCACGGCTTCGCTCGCATGGTGTAAGGGGGGTTCCCACTCCGACTCCTCCACCTCCCCCCCCCCCCGCTTTCCCTCCCCCCCCCCCCCCTTCCCATCCCCTTCCCTCCCCTCTCACCTCCATCCCTCCCCCCTCCCCCCCTCCACCCAAAAATGGAATTGCAGTTTAATTTTTCTTTATATTGTTTTATTAATTTTTGCATGCATTATTACCATTATATATTATATCTACTAGCTTTTGCCCCCGGCTTCGCACGCGCCACTCGCCCCCATTGACACTTCCCTTAAAATTTCTGCGTCATAGCTTGTCATTTGTAAAATTTACGCTGTAACCTTTGTGCGTGTTTTATTTTTTTTTTATTTGAAAATGACATCAATTTTGCACCACTATTACACACAGTCGCACAATGCGATTCTTATCTGTGAGTTTTTGACCAAAAACAACATTAATACTAACTAGCAGCCTTCGAATTCACCTGATCGGGCTCGCTGCGACTTTTTCCTGTCCAACTGGCTGAAAAAACTGCATCGAGGAACGCGTTGCACCCGAGAAGATGTCACGAAGAAGTAGGACATACTGAAAATTGAGTAGGGGCGGTGTTTGGAGGATTGGATCAAGTGTTGGCGTAAGTGGGTTGCAGTTGACGGGGAGTACTTTGAAGGGAACCACATCGATTTTGATGAATTAATTTGTATTTTCGATTTTATGACCTAAAACTTTTTGATCAAGGTAATATACCTTATATTTCTTATTGCGCCAGGCACAAAATGTCGCGGATCCAGCCCTGATTGGTTTTAGTAGGGCTCGAGGCAACCCATTCGATTACGTACATGGAACACACATAATTATTATTTAGTCTTAACAGAGATCTGGTTATTGAGCTGTTTTATATGCGGGAAAGATATCAAACACTGCGCACTGCTTGTAATAATTGACTCGGTGGATAAATGGTATATATTTTGAAGCAATACCGAGAAATTGGTCAAATTTTTGCATAAACTCCATTAATATATCGTAAATTATTGTTATTTAGATGAATATTCTGCTGAGACATTGACCATTAAGCTCAGATTTACTGTTATTAAGGGAAGAAATTATATATTGATTATTATTTATGGAAATTGGAATAGTGCCTCTGTGCCACGCTCTTAATTATGGTCACATTCATGAATTTCAGGTTATGTGATGTATCTACGTTTTAATTATTTTTTACGAGCGATACAAAATATGCATAATTATATAGTTGTTCCACGAATCAATTACTAATCATTCAATTTTTTTTTTTTTAAAATCTTTCTCCATTATGACATAAAATATTGATTCAACATACGAGTATATCTGAATTTAAGAGGAAAGTGGAACATGAACACAACACTAGGTTCACAAAGAATGAAGGAATGTTTGTTCCAAAATAAAACAATAACTACGGACTTCGAACATTAGAATATAACGTGCCAAATAATTAACATGTCATCAAATAATACAAAAAATTGCGTTTCTACAAATAGATTGAGATATATATGCCAAAAATATGGTTACCAAATAGAGATGATTTATTCTGCGTATTAATTGCGACAATCTGCCTATAGCCCAGTCAGTGGGGGATAAAACAGGCCTTCAGCTTGCAAAAGGTCGTGTAGTAGCGATTTTGATATATGTTGCTTAGATTGGGACTCTAAAGAAAAAAAAAAGTTTTCGACCTTTAGGGGGTCGAGCTCGAGCCGCCATCTTGGATTGAAGGTCCAAAATTTAGTTTTTTCCAAATAATTCCTTAACGGTTGATTTTACAACAAAAATGTCTATGACAAATTTAAAGAAAATTAAATTACGTACATTTTTTGTTGGAATTTTTTTTTATAAATCTAATATATAATAACTTACAGCGGTAGAAAGAAAAAAATTTTGACAAAAAATCGTACAACTCAAGTTTTCATGATAAATTTACACAATATCGTTTTAACGTATTTCCACAACACATATAGCAAAATCTATTTCAAATTACAGTTATTTTTCATGTTACTTAGAGGAGAGAAAGAGACGGCAACATACTGCGTGCCTACAGTCCTGACCAGCGTTGCCACCTCAGCGCCTATGTATATTGCTACAGGCTAGGATCCGACTATGACAAACCCGACGTCATCGAGTGCATGGATGAAACTACTTTGTAGTCATAATGAACATTTAGTAAGCCTCAAAAAAGCTGGTCAGCCAGTGTGTCTTCACTGAGTATACGAATGACAACAACATGATGCAAAACCAGAAGACATAGCAGATGAAGGAAAACGCTTTCTTGTTGCTTTGTACGGGAGTTGAAAAATGGTATGGAATCAAAAAAATCCAGAAAACTGGGGCTGGAAACGTGGCACCAATGGGCTTGTTCCAGTAAGAATGATAAAGAAACCAGCACCCGAGACTTTATTAATATTTATTTCTTGCAATTGAATATGGAGAGATTTTGTCAATGGAAGCACAGCATCTCAGTACCACAGGCAATAAGTTAGATCATGACATTGATGACAAAGACTATTATTAAGATGTCAATATCAACCAACCGGGATCAACAAAAAAATATTATTACGCAATAATAATAATAAAAATAAATAAATAATAAATAAGTGTTTATTCCAGTATGTGGGGAGGAGAGTGCAATCCCACACATTCCATAAGGGTAATATACACATACATGTACAAAGTATTTGAAAAGAAAAAAAAGAAAAAGAAGGTGGATATGAATGTACACGAAACAAAAAAAAGATAATAAGCTAATAGTAGTAAAAGGAAAAACAAATGAAATAATAATATTAAGCTTTCAGGATTCTGTGAGCACGTAAGGAGCCAGTATTTTTCTCCAGTGTGCATCAATACTGGATGATGGACTGAGGCGGGCTTCCATGACGAGGATGTTTCCAGAGCTGGTTATCCTTTCCCTAATTCCTGCCACCCTGGATCTAATAAGGGCTGCAAAGCCAGGAACTCGCCCCTCCGTGAACATCCGGGAAGCGCTGCAATATCTGGGGAGACCAAACATTATGCGGAAGGCGTTGTTATACTGAACCCGAAGCAATAGCGAATATGTAACATAATTACGAATATTAGTCTATTACGAACTCTGTGCGGCTCGCCCTACCATCGCTGGAATATCTGTGGAATAGACATACTGACCTTAACATTGTCGAAAGATTCCTACAAGCTGTAAGAGAGGTTTTCGGAGACTCGGCAAGAGAGGTGGGTTTGCAAATCAATGAAAATAAAACTAAAATCATGATGCAAACCAGAACCCCACACTATAGAATAAAAGATAAATTGAAATTTAAAGACACTTATAATTTCGAAGTGGTCGAAGAGTTTACATACCTGGGTTCCATCATAACGCATGACAAAGAAAACCCAGTAGAAGTAAGAAAACGCATCACAGGCACTAACAACACTTACTTCGCGTTGTTGCCAGTTTCAAATCCCGAAACGTCCATAGGAAAACCCTATATAAAACAATTATTACAACGGTCTTGGTCTATTGATGTGTGGCGGGAACAGCTGGACACCTTCGAAAGAAAGGTACTTCGAAGAATCTTAGGAGTGGTGCGAGAGGGAGAGGCATTAGAGGGGACCCCACTACTTTCCCAACGGCGTCATAAGGAAACATATGGTTTCGTCCTTCACTGCACACGTCAAGAATCTATTTTATTGGACGAAGCTACATTTATTTGAATGACTCTAGACCCTCCAATGTCCATGCATAAGGGGTGAGAAAGCAGTATGCAAGTACTTATATTAACATGAGGGAAAGGCATGGAGAATCCGCCACAATAAATCTCTATGTTATTTACAAAGCTCCCAGACTCTCTATCCATCTAAGGCTCCAAAGACTAAGACATGTGCATCGTATGTCAAGCACACGAGCACCGAGAAGGTTCTAACAGAACACCCAGGAGGTAAACGAAAGGCGGGCAGACCTAGGCTGACACGGGAGTATGATGTCAGGAAGGATGCAAGAGGACTGCTCCATGTCGCAGTTAGGAAGACGACGGCCGAGGACGGAGGGCGGTGGAGGCTTATGTTGAAGGAGGCCAAGGCTCGAAATTAGTTGTAATGCCATTGAAGAGGAAGAAGACCTACTGGGGATACCACAATAAAAATACGCCATTTTCTCTACCTTATGGTGGTGAGGGAATGAGTTTACAAAATTATAGTTATGTAATGAATAGCCCGAAAAAATAACAAAAAAATGGGAATTTCACCATTTTTTAGAAAAATATTCACATTTCCGCCACTGTAACTCGTTACCTATTAGACTTACAAAAAAAAATTGAAACAAAAAATATTTGAAATTTTATCTTCTTCAAGTTTGTTTTTAGCAATTAGGTCGTAAGATCAACCATTGCACAATTGTTTTGAAAAAACCAAATTTTGGCACCTTCAATTCAAGATGGCGGCTCGAGCTCGACCCCCCCAAGGTGGAAAACTTTTTTTTTTCTTTAGAGTCCCAATCTTAACAACATATATCAAAATCGCTACTACACGACCTTTTGCAAGGTAAAACTCCCCACTGACTGGGCTACTAGCGATTCCGTATTTTTTGTGAGATCGTTATTGGATAACGGACGTTATCTCCTGTCAGATTTGTGTGATTTTTATGACTGTTATTTGCGTTTTCTATATACAATGTACATTTAATGAGTAAATAATCATGCGTACTTGCAGGAATTCATGTTTAAATCGATTCGATTCATGGGGTGAGGTTTGTCTAGGTCTTGGAGGCCGATGACCAAGACACACTGAACCCCAGATTTCTACCCACCCCTTAAACCCTTTTCCTTCCCAGAACTCTCCTCTCCTTCCTTTTCCTAAAAAAACCCTCCACACAGCATCCCCAAAGATGACATAGGCCCTGAGGAAAATTATTTTCCTCAGCGTCTCCTGTGTGGAGCTCATGTAAAAAAAAAAAAAAAAAATCTAAACTAAAATATATGACGTAAAAATCACACAAATCTGACAGAAGATAATGTCCGTTATCCAATAACGATCTCACAAAAATACGGTATCGCTAGGCTGTATTATATTATATATGTATGTTTAAATTGTAATTTACAATTAACATCCTGTGGACAAATTGCTTAATTGCGGTTTAATGGGATTGTACCACGAAAAACAAAAAGAAATTCAATTACCCCAATAAAACTAGCTTCGTTAATTTTCTGAAAAACTAAAACGTATTTTTTTTGTGAAAATATTATTTGATTAAACTCAACTCCCGCCTGCTTTCTACACTCATGTTCTGCAAAGTACAAAATCTTTGCAATAAACAAACTATAATTGGTATAACTAACCTGTGTTGTTAAGCACTTGTCTATATTATATTGGTATAACTGGACTAATACTACTACTCTAATTAACTATGCCTGTAAATGATATATTATACAGTAATCGAACTAAAGTTATACACGTTATAAATTATCTATATTATATTTCTTTAGTACTGTTCTCATATAAATTGCACTTCGACAGAAATTACAATTTACAAACTCCCAACCCATAAAAAATAAAATAATAGAATTCTGTCAAATCTAACTTACATCATTAGTTTTGGCAGGATTAATTATTATGTAAGTAATATTTGATAGGATTTACTACTTTTCATCTCTTCCTACATTTGTAAGATCACACACTTTATGGGATTTACCTATACATCCAAATTCCTATCTTTTTGGTTGTATTGAAATTAAATTGAATTTAACCTTAAATATTCGTGTAACTATTATTATATACATTTTTGTTCCTCTAAGTCTGTTTCGACACAGGTATATCCTAGTGAGGCAGACATCACAAAATCGCTTGTAAACAAACTTGAGAAAAATAAAAAATATATAGGATTAGCTTTAAAATCAAAAAAGGTGTTATAAAATAAATACAATGTCTATTTGACGTTAACCTTATTATATTCCTGTTATTTTTTAATTTAAAAAAAACATATAAAAATATTGCTTACGTCTCTACTCGCCTTCATTATTGTGTATGCACTATGCATCATAACCTCCTCCAGTCACTTGTTAAATTACTGTCAACCGAGATGGTCTAATAAATAATATCATTATGATAACTAAATGTCGTTTAGCGTCGTTCTCATTTAAATTACACAACACAATACTACTACTGTATTGGAGCAAATAAACTATGCCCCAAATTTCAAGTTCTGCCCGTAATCTATTATTATTTTCGAAAAGTACACCTTTTTCCGGAAATAATATTTAAAAAACTTTAATATCTAATCAAATTTTCGAAAAACATAATTATTTCAAAATACTACTGTCAACACAACTATTTTTTTAATCTTATACCTATATAAAAATCTCGTTTCACTGTGTTTGTGGTCGCACTCCTCCGAAAAGGTTTGACCGATTTTAATGATTTTTTATGTGTCTATTTTGTAGGTATGAGAATATGTTTTAAAGTATATTTCATACCACTAGGTGATTAGGGTGTCCCTGCCCAGAATTAAAAAAAAAAATTGACAATTTTTTTTTGTATTTTTTTTTTATTTGGCATCAAAAAATGTCTATAACCCCAAATTTTACCTCTCCTACCCCCACCCTCCCATTTTTTAATCGCGATTTTAGTATTTTTGTATTAACCAATTTAACCGTCTTTCGTATTTCAAACTGAACGAAATTATTTATGTTGTTGAATGACAAATGGCGCTACGTCCGCCTCATTGAACTTTCATCCACACAAGCACAAGACATTGACGAGAAGCGTCGCGTCATTTTGATATTTCATTCGGCATCATGTTCTCGCGTGGGCAAACCATCGAGCTTATTTGTGTTGGCTAAAGACGAACTGACAAAAAGTATCGTATACTCAATTGCTCTTCGAAATTAATATTGATTTTCTTTATTTCATTTTCCTACTTCAGGATAAAAAATATATTACTTTTTTTCACTTTATATATTTAACTTTTATGAGATCAAACAATGAATATATCCGTTACTTCAACGAAATAAAATGAATTGATAAAATTAATGGTTGGTGTTTTTTGTTTGTTTTTATTGGCGGTCATCGTCTACAGCGCTCCATTCCTCTTTCTGTCATAGATCCCATCCTCACATACTTACAATACATTCTTTTTTTTATTTACCAACCAAAATATTCACTAGAAATAATTTATATGGCAGAACAGCGTTTGTCGGGTCAGCTAGTCTTATAATATATAAAACAAAGTCGGGTTAATGACACCATTTATAACTCAAGAACGGCTGAACTGATTTTTATGATTTTTAATTTCTTGGATTTGTCTTCGCCCCGAATAGCAGAAAAGCTATTGAAACATCGGAAAAATTCACAAAAATAAAAAAAATTATGAAAAAAATTCTTTTCCTCGCACATTTTGTATAGAACGAATTCTCATCATTTGAAAGAGCTGCAGGAATATTGTGATAAATATAATATTTAACTGTGCGTGAATTCCAAAAATTCAAAAACGTCAAATGTCAATGCGGTGATTGTTTTGCTTTTTTTCTTAAATGTATAATGCTGCCCCTCTTTCTTACACACTAAATGTCAACAGTCGAAAATGGGACAACCGGTGAATGTATGCCTTTTTTTTTAGATGAATACCGCACAGTCTGAACTGTTCCCGTCTGGAGCCAGTGAGACTATGGCATCCCCAATTGGGGTATGTTTTGAGGCGAAAGGTAGTGGGGAGGGAAGGAGATAGGGAAGAGTAAGGTGGGGAAGTACCTGGCTATTCAGATCTGCTCACCAAACACGGCTAAAGCCATTTCAGGCAACTTTTCAATTCTGAATGGTGGTCTTACACCAGGGCGATACTGAGAGTATCTTCCACTCTGGAACGTGCCGCAAATATACTATATATTATTTTTAAATGAATAAATTGTGAAATACACAAATTAATCAAATAAAATTTATTCGCCACGCCGCGCCGGGATTCGATCCCGCGACCTTCGGAATGCGAGTCAAGCGCCTTACCGCTGCACTACGCCGGCCGGCACCCCTGTCTGCACCCCTACACAGGGAAAATACAATAATTACAATAAACCTCCCTCACACGTATAAATAAAATGAAACGCAATTCCCGTAAGTAAGTGGAAAAGTAATAAAATCACAAAAAACATAAATCCGTACACCACGCCATCTCTGATAATTACTTTATTGTGTAATTTTAAACTTAATAAAAAAACTGAATTTAATTCAGCTAACAAGTCACAGCAGTTATTGATTCTGAGGCGGTACAAAGTTCGCAGAGTCAGTTAAAAATCCTCAAGGCCTGTGTCATATTTGTGTAGCGGGTATTTTTATTGAAAAAATGAAAGGAAGTTCTGGGAAAGAAAAACGTATGAGGGGTGGGTAGGATTCTGGAGGTCAATGTGTCCAGGAGTGATGGACGTATGAATCCATCCCTCCCTCTACAGTGCAAGCCGATGAGTCCGCTGGAGAAGTCAAAAGGTCTCCCTCAAGCATTCTTCAGATTCGGCCCGCCACACGTAAACAGTTGGACAAACACATTTGCCACCAAGACCTAGACAAACCTCACCCCATGAACTTGGGGGTGAGGTTTGTCATTGGGGTTGATTGGGGTATTGGTTATCCACTAAATGGTTTCCGGAGCGGTTGGAGGTGGACATGACATATTTCACATCCACCTCCCAATTTAAATAAACCAGTTCCCATATTCTTACTACATTATCGGTATACACATACCTTCGTACATTTAAATATAGTAATATATTCCTCAATTAAAGTGCCTATTTTTACATCGCGAAACACATACATTGCATGCCAGCTTTTAAGTTATAGCATATTGGGCGTGGTTGACAACTCTATAAGTTACACACAGAATAAGTAACACGTAACATTCATGATAAGTTACACTTATAATGAGTTATACTCATTAAAACTTACGCTCAAAATAAGATACACTCATAAAAAGTAATCATTGTACAATAAACAAGTTGTGCAAGTATAGAGCGTAATGAAACAGTTGCCCCCAGAAGCATGTCACGTGAGATATGATTTATGCAATTAAACTGATATACAAATTGTACGGTTCGCCGCCATAAATTCTCTTAACTCCTGAAATAGAGAGCTTACATTTGATTCCGCCCATGGCAGTAATGTTCCATCCACACTTTATACTTGCCCTAGACACCAGTGGCGTGTAATTGACAGTACAACATTATTTTTTGCACAATCAGGTAAATACCATAGTTATCGATCAGTTGATTAGTCAGACATCCAAATACTAAGTTTTGAGATATTTTTTTTTATTATAAAGAAAAAGTTATGGGTACAATATTATAGGAAATAAAATAAAATAAACATTTTATTTTTATTTTAACTTTACGAGTAAAACCTCAAATTGTAATATTTAATTAAATGAAGATAATATAAGCGAAACTCAATCGAAAATCTGGAAACGGAAAAATCAGAAAAAGATATTGACACATCTGGGACTCGAACCCAGGACCTCTTGCTGGATGGCTTAAATAGATAAAGATTTATCCAGGCACTATCTAGAGAGCATTTAGTTCGGGTTCGAACCTTGCAATCATACATAAAGATAGTAGCCAATAATATATGGGTTAAGAAAATGATAATGTTGATTGATTGAAATGATACAGTTAAAAATGACCGAATTTGATATTGACACTGTGGCGCAGTGGTTAGCGCATTTGCCCGGAAAGCAAGAGGTCCTGGGTTCGAGTCCCAGAGGTGTCAATATCTTTTTCTGATTTTTCTGTTTCCAGATTTTCGCTTATATTGTCTTCATTTAATTAAAAATAAAATATTACAGAAAAACGAAAAGTCCCAATAAATTACCATTAAGTAGTTTGTCAATGGGTGCTTTACTTTGAAGTTTAAAAAATAAAACTATTATGCAGTTAGAAATTTTTTGTGTTAGATTCTATTTCAAACTATTTCTTTCGGCGAGCCAATTTTTCAATATATTTGTTTTTACATTTTTTAATTTTAGCATTTAACATATTTAAGCAAGTAGGTATCATGTAGTCCAGCGTTCTTTGTTAATATGTTTTTAAGTGATTAGGTACGATTAGTCCTTCATTTAACGAATATTGTAAGAGTAGTCCAGTCTATTTATGTATACAGGGCTATTCATATGCTGAAAAATAATTTTATGCCATAGAATTGCTCTTACTGCGAGAATTTTGAGATTCTGGTAAAAGTACGGAACATTATGTTCGTATAAACTTTTATGAGCTAATAATTTAACTAATGCATTTTGAACTGATTGAATATGATTTACTTTTGTTTTTCAGGAAAGTACCCAAGTTGTAATTCCGTACCTTATAATAGATTCAGCTAATGACAAATACATTATTCGAAGTGTGCATACTGGAACATGGAATTTATGTTTATATAATATACTAACAATAGATCTCAGTCGTTCAATGAGTATAAATAAAATTCGAATACTCACCATAAATCAAATATTTTTTACACGTGTCTGTGTTTTACATATTAAATTTTACTGTAAGATAATACCGGAAAGCTTAACGGTCCGGTACATCAGAATGACATTTTGAAATTTCCTACTTCTAGGGTTGTCCAAGAATTAAAAATCTTTCCTTATTTTCGGTGACGTGGATATTATTTCTCAAAATACGGCGGCACTATTGTGTAGCTCAGACTTTCCCTTAAAAAACGACCGGTGATCCGGCTTGTTAACTGCTTCAGTGCGATCTTTGCGTCCGTTTGTGATAGACGCTCTGCTGTCGAATCCCGCCGACTGCGAGGTGCGCCCAATTATTTCTCAACTAAGAGGCAGTCCGCCCTGTTTAAGTTCTGAAGATCGCAATTTTGATCCCAGACGTCATTAAGTCTACCACACAAATAATTTTGAGGTAAAAATAGCGGATGCAAATTCCAGACTCGTTGGGTTCTCAAAATTCTTAAAAGCAAAATCGTATGGAAAGCGGTCGGATTTCTTTTTTTTTCGGTTTTTCCAACCAAGACGAAGTTTTTTTGGTTGAAACAAGGATTTACCACCTAACCCCGGAATCAAAAAGACAATCAATGACTTGATTTGCATATTTTTCTTCACCTGAAGCAACATTTGGCCGGAAAACCTTAGGAGACTGATTAGGACGCGGAGGAAGAGGTGATAGCGTATTTGGCGGCGGAGTCAAGGACTGGTGTCACGGCTCACCAAGTACATCGATCGTAACGGGGGCTATGTCGAAGGATAGTGGGGATATTACGTGCCTAAAATTTCATATGATTTTTTTTGTAAATATAATTTTTTCCTGTTTTCTTTTAAATTAGAACGGTCTTTAATTCTTGGATAAAATTTGTATGCATTCACTACAAGCTTGTTTGCATTAAATTTGTATGCATTCACTACAAGCTTGTTTGCATTAAATTTGTTTGCATTCACTACAAGCTTGTTTGCAATAAATTTGTATGCATTCACTACAATCTTGTTTGCATTAAATTTGTATGCATTCACTACAAGCTTGTTTGCATTAAATTTGTATGCATTAAATTTGTATGCATTCACTACAAGCTTGTTTGCATTAAATTTTTATGCATTCTCTACAAGCTTGTTTGCATTAAATTTGTATGCATTCACTACAGCTTGTTTGCATTAAATTTTTATGCATTCTCTACAAGCTTGTTTGCATTAAATTTGTATGCATTCACTACAAGCTTGTTTGCAATAAATTTGTATGCATTCACTACAAGCTTGTTAGCATTAAATTTATATGCATTCACTACAAGCTTGTTTGCATTAAATTTGTTTGCATTCATTACAAGCTTGTTTGCAATAAATTTGTATGCATTCACTACAATCTTGTTTGCATTAAATTTGTATGCATTCACTACAAGCTTGTTTGCATTAAATTTGTATGCATTCACTACAAGCTTGTTTGCATCAAATTTGTATGCATTCACTACAAGCTTGTTTGCATTAAATTTTTATGCATTCTCTACAAGCTTGTTTGCATTAAATTTGTATGCATTCACTACAAGCTTGTTTGCATTAAATTTGTATGCATTCACTACAAGCTTGTTTGCATTTAATTTGTATGCATTAATTACAAGCTTGTTTGAATTAAATTTGTACGCATTCACTACAAGCTTGTTTGCATTAAAATTGAATTGGTTTAGGATTATTAGATAGAGATACTTTTACAATAACTGCATACTCAACTAAAATTTCGATTTTTCGGAGATGTCTGACTAATCAACTGGACGATCGACATCTTGATAAACCTTTAGCCATGCTTATGGAGACGTAATAAAATCTGGCCATTTTGTCCTTCTCTTGTCGTTCCGTATCCACGTTTATTTTGCCACAAAAGATCCACAAGTCAATATTTGCCATGCAACAAGTAACTGGCTACTAAACTGAGGAAGAATTTAAATAATTTAAAAAAAAAATAATTTTGTTTTAAAGTTCTGTTTATAGCCAAATACTGTGTGATAACCGCCTCCTAATGAAATATTAACAGAATGTCAATAGAATTTTCACAAAATTTTAAATTTGTTGAATCCCATAGATGATATAGGTATGATGTGGAGCTAATTTTAAAAATAAATTAAAAATTGTTTTATAGATCGATAATTGCAGCACTGAACCAAAAAAAATCCTTTAGATTTCGAATGGTAGTTAGAAAAGTTACACAGGTCAAACAGACCGTAAAAACAAGTTTTCATATTATGACCAAAGCTTAAAAGCATCGCCCGCCCCTTTCGAAAACCAGCGGCACGTATCAAATGCACCATTACGATAGTCAATATGAACAACATAATATAAAGGTACTTCATAATGCCGCTTAATAATATGCAGATACTGAAGTTTAACACGGAGCTTTAAGTCTGGACTAGGCGATAGGATCACCTTTCAGTTCGTGTTGATGGTAAAATTTCCAACACAGGCAAATTTCGTTCCTCAGATGCAAGTTTTCAAAAATTTTACTACCAATAAAACTAGTGAAGTGAGTTTGAAGGAAGTTCAAACAAAGAGGTAGTCAAAGTAAGTTTTTTTGGCACCATAATATGTATTTCCTTTCGTTTTTTGTCTCTAAGTAATTATATGGAAATCAATATTATTTTATATTTCAAAGATGCTTTTCATTTTGGGAGGCGGGTATGGGTACCACCACCCCGGTAACCTTTTTTGTATATTGGTTATCCTCTTTCATAAGTCACCCCAAGTGGTTCGCTACGTTTTGTGACTTGGCAGGGGTGCCCGCCTTCATCGGTTGAGCTCTTGGCGATCGATGTGTCTGCCCACCTGCTGCGTTGCGTGCCGGATGGAGAGCGATTGGTTGAGGAGGTCTTTTGACCACTCAACCAAAATTCCAGGACCCATCACCTTGCACCGCAGTTGAAGAGATGGATTCATACGTCCGTCACTCCTGGACACACTGATCCCCAGATTCCTACTCTCTCCTCATACCTATTTCCTTCCCAGAACTTTCTCTTCTTCCTTTCCTTAAAAATCCCTCCACACAGCATCCTCTAAGATCTATGTCGTCTTCAAGTCAACCAGTCTCTCTCGTTCCGGCTCGCCACGTGGTAGGTGGGCAGACACATCGGTTGCCAAGACCTTTACAAGCACATGAACGCAAGTACCCCTGCTAAATCACCTAAACCCGACAATTTTTGAAAATCTACTACCGCCATAGAAAGTCGAACATGTTGCTTATGTTGGGATGAAGGATTTAGCATCCGAGAAATCGAATCGATGCCTGGATGGGACCCAAACGCGATGCCAACTCAGCCACTACTTTTATAACCTTATGATTTTTCTTTTCTTGATTCTTTCTATACTTAGCGAACGGTATAGGGTCGAATCCGCTCAGTAGTTAGAGCAGAGTCCCGGCTAGGCTGAGTTCCTGTGTTCAATTCCTAGATGTGACCGAATCCTGATTTTTCATTTTAAATTGTCATTTGAGAATGGCTAAAATTGTCTTTAATGAGTAAATATTACAATTTGAGTTTTTTGTTAAGTTATCCAAAAATTAAGATTAAGAGGAATATAAAGGCTAGAAATATTTAGAATCTCATGCCTGCAAAATTTTAAAATCGAGCGTCTTTTTGCACGAGGCTAGTAAGCGAAAAAGTGGTTTTTATTTATTTTGTGCATAATTTTATAAGAACGAAAAAAAGTTAGAACATGGAAAACCTCACAAATAGTCTTAGCCATAAAGGGGTATTTTTAAAAAATTGTATCTTATATTAATTCATCGTTAAGTCATGAAAAAACTTTTTTTTTGTTGGTTTACGCTTATATTTTTTGTTACGTAAATAATAATTTTATTGTAATTTCAATACATAGAAAAGCTAGTAAAAGCTTCGATTTATCCGTAGCATATTCTTTGATGTTCATACTGTAAGCCGATTCGTCGTAAAGATTAATCAAAATTATATCTAAATAGGATTTCACGTATATTTTCATCTTAAGAGATTACTCATCTGAAAATCCTCTGTAAGAGTGATTGCGGACGTAGTGAAGAATCGACACAGTTTAAAACCTATGTGACCAGTACGAGAGCAGTTCCGCTAAGCTTTTCCAAACTGTAGCCTGCGGTAACCCTGATGTTATTCTTCCTCCGATAGGTAAAACCAGGAGAAGAATAAAAACCAATGGACTGAACAATTTTTTTATGTTTTATTTTGATTCAATATTTTACATATCATATCATCGAGTGAGATGTCTATGGGGATTCGCACTATTTAGAACGAGAAAGCAATAATTCTAACACGCATGCGTAAATTTTACGTAGACTATCTTTCCAGGGTTATGTGAAACGGCTGCGCAGCCTTTTCTTACACAAAATTTAAACTTGAAATTGCGGTCAAACTACCCAACCAAACTTGATAATATATTTTTAAATCGAAAGGTATCGTAAATATATATTACAGATTTGTGCTTTTTTTATTTGTGTGTGATTCAAATTATAAATTACAGGGCATCCAAGAATTTAATTATCCTTATTTTAAAAGCAACATTAGCAATTATTTGTGAGTCGATGATATTTATTTAAAAAAATTATTTTGCTTCATTTACTATACGAATATGATGATACATAAAATCAAAAAAAAATATTATTAAAAATATCATTTAATTTACAGATTTACATTTGTCGTAAATAATATTGAAATTTCATCCCAAAAACACGACTTTTGTTTACAATGCTTTATTTTTATTTTATTTTTCATTATATTAACACAAAATATTGCACAAGAGAAATTTTTATAATATTTACGCCAACTACTAAGAAAGGGTCAAATTTGATATTTTTACGTCTGACATTAAGGCTCTGCAACCGGGCACGAAAAGAAGAAGATGGATAGATACGAAATTACGAATGTTAGAGGAGAGCGCTAACATTTACAGCGACAAAATCGATGCGAAAATGTTTAATAAAACACGAATCGTTTTAAATAAAGCAAAAATCTCGCGGACATTATCTTAAACAGCATTTAAAGAAACACTGTGAATTTTCTCAAACATATAACTTGTAAAATAACTGAAACAAACGTGTTAACAATAATTTTTGGAGCATACTTTGCGATTTTTTTCTATCGAGGGAATTTTATATAATTTGCGGTTCGGCGCGGACAAAGTCTAGATATTATCTTCAGGAATAACATATATTTTTTAAGAGCTTTAAAACTTACCGTGTTTAAGGGAAATACGTAATAAATCGGTACAAATCGGTATAATTTTAAATAAAAATAAATATAGTAGCACAAATGTGCTTTAGATATTGCTATACCTTTTGATTAGAAAATATATTAATCAGTTATTGCGTATTTTGGCTTACAAGCTTTAAGTTTTTTTAACTACTATCTTTAACCATTAACTTTAACTATTTTCCTCAAGGCCTCCTTTGTAGAATATACAAAAGGAGCTCGTTGAACTCGGGCGACAGTGAAAATTTTTTTCTAGACCGAAAAATAATCAAACAGACCAAAAAATGTCCTATATATTTTGGATGGTAGTAAGAAAAGTTAAAGTTTTGTATGAAAATGGCCGCTTGGCCATTCCTATTAAGTATAGGATGGGCCGTAAGCATTTGCACTTTTGAAATGATAGTGAAAAAATAATGCAGATTCATTTAAATAAATGATTATTGATGAGAACAAAATATCCTGGAGAATCATTTCGTAAAAATAATTTTGTCAAAATGGCCGCCATCTCGCCGCTGGCATTAGATGGCTGGCAAATCAGGCCCGTAGATTTTCGAAAACTTTTTGTCACAAATCTCGGGGTATGTTGACCATTTCTTGATGGATGTTCTCTTTTAATTGGAGTTTAGTTGCTGGGTTATTTACGTAGATTCAACTAGTAATAAAAATTGTAACGTGAATTTCTTGGTAGAGCATCAGAATCTCCCTCAAGTTTGTGGGAAGGAAAATACAGTCTTTATCTTCGGGCATTTTTAGATAAATAAAAATAATAATTTAGCAGTACAATATCACCTATATTCTAAAGGTATGGTGTATACATGGGTGCCCTCCAAGGGGTCAAGAATTCCACATTTCCTAAAGAAATAACAAAATAACACATAAGCAAGAGAGCATACCTGTGGACCGTAATTTATCTAAATTATCCTGACTCTAACATTGACGCGAACCACTGTTAATAGGCGGCCAGGAGCACGCGGGGTTTCCATGGACAGGAACCGAGGAAGGCCCCGGGCCATGGGGACTCCTCACCAGGGAACAGGAACCAGGAAAGGCCCCAGAGGATGGGGACTCCTCCTCAGGGAACAGGAACCAGCATCAGGCTCAAAGTCCCGGTTGTGCGTACCGGTGAAATCTCGGTAGACTCCGTTTACCGCAGCCTTGTAGATCAGCGCCAGGCCTCCATCCGCCTCAAATATCGAGTTCTGCGAGGATAACCCTTCTCAAAGCCTTGTAGATCAGCGCCAGGCCTCCATCCGCCACAAATATCGAGTTCCGCGAGGATAACCCTTCTCAAAGCCTTGGCCACGTTAATATCATGAACGCCAGACACAGGATTACACCGATTATCCACAATCAAGTTCGAGTGAAGGTGGGCACATCGACAATATGGCGACTCCACCATTTAAACTTTTAAAAATCCCGTTTCACTCACGGAAACAACACGGCTCGCGGTTATAAAATAATCCATGATTCTTCTTTAAATGGGTAAAACCCGTAAAGGTGATACTATCACATATTTAACAAGCAAATTAAATAATTCGGCGACTTGTCGAATCACCGTCAGCTCCCTACACGACGAGAATTCAAAAAATCCTCTGGAAATAGATGGCGCTAGTTGCTAGCGGTTAAGAACTAATCGTTACGGCGATCATAATAAAATATCAGCGGCCAGGTGAGTTTAAGATTAACTGGGTCAAGACAATATTTATTTAATCAAAATAAATATTATGTTCTCTTTTAATTGGAGTTTAGTTACTGGTTTATTTACGTAGATTCAACTAGTAATAAAATTTTTTATATATACACAAATATATCCCACAAAAAAATCCGCTGGGGTTAGATTCGGGCTGCGGAGAGGCCATGGAATATCTCCTTTAATTTCTTTTACCAATTTCTTTTGCTCCATGGCCGCCCTGTTCGTTTTCCTGAATTAATTAAATTAACACTTGGACACTAAATAATACTCGGAATCAGGCGGCATGCATCATTGTTTTGTAAAACAGAATAGAATGATCGTTGAACAGAAAAGAACAAAATCATTGATTTTGTAAAAATGTTTTACCCAGAAAGTGCGTTGCTCTCCCGTAAAGCGATCCATTGTGACTAAATTTCCAAAAAGCGAGGAGCCACTTATAAATGACCCCGCTCTTCTCCCCCATTTGGAATCCCCTCTAGCACGATTACAAAAGTGCAAATGTTTATGGCCCACCCTATACAAACCAAGTCGAGGAGCGATCGCCTTATCTCCCATCTATCTCTATGCCGTTAAATTAATGTTCCGATCAGGTTCCTATTGTAATGTATGGAATTATATCTAAACACTGTTGTGGATTGTATTGAAAAGGCTACACCACTTTCAGACCTACTTAATAAAGTCGGGCCGCTATTATAATTATTGTAACAAGTACTGTTTACTGTTGAACTTTGTTATCTTAAGTTCATATTATATAATGGCAAGGCAATCAAAGAAATACGATACTATAACTACGTAGGTACGTACTAGTGGCGTGACTTGAATTTGTTCAAATTTTTCAGATCGGAGAGATAAATGTTGAATTTTGATAGCCTGAAAGATTTTTGTTGTAGTTTTAAATTACATGGGATTCCAGATTGCGTGTTAGAAACACATTCGTAGGTTTTCTTTAATGTATTTTCACAACAAGATGTGGAATTATTCGTTTATTAGTTTACCTGACTCAATTTGGGATCAATTAGAGAGGTGTTCATAAGTACCGCTGCCCGGGAAACATTTATGGGATAATTAACACCTCTAAAACAGGTCGCCCCAAGTGGTTTTCGCTACGTTTGGTGACTATTCCCACCATCTCCGTGGCGGGAGACCTTTTAACCTCTCCAGACAGACTCTCGATCCACGTACCGCCTTGCACCGCAGTGGGAGGGATGGATTCATACGTCCGTCACTCCTAGACACATTGACTCCAAGACTCCTATACACCACTCAGACCTTTTTCCTTCCCCGAACTTTCTCTTCTTCCTTTCCCTAAAAGGACCCCCCACACAGCATCGCCAGAGATGACGTAGGCTCTGAGGGAAATTTTTCCACCTATGTGTTTATGTTAAAAAAAGACTCTTTATGTCCATTTCTCATGTTTGTACATATGTTATGCTATGTATGTTTACATTATTTTATCCTTGTTCTGCCGGTATTTCAATGGAAGATGCTCCGAGGAACTAGTGTCATTGATCCCTTCGGCACCAGTGCGTAGTCCGGAAACAGGCCAAACGCATGCCCAACATATGTACACGGTTGACATTTGTCACATGAGAACGGGTCGCTTCTTCGACTCGTTCTTGTGTTCAACAGCTCGGCTGTGGAACAATTTTCCTCCTTCCTACAATATGGATCTCTTCAAGACCAATGTTCATTCCTTCCTCTCCTCAACTCAAGAGCCTCCACACAGCATCTCATATGACATAGTTTTTGAGGGAAATTATTTTCCTCAGGGTCTCCTATGTGGAGTTAACGTGAAAAAAAACAATTATGAAGCTGATTTTTTTTGACTCAGGGAAAACTCTCGAACATTGGCGTACGCTTTAGGAAAATTTGAAATTTAATTTTTATGTTTGTGGTTTTATCAGAACACCATCATCGTTATTAACGACAAAGATTTCAAACTCCTTAATATTTGTCTAATAAAAAGACAAAATAAAGTATGATTTTTTAAGGGCTTCCAGCGAATGACGTATTTTTAATGGAGCTTATTTATTATGATTATTTTGTTACTTTTTTATTGTAAATACCAAATACCGGTTTTTAAAAACACAATAAATAAATTTTAAGAAAATTTGCAGTATACAAATAAAAACAACTGCGACACTTGAATAACGACAGACGACAGATCAGGCTACGTACTGATGCAACCAGAAAAGATTTATAAAAAGAGACACCGATACAACGACAGAACAGGACTACACCAAGCGATCAATCTAACAATAGGCGTTTGTAAACCCACTCGCTTTGGGAGTTTGGTCAATCTAGATCGAGCAGCGCCGGGAATAGGCCACTTGCATGAACTTCATAACGACTTGGAAAAAAACGTGTGGATAGATTTTTTTATTAAGATTACGAAAATTTTATTAAAAATTTTTCGAAATGCACAGTTTTTTTTTTTTTTTTTAAATAAATAAATCCATTATTTGGGCTTGTGACGTCACTACATGAAAATGTCCCTTCGCCGAAAATTTTCATATTATTTTTATAAAATTCCACACTGATTTATTTTTTTTTATATGGCATCACTTTGATTTTAGGCGAATTTTTGAATTTGACATTTAACGTTCACTAGATTTATTGTTTGTTCTCTGCGAACGTATCATTTGGTTTGATTTTTTGACAGATGTTATGACGAGAACCCCGTACAATTTACGTTGTCCGTACGTGTTTTAGAGGTATAATGATAATGGTGCGGATTTTAACAAAATCAAATTTTATAATATTCTTATTATTATTATAATTTACAAGTACAAGTATATTACATTTGATTTATTAATATAGACGTTGAACGTTATAATGCTTTATGATCAATAAGATGGATCAAGGAAAAAAATATTTATGACATTTTATATTTTTGGTATGCCTCGTTATTCTCCCGTGTTATTCGTGTGGAAAACGTTCTTTTTTTTTAAATAATTTTCGGCTACGTAGTTATCGTTTTTTCGCACCTATAAAATTATGTCTCATCTTTCCGGTTTATAAAAAATGGTCTGATTTTTCAGATTTAAATTTTCAAAAAATCGCCAGGGTTTCAAAAATACGATTAAAAAAAAATACAGAATGTCTTAGAATATTTGCCTAAACCGGAATTTTTTAAAAAAATGTGATGCAAGTGGCCTATTAATGCCATCTAGCATCAAATTTATGTTCATGTCAATCACGAATAGGGGACATAGTTTTTCCGAAGAATCTTATAATTTTTTGGCGGAGTAAAAAGCTAATAAGTTTTATTAGTAAAACAAATTTGAAGCACGGAGTATATTTGTTTCGTTTACAGACAACATTATGGACATGTTTTTAACTTATTAATTATTATACATATATAGGATTGTCCGTTAATATAAATACAACATATTTCGATAAGCGAATCTGTATCTCAAGTAACTTTTGGTATTTCAAAGGAAGGTGTCTTAACACTCCAATCCACGCGTGTCATCTCACAGATGACCAGTTCTGTTTTTTCGTCATAACTTTGATGAAGGGAAGGGAGCCTGGTCCCCCGCCCTAGTATTCCCCAAGCTCGCCTAGCTCGACATTCCTGCAAAATTGCGAAAAAACAATTATACTATCTGACAGATGACACGCGTGTATTTATGTCTCACTAGGGGGCGCGTGTATTGGAGTGTTAATAACTAGCTTTGATGCTTTTGGCACCGGTCCGCAGCCAGAAAAGTATCGCAAACATGTGTTCAACAATTGTGCACTGTTGCTATTATTTCTATGACTCTCTCTCACGACTGGCGATCAGGTGCTCGCAGGTTTAAATCTCGGCGTGCTCAAGTAAATTTTATGCTTGATTTGTGTTTTCACAATTTAATCACTTAAAATAATATATTTGCAGTATGTTTCAGAGTTAATGATACTCTCAGTATCACCCTGGTGTAAGACCACCATTCAAAAATGAAACGCTGCTTGGAATGACTTTAACCGTGTTTGGTGGCCAGATCTGAACAGTATGGTACTTTCCCACCTTTCTCATTTCCTTACCCTCCCCACTATCTTCAATTTCACAAAATCCACAAATTATGTAACCATCAAAGCAATAAATATATTTTTAAAAAAACGAGTGTGCTTTAGACCACACGACTGAAGTAAAACTTCACTAACTTATATCTCCCTCTCAACTTCCGGTCGCCTCGCCGATCACACTTTTTATAACGCTCTCGTCACGCATTCACCAGCTTACTCCTCAAGTCAAGCGTGCGTAAAGAAGTTTTATTTCAAAAACTTAATTGGGGATAGCAAAGTCTCACTGACTCCTGACGAGTACAGTTGGGACACTTGTGCGGTATTCAATACAAAAAAAAAACAATAGGTATCTATGTATAAAAAAGACAAAATGTAAATAACGCTTTCTCCTCAAAATTACAAATGCACTGAAGACAACAGAACTTCCCGTCAGATGTCTCTCTTTCTCTGGTTTCAATCCTGGGATTGGTTTGCAGCAATTTCCTCCTGTTTTCCTTCCATTCTTTCCTCTCTTGTGCGGCTCTTTTGAAGTCTGCGTATGATGAGCAGCGCACGTCCATCAGCAGGTCCTCCAGGTACTCTCTGCGTGGGCGTGCCATAGAGTTTATCCCCAATAAACAAATATTTTGTATGTAAAACCACTGCTTTAAAAATCTAGTATCTACATTTTGTTACATGCTTCTAATGGTTGATATATTTTACGAAACGATGTTTTTAAAAACAGCAAGAAAAAATAGCAAGTAATAAAAATATATTACTTACAAACAAAAAATGTTGTTAAAACCAAAAAAATATGTCAATAATATGCATAACGTATGATAACAAAATCTCCCTGATCGGCAAAGTCAATGGTTATATGTAATTGAATATAATAATAATAATAATAGAAACACGGTTGAACCACTAGAATATCGAGCACATTAATGATTTTTCAGGTCTCGTAGACTCATTTATATAGATATCTTGAGATTAATTATAAGAGACCCGCTATAAGCTTTAGTTTTGTCAGGTTGTCGCCTGCCGAGTCCAGCCCATAGCGGTGTTAACTTTAGATCAGATATTACAAGGCGAAGGATGTCAGAACGGTTCAGCCGGACACTTCAGATGCATCTTATTAAACTGGATAGGACTTTACCTGACACATGACACACTGGTTGAGTTCGCGTCTTTGTTATAAATTAATTAAAGTTAAGACTTTATTAAGGACAACATTTGTCAAACTACTCTTTGAAAATTATTATCAAATGTCTGTTATTACGTTAAGGCTATATTGTTGTACTAAATTATATTGAATGAAGCATATGGAAAAATGGAAACATAATAAAATACTAAATAATTTGGGAGGCGGGTATGGAACCATAAATAGGATAACCTAAACCTTTCCCACAGGTCACCCCAAGTGGTCCGCTGCGTATGGTGATTTAACTGGTGTGGTTCTTGGCGTGAGGTTTATCTTGGCGGAGGACGTGTCTGCACACTTACTGTGGTGGTCCAGATTTGAAGAGACTGCTTGAGGAAGACAATTGGGCATCTCCAGCAGGACTCTTTCGATCCATCGCCTTACTCCACAGTGGGAGTTATGGATTCATACGTTCATCGCTTCTGAACTCACTGACCCTCATATTTCTGCCGATTTTTTCTTCCCAGATCTGCCTATCCTTTAAAAGACTCTCCAAATCTCCACGCAGCATCCTCAAAGATGACATGGGCCCTGTGGGAAATTATTTTTCTCAAGAAAAAAATACTAGATTTAGGAATGCATTAATAGTTCCGAAATGTATAAATAAGTACGGATATATAACTTTCAATGCAATGAACCTGAGATATTTAATTCTCTGCCTAATAATGTACATCTATGCATATGGTTAAATATATTTATATAAAAGAAAGACAAATGATAAGGTGAAGGGAATTGGTAAATTTACGAAGATCGAATGGGAGGATCGGAATATGAGAATGAGTAATGATAGAAATTGTTATACTTTTGAATGTAGATATAACTTTGTGGTTATCCATTATAAATTTGGCAGCCACCTCTGGTCTGGAGCTCCAAAATACCTGAAAAATACCCTCGACTCTGTGCAGAAACGGGCGGTCCGTTTGATAGATTCTCCCATCTTAACAGACGGATTGCAATCTTTAGAGCACAGGCGTCGGGTGGGAATGCTATCCTTGTTCTACCGGTATTACAATGGAAGATGCTCCGAGGAACTAGCATCATTGATCCCTTCGGCACCGGTGCATAGTCGGGAAACACGCCAAACGCGTGCCCAACATTTGTACACAGTTGACATTTGTCACATAAGAACGGGTCGTTTCTTTGACTCGTTCTTGTGTTCAACAGCTCGGCTGTGGAATGATTTGCCGGCCTCTGTGTTTCCTCCTTCCTACAACATGGGTCTCTTCAAGACCAATGTTCATTCCTTCCTCTCCTCAAAAAGACCCTCCACACAGCATCCCAGATGACATAGGCCCTGAGGGAAATTATTTTCCTCAGGGCCTCCTGTGTGGAGTTAATGTAAAAAAAAAAAAATAAATAAAGTAAACAATTTAACTTTGTTTGAACCACTTTTATATTTGAGTAAATCCGACCGGTTTCAGAACGACCGTTCCTTCTTCAGTTAACTTAGAAGCCTTGGAAATAAAAAAAAATCCCTTAAAAATAATAAATCTATTATCAACAAACAAAAAATATTGTCTTACAGCCCATTCATGGATATGTTCCCCTACACACCTACTCTTCATTAATACCTAGCAACGGCTCCACCCCTACCATAATAATACATTGTTCCCATCCATATTTCAAAACTGTCAAATCAGTATACATTCGCCCTGAAAAAGGAACGGTCGTTCTGAAACCGGTCGGATTTACTCAAATACAAAAGTAGTTCAAACAAAGTTAAATTGTTTCATTTATAAAAATTGTTATTTATTGCTAGGAAGTTTAATTTGTAGAACTCCATTATAATTTAACACTTTTTCCATATATTCAGAAATATAATTATTCAATTTATAAAAAAAAACTGTTTATCTACATTTATACCTAAACAAATTGTGCAATGTGATTATTATTACGTATGACGGCTTCTGAAGGCATTATGAAACATTATGATACAGTTTAATAATGCCTTCAGAAGAATAATTGCTCTGCAGAACTTCTTTATTATTTAAATGTCCGGGTTTAATTTTCCCCTTAGGAAAAACTAAACCCTTTCACACACTTCCCAAATGATCATCTGGTCAATCCACGTTATGCAATTGCACTATATAAGTATTATAATTACAAAACAATACAAGAACAACATGTCAACCTACCAGAGACCAGATGGGAAAATAATTCACCGACTCCAGATATTTTCATATCAGAGGGTTCGGCTCTGTGAAATTCCTAATTGAACCTATAAATCCTACTGATCCCACAATATAAATATTTAAAAAATCTTTTGTAATCCTACATGTATTTAAAATTACCGATTTTTGCATTTTTATATATAAATTCTTTGACAAATCTATTAAAAATAATATTATTAAATGTATGAAAAAACTTAGAAAGATAAGTATTATAATGTATAAAACATATTATATAATAATAATATATAGGCACTTGCAGACGAGTTTGGTTAACACTACCTTGAAGTACAAGTATCTACCTAAATAAATAAAAAAATCTAATGTGTGTTGTCACAAAGAATGGAAAAACCTCAATCCCTCAAAGACAATAATTATCCAGAATAGTTTTGGATCATCATCTTCGAACCTTCAATGCACTGAACACCGGATATCAAGTCATTCAAAACCCTATCACTATTTCTATCTCAGTAGGTAGGTGGGTACTTTTCGTTCGTTGAAAAAGAAAAATAACATTACCGAGTTTCAAGTAACCAAAAAATAATTGAAAAACTTCTAATTTCACCACTATTACCGGAAAATATTGCTTGTGCAATGCCTGTTAAAAAGGGACAGCATTCCCACCTGATATCAACGCAAAAAAGGTTGTAATGCGATTGTTATTTGAGTCGTTCAATTTCTATATCCGCTATATCAACTTTCAGTGATTCGGAGAAAACTGTAAAAAACTGTCACATCTCTAGCGTAAATAAAAAATGCATTTTATTTTTTTAAACATTAACAGCCTTACTAAAAAACCCAGTGAAAATTTTATTCAATTGACAAATGGCCGCGGATGTGAAAATATTACTAATTAAAAATTTGTTCATAGAAAGAAATACACATTGTTTCCACGGCCTGAGAGGGTAGTTTATCTCTGTTTTAACGATTGATGTCCGAACGATATTTGTAATTTTTCCATAGTATTTTGAATGTTCTATATATTTCTTATTTTTGAAGGTGTTGTAAAAACAAATACCATTTATGAAAACTAGATAAAATTAACTTTTAGATTTGTGTATTTGAAATACACTTTAGTTTTCAAAAACTGACATATTTTAAGATTCAAACTCGGAAATAAATGGAAAAAAAAAATTTTCAGTAAATTATAACCATGTACGACGTTGTCAGATCGTTAAGCATTTTAACAGCGTGACCAAGTAAGAAAGCTTATTGGTAATGAAACGTGTTTTAGTGTATACGGGGTTTATTTATGTTATTGCAATAACACAGTTAATCGGTCGCGCTGTGGTTTTTTTTTAGTAAGGCTGATAATGAATTGGAGTAATATACATTCGAAAAGTGTTCATTTTTCAATGTGCGTCTAGAAATATTTAAGTAATTTAAATAAATAAAGTGGATATAGCGGATTTTGTTACTCACTTCGTAATTTATATGGAATGTAGAGGCTTTAGAAACTCAACTGACCTGAGGGGCTTGTTTCTACACCCGCCATCTTGGCAAAATAACTGCTCGTGATTGGTTGAATTCTGATATGGCGGGTTTTGATAAAAACTTCTTGGATGATATAGCGGGTTTTGTTTCTCACTCGCAGCTTTTTGGTTTTTGATCATGATAATGGAGGTTTTGAAACTCAATTTTAGATCAGTCTTGTTCCTCGCAAAAATGTGAACAAGATGTCATACTCAGATCATTTTGTCAAAAACTTGGATATGGCGGGTATTGAAATTATAGGACTATTTTTTTTAATTAACATATATATATTTTAAACTTTTTATATGCCTACCCATCGTCCCAAATGTTAAGACATCTTGTACCATAAAGGTGAACGTCCATCTTTCCGCGCCGGCCGCATCGCACGCACGGCACGTACCAACCGCCGGTATTTGCCGATAGTGGGCGCAGTGCTGTACTAATTCATATAAAGATATAGAAATATCCGTTGCGTGCCGTGCGTGCGTTGCGGCCGGCGCGGATAGATGGACGCTCACCTTAAATGGATGATTAATCAATCATACATTATATTTAATGAAAATGAAAATTTTCGTATATATTTTAATTTTTGATATGTATATCAAAATAGCGTGAAGCTCCAAGAACGCCGTTTTCTTAACACCGTCCTGCTGGTTACTCGCTTGTCCACCCGCCGAGCTCCTGCATTACAAAGCAACATTCGTATCGGCATCCGTCTAGCATTGTCACTGGGGCCTGCCACTCGCGCCGAGATAGGATATTGTTAGCTCCCATGTGGGTGGGCACCTTTCCTCACACTTGTGTTCCCCCGATACCTCGATACGGATCGTGCCTGGTGCAGACATTGTATCAAATACACACTGACGGTTCGTGGCCATTCCCAATGGAGCCCATATCAGAGTTTAGAGAGGAAAATAAACTAGCCCATCAGGGAAAGAAGAACAAACGAAGTTTCACGAAACGAGGAGGTGGCGTGACTGTCTGTAATTTGTCAATAAATGAATCTGACAGTATACAGGCAACTCGCATTGTAAATTGTAATATCACTATTTAATCCTTGAAATAATATTCCTTTTTTTTTACGATGGAAAATTTCTGGCTGCGTAAAAAACGTCACTACTAATCCGAAATCCGAAAAATAAAAAAGTTCGGCCTTGCTTCCAAAATTTAATATTTGGTTGCACTATTTTAGTTAAGACACTTTTACAAACGTTTTAAAATTTATTTTAATTTCAAACTTTATGAGTAAAATCTCAAATTATAATATTTAATAACATGAAGCCAATATTAGAGAAAATCAATCGAAAATTTTTCTGTCTCCAAATTTTCGATTGAGTTTCGCTAATATTGTCTTCATTTAATTAAATAAATTTTTATAATTTATCCATCTCACTTTTTTTTAGCTCCTCTATGCTATGTGGTTCGGATAAAAACGACTATTCTGATCCTGCGCAGAAAAGTTCCACAATAAATTGCGCTGCCCTTTTATAATAATAACGTAGTATTTATATAGCGCAGTTTTGTGTCATTTCACTTCAAGTGCGTTGCTTTACTTTAGCGAACATTAGTTTTCTGCCTTGTGTCTGGTTATTTCAATGTGCGCTCTTCAGCAGTCAACGTACGACTGATGTACGACATCATCAACGTACGACTGATGATGATGACGTAGTATACTCAAAGCATTCTTAAACTCCCCCGGTGCCAAAAATATCGTCTCTTGGTATGCCTCCAGCTCGTCAAATTATGTTTGTTATATTTTACGTTATATAAATTTGTACATCTATATTGTACGGCCTGTAAGGGCCGGCAAGAAACTTTAATAAATGCAATAAAAATTTTACGCAACACCAGGATTTACTTAAAAAAATTTATTTTGGTCTTTTAACCTAGAAGATAAATTATAATTAACTAAATATCCGAAGACGAAATGAACGAACACATCAATCGCAGTGCTTTGCACATTGCGTGGTAATAATTCTTCAACGCTGCAAATCCATGGGTCTGGCTAAGAAGCCAGACCCATGATTTTAAGAAACAAATCTTTTAAGAATAAAAACAAATTTTTGAGTAAAAAATCTCCGTTCATTATAATATATCTTCATTTTTAATAAGCTTTGCAAATATTTGTAAAAATGCATGAAAAGCGATAAAAACCGTCATATTTTTTTACTGAACAGCCACAATGTAAAATAATATTTCGTGAATCCAATAATAATTTATTTTTTAACATTTTTCGCTTTCATCCGAGGCACACGATGTTATCTGAAAGTAACACCCGGCAAATTTTAGTACAGCAGGGTGTGCCGCACCAAAATACGAATATTTAGGCTCTAGAGATACGTACCCCTTGACAGTTCGACAGAAAATTGGTTGTACGAAATATTCCTAAGAATTATCCGACCATAGGTGCATTCTGGATTCTGCTCCTACGGGAGCAAATTTTTAGGTAAGAAGTTTTAGTGGTGCGCTGTTCGAAATGTTATTATATTTTGTGTTTATATCGTTTGTCTTTGTTACTATTTGGGAGTTCGCTGCAGCTACAGTTCATTGAGAAAACCGCCACTGAGCACACTATATACACACTGTGAAGCAGGAGCCGGTATTTTCTCCACATATTTAAATAATTCAATCGATATTCTATTGTGCAGGCCAGTGGCATTTCTATTTATAATACTCGCTTTTGCGCGGTCATATATTTATTTCTCCGTTGCAAAATGAAGAATTCTTGCCGATTTGGAATGTTGGGAGGGTGTACAAATGGCACTGGTTTTGTTTATTGCTTAGCTGTGTATGAATGTATTACTAGATGTTTAAATATTTTATTACTAAAAAGCACAATTCTTAAACATTGTGTTAAGAAGTATAGACGTATATGTATACAAAATCGAGCGTGTTTTAGAAAACCCCTCATGCCACAAAATGCAAACTTTATAGAAGGCTAAACATTAATATCTCCATTCAGGAGGCCATGAGGAAAATACATTCCCCCAAGCCCTTTTTCATCTTTGGAGATACTGGGTGGATGGTCTGAGTGCTAGGATAAAGTGTTAGTAGTAGAAATCGGGGGGTCAATGGGTCCAGAAGTGACGGATGTATGAATTCATCCCTCCCTCCACGGTGCAAGGCGACTGGTCGAGACTGTCTTGGCTGGAGTAGCCAAATGGTCTCTCTCAATCAGTCTCTCCCAATTCGCCCTGCCACGCAGTAAGTGCGCAGACGCATCCGCCGCCAAGACCTCGATAAACCTAAACCTTTGAACTAGGGCACCCCTGCCAAGTCACCAAACGTAGCGTAGAGCTTGGAGTGACCTGTGTTAGAGGCGCTGGTTATCAAAAAAATGTTGGTTCCCGGGGAGGCGGTACTCATACCCGTACCCAAACCCACCTCCCAAATTGAAAGTGGTTACATATTTTCCAAAATTTTGAAGTAAAGTATTCCAAATCTGTTTTTTTTTTTTTTTTTTTTTTTTTATTTATTTTAGAGAAAGTTGACAAAATAAATAAAATAATACAATAATAAGATGTAAATTATGCCAATTATGAACTTTCCACTGATGATAGAATAATAAAGTGTGACATTGTAAGGGTATTTGTTTATAATTATGCGAAATGAGGGTTGAGTAATTTCGTCTACGGTCGAAATAACCTAAATAAAATCGAATAAATTTAGTTTTTAGTACACAAAATCCCTGGATCAGCGAAAATTACTTTGTCATATTGACTTTTCTTCGTGAAACTGAAAAGTATCATTTCCAAAAAATGTGACTTGAAGGGTTTTACCAAAACACAATAAAAACGATGTATAATACAACTTTATAAGAAGTGAAATGAATATGCAGTTTTAAACTATCTTTAGTAATTAGTTATAAGAATATTTGCCTCTTTTCAGATGTAAAAGCAATGAAAATATTTTGCAAAAATATATCAAAAAAATTTTTTGAAAAATTTTGTTGTAGTTAGTAATAATTTTATTCATAAAAACAATATTTGAAAATCAGAATAATATAACGCATTTGTACCTCTTTCAAGAATGATAGTAAACGCCCCGGAAAGAAAAAACCACCATGCAGAAACAAAACATTGTTTGAAATTGGTGTAGCTCTGTTTAGTGGTCATATCCAAAAAGACAGGATCTTTCCAACATTCCCAACATTCTTTCGCATAAAAAATGGGAATGTCGTTATAACGTCCTACTAGGGATAGTTCAGTTAGAAATGTTATGCCTATCACCTAAAAAAACGACAAAATTGCACAACCACTCTCGGAGCGATGACATAACCTACTTCTGCCACATAAAATAAATTGATCCAATAAAAAATGACTTCGAACTCTTAGAGATATAACATTAAAGTGCTTCAGATCACTCGCTATCGCTGTTCAAAAGAATTCCACACAACCAATCTACCATTATTTATAATCTTATGAATAAAATGTAACCACGCGTAAGCAATCAATCTTTGTCTTAATGGTGTAACTCATATTATATTCCTATACTACAGCATTTTATCGACAAAAAAACATACACAGCGGGCACGTCACATCCAATTACCAACTCTCTACATGGAATATTTAAGTCTGTCTATTCAATTAGGAAATTGCCGATTTAGTAATTCTAAAGTCAGTCACCTTGTTAAAAGTTTTATGTCATTCAAAATTCATAATTGGTGTATTTCACATAAATTAGTACAGCTGGACAAGACCTTGGCCAAGCCCGTCTGGGTTGGGCGGTCAAAATTACTTAGGTACATCCTACGCAAGATCTAAAAATAATGGTAAGGTGTGTGCTTAAGTACCGTTAACTGTAAAGCCATTACACTTTTAAATAAAATTGTATTGTCAAAACAACTTTGTAAAACATCACTATTTAATCAAACTTATCAACATGTTTCAAAAGGTTTCTTCGCCAGGATAAGCTTAATATTAGTAAAAATAACAAAAGACAAACAAGAATACACAAGCATAGACAAATAAGAACTATAGACAAAAATATTAGTTCTTATTTGTCTATGCTTGTCTATTCTTGTTTGCCTTTTGTTATTTTTGCTAATATTAAGCTTATCCTGACGAAGAAATCTTCGGTATCGAAACATGTTGATAATTTTGATTAAATAGTGATGTTTTACAAAGTTGTTTTGGAAGAAGTACAATACAATTTTATTAATTTTGTAGATAAATAAGAACTAATATTTTTGTCTATAGTTCTTATTTGTCTTTTGTTATTTTTACTAATATTAATCTTAACCTGACGAAGAAACCTTTGGTTTCGAACATGTTAATTGTTTTTTTGAACAAGTTATTTGTTTTCATTTAATGAAAATCATATTAATTTATTTTGTGTTATTTTCATAACTTGTTTAAGATAATAAACACAATTAAATAACTTTGTTTCAATTCCACTTTATTATTTTTTAATCCAACCGGTTTCGGTTCGTACTGAACCTTCCTCAGGGGTGAATAAAAATATATTGAACATAATACAGAAAAACATGGTATTTATAAGTAAAATTAGAAGAGGGAGACAGAATATCAACTTAGGTGGGGGCGATGAGGGCGGTGTCTAAGAGGGAGGGGTGAACGTGGGTGAGGGTAATGGAAATATTTTAAAAATCGGGGTGTTAGACAAATCTAATTGTTTATTAAGTAAATTGGTTTTATTTATTTTTAATGACTTTTTTATTTCAAGGGCTTCAAGATTATTAAGGCGTAGACCTATCCCATTTCTATGCAATACATCTATCCCGGAAGCTTTATTAAATGAGTGATTTTTATCTATTAGGTGGGAGGCGAATTCTGAAAAACCTACACTGTTTAGACATCTTAAGTGTTCGACCACTCTTGTTTGAATGTTTCTAGCCGTTTTACCGATGTAAAAGGCCTCACGTGCTCTGTGACAAAGAGGTAGAAGCTGTAATTCTAACTTTTTAATTTTTTATTTATTTATTAATACATTTTTGTAACGTGCAAAGGCACAATTATTCATAGAATACAAAAATATGTAAAAAACAAACCAATTCTTCAAGCTGCCAGATAAAGAAACAAAACTAACAAACTACGGACAGAAAGAAATTAACGAAAAAGAAATAAAAGAAAAGGTTTAAAGTTAATTACCATAAAATATCATGTAGGCAATACCAGTTCTTGGGTATACCTGGGATAGTTAAGGTATGACAGACATGGAGATGACGACATCAAAGCGTTACGATGTGTATATATTCAATGATTTAAAATGTATTATAATAACTTTAATCCAGATATGGTCAAAGCTTTGTAAAGTAAGACTAGATTTGAATAATATTATAGTACGACAATATTCCCTGATTGAGGCATCCCAAAAATTCATGACTTAACATTCTGGTGGAGTAAAGAGGTATAAAAAATTTGGTATTAAATGATCCAAATTTATCGACCATAAATATAGTGAGCTAAAGTGTGCTGAAGTAGACATTTTCGACGATAATTTATACAGTTTCAGGAGAAATATCCTGCTATTGCTCGAAAAGTTTTTACAGAATAAGTCAACCAATTATTCATCCTTATGAACTTAACAACTCTACCCTTACCTCTGTCGAAGAAATTAGTGACTTGGGCATAACTTTCGCCTCTAAATTAAACTTTATATCCCATATAAACTCAATCTATAATAAAGGTATCAAAATGCTTGGCTTCGTTCTTAGAAATTCCAGAGGTTTCAAGAATATTTCAACTTTAAAAATTTTGTATACATCCTTAGTACGTAGTCAAGTTGAATATAACTCCTCGATCTGGTCTCCCCATTTTAAAATTCATTCAGATTCAATCGAAAAAATTCAACACAAATTATTAAGACACATTAATTTTAACCTCGGTATTCCCATTGAAAACATAAATTATAATTACTTGATGAAAGAATTTAATTTACTAAGACTATCAGATCGAAGAATTATATCCGACTTAATATTGATGTTCAAAATTGTAAATGGTAGAATAGACAGTCCTGATCTAACTAAGCTCATTGAATTTCATATTCCCACGAGAACTACTCGTTCTAAAATCCTTTTTAAATGTAACAATAATCGGACCGAGTATACGAAACACTCACTTTTACCTAGGTTGCATGAAGTTACTAATAGATATGCAGATGTGATAGATCTATTTAACTGCACGGAACATAGGTACAAGACGCAATGAAAATCTAGTCTCTTTCAACGGAAGCAATCTTCCGAACAAGCCCTCCATTGATATGCTTGGTGTAACCCTAAGTGACCAGCTCAGGTATGGGGGCTCCATCGAAGCCAGAGTAAAGTTAGCCTCCCAAAAACTGGGCGTACTGTACAGGGCCCGCAGATACTTTAATAGTACACAACTGCTAACTCTGTACAAATCGCAAGTGCGCCCCACGGTTGAATTTGGCAGCCACCTCTGGTCTGGAGCTCCAAAATACCTGAAAAATACCCTCGACTCTGTGCAGAAACGGGCGGTCCGTTTGATAGATTCTCCCATCTTAACAGACGGATTGCAATCTTTAGAGCACAGGCGTCGGGTGGGAATGCTATCCTTGTTCTACCGGTATTACAATGGAAGATGCTTCGAGGAACTAGCATCATTGATCCCTTCGGCACCGGTGCATAGTCGGGAAACACGCCAAACGCGTGCCCAACATTTGTACACAGTTGACATTTGTCACATGAGAACGGGTCGTTTCTTCGACTCGTTCTTGTGTTCAACAGCTCGGCTGTGGAATGATTTGCCGGCCTCTGTGTTTCCTCCTTCCTACAACATGGGTCTCTTCAAGACCAATGTTCATTCCTTCCTCTCCTCAAAAAGACCCTCCACACAGCATCCCAGATGACATAGGCCCTGAGGGAAATTATTTTCCTCAGGGCCTCCTGTGTGGAGTTAATGTAAAAAAAAAAAAAAAGACGGCTATGCTATCATATTTTTTTAATCACTATCAATTTTATTTGTATTATAGATTTTTGCATGTAAATGTATCTCTGGTGTCACTTCCCAATGTATCGTCACAATTAACTGTTATACATACACTGTTTTACCATTACTAATATTTTGAATATGAATTTGTGACACGTAATTAATGTTTATGGCACACTTATGCCGTTTGTATTATATAAATAAATAAAATATGAAACAATTGGGCTAATTACACTACTTTTCAAATTGCGTGTCTCTTGGTAAGGTGTGTCATTTGTGTAAATTGATTTTTTTGGTGTTTTGTAGTAAATATTATGTATCCGTTAACTGAGTAATTTTTTGTACCTATTATGTACAATATCTGAGTTTTCACAACTGGGTTTTTCTCATGTACGAATGAGTATAAGTTAATTTCTGTACGAATTGAGTATAAGTTTAAAAAAATATCGGTACCTATATTAATAACAGAATTGACGAATAATAAAATTTTTGGATATTTTAAATAAGAAAATATTTTTTGATTTACCTGCTATTAACGTGTATTACCGTTCAACTGTGCAAACTAAATATAGTCGAGGTATAATGTAAAAACATTAATAGGATATTGTAATTATGCACAATAACCACCGTAACATTACCTACATAGTGTGTGGTGAATATAACAGGCCTTATTTGAGATGAAAAACATTTATTGAACTCGTTTGTAAATCCGAGTGTTAACCAAGAATCGCAAAAAGGTATGAAATAATTCACGAGTGCTTAAAAAGATAAACAATCTTACCAACTAGAACCTGCATTTGCAAATGGCAACTTGTTGAAACATTGCGAAAAGAACTAAGAACTTATAAATTAAGTATTAAAAAAAACGATAAATCAAAAGTAATATTTTTCGTCGCAGTCTTTAATGTGAAACACGACACTAGTCAAAATAGGTGACTACGAAGCAAGTAACGCTAATTAGCGACCTGAACTGCCTTCCAACCATGAAATATAACAAGTACATTAATTTATTATTACTAAATTTATGTGCAGGATTTCTTAACTGCCGGGTTACTGCCAATTATAGTGCTTTAAATTAATTGCATCCTAGACTAGACGGGTTTCCATCACGATTATAGTTACCAAATTCTTGAAAGCTAACGTATTCAGAAACCAAAATTCTCAAAGAGCAACTTTCCGGAAATCAAATACCGAAAAAAGCTCTTTAAAAATACTCCATCTACGAATTTTTCGTTTATTTTTTGGGCTGAGTAGGTACATACAGTTACATACATAATTATATAACACATAAGACAGTTATAAAAAAATAGTGATTTGAAAATAAACATTACGAACCTAACAACCTATCTAATCTAACGCAATAATAAAATTGTTTCTCTATTCCATAAATTTAGGGTGAACCAAAGCAGTTATGCCAGCTAACGCCCAAAGTCTTTTTGAGGAGAGGAAGGAATGAACATTGATCTTGAAGAGATCCATGTTGTAGGAAGGAGGAAACACAGAGGCCAGCAAATCATTCCAGAGCCGAGCTGTTGAACACGACCCGTTCCCATGTGACAAATGTCAACCGTGTACAAATGTTGGTCACGCGTTTGGCGTGTTTCCCGACTATGTACCGATGCTGTTCCTAGTTCCTCGGAGCATCTTCCATTGTAATACCGGTAGAACAAGGATAGCATTCCCACCCGACGCCTGTGCTCTAAAGATTGCAATCCGTCTGTTAAGATGGGAGAATCTATCAAACGCACCGGCCCGTTTCTGCATAGAGTCGAGGGTATTTTTCAGGTATTTTGGAGCTCCAGACAAGAGGTGACTGCCAAATTCAACCGTGGGGCGCACTTGTGATTTGTACAGGGTTAGCAATTGTGTACTATTAAAGTATCTGCGGGCTCTAATATATATAGGTACTTATACAGGGTGTTAAGGGGCGTACTTGACTTTAACCAGTGATTCCTGACATTATTTGGACTTAAAAATGTGAATGAAATTTTGGTCACCGGTGACGTTTTTGAAGACTTTTTTTTTCATTTATTTTTCTTCAAAATCAAACAAAAAACGAATTTCTTCCGCAAGTCATCACTGGTCACTCAGCCGAGTAACCGACCAACCCCTAACCCTGCCTCCAACTGCCCAACACCTACCATTTTTGTATGTTTTTGTAGAAAAAATAAAATAAAAAAACATCAAAAATGTCAAGGGAGACCAAAATTTTATTTACATTTTTTACTTCAAATAATGTCAGGAGTCACTGTTTAAAGTAAGTCAAGTACGTCCCTTAACACCCTATATACATTTTGTCTACGACCGCATGTTTCATTATTATTCATTTTCTCAGCACTGGAATGAGATACGGATTTGAATTAATGTCTATATAGGGAAGTTTTTTTAAAATACACAATTTGGTGTACTTCAACTTGACTTCTCTGAGGTCACGAATAGTAAAATTTTCCGAAACTCAATCGAACTTTTAATTGTATCATACTTCGACTAAGAACTACCAAAATTATCTTCATTTTCTTAATGCACATATTGAAGACTGCTATCTTCAGATGCTGTCGACGTAGAATACAGTTAAAAGTGACCGAATCGGATGTAGACACCCTAGCTCGGTTGGTAGAGCACTTGCCATGTAAGCAAACGGTCCTGGGTTCGAGTCTCAGAGGTGCCAATATCTTTTTCTGATTTTTCTGTCACCAGATTTTCGATTTAGTTTCACTAATATTGTCATCATTTAATTAAATACTTCAATTTGAAGTTTAATTCATAAAATTTATAATAAAAAATAAATTAGTAAAATTTTCATTTAAAAAATCAGGAACTCTACGTACTGGGAATCAAAATTGAACACCGCTCTAATTGGGCTTCAATTGCAACACGTTAAAATTCCGAAGTCCGTGCTATATTTTGCATCTGCCTGATTATGGATACTGTAACGCTCTCCGAAACGTTGGCTAAAGAAAGAGTTGAGCACCGCGTGGCATATTACCCCAAAAATGGATCATGATAATCCATGGTATGAGTTCGAACATTGTCCACGATATTTTGTTGTGTTCTTCGAGGCACGATCCGAAGAATCCATTCATACCTTAACACGGGCATTAGCCTAGTATGGTAATCAAGAAAAAAAAACATAAAAGTGTATTTTCAAAAATTGTATGAAATAAAAAAAAAATAAAAAAATAAATAAAAAAGTTTAATTTTCTTAGAGAATTTTTTTGTGAACCTTTTTTTATTTTATTATATAATAAATTTTTATAATATAATTTTTCGTCAATTTTTTATTTACCATACTAAGCTATTGCCGGTGTTATGGTAGTCAGACATGAAATAATTAATAGAACTAAAAAAATATTTTTTATGTAGATAATAATAATATATTTTTATATTATAATAATAATAATATATTATAATAATAATATATTCAAACGTGGATTGACCAGATGATCATTTGGGAAGTGTGTGAAAGGGTTTAGTTTTTCCTGTGGGGAAAATTAAACCCGGACATTTAAATCTGGTGCGTAAATAAAAAATAGAAACAGATAATAAAACGCAAGAAAGAGGAAAAGAAGAAACATATTTAAGGGTAAATAAAACAAAATACAAACATACAAATTAAAAGTAAGCTGAAATATAAAGAAAAAATATTCTTTACTTTTTTAAACTAATAAATATGAATACGTACTTAAGCGTCGATGACACAGGGCTAGTTTACAAGCTACTATCTGGTAAATCACTATCTGTTAGTAAACTCGCCCAGTGTCATCGTGTCACTTGCTAACTAGCAGCAACTAGCAGATTGTTGACAATCTACGAAAAAAAGTTGAAAGGTCGTCAACTTTACTCGCCTACACGCTTGCTCCGCTTGCTTGTGATGGTTTATTTACGTTTCCAACATGGCTTCCGATAAACAGCTGACTTCGACCTCTCAAAAATCTGAAGAATTAGTTCACGCAGGCGTCGTTATTCTTGTTACTGGCGCTAAAAGCGACCTCAGTTTCCTACGCTTCTGAGCGAGTGGACAGTTTTGTGTGTCATCATGACAATCTCAGTCGCCGATTTACCCGCTTTTAAAACTTAGTAGATAGTAGCTTGTAACTCGCCGTGTGTCATCGAGGCTTTAGGAATACTCAAGCAAGTAGATTATTTTGTGTATTTGGAAAGTATATTTTTGAGTAAAGTATTATTTATTCGGCGTTACATTGTTACACGTTCCCTCCCCATTTACCTTCCAACCTTCAAAACATACTCCAATTGGGGATACCATAGTCGCACTGGCTACTATGGCAAGTAGTTGGGACTCTTGTGCGGTATTCACATAAAAAATATAAATCTTTTTTCCCCTAATTTAACTGGACTTTTCCGAACCTAAAAAGGCGAAATATATGTAGTGGCTTTTGAGATAGCATTTTTTCTTATATTTCGGCCCCGAGGAAAATAATTCCCCCCAGGACCTATGTTATCTTTGGGAATGCTGTGTGGATGGTTTTTTTTATTAAAGGAAGTTCTGGGAAGAAAAAGGGTGTGAGGGGTAGGTAGGAATCTGCCATTCACTATTTCCAGGAGTGACGGACGTATGAATCCATCCCTCTTACTGCGGTGCAAGATGATGTTCCGAAAGAGTACGGCTGGAGAAGTCAGATGGATTCACTCCACCGTTCTCTACCGATCCGGCATACCATACCATGGTGGGCAGACGCATCCGCCGCCAAGACCCGGACAAACTCACCCCATAGTTAGACTGGTTAAATTCCATTAATAATATCGAAAAAACTCGCTACATCAATTGTGCCTACATAATTATTGCACAAATTTGTAAAATTGTTGACACTTTTTAATTCTTATTATACAGCGCAAACGTCTATGCGCAATATAAAATATGTGACTTTATTTGATTAAGTTAAGAATTTAACTATCAGCGTGCGACTGTAATTTACAAAATGTAATGGGCAAACGATTAATCGAGATAATATTTCAGTACAATCTGGAATCCGGGTGAAATGCAGGTTCATAGCAATGAATTAATTCAGGGGTCAGTTAGGTTAATCAATGAATTATCATATAACATTCACATAAACAACTATGCCAGGTCTGAATTCAGCATCTCGTATCTAGAAGGAATCCAATATAGTCCAGTTAAGGAAGGAGTTGTAGAGTGCGTGAGCAGGAACCTAAGCGATTCCTTCAGGACTTGTTTAGGGTGCTTAGGGTGTAAACATATTAAAAGTCCTGACCTGAGTTTCCGTTTATATCTCAAAAACGGTGCGTTGCAGAGGAAAACTTTTTTAGAATAAGTAAAAGCTCATTAAATTATCTACAACTTTTATTCTATACGTAATTTTGGAAATCCCAGCCGTTTTTGAATAATTATTTTGTGGATGAACAACGCTTGCAAGGACCCTCACGTCCAAAGAGGATGAAAACGTGAATCCATATACATAAAGTTGAGAGTGTAACATGATGTTATTGACAACAGTGATAACATTGAGGTTTATAATTTTATGTACTTAATCTAACGAAATAGAATAAAATAACAATGAGATTATCATCATTATCATTATAAATTTTAAAATCATTATAAAATTTAAAATTTTCAAGTTATATGTTTTTTGTCTACTTTATTTAATAACTGGCTTTAAAGTGTGATCACACATATTATTAAGCGAACAAACAAAAGTTGTGCGTCAGAAATACAATGAAAACATATTACTTGAAAACAGCTTTTTTTTAAATGACGAAATTTTACGAAAAAACTTAAAAGTGCTGTAAATATTTACTGGTAAGAGATTTATTTAAATATGTATATATATATTCAAAAAGTTAATTAAATTATTTACAACTTCTTTCACATGTATTTCTTTCTGGGATGAATATTTTAGATGATATGAAGGAATGTTTGATGAAAAATGTGAGGTAAAATGATTTTTTTCGAAAATCTTGACATTTGTGGAGCGTATAACTCAAAAACGGCTGAGATTTCCAAAATTACGTATGGAATAAAAGTTGTAGATAATTTAATGAGCTTTTACTTATTCTAAAAAAGTTTTCCTCTGTGACGCACCGTTTTTGAGATATAAACGGAAACCCGAAAATCAGGACCTACCCCCCCCTCCCCTCCTAGCTCACCACCTAGACGTCAGGACTTTTAGTATGTTTACACCCTAAGCATCCTAAACAAGTTTCTGAAGGAATCGCTTAGGTTCCTGCTCACGCACTCTACACCTCCTTTTGGACCATTCATTTACTGGACTAATAGCTAAAATACCTATGTGTTATATATGAATTTATAAATAAACTTGTAATAATAATAATAAACGATACTTGATAGCGAAATTAAAATAGATTGATTATTTCAGCTTCGCCCGAATTATAATAAGCATTTTTGATTTTGAAAAAATGGGAGAATTTTACTGTATTATTTTTTTAAAGTTAAAAATGACGCTAAAAAGCTACACACATAAATGCAATGTAAAATAGTATAGTATCTACTATTTTACAACATTGTACACATCGCCAGGAGTCACTGTTCGTGAAATTTATTACTTAGAAAATAGTCGGTAGGTACCATTTTTTTAGGTAATTAGTTTCTCAGAGGAGGATCTTAAGAAAATAAATCCCCTCGGGGCACGTGTGGGGATGCCGTGTGGAGAGTTTTTTTAGGAAAGGAAGGAGAAAAAGTTCTAGTTCTAGGAAAAAAAGGTATGAGGAGTGGGTAGGAATTTGGGGGGTGTGTCCAGAAATGGCGAACGTATGAATCCATCCCACCTACACAGGTGGTCCTAGAAAAACTTCACCGCGAACCCGTGCACCCCTACTAAGTTACCTACCAAACGTAATAAACAAATCACTCACCTGTTGATATGTGGCAGAGTGTTATCCAATAAATAGTTACAGTGGCGGCGATATCTGTACCCGCCTTCCAAATTGCCTAATAATCTGTTTTTAACAACCATTTTTTTAGGCATTATAATATGTAGGTATAGATTCTGTTTTAACTCTTTCATATAACATCTTACGAAAAATTTTTAACACAATCGAGATTGTAAATAAATAGACAAGAAGTATAAATAAATAGACTCTTTAAAAGAATAAACCTTTTTTGGTTCACTTGGACAGAAAAATTCCATCTCTTTGACGTTAATCGAACCCTCACTATTTGATTCAAAGACAGATACGTAAACCGTTAACCAATACCTTTACTGAAGATAACATCATTACATAACATGTTAGCACTTTTTCCACTTCATAGTTGTTACAGATACATAATATATTATCTCGAACAGACCAAGTAGATAATAGTACTGTATCAAAATATAACTAGCCGTTGGAAACAATAGTTATATTGTTTCAACGTCCAACGCTGTTGATAATAATTAGCGCCAATAGTTGAAATATAATACCTACGTGCGAATATTATTCAACGCAGTCAATGATTCAACTGCAATAAATAAAAAGGGTTAAGAGTTTGCACTTTGTGAGCAACATTACTCGATATTTCAAATGGTCTTTTGGTAATGTTCGTACCTACTGCACGTTTTTTTTTAAATTTATTTTCCCATCCAATACGGCCGATACGCAGCGCCAGGGGACAATCAAATTTATCAACGACAAGCAAAAAATAACCTATTGATAATTATCAATATCGGCCGCCTAACAGCTACGTTTTTTACCTATTGTTTTCAACAGTGTTGGCCTGTTAAATCAAAAGGGTCAAGAGATCACACTTCGTGAACGATATTATACCTAATTTGAAATGGTATTTTGGTAATGTACCTACATACTACACTTTTTTTGGATGTTCCCACCTTGCACTGCCGATCCGTAGCACCAAGCAACAAGTTAATTTATCAGTGACAAGCAAAGTAATGTTTTCAACACCGAAACCAATGACTTCCAACAGTTTCAACTTTCAAAGTTAAGGATTATTATTACGTGTGTGGGTGGGACACAGAGATAATAATAATACAACAATGATCCGGGGAACCACCCGTTAAAAGGGATTCCCTAATACGATTTTGATCTATTTTTTGTTAGTATCGTGTCGATCTCCTATACGTTAAGTTTGATGTTTGATTGTACTGGCTCGCGCGTCTATTATAGTTGCGTCAACGTCGACGTTATTGTCAACAGTTGAAAATCGCCAACGATAGCGACGTTGGCGTTGGATGGAATTATCGTCAACGCCCAGTACTATACAGTAGATGATGACGCCCGTACGCGTAACATCTGCTAAATTCCTTGATGCAAAGCTCTTCCTATATAAAAGTTCTACATTTTATTGCTCCCTTTATTGCTACTTCACATTTTTACGTCGTATCGTTTCTACAAAGCAAAATCGTTATTTATTGCGACTATGACGTTTTTGAAATTACTTATCTTAACGTATTATTTAATGCGACAATATTGCGCAAAAACTTGTCTAGGCGCTTGTCTTTGATGATCGTTGTGATAATCTACTTGCAAGGGAAATGGATAGTCGGTCTGTAAAAGGCCAATTAAAGTTAATAGTAAAAATTAGAGTAATGTTGAAGAATTATTTCACTGTAAAAACTAGATGGCATTACAACAATGAGCAGCTTGTAATAAAATAATCCACAAGACATCAAATCATCCAATTTCTGAAAAAAATTAAGCTTTATATTCTATGATTCATATCATCATCATTTCATTACATAGTATAAAATGAAGTCGCTCAAAATGTATGTGCGCGTTAATCTTTTAAACTACACAACGGATTTTCATACGGTTTTCACCAATAGATAGAGGAATGTTTATATGTATAATATATGTAAATTATATTAGAGAAAAGCCGAGAAATTTAAAGAAAACATATTTTTGTGTGATTTAAAACGGCTGGCGGGCCGTACTATAGTCACTTTTGAAATTCGTTCTACGGAAGAAATTGGAAAATAGATGTCCTAGAGTAAATAGGTATTTGATTTGAATTATTTTATTTGATGAAGTTGCTCAAAATGTATGTGCGCATAGATCTTTTAAACTACGCAACGGATATTCATGCGGTTTTCGCCAATAGATAGAGTGATTCAAGAGGAAGGTTTATATGTATAAAAACATGCTTATTGTAGTAGAGAAACGTCGAGAAATTCAAATATTCAATTCAGACAGCGGGCAGCGGGTAGCGGGCAGGTGGCAAGCGGGTGGTGTGGATTTTATAAAGGTTGGGTAATGGCGTTGTGTTTCGTTAGCCACAGCAACGTGTAGCCGGGTCTGCTAGAATTTAATAAATGTACTTCTATCTCCCAGAAATTTCTTAATAGAACTCAAATATGTTAAATTACTCAATATTACTCAATTTATTACGACAGATGGAAGGGCTGACAGAGATATCAAAAGAAGGGTAAATGCAGGCAACTCTATTAATGGTGGATGGAACGCCGTTGACGCCAACCAAAAACTGTCCAAAGAAGCGAAGTTAGCCGTCCATAATGGAGTGCTGGTACCTACCCTGATGTATGGCAGTGAGGCATGGAACTGGCAGAGGAAGGATGAAAGTAGACTGAATGCTGTAGAAATGAGATCCCCGAGGCGTACGTGTGGTAAAACCATGTACGATCGTGTAAGAAATGTGGAAATCCGCGAAGAATGCAAGGCTGATGTAAGCGTGATGAGTAAGATTAAGAAAGGGACGCTCAGATGGTTTGGGCATGTAGAGCGAATGAACGAGGAAAGGAGTGTAAGGAGAATATATGACGCAAATGTGAATGGAAGAAGAAGTCGGGAACGCCCGAAGAAGTCATGGCACGACCAAGTGAATCAGATACTTGAGTCGGGCCATGTGAAGAGTCGGAATAATAGAAGAGCAAGGATGAGACGATGTATGAATATGAACGAGGCAAGGAGTGTGTGCCAAGATCGAGTTGTTTGGCGGTCCGTCCTCTCTGCCTACCCCTGCGGGGAAACGGCGTGATGTAGTTAGTTAGTTCATTAAACAAATTGCAATTATTATTGGAACACCAATTTAACTAAATCATCCGTAAAAAAAAATACAAGAAAAAATTCCTTAAATCATATGTGCAATATCCTGTGCAAAAAGATCAGGAATATAAAAAATGGAGGTTATTTTGTTTTTTAAATAAAATTTTTAACTCCTTAACAATGGATGTACCAAATTAAATTCTTCCTGTATTTTGTGCAAATAACACACTTAAATATTACATACAATTTTTTTTTTTTTACATTAGCTCCACACAAGAGGCCCCGAGGAAACAATTGCCCTAGGGGCCTATGTCATCTTTGAGGATGCTGTGTGGAGGGTTTTTAAGGGAAAGGAAGGAGAAGAAGATATGGGAAGGAAAAAGGTTTGATAGGGTGAAAAAGGTGGGTAGGAATCTGGGGGTCAGTGTGGCCAGGAGTGACGGACGTATGAATCTATTCCTCACACTGCGGTGCAAGGCGATATGTCGGGAGAATCCGGTTGGAGAGGTCAAAAGGCCTCCCTCAATCAGTCCCCTCAGTCCAATCAGTCTCCCCAGTTGGGCAAATGTATCCGCCACCAAGACCTAGACAAACCTCATCCCATGAACCCGGGCACCCCTACTAAGTCACCAAACGTAGCGAACCACTTGGGGTGACCTGTGGCAGGGGTGTTGGTTGTCCAATAAATGGTTCCCGGGTCGGCGGTACCCATACCCGCCACCCAAATTGTTATAATTATATCATTATTTTATATTGCATATAAAATAATAAGGATAGAGATTCAAAAATGAAAAAAAAAGGAATCTATAAAGTAAAGTGTAATAATTGTGGTTTCTTTTATATAAACTTAGAGAAACTTTGAAATAAGGATAAAGGAACATATGGGATGTTTAAACAATAATAGTTTCTCGGAGTTTGCCAATCATTTTTTGGAGACAAGTCATATTTTTGACTTCAATAGTGGAATTGAGTTCACATTGTAATTTTAAAATTGCTCATGCGGACAAATTGGAAATCTTAGAAATCAGAAGGAGCGTGAATGCGAATTTAAATATCATACTAATACTCGTATTATAAAGGCGTAAATTTTATGGGTGTATGTTTGTTACTCTTTCACGCTGTAAGCATTGAATGGATTTTAAAAATTCTTTCACTAATAGAAAGCTACATTATTTTCGAGTAAAGATTGTATATATTGGTAAGTGCTTGCGTTATGAATAAGCTCTGGCGCTATGAAATTATTTATTATACGCTTACTGTCCGGACGAAAAGCAAAGCGTTGCTAAGTGATTGTTTGACGTGCGCTGTCATTTTGTTATTTTTTGTTTGGGTTACTATGGAGATTCCTTTGATAGTAAAAATTCAAGTACCTATATATAAAATACTAATCGATAAATTTGTAATATTATAATATTATAAATGTCTATACTTATATTAAAAATGCGAAACTGCGCGTGTTTGATTGTTACGTTTTAATAGGTGGCAGGCGAGCTGTTTGAAAAATGAATGTAACGGGTATGGAGGGTGGGAAATGGGGGGTGGAGTGGAAAACCGCCTAATACTATGCGAGCGAAACCAGGGGCAAAAGCTAGTTATCAATAATCGTAAATTGTTATTTTTTTACATTAACTCCACACAGAAGGCCCTGAGGAAAATAATTTCCCTCAGGGCCTATGTCATCTGGGATGCTGTGTGGAGGGTCTTTTTGAGAAGAGGAAGGAATGAACATTGGTCTTGAAGAGACCCATGTTGTGGGAAGGAGGAAACACAGAGGCCGGCAAATCATTCCACAGCCGAGCTGTTGAACACAAGAACGAGTCGAAGAAACGACCCGTTCTCATGTGACAAATGTCAACCGTGTACAAATGTTGGGCAGGCGTTTGGCGTGTTTCCCGACTATGCACCGTGCCGAAGGGATCAATGACGCTAGTTCCTCGGAGCATCTTCCATTGTAATACCGGTAGAACAAGGATAGCGTTCCCACCCGACGCATGTGCTCTAAAGATTGCAATCCGTCTGTTAAGATGGGAGAATCTATTCGCGGACCGACCGTTTCTGCACAGAGTCGAGGGTATTTTTTAGGTATTTTTCAGAGGTGGCTGCCAAATTCAACCGTGGGGCGCACTTGTGATTTGTACATGGTTACCAGTTGTGTACTATTAAAGTATCTGCGGGTCCTGTACAGTACGCCCAGTTTTTGGGAGGCTAACTTTAGGAGACTAATTTATTAAATTTGTTCCGTTTGTAAATTTTGCCCTATTACCCTCTTCCCATTTTCACTTTTCCATTGACACCATTGCCTATGTCTAATATTTATAATTACTTTTAAGTGAATCCTGAAGAAGTGAGCATTGCTCATGAAACATGTCGGTTTTTTAGAAACAATAAACGTGGTAAAAACTAAGTATTCTATTAATTTTGGAATATTAGGTAATGTAAATTTGATTATTTCAGCTGAACAGAGCGATGAGTGCAATAGCGATCAGCCATATGACATTTATAAAATTACATTGAGAAGTGAAAGAAAGTAAGTAAATAATACTGCATTTATAGCACCGGTAACAAGTCACAGGTTTAAACACTGTTTTTTCGCATCAACAATTTGGAGAACTTTATAAAATTTTCATATCATCTCTGTGTAGAAGACACTCGCTCCGGTGAATGGCAAGCTTTGAAATTTTTTTACAGATTTGAAACGTTGGTTGCTAATTAGTTTCAGCTATGTATACTGACCGGAAGAAGAGGAGAATTGGAAGAAAAAATTGAAGATTAGAGATTGGTGTTTTTAATAAATAACACACGTGTGAATTGAGTCGAAATAACTGTGGTTATAAAACTAAACGTAGTTATATACTCTAAATATAATTCAATAACGTCATCTACATTTTACAGTGCTCCAGCTTCTTTTTTAAAGTAGAATTTGTTGTTACAGGCTAAAATATCCATTAAACAGGGTCCTTTGATAAGTGTTTTGCACCGCGTCTTCCTATCTTTAAATTCGTGCACAAAAATCAGCTTAGGTATCGATTATTTTATCTGTGCCGCAGTTCTCGAATCGAACCACGACTCTCTACTAATAAAAGAGCCACAGAACAATTAATTGTTTAACCACGGTATCGGAATGATCTCGTTATCAGGAGCCACATTCCTGAAAAGCATAGTGCTCATTAATGAAACGGATTCCACTTTGTAACGGAGAAAATTCCTACATCTGAGAAACTATTCTCGTTTATTTCTTCGAGGGAAGCAGAATTCTCAAATAAATCCATAATGCATCAGGCTTCAAGACGATTATTATACGAATCTAAAGGAAGCTGCCTTGGTCCAATGCAACCTGCTCCCCGCTCTTCTGGCAAAAGTAAGATTAACCATCAAGATCTCTTTCAATGATTAATTTCATTCATAGTTGGAGAATTTTTGTAATAAATATTTATTCGCATACGGAGGATGTGTCTGGAGATTTATTTCACTTAGACTGCGGCCGCAATTCGACTTTTGTACGTAAAAAGTCGATGCAATAATATTTCCGATGTCGAGTAATAAAACACAGCAAAGATATTACTGGAGAAAGAAAAATCGCGTTTCGATGCCGAAACAAGTTCTGTGTTTTTTGCAATAATTTCAACATTATTTCCCTTTGTCGTCACTCCAACTGAATATAGATTATGTTATATGCAGCGACTCAATCAAAACGGGCAGTTTTAAAATTTCGCAGTAACTGAATTAATTTAATTTCGTGGTTTTGGAATCGTCCAGGGGAGATATGTCACGATCAAGTGAATCAGATACTTGAGTAGGGCCTTGTCAAGAGTCAGAAAAATAGAAGAGTTTATATGAGACGATGTATGGATGTTAATGAGGCAAGGAGCGTGTGCCAAGACCGAGTTATTTGGCGGTCCGTCCTCTCTGCCTACCCCTGCGGAGAAACGGCGTGACGGTCTGTTAGTTGGTTCTAGTAAATGTATATTAGGTTTTTTTTTCATCCATTGTTAATTATTGATTGACCGCCAAGCGATTAAGTACATACCAACCTAAAAAATTATTTTTTTTTACCACAAAATTTTTGCAAGTCCTAGTTTGAAAAGTGTATTACTTTTTTCTTTAATTTCTTGGGGTTAATCTGCGTTTTTTTTTGCCAACATGCATTTGTCAATCCTAAAATTATTATGTAAGTATTTGTAGTAAGTACGCACAGCAAATAATGCTAAATCTATCTAATAATGTGTTTATATAACCTAAAAAACCTATCCCTTTAAATACCCGCGTAAAAATTGCATTAAATTCATAACATTTAGAAGTGAGACTCGTTTGACCTCTCCGACCTGACTCTCTCAAACCACCGTCTTGCACCGCATTCACCGAACACATTGACCCCCGGATTCTTACCCACCCCTCATACCCTTTGCCTTCCTAGAACTTTCTCTCCTTCCTTTCACTAAAAAGACCCTCCACACAGTATCCCTAAGATGTCATAGTCTCTGAGGGAATTTTTTTCCTCAGGGCCTCCTGTGTGTAAAGACGCACTCCAAATGTATATTTGACTGCCTCCGTGGTTAAGGGGTTAGGCTCTTGACTCGCAATCCTAGGGTAACCTAAGAGATCGAATTCCGGCGTGCGTAAATATTTGTTTTTTGATTAATTTGTGCTATTTCACAATTAATTCTTTAAAAAATATATATATATATTTGTGGCACGCTCCAGAACGGAAGATACTCTCAGTATCACCCTGGTTTAAGACTACCATTCAGAATTGAAACAGATCTAAAGAGCCCCACCTTCCTCTCCCTATCTCCTTCCCCTCACAACTACCTTCAGCCTCACAATATACCCCAATTGGAGATGCCATGGTCTCACTGGCTCCAGACAGGAGCATATGGGACTCTTGTGAGGTATTCACATTAAAAAAGAGAATATGGTGACAGAATAACGCTTCAAGAGATATGTTAATTACGTCTTCATTGGTATAAATATTATGCCTTAGTTTAAAATCCTGAACAGCATTTTAAATAATAAGTTGCCTTTCGGATTTATTAGACATTATACTGTGTTCACCAAAAATCTGTATAATATCGCCGACGTTCGCCGTGTATTAATTTAGAAACATCAGTTAAAACGGGTTTAATGACACTATAGAGATAAATGACTACAGATACTAATATCTACAGATTGTATATCGGACGAATATCTACAGCTCATATGTTGGACTAATATCTAGTAGTAGATATTAGTCAGCATTTTGAGCTGTAGATATTCGTACGCACTTTGGTTCTCATAGATATTAGTCCGATTTTTTCAGTTTTTGGAATTCCTGTAGATATTAGTAGACACCTCCGAGATAAATTGACAAATGGGTCTTTAAATTGCCCACCTATACAAATTGAATAAGATATTAAAACAATAAATGGAAGTAATGTTGTCACATTATATTTCCGCGATAGTTCCTAACATCACCTAAGCATACCTAAAATCCAATAAACAATTCTGTTCATGAAGCAATAACACGATGTGGACGACGAAGTGAAGTCCGAAGCGTTGTCACTTTAATAGTTGTATCAAAACTATGAAATTGGATTACTCCGGGTTTACTAAATTATAGGTAATATCCAAGAAAGTTAAGTAAAATATAATCCTAAATGGTGCGAGCACAACCAGTTTTAAACCTCTTGTTTATTTCTATTTATCTTGAGAAAAATTACTTTATTTTAAAAATAAATGTCGCGCTATTCAATACAACTAGGGGCTGTCTGTTTCAACAGAAAAAATCATAAATTAAAATTTCAAGCATCAGTTAAAGTTACAAGGATGTTAAATATGACCACGCGCTGTTTTAGGTATACTTTCGATAAAGTAATAATTGTGGCCAGTCTAAAAAGCACAAATTTCGCGTCATTATGTGAAAAATTTCACCGCATTATTTTTTGGGGAGGCCATACCAAAAACAACTGTCAAAATATCCTGATCAATATTTTTTCTCATCTTTCCAGGATCTGACAGCTTTGTTCCTATAAAAATATTTCTGTGAGTTTTTATAAATAAATGATGACCTATTACAATACGTACGATATTACACGAAAAAATTATAATTTACGTTCCAGTAGTTGTAATACCTCTCTGAATATGATGTGTTAAAAAAATTTCACGACATTTTTGACATGCGATACCGCGCAAAATAACCATATTATTAACTGGGGGTCGAAATGTTTTTGGGTTTCGTTGCAAGACATCGTGGACAAAGAAATTCATTGTTACTATTACCATCTGTACAATGTAAACGTATTTATTGTTTAATTTTCTCTACCGCTTTTGCAATTGGTTTTGACACTGTTTTTGCAAATAAATAAAAATCTTCTCTAATATTAATCATGATTTATTATCAATGTTAAGGCGCGCAATTTCATACTTTACCTCCAAAAACCCTGTCAAATATTTCAAAATGGCAGAATAACTCTAGAGTAACTATCGGTTTACGGGAAGTAAAGTCAAGATTAAAAGTTACATAAACCAGGGGGTTAAATTGATTATGAAACCCATTTTGATGAAATTTAACTATAGCAATTTGTTTACTCTTACCTTTATCGTAGCAAACGTTGAAGGAGATAGTCCCAGGTCGTTTGAATTTAAAACCATGTGTTAAATGGGCGTTTTTCAAAAAAATTGTTCATTGGTAAAAGTCAGTCTCCGATCACTTTCAGGATCAATAACTTATTTTGTGTCGGTTTTAATGACCATCCATATATTTTTTCCAATAAAACAACAAATATATACCTTTATGGACTAAAAATATTGAATGAATCTATTAAAATTCTTTATTATTTTTAAATAATTAAGACTACAGGTCACTGTTTTTGGTATGTCCTACACCTACCGCTACCAGTTAGAGTTCAAAAATTTAACGTTATTTAATGTTATCCTAGTATTTATTTCTAATTATACTAATACGATAATATTGTATTTTCGATTTGAGACCTTAATAAAGATTAATTATCGTCCAAAATAATTTAAAAACCAGATTTTAAGTTGTCCTGCGATATTGCGTATGGCGGAATTTCCGCCTACGTGACCGCATTATTGACTTCTTCCAGACCAAATTTTGCCAAATCGATGCATATTTTCGAAAATAGCATCATTATTTAGTGTATGAGGGCGATCATGTTTGATTTTCGACAGCCAGTTTGCCAAGAGTTTGCAACAGAAGCGGTCGCTCTCAGTTGTGCTAAAAAAATAATCCACCAGGTAAAGTAACAACATGTATTAGACTCTATTTTTTATTAAATTTATTCATTTATTGTTTTGCAAAATGTTCGGTTAGAATAAACAGAAGTTTCATAATTTATTGATAAATACATTTTGAAAAAATATTGACGAGATTTCTTTACTTCTATTACGCTACTGTCTCATGAATGGAACATAAAAGTAACGTAATGGAATTCTAAAGGTTGGTTCACCTGATGGCTCTCTACCTGTATTTTAGTGTATTTTTAAGAGCGTTACAACTTTGTAATAATTTATATTTTGTATGTATCTACATAATGTAATTGCCTTTAGGTATGTGGGTTGGGTGATATAGTATTGAACAAAAAAACACAAAAAAATATTAAAATAAAAAAATCTTCAATGACATATACATATAACAATAAATAAATAAAAAATAAAATCCGCTGGTTCATACAACTTTGATCGAGTTAGAATAAAATGTAGTATGAAACAGTTGATTTTTGTTCCTGTGTGTTTTTAGTTGGTCCTGTAATTAAAGTTGTGTATATTAACGAGTACTTCAATACCCTTTTAGCTTAGTGCCCTAATTCAGGCTATGGTATGCACGTGTAGCCCATTTTTACGTATCTAATTATTTAAGCATTTTGAAAATGTATTTTAATTTAAGGTTCAAATATGCCGTTGAGAACTACAGAAAAATCAAAAAAGGTAGAGAGACAAAATTAAAAACTATCCTGAAAAATATGAAACCTTTAAAAAAAAGAGTTACAAAGACAAAAAAAAACACCAAAAGAAAATCAAAGAGTTAACCGAAGAAGATAAAATAGGAAAAAGAAGACGTTGAAGAGAACAGAAACTAAAACAAAAAGAAAAGAAAAAATAACAAGTGGATTCTCAACCGCGACAATCACGAAATAAAGTATCCGATACTTTTCATTCGTTAAAAATTAGATACAGAAAACTTTTAACAATTTATAATAAGATTTTAAATACGTCTCAACGCTGCCTTAGAGTTCCTAAACGTTACCAAGTATTTCTTTTTGCGCCACCGTCCTGTTATTGCTGTGATTTATTTGCTAAGATTAATTAATATATCTCAAAGAAATTTGTTCTATTTTTTATAGATATAGTTTATGGTTCATTTTAAATTTGTTAAAATTAAACATTTGTAAAACAAAAACCCACATTTGTCTTTCTAGAACGAATAATATATAGTACAAAGTACCAAAAAGTAGCGTAAAAGAATAATTTTATTTAAAAACTTAATATTTAATTCAATGAGCGTAATTATTAATATTTTTTAGAGGACTGGTTGTGTTTTCAATTCGTAAATAAAATTCTTAAATAATTAATTTCTTTTAAATTTCTTTATAAACTTTATAATATAAGAGACGTAAAAGAATTTTTTACCAATAGTATTAAACTTAAATTGCAATTATTTTAAAAGTTTATTGATATTTTCTATTTTAAATACTGATGTCATAAAGTTCATACTTTCTTTAATAAATTGACGTATATTTTTAATCAAAATGTAGCATCTCACATAAGTGGAATTCCTATTACGTCACCGACATCTTTTTTGGAAAACGCCCAAATAATTATTATTCATGTTGATTATGAAGTTACCACCCTTTACCCTATTTGGAATGGTTAAAGTAGCGGACGTCACAATTTTCTGGTCAAACACAGAACAATGTGAGGAATCACTACGGGCCACGCACTTATTGGGGGGGGGGGGGGGCAGAATTGTCATGGAATCACTAATAGGCCACTTGCATGGATTTCATAACGACTTGAAAAAAATCGTGTGGATAGATTTTTTTACAACGATTACGAAAATGTTAGTAAAAATTTTTGGAAATGCACGGTTTTTTATTTTTAAATAAATAAACCCATTATTTGGGCTTGTGACGTCACTACATGAAAATGTCCCGTCTCCAAAAATGTTCCAATAAATTTTTTAAAAATTCCATACTGATTTTTTTTTATGGCAACACTTTGATTTCAGGCGATTTTTTGAATTTGACATTTAACGTTCACTAGATTTATTATTTGTTCTCTGCGACTTTATCATTTGGTTTGACTTTTTGACAGATGTTATGAAGAAAACCCCGTACATTTTACGCTGGAGTATGTGTTTTAGAGGAATAATGGTAGTGGTGCTGATTTTAACAAAATCTGATTTTATAATATTCTTATTATTATTATAATGTACAAGTACAAGTATATTACATTTAATTTAATTAATAAGATGGATCAAGAAAAAAAATATTTATGAGATGTAATACTTTCGGCATGCTTCGTTATTCTCCTGTGTCCTTTCTTGAGGAAAGCGTTCTTTTTTTAAATGATTTTCGGCTATGTAATTATCGTTTTTTCGCACCTATAAAATTATGTCACGTCTTTCCGGTTAATAAAAAGTGGTCTGGTTTTTCGGATCGAAAATTTTCAAAAAATCGCCAGGGTTTCAAAAATACGATCAAAATGTCTTAGAATATTTGCCTAAATCGGAAAAAAAAATTAAAAAATTGATGCAAGTGGCCTATTCGATTAAATATATTCAATTATTTGTTATACCTTTTGGTTTAGCAAGTTAAAAAGCAATTCTTTTGTAATTTAAGTACCGGGTTGCTACCTCCTTCCTTCTTGTATTCATAATATAATTCTTGGTAATAATAATACACTAATATTATATAATAAAAAAATTATATTACACAATAAAAAATAAAAAATTTCATACCATCCAGTTTAATGTAGATCTGAATGTAATGGAATCTTTCAATTCAATTTTCATCAACTTCCCAAAATACCGATATATGTGCATTTTCGCACACGTTATAAAAATTATTAACATACATACAAGAACAATAACAAAAATTTACCAATATTAAAGTTAACTTTGCTTTGTTAGAGCGTGATTATCTGTTTTTTGTCTTGTTTAGACCATATATTTTTTTAACTTGCCCATGCGCTCATTGTGCCATGACAAGGCCCCCTAATTTTCGCTGGGTCTTCTACGGCCCCCTCTGAAAGTCTCAAACGCTCATAAGGGGGCATTATGAGAACCTTATGACGTACACTATATGCGCGTTCAAAATCGACTTAGGATGTGTTCAAAAACCAACTGGGCAATCAAATGTCAACCAATTAAAATCATATAATATACACAAAATATTTGAAAAAGAAAAGAAAAAGCAGGTTAATCATTATCATCATCATTACATAGTATAAAATTAAGTCGCTCAAAATGTATGTGCGCATAGATCTTTTAACCTACACAGCGGATTTTCATGCGGTTTTCACCAATAGATAGAGTGATTCAAGGGGAATGTTTATATGTATAATACATGCTTATTACATATAGTAGATAAAAGCCGAGAAATTCAAATATTCAATTCAGGCAGCGGGCAGCGGGCAGCTGGCAAGCGGGTAGTGTGGATTTTATAAAGGTCGGGTAATGGCGTTGTGTTTCGTTAGCCACAGCAACGTGTGGCCGGGTCTGCCAGTAAAATTAAAAATTGTACATGAAAAAAAAAAATATTTATAAAAAGCGGCAGATATGTGTGCGGGCCGCAGCTTTACGACCACGGGGTTAAAGCTTTTAGTTTTAATTATAGAAAAAAGTTGTAAAGTTTGGAGGCACAAGTTCAGTAGGTACTTGACAAAAAATGGAATTTAAAAAAACTAAGGGCAACTTGATGCAATGATTGATATTCTGTAAGTGGATGTAACCATTGCAAATTTCATCCGCAGAAGTATCAAAAAAGTCAATGGACAAGAAATCTAACTTTCACCGTCTTAATTATTTTCGTTTGTTTTCAAGTCATGTGAAATGTGTAAATGTCAATCATTAATTACAATTTGGTAAAAGCCACAATAGCACAGGTAGAACAAAAACCAATTGCTCAATACCAGATTTTATTAATAACACAGGCCTGCAAATTGACACTTTTTGATTTTTTTTCACCGCAATGGGTGAATCGTATGTATTTTGGTGCGCTGAGTCCAAATATGCCCTCAGTTTTTCTGCAGCCCGTAGGGATTTTCCGCAAAATGAAAATGAAAGTTATGCAAATCCCGCAGTACATATAGGTAAAAATTCATTTTAAAATGAAAAAATATCTATTACTAGTGGTTTATTTACATTTTTAAATAAAATTTGATAAAATAATATGTATATACAATAAGGATTTATAATTCTTTATAATATCTACATCTTTTTCCCTCAAAACTCCGTTTTGAGCTTTTCCGTTTGTGTGGGAAGTCTGGAAGTTCTCTATGGAGCATCACAGGTCTGCAAATTGACATTTTTTTAAAATGGTAATGGGTGAATTATATGTATTTCGGTATGCTGAATCCGAGTATGCTATCCATTTCAACCCATTGCGAAAGGATTTTCCGCAAAGTGGAAATTAAAATATAGGCAGAACCCGTCTTACACTACTTCTGTAGGGAATTTTTAATAGAAAAAAAAAATTATAAAATTATACAAATTTAATTAATTTGAAGTCATAAAATATTTTACTTACATCATGTAAAATTATAAATCTATATAAAATCTGCTTTTTTTAGTTTCGAAGCTTCGTTTTGTGCTTTTCCTTTTGTGGGACGTTATATTAAAATTGTTGAGGTTCACTGGAGTCGCCTACTTGAAACTCGTCATTAGAACTTTTTTCCTGATTCACTTTCTGATAATGGCAAATCGTCTAGGCTTTGGGGTGCTTGTGGTGTAGAATTGCCAGGTCCGTAAGGGACTGGGCGGAGTGCCGAATCCATGTTTGTGTAACAAATTTGTTAACAATTATTACAAGCAATAATTGTCAGCCTGAAACACTCATTTACATTGAAAAATCTTCCGAGAAAAGATACTTGCCGCCAACGGGACATGAACCCGTGTCCTTCCGATTGCCGGTCGAATGCTCTGACCACTGAGCTATGGGGGCTTATCAAATACCCGCCTAATAATTCAATATATACTAGTGTTTCATTCAACAATTACTGCTTGTTATATTTTTTCCACCTGAAAACAACCAACTTTATTTTTGCGAGAAAGACATTGTTAGTGTTAAATCCCTCGCTAGGTGGCGTCGAGACAAATTATGTCTGCATTTATTGGGGAAATACTTAAACTTGTTAAATATTAATTATTATGTTTTAATTTATAAACTAACGTTTAGACAAGATTTTTATGCATAGCACAAAGGGTAACAATTATTACAAGCAATAATTGTCAGCCTGAAACACTCATTTACATTGAAAAATCTTCCGAGAAAAGATACTTGCCGCCAACGGGACTTGAACCCGTGTCCTTCCGATTCCGATTGAGTGTTTCAGGCTGACAATTATTGCTTGTAATAATTGTTACCCTTTGTGCTATGCATAAAAATCTTGTCTAAACGTTAGTTTATAAATTAAAACATAATAACAAATTTGTTTGTTTTTTTTATTTTATTTTTGGTACTATACCTTGCACATTGCACAAACAAAAGTGGCAGTCATCGCTGTGGTTTCGAGGCTCTCTCCAGATCATGGGAACACCAAAACGAAAAGATTTAACTTAACCTTTAGACCACATTCTAAGTCATTCAATATACCCTGAACACACTCCAAAATTAGTCCTGGTCCCCTGTCTTCACACCAAGTACGCAAAATAATTTTTTTTAGCAAAATCAGTAATATTTCTTTGATGTTTTTTCACTACAAATTTAGCACAAATATAGCAAAAACTCTCAGAAGAATTTACACAATCTCTTAAAGTCATTTTTGAAACGCACTTTACGAAAGTTGGAACAGAAATAAATAAATGAAAGGGCATGGAAGGTAAATGGCAACTTGGGAATTTTGGCATTATCTCATCATATTTACTATTGAAAATCCCGATATATGTGATTCAACGCTGACTAATTTTATCGTCATGAGTTACTAAATGTTTTGTTTCAGTCTATAAAACATAACATTATATCATAATAAGTTGGAATTAATAAAAAATATATATTTCGGCAATAAACTCCGTTTTGAGCCTTAAGATAGGCAATCCCACAGCATTTTGAGTTTTCCAGAAAAATCTTACGTGATGGAATTTTTTTTATAACTTTCCCGAATTCAGCAACCAAAAATACATGGGAATTATCTCTTATTTCAAAGAAAAAAAACACTCGAAGGCCTGTGTAATGTGTAAAATCAAAAATTAACATAAAAACAAGAGTAAAATCAAAAATTTTCAGAAATTTTCAAAAAATTTTTCTACAATATCTCCAAACAGGAGGCCCTGAGAGAAAAATCCCTCCAGGGCGAGGTCATCTTTGGGGATGCTGTGTGGAGGATCTTTTTAGAGAAAAGGAAGGAGAGGAAGTTCTTTGGAGGATAAAAATATAAGAGATGGGTAGGAATCTGGGAGTGAATGTGTCCAGAAGTGACGGACGTATGAATCCATCCCTCCCACCGTGGTGCAAGGCGATGGGTCAAGAGAGTCCTGCAAGAGAGGCCTAAAACTTTGCTCTATGACGAGGAATTTAGATATAGATTAGCAGATATATGCATAGATATATACAAAGCGTTATGAAGTCGCAGAGTGAGTTTTGTCTGCTGATGTGTCTTCCCATCTGCTGCGTGGGGGGCCTGATCAAGAGAGACTGGTTGAGGAATTCTTTTGAACTCCTCGCCAGAATCCTTCGACCCATCGCCTTGCACCGCAGTTGAAGGGATGGATTCATACGTCCGTCATTCCTGGACACACTAACTCTCAGATTCCTCTCCTAATACTTATTTCTCTCCCAGTACTTCCTCATCCTTCTTTCCTTAAAACGACCCTCCACAGAGCAGCCTCTAAGGTGTTATTGGCCCTTATAGGAGTTAGGGGACAGTGTGTCAGGCGATGGATCGAATGAGTCCAGCTGGAGAGTATCTACAATAGGCATCCATCAACGAGTCTCTCGATCCATGACCCACGCTGCAGGTGAGCAGAGTCATCCGCCGCCAAGACCCAGATAAACCTCACCCCATTAAACATTAATCAACTCAGAATCAAGTTAACTTATCACCTCTTCAGTCAGTAAGAATCTATGAAAAAAATAACCCATAACCCAACCTAGCGTAACCTATTTGACCAATTTTTGTTTAATCGCTTTTAATGACTTTTAAAAGAGGTGTTGAGATGATTTCATTCTGAGCTGTACGCCGTACGGTCACCAACGTTAATAATCATTTATCGTAAGTTAACGCATCCATCGCCTACGTACTAATCAATTATTGTTGAATCTGTGCAAAACTTATTGAAAATGTTTTACGATTTTGTTCTGCGTATTGTGATACAAATTCGCAAGTAACTTTTAAACTACAGGTAAATAAAATGACAGTACGGCTAGTAAATAAAATGATAGATACAATAAAATCTTCCTGCGGTTTGCCCAATCTCAGCTATATATTATTAACCGTATCTTATTGCTTATTGCACACAATGGCGTCACCCTATTAAATAACTAGTTTAGTTAAACTTAACTGACCATCGAACTAGTTCACGGTGAATTGTGTTGGGGTCACTGCAGCGTCTCGGTCCAGTGTTGAATTCCTCCCTTGCAAGTAAGCACAGATTTGCATATTCAAATATTCAAACGATCCTCTCGAAGTGCAATAATTGAATTAGGAGATCTTTTCACAGACTCGTTATGCTAAACTCTAATCACTTGGAGTTATGAATATTCAGCTAAATGCTAATGAGCATGAATATAAATTACATTTGTGCTTTGTGCATAGAAAGAGTTTTGAAATAACATTTTGAAAGTCTAATAAATGTGTGACATATTTTGACATAGGTAATTAAGACATTTTCAGACATGCTGCAATTTGGGAGGCGGGAATGGGTACCGCCGCTCCGGGAACCATTTATTGGATAACCAACACCTCTGCTATAAGTCACCCCAAGTGGTTTGCTACGTTTGGTGATTGAGCAGGGGTGCCCGGGTTCATGGGGTGAGGTTTGTCTAGGTCTTTGTGGCAGATGACTACGACACACTGAGCCGCAGATTCCAACCCTCCCCTCAAACCTTTTTCTCTCCCAGAACTCTCCTCTTATTTCTTTCCCTAAAAAACCCTCCACACAGCATCCCCAAAGATGACATAGGGCCTAAGGGATTTTTTTTCCTGAAGGTCTCCTGTGAGGAACTCATGTACAAGAAATAAAACAGGTAATTTATTTTATATAGATACGAGTACCTACGATAAGTATCGACTCGTGTATCAATCGTGTAAATAATATCACGAATAATAGACCTCGCTTCCAAAAATTATGTTTCTAATTTTCTCTTATTTTAAATCAATACCAAAATTTCCTCTGAAATAATAAGTTCTGTAACCACCTACATGCCTACCTATTTCACCTAATATTTTTATTTTATTTAAAAAGTAATAATGTAATTTTTCCAATGAAACGTCACTATCTCAATGACAATTCTCTCTTTAAACTTTCTTCAAGTATATGTGTACAATAATATTGAAAAAATGCGAATAAGAAAGCCCAAATAAAAATAATCTTTAAAACAGCAACAAATCATACAAACAAACTTACAGACAGACGATATACAAAACGGTCGAATTAAATCGATACTTCGCTACGCTCAGTCGATTACAAATTTGTTTTCTTTTTTAGTATTACCTATTAATACTTTTTGAATAATTACTTGAATTAAATTGAAATAATTAGATGAATTACTTAAATTAATAATGAAGCACAAAATTTAATACATTAATACATTAAAATTTTTGTTAAAAATGAACCGTATGAGATTTTTTTGGTTATTTATTAATTCAGACCATCACGCCAAAAAAGTGATTTTATTTGATTTAATATAATATGCAAACATTTTACTTACCAGAAACAAAAAAGCGCACGAAGAAGTTACTCGAAATTTTAATTTTTACACTCACCAACAATCATTTCCGTCCCTTGCGTACCGATTTATTCAAACTAAATGTACTTACATTAAAAATATCCTAAACAATGTAGGTACGATAAAAAAAAAAAACTAAAGGGCCGATCGGTGCATCTGCCTCAACGGGAGCCGTGAGAAACGATGACCGGTCAGAGGTCATCTTTTGTATTTTAAATCGACGCACAAATGCACTTTAAATTGTAACCCCTGACCTTATATTCAGGGACGGATTTAACCCTTCGGGTACCCTGTTGTAATATTGTAACAAAGTAAATAAAGAAAATATTAAGCTGTGGCCTAATCACAGTTTTCTAATAACTTTGTTCCCAGAAATAGCTATCATGACCATAAATAAACCTTAAATTTGTTTTTTTTTTTATTCTTTGTTCTTGAAGTAAAATCTAAAAGCTCTCTGAAAATCATGAGGGACACTTAAAACCGCATTTGATAAATTAATTTTTAATGTGAAATACCTTTTTTTCCAATTTATCTATGAAAATGTAATTTTTAAATGGTTGAAGCTGATTGTATTCCTTATCTTAAATGTCGTGTTCAAGTTTTGTTAAATTGATAATAATGCATAGGTAGTGTAATATATTGATTATTTATGTACGAGTAGTTTCAGCTTCTGTCAAGAGACTCGATAGCTTAGATTTTAATACGAAGTTCTGCTATATCTCAAAAGAGTTGGGATCAGAAGAGCTGAGTTGGATATCAGAAGAGTACCATCTATCTCCGTTCGTGCCATCGTTGGGGATGCTGCTTGGATGGTCTTTTTAAGGAAATGAAGGAGAGGAAGTTCTGGGAAGGAAAAGGGTAAGAGGGGTGGGTAGGAATCTGAGGTTCAGTGTGTTCAGAAGTGACGGATGTAAGAATCCATCCTTTCCACTGCGGTGCAAGGCAATATTCCGAGAGAGTCCAGCTAGAGAGGTCAAAAGATCTCCCTCAACCAGTCTCTCCAGAATCGGCCTGCCATGCTGTTGGTGGACACATCTGCCGCCAAGATCCAGACAAACCTGACCCATGAACCCGAGCACCCCTGCTAAGTCACCAAACGTAGCGAACCACTTGGGGCGACCTATGGCATAGGTGTTGGTTTTCCAATAAATAGCTCCCGGGGCGGGCGGCGGTACCCATACCCGCCTCGCAAATTGTTAATATTTACGATGACTTAATAAACCCACTAGTAATCATTCTAACATTTAACTTATTTGGAAGATGCCCTACACATATTAACTTGTCTAACTATTGGAAATTAAGAGACACGACAGACATACAAGCTGAAAAAAAAAAATTGTTTTAAATAAAATGTTTTAGGTCAAACAAATAAGTAATAAAAGCAGCTGCACCTTAGGTATCCAAGCCAGAATTGACGTGAATTCAGTACTCAATCCATAGACAGTATATGACTCACACCGACGAATGGCTAACGTAGGTACAACACATTTTACAATTACTATTACTATAGATGCTTAAAAAATACATATTACGAATTAGAAAAAAATAAATCAAGGTACTTCACCCCATTTGATGACTGATGGCCGACGTTGTATGATGATGGCGTTATATAACAATTTAAAAATAACTGATTATTTTTATGGATGAAGATGCTACTTGTAAGTTCCCTTCTTTCATCTAACACATCTAAATAATTATCCTTGCAAGGGAAATGTCAAGGCGATCAAGCTATTAATCCTGCTTCATCGTATTATGCCATATTTTTCAATAAAACAATTTATTCAATTTTTTAAAATCCAATGCTTAAATTTTATATTTTAGACACCTTGCGCGGGGTCTTATTTCCGAAACTGGTAATCCATCCCTGCATTTATTAGGCGTATAGGAAAAAAATCACTTTTTGGAAAAAATGGCCTATTTTCGAAGAACAGTATCTTAGGAACCAATGGCTGTCTAATTTGAAAGTACGTAAACTAATAATACCGGTCAGACCCTTCCTTTACTGAGATATTGAGCAAGAACTGAAAAAAGTCCGAAAATTTTATGGTTTTTTGGATCTACCGCCGCTCGCACAGCACTTTGGAAATTGCAAATTTGTTTTTTTAATATTGGTTTAGGTCCTAACAACATATAAAAAATTTAGAATGACTGGACCTTTTGCAAGCACGGATGTACATCTTGACTTGACTAGTAGTGTTTCTCAACGTGGGGCGCGTGCCCCACCGTGGGGAATCAATTTGATAGTTTAGATTAACAAATCATTAGGAAAATGCTAAATTTATCGAATTTGTATAAATTTTATAATGCAATTCTAATATTCCGAGAAAAAACGGCAACACCAGCAGAAATGTCGACACAGCACAATTTGAGGTTATAGTTAAATTGTGCGTTTGAGGGGCGTTAGAGGGGATAGGGGGGATATTTTAGTTATAAGAACCACGCTCTGGAACCCCTTAATTTAGTATTTTATTTATTATTTGTAATTAATTAAAAGCGTGTTGGACTTTCCCTTGCAAACCCTGGAGTTTGATTATTCGTTTCTTTGGCAGCATGGATGGCATTTTTAAGCATTAAAGCAGTGGCGGTTCGTGACTTTTCAGTGAGCTGGAGTGCTAAGATTGAAAAATTCAACATTATTAATGTTGTCGTAAGATTTCAAATTCATTATGATTTTTTTATCAATAAAAAAAAAAAAAAAAAAAAAAAAAAAAAAACACGTTCAGCTATACCAAAATCAACAATGTCGTATTTTTCAGTCTCAGCACTCTACATCACTGAAAAGTCTAGAACCTAGAACAGCCCCTGGGTTGAAGTGAAGCGTGGCAGAAAAAAAATTGAGAAACACTATATTAGGGTACGCTTTGGACCCGTATAAATACATTTATGTAAATCTAATGCATAATGAGATGTACACTTTAATCGGATCTAAATATTCTTTTATCTCACTAATGTGTCAACATAATTTCTATATAAAGCCAAAAAACTTCAGAAATTTCTTGTTAATAGATAGTGTTTATGCATCGTCTATTCTGCGTTAGTTTAGTCCATTTTTCCAAATGTTTTATTATTTAGTTGGGGAATCTTATTCCCTTACAAACCAATTAAAACATATATATATTTAAAATATTTTTCCTCCGTATTACTATATTCCTTCATTTACATCAGCTCCACACAGGAGAGGCCCTTGGGAAAATAATTTCCATCAGGGCCTGTGTTATCTTTGGTGATGCTGTTTGAAGGGATTTTAAGGAAAGGTAGAAGAGGAAGTTCTGGGAAGGAAAAAGGTATGAGTGATGGATATGAATCTGGGGGCCAATTTTATAAAAACGGCTTCTGCTCATATGACTTATTCTTCTTTTTAGTAACTCAATTATTTTATATTTGTTTTTTTTTTAATATATTCCGGATACCTTACTAAATACCATTATGAAACACGAAAATTAACCATGAATTTATAAACAAGATAACAATATTATATTATCTTTATGTACACTACAATACCGTACTTGTATATGTATACATAAATAAAAGCTTCTTACCAATTACTTAATAATAAAATAATATTTTAATTATTAATTTAAATCACAAAATTAAAGCTTTGATATGAAATGTTCTGCAATTTTTTAAACTTTTTATTTGTTCCGGAAGATTATGCTATCAAATTTGATAAATTGGGACCGGCCCCCGTAGTTCTAGAATAGAGTAGTGCGTGGGTTTTCTCATTAAGTGGAATATAAACGCTAGAAATATTTCGAATCTCATGCCTGCAAAATTTTTAAATCGAGCGTCTTTTTGCGCGAGGCTAGTAAGCGTAAAAGTGGTTTTTATTTATTTTGTGCATAATTTTATAAGAACGAAAAAAATTTAGAACATAGAAAACCTCAAAAATTGTCTTAGCCATAAAGGGGTATTTTTTAAATTGTTTCTTGTATTACTTCATAGTTAAGTCATGAAAAAACTTTTTTTTTTGGTGGTTTACGATTATATTCTTTGTTGCGTAAATAATAATTTTATTGTAATTCCAATACATAGAAAAGCTTGTAAAAACTTCAATTTATCCATAGCATATTTTTGATGTTCATACTATAAGCCGATTCGTCGTAAAGATTAATCAAAATAGTAACTAAATATGATTTCACGTATATATTCATCTTATGGGTTCGAACCAGCAGATTATAGGAGTGATAATTCAAAAAAATGCATTGACCTGGTCAAACACAATTTATGAAAACATTTCTCTTGTGAATTTTGAAAATCTATCATTCAGTTTGCAATAAACATATACGTTTTTAACTAGTTATTTTAATTGTATTCGATCTAAGGTGATTAGATTCTCTTATTGGTTTGGAAAAAAACAAATAATATGTCGTTTCAGCAACGATTATTTTTTTTAGTGTATCTTCCACTGTGGCTTAATATGTTAATTTTAAATTCGTTTGTTTTAGAAATTTGTTTGTTTGTCAGAAACAGCAAAATTTGTGACGTAAATGACCTATGTTAATAATATGAACCACAACTCTTCTTTTAAATCCTGTTATAATTTACGACGTTGCATCATAACGGTCCTATACAACATTATTTTCCTCTGGGTGCAAACTGTATCTAAGTTTTTTTTAAATATACAAATAAACCTTGTTAATCTCAAGTGACGTGCCAGGGAAGTATGATCCTGTATATTATTTAATTATTATATAATTTTTTAATGCCCTACCATATAAAATCAAACCCGAAGAAAATTATAAAGCCTTTAAATCACAAATAAAACAACTGCTAGATCAACCAAACACTAACTATAAGTTTTAATTTCATAGAACGAATTTCTACGTTTATTTTTTTATTACAATATTAGTAAAAATTGATCAAGTCATAATTACAATATTATTTATTTTATTTCAAAATTAATCATTTAACTCCATCATTAATTAACAAAAAAAATATAAATTAATGTATTCTTATTGATATCACATATCCTCTTAAAATATTTCATCAGCATTTGAACTCAAGTGAAGCGATTATTGTCGTAAAATAACATTTTATACCTACTCCTGCAATATTATCAGCTAATCCAATTGTTAGAATCAACTTTATGTACTTACTATCTAACACCTACGTATTAAGAGAAATGCAATATTTTACTACATCTATTTATATTATTACTTTAAAATATCTAAACTACACGTATATATAATGTTAGTAACTGCTACGTTAGTATATTTCTTTATCAACATTTGTTATCATTCATAAGTTTATTTGTTTCATTATTATTACTTTAAAATATCCATACTACATGTGTATCTAATTTTAGTAACTGCTACGTTAGTGTATTTCTTTATTAAGAGCGTTTAACCAGCCAGCGGTCTAAAATCTACATTTCGTCGAAAGTTGTTTTTACGATCGTTCAGGGCGGTTACAATGAGAAAGATTAATTATTCTCCGTACCAGCTCTTTTAAATTATAACTCAATATCGAATTTATTTCAATCCAAATTAGCTTTAATTTATACCTTGATCCAAAAATGCTGAAAGGCGTGATGATAAAACTATCAAAATAACGTACTTTTTGTAATAATTTTTTGATTATAAGTATTTATCATTTTTCAATAATGTCTAAATTTAATAAGAATGTTAAAAAAATCTGAAATATATTAGTTTGTAAGTGCGCAAATAAATACACAAATGGACCAATTTTCGTCAAGAAACACATGTACGTACATATTTTTAATGATTTTATTGAAACTAAAATTAAAATTCTAAAACATGCGTTTGCTAGATAATATATTGATTTATTTTACTGCATGATTTTATTATTTGAAATGGGTGTGGTATAATACAAAATCTTTTTTGAAAATTTAACAAATCTGCCAACGACCTATGGAATAACCTTATTATGCTAAAAATTTTAAAAAATTTCTCAAAATTTATTACATGCGAATGCTAGATAAAAGAACAATCTTTCGAAATCCATTTATAATTTTTTGGTGGAAAAGAGTCAATACGTTTAAAATCGGATTTGAAAATGACATATTTCTGGTTTTCTCAGGTAATGCCCTCTTAATATTTGTTATTATTCATAAGTTTATTTGATTCTTAATTTTAAAAAAAATAAGTACATCTTATTTCTTTATCTTTTTTCTGTAACGACACGACTCCCCAATTTAAACACGAGAAAAGTTTTTCTCCTTTAAATTGGGTAGATTCATTAAAAAGAAATTACTTTATTTGTAATTATTTTTAATAACCTATATTTTCCTTATGTAAATCTGTTTTATGTATGTATATTTTAAAATAAAAAATAATAATAATAAAAAATTATCTGCCTATATATAATATAAATAAATAATAATAAATGAACTTATAGTTTTGTATTAGTGATCGATAAACTGGTGGATGCAATCAGTTCGCCAAAAGCTATTAATTATTGTTTGTAGTTAGTAATAAGAATAGACACTCTTTTTGGGGTGAATTACTTATTTTAAAAAAATAATAGACAGAGCATTATAGAAATATTTATATTTGTACAGAGCCCTTGAGGTGTACAGGTTAGTCGGTAAGCAACCACTTAACCCCTCAGGCTATTTCGCATTTGGGAACACCTCATACACCAATTACAATTTTTAAAAAATGATGAACCTTTGTGATTTTTAATTAATTTATTTTTACATAAAACGGCACAAAATGGGGTGACAGAAACATTAACGATACATTTGACTAATGAAATATGTGTGTCTTTTTTTCAATACCAAAAATTTTGGTTATTAAAAACGGAAAGTGAACCATTTTTAAAACTTTTTTATGTTTGCACTTAAAATTATAATATTTCAAAAATACGTTTTTATTTCTAATAATGTAATTAGAAAGCATATCCTCATCACCCTTTAAAAACAGATACGTTCAGAAATAATTAATTTATTTTGAATTTATTGCCATGCGCAAATATTTTGACCTTCTGACAAAATACGATCAAGGCTTGAGGCCCAACATAATAAAATCATCTCTCAGGCATTAAATTTCGATAAATTTGGATTCTGTGTGCAAAGGCTTGTTTAGTTGTAATCTAATGTAATCTCCAATTATTTAATTGACCCACCAAGATTGTTTTTACGCGTTTATATTACTAAATAAAGAAGCTTGAAATGACAAAATAATAAAAAAATATTAAAATAATATATAAAATATTAATATAATAAAAAATATTAAAATAATATATAAATACCAATAAATGCAGACATAATTTGTCTCGACGCCACCTAGCGAGGGATTTAACACTAACAATGTCTTCCTCGCAAAAATAAAGTTGGTTTTTTTTTTAGGTGGAAAAAATATTTAAAAAAATATAACAAGCAGTAATTGTTGAATGAAACACTAGTATATATTGAATTATTTGGCGGGTATTTGATAAGCCCCCATAGCTCAGTGGTCAGAGCATTCGACCGGCAATCGGAAGGACACGGGTTCAAGTAACTTTTCTCGGAAGATTTTTCAATGTAAATGAGTGTTTCAGGCTGACAATTATTGCTTGTAATAATTGTTACCCTTTGTGCTATGCATAAAAATCTTGTCTAAACGTTAGTTTATAAATTAAAAAATAATTAAAAAATATTTATTATAATTTTTTAAACTTTACGAGTTAAATCTCAAATTATAATATTTAATTAAATGAAGACAATATTAGCAAAACTCAATCGAAAATCTGAGACAGAAAAATAAAAAAAAATCATATATAAAGATAGCAGCCAAATAATATGTGCGTTAAGAAAATGAAGATAATGTTGGTAGTTCTTAATCGAAGTATGATACAGTTAAAAGTGACCGAATTTCATATGGGTTCCGTAGCTCAATCGGTAGAGCTCTTGCCATGTAAGCAAAGGGTCGTCCTGGGTTCGAGTCCCAGCGGAGCCAATTTCTTTTCTGATTTTTCTGTCTCAGATTTTCGATTGAGTTTCGCTAATATTGTCTTCATTTAATTAAATAAAAAAATAGATAAAACTAACTTATCAATAACATTCAATGAATTATTTATTTATTTGTAAGTACATGTTACATGATTAATACATTTACTTGAGAAGATACATTAGGTCACTAGGCAGCTGCCTGTATCATAGTAACCAATGGAGGATGGTTATTTTGAAATGAAGTCTAGTAAGTGTAGGTAAACATATTTAAGTAAAATTATTTAAAAAAAAAAATAGAAAATTGGTAGGAATGTTTCCAATAACTCACAAATTGCCAAAGTTGCCTGGAAAATAAACACAAATAAGTAAGGTAGCTGTTATGTATGTACATAAATAGACATACATACATACATGCACACACACATACATACATATATATACTTACATAAACATGTATTTATGCATACCCACACATACATGTATATTCATATTCATACACATACATATATACACTTAAATTTGATGGCAGAAGTAAGCTGTCAGAAAATAGTGACAAAAACAAGAACATCTAAAGGAGGCTGGATAATACTGCATGATATTTATCCATACATTTGCCGGTGTTATAAAGTTATAATATACGCATGCTATGTTTGCACGACTCGGTTTTAAAAGAAATAAAGAAGAATAAATAATAAATTTATAAACTATCTAAGTATGTGAAACAAGTTGTAAACACTGTCATAGTCACTCATCAGAAGGTCAGCAAGCGCCCTTCTGAAAGTGAGATATTTGGCTTTAGACTTTATTTCAATTGATAAGTTATTAAAAATTTTAAGTGCAAGAAAGTTAAACTGGCACATTGAAGTTTTTGTTGTTGGAATAATATAATTGGATTGGTTGGAATTTCTTGTGTTATATTTTGAATCTATAATATATTTTTTTGTAAATTTAAAAAAAAAAATTGTTAAATTATTTATGGTATACCTGGGTATTGGTTAAGTTTGATTGACAATTGAACATTAAAACACACACATCTTGTTATCTATCATAGTCTTACATAGCACTTACTTTGTAATTTTATAAATGAAATTCAAGAGCTTATAATTGTAAATAAAGCAATTTAATGCAGCCGCCAATAAGCGACGCTATTTCAGAGAGTTGATGAAACATTACGAAAAGAAAAACCCCTTCCTGTACTTCAATTTTTTACACTCGTGTGTTCATTATTTACTGCGAGAAGTTGTATAAGAAATCAATAAAAAAAAAACGCCTGTGATAAGTAATCGCGACACTAAGGACGAGAAAAAGTCATGAATAATAATTAATATATTTATATTAAACAGCGAGCGAGTGACGGGAAATATAACTCTCGTAAAAGGCAGAAAAAAATAATGCTCTGATATCAAAGTTTATAAATGAAACGCAACGATTTATAAAAACTACAGAAATACGTAGAATTTTACGAAATATAAACCTTCTAGATTTTATGTTTTTATTCCAAGTTTCATCATAGTTTCTATCCTTCAAAATACGTGTAACAATGCATCTTCTCTTAAGCACAAGCATCTGCTTTATTAGAAAAGTGTATGAAATATTGTTTTGTTATGTAAAATTGAAAACTTTATAAATGTTTCAAACAATGTGAAAAACAAACACAAAAAATTAGGTATTGAATTATTTTAAGGGGTCTAGTGTAGAAAAAAGTTTAGATGTTCAAGAATTTGTCGTTAAAAGAATTTTACAAAATTAGAATTATTTTATAGATGTAGCCATGTTAGTTCGAGCGGTTTAGACGAAATCTAACTAGAATCTAAATAGAACAAAACTCTAAACGCGTGTTTCTCTAAACTACTTTTTTGAGACGGTTGACACGATTTCTCAAGTTCTACTGAACCAATTTACTTGAAATTTGGTGTGAGCCTTCTCTATGCATTACTCTATCGCTAACAAAATACAAAGCTATAACAAAATATCAATTTTTACTCTTTTTAGAAAATTTGGAAAAGTCAAAAAAACTGGTAAAAAATTGTCTTTTTATTTCAGACAGCCGCCATTTTGCGAAAAAAAATATTTTTTTTTACTCTTCCTTAGTTCGGGCCATAGTAGCATTTGTTTGGATTATGAATTTTTTTTTTAAATTACTAGGAGGGTTGCAATCGTGTCGACCAGGGCGCACCATTTTTGAGACCCTCCACTTCAACACCTGTAATTTTTAGATTTTTTCTTTTGATTTTTTTTTTATGTATTCTTCAATGTTTATTTAATGTTTTGTAAAATAATGGCTTTTAAAAATATTATTGGTTTTTTATAGCACCTGAAAAAATACCCACAATTCATGCTTCTGGACTAGAATACCCCTTAACTTTGTGATAAATCGTCTGTTTATTTATTTATTTTCAAAAACCGAATAAAAACCAATACATTGTAAAAGTGGTAAATAAAATTACGAAAACAATAATAAATACACTAAGGTACATACAGTCAAAGCGTAAATGATCCAGACAAATCTCACCCCCCATGAACCCGGGCACCCCTGCTAAGTCAGCAAACGCAGCGAACTACTTGGGGTGACCTGTGACAGCGGTGTTATTTATCCAATAAATTAAAATTGATGTGGGAGCAGTTTTTTATTTATTATTTACTAGCTGGTTCCCGGCATCCGTTGCTATGCCATTCAAAGAAATAAATTGTTGCTCCCTGCATGTCCATTCTCATGCTTCCCCGTTCCCTTTCCGCGTCCCTTTCTCCTCCTGAGTTACCCTTCCACCTTCCCCGCCTTCCCCCTCTCTCGTAACCCTTCCTGCGAACCCCACCTCCTTCGTTACCCTCCCCCTCCTGACTTCCCTCTCCGCCTATAAAATATATGAAATACATACATTTTCAAAGCACTTGCACCTGTTGTATTTTTTTATATAAATTTTATAACGCCAGAGCTTACCAATATATATATAGAAACACTCTTCTGCTAAAATCCAATGTTCTGTAAAATTTTTGAGTCAATCCATCTTTTATTTCTCGAGATTTGCGAAAGCAAATATACGGAACCTAATTTTTTACATTTATAGATTGTTGTGTTTAATTCGTGGAAGTCAATTGATTTTTTATTTTTTTTTTTTTTTAAGTCAATCAAATTTAATTATATGAATTATTATGAATTGTTGCAATTATTTTAGTTTTTATTATTGTCGTACGACGCGATGTTCAATGCCGTTATCAAACAGTGGTTATTTGACGTATTTACATTATTTACCCCTACCCTATTTTTATGTTTAAGATGTTTAAACTATTTTGTTAGTCTTCATTTTATAGATTAATAGAAAATCGATTTCATGGGCACTTTCTGTGAAAAAATTAGTTTTAATTTGAATTTGTTTTTGTTTCTAGCCATCTCCAGTGGACCGTTTTGTTTCCCGAAGAGCCGGTGTAGACCACCAGGTTATGAGGTGCAAAATCAACTCGGAAAGAAAGGATCGTGCTTCCGAAGTTGATGACATGCTTATACAGGTAACAAATTGTTATTCATTGCTTTTTTCGTTGATACACAATCAAAATTCTCATACAATCGAAGTCAATTAAGAAAACGCCTAAGTGATAAACATTGAGATGGATCAGCGGAATAAGTAGGATGTGGTATAACACCCCAATTGAAATCTTGAACAGCCGCATTTGTAATGTTACCATTCTGTTTATGTTACCATTCTAGCGGTCTCCGATGCTTTAACACCTCTGTTATATTTTTAAAATGTATTCTGATATTATATAAGTTTTGGTTTTTCACACCCCATTTTATAGTTCTAAAACTATAAAGCAAATTAGTATTCTCTGAAATAACATTGAAAAATAATTTAAAAAACGAGTGTGCTTTAGACCACACAACTGAAGTAAAACTTCTGCCCCATCTACATGATAGGAAGAGAGAAAGAAAATGTGCGCGCGCACTGCTCTCTCTTGCTCCTAGAGTATGATACAGACAATAGGCCTGCACTGTGTAACGTAACTGGCTACGAGAGAAAGAGAGAAAGAAAATGTGTGCTCGCACCTCTCTCTCTTGCCCCTACAGTAATAGACGAAGCGTTCGCCTCGCTTTTCGTAACGCTCTCGTCACGCATTTACCAGCTTACTCCCCAAGTCAAGCGTGCGTAAAGAAGTTTCACTTCAAAAATCACCCGCTCTTTGTACTGCTAGTGTCAATAATATTTAATTTTCCTTGGTCACGTTGGCTTGGCTCGAATTACGCCAAATCAAGTAAATAATTTGAAAAGGTTATCCACATTTTTTTTAAATATCTGATTGAGTTTTTAAAATTAAAATTGACTCATTCTACTCTTAGATCATCTATAAAAAGCGTTATCTTTATTTGTGTTTTTTTATATTGAGAAAACAGAAAAAGACCATATAAGAATTGTCATGTTACATAGAAAAATCAACAGAGATACCCAGAGAATGTTTAAACAAAAAATGTCGAAATCGTTATTAACTGGAAAATAGCTTTCAATTTTCTGCGGAAAGTAATGAACGTTTCAGAGAATATATGTTGGAATCCTTCAGAGAGTGGGCTGAGTTGACATCGCAGCATCGCACCTTTTTCAGGTTAGGTTTCAGGCTTTCGTCAGGTTATTCTTAATGCTTATCTTTCTTTTTAAAAAAAAATGCACATACTTCTGATTGAACACCATTAGAGTGCGTACAGCTGATGTGGAAAAAGTGTTGCACCTCACAGTGGTACTTTATTGAAGAATTTATGATTTATGATCATCTGAGGCATTTTCATTTTGGACTGTTAAAAACCTACGAGTTTTAATATCTCGAAGAGTTACATAACCTTTTAAGTTTAGAACTCTTTTTTTAACATTAGCTCCACAGAGGAGGCCCTGATGAAAATAATCAGAGTCAGAGCCTATGTCATCTTTGGGGATGTTGCGTGGAGGGTCTTTTTAGGGAAAAGAAGGAGAGGAAGTTCTGGGAAGACAAAAAAAGTATGAGAGGTGGGTAGGAAACTGGGGGTCAGTATGTCCAGAAGTGACGGACCAATGAATTTATCCCTGCGGTCCAAATCCTGCTGTGAGTCTTGTTGGAGAGGTGATAAAACCTCACTCAACTGATCTCTTCCGATCCAGTCTGCAACGCAGTTGGTGAGCAGACGCATCCGGCACCAAGAACTGGACAAGCCTGACCCCAAGAACCCGGGCACCCCTGCTAAATCACCAAACGCAGCGAACCACTTGGGGTGACCTATGGAGGGGTTGGTTATCCAATAAATGGTTTCTAGGCGGCGGTATCTTACCCGCCTTGCAAATTGCAACTATTTTATGTTATTATTTTTTTTTACATTAACTCCACACAGGACGTCTCGAGGAAAAAAAATACATTAGGGCCAATCTGTGTGGGGGATCTTTTTATAGAAAGGAAGGAGGAAGTTGTCCAGGAATCCAATATGTCCATGAGTGACGGACATATAAATCCATCCCTCCCACTGCGACATAAGGCCATGGGTCAAGAGAGTCCAGCTGGAGAGGACAAAAGGATAACTCAAAGATTTTCTCCCAATCCGGCTCGCTAAGCAAGTAGGCGGGCAAACGCATTCGCCACCAAGAACTGGACAAACCTCACCCCATGAACCCGGGCACCCCTTCTAAGTCACCAAATGAAAAAATGCAAAACTTGCATATGTCAATTCTTCTATAAAATAACACTTTGGCGCTAAAAATACAATTAATAGTGGAAATAAACATTTTGAATCTTGCCTAGAAAATGATAATCGCTCTGAATTTATGCATCGACAAGTTACATAGGTAGTTAATGAGTGGGTAACTATTTTTTTTCAAATTGACTAGTTTCATGACTAGATTTATGTGACCAGGTTCGTTGCGTGCTAGCCTGAATTGGAAGGTAATTTTCCGTCCACAATAAATAACGAAGAATGGAAGCAAATTGTGCATTGTAAAATAAATTTCGTAGATTTATAGTCAAGACAAATAACAGTGTCCCCTGAGGCGATTATTTTTATCACATTCGCAATTTGAGAACAGAAATAATCAAAATTTCAGATTTTTATTATTAAATAATGTAAATTTTTATGGTTTTAAATTTTAACAGCCGCATTCGATCAATTACCAGGTGAAGACCTCCTTTGACTTTTCAACTTTTTTGATGTGATGGAATTATTATGGTAGGCAGTGTGACTATCGCGATATCTTAAACGAAATGACTTGGATATATTTCACAATCAAAACACATTTTATGAAAATATGTAGTTTGGAAGATTCTTAGATGCAGAACCACTCCAATGTTCACTTTAATCAATGAAACACCATTCGGAAGCGTCCGATTTGGAAATTTCCCGCCCTCATTAAAAAAAATCATTCCTTAAAACTTTAAATTTGAGACATATGTACTGCTTATAGTTTAGAGCTTAGAGAGCCAGTGCACCTATATTTAACAATTTATTCCATGTTTAAAGATTCATAAAAAAAAAAAAAAAAATTTAATTTACTTTAAAATTGTTGAACGTGATACCTAGATACTGGAAGACTCTATCTATCCATCTATCCATCTATCCATATATCCATCTATCCATCTATCCATCTATCTATCTATCCATCTATCCATCTATCTATCTATCCATTTATCCATCTATCCATCTATCCATCTATCTATCTATCCATCTATCCATCTATCCATCTATCCATCTATCCATCTATCCATCTATCAATCTATCCATCTATCCATCTATCTATCTATCTATCGATCTATCTATCTATCTATCTATCCATCTATCCATCTATCCATCTATCCATCTATCTATCTATCTATCTATCCATCTATCCATCTATCCATCTATCCATCTATCTATCTAACCATCTATCCATCTATCCATATATCCATCTATCCATCTATCCATCTATCTATCTATCCATCTATCCATCTATCCATCTATCCATCTATCCATCTATCCATCTATCCATCTATCCATCTATCCATATATCCATCTATCCATCTATCCATCTATCTATCTATCCATCTATCCATCTATCCATATATCCATCTATCCATCTATCCATCTATTTATCTATCCATCTATCCATCTATCCATCTATCCATCTATCCATCTATCCATCTATCCATCTATCCATCTATCCATCTATCCATCTATCTATCTATCCATCTATCCATCTATCCATCTATCCATCTATCCATCTATCTATCTATCCATCTATCCATCTATCCATATATCCATCTATCCATCTATCCATCTATCTATCTATCCATCTATCCATCTATCCATCTATCTATCTATCCATCTATCCATCTATCCATCTATCCATCTATCTATCCATCTATCCATCTATCCATCTATCTATCTATCCATCTATCCATCTATCCATCTATCCATCCATATAAATAAAAATGAATCGCCTAAATGGGTGTAGATACGCGCAAACTGCCTAACGACTTTACCTATTTTATTAAAACTTTGGGGATCTGATGTGTGCATGCCCGCAAAGGTTTCTATACAGGGTGTTAAGGGACGTACTTGACTTACTTTAACCAGTGATTCCTGACATTATTCGGAGTAAAAAATGTAAATGAAATTTTGGTCTCCGGTGACTTTTTTTGACGACTTTTTTTTTTCAAAAATTTTTTCTTCAAAATCAAACAAAAAAAAAATTCTTCCGCTCGTCGTCACTGGTCACTCAGCCACTTACCCCGGTGATTTTGAAGAAAAAATTTTTGAAGAAAAAAAAAAAAGTCGTCAAAAAAAGTCACCGGAGACCAAAATTTCATTTACACTTTTTACTCCAAATAATGTCAGGAATCACTGGTTAAAGTAAGTCAAGTACGTCCCTTAACACCCTGTATAATGATATTTTCCTAGTGATTTGGACGACAATCAATTAAAACATAATTGTGTTTCTCTGTAAGGAAAGAGGAGCTTTATTTTGTTAATCTCACAAGATTTACATAAAGAAAAGCATCTAGTAACAAAAAATCCTGTGCGAAAAAAACGACATTTAATTTTATTAATTGTAATGTCGATTCCTTAATCACAATCACGAAAATAATTTCTTTTAATTATTTATTTAATCTTATCAATTCGGTTTATCCGTAGCCATAGATTATTTTTACTGTAGTTTTAATTATCGATAGATTATGAAATATCCAGTCGACTTTTAAGTAGGTACTGTGGCGCATATCCAGTGACAGTCTATGATACATACAGCCACAATTACTGGTCAAGATGGGCATTTTTAGTTTCTGGGGGGGGTTCAAGAAAATAAAAATCAAAACTCGTGTCGGGGGGGGGGGGGGGGTATTGTCGGAATGAAAGTAACAAATGTATATAGAAAATAAAACTTTTCAAAACAAAATACACAATAAACGTTAGTTGTACATGCTATAACATTTTAAGCAGTCAAATAATCACATTTATGCAAGTACGTATTCACCTGACTATATCACTAATCCTGTTATATGTTTATTAAACACTTTTTGCTAAGTGAAATAATAATTTCAAAGTACGTATACACTTACCACTGATTAGAAACGGAATTCCAAATGAAAATCACTTTGCAAAATAAAAATCAACCGCAATCACCGAAAAATGAAACTTGCAAGTTAATTTTTTTTTTCTTAAAAATAACATTCTCTTAACTCTCCTTATTTTAATATTATTGGTGTTGATATCTTAACTTTTCGGGGGGAGGGGGTGAACCCCCAACCCCCCACCCCCCCCCCCGGCTACGCCCATGCAAATCTCCCTTTCAAACCATTATTCCTCGGTTTGAACGCTTGGAGCCTTAACACCTTGTAAAAATATGTAGGGGCATCAGTTCCAAATTTTAAAAGTTCACACACTTAGTAAAGCTGGGAAACCCACCTGGCTTATACTATGATCTATTTTTTTCATAGAAACTATAAAAAATTAGATTAGTAATTCTATGCAATAGAAAACTTCACGTTTCCATGAATGGAATAGATACGTTGGGAACCCATCATCAGGTATAATGATCATATAATGTATTTTGTTGATCATTTTTTCCAGGTCCCCCAATCGTGGCGCGTCCGTCACTACGCCAACCTGCTAGGCGAGCGCTGCGGAGTCCCCGAGGGTCCAGCGGCCCCCTTACTGCGCCATACGCAGGGCGGCCCGCGCGCCCGTCTCCGCCCCGAGGCCGCCAAGTCCCCCGGTTGGAGCTGCGCCCCCCGCAAGAAGCCTGTCATACTGCAGCCGGACGTCATATTCGACTTGCCTGGTTATGAAGAATATATGCGTGAGTATGATAAATCTTACAACATTGTTAACACCTAAACTAACCTGTTACAGCCTTATTAAAAAATCCTTTCACGGCCGTTAACCTGTGTTGTTGCAACAACATAAATAAACCCCGTATGCATTAAAACACGATATATTACAAATAAGCTTTCTTCCACGGTCACGCTGTAAAAATGCATTGAATGTTTTTTTTTACGTCTGGCAACGTTGTATATGGTTATAATTTACTTAGTAAAAATGTTTTTTTTTAATTCTTTACCGTGAGGGGCGTTATTGGCACGCCTGCACATTTGTACTCCGTGGCCCGCGCCGAAAAAACAGTTTGGTACCTATATTTATGGCGGTATGTATTGTGATTTAACTTAATAATTTCAATTAATTGGTTTTTCATCAGTTTTAGTCAAGTTATTAGCACAATAATCGTATTTTGAAAGTTGAACTGTCAGGTTACATAACAAATCAAATTTAAATTTTAGGATCTAACAGAAATCAGGATCTAACCTCTCAGGCTGTGTAAGCAATGCATATTTCTTTTAATGAACAATTTTTGAATTAGTAATGTTTTCACATACACGCTTGTTTATCAATTGAATAAACTTTTCACAGTGTTTTTTAGTAAGGTTGTTAATGTTTGTAATTCTCTAAAGCTTTTCTTCCTGACAATTTCCACCCGACACTTGCCGCCCTGACAATTGGCCCCCAGAAAATTAGACTCCCCTTCCAGTTGATACTTCGGAAACTTTATACCCTAAAGTATTATATCCGCTGTACATTTTGGCAAAGGGATCAACTGTCCGGGGGGGTCTAATTGACATGGGGGCAAGTGTCCGGGGCAACATCTGTCAGGGGGGCAATTGTCGCCGGAAAACTTTCGGTGAATCAAGAGCAGGGTTACCATTTTTCATGTGCCGTTTTGTCACTGTTCTGTTTTACGTGGAGATTTTTATTTTGATTATGGCATCCCCAAGAACGGTTTCCTTGTCTCCTACAACAAAAGTTCATGTCGTTCACAAAATAATATCGAAGATATAAGCTATCATAACATTAATATTTGCGACCGGCCGAAAAGCGTGTGTCGTCACGATAACTGGCAAGAAATTAAAACGAGTCACCCCCAGTAATCTGTAAGAAACTTCATATTGCTTACAAATTAATGCATCATATTAGTATCGAAGAAATGGGCCGTCAAAACGTTGACACTGCACTTCCGAAACCTTAAAATTCACTTTCTGTATATCCTGCCGACACCACGCGCCGCTGCCTATCTACCTAGAAAAAGTATTTAATTAAATTTTTGTTAGACTATATCCCACTCAAATTCATTAATCCGACTAAATAATTAATTTCAAAATATTTCACAAATTACTGAGGGTGACTCATTTTAATCTCTCGTCAGTGTAGGTAAATCAAGTTCATGACATTTTATGTTACATATGCTTTGTCTGAAGAACATAATTTGTTATATAAAAGCCAAACGCATATCTTAAAAAATCTCAATGAATATAAGACGAATGCCACACGAAAAGATAAAAGATCACATCGCACGCATAATAATGCTCTCCATACAATCCCATCAGAGCTGTCGTCACACCTAAGCAGTTTATGCGATCGAAGCTCAAGGTTATACGCCGATGCGATCCCCTCTCCGCCGTAAACAGGAGAGGGGGTCATTTTATTTACGGAGCTGCCTAAACTTTGTACTGAATCTGTCAAGTAGACAGATTCAGTACAAATATTTCGTGGCAGCTCTCTAATTCATCTGACACCCTCTCTTACCAAAGGAAGAAATATTTGATAGCGTCGTGTGACGACGATACGACTCATAAGCGCTCGCGGTTCAAGAAATAAGTGCTCACGCTTTTAGCTTTGCATCTCGGCACCCGTCTAATGTTGAATTTTAAAAAAAATAATGAATTTTGCTCCCCGGTGACGTCTTTCATTTTTTTTTAGTTGGTAGGAATTGGACACGTGAGGAGTCGGGCGGGTACTCGGCTATAGTGACCAGTGACGACACGTGGAAAAAAATTGGTTAGGTTTTGAAGAAAAAAAAAATTTAAAAAATTACATCAAAGAAAGTCAACGGATTAAATTAAGTCAATTACATCCCTTAACATCCTGTTTAATACCTTACAAATTAATTAGGATAAACGTGTTACAAATTTTACACATCTGATAAAAAAAAATTGTTCCCGTATGCACGGAAACGGTGGTATGTTAGTTGTGCAAAATTAAAAAAATATATAATATTAGCAAGGGCCGTAAGGAGGGAGTCTGGTCTTCTTATACGTGTCGATACATTCATCAAATTCGACCTTTAAATAATATAGTTAGGAGCGGTGCGCGCCAAGCAGGTAGACAAGCTTACAAGCAAAAACTTTAAACACGTTTTTCTCAAAACCATGTTCTTCAAGTTGGCTGGAATAGAAGCACATTGAATTTTCATCAGATTCACTTCATTCAAAGTTTAAAATAAAGAAAATTCTATTTAGGTATATGCGGATGAATCTAACAAGAAAAATTATATTATAGGACAAGAGTTATTGCAAAATTAAGTCCATTACTTAATTTTATAACCTCAACTTTTTTTGCAAGCTGCAGTTATTGCGCATTCTGTATTCATACTAATAATTACATGTTTTATAATTTGGGAAGCGAATATGGGTACCGCCGCCCCGGGAACCATTTTTTGGTTAACCAACACCACTGCCATAGGTCACCCCAAGTGGATCACTACGTTTGGTGACTTGGCAGGGTGCCTGGGTTCATGGGATGAGGGCAGGCCGGATCGGGAAAGAACGGTTAAGGGAGTCCCTTTAACTTCCCCAGCCGTACTCTCTCGGAACATCGCCTTGCACCGGGATGGATGGATTCAAATGTCCGTCGCTCCTGGACACACCGACCCCCTAATACTCCTTTCCTTCTCAGAATTTCCTCTCCTTCCTTTCCTAAAAAGACCTTCCACACAGCATTCCCAAAGATGACATAGGCCCTGAGGAGATTTATTTTCCTCAGAGCCTCCGGTAAAAACCTAATGTAAAAAAATAAAAAATGTTCTTATTTCAGATAATTTCCAAGGACTTCAGAATCGAAGCCGATTTCAGCTGCTATATCTTCTGAATATAGATATATTCAAATCAATTTTTCGATAGTGTTTTTTCTTATTCATATGTACCTTTAAATATAATAAAAGTTTCGTGAATGAAAAATAATTTAGTCTTCGAACAAAAAACGCATTGAAAAAACACTCAACTGCACCAGACTCTCGCCTTAAGGGCCCGCAGCCCGGATTTGTACCGATTTATTACATATTTCCCTTAAATGCGGTAAGTTTTAAAGCTCTTAAAAATATATATGTTATTCTTGAAGATAATATCTAGACTTTGCCTGCGCCGAAACACAAATTATATAAAATTCCCTCGATAGAAAAAGTTATATGTATGAACAAAATCACAGTGTTTCTTTAAATGCTGTTTAGGATAATGCCCGTGAGATTTTTGCTCTATTTTAAACGAGTCATGTTTTATTTAACATTTTCGCAATTTTCGCATCAATTTTGTCGCTGTAAATGTTAGCGCTCTCCTCTAACATTCGTAATTTCGTATCTCTCCATCTTCTTCTTTTCGGGCCCGGTTGCAGAGCCTTAATATTAAGATGATGGCTACAGAGATAGAGCCGTATAAAAACGAGTATGTACTGTCAGTAATTCTTAACACATCATTGGGCGTGCCAATAACTTACATGAGTGATGTAGGTACTTTAAATCTAATGCATATTTTGCATCTGCGCTGACCAGAGTCGAAAGTAACCAGGTCAAGGATTTAACTATTCTAATAGATATGCATGGGATTGCATTTTCGCAATAATAATGGCTAAATGCATTAAGAATGGCTTATCCGATATTTTTCCGCCACGCCTCTACCACTGTGCTTGTAAAGTGTGACAGGGGTCAGCATTGTAAGCCTAGCAATAGGTCAATAGTGCAATAATAGTAAATTCGTAATATAACTTGCATTTTAATCAATTCCATTTTAATTGTAAGATTTTTGAACAAAAAAACAGATTTCATCAAAAACAAATTATTACTAATAGACATAATATTTACAACATTATTTGTTTTTTTTTAATATGTTCTATGTATCTGTATTATATACTCGTACCTATCTAATTCGTTTGATCATACTACTCTCTCTGAGATCGGGAATAAATATATTTGTTTATTGTTATTGTACGCCCGTAGGGGCTTTTACATAGATTATAAAATAATATTTAAGTTATCGAGGATTACACATACATAGAATTTATATCAAAAGTTATAAAAGCGATTTTTTTTAAGAATATACAAGTAGTTTTTGAAGAAAAAATCACTTGTGTATTCTTGAGTTTACTTATTAGTTTTTGAAGAAAAAACCACTTGTATATTCTTGCGTAAAACCGTGAAATATTTGACAATGTAATGTTTGACAATAACAAAATATAATATTAAACATTACAATAACACATCAAATCGTTAAATATATTATACCCACGTTACAATAATTTGTAGGATTCCACAAAGTGTTGGTTTAAATTGCATTTTAGAAGATAAAGGGAATCAGCGAATATATCTACAATACCACCAAACTTGTCGCCTAAATCATGCATCCTATTGGTAAGTGAGTGTGATTGATAGTTGGTTATGTATGTGTTGCAAAAGAATTTTTGTCTAGTATTCCTTGTCGGAATGGAGTTTTATAGTAGCAAGGATGGCAGGGCTGTCAATTATATAGGTACATATTTATGTTTTTTTTAAATACGCTGTTAAGTATGTATTTATTTTAATGCGTAGGGAAATTTCCCCGAATCTTGGTAAAATAATAATTATTAACCACTCAGGTATTTTGCGATTGTGCAAGTTTTTTGTCCTAAACAAACTGTCAGATTTATAAAAACTGTGCGTTTTTTCCGCTACGCAATGAAAGCTCTATAAAAAAAAATATTACGAATTAGCCGAATACTAAAAACTTTTGTTTTTGAAAGGTTATGAAATATGCTTTCAAATTATATTATTACAAATAATTATTAACTTTTGTAAATATTAAAATTTAGAATGCAAACATAAAAAAATGTAAAAATGATTCACGTGATGTTTTTATGTTAAAACGGTACTAAAATCACGTAATTATGCAAAAAAAACATTTATTCTCTCGTATATACGAATGATAAACAATTTTTTCATCTCACTTTTTTACCATTTCATGCAAGAATACCACATCACATTAACCTATCATTAATCTACATTTTTCAGACAACGACATTTTGGACTGGGGGAAGAGGGATCTTTTGGTGGCAGGACTTGGAGACCAGGTCTTCATGCTTAACTCCTCTTCCAACCATGTCTGCAAAGTGCACACCCTCGATCCTGAAGACACCATCCTGGTCGTCAAGTGGGACCCTGATGGAAGATTTATTGCCGTGAGTACCAATTATTAAATTATATATTTTGCTAACAGGATGTTGTCTCGGCAACTCCGTTCAATCTGTACATATCATTCAAGTTAGCAAATTTGTTACTGCCGAAAATCTAAAAAACACATCGAAAGACCCTGGACTTATTATTTAATTAAAGTTTTGAAAATTATGTGATTTATAAGGATATAAGATTTATGAGTCGTTATATTTTTATTTTTCTATGCCTTGTTCTTGTTCATATTTTTGTTTAGATTTATTGGTTTAATCTTCTTCTTCAATTATTTATAAGCATTTATTGGACATCTACTCATTTTTAGGACAACACATAGTAAATGCCATTGGAATAGTCATTTCGGTTGTTTTAAACTTTCGTCACATGTGATGAAAATCAAAACATCGATCAGCACCATTTTGAAAAAAAAAAACAGATTTAATATTGAAAATTTTAACAGTCCCCGTTAAAAGCCAATGATTCTTGTTGCATTTCGTCATTTACCAATTTTATTGATTACTAGACAACATTCGAGAGTGTTCTGGAATGTTCCACAATGATGTTCCCGATTCCATATTCCCGAACATTCCACGACATACTCCGCCACTCCTTCCAGAACTTTCTGGAGCTCTATCGAACCTTCTAGATCTTTCCGGAACTCTGTTCCAGAAATTTCAAGAGCGCGAAACTTCCAGCCCTTATATCTTCGAAAGCACGCCCTTTAGGTAAAAATGGGAACCGTCATCCTGGAGGGGGGATAGATATCTACCACACCATATAATTCTCTTGATCGTACCGGGACTCATTTCTGATTGTTTACGCACGTTTTTTTGGATTTCCTTTTATAATGTTATATTGATGAATGGTGCTAATTTCTAACGGTATGGAAGATATACAGTCTCTCATCTAGGATGAACGAAGTGTGTATGAGGAATGAGTTAATGATGAATCTAAGTAAGTCTAAAGTCATGGTATTTGAAAGAGAGAATACGAAAACAATGTGCAATATTGTTATGAATGATGAATACTTTGAGCAGGTGAACGAGTTTGTGTCTTTGGGAAGTATGTTTACGAGATACGGGCAGGCTGATAGAGATATTGATAGAATGGTAAATGCAGGTAACTCCATTAATTTCGGACTGAATGCCGTTGGCGCCAACAAAAAACTGTCCAAAGAAGCGAAGCTAAACGTCCACAATGGAGTGCTGGTACCTACTCTGATATATGGCAGTGAGGCATGGAACTGGCAGAAGAAGGATGGAAGTAGACTCAATGCTGTAGAAATGAGATCCCTGTGGCGAATGTGTGGTAAAACCAAGTACGATCGTGTGAGAAATGCGGAGATCTGATGTGAGCTAGTAATCAGTAAGACATAGTGCACAAGGAAGACATGGCACAACCAAGTGATTCAAATACTTGAGTAGCGCCATGGCAAGAGTCAGAAAAATAGAAGAGCATATGTATGAGACGATGTATGAATGTGAATGAGGCAAGTGTGTGCAAAGACCGAGTTTTTTGGCTCTCTGCTTCCCCTGCGAGAAAACGGCGTGATGGTTAGTTAGTTATTAAGTTATCAATTTTTGTGATCTGCTGCAAAGTGTAACAATGTAACCAAAATACTTTCTGATCACAATTTGTTCAAAGACAGAATGGACCCGAGAAAGAGCATTTAACGTAGAAAGGACTCTGACCTAATATGCATTTTCAAAATTATCAACAGTATTACTGACACACCTGCTTTGTTACAACTCATCCAGTTCAACATCCCTTCCCGTAGACTCCGAAATAATGAATTGCTGTTCCTCAATCAACATTCTACTAATTATGGATATCATTCTTCTTTATCCAGAATGTCGAGACTTTTCAACGCAAATCAAAGCATTGAATTTTTTGGTGATAACCTAAATGACTTTCGGCAGTCGATTTGCAATGTGATTTTTAAAGCCTTTTAAATACATCTTCAAGCTACTTGTAGTTATCTTCTATATGTACTTTTATATTATATGTATTTTGTCAATGCTCTTCATCTACGTGTACTCTCCATTCGTTGTCATCTTTTTTTTTATTCATGTTATTGTTATCAACTGGAGCGCTTTTTGCCACAATATGGCACTATTTAAAATATCTCGGATTGCTTTTCTGCCAATTTTGGCAAATTTTCCCTTATTTGTAAGTAATTAAGTAGAAGTTTACGATTTTATAATATATTTTTTTAAATCCTTCAAAAATGTGATAATCGACAAAAGATAGATAAATTCATTGGCTGTATAGAACTATAATCAGTTTGTATGTCTCCATAATAAAATTCGGAGGTATGATTTTTTTAACGTGGGCGGAAAATATTCAACAAAAAATCTCGAGCAATCGAAGAAAAAAATTTTATATTGTGCTGTCGCTCCAGTGGTTATATTGTTAAAGGAGTATTTGTCCGCAAATAAATAAACAAATTTATCGGGATCGATTCAAAAGTCAAAACTTTAAATTTTTTTTTTTTTACAGTAAATACCGCACAAGAATCTCAACTGCTCCCGTCTGGAGCCAGTGAGACTATGGCATCCCCAAATGGGGTATGTTGGGAGGCTGAAGGTAGTAGAGAGGGGAAGGAGGTGGGGAAGAGGAAGGTTGGGAAGTACCTGGCTATTCAGATCTGGTCACCAAACACGGCTAAAGCCATTTTCAAGCAACTTTTTCAATTCTGAATGGTGGTCTACACACCAGTGCGATACTGATAGTATCTTCCACTCTGGAACATGCAGCAAATATACAATACATATATTATTTTCAATGAATTAATTGTGAAATAACACAAATTAATCAAATAAAATTTATTTGCGCATGCCGGGTTCGAACCCGCGACCTCCGGATTGTGAGTCAAGAGTCTTACCCACTGGACTACGGAGGTCGTTAAATGTCACCGATCAGCGATTTTGTGTGCGTCAAAGTGAAGGAAAATAAAACAAAATTAAACATATCCTAAAACTTTGAAGTTTTATTTTGTTTTTCAACAGATTGGCACATTTTTGGGTAACCTGTTCGTCTACGACGCCCAGTGCGAGAAGCTGGTTACGATTCCCCCGGAGCGCTACCGACCCAAGGCTGAAGAAGCTACAGCAATCACTTCTCTGGCGTGGGAAGCCAACGCACTACAGATGGCTTGGTATTTAGTTTTTGTATTTTTTATGAATGGAGTTGATTGATCCATGGAATTGGTAGGTATGCATTCGCAAACACTTAGTGGAGAGCAAATGTCAATATCCCACCTGCAATTATCCCACCTAACCTAACTTTCCCATCCTTAAAGCAATACAAATTATCTTGAAAATGTATTTATAAGAAGAAGCTGAAGCACATTCAGTAGATTATGCCCAAATATCGATGTGTGTAACACTAAACCTTTATAAATTCACAGCATTCAAAAAAAAATAACACTCGATCACACGCTTAACTAAAAATTAATATTTCATTGATTTCTTTATTTCTCTTTCTTTTTTAGTTCACCACATTTCCTCTCTTACTTTTAGCAGTTCGAATTAAAATAAAATCACTTCCTATTATTATATCATATTATGGACATCCATTAAAATTTAAAAGTAAACCTTCGAAAAATTTCACTAAACAATTTTTGTAAATTTATGTAAAAAGATGCATTTTATCAGACTTGTTTACATCAGGTGTAGATATTGTTGAGATTTTTTGTATTATGGTTCTAAATTTCAATTTGTCGTTATTTTATTTAACAATGACATACATATTCCTAACACTGTCTTATATGGATTTATAAATACTGTTTATAACGTTAATAAATAAAATAAAATAATAAATGTCACCATGACCGATATAATTGTGGCAAGAAAAATACAAACTTTATAAAAGGTGACAGTATGCTCACTGAAGAGAGCTATCAGTCTTCTTCTTCCTTGCACTGTCCCAACGCATTGCCTAGGTATGCTCTTCTCGTTCTTAGGCTATATCTTCTTCGGTTCTGGTTATTGCTTTTACCCAGGCCGCTTCTCTAACATTTTGGATCATCCAGGAGTTGTTTGGTCTTCCTCTGGATGAATGTCGTTGAAGCTCCATAGACATTGCCTGCTTCACTATGCGGTCTGGTGGTCCCCGTCTTATGTTCCCATACCATCTCGACTGTAGTTCCTCCAGCCCATACCGTCTCAACATCGTCCAGAATTTTTTTTTTTTTTTTTTTTTTTATTTATTTATTAAAATACAATACAGAATATAGTATATTATATAAAGCATTGTACTCCCAAGAGTTAATAAACTCATTGCGGGAATGATACGCATTACATGAAACATATAGCTGTATGTATTAAGTGGACATATCATAGGACATACACAACATTATTATTTCAGATAGTCATTCATAAAATGAAGTTTGAGCATGTTAGTTTGGGTCTTTTTACATTGACTTGCACATTTGATCTCGTTGGGTAGTTGATTATATTTTGTGTAAGCTATGTATTCTAGGGATCTTAGTCCATATTTTGTTGATTTGATTTTTGGTATATGAAGTTTGTTGTGATTTCTTGTGTTGTGTTGGTGTACGTCGCAATTGTAATTGAGTTTAGTGTTGGAATGTGCCGAGTGTTGAATTACTTGTAATATAGTTTTTGTTATTTCAAAAGTGGGAATGGTGTTAAAAGGAAGTATTTGGGTGTTTCTGTAAATGTCTTTGACGTGTGTATCCCAAGGTAGACTGAATATATTTCGCAGGGCTCTATTTTGGACGACTTGGACTTCTGAAATCATTTTTTTTGTAGCAAATCCCCAGATTCCGGCAAGATATATTAGATGTGAGTGAATCATAGCATGGTAAATCGATCTTAATAGAGAAGGAGGAAGTAACCCGCGAAATCTATATAAAACACCAGTTATAGGAGTAATTTTGGATAGAACATGTTTAAATTGGTGATTCCATGTGAGTTGTGAATCAATGAAAAGGCCAAGATATTTTGTAACATCAGCCCTTTCAAGGCGGTTATTATCAAGACTTATATTAAGACTTACATTTTTTTTATTTGCAAACAATATGTAATGTGTTTTTCTTATGTTTAGGCTAAGTTTGTTTAATCGCAACCAGTTTGCCAGGCAAGCTATATCCCTTTCCATTTCCTTTTCTAGTTCGTTTAAATCATTATTGTGATAAAGAATCACTGTATCATCTGCATAAAGTTGTATTGTACCCTTAAGTCCCCATTTAGTAATATCATTTATATATATTAAAAATAGTAATGGTCCAAGTACGGAGCCCTGAGGCACACCACATTTTATCGTTCCCATGCTGCTTGTCCCTTTTCCAACAAAGGTCTGACAGTGTCGGTTAGAGAGGTAACTACACAGTAACTTCAGGGGAGTGCCTACTATGCCTAGGTGTTCTAACTTCTTTAGTAGTATCCCGTGGTCAACCGTATCGAAAGCCTTTTTTAAATCTATAAATAAGCCTGCAGTATGCTTACCCTGGTCTATATGTTTTTGGAGGGCATATACAAAATCGAAAGCAGCACATTTTGTGTTAGATTGGTTTCTGAATCCATACTGTTGGGATGCGAGTAAATTGTTTGATAAGAGATATTTAGTGAGCCTAAGCTTAATAACCTTTTCAAAAACTCTAGAGAAAACAGAGAGGATGGATATAGGACGATAATTAGAAGGATTTTTTTTGCAATCATCTTTGTAAATCGGAATTATTTTTGCTATCTTTAGTTGATCTGGGAAGATTCCACTATCCAGGGATTGATTAATAAGAAAAACAAGGTGGTCAGCTAATACATCTTTGCAAAAGTTCAGGTGCACGGGTGTAATTCCATCTAAACCTGGAGATGCATTAGACTTTAGTTGAGAGATGATACTGAGAACTTCTGTTTTATTTGTTTTGGCCATATATAGGGACTGGATTGCTTTTTGATCCGTGTTTATAGTGATAGAATCATCTGGATATGATGCAATTGTAGCTGCTAAGTTTTCCCCAACTGATATAAAGAAGTTGTTAAAAGTTGAAGCTATCTGTGTTGGGCATGTTATTTCTTCATTCTTAATCAAAAGACAATTAATTTCATCTTTCTGGGGTGTCGAACTATTTGTAAGAATTGCATTTATTGTTTTCCATGTCTGTCGCGGATTACGCAGGTTTTCTTTAAGTATATTCGTGTAGTATTTAGTTTTAGCATATCTTCTATAATTGGTAACTTGATTTCTTGTTTTATTTCTCAGTGCTGTGAATATATCACTTTGCTGATTTTTGTTCCAGAGTTTAAACGCCATACATTTTTCGAGCCATACATTATCGCGGGTCTAACAATAGTCTGGTATAGCTTTCCTTTAAGTTTTATAGGCATTTTCAGGTCACACAAGAGAGCTGTTAGTGTAAATTAATATTTGAGACAGGACTGAACTATTTATACCATAACAACGATCGTTATGACAATAATAAATACTGGGAAATTTATAAATCAATGTATATATTATTTTTAATTCATACATTATTCAACGATTCATATTGTGAAGTGAAGCATTCAGAACCTGGAGACGTGTGGCCCCAATTGCACAGATACACACTTACACAAAACTACAATACATACACACTTTATTCATATTAACTCCAACTAGACACTTGCCTTCCTTTGATATGCTTACAGCGACCAGCTCAGGCACGGGAGCTCCATCACCGCTGAGTCATGTTACCTCGCAGAAGCTGGGCGTACCGTATCAGGCCCGCAGTACACAACTGCTGACCCAGTACAAATCGCAAGTGTGTCCAATTGTTGAATTTGGCACTGCTGGCCTGGAGACACTGCTGGCCTGGAGACACCAAATACTTGGCAAAACCATTCATCCCAACGGCTTCCATGCCATATCTTCTTTTATTTTTTTTATTATCTACCATATCCATAAAAACCATCTACTTTCATTTCTATAACCAGAATATATTATTTGTTTCAGTTGCACCTCCAGTGGCTCCTTGAGCATCTGCATAGGCAACGATGAAACGCCCTTCTCCGTAAAGAAGAGGGCCCACGACCTGGAGATCATCAACTGCACCTTCTCTCCCAACAGCAGGTACCTCGTCACCTGCGGGGTGGACTGCAACGTCAGAGTCTGGTGCCTGCCTGACCTCAGACCCTACTTCCAGATTGTCTATGGACACCCTGCAAGGGTACTAACTATTGTTAAATACTACCTGTCTATTATTGTTAAATACTAGCAGCGCTCTCGCTGCAGAATGCTGAACCAAGCGTTTAATGAAGTTTCTTTTTATCTGTATTTTGGTGAAAATACTAAACTTTAATTGTGAAGGATATACTATACTTTGATTTGTGAAGGATATATTACCGAAGCAAGCCAATCTTTGTAGTCATCCTGATGATCAGATCATCAGATCATCCTTGCCAATGAGATTCAGCTAGGGGGGCGCTGGAAATCCAAAGACTTTAAATATTGAATATCTTAAAGAAAAGTGAATTAGTATCATGTTGCACAGAGTATTTTATTTGTTTATTTGTAAGAGACACAAACAGCTTAATACATAAAATTCAGAGGTAAATATAAATATTAAGTTAACTGAAGTCAAGCCAAAAAAGTCTCTCATGTTACAGTTGCTTGAAAATTAAGTTTTATGGTATCTTCAAATATGATTTTAATTAACTTAATATGAGATGTATTTAAAAACATGCAAAACATACAGACATTTTTTCTAATACAGTTGGTGAAAAAATCTTAAAAATCGTTCCAATTTTGGAGGAGAATAATGGGAAAACTCGATTTTGACGAATTTATTTGGGTATTTTCAGCCTAAGGTCAGTTATCCCTTTCGTTCAGAGTGAACAAGTCATCACCGACAGTGACACAACGTGTTTCCTCTTAATCGCCACAACCTGTGAAAAAACTGTTATGGTTTTGTAAACTTTATGTACCAGACGTCAGAAATTAACATTAAGACAATTGAACGTGCACAATAATTTAATCAGGAAGAAAAGTACCTATTCTAAATGAGTTGTTCACAGTATAAAACCTCATATATCCTAACGAGTTTCCCGAAAGAAGAAGCCGGTGAATAAAACGGTTGGAATTTCTGGACATATAACTCGTTCCATGCACTTCCAACCGGCAACGATCTCTGACTCTTAATTTTACAATTCAAATAACCAATCCTCCAACGATTTTTGTTAGGTGATTTCTCAATTATTTTTTAGTGATACTTGCGTTATTTGTTATTGTTGGTTATTTGCGCTGCTTTTCGATGGCTTTTGTAATTCATTTTTCCCTCTTCACAGGCTTTAGCTTGGCACCCCTGGAGGGCCTGCCAGATCGCCGTGGGGGGAGGGCTTGGCCCATCACCCGGATATGGGGATGGCTCCCTGTGCGTATGGGACGTATCCCTCGAGACCAACGTATGCCATCAGCTGCCATCAATGCGCTGCGGGGTGGACGCGCTCTCTTGGAGCCACCTTACCGGGGAACTGGTCATCAGCTACTGGATTGAAGGTAGGTTACTGATTTCCAGGCTTTAGATTGACACTGCTAGCAAATCTGACAGATCACCGTAGAGGGGAGAGCGTGGTCCATCGTCCATAGCTATGAAGACGGCTCCTCGCACTACCTGTCGATACAATTTCCAAGATTTTTGAGGCACGGAATTTCTTAGGATGACTACAGACAACTGCTTGTCAATTTTCAAGAGGAGTAGAGGAAACAACGATTTGTTATCGACGTTACCTCATTTCATTCTACAGACTACAGTTCTCTTATTCAGTCAATAAATACACTATTCGTCAATGGATAAGTCGTCACAGGGACAAAATATATTATTCAGTTTAGTAGGTATGGAACCACGACCCAGAGGGTAATTATTACAGACTAGCAGTTAGAAATCCGCCCCGCAGGTTTGCTAGACCCAGTGTTGGTGATCATTTTATAAATCCAGTAGGAACTGGTTCCAAAATTAGCCCGTTACTCGTATCCAATGTCAACGTGTCAACCAGCGATGGCTAGTCACCGCGACGAAGTAACCGGGTCGGGCGATGACGTCATATATAATATTCAGTCGCTTGATACAACTGAGTATTACCGTAAATCTTTCGAAATTCGGAAGACACTCCAGGTTCACATATTCCTAGAACGTAAACCTAGTAAGGACACGTCCATATGCGTCCTGCCGACGAAAGTGGCGTTATCTTGTGACGAATTTTTGAATTATAAACCGAATTATTTGCGGCGCGGCGTGTAAGCGTGCGTCGGACATGCAATCGAAACCGGTTTCTGAAATTCAACCACGCAGACGCTACGGTATTAATTTATTACAGATAGTTAGATGTGTCATCAAGGAAGTTCCTCTCTTGCTTTTTTGTAGAGTAAAGTGTTTAGTAAATTTAAAAAAAAAAAATCGCAAATAAAGTGTTTAGTAAATTTAAAAAAAAAAATAATTTGGTTTATGTCAAGTATTTGTTTCATCAATATATTTCGACCTTCTCCAAAAGGATCTCAGAACACTTTCGAGCGTGCAAACTCGGTCGTTACCGAACAGTCACTGAGACCGGCCAGTACTTTGGATTTGTTCCTTATCTTCGAAAGACCCAAAAAACATCAAGCAATTGAAATTCACAAACATGATCCTTGGTACTTGACTGCAACACCAAAACCAAACACCGAAAACCACATTAATAACATTAATTACTACACTGAAATGCCTGCCTTCAGAGGAATAACGCACTCAACAAGGTATCACTTCGACATACGTAAACACACATTTCACCACGATCAAAACATTTAAAAAAATAAATTTAATTGAAACATTTAACAGGGTTACAATTTTACAAACATAATATAACATCAATATTTCAATCACTCTCCTAATAAAGCAGCTACTTGTGTTTAGGAGAGGACAACAAAATATTTTTACATCTGTTTAAATTCAAACAAAAAGTATTAGTAATTTAACAAAAAACTTATGGTGGACACTACAGGGTGTTAAGGGACGTACTTGACTTACTTTAACCAGTGATTCCTGACATTATTTGGAGTAAAAAATGAAAATGAAATTTTGGTCTCCGGTGACTTTTTTGACGACTTTTTTTTAAAAAAATTTTTTCTTCAAAATCAAACAACAACTTCTTCCGCATGTCGCCACTGGTCACTCAGCCGGGTGTCCGACGAACCCCTTACCCCACCTCCAACTGTTCAACAACTACCATTTTTTATGTTTATGTAGAAAAAAAAAAACATCAAAAATGTCACCGGAGACAAAAATTTCATTTACATTTTTTACTCCAAATAATATCAGGCATCACTAGTTAAAGTAAGTCAAGTACGTCCCTTAACACCCTGTATAATACTGTCCCAAACTTTGGCTAAGGAAGTAAGAAACTCAACACGGCATAATAACCCAAAAATTAATCACGATATTATCTTCGACCTTGAAGATCATTTCGTCGGTCTACTGGCAAAGTCCACTAAAACACAATCCTGAGATATTTAGCAATTTTTGAAAGACTATAAGTGGATGAATATCTCCAAAATGTTTTTTTTAATACATTATAATTTAGAATGAACCCTTAAGTACCTTATCAATACACAATATTAGTTGATAGGAAAAACAGCAACCTTTAATCAAAAAATTTTAAAAAATTAGCCCAACTTAGAGGGTTTAACCAGTCAATAATGACTTAGTGTGCTTTGCTTGTCAAGATTACTGTTAAATTGTTGACTGTAATGCCGCTAAATGGCTTTAAGATTATTTAAAAACTGACTTAGTGGATTTTGCTTGTGTTTTAACGGTCTAAAATCGATGTATTATTGACATTTAGAGTATATTGTTTGACATTGTCATTGTCCTGATGAAGATAACATTGTTATTAAAACATGTTGATATTTTATTATATAGTGGCTTAAACTAAGTTGATTTTCATGTATCTTGATGTATCTTGCTTGACAATAACATCGGAATTATGACTTATGGTGAATTTAAAAACATGTTTCAATCGAAGACGATTAAATATATGACGTAATGGAGTATGCCAGTCGAAAGGGGATGATTTTTCACATAAGACCTCGTACTTATGTCATTTCATGAAAAAACGTGACTTCTTGAACTTTGCCAGTAGACGATATTATATGTTGCATGTATTATTTTGTTTTAGAAAAACACCCAGTGGACAGCATGTCGGAAGGCCACTCCAGACTTCTGGTTCTTTCTGCACCGGGCGTAGCTGCTGACGAGATGCGCTCTCCCACTGGAAGGACTCGGGCTCTCTTGTTTAGTCCAGACGGGACCAAAATTGGTGAGAATTCTTTATTGAGACTTTACAATGCATGCAGTTTCTTATAAATAAATAATACGTGTGCTGAAGAAGTAAAACACTACTCTGCGTCCTGAAATTTCAACAATTGTTTTGCAGAACTTCTATCAATTTTTTAACACCTGTAATAAAATCATAAATTGAGTACATATTATTTTCGAACCAATCAAAGTTAATAACATGATATTGGATAACATGAAACAAATATTGAATTCGGATTAAATAAAATTAAACTTTAGATAAGAGTGCAAATTTCACAAAATTGTAGAAATTTCTTTTTCATTAGCTCCACAAAGGAAGCCCAAAAGGCCTATGTCATCTTTGAGGATGCTGTGTGGAGGGTTTTTTTTAGTTAAGGAAGATGGGGAAGATCTTTGAATGAAAAAGATATGAGAGTTGGGTAGGAATTTGTCCAGGAGTGACGGACGAATGAATCCATCCCTTCAACTGCAGTGCAATCCGATGGATAGGGAAAATCCTGCTGGACAGAAAAAAAGTCTCCATCAACAAGTCTCTCCAAATCTGACCCGCCACACAGTTGGTGGGCAGACAATCCTTACCCCCTTGAATCCAGGCATTCCTTCTAACTCATCAAATGAAGCGAAACACTTGGGGCGATCTATGACAGAGGTGTTGGTTATTTAATAAAATACCGTAGCTGCGGTAACCATAGCCGCATCCCAAATTGATTGCAGAATGGGACAACTTCACAACAAAGCTTTTTTTTAGTTTTTGTGTCAAAAAAGATAAATGTAAATTCTTTGGTGTGTAAATGAATACTCATTGCATTCAAAAGATTTTGTAAAACGATTGGTACAACCACCTTAACTTATTCAAGGTGAATTGTGTAGATCTTCGAATTCGATAGATATAAAACATACCGTAAATTTCTAAAGGTTCTGTGATTTAAATCACATTCAAGGCATAATAATTAACCAGAATGAATGCATCGACCAAAAACAGAAGCTGGTCGTTTGTCAAACTTCCCACGCTCAGAATTTGGTCAACATTTCTCCGAAATACCGATTGTCTGTTAGCGCGCATAATAAAACACGAAAAGCGGCCATCAACGATAATATATCAATTTAGTCTATCCATTTATTTCCTTTTTTATAGCGGCAAAAAAGGCAACGATCAATCTCGGTCGTAAAAGACTTTATCTCTTGTCACTGTTTCGCCTTCATCTCTCTCTATAAATATATTTAGCTGAAGTATATCAAAGGTAAAAAAATCTGTTAATTATATCCAGTTATGCAGAGCGGTAATACGTGGTTTTAGTACGTAAAGTGCAGTAACTTTGGGAGCCAATTGAAGTAAAACATATACCAAAATAATATCTTTGTTCAAAATTTCGTCGTATTTTTTCTATATAAAAGTTATGCCTCTACTACATCTGTCGTATCAGGTCAATAGTCGAAACTCGGATGTAAGGAGTGGTTACATCGTACATCCAAATACCCTAGGTATTTATATGTAATAATAAGTACATCTGTATCCTTGGAAACCGCGTACAAATAAAATCAGACAATAAGTTTTGACTAAACATTTGTACATTTTTGTTGTTTATTTTGGGGGTCTTATGCCGTGTTGCGCTACCTCCTCCTTTAGCCAACGTTTTGGACATAGTTACAGTGTGTCATCAGGGCAGATGTGTGGTGAAATGTGTGCTTATGTACATATTGCTTCCAAATTCATAAGCACACATTTGACCACTAACAATAACACATCTGCCCTGATGATGGACACTGTAACGATGTCCAAAACGTTGGCTAAGAGGTAGCGCAACACGGCATAACACCCCAAAAATAAACAACAAAAATTCTTTTGGTCGTGAAAATCTAAAATCATATCAAACATTTGTACAATTTAAAATTTGTGCCTAAAAATGTTGAAATTTCTAACGAAGTCTTCAATCTTTTTACTTGTACTTACTGACGTAATTTAGAGCAGTTACTCCCATCGTGGGCGATTTGAGAACCCTGGGGGTGTTGGTGAAATCCAGGGTGGTGACTTCGATGGTAAATGGGGGGCGCGAAAGGTTCAGAGGGGCCGGTGAAGGGCTGAAACAAAAAATTCATGACCATTATATTCGACCACCGTATCACGGACGTGTGCCTAGCATGGTGGTCGAAAAATCCACAAATTATGCAACCATAAAAAAGGAACTTTTTCTTTCAAATTCCACTGCGAATTTTTAGTATCAAAAATATAAACCTCAGAATGTTGAAAATCCACCCACTAGCATCATTAGCCCAGTCAGTGGGGGATGAAAAAGGCCTTCAGCTTGCAAAAGGTCGCGTAGTAGCGATTTTGATATATGTTGTTTATATTGGGACTCTAAAGAAAAAAAAAAGTTTTCGACCTTGGGGGGGTCGAGCTCGAGCCGCCATCTTGGATTGAAGGTCCCAAAATTTAGTTTTTTCAAAATAATTCCTCAACGGTTTATTTTACAAAAAAAATGTCTATGGCAAATTTAAAGGAGACTAAATTACCTACATTTTTTGTTTGAATTTTTTTTCTAAATCTAATATATAATGACTTACAGCGGTGGAAAGAAGAAAATTTTGACAAAAAATCGTAAAACTCAATTTCATGATAAATTTTGTAAGAACATATTACACAATATCATTTTAACGTATTTCCACAACACAATACAAATATATAGCAAAATCTATTTCAAATTACAGTAATTTTTCGTGTTACATAGAGGAGAGAAAGAGACGGAAACATACTGCGTGCCTGCAGTCCTGACTGCAACGTTGCCACCTCAGCGCCTACAGGCTAGGATCCCACTATGACAAACCCGACATCATCGAGTGCATGGATGAAACTACTTTATAGTGATAATGAACATTTAGTAAGCCTTAAAAAAGCTGGTCTGCCAGTGCGTCTTCATTGAGTATACGAATGAAAACAACATGATGCAAAACCAGAAGACATAGCAGATGAAGGAAAACGCTTTCTTGTTGCTTTGTACGGGAGTTCAAAAATGGTATGGAATCCAAAAAATCCAGAAAACTGGGGCTGGAAACGTGGCACCAATGGGCTTGTTCCAGTAAGAATGAAACCAGCACCCGAGACTTTATTAAAATTTATTTCTTGCATTTGAATATGAAGAGATTTTGTCAATGGAAGGCCAGCATTTCAGTACCACAGGCAATGAGTTAGATCAGGGTTTCCCAAACTTTTTCTGCAATGGAACACTTTGCAAACCCGTAAATTTTAACTGAACACTTGGCTTATTTTTTTAGGTTGGGTACAAAGCATTCTTTTTAGGGTTAATTGCGTATTTCAAAAAATTCCTAATAGTTAAAATAAAAAAAATGTGTTATTAAAGACATATATTTATTTAGTACACAAACAAACAAATTGGAATATAAACACAAAAGTGGAATAAATAAAGCACCTAATGATTTTGACGATTTTGAGTCTGTGAATTGCATATCTTCTTGAGATCGGGCACAATATTGGTGAGTTGAATTCTAATATCTGGTGTGGCATCGAGCTTGTTCCTATACTTTGATTTCGTTCCAGCATACTTAGAAAATCCCGCTTCGCATAAATAGGTTGTGGAAAACGGAAGTAAAACAATAATAGTTTGTTTTGATAAATTGGGGTAATCTTCTGGCAAACTCGCCCAGAAATCATTTAAAGGCCGATTTTTGTTTTAAGTTAGAGTCACTAATTAAATCAATTTGATTTTCATATTCACTTGCGCTTAAGCCTACTGATTTAGCTGTCACGGAAAATGGATTCCGAACCCAGGAATCGTCCTTACTGGTTTTCTGAAAATATTGCGAAAGAGTTGTTTTCAAGATATGTAGATGTTCTTAAAATTCTTTGGAAACCTCTTAATCCTCTTTAAAATTTAATTCATTCAAACATTTACGTAAGGCAAGAAAATAATCAAAATGATTAGGTTGAATTGATGAAATCCAAAGTTGTAATTTTTTTCACTTTTTTACCAACATTTACGACACCATGCGCATTTACAGTTCGGCTTATTGTTAACAAGGCTGTAAGAATTATTGATTTTTACATTATTTTTTTATTATTATAACTTCAGAGATTTTTTTAGTACGTAAAATGAAGACTTACTGCAATAACAGCGTAAACGGCTCTTTCAACTTCTATAAAGCTTAGTCTTTCTACCTGGAAGGGTCTAGTACCTAACTTAAGAACTATTGTGAAATATTTTTACAAGTAATAATTTAATGTGAATAATACAAGTAGTGTTGAAATATGAATATGTGATTTTTATAATAAATGAAATTCTTCCGACAAATGATCGCGGAACCCCTTTTCGGAACCCTAGGGTTCCGCGGAACACAGTTTGGGAAACCCTGAGTTAGATCATGACATTGATGACAACAACTATAATTAAGATGTCAATATCAACCAACCGGGATGAAGAAAACAATATTATTACGCAATAGCGAATGTGTAACATAATTACGAATATTAGTCGAACTCTGTGCGGCTCGCCATACCATCGCTGGAATATCTGTGGAATAGACATACTGACCTTGACATTGTTGAAAGATCCCTACAGGCTATAAGAGAGGTTTTTGGAGACTCGGCAAGAGAGGTGGGTTTGCAAATCAATGAGAATAAAACTAAAATCATGATGCAAACCAGAACCCCACACCATAGAATAAAAGATAAATTGAAATTTAAAGACACTTATAATTTCGAAGTGGTCGAAGAGTTTACATACCTGGGCTCCATCATAACGCATGTTAAAGAAAACCTAGTAGAAGTAAGAAAGCGCATCACAGGCACTAACAACACTTACTTCGCGTTGTTGCCAGTTTAAAATCCCGAAACGTCCATAGGAAAACCCCATATAAAACAATTATTAGAGCGGTCTTGGCCTATGGATATGTGGCGGGAACAGCCGTACACCTTCGAAAAAAAGGTACTTCGAAGAATCTTAGGAGCGGCGCGAGAGAGAGAGGTATTGGAGGGGACCCCACCACTTTCCCAACGGCGTCATAAGGAAATATATGGTTTCCTCCTTCACCATACACGTCAAGAATCTATTTTATTGGACGAAGCTACATTTATTTTAACTACTTTAGACCCTCCAATGTCCATGCATACGGGGTGAGAAAGCAGTATGCAAGTACTTACATTAACATGAGGGAGAGGCATGGAGAATCCGCCACAATAAAGCTCTATGTTATTTACCAAGCTCCCAGACTCTCTATCCATCTAAAGCTCCAAAGACTAAGATGGACCGGACATGTGCATCGAATGTCAAGCACACGAGTACAGAAGAAGATTCTAACAGAACACTCAGGAGGTAAACGCAAGGCGGGCAGCGCTAGGCTGAGACGGGAGGATGATGTCAGGAAGGATGCAAGAGGACTACTCCATGTCGCAGTTAGGAAGACGACGGCCGAGGACGGAGGGCGGTGAAGGCTTATGTTGAAGGAGGCCAAGGCTCGAAATGGGTTGTAATGCCATTGAAGAGGTAGAAAACCTACTGGGGATACCACAATAAAAAATAAGCCATTTTCTCTACCTCATGGTGGTGTGGAAATGAGTTTACAAAATTATAATTTTATAATGAATAGCCCGAAAAAATACCAAAGATTGGGAATTTCACAATTTTTTAGAAAAATATTCACATTTCCGCCACTGTAACTCGTTACCTCTTAGACAAAAAAAATTGAAACAAAAAATATTTGAAATTTTTTCTTCTTCAAGTTTGTGTTTCGCAATTTGGTCGTAAAATCAACCATTACACAATTATTTTGAAAAAACCAAATTTTGACACCTTCAATCTAAGATGGCGGCTCGAGCTCGACCCCCCCCCCCCCCCCCCCCAAAGTCGAAAACACGACCTTTTGCAAGGTAAAACTCCCCACTGACTGGGCTACATTGTAGGTGGAACATGTTGCTTGTGCAATGAGGGAGGACTAAACTACTATAGGATTGTACCAGTTGGTCACGATATTAACAAACTTGCATCAATCACTTTTTTTTAATTTCACTGTGGCGCATTTCCGTATACCTATATATATATTTTTTTCTTTATTAATTGCTTTGCGATTAAATAATTTGAGGATTTTTCCGCCACCATGCTAGGTTTAGGTTGTGTTTTGGTGGTCGCTATGCTAGTACATTATATAATGGTGAAAACAATGCGTTGAAGAAAAGTATATTTGGAAAGTGGACGGTGAACTGGATAAGGTTGGGAATCTCTGTTTTAGAATCACCTCCCGAAGTTACTGCACTTTACCCTCGGACAGCTTATATTGAATTATCCAACATGCTTATCCAAAAATTATGTCAACTGAATTCAGCCCGTTATTTGGTCTTTCAACATAATCTTATCTATTATGTTGAATATAATGATTGGGTAATAGCTACGATAATATCAATGTAAAAAATCAATATTATTACAGCTACGAACCAGTTTACGAGCTTTGATGTTTTTTTCAGTAATTTTATATCGATATCGAACAAAGATTAGAGATAGTAATTTCTACTTGGGTAGATAGGTACTTACCAAACTTAAAGGTTGTACTTAAGTAGGCCCTTTATTTATTTATCACAATTTAAATAAATCGGTTATTCACCAACATATTATGCAGGGTGTTAAGGGGCGTTCTGACTCGACTAACTTACTTTATCCAGTGATTTCAGATATTATTTGGAGTAAAAAACGTAAATGAAGTTTTGGCTCCGGTGACTTTTAGATATTTATTTTTCTTCAAAACCATACGATAAAAAAAAAATCTTTTACATGTCGTCGCTGGTCACTCGCCAGGGTAACCGCCCAGCGACTGAGCTCAACCCCGACTGTCCGATCCACTGCATCCCCATTTGGGGTATGTTATGAGGCTGAAGGTACTGGGCAGGGGAAGGAGATGGGGAAGAGAAAGGTGTGAAAGTACCTGGCTATACAGATCTAGTCACTAAATACGGCTTGAGCTATTTCAAGCAACGTTTCAATTGTGAATGGTGGTCTTACACCAGGGTGCTACTGAGAGTATCTTCCACTCTGGAACGCGCCGCAAATATACTGAATATTATTTTTAATGAATTAATTTTGAAATAATACAAATTAATCAAATAAAATTTACTTGCCCTCGCCGCGATTTGATCCTGCAACTTTTGAATTGCAAATCTTTTGAATTGAATCTTACCCTAAACCACGCCGTATTTAAATAACATTTTCTAAACCAAATATTGCCCATAATCACTGGTTAAACTAAGTCAGTTAAGTCTTTTTATCACACAATACAGATAACAGGTGCAGATCAGAGAAAAGTTAAGTAGATAGGTACTTGGGAGAAATGTTAAAAATTGTATTATGTGAACGAGTTGTAACAAATAATAGAAGTACTCACATACCGTTCGTTACCTTTTGACTACTATTTACTTTTGACTATGGTTACGTTTTGTTTTTCTTTCTTTTAGCAAGCGCATCATCAGATGAAAACCTGTTCATTTGGAGCTTTCTCGGCGGTGGAGGACCTTTGTTGAGTATGTACAAAAGGAAAATCAAAAAAGGCAAACTATCCCTGGCCACTTCAGAGATACACGAATTCAACAATTTTGGTTTCACCGTGAGATGAAATATACCATATTATATCTGCTTACGCTTAAATATATTATTATTTGATTGATTATTGCGCTTTAATGAAGAATGTCGATTTATGATAACGCTGTTTAAATATTCATTCGTCTTTACGCAGGTGTGCTACAGACATGTAAAACTTAGCAGCTACTAAAACAAAATGAACTTTAAGTATTCATTTTAATATGTTGATGTATTTTATTGAATTATAGTGTTTGTTGTTGTTTATATTTTTATGCGTGATTTATTCATGATAATATTCGAGTATCTTAAGTTTTTATTCTGTATTTCAATTTAAAATTTCATTATTTGTACATGAACTATTTATTATTTTACATGTAAAGATAAAATTAAGGTCAGCGCACACACAAGCATCAAAAACGAGGTGCGGTGACAAATTGGGTATATGGAAACCTATTATGCGACCTTTTTCATATAAAACTTAGTTTTGTATTTAAGGCTAAAACACCCTACCACACGGAATACATTTTTTTTAAAATCAATCGGTATTGCAAATATCGAATACTACCGATGTGAGTTTTATTTATTGGTGTTTAAAATTATCAAATATAGGTCACAAAAATAGGTTTTTCGTGATTTTAAAGAGTACTTGGCAATTATTTTGGGTGTTAGTGGCAGTTGTTTAAAAAAATAATAACACCTACCTACTGATAATTTTCTACAACTGATAAACAATCATTCATGTTTATTAGTCAGGCCCTAAGTAAATACCACTGAATATAGAATAACAGGTAAATACGATGACATACATAACGATAAAAAATAAAAATACTTTGGTGGGCTTAAATTAACAATACAAACAATCGATTTACGCTGGAACGCAAACCTGCGGTATATAAACTGAAATTTCTTAATACAACGCCTTTTAAAAATGTTTAACATCTTATTTTATATTTCATTATTTATTTAAACGCCCATTTATTTATTAGTGCAGGAAAAGACTGTTTAAAACACTTGCACAAAAACAAATATAAAGCAAAAATACTATTGAATTTGATCCACACAGTTTGTATAGCTTCTCTCCTTCAGCCGACAAAACACCACCAATATGCTAGTCAGTTCAAACAGTTTCATCAAAACATTCCCCTACTTGATGAAAAAAACTTCAATAAGGTACGGTTATATATTAAAATTGATGTATTAAATAATATATCAACAACATCGGAGTATTTGTTTCCAAGCTGTCGTGAATCTGTGGCATAGGAGTGTAACATTGGGATATTGATGTAGAATTGCTACAATAATATGGCACTGTCTTGTGACTGACCTGCCTGGAGTATGAAAAGAGATTACATATAATAAATCAGGGGTGTCAAACATTGAATTAATGATTTTATACAACAGATTAAATCGGAAATGATTCTATGATCATTCATTATATGAACAAGGCAAGATTATTATTGTTGTGATTAATTCACAAAAAAATGCTAAAACTGCCTCTAAAATTATGAGATATCGTTTTTTTAATGGCCTATATTTTATTATTCAAAACACACAGAAATAAAATAGCACTTATCCGTACTCAATATTTACTATATCTTTTGATTATAAAAATGTTACTCATTTCAAACTATTACAAATACAAAATTAAGTATTGCATGAAAAACGTCGCACAGCCGTTCCTCTTTGATGGTTAAATTCAAGCTTTAATACACAAGCCAAAAATGTATATATTATTAGTGTGCCTTATATCACCATAAATATAGATAATAAGCATAAAAATCGCTTGTCAAACATAGTCTAGAAACGGTTGGTTTTAGGGCAAAACTGGTTTTTATTTATTTTGTTAATATTTTTAAAAGGAAGAAAAAAGCTTATCAAGGGAAACTGTCATCTTACCCATGTATTTTTAAACTAATTTAAGTTATTGTTTTGAAAAAATATTTATTTTGTATTGCGCGCTCGTATTATTATTTTTTTTTATTCTACTCAAGCTCAAATATTCAATTTATTCAATGCATATTTTTGGGAATCGTAATCTTAACCGATTAGTTGTAGATTAATCGAAAATAGTGATTTCTCATTTAGCTTCGCCTTAATTCGATGAATTTATTAGAAAGAATTCCGTCACCACACCCCGCTTTTGACGATTGCGTTTGCGAAGACCTTTTTCTTCTTACATTGGGTTGGTACATTAGTTTGTAACGGTTTAGTTGAATTTTATTGTTCTGTTTTAATAATATAAATGCATGAAAAAAAACTTTAGACCACACGACTGAAGTAAAACTTTACTAACTTATTTCGCCCTCTCAGCTTCCGTTCGCCTCGCCAGACCGTTTGCCTCGCCCGATCACACTTTTCGTAACGCTCTCGTCACGCATTCACCAGCTTACTCCTCAAGTCAAACGTGCGTAAATAAGTTTTACTTCAATAAATAATACGAATTCTCCTGTATTTTATACGATTGACTCGTCAATCTTTTAAAAATTCTCAAAAAAATTTTAATACCACGTCGGAAGGTTTGCAAGTTAAGAATTCGTGAAGACATTATAGAAGATTCTTCGGATGAAGTAGAATACAGAGAATAGAGAGAACGTCTGTTTAATTCCTTTCAACCGAACTTTATTCCTTTATTAATAAAAATTTCAACGGGCTTTCAATAAAATACTACAAAAAAATCAAAATAAAATTAAGAAAATAAGCTCAATTTTTGAAGTGAAACTTTTTTACGCACGCTTGACTTGGGTAGTAAACTGGTGAATGCGTGACGAGAGCTTTACGAAAATTGTGATGGGGCGAGGCGAACGGTCGGGCCTTAACGCACGCTTCACTTGGGGAGTAAGCTGGTGAATGCGTGACGAGAGCGTTATTAAAAGTGTGATCGGGCGAGGCGAATGGAAGTTGAGAGGGAGATATAAGTTACTAAAGTTTCACTAGTTTTTTAGTTTTTTTATTTAGTAGGTACTTTTACCCTGTCAGCTGAAAACGTTACAAACTTATGCGTCTGCCCAATACATTGAATACTTTATTTTTTGTGTTTTTATTTAATTTCTTAACATTATTTGGTATACAATTCTCACGTGTAACTGAGCTTTCATAGAACGAGCTTTCTCATTCTGAGCTTTCGTAGAACGCAAGTTTTTGAAACCTGCAAACCGCAACATAAAAGCTCACTAAAGTTGAAAAGTATTTGCACCTGTTTCCGCCAGTATGTTTATCACAATCGCCATATAAATAAGAGGGCTTTTTTATCGGCAAACCAGAGTTAGAGCTGCGTTTTATTGCGCGATTGTGTGACAATTTGTATGCTCTCTATATATCTGTAATCTGTAAGGTGTAAAGCATTATATTAACATTTCAATCGGACGGTAAATCAGATGAACGGAAGCAATTTAATTTGTTTGGATAATATATTATAGGTATTATTTGCATTTTGTAAGTCGATTTATTTCAGGTGTTTTTAGTGCGATTAATGTTGAATTTTTTTTTTAAGCAATTTGATATTGTTGTTTGTTATTTTGAATTGTGTTTTGAAATAAAATACCGAAATATATTCGTATACTTTATTAAATTTTTTAAGAAACATTTATTTACCCAACGTGACATTCTTTAAATTGTAACAGTGTTTTTTAATAAGTCATTTTTTTAATCTTGTTTGGTGACATTTTAAAATCACAAAAAAGGTTATTAAAATGCATGCATTCATTCAGTTTTTAAAACGTAAATATTTTTCTTTACACTTGTATAAGTAAAGAGTTGTGAAAACATATTCCCTTTGGAAAGTACGTACATGTTCAATTAATAAAGTAGGTTTACAATACGAAGACTAATTATTGCACACGCATTCTCTTTCCTCTTCTGAATTTTAGTTTCTATAATTAATCTAACCTAAACTATCCAATCTCAAACCTGACCTCATTCATTTTCTTTTCAAGTCTCTAATTTTCCTCCAATCCTTCCAATCTGTCAAACATAACCAATCTGTTAAGACAATTGCTTGTTTTGTGTTCGGCACGGCGCGGCGCGGCGGAACGAAAACTTCACAAGACTTTCCACCAGTTTTTTTTTTCTAAATGTTGCAATAGGAGTAGAATTTTCAAAGACTGTGTTTGAGACTTGCATAAAATTAAAATCTGGACAGGAAACTATTCTGCATTTGTACTTTTGTACATTCAGTGTTGGTACTTTTACTACCCGTCGGTAATCGCTACTTTTGCGTAAAGTACCTAAACGTTACTATGTATTCGGTACCGGATACTGTGATTACGTACTTTCGTTACATAGCTATCGGGTTGTGGATATCATTGAATACTTTGAATTTTTCGATTAGCTACTTGACTACTGTCGTTACATCTTTTTTTCGGGAACCGATGGATACGTTTATACTTAAAACACTGATTTCATTGCTGGTTTCATCAGTGATTTCAACGCATGGTTTCAACACGGTTTTCATCACACGTTTTATCACTAATTTCACCCCTAGTATCGTCAAGAATTACATAACACATGTTCAATCACCGTTTTCATCATATTTTATCATTGTAATCGTCGAAGATTTTAATTCTGGTTTCATTGCATCTTTCATCACAATTCATCACGTGTTTCGTAACTGGATTTTTTTACATGAGCTCCACGCAGGAGGCCCTGAGGAAAATAATTTCCCTCAGTCCTATGTCATCTTTAGGGATGCTGTGTGGAGGGTTTTTTTAAGGAAAGAAAGGAGAGGAGAGTTCTGGGAAGGAAAAGGGTCCAAGGAGTGTGTTGGAATTCATAGTTGATTTCATCACTGGCACTGGTTTGATCGCATGTTTCATCACTAATTTTATCACGTGTTCCATCACAGTACTAATAAAAATGTTCATAGCTAGTTTCATCGCTAGATTCATCAAAGATTTTATCCGATTTTTCTTAAATTTTACTGACAAAGACATTAAAGAAATTCACCTGACAAAAAATTTCAAACTAAAAAACAAAAATTCACACATGGATAGTCGTCAAAGGCTTTGTACACTGCGGACCGAAAACTTCTACAATATTATAACACACTCAATGCTTGTCTCTTTCCTCTTTTCTTTTACACCTTTCTGTCATCTATTTTCTGTTTCTCTTCTATTTATTATTTTCCTTTCCTGTTTAAATATTTTTCCTTTTTTTGTTTTCTCATTTCCTTTAGATATTAAAACTAGATTAAATTCTGCCGCTCAGCCTAGTGAAGTGATTAATACCAAAAAATCGAGTGCAGTTTACAAGCGGTAGAAGCGAAACTTTACCAAAACAATCTCAACCAATATTTGAAAAGTGAGGTCATAATCAAAGCGACCAATGAGCACAGACCTCTCTTAATTTCCGTTTCATATCCCAACCAATAGGAGCCTTTAAAAATGACATCATTATCAAAGCGGTTGATGAGCGCAGTTGATGCGTTGCAGGTGCACTAAACGTCATTTCCGTTTCATCCGAAATCCAAATCACAGCCGTGCTATAGAAGTTTCACTTCAAAAAATTATTTGAATGTATTATATCATCATCTAAGTATTCGGTACAAAAGTAATCGTAGTAAAAATAACTGCTACTTTTCGTTACATGGTGAGTAACGAATACTTCAGTAACAAATGATTAGTTCGTGCATCTCTATTCTCCGTATTATTTAGTTGTTGTTCTACCGCATAGTGCAGCGTGTCGAGGGTTCAAATGTCAAGTAATTTATGTAGTTTTAGCGGCATTTAAATGGGAGTCTTGTCTTTTATTTCCCTCTCAGCGACAAGTGGAGGAACAACACGGCGAGGCTGACTAATCAAAACAGGTGACTGCAGGCGAACCGCCTGGAAGTTGCTCTGTTGCAAGATTTAAAAATGAGTTGGTAGTTAGTTTTGACAATAATTATTATTGACAAGATGTGGGGTTACAAATACATTAACGAAACGAATGGTTGAAAAATGAATCAATACCGCACAAGAGGCCCCAACTGCTCCGAACCGTCTGAAGCAAGTGTGACTGAGGCTTCTCCATTAGGGTGTTTTTAGAGGCTGGAGGGAGCCGGAAGGGGAAAGAAATGGGTAAGAGGAAGGTGGGGAAGTACCTGGCTATGTAAATCTGATCACCAAAATCATTCTGTGTGTATCACTACAAGTGAATATTCTATTTCTCTATGGAACATGTATCAAATAGATCATGTATTTTACACGCGCGCCGGTATTTGCTCTACCACTGAGCTAATGGAACCCTATCCCTTTCGGTCATATTTAAGTGTATCATACTTCGGCTAAGAAATACCAACATCATCTTCATTTTCTTAACGCATATTATTATTGGATCCTATCTTTATGTATAATGCTATTTCGATGGTGTTTTGGATAAATTTAGCATTTTTTGCAAAAATATACATATTTAAAAAGCACAAACTGGTTCCCGGCATGCGTTGCAATGCCATATTCAAAGAAATCATTTGTTTGTCTCTGCATGACTTTCCGCTTTCCACTTTCCCCGACTTCCCTCTAAACTCTCTCGCTCCCGTCCACCAATCCCGCCAATGCCCTCCCGCGTTCCATATATTCAGTCCCAGTACATTCAGTTTTCAAACAGTTCGCGTGCCATCGATTACATTTTTTCTATTCAAATTTAATTTTTTCAAATATTACAAATATTCATTTAAAAAAAAAAACAATCAATCAAATTTGGTACCTATTTAAAATGTCTATATTATTTCTTGATTTGATTCGATGTATTAGGCGAGTACTTCAAATAAATTCTTTAATTTAAAAAATTTATTTTGATTCAACAATAATTGTTTTTAAAAATGTCATTCTCAAATTTTGACAATTTTGCAAGAGTTTTTGTAATGATTAAAAAACTTTTCAGAACACTTGCAATAATCTAGAAACAATTTTGAAAGTTTCAAACATTTCCTATGCTTAATATAGCAATACATGGACATCTCATATACTTACATATTCATATACTCATATAAATACCCACATATATCCAAGCAAGCCAATTTTGATTTTTATGTATATAGAAAATAACATGAGTGTTTCAAAACATTTTAAAGCAATTACACTGGTAAATGTCAAAACAGCTATCTTTTTGGTACCTAAACAAATTCACAAAAAAATATTATCAGCACTTTTTTTTAAATTGAGACACTTTTTCGATACTTTTACTATATTAATAGTTTTAGTTTGCCTACTATGAACGCTAATCAAGGTGCAACAAGTAAGGACCGGCACTAATTAAATGGTCACGCTAAATATGTCCACCCCGTTACAACCACACCTCTAGCCTGATTCCTGCATAATACGAGTATATCCACAGTGAAAAAGGAGAAAGAAATAACGTTTTGTGGAAATTACTTATTTGCTTTCTTACTATGCACATTCACCAGGGAATAAAACACTTCTTAAAAAAGGGTAATATAGGTTACTTCCTGTACTTACTTGAGGTTGCCAAACTTGGGCACTCACAATAAGAAGCTTGGAAACTCCATGGAAAGAAGTATGATAGGGAAAAGACTGTCCGATAGAATAAAAATTGCAACCATTAAGAAACAATCAAGAACAAAAGATGTCACAAAAACAATTAAAAAAACTAAAGTGGAAGTGGACAGGCCACACAATCAGAGGAAGTTAAAAATCGTCAAAATTAGTCATGAATTAGTTCACAAATGACAAGAAGAGAAAAAGAGGTAGACCATTTAGACGGTGGGTTGACGACATCAAAGCCATAGCAGGTGGTACATGGACAAGAATAGCTAATGATAGAGAGAAATGGCGACAGTTGGAAGAGGCCTTTGTCAACTAGTGAAATGACGCATGATAAGTTTAGTGTTATAATTGTGAAAAGTTTAAAATAAATAATGTTATGTAATTTACTATCTGAATAGAGGCTAATATTATTATTATTACAGGTTAATCAAATAAACTGATGCAATACATCATTTAATTTATAAATTAATTCCATTCTTTGATGTTACGAGAATGATTCATAATGGAGCCGGAATTTCTTAAAAATTCAATGAATTTTTCGAAATCCTTAAAAAAAATTATAATTTAAATTACTATTGCTTCACCCATACACCGTAAGGAAAAAAATCATCAGAACCTGTATCATCGTTGGGGATGCTATGTGGAGGATCTTTTAGGAAAAGGTAGGAGAAGAATTTCTGGGAAGAAAAATGGTATGAGGAGTGTATCGGAATGTGGGGGTCAATGTTTCCAGGACTGACGGACGTATGGATCCATCCCCTCCTCCGATGCAAGGTTAGGTCTCCCTCAACCAGTCTCTTCCGATTCGGTCCACCACGCAGCAGGTGAGTAAACGGATTCGCCGCCAAAACATAGAAAAACATCACCAAATTTACTGCGATAAGGGATAGGTGCCTATTCTATAATTGTAATTACTAGTAATTGACATCAAAGAAATCGTGTTTTTCGATGTACTAATAGTAATTCAATAAGTAGTTTGTAACGGTTAACGGTGGGGCTTAAAGATGAAATTTTCAACTTAATTTTTTCGTTTGTTATTTTCTGAAAATAACAAACGAAAAAATTAAGTTGAAAATTTCATCTTTAAGTCTCACCGTTAACCGTTACAAACTACTTATTTCATATAAGTTTTAAGATTTTCACGGCCAAAAGCATTTTCGTTATTTGTTTTTGGGGTGTTATGCCGTGTTGCGCTACCTCCTTCTTTAGCCAACGTTTCGGACATCTGCCGGATCTGCCCTGATGATGGACACTGCAACGATGTCCGAAACGTTGGCTAAAGAAGGAGGCAGCGCAACACGGCATAACACCCCAAAAACAAATAACGAAAATACTTATTTCATTACTAAACGTCCGGAAACCATTTATTGGATAACCAACACCCCTGTCTCGGCGGCAGACGCGTTTACCCACCTACTGCGTGGCGGAACGGATTGTGTGAGACTGGTTAAGGGAGACATTTTGATTCCTCCAGCCAGACTCTCTCGACCCATCACTCACATCTTCTCGACCCAAAAACTTGCGTTTTTAAAAACATATACTAATAGTAATGAAATAAGTAGTTTGTAACGGTTAACGGTGAGGCTTAAAGATGAAATTTTAAACTTAATTTTTTCCTTTGTTATTTTCGGAAACGTGTTTTTAAAAACTTGCATTGTTCACTTCACTTTTTTCACACCACCGCACTCACATACAAATATATACTTTCTTTTTTTACATCAATTCCACACAGGGCCCTTAGGAAAATAATTTCCATTTCAGGACCTATGTCATCTTAGAGAATCTTTTTAATCAAAGGAAGAAGAGGAATTTCTGTGAAGGAAAGGGGCATGAGGGGTGGGTAGGAATCTAGGGATCAGTGTGTTCTGGAGTGATGAATGAATCCATTCCTCCCACTGCGGTGCGATGTGATGGGTCGAGAGAGTTCGGCTGGAGGAATCAAAATGTATCCCTTAACCAGTCTCACACAATCCGTTCCGCCACGCAGTAGGTGGGCAAATGCGTCTGCCGCCGAGACCTAGACAAACCTCACACCATGTACCCGGACACCCCTGCTAAGTCATTAAACGTACCGAACCACTTGGAGTGACCTATGGCAGGGGTGTTGTTTATCCAATAAATGGTTTCCGGACGGTTGGTGATGGAACCCAAACTCTGCTCCAAAAAAACCTATAATACTTAATATTAAAATTTATGAAGTTATTGCAAAAAGTTAATATTTTCAAATAAAGCTCGTGAAGTCGATTTACTGTGCAGCACGCGCTCAACCAACAGCCCTACGCGTTCCCTAAGCAGAAACCAAGTATGTAAAATTACGCACATTTATTTATTTTACACGAGCCCCACACAGGAGGCCCTGAGGAAAATAATTTCCCTCATGGCCTGTCATCCTTAGGGATGCTGTTTGGAGGGTTTTTTTTAAGGAAATGAAGGAGAGGAGAATTCTGGGAAGGAAAGGGGTTTAAGGGGTGGGTAAGAATCTGGGGTTCAGTGTGTCCTGGTCACCCACCCCCAAGACCTAGACAAACTTCACCCCATGAACCCAGACACCCCTGCTAAATCATCAAACGTAGCGAACCACTTGGGGTGATCTATGGCAGAGGTGTTGGTTATCCAATAAAGGTTCCCGGGGCGGCGGTACCCATTCCCGCCTCTCAAATTAGATTCAAATGTAATATCATATCAATTCAAATGTATATTTCACGATCTATTCGAATACAAAAAAGTACAAGTGTGAGTAATGCACATTCAAGGGAAGACTCGTTTGCATTAGTAGATACCGAAAAATGTCGTGTTTTTCGGCACCAACTGTTGATACCTCTATTAATAAGTTCAATTTTACTAACAAAATAAAAATTATGTACCTATTTGGTTGACTTTCTTTATGATATGGTGTGATTAATTTTTCGATGTGAATTTTTTATATGCACGGGCCTTTAATATGCTTACATGACGCGCTTCTTCGTATATTTAATATGACAGGTAATCCCTACCATCACAACCCAACCCAACCATCAACCAACCACCAGGCTAAAATCGCCTGGTAAGTTTTTTTTAAATTTAGTAATACGGACAGCGAACCCTTGAGTATAACGTGCCTAAAATATATAATATGCTACCTGGTAATATTAAGAAATGCGAATTTCCAAATAGAGTCAGATATTTGCTGAAAACATGGCTACTAGGTAGAAATAATTTGTATTAGACGATTTAGTTTTACTATTAATGTGTAAGTTTATTGTTATTGTATAAATTAAGGTCTAAGTTGTAATCTGTAAAAAGTTGTAATAAAAATCCTGTTGACAAACTACTTAACTGTAGTTTAACGGGATAAATATGAAATAAATAAAAAAATTAAAAAAATATCTATCAACAAAATAATTCTTTGTTTTAAAGGAAACAATAAATCTAAGGAAATTTTAGTATCATTTAATTTCCCCAACACGATGAAGTTCTTACCTCAAACAACGTTAATAATAATAATTATTAGTTAACTGAGACGTTGTTTTCCTCTTTACGAACATGTCCTGAATTAACATTATATAAAGTAGGAAGTTTAAAGGTTTATATTCTAACAAGCTACAGACCGGCAGTAGCAATAAATGAACAGCTTTATTTTTCGAATTTATCCAATTAATTCTCAGTTTTATTGAATCTTGAAACTAGGTGGAGCTCCCGTAGTATAAGGTATTGTTTTAGTGTTGGATAGCATTGGTATTTGAAATATCATTCTAAAAGATCCCATATAAACATGAATAAAATAAATTATACAAGGTTTTTGCAGTTCTAAACATGCAAAATATTTATGTAAACAATCTGTTAATCAAACATTTCATAAACTCGAAAACAATTCAAAAACCGAAAAAATTACACTTTCCTGCGACAAGAGCGAACCAGATTGAGGTTATGAATTTTCCCAAACCAAACTGTTTTTGGACAAAGGAACATAATACCCCCGCTTAACTCTATAATTCTTATTATAAGCAATAATTATTATCAGCCTGAAACACTCGTCTACATTGAAAAAATCTTCCGAGAAAAGATACATGACGCCAACGGGACTTGAACCCGTGTCCTTCTGATTGGAGGATCCGGTCAGGTGCTCTCCTAACTGAGCTATGGCGGCTTATCTTATACCCGTAAAATAATTCAATATATACTAGTGTTTCATTCAACAATTACTGTTTATTACATTGAGTTATTTATTAAATTGTTTATTACACATGAGTGTTTCAGGCTGATAATTATTGCTTATAATAATTGTTACCCTTTGTGCTATGCATAAAAATCTCGTCTTAAACGTTAGTTTATCAATTAAAAATAATAATCTATAATTCTTATTAATTAAATTTTGTGTAATATTGTGACAATAATTGCTGAATCTACTGTAGCCTGAGCCCAAATAGGAATCTGCTGGTTGAACTCCTTTGATCAATTTTGCTAATCGAATACTCACACCTTCTTGTGTTATGCCTACTTATGTCTTTAATGCTCAGTTTATTATTTTATGTACTATATACTGGTTATGATGCCATATACTTGTTATGATGCCATATACTTGTTATGATGCCATATACTTGTTATGATGCCATATACTTGTTATGATGCCATATACTTGTTATGATGCCATATACTTGTTATGATGCCATATACTTGTTATGATCCATATACTTGTTATGATCCATATACTTGTTATGATGCTCCTGTACAATTTACCTTACATTTAAAAGCCATAAAAGCGTAAATAAATAAATAGTTCACTTAAGAATAATAATAATACTTGGATGATTTATATAACGCCATTTTTGTGAAAAATCACCCCAAGGGCGCTGTACAAACTTATAACACATTTCTAAAATCTAAAACTACAAGCTAGGCAAACAATTAAAAACAAGTTATGGCTAAAAATTGCATACACCGGTTCATTGATCACCGATACGAAAATATATGTACAATATTTTGACCAATGAACGCGATGCTGCCTAAAATTTAATGAAAACTTACCTGGGAGGTCGCTTGAAATTAACACCGTATATTGTCCATTTAAAGAAATTTAGATAGAGTTCGCACACAGAGGACATAATTGTGAACACTTGTTATTTAATCCTGAAAAATATTTTAATATTAATTTCATTATTCATTCATTTTATTATTCTTTGATGAGTGTATTTTGGAAAGTAAAAGCAACATTTAATGGTGGGTGGTGCAGAAGTACTTTTAAGAATTTGATTTTCCTAAACGTGATTCGTCAAGAGACAGATTGTAAGAACTCGAGTAATTTTAATTCAGTAAGAAAAGTGTGATTAAGACATATCATAGGCAATACAAGTATGATACTCTCAAACAGGGTATGAGAGCCCGAAAAGGTAGGTTTTTATTTTGGACCTAAACTCTGTTGGCCTTGTTATGCATCTTAATTCCAGAGGGAGTCTATTCCAAGCCTTAGACCCAGATACTCCGAAAGCACGATCTCCAAACTTAGTATTTGGCTTTCGTTTAGGTTCTATTAGTCTGCCTTTAGCAGATGAAATTGCTGGTACAGTACGAGTTTAAAATAATCCGCACCTTTTTTCCCCAGAATTTTCCACCGAAACCCATAGTATAGCAAGTAGGAAAGAGCAACGCATATTTACAATAGAATGGATCAAAAATTCATAATGTTGTATAACAATGTTTGCATTAAATCCGAAATTATGTGAACCACGCCCAATTGCACATCAAAGTTTAATGGACACATCAGTAAATGTAAATGTTAACACAAAACTAGTGACCAAAGTCGCTAGTAAGCAGGTACCTACTTGTGAATGTAACAAAGATTTAATGCGAGTCCTCGCAATCAGCCACTTCAGGTATGTATCGGAGTCGGCCAGTAATGTGCCAAGTGTATAAACTATCCCTATTAAACCATTCGATGGAATAAAACACGGGCCTTACTTATAGGCCCGGACTTACCATTGGGCTAAAGGGGTAATGGTCTAGGGCCCCCAAAGCTCAAAGCCAGGAGCTCTGGTGCCCGAAAAAAGGTAAATTTCATTAAGAATGTGACCAATGCATAGTACTGCAGCTGGGGTTCCGCTTTAGGACTCCCATCACAAAAATGTCAAAAAATACTCTAAAATGCTCGAAGATTGAAGATGCTACCAGCGGAATATTATTGAAATTAATAAATTTCATATTTAATTTGGGAAGAAATATTTATCAGAGGACTCTTCTTTGTCGCACGCATAAAAACCACGTGATTATAAATAATATTTTTAATCGTATATGCGACCAAGTCATTTACTGAATTTCATAAATTTTGAAGAAAGTATGAGATAATTAGACTTTGGAACAATTTTTGTAATTCATACAAACCGTAAAACACGTACAAAACCGTTTAGTGTAGCTCTTAAAATGTACTAACACTTGTTGGAAACTTGCTATTGTTCCATATCATCACTTTTTGTCATTAATTCCACACAGGAGGCTCTGAGGAAAATAATTTCCCTTGGGGCCTGTGTTATCTTTGAGGATGCTGTTTGTAGTATTTTTAATGAAGAAGAGTAAGTTTTGGAAAGGAAAAAGGTATGAGGGTGGGTAGGAATCTGGGAGTTCAGGAGTGACGACAGAAGTATGATTCCATCCTTCCCACTGCGTTGCTTGACGTTGCGTTGGGTTGAAAAAGTCCGGCTGGAGAGGTCAAAGGGTCTTCCTCAGCCGGCCTTTCCCGATCGGGCCCGCCAAACAGCTCGTGGGCAGACGCAACTGCCAACAAGACCTGGACAAACCTATCCCCCCATGAACTCGTGCGCTTTTTCTAAATCACTAAATGTGGTGAACCACTTGGTGTGACATATTGCCGAGGTGCTGTTATCTAATGACTTGAAAAACTGCAGATCGCCAACAAATAAGCAACGGATCACGTCTACTATGTTATTATGGCCCGGTATATCAGTTGATCTTAAGCCCTGCTTTGTTGGAATGTGAAGCTTAACTCGGCTTGAAACATAATCCGTATATAGGTCGCAAGTCGCAAGCCTAGATATTACCAGTATTATACGAATTGTCTATGATTTTAATAATGGAAGGTGTTTCTTTTTTCTTTCAAAAACCACACTACTATCTACGTGAGTAGTATGTCTATGCTTTCTACTGTCATAATGAGATCGCGATCTTTTAGGCGGGTTGATTTTTTCCCCACTTCGATCAGCATGGTGCTATTTGCTCGAATACTAATTTTAAATAATATTTGTTTTGCCACAGTCGTGCGCGATTTATGAAATTAACCGCTGAAAACAAACTTTCCCGGCGTTGAAACTTATAAAATCCTTTACCAGAGTATCTTAGATTGATTCTTCAAACACAGCGAGCATTTTGTGGCAAAATTTTAATTCAAAATTAATAAATAATGCAGTATTTTAGATTTATTGTCAATTAATTACATCATAATTCCTCATCGCTCGATGAATATAATGGTCCATACAAAGATAAAATTAGGCAATTTATGTAAATTTCGGTGAGATGAAAACATACCATTAATTACGTAAACGTCACGTTGGACACGTGGCTACTAACATCTCGGCATCTAAAAAAGGATATTTTCTGCGCCTTAACAAAGCTTAAGATTTAGCACGTTTAAATTTGAGCGAGAAATGTCGTGCATAAGGATTGACCGATGTTCCGGGCCTATAGTATACTTATTTCAGACGACGTGAATGATGGGAATGGGAACGATGACATGTTATCGACATTATCGTAATTTGTCCCAGGATAAGTCCGGCCCTGCCTACATAAAACACCGCCGATGGGGGAAGCCGGGGCAACAAGCAACGCGTGCAGCTGGGAAATACTTCACATTTTGATTGGAAATCGCCAGCATTGGATATTTTCATTTAAGACACTGCACATTAGAGGCAATAAAAATTCCTTCCCTTTGCTCCTCCATTAATGTTGAGGTCGTGTTCGCTCCCGAGCCGATATCTCTCCGGAGCATTTGACCCCGTCAGCCCTCTGAGCTCCCGGCATACTGGTTAGGGATAATGGCTTCATTTAACAATAAGAATTATTCAAAGTGTGTTGTATTATTTTCCAGCGAGCATGGCCTTCCGCTAATGTTATGGCGGATTACTCGCGAACTTACATGCTTTGAGGAGATGCTATGTTCCACAATGTTCCGCATTGATATGCGGTATTGCACCTGCGGCAACAAGCCTGCCATCTGTGGCTTTTATGGGAAGGCATAAAATCTGTGTTCAACATAATTTTAACAATAAGACGTATCTTGGTAAAAAAAAATCACTGTTACAGTAGTTGAACTTATTGTTTTGATGTGTAACATTTACATTAGTTCCGCACATGAAGCCCCGAGGAAAAAATCTTCAGGACCTGTGTCATCTTCGGGGATGCTGTGTGAAGGGTTTTTTAAGGAAAAAAAGGAGAGTAAGTTCTTTGAAGGAAAAGGGTATGAAGGATGGTAAGGAATCTGTGGGCCTGTATCCAGGATCGAAGGATGTATGAATTCATCCCGTCAACTGCGGTTTAAGGCGATGCAATGGGTCGTAGAGTCCGGCTGGAGAGGACGAGAGTAGGCCTCCCTAAACCGATATCTCCAAATCGGTCCCGCCACGCAGTAACTGGGCAAACGCAATCGCCACCAAGATCTAGATAAACCTCACCCCATTAACCTTGCTAAGTTATCAAAAGTGGCGAACCATTTCAGGGTGACCTGTGACAGGGATGTTGGTTATCCAATAAATGATTCCTAGGACGACGGTATCCATACCCATCTCCATAATGTAAAAAAAATTACCAAATATGAAGAGAATTAAAAAATGCCAACCCCTGATTTAAAGCCTTTTGTACCTACCGCAAGACCATCATAATGATAATTTACTGCCAATTGCTAAGACAGATCGACGCAGCGTCTATATTCCTGTTTATAACTTGATTAAGCTTCATTGAATAGCCAGTAAATGAATAAACGATAGCTCCGATGTTAATGCAAATGTCGGTTAAGGGAATTAGAATCTCCGACCTTCAATGTCCGCGTGTTGTACCGGTAAATTCCTGGCCGTCGTGTAACAAAAGTGTGACACCGGACCCTGGACATCGAGCACCGGGCACCGAGCACTCGCTGGGCATTCCAGTATTCAAATGAATCTAGCTACATGGCTGCAGATTCCCCGTATTTCGATTGGAAGTTGATTAATTATTGTTGGAAGCGATGACTTCAACACGATTGCGGTGATTCGCTGAAATTCGAATGTAATGTTTTCTTTGAATGGCCGATTAGTGCCATTTTGTCTTTTAAAATTTGAAAGATCCCTGATAAACACTGATTCTACAAGGGTTGTTCAAGAATTAAAGACCGTTCCTCATATTCGGCGACATTGATATTTAAATTATTTCTCTAAATATGGCGGCACTAGCTTGTAGCTCACACTTTCCCCTGAAAAACGAGCGGTAATCCAGCTTGGTAGCTGCTTCAGTGCGATCTTTGTGTCCGTTTGCGATGGACGCTTCGCTATCGAATCCCGTCGCCTGCAAGGTGCGCTTAATTATTCGCTTTCTGAACTATGTGGAGTCCGCCCTGCTGATGTTCGTAAGATCGCAATTTTTATCCCAGATGTCAGTAAGTCTACCATATAAAACGATTTTAAGGAAAAAATGGCGTTTGCAAATGACTTTCTCGTTGTATTGCCAAAATGCTGAAGAGAAACATCATATGGAAAGGGCTCGGATCTCTTTTTGTTGGTTTTTCCAACCAAGACGAAGTTTTTTGGGTTGAAACATGGGTTCGACACCTAACCCCGGAATCAAAAATACAATCAATGATAGGAATTGCATCTTTTTCTTCACCTGAAGCAATATTTGGCCAGAAAACCTTTGGAGACTGACGAGGGGTGATAGATAGCTAGCGGCGGAGTTCTGCGATAAGGGAATCAAGGACCTAGTGCCACGGTCCACCAAGTGCATCTATCGTATGGGGGACTTTGTCGAAAAATAGCTGAGTTATATAAAATTAGAACGGTCTTTAATTATTTGACAACTTTGTAGGTCCATTCGGTTTTCCTTCAAATTGTGATTAGCTGACAAGCATAAGAACATGACAATTGTACTTTTCTTTGAAACACCCCAAACATGGATATTACAAACACTTGTATTCTTTTAATGTTTCATTAGTCATTCAAATTTTTCGACATTGTTTTGTGGTGGTCGATTTTATATTATGACATAGCTTAAGGCTTAAGCTTACTAAGCTATGTCGAGTACGGGATTTTATTGAGGAGCGATAAACGATTTCATGAGAGGTGATACCGACAGTTGAACCCTCTGCATATTTATATATAATGTGCAGTCGGATACGTTTTAAGATTTTCACTGCCAAAAGTATTTTCGTTATTTGTTTTTGGGGTTTTATGCCGTGTTGCGCTATCTCCTTCTTTAGCCAACGTTTCGGACAGCTTTGCAGTGTCACACATCTACCGGATCTGCCGGATCTGCCCTGATGATGCAGATCCGGCCAAATGAATAAAAAAATTGCCAGTGAATGGAATAGGGGTTTCATTAATGCTCAAGTACAAGTCCGATGTAGATGTATGTCTTAGATGTATGTCTGCCGGATCTGCCCTAATGATGGACACTGCAACGCTGTCCGAAACGTCGGCTAAAGAAGGAGGTAGCGCCACACGGCATAACACCCCAAAAACACATAACGAAAATACTTATATTCATTCCAAAAACTGGTATTTCGGTCAATTGATGTTCGAAAAACATTTTTTTTTTTAAATAGAAAAATTGCATTTCGAACAATAGGCCACTTGCATTGATTTCATAACGACTTGGAAAAAAATCGTGTGGATAGATTTTTTTATTAAGATTACGAAAATGTTAGTAATTTTTTTTAGAAATGTATTGTTTTTTTTATTTTTAAATAAATAAATCCATTAATTGGGCCCGAAAATGTTCCTGTCTCCGAAAATGATCCTTTTAATTTTGTAAGATTCCACACTGATTTTTTTTATATGGCTACACTTAGATTTCAGGCGAATTTTTGAATTTGACATTTAACGTTCACTAGATTTATTGTTTGTGCTCTGCGAACTTATCATTTGGTTTGACTTTATGACATAAGTTATGAAGAGAACCCCGTACATTTTACCCTGTCGTTACGTGTTTTAGATGTATAATGGTATTGGGGCTGATTTTAACAAAATCAAATTTTATAATATTCTGTTAATTATTAGAATTTACAAGTACAGGTATATTACATTGGATTTAGTAATATAGACGTTGAACATTAAAATGATTTATGATCAATAAGATGAATCATGGAAAAAAATATTTATGAGATATAATATTTTTGGTACGCCTCGTTATACTCCTGTGCCCTTTCTTATGGAAAACGTTATATTTTTTAATGATTTTCAGCTGTGTAATTATCGTTTTTCCGCACCTATAAAATTATGTCCCGTCTTTCAGGTTTATAAAAAATGGTCTGATTTTTCGGATTGAAATTTTCAAAAAATCGCCTGGGTTTCAAAAATATGATTAAAAAAAACACCAAATGTCTTGGAATATTTCCCTAAACCGGAAAAAAAATAAAAAATGTGATGCAAGTGGCCTATTGAATTCGAAAAATTGATATTGAAAAATTGACAATTTTTTTATTGGCCAAGCAAACATGAGAGTCAATGAGCCCAGCTACTTTGGTTATCGTGATTGGATTTATTACCTCACAACTGTCGTATAAAATTGGGATATCTGCATGTATTATCTATTTCACGAATATATGTATAATATATGACCGGTCAGTGGTTGAGTGGGCATAGCGCTTGGGTCCCACCCGAGCGTCGCGTGTTTGATTCCTCGGCTGGCTAAGTCCTCCGTCACAACACAAGCAACATTTTCGACTTTCTGTGGTGGTAGTAGGAGATTTTCAAACATTTTTGGGTTATTTGTACCCCTGAATTTTCTTTTAGTCTTCGGGTATTTTACCCCAAATATTCAGTTAACATTCTTTGAGGCTTCACTGAGTGGTTGGCTAAGGGACATGGAAGCTAAGTGTAGTTTATGGTCAGACCGAAAGCCATTCACATTTTTTATTGGTACCTACTTGCCAATTGATTTGAGATTTATTGTATTACTATGTTCTCTATTTTATGCAGGTGCTTGCAGGTTTTTACAGATGCAATGCCGCCTCATGGAGTCTCATGAATGAGTTTTTCTTTTGCCTTGCTTATTTATCTTTGTCCTACTAACCTATTTTTTTGCATTTTGTTTTTTCCTGTTAAGCACTTGCATAATGCTTACTAACAACGTATGAAAGGACACTGGAGGTCTAGATTCGTTCAAAATAAATAAATGTAGCTTCGTTTAACAAAAAAAAAATAGAATCTTCGAGAGCCTTGAAGGAGTAACCATCAGTTACTTATACCAGGGCGGGTAAGAGGTGGATTACCTCCAATGTAACCCGGGAATGTTTGTCTTTCTTTTAAAAAAATACCAAAAAAAATGTAATAAAAAAGCATTGCCTATATCGATATTTGAACTATATTCGTCAATGTTCATCCTTATACAGAAAACTGCTTTTTTAGTGATGTAACTTCCAACAAAGTTTTTTTATATTTTTATTAATAAAATTCCTTTATTATTTTTATTTACAGTTTTTTTACATTTTTAAATTAAGTCCCGTTAAACTGATTGATATCAGTTTGTCAACGGATTCTTTTGACATTTACTTTTTTTTAAATTGAGATAGGTCCATAAAATATACACATTATTACATTTTCTATATACTGTAATGTCTGTGTGAATTGTATGAGTGCAAACGAGACAGCATGCTTGCGTGAATCTATAAAAGGCGATGCATGCTAGATTCGTCCTCTTTTGGCTTAAGGCAGCTACCTAATAAATACATAGTACAGAACACTATTACGCTCTTCATTTAGTGTGCTACCCACTACAATACTCAGTCTTCCACATCTGTAAGTCCGCATCTGGATTAGCTCTGCCACAACTGGCTCAAACGGACATTACATATACAAAAAAAAAAATGTTAATAAATTTTTTTATAAGAAATATAGAACAGAGAAAATGAAAGAAAAAAAAGAAAATAATAATGGAAAAAACATTAAAACGAAAAGCGGAAAAACAGAGATTAGTACAAAAAAGTTCTTTCACTTAACCATTTTTTTAGCGTACATTTTTCCTTCTGAAACTCAATTCACAGCTTTTTATTGCGTTGGGTAACACATTGTAAATTATTGGAACAAGGTATTCTAGAGTTCATTGACCTATTTATTTAAGTATCTGGGAATTATAATAAGTTATCTATAATAGTGAAATATTCAACAGCCTGTTCAGTAAATAAGAAAATGAACTAATGCAAAGTTTGTAATGTAGGTAGAGTCTGTCAAATAAGAGTAGAAAATATAAAAAACAGAACTAATAATTTTGTAGACTGGCAACACCAATTTAACTGTCAAATATTATATCAAATCACAATGACACTGAATGTATAAAACACTATAAATCACATTTAAAAAAACATTTTTTTGTTCTTAAAGAAAAAAAAATTAATTCAAAGAAGCATTGTTGTTAAGGTACCTCATAAAATTGATTAAATGAATTATAAAGTGATTTGCTTTCATGAAATTTAACATAAATTTGAATTTAAGAGTAGGTAGAAAGGAAGAATCACTAATGGTGAGTTTAGTTACATTACTTTTAGGATCTGACTGAGTTTAATATATTAAGATCTAAAATTAGAGACATCATCTAAAACCCTTAAAACTTAAGCTAGTATTAAATAAATGTGAGCAATTTCTAACGGTGCTTTTTATTTTACTGTAATATCGTTATTCTTCATTGTATTAACAAAAATTGCAAAGGTATAATATACCCATATGCAATTCTAGTTTTGAGATCAGTAGTTATCGAAATTGCAATAAGAAAATATTTTTCCCACTTTCATGTGTTTTTGATTTTTTACAAAAAATGTAGGTTACACGGCTTTACATCGCCACCAAGTTCTATTTTTAGTATTGCCGTTTGGTCAACAGTGGCGCCCTCCTATGTTTTCTAATCTTATTTGACAGACTGTACCCTTTGTGAAAATTCATATTCTAATAATATCAGTTACACCACGAAGCAAATAATTCAATGTACATTTATAATGCGTATCACACTTTAATAACATTTGCATAACTCGTGTCGTATCCGATAAGAATGCATTCCCTAGTAGGCTTGCGAATAACTTAAGTTAACGTTATAATCATAAATAATATGTCCACCAATGAAATCGACTATCTTGTACATATGTTTCCGTGGGAGGAGATTTGCAGGGAAGCTTTGAGGTCTGCGCAATGATTTTCTGTCGTGTGTCTGTAACTCCGGTTCAATGAACTCTAGAACTATTGATTTGAATTTAAGTGTTAATTTCTCAATTTGGGAGGCGGGTATTGGTACCGCCGCCCCGGGAACCATTTATTGGATAACCAACACCTCTGCCGTAGGTCACTCCTAGTGGTTCGCTATGTTTGTTGTTTTGTGTCCAGGTTCATGGGGTGAGGATGCGTCTGCCCACCACCTGCATGGCAAGCCGGATCAGGAGAAAATGGTTGAGGAAGTCCATTTGACTTCTCCAGGCGTAATAATAATAATAATTATATCTTTATTTATTGAAATTGGCAACATTATAACTAAAAAAAATTACATGTTCAATGTAGTTTACAAATAATCATAAAATCTCTCTCGGAACATCGCCATGCACCGCAGTGGGAGCGATGGATTCATACGTCCGTCACTCCTGGACACACTGACCCACAGATTCCTACCCACCCCTAATACAATTTTCCGTCCCAGAATTTCCTCTTTCTTTCTTTCATATAAAAATATCTTCCACAGCATCCCCAAAGGAGACGTAGGCTCTGGGGGGAATTACTTTCCTCCGGGCCTCCTGTGTGGAGCTAATGTAAAAAAAAGAAAGTGACATTTTTCGAAATTGGAAGTCTTTGTTTGAAGAAATTAGACAAGCGATAAACTACCTACCTATAATATAATATTTTTGACAGAAAACTAATACAATTGTCATTTTCAAAAGTGGAACTGATTTGTTCAGATTGTACATAATTTTTCGTGGATCCCGCGGTGGTTCTAGTAAATAATATAATATCGCTTGTGTATTCATAACAATCTAATATGTGTACCTACTTACGTCATTCTAAAATTCCAAAAAACATTATTCTGAATTTATTCCGCCGTTATTACAATAATAAGGAACTCCAGTGAAAAATATTATAGCTTTAAAAAAATATGTTCATGTAGACCAAGAAACGCTGATTCTGCATATATAAGTTTTATTTCATAATATTAAATGCAGAGTTTTTAATAAATTATTAAAAAGTGCATTTTTAAACCTCTTCGGAAAACACAGCGTTAAGTTGGCATTACTGAAATGGTTAACCGTGACGTCACAGTTAACCTGTCACCTGTGTATTGTGTTGACATTTGAAATGACTTGAAGTGCACACGTACCTATGCAATTCAACATTTCGTGTTTTTGGTTTATTTTCATACTGTTTATAGAGATTTAGATAAATAATAGTTATTGTGTTTATTGAAACATAATTTAGGCCCTCAACAATTTACGAAAAGGGCTATATTTGCGGACAATCTGCAATAAATGTTGTCTATTTGAGGTTAAAGTCGTGTCATATTTTGACGTTTGTTTTTATGTATTTTCAAATTGTTTTTAGTATAGGGCTTTTTATACAAGTTGTTACACACTCGTCATGATCAGTGTATTATAAATACCAGTGTTTCTGTATGTATTATACATAAAACAATGTACCTACAAAGTAACACCTGACACTAAACACGATGTCACATGTATTTGCAATGAAAGAGATGACTTATTGTTTTTATATTGCACTTTGATTAAATACAATAACAGTAGCGGTGAAATGTGGACATTTTACCAATGTTTTTCTATATTAAAAGCAGTTAATCTTGAATAAAAAACACACCTCACACCTAAAAGTCATTATCCGCCATGATTATTCTGGGTTCTTCACAGTGTTGCCAACAGTTAGAAGTGAAATTTCCCTAGAATTTCACATTTACGCAATTACCTACGTAGCCACCTGATTGTGTAACACTAATCCTGTTATATGTTAATTAATATGATAATTAATTGGAAAGATATCGGAACTTGGTAAATATACTAATAATACCGTGATTTTCCAAATAAAACACTTTTTGCTACGTGAAGTAATAATTTAAAAGTACGAATACACTCACCACTGAATTAGAAACTGAATTCCAAATTTTAAAAAAACACTTTGCAAAATAAAAATCATAAGCAACCCGCCGCTCATTTGTACCAAGCGTGGTATTTTGAAGACCCCCCCCCCCCCCCCGAACGTGTCACGTAGTATGGGTACGTTCCCGTAAAATAACATGGCATGTAAGTACATGAAAAATAATTAAGATTCATAGGAATTCCAAAAAATATATATACGTATATATATATAATACCAGTAATACTGTCATATGTAATAAAATTTTGGCCAGAGTTCGAAATTTCCCTAGATTTTGTCCTGATTTCCCTTATCCCTAAAAAATATTTTTCTCCCCTAGATCTAGGGAAATTTCCCTCGACATAACATCACTGATTCAAAATGACAACTTAAAAAGTAAAAAAATTAGACCACCATAGATACGGTGCGTTTCTGGGAGTCTTTAAAAATTAAAACTTTGACAATTATTTTAACTATTAAAACTAACTATAAAAATAAAAATAAAAATGCAGTTATTTAAGTTTGAAGGTCTTTATTCATTAAAAAAAATAAAAAAAATTGGACTGGAGTTCTCTATTATTATTGTTGGTAGAAAATGGTTGAACACTATGGTTGCCTTCCGAACGGTTTATCGGCGTTCGATTTTTGTTCGTCGCAAAAATTGTAATTGAATTTTTTTTGCATCAAATGGTTTTTCACCACACAGGAGGCTCTGAAGAAAAAAATGCTTCGGGGCTTATGTCATCTTTGGGAATGCTCTGCGGAGGGTCTTTTTAAGAAAAGGAAGGAACTAAGAAGGAACTTTTAACGAAAAAGTATGAGGGGTGGGTAGCACTCTGGGGTTCGGTGTGTCCAGGTCAACCGTCGCCCAAACCTCAACAAACCACACCCCATGAAGCCGGGCATCCCTGCTAAATCAGCAAACGTAGCGAACCACTTGAGGTGAACTATGGCAGGGGTTCATTACGGAAATATACTTTTGTAGAAACTTCACTATTTAAAAGTGGAAATAAAAATCACATATGTGTAAGTACTTACTGAACTGTTTGTTTATAGTTTTTAAAATATAAAAATACAATTAAAGCTTTTTACGATTTATTGTTAGCAAGTTTTATTTGTAGATATCCATTTTAATTTTTTTCTTTTACATACTCAATATTATTGTTATTATTGAATACGTTATCATTGCGTGACATCTGTTTCGCCTTATGAAGGTTGTCAAGATAGTCATCAAACTGTGGTTAGGTCACATACAGATGATAGATTTATATTATTTCTACGTTATGCTTATAATGAAAAATTAATTGGTTTTACACAGCAGATCTTGTTTATAAATAAATTGCTTAAATTGTTATAGCAATTTTAAATAATAAACAAGATCTGCTGTGTAAAACCAATTAATTTTTCATTATAACCATTACGTAGAAATAATACAAATCTATCGTCCGTATGTGGCCTAACCAGAGTTTAATAATAATAATAATAATATTTGGATGATTTATATAGCGCCGTTTTTGTGAAAAATCACCTCAAGGGCGCTGTACAAACTTATAACACATTTCTAAAATCTAAAAAACTACAAGTTAGGCAAACAATTATAAACAACTTATGGCTAAAAATTGCATTCACCGGTTCATTGATCACCGATACGAAAATATATGTACAATATTTTGACCAATGAACGCGATGCTGCCTAAAATTTAATGAAAACAGGACCATACTTACCTGGGAGGTCGCTTGAAATTAACACTGTATATTGTCCATTTAAAGAAATTTAGATAAAGTTCGCACGCAGAGGACATTATTGTGAACACATGTTATTTAATCCTGAAAAATATTTTAATATAAATATTTAATGTATTCTTTGATGAGTGTGTTTTGGAAAGTAAAAGCAACATGTAAAGGTGGGTGGTGCAGTAGTTAGTACCTATAAGGATTTGATCTTTCTAAATGTGATTCGTCAAGAGACAGATTGATGTGTAAGGAATCAAGTAATTTTAATTCAGTAAAAAAAGTGTGATTAAGACATATCATAGACAATACAAGTATGATACTCTGAAATAGGTATATTTGAAATTACCGGTATGAGAGCCCAAAAAGGAAAGTTTTTAGTTTGGACCTAAACTCTGTTGGGCTTGTTATGCATCTTAATTCCGGAGGAAGTCTATTCCAAGCCTTAGGCCCAGATACTCCGAAAGCACGATCTCCAAACATAGTATTTGGCTTTCTTTTAGGTTCTATTAGTCTGCCTTTAGCAGATGAAGTTGCTGATCTAAGGGTTAATTGTCTCGGACCGGTATTTTCCGGGACGCATAATTCGGATGTAAGGTGGGGCCATTTCGTTGATTGATTTAAAAACCATCCAGCAGAATTTGTACTGGATTCTTTCAGGGCACTTGAGCCAGTGAAGGTTACGAAGGTATTCTGAAATATGCGAATATTTAGAAACCCCAGTTATGAGCCTTGCCGCTGCATTAAACACGGATTGAAGTTTGTCAATTTGATATTTTAGAAGACTAGCGTAGATGCCGTTACAGAAATCGAGCCGCGAGACTACGTAAGAGTTAATTAATAGTTTTGTCGCCCCTGTAGGAAGGTTTCTTCGAACTGACTTGAGTTGTCTTAGGTGAAAAAAACCGGTGCTTACTGTCCTATTTATGACAATCTTGACAACCTTCGGAAGGCGAAACAGTTGTCACGTAATGATAACGTGACAGCCAATTTTATAAATTGAATAATAATTATTTTGAAAATATTAAAGGAAAGTAGAGCTTTTTACGATTGTTAAATATTTACAGTTTATAAGTCCATTCGGAGCCGTAATAAAACCACTTTATAGCCGCCCGACACTTGCAATGATAGTTAATAGATTTTTATCCGGTGCCGATCTGCGTGAGATCGTAAACAGAATTCGCACTTTAATGAATACGTAATACGAATAATTGGACAATAAAACGAGCTAACAACTTCAAGTTACAGCGTTTGTAAAACCGAGCGACGGGCTTCGGTGCAATTGCATTTGATAAAGCTAAAACAAGCAATAATATAATAAAACTATAATGACTTTTATGAAAAGATAACACAACAATTACCTCAGGTAACTCTTTATTATATGTTAGTTGAGATGGAGGAATGTAAGGTCCGTTCGAAATATGTGATCCTACTGAATGTCCCAGAGTGCAACTCAAATTCGACTACAGGTGGCTTTACTAAAGTTAAAAAACAATTTGTGCCCACATTAAGTTTGATGAATGCAGATATTAACTTTGATGAAAGTAAGACGTACATAGTTGGCAGAAAAATATTTGATAACGTAAGACCTATAAAAATCAAATTAAATGACACCATTAGCCAAACAATTTATTTAATTAATTGAAGACAATATTGAAGAAACTCAATTGAAAATCTGTAAACAGAAAAATCAGAAAAAGATATTGGCACCTCTGAGACTCGAACCCAGAACCTTCGGCTTTCCGGGCCGCAACTCTACCGCCTGAGCTAAGGTCATTGATCAGTTGGCAGAGCTGCGGCCCGAAAAGCCAAAGGTTCTGTGTTCGAGTCTCAGAGGTGCCAATGTCTTTTTCTGAGTTTTTTGTTTCCAGATTTTCGATTGAGTCTTCATTTATTTAAATATTACGATTTGAGGTTTTACTCGTAAAATTAAAAAAAATAATAATAAACAAACGGTTTATGGTTAATAAATGCAAATTATCGAAAGGCAAAAGACTTAAAATTTTAAAGAAAGGCATAAGAACACTTCAGCAAAGACAATTAACATAATGTGGAACAAAATGGAGGACAGAAAGAAAAAGGGAGAAACTTATTTACAGATCAGAAGTATAAATGGTATACCCAAAATTTTCAAACCTCACTCAAAAACTTCGCACAAAACTAGCACTCGACTATCAAAATGTCAGCGATATCAGAACCAAACTTGAAGAACTAAATATCTCATTTAAAACTACGTTTTATTATGATTAAACCCTATTGCTTGCTACTCTAGGAAATCTGGCTGAATCTAAACATAGGCTATTCTGAACTAAAACTTACGCACGATAATATATTTCGTTTCGTTTTTTCGTCTTTCTCCTTTATAATGAATACCATAATACTACATCATATCAAATAAAATTTCAACACATGGTCACCCTACACGTTCACATTATAATGTGTTAGCCTCCTTCAGCCTAGCAGGTACCATTATCCTGTAAGAAACATTAATGTAACAGTATTGTTCTTTCAATACCTATATTATTAATTTTATGTTATTTTTATTTCTTTACAAAATTAATAACCTCAACAAAGACTTCCCCTGGTGAGGTTAGTCCTAGTGAAAAATTGAATTGTACACAATAATACTTACCTTGCAAAAAAAAACAATAAAAATATAAATACATTTTATGAACATCTAAAAAAATGTGCATGTTTCTATTTGCACATAATTCTAATATATAAAAAAAAAACAGTAAAAATGTCTCAACTGGCTAACATGTGTACCTACGATTCTTTTAGACGGTAGGTACCTAAGTATACATAATATTACAAAGTGTGTTTCGCAGAAGTATTGGTACACAACTGGTATATTCTACAAAACATTAAAGGGGTCGGCCAACCCGCGGCCCTCGACCTTCAATTTCAATAATCTTAAGTTCCCATAATTACACGAACTGTGACTACACAACTGCGACTGTGACTAACAAGGTCTTTTTTACATTAGCTCCACACAGGAGGCTCTGAGGAAAATATTTCCCCTCAGGGCCTATGTCATCTTTTGGGATGCTGTGTAGAGGGTAATTTCGAAAAGGAAGGAGAGGAAGTTCTGGGAAAAAGGGGTATTAGGGGGACCCGGACAAACCTCATGAACCCGGACACCCCTGCTAAGTCACCAAACGCAATGAACCACTTGGGGTGACCTATGGCAGAGGTGTTGGTTATCATATAGGTGGTTCCCGGGGTGGCGGTACCCATACCCGCCTCCCAAATTTAAACAATTAAGTAATCTTATTTAAATAGTCACATACTGACTTGCAATAGAGAAAAACGATTCTCTTGTTCAAACTGTAACTATGCATGTTTACAAAAGTCTTATTTACACCTATTCACGGTTGAAAAAACCATTCTCTTGTTCAAACCGTAACTATGCATGTTTACAAAAGTCTTATTTACACCTATTCACGGTTGAAAAAACCATTCTCTTGTTCAAACTGTAACTATGCATGTTTACAAAAGTCTTATTCACCCCTATCCACGGTTGAAAAAACCATTCTCTTGTTCAAACTGTAACTATGCATGTTTACAAAAGTCTTATTCACACCTGTTCACGGTTGAAAAAACCATTCTCTTGTTCAAACTGTAATTATGCATGTTTACAAAAGTCTTATTCACACCTGTTCACGGTTGAAAAAACCATTCTCTTATTCAAACTCTAATTATGCATGTTTACAAAAGTCTTATTTAAACCTATTCACGGTTGAAAAAAACTATTATCTTATTCAAATATAACTGCATGCAATGCATGTTTACAAAGACTATTTTCTTATTTATTTATTGCTTTTTCACAATTTAAATACATTTTTAGCATGTAATTAATAACCCCACTAGGGTTCGCCTGTATCGGCGTTAATAATTTCACAATTTATTAAAAGTAACACACATAAATATCAGTCATTACCATACCGTAAAAAAAAAATTAAAATGACAATGAGAAAAGGAGGAAATTTGTAGAAAAATAATACATGAATTAACAACCATTTTCAACAATAGAAAAAAAATACTCGTATATCCTTTTGTTTTTTCTTTTTTTAATTTTAAGTAAAAAATAATATAACGAAAAAAATAAAGATATGTTAGCTATTACATGTTAAAAAAACAATATTAAAATTAATAAGTATCAAATAATTTTGAAATAAATATCAAAGAAATCTTGTTTGTCAGAATTGAGAGAGAGATCATAAGATAGCATAGGTACAGAATAATATAGTTTTCATTCCACTGAAGTGCCATTTAGGTGTCATTATTAAATATAAATTTTTAACCTCACTTAGACTCGTTCAACAATTTTATAAAGTACGGAAAATAATTTAAGTATCGAAAGAAAATATTGTTGCAATGATATTTCTCATTTTCAACATTCATTTCAACAGCCACATACCGACTCACGGTGGAGAAAACCATTTTCTTGTTCAAAGTGACTGCATGCTCACAAAAGTCTAATTTAATAAGTCACATTCTGACTGACTCACAGTGGAAAAAACCATTTTAGTATCCCAATTGGATTCATATTTAGAAAATTCCTGTTTAAGAGGCACAAGCTGATTCACAAAGGAGAAAAACCACTCTCTTGTTCACATAAGTCTAATTTAAATAGTCACACACCAGCGGAGGAATACCATTATCGTATCTGTGATTTGCGATATGCAATTTGCGAGTAAAAGAATATCAAAATTCATTCCCCAGTTGTAACTATCGATATTAACAAAGAATTCAGTAAGTATTTAACCTGGGCGGCCCTTGGAAAATTTGAAGCCGTCAATGCGGCCCGTGGTGCAATTTGGGTTGGCCAATCCTGCATTACAAGCATCATGATTTTTTGTCGGTCAATATTATTATATAGCTAGAGTGTGTAGTATGTGAAGATGTAATATCAATTACGTTGAAGGCCATTAATTACACCCAATCATCACTGACTCCGGGATCTCGGTTCTTTGATTGAGTTTTCCGTTACATTACATTAGTTCAGATCTATCATTCCAATTTTGTAACTGAGGTAGTGATTCGTGGAAGCTGACACGGGCCGCAATAAAAGGAGATATAATGACGTTCTCAATTCCAATTTGTAGCACTCAAATAAATTAAAACGTTATAATTTAAATTGTTGAAAATTACTAAAATAAGTACATTAAAAGATATGATTTTTAGCAAGATAACTTACTTTCCAAGTTACACATAGATATCGACACGAAATAAGCGAAGCTAATTCCAAAAAATATTCCAGAAAACCACGCATCTATTTCAAATTGAATAAATAAATTTAGAATAGCCGGGTCCATCCCTAACATTCCACCCCTTCCTATTCTCCTTCACTTCTTAATTCCTTCTCGTTTTACTTTCATCAAGATTTTTTATTCTTTTTTTGCATTAGATTCACGTAAACGATAAAAATCAAAATTACATCGTTGGCTGCGTGTACATTCCTAAGTCAGCTAATTTATCTATATATAAAAATCATTCCGAAGACCTCGAACTTTTAAAATCAAAACATAAATTCATAATTTTTGGAGATTACAACCTTCCAAATTGTGATTTCAACTGTATTACCAATCAGTAACATTATGCCAAAGAGAAATCATTGATATGTCAATATTTCTGAATCTCACCCAATTTAATAATGTACATAATTCGAATAATCGCCTCCTAGATCTTGTGTTTTTTTTTTTCAAATGAAGAGGACATAATAGTTTAGAAAAGCATTAGAGTCAATCCTTCCCATAGATAACCACCACCCTTCACTGTCAATAATTATTCCAAAACAATGCAAAAAAGTAATAAACTCACAAGTTCTAGTATTAATTTAAAAAATGCCAATTACACTGAAATTAATGATCATCTCAGCAAGGTAAATTGGTCGTTTCCCAAGGAAAACGATATGATCCATAATATGGAATCATTTTATCATAAAATAAATGCCATTATCATAGACTGTATACCTTTAATTAAATTCAAAGAATCAAAGCATCCAAAATTGTTTTATAAAGAATTAATCCAATTAATAGCAAAAAAAAAGTTTTACATAAAAAAATATAAAGAAGAGATATCGCTATCAAATTATATTGAGTTTAGTAAAATAAGAAAAGATTGCAAAAATATGTCAAAAATTTGTTACGAAAATTACATAAATAAGGTAGAAATGTCAATTAAAGAAGACATAAAACAATTTTGGATTTACACAAAGTCTTTGAAAAATTATGATATTAGCATACCCTCCAATATGTGTTATGAAAGAAAAATAGACAACGACTCTCGCAACGTAGCTAACCTATATGTATATGTCCGTGACTCAATATTAGTCAACGATTACTCGCCTATTTTTTTCTCAGATCATTACTTAAATTTAGCCAATGTAGTAATTAATATAACGATGTACTGACTCAGCTAAAACAACTGGATCAAAGTAAGAGTGGTGGTCCTGACAATATCCCACCTATTTTCTTAAAGAATTGCGCTAACACTCTTGCATATCTACTACATTTTATTTTCAACCAGTCATTACAAACAGGACACTTTCCTGATAAACTGAAATACAGTTTCCTCGCCCCGATATTTAAAAAAGGAGACCAAAATGAGATGAGCAATTACAGACCGATCTGCCTTTTATCAACTATTCCAAAATTTTTTGAGAAAATTATTTTAAATAAAATCATTCACTGTATCAAGCCAGCAGTTTCACCTAACCAACATGGTTTCACTTCTGAAAAATCTACTTTGTCCAATCTTTTAATTTACCAAAATTTTATATCCGAGTCCATGTCTAAGAAGTTACAAGTTGATTCAGTCCAAACTGATTTCAGCAAAGCATTCGACAGAGTTAATCTGTTAAAAAAGCTACATAAATTAGGAATGTCAGGGTAAACCACATACATGTAGTTTAACAGTTATTTAAGTAACAGGCAATTGGCCGTTAAAATTGATGGTTTTACTTAATATGAATTTATTGCTGCCAGCGGTGTTCCCCAGGGGTCACATTTGGTTCCAATTTTATTTTTATTTTTGAACGATGTTCTTTCTATTTTCAACGATGTCCAAGTTTAATATTTGCGGGCGATGTGAAAGTATTCAAGCTATAAGAAATATCAATGACTATCAAACATTGTCAAATAACTTGTTTAAACTTTTGTTTGGTGCAAAGAGAACTATCTACAACAAAATATAAGCAAATGTCTAATTATGAGATTTCATAGAATAAAAAATCCAATAATTTATGAATACTCCATCAATGATGTAATTCTAATAGCTGTAACCGATGTAAATGATTTAGGTGTAAACTTTGATCAAAAACTGAATTTTATAAACCATATTGAAATTACATCAAATAAATTAATATTAGCATCCGCCAAGGGCTATTTCCCACCATTCTAAAACAAGGTCTCATTATCCCTATTTTTAAAACTGGCTCCAAACTTGATATTAGTAATTATCGTCCTATTACGTTGCTAAATTCCCGCTCAAAATTATTCGAAAAGATCGTCAATAATAGTCTCATGGAATATCTGGAAACCAATAACTTAATATCGCCGCGGCAATTTGGATTCAGAAAACATAAAAGCACCAATGATGCTATAGCCACGGTCACTGACCATATTTCTGGCCACCTGGATAAGGGCTTGAAATGACTATCGGTATTTCTCGACCTATGTAAAGCATTTGATACAATCTCACACAGCAAACTAAAACGCAAAATGTTTAATATAGGTATTAGGAACAAAGAATTAGGCCTCCTCTCCAGCTTCTTATCTGACAGATCCCAATGCGTTAAACTCAATATCACAAAGAGCCAGAATTTGCCCATTAGTTACGGGGTCCCTCAAGGCAGTGTTATAGGTTCAACGCTCTTCCTAATATATATTAACGAGTTATGCAACCTAGATATCGATGCCACTATTGTCAGTTTCGCCGATGACACTGTCCTACTCTTCCAAGCAAAAGATTGGCTTACCGCATATTCCAAAGCGGAGGAAGGAATTCAACAGGTAAAATATTGGCTTGACTCGAACATATTAACTCTAAATGTACAGAAAACCAAATACTTACTGTCTAGTCTCTCCAATATCCCAAAGTCAAACCCAGCCCCGCCATTAAAAATACACAAATGTAAAAATTCATCTCTAAACCGAAACTGTGACTGCCCATGCCTAGAGCAAGTAAACATTATCAAATATTTAGGAGTAACCTTCGATACACACCTGAATTGGAAGCAACATATACATAATACTACAAACAAAATCCGAAAATCTATATACTTTTTGAAACAAACACGCAATTTCCTTCACCTAAAACTTTTAAAAACAGTATATTACTCATTGTGCCAATCTCACATCGAATACGGAATTCTAGCCTGGGGTAATGCATATTCCAATGCCCTTGATCCCATCATGAAAGCACAAAAACTAATCATAAAAATAATTCTTAAAATGTCGCTTACTACCAGCACTGATACTATATTCAATTCCTTCAACGTTATGGACATAAAACAGCTCTACTCAAGATCCATATTACTTAATTTACACAAAAACAACAAAACACCATACAAAGCTACACAAACAATACACAATACCCGAGCCAAAAACAACGAACTTCTCCAAACTCCTTTTTTCAAAACCACCTTCGGGCAAAGACACTCTAAATACATAGCTTGCAAACTATACAATACACTACCAACTACGATCAGACAAAGTGACTCCTTTACAAAATTCAAACAAGATATTAAAAAATGGATTATAAGTATTGGACGCCACACTATCACAAATATCTGTAAAATAAATCACACATAGACATAAATAACTATTCACATACAACCTAACCCATATAAAACAAATGAAAATAATGGAATCCTGTCAAATTTAACCTATAAATAGACTAGGCAGAATTGATTTCATTACTCCATCTCCAACATTTATAAAATAACTCTCTTTAAAAGATTTATTACCCTTCCAATCACCCTTCTGTTTTAATTCTATTCATAATATGTATTTTACCTGAAATATCCTTGTAATTACTATATTCATATATATACCTGTACGCCTGTCTCGACACAGGTATACCCTAGTGAGACAGGCATACAAATAAAACCATTGTAAACATATTTTATTATAGAAAAATAAATTTAAAAAAAAAAAAAAAAAAAGCTTTGAAAATGTTGGGCTTTGTGATAAGAATTTGCAGTCAATTTAAAAATATTCAAACCTATAAAAATATGTAAATGTCATATTAGGAGTCAAATTGAGTACAACTCGACAGTATGGGCACCTAGTTACGGTAGTCATTCGCTCACGATAGAAAGAATTCAAAATAAATTCTTAAGATTTATTAATTTTAAGGGTATTACAAGAGAATGTGTCATCTATGATTATCTACTATGTCAACTTAATTTTTCAAAATTATCTGAACGTAGAATAGTTAATGACCTAACATGTTTATATAAAATCATAAATTCAATAATTGACCGCCCTGAACTATTAAACTCGATTTTTTTACACATACCTCGCAAACCAACATCGAGGCAATATCTACCATTCTATTGTGATAACTCTAACACAGAATCACAATTGTATACTCCCGTTCGCGGTATACAAAATTGCAATAGTCTCACTGGCTCCAGACGGGAGTAGCTAAAACTCTTATGAGGTACCTGTTCATATAAAAAATAATTTAAAAAATCCAATCACTGCGATGCGAGGCGATGGGTGGAGAGAGTACGACTGGAGAGGTCAAAAGGTCTCCCCCAACCAGTCTCTCCCGATCTGGCCCGCCAGGCAGTAAGTGGGCAAGCCCATCTGCCGCCAAGACCAAGACAACCCTCACGCCAGGGCACCTCTGCTAAGTCACCAAACGTAGCGACGTATGGCAGGACTAGGGTGCCCTATAGCAGGGATGTTTGTTATCCAATAAATAGTTCCTTCTCGGTTGTATCGTTCTTCTCCCAATCTTCAACTTCGTTATTCTTCTCCTACTTACTTCGGCATCACAACCACTCTCGTAATTTGAGGTTAGCGTATTCTACAGGCTCCAAACAATTAAGATACTAGAATATGTCCATCTGCCTTGTCTTAGTAAATATTTTTCGAATATTGAATTTGCTTCTCAATAAGGAACTCAAGTGAAAAATATTATAGCCTAAAAAAATATGTTCATATAGATTATAGACCAATAAACGCTCATTCTGAATTTATAAGTTTATTAAATAATGTTAAAAGTAGAGTTTCCAAAAAATGATTAAATAGTTAATTTTGAATCGGGTCTTTAAAACACACTGTTAAGTTGGTATTATTGGATTTTAGTGCTGACGTCACTGTTCACCATCCTGATGATAGCATGTTGAAGTTGTATTGAAATGTACGACGCAAGCCATTCAACATTTCATGTTATTGGTTTATTTACACACTGTTTATGGAGATTTGAACATATAATACTTATTGTGTTTATTGAAACATTATTTAGGCCTAAATAATTCTGTATCAAAAATAGAGGTATCTCTATTATTTAGAATATTCAAAAACTTTAAACTATACAAAAAAATCGAAGTGCTACTCCACAACGATCGTGTGGTGGCTGCGGCCAATCCTCCAAAATGGCGACGTCGAACAACTGATTCGGCGCTGTATGTGCAGGCGATGCTCGGTTTCCATAATATTGATTTCGATTCGTAAAAATAATAATTTCAAACAATTTTTATACCACTCTCCCGAAATAATATTGAAAAATATAATAATATAATAAATAAATGTAATATGACATATAAGATGACATAGGCCCTGAGGGAAATTATTTTCCTCAGGGACTCCTGTGTGGAGCTTATGTAAAAAAAAAAAAAATAATAATTCCAACTAAATAATGTTTTTAATTATTGAATAGTTTCATAGCTTCTTCCATATAACTATCATACAAAATGACAGCACCTGTTGAAAATAAAAAAAAAAACTTTTGGAGAGTGATGACGTCACACGATTCACCATACATACGGTGATTTTCGGGGGATCTTGAAAAATTAAACATTTGGCAATTATTTAAACTATTAAAACTAACTATAAAAATAAAAATATGCAGTTGTTTAAGTTAGAAGGTCATTATTGAATTAAAAAAATATACTGGAGTTCCTTATTAACAAATCATAATATATATTTTTTGACAATGTTGACTCCTGTACTATTGTACCGAGAAAGCTTGAAATCGTTCTGCACGAGTAGGTACTGAAACCACTGAAAGACAAGTCCTAAATCCTTTTAGTACTGTTTAACATTGCTCACGACAACATTTACACTGCGTTTTCAAGAAATATATACACCATAATCAGATAAACAATAACGGTACAAGTCCGAGGGGTTGTCGAATAATAGTCCTGATAGGGCAACAAACGCTTAATTTCTTATATAACTTTGCTACCTAGTCACGCCTAGAGTGTAAATAGATAAGAATAGAACACGGAAAGTGCTAGAATACTAAGTGAGCCCAAAAATACCTAAAATCTACCAGATTATTTACCAGACATCATAGAACTATAGTCACGTCTAGATTGCACACTGCTCCATCTGACGTTAATTCTTCATCTTTCTCATGCAGGGTTATAAAAGAGCTTTCGGCGGAAGATCCATATATGGCACATGGATTAGAACACGTGGACTAGATTAGTAACAGTTCCCAAAAATTCTCTAAAATATTATAATACCTACATTAAAAGTATTTACTGGAAATAGAAATTTAGTCATGGTAAAATACTATAAACGACGAATAGTATAGAATACGATAAGTTCCATAATATTAAGTGAACTCAAAGAACACCCACGATTGGTACATTTGTGGCAACCAGAAATCATAGACTAGTCGCGTTTGGGGTGCAAAATCCGAATAAAATATGCCCCATACGCATCTAAAACTTATAATATTGGTAGCTGTTAAAAATAAAACAACTGAAGTCACGTCTGGAGTACAAAGAGTCCTAGATCAGTAGTAAGTTTAGTGGTCAAAACAAATACCTAAAATCATCAACCAATAAACAGGAATGTTAAAAATGACACCAAATCCAAAATTATTGGGTTTGTAAAAAAGAAAGTCCATTATCTCACAGTCAAAAGATCGCAAGACACGCGTGTGTTACAAATTGCGAGGAGCAAATTTGTCTTCCAATATATTATGTTATACTTTCGAAGCAAGGCGACAGCATGAGATAGGGAGATTTGTTTTTAGATTACTTATTGGTGGACCGAATTATTCGACAGAATGTATAAGATACGTCATATCTAGAGTTGATGCCTAAAGCGAATGAATTCGCAGCTGTATGCGTTCAATAGGAACAAAATACCAAGAGCACCGAAATGTCAATGTGTAATTTGTGTTAATTTCCACAGTGTCACAATTATGGTCGTGTCACACGGCAGAGGAAGGGGAGAGAAGGAAGATTATAGCTTCGATTATACGTTATTTATACAATATTAACAAATAAATAATTAGCGAATAGAATCGATTTCTGATAGTTTTAGTAAGAAATTGGCCCACAAGTCGCAAGATCTTAAGCAATACCATAAAATATGCCTAAAACAAACCTTGGCTGCTAGCAAGTGAACCCAAAACAATAATATATCCACAACATTCTACGGACAACTAAGCATCATCATTATCATCAGAGAAAGATCATGTCTGGAGTCTGGAGTGTAAAAGCGCAAAGAATTACCAAACACCCATTGGAAAGAATAAGATTGAATGAATAATCCTTCCTCAAAGCCTCACACTTATATCATACTAGCTGACCCGGCAACGCTTTGCTGTGGCTAAAGAAACAAAACGCCATCTACTCGATGATTACCCAACCTTTATAACCATGTTAACTTTAACTCACACCGCCATCTGTTAATTTGCATACAAATCGAAACCCCACTGCCCGCTCGTCCACCACATAAAGACATTCTCCTTTAATTATTTATTTCAACCTATTTAAACAAAACTGTGACAAATAAATATACCTAAAACTTCCTCATGAATCACTGCATCTACTGGTGAAAATCGCATGAAAATCCGTTCAAAGTTCGTTTTTGAGATTATTGCGAATAGACAGACAGATAGACGCGGCGGAGGACTTGTTTTATAATATGTAGATATTTTGTGGCTACCAGAAATCGTAGAACAGTCACGTCTAGAGTGTAAATAGCCAGAGTGTGCTAGAGTGGTAAGTGAGCCCACTATGGCAGCCTCCGCCAGAGCAGAGCCGTGGGGTGAAAGGTCGCGGCACGGACAGGCCGGGTCGTGTATGCGCACTGCTTACATACTTCACGGCACGCGAGCACTTGCATTATTATACTCAGGGAAACTTTAAACAACAAATTTCATAAGTTTCGCGCTTCGAATCATTGAAATAATACCATTGTTGGCCAGGGACGCATCGAAATGGGAAAAAAATAATAAAATACAAAGAAAAATTCAAATTTTTATTTTTAACTTGATGACTACTAATACCTCACATTGTAATATTTAATTCAAAGAATACAATATTGGTGAGTTGAAAATCTGAAAACACAAAATTCAGAAAAAGATACGGTCTCATCTGGGACACGAACCCAGGACCTTCGCCTTGCCGGGGCGCAACTCTACCAACTGAGCTAATGTGTTAAATCGGTCCGATTCGGTCATATTTAACTGTATCATACTTCGACTAAGAACTACTAATGTTATCTTCATTTTCTTAACGCGTGTCTTTAATCCTTATATATTATTGTAAGATTCAAACCAGAACTAAATGGTATCTAGGATAGTGTTTTGGATAAATTTTTATCCTATTTTATTTTTAGTATGCGTCATCTGTTGACTTTTCTGCAAGTCTGGGATGAGTATTTATTTTTATTTTAACTTGATGAGTAAAGTCCCAGATGTGACATATCTTTTTCTGATTTTTCTGTTTTCAGATTTTTGATTGGGGTTCGCTTATACCTATTATCTTCATTTGAAAAATTCTAATTTTGAATTTGACTCCATCTATCAGTAGCTCCGGTTCAATGAACTCTAGAATTCTTGATTCTAATGTAAGTGTCATTTTTAAAATTGGAAGTATTAGTTTGGAGAATTAAGACAAACTGTAAACTATAAAGTTCCTCCTAATCTTCTTCTTCTTTGTGTGCCTTATCAGGTCCCCCGGACGTTGGCGATCACTGTCTTGCGGCTGTCTTGCGCTGCCCGGAATAGCTACTCCCTATAATATAATATTATCAACAGAAAAAAAAATTATTGCCGTTTTCAAAATCGCAACTGATTTGTCGAGATTTCTGATTCCAATATACGTCAAAACCTGTCGCGTCGACAGGAACAAAATACTAGTAAAATATTTAAAATACCCTTTAACATTTCTGTGTTCCTAGGAGCACAGAAATGTTAGGATAATTTGTGTTAATTTCCGTAGTGGCGCTAATGTCACAATTATGGTCGTGTCACGCGGGAGCAATGGGGAGAAGGAAGATTACAGCAGCTTCGATTAGACATTATTTGTGTTTACAAAATAATAAAATTGATAAACGTAATAACGTGAATCTGCCGATCAGAACAAAATACCAGGAGCACATAAATGTGATTAGGTATTTCCATTTGATTATTATTACACTTATACAGATATTTATGTGTATTTATTTTATTAAAATGATTTTAAAATTCACATTTTCTTGTGTTTTTTCACTTCTACTTACTAACTACGCCAACTTAGGTTAAAAACTGTGCCTTTTGCACACGTTAATAAATGTATTATCTGTGGTTATTCAGACTTGATTTAGCAAGTATTTGAGTCACCTAATCATACTATGTATTCCTGGGAAGTATCCGACTTATTACATTAACTATATTCTGTTGACTCTTTTTATCCAGTCATCTGCTTGACTTAATATGGTCTCTTGGGGTGATTCTTCACAAAAACGTCGCTCTACTAATTATTTTTATGTACGAGTAATATATTTATTGTCTCTTTTTAATGCTGTGCACTACGCTTACATGTGTCTTGCATTATTTTCAGATCTCCACATTAACGAAACAGTCGTGCGTGGTTTTACTACACACAGCCTCCGTTATCGAGAGGTAATCTCGACTCGTAATTCGGAGGTCGCGAGTTCAAACACGGGCGTGCGCAAAAAAATCTTTATTTGATTAATTTGTGTTTTTGAACAATTTATACATTAAAAAAGTATTTTGTGCATATGTGGCACGTTCCGGAGTGGAAGATATTCTCAGTGTGGCCCAGGTGGAGGACCATCGTTCAAAATTGAAAAGTTGCTTGAAAAGACTTTAGCCGTGTTTGCAACTGCTTTCAGACCATATTGGAATTTCTTCCCATCTTCCTGTTTCCCATCTTCTTCCCCACTCTCCTACCTTCAACCTCATGACATACCACAATTGGGGATGTCATAATCACACTGGCTTGAGACAGGGAGGTTGGGAGCAGTTTCATATAAAAAATGAACCCACATAAAATGTGCGGTATTCATATAAAAAAGAACCCACATTTCAGTAATATAAATAATAAATTAATTTTAAAAAAGTATCCAGCTTTATTTAGTTTATAAAAATTATTTATTAACAGTATCACTGTAATATAAATTTTCGTAAACAGTAGTAATCACGACATAAGAAAACTCTTTTTTTTTTTTTTTACATTAACTCCACACAGGAGGCCCTGAGGAAAATAATTTCCCTCAGGGCCTATGTCATCTGGGATGCTGTGTGGAGGGTCTTTTTGAGGAGAGGAAGGAATGAACATTGGTCTTGAAGAGACCCATGTTGTAGGAAGAAGGAAACACAGAGGCCGGCAAATCATTCCACAGCCGAGCTGTTGAACACAAGAACGAGTCGAAGAAACGACCGGTTCTCATGTGACAAATGTCAACTGTGTACAAATGTTGGGCACGCGTTTGGCGTGTTTCCCGACTATGCACCGGTGCCGAAGGGATCAATGATGCTAGTTCCTCGGAGCATCTTCCATTGTAATACCGGTAGAACAAGGATAGCATTCCCACCCGACGCCTGTGCTCTAAAGATTGCAATCCGTCTGTTAAGATGGGAGAATCTATCAAACGGACCGCCCGTTTCTGCACAGAGTCGAGGGTATTTTTCAGGTATTTTGGAGCTCCAGACCAGAGGTGGCTGCCAAATTCAACCGTGGGGCGCACTTGCGATTTGTACAGGGTTAGCAGTTGTGTACTATTAAAGTATCTGCGGGCCCTGTACAGTACGCCGAGTTTTTGGGAGGCTAACTTTACTCTGGCTTCGATGGAGCCCCCATACCTGAGCTGGTCACTTAGGGTTACACCAAGCATATCAATGGAGGGCCTGTTCGGAAGATTGCTTCCGTTGAAAGAGACTAGATTTTCATTGCGATCCCTTTTAGACGTAATCAGACAAGATTGGGTCTTTGAAACATTAAATTCAACGAGATTATTTTTACCCCAAGAGAAAACACTCTCGAGGTAACCGTTCATTCTTTGCTTCAAAGCCTTACGAGCTGTTGGAGTTTGTGAGCCCTTTGGGGGCTTGTCAAACAAAAAGCTATCATGAACTGTACTGTCATCCGCGTAACAGTGAATTAGTGCACATGACAAAAGGTCGTTGATGTGCAACAAAAACAGAGTTGGAGACAGAACCGATCCCTGCGGGACGCCAGCATTTATCGAGTGAGAGGAAGAGGTGAAACCATCGACTACCGTCTGAATCGACCTCTCCCTCAAGAAGTCGGCAATCCACGTACACAAGGATGCGGGAAGTCCGTAAGAATGCAAAAACTAAAGCATCAAAACTTACTGTTTCTTCTGATACTGTTATAAGACCATTTATTAAAATGAGACGACTTTACTAATTATGAAATATCAATAAAACAGAAAATCTAATAAATTTCGAATAACAAATTGTCGCTTTATTACACCACAAATAATTTTTTCTAGACAATTAAAGTCAAAATAAAGATACCTAAATCCGCCTATAAATAAATAAACCTGATTTGCATTTCAGTTGATTCAATTTAGTATAGCCCTCTCATAATTACTGTTTGACACGCACATTAATTGAAACTAAATAAAAAAACATATCAACAAATCATTTTATTCTTGTTTCAAGATGGGAACCAACAACCAATTATTCGATGACATTGTAACGTTGTTAATTAACTAAGTCTCATTTGGGTGAACTTTATTACATTAAAACCGAGCAATAATCATGAACACTCATTACAATCATCATCCTACGTGGGATTTAATCATCGCATTAGCATAACATTACACACGTATACATATATTATATACTGATTAACATAATCAAGTGATTTTATAACAACTTTTTTCACACTAACAAAAAAATTAATGACCAAATCGTATCGACTCGGAAAAGCAATTTCGACCCACTCGGTTTGAAAACGATATGACTACTGTGAACATTCAAGTAATCACGTTGAAATAGAACTTGCCATTGAATATTTGATTTTCAGCAACCATTCTAATTATTTTAAATAATAATCAATGTTTTGTTATGTTTATTAAATAACTAGCTTTTTCCCGCGGCTTCGCTCGCATGGTGTAAGGGGGGTTCCACTCCGCCTCCTCCACCTCCCCCCCTCCTCCCCCCTCACCCCTCCCCCCACCCCTCCCTCACCCCTCCCCCCTCCCCGTCTTTCCCTCCCTCCAGCTTTCCATACATTCAGTTTTCAAATCTCGCGTGCCACCAACGCAAATTTTTTTATACAAATTTCATAATTCCAGAGCTCACCGGAAGTTTTATAAAAACCTTGTCCTGACAATAACGAACATACAAAAAAAATTTATCCTATTTGGTGCAGTCGTTCGAAAGTTATGCGCTTAGCAACACATTCAGCGATATATTTTTACATTATGGATAGACAATTTGGAAATAATATTGCCTTAAGGTTAAACGTCACGTACGTTATAATCTAAGCATTCACAGATGGCGCCAATTAAATTATTTTAGGTTTTTAATACTTTTTCACATTACGCTTTAAAATTAAACATAAATTATTTGTTTGCGCCCGTACATATTTAATACGAATATAAATAAATAATTTTGTCCATAAACAAACCAAATCTTTCAAGAAAGGCTGAAAAATACAATATTGGATTGAGTCACCGATACAAAATTGAATTTTTCAGCCTCTCTTGAAAGATTTGGGTTAGTTTATGGACAAAACTATTTATTTATATTCGTATTAAATATGTACGGGCGCAAACAATTAATTTACCTTAATATTTTAAAGCGTAACGTGCAAAAAGTATTAAAAACCTAAAATATTTTAATTGGCGCCATCTGTGAATGCGTAGATTATAACGTACGTGACGTATAGAATACGATAAGTTCCATAATATTAAGTGAACTCAAAGAACACCCACGATTGGTACATTTGTGGCAACCAGAAATCATAGACTTGTCCCGTTTGGGGTGCAAAATTCGAATAAAATATGCCCCATACGCATCTAAAACTTATAATATTGGTAGCTGTTAAAAATAAAACAACTGAAGTCACGTCTGGAGTACAAAGAGTCCTAGATCAGTAGTAAGTTTAGTGGTCAAAACAAATACCTAAAATCATCAACCAATAAACAGGAATGTTAAAAATGACACCAAATCCAAAATTATTGGGTTTGTAAAAAAGAAAGTCCATTATCTCACAGTCAAAAGATCGCAAGACACGCGTGTGTTACAAATTGCGAGGAGCAAATTTGTCTTCCAATATATGTTATACTTTCGAAGCAAGGCGACAGCATGAGATAGGGAGATTTGTTTTTAAATTACTTATTGGTCGATCGAATTATTCGACTGAATGTATAAGACACGTCATATCTAGAATTGATGCCAAAAGCGAATGTATTCGCAGCTGTATGCGTTCAATAGGAACAAAATATCAAGAGTACCGAAATTTCATAGGGTAATTTGTGTTAATTTCCGCAGTGTCACAATTATGGTCGTGTCACACGGCAGAGGAAGGGGAGAGAAGGAAGATTATAGCTTCGATTATACGTTATTTATATATTAAAAAAATAAGAATGAATCACAGAACTCTTACTCCCGCCTAGAGTGTAATTAGCGAATAGAATAGATTTCTGATAGTTTTAGTAAGAAATTGGCCCACAAGTCGCAAGATCTCAAGCAATATCATAAAATATGCCTAAAATAAACCTTGGCTGCTAGCAAGTGAACCCAAAACAATAATATACCCACAACATTCTACGGACAACTTAGATAGCATCATCATTATCATCAGAGAAAGCTCATGTCTGAAGTGTAAAAGCGCAAAGAATTACCAAACACCCATTGGAAAGAATAAGATTATATGAATAATCCTTCTTCTAAGCCTCACACTTACATCATACTAGCTGACCCGGTAACGTGTTGCTGTGGCTAACAAAACACAACGCCATCTACTCGATGATTACCCAACCTTTATAACCATGTGTTATTAACTCACATCGCCATCTGTTAATTTGCATACAAATCGAAACCACACCGCCCGCTCGTCCACCACATACAGACATTCTCCTTTAATCAACCAATTTACACAAAACTTTGACAAATATATCTAAAACTTCCTCATGAATCACTGTATCTACTGGTGAAAATTGCATGAAAACCCGTTCAGTAGTTTTTGAGATTATTGCGAATAGACAAACAGACAGACGCGGCGGAGGATTTGTTTTATAATATGTAGATATTTTGTGGCTACCAGATCTCGTAGAACAGTCACGTCTAGAGTGTAAATAGCCAGAGTGTGCTAGAGTGGTAAGTGAGCCTACTATGGCAGCCTCCGCCAGAGCAGAGCCGTGGGGTGAAAGGTCGCGGCACGGACAGGCCGGGTCGTGTATGCGCACTGCTTACATACTTCACGGCACGCGAGCACTTGCATTATTATACTCGGGGAAACTTTAAACAACAAATTTCATAAGTTTCGCGCTTCGAATCATTGAAATAATACCATTGTTGGCCAGGGACGCATCGAAATGGGAAAAAAATAATAAAATACAAAGAAAAATTCTAATTTTTATTTTTAACTTGATGACTACTAATACCTCACATTGTAATATTTAATTCAAAGAATACAATATTAGTGAGTTGAAAATCTGAAAACACAAAATTCAGAAAAAGATACGGTCTCATCTGGGACACGAACCCAGGACCTTCGCCTTGCCGGGGCGCAACTCTACCAACTGAGCTAATGTGTTAAATCGGTCCGATTCGGTCATATTTAACTGTATCATACTTCGACTAAGAACTACTAATGTTATCTTCATTTTCTTAACGCGTGTCTTTAATCCTTATATATTATTGTAAGATTCAAACCAGAACTAAATGGTATCTAGGATAGTGTTTTGGATAAATTTTTATCCAATTTTATTTTTAGTATGCGTCATCTGTTGACTTTTCTGCAAGTCTAGGATGAGTATTTATTTTAATTTTAACTTGATGAGTAAAGTCCCAGATGTGACATATCTTTTTCTGATTTTTCTGTTTTCAGATTTTTGATTGGGGTTCGCTTATACCTATTATCTTCATTTGAAAAATTCTAATTTTGAATTTGACTCCATCTATCAGTAGCTCCGGTTCAATGAACTCTAGAATTCTTGATTCTAATGTAAGTGTCATTTTTAAAATTGGAAGTATTAGTTTGGAGAATTAAGACAAACTGTAAACTATAAAGTTCCTCCCTATCTTCTTCTTCTTTGTGTGCCTTATCAGGTCCCCCTGACGTTGGCGATCACTGTCTTGCGGCTGTCTTGCGCTGCCCGGAATAGCTACTCCCTATAATATAATATTATCAACAGAAAAAAAAATTATTGCCGTTTTCAAAATCGGAACTGATTTGTCGAGATTTCTGATTCCAATATACGTCAAAACCTGTCGCGTCGACAGGAACAAAATACTAGTAAAATATTTAAAATACCCTTTAACATTTCTGTGTTCCTAGGAGCACAGAAATGTTAGGATAATTTCTGTTAATTTCCGTAGTGGCGCTAATGTCACAATTATGGTCGTGTCACGCGGGAGCAATGGGGAGAAGGAAGATTACAGCAGCTTCGATTAGACATTATTTGTGTTTACAAAATAATAAAATTGATAAACGTAATAACGTGAATCTGCCGATCAGAACAAAATACCAGGAGCACATAAATGTGATTAGGTATTTCCATTCGATTATTATTACACTTATACAGATATTTATGTGTATTTATTTTATTAAAATGATTTTAAAATTCACATTTTCTTGTGTTTTTTCACTTCTACTTACTAACTACGCCAACTTAGGTTAAAAACTGTGCCTTTTGCACACGTTAATAAATGTATTATCTGTGGTTATTCAGACTTGATTTAGCAAGTATTTGAGTCACCTAATCATACTATGTATTCCTGGGAAGTATCCGACTTATTACATTAACTATATTCTGTTGACTCTTTTTATCCAGTCATCTGCTTGACTTAATATGGTCTCTTGGGGTGATTCTTCACAAAAACGTCGCTCTACTAATTATTTTTATGTACGAGTAATATATTAATTGTCTCTTTTTAATGCTGTGCACTACGCTTACATGTGTCTTGCATTATTTTCAGATCTCCACATTAACGAAACAGTCGTGCGTGGTTTTATTACACACAGCCTCCATTATCGAGAGGTAATCTCGACTCGTAATTCGGAGGTCGCGAGTTCAAACACCGGCGTGCGCAAAAAAAAAAATTATTTGATTAATTTGTGTTATTTAACAATTTATTCATTAAAAAAGTATTTTGTGCATATGTGGCACGTTCCGGAGTGGAAGATATTCTCAGTGTGGCCCAGGTGGAGGACCATAGTTCAAAATTGAAAAGTTGCTTGAAAAGGCTTTAGCCGTGTTTGCAACTGCTTTCAGACCAGATTGGAATTTCTTCCCATCTTCCTGTTTCCCATCTTCTTCCCCACTCTCCTACCTTCAACCTCACGACATACCACAATTGGGGATGTCATAATCACACTGGCTTGAGACAGGGAGGTTGGGAGCAGTTTCATATAAAAAATGAACCCACATAAAATGTGCGGTATTCATATAAAAAAGAACCCACATTTCAGTAATATAAATAATAAATTAATTTTTAAAAAGTATCCAGCTTTATTTAGTTTATAAAAATTATTTATTAACAGTATCACTGTAATATAAATTTTCGTAAACAGTAGTAATCACGACATAATAAAACTCTTTTTTTTTTTTTTTTTACATTAACTCCACACAGGAGGCCCTGAGGAAAATAATTTCCCTCAGGGCCTATGTCATCTGGGATGCTGTGTGGAGGGTCTTTTTGAGGAGAGGAAGGAATGAACATTGGTCTTGAAGAGACCCATGTTGTAGGAAGGAGGAAACACAGAGGTCGGCAAATCATTCCACAGCCGAGCTGTTGAACACAAGAACGAGTCGAAGAAACGACCCGTTCTCATGTGACAAATGTCAACTGTGTACAAATGTTGGGCACGCGTTTGGCGTGTTTCCCGACTATGCACCGGTGCCGAAGGGATCAATGATGCTAGTTCCTCGGAGCATCTTCCATTGTAATACCGGTAGAACAAGGATAGCATTCCCACCCGACGCCTGTGCTCTAAAGATTGCAATCCGTCTGTTAAGATGGGAGAATCTATCAAACGGACCGCCCGTTTCTGCACAGAGTCGAGGGTATTTTTCAGGTATTTTGGAGCTCCAGACCAGAGGTGGCTGCCAAATTCAACCGTGGGGCGCACTTGCGATTTGTACAGGGTTAGCAGTTGTGTACTATTAAAGTATCTGCGGGCCCTGTACAGTACGCCGAGTTTTTGGGAGGCTAACTTTACTCTGGCTTCGATGGAGCCCCCATACCTGAGCTGGTCACTTAGGGTTACACCAAGCATATCAATGGAGGGCCTGTTCGGAAGATTGCTTCCGTTGAAAGAGACTAGATTTTCATTGCGATCCCTTTTAGACGTAATCAGACAAGATTGGGTCTTTGAAACATTAAATTCAACGAGATTATTTTTACCCCAAGAGAAAACACTCTCGAGGTAACCGTTCATTCTTTGCTTCAAAGCCTTACGAGCTGTTGGAGTTTGTGAGCCCTTTGGGGGCTTGTCAAACAAAAAGCTATCATGAACTGTACTGTCATCCGCGTAACAGTGAATTGGTGCACATGACAAAAGGTCGTTGATGTGCAACAAAAACAGAGTTGGAGACAGAACCGATCCCTGCGGGATGCCAGCATTTATCGAGTGAGAGGAAGAGGTGAAACCATCGACTACCGTCTGAATCGACCTCTCCCTCAAGAAGTCGGCAATCCACGTACACAAGGATGCGGGAAGTCCGTAAGAATGCAAAAACTAAAGCATCAAAACTTACTGTTTCTTCTGATACTGTTATAAGACCATTTATTAAAATGAGACGACTTTACTAATTATGAAATATCAATAAAACAGAAAATCTAATAAATTTCGAATAACAAATTGTCGCTTTATTACACCACAAATAATTTTTTCTAGACAATTAAAGTCAAAATAAAGATACCTAAATCCGCCTATAAATAAATAAACCTGTGCATTTCAGTTGATTCAATTTAGTATAGCCCTCTCATAATTACTGTTTGACACGCACATTAATTGAAACTAAATAAAAAACATATCAACAAATCATTTTATTCTTGTTTCAAGATGGGAACCAACTACCAATTATTCAATGACATTGTAACGTTGTTAATTAACTAAGTCTCATTTGGGTGAATTTTATTACATTAAAACCGAGCAATAATCATGAACACTCATTACAATCATCATCCTACGTGGGATTTAATCATCGCATTAGCATAACATTACACACGTTTACATATATTATGTACTGATTAACATAATCAAGTGATTTTATAACAACTTTTTTCACACTAACAAAAAAAATAATGACCAAATTGTATCGACTCGGAAAAGCAATTTCGACCCACTCGGTTTGAAAACGATATGACTACTGTGAACATTCAAGTAATCACGTTGAAATAGAACTTGCCATTGAATATTTGATTTTCAGCAACCATTCTAATTATTTTAGATAATAATCAATGTTTTGTTATGTTTATTAAATAACTAGCTCGCATGGTGTAAGGGGGGTTCCACTCCTGCTCCTCCACCTCCCCCCTCCCCCCCTCCTCCCCCCCTCTTCCCACCCCCCTCCCCTCCCTCTCCCCTCCCCCCTCCCCGTCTTTCCCTCCCTCCAGCTTTCCATACATTCAGTTTTCAAATCTCGCGTGCCACCAATAGCAATTTTTTTATACAAATTTCATAATGCCAGAGCTCACCGGAAGTTTTATAAAAACCTTGTCCATAACGAACATAGAAAAAAAAATTATCCAATTTGGTGCAGTCGTTCGAAAGTTATGCGCTTAGCAACACATTCAGCGATATATTTTTACATTATGGATAGACAATTTGGAAATAATATTGCCTTAAGGTTAAACGTCACGTACGTTATAATCTAAGCATTCACAGATGGCGCCAATTAAATTATTTTAGGTTTTTAATACTTTTTCACATTACGCTTTAAATTTTAACATTAATTGTTTGCGCCCGTATATATTTAATACGAATATAAATAAATAATTTTGTACATAAACAAACCAAATCTTTCAAGAAAGGCTGAAAAATACAATATTGGATTGAGTCACCGATACAAAATTGAATTTTTCAGCCTCTCTTAAAAGATTTGGGTTAGTTTATGGACAAAACTATTTATTTATATTCATATTACATATGTACGGGCGCAAACAATTAATTTACCAATATTTTAAAGCGTAACGTGCAAAAAGTATTAAAAACCTAAAATATTTTAATTGGCGCCATCTGTGAATGCGTAGATTATAACGTACGTGACGTTTAACCTTAAGCATATCATTTGTGGAAGAGTTAATTTAGACTTTTATCAAAAAAAAAAGATATAATAATTCTTAGTAGGTACCTAAATCGTCAATTTAATTTGATCACATTTTGCCAACGAAGATAGCATTATGAACTCAACTTGAATAAAAGATGTTTTATATTATATCATTACAAATAAAGTAGCAGCGCTGTGCCTTTATTACAAAGTAAAAAATAGGTCTGTAAAATAAACACAAATGAAATTGTAATTTTTTTTTAGTGAAACTGCTTTAGCCCCGTTAGTGATTTGAAATTCGGATGAAACGGAAATGCGTCACAATTCAGTTCTACACAAATACTCGGTTCTAATATAATTCGGTAAATTTGCGCTTTGGCGCGGGCCTTCGATAGCGCAGTAGGTAAGGCGCCTGACAAGTCTCAGCGGTTAGAGAGACAGACATCAAGCGAACGAAGGTTCAAATCCTACGAAATCCAAAAAAACAACATTTGATTTTTTTATGTGAATATCTCACAAGAGTCCCAGCTGTGAGACTATAGCATCCTCAATTGGAGTATGTTGCGAGGCTGAAGGTAATAAGTAGGGGAAGGAGATGGGGCAGAGGGAGTGTGGAACTATCTAGCTATTCAACTAGTCGCGGCAATAATAAAAGCGCTTAAAGAAATAAACATTTTTATTTTCATTAATGAACAAAAATGCTCCCCATCCGCCTCTGCATCATCTGCTACGTATAAATAACATAACAGCATTACAATCATGCAGAAACAATGATGGCCTGCTCTTATTTATGTCTGCCGACTCTTCCGTTCCTGTTATATATATAACACTTTATTATAATATATATTTAACTACATTATACATGTATGAACATTGAACATATAACGGAGTACTCTATTCTCGAGCAGCGATTTCTCGGGCAGTTAGTCTTTGGTCTGTAGTCGGGAGTCGTGATGCCTGTAAGCGTGGAGAGTGTTTTTACACCGCTAATGTTTCATACTTATTACATTATTGGTCGGATGAGTTTTGCAAGAGATCTTCGATGACCAATCCTATGCACAATGTTCGAGTAAGCCTGGTGTTTGTGGCAAAAACTCTTCGCCACACGATGGATAAATTTTTTTAATGTGCCTACTCGTATTATGTTAAATTGGTGTAATGGATATTCATCAACCACCATAAACAATAACCGTTTCTGGGAAGATTTTTGAAATGAAAACTTTTTTAGCACAGTTGTGATTTGAAACTCGATGAAACGGAAGCGAGCGACATTAAAAAGAGACAAACACATACAACTATAGGATTTAGCCTTTGAGAGAATGCGATAGCAATAAAATATTTATTTATTTCAGGGTAGGTACTCGGTTCCAATATAATACGATAAATACATGGTCCCACACTGGTGACTTTTGGGTGTGCTAGAGTGCTGATATTAAAAAAATGGCGTTATTGATGTGTTTTTTTTTTTGTATGAAAAATTTCAGGAAGTTTCAGTTTGGCGGTGCGCCGCACCGATTTGCTGAAAAATCTTCATACAAAACACTGATTTTTGAAAAAAAATATAAATATATATATTTTTCGCATACGACATCATCGATGATGCCATTTTTTTAAATATTAGCACCCTAGCACAACCAAAAGTCACGAGCCGCCACTGGGTCCCACGCAAGTCTCCTTTAGTCTAGTGGTAATAAGCGCCTTACAATCCTTAGAGGCCAGACATTCAATGCACCAAGGATCAAATCCTATTAAATCCAAAAAAAAGTTAAATCAATATCCAATCTTCAAACTACTCCAAAATGAACAGGCAAAGTAAACACAAAAGAAAGCTGCATCTAGAGACTCCGAAGAAGAAAACTAATAGGATCTAATAGGATGACTAAATTTAGAGTAAAAGGTGCACTGGAATTCGACGACAAAAATGTGGAAGTCATCCACATTGATAAAAAAAAGGTGCTTCGTAGTCTCCCCACTCTTGTCTATTTTAGTCTTCTAAAGAATTCACTTCTACCGCGTATGAATTGCACGCTATGATTTATTTTAAATGTTGTTTGAACATTTATAGTTTTTACAATTTTACATAAAATAACAAAATATATTTTATACTCCCGTGATAGCAGATGTTTGCGCTTAGGAGATGAATTATATACTTATATATTTAATAACCGTCTAAATATTTTGTTTTTTTTTGGAGAATTCTCAATTTGGGAGGCGGGTATGTGTTATTAGATAACCAACACCCCTGCCATAGGTCATCCCAAGTAGTTTGCTACGTTTTATGAGTTAGCAGTAGCGCCCGAGTTCACGGGTGAGGTTTGTCTAGATCTCGGCAACGGAGCTTTTGCCCACCTACACCGTGGCGGGCCTGATCGGGGATACCGATTGGAGGAGACTTTTTGTTCTTCCCAGCTGGTCTTCCTCGACCTATCGTCTTGCATCGCAGTGGGAGGGATGGATTCATACGTCCAACATTTCTGACCACGTTGACCCCCAGATTCCTACCCATCCTTTACACCTTTTTCCTTCTCATAACTTCCTCTTTCCCTAAAAAGACCTTCCACAAAGCATCCCCAAAGATGAGGCTCAAGGCTTCCTGTATTTTTTTTTACATGAGCTCCACACAGGAGGCCCTGAGGAAAATAATTTCCCTCATGGCCTATGTCATCTTTGAGGATGCTGTGTGGAGGGTTTTTTAAGGAAAAGGGAAGGAGAGGAGAGTTCTGGGAAGGAAAAGGGTTTAAGGGGTGGGTAGGAATCTGGGGTTCAGTATGTCCCGGTCATCCGCCTCCAAGACCTAGACAAACCTCACCCCGTGAACCCGGGCACCCCTGCAAAATCACCAAACGTAGCGAACCACTTGGGGTGACCTATGGCAGAGGTGTTCGTTATCCAATAAAGGTTCCCGGGGCGGCGGTACCCATTCCCGCCTCCCAAATTGTCTGGAGAAAATGTAAAAAAACTACCTAAAATTTCCGGCTTTGCCCAGGTTTCAAGCCTCATGTAATATTTAAACATAGGTTTAAATATTACATGAGGCTTGAAACCTGGGCATTAATATTTACTTATATTTTAAAACACAAAAATCTGTTCAATATGGCCTTAGAACGGGGTACCGGGACACATTTTTCTCTGAAAAATTGTAAAACAATAAAAAAATAAAAAAATGAAATAATCTTAACAGTAACCAATGAAAATAACCTAATATAGATAGGTAAGTACCTACCCATCATAGCCAAATAATAATGTAAGTGTGTAGGAGATATGTATGAGATTTATAAATGTGTATCAATTAAATGAATCTCAAAACCTGATACACGATCAGGTTTTTCTGCCGGTGCAGTCCTGTGAAAAAGGAGAACGTTTCTAATCAACATACAGGAGCCAGAACAAAATGTTCCTGAAACTTGTTGGACGTTAAATGATGCTGGATGCGGTTCAAAATTGCTGTGGGATAAACACCTGTTCCTGAGTGTCTGAGATGTTAATGAATAGAGATTAAACGAGGGAATTTATTAATTTTTGTTTTTATTTTAACGGACTGGGTGGCGCAATATGCAACACATCCAATTTGCAAAAACGAATGTAATCCAGTTCCTAAGTATAAATAAACGCAGCATACGTATTTAGTTTGCTTAAGATGAAGCCCCACAAAGTAATGCAAAATCATGTGTTTTGATATGAAAATTTTATCGCTTAGAAAAATATTTCAGATGCTTTCATTAAATACTGATAGTAAGCAGATCACCGCACGATCGCCCAGTTGATTAGTCAGACAGAAAAATCGAAATTTGAGTTAAGCATGCAGTTATATGTATGTAAAAGTGTAACCTTTATCTGGTACAATACTCGGATTACCAAATCCTACTAATATTATAAATAAAAAATATATTATATTACAAATTAAAATATATTTTATTGCTAATATTATATTATAATAATATTATACGTAACTTTATATACGCAATATGGACATGTTGAAATGAAATGGCGATATTTCTCATTGTTCTTTTTTGTTATTTTTTGTTGTGATACACAAAATAATTGTATGTTATTTTTAAGTTTAAAACTACTATTATGTAATGATATTATTTTTCTTACTTTTGTACTCTATTATATGTTTATTTATAAAAGGCAGTATAGCTGTTTATGTATTTAAAATAAAAATAAAAATAAAATAAAATAAAGGCGAAAGTTTGTATGGATGTATGGATGTATGTATCTTTGTTACTCATTGACGTAAAAAATACTGAATGGACTTAAAAAATTCTTTCGCTAATAGAAAACTACACTATTTGCGAGTAAAATAGGTTTTATATATTGGTAAGCTCTGGCGTTATGAAATTATTTATCATACGTTTTTTGTCCTTAACAAAATCGAGTCATTGCAAACGTCATAAGAAAAGCAAAACAAACAGTTGCCGTGGACACGATGTTGGCGTCGTAGTTAATATGAAATGAATCGCCGAAATGTGTGTGGGCGAATAACTTCCGAACGATTTCACCTTAATCCTTTTTTTTGTATAAAACTACTAGTGAGCTCTGGCATAATGAAATTTGTATAAAAAATTGCAATAGGTGGCACGCGAGCAGTTTGAAAATTTTATGTACCGGGAATTAATGTATGGAATGCGGGAAGGGGGAGGGGAGGGATGGGGGGAGATAGAGGGGAGGGGTGAGACGGTGAGGGAGTGGGAGGGGGGGAAGGGGGGAGGAGGAGGCGAAGTGGGAATCGCCCTAATACCATGCGGGCGAAGCCGCGGGAAAAAGCTAGTCTATTATAATGGAAAAACTTGTAGTGAATTTAAAAAAAAAAAAAAAATCTGAGACACTATTAGGATATTTCAAAATGTCATCCTACTGTACCGGATCGTTATGTCTCCTGGTGTTATATATATCACATTTAATATATAAAACACAGACGTGTAAATAATATTGTAATTACTGTGAGCGTTCGAATATTGCTTTCCTCGTTATCTCAAAATTAGTATTTGGAGATTTTTCTCTAATTAAATGGACTTTGAAATAATCAAGCGCTTTTTTGATAGCCCTGAAAAAAATAAGTATCAGACCTATAAAAACTGCTTTAAGTTCTTCAGAAAATTATCGTAAAAATTTATATATTTGAACACACTTTTTTGCGATATTTTTTTCTTGCAGACGGGAGCAGTTGGGACTCTTGTGAGCTATTCATATAAAAAAAAAAATCACCACATTATTTGTATATTATAAGATACTCTCCAAAAAGAGAATCGTAGCAAATGCGTTTAACAACAGTTTTGGCAAATTTGGAGTGTTCTAGGTTTTTTCAACCCTACGTTTTACAACACTCTGTAGCTTAAAATAAATTTAAAAATAAAGTATTTAAAGGTTATCAACCAAACTCATATTAAAACTAAATTTTAATTTAAAGCGCAGTTGGGATTGGGTCATCCGCATAACTGAGACAGTACTGACGTTATCCGGAGGCTGATGTGTAAATTGGCCCAACTTCAGAGGCTGAGAAAGCTTAATTTAAATGTTAGCGTTAAAGAATGATGATTTCTTCATTCGAAATACGTGTTCATGTTATTTGTAAACCATTTTAATAAGCACTGGTTAAACCGCATTCACCATTCTGCAAAAGAGATATAAAAAAAAATTGAGTGAAGTGAAACAAACGCAGTCGAAGTGAAACATTCACCCACACAATCTCAACCAATAGGAGCCTTGAAAATGAGCTCATAAGCAAAGCGACCAATGACAGATTCGTAAGTACTGCACGTGGTAAATTTCCTTAAAAAATGTGTATCACAAAAAAAAAACAGAGTGTGCAATTCACATGCGGTAGAAGTGAAACCTTCAAATATTTAAGTAGACAAGAGTGGTGAGACTACGAAGCACCGCACAAGGATGAAACCGAAAAGAAGGACAACAAAGTTGAGGGGTTAACGTTCCCCATCTTCCCCTCCCACTCAATTGGGGATTCCACAGTGCCTCAGGATTCCACAGTGCCTCAGGATTCTACAGTGCCTAAGGATTCCACAGTGACTCTCCTAGATTTATTATGAAAAGTTTTGATTTTTCATAAATTAGTTTCATTAGTTATTTTCATGTTTCTTTTCTGAAAACGTGTCTTATCTCAACAAATATTTTTAATATCGACTTGGGATCACTCGATCTATCACATAACGATCACTCCATCTAGTTTTTTTTTTTTTTTTTTTCAAAATTACCCCTCTCCCTCTTCTCCTAGTGGTATGTTCCATCAGTTCTTTGGGCGGACTCTGCATCTGATCTTCATTTATACTGCCAAAAAGAAAGCATCTGTAAGCAAAGTTTCATGAATTCACATATTTTTAATTTTATTTTGTACATTTTCGTATTATTTTACGTGTAGGGGAAGGGAGGGCAAGATGGAATGAGCGGGCAAGATGGAATCTATCTACCTATCGCAAACCGCGCGACAAAGTGCCCGTATGTTGTATTTATGTTCGGAGACTCAATTCGGCTCGCGCCACCTAGCGACTTGTGCTCGTATTACGATTTTCGCGACGAATTATTACGAAATCGGTGGACTTTTAAAGTATGATTACTCATACAAAGTAAGTAATACTACCATTTTGTTTTTTTTTTAGACTAACTATTAGGGATAGGTTGTATGAATTGATATACTAATAGCATTTATGTACACTCCCCTTCCATACACAAGCAAATGCTTTTAATGGAAGAGTAGTAAAAAAAAAACCTGAAAAAAAAATATTTTGTTGTAAAATTGTAATTATAATAAATGTTTCAATAAATAATAAAAAAAAATAATAAAAAAATATATATATTAAAAGAGGAAAAAAATGAAACGATTTTCTAAGCGTTGATATTATTATTGGTACAGAGCATATGGAAAATATGAAACATTACATTTTAGGGCAAGATGGAATTATTATAATGCATGAAATAATTATCAAGATAAAATTAGTCCTTAATCCGGTCATCAATGGCAAGGAAAACAAAGGAAAGGGCAAAGGAAAGGGTAAAGGAAAGAGGAAAAAGACAGAAAAAGATGAGAATATGCTACAACATCTGGACCAGTCAACACAGTATTATGTGGAGAACCATTTGTGGAACCGCTCACAGAGGACTGGGTATGAGTATGGTACTGAGTGTCCGAGTATCAGAGTGTTGTGGTTGAGCACATGAACTATGTTCAAACATAGAAAACGGTTGTCTTTTATGTGTCAACTGTAAAATGTAAGGATATCCTATTCATTCCATCTTGCCCTTATGAGCTTTCCATTCTACCCTCAGGGTTAGGGCAAGATGGAATTTTTCCTTTTTTTTCTTTTAGTCCTAACAGATTTTTATACTCAATTTTAATTATTTGTAATAACTCAATTTTATAAGCTTGTAAGATCTCTCTGAAGACTGATTAAAATAGAGGATTGATATTTTGTTGTTATTTTTTTTTTTTTGCATCTTAAGTTAAACCTTCCATCTTGCCTTCCCTTCCCCTACTATGTATAAAGTTAAAACAGGCGCATTCAGATTATTGAAATACGTAGGCATGTATAACTTTGAACTAATTGCTCGCGCGCATATATTTATCGGAACGCATAAATTACGGTCCAAGATTTCATACTGGTTTTCTCATTAAATCATGGAGTCAAGATTCTTAGTGGATACTTCCAATGTTACGCGGACGGCTTTCATTCAAGTCAGTTTACAAATACGCAAAAATTAAGCAACTCCTTACTATCTTTGAAGTGCCTATAAATTAATGCACTACTTAGTTAAAACACAGGCTGGATAAGTGAATGAAACTAAACGAGCTGAATTGAAAAAAAGGGAAGTTATAATAAATACTTTGTTCGAGAAATAACATTGTTTATATTGCTTCAAGTATTCCTTATTTATTAAGCAGGGGCAGCTTCATACCATAAAAATGATTTATTGATTGTACGAAGTTTGCACTATTCCTGTATAAATTAGTTAACAATAATATTCAATGCCCAGACTCGCTAAATAAGATTGAAATTAATATGCCAGCCCGCTCCACACGCTCTTCTGCTATGTTCAAAGAAGATCAACACAAAACGAACTGTAAATAATATTTTTGCTTGAACAGACTATGCAATATTGGTAAGAAGTCAAATTGAGTACAACTCTACAGTATGGGCACCTAGCTACGCTAGTCATTCGCTCACGATAGAAAGAATTCAAAATAAATTCTTAAGATTTATTAATTTTAAAATGGGTATTACAAGGGATTGTGTCAACTATGATTATCTACTATGCCAACTTAATTTATTAAAATTATCTGAACGTAGAATAGTTAATGACCTAACATGTTTATATAAAATCATAAATTCAATAATTGACAGCCATGAACTATTATACTTGATTTCTTTTCATATACCTCGCAAACCAACATCGAGGCAATATCTACCGTTCTATTGTGATAACTCCAACACAGACTCACAGTTGTATACCCCCGCTCGCCGCATACAAAATTTGGGAAATGACTATAAAGATGTTGTTGACATATTCAACATACCATTAACCAAATATAAGCAAGTCATTACCCAATTTATATTGAAAAGAAGAATACATATTACATACAACAATACAACCTTTACATAGTCTTGGTAACAAATACTTATACAATATGGATGTTTTGATAACAATTTTTAACTTGGCAAACTTTAAACGCCGTTATGTGCCAACTATTTCAACTTGTTTCATTAACTATTGTGAACACCAATTTTATGCACTTTTATTAATATTATTGTTGATATGGAGGATATTAGAAAATTATCTAATACTAGCTGGGTTACCCGGCTTCGCTCGGGACAACATTCGAGATAGTTCTGGAATACTTTGCATCTTGTATTTTATGTAACCTTTATTTTATTTTCTATATTTTATGATACCTGTATTTTGTCAACTCTTTATTATGTTTGTAATAAAAAAATGTACTGCGTTATATGTAAAAGCCCTTTGGGCGTTTCAATAAATAAATAAATAAATAAATAAATAATTATAAAATTTTAATGCCAAAACTGGGTATTTTCAATTGCGAGCTCAAAAAATTATGTAAAAAGTACATTATAACAGTATTTCTCTGATATTTAATGAGCATGAAACTTTACTATTGTTTAAATTTATAAATCTCTTATGTATTGAATTGTACATCCTGCTTATGGTTAACAATACAAAGAGAACTCAGTATTATTATCATGACTGAGTTTTTGTTGTTATTGGTTTATATATATTTTAAATAGGCGTCGCGTGTTTGATTCCTCGGCTGGCTTAGTCCTCTATCACGACACAAGCAACATTTATGTAGTATGGTGGTAATAGAAGATATTGCCAGGTTATTTGTAACCCGGGAATATTTGTCTTAAAATATATTAATAAAAAATGTGCATAATGTTGATGTTTTACGTAATATCTATTATTATCTTTTTACTATAATATTATGTTTTTTTGTTTTTGTTTTATACAATTCTGTTGATTTCTTAATACAAAGAGGAAATCTATAATTGGTTGGATTTATGGTATATGTAAAGATAGGAGAAAATTATAATATTCAACTGTTTATTTCCCAAAGATTAATACATAAATAAAACAAACATAATTTATTAGACGGGACATAATTTTATAGGTGCGAAAAAACGATAAATAGCCGAAAATCATTTTAAAAAAAGAACGTTTTCCACACGAATGGCACAGGAGAATAACGAGGCATACCAAAAATATTAATCTCATAAATATTTTTTTCCATAAATCATTATAATGTAAAACGTATATATTACTAAATCCAATGTAATATACTTGTACTTGTAAATTATAATAATAAAGAATATTATAAAATTTGATTTTGTTAAAATCAGCACCATAGCCATTATACTTCTAAAACACGTACCAACTTCTAAAATATACGGGGTTCTCTTCTGTCAAAAAGTCAAACCAAATGATAAGTTCGCAGAGAACGAACAATAAATCTAGTGAACGAATTAAAAAATTCGCCTGAAATCAAAGTGATGCCAAATTAAAAAAATAAATCAGTGTGGAATTTTACAAAATTAATAGGAACATTTTCGGAGACGGGACATTTTCATGTAGTGACGTCACGAGCCCAAATAATGGATTTATTTATTTAAAAATAAAAATAAAACTGTACATTTCTAAAAAAATTTAGTAATATTTTCGCAATCTTAATAAAAAGATCTATCCACACGATTTTTTCCAAGTCGTTATGAATTCAATGCAAGTGGCCTATTGTTATAATAATATTATTGTCTATATATCGTTTCTAGCCACTGGTTACGTGAATGCTTTTGCGTTAGGTCGGCAGTGTCTATTTGCGAATTGCGTCGCGGTCGCACAGATATGGCACGTTTATGAAATCGAACAAAATAATTATTTATATTATGCATTATTTATCTTTTCCGAAATGGGTATTACGTACCTTGGTGCTTCTTATTATTATCTAACTGACACAAAGTGATTTTTCCTTTTAAAAGTGCGTATTTACCGTCGTAATAAACCTTTAACTGCTGACGTGGGGGCCGCTCCGTCCTGGCAATAATAATAATATCGAAATATTCCCTTCCCCGCGCGTTACGCATATGTAGTATGTAGTAGCTTGTAGTAGCTATGTATAGTTGCTTCCAGTAGCTTCGAATTTAGTGACGCCAGAGCCGTAAGTTTTAAATTTTTAAAGTTAAATTTCTGTAAGTAAATTAATTTCAATTTTTTTTGCGGGCTTCTCTAACCCATCGTCAGTACTTACGTGACTTTTTGAAAGTTGATTTTTACTATATAAGAATAAACATAAACAACTTTACAAAAATTTTATGTATATAGTTTATTCGAGACACTCTTGAAATATTATAATAAAAGTCAGTTCTTTGTTTTTATTTGTTTGACAGATAATACAGACTGATTTCTGATCTCAAGTGATTTTTGCCAAAAATGATTAGATATATAATATCCAAATTGTGAAATATAAGTTAAATATAATCGTAACTAGATTTTTCCCGCAGCTTTGCTCGCATGGTATCAGGGGTTTCTCCCAACTCCACTCCCAATATCAACCCCCCTCTGCCTCCCCCTCCTCCTCCACCGACCCCTCCCCTATCCCATACCCCTCCCCACTCCACCTCCCCCCACCTTCCAACACCCCTCCCCCCTTCCCCTTCCTTCCCTCCCACCTCTCCCACCCCACTCCGCCTCCTCCACCTTCCCTCTCTCCACTCCACTCCCCCATCAACCCCCCTCCCCCTATCCCTCCACCAACCCCTCCCCTCACCCCCTACCCCTCAAAATTCCCTCTCCCCACACCACTCCCCCTTCAACCCCCTTCCCCCCACCCCATACCCCTCCCCACACCCTCCACCATCCTTCACCTCTCCCCTTTATGCCCTCTCCCTACTCTTCTTCATTGATGTCCAGCCGTGAGTTTTAGGTCTTCGACGACCTAAAACTCTCAGAAATATAAGTTACTTAACAATAAAAAATTATTTTATTTTGTTTTATTTAAATATATTTAAATTGTCCAATAAATAATAATTTGGACCTCAAACTTTTGATGGAGATCTAATATATAAACATTTAAAGTAACAGGCCACCCAGGCCCCCAGGTCAGAGTATATGCAAAAAAAACACGTCAGCATTTAAAGTTTAATAACATGGCGGTCCGTGAAAAATAACATTTCGCGTTTTTAAGGTTAACAAAATAACCAATAAAATGGTTTATTTTTCAATACCGGTAACTGAAATATTTACTACTAACTGTTATCTAACTACTACAATTTTTAATTTAATATTAAGCGTGTCCCTACTTTTTAAATTTAATCATTTACCGAAATTGTTTGTACATTGTGTACTTTCCTTTTTCATTTCTCTGTATAACTACTAACTTTTCTAAAAAAAATTGTAATTGTTTATTTATAGATATTCTGCACTTTTTCTCATTTGTCTGTGCAAACAAATGTTTTAATTTTTTCCCCTTTAGATTAACGTGTTAAATATTTGTAAGCATTCTAATGTTTCTGCAATAAATAGTTGTGGAGGGTATAAATAGCCCCAACAGAGGCGGGCTTTACACCCAAATAAATTATTTATAGACGCGGGTTCACATCTCAAAATTATGGTCAAGAATTGCCTAAACATATAATGAAACATGCACTCGCCTAAAGAAAATGCCTTCCTGCAGTAGTGCAAGCAATATATATCCTCGTCTATTCATATACCGGGTAGGCCTAATTATTCATCCATCAGGAGGCGCATTTCATCAATGTTGTAAAAGAAGAAAGAATGTCTCAAATCTTTCTTGTATAATACCAATTTTTCAATAACATGGGGGGTATAACCAGGGAAAATCAGAAATATGTCATTTTCAAATCAGATTTTAGACGTATTGGCTCTTTTCCACAAAAAAATATAAATTGATTTCGAAAGATTGTTCTTTTATCTAGGAAATTCACGTTTAAAATTTGGTCCTTTTGTGTATTTATTTGCGCACTTACAAACAAATATATTTCAGATTTTTTTACATTATTATTTAACTTAGACATTATTAAAAAATGATAAATACTTATAATCAAAAAATAATTACAAAAAGTACATAATTTAATAGTTTTATCATCACGTGTTTCAGCATTTTTGGATGTAGGTATAAATTAAAGCAAATTTGGAATGAAATAAAATCGATATTGAGTTATAATTTTAAAAAGCTGGTACGGATAATAGTTAATCTTTTTCATTGGAACCGCCCTGTGTGGTCGTAAGAACAACTTTCGATGAAATGTGGATTTTCGGCCGCTGGCTGGTTAAACGCTCTTAACAATCGAACACCGATACACAGGCAGAGAACAATTCTTATTTTTAATTATATTACGTCTAAAATAGACTAACCACCATTTTCCGTGAAATCGGTTAAGTACCTATAATATATTATTATAATATAATATTAGTGCATATTATAAATATTATATATGAGACATGTACAAGCAATATAATATCCTCGTTTAACGAAAATAAAAAATATAATATTGGAAGTCCAAATTATTCATCCATCAAGTGGCGCATTTCATCAATTTTGTGAAAGAACGTGAAAAAATAATAGTTGAACACCGATAAGCAGATTTAAGAACAATTATTATTTTGAATTATTTTACATCTAAAATAGACTAACTGCCATTTGCCGTGCACACGGTTAAGTACATCCTCGTATATCGAATATAATATTGGAAGGACTGCCAGATTAGTGTACATTATAAATACATAGAGGGTTAAAACACAAACTTTTAGGTACTTATTCAAAACCCGTACACGATTATAAACTAACCATATCAAAAATAAATTATATATTATGGTGCTTCACCAGTTAGGATGCAGACGAATTCTCCAGTTAATGGTTTATTGTGTGTTGCTAATTACTGTGTTTTCTTCTTAAAAATATTTTTTGAATCCATTGCTACGAGCCCGCAGAAAACATTTAGTTTTTTCCCTTTAATGTCTTCATCGTTCCCCACTGTTTGTCTCCTGCGATAGGGCCCAGGTAGTAAAACAGCGTATTTCTAGGCATTTTATAGCAGGTTAGTCGTTTCCGCGACAAACACTGGCCTATCGGGGTCACCATCTTCCCCGGGAACCATGTTTGATTCAAGATTGAACCCGTCTTAAAGCGACTCCTGCCATTTACCTGGATTACTTTCAGGGACATCACGGGTACTGTAGAACAGCCCATTAACCATGTTGAATGTCTGTTCATTTAATATCTTAAAGGATTGAGATTTATTTCAAAATTGAAAATGAAAATTAGAAAGTTAACCATATTGCAAGCTATGTTGAAGATATCGATAGGCTTCAGAGGCACATGTTTTTAAAACGATTTTTGAAGTGAAAACTTTTTTACCACCGTTGTTATTTGAATTTCGATGAAACAAAAAAGCCACACCAAAAAGAGAAAAAACACACATCTAGGATTTAGCTTTATTGAGATAGAATAATCGGTCTTCTCTGCATTATTGTCTACTTTAGTTTTCTGAAGGTTTCACTTTTACCGCAAGTGAACTGCATACTCCGATTTTGTTTGAAGTGAAAACTTATTTAGCACCGTTGCGATTTGAAACTCCATAAAACGAAAAATGGCTACACCAAAAAGAGATAAATATATATGTCTATAGGATTTAGTCTGCGAGAGATAGACTAATCGGTCTCTTCTTTGTGCGGTGCTTAGCAGTCTTCCCACTCTTGACTACTGTAGTTTTATGAAGGTTTCACTTGCACTGCACACTCTGATTTTTTTTTCGTGTGGAGTTATTTATTTCTATTTTATTGAAGTTTAATTCTAGTTTTTTTTAGTAAAACTCCATTTGCTGGGTATTTTCTATCTAAAAAATGTAAGTGCACCTCTCAAAATAGTGTAATAATATCAACTGTCTTCTTTTTATGAACTTTATACTTAGGAAGCAATATAAATTTATTTTTTTTAAAACACATCAGTCTAAAAAAAGAATAATAATAAAAACAATCAAAATACATCACTAAAATAAAAACAATCAAAATACATCACTAAAATAAAAACAATCAAAATACATCACTAAAATAAAAACAATTAAAATACATCACTAAAATAAAAATAATCAAAATACATCACTAAAATAAAAATAATTAAAATACGCCACTAAAATAAAAGCAATCAAAATACATCACTAAAATAAAAATAATCAAAATACATCACTAAAATAAAAACAATCAAAATACATCACTAAAATAAAAATAATCAAAATACATCACTAAAATAAAAATAATCAAAATACATCACTAAAATAAAAACAATCAAAATACATCACTAAAATAAAAATAATCAAAATACATCACTAAAATAAAAATAATCAAAATACATCACTAAAATAAAAACAATCAAAATACATCACTAAAACAAAAATAATCAAAATACATCACTAAAATTAAAATAATCAAAATACATCACTAAAATAAAAATAATCAAAATACATCACTAAAATAAAAATAATCAAAATACATCACTAAAATAAAAACAATCAAAATACATCACTAAAACAAAAATAATCAAAATACATCACTAAAATTAAAATAATCAAAATACATCACTAAAATAAAAACAATCAAAATACATCACTAAAATAAAAATAATCAAAATACATCACTAAAATAAAAACAATCAAAATACATTACTAAAATAAAAATAATCAAAATACATCACCAAAATAAAAATAATCAAAATACATCACTAAAAGTTATACAAAAGATAACCAAGCGGCTCGTCATAACAACATATCCAGCATTCGTAACCTATCAACTGTGCGGGCTGAGAAGAAAAGTACATACAAGCGCTGCTTGATAAAGACAGCGATATTTAATATAGGTTATCTTTCGACGGTTAAAATATGATAGATGCTAGCTCTTTGTTACCAGGGTAACCGATCTATGCTTAACTTATGTTTCTATCCAACGACTCGTTTAATCCAATAAGCATTCATAAGCGGAACTACATTACCCACTCTCCGATACAACGATTTCACACTATAAGAAATCAGTACTTAGGTGATCTTGACGTACTTAACATAAACTTGGCGAATTTTGTTGATATTGTAAAAAACTTATTCCAAAACTATTCTTAAACAATCTGTATTTTTGTAAACCAATGAAATCGCTGTATTTTTGTTTTTTTATGACTTGTGTGCTTTTTTTATCTAATTTAATTTTTATTATTTCTTTATCTGTTTAAAAATCATCTGTTATGAATTAATTGTACTACTAAACATGTAAAAGCCCTTTGGGCATTAAATAAATAAATAAAATAATTATAATTTTTTATTTGATAAACTAACGTTTTAAGACAAGATTTTTATGCATAGCACAAGGGGTAACAATTATTATAAGCAATAATTTGTCAGCCTGAAACACTCATCTACATTGAAAAATCTTCCGAGAAAAGATACTTGCTGGCAACGGGACTTGAACCCGTGTCCTTCTGATTTGCCAAATATAATAAACAGTAATTGTTGAATGAAACACTAGTAAATACTGAATTATTTGGCGGGTATTAGATAAGCCGCCATAGCTCAGTGGTCAGAGCACCTGACCGGCAATCAGAAGGACACGGGTTCAAGTCCCGTTGGTGGCAAGTATCAGGCTGACAATTATTGCTTATAAATAAAATAAAATAAAACGACCGATTACCTCGGGACCGATTTGGCACTACATTTCACATATATTTTATACATACCTAGACGATGGGCGTAAAGTACGTAAAGTCGTGCATGACAACAATATTGTGATGGCGTGTTATTCAAGTAGCTTTTTAATTTCATGTATCTTAAAAAATAATTGATCATGATTGGATGATTTTTGGAGCGCCGCGCCGTCTTCATGAAATAAATTATCTCAAGGGCGCATTATTAATACTAGGTACTGCGATTGATTGGGACCAGGCCCGATGAACCCCCCTCTCGGCGGCCCTGGACAGGAGAAGTAGTAGAAACTAGTCGTAACTAACCTCGAATATATCTGATTTGTTTGTTTGTTTGTTTTTGAATATTTATTTAGATGTATGCAAAAATTTTTCATACATCTAGTAAGAAAATATATACAAATACAATTTAGATACAATTACATTTTTACAAATACATTTTAAGAGGGAAAAAAACGATTACCACACAAAAAAAAACATTTTAAGGAAAACAGTTCAGACATTGTTACAAATCAAAAAAAAACATTCTCTATGTATAGTGCACATATCCTACGAAAAGTGCTAAGACTTGAGGCTTCCTTTACGGCATTCAGCAGGCTGTTATAAAGTTTTTGCCCTTTATAAAACGCTCTATAATGTGTGCACGAAAGTTTAGTTTTGGGAAGCCGCATCTTCTCGTAGGATAATTGTGAACATTTTTTTGAAACATAATATTACTCTGAAGATAATTTGGGAGCACATTATTTTTAAGTTTGTATATCATTGTTAATGCATTATATATTATATGGTGTTTTGTTGTCATCATATTTAAATTTTATAACATAATTTTAACTCTAGTAAAAATGTTGCATTTTAAAATCATCCTCATCCCCCTATTTTTTATTATAACCTGTAGTTTATTATTTTGGGCTTCGTTACATAGGAATAATACACTAAAACAATAATTTATATGCGGAGTTACAATAGAATTGTAAACAAGGCGCGTTGTCTTGAGATCCCAGTTATTTCTAATCCTTTTTAGGAATCCAACTTTTTAGCAATTTTCTTTATTATGTATTGATGCAAAACTCAAAACTCTCTCTTGGTTTGCAAGTCGACAGTGCTTTGGAACAATCCAGAAGCTAACATTTTTGTGTGAAGACAAAGTTACTTTTGTGTAATTTCCGAATGGCAGCTTTAATTTATTTTTTTTGTTAAGAAGAACACTCCACACAGCATCCCCAATGTATTCTTTAGGGATGCTTTGTGGAGAGTTTTTTTAGGGAAAGGAAGTTATGTGAAGGAAAAAGGCATGAGGGATATTTAGGAATCTGGGAATCTATGTGTTCACGAGTGACGGACGTATGAATCCATCCCTCCCACTGCGGTGCAAGGCGATGGGTCGATAGAGTCCGGCTGGAGAGGTGTAAGTCTCACTCAACCAGTCTCTCCCGATCCGGCCCGCCAGGAAGTAGGCATTCGCCACCAAGGCCTATAAAAACTGCACCCCCATAAAGTCACCCTTGCTAAATCACCAAACGTAGCTAACCACTTCGAATGAAAATATAAATGATTCCCGTGGCGGCGTGGCGGTACCAATACCCGGCTCCCAAATCGTGATACATTCTCGAGAGACGGAATAGTTGAGGATACCAGCCACTTTCCAGAACTTTTTTTTAAAAAGACACTCATACCGGAATGTCTCAAGAACAAAGGTGCATAAAGTACCATCAACTGAATTAAGCACTTTAGTCAGAATGACAGAAACGTATGTCTGACATATAAAAGAAGATAAAACAAAGAGAAATGTAATTCATACTGTCCGCCAACAAGTACTGTGATGGTTAGTTACTATAGAAGCATTCACTGAGATTCCAAAAGAATAAACACGAAAACAGTATCTAACAATTTGAGGTGAATGTCTTCTACTGCCGTCCAGCTACAAAAAGAGAGACGCAACAGCCTCACATTATAGAGTTTAAGTATAAAGTAATGTGGCAACAAGATTATAACGTTGCGATCAGCAATTAACTGACGAACTAACGGCCACTGTGATTAACATGTTAATTAACTGCTTTTAAATAAATACCCAAGGGTTTGATCTCGTCTAGTGAGATGCTACTCAACGTTCATCAAGGAAACAAAGCAATCTGGCTTTTATATCAGACTGACTAGAATTTATTCGCGACTGTTCAATGCGCTATAAAGTATAAGGATGTTGAAAATCAAAGCAACGCGGCGTATAGTTGCGACTTGTAATTAAATCGTGTTTACAGAAAGTCAATCAAAAGCTTGACGTAAGAGACTGCTTTAAAACGCTTTATTCAAGCGCAATTTATTATTGGAAACGAAAGACATTCAGCAACTAAGAGGAAAGCTTATACCTACATTTAATGTATTTTTTTTTAAATTCACAAATACAAAAAAGGTTGTAAAAAATAAAGTATCTAACTTTTGAACCAACTTAAAATACACATTTTTATTGTAAATATACTGTAGTCTATCTAGTAATATCTGAATTCTGGAGTAGGTACGTTTGGACCAACTTAAAATAATAATATTTATATTGCAAATGTACTACTGTAATCTACTCAATATCTCATTTCTTGGTTAGATACGTTTGAATCAACTTTAAATACATATTTACTTTGCAAAAATACTGTAATCTAGTAAATATTTATTCCTTGAGCAGGTACTTTTGAACAAACTTAAAATACATAAATATTTATATTGTAAATATACTGTAATCTAGTTAATATCTCATCCTTTGAGTAGGTACGTTTGAATCAACTTAAAATACATATTTACGAGTATATTGCAAATATTTTGTAATCTAGTCAATATCTCATTTATTTGATATCTACTTGGAATTCGTTTTATTCTTCATTTAATTGAATACTTTTTTTAATTATAAGTACTGATCAGTTCACATTTGTGGATGAAGAAGGTCTAACATAAAATAATCGTATATACCTACAAGAATCTCTTCAATAACACATGCCGTACGTACTTACGTAATAAAAATAAATCAATTCCACGAATTTATTTAAAATAATCATCATCATCATCATCTGTGGCTCTACAACCCAGGTCGGGTCTTGGCCTCCAGCAGAGCCTGCCTCCATGACTGTCGGTGTTGTGCTGCGTTGCGCCAGTTTCGGATGCCGATGGTGCTTGCATCCTTCACCACTCCATCCAGCCATCGAAGCTTTGGTCTTCCAACTCTTCTCCGACCCCCAGGTACACCATCCATAATTCGCTTTGGAATATCTCCTTCGCTCATTCTCTGGATATGTCCAGCCCACCTGAGTCTTCCAGTTTTGATTTCCTTGGAGATATTAGGGTCCTCGTAAAGATCGTATAGCTCCTGGTTGTATCTGATACGCCATTCTCCATTATCACAGACTGGACCGTAAATCCTTCGCAGCACCTTCCTTTCAAAACTTTCTAGGGCTCCTTCATCACCCTTACTACGAATTTATTTAAAATAATACCTTCAAGAATCTCTTCAAAAACACTTGCCATACGTACTTACGTAATTAAAAGAAATCAATTCTACGAATTTAACTAAAATAATACCTACAAGAATCTCTTCAAAAACACATGCCATACGTACTTACGTAATTAAAATAAATCAATTCTACGAATTTTATTATAATAATACCTACAAGAATCTCTTTAAAAACACATGCCATACGTACTTACGTAATTAAAATAAATCAATTCTACGAATTTAATTAAAATAATACCTACAAGAATCTCTTTAAAAACACATGCCATACGTACTTACGTAATAAAAATAAATCAATTCTACGAATTTAATTAAAATAATACCTACAAGAATCTCTTCAAAAACACATGCCATACGTTCTTACGTAATTAAAATAAATCAATTCTACGAATTTAATTAAAATAATACCTTCAAGAATCTCTTCAAAAACACATGCCATACGTACTTACGTAATTAAAAGAAATCAATTCTACGAATTTAACTAAAATAATACCTACAAGAATCTCTTCAAAAACAGATGCCATACGTACTTACGTAATAAAAATAAATCAATTCTACGAATTTAATTAAAATTATACCAAAAAGAATCTTTTCACAAATACATGCCATACGTAGATATTTACGTAATAAAAATAAATCAATTCTACGAATTTCATTAAAATAATACCTACAAGAATCTCTTCAAAAACACATGCCATACGTACTTACGTAATAAAAATAAATCAATTCCACGAATTTACTTAAAATAATACCTACAAGAATCTCTTTAAAAACACATGCCATACGTACTTACGTAATAAAAATAAATCAATTTTACGAATTTAATTAAAATAATACCAAAAAGAATCTTTTCAAAAATACATGCCATACGTAGATACTTACGTAATAAAAATAAATCAATTCTACGAATTTAACTAAAATAATACCTACAAGAATCTCTTCAAAAACACATGCCATACGTACTTAGGTAATTAAAATAAACCAATAATTCTACGAAATTAATTAAAATACCTATTCTAGTAACTCGTCATAAGCACCTCGACTTCCCCAAAAAATGACGTGAGTAGGTAAGGTAAGAACTAATAAAGAAATAATCAGGGTAATTTTTGAAAATAACATCAAAAATTCTTAATGAAAATATGAAGTAAAAGAGGATAGAAAATAAAACGACTTATTGCAATGAAGCTGGGCTTCAATAATTTAATAAACATTTTAGATTAATGTTACCACGAATCGGTTAATTTCATAAATAGGAAAAATATATAATTTGGAGATATTGAAGCTTTTCCTACTGTTTTCATTGAGTAAAATTAAAATAAAATAGTTAATTACTTCATAGAAAATATAAGCGTAAATTACTAAAAAATGTATTTTTTCAATAGAAATGTATGAACTCATGTGAGAAACAACTTTTAAAAAATACATTTCTCTGACTAAAATTATGTGTGAGCTTACATTGATTAATTTTTTTGGTAAATTTACGACTAGACGCCGCATGCCACTACACTTTTAATAGGCATATATTTTAAAAAATAAACTACCCTTAAACTTAATTACCACAAGAACCATCTGTTTCAGTCGAGAACGGCGGAAAAACGTGCATTTAAATTTATATTCATAAAAACTTTTATTCGCGTAATTTTCCATTTTGACGCCGACGCCATATTGAATCTTGTCCATAGAAACCACATAGTGATAATTCATAGTAAAATAATTTGCACACATTAAAGAAAGTGCCCCCTTTATACCGCTTGCTCGCGTCAAGGCAAGAAAAACATCCCAGTTTTCAAGTAGTTTAGCGGCTACGCTAGGTTTGTGTAACATGGTTTGTGATACAAAAGAAAGTGCCCCTTTATAACGCCTACTCGCGTCAAGGCAAGAAAAACATCCCAGTTTTCAAGTAGTTCAGCGGCTACGCTAGGTTTGTGTAACATGGTTTGTGATTCTGGCGTACAATCTCACAAGACGAAAGCTAATTTTAATTTTATGTAATCGAAATTTAGAATGACTAAGTTTAAAAATAGTGTACTTTCCAAAATCTGTGCCTATTAAAAGTGCGGCGGCTTATTGTAAATTTAATATTTTTTTTTCTTGTGACATTTATTATTAATTAAAAACCACTTTCGTGCTTGAAATCGTGATTTCTAGACTCCGTGTTTGCCAAGCGATTTGTATGCCTATTACCTATAATCGTAGCGATATGCCTAATCTGGTTTGCCAAGCGATTTGTATGCCTATTACCTATAATCGTAGCGATATGCCTAATCTGGTTTGCCAAGCGATTTGTATGCCTATTACCTATAATCGTAGCGATATGCCTAATCTGGTTTGCCAAGCGATTTGTATGCCTATTACCTATAATCGTAGCGATATGCCTACACTTGTGGCTTCTTCGTAAGAAATATCGTCAAAAACGCGGTTTTGTTTAATTATGTATATAAAATGTTAACAATTATTATAAGCAATAATTATCAGCCTGAAACACAATTCTACATTGAAAAAATCTTCCGAGAAAAGATACATGCCGCCAACGGGACTTGAACCCGTGTCCTTCTGAGCTATGTCGGCTTATCTAATACCCGCCAAATAATTCAATATACATATACTAGTGTTTCATTCAACAATTACTGCTTATTACATTTTTCCACCTGAAAACAACCAACTTTATTTTTGTGAGAGAGGCATTGTTAGTGCTAAATCTCTCGGTAGGTGGCGTCGAGACAAATTATGTCTACATTTTTTTTGTGAAATACTTTAACTTGTCAAATATTAATTATTATATCTTTTCTCGGAAGATTTTTCAATGTAGATGAGTGTTTCAGGCTGATAATTATTGCTTATAATTGCTATCCTTTGTGCTATGCATAAAAATCTTGTCTTAAACGTTAGTTTATCAATAAAAAAAAAATAATATATAATGTTAGTAAAAACTTTCTAAACTAACCATTCAAGGATTTCACAGTGAATTTATTGTGTACTATGCAGTGAATTCGCCTTATCATAGCTTTATTAATTATTAATAATAATGATAAATCGGTATTTCGTTCTTGAAAGCTCACCGGATAGCTTACTGTGATTTAAGCATTGGTTCGTAGATTTTCGTGTCCACGCGTTCACTTTGCAAAACGGACCACCCCAGATATTAGAATTATGATAAGCAGCACGATTTCTCCACTGGGAGTATTGTTAACAAAACATAAAGTATTGTATTGTTGAACACAATAAAAATAAACAAACAATTTATGAAACAGAGTTTGCCATTCCTAGTCTCATTATGAATTCAATACGGTTTAGTTTAGCGCTGAACACTGGGAGATATACGAGTAAACCAAGTATGAACCGGTCGGCTTTTCAAAATGTTTCTGCTACCAGATTCATTATTAATCTTCAATCAAACAAACTGGACTGTTGTTAAACATAATGTTAGATCCTGGAGTTATGTACGTCGTAATTTAAATTTTAGTTAAGTACAGCTTAGAGGTAATAAACAATGGTGTAAATCAGCGAATATGCAGCTTAAGATGGCGCAGTAGGCGTGGGATATAAATATATGATATGATGGTTTCCAACAGTTAAGGCCTTTTGTTTCCAACCTGTTTCATTTTAAAGGTAAACTGTTGTTTTAAAAAAAAAAATTTTGAAATATGTTTTAAAAACCTTAAAATTGCACTTTTTTAAGTTAACGCCATTTATATGTGGAGATATAAAAGCGAGTCGAGTTTCGTCCGCATGGCATACGCACCGCTCGTGAGTACCCGCCATACTTTTTCTATTATTCGTACACGACGCTAGGCGTCGACTACGGGTTTAGCGTCAGTTGCACGCAACTGGTAGCGCGATACGCAGGTTAAATTCACATTTTCGTTATTTGTTTTTGGGGTGTTATGCCGTGTTGCGCTACCTCCTTCTTTAGCCAACGTTTCGGACATCGTTGCAGTGTCCATCATCAGGGCAGATCCGGTAGATGTGTGATCCGGTAGATGCCACATCTACGGATCTGCCGGATCTGCCCTGATGATGAACACTCCAACGATGTCCAAAACGTTGGCTAAAGAAGGAGGTAGCGCAACACGGCATAACACCCCAAAAACAAATAACGAAAATGCTTTTGGCCGTGAAAATCCTAAAACGTATCTAAATTCACATTTGTTTGAAAGAAATGGCGTCCGAACGTGATTTGAATGTTAAATTTGTTCTGGAGGTAGGAAAATATACATGTTTATATATTTAACAATAGCTCCACACAGGAGGCCCTGAGAAAAATATTTTCCCTCAGGTCTTATGTCATCTTTGGAGATGCTGTGTAGTGGGTCTAAAGGAAAGGAAGGAGAGGAAGTTATGGAAATTATAAGGTATGTGGGGTGGGTAGGAATCTGGGGTTCAATGGGTCCTGGAGTGACGGACGTATGAATCTATCCCTCCCACTGCGGTCCAAGGCGCTGTTCCAAATGAGTTGAGTTGCCTGAGAGGTCATAAGGTTTCCCTAAACCAGTCTCTTCCGATCCGGCCTGCCACGCTGCTGGTGGGCAGACACATTCCCCACCAAGACACGGACAAACCTCACCACATGAACCCGGGCACCCATGCTAAGTCACTAAAATAGTGAACCACTTGGGGTGACCTATGGCAGTGGTGTCTAACTATAATTTACAGGAATACGTCAGAAAGGATTTAGCGGAGAAGGCGTGAATTGAGGTAAGGAAAAAAATTTTACGTCATTCTCATGTAGTTCCTAGGCGGTGACCAATGCCCTACAATTATTATTATTTTGTTGTATGGGTGGACCCAAAATCTTCTTTCGGATAGTTTTTTTTTGCTTGTAAAGATAAAGCAGTCTTCGTATCTAGAATTACTTGACATCGTATTAATTCCACGACTGCTCGTGAAGAAATTATCAAATTCAGTATATTGTACGGAAGGCAGAGAAGTATAGAGAGTAGTATATGATTAGACTGCATGTGGTTGCGTAACAGTCATGTCGTTTGTAAATATCTCCATGTACAAAAGGCCTTAGGTGTCGCAAAAAATGCATTAAATGACGTCACATAGTTTTCATTGTCCTCCACAAAAGCCTGCCGGGAGGATTCTATGACGTCAGAGTCGATTTTTTATTTTGGTAGTTATAAAATTTAGGTTGTATTGTGCGATATATTTATGTGGGTTTATGGAAACAACTTACAATCAACTAAGTTCTTTCGACACTTAATAAGCGTGATATATATTTTTAGTCTTTTTTATCACTCATTGGTGAAGTCAACATTGTTTTTCCGGTATTTTTTGAAAATTAGAATCTGAATAGCTGGATTGACGATGAGAGCAAAATTAATTAGTTAAAAGATAATAATAATAACCATAATAACAACGGCCTCTGTGGTCGAGAGGTCAGGATCTCGACTAGCAATCTGAAGGTCTGAAGAGGAAGATACTGGTGTAAGACCGCAATTTAAAATTCATACATTGCTTGAAATGGCTTTAGCCGTGTTTGGTGACTAGATCTGAATAGCCAGCTACTTCCCCACCTTCCTGTTCCCATCTTCAGCTTCACAACGTACCCATTACAATTTTGAAGGCGGGTATGGGGACCGCCGCCGCGGGAACCATTTATTGGATAACCAACACCTCTGCCATAGGTCACCCCAAGTGGTTCGTTACCTTTGGTGACTTGGCAGGGGTGCCCGGGTTCATGAGACGAGTTTTGTCCGGGTCTTGGCGGCGGATGCGTCTGCCCACTTGCTGCATGACAGACCGGATCGGGAGAGAATGGTTATGGGAATCCCTTTGACTTCTCCAGTGGTACTCTCTCGTAACATCGCCTAGCACCGCAGTGGGAGGGATGGATTTCTATGTCCATCACTCCTGGACACCTTGACTTCCAGATTCCTACCCACCCCTAATACCCCTTTCCTTTCCAGAACTTCATCTCCTTTATTTCCTAAAGAGACCCCCCACACAGCATCCCCAATGATGATATAGGCCCTAAGGGATTTTTTCCCCAGGGCCTCCTGCGTGGAGCTAATGTAAAAAATACCCCAAACGGGGATGACATTGTCTCCTTGACTCCAGACGGGAGCAGTTGGGACTCTTGGGCGGAATTCTCTTAAAAAAATTTAAATAATGTAACTTATAAATTAGCTATGTATGACGTGCCTTCCTGGGGCGTTCCCGACTTATTCTTGTTTACGAGACACTCTTTGATACAATCATCTCTACATGTTCAAGATATCTAAGCTTAAAATCTTGTTCATTACGATTACATCGGCAGTGAATTATTTAAGAATTTACTATTGTAATAATATGTTTCATCACATACACGTCAAACTAAATGCTAGATTTTTTTTAAATATTTGTAATCAAACGATCAAAAAGATATATCTACCAAAGCATTATACTCTCAAGCCGAATTCTCGGGCCTTTATTATGTCATTTTGGAGGCGGGCATAAGTACCACCGCCCGGGAACCATTTATTAGATAACCAACACCACTGCCTTAAGTCACCCCAAGTGTTTCGCTGAGTTTGCTGAGCAGGGGTGTCAGGGTTCATTGGGTGAAGTTTGTCTAGGTCTTGGCGGCTGATGCGTTTGCCCACCTATTGCGTAGCAGGTCTGATGGGCTCTCTAGACACATCGCCTTGCACCACAGTGTAAGGAATGCCTTAATTATGAACAATTGACTCTCTTTTCTACCCACCCCTCATACCTTTTTGCCTTCCCAGAACTTCTTTACTTTCCCTAAAAAGATCTCCTGTGTGGAGGCAATTTAAAAAAGGTCACACATCAAACATAACCTAATTTGTTTTACGTTTAATTTATGTGTGACATATTGTTTAGTTTAAAATGCAAAAGAGCAAAAACCCTAGAATAATATATAATTACAATACGCCCAACTCGAGTAAAATATTGACAATATTTACCCAACTCTAACCGTTAGGGGCTGCTAGCGTAGAATGTTGATATTGTTTCCGGATAATGCCGGCAAATAATTGAATTTATATTGATTGTTAATTCATTTATATTCTATGGCGATGGTTTGCGCTTTCTAAAGTATATTTTAATCAATATTGATTAAAACTTGCGTTAAAACGTATCAAAAAAACTGGTATTTTTTAAAATTCGTTTTCTATAATTTACTTATGTGATATTAGGAAAATATTTCATAAAAATCCACTAAAATATTTCACTCGTAATCCTTTGAAATATTGAAATGTATGAAAAAACCATCAAACCAGAACTCACGCCGCTAGGCGGAGCTGGTGTAGCATACTGCTATCAGAATATGTATGGGAAAAGTCAGAAGTTGAATTTGATAAGTCACTTGAATATTTTAATTATAGGATGGTATCATAACCATACACAAATTTGGGAGGCGGGAATAGGTACTGCCGCCATTTATTGGAAAATCAACAACTCTGCTACATTTGATGTGCCCGGGGTCACGGGGTGAGATTTGTCTAGGTCTTGGCAGCGGATGGTCTGAACACAGTGTACTCCTGATTCCCACAAATCCCTCATACCTTTTTCCTTCCCAGAACTTCCTCTCCTTCCTTTCCTTAATGATCCTCCATACAGCATCCCCAAAGATGACAGGACCTGATGGAAATTATTTTCTTAAGGGCCTCCTGTGTGGAGCTAATTAAAAAAAATAATGACCACTAACTAACAGCACTTATAAATAAATCATCAGTATTCAACAAAGCATCCAGGAGGCGCAAGGTTATCTTAAAATTTCATTGACCATCAATAATAACCGGAATACTTTCCGAGTACTTGATTTGATACTACGATATGCGGAGACAAAGAAAGACCATCACGAAATCTCTTCACAACATATCCATGACTAGAACCATCTTATGATTACAGTTATACATGGTGTTTCAGGACATAACCGACAAACTTAAACCGGTGATTTTGTGCGTGTTTGGTGTAAAGAATTTAGATTTTACCCTCCGATGACATTTTTTAAAGTAATTAAATAATATAAAATGTACCTATATCTATCAATCGCTATGATTAAAAGGTTTACTTGTACCACGTGGTATAAACAGCATTGCACAAAAGGTTGACTAGAGTACCTACATGTAACAAGTGTCACATGTTCCAAAATGCCATCGAGCAATGACAGTTTGCAAAGGCAACGATTGTTGATACTCGTTGTAACTGCTTATATGTGTGTTGCTTTATCTCAAGCCTATTAAATAAACAGATGATTAGACAAAACATTTAAATGTCACCGCATGTTACGGATTATTTCATCTTTGAAATCGCAAGGTCAGTGTTTTGACAGTCTTCCAAGTGACAGCCGTGTTCTATGCTGTATCTTCTTTGATAAATTACGAGTTTCGTGAAAACTTTCAAAATTACAACTGGTCATAGTCGGTGCAAAGTTGAAAGTGTAAATTGGACATGTGACACCATTATCCTACTTCAGTGAGTTTATGCTTCATTTTTTCCTACCTTCCAGAACGTTTCTAACATAGCAGGTTAAAATGCCGCCTACGGTTTATTTATAAGAATAAGTATTCGTTCAAATAAATTCAAGGGATCGCTGTTCAAAGTCTCTCGAGTACGTTCTGAAACACCCTGTGTGTGTATTTAGTAGGTACTTTATGAACTCACGTCCGAACATTATTACATAGTCATGCAGATTCCTCCAGTTAAACACATTTAGTTTGCGCAGGTGCATTGCGCATTTCATTGCCCTTTTGTTTGATTCCAGACAATCATTTCTTATTACGGTCATTATTTGAGGCGCATTGTTAAGCATCTACAGTTGTTGCATTCCGTTGCACTAGGTCGCAATGCAGAATACATCAAGGAGAACAAACTGTATCATCTACGTATTTGTATGATTTTGGTACCTGCACACGTAGGTACTGCATTTTTTTATTATAATTCGATATATTACATGTATAATATGGAACTCGTGGGACTACACCACCCTCCCGACATCTACCTGCACACGTAGGTACTGCATTTTTTTATAATAATTCGATATATTACATGTATAATATGGAACTCGTGGGACTACACCACCCTCCCGACATCTGGAATAAACAATAAAAAAAAATAAAAATATTTCTGAATTTACTCTTTTTAATTATTGAAGTGAAAGCTTCTTTAGCCCCATTGTGATTTGAAACTCGATTAAGTGAAAAAGCGACATTAAAAAAGAGACAAACAGATACATCTGTGGGATTAAACCTGCGAGAGAATGAGCTAATATAATCGGTCTCCGCTTTGTGCGGTGCTTCGTTGCCTCATCACTCTTGTATACTTTAGTTTTCTGAAGGTTTCACCTCTGTTTTTTAAGTGAAAAGTTCTTTAGCACCGCTGTGATTTGAAACTCGACGAAACATGTTATATTCTATGAATTTAAAACGTAAATTTGTATCGTAAAACGGACAAGCGACATCTATTGACGTAAACATCGTGTTAAATATATTCAAAGCTCCCATCTGTTAACAATACAGTGTGTCAAATTTATACCCTACTCTTGTAAATACTCTTCAATCTGATGAAACAGTCATTTATTGGCATTAATGGTGTCCGCCGCCAGCCTAAACCAGTCTATTATTATGCTTTACTTCTGCTATAATCTGTTTGTTAAAAACAGCCATGCGAATAAAACACCTCCACTTTGGTGGTCACCTCGCTGCGGGATGGATAAACAAAGAAATATTGTCAGATAAATCGGTCCAGTGTCAATATATCTAAATCTTAATGGTGTACTTCTGTTCGACACTGCCAGAGTCGCTGAATACAGAATGCAAACATACCATTCAAATTGAAATGCCTTCCATGTAGATTTGGATGGAAACTAATGTGGCCAGTTAGTTCTTTTTGACTATTTTTTTTTTTACTTTCGTATCATGTTTTCTTTACAAGAGAATTGAATATTGTCCTTCACGCTAGGAGTTCACCTGAATTGGAAAGATAAGTTATGTTTTAAAAAAGAAGATTTAAGAATTAATGCGCCGTATCCTCGCTCAAAAAGAAGATGGACTAACTAACTAACTAACTAACCATCACGCCGTTTCCCCGCAGGGGTAGGCAGAGATGACGGACCGCCAAACAACTCGGTCTTGGCACACACTCTTTGCCTCACTCACATTCATACATCGTCTCATCCATTCTCTTCTATTATTCTGACTTTTGACATGACCCGACTCAAGTATCTGATTCACTTGATCGTGCCATGTGTTCCTCGGGCGTCCCCGACTTCTTCTACCATTCACATTCACGTCGTATATTCTTCTTACACTACTTACTTCGTTCATTCGCTCTACATGCCCAAACCATCTGAGGGTCCCTTTCTTAATCTTACTCATTATGCTTACATCAGCCTTACATTCTTTGCGGATATCCTCATTTCTCACACGATTATACATTGTTTTACCACACATACGTCTCAGGGATCTCATTTCAACAGCATTCAGTTTACTTTCATCCTTCCTCTGCCATTTCCATGCCTCACTGCAATACATCAGGGTAGGTACCAGGACTCCATTGTGGACTGCTAGCTTCGCTTTTTTTGACAGTTTTTTATTAGCGCCAACGGCATTCAGTCCACCATTAATGGAATTACCGGCATTCACCCTTCTTTCAATATCTCTTTCAGCCTTCCCATCTCTCGTAAACATACTACCCAGATACGTAAATGAAATTACGAAGATTAAAATTGAGAAGATGGAGAGATATGTAATTGAAATTACCAATGTTGGAGAGAGAGCGCGCTAATATTTAAAACGATAAAATTGAAGCGAAAATCGTAAAAATGTTTAACAAAACACAACTCATTTAAAATAGAGTAAAAATCTCATTGGGAACATCTAAAAAAGCATTTAAAGAAAATTGTGAATTTTTTCATACATATAACTCCTAAAATAAGTGAAATGAATGTGTTTATAATAATTTTCGGAGCATAATTTGAGTTTTTTTTTTTTATGGAGGGAATTTCATATAATTCGGCGTGGAACACGTCTAGATATAATCTTCAAAAATAACATATATTTTTTTAAGAGCTTAAAAACTTAAAATGTTTAAGAGAGATATTATGTAAGAAATCGGTAGAAATTCGGGTAGCGGCGGCTTATCAAAAGCTTAACAACAATTTAAAGATAAAAAAATATGTTTTAAAATAAAATTATTTGGAAAAATATACACAAGGTGTGAAGGCACGTTATTTTTTTACATTAGCTCCACGCAGGAGGTCCTGAGAAAAAAAATTCTTCAAGCCCTATACTATGTCATCTTGGGGGATGCTGTTTGGAGGGTTTTTTTTAAAGAAAGGAAGAAGAAGATCTGGGAATGAAATAGGTACGAGGGATGGGTAGGAATCTGGGACTCAGTGTGTCCAGGAGTGACAGACATATTAATCCAACTGCGGTGCAAGGCGATGGGTCGAGGGATTGTGGCTGGAGAGGTCAAAAGACCTCCTCAACCAGTCTCTCTTGATCCGGCCCACCACGCAGCAGGTGGGCAGACACATCGGCCGCCAAACCTTACCCCATTAACCCGGACCCCCTACTAAGTTACTAAAAGTGGCGAACCACTTGGGGTGACCTATGGACAGAGGTGTTGTTTATCCAATAAAATAGGTTCGCGGGGCGGTGGTACTATACCCGCCTCCCAAAATTAAACTTGACTTAAGTACTTTTACTAATTATTTATTACGACTAATTTGATGTGATAAATGTTAACAAAATTTTCGTCTCCGGCGATATTTTGGTGTTTTTTATTTAATTTATTTTTTACATACATATTATTTTTTAATAAAACATTAAAAAATCAGTAGCGTATTGTTTTTTTTTTGTTTATTTGGTTAGGTATGAATAAAAAAATCACCGGAGACCAGAATATCTTTTACATTTACTAGCTACCAAAGAAAAAGTCCAAATAAACACTACTGTTTCATATTGGCCACCTAGTCGTAAGGCTTGCTTGAATAATAAAGTGGATGCAGCAAATTTTTGGAAAAGGAAAGGAACACATAAACAAACTTATAGACAGTCAATTAATAGGTAATACTTATACAGGTTGTATTGTTGACCGATTTTGTGTGAATTCTAACTGTCTGAAGCCAGTTTTTCCGATGTCCAATCTCTAAATAACGTTCTCCTCGGAGAGCAGCTGTGGTACAGTCGTGTTTTCACACTCCACCAGCCGATACACATCTATCAGTGTTCAATGTCCAGAGTTCCCCTCTCGCTACCTTCGCTAGGCCACCACTACAGGGAGATGTTTAGATAATCATTATGGGCATTCCAGCCAAGTATAATTCATTAGTCGAATCAGCCTCCACTACATGCTGATGTGTTGGAGATATTCGCAATAATAGTTGAATTTATGAATTGAATTTTGCTTTGTAATTTATTATATTCTTCTCTTTACTTGCTTGTTATCTTCTGTTGTTTTCTTCAATCTTTATTTTTCTTTATTTTGTATAGCGAGTACCCGGCAAGCGTTGGAATTCCACAAAAGGAAAGAAATTGTTTCTCCCTGCGTTCCCCATTTTATCCCTCCTCCCCCTGTCCCGCAAATCCTATCTCCTCTCGCGTTTCCAGCCTGCGTTCCTCTGCCACCTTCCCTAACTTTCCCCCTCCATCGTCCACCATCCCACCAACCCATCTTCCTTCGTTCCCCTCCCGGTTTATTCTCCCCCTCCCTCCTTTCCTTCCTGCCACTAAACAATATGAAATGCACACATTTTTCAAACAATTTGCGGGCTGTCTATTGTATTTTTTTTTAATTTAAATTTCGTAACGCCATAGCTATGTATAGAAACCTTCGTTTGTGTGTGCACCACAACTCACCAAATGTTGTCAGGTTTTTCGTAACCCGGGAACGTTTATCTTTCTTTAAAAAAATATATTTGCTTACGCGTACACCTCTACACACATATATGCATACATGTACATACACTCACACAAATATACATACATGTACATCACATATTATTGAATGGGCGTTTTGATGTGCCCCCGAAGTAAGCTAACTTATGAGAAATATATATGAGTTAAATTATCCATAATAATAAAAACATTTTTTTTAAATCATTACAGATGTTCTTTTTTGTAAAAAAAAACATAATTTTAGTAAAACAGACAGACATTAACCTATGTTAATTTTAATGCTTCTTCCTTTCCACAAAGACCTTCTTCCGTCTGTCCTCGGAATTAATCATGAATCACGATTAGGTTCTCGACTTGAGATGCAGATCGTCAACTTTAAGCCAGTGTATTGTTACATGATGTAACTCACATGACCCCAAATATCTCAAAATCTGGCAAAATAATTGTAATAAATATTAATCGTGAACAAACATTGTGATCTCTTTCACAAGATAAATAATAATATTTTTTGTTTTAACTTTATGAGTAAAACCTCAAATTGTAATATTAGGTCTTTACATATGAAATTGGCGTTTTGTATGGGAGGAACATAAAGTCGATTTTTTTTTTAATATAATATATTTATTTAATCAAAGTATGTACCATTGCTATCTTATCTATCTCTTTTGCCATCTCATAGGTAGTTCATCGATCCCTTTACTAAAAAAACCATTCGGACGGGAATCAATAAAATCTTTGAAGGGGCGGTTGCCCCATCGGAGTTGAATTTTTTCCCGTGCCAGAAGTTATCCAAATTTCTAAAAAAATGGTAATCTGTTGGGGCAAGGTCCGGAGAGTACGGTGGATGTCCAATTGAAGCTCCTCTAATTTGGTAGCCTTCTGTTGTGCAGTATGTGCTCATGAGGCAGCAGTGGCCTAGAGCGATTAACCAGCCTCGGTTGTTTAGCAGCTAGCTTTTCCATTATGGTTTGCAGTTGCTGACAATGGACATCTGCCGTAATCGTCTGGCCTGGAAAAAAAAACACAACTGTGTTTTCTTTTGCGGCACCGTCGCCATACTCATCATTAATCCTTCGAGCCGTTTCTGCAGCACTGGTGCCACAGTGGTACTCGTACTCGTAAATAATGCGATATTTCAAGTTTTCCATTTTGTAAACTAAGTAGAAAAAAAAACAATTAAGGAAAAAACAAATGATTTTAAATTTTCAAAACACAAATACATGAGTAAATAGCTGTATAAATTTTGATTCAGAATTCCTAACCAAAGAGAAGATATTTGAGATCAAAGTTGCCAGTACGGCAAAACGCCAATTTCATATGTAAGGACCATATTTAATTAAATGAAGACAATATAAGCGAAACTCAATGGAAAATCTGGAAACAGAAAAATCAGAAAAAGATATTGGCATGTGAATAAAATAAAAGTGGTCTGTAACAAATTTAGGTATTTTTTATTGTAAATTATGTCGAGCCACAAAGTTAACGATTTTTAGAAGTATGTTTTTTTACATTAGCCACCCACAGTTAGCTCCAGGCTAGCTCAGTGCGGAGTTATTGTAAAAAATAATTATTATTAACTTAATTTACTAATTAACAATTACATTAGATAGACCCTGATAAAACAAATTCCCTCGGGGCGACTTTGAGGTTGCTGTGTGGAGGTTCATTTTAGTGAAAGGAAGATTTTGTAAAGGAAAAAGGTGTGAAGGGGATAGGAATCTGCGGGTCAGTGTATCCATGGAGTGACGGAAGTATGAATCCATTTCTCCCACTGCGGTGCAAGGCGGGGGTTAAGAGAGCTCGGCTGAAGAGGTCAAAAGATCTCCCTCAACCAGTCTTCCTGAACCGGTTCATACAGTACAAAAGCATCCGCCGCAAGACCTAAACAAACCTCACCCCATGAACCCGAACATGCTTGCAAAGTCACCAAACGTAGCAAACCACTTGGGGTGATCTATGGCAGGAGTGTTGGTTATCCAATAAATAGTTCCTGGGGTGGCGGTACCCATACCTGCCTCCCAAATCGTAATGATAAAACATGGCAATAAATCTCACAGTATTTATCGATTTCTGGACACTGTAATTTGTCACCGTTTCCGGATACTACTGCAGATGGCTAACGAACGAACAAACAGTTAACGTTGACTAAATTTAGGATACTTCTATTCATAATTCGTCTTTTTCACTGAGGAAAATTCTTTTAACAAATTATTTTTTCACAAATTATTTCCGTATTGTTGAAATGCCTCATCTACTTGTTTTGAACACTCAATCATAGGAAAGGGGGAGTTACCATGAGTTTTTTTTTTAATTAATACAAAAGTAAAAACTTTAAAACATGCTGAAAATACGCTCATTTACGATCCCTGGATTGTGAAACCCTGGTACGGTAGCACCAGAGGCCACTTGACCCCCGATGCCCACTGTAGATGAGTTCTGATTCATTGCGATCTTCAGGGGTAAGTAACTTTCAGAATCATTTAGAAAAGTTTGTATTGAAATAATAATCAACTAAGTATTTTTACGAACATATGTTTTCTCTTTCAAAGATTTCTTTTGAAGGTTAGGAAAACGGTCCAAACCATGAAGTCTTAACTGCCAAAAGCCAATGGAACTATTTATGGCCATTTAAAATACCTCGGATTGGTTTGCTTCCAGTTTTAGGCAAATTTTCCATAGATGCATTGTATGAGACCACTTATTTGTTCCATACAAATACTGTAAACAATGGGGCGCTGGACTCCGATCGTCACTTTGGTTTCGGGAGATAATAAAAACTCAAAGACCTTTTGGGTAATGACAATATATTTATTTTCAGACGGTTTTTATACTAATTTTAGCGTACACCTGTGTTGAAGGAAAACGTAAACATGTTTTTCATTTCGGCACCTGTTGTTTGTCTGGATGATCCCAGGTGTTCGAAGCAGGTGTCCGGTATATTAGTTTGCTATTTTTAATAACAAACTGGTTTGGACACGAAGTGTTTTCTTGCATGGGTTGACGTCATTTCGCACCTGTTGTTTGTGATTTGAATAAAACGTGCAGTCTTTCATGTAACATTTCGCAAGAATTGACTTGTCAATAAGTTGTTTACTCTTCTCTGGTAGGCAATAATATGTTAAAGGAACACGTGTGGCGACCAGCTGCAAAAGTTTCACGTAAACAAGGTCTAATGCATCAAGACGTCTGTTACATGCATTAAAAAAAATTGTAATATTTTCAAACACCCCCGCGGTTCAAACTTTACGTTATAAATAAGCTGAAAGAGACTACTTCTATTCATATTCAATGGATGGCAGCGTCCTCTAGCTTTTTACGAACACAAAAGAATGCCAAACCATGAAGTCTTAAATGCCGAAAGCCAGTGGAACTATGGCACCCCAACATTCTGAGTTTTTTTTGCGTCGAAAGAAATGAAGGGTGAAATGGAGATGGCAGAACGTGCCTGCCGATCTGATTTTTTTAAATAAATTTTCATAAATTACTATCTTTTTTAAGAAAGCATTAAATATGCTATATGTTTCTTTCCGATACTGAATTCGAACACCCGAGTGCTGGGAGGAGAGTATTTCCTCCGTGGTCTAGAGTGGAACCAAGGGCTTACAGGCAAACAACGTTATCTACAAAAAACATATCATTAATTAGAGGACTTATGGCCGTTTAATAATATCTTTTTTTTCAGCCCGATTCCAATTAGAGACCAAAGTAAACATTTTTCGCTTTACGCGATCGCTATTTTTTTCATCTCTATTTTCACATTTACGATTTTAATTGTCATCACTGCAAACAACACATGAACCATGCTGTATGCTGTGATGCCAACTAAAATCGTATATATGAAAATAGCGATCGCTAAAGCGTAATGCGAAAAATTTTGATTTTGGACTCTTAAGTGGAATCGGGCTGAAAAAAGAGATGATGTAAAACGGCCGTTAGTCAAATAACTTTAGGTGTTTTGTTATATTTTTAAGTCTTTTAAATATACCAATACAAATAATTATTATTGGTATGTCTTTGTAGATAATGTTATTTGACTTTAAGCCCTTTAAACTATTTGGTGATTTAACAGGGGTGCCCGGGTTTGGTTTGTCTAGGTCTTGGCGGCGGATGACCTGAACACACCGAACCCCAGTTCTTTCCCACCTCTCAAACTTTCTTTCCTTCCCAGAACTATCCTTTCCTTAATTTCCTCCACACAGCATCCTCAAAGGTTACATAAGCCCTGAGGTAAATTATTTTCTTGAGGGCCTCCTACGTGGAGCTCATTTAAAAAAAAGCCCTCGAATTATTGGTTAGTTTTCTGTAGATAACGTTGTTTGACTTTAAGACCTATAAGATTGACTTTGGCCTTAAATGGTTATTATCGTAGTGAACGTATGTCTTGCAGTATGAAAGAGACATGCGTGTATGAGTGAGACAGGATGCGGAACGTATAAAAGGCGTGAATGTTGTCCATTCGTCCTCTCTTGTTATCAGCTCCCTAAGAAGAACCTTGTACAGTATTCTCGGATTAAATACACATTGCCTACCCACGTCTATTATTGACATACACCCCCTACTGAGATCATCATATCTGAGGAATCTGGATCCATCGTAGAGGAGTCCAGAGGTAATGGGATAACCGGCCACGGTCATCACAATTATTACGCCCACTTAGTAAATTTTGGAAGGAGAGATAGGAAGAATGAGTACTACGTCGCCATGTTTACTTTAAATCTAAAAGGTAAAATAAAAGCTAATGAAAATCTCAAGGTTACTGTAAATCTTAAGGCTAAAATAATTTTCGATATTTTTTTTAAATTTTAACACTGCACAGCGGGGTATTTTTTTCACCAAAGTTGGCCAAAACCAAGGAATAATTTTTTTCGAGTTGATTAATAACTAAAGTTGTTATAGTGGCTAGATTTTCTAACTGTTCCAGTAATCACGCATTAAAGTCAACAGAGATATTTTTTTCTGGATTTTGTAAAAAAAAAACTGTGAATGCCCCACTATTGCAAACACAGCCCCTATTTAGATGGAAGTGTTAATTGATTCTAGCGGTCCATATATTTTTTATATTAAACTTAAATGACTTTTGGTGGATAGGTAGGTATCTTAAAAGCTCTTGGTGGGTATTGAGTGATTTCTTGAAACATATGATCCAAAAATGTACACTTTTCATCAATATTTCCATTTGAAGTTGTTTCGTAAGGTTGTAAATGAACTTTCAAGAATATTTTACCATATTTAGAATATCTACAAAAAATAATACATAAGATTTTAAGGAAATCTTTTTTTGGCACCTAAAAGTTTAAAGTGACGGTAAACAAAATGACGCAAAAAAGCACACTTTATTTTTTTTAAATTTATCAGATATAAAATTTTTCGGTTTCATAAAAATTATAAACTAACTCCTTATTTATATTGGGTGAAAGAGTAACAAACATACATCCATACAAACTTTCACCTTTATAATATTAAAGGTGAAAGTTTGTATGGATGTATGTTTGTTACTCTTTCACCCAAAAACTACTGAATAGATTTGAAAAATTCTTTAAAAAAATAGAAAGCTACATTATTTGCAAGATCTATAGGCTATATATATTGGTAAGCTCTGGCGTTATGAATAATCTCTGGCGTTATGAAATTATTTATCATACGTTTTCCGTCGCAAACAAAATCGATTTATTGCAAACGCCAATTGTCGCCTTGAAAACGATGTTTTTATTTTTTTTATTAGGGTACTATGGACATCCCTTTGATGTTAAAATTCAAATATGTATAAAATACTAATTCCTACTTTACTGAATGGATTTTAATGAAACTTTACAATCATATAAACATATACAGCCTTACTAAAAAACCCTGTGAAAATTTTATTCAATTGACAAACGGCCGCGGATGTGAAAACCTTACTAATTAAAAAAAATGTTCATGAAAAGATATATACACTGCTTACACAGCCTGAGGGGGTAGTTTATTTGTTATATACGACTGTTATATTTATAAATTCTGAACGAAGTTTGAAATTTGTCTAACGTATTTTAAATGTCTTGTATATTTCTTATTTTTGAAGACGTCGTAAAATCATATACCTTTATAGAAACTAGATAAAATTGCCTTTTAGATACTTGTATTTGAAATGTACGATGGTGTTTGAAAATTGCAGTATTTTAAGCTTCAATATGAAAAAAATTGAAAAAAACAGCTGACTTTAAACATACTCTATTTAATGGTCGAAACATTTAGGAACATTCAAAATTTAAAAAATACAGTCAACAGGCTATAACTCAGAGCTCTGGCATTACGAAATTTGTATGAAAAAATTGCAATAGGTGGTACGAATAGTAAGAAATCTGTAATTCTTTAATCGATTCAAATTATTAGGGAAGGAGGTACTTCAAATAAATTCGCTAATTTAAATATTTTCTAAAATAGAATTTTTATTTAAGAATCTTTGTTTATCAAAATATCATTCCCAAATTTTTACATTTTGTATCACACAACAATTATTGTTTTAATTGGATAGACAGGTATCGCATTTTTAAAGTATAAAACTGCCGTCCTGGATTTTTTGGTAGAATATAAAAAGAAGAATAATAATTCGTACTTAATAACTATCTATAAAAATGAATCACCGAAATGTATGTATGCGCATAAACCCGAACGACTGGACAAAATTGAATAAAATGCAGACATAATTTGTCTCGACGCCACCTAGCGAGGGATTTAACACTAACAATGTCTTTCTCGCAAAAATAAAGTTGGTTGTTTTCAGGTGGGAAAAAAAAATATAACAAGCAGTAATTGTTGAATGAAACACTAGTATATATTGAATTATTTGGCGGGTATTTGATAAGCCCCCATAGCTCAGTGGTCAGAGCATTCGACCGGCAATCGGAAGGACACGGGTTCAAGTCCCGTTGGCGGCAAGTATCTTTTCTCGGAAGATTTTTCAATGTAAATGAGTGTTTCAGGCTGACAATTATTGCTTGTAATAATTGTTACCCTTTGTGCTATGCATAAAAATCTTGTCTAAACGTTAGTTTATAAATTTTAAAAAAATAATAATTCTTTTTTTTGTTCGTTTTTTTGTATAAAACTACCGTTGACTTCTGACAATATGAAATTTGTATAAGAAATTATAACAGGTGGCATGCGAGCAGTTTGAAAACTGAATGAATGTGTGGAATGCGAGAAGTGAGTGGGGGGGAGTGGGGAGGGGGGGAGGGGGTGTTAAGAGGGTGTTGGTGAAGGGGGGAAGGGGTGGGGGAGGAGGGTTGGAGGAGGGGGTTAGGGGAGGGAGAGGGGGGAGGGAGAGGGGGGGAGGGAAGGAAGGGGAAGGGGAAGGATGGAGGAGGGTGTGGGGGGAAGGGGTTGGGGGGAAGGAGGTTGATGGGGGTAGTGGTGTGGGGAAAAGGAGTGTGGAGGGGTAGGGGGTGAGGGGAGTGGTGGGTAGAGGGAGAGGGGTAGGGAGTTGATGGGGGGAGTGGAGTGGAGAGAGGGAAGGTGGAGGAGGCGGAGTGGGTTGGAAGAGGGGGGAGGGAGGAAGGGAAGGGGGGAGGGGTGGAGGAAGGGGGGGGGGGATGTGGAGTGGGGAGGGTGTGGGGGGGGAGGGGTGGGTGGAGGAGGGGGAGGGAGAGGAGGGTTGATGGATGAGTGGTGTGGTGAGAGAGAAGGTGGAGGGGGGAGGGGTGGGTTGAAGGGGAGGGGGATTGATGGGGGGAGTGGAGTGGGAAGAGGGAAGGTGGAGGAGGCTGAGTGGAAATCCCCTAATACCATGCGAGCGAAGCTGCGGGAAAAAGCTAGTTCTTAATAAATACATGTAATGATGATGTTTAAGCAGAAAAAAATAACACTTAAATGCGTATATTATTAGAAATAAAACTTTATTGACTACCATATCAAAAATAAATATTTGTAATAAAGTGCACACCGTCCACTTGTATATCAAAAAAAATATTTTGTATATTTTGACGACGTGTTGAAGATACTCTCAGTATCGCCCTGGTGGAAGACCACCATTCAGAATTGAAACTTTGCTTGAAATGGCTTTTGCCATGTTTGGTGACCAGGTCTGAATAGCCAGGTATTTATCCACCTTCCTCTTCTCCTTCCCCTTCCCACTACAACATACCCCGATTGTGGATGTTATGAGGCTGAAAGTAGTGAGAGTAGCTGAAAGTAGTCTCAGTCGCTCAAGACAGGAGCGACTGAGACTCTTGTAAGGTATTCACATAAAAATTTTAAAAAAACGTTCTCAAAACTTTATTTAAAAAAAACACAAGTGGCGAGAAAAATCACGAGCGCCACATTATTAAAATGTCCGCCATGTGATGTGATGTGATGGCTATCAAGCTTTCAGAAAATATAACTTAATTTGGTTTTTCAGGTTTCCGACTTATGGCCAATTTCCATCTTAGATATACTCGTCTGTGCGGTGGTCGCTCACTAGGACGATGTTTCTACATGAAAATTATAATAGCTTTCTAAAATCCTCTCAGAATTATCTTATCTCTAACGTTTCACGTTTCCTTTAACTGTTAGGGCGTACTTAACTAACAATGTAAATTACCTCAAATCTTCGTTTTGCCAGGCGTCCTAAACGACTGCCCCGTAGCATAGCGCGCAGGCCACACTGCGCACGTTCGAGACCCGGTGTGCGCACGCGTGCACGTGGTGATCCATATCGAATGCTCGCAGCTATCGCGGGTCACATCTCAAGGTCACGTGGTTAGACCTACGCGGGCAAAGAAAAGCGCCAATCGATAAGGCGCATGCGCAAAACATCAGAAACCAAACTAAATTCGTGCTAATTTTGAACCGGCATAAAAAGCTCAAAACAATTTTATGCAACGGAAAAAATTTGGTCTACAACATTTGGTCTACCACACCAAATTCTTGCATGGAGTGTTACGAATTCTAAAATTGAAAAGAATATATGTGCCGTTCTGCACCCGTTACATTAATACAAATCATTTTTGACGGCAGCTTGGTCGAGGGGTAAAGCTCTTGACTCGCGATCGAATCGAAGCTCGGTCGCGGGATCGAATCAATTGATTAATTTGTATTATTTCACAATTAATTCATTTAAAATAATATATAGTATATTTGAGGCACTTTCCAGAGTGGAAGATACTCTCAGTATCGCCCTGGTGTAAGACCACCATTTAGAATTGAAACGTTGCTTGAAATGGCTCTAACCGTGTTTGGTGACCAGATCTGAATAGCCAGGTACTTCCCTATCTTCATCTTCCCCATCTTCATCCCCTACCCACTACCTTCAGCCTCACAACTTATCCCAATAGGGGATGCCATAGTTTCGCTGGCTCCAGACGAGAGCAGCTGAAACTCTTTGAGGTAGGTATTCATATAAAAAAAAATTCTATCAATTTTCATGTTTTATTCAAAGTTTCCAGCGTTGCCCGGGCTTAATTATGCTTAAGGGGTTGGAAAGGATAATTGGGATAATTAAAATTCATCAATCTCGGAAAAAAACTGTACACAGAAACTCTTTTCTATAATATACCTACGAGTATAAATAATATATGCTTTGGGCATGTAGAGCGAATAAAAGAAGAAAATAGTGTGAGAAGAATATATGACGCAAATGTGAATGGAAGAAGAAGTCGGGGACGCCCGAAGAAGACATGGCATGATCAAGGGAATCAGAAACTTGAGTCGGGCCATGTCAAAGGTCAGAATAATAGAAGAGTATGTACGAGACGATGTACGAATATGAGTGAGGCAAAGAGTGTGTGCCAAGACCGAGTTGTTTGGCGGTCCGTCCTCTCTGCCTATGCCTGCTGGGAAACGGCGTGATGGTTAATTAGTTAGTTTCAATAATATACAAATATTTTAGCTAAGTACCTAAGAATTAACATTTGACTCTCCGCAGAAGCCGAAAAAAGTAAAAATTTTCATCTAAATTTATAAAGACGGATATCGTTAGAAAAAAAAATTTATGTTGGCTTTATTTATTTTATTTTTTACGTCAGAATTTCGATGAAATCTTCGAAATTTGACACAATTTGGTTGCTTGTGTGAACGGCAAGGTGACAATATTTTGGACTCTTTGACTAAGTTCCTCTTTCTTTCCGCGATGTTATGCTTGTTGGGGACGGTTCTATATCCTTTTGAAAATGGAAATTCATGTTGAGAATAATTCGTAAAACATTGTAGGACGAGGATATGATGTAATTTGCCTAATGCAAGTGTAAAGCGGATCCCACTTATCTCAATATTAATGCAGTTTCTAAGGATATTATGCGTTTGATAATGGGGAAATGTTTTGTTTATGAAACTATATTCGGACGCAAACATTTAACGAATTTATAAGTTTTTTGATATTTTTAACATTTTATTTTTCGGGAGGTCGGGAAGAAGCAATCACTTAAATATATAAATATGCGGTACGTTATGAGATATACCTAACTCAATTTATCCAGTGATTCTGATCATTGTGGAATTTTGGTCTCCGGTGACTTTTTTTTTTTTTCAAAAATTAAAAGCTAAAAATATTTCACATTTTATCACCGGTTGGATTACTCGGCTCAGTAATCCCCCATCCCGACCGAAACCGTCCACATCCTACAGATTATTTAATGTTTTTATTTGGAATAAACAAACAAAGAAAATTGTGTTTCCAGAGACCAAAATGTCATCTACATTTTTTACTCATCAGTTTATTGGTTTTAGCTCAGGTGCGTCTGTACATCCTGTATAAAATCCATAGTAGGTTTTAATTATTTAGAGTATAACCGAATATTAATTATTATCTAATAAAGAATATAACACCAGAAATGCCTTCCGTAAAAAAATGAATGGAGACGAATGTGCGACTGACTTCGTACCTTTTAATTTTAGACCATTTAGCATGCAGTCTGCTTCTCTTACACTTGCCTTAATATATCATATTATATATATTAAGGCAATATATATTTAATATATCGTCATCCCATTTGAATTAGACCTATAATAGAATCACGAAACACGCCCTCAAGGCACTTCTTGTGTTAATCTTTATTCTATGCTTATAACCACCTGGCAGTAAGATCCCTGAATCTGAACTCATAGGTCACAGGATCAAAACTCGACGAAGAACAAATAAAAATACAATTTTTAATAGTTAATCTTTTTTGTAGGTACCTTTTAAAAATCATTCCAATCTCGTACTCTTGATTTATTCTGGATAAAAATTCTGTGAACATGACTGGGACAGGAGATAGGTAGGTTAACTAAATAGATCTGAATGAGCAGGCACATCGCAACCTTAGTTCCCTTTCATGTCCTTTAGTTTTCCCTCACTAACTCTCCTGTCTCGCAATCTTATTTGCAACTACTGCAAATTGAGTTTAAAAAAAATTATATTATTTAACTCAGATGTTCCCAAACTTATTTTTCTCGTAGACCACTTTCAAAATTTTACTGATTTCGGTGGACCCCCAGCTGCTGACCCATTTCCACCATATTTCCAAAACTCATCAAAAATGTGAACATTAGATCTAACGATGAAAATTTGCATCGCGGCTGAGTTCCAACCCTAAATTCGGAGTGGTAGGTATAAATAAAAAGAAAATAGTATATTTTCTTGTGTTCTATTTATTAAAATAATATGATTACAGACTCAGAGGGGAAATAATACATGTAGGTGACGAAGAAGCAAATAACATGCGTTACCTACATTTGAAAAGTTAAGTTCGTCGTGGTCTCTTTTGACTTCATTTTCGTCTTTCGGTGCACAGATTTATTCCACAAAAGCTAAACTTCACGTCACTCCTTTATTTGGTCTGTAGATTAAGCAATTACTTACCACAAATCTGCACTACTTAGTAAATGGCCTGCTCACCTGGTTATGAAAACACCTTTCGCATAAAAATGATAATTTGAAATGAATGTTAACCCAACCTTTCGCTATCGCCGCGAGATCATTCCAAGACAAATATGGTAGAATATTCCTACCTCTAGCCTTTGAAATTAATTAATTTAAAGTAATTGAAATGGCGAGTACGTAAAACAAAGGTTCATAAACTAGACCTTATCTTAATAACAGCACACATTTTACACTTGAAGAAAACGCCCCTGGAATTCTAAACAAAGACACCAATAAACATTCGCTTTATCAGTTTTTGCCCCCCAGTCACTACTGCTTTCTGGTTTTTCAATTGAAGTTTCCAAAGAAAACCATTTGATTGAAGAAGAAGATAACAATAATAATCTAAACGAATATATGAAGGAGAACCAGACACAGAAAAAGATAATGGTTGCAACTGGGACTCGAACCCAGAACCTCTCTATTTTTTTCCATATTATAGTTATAAGAAGAGAATTTTTCTTATAAAAATTGAATATTCATTTAGACTTTTATAAAAAGTCAATAGTTCAATCTAAATAGAAATCGGATATATTTATCCGGTTAAACATTTATTCTCTATCTAGGTGACAAACCAATTCTTAGAATGATTGTTTCCAATAAAAAGGGTAGTTGCCAATACCTTGGAAAAAAATTGTTGAAAATAGTATTGTTAATTCTAAAATTTGAAATATGAGATTGACTAATTTGATGGTTTGATAGTAGGTGGCAATGGCGGAATCGGTAAACGCACACGTCCTGGTTGTTCTGAGCTCTAGGCACAGTTGCCACCATTATCTTTTTCTATTTTCCTGTGTCTTGTTCTTTTCATATTTTCGTTTCGAATATTATTATTGTTATTTTCTTCTTCAATGGTAAATTACATTGATGGGAATAACCTTCAAAAGTTATAAAAAGATGGTTTTCTTAAAATAAATTGAAAACCATTTGGATTGACTGTCACTTTTATGTTGATACCTACTGACTTTGGAAAATCCATTTTGAAACAATTTCGAGGAGTTCCAAAACTCATTTTAGGACGAGAGGAATTTACAATTTGTTTTTTTACATTAGCTCCACACAGGCCCTGAGGAAAATGATTCCACTCAGGGACTGCGTCATCTTTGGGGATGCTATGTGGTTGGGTCTTTTAAGGAAAGAAAGGAGAAGATTTTCTGGGAAAAAAAAGCGAATGAGGGGCGGGTAGGAATCTGGGGGTCAGTGCATCCAGGAGTGACGGACGTATGTATCCATCCCTCCCACTGCAGTGCAAGGTGGTTTAGAGAGCACGGCTGGAGAAGTAAAAGGAACTCCCTCAATCATTCTCTCCCGATCCAGCCTGCCATGCAGCTGGTAGGCAGACGCATCCGCGGCCAAGACAAATCTCACCCCATGAACCCGGGCACACCTGCTAAATCACCAAACGTAGCGAACAACTAGGGGTGACCTTTGGCACAGGTGATGGTTGTCCAATAAATGGTTCCCGGGGTGGCGGTACCCATTACCGCCTCTCAAATACAAAGGTGGCAGGAAATAGGTACAATTTTACGGATTCATGACTACTCAACAAAGTAGCATTTCAACATCCCTTTGAAAAGTCATTAAAAATGATTTCAAAAAAATAGCCCATAACGTAACCTATTTAATCAATGATTTTTCATCACTTTTAATGACTTTTCAAAGGAGTGATGAAGTTGCACATTGTTGAGTTGTCCAGTCATCCAATTTTACATGGGCGTTTGATATCAAAAATATAAGTTTCACGTACAGGGTGCGGCAGGGAAACTTGCTGATTTGAATTGGACGCCGACGAGCGAGGCGTGGTCAAAAAGGGGTGGGGAGGGTCTCATTGGAAAGAGGGGGTCCTGAAGTTTTGTTACACTACAAGCCAGTTATCGTCATGCGTTGGACAAAGGAACAGCGTGCGTTTGCCGTCGAGGCCTACTTTTCACAATACTTCCACGAGCGCCTTATCTCCTTGAGGGGTGACGTACCGTGGTCGGCGCGCTCCCCCGATTTGGCACCCTGTGATTTTTTTATGGGGATATTTCAAATCCATCGTCTATAACGACAAACCCCGGACCTTGCAACACCTGAAGGACAACACCCGCCAAGCCATTACCAACATTCCCGTCGATATGCTCGAATGAGTGGAGCGAAACTTCAAATCTAGAGTAGATCAGTGTATCACTAATGGGGGCCGCCATTTGCCCGATGTCATTTTTAAAACTACTCAAAACAAAAATTCAGAATGTGTACTATACGATACAAAAAGAATTAAATCGATATATAAAGTACTTTTTCTTTTATTGACTTTTCAAATCAGCAAGTTTCCCTGCCGCACCCTGTACAACGAAGCATAAACAAGTTAAGTAGCCCAAACAAGAGAAACAATTAGAGAAACAAACAAGCATATACAAGTATGCATGCATGATTACAAATACAAGAAAAGAAAAGAAGAACAGGACCACTAAATGACAAGAAAATTACAAAAAATGTTTACACTTTTAAGTGTAGGTACTTAAAAAATATTCTTGTAAAGCATTACATTAAAATTTTGTTTGATGCTGTATGTTTTTGTAGATATCTGAAAGCGAATTATATAGTGTGTAGGCAATATAGTTAACAGATTTTATCCCATATTTTTTAGGGTGTTGATGAGGCTTTGAGATTTCAGATACTTTAAACAAGTTGTTGGCCAAAGTGAGGACTCCAACATGAAGAAACTAATAGTCACTGGCATATAGGAAGGCAGAAGATGCAGAGGAAGGTCACCAATGCACTAGCAGTGATTCCCAAAGTGGTCCAGGTGGACCCCCAGGGGTCCACGGGAGACTCAACGGGGGTCTACGTTGGCGTGATAGAGAAATGGGGGTCCACAAGTTGTATGTGGGAGTCCATGAAAATTTATCTGGTTTCGATAGTAAAGAACAAAAATGTTGGCTTGACTTTAACTATCAATTTAGGCAGATAATACACTACACTAAAAAATTAAGGGAGCAAAAAAAATCCAATTTTTTCGGTAATTTTTGACAGGCTGTATTTCAGTGAAAAATGGTCGTATTGGGACTTTAAAAAAAGCTATATGAAGCTTTAAGATTGTAATTTTCATATTTTTGGCAATTTTTTTAGGAGCATACGGTTCTCATGCAATCCTAATTTTTTTGGAACACGGGCTTGAAATTTTTTTCAGTTAGGCCGGCTTATGAATATAGCCTTAATAACTAAGCAATAATTTTATTTTTTTCAAACCACCCTTAATTTTTTTGAGTAGTGTATTTTTAGAAGGTCAGCTACTATTACTTTTAAAAACTTGGATAATTGATATTTAATTCTATTAAGGTGGGAAATGCGGGACTAGGTTTTTTTTAATGATTTTCATGAACGTTTTTGGAATGAAAGAAATGTGTATAATTTATTGAAACTTTGAGGTCATTTTATACATCTATTTATAAAAACATTGTGAATTTTTTGTATTTGCTCGGAAAACATGAAAATTATCAGCTGCTATACATCGAACGTCATCACCAGACGTAGCTTTTGTGTGCATTTTGGAGGCCACAGTTTCCATCTCAAATCAATAGGGTTTTGAATTTAATTTAAGAACATGTGCCTCTTCTATGTGAACCTAACTTTTCCCAAAAAAATGTAAATTGAATTTATTACAGGTGTGTAAACAGGAAACCTTGATTTTTTGCCATTTTTTAAAACATTTTTTTGCAATTAAAAAATACTTTTGATAATGATATTACTACGACTTTCAATTCACATAGAGCGTAATTATATAAATAAGGTATCTGCATATTTTTAAACTGTTTGATTAAAAAATTTCTGAGCTAGAGTTTCTGAGCACACAAATTCCAAAAAAGTCGTTTCGAGAAAAATTAGTTTCAAGTTTACCACGCGGTGCGGCACAAACACCCTCGTAATACCGGAACGATTTGAAATTTTTATTTAAAACTTTGGGAACATATTCTTAAATAGTTATACTAACAATTTTTTAAAAAAAATGAGTCATCTACATGTGTTTCCCCCCTAATTCTGTAATATTTTATTTTAATAAATAGAACACAAGAAAATAAATCTTTTTCTTTTTATTTATACCACTCCGAATTTAGGGTTGGAACTCAACCGTGACGCAAATTTCCATCGTTAGATCTAATCTTCACATTTTTGATCAGTTTTGGGAACCTGGTAGAAATGTAGCAGCAGGGGGTCCACCGAAATCAGTAAAATTTTGAAAGGGGTCTACGAGAAAAATAAGTTTGGGAAACTCTGCACTAGAGTGACCAAATATCACTGACGCAGGACCGCGAGGATTGGAGGCGCCTTGTCCACCATGGAAATAGGAGTAGCGGTTACGATCCTCAGCAATGAGGAACCGACTTACGAAGAAGAGGTTTGAGGAATGTTGATTTTATTGTTATTTCGTAGTAATGTTACAGCTACATAACTCTAATTCAGTTTTAAAAAAAAAATATTTTTTTTTAAAGAGAGACAAACATTCCCGGGTTACGAATAACCCAACAATGTTTGAAAATCTCCTACTACCACCACAGAAAGCCGAAAATGTTGCTTGTGTTGTGATGGAGGACTTAGCCAGCCGAGGAATCGAACACGCGACGCTCGGGTGGGACCCAAGCGCTATGTCCACTCAACCACTGACCGGTCATTATTGTAACTACATAATTATTTCTATTAATATTACAAATTTTAAACTGTTTTCTATAAACTAGGTCCTGTTCACAACGAAATTACATTTCATTTCTGAATATCGAGTAACTGAAAGTTTTTTTTTTGTAAAAATTATTATTTTGCCCCTTTACGGAAATAAGCAATATTAATTTTGCCCCTTTACGGAAATAAGCAATATTAATTTTGCCCCTTTACGGAAATAAGCAATATTAATTTTGATAGTGATATTGTAATTATACATAACATCCAGTTAACTAGAAGATTGAGGGTGAGGATTGGCCCGTTGGCATATTTTAATCTACACTTAATTAAATTCTATTTATCTTTTTTATTGTGTGTGTATGATTAACGTGCAAGAGAAAATTGAGTAGGGAAGGGAGAGATGACAAAATGATGAATGGTTTAGAATTAAAATAAAACACGTACATTTAGAAAACTTTACAGTACACAATAACCTATGTAAAGCTCTGAAAAAATTGTAGAGATGAAAATAAGAAAAAGGAAAGCACTTGACTATTCAAATCATGTCGGCAAACATGGTTCAAGCCACGTTACGATTTTTAATGGAGGCCTTTTAACAGGGTGATACTGAGAGAATCTGCGTACAACACAATAAAATGTTTAGTTTAAAAAAATTTAAGATGACCTCCGTGATCGAGGGGAAGACTCGCGACTAGCGATCCGGAGGTCGTGGGTTCAAATCATTCAAATCACAAAATAATAATTTTAAAATAATATAAGGTATATTTGACCGGTCGGTAGCTGAGTTGAAATCGCGTTAGGGTCCTACCCAGGCATCCCGAGTTCGATTCCTCGGCTGGCTAAGACCTCACAATGTAGGAGATTTTCAAATATTGGCAGTTTATTCGTAATCCGGGAATGTTTGTCCTTCTGAAAAAAATATGCGGCACGTTACGATACATATTAAATCAAGGCGATACTAAGAGACTCTTGGAAACGTTGCTTGAAATGGCTTTAGCCGTGTTTGGTGACTAGATCTGAATAGCCAGGTACTTCCCCACCTTCCTCTTCTCCATTACCTTCCCCTCCCCACTACCTTCAGCCTCACAACATACCCTAATTGGGGATGCCATAGCCTCACTGGCTCCAGGCGGTTGGGAACAGTTGGGACTATTGTGAGGTACCTATTCACATAAAAAAATAAAAATAAAATGATGGAAAAGGGAAGGTTTCGAATGACGTAGCTCTTCAGATCTAAACACGGATAAAAACATAATAAGTTTAGATTCTTAACGGTGGTCTTGCACCAGGGCGATACTGAGAGTACCTACTACTAGTATGGTAATGTAATGTTGGGTAGGAGGGACACGATGTGATTGCGGTTTATTAAACGCTTTATACGTAACGGAATTTTAATCCCCCATTAAAAAGGCGTTCTAAGGTTTTATTGCTGCCTTTAACAACGCTCCGGTCATTAATTCCTACAAGGATTGTAACAATTAATAAATACCATATGTGGATGTTGAACGCCCGGGTTTAGTCAAGTTCAAATCTCGGCACTATCTTGAAATTGTTTCACTCAAATAGGCTTATCAGTTGGAAAGTAAGTTATTATTTGTTAGCTTAAATATCAATTTTAAGTTTTCTTTCTTTAAGAAAATGGTTATTGTTTGCTTTTTTAGATGTCTCACTGCTTCCGTCTGCAGCTAGTGAGACTATCGCATCCCCAATTGGGGTATGTTGTGAGGCTGAAGGTAGTAGGGAGGGGAGGGTGATGGGTAAGAGGAAGAGGAAGGAGGGGAAGTACCTGTCTATACAGATCTGGTCACCAAACACGTCATAAAGCCATTTCAAGCAACGTTTCAATTCTGAATGGTAGTCATACAATAAGGCGATACTGAGAGTATCTTCTATATATTACCTTACCCCTAGACTACCGTCGAACCCCACTACGTTAAGCCGCGGCATTCCGAATTTTTACTGATTCATAACATATTTCTATTGAACATTTTAGGTTTTTAAGTTTCTAAAAAAATATGTTAAATTATAGATTTTATATTTTTAGTTATAGATTTTATATTTTTTAAAGATAAAATCTGTACATTTGTCACGCCATAACGGTAATAACATAAAATTCCCTGGATTAAAAAAAAATCACAAAGTGTGCTCCGAAAATTATTATTATTATTTTTTTTTTTTTTTTTTTATTGGCAATGTTTATTAAAAATACATATGAAGTTACAACAGTTACATAGTTACATAGTTACATAAGGTTAACAAAAAATAAAAATAAATTGCCTTTCCTCACCATAAAGAGACAATGCTCTTGTGTTTGGTGAGGGAGTTCTAGCTCAATTAGTAAATTAATGATCGTGTAAGTTAGTAATAACGGCTATTGTAAATAATAAGAAGGTTAAAAAATCTTGTATAATTTAAAAATAAAAATCCTGAAGAGTTTAAAAAAATCATAATATAAATTAAAAAATCATTATAAATGGAAGAATCATGTAAGTTAGTAACAAAAATTATTGTAATAAGTAAGTAAAGGATACGTAAGAAAGAACGCAAGATTTATACAATAGTAGACTCAGAGATTTAGTAACTAAGAAATGAAAGAAAAAAGAAGGAATAAATGATTTATAAAATAGCAGACTTTAAGATACAAAGTAAACATATTTGGGACTTTTATAGTAGTTTCAGGTAATTTTTTAATTTGGGCTTAAATTCCTGCATATTTTCGATGGTTTTTAATTTTAATGGGAGGTTGTTATAATAGATTATGCCCAGATAAAGATAGGAATTTTGGATGTGCTTAGTATTAAATTTAGGAATTTTAATAGTTTTCTGGTATCTTGCTGATGTATTGAATTGGAAGTTACGAGTATTTAACTGTATTTCTTTGTAAATTTGAAGAATTGAATATTTTTTATACATTTTGTCTATTATAGGCACATTGAATATTGAAAAAAGAATTTCAGTAGGAAATTTAGACGGTTTTTTTAAGATTACCTTAATTATCAACCTTTGGACAATTTTGAGGGGATTTAAAATATTGTCATATGTTCCTCCCCAGCCAATAATACCATATTGCAATATAGATTGAACAGTTGCATAGTACACTCTTTTTAGGTTTTCTAAGCTAAGAATATTTCTAAGTCTAATAAATATATAAATACATTTCCTAATCCTTTTGACGAGTTCACAAATATGTGTTTTCCATTTAAAATGTTGATCTATATATACACCAAGAAATTTGATTTTGGGAGTTGGACTAAGTATAGCACAATCTTGATTGCAGATAGTTTTATTACATTTACTTTGGTGTATTATGATGTTTAAATTTGGTTCTAATTTGAATTTATTGATAGAGAATGGGATAAATTTTGTTTTTTCAGTGTTTAGTGAGATGAGATTTTTATCGAACCAATTTTTCAATATGTTAATATCAATATTAGCTAGATTATTAACAGTATTCCAATCCGTACCTTCAATTATTATGACAGTATCGTCAGCATAAGATATTATTTTTCCGTTTAGTTTTTGTATGAATATGTCATTAACATAGATAATAAACAGTAACGGTCCCAGGACTGTACCTTGAGGTATGCCGAAATGACTCATTTTTGGTGAACTAAGCACACCATTAATTTTTACAACTTGGGGACGTTTGAAAAGGTAGCTTTTTATCCATTCTAGAGCTGAACCATTTAATCCAATGTTTCTTAATTTACTTATAAGTTTGTCATGTGATATACTGTCAAATGCTTTTTTGAGATCTATAAAAATTCCCAGGCATTTAAATGATTTATCTAATGAACTATGTACAAGGCTACTTAATTTTGCAATTGCATCTTGTGTGCTTCTACCTTCCATAAAACCAAACTGGTTTTCATTAATTATATCGTTGCATTTTATAAATTGGCTCATTCTTTTTTAAACTAGTTTTTCAAAAATTTTTGCTATATTTGAGATTACTGATATGGGACGGTAATTATTTACTTCTTCTGGATTACCTGACTTAAATATTGGGGTAATAGTAGTTTGTTTGTAAATTGATGGAAATACTCCGCTTTGGAAACTTGTATTTATTATATGCATTAATGGCTTAGAAATTTGATTTTTTATGTTTTTTAAAATATCAACCGTGACTGCATCAAAGCCCGGAGCAGATCCTCCTTTCATATCGGTTATGATAGAAACTATTTCGTCCTCTGTGGTGACTTCAAATGTTGTCATTTTATTTTTAGCATTTATATTACAGTCTGGAGATGTTATAATATTTGGATCAATGTGAATGAGATTGGCGAGATTTTTCCCAACATTTGCAAAGAAAGTGTTAAATATATTTGCAGCTTTTGAGGGGTTTTCTTTACAGCGTGTTTTTGAGTTATCATGATTAATAGCATTGATTTCGTTATTATTGTTCTTTTTCTCGTCAATTATTTCATTTACAACCGTCCATACTCTTTTACTATCATTTTCAGCTAGATCCAACTTCCGTTTATAGTAACTTTCTTTAGTATGTTTTATGATATATGTAAGTTTATTTTTATATGCTCTAAAGTGATTAAGTAAGTTTTTATTATTAGGTTGTTGAGTTGTTAATTTATAAAGAGCTTGCTTACGTCGTACAGATACTATTAATCCATGAGTAATCCATGGTTTTATAGGTTTGAAGTTAGACAGTTTGTGTTTGGGAATTACATTTTTTGACGAGTCATTTATGTATTTAGATATTTTTTCTTCAAATATTTTACAGCAGATATTGACATCATTACATTGTAATAATTCGATCCAATTTTCTGATTGAAATTTGTTTTTAAATGTATCCATATTAAGTACTTTTTTGGAAGATTTTGTTTGTTTAAATGATGGCAATATTGGATTGCTGGTTTTGTGGTTAAAGATACAAGAATAATGATCAGTGATAGTTGTGTGAATGACAGCTGCTGTTATATTTTGGATATCCGGTATATTTGTAAAAATATGATCTAAGCATGAAGGTCGTTGACCTCGAACGTCTCTAGTGTACGAATTTATGCACGATAAATAATTGAGTTCTGCTAACATGTTGAGATAGCTATCTTTATCCTTACTAGAATAGTCGCTTGCGATATTTAAATTCATATCTCCAACCAAAACATTGTTTTTATTTCTAAAATTTATAAATCGTTTTTTACTGTTATTTTACAAGTTATACGTATGAAAAAAAATTGAGTTTCATTAAATGCTATTTAAGATATTTCTCACGAAGTTTTGCTCTATTTTAAATTAGTCGTGTTTTATTGAACATTTTCACAATTTTATCGTTTTTAATATTAACGCGCTCCCTCCAACATTCGTATTTGCATATCTCCTCTTCTTCTTCTTTTTGAGCGCTTACTACCGGAACTTAAGAACAAAGCATCATTGTTATTTTTATTATTACATTTGTTTGCAGACTGTTATCCAATAATAACACTGTACAAAGTACAAAATACGAACTGAAAAAAATATAAATGATAGAATAGAGTGGTAGGTACGAGTATGTAGTAAGAAATTAGATGCACCTGATTAAATCAATGCACAAAACATACCTAATGCTCACCAACTACAAACACTTCCATGGTCGACGTTCAGCTTAATGCCACAATGCGAAACATCAGCGGAACCTTAAAGTCGACTCCTCTTCCTTGGCTCCCCGTACTTGCAAATATAACCCCGCCAAATATCAGGCGAGAGATTGCAACACTGAGGGAATACAAGAAGGCGCTGCAAAAAAGCGAAATACCCTTGCACGATGATGTCGTTTCTCACCCGGCATGCCGCTTAAAGTCTCGAAAACCCTTCTGGACGGAAGGAGAAAGACTCCTTCGAACACCTCTCTCCCCAGAAGATAGGTGGAAGCTTGAGTGGCAATCAGCCAACGTCAAAAACGCACATCTCGTGCAAGACCCCACTGAGAGACAGCCTGGGTTCTCATTGCCTCGCAAACTCTGGACTGCCATCAATAGGATAAGGTGCTCCCATAGCCGTTGTGCTCACATGATGCATAGATGGGGCCTTAAAGAGTCGGCGACGTGTGAATGCGGTGCGGTGCAGACCACCGGGTCAACGAATGCCCGCTCCATTCATTCCCCGGCGGGATTGATGAGGTCCACAGGGCAACGCCTGAGGCCCTAGACTGGCTCGCAGACCTAGATGTCCCCCTCTGACCCCCCACCATACGAAAGAAGAAGAACCAACTACAAATACCAAAAACAAACACATCCTTTGGACAAAAACACTACAGATACCAGGCTATAAAACTATACAATTCTCTTCCTACACAATATAAAACAACTAATATTATTGAATACAAAAAAAATATAAGAAACTGGCTACAATCTTTTTAACTTTTAATTATAATTTTTGTCGAATTGAAGTCGATTTTATATTTTGATTTTTATTGTTTCTCTTTTTATATTAGCTATTAACACTCTTTTGTTTTATTATTCACAATTTATAATTTACAACTGAAAAATGTCCTCTACAACACAGGTGAACTCCTAGTGTGGAGGACAATATATTATACCTCTGTAATGTAAATTTAGGTACTAAGAATAAATAAATAAATAAATGTTATGATTTCTGGGCATGGTTTTAATGAAATACAAGATTCATGCAACATCATAGGTTTTTCTAGTTTCAGTAAAGTTATATAAAAGAATAGTTAATATGTGATATAAATTATACATTAATTTTATCTTATATTGCATACAATTTATATTATCACTTATATATCTCTCTAATTATTTAATCTAAATCAACTATTTTATGACATCGTGCTCATTGCGTTTATTTAATTATAATTAAAGCTAGGTATTTGACGGCCGGAGTGGTCTGGCGGTAAGGCTTTCAACTCGCAATCTGATGGTTGCGGGATCAAATCCCGGCGTGGGCAAATAAATTTTATTTGATTAATGTGTGTTATTTCAAAATTACTTAATTTAAAATATATTTGCGGCACGTTCCAGAGTAGAAGATAATCTCAGGATCGCCCTGGAGTAAGACCACCATTCAGAATTAAAACGTTGCTTAAAATGGCTTTAGCCGTGACCAGATCTGAATAGCCAGGTACTTTCCCATCTTCCTCTTCCCTACCTCCTTCCCCTCCCCACTACGTTCAGCCTCACAACATATCCCAATATGGGATGCTATAGTCTCACTGGCTCCAGACGGGAGCAGCTGAGACTTTTGTGACGTATTCATATAAAAAATAAATAAATAAATGTCTTGTTAGGTCGATATTAGTTCCTATCTAGATAGGTTGCCTGTACTAAGGAACCAAATGCCCGTGAAAATTCCAAATGAATGTGCTGTAAAAAAAATACTGTTTTTATTATTAAAACTATCTACTAAGCGTGTCGTCAATAGGTAAGCATCGGTAGCGGTCCGTGAGTTTTCAGTAAGCTAGAATGCTAAGTTTGAAAATTACGACCTTATTGATGTTGTTGTAGCTGAAAATGATTATTTTTTCAAAATTTCAATTTTTTTAATGAAAATTTTCAGGATTCTTTCAGTCATGGGATGCGCCGCATCCACATACTGAAAGATCTTCATACAAAATTTTGAAATTTTGAAAAAAAAAATCATTTTCAGCTGCAAATAACGTCTTATTTTTTCAATCTTAGCACTCTAGCTCACTGAAAACTCACGGACTGCCACTGGTAACCATGTATACTTTTGACGTTAATTAACACTTTTATAAACAACTCTCTACCCAAACCAACCAACCATTTAAATATTATTAGTTTTAACGTTTAATTCTAGGAGGATTTTATTAGGTACATAATTTAGATACTTTGCCGTATTGCTCCTTGAGACCACGAGATCCTTTCGTAATATATCTATTTTATTTATTAAACTTAAAAAAGTTCCAATTCATGTAGACATGTGGTAAATTATCGTATAATCGCACAATCCATTTAATAATTATCTCGACGCACTTCAAAATTGGTTCATTGAGTTCACGTAGACATTTGGCAGATGCTATGTTTCTGAATAAAATCGTAAACAACGTTACTGATTATCCTGAATTGTTAAATGGAATTGAATTGAAAGTACCTTTCTTTTTTCTTTCCTTTTTTAATTAATTCACTAACTAACTTACCTTGTCACTTTTTAAGTATTTTATTTCAATTTTTGTTTCTTCAAAATCAAACAACAAAATTCTTTCGCTTTTATAATGTCATAAACCACCTGCCACCAGTCAAAGTAAGTCAACTACGACCATTAACACGCTGTACACACTATATTAATTATTTTACTAACTGTTATTGCTCGTGCTTGTATATAGATCATGTTTTTAATCATTTCTCATTTACTGTACATCTGTTTAAAGTTTGTATAGAGATATTTAGTATTATATTGGTGTACAGCTGTTTTATGGAGATCATGAAAATAAATAAATACAAATTACATAACGTTCTAACACCAACAATGTAATAAATATGACTATTGACCTACGAATATACTTACATTCTAAACAATACCTATAAAATGTATTCTAGTTCCTGCTAAAGTCTGATGAATAAGGTTCCAAGCCCCGCCTTGCGCGTTACAAGGCGTTGGCTAATGCGCGGTGGATAAATCACAAAACTGCAAGGAAGCACGAGTACCCGCAGGAGCCAGGACCTAGAGGAAGTCAATAACACAGCCTTTTGCCGGCGGATTCCACAATCTCCCCGCGATTTACTGATCTCACTATTCAGCGTACCTAATTGGTCCATATAAGGACCTTCGGGAACTAAAATCACGCAGACTAAGAGAGCTTTTTATCTGCGCTTTATCCGACAGGCTGAACGTGAAACAGATTTTTTTGTCGTTAGTTTACCTCTGAGCCAAGAAAGCTTTCGATTAGAAATGCTTTTACAGAAAAAAGTACTTGGATATTTACAGTGATTTATTTTTGGGCTAATATACCGTGTTGTGCTACCTCCTTCTTTAGTCAATGTTCCGGGCAGCATTACAGATCCAAGATTATGATGAAGTTTGAGCTTTTTATGTTGATGTGATTACGTGTTGCCAGCTCTAAATTTCAAAGAATAATTTTAAATGGTTTTCTGCGTTTAGTTTTGACGACGTCGTCGTTATTAATATTAATGGGATTTTTGAGAATTTCAATTGCCTCTGTAAATAAGAGGGTGTTACCAGAGAAAACCAGAAATATGTCATTTTTAAATCAAATTTTAGAGGTATGGACTCTTACACAAAAAAATATAAATGGATTTCGAAAGATTGTTCTTTTATCTAGCATTCGAATGTTTTAAATTTTGAGAAAAAATGTTTATTTTTAGTATAATAAGTTTATACCATAGGTCGTTGGCGATTTGCTAAATTTTCAAAAAATATTTTGTATTATACCACACCCATTTCAACTCATATAGTCATGCAGTAAAATAAATCAATACATTATCTAGGTATCGTATGTTTTAGAACTTTAATTTTAGTTTAAATAAAATCATTAAAAATTAGATATGTACATTTGTTTCTGGACGAAAATTGATCCGTTTGTGTATTTATTTGTGCACCTACAAACTAAAATATTTCAGATTTTTTTTACATTCTCATTTAACTTAGATATTATTGAAAACTGGTAAATACTTATAATCAAAAAATAATTACAAGAAGTACATGATTTTAATAGTTTTATCATCAGGCCTTTCAGCATTTTTGGATGTAGGTATAAATAAAAGCAACTTTGGAATGAAATAAAATCGATATTGAGTTATAATTTTAAAAAGCTGGTACGGAGAATATTTATCTTTCTCATTGGAACCGCCCTGTACGATCGTAAGAATAACTTTAGACGAAATGTGGATTTTTTTGCCGCTGGCTGGTTAAACGCTCTTAAGAGCGTTAATATTATTACGCTCTTAAGACGAAAATCCACATTTCGTCGAAAGTTGTTCTTCCGATCGTGCAGGACGGTTACAATGAGAAAGATTAATTATTCTCCGTACCAGCTTTTTTGAATTATAACTCAATATCGAATTTATTTCAATCCAAATTAGCTTTAATTTATACCTTCATCCAAAAATGCTGAAAGGCGTGATGATAAAAATATTAAAATAGTGTACTTTTTGTAGTTATTTTTTGATTATAAGTATTTATCATTTTTCAATAATGTCTAAATTTAATAAGAATGTTAAAAAAATCTGAAATATATTTGTTTGTAAGTGCGCAAATAAATACACAAATGGACCAATTTTTGTCAAGAAACACATGTACGTACATATTTTTTAATAATTTTATTGAAACTAAAATTAAAATTCTAATACATAACTTTGCTAGATGATGTATTGATTTATTTTACTGCATGATTACATTATTTGAAATGGGTGTGGTATAATACAAAAACTTTTTTGAAAATTTAACAAATCTGCCAACGACCTATGGAATAACCTTATTATACTAAAAATTTAAAAAAATTCTAAAAATTTATTACATACGAATGCTAGATAAAAGAACAATCTTTCGAAATCCATTTATAATTTTTTGTGGAAAAGAGTCAATACGTCTAAAAACTTTTTTGAAAATGACTATTTCAGGCTTTCTCTGGTAATGCCCTCTTAAGCGTGCTTTGTGCATTTTGAGTCTTTCCTCGACTTAAGCAACAAATTCAAAGTAATGACCAGTTTCAACGGTATATATAATACCCCAAAAATCATGCTTTTGGTCGTGAAAATCTCAAATCATAACTTACGTAAGTACTAAATTTTGTTCAAGATTCCCAAAAATGCTATTTCAGTAGACAGACTTGTTAAATTTTACTAAATTAAGTTGTGGATGAAAGAAACCTCAAAATCGAAATGAAAAATACTTAATAACTTTATCGCAATCTGCTACCGCCTTTCTCAACTTTCGAATATTAACTCATATAGGTCTCATAGAAATCATTGGGTCTTCCTTACTATCATTGTGATAAATCTGATATTAACGGTATTAAAAAACACCATGCTTTATATTCAAATCTAGAAACTAACCACAAAATAATTTAGGTGTACACCCTTTTGAAACCAAAGGACCGCAATTTGAAGAAAAATTATGAAACTTTGAGAATTCTTTATTAATTATTTTTACATCGAACGACAAAAAAAATTGGGTCACAATAACGTTTATAATACATTTGTTTAATAAAATATGTTTATGTTTTTATTTCTTTCATTTCTGTAATTTTAGTTGGAAAAAACGTAAGTTGAGTCATAGTTTAACATTTTTTAACATTTTTATACTAAAAAATTATATTTTTATTTCGATAAATGAAATTTGAAAGCACATTTTCTCACCTTTCAAAAACAGTTTGTAGTTTTCGGATATTTTTGTTTATATATTTGACGCCCAGAAGCTTTTACATGTTGAATATATTTTTTTTTATTTACATTTAAACCAGCTACACTACTTATGTAGTTTGTCAGCAGATTTGGATTTTATTGCAAAGCGGGAATATTTTGAACCTCTAACAAAATATGAGGGGAAATAACATCTGGTGTCCATAAAGTTAGTTTATTTTATAGAAATACACTTTAAAAAGAACTGTGCACGTGCGTATAAACTGCATTTAACAAATTGTTTTTTGGGTCTTTCCAGTAAACAATTCATGCTCTGTACTTGCAAACAGCCCTTATAAGTATGGGCACGATTTCATCTTTAATGTAATCAATAATCTCAACCACTATCGAACAATGGTTTCCTAACTAACTATGGAGCATTGGCTACCTAGGAAGGTACTACCGAGACAATAAAAGCTATTAAGCTTGAATAATACTCCCTTATTAATATTTTACAATAGGCATGCTTAAACTATAAGAAAATTAAAATGCTTTTAACATTCTGTACTTACCTAAAAAAATCACTGTTAGATTTGTAATATGTGATATGCCTACAAAAATATGTTTATTTAATTTTACATCTGGCGAATCATTTTACCATGTGTTCCTCATTATTGTAAGGTAACTCTCACTTTTCACAAAATTGTAGTTAGCAGTCCACCAAATTTTCTATTAAAAAATCATGTGTGCAGTTCACACACGGTAGAAGTGAAACCTTCAGAAAACTAAACTTCGAGAGAATGAGACGAATGCAGAGTAACAGGAGTAGGATAATTTCAGGGTTTCTCGTTTCTATCTATCTTCTATATAATATATTATTATTATATATTATATATAGAAATAAAAGAGTGAGGCAAAGAGTGTGTGCCAAGACCGAGTTGTTTGGCGGTCCGTCCTCTCTGCCTACCCCTGCGGGGAAACGGCGTGATGGTTAGTTAGTTAGTTAGTTGAGGTGATTTTTCACAAAAACGGCGCTATATAAATCATCCAAATATTATTATTATTTAGTTAGTTAGAAATAAAAATGAATCGCCGAAATGGAGTAATAGATGAAGAATATGGAGTAATAGGATGGGGCTCAGCAGCATCTAATCACTTAAAACAACTTAAGGTAACTCAGAATTGCATTATAAAGACCATTCTAAAGGTCCCCATAAGGACGTCAACAGCAGAAATTTTTAAACAGTTTGATGCTCCAAGCATACAGAAAATCTATGCCAAAAACATTCTAGTACATCACCACAAAAATGATTCAGAGGCAGACACCTCACACGCTCATATAACCAGAGCCAAACAAGCAGACATACTTAATATACCAAAGTGTAACTCTTCATTTGGTCAAAGAAGTTCTGCATTTTTAGCAGTAAAGTTATATAACAAACTCCCACTTAGTATCAAACAAATAAAAATAAAAAATAGCTACATTAAGGACATTAAATGTTGGCTGAAGAATCTATCGGAAAATGAACTTACTAGTATACTTAAAACATCATAGAAGTTTCTGGAAAACCTTATCCAATCAATGAAGTCCAACCATAGAAGTCGCTGAAAAACTTATCCAAAGCATAGTCCCCCTCAGCACAGGATCTCCTAGTGAGGAGGACTATGAATATATTTTATATACATATACATCTAACTAACATGTTTCATATAAAAAAGTAAAAAATATTATATAGTTACTAAATAAAAATAAAAAATAAAAATAAATAAAAAAATGTTGTACGCGTCAATCAAATCTTCAGAACGGCTGCACCAAATTGGATAATTCTTTTTTTTTGTGTTCGTTATTGACAGGATAAGGATTGTATAAAACTACTGGTGAGCTCTGGTATTATGAAATTTGTATACAATATTGCATAGGTGGCACGCGAGCTGTTTGAAAACTGAATGTACCGGGACTTAATTTATGGAATGCTGGAGGGGGGAGTGGGGGGGAGAACTCGGCTAGGGTGTTCGAGGAGGGGGAGGGGAACTCGGGAGGGGTGTTCACGGGACGGGGGAATGGGGAAGTGAAGTGGGGAGAGGGAAGGTGGAGGAGGCGGATTGGGAACGCGAGAGGGGAAGGGGACGCGGGAGAGAAAGGGGAGGCGGAAGGGGAACGGGACAAATGGGATAGAACAAGCAGGGAAAAACAAATTTTTCATTAAACGGCATAGCATGCCGGGAACCAGCTAGTTTATTATAATATTGTTACCAAGTTCAAACATAATTTTACATTTTATTCTACGAAGCACCACATAAAGAGGAGGCCGATAGGCTAGAAGCACCACACAAAAAGGACACCGATTAGCCTCATTCTCTCGCAGGCTGAATCCTGTAGATGTATGGTTTGTCTCTTTTTAGTGACGCTCGTTTCGGTTTCATCGAGTTTCAAATCATAATAGTGTTAAAGAAGTTTTCACTTCAAAAATATCCGTGTTAAATAAAGAAGAGACACAAAATGAATTTATGATTTAAAAATCCTTATAAATTATTTACATAATTTTCAATTCTTCAAATAAATTATAAAAAAATATGTATTGTAATAATGGTATAATCTTAATATATCAAACAAAGTCGGGTTAGTTACACTATTTATAACTCGAGATCGGCTGGACCGATTTTGATGATCTTTGATTTGTTGGATTTGTCTCCGCCCCGGATAACAGAATAACTATTAAAACATCTCAAAAATTCACAAAAAAGAAAGTTATAAAGAAAATTTATTTGTATGGAACGAATTTTCATCTTTTGAAAGAGCTGTAGCAATGTTGTGTTAGTTGAAGTTTGCGTGAATTTCAAAAACGTCAAATGTCGATGCGCTCATTGTTTCGCTTTTGTTCTTTAACATACAATGCTGCATCTATTTCTTACACACTAAATGTCAATAGTCGAAAATGAGACAAACGGTTAACGTGTGTCTTCACCCTTCCAAAGGAAAAATACAATAATTATAATAAATTATTATAAGAGCAGCTGACCGGCAATCAGAAGGACACGGGTTCAAGTCCCGTTGGCGGCAAGTATCTTTTCTCGGAAGATTTTTCAATGTTGATGAGTGTTTCAGGCTGATAATTATTGCTTATAATAATTGTTACCCTTTGTGCTATGCATAAAAATCTTGTCTAAACGTTAGTTTGTAAATTAACAATAATAATTAATATTCTACAAGTTTAAGTATTTCCCCAATAAATGTAGTCATAATGTCTCTCTCGCAAAAATAAAGTTGGTTGTTTTCAGGTGGAAAAAATATAATAAGCAGTAATTGTTGAATGAAACACTAGTATATATTGAATTATTTGGCGGGTATTTGATAAGCCCCCATAGCTCAGTGGTCAAGAGCAGCTGACCTGCAATCAGAAGGACACGGGTTCAAGTCCCGTTGGCGGCAAGTATCTGTTCTCGGAAGATTTTTCAATGTTGATGAGTGTTTCAGGCTGATAATTATTGCTTATAATAATTGTTACCCTTTGTGCTATGCATAAAAATCTTGTCTAAACGTTAGTTTGTAAATTAAAAATAATAATTAATTATAATAAATTTCCCTCACACGCGTAAAGAAAATGAAACGCAACTCCGGTAAGGGGCCATCCATAAATTACGTCACACATTAAGGAGGGGGAGGGGAGTAGGAAGTGTGGCTAGGGGTACGGGGTGGTCATCAGCTCTGTGACGTCACATGTAAAAAAAAAATTGAACTACTGTTTTGATTATGTTTAGATGTCACACTAGGGGGGAGGGGTCTCATAAATGTGACGATGTGTGACAGGGCGGGGCGGGGAATCACGAAATTCATGTGACGTAATTTATGGATGGCCCTTAAGAGCGTTTAACCAGCCAGCGGACGAAAATCCACATTTCGTCGAAAGTTGTTCTTCCGATCGTGCAGGACGGTTACAATGAGAAAGATTAATTATTCTCCTTACCAGCTTTTTTAAATTATAACTCAATATCGAATTTATTTCAATCCAAATTAGCTTTAATTTATACCTTCATCCAAAAATGCTGAAAGGCGTGATGATAAAACTATTAAAATAGTGTACTTTTTGTAGTTATTTTTTGATTATAAGTATTTATCATTTTTCAATAATGTCTAAATTTAATAAGAATGTTAAAAAAATCTGAAATATATTAGTTTGTAAGTGCGCAAATAAATACACAAATGGACCAATTTTCGTCAAGAAACACATGTACGTACATATTTTTTAATGATTTTATTGAAACTAAAATTAAAATTCTAATACATAACTTTGCTAGATAATGTATTGATTTATTTTACTGCATGATTACATTATTTGAAATGGGTGTGGTATAATACAAAAACTTTTTTGAAAATTTAACAAATCTGCCAACGACCTATGGAATAACCTTATTATACTAAAAATTAAAAAAAATTCTAAAAATTTATTACATACGAATGCTAGATAAAAGAACAATCTTTCGTAATCCATTTATAATTTTTTGTGGAAAAGAGTCAATACGTCTAAAAACTTTTTTGAAAATGACGTATTTCAGGCTTTCTCTGGTAATGCCCCCCTAAGTAAGTGGAAAAATAAGAAAATCACAAAAATATAAATTCGTACACAAGGTCATCTCTGATACAAAACACGGACAGTTGCGGATCGATAATTGCTTCATTGTGTAATTTTTAACTTAATAAAAAAAACTGAATTTAATTCAGCTAATGAATTAACACAATAGTTATTGATTCTGAGGGGGTATGAAGTCACAGGTACGGGTCAGCTAGTGTGATATAAATGTGACAAAAATAATACAGTTTATTGTACTAATCTTTGCATTATTACGAATTTCAGTAGATATTCAAGCAATTTTTTGCATAATTCTCACGTGGACGATTGAACGTGTGCCAATTATGCTCAATTTTATTTTGGTTTTGCAATTATTTGCTCCCTAATAAGAGAATTGACGGTTGCAATATTCTGTTTTTTTATTTATTTTTATATTCTGTTTCGTTCATAATGATGGTCCAATCTTCCCAATTGGGGTTCCAAGTGTAATATTTGTACTCCTTGCGAGGTTTTTATAATTGAATAATAAGATACAAAGATGGTGGAGGACTTTTTGGATTTGGTTTCTGAATCTGAAACCTGAATTTATGTAAAAAAGAGGTTTTTTCACTGTTTCAACATAAAATGGAGTATCGAACGAACAAAAATTAAATTCAATTTTATTAGTTGAAGGATATAGGTACCCATCAATATAATAAATCATTAAAGAATAAGGTTATACTAATAAATCTAACATGAAATAGAACAAGACAAGGAAAAATAAAAATGAAACGTTCGCAACTGGGAATCGAACCTAGGATCGAGTCTTACCTTAAATACATACTCATATGACCTTAACCAACTCGGCCATTGGGAACTTTTCATTTTTTATAATTTTTGTCGATCTCGTATTTCAAATTCAGAATTAACAAATTATCATCAACTACTTTTTCCCATTCCTTTTGGCTGCTATCATGATCACAAAGTTCTAATAAATTAATTTGTATGAATGAATGTTCAATTTTATTGCAATAACTTTAGTAGGTTATACCTATCAATGTAATATATCTACCATTTTAGAAGAAGATACTACTAATAAATCTAAACGAAGCATGAAACACAACAGTAGAAAGATATTTTTTTTTAATTTTGTGTAGTTCGCACGCGGTAGAAGTGAAACTTCACCAAAACAATTTCAACTAATGGGAGCCTTGAAAATTGGCTTCATAATTAAAGCGGCCAATGAGAGCATGCGCAGTTTGACGCTTCGTAGGTACTGTAATGCGTCATTTGCGTTTCATCCGAATTTTAAATAACTACGGTGCTAAAAAAAGTTTCACTTCAAAGGGTAACTGTCGCAATTACGAATCGCCTTAGAACGCTGTGTCCCGGTAAGACAAGATATTCTGGGTTCGATTCCCAGTTGTTACCGTTACCTTTTTATTTTTTCGTGTCTTTTGCTATTTCATGTTTCGTTTAGGTTTTTAAATATTATTTTCTTCTTCAAAAACTGAATTCGTCAGAAGAGACGAAAAAACGTTAACCCTTGTCCACGGACAACACAGTCCTACAGAAGACTTTTTATATTAATTCCGTTCACGAATTCCAACTGCTGCCAACTGTCTGGTACAGTGGAACTATGTCTCCTCACTTGGGGTAATTTATGGGGTTGTAAGGAGTGGAAAAGATAAAGAGGTGAGAAAAAGAAAGGTTGGATATACCTGGTTATTTAGATCTGGTCCCCAAACATGACTACAGCCATTTCAAGCAACTTTTCGTTTCCGGGAATTGGTTTTCACCAGGGCGATAATGAGAGCATTTACCACTCTAAGCCATACACTCTTAACTACGCAGTCGGGGGCGTCGTCACTCGAACTGGACATTCTGGTGGCCCGACAGTTGATCCCCCGACAATTGACCTCCCGAAATTAAATTTATTACAAAATTATCGTTTGTTGTACATTATTTGCCAATTTCAATCCTAAAATCGACTCCAAAATACCTAATAATAAGTTGGCATGGATATTAAGGAATTTATTTACAGTGTCGATTTTTTGTACTTATACGCTGTTATATACAGTACGTTGATCGAAGTCAGTATGTAAACTAGTAGTTTTATCCTTGATGCGTTTGAACGAACATATATATATATATATATATATATATGCTGGACTATGTACAACTCCTACACTAGTCAACTTGAAACAGCAGAAATGCGAATGCTTAGATGGTCGGCAGGAGTATCACTAAAAGATAATATCAAAAGTTCACGCATTCGTGGTAGCCTGGGTGTCACAGACATAAATAGTAAGCTGGAAGAACGACAGTTGAGATGGTATGGACACATAAGACGGAGACCATCAGACCACACAGTGAGGCAAGCAATATCTATGGAGCTTCACCGACAGTCATCCAGAGGAAGACCGAAGAACTCCTGGATGACTCAATGTTCCAAAATTCTTCAGAGAAACGGCCTGGATGAAGGCGATACCCAGAACAGAAGATATTACAACCTGAGAACGAGAAGAGCCGACCCCAACAGCCTACCTAGGCAATGAGTTGGGACAGTGCAAGGAAGAAGATATATATATATATATACATGTTTTGTAATTTTGTTATTCGGTGGTGCATTCTCTCTGCACACCACTTCGGGGACACTTAGTTATATTTGTGGAAGCAGATATATCGTATTTTCCAAAAGCCGGCACATTTTGTATTGATGCCGACTGTCTAGGAATCGCACATAATTGCGAAATGTTAAAAAAATGTAGCGTATTTTGTTTTTCTTTTGTACATCAATTCGGGTACGGGTACCGCGAGAAACATTGATTGTATAATAAACACTCCTGTCATAGGTCAGCCCGAGTGGTTCGCTACAATTGATGACTTAGCAGGGTTCATGGGGTGAGGTTTGTTAACGTCTTGGCGGCCAATGTGTTTGCGCTCCTGCTGCATGGCGGGCAAGATCGAGAGAGATTGGGAGGGAGACCTAAGCTAGACCTCTCCAGCCGGTTTCTCACGACCCACCACCTTGCCCCGCAGTTGGATTGATGGATTCTTAGAACCGTTATTCCTAAACACATTTATCCCTAAATTCCTACCCACACCTCATACCCATTTTCTTCCCAGAACTTACTCTCCTTCCTTTCTCTAAAAAGGCCCTCCATACACCATCGCCAAATATCTTTATCTTAATGTAAAAAAAATTCATAGAAAACTTTTCTGAACTGTACTACCTATATTATACAGTAACTTTGGATACTGTCTCGCTTCGCTGTAATGGCGAGTTCGGTGCTTGCGCATTTTCAAAAATAATTGTTCAACAATTACAAAATAAGTAATTACAATAATCTTTATCGCCTTTTGCCACTACAGTCGCAGTGGTCGCTTCTCTGCTTTCCAGAAGCAGGGCTGTCAAACTAAAAAAACCTTTACACTTTGTATTTTTTAACAAAATCATAATTGAAATGTAACAAAAATATTTTCGGAGAAAGTAAACACTTTGTGGCTTGACATTATACGGAATAACACAAGTTTTTTGTTTAAAACCACTTTATTTTTATTTATATTTGTCGACCGGTTTCGGTTGAACACAACCTTCCTCAGGACAATAAACATATTAACTAAATTACAGAACAAAGTTAAGATTATTAGGTAAACACAATAGAAAGAGAAAGCATATAATCTTAACTAATTCTAAAGACAAAGATGATAAACTTAATTGCAAAGATTGCCCCGCCACATACATAGGTAAAACAGCGCGTAACGTAAATATTAGAGTTAAAGAACACGTCAGGTGTCTTACAAGCAAAGGTTTCTCGGAATTTGCTAACCATTTAATTGATACTGACTACACTTTTAATATAAATACTGGAGTCCAAATAGTACATATAAAATAAAATAGGATTACGCCTTAATAATTTAGAAGCAATGGAAACATCAAAATAAAAGAAAAATAATTACCAAATTTTAAACAAACAGTAGGAATTAACAAACAGTCCGATTTTAAAGTTACTCACTTTCTCCCTAAGTAATCCTCCCTTGACTCCTCCTCCTAACCATCCATCAACCAGTCTCTGATGTTCTCTCCTCTCTTATATGTAATTTAGATTATATGTTCATTGTCCTGCGGAAGGTTGAGGTCAACCGAAACCGGTCGACAAATATAAATCAAAATAAAGTGGTTTTAAACAAAGAACTTGTTTCATTCTGTAACAATAATACTTACCATTTAAAGATACAATAAATTTACCTACAGGGATTATCCTATCCTACAACTTTCTTCAAACCAAAAGGTCGCGCAAGGTGTCACTTCAAAAATAAATTGCAAGTGTGCAGTTCACACACAGAAGTGAAACCTTCAGAAAACTAAAGTAGACAAGAGTGGGGAGGCTACGAAGCACCGCATAAAGAGGAGACCGACTTTTCTATCTCATACTGTCGCAGGCTAAATCCTTTAGATGTATGTGTTTGTCTCTTTTTAATGTCGCTTTTTCGTTTCATCGAGTTTCAAATCACAACGTAGCCAAAGGAGTTTTCACTTCTATATTAAACCGTTTTAATGAAAACTGGAACTTCAATAGAATGTAAACTACAATAAGTTTAGATCAGACAGGTCACATATTATTCAAAAACTTTCTCATCTTTTTCTAAATTGATACATCACATTAATTCAATCGATGTCTTCAAAGAAAGTTTTACTTTTGATATGTAAGTGTTCATAAATCTTTGGCTTTTCCTCCACCTTCCCATCTTCCTCGTCCCCCTTCCCAAGAACCCCTCCTCCTTCTTCATTCCCATCCCGGATTTCCCTCCCCCTCCCGCCTTTCCTCCCTGCTGCTAAACTATATGAAACGCACACATTTGTTCAAACTACTCGCGCACCTCCTATTTTTTTTTTTTTACATTAACTCCACACAGGAGGCCTTGAGGAAAACAATTTCCCTCGGGCCTATGTCATCTGGGATGCTGTGTGGAGGGTCTTTTTGAGGAGAGGAAGGAATGAACATTGGTCTTGAAGAGACCTGTGTTGTAGGAAGGAGGAAACACAGAGGCCGGCAAATCATTCCACAGCCGAGCTGTTGAACATAAGAACGAGTCGAAGAAACGACCCGTTCTCATGTGACAAATGTCAACCGTGTACAAATGTTGGGCACGCGTTTGGCGTGTTTCCCGACTATACACCGGTGCCGAAGTGATCAATGATGCTAGTTCCTCGGAGCATCTTCCATTGTAATACCGGTAGAACAAGGATAGCATTCCCACCCGACGCCTGTGCTCTAAAGATTGCAATCCGTCTGTTAAGATGGGAGAATCTATCAAACGGACCGCCCGTTTCTGCACAGAGTCGAGGGTATTTTTCAGGTATTTTGGAGCTCCAGAACAGAGGTGGTTTCCAAATTCAACCGTGGGGCGCACTTGCGATTTGTACAGGGTTAGCAGTTGTGCACTATTAAAGTATCTGCGGGCCCTATACAGTACACCTTTACTCTGGCTTCGATGGAGCCCCCATACCTGAGCTGGTCACTTAGGGTTACACCAAGCATATCAAAGGAGGGCCTGTGCGGAAGATTGCTTCCGTTGAAAGAGACTAGATTTTCATTTCGATCCCTTTTAGACGTAATCAGACAAGATTGGGTCTTTGAAACATTAAATTCAACGAGATTATTTTTACCCCAAGAGAAAACACTCTCGAGGTAACCGTCCATTCTTTGCTTCAAAGCCCTACGATCTGTTGGAGTTTGTGAGCCCTTTGGGGGCTTGTCAAACAAAAAGCTATCATGAACTGTACTGTCATCAGCATAACAGTGAATAGGTGCACATGACAAAAGGTCGTTGACGTGCAACAAAAACAAAGTCGGAGACAGAACCGATCCCTGCGGGACGCCAGCATTTATCGAGTGTGAGAAAGAGGTGAAACCATCGACTACCGTCTGAATCGACCTCTCCCTCAAGAAGTCGGCAATCCAAGTCCACAAGGATGCGGGAAGTCCGTAGTTTGTTGACAAGTCCTCGGTGCCAAACCCGGTGAAAGGCCTTGGAGATGTCCAGTGCAACCGTCTGGGTCTCACCGAAACGTTCCAGGCATCGTCCCCAAACATGTGTCACATACGCGAGAAGATCACCGCACGAGCGGTTCCGCCGGAATCCGTATTGACGGTCGTTAATAATTTTGTTCTTCTCGAGGTATGTGAGCAGTTTGTCGTTGATCACACGTTCCATCACCTTAGACAGAACTGATGTGATCGCTATGGGGCGGTAGTTGGCCGGGTTGGAGCGGTCACCCTTCTTTGGAATAGGATGGATAACCGCTTTTTTCCAACCAGAGGGCACAGAGCCAGTCTTCAGGGACATTTTAAAAAGCTTCGTCAAAATTGGAGCTATTTCTGCAGCGCACCTCTGCAGTACCAGGGCAGGTATTCCGTCAGGCTCACTAGTTTTATTAACATCAAGCCCTCGTAAAACATGGAGTACTTCCCGATGCCGGATCCTCAGCTTTTTCATACGAAAACCGCAGTGAGGAACCGACGGCGGGACAGCACCTTGGTCATCGAGGGTTGAGTTATCCGCAAACATTTTACCTAATAAGTTAGCCTTTTCGGTGGCGGTGTTTGCTAGTGAGCCGTCAGGTCTGGTAAGAGACGGCAGACTGGATTTGCATAAATTGCGACCTATTGAGCACGCAAGCGACCAGAATTGCCTGTCGCTATGCGGGCATGTAGCCAGCTTTCTGCTGATCTGCTGGTCGTGCTCAAATTTTGATCTATTTATGATTCTCTTGGCTTCCTTTGCCATTTTGTTGTAAGCTGTTCTGTCTTCGGATGTTCTAGATGTGTTGTAGGCTCGGTAAGCTGCGTTTTTTCGTCGCACTGCTTCAGCGCATTGTCGATTGAACCACGGTTTTGAGCCTACACCAGTTTCCTTAACAGTAGATTGGATGAAGCCATCCATCGCGGATTTGATGACTTCAGCAATTTCCTGGGCACATCTTGAGAGATCCGAAGTCCGAAAACAGACAGCTGACCACGGGAAAGCATTAAAATGTGCCCGCAGACCGAGCCAATCTGCTCACCTATAGTGCCAAACTTTTCTCTTCAGCTTCTCGTTTGGTGGTCGGAAGTTTACAGGGATTGATGTCGTCACCAGGCAGTGGTCGGATGATCCTAAAGGCGCTGTGACTTCAATCTTGTAACCGTGTGGCACAGTAGTTAAAAATAGGTCTAACAGATTGGAACGGTGAGTCTGGACATCAGGAATCCTTGTGGGCTCCTGAACCATTTGCTCCAATCCGTAGTAAACGGCAAAGGATTCCACTTGGCGTCCATCCGAGTCTGGTGATCCTGAGAACTTCAACCAAGGCTCGTTATGAACATTGAAGTCCCCCAGGACCACAAACACTGCCGTAGGGTAGCGGGGCAAGAAGTCATCAATAGTGTCGCTTAAGTGTTTGAAGAGCTCGTACGTGTCTGATTCGCCAAGGTTCGGTGAGCGGTATAAACACTCGTAGAATCTTACCGTACTGACAAGATTGACGCGTACCCACATTACGTCGAATCTGGAGTTTTCCATATTCAACAGTCGCACACAGTTAACGTCAGCTCGACTATAGAGACAGACACCTCCTTTAGGTTTGAACTTGCCTGCGAGGGTGAAGCCCGGGCAGTCCAGATAGGAGGCGTCTACAGGCTCAGCTATCTGTGTTTCAGACAGGAAAAGTAGGTTGGGGCGTTGAGAATAAAGATGGTGGTGGACAGAGCTTAAATTGGTGTGCAGGCCGCGAATGTTGGTGTAATTCACCAATAGTTTTGGCCTGCACCGGGGACGCCTACTCCTCGCCGCTGAAATGACGTTAATTGTTGATGGTTGTATATTCATGATTTCATTTGTAGGGTTATTTAAGTGTGATATGAGAGGAAGGAAGGTCTGGGAGGGAAAAGGTAAAGGGGTGAGTAGGATGCTGGGGTTCAGAGTTTCCAGGAGTGACGGAAGTATGTATCCAGCCCACCCACTGCGGTGCAAGGCGATGGGAAGGGAGAGTCCGGCTGGAGAGGTCGCCCAATGCGCCCCAAACGCTACTGCTGGGTCCCCTCCGGTCACGAACCGACACAACAGCAGCGGCGGGGTTTTTACACTCGTTGATGGGGCAGTCCACCCTCGTGAGCCTGAGGGTCGGGCCCCTGTACTACCGAGCGGCCCGGACAGCGGTAACCGGTTGTAAAGGGTCTCCCTCAACCAGCATCTCCCAATCCGGCCCGCCACGCAGAAGGTGGGCCGACGCAACCGCCATCAAGACCTGGACAAACATCACCCCAAGAACTCGGGCACCCCTGCTAAGTCACCAAACGTAGCGAACCACTTGGGGTGACCTGTGGCAGAGGTGTTGGTCATCCAATAAATGGTTCCCAGGGCGGCGGTACACATACCCGCCTACCAAATTAAAAATTAAAAATTTAATTGAAGTACAAATTTCATAAAGCAGAGCTCACCTGTATAAATAGAAACTTTTGCGGGCGTGCGCACAACTCACCAAAGTTTCATCGCAATCGGATGAATGATATATGAAATAATTTGGTGGTTTAAAAAAATATGACTTTATATTGTAATTAGCGCTAATTTGTGAACAATCGCGACATATTATATTTCTGGAATTTGTGTAGCTGAAAGTATTTGTAAAAAAAGTTTTGGCTTCTGGATCATTGCCTTACAAAAGAATATATTGAAACCTTGAAAAAATCATCAATCTGACTTTGTCAAACATAACAAAAGAAGTAAGTATACCTACATAACAAATATTATTAATGAATAAAATACTTTTTGTGCTTACTTTATCGCTTGTCTGATACGATTAAATCGTATCAGACAAAATAATTGGAATAATTGGAATTTATAATTATAAATTTTATAATTATAAATTCCAAATTGAATAATTGAACTTCATTGAAATTGAATAATTTTACGTATTACGCAGGAATACAATTTCAAATCACGCACTCACGCACCGACAAGCGAAATGAGTACGTTTAATAACATTAGGACAAACCACAAAGTACAAGCTTTTTCGAATACGTATAAAACTTTTCCGATTTACGAGTACTTTACCCAACTAAAATAATCTTGAAAATTGGTGCAGATGGAATGGTAAGGCATGTTATGTATGTACAAAGAAAGATAGATCATCCTAACATTCGTTTTACACGTTTCCTTCTCTTTCCCACTCATTATGTCTCAATTTAGATAATCCTCCAAAGCAGGGTTTCCCATTTGCCGGGTCGCGACCCGGTACCGGGCCATTAAAATAAAATACCGGGTCGTAACATTCACGCCTTGTTTTCAGACAAGGTGGACGCTGCAAGAAAAAAATCTTAATGTGTGGGCACAATGCGCGGAAACAGGTAAATTCAAAGCATTTAGTAATTTAAGTGAAATACAAAAAGAGTACAGCATGATTGCATTGCCACAAGACATCTTAACTCAAATTAAAGAACATTTATTAGGACTGGAGAGGAATCTTCAAGAATATTTTCCTCCAATCGACAATACTTGCAAGGTAAGTGTGTTTTTTTCTGTTACATCTGTTGTAAATAATTAAATACAGCCTCGGAAGTCATACTTGTACAGCGCCTTAGGGTAGTTTTTCACGAAAACGACGCTATAAAAATTATCCAATAATTATTATTATGAAATTTGTCACATGGAAAACTTGTGATGTCTTCTCTGGAAACAGATTATTCCCATATAAAACTACTCTTATCCAACTACACATTCACCAAGCTAACAACTGACAATGTTAGCTTGGTGAATGCTCTGTAATTCGCATCATTGGTAAGTACTAGAAAAAAAAAATATATATATATATATATATACATATACATAAATATACATTTTTTTTTTTTTAATTCAATTGAAATTAAATTCGATAATGTTATTTTGAAAATGACCTTACAAGTCAAACAGCTGTAACTAAAATACATTCTCAAAAACTTGCAGAGCTCGATAATAACATTATCAAATTTAATTTTAATTAAATTTCTAAAAATTAAAAAAGAGTTCTACGAATTAAACACAAAAACAATTAATATACTAGAAAATAGTTTGGTATCGCTTGAAATATTTAAAAAATATCAACAACAAAACATCAGATCCCGCGATGTCTCCCCTTTTGGATCAAAGTAACACATTTTTTCTATGCTCAACGAATCACTTCAATTTGGGAGGCGGGAATGGGTACCACCGCCCCTGGAACCTTTATTGGATAACCAACACCTCTGCCACAGGTCACCCCAAGTGGTTTACTACGTTTGGTGATTAGCAGGGGTGCCCGGGTCCATGGGGTGAGGTTTGTCTAGGAGTCTAGGTCTTGGAGACGGATTACCTGGACACACTGAACCCCATATTCCTACCCACCCCTTAAACCCTTTTCCTTCCCAGAACTCTCCTCTCCTTCCTTTCCTTTAAAAAACCCTCCACACAGCATCCCCAAAGATGACATAGGTCCTGAGGGAAATTATTTTCCTCTGGGCCTCCTGTGTGGAGCACATGTAAAAAAAAAAAAAACAAAGCTTGGATAAGAAACATATTTACCTACATTAAGTTAGATTCCGAAACTAATTTGCCACGAATTGCCAGATTCAGATGTCGACTCCTTAATTGAACAGTCAACTGTCACATCACTATAGGATATATTTGACACAAGACTAAGACCATTGATAGATTTTTGGTTATCTTGTCGTCAAGAATACACAAAATTAGCTCATCAAGCAATAACTTCTTTAATGCCTTTTGTCACAACTTATAAATGTGAAGCTGGGTTTTCAACACTAGTTTACCTTAAAAATAAATATAGAAACCGACTTGAAGTGGAACCAGAGCTTAGGATAAAACTTTCGTCATTTTCCGCGAACTTGGATTCTTTGGTAACAATTAAGCAGCAGCACCTTACTTCACACTAAAATTTTGTGACTAAATAGGCGATACCAAAATATGTAGTATTAATAAAACATTTTTACTTTTAATAAATGTGTTTTATTTTACCTAATGCAACCAGCTTGGCTTTAAAGTGGGTCACGAAGGAGCAATGTGAAAATTACCAGGCCACGGCAGAACAATGTTTGGGCAACACTGCTCCAAAGCATTTTGATCAACTTTAGTGTATGACGTTTTTACGCTACCTAAAACCTTTTATTTAATTTAACATTTACTCATTTAATTAGTAAATTATTTCTCTTTTACTATTTGCCTTGACGATGTGTTTTTAATGTAATTTTAATTTCTTCAATGCCATTACGATTCGTGTTTGTTTTTCACTGATTCATCATCACACTTAACATTTGCCTCACTTCTAAGCATTGCATTAATAGTCTCTCGTATTCCTAGAAACAATCATTATTTTAAGCTTATATAAAGATTGCTTGTTACTAACAGCGAATGTCTCTTTCGGAAAAATGTTGTCGACATCTGGCGTGAGTGGCTCTTCGGTGATAAATATGTGTACACCGCAGAAGTTATTCCTTATTAGATATCTATATTATATATATACTGATACTTATTTTAAACAGCAGTGGCGTACAGTAGTGGATTGTGACGAATTCCTAGGAGTAAAAGATCAAAGCAAAAGATTCTCTCAGTATCAATATCCACATCTTTTTTTAGAATATTATTTTTTCTTCATCTGGCGGTCGAAAAATTCTTAACTTATGTAATTAACAATGAAATGAATAAAGAAAAAAAATATTGTGTTAATATGTGAATAGTCCAGTGTTGTGTTATTTTTGTTCAAGCGCTCTTTACTATAATAAACTTTAAAATATTAATTTTTAATCCCATTCAGCGATCATGTTCTTAAGAATTACGCCTACGGTGCTCCTTACACGTGGTAAATATGTAACTTACAACTTCTTAAATTAATTAAATATTTATTTTATTTCTAGCTATTTGCTTTTATGTTTTATTTTGTTTTATTTTATTTTGTGGTTCTTACAATCTAATAGCATTTTGAATTTATGATTTAAAGTTTAATATAATTTATTTATTTTACTAGGGATGTAAGCGTAATGAATACGATTAAGATTATGAGTCGATCGTTTGGACACTTACTTCAGAGAGAATTGACGAAGAAAGGAATGTATGGAGAATGTAGAAAATGTCGAAGTAGTGAGCTTCCGACGAAGACTTAACACAATCAAGTGAACCAAATACTTGAATCGGGTCATGTCAAGAGTTAAAATAACAGAAGGGTATTGTATTATGAGACGATGTATTAATGAATATGAATAACGATATGTGAATGAAACAGGGAGTACTCGTGCCGAGACTCTGTTTTTTGACGGTACATCCTCTCTGCCTGAAATGGCGTCGTGATTAGTTAGTTAAAATAATGGTTATAAAAAAATACGCTTAACTAAAAATTGTTGTGACGCACGCCAATGAGAACTAGCAGCGTTGCCACTACTAATTCTATATGATTACAGTGTCCCCTTCAGGAGGAGCAGTTGTTCAGACATTCTTCTTAAACGCAGTGCATTCCCTTGTTATTTATCGCTCCAAAACTCCGCTAATATGCAAGTCACTAATTAAGCCATCATTTCTGACAATTCAATGTGGAAACGTGTTATACCTGACAGAATCAGAATAGGTTGTGCCACTCTAGAGCTGGTATTGTGTTTGTTGTTTTGGTTTTATTTATAATTGTTATTTGAGGAGTGAAAGAGTTCTACAGAATGAGATTATAATTTAACGAAAAAAATTAGATTAACATTTTGTTCTGCTGACAAGCAACTTTATATAGCACATGCAAATTGAGTTGCAATTTAATATTACATATATGAATTTCATTCAATCTCATTTCAAGGTTATGTTTTTTTTAATGTATATTTATTAAATTGGAAATGTTATAAAAGTCAGTAAGATTGTTTTGTTCCTGTATTATGCATTTAATATCCCAAAAATGTACCATTTACAATCTGCAGAATGCTGTAAGGGACGCTCAGATAGTTTAACCCTGTGGATCAGATAGGCGTAGTAAGGAGAGTTAAGAGAATAGGTAAATGGATGGAAGAGGAATTTGTATATATAAGCAATGCAATAGTGTAAATTAAGCAAATTAAACAATGTCCTCATCTGTTGACCGACCACTCGTCATTGAAATATTCCATAAATGCTGCGTTTTGAAACTGTGGCTCCGGTGAATTTCCTATTTTCACCTCATTTTCATGACCAAAATCTAGATCAGTGAGTTCAGAATTGACCTTTGTGCAAATTTTGCTTATTTGGTCGCAATCAGCATCAACTTTTTCCAGAAAAAACAGTATTTGGTGCACTGACAAGTAACTAAAAAAAATTAAAGAAAACACGTTGGACGCCCATAGCCCTACCGTATCAAAATTGCAACTCTAAATTTTAGTACACAAAAAGTATTGTTAAATTACGTTACCTACGATTTTATTACAATTTAAAGACACGCAGTTTACATGTTGATTTATAACATTTTTTTTTCTTCATTTAAACATAAGTATATAACAGCGACATGTCATTGGTACCAATTATTGTGTTAAATTCTATAACTTTGGAACTATTTTCTACTAGGTAATTATGTACTGTTTGTTACTGCAAAATAAAATAAATAAACTACCGCCTTACTCATAATCGCAGAATAAGATAATACCGTTGTAATACGAATGGGTTAAGTGAAATTTGAATAACAATTTCACCTAACCCGTTCGTATTACCGTGGTATTTATTATCTTATTCTGCGAAAAGTATTGTAATACACTATACTTACGTTCTAAAAGACATTTTGTGACGTGCAAAATTCGATTATTTTTTTAATCAAATAAGGATAAGTGTGCAGTTTTATGTTAAAAACGTAAAGGCTGGTATATCTATAGTAACAAAAGCCATAGACAAAGTTATTTTTTTAACTTTATGCCAATTTACAATTTTTTTTCGGTGCAAAACTTGGTACGGTAGAGCGATATGGGTTAAATAATATTATGGAATCCAAATCGAAAAAAAAAATATTTACATAATATATAATCATATAAAATGCAACTTAATAAATTAATAACTTGAAATACTTTTTTTCTCTTTGTTGAGAAAATTATATTGTTATCAACCATAGTAAATAGTACAACCATGTTTGTTAATAATTTAACGTTTTTCTATATTATGTTTTATGTTCTTCTTTTTTATGTTTTTCTTTATTATGTTTATATTTTTTTTCTTTGTCATTTAATAAGTTGAGTAGGTAAAAATACTAAACCAATATTTAACATAATGGTACTTAATTGGTCTACAACATATGAATTTTATTGTTCTAAAATTATTTTACTGTACGACTGTTTGTTTCCTCAATAAAAAGAAATTAAAAAAAATTTAAAAAATAATGCAGTTAAATTATTGTCCCAATTTAAAATCAAATAAATAAAATCTGACACTTTTATTTTTAAACGCAAGTCGCTTTTAAATAATAGAATTTATCTAGATGCTTTCATTAAACATGGGCCAAGGTTTTACCAGCAAGAAATCAAATATCTTTAAGAAATTTGATTAAATTTCACGAATGTCTTCATTTTTTTAAATTTGTGTTGCATGACTTCATTTTGTTTAACGCCTTTCAAATTTGATAGCAGGTTGAAATCAAAAGAAACCATTAATTAACAAGTTCTGTAACGTGTTTAATATACAATTAAAACCTGACTTTATTTGGTAGCAGAGACGTCATTTGGGCCCCTATACAAATCATGTCATTCCTTCGGGCTAACAAATATTTCGGAAGGAAACTCCTACAACCTAATACGGGTTATTAGTGCTTCATATTCATGTATTTATTTATTATATTTTGGCTGTAAATAGTAATTAAAACATGGTGGCTGATACAATTCTTTTGCTTAAAATTAAAAATAATAGTTTTACTGGGGTGGCTTTGTGTCTGTATGTAACTACAGTTAAATGAACTCTATAACTGATTGATTTTTATATCAGGAACTGATTGGGGTAACTATTCAGACGGGCGATAAACTAGGTACCAAAATTAATTACTTAATACATTTATTTAAATATGTTTTTTGTATGCATTTTTGGCAGATGTTGTAGTTTTTAAAGTGTGAGACAAATATTTTTTTCATAAAACCATTCATCTTTGCAAATACCTACATACCTACATTTGGGGGGGGGGGTATGGGTATCGCCGCCTGGAGAATCATTAAATGGATACTCTACACCTCTACCATAGGTCACCCTGAGTGATTGGCTACGTTTGGTGAACTAGAGATACCCGGGTGGTTGGAGTGAGGTAGAGGTTTTTTTCTAAAACTGACGAAAAATAACACAAATAAGTTGTAAATATATTGATCTATTCTATACGAATATAATAGTAAATTTTTCATTTTATGAACAAAACACTATCAGCCTTACTAAAAAAAAACTTTTCACGGCCGATAACCTGTGTTATTGCAATAACATAAATAAACCCCGTGTACACTAAAACACGTTTTATTACCAATAACCTTTCTTACGTGATTACGCTGTTAAAATCATTGAAGATCTGATAACGTTGTATATGGTTTTAATTTACTAGGAAACAATGTTGTTTTAATTCTTCTCCGCAGGGGGCATTATTGGCGCGCCTGTGCATTAGTTCTCAACGGCCCGCGACAGCCCGCGATGAAAAAATAGCTCGGTGTGTTTATGGCGGGATATCGAAAATTTTGTTAGTACCTAAATGTTGTGATTTTACTTAATAATTTCTATTGTAGTGACGAATTTACTCTTCTGTTCACATAATTGATATATTTACCATGTTATTTGTGTGGTTTACATCAGTTTAATCAAGTTATTGTACAAACGCCGTACTTTCAAAGTTGAACTGTCAGAATATTGTTTTATAGGTTACTTAAAAGATAAAATTTACATTTTAAAATCTTTATTTTAAGAGAATTTCTGTCTCTGTATCATAAACTTGTCATGTAAAAGCCCATCAGGGCGTTGAAAATTAATAAATAAATAAAAAAGTGTTAATTTTTTATAATGTTAATATCTAACACATGTGTTCGTAAACGTATCAAAGAAATTAACGTTTTAAGAGATGCAAGAAATCTGTTTTACATTTCGGTATTATAATTTTTTTGGCAATAAAAAAAACTTTGAAAATTTTTATTGTATTCACGACGAAAAAGTGAGGTGATAGTTTCCTTCCAAATTTATTACATAAAAGGACTGTGTTTTTTAAATTTTGATATTTTTTTAAATTTCTCTGCATTTTGGTCAAAAATGTTGTGGGAGGAAATTTTTTACCATTTTTTTCCGAGTTTGAATCTTAAAATATGGCAGTTTTTGAAAACTAAAGTGTATTTCAAATACACATATCTAAAAGGTAATTTTATCTAGTTTTCATAAATGGTATTTATTTTTACAACACCTTCAAAAATAAGAAATATATAGAACATTCAAAATACTTTGGAAAATTTTCAAATTTTGTTCAGACATCATTAATAAAACAGAGATAAAATATCCTCTCAGGCTGTGTAAACCACGTGTATTTTTTTCCATAAACAATTTTTTAATTAGTAATGTTTTCACATCCGCGGTCCTTTGTCAATTGAATAAAATTTTCACTGGGTTTTGTAGTATGTATTTAAGTGGAAGTTACAAGACATAAATAACTTTAACCCAATAACGCGCTGGGCGCTCGGCGGCGCGTCGTAAAAATAAACACAATTCCGCATGCGTAATTTGATGTTTCCAGACTCAAATAATAGAGTTGTAGATTTTTTTTATTAGTAATCGAATCTGAAATTACACGGTTTTTGCACAATGTGTAACTAAAAGGTGTGCATACCTTCAGCTTTGGTCTAGGTCATGGCGGCGGATGAGTCTTCCCACCTACTTTGTTTTTGGTGACATTTGAAAGATTCCCGTTAAATGACGATTCAGCTTTTGAACAAATTGTGATCAGCAGAGGAGGACAACCATCATGTTAGTACGCTTCTCAGGTTACAATTTGGTAGAAAGCTGAAAATTGGCATTTAATGGGGACCCTTCAAATGTCAAGGAAAATGGCGCTGAATGGTCATTTGATGGCAATTACACTTCACTCGTCTTTTCAGAAGATCACTCCTTCACAAAACAAGGCGCTCGTAAACGACTATCAAAGGGGATGATAATTATATGTAGATCTGATGATAATGCGCGCATTACATCTTGAAACCAAGTAATTTGAAATGATTGCTCGTACTTAACATAATATTTAACTTTCTTGCGCGAACGTTTGCGCAGGATGGAAACGGCGGACAGCCAATCAGTGCGCGCACCGGATATGATTCTTATTTTGAAAACTTCTCACAAACCTGTCGGCAGGTATCGACACCTCTTGATAAGTAATACAAGCCGTTGAAACTGAGTACGGTAAAACGTGTTACTTTGCCACTCAAGGGGTAACATTGAAATGCTTGACGAAAAAAATTATAAAAATTTAACAAATTTTTTGAGATCAAAAACATTCCACGAAATATGTCCATACAAACAAATATTGTTTTAATACTTTTCTTTACATACTTTTTTAATACTTTCTCCACACAGGAGAGAAAAATAATTTTCCTCACAGCCTATGTCATATTTGGGAATGCCTTGGGTTCAGTGTGCCCAGGTCATCCGCCGCCAGATCCAGACCGACCTCACCACATTAACCCGGCAACCCCTGCTAAGTCACCAAACGTAGCGAACTACTTGGGATGACCTATGGCAGAGGTGTTGGTTATTACATTCCCACCTCCTAAATTAAATCATTTAAGAAGAAGGTAGTACTAATAAATCTAAATGAAACATGAAAGAGAACAAGACACATAAAATAAAACAAAATGCCTTACACCACTGCGTTCGATTCCGGGTTGCGACCTTTATCTTTTGTTTTATTTTAATGTGTCGTGTTCTCTTACATGTTTTGTTTAGTTTTATTAAAATAATCTTCTTTTAATGATTAATACAACATTGACGGGTATTCTTCAAAAATTAATCCAATAAAATTAATTATCATTTTTTTAAATGTACCAAAATAACGAAATACACAGATATTTTTAACTTAACTCGTGTAATCCTTGGAGTTTATGCATATTTACTTATTTTTAAACTCATATTTGCATACAATAATATCCATAAAATCAGAAAACTTTTACACTCAAAATCCATTATGAATAGCCAAATGTGCAAAAATTGTAAAAAACTATTAATAATTTCGCAACCTAAGTAGAATTTAAACCTCTAATATAATGCAATAAAATGTGTTTTCAATGAAGATTCCTCTGTTTGCAAAGCCGTATCTAACAAAAGTGTGTTTATCTGACGATACTTGCAAGGTAAGTGTGTTTTTTTCTGTTACATCTGTTGTAAATAATCAAATAGAGCCTCGGAAGTCATACTTGTACAGCGCCTTAGGGTAGTTTTTCACGAAAACGACGCTATAAAAATTATCCAATAATTATTATTATGAAATTTGTCACATGGAAAACTTGTGATGACTTCTCTGGAAACAGATTATTCCTATATAAAACTACTCTTATCCAACTACACATTCACCAAGCTAACAACTGACAATGTTAGCTTGGTGAATGCTCTGTAATTCGCATCATTGGTAAGTACTAGAAAAAAAAAATATATATATACATATTTTTTTTTTTTTTTTTTAAATATATATAATATGTTGATAGGTTTAATTCCTTTTTATTAATTTCTAAATAAAACACTTGTGTTGCAAAGTTTTTTTTTAACTAAGAAACGACATTTATGTTTATTAATATCACTTTTAATGGTTTTTTCTAACAATCAAATAATAGAATAACAAAACAAATGACAATCGATGATTGCATTCTATTTGACATTATAGGATTCAAATTTAAAGGGAATATATTTCCTTTACATCTCCCCCCCCCCCGCGGGAAAGAAAATTATTGCAAAAATTTTCATTCATCTTCGATATCCTCTTCATGGTTCATCAATGCAGGTGCTGGAATTAATTTCGAGATGTGGAAAAAATTTGATTCTAATTTTTTTCGACCAGTATTTATCTTGTAAATTGAGTTTGATAATTTTTCTATTATTTTGTAGGGTCCGATTCTCAATTCGTCGAGCTTCTTCCTGTTAAGTTTGTTTCCATTCTCCACAAAAACAGTATCACCAACTTTGAAGTTAATATGTCTCCTGGTTTTATCGTAAATCATCTTGTTGTAATTATGTGACTTTATAGTATTTTCCAGAGCTTTTTTTCTGTCTTGAATCAAATCGATGTCAGTCTTCTTAAGTTTTAACTCATTTGGCAAAATCGTAACATCTGTGCCGTTAAGTAGGTACTGAGGCGCATAACCAGTGACAGTGTGCTCCGTTTCATTATAGTTTTTTACACAATTACGGGCTATAGTTGTCCAAGCCACTTTTAAGTCATTTTCGTTGATTTTGCATCTAATTTTATTGACTAGCGTTTGATTTAATCTTTCATTTAATCCATTTGAGAAAGGCGAGTTTACTGCAGTAAAAATTATTGGAATATTTTTTTCATCCAAAAATTTTTTGAATTCTCTAGAATTAAGACCCGGATATTGGTCTGATAGTATCATGCCAATGTCATTAGTTTCTGTGGAGTTTAAGAGTTTGATGAAATCGTTGGTATTTTGAGTTTTTGACGTCAAAATATATGCAAACCTCGTGAAATGATCTGATAGCAGGTGCAAGTATCTCTTTGTTGACCGTGAACCCCCAAAACCACCTATCGTATCAATAGAACATATTTCAAAAGGTTTTGTTGCGGGACCCAAGTAGGACATCAATCCATATTTATTTTGACCTCTTGATTTGTTCTTTAAACATACTGCACAACTTTCGCAAGTTCTCTTTATATTGTTTGTCATGTTTTCTGATGTGTACCATGAGCTTATCATTTTTTGCATTTGATTAATTCCTATGTGACCTAGGTCTGTGTGAACATTTTTGATAAAATCTATGCTGAATTTTTCTGATAGAATTATTTTTTCTTTTTTTTTTACTTTCTTGTAATAAACATTATTCTTCGATATCAATTTATCTTTTCTGCACTGTATCTTCTCATTTTTGACCTGATCTTTTAAGATATCTTCTAATTTTATTAAGTTGACAACTTTTAATTGCTCATCTTGGTTCTCATCTGGTTCTAAGACTGGGTTTCTGCTTAGACAATCAGCTTCAATATTGTACTTTCCTGGAGAATATTTAATTTGAAAATCATATTGGGATAAGTAATATGTTAAGTCACCAAGCTCTTCATCGGTTCTAGATTTGATATTCATATTTTCCAGCGGTTTGTGATCTGAATAAACTGTAAATGGTTTTCCTATCAACCAGTATTGCCAGTATCTCACTGCCTCTTTTATAGCTAAGCATTCTAAGTAAATTGCTTTTTTCTTTTTCTGTGCGCTGTTTAATTTTTTCGAAAAGTAAGCAACAGGTTTTTCTTTTCCATCAGATTGTGTCTGTTTTAAAATAGCTCCAACACCCTCTAGAGAAGCATCTGTATATATATTAATTGGTAAATCTTGATCAAAAATTTCCAAGATCGGTTGTGAGCATATTAGGTTTTTCATCGTTTCAAAAGCATTTTGGCATTTATCAGTCCAAATAAACTTTTGATTTTTCCTTAATAAATTATGCAAAGGATCTAGTATTATTGCACTCTTCGGAATGTACTCATGATAAAAGTTGATTTTTCCTAGAAATTGTCGCACATTCTTTTGTGTTTTTGGAATAGGAAAATTCTTTATTGAAATCAAATTATCCTTTACTGGCTTGACTGAATTATTCTGAATTATATGACCCAGATATTTTACCATATCTGATGCAAATGTGCATTTTGTAAATTTTAATCTAAAACCTTCTGTTTTGATTGCATTCAGCAGCTTTGTCAGATGATCAATGTGTTCAGCAAAAGTTTTTGAAAAAATAAGAATGTCATCTATGTAATTGACAGCAAATTCGTTTAGTTTATATTTTCTCAATATATTGCTTAATATCCTCTGAAAAATTGCCGGAGAAGTCTTCAATCCAAAAGGCAGGCAGGTCCATTGATAATGTCCCTCCTGTGTTACAAATCCTGTTTTTTTTTTGTCTTCAATCCGCAATGGAATAGACCAAAAGGCTGAGTTTATATCCAGCGTTGAAAAAAATTTGCAATTTCTGGTCTTTGTCATTAGGTCTTCAATCAATGGAAATGGTTGAGCTTGAGGTATTACTATTTTATTTAAGTCTCTGAAGTCTATGCATAATCTGGATCTTTTGTTTTCTTCTTTTTTAAATGCTAGAGTGACCGGTGCAGCAAATGGACTGTACGACTCTTCTATCAGTTTATTGTCTAATAATTTTGCTATTTGCTCTTCTATTTCCTTTTTATCTTCTACACTGCATCTGTAAGGCCTCTTACTACAATATTTATCCACTAATAAGTCTATCTTCGCTTCATATCCATTGACAGTGCCAACATCATATTTACTCTTCGCGAACACTGATGTGTATTTGTCTATTAGTTCATTTATTTCTGTTTTTTGATCATTATTTAAATGATTCATTGTTATTTTAAAATCTTCTTCTTTAACATGTTCGTTAAAATTAATTCTGTGTTTTTCTATATGATTAAATTTAGTATTCGTTTTCATATCTGTAGAATATTTTTCTTTTTTATTTGTATTATTTAGGCAGAGTTTCTGTGATATTTGTAAGTCTTCACTTTGGATAAGTTTGAAGTCTTTTATCATGTCTAATCCAATCAAAAAATCATACTTGAAATTGTGTTCATCAATAATGTACACATCAACTTTATTCTCCAATTCAAAAATTTTTATGTTTAACGTTGTCAAACCACTCGTCTTTTTAACACCATTAATCGTTACTAAATTTGCTTCATTCAAATTGTTTCCTTTTCCTTTTAGTTTCAATAATTTAGAATTAATTAGAGAAACATTTGAACCTGAATCATAAATTCCGTATATTTTTAATTTATCATTTAGTAATAGTTTGACTTTTATTAATGGTGTTACTATTAGTTTTTTTGATCATTTTCATTTAATTCAGTTTCTATCACTGAATTGTTTACATGTTTAATGGCATTTCTCTTAAACTTTTCATCCTCTTTTGTTTTGAACCAGCATGTAGCTTCAGGGTGGTAACGAATGCCCTTATTCAATTTTTCACAAATTTTACATGGATTTTTACCCCCATTTTTATTATGTTCTGCATTTCCAAATGTTTTCTTATTCATAAATCTTTTTTTGTTGACCATATGTTCATACTTGTTTACTTCATTAAACAAATCTACAGTATCTTGTAATCCTTCTCTATCGATCTTGTTAAGTATGAATTCTGGTAGTCCGGAAGCAACAAGATCTATCAAAGTACCGGTGTCAATTGATCTTCTCACATCCAATAGAAGTTTTTCTTTTCTCATAGCATAATCCAACAGAGAACCATCTTTGTATCTAAATGATAGTGCGTATGTGACAGGGTTCCATCCTTTGTTTGCAAATGATTCACAGAATTTGTTTTTCCATGTTGACCACTCTGAGTTCATTGTTAGTTTTATAATCATGGAACTGTACCAGTCTATACAAGATTTATCCATGAACAATCTGAGTATTTCTATTTTTTTTCCATCCATGGTCACATCAAACCGCAAACATTCTTTTCAAACACTTCCATCCACTGGCTTGCATTTGTATTTTTAGTGCAGAATTTTTCTATAACAAACTTCTCAGCAATGTTTTTTAAGCTCTGTTGCTTATCTTCCATTAACTTTTCAATTAATTTTCCTAATGCATCTTCTTTTTGATGTACTTGTAAACTTTTTTCGTCCAATTCTTCGAGGTATTGGTCTCCAAACTGTAGGTTTCCATCTTCGTCTACATATGTTTTTTTTAGTTCTTCTGTCATGGTTAACCAGACTCTTCTAACCTGGTATCTTTTTTTCAAACTATTTTTAATTTTTCCAAAAGCACTAGTTTTCATTATCTCCTCGTGATAGCTGGCGGATCGTAGCATTTCTGGTATTGTAAACACTTTTCCATCACTTGTGACTATTTTTGTAATGCTAATAATATTTGATCTGCCATCGCATCCAGGTAATAGCGTAAATTCGAATTGAATTTTCTCCATTTTTGGTTTAAAACGAAATGTCGTTTTATAATATGTTGATAGGTTTAATTCCTTTTTATTAATTTCTAAATAAAACACTTGTGTTGCAAAGTTTTTTTTTAACTAAGAAACGACATTTATGTTTATTAATATCACTTTTAATGGTTTTTTCTAACAATCAAATAATAGAATAACAAAACAAATGACAATCGATGATTGCATTCTATTTGACATTATAGGATTCAAATTTAAAGGGAATATATTTCCTTTACATATATATATATATTGTTAGGAGCGGGCCCCCAAACATGTCCCAAGCTAGCTCTCAGGGGAGGCATGATTTACCCTCTATTCAGGTGGTGGGTCGCTCGAGGCTTCAGAAATTCCTTCGCATCTCAGTCGTCTGGCAGGATACTCCCCCTCTAGGAAACCCTCCTGCCGTAGCAGAATAATAACAGGATTGAGTTAACTAGATTCATGTATTGCAAATTTAAAACACAGTACATAGGTCATTACAGTACAATTCAACACAAGAAATACATACTACACAATCCTAGCTATCGTGTTTATAACCTCAAGATCCCTAAACGAAACTCTCTGAGTGATGGCTTTGCGCGGGAGTTTACAGTCTATCGTTAAAGGACACAATCAAATGAGGAAACAATTGTACAGCTTACATGATGTTGGGGGTCTTCGTCTTCCGGCTTCCAGGGGGACCTCCCGAGTTTAGGACAGAACCGAAGTTTACACAGGCATGGTGAAATATCAGTGCTAAACCCGTAGGTTATTGAATTAACATTGCAGGTTATATTTGAGTACAATTCGAGCGATAGTACGCCGGGAGCGAACAGTGGGAATCAACGCGCGGGCTTAACGTGTGCCCGAGGCGGCTCGCAATTCTCAACTGGTGGAAGGGATCGCGTGCGGGTGGGCGGATGGGATAGGAAGTAGGAAGCAGGGAACAGGGGGGGAGCAGGGTGTTGTGTAGTTTGCGGCGAATTAGGAGTTTGAATTCTTTGTCGTTTGGGCGTACCATAACACTTCCCCCCGCGCTTGGAAAAAAAGCGACGTGGCAATGGAGCTGTAGGGAAAAAAAATCCTCTTATGCTTCCATCGGGGTTTTGAGAGATTCGTTGCTTGAGAGATTTCCTAGCTAGAACATACAGTTTTATGCTATAGTTTGGGTCACAATGTTTGTAGGGAATGGGTGGGGGTACATACAATGTTTGGACAAGACAAATTTGGGAAAAGTACATGGTGTAAAACAACATACAAGGTTATGCAATTGAAAATAACAATACACATGGTTATGCAATTGAAAGAATGACAATACACATGGTTATGCAATTGAAAGAATGACAATACACATGGTTAAGCAATTGAAAGAATGACAATACATTTGTACAAGAGAAGAGAAAAAGTGTGTGATTCTAAGGTTTCATTGGTCTTGGAGCTAAGTTTGTGAAGCGTGGATTTGTTTGGTTTCGGAGAATTTCGAAGAAAAGGACGTGACTTCACGGATTCTAAGGATTACATTATCACTGTAATCAGACCCATTTGAGACAACGCTCAGGAGTACACTTGGGCCTTAGAAAACACTTGGTTTTGTCGAAGACGTCGAAGTTCACGAAGTGGAGACTGTGGTTGCTGTGCCGCGACTATGGTTACAGAGGTCATTGAAGAGAAGAATCCAGTATCTGCAGACATGCCAGTGCGAATCCTAAGTGTTATTATGGTAAACACGGATCGTATATAATGGTTATTGAAGCATAATGTAGCTCAAGATAACTTGTATTGGTGCGCATTCAGCGAATACTGGTGGGTCAAGGTAATGATGGTTTACACATGACGATATATGCGTCACTGCATGACAGAGCAAGAGACGACAAGGTTGGCATTGATAGCAAGAGTAAGAACAAACCTAAGAGCTAGCGTGCCCAAAAGGTAGTTTAGAGTGTCATAAAGTATAGTGGGACAACTCAGCTTGCTGTGGCACGACAAGACAACATACGTATGGGCGGTATGGTCTGTGCTTTCAGGAACAATTGCGTAGAAAATGGCAGCAGGAGAGACCTTGTAACCACAGCGCGTGCTGTCAGGAAGTGAAGCTCAGCTTGGCTGTTGGTGATGACATCCGCCTGGGCTTCTTTTTAAATCCGGGAGGAATTATTATTAGAGCAAAATTCTTGAAGTTTACCTGCCTAGGGACCAATGAAGAAAAGGTTTGGAGAGAAACAAAATGTGTCCAGATAATGAAATAACGAAATTTTAACCACCGACCCAGAGAGTGACGAAGAGAGATTCCTAACTAAATTGTGATTACATGAACATTTTCCTTTGCCAGGATGACTTGGCGTTTGCCTAGTGACAATATGTCTTGGTTAAAAAACAACCGGCCCTCTATGGCCTATGCTAACATGAGATGGTAACATTTTCGTAGAATTTCAAAGAACGAGACAAAGAATCGTGAACTAGTCACGGCAAAGGGAAACCAATTCATGAATAAAGGTTGTCAAAAGGAGACAGACGGTACGCCAAGTGCATATCGTACATATCCAACATTCATGAATGTGTTTCGTGGAATTGAGAAAAGAGAGAAAAAACTGGTGAGACATATGCAGAGATTGAGGGGGAAAACCTGTAGATAACCGGACAGTTACCTATTCGAACTCCAAGTGAGGGCGAGATATGGTCAACGACAGATTTTTCACTTCATAACATAAGTCTGAAACATGGGGAATGGGAGGAGGAGGGGAGAAGGGAGACGAGTTGCGAAACTTGCTAGAGACTGGACCAATTTCCGATTCAAACTCTATGTGAAAATGAAACATAATCAACCAGCAGATTTCCTGACTCTTTACATTTATCAAAAAAGATGAGGAGACATTTGAATACACATTATATCAAAGAGGCTAATCTTTCGCGTGTATTGGGCAAAAGATTAGGGGTCATTTTAAAAACTTCTACATGATTGTGAGAAAAGACAGACCCTTGCTCCAATTTCACAAACCTGGGGGTTTTCTTGTTCGTTCTCCAGACAACGAGTTAGGTGGTTTTTTGTGCTCAATCGATTAACTCCCACAGCACTATGCCCCATAATTGACAGTGAAGCTGAAAACTAGTCCTTTTGGGATAGTAGATATTCCTGGGCTTCTTTCCTTTTTGCAAAGAAGTAAAAAAAACAGGAAGTCCACGGGCATTGGCGTTGAATGACAACAAAGGGTTGTGGACTACATTTCGTAGATCGCACACAAAGGGTTTGATATTATTTCGTTCGCACGACTCATGGTAAGTGTTTTAACGTCTCCACGTATAGTGTACAAAATATGTAAGTACATACAAGATATAACTCAATTATAGACAGAAGTCAAAGAGTTTATACAATGCATCCTAAAGAAGATAGCAAAGCCGATATTATGTCGTTCACACGAATCACGGTAAGTATTGTTATTACGTCTCCACGTCTCGTGTACAGAGTTTATACACAGTTATACATAAAAGCGGTACTCATGACAAATAAATGACACACGACCGGAACAGGTTATACGAAAAGGGTGGTACTCATGGCAAATGAATGGCACACGACCAAAATAGAACGTACAAAATGGTTCTCATGACAAATGAATGGCACACGACCAAAATAGAATGTACAAAATGGTTCTCATGACAAATGAATGGCACACGACCAAAATAGAATGTACAAAATGGTTCTCATGACAAATGAATGGCACACGACCAAAATAGAATGTACAAAATGGTTCTCATGACAAATGAATGGCACACGACCAAAATAGAATGTACAAAATGGTTCTCATGACAAATGAATGGCACACGACCAAAATAGAATGTACAAAATGGTTCTCATGACAAATATGTCACACGACCAGCTCAATAACATTTAGCTATGAGAAAAAAGTGATTATGACGAACTTCTCGTATCGCGGCAGGTATTTTAAGGATCCCTCCTATAATGGTGGATGTTCTAAGGATCTCTCCTATAATGTAACAGGGTTACGTTTAAATACAACACAATAAACGTTAACTATGCTTGTTTTAACACAGTTTATAAAGATTTGTTAGATTAACTAACTCCGTAGCCCAGGAGCGTACGATAGGATAACAAGGAGGTAAACAATTTAATGTCACTTCGTGTGTTATAAAGGCGGGGTGATGACAGAGTACATTTCTGTTTACACCATGTGACAAACAAAGACAGACCTACATGGTTTTACATACTGTCTATTGCAGCAAACTTCAGTGGGGACAAATAAAAGGGACCAATTGTGGTTTTACATACCCTTTGTGCGGTTACAACATACCAGGTTATGTGCAATTTAGGTTGCAAATACTTGGTTAAATGGCGAAACAGGAGTTGAATGCCTATGTTTGTAAAACGATGATCAAACAAAACATTGATGATTTACGTTAAACTGCGGTTATTTATGTACGGAAATCAGGGCTGCCGTTAGGTTTTATTAACCTTTTCCGTAAGGGTTGAAGCATGTAATACAAGACATACATGTTGTGAAGAGGGACAAATCGAGGACTTCTTATAACAACAAAAGACCGAGTATTTGGTTTTACGTACTTTAGTTGAAACGAGTCCATGAGGATTTGTACAAGGATGGAAAGACCAATTTAAAGGCTTTTCCTTTATTTATATACATATGATTTCAAAATGGATGTGTCAAAATCCAATTTGTTAGCAAAGAGCTCGGGTAGGACGCCATCAATTTTTGACATTTGAGAAAAAATTGAAAACTACTATACACAAGGAATGTGATTATGTGAGTAACCACTTGTCTTTACCATGATGGGTAAAATATGGAGCATGTTGAGATGGTTTACTAGTCCTGGGTCGTGATTTAACGCTTTGGAGTTTACCAAATCGATTTTAGAACGACGCTCCAGTATTTACAGAACATAAAAAGGAAAAAATTGAAGAGATTCCTTCCGATATGATGAAAAAAAAACAACAAACAAAAATGGTGAAAATTACAATATTGCATTACATGGCAAAGCGTGCCATGGCATGAACGTTGCGTAGTGTGAGGGGTTGAGAGGCAATGATTGGGTTCATGACTTCCCGAACACTGTCACTCGAGGGGTGTCTCTGCTCTAAAGTGATCAATTTTGGAACAGGTGAGAAAAAGAAAGAAAAAAAATAAAAAAACGTGTGAGACAAAAATTACGGTGGTTGCCAATTCACGAACATGAACGGGGCAAACTACACCGTGGATTGTACATAAATTTACAAAAATGATTTTTTAACAATATTCGTTTTATCAACGAAAGGGTGGGCATGTAATTGACACTTTACACGCCAGCCATTGTAAGACTTGGTGTGCTTACAAAAAGGTTGTGGTGATACACACTGGATCATTTTAAGTTTGCTGAGATAGTGGGGGCAGTTTTACTTGACTCCTCACTTCCAGATTTTGCGATATCCTTAATATGGTAATTACCAATGTGTTTTCCAGAGCAGTCAGACAAGGAGTACACTAGATCTGATATCTTTCTTAGAACTTTGGCCTTCACGAAACGTGGTGCCAGCTTGGCAGAGAAATACATGGCTCCTTGGGAAAGTGTGTTGTTCTTTCTCCAAACTATGTCTCCTGTATTGAAGGTGACATGTTTCCTACGTAGGTTGTATCTGTCCGCACTCTTTTGATGAGCCAGGAGCAAAGCATCAGTGACTTCACTGTAGATGGCCGACAGTTCTTCCAGACGATGGGCATAGTCCGCGGTAGGGTTGCTTGTGGTGGCAATTGACGTAGGAAAGTTTGTGTTCCTATGTAGAGAACCATGAACAACTTGTTCCATACCGTGTTTTAAGAAGAAAGGTGTGTAACCAGTGGCCAGATTAACAGTGTTGTTCATTGCAGCCTGAATTTTATCTAGGTTTTTACACCAAGTACGTTGATCTTTATCTTTATTGAACAAAAATTTAAAGAATTATAACTACAAAAAAAGTATACAATAGTTTAAAAGTTGCATAAGTACAAAAGATAATAATGGTAAACAATATACATATAACAGTAGGTACTTAAAGAATAGAGATTTATAATTATAAACGTAGGTTTCTCGTAACCTGCCTCACTAGGCTAGCCTGTGTTGAGGCAGTAATTTTACGTCAATTTATAATTCTGTGAAAATACCTACACCTATATTAGAAAATAATCGCACAATAGATTGGTTGCATTAATAATAACAATAACATTGGTGCAATAGTGACAGCATTGGTTCATTACTAATTTCGAATTTGGGTGAGTGCACCGGTAAATGCCCTATCATTATTTTTTATCCAAACTTTTATGTTTTTTTTGAAATTTTTTTGTGAATCACATTTTTTTATACTAATTGGAAGAATGTTGTAAAGTCTTGTTGCAAGGTATCTGAAGCTACGTTGACCAAAAGTAGTATGAGTTATGGGAATTTGTAGTAATTCTTTGTTATTGTTTCGAATACAGCGAGTATTTAATCTTTTTTCATAGTATTTATGTATATTTGTGAATAGATGAGTGAGGATTGTTTTTGCGTATATTTGCCGAACATCAAACACATTCATAATATTAAAGATTAAGTTCGAATCTGTAATTAGAGGTAGTCTAAGAATTAATTTTATAATAGTTTTCTGTGCCTTTATGATTGGGTCTAGTGCTGATGCAGTACCGCCTCCCCATGCTATGATACCATACTCAATAATGGATTGACAGACTGCAAAATAAATCATTTTCAAGTGTTGTAAGTCGAGAAAGTTTCGTATCGTTCTAAAAAAATGCATGGTTTTTCTTATTTTGTTTGCAATTATTTGAGTGTGAATATTCCATTTGAGATATGGATCAATTGTGAGGCCGAGATACTTCATCTGTGTAGTGCGCTCAATGTAGGGACACTGACAAGATTCATCGGAATTTAAACATGTGTGTATTCTAATAGAGGCGTCATCACGAGGTTGACCTATTATATTTATGCTTGATGTGACATATTTAGTTTTCTCGGTGTTCAATGTGAGCGTATTTGTATCTCACCACTTTTTTATAATGTTTATATCCGTTTCAGCTTTTTTGTAAACAGCTTGCCAAGTGTCAGCTTCAAATAGTAAAACAGTGTCATCGGCAAAACTAACTATTTTTCCCTGAATGTTAATGTTACATAAGTCGTTGATATATAAAAGGAACAAAGACGGTCCCAATATGCTACCTTGAGGTATCCCATAGTGAGTTGAGCACTGATTGCTAAGTGTGTTCATTATTTTCACTTGTTGCTTGCGGTCATCAAGGTAGCTCTTAAAAAAGTTAAGTTCGTTGCCTGTAATACCGATTATTTGAAGTTTGTTTATTAATTTACTGTGTGATATTGTATCAAAGGCTTTGGAAAGGTCTAAAAATATGGAAATACATTTTTTGCTTTTATCGAGGTTTTTTACAATGAAGTCAGTTACGGCGGCAATAGCGTCTGAGGTACTCTTGTTTTCTTGGAACCCGTACTGATTTTCTGAGAGTATTTTATGGCTCACCAGAAATTTTACCAACTGAGCATTGATAATTTTTTCAAATATTTTGGATAGACTGGTCAGTAGAGTTATAGGTCTGTAATTGTTTATGTCTGTCTTGTTACCTGCTTTATGTATGGGAATAACGATACCTTGTTTCAGGTTCGAGGGGAAGTGTCCTTGACTGATGCTAAGGTTAATTAGGTATTCTAGGGGAAATGTAATTTCCGTAGACAGCGTTTTCAAAATCTTGGTTGTTATTCCATCAACCCCGGCAGAAGAAGTGTTTTTTAAGGAATTCATTATTTTTAGAATCTCTTCCCCTGACACAGTTTGAAAATTGAAACTTCTTTTGGGAAATTGAAGTTCTGCTTCAGCAGGTAGAGCATTCCCACAATTTGGTAGACGAGAAGCAAGATTTGAACCAATATTTGTAAAGTAATTATTGATGTAATCCGCAACGAGCTTGGGGTTTTTTGAGGTGTCAATAATTTTTCCGTCAATGCAAAGTTTACTTATGTCCTGTTTGTCTTTAGCGTTTTGTGTATTTGTGGCTTCCCTTAAAGTTTGCCATATTTTTTTGGGATCGTTGTTACTTTCTTGGATTTTGTGTCTGTAGTAGATTTCTTTCGCCTTTCTAATGACTTCGCCGCATGTATTTCTATATCTTTTGTAGATGTTTATTGATATTATGTCATAGGGATTTTCTTTCACTTTTTTGTGTAATGCGTTTCTTCTACGAATGCAGTTGATAATTGAATAGTTTATCCATGATTTCAAGGGTTTAATTTTGTTAGGTATTTTTTTTGTTAAAATTGTGGTATTATTAATTAATTCGTTTTTCAAAAAGTCAATAAAATAATTCCATGCATCATCTGAGTTTTTTATTTGTAAAAGCTCTTGCCAAGATTTATTTTTAATTATGTTTTTTAAATTATCAAAATTAATATTATTGTATATGATTGACTGATCTCTTTTGGTTTTTGTGGCGTCGGATTGTAATGTGAATATTGTTGTGTAATGGTCTGTGATTGTTGATTTGTAAACGATGCTTTTGTTTTGTTTATTAGTTTTGACCATTATGTGATCTATGCATGATGTAGATTCATTAGCTGTTCTTGTTGGTATATTGATAGTACTAATTAGTCCATGGAACTCTAACATATTCAGGTAGTCGTGACATTGGTGGTGTTGGTTATTTGGGAGTATGTTGATGTTTAAATCTCCCATAATTATTAAATTTTTAGTATAGGAAAGATTAGAGAGTATGCTATTAAGACTATTAAGAAATGGTGTGATATTACGTATGGATGGAGAGCGGTATATTGCTAGAATGCACGAATCATTATTATACATTATTTGCATACAGCTCGCGTCAATAATGTTTACTTCAGTTACAACGGAGTTTAGAACATTTTTTGTGTATACCACAACTCCATCGTTCTGACTGTTATGATTTGAAGAATTGAATGAAGAATAGTGAGTTATAAGTTTTGGAGTGTAATTGTTTGTTAACCAACATTCTGTAAGAATGATTACATCAAAGTCTATATTAAGGTGGTTCAGTTGTATCTGAAGTTCATTAAAGTTTTTATTGATTGACCTAATATTTTGGTGCATAATAGTAGTGGTTTTTGGATCGGCTGTCAGATATTTACATATTTTAGCATCTGATGTTGTAAACAAATTGTCTTGATCACCTAGTTCTTTATAAATGTTATTAATGTTAATAGCCATATTTAATTTATTTTATAAAAAAGAAAAAAAAACTGTTAAATTAATTTTAATGAGAGCTCCACTAATTCGTGGCCATCACTGGGGATTTCACCCTTTGATTGAATGTGAAGGAGGTGAATTATTGTTGCAGTGAACAAATAAATGTACATAATATGACTCACCAAACTGAGGGGAATCGACCCAGTGTATGACCGGTGAGAGAGGGGCTCTCACTAAAAAAAAATCTAAACAACTTTTTTTAGATCATCCGAATGTTTGATGTGTATTATTCTATCACTTTCATTTTTTTTAATCATTATTTTACAATCTTTATACCAGACAAATTTATATCCCATTTCTTTTGCTTTATTCTTCGACCTCCACAGAAGATCTTTGAAAAAGGCACTAAGGATTTCACTAACAAAGATTTTCTGGAATGCGTTTCCTTGGGTTGTGGTTAGGTTAAGTTGCTTCCTGTTCAGTAATATCTGCCGTCTTTTTTGGGGGTTGGTAAATCTGACGAGGAATTTTGGGGGAACTCCTGGTCGTCGGTCCGGTATTTTCTTGATATCTAGAATATCATCGCCTTTTAAGTCGACACCCGTGACTCCGGCCACCCATTTAATTGTTTCTGCAGGCTGTTCTCCCTCTCTTTCCGGAATCCCTGCAAATTCAAGGGTATCTTCACGGGTTCTTTGCTCCACTTCGGCCAATCTGACTTCAAGGCTCTTTATTATGCCATCTTTTTCCGTTAATTCCTTTCTCATGACTTCTACTTCTGAAACCAGTTTGATTATAGTTTCCATCTTTAGGTGGATGTCATCGTATTGATGACTGATGAAATCTCTTGTACTTCTGCTCTCTTTATTTTCATCATCAATTTTTTTTATTATTGCTGATTTAAATGTTTCTAATTTTTTTTCCATCCTCATCTCTATTTTTTCTAATAGAACATCAATATTTATTCCCTGGGGCTCAGATGAAACACTAGTCCCAGTTATTTGTCCTTTACTTCTCAGATTTTTATCTGTAGTTGACATTTTAAAAGACTGGATTTCGTTTTTCGTTTGTAATGTCAAACACTGCCTATATCACTCTTTACTTTGACACTTGGATTCACTTGCGAATTTCTGATTATTGTTTTCTTTTGTAAACTTGTCAATCAATTAATCACAAGTGGGAGGAAACACTCTCTAAGTATAAGATAATAATTCTTATTGGTTTGATCAGTGCACTGAAACATTTGTTCACTAAAACAGAAAAATAATTATTTGTTTCGGGAGCAGAGCAAAACGCAGCTATCACTTTTATGTAGGTATTGTTGAAGCTCTGGCTATTCTAGTTTATCAACTAGAATAGCCAGAGCTGTGTTGATTGTTTGGTTATAACGTTCGACGGTGTTATTTTGTGGAGTATACAAGGTATTATAGTAAATATCCTTGATTCCGTATTTGGCAAGAAAATCTTTGAATTCTTGGGCAATAAATTGTTTTCCGTTATCAACAATTACGGTTCTGGGTGTTCCGTAAGGTATAAAAATGTGTTTTTCCAGAAGTTTGATGATGGCGGACGCGTTGGCTCTTTTTAAAGGAAAGATCCAACAGAATTTAGTGAAAACATCCACTACACTAAGTATGTGCATGTGTCCGGCATAACTTCGGGGAAAGGGTCCGACGAGGTCCATTGACAATGATTGTAGGGGTCTGTCGGCACGTTTGGGATTACCCATTAGGCCGGCAGGTGCTGCCGTGCTATGTTTATAAGCTTTACAAGTTTCACATTTAGAGATGTAATTGCGAATTTGCTTGAAGAGACCAGGCCAGTAATACTTCAAGGAGATCTTTTTATACGTCTTGAAATTTCCTGGGTGTATGGAGTCGGGAGCACTATGATTGTCAATAATTATTTGTTCTCTACCTTCGAGGGGAACGACAAGTTTCCACGAGTAATCTTCGAGGATGGATAGTGGTACCTTGCAATTACGGTATAGTTGTCCTTCTTTTATGATAAAATTAGGAAACTTTTGTTGGTTATTTTTACAACCTTCGAAGATTTTCAAGTACCATTCATCTTTTGTAGATGGAGGGGGGGCAATTGTGTCAACATTTAATGAAGCCAGTTCAATTCTTGAAAGGGCGTCGGGAACAATATTGTCCGCGCCTTTACGGTGAACAACATCAAAATTGTATTGAGACAAACGGGAGGACCAACGAGCGAGCCTACCGGAGGGATTACTTAAAGAGATCAACCATTTCAAACTACTATGGTCTGTAACTACAGTAAATTTGCTACCGTCTATGTAACCGCGGAAATGGTGAACAGAATCCAATACAGCCAATAACTCTTTCTCGGTAATTCCGTAGTTTTTCTCGTGTTTGTTTAATGTACGGGAAAAATACGCTACAGGGTGTTCGCCATCTGGGAATTCTTGAGTAAGGACTCCACCGATTCCTACATTGGAGGCATCCGTGTGGAGGGTAAAAGAGAGTGCAAAATCCGGGCAATTCAGAACGGGAGCTTTTTGAAGGGCATTTTTTAGAGTTGTAAACGCTTCTTCAGCTTCGACAGACCATCGGAAATTGCTGACACCTTTACGGATGCCGGTAATTTTATTTAAGGGGGCTGCGATAGTGGAAAAGTCTTTGATGAATCTCCTGTAGTAACCTGCAAGTCCAAGGAAACCTTTGACTTCCTTCGCGTTTTTGGGTCGGGGAAAATTTGCCATGGCTTCCACCTTAGCGGGGTCTGTTCTTAGACCTTTTTCGTCGATAATGAATCCCAAATAACGTAGACGGGACTTACAGAATTCAGACTTCTTCAAGTTGATGGTTAAACCAGCGAACTTGAGTTGTTGAAAAACTTTTTCCAGCATTAATAGGTGTTTTTCAAAGGTATCGCTGACGATGATGAGGTCGTCAAGGTAACAAAACAGGCTGTTATCGACTTCAGGACCGAAAAGTTTGTCCATCAGTCTTTGTAACTCGGCGGGGCTGTTTTTTAGACCAAAGGGTAATCTTTTAAAATGGAACATTCCCCTACCAGGTACAACGAAAGCAGTTTTTTCGCACGATTCTGCGTCCAAGGGTATTTGCCAAAACGCTTTGCTGAGATCGACAGAAGAGATGAACTTGGCGTTACGCAGCTTGTCTAAGGTTGCGTGAACGTGAGGTAAGGGATACGCATCAGCTTCCGTGCAAGAGTTTAAACGTCTACTGTCGAGACAGAAACGTGCAGAGCCGTCTTTTTTAGAAACCAAAAGAGTTGGGTTGGTCCATGCACTTCTGCTGGGAACCACCACACCCATTTTTAACATTTCATCAAGTTCGTTTTCTAAAAGTTTAAGTTTTTGGGGGGCTAAGTTGTAATAACGTTGCTTGATGGGTGGGCCATTGGTTTTGATATGGTGTTCAACCAAATTTGTCAAACCTAATCCACATTTTTCGAAAGATATTGACTCGAATTTATTGACCATTTCTTTTAGTTGGAGAGCCTGGTCCGTGCTTAAATTTTCGTGAGGTATTATTGTGCGGATCTCACTAATTTGAGCAGCAGTGGAGGTTTCGCCAAGAGTATTAAATACTTGGGGAGCAACATTGAATGCCTTCCAGAAGTCAACGCCAAGGATGAAATTCTGGGATATAGAGGGCACTATTAGAAAATTGATTGTAACTATTTTATTGTTACAATTAATTGGCAGGGCAAGGGCACCGATGACCGGTTGAGAAACATTATCCGCAGTCGTCAGGTGTGTTGATTGGGGCGAAATTCTAAAATCACTGTTAACAAAAGGCAGGTGAGCATTGTTGCCAAGACAGCTGACAGATGCACCACTATCAAGTAATCCGGAAAAGGGCACATTGTTAACAGAGAAAAAAGCATAGGGTCTCCCATCTTTAGCTTGTTTGCAACAAACCGAAGAAACATTTAAGGTCTGGTTAAAATACTTAATGTGTGCTAACCAATCAGTCCATTCTTTAGACCTTGGTTCAGAATGGGTGCCTGAGAGGTTATTATTTAGTTTTTTGGCCTCTTCATGTAGAAATTTGGTGGGGGCTTGGAGAAATCCACCTGAGGTCTGACATCGCTTGGGTTTTGTAACCTTTCCATGTTGTGCCTTGATTTCTTGAAAATGTTGCGCAGTTCGTCGCTTGGAGGAGAGCGGTCCCTAGAGTGATGCCTCTTGAAAGTTCGGGGATCCTTAGATTCCAGAAACCTTGCTTGCTTGAAACAAGTAGTGGCCAGATGGCCTACTTTTTTGCAAAAAGAGCACACTTTTTTGTTGTTGAATTCTGGTTTTAAACCAGACGAACGGCTTGGCACAACTACATTATTTGACACATTCTTTATGTTTTTCCTATCCTGGTACGATTCCAGAAGGAGACAGACTTCGTTTAGCTGGGCTAGGGATGCAATTTTCTGTGAGGTAATGATGTTCTCGTATTTGCTTAAAAGGCCATCAGTTATGACTGGTAATAGTTCAGCTTCCGAAACGGGATGTGAAAGCTTGATGTTAATGGATTCAGCCCTTTCTATGAATGTTGCTACAGGTTCATTTACTAGCTGTTTAATAGATAGTAAAGATAATTTGATCCGGTGCTGGGCTTCCGTTTTTCCGAAGCTCGAGATTAGGGCAGATCTGAGTTTATTCCAATCTTTGCATTTAGTTTTTTGAATGCGGTGCCAGGGTATCAATTCTGGGGAGATGAGTTCTATGAAGTTTTTTCGTAGAATCTCGAATGGGATATTTTTGATTGTAGCCGTTTCTTCAATACGGTCAATGAAATCCAGTACATTGGAGACGCCATTATATTTGATTTTCCACGAGGATAAATCGTAGGTTTTATCTTGTGTCAAGGTGGGTGCGATGTCCTGTTTTATCATTACTTGTGGCATAGGTTCTTCGTTAGGAACAAGATTATTCAAAACTTGCGTAGCCGAGCGTGAATTATTTTCGCTTGAGGGGGCGAGGTTTATTCTCTTAATGTACTTTTTGTTGAATAAAAGTGCATAAGCCTTTAATGTAGGTTTAGATTTGCTTGATGGCGAGAGTCCTCTATCCCTTAAAGCAGTTTGTAAGTGAGTTTTGGATAAGTTGTGCACGTTGGGAATGATGCCCAAATTGGATGATGCCATAGCTTGATTGTTTTCCATTGTGAGTTTCCCAGGTGGTGAAAAAAATTGCCAGGGGTCTTCTTTAGCAAACGCAAAATTAATTTTGTGAGGCACTTTTCACTTGGTAATCACTGGTTGGTATTTCTAAAATAGTTATAGAAAACTGTATTCCATACTACAATTTGGTATATGTGACACCAGAATCTTTGTCAAAGGAAGGCACAAGAAAAAATTTTGCGTGGAAAGACCTAAGTAGTAAAGGTTTTTGTGTTTCACTGACCATTTTTGAGAAAACTTGTGAAATTCACAAGTATTTATTTTTTTTCCAAAAAAATTTTGCCAGGACTGACCTTTAGAAAACGGGTTTTTTATTTTTCACAAACCACTTTTGAGAAAACTGTGAAATTCACAAGTATTTACTTTTTTTTTCCAAAAAATTTTGCCAGGACTGACCTTTAGAAAACGGGTTTTTTATTTTTCACAAACCACTTTGCACTGAGAAAGGCACTAAAATTCACAAAAGGCACTCTTCTGGCAAATAAGGACAAACTTCCGGATGAAAATAACTGAATATGGGATTTGTTACGAAACCACATTAAAATTATTTTATTTTTTCATGGAACCAATCATTGGTTTTATTATTATTTCACTTTTTTTATGTAAGGAAAAAAACACAATTCACTTTACACTTATGCTGAAAAAAAAAATGCGGTACCTATAACGTAGAATGTGGAAAGAAAGTCATTATTTTGTCCATTTGGTGAAATATACGTGGTACTAATTTGACAGACACAACAAGTGGGCCGATCGGTATATTGTGCAAGAAAAACGTGAGTGTGAGATTTTTTAATTAAAGAATCCACAAGGTAATTGGAATTCCAAAACCAAATTTACAATAGCGATCTCCGTTGCTTCCGACCTTAGTGACAGAAGGGCGATTTTATTATTCAAAACACTGCATAGTGACAGGGAATTGTTCTGCCTGATTCAAACGGATTTTTGCCGTTGGAGTTTGGCGCGATAAACGCACTTTTGTGCTTCGATGCGCGTGGGTGCGCGCGCAACTCAGAGATTAGGTATGTATTTACCGCGTGAAACATCGGGCCGTTGATTTGGCGCGAATTACTGTTGCTCGTCCGCTGCTTTGTGAACAAAGGGGTCGGCGCGTGCGCAGTCAGATTCGCGGTTTAAATGCTGCCGTCTTTCTGGTTAATACAAAATGGCCATGTTTTCAACTTTGACGCAATTTTTTTATAATTGCAATCAAATCTGCGTTATGGACTTAACTTGCACATGGATTTCTGTGGTTTCCCACAGAATTCATTATTCACTGGGTATAAAACACCAAGACACAGTACAATCAATGTTTACAAACAGTTCCTATGCGGGGAAGATTTCGACAGGGAGCACTCCGTAAGGCGACTGAGACAATGGCAAAAATGAAAAAAAAATTCTGGGCCCCACTATGGACGCCAGTGTTAGGAGCGGGCCCCCAAACATGTCCCAAGCTAGCTCTCAGGGGAGGCATGATTTACCCTCTATTCAGGTGGTGGGTCGCTCGAGGCTTCAGAAATTCCTTCGCATCTCAGTCGTCTGGCAGGATACTCCCCCTCTAGGAAACCCTCCTGCCGTAGCAGAATAATAACAGGATTGAGTTAACTAGATTCATGTATTGCAAATTTAAAACACAGTACATAGGTCATTACAGTACAATTCAACACAAGAAATACATACTACACAATCCTAGCTATCGTGTTTATAACCTCAAGATCCCTAAACGAAACTCTCTGAGTGATGGCTTTGCGCGGGAGTTTACAGCCTATCGTTAAAGGACACAATCAAATGAGGAAACAATTGTACAGCTTACATGATGTTGGGGGTCTTCGTCTTCCGGCTTCCAGGGGGACCTCCCGAGTTTAGGACAGAACCGAAGTTTACACAGGCATGGTGAAATATCAGTGCTAAACCCGTAGGTTATTGAATTAACATTGCAGGTTATATTTGAGTACAATTCGAGCGATAGTACGCCGGGAGCGAACAGTGGGAATCAACGCGCGGGCTTAACGTGTGCCCGAGGCGGCTCGCAATTCTCAACTGGTGGAAGGGATCGCGTGCGGGTGGGCGGATGGGATAGGAAGTAGGAAGCAGGGAACAGGGGGGGAGCAGGGTGTTGTGTAGTTTGCGGCGAATTAGGAGTTTGAATTCTTTGTCGTTTGGGCGTACCATAACAATATACATTTTTTTTTTAATTCAATTGAAATTAAATTCGTTAATGTTATTTTGAAAATGACCTTACAAGTCAAACAGCTGTAACTAAAATACATTTTAAAATACTTGCAGAGCTCGATAATAACATTATCAAATTTTATTTTTTTTATTTTTTTTTTTTTATTTATTTATTAAAATACAATACAGAATATAGTATATTATATAAAGCATTGTACTCCCAAGAGTTAATAAACTCATTGCGGGAATGATACGCATTACATGAAACATATAGCTGTATGTATTAAGTGGACATATCATAGGACATACACAACATTATTATTTCAGATAGTCATTCATAAAATGAAGTTTGAGCATGTTAGTTTGGGTCTTTTTACATTGACTTGCACATTTGATCTCGTTGGGTAGTTGATTATATTTTGTGTAAGCTATGTATTCTAGGGATCTTAGTCCATATTTTGTTGATTTGATTTTTGGTATATGAAGTTTGTTGTGATTTCTTGTGTTGTGTTGGTGTACGTCGCAATTGTAATTGAGTTTAGTGTTGGAATGTGCCGAGTGTTGAATTACTTGTAATATAGTTTTTGTTATTTCAAAAGTGGGAATGGTGTTAAAAGGAAGTATTTGGGTGTTTCTGTAAATGTCTTTGACGTGTGTATCCCAAGGTAGACTGAATATATTTCGCAGGGCTCTATTTTGGACGACTTGGACTTCTGAAATCATTTTTTTTGTAGCAAATCCCCAGATTCCGGCAAGATATATTAGATGTGAGTGAATCATAGCATGGTAAATCGATCTTAATAGAGAAGGAGGAAGTAACCCGCGAAATCTATATAAAACACCAGTTATAGGAGTAATTTTGGATAGAACATGTTTAAATTGGTGATTCCATGTGAGTTGTGAATCAATGAAAAGGCCAAGATATTTTGTAACATCAGCCCTTTCAAGGCGGTTATTATCAAGACTTATATTAAGACTTACATTTTTTTTATTTGCAAACAATATGTAATGTGTTTTTCTTATGTTTAGGCTAAGTTTGTTTAATCGCAACCAGTTTGCCAGGCAAGCTATATCCCTTTCCATTTCCTTTTCTAGTTCGTTTAAATCATTATTGTGATAAAGAATCACTGTATCATCTGCATAAAGTTGTATTGTACCCTTAAGTCCCCATTTAGTAATATCATTTATATATATTAAAAATAGTAATGGTCCAAGTACGGAGCCCTGAGGCACACCACATTTTATCGTTCCCATGCTGCTTGTCCCTTTTCCAACAAAGGTCTGACAGTGTCGGTTAGAGAGATAACTACACAGTAACTTCAGGGGAGTGCCTACTATGCCTAGGTGTTCTAACTTCTTTAGTAGTATCCCGTGGTCAACCGTATCGAAAGCCTTTTTTAAATCTATAAATAAGCCTGCAGTATGCTTACCCTGGTCTATATGTTTTTGGAGGGCATATACAAAATCGAAAGCAGCACATTTTGTGTTAGATTGGTTTCTGAATCCATACTGTTGGGATGCGAGTAAATTGTTTGATAAGAGATATTTAGTGAGCCTAAGCTTAATAACCTTTTCAAAAACTCTAGAGAAAACAGAGAGGATGGATATAGGACGATAATTAGAAGGATTTTTTTTGCAATCATCTTTGTAAATCGGAATTATTTTTGCTATCTTTAGTTGATCTGGGAAGATTCCACTATCCAGGGATTGATTAATAAGAAAAACAAGGTGGTCAGCTAATACATCTTTGCAAAAGTTCAGGTGCACGGGTGTAATTCCATCTAAACCTGGAGATGCATTAGACTTTAGTTGAGAGATGATACTGAGAACTTCTGTTTTATTTGTTTTGGCCATATATAGGGACTGGATTGCTTTTTGATCCGTGTTTATAGTGATAGAATCATCTGGATATGATGCAATTGTAGCTGCTAAGTTTTCCCCAACTGATATAAAGAAGTTGTTAAAAGTTGAAGCTATCTGTGTTGGGCATGTTATTTCTTCATTCTTAATCAAAAGACAATTAATTTCATCTTTCTGGGGTGTCGAACTATTTGTAAGAATTGCATTTATTGTTTTCCATGTCTGTCGCGGATTACGCAGGTTTTCTTTAAGTATATTCGTGTAGTATTTAGTTTTAGCATATCTTCTATAATTGGTAACTTGATTTCTTGTTTTATTTCTCAGTGCTGTGAATATATCACTTTGCTGATTTTTGTTCCAGAGTTTAAACGCATTGTTGCGCTGTTTGATAAGTGCATTTAATGTTGCATCAAACCATGGAGTATTACCCCTCCGTTGGTCTCCTATACGTAACTCAGATTTATGTTGGGATGATTTTATTGCTGTTTTGATGTATTCATTAAAATTATTAAAGTTTTCATTGGCATTACTGGTGGTTTCGTGTGGAAAGTTGTGGGATTCTAAATATGCTTTTAACATGTTTTTATCGGTTTTGGTGTTGTTTGAAGAAGAATGTATTCTATTATTAGTGTGATGTTTCAAGCTGTTTTGGTAATCTAATATCAAAATGTTATGGTCACTTAGGCAGGTATCTATATTTGCAGTAGTTGAGGAGATATTTTGTCTGTTTGAGATGATATGGTCTATTAGAGAAGTAGAGGTATCTGTTACTCGTGTAGGATAGAATGTGTTACATATAAAACAGTTGTAAGAGTCTAGCGTGTTGATGTATTTAAGAGATGTGTTATTTTTTTGAAGAATGTCAATGTTGAAATCACCAAAAATAAGGGTATCATTTCTACAGTTATTTAAAATAGATTCAAGATACATTAAGAATTCGTTCATGTTTGAGGTAGGCTTTCTGTAGATAACATAGATATTTAACGGTTTAAAATTTCTATTGCGGATATTAATTCCTAGGAAGGAATTTTCACTACAATGTTTTTCAATAGTTGTAGCATTTAATGAATGGTGTGTGTAGAGAATCACCCCTCCTCCTCTTTCATTGGTGCGAGACGCAAATGCACTTTGGTAGCCGTCGATGTTGAAGAAGCACTCCTCACCATCTTCCAACCAGGTTTCGGATATTGCAAGTACGTGTACAGTCGGTGTGATGCTCTTTAAAGTTTCTTCAATCTCGTCAATTTTATTTCTGATACTTCTCGCGTTAAGATACATTATTCGAAGGCTATTTTTTTTTGGCTTATAATCTTCAATTTTCTCATATTTGTATTCATTTATGCTGGCCTGGGACCCGGATGCTGTAGTTACAGTTGAGTTAGCCATAGTCAACTCTCTCCATTGTGCGTAACATCATTATGGTACGGTAGGGGCAGTCCCTATCGTTTGATCTATGTTTTGGTGCCTCAATTTTGCCTTTGGCCATTTTAAAGCAGTTCCAGCAACGGAATTCTTCTTTTTGTTCCTTCTTTGTGCAGTCAGATGATTTGTGTTCGCCAGCACAGTGTAGACAACGATCTTTTGATTCAGTACATCTCGCGGCGAAGTGACCGTATCCCATGCATTTATAGCACTGCATGATTGGGCAGCTGTCTTCGACTCGGACTCGCTGGAAACCTATATTTATTCTTTCTTGTTTTAACATAGCCGAATGTACTTCTTTTTTGACGATCAGAATAACATTTCGTAGCCTATCGTTTTTCCTGCTGTTGGTGAATCTTTGAATTTTAATAGCTTCCTTATCATTTCCAGTGGCTTCGTAGATAGTATCATTTTGTTGCAAGATCATGTCTATTATTTCGGAATCTTGTGTTTCTTTTTCGATCCCCTTCAAGATAACATTAGGTCTAAGACGTTTGCCCTCATAAGCAACCAAGTTACCGTTGGTCAGCCCTGGAATTGCAGCTCTGATTTTATTAGCATCGTTGGAGGTCTGACACCTTGATGATAACCTTGTTGTCTTTAGCGGCAATAAGGGAATTAATGCCTACCTTGAGCTCAGATGGTTTGACATCCTGTCTTAATATGGCCTTGATGTCAGAGGTAGATCTTGTCTTATCGGTCGCACTGATAATGACCGCATGTGATGACCTTCCAAAAGCCGTGATTCCTGCATAGCTGTTTAAAGGGGGGTTATTCTGATGATAACCAGCTACTGGAGTGGTGGCCGTTTTATGCATCAGGGCCATTTTTTCCTTTAAGATATCTTTTTTAATTTCATCGTTTTTAGCATTCATATTTATGACGAGCGATTTGTTTTCTTCCATTATTTGTTTAAACTCATTAAGATTTTGGGTAATTTTTTTTGATAGCGGCCGGAGTATTTTCAATTCGCCCTTTATTAAATTTTTTTCAGCCACTAAGTGGGCTATAATATCGAATAATTCATCCATTCCTTCGATTATTTTTTCCTTTTGGCTAATGGATATTTTTCCTTTATTTTCTGTTAGTGTTGTTTTCACAGAATTTATTATGGTTCTTGAATTAATTAGTTCATTATTCACTAATTGGTCAGGTTCAATCGATATAGATTTCTTTTCTTCTTTATCTCTCTCATTTTCCGAATCGGACGATATAATATCCTCATCGTGTTCGTTTGGCGATCTTGGTGTCAAAAATGATTTCGTGAAAGGGTATGAATTTTCATTTCTCGGTGTTTTATTATCTTTTTCCATTTTAGAATATTAATCAAATTATTTTTGTTATTTAAACGCCTAGTGCCATCTGTTAAACAAAAGCGGTAATTAATTAATTATGTATTATCATCTGTTGACAGGTAGTGGAACGTTTTTATTAATTTTTTCGTTTAATGCTTGTAGGTTGTTGTATACCGCCATCTATGGACTAGTAGTGATGAGGGTTTTTAGTTTTGTAGATAGGTGGTGCTGTTATTATTTACAATTTATTTTAGTAAATATAACAAAAAATTATTTTGGATTCAATTTTAATTAAATTTCTCAAAATTAAAATGGAGTTCTACGAATTAAACACAAAAACAATTAATATACTAGAAAATAGGTTGGTATCGCTTGAGATATTTAAAAAATATCAACAACAAAACATCAGATCCCGCGATGTATCCCCTTTTGGATCAAAGTAACACATTTTTTCTTTGCTCAACGAATCACTTCAATTTGGGAGGCGGGAATGGGTACCACCGCCCCGGGAACCTTTATTGGATAACCAACACCTCTGCCATAGGTCACCTCAAGTGGTTCGCTACGTTTGATGATTTAGCAGGGGTGCCCGGGTTCATGGGGTGAGGTTTGTTTAGGTCTTGAAGGCGGATGACAAGGACATACTGAACCCCGGATCTACCCACCCCTTAAACCCTTTTCCTTCTCAGAACTCTCCTCTCCTTCCTTTCCTAAAAAAAGCCCTCCACACAGCATCCCCAAAGATGACATAGGCCCTCAGGGAAATTATTTTCCTCAGGGCCTCCTGTGTAGAGCTCTTTAAAAAAAAAAAAAACACGGCGATCTGTAAAAAAAATATTATTTTCAAACAATTTACTTCATATTTTTGACAACGTTACCCCTTCAGGAGAAAACTAGGTCACTTTTACGATGCTCGACGAATAACGGTGCTGTTTAATCTGGAATTAATTAAAACTATGTAATTTTATTTAACAATTCGATCGAGCGTGCCTATCTCGTAAAATGAATTGTAAATCACGCATTATTTTTTACGCTCAACGATATTTTGTTCTACGCCTGGGCTTAATTATAATTCAAAACGGTCTTTTAATTATGTGACGAGATTATCTTTTAATTTTTCATAATATATCCTACTTATAAAGAAATAAAACTGTTTTCAATTTAAAAAATAATTACACGAGGCCTATCTGATACCCACTTACGAAAAATGTATTATATGCCTACACACTTTATTTAAATCATTAAAAAATACTTTTGTGTTTGGTTGGACACGGTTCTAGCTTCACTTTACCTTGTTGTTTTTACATTAGCTCCACACACAGGCCCTGGAGAAAATATTACCCTTCATTAACCTACGTGTCATCACACTAAACACTATGTCATCTTTCGGGATTCTGAGTGGAAGGTCTTTTTAAGGAAAGGAAGGAGAGGAAATTCTGGGAAGGAAGCAGGAATGAAGGGTGGAGAGGAATCTGGGGTTCAATGTGTCCAGGTCATTCAAAACCTAGACACCCCAAGAACCCCAGCACCCCTGCTAAGTCACCAAACGTAGCGAACCACTCGGGGTGATCTATGGCAGAGGTGTTGGTTATCCAATAAATTGTTCCCGGGGTGGCGCGCGGTACCCATTCCCGCCTCACAAATTGTTCCCGGGGTGGCGCGTGGTACCCATTCCCACCTCACAAATTGTTCCCGGTGTGGCGCGCGGTACCCATTCCCGCCTCACAAATTGTTCCCGGGGTGGCGCTCGGTACCCATTTCCGCCTCACAAATTGTTCCCGGGGTGGCGCGCGGTACCCATTCCCGCCTCACAAATTGTTCCCGGGGTGGCGCTCGGTACCCATTTCCGCCTCACAAATTGTTCCCGGGATGGCGCGCGGTACCCATTCCCGCCTCACAAATTGTTCCCGGGGTGGCGCTCGGTACCCATTTCCGCCTCACAAATTGTTCCCGGGGTGGCGCGCGGTACCCATTCCCGCCTCACAAATTGTTCCCGGGGTGGCGCGCGGTACCCATTCCCGCCTCACAAATTTTTTTGAGGTGTGAGGTGTCTTAGTTTGCAAAGATTTCTCCTTACGTATCTATTATATTTATTTACCGATATCAGATTTTAAGGTTGATCTTGTTTATATAATTTAAAGAAAAATGTTTAAATATGACATTTTAGAACATATCTAAATGTGCATAACTATATGCTTCTAGTTGGTCATAATAATTCATTTCATAAGATTCTAACTACATTTTCTTAATGCCATTCCATGGTAGGGCCACGTTCTAATTAAATATTTTTCTTTAAAATATGTTAAACTAAAATACTTTACATACGATTGAGCCTCAAAATCAGAAATTGTTGAAAAGATTATGAGAATTCGTCTTTGCACACTTTGACACTTCAAAACATTGTATGGCGAAGTTAGAACATTACCTAAATAAATAAACTGCGCCTCGTAAAAACGATCAACTGTCATGTCACACAAACCAAAGCCAATTGCAAAAGGTTAAAAGTGATGTCAGACCTTGCAGCGGTAGCTACTGCTAGCTTGAAACAATCTTCGCAAAAATCGAGCCGCTCGTTTAGGTGCGGGCTTCTAGCCACGGGCTTACGCCACCTTCGGTAGAACGTTCGGCAGATTTCCGAACGCTTCAGTTGTTTCGGGATAGGGATGCCGAAAGTGAAAAAAATATCGATATATCGATGTATCGATATTTATTAAAATATCAATATCACGTCGATATATCGAGGAAAAAATATCGATGTATCGATATATCGATCAAATTTTCAAAAGATTTTGCGTTTTAAAAATAATAATGAATTCAGCTCAATATTACCAATAGTATTTTTAATACACAATGTGCATTATTTAAAATCTCAAAAAAAAATGAAGGTATTTTTATCAGTATTCATTTTTATTAGGTAATAATTACAAAAATATCAAAAACTAAAAAGCTGTCTTCTAACTTGTATGTAAACTTATATGTGTTTGGAACAAGGCATAGTCAATAATCATTGTCAATTGGGAACCAACACATAGGAGTGGCTAAGAAAAAAATGGCGAAAAATAGCATACATTTCTATGTATGTACCTACACATATGATATAGTATTAGTGATCACAAATACCAATGCAAAGACAATAGATTTGTAAGCTATTAATAGTTAAAATTTCAACAGTCAGATATCATGAACCAATTACTTTTACTTTTTTCCGTTCGTTCCTATTCGGTTTTGGATTCTAGTGACTTTAGTTAGATAAATAAATAAAAATATCGTATTTGCTACAAATTTTTGATATTGGGTATTTTGTATCGATATATCGGGTCAAAATATATCGGCTAAAAATATCGATGTATTGAATCAAAAATATCGATACATCGATATAACGATACTTTTTCAACAAGCCTATTTCGGGAACGGCGTACAGGTTGCAGCTTTTGGATCGGGCCGCTGAGTGTTGGGACCCTTCATACTACGTAATGTGAGAGTATCTTTTATTTAGATCGAGATAGTATTTTGTAGTTTTAGAGATTTACTGATATAAATATGTTCAGATTTCATTCTTTACAGGCGCCCTACAGTAATAATTCTCTATTCTTTTACAATATCATAATCCTAACAGAGAACATATTCATTCACAGCTGGAACGGGTTTACTCGTATCCAGACACCCCTAATTTTTATAATTTAGAGTTTCATGCTATATACCTGATTATTACCCAATGGGGAGGGGTTTTACAATAAAATCGTATTTGTTATAATTTAACGGAATTTTATTATGCATCTCTAACCTACCCACTTGTTTTACAGCCTGTGTACCTTGCTTACTAGCGTTCATTATTGCATTATCCTAAATGAGCTTACTTATTGTGATTTTACATGCATATAGCGTTTACCGGTATGGAGATTGTATTGTCAGAATCGTAAGGTAATCAATCCAGGTAAGATATTCGTCACAACCTTGTAAAATAAATGAACACTTTGAACTTGATGTTGAATCCGTCAAACAAGTATCTACGGAAATACCACACAGATGGTTCTGAAAATTATTTTGTTTATAGAAATAACCATAAGAAATGTTTTTACAATCAAAGGTCATTTTTAAAAAAAAATTCAGTTAGAACCTTATCCAATAGAAGTAACGAGTAGTTTTGCTTTTGATCATAAATCAATTCTCATAAAATAATGAACAAAAAAAAATATTATTCTTTCAAGGAATTATGATTTTTTGTTTATTAATTGATTGCTTTGAACTTAGCAGAATGTTGTCAGTAATACCTGTATTTTATATCAGATTTTAGACGTTTTGACTCTTTTCCACAAAAAATTATAAATGGATTTCAAAAGATTGTTCTTTTATCTAGCATTCGTATGTTTTAAATTTTGAAAAAAAATGTTTATTTTTAGTATAATAAGGTTATACCATAGGTCGTTGGCAGATTTGTTAAATTTTCAAAAAAGATTTCAAGAAAGACGGCCGGCGTAGTGCAGCGGTAAGGCGCTTGACTCGCATTCCGAAGGTCGCGGGATCGAATCCCGGCGTGGCAAATAAATTTTATTGGATTAATTTGTGTATTTCACAATTTATTCATTTAAAATAATATATAGTATATTTGCGGCACGTTCCAGAGTGGAAGATACTCTCAGTATCGCCCTGGTGTAAGACCACCATTTAGAATTGAAAAGTTGCCTGAAATGGCTTTAGCCGTGTTTGGTGACCAGATCTGAATAGCCAGGTACTTCCCCACCTTCCTCTTCCCTACCTCCTTCCCTCCTCACTACCTTCAGCCTCACAACATACCCCATTTGAGGATGCCATAGTCTCACTGGCTCCAGACGGGAGCAGTTGGGACTCTTGTGCGGTATTAATGTAAAAAAAAAAAAATTATACCACACCCATTTCAAATCATATAATCATCCAGTAAAATAAATCAATATATTATCTGGAAAAGGCATGTTTTATAATTTTAATTATAGTTTGTATAAAACATTCAAAAATATATACGTACATGTGTTTCTTGACAAACATTGGTCCGTTAGTGTATTTATTTGCACACTTACAAACTAATATATTTCAGATTTTTTTAACGTTCTTATTTAACTTAGACATTATTGAAAAATGATAAATACTTAAAATCATAAAATAATTACAAAAAGTACATTATTTTAATAGTTTTATCATCACGCCTTTCAGTATTTTTGGATGTAGGTATAAATTAAAGCAAATTTGAATGAGATAAAATCGATATTGAGTTATAATTTTAAAAAGCTGGTAGGGAGAATAATTAATCTTTCTTATTGTAACCATTGCAGCTGCAAGATCGTAAGAACAACTTTCGACAAAATGTGGATTTTCGTCCGCTGGCTGGTTAAACGCTCTTAATGTTGATTATGAAATTAATTAATGCAATAAAATTGCTAAAAATAATTACCCAAACAAGTTGTAGATAAAATTGAATTTATATTCAGATATACAGAATTATTAATTCGCTTTCTCTTATTATCTAGTCAACCCAATTAATCGGTATCAAACAATATTTTTTCATCACGGTAAATCGATTTGACTTTTCACTTATCAATGTTGTGACTTGTAATTGGATTAAACAATTAAAACAAATTAAAAGCACATCCCATATTTTTACTGACGTTTTTATTCGATTAGCAAATATGGGGTGAATGGACCTACTTGACTTACTTTTTCCAGTAATTCTTGATGTTATTTGTGAGGTAAAAAAATAGATGAAGTTTTGGTCTCCGGTGACTTATTTGATGTTTTTGAAGTTAAAACTTCTTTAGCACTGTTGTGATTTGAAACTCGATGAAACGAAAAAGCTACACTAAAAAGAGACAATCGCATACAGACAGGGTAGGATTAAGCCTGCGAGAGAATGAGATAGAACAATAGGTCTCCTCTTTGTGTAGTGCTTCGAAGCCTCCCCACTCTTGTCTATTTTGTTTTCTGAAGGTTTCACTTCTACCGCGTGTGAACTGCACTCTTGTATTTTTTCTTTAAAATCAAATAAAAAACTTCTCCACATGTCGACACTGGTCACACAGTATAGTTTAATTTAGTACATACCAACCCCTCACCCCGCTCCTAACTGTTCAATACCTACTTATTTTTTATGTTGATAAAAAAACATCAAATATGTCACCGGAAACCAAAATTTCATTTACTTCAAATAATGTCAACAATCACTGATACGTCAAGATAAGTTAAAACAAATTAAGTGCAATAAAGACTAAAATCCAACGTAATCGTAAAATAATAGTAGATACGCAAAAAATACCTGAAACCAACTGTTTATTGAAAATTTCAAAAAAAATGTATTCTTTCTTCAAATTTAGCAAATTCACTTTGTGGCACCATTTTATTAATGAAATAATTAAAAACACTTTGTTTTTACCACAATAAACTTTATTTAAAAGTCAACATGTTTCAAGAACGATGTTCTCTTCATCAGGACATAAAATGTACTAAAAATGTACTACATAAAAGTACATTTTATGTCCTGATGAAGAGAACATCGTTCTTGAAACATGTTGACTTTTAAATAAAGTTTATTGTGGTAAAAACAAAGTGTTTTTAATTATTTCATTAATAAAAATGTATTCGTTTTAAGTGAACCGTGTTCTTATGATTTCAAAGAAATAATCAACAATTCGGTTTTTTGTTTAATTTAATGAAGTTTAAAATTGAAGTGCGTATTCAATATACATTGATTAATTTTTGGGTTACTATGCCGCGTTGCGCTTCCTCCTTCTGTTGTACTACGGTGTTGCGATTTGCATCCAGATTTGACATTTGCCATTTGAAATTTGATGTACACTGTACCTGTACACTGTACCCAAATACTGCACTCAGATTTGATTGGATTTTACATCCATTTGACATTTGATGTACAATGTAAACTGTACCCCAATACTGCACTCTGCTAATCAGAGCTTTTGAGACGATGGTATTCCTAATTAATGTATGTGGTGACTCTAAGGCCATTTCAAGCAATTTTTCGACTCTGAGCGGTGGTCTTTCATCAAGGAGATACTGAGAGTATCTATCAGTCTCCAACTCTGACAAACAAAATAACATTGAGTTGGCAAATGACATCATTATATCCAGACCCAAATCCCAAAAGGTGACTTCTCTCTTGAATGGGATTGTAGCACGCAAGCTACCAGTTCAAGGGCGGTGATAGGGCAAAATAGGTCATTACCCTACGGATTTGTGCCATCCTAAATAAATTCCTTCCTTCCTTCTGTACCTCAATTGGGAATGATATCGTCTTACTAGCTCTAATTAGCAGAGTTCAATATTGGGGTACAGTGTACATCATGAAGGCAAATATCAAATCAGAGATGCAAACTGTAACACAATAGTACAAAAGGAGGAAGCGCAACACGGCATAAAAACCCAAAAATTAATCCACCGTATATTGTTCACAATACTTTTATGTGAAAAGTAAATAAAAAAAAATCATTCAATCTGAAATAAATGTATTTGATCTACACTCTAAGGTACCGCCTTAGTTACTTAACTTTAAAAAGAAATTTCTTTGATATGATTTTTTCTGTTGTTTTAATTTAGCGTTGTCATTTATCCAGTTCGTACCTCGCCCTAACCACATAACCTTGCTGGAAAAGTATGTGAAATTTGGGACAATGGTAAGAAAAATAGCAAAATCGAGTGCATTTGTTTTTGAAAAACAGAAGAAGAATTAGGACTTCCTTGGAAGAAAGTTGCTGGTGTTTTTCGTGTACATAATCTCGTTTTTTTTTAAATTAAAAATAAGGTACTTGACCGTCTTGAAAGTAAACAATATCATTTTATGGCAATAATTACCTTAAGGATTTGCGGTGGAACTATATTGTGATTGTTTTGTGTGCTCCTTCACAGAGGTACAGTGGTAAGTGATTGGTTATCATTTTTCTCTGTATCCCTAGTTTTTCCTACATATTATCACTCAATTTCGAGCACAATTTCGCCTCGTGTCATTTTCAGTGTTTAGAGTCCGTCCAAGTGCTTCTGAAGTAATTCTTAAGCACTTTTGGATGCAATACAGTACAATACGTCAATCAATAAAAACGACAATAATTCCTATATTTGGCATTCATACTCGTATCATTTGATTTAAGCCTGCTAATAAGGCATTTTCTTTATGGAAGCCGACAAAATTCAAACGTTATTTGTTAAAACAATAATCAATCCAACACATTTAATATACCTATGTAGTTTTCTCGCCATTAAATTAACTCTGTCTGCATATCCACTCCTAAGTAATTTAAAAGCAGTGGCGGTTTTCTCTAAAGTGAGTTTGTGAACACCTATTTTAAAAAAGTGAGTTTGCAGTGGATTACCCATTTCAAAAATATAAGATAATAAAACTTTGTGATATAATTTTGACAACTCTTTAAACAGTGCGCCATTCATATTCTAGGTTAAAAAATAACTTGTGTTAATACTGCCCAAGAGCGAGTCCGAAATTATTCCCATACGTGCGTTATGAATTCAGCGACTTTTTCTATAGTTCTAAGAAATAGTTATACAAAACACATCGGTGGCGCTTCACCGGTAGGTACATCTGCAAGCGTTCAAATCTTAGGAATCTTTAGCTACCCGAGTGCTCAGCGACTGTAATAAATTTTGTAAAACCCAAATTTATACGGATTAGTATTTTGCAAGAAACAATAGAATTTTTTTGTGATTACCGTATTTTAAGTATTGAGGTTATAATAAATTCCTTAATGATTTTGTGTTGTTGTTGCTATTTTTTTATAACCTACGACAGTTGACACAATCATGTAGATCTCCCTTCCTCCTCCCAACCTTTTACTCATGTACCTATGTTCTGACAAGATGTGCCAATATTACCTACATATGACAATTGGAACAATAACTCAAGGAGTCGATAAAAAAAACCCGAGCAATAACCAACTTCTATATTAATCTCAAGTGCTTTAGTACAGAATGCGTTAAAGAAGCCTCGGTGCAATGATCATCTCCATAGTGATCTCTCAGTTTGTTTAATTAGAATCTATGCAATTTTCGACCCCTATGGTGATATCTCTGTGATTTTAATATTGATTCTTACGGAAACTTATGCAGTGATTAATCCGGTGATCTCTCAGCGCCATAACATCGATTATATTGCACTTGGAACACTGTACACCGATCTGGACTCCTATTTACCAAGCCCATATTGAAAAAATAGAAAGAATTCAAACAAAAATTTTCAAACACATAAATTATAAACTTAACTTACACTTCTCAAATTATACCTTATATTCACAAGTTCAACTCGCTCCAAACACGACGTCTAAATTTCGATCAAATCCTATTGTTTAAAATTCTAAATAACGGCCTGGACTCACCAGAGCTCACCAATTTAATAATTTTTCGTATTCAGTCAAGATCAACCCCACAAATCGGTTTATTTTATTTGCCCTTGTGTAGAACAAATATTAGAAAAAAATCCCCAATTCCTCGTGTATGTGCACAATATAATACAAAATTTCACAGAATTGACATATGAGAGTATGGAATGTATAGGAGCATTTCCTATCTTTTTCCTATATTCCTCGTTCTCTACCCCCCAAAATTAATTTTATGATAATAAAACTTCTTTGCCAATTAACTTTAGCATAAGAAACTTCTGTGGCTTGACTTCAGTTCACTTTATATTGTATATTATCACTGTTTGGTTTTGAAATAATGACAATATGCACAGTTCTTACCAGAATGTCATTTTTCCTTCCTATCATTCCCAACCAATGTCACCATGGTGAAACAAAACAAGAAAAAATAACAACCAAGACTGTACAAGGAGATGGCCTGAAATTTTGCAACCAACTAGTTGTGTTTTGGTGTTTCGCCCTTCGTATTTTGGTAAGTGCCTTTGGTGTCCCTTGTCCTTACATTCCAATTATTTACCAATACATTCATTCATCCAACTTCAGAAACATTTTCGTTTTTGTTTGCCTTCACAGTCCATTTTCGCCAGTTGCATTTGAGGCTGTAAGTTCGAAACAGTCTCGGATGCAACAATCACTGTAATTATGTAAAAGCTGTTTCTTACAAATAAATAAATAAATATTACGAAAACCTTGTGACCAACCTTGTGTTATCCCTCGGTACCAACATATCGAATCTTCGATGAGAATCGATGAAATTCTTTTAGATCTAGGGTACAAAAAATACAATCGTTAGGGAAATGACAAATATAAAATTTAGGAATGAGGGGTTTTTTTTAATCTCCGATTAAACTCCCTATAAAATAGAATACGAACCGCCACTGTTCAAAGTAATCAAATCCGATATTAGGAACCCACGAGTCACTGGCCGGGTAATAAAATACAGTTGTTTTATCTGAGCAGTCAGCGGAGCACAGAAAACTCTATTTCAGAGCAACTTTTGTCTTAATTTATTCCTCGCGTATGATCTTCGTGGTACACAAGCTGATAATTTTATATCAAAGCCACCGGTATAATTATTCTGCTTCTAAATAGGGATTCTATTCAATATTACTCACATGTCTTTTGGATCAAGAACAAATTGTACCAGTCTGAAGAAGTCGTAATTGGCTGATACCAGTAACAGTTAAAAAATTAAAAATGAATGGAAAATAGTTTTTAATTGTTTAATTTATCTTATTTTGTTCTGGACTCCATGATTAAAAAGGATGGCTTTACTTATTTAATACAATAACATAATATTTTAAAATATCATTTGATAATGCGGGTCTACCTGGGTGCTTTACCCGTGCTAAAGCACCCACTTTACAAATTAATAAAACTCAATTAAAAATCATTTGATGTAGTAAAATTTATTTGAAATGGTTTCGTTTTTTACGTAATATGCTTAATCTTTTTACGATATTAATTTTTTGTAATACCTATTGCTTTTTTGTTCTTTAATCCATCTTTTAGTTTTGTATCTAAAATGATTTATTCCCTCATTTTTTGTATCGATAAGATCTTTAAAGTGAAACTTCTTTACCCCCTTGCGATTTGAAATTCGCATGACACGAAAATGACGCATAGTACCTACGAAGTGTCAAACTGCGCTCATTGACGGTTTTGATTATGACCTCACTTTTCAAGGTTCCTCAAGTAAATGGAACAGGCCCTAGTATGCTTCCTTGCGGAACTCCGTATGTTTTTCGCAGTGGCATCCTATTATGGTGATTAATATTAACATGTTGTATTCCGTTCCTTGTATAAATTTTCATTAGCTGGAGTTCCTTGCCTTTGACACCAATGTTTTTTTTTTTTAAGAGTTTTGTGGCAGATTGAACAAAGCCTGTAGCTAAATCTAGATACTCGTTTATCGCTATGCATTTATGCTCTTGATCAAGGTTGCGATGTACCTATATAATCTTTTTTTTTTTACATGAGCTCCACACAGGAGGCCCTGAGGAAAATAATTTCCCTCAGGGCCTATGTCATCTTTGGGGATGCTGTGTGGAGGGGTTTTGGGGGAAAGGAAGGAGAGGAGAGTTCTGAGAAGGAAAAGGGAAATCTATATAATTACACATGGCAATGCTTCTTTTGTGCTTCTTTTTTCTCTAAATCATTGTTGTTTAATTTAACAACGGACATCCCGAGCCACACAATCTCGTAATATTAAAATAAATGGACATTTATAACATACGTCTATGTCTTATGGGAATCTAACTCCCTTTCCTCTACACTCCAAACGCATATTCAAGTGCATTTTGCTACATAATTAATAACCATTTTGCTATTTAAGTCGTAAATTACCACCTGATTCACATAATAGAAATGATTATCAATGCGATAATTAACAGAAACTCTACAAGCATGTAGCACGGGCCCACGGGCCGAATGCGGTCCCAGCCGTATTTCCATGCGGCACGCAGATCTCAGTCAATAAACTTCGGATGCGTCGAACATCGGGATTTAGTATTTTTGCTGTAATATTAATTTAAATTCTGATGATATTCGTGTGCCAAATATTTAACGTCACTATGAACAACATGAATCAAAATATGATAATCACGAAGAATTAATCAGAAAAGAGAGATTGAAATAGTGAGGATTGAAAAAGTTTCATATTTACTACAATATAACAAGAAAATTAAGCCTTGTCGGAGTAGCTCGAAACTTTTACCGAAAGTGATTTTGTTAAGGAAAGCTTAATTAACTCTGCCTCAGCCAAAGGTAGACTCCAAGATCACTATCCGTCTTATATCTACTTAAATACATGAAATATATTTTTAGTATTTTACTTAAATACATGAAATATATTTGGCAATTCAGGTCTGGTCACCAAACAGGGGCTAAAGCCATTTCAAGCAACTTTTAACTTCTGAACGGTAGTCTTACACCAGGGCGATACTAAGAGTATTTTCCACTCTGAAACGTGCCGCAAACATACCATTTATTATTTTTAAATGAATTCATTGCGAAATTACACCAATTAATCAAATAAAATTTATTTGCGCACGCCGGGATTCGATCCCGCGATCTTTGGTCTGGGAGTCAAGAATCTTACCCCTAGACCACGGCGGCCGTCGTATTATAATAAATATAATCACGTTATTGTGTCATATTTAACCCAACATGTGGCAAGTAACAATATGTTTGCAGTTCCCAAATCTTAATTCAAACCAAAGACATTTAAATGTAAGAGATCGGCAGTTTTTATCGTTTCTACCGGCAGTTTTTAACTGGGTGGGACTGTGATTCCAATATTGTTAACCAATATTACTGCACACTAGGACCATTAGACAGTAGTCCGCCGACAGCCGGGCGGCCATCATAACATATATCTTATATTTCAATAACCTTGATTCTAACGTTGTTCGTAAATGGAAAAATCAACGGTTTCGTGGCGTTATTGTAAAAAATGAACTAAATGATATATTAAAAATTTATCATACACTTTGCATTACACACCAAAAAGTTTTGTTTACGAAGGTAATAAAAATTTAGAATATGTGAACACCCATCAAGAGAATTATTAATTTTACCAGGCAAAAAGGCTAAAATCAGCGGTTTGACAGTTCTCGAATTAGCAAGCGAATATTCCAAATTGTCCCATTGCACTAAGTAACGTTGCTGACTTTCCTGATCCAAGGTTCTTGTTCTGTGACTTAAAAGAGGTTCCATGACAGTTGATCCGGCGACATTTGGTCCGGCGACAGTTGGTCCGGCGACATTTGATCCGGCCGACATTTGATCCGGCCGACACTTGATCCGGCGGACAGTTGATCCGGGGGACATTTGATCTGGTGACAATTGGTCCGGCCTGATCCTTTAGAAGATTTTTTCGTCAAGTAAGTATGAAAAGAGGATATACGGCCGTACAACCAAAGTCGAAGTACTTATATCTGAAGGCATCTACAGTAAAAATCCGCTGTAAAAATATTTTTACTAACAATAATTTCGACTCTCCGAAGAAGCATGCGGCAATACAAAATTCGACATACTTATATGTGCAGTCGGTTTAACAAAAAACCGTATAAGATTCCTCCTTGCGTATAACTTTTTTATCTGAAAATTACACTTGAGTCCCAACCACTTGGGTTGACCTATGGCAGGAATGTTGGTTATCCATGGTTCCCGGGGCGACGGTAAACATATTCTCCTCCTAAATCTTAAGTAGATGTTGCACATATAAGAATGTGGTATTTTGCTATTCGTCAGTATTCATTCAGAATTGAAACGTTACTTGAAATGGCTTTAGGCGTATTTGGTGACTAGATCTGAATAGCCAGGAAACTTTTTCACATATCCTTCTCCTCTCCACTATCTTCTGCCTCACAACATATCAAAATTAGGAATGCCATAGTCTCACTGGCTCCAGACGGTTTCGAGCAGTTGGGACTCTTGTGTTATGATAAAAGTTCTAAAAAATAAAAATAAAAATATAAAAAAATTTATATCATATGATTTTTTTAATTTGTTCGCTGGTGTACAGTGTATGTAGGATAAGTCGGATTACTTGAAATGACATGACTAGATCTGAATAGCCAGCTACGTTTTCCACATCTCCTTCCCCGCCCCACTACCCTCAGTATCACACCATACCAAAATTGGGGATGCCATTGGCACTCACTGGCTCGAGACGATTGAGAGCAGTTGGGACTCTGGTGTAGTTTTCAAATAAAAAAGTTATACGCAAGTAGGAATCTTTAAAGGTTTTTTTATTAAACCGACTGCACATACAAGTATGTCGTATTTTGTATTGCCGCATGCTTCTTCGGAGAGTCGAAATTATTGTTAGTAAAAATAATTTTACAGCGGATTTTCACTCAAGATGCCTTCAGATATAAGTACATGGACTTTGGTTGTAGGGCCGTATATCCTCTTTACACACTTACTTGAAGAAAAAATCTTCTTAAGGATCAGGCCGGACCAATTGTCGCCGGATCAAATGTCCGCCGGATCAACTGTCCGCCGGATCAAGTGTCGGCCGGACCAAATATCGGCTGGATCAAATGTCACCGGACCAACTGTCGCCGGATCAAATCAAAAGAAGATATATAACTATTACATCTTATATATAAAAATCTCGTGTGTTTGTTGTCGCACTTCTCCGAAACGGCTCAACCGATTTTTATGAAAATTTTTATGTGTATTTAGCAGGTATGAGAATTGGTCGTAAAGTGTATTTCATACCGCTATGTGATTAGGGTGTCCCTATCCTGTAAAAAAATAGGTTCCGTATGTTAAAGTCTGCAAATATCGGAAAGCAATCGATGGATTGACTCAAAGTTTTTACAGAATATTGCATTTTAGCAGAAGATTGTTTCTATAAACACACTCTGTAGTTATGAAATTTGTAAAAAATTGCAATAAGTGGCGCGCGAGTTGTTTGAAAAATGAGTGAATTTAATGTATTTGAGCGGTAGGGTGGGTAGGCGGGAGGGGGAGTGGAATCCGGGAGGGGCGGAGGGGAATGAAGGGGCGGAAGACTCGCTGGAGGGAGAGCGAAAGGCGGGAAAAGTGGGGAGCGGGGGAGTTCGCGGGATGGTTGGAAGCGGAAAAGGGGAGGGGAAGAGGGAAGTAAGGTGGAGGGGAAACGCGTGAGGGAAAGAGGAGGCGGAAGGGGAACGGGGACGAATTGAAAAGGACACGCAGGGAGAAAAAATATCTTTATTTAAGTGGCATTGCAACACATGCCGGGTTCAGCTGGTATATATATATATAACAAACAATCATCAAAACACTGGTTTGTTGGTGATTCAGTATGGCTGCAAGATTTATCGTTAATGGTTAATAAAACCAAACACTTATCCGATACGTTTTAAGATTTTCACAGCCAAAAGCATTTTCGTTATTTGTTTTTGGGGTGTTATGAAACGAGGTTTTCAGATTTCAAGTCTTCGAAAGACAAGTTTTCTTCGTTTCCTTCGATTTTTTTAAATATAATCAGTAGCTAATCACATGTAAATGGAAATAAACGAGATCCAGTGGGATGTTAATTTAAATACGGTAATGTTGGAGTGCCTGAATTTTACAAATTAATATCTGCCAGCCAAGTTTGAAAATGACTGCTAACGAGATTTCCCCCGAATTACGAATTAATTTTACTGTTATTACTTTAAAAAATAAACCTATGTTTCTATAAATACTTGAAGTATAATATGTTTTTACGCGGCTCTCATTAATTTAGACCTAATTATTTGGCCCTTGAGAGCTCGACATGCTTGCTGTGCAATATTTACGATGTCCTCACAGTATTAAATACTTTAACGCCGGAACGGCGCGCAACCCGATTCAGCATGTTGAATAATTGTGAGGAGAATACTTATTTGGCTTAAGCCTTAATTCCTAGTTCTGCATTTAATTAATATGGCACTTAAATTCTTGATTTGAGCATCTTTACAACTCAATGCATGTAGCTGTGTTTATGGTTGTTCACTGGTTTCCCTTCTGCAATAGTAGATCTGGGGTCTAGACCTGCGTAAATGGTAATATATTTCAATTAATATACAATAAATTTAGAGATCTGTAAACACACACAGATAAGTAAAAAGACTTCATCGGGCAAATCAGATTTAAAGATAAAATCAACTGAGCAATTTAATGTATTTTAATTAAGCTTTTGGCTTTGATCGCTTTTTCACTCTACTTTATTTTTTTATTGATTATCTTAACAGGTACAGGTTGGGTATCATAAAGCTTAAATGACAGTTTTTATTTTCATACTTAATTCAAGTTATATTAAGAACGTTAATTTGATGAGCAAGCAGCAGTAAAGACCGATAAACAGTAATTAGTATTCGTACATTAATATAATTTTGTGTACAGTTCACGCCAAACTTTAATGCCGGCGTTAGCTTGATACGATCTATTCTCGCCCAGTTACTAACTTTAAAATTGACGTAAACGAAAGATAAATTTCGTAAAAACTTAAGTGCGACAGAAAAAGGCGTGGAGAGGTAAGCCGAAAAACTCTATTTCTACGATTTCTACGTCAGGCTGGTATTAAAGTTTGGCGTAAATTAAATCCAACGTGTTTCAGGAACTTGATATTCAAATTAAGACCATAAAAAGTACTTTCTTTAGGAGTATAATAATACAAAATTGGGATGCAGAGTTTTTTTAAATTATTATTATATTTTTATTTATTTTAACATCCTCGCTTTGGGGCTTTTACTTAACATAACATATAAGACATAGACTACAACATGAAAAATTAGAAATGAGTAAGTAAGAAAGAACCATGAGCGAGTAAAACAGCAAAGAATAGTATTAGAACATGTGTAAGTAATAAAACAAAATAAAAAGTTATTTTAGATGAAGATGTGGTACACAATAAATGCATAAGTGTAGGCACGTAGTGAGTAAAGAATATTATTATGTCTATGAACCAAATAGTCATTTATAAGATAATAACTTTTTAAAATGATTTTTTTATGATAAACTAATTAAGTTTCATTAAATATCTATATACATGTATAAACTAATTATACATAGATATTTGTTTGATGTATGTACTACAATGTAAACAAAATCAAAAGAAAGAAAAAAACAATAAGTAGTTGTTACCTATAAGGTTTGCATCAAGAGAATAGATTCGGCCTATTTGATTTTATATGTTTTCATGGTACAGTTGAAAATATCTACATCACATCAAGGTATTGAGTGCTTTGCAGACACGTCCGATTAATGCTTAGATTTACAATCAATCCTTTGAAAATTTCGATCACAAATTCAATTTTATTTTTTATATTTTTATATTGTTTTTATTATTGTTTTTATTTCTTACTAGAGCAATCCCGATGAGTTAAAGAACTCATTGTAGGACAGGAGGAACATATAAATCATGGGTGGGAGGAAATAGTTAAATTTTTACATATTTAGATGTTAAAAATATAAGTTTCACGTACAATATAGACGAAATAATAAAAGGCAGGTTGAGTAGAACAAACAACAATGGAAAACAATTAAAGAAAAAAGGAAGTGGGTTATACAGATGTGGATGATTACAACTAAATGGAAAAAAGGAAGTGGGTTATACAGATGTGGATGATTACAACTAAATGGAAAAAAGGAAGTGGGTTATACAGATGTGGATGATTACAACTAAATGGAAAAGAAAAGGAGAGAAAAGAACCAGGACAATTGAACATGACAAGAAAATTACAAAGTTTCATCCTTAAACATACTTAAAAAATATTCTTTTAAAGTATTACTATGAATTTTTTTTATTTTGCTGGATTCCCTTGTATATATCTGGTAGCGAATTATTTAGTGTATAGACAACTTAGTTCAGAGATTTTATCCCATATTTTGTAGTGTGTGTTTAAGGTATGCGGATTTTATTGCTATTTCGATTATTGTGAGTGTGGATGTCTTGATTGTAAAGTGATGTGATGTGAGTGTGAGTTGATTTAGGAAGAAGTGTGATTGGAAGAATACCGGAAACTGAATAGATATCTCTGACATGAGTGTCCCATGGACGTCCAAAAACATTTCTGAGAGCTCGGTTTTGAACCACCTGCAGATCAGCTATTTCTTTGAGGCAAATCCCCAGATTCAGCAGAGATAAGAAAGGTGTGAATGTACCATGGCGTAGTACACTGATGTTAGTAAAGGAACGGGTAGTAATCCTTGGAGTCTATAAAGTACACCAGTTATAGGTGTAATTTTCTCTTTTACATGATTTATGTGGAGATCCCACGAAAGTTTCTTATGTGTGCTTTCAAAGTTTATTTTAAAAGTGGCAGGTGAGTGTATTCAAGGCTGCTTATTCAAACAGGTTAATTACTTTATATGTATTTATTTCAGAATTTTATTCAAATAAAGTATTATTTAATTTTTAAAAGAAAAATTCTCTTTTTATAACTTTTGAATGTAATTGAATTTTCATTTAGACTTTTATAAAAAAAAGTCAATAGTTCCATATGAATAAAATCGGATATATTTATCCGTGACGCTATCCGGGTTACAAACCAATTCTTAGAATGATTGTTTCCAATTGGTTTCTATTTGGGAGGCGGAAATAGGTACCGCCGCCCCGAGAACCTTTATTGGATAACCAATACCTCTGCCATAGGTCACCCCAAGTGGTTCTTTGCGTTTGGTGATTTAGCAAGGGTGCCCGGGTTCATGGGATGAGGTTTTTCTAGGTCTTGGAGGCGGATGACCAGGACCCACTGAACCCCAGATTCCTACCCACCCCTTAAACCCTTTTCCTTACCAGAACTCTCCTCTCCTTCCCTTAAAAAAAACCTCCACACAGCATGTAAAAAAAATATATATATATATAGTTGCGTATATATAGATAGTTGCGTATGATATGGAAAATAAATTACTTGAAAATAATATTGCTAATTCTAAAATTTGTAATATGAAATTGGCTATTATGACGGCTTGACAGCAGGGCGCAATGGCGGAATTGGTAAACGCACGTCCCGGATAGACGAGAGGTTCTGGGTTCGAGTCCCAATTGCGACCATTATCTTTTTCTGTTTTTCTGTGTCTTGTTCTCTTTCATATTTTCGTTTAGATTATTATTATTATCTTCTTCTTCAATAATAAAGTATTATTTACTTATATTTAACTGTGGTAATATTATTCCGCCACTTTCTCGACCCTACGGGTTTATGCTTATGTTAGCTGAAACTGCCAATAAGTTTTTTAATCAGACTTACCTATTCATCGAGGTGTTTGTATTTCAATCAATACTTAAACAAAGGAAACCAAAAGCGTGTTTATAGCAGCTTGTCAGGAGATACAGAGCATGGCATACAATAGATAAAACTTATTATCGCCCCTCGTAAATTGCATTAGATTGAAGAAAATGTCTTATTGAATTTATGTGAGTGTAAAAGGCATTTTGATTTTATTATCATTTCTAGCACTGACACGAACAGACCAGGGCAGATCAGGGTGGAGTTCTGATTCCTGAGAAGAATTTTTTTATAAATCTATATACCTACCTAATAAATTACATACTGACCTCCCAGATTAGATATGTTTCGAAAATAAATACTTGAAGCGAATGAAAAGATTTTGCCAATTTATTTATTTGTAAGAAATAAACATGGAGTAAGAAATAAATATTTATTTGTAAGAAATAAACAGCTTATACGTAGAATACAGAGATAAATATATATTTAGTCACCAAAAAAGTCTTATTTATTCGTAAGAAATAAACAGCTTATACGTAGAATACAGAGATGAATATATATTTAGTCACCAAAAAAGTCTTATTTATTCGTAAGAAATAAACAGCTTATACATAGAATACAGAGATGAATATATATTTAGTCACCAAAAAAGTCTTATTTATTCGTAAGAAATAAACAGCTTATACGTAGAATACAGAGATGAATATATATTTAGTCACCAAAAAAGTCTTATTTATTCGTAAGAAATAAACAGCTTATACGTAGAATACAGAGATGAATATATATTTAGTCACCAAAAAAGACTTATTTATTCGTAAGAAATAAACAGCTTATACATAGAATACAGAGATGAATATATATTTAGTCACCAAAAAAGTCTTATTTATTCGTAAGAAATAAACAGCTTATACGTAGAATACAGAGATGAATATATTATATTTAGTCACCAAAAAAGTCTCTTATCCTAATGTTGCTAGTAAAGGAGTTTCATTGCGTTTAAAAATTAATTTTAGATAAGGAAGAGAAGGAGAGGAATTTTGAATAAGGATGGGAGATGCTCCCGATACATTCCCCACTCTCGTATTAGTTTTTGACCTTACGCGTTACGTCTGTTTGATATTTCTGAAGTGTATTGCTAAAAATGTCTATATTTTGAAATTGTGTGTTATATACGGGGAATTTAACGTGTATTATGATTCGACCTCCGTAGTCCAGTGGGTAAGACTTTTGACTCACAATCCGGAGGTCGCGGGTTCGAACCTGGCATGCGCAAATAAATTTTATTTGATTAATTTGTGTTATTTCACAATTAATTCATTTAAAATAATATATAGTATATTTGCGGCATGTTCCAGAGTGGAAGATACTATTAGTATCGCCCTGGTGTAAGACCACCATTCAGAATTGAAACGTTGCTTGAAAATGGCTTAAGCCGTGTTTAGTGACCAGATCTGAATAGCCAGGTACTTCCCAACCTTCCTCTTCCACACCTCCTTCCCCTCCCCACTACCTTCAGCCTCACAACATACCCCAATTGGGGATGCCATAGTCTCACTGGCTCCAGACGGGAGCAGTTGAGATTCTTGTGCGGTATTCACTGTCAAAAAAAAAAAAAAAAAAACAAAATTCAAAAAAGACCAATATAAAACTTAATTCAATATTTAAGTAAAATGTTAAATACATTAAAATGTTAAATAAAACTTTATATTCGTTTTAATTGTGGCATCACAATCACATGAAATTCCACCATCAATAATCAAAGGTTTCAAAAAGTGTAATATTAACATTTGCTTAATTTGTCTTTTATTGCTTTTTAATCATGTTAGCGACTCTCAAACTTGAAACAGGAAAATCAGAAAAGGATTCTGATTCGATTTTGATAAATGCTACTATGTTTTTTAAAAACTTAAAATAAATATATGTCCTTTTAAAAACATAAATTTTATCGATTTGGGTTATAATATGTATTACCATTTTCAAATTAATTTGGCTTATTGGCCACTTGGCCTTATCCTACACTATATTCTGTTGAATTTTCTTTGTACGTTCGTCTGCTTGACATATGTATTATTATGGTATCTTTTTAATGCTGCGCACTACGCTTACAAGTAAGTGCCTTGCATTATTTTCGGTTCCATGACAGAATCATATAATTTCAACACCCCTTTGAAAATTCATTAAAAGTTATGTAAAAAATTGAAAAATAGACCATAACCTAACCTAACTTAACCTATTTAACTTTTTTTTTCATCAATTTTAATGACTTTTCAAAGGAGATGTTGAAGTTGCATGATTCTGAGTTGTTCGGTCACCTTGTTTTCATACCTCCACTTCATTAAATCGGTCGTACGTTGTTTTCTTACACACTTCCTCCGTGGTCGAGGGATAAGGCTCTCGGCTAGGAATCCGGAGGTCGCGGGTTATTGGATTAAGTTGTGTAATTTCACAGTTCGTTCATTTAAAGTAAAATTGTATTTGCGGCACGTTCCAGAGTGGTAGACACTTTCAGTATCGCTACGGTGTGAGACCAGCATTCAGGATTCAAACGTTGCTTGAAATATTTAAACGGTGTTTGGGAACCAGATCTTCCCCACCTTCCTTCTCCTTATCTCCTTCCCTTCCCCACTACCTTCAGCCCCTCATCATCATTTGGTTATGCCGTAGTCTCACTGGCTCCGGGCGGTTGGGAGCAGTTGGGATTCTTGTGCGGTATTCAGTTAAAAACATGAAATATGACGTGGGAAATCGAAAATGACAACAAAATTTAATATTGAATGCTGCATCAAAGTAAAAAATACGTAGTAGATATGGTTTGCATTATGTCTAGTATCGATATACGGAAAACAATAAATCCGTCTCCAAGTCGCAGATAAAAGAGAAGAGATAGAATTGTAGTATAGGAGGTGGGATAGTTCGGTGTCGGGGACCGAAGAAGCAATGAGAAGACATCTGCAGTACTAAGATAAGAATAAATAGAAGCCTGAAAGCCAACCTAAGTGATTCTGCATGTTGTGTTAGACAAGCTGTTCTTCGAAGCGGAGATTATAACTTCCTTACACTCGTCGATCGCCGATGACACATTCCTATTTACAATGCCATCAAACTGTTGTATATCAGAATAAAATGAATGATATCCTCGGATTTAACACAACTCAAGATCAGACAAACTGACTCCTTGACAAAATTCAAACTAGATATAAAAAAATGGACGCCACACTATTACAAACATCTGTAAAATAAATCACACATAGACAGAAATAACTATTTACATACAACCTAACACATACAAAATAAATGAAAATAATAGAATCCTGTCAAATTTAACTCCGTAAATAGATTAAACAGAATTTACTTATTTACTTCATCTCCTCCAACATTTATAAGATAACTTTACCCACCCTCCCAATCACCTTTCTGTTTTAATTTCGATTCAAATTAATATGTTTTTACCTTAAATACTCTTGTAACTACGATATTCATTTACATACTTGTACGCCTGTCTCGGCACAGGTTTATCCTAGTGAGACAGGCATCAAAAAAACCCAATGTAAATATACATTTTTCTCACAAACTCCAACAGCTCGTAGAGCTTTGAAGCAAAGAATGGACGGTTACCTCGAGAGTGTTTTCTCTTGGGGTAAAAATAATCTCGTTGAATTTAATGTTTCAAAGACCCAATCTTGTCTGATTACGTCTAAAAGGGATCGAAATGAAAATCTAGTCTCTTACAACGGAAGCAATCTACCGTACAGGCCCTCCATTGATATGCTTGGTGTAACCCTAAGTGACCAGCTCAGGTATGGGGGCTCCATCGAAGCCAGAGTAAAGTTAGCCTCCCAGAAACTGGGCGTACTGGATAGGGCCCGCAGATACTTTAATAGTGCACAACTGCTAACCCTGTACAAATCGCAAGTGCGCCCCACTGTTGAATTTGGTAGCCACCTCTGGTCTGGAGCTCCAAAATACCTGAAAAATACCCTCGACTCTGTGCAGAAACGGGCGGTCCGTTTGATAGATTCTCCCATCTTAACAGACGGATTGCAATCTTTAGAGCACAGGCGTCGGGTGGGAATGCTATCCTTGTTCTACCGGTATTACAATGGAAGATGCTCCGAGGAACTAGCATTATTGATCCCTTCGGCACCGGTGCATAGTCGGGAAACACGCCAAACGCGTGCCCAACATTTGTAAACGGTTGACATTTGTCACATGAGAACGGGTCGTTTCTTCGACTCGTTCTTATGTTCAACAGCTCGGCTGTGGAATGATTTGCCGGCCTCTGTGTTTCCTCCTTCCTACAACATAGGTTTCTTCAAGACCAATGTTCATTCCTTCCTCTCCTCAAAAAGATCCTCCACACAGCATCCCAGATGACATAGGCCCTGAGGGAAATTATTTTCTTCAAGGCCTCCTGTGTGGAGTTAATTTTAAAAAAAAAAATGGGCATCATTGGAAAGAAGCAAAAATATTTAATTAACTCCAATAAATTCTTTGCCTTAACACCCATTAAACGTGTAGCCAAACATTTTTTCTGGACAATTCTGAAATTGTATTTACGTCAACATTGACTTTATTCTGGAAATTAAATAATGTAACAAATTAACTAACATTATAGAGAAGTAAAATAATAGGTTAAATGAGAGCAATAAACAAAAATAAGTCAAGCACATCATGTATGGCAAAGTCATGGCCGACTAGAATAAAGACCTGAATCGCCACCGACAAATTACCAATTATGTGCTGTCACTAAATAAACTTTGATGCATAAAATAGTATAATCACTCTGTTTATTTAATGTGCTAAAATAACTCACAAATGAGCAGTAACAACGAGTATCAACAACAATCACCGCCATTTGCTAACTATCGTTGCAACTACGTTAGCTTTAATCTTACACATGCCAAGAGATAGCATTAAACTGATGTACCTTCAAGATGTCTAAGGTAGATGCAGTTTCATTGCTTAGTTCCACAGCCTTTAATGGGTGTGTTTAGATATGAGGATGTCCGGCTTTTGAAAGCATAAAACAACATGTGCCTTAGATAATTAAAAGTATTAGGGACCCCGGACTGACTGATCTTTATTTTATTACTCGTCACTTTGCCAATTTTCTTTAATTGTTACAGTAGAATACGAATGTTTATTCGAGATCTTTAATTTTGTTTTAAAACAAACATTCCCGGATTGCGAATAACCTGACCATATTTAAAAATCTCCTACTACCATTACAGTAAGCCGAAAACGTTGTTTGAGTCGTGATGGAGAGGTTAGCCAGTCGAGGAATCGAACACGGAACGTCTAGGTGGGACTCAAACGCGATGCCCACTTAACCACTGACCGGTCAATACATAAATTATTTTTATGTGATTTAAATTACACATAGCAAAGATCTCTAATTTAAAAAGTTATGATTACATTTACCTGTCATTACTTCTGATATTAAGTTTTCTATCATTGTGGAAGTTTAATATCAACCGCTGAAGAAAGATAGGATCGATGACACTCGAACGTTTTGGGCTTGGTTATGAAGAAATCATTATTTTTCTTGATGTTATCTTCTTGACAAAGCTCATTAAGTTGTCTAACGGAGATGAGAGACCGAATCAAAATGGTCATTTATATTAGAGCTCATAAATACTATCGATTGGATGCATTAAAGCTAGGGCTTCTCAGTAGGTTGAAACTGAAACCGGTCAACCGGTTATTTGGTAAAATGAAATTAACTAAGGAACCGGTTACATGTATTCTTAGTACGAGCAAAATAGTATCAGAAACCACAAAACAAATTACAAAATTCGTGCCGTCGTGAAACTTTGGTTGTTATTATTTTTTGCAGTAGACCGAAGTGCACAAAATAAATGACAAAATTTACGCACTGGTGAAAATTTGCTCATACATTGTGGCATGTGTGAAAAAATCATCATTCTTATTTGGGTTCGAACTTTGAAAGCCATTTCCTCAGGCTCTGAGCTCTGAAACCGAACCGAATAAAATTTTACTTCTTACTAAAAAAAATTTGGTCTGAGGAGGAAACAATTAAAAATTTTCAAAAAATGTAATTTATGAAAAAAGCCTCATTCTTATCGGGCGAAATGCAAGGCTCGGGTCGAATTTTGAAAGCCGTTCTCTCAGGCTGTATGGCGTTGACCATTCTGAAATTTTGGGTTCTTATTAAAAATTATGGTCTGAAAAGGAATCATTGACAAAATTTGCAAATAAATACAAAAGTGATTTTATTGATTTGGTTAATTCTGTAAATTGATAGCACATTGTAAATAGGGTATGATAATTGACAAAATCCGTGCTTTCATGAAACTTTGGTCATACATTCATCTTGGCAGTTGAAATGTGGATCTGCAAAAGAAAGTGATGGAACGCCCCTTTTTTTCAAATTTCTTTACTTAAAACATATCTTATCTCACCAAATATTGATTCTATCAACTTGGGAGTGGTCTTATATGCTTCAGCACAAATGTAGACGATAACATAGTAGTTGATACCTCACTTGATCAAGTACGTAAAGTTGATTTTTTCAGAAATCGCTCCCCATTCGTCTTCACTTCAATTTTGAAGACTGCCAAGATTAATGGATGACCAAAGTTTCGTAAATGTTCGAGTTTTGTCATTTACCATCCTTATTTTAACCATACTATCTTTTAACGGGATTAACAAACCCCGAATAAAATTACTTTTGTATTTAATGAAAAGGTTTTGTGTAGTTAATATATATGAATACTGCACAACTCCCAACCCGCTGGAGTCAAACTATGGCATTCCCAATTGGGGTATGTTGTGAGGCTGAAGAAAAGTGGGCAGGGAAAGGAGATGGGGAAAAGGAAGGTGGGCTTTCCAAATCTAGCCACCAAACATGGCAAAAACCATTTCAAGAAACGTTTTAATTCTGAGTGGTGGTCTGAGAGTATCTTCCACTCTGAAACGTGTCGCAAATATACCTTATACTATTTTTTGCAAAATATTATATTATTCTTTTTTGCATTTATTTGCAAAGGAACGGAAACAGAAAAAGAAATTTGAAGGGAGGCGAGACCAGCAGTCCATAAAAGAGTTCTGGTGGCAATTCTGATGTATGGTGGAAGAAGTAGCAGGGAAGATACGGAAAGGTAAGGTAACTAAAGTGTATGGAATGCAATTGAAATAAAATACCTATAAATTATGGAATCTAAACAATCAACACGCAAAAATTAAGTTTGTTTTTATTATAATACATCTATTTTTATTATGTAGTGAAACAATTTCGACTTTCCGCCACGTTCTTAGGCATCGAACGGCACGACCACGTTGCGCCATATCTTGGGCCAGCTGGTAGCCAAATTTCAGAAAAATGCGTCGGTGAGCGTGTGTGTGCGCCTGAGTACCATCAAAAGTTGATAACATGTATTGTCATTGACAACTAGTCTATCTGCAAAGTTTCAGCTCGATCGGATGTCGGAAAGTGGGTTAATTTTCACTTCCAGGATTTGAATTCATTAATTCATTCAAGAAAACAAAATCGAAATATCAAAGAATGTAAGTGAAATGAACAAGGGTAAAAAATGAATTAATGAAATAGTTTGATCACATAGAGCAGATCTACGATGAAAGGAGTGTCTCGCAAGTCGATGGAAAAATTAATTCAATCAAATTATTCGTTTTAAAAACATGAAAAAATTTACATTTCCAAACATTTTTAAAAGAGAGAATATATTTAAGATAAGATAAGCAAGTTTAAACTAATAGCAAAAAAGCTTGCCGTCTAAATTGAGCTTCATTGGTGTTAAACATGTCGATATCCGAAGTAATTCCATTTAACAACAGGGCAACCCTCCCGACTCGCATGACCATTGGCAAAAAAAAATGCATTTCATAAAAAAAATTGTCGAGGTGTCCCAGGAAGATAAGGCATGATCAAATAAAACAAGTAATTGTCAAGTACTTGTACGAGTCGGGCCAGATCAAAACGGCCATTGATTAAAACCGGTTAATTGGTTTCCTGGATCTTAAAATAACCGACAACCGATTAGTCTAATTAGGGATTGGAAACCCTATTTCGAAGTATAGTTATGGCAAGCGGGAGAGCCATATAAAGTATCACTAAAGTTTATGACCGTGAAATCGTAATATTTTATTGATATATCTTAATTAAGCATTTTACACTTAAGTGTGTTAACACACCTGTGTAATAAAACCTTACTGTTAAACTTACTTATAAACGGAAATATTTTGACAATCACCGGCCCTGCACCAACTGGCACTTGACCAGCTTCAATTTTGGCGCCTTTGTAAATGCCTAATGTGGGAATAATAAAAAAATCCTCATAAATACTTAGGGCCAGTTATTTCTATGAATTTTAACAATTAAATTCAGTTTTCATGTTCTGCGAAGGTTCTTTTTCAAGTTATATTAATATATTATTTTTTGCTAGTTGTTTCACTTAACTGAAATTTGATGAATTGTTCAAATTCTGTGAAACAACCCGTCCTAAGCTTCTACCGTGTGGATCCACGGGGTAATGCTTTGACTCAAGGACTAGAAAATGTATTTAGGACGTAGTTTGAGGAAGACATGGCACGACCAAGTGATCAGATACTTGAGTCGGGCCATGTGAAGAGTCGGAATAATAGAAGAGCATGTATGAGACGATGTATGAATGTGAATGAGGCATGGAGTGTGTGCCAAGATCGAGTGGTCTAGCGGTCCGTCCTCTCTGCCTACCCCTGCGGGGAAACAGCGTGATGGTTAGTTAGTTAGTTAATGTTAGTAGAAGGTAAGTAGAAGGTTAGTAGAAGGTTAGTAGAAGGTTTGTAGAAGGATAGTGTAGATGGTTAGTAGAAGGTTAGTAGAAGGTTAGAAGGAGGTTAGTTGAATGTTAGCAGAAGATTAGCAGAAGGTTAGCAGAAGGTTAGTATAAGGTTAGTAGAAGGTTAGTAGAAGGTTTGTAGAAGGATAGTGTAGATGGTTAGTAGAAGGTTAGTAGAAGGTTAGAAGGAGGTTAGTTGAATGTTAGCAGAAGATTAGCAGAAGGTTAGCAGAAGGTTAGTAGAAGGTTAGTAGAAGGTTGGTAGAAGGTTTGTAGAAGGATAGTGTAGATGGTTAGTAGAAGCTTAGTAGAAGGTTAGAAGGAGGTTAGTTGAATGTTAGCAGAAGATTAGCAGAAGGTTAGCAGAAGGTTAGCAGAAGGTTAGTAGAAGGTTAGTAGAAGGTTGGTAGAAGGTTTGTAGAAGGATAGTGTAGATGGTTAGTAGAAGCTTAGTAGAAGGTTAGAAGGAGGTTAGTTGAATGTTAGCAGAAGATTAGCAGAAGGTTAGCAGAAGGTTAATGGAAGGTTAGTAGAAGGTTTGTAGAAGGATAATGTAGATGGTTAGTAGAAGGTTAGTAGAAGATTAGAAGGAGGTTAGTTGAATGTTAGCAGAAGATTATCAGGAGGTTAGCAGAAGGTTAGTAGAAGGTTAGTAGAAGGTTAGTAGAAGGTTAGTAGAAAGTTAGTAGAAGATTAGAAGAAAATTTATTTAGCATACATACACTTTCTATGAACCTTGGCTTTGACGTGCGTTGGATTATTTTAAACTCTCTGATAAAAGCCCTGTTTTATATTGTACGAAATATTAAATGAAATTTATCGCAAACCCTTGTAGATTGAGCCACATATCGAAAGCTTTTATGACCTTAATAAATATGTGCACGTGGAGTGTAGATAGATAAATATCGGTTCTGGATATATATGCACTGTTAAATAATATAATAGGTAGTACGTATTTTTCACAGTTGTTCTTGGAATTAATAATTCGTTATTGAAAAATTATTACATCTTCTGTCTGGAATTTGTAACATTCTATTTTGTAAGACTCTAGTAGTCCTACTGTGCAATTTTTTGCCGGACTTATTTGTAAAAAAAAACTACTGTCGAAACAAATGTAGTAAATAATGGTTACAATACGAAATGTTTTTTTTTATTACTAGATACTAGATACCTATACAATTTTCACGTTTTAATAAGATTATATGAAATATCAATATAAAAATGGATTATAATATTTTCTTGATGTATTTACCTCACTAGGAGATCATAGGCTGAGGCGTTCTAAGTTTTTGATAGAGGGCTTTTATTGATAGTTCAACTACTTGGTTTAGGTATTACTTCTACTAAGTCAGTTTACAGAATAAGTAACAGAGCTGCCTATTAGGGCGAGGGGAACAGATCAACTTGCGCGAAGCAGGGGGAGTGACATGAGAGTGTCCGTTTTAGTGATTTGTCAATAAATGAATCTGACATTGCAACTCGCATTTTAAAATCTCCATTTAGTTCGCGAAAATAAAATCTGCTTATGAATTACTAGTCCTTTTTTAAAATTGCTAACTGTAAAAATCCTAAAGTTTGGGTTTGTTTCCAAAACTGTTTGCGCTTTGTTACACTATTTAGTTAGATACTTTTACAAATGTGTTATAATTTACCAAATTCACTCATTTTTAGCGTTCCTACGCAACCCGATTTGCAGGTTTTTTTTAACCGTGTTTACGAATTATCGGATTCTGCGCAGAAAAGTTACACAGTGGACTGCGCTGCAAACCGTTGCCTTATTTTAGCGAAAAAATTTTCTGTGCAGAGACCGGACATTTGAATGTACGCTCGTAGGCGTTCAACGTACGATTTATACAGTAGATTCAAAAGCATTCTCGAACCCTCCTGGTGCCAAAAATATGGTCACGTTGTTTGCCTCCAGCTGGTCGAAATGTTATCCGGATTTTATGTAAGGGTAAGTCTATCAATTTGAATGTCTGTAACCAGAAACCAAGCTTCCTATTTCTAAGCTGGTGTTTATTTTTTAAGAATTTTTTAAAACCAATTGTTCGCAACGTCAACAATATATTACCACCTTCCTTGTAAATAGCCCAGCCTTCCACGGTATAATAAATGGTTCTTAGCTTCCGCGCAATCGTTTAATCATTATTTAAAGTGCATATTCCAGGAGTCAAAAGATGCAGGCTATTTATTAAAGAAATACAATCAGCAGAGATATTTAACATGTGCAATACGAACATAATGGCCTGTATATGTAGCTTTGTTTAAGATTGGTTATCTTTTAATAGCTCATTGTAGAAAGCGGGCCTTGTCCGTAATGGGATCATCTGTATTGCTGACCCATCGTCGGTTTTATACCTCGTTTAGTTACCGACTGTGTGTTCAATATTTACTCAACATTTATACCGGAGGATCAATAAATTACTCTTTATTTATTTGCTCACTTTTCCATTTAAAAAATAATTGAAGAAATGGTTGAAAAAATATGATGTCCTGTGTTATGTAGGGTCGGTATTGATTAATGGGTGTACTTTGACATAAATAAAGATGAATTATGTTTTGAAAAATAATTGAAGTAAATGTAGTGAACTGCGTTCTGTGGGCTCCAGAAAGGTGTACCACGATAAATGGACTGTTTCATTCATTTTTTAACCGTTCGAAAAAATAAATCGAGAAACTTCAAAAAATATTATTTCATTCATTATTTATGAATTATGAATTGAAAATAATTGTAGAAACGGTTAAAAAATAATAAATAGACCTGATTCCGTAGGATTACGAAATACTCTAACTTATATCTACGATTAGGTGTACTTTAGGATTTTTATTTATTACTGCTAATTATTGATTTTTACTTATTAAATCAATTTGTTTTTCTGATTTTTCTGTTTCCAGATTTTCGATTGAGTTTCGCTTATATTGTCTTCATTTATTTAAATATTACAATTTGAGGTTTTACTCATAAAGTTAAAATAAAAATTAAATTAAAAAAAATTAAATTAAAAGTTTAAAAAACATTGACGCTTTATTTAAATAAAGATTTGTCGATTATTTCAATCTCTCCAAAAGCAATGTACGAGCACAATTGTCAGTTAAGTTCATAAAAGGATCAAAAAATAATTCATAATATATTGTTATTTCGGGTAAAAAAATTCCGTAAGAGAAATCAAACACAAATACATTTGTTTTTAATTCGTGAATTTAAACAAACTGAACTAAACAACATTTTTTTTAAATGTAACAGTAAACATCAGTATGGACCTTCTGATTATTCTATTTAATGGTAGAGTGAGAGATTCTCTTCAGGATTGTGGGAATAAACGAATACAGGTTCCAACTTGTGAGATTTCATTGGTTTAAGCAATAAAAGAGTTCATTTCCAAAACAACTAAATCCCAGTATATTTTTATAAAGAACATAACAATGTTGCCCTTTTGAGGGGCCGGGTATCACATCCCCAAAAACATAACAGATTCTGACAATTTAACAGGAACATAATTAAACAGAAAGAAATGTCGTACCTGCGGACCATGGATCTTTATCTAAATACTTCTACAATGACGCGAACTCTTAATTTACTTGAAGATAGCGCGTTGATGAACCGCGGGCCATATTCTCACGCAATCTCCAGGATGGGAACCAGGAAAGACTCCCCAGGAAGGCCAGAGTTTGAGGACTCCCCGCCAGGGAGTAGGGTCCAAGATCAGCACCAGTGCTCTGGTTGAGCCCCTCGGATAACCACGATTTCCGTCAGCACGCCTCATCAGGAAATGAACGCCAAGTAACCATCCGTCACAAATATGAGCAGCAGTGACCGTACCAGGTCATAAGAACTCTCCCTCGCGACGCTCTTCAATATGCCGGTCGCGATTATATAGGTAATTTACAACATCGTTATGTCGCGGACAAATATCGGTCCCAATGGCGGCGACCTAACACGTTAGAAAACAGCGTTCCGATCACATCAGAAAGGAGCGTTCGCAAAAAGTGCATCGATGTGCATCGCGATTAAAATCGTTTTAAACAAACAATTTGTAACAAAGGGATTATCCCATTTTTAAATCCAGAACTATCACTAAAGTGACTAGTCGAATTTGCACCGGCTTCCTGTACGATGCGAATTCAAAAAAGTACCGCCGGAAGTTTAACAATAATGTTGCCAATCGAAAAAATCCAAAATACGGCGATTCAACAATTAAAGTAAGCGGCCAGGTGAAGGTTTACTAAGTCAGGCTAATAAGTATTATGAAGTAATAATTATTATCGTGACATAAATTTATTTATTTTATGTAAGTTTGGTTTTATTAGTCATTTTTTAGACATTACAACGAAATATTCTCTCTGAGAATTAATCGACAAGTTGTAATACTGCACCATCATTCGGTAAGCATTTTCTTATCATATTTTTTATGTTGGATATAAAACCATAAACTTTATGAAGGTTAGGATCTCATTACTTTGAAGGATATATAGATCGGCCTCCGTAGTCGAGGTGTAAGGCTCTTGACTCGCAGTCCGAAGGTCGCGGAAATTAAATTGTATTTTTAATAGTAAAATTGTTAAATAATAATAAAAAAATTATTTGATCTTGGGTTTGGTTTCACAACTTATGAAGTACAGTTATGCTGAAGAAAAAATATTTTTCAAAAATGCGATCAGATACGCATAATAATAAATTATTTATGCGTATCTGATCACGCTGTATATACGAGATTATTTCAACCATCTACGAGAAACAGTATGTTGGTCCGGATACAAATTAATGTAAACGATAATAAAGCCTCACGCGGAGCTTGATGTTCGGCAAAGACAGAGGTAGAAGGCAGAAGACAGAAGGCAGAAGGTAGAATGACGAGGAAGAGGCAGAGAGCAGAGGCAAAACGGTTATCGATCCAGATAGGCCGGTCGTGACTTATCGGGCCGTGGCTTAGCCAACTATTTGAATAAAAGAAATATCTATTTCTGGCTATCAGCCAGGCTGACAACCGTTCAAACGGCAGTTGACTGCCACTTTATCTGATCAGGGATGACCCCACAAATGTTTTCTCATTATTAATACTTCTTGTGTGTAATTTTTTTTTTTTAAGAAAGACAAACATTCCCGGGTTACGAATAACCCAACAATGTTTGAAATCTCCTAGTATTTTGATATCGGGGATGAAGTGCTACAATGAAATTCAAGAGCAGCCCAATTTAATAATGCGATTTTCTAAGTAGTGTTTGCAGAGTCGTTCGACTTTTCTCAACAATGTTCATATAATCGTTCGATTTTCTCACCTGTATTCAGAGTCGTTCAACTTTCTCACAAGTGTTCACAGAGTCGTTCGACTTCTCATCAGTGTTCCCAGAGTCGTTCAACTTTCTCATCAATGTTCACAGAGTCGTTCGACTTTTTCATCAGTGTTCCCAAAGTCGTTCGACATTCTCACAAGTGTTCACAGAGTCGTTCGACTTCTCATCAGTGTTCCCAGAGTCGTTCATCTTTCTCACCAGTATTCACAGAGTCGTTCGACTTTTTTATCACTGTTCCCAGAGTCGTTTGACTATTTTCTTTTGTTTTCCAAAATATGCTAAGGATAACGGCTATATTTATTTATTTATTTTATTTTAGGGAAATCAACAGTTCGATTAATTTATGCATATATAATTTACCTAACTGATAAACCAATTATAGATTTCCTCATTATACTATTATATTGTGTATCTATAAATCAATAATTAACTCAAACTGAAATCTTACAACAACTAAAAGATATTACATTATTATAAGACGTGGTACATGTTTAATGCACTTTTGATAGAATTTTTATATTAAAAGGAATACTGGAATGGATAAACCAATCTGGTTAACATACAAGTTCTATAAAAAATATGTATTCTGTACCTGTTGAGGTTGCGAAATATCTTATCGTAATTCTAGAAAAAATCTCTACAAAAGATTTATTCGTTAACCCGACATCAAGTTTCTTCCATTTTTTTTCTTACTCAGTATGTATGGTATTTTTAATCAACTTAAATAATTAAACTAATTGTGATTAACCATATTACAATAAATAAGAAAACAAGAAATGCGACGTGGGCGTGTTTCTTGATCAAAAAAACAGACCGACCGGAAATAAATTTCAAATACCCAACTGTGTTTCGTCACCATTTTGAAATTTTCATTTCGATCAAATGGGATAGTTTAAAAGTTCCCTCAGGGTCTATGTCATCTTTGGAGAATCTGTGTGGAGGGTCTTTTTAGGGAAAGGAAGGAGAGGAAGTTGCAGTGCAAGGCGGCGGGTCAAGAGAGTCGAACTGGATTGGTCAAAATATCTCCCTTAACCAGTCTCCCGATTTAGACCGCCATGCAGTGGGTGGGCAATCGCCGCCTTAGACAAACCTAACAACCATGTACCCTGGCATCCCTACTAAGTCACCAAACGTAGCGAACTACTCGGGATGACCTATGGCAGGGATGTTGGTTTCCAATAATGGTTACCAGGTTAATACCAGCCTCCAAAATTGAGTCTTGAACTAGAAAATGGACTAAAACCAAAAGTGACAACATCGGTTTTCATTAAAATTTCTATTAGGAAGGCATCTCTAGGATGTACTATCTATTCAGTATGAACAACAAACAATTGAGTTACTCTCATGAGACATCGGCAAAATAAGTAGTTTTAAAATACTTAGATTATCTCGAAAAACGATGGTTAGAAAAAGAAAGACAAAAAACAGTTAACAAAAATAATCAACACATTCAATTAATATAAATTAACTTGCCAAATTACATTATAATAATAACTTATTTGGTGCCAACCCTGTACAGAATTCATTACAAATGGATCGATTGAAGTCTAGGTACGTCCATTACTTTTGCTTCGGATTATCAGTTGGAAGTTCGTGAATTCCTTGTAATTATTCTGGCCCAAGATGGGAAGGTAGATATTACTCGGATCACTGCCTACTTTTTGTGTTATTTGTCACTTTTATATGATGGACATTTCAAATTTATCTCATTTCACACTCCGTTCCTATTGTGTGATTTATTGCAATCGATATCTGAAGCCATAACTCACAAAATGACTAATAATAACGATTACTCTTGATATAATATGTCTATGTATTATTTAATCAGATTTAGAACTGGCTGGGTGTCGTAATGTTCTTCCCACGATGTATTTAATGAAAATTGGTTCAATTTCTGCTTTACCAATAACACCACCCTCCCACATGAATAATTTAAAATGTTTTATTTATTCGCATAATTCACTGTTAATGTCTTTAATAAAAACACAGTTTAGATATTTTTTCTTTAAAAACAAAGACAGACATTCCCGGATTACGAATAACCCAATAAATGTTTGTAACATACAATGAATATGCATTCGGACGCCAATATAATTAATTCATTATGAACGTGAAAACTTCATCAGTACACAAAAGACGTAAAAATTGAACTAGAGTTTAAGGACGTGAAATCTATATTAAAATAAACCTACAATATACAAAAAATATACACCAGGACGTAAGTATGAATGTGACGCAAGAAGTGTATGAAAGTATAATAAACGTCGAATCCTGCATTATTTACAATATTTAAAAAATACAATATCATTATCGGCCACTTGCATCACATATAAAAAAAATTCTAGTTTAGGCAAATATTCTACGACATTCTGTATGTTTTTTTATCGTATTTTTGAAACCCTTGCGATTTTTTAAGAATTTCAATCCGAAAAATCAGACCATTTTTTATAAACCGGAAAGACGGGACATAATTTTTTGGGTGCGAAAAAACGATAATTATATAGCCAAAAATCATTTTTAAAAAAGAACGTTTTCCACACGAATGGCACAGGAGAATAACGAGGCATACCAAATGAAATGTTTGAAAATCTCCTACTATCTCCACAGAAAGCCGAAAATGTTGCTCGTGTTGTGATGGAGGACTTCGCCAGCCGAGGAATCGAACACGCTACGCTCGGGTGGGACCCAAACGCTATTCCCACTCAACCACTGATCGGTCGAAATATAAATAATAAATATACTTTAAAAAAAAACTAGTTTTTCACGAAAAACTTCAGAAATGCAATTTAATTAGGTATATTACTGTTTTGAAATAAATAAATATCGTATAGGTCAAATAATTTCATTTACACCATTTTATTAAATACAAAATCTACATATTTCGAGAACAATGTTCTCTTCAGCAGGATGAGTCCGATGAGTCGTATACGTATTAAAGAGCGGGGAGGGAAAAGGCATACCCAAATCGGCAGAAGAGTAATACTTAACTAGCAGTTAAAAACCCGCTTCGCAGCGGGCGGGTTTTTGTTCCGATTCACCCAGTTGGTGTTGGTAACCATTTTATAAATCCAATAGGTCAATCTTTCCGTATCCGGAGAGATACCTAGGGGGGGTACGCCCCCATGCGACGTGCTAACGGGAATAGCGCCATCTATTGACGAATTCTTGAATACCAAACCGAATTACAAAGGTAGCTTTGTTTGAAATTCCACTTACACAGATGTTATTTGTGGCGCGTATGGCATGGCGTCAGACAAGCACTCGAAGCCGGGTTCTGTAATTCAACCACGCAGACGCTACCCTGTTAATGCTGTTCGATGATATATTGGAAGGGGTAGGAGTTAGGAGTTGATGGCCTTTTTTATAATTTAAAACGCAAATAAATAAAATACTTTCATTATCCTTATTAGTTAGTTGAAAATACCTTTTGATTAAAAAAGGGTGTTCAGTTTGATATTTTGGCCTCCAATACAAAATTAATAGTTATATTAAAAAAGGCTGCGAAGCCGTTTCTCTGAAAGCCGAATTTAAATTACGCAACTAGTTGCATGCATGTTTTATATTATTGGATGACTCCAAAAGGTGTAAATTGTTCAAATTTGGTGTCTTGCAATCTTCAGAATCACAGCAACCATGACACTATCATCATCCATTTTTTCCAACCATGACACCAACAACACACAGTACACAACTCTCATGCAGTTTCAAGGATCACACATGTTAATGGTTTCGCGACACTAGTTGCGTCACGTTTCTACTCTACGCAATTAGTTGCATACTACAAATAGTTTAAACACTTCTTTATTTGCCGGTACTACAAGACCTACTTCTTAAAAAATATTATCGCAACTACATATTATAGAACAAACGGTACAAGCGTTGTAATTTTTAATTAATCCGTACCTACTTAACGGTGCACGAGTAGCTCTCCCATATGATTTTTTACCATCGAAGACAGCCTGGTTAGTAAAACGTCACTTTATTAGCGTCCAACGACAAAGTAATCGGGTGATCGGCATCAGATTAAAATGTGAAACATCTCTCATAAGTTTTTGTTCTCCTGGCATTCGTGTCTTGGTCTGAGCGGACGTCATGTTTGAGAACACATTGACAGACTTTTGGAGATTTGATCAATGATCTCCGTATGGGGACTTGGATGTATGCATAACTCTCTGGCAGCGGGTTCTCTTTGTAGAAAGGCGATTGAAATCATTAATTATTAACAACTATTTCGCCTACCGAAATGATGTAGCGTTCCGGAATTGTTCCAGGAGGGACGAGTGCAATATTTCACTAGTCTTTCACGAGTGGGACTGTTGGGAAATGTTGCGAGACAAAATAAATGAGGAGTGGGAAAGGAAAAACCTGGCCATTCAGATTACAACGGCAGACATTTGTTATTGTATATTTTATTTTAATTTATTAATATGCACAACTGACATAGGGTTAACATTAAACACTACTAAGAAATAACAATGAATATATTTTTACACAGGAAGCCCTGAGGAAAATAATTTCCAACAGGGCCTATGTCATCTTAAGGGGCGCTGTGTGGAGGATCTTTTTAAGGAGAGGAAGAAGGGGAAGTTCTGGGAAGGAAAAGGGTACGAGAGGTGGGTAGAAATCTAGGGATCAGTGTGTCCAGGAGTGACGGGCGTACGCATCCATTCCTCCAACTGTGGTTCTAGGCGATGGCTAGAGCCCGGTTAGAGAAGCCAAGAGGCCTTCCTCCACCAGTCGATGACCAGCGTGGTCTAGGAGTAAGGCGCTTGGCTCGCAATCCGAAGGTCGCGGGATTGAATGGGCCCTGGTGTAAGATCACCATTCAGAATTGAAACGTTGCTTGAAATGGCTTTAGTCGTGTTTGGTGACTAAAACTGAATAGCCATGTACTTTTCCATCTTCCTCTTCCCCATCTCCTTCCCCTCCCACTATCTTCAGCCTCACAACAACCCCAATTGGGGATGCCATAGTCTCACTGGGAGCAGCTGAGACTCTTGTGAGGTTTTCACATTTAAAAAGTCTCTTTAGATCCGGCCCGCTACGCAGTAGGTGGGCAGATGCATCCGACGCAAAGATCCAGACAAACCTTACCCCATAAACACGGGCATCCCTGCTAAGTCACTAAACGTGGCGAACCACTTGGGGTGTCCTATCGCAGAGGCGTTGGTTATCCAAAAAATGATTCACGGGGCACCAGGTACGGTAAAATAATAAGTAGGTAAGTATATAAAACCTCAACAACAACAAAAAACAAAACAAGTGAAGTTAACGAAGATTTTTTAAAGTCCTGGGAATTATCGCGAAATATGTGCGGAATATTGCCACTACAGCAGATGTTCTATTTATAGTCGATACGTTCGCAAAAGTGGTTGGGAAAAGGTTAAGTTGTTTCTTTGCAAATGAATATGGAATGTTTCGAGGTTTCTTAGTAGACGGTGATGATATTGATTTTAATTGTGGTCAATAGGGGAGGTTTTTTTTAACATCAAAAAATTCTTTAATGGTGAGCTCCTATGTTTAGAAATTTGGACAGTTTTTCTGCATGAAATATGCGGAAAATGCAACTTTTTTCACCTTAGAACATCATTTTCATCATGATCTAATAACTTAAATTAACATTTAATTAACAATAATAAAAACATCAACAAACAAATTGCGCGGAGTTTTTTTAAGTTCACGCATGCAAAATGTTTTCATTGAATTCATTCACAACAAAGAAAGGGTTAAAGGTCGAAATGTCCAAAACAAAAAGCCGAAAGATGAAATGATGTATGGGAATAAATGCCCCCCACCCCCCCCCCCCCCCCCCACCCCCCCCTTCATGAACCGGTAGCGTACCACTTGGGATAACCTACGGCAGAGGTTTTTGTTGTCTAATAAAAGATTCCAGGGGTGGCGGTATTACCGCCCATTACCGCCTCCCAAATCATTTGCATTAGAAGAATCATGAGAAAAAATGTTTTTGTCGCTTCCACTTTCCGTCTCCGCTCTCTCCTGTGGAGAAATGACTTAAACGTTTAAAAAAGTAGTAGTAAAAAGATTGAGAGATATCAATTTGGGATGCGGGAGTAGGTACCGTCGGCCGCCCCAGCAACCATTCAATGGATAATCAAAACCTTACATACCGATTTTGATACAGTGATAAATGTTTGTTTCATATCGTTAATTTTACGTAGTCATAATCAGCACAAGATAAATTAGGCGTCATTGTTCATCTAATCCGCAATCGGCTATGATTCTAGCTCAGTGTTTTTCAACCTATGGGTCGCGACCCCCTGGGGGGTCGCGAAGCCTCTACAAGGGGGTCGCAGGGGGTCCAAAGTAAAATATTAGTAAATCCGAATTTTAAATAGATGTCGTCATACAGGCGTTTTTTCTTTAGTTTCGTTTCAGTACTCTCACTACAACTAGAAGTTGACGGTTGTGTTGATCTTTTTATAAATTTATCCATTTTTTATTATCACTACAAGTCACTTAAATAAATTCAAATACGTGAGTTCAACACAATATACGCGCGCATATTACACCGAATCGCCGATTGACAGGGTAACGTTATTCCCGCCGTCCGACGTCCGTCATAGCCCGCGTCGCCCTGTACCCCTGTACCCTTCGACAACCCCACAACGCTCATTGTGTCTCGCTCTTTAACTCAACAACCACATTCGTCGGCATGGCGCAGCCTCGCTCGCCTCAATCTTGAGTCGGCGTCGGCCCGGCCTGTACGTTGTACGAATGGGCGACAGCTCTACCTACTATTCCTTGGAGACGTTTGGCGAATTAGTTTCACAACCTGAAATTCTCTAGCCACCCCCCCCCCCCCCCCCCAATATTTTTTACATAATAAGGGGGTCGTGCCATGAAAAAGGTTGAAAAACGCTGATCTACCTTCCAATTGAAAATATGGACGAAATTTTTATACATGGCCGTCATCTTATACGAAGAAAGCAAATTTTCTTTTGCATAATTGTAATTTTGATTGTAGTATTTTCCATCGCCCCGAATGCAAATAGTTGTATTTTACAGTAATTAAGGTGAATCGAAAGATTTTTACTAACAAATACTCCAGGGATCCCGAAAATTTACCGAAAAAACTCCTCCGACCAAAATTCCTCCCTCCGGCCCTTGAATCTATCTAAAGTTCTAAAGAAATAAATACTTTTGTCTTTAATGTAAAGCCTTGTGTATAAATGTTGTCTATATAAATAGATATCTCAAGCCTCCTTATTTAATCCCTGAACCACATTACGCCTCTTTTTAGAGTCGTGATGTTCTAATACACGTTAATAATTGGTAGTCACTCATATCAAATTGATCTTGACCTCGGAGGAACTGTAAATAAAGAATACCGCTCCGGCATTAACCGGGAGATTCACAGTGGGAGATTAACTCTAATATTTAATCTGTACTTAACATTAGTTATTACAATATAACGCGTTTAAACCAGGAGTTTAATTAATCTGGGCCTCAGCCACCCTCGTGATTACCGCGCTGATTCAAGGACCAATTATTTCCCACTGAGTGTTTGCACATCGGCGTCTCTCTGTGGGGTGATTATTAGGTACCTTCGGCCTTTTTGCTACAGCTGATCTTTCCTATAATTAAAGGATCAAATTACCGGCACTGTAATCAGTCAAAAGCTAATTATTAGAGTTGCGCTTTTAAAGCACAGAATATTCACGGAACACATTTGTATGAATTTCAATGTTGTGTCGTGATTTATTTCTAAACTTTAGGTGTTTCACAGGAATTTACCGTGACAGCATATAAAAGGCGACATAATGCAAAAGATGAGATACAAAATGTTACTATGTTTCCTACAAAGGAAAAAGTCATCATTTTCTTGCATCTCTCTCACACACCACATCGTGACGTCTCCGTAAGCCCCTACCAATTAATATTACCAGATAATTTTGAAAGTTTAGTATGGAATATACATATAAGTAGTTATTTACATAATAATTTATATACTTAGTTATTTATTTACATAATCGATTTAAAAAAATCAGAAAATACCTTTCTTATAAATCGCACAAACGATTTAAAAATTATCTTAATGCAACAAAAAATTTTGATAAATTGAGTGTTCGACGACAATTCTCCGATGCGATTTTGCTATATAAAATCGTAAATAACATAACTGACTGTCCTGAATTATTGAACAGAATAAATTTGAAAGTACCTACACGCCACACACGTTCGTGTGATATTTTTAAAGAAAAACACTGTTAAACAAATTCAAACCAAAATACTTGCCTTATAAGACTGTGTTCAACATATAATAACATTCTCTCTGATAAAGATATTTTCAATTGTGACGAAAATAAACATACAAACTCTGTCAAAAGTGTATTTAAAGTAATGATATATTACGTAATGACGTATATTATGTACTATGTACCTCCTGTTATAATAATGTAATTTTTTTAGTTGTTGTAAGATTAGGTACTGTTTAATTTTGAGACACTATATAATAGTAAAATGAGAAAATCTGTAATTGGTTTCTCAGATAGGTAAATTATACATGTATAAATTAATCCAATTGTAAACTGTTGATTTCCCTAAAATAAAATAAATAAATAAATAATGAAGTGTGAGTGAATTCCAAAAATTCAAAAACGTCAAATTTCAATGCAATTTGTTTTTATTTTTAAACATGTAATGCTGCAGCTCTTTCTTATACACTAAATAACAACTGTCGAAAATGAGACAAACGGTGAACGTATGTCTGCACCCCTCCAAAGGAAACATACAATCATTATCATACATCTCCCTCACACGTATAAAGAAAATGAAACACAATTCCCGTCGCGATAAAGTACCTACTACTTAGGAGAAAATAATCACATGTATTTTGTTTGTCTCACCATTATTTAATGTGTAAGAAAGAGTTGCAGCATTATAGCTATAATGAACGTATGTTTATTGCCTTTTTTGCCGTCACGATACCGTTACCGAGAATCGTCACGGTTAATATAAAAACGTCCGGTGCTACGGCAATATGTTTTTTTTAATTTTTTATTCTCAAATATAATGTACCATATTAGTCTACTTTTGGTTTCTACATTAGTTTATTTTATTAGTCTGTGGGCTTTTCGGGGCACATGGTCTCGTTGCCGAGTTGTGCCGAAGGGAAATATGCGGGGTCATTATAATTCAGAAGCTCCGCAGACAAAACCTAGCTTTCCGCTAGGGAGGACATTTGTCCTCTGAAGTATAATTATAAATTACGATACGTTAATAAACAGTCACTGTGATTTAAATAACTTAAGTCTTTCAATAGGCATTCTGTAGTACTAGAGAATACTGGTCCCAGTAATTACAAATAACGAATGTCTCTGGAGATAACAAAGAAGTTATCTCTACATCTCTACATATTATAAATTAAAGTCCTCGCATCGTTTGTCTGTCTGTCTGTTCGCGATAAAGTCGAAAACTGCTGAACGGATTTTCATGCGGTTTTCGCCAATAGATAGAGTGTTTCGTGAGGAAGGTTTAAGTGTGTAATTTGTCAAGGATTTGTGTAAATTGGTTGAAACATAACGATAATTGTTAGAAGTATCGGAAAAAGTCAAGCCGCCTGGTAGCTTTCATCGAAAACGCTGCCTAATCATTTGGGGATATAACAAAACAATGCATGGTGGGATATTCCTCTTTTATAGATCTACAAAAAATTCCGGGAAGGCATATATCTATCTTTTACGGATAGCTTACTATACCCATTATATCTTCTAAAAAAATGGTCACGTACATTGCGGTAATTGAAAAGTTATTTAGACGGATACAGTATTAATTCTTATTAACTTAAATACGTTAGTTACCCCAAGCATTTCATTCACATTATTATAATCTTTCACACCATCTCTATGTATTATACATTAAAGTCCTCCGCGACATCTGTCTGTCTCTTCGCGATAAACTCAAAGATCGCGGTGGTTATAAAGGTTGGATAACCATCCAGTAGCCACAGCGTCGCGTGGCTGGGTCAGCTAGTTACAAATAAGAATGAAAGATTCCCTATAAACGTGGATAAGGTCCATTACAGCTTTTAAACAAATTGTGATCAGCGGAAAAGCACAATTGTCATGTTGTTGTGGCTATTAATGAGGTCTTTTCAAATATCAATAAAACTATATAATATGTTGATAGGTTTAATTCCTTTTTATTAATTTCTAAATAAAACACTTGTGTTGCAAAGTTTTTTTTAACTAAGATTCGACATTTATGTTTATTAATATCACTTTGAATGGTTTTTTCTAACAATCAAATAATAGAATAACAAAACAAATGACAATCGATGATTGCATTCTAATTGACATTATAGGATTCAAATTTAAAGGGAATATATTTCCTTTACATCTCCCCCCCCCCCCCCCCCCGCGGGAAAGAAAATTATTGCAAAAATTTTCATTCATCTTCGATATCCTCTTCATGGTTCATCAATGCAGGTGCTGGAATTAATTTCGAGATGTGGAAAAAATTTGATTCTAATTTTTTTCGACCAGTATTTATCTTGTAAATTGAGTTTGATAATTTTTCTATTATTTTGTAGGGTCCGATTCTCAATTCGTCGAGCTTCTTCCTGTTAAGTTTGTTTCCATTCTCCACAAAAACAGTATCACCAACTTTGAAGTTAATATGTCTCCTGGTTTTATCGTAAATCATCTTGTTGTAATTATGTGACTTTATAGTATTTTCCAGAGCTTTTTTTCTGTCTTGAATCAAATCGATGTCAGTCTTCTTAAGTTTTAACTCATTTGGCAAAATCGTAACATCTGTGCCGTTAAGTAGGTACTGAGGCGCATAACCAGTGACAGTGTGCTCCGTTTCATTATAGTTTTTTACACAATTACGGGCTATAGTTGTCCAAGCCACTTTTAAGTCATTTTCGTTGATTTTGCATCTAATTTTATTGACTAGCGTTTGATTTAATCTTTCATTTAATCCATTTGAGAAAGGCGAGTTTACTGCAGTAAAAATGATTGGAATATTTTTTTCATCCAAAAATTTTTTGAATTCTCTAGAATTAAGACCCGGATATTGGTCTGATAGTATCATGCCAATGTCATTAGTTTCTGTGGAGTTTAAGAGTTTGATGAAATCGTTGGTATTTTGAGTTTTTGACGTCAAAATATATGCAAACCTCGTGAAATGATCTGATAGCAGGTGCAAGTATCTCTTTGTTGACCGTGAACCCCCAAAACCACCTATCGTATCAATAGAACATATTTCAAAAGGTTTTGTTGCGGGACCCAAGTAGGACATCAATCCATATTTATTTTGACCTCTTGATTTGTTCTTTAAACATACTGCACAACTTTCGCAAGTTCTCTTTATATTGTTTGTCATGTTTTCTGATGTGTACCATGAGCTTATCATTTTTTGCATTTGATTAATTCCTATGTGACCTAGGTCTGTGTGAACATTTTTGATAAAATCTATGCTGAATTTTTCTGATAGAATTATTTTTTCTTTTTTTTTTTACTTTCTTGTAATAAACATTATTCTTCGATATCAATTTATCTTTTCTGCACTGTATCTTCTCATTTTTGACCTGATCTTTTAAGATATCTTCTAATTTTATTAAGTTGACAACTTTTAATTGCTCATCTTGGTTCTCATCTGGTTCTAAGACTGGGTTTCTGCTTAGACAATCAGCTTCAATATTGTACTTTCCTGGAGAATATTTAATTTGAAAATCATATTGGGATAAGTAATATGTTAAGTCACCAAGCTCTTCATCGGTTCTAGATTTGATATTCATATTTTCCAGCGGTTTGTGATCTGAATAAACTGTAAATGGTTTTCCTATCAACCAGTATTGCCAGTATCTCACTGCCTCTTTTATAGCTAAGCATTCTAAGTAAATTGCTTTTTTCTTTTTCTGTGCGCTGTTTAATTTTTTCGAAAAGTAAGCAACAGGTTTTTCTTTTCCATCAGATTGTGTCTGTTTTAAAATAGCTCCAACACCCTCTAGAGAAGCATCTGTATATATATTAATTGGTAAATCTTGATCAAAAATTTCCAAGATCGGTTGTGAGCATATTAGGTTTTTCATCGTTTCAAAAGCATTTTGGCATTTATCAGTCCAAATAAACTTTTGATTTTTCCTTAATAAATTATGCAAAGGATCTAGTATTATTGCACTCTTCGGAATGTACTCATGATAAAAGTTGATTTTTCCTAGAAATTGTCGCACATTCTTTTGTGTTTTTGGAATAGGAAAATTCTTTATTGAAATCAAATTATCCTTTACTGGCTTGACTGAATTATTCTGAATTATATGACCCAGATATTTTACCATATCTGATGCAAATGTGCATTTTGTAAATTTTAATCTAAAACCTTCTGTTTTGATTGCATTCAGCAGCTTTGTCAGATGATCAATGTGTTCAGCAAAAGTTTTTGAAAAAATAAGAATGTCATCTATGTAATTGACAGCAAATTCGTTTAGTTTATATTTTCTCAATATATTGCTTAATATCCTCTGAAAAATTGCCGGAGAAGTCTTCAATCCAAAAGGCAGGCAGGTCCATTGATAATGTCCCTCCTGTGTTACAAATCCTGTTTTTTTTTTGTCTTCAATCCGCAATGGAATAGACCAAAAGGCTGAGTTTATATCCAGCGTTGAAAAAAATTTGCAATTTCTGGTCTTTGTCATTAGGTCTTCAATCAATGGAAATGGTTGAGCTTGAGGTATTACTATTTTATTTAAGTCTCTGAAGTCTATGCATAATCTGGATCTTTTGTTTTCTTCTTTTTTAAATGCTAGAGTGACCGGGGCAGCAAATGGACTGTACGACTCTTCTATCAGTTTATTGTCTAATAATTTTGCTATTTGCTCTTCTATTTCCTTTTTATCTTCTACACTGCATCTGTAAGGCCTCTTACTACAATATTTATCCACTAATAAGTCTATCTTCGCTTCATATCCATTGACAGTGCCAACATCATATTTACTCTTCGCGAACACTGATGTGTATTTGTCTATTAGTTCATTTATTTCTGTTTTTTTGATCATTATTTAAATGATTCATTGTTATTTTAAAATCTTCTTCTTTAACATGTTCGTTAAAATTAATTCTGTGTTTTTCTATATGATTAAATTTAGTATTCGTTTTCATATCTGTAGAATATTTTTCTTTTTTATTTGTATTATTTAGGCAGAGTTTCTGTGATATTTGTAAGTCTTCACTTTGGATAAGTTTGAAGTCTTTTATCATGTCTAATCCAATCAAAAAATCATACTTGAAATTGTGTTCATCAATAATGTACACATCAACTTTATTCTCCAATTCAAAAATTTTTATGTTTAACGTTGTCAAACCACTCGTCTTTTTAACACCATTAATCGTTACTAAATTTGCTTCATTCAAATTGTTTCCTTTTCCTTTTAGTTTCAATAATTTAGAATTAATTAGAGAAACATTTGAACCTGAATCATAAATTCCGTATATTTTTAATTTATCATTTAGTAATAGTTTGACTTTTATTAATGGTGTTACTATTAGTTTTTTTGATCATTTTCATTTAATTCAGTTTCTATCACTGAATTGTTTACATGTTTAATGGCATTTCTCTTAAATTTTTCATCCTCTTTTGTTTTGAACCAGCATGTAGCTTCAGGGTGGTAACGAATGCCCTTATTCAATTTTTCACAAATTTTACATGGATTTTTACCCCCATTTTTATTATTTTCTGCATTTCCAAATGTTTTCTTATTCATAAATCTTTTTTTGTTGACCATATGTTCATACTTGTTTACTTCATTAAACAAATCTACAGTATCTTGTAATCCTTCTCTATCGATCTTGTTAAGTATGAATTCTGGTAGTCCGGAAGCAACAAGATCTATCAAAGTACCGGTGTCAATTGATCTTCTCACATCCAATAGAAGTTTTTCTTTTCTCATAGCATAATCCAACAGAGAACCATCTTTGTATCTAAATGATAGTGCGTATGTGACAGGGTTCCATCCTTTGTTTGCAAATGATTCACAGAATTTGTTTTTCCATGTTGACCACTCTGAGTTCATTGTTAGTTTTATAATCATGGAACTGTACCAGTCTATACAAGATTTATCCATGAACAATCTGAGTATTTCTATTTTTTTTCCATCCATGGTCACATCAAACCGCAAACATTCTTTTTCAAACACTTCCATCCACTGGCTTGCATTTGTATTTTTAGTGCAGAATTTTTCTATAACAAACTTCTCAGCAATGTTTTTTAAGCTCTGTTGCTTATCTTCCATTAACTTTTCAATTAATTTTCCTAATGCATCTTCTTTTTGATGTACTTGTAAACTTTTTTCGTCCAATTCTTCGAGGTATTGGTCTCCAAACTGTAGGTTTCCATCTTCGTCTACATATGTTTTTTTTAGTTCTTCTGTCATGGTTAACCAGACTCTTCTAACCTGGTATCTTTTTTTCAAACTATTTTTTATTTTTCCAAAAGCACTAGTTTTCATTATCTCCTCGTGATAGCTGGCGGATCGTAGCATTTCTGGTATTGTAAACACTTTTCCATCACTTGTGACTATTTTTGTAATGCTAATAATATTTGATCTGCCATCGCATCCAGGTAATAGCGTAAATTCGAATTGAATTTTCTCCATTTTTGGTTTAAAACGAAATGTCGTTTTATAATATGTTGATAGGTTTAATTCCTTTTTATTAATTTCTAAATAAAACACTTGTGTTGCAAAGTTTTTTTTAACTAAGAAACGACATTTATGTTTATTAATATCACTTTGAATGGTTTTTTCTAACAATCAAATAATAGAATAACAAAACAAATGACAATCGATGATTGCATTCTAATTGACATTATAGGATTCAAATTTAAAGGGAATATATTTCCTTTACAACTATATGGCGCTGATCGTGGTCATTTGATGACGATGTTACACTTGAATTTCTGCGAATCATACTAATCTAAGGACGGGTTGTTTCAAAAAATTTTACGGAATCATCAAATATTTTAAGTAAATTTCTGTGCAAGATGTACCCAAGTTCTGTGATTATTTCAGTTTTATGAAGCAATTGGCCAATAATGATATAATAACAGAACTTGACTAGAACTTACAGAACTTGAAAATTAACTTCAACTATTTGATGAATCCGTCAGATTTTTTTGAACCCGTCGCGCGTCGTAAGTGTGTGGTGTTTTGTGGAGTTTGCAAGTCTTGAGTTTTTTTTTTCAAGTGAACATGCCAATTAAAATTTGTTTGAATTTTCTAAGTAAGTTGGAGAATACATCAATTTTATTGATCATACCGTTTGATGTTGTTGAATGTTACCTATTTAAGTCTCGTACTTTCTTTTTGGTCTGGTTTTTACGTTAAGATTTATTTTAGAAATTAGTTCTAATTCAATTATACTGTTTAATTTTTTAATGTATATTTATTTTTTTATGTATAAGCAAGATACATCTGTTATTTTACGCACGTCATTAGACTGTAAAGACAGAAATATCATTATTTCGTACTGTTTTATTTTTAAATAGATACATGAGATACATTTTTTATATAACGTGATTCACCTTTTTTTAGAGCATGCTCGTATAAAAGTATAAATAAATAAATAATAATAAATAAATAATAATAAAATATAATAATAAATAAATAACTTATATCATTGATGTAGCTATTCCAAATTCCTGTAATATTCAAAAAACTGTTTCTGAAAAAATTATAAAATACACAGATTTAGGAAATGAGATTAAAAGAATTTGGCATTCTCGGAATATAAAAATATTACCATTTGTTATTTCGGCTACTGGCATTATACCTAGGTCTCTGATTCAAAATTTAGGCGTATTAGATTTGTCAAAGAATTTATACATAAAAATGCAAAAATCGGTAATTTTAAATACATGTAGGATTACAAAAGATTTTTTAAATATTTATATTGAGGGATCAGTAGGATTTATAGGTTCAATTAGGAATTCCACAGAGCCGAACCCTCTGATATGAAAATATCTGGAGTCGGTGAATTATTTTCCCATCTGGTCTCTGGTAGGTTGACATGTTGTTCTTGTATTGTTTTGTAATTATAATACATATAGTGCAATTGCATAACGTGGATTGACCAGATGATCATTTGGGAAGTGTGTGAAAGGGTTTAGTTTTTCCTGTGGGGAAAATTAAACCCGGACATTTAAATCTGGTGCGTAAAATAATATGTATAATAAGCTTAATAAAATAAGACTTGTTATTAGTTATTTAAACATATTCGTTCCTTAAAGTCTAGACCTAAACAAATAGAAAATAGACCTTGCTGTATTTGATTAATCTGTAATACAGATTTAGGTATATTACAGATAGAGACTAAGAAGGTCAGAGATTTTCATTTGTTCGTTATGATTGAAAAATATATCCGTTTTATTGGTCGTAAACGTATAACTCGTAACTTACATATTAAACTAAAGGTTGTCCTGAGGAAGTCGTGAGCTTTCCGTTATAAATAATTAAATTTGCGTAAAAATATTTAATATGACTCGATATTTCTATCACGGAAGTATTATATTTCGCACTCCTGCAATTACGTGCGGACGCTTTATAGTACCTATACCTTCTAAAAAATAATCCAGATCTTAAACTAAGGTGGATACTACGGTAAACAAGCTTAAATTGCAGTTGTTTCATGGAATTTAAACATTTCACTTAAAAGTTAATTTTGCAGTTCTGTAAAGGTTCTATTAAAGTTCTGTGATTAGAAGAAGATTTCTATCAATGGACCAGCGCAATGAATGGACCACTTCATTATTTTAGAAACTAACTGTTCGAAGAATCCAAGGCCATGCCAAAAAACAAGCAATACCCTGACCGGTCTTGCTTCTTTACGCTCAGTATCTTCGCGACTTCCATCGGAAAGTGCCGAAGCTATATATATATTTGAAAATGTTATATGTATTAGAAGTCATTTAATTTTTTGAAAGAACACCTAATTGCGATGAATCTATCGCCATATTGGCTCCACTATTGAACAGACCAACCGTGGCAACCTTTTTTTGCGTATTCAATATCTCAAAATCTATACCGCTCAAAACATTGGGCAATTCAAATTCATACTATGACATTGTAATAGAAAACGTAAAACCAAACGTAAAAAATAGAAATGGAAAACTTTTATTCTTGTGTCGAACTCTAAAAACATTGGCTAATTCATACCATGACATTATAATAGAAACATAAAACTTTCATTATTGTGTCGAACTCTAAAAATACTGGCTAATTCATACCATGTCATTGTAATGGAAACGTAAAACTTTCATTATTGTGTCAAACTCTAAAAAAACTGGCAAATTCATACTATGTCATTGTAATAGAAACGTAAAACTTGCATTCGTGTGTCAAACTCGACATCGGCTACAGGCCACTTGCATCACATTTTTTTTATAATTTTTTTCCCAATGATTGTCCAAATGCAATGATTGTCCCTCATTTTATATTGGAAAAACAACTCGTAATTTTGAAATCAGAATCAAAGAACATTTAAGGTGTCTTAATAATAATAATTTTTCTGAGTTCGCTAACCATATCATTGAAAATAACCATAGTTTTGAAAAAAATACAGGGATAAATATTCTTCATATTAATCATAAAGGAAAACGTTTAGATAACTTAGAAGCTTTGGAAATTAAAAAATCCCTTAAAAATAATGAATCTATTATCAACAAACAAAAAATATTGTCATATAGCCCAATCATGGATTTGTTTCCCTACCCACCCACTCTACACTAATACCTACCCACCCAATCTACATTATTAACTACCAACGGCTCCACCCCCTACCATAATAAAACATTGTTCGAAACTGTCAAATTAGTATAAGCTTTCCCTGACGAAGGAACGTTTGTTCCGAAACCGGTCGGATTTGCACACTATATAAGTGGTTTTTACAAAGTTATATTGTTGCATTTTTCTTTAATGGATAACCACAAAGTAATAGCTACATTCAAAAATAATTTTTTTCCCTTTTAGGCAAATATTCTAAGACATTCTCTATTTGTTTTATCGTATTTTTGAAACCCTGGAGATTTTTTTTAAATCTCAATCCGAAAAATCAGACCATTTTTATAAACCGGAAAGACGGGACATAATTTTATAGGTGCGAAAAAACGATAATTACATAGCCGAAAATCATTTTTTTTTTAAATAACGTTTTCCACACGAATGGCACAGGAGAATAACGAGGCATACCAAAAATATTACATATCATAAATATTTTTTTCCATGATCCATCTTTTTGATCATAAATCATTATAATGTACAACGTCTTTATTACTAAATCCAATGTAATATACTTGTACTTGTATATTATAATAATGTCTAATAATATAAAATTTGATTTTGTTAAAATCAGCACCATAAACCATTATACCTCTAAAACACGTACCGACATCTAAAATGTACGGGCTTCTCTTCATAACATCTGTCAAAAAGTCAAACCAAATGATAAGTTCGCAGAGAACAAACAATAAATCTAGTGAACGTTAAATGTCTAATTCAGAAATTCGCCTGAAATCATAGTGATGCCGTATAAAAAAAAATCATTGTGGAATTTTATAAAATTTATAGGAACATTTTCGGAGACGGGAAATTTTCATGTAGTGACGTCACGAGCCCAAATAATGGATTTATTTATTTAAAAATAATAAAAAACTGTACATTTCTAAAAAAATTTACTAACATTTTCGTAATCCTAGTGAAAAGATCTATCCACACGATTTTTTCCAAGTCGTTATGAAATCCATGCAAGTGGCCTATTCAAATTCATATTATGACATTATAATAGATATGTAGAAATTCATGTGTGGATTGTGTTGACAGTGATAAATATTCAGCAGGTTTTCCAAAAGTTTTGGAAGCTCGTTTCTGAAAATAAAATTAAAATGAAACACTTGGAAGCCTTTTGTCAACCTTTGATTTAAATAAAACTCCCTTTTTTGTCTTCAATGTTGATAATATTATATTCTAAGGCTATGTGAGTAATTAATAATTTACTATATTATAAAAATATATTAACCTACCTATCTAAATCCACATTAAGGAAATTAACTTTTGCTAATGGATGTGTTGCTTATGCATCCAGTTGCGCATTCTTTTCATCGGATTATGAGAATTCCAAAGCAAAAGTCTGTTTTGTACATCCTGGTGTTCAGAATTACAGCAGAAATTTTGACAGATTATTTAATATTAAATCAATGCATTTATAAAGCTCGCTATTTCAGCGTGGAAGCATTCTGAGAAATGATAGAACAATCGGTTCGGCATCTCGCCAGCTGGGCACTGGGCACTGGGCACTGGGTAGGTACTGGGCAGAGGAATCTTTCCAGTTAGATAGAGCAGGGATCATTAATATTTAGCAAGGTTGCTGCGGTGGCCGTGGTGGTTACATATCTAACAGGGCCGCATTTAATGACCTAGGCCCAGACACGAATGACTCCTATTAACCTACTTTTTTGAATTACAATCAGAAATTTTGCGAATACTTATTACAAAAATAAGCATGCCTGGGAATTATCTTAATAAACGGATTGCAATCTTTAGAGCACAGGCATCAGGTGGAATTATGTCCTTCTACCGGTATTTCAGTGGAAGATGTTCTGAGGAATGAGCATCAATGATCCCTTCGCAACCGATGCATTTGTATACGGTTGATATTTGTCGCACGAGAAGTGGTCGTTTCTATGACTCATTCTCGGCTGTGGAATGATTTGCCGGCTTCCGTGTTTCCTCACTCCCACAACATGTTCATATTCAAACTATCCTCTCCTCAAAAAGATCCCCCCACACTGCTTCTCTAAAGATGATATAGTCCCTTAAATAAGTATTTTCTTTAGGGCTGTGCTGTGTAGAGTTAATGTAAAAAAATTCTAGTGTACAGTTCACACGCGGTAGAAGTAAAACCTTCAGAAAACTAAAGTAGGCAAGGGTGGGGAGGCTACGAAGCACCGCACAAAGAGGAGACCGATTATTCTATCTCATTCTCACGCAGGCTAAATTCTATAGATATTTGTGTGTGTGTCTTTTCAGTGTCGCTTTTTCGTTTCATCGAGTCACAAATCAAATTACAATGGTGCTAAAGAAGTTTTGATTGCAAAAAGTATTTTAGGCAATGCTCGTACACGTTCAAGTTAAAGAATTAAAATTCACTTAGTGACAATAGTGACCACAAGATGGGTAGGTACTCTAAGGCAAGATTTTCATTATTTTATTATTATTAACCTCGTAGGGTTGACAGTATGGAAGTTTAAGGTTTTTTGTAATTATTGTTATTTTTCACTGTCTTTTTCCAAGAACAACTTTTATTTTATAAACAATGAAATCAATGTCTCAGTAAGGTTTTTTTTTCAGACTTTAACTGTTAGAATATCTTTTTTTATTGGCAGCATGTTGATTATTACAGAAAATTCTTTAGATCTTGGGATACAGGTAATAAAAATTTTGGGGTGGAATACATTTTTAGTGCTGTTTCTTAGAAATAAATTGAAGCCTGAATAACATTCCGTATTTAGTGTGTGTTCGGGCGTTTGAACTAAATTACAATAATCTCAATGGTTGCTAAAATGTTCAAATCAGTCAAAGAAAAGACAACAGCTAAAAATGCAATGATGGTTGCTAAAAATGTCGAAATCATGAAGAATGAAGAATGTCAAAGAAATGAAGTCTCTTTGTCGGAATTAGACGTTGAGGTTGGTGAGTAAATTGATTAAAATCTGTATTTACAAGCCATTGATTATGGACTTAATATCGAAATCTCTTAAAAATTAAGAACAGGCAGATAAAGTTGTATAATCCATAAAGTAAAATGTATGGAGCAAACAAAAAAATGCTACAATGATTTAAAATCAATTCCACCTGCGAGCGTGGAATCCGAACCGGTTTTTTCGGGAAGTGGGAAAATAGCGACTAAAATTAAACAAAACAATTAAACCTCAGACCCAAAACCTTATTGAGGTCGAATTTTATGTCTCAAAATACAAAATTAGTTTTTTTATTGTATTATGTTTTTTCCTATTTTCGTTTTTTCTTTTGTGTAGTTATTTTATTTTTTTCATATCTATATATTGGTATACTATACACCTAATCTACGTATAACATCTGAAAACTAAAATTATAACTTTTTTGTCAGCTCCATTTTTAATAATAATTTAAACGTTTAAATTCAAAAAAAAAATCCATGATTGAAAGCCCTACACTCTGTATTAGTCAGCCATATTTGAAAATCTTCTTGGTGTCAATGCTTGGATTAGCCTTCAGGTTTGAATGCACTAAACGAATGGAGAAAGTGAATACTATGACACTTGGGAATTATATATATGTGTGTGCAGAAGAAGTTTTAAAATACTAGGGCCGAAGGGTTGGATCTACGGTCCAGCCCTGGCAGGTTTGAAGTTTGAAGCTAGGAGCTATCGGGCTCGGGCCGCCACGCGCGGGGCGCTGGTCTGTGCTACTCCCGCCGGAGAAGCGCGTGTCTTCCGTACTACTAACCCAAAATAGGGGAACCATGACATCAAAAATAATAAATTAAAGAATGTTTTTTTTGGTATCGTACCTATCTGGAGATACGAGTATAGCACGGTCGATCGATAAACCCCATATCAATGGAAAATTGACTAAATCCATCATCTATAGTTAGTTGGCGGTATTGCGAGCACGGTCTTCATGATTCCGACAATCGGTTGACAAAGTTCGTCGACGCCGTCAAACTCGTTTGACGCCGTTTTTAGCGCGGCCTCCTAAGGTCGTCTTTTACTCTTTCACTCCTATGTACAACTTTTTAAATAATGTCGCTCGTTATGCAAAATAACTGGCTTATTAATGAATGGGGGTGAACTAACGAAGCTCTTAGAATTGAAAGAAATCGTAAACGTGAGCTATAGACTTAATTAAAGCATCTAAGACGAGCTCAATTGATTCCGTTCCAGCTAGGAGAAACGAAAGTTGTTCAAATATGACCTAAGACCTCATTAAGTAATTAACTCCCGTTTAGTGTCTAAAATTAGATGCAAAAATACATGTAAAGTTACATTGGTATTTTTAATTTTTACTTAGCCGTTTGACGTTTTGTAAAGTAAATCCATGGACAGATCCGCCAGTGTCGCGTGTATAACGATTTCTTATTTATTATCTATCGATATCGGTTTGGCTGCCAATAGCGCAATGCTGGGGATATCAGTATACAATCGTCGGAAGTTGAGCCTATCGATCCGATATTGCTAAGTTATCAATTTGATCGTGAAGATCTCCAGAAAATTTATGTGTGTGCATTACACAATATAATATCTATATAGGTACCTACATTCAGGTAAATAATTTTAAAGCGACCTTTGCTTTTGTAGTGGTGCACTCAATGGATTATAAAATAACTTAATAGACATTATCTATAGTTCATACCAGAATGCAAGCAGGAGTAGAACAATGCAATATATTCCATACTAATTGACCCGGACACGCCTTGCTGTGGCTAATTAACACAACGCCATGTACTGGATGGTTATCCAACCTTTATAACCACCGCCGTCTTTGAGTTTATCGCGAAGAGACAGACAGACAGACGCCGCTAAGGACTTTAATTTATAATATGTAGAGATGGTGCGAAAGATTATAATAATGTGCATGAAATGCTTGAGGTTAACTAACGTATTTAAGTTAATAAGGATTAATACCGTATCCGTCTAAACAACTATCCAGTTACAGCATTGCAAGTGACCATTTTTTAGAAGATAGAATGGGTGTAGTAAGCTATACGTAAAAGATGGATATGTGCCATCATGGACTTTTTTGTAGATCTATATAAGATACATACATTGTTTTGTTATATCTTAAAGGGATTAGGCAGTGTCTTCGATGATAGCTCCCAGGTGGCATGACTTTTTCCGACACTTCTAACAATTATCGTTATGTTTCAACAAATTTACACAAATCCTTTACAAATTATATACTTAAACCTTCCTCACAAAACACTCTATCTATTGGTGAAAACCGCATGAAAATCCGTTCAATAGTTTTTGAGTTTATCGCGTACAGACAGACAGACAACGCGGAGGACTTTAATTTATAATATGTAAAGATTTCGAAATTAGGTACATAACTAAAAACAGAAAAGAAAAAAAGCCGAAAATAAGATAAAAATGAGTGCAATGTGTAATACATGAAAAGCATTTGCAATAATTTTGTTAGGAAGCTGAAGAATGAACAAAAAAAAACATTTGAAGAATATTGTTGAAATGAATCGCGAGTCTAAATGTAACGGAATTGATAAACACTGCTAGGCGGTCTACGCACTGGGTATCATTGGGCATTTGTAGGTAAAAGTAGGTAGGGAAGGTAGGGTAAAAGAGGACTGTAGGCGGGTGTTCCAAACTAATTCGACAAACCTTTTTGAAACTTTAGAAATTATCGTTATACGTAAATACGTTCACACGTGTTCTCTTGAAAATGATTTGCCTGTGGGTACGTAAATTAAGTATATGCTAGACCTATGGTGATGTGAAATCACGTGATTTTGTTTGAAATTTAGATCGCTTTGATATATTGTTAGCGACCGATCCCGAATTTTACACGACGTGGTGCATCGCCTGAGATGAAATTTATTTGATGTGTGCTGCCCTTTTAATCTGATTGAAAAATAAGAACCAAAAAAGATATGGCAAATCGTCTAATATTTTGATGAGAGTGTTCTTCAAACTCAGGGTGGAAATGACGCAACCCTCTATAAACAAAAACCAGCAGAAAAAGATGTGCAAACTTCATGACGCCAGAGAAAACATATTTTCTGCTTTATGGATAAGAAATTTAATAATAAATTATTAATATTTGCACATATATTACTGAATCATGGTATTCCTAATAGATATGAATGTACCATCCGTTGTTCTAGCATAGCGCATAAGAAAGAGCAACTATAACAAATAGAGCGGTCCGATACCTCCCTAGCGGAGGATGTAGCGATGAAGGTGGTTCTGGGGGGAGAGGTAGAGGGCGTGCGGGGCAGGTCACGATATTGACCCCACCTGCGCTGGACTCGAATAACAGAGGAAGCGTCCTATTCTTATTCTCATTCTTAATATAAGCCTAAACATTATTTAAATGTGATTTATTTTTGTGCGATTGGCGATCCTGCGTTCATACTCGTTCGCCTCATATCCGGTGGAAGTAGAAACCTAATAATTATGCGCGATTTTCGCGAAGATATAGACGTAGTTTATGATACTACTACCTACCTACTGATTGTTTAGTGTTTTACAAATTACAGTTATTATTATAACTCGCTTTTAGAACTATATTGCAACATTTCGACCACCAAAGTAGATTTTTTTCGTCCAGATAATTTAAACTATATATATTATTATTATTTATAGCTGGTACCCGGCATGTGTTGCTATGCCATTCAAATAAATATATCGATTCTCCCTGTATGTCCTTTCCGGTGCATCCCCGTTCCCTTCCACCTTCACCCTGCCTTTCCTCCCTGCCGCTAAAATATATGAAATTCCCACATTTTCATTTATACAAATTTCATAACGCCAGAGCTTACCATTATATACAGCCTATGTTACTCGCTGATAATGTAGCTTTCTATTGGTGAAAGAATTTTTCAAATCGGTTCAGTAGTTTCGGAGGCTATTCAATGCAAACAAACAATCGAATCTATCCTCTGTATAGTATTAGAAAGATAAGTCAATGGGCCACTTGCATGGATTTCATAACGACTTGGAAAAAATCGTGTGGTATATCTTTTTACTAAGATTACGAAAATGTTAGTAAATTTTTTTAGAAATGTACAATTTTTTTATTTTTAAATAAATAAATCAATTATTTGGGCTCGTGACATCACTACATGAAAATGTCCCGTCTCCGAAAATGTTCCTATTAATTTTGTAAAATTCCACACTGATTTATTTTTTTTTTATATGGCATCACTTTGATTTCAGGCGAATTTTTGAATTTGACATTTAACGCTCACTAGAATTATTGTTTGTTCTCTATCATTCTATGACCTCCGTAGTCCAGTGGGTAAGACTCTTGACTCACAATCTTGAGGTCGCGGGTTCGAACCCGGAATGCGCAAATAAATTTTATTTGATAAATTTGTGTTATTTCACAATTAATTCATTTAAAATAATATATAGTATATTTGCGGCCTGTTCCAGAGTGGAAGATACTATCAGTATCGCCCTGGTGTAAGACCACCATTCAGAATTGAAACGTTGCTTGAAAATGGCTTTAGCCGTGTTTGGTGACCAGATCTGAATAGCCAGGTACTTCCCAACCTTCCTCTTCCCCACCTCCTCCCCCCCCCCCCCCCCTCCCACTACCTTCAGCCTCACAACATACCCCAATTGGGGATGCCATAGTCTCACTGGCTCCAGACGGGAGCAGTTGAGATTCTTGTGAGGTATTCACTGTAAAAAAAAAAAAAAAAATTTGATTTGAATTTTTGGCAGATGTTATGAAGAGAACCCCGTACATTTTAGATATCGGTACGTGTTTTAGAGGTATAATGTTTATGGTGCTGATTTTATCACAATCAAATTTTATAATATTCTTATTATTATTATAATTTACAAGTACAAGTATATTACATTGGATCTATTAATATAGACATTGTACATTATAATGATTTATGATCAATAAGATGGATCAAGGAAAAAAATATTTATGAGATGTAATATTTTTGGTATTACAAAAAACTCGTCAGGCCGCCTTCGAAATTTCGAACAAGCCACTTACATCACTTTTTTTTTTAATTCCAGTTTAGGCCAATATTTTAAGACATTCCGTATTTTTTTATCGTATTTTTGAAACCCTGGCAATTTTTTGAAAATTTTAATCGAAAAAATCAGACCATTTTCTATAGACTGGAAAGACGGGAAATAATTTTATGGGTGCGAAAAAACGATAATTACGTAGCCGAAAATCATTTAAAAAAATAACATTTTCCACACGAATGGCACAGGAAAATAACGAGGCATACCGAAAATATGACATCTCATAAATATTTTTTTCCTTGATCTATCTTATTGATCATAAATCATTATAATTTTCAACCTCTATATATGACCAAATCCAATATAATACTTGTACATACTTGTAAATTATAATAATAATAATATAAAATTTGATTTTGTTAAAATCAACACCATTACCATTACACCTCTAAAACAAGTACAGAAGTCGTAAATTGTACAGGGTTCTCTTCAATAACATCTGTCAAAACTCAAACCAAATGATAAGTTCGCAGAGAACAAACAATAAATCTAGTGAACGTTAAATGTCAAATTCAAAAATTCGCCTGAAATCAAAGTGTTGCCATATGAAAAAATAAATCAGTGTGGTATTTTACAAAATTAATAGAACATTTTCAGAGACGGGACATTTTCATGTAGTGATGTCACGAGCCCAAATAATGTATTTATTTGTATATTTAAAAAAAAAAACCTGTACATTTCTAAAAAAATTTACTAATTTTTTCGTAATCTTAGTAAACACGATTTTTTCCAAGTCGTTATGAAATCCATGCAAGTGGCCTATTGCAGCAATAATGAATGTATGTATGATATAATAAATTTAACAAATTAAAGAAAAATATAAATATGTAAAATATATGAAATCCATGCAAGTGGCCTATTCAAATCTCCCAGTGGAACATGGACTGTAAGCTACGTCACAATTTTTTGCCAATCTCCGCTCAACCCCCTCGATAAGCTAACCTTGCTAAACTCATTTTGTATGAACCTTGGTGTATCTTATAAATTATTTTATTATTTTTTTAAATAATTATCGTAAACTCAAAATAATTGTCAAACTCTAAAATATAAAAAATCTTATTTTTAATTGCCTTCTTAATATAATTTAAAACATGAATAAAAAAGTAACGTACACACGTTCTAATTATTTAGTTGAGCCTTTTGATTTAAGAAAAATATTCATTTTGTTGGTTGGCCTCAAATAAAAAAAATAAGTTTTCGTGAAAAAGGTCGAGCAGCCCGTCATCTTACAGCCAAAATTATTTTATTTCCATAAACCACGCGTTTCTGGGAAACTATGGAAATATCGTCATAAGTTGCCATGCTTTAACCCATATAAATTTTCGTTCTCACAGTAGAGTATAACAGATAACTGATTTTCGAAGACAGGGAGATGTGCAATGTCTTGGCTCTAAGCCATCGATATATTTTTACTCCAAGATCTAGTTGTTTAACCCTCATCACGTTTGAAAAAGCAATCTCCATACCTGCAATCGTTATATTATTTTTTTATGTTTACTACCTTCAAAAACGGTTCTCATTAATCGCCGATTTTCGGCCCGTCAGCATTTTACCAAAAAGTTTTGTTTTTTTTTTACATTAACTCCACACAGATGACCCTGAGGACGCTACGTGGAGGGTCGATAGATGGAAGGAAACACAGAGGCCGGCAAGTCGTTCCACAGCCGAGCAGTTGAAATCAATAAATAGTCGAAGAACCGACCCGTTCTGATATGACACGCACGTTTGGAGTGTTTCCCGTCTATGCATCGGATCCAAATAGATCGGAGCTTCTTCCATTGCGATACCGGTAGAACAAGGACAGCATAACTACGCCCGTGCTCCAAGGATTGCAATCCGTTTGTTAAGATAAGGGAATCTATCAAACAGACCGCCCGTTTTTGCAGAGGATTTTTTTTTCAGATATTTTTGGGCTTCAAATCAGAGGTGGCTGCCAAACTCAACAGTGGGGCTTACTTACGATCTGCACGGGGTTCGCAGTTGTGTTCTATTAAAGTATTTGCGAATCCTGTACAGTAAGCCCAGCTTCTGAGAGGCTAACTTGACTCTGGCTTCGATGGAAGTTTGGCTTCGATGGAAGACGTCAAACATAACTGTTAACGTAACTGTATTTATTTATTTTATTTATTTATTTATTTTCCATGTTCTCCGTAAAACGGTTATTCACCAATACATTATGGAGAAGATTACAAATTAGACAAAAAGTATAGCAAAACACATAAAAAGGTCAGTTTCACTACTTTGTGACATACGTCAAAAGATAATTGTTAAACTGCCTGTAGGTTACGTTAAAAATGTCGATGGTCAATGCAGACTCGTTGAGCAGTTCAGTCGCTCTGTTGACTGGCGCGTTCTGATAGGCAGAAGTCCTCGCTTTTGGAGCATAAAAAAGGGTATGGGACCTTCCACGAGTATACTTGTCTGGGACATATAAGTTAATCTCTTTCAAAATAGGTGGATTATGTATAGTTCCGGAGATTATCTTAAAAAAATGTTTTCCTAAAAATATTTTTCGGCGGGCTTCTAATGTATTAAGATCGAGCATTCCTGCTAAGAATAAGGATGGATACAGGAAAGGGTAGTACATATATTCCCTCATATATAGGTAACGATGTATGGAGCTAATGTAAAAATAAAAACAAAATAAGATGTTTAAAAATTGTTGGACCCAATCCGTCTACTACCAGTCCAAACCAAAGATATTGAAATACAAAAGAGATTTGCTATGATGTCTGTGCTACTTTCGGCGGACTACTACCTGATCGGAGTAGTTTGCATACAAAAAGAATTTGTTCATTTCGTTGATTTTTTTAAGGTGTGCATTAGTATTGGTTAACAATAGAGTTTGAATACAGAAAGAATTCGTTCATTTAATTTAAAGTTCGTTTAGTTTAGGCACCCGGAAGCGTAGTCCCACCCAGTAAAACCTGCGGATAGCAACTCTCTTATATTTCAATATCTTTAGTCCAAGCCGACGAAGATTCAAATGATGTTTAAATTGCTCATAAAACGTAATATTTTAAATTGCACCATAAAAGAGTAACTTCTCCTAAAATCAATTATTCTAATTTTCGTACGTATGTACGTAGGTCATCAGTTTTTCGGTAGCGGTTGCCAGATCTACCATAAACTTTCTTACCCGAGGCAAACAATTAAATATATAATAGTTAATTTTATTATTTTACAATCTCTAATGTTCACGATATGCAGTAGAGGCATAGTTTTTTAGGTGAATACCGCACAAGAGTTCCAACGCGCCTGGAGCCAGTGAGATCCAATCAGGGTATATTGTAAGGCAGATGGTAGTGGGGAGAGGAAGAAGATGGGAGAGAGTAAGTTGAGATAATACCTGGCTAATCAGATCTAGTCGCCAAACTTTTTTTAAATAATAAATTAAAACTTAATTTTTTAGTCAAAAACTCAAATTTAATCAAAAGACGAGAAAACCCTATAAATCTTTATAATAAACTTATTTTAATAAATTATTTTATTTAAATGAATAATTTAATAATTAATTATTTTTTTAGGGTGATATAAAAATGTTATTAACTTTTTTAATTTAATTTCTTTAATTACAGATTTAAAAATTTATGATCTATTAATAATAATTCAAAGAATAAGATACTTTAGGGATAACAGCGTAATTTTAATTTTAAGTTCGTATTAAAATTAAAGATTGCGACCTCGATGTTGGATTAAAATTTAATTTAAATGCAAAGGTTTAAAAATTAAGTCTGTTCGACTTTTGAAATTTTACATGATCTGAGTTCAAACCGGTGTAAGCCAGGTTGGTTTCTATCTTTAATAAAAATATTGTTTTTAGTACGAAAGGATCGAGAATTTTAAATGAATCTTAATATATAAAACAAAGTTGGGTTAGTTACACTATTTATAACTCGAGAACGGCTGGGCTGATTTTGATGATCTTTGATTTGTTGGATTTGTCTCCGCCCCGAATAGAATAATAACTATTAAAACATCACAAAAGTTAACGAAATAAATAGTTATAAAGAAAATTATTTTCCCCATACATTTTGTATGGAATGAATTCTCCTATTTTGAAAGAACTGCAGCAATATTGTGAGGTGTATAATATTGAACTGTGCATGAATTCCAAACATTCAAAAACGTCAAATGTCAATGCGTTGATTGTTGTGCATTTGTTTTTAATCATATAATGCTGCCCTTCTTTCTTACACACTCAATGTCAATAGTCGAAAATGAGACAAATGGTGAACGTATGTCTGCACAACTCCAAAGGAAAAATACAATAATTATAATAAATCTCTGAAATGAAACGCATTTTTTTACATAAGCTCCACACAGGAGGCCCTGAGGAAAATAATTTCTCTCAGGACCTATGTGATCTTAGGGGATGCTGTGTGGAGGATCTTTTTAAGGAATGGGGAGGATAGAAAGTTCTGGGAAGGAAAAGGGTACAGGGTGCGCAAGGGAAACTTGCTGATTTGAATTGGACGCCGACGAGCGAGGCGTGGTCAAAAAGGGGTGGGGAGGGTCTCATTGGAAAGAGGGGGTCCTGAATTTTTGTTACACTACAAGCCAGTTGTCGTCATGCGTTGGACAAAGGAACAGCGTGCGTTTGCCATCGAGGCCTACTTTTCACAATACTCCCACGAGCGCCTTATCTCCTTGAGGGGTGACGTACCGTGGCCAGCGCGCTCCCCCAATTTGGCACCCTGTGAATTTTTTTATGGGGATATTTCAAATCTATCGTTTATAACGACAAACCCCGGACCTTGCAACACCTGAAGGACAACACCCGCCAAGCCATTACCAACATTCCCGTCGATATGCTCGAATGAGTGGAGCGAAACTTCAAATCTAGGGTAGATCAGTGTATCACTAATGGGGGCCGCTATTTGCCCGATGTCATTTTTAAAACTACTCAAAACAAAAATTCAGAATGTGTACTATACGATACAAAAAGAATTAAATCGATATAAAAAGTACTTTTTCTTTTATTGACTTTTCAAATCAGCAAGTTTCCCTGCCGCACCCTGTATGAGGGGTGGGTAGGAATCTGGAGGTCAGTGTTTCCGGGAGTGACGGACGTATGAATCCATCCCTCCAACTGTGGTGCAAGGCAATGGGTCGAGAGAGTCCGGCTGGAAAGGTCAAAAGGCCTCCCTCAACCAGTCTCTCTCGATCCGGCCCGCCACGCAGCAGGTGGGCAGGCGCATCAACTACCAAGACCCGGACATAAGTCACCTCATGAACCCGGGCACCCCTGCTAAATCACCAAACGTAGCGAACCACTTGGGGTGATCTATGGCAGAGGTGTTGGTTATTCAATAAATGGTTCCCGGGACGGCGGCACCCGTATCCGCCTCCCGAATTCTCGTAAGTAATTGTAAAAGTAAGAAAATCACAAAAATATAAATCCGTACACAACGCCATCTCTGATACTGACCAAAACAAAACACGGACAGTAGCGCATCCATAATTGCTTCACTGTGTAATTTTTTACTTAATAAAAAACTTTATTTAATTCAACAGTTATTGATTCTGAGATGGTACGAAGTTCGTCGGGTCAGCTAGTTTATAATAAATATGAATAAAATTAATATTAAAATTTGAGATTATTTTGGCAGAAAAATGTATTAAATTTGGAATTTAAGTATATGATTAATTGTCATAAATAATAATTAATATTACAGAAATTAATATAACTTTAATTATTAGATTACTTTTAATTATTATAGTTTTAGTTAGAGTTGCTTTTTTTACTCTTTTAGAACATAAAGTTCTTGGATATATACAGTTACGTAAGGGTCCGTTAAAGGTGGGATTTTTAGGTATTGTTCAACCTTTTAATGATGCAATTAAGTTATTTACTAAAGAATTTTTATTTTCCTATATGAGAAATTATATAATATTTTATTTGGTGCCGATAATGGGGATATTTATAAGAATATGGGTTTGGTTATTAATTCCTTATTTATTTATTTTATTTTAATTTAATTTAGGTGTTTTATTTTTATTAGCATGTATAGCGGTTAGAGTTTATTTTATAATAATTTCAGGTTGAGCTTATAATTCTAATTATGCTACGTTGGGGAGCTTGCGGGGAATGGCTCAAACTATTTCTTATGAAGTTAGTTTGGCTGTTATTTTTTATTATCTCTTTTAATTTTAATTGGAGGGTTTAATTTGAGTGAATTCATTATCTATCAAGAATTTATTTGATTTATATTTTTTTATTTTTCCTTTAGGGATAATTATATTTGTTTCCATATTAGCTGAACTAAATCAGGCTCACTTTGATTTTATTGAAGTGGAAAGTGAATTAGTTTCAGGGTTTAATATGGAATATGGAGCTGGAGGATTTGCTTTCATTTTTTTAGCTGAGTACTCAAGAATTATTTTTATGAGAATGTTATTTGTAGTTATATTTTTAGGGGGGATGGGGGTTAGAATTATATTTTATTTTAAATTAATAGGATTGGGATTTACGTTTATTTGAATTCGAGGACTTTTACCTCAATATCGTTATGATAAATTAATAAAATCAACTTGAAAATTTTTTTTACCACTTTCCTTAAATTATTTTTAGCAACGTTTCAATTCTGAAAGGTGATCTTACGGGCGGTACTGAGAGTATCTTCCACTCTGGATCGTGCCGCAAATATACTTTGTATTATTTTTTCATTATTATGAAATAACACAAATCAATCAAATAAAATTTACTTTCGCACGCTGGAATTTGAACCTATGACCTCCGGATCGCTAGTCGAGAGCCTTATCCCTCAACCACGGAGGCCGTCATACGAAAGAAAACAAAAAATATTAGTTAGTATCAAAAAAATTAAAGTAAAAAATAATTACATTAAGGATCTAAATGTTGTCGGAAACTGAACTTTTTTTTTTATTATTAAGTTACATAGGTAATTGTGCTGTGCCTGTCTCACTAGGAGTTCCTGTGTTGAGAGCAGGTGCATTTTACCATAAATAGTTTAAAACAAAAATAAGGATGACAACAACGATGTTATTTACATTTAAAGTAAAAGTACAAGGATAATCATCATCGTACCAATGGGAAAGCATGCATAGGAGGTTCTAAAAATATTGTTAATATGTGATCTGTCTTTGCTAGTGATCCAAAACTTGGTATCTGATTTGTATTTTACGTGATTAGTGTGCTGTCTAATAGTCAGTGGAAGTGTATTATTATAAAGTTTTATTGCAAATTACCTGAAGTTTCTTTGACCAAACGTTGTTTTGGCGAAAGGGAATAAGTAAGAGATTTTGCCCTTTGGTTCTCGTATCACGAACAGTTTGGATATTGTCAAAAACAGTTCTTTGTTTGAATAGATAAATTAGTATATTTTCGGCATAAAGTTTCCTAATGTCCAAAACACAGATTCTCTTAAAGATTTCATCCGAACTGCTTGAAATCGGTAGTTTTAGAATAATCTTCATAATTAGTTTCTGTGCTTTAGAGATCAAATCAATGGCGGCAGCGTTTGCTCCTCCCCAGACTATGATACCATACTCGATTAGAGATTGACATAGTGCATAGTAAATTGTTTTGAGTTGGTTCAAGTTAAGAAAGTTTCGAATTTGTGTAAAAAGATATATATATTTTCAAAGTTTGTTTGCTGTGGTGATAATATGTTCTTTCCACTTTAAATTACTGTCAAAAATAATACCCAAGTATTTGATTTTTGTAACACGTTCTACATAGGGGTAATCACATATATTAGCGTTTGAAAGGGGGCAAGCACATATTTGAATATTATTTTCTGGGTTACTTAGGGACGGATTAATACTAAACTCAATGTATTTGGTTTTTGACACATTCATTGTTAGTGTATTATTGTCTAACCATCTTTTAACAATATCAATGCCCCATACTTTTCTGGAAGAGCTTCAGACCTCTCTATTATGTACACCTAATTTTTGGGAAACAAAGACGCCAACAGAACTTGTCGAGACGTATAATACAACTCTTTTATGTCTGTACGTCAAAAACACGTAAAGTTCGAAAGTCTGACGGCTGGTATGACGATGAATGCCGAAACCAGAAAAGACTTATGCGGAAATTAGAGAGGTCATATAGGAAAAATTCTACGGTAACTTCTAGGGATGAGTGGATCCTTGCTCAAAAACAGTATATGAGCAAAATAAATTCCAAAATATCAGAATACTGGAATGAAAAGATTGACTCTGAGCGAACCAATCCACGGCTTCTCTGGAACTCAATAAAGACTGTTATTTCCGAAGCCACTGTTCCAACTAAAATAGATATTAACCCAGATGCCTTCTTAACGTTTTTTCGAGAAAAAATTGAAGCCATTCGTGCCTCCACATCTCACGCCCCTCCACCAATATTTACTATAAATTCTAAAGGAAATTTGTCTTCCTTCAAACTCACAACGCTGGAAGAAGTAAAAAAATTAATTTCAAGTTCGCCAAATAAACAGTGCAGTCTTGACCCTATACCAACATGGTTACTAAAAAAATGTGTCATTGTCTTAGCCCCGTTCCTAGTTCATCTTTTTAATAAATCTCTGAGTACAGGTGACTTCCCTGAACCTCTAAAGTCTGCTGTAGTTACGCCGATACTAAAAAAATCACAACTTGACCCCGATAACTTAGGTAATTATCGACCTGTTTCAAATTTACCTTACCTATCAAAAATCCTGGAGAAAATTGCTGCTGCACAAATAACCAGTCATTTGAATTCAAATAAATTATTCACTAATCGTCAATCCGCATATAGAAGGTTTCACTCAACAGAAACCGGAATCCTTCGTATGCTGTCAGATATAACTTTGGCCATAGAGTCAGGTAAGTTAGCACTTATCTCATTCTTAGACATGAGTGCAGCGTTTGACACGATTGATCATGACTTTCTCATTAAGAGATTAGAGGAAACATTTGGTTTGAGTTCCGATATTAAAAATTGGCTGGTGTCATATCTATCCAATCGCTTACAAGCCGTTAAGGTTGGAAATAAGCTCTCTAACTTCGCAACACTTTCTTCAGGGGTACCCCAAGGATCCGTTTTAGGCCCACTTCTTTTCATCCTTTTTACAAATGATGTCGCCAAAATAATCGAGTCATTTGGTCTCCTGTCCCACTGCTACGCTGACGATCAGCAAGTTTATTTTTACTGCTCTCCAAACGAAATCAACAGTCTCAAAATCCGCATAGCTGAATGCCTAGAAGCAATAACTCGTTGGATGTCTTCAAACAAGCTGAAGCTGAATCCATCTAAGACTGAGTTTCTATGGGCGGCCACAAACAAACGCCAACATTTCATAGACAATACACCTATTTCCATTTCCGGCAACGATATTATTCCAAAGACAACAGTCAAACTTCTTGGCGTTAATTTAGATTCAGACTTTTCGTTAAAAAGTCAAATAAATAGGACAGTAAGCACCGGTTTTTTTCATCTAAGACAACTCAAGTCAGTTCGAAGAAACCTTCCTACAGAGGCGACAAAACTATTAATTAACTCTTACGTAGTCTCGCGGCTCGATTACTGTAACGGCATCTACGCTAGTCTTCCCAAATATCAAATTGACAAACTTCAATCCGTGTTTAATGCAGCGGCAAGGCTCATAACTGGGGTTTCTAAATATTCGCATATTTCAGAACACCTTCGTAACCTTCACTGGCTCAAGTGCCCTGAGAGAATCCAGTACAAATTGTGCTGGATGGTTTTTAAATCAATCTACGAAATGGCCCAACCTTACATCTCCGAATTATGCGTCCCGGAAAATACCGGTCCGCGACAATTAACCCTTAGATCAGCAACTTCATCTGCTAAAGGCAGACTAATAGAACCTAAACGAAAGCCAAATACTATGTTTGGAGATCGTGCTTTCGAAGTATCTGGGCCTAAGGCTTGGAATAGACTCCCTCCGGAATTAAGATGCATAACAAGCCCAACAGAGTTTAGGTCCAAACTAAAAACCTTCCTTTTTGGGCTCTCGTACCCGTAATTTAAATACCTATTTGAGAGTATCATACTTGTATTGTCTATGATATGTCTTAATCACACTTTTCTTACTGAATTAAAATTACTCGATTCCTTACACATCAATCTGTCTCTTGACGAATCACATTTAGAAAGATCAAATCCTTATAGGTACTACTGCACCTCCCACCTTTACTTGTTGCTTTTACTTTCCAAAATACACTCGTCAAAGAATACATTACATATTAATATTAAAATATTTTTAGGATTAAATAACATGTTTTCACAATAATGTCCTCTGCGTGCGAACTCTATCTAAATTTCCTTAAATGGACAATATACAGAGTTAATTTCAAGCGACCTCCCAGGTAAGTATGGTCCTGTTTTCATTAAATTTTAGGTAGCATCGCGTTCATTGGTCAAAATATTGTACACATATTTTCGTATCGGTGATCAATGAACCGATGTATGCAATTTTTAGCCATAAGTTGTTTATAATTGTTTGCCTAGCTTGTAGTTTTTTAGATTTTAGAAATGTATTATAAGTTTGTACAGCGCCCTTGAGGTGATTTTTCACAAAAACGGCGCTATATAAATCATCCAAATATTATTATTATTATTATAAACATCATACCAGTTACTTGATTTGAAGAGGAGAATCGTGTCATCAGCGAAACTTACGATTTTGGCATCTATTGGCAGATTACACAGTTCATTTATGTAAATTAGGAATAAAGTGGGACCCAGGACGCTTCCTTGAGGCACGCTAACACTAATTGGCAGTTGATTGCTGAGGCAGTTATTGATTTTTACACTTTTTTTACGGTTGGAAAGGTAATTTCGAATAATTCATTCCCATTTATTCCAGTGTTTGATAGTTCTTGTAGTTTGGAATGTGAGATAGTATCAAATACTTTGCATAGGTCTAGGAATATTGACATGCATTTTGATCCCTTGTCTAAGTTTTCATTTAAAAAATCGGTAACTGTCGCATGGCATCGGAGGTGCCTTTATTTTTCCTGAAGCCAAATTGGTTATGGGATAATATATTATTTTTTTCAAGGTATTCGACTAATTGAAAGTTAATTGCTTTTTCAAAGACTTTGGATAGTGAATTTAGTAATATTATTGGACGATAGTTAGTTATATACTTACTAATATACTTAAAACATCGTCGCAGAAGTTTTTGGAAAACCTTACCCAAACCGTAATGTTAAACAATACAAGTCTCTGAAAAATTATCCAAAATATTGTCCCCTTCAGCACAGGTTCTCCTAGTAAGGAGGACTACGAATATAATTTCTATTATGTATAACATGTTTCATATGAAAATGTAAATAAAAATATAGTTACTAAATAAAAACAAATTTTTTAAAAGTTATTTTTGATTTGCTATATAACGCTGGTGACGATCGTTTAATGAACGAATACCTACCTACATACATATTTAAATAAATTATTGTAATATCTTATAAAACATTTTTTAATTGTAATAGAACGAATATGAGTTACATTTATACATATATACTTTACAAAATATTATATTTAAGGTCATCATTGGTCATAAATAAATAGTGGTATTAGAAGGCTTCATCAAAAATCTACTACGCCCAGAAAATCTAACGCAACACGATAGCATTTATTTATACATACACACACACTTCCCCACAACCTACAAATCTGATCTGATGATGGACAATGTAACACTGTCCTTTGAAACGTTGGCTAAAGAAGGAAGATGGTAGCGAGGCGTTGAACTGGCAATAGGAATGAGATCCCTGAGGAGTGTGTAACTGTGTATGGTGAAACCGTGAACGATCGTGTGAGAAGTGTGGAATCACAAGGAATCGCAAGGAATCCAAAGCAAATGTAAGCGTAGCTTAGATGGTTTGGGCATTTAAAGCAAATGAACAAAGAAAGGAATGCTGGGAGAATATATTACGCGAATGCGAATGGCAGAAGAAGTCGGGGACGCCCGAACTGGACGAAGCACGATCAGATGAACCAAATTTCAGACTTTACGAGCTAAGTCGGGCCGTGTCATGATTCAGAATAAGAGGACATGTAAGTAAGATAAAATGTATGAATATAGGAATTAAGCATGGAGTTCAAGGACTAAGTTGTTTGGCGATCCATCCTATCTGCCTACCTCTGCGCTGAAAATTTAATTTTCTCTAGCTGTATAAAAAGCTCTTGCCAAACTGAAGATTTTGACAACACAGAATCGAAGGGTTTCCAAAAATAACCAATAAATCCATTTGGACGACCAAGAATTCCAACAACTTACGCGTCGATAATTAATTTATTCCTAACCATTTAAAAATATAATTTTATATTAATATGTTTTCTACTAGTGTTACAGACCTTATAATGTTTCATTCCTAGTTTTGGAGGTAGGAATGTAAATAATCTACATGTTGTGCAACATTGTTACAAATGCAAAAACTAATGGAAGTCTTACTACCTCCATTACTGCATCGTGTGTTCATGGCCCATATTTTATTTAGAACTTGTCATTTCAAAAGTGATCAGTTACATTAATTTAGCTCTTATTTGCATTCAGGATCCTACGATGTTATTGTACACTGGCTCGCGTATAGGTTGGCCGCAACATTGTTGCTAATAACTTACTAATAGAATTCTAATTACATTCATTTGCTGCGTCGTGAGTCCAAGCCTTTTCCAATAATTGCACTATTTCAAAACTCAGTTTACTATTAAATCATTGAGAGAAAATGTTAATGTTGTGGTTATTTGTATATCAAAGAGATAAATTATGACCATAAACATTGTGCATTTGAATCATACTTTCATTTGCACTTCATTATTTAGTAAACTGAGAGATATTCCAGATTTAAAAAAATATTTTTTATGAAAAACTTTAGTCACAAAAATCTTTAATTATATCTTACAATAAATAAAATAATATATTTGTGTACTAAAATGATTTACGACAATTTGTAATAATACGTTTTTCAATTCCACATCACATCAGATTATATATTAATTACATATTTTATACAATAATAATTATATGACCAAACAATACATGTAAATTCCGACCCTGAAAAAATGTCCAAACATTTCAATCAATTTTTCTCCAACATCGGACCCAACTTAGCAAAAAATATTCTAGGCAGAAACAGCGTCTCAGAGAAAGGTCTTTCAAACAATATACCCATCGATAATCTGAGCAATAACCAGTTTCACTTCACACCCACCACTGAATTAGAAATCATAGAATTAATAGCATCTCTTAAAAACAGTAACTACACGGGAATAGATCACTTCTCGACAAAAATTATCAAACGCATTCAAAAATACATGGCATCCCCTATTAAACACATAATCAACATAAGCTTCAAAACTGGCATTTTTTCTAACTCCCTAAAACAGGCCACATTAATCCCAATATTTAAAGGAGGAGACAAATTATTTGTAAATTATCTCGCAAAAGCATTTGATGAGGTCTAACATCCCTTACTGCTAAAAAACTACAGCAGGTTGGAATAACTGGAGTAGCCTAAACATGGTTTGAAAATTATCTAACAAACCGAACACAACAAACTCCCATCCAATCTGACAAAATACATATAAGCAAAAAATTATCTGTGTCCTACGGTGTACCCCAAGGCAGCGTACTAGGACCAATTTCTTTTCTTATATATGTTATAGTCAATCCTCGAAGCTCCGGCGCTTCTAGGTTTGACTAGTCAATCCTCAGGTCTGACTTGAAATCTTTAGCCCGAAGGCTTTGGTCAAACCTAGGATAAACCAGTCATTCCGGGAAGAGACTGCATATCGACCTTTGACTATGACATATACGTTAACTCACTGTGTGCCATGAATATTCGAGGAAAGATATTATCGTTTGCCGATGATACGGTCTTAATATTCAAAGATGAAACACGGCAATCAGTTATTAATAAAACTAATGATGGTCTAATAAAAGTAAAGCATTTGCTATACACTAAACCTCCTCACACTTAACATGGACAAAACACAATATATGACATTTTCCATACGCAAACAAAATATACTCAACAACTGCCCTAAACCAATCATTCACTCGTGTTCACTCAATTTAGACACTCCAGAAACCACACCTAATTTTAATTGTACATGTTCGACCCTCAAATCATCAAAAGTAGTTAAATATTTGGGAATAATCATAGACAACCAACTACATTGGGAAGGTCATATCGGTGACACAGAAAAAAACTCCGTAAACTCTGCCATATATTCGGCTCCCTTAGGTTCATCTTAGATTTACAGATGCTAAGAAGCATATAGATACTTTGCCCTTTCCCAATCCATAGCCACGTACGGTGTAGTGGGATGGGGTGGTTGTGCTGAATCCATATTAGACCAATTATTATTGTTCAAAAACTAATTCTGAGAATTATATTTAAATGTCAACCTACCCATCCCTCAAATGAACTCTTTGCCAAAATCAGAGTCTTAGATATTCGACAGCTATTTACTAAGACAAGCATTTGTCATACACGAAAAAATAACCTACTAATGGCTCTAAAACATCAAGCACACAACCGCTTTTCATCAAACCTGGGTTGCGTGGTCCCAAAATACCTCACTTGCGTGGTCCCAATACCTCATTCGCTCAACGTCAAATCTGGTTCATAGCTCCTAAAATATAAATATAATGCTCTGAGTACTAACATGAAGTCAAGTAATTCTAAATCACTTTATATAGCACGTTTACAACATTGGATATTTGAAAGGGGACGAGCGTACTTCAAAGAATACATGAGTTCTTAAAACAACATTTTAATAATTAATTTTTGCATTTCAAAATTTTTATTTCTATTTTGCTTCAAAAATTTTTTTTTTTTCACTCTTAATTTTTCAACCTAATTTTATTTATATTTTAATTTATTTATATTATGTTTTAATTTATATATTTATATAGAACTAGCAGACCCGGCCACACGTTGCTGTGGCTAACGAAACACAACGCCATTACCATAATCTTTATAAAATCCACACCACCCGCTTGCCAGCTACCCGCTGCCCGCTGCCTGAATTGAATATTTGAATTTATCGGCCTTTCTCTACTATAATAAGCATGTATTATACATACATATAAACTAATTAACTCGCCACTAATTATACAATGCTTGCAATGCAACACTGGATATTTGAAAAGGGAAAATCAAATACCTACTTACTCTAGGACATCTATTTTCCAATTTCTTCCGTAGAACGAATTTCAAAAGTGACTATAGTACGGCCCGCCAGCCGTTTTAAATCGCAAAAAAATATGTTTTCTTTGAATTTCTCGGCTTTTCTCTAATATAATTTACATGAATTATACATATAAACATTTCTCTTCAATCACTCTATCTATTGGTGAAAACCGTATGAAAATCCGTTGCGTAGTTTAAAAGATTAACGCGCACATACATTTTGAGCGATTTCATTTTATACTATGTAATGATGATACATGTGTTCTTAACACTAAATCTTATTATTAGTTTCTGTATTTCAAAATTTTGAATTCTATTTTTCTTTAAAATATTTTTTTTTCTTAACTTTTCACTAACTTTTACGAATTTCCTAATTTTTATTTAGTATGTTTATTATCTGTTTCAAAAGAATAGTATTTTTTAATTTCTATATAAATATTAAATGTATAACTACCGCAACATGGGCATTAGCCTAGTGTGGTAGCCAAATAAACCCCAAAATCTGTAACAAAAAAAATATTATGAAATTAAAATAAATAAATATAATATGTTATCTCATTAAAATATACCACCCAAGGAAAAATACATTGTAAGTGAATACTAAGCAAATAAATGTAATGATTACAAGCCTACATAATTGAAAAAACCCTCAGAGAATACACTAACACATAAACAAATACTCGTATAATGATAAGTTTTAAGATTTTCACGGCCAAAAGCATTTTCGTTATTTGTTTTTGGGGTGTTGATCTGCCGGATCTGCCCTGATGATGAACACTGCAACGATGTCCGAAACGTTGGCTAAAGAAGGAGGCAGCGCAACACGGCATAACACCCCAAAACAAATAACGAAAATACTCGTATAATGTTTACACTTTTGTGTATTTCTTGGGCATTAACTATGTTAAATTTTTAGGCATTTTGTTCTGAAGAGTTTTATTTTTTCATGTACATTTGTTACTTGCAATTTTCAATTTTTCTGCTACTGGTTTCGACATATCATACGCGTCATTCCCTAGCAAACTTAAAACTAACTTAAATATTCTGTACAAGTACAGAAATGATTAGATTTAATCAGGTAGTGTAGTGGGAGAGGTGATTTCGACATCAGCAAATAATATTGCAGTGATTTCGAAAAATGTTCTTTATTAAATTAATTTTTAAAAAACACACTATATATTTTCGAAAAACAACTGTAAAATCTTTTCAAATTCCATTGATGTACGATGGACGTTGGTTCACAAAAACTTTTTTCGCAGAAAAACATGAAGTAGGCGTTTCTAAGCAAAACAAAATATCTATTATTTCTCAGTGACGTTTCGCTGTCGGGAGTGTATACGTTTCGACCAATACATATAATTCTAAGTTACCTTTACTTGTGCGACCTAAAAACAAATGAAGAGAAATTGAAAGAATAATTCTGCAAGCATTAGCCACTGAAACCTTTTTAACCACATTTTTGCCAATTTGCAGACACCCTCGAGCGTTCGCTGGCCAAAATGTGGTCAATTTGAAGAGATATTTTAAAACATTTATTGGAATCAGTTGTATACTTCACTTAATCATAAAGATAACTTTTTAACAAAGTTTTTTTCACTTTTCAACAAGGGATGTCTCGCATCTCTTCTGAATTATTTGTTATTGACATTTTTTCGCGAACTGAAATCATCGAAATATTTTTTTCTTACCATTCATTGATCACGTGTTATTTATTTAAAAAAATGCATGTTCGAATTTATATTCAAATTTTTGGTTATCAAATAGGCTACAGACAATGTATAGAAGTCGTAATATTTACTATTCTCCAAATAGGTACTACACACACCAATAATTTAAAAATAAATAATGCGCAGAATTCGTGCTTCAATAAATTTTACTTTTTTTAATATTTTTTTCTTTCTATTTATTTGAGTTCTAAAAATAAGGGATAAACGGTTAAATATAGGTGCATTCAATGACTCTCCAAAAATAAAAAAGGTTTACTTGACTCCATATTCAAATGCGGAGGGAGAGGGAGGTATGCTTTTTTTGATGAAGGTAATTCCAAATAGGATGCTCAGAAATCCCGGACGCTCGACACGAATTTCAATTACGACCGCTCAAAAAGAAGGAGAGATAGAGATACGCAAACACGAATGTTAGAGAGAGTGCGCTAATATGAAAAACGATAACATTTAAACAAAAATTGTAAAAATGTTTAATAAAACACGACTCGTTTAAAATAGAGCAAAAATCTCATGGGGAATGTCTAAAACAACATTTAAAGAAACACTCTGAATTTTTTCATAATATAACATGTAAAATAACTGAAAAAACGTGTTTATAATAATTTTCGGAACGTAGTATGCGATTTTTTTCTATCGAGTGAATTTCATTTCCGTTTCGGCATTGGGAATGCGTAGATATTATCTTCAAGAATACCATGTATATTTTTTAAGAGCTTTAAAACAAATGTTTAAGGAAAATTAAAAATCGGTAGAAATGCTGGCAGCCGGACCTAAACGCTAACACTCGAGTGGTTATCATAGGTGCATTCCAAATTTTCATTTAATTTAAAAAATAAATTTAATATGGCAAATGAATTTACTTTATTTGCAACATTCAAGCTTCACCCCTTTCGCAAGATTATTATTTTTTATACGGGTGTGCATTTATTCCTTGTCAATTCTTTAAATTATTATATTATTAAATATAATTGACAATTACTTGACTGTGCGATGGTTGAAAAGCCGGTGCGGTTTGAGGTTAATGGGAAGTTATATAAAACGACTTATTTATTGATAAATATGATTTGATGTTATTTGATATTTATTTATGATGTCTCTGAAAGGGACATTCCGCCACGGTGAATATTCTTTGAGTGCTTTCCCAGGCTGAATTTTAATACTTTATTATTCGCATTCCTGCCATCAAAATGAATTATTTAATGTATGTAGGTAGGTACTTATTATTTTTTTAGTACCGAAGTTTATTTACAGCTTTAACTTACATGTAAAATAATTTACATATCTTTAAATAAATAATTGAAAGGTTTAACAATAATATATTTTAGATTTCTTTCCTAAAATGACCCTTGAAACCTTCGAGGACAATTTGGAAAATGTCAAGAGACCTAGAGATATCAGTTAGCAACACCATACCTCTTGTTATTCTATGCTAGGCCAGAACGTCCCTTCTGCCAATGTGAAATTCAGAGCAAGTCGTGGTGTCGCTAATGGCGGTAGTTGTTCGATACAACGAACAATTTTAGCATTCCAGAATTTATGGGCTGTCAATATATTTTTTAACGTATGGTCCATTGTAACCGGGACCAAGTAGTATTACATTCAAGATTGGAGATTTTACTCTAATAGCGCTGTGAAAAATCATGGGATATTATTATCGTAGGCTTTGTGAAGCTGAAAGTATTTATTTGCCTCGGGATCATTGCCTATCAAAAAGAAGTTATAAAGAATTTACCTTTCGAATGAACACCTTGTTAGTGAACTTTAAAAATCATTAGTGATTCAGATTTAGATCTGTTAATTTTAAGCCTATAAAAATTTTAACAAAAGAAATGCACATTTCAAATATAGAATTACCTTAATATTAAAAATTAATGTTTCTTTGTTTGTCCCTTATGCATTCCTAACCGTTCCTTTTCTACATTGATAGATGCAACACCAATTCCAACCAAAATGAATTTATGCAAAGGACGTGTAGGTAACTACTATAACATTAAATTTTCACGTATAGAAACACTTGCTGACATATTCACTGCTAGTTACTTACGCTACAGAATTTAATTGTATCACATTCTAGGTGCGAATAACACATAACACATATGATGATTAAATTAATTGTACCTAATATTTTTAAATTACCTGCATGGCAACTTTCCCTTATCCCTGTCCTCCCCTTACCCGTCCCAATCCAAATACCTATTTCGCAGCCTATGTAAGTATAATTATAATCGCATTTATTTTATTGTTGTGTTCTTATATTTAGGTTTATCACTTGTTGAATCTACACCAGTATTATTTTTTTTAATTGCTGCTTTGTCCTGTTTTTTTTTCTTTTCTTAAATATTCTAGTTTACATTCACTTACTTTTATGATTCTAAATACCTATCTGTGAACATTAATAATTGGTCTGTTTTTTGTCATCCTCTTATGTATATTATGTTACTAAGACTGTTTATGTTCCTTTAATAAATAAATAAAATAAAATAAATCACTTATCCGACTACGGTGAAACTTTGGTTCACACAGACAACCTAAATATATACGTTCGATGATAATAAATTGTGCATCTTCTTCGTGTACATATTATGTACCTACATCAAAAGTTCTTAATGTGCGTAACGTGCATCACTTGTCGTGAGGTTTTCCCATTTGTATCGCTTTATTTGATAAAAACAAACTTTAATAAACCTGAATGTAAATACTTTGACAGCCGAAAAACTGAATAAAAACAGCTGCTTTGTTTATCTTTTGGCCCCCAGCAGTATTCGATAATACAATTGTAAAAATATTTAATTGTTCGGTAGGTGCTTCAAGCTATTTCCGGTAGTTCGACACAATCCCCCACAGCGCGAAGTGAACAAACACATCTCGCCAACAAAACTGTGCACCAAACGACTTAACGCCAAACTAGAAGTTGCATAATGCCCAGTAAAACGAATAAAGCGGAATAACGATAGGCTTTAACTGCGGTAACTATCTTTGTGGTATCTAACCGCGCACCTATTATTACGATTTACGCCTTACGAGTTTTTCCCCAGTAATAGATAGATGCCTCTAAGGAGGCAATCATTTAAAACTCCGAAGCACGAGTCTTTACTTAGAGAGAACGTTAACCAACGGCTTCCCCTGTTTGATTATAACGTTAGGACGAGCGGCGATACAGTTTAAGATACGGCGTTAGAGAGGCTGGATGTTCAGAATGAATCTGCCAAACTCAAGGATATAAGTTAAATACCGGTGATTCCTAAAGCGGTGAAATCGCCCTCTAGGGCTCTGAAGAGATCCAGAGGGCGGGGGGGCAACAAGAAAGCGGCAAAATATGTATCCAATACTTTGAACGTATCAACCGTTTGTAAATGCGTACAAATAAATGCATAAAGACTAAAACGCATTGCCCTAACACAAGATTCGACAAAAGGAAAATGTAAATGTTGCAAAATTAAAAAGAAGCTAAAAGAGCTACCTACAAAGATGACACTCGATGTAAGGTGATAAAATCAAAAATGATTCCAGAGAAGAACACTTTCTAAAAAAAACGGGTTTGATTATAGCAATAATGAATGTATGTATGATATAATAAATTTTACAAAGTAAAGAAAAATATAAATATGCAAAATACTTTTTTTTGTAATATGAAAAGTCACTGAAAACAATGACGATTTAAAAAACACGAAAGGTGCTTTAAAGTTTTCTCTGAAAATGGTGACATAAAGTTCGCAAATGGTATTGATCAAAAAATATAATCGCGGATTGAACACACATGTATGCTAAACGGAAATATTGGGAACAAATAATTGTTCACAGCAATCACTGCAAAGGTCATAAAGTAAGTGAGTGTCGCATGTTCTCAAGATTCACTCCAGCTAACGTATTCTCAAGATTCCTCCAGTTAATATATTCTCAAGATTCACTCCAGCTAACGTATTCTCAAGATTCCTCCAGTTAACATATTCTCAAGATTCACTCCAGCTAACGTATTCTCAAGATTCACTCCACGAAATAGTATATCATCTTTAAAGCCATTAAAAAATAAAGCAGAAAATTATCTGGACCATATAATAAGAAACCCCAAATATTAGGTGCCCAAAAAGGTCACATAATAAGAGAAGCAAAATATGAAACTTCTCGTGTGAAAACAAGTTGACCGGACAACTCAGAATGAAATCAACTCAACTCCTCCTTTGAAAGGTCATTAAAAGTGATGAAAAAGTTGGTTAAATACTCGTAATAGTAGGTTACGCTAGGTTAGGTTATGGGCTATTTTCAACTTTTTTCATAACTTTTAATGACTTTTAAAAGAGGTGTTGGGTTGAGGTGATGAGTTGGCGTGGAACCCAAAATAGATCTTACTTTAATGATATTTTGGAGAATTTTATTCACATTTATTACTTCATTTTATTTATTTGCTACCGGATGCGACACATTCGCGTCATTCACTAGCGTTTTTAAAGTTAACTTTATAATCATGCAATTACAGAAATTATTAGAAATGTAGGTACGTTCTAGAAATTGTTACGCAGTTAATGCCCAAGAAATACAGAAAATAGATCAAATTCAATGCCGAAAGTTTTTTCTACACAATGTATTGAGAGCTTATGAAATTATGAAAATAGTGTTTTCGACCCCTGACAAGAACCAGAACACTAAAAGGTGGTTCTTATTTATAGTCCAAATAGTTATAACTCATTTTAAACTCCTCTAATAAAGAAACACGCCTCTCTTTCTTTTTTTACTACCTCATTATATTTAAGTCTAAATTTAATTGTCCGCGCTTCGATTCTTTGCGGGTTAATTATTTTAGTTTATGTCTTTGCTTTTAACTGCCTTGTTTAATCTGAATTCATTCGGTTTAATTTCGGTGATCGTGTAACTAAATACATAATTATATTATTAGCGCAGACCCCTGAAAATTACAGGATTTTAAAAGTGTAGGATTTTGAAATTGAAAATTTATCTTTCTGATTTTAATGAACGTGAAAAATTACGACATCTATACAATGATATAAAAAATATAATCTGTCAAACATTTAAACAAAAGAAATACTGTATGGAATCCTCAATATAAGGGAGACATAGATTTAGTAGAAAATATACAGAATAAATTTTCGAAACATTTACTCAAGAAATACAACAAAACTACAAATAACATTTTAAGTTTACAAAAAAGTTGTCAGATCTGTTGTTTCTATATAACCTGCTAAATAATAAAATAGATAGTCCTGAATTGCTATCCTTCATTGGTTTAAATGTCCCCATAAGGCGTACCAGGTACCAGGCATACTTCCCTTTTTCATATTGAAGCTAACAACACTAACTTACCAATTACTCGCGCAATCACAACTTAAACCCACTACGAAAAATAAATACACTTTCAATGATTCTTTGCTAATATACAAAACTAATTTATTGAATTTCTTGGCATGATATAAATACAAATTATAAATTTTAAAACTACTTACACAACCTGTTGTGGTACAATTAACCCGATGTTTATTTTATTAAAAAAATCTAGTCAGGTGCCTAATTTTAAAGGTGATTGTCTATGTGAAACGTCAGTGAAATCTATTTTGAACGTAGAAGCTAGACGATTCGATTATTTTTTCGAAGGAATCGATACCAGACGTTAAAATCAAGCTGGCTCACTTGTTGGAGTGGAGCCTAGGAGGTTAGACTGCATTCCGAAAGTCAACGTGATTATTTTCCGTTTTTCTTATTTAAAGTGAAATCGTGCTTTATAATCAATAGAGAACTCCAGTCCAATTTTTTTTTATTTTTTTACGAATAAAAGACCTTCAAACTTAAATAACTGCATTTTTATTTTTATAGTTAGTTTTAATAGTTAAAATAATTGTCAAAGTTTTAATTTTTCAAGACCCCCCGAAAACCACCGTATCTATGGTGGATTGTGTGACGTCATCACCCACCGATAGTTTTATTTACTTTCAAGTTATCATTTTGAATCAGTGATGTTATGTCTAGGGAAATTTCCCTAGATCTAGGGGAGAAAAATATTTTTTTAGGGAAAAGGGAAATCAGGACAAAATCTAGGAAAATTTCGAACGCTGGCAAATTTTTTATTACTGTAGGGTCCGAGGTACATTATCTCCGCGGGAGGGGACCGGTTGCCGGAGATGGCCGAACGTAGCCGAAGGTTCCCGGTCCCACCCACACAGAGGTAGTGGAGGGGCAGGCGAAGCCGCCGGCTGTAACGGCCCCGCGCTTCATTCCATCGTTTAGCTTATCAGAGCAAACAGTGTACATCTTTCTCAATTGACTTACAATAAATAATTCCGTCGTATAAACGAAACCTATTTTATTAAAAGTAATCGTAAGTGTCAAGGACATTACAATTACATATGACAATATTACTGGTATTATTTATGTATATATATATATATATATATATATATATATATATATATATATATATATATATATATATATATATATATGCACTGGATGCATATGTATATATATATATATATATGCACTGGATGCACTGGAGCGTAACGGTTACCCAGCAAAGCAGACAAGGCAAATCATAAAAGCCAAATCTGCACCAAACGAAGACAGAATTGAACAAGAGTCAAAGGGCTGCGCTTTCCTGCCTTACGTTCACAATGTAACAGACAGAATTGCCAGGCTATTGAAAAAAGAAAGCATTGAGACTGTCTTCGGAAGCACGACAAAAATACGAGACTTTTTGAGGCCTGCAAAGGCCAAGTTTCCTCTGGAAACAGATGGGGTGTACAAACTCAGCTGTTCTGGATGTGACAAGGTTTATGTAGGCCAAACAGAGCGGACCATCTCCAAAAGGATATCAGAACACTTTCGTGCCTGTAAACTTGGCCACCCTGACAAATCGGCAATCGCCGAGCACTTAATCGAAACCGGCCATTACTTTGAATTTATCCCTGAGGTCCTGGGAAGACCCAAAACTCAGAAGTGGGGCTAGTGACACGGTATCGCTCCTAAGTAGATAAGTACAAACATCACCCCTAACTATTACACATCTGCCCTGATGATGGACACTGCAACGCTGTCCGAAACGTTGGCTAAAGAAAGAGGTAGCGCAACAACAACTATTATTTATCTAAATCTCTTTAACAGTATGAAAATAACCAAAAACACGAAATTTTGAATGGCGTACGTGTCTTACGTGGCATAAGATTTCAAATGTCAATACATAAATATACCAAACCACCCACTGTCAATACAACTTCAATACGCTATCACCAGGTGAATAGTTAGCAGTGACTTCACCACTAACCATTTCAGTAATGCCAACTTGACGCTGTGTTTTGACGAGAGGTTTAAAAATAGACTTTTTAATAATTTTATAAAAATTCTGCGTTTAATATTATTAAATAAAACTTTTATATTCAAAATCAGCGTTTATTGGTCTATATCATAGACATCAGAATTCATAGACCAGAAGATACAGATGAGGGGTAAAACCAAACTATGGGGGGCGAAGAGAGGAAAAATGACTGTGATTCATTAAAAAAATCAATCTGACAGTATATATGCATCTTGCATTATAATATCACCATTTAGTTCTTAAAAGCAAAATCTGCTTTGAATGTATAGACCTTTTTACATGGGAGCGCGAATTGCTTGCCACGTTAATAACATATTTGCTAAGGCCAAATGCTCGCCCCGAAAAGATTCGCCCCAATTCACATAGCAATATTTTGTTGCCGTGTTTAGTTAAAACACTTTTACAAATGTTTCATAATTTACTTACCCCTGTAACCAGCGACGAGCACACTGGAGAACCGCCCACATTCGCTATGTCCATATAATATGTGGGTATAATGATAGCACAAGCTACGGTTTTTGGCGTGTTATTTCGTAAAACGTATGGACGTTATTTCCGCGCTGGTCAGTACAAGAATGATGACGTCACATATTTTAGATTCAAGCGAGGCTCTTTCCCCTCCCCATGGAGCGAGCTGGCTCCACAAGGAGGAGCTCCAGCTGGCTCCATGGGGAGGGGGAAATAATACGTTTTTATCACTTAGGGCAGGTCCAGATATATTCATATGTCCGTGGTCTATATGAACATATTTTTTTAAAGTCGTAATATTTTTCACTGGAGTTCCTTATTACGTAATTCACATTATAATTTAAAAAAATGTTAAGTGATTCTCTTTCGGGTGGCCGCGTTCAGCCTTTTCAAAACGCCGTGAAACAATGTTTTTTCAATAATATAGAGGCACGCGTTTCTTCCGCGATTTTAATTATCATTTGAACCATCGCATCGATATTATTATGGTTTCACAAATTCACAATTTCACAATTGCCGGGTAATAAGGCTATCCGCTCATTAATTATACGCAAGCCAAAGTGCTCGAGTATTTTGTAGATCACCTACAGGTGACTAGCCCCGTTCGTTCAAATATCTTTGGAGTTTTGGGAAATACTATTTTCCTCGAAGAGATTTCGACTCGCCAGAACTCAAAGTTGTTCGTTGGTTGGAGCAATCTCTTCGAGTGAAACAACACCAACCGACTTCTCTCCACGGGAAAACTACGGAACCATCACCAGGAGTTGAAGCTGCCCCGAAGACTGTGGGGCCCCCTTTGCGGCCTGTCTCTCATCATGGAACACCACCTCGGCGTACGTTGAATCAGATAGCTAGTTAATAGAATTGTTCGATTCAGGGGTAAGCCATTTAAAATTATTTTAAGTTCTGTCTTTACTAAATCTGTAAAAATAAATGTAATTTGTTATTCAATATGAATACCGTTTATGCCCTGCCCTGGTTTATGCTTGGCCCTGAGAGAGAATTTTGATCTCCCCTCTGCTAGCCTGGTCCATCAACCAGTGGCGTCCTTAATTAAATAAAAGCTGGCAGATTAAGTAAAAATATTATTTAAAATATTATATTATGTTCCATTTAATAACTGTATTCGTAAATATATCTAATCCTTATTGAATACCAATACTTGTACTTTCCAAGGCCCAGTCAAGAGTCGAAACACATGAATGTACGGAAATTTGGCCATTTTTAATCTTGTAACTTTCACAATAACAAACCTTTCATAAACCTTAATCAGTCAATTACAATTAGTGAGCTTGTAATTCTTTATTTTAAAATGTGTCTTTATTTCCCCCTCCCCCTTTTTCTTTCTTTTTATTATTATTACTTGTTCATTCACTAATTAGGTTTTAAAACCCGTTCACATGCCAGGTGAAACTACCAAATAACATTCTATGGACTTACGTAATTGGTGCATAACCATTTAAAAATTTAATACTTTATAACTTATATTATAATGTAATGTGTATGTCTTAGTAAACAAATAAATACACATTTCGAATTAATAAACAATTATCTTACTCTTTAGTAGTAATTGAAAAATTACTTTGTTGCGTCATTTTAAATTCCACGAAAATATACAACGAACCAAGTTCTTTTAAAAAGATTTTTTATTAATAAAATAATTTTGGTAAGTATGTACCTAGTTTATCGCTTATCCGCTATAATTTACAGTTCTATCAGTTCCAATAAAGAAAAATTAAAATTCAATGAACTTAGTCATTTTACGCATTACGCAGGAATACAATATCAAATCACACACCCACGAACAGACAACCGACATTAGTCTTTAAATATTTTTATTTCACGGAGTTTGGATGGATTAATGTCGGAGAAGTATATAAATAATATAACCTTGCAAAATGAATGAACAATTTTGTAAAAAAGGGAAGAGGAAGATTTTTTAAGTCTAAGCTAAGTCACCAAACGTAGCGAACCACTTGCGGTGACCTAAGGCAGAGGTGTTGGTTATCCAATAAACGGTTCCCGGGACATTCGTCTCCCAAATAATAAATTATAGATACCACTGATTGAAAGTACTTTTCTTCTTTGGGATAAACTTTAGAAATAAATTGTTCAACCAGCTGTGAACAGATCAGGTGATCTACTAGGTACCTACTACTGATAAATGCGTCAACCTTCATTATTTTTTGATAGTTCTGATTAATGATTTCTGTTTCGGTACTGTCTTCGGTACTCAATGGAAGGACTGTATGTATAATCAATACATCGATCACGGAAATTTGAAATACTGTAAAGAAAAAAATGTTAATTGTTCATGAGAGCTAAAATAAAGTATTTTAATTTTTTTCAAAATATCATATCTCCTGTTTCTATAGACCTACAATTATGATTTTTTTTATTATAAAATGACATTGAATTGCATTGAATAGATCTTTAAGATTTTTTGAAAAATTCTTTAATAACAGTATTTATTTTTTCAGAAAACAAATCCCCATAAAATGCAAGTCGTAAAATACGCATTTATTTTCCTAGAAATGTTTCGACGACGCAGATTGAAAGAGAAAAAACGTTGAAAAATTACATATTTAACTCATTTTTGGAATTATGGTCCTTTAATACGGCACTTCAAATTTCCACTATCGATATTAAGGCAGGCAGGCTTTAAAATACTGCCACCAACTTGACTTGGCGGTGGAGAGAGTGCCACTGGCTTCTATTTTATTCAAGTGCTCTTCGCAATGTCTACATTTCGCTCATTTTTCGCTATGTACCTACCCTAACGAATACAAAAATTTATGATATATTATCGAGGCTTCTAAGTTCTAACTCACAAATGTTGTCATTTTTGTCTCAACTATTTTAAATTACAATATTAATATGTTGTCATTATTACAGTTCCGGATCTACGACTTTTTGGAACCGGGGCAGAAATCCCCTCTGGCGCCCTAGTAGGGGTGGTGGTAGTAAGGGAGGTGGGAGACGCAGATATGTTATTGTTTTTCATTAATTTCGGTTACAAGCTTTTTGAATACGACATGTTCCTGGCAAAATTCAACTGCATTCAAGTCTTTTGAATACTTGATATGTAGCAAACACTTTGTGGGAATACATAATTATAATAAACACAATTAAATAACTTTGTTTCAATTCCACTTTATTATTTTTTAATCCAACCGGTTTCGGTTCGTACTGAACCTTCCTCAGGGGTGAATAAAAATATATTGAACATAATACAGAAAAACATGGTATTTATAAGTAAAATTAGAAGAGGGAGACAGAATATCAACTTAGGTGGGGGCGATGAGGGTGGTGTCTAAGAGGGAGGGGTAAACGTGGGTGGGGGGGTAATGGAAATATTTTAAAAATCGGGGTGTTAGACAAATCTAATTGTTTATTAAGTAAATTGGTTTTATTTATTTTTAATGACTTTTTTATTTCAAGGGCTTCAAGATTATTAAGGCGTAGACCTATCCCATTTCTATGCAATACATCTATCCCGGAAGCTTTATTAAATGAGTGATTTTTATCTATTAGGTGGGAGGCGAATTCTGAAAAACCTACACTGTTTAGACATCTTAAGTGTTCGACCACTCTTGTTTGAATGTTTCTAGCCGTTTTACCGATGTAAAAGGCCGAACAGTCATTACATTTAAGTTTATATATGCCAGAATGGCTTAAGTTATTTTCTTTATCTTTAGAGTTTATTAAAAGTTTACCTAGGTTGTTATTAGTATAAAACGCAGCTTTAATTTCTGTAGGGAATTTAGAAACACATGAAGATGAAAAGTTATTTATGAATAAAATTCTACGCCAACCGTCCTTTATCTAACGTCAATTTTATCTAACGTCCGTTCCTTTATCTAACGTCAATTTTACTGAAGAACTCGCTAAAATCAAATCTTTTGCAATAAATAATGGATATCCCCATAGCTTAATCGATAAAATCCTTACAAAAAAACTTAATCTCATATCTACTAATAAATTCCTTTATAATAATACACCCAACATCAGAGATAATAAAAACCACGGTTGGCGTAGAATTTTATTCATAAATAACTTTTCATCTTCATGTGTTTCTAAATTCCCTACAGAAATTAAAGCTGCGTTTTATACTAATAACAACCTAGGTAAACTTTTAATAAACTCTAAAGATAAAGAAAATAACTTAAGCCATTCTGGCATATATAAACTTAAATGTAATGACTGTTCGGCCTTTTACATCGGTAAAACGGCTAGAAACATTCAAACAAGAGTGGTCGAACACTTAAGATGTCTAAACAGTGTAGGTTTTTCAGAATTCGCCTCCCACCTAATAGATAAAAATCACTCATTTAATAAAGTTTCCGGGATAGATGTATTGCATAGAAATGGGATAGGTCTACGCCTTAATAATCTTGAAGCCCTTGAAATAAAAAAGTCATTAAAAATAAATAAAACCAATTTACTTAATAAACAATTAGATTTGTCTAACACCCCGATTTTTAAAATATTTCCATTACCCCCCCCACCCACGTTCACCCCTCCCTCTTAGACACCTCCCTCATCGCCCCCACCTAAGTTGATATTCTGTCTCCCTCTTCTAATTTTACTTATAAATACCATGTTTTTCTGTATTATGTTCAATATATTTTTATTCACCCCTGAGGAAGGTTCAGTACGAACCGAAACCGGTTGGATTAAAAAATAATAAAGTGGAATTGAAACAAAGTTATTTAATTGTGTTTATTATCTTTTGAATACTTTCGAGCTACATCGGCTCCATTTTTCTGCAGATCCACAGACGACATATTCAAAACGTGGCCCCTAAGGAAGGCGAAATTTTCATGTAGACTTTTTGCGGTTTCTACTCTTGTCGCAATTTCTGTTAAAATTTTGTCAAACACTACTTTTATGTCTTTAGAAAATTGCCCAGTCGGATCTAGCGTTCCTGATTCGTCCACACAGATTTCATCGTGTTGCCTTTTCTTTTTGGCAATTCTTTTGTTTTTAAGGACTGGCTCGATTTTCAACTTTTCAGATATAGGTGCAGCTTCTTTGATTCAATGTTCTATTGGTTTTTCTCTCATTCCTTGTAAGATCTCAACAAGACCTTGCATTATCGCCGCAGAACGCAAAGTGATAATATCCTCTTTTTGTATTTCAACGCTCAATCTACCAATCTCTCGAAGAATATTATCCCGAATTGTTAAGTTAAGGATAAATTTAAAATCCATCACTGCATGTACACAAATGACCAGCTTCATAGATTCTGCGGCTAGAGAGGATTCTTCAATTTCTTCCAGAGCTTTTTTTTTTCAATCAGACATATAAATTACGATTTTGGCGCCCCCTAAAACTGCCGCCCGGGACAAGCGCCCGGTTTGCTAGTGGATCTGATTGAATCCTGAATATTTCTTTTATATTTCTCTATAACGACATTACTAATTTCACTCAGTAAGAGTTGTCTTTTGCGGTAATTGAAATCGTTACTCTCAATCGTCCGCCTATTAATTTTATTGTAACTAACTTCAGTACAAATAATCTACGGAAAAACGATGTGTGGAAACACTCCTATGAACTAGTGTTGAGTACCTCGTACAAGAGGCACCTCAAATGTACCATACAAACACGTAAAATGTCCCCCCACTTTACAAAATGTATTTGTACCAACTCTTTTTCTTTGTCATGTCACGCATGGGACAAATATGAGGTGAGGTGTGAGGTGGTTGGCCTATTGGACTACATATCGTGTCACGTTGTCACGTATGGGACAAATTTGAGGTGAGGTGTGAGGTGGTTGATGTATTGGACTACATCACGTATGGGACAAATATGAGGTGTGAGGTGGTTGGTGTATTGGACTACATGTCATGTCACGTACCGAATGGGACAATGTATGAGGTGGTGAGGCGTGAGGTGGTTGATGTATTGAACTACATGTCATGTCACGCATCGTATGGGACAAATGTATGAGGTGGTGAGGCGTGAGGTGTTTGTATATTGTATGACATGTTTGTATTAGAATCGTGAGGTGGTGATGGTGTGAGCCATTCATATATTGTGAATACCGCACAAGCGTCCCAACTGCCCAAATTTTTTATTTTATTTTTTTTTTATTTAAATTATTATGTGAATTCTGCAGAAGAGTACAAACTGCTCAAAAAAAATTGTATTTTAAATTATTGTTATGTGAATACCTCAAGAGCCCCAACAGTTCCCAAGGGAGGAAGGTTGAGGGAGAGTTGAGATGAGGTGGAGGTGGTTGCTGACGGGGAGGGATCAGAGGGGGGAGGGGGGGACCAGACGGGTGGAGAGGGGGGGGATCATAGGGGGGTGGAGGGGGGTATGGAAGGGGAATGAGAGGGGGGGTGGGAGGGTTGGCCTTTTTTATATCTATTTTTCGTATTACAAAAATAACAAACACGGGAGGCGGGTATGGGTACCGCCGGCCCGGGAACCATTTATTAGATAACCCCAAGTGGTTCGCTACATTTGGTGACTTAGCAAGGGTGCCTGGTTCATGGGGGTGAGGTTTGCCCAGGTCTTGGCGGCGGATGCGTCTGCCCAACAGCTGCAAAAATGACAAAGGGTCTGAGGGGAATTATTTCATATTCTATTGGATTCTATACTAAATCAATCAGAAGTAAGGTGGCAGGTGGCAGTGGGTAAATCGTATGACTGCTTACCTCGGGTAATCGAGACTGGCTAACGTGTTAGTGTTTGGTTTATAGGGGTCGATCATGAAGACCTGGCCGGTAACGAAGATAAATTGACAGGCTCACTCGATCATGCGTGGATTTCGAGCGTTCTCGTTTCGTACATCATTTTTCAAAATGACAATTCCGGTGTAGAATAAATAGTGTTGATTCACAAATATGTTCAGCCCACCTTTCGACTATTAGTAAACAACAACTAACTATTTATGGAAGGCTACCCGCTGCGGTAACTTTTGGGAACCCTGTACCTACTTTTTCCGTATGATTTTAAGGCAATGCTGACAACCCGCATAATTACAACAGGTGGCAACCCGTTCTAAAGTTTGTTTCAAACGAGGGTTAGTACTTAAAAACGAAATTACTTTTTAAAGAACGGCGCTACCCAAAAAACAAAAATCATACAGATATTATTGATAATTATCTGTGATCACAGCAGTGCAATGAAATGACAACAATCCGCGCGATATGGACGCCAGAATTAACGTGAATGTAAAAACTTTCAAAAGAAAACTGGATGGAAATCTCAACTCATAAATGTCTCATAGACATCGTTGTACCTATATTTCTAACGAACATAGTGAGAAATATGATATAAAAAACACCATGCTTTATATTCAAATCTAAAAGATAACCACAAAATAAGTAAAATGTATAAAATTTTGAAACCGAAGTTTCCGATAACAATTTGAAAATAAATTATGAAATATTTGAGAACATTTTATTCATTATTTTTACATGGAACGACAAAAAATGAAGTTTCAATAACGTTTTGGATGCATTTCTTTAATAAAACATGTACGAGGTTTTTTTTGTAGTTAGAAAAAACCCAAGGTGGGCCATTTTGCATGCAAAATTTTTTGTACTATGGTCATAAAATTATATGTTTATTTAGATTTATAAAATTTGATAGCGTATTTCATCAACTTTCAAAACAGTTTTTAATTGTTTGGCTCGGGGCGGTCACTTGGGCGAGCGATGTGGTGATATAGACCTTGACCAACGTTAATCATTTATTGGATAACCAACACCTCTGCCGTAGGTCTCTCCAAGTGGTTCGCTACGTTTGGTGACAAAGCAGGGGTGCTCGGGTTCATGGGTGAGGTTTGTTCTGGTCTTGGCGGCCGGTGTGTCTGCCCAACAGCTGCGCGGCAGGCCGGATCGGGAGAGACTGGTTAAGGGAGACCGTGTAACTTCTCAAGCAGAACTCTTGGAACATCGCCTTGCACCACACTGGGAGGGATGGATTCATACGTCCGTCACTCCTGGACCCAATGACCCCCAGATTCCTATCCACCTCTCATACCTTATCCTTCACAGAACTTCCTCTCCTTAATTTCCTTTGAAAGATCTTTCCCACAGCATCCCCAAAGATGAGATAGGCCCTGAGGGAAAATAATTTCCTCAGGGCCTCCTGGATGGAGCTATTGTAAAAATATATATATATATATACGAGAATAAAATATCTCTCCGATCTCTCAGTGTGTAACGGGCGTATGCCATATTCAAAGAAATATATTGTTTCTCCCGGCATGTCCTTTCACCTTCCCCTCTCCCCTCTACCGCTCCCGCAACCCCCTCCTCCCTGTTCCACATAATCAGTCCCAGTACATTCAGTTTTCAAACAGCTCGCGTGCCATCTATTACTTTTTTAATTCAAATTTTCATTTTTCGTATAATACAAATATTCATTTTTGTATATTAGGTATAAGAACAATCAGTCAAATTTGTTACCTAACATGGTACCACATGGTACAAATTTGGTACCTATTAAAAATATCTGTAATTTTAAATATCTATAGACAATTTTTTTTAATTCATAAAAAAACCGCTGCCTGCTAAATTCAACTTCGTCAATCGCGCCAAATGTCAAACATGCGAAGTTAAAATTGTCGTTAAGTTTTCTTAAATTATTCAATTTTCTGCGCCATTTTCTTAATTTTTCTTTCCATAAGAACCTTCCACAAAGTATTAGAAAACTTGAAAAGATGAATGAAATGGGTAAAGTCGTTTTGAAGTATGGCGTGACCAAGAGAAACAAGGATTCATTTTTTATATACATAGATTCACAGTCCCATAAATGTTAAAGTCTAGAGTTCTAGAGCATAGATTCTTAACCTTTTTCTGCCCACCGCCCACTTTGAGAATATTTTTATTTCTAGGGCCCCCTAACTCGTGAATCCGAAACAGAAAGAAGGATGCGTAATGGATACCACGACAGGGCTACATTTGCATACGTAAATTTTACAATGGGCATTCCTAGTGAATGCCTAAAGTACGATAACATTCTTTGTTCATTAAATTTAATAAAATTATCTGATTGAAGAATCATTTCCGATTTAACCTATATTTAATTCAATGTTTGATACCCCTGATTTATTATATGAAATCTCTTTTCATACTCCAGGCAGGTCAGTCACAAGACAGTACCTACCATACTATTGTAGCAATTCGACATCAACATCCCAATATTCCACTCCTATGCGACGGATTCAAGACCTAGGAAACAAATACTCCGATGTTGTTGATATATTTAGAACATCAATTTTAATGTACAAGCATACCTTATTGAAGTTTTTTTCATCAAATAGGGGAATATTTTGATAAAGCTAACTCATTCAAAGTATTTTGTCGGCTAAAAGAAAAAAAACTATGTATTTTATACCTACATACGGTGTGAATCGAATTCAATAATATTTAAACAGTCGTTTCCTGCACTATTTACGAGTATAATTTTGTAAATATTGTTATATGTATGTAAAAGCCTAAATAGGCGTAAATGAATGAATGGATGGACGGACGGACGAACGGACATCACTAACTTCACTTTAAAACTTCACTAACTTATATCTCCCTCTTTACCCTCCTTCCTTACCCTCCTCATCCTCATCCTCGTCCTCGTCCTCGTCCTCTTCCTCTTCCTCTTCCTCTTCCTCTTCCTCTTCCTCTTCCTCTTCCTCTTCCTCTTCCTCTTCCTCTTCCTCTTCCTCTTCCTCTTCCTCTTCCTCTTCCTCTTCCTCTTCCTCTTCCTCTTCCTCTTCCTCATCCCTGTCCCTGACCCTGTCCCTGTCCTTATCCTTATCCTATCCCTGTCCCTATCCCTATCTCTATCCTTATACTTATCCTTGTCCTTGTCCTTTTCCTTTTCCTTTTCCTTTTCCTTTTCCATATCCTTATCCTTATCCTTATCCTTATCCTTATCCTTATCACTCCCCAATTCAAGCGTGCGTAAAGGCCCGAACGTTCGCCTCACCCGATCACCGTTCGCATCGATCACCGTTCGCATCGATCACCGTTCGCATCGATTACCGTTCGCATAAAACATATACTTTTTCTTAACGCATTCACCATCTTACCCCCCATGTCGCGCGTGCGTAAAGAAATTTTACTTCAAAAATCCAACGGAATCTAGACACGACACATAAACATGAACGTTCGCTTGAACATCACTATAAACATTTTTGAAGTAAAACTTCTTTACGCACGCTCGACTTGGGGGTTAAGCTGGTGAATGCGTTAAAGAAAGTGGTGATGTGTTACGAAAAGTGGTGATGAGTTACAAAAAGTGTGATGTTACGAAAAGTGTGATGTTTCGAAAAGTGTGATGTTACGAAAAGTGTGATGCGAACAGTAATCGATGCGAACGGTGTTCGATGGCGAGGCGAACGCTCGGGCCTTTACACACGCTTGACTTGGGGAGTGATAAGGATAAGGATAAGGTTAAGGATAAGGATAAGGATAAGGATAAAAATAAGGATAAGAATAAAAATAAGGATAAGGATGGTCACCCCAAGGTCGTAGGTCACACCAAGGTCGTAGGTCTCCCCAAGGTCGTATATCACCCCAAGGTCATAGGTCGCCCCAAGGTCGTAGGTCACCCCAAGGTCGTAGGTCACTCCAAGGGCGTAGGTCACTCCAAGGTCGTAGGTCACCCCACGGTCGTAGGTCACCCCAGGGTCGTAGATCACCTCAAGGTAGTAGGTCACCCCACGGTCTTAGGTCACCGCAGGGTCATAGGTCACCCATGGTCATATTATGTCACCCAAATGTCATGTCACCCCAATGTCAATGTCATATTATGTTCTTTTATAAGTTAGTGAAGTTTTATTTCGGTCGTGTGGTCTAAAGCACACTCGTTTTTTTTGTTTTTCCGTCTCCTCCGTTTTTGGTTGAAAGATTTTTACAAGTGGGTTCACGAAAGAAATAAGCGTCCATTACGACAGTATTTATTTACAATTTTAAGTCAAAATTATTGGGCTCGCCCTGTTGACCAAACCCCAAACACTCATTCGATTTATTCTCCATTACCGACCGCCTTGCGGGGGAGGAGGGGTCTAGATTGTACCCTAAGCGAATTCGAGCTTGATCAAAAATGAAACGAACTCATCGAAATCCTTCCTTAAAATTTATCCTTCATATTAGGTAAGTTTTAAATTCAAAGAATTCTTTTAATGCTTTGAATTTAAAATGAATGAATTAATGCTTTGAATTTTATGCTCATAAAAATAAATACAAAATGAAAAAAAGTCGAACACAAACATTAAAACAGAAGTAAGGGCAGAAATGACCTTTCTATTCCAAAAAGCAACACAACAGCTTATCAAAGGATATTCTCATACTTGGGACCGAAATTATATAAATTATATCCCTTCACAACTAAAACTGTGTGATGTGTCATCCTTCGGTAAAAAAATAACAAAATGGTTACATGATTTAGGCAGGACAGAGTCAGAAATATTATAAAAAAATGTTATTTGATAATTATGTATTACGAGCACCTTATACATTTCTTTTGTTTCCAAAATTTTTCTTTTCTTTTTATTTTTCTTTTACTTACTGTTTTTCGTGTTTAATCACTTCGAATACACTTTTTCTTTTTTTGTATTTCTTGGGCACTGACTATGTAACAATTTCTAGACATTTTTGTTTTCAAAAGTTTTAATTTTCGGTGTACATTTGTTACTTTAATTTTTTAATTTTTTTTTTAAATTTAAAATATAAGTAACAAATTTACATCGAAAATTAAAACTTTTCAAAACAAAAACACTTTTTCTTGTTAATTAATTGATTCCAGAACCTATTACTCCACTGTATAATTATGTAAATGCAAATTGTGAAGCTTAACTTTACTTTATTTTATGAATGATAATGTACCTACCAACCTACTATGAATATGTCAATTTGACTGAACGGGAGACCTTCCTAGTTGGACAGTCAAAGCTTACCCCTATAGCTCGGCTGGCTTCGTTAGTTTGCAGTTTGCAGTCAGAGAAATAAGAGGTGCGCTGCAGTTTACAGTGTGTAGAGCTGAGTTTTAGAAGTTTTTTATGTATTTCATTACTGTCAATGAAAATTCCAATGTAAAAAATGTTGCTACTGCTGAAGTTGTATTTTATATCAAATATAATTTTCAATATTTTATTTGGCTATGAGAAATTTACTAAATTTAAGCCGCACTACAGGGGTTAAGTATGAGTTTTTTTCCTGTCATTGAAACATTTTTCGATCTCCGAAATAAGAAATGGGTCACGCCCTGCCTATCCTATTCGGTGACCGGACAACTCAGATGAACAGAACTTTCTTTGAAAAGTCATTAAGTGTTGAAAAAATATACAAAAAAAAATGTTTAAATAGGTTACTTTGGGTTAGGGTCAGTGGCGTAGCGAGGGGGGCGGTACGCCCCGGGTGCCACCCGACGGGGGGGTGATACTACACCCGACCGTGGATAAAAAATTACATAGTATAGTCACATACAATTTTGAACACGTCCCGCACATTTGCAAAGTCAAAATTGGGACTACGCCACTGGTTAGGGTTACGGCTATTTTAAGTTTTTTTTTCATGTCTTTTAATGAATTTTCAAAGAGGTGTTGAGTTGACTTGATTCTGAAATTCTGAGTTGGCATGGATCCGATTTCCGAAGATGTCTTCACATTTTTTAAATTATTTCATTTATTGTATTTTACATGTTCAAAACGCTGGCTGAAGGTGATTAAATAAAACAATTTTATTACATATTAGGTATAATGCACCATAATGTATTCATAATTAAATGATTGTGTTACAAATTCATAAAACTCGTGGTTTATTAACACTAATAAAAGAAAAAGAAACCTGTGTTTATCTGCAATCCGTGTGAGGTAATTGTGTCTAAAAACACACAACTAAAAATAGTAAAGATAATATAAAAACTAATTAAATGACAGGGCATTTAAAAGTAAATTATTGAAAAACTCTCATGTAAGTTTAAAAAAAAAATTAATGTGCAAAATCCAACAGATTTTTTTTTTTAATTTCTAGAAAAATTAAAGAATTTCTGTATGTCATTCTATTTACCTTATTGAACGTAGGTGAAATTCATTTCAACATTGTAGGTATAGTACAGCCAAACTTTGATACTGACCTTGTTGAATCAGAAATCGTCGCAATAGGCGAGTTTGAGATCAGAAAAGCTGCATGCCTCCCCACCGACGCCTTTTTCTGTCGCTCGTATGTTTTAAGCATCTTTCGCTTTCGCGGTCATTGTAAAGTCATATACCTGCGCTAGAATGGATCTTACCAATTTCACGGCAGCATTAAAGTTTGGCATTTACTGTACAGTGCAGTTATACAGAGTGGTTACTTCTCATCTTCTTTTAGTATATTATGTTGCATTGCCAATTTCATTTCTAGCGTAAAAGAATCATTGGCATCTTGATATTCATCATCGTCATTAAATTCATCATATACCACAAATGCCAGCATCTCTCGCTCTGAAGTTTCAACATATTGCTCAATGGATAACCTATTTGTATCGTGATTATTCATTTCTATGTCACTACTTGTATTATGTGGATCAGTTGTTATGTCCTCATCAGGTATATCATCGACGTCAATTTGAATATTTTCATCAGATGTTCTTCCAGCTTCAATTTTCACATCTTCGTCAGATTTATCTGTAGTGTCAATTTGCATATTATCATCATCGTCACTTTGCATACCGTCATCAAGTTCGTTCTCAGATTCATTTTGGTTGCTTATATCTTTATTTTGCATGTCTTCATCAAAAATTTTAACAGCTTCGTGTTTTATATTTTCATCAGGTTTTTTTCCAGCATCACTTAGTGTATTTTCACCGGCTTCATTTCCAGCACAATCGAGTTTGTATCCAACTTCATCGAATTCTATCTCGGCATCTCTTTTTTCTATCAATCGGTTGGGTTCCGTGATGCTAGCAGTATTCGTAGAACAGCCGGTAGATGTCGTGTGGTCATGTGTCCCGATATTTTCGGATGATAGTTCCCTCAAAAAGACATCATAGAGATTTTCTATGGAGCGGATGTTTCTATTTCGGGTTTGCATGGCATCCATGCGGTCGTCGACGAAGTTCAACACTTCTGGGAGCTAGAATTATTAGAAAAGTGTGTGTTTATACATTATGGTTTGTTGATGGATAGGCTAATCTGCCGATTTACACAACTTAATCCCTTTTCCACTTTTGGGAATTGCTCATACGGTATCATAGAAATCGCTGTGTTTGCCTAGAGAAACGTGTAATTTTTTTACATTAGCTCCACACAGAGGGAACATTGGCGCATCCGGTACAACAAACAATTGTATGATATATATATATGAGACCCCTAACATCTCAGCCCATATGAGACTGCTTAGGTTGAGACGGGCTGGGCACCTACAGAGAATGCCAAACACACGCGTCCCAAAAAGAATTATGACTGGACACCCAGGTGGAAAGAGAAAAGTGGGAAGACGCAGACTGAAGTGGGAAGACGAGGTAAGAGAGGATACAGCACAGCTTCTCTGGGTAACAAACCGGAAGTCAGCCGCTGAGAACAGAAGGAGTTGGAGGGGAATGTTGCGGGAGGCCAAGGCTCGATACGGGCTGTAGCGCCATCGGACAGAGGGAGCTCCACATAGAAGACCCTGAGAAAAATAATTCCCCTCGGGGCCTATGTCATCTTTGAGAATGCTGTGTGGACCGTATTTTTAGAAAAGGGGTGGATAGGAAACTGGGGGTCATTGTGTCCAGGAGTGACGGACATACAAATCCATCCCTCCCACTGCGGTGTAAGGCGAGGTTCCGAGAAAGTCCTGCTAGTGAAGTCAAGGGGACTTCCTCAACCAGTCACGATCCGGTCAGCCATGCAGTTGGTGGTTAGAACATCCGCCTTATCCCATCTCATCCCATGAACCCGGGCACCCCTGCTAAGTGGCCAAATATAGCGAAACGCTTGGTGTGACCTATGGCAGAGGTCTTGGTTATCCAATAAATGATTCCCGGGGCGGCGATACCCATACCCGCCTCCCAAATTGTGATCTTTACAGTGTTAGAAAAAAAAAACACCATGTTTAATATTTAAATGTAGAAGTTAAGCACAGAAGAATTAAACATTGATACCTCTACGAAACCGAAGGTTCCAACCGCAATTTGAGAAAAATTTATGAAACTTTGTGAATTTTTTAAAAATTATTTTTATATGAAACAACAAAAAACTGGGATAACAAAAATGTTTATAATACATTACTTGCCTAATAAAATATGTGTATATTTTTGGTTTCGTTGTCAGTAATTGTAGTTCAGTTTTTAGGCGAAAAACCTCAAGTGAGCCATTTTCAAAAAAGTAAATGTTTTTGTTTTTTGTTTTTGGGGTTGTTATGCCTGCACATACACATCTGCCCTGATGATGGACACTGTAACGCTGTCCGAAACGTTGGCTAAAGGAGGAGGTAGCGTAACACGGCATAACACCCCAAAAACAAAAAACAAAAATACTTTTGGCCGTGAAAATCTAAAATCATATAATTAAATGTTTATTTCTAACAATAAAATTTGAAAGCATATTTCATCACCTAAAAAAACAGATTTTAGTTTTCAAATATGTTCAGAAATTATTTGGACAGAATATAGAGGTCTGAAGAGACAACAGACTTCTTGAACTTCTTTATGCAATACATCACAAGTTTTATTGATAAAAAAAATATTTTTACAAGACTTTCGTAGATTCTGTATAGGGGCATTTGAATCAAATGCGTGTCTGTCACATTTTTATAATAATTTCGTTTTCATTGTTTAATCAGTCTGCATCATTTGCAAGTACTTAGATACCCACAGTTCAAAAATTGTAGAGAAATGTAATAATACAACAGAACTTTTTTTTAATATGGCAGCACAGAAGGAACAAAATCTTTAGCAAATATTTCATTTGCTTTTTAACTTTTTAAGCTCGCTTTGAGAGATTCGTCAAGTGTCTCTCTCTGGTTGAAACCCTGACTAGACAAGGCGACTCAGAGCCAGCCCTGAGCTGGTGCAATTAGAGCCAAGACCGCTCCGGGTGCCGATTTGCCAAGGCGCCAAGGAACCAAGAAGCCAAGGCGTTGGTACCTACCGCCACGCCGGCCAATTATTGTATATCCAACACTTCTGCTGTAGGTTACCTCAAGTGGTTCACTGTTTTTGGTGTCTCAGCAGAGCTGCCCGGAATCATAGATGAAGTTTGCCCAAGTCTGTCCAGGCGGCAGATGCGTCTGCCCTCCTATTGCGTGGCGGACCGGATCGGGAGACCGGTTGAGGAGGACCCTTTGGCTGCTCAAGCTATACTCTCTAGACACATCTCTTGTACTGAGGTGGAAGGGACGGATTCATACATCCATCACTTTTGGACAAACTGACCCCAGATTCCTACCCACTCCACTTATTCTTATAGCTTTATCAAAACTTCCTCTCCTTCCTTTCCTTAATAAAACACTCCACACAATATCCCTAAAGATGACATAGGGAAATTATTTTTCTCAGGTCCTCCTACATTTTGATAGAAAATTGAAACGCACCTAGAATTGGTGTGAAAAGGGGACCTCTTAAATGTCAAAAAAACAAAATGGCTTTTGATGATTTCATGACACATCTGGGTTGTTTCACAGAATATAAACAATTCATCAATTTTTCAGTCAAAATTTAAGTACTGTGAAAGTTCTAATCAAGTTCTATTGTTATTTCATCTTGGACTGGTTGTTTCACAGCTCTTGGATGGTAACAGAACTTGAATTTCAACTTTGAAATTTGATGAATTGTTCAAATTCCGTAAAACAACCAGTGAAGCTAAAAGTAAATAGATTGGCACTAACCGTAAACTCATCATCAAGCAATTCGTCAGCAACTAGTTCAATGAGGGTGTTGGTTTGATTATCCAAAGAGCTGGTGATGTAAGTAAGAGAGCTCATATTCTTGTGTCTGTTGGACTCTGTTTGTGGGAGAGCTGCGCTTCCTCCAACTGCTCCTAAAGACTCTTCTGAAAAGTACAAATCTAATGTATTATTTGCTTGTATGTAGGTATGTTTCTCCTAAATATTGATTATAATGGAGAAATTTATTATGTTTTGGAACATCATTCTACCACCAGAGTGCAGCAGCACTGCTTTCACCTGTGTCAGTAAAAAGTGGTAACCTACTTCAACCGCCCATAACCCCGAGCAAGTTTATCTAAGCACTATATTTTCATTATAGAGATAAAATTTATTTTCTTAAGTTTACTTTTAAAACCACTGGAGCGATCACACGAAATAAATTAATTTTCCTCGATTGCTCGAGATTTCCCAGAAGGTCATTTTTTAAATTTTTCACCAACATAAAAAAAATCATACCTTCGAATTTTAACATGGAGACATAAAAACTTATTATAGTGCTATATAGCCAATGAATTAACCTGTTTTTTACCGCATCTCATATTTGTAGGATTTAAAAAAAAAATATTCAAAAATCGTAAAAAAAGTTTTAAATCGCGTAAATCCTGCGCGTTTTTTACTTGAAACTACCGCGAGGGATACTTATTCGTCTCAACATAGAATATTTTCGATTTCTGTATGTTGTCTGTGGTACACTTGATAATGAATGGCGCATATCTATGGAAAAGGGACTTAATTGTATCCGTAAACAGCTGACTAAAAATTCGGCGGGAAAAAAATATTTAAAAATTTTATTTTTAACAACGTTTTAAAATAGTCTACGAAGTTCGGATTTGCGACATCTATGGTCATAATTTTCAATAGCTTCGTTTTAAAATCAATGGCTGGCCAAGAAAATGTTTTACGAATGGTAGGAAGATGTGGTCCATTTTTGAACCGCTATCAATCGCAGAAAAATAAAAATGGTCCATTTTTCGACCAAAATCGCTTCAGTGGTTATAGATTAATTAATCTCTTTAATATGGGATTGGTTTATTTATGGGATTGGTTTATTTATGGGATTTGGCAACACCGGGTCGACCGGTTACACAACAGTTAGTAAGTAATAAATCTACCTTTCGCTTCTTGCCTTATGACACGGTGAGAAAATTACTATAAAAAAATCGATGCAGCTTGCTTGGATATTGATGCTTGAATTTACAAGATGTCAGCAAATTATTCTTAAAAGTTAGATTTATGCATATTGATTGTGAAAGCATTTTCATGTGTCTAAGTTAATACAACTCTAGTACACAACATGTTGTGTACTAGAGTGTTGTGTACACATTCTTCTCGACATATTTATACAAACTACAACAATTATTCAGGGTGTTAAGGGACGTACTTGACTTACTTTAACCAGTGATTCCTGACATTATTTGAAGTAAAAATGTTAATGAAATTTTGGTCTACGGCAACATTTTTTGATTTTTTTTTTCAAAATTTTTTCATCAAAACCAAACCAAAAAAAAAAAATCTTTTACATGTTGTCACTGCTCACGCAATGAGTAACCGCCTGACTCCTCACCCCGACCCTACCTGTCCAATACTTGATTTTTTATGTTTTAAGTCACCAGAGACTAAAATTTTATTTGCATTTTTTACTCCAAATAATCTCAGGAATCACTAGTCAAAGTAAGTCAAGTACGTCCCTTAACACTCCTTATATTTAGGGCTAGATTTAACTAAGCTGCTAGTCGCGTGTGATTCCTATTTGCATCAAGTTTCTAATATTAAAGTTAGAAAAGAAAAAGCCGGTACCTATTGCTCAATTCAATGTGCCGCATTCTGTGCATTAAAAATGCATACACTAAAGTATTTTGTAAGCACCTAATCTCTTTGGATAGCTAAAAGTGGAGTGCATCCATATCATACCTATAGCTAATAGTTATTAAAATCAAAATAAAATAAAAACCTTCATAATACTAGTCTTACAAGATCGCTGTACTCTCATAATATAGATATGTGGGCTTGGCCTATTTCACCAAATCGCTCGCCACACCCTTCAATCAAGTGTGAATTAGTTATGAATTCTTGTGAGACTAGCATTATACAATATATTGATGAATAAATTAATAAAACAACAGCCCAATAATTGTGCTAATAAGCAGCAAAGAAAAAAATCTGATTTCATGAATATAAAAACCTTGATCCACAAGATCATTTATATTTGGATCATCTTCCAAATGATTAGTTCCACTAGCCCTGTTGAAGAATTCGTTGATGTTGTTTCTTCCCGCTGTCAAAACATCGTAAACTGTCTCCTCCACATTTTGCACCCCTATCACTTGTGCATTGGAATCCAAGAGAACATCAACAAAATTAGAAGGGAAGTTTGCATTATTATAGGCAGAATAATTGAAAATTTCAAAACCTCTGGTGGGATCGCTGTAATCAGAAACTGATGAAGTTCCTTCCTCTCGCCGTTTGGATATTGTTTCTCTATGTTTGTCCAACAGATGGCTCTTGATATTTCCAAATCTCTCAAGCATTGGATCCACCAGCAGAATATCCGGATCCATAATGGCAGCAAAGATTTCAGCCTCAATTTCATCAGAGTTGATATCTTCATCCGTGTTCTCAAAGAAACTGGTAGCTGTCTCTTCGAAACCAATTTCATCTAGAAAACATTAAAAAATAAATTATTTAAAGTTATGTTTTCTATCGTCAAAATGTCACCCGTGTTGACCTGGAAATTTCGCAAATTTTTGTGCATGATTTTGGTTGCTATCCGTCCCAATATATCGGGACTGTCACCATTGTCGAACCCTCTTTTACAAAACCTATAATGTACCGATCCAAATCTGCGCAATGCAGCAATGCTGTTTACTAACATTTTCCGCGGTCATTCTGACCATGAGCGAGTATAGTCCCGCACGTCCGGTAGAGGTCGCAGTGGAGGGGGTAAGTTTTAAAATATTTTTACAACACGATATACATACAACAAACCTGGTTTTATATCAATATTCACAATTCTTATTTCATCGGGTACAGAGTTTTCAAATTTAACTGTTTCCTGAGTTTTAGACTTTGAGTAGAAAAATGTATTATCAGAGTGGCGATTAATTCTTTGAGTTGTTCCAGATGAGCTTTCTGGAGGGTAACAACAGAAAGAATCTTCTATGCCAGTATCCTTACATTCGTCAGATATAGAAGCCGCTAAGGTTTCTTCAATAATGCTGACAGAATTATTTTTTGACATAGAAGTATTCTGATCTTTGTTCCCAGCACAAATAAATGAAGATGATAGATTTCTCTTGCTTTCAGCATCCAAAATAATAGCAGCAGCATTTACTGGAGTTTCGTAATTAAGAGCTTCGATTTTCTTAACAACACTCTCCTCATCTATGGCTTTCTCGTCACATGCCTCTCCAGCGATTTTTTTAACTCTCAAAGCATTGTGAATATCTGCTTCAGTTAGCGTATTGTCCAGATCAGAAGAATCGTTTGAATAATCAGAATCACTTTTTATTTCATCAAAACTTGACAAAACGTTGGTCAATTCATCGACAGCATTTTCAGAACTTAAGATGTCAATAACTGGTTTTATTTCTGGCAAATCTTTGTCATGCTCTTTGGTATTGGGTTCTAACTTTTCGACAATGTGATCTGATTCACTATCTGAATCAGTATCTGGAGATAAGAAGTCTTCTTCTTCTGAATGATCAACATCACAATCATTGTCAGTCGAATTCAACACTTCAATTATTGGACGTTTCCCTGTATCCTTCAGAATAACGTCTTCGTCATTAACAATGGTATTATTTTTGTTTAAGTTAAGAATTTTATCACTCTTTCTAAGTCGCTCAGGTTCACGTAAAGTGCTCTCTGGAAAGTATAAGATTTATAAAGTATTATCAAATTAACAATAGCAATTAATTTATTCTATTACATATTAATATTATATTATATAAGCGATAGTTACCTTGGTGTGTGACAAGCAATTCGGTCAATGCATGCAGTTCATGTTTAGTGGGAATACCACATGAACTCGATGACATCATTCCTTCGTAGTTGTCGTTCTCTGAACTTGATATTTCATCGCTAATTTCTTGCACCAAGCGCTTATTTTTTGTAGCTTCTGACCAAGTGATTTTATCAGTTTTCCATGGTAACTTGATATCTGGAAATTGTTTACAAATGAAATTAATGTATAGCCTATCACCAAGGTTCGTGGAAAATGTATTTAACAAGCTTAGCTCTTTGTTTAGAGCGGGTCGAATGGTGATTAACTATAAAGTTGTGACGAAGCTAGAAGCCCATTTTCCACTGGGAGATTTTAATTTACTACAATACAAGTTTCATTAAAGCGACGCTGAATGCATTTGCAAAGGGTTTATTATATTATGTTGATAATATTATTACACTAATTATTATATTAAAACTAATGTTCAGAATAAAAAGAAATAGTCCCAGGAATATTTGCAGTGTTACTTCTACATTGATAATATAAAATCATTGTGCATCTTGTAAATGTTGCCTTTGTCAAATTTTCAAATTAAAAGTCTCATGACAGGGAAAGTGTTGAGAGTAATTTTATTCATACAAATAGTCGGTATCTGGAACAATATGTATGTACATACTACATATTTATTTATAATAGAGAACTCCAGTCCAATTTTTTTTTATTTTTTTTATGAATAAAGACCTTCTGACTTAAATAACTGCATTTTTTTTTGGAGTTTGTTTTAATAGTTAAAATAATTTTCAAATTTTAATTTTTCAAGATCCCCCGAAAAACACCATACCTACGTCTAGTGAATCGTGTGACGTTATCACTCCTGAAAAGTTTTTGAACAGGTGTTCATTTTGTATGACAGTTATACGGAAGAAAGTATGGTACTATTCGATAAGTTAAAACATTATTTAGGTGAAATTATTTATTTATTATATTATGTTTATTTATTATCTTCTATTTATTTATTATATTATATTATATTCTATTTATTTATTATATTATATTTCTTATATTATTGTATTTTTCAATATTATTACGGGAGAGTGGTATACAAATTGTTTGAAATTATTATTATCTCAAACGAAGCATCACCTACATACTGCACAAATAAGATACAGCGCCAATCAGCTGATCAATGACGGCCATTTTGATTCCGAAGTTTGCAGTAGAAGTGAGTGCTCAGTGATCCGGATCTTCATACGGATCCGTAAGATCCGGTTCTGTATGACCGATCTTCAAAGCTACGGACACACTTGCTCGCGGTTCGCGGATCTTTGCGAACGAGTGAGCAGGTAGCAATTGCTACTAGGTAGCATGCTCTTTGGCTTCTAATGAGCAAGTGTGTCCGTAGCTTAATTCAGTCATTCAATGGAGCCGATTCACTGAACGGAATCTTTTCATTGAACGAGACCTAGTGAAACGGCTCGTTCAACTGAGCCGCTTTGCCCGTCTCTAGGTAGCATTATGATGTAGCATATTATACAATTTTTCGTTCAGTTTAAAGTTTTTCAATATTTTAAATAATAGAGATAAACTAATAGAGATAAGTACCTCTATTTTTGATACTGAATTTTTAGGCTTAAATATTGTTTTAATAAACACAACAACTAAATCTCTATAAACAGTATGAAATAACGAATAACATGAAATGTTGTTAATACTGATGGCTTGTGTCATACCTACATAATCAAAGATTTCAATACAATGACTGGTGACGAGTGACATCATCACTAACCATTCAATAATATTAACTTTACAGTGTGTTTTAACGAGAGGTTTAAAAATGCACTTTTTAATATTTTTTTGAGAACTCTACGTTTAATATTATTAAATAAAACTTATATATTCAGAATCAGCATTCGTTGGTCTATATGAACATATTTTTTTAAAGCCATAATATTTTTCACTGGAGTTCCTTATTTAGCACACTCCTTAGCAGGGAGGAAATGCGAAAATCTTTCCACAGCCGAACTGTTGAACACACAAACTGTTGACCCCTTCTCATGAGATAAATAATGTCTACCAAGTACAAATATTGAGAGCACGTTTGGCGTGTTTCCCGACGGTATTAGTTCATTTATGTTCCCGACTATGCACCGGTGCTGAAATATATCTTCCTCGGGCGTCCCCGACTTATGTACCTACCATTCACTACTGTATATTGTTACTGTTAAAAAAACTATATTATATGGACTTCAACTCAACTCCATATATCATTCCAGTGCAGAGATATGCGTTAAGTCTTCCTCGGGCGTCACTGCTCAATCACTGTTCTATGCCACATTGCTACTGTTAAACAAGTAACATTTTATCGACTTTAATTTGACTCGTATTTACAAACATAATAGCAAGGAAATTAACTTATATTTACCAAAAAATGCTATTATATACCTAGTGAAAAGTGAAAGAGATTGTTCGTTTCGGATGCCAACTGGACTTCGAGCTAAGTCATGAGCTTGCGAGCGGTCCAATGCGTTTTTTCCGAAAAGAATCTGTATGAGCGAACCTTGTTAAATACATTTTCTACGAATCTTGGCCTTTCACCCATAAAAGTGATATAAATTTACTTATCACATAAAATATCTAAGTATTAAAAAGGTAGAGGAAAAATATTTAGAAAGAAAATTTTAAATACTTAAGATAGCCAACCAACTTTCTACAGTAACTAACACAATTAATACTGCTGTCATAAGTAAAAACACAGTATCATCAATGAGACTCTTAAGGAGGATGCTTTTTGTTTTATATACTTACGACCGCAGAATAAACTTGCCGTATGAAAGAGTACTAAAGTCACAAATAATGTATAGTATATTTGCAGCACTTTCCAAAGTGCAATAAAATCTCAGTTTTGCCCTGCTAAAAGACCACCACCATTCAGAATTGAAACATTGCTCGAAATGGTTTTAGCCATGTTTGGTGACCAGATCTGAATAGTCAAGTAATTTCCCACCTTCCTCTTCCCCATCTCCTTTCCCTACTTACTGACTACCTTCAGCCGCACAACATACCGCAATTGGTGATGCCATAGTCTCACTGGCTGCAAATGGGAGCAGCTGGAACTCTTGTGAGGCAAAAAAAGGAGATCAGTGGGAGTGTAGACGTTCCCTAGAAACGATAGGACTTTCCAAGAGTTGTAGCACTGATAAGTTTAATGATAAAATAAAATTTTATTTACCTCCAGTTGTTTCCTTCCCATCATCTCTGTCATCATTGCCATCATTATCAGCGCCATCTCCACTGTCTGAATCCTCACTGGAAGAATCACTCGAAGAAACATCCTTGTCGGAGTCCATTTTCAAAGCATCTTCTTTCTCAATAACTTCATCATCACTTTCATTTTCAGCGCCAATTAGCCTGTCAATGCCTTCAATTTTCTCCAATGGTGGTTCACCATTCTAGAAGGATAGCATAAATATTGTATTCGAAATACATAAATGTACAAATTTTTGTATCATAAACAAATTTACTTCCTCTGATTAATTTGTTAAAAAAAACTTTATATTATCATAAATAAATTTACTTGCTTTGAGAGTTTTCCAGAAATTCACGTGAGAAAAATTCATCAAATGGCCATTTCGTTTTTTTGACAGTTGAATGGTTTTTGTTAAACGCCGATTTTAGGTGCGTTTCAGCTTTCTATCAAATTGTAATAAGCTAACAAACTTAACAATGTGATAGTTGTCCTTTTCTGTTGATCACAATTTGTTAAAAAGCTGAAACGGACTTAGAATCGGCATTTAACGGGAACCTTTCAAATGTCAAAAAAACAAAATGGCGCTGAATGGTCGGTTGATGACAATGTTACATTTTAATTTCTGAGAAACATCTTGGGCGTGGTGTTGATGATATCATTGAAAACGTTGCAAACACTTTGTGTACCTACCACAAAATTTGAATTAATAATTCACTTTCATAAATACACCTGTTTCAAATTCTGACTCCACGAGCAATTAATTCACTACAGTATTTGATCCTCTTGATCACATTGTTACTTTCTTGGGAGACTGACTTCTACTTACACTGACTGACTTCAACTTATGTCTTGAGAATATATTATATTATATCTGGAGAATATATAATATAATGTGTGTCAATGATGTTCATTGTTCGTTTACTGAGGCAATTTAGAGAATTCCCATTTAAGAGTTTCACAGATAGAGAATGTTTCTAATTTTAAATGAAGCTTGGACAATTTATACAGAGAGTCTTCGGGTGCTTAATATGAGCATTGTATTTTTAGTAAAATAAATTTAATTATAGACCTTCAAGTTGCCTAATATTTTACTAAAGGATTTGGACAGAATACTTATTTTTTTTTTTTTTTTTTTTTTTTTTTTTTTTTTATTGAAACATTTATTATAATTACAATTTTACAACTAAATATTTTTTTTACAGGTTTTTTTTTTTTTACTACCCTTCCATTAAAAGCATTTGCTTGTGTATGGAAGGGGAAATACAATTATAATTTTTGTTGGAGTTCTGAATTTGTTTACTTACCTTTATTCTCTCCAGATTCTCAGCTGCGTGCTTTTCTGCCAGTTTTTTATTCCTCATCCGAATCAAAAAATTGACCGATTCCAACACCTTATCCTGCTCTTCTTTAATCCACCTTTTCCTTTCAGCAATCTCTTCATCTAGTCCACCTAAACAATAACCCAAGCAAATATATAATTTTGTAATATGGTCCTGCCGCTGAGAACTCCATTCCTAATGTAACCTCTCTTAAGGTACGTTTACATTGATCAAGTAGTAAGTCTCGCCGAAAACCGTTCACATTACTTTCAAGTAGAGTACATTTGTGCCCGCTGCCCGTTGCAAGATGACGGCGGATGACGGGTTGCTACAAAGCAAAGCAAATACTAATTAAGCTTATTTTCATGCTTATTTTAATGTCTATTTTAGAAGAGGTGGAAGAATAAATTAGTAAGATGAAAATAAATAAACTATGGACACGAAAAGAGATTAATAGCAGCATAAATAAATAAATTTAGGGTAGCATCTTCGCTCTATCACCACGACATTTCTGCGCATTCACAAATGAACACTGCTAAAACGGTCGGTTCGCGCCTGTCAGTGCGCAGGGACGCATGGAGGGGATACTTACTTGCCCGAAAAATAGAACAAAATGGATTGAATCTACTAAAGAGCTTACTCTACTAAATTTCCTAAAATTACGGTGTTCGGACGCGTTAGTATCCACTCGACCAAAATACTTTCCAAATCAGAACGGGGCTTTAGGCCCAGTTGTTTCGCAGAAATTAAGAGTGGCAAATCATCAAATGGCCGATCGGCGCCATTTTGTTTCTTTTCTAATTTGAAAGGTTCCTGTTAAACGCCGATTCCAGGTACATTTCGACCTTCCTTCAAATTGTAATAAACTGACAATGATAGTTGACCTCTTCTGCTGATAATAATTTGTTCAAAAGCTAAAACGGACTTACGACGGGTTGTTTCACAGAATTTGAACAATTTGTGATTTGATTCTCATTTCAATAATAAGTTAAAAAAATCTGTGAAAGTTCTCAAGATCTGCTATTATTTCAGTTTTGTGAAGCAACTGGTCCATACAGGCCCGTAATGACAGAATGTGAAAGGACTTTCACAGGAATTAAAAATTTACTTCAAATTAATGAAAGGAAAATCAAATCATGAATTGTTCAAATTCTGTAAAACAACCCGTCCATAGAATCTTCCAACTGAGATCTTTCAACTGTCAAAAAAAAGGCCGTCTAAAGCTATTTAATGACAATGTTACAATTGATTTTTTGTGAAACAACCGGTCCTTACTATACCTACATGAGTTTTTTTTATCAAAAAAGGGGAGTGATTGGAAAGGAGCTATCAGCTATACGCATATTTTACAATATCATATGTATAATACATTACTTACAAATTATAACATTACATTAGCACAAAAGATAAAAATTATTTTTAATTCAAATAATAATGATTGACGTAATATATAAGTATAACCTCTCTGCCATGCTTCAGCACAAGCCCTGTCTCTTGGAAATATTGGCCTGTTGTCCAAATTCATCAAAACCAAGAGTTTCAAAGTTACCGTTTTTCTATACGCAGGAATGTTACGTATTATGGGATTCCCAGTCATCACCAGAACTATAAAAAAAAAAAATACTTCCATTACCAATTTACATAAGTACTTAAAATAAGTACAAGTTTATAATGAAAATACACAATGGCATCCACTGAATATATTTAATCAATGGCTAACCATCACCGCATGTGTCACATCACGGTGTAAGTCATTTGGGTGTACCACTCCAAGGGTGGCAATAAACATAAGTAAATCAATAGAATAAAATAGGAATTTTTCTAAGTAAGGAATTTGTCCTGCAAAGAAAACAGTTCCATCGCATGTCGAAAATCAACCAAATATATTTTTCACAGTGAAGAGCCATCAGACTAATTTGTTCGCTTTTTGGAACAACTCATGTAGGTCTCATAGAAATCGTTGTGTCTCCCTTAATATCACAGTCATAATTATGATAATTCAAGTGTTAGAAAGAGAAAACACAACGCTTTATATGCAAATATAAAAATTAACCACAAAAGAAGTAAAATGTAGACCTTTATGAAACCAAAGTTTTGGGTCTCAATTTGAAAAAAATTTATGTAACTTTTGGAATTTTTTATTCATTATTTTTACATGGAATGATAAAAAAGTGAGGTGACAATAACGTTTATAATACATTTGTCTGATAAAACATGTAGGCATTTTTTTTTTGTTATCAGTAATTTTGTTAGAAAAACATAAGGGCTATTTTTAAACTGTTATGTTTGCAAGCAAAATTTTTATATTTCAAAATTTTTATTTTTATTTTGATTTACAAAATTTTAAAGCGTATTTTATCAGCTTCCAAAAACAGTTTTTAGTTTTCGAATACATTCAGAAATATTCCAATGTTTGGATTTTATTATAAAGTGGAAATATTTTGACCCTATGACAATATATGTTCGAGACGTGAGGGGTTAACGATGTGTTTGATTGATGAAAAACGTAGTAAAGGAAAACACCCAACCTTTTTCCTTTGAAGCCTACACTGATATGAAAGCAGTTTCTGTGAGTTGTTCCATGTTGCAGGATGGTAATGGCTAATCTCCGATAGAACAAACCAGGGGAGGTGGAAAATCACTGTATAATATAAACGCATCTAACCTTTGAGTGCTGGCATCTTGGCTAGAATGTCTAAAATCAATGGGTCCTCCATACGGTTGTACGACACGTCCAAAACAGAAAGACTCTGGCAATCCTCAAAATGTTTTACGTCAGCTTAAAGACAACAGGTTAACATTTTATGTATACATACAGTAGAATTCGGATATAATGACTTCGCTTATAACGGCTTACCGTTTTTAGTGACAGTTGAGTTTAGTTGAGTTTATATTACATTTTAGCTCAGTTGAGCTTATATTGTTAAACTCAACTTAGGTACTAGGAAAGAATATCCTTTAAGTACGACTCCGTTTTAAGCGACCAACGCTTAAAGCGAACAATTTTAATGATAATTCGTCCGTTAGAAAGACGCGCAGTGTTTTGTTTACAAAACCTAAGCACCAATACCTCACCTCCCCGCGCCTCGCCTACTCCCCTCGCGCTAACACCTATCCTTATTAGCACGTTGCATGAAGCGAAAGTGTTTTTTGATTGAAGAAAAAAGTGCTATATTACTCATGTAAAAACAAGCTTAAATTATCCAGCCGTTTTGTGCGTCGTCCGGTTATTACGACAAAGTATCGCCAGCCCCTTGAGGGTCGTTATATCCGGTTTCTCTGTATTTTTTTCATAAAGTTAATATTTGATAAATCAAAACATTTTTGTAACATTTTCTTACCCAATGTACAAAGCATATTGTGTCCAATACTTAAGGTTTGCAACTTTGGAACGACATCCAGATTCTCAATTTTGGTAATCTGATTATAATCCAAGTTTAAGGTGTCCAAATTAGGGCATCCCTCAAGGTTCTCAATTTTCTTGATCAAGTTGTAATGTAGGTAGAGACACTTTAGTTCGTCTTTCATTTCTAGCCCTTCTAATCTGCGTATGCCATTATTTTCAAGAAATAAACATTTCAATCCTGTGTATTCTTCCAAATTTTCAATCTTGGAAAAACCCTAAATGAAAATATTAAAATAGCTTGTCGAATTACATTACATACTTCTTCAATTATTATTGTGGTTTAATAAAATAGTTTTAAAATATACTTACTTTGAAATGCAAATACAAGATATCATTTAAATATGGTGTAACATAAAGCCTTTGTTGTTTACAATGGTCCACTATAAACTTCTTTGTCATAACTGGCCCTCTTAAAATTTTTGACATTTCAGTATCAAAATCAGCCTTCCCTTTTTTGTCTTCCTCACTCTTTTTGTCTTCTGAATCAACTTCTCTAATTTTAATTCCTGTGTTCTGAACATCAGAGCGTGAAGAAATATCAATGCAATCATTGTGGGGTTTTATATCTGTTAAAGCTTTTGATGCACTTTCAACATTCTTTTTAGGATGTAAAATCTTTTGGGATATTTCTAATAATTCAGTGTTGCTTTTAAGCAAAGTGTCCGCTGTTTTCTGTGTAATGTCAATATTTTTGCTTGCATTTTCTATTCTATCAGTTGTATTTGATTCACAACTAATGTCTGTGTCTTTATTAATTGCTGGTTTTAATCCTAGCTTTGGATGTAAAATTCTTTCGGAACGTTTAAGAACTTCATCGATTTCTTTGAGAAAAGACCTAGATGCTTCAAGCGTTTGATTACAGGCAGCATTTTTTAAAGAAGATATGTCTGTTTGAGAGCCTAATAAGGGTTTGATGACATCCTCTTCCTCACATTCACCCACACCTTGAGATTCTGCAGAAGTTGATTGTTTGAGTGTAAAATCATCATTTGTTTGTGTAATTTCTTCTTTCTTTGCTATACACAAGTTATACTGATCTTTGCTCAACTTGGAGGCTTGGAGGGTTGAGTTGACATCTTTTAGAAGATCTTCAATACATGCTATTTTATTAGCAATGTCAATTTTGATTAGATTATTATACATTTCTGTGTTTTCCACAATGTCATTTTCGAAATCATTCATTTGTGAAGCGTCAACCTCTTCGAATAAGTTTTTTTCATTTTTATCTCCTCCTTTTGTAGTTATTGAATCCATTAACTCAGTTCCTGTAATGTTTTCAGGTTCAGTAATTTCCTCAATGCTCTCAATGGGTTCTGGTTGTTGATTGGGATGATCTTCATTTTGCAACATTAAGGTATCAATGTTTTCTAGTAAACGCTGAGTTTGCTTTATTTTAGCTTCGATGGTCAATTTTTCGTGTAAATATATTTTTTCTTTAACTTCCATTTCTTGAATGTTGTCTACATCCATATAGTTTTGTAATACTATTGTTTCCCTAGCATCGGGATTTTCAGCATCCTCAGTCAATTCAACTAAATTCCCATCTTTCTTTCCACTGTCAATAACTTTTGATTGATCAGATGCAGTTGTATTATCATCGTAGTGGCCCATCACCGAATCTATACTTTCCAATAAGTGTCTTGTTTCATTGACTTTTGCTTCAATTGTTAGTGGACATGATATCTCTTCATCTTTCAAAGCCTGTCCAAGCTTATTAAGATCTTGGAAATTATCGACACAGATTTCAGCATTTACCTCTTTATTCGGTTCACAATTTTTAGCCTCTGGTGCTAATTTTTTAACCGGACAAGTAATGCAAACGATCCGTTCCATAATATCTTTAGTATTCTTGAGTTTATTTTCCATGTTTGATGACACTTCAATATCATTTTCAGTCGCTAAAGGTGTAACAACCTGCTGCATCACACTTATTGTCTCCCTAAGTTTAGATTCAACGGATTCAGGGGACAGAGAATCTTTTTTGTCTTGTGGAACAATCTCTACCTTTCTCATATCACCAGAATGACAATGAAAATCATTTAAGTTCTCCATGTCCTCGGATGTTCCTTTGATTGTTGTAATTTCTCTTTTGGCATCATCACTTTCCATTCCTATTATTGTTATAAAAATGTTATAAGCAACCAGTGTTGTACCTAATATAATTTATTTCTACATGTAAGCAACCATCTGATTTCTGATTCAGAAAGAATAATCAAAACACATAACATCTCTCTATAAGTACCTAGTATAGTTAGTATTTTCTTTTAAGTAAGATGATGTATTACCTTTGCTGTATTAAAATGTTCCTACCTTATTAGGTAATTTATTATAATAGTGGCACAAAACCAAAGACTGATGGCTGTTTTAAAACAAACCCCATTGCTATGGATACACAGATGAGAAAATAATTTTGTTTCTCGAAACAACAAAAATTTTATAACCATGGTAACGAACTTAATTTTAAAACACTGTTTTAAATTAGAATAAATTCATACAAATGTTATGTTTGATCATGTGAAGCAGATACCTACTTTGTGATGTGACATTATAATTTAAAATAAAACATTAGCTTCTAAAAGTTATGATTTTAAAAAGTGTGGAACTCGAAAACAATGTATTCCGGAAAAAAAACTAAATCATTAAAATTACCTAAATGTTTCAAAATAATTTCTTCCTCGAAGGATTGTTTCAAATTCTTGCCGAAGACCTTACCATAATAAAACATTGTTCTAAACTGTCAAATTAGTATAAGCTTTCCATGACGAAGGAACGTTTGTTCCGAAACCGGTCGGATTTGCACATTATATGTACCTATAAGTGGTTTACACAAAGTTGTATTGTTTCATTTTTTTAATTATATTGTCATTTGAGACTTTCAGGGAGGCGGTAGAAGACCCAGAGAAAATTAGAGTGTGGAGATGACACGGTGAGGGTGTAGGAAGGTAAAAAAAAAATTTCAAAAAAGACCAAAAAATCAAGCTTATCACGTACTAATAAAGCAAAATAAACTTTAATATTGGTTAATTTTTGTTATTGTATGTATCGTTATCATTTTTATCACGTGTGCGAAAATTCACACCTTTCGATAGTTTCCCGAAGTGGATGAAAATTGAACTGAAAGATTCCATTACAGATACAAACAAATAAAAAATTTTAATGTAATATTATTATTAAGAATTGACACTATGTCATGAACACAAGAAGGAAGGAAGTAGCAACTCGGTACTTAAATACAAAATAATTGCTTTTTTAACTTGCTAAACAAAGAGGTACAACACCCCCCCCCCCCCCCCCCCCCCCCAATCATAAGTGTGCGGCCCGCGGTGATACCTCACATTGTCCTATGTGGCCCTTGACCAGAAAAGTGTGACGACCGCTGGTCTAAATGATAGAAAGCGATTTTTTCTTTTAAAAATGCGTATTTCATCATTGTAATGGGCCGTTTTCTGAGTAATACCAAAATATCCACGAGATGGCAGCACGGTGTTTAGCGGTCCTCCTGTCATCTAATCTGTGGACCAAATCTATGGACTGACGCACTGACGTCTTTCAATGATTGATCTGTCATTTCGATAGCTATTTGCAATTTGTTTTCCGACAAGTTTAGCCAAACCTAGTTCGCTCGATTTGTAAGTAAAATGCACAAAAAGTAAGATGCTGCTCTGAACCACAGACCATGCTGTTCAACGGCCTCAACGCTAAGCAGGCTCTCAACGACGATGGACTCCTTATCGTAGCGCTGGTTCTGCCCTTCAAACCATACGTTGAATGTAAGATATGGATTTTATTATACCTCTAATACTTTAACCAGGGATTTAACCGGTCTTTTAAATGTGATTAATTTTAAGTGAGTGGTACTATGGCACCCCCAATCAGGGTATGTTGTGAGGCTGAACTGAATGGGGGAGGAAAGAATATGAGAAATTTGAAGGCTGGGAAATGCCTGGCTATTCACACCTGGTCACCTAACACAACTATTGCCATTTCAAGCAATGTATCGCTTCTAAATGGTGGTTTTTCACCGGCTGTTTGGAAGGGCTTTGAAAGAATGGATTTTTAATAAAGATCTTGAAAAGACCACTATTAAATAAGGGAGAGGGAAATATTCCTAGTATATAGGGAAATATTGCATGAGAACAAGTCGATGCTGCTGTCATCTACTGTGGATGGATGTTCCGCTCTTGTCCGGCGAATTTCTTGCTGGTGAACCGATACCAAAGGGATCTCATCTCATTGCCTAGATCTGTATAACCAGACAGTTACCAATTTCCTCCAGACTCAAAAGCTGCTGTTTTGTTACTATTAATTTTTCATTATTTTGACATAGGTAAAAGCAAAGCTTAAATCTCAAAGCATAAAGCTAGAGGCAAAAATCTAATCGCTTAACACTCAAGCTTAAAGAACAATCTTTAATTTCTCCCGACTATGTCTAGGGTATTGCACTGGTCGTCTTCTCTCGGATTCCTTGTACTATTCAATTATAATTTTCAGACGAATCTGACCACATGGCGAAGGAGCGTCTGCCCATCCGAGGCCACACATTCGAGGAGCACGTGGAATCCTTCATCAGCTACTGCGCCACCACCGTGGGGCTCCAGGTCATGCAGTGGTCACGCGTGCCCTACCTCTGCGAGGGGGACTTCAACCAGTTCTACTACTGGCTGAACGACTCCATCTTCATCATCAAAAAGGACCCAAATTTCCCCTAAACCACGGCTGAATAGGAGTTTTAATAGGTTTACTTATATTACCTCTTATCACCTTTGTATTTTGATATCCCTCATCTGTGAAATAGATTATATTTATATTTCTATTGAATGTTTTCAAATAAAATATTAGCATATGAAAAATCAATGGCTTATCAAGTAAATTATAAAAATAAATGTTAATTAATATTGTATAGTATGGGAGTTGGGAGATTTTTTCGATTAGTTACCCCAAAATAAATATGTGTCCAAATACATAGTGTGCAATGCTATTTATTACCCCTCTGAGACTTGAAATTGAGAAAAAACTGACTTATTTATTCTACACTAGTTGCATATTTAATTTGCTAATCTTGTTTTTCTTTATTTTAACAGGTTGACTGTTCACAAAGTAGCTCACGAGTTGACCGATGCTACCAGAACTATATAATATTAGGATGTAAAAAAAAAAAATGCCAAAACAATAAATAATTTATGTATAATGTTAATTATTTGTTGTACTGATATGTTCTTCTATGTGTATAATGTTTGTAAATGTTTTACGACACATTTATATTATGTCTGTAATCTCGTTCCTTTCATATTGACCTCGAGAAATAAAAGAAAGTTTTTTTTATCTAATATATAAAATTCTCGTGTCACGGTGTTTGTTATCATACTCCTCCGAAACGGCTGGACCAATTTTGATGAAATTTTGTGTGCTTATCTGGTAGGTCTGAGAATCGACCAACATCTATTTTTCATACCCCTAAAAGAAAAGGGTGTTCCACTCCGAATTTTTATTTTATTTTTTTGGACAAATTTTTTATTTTTTTTATGGTGAGGCATTAAAAAATACATGCAACCCTAAATTTTCACCCTTCTACCATTAACCCCTATTTTTTAAAAGTGATATTAGTAATTCAAACCGGTGTCACTTCTGACCCGATGAGAACGAAGCCGGCCTCTTTTCTCTAATTTTAAATTTTTTACTAATCAATTACTGTTTGATATTGTTACTACAAACATCATTCACGGTCCATGCGGTAATTTGAATCGTTCATCGCCTTGCATGGTAGACGGAAATTGTACAAAGGGTTTTATTAAAGATTTCACCAACGATACGGTCACACATGTTGAAGGATATGCAATATATCGTCGAAGAAATACCGATAATGGCGGACAATCATTCATTAAAACTATCAGTAACGTATACATTGACATTGACAATCGTTGGGTGGTACCATATGCACCTCTGTTGAGTAAAAAAGTGGGAATCTGGAGGTCATTGTATCCGGGAGTGAATCCATCCCTCCAACTGCGGTGCAAGACCATTGCCTTGAGCGGAATTGACCTTTTACCTTGACCTTTCCAGCCGGACTCTTTCGACCCATTGGTCGAGAGAATCCGGCTGGAAAGGTCAAAAGGCCTCCCTCAACCAGTCTCTCTCGATCCGGTCCGCCACGCAGCAGGTGGGCAGACGCATCCGCCGCCAAGACCCGCACAAAAGTCACCCTTGCTAAATCACCAAACGTAGCGAACCGCTTGGGGTGACCTATGGCAGAGGTGTTGGTTATCCAATAAATGGTTCCCGGGGCGGCGGCACCCGTACCCGCTTCCTTTCAAAAATTCCCGTAAGTGGAAAAGTAAGAAAATCACAAAAAATATAAATTCATACACAACGCCAACTCTGATACTGACAAAAACAAAACACGGACAGTTGGGCATCAATAATTGCTTCATTGTGTAATTTTTAACTTAATAAAAATACTTAATTTAATTCAACAGTTATTGATTCTAAGGTGGTACGAAGTTCGTCGGGTCAGCTAGTTTATTTATATATTTGTTAAATTATTTTGTGTTATTTAGTACCAATAAACAACAATCTTTTTTAAGTCTGAAAATGTCCGTAATAGGATGAAACCGGTCCTGGTGAAATATAAAATTAGTGGAAGAAAGTACAAAAGTGTTTTAATTTGGCAGTAGCTGTCGACACTCACTCTTTATTTTAATAAAACAAATATAATAATGATCTTTTCGTTATTTGTTTTTGGGGTGTTTTGCCGTGTTGCGCTACCTCCTTTTTTAGCCAACGTTTCGGACAGCGTTGGCTAAAGGAGGAGGTAGCGCAACACGGCATAACACCCCAAAAACAAATAACGAAAATAGTTTGGCCGTGAAAATCTTAAAACGTATCATAATAATGATCGTTTATTTCAGAATGTTGTGCAATGCAATACATTCCATATTTTTAAATAGTTCAAACATTGACAAAATAACAATGCATTCATACATAGAATGGAACAGAAAATAAATGAAAAATATAGTATATAATAATAAATCCAAAAAAATATGCAAATATCCGTTCATGGGGGATATTTGACAGGCTCCCATTTTCAGAAAGGCATCAGGGGGGACTCCATCTCCATCCACGCAACCATGGCAGTGATGATGGTATTCTTCGACTGGCGTAGTCTGCGCCATAAGCTTCCCCTGCGGTGAAACAAAGGTTTATTTTAATATAAACAGTTAACTTTTCCTTTTTATTATGTCCGTGCGTCTTTATCTAGAGTCGGTCTATCACACGGAGTATCAAAAGACAATATGACTTCCACTGCCACGTCTTCTAGATTCACAGGCAACGCCGCTTCATCTTGTGGTTTTGGTTTTGTAGAATTTATATATATTTTTTCACGTACTTAGGTATCAGACGCCTTTCCTGTCTGTTTCTTAATTCTAAATTACCTACTTCTAAGGAACTACACCTTTCAGTAGCTTTTGCCAGTAAGTACAGTACATATGAAAATAAAATTAGGCTCAAACTTCCATACTTGCGTGATATAAAATACAAAATGGTCTACTTAAGAAATAATAATTTGATTTTTTTCCTAAAACACTTCTACTGAAAATTAAATTACAATCGCGAGATATACAGACATGGGACAAGAAATGCAAAGCAAATTAGATTGCCAACAATGAAGAATCAGCTGCCCAGAAATCTCGTGCCAGACAGTTGCAGCTGCTTTATTAGGAGAGTGATTGAAATGTTGATGTATATATTATGTTGTAAAATTTGTAACCTTGTTGTTTCAATAAAAAATAAAAATAAAATAAAACCGTGTAATAAAATGATTGCAATAATTGAAAATGTTTAATTTAAAAAAAGGAAATAAGATATTATGTCTACCATAATTATTAATGTTAGTTGTGATTGAGGTAAATATCGGTTCGGACTGGCCACGCTTATTACGAATAATTTTTAGAAAAAAACTTTAGATTCGCCTTAATTACTATAAAAGGAAACTTTTTGGCTTTGGGGCGGCGGAAAATAATGCATTTTAATTTTCAATTGCATAAAACCAAAATTCGCTTCGCGACTGACACAGCGAAAATCCGCGGCCGTACATGTCACTGTGATGTTGGTATCCTTGATAAATTAACAAGAGCTAATACGACTGTAGCCGACTTCATGGGATAAGGCGCGTAATTACGAAATTTGTCTAGCGGGCTTGTTTGTGTAACATGGTTTGTGATACAAAAGAAAGTGCCCCTTTATAACGCCTACTCGCGTCAACGCAAGAAAAACATCCCAGTTTTCAAGTGGCTTAGCGGCTACGCTAGGTTTGTGTAACATGGTTTGTGATTCGCGGTATTTCATGTAGGTATCCCACGAAGTCAGCTACAGTCCATAACAGTGACAGCAAGTGACAGCTACGGCCGCGGATTTTCGCTGCGTCGGTTCGCGAAGTGAATTTTGGTTTTATGCAATTGAAAATTAAAATGCATTATTTTCCGCCGCCCCAAAGCCAAAAAGTTTCCTTTTATAGTAATTAAGGCGAATCTAAAGTTTTTTTCTAAAAATTATTCGTAATAAGCGTGGCCAGTCCGAACCGATAATTACCGTGATTGACTACACTTGTATAAAGGTATGTTTGTCAAATAATGTCAACTGCGAAAGAAGGCAAAACATTGTGTATAAAATTTTGTGCATTTTATGTCAAATGTTTCTTTACGTGTTCATTATACTATACAAGTACTCTTTATATTATATTGGGGATTCAATTATAGTAAGATATTAATTTAATGAGTCATGTACTTACTGTTATGGTTAATATTATTGAATACATAATCGGTGTCCCTGAAATGAGCATGACAGACTACAGAATCAGGAGTCGGTGCACATTTGGAACGCCGATTGAATGAATCCATTGTAAAGTTCGGTTTATGGGCGAAATTCCTAAAAAATAAAACTAGTTATTTCTATACTAATTTGGGGTCGGGGAATCCGAATCTGAAAGAATTAAGCGGCGGCAAGCAATATTAACTGAATTACACGACTTTAAAAAATTTTATACACATACAGGAAAATAGCCATTTTGGAAGCATTTTGATTCCTAGAAAATCAAACTAGGGAATAAATTCGGTGTTTGGGCTAAATTCCTAAAAAATAAAACTAGTTATTTTTATACTAATTTGGGGTCGGGGAATCCGAATCTGAAAGAATTAGGCGGCGGCAAGCAATATTAACTGAATTACACGACTTTAAAAAATGTTATACACATACAGGAAAATAGCCATTTTGGAAGTATTTTGATTCCTAGAAAATCAAACTAGTTATTTTTATACTAACTATGGGCCGGGGAATCCGAATCTGAAAGAATTAGGCGGCGGCAAGCAATATTAACTGAATTACACGACTTTAAAATTTTCTATACACACACACATGAAAATAATCATTTCGGAAGTATTTTGACACACGTAGTACAAAGATCATAGAAAAACAAGATAACATAGATGTTTTTACCACACAAAATTAAGTGTTGCCATTAAGCAGTAATATTAATAACGTAAAATAACATGTTTATATTTTAAGTACTTATTTTTTATAAATTTTACTCACTTTTGTATCACAAACCATGTTACATAAACCCGGCGTAGCTGCTAAACTACTTGAAAACAGGGATGTTTTTTTGCCGTGACGCGAGCAGGCGGTATAAAGGGGCACAAACCATGTTACACAAACCTAGCGTTAGGTTACGGATTTTTAAGACTACGAATTTTCATACTTTTGGTTTAAGAATACGGCCGTTGAGATAGTCGTAATTCATCAGGTTAATGTGTTATGTGAGGAATTATCGTGTCGGAAATTATTGATATAGGGATAAATATTTTTGAGAGCTGGTAACACTGCCGGCACATGTTTTTGTATATTCCTTGTTTTTCTATGATCTTTGTACTACGTGTGTCAAAATACTTCCGAAATGATTATTTTCATGTGTGTGTGTATAGAAAATTTTAAAGTCTTGTAATTCAGTTAATATTGCTTGCCGCCACCTAATTCTTTCAGATTCGGATTCCCCGGCCCATAGTTAGTATAAAAATAACTAGTTTTATTTTTTAGGAATTTCGCCCATAAACCGAACTTTTTCCTCCATTTCGCTTTCAAGTCTTTCAATCTTTGGGAAACTCATGCCCACCCCTATTTCTACACATTGGAACACTACAACAGGTTGACGGCATTATTATAATATTTAAAAACACTAAATTGCGCCAAACGGCCTAAAAAATGTATGGGATCCGACAGTCATCCATCGGGATTGGTATATTTATGCATCCATCAGTCATCTGACCATAAATCATAAACATAAATAAGCCAATCCCTAGATCGATATCTTCGGGCCTTCTCCATACTAGAAATTTCGTCATCACTGTCACCAACTTAACCAAAAATAAAATGGTCCACCAAAGACAATAACATAGAGGAAGTTCAAGGCCATTTGCCACCATAGACAATATAATCGCATTGGACCTACTTTATTAATTCATTAGCCAAATAAATTATTTAAAAATAAAAATGCTTGAAAGCAGAAAAATGTTTTAGTTTCCCCAAGAAAACAACCTTCCATCTGACAAAGCCTGAGGGAATGAGCTTTACATAATTTTTAAAGCTCATTTCCTCAGCAAGGAGCTTTGTCAGATGGAAACCTGTTATCCTGAGGAAATCAAAAATTCAAGCGTTAGTAAATACTTGAAATATGAACTCCTTATAAAAGGAAAACATTTTCAAATAATGATTGGTTTTCTACGACGAATTTACATTTTTCTGCTTGAAAAATGATAACTCGGGGGTACATGTTTAAATTCTTTTTATTTTCAGAAAGACAATCGATAATAGCACATAAAAACACTGGTTCGGTGAATTCGATGAATTGAAAAATGGTTTGAAAAAGAATATCGACAAAGGAATGGAAAGGAAACATGGCTAAAGCATCATACAGCTGTGACATTAAAGATCAACATAAACAATAGCTTTATTGTTTGTTTATATACGTTCATCTTCAATGTCACATCTATATAGCGTTTTATCCATTTTTCCTTTCCAGCAGTCACCGTACAGTTCTTGTAGAATGAAATAAAAAATCTACATATTCTAAATTTCCTTTCAACCGAAATTAAACAGAGTACCTATACCTTCATCGGGGACCCATTTCAGCCATCTCACGGTAAAAACCACATCATGTGTTCTGAAAAAATATATCACATTAAACAAAGTTTGTGAACAGAATATACAGTATTTTTCCCTTGTGATGACATACTTTGTTTATCACAAGGGAAAAGTATTCTCACTTCTGTTCATATGAACATATAAATTAGTAGCTCAAAGTTATATGTCTTCACTTTGGATGCCAGTTCAAGTGAATAATAACAATAAAAATATACATCAATTGAAACAACTAGCAAAGTGAATTGCAAAAGACTTTAAATGCTAATTAAACATAAATAGTGTTTTTTTAAATGCTAATTAAACATAAACAGTTGTGAAATAAAAACAGGTAAAATACATTCCATTGACAATTTTCGATATTGACATCTTAATATAGGTCATAAATCTCGTTTGCGCCTACTTGTGAACTGGCGTAGTTGGTAGAGTGGTGTCAGTCGCCCGTTTCAGTCATTTACTGAGGTGAACGGTTCGATCCCCAGACAAACAATATTATATTAAATTTTATTTTTTTTTTTTTTTTTTGCCTTTTTTTATGTTTTTTAATAAAAAAGATATCTTTGTCGCAGTAATTTTTTAATTATATTTAGATTAATCATCCCATTTCTAAATAATAATTGGAAAAAAGTGTATGTGTTTTAAAAAAAAAAAAAAAAAATTCGTACGTAATGCATCGCCAGAAAAAACGCCCGCTGGACATAACGATGTCTCCTAATATGGAAGATGGAGGAAGGTGCGTTCTTGTTGAGGACTTAGAAGAGGAGGGCCACGATACGTCTTCTCATTGCTCGGACAGCAAAGAAACAAAATTTCCAAGCGTTTCTGGAGTTGACGTGCTTAATGAAGCGCAAGCTCATCTGACAGTCCTTCAAGAAGTCTTGGCTGAGAAACAATCGAAGGTCTCCAAGGATCAGCAACTGAAGATATCCAGAAATGTCTCTGAAGTTTTCAGAGCCGTTTCTCAATTGTTGTTGGAGCGCGAGACGATGCGTGATGATTTGGCGACAGTAACTGCTCAATTAAAAATGGCGGAAATCAAAATACGCCATGAAAAAGAGGACAAAAGGCACCTGGAGCAAAAAATCATCCAGCTAGAGTCTGACCTAGGACCCGTGATGAGAAGAGTAGCCGTGGCAACGGAGGCTAGCTTGTCATTTGCGGATATTGTGCGAAAACAAAATGTGTCAAATGTCGATCACCAACCCCCACCGATTACCCAATCTGGACATCGCGTCGGAGCGCCAAGGCCAGCCATCTGCATCTTCCCAACAGATGCAGATGCCACCAAGGACAGCGATGGAACAAAAAAAATAATTCAAGATATAATTCGGCCATCCGAGCTAGGCGTTCGGATAACCGGGATTCGCAAAATTAGGAACAAAGGTGTCCTCTTAAACACGGCAACCACAGGTGAGCAAGAAAAGTTATTAAAGGCACCATGCTTTGCACTCAACTCAAGCACACTTAAGGCTCGACTTCCTACAAAGAGACTCCCATGGTTAATATTTTTTAACGTACCGCGGGACCTTAACGACGCTGAATTCTTGAGGATCGCCCTCACGAGCGTTCCCAATATACAGGACATCGAGGGAGCAATAACAACCTGTAATCTGAGTCACCTGGCCGGCGCTCGAAACGGAACCACCTGTCATCGCGTATATGAGATGCCCGCTACATCACGTAAACTACTGGTGGAACAGGAGAAGGTATTCGTCAACTGGACCGTGTGCCGTGTCAGAGACTTCACTGGACTCACCGTATGTACTAAGTGCCAAATGATTGGACACTCTTACAAATACTGCAGAGACACTCTTAGATGTGGACACTGTGCTGAAGAGAACCATGCTACCGAATCCTGTCCTAATACTGCGGTCAAACCAGTCTGCGTTACGTGCGCTAGATTTGGAAAGCCCGCTGCGCATTCGACTGGAGACAGGGACAACTGCCCTGCCTACAAAGCTGCACTAAAAAAGGATCTTGCTACGATCGATTATGGCGTCCAATAATTATTATTTTGAGGAGGACAATGAGGTTGATTTTCACAAAACCAGTGATCTTCAAAAATGGTTTGAGGACAAAACACACAATGTTTCAACACATAAGGGTTGCAATAGGGAACAAATAAATATTGTGCAACTAAACTTAAGGTCCATTTCCAAATACTGGGACATTCTTAACATTTACCTTAATACCTGCTGGAAGCATATACATATTTTGATGTTATGTGAGATAGCAATTACAAATGACCTTACTTGTCTCTACGAAATTCCTGGTTTCAAATCTTATAGCTATTGTCGAACAAAAAAAACAGGATGCGGGATATTATTATATGTTAGAGATGAAATCACTTTTCTGCAAAAATCACTAGGAACAAAATATTTTGAAAATGTATTTGGCATCATAACTTTACCTAATAATATATCAATTAACATTTTAGCAATATACCGTCCTCCAAATAATAGTAAATCATTGTTTCTGAATGAAATTTCATCCATATTATCAAATGTTATCAACCCCTTGGAAAATATTTTATTTTTTGGAGACGTTAATTTAGATTTATTAAACTCTCAAAACCCCATCATTATGTCATACGAAAACATATTATCGAGCCATTATTTAATAAAGTGTATCGACGATGTGACAAGGGAAGCATTAGTAGCCGGCAATATTACACGTACGTGCATTGATCACATTTTTATTAGGTTTAATAGCAGGCAGCAACAAGCTGACTCACTTTCATCTTGTATTTGTGATTTTACTATAGCGGATCACTTCGCGACAGCTCTCAACATCACATACAGTAGTGCAATTACAAAATCCAAAAAACGCGGGGAAAGTATTTCAATACTATCTCAAAAACGAATTGATAAATACATACATAGTTATAACTGGAATGCCCTGCTTGCGGAACAAGATTGCGTTGACATGTATAATAAACTCAAAAACGTTTTTAATGAGCTATATGAAAAAAGCAAAATCTCTTTCTGCCCAAACCCCCAAAAAAGACCTTTTGCAACAAAATTGTGGATAACCGATGACATCTTAGAAAAAATTAAAATCCGAGATTCCCTGTTCAAAAGGTGGAAAAATTCCCCTTCCAATAAAAACTACGAAAAAAATTACAAATCATTTCGAAATACTGTTTCCAAATTAATCATAAAAAGTAAAACTACACATTTTAATGAAACATTTAAAAACTACTTCAGCAATTCCAAAAAAACGTGGGATCAAATAAACAAATTGTTAGGGCGGAAAACAAAAACAAACTGCGATGAAATTATATCAAAGTATATGCTAAATAAAAATGGGCAAACAGAGGAAATCGTTGTAAATAGATTCGCTGAGTACTTCTCAAACAGCATCAGTTCGATGTTACACAAATGCAACTACAAAGCGTCTAACATATCTCCCGTTGATTTGCCGCATAGCATGTACCTGCCCAGAGCTACCTGTGAAGACATACGCAGGATTATTAGTCAACTGAATAATTCCAAATCGCCGGGGATTGACAATATTCGAATGTTCGACATTAAAAAACATATAACTCTTCTATGTCCGGTAATTACCCATTTAATTAATAAAATCTTGTTTCAAGCAGTTATACCTGATGAGCTTAAATGTAGTATTATTAGGCCAATAAACAAAGGGGGAAAACATACTGATATAGAAAATTACAGACCAATCAGTATACTGCCAGCTATTGAAAAAATTCTAGAAAAATACATTTCCGTAAATTTAATAAAATACCTGTGAAGACATACGCAGGATTATTAGTCAACTGAATAATTCCAAATCGCCGGGGATTGACAATATTCGAATGTTCGACATTAAAAAACATATAACTCTTCTATGTCCGGTAATTACCCATTTAATTAATAAAATCTTGTTTCAAGCAGTTATACCTGATGAGCTTAAATGTAGTATTATTAGGCCAATAAACAAAGGGGGAAAACATACTGATATAGAAAATTACAGACCAATCAGTATACTGCCAGCTATTGAAAAAATTCTAGAAAAATACATTTCCGTAAATTTAATAAAGTTTCTTTATTATTGATCCTACCCAATACGGATTTCAAAAAAATAAAAGCACAGAAATGTTACTACAAAACTTTTCGAATTACGTAAATCAAGAACTCAATAATAAAAAACATATTCTGGTTTTATTCATAGACAACTCTAAAGCGTTTGATACCATTGATCCGACAAAACTATTACAGATATTGGAGGCGATAGGAATTAGGGGAAAATTTCTAGAACTACTCAAAAACTATTTAAACAATCGACAAATTTAAGTGAAACTCTTTCAAACTTACAGCAAAGCTAAATATATGTCAACAGGCGTCCCGCAGGGCTCAATTCTCGGCCCAACATTATACATAATATTCGTTTCACTCATGAATAAAATTTTCACATTTGTGAAACATTACGTTTATGCAGATGATACGGCACTAGTCATTTCGCATGAAGAATTATGGATTGCAATAAAACTCATGCAGCACGATTTCCTTTCCTTACAGAAATGGTCACATGATGCGGGTCTTATAATAAATTCCAAAAAACTAAATTAATGCACATACGATCTCCACATGCCAAATATACCATCACGCCTGTAATAAAATCGCATACATTTGAGTGTATACACAATTCGTCACAATCTTGCAAATGCGGAACCATTGAAATTGTACAAACGTATTTTTTTTTTTGATTCACCTGATTTATACATGTGTGTTACATATTTGACTAATGTGGGCCTCACTGGGTGCTTTACCCGTGCTGAGGACCTCATTTTACAGTTTGATATGATTTTTTATTTTTTATTTAAGATACATATAAAATAAAAACTAAAGAAAAAAGAGACTCAACAATAACATATGAGAATTGAAAGAAAGAAAATAGAGCAAAACAAAAAAGAGTAAAATAACACTAAAATAAAACAATAGAATAAAACTATATAAATAGGATAGATACATATAAACCGATAGTGAAATTAAAAGGTTTTATATATTAGTGAGTATTGCAATGGTGTTTATGTCTATGTGTTTTTATTTTTTTTTATGTTGTGATTTTTTTGTAAAGTTGTCTTTTTTGGTCTTTAATCCATCTTTTAATTTTGAGTGTGAAAAGTTTTTTGTTTTCTTCTTTTTTTAAATCGAGTGAAAGATGGTTGAATGCTTTTATTGCCTGGTATTTGTGGTGTCTTTGTCCAAAGCTTGTGTTTATCGTCGGTGTTTTTAAGTTTTGTATGTATGCTTGTCTAACTGGTCTATTAATGGTTTGTGTTTGTTGGAGTTTGTGTTTTTGGTCAAAGATATAGTTAAGAAGTGTTTTTATGTATAATTGTCGTATATCAAGTCCGTCGAACATGTTGAATATTTGGTCTGTGTCAGTCATTCTGTGTTTTTTAGTATAATCTTTAAGATGGTTCTCTGTGTGGTTTCCATATGAGCAATAGCTGAGTTTGTTGCTCCTCCCCAAACAATGATTCCATATTCTATTATAGATTGGCAGAGTGCAAAATATATTGTTTTCATTTGTTTTAGTTTGTGTATGTTTCTTATGGTTAGGAAAAGATGAATTGTTTTGAGGAGTTTATTGGTGATATGATTTATATGATGTGCCCATTTGAGATTATGATCAATTATGATTCCTAGATATTTTATTTGGTCTGTTTTTACTATAGCAGGGCAGTCGCAGTTTTTGGTGTTCAAACAATCGTGTATTTTTATGGTGTTTGTTTTATTTGTTGGCTGTCCCGTGCTATTTATACTGTACGTTGTGAATTTTGTTTTCGATATATTTAATGTAAGTATGTTTGTGTCTAACCATTTTTTCACTCGCGTGATTCCTAATTCTGCTGTATTATACACATTGTTCCAGTCTTTAGATTTTAAGAGTAATACTGTGTCGTCCGCATAACTAATTATTTCTCCGTCTATTTCCAAATTACAGAGTTCATTTATGTAGATAGTGAATAGCACGGGCCCTAGTATGCTTCCTTGTGGAACTCCATATGTAATTGGCAGTGGTTTACTAGTATGGTGATTAATTTTAACTTGTTGGGTTCTGTTGCTCATATAACTTTTCATTAGTTGGAGTTCCTTGCCTAAGATACCAATGTTTTCTAATTTTTTAAATAGGGTTTTGTGGCAAATTGAATCGAAGGCTTTAGCTAAGTCTAGGTATATCGCTATGCATTTTTGCCCTTGATCTAGGTTGCTATGTATATAATCTATTACATATTCTAAAGCTTCTTTGGTACCTCTTTTTTCTCTAAATATATATTTGGGGATAACTGTAGATACGCATATGAAATGGGATACTCACATAAGCAACATCTGCAAACGCCTACGAGCTATTGCTGGGCGAATTTACAAAATTAAATTTTTCATGCCCATAAGTACGTTAAAAATAATTTATTTGTCATTGGCGGAATCTACTATCAGATATGGAATAACGTCTTGGGGAAACTCGTCCAAGACAAATATAGGTTACATTCAAACAATTCAAAACTCTTTGACTAAGCTCTTGGTAAGCAAAAGTATTTATGCACAAAGAAGAGACATAAAATTATTATATGAGTCAGTTAATATATTACCTGTTCGAGGGATATTATGGTTTAAGATTGTATGCCAAAACCTTTTGTCGGATTCAATATATAAAGAAAAAGTTGACCATGCACATGGCACTAGATTTAGTAAAAATGAGGGTTTATCCATTCCGAAAATTATAAATAAATACGGACAACGGACATTCACTTATCTTGTCCCTACCATATTTAATAAGATGCCAGCAAACATAAAAATCGAATCAAATTGCACCACCGATTTAAAAAAAAAATTAAAAAATGGCTAATGGATCAAAACTTTTTATACTGATATTGTTTTGTAATCTTATGTATAAATATGACTAAGAGTAATTTGCCTGTGTTATAGCTGTCTATCTGTATATTTTATGCCTTTGTATTGTAGCTATTTAAAAGTTATTCTTCTTTATCTATTTTGTGTATTGTGGTTTCATGTTATATTTGTGATTTAATGTTATATTAATATTGTTAAATTGACCTGCTGACAAACTGCTTTGGCAGTTTAGCGGGTGCTTAAAATGAAGAATAAAAAAAATAAAAATAAATAAAATTAATTTTACCTGCCATTAACGGTGTTATGGTCTGCCAAACAATGTTATAAGGTGTTCCTAACGTAAAGCTCCAAAATCATTCAAAGTCTGGAACATTTTCTGAAACAATATTTGTGAAACATTAACCACTCGGACCCATAAGCTTGTGTTAACGATAATATAACATTAACAGACGTATGTATGACGTACGAGGCGTACGTATTACAATTATACTTATTAAAGTAAAAGTGAAAGAATATTTTATCAATATGTCATTTAACCTCAAATAGATTTTCAGATAAATTAAGCTGAATGTTAATGTCTCATGTAATTACCTGATTTCTGGATCAATTACGGACACATTTTTCAAGGTAAATATCGGTTCGGACTGGCCACGCTTATTACGAATAATTTTTAGAAAAAAACTTTAGATTCGCCTTAATTACTATAAAAGGAAACTTTTTGGCTTTGGGGCGGCGGAAAATAATGCATTTTAATTTTCAATTGCATAAAACCAAAATTCGCTTCGCGACTGACACAGCGAAAATCCGCGGCCGTACATGTCACTGTGATGTTGGTATCCTTGATAAATTAACAAGAGCTAATACGACTGTAGCCGACTTCGTGGGATAAGGCGCGTAATTATGAAATTTGTCTAGCGGGCTTGTTTGTGTAACATGGTTTGTGGATACAAAAGAAAGTGCCCCTTTATAACGCCTACTCGCGTCAAGGCAAGAAAAACATCCCAGCTTTCAAGTGGCTTAGCGGCTACGCTAGGTTTGTGTAACATGGTTTGTGATTCGCGGTATTTCATGTAGGTATCCCACGAAGTCAGCTACAGTCCATAACAGTGACAGCAAGTGACAGCTACGGCCGCGGATTTTCGCTGCGTCGGTTCGCGAAGAGAATTTTGGTTTTATGCAATTGAAAATTAAAATGCATTATTTTCCGCCGCCCCAAAGCCAAAAAGTTTCCTTTTATAGTAATTAAGGCGAATCTAAAGTTTTTTTCTAAAAATTATTCGTAATAAGCGTGGCCAGTCCGAACCGATAATTACCGAAACATTTTTCCACCTCTGGAATTCCTGTAAACGATTTTTAAATGAAATATGCCCATGGCGATGTCAACAACACAAATTCAAATTCGTTTGATAATCGCATGACGCAATTTGACGTTTAAAGTTAGACCTATCTATAATAAAATTCAGCTTTATCTATAAGAATTTGGTTCACTCCTGTCAGTTTCAAGGTTAAAGCCAAGTTTTACGCCCCTGCCATAAATAAACATCTGACAGTTAAATAAAATAGTTGGAAGTTGGACCTTGGACCGTTAGGACTATAGCGAACCTAGCGGCCAAAATCGTGCGAAAACGGCCCAAAGCGGTCGTTGAAAAATGACATTTCGCGTTTTTTAAATAAAAAAATTAAAACACAATATTTTTCAATTCCGGTTACTGAATTACTTATTACTAACCATTATCTACCTAGTACAATTTGTTTTAATTTTTTAAAGCGTGGACTCGATAGGGAAATATTTACCTTTATTTCAATATCGTTATTCTTAATTTTGTTGTAACACAAAATTGCAAAGGTATAGTATACCTATTTGCAATTCTAATTTTGAAATCGGTGGGTATCTATACTGCAATGAAAAATATATTTTCACTTTTATGCCTTTTCAATTTTTTACAAAAATATAGGTTAAACAGCTTTACATTTCCACCATGTGTTATATTTTTAGTTTTGCCATTTGAACAACCGTGGCGCCCTCCTAAGTTTTCTACTCTTATTTGACTAACTGTACCGCACCTTCGCCAAACTTGCTTCTCTTTTTAACCCTAGAAAGATAAAACCTACGCCTCAGAGGCGCCCGCGACGGTAAAAAAACGCTGTCTCTTTCTAATGAGTGCGCGCATCTAGCTGTCCTTTTTTGTTAGCTCAGTCGTCAGTGCACAGCGTCGCGGGACGACCGTTTTTACGCGGTAAGTACCAGATTTTTGCAGTTATGACCAGGTAATGCGCTCCGAAGGCGCTTGGTTATCTTTTGATTGACTTTTAGTAAAAGTATAAATTTTTTTATACTTACATTACATGTTGATTATAGGTATTTTTTTTGTTTTTTTAGCATGAAATTTTTTTACCTTCATCATGATGAGCCGAAGAATATTATCTGATTATGCAATATTGAGATTTATGGCTGAAGAAGAAGAGAACGAGCATGATGGACATCAGGAAAGTGGCAGTGAAACAGAAGATCATGTGAGTGAAGATGAAATGCAGAGTCACTATGAAGATGAGTTCATCGATGATGAGGTGCCAGAAGAATTGTATGATACACAAAATGAAGACATTATAACTCCACCAGTATCTTCAGAGCCTGGAAAAGGCGGGGTGGACACATTCGATCAAATGTGTTCCTCAATGTCATGTTCAAGGAAAACCAATAGGTGGCCAATGGCTATGCTTTGTGGCATACTGAACATGGCATTCGTCAATTCTTATGTCATATACTGTCACAACGTTCTAGTGAAAAATGAAAAGCCTCTAAATAGAAGGGCATATATGAAAAAGTTAAGCACTCTGTTATCTGAACCGTGGATGACGGAAAGACTCGAAGCTCCTACTTTGCTCAAGCGTGTGCGAGACAATATCACCAATATTCTTCCGAAACCGGATGTGCAGAGCTCTAGAGATAATGAAGAAGAACCTCCAGCCAAGAAAATACGGTATTGCAGCTTTTGCTTAAGTAAAAAAAAAAGAATGTCAAAGATGACTTGCGCCAAATGCAAAAAAACAGTTTACAAAAAAGATGTTTGCTTTGAATGCCTCTAAACCAAATTTTTAGCGAAATAATTATAGTTTTGACTGATTATTTTATAGTTGATTAGTAAATTAAAATAGTTTAATTAGTTTTATAAAAGAAAGATATAAATTTGTGATAATATTTTCCTGTAAACAGAAAAGGGTTAATTTTGTTGATTTTTTCTAGAGGTTTTTTGATTTAAGTTCAATGTTTAAAACAAAAAAACAATTTCACTAAAAAGTTTTTTATTAATAGTTCATTAACCACACATTAAAATAATCACCTAAATAAATACATTACGTAGGTATTTAATAAATAAAAAATCATTAATATATTATGCGCCTCTGCGGCGTATTGTTACTTAGAAAGATAAGAGTGTGTCAAATTGTTACGCGAATACATCGTGATCTTAGTACATAAGGAAGTTAACACATAAATATCATATCACAGGTATAATAAAATGTTAAAAGGTATGTTGTTAAAGGGAAATAACATCTGCCAGCTTTATTTTTAAAGGGGCGCCACTGGTTGATTAACCAGGCTAGCAGATGGGAAAGCAATAATCCTCTCTCAGGGCCTTTGGTATATAAACTTTAAGGTTAAAATAGAAGAATTTTAAATAAAATAGACAGTATTGATATGAAATAAGAAATAATAGATTTATTAAAACATAATTGGAACATTAAAACATATTTATAGTTCTTAAACTCACCTCCCTTGGATCAACCCAAAATTCAAGTAACTAAACTAACTAAATAACAAATCTTGAGCCTCTGGTTTTTCTCATATGTAGAGTCTGACAAATTACCTTGAACTGTAGTCGGCTGAAAAACAGTTTTTGCTTCAAAATTTCACTCCAACCATGGAATATTTGTATATCCAGGCGAGGCTGTAATTCCATCATCATTAGACAGGCTGGTCTCCTTGTGATTTAATAAACTTTCATACTTTTAAATGAATTGCCTTGATACTCGGCAAATAAATACAAATTATATCCTTTGGTAATAGTTCTGCGGTTATTTCGGTCTCAGAAATGTGTATTAACACTTTATCGGCACCACGATTAATACTGGTCGCGGCCTTTTAATAATAAACCATTTCGGTTAAATAAACAATCATTTTTCTTTTAAAATATTAAACGAAATAACACGTAAAATAAGAATCACGTTTGACTTTAGTAAATAGTCCACCACCACGGGCTATAAACTGAGAAGTCAGCTCTAAGCAAATTTTTCGGTTTTTATACCTTTAAAGATTTTACTTCCAAAATTCAAAAAATAAATTTATGTTGAAGTTTATTATTTTTTTAAATATTATTTAATCACCTATTGAAATGAGGTACCTGCTTGCCTAAATATATGATAAAATAAACTGCGAGATATATTGACAAATATTTTATCATAAAAACAGTATGGTATCTTTTATGTACGGCAGAATAAGGTTATCTTTCTAGGGTTAACCTAACGGGGCCGACAGATCTAGCCATAATTATTGCCGTGTTATTGCTTATCGCGAAGGTATATCTGATCAATTTGGAACGTATAAAGACCGAATTCTACACTATAAACTAGACTCTCTGACAGGAAGACGGAAACTTTCTGATTTATTGCTTCTGTACAAAATTATACATGCATCAGTTGATACACCAAACATTTTATCCCAAATTAACATTAACACACCGTCAAGAAATTCAACAAGGAGGATGCAAGATATTTTCTATATATCTACCTACCACACAAATTTGACAAATACAGGATATTTCTCCCCTTTACCACGAACATTAAGACATTATAACACCATACACTGCTCTAATAATGAAATTGACATTTTTAATAACCCATTCAATCACTTCAAAAATATATTTTACCATCAATCGTATAAAGCTGATATTGTGATGAAGCCCTTTATTCAAAGACAGGAAATATTGTACCTACTAAATCATTGTCCCATCAGCAAAGGTGCCAATAATAAATTGTTGGTGATTCTTTTGTACTCCACCTTTTACTCATTCTTGTTCGTCATTCACTTTTGCATATTTACGAGTTGCTAATTATTACTGATATTATTTTTGTTATAATTTTTGTAATTTAAATCATCCATGTATATAAATTTTTGGGCATAATGCCTGTTTTATGTACTTAAATAAAAAATAAATAAAAACGCTGGGTTTTGCTTTTACAGCTAGGTCTGTCGGCGCCATAAACCATAGATCAAAAGGTATGTGATTATTTAATACGATGCAAATTGCAAAATAAAAAATATTCTATGTGAATCTATGGTCAATGAGAACGCGAAACGAAATCGCCAATTTTGAATTTTCTAGTTGTCAATATCAACAAATATCAGCGTCAACATTTAGGACAATTCAATACGTATTATTGACTGAAAGCTGTTAACAACGCACGTTTTTCGACAATATTTATATCTTATCGATAATATTCTGTTTTCCCGCAAGTTTTACCGTTTTCCTTTTTGTACTAGAGATAACCTTCAATACATGACAAGTGTCAGTATTTTGCAAGCAAATTAAGAACTTTTTATAACATGAACCGAAAAACAATGGCTTTGTTATTTTGATTGTTGTTTCATAATTCCAATGCTTTTATAATCTTGTGGCATTCTTTTCTTAGCAAGGCATGGATGTGCGTAATTAAATATAGTATCTGCTTCTATTCGTACAAATGTTGCACTCTGGGCAACTTCTAAGCTTTGTTTCGCCACTAATGTGAAATTCATATAAAATGGCTGACTTTGATACCTTGCGCTATTATACTCCTGGAAAATGTAAAGCCTTGACAAATAAACTTGGTCAATCATTAGACTCCTTATATTCTTTAAAGCAAGGCAAACTTTTGGCATCCTTGCTTACGCCAAAGCGGAATACTAAATGCCCTCCTAACAATTATTCGAAACTGAACTTCGAATTGAGCCATCCCTTTACTGGTCCACCAGCACCGCTCAAGTTACTCAAAACTTTTTATTCATTTCACTTGAGAAATCCTTGCTGCGTCTTCGGCCACATACACACAATAAACCTTTCAAATAATTCACTATCCATCATTCCTGATGCGTTCTGTAATCTGTCAACATTGAAAGAGTGTTATTTATCATTTAATGACATTAAATATTTGCCAGATAATCTCAGGAATCTGCAATCCCTTCTTATCCTGCACTTAAACAGTAATAAACTCGTATATTTGCCTTCGTCTATCAGGGACATGGAACAACTCCAGGAACTGGATTTATATGATAATATTCTCGTAGAATTTCCTTGGTCCTTAAATAGATTATTGCTTTTGGACATGTATGAGAATTTTGTGGAAGAACTTTTCAATGAATCTTATATTGCTCAGGCAGAAAGGTTCCGAACCAAGTATGGATACAAAAGAAGCGTACAAAGGTTTGTATAAATATTTAATTCCATCTCTCAATTTGGGAGGCGGATATGGGTACCGCCGCCCCGGGAACTATTTATTGGATAACCAACGCCTCTGTCAAAGCAGGGGTGCCCGGATTCATAGGGTGAGGTTTATCCGGGTCTTGCCCGCACCAGCTGCATGCAGGCCGGATCGTGAGAGAATGGTTGGGGGAGTCCCTTTGACTTCTCCAGCCGTACTCTCTCAGAACGTCGCCTTGCACCGCAGTGGAGAGATGGATTCATACGTCCGTCACTCCTGGACATGCTGACCCCCGTCTTCCTACCCACCTCATACTGTTTTCCCTCCCAGAACTTCCTTTCCTAAAAATACCCCCCACACAGCATCCCCAAAGATGACATAGGCCTTGAGGGGAATTATTTTCCTCAGGGCCTCCTGTGTGGAGCTAATGTAAAAAAAAAGGTTCATCTGTAGAGTGCCCCGAAGGCGGTCAATATCAATTTACAGTGTTTACGCAAATTTACGTCACTGATTCGTCCAATCGATCGTTTTTGGAGCGATTGACAATTGCGACTTCTCATTGTCTTGGGGAATGATGGATATTTTGATGGAGCGCCATTGACAATTGATATTAACCGTCTCCTGAGTCCCGTGTATACATTTTTTTTTATTACTATAAACTATTTTTTTAGCCAAATTTTATTTATCATATACTCATTGCTGCTAAGATAAATGTTTAAATTGTTTTAGGTAAAATACAAAAAAAATTGTACTTAAAAATTTAGAGAATACAATAAAATTTATTTTTAGAATATATTTTGACAACCATGTAAAGTATCTTGCATGGATTTCAATTAAATAATATAATATTGTTTGTCTTGGTAACAATTAGTTAAAACAATGTAAAAATTTGAGATTGAAGGATTAAATATGTTAACAATGTTATTTTTCTGGGGAGAGCTGATTTCAGCCGAGCGATTCTATATCTTTTGTGGATCATTATCGAGATAACGGACGTGATCTTCTGTCAGATTTTTTACATATTTACTCTCACATATTTTAGTTTAGATTGCTTTAAACACAAATTCCTGCAAGTATGTGTGATTATTTATTCATTTAATGTATGTTGTACATAGAAAAAGCAACGATTCTATATCCTTTGTGGGATCATTATCGAGATAACGGAAGTGATCTCCTGTCAGATTTGTGTGATTTATTTGCTTTTTCTATTATTAATTTTAATTGATAAACTAATGTTTAAGACAAGATTTTTGTGCATAGCAGAAAGGGTAACAATTATTATAAGTAATAATTATTGGACTGAAACACTCATCTACATTGAAAAAATCTCCCGAGAAAAGGTACATGCCCCCGACGGGACTCGAACCCACGTCCTTCTGATTTCCGATCAACTGCTCTTATCCACTGAGCTACGTCGGCTTACCTCCTGCCCGCCAAATAATTCAATGTATACTAGTGTTTCATTCAACAATTACTGCTTATTACATTTTTCCACCTGCAAACAACCAACTTTATTTTATATGAGAAAGGAATTGTAAGTGCTAAATCTCCCACTAGGTGGTGTCGAGACAAATTATATCTACATTTTTTGGTGAAATACCGACATAGCTCAGTGCATAAGAGCAGTTGACCGGAAATCAGAAGGACGCGGGTTCGAGTCTCGTCGGCGGCATGTGTCTTTTCTCGGGAGATTTTTTCAATGTGAGTGTTTCAGGCTAATAATTATTACTTACAATAATTGTTACCATTTGTGCTATGCATAAAAATCTTGTTTATCAATTAAAATTAGTAATAGAAAAAGCAAATAAATCACACAAATCTGACAGGAGATCACGTTCGTTATCTCGATAACGATCCCACAAAGGATATAGAATCGCTCGGCAGATATGTGAAATTAGTGCATAGATTATTATTTATTGAAACTTTTCCCACTAAAATAATAGTGTTATATTATAATATACCTACCTATTTTTTTCTCTTATTTCCAGTAAACAATATGTGAGCAGGTCTTATTCCCGTACAGAAGAGGAAGACATTACAAATCGTAAGTCTATCACATAATTTTGTATACATATTGTACTATATGTATATTTTCTATATATAGTTTTGCGAAGTTAAGATCTTTCACTGCGATTCTAAGTTACATAATTATAATATCATTATTTATCCCATTTTGATCACCAACATTTAAAAAATCATTTCTCTGAATTTTGGGCAAACTACACATGGTAGATTATAAACTATTTTTTTTTAAATATGTAAACACAAAATCTTGTAAGACGGTTCAATTTACAAAAACTTCATTTTGCAAAAAAAATGTAAGTTATGACGAAAATAGAATCAGACGGCACACGGTTAAATTTTTGCACCCTCACATCAGTGACATTGAATGATTAACAATAGAGATGCCACGAATAGTGATTTTGTCGAATACCTGTAGTGAATTAATAGTGAATTTGGCTAGGCTCTCGACCGAATCTCCGAATATTCAGCAGCCGAATATTTAATGACACTTAGTACTTTTCGCTAGTGTCCGGCCGGAACTAGTTTTTACAGCCGAAACCGAAACTGAGTTTCGGCTTCGGTCTCAGGTTCGGCCGAAACCGAAACCGAAACTGAAACTTCCATATAAGGTCATTTTTTTGTGGAAAAAAAATAGTCAATCTTAATCAATCAGCCTTTATTTTAAAATCATATATTAATCATTCAGGCTGATATTTGAACTAAAAATAAACATGGCATAATTGTCACTCCTTATTTCAAATAAATTATTTATGCTTTTTGAAATCGTAATCGTAAATCGCTTCGTAAATAATATTTAAAAAAATAGTAGGTATTACCTATTTGAACATTATTAACAAACTATCTGACCCGACGAACTTCGTACCGCCTCAGAATCAATAACTGTTGAATTAAATTAAGTATTTTTATTAAGTTAAAAATTACACAATGAAGCAATTATCGATGCCCAACTGTCCGTGTTTTGTTTTTGTCAGTATCAGAGATGACGTTGTGAACGGGTTTATATTTTTTGTGATTTTCTTACTTTCCACCTACTTACGGGAAATTTTCTAAGGAAGCGGGTACGGGTGCCGCCGCCCCGGGAACCATTTATTGGATAGCCGACACCTCTGCCATAGGTCACCCCAAGTGGTTCGCTACGTTTGGTGATTTAGGAGGGGTGCCCGGGTTCATGGGGTGATTTTTGTACGGGTCTTGGAGGCGGATGCGTCTGCTCACCTGCTGCGTAGCGGGCCGGATCGAGAGAGACTGGTTGAGGGAGGCCTTTTGACCTTTCCAGCCGGATTCTCTCGACCAATGGTAAAAGGTCAATTTCGGTCAAGGCAATGGCCTTGCACCGCAGTTGGAGGGATGGATTCACTCCTGGATACACTGACCTCCAGATTCCTACCCACCCCTCATGCCTTTTTCCTTCCCAGAACTTCCTATCCTACCCTTCCTTAAAAAGACCCTCCACACAGCATCCCCTAAGATGACAGGTCCTGAGTGGAGCTTACGTAAAAAAAAATGTGTTTCATTTCAGAGATTTACATATTATTTTTGTATTTTTCCTTTGGAGGGGCGCAGAGACATACGTTCACGTTTTGTCTCATTTTCGACTATTGACATTTAGTGTGTAACAAAGAGAGGCAGCATTATATGTTTAAGAACAAAAGTGAAACAATCAGCGCATTAACATTTGACGTTTTTGAATTTTTGGAAATCACTCTCTTCTCAATATTATATTTATCACGATATTGTTGCAGCTCTTTCAAAATATGAGAATTCGTTCCATACAAAATGTATGAAAAAATTAATTTTCTTCATAACTCTCTTTTTCGTGAATTTTTGCGAAGTTTTAATAGTTATTGTGTTATCCGGGGTGGAGACAAATCCAACAAATCAAAGATCATCAAAATCGGTGTAGTCGATCTCGAGTTATAAATAGTGTAACTAACCCGACTTTGTTTTATATATGTATTAAAATTAAGATAACGTAAAATAAAAGGAAGAAAACAAAATTAATTTTTTTAAACCTAATTTGTTTAGGTACACTTAACAAAAAATACTCTTTCATCTTAAGAACGAAATAATTTGGGAGGCGGGAAAGGGTACCGCCGCCCTGGGAACCTTTATTGTATAACCAACACCTCTGCCGTAGGTCACCCCAAGTATTTCGCTACATTTGGTGATTTTCCGGGGGTGCCCGGGTTCATGGGATGAGGTTTGTCTAGGTTTTGAAGGTGGATGACCAGGACATACTGAACCCCAGATTCCTAACCACCCCTTTTCCTTCCCAGAACTCTCCTCTCCTCCCTTTCCGTAAAAAACCCTCCACACACATCCCCAAAGATGACATAGACCCTCAGGGAAATTATTTTCCTCAGGTCCTATAATGAACTAAATCATATCAATAGCGAAATAAAACTTATCTATTTCGAAATAATGTTAAGTATAAACAACTCCAATTTCACAACAAAATAAACCAAACTACCGCAAAGTTCGCGGAGCGAACACAAACAAGTTAATCAAGTCCTGACACGACTATGAGCGCGGACGCAGCAAAATGACACTTTGTGGCTCGTAGTTCAATGAACCGAACATGTCCGATCGCAAAACGAAACCTCCCGAATTGTTTCGGTTTCGGCCGTAGTTTCGGCTAAATGGCGGCCGAAACCGAAACTAAGCCGAAACTCGTTTTTTGGCCGAAACTCGGCCGAAACCGAAACCGAAAGTTCGGTCGGACACTACTAACAGTTTTCATGAATTTAAAATATCGTTTTCATGAATTAAAATGAATTGAACTCATGAATTAAAAATCGTTTTCATGAATTAAAATGAATTGAACTCGTGAATTAAAAATCATTTTTATGAATTAAAATGATTTGAACTCATGAATTAAAAATCGTTTTCATGAATTAAAATGAATTGAACTCATGAATTAAAAATCGTTTTCATGAATGAAAATGAATTGAACTCATGAATTAAAAATCGTTTTCATGAATGAAAATGAATTGAACTCATGAATTAAAAATCGTTTTCATGAATTAATAAAAATCAATTACATTTCGCAAATGATATTGATTTTTACATGAAAACTGTTCACCTAGATCGGACAGCAGACCCTTGCAAGTGGTGATCAGCAAACGCAAAGCAGTATCCAAGCTGAGCAGAATTGGCCAAGATTTATTTATCATCTCCCGGTAGAAGTATATAGTGAGGGGCTATTTTCGGAAGCAGGTATAATTTGAGGAAAAGAGCAATCGTTTTCTATCAACAAATGCTGAAAAAATTGTTTTCATTCGACAAAACTTACCACTGATAGATTTTAAGTATTAAATGTTATATTTAATTAAATGAAGACAATATAAGCGAAACTCAATCGAAAATCTGAAAACAGAAAAATCAGAAAAAGATATTGACACATCTGGACACATATTGAGAGATCCTGGGTTCGTGTCCCAGATGTGTCAATATCTTTTTCTGATTTTTCTGTTTTCAGATTTTCGATTGAGTTTCGCTTATATTGTCTTCATTTAATTAAATATTACAATTTGAGGTTTTACTCATAAAGTTAAAATAAAAAAAATAAAAAAAAATAAAAAATTAAATGTTATGATTTTTTGTTAAAATAGAAATTTTTGTGAGTAATATGTTATTTATTATGCATTTTTTTCATGATTAGCTATTCGGTAATAACGAATAGTAAAAAAAGTAGCCGAATATTCGTGGCATCTCTAATTAATAACTTAACATTCCTTTCACCTATACTGAGAGTATCTTCCAATTTTGGTTGTTTGCAGCACAGACATTCACACTCCTTCAAAACTGTGCTTTTCCAGACTCTCTTTGAACAAATTCCCTACATCCTCCATTTGCCGCATGCGGATAGGGTATTGCTGTCACAATGTTCACCTGGCAAAAAAACATGTTAAGAATTCTGCAATGTGCGAATGTCGTCTTGGTGAAGAGGACCTCTATCACATTTTTTTTCAATTGCCCTATAAATAATCCATATAAAAATTTCATCCGTGACCTGATCAGGACGGGTATATTGCCCCCCTTCGTCATTGCATGCAAAATGTGTGTATAAAGTTATATCTAGTTTTCTTAACCGCTTCTGTGCCAAGAGCGAGATTTCTCGCATTCTTGGCCGTGCCCAGCAGGCCGGCCATAGAAAAATAGCGAGTTATCTCGCTATTCTTTGAGCAAGATTTAATTTTTTTTTTTTAAATTTTTTTTCAAGATTTTCGCTAAGTCATTTAAATATCCTTTCAAGGTGTAATATGTTTTTAATTTATAAAAATAAGATTTAAAAATGATTTATTTTGATTAAAAATTCATGGCCTGCTGTTCACAGCTACACTCCTACATACTGGCATTTAAAAGGTTAATACTTTTAAAGGCATCAATTTGTAATTGTAATTATACATTCTCATCTTTTCCTCTTGTTGTTTAGTTTCATGAATTTATTTAGTTTATTTTTTATGTATTATAAATTGTATAAGTTATTTATTAATTTTACCTATTGCTTCAACTTGTAAATAAGTATGTAATCACAATCGTGACATTTTCAAAATAATAGTAATAAAAAAATTAACTTCTTGTTTTGTGAGTGTTTAGCATATTTTTTGTATTATTGTTGTGTAATGCAGACAGGTTCTTGTTATCTCGCCAAATTTGTATATATTTACCCAAAATTGCACTCTTACAAACTCAATCACTTGATTCTAAGACCATTAAAAAATAAAACCCTTACGTGAGGTGTCACCTAAAAAAATTAAGCCTTTTTATAATTTTATGTACTACCAGTTGTCTGCTTTGAAATGTAATATTCTATTCAATATGTACTATTATTTTTTAGCCACATTATATATTTACAACTATGATGAAGAAGAAGATTGGGACGGCGATGAGTTTTGGGACCCGTCGTGCAGGGACCCTTTTCCGGCACACGTCCTGGAAGTTTTGGACCACCATGTCGAAATGGTACGAAAGAAGGGCGGCTTCGTACCGTCCGATCTCCACGTCGCCTCATCTTCATCCAGGGTGAGGCCTATCACCCCAATACTGGTACCAGGACAATTTGACGACGATGATGATTAATTTTGTGCAAACTATTTACAACTAATTTACCATCAATAATCGTAGCAGTGATGGTGATTAATTAGGGGGGAAAATCAATCTCTACATCGCATCATCTTCAAGCAGGGTGAGCCCTCTCATTAGCATGAACCATAGTGCCTTGTTAATCTTATCTGCGCGGCCTTCGCACGTGAAGTTATGAACTATAGTGCCTTGTTACCCCTGCGCAGCTGTCGCATATGTGATCCATCGCCGACTACCCTGTACGCTGATGTTGCGTAAGTGACCCGTGAAGTTTTTTTAGTTCTGCATTATTATATCATTTGTTGTGAAACTTTTTCAACCACTGTAATTGCTTCTTGTTGCTTGTAGTTTATCCTGATTTATGCGGCTGTCACATGTGTGATCCATCAGTGACTATACCCATATGCTGATGAAAAAAATGAGATCCTTTCACTAAATTCATACAAAACATGCCACATGATGGAATATGTTGTGTTGAAAAGGTCAGCGTAGTAAAGATTAATCAACTTGCTACCAATAATCTGAGGATTAAGTGGGTGGTACAATCAAACTCCGTTAATCAAGCAGAAATTTTTCAACTGACAACCGTTAATCGAAGGTCAGTAAATTGCGGCTATATATTTTCTAATCTGGAAGCGGTTTTAGATCGTCAACAGTTGTTAATTGTCTGACCTACTAAATTAGGTTAAATACAAACATAAACTATACATATACAGAGGAGCACATAAGGGTATCTTTAATATCAAAACCCAAAATGATGTTCTGGATTATATTATGACGAATTAGTACTTTTGTGCTGTGATTTAATTTTAATTTTATGGATGGCTTGCATTGTACCTTAATACAGAGTGTAACAGCATATACCCGATGGATTTTAACCAGCGATTCCCAACCTCCAATATTACCGTGTTGTTAAACGAGACGCAACGCTCATCAAGTGACACGCTAGGCTAAAAAAGCGCTACTCTCCTGACTACTCAGTTCCTACAGATGGAAAAATATTTTTCTTGTTTTTTATAGAAAAAAAATGGCATGATATTTTTTACTCCAAATATGCTCAGTAGTCTCTGGTAAAAATCGTTTGGGAATGTGCTGTTACACCCTGTGTATGTTGTGATTTATAAATTATGACCATAATTGTGTTACTAATAAAAAGACTGACCATTACCTTTATATTCTAATATATTATATCAATGGTTGTAATAATAGTTGGCTAACAATAATTTATTACTTTTGTGTGGTCATAGTCAGGACGTAAAAGTATTTAAATTTCCAGCTCAACTACATAAAGTTAAACATGTTTAGAAAAACATCTGGTGGAGTATTTAGTTTCACCTTTTTGCAAATATTTCATTATACATGTAAAATTCTGTTTTTATTAATGATTAATGTAAATATCTGTTTTCTTTTTAATTTTGTTTTCATATTTGTAAATAAGTAATGTGAGATTTACATTTTTGTAGATAAAAATCAATTTTTTGTAAAGGGCAATACAAATGTTAATGATAAATAAAATTACATTCTTTCTCTACATAAAGGTTCTACAACTATTTGTAATTTTTAATCATTGAAGACAACATTAGCGACCCTCAACCAAAAATTTTAAACTGAAAAATCCGTAAAAGATACAGTCACTAATATTGTTGTCAATTGTTAAATATTACACGCTAAGTTATTCCAAAAATAAAATAAAACATTATAATTTTGTTATTTTATTTTGTTTCAATGTATATGTCATAGGACTATACTTATTTGCGTGTGCATAATTAGGCCGTTTTGGTCAAAAATGCATATTTAAGCCTTTTCTCGACCTCAACCTTTTGCACGCGATTGTATCAACAGTTGATACGGAAAGAAATCAACGTTAATACGTGGCTGTATTAACTCTTGGTATGCCAACTTTGGTTACCAATAATGTTCCGCAATGGGTATTGAAAAACCTGAACTAGTTAATGCAGCCAAAAGTATAATGCATATTCCATAAACATCATGCAGCATTTCAATGCATATTTTACAGACTTCGTAAATGCGAAAATCTGTAACATTTTTTAGCTTTTTCATCACATACTTATTTTTGATAATTCTATGACAACTCAACAAAGCGACATTTTAAAACCCCTTTGAAAAATCAGCAAAAATTATTTTTAAAAAAATGACAAAAAAACCCCTAACCTAAGTTAACCACCACCATTTTTTTTAACGCTTAATGACTTTTTGGCGAGTGATGTAGTTGCACATTGTTGAGTTGTCTGGTCACCATTTTTGACATTTTCCTATATTTTGGCATTTTTAGTCCATATTCTCATATTTTTTAGTGCATTTTATAATCCATTGTCTAATTTCTTACCAACTATAAAGATCACATTACGTTTATTTTATGGTAATTCTAAAAACAATCCTGTTTGTTAATTTATGTGTAAATGTTTCTTATGACAGCTGTGTGTCATTTTTGTAAGGTTTGAAAATTGAAACACGTGGCTGTGATATTTTGAAATAAAAAAATCATATTTATATATTTTTTTATTCTGCAGCGATAATTTAACCTACAACCTTCCAACCCAAATTCAATCACATAAAGGGTTACCAAGCGAGCAATCACGAAGCAAAATTTTGCAGATCCCAATTATGACAGATTTTTTTAAATAACATACTTTAAATTTGGATGAACCAACAACCATGGATGAACAAAAATAATATCCTGCCCGTATACTTCTATGGCTGAATTGGACGAACTGGTTTTGTGCTTATCTGTTAATGAAGTGGTTTAATGGTCAAAGTCAGGTACCCTTTTTTGTGGTATGGATTATTATTAGAAGCCGATAGCCATGAAAATTTATATAAAAAGTAGCTCTGACCCATAGACATAAAAATCAGTAGACATGCCCTAACACAATATCTGAGTATCATTTGGACGAGCTGGTGACAAAATGTGACAATCCATGACAACAAACCATATGCCAATCATTTTGGCACCAGGAGAGTTCCAGCTTGTCTTGAATAAATGATGACATCATTCGTACATTGACCGCGGGCGAGCGATAGGAAAATCCAGTCTCTGTGCAGGAAAGTCCCATTGTCCTGATGGACTGATTGTCCATTGTGGGACTTTCCTGCGCAGAGTCTGAGTGCGCGTTTCTAACAGAGCCGACTAATACTGTCACATAAGGTTTCATAGCGATACAAAATTACAAAGATATTCCTAGAGCAGTGGTTTTCAACCTGTGGTAAGCTTACCCCTTGGGGTACGCGAGGCAAAAATCGGGGATAAGCAAAATCGTGGCACGAATGTAGTTTTTAAAAGTCAGCTCAACGTATTCAAATTTCGGCAGTTTACGCTTGGTTTGGCAGTTAGTTGTGTATGGAGAACATGATTTTTTTTAACAAAATTTGTAGAATCACTGGTTAAAAATGCCTAAGTCATGTTATACTCTGTATAAAATTGCATTAATTGTATTTGTGTGACTTGATTGTTAAATTCATGTAATAATGAGAGTATTCAAAAATTGCAAATGAAACATGTCTTTCATTGCACATGTACACAAGATAGAGGGTATGGGATGTAACAAATTTGTAATAAGAGTCAAAGGGTACGCAGTCTCAAAAATGTTGACAACCGCTGTCCTAGAGAATCAGGGATGTGTCTTGTGCACTTTAGTAAAACAAACAATGTTATTTTTTTGCTTTCTTAATTTTAGGTATGTTCCTCTGTGGTATTATATATGTATGTTTTGTTATGTTTATTGAAAAAAAATAATGTTACATCATTTTCAGAAAATATGTTACAATGTAGATAGTAAAAATTTCATATTTTGCAATATACAAGATGTATGTATCACCATAATAAAGCTAGGCTTTTGAGTATGGGGGATGTGTTATTATATTATCAATATTTCTTTATTTATGTCGTCCATGTAACCGTAATATGTCATTAGCCACCACATAAGCAAAGATGCTTGTTTATTATTTTTCCAGTATATTGGTGGTAACACATCGTCTGACAAAATATCTTAACTCAGAAAAATCATTTGATCTCTCTTTAATTAAACGACTTCAAAAAGGAGGAGGTTCTCAATTCGACTGTATTTTTTAAATTTTTTTTTTTTTAATGTTTGTTACCTCAGAACTTTTTACTGGGGAAACCGATATTGAAGATTCTTTTTTTATTTGAAAGCTGGTGCTTCCCATGTGGTCCCATTTTAATTTGTTCTAGTTCTGACAATGGCATCCATGAGAAAACCTTATAAGTCTTAAATTTGCATTAATATGTGCGCGACAAATGGACGAATAACTTAATATTACGCCAACCGATTTCGATGATTCTTTTTTTATTGGAAAGGATTTACTTCAAGGGTAGTTTGATGAGAATTTGGTTAGATTCTGATTATGGGATCCATGACAAAGTAACGGAACTCTTCAATTCTTAGGAGCAAATTAACGATACTCGGCCGAATCTCTTAATTTGACCGTAACATCGTTATGGTCAAATTATGTCTGTCTCATACGAGCAGCACGTTTAGTAGGTCTACCCATATTCAGACAAATTAGTGTACTTTAGATTCACTAAAAATCAAAAAATAAACAAAAATTTTAACAAAACAAAAAAAACAGCTTCAAAAAATGCACTATAAATTAAAAAAATAATTTCGTATTCTTCTACAACTTAATAATCAACTTACTTTTTCTACTCATCAATATGTAGGTACGATTGTTATTTTTGGAGTCGGTGTCAGTAAAGGTACCCGGCCCGGCGGCGTGTTCACTTGACAGCTCCCCTCCCGCCTCTCGCCTCGTCAAGTCGCTCGTGCGACACAAGCACATCTCACCTATAACTATGTTTGTAGTTACAAACCTACCTTGGCTGACACCTACTACAAAAATAACAATCGTACCTACATATTGGTGAGTAGAAAAAGTAAGGTGATTATTAAGTTGTAGAAGAATATGGAATTATTTTTTAACTTTTTAGTGCATTTTTTGAAGTCGTTTTTTTTGTTTTGTTAAAATTTTTGTTTATTTTACGATTAACTTACATGTCTTATCCCGCTTGGGATAAATTCGCTTAGTTGCAATACGTCATAAGCTACATTATGTACGATATGCACAACACAGCATTCTTTAGATTTTATTTAATATTTTCTAAGATTATATGTCGGAAGCCACAATATTTGTGAGGTTACACTGCTTTTACGTCCTCCTGTAAAATTTGTATTTTATCGATTACGACATAATACAATTCCAAGATATTTATAATTGAACATACTACAGCTCCAAGATATTTATAATTGAATTGCTCCATTGTTTATTATTATTATTTTTTTTACCTTTTTGAGTTGGGAGAATTGATGTTTTATTTAGAATATTATCTTTGTAAATTCTGACTTTAAATTCTTTAACAAAATTTCTGATTAATATGTGTTTGGTGTAAGTAGAATTGTTTTTAATGTTAATTTTTGTTTTTGTAATGTGATTGTGTGTTTTTTTTTTTTAATTGCACCCCATCCTTTTGCCATATTGTATTATTGATTGGCAGAAGGCAAAAGTACATCATTCTGAGTAAATCTTTATTTAGACATCTAAAGATGTATGTTGTTTGAGTATTTTTATGTGTGTGGAACATTTTAAGCATTGGTCTACTTATTATAGATTGCTTAATTTCAATATTTATTTATTCAAGGTAAAATTATTGCACCCTTAAAGAAATATAACCTTTTTCAAAAGCCTACTCAAAAATACATGTATTGCGTAAAATTATGGCTAATCACAAAGGTGTTTATGTTTATTTTAATTAAATTATGTGTGAGATAATTAATATAACATTACCAGACATATGTATGGCGTATGAGGCGTACCTGACTTATTAATTATAATTAAGAGGTTGCAGGCCATGGCGTCACCACTCCCGGCTATGTTTTGTGGCTGGAGGTGGTGATGGCAAGTGCCTGGCTGAGCATATCTGGTCACTAAACATGGCTAAAGCCATTTCAAGCAACCAACGCGATACTGAGAGTATATACTAGACCTAGGCGCAAATAATAATGTACCTGCTATGAAATAATTCAAATTAAAAGAGATGATTGACCTCACTAATCTTGGGCACCCGTGACATACACTTACCACTGTTGATTTTTACCCTCTGCATTGGTTTTTTTTTTTTTAATTTTGTTGATTCTTTATTATTACATAAATTTTAATACCTATACTTATTTTATATAAAAGCCAAACTAAATAAATAAATTATGCTATTACGGATAAGTTCCTACCTTTCAGTATATATGTTTTTTTTTATTTCAATGGCTTAACCTTTTTACGACAATATCTTTAAAGAATTTGCAATACCCGTGGACGGGCAGATTTTTCGCGATTTATAAATCTCATTTTAATTGAATATAGTGTCACTTAAAAAATATTTAAAGACGTAGATGTAATCTAAACAGTTCAAAGATAACAAATGAAATCCAAGAATCAAACATTTCTTTATCTAACAATTATAATAGCGTTGTGTGTAGATGACACTCGTCTTTTAGGCATGCGATCGGTTGGCATGTATACATCACGCTCGTCTCAAATAGGTTATAAAGCAAAGATATTGTATCTCCACAAACCATTATTTTGTGACAAACAAAGTGAAAAATTATAATCTCTTGAAAAAAATTGTTGGGGCATTGTGAGCGTAAATTTTGGTGCACCTTTGTAGTAGTCTAGTTCAAAACTCATTATCATAAAAAGTGGAGATATAATGTATTGGCTTTTAGCCATCGATTTGGTGTTCATGGTTATATACCATATTATTTAATACCTTGGTGTCGAGTATAACTGTTTATTAATTTATTTTGTCAAAATACATGTACAAGTTTAACTTTTAATTATTATGTTATTGTCAAGACTCAACCGATTATTTTTTCTACTAAATTTATTACACTTTTCTTGTTAGTTCTAGAAGAAAAAGTCTAACGATGCCATAAACTATTTTAACCAGTGTTAATATGGCATTCAATGAAAAATATTTAAAAAAAATTAAATGATGTTAATATTTTGTGAAGCATGTATTATAAAGAATTATATATTTGATAAATAAATAATAATTTACGGAGGAGGAACCTATGAACTAAATCTAAAATTATATTTTCAAGGATTCCGATTCTAAGTTGGTTGTCTGTTAAAATGTAGGTAGGTATTGATTTAATTTAGTGGTTGCTTTTGAAAAAAAAAATTTATTGGAGTAAATGTTTAATTTCCAATAATACACATTTATAAGTTGTGCAAATTGATAATAATTTCTAATAAAGTTGATGGCATTTGTGCTCTGTTCGTTGTGTCGATCTGAAAATTGTAAATATGTAATATAAAACATTGTTAATTGTTATTACCCTTATAACCGAAATACCTTTATTTTGTATTAATATTGATTTACTTATTTTATTTTTCCAACTTAATCTTGTTAACCTGATGCATGTGTGCTATTTTTATCTGTTGTTTTAGTTGACTTTTGAAATACATAAATAAAAGTTAATTTCAGTGTATGGGTCAAAATCAGAGAGGTGAGCATTTATTATGCTTCTGACAAAGTTTTTCTTAATAAAATCACATGTTATTACTACAATATTTATTTAAAAATAAAGGTACTGTGCATAATTACAAGGCACTTAGCACATTAAATTAATTAGCACACTTAGCTTGATTTTAAACAAAACAGGCCTAAATAGTCATTACGGGAACGCGTCCTTATTCAATGTTTCATAGTTAAGACAAGTCAAAAATGTTTACAATTACGAATTAAAAATGTCATATTTTAATATTAGCTTTAAAAATCATCAAATTAAGAATATAGGGAACGTACCCATACTATGTGAACCGTTCAGGGGGGGGTCTTCAAAATACCACACTTGGTAGAAATGAGCGGCGGGGGACTTAGGTTTTTAGTCAGTATCCAAATGCTGTCTGACGTTTATTCCGTGAACGAGGTGGATATTGTTCGATGTAATTTAAACAACACACCCTAGGTGGAGTTAGGGGGCAACAGTGTGAAGGTCTCTAGTCAAAACAAACGTGTGTCGTGTTTACAGAAAAAAATAATTGATTTTGTTGGTAGGCACCTTTTAATTTGATATCTGTGCAGCGTACTTTAATTTCGTGTAATTACGGGAACGCTGTTTGGTGATTAGTTTTTCCAAAAATTGCATACTTTTTGCAAAATTCTTATAAATATTACAGCTCACTTGTTCATAACCTCTAAAACCAATATCTAACATGGCGGCGTCAAGCGTGACATGAAAATATTTATCGAATAATCATTTCGGGAGCAGTCATTCCCGGAACGTTCTCATATATGACGGGCGTTCACGAAATGACAATCTGTGAACACAATGATACTCTAATACTTTTAAAAAGCATCATGCAAAATTTTGGTTTTAGGTATCCATTTAGTATGAAAAATAAAAGGAAGTTAATGAAGAGAAAGGGAAGTAAAAAAAAAACCATTAAATCAGGACAGTATAGCTTATAAAAGGCACCGTGAAAAGGCTAACGCAGGGAGCGCAAGTTTTTAGATAAAATGACACCTGAACAAAAAGAGTTGAAGAGATTGAATGATAGGGAATGTTACCAAAGAAAGAAAGCTGAAAATAAAATTAAGACTGTTAGTGATAAGACTGAAAGAGAGAAGAGGAAATAGAGAAAGTCGTGGAGAATAAATTCTCAAAAGTATAGACAGAAAAAAAACATGATAATGCAAATATTTTAGCTAACAGCCCCCCAGATTCTGAAAATGAGATGGAAAACGACATTCGCATGTTGAGGAAGAAAACAGGTTAAAAAAGATAAAGCGCAGGACAGAATCGTTAAAAAACAGAAACATAAAATACAAAAAATGCATAGAACAGTAGATCAGTTGCGAAAAAAAGTAGAGAGAAGCAGAAGACGTGAAGAAAGAGCATCCCAAAAGAGTGCTTCTATGCCTACTCGCAAAGTTGATGAATTGACGAGAGGATGTTCTGTTACTCCGGAAGTTCGTCTATTATTTGGCAAGGTTTTGACAACCCAACTAAAAGACACCGTTGACAAATTACCGAAAAATTCTAAACAGCAAGAGGCTTTTCAAAAATATGTCAGTGGCAACCGTATCCACTATCTAGGGAACTTCACTGTCATTTTAGGAACATCCCCTTTATTTTCGGGAACATCACAAAACGGCAAATAAATCACTAATAAGTAATGTTAAAGTTAAATCTTGCATATACAAGATGAAATGACTTTTAAACTTTTGTATTTATATTATTAATATACCACGTAGTGCAAGAATGTATACAATAAATTGAAATTCTGGAGCAGAATTTACACCAATTGAAAATTTATGGAGAATAATTTGAAAAATAAATGTTTTGATTATAAAAATATACAAAATAACAACATTTTCCAATTTAGGAACAGGTTTATTACAATTTATTGAAGGTGATTCTATACATTGGTTATATTTTATATACTTATTAAAAATTTATTTATAAGTGTTCCCGAAATGACTTAGGACTCTGGCATTATTCTTATTAACAGGTAGAATTTTTAAAATATATATTTTTGTGCGTGCCTCTTCACAGGAAAGATTCATGACAAATGACACAATAGACTCCTCTTGTTAGTTTTCTTCAAAAGGAAACTTCATTTCTCAGATATTTGAAAACCTAAAATGCTCACCTCTCGGATTTTGACCCATATGTACTTATTTCACACATTTGCTTTGTAAAGTAACATTAATTTTGATTCTACATACTTTTATTATTATTAAAACTTTCAAAAAATCTTCCTATTTTACTTTTATAAAAATGTGTCAATCACTGCTTGTGCAAATAATTCAAATGAAAACTTTTATTTTTAATAAATTCATCAGTTTTTGTTATTTGCTTTTAAGAATACTCCTAATAATAATAATAATAATAACGTAGTATTTATATAGCGCAGTTTTGTGATGTTTCACTTCAAGTGCGCTTAATTATAATAAACTTAAAATTAACCTACAGTGTTCCTTACGAGTCCTTAAAATATTAATTAAATAATGTGAAATAACGAATATACAAAAATATACAAAGCAATTCCTAAAGAACAATATTAACAACAATAGTGAGTGCTGTTTTGGCACAGGACAATATATAATGATAAACCATCACTGTGCCACTCAACAAGAATCATTTAAACTAAATTATATAGAACAGGAGGCAGTTAACATTTAGAAATAATACAAATTCAGAGTGCACATAAAACTATAGTAAAGAGGTAATCGAAACCAAACAATTTCCAGAAACTTGAGGAACATGGCTTATTATAGTAGATTGAAAAGGAGTTAAAATTCATGAAAGGTATGATTTTTTAAATAAGTTTGTTTTTAAAGCTCTTTTGAATTCAGCCAAGTTCTGGATATTAGTAAGAGCTGAGGGAAGTTTGTTCCAAATGAGCGGGCTAGTTACACGAAAAGATCGATCATAGTAAACGGCTCGATTTGACCTAGAAAGCTCGATTAAACGATTAGTAACATCTTGATCTGCTGACCTTAGAGTAAGCTGCCTATCGCTTAAGTTTTGTCGGACACATAGTTCCGATATATAGGCTGGCGCCATTCCTTGCAATGCTTTGAAGGTCATTAAGCAGATCTTGAACTCTATTCTTTCAGGGCATCGAAGCCAATGAAGATCCTTTAGAAGCGGGGTTATACGGCAATACTTAGATTCACCAAAAATCATTCTCGCCGCAGCATTAAAAACGGACTGGATTCTATTGAATTGTTTTTTAGGCAAGCCAGCATACGCACTATTACAATAGTCCATACGTGAGACAACGAACGAATTTATGAGTGACTTTGCTCCATCAGAGGGAAGGCAACGCCTGATTGATTTTATCTGCCTTAGATGGAAAAAGCCTGAACTTACAGATTTTGAAATTTGTGATTCAAGAGAAAGACTATTGTCTATAGTGAAACCTAGAAACTTTATTTCTGTAGAAGGGATTATATCTGTGCCCTGAATATGGATTGGATTAGAGTCGATGAGGGCTTGCCTTCCAGGAGAAGCTATCCAAATAAATTCCGTCTTGGTCGGATTAAGTTTGAGTTTATTGACAGACATCCAACTTGAGACTGTGTTAATAAAACTAACCACCTCGTTTTTAAGGACGTCTTTTTCATCCGGGGAACAAAACTTGAAAATGAAACGATCGTCTGCATAGCCTTGTGATTCAAAGCCAGCTGATTGAATGAGTTTCTCGAGGCGATTCGTATAGAGAATGAAAAGAATGGGACCCAAGACAGAACCCTGGGGAACTCCACATTCTATGGGAGTTTCAGGTGAAGTAGAATTATTGAAAATTACTGAGGCTACTCGTCCAGACAGGTATGATTTCATCCATTGGAGAACATCACCTCGAACGCCAAATTCGGTTTCAAGCACATTTAATAAAATACTATGATCTACCGTGTCAAATGCCGCACTCATGTCAAGAACAGATACCAAACCCAACTTACCTGCTTCCATCCCGATGATCAAGTGCGTTTTTATTTCATGTTTTGAATTTTCCGTAACAATTTAAAAACAACTGAATAGTATGGTACACGCCAAACTTGCTGACAGACCGGCTGAACATGGTGCATTCTATTCTAGCGTAGTTACTGACTTAACAATGAACGAAAGAGAAAAATGCATAAAAACTTACGTGTGACAGAGAAAGGCGTGGAATGGGGGCCTGCCACTTTTCTGTCCTGAAACTCGCCTATTACAATGATTTCTGGTCAACGTCAGGCCAGTCTTCACATTTCACGTGTACTATACCTTTTTGTTTACATTTGATACAAACTTTTAATTTATATCACGAGACGTCACTCATCCTAGTAATCTTCTTACCAAGAGTTTTTTTTATATAAGTACATAAATTAAATAGTTATTAAAATCCAATTTTCTTCCCACATCTGTTAACAACCTAGGGTAAGTAATGTCTCCTAAAAATTGTGTATCAGCTTCTAGTTTTTGAAACAGTTGGATGAAGCAAAAAATTATACAGATGTATGTACCCACCGTGAATAAAGAAGAGGTTTTATCATTTCTTACAGCTTCAACCAGAGGGATTGGTTTACCTTTTGCCACAGGTATTGTACTTAATATTATAAGATTTTTGAGCTTTAACAACTGCTTTATATTTCCAACAAAATGATCGCTGAACAGTTCCATTTTCCCAATTTCATCTATGACTACAACAGGACTTCCGGGAGAAACGGCAATCTTGAAAAAAAAATGATTACAAATTATATTGTAGTTATAGTAAAGCTATTTATTGCTTCTCACTGTACATAAATCATAATTTTTCATATTTTTGAATGTAGCTATTAATTTGTGGTTATCCATTATAGAAAAATGAAACAATACAACTTTGTAAAAACCACTTATATAATGTGCAAATCCGACCGGTTTCGGAACAAACGTTCCTTCGTCAGGGAAAGCTTATACTAATTTGACAGTTTCGAACAATGTTTTATTATGGTAGGGGGTGGAGCCGTTGTTAGTTAATAATGTAGATTGGGTGGGTAGGTATTAGTGTAGAGTGGGTGGGTAGGGGAACAAATCCATGATTGGGCTATATGACAAAAAATTTTGTTTGTTGATAATAGATTCATTATTTTTAAGGGATTTTTTAATTTCCAAAGCTTCTAAGTTATCTAAACATTTTCCTTTATGATTAATATGAAGAATATTTATCCCTGTATTTTTTTCAAAACTATGGTTATTTTCAATGATATGGTTAGTTATTTCATAATTTTTCACATAAAAGTCAACCTCACTAGGACTAATAGTCCATATCGAGTTTAACAATTTATACATTGGTGTGAAGGAACATAAAGTAATCACCACATACAGAAATACTAAATATTACATACAAAGAATGGTGGCCAATTGGGTACTTTGAGAGCACATTGTAACAATATTCGAACCATAAATAAATCATTATTTTCAAGAAGAAGCAAAGTAAATAGTAAAACAACCACAATGGCGATTAGCAAGTGGAATTTATATAAAATCTTATTATGGAAAGACAAGGATGAAAAAATATTAGGTCAATCCTAGAAAACCTCCTTTTTTTAAATTTAACCAAAGGAATTAGACGACTATCTTACATATAAAAATCTCATGTCACGGTGTTTGTGGTCGCACTCCTCCGAAACGGCTTGACCGATTTTTATGAAATTTTTTATGTATATTTGGTAGGTATGAGAATAGGTTTTAAACATAGACATCAGATCAATAGACCAGAAGATACAGACGAGGGGGTAAAACCAAACTATGAAGGGGGAAGAGGGGAAAGATGACTGTGATTCGTTATACAATCAATCTGACAGTAAATAGGCATCTCGCATTACAATATCACCATTTAGTTCTTAAAAGCAAAATCTGCTTTGAATGAATAGACCTTTTTACATGGGAGCGCGAATTGCTTGCCACGATAATAACATATTTGCTAAGGCCAAATGCTCGCCGCAAAAAGACTCGCCCCAATACACATAGCAATATTTTGTTGCCGTGTTTAGTTAAAACACTATTACAAATGTTTCATAATTTACTTACCCCTGTAACCAGCGACGAGATCACTGGAGAACCGCCCACATTCGCTATGTCTAAATAATATGTACTTATAATGTATAGCGCAAGCTGCCGTTTTTGGCGTGATATTTCGTAAAACGCATAGACGTTACTTTCGCGCTGGTCACAACAAGAATGATGACGTCACATATTTTAGATTCTCTCCCCTCCCCATGGAGCGAGCTGGCGCCAAGGCGGAGCTTATAGCCGGTTCCATGGGGAGGGGGAAATATTACGTTTGTATCACTTAGGGCAGGTCCAGATATATTCATATGTCCGTGGTTTCAAAGTATATTTCATACCGCTAGGTGATTAGGTGTCCCTACCCAGAAAAAAAATCTAATTTTTTGACAATTTTTTTGTTGTTGTATTTTTTTTTTATTTGGCATCAGAAAATACCAATAATCCCAAATTTTAACTCTCCTACCCCCAACCCTCCTATTTTTTAATCGCGATTTTAGTATTTTTGTTTGAACAAATTTAACCATCTTTCGTATTTCAAATAGAACGAAATTATTTATGTTGTTGAATGACAGATGGCCCTATGTCCGCCTCATCGAACTTTCATCCACAGATGCGCATGACGTTCACGAGAAGCGTCGCGTCATTTTGATATTTCATTCGGCATCATGTTCTCGCGTGGGCAAACCATCGAGCTTATTTGTGTTGGCTAAAGACGGACTGACAAAAAATATCGTACAATCAATTGCTCTTCGTAATTCATATTGATTTTCAATCCAAACACCTGCAATACATTCGTTATTTTTTGTTTAACAGCCAAAATATTAACTAGAAATAATTTATGTGGCAGAACAACGTTTGTCGGGTCAGCTAGTAATCTAAAATAATAGTAAACATTAAGTGGAGCCAATATAAATAGTTTCTTTGACCAAAAGATGTTTTAGTATGTACTGCCACAAAGTTCATTGTAGAGCCAATTCTAGTGGTAAGAATTTGTTATGTTCTTTCTATAAATTTGATTTTGATAAAAAATCTACAAGGTTTTTGAGCTGTTTGTAGCTGTTTTATACAAATAGCATTCCTTATAAAGTAATTTGGATAGATAATAGTTTTTTTTGTACATAACTGAGAACTGTACTGTACTGTGAATTCTAAGAGAAGTTTTTTATTGAGGAGTATGGGAAACCAAGTCAATGTCTTTGATTAATATAAGAACACAGCTAAAGCTTTGCTACCATCGTCCAGGGCACTAGTCATTTTGGACAATACCATAATCACTGCATCACTCGTTCCTTTATTTTCTCAGAAACTAAACAGATTGCTAGAGAGTAATTTATGTTTCTAAGAATGATACCAATCTCTCTTTTATTTTTGAAGGAGTGTTGAGTAAGGATATAGGTCTGGAATTTGAAGTTTGTAGTCTGTAATATGCAGTTTATAGTTTATACACCATAACAGTTAATCAATACCACACGAGAAAGATATTTTAAAATCATTTATCACTTCCCCACCTTCCTATTCCCCATCTCCTTCCCCTCACCACCACCTTCAGCCTCACAACATACTCCAATTAGGGATGCCATAGTCTCTCTGGTGCCAGGCGGTTGGGAGCAGTTGGGACTTTTGTGCAGTAACCACATTAACAAAAAAACACTTGTCACTTCAGAAATGCTAATTGGCTTAAAATAAAAATTGTCACCTGTTATGAGAAGTTCAGATTTATAAATTAATTTAAAATAGATTTTCAACACTTCGTTTTCATGAATATTCAACATGCGTGTCACACCTGTCTTTTCTCTGGGGTGAAGTTCAATAAATTCAAGTACTTATTGAGTTATCAGGGGTTTGGAGAGGATGTGCTGTTTTCAAAATTACTATTATGTTACGATTTAATTTTAAATATATATACCATTATCCCACTTTAAGATTTTCTGTGAAAAAGTTGCCAAGTACTCTTCTGGTTTACGGTACTTAGGTAAAATTTTCAAATATTTAGATTTAGAAGTAAGAAAGTATTTACATCGCCGTAATAAAAAATTTAACCTTTTCAAAAATGGGCAACACCACGGCCTCAAATTCCCTAATGAGCACAGAGTATTTGCCAACTCTATGAGATGTCGCAGGAATTTGTTCACCGCTATCTTCACTTCTGGCTAAGCGAGCTCTGCCTCCATCTAAGCTGACCACGTCGAATCCAATCCTTTGGCCTTTCTTGCGCACTTCTTCAGTGTAAAAACCCAGGACGGGAACATTATGGTCACTGAGAAATTTGCTCACAGTTTTGACGATAGTGGTCTTACCGATACCTGATATAAAAAAATTATTCTGTGAGATTAATTTTCACAAATAAATAATAATGTTAAAGTAAACTAGTTTTTATTTTATTTTTTATGAAAGTTTTCTTACCAGGGGGGCCTGTCAGTATTAGACGCCTTTTGAGTTCAATGGAAGCCATTTCAATTTTTTCTGGAAAAAAATGTTAATTATTGTAGTGTGTACTTCAGTTGTGAAGTTGCAAATTTTGGTAATCTGGAAATCTGATCTGTTTCAGAGAAAAACTGTTTGGAATCCCTTAGAATATTTAAAAAATTTACATTTTATGCCAAATAACTAAAACCAAAAACATTATTCTTTTGATATTTACCAATAACTATTAATGCAAAAATAATAAAATACTTATGGTGGGTTTCTTCATTTACCGAGAATGATAAATGCAATGCTAATTGTAAAAGTAAATGGTCAAATGCATAGAAACTTCGTTTAAATTTTAAATTTCGATTGTTTACTTTTACAATTAGGATTGCATTTAGCATTCTCGGTAAATGAAGAAACCCACCCTTAGTTTTAACCAATGATGTTGTATATAATACATTGACGCGTTGTAGAAATCTCAAAGGTGGTAAGCCAAAGACAAGGCATTTGTATTTGTCTTCGATTTCGTAGTTTTAGTACTAGCGCTTTTTTAGCACCGTTAGAGAAAGTGAGATAGCAAACAATTAAGTATAAGAAGGACAACCTATGACAGTAGGTCGTGTCATATAGCATCCGGTATTCTCTTAGTGTAAGTGCGACAATTTACATTTTCAGTATCACAATTTAAATATTTAGAAATAAAATTATTAATTTCTAATATGCACATTGGAAGTTTTTACAAAGTGATAAAAAAATATATATATATATAGAGGTGTATTTACAATATATGAGAACAATATTGTTCCGCGCTGCCGCGACTGAACCGGTATAGGTTTTGGAAATACGCGTCCCTGTCACATATCGTCACATTTGTGAGACCCCTCCCCCCTAGTGTGACATCACATATTTTGCAATTTTAAAACAATAATCAAATCAGTAGTTGAATTTTTTTTTTTATTAAAAATATTTAGGTTTTGCATTTAAATAATTTAGATTTTTACATGTGACGTCACACAGCTGATGACCCCCCCCCATACCCTTTGCCCCCTTAAGGTGTGACGTAATTTATGGATGGCCCCTTATATATCATGCATCGACTCCCTGTCTGTATATCACTAGTTGACAAAGGCCTCCCCCAACTGTCGCCATGACTCTATCATTAGCTACTCTTATCCATGAACCACCTGCTATGGCTTTGATTTCATCAACCCACCGTCTAAATCAGCGGTCGTCACATTTTTTTCTGGTCAAGGGCCACATAGAACAATATGAGGTATCACCACGGGCCGCACACTTATGAATTCGAAGGGGGGGGGGTTTTATGTTGTACCTTTTTCCTTTTTGTTTAGAAAGCAATTATTTTGTATTTAAGTACCGGGTTGCTACCTCCTTCCTTCTTGTATTACGAGTAATAATACACGTAAGATGATATTATTATATAGGGTGGCACAAAACTGCCATTTTATTTTTAATCTTATTGTAATGTGTAATAAGATTCAAACCATATGGGTAGTTTTGCGCCACCCTTTATAATTAAAAAAATTATGTAGATCTGAATGTAATGGAATCATTCAGTTCAATCCACTTCCCAAACTACCGAAATATGTGAACTTTCGTACCGTGATAAAATTGATTACATTACGTACAATAACAAAAATTAACTAATATTAAAGTTTATTTTGCTTTATTAGTATGTGATTAACCTGTTTTTTTTGTCTTTTTTAGACCATATTTTTTTTACCTGCACCATCTCAATGCCTTCTAATTTTCTTTGGGTCTTCTACTGCCCCCCTGAAAGTCTCAAACGCCCACAAGGGGACGTTACTATGACGTAGACTATGCTCGCGTTCAAAATCGACTTAGGATGTGTTCAAAAACCAGGTGGGCATCAATTAAAATAAACGTTTATCAATTAAAATGAACGTTTTAAATTCATAAACGTAAAATATTTGAAAAAAAAAACAGATTAATATAATTGTACTTGAATGTACTTGTAATTGAAAAAATATATATTTAAAAAGAAAACGACACGTATTTGTGCGGGCCGCATTTTGACGACCACGGGTCTAAATGGTCTACCTCATTTTCTCTTCTTTGATAGGAAATTTTTATTCAATATAATATCTGTATAATCTAATGTTTTTTACCCCTGATTTCCCTGGCCAAGAAGTTATAAATTCCCTTGCATGTGCTTAAAATGGATCAGTCTAAAGATGTCCAAAGCAGTGTAGAACAGTAGAACCGATACTGTCAAAGATAACTAAGTGGAAAATGTTTTCTGGTTTGTATCATAATCATTCGATGACGAATTCCACCACAATAATAATGTTGATAAAATTCTCCTTTAGATTCTAATAATATTATACTTCATAATAAATCATGAAAATCAACAATAATTATTACTCATGCAGTAATTGTTTTCACGGTTATTCCGAATGATAATTCTCATAATCTTTATGACTTCGGAATAAACTTATTTTTAACTTTGTAGGTCCATTCTTGTATTAAAAAATGTAAACAGGTAGGTATTACTTACCCCTGGTTAAATAATGTTTTGTTATGTATTTGAATCATGTTATTGCACAAAGGAAAAGAAAATAGTTCGTTTATACGTTTAGACATCATGAACCTTTTTTTCGTTTGACGAATCGAGAATTGGGCCACACGAATAGAAATTAAATGAAACCAATATAAAAAAATCAACGAAGTATCCTTTTTCAAGTTTCCCGCAATAAGTTTTTTTTGACATGCGCAAAAACAAAAACCATAATTACGCGGGCTTCGAGTTAACTTCAAAATTATTATTATAAATTTGCAAACTTATTTCCTACTGGGAGTAAATAAATGCTGAATAGTTTAATAAAAACTTAATAATTATTACATAAGCAGTAAGCACTATTACAATAATTCGCTCAGAGTATCCAATAAGAACATACAGCACATTCCGTCATATTATCATAGAAAAATTCAGTATATATATGGTATTCTCAAATGTCAAACTTTTCCCTAACCTATAGATTTGTATTTGTTTCGTATTTATTAAATTCACCGGCCACGAGTGTATGTATAGGAATCAGGAATCCAAACCAATACATCTGCAAGAGTCTAAAGTTCTTGTTTGTCGAAAACCAAACGACTGATAGAGCTACAATTTAAGCAGTGTTGCCAACTTAACGGATTTCCCGTCATATCTGGCGGATTGGAGTGTCCCGAAACGGGAAAATTTTGTGTATAACGGAATTTACAGTATGACGGATTTTCTGGCGGATTCGAAAAAAGTGACAAATTACATACTTTTATAGGTGAAAATCGCCTATATTTATGGAGAAATTTTGATCCCTGAAATTCTCTAGCCACCCCCCCCCCCCAGAATGGACGAAAATTTGTGTATCTGACGGATTTCTGACCATTGATCCGTCACGATTTAGCGGGAACAAAGATTTCAAGTTGGCAACACTGAATTTAAGTCGGCTTTTCAGTTCGTGATTGTACTCTAGCTGGTTCGGTGTTTCGCGTATCTTAGTTGACAAACATGTCTGGCACATCTCTGATCCGCATTCTTGTTGGAAAGTCCTTGACAGGATGCTCCATCAGGTCAATCCCCGCTGCCACTTTAAACAGTGGGAAATTCTACAGCACCGGTAAATAATAAATAACCATTCTCATTTAATTGGGGTAACTAGACAATGTTCTTATTGATAATTTAACAATGCGTACTCACCTAATAGTGTTTGCTAAACCGGTATGTGGTATGTAATGCATACGCGTCGGCTGCATAAGTAAACCAATCCGGCTGACTGCCGACTACAGATTATTCATGTAAACAATATTGATATTGACCTTTTGATTTTAAAAATTTTGATTTGGTAGGTACTAGCCGGAGTAATTAAAAGTGTAATTATTACCTATTTATTTTATTCGCCGTGTGAGGTGCATAAATAAAACAATCCCGTGAGGTGTCAGAATTTTTCGACAGGGGCCGGACTTAGGAAATATTTTGTAGTTTATTTTTATTTTTTTATACCTATGGCAATGTTTTTTTTACTGTGCACGTACTGTGCATTGTGTGCAATTATCTAATGTCTACCAATTCAAGGTCAACTTCTACAATTGTTTACTAATTTCCAAGGGTAAAACCATTGATAGAATTCATTATCTTTGATCGATCTAAATTAATTCATACTTCTTCCATTAGTGGCACGGTATGTTTACAAATATATATGGTACCTATTTGTCTTCCATCACCATTATTGTTACCCATGAGAGCTTCAGCTGACTTCCCTAAATAATTATTTAGGCAGTGATAATGCTGTAAGCTTTACGTTCATGTCTACCAAGTATCAGGCCCGCCGTTAGCCACCTGGATGCCTGATGTTTACAATTGTTGATGCCTGGCTCTCTCATTCTACACAGTAACACGGAGAAGTCCCTGCGAGTACCTACTTTTGTTAAGGTGGTTCAAACCGGGATTAATATGCACCGTCTTATCAATAATAATAATACCATTTCAATGGTCAATATAATATTCTTCTTCTGCCCTGTCCGTCCAACGGACATTGGCTATGCAGACTTTGTTTACTGCGGCACGGAACAGCTCTACGGTAGACTGGCCAAACCACTTCTCAGGTTTTTCAGCCATGAGGTTCTACTTCTTCCTGTGCCCCGTCTTCCGGCAATCTTTCCCTGCATTATGAGATGCAAGATCTCATACTTCTCTGGATGTCTCATCACATATACAAGATATTGAAGTTTTGTTGTATTAATTGTATTAATATAATATATGTTGTATTAATTCCAACAGCTCCCTCGTATGAGTTCATCAAGACTGAAGTGACCGGTGCGAAGAAGAATGTAGCCCTGATTACCCTGAACCGCCCCAAGGCCTTGAATGCCCTGAACAATGGCTTGATGACTGAAGTGAGCGATGCCATCGAAAAGTTTGACCTGGACTCAACTATCGGCGCTGTTATCATCACAGGTCAGTTAACAATATACTTACGCAATTTGTATTGATATAAAAATATATAGTACAACTGATAAAAAGTATGCAAAATACAATAAAATGTTTGTTGTCTGCATTGATTGAAACTCGTTATAATTGAACTGCCGGTCTCTTGCTGTCGAGGGGTATGGCTCTTGACTCACAATCCGAAGTTCACGGATTCGAACCCGGCGTGCGCAAATAAATTTTATTTGATTAATTTGTGTTATTTCACAATTAATTCAATTAAAATAATGTATAGTATATTTGCGGCACGTTCCAGAGTGGAAGATACTCTCAGTATCGCCCTGGTGTAAGACCACCATTCAGAATTGAAACGTAGCGTGAAATGGCATTAGCCGTGTTTGGTGACCAGAGCTGAATAGCCAGGTTCTTCCCCACCTTCCTCTTCCCATCTCCTTCATCTCCTCACCTCACTACATACCCCAATTGGGGATGCCATAGTCTCCTGGCTCCAGACGGGAGCAGCTGGGATTTTTGTGAGGTTTTCATATTAAAAAAAAAAAATTGCCCATTGCTGTTATTGCTATGTTTGCTTCCACACTTATCCAGCTATCAAGTATAGGCACTCATTCGTCCTATAAAGAGAAGACTCTTTGGTGGCTGACTATCTATTATCAAAGGCGTATATAAGGGAGGGGGGGGGGTTAGGGGGTCAGGGGGTTCAACCTCCCCCCTCCCCTCCATCGTCCTTGGTATTGCAAAGAAAAAAAGATAAAAGTAGATTACATTCCTGGAAAACATATATTTTATGTGTCATCTTTTTTATCAATGTGGTGCAATTAATTACTTGTGGTAACTGGAGGTCCCAAAAAACTTTCTATTAATTATTCCTACCCCCCTACCCCCTTTCGCTCTTGCTCACCCCAGGATCGAACCCCCCTTTTCGGTCGAACCCCCCCCCCCCCCTCCTCCCTCCCTGATTTTACAAAAGAAATAGTTTATATTGTAAGTTTTTTTACATAGATTTATAATGGTTTACATAGTAATTTTAGGAAATTGGAATCCACACAAGCACTGTCAATGTGTGTGTTATATGCATAAGTATTATTAGTAATGAATATTAATTAGAGCTTGCTGAAGACCGAGCTTTTAAATTTTTTTTTAAAATACCGAATAGTACCAAAGATATAAGCCCTCAAAATGTTGATGTTTACGACCGTCCGAAAAGTGTGCGACATCACAGAAAATGCGCGGCAGTGCTGCAGTACTCTGCTCTGTGTGGTGTCAAGAGACACAATTTTTTTTATTTATTTTTAAAAAAGAAAGAAAAGAAAGACAAACATTCTTGTGGTACAAATAAGAGCCCGTAAAAATCGCATGTCAGATGCCCTCTTCACAGAGGGGTGACACTACACCCGACCATTAAAAAATTACAAAGGATATTGTCGCAACAGGGAGAATTTTGTGCCTGACTGTTTTTTCAATGAAAATAGCCTATTTTTGAAATTCTCTAGCCACCCCCCCCCCCCCCCCATGCTAGCTACGCCATTGCCTCTTCACACTTCTTTATCTTTTTTTTAATTGGGTCGGACATATGTGAACTGCTCTACCGCCACTAGAGCATCCGATTTTTAAATGGAAATGTAAACGGGCTCTAAACCGACAATAATCTGAAAATTTCAAACTGCCACCAAAGTAAATGGGAAATGTTGCTTATATCGTAATGGAGGACTTGGTTAGTCGAGGAATTGAAATTGATTTGACGACACCTGGATCAGACCCAAACACGATGCCAACTCAGCCACTGACCGGTCAATTGCATACGTTTTACCAATGTTTACTTTGAAAGCTCATTACTTCATCATTTTTGGAGTTATCGAAAAACTAATTTTACTGCCATTATTAACTCTAAATACAATACATTTTTAACAAAATAAAACATTAGAAGACAGCTCGTTGTTATGCGCCATGCTTATGTAAACTCTACCTTGATTTCTTTTGCTATCTTTAGACATACTGTCCACTTTGTTTGTTAAGCCCTGCTATCACATCAATGTCAAAAACTGAAGGTAAATAACATTATCCACGTTTTATCAGAATACGCATTCGCTGCCTGTGCGTTAACTTACTGTATTTTATATTTTTATCAGTTCTTATCTCCTATTTCCAAGTGAGACACACCACTCTTTGACATAACAACAATTTTGGCAAATTGGAATTATGTAATTTTATAAAGCAATTACTATTATTATTACTTGCAATTTGGGAGGCGGGATTGGGTACCGCCGCCCCTGGAACCTTTATTGGATAACCAACACCTCTGCCATAGGTCACCCCAAGTGGTTCGCTACGTTTGGTGATTTAGCAGGGGTGCCCGGGTTCATGGGGTGAGGTTTGTCTAGGTATTGGAGGCGGATGACCAGGACACACTGAACCCCAGATTCCTACCCACCCCTTAAACCCTTTTCCTTCTCAGAACTCTCCTCTCCTTCCTTTCCCCCAAAACCCCTTCACACAGCATCCCCAAAGATGGCATAGGCCCTGAGGGAAATTATTTTCCTCAGGGCCTCCTGTGTGGAGCTCATGTAAAAAAAAAAAAAACTATATGTATAAATGACTACAAAAATATGTACATCATTTGCTAACTTTTTCACTCCCTGGATTACATAGAAAAATAATTCATGCCTCTGGTATAAATTAATGCACTTATTTAACCCCCATAGTGTGGCTTAAAATTTGTAAATATCTCAAAGCCAAATATATTATTGAACATTATATTTGAAATAAAAAACAACTTCAACAATAGCAACATTTTTTTATGTTCGAATTTTCATTGACAGTAATGAAATACATTAAAAACTTCTAAAACTCAGCTCTACACACTGTAAACTGCAGTGCACCTCAAGGTACTCATTATTTCACTGGACTGCAAATGTAGCCAGCCACGCTACAGGGGTTAAAATTTGATTATTCTGCAGGCTGGGAGATAAAACAGTCTGATGTCCATCGGGAATGTAGAAACTAATGCTCTCCATGATAGTCGAGTTTTCGAAACACAGTGATGAACTTACAAAATGTGTCAATATGGCAGAGAATATTTCTAAATTAATAACGATAATTATTATTCTAATCAACTTTGAATTAGCTTAGCATTACTATGTCTTAAACAAACTCTTTAGAGTAGTTTAGAGTAAAACAGAAAAAATGGACTCAAACTTGAATCATTTGGCTATTACCTACATACTCATATTACATATAACAATATTCCAGCTGGGCGATTCCGTATTTTTTGTGGGGATCGTTATTGGATAATGGACGTTATCTCCTGTCAGATTTGTGTCATTTTCAATGGATGTTATTATCTTTTTCTACGGGCCGATTTCAGAATTTCAGCTTTGAGCTGTCACATATGTTAGTTTAGGTCGTTTTAAACACACATTCCTGCAAGTATGCATGCTTATTTATTCATTTAACATCCATATAAAATCCCGCAAATCTGACAAAAGATCTCGCACGAGATCTATCTCGATCGACATAGATCTCGGGCGAGATCTCTTGTCAGATTTGTGGGATTTTATATCACTGTTAAATAAATAAATAAGCGTGCATACTTGCAGGAATGTGTGTTTAAAACGACCTAAACTAACATATGTGACACGTCACAGCTGAAATTCTGACATCGGCCTGTAGAAAAAGCAAATAACAGCCATTGAAAACAACACAAATCTGACAGGAGTTCTCGCGCGATATCGATCTCGTTCTCACAAAAAATACGGAATAGCTCGTCTGGACAGTTGGGACTCTTGTCTCTCCCAACTCTTGTTGGCACTTCTGATCTACATGTTACGTATTTGAAATATTTCTATTTACAGGCAGCGAAAAGGCATTTGCTGCAGGCGCTGATATCAAGGAAATGCAGAACAACACATACGCTGATTGCGTTCGAGGGAACTTCCTCTCCAGCTGGGGCAAGGTGGCCCAGTGCTCCAAGCCCATCATCGCCGCAGTCAATGGCTTTGCCGTGAGTTCATAATTATTATATTACTGTTTTCTTTTTTTACCATTCATTCTCATTCCACTGGTTTATGTAGGCAACTGAAATATTTACCCGGACTAAAAAAAGAAAAAATTATCCGTAGAATAAAGAATAACACAAAAAGTGCCTTGTGGGTGCGTTTCGTGATCCAATTACAGACCACTGTGATTACAAAATTCAAATGGGATGGCAATATACCATTTCAGGCATGTATAAAAGAGACAGACCGCATACAAAATGATTCAGAACCCAAAGTTACTAAGTTAGTGGCACATTTCTCATTATTCAAATTTTTACAGTAGGCACTTCTAGTGTTTTATTCTATGTTTTTTTTTTTATCTATGGAGGTTCTGTAACCAAATTGAGGTGGGTGCTTTCCCATGAGTTTGTGCGTTGTATTTGAAGGTGTTCCATTTAAGTGTACTAAACAAAAGCAAAGCAGCAATTTTGACAGAAGGATTTTTAGAGTGAAAGTGAGGGAACATGGTATGGAAACATTGAGGTTAGATTTTTTAATCTTTTCCAGAAATTTGTTACTGATAATAAATTATAACAGGAAAGGGAAAAGGAACAGGAAAATTAAAAATACATAGGTACATGGATTTTTTATTTTTATCAATGATCAACCTATTTTCGTTTAGAAACACGTATTTTTACACAACAATTTTCCTATCATTTATCTATTGACATGATAATGCTTTGTAAGACACTTTGTAAGCCTTTTTTAAGGTTCAAACTTCAAAGAACACAAAACTTAGATTCAGATTTGATAACAAACTTACCTTCTAAAAAATGTAGTCCTTTTGAATAAATCAATTTTGAATTCAACTGGTTAAAATGCATTTATGGAACTCATGATCTGTCAAAATACACTGGGAATTTTTATGAATCTCGTGACCTATTACGTACTCCGAAAGAGCTTTGTTTTATAATAGCTGTACATTTTTCATTATTTATGCATTGAAACGCTTACTCGTTAATATGGAATATTTTTTATTCAAACAGTTAGATTTAACTTAATTATTATGAAAAGTGAGTATTTATGTCGGGGGAGACAAAAAAACATGCAAAAAATATGCATTTAACATTTTAATTTTGTTTAAATTAATTCACTTACGCGGTAACGCCATTTTATATTTATCTTTTTTATGTAACATTTCGTAGACAATCAATCAACGCTGCCAATCATAGAAAAAATATTATTGCCATATAAAACAAAGTGAATGCATTAAGGGGTAATTTACCAAAACCGAAATAATATTTCGGGGTGGGGAAGTATGAAGTATGCTCGAACGGGGAACCGCTGCGCGCTACCGACGAAGTCAGAGCAGCGAAGAATCTAGACTAGATGGTACACTTGAGTAAGATTTGAACATGAAACGTTAAATATTGGGCATCTTTCAAATTATGTTTATTAAATTGAATGCGCATGTTTTAGGTAAATTTAGATAGAAACATTACCTATTGGAGGAGGAGCTCATGATTTTATGACTCTTTATCAGATTTTGATCAAACTTGTTTGATAAATTATTCGATACAACCAACTACACTGCTGGACGGTAGGCATTAGTTCTTCATTGACAGATGTCAAAACAATACGGTATTCAATTTCGCATTATTTTCGTAATATGTGATCATAATTATATCTGAATATATTGGAAAGATAAATAAAATATCGGTCATTTTCAATATTTATTATTATTGTTTACAAAAAGTTATATATATAAAAATTATATATTTATATAAAAGTTATATTTATAGTGTCCCGCACTCGTGGCTAATCAAAATATATAAAGTTAAACCAATTATAATTAGATTTTTGAAAAATATTATGTCCTTTTGGAATACAGATTTACTAGTAAATTTAAAAGGTAAGAAAATAGTAGTACCGGGCATTTCAATAAAAAGAAGGATTTTTCAAGGAGACTCATTGAGTCCTCTTTGATTTTGCTTAGCATTGAATCCTCTGTCTAAAATGTTAATTAAAAGCAAGTTTGGAATAAAAATTAACGGTAATACAAGAGAGTTTCACATCTATTATATATGGATGATATAAAATTATTTTCAAATTCTGAATCAAATTTAGAGAAAATGATTAAGGTAGTTAAAATTTTTCAGATGATATTAAAATGACTTTTGGTTTAGATAAATGTAAAACGATCCATATAGAGAAAGGCAAAATTGTAGATGGAGACGAGGGTATATTTAGAAATTTCAAAATTAAAAGTATGAAAGGGGGTGAGGTTTATAAATATTTAGGATACCCGCAATCGAATAGATTAGATCACACTAGTATTAAAAATGATATTAGGATTAAATTTCAAACTAGGATCAGAAAATTTTTAAAATGCAATCTATCTGCTAAAAATTTTGTAAAAGCAATAAATACTTAGGCAATACCTCTACTAACGTACTCATTTAGCATAATTAAATGGTCCAATACAGATTTAGATAGTTTAGAACGATTAATTAGAACAACGTTAACAAATTTTAATTGCCATCATCCAAATTCAGCTATAGAACGAATTAATTTACCTAGAAATTTAGGAGGTAGAGGTGTAATCAAAATAACATCTTTGAAACACAATAAGGTAGAAATGCTTAGAAATTTTTTCCATAGGAAAGCCAATAGCTCAGAAATGCACAAAATAATTTGCAAGGCAGATATAAACATTACACCTTTAAATTTATATGACGAGAATGCCAAAATTCTTATAAATACTAACCAGGAATTATTAGATTCCTGGTCAAATAAAATTATTCATGCAAAACACTTCAATTATCTCAACCAAACGTATGTTGACAAACTTTCGTCAAACAAATGGTTGAGTATTGGAGAGTTTAGCGCAGAAATAGAAGGATTTATGCTTGCCATTCAAGATAGAGTCATTAATACAAAAATTATAGGAAGCATATAATCAAAGATATAAATCAAATTGATGATTTATGTAGAAAATTTTTGGCTTTTCCGGAAACTATAGAACATATTATATCGGGATGTTCTATATTAGCGCCGTCCGAGTATACATTTAGGCACAATCAGGTTTTAAAAATAATCCACCAAAGTTTGGTAATTAAACATAACTTGATTGACTTCCGTAATACTTGACCGTACGATTGACTACCATTTTATGAATATGAACCAAATTCATTTTAGAAAATGAATTTTATAAAATATATTATGATAAAACTATACTAACAGACAGAACAATTAGTCATAATAGACCTGATATAGTTTTACATGACAAAATTAAAAAAATAACTTATATCATTGACGTAGCTATTCCAAATTCCTGTAATATTAAAAAAACAGTTTCTGAAAAATTAGAAAATACATAGATTTAGGAAATGAGATTAAAAGAATTTGGCACTCTCAGACTATAAAAATATTAAAAATATACGTATGCAACTTTTAAACTGTACTTTTACTGTACTTATGATGTCCTTTTTGTTTTTGTAGTTATAAATCTTCATTTTTTTTTGTTCAATAAAGATATATTATTATTATTATTATTATTACCATTTGTTATTTCGGCTACTGGCATTATACCTAGGTCTCTGAAAATATTCATATTATATTCCATAGTTCTCATTAAAAACTTGCGGCAGGAATTTGAACTAACATTTTTCAATATGAAATAGCACAATTTGTTGGTTATTCACATTTGGTAGTTTTAATTGCTTTGTTCTTAAAACGATTACAGAGAAAGAAGTTTCTTTAGTAATAAACTCGCTCAAAAACTCTTCAACAACCGGCATTGATGAAATATCTAACAATGTTCTTAAAAAAATTTCCCCTGGTATACTTCAACCATTAACGCATCTACTTAATATTAGCATCCGCCAAGGACTATTTCCCACCATTCTAAAACAAGGTCTCATTATCCCTATTTTTAAAACTGGCTCCAAACTTGATATCAGTAATTATCGTCCTATTACGTTGCTAAATACCCTCTCAAAAGTATTCGAAAAGATCGTCAATAATAGTCTCATGGAATATCTGGAAACCAATAACTTAATATCGCCGCGGCAATTTGGATTCAGAAAACATAAAAGCACCAATGATGCTATAGCCACGGTCACTGACCATATTTCTGGCCACCTGGATAAGGGCTTGAAATGTCTATCGGTATTTCTCGACCTATGTAAAGCATTTGATACAATCTCACACAGCAAACTAAAACGCAAAATGTTTAATATAGGTATTAGGAACAAAGAATTAGGCCTCCTCTCCAGCTTCTTATCTGACAGATCCCAATGCGTTAAACTCAATACCACAAAGAGCCAGAATTTGCCCATTAGTTACGGGGTCCCTCAAGGCAGTGTTATAGGTCCAACGCTCTTCCTAATATATATTAATGAGTTATGCAACCTAGATATCGATGCCACTATTGTCAGTTTCGCCGATGACACTGTCCTACTCTTCCAAGCAAAAGATTGGCTTACCGCATATTCCAAAGCGGAGGAAGGAATTCAACAGGTAAAATATTGGCTTGACTCGAACATATTAACTCTAAATGTACAGAAAACCAAATACTTACTGTCTAGTCTCACCAATATCCCAAAGTCAAACCCAGCCCCGCAATTAAAAATACACAAATGTAAAAATTCATCTCTAAACCGAAACTGTGACTGCCCATGCCTAGAGCAAATAAACATTATCAAATATTTAGGAGTAACCTTCGATACACACCTGAATTGGAAGCAACATATACATAATACTACAAACAAAATCCGAAAATCTATATACTTTTTCAAACAAACACGCAATTTCCTTAACCTAAAACTTTTAAAAACAGTATATTACTCATTGTGCCAATCTCACATCGAATAAGGAATTCTAGCCTGGGGTAATGCATATTCCAATGCCCTTGATCCCATCATGAAAGCACAAAAACTAATCATAAAAATAATTCTTAAAATGCCGCTTACTACCAGCACTGATACTATCTTCAATTCCTTCAACGTTATGGACATAAAACAGCTCTACTCAAGATCCATATTACTTAATTTACACAAAAACAACAAAACACCATACAAAGCTACACAAACAATACACAATACCCGAGCCAAAAACAACGAACTTCTCCAAACTCCTTTTTTCAAAACCACCTTCGGGCAAAGACACTCTAAATACATAGCTTGCAAACTATACAATACACTACCAACTACGATCAGACAAAGTGACTCCTTTACAAAATTCAAACAAGATATTAAAAAATGGATTATAAGTATTGGACGCCACACTATCACACATATCTGTAAAATAAATCACACATAGACAGAAATAACTATTCACATACAACCTAACCCATATAAAACAAACGAAAATAATGGAATCCTGTCAAATTTAACCTATAAATAGACTAGGCAGAATTTATTTCATTACTCCATCTCCAACATTTATAAAATAACTCTCTTTAAAAGATTTACCACCCTTCCAATCACCCTTCTGTTCTAATTCTATTCATAATATGTATTTTACCTGAAATATCCTTGTAACTACTATATTCATTTGTGTACGCCTGTTTCGACACAGGTATACCCTAGTGAGACAGGCATACAAATAAAACCATTGCAAATATATTTTATTATAGATAAATAAATAAAAATAGATAATAAACAAGGTTTGTTAGATTCGTACTGGGAGATATATATGGTGAGGATCGTTTCGTGTTATTATGAAACTTTTTCCCTACTATTCTCAATTATTATCTTTTGTTCACTAAAAAATACTAATAATATGTCTGCAAAGTGAACAATACTATATATATCTTTATCTTTACCTAATTTATGTAAAAGCACAGTAGGACGTAAATAAATAAAACTAGGAATACGAAAATACGGGTAAAGGGGCACTCTAAACCATTCTATGCCGCTGGTTGCAAACAGGCGGCTGCGAAATGGAAGTTCTAGTAAAAAAGTCAACTTGGTTCTGAAATAAAACACAATAACATAGCGACTAACCTTTAGTGTGACCCCTTTTCTTATGTGCCTACACATTTACGTATTTATTTTTTGTAAAATTTGACGTGCTTTCACTCTGAAATCATCTCGCATAATGACTGGAAATAACTCGTGTCTTGGTTTATATAATGGCGTGAGACAAAATAACAATATCGGGATATTGAAAAACTGTTTTTATTTATTTAAGCATTGTTTTAACGCTTTTTAAAATAATTTTATTATTCAGTCGTTTAGACAACATTGATGTGGTGATAATGTATATTTTTTATAATTCTCCTGTATTTAGAATTAAAAGATATAATCGAACTTTAAGCTATTTTTAAAGGTTTTGTAAATATTTTTTCACGCAATTGTTTTTAACATTTTAACACGTTTTTTTAACGCACCATTTAGAAGAATAGTTTATTTTTTCAAAACATAATTTTTTTCTAATAAACAATATAGAAATGTTCTTAAAACTGCATCAAAAATCCCTAAATATGCTGCGCTTGCGGTAATATACCCTTAATGACAAGTTTTTACCTGTTTTTATATAACAGCGGAACATGGAAAGAAATGTATTAGAATAATTGCACAAACCTGCTAGACAAACCCTGCTTTGCCAAACAAAACCATTCAAAACCTGGGATGTTTTTTAAAGTTATGATGACATGCGAGTTTATTTTATAGAATTTATTGTATAAGATTGGTACTTCCGACCAATGACATATTTGATTGCCTATTATTTAAAATAGGAATATTCCGTATTATCTGTGCATCAAACTCCGAAAACACGAATGTTCCGTATTATCCGTGAGGTGGACTGCATATTTACCCATTTTTCACATCTGTATTTTCTGAACATCTCTTTTTTAGTTTTTTAAAATATTTCATCACAAAAGAGTTAAAATTAGTCAAAGTCAGGGTTCAATATATGCATACATAAAGAAAATCTTTTTTTACGTTAATTCCACACTGGCCCTGTAGAAAGTCAGGGTCTTTTTAAGGAAAGGAAGAAGAGGATATTCTGGGGAGGAAAAAGGTTTGAGGAGTGGGTAGGAATCTGGGTAGTTATTTTGTTCAAGAGTAATGAACATATTCCTCCCACAGGACTTCCCTCCCACAGCGATATAAGAGAGGTCAAAGGATCTCCCTCAACTGGTCTCTATCAATGTTTTTTACATTACATTAATATTTACAGTATATCAATGTTTTTTACATTACATGTATGAAAAACAGTCCTCTTCTCAATCTCCTCCCTACTCCCTTGACCTCACAACATACCCCAAAATGTAAATACCATAGTCCCTCTGCCTCAGGGCAGTCAGAGCTCTTGTGCTGTGGGAGTGGAAAATGGGAATAAAAACATATTTCCATAATGAATTATTTGAAGTCTCCCTGATTATACAATCTTTCCTCCTCATGAATTATAGCTCGGTGGTGGCTGCGAGCTCGCCATGATGTGTGACATCATCTACGCTGGCGAGAAGGCCAAGTTCGGTCAGCCCGAGATCGCCATCGGCACAATCCCCGGCGCCGGGGGCACCCAGAGGCTGACCCGCGTTGTGGGCAAGTCCAACGCAATGGAGATTTGCCTCACCGGCAACTTCATCAACGCGCAGGAGGCTCAGTCCATGGGTGAGATTTTGTCATTTGACCCGTTTATTTATATAAGACACAATAATGCTATCAGTTTTTTTGTTGTTTAACTCCACAAAGCGGAAAATAATTTCCCTCATCTTTGGGGATGCTGCGTGAAGGATTTTTTAAGAAAATGGAGGAGAATGTTCTGGAAAAAGGAATCTGGGGGTCAGTGTGTTCAGGAGTGACGGATGTATGAATTCATCCCTCCCACTGTGGTGCAAGGCGATCCGTCGAGATAGTCTGGCTGGAGAGGTCAAAAGGTCTACCTCAGCTAGCCTCTTCTGATCCAGCCTGCCATGCAGTAAGTGGGTGGACGCATCCTCCACCAAGATCAGAGATTCTGGGTTGGCGGTACCCATTCCCGCCTCCTAAATTACATTACTCTAAGCAGTCAATTTGGGAGACGGGTAACAATTTGTTGGATAACCAACACCTCTGCCATAGGTCACCCCATGTGGTTCGCTTGGTGACTTAGGAGGGGTGCCCAGGTTCATGGGATGAGGTTTGTCCGGGTTTTGGTGGCGGATGCATGTGCCCACCAGCTGCATGGCAGGCCGGATCGGGAGAGACTGGACGAGGGAGTCCCTTTGACTTCTCCAGCCGTACTCTTTCGGAATATCGCCTTGCACAGCAGTGGGATGGATGGATACACATGTCCATCACTCCTGGACACACGGACCCCCAGATTCCTACCCACTCATAATACCCTTTTCCTTCCCAGAACTTCCTTTCTTAAAAAGACCATCCACACAGCATCCCCAAAGATGACATAGGCCTTGAGGGGAATTATTTTCCTCAGGGCCTCCTGAGTGGAGCTAATGTAAAAGAAAAGAAAAAAAAGTCTAATCATAAGACCATTAATTCTTCTCACTGGCCATCTCAGTCTTGATGAATTCGTACTAATATAATAATAACAGATAGCTCCCGTAAGTACTCAGGCCATTGGCCCATTTTACCATCTTGTGCCTTTGGCAGCAAGCAGCCCAGCTCCTTTAATAAAGTTCACCAGATTATCTTGGAGACATTGGGAACACAGATGAATCGGTATTTTCCATAACTAAGTGATTTATTTTCCCAACAGTAGCATATGTTTCCTGGGGTGGCAGTATCCTCTTAAGAGGCTATTAGATTAGTTCCTCTAGTGAGTTTCTATCCGAGTTGAGTATATAATTGCCTAGCTTGTTTAAGATTTGCACTGTCTACAAGCAATTAAATAAAATTGCTTCAATCCACGCACTTCTTCACTGGTGTTTCCTAATTTTCTTTCTATTTGGTGTTCACATATTATGTTTTTGGAGTTGTATCATCTGAGATCCTTTCAATATGGCGCCCATCACATTCTCGAGGTCTTTCAGAATCCTAAGGTGGAAGATGCCATTGATGTGTTACAGTCATAGATAATAGAAACTGAAGACATGGAAGCGTGGCGACTGTCATCGAGCCATGACCAAACCATAATGACTATCAAAGTGACGGAGCCAATGAAAGTGATGCATTTTGAGTGTAGGTCGAAACAAAGGTGAAGCACTATGATTTGTAGTAGTATGGGTGAACAATGATAGCCACACTTTCTTACGCATAGTTTCGTACCAAAAGTAATAATAATAATACATGGCCCGTCTCCCTTGTTTCTATTATACGTTTAAAGTATTTATGTACATAGTTTTATTGGCAAATTTATTCTCCAGGTCTGGTCAGCAAGATCTTCCCCCCGGAGCAGCTGCTGGCTGAGACCATCAAGCTCGGAGACAAGATCAGCTCGCACTCCCCGCTGATTGTGAAGATGTGCAAGGAGTCGGTGAACCGCGCCTATGAGAGCACGCTGCAGGAAGGTCTGCTGTTCGAGAAGAAACTCTTCCATGGAACTTTCGCCACTGTCAGTATCAGAATCATTTTTTTATTTTTTATTATAGGCTAACTTTAGAAGTATTTTATGTTCTCTCAGTAAACTATTGATAAGCACTACACTTTGTGTAGCGTGTTCTATTTCCTCTTAGTAATGTTACTCTCAGGTGAATGTTGCACTGGTGAATGTTGTTGAATTTTTGTCTGTTTTTGCACCCATCTTAATCCTATGACTTGACAAGTAGTTAGTTACTCAACAGTTTACTCCGGGGGGTGAAATTCCCCCTAGGTTCATTTTCAATATTTTAGCAGCCGTGGAAATCTTTTGGTAGATGAATCATTTCTTTAGGTAGATGAATCATTTGAAACTAAATCACTAGTCATGAATTTCTGTTAGTTCACTGTATCTATGACTTTATATCTAATTTAAGCTCCTTAAATTCTGTATCTAGAAGTTACGAGGTCAAATATATTAAAAAAATGTGTTTTGACATAATATCTAAAAAAATTATAATTTGAAAAATTGTGGAAGATGCTATTGTATCGCCCTGGTAAGAGATCACCATTCAAAACCGAAATATTATTTGAAATGACTTTCGGTTTAGTGACCACATCTGAATAGCCAGGTACTTCCCAACCTTCCTCTTCTCTATCTCTTTCCACCACATCCCCTCTAATTGGGGATAGTGTGCCATTGTTCCCTGCGAATGACGCTTGTGTGATAATCAACAAAAAAATGAACTCTACCCAAGAAGGTTTATTTTTAATTGAGATTCCAATGCAACTTACTCATTGAAAATAAAGCATGTATTATTTTTTAACTAGTTTATACATAACGGAAATATATTATCATAGCAATTTGACTAATAAGGGGGCATACGTTAATTACGTGAGCTCAAAAGGGGGGGGGGGGGGTCCGGCAAAATCTCACGTTACTTGAAAAGAATATACAAAGTGGCCCAAATTTATCTCACCAAGAGTGGGGGGGGGTCTAGATTGGAAGAAAACTGCTCACATAATTAATGTATGCCCCTTAATCTCTTGTATGCCAGCGTTTGCTTAAGAGGGCATTACCAGAGAAAACCAGAAATATGTCATTTTCAAATCAGATTTTAGACGTATTGACTCTTTTCCACAAAAAATTATAAATGGATTTCGAAAGATTGTTCTTTTATCTAGCATTCGCATGTAATAAATTTTGAGAAAAATTTTCAATTTTTAGTATAATAAGGTTATTCCATAGGTCGTTGGCAGATTTGTTAAATTTTCAAAAAAGATTTTGTATTATACCACACCCATTTCAAATAATATAATCATTCAGTAAAATAAATCAATACATTATCTAGCAAACGCATGTTTTACAATTTTAATTTTAGTTTCAATAAAATCATTAAAAAATATGTACGTACATGTGTTTCTTGACGAAAATTGGTCCATTTGTGTATTTATTTGCGCACTTACAAACTAATATATTTCAGATTTTTTTAACATTCTTATTAAATTTAGACATTATTGAAAAATGATAAATACTTATAATCAAAAAATAACTACAAAAAGTACATTATTTTAATAGTTTTATCATCACGCCTTTCAGCATTTTTAGATGAAGGTATAAATTGAAGCTAATTTGAATTGAAATAAATTCAATATAGAGTTATAATCTAAAAAAGCTGGTACGGAGAATAATTTATCTTTCTCATTGTAACCGCCCTGCACGATCGTAAGAACAACTTTCGACGAAATGTGGATTTTCGTCCGCTGGCTGGTTAAACGCTCTTAAGAATACTATTAAAAAATCGTTACTCTGAATATAAATAACTATTCTGGGGAAACTACATACATCTGATAGATTACTTACTATTTTTATAAATAGTATATAATATTATATAGTCTGTCAAATAAGAGTAGAAAATATAAAAACTTGAGCTACTAAATTTGTAGACTGGCAACACCAATTTAACTGTCAAATATTTTTTTGAAGTACAATGACACTGAATGTATAGAACACAGTAAACCACATTTTAAAAAACATTTTTTCTTCATGACATAAATTTGATTAAAAGATGATTTATAAAGCGATTTGCTTTAATTTAATTTAACATAAATTTGAATTTAACAATAGATAGAAAGGAAGAATCACTAATGGTGAGTTTAGTTACACTACTTTTAGATCTAAATGAGTTAAATATATTCAGATCTAAAATTAGAGACATGATGATAGAGGCAACGCTGGGTACTTTATCTAGTATTAAATAAATGTGAGCAATTTCTAAACTGTGCTTTATATTTTACTAGCTTTTTCCCACGGCTTCCCTCGCATGGTATTAGGGGATTTCCACTCAGCCTTCTCCACCTTCCCTCTCCGCAATCCACCCCCCCAACAATCCCCCTTCACCCACCCCTCCCCCCATTCCACTCCCCCCATCAACCCCCCTACCCCTCCACCCACCCCTTCCCCCACTCCTCCCCCTTCACCTTCCCTCTCCTCACACCACTCATTCATCAACCCCCCTTTCCCTCCCCATCCTCCACCCACCCCTCCCCCACCTGCACTCTCCCGACTCCTCATCCCTCCACCTTCCTCCGCCCCTCCCCCTTCCCTTCCTTTCCTCCCCCCTCTTCCACCCCACTCCGCCTCCTCCACCTTCCCTCTCTCCACTCCACTTCCCCCATCAACTCCCTCCCCCTCTCCCTCCACCCACCACTCCCCTCACCTCCTACCCCTCCACATTCCCTTTCCCCACACCACTCCCCCCATCAACCTCCTTCCCCCCACCCCCTACCTCTCCCCACACCCTCCTCAAACCTTCCCCTTTCCCCTTCCTTCCCTTCCCCCTCTCCATCCCCTAACCCCCTCCCGACCACCCTCCTCCCCCTCTCCTTCCCCCCTCCACCAACACCCTCCCAACACCCCCTCCCCACTCCCCCTACTCACCTCTCGCATTCCACACATTCATTCCCGATGCATTCAGTTTTCAAACTGCTTGCATGCCATCTATTATAATATGGGTAAATTATGGACAAATGTTGCTACACTTTAAATAGGCATAAAATTTGAAAAGTAAACTACTTTTAAACTTAATTACCACAAGAACCATCGGAAAAATATGCATTAAAATTCGGTTTTCATTAAAAGTTTAAAAATCACCATCTCCAATTATGGCCATGTTTTTTTGTATGGATTTGACATTTGCGATGTTTCGTTTCAAACTAAAAACGCATGAATTACTTAATTTATTTGAACTAAGAACCTAATAGCCTATTTTGTGTTCGTAAATAGTTGTTTCTTGTAATAATTGTTGAAATGAAGTATATTTTCCGTAATCTGTGCTTAAAAATGCGGCGGCTTATCCATAAATTAACATAATTTCTTATATAAATTTCATAATGCCAGAACTCAACGGTAGTTTTATACAAAAAAAAAGAATTATCCAATTTGGTTCAGTCGTTCGGGTTTATGCTCATACATACATTTCGGTGATTCATTTTTAGAGGTAGTTATTGTACGAATTATTATTCTTCTTTTTATATTCTACCAAAAAATCCAGTACGGCAGTTTTATACTTAGAAAATGCGAAACCTGTCTATCCAATTAAAACAATAATTGTTGTGTGATAGAAAATGTCAAAATTTGAGAATTACATTTTTCAAAACAAAGATTCTTAAATAAAAATTCTATTTTAGAAAATATTTAAATTAGCGAATTTATTTGAAGTACCTACTTCCCTAATAATTTGAACCGATTAAAGAATTATAGATATCTTACTAATCGTGCCACCTATTGCAATTTTTTCATAGAAAATTTCGTAATGCCAGATCTATAGCCTATATGTTTATATTATTGTAAAGTTTCATTAAAATCCATTCAGTAAAGTAGGAATTAGTATTTTATACATATTTGAATTTTAACATCAAAGGGATGTCCATAGTAAACTAATTAAAAAAAACATCATTTCCAAGGCGACAATTGGCGTTTGCGATAAATCGATTTTGTTAGCGACAGAAAACGTATAATAAATAATTTTATAACGCCAGAGATTATTCATAACGCCAGAGCTTACCAATATATATAGCCTATAGATCTCGCAAATAATGTAGCTTTCTATTAGTGAAAGAATTTTTAAAATCTATTCAGTAGTTTTTGCATGAGAGAGTAACAAACATACATCCATACAAACTTTCACCTTTATAATATTAGTAGGATTACATTAAAGTTATTCTTCATTACCTATGTTAACACAAAATTGCAAAGGTATAATAATAATATACCTATACGCAATTCTAATTTTGAGATCGGCGGGTATCTATACTGCAATGAAAACATATTTTTTCCACTATTATGCCTTTTTAATTTTTTATAAAAATGTAGGTTATACAGCTTTACTTTAACATCATGAGTTATGTGTTTAGTATTGCCATTTGATCAGCAGTGGCGCCCTCATATATTTTCTACTCTTATTTGACAAACTGTACCATAAGTATTCTAGTAATATCTGGTAAGATGGCAAAATCACAAAAACGTAGATTTGCAAAAAATTTCTAAGTTATTATGAAAATAGAAATAGCTGATTTTGTGGCGTCGAATAAGAAGTTAAGCAAAATAAGTATAAACCTATTTTTTATTTGTGAAAAGTGTCTAATTTTGGTTTTTTCCATTTTCAATTTACAGAAAGATCGCCAAGAAGGTATGACCGCCTTCGTTGAGAAGAGGCCACCCAACTTCACCAGCAATTAAATATTCAAAATGTCCCATACCATAAGTCATCATATTGTCAATATTTTTTATAAATATTTGTATAAATAAACATGTAATGTAAGCAATGATATTGCATTCTAAATGCTGCCATTTTATAATATTCGGTATTTTACAAATAAAAATAAATATTGTAGTTATTGTTTCTTTGATGTTTTATTACTATGTAGTTGTTTCATCCTCCACAGTTCTTCAATTTTTTTTCTAATTGGAAACAGAAATTTTACAAATAAATATTTTTTTAAAGTATCGAATCTTCTGAAATTCTCCAACAATCTTAACCTCTTGTTTGCCGGAGTAGGCCAGCAAAAAGCTCCACCAATTACGACGCGGCATCCGGCGGCAGAAATGACACTCGTGTCCAGCGATTCTGACACTGTCCTTTACAAATTCGTAGGGTCAAAGGGTCAAACTCGTAGATAAATATATTTTTCCCGCGCATGCGCAAGAACTGCGCACATTCCCGCGCTCCGGTAAATTATTAATATAAATTATTTGGAGTGACTAGGCGCATTGCAGGTTTCGCTATGGTAAAGGGCGATAGTAGAGCAAGCGATTCTGACCGTGTTCTTCATACACTTTCTTTATACATAAGGGTCAAAATCGCGTGTAAAATCTCATGACACACCGGTGCACGAGCGGCAAACGAGGGGGTTTTGCAAGCTACTATCGAGCTAATATATAGAGCGAGTTTACAAGCTACTATCTGGGAAATTCCCTATCTTTTAGTAAACTCGCTCAGTGTTATCATGTTACTTACTAACTAGCAGATTGTTAACAATCTACAAAAAAAGTTGAAAGGTCGTCAACTTTACTCGCCACACTCTTGCTCGTGGTTGGTTTATTTATGTTTTTCAAGATGGCTGCCAATAAACAGCTGATTTCAACTGTCAAACATCACAGAATTAGTTCACGCAGGTGTCGTTATTTTTGTTACTGGCGCTAGCAGCGACCTCAGTTTCCTATGCTTCTGAGCGAGTGGACAGTTTTGTGTGTCATCATGACAATCTCACTCGCCGATTTACCCGCTTTTAAACTTAGTAGATAGTAGCCCAATGCTTGATCTTATGCTCATGTGGGTTATATTTACTATTGGTCTCGTTAGGGGGCGTTCAAGTATTACGTAATGCAATTTTTGACCCCCCCTCCCCCCCTGTAACGCGCTGTAACGTTTTTCCATACCACCCCCCCCCCCCCCCCCCCTAAATATTACGTAACGCCCAAGTGACAAGTTTTACCTGAAAGTCACAATTAAGTTGCGCAAAGTACTGGAAAGTCACTTAAATACCTTTTCTTGTTTTAACCGCGTTTGCAGTAATAAATAAAACGGATTTCGAGAATGGAAAGGATTGATTGAAGATTTTAATTCCCTAGTTTTTTTTACATAATACTTGAACGGCCCCTTATTTGAAGTTGAACAAAACCTCGGTAAAACACATCGTATCGATACCCCCAGGAGAAAATAAAAAAAACTTTTTTGGTCCACGGTTCATGTTTGAGCTTGGATACCCTCATAAAAATGTCACTGATTATTTTGAGAAGGGTATATTAGAATAACCGGTAATATTAGAATCCTATAACCATAAAACTACAAAAAAATAAAGGCTTTTCGTGTTTTTTACCGCACTTCTGGTTGGGATCTAACGATTTGGTTATAATGTAATGTAATGTATATATTTTTATACACCCTCTGTACTGGTAGCATAAGATCCATTTTGGCAAAATGATCATTATGTGCCTGGCGAAACTACAGCCGCTCTTCAATTGTCAAATGTGGCAGTTCGTGAGTACATTTCTGTAAATAAAATATACCAGAATGTGAATGGACCAGAATATACTAAATATTTATATTCTACTTCTGCGATAATAATATTGTATTTCACAATGTTATAATGTGGCTCTAATTCTGTTTTGGGTATGAAGTGTCAGCTGTCAGTGAATCGATAAAAATAAATAGTTTAATTTCAGGTGTAAACATCTCATGTAGTTAAATGATACGACAAAATGCAAGAATTCAATGATATTGAAGTGTACAAAACCAGCTTCTCGGTGTTTTTAGCGTTATTCTATCTTGAAATGTTGTATATTCTGATCATGACCTTGTCAATTTTGAATCGTGTGAACCAACAAGTGCCCTCCTAATTATTTGTTTATTGACGGTTTGTTGTTGCTTTACTAAAATACAAATCAGTCAATGTTTCTTGTATTACAAACTAAGCCGTTTTTATTGAAAGGCCTTCGATGGTATGCTTTGATTTGGGGATGAGAACCACTACTCTTTATTTATCCAAATCAACAGACTCTAAAATAAGTAAAGATGTAACAATTGATGGCAGCTATGTGAGGCTGCTAAAGCCATTCCAGATAGAAGGCATAAGATTTATGTACAGAAGATTCTTAAAAGTAAGTCATTTAACTAATTTTTTGTACTTCATTGTAGGCATTTAACCTCCATGGTGGCCTCAGTTGTTGTGCTGCTTTTGTTTACATGGGCAAAGGTTATTTTTTACCTGAGGTTTTCATCCTATTAGGTGTAAACCTGTGTTGGTTGGTAATATTTGCAATGGTGTAATTACAATTGGTAATTATCGGTTCGGACTGGCCACGCTTATTACGAATAATTTTTAGAAAAAAACTTTAGATTCGCCTTAATTACTATAAAAGGAAACTTTTTGGCTTTGGGGCGGCGGAAAATAATGCATTTTAATTTTCAATTGCATAAAACCAAAATTCTCTTCGCGAACCGACGCAGCGAAAATCCGCGGCCGTAGCTGTCACTTGCTGTCACTGTTATGGACTGTAGCTGACTTCGCGGGATACCTACATGAAATACCGCGAATCACAAACCATGTTACACAAACCTAGCGTAGCCGCTAAGCCACTTGAAAACTGGGATGTTTTTCTTGCCTTGACGCGAGTAGGCGTTATAAAGGGGCACTTTCTTTTGTATCACAAACCATGTTACACAAACAAGCCCGCTAGACAAATTTCATAATTACGCGCCTTATCCCATGAAGTCGGCTACAGTCGTATTAGCTCTTGTTAATTTATCAAGGATACCAACATCACAGTGACATGTACGGCCGCGGATTTTCGCTGTGTCAGTCGCGAAGCGAATTTTGGTTTTATGCAATTGAAAATTAAAATGCATTATTTTCCGCCGCCCCAAAGCCAAAAAGTTTCCTTTTATAGTAATTAAGGCGAATCTAAAGTTTTTTTCTAAAAATTATTCGTAATAAGCGTGGCCAGTCCGAACCGATATTTACCTTACAATTAATAAAAAGTGTGCACTATAATAGCAATAATAGTGCCTTGGTGCCGATAGTCTCGCAAGTAAAATTGTGACCATGAATACACTTATATGCCCAGATCCTCCGAGAATAAATTTGTGTTTTTTGTAACAAATTTACTTCTTTCTACCTTTGACATCTAGTATAATCCCAATTATTTTTTTTATTGAATCTGTCTGTCTAGTGTTGGTAAAGTTATCCAAGTATTATTCCTTTATTCCTATTATTCTTCCTTCTTTCATTCAAAATTCCTATCTGTATCTAGGCATAATCTATTATAAAACCTCCCATTAAAATTAAAAATTATCGAAAATATGCAGGAATTTATGCCCAAATTAAAAAATTACCAAACTGCTATAAAAGTCCCAAATATGTTTACTTTTTATATCTTAAAGTCTACTATTATATAAATCGTTCATTCCTTCATTCTCTCTTATTTCTTGATTTCTATTTCTTTAAAGTCTACTATTGTATAAATCTTGCATTCTTCGTATGTGATTTGGCCTCCACAAATGCGGACCCTTGCCATTCGCCTCCAGTCTTCAATCCTTGCCATACTATCCTTAATAATGTTATAATTATCCATTACAATACGGGCATTATGAATTTCAGCAGCTGCAACAGTTCATTATTGTTTGAATATCTTTTCCAGGGTGGTGGAGTAATTTTAAATGATGAGGGCGGCCTTGGGAAGACTGTTCAAACCGTCCTCTTCCTGTCGTCAATACGGTCAACTTCAGCTTCTAAAACCCTCATACTCTGTCATGAGGACATGATAAACCATTGGCTGTTTCATTTCTACAAATGGTCCAATGAAAAACCTGTCTTATACGATGAAGGTTACTATGAAAATTTGTTTTATGTTGTGTTTTAACACGCTTCCACGACAAAACAAGATGGTGGCAAAAAGGAACATAGGAGAAAAGTCAAGAAAAAAAACTATCCTTATCTATTCTTTCCTATCATGTTCTGCTTTGTCAAAGTTATGTTTTATCCAGTTATCATTTCACAGCCAGTTCTAACACAGTGTAGCATGACAAGAGGATGATGCTATTGAATAACATTTCTGAAATTATTATTTTTTGTATTATTTCACCCGCTATGCTAGGATGTTCCTGTGTTATGGTTGGTGAATTTTTGTTATAGAATTTAGTTTGGTTTATAAATATCTGACTTTATTATTACGCCAACGTCTGTGCGTTTGAAATTTAAGAATCCGACTAGAAATACAACTCTGACACCGCATCTTACGCAAAACCGTTTTCGTGCTTGGAGTTTGTTACAAATCTACTTATGTAATAGAACCGAATTAAAGTAATGTCAAAATATAGCGCCATTTACGTTAGGGGGTATACATTAATTACGTGAGCAGTTTTTCTTCCAATCTAGACCCCCCCTCCTCTTGGTGAGATAAATTTGGGCCACTTCGTATATTCTTTTCAAGTAACATGAGATTTTGCTGGACCCCCCCCCCCCCTTTTGAGATCATGTAATTAATGCATGCCCCCTTAACAGCTAACGTGAGAAGCGTCGACTGGCAGGCATAAGTGCTATTGGATTTGTACTTTCGTCGATCTCTCCTGGTATGGAGAGATGGGATGGATGATATGATTATTATTGTAACTGGCAGTTGTGAATAATAATACCACATCGTGGTTTCTACCACTCATCTATATATTTTATATATATATAATATTATAAAGGCGAAAGTTTGTATGGATGTATAGATGTATGGATGTATGTTTGTTACTCTTTCACGCAAAATATTCTGAATGGACTTTAAAAATTCTTTCACTGATAGAAAGCTACATTATTTGCGAGTAATATAGGCTGTATATAATGTTAAGCTCGGGCGCTATGAAATTATTTATCATACGTTTTCTGTCCCTAACAAAATCGAGTTATTGCAAACGTCAGAAGAAAGCAAAACAAATTGTTGCCTTGGAAACAATATATATATATTTTTTTAATTATGTCATTCACCTTAAAAAGAGTGCTTTGTTAGCGTAATTGTTTATCTATCTCTAAAAATGAATCGAGGAAATGTATGTATTCACACAACTGCACCAAATTGGATAATTATTTTTTTGTTCATTATTTTGTGTAAAACTAGTGTTGAGCTCTGGCATTATGAAATTTGCAACTAAATCGAGTTATTGCAAACGTCAGAAGAAAGCAAAACAAATTAATTAGGCAATTCACCCTAAAAAGAGTGCTTTGTTGGCATCGTAGTTTATCTATCTCTAAAAATGAATAGCCGAAATTTATGTACGCTCATAACTTCCGAACGACTTCACCAAATTGGATAATTCTTTTTTTTTTGTTCGTTATTTTGTACAAAACTACTGTTGAGCTCAGGCATTATGAAATTTGCTTTAAAAAATTGTAATATGTGGCACGCGAGCAGTTTGAAAACTGAATGTACCGGGAATGAATGTGTGGAATGCGAGAGGTGTGGAGGGTGTGGTGAAGGGGGAGGGGGAGGAGGGTGGGGTGGAGGGGGTTGTGGGAGCGAGACAATTAATGCTCAGGGAAGCTGTTCGGAAGTTCAACCTGTGTAAATGCACATGTGACCGTAAATTTGCAGTAAGATGACTCCTGTCAACGATCCTGGTACTGTCAAATTTATGCGATTTTGTCAATAAAGACGAAAAGGCCCAAATAAAGTGTTGAAATAGAATTTGGCTTTAATTAAACATTTCTCCATGTGCTTTTGTGCCGTCAAAGATGAAAATTAATGGAGTTATTTCATTTTATCTGAATGACAGCAACCGACTTCGAATTCAAATACGTAATGTTAAAAACAGAAATATTGAGATTAGAAAGGATTGGACCGATGATTGAATAGAAGGATGCTCATTTTCAGAAAACTTAAATAAGTGGAAATAAATAATACTTAGTATTTTTATAGGGAAAAAATCCTACAAAAACGACTGTCTTTTAATTTTTGACATTTCGCAATGACACGTTTTGGTACTATTTCTTGCAGCAAGTCTCTCAGCTTATCAAACTGATTTTATAAGCTGTGAGAAGGCTGGAAATTTGTGCAGACGCGATTAGACCTGTCAAAAAACTTCAGAAAAAACAAGTTCTGTAACTTGCTATAAAGTACGTTAGGTGAATTTTGGTGTCGTTTATATTCGTAAATCGTTTACGTGAGCGATTTATGGGAAAAACTTACGAGTGTAAAGCTAGCCTTTGATATATTAAGTATTAAAGTATATTAAAATGTTTTGATAGATAATGTTTTATTTAACCTGATGGATGTGGATGTGGCATATGTGATGCACTTCACTAAAACACATACTTTAAAAGCAAATTGTGCCGCATGATGAGATATATTACGTTAAAAAGATTAGTGTTGTAAAGAACAACAATCATACAGCCTTACTAAAAAAAAACCACAGCGCGACCGATTAACTGTGTTATTGCAATAACATAAATAGAGCTCGTATACACTAAAAGACGTTTTATTACCAATAACGTTTCTTTCGTGGTCACGCTGTTAAAACGCATTGAAGATGTGACAACGTTGTATATGGTTTTAATTTACTAGGAAACAATGTTGTTTTAATTCTTCTCCGCTAGGGGCATTATTGGTGCACCTGTGCATATCGGCCCGCGATGACAAAACAGTTCGGTGTGTTTATGGCGGGATATGGAAAATTTTGTTAGTGCCTAAATGTTGTGATTTTACTAAATAATTTCTATTGTAGTGACGAATTTACTCTTCTGTTCACATAATTGATATATTTACCATATTATTTGTGTGGTTTACATCAGTTTAATCAAGTTATTGTACAAACGCCGTACTTTCAAAGTTGAACTGTCAGAATATTGTTTTTTATAGGTTACTTAAGATAAAATTTTCATTTTAAGATCTTTATTTTAAGAGAATTTGTTAAAAGTGATAATTTTTTATAATATTAAAATCTAATACATGTGTTCGTAAACGTATCAAAAAAATTAACGTCTTTAGAGATGCAAGAAATCTGTTTTAAATTTCGGTATTATTTCTAAGTTATTTTTTTGGCAATAAAAAAAACTTTGAAATTTTTTATTATTTTTTTATTGTATACACGATAAAAAAGTGAGGTGATAGTTTCCTTCCAAATTTATTACATAAAAGGACTGTGTTTTTTAAATTTTGATTTTATTTAAATTTCTCTACATTTTGGTCAAAAATGTTGTGGAAGGAAATTTTTTTCCATGTTTTTCCGAGTTTGAATCATAAAATATGGCAGTTTTTGAAAGCTGAAGTGTATTTCAAATACTCAAATCTAAAAGGTAATTTTATCTAGTTTTCATAAATGGTATTTGTTTTTACGACACCTTCAAAAATAAGAAATATATAGAACATTCAAAATACTATGGAAAAATTACAAATATCGTTCGGACATCAATGGTTAAAACAGAGATAAACTACCCCCTCAGGCCGTGGAAACCATGTGTATTTCTTTCAAAGAACAAATTTTTAATTAGTAATGTTTTCACATCCGCTGCTGTTTGTCAATTGAATAAAATTTTCACTGGGTTTTTTAGTAAGGCTGTTAATGTTTAACCTTTACAATGCTGACGTCACAATGTTTTGACAAAAAGTTTTAGGAAACTTTTTGGATCACATGCAACATTCGCCTCCGGGGATAACTATGTAGTTAATTTTATTTTGGTATGTACTACACTTTGTAGGTTCTGTATATTTAGTTTGCTAGTTGCTTTTTGAATAAGAGTATTTTCTGCCTTTTCATACAATAAGGAACTCCAGTGAAAAATATAATGGCTTTAAAAACATATGCTTTCATAGACCAATAAACGCTGATCCTGAATATATAAGTTTTATTTAATAATATTAAACGTAGAGTTTAAAAAAAATTATTAATAAGTAACTCTAGTTGTTGTGTTTATTGAAACATTATTTAGGCCTAAATAATTCAGTTTCAAAAATAAAGGTATCTCTTATTAGTTTTATCTCTATTATTGAAAATATTCAAAAACTACTGCACAAAAAAAATAGTAATGCGACTCTAGGGAGAATACCTCGAACTCTGAATTTCAAAATGGCGCTGGTTGAGCAACTGATTGCCCGATCTTATAGTAACTTTTCGGGACTGATGACTCACACGATTCACTATACATACGGTGGTTTTCGGGGGATTTTGAAAAATTAAAACTTTGACAATTATTTTAACTATTAAAACTAACTCTAAAAATAAATATGTAGTTATTTTAGTTAAAGGTCATTATTCATTTAAAAAAATGGACTGGAGTTCCTTATTGGGTTTTCTTTTCACTTTGGTTAATTATTAATTTTTTTTTTCAGATGTTTCGCAAGCCGGTTTCGTAGTAGCTTCATTAAAGCAGTATGAAGAATTGCCAGCTAGAAAATGGGATATTATTGTGGTAGATAATCTTGACCCACTGATGGCACTAGAACATGTATCTGCTGCCAAGCCTAGTTTTAAACTGTGGCTTACCAGTGCTAATTTACAAGTAAGTGGACTTTTGTCTTGTAACTATTATCACTTTAGCAATACATTATTGTAGTCATCATTTTAGATTTTTGAATGTTCTTTTTTTTATAAAGTTATTCCATAAAATATTATGTAATTACAGTCTAAGAGCCGACGAAATTAAACCTGTAATGATAGGTCTCCCAAAATTCATACACAAAAATCGTCAGGTCATCCATAGTGGTACACAAAATGGCCGTGCTGCCATGTCTGGGACCGGTCAAGGCTAAAAAAAAAAAATATTTTTCAAGACTTTTGTAATGATAAGTCTCCCGTATTCTGATTGTTCCTCGAGACAGGGAAGGGGTAGGACTATACGAAAAGGCAGTGCTGCCCGTCCCCCTGATGGGCCGTCTCAGTAGCTGCCGAGAAATAAGAGACGAGGTGTCTACTCATCGGTTCTCCTCAAAAAACCAAAACTTATATAGCTACCTGGGTACGAGTTGTATCTTATGTAACCAAAGACATAAGAAAGTATTAAAAAAAACACAATTTAAACGGCTGAAAAATCTAAAAATATCGCATAAAACATGCGATTTCATTTATTTAATCAATCAACGATGCGTAAAATTCATTGTTCGTGATAGTGGAAGGCGTATTTCAATAATACAAATCGAAAACAACCGGGTGATCAAATTCATTGTTCGTTATAGCGGAGGGCGACTTTCAAACGCTGCTGCCGCCATGTTCTCCACTGTTTGGAAACGGCAGCAGTGGTTTTTCTTACACAAAATTTGATGATCTTTCAGATAAGCTTTGGTTTTTTGAGGAGACCGATGAGTACAGATACCTCGTACGAGGTGTCTCTTATTTCTTGGCAGCAACTGAGACGGCCCATCAGGGGGACGGTCAGCACTGCCTTTTAGTATAGTCCTACCCCTCCCCTGTTTCGAGGAACAATCAGAATACGGGAGACTTATCATTACAGAAGTCTTGAAAAATGATTTTTTTCAAAAAAAAATTTTTCGCGTTGTTCGGTCCCCACGGCCACTTTGTGTACCCCTATGAATGACCTGACGATTTTTGTGTATGAACTTTGGGAGACCTATCATTACAGGTTTAATGTCGTCGGCTCTCCTACCATTATGATCCTACCATCATTATTTGTCAATTTTTATAAGAACAACTCTCTTTTTACTTTTGAAGGTTATTCCCATCAATGTAATACATCATTGAAGAAGAAGATAACACTAATAATTTAAATGAAAATATGAAAGAGAACAAGTCACAGAAAAATACCTGGAACGTTTCGGTGAGACCCAAACGGTTGCACTGGACATTTCCAAGGCCTTTGACCGGGTTTGGCACTGAGGACTTGTCAACAAACTGCCTTCTTACTGACTTCCCGCATCCTTGTGTACGTGGATTGCCGACTTCTTGAGGGAGAGGTCGATTCAGACGGTAGCCGATGGTTTTACCTCTTCCTGACACTCGATAAATGCTGGCGTCCCGCAGGGATCGGTTCTGTCTCTGACTATGTTTTTGTTGCACATCAACAATAGCTTGGGCCGAATTTTTTTGCTTCCGAATTCCTTTTGGCGCTAGTAATAAAAAGTTGTCTTTGTATCTAAAACATCAAAAAAATTTAATTTAAAAAAAATCAAAATATATCCTAAGGCTCCGGGAGTCCTTTGAAGTTTTAAAAAATATCGAAATATTTCCTTTTTTTCAGCCTTTGCAAACAAATATTCTGAAATAGTTTAAAGATGTATATTTATGAGATCTTGTTAAATAAAGTCTATAGCTTCGGTTCATATAACTACCATCTGCTATTTTTAATTTGAGAAAAAAAAAGCTTTAGAATTTGTAGACACTTTGTATCATTGTCTATCATTATCTTCCACGTTAACATCAAAATAATCTTCTCCTGGCGCAAGTCGGCTACGTTAGACTAATAACACCGCCTTTCCGACAACAAGCAATTCTCCGTCTTTTACAGTTCTCTCCAAGATCTGTGACAGGTTCAGTATATTGGATAAAGCTGGAGCAGCAATGGCTTCTGCCGTCTTAAATGATTTCAAAATAACTACGCAGGATAATAATAATAAAGTAATAGAAGTAGAATAATAGTAATAGTACCAGATCTGTACTCGTCAAAGTTAGGGCATAAAGTAAGTGGATTATCTTTTGATGGTCGAAAGGACAAAACCTTAGCTAATATAAAAAAAGGTACAAATACTATAAAAGCACAGTACTTGAAGAACACGTATCGATAATCTTGGAACCAGGATCTTTCTTGACGCATATTATGCCTAGGTCAGGCACTGCCGTAAACATAGCCGAACCAATAATGGAATATTTCGCTCTTCAAAACATTTCACTCTACCATTTAAAAGCAATTGGGTGTGATGGCACAAATTTTAATACGGGAAAACTGGTGCTGTGATTCGAACGATGAAGAAACACTTGAATGTACCGGTACAGTTGCTGATCTACGCCTTTCGATTGTGAAGTCGGATGGTACAACCACTGGACCTCGAAGTTGATGTTGAGTATTCAACATCAAAATTTAAGCACCGATCAAAAAAACTTGTTTGATATTTTCAAAGTAGTTTCCAGCGGACGTTGTCATCCTGATATTGTCAGAAAACCCAGGAGTGATTACTACAGCGAGTCGAATCCCACGACTATATATTGGAAGCACAACGCCATCTGAAAATGTTGTTATGTTAGCCACGTGTATCACGAGGGCATACGTTCCTATGTGGTTTGATATCAAACTACATGGGTCTTGCAAAAAGATGCAAAGTATGTTTTTAGCATGATTAAAGTAATAATTAATCCCGCGATACAGTGAAAGCCTTACTTCGCTCATCCTGAAAATTTACTCTTGTCAATGATAACCAATGAATCACCTACCATTAAAGAACTTGGAATAAGGCATTTATTGAAAGCCAGAGAGTTATCTGGACAGAAAACCGAACATTTAAAGTAACCACTGAAGTGTAACCAGTAAGAATTTTAATGCACAATCCTACTTTTAAATGATATTTTGGCGAGATATGCCAATTACTTATCCTCCCATTTTGGAAGATGTTACGGAAGAAGAATTAGAAGAACTTAACCTAACTTCAGAAATCAGCTCTATTTTTATCGACTTTGACAGGTTCCCCTGTCTTACACAATCTGTAAAACTTTGTGTAAAGTTGTGACTGAAATATTGTCGAAAGTATGTGGCAAGAAGAACAGGGAAGTCCTTATTACTACAACAATAAACTCTAGGAAAAATATGCCGAAAATTGTAACAAACGTGATTTTCAACCGAAATAATTGATCACATTTAATTCTTCATGATTAATGTAATAATTATGATTGTAATTTTTAATGTTGTAACTGCTTTAATAGTAAATAAATTGTTATCTAGAATTTTGTAATTGTAACTCTTTCGTTTCCTTACTACTTGGGAATAATTCACAAAAATATTTTTTAATCATTTTTCGATCGCTTCGGGGAACCTAAAAACGATAATATTATTTTATTTTTTTTAGTTTTTATTAACACTAAAGACCTTAGACAACTTTTTATCACTAGCGCTCAAGGAAATAAAGCCTTTTTTTTTCGCCATACAATTGCGGCCCACACTAATCAACAACCTTTTGTCATGTGCACCAATTCATTGTTATGCGGATGACAGTACAGTTCATGATAGCTTTTTGTTTGACAAGCGCCAAAGGGCTCACAAACTCCAACAGCTCGTAGGGCTTTGAAGCAAAGAATGGACGGTTACCTCGAGAGTGTTTTCTCTTGGGGTAAAAATAATCTCGTTGAATTTAATGTTTCAAAGACCCAATCTTGTCTGATTACGTCTAAAAGGGATCGAAATGAAAATCTAGTCTCTTTCAACGGAAGCAATCTTCCGAACAGGCCCTCCATTGATATGCTTGGTGTAACCCTAAGTGACCAGCTCAGGTATGGGGGCTCCATCGAAGCCAGAGTAAAGTTAGCCTCCCAAAAACTGGGCATACTGTACAGGGCCCGCAGATACTTTAATAGTACACAACTGCTAACCCTGTACAAATCACAAGTGCGCCCCACGGTTGAATTTGGCAGCCACCTCTGGTCTGGAGCTCCAAAATACCTAAAAAATACCCTCGACTCTGCAAAACGGGTGGTCCGTTTGATAGATTCTCCCATCTTAACAGATGGATTGCAATCTTTAGAGCACAGGCGTCAGGTGGGAATGCTATCCTTGTTCTACCGGTATTACAATGGAAGATGCTCCGAGGAACTAGCATCATTGACCCCTTCGGCACCGGTGCATAGTCGGGAAACACGCCAAACGCGTGCCCAACATTTGTACACGGTTGACATTTGTCACATGAGAATGGGTCGTTTCTTCGACTCGTTCTTGTGTTCAACAGCTCGGCTGTGAAATGATTTGCCGGCCTCTGTGTTTCCTCCTTCCTACAACATGGGTCTCTTCAAGACCAATGTTCATTCCTTCCTCTCCTCAATAAGACCCTCCACACAGCATCCCACATGACATAGGCCCTGAGGGAAATTATTTTCCTCAGGGCCTCCTGTGTGGAGTTAAAAAAAAAAAAAAAAAAGATAACGGTCGCAACTGGGACTCGAACCCAGAACCTTTCACCTTACGGAAATCTCAATGAAAAAGGTAGTTGCCAATAAATAATATGGAAAAAAAATTGTCACAGATAATATTGTAAATTCTGAAATTTCAAATATGAGATTAACAAAAAATTGACGGTTTAATAAGAGGCGGCAGTGGCCAAATTGGATAAGGCGTTCGTCCCAAGAGGTTCTGGTTTCGAGTCTTAGTTGCAACCGTTATCTTTTTATTTTTCTGTGTCTTCTTCTCTTTCATATTTTCGTTTAGATTATTAGTGTTATCTTCTTCTTCAATGATAAATTATCATGTCTCTTTTCTCATCTAGGCTGATAAAAAGAAGCTGTACAAATCTCTCGATTGGGTGTCTGGCAATAGAGTTGGCAATCAGAAGGATTTTGAAACAACATTTTCATCAAATCATAATGGAGACTTGTCAGATCTGTGGAAAATATGGCAATGTCTACAGGTTATGTGTAGAAGGTGGCTGCTGAGGAGGACTGCAGCATCCGTCGCCAGCCAACTTCCAATAAAGACAGATGTAAGTATCTACAACTGATTTATGTAACTCACGAAAACCTTATTTCTGCATTCTTCTCCGTCTCCTATGGAAGGTCGCCTATCATTAGGGCAATCCATAAATAATTCAAATGAGGGAGATGGGAACCGTGCGCACAAAAGTTTCACCAGCGTAGTTCATGTCAGCGCCCCCCTTTTTTTCACCAAAGGCCAACTTGCATTGGCTCCACTGCTTTATAGTCTGAGCAGTTTAGTCATAGCTTGGCACAGTATATGTCGGTACGCTTTCATGCCGTATATAACTCCTTCCATGCCTTTTCGAGGAGGTTGCATATTGTCTTCCACATCACAATCCCACAGTCATACCTTGGGTTGTCTTTCTACATCTTTGCCAATTTTAGAAAGTCTCGCCAAGTCTGTACTGTTAGTTTAGTTACTGCCTGCTGCCATTGATTTTATGACAGAGTTGCCTTCTAGCTAGGTTATTTTCTGGGACTAGGGAGACCCATCTCCCCATTACCCAGATGGCTACCCTCCCCTAATTTAGATGACTGGTCTAAAAATTACTAAGATTGTGTAATACATATGTACTATGTTTTAAAATAGGAGACCAAATTTGTCCCAGCTGACATGGGGGTCTCACATAAATTGCTGTATCTCCCTTATAGTCCAGTAACTTTATACATTACAGTATGCGTTAAATCCGGTAGTTCTGATTTTTTGCAGACTTGTTTATGATGTTGGCCTAATGAATAATCCAAGTTTTTGACCTCGAGCGCCAAACACAACTTTGTCAAAAATCGATAAAACTGCGAAAATATTGTTATTTTTTCAAATTTTGGCGATTATAACCCAAAAGGACTAGTTTTTGAAAAACTTTTTTTATGACGTTTTTAAAGTAGACTAAATTTGCTACAATATGATACTAGAACTGTCTCTGTAGACCCAACAGTTTCCGAGATTAAGCCTTTCAAAGTTTGTGACCTCGAGCACAAACCGCAAAAAAATCGTTTTTTTTTTTTCATATTTCGGCGATTATAACCCTAAAGGAGTAGTTTTTGAAAAAACTTTCTTTGGACGTTTGTAAAGTAGACTAAATTTGCCACAATATGATACTAGAACTGTCTCTGTAGACCAAACAGTTTCCTAGATTAAGCCTTTCAAAGTTTATAATTGTTTTCGAACTTCGCAATTTTTTTGCAATTCTGTCATTCTGAATGAATTCTGACCCTGATTATACTATCGAAGCCCTGTACTTTTATGTTGGGATGATGATGTTTAAGCTAAGCTACGAATAATGAAGTATCTTAATTTTAATATATAAAACAAAGTCGGGTTAGTTACACTATTTATAACTCGAGAACGGCTGGGCTGATTTTGATGATCTTTGATTTGTTGGATTTGTCTCCGCCCCGGATAGGATAATAACTATTAAAACATCACAAAAGTTAACGAAAAAGAAAGTTATGAAGAAAACTCATTTCCCCATACATTTTGTATGGAACGAATTCTTCTATTTTGAAAGAACTGCAGCAATATTGTGAGGGGTATAATATTGAACTGTGCATGAATTCCAAACATTCAAAAACGTCAAATGTCAATGCGTTGATTGTTGTGCATTTGTTTTTAATCATATAATGCTGCCCTTCTTTCTTACACACTCAATGTCAATAGTCGAAAATGAGACAAATGGTGAACGTATGTCTGCACACCTCCAAAGGAAAAATACAATAATTATAATAAATCTCTGAAATGAAACGCATTTTTTTTACATAAGCTCCACACAGGAGGCCCTGAGGAAAATAATTTCTCTCAGGACCTATGTCATCTTAGGGGATGCTGTGTGGAGGATCTTTTTAAGGAATGGGGAGGATAGAAAGTTCTGGGAAGGAAAAAGGTATGAGGGGTGGGTAGGAATCTGGGGGTCAGTGTGTCCGGGAGTGACGGACGTATGAATCCATCCCTCCAACTGTGGTGCAAGGCAATGGGTCGAGAGAGTCCGGCTGGAAAGGTCAAAAGGCCTCCCTCAACCAGTCTCTCTCGATCCGGCCCGCCACGCAGCAGGTGGGCAGACGCATCCGCCGCCAAGACCCGGACAAACCTCACCCCGTAGCGAACCACTTAAGGTGCGATTCCTAAGGGTGACCTATGGGTGATGTATGACAGAGGTGTTGGTTATCCAATAAATGGTTCCCGGTTCACAAATTATCGTAATTAAGTGGAAAAATAAGAAAATCGCAAAAAATATAAATCCATACACAATGCCATCTCTGATACTGACAAAATCAAAACACGGACAGTTGTGCATTGATGATTGCTTCATTGTGTAATTTTTGACTTAATAAAAAAACTGAATTTAATTCAACAGTTATTGATTCTGAGGCGGTACGAAGTTCGTCGGGTCAGCTAGTAGAAGATAAAAAACAAAGTTTCACTCAACAACAACAATAATTTTGCTAAGTCGCAAATTTCGTTAACTCCAGTTTCTGAAGAAACATAACATTAAATAGTGTACAATTCGAAACAAATTAGTTACTGAGGTCCAGTGTTTTTCAAGGGCTATCATCCGGTGTATTTGTCTCCCGATATTCTACCGGGAAACGCTCGTAAAGTGATTTTATTTTTGTCTAAAAAATTGACACATAAACTATCTATGATTTTACCTATCACCTATTAAAGTGAGTTAAATAAACAAATAGACAATCCGTGAAAAATCTTGCAACAAGTGAATTTTAAACAAAATTTGAATTGTGAATTTGTACAATAAAATAGTGTTTGAGTTAAAAAAAAAAAAACAGTTAAAATACTCCTAAGTTCATCTCGTTGACAATTGCTTAATATGGAATTTAATGTCAATGACGTCAATCAGTGAATTGGCGTAGGTGTTAAGTGCTTGGCTCACTTTCGGCCAGTATCTTCGGACAGTGTTCAATCCTCAGACATACCATAATCTTTTTTATTTTATCAATTTACTTATAAAATAACTGTCCATAGATGGCGGTAAATAATCATATAAATTAAACCACAAATTCATTTAATCGAGTTACATTACTAAGCAATAGATGGCAGTAACACAAGAATATATAAATTAAATAAATATATAAATTAAATAAATAATTAATAAAAACTGAATTTAGATAAAACCACATAATCCAATAAGAAAAAAAAATTATAAAAAATTATTTAATAAACATAAAATTAAAAATTAATCTAAAATAACTTACACTAATCATGTCAACTAGAGGCAAAAGTGCAATGGAGCTTGAAGACAAAAATATGGAAAAAATTATCCAACATATAGACAAGAAAATGGATATTATGAAAAAAGAAATTATAACAAAAATGGAATTATTTAAGGAAGAAACGCAAAAAAGCATGGAATTCGTCAGCAAACAATACGATGACTTAATAAAAAAAATCGACCAAACCATAATCCAAAATCAAAAGATTGAAACCGAAATCGAAACATTAAAAAAGGAACACCAAGACCTCAAAAAAACAGTGGAGTACCTTGAGAATAAAACTGATCATCAGGAGTACGAATCTAATTCTACCAACTTAGAAATACGCAACTTACCGGAAAATCCCCAGGAAAATCTAGCAAACGTATTCCACAACCTATCCACAAACATCATTAAAACAGTTCTTCAACCCGAAGATGTATTCTCCATAGTACGGGTGGGAGGTAAAAACCGCTCCGATGAAACCCATAAAAAACCAAGAGACGTACGTATCACCCTCAGTTCTAAACTGATGCGTGATTTATTTTTGGCGAAACTTAAAGATCATATTAAATCCAAAGGACGAATTACTACTTCTTCATTAGGACTACCGAATGCTCAAATGGGCATGCCCATCTATATTTCTGACCATCTGACTTCTAGAAAAAAATTCCTCTTAGCCCAAACTAAGAAACAGGCGAAACTAAAAAATTACAAGTTTATTTGGACGAAAAATGGTCAGGTGCTTGTTCGTAAGTCTGAAGACTCCAAAATCCTTACAATCTCCTATGAATCGGACATTAAAAAAATGTGACTCGAGGCTAACAAAAAAATTCCATTATTAAATCAGCTTACCTATATTACTAATTTAATAATTCTCATTTATATTTTTTTCACTGTCACTTTTTCTCTCATTATAAATCAATTTATTATAAATCAATATATTATTATTACTAATCACATTAACTATATCAACGCACTTCAAATATGTATCCTACCTAACTCCATAATTACCATTTATCAACAATCTACCATTACAATCTACCACAAGATTCTATTGTACTTAACTATCTTCACTTGCTCACTTATCACCATTATTTTAATCTATCCAATTATTAAATCAAACTCAACTTACTTAATTATTTTAAATTATTTAATTGTTTTATCTTGTTTAATATACATGATACACTCAATTGTTTTAAATCTCCTAATTATTCTAAATTATCAAAATATTCATTTCTACTTAACTTTTCTCATTTATACATTTATTTCCACTGATTTAATCTATTCAATTATTACATTTAAATCAACTTATTTAATTATTTTTAATTCTTTAATTATTTTAACTAACCTGACATATGTGATGCATTTGATTGTTATAAATTATCTAATTGTTCTAATATATCCAAATATTCCTTTCTACTTAACTCTTCTCATTTATTCATTCATTTCCACTATTTTAACATGTCCAATTAATATATTAAACTCAATGTACTTAATTATTTTTAATTATTTCATTATCTTAACAAAATATACATGTGTGATACCTTCGATTGTTTTAAATTATCTAATCATTCTAAATTATCAAAATATTCCACTCTACTTAACTGTTCTCGTTTATACATTTATTTCCACTATTTTAATCTATTCAATAATTATAGTTAACACAACTTATTCAAATATTTTTAATTATTTAATAATTTTAACTAATTTCATATATGTGATACATTCAATTGTTTTAAATTACCTAATTATTCTAATCTATCCAAATATTCCATTATACTTAACTTTTCGTATTTATTCATTCTTTTCCACTATTGTAATATATCCAATTATTATATTAAACTCAATGAACTTAATTATTTTTAATTATTTAATTATTTTATCAAACTATATACGTGTGATACATTCGATTGTTTTAAAGTATCCAATTATTCTAAATTATAAAAATATTTCACTCTACTTATCTGTTCTCTTTACATTTATTTCCACTATTTTAATCTATTCAATTATTATATTCAACTCAATTTATTTAACTAATTTGATACATGTGATACAATCGATTGTTTTAAATTATCTAATTATTCTAAATTATCAAAATATTCCACTCTACTTAAATGTTCTCTTTTACTCATTTATTTCCACAATTTTAATCTATCGAACTATTTTATTGTTCACAATTTACCCATTTACGTTTAATTATTTCATTACTATTAATATTTATATATGTGTAATATTTTCAATTGCTTCTAATTACCTAATTATTCTAAATTATTCAAAAATTCCATTCTTCTTAATTATTCTCATTTATGCATCTATATACACTATATTAATCTATCCAAATATTTTACAAAACTCAATTTACTTAATTTCTTTTAATTATTTTAATATTTTAACTAAATTGATACACGTGATACATTCGATTAATTGTAATTGTGCAATTATTTTAACAAAATTCTTTAATCATCTAATAATATTATCTAACTTAATTCAATTACCTCACTTAATTTGCCCAAATAATGTTATTGAAAAACTAAATCCTACTATTTTAATTCAATTCATAATATCTAACCACTTGATTCCTTCTATCCCCAGTGTTTTTATTCCTGCACTTCTTTTACTTATCTTAAACATTTTAATTTTGCTAAATCTCTTAAATGTGGTATATTTATTAATTTCTTCTCATCCCTTAGTAATTATTATACACTTATCTTTATTCCCTTTACTTCTCCAAATAAATAAATTCTTCTTTAATTCTCTTAACTATCCTAATCGCCTGAACTATTATCATAACAATTGTTTCAACCATTTCCAATGTATTTACAACTTAAATCGTGCTATCTGTTTTAATTATTTTTATTATCTCAATGCCTTTTATTTCTCGATGAATTTAAATTATTCTACTTTCATGTTTACTCACATTCTTCCTATTGTTCTAATCCTGTCAATTCATATAATCCACCCAATTTGTCTGTTCCTATTGATAATCTACTATGACTTTTACAATGACTTAAACGATCCTAATATACGCCTCTACATTCCACGAATTCGAATCCTTCTCACAACTAACTTTATTTTAACTCCCTACGTCCTTATGATTCCTCCGATACTCATGATTATAATTATTCCTTTAATCTTTTTGATTGTTTTACTTCGCTTAACTGTCTTAGTTCATACCATCTTGACAAAGCCCAATCTCATACTTTCAATACATTTAAATAAGCAAATGATCGTAGTTCTTCTAAGTGTACTTACTCGCTTTATTTCTGAAATCATTAGAGAAACTAAACATCTGCAAAAAAACATTAATTGCTACGGTTTTCCACTATCCTTACACATCCCCTTAACTTACAATGTTTCTGTTATATTCAAACCCCCACCATACTCAGTCGTTAAAAATGGATCCAAAAAACTCTATCGATAATTTTCTTAATATCACGGTTCAAACGACAAACGACATAAATGCATATAAAAAAATTATCTCAACACCTAAAGCACTAAAAATATTTGCCATGAACATCCGTAGCCTCAATAAAAACTTCGACAATTTACTTGTACTCCTAACTGACTTAGGAAATGAATTCGATATAATTGTTCTGTCAGAGTGCTGGATTAATGTAAATTATATCCCGAAGATAATCAACAACTACTCTGTGTATAATACAACTCGACACAGGTCCCAATCCGATGGGGTCATAGTTTATGTCAAATCCTACTTAAACCCTACAGTGTCTGAAACTACAGTTGACCATGCAAATTGCCTCAAAATCACAATTGACAACTTAAATGTCTTCGCCATATATCGCTCCCCTAAGTCCAATAATGTCTCCTCTTTTCTCTACTCGCTTGAAAAAAATATTGATGATACAACTAAGGATCTCATCATAATCGGTGATATCAACATAGACATTCTAAACGAAGCTAGCCCTCATACTACAAAATACCTAAACCTAATGGGTCTTCATGGCCTTATACCATACATCAACATACCTACCCGAGTCACACTCACTACTAAGACATGCATAGATCACATCATGGTCAGAACAAAGCGAATCGCTAAATCAATTGTATTTGAATCTTCGGTGACAGACCACTACTCAACCATCCTAGAAATACACAACTCAAAATCTCCCCCCCTTAAGTCTAGTAATCCTTCTCATAACATTGTAAATATGGATCATCTGATAAAGTCTGTAGAACAAGAAAAATGGGAGTCTACCCTACTCTCTGAAAATGTTGACACAGCTCTTGAAATGTTTTCTGCATCACTAACTGCCCACATTAACTACGCCTCTTTCCCCCCCAAAACAGCCTCCAACAAAAAAAAGAAGCTAAAACCTTGGATTACGAATGGCCTTATATTCTGCATACGTAAAAGAGACAGACTCCACAAACAAGCACTAAATAACCCAGATCCCCAATTCTTCCGTTTCTACAAAAAGTATCGTAATATTTGCAATAACCTGTTAATAATAACCAAACAAAAATACTATAAAAAAAAAATTGAAGATTCAGGATATGACAGTAAAGTAATCTGGAACGTAGTCAGTGACATCTCAGAAAATAAAAAAACTTCACTCAATATTCAATCACTAGTAATCAATGGGAAAAATATCCAAGTCCACGAAGACCCAAAAACCTTAGCCAATCACGCCAACCATTATTTTAGTAACATCGGAACGAACTTAGCCAACAAAATTCTTAAAGCCACAAATAAAACCCAAAACCTTCTAACTTCACGGGTAAGACTACAGAACTCTCTCCATCCCACACTTATCTTAGCCCCCACATCCACTAAAGAAATTTTTGACACAATACTTTCCATAAAAACAAATAGTGCTGCAGGTATTGACAACATTTCACCTTACATACTAAAACACATAGCTCACTTTATTACCACACCGTTAAAACATATTGTAAATCTAAGCTTCAATAGCGGCTCCTTCCCTATCCAACTAAAACATGCAACGGTTATCCCAATATATAAGAGTGGCGACAAAACAAATATCGAAAACTACAGACCCATTTCTTTGCTAAGTGTCTTATCAAAAATCATTGAAAAAATTGTTAAAAGTAGACTTATCTCCCATTTGGAAACCCAGAAGATTCTCTCGCCCAATCAGTTTGGTTTCCAAAAAAAAATTAGCACAGAATCTGCAATCTTAGATCTGACTGAGAACATCACAAATAGCCTGAATGAAGGCGATTCTTGTCTAGCCATATTCTTAGACTTAGCCAAAGCATTCGACACAGTTTCCCACCCTATACTACTGGAAAGACTATCTCAAATAGGCATCCGGGATTCAACTTTTAACTGGTTCTCCTCATACCTTACTGGTAGATCACAAACCGTGAAAATTAATAACGTAGCCGTAAGTAACCCTTTGCCAATACAATTTGGAGTCCCACAAGGAAGTGTTCTAGGCCCAATTTTATTCCTAATATACATCAATAAACTCTGTAACCTACCCATAACCGGAAAACTAATATCCTTTGCAGATGATACTGTGCTTATAGCTCGACATAAAAACTGGAAAGGAGCTTTCGACATAGCTCAATATGACATAGGCCTTGTAAAGAATTGGTTAGATGATAATCTCCTCACCCTCAATGCTGGTAAAACAAAATTTTTAACATTTAGTCTGTCTGCTGCTACCCAACCTACTAACAACCAGGAAATAACAATCCACTCTTGTCCAAAACCTTACTCTTCCTGTACTTGCCCAAATTTGGAAAAAGTCTCCCATATAAAATACCTGGGGGTCCTAATTGATCATCATCTACGTTGGAATCAGCATTTAGCCAGTCTAACCCCCCGAATTCGCAAGCTCTCCTATGTTTTTCGAAGTCTAAGAAATATCCTTACTCCTACAATACTAAAAAGAGTTTACTATGCTCTCTGCCAATCCCTATTAGTATATGGCATCATAATTTGGGGCGGCTGTGCTCATAAATTTATTGATCCCCTACAAAAAGCTCAAAAAACGATAATACGTGTTATCAACAAGCGACCGACAAGATACCCCTCCACTCGACTTTTCACTGAATATAATGTTCTAAACATACGGCAACTCCATCTAAAATTTACTTTAACGCATTTCATGTTCAAATATAAGAAAAAAACTCTCTTACATCATAACTACACGACCAGAACAATAACCAACCGACACTACAATGTACCGACACTACATACCACGTCAGCACAAAGACATTTCATATACCTAGCTCCTAAAATATTTAACCTTCTCCCTGAGAACTTAAAAACCGAAACCCAACCGCTCACCTTTAAAAAACATTTATCACAATGGATCCTTACAACTAGAAATGATGTTTAGAAACGATGTTCCTTTATTCCTTAATTCAACAAATAATTAAATTACTATTTCTTATATGTTATATTTTAATAACTATTATTATCAACTTATTATTACAATATTATTACTTATTTTTGTTATTATTATTAATTTATTAATTATTAATTGATAGTGGTTAATAATTATTAATTATTATTAATTAATTAAATATTATTATTAATTGTTATTACTTGTTCATTATTATTAATTAATTATTATTATTATAAAATTTTGCAATTTAATTTAATCTGTACAACTTCTAATTTTATTTATCAACTATTACAAATGTATAATTTCAAATCTGTAAACTTCACCCGCCATAACACAGGGATATCCCTAGCATGGCGGATGAAACACCACAAAAAAACAGCAATGTACAATATTCTTATAAATAAATAAATAAAAATAAATAAATAAAAAAAAAGTATTTTCTTTTTAATTTTTTTTATTTATTTAAAACAGATAAGTACAACAAAAGTTAATAAGTTTATTTGTTAGGAAACTGAGTAATATTCAAAATCAAAAAATTTAATTAATTTAGCCCTTTTGGAAGGTCCCGGTTGAGGTTCGTCCGTATCTGGATCGACGTATTGGGATGGCATATCCCCATCAGGAGATGGTGAAGAATCGTCGACGTCTTGTGCCCACAAGTCATCCTCCATTTCGACATCGGACAGATCGTCACTTTCTGGGATATCTATTACTTCAAGATCAGGTATATTGTCACAAGAGGCTCCGCTACAGTGCCTGCAGACTGATGAGCATTTTAATCCTGCCTTCCTGCAGCTGCACGCGTTCCCACAACCCTTCGTGCAGTCGCAAGAAATCATCCGCAAGAGGTGTTGTGGGGCTGCATCTCTGGTCATCATTTTGGGATTGAGGCCTTGTGGCGTGGATATCCACCCCCAGGAGAGAGGGTTCAGTGTGACTCCCAACCACGCCTAAACCTTTAAAAAGATTGTACATGAGAATAGAAAATAATGAATAATATGTAACTGATGCAAGGACAAATTTTTACCTGATGGTATGTCCGCAAGGAGTGAAATCGAGCAGTCTCGTGTAGGAGGTAACCTGGCTAGATTGAAGCTGGTTTTCGTTGCAACCCTGGCGAATAGTTGGTAACGCAGCTCGTCAAGGTTATGGGTGTTGGGGTTGCCTCCGTATAGAGCAATTATTAGACTCGTTCTGCTGCTGCTATATCATCAGGTGTAGAGTTGGTGTCGAGAAAAATCGCAGCTTGCTTTTCAACGTCCGGATTTTTTTCGACTATGGACATCATTTGTATCTTCCCTAAGCCAAAGAAGCAGGATGTCGAGTCTTGTGACTCTTGTGACACTAAAGGCATGGATGAACAGGAAAAGCTCTGTTTTCAAAGAGGATTTTGAAGAAGCGATGCTGGAATACATAACATCTGATTCCACATTTATTGTAAAAAATTTCACATTGGTTTAAGATCGCAGTAAGGATGATCAGCAAGTCAATGTCCTCACCAACGACTACCATTATATCATAGGTAGAGGCAGCAGTTACAGCTGTAGTGATGATGAGCCTATCAGCATCTTCCTCTGCTTGGAGTACTTGAATGTTGTGATTTCCCATTTTTGTTGTCAGCAGTTTTATGAAACGAATCTTGTTTTTGTTATTTGACAAGAATTTCTGTTGAGAAACCTGTGCCACTGTTTTCTCATCAACGATTATCTCTCGCGATGAGTGTAACTTGGCTCTTCGAAGACGCTCAGAGCTCTTTGTGTTTTTCTGTACAGTATCTACGCGGTAACCATCGAAAACTACTGCCACATTTGAGCCATAGTGAGCAGTAATGTACTGTATGTATCTGTCAGCTATCGCACCAAATGATGAGCTTCGAGGCCACATAACTTTGTGAAGTAGATGCCCTCCATCCACTACTACAAACTTCGTTAACCCTTGCTTCTCATTTAAGGTTACAGGTTCAAATACCGAATACAAGGTGGATTTTGTGCCCTTTCTCATCCCCTCTTCAGAGAATAATGACATTGAGATTGGTGACAGTTCGTAAGTGAAGAACTCTCGCAATTCTTCATCCGATTGTTTTAAGACACAACCTGTGAAACAGTGTTAGAGGATCAACAGTTACCTGTTTATTGCCAACAGTAATAGTTCGTACAGCTGAAGAAAGGAACACCACATTGTTTTTACATTTGAATTTCACTTCCTGGAAGTTCTGGCCAACCATCTTTAGCATCGATTCTCTCCAATTCTCTACGAGCCATGTGGCTGTTGACACTAGATTCTCCAACCAGGCCACTGCTGATGGACATAATGAAATCTGCTGTAAGGAATGGAGGGTGCTGTGCAAACCATCTATAGAGTTTTTCAGTATCTGATTCATCTCTGGTGACACGAGATGGTCGCATGTCAAAATGTTCTTAATTGAAACTTCATCCCGCTAGAGTTATTCGAGTGACGTCTAAAATATTGCAAAAAATTGCAAAGTTCGAAATTTTTTTTGAAAAGCTTAATCTCGGAAACTATCAGGTCTACAGAGACAATTCTAGTGTCATATTGTAGCAAATTTAGTCTACTTTAAAAACATCCTACAAAAGATTTTTCGAAAACTACTCCTTTAGGGTTATAATCGCCAAAATTTGAAAAAAACAATTTTTTCACGGTTTGCGCTCGAGGTCACAAATTTTGAAAGGCTTAATCTCGAAAACTATTGGGTCTACAGAGACAGTTCTAGTATCATATTGTAGAAAATTTAGTCTACTTTAAAAGCGTCATAAAAAAGTTTTTTCAAAAACTAGTCCTTTAGGGATTTAGCCAAAATTTGAAAAAATAACGATTTTTTCGCAGTTTTATCGATTTTTGACAAAGTTGCGTTCGGCGCTCGAGGTCAAAAACTTGGATTATTCATTAGGCCAACATCATAAACAAGTCTGCAAAAAATCAGAACTACCGTATTTAACGCATACTACCCCATACATTCAGGCGACAAAGTTACTGGACTATTACTATCACAGTGAGAAACATGATCTAAGTGGTGTTAGAAAGAAAAACACCAAGCTTTATATTCAAATCTAAAACATAACCACAAAAAAAGAAAAATGTTCACCTTTATGAAACCAAACTTTCGAATCGCAATTTAAAAAAAAAAATTGTAACTTGGAAAATAATTTTATTAATTATTTTTACATGGAATGACAAAAAAGGTTAAGAGTTAAGTTAGAGGTTACAATAATGTTTATAATACATTTTTATAATTCACATGTTTTTTTTTTCTTTATCAGTAATTTTAGTTAGGAAAAACGTAATGTAAGCAATTTTTAAGACCTTTTTATGTTTGCACGCAAAATTTTTATGTTTCAAAAATTATACATTTAATTCAAATTATAATATTTGAAAGCATATTTCATTACCTTTCGAAAACAGTTTTTAGTTTTTGGATATGTTCAGAAATATTTTGACCATCTGAGAAATACGGCAGATTTCTGAAGGAATAAAATCTTGTCAACAAAATTACTGTTAGGGTATTTTGCAGAAATTCAAATTAACTTTGTCGTCAAATGGCCAATAAGCGCATTTTGTTTTTTTTGTTATATTTTAAAGGTCCACGTTAACCACTAAGGCCTCAAGCCTACTTAGTCAGAAGGTCAAAATGCTTTGTATTAAAATACAAATAGATGAGATATTTCTAAACACATCTGAAAACTAATGCAATATGACTGTTTTTGAAAGGTAATGAAATATGCTTTCAAATTTTTTTATTTGAAAAAAAAATATTATTTTTGAAATATAGGGAGGGCCATAAACATTTGCACTTTTGAAATAATGATTAAAAAAAAACAGATTGTATTGAAATAAATTATTATTCATAAAAACAAAAATATCCTGGAAAATCATTTCGTAAAAATAATTTTGTCAAAATGGCCGCCATATCGCCGCTGGCATTCCTCAAATCAGGCCCTTGGATTTTCAAAAACTTTTCGACACAAATCTCGGGATGTGTTGACCATTTCTTGATGGATGTTCTCCTTTAATTGGTGTTTATTTGCTAGATAGACTCGACTTGTAAGATAATATATGTATTTACAAAAATACATCCCATTAAAAAAAATCTGTTGGGGTGAGATCCGGGCTGCGGGGAGGCCATGGAATAACTCCTCTGCGCAAGATCAGTTTGTTAGGGAAAATTTCTTTAACCAATTTATTTTGCTCCCTGTCCTGCCGGTTTCTTCGAAATTTTTAAACCATGATTTAATTAAATTAACACTTGGGCACTGATTATTACTCTATAATTGGTGATGCGAATGAAATAGATGGAATGCATCTTTGTTTCATAAAACAGAATAGAATTATTTTTTGATCGGAAATGAACAAATTAATTTTTTTTGTAAAAATGTTTTACCCAGAAAGCGCGTAGCTCTCCCGTAAAGTGATCCATTGTGACCTAAATTTCCAAGAAGTGAGAAGCCATGCATAAGTGACTGCTCTCCTCCCAAGTTCCGAATCCTCGCTAGCACAATTACAAAAGTGCAAATGTTTTTGGCCCACCCAATATATAAATTTTGAATGCAAAATTAAAAAGTTTTAAGACAGGCTTTGTGTTTTTTCTAACTAAAACTACTGACAACGAAAATAAAAATGCAAACATATATTGCTGGGCAAACGTATTATAAACGCTATCATCAACTCACTTTTTTGTCGTTTCATGTAAAAGTAATTACATAGTAAAAAATTCCCAAAGTTTCATAATTGCTTCCGGAAAGTTTGGATTCATAAAAGTGTACATTTTTATTGTTTTGTGGCTAACTCTTAGATTTGAATATAAAGCGTGGTGTTTTCTCTTTCTAAAGCGTCGATGACACTGAGCGAGTTTACAAGCTACTATCTACTAAGTTTAAAAGTGGGTAAATCGGCGAGTGAGATTGTCATGATGACACACAAAACTGTCCACTCGCTCAGTAGCATAGGAAACTGAGCTTGCCAGGGTCGTATTTACACTTTTCATTGGTGTAGGCCATTGCATTTGCGCCGCTCCTTCCTCCTTCTTAGAAGTTGCCACCTATCATAATCATTCACTTGTAGGCTTTTATTAGGTGACATACAATTTTTAAAATAAATATTCAAATATAGGTTAAGTAGGTAAAAATAAACGAATGAATTATTCACAAAGAAAAAGTAACATGAAACAAGAATTACAATTTTTTGCAGGATTTTTTATTTGACTAAATAGTTTATAATAGCTTCATAGTTTATAGTATTCAGTCAGCTTCTATGCATAGAAAAGCCAAAGAGTAAAGTTTTTCTTGCGATAATCAAGACCTTTGGTATTTCTTCACTCGCTAACTCCTTTCTCCAGGACAGTTTGTGGCTGCAGTGCAAAGTGCGACGTGGAGAGCTATATCCAAATTTGGGAAAACGTTGCACAGAGATTGTTTCCTCAAATACTTTCCTTAAAAAGATTCAGTAATGATTTAGATTCAGGTTTCTCTGCCGTCTTATTAGAGGAAATGTGACCTTGAAAGTGTACACATTCCTGAACTAAATCGTCTTCTAAATCATTGCATAATATTGAACAAGAGACTGAGCTTTTTCTGGGACTCTTTGTGTTGAAAGTTCACCCATTTTTTTTTAAATGATTTTTTTTCTTTGAAGTTTATGTACGCATTATGCATTCTCTCTAATTCAGCTCTCAGTTAGGAGGTTGTTTCAATATCTTCATTTGATCCTTCGTCTATACATTTTTTTCTCTTAGGCTGGGCGCATACACACGTTTTCCGTATTCGATTTCCGAATTCATTTTCCGTATTCGGACATCCGAATGCATGGAATCAGTAGAAAATACATTAACTGACGCACACGTTCGCTTTTTTTCCGAACGGAAATGCAAGCTGGCGCGTTCGGAGAAACCTACTGGAAAAAACCTAATGACGTCATGCGGAACGCAGCGCTTGCATACATTTTGTTTGTGCCGGCGCACACGTTCGGAAATTTCTATTCAGATTCAGTATCGCACCCGCACCGCGTGCATCGGACGTATTCTTTGTATTTGTTACGCATAGAATCGCAACACGATAATGTGTGAGGCAGAAACTTTCATTATTAATTCATTATTTTTCATCATTTCATTATTTTATTCTTCTTCATTATTAACAGAAATGCAATTGCTGATAAATCGTCGTCCTCCATCGTCGTGCGTTCACCTCGCTATCACTATCTGTACTGACGTGTATACATTCCGAATGAAGAAAAATGAACGTTTGCGCTAGTCTCACGGAATTCCAAATCAAAATTCCGCATTAGGAAATTGAATAAGGAAAACGTCTGTATGCGCCCAGCCTTAGGGTCGTCTAACTCTTAATGTCGCCCTGTTATTGCTAAAGTGCGCTCATTGCAATTGAACTTTCTTCGAAATAATCATAGTTTTCTTTCTCTGGTATAATAAACTCGAGAAGATATCCATAAAAATCAGATACCGGCAGTACATCAACAAATGAGCTCTGAATCTGAGCACTCTCTTTATTTATTTTTGCCAAAATATCATTCCAAAATACGATTAGTAACCAAATAAAGGTAGCCCACTGTCCAAGCATTTTTTTGTGAAATATCCATAATCGCACGACGCAATCCGCGATCCCGTACGGGATCACAGGTCTGAAGATTCCTTTGGAGGGAAATAGGTGTAGAGGCTTAAAAATTATTTTTTTCATAATCGCATAATTTGGGAGGCGGGAATGGGTACCGCCGCCCCGGGAACCTTTATTGGATAACCAACACCTCTGCCATAGGTCACCCCAAGTGGTTTGCTACGTTTGGTGATTTAGCAGGGGTGCCCGGGTTCATGGGGTGAGGTTTGTCTAGGTCTTGGAGGCGGATGACCAGGACACACCGAACCCCAGATTCCTACCCACCCCTTAAACCCTTTTCCTTCCCAGAATTCTCCTCTCCTTCCTTTCCTTAAAAAACCCTCTACACAGCATCCCCAAAGATGACATAGGCACTGAGGGAAATTATTTTCCTCATGGCCTCCTGGGTGGAGCTCATGTAAAAAAAAAAAAATCGACAGAACTATTCAAAAATATATCCTGAAAATTTTCAAACCAATATACCACGCCATTTTAAGGTTGAGTGAGTGTTCTTCGGTCGAACTACCACTATTTTACTGCCACTCTTATTTTCAAATGCATTTTTCTCAAAATTACTTTTTTCGAATTTGTGTAACCTCTAGCTCCTACAGTTTTTGATCAATCGTTATAAAACTCAGCACATAGTTTCATTATATAAATCCTAAACAATATCTTTATTTTTTATGGCACATAAAACGCACAAAAGAATGGTAAAAAATCATACTAAATTTTCACATTTCTCAAAAAAATATTAATTTTCGATTTTTTTGTAACGAGGAGGTTCAAATAGAAGAAACAGTTATAGAAAAAGTAAATTCTTTTGAAAAATTGAGTTCGGATGAAAATTGTGACCTCCAGGAGTTACACAAATTGTCCAGCCGGATGGCGACTTACAATGCGCGGCTGCTGATATCTCCATTATTTTTTTAGGAAAATATTTGAAAATACTGTTGTGTATGTGTGAAATGACCCCAAAGTATAAATAATATATATATATATATATTCCTTAAGTGTTAAAAAAATTCATGAAAATCACTAAAAATATGCCGTCCTACACCTATTTCCCCCTTTAAACGCTCGATCGGCGCATGCAATAAAGATGGACCACTGCCAAAGCATTTATGTGAAATATTCGCACTACAATCGCCCGTCCCGTAATGGACGGTTGGGCATTGAACCCGTACAGAACCCGTAAAGGTTTACAGATAGAAAACTCTATCTATCCACAGAGACTTTTTTTTTTATAACCGTATACAAACTTAACTGCTTACCAAAGCGAGCGAGTGCCGCCCCCTGAACTCTGTCGCCCCTAGGCCGCGGCCTATAAGGCCTTTTGACAAATCCAGGACTGGAGCGCCTAATCCATAACGACGCCTGCGTGAACTAATTCTGTCAGATGTTTGACAGTCAAAATCAGCTGTTAATTGGCACGAGTAAGCGTTTGGCTAGTAAAGTTGACGACCTTTCAACTTTTTTCATAGATTGTCAACAATCTGCTAGTTAGAAAGTAACACGATGACACTGAGCGAGTTTACTAACAGATAGTGAATTTCCCAGATAGTAGCTTGTAAACTCACTCAGTGTCATCGACGTTTCACCGTTTACATCATATTTCTAACCATTATGGTAAGAGACTCACAACGATTTCTATGAGTTGTTCTGAAAACTGAACAAATTAGCCTGGGGAGTTAAACCCAATTCTAGTTCCATTTCAGCTCTCTATCGAATTGACTTCTATTTGATTTATTGGTATTTCACCGTTTATTAATTTTGTTTTTCAGGATTACAAGAAATCTTTTGCAGAATGGATTGAAAAACTACATGACACTGAATTAAGTTTAAGCAATAAAGTCACAAATAATCAAGTATTGGTTTTAAAACAAAAACCTACTGTTTGTTTGGGTAAACTAGACAGTTCAATTACTTCAGTACAACAGCCAACAGTGACCGAAAAGAACCCTCCGGAAGACGAGTTGTCTCCTTCCATTCTAGATTTTATTCCAGCAGTGCCAGCAGATAAGGACGAATGCTTTAAAAGAAAGGGAAAGGATGATACTGGACTTAAGATAAAAAGAAGTAAGCCTGTATCAAATAATAACATTACTGTCAGTAATGATGATTCCCACAATCAATCAGTCAATGAAACTGCTGAATGTAAGGCAAAACAAGTTATAAAGGAAGAATGCTCAGCAATGCAAGACAATCATTCTACACCTGCAAACAAAATGAGTGACATTGCCACTAGAATTCAACCGAATACTGTTTCAGTCAAAATCGAAACAGATAATGGTACAAATTCAATGGATATTTCAGGTCCCGCACAAAGTAAAAACGATGCAAAGTTTTACCTTTTAGATTCTCTTTTTAGTGATAGCAATGTAAATATGAGAAAACATACAGAAGTCGTCGATGTAAAACAAGAGATGTGTGAAATAGGTGCGCCTTTTGATCAAAATAAATTTCTAAAGCTTTCGCTAGAAGACCATTCCACAAATGTCCAAGAGAAGGTAAAGTTTCAACTACTCAATGACTTCTTTTTTCAACCTCGAAATATTCATAAATAATTAAGTTAGGTTTATTGATTACAATTATTATTTATTCAATGTAGTTTTTACGGATATGGAATTGGCAGGTAATGGGGTCCTTGGCGATATATAAATTTGTATTTTTATATGCTAGTTTTGGCACTGAGTTAATTAAAACTACATGTGCATTTATCTACATTAAATTTATACAAGTATGTAGAACTTATTGCATTATTATTTAGTGTATATTTGGCTTTGTTATGTGCGCATATCATTTGTTTAAAAAATTCCTTGTACACTGTGTTTGATTTCTCCATTGCGGATAGTTTAACCTAATCAACGCGGCTGTTGTACGTCTGTCGACTCACACATGTTTACCCTTACGCGGGTGTCACATATATGACCCATTAAATTTCATTCAAACACATACATTGTGTCAAAATGTGCCGCGAGACAGGATGGATGGCGTTGAAAAAGCCATCGATGTAAAGATTTGAACAATCTACCCATTAGTTCAATTGTTTTCCTGAATAATTCTAAATGCAATGATACGAATAACAACTTAAGTAATTATTTAAGCAGGGTGACTTGATGTGATATAATATGTGCTGGTGGAAATTACGAATGCATAAGCCAGAAAATGCACCACTTCAACAGTAACTGTTATTGACAGTTTGTTCACCGTTGGTTCCGAACAGTACAGATAATGGAGTATTCCATATTCTAGCCTCCGCTATTTAGAATTTTTGTTTTTCTATTTGCCTTCCTAATATGTGTTCGTAATTATTGTCACAACATGTATCTTTTTTTGCTTATGTATTGTTTCTCTTCTGAAAACACTTCAGTATGTCATATCAAGTTTATACCGGTCACCTACATGCATGTTTTTTATTTGTTTTTTTGTATTTATTATTTTTTTTTTTTCAATCTATACATATAAAATAATTAAACAGCGATGAAATGTAAACATCAACTTTTAAAAAATATTTTCTTTTGTGGCACAATGCAATAAAAATTACCGATTAAAATAGTACATAATAATTTTAAATTATTGTTATATCTCTCCCTTTATGGTACAAAGTTTCGGATTAATTGGAAAAACTGATATAAAAAATTTATTCAAAATGGTCGTTCATTGTGCAATAATTATGATTTCTTAACAATTAATTTTTATTTATTGCGTTCTTTCTTGGGGCCGTCTGTTTCAACAGAAAGCTAAATTGTGTCCTAAAGTTAAATTTTAACTGTCACTTAAAGTAACGAGGACGTCAAATAGGACCACGCGCTATTTCAAGTGTATTTTCACTTAAGTAATAGTTGTCAATGTGGCCAGTCTAAAAAGCAGAATATTCCTCGGAATTATGTGACAAAATGCATCGAAATATTTTTTGATGCGGCAACACCATAAACTAAATCAGAACAACTGTCAAAATATCCGGTTGTATTTTGTTTCGCGTCGTAGGATCTGACGGCTTTGTTCCGACAAAAGTATTTGTATGAATATTTACAAATAAATGACGACCTATTAGAATACATATAATATACAATATGAATTTAATTTACTTTCCAGTAGTTGTGATATCTCCTTGAATTTGAAGTGTCGCATATTTTATGAGATCTTAAAGGCAGCTTCACTCGCTAATGTCGATATACGAAACGAGTCTAACCTACTACTTATGTTATATTTTTATAATGTTTATGATGCAAGAGGTATATTGATATGAAGATCTTGTAAAATTTGCTATACATCCATTAATAGAGCTTGTCTTTAAAAGGTAACGCTAAATATGTCGATATCTGAATTGACATGCGGTGCCGCGCCAAAAATTCGAGATCATCCCAGATAACCATATTATTGACGCGGGACGAAATGTTTTGGTTTTCGCTGCAAGACATATTGGATGAGTAATTCATCGTCATTATCATCCTCTTCTATAATATTTATCATGATTACTGATTAGTATATTAGTAATCAATGTTGAAGCACCCATTTCCGTACATTACTTTGACCAGAACTGTCAAATATGCCAATATGGCGGAGTAACTCTAGAGTAACTATCGGTTTTCGGAAAGTAAGTACAAAAGTTAAAAGTAACGTAAAACAATCAGTCAAATTGATTGAAAAACGCATTTTGCTGAAATTCAACTATAGTAACGGCGTTTTGTTTTACTTTTGCGAGCGTTGAAACAGACGACCTTTATTTATCACAATAATTATTCTCACAAATTAAATTAATTTATATATTTTTTATATTTATTAAAAAACATTGATACAATATGTACCTACTCTTATGAATTTGGCAAAATATTTTTCAGCGTTATATTTGCTTCTGTGGCTGGAATTTATTCACTTAATTTTTTATTTATTTAATGAAATATAATTATATTAAAAACATTCTGAATTGTAAAAAAGCATTGTTTGCTATTATTTACTGTCTTTATTAATTTGTGAATGTCATTTTTGTTGGTTTTAAACGGTGGATTTTTATGTTTAAAGTGTTATATATTTCATTTTATTTATATTACAATATGATGAATAAACAGTAATGCCAAGTTTTAGTGAAATCTTTTTTTCTTTTTAACCTTTTTACCGCCTTCCTGATTTTTATAGGATAAAGGTTATAAGCGGCACTTTTTATGATTCATACATATTCAATGAAAGTGAATGCACATATATGTATGCATTACTCTGATGGCATGGTTTATTCGCACTGTACCCGTAATGGCGAATAGATTAACACATTTAAAAAAAAAGATAAATATGAAATGTAAAAAAAAAAGTTGTGACCTCTCAATCCATAAACACTTTTTCTATAAATAAAAAACAGTCAAATATTATTAAAATAAATATGATATTTTCGTAATCTGACTTAGATTTCCAATTAATAAAATAGGTACATAATAATTTACATATTTGAATGCATTTAGGAACTTTTACCAAAATAGACCATGTTTAATTTATGTCACTATTACATATTATCAAATAAATACAGTGCTACACGTTTAAGTTGGTGGTGGCGTAAACATGAACTAATGCTATATCTTTATATATTATCGGGCGACCACACCTACTTTCGTTATGTCATAGATGTCAGTGACCTCCTTTTTTGCCAACTTATAAATGTAGCACTGTACTTGTAGTCCCGTTTTAACTTGAAAAAATTAACTTGGTAACCAAAAACATCTAGCCATAGTAGGCCCTGAGCCAAACGGCGCCTGGCGCTAGTAAAAATCTCAAGGGCGCTGTATTTGATGTTAGGTATTATTAGCACTTTGGCGCCTTGGCAAGTCGGCGCCCGGAGTGGTCTGCTCCAATTGCGCCGGCACAGTATCTAGCCCCGTTTTAGTCTAAAATGATTGACGAGGTTTTTCATGAAGTCCTGCCTGGTGTAGTCTGCCACCCGGGAGCACCAGTGGCTGAGTAGGGGCGGGCAGTCATAGACAATATCCTCTTTGTAATGAGTGTCTTTGTCCACCTGTCTTATTATGAAGTCAGCCTTTGAAGCAGCTTAAAACAAAGTAAATACATTGTTGAAACATTTCATCACAATAAGCCATTGAAATGATGAATGCCAATTTTTAAATTAAACAGTATTAATAGACCGGAGACTGTACAGTTGAAAATGAAGAATCCGGCTAAGCATGCAACTCTGATGCTGCGCCGTATGCAAAACCATCTTCGTACTTGAAGTTTTTTTAAAAAGCTACTTTTGTAATAGAACCAAATTCAAGCAAATAGCCAGTAATACCAAAGGATGGCTCCACTTACGTTACCAGACCACATGAGGACCTGCCGCTGGCAAGTATAAATACTACGGATTTGTAATTTTGAGTATCCCTCTGGATATGGAGAGATTGATGGTAACATGATTATCATTGTAACTGGCAGTTGTGAATAATAGTACCGCGCGGCTATATATTACATATGACGTCATTGCTTGACACAGTTACTTTGTCCCGGTGACTAGCTGTCACTGGATCACAGTGGATCCGAGGAACCGGCTATTTTTGGAACGAGGTCCTATCGAATTTATAAAATGGTCACCAACACTCAAACTGGGCGAAGCCGAACCAAAAGCCGCCTGCAGGGCCTACCAGCAAAAACCTGCAGAGTGAGTTTTTAACTGCTAGTGTTCTATTATTTTGACTATGAAATAAACTGCTATTCCTGATTTCATAGTCAATATTTCGGTGGCCAGAGTATATGTTTAATTTATGAAGTCTAAATCTTTTCATATGCCTGGTTTTTTTTTATTAAATACTAGCTGGTACCCGGCATGCGTTGCTATACCATTCAAAGAAATAAATTGATTCTCCCTTCATGTCCTTTCCCTTGCATCCCCGTTCCCTTCCACCTTCCCCATATTCCCCCTCCCTCGTGTCTTCCCTCTCCGCAAACCCCATCTTCCCCCTGCCTTTCCTCCCTGCCGCTAAAATATATGAAATACACACATTTTCATTTATACAAATTTCATAACACCAGAGCTTACCATTATATACAGCCTATGTTACTCGCTGATAATGTTGCTTTCTATTGGTGAAAGAATTTTTCAAATCGGTTCCGTAGTTTCGGAGCCTATTCAATGCAAACAAACAATCGAATCTTTCCTCTTTATGGTATTGGTAGATAAATGGCTAAAAAGATTTTACTTAGTCCATGAGTGAAGCTGCCAGTACTTCCAGTGATTTTAGAAATTTTTTGAATCTCCTATAACAATGTTATGTAAGTAAAAGTCATTGAATTTGATTGTTAGTAGATAGTAGTCTTCATTTAATTCCTTATTGACTTTCCCAATGTCAAATGTGCAAATTGGTAACTTAATAATAAGTTCTCTAAAGTATAATTCTTACTTAAACAATGTAATGGTATTAACAATTGTTGAATTAGAATGTTAGAATTCTTTGTGTAATATCATATTGACTTTCCAAACGATCAATTTCAGATGTGCAAATTGATAACGGTTAAATGGAAAAATAACACAGAAGAGAGTACACAATCTCCATTAAATTTCTTTTGATCCACTGTCCTGTTTACTACTGTTAACACAATCCCAAAATAGAATCCATTAATACTCACAGCACGCCAGGCCATGGAAGAAGCAAGCATTGTGTTCTGAAGATATTATGTACTTCTCTCCTTCTGTTCTGATAGAGTAATGGCCGACTCCAAAACTTTCCAGGTACGGCCATAAGGGGAGGGGTTCCTCGTAAGTAACTGAGTATTTCCAGTGATCATAGTTACCACTTTCCGCACTTATCGTAAAATTGCGCCTGAAAATAAAATTGATTTATGAGCAAGAAAAGAAAAAAATGCTGTGATATTTTAATCAGGATCTTATTCAACTTCTGAGGGGGGAAGAACTATTTGGGGAAAATGTGGGGCATTGTATCCTATGTGACATTAACGGTTGCTGTTCCCAATCCTACTAATCAACTGCTGAGCCGAAACTAAGACTCAACACTGCTCAAATGCACAATCACGCTTTTTCCAACACAAGCATCGCTTGAGAATCGCACAATCTAAGGAAGCCGGACTGTTGGATTAAGCTTGTCTCAGCAAAGTAAAGTTATAAAAAGTATCAACAGAGTGGCGCCAACACCACGAGCTACCGACGCGATGACAGCAAAGGTCAAGCTGACGCTTTATTTTTAATATATTTTAATATATTTTATCCATATTTTTTATTTATTGAGTTAGTTTATACTACATGAATATAAACTAATAAGCACAATGTAACATTTCATTTGATAAATTTAAATATTTTTACTGTAAGCATAACATTTATTTTTAAATACATTCATTCTTTCTTCATTCTTCATACTTTCAGGCATTTCATCATACATCTTTAGTCCTCTGTACATTAGGCAGTTCTGTGATTTTGATTTCTTCATTTGTGGCAATCGAACTCTGTTTATATTTCTTGTTTCGTAATTATGAATGTCTCTATTAAAAACAATTTCATCCTTAAAGTATTTTGGCATTTGGTTTTCCATAATTTTATGCACATATGTGCACATTTTATATTTTTATATTTTTTTGCACATTTTATATTTTTTAAGCATAAGCTTAAAAAATATAAAATGCCAGTTCATGGATAAACAGTATTTCAAATAAATTACGTTTTTTTTTTTTAATTTATTGGTTTTCAAGGTACAATCCCGTTAAACTGCAATAAAGCAGTTTGTCAACAGGATGTAAATTTTCAATTACAATTTAAACATACACACATAATATTACTACAATAACTACACAGATTGTCACAATTAACACATATGAATTAATATAAGCCATCTCTATTCAGTAACCATTGTTTCAGCATATATCTCAATCTATTTGTAGAATCGCAATTTTGTAAATTACTTGGTAACATGTTAAATATTTTTGGCACGTTATATTCCAGGGTTCCCCGTCCGTAGTTATTATTATATTTTGGAACAAGCATTCCTTCATTCTTTGTGAACCTAGTATTATGTTCATGTTCTGCTTTCCTCTTATAATCAGACTCAGATATATGCTGAATTAATATTTTGTACCATAATAAGGCCTGCACCGGTAATAGTTAAATTCCGATACAACGATGATATATTTCGTCTTTGTGAAAAAATATGTTTTTGAACTAATAATTTAACCATAGCATTTTGTACTGATTGTAGGTGGTTTAAATTAGTTTTGCAGGAGTGTCCCCAAGTGGTTAATCCATAGCGTAAAGTTGATTCTGCTAGTGATAAGTAAATAATTTTTTAAATATTCACCGGAACGAAACATTTTAGTTTGTACAGCCTACCCACTATCGCCTTTAGTCTTGTACACATTTTGTTTATTTGTATATCCCATTTGAAATTACAATCAACAGTCACTCCCAAATAAATGTATTAATTTACAAGTTCAATGCTATCGCACATGCAGGGCTGTAAAATGTTTTGATGAATACATATACAGTCATGAGATATTATTTTAGGCATAATCTGAAATGAAGCATGTGGAGACCGTATGTGCATCAATTTAGTTTTCTTGGTATTAATGATTAAACCTGCGTCATGCAACCATTTTATCAGGGATGTAAAGTCATGTTGCATACATTTAATCGCAATGAATAATTGTTCATCAGATATGACAAGTGCAGTGTCGTCAGCATATACAAAGTGTTTTACATATAAAAGTAGTTTTTTCATTATCGATACAAATATAATATAAAACTTGGTTCCACTTAGGGTGAATTGCCTTAAACAACATCAAAAAAAAGCTTGGGTCCCAAAATCAACCCCTGCGGTACCCCAGTAGACATTTTTTTCTTTCCACTTATTTTTTATAATATTTTTACACATATTAAATAAATAATTTTTAAACAAATTAAGTAGGTTTCCTCTAATTCCAATTGCTTCTAAGATTTTTAATAATTTTTGTGGATCAATTGTATCAAACCCTTTGGAATTATCAATAAATACTACTAAAACGTATCTTTTATGGTTTAATTCATTCTGTACTTTTTTTCTTTTGAAAGCCATATTGTTTTTGGTCTTTAATGCAATAATTGTTTAATATTTTTTTCAAGTGCAGGCAAGATAGGTAAGGCAACGTAGGTCTAATAATAGCACATTTAATAACTTGTATAATAAGTTTATTGACAAAGTGCATTATAATGGGTCCTAAAATATCTATATTATGTCTTTTTACGTTGTACATTCTTATGTTGTCCATTCTCAAGGATTTGGAATTTTTCATATTTTTAACAATATTTTTTATCTCAGTGAGAGTTGCCTTGGGTAAATACATACTGTGAGGTAGTTCTACTGGATCAACAATTAGATGCTTTAAAATCATATACGTGCAACATTTGGCTTATACTATCTGAGAAACAATTTACATATTGGTTTGTTACGCTTTCCACAGTCTGTCCCTTTATAACAAATCTCGAGATGACTTCATCACAATTACTTTTAGTTTTTCTACCCAAAATTTTATTTATTTCAACCCAGGTTTGCTTAGTATTATTAAAACTACATTTGAATTTATCTTTAAAAAAAACAAGTTTTTCTTTTAGTAATTATTTTGCAAGGATTTGTAATCATTTTCATAATTTTTATTAAGACGAGAATTTTTACACCTTCGAAATAATAAATCCCTTTTTTTATTATCTCTAAAATATCAGAAGTTATCCATTTTTTTATTGCGTGAGGTCTTTTTTTTGGTTTTTCAAAAAATGACACAGTGCTTTTTTCGTATAAATTGATAAAATTATTTTTAATTTGTTGATACAAAATATTACATTCCGATTCATTTAGGAAAGAATTCCAATTCATGTATTTGATCATCAATTCGTTTTTGGGACAAAAGAGTTATCTTGTTGATGTTTTTAAATGTTCTTTTTGCACATCATACTTGATATTAACGGCTGTCATATAATGATCCGCTATGGAAATCTTGCATAGACACGCTGATAGCGAGTCCACTTGCTTAAGCCCGTTACTGTACCTGATATACAACGTGTCCGGAAACTCGTAGTACAAGCGGGAAACTGGTGAATCTACATCACGTGGAGAACCCAAAAAACTTATTTTTTTCGATCTGAGCATTTCGATTTTAATATTATTTTTTTTCTATTTTTCCATTTTTTCGGCAACTAAAGGGTTAAAAAAAATTTTGAGACCGGTTTACCCTTCGATGCATTTTATAAGATATTACACAGCTGAAATCAACCCCCTAGTGAATTTTTTTTTCAAATTTAACCAAAAAAATTCCAACTTCGGACCCGATTTACTCGAAAACGAAAGCTCAAATAAAAAAAGTTATATCACAAATTGACTCCGAATGTGGTGTAGATTTACCAGTTTCCCGCTTGTACTATGAGTTTCCGGACACCGTGTATATATGATTGTGTTATTCGCCCGTTAACTATTGCTTCCCAGGTCACCACACCGTCTATGCATTTGATCATGTAATTGCTTGCAAGAACATTTTCATAGGAATTTATTACATTTTATTTATATAATAATTAACTCTTTAATATTAATTTAACATTGAAAGTTTTCACTTTGATGCCATTTTATTGTCTATGAAACTGGGCGGGGTCTTTTAAGATAATCAACGATACAATATTTGGGAACAACGCGAATTGAGCGTTAAGTTTAAAATACTTACAAATCGCTTGATTGTATGTGGCACAATGATTGCAGACTCAGATAGGTCGATCGAAAAGTTGGGAACAACGGCCGTAAAGGTTATAAAAAGTTGAGCATTCTCTTCCCCACTAGAGGTAAGTACTATTACTAAATTATCAAACTTTAAAAAAATATCAACAATTTTGCTGACAAGCGAAGTGTAAGTAGTGAAGTTTTGCTGAAGTGCAGGTTGATGGTTAACAGAATGAACGAGAAGTAGTCTTTTACACGCTAATCGCATGAATAGGCATCGTGTTGTAAGATGTGGCTAATATCTTTGATCAAAAATGGGAAAGCTACTTGATGATTCTGGTAGAAAACATGAACTTGTTAGACTTTTTCTCCTTGGAAAGGAATTATATAGATACGTTTTTAGATTTTCACGGCCAAAAGTATTTCCGTTATTTGTTTTTGGGGTGTTATGCCGTGTTGCGCTACCTCCTTCTTTAGCCAAAGAAAGAGATAGCGCAACACGGCATAACACCCCAAAAACAAATAACAGAAGAAAAAAGAGGAATTATATATATGAGAAGCTACTCCAGAGGATGCATGAGGTTGTGCATATTTTGAGGTAGTCCAGGATAGGGCCTGTCAATGGTTGGTGGCAACTAATCGAGACAATGGGTCCCCGACACGAACAGCACAAGGAGAACAGGATGAGAGTACTTACATATGAGGTATTAAATACTTCTTGGTGTTGCTGAAGTCAGCTAGAAACTCCCAAACCCTCTCGGCCTTGACATCTGGCAACACCCGCTCATCGCTGCAGTCGTAGCTCTTGCTTCTCAGCAGTATGAAGGCGGCAATACTGATGACCACAATGGTGAGGACCCTTCGCTTGTGCCACATGACTGTCTGCATGGCGTTCGTGATGCGGTGGTGACGGACTGGAAATCAATTTACTTAAATAAAAATTTATGTGAAGTGAAAATATTGGGTAGTATCTATAAGACTTTCAAGGTCAGAAAATTCAATCGAAAATAAATCTGTTTTTCTCTACGAAATATTGACCAATAAATAAGAAATCACTCTTGGATTCTAGGAGAAATAATATGTTGGATTCGGTTAGGTTGAGAGGGACATGCAATGGGCAATGCAATCGTTTTTTAATGTTTATGAATTTTTCATTTTAAAACAGAATTCATGGTGGAATTCCATTTTAATATGACTTTTCAAAAAAGTACTTATATTATTTATGAATTTCCTCATGATCAAAGTCGTGAAGTTTTATCAGAATCTATAAGTGGGTGGGTAAACTGATTCATAATAAGAATTATTAAAATTACATCATTATGAAATATCTATCATGATCATGGTTAAGGTCAAAATATCTGGAGACATGACATGGGTGCCGCGGTATCAGGAATACCTTATAAACATACAGGGTGTAACAGCACGTACCCGAGGGATTTTACCCAGCAATTCCTGAGCATATTTGGAGTAAAAAATGTACATGGCATTTTGCAGTCTGATGACATTTTTTTCTAATAAAAACATTTAAAATATTTTTTCATCACACGTCGCAACTGACTAGTTAGGAGAGTGGCGCGTTTATAGCCTAGCGGTCATTTGGTAAGTGTCGCATCTCGTTCTAACAGCATATTAATACACGAAACAGAGCGCGTATCGTTCAAACCCATCACGACAGGATATATGCCAAAGTGATGGGAACAGTAGCGACATGTGACTGAAACATATGTTTTTTGTTTTTCGTGCTGTTACACTCTGTATAACATTTGCGAGGCACATGCCTAGACGGTCGCAGATTGTGCATGCGCATTTGGAGCCATCCGCTCCGGCTTGCCAAAGTTCAAGGAGCCAAGGCTCTGAATAATACCCAATGCGAGCAAGGGCATAGCTAGGATTTTGTTAAGGGGGGGCAGGTGTAGACAAACCAAGAATATATCTAAGGTAAACGCTGCCCAATATATCTAAGGTAAATTATACCTACGCAATGTAACTGATAGGCATGTTTTCTTGATGCTTCATTAATCATGATCAACTAAAAAGGTAATAATAAAAATTAAATTGATTCTCACAAACAATAGGCTACCGACGTAAACTTTACGGTTTGTGAGCATTCCTGCACCTTCTAGGGGGGGGGCAGCTGTCCGTACCTCGCTACGCCCTTGAATGCGAGCAGAACTCGCATAATTCTTGGCTCGGTTCGCGCTTATGTTCGCAAACATATACGCAGCATAACACCTAATACCGCCCTAGCGCCAGGCGGCGCGCCTAGGCCCCCATAGATCGAGTTCGATCTGAGAGAAATCGAATTCGCTGAGAAAAAACTTTGCCTAAAATTGATTAAAATCGTCTGAGCACAGGCGCCCGAGAAGGTAGGTAACTCACCGAAATCGAAAATTCCCTGAGAAAAATTAACAATGCCTAAAATGTATTAGAATCGTCTTTGATTCTATCAGAAGCACAGGCGTCCGAGAAGGTAACTCACCAAAATCAGGTTGTCAAAATTGTTGGTGTTTTTGCCTACGAAATTCTGCGTTCTCGGTAACCGGAGCGCAGAAGTCGGCTGAGTAAAATACTAGGCAAAACGCGTGAATTTGAATTAGTTTTCGCATTAATAATTTAAGTAAGTATCTAATTTATTAGCGCTAAATCTATTAAAATACTCTGTCGACTTCTATGCTCTGGATATCGAGTCTACAATCTACTAGGAAAAGAGTTTTATGGAGTTTGTCTTCTTCAAAATAAACCTGTAACGACAACAAAATACCAGGGTCACAGAAGCATGATTTTGAAGCACGGGTATTTTCGTTTGGTTATTAGATTATTGGGTAATTTGTAGGTATAATACCTGTATGTACATATTTTTTTTAAAGAAGGACAAACACTCCCGGGTCCCGAATAACCTGACAATATTTGAAAATCTCTTACTACCACCACAGTAAGCGGAAAATATTGCTTGTGAATCGAACACGCGATGCCAACTCAGCCACCGACCGGTCTTTTACCTACTATTTTTCGTGTAGGTATGTATTTGAAACGTTAAAAAATTGTTGTTTTTTTCACTGGCACGTACCCCAGGCAAGTAGTTACGTACCCCAGGGCCGGACCCGAGCCAAACGGTGCCTGGCGCCAGTAAAATCCTAAAGGGCGCTGTATTAGGTGTGGTTATTATCAGCGAATCGGCGCCCGGAGGTTGTGTTGTACAGGACCGGCCCTTTACCTACCTACCTCCAATTCTTACACGGACCGACCGAACACTATTTCAGGATGTAATGTTGTAAACGAATAAATAGTTGATGCTCATATTATATTTTTAGCAGAAAAGTAAGCTCAATGTAATCTAAACAAAAAAAATACTTAGGTATAGGGGCGGCCTTTTACTGTTTCCGCACACAGGGGACGGCCCTGTCTACATATTATTATAGCCGTGTTTTATGTGAAGCACCCAAAATGTAGGTGGTAGCTAGGTATCTACCAGAGAACATCTAAAGCTTGCTTGTATTTACACTTTGATGGTAGAATTGCAGCGAACTGGATTTTGTGATGACGTTTAGAATAAAAATAGCTTCTATTTATAACTTAGGTACCTACCTACTATTTTGGAACAACGATTTTGTAGCGAATTATATTCATTCACTTTCAGTGACGCTAAGCTATCTACTCAGGGCCGGATTAACCATGTCGGGGCCCCTAGGCAATGCACGTAACGGGGCCCCTTTACCAATGGCGGACTAACGGGGGGGGGGGATTGAAGGCCTCCTTGTTCCTTTGATCAAATCCTTACAAAAGGCTTTAAGGGGTGGGGGGGGGGGGTAAGGTTTTAAAACTTTTTTTCTGAATGTAAAACATGTCAGTATATTGAGTATTGTGTCAAAATTTCAAGTAAATCGGAGCCAAACCATCGAAGGTACAGAGTTTCAAACGACCGGCCCTCATGCTCGATTCAAGTATATTTAGAGTATAAAAAAAATTAAATCGGATTTCTCGCAAACAACATTTCTGAAGTTCGTGAACATCATAACACAAAATCTTGACTTGACTCGACCGATACTTTTGAAATTTTGTACATAATTTCTACACATAAATCATCAGGTAGTCTAGTCAGAGGGAGTTTTTTTACCATTTTATAATAACAATTTCACCGAATTTTTTTAGCGAAAATCGCGTTTTTCAATTCAAAATGCTGCCAAAAATAAAAATAAAAAAATCGAAAAAAAACTCGCTCTGACTACCTAGGAAAACATATTAATTACCTTTTACGAGTTATGGAGTTCACTTCATAACAACTTTTTTTCGAGGCGCCTCCCGAGATCGTCTCTCACGGACTTATTTATTGATATTTTTACTAACTTTACTACTATAAAGTGTGTATGAAATAAATAAAACCAACATTTTTCATATCTCAAAATAAAATCATGATAATATGCATTTATTTCGCCTTTAAAACCTTACCCCCCCCCCCCCCCTTAAGGTACCAGGACACTGTAAAAAATATTTTTGTAATTTTTTTTATTTATTTCATTTTCTGAAAGATGCATTTGTTAAAAATGCTCTCACCAAATTTTATAATAAATTCGAAAAATTTACGGAGATACAGCATTTTATGTGAAACCATTTGAAAGAGTTTGTATGTTGAATTATCCTTCAGCAAAACTTTGAATGCGTTTTTCTGGAAACTTTTTTATTTCAACCTGGTTGACAACATATTAACAAAACTATACATTCGATTTGCATGCACCAAGTCTTTTTTTTTTTTTTTTTAATGGCTCTTCACCCCAAAAGAGTGTTCTGGCCAGTGTCAAGTGAATGCTTTTGTGAGTGTAATTTTGTGAGTGTAATTTTTGGTTAATATTAACTAATTTAGTTTTAATAACAAGAACCTATCTACATTATATAATAATACTATACAAATAATAATAATAATAATACGCAAAATTATTACAATAAGAGAAGATTTTAATTAAACATAACAAGGAAATTAAAAGATATGCTGACACAATTTATTGTGCGTAAAAAATAAAATAAATAAATAAATACATGAAACTTAACTTACAGTTACAAATTGATGCTGTTAATATTCAGGAAATTAGCCAAGACTTTATACACGCGTTTGTTCACAGAAGATAACAGGCATGCAATGTTGTAGGGAGGCAATATACCCGAATTGATTAGGTGAGGGAAGAAATTTTTGTATGAATTATTTAAAGGACAACTGAAAAAAATATGATTGAGATCCTCTTCACCAAGACGACATTCACACATCGCAGAATTCTTAATATGAATTTTTGTCAGGTGAACATTGTGGCAGCAATGCCCTATCCGCATGCGGCAAATGGATGATGTCGAGAATTTGTTAAAAGAAAGTCTTGAAAACCACGCTTTTGAAGGAATCGTTGGCTGAATTGTGAAAAAGCTATATCCTTTTGATTGACTAGATTCTTCCCAATGATTCTGCCATGTGGAAATCATGTTTTCCTTCAATTTTATGAAAATGTCATCGGTGTTTAAAAATTTATATAAAATATCCCCCGAAATAATGGCATCTTTCGCCAATGAATCGGCCTTTTCATTTCCAGGGATACCGCAGTGACTAGGTATCCAAGCCAAGATGATTTCTTTGCCAGAGTCGGTTAATTTATGAATTAAAGTGCGAATTCCAACACAGAAATCGTCTTCTGGGTAATGGAAAGGGGAAGAGTTTAATTTTTGAAGTGCACTCAGGGAATCGGAGAGAATTAAGAATTTTCCAATGTTAACATCGTCAATGTATTTGAGGGATTCAAAAATGGCTATACATTCAGCAGTGAAAACGGAAGCCTCTTTTGGAAGTTTAATTTTTCTATCGACTTGATCTGATGGGCAGTGGAATGCCGCTCCCACATGGTTTGATAAGGGAGACTTGGAACCATCTGTGTAAATAATTTTCCAGTTGGAATATTTCGAATTTAAAATTTGGATAAGTTTTGTTGGAGCTTCGTGATTGTTAATTATGCCGAGAGAAAAAAGAATATTTGGTTTACACAAATGAATACGAAAGGAGTTGGCATATAAAGGAAGTCTGTCTGATGGATTTAAGAGGGGTTTATACGAACAGTACGTATGGAGGCTTTTAACAAGAAGAGGGATTGATTTGTTCCTCCAATATGGAAGTGATTTCACTTGAGCAGTGAGTGCAGTAATTTTGTCTTTCAGTGGGTGATTAGAGAGTCTTAAGCATTTAAATAAAAACTTGTCAGCAAAGAACTGTCTTCTGAAATGAAGAGGAGCCTCCACAGCCTCCACTTGTAAAGCGTTAATTGGGGAAGAACGCATTGCTCCGATAATCAATCTTAAACATTGAAATTGAATACGGTCCAACCTTGCGAGGTTCTTTTTAGAAGTGGGTTCAATGAGGAATGACGCGTAATCCAAATGACTCCTAACATATGCGTTATAAAAAAGTTTTTGGGTGAATGGATGACTTCCCCACCAGACCCGTGAAATGGCACGTAAAGTGTTGAGGCCAGCTTGACATTTGTTAATGATTAAATTAACATACGGGTTCCATGTTAACTTAGAGTCTAAAATTACCCCAAGGAATCTTATTTGTACCTGCATAGGGAGAATTGAATTATTTATTTGGACTGTTACACGCGGAGTAACACGTTTTCTGGAAAAGACGATAACATTGCTTTTGGACGGAGAAATTTCTAAGCCGTGATTTTTTAACCAGGTGTCAAGGTTTTTCATGCAAATGTTAATCACATCCTCCAGAATAGAAATAATTCGTCCTGAAATATATATAAAAAGATCATCCGCATACTGGAGTATTTTACAAGATGGATGCATACTCCGATGCAGGTCAAAGGTATAAATATTAAAAAGGATAGGACTAAGGACGGAGCCCTGAGGCAAACCCTTGTTTACTATTCTTTCCAGTGGAGGAGAATCCAGCACCTGGATTTGAATTTTCCTGGTAAGAAGGAGGTTAATTATAAAACTGGAAAGCTTACGAGGGATGCCAATTTTTAATAATTTATTAAATAAAACATCCAATAAAACATTGTCAAAAGCTCCGCACACATCAAGGCAAACACCGACAAGGAATTCATTATCGGCCAGGGCTAACTGGATAACAGAAGTCAGGATGGACACACTTTCGATCGTACTTTTTCTTTTTCGAAAGCCAAACTGAGAGCTGGGAAGAATTTTCTCATTTTCTGCATACCAGTCTAGACGTCTTTTGATCATATGTTCAGCTATTTTAACTAAGGAAGATGACAGAGCTATAGGTCTGTAAGAAAGTCCAGAGTTAGGGTCTTTCTGGGGTTTCAGAATGGGAACAATTATTTGAGTTTTCCAGGATGATGGAATTTTGCCGGAGTCAAAGATCAGATTTATAATTAAAAGAAAATAGTTTAGTGTGGTAACATCGCAGTTTTTAATAAAGCTATAAGGAATTCCATCTACACCAGCGGATGAGTCTGTGAGATCGTTTAAGACCTCCCTAAGTTCCGTTAAATTGAAGTGGGAGTCCATCCAACCCCGTGTTTTAAATGAGTATGTGAATTCTGTTTCATTAAAATTACTTGCAGTTTGAGGAGCTAGTTTATCGGCAAATTCCTTCATCCACTCTGAAGTGAGTGGTCGAGTCACCGTTGGGACGTGAGAACCCTTAAACCTGCGAATTGAATTCCAAACAACTGAAAGAGGAACTTCGGGAGATAATGATGTGCAAAATTTTTTCCAGCCTTGACGTTTTTTGTTTTTTAGAAGACGTTTGGTCTTAGCTTCAATTTGTTTATACTGAAGGAAGTTCTCCATATTCATATTTGTTGAATAAATTTTCGCATATTTTTTCCTCATATCTACTGCGTCTGAGCATTCAATATCCCACCAAGGAGCTGGAGGAGGTTTCCCTTTGTTACGTGTCGTTTTAATGGGGATAAATTTTTCTGCGGCCGTAATGACTGCAGACACAAATAAATCGTAACATTCCGCAACATTTTCTGTAGTTGGAGAGGGCAGATTTTGCACAGAGAACTTTGTATGATTTGAATAGTCATTCCAGTTGGCTCTGGCAGTTAAGAACCTTGGTTTTCGACTACTGCACTTGACATTTTTGTTGGAATGATAAATATTTGAGGATTCAATGAGGATGGGGTAATGATCACTCCCATGAGGGTCATCCAAAACCTTCCATAACAGGGATGCGGCTATGTTGGAATTGCAAATAGTAAGATCAACCATGCTGGGTCGCTGACCAGGCACCTGAAGACGAGTAGGAGAACCATCATTGATAATACAAAAGTCTAGTTCATCTAGTAGATCAACAATATCTCTGCCCATTCTGTCACAATTGTGAGCTCCCCATAATCCGTGATGGGCATTGAAATCTCCCAGAACAAGAGAAGGGGTAGTGACCTTGGAAAACATAGCTTTTAGGATTGATTTAGAAGGTTTATTAGATGGTGATATATACAAAGAAATTATTGTAGTGTCAAAAACTTTTGCGGCCGTCACTTGAAAAGGACAACCAATTGGTTTTACATCTACAGGGGAGAAGGGTAATGATTTTTTAATGAAAAGAGCGGAGCCGCCCTTTCCATCTTGACGGTCGTCTCGAAGACAGTGGTATCCCCTGACTCTGAAATCAGAATCCGGTTCCAGCCACGTCTCCGAGATGGCAGCCACTGCAATTGAGTTTGAGTGTAATGTGTTTAAAAATTCTTCAGTCTTATTTCTAAGACTATGACAATTCCACTGAAGAATCCTCATCAGAGGAGCCATTTCTAGTTGAGTTGATAATATTAGTAATTTGTTTAGCAACGTGGGACGGTATTTGAATGTTGTTTTTATTTAAAGTTTGTAAAATATGTAAAAATGAGGTGATTAGTGTAGAGTTAAGGTCTATATTATAATTTTGTTCTTTAGTAGATGACTTTAGGTAAGAATTGAAATTTGAACTGGAAGGAATTTGTCCATTAGGGAACCACAGAAGGGATTCGTGATTAGCATTATTTTTTTTTGTTAGAACTCTAGGTTTCACGACCCTTTCAACAGTTTTTCTAAATGAAGAAGAAGAAGGTTGAGAAGGGGTGGATTTTTTAGAATTTTTGGAAGTTACTTCAGAATAAGATGGAATGGATTTGTTAAACATTCTTGATGCTTCCGCATAAGAGATGCTCTTCTCGGCCATTGTGTGTTTAATATTGCGCTGCCTTGACAGTTCAGGGCAAGTTTTGCTGATGGACATGTGGGTACCGGAGCAGTTTAAACATTTATAATTTTCCTCTGTTTTATCACAGGAATCGCCACTATGGGACGAACTGCACTTGAAGCAACGGGGTTCTGATCTGCAGAGGTTCTTCGTGTGTCCAAATCTGCAGCACTTGTAGCATTGCACAGTTGGGAACACATAGAGCTCTACTGGTAGAGAGACGTTAAACATAGTAACATTTTGTGGAAGGTCTTTGCTGTCAAATGTTAGGACAACGGATTGGGAGGGTCTCCATTCTACAGAGTTTCCCGTATTAAACCTGTAATTTAGACGACGCGCTTTTAAAACTTTTCCGAAACCTTGAGGAACAGTAATGTTTTCCAGGATGTCCTCTATCGACCAGTGCGGTGGGATCCCTTTTGTGACACCTAACTTTGTAACCTGATATGTAGGTATGAAAACATTGTACGAGTTTTTTTTGGCAACATCAGATTTTACAAAGCTATTGGCCTCAGCCGCTGTCTTGAATTCCACAGAAAGACGGTTACGCCCAACCGATTTTACTCCATTCCAGACAGGGTGGATTTTATTTTTAAACATAAAATGTCCAAAGTCCACATCGTATAAATTTGATTGTTTTTCATCCTTTGAAATTTTAGTCACGTGTGTAATGTAAGGTGGTCTATCAAGATTATTATACAGACGTGACATTTGTGAAGGAGTATTGTTTACCAGTGGGGCGGGTGTGATTGAAGGGCTTGCTGGACTTAGACTTGAAATCGAGGAAGAAGTGGACGGAATTACATCCTGTAAAACAGAATTATTTGGAAGGGAGTCGTTTTGCGTGGAGGGTGTTTTTCGATGTATTTGTTCAAAATCTGTTGCATTTCTATTATCTGCTGGTTTAGCAATTTTTCTTTTTTTTGACGTAATCGTTACGAAGTCCGAAGCCTCCGGAATATTAGCCGCGATTATTTTTTTTGTAACACCCGAGGATTCAGATAGCAAACCATCATCTGGGGGATCAGGTGGTTTTTCTTTATCCATTTTCGAATAAATCTACAGCACACAAATCAAAAAAAAATCTTACCTTAACTGCTCCGAAGAACCAATTATATAATACAAATACTTACAGTGAAAACAAATATACAAGTAAAAACTATATTACACTAATTTACAATACTATTTTAAAACTATTATCTATATAAAATTATTAATTTTGTAAAGAGGAATGAAATGACACTGGCACAGTTAGACGGTAGCCTTTGTTTTTCGCACCAAGTCTTAATCTGTTCGAAAATCTACTGTCTATGGCATAGAGGAATTTTGATACCTAAAAAAAGAAAAAAATGGCGGACCAGCGAATTTTAATTTCGATTTTTTATGGAAAATTTTCATTGTTCATAAAAAAATAGACCTTCATAAAAAAATCCCGAAGTGGTGCCATAGTGACTAGATTTTCTAACTGTTTAAGATTTAGTGCATGCAATGGATTTATATTTTTTCTAAAATGTTGTCAACCAGGTTTAAAAACGTAGTTTCGAGAAAAACGCTTTAAAAGTTTTGCTGAGGATAATTCAACATACAAACTGTTTAAAACGGTTTCATATAAAATGCTGTACGTCCATCAGTTTTACCAATTTCCTCAAATGGTGAGAGCATTATTAAGAAATGCATCTTTCAGAAAATGAATTAAAAATAACTTTTTTTTGCAGTGTCCTTAAAGCCTTGTTTAAGATTTGATCAAGGGAACATGGAGGCGTTTGGAGGCCCCCCAGATTCAGAGGCTTGACGACGGATCTTGCTTTACGTGCCCCTAACAATGGGTTGCCCCACTCTTACAAAAAAGGCTTCGAATTGTCCAAAATGTTCCAGAACCCTCCACAACATTCGAGAGTGTTCTGGAATGTTCCACAATGATCTGGGATGTTCCCGAACATTCCAGAATGTTTCTGAATGTTCTGAAATGTTGTGGAATGCTCTCGAATACTCTCAAAAGTTCTGGACTGTAATGTTGTAAACTGCAGGTAAAAACGGGAACCTTCTTCATGGATGGGGGATAGAGGGCTACCACACCATCTAGCTCCCTTGACCGTGCCGGGACTCATTTCTGAGTTTTAGCGGTACGCACATTGTATGGTGTAGTCAGAGGATTTTTCAAATTGCCGCCTAAAATTTGTCAACATCAAACATTTTTGTCAACATCATCAGCAGCGAATGTCGGGCCGAGCTCCTGCGCACCTTTCCCGCGCAGCGACGCTCTCGGGCGGTAGATTAGCGGGGTTTACACGCAGAGTTTGGCCTGCGAGTCTCAGCACACTTCGCTCCGAATCGTTGGCGGAAACGTACGTGTAAACGCGATCGACTCGCAGGCGAAACGCTCCAGTCACTCGCCAGTTCGTATCAGCGTTTGGCCCGTTGAGCGTTCACACGTAAGGGTTGGAGCGGGTGCCGCGCGAGATGTATTTGACTTTTTTTGTTTGTTTATGGCTATTTGCTGACTGATTTTATTCAAGAATTAATTTATCTGCCATTCAGTGTTACCAGATGCGTGGTTTTTTGGGTCGTTTATACCTCCACGGTTTTCTCAAAAAACCATATCGAACAAGACATTGTATTTTAGCGGTCGCCAAATGATCTACTTTTGAGTGGATATTATTTGTTTATTGTTTGCATGGGTCGCGTGAGTGAAATCCCGAATTCAGGAATGTAGTTCTTAAAATTTTGAACTTTAGTACGGGACTACGGGTTCACAACGTCGTTTTATTTAATAATAATATGAATAAATTAATAAAATGATTTGAATATAACCATGTAAGTAAATTTCGTAAGGCACCTACTCTAGGTACCGTAATTTTTTGTAATTATTATTGATATTTATATTTTAATCTTAATATTTAATTGAAAATAGATTTCTGTAAATTAATTTTGATAAAAGAAAAAATAAAAGTTTTATATGTGTAGTCTCATCTCATAGTTTGTGTATTATTTGCGAATAAAACACATCGATATATATTCGATTTTGAAGTATTAACAATACATCGGTTCAATACGATGAATCGTTACTATACATCGAGTGTTTACAATACAACGATATATATCGTCCATCCCTATAAGAAGGTCTTTTGACCTCTCCAGACAGAATCCCTCAACCCATCACCTTGAGAAATCCTGAATTATAGCTGAGCAGTGACCTTTTCAAAAACAGAATCACAGAAAAAAATGTACATTGAAAAATATCTACTGATGAATAAATGTTCATATTATTATTATTATTATAAGTTCCAAATTCTGTTACAAACAAAAGTAGTGTGTCAGCAATAATATGAAAACCGCTTGTTTTTTAAATGATGACATTTTACTGAAAAACTTAAAATTGCTGTAAATATTTACTGGTTGAAGATTAATTTGCATATATATATATATATATTCTAAAAGTCAATTAAATTCTCTAGACTTCTTTTAAATAAATTTCTTTCTTTGATGGATATTTTAGACGATATGAAGGAATTTTTGATGAAAAATGTGAAGTAAAATGATTTTTTTCGAAAATATCTACATTTGTGGAGCGTGTAACTCAAAAACAGCTAGGATTTCGAAAATTACGTATGGAATAAAAGTTGTAGATAATTTTATTAGCTTTTACTTAATATGAGAAAATTTTCCTCTGCGACGCCCCGTTTTCGGGATATAAGCGGAAACCCGAAAATTACGACCTTCTCCCCGCCCTCCCCCCTCTAGCTCACCACCTAGATGTCAGGACTTTTAGTATGTTCACACCCTAAGCACCGTGAACAACTTTCTGAAGGAATCGTTTAGGTTCCTGCTCACGCACTCTACACCTCCTTTTGGACCATTCATTGACTGGACTAATAGTAAAATCAGTGGGGTAGCGTGGGGGGGGGGGGGGGCGGCCCGCCCCGGGCGGCACTTTTAAGGGGGGCGGCAAATTTTCACAATAAATAATAATATTATCTTGGAAAATTTAAACCATTTCAAATCATCATTTAAAAATGTTCTACGATACTTTCGTTTACGAATCCAACAATTGTTATTATTATTTATGAAAAATATCAATAATTATATTTTTTTAAGCTGCAAATTTCACAATTCACAGGAAAACCGTACGCATATTATGAGAGTAATATTAATTAAAGCTGATAACTCGCAAACAGATTCATTCTTAATTAAAACCAGAATTGTGTTCAGAATGTATTAACGAATTAATTTCATTTTTGTATTCATCTGCTGATACATTTCGAAAGAGACCGTTATTTTATTCGAAGTGCAGTTATAAAATTCTAGTTGCAGACTATGTGCTGCCAATATCAAAGAGAAACCATTTTCATATTCTGAGTGTAGTTCCCGTCTAATCACAGAAGACACAAATTGTCCCACACATTTAATTTTAAAATAAAATTGTGAAATTATTTCCCACATATTTAATTAAAATAAATTTGTGATTGCGATAAATAGTTAAGATACAGTTTTATTACATTTAAAAAAAAGGAATCTGTATTTAAAATTTTAAGTTTATTCTATTAGGTACTTTAATTCGAATATTCGCAGGCGTGTATTTTTGAGCCAATCCACATTTTCAATATCAAAATTTTAATATTTAAAAACAATAATGTTCTAATTAGCACATCAGGAAAAATTATTATATCTAAATTTAAGAACAATTTTGTTTTCAATTTTGCAAAAGGATAAAAAAACAATAAAAAGGAACATTTAAAATACATGGGAAGAACCGGAAATTTCGTACACAAACATTGACAGGCAAAAGTTTACAGATATTTTTTCTAATTATTCGAAGGGTTAAACCAGTTTTCAGAATGTAATATTCCATTTGAGGATTCATCTGCTGACACGATTCAAAGCAAAATATTATCTTATTCGAAATTCAGTTATAAAATTCTAGTTGCAGACTCTGTATCCTGTACCTGCTGCCAGAATCAGAGAAAAACCATTATCATGTTCTGAGTGTACTTTTAATTCGCCGCATACAGACTTAATTCAAACCCATTTTGTGTTGAGAACGTAAATTTCCAGTTGTGGATTCATCTGTATGTTGACACATTTCAAAGGAAAACATCCTCTTATTTGAAGTTCAGTTATAATATTCTATTTGCAGACTATGTATGTGCTGCAAGAATTAAAGGATAACCATTTTCATCTTCTGAGTTTAGTTTAAATTCGCCAGCTACAGATTTAATTTAAACCAGTACAGAATGTAAAATTCCAGTTGGATTCATCTGCTGACACATTTCGAAGGAAAGCATTCTGTTATTCGATGTGCAGTAAAATTCTATTTGCAGACCATTTATTTAATACCAGAATCAAAGTAAAACCATTTTCATGTTCTGAGTGTAGATTTAATTCACCGCATTCAAACTGGTTTTGTGTTCAGAATGTAACGATAAATTGAATAACGAGTTGCAGATTCATCGTGCATCGAGTTAAGTTTTACATTTGAGTTACATAATGCTGTAAAATTCTGAGAAATTGTTTGTTGCGTGTGTAACTATTATTTGGGGACTCTAACGCAGTATCAATAAATCAACTTTGGAGTAGAATTTATAAACATGATTTTCGTTGAAAGAATACTCGTCAAATGTGATTATTAAAAAAATTGAAGGAAGAAGTTGGGGGGGGGGGGGGGGAATTTTCCTCCGCCCCGGGCGGCCGAAACCCAAGCTACGCCACTGAGTGAAATACATATTTTAACAAATGTCTACGCCAATTAAGAGTGCTAGCTCTTGCGCTTGGCGTAGGAGTTATTTCATAGTTATTTCGTATTTATTTCATTATTATTACATAATTTTACAAAGAGTGTACAATAAATATAATCTTACGTACTAGGATATTGTGACGTAATTTTAATATGGCATGAAATGAAGTTATAACATTTTGATTGATGATGTTATGGTTGTTATTTTTTTTAAAGAATAATTTGACATTTTTCTTGAATGATACGAAATCTGTTATTTTTTTTACTTCTTCGGGAAGACTATTAAAATATTTGATGTCTTTGTAAATATAATTATTGTACATTTGTTGTGTTGAAAATAGAGGAATTTGGATGTTAAATTTATGCCTTAATGATGAGATAAGTTAAAAAAATCTATTAAATTTTCTTTGAATATTATTTGTAATATTGAATCTTTTTTATGGAGGTCTTACATTTTGAAAAAAAATATGCTGAAGGGAGTGTAGGTTGTCTTTTCAAAATTACTTAAAGAAATAATTTTTGTACCACTTTTACAGGACTTACAATTTTCTCCTATGCACTTCTCCATCCAATGATTCCATAATGAATTAGTGATTGGTGGGGGGAGGGAGGGCGGTGAGAGGGGGGAGGTGGAAGAGGCGAAGCGGGAACCCCCCTTACACCATGCGCGCGAAGCCGCAGGAAAAGCTAGTAATATAATAAATAAATAATTCCACCTAAATAATGTTCTAACTTATCGAATAGTACCATACTTTCTTCCGTATAACCGTCATACAAAATGAACACATGTTGAAAAACTTTTCAGGAGTGATGACGTCACACGATTCACTATAAGTGCGGTGTTTTTCAGGGGATCTTGAAAAATTAAAACTTTGAAAATTATTTTAACTATTAAAACAAACTCTAAAAAAATATATGAAGTTATTTAAGTCAGAAGGTCATTATTCATTTAAAAAATGGACTGGAGTTCTCTATTACAACGAGGTACTTTATTTTAGTTGTATGGTTTAATATGGTACATGAATTATTACAGACTTTTTTCTTACATTTTTTGTTTCTTACATATTAATGCTGGGGTAAGTTTTGAATACATTTATTGAGAAAGGAATATAAACTGTTTTTTTTTGCATTAATTGTAAGTAGGCTTGTGAAGCTTGCCGTGCTGACGAAGTTTTCATTTCAAAAAAACACTTAGTAGTTTACATTTAGTTTCCAAAATTGTGAATTTTAGTAATTTACATCAAATGTTTTACACTGTATAATAGTTTTTCAATCCATTTTTATGTATGAAACAAATAGCCCCGTATTTTGCGTATAGCTTGAGAAAGATAACAATCGCGTACTGGCAACACAAAATATTACTGTCTTCGAATTCGAAACGCTTGTTTGACGCTTGACAGCTGACATATCTCGGATTTCACATGGATTTCACCATAGGTAAAAAATAAAGTTGAAAATAATAATTACTTTATTTTACATGTCTAATCTAATAGATAAATATGATTTCCATTCAAAAAACATTGGTTTTTAATTTTAACATTCATGTTCCCGAGCTGGCACATTGGTCGTTGGTGTTTGTTTTACTTGTTATTATTTTGATTATTTCAATATACCTATATTCATTTATTTTAAATACTTCTTTATATTAAATACTAATTTATATATTACATCTAACTTATTTTTATATAACATCAGAAATTTGTTACATGATTAGATCACCATGATACTGGAAGGAGGCTAGGAGTCAGACGGAGGAGAAGACGAAGAGGGCTGGCCAGTGGAATATTTAGAAGTTTTCCAGAATCCTGCAGAGGGATGCATTGAGCCAAGCCTCTTGGAATGGATCCATTGGTAGAAATCCATCAAGTACTTTTATCATTACATATTTCTTATTGCTAGCGATTATTGCGTTTGATGTTATTATAAAATGATGAACATGTCTGGGTTTTAAATGAAACTATGAAATAATATTTTTTCATTTATAGAGTTTGGAAGAGAGACAGCAGCCACAGGGCGGGGAGTCAGAGTCCTGCACTGTACCCCTAGGACAGCCCGGTAAAGCCTCAACTTCCCATGGACGGAGAGCTGATCTACGGTGTATCAAGAAAGATTACGAGCATGTTGACTCTCACTGTGATGTGACCTTTTCAAACCCACCCCAGAATATGTCTGCCTACAATATTTTTTATGTTTCATAGATGAAAACACTATAAAAAATATTGTTGAGCAGACAAATTTGTATTCTGTACAAAAAATAGCATTAGCGTAAACATCTCAGTCAACGAAATGAACTGATTTCTAGGAATGCACATCATGATGGGTATCCTCAAGTATCCGGCATTCCACCTTTACTGGGTAAACGATACAAGACTATCTCTTATCGCAGTTGTCATGCCTAGAAATCGTTTCACTAAGTTGCGGTTGTGTTTTCATTTAAACAACAATAACACGTTGATTCCGAGAGGATGCCAGGGTTACGACAAACTATTCAAAATAAGGCCGTTGTTAAATGCCCCGCATGAAAATAAGGTCAAGGTGGAACCTGAGGAGTTCAATTCTGTAGACGAGCTCATGGTACTGTTCAAAGGTAGAAGTAATTTGAAGCAATACATAAAAAATAAGTCACACGAGTGGGGCATCAAAGCCTTCTCCCGAGCGGTAGCCAGTCACAGTGTGGCCAGTGGGCAGTAGCCAGGTAGGTGGGCTCGTCTATGATTTTGAGATGTACATCGGCAGTAATGTGGGTGAGAAGACTGCCCGGTATAACGGTGGGGAAAATAATTCCCCGCAGGGCCTATTTCATCTTTGGGGATGCTGTGAGGAGTGTCTTTTTAGGAGAGGAAGTTCTGGGAAGGAAAAGGGTATTAGGGGTGGGTAAGAATCTGGGGGTAAGTGTGTCCAGGAGTGACGGTCGTATGAATCCATCCCTCCCACTGCGGTGCAAGGTGATGAAGGTAGTTAGAAAGTTGATAAAGGGTATCCCTCCAAACCGTAATTTCAAAGTCTCCACTGACATTGTGTAATATTTTTTTATTCAAATGTGTATTAAATATTTAGTCCAGATATTGATTGTCCAGTTGATTTAGTCAGACATCTCCAAATCCTAAGTTTTGAGAATATATATTCAAATGTCCACCATAAATCAAATATTAATTACACTTGTCTCTGTTTTAAATACTTAAAATGATGTAAAATAACACTGGGAGACTTAACGGTGTATTAGTATGACATTTATTATTATGACATTTTTAAATATCCTACTAGTGATCTAGAATCCATTTGTCACATGAGAACGGGCCATTTCTACGACTCGGTCTTGAGTTCGACAGCTAAGCTGTGGAATGATTTGCCGGCCTCTGTGTTTCCTCCCTCCTACAAGACCTATGTTCACTTCTTCCCATGGGCGTAGGCACGGTAGGGCAAGGTGGAGCGTTTGCCCCATGCCTGGCCTGCCGATGCATGAGCTCCGGGATTGTCCACTGAGTCGCATTTTCAAATTTACAGCACTTCATAGGATGGTTTTTCCTTTTTTCAGTTCTTATTATCTGCATTCATAAAGCCTTAAGCATGAATAAGTTGTTACCTACTCTAGATTTTTATTTTTTCCCCACCCTAAATCAAAACCTCGCTATGCTCATGCGCCTTCTTCTCCTCAAAAAGACCCTCCACACAGCATCTTTTAGATATTATTTTCCTCGGGGCCTCCCGTGTGGAGTTAATGTAAAAAAAATCATATATGATCTGTTCGGTTCTACTTGAGAGTTGTATTTAATCTGGTTAATTGCTGGATACATGTGCACGTCGTAGAGGTGGACCCCTCTGCGGAGGCGGGTTCCAGTGCTCCAGGAAGGGTACGCCAGTCCCACCCACGCCCCGTGGAAGGTATCAGGTACATTGGCTGGAACATTTCCCTCAGGTGCAAAGTGTTCCAAAGCAAACAAAGGTTCAATGTGAAAGGTGCACCTTTGTTTCACCTCCAGCAAAAAAATTTCAAATCATAGCATTAATCAATTAGGAACTGACCTAATATGTAAGCACATTTTATTTCTTTTTAGATTTTTAATTTATTATATTATATATATATATATATATATATATGTTTATGTAATATGGCAGACTGGGATTGCACTATCCTCCCAGTCCTGCTGGAATAAAAACTTTAATAAAAATAAAATGACTAAGACAGCCTTTAATTTTACAAGTAATGATACCTATATTATCTCTGCTACTTTTTAATGTGGTATGTAAATAAAAATATGTTTTATAAAAAAATATTTCATTTATCTTCATACTAATAAATTACGCACCTCTCTCTACCACAGTTGTTAAAACAACGCTAAATAGTGCCAGTTACTAAGCTGTTAAATATTTCTTTAAGTTTAAGGAAATTTATTTGGTGAGAATTATATTGTGATTGAATTGATATAACTACAGTAAATAAATACACACAAGCTCTTCTACAATTTATTTTTACGCATTCACAAATGGCGCCAATCAAATTATTTTAGGTTATTAATACTTTTTGCACGTTACGATTTAAAATATTAAGGTAAATTAATTGTTTGCGCCCGAACACATTTAATATGAATATAAATAAATAGTTTTGTCCATAAACAAACCCAAATCTTTCAAGAAAGGCTGAAAAATTCAATTTTGTATCGGTGACTCAATCCAATATTGTATTTTTCAGCCTTTCATGAAAGATTTGGGTTTGTTTATGGACAAAAGTATTTATTCATATTAAATATGTACGGTCGCAAACAATTAATTCACCTCAATATTTTAAAGCAAAAAGTATTAAAAACCTAAAATAATTTGATTGGCGCCATCTGTGAATGCGTAGATTAAAACGTACGCGACGTTTAACCTTAAGAGGAAAGGCTGCGCAGCCTTTTTCAAACAAATTTTAAACTTGTATTTGAGCCCAAAATACTCGTACAAACTGAATATTATTTTTTATCCAAATGTGTAAAAAATATCTAGAACAGATACTGATCGTCCAGTTAATTAATAAGATATCTCCAAATGCTAAGTTTTGAGATAAAATGAGGAAAGGAACATTTGAATGTTCACTATAAATCAAATATTATTTACACTTGTCTGTGTTTTACATACTAAAAATAATACAAAATAACCCCGGGAGGCATAATGGTCCGGGTCCGGTACATTAGTAAGAAAATTTTGAAATATCGTACTATCGACCCAGAAAACATCAACACTTTGTTTAATTCACTACAAGTTTTTGTGCATTATAAATTATAATAGATGTTGGTGGTGTTTATGAGTAAACTGAGTATTGTACCAGATAGGGGGTACACTTTTGCAAATAACTGCATACTCAACTTAAATATCGATTTTTCGGAGTTGTCTGACCAATGAACTGAATGATCGATATGTATTTTATATTACGACATACAGGTCATTAATTAGTCAATTTTTCATAATTTTAGGGGTTTTAAATTACACATATATTTACAAGGGCGGATCCGGGATTTTTTTCTGAGGGGGGCACAATGGGCGGACGGGCAAAAAATCAACAATCACTGTTAGGATTTTTTTTCTGGGGGGGGGGGCACAAGGGGCGGACAGGCAAAAAATCAACAATTACTGTTAGAAATAAACAAATTCAAGTATGTATAGGAAGGTTTATGAAAGTGTTAAAACAATAGAAAAAATTAATAAAGATAGTTTTCTGTACTGTGATGGAATCTCCACAGTACACAAAAATACCGTTTGGGGGGTCACCCGTGCCCCCCCCCCCCTAAATCCGCCCTTGTATATTTATTTGAAAGTGCTGTTCCCGTCATAGTAAAAGATTATAATTTTTATATGGGAGGTGTTATCATTGCAGTGTGCTAGTTGAGTTGTATGCATCACCAACATAGTTCCCACGACCGGTCAGTGACTGAGTTGGCTTGGAATCTTGAAGAGATAAGTAGGGATGAAATACAGAGGTTGGCAAATCGGTCCACCGACGAGCTGTTGAACTCAAGAACGAGAAATAGAAATGACCCTTCCTCATGTGACAAATGTCATGACCGACCTAGTGGCTGAGTTGGCCTCGCGTCCAGGAGTCCCATTGTTTGATTCCTTGGCTGGCTAAGTCCTCCATCACGACACAAGCAAAATAGTCAGGTTTTTTGTAACCCGGGAATGTTTGTCTTTCTTTTTAAAAAAATAGAGTTTATATTTTATGTACAAGGTTGATGTTTTTTTTTTTAAAGAAAGTCAAACATTCCCGAGTTACGAATAACCTGACAATGTTTGAAAATCTCCTACTACCAACACAGTCAGCCAAAAATTTTGTTTGTCGTGAAGGAGGACTTAGCCAGCCGAAGAATTGAACACGCAATGCCCGGGTGGGACGCGTGTTGGATTGCCAACTCAGCCACTGACCGGTCCTGACATTTCACACGAGAACGAGTCATTTTTCCGATTGGTTCTTGAGTTCAACAGCTCGGCGGTGGAACGAGCATCCGTGCTTCCTCCTCCTACAACTTGGGTCTCTTCAAGACCCATGTTCAGTACTTCCTCTCCTCAAAAAGACCTTCCACACAGCATCTTTTAGAAATTATTTTCCTCAGGGCCTCCTGTGTGGAGTTAGTATAAAAAAATATCAACGTATGATCTGTTTTTCAAATCCTAGCATAACCGAGACAATCTTATTTATAAGTAATCACAGCTATAGTTTATTTCTTCTGTTTTTTAATGTAAGTAGTATGTAAATAAAAATATGTTTTATAAGGTAACCAAAATGTTTCATTTATATTCATACTAACAAATTATGCACCTCTCTCTACCACAGTTGTTAAAACAACGCTAAATAATGCCAGTACACATAATAAACTGCTAAATATTTCTGTCTTGGATGAGAATTACATTGTAATTGAATTTATACAACACTGTAAAATAAGTACACTTAAGTTATTCTACAATTTATTGTAAATTCACTTGGTGGCATCATTCTAATGAAAATAATAAAATAATTAATTAACTTATGAAAATAATTAACTTCACCCTTTTAAACATTATCAAAATAGCCTCACTGATAATTTTTCATTAAAATACTGGTTTACAATTTCATTCGTATAAATAATTTGTCACCGCCGCTAAAACTGTCAAAACTTGATAGGTGACAGCTGACAAGCATGTGATTGGTGATAGGTATCATCTTAGTTATGGTCAAAACTGTAGCAAAAACTTTTGAACTGCACGACATGTCCCGCGACACACCACAGTTCGCTCCGAACGCTTGAAAATCAGTTTACACGTACACTTCCGCGCGAGGGTCGCCCAAGGTCACCCCTTCAACGATTTCGCCTGCCCGCGGAAGTGTGGCGAATTTTTTACCCAAAATAGTGTACCTGTTCGGCCTGCAGGCGGACACGGCGTTTCGGCGGGCTGCTTGGCGAACACCATAGACATCCACCGTCGTGAGGGCACAGTTGTATGGAGCTTCTATAATATTTCTATAATCTATGGTCAAAACTGACGCTTTGGCCTGCCCGCGGAAGTGGGGTGACTTTTTAGCGCAAGGGGTCGGCCGGCAGGCGGACACGGCGTTTCGGCGGGAGGGTCACATGCCGCTTTAGCCTGGGGGCGAGGCACGCGGTCGGAAGTGTACGTGTGCCCCGGCCAATTCCCACCCGGCCGCTAGTATGATAACCACGGCGTTCCACATTCCACAACGGTTGACACGGCCACACAACGGTATCCACTGCCGTTGTGTTGGTTCTCGCAGTTTCTTTAAAGTAAATGTGCTAAAAAAAGTGTACTAGACGTTTGTACATAAACTAAATATAATAGGGAGCTGGCCACAATGACACGCCAATGGAGTTTGGTACGCCAGTGGATTTTGGAACGCCACTGGTCTTTTAAATGAATTTACTACTTTGACAAAAAATGCTTCTAGGTATAATGGCAAAACTGATTTGAGTACTGGATTAAAATAAATATTTTTCACTTTGGAGACTGGGGTTTTTAGGATTTTAGGTTACTGGGATACTGGGAGGATACGCCGTGAGGCGTTTAGCCTTGTTTGGTGGCCAAATCTAATACCACAAAGTTTTTTTTTTTTTTTTTTTTTTTTTTTATTAAGGAGAAAATACAGATACAGACGTCAATTGACAAGAATATACAAAACAATTAATAGAGAATTCGCCTGCATCCAAACTATTTCTCACGAATTAACATTGACAGCAGATGAAAACATATACAAATATTTTTACCGTTAAATACGGAAAAGACGTATGTATATACATAAGTAAATATTATTTTACAGAGAGATGAAAAAAGAATGCGCAATATCCTTATAAAAGTTTACAAATTGTTTTTGGAAAAATTTTGATGGTAAGACCAAATATATATATAGATAAAAAATAATGTCATACAGAAATTTAAAAAAAGAAAGGTAGTTAAAATTATAAACCAAGCAATGTCTAAGGTATTGTACTTTGTAGGAAAACGGCCTTCAATTTTCTACTAAAAGTACTGCGTGTATCAAAAAATAAGTCGGAATCCTTGATGTTTTGATTTTGATTAAACAACTTACAACTGCTTACAAAGTTTAGTTCCAACTGCTTACAAAGCCAGTGGGTGTATGGTGTCCCCAATTATTTGGGTTTGAGGTGAGGCTGTTATGAGGAAGGGAGAGGAAAGGGGAAGGTTTAGAAGTACCTGGCTATTCAAATTTGATCATCAAACATCGCTTGAAATGGCCCTAGCACTTCCAAATCTTCCTCCTTCAATTTCCTTCCCTCTCTCACTCCCTTCCCAATTGGGGATGTCATAGTCCCATTGGCGTCGGAAACAGTTGGACTATTCTGCGGTATTCACATTTAAAAAAGATATGTTGCAGTGCTGCCTAATATTATAATTATTTTTACTATTTTTAAATTTATCTAAGTATTTGAATTTCGATTTTGTGTTCCTAAAAGTGGAAAATAATCCACTTACTGCCATCCAGTTGAGTTGAAACTCGGCAGATAGACTTATTGTCGATGACAATGTACTCTATCAACTTTTGGTGCTCACGCATACTCACTCATTTCTTTGAAATTGGCTGCTAGCCGGCCCAAGAGATATATTTTTTTTACATTAGCTCCACACAGAAGGAGAAAATATTCCCCTCAGGGCCTATGTCATCTTTAGGGATGCTGTGTAGAGGGTCTTTTTAGGAAAGGAAGTGGAGGAAGTCCTGGGAAGGAGAAGGGAACAAGGGGTGTGTAGGAATCTGGGGGTCAATGTATCTAGTAGTGACGGACCTATGCATCCATCCCTCCCACGGCAGTGCAAGGCGATGTTCTGATAGAGTACGGCTGGAGAAGTCAAAGGGACTCTCTCAACCACTCTCTCCCGATCCGGCCTGCCATGCAGCTGAAACCTCATCCCATAAACCCGGGAACCGCTACTAAACGCCTCAACGTATAGCCGCTCACGAGGGCCATTGCCGCCCTAGACAAATGAACGGACGCTCCAACAAGCAATAAACCACACTCCTATCCCCATTTTGTGCTGTTATTAACTTGATAATAATAATGATTTGAAGATCTGATAGGGCCCGGAGAGAATTTAGGCAATCAGCTAGGATACTTTGTTTTATGTTCCACTAGCTGACCCGACGAACTTCGTACCGCCTCAGAATCAATAGCTGTTGAATTAAATTAATTTTTTTTTATTAAGTTCAAAATTACGCAATGAAGCAATTATCAATGCGCAACTGTCCGTGTTTTGTTTTTGTCAGTATCAGAGATGGCGTTGTGCACGGATTTATATTTTTGTGATTTTCTTACTTTTACAATTACTTACGGGAATTCGGGAGGCGGATACGGGTGCCGCCGCCCCGAGAACCATTTATTGAATAACCAACACCTCTGCCATAGATCACCCCAAGTGGTTCGCTACGTTTGGTGATTTAGCAGGGGTACTCGGGTTCATGAGGTGACTTATGTCCGGGTCTTGGCAGTTGATGCGACTGCCCACCTGCTGCGTGGCGGGCCGGATCGAGAGAGACTGGTTGAGGGAGGTCTTTTGACCTTTCCATCCGGACTCTCTCGACCCATTGCCTTGCACCACAGTTGGAGGGATGGATTCATACGTCCGTCACTGCCGGACACACTGACCCCCAGATTCCTACCCACCCCTCATACCTTTTTCCTTCCCAGAACTTTGTATCCTCCCCATTCCTTAAAAAGATCCTCCACACAGCATCCCCTAAGATGACATAGGTCCTGAGAGAAATTATTTTCCTCAGGGCCTCCTGTGTGGAGCTTATGTAAATAAATGCGTTTCATTTCAGAGATTTATTATAATTATTGTATTTTTCCTTTGGAGGTGAGCAGACATACGTTCACCATTTGTCTCATTTTCGACCATTGACATTGAGTGTGTAAGAAAGGAGGGCAGCATTATATGATTAAAAAAAATGCACAACAATCAACGCATTGACATTTGACGTTTTTGAATGTTTGGAATTCATGCACAGTTCAATATTATACCCCTCACAATATTGCTGCAGTTCTTTCAAAATAGGAGAATTCGTTCCATACAAAATGTATAAGGAAAATAATATTCTTTATAACTATTTATTTCGTTAACTTTTGTGATGTTTTAATAGTTATTATCCTATCCGGGGCGGAGACAAATCCAACAAATCAAAGATCATCAAAATCGGTTCAGCCGTTCTCGAGTTATAAATAGTGTAACTAACCCGACTTTGTTTTATATATTAAAAAGATTGTGCTCCCCTGTTTTGATAACGTTGTGACTGTTTAATGAATAAATTCGAGTTATATGTAAAAGCACACACTCTTTTATTTGTTACTGTCTGAGACATTCGACTCTGATTTGATGATTGGAAATAAGGCTGCGGCCGACCCGCGGTAGACGAGCTATAGCCACAAGGGAATCTAAGAGGGGGCATTGACCCGACCCTCTCCCAATAGCTATATTATTGGGCCCCCTTTCACTTTGACCTAACCAATCATTTGTACACCCTAGCACCTTTTAGCGCTTAACTAGGGCTCTTCACACCGGCGCCTTCACACTGACTCCCAACCTTTATAATGGCGCACAACGTTAGGGCTCTTCACAACCGTCACATGCTTTTATAATATATATTATATTGATTTTATTCGTTAGTATTCGAAATAATATGGAGGTAAGTAGGTACCAGAGTTATTCCAGAGAGTGTAAACTGTACCCACGTATCTTATTATGCCTTAGGTATAGGTACCTACTTCCCTATTTATAAAAAAATGCTAAATTTCACATTTCCAATACCTGAGTAGGTCCCGTGGATTATTTTGCACCTAGGTACTTATGCAGGAATTTGCAACACATGCAATGTTTGGAATTTCTCAGAAACAGATTAGCGATATTAATAATTTTATTTGATTCGCCTACCTACGTGAACTAAATTCGAGAAGTTTTGTTTATTTTCAATATTTGGTAGGTATATTGATCATAATTTTATATGTTGGTAAGTGTCAAATTAAAAGCACATTTTAAATTACGAAAAACGGGAAAAATCACGAAGTTTTATGACATAAAATAATATATTTTCTTTCCAATCTAAGTACAGGTACCTACATACTTATACCATTGGTGAAATACAAGTTTACAATTTTAAGACTTACATACCAGACCTGTACATTCGCCCGTATTTAGGTACATTAGGTACCTACTTCAATACCAACTTCGAGAAATAATCACCTAACTCGACAATATTTGAAAGCTTTATATTGCAGGAATTAATCTATACAAATTTACTTGCTTATTTAAATTCCTGCTTGTTAAAATTATTATAAGTGAACTTTACCTACTACCTACTGTGGGAGCGTTCAAGTATTACGTAACGCAATTTTGGAAGATTTTTGACCCCCCTCCCCCCCCCCCCCCCATGTAACGCGCCGTAACGTTTACATGTTCACCCCCCCCCCCCTTAAACGTTACGTAACACCCAAGTGACAATTTTTACCTGAAATTCAAAGTTGCGCAACGTACTGAAATGTCGTTTAAATACCCTTTTTCTTGATTTAATCGCGTTTGCGGTAATAAATAAAACAAGAGATTTCTAACTCGCGGTGCATTACATATATTTTATTTATTCATTAAAAAATTATATTATTATTATTTTATTTTATTTTATTTTCACTTTTTTAAATGGAAACTATTATTATTTTTATCGGCCTTGTATTCCTTCTGGATATCCACAATGTAACAGTGTCTTACCTAGAATAAACCTACATGGTTTTACAACATATACTTTTTTACATTAGCTTTACTGAGGAGGCCCTGAGGAAAGTAAATTTCCTAAGTTTTCCCTGTGGAGCAACACTTTATTCGACTATGATTCTCAAGCTGACTCATAGTGGAGTTAAACCTTTTTCATGTTCCGAATGCAGTTATACAAGTTATCAAAGGGAAGATTTAAAAATCACAGTATGATTCACAGAAGAGAAAAACCATTTTCATGTCCTGACTGCAACTATTTGTGTCCTCAAAAGAGATATCTAAGAAGTCACTTGCTGACTCATAGTGGAGAAAAACCTTTTCGTGTTCCAACTGCAAATATTCATGTACTACGAAGAGAAATATTAAAATTACCCATGTTTACCCACAGTGGAGAAAAATCCATTTCACGTCATGACTGCAACTATTCTACTTCTCGAAAAAAATAACAAAAACGGCACTTGCTAAAACCTTTTTCTTGTCCCGATTGCTACTATTCATGCGCTACACAACAGTATCCAAAAGTTCATATGTGTAACTAAACTGGACAAAAACCTTTTTTCATGTCCCGACTGCAAGTATTTATGTTGTACAAAGAAACTTCTTAGAAATCATTTGCTAACTCAAAGTGATATAAAACCTTTTACATGTTTCTACTGCGCTATTCGTGTTCTTCAAAGAGGCCCCAAAAATCACATATTTACGCACAGTGAACAAAAACCACTTTCCTGTCCGGAATGCAGTTACACAAGTTCTCAAAAGGACAATTTAAAAATCCACCGTGTGATTTACAGAAGAGAAAAACCGTTTACATTTCCTGACTGCAACTATTCTTTTTTCAAAGGGGATATCTAAGAATTACCTTGCTGACTCTACTCATAGTGGAGAAAAACATTTTTCATGTTCCGACTGTAACTAATCATGTACTTTTTAGAAAAATCAAAAAATCACATGTTTACCCACAGTGGTGAAAAACCCATTTCATGCCCTGAGTGCAACTAATCTTCTTCTTGAAAAAAAAACTAAAACGGCACTTGCTAATTCACAGCGATGAAAAACTTTTTTCTTGTCCCGACTGCGACTATTCAGACGCTACAAAACGGTATCTAAAAATTCACATGTTTACCCACACTGCACAAAAACCTTTTTCATGTCACTACTGCAATTATTCACGTTGTACAAAGGAACTTCTTAGAAATCATTTCCTGACTCATAGTGCTATAAAAGCACTTATATGTTTCTACTGTAACTATTCGTGTTCTACAAAGAGGCACAAAAAATCACATGTTTACCTTCAGCAGACAAAACCATTTCCATACAAACTCACATTAACAACACTGACTACAGCAAATTGTGTTTATGCGTATTTCGTGTTTAAAATACTAACAAATACTGACAACGAAAATAAAATAAAAATGATGCACAATACAGTCGAGGAATTCCCCGTACAACATAAACTAAAAAGGTTGCCAACATGGAAGATTTTAATTCCTAGTTTTTTTATTTAAATAAAGAAAAACATGTTACGTAACGTATCGTTCAACCCCCCCCCCCCCCCCCCACCCCCGTAACGCACCGTAACGTTTCACCAGACCCCCCCTCCCCCCCCAAGTGCGTTACGTAATACTTGAACGGCCCCTGTGAAGTCTGAACAAATAATACAGGAAACAGTGGGTACAGAAATTTATAATCTCTTTATAATTACTTATCTATACTGAATATGGAGGGTTGTTGAACCTAATTCAAAAACACAATCATTCGGTTTTAGATAAAATCGCCCACCCCCAATACTTAAACGACATTTCAATAGATTATAGCGTAAGTGCCCTAGTAGGTAGATATATAATTATTATTAAAATATACCTTTATGTATCTGTTTATTGTTTGTCTAAATCTAAATTCTGCTAAACTCAACCTTTCAGTTGATAACCTTATGGGTATCAACTTAAGTAATTTAAAATATAAAAATATAATAGTGAGTAGGTACCTACCTACCTAAGTACTTACTTACAAGCATGGAGCTAAAATTATAATATACTAAGTAGGTACCTACTAACTTATGTTCATAAAATTACCATTATTTTCGGTATCTATTTGAAGAGATGAAGTGACGGAGAAGTAAATATTTACAGGATATGTAAGTAAGTACCTACCTATTGCTCATTACTACATCACGATCTGACTAATGTAATCTATTTATTAGTACTTACCCGTTTACGAAAGTTTTCACTGGTAAAATTCCTCAGCGTACTTGCATAAAACAAATAAAATACCTACTAAGTCAACACTTCGTTATTTCACACTGATTATCGGGTGATGCGCGTTCACTCTTCGACTGGTCACTGGAAACTGACAGAAATTCACTGAAATCCCGCTTGCGTCCCATTTGCGTCCTACATAATTCCAGTAAAATATACATAATTCCTAATATATTATGTATGCACCTATATCTACATATTCCGAGATTACTGTTCGCTCTGTGTTCTCCACTCCCTCTCCTGTTTCCCGTTCTGCTTACGATAAACAAACTTCAACTTCCCGGCATTTCTGGCGATACATATAAGCATTCGCCTTGTCTGCGCTTGTCAAACCATGTTTAACCCTAGAAAGATAATCTTATTTATTTATTTATTTATATTTGTACACGCCCAATTAGGGCTTTTACATATGATAAAATTTAAAATACATTTGATATAAGTAATTAAAGAATTAAAGAGATATAACAATTAAAACTAAGTACCAAGTATAAAAAATTTAACTTAAAAACAACAAACAGAGTAAAATATAGGATGCACTTTCATATACTATATAGTATATTTCACGGAAGTATGGTATATTTCACGGAAGAACAAAAGTAGAATTTGGCCTAGTGGCGAACGCGTTAGCGCCGAGTTTCGAAGAACGATAGTTCGAACCCCGCTAACTCCAAATAAATAATAACCATTTTTTTTCATAAATATTAATAAATACAGGGTATCCCAAAAGAAAGTTGATATTTGTTTTGCTTTTTGGGTATGTCAATCAGTAGTCTGGCTCTTAGGAATTTAGTTGCTATGAAGCATTTCTCGGGAGCGACTGCGCGTTGTGCGTGCGTGATTTTTTCAAAAATGGTGATTCGGAGACTGTAGCACGTAGAAAATTCTGCAATATTTGAGGTTTTCGTCAATTCAATGATGGCCAAGCATTCCTCTCACTCGAAAATGGGTCAAAAAGTTTGAAGAGATCGGTACAACGCTGGCAAAACCAAAATCCGGGCGACCAAGGTCATCGAGAACGGAAGAAAACGTAGAGAGTGTTTATCAGTCTTTTTGTGACGACTCAAACTTTTCGATTCGGAAGCGCGCAAGTGCTTTAAATGTGCATAGATCATCGTTACACAGCATTTTGCACAAAGACCTAATGCTGCACCCTTACAAACTTACTGGCTATAACCAAAGAACATGGTTCCAGCAAGACGGAGCAACATTACATACGTCCAATACGTCTCTGCCATGAGTTCGTGAAATTTTCCCTGGCAAATTGATCTCCAGGAGAGGTGACATAAAATGGCCTCCTCGTGGTCCTGACCTAACCCCTATAGACTTTTTCCTGTGGGGTTATCTCAAATCTAAAGTGTACGCCAAAAATCCAAATCCCTGATGCAATTAAAAGAAAATATCCGTCAAGAAATGGCAGCCATCACGAAGCCTACCTGGCGAGCCATCATAAGAAATTTTACTCTTCGATTAAATGAATGCCGCGAACGTTAGGGTTTACATTTGGACGATATTATTTTTCAGAAATAACTTCCCAAATTGTGTATTTTAGAATTTAATAAACATTTTTTCGATAGAACCCTTACTTTTTTTAAATCGATCCACTATTTAGTGGATATTTATCAACTTTCTTTTGGAACACCCTATATAAAAATAAACATAAAAGTGCAAAAAATAGGACATTACAATAAATACAATACAAGTGTTAGTGACATGTAAACATTACAATAAACCTTAAATGGCAGATCCCCCGTGTACCCCCCCCCCCCCCCCAGGGGCTAAAGATCCTTTTGAAAAATCGGGAACCACGCCGAGGTCACCGATAATCCGGAGCCATAGCAGTCCAGAACTAGTTAAGTCCCTAAGACAAACCCGAGCCGAAAGCAGAAAAGTTGTGGATAAACAACAGAAGAAGGGAATTGTTAAGAATAGTTAGTGACATCTATGAGATAAATATTGTAATTAATTCCATTTGGTTAATTATTCTTAGTTTATTAGAAAAGTGTGCATATTAGAGACCTCTGTGGGAATTTTATAGAAGCTAGTGTTATCAGCCAACAAATAGTGGATATTTGCTACTTGTATTGTTATTATTGTATTTTTAAAACAGTCTGAAAGACGGTATTTTTATAGTTTTTAGTAGTATAAAAAGGGCTGTACTCAAGAAATTTGTTCTCTTCCATTAACCCTTACGTAGAGTATAGACGCCGTACCGCTTGAGGCGGGGTCCGGGCTGAATTTAGTTCTAAAAGTGTTGATTTCATTATTGCTCAAAAGTGTTTGTAAATAAAACGACTCTTCAATAAAAAAGTGTTTTACAAATAAAAAGTCCACCACCCTTGATGAGATTGAAGTGATCCTAACAGGAATTAACACTAATAAACAAGCGTCAATCCCCACTAACACCAACTCTGCTCTTTCTACCACCACCGCAACTACATTCTCCTCTACTACAAGATCCTCACCAACAACACACGAGTCCAGTCCAGCGCTTCCATCTACCAACGAGGACAAAATTCCTCCTCTCAAAACTAAACCGATTCTGACTTCTGTTGAAATCCTCCAATACACTTCTCTCCAGAAAACGAACCAGTCCGAGTCAGCCATGAATATTGTTCAAATTGCCACTCTGGCACTGAAAGCAGCCGAGCCTCCCAAAAATAACATAACCAAAGAAGTCCGCGACAAAATAATCTCATCTTTACTGGAGATAATTGAGAAAGGAGCCACACTGGGAAAACAACTTCATGCTCTGGAAGTCGAATTACTGGAAACAAAGGTCAAGAATGTCAACTGAAGATGGAAGAAAGACACTGCAGGGAAATGTCAGCTTTCTGCGCCAATGCTCAAAAAGAACCCGTACTCAGTTACGCCTCGGCAGTAGGGAATGGAGGAGATCGCACCAGACATGCCGTAATAGTATCGTCATCAGGCCAAGAAGCGACATCAAAATCCATCACCTCAATCAAGCCAGCCGACCTCAGAGTGGGTGTCAGTGGAATGTCAAAGGCCAAAAATAACAAGGTCATAATTACCTGCCCTAAAAAGACAGATGCTGAGAAGATCCTAACAGTAATTTCAAAGGCAACCACAGGATCACTAAAAGCTCAAGACGGTAAGCTCCTCCGACCCACAGTTATCCTCAAAGGAGTGGCTAAGAAGACGAAGAAATTCTCAAACAAGTAACCAAACATTTTACGGGCAATTATTGTTTGAAAATCCTGAACCAAAACATCAGAAGTGTCACCAAAAACTTCGATAATTTATTGATTGCTTTAGAACAAATGAAAATTACGTTTGATGTTATCATTCTCACCGAATGCCGGATTAATGACGATTTTATTGCGCCCAGCATGCAAGGCTACGAAGTTTTCTCATCAAAACATCACAAAAATCGTAGTGATGGCGCGATAGTATACACAAAAAACACTATTTTTGTTTCAAAAATTCCATCTGCAATACTTGAAGCAAACAGTGTCACCATACAATGTCTTGATTCTGTTGTTATAACCGCCATCTATCGGTCTCCATCATCTTCAGAGGCTTAATAAATTCACGAACTGTATCATAGCTGGAGACCTTTTGGAGGCATTTACATTTACATTGACATTTAGTTTGTATGCCAGTTTGTATGCGGTGAATTAAAACTACACTCGGAACATGAAAATGATTTTTCTTTGATTCTGGCATTAAATAAATAGTCTGCAACTAGAATTTTATAACTGCACATCGAATAACAGAATGTTTTCCTGCGAAATGTGTCAACAGATGAATCCACCTGGAATTTTACATTCTGTAGTGGTTTAAAGTAAATCTGTACCTGGCGAATTACAACTACACTCAGAACATGAAAAAGGTTTTTCTTTGATTCTGGCAGCACATACATAGTCTGCAAATAGAATATTATACCTGAACCTCAAATAAGAGGTTGTTTTCCTTTGAAATGTGTCAACAGATGAATCCACAAATGGAAATTTACATTCTCAACACAAAATTGATTTGATTTAAGTCTGTAAAATTACACTCAGAACGTGATAATGGTTTTTCTTTGATTCTGGCAGCACATACAGGATACAGAGTCTGCAACTAGAATTTTATAACTGAACTTCGAATAAGATAATGTTTTCCTTTGAATTGTGTCGGCAGATGAATCCTCAAATGGAAATTTACATTCTGAAAACTGATTTAACCCTTCGAATAATAAGAAAAAATATCTATAAACTTTTGCCTGTCAAAAATTCCGGTTCTTCCCATGCATTTTAAATTTTCCTTTTTATTGTTTTTTTTTAAATCCTTTTGCAAAAGACAAAATTGTTCTAAAATCTAGATATAGTTATTTTTCCGACGTGTTTATTAGAACATTATTGTTTCTAAATATTTAAATTTTGATATTGGATATGTAGATTGGCTCAAAACTACACGCCTGCGAATATTCGAATTAAAGTACCAAAAAAAGAATAAACTTAAAATTTTAAATACAGATTCATTTTCTTTAAAAGAAATGTAATAAAACTGTATCTTAACTTTTTATCGCAATCACAAATTTATTTCCAATAAAATGTTTCGGACATAATTCCACAATTTTATTTTAAAATTAAATCTGTGGGATATTTTGCGTCTCCTGTGATTAGACGGGGTTAAATTAAATCTGTATGTGGCGAATTACACGCAGAATATCAAAATGGTTTCTCTTTGATTCTGGCAGCACATACATTGTCTGCAACTAGAATTTTATAACTGCACTTCGAATAAAATAATGGTCTCTTTTGAAATGTATCACCAGATGAATACAAAACTGAAATACATTCGTTTTTTTTTTTTTAAGTGAATACCGCACAAGAATCTCAACTGCTCCCGTCTGGAGCCAGTGAGACTATGGCATCCCCGATTGGGGTATGTTGTGAGGCTGAAGGTAGTGGGGAGGGGAAGGAGGTGGGGAAGAGGAAGGTTGGGAAGTACCTGGCTATTCAGATCTGGTCACTAAACACGGCTAAAGCCATTTTGAAGCAACGTTTCAATTCTGAATGGTGGTCTTGTACCAGGGCGATACTGATAGTATCTTCCACTCTGGAACATGCCGCAAATATACTATATATTATTTTTAATGAATTAATTGTGAAATACACAAATTAATCAAATAAAATTTATTTGCGCATGCCGGGTTTGAACCCGCGACCTCCGGATTGTGAGTCAAGAGTCTTACCCACTGGGCTACGGAGGTCATCGTTAATACATTCTGAACACAATTCTGCTTTTAATTAAGAGAGAATCTGTTTGCGAGTTATCAGCTTTAATTAGTATTACTCTCATAATATGCGTACGGTTTTCCTACAAATTGCGAAATTTGCAGGTTAAAAAAATAAAATTATTGATATTTTTAATAAATAATAAAAAAAAGAGTTGGATTCGTATACGACAGTATAGTTGAACATTTTTAAATAATGATTTGAAATGCTTTAAATTTTTCCAAGATAATACTATTATTTATTGTGAAAATTTGCCGCCCCCCCCGCCACCCCCCCCCCACGCTACGCCACTGGGTATATTGTATATATTTTAATGTTATTCTTGGTTAATAAATAATTAAATATATATATATATATATAAATTTCGATACGTATTGAAAATTTATAAACATTTCGAAGCTATCAAGATAGACGTACAGATTTAATAAGAATGTTTTTATAGGCTGATAGGCATTCAGTACCGTTGGTGTTCAAAAAATATTTATTCCCTGCACTGTGCACAGTGGCGTAGCAAGGGGGGGGGGGACACTCGAACGCGGAGAAAAAACTTACGGAAGTGCAATAAAATAAAAGGGGTGACACTCGAACGTGGAGAAAAAACTTACGGAAGTGCAATAAAATTGCCGTAAAAAATATTTTACACGTGAACACTGACTATTAGTAAGCTCCATGAAACCAACCATGTTTCAACCACTCGGTTGAAAATATGAAAATTAAAAAAATGTTTTTTTTTTTGTTTTTATTTTGTTCCTAGCTCGAAGTATTGCTCGGTCGGGGATTTCCTTGAAATATTCCTTGTGTCATTCTTAATTCGTTAGTATATTGTGATTGATGTAAACTCGTGAAGTGAATTGTTGTATAACAATTGATTGACGTGAATTAGTGAAAAAGTTGTTTTTCTGTTAGCATGTTTATTAGTGCTAAAATACCACTTTATAAAACAAGGTAAGTGGATTTGATAGTTCATTTTTCTAATAGACGCAAAACTTGAATACAAATACACCAGAATCGATCGATAACTGATTGAAGAAAAATTATCAATCATCTGTATGTTTTTTTCTGTATTTTATTGTTTTGTGTACAAGAATAAATATTTAAGGAATAATAAGTAATTTGTAGGATTTCAGAAAACGGTTTTTTATGAAGTCGAAATATGCGTTTTGAATTTGTTGTCAAAGCGCTATTTACACCGATTATCAAGTCAACTGTCGACAGTATGTACACCAAATGACTAGATGCTTACACTGGGGTGTTTCGCAAGCTAGGGTGATTCATTTACCAAATATAAGAGCGCCCTCAGATTTCAATCAGTTGTCGATTCTTTGGATAAGAGGTCACCTTCGCATTACTAGCGCTGTAAATAATAATACCTTAATTATTTAATTAAAATTGAACCTTATTAATTATTTCAAAACTGATTTAAATTTAAGATTGAATCTGTATTCGTTAACTCGTTTAAATTAAAACTACATCCATAACATGAAAATGGCTTTCCTCCGATATTTGCAGCACATAGTCTGAAACTGTCGTATCTTGCAACTCGAGGAATATCTTGCAATAGTGGAACTCGGGAATGGTTTCCTTCGAAATGAGTTTCAAATTAAATTTCAAAGTAAACCATTTTCGAGTTCCACGTGCAAGATTTGAAACTTGCAGACTATGTGCAGCAAAGATCGGAGGAAAACCATTTTCGTGTACTTACGAGCATTAATAATTAAAGCTGGGGACTTAAACCTTTACTATTTCAAATTGAAAATTTATCGTTACACTCTGAACACAAAACTGGTTTTAACTTAAGTATTGGTTGTTAAAATTATGTTTTCATGCAATAAAATGATTTTCTTCAGAAGTTTGCAGCATATTAGAATTGAAGACTCCACTCGCAACTCTGTTATTTGTAGCTTTATGGATCGGTCGGTCGGGATTCCCCAAAAATTCTGTTGTTTTATTTTCGTTCCTAGCTCTTACTATTTGCTTTGTTGGGGATTTCGGCGAATATTCCACGCTTATCACCTGTGTCATTCTCATTTCAGTGATTGACGGAAACTCGTAAAGGGAATTTTTACATATTGATTGTTGAAAAATTTGTTATTCTGTTAGTGTTTTTGAAAGTGCTATAATTTTGAGGATTACGAAATTTTTGTTTACACATTTGACTAGCTAGTAATGTTTTTATATTTTTGGAAGGTGAAATATGCGTTTTGAATTTCTCAAAGTAAATTTTAATGGGGGGGGGGGGGGGGTGACACCACGTTTTCCGCCCCGGGTGCCACCCATGCTAGCTACGCCACTGACTGAGCAGTCGGTTCATTACTGAATTTATTTCTGCATTGGTACCTGAATTGTTCCTACCTTAAGATGAAGCAATACTAAATAATGCAAAATCATACAAAATCACATATTTTTGTTTTGAAATTTTGATAGCTTAGAAGTATTATAGATGCTTCAATTAAATACTGTGTATAGAACATACCTAGGCCCTTGAAAATATCGGTCATTTTTTTATAAGTCTTTTAAAAAGCCTTTAAAAAATAAAGTATAAGGTCTATAAAAAACACTTTCAAATTCAAACTCTCCTATTTATAAACCCCTTTTCGGATTTGGTTTTATTGTATAATGTGGCAAATTTAGTTTCTTTAATCGCAAAAAATATATATTTACGCCCGAACTTCACAAAATAAAATAAAATATGCATTTTCTCGTTGATATTTTTGACATAGAACAATACGGCCCGCGAATTTGGATTCTTGAAGTGACCCTTATGGCATGGGCACAAGAACCATGCACTGGACAACACCTATTTCGCATCAGTCACGCCGGTCACGCCCCAACTGGCGCGGGAGACAGTCGTGTTATTCCGCGTCGCTTAGTTTCGTGAAATCAATTTTAAATTTCAGTTTTACAATAAACAATGCGTAAAACGAGAATTAATATTTTTTACATGCCTTTACGAAATCAACCTGTAAAAAAAATCTCAAATACCTTTTCCAACCTTTCCAAAAGCTTTTTCTCAAGTATTTTTAAACTCCTCCCACAAAGGGCGTGAATTCCGAATTCGATTTTTTCCTGAACTATTGGATCGCCTTAAAGATAATAATACGTCTTAGGCCCGGCGCAAGCGTCAGATTTTTCCGTCCAACAGTCGGGTCAGACAAAATTCGATTGGACGGCGGGCGAGCAAAGGCGTGGCCTATTTTCATTACTCCGCGCGGCCGTCCAATCCAGTCCGACAATGGGCATGGCCCCGGTATTATAACCAATCGGGTTCGAATCGATTTTTGTCTGATCCGACTCTTGTCTGCCTATTTGACATATTATCATACTTACATTGTTTAATGGTGGTTGAATAATTAATTTAGGGTTTTGTACTTTAAATAAAACCAAAATAATTATAAAAAAATTATTGTAGGTAATTAAAAGAATAACTAAATTCTGTGAACCTCTAACAAATCAACTACAAAATAAGAAGTCTTTTTTAAATGTTTCATTTTATGTCTAAATCGTATTTTTATATGCTATGAAAGTTATACATAATATTCAGTCGTTATACATAAATATATATATAAATAAAAATACTTTTTTTTTATTACCCTGAATAACATTTATACGAAAAAGTCTGAAAGTTACACAAGTCTTACGGATGAATGGTGTATGTATTTCTCCGTAATTATTGCACTTACCGTGGTAACAGAGCCGCCCCGCGCAAGCTCTGTTCGGCATCTGAGCTAATTGAGGTAGACATCGCGCTACTTTGCGAAATAAAAAAAGACAGCAATTCTTGTATATCGCTTACGTCTCTAAGGCTGGCCGCATATATCAGGTTATTCCATCCGATCGTCTGATCAGACAACCGGAAGGTCTTCGTGCCATACATTTCTTATGAAAGTCCGCACACATCCGATTCGAAAACCGGATCGGTAATAAAAACATGCCACGCCCTTCCGCGCCGGCCGTCCCATCCGATCTGAATAAGGATTTCTAATCGGATGAGTGCGGTGTTTATCCGATCCATTTGTCTGATCAGACAACCGGAAAGCAAAACCTGATGTATGCGCCCAGCCTAAGACGTATATTATCTTTCGAGGGTTAATAATAATAAAAATCTATTCCAGTAGGTATGCAGGGGTACGGGTTTATAAATAATAATATTTATTCTATTCTCTGAACAGATATAAAATATTTATTGTATTAAGGAAGGGAAATGTAGGTACCTTTATGCATATTATGACATAACTTAAGCTCCCTTGAGGTGATTTTTCACAAAATCGGCGCTCTACAAATTATCCAATTACTATTATTACTAGCTTTTTCCCGCGGCTTCGCTCGCATGGTATTAGGGGTTTCCCACTCCGCCTCCTCCACCTTCCCTCTCCCCACTCCACTCCCCCCATCAACCCCCCTTTCCCTCCACCCACCCCTACCCCCAATCCACTCTCCCTATCAACCCCCCCCCCTCTCCCCCACCACCCACCCCTCCCCCTCACCTTTTTGTAGCTCTATGGCTCACCGTGGAGTGTCGCGAAACGGGAGAATTTTGTGTCTGACGGTCTTTTTATAGGCGAAAATAGAATTTTCTGCACATTTGACTAGGTTGTAATGTTTTCATTTTTTATGAAGTCGAAATTGAAGGGGAGGGGGGGGGGACACCACGTTATCCGCCCCAGGTGCGATCCATGCTAGCTACGCCTCTGCTAAGTAGGTAGGTATATACAGACTGATGAATGGTGACTCCTGACCTTTTTGCGCGCATACCACAGTTTGAGAACCTTTGACCTAAAACATGTGCATAATTTATTATCCAGTGGCTGCTAAAAGTGTGCTACTTGTAATGCTCTGTTTTTTCTTCTGTTTTTTTAACGAAATTTGGAATAATTTGCAGTGAATAGTAAACATAAAAGATAAACTAAGTATAAATCCTCGATGACACACGGCTAGTTTACAAGCTACTATCTGGGAAATTCACTATCTGTTAGTAAACTCGCCCAGTGGCATCGTGTCACTTGCTAACTAGCAGATTGTTGACAATCTACGAAAAACACGCTTGCTCCGCTTGCTCGTGATTGGTTTATTTACGCTTCCAACATGGCTTCCGATAAACAGCTGATTTCGACTCTCAAAAATCTGAAGAATTAGTTCACGCAGGCGTCGTTATTCTTGTTACTGGCGCTAAAAGCGACCTCAGTTTCCTACGCTTCTGAGCGAGTGGACAGTTTTGTGTGTCATCATGACAATCTCACTCGCCGATTTTCCCGCTTTTAAACTTAGTAGATAGTAGCTTGTAAACTAGCCGTGTGTCATCGAGGCTTACGCTGATATAATTTTAAAAAGCATATATAAGTAGGTAAGTACTTAATGAATTTGTAGATTGCATAAAAACTTTTTTTAAATCTAGATTTGAGAGTTTTGCGCCTTCAGTCATGATTTTTGCTTTACAGTTGTGTAGGTTAAATTTTGAAAGTGTGTCAAAGTTAAAGAAGTGACTAATTTATTTCATATGTTTTCAGAAACTCTTTTTATCACAGTATACAGCCTTATAGACTTATAAACGTGTTTTAAATTTTACACAACTGATTAACCATCATTGTTGTTTATCAGTTGTGAAAAATTAAAAAAAAAAAGTTTTGTTGTAAGCGTTGTAAGGTTAAGTTTGTAATATAATGTAAAATAAGTAAGTTTTTTTTTTATTGCAGAGCTTGTTCATGAATTTAAACTGGACACCCTGTATATTATGTTCAATGTATTATAAAATTTCTGATGAAAAGCCGACCAATAAGAATGTATACTAATTAAGAGCGAAAATGGTTTAAACATGTCTATAGTCAAACAGAAACTAAGTGAACGGTCAAAGTCCAATAATAAAATTTACAGGTAAAGCAACACGAGAAGGGTCACGACTTAAAATTAATTTTACTAAACAAAATGTTTTTATTATGTTCGGGACTGAATTTAAGTCTGAATAAGGATTGAATGAAAATGCGTAGGTGTTTAAAATTACCTACAAGGTGTCCGGTAACTCATATTACATATATATTTCAGAATCAAGAAAATTATTAGACAGGTTTTATCAGATGCTAATTAATAAAGCGGTAACCAATTTATGAGATATTTAAATTTTAATAATATTTGATTTTTACCCCCGGCTGGGATTTTACAAATTTATTTTTTTAAAGACAAAAATACCTAAATGTGCACATCAACATAAAACAACATACTTTGTACAATACAATGAACTTGTTGCATTGGTAAATTTTTATTTGTGATTAAAAAATATTTATTTTACATTCCAATTACAGAGGGTTCTTCGAGGAATGTCACAAACTGATTTTCAAACCAATTTTTGAAGACTTCGGAATTCATTTCAGAATGGTAATCTGTATTCGAGATAACCTTTTTCGTACGGAATATAAATTTACTCCCCGTGATAAAACCCGTTTTTGCTGAACCACAATGCAAAATGATCAGCTGGCTTCCTTTTCTAACTGGCACTTTTAAACCCCCATTGCCCTCACTATTTTGCCACATGTGTGTAATCGAGTGATTTTGATTTGAAGTCTCGTCCAAATAGACTATTTGCCGTCCGTCGCTAGTTCATTTTCATTTTGATTCATTTTCCTCAAAAAGTCTGCACGCGCTGTAGCAATGTCTAATCTTCTCATTAAATACTTTCTTCCATCTTTGCGTATTTTGAATTTTAAACCAATATCATGCAAAATATATCGCAATGACTCATGAGATCAAAAAAAAACATTTTATCCACCAGAACTTTGTTAAGATTTGCAAGTGTGGGATATTGTCCATTGTCATAAAAATCCATCACACTGCGACGCGCAACATCCTTTTTAAAATCTTCCAATCCCGTTGAGGCCGCAAGCCTGCTGCCAATAAATGTATCGAAGTTGGAAAAACTTGATAACATTATAAACTATCGTTTTTTCTCATGCCTGCAATTCGTACCGTTGATATTAGATCACACAATATGTAATTACAATCACACCGATTAAATAAACGGAGTGAAAATGACATTAATAAAGTATGGGTATTAAATCGAAAATAAAGTAATGGACTGGTTTTTGATCTTATGAAGTCAATACAGTAGGTACTTATTACTGAATGTGGAATCATTAATTGTTTGCTTTTATAGTAAGTAGCATGATATAAATAACAATGGAATTTCCAAAGGATTTAGTTGCCTAATTCACGGGAATAACCACCAATGGAATTTCTAAATTTTGTTTTGCAGCGTTTAATTATTAGCTATCGTCTGAAATATTGTTTTTAGAATCCAGTTTAATGTATTTTCGAAAATAGGAATTTACGAGGGACGTATAAATAATAAGAAATGAAAAGTATAAAAATATTAATAATGTAATGGTGGAGTGCCTTTCGAGTTTGGGTTTTTCGGAGTTTTGACTGTACGTTAATCCCCGTTTGAAATTTTGGGAGTGCATTTGGTATCTGTTCGACTATAGTCATATTAAATATAATAACAAAAACAATATTCTCGTCGACCACAAACATAAAATTATTTTATTGTACAAATTCCATTGGCGTATATTGGATGCCTGTTGCAATCCTCACATCTCCAGAGTTTTGAGGATTACCTAAATTAGGCATATTATTTAAATAACTTTTTACCTGCCAACTCCTGTGCTCCTGGTAGATTTCCAACGAAATATCCATTTGCGGTGTGATTTGACAATTCCAGAGAAATTTAATAAGTTGTGCTGGTATATTTTTGGTGATTTGGTAGTTGTGAAGAAAAGTAATAATTTATTTTTCTTTAACCTTCTCCGAATTATGTGCTCCTGATTTTGTACTAATTTATGTCTACTGGGGTGGTCAACTAAAATTAAAAAAAAATAAATAATGAAGTAATTCAATTTTAATTTCATTCAATTTAAAAAAAACTCTCAGCTTCTGCTACAAAATGGGTGTTGCATTGAATTTTTATCTGAGCACTGTAAGGAGATGGGGATGAAGAAGGTTGGGAATAATTATTTAGATCTCACCAAACATGGCAAAAAAGCTTTAAGCTCAAAAGCTCTTGCTTGGAAGCCCTTGAGCTCAAAAGCCCTTAAGCTCTTAGACTTAAAAGGTCTCAAGCTCAAAGACCCTAAGGCTCAAAAGCTCTTAAGATCGAAAACGTTTTGAGGTTGAGGGCTTTTGAGCTCAAGGGTTTTTAATTTAAGCAAGGGCTTTTGAGAGCTCTTAATTTCAAAAGCTCCTAAGGTCTTTCAAAACATCCACAATTTATTTTTATTATAATATCAGCTTCATCTTGCATTGTTGCATGCCAAACGCGCACCCACCATATGTACATGTACATGGTTGACATTTGCCACATGAGAACGGGTCTCTTCTCCGACTCGTTCTTGTGTTCACCAACTCGGCTGTGGGACGATTTAGCGGCCTCTGGAAACCTACAAAATGGGTATTTTCAAGACTTCCAAACTGGTCATTCCTTCCTCTCCTCAAAAGAGCCTCCACACAGCATTTAAGATGACATAGGCCCTGAGGGAAATTATTTTCCTCAGGGCCTCCTGTATGGAGTTAATGCTAGGCCATGGATGAAAAACAGTTAAGATTGATGTATACAGGGTGTTAAGGGGTGTACCCGACTTTTATCAGTGATTCCTGACATTACTAGACCACCATTCAAAATTGAAATGTTGTTTGAAATGGCATTAGCTGTGTTTGGTGACCAGATCTTCACTTTTCTCTTTCCACCTGGGTATCTAGTCAAAATTCTTCCATTTACCTTACATTAATGGTTATTCATCTGCCGTAGTATCTGGCTGGCGGTGGAAAAACGAAAAATTCCAGAGCCGCTCATTCAACTCATTTAATCCTTTCCACTCCAAGCCCCTTTTATTTTTATTCCACCAGCTCCACACCAAAATTGCTTTTTTTTTACGTTTTAGTTTTTTTGTTGTAAATAAAATTAATATTAGTTAAAAAATAATTGAAAAAATTGAAAAGGCATAGTACAAAATGGCCTTTTTGACACATTTCTTTTCCAAATTTGGTAATGGAATGGTTTAACCCGTCTGCTTGTTAGGAATAAATACATCCCAAAACACGTAATCGCGTTATACTTTCATAAGACCAAAAACGTCCCGAGCGACGAACCAGAAAGAGAACAAAATAATGCTTCTTATTGTCTTTGAAATATGAAAGCTATCTTGCATAAATATTTTACAATCTCTATCCAAAGTGGCAGTTTCTGATTTTTCAGGCGAAACTGAGGCTTCCGGATTGTGAGGTGCAAATATATTGAACCAAGCAGACGGGTGAAAGAATTAACAAATAAATAATAATAATAAATCAATGAGAGGGTAATTAAATACATTATTTGAAATATCACTCTTTATTCAAAATTTATGAAATTGTACACTTTACAATAATATCTGCAATAAATTACAGTGTGGTATGTGTACTCAGAATAGCAATAATTAATATTGCCTTCCTCACCTCCTCAAGTGAAACAAAATTAAGAAAAAATCTAAGCCACAGTAATTCTGCACACAATTATCCTGACATACAAAGTTGCTAACAAGAACTTACTTTACATGAACTCACGGCAAAAAGAAGAAAAAACACATTTAAAATTAAAATGTTTTAAAAGTGTAGCCCTAAATTTGCGACAGGGTTTTAAAATGAAATATTACAAGTTCTTATGATTTTGTCCAACTTTTATAAACATTAGCTTACATTAATATTTGTTGTTACATGAGAAAGAATACTATTAGTTCCTATTATATCATAAGTGGTTAGTTTAAATTATTTTATTATCCACAATATTTTCACACATCATTGTTGCCTAGAGCACGGTCAATAAAACTTTGCAAAAGTAAAATGATATAAAGCTAAGCTTATTGCCAATCCCATATGAATGAGAATCAAGCCATGTTTTAAAAAAAGTATCATGTATTTAAAATAATGGTAAAATTACATGTAATTCAACTAAAACAAAATTGAGATGTTGCATACTAAAATGTTAATAATGAATTCCGCCATCACTTCAAAAGTCCAGATAATATAGCGTGATTACCAGTAAACTCTGAAAATAGCTTTTTAGAATGAACACAAAAATGCCTTTATTTCCTCACCAATGTATACCACAATAAAATATGTGTTTGTGGAGTACAATAGCAGCATGTACCCACGTAGTGGCGGCTCGTGACGTTTTTCAGCTAAGATTGAAAAATATGAATGTATTGATATTGTTGTAGCTGAAAATGTTTTTTTTTTCAAAATAATATTTTTTTTGTAATAAACATTTTCAGGATTATTTCAATTTTTATGAGGTTATACCCAATTGAAAAATCTCCATACAATAAATTATAATTTTGAAAAACAAAACCATTTTCAGCTAAGAAAACATCAATAAAGTCATATTTTTCAAAGCGTTCTAGCTCACTTAAAAGCCGAGCCGCTACCGTGATATACGCCCATGTAATAAAGGAACGGTTTTGTGTGTATCTCGAAAAAGCTGATATCGAGGTTACATTGTTAAAGGCATTTTAGAAAAACAACAAAAAAACAACATTTTGGTATCGTTCAATATTTGTGTTTAGACTTCTTCTTCTTTTTGCTAGCCTTCTTCTTGTGTTTGCGTTTCTTCTTCTTTTTCTTGGGTTCATCAGAGCTAGAGTCAGATTCACTTCCGCTTTCACTGGTTTGGCGCTTGCTTTTTTTCTTCTTCAGCTTTCTCTTCTTACGGCGCCGCTTCTTGGATCCGGAGGAACTGGAGCTGGTGGTGCTCTCAGAGGAAGAAGAAGAGCTTGCAGAGTGAGATCTCTTCCTCACATTACTCAAGTCTAAATGAATAGTTTCACTGTTACCTACATCACCACCTTCCGAAGTCTTGGTCAAAGGTGCCTTCTTGCTTTCCTGATCTTTTCCATCTGGCTCAGATTCTACAGTTTCATCGTAATCAGGTTCAAAGCTCGCTTCATCCAGAGTTGATTTCTTACCATCACCTTCTGCAAGCTTAGCCTCATTTTTAGTTTCAAGCTTAGCTTCTTTGGATTCACTAATGAGGCGAATTTTCTTGGGAGTTCTATCTTTGTTTTCATCAGTTTTATCTTTCTTTAATTTCTTTTCTTCTTTTTCTTTTTTATGTAGCTTCTTCTCTTTTTTCTTAATTTTCTTCTCGGGACTCGAGCTCCGGTTTGCGCGTCTTTCTTTCTTGCGATCTTCTTTGACAGTGACTCTAATGTCTTCGTCTCCTTGCCCTCTATGTTTCTCAAAAGTGGCAGATTGTGTTTCATACCTATGACTTCTTCCCTCTGTAACAATTCTGTCAGGCCCTGCATTTCGAACATCAACTGGCTCTATTTTGCTAACAAACCTGCGACCCCTTTCCCTGGACGGTTCAACTGTAATCCTCCGATGACCTGGTTCCTTTTCAAATCGTCTCATCTGTGGAGTTCTGGACCTTGATTTGATTCTTTCTACCGTGCTATGGACTAATCTCTCCTCTCTTCCCCTCCTAGAAGGTTCATCAACTTTCCCTCCTAGTCTTTCTTTGATAGATAATTTGGGAGGCGGTGTTCTTTCATGTTTACTTCTTTTGCTTTCACCGATTTCCACTGATCTGTGATCCGCGTTACTCGGAACAGTGATTTGGATATTATTAGCGGGCTTTGCATCACTCTCCGAAGTTGGTGTAATGTCTGTAGAGTACAACTTAGCTCGATCTGTACTTATCTTCTTAATCTCAATAGGTCTAATTGAATTTATTGCCTTAGCAAATATAGCATTTTCTGCTCGTTTCAGGACTTCAGAAGTAACTTTACCAAATTTATCACCTGGGGAAAGTAATTCTCCTTGTTCTCGTCTTTCATTCCCAGAAATCTGATCATCCTCCACCTCCCATTTGGAGAGTTCTGGCACAGGGGCAAGCATTTCAGATTTACTTTTATCCTTGGACACATCAATAGTATCTGGTTTCAAATCAAGATCATTAGCTCTCAATTCCAATCCGTCAAATGACAATTCTTTTTCATCTTCATTTTCCTCTTCATTATCATCATTATTTACTTCGAGATTTAAATCTTTTCCATACGACTCAATAATATTAATGTCTATCCCTTCAGATAAAACATCATTGTACAGATCTTCAACAACTTTCTTGGGTGAACTTTGAGGTTTTTGAACTATAGCTTTAGGGTCAGGAGAAACTGTTTCCCTTTTATTCCCAGAACTAACTTCAATTTTAAGAATTTCTGCTTCTTTAGATCCTTTACCATCTCGAGCATCTTCACCCTTTGGACCATCCACTTTGTCTTTCTTTTCTTTTTTCTCTTTCTTCTTTTTCTTTTCTGATTCTTTCTTCTTCTTTTTTTTATCTTTGATTTTTTTATCTTTACTTTTATCATCCTCAATCTTTCCTTTATCGTTATCTTTTTTAGAGTCCCTCCTGTAATCTGTTTCCTTAGAGCGGCCACGAGATTCTCCTCGCCGAGCCTTAGATCTCTCATCTTTGGATTCACGTTTGGGCGTGACAGAACGGCGTCTTCTGTCTGGACTGTAATAAGTTCCATAATCTCGCTCTTTATCCACATCTCTACTCTTATCGTAGTCCCTAGGTCTTTCTTCACGGATCTTTTCATAATTCCTATCCATGTGTTCTCTAGGTCTCTCTGGATCTCTATGTTCTCTATGCTCTCTGTATCCTCTATTAATTTCGGGTCTGGAATGACCTCTTCCTTGGCGATCATGATGGGAATAAGGAGCTCTTCCATGACTGTCTCTCGTGTGATGGAATCTTTCTTCCCTCCCATGTGGGAGGCCTTCCCTAGGACCATCCCTCGAATGCGGTGGCCCATCTCTGGAAACAGGCTGTCCATCTCTCGGTTTAGGGGGTCCATCTCTTATGTGGGGGGATCCATCTCTCACATGAAGCTGGCCATCTCTAGGTATAGATGCATCCCTCGAGCGTAGTGGACTGTCTCTTACGCGGTGCGGGCCTTCTCTCAAATGTGGTGGCCCATCTCTCGAATGTGGTGGCCCATCTCTCGAATGTGGTGGACCATCCCTCGAGTTTGGAGGACCATCTCTCGATTGTAATGGACCATCCCGAGTATGCAACACGGCATCTCTTGTGTATGGAACAGGCCTATCTCTAAAGCCTGGCCCATCCCTGTAATTTGGTTGAGAGTCTCTGTAAGGCGGCATCCCCTCCCTGGGAGGGCCATCGTGGAATCCTTGAGGGCCATCTCTAAACTTGGGACCATCTCTGAAAAGTGGAGGAGGACCTTCTCTATATTTACCTGGTGGTCCACCCCTATATCCACCTGGAGAACCTTCTCTAAAGCTATTAGGAGGCGGACCATCTCTAAAGTTACCAGGAGGTTGTCTTTCCTGGAAACCAGGAGGGTGATCCCTGAAGCCCCCTGGTGGTCTATCCCGATAACCACCCGGTGGTGGGCCACTCTGAAAGCCTGGTGGGGGATGATCTCTGAAACTGAGTAGACCAGTCTCTTGGAATATTTGAGTTGGCCCTGGTGGACCGTCTCTTAGTCCCGGTGGGCCATCCCTGAATACTGGAGGTCCATCTCTAAAGTCTATCGGTCCATCTCTTACTCCGGGAGGTCCATCTCTCATTTCCAGGAGTCCGTCCCTTATTCCAGGTGGGCCATCTCTCATGCTGAGCCCGTCCCTGGTGCCAGGTGGTCCGTCCCTCATACCTGGTGGTTCATCTCTGATACCTGGTGGTCCGCCTCGCATATCTGGTGGTCCGTCTCTCATTCCAGGTGGTCCTTCTCTCATACCTGGTGGTCCGTCTCTCATTCCAGGTGGTCCATCTCTCGTACCTGGTGGTCCGTCTCTCATTCCAGGTGGTCCGTCTCTCATACCTGGTGGTCCGTCTCTCATTCCAGGTGGTCCGTCTCTCATACCTGGTGGTCCGTCTCTCATTCCAGGTGGTCCGTCTCTCATCCCGGTTGGGCCATCTCTGCCATCCCTGAAAGGCGGCCTGGACTCCCTATAAGAACTATCCCTGAAAGGCGGAAGCGCCCTGTCACGTTCCCTTTCCCTCTCGCTGACACCGGGAGGGGCGAGGTCATCCTTGCGGTCGATTGGTTCAAAGCCCGGCGGAGGCGGCTGCGTTCCCGGGGGGACATCTTCAAAAGAAGGAGCATATCGCATCCTCGACATATCTGAACCAGTAATGGGAATTGGCAGAAGGGCGGGGTTAGGTCCATTGAGCCTCTGGTACCTGCACACACAGAAATACAACTTGCTTAGTCAACATGTATATCTAACCAATCATTTTACAATAATGGATTTTGAATTGATGACTTATGATGCCCCACTCTGTAATTGATGACCTATGATGCCCCACTCTGTAAAATGAAAGGTAAACTGAAACCTTCCAAAAGAACATCAGGTGTTTTTAATATATTCAAACTAACACAATTCATTGTCCTTTACCAACAACAGAACATTTTTTCTAGAGATATATTTCATTACTATTGAGGTTATTGGATTGGGGATTACATTCATTCAAATCTGAAGAATAATGCAAATTAACAGATTCGCTGCCACTAATTTTTGAGGATGAAAACAAACTAAACCCGAACGGTCCCAATCAGATTCGGTGGCAGTGAATGAGTTAAAGTACCCATGATTTATTTAGTGACATTCATATTTTTGATATTAGTCTTAAGATCCCGATATAAAACGACCTTCACCGAGATGTTTATTTGATGAAACGTATTTTATATTTAATTTAATATGTCAATAAATATATTGCATATGGGTTGCCTAACAAATTTTAGTCCAGGGTATGATTAATTAATAATTTAAAACTTCTTTTTTTTTTAAACATTTCACCGGTTTGAGTGAATGTGTGCGACTGAGAGGTCCCAACCAACCATCCCATGCGATAGAAGAGGACACAGCATAGCAGCTGTTTGAAGTCCGTCCGTTTAAAGAAAGAGAGTGCGCATGCTATTTGTTCTTGAAAATGAAAAGGATAGCGTTAGACTCGTATATGCTGTGCATCATTTTGGAGTAGTTTATTATTAAAATAGAGGAATAGTTATTAAAATATATTTTTTGAATCAATTATTTATGTATAATCTTTATGAAATAATCTTTAATTTCATTTTATTTTAATTCAATAATCAGACCGGTGCAAAATGCTAGTATCGATTTACTTGTTTATACCTGCTACCCGAGAGTTGTGACCGGAAAAGAATAGGCGACCTGACGTTTGCATATTCTATGGGCTTCATACTTTCGATTGGTATAGAATTTGTCTAATAAACAAACCGTTGAAATGTTTAAAAAAAATAAATTAAAAATTACTAAAATTTGTTAGGCAACCCATATGCAATATATTTATTGACATATTAAATTGAATATAAAATATGTTTCATAAAAAAAACATCTAGGTGAAGGTCGTTTTATATCGGGATCCTATACTATATGGTAGAGATGATCTGTTAACTACACAGCGCTGAACAAGATTGTTACGACTCTTGGTTTTCTTTTTATTTTGTTTCAAAATTTATTTATTTCCAAAAGAGATTTTTCATTAACTATTTTTACTTTTCTTTGATATATCAGTGTACAGCAAGCATGTATATAGGTATGCATCATATACAGGGTGTTAAGGAACATTCTTGATTTACTAACCAGTGATTCCTGACACTATCTCTACATATTATAAATTAAAGTCCCCCGCGTCGTCTGTCTGTCTGTTCGCGATAAACTCGAAAACTACTGAACGGATATTCATGCGGTTTTCACCAATAGATAGAGTGTTTCGTGAGGAAGGTTTAGGTATGTGATTTGTCAAGGATTTGCGTAAATTGGTTGAAACATAACGATAATTGTTAGAAGTGTCGGAAAAAGTCAAGCAGCCTGGTAGCTTTCATTGAAAACGCTGCCTAATCCTTTTGGGATATAACAAAACAATGCATGGTGGGATATTCCTCTTTTATAGATCTACAAAAAAGTCCGCGAAGGCATGTATCTATCTTTTACGGATAGCTTACTATACCCATTCTATCTTCTAAAAAAATGGTCACGTACATTGCAGTAATTGAAAAGTTATTTAGACGGATACAGTATTAATCCTTATTAACTTAAATACATTAGTTACCCCAAGCATTTCATGCACATTATTATAATCTTTCACACCGTCTCTACGTATTATAAATTAAAGTCATCCGCGGCATCTGTCTGTCTCTTTGCGATAAACTCAAAGACGGTGGCGGTTATAAAGGTTGGATAACCATCCAGTAGATGACGTTGTGTTTTATTAGCCACAGCAACGCGTGGTCGGGTCAGCTAGTTTGTAATAGAAATGTTAATAAAATTTTGGCCTCCGGTGACAATTTTTTTGTTATCATCTAAAAACATAAAAATCGAAAGGTATTGGACAGTTAGGGTGAAGGATTGGGCGGTTACTCCGCAATCAAAAATGTCAACAGAGACCAAATAATGATAACATTTTTAACTCCAAATAATGTCAGGAATCACTAGTTATAGTTAATCAAGGACTTCCTTTAATACCGTGTATACATGTATAGCAAATACAGGTATCTGCCCATACACACTTTAACGAAATTAAACTTTTCGACTGTGTGTAAGTGTGAAAAATTTGCCTTGTTTAGTAAGATAATAAAATTTAAAACAGATTCATTTGACGTGATGGGGATGGATAGTTTTGGATGTGTTCAACGGGAAGGGTTTAAAGATGTCGGGTTCATCTTGAATGATTTGCCTCGCCATAATGATGAAGAGCAGATCTTTCTAATAGCTTAGAAAGGAATTTGTTCCAAATAATTATGAGCTTCCACCAAATACTTCTGAAATAAAAGCACCATTCATTGTGTGGATGAAACTTTGTTAAGTCAGAAGATTCCATCAGACAGATTTTCAACAGGCAGAGCAGCAAAATCAAGGAAAGCTCACGGTGTTGTCGCAGACTCTTCTAAGTCTTCTTTCAATCTCAGCATAAAATGGCAGACCTCGATCGTGAGCACACCTTAACTTGCCGCTTTACCACAAAAATAGTTTGTGCTTCTTTCAAACACAAGTCAACAAGTCGTTATAAAAATCTCAGGCCTTGAGATCTGAATCTTGAGTCTCTTCTTAATATGCCGGAGATCCAAATCTTGATATGATGTTCTGGGGTGAGCTGGCAGCCAATGGAAAATATTGTAAGCGACTTAAATTCGAGTGGAACCAATATTATACCAGATTGAATCATCGTAAATAATAAAGAACTCTAACATACACAGTACACACATCTTTTTCTCTCTGATCAAATTAGTATAAAAAGCTGTTATTTTGTCCAATATTAAAAAAAAATGTACTAACCCACCTTATGCGGGCGAAAACAAGGGTGCCGTTCCAAAAAAAAATTGATTTTATTTTAACCCTCCCACTCCCGAGGGGGGTTATATACTTCCCAAAACTTAAGTTAATTTTTTACATTACGTACTCATATTTCATATTAGGTTAATCCTAGAAAAACTATTCGGTAATAAAACTATAATACCTATCAAATTCCGATCCCTCCCCACGCCAACCATAACTTTTTTTAAATTGCTCACTGTACATTTTACGTTAAAATGTACATTTTACTGGAAAGCACTACAATAAAATGTATTTGAGTTATGCTCGATTACACACAATCTCTGTTATATGGTAATCTCTGCTACCATTTTGTATTACTTAATGATTAACTACTTTGCTGGGTGAAGATGGGCGATGTCCAATATATAACTAATATTTGAATGTTATTGGAAAGGGCAACAGGAATATTAAGAGACACAATCACTCTGCGATATCTAGGGGGACCTTAGTGACCCCCCTTCGGGTCATACAAGATTTTTACCTTCACGTAAAGGTTAAACTGTTAATATATATATATATATATATATAATTTGAATGAAATATAGTAGGTACTCACACATACTCAATTTATATAAGTATTATATGAAATGACTGAAGGTAAAGTCAGTGTTGGATTAATTTTTTTTTCTTTATTTATTGCTTTGAATGGTTACATAATTTATGGATTTTTAATATAGTGAAATCTTTTCATAAAGGCGGGTCCACAGCTCAAACATTTGCCGTGATAATCCCTCAAACGTCACTAAAAGATTTTTTGTTTTCCGTCTCCTCCGTTTGTTAAAACACTAAACACGGTTGAAAGATTGGTGCGAAGTTCGCGCGATCACACACAATTTGGCTTGTGGTCTGCGATAAGGATGTGCCGACGCGCAATGAGCACTTGACGTTTTTAGTGTTTATGAAAAAGAGATACATCAGGGAGAAAACACAGATATTTTAATAGATATTTATTTATCAGGAAAGATTTCCGACTAATTATCGATTATTGCACGACCTAAAGGTACTATTAAGAATTTAGAGTGCGTAAATATTTACGTCAAAAACAGAATAATTATAAATATTTGATATTATATTATGATTTTATTATCAAATATTTTTATTATTATATTATATTTAGGTACAATAATATTTTAAACTCGTGCCCGCACATTGCACATAACCACAAAAGGCCGTTCCATTAATTCTCCATACAAGACCGCATTGCGCGGCATCTGTCAAAAAATGAATTATTCCCCCCCCCCCCCCCCAGCCTGCCTTCGCGCTTCACCCGGGATGGAATGTTTAGGAAATGTTTTCCATCGAACATGGAAAGCAACACACATAAAAATTGTCAATATTTATGATGTTGATGACAAACATTGGATGTTGTTATAGGACTGTCAAGGCAAATTTCAAAGCTATGGACCCGACTTAATCAAGGCTTAAAATTTTGTTAACTTGCGACTTATTATTGTTTTCATTTGGCCCAAGTCATTACTTAATTTTCGCATATCCCGTACCATAGATGTATTGATTTATTACCAATTTTGTGCCCTTTGGATAAAGAATTCTTGCACAAGAAAGATAACGAGAATAAGGTAGGATTATCCAGATGTATGCAGTTGGGACATTTCAAAGAGATTGGAATACAATATTCATTTAAAATTAATGAATAGCAATGCCTTCAATGGTTTAACTTATACCTTTCCCACATAAAATGTGTTAATAATGGTAAAAATAGTAAATTTGGGATGGAGCATTATTAAATGAAACGATGTAGGTATATGTAAATATCTGTACTTGTGATGTACACAAAGCTAAACTTTTAATTCATATTATTGGAAACTAATATCTGGACATTCCATTGAGTGCGGTTTAACTCTGTAGAAGCCAATGATGTGTTTATTTAACCCATTGTCACACCCACTCTATGGCCAACATAACTCTACGACAATGTTCATATCGACTGCGGTTTGGTAAAACCCTTCAAGCTACAAATTGAAAACTTTATAGGAGACGATAAAAATGAATATTTACAAAATTTGTAAAACTAACTAAAAATCTTGAAGTTTTATGAAAGTGGTTGTTTGTTTTTCTAAAATTTGATGTCTAATAATGCAATTCTATCTATAATTATGAAAGATTTGAGGGTTGAGTAATTTCATATTTGGTGTTTTCGAAATAACCTAAAAGTTTTGACCACCTAAAATTTAGTTTCTAGTTAATGCCTAAATCAGCAGAAATAATTTGAATACTCTACATCAGCCCTGGCCAACCCAAATTGCACCTCGGGCCGCATTGACCACCTAAAATTTAGTTTCTAGTTAATGCCTAAATCAGCAGAAATACTTTGAATACTCTACATCAGCTCTGCCCAACCCAAATTGCACCCCGGGCCGCATTGACCACCTAAAATTTAGTTTCTAGTTAATGCCTAAATCAGCAGAAATTCTTTGAATACTCTACATCAGCCTTGGCCAACCCAAATTGCACCTCGGGCCGTATTGACCACCTAAAATTTAGTTTCTAGTTAATGCCTAAATCAGCAGAAATACTTTGAATACTCTACATCAGCCCTGGCCAACCCAAATTGCAACCGGGCCGCATTGACCACCTAAAATTTAGTTTCTAGTTAATGCCTAAATCAGCAGAAATACTTTGAATACTCTACATCAGCTCTGCCCAACCCAAATTGCACCCCGGGCCGCATTGACCACCTAAAATTTAGTTTCTAGTTAATGCCTAAATCAGCAGAAATTCTTTGAATACTCTACATCAGCCTTGGCCAACCCAAATTGAACCTCGGGCCGTATTGACCACCTAAAATTTAGTTTCTAGTTAATGCCTAAATCAGCAGAAATACTTTAAATACTCTACATCAGCCCTGGCCAACCCAAATTGCAACCGGGCCGCATCAGCAGAAATACTTTGAATACTCTACATCAGCCCTGGCCAACCCAAATTGCAACCGGGCCGCATTGACCACCTAAAATTTAGTTTCTAGTTAATGCCTAAATCAGCAGAAATACTTTGAATACTCTACATCAGCTCTGCCCAACCCAAATTGCACCCCGGGCCGCATTGACCACCTAAAATTTAGTTTCTAGTTAATGCCTAAATCAGCAGAAATTCTTTGAATACTCTACATCAGCCTTGGCCAACCCAAATTGCACCTCGGGCCGTATTGACCACCTAAAATTTAGTTTCTAGTTAATGCCTAAATCAGCAGAAATTCTTTGAATACTCTACATCAGCCTTGGCCAACCCAAATTGCACCTCGGGCCGTATTGACCACCTAAAATTTAGTTTCTAGTTAATGCCTAAATCAGCAGAAATACTTTAAATACTCTACATCAGCCCTGGCCAACCCAAATTGCAACCGGGCCGCATTGACCACCTAAAATTTAGTTTCTAGTTAATGCCTAAATCAGCAGAAATACTTTGAATACTCTACATCAGCCCTGGCCAACCCAAATTGCAACCGGGCCGCATTGACCACCTAAAATTTAGTTTCTAGTTAATGCCTAAATCAGCAGAAATACTTTGAATACTCTACATCAGCTCTGCCCAACCCAAATTGCACCCCGGGCCGCATTGACCACCTAAAATTTAGTTTCTAGTTAATGCCTAAATCAGCAGAAATTCTTTGAATACTCTACATCAGCCTTGGCCAACCCAAATTGCACCTCGGGCCGTATTGACCACCTAAAATTTAGTTTCTAGTTAATGCCTAAATCAGCAGAAATTCTTTGAATACTCTACATCAGCCTTGGCCAACCCAAATTGCACCTCGGGCCGTATTGACCACCTAAAATTTAGTTTCTAGTTAATGCCTAAATCAGCAGAAATACTTTAAATACTCTACATCAGCCCTGGCCAACCCAAATTGCAACCGGGCCGCATTGACCACCTAAAATTTAGTTTCTAGTTAATGCCTAAATCAGCAGAAATACTTTGAATACTCTACATCAGCCCTGGCCAACCCAAATTGCAACCGGGCCGCATTGACCACCTAAAATTTAGTTTCTAGTTAATGCCTAAATCAGCAGAAATACTTTGAATACTCTACATCAGCTCTGCCCAACCCAAATCGCACCCCGGGCCGCATTGACCACCTAAAATTTAGTTTCTAGTTAATGCCTAAATCAGCAGAAATACTTTGAATACTCTACATCAGCCCTGGCCAACCCAAATCGCACCCCGGGCCGCATTGACCACATAAAATTTAATTTCTAATTAATGCCTAAATCAGCAGAAATACTTTGAATACTCTACATCAGCCCTGGCCAACCCAAATTGCAACCGGGCCGCATTGACCACCTAAAATTTAGTTTCTAGTTAATGCCTAAATCAGCAGAAATACTTTGAATACTCTACATCAGCTCTGCCCAACCCAAATTGCACCCCGGGCCGCATTGACCACCTAAAATTTAGTTTCTAGTTAATGCCTAAATCAGCAGAAATACTTTAAATACTCTACATCAGCCCTGGCCAACCCAAATCGCACCCCGGGCCACATTGACCACCTAAAATTTAATTTCTAGTTAATGCCGAAGAGATATGCTATAGTGTCCGCGCAACTGTCGCCGGACTACGCGCTAATTAGCGTAGTTTTCATACAAAAAGAATTTGTTCATTTCGTTGATTTTTTGAAAATGTGCATTAATATTGGTTAATATATTTTCAATAAGGAAAGAATTCGTTCATTTAGTTTAACGTTCGTTTGGTTTATTTGTTAATTATTTGTTCTTTTAGTTTATTTGTTAATTGGTAAACAATATCGGCGACACCCGGAAGCGCAGACCCACATAGTAAAAACAGCAGATAGCACATCTACTTATATTTCAATATCTTTGGCCCTGGCCAACCCAAATCGTACCCCAAGCCGCATTGATCACCTAAAATTTTCCAAAGGCTGCACATACAGACATTATACAAAAATAATAACATTTTTTTTAATCCAATTTGACGACCTCCGTAGTCCAGTGGGTAAGACTCTTGACTCACAATCCGGAGGTCGCGGGTTCGAACCCGGCATGCGCAAATAAATTTTATTTGATTAATTTGTGTTATTTCAAAATTAATTAATTTAAAAATAATATATAGTATATTTGCGGCATGTTCCAGAGTGGAAGATACTATCAGTATCGCCCTGGTGTAAGACCACCATTCAGAATTGAAACGTTGCTTGAAAATGGCTTTAGCCGTGTTTGGCGACCAGATCTGAATAGCCAGGTACTTCCCAACCTTCCTCTTCCCCACCTCCTTCCCCTCCCCACTACCTTCAGCCTCACAACATACCCCAATTGGGGATGCCATAGTCTCACTGGCTCCAGACGGGAGCAGTTGAGATTCTTGTGCTGTATTAACTGTAAAAAAAAAAAAAAACGAATTTCATACTGTATCTACTCTACGTAAATATCTTAATTATGTAACATGTACTTTATAAATAAATACTTATTTCTTTTTTGTAAGTATTATAAATAATATGAATGCAGAGGTAATCTGAAAGTACAATGAGGTTAATTGTGAAAAAAAACAATACTATAGCCAGATGTGAAAAGAAAACACACATTGAACAAACAAAAAATGTATTTTTATAGTAATTAACATTTTTAACAATCAAAATTATTAATTAAGACACATAAATCAAACAACATTAAAAAGATTATTTTAAATTAAACCAATTATCGTAACCACTTCTTTCAGTGCGAGATTTGAGTTTCTTTTCGCTTACTTAATTTTTCTAAATCTATTTCAATAGTTGAAGTTGCACACCTTAACTGGATTTCCAGACTTACGTCTATTGTTGGTGCTCTATTTTTATTATATTTCATTTAGAAAAAAAGCTTTAGAAACGCATATAAATCCAAAGGCACTAATAATTTTTTTGGGAAAAGCATCTTATATTAGGAAATTTTGTTGTTGTTATGTACTTACTATAAAATAAAAATTTTGGAATCGTGGGGTATATATATTTTGGTTGAACATTGCATTGTAGGTCGATTAATTCCACGTTTCTGAAACAGTGGAAACATCAACACCAAATGGAGAACTGAACATCTCAAATGCTTTCTCATAATTTACTAGTTCTTTAAAACGACAATTAAAGGCTACTATAAGTTTTCTTATTTCGTCCGAATATTTTGAAATTTCTTCATTCATGACCGCGGGCCGCGGGTTGGCCAGGGTTGCTCTACATGAAACCACTGAAAAGTAACATTCCCAAAAAATATGGCTTGAAGGAGTTTACCAAAACACAGTCAATATCATATTGCGTGCCACACAACTTAAGTTACAGGTTCGCCTCTTCAGTATTTCGGCAGGAAAAACTTCAGTCGATTAGTATAAATATAATTAGTAATTTAGAAAACTCTTTTAAAAACTGCTTGATTTGCCAATGGGTTAAGAAGGAGTAGAAACTTAAAAATTGTATTATTAAAAAAAATCGTTTTCATTTGACTTAATTAAACATATTCACTCATTCATACTACCAACCCAAAAATCATTTCTACATAAAATTATATATTTCTCGCATTAATTACAAACTCATTCATTTAATAAAAAGGGTTAAGATTCCATCTGTTACAACATGAAACAGTAGTTAAAGTTAAAAGGTTGAAAAACAAGGTCATAAAAAATCCATAGTATTTTCAGTGAAACTTTATTTTTTTCCCGACTTATAAGACAAAGTTAAAAGATTCAATTTGCAAAATATGTACAATTAAACATATTAACTGCTTAGAAATGTTTTCCGGTAGTGTTCATTTTGAATCCAGTATTGACTGCTCTCCAAAATATGTTATTCCGATATGAGTAAATAATGAAATCTTCGTAAAGCGCACCTCCAAATCAGCCTCCAATTTTCTTTTGTTGATTTTCAATTCTGTTTTGATCTTGATTTGCAATTGTTTAAAATAACATAGAGTTTGTTAAATTTTTTAAATTTTACTATCTTTAACATATGTTGTGTATAATATAAATTTTGTTAACATAGACAAATAATAATAATAATATGCATTAATATAATAATAGAACAGATTTTTTAAAAGGATTTTTACACGAAAAGGTCAACCAGATATTTGATAATTTAGTTAATAATTTTTATAATTAATTGTTAATTTTTTTACAGCCTATAAAAAATCAACACCGAAACAGCTAACAGTTCTTTATTGTATTGTATAATATTAAATTTAAAAAACTCCATCGTATGTTTGGGCTGCAACAAGAGTAGAACCTCTTGACCAAAAGTAATTTTATGAATGCATTGGACATTTTGCTATGGAAGCTGTCTTAAAATATGGGGTAAATAAACATCAGCACTCGATTTATGTAAAGTAAAAATATTTAAATATAATGCACATTATTTGACATTTTTGGGTAGTGTAAATTAGAGAACAATATATATGTTTAATTAACATTTTACAGTGGAGACAATTTACTATTTTTATTCTGGATCATGATCTGAATTACAAAATATTATCTATTATATTATACATTTTTAAAAGTTAAATGTTTTCCATATCTTCTGGGATTTCCCCTGTGCTGAGGAATGCATTTCACAATACATACACTTTTCACCTATTCAGAAAGATTTTTAAATTAAATTTATACAATAAAAGGATTTTTAAAATGATTAATTTGGTGATGAAAAATTTATATTGAAAACACAATTACTTTGCATATATCACTTTTTAAAGTTTTTTATTGGAAAAATAAATAAATAATTCTTTGCAAAATTCTACTAGGAGACACACAGTATGAACAAATATAATTGAACCCATATGCAGAAAAACAGCTTTATGGAAATGACGAGCGCTTACCTTTTCAGTACAATGGTCAAGTCAAGTCAATTTCATACTGTCAACATGTGCAGACGATGCAAGAAAAATTTGAACTTTTGACTGACTGAAAAACATATTGCAGTTTTGTCCAATCACTAATGATAATGATCCTAACAACCTCAGCAGTGAAACTGGCAATAATTAACTGATTTTACGGAAACAACTACAAAAAACTGCAAATTAATGTCGATTTATAGAAAAACATGTAATTTTTCTTTTACGTTTATTGTACTCAAAATTTTTGAATAAATTGATTAAAATATATAAAACTTGTCCATTAATTGAAATACCTTATTATACATAAATTTATTTGACTTTCAATATGTATAAGTTCACTACAGTCAAATTAAATGTTTAATAGTCAATATCTTAGAACACACTCGGTTTTTCTACATAAGGGCTCAATTCTAAATTGAAAACATGTTTTATTAACAAAGCTTTATAAGAAAGAAATATTACATTGTATTGAATTTGTTTTGTAATATAGTGAAACCTCAATCTATCGTTTTTTAAGGGACCTGTTGAAAAAAATAATGAATGCGTGAAAGGGAAAAAAAACGCAACATACACATGTTTAAAATTATAAAAAAGATACTTATTTCACATATGTGTATAACTGAATGTGTTTATTAAAAATATTTTATATTCGAAATATGTGAAGGGTAATTTTTAATTTTTGTAATCTGTAAAGTAAAGTATAATTTGGAATTTTAAATACATACTATACTTAGTTTGTAACTTTATTGATGATTTTTGGCCGTTTAATTGCTGAAATCAAAAATTATATTTTTGGTGTTGCAAAGGACATTTTTCAGTTATTAAATTAAAATGTGCATAAAAAAACAGTTTTCACTTTTTCGAAGGCCAAACATGTTGCTGGAAATGAAGACACAGGCGGCGGATACTACAAATTCTAAATCAAATTCAACGTGGATGCCGCAATTCCTGAAAGCTTGGCTCCGTCCAACGCATTTTTCATGGGATCTTTTACCAGTTCTTCGACAATTTTAATCGTTCTTGAAGAGGGCGCATTTTTTTTTACTTAATGGTTAATTTGAAATGCTTGGAACCTAGATAAGTAAAAAATATTTCACTACCGCTGTGTTTAAATGTTTGACAAGTAGTAGACTAATGCCAGAAGCGGCAGAGAAGAAGATTCTGAGAAGTGATTAAAAGTTTATCTCTTCTTTCGAATGTTTCGCTCATTATTTAAAGTACTGTTTATCGAAACCAAGCATTTAGCTAAGAAGTAATGGCTAATATATGTTCATATTTTAAAAACGATTGATAAAGTAAAATATGCACAAAAAACTGCAGGATTTAAACTATGAATGCGCAAAAATGGTGAACAGAGAAACAATCAATGCATTCTATTTTTACAGTTTTGGTGACATAAATTTAGACCTGGAAGAATGAATAGTGCAGAAAAAAGATCATTTGAGGAGCGATTTCACTGTTACTTCTTTCGTAAAACTGTTGTTCATAAATATACATTTTGATTCAAACATATTGTGTGCCCTGATGACATGGGTACGTAGTACGTGTGTAAATTATAAGTTTCTTTTTATTAAATAAAAAAAGACACAAAAAGTGATGTACCTACACAAATGACATTAATAGACATTGGATTATATAGATTTGCTTATTCATATTTTTTTATTGAATACTAAGAGTTACAAAATTATTTATTTTTGTTATAAAGACCTCACTAAGTGTTATACCTGTTTGAGGTCTGCGTCTTAAAAATATTATAGTTTTATATTATTCTTCTAACCGTTAAACATTTGCATATGCATAACGCACACGTGAACCTTTTTTAGGTCGTTAGTGTATAATTGAGGTATTTTATTGGTTTTTAGGGCAAACATATTCGAGTCTTTTTTCATCATTGATTTTATTCTTCAAAATATCAGCTATTCAAATTAGAAACTATGAAAATTTTGAAGGATAGTGATTTTAAAATTTCCCAGTTCTAAAGGACAAATTCATTTTTTTATTGTGTAAGTTACGCCTATATTTCTGTATTATTAGTGTATATTTTGGCGATGATAGTACATATAATTCGATGTCTACTAAACAGGTTTTCAAAAAAAATCATTACAATGTGACAAAATGAAAAGATCTACCAAAGAGCTACAGTTTTACCTGAACAACTACATTTTTGAGAAAATTTATTATGAGTGATACAATAATTGTAAAAATATATCTAAATAGTTTATAACTTTCTAAATAACATTATACTTTGTGGATTATTTACATTATGTAGATATACAAAATAAATTAAAATAAGATTTCATTAACAAAAGTAAAATATCATGATATAAGGATTGATTTTTAACAAGAATTAAATTTTAATCTTTACTGAAAACATTGGAAACGGCCAGAGATACAATAGGCATATTACAGTGTTTTATTATAGTGATGGGTCAATTAACTTTATGAAAACGCTAGTGATTTTTTGTACGTTTTGCTTATAGCAACAGCATGATTATTCTGCTCAACAGCACGAAAATGGGCTGAGATTTAGAGCTTAACAAATCAGTTTAAGAGTCATTGAAGCAAAAATACAATATGATTTGTAATATTGAGGTGATTTTTCATAAAAACGGCACTATACAAGTCATCCAAATAGCATTATTTTTTAAAGTAAAAAGAAAATGCATAAAATCTTTGAAACCACTTTGCTTAGAACTACTATATTAGAACGGTGTTTATACTAGTCCCAGCGAGAGATCGTATGTGACGACATCATTCTAGTATTTTCCGTCTTTTTCGTTTTCCACAAAACGCTTGAGAAAGACGAGGACGAACCTCAATGTCATACGTATAAGTTCTTGCTGGGACTAGTAAGAAAAAAAAATAATAATATCTCAAATCTTTGGTTCTGAGAGCGACACATAAATTGTAATTAATTTTAAAAAGGTGAGTATCAATTTATCTATAAATTTATACTATTGTTATTGGACGGGGAAATAATTTTATAATTTTTTCGACATACAATTTTAACAATAAACAAAAGGAATTATTATTTCTAATAAATGAAAGTACAACAAAAGTAGAAATATACATTATCCGTATTGGTACTGTGTTAATAGCTGTAAAAAATTAAATTCATGAACTTTAAAAATAAAATAAAAGACGAGAGTTAATTTAAAATGTTTATTTAAACAAAAATATCACAATTTTTATCACAGGATTGGTAGGTACAAATTTATCTGATTAATTACAAGAAAAAACATACAGTGGAAACCCAAACATCCTTTTATAAAATATTTTTTATAAAAATAATTGTGGTTGTGTTAACCTTTCCCGTATGACCTAAAAAATCAAGAAAAAAAATCACCATTGATCTTATTCTTGGTATTAAAGAATACAAATCTTCATTTATTGCTTATTTTAGAGTTCAGGGATGTGGTATCTGCGAGTATGTCATGTATTAATTAATGTAAAGTAATTTTTGAAATAACATCTAAAATAAAATACGAAAGATCTCATTGATATTTGAAAAAATTATTACCTACGATAATACTGTTTTTCATCAAAAACTAAAATTTATTCATTTAGCTAAACGGACGAAAATTTTTCGAAATCAGATGTAGGAACTGTGTTCATTTATGTTGAATTGTGGAAAAAAGGGCAGTGTTCGACATCTAACGAAAAATTTATGAAGATTTGTGAACAATAGAATGACATTAACGATCTCTGTTCCACGAAAAATAAAGAGGGAGTTAAAAAAAATTGAATTTGCTGGCAAAGGGTGAAGCCGTTATGCAAGAAGAGGTTAAAAAAAATTGTTATTTTAAATGAAAGAAGAGATTACGGTTGCCCTACATAAAATTATGTAATATACACGGTGTCCGAAAATAGTAGTACAGGCAGGAAACTGGTGAATCTACTTCACATTATTTGAAGTCCATTTTGTGGTAAAACTTTTTTGATTTGGGCTTTCGTTTTCCAATAAATTGTCTTTTTAAATTGTGGAAGCGTAGACTCGGCTACAATAGATTCTTAACCATAAAGTTTAAAAAAAAAAAGTAAATTATGTTTTTGGGTTCTTTATATGTAAATTCCCCAATTTCCCACTTATAACACAAATTTCCGGACACTGTATAAAACATGTCTAAATACAATGAATAAGGTTTTATGATACGGATATATAGAATAAATATGTACATAATTTTTCAACTAAGTGGCCACAGCAAATATTCCTGCCTCTGGTGAAAAAATATAATATAATACCGAAATAATGGGAATATTTTAAAATCACAGAAAATTTTTTTAAATTACAAAATATAAAATGTATTGTAACTATCATAAAATAAAAATCTGCTGATAAACTTAACATAAAAATCTTTGACATTACCCATCACCCTAGTCATTCACAGAACAATTCTAATAAATTCAATATTTTCTCAGTCTACGGCCACCAGGCATTTCTATTTTAGAGTTATACTTTTTTGGAAATGCATATTTCAATTCCGTTAAATATTTGACAAATCCCAATTGAAAAAGAATTGAACATTTTTTTCCAGTCATAATTTCAATACAAATAAGAAATTGTTCTTGTTTAGTGCAAATGAATCGATTTATCCTAAATTCGAGAGAGGTTAATTTTAGTACAGAAGTTTATTTTGATTTGTTATAATCAGAGGAGCGATTCTGTATTTTTTGTGGATACGGAAAAGATTCCATACGGAATCGGCTGTCAAATTTTCTATGGCTGTCAATTGCATTTTTAGGTGATGTCGTCTGTCACCGATTTTAACTAGTTTCACGAAATACTGTAAGTGTACACAATTATTTATTCATTTAATGTTTGTTTAAAGTTGTATTTCATGAATTTGACGTTTCCACAAAATAGGTTCTTCATTTGGACAAAGTAAGTAATTCATGCGTATATAGATTGAAACGAAACATTGCAAATGCCAAATCCATGGTAAACAACTTAAAACATACATTAAATGATAAATAATCATGTAATGTAATAATCAATACTTGCAGTAATTCGTGCTTTAACCTCCGATTTGCCGGAGACGCGCCGGCCCGCGCGTCGTATGCGCATGCGTGAGAAAATATTTCGAAAATTCGAATAAAATTTTCGACCAAAACTTTTTGTCTGCGATTTTGGCCCTTCTATGTACAGAATTTGTATGAAGAACACGGTCAGAATCGCTTGCGCTAACATCATAGATGATATAGCCACTAGTTTCATTCACCTTGCAACCCCAGAATATTTTTAAAACGATTATGTCTATGACTTAGAAACGTCAGATTTTACTGCGAATTTACCCTTCGCAATTTATGCGTGTTCCGCGACTAAAACATCGTAAAACCTATTAATTTACGTAATAAGTGCAAGTAATGTTGTTTTGGTAGATAGTTTATAGTTCTAGGAACGTGTTTCAGTCAATGAAATATACGATAGATCAAAATTAATCAACAAAACATTCAATTCAAAATTCAAAGTGGTGCTTTTTTAGTGAATTTTCATGAAATGGCGTGGCCTTTGACCGGTTAAATGCTCTAAACTAAAATATGCAACAGCTGATATCTGACTTGGCTTGCGTCACCACCCATAGAAAACCAATTGAAAGTCATAGAAAATCACACAAATTTGTCAGCCAATTCCGTTTGGAATTTTTTCCGTATCCACAAAAAATACAGAATCGCTCCTCAGATGAATTTACAGTGCATGTTTATAAAAAAAGTAAATTTTAAAACAAAATGGTTTAGAATGAATTTGGGAAGGAATAAAATACAGACTAAGTACAAATAAATACAAATATGTGTGGCCTAAATAACTTCAAAGAAATATAACCATTTTCCGATTCATAATATGAGTCCTGTAATTTCAATACCCACTATATCCGATTTTTTGACAAAATGATCTGGGTATGACATCGTGTTCACATTTTTGCGAGGAACAAGAGGAACCAAAAAATTGAGTTTCAAAACCTCCCTTATCACGACCAAAAATCATGTTAAAACTGCGAGTGAGAAACAAAACCGCTATATCATTCAAGAAGTTACCGTCAAAACCTGCTATATCGGAATTCAACCAATCACGAGCAGTTATTTTACCAAGATGGCGGGTTTGGAAACTGGCGCGTCAGATCAATTAAGTTTCAAAAGCCTCTATATCTTGAGTAAATCACGAAGTGACTATTAAAATCCGCTATGTCCATTTTATTTATCGAAATTACTTAAATTATGCTAGACATACATAAAAAATTAACACTTTTCGAAATTATATTCCTCCATTTCATTATTCAAAAAATTGAAAAGCAATTATATATTTATGCTAGAGATCTGACAGTTTTTGCGCTTTTCTTCAAATCAATGAAAGTTGATACAGCAGATATAGATATTAAACGACTCATATAATATACAATAATGGCATTCCAGCTTCTGACACCTAAAAAAGGTGTGCTTAAATGATTTGTGGATTTTTTACAATTCATTTTTATTTATGGCAACTAAGCGAAATGTCCGTGAACACACTGTTAAAAAATAATTGTGTATGTATTAAATACTTATGTATATAATACAAAACAATACATTTTTAAGAATTAATACATTTTATAGCCTTTACCTTCAATAACTGCCATTAACCCTTTGCGACTGGCTTCATACGTGCATGAGTTTGTCTTTAAAAAAATCTTGACAGAAAATAAATCTGTTTTTGGGAACAAAACTGGTGTCGAACCCACACACGCGGGAGCTGCTTGTGTAGGGTACCTTCACGCGCATGTGTTTCAACCAGTAAGTCGCCCAGCAACACGGGATCATAATTAGAAGCTTTACTGGTGGGGCCCATCAAAATTTGGAATGTTTTTGCCAGTCACAAAGGGTTAATCAAGTATTATGTTTGATCATGGTAGATTTACAAAAAATATTTCATTGAATTTTTACACAACTCTTTTCTGCTCGAAGCCCGACGATAAAATCTTGTGTAAACTCAAACGTCAAACAAAAATCGCGTAGACATAAACCACCAGAAGTGTGTACATGGGCATGTCCGAAATAAGCAAAAAAATTCTTACTTTTGGTGAAATGAAACAAATATTGTCAAATATAGAAATTTTTTCTTGAAAAGACTAGGAGTGGAAAGGTACTAATGTAAATTGGCGATATAGATTTTCTTTAAAAATCGACATAGATCACATCAAATGCAAATAAGGCACACTATTCGGTATAAATGACTATAGCCCCGAGCTTCCAAGAATGAAAATTTTCGCACTAAATACTTTTGGAATGGAGAAAAATGGTAAGATTAATGCACCCTTTTGTGTGATCTTTATAACCTAAAATTATTTTGAACGTCTATAGTTAATAATAATTTTATAACCAAAGAGGAATGGAGTTTCCGCTATAACAAAACAAAAAATTTTAATACTAATCATCACAATTTTTTTTACAATAACAAACTCAGTCTTTTATTATTTTATCATATTATTACTGTAAAAATGATAAATGGGCAGGATGGGGATCAGGGAGGTCTTAAAGTATTACAAGAATTTTAACAAAACATAAAAGAATTTTTATAAAATCACATGTCATTTGTATATTTTATAAAAAACGTAAGATATACAAAGGACTAAAAAACTCCATTAAAATATATATTTGGAAAATAAAGGTTTATTACATGAAACATGACATTACACGATTCAATCAATTAATAAATATAAATTATTAAAACATAACCGTGTCGCCAAAACTCCTAATATCACAGCCATTTTGTATTTGGGGATACATAATAAATTTAATAATATAGAAGGTGGAAAGGCGAAATGACTAATAAGATTATTATTTATTTTTAAATCAGATAAAACATTATATTATTACAAAAGCATAATTTTAACATGTCATAATAAATAAAATTATAGAATTATTTCTTCAAATACTTTTAAATTGTAAATAAAACCATGATCACTGTTTTTTTTTTAATGAATTTTAAGCACAGAGTAAAAAAACTTGGGCGTTAATTAATTGTTATCCAGTCATAATACAAATCAGAATCCCATATTAATATTTTCAAAATTAGAAATTATCTACCAAAGGTGCAGATGGAAAAAATTGTAAATGGAGCTAGAAAATGCTACTTTTTTCCAAAGCAAAATCTTTTTTCTCCTGATTATTATTGTCATTTACCATCGCAAATTTCACACGTTCGATAAATTAATCTAATTTATCTATGTGTAAACGAAAAATATACCACATGAAGTCTGCCCGAAACTTAACCTTTGATGTACCGAGTTGTTTATTGGTAGAACCAGAAAATAAGTCATAATTTTTCAGCTAAATTCGCAGTAAATTAGCCTTATTTGCTCGAAAATTGCAAATTTCGCATTATTCTCATGAAAAATGACAAAATTTGCATTTTTCAAGTTAAACATTAAAAATTCTTATACAGCAAATGCGAAATTTTCAGATTTCTACTTATTGGATATGCAAGATTTATACGCATAGTGTGCCAGAGTTGCCATAATATGGCAACAGCATCCACCCATTAACTTTTCTTGGATTTTTATACTCTAAAACCCGTTGGTAGCATATATGAACCATTTTGCATTGCTTTAAGTTCGGCCCAAGTCGGGTAATAATATTTAGAATTGGTGCACGGTGCAAAACCGACCTGATGTGAAACTCTTGCACATATTGCAAAATTATGTGTGATGGAAAGAATGGGAGAGGGAAGGATAACCCGAAGGAATTGACAAGAAACTTCAATTAATAAAAAGATACTTTTGTTAAGCCATACTTAATAAAGCGAAATTTTTATTTTTGTCTCTTAACCCAGTAAAGGAAAGGTCGACACTGTAATTGAAATGCTTCGTACCGTGCGTTGGTTGTATTCTTTAACACTGCAAATGGGGATAAAGGATAGAAAAAGGTAGGAAAAACCTAGCTACAACACTTGAATTTAATAAACCAATTTAATTTGACCGTAAGAGATACTGATCATGGTTTAATTTACTCTCTCAACCAGCGGGGGCGACACGGTTTGCTATGGCATACCTGGACGGATATCCGGGGGGCTCGGAGGGGAAGGGCCTTCCAGGGTGGAGCGGGGGCCCCGACGGGGGAGGTGAGCGCAGCGGACGGGGCTCTCTGCTGGGACCGCGGAATGGGGGACCTCCCACGTTGGTGAATCTGGAACAAAATTATCATGTTATCAATGAATTCTTACAAGATTTATACACTAAGGAAGAGATAAGAGACAGACCCTTGAGATGCTTTTTTTACAAAAAAAGGTGCTAAACAAATCATCCAAATATTATAAGATTAATTTGGTTCCATAACAAAACAAACCATTGAATAAAAGTAACATAATGATCAAACAAAGACACCTACTATTCTTTTATCTGTTCTATTTTATCCGGTTTTAAGAATGATTCCAGGGGAGTAAATGAGTGTAAATTAGGGTAAGAGGAGTGGGACAATGTGAGAACTATGAGATAGAAGTACAACCAATAAAGAGTTGCAGCATAATTTTAGCTGTGTAACATGGCCCACGCCCACCCAATGTTTTCACTATAGTTTTGTTTTTCTTGGTAGATTTTTAAAACAGGCCTTTAAGGCTGTCATACCAGCAAATCAGGATTCCGATTTCGACTGTAGCGCTCATAAAACATCAGCGTTCGCGAGCGGACGCTTTTGAAACTAAATGTCGTCTCGCCGGTAGCCATGTTTCACGTACCTACTAGGTCACGCGGAGTTTGTTTCTTTGTATCTTCCACTCTGGAATGTGACGCAAATATATTATTTTTAAATGAATTAATTGTGAAATAACCCAAATTAGTCAAATAAAATGTATTTGCCCACGCCGGGATTCAATCCCACGACCTTTGGATTGCGAGTCAAGAGCCTTACCCCTTGACCACGCCGGCCATCAATAGTTAGTATCAGTAATTTGGAAGGCGGGTATGGTACCGCCGCCCCGGGAACCATGTATTGGATTACCAACACCTCTGCCATAGGTCACCCCAAGCGACTTAGCAGGGGAGCCCGGGTTCATGGGGCGAGATTTGTCAGGATCTCCCCATCCCCATCCCCATTCCTTCCCCCTCCCCCGCCCCCTGCCCCACCCCTTTTTTTTATAACGCATTAACCAGCTTACCCCCCAAGTCGAGCGTGCGTAAAGAAGTTTTACTTCAAAAAAAAAAAATTTTACAGCAGTTGGGACGCTTGTGCGGTATTCACAATATATGAATGGCTCACTCACGCAAAAAAAAAAACAATTTTTTGAGCAGTTGGACTCTTGTGCGGTATTCACATAACAATAATTTAGAATTAAAAAAAATCTTTTTTTCGGAGCAGTTGGGACGCTTGTGCGGTAATTTATAATAAAAATATTATATTTATTTTTTTGGTGCAGTTGGTACTCTTGTGCGGTATTCACTTAACAATACATAATTTAGAATATTATATTATTTAGAAAAAAACATTTTTTTTGAGCAGTTGGGACTCTTGTGCGGTATTCACATAACAATAATTTACAATAAAAAAATTTCAAAATTATAGCACAAAAATATTCAATGAACATGAAATATTGCGTTCGGGCAACCCTGTAGATCTTTACAAACGTGAAATAAGAAATAGTATATTTAATTTTAAAGTTTCGTTTTCAATTTGTCATTTTAAAATGTGTCGACCAAGACCGTCGCGGACACGACTTGTCCAGGCCACGATTGCGGGCCGACTGAGCTCTGAATTTTGTGTTCTTTCGATCAGAAAAATGTTGGAATGCGAAGCTGTAAATTAATTAATATTAAATACTCACTAAAATTATTTTTCGATCAAAATTATTAATTATTTGTCAATAACGTCTTAGCAAAATAAGTATGTAAAAAAATCTGAGATATATTAGTTTGTAAGTGCGCAAATAAATACACAAATGGACCAATTTTCGTCAAGAAACATATGTACGTACATATTTTTTAATGATTTTATTGAAACTAAAATAAAAATTCTAAAACATGCGTTTGCTAGATAATGTATTGATTTATTTTACTGCATGATTATATTATTTGAAATGGGTGTGGAATAATACAAAAACTTTTTTGAAAATTTAACAAATCTGCCAACGACCTATGGAATAATCTTATTATACTAAAAATTTAAAAAAATTCTCAAAATTTATTACATACGAATGCTAGATAAAAGAACAATCTTTCGAAATCCATTTATAATTTTTTGTGGAAAAGAGTCAATTCGTCTAAAACCTGATTTGAAAATGACATATTTCTGGTTTTCTCTGGCTATGTCCTCTTAAGGGAAACAGCTGCGTGGCCCGTTTTATACAAATCTTAATTTTGGATTCGAGGTCAAAATACCGAACCAACCTTGAAAAAATTACTTTTGAAAAAAGGATATATTAAATATCTAGTATGGATGTGTACCACTTTATTTATTTGTGTTTTAAATTATAAAATATGGGCCATTAAATTTTTCTATATTTCATGATTTTAGGGGCAACTTGGGCAGTTATTTGTGAGAAAATAAAATAATTTTACCTACCAATAAAATTTATATTTTGTATTCCATATCGATAGAATCCATCATGAAAAAGAGTTAGCTCTTTCGCTTCTTTTATTACCGTTGCACGCATGTTTATGCCCTACATTTGCCCTTTTATTCGACTTGCCACACTTTCTTTCTCTAATGGCAACACTGCGATGATGCGGGTCTCAGATCGCGTGATGTTTTGGTCCATACGACGCCATCTTTTTCGTCCAAAAGTTGCCTTTTGTGTTTCGCTGTGCTTGAAAATTATCTTTAACCCATTGGCCACAGAATTAACGAGCTAAAAAATTAGCCTTCACCGCCGAATTAATTTTGTACCAAAAATTGAAAACCTGCATTAGTGTACTAAATCTATTGTAACTTTTGAACCATATTTACAAATGAATTAATTTCTTTAAATTTGTCTACCAATAGGATTATGGTTAGGGAACGTACCCCATACTACGTGACCTGTTCGGGGGGGGGGGGGGGGGTCTTCAAAATACCACGCTTGGTACAAATGAGCGGCGGGTTGCTTAGGTTTTTGGTCACCGGGGGGGGGGGGGGGGTTAAAAATTGCAAAAAAATTGGTCACGTAGTATGGATACGTTCCCTAAAGCAAAACATAAAAATTTAAAATAATTTTAATATGTGTAAATAAGGATACAAATATAACCTTCTCTTTTTTCGTAAGATTTTTTACAAATTTTTATTCATAAAGTCACAAAAAACACAATATTCATAAATCGAACATTAATAGTTTTAACAATTATTATAAGCAATAATTATCAGCCTGAAACACTCATCTGATATAAAAAATATTCCAAGTTATAAAACCACATTTGGACAAAGAAACTATACATACTTTGCAACAAAACTCCATAACATCCTTCCCAAGACATAAAAACGACATAGAAGACAAATGAACTATATTTAAATAACTTTAGTCCGCCTCGGCACAGGACCCCCTAGTGAGGAGGACTAAGAAATACAATATTTTATACTTAATTTCACATTACATTTTGTATGTAAAATTTTTTACATAGTCACTATAATAAAAAAATAAATAAATAAATCTACATTGAAAAAATCTTCCGAGAAAAGATACTTGCCGCCAACGGGACTTGAACCCGTGTCCTTCTGATTGCCGGCCAGGTGCTCTCACCACTGAGCTATGGCGGCTTATCTAATACCCGCCAAATAATTCAATACATACTAGTGTTTCATTCAACAATTACTGTTTATTACATTTTTCCACCTGAAAACAACCAACTTTATTTTTGTGAGAGAGGCATTGTTAGTACTAAATCTCTCGCTAGGTGGCGTCGAGACAAATTATGTCTACATTTTTTGGGGAAAAACTTTAACCGGTCACATGCCGTGACATTTAGCGGAAATTCGCGGAACTTCGCAAAAAAACACTAAAAAACCACCACTTTGAATTTTGAATTGAATGTTTTGTTGATAAATTTTGAGCTATTGTATATTTTATTAACTGAAACACGTTCACATCACAATAAACTATCTACGAAAACCACATTACTTGCATTTATTACGTAAATTAATAGGTTTTATGATCGTTTTATTCGCGATACACCCATTAATTGCGACCGTTAAATTCGCGGCAAATTCTGACAGCCGATTGTCATAGAAGAAATCGTTTTTAAAATATTCCAGGGTGACTAGGTGAATGAAACTTGTAGCGTCTCCGAGAGTAATGACAGCGCAAGCGATTCTGACACTGTTCTCCATACAAATTGTGTACATAGAAGGGCCAAAATCGTCGACCAAAAGTTTTTTGTCGGAAGTATTATTCAAATATTTGAATTATTTTCTCGCGCATGCGCATATGACGCGCGCGCCGGCGCGTCTCCGGCCTGTCAGAGGTTAACTTGTCAAATATTAATTATTATTTTTTAATTGATAATCTGGTTCAAGTCCCGTTGGCGGCAAGAATCTTTTCTCGGAAGATTTTTTCAATGTAGATGAGTGTTTCAGGCTGATTATTGCTTATAATAATTGTTACCCTTTGTGCTATGCATAAAAATCTTGTCTTTAACGTTAGTTTATCAATTAAAACATAATAATTAATAATTTTGTTTTTTAGATACATTTATACTAATAACTAATAAAATAATTTGGTATGATAGTCTTCAAAGTAATCAGGGACCTGCAGGGTCACTGCCAAAAGACTAGAACCACTCGCAATTTTGAAGAAATTAAATGGCGGCTGGCTGCTTGCAAAACTTGGAACACAAATATCAAGGAATAAACATAAGAAATATATTATTGCCAATTCTACGAAATAAATTGAGGCCCCTAGAAACAAAGACGGAAGTGTCCACCACACGTCAAAAATGAGTTGAATATGCAGTTTCATAGAGAAAAGTTCATTCTTTCTCCATAATATATCTGTTTGTAACATAAACGTCATTAAACCATAGTATTTTGGCTTTAAAGTTTTGTTGTTGTAACAAATACGGCAGTGTCCACCTCCTTCCGAAACAAGAGCGGCAGTTTTTCAAATAGCCAATCAGGATGCTCTATTCATAATGGCCGCCATACTTTAAATCATACAAACTCCTGCAAAAGCGTCAATGAATCGTACACTGATAAGTTATTTTTTGGGTTGTAATAAGCATTTATTGTTAGTGGATGTTACATATTCCAAGAGTGGAAGCTTTCCCCGATATTTTACCACCGGAATCAGCGAGGAAACGTGTCAAACAACCACACAAATGGAAGGCAAACATTACCAAGAAAAAAGGTTAATCGCCGTTATGTTGTAGGCAAATGTCTAAATATGACATTTGAAGATTTATCTGAATTTGTTCACATTTTTTTTGTAAGGATATGGATCGAGTCAGCTAGGCCATGTATTTTTACAACTATACCTAAATAAATTATTTGATATAATATTTCAAATTAATAAGAACTGAATATATATATTTTTTTAATTATTTGTTATAGATTCATTCAAGGATCAGCAGAAATCTTGTCAGACTCATTAATGATTTAGTTGATTTTTGTTTTATTTTATAATTTTGATAAATTTTCATTAATTTATGGATAAGCCTAATTATATTTCATTTCAACAATTATTACAAGAAACAACTACGAGTATTTACGAACACAAAATAGGTTATTAGGTTCTTAGTTTAGGTGAATTCATCCGGTTTTAGTTTGATACGAAACTTCGCAAATGTCAAATCCACACAAAAAACATGGCCGTAATGGAGATGGTGATTTTTAAACTTTAAATGAAAATCGAATTAATGCATATTTTTCCGTCTATCCCGACTGAAACCGATGGTTCTTGTGGTAATTAAGTTTAAAAGTAGTTTACTTTTCAAATTTTATGCCTATTTATAGTGTAGCGGCATGCAGCGGCTTGTCCATACTTTACCAAATTTTCTATTATTTTCTATTTCATAGTGGATGTAATTTCATTATTTAAAAAAAAATCTAACATCTATTTCTCGGAATTTATGAATATTTCTAAATTTGATAAATTCATTAAGTGAACTAAGCTGTTCATATTATTTCCATTTCAAATAAAAAAAATTATAAAAAAATCTTCTTTTCAATATTGTTTTCTTACATTGACTGCAACTACTTCAAAATTGTCTTTTAAATCAAAACCGGCAGTGTCCAACTGTTGGTGAAACAAAACAGCAAGTGACCAAATGATTGAAACAAAAACGGAAGCGTCCATCAAAAAATGCATTTTTTAAAGAAATTATGGCATTCAGATACATAAATGATTAGAAATATTATTCTTAAACCGGTTTACTAACGTAAGATTAAATGTTCCTTCCATATTGATGAATAATGGACTGATTAAATGTTTTTTTTAGTTTGCCAACAATTTAACAAAGTGGACACTTCTGTCTTTGTTTCTAGGGGCCTCAATTATTAATTACCTACAGAGCGTTCGGTATATAAAATTTTATTAAAAAATGTCACTGTCGTGCTCGTTTTCCGTTTTTTGGCGAACCTACTTTAGCCCGTCAGCGCGCCGGGGTTTGTGGTTAAGTACCTGAGTTGCACACCCGGCAGGCTGCCGGGGTTTGTGGCCAATGGGTTAAGTCAAAAATCAAAGTTTATTGCCTGACCCTTTCATTTTAAACATAAAAATAAACTGTGATGAACGTTTTGATAAATATTAAAAAATATATTTTTACTCTATTATAAACGTAGAAATGTTAAATAAAAAATAAAAATGATTTAAAAAAAGCTGATGGATGTAAATTTACGTTATAAAAGACCAATTTACGTCAGAATACAAATTTGTCATATATAAAAAAAAATTATTACAAAAAAAAAACTATTTTCAAGAAATGTTTTATTTTGAACCCAGTAGGTAAGGTAAGATATATTTTTTAATAATTAAAATTAACTCACAAACATATTCCAAGGTTAACTCCAAAATGAAGCAGAATTTAATTCATTAATTACCTATATACAGTAGAACCCCGTTAATAGAGAACTCCAGTCCAATTTTTTTATTTTTTTAATGAATAAAGACCTTCAAACTTAAATAACTGCATTTTTATTTTTATTTTTATAGTTAGTTTTAACCGGTCAAAGGCCATGACATTTAGCGGAAATTCGCGGAACTTCGCAAAAAAACACTAAAAAACCACCACTTTGAATTTTGAATTGAATGTTTTGTTGATAAATTTTGAGCTATTGTATATTTTATTAACTGAAACACGTTCACATCACAATAAACTATCTACGAAAACCACATTACTTGCATTTATTACGTAAATTAATAGGTTTTATGATCGTTTTATTCGCGATACACCCATTAATTGCGACCGTTAAATTCGCGGCAAATTCTGACAGCCGATTGTCATAGAAGAAATCGTTTTTAAAATATTCCAGGGTGACTAGGTGAATTAAACTTGTAGCGTCTCCGAGAGTAATGACAGCGCAAGCGATTCTGACACTGTTCTCCATACAAATTGTGTACATAGAAGGGCCAAAATCGTCGACCAAAAGTTTTTTGTCGGAAGTATTATTCAAATATTTGAATTATTTTCTCGCGCATGCGCATATGACGCGCGCGCCGGCGCGTCTCCGGCATCCCAGCGGTTAATAGTTAAAATAATTGTCAAAGTTTTAATTTTTAAAGACTCCCAGAAACGCACCGTATCTATGGTGGTCTTCATCCACCGATAGTTTTTTTACTTTTTAAGTTGTCATTTTGAATCAGTGATGTTATGTCGAGGGAAATTTCCCTAGATCTAGGGGAGAAAAATATTTTTTAGGGATAAGGGAAATCAGGACAAAATCTAGGGAAATTTCGAACTCTGGCAAAATTTTTATTACATATGACAATATTACTGGTATTATTTATATATTTTTTGGAATTCCTATGAATCTTAATTATTGTTCATGTACTTACATGCAATGTTATTTTTAACACTGACAACTCAAAATGATATTAGGGAACGTACCCATACTACGTGACACGTTCGGGGGGGGGGGTCTTCAAAATACCACGCTTGGTACAAATGAGCGGCGGGTTGCTTATGATTTTTATTTTGCAAAGTGTTTTTTTTTAATTTGGAATTCAGTTTCTAATTCAGTGGTGAGTGTATTCGTACTTTTAAATTATTACTTCACGTTTTATTTGGAAAATCACGGTATTATTAGTATATTTACCAAGTTCCGATATCTTTCCAATTAATTATCATATTAATTAACATATAACAGGATTAGTGTTACACAATCGGGTGGCTACGTAGGTAATTGCGTAAATGTGAAATTCTAGGGAAATTTCACTTCGAAATCTAGGGAAATAATTTTTTGGGGCAGAACATCCCTGTTTGAATGAAGAATCCAGAAGAATAATGGCGGTCATGGTGGAATGCTTTGTAATGACTTTTAGGTGTGAGGTGTGTTTTTTATTCAAGATTAACTGCTTTTAAATAGAAAAACATTGGTAAAATGTCCACATTTCACCGTTACTGTTATTGTATTTAATCAAAGTGCAATATAAAAACAATAAATCATCTCTTTCATTGCAAATACATGTGACATCGTGTTTTGTGTCAGGCATTACTTTGTAGGTACATTGTTTTATGTATAATACATACAGAAACACTGGTATTTATAATACACTGATCATGACGAGTGTGTAACAACTTGTATAAAAAGCCAAATGTCAAAATATGACATGACTTTAACCTCAAATAGACAAAATTTATTGCAGATTGTCCGCAAATATAGCCCTTTTCGTAAATTGTTGGCCTAAATTATGTTTCAATAAACACAATAACTATTATTTATCTAAATCTCTATAAACAGTATGAAAATAAACCAAAAACACGAAATGTTGAATTGCATAGGTACGTGTGCACTTCAAGTCATTTCAAATGTCAATACAATACAATACACACTATCACCAGGTGACAGGTTAACAGTGACGTCACCGTTAACCATTTCAGTAATGCCAACTTAACGCTGTGTTTTGAGAAGAGGTTTAAAAATGCACTTTTTAATAATTTTTTAAAAACTCTGCGTTTAATATTATGAAATAAAACTTATATATTCAGAATCAGCGTTTCTTGGTCTATATGACTATATTTTTTTAAAGCCATAATATTTTTCACTGGAGTTCCTTATTCAAACCCTGATTATCGAAATTTATTTTTGCCCACACATGAAAATCTGTTCACGTAATTCGAAAAACATCGATTTTTGCAAAAAAATCGTATAATTTCGTAAATCTGAATCTAACAAGACTGCTGTAAAATGTGGATTTATGCGGTTCACATCGTCCTAATTCATACTATTTTGTAAATTTGAATCGATTTACACTGAAATGTCGTATTTTTACGAATTTACTTCGAATACATAAATTTAAAGGGCCGGCTGCGGCGGAAATCGGCCAGAAAATTTCGATTTATGAGGAAATTTATCATATTTTTACAAATTAACCTCTTGTTTGCCGGGGTAGGCCAGCAAAAAGCTCCACCAATTACGACGCGGCACCCGGCGGCAGAAATGACACTCGTGTCCAGCGATTCTGACACTGTCCTTTACAAATTCGTAGGGTCAAAGGGTCAAACTCGTAGATAAACATATTTTTCCCGCGCATGCGCAAGAACTGCGCACATTCCCGCGCTCCGGTAAATTATTAATATAAATTATTTGGAGTGACTAGGCGCATTGCAGGTTTCACAATGGTAAAGGGCGATAATAGAGCAAGCGATTCTGACCGTGTTCTTCATACACTTTCTTTATACATATGGGTCAAAATCGCGTGTAAAATCTCATGACATACCGGTGCACGAGCGGCAAACGAGGGGTTAACTTTGAATATCCGAATTTGAAGGGCTACTCGGAAATATCGTATTTTTATAAATTTACTTCGAATGTAGGGCCGGCCGCAGCGGTAAACGACTGCAAAATTTGATTTATTCAGGAATAAGTTGTATTATTACGAATTTATTCCGAAGAAACTACCCGAATTTGAATTTGGGGCCAAAAAACTCAATTTTTGGCAATTTTTTACAAAACTTTTTTTCATAAAATTTCGAATTGCGTGGGAATTTGTTAATTCAAAATTTTATTTTTGATGTCCCGTGGATTGCAAATTAACGGGATTCTACTGTATTTTTTCACAATTTGAAAATTTTCATTCCAGAGGCGTTCATGCGTAGACCAAAATAACTGACTAATTATGAATTTTTTAAAATTTAATCAATTTAAAAAATCTGTTAAAATGATTGTATGAACAAAACCAACCTTGGTCTATTAGGGCTGCCCTGCATGGGCCCCCTGAGGGGGGATCTGAATCTGGGTGGAGTCCTGCGCCTGATAGGGAGACGTACATCACGGTTGGACAGTGAACGACTCCTCGTACGAGATCTGAAAAAAGACATTATTATTAGTTCACCATTTTTCGAATATTTGAAAAAACACTCATTCAGTCCATCAAGAAAGTGTAGAAAAAAAAACGGAGATTGCTGCAATCGTTCAATCACCAGGATAGATCAAAGGAAAACGTTAGTAACTTTAAAAAAATTTCACACCAACATCAGTGTTCAGAAATTAGTGCTACTTCCTGAAAGGAGATGATTCTACGTCATATTCTAGGGAAATTTTCTAATTTTTTTTACACTTTTTTTGTATTTTTGAAATGCACGCACTTCTCAAAAAAGCCATTTATTAGATGTTAAATCATAATAAAAAAACTACATGGAAGAAACGCACACTTTTAGCAAATTGAAAAAAAATGCTGAGAAAAATTGGGTTTTTACATTGTTCCTATCCAATATAACATAATGTGAAATTCGAGAGTCAATCACAACCCGGTATTTCAATCTACAAAAATTTCTCTGTAATCGGGAGTTACCTGTGTTCCATTTTATTAAATTTGTGCACTTTCTTACCTGCTCAGAGAGAAGGACTTGGATCTGCGTTCCCTGGAGCGGCGCCGGGCGGGGGCTGAAGGGACGGGTCCCCTGCGCGGTGGGGGACTACGGGAAAAGGAGCGGACGTACTTCTCTGGGACCCTGCGGAGCCCCGAGCGCACTGACACAGGACGGGAGCGGGATCTGGAACAAATTCAATTTTACTAAAATTTTGGGATAATAAAAAATTCTGATAACAGTCACGCCATTTTTGAAAGGCTAATCAACACCAAGACTAAAAATGTTACAGCCTCTCTGGACCCCCATATTGGTTGGTAGGCCTTGTAGACACTGTTAAAATGTAGGTAGGGTTAATAAAAAAATTATTTAAAGCAATTACATTACAAAACATCTAAACTTGCTATTGTCTCACCAACTCAAAATTAAATGTGGCAAGTAAGGAACATTCTCATGTTTCCAGTAAATTCTTAATTAAAATGTTATTCATGTTTGACAAAGATGCACATTGAAAGAATGTGTGTAATATATACATGGATGAAGTAAATGATAGGACGCGGATGGTATTTTCATATTCAAAAGTTCCATTGAATGCTGCCTCAAGGCGGAGTAAAGTAGGAGGCCTGGCTACCAAACAGATTTTGAGGTGTCAAATAATATACGCTATAGTAACTAAATTTCTACTATGCGTCTATGTATACTGTAACGTTAATCTGAAGACAGAAATCAAACCGTTTTAGAATGCCTCTGACTTTCATGGCATTCGGCAGAATTACATATGGTATTTGATCCTCACCTTGAGTACGGAGTCCTCGACCTGACCCTGCTACGACTGCGGGTCCTCGACCTGGTGAACCTTGACCTGGACCGTGACCTGGAGACGGACAGCGGAGATCTGGTGCGAGACCTCTTCTCTCTCATGCGGGCGCGCTCTTCCTTCTCACGGATCATGCGTTCAAACGCTTCCAGAGGGTCTTCTGTAACTCTGAATAACAAAAACCAATAATTGAATTTGCAACTTGTGTTCCAATGAACAGTTTCTCAACAGATATTTTGCAGAAGAATTAGACCCTTCGCTCATGGAGAAACCGAAACCAAACTAAAACTGGTTGGCAACTTAATTCAAGGCGCAACTCTACTTTACGATTTCAGTAATTTATCAGCTTGTTTAACAAAAATATAATTTACTAACAATTTATCAATTATTAACCTCAATACAGTGAAAGCCTCTTAAGAAGTTCTCTCTTAAGACGTTTCGTGGCTTAAGAAGTTTGGTTTTTTCGGTCTCTCGGCCCAATTTTTCCCACATATAAGGTTTTCCTGCTTAAGATTGTTTTTTCCGGTCCCTTGGAAAACTTCTTAAGAGGGTTTCACTGGTCATAACGTAGACCCTATGGCACCGATGTATATAATAATAATTTATCAATCTCCTGAACAAAATTGATATTTTCCTGCTGTGACATATCGCAAATTACTCGAAAACTTAACAGGTCGTGAGGCGCAAACATGGCAACCTGTCAACCTGGCAACTGAAAAGCACCGGCCGCGGCAACTAGCACTACGAGTTGCGAGTGACTGGTTGCGTCTCCCTTGAGAACTGGTCTTTGAGAAGTTGCCTGTGTGCGAACCGCCAATGAGATAGTTGCTTTGTGGATAGCGATTGAGTTGCCAACAGGTTTTTTTTCAGTTGCCCAATGAGCGGATGGGCTTATGTGTTTGGGTTCTTGCATGTTGTACTCCTACTAGTTTGACAATTAATTAAGACTAACTTAATTACAGTGAAACCCTCTCATAAGGTTCCCACATTAGAAGTTTTCATGTTTAAAAAATAAAGTTTTTCGGTCCCTTCGGGGAGTAAATTTTAAAAGAATATCCCAATTTATTATCGATGTGCTTATGTATGTGATGTTTGTGTTATTTACAATCAGGCACTATTTGTTCTGTGGGGGTACTTCTTAATAATAATATATCCTTGATACAAACTGGTTTATTACGTAAGTATTTACAATAATTATACTACTGGTCGCACAACCCGTCTATACTGGCTGCTTATTGAATCTGCTGGGTAACTGGCGATTGAACAGCCACTGCTACCCCTACTGGCATCTGTCGGCAACCGATAGAAGCTCTTTCCCTGGTGACATCTGTCAGCATCTGATAGAAGCTCTTTCAATACACAAAACGTAAGAAGTATTTTTACGGTGTCTTTTATAACATTGTAAGATTGATTCGCTGAGTATCAATGGACTTCAATCATTTAAATAATGCGTCACCAAGCTTCTTTTGTTTAACCTCTGAGTGGCCACGCCATTTCACGAAAATTCACTAAAAAAGCACCACTTTGAATTTTGAATTGAATGTTTTGTTGATTAATTTTGAGCTATTGTATATTTTATTGACTGAAACACGTTCCTAGAACAATAAACTATGTACCAAAACAACATTACTTGCATTAATTACGTAAATTAATAGGTTTTACGATGTTTTAGTTGAGGAACACGCATAAATTGTGACGGTTAAATTCGCGGCAAAAATGACATTTCAATGTCATAGAGAAAATCGTTATAAAAATATTCTGGGGTTGCAAGGTGAATGAAACTAGTGGCTATATCATCTATGATGTTAGCGCAAGCGATTCTGACCGTGTTCTTCATACAAATTCTGTACATAGAAGGGCCAAAATCGCAGACAAAAAGTTTTGGTTGAAAATTTTCGAATTATTTTCTCACGCATGCGCATAAGACACGCGCGCCCGCGCGTCTCCGGCCCATTAGAGGTTAAGACAAAAAAAAAATCCAAGTTCTAAGATAAAAACTAACAATAGAATAAATATAATATTTACCCAGATGCTCCTTGACTTAGAGGTTCCCTAATTCCAGGGGGCAGAGGCTGGTACTGCGGCTGGAAGGGGGCCACAGGAGCCCTGTACATGCGGGGGCCTTGTGGGGGACCTCCTCCATAGGCACTAGAATAAAAAAAATTACATCAATAAAATAAATTACACAATGTTTATACACATAAAAATTATAACTTTAAAAAATCAACATAATTTGTTGAGAAATTTAAAAAATAATGAGTGTTATTACTTGTAGGGCTGGTTAATCAGGGGTTGTCTGGTTTGAGGGGGGTATACTCCAGGAGGGTGCGCATATTCTGGACCCTAAAATAAAGACAAAACATCACATTAGTACAAATAAAATAGTAAAAATTATATTCAGATCTCACTCGTATTAATTTTTTTTTTATTAAATTGTGAATTTTATAAATTCCTCATGAAATAATAATTCTAGCCATTCTGATGAAAAAATCTGAAGTAAATAAAATAAATAACAGGAGGCAGAACACAATAGTTTTAACAGGTAAATGTATATCTGAAAAGTTTTTACTCTGTTCATCAAAAATAAATTATTTTCATGCTTATATCGGTCCCTTCACCTCTGCTAGGCCGCTTGCTCACCGGTGAGATCGGCAAATATTTTCAAAAAAAATTATTTTTATATGCGATTTTAACCCTTATGTATAAAGAAACTGTATGAAGGTCACAATCGCTTGCGCCAATATCATTCTTGTTGGAGCCATAGATTTCATTCATGTGGCAACACACTATTTGTGTTTGCTTTATCTGTGGCTTGTCAAACGTATTATTTATTAGGAAAAACCATTAAATTGTGTTTTTTCACGTAGGGTGTCTATTCAGGTGTGTGTAGAAATAATAACATAATAATTAATTCAAATAGGCCTGGCCCCTGACAGCCATCCACAGGTTCTTAGTCGATTTATAAAATATTGATAAATAATTGATTGGATTGTGATGATCATATAGATTGATTGGGTGTAAATGCATTGATTGTATTGGACATTGATTGATTGGATTATTAATGGTTGGATATTCGTTCAATGAATGGATTTAATTACATTGATAGGATTGGATTGCGTGCATTGTTGGACATTTATACAATGAATGGATTGAATAGGATCATGTACAATGGTTGAATATTAATACGCTGATTGAAATGGTTTATGTGCATTGGATATTCAGAATTGATTGGATTGGATTATGTACATTGATTGGATTGAATTATGTACATTGATTGAATTGGATGATGTACATTGATTGGATTGGATTATGTACGTTGATAGGATCGGATTATATACATTAATAGGATTGGATTTTTTACGTTGAATGGATTGGATTGTATACATTGATGGGATAGAATTATGTACATTGTTGGAAATTCATACAATGAATGGATTGAATATTCATACAATAATTTAAATGGTCTATGTACATTGAATATTCATAAATGATGAAATTGGATTACGTACATTACATTGATTGAATTCAACCTAAAAAAAGCTCAGGATAGGTATCTTAAGATTAGGTTAAGTTAGATACTAAAATATGAAATTGAATACAAATGGCATGAAACAAAAGAGACAGAAAACAAAAAATAACACAACATGGATAATTCAATAAACATGGTTCACCAAGAGAACTACGGGCAGTTGGACAACCTGCGGGATGAGGTGGCCAGACGGCACCACGGGGTGCTGCGCCAGTGGGGGGAGCGAGGGCGGGGGCACCACTAGCTGGCGGGAGCCCCCCTCGCTCACTGTGGGCGTGCCGGCCCGCCCCTCCACGTTGGCGTAGCCCTGTAAATACATATTTACATGCAGGTAAATATGCCAGGCACAAAGATTATCTTATCATCATGCTAAGACTGAAATTGACTTTTTTTATTGTTAGGAGTTTATTTAATAAATCAATTATTGACCAGATCTACGCGGCTGTCGCATGTATGTGATGCATCAAGTTTCACCATACAAAGTGTCACGCATGTGAAATTATTGAAAGTGCTGGTTTTGAATGTGACGAATTTATACCGTGTTGAACCCTTTCACCGTATTACCAATGTACATATATACTCGGAGATAACCCTGGTGAAAGAGTAACATTCAGAATCGAAACATTGCTTGAAATGGCTTTAGCCATGTTTAGTGATCATCATCTCCTTCCCCTTCAGTCTCACAACATGTGGTGATGTCGTAGTTTGGTTGTGCCATAGTTTAAACGATCGACACGAAAAAAAATTCTGATGGCATTTTTTTTATTTAGTTGTAATATGAATACCGCACAAGAGTCCCAACTGTTCCCGTCTGGAGCCAGTGGGACTACGACATTCTCAACTGGGGTAGGTTGAGAGGCTGAAGATAGTGGGGAGAGGAAGATGGGAGAAGGAAGATGGGAAGAGGAAGGTGGGGAAGTACCTGGCTACTAAGATCTGGTCACCAACACGGCTAAAGCCATTTCAAGCCACGTTTCAATTCTGAATGGTGGTCTTACATCAGAGCAATACCGAGAGTATCTTTCACTCTGGAATGTGCCGTAAATATACTATATATTCGAACCCACGATCTTCGGATTGTGAGTCGAGAGTCTTACCCCTCGACCACAGAGTGCACAAATTAAAGATTATTCTTACCATGTGTGAGTTTGGTGGAGTTTCAATTCCTGGTGGCTTCAGAGGAGCCCGGTGTCCCTGGGGTGGCATACCTGAAATTTAAATAAAGCCATTGAAGAAAAAACTACAAAAAAAAAACAAATTTACATTGACACACTTAGCAATCTAAGAAAATAATGCGAGAATATATATTTTGTATCGAACTCATTCAATTTTTAACAAATACTGGTACATGCTACGCTGGTAAAATCTACAATGTGACAAAATTGAAAATTCACGGGAGAATGAAAAACACGACATGTACATAACACCTTGATCAAAAAGTTTTAGGACTTTATTTATAAAATCGAAAGTACAAGTTTATTCATAAAAATCGATATGGTTCCCTTCAAAGTACTCCCCGTCAACTGCAACGCACTTACCTAGCGCTTGATCTAATCCTCGAAACACCGCTGGTACTCAATTTTCAGTATGTCCATCAGCCGAGCGATTCTATATCTTTTGTGGGATCGTTATCTAGGACGTGATCTCCTGTCAGTTTTGTGTGATTTTTACATATTTACAGTCACATATTTTAGTTTAGATCGTTTTAAACACGAATTCCTGCAAGTATGCATGATTATTTATTCATTTAATGTACGTTGTACACAGAAAAAGCAAATAAATCACACAAATCTGACAGGAGATTACGCCTGTTATCTCGATAACGATCCCATAAAAGATATAGAATCGCTCGGTAGAGCCGTTTTCGATTTTTCATTCTCTCGGGTGCTGTAAAGCGCTCCGCGAAGCGGTTTTTTAAGTCGGTTGAACAGGAAAAAGTCGCAGGGAACCACATCAGGCGAATTTTAAGGCAGCTAAATTGTATTTGTGTTGTTTTTGGTCAAAAACTCACGGACAAGGATCACATTGGGCGACGGTGCGTTATTGTTGTGCAAAATTGATGCCATTTTCAAGCTTATAAAAAATCGAAAACACGCACAAAGGTAGAGGTACTCAGTACAGAGTAACTTTTACAAACGTCAAGCTATAACGCTGAAATTTGGAGGGAAGTGTCAATGACAGACGTGGTAACCTAAAAAAAAAAAATTCTAATCGGCTGACTGACAGCATCACACGGTGGCCGGCCCTAAAACTTTTAGATCAAACTGATATATATATCATTCCACTTTGCAATGCATTTTACAAGTATGTAGTAATGTTCCGTAACTAATTATATTTGATGATACACATATGTTCCATACATGCTCTTTGGGATGAACCTGTTTCGTAGATGATACATCAAGACCAACTGCAAAATGACAAATGAAATGTATCAATGAACAAAGGATTGGCTTCTAAAACTGAACTTCTAAATTGACTTCTACAATTGGCTTAGAAAAATGCACTATCCTACAAATTGGAAAAACTAACCTCAAACTTGCATACAAACTTAATTGAACACCTCTCAGTGACGTTGCAACAAGACCTAGGTGTAACTATATCACAAGACTTGAAATGGGAACCGCAAGTCACTGGGATTGTCAAAAGAGCAAATTCATTAACATATTTAATCAGGAAACCTTTCCTTAACCTAACACCGGACATGATGTTAAAAGTATACAAAACACATGTGAAACACTCTTCTGGAATATGCTTTCCAAAAATGGAGTCCATATCTTGCAACGGATATAGACCTAACACAGAGAAGATAAACAAAAATACCAAGAGCTTTGAAAGATCGGCATTATGAAAATAGACTGGAGGAACTAAGACTACCAAAGTTAAAAGAAAGAAGAGAAAGTGGCAACTGTTTTAGAGAACAAAATGTTATCTGAACTTTACAGTTGCCCTTTACAGTGGCATCCAAGAAATCTTCACCACACATCATTTAGTAGTAGCAGTGGGAGACACAACGATTTCTATGAGCTGTTCCCAAAAGCGAACAAATTAGACTAAGGGGTTAAAAGAAAGACAAACATTCCTGAGTTTAGAAAAACCTCACGTTATTTGAAAAACTATTACTACCACCATTACAAATAGAAAATGTTTCTTATGCAATTATGGAAGATTTAACAACCAAATGAATTTAACTTGAGATGCCTTGGATGGAAACCTAATGCATTTTTCTACTGAGCTACTAACCGCTGGGTTTTTGCCAGTTTTCTCGGTCTAAGATCACCATGGTGGATCATGCAGTTATGTCATTACATCATGCGTTTCACACGTAAGTTAGTATTCGCAGTCATTACCGTACGGCTGACTTTGCCTCGGCTGTCTCTCGTAATCATCGGTATGTGCATGGGGATGATTACGATGTTGGTGATGTTGATGTTGATGAAGATGTTGGGATTGGGGGTTATGTTGATGCTGCGATGCGGAGTCTCTGTTCCCGCTTTCTCTTTCTCTACCATTGTTGGAGGCGAAGGGGGCACCAGGGGGTCGCAGCTGGGGTGGCGGCTGCAAGCGGGGCACCTCCACAGTAATGTTGTCTTCATACGAGCCGTCGGAGTCTTCGAGGGTGTCGTCGCGGGAGGCTCGCCGCACAGGGGCACTCTCAGCTGCTGAAAATTCATTCCAATTTACTCAAAAAATAGATACAAATTGGTCAGCACTTCTTCGCTAAAAATATTTTTTGTAAATTTACATGGAACAGATAAAAATGGAGACTAACTTGAAGATACATCTTAGTTTGTAGAGTAGTTTTCCACTTTACCAGGAAACTTAAAAGCATAGAGAGCAATTTGATGTTACATAAACTGTTGTCTTTGGTCAAAACATGTCAAAGGTGATGATGAAAATTAGCAGGATAACAGCTCAAACATTCAATTATCCTTGTAAATTGAAAAATAATTAGCATAACTACGTATGATTGGTATATTAATCCCCCAGGCCTCGGGCCTATTTTGTCGGAAGATCAAAATATATCCGCTTTGCAATACAATCCAAATAAATGGGATATTTCTGATTGCATTTAAAATCTAAAATTTATTTTTGGAAAGGTGAATCTAAAATTTATTTTTGGAAAGGTGATGAAATACGCTTCCAAATTTTATAATTCGAAATAAACATAATTTTTTAAATATAAACATTTTTAATGCAAACTTAAGAAAGTTTTAAAAGTGGCTCACCTCACACTTTTTCTAACTCAAATTACTGATAACAAAAAAAAAAAAATACACACATAATTTATTAGTTAGGCAAATGTATTATAAAAGTTGAAAGACAACTCATTTTTTATCGTTTCATGTAAAAATAATCAATAAAAAATTACCATAGTTTCACAATGTTTTTATCATTTTGCCTTCGGAAACTTTGGTTTCATAAAGGTGGATATTTTAATCGTAAATGAGACAAAGTAATGATCGTTGTGGAAAATAAAAAAGGACACACAACTTCATGAAATGAGTTAAAATATACAACAGATTAACCAAAGACCATTGTATTAACTTGTTGAATGCCCGAGGAACAACACGGAAATTTCACGACCTTGAATTTGAATTGAATGTTTTGTGGATTAATTTTTACCTATTGTATATTTTATTGACCGAAACACATTCCTAGAACAATAAACTATGTACCAAAACAACATTACTTGCGTTAATTACGTAAATTGATAGGTTTTACCATGTTTTCGTCAAATAACATGCATCGACTTTGAGCGAAAGAATAGCGGCAAATTTGACATATTGATGTCACAGATAAAAATTATTTTAAAATATTCTGGGGTTACAAGGTGAATGAAATCTTTACCCATCCCATGGGGAATGTTGGCGGAAGCGATTCTGACACTGTCCTTATACAAATTTTGTACATAGAAGGGTCAAAATCGCAGAAAAACGTATTTTTTCCCTGCGCATGCGCACAAACTGCGCACATCCCCGCCCTACGGCAAATTAAATATAAATTGTTCCGAGTGACTAGGCGCATTGCGGGTTTCGCTATAGTAAAGGACGATAATAGAGCTAGCGTTTCTGACCTTGTTCATCATACACTTTCTTTATACATAAGGGTCAAAATTACATTTCAAAGTGCCGCGGCCACCGGGTGACAAGCGGCAATTGCAGTTGAAAATGGGTAATAAGGTTCAAGCTATTCAAGCTGTTCAAGTATTACGTAACGCAATTTTTGAAGATTTTTGACCCCCCCTCCCCCATGTAACGCACCGTAACGTTTTTCCGTACAACCCCCCCCCCCCCTAAACGTTACGTAACCCCCAATTGACATTTTTTACCCGAAAATCACAATTAAGTTGCGCAAAGTACTAGAAAGTCGCTCAAATACCTTTTTTTCTTGTTTTAATCGCTTTTGCGGTAATAAATAAAACAAGAGATTTCGAGAACGAAAAGGATTGCTAACTTGGAAGATTTTAATTCCCTAGTTTTTTTATCTAAATAAAAAAAATGTTATGTAACGCGTTGCTCGAACCCCCCCTCCCCCCCTTCGTAACGCACAGTAACATTTCACAAAACCCCCCTCCCCCCCCCAAGTGCTTACGTAATACTTGAACGGCCCCCTAGAGAAGGGAATGTAATGGCACCATTTAGATATAAAATATGATGAAAAGAATAATCATCCAAAGTTTACAAAACAAACCTGTCTCGGCTGTGTTCTCGGGAGTGCTTCCATTGGCGGGCGGGGGATCTCGCTCCTTATCCTCCAGCTGCAGAGTGGTGACAATGGTCTGCACTGGCACTGGTGCTGGTGCGGGCTCTGGAACCACTGGCTTTGGAGGAGGAACTAACAAACAAGAATAACAACCAAATTAAACAAATAAGAAACACCTTTCAAATATGTTATGAAATAAAAGTTTAAGAATATAACGGAGAATTTATACGCTGGTATCATTATTGCCTATGTCTGGCCACACCCACACAGCTAGTAAACGGTCGCCAGTTTTCTAACCGTGTTGGTGTTGCCAATACATAGGCAATACTGTTAACTAACTAACTAACCATCACACCGTTTCTCGCAGGGGTAGGCAGAGAGTACGGTCCGCCAAACAACTCGGTATTAGCACACACTCCTTGCCTCGTTCACATTCATACATCGTCTCGGACTCTTGACATGGCCCTGTATTCACTCGGTCATGCCATGTCTTTCTCGGGCGTCCCAGGCTTCTTCTACCATTCACATTTGCGTCATATATTCTCCTTTCCTCGTTCATTTGCTCTAATCAACGGTAATATAAACATAATAAAGCGAGGATCAGATTAATAATATAGTAACACAATAAAACTGTTTTTGGGTAAAAATTAGTAAATTTTCCATTTACCTTTGAGCACAGGAGGAGGTCTAGGTCTGGGACAGTAGCCCGTGTGATTCCTGAATGTGGTCACCGAGTTCCTAAGGAACCGGTTGGGGATCAGGGTCCCCGGAGAGATGTCCTTGTCCCGGCAGTCTGGACACTCGTGATCTTCCGACTCCAGGAGCACACTGCGGATACCTGTACAAAACAAATTATCATTTTTTATAAGAACAACTCTCTTTTTATAACTTTTGAATGTTATTCCCATCAATGTAATATATCATTGAAGAAGAAGATAAGACTAATAATCTAAACGAAAGTATGAAAGAGAACAAGACACAGAAAAAAAGATAATGGTCACAACTGGGACTCTAACCCAGAACCTCTCGTCTAACCGGAACATGCGCTTTTACCAATTCAGCCATTTTTCATAAATCTGAATCTGAGAGGCCGCGATGATAATCGGCCACGAAATTTCGATTAACATTTTTTTTTTGTATTTTTGGCGAATTTACTTTGAATATTGGCATTTCGAGGGTCGGCTGCAATGGTAATCGGTCACAAACTTTCAATTTATACGGAAATATGTCATTGTTTAAGAGTTTACTTAGAATTGATTTGAAGACTGCCGTGGCTGAAATTGGATGCGAAATTTCGATTTACATTGAAATGTGTCATATCTTTTACGAATTTACTAAGAATAGATTTGAAGGCCCGGCTGCGAAAGTTCTTTGAGAAGACCTCGTTGATGATTCAACTTAGTTATTTCTGACTTACATTCATCGCAGAAGGAGTTGCCGCAGCAGGGTATCATGACGGCATCCGTGAGCAGATCCCGGCACAGGGAGCAGAGCAGGTCCTCAGGGATCTCCTGGCGCGGGGCATCATTAGCTCCGCTGGCCGCCTCCACCCCCGAATCTGATGCTTGGTACGCCTCACTGCAAACAAGCAAGCGATAAACCTCACTTTAAATTGCGCCAAAAAGAGTCGCGTGATGAGATGGTTAATAGATAAGTGTACATTAACACCTTTCTATATGTAGTAACTACAGATTGTAAATATAATTAATATACAATTCACAAGATATATCCTAAGGCCTTTAAAATGAACCTGTGTCTAGAAGGATCAACTAGACCATTGGTTCTTAACCTTGTTGAAGGTACTGACCACCACCAGTTTCATATGCACATTCACCACATTTCTTAACTCGTCTGCTTGGTTCAAAACATTCGCACCTCACAATCCGGAAGCCTCAGTTTCGCCAGAAAAATCAGAAACAGCCACTTTGGATCGAGATTGTAAAATATCTATGCAAGATAGCTTTTATATTTCAAAGACAAAAAGAAGCATTATTTCGTTCTCTTTCTGGTTAAAAGAAAAATACATGTGTTTGCATGAGAGGAAGAGAGATATATAGCTTTTAAAATGTAAGGTCGCTCGGGACGTTTTTAGTCTTATGAAAGTATAATGCGATTACGTGTTTTGGGATATATTTATTCCTAAACAAGCAGACGGGTTAATTGGAAAGCGGGGCGTGTCATCACGAATCATATGAGTCGGGGGTGTGTCTTGATCTCCACCGAACCCGCGAGACTGACTCACCGAACCCCTGGGGTTCGATCGAACCCAGGTTAAGAACCACTGTACTAGACACATCATAGTTACTTGCTCCACTATAATACATCAGGGTTAGTATCAGCACTATGTTCTGCTAGCTTTGTAGTGGAATAAATCATGTTCATTAGTCAATAATGGCAGGCAGAATAAAATAAGTCCTACTGGTCGACAACGGGAACAGCAAATTCTCCATCGGGGGTCATCATGGCGCCGGGAGCCTGCGGCCCTTCCACGGGAACCATGAAACTCTTGGGGATGCCCGTGCTCCTTCTGATGTCTATGGCCTCCTGGAAGATACAAAAACATTACAATTATATTATTACATACGAGTTTCGTGCCATTCTCTAAATTTATTCATTCTAAATTAAGAAAAAAAAAATGTACAGTCCGTCAAGTCTAGAAATTTTAATAAAATGAAACTAAAAAATTTCACACCCTGGCAATACTGATTTTAAAACAAATTAATGGAAAGCACTTACTACCAAGTGCAAAATCATGTGTTTTTGGTCTGAAAATTTGGTGACCCGACAGTTGATCCGCTGACAATATTGGTCCCCCGAAATGATATTTTCCATAAAATTATAATTTTTTGCGCATTATTTACCAATTTCAAATGTAAATTTCAAATGTCATTACAACAATAACAATCAATGACAGCTGTCGTGTTTTTAATTCTCTCTAGAAATTTCACAAAATAAAACAAAAGTTCTAGCTAAAACCTAAATATTTATATTTTAATAACAGCCATACTAAAAAACCCCGTGAAAATTTTATTCAATTGACAGACGGCCGCGGATGTGGAAACATTACTAATTAAAAAATTGTTCATTGAAAAAATACACATTGTTTACACGGCCTGAGAGGGTAGTTTAACTCTGTTTTAACACCTTGTTTGCCGCTCGTGCACCGGTGTGTCATGAGATTTTACACGCGATTTTGACCCTTATGTATAAAGAAAGTGTATGAAGAACACGGTCAGAATCACTTGCTCTATTATCGCCCTTTACCATAGCGAAACCTGCAATGCGCCTAGTCACTCCAAATAATTTATATTAATAATTTACCGGAGCGCGGGAGTGTGCGCAGTTCTTGCGCATGCGCGGGAAAAATATGTTTATCTACGATTTTGACCCTTTGACCCTACGAATTTGTAAAGGACAGTGTCAGAATCGCTGGACACGAAGTGTCATTTCTGTGCCGGGTGCCGCGTCGTAATTGGTGGAGCTTTTTGCTGGCCTACCCCGGCAAACAAGAGGTTAACGATTGATGTCCGAAAGAAATTTGGAATTTTTTCAACGTATTTTAAATGTCTTGTATATTTCTTATTTTTGAAGATGTCGTAAAACCAAATACCTTTATAGAAACTAGATAGAATTGCCTTTTAGATTTTTGTATCTGAAATATACGATCGTCTTTGAAAATTGCAGTATTTTAAGTTTCAACATGAAAAAATTTGAAAAAAAACAGCTGACTGTAAACATATTCTATTAAATGGTCGAAAAATTTCGGAAAATTCAAAATTTAAAAAATACACACCTCTTACTTTATGAATTTGGAAGGAAACTGTCACTTCACTTTTTATCTCGTTCATACAATTAAAAAGGATAAAAAAATATAATAATAATTCCGAAAAAATAACTGAAAAAATCTGACATCTTGGATTCATTTTTACGCAATTAATACGTCGATTTCTCGAATTTGTTCATATTTACACACTCATAAGGCTTTTACATTATTAAATAATATTACTTTTATGGAAGTTTTATTAAATTCACGCAGAAAAGTCGTTAAAAAAATTAAATTTCAGAAATAACCTAAAACCTATCGTTAACGAAACTAAATCATCAATAAAACAATATTTAAAGGACTAAAACTGAAAAAAAGTAACGCCAGCATTGGTAATTATGTTGAATTACACTAATATCACAGTGAATTGATCATTTAAACGAAAATTATCTTCAAAAACATAAAAATTTACTGCAAATACAACTGAACATTGTCAAACATTGTTTTACTGCGAAGTTTATAAGGCAGATCTATGTGAGATTCAAGGGGACCAACATAAAAATCATAAAATACGTGATTGTGTTATTAGTAAAGACGTAAAAACACAGTGCACCGCGCAAGCAACAAATATGCAGTTGACCGCTCGTTAAGGCGTTTTGTTATTAGTAAGGCTGTAAGTTTATAATAGTGGAGTATTGTTATATCAGTTATATTAGTTAATATTACGTGCCAATATGACTACAAGAGCAAATACAAAGACTGCACTAAATAATACAGACACACAACTCCTCCAACTCCTTGACAAAAAGTTTGAAGAATTTAAGGTGCAATTTCTGGAAATCGTGAGCAACGAGTATAAAGAAGAAATCGAAGAATTAAAAAATAAAATATTAACTCTTGAAAAAAAAATTGACACGAAAAAAAAACAACAACCTTGAAAAAGTCTGGAACAAAACGCCGTAATTCAAAGTGAATTTAACGAATTACAAAAACAATTGGACGCTAACGAACAACACGCATGCATAAATAACATAGAGATCATTGGAACACCAGAAAAAACAAGAAAACCTGACGGAGATTATCAAAAGCATCTATTCAGAATTAAAAATAGTAAGCCCTGAAGAAATTGAATACGCCACCCGAGTAACCCCCAAGGAGAAGATCGAAGGAAGACTGCGAAATATTATCGTTAAACTGAAGTGCAGAAAACAAAAAGATGATATCATGGCAGCAATCCGAACGTGAAGGGGCCTGACAGCAGAGGATATAAACTTGAATGGAAAACAAAGGATCTATATTAATGAACATTTAACACACAAAAACAAAATACTCTACAAATAGGTCAGAGAGTTCACCAAAATTAACAAATATAAATTTTGCTGGATAAAAAACTGTAAAATTTATGTAAGACTAAACGAAAACTCAGATCACTATTGCATAAACTCATTTATTGACCTAGAAAAACTAAAAAAAAATACAATATTTCCATCAATAACGCTTAGAACATTCATATTAACCATATTATTATTATCATTCATATTAACATAAGAACCATCATATTAACTTATTGCATCATAAAATGGAATCTCTAGAATTATATTATCAAAACTTAAGAGGCCTCAGAACTAAAACGAACACCTTTCTTCAAAATGTACTATTAAACAACTATGACATTATATGTCTCACTGAAACATGGCTTAACCCCTCCGCAACGTAAGCAGATATATGCGTTAAAAATACGACAGCAGTCAAGTACAATAAGCGTGTTTACACGTCAGCGCGTGTGTCTCCATAGAAACCGTTATAACTCCGTTATTGTTTTAGTTACATCCGTAAAATAAAAAGTGAAAGGTCGATAGTGAATCATGCTGCACATCTCTATTCAAGTTGTCCATAGAAATACATAAAAAGAACATTCTGTCAGACGCGCAGTCTGACACATAATTTATCCCGCCAAATTTCTGACGGGCGCCCGACATCGTTAATTTCTATTAAATATTTTTATATGAAATGATAAAAAAGTGAGGTGACAAAAGTGTTTATTACACATTTATACAATAGAATAAGTATTGTTGTTTACATAATCTGTGATTTTAGTACCGTTTTCACATAAAAACATCACGTGAGTCATTTTCACATTTTTTTAATGTTTGCATTCTAAATTTTAATATTTACAAATATTAATATTTATTTGTAATATAATAATTCGAAAGCTTATTTTGTAACCTGTCTAAAACAGTTTTTACTATTCGGCTACGTTCAGAAATGTTTCATTTATAGAGCTTTAATTGTGCTGAAATGTTTCATTTATAGAGCTTTAATAATTTTAATTTAATTGCAAGGAATGGCGCCAGCCTATATATCGGAACTATGTGTCCGACAAAACTTAAGCGATAGGCAGCTTACTCTAAGGTCAGCAGATCGAGATGTTACTAATCGTTTAATCGAACTTTCTAGGTCAAATCGAGCCGTTTACTATGATCGATCTTTTCGTGTAACTGGCCCGCTCATTTGGAACAAACTTCCCTCAGCTCTTACTAATATCCAGAACTTGGCTGAATTCAAAAGAGCTTTAAAAACAAACTTATTTAAAAAATCATACCTTTCATGAATTTTAACTCCTTTTCAATATACTTTAATAAGCCATGTTCCTCAAGTTTCTGGTAATTGTTTGGTTTCGATTACCTCCTTACTATAGTTTTATGTGCACTCTGAATTTGTATTATTTCTAAATGTTAACTGCCTCCTGTTCTATATAATTTAGTTTAAATGATTCTTGTTGAATGGCACCGTGATGGTTTATCATTATATATTGTCCTGTGCCAAAACAGCACTCACTATTGTTGTTAATATTGTTCTTTAGGAATTGCTTTGTATATTTTTGTATATTCGTTATTTCACATTATTTAATTAATTTTTTAAGGACTCGTAAGGAACACTGTAGGTTAATTTTAAGTTTATTATAATTAAGCGCACTTGAAGTGAAACTTCACAAAACTGCGCTATATAAATACTACGTTATTATTATTATTATTAAGCGGTTATAACTAAAAGTTTTCGTAAAATGTCATTTCGTTTAAGACACCAAAAGCTAATATTCTCGAAAATTCGGAGGGGTTAACAATTCAATCTTTAATGAGGAACTTTTCGATCCAAGATACCATGTTTACAGAAGAGATAGAGATTACCATAACCTCAAACAGAATCGGGGTGGTGGAATTTTAATCGCAGTAAAAAATAAATTAATTTCCGATCAAAAAATAGAATGGGGATCTGAGGCGGAAGACATATGGGTAACGATTTCACTTCCCGGTAAAAAAATTCACATATGCACTTCGTATATTGCACCTGACAGTAAACACCTCATAAATATTATGTCTCACATAAACAAAACATCACAAATTATGACAGATAACAACAATAATGATAGTTTCTTTTTGGTAGGAGATTACAATCTACCTCACTTACATTGGCTACCAATTAATGAGAACTGTGATTATATGTGTACTGAACCAATCAATTCATTGAATCCCGCCCATTTGAACTTTACAGAATTTTTATCATTTAATAATCTGAAACAATATAACTCTTAGAGTAATAGTATAAATAATCGCATTCTTGACTTAGCTGTAAGCAACATACTACTGAAAATTACGCACAATAATATCTCATTAGTACCAGAAGATATTTATCATAAAACACTGCTAATTTCAATTCCTATTAAAAAAATAAATAAAAACCTGAAAACTAACGCAAAACAAATATTACTATACAGAAAAGTGGATTATTCAATAATAAACACAAAATTAAACGAAATTGATTGGGATCATAAACTTAACCATTTGAATACTCAACCCGCAACTGACGTCTTCTACAACATATTAAACAACATTAAAATAAATTATGTACCAACTAAACCAGCTAAAAATTGTAATTATCCGCCGTGGTACACATCATCTCTCATAAAAATAATTAAATAGAAAAATAAATACATAAAAATTTTAAAAAATTTCAAAATCCACGTGACTATCAAACGTTTTCTCTCTTAAGATCTAGACAAAAAAGTATCGCACAACAACTCTACATTAATTATATACACACTGCTGAAAATAGCATAAATGGTAATCCTAAACTCTTCTGGAATCATTTTAATAACATGAAAAAAACATAATCGTCTCTTCCAAGGACGATGCACCTAGATGACAAAAAAGCAGAAAATGGCCAAGACATATGCAATATTTTCATGGAATATTTCCAATCAGTTTACATAAACGATAATAACTTATCAGACTTCAACATACCAGAAAACACAAATAACATAAATATCACCATGGTCAAATTCACACGAGAAATAATCTTAAAAGAAATAAAAGCTCTTGACATAAACACAAGCGCCGGGTGTGATGACATTCCCTCATACTTTATAGTAAATTGCGCGGAAACACTTGCAAAACCTCTCTGCATTATATATAATAAATCAATGAACGAAGGCACGGTACCTGAAATATGGTAAAGAGCCTATGTAACACCAATCCACAAAAATGGTGAAAAAAATAATGTTAAAAACTATCGGCCGATTTCAAAACTAACAATATTCAGTAAGTTAACCCCTCCGCAACGTAAGCAGATATAAGCGTTAAAAATAGGACAGCAGTCAAGTACAATTACAATTTATACGTCAGCGCATGTGTTTCCATAGAAATCGTTATAACTCCGTTATTGTTTTAGTTACATCCCTAAAACAAAAAGTCAAAGGTCGATAGTAGATCAAGCTGCACATTTCTATCAAGTTGTCTATGGAAATACATAACAGGAATCAGCTGTCAATCGTGTAGTTGACAAAAATATTTACCCATGCAAATTTGCTACCGGCAGCTCCACCGCGCGCGCACCATATTTTAAATTTTTATTAAATATTTTTATATGAAATGATAAAAAAGTGAGGTAAAAAAAGTGTTTATTACACATATATACAATAGAATAAGTATTGTTGTTTACATAATCTGTGATTTTAGTACCGTTTTCACATAAAAACATCACGTGAGTCATTTTTACCTATTTTTAATGTTGGCGTTCTAAATTTTAATATTTAAAAATGCTAATATTTATTTGTAATATAATAATTTGAAAGCCTATTTTTTAACCTTTCTAAAACAGTTTTTACTATTCGGCTACGTTCAGAAATGTTTCATTTATAGAGCTTTAATTGTGAAGTGGTAATAACTAAAAGTTTTCGTAAAATGTCATTTCGTTTAAGACACCAAATGCTAATATTCTCGAAAATTCGGAGAGGTTAATGGAAAAAATTGTTTACAAATATCTAAGTCCACAACTGAATCACATCATTACAACAAAGCAACACGGTTCTACAGAAGGCAGGAATGTGGAAAGTAACCTCGTTCTTCTTACTGAATTTATTGTCGATCACATGGACAACCACACTCAAGTAGATATCATATATACAGACTTTGCCAAAGCATTTGATAAAATAAATCAAAAACTATTACTCAGAAAACTTTGGTCATTAGGTATACGTGGTAATCTATTTCGTTGGGTTACATCTTATATACTCAAGAGATCACAGGCAGTAGCAATAAAGGGCTTCGAATCAGATTTCAGTGAAATGATCCAACAGGGTTCTCATCTTGGACCATTATTTTTCATTTAATATATCAATGATTTGGTCAATGTTGTTAAATACTCTGAAATAGAATTATTTGCTGATGATGCCAAGCTATATAAGCTAATAAAAAGTCAAAACGATTGCGTCAATTGACAATATGATTTAAACAATATATTTACTTATTGCCAACAAAATCAACTATTTCTAAATGTCTCAAAATGTCATCACATTACATTTTCAAGAAATAAAAATAAAACATTATTTAATTATTCGATAAATAACAACATTGCAACAGTCTCAGATATTCGTGATCTTGGAATAACCCTTGATAGTAAACTACAATATAACCTTCATATACAACAAATCACAAATAAAGCTGCTAAAATGTTAGGTTTTATAATAAGAAACACAAAACTTTTTAATAGTATCAATGTCATTAAGCAAATCTACTTTGCCTACGTACGAAGTCATTTGGAGTTTGCGTCAGTTGTTTGGTCTCCATTTTATAAAATCCATACAAACAAAATTGAAGCAATTCAAAACAAATTCCTCAAATATCTTTGTTACAAGTCATATGTAAGATTTAATAATTATGCAGAGGCAGCATACTTTAAAATTGATTCATTGAGTGTACGAAGGCATCATATGGATGCAATATTCCTGTATAAATTAGTTAACAATAATATTCAATGCCCAGAGTTGCTAAATAAAATTCAATTTAATATACCTGCGCGTACAACACGCTCTTCTGTCCTATTCAGGGTTGATCAATGCAAGACAAACTGTAAGAAAAATTCTTGTCTGAACAGACTATGCAATAGTTACAATAGCATATTATCCAAGGTGGACATTTTCAATTCTGAACTTTCCAAATATAAGAGGTACATAAAAGAGTATTTCTCTGATGTTTCATGAATATGTTATATTTATGTGTCTATGTTTCTATCGTTTATACATTCATTCTGTTATGATTTTATTTATATGTACAACCTGGCTTCTTATTTTATTTTAGTTAATTTTAGTTTTATATACTTAATATTTTGTTTTATAAAATTTTTGATCTCATACTCCTTTATTATAAATTTTATTATTCAAAATTTGTTATTATGCTTTTTAATCAGAGGTAAAGTCACATGGAGGAAATCCATAATTCGTTTTATTTTGGCTACACAAACATGTACAAACTGGAAAAATGTAAACTGTTGATTTCCCGAAAATAAATAAATAAAACTGACTTCAAAAATCAAAAATCACTTCAAACCTTGTTATGAATTATCAAACGAATTTATTTATTCAGTGTCGATTTGCTGTACATATACCTTGGTATATACGGTACACAGACAAGTAGTTTTATCCTTGATGCATTTGATAGAAAATATGTTTTATACTTTTGTTATTCGGCGGTACATCCTCTCTGCAACCCCGTCAGGGTCACTTACGAGGGTGCGTTTTTATTTATTCAGTGTCGATTTGCTGTACATATACCTTGGTATATACGGTACACAGACAAGTAGTTTTATCCTTGATGCATTTGATAGAAAATATGTTTTATACTTTTGTTATTCGGCGGTACATCCTCTCTGCAACCCCGTCAGGTTCACTTACGAGGGTGCGTTTTTAAGTTTGCAGAATAGGTAGGTGATTAGTGGGGGTGTCGCTGAATTAGATACTAATTGAGCAACTCATTATTAGTATAAACACTGGGTTTTATCATAATTAGGTCATTAGTCTTTGGGCTATCGTTGACCAAACAAGTGGATAGGGAAGAAATTGTGAAATATGGAGAAAATTGAGTTCCGCGCTGTTATAAAGTTCCTAACCAAGCAAGGAAAATCAGATCATACTGCAAGAGATGTCATCCGTTTACGGGGACTCTTGTACAAGTAAAACTATAGTTTACAAGTGGCATACCCTCTTTAAACAAGGCAGGGAGTCACTTGAAGACGACCCACGGCCAGGAACGCCGATCGAGATAATCACTCGGGAAATTATTCAAAAAGTCGACAAATTAATACAAGAAGATTCCCGACTAAAGAAGAAACAGCTCGCAAAAATGGTTGGAGTAACAGATATAGCCATTTTCAAAATTCTTCACGACCATCTTGGCATTACTAAAGTCAGCGCAAGATGGGTGCCGAGAATGCTCACGCCCCCTCAAAAGCAACAGCGCCTGGAGTGTTCTCATGCATTTTTGGACCTCTGTAGGGAAGACAAAGATAGAGTGTGAGCTCAAATTTTTTTTTTTACAGGAAGCCCTGAGGAAAATGATTTCCATCAGGGCCTATGTCATCTTTGGGGATGCTGTGTGGGGGGTTTTTTTAAGGAAAGGAAAGAGAGGAGAGTTCTGGGAAGGAAAAGAGTTTAAGTGGTGGGTAGGAATCTGGGGTTCAGTGTGTCCTGATAATCCGCCTCCAAGACCTAGACAAACCTCACCCCACGAACCCGGGCACCCCTGCTAAATCACCAAACATAGCAAACCACTTGGGGTGACCTATGGCAGAAGTGTTGGTTATCCAATGAAGGTTCCCTGGGTGGCGGTACCCATTCCCGCCTCCCAAATTGAGTTACTGGTGATTGGGTTCATCGTTATGAACCTGAATCTAAACAGGACTCTATGCAGTGGCACAAGAAAGGCACACCACCACCCAAGAAGTTTAAGGTGTCAGAATCAGCAGGGAAAATCATGGCGACAGTCATTTGGGACTCAGAAGGAATCCTGTTGATCGATTACAAAGATAAAGGTGTCTCCATAACCGGAGATTACTATGCTTCAAACCTTGACCAATTAAAGGAAGCCATCACGGAGAAAAGAAGGGGAAAATTGACCAAAGGTGTCCTCCTTCTGCACGACAACGCGCCTGTTCACAATAGAGATGGGTAAGTTCTGCATTTTGCCGGAAGCCTCCGAGACATGCTTTCTTTTAAAAGTACTTGAGTCCTTGAGTACTTGAGTCCCGACTCGCGAATCGCTCGTACTGAGACGCACAAGTTCAAACAGAGCCGTACCTCGGTGCCAGAGCGCGCAAATGAACTCGAACGCACGATTACTGCTCTCGACACGCGAGCGGCTCGGACCGATGCGCACGAGTTCAAACGGAGCCATACCTCGGTGGAGGCATTCGGGTTCCTACTACTCACTAGTACCGAGAGAACTCGCGACACGCGAGTGGAGCGGAGCGCGAACACGGAGACGCCGGCCGGTGGAGGCATTCGGGTTCCTACTACTCACTAGTTCCAGGAGAACTCGCAAGTTGAGCAGAGCGCAAACACGCCGGCCTGTGGAGGCATTCTGGTTCCAGGTCTGTTTGGTTTTGAAATGATAGTGTGCACGGTTCCTACCGGAATGTCATTTATCCATCCTACCCTCACCTAACCATGTCACCTTGCTGAAGAAAGCAGGGAACAATAACACCAGTAACAACATTGTGAGATGACTTGACATTGTATCAACGAGTTGAGTTTAATGTGTTCGCCTTCAAATTTGGTAAGTGCCTTGGTTTTCCTTCTCCCTGTAATCTGAAACTTACCATACACATATAATCCTCCAACTTCAGAGAAAATTTTTCGTATTTGTATTTATTTACAGTCCAATTTTCGCCAGTTGCATTTGAGGCTGTAATTTTGAATTTGAAACAGTCTCGGATGCAACACGGTCCGACTCCGAGTTCGGGTTTGGGACCGAGCCCGAGTTCCGCGACCGGGTTCTCTTGGAGTATAAATGTCAATTTTAAAAAGGAGTAGGAGTAGGAACCGCTTCCCGCAAAGGACCCGAGTACAAGAGCCCATTCTAGCTGAACCGTTAGTTCACAAGAGCCGTGATGCGATGGCTGCTGTACAGAAGGTGGGCTTCTAAATTTGCCATACCCACTCTACAGTCCTGGCGTGGCTCCCAGTGATTATTACCTATTTCCAAACTTGAAAAAAGAACATTGTGGGAAAAAGTTTTCAAGTGATGAAGAAGTGAAGGATGCAATTTCGGCGTGTTTTTAGACAAAGACAAATCTTTTTTTTTGAGGGTATACATAAGTTAATTGAAAGATCTGAAAAATGAATTAGGATAGCAAGTGAATAAATTGATTAGGAAAAGTAAATTTGGATTTTTATTTCTACTCCTTACCCCCCATTCCGCGAACTTAAAAACGTCCCCTCGTAGTTATATTTTGTTAAGTAGGTATACCGTAATTTCTCTAAACTGACTGCATATTGTATATATGTAAGTATGCCGTGGGGCCAACTGCCGGCGGATCAACTGTCATGGAACCGTTTTTTTCTTGGATAAATCAAAACATGCGGCTGGAGTTAAGCGGGAATTTAAACCTAATCGCCATCTACATAAGGAGTGTTATTGTTAGCAGCCCGATTTCGAACTTCACACGACATAGTGCATCATCTTAAGGTAGATTTATATGCAAGGTTACGAATGACTCCAGAATTTGACATTTTGATAATGGACAGGAAAAATGGTCAATTTTTCCTTAACATTTTTTATAATTTATTTTTTTGTTTTTGCAAACAATACACATTTGGCAATTTAACTTCATTAAAAAAGATAACAAGATAACTTACATCAGAATTCCCGATGGGACAGTTACTAATCCAATGCCCTGGTTGATGGCACTTATGACAGCGGTAGTGAGTCGGAACCTCTCCTCTCTGATTCGCCCCACGAATCCTCTGATAGCTAAAATAAACAGAACAAAATTATTGACACAAATGTAATACTTATTGCCAAAAAGTGCACATGGTTGCGAGATTACTCAAAGTTACCACTTTAGATGTAATTTATTTTTTCATGCTCAATACGATACTTATTTATTGGAAAACAATTTGTACTAAAAGCATGCAAACAATGTTATCATTCTAAATCTACGTTGATTGTCGGGACTTACTGTCGAAAACTTCAGAAAGCAGCAAGCAAAAAGAATATAATTTGAATAAAATTATAAAAGCAAGAATTGAGATGATCAACTTTAACCCGTAGGGGCCGGCAAGAAACTTAAAAAAATAAAAATACTTTTTGTTAAAGCCAATACATTCTAATGTAATACCAAACTTGATAAAGTGACATTTTCTACATTTGTTCTTAACTAACCCAGAAGAGCGCTTCTGTATCTTTTGTGGATATGGAATCGTAATCTACTGTCAAATTTGTCTATGACTTGCAATTGCTTTTTTATGGACTGATATGTCAGCTGTCATATTTCAACTAGTTTAAAACACAAAATGCTGCAAGTATGCATGATTATTTATTAATTTAATGTACGTTTAAACTTGTATACCATGGATTTGACATTTGCCAAGTTTCGTTTCAATCTAAATACACATGAATTTCTCAGTTTACCCAAATTAAGAAATTATTTAAGAGTGGGTTATGGGGGCAGAATGGTTATTTTCTGAAAAACAGCTCTCTAAAACGGCTTAATACTACCTTTCATGTGTCATTCTCAGACTTGATATTTTTTGTTACCAAATAATGGACCTTTATTTTTCAATCAGCTTATTTTTTTTGTAATTGATGTAGGCATTTGACCATGAAAAATAAAAACATTGATACACCATACAACCCATTTTTTAAACTTAAATCTATGATTGTCGCATTAATAATGATTTTATACAATATTTTTAATTTAAAATATATACATAATACATACATCTGTAGAAGTACGGCCTCTCATTATCGTTATGATATCTGTAAATATTAACAATTAAATAAATACTTCATTTTACATCAAATTCTAACAGATATTATAGCTTCTTGCTTATTCCGGGAGAGAAGCCCCCGGCGGCAAGTAGTGAAACTCTACGCTCCTGGTTTTATAGCGTATATATTTTGAAAATGCTGTCAAAATGCTTCATTAATGGCTCTAAATATAGAATCGACACACTCGAAACGTTGCAATAATCTCAGAAAGCTACAAAAACAGGAAGTACTCGAAAATTCTCTTTTTGGTGCAAATTTGTCAAAATGTTTCTTTTCAACCGCCATCTTGGTCCCATCGTTGAAAATATAACGTTTAATGTGCGTTCCAATTCCGAAAACGGTTAGTGCGTTGTTCATGTGTGTGGCGACTGGCGATGCGCACGTTTTGGAAGTATGTGTGTGAGAATTCATTGGGCTGCGTACACACAGCTATAATATACGTAGCGCGGCGTATTTCGTAATATAAGTATTAGTTCATTTATGGGCATTTCGCTCGCCAAGCATTTGTCCGTAGGTACATTATGTACGCGGTGTTTGGTAATGAATACAACTTGGAAGATTTAGAGCACGAGGATATTATTAATGGTTCATCAGCCGACCTCCGTAGTCCAGTGGGTAAGACTCTTGACTCACAATCCGGAGGTCGCGGGTTCGAACCCGGCATGCGCAAATAAATTTTATTTGATTAATTTGTGTTATTTCACAATTAATTCATTTAAAATAATATATAGTATATTTGCGGCATGTTCCAGAGTGGAAGATACTATTTGTATCGCCCTGGTGTAAGACCACCATTCAGAATTGAAACGTTGCTTGAAAATGGCTTTAGCCGTGTTTGGTGACCAGATCTGAATAGCCAGGTACTTCCCAACCTTCCTCTTCCCCACCTCCTTCCCCTCCCCACTACCTTCAGCCTCACAACATACCCCAATTGGGGATGCCATAGTCTCACTGGCTCCAGACGGGAGCAGTTGAGATTCTTGTGCGGTATTCACTGTAAAAAAAAAAAAAATCAGCCACTACTGTCGAAAAGGTACTTTTATACTTATTGGACTTCAAATATCTCGCAATTACTATTCGTCACCTCATTTGGATAGGGTTCTAACTTCACTTATTCTGAGATATGACTTGTTAAAGTTTGAAAAGGCGATTTCTCATAACCTATTTACGTATATTCCTAATACATCCTTAAAAAACACTTTAAAAACATTAAAACAAATTGTACTAGGTAGATAATGGTTAGTAATAAGTAATTCAGTAACCGGAATTGAAAAATATTGAGTTTTAATGGGGTTTTTTTAATTAAAAAACCGCGAAATGTATTTTTTCAAGGACCGCCATGTTAATTACGATGATGAAATATGCATTTTTAAAAGAAAAAATCACTTTCTGTCAGTTAGACAATAATAAGTACGAATTGCAATCTTCGGAAATGATAAATAATGCGTATTAATCATTATTTTGTTCGGTTTCATAAACACGAAAAATCACGCGGGACGTTTGCCGTCGTAATTAACAACATGACGTTCCTTGAGAAATGACATTTCGCGTTTTTAAGATAACAAAATAACCATCAAAATGCAATATTTTTCAATTTGTTTTAATTTTTTAAAGTGTGTTTTGAGCGAGAATTTTTTTGACATTTTATGATTTTAATGACACGTGTTCCCAACATCGTGATCATAGGTTCGTACTTTACTAAAATTTACACTAATAATCTCAAAATCAGATTGAATAGCATGGTAAGCAGTTTTTATTTCTACATTGTTTAGGAGCAAAAAAACAGCAATTCTTTGGCGAAATTACCTATGACCGAAGACCAAGGATGGATCTGTAAAGAATCGGAGCAGGAGCTTACTATTGAAGAGGTGATAGAAGAAAGCGATGATATTTGCATAGAAGGGCGGAGAGTAGTACAATTTGATTATTTTTTTAAACAACTCCAATGTATTAGTCAACATTGTTCCCTTTTTAACTGCAATTTAAAGCAATTACGAATTACCTCAGAAAATATAAATGGTTTGAACTCTACTTTTAATTTAAAATGCGTGTTATGTGGTAAAACTTTTAAACTAAAAACGTCTGAAAGCCTACAAGAAGGCATTGGCATCAACGTATCTTTTGTATCGGGAATAATGAGCATAGGATAGGGTTAATCGGGCATGGAAGAGTTATGTGCTACCATTGAAGTTCAGTCCTTATCTGTTGCTGGATATGGAAAATACCATATGAAGGTTAGTGAATGGTGGGAGAAAACCAAATTTACCAGTATGGCTGCGGCAGCCGACGAAGAAAAAAAACTGGCTATTCAAAGCGGCAATGTTGACGAGAACGGGACGCGTTTTAAAAGAGTATTAATTTAAAATTTTAACAGGTTTAAGTAATTTATATTTCAATGAAGCACAATCATACTAACAACAACAAAGCTTTTTGTCTGAATTGTGCTTCATTGATATTAAACATATCGATATCCGAAGTGATTCTATTTAACATAGGATGGTTTTCTGCAGCCTTTAACGACAGCTACTGCCATGATAAAAAAAGATTATTGTTTAGTTGTACTAAATAACACAGAATAATTTAATAAATATATAATTAAAAAAGCTTTTTTTTATTTCTCGAAGTCAATATTATTAATGATGTTATTATTATGTAAAGATACTCTATCAAATATACGTTTCCAAATAATTTCAGGTTAGAAATAAATTTAGCACGCAGCTGTTTTTTTGTATTAAAAGAATTGTCTATGGATTTTTTAAATTATTGATATTTTAAATACGTACCTGTGTTGGTTGAGTATCAAATTTGCCTGTTTCGCTTGGTCACCCCATTACTTCAGAATGACTTCGCTTTCATTCAAACATTGGGGATTTGATGTGTGTGATGGTTTTTATATACAATAGCGAGTTCTGACTTCTGACATTGTGTGATGTTCTCGCCTTTTTACTCTCTTATATTTGTCTGTATTTTATTTACTCCTGGGCACTTGGCACCTGTCGTAATATTCTTCTTTTCTCTTGGCTCTGATCGATATTTAAATTCTTAAGGCTTTGCATATGTGTGGTGGGGATGGAAAATTCCTCCCCTACGTCACACAAGCCCTTATAAATTTGGACCCTTATTTCATCTGATAACTACAGAAAGCTACTTAAAGCTCCCTTGTACTACATACCTCTAGCGATATATGTACTTAACTAATAAATACGTTATTTACGACTTTGAACGTAAATATTTTCGTATTTAGGTTGTAATTAAACTCCATCAAACGTTGTGTAATTTTTTGATTTATGATATAGGATTTTAATTACTTTAAATTTTGTGGTAACCCTCTTGATTCTAAACAGAGTGTTGAATTTCAAAACTGTATTGGTCTCTCTCTTGCAAATTTAACCTTAAGTATTTCTCTAAATGAACTAACTTCCCTTTGACGTTTATTATGATTCCCTACATCCTAATGAATTCATGAATAAGCAATACTAATCGAAACTACACATGACTAATTGAACAGATAATTAAATATAACTCAAATGGTTAAATGTTAGTAAATTTGATTATGATTGTATCTCGTATCTGCTGGGCGCCCCTCCGTTTAGATTCAGCTGCTATAAGGTACATATAAAGATGGATTTAGTAGGTTAATGTAATTAGTTAATTGCATATTTGACGAACTCAGAATAACCCTTTTTCTGGCAAAATTTGGCTCCTGCCTCCATCAAGTAAGCAGGGTGATCAGAAGTCAACCCAAAATTCGCACAGTCTTTTGGCACGGTTCAATTGATTGATACCTAAGTTATCGCGTCCCAATGAACCTTCCTTCGCCATCATGCACTGCCTTCAGGTCTTCCCCCGAGCCCAGATACCTCCAAATTCCTACTCCTCCAAAGTTTACTATTTACTTAGGGCGAACCGGTTTCGTCCTATATGCAATCATATACTCACGGGTTTGTGTGGAGTTACGGGTCGTGAATCCTCCCTCCACGTTCAAGAAATGAGACGAGAGTGACCCGACAGGCCTAAAGCACTAATTGTAAGTGAGTTCGTTTCATTCAATGAACAGTACATAAAAAGATATATATGTAAACATACGTTTTGGGAAGGTTTATAACTCGCAATACGAAACTACTTGCAACGCATCCCGAGCTCGGATCTCGCCCATCAAATTCTGCGAAATTTTCAGATTGATACCGAATAGATACATAAGAATAGTGGGTGATATAAATACATATTCGTACATTAAGATCTTATCTGGCGATGTGTTCTGGAGATTCGCCATAACTCCAAGCTTTTGTTTGGTTTTGTTGACGGTTTTGTTTGAGAGATCCGCCATCTCTATGGTTTGATTTTGTTATAGAAGCGACCACTGCCTTCTATTGGTTGAACTGTATTTTTTTTTTTTTTTTTTTTTCTTTCCCTCCCCTCCAATGTTCAACTTTTGATAAATTCTTGCTATCCCGTGATTCTCAATTGAAGCATGTAAATCCTCATTACCCCTTATTAAGCTATCCCGTGATTTTTCAACTGTTTCATGTAAGTCTACAATACACCCTATTGAACTATCCCGTGCTTTATCAACTGTTTCATGTTAAATCTTCAATACACCCTTTTTTACTATCCCGTGATTTATCAACTGTTTCATGTAAATCTTCAATACACCCTTTTGAACTGCTATAATAAATCTGTTAATTTTCAATTGCTTAGGTCTGTAGATACCTCTTTACGTTCAAATTAAAAATAGTGTTTAAATTTTTTTTTTTTTCGTTTGTTCCTAATAATTGCTTAATATAATAATTTTATCCCGTTCCTAGAAGTTAATACCTAAGTACGATATCCACTAATCAAGGTCATTTTTTTTTTTTCTTTTTGTTCCTAATAATTGCGCAATATAATAATTTTATCCCGTTCCTAGAAGTTAATACCTAAGTACGATATCCACTAATCAAGGTCATTTTTTTTTTTTCTTTTTGTTCCTAATAATTGCGCAATATAATAATTTTATCCCGTTCCTAGAAGTTAATACCTAAGTACGATATCCACTAATCAAGGTCATTTTTTTTTCTTTTTACTGTATTCGAACTAGTGTCCCAGTGATCGAATTATTTTGTAAACAATTTGAGCTTTGTAAACATTCTCTACGGCCTCGTGACCTAGATTCAAGCGTATGAGGTATGTTTACTTTAGACATTCCGGAGACGTGTGAGATGACTCTAAAATTTTCTTTGTTTGATAATGATGTACTTAGCGCAATTGTCTAGTCTGATACCCGATTACGTATACATATTTATTCATTTATATATACTTTGTCTCAATAAATAATTTATAATATTGATCTGTATAATTTTATGATTGAAATAATTTCTAATATCATAACTTATTTCAAATGCTCTGGATTTTCTGAAATTATATTAATACATACATAAGATTAAATATAAAATATTGATTTGTAAATTTATCACACATAACTACTTTCAATAGTTATTGATGAATTCAGAGGTAGGAATCGATACCCTTTTCCTCTTTTTATATAAGTGTTTTTCTTTTTTTTTTTTTTTTTTGATTATAATTTTTCTTGGGAACAAAATTACATATATATATGTTTATATACTTACATATATAAATATATAAAATATACTTATTATACTTATAATATTTTAATATAGTTACATATCACATATTAAGCGAGTAATATCTTGGTCAAATAATTAATCCAAATACCAATGTTTGCTCCATTCCGCTTTCTCCTTGGAATCTGTAAAATTTTATAACGGAAAAGACTTACCCCTACCAAGGTTTTTTCCGACCGGGAAATACACGGTAACCTTGCTGCGATTTTCCTAAATTAATTTTTTATTTTCCTAAATTTAATTAAATCTTTTTGACTTCAATTTTTTTTTTTTTTCATTTAATCTAATTAATTAAAATGATGTATGAACTCTATCGTTCTAAACTGTATTTTATCTCAAAACTCGTTGGTTAGATAACACTTTAAATGATAGTTACTTCACGATTAATTTAGAGATGGTAAATTGTTGTTAAATTAAATTTTTATCCCTCCGAAATTTTTATGTATTAATAAAATATTATTTTGTTTTATTATTATTATTTAAGATAATTAGTTTAAATATTTATTATTTGTTAGAACACTTTCACTTAGATTGAACACACGTATTTAATTATAACTTCATCACGCTAAATTATCACATCACTTCAGTTATTTATTGCACTAATATTAAACGCGAAATTTCTAAGTTTAAAAATACGATATTAAGTGATTATAAAATCCGAATTTTCCACTAAAACAAATTGTATTTATCACGAGCACTTTTATTTTTCACAAGTAATTAATGCGTTGGCTTTAATTTTTATTTTTCACTGACTCTAACTGCAAAGTATTTTTTTTGTATATCACTGACTAGAATGTGAAATTTTTCTAAGTATCAAAATAATTATCACTTAGAATTTTTCCACTTTAAGTCACCCACCGTTTCGTCACGTTCCGCGAAGTTACAACCTTTTCGACCACGACGTAGACTGTCCTCAACTGGCATTTGTCTAGACTTTTATACCCCTCTCAGGTCCAAAAGATCGTATCTGAATCTCCTGTAATAAACCAATCTAATTACTATCAACTCGTAATTTCTTGAAACCTCTCCATTATTGTCGAATGCGGTCTCTTAGTACCTTCCGCGTCTGATACTTTCAATTCTGTCTCGTACTCTCATACTTACAAGATCCGGATTTAGTAAGATCCATGTTTAATGGCCCAACTTCCTTTGTCCTGTTGTTCATACAAAATTAGCTTGAATTTAATAATTTTAAAGTTCTATTTTCATCTATTCCGTAACATGTCCGTGCGTACGGCATCTACCATATGTTCCAAATCTGCCCCCAAATTCGCCTATCAGAGATATCTTCATGTCGAAGTCTTTCTCGCAAATTGTTCATTTTTATTTTATTATTTTTCCTCGAGTTTTTCTGTATTCTATATGAACCTTTCCATTTAAAACCGAATTTTCTCTATTTACGTCGTATATTTGAATTTTCCATTTTTTCTCGAATTTTCTTTTATTCACGACACTCTTTCCATGAATTTCCTTATTTATCCTTACGCTATTGTTCATATCTCTATAGATTTTTATATTTCAAGCCGTATTTATTTTATTCACTGTTAATCTAAGATTTCCTTTGTTTTTCTCTGTCGTATCTCCTTTCCCCTCACTTCCCCGTACTTCCCTGATATAACCATATCGTTTTTTGATGTTTGCTGCCTCTTGGAAAATTTCATTTTCTATTTGTTATTAATAAATATATCATTTTTTAACATCTTTATAGGAGATACCCCCACTTCGGCCCTTAAATTCCTGTCATTTTTATTGCTTCATAGAGATCGCCTCCCAAATTTTGTCCCGTTCTTACGCAAAATCCCATAAACCATATGCCTTGACAGTTGTATACATTAGTTCCTGTACCCACCTGGCAATAAATCCTTTTTTATTTCAGTGTCGTTAACTTTTACGAGAATTCTTTAATGTAAATATTTCATAAGACCCATGATAATTTTTATTACCTTTTTAACGGCTAATTGCCCTTATATAAACAATTTTCATGTTCGAATATTCCTTGTTTATCACAACAAAATACATCTGGGATCGACAACCCTTGTAATGCCTCATTTTTTTTCTGCAATCGCGTACTATGTTACTCTATAAACTCCATTTTAATTACGTAAAATGACTCCTTTTCCTGAGTTTTTCTATCGCAATGTTTTCAGCATTTTCCACTCCCCTCCGTACTGCACTCTATTTCTTCTCTAACACTTGTTACTGCTCTAGACATCTGAAATATACCCTCGCCTATTCTTTAAAACTCTCATTTTTTTTTGACGTTTCCTCCCTAAATCTTTCATCGTAATATCCTAGCTCCGTCTAGAATTGATAACAATAATTTTCCATTGTTTTTTCAACATTTCCATTTCCTTTAGCACGTTTTCCCTCGAATCGATCATCTCCGGTCGTCACAAACAATCGTATTATAGATGAAATCTCCCTAACACCTTACAACACGTTTTCGTCACTTGCTATGCAATTTTTCACTTAAAATTTTCAAACGTTGTTTACGTGTATCCTTTTTTCCGCACCTGATATGCTTTAATGCGTTCGGGAACTAGGGTTTCTGATCCCTGGAACGTACCGGTTAATCATAACATTTCTTGGGGTCATCGTTCTTTTGTCCCTGAACAGAGTATTTCTTCCCATGGAGTTTATTCACCTCTCGGTTTGGTGGGAACGTCAAACTCATTAATCACATTACTAATTGCCAAGTCCAAAGGTCGTTCCTTTGTTCTAAAAATGGGCTCGGCCCTCTTCTCGTTGATAGGCTAACTCGGTTTTTAATCGTTTTTTGCTGTAATTCAATTGGCTGTCAATATATCACGGCCTAAATTATACTGGGGAGTCCCTGTTTCTGATTATTTGTTGATACCATCTGTGATCCTTTCATCAATACTCGTCTCACTTTGTCTAATTATAGATCCCTACCGTAAATATGAATTCACTTTACTCTAATCCGATAGATGTCGTAGACGTGTCCGTTTTATAAGTAATTGATATTTTCTTTTTAAATTAAAGTGGGAAGCTACGATATTTCCTAATTTTCACTGTTGATCAATGCAATTCATCACAATTGTGAAATTATGAATTGCTAACCGTTCATCCGATTGCGAAGAAAGTTTGGTGAGTTGTTGTGAGCACGCCCGCAAGAGGGGAAGGGGACGCGGTAGAGGAAGGGGAGGCGGAAGGGGAACGGGACGAATGGGAAAGAACATGCGGGGATAAACAATTGTATCAAAATGTATTACAATAAACAATATATTTTTGAAATAACTCAGGAGGGGGGAGGCGAATACGGGAGGGGGGAGGGGAACTCGGGAGGGGGGTTCGCGGGATGGGGAAGGGGGGAGTAGAGTGAGAAGAGGGAAGGTGGAGGAGGAGGAGTGGGAACGTAAGAGGGGAAGGGGACGCGGGAGAGGAAGGGGAGGAGGAAGGTAAACGGGACGAATGGGAAAGGATGCGCAGGGAGAAACAATTTCTTTATTAAATGGCATAGCAACGCATGCATACCAGCTAATATATTAATAAAAAAGAAACTTTCTTTCATTTCTCGAAGTCAATATTATTAATGATGTTATTAATATGTATAGTTATTCTATCAAATATACGTTTCCAATTTGGGGATAGTAATAATAATGATGAATTCTAGAAAATATAGTTTAAAAAACATTAACGACTGAATATTTAGAAGTTAAATTTAAAAAAAAACCACACCATTCCAAACGCTGTTTATAATGTAAGCCTATGTGGAAGGACCACGAACAAGCAAATGATGAAACATTTATAAAAAGGATCATACTAAATATTCTACCAACAGAATAAGTTCCATAAACAAACCACACTTTGTTATTGGTTTGTTTTTTACTTCGTTTTAAAAATACTGTGCTTGGATGTACATAACCACAACCTTCTGGATTACTACTAGCCGCGCTGTTGGAAGTCATGCAACGTTGCGTGTAGTCTTACAATTCTCAGTCATTCGTTCACATTCCTATACAAATGTGAGCATTTTTTATGTCGAGTTGGTGGTTTTTATTAAAAATATTGCGATTCTGTTCTCAGTTTGTGATCATTGCTAAATGAAACATCAAGGTAACGTTGATACACATTTTTTGCAGTAAATATAACATTTAATATGATGTACAATGTACTTTTACATGTTTTAAGTGTCAACACATAACCTATAATGTTGTTTTTCCAGATTCCTTTTTTACAGAATACTCGTGGTTCATGATTAAAACATATTGTGATTGTGTTCATAATCAAAATTATTCATTTTATCGTAATCAGTTTTTTATGTGTTTTAAAAAGTTATTTAATAATGTACATTTTTTACTAATACTCAAATACTTCTTATACTCAAATACTACAAATACGTTCAAATGTTTTTTTGGGGTTTCCCCATGCCCACACAGACAATCCTCGTCAGGTTTTATGAGTGTAAAAACCTCCAGAGCAGAGTCTAAGCTTAAAAATGCAAGGTGGCAGAGAATATTACCATGTACAATATACTCAATCACAAACAAATTTGAGAATCCTCAATATTGCCTATTCTTTTTTTAATGAGCATGGAACTATCTTTTTATTGACGAACTTTATTTCTAAATTTTCACAAACAGTTATCCTTTTGGCATTTATATAAAATAAATAAAGGTTTTAAGTGATAACATCTAACATTATAATATGCAGGTAATTTTTTTTAAAACTGTTACCCAATTCATTAAATAACTTTGCTCTTTTAAAAGACAATTGCTTTCTTCCATTACAATGAATAAATATCAAATTGTAATGCTAGAAGTGCCGATACTGCCGATATCCAATTCTGAATGAGGTTGAAGATGATTGTTTATCGATTTCTTGGCACAAAAACCGCTGAATCAATATTTTGACTTGTGCATTAGATAGGCCACAATTCCATCACTCTATATCCAGAGCACCTAACAAAGGTATTCAGAACATTCAAATAAGAGTACTTTCTGGTATGTAAATCAAATTACCAAAATTGACATAGGCAATTCTAGCATTAACAACCAGAAATATACATTTCCTCTTTAAAAATCCTACTACAAACTCATGAAATACAATAACAGTCTTTCACCTATCAAATATAACATTGGTTCACACCATAAACAAAATGCTGTGTTGCCAAGTCTAACAACATGGCTTGTTTACACTTAAGATTGGCTATGACATAACGCAAGTATAATGTTGACCTTTTGAAATCTGAGAAGACACCCCTACTGCCATCTAGCGATGTAAAAATAAACACATTTTGATAGTTTACGAAATGTTCCGAGGGTATCATATCCCTTTAAGGCAAAGCTATTGAGGCAGTATACACGTACAGAATAATTGAATATTTAAAGATGATATACCTTAATTATTCGACCAACAGCAAAAGCCGCACTTTAAGGCACAGATTACGGCAATTACACTTCTTTTCAACAATTACTACAAGAAACAACTATTTACGTGCACAAAATAGGTTATTAGGTTCTTAATTTGGGCAAACTAAGTAATTCATGCGTATTTAGATTGAAACTTCGCAAATATCATATCCATGGTATACAACTTTAAATGTACATTAAATGAATAAATAATCATGTATACTTGTAGCATTTCATGTTTTAAACTAGTTGAAACACAACAACTGTCATATCAGTCCATAGAAAAAGCAATTGCAAGCCATAGACAATCACACAAATTTGACAGTAGATTACATATGAAATCGATTCCGTATCCACAAAAGATACAAAATCGCATGGCAGTCCAGATAATATCAGAAGGCAAAATGGATTTGTAAGGTCAACACTGCAATAGCAGTGCTTCGTACTGTGCGTGGGCACAATTCAACACTGCAAATGCAGGGCTCCGGCCCCTAGGGGTCAAAGTAATCATTGCATCTAAACGGCATCAAAAATGAAAGCTCCTGTAATTGATGGAAAATGTCATTATGTATCGGAGAGCATATTTCTGAATATTGTCATTGCGCTTGCAACACTGGCTATGGAAGCAAAAAACTTCCCAGTATTGTATCCAAATGCTTCAACAAATAACTTTTGAATGAGTACTGTGCAATAACGGTTAAACTTATAAATTTTTAGTGTAAAAAACATTTTGCTGGAATCTGGTAATTTTGCAAGTGCAATGATGATATAGTATTCCCAGGCAGAGCACATGTGTACCTCATGATGGAGCATTCGAAAGGAATGTACATGATAACTTGATTCTTATAATATTGATGGGTTAAGTGAACATTCTCCTATAATTAACAGGACCTTTACAATAGAATACATTTATATACCTAATGACTTTTCAAAGGAGGTGTTGAAGTTGCGTGATTCTGAGTTGTCCGGTCACCGTTATTATAATTGGTAAAATTATTAACTAATAAGTTTCTAATAAATGTTAAATGTCTACCTCATCCTGTGTGAATTTTATCACCATTGTATGAGTTTAAAATGAAATATTCTGCGTTTTGAATACGTAAAGCATTTAATTTTTTTGGTTGTTTCTATAACTGGCAATACCATAACGGTTTTACAATTCAAAAGAAACCTACATTCGACATTTTAGTTAATTCGACATTTTAGTTACTTTGTCTTTTCAGAAGAATCAGATTTTAGGACAATTGTCGATGACGTGCATACGATCTCAGCCTGGTACTAGTACAGTTTAAAAAATAGCTTTGCTAGATTTCATTGTTCAGGTATAGTACATGTCAATCTTTTAGACTGGCCTGCCGAGCGATTCCGCATCTTTTGTGGGATCGCTATTGGATAATGGACATATCTCCTGTCAGATTTGTGTGATTTTTACGTATTTACTGATACATATTTTAGTTTAGATTGATTTAAACATGAGTTCCTGCAAGTACGCATGATTGTTTAATCATTTAATGAACGTTGTACATAGAAAAAGAAAATAACAGCCATAAAAATCACACAAATCTGATAGGAGATCATGTCCGTTATGTCATAACGATCCCACAAAATACGGAATCGCTCAGCTGAACATGGTAAATTCCATTCTGGCGCAGGTACTGACTTTAGCGAAAGAGAAAGATGCATAAAAACATATGTGCGACAGAGAAAGGCGTGGAAGGGAGGCATGCCACTTTTCTGTCCTGAAACTCGTTTATTACAACGGTTTCTAATCAACGTCAGGCCAGTCTTAACGTTTAACGTGTACTATACCTTCCACTCTTTCCATCCCATTCTAATCTATCTCACACAGTACGATAGCAATGTAAAATTTGCTAAAACTAATGTGCTGTGAAAGTTGGTATTTTATGTTTTTGAAAGGCTCCGCAGTTATATAAATGAACAAATAATAAAATCAACCCACTTGCTGGGGTCGTAATCTAGCGTGGATTGTGAAATCATAGCCATGATCTTGTCGTCTTCTGAGCCCTCCATGCGAGAGAGATCCGAGCCCCCTTTGGCGGCGCTAGCCCCATCCTGGCTGCGGGGCACGGGGCCCCCCTGCGCTGCGCCCTCCCACTGCTTCTTGGGTTGGTGAGCCAATGGCACCCGGGCAACCAACAGCGAGGTGTTCTTGGGGATGAGGGCATTGTTGTCAGAGTATACTGTAAATAAGTTTCAATATTAAAATAATCCATTCCACAATAGGTTACCATAACTCTGATGCCAGACTCGGGTTGACAGGCAATGCAGAAAAAGGGCGGAAGCACCACTCGCCAGGTCAAAGTCGACTAGGAGTGACGGCCTGCCAGACTTTTACATGTTAGAAACTGTCCCTGGGGCGAGGCAATCCAAAGTGCCCATAAACGGTCTAAAGGATATCCGAATATATCCATACCGATTTAAAGTTTTCACAAAGCTCATAAAAGTGTTCAAAATTGTTATAATAGTATTTGACATAACGGCTGAGCCGTCATTTCGAGGTGTGTTATCTTGACCTTTTACCTGGTTGATTGGTCTACATAACTCATAAACCTAAAAAGCCCTGGACAGAGCATTAGTGCGATTTGATATTAATGGCATTGAAATCAAATCTAGGGAGGGAAAATTGCCTGGCAGCCATCTTGTGTGGAAAACTTTTGAAATGATATACATATATGAAATGATTCATTTTTACAATGTAATTATAATGGCTTGTGATTTTTATTTGGGTATTTGACGAGACGGGTAACAGGATGTCATTAAAAAAATCAAGCAGATTTTGACATTTTTCATACATCGTCAAAAATTAACAAGTGCAAATTTTTTAAACAAAGAATAATCAAACACAACACAATGAAGTCTATCAACAGTTGCAGATGAAACTCTATGAAAATCACATGTGGCATCAATCATACAAAATTCATCTTGTGCATTGTACAAGTGAATGATATGAAAATTACCTTCTTTGGTTTGGGCATTTGTTACTTGAAGGTCAAAGTCGGAAGTCTTTCCAATTCTCTTCTGTTGGAAGATGGCTGTCTTCAGATCGGCTACGGATATGTGTAGGCCATCAAACGTAACAGTGTCATATTCGAGCGAGCTTTTGAACTTGTAATGAACAGACATTACGCCGTATCGTATGTCTACTATAACAAGTAATGGAGATGGTTCATTTTTCTAGCTCTACCTAAAAAGCAAACAGAAAAACATAACATTAGTATCTGCTACTTGAATCGTAGGGTAATAAACATTAGGCAAAGTAAAGAAATCAATAACATGAGTATCTGTGAAAACCGAGCAAATTCTACTTCATTGCAGTTACTTATTTTGTGAATACAACACGTTTATGTATATGCTATATCTACTAAGCTCAAAAATCGTAATAGTTTTATTTGAAACCATATGGACCACTTCTGAAAGAAATTTTCAATGGAAAACATAACCCCTTGAGCCAATGTTTGCCAAGGTCGCAAACACAGAGAAAGGCTTTCATAAGTCGATTTAAAACTTTGATGAAGGCAAGGTGAGAAATTTTCAATTGAATTCCTCACACAAACATCGACTCGCCAGACGAATAAGGCTATCAAAGAGAAACTCCTGTAGCTTATTTTGGATCTAGAGAAAACATAATGAATTCGTACGTATACAAAAACATATACCGAGCACAAAATTAAAAAGAAGCATAAACCGTTCAAAACAATTTCACCTCGAAGGAGAAGGAGAAAATATAATTCTAAGGTCTCAAATAGCAACCACTTACTTGGAACAACGCTGTCAAGCCGCCATCATTTCCCATGAAGTTAATAAATGGAGATTGAACAGTGAAGAAACTACACCAATATTAAATATTCCATATAATTCATTTAAGAATCGAAATATATTTACAAACTTTTAGATAAAACACACAGCGTATTTTATGAATAAACTTTCATTCACAAAAATTAAGGCTACCTAGGTATCCGCAAAACGTTCGATTTTCTCATAGAAAAAAACACAAGACATAAGTTGCCTGCCATAGAAAAAACGTAAAGCCATAGATTAGAGTTAATAAATCCTATATGGATCAAGATTATTCTTAACATATTTGTAGATTATTTTAGATGTTTTATTGCTTGTCGTCGGGTTTCAATTTTTTTTGGGTTTTATTAGTTTCACATTGGGTTAATTGGGTAGCGTCGCATTCAGTCAGTGGCAGATTTGCAGTCTTGGCCGCCCTTGGCCTCAAGCCATGTAGTACCAGCCGCCCCTTTCTCCGTACCCATCTTAAAGACTACATCATAATGAATTTACTTTCGAATCGAAATCAATTCAGAAATTTAGTTAACTATAATAGCTGCTAGTTTGTAATACTTTCTAAGGTTACATGGAAAGTTGTACATTTTAAACGGTTTTGGGTTTTAATTATTTAACTAGTTACCTAGTAACTAGTTTGAAAATTACCACTAGTTTAACTACAGGTTAATTCCCATAAAATATATAAGTGTTTCACAATGTGTTTCAAAACTCGTCTGCATAAATATACCAAACCACCCACCTCGTCTGCACTTAAGCGTAGCAAAATAATGTATTAAATCTGACAAATCAGCAATGACGTTCGCGTACGTCGTGTCCATATAGCCAACACACGAGCGAGTGTTTTTAAGGCTCGCGCGTATATAAATATTCTTCCTAAATCACTTATATGTACGAAATAACTTATACGTACATTTCATATGTACGAAATAAAAATAATTATTTAACATTATATTTTGTTATATATAACATTAAACATATTTATATTTTATGCATAAAATGTAGAAAGTAATTTAGGAAGATTATTTGTTATACGATGCAGTGCAGTGCGGCCCGCCATAATGTTCGCGAGCCTTTAGAATACTTAGGTACTCTGAGTTATTTCTTGTTATCATCAGTAACTTTTTGTCACGATTGGCCGCCCCTAATATCTGGCCGCCTGGCCCTAGGCCCAGGCCTACGGGGCCATAGGGCAAATCCGCCACTGCATTCAGTCGCATTTGTTGTGCGGGTTTGATTTCAACTTTTGGTGATCTTGTGATCTCTCCGAGAGTTACGACTGTATTGATTAAAAATATCGTCAGAAGGCGTCAGAAGTCGGAACACGATGTATGAATGTTAAATCTAGCCATTGCGTCAGAGAATCACGACACGACACGTCAGATAAATATAAATTCGCCGGTTTATCAAGATCAATAGACTGTTAAATACAGAGAATCGAACTTGCGTCACAATAAAATGTTATCGGTGACGTCATCATACCGTTTAGTTTATGGTGAAATGATTGGTTTATTTATGATGGTGAAGGATGAAGTCTTGTCTATGAAAATATTTCTAAATTTATTAGCGGCAAAGAATTTTCTGAATAAGCCATTGCGACCCAGTGGAAATGGATGGAAAAATTGATTCGAACGATACTGATTTCTACGAGACTCTAAATAAGGAATTAGAGTCTCTTATGGCATCTTTTAAGACAAAAAAGGAACAAATCTCGCAGGTTGAGAGTAAGTAAACACATTATTCGTGGTCGAATGACAGTTTTTTCTAACGCTTATTTTGTGACAATAATAGTAATAAATTATATCATTTATTTATAGCGAAAGCATCTATATTGTCAGTGGAGTTTGCATCGATGCTTAATACCCTTAAGACAAGAAACCTCTATGATTTGAAGGAAACTTTTGAAGAGGGGGCCAAAAACATGACAAAAAAACCAATTTAACGTACCTACACTTATTAATTTCTCTTTGAAAGAGGAGTAGTTGATATCAGAAATGTTTATTTTCATTAATTTATCACTTAAAAAATAAAACAAACACTGTTTGAAAAGGTTATTCATTCTCTACAAAATGGTATCAAAAAAAAATAAAATAAAGCAGTGACATGTAGGTAACAAATTTATTTAACACATACTAATATTAAATACTGTACAGAAGGTAATTTACAATTTTTTAACTTAACCCCATTAATATGAAACGCTCATGACCAGAGGGGTTTAAGTGAAAATTATCACTAATGTCGTTGGTAACTGGTGATGAAAATATTTATTGTTTAGCTAGACATTATTTGGAAACATAATTGCATATTCAAAGAAAGAAAATTAAATGTTTTTACGTACAACATTTGACACATTTAGGAGACAAAAATGAAGGGGTTGTGATCGTTTTACATGGCAACACCAAAATGGCTTACAGGAAGATGAAAGTAAGTAAAAGAGCTCATTTGTAAAAGTGCATTTTTTAATTTAACCAAAAGTTGCTCGGAAATTAGTTGTAATTTCCAAAAGGGGGTGTGATGCCTTTGCATAAAACTACTGTTTAAATAGGTACGAATTAAATAATATTTCACAACAGTTCATTTGAAACTATATTATTAGAGACATGACCTTCGTAGGAAAAATTCAACTAAACAATGCTGATATACCTATACCAAATTACGTTCTGCCTTCCACTATGTATATTCATAAATAAATGGAAACATTGAATAAATAAATGCAATTAAAAATTTGTTATGGGAAAAACTTCAAGATGGATTTCTGACAACAAATAATGTCAAATACCCTTGGTGTTGCCATAGTAGTAAATTTTTTAGTTCTAGTCGAAGACATTTCTATATACATGCCAAACTGTAGATGTATGTAACTACTACTCTTGTTTTAGGTCATAGCAATAAAGTCTATAATAAATATTTACAGCATTAAAATTTCACATAAACAAACAATTTTACTCAAAGCTGTTCAAATGATTTTTTAACCCCTCTGATAGCACTTCAAACATTTCACTAAGAGTTTAAATAAACTCGAGTCCTTCAAACTTCATGTTTGAAATTAGCGTTTCCTCCATCAACATCTCTCCGTTTATCCGGAAGGCCATGATGAAGGAAGCGGTGGTACCCTGAAACTCCATTGTACGCAATGCTACTATAGCCTCATCATTGCTCCCTGGAATGAACTTGAATGAAGAGTAGCCATGAGTCGGGGAAGGCGAACCAACCTAAAAAACGAAACAAAAAATTTGAAGGGGCAAACAGCACATACCTAAATGCATAATAATATGTGTATATTTAACATATTTGTAGTTAAAATTCTTATGTAGATTTAATTATAATCTCTGTTAACTAGTGTACATCTGTTTAAATTTAACAAGTATGAATGACTGTTAAGCATAACGATCAAGATGATTGCAATTTGATCAAAAGGACTGAAAATCCATGTTCATCAAGGACATTTCAAGTGTCAAAAATTAAAAATAGCACTGACAATGACGTTATATATAATATACAGATGCGTGGTAGAAATCTCAAAGTGGTAAGCCAAGGACAAGGCAATTGTATTGTACTCAATTTCGTAATTTTAAAGAAAATGTTTCCATTACACAGCAAACATTAGTAAAAGCCAAGGACTCATTCGTAAATACACACAAATTATTTATTATTAAAAAAAAAATACAATTATTTCCCTAAGATTTTTAGTGCCATTAGAGAAAGTGAGATGGAAACGTAGCAATTAAGTATAGGAAGGATAACCTAGGACAGTAGGTCGTCTTATACAGCATTCCATATTCGTCTTAGTATATGTTAGCAAGTGTATTTGGCATCACAGTCGTACACGTGATGTTGAATGCAGTATTTGGTAATGTAAAACGCTGCCTCGTCCTATATCTATGTCGTTCATACACACACATTCTTTGAATGTCTATCTTTATCATACTTGAATAATTAAGAATTTATTGAAATCATAAAGAGTGTTTCTTATTTGCCACATTCTATTTTGAGTTTGTGAGACAATGGCGAGTCTAGATGTAATGTATAATGTCATTGGGCACTGATCTTTGATTTGACTGTCAATGAAATGTGTTGGGAGCAATGACATTAAATACATATAGACTTGTTATTTTATAACAAAATTAAGCAAGAAACACCCTTATGTTTCAAGTAAATTTTTAATTCAAATGTTGTTCATGTACGACAACGATAGTCATTCATAGAATATGTGTGTATGAATAAAATAAACAATAGGACCGGGAAGCATTTTCGTTTTTATAAGTGGCGTCGAATACTGCATACTACATCGTTGGTGTGACTGAGATAATGAGATAAGTTTACTCGCTTATACTAAGACGAATACGGAATACCGTACGAGACGATCTACTGCTAGTAGATTGTTCTTCTTACACAATGTGTTGCTACGTTGGCTATCTCACTTTCTCTAATGGCGCTGAAATTCTTCAGGAAACAATTGAAATAATTACATTGTATTGTTTTTGTAATATGTAATTACATTGTATTTTTAAAAATAAGTAAATAAGTTACATGTATTTACGAATGAAATGTTATTCCTTGGCTCTGTCTAGTGTTTTCCATGTAACAAAATTACTTTCTCACAGACGTGAGTATTTTTACACTTGTATAATTTAGTTAGAGGTAGCACACAACCTCGCGCGACGCTTGGCAGTTTAGTGCTAAAACTACGAAATCAAAAGTACAACAATCGGCATTTCTTTTGCTTGCCTCTTTGTGAGCTCTACAACATATCTATATATATTATAATGTCGTTGTGACAACCATTTAATTTAAAATCGGTTTAGATCACACTTTGTGAGATGACGGGTCTTCGCTCATGGAGAAACCGAAAATTGGTTGGCAACTCAACTTTACGGTTTCAGTAATTATATCAGCTTGTTTAACAAAAATATAATTTTATTTTTTAAGGAAAGACAAATATTCCCAGGTTACGAATAACCCAACAATGTTTGAAAATCTCTTACTACCACCACACTAAGCGGAAAATGTTGCTTGTGTCATGATGGAGCACTTAGCCTGCCGAAGAATCGAACACGCGATGCTCGGATGGCACCCCGGGTGCAATGCCCACTCAGTCACTGACCGGTCAATTATCAACCTTAATGTATAATAATATGTAATTTATCAACCTCCTGAACAAAATCGATATTTTCTTGATCTGACATACCGCAAATTACTCGAAAACTTGACAGGTCATGAGGCGCTACCATGGTAACCTGTCAACATGGCAACTGAAACGCACCGGCTGCGGTGACCAGCACTGCTAGTCGCTGCGTCGCCCATGACAATTGGTCTTTAACAAGGATTGAGTCGCCAACTGGTTTTTTTTTCGGATGGAAGCGGATGGCCTATCTGTTAAGTGCAAATAACTTTACTTTCTACTTTTTTGAACGTACATTGACTACATTGATGTCTGAAAAGTCAGGATTGGCGGTGATGAGCACGTTGCAACCCTTGCTTTCATCCTTGGTCTCATTATAGGGCTCCCTGGAGCATCTGCGTGGCAGGAAGACCCACTGGTTCCTGTGCGGAGACCAGGAGCCTGACTCGTGGATCATGTAGCCGGGCCACTCTATCCCGATGGCACGGCGGATCTGTTTGTACGGCAGGACCCAGTTCATGTGGCGAACCTGGAAAAAATATGTAAAAATGAGATATCTGAGACTGATGATTGTTTTAAAAATGAGGAGATCTGGAAAGAATATAAGGGAAATGGTCAAGTTTAAGAGGCGCAAAGATGGTTTGAGCATGTAGAGCGGATGAACGAAGGAAGAAGAGTAAGGAGAATATAATATATGATGCGGAAGTTAATGGTAGAAGAAGTCGGGGACGCCCGAGAAAGACATGGCTCAATCAATACTTGAGTCGGGTCGTATCAAGAGTCAGAATAACAGAAGAGTATATAAGAGATGATATAATGTGAATGAAGCAATGAGTGTATGCCGATCTATCCTCTCTACCTTTCCCTGCGGTTTGATGGTGAGTTAGTACATTTGTGCTTCACTTTGGAACAAGAATTTTCCCAGGATAATATTTATATTTGGTTGGAGTAACTGTATGTTCAATTACACCTGAATTAAGGAAAAATTGAGTTTACTTTGGGCACCCGGACATGCCCATGACACAGTTCCATCAATGCATCTCTTCAGTGGCTAAATTAGACTCTGAGAGAGGTTGTACATACGTTATCGACGAAAGTTTCTCTTTCTTCTCACATATCTTGTTTGAAAATGAAAAAGACAGAATAAACTAGAACGATGATGTCACATACAACCTCTCTCTGGGACTACTACACAACAAATATTTTATTCACAGCTCGTTTTTACTATTGTGCTATATGCATACCTTTATGTTTAGTGACAAAGTCTGAACTGTAAATCTTAGGTATTATAGATAATTATTACATACCTCCCCATGAAGATTGATTAATTTGACCCACATGGGATCTACGCTTTCGAACTGGCCTCCGGGGGTGGTCCACTCTTTCCCCATGGATCCCACATACAAAATATCCCCTCGAATAGTCGCCCACTCCGACTTGAAACCCTTTGCCGTTCGGCCATCGCCATCTATCAACACGACCCAGGGGATAACTCGGTTATTTAGTATTTCATAAACCTGAAAAAAAAAAATTTCATTAGTTGGTATTTATAGCTGATGGTCACCACATGGTCAACACTTTGATTCAGGTAATGTATACTCGTGTTTACTAGTGGCGGTCCGTGAGTTTTCAGTGAGCCAGAGCGCTAAGATTGAAAAATATGACATTATTGATGCTGTTGTAAATGAATTTTTTTTTTCAATTGAAATAAAATAACTTTGTTTGTAACCACGATTTATTTATTTTGTTGCAAATTTTTTTTTTGTATAAAGATTTTCAGGAGGATTCTTTCAGTACGGGGATGTGGTTCGTCTCCAAACTGAAAGATCTTACAAAAAATTTTAATTTTGAAAAAAAATTCGAGTGCAGTTAACACGCAGTAGAAGCGAAACTTTACCAAAACAATATCAACCAATGAAGAACCAAGGAGCTTTAAAAAGTGAAGTCATAATCAAAGCGGCCAATGAATGCAGACCTAGCGTCATTTCCGTTTTATATCTCAACCAATAAGAGCATTGATAGGAGCTTGATGTTGCGCAGGTGCTGTAATGCGTCATTTCCGCTTCATCTGAATTAAAAATCACAACGGGGCTATAGAGGTTTCACTTAAAAAAAAAAAAAAAAATTTTAGCTACAACATCAATAACGTCGTATTTTTCTATCTTAGCACTCTAGCTCACTGAAAACTCACGAACCGCCACTGCAGTATATAGGTCATAATTTGTACTGCTGGAATATGCTATACGAGGGTGGTCTGAAAAGTTTCCGACCTGAACATGAAGATGGCAGCACTCGTCAATAAAAGCTCGTGAATGTAGTTGTGCATCTTTTGACAGTTACTCACCAAAGTTTCGGCCATTTTGGACGGTTTTTAGTTGACAGTCGTTTGAGTGAGTTGATGTGTGTGTTTTTGTGAAAATGGAAAAAATTGAGTATGAAACTTTTCAGACCACCCTCGTATGTTAGGAAGGTAGAAAATAAAGACGAGAAACACAACAGTTATATATTCCTTTTATTGCATACAGCGGGTCTCTTTCATATTTGGTTGTCTCTTTCATACACTTGGATATATGTATTTTGTGTTCCGTATCGATGCCTGGAATCCATTATGAGAGAGAGCTAGCTCTTTCGCCCTTATAGTTTCAGTTTCGCGCGTGTTTATTCCCTATATTTGCCCTTTTTTTATTCGACTTGCCACATTTTCTCTCTGCTGGCAACACTAGTGACGCGCATCTCAGATCACGTGATGTTATTGTTTGTCATATGACGCCGTTTTTTCGCGCCGAAAGCAGTTTTCGTGTTTCGCTGTACTTAAAAAACCAATTTTGAGTCGAAAATCGAAGTTTATTCCCTGCTCTTTCAGTTTAAACATTAAATATACCGTGATAGATAGTTTTCTGAGAAATTGACTAATTGTTTAGCGTGTTTTTTTCGGTTGTTTACGTGTTAAACTGTGCAACAAAATGAGTGATATCGACAACAAAGACGCTTCGCCGGTTGGAAACAATGATCAAGCACGAGTTTCTCGGAAACGCCGTATGCCGCGCGAAAGTTCTGGATCCGACACTTCGGAAGAAATGCATTACTATCGGGATCCGCGGGTAGACATCCTGATGCAACAGATGTCGGCCATGACGGACGTTTTATCCGGGAATCGGTTAGAGTTCGCGGAGAAAACGGTCTCGGACAAAGAAGACTCCGCGGGAGAGATGCGGCAAGAGGTAGAATCGGGGTTTTTAGAGATGCCCGCCAGCCTAGCCGCTCAGAAAAACGTTTTGGAGTTCTGCAATCCAAGCACATTGGTGAAAGAATCGCCGATTCCGAAGGCGGACGCAAGAAGAGTCGCAGTTATCTCGGCTCTTCAGCGTTTTGGTTCGGAGGAATGGTCGCGTGTTCGCTATGCCGAAACACAGAAAGTATACACTGCCACGCCCGCCTTCGTAGAGCTGGAGGTAAACGAAGAACTGAGGAGGTTTGATAAGAACAACTCCTTCGCGGCCCTGGACCGTTCTCTGGGAGCCCTCTCCAATGCAGTGCTATCCCAGACAGAGTCGGTCAGAGGAAACATGCAGGCACTGGTGAACTGGGCATCCGAACCAGGCACCTGCTTGACCCCTGCGACGCTGTTTGACAAGATTCAGGGTATGTTTGCCAAGGAGTCAACATACAATAAGACCACGGACGACATCCTACAGATTTTATGCGGAAAGCGAACTGAATGCCTACAAAGTAGGCGAAAGGCCCTGCTAGAGGGAGTAAGGGACCCGTACATCAAGGAAGGCCTTGCCAGGATTCCTCCGAGCGCCAGTCACCTCTTTAATAAAGAGGAACTAGCAAGCTATATCGTGGCAAACGGGGGACGAGACAAGATATTCGGTAGTGCATCCTCGTCGTATATCCCCCGTCAACCTCAACCCTCTACCTCACAAGCAGCAAGACCGGTGATAGAGGCTCCACCCTCCCGACCTAGGAAGCCCTTTCGATCTGCCCCTAGGCCGGAGAAAGACAGGACGTACAGGCAGCCCGCCAAAAAGCCAGAGCCCTCTCGCAAGGCGGCCAGCGATCGGGGTAGGAGGCGATGGAGGTGACTGGAGGCCGGAGCCATTCTGGGGAGGACGCCTAAAGGCGTATCAGGAGGTGTGGAGGGAGCTGGGAGCATCACCGCTAATCCTGAACATTCTAAAAGGAGCAAGGATACACTTCATATCAAAACCTCCTCTGGCGCTCCCATCGGCCGAGCTGAAGCAGAATTTCAAGACAAGGTTGTCTCCAGGCATGACCGCACACATCGAAACGATGAAAGCGTCAAAAATCCTGGAGGCAGCAGACGACTCCCCAAGCTTCCTGTCAGGTATGTTCCTTACCTCCAAATCAGACCACACCCTCAGGCCCATCTTCAACCTGAAGGCCTTGAACGTCTTCATAGACTCAAAGCCCTTCAGACTCTTCAGTCATTTTCGGGTCCCGGAATTCCTCCAACCCGACGACTGGCTGATAAAAGTCGACCTCTCCCAGGCTTACTTCCACGTGCCGATCGCAAGATCACACCGGAAGTTCCTGCGCCTCGTGTACAACGGAGAGCTCCTTCAGATGACGTGTCTGCCCTTCGGCCTGTCATCAGCGCCAAGGATCTTCTCGCTGCTCTCAAACTGGGTAGCGGAACTACTAAGGAAAAAGGGACTCAGGATTGTAGTCTACCTAGACGACTTCTTAGTAGCAAACCAGTCCAGAAAACTTCTCACCTCCCAAGCCGTTGCTATAGTGCACACACTTCAACAGCTAGGCTGGTGCATAAACCCGGACAAGTGTGTCCTGACACCCACGCAGAAGTTGGAGTTTCTGGGTATAACATGGGACACGAGAGCAGATCAAAAGTCTCTCTCCGACCGCAAGTGCGCTGGTCTTCGCCAAGCCTTGCAGGTTCCCTTGGAAGTCGGCAGTTGCTCTCCCAGGCAGGCTCTCGGTCTACTGGGAAGACTCAACTTTGCAAATTTCGTGATCCCTCGTGGTCGCTTGCATTGCCGCATACTGCAGAGGTTCAGCCGCCGCATACAGCACCTGAAACCATCGCGGCCCGTTGCTCTGCCCAACGCAGCACGGCGGGACATACAGTGGTGGCTAGCAGCCATTGGAAGGACAAGCCCCATTCAACCTCTCCCTTTCCATCACTTCCTGACAACAGACGCAGCGGACACAGGATGGGGTGGACAACTAGACGACACCACAGTTGCGGGCCAATGGACAGGGGAACAGGCACTATGGCACTCAAACCGGAAGGAAGCATACGCCGTGTTAGAGGTCATCAAAGATCAAGCTCATGCCCTGGCAGGGACGAATGTCTTATTGCAGACAGACAACAAGACAGTAGTGGCTTATGTCAACAAGGAAGGGGGTACAAAATCGTTAGCCCTTCTGGAAACAACGCGGGAGCTACTGGATTTCGTAGACCAGATGGAGATATCTCTGACAGCCCAATACATTCCAGGAAGATACAACGGAATTGCGGACCGTCTCTCTCGGGGCGCACCGGTCCCAGAGTGGCATCTACTAAGTCCGGCAACGAAGGAGATATTTAAAAAATGGGGTCGCCCTCAAATAGACCTGTTCGCTTCAGCCACTGCTCACGTGGTACCAACATACGTCTCCAGAGACTCAAGCGACTGCTTAGCCTGCTTTCCCAACGCGTTCAGTCAACCTTGGGACTACAATCTAGCTTGGGTATTCCCTCCGCCAAACCTTGTTCCGAGAGTGCTCACCCACCTAAATCAGGCAAAGGGCATGTTCCTTCTAGTCGTCCCAAAATGGGAGAAGACTTTCTGGAGAAGCGACCTAAAACAGCGAACAGACGAACCTCCCATACGCCTGCGCAACCTAGAGGGAGTCCTCATAGACACATCGACAGGACTACCCCCTCCCAGGATTCAGGATCTGGAACTAGAGGTCTGGAGAATTGCGGGTGGGAACAAGCCCTGACAACATGGAGTCAAGAAGAACGCCAACTCCTCAAGTCATCCTGGAGAGAGTCTACACTGAAGACCTACAAACCTGCGTGGGATAAGTGGCGTAAATGGGGCACTCAAAACGGTGTGGACGTCAACAATCCCCCACCAACTACGGTTGCCAGGTATCTAGCCCACCTATTTGTTCAAGGAGGCCTAGCCCCAGGGACCATTCAGGTCCACAAGTCAGCCATTGTTACCTTCTGCGGTCCAGCTCAGAATGCGAGAAAAATCAGCTCTGATTTCTTGGTAAGACACGTTCTCAAGGCAATCTCAATGGCAAGGAGGACCAAGGAGAAAGCCCCTATCTGGGATCCCAGACAAGTAATAGACTGGCTGGTCAAGAATTCCCCCACAGAAGACTCGCTGTTTGAAGCGTCACGGAGGGCAGCAATACTCCTCGTCCTGGCGTCAGGCAGGAGAGTTCATGATTTGACACTGCTCAGAATCACCCCAGAACATTTCATCGACAAGAGGAACTCTATTACCCTGTGGCCAATTTTTGGGGCAAAAACCGACACAGCCAACCATAAACAATCAGGTTGGAAACTGACGGGCTCACAAAAAGATAACATCAACCTCCTTAAATGGTTGAGAAAAGTCGTTGCCCTCTCTACAGCCAGAAGAGGTCCACTACTAAAGAACCTATTTGTGACCACATCAGGAGAAACAAAACCGGCAACGCAAACAATAATAGGGGGATGGATCAAATCAGTCCTCAGAGAAGCTGGAGTCCATGCAACCCCGGGAAGTGTACGCTCGGCTGTAGCCTCCTTAAACTGGTTGGAAGACTACCCCATAGAGGAGATTCTTGCTAGAGGGAATTGGAAGTCCGAGCACACCTTCCGGAAGTTCTACCAGAAGGAGATAGCGCACTCCAGAAGCGAGCACCTTCAGCACTCAATGGCTCCATTCTTTACTCCAGTGTAAATAGCATCACATATAACGCTAAGTTTTCAGATCACCAGGTGAGAGCAAACACATCTCATAATGGATTCCAGGCATCGATACGGAACACAAAATAGAATAATTTTACCTACCAATAAAATTTATATTTTGTTTCCATCGATGCCTGGAATCCAGGTAATCCCTACCTGGTGCATTACGAGTCATATGACAAACAATAACATCACGTGATCTGAGATGCGCGTCACTAGTGTTGCCAGCAGAGAGAAAATGTGGCAAGTCGAATAAAAAAAGGGCAAATATAGGGAATAAACACGCGCGAAACTGAAACTATAAGGGCGAAAGAGCTAGCTCTCTCTCATAATGGATTCCAGGCATCGATGGAAACAAAATATAAATTTTATTGGTAGGTAAAATTATTCTATTATGTTTCCTCAGGTCGGGAATACATGTCCGATTATGCTTTCCGATTGTCTGATCAGACTATCGGATCGGACTAACCAAACACGTCCGATTCTTGTGTTCGATTTTTTGTGGTCTCATTCGTCTCTGTCCAGCAAAACACTACAATCAGTACAAAATATAATCCACGTTGCAATTTATTTATTTATAGACTTCCTCCCAGGGCAAGTCCTTTATTTTCGTATCATGGTACTTCTTTAACCTTACGCTATATGTGGATTAATTCTTATTTATTATTATTATCAAGTGTAATTTTAGAACTCCATTTTAGTTTTTGTTTTTTTTTTTATATATTGACAGTCCCGAAGAACAATGTGTCGGATGTGCGATTTTGTAGTTTTTGCAGCAGAACTGTTTAAAGTTTCGTTTCTGCATTTTTATTGTCTTTGAGACCAAGAAATATAACGTTGTTTTGATATTTTGCACTTCTTTTTATTTCATTCATTTCAAATTTATTTAGAAAAACAAATTCTGTTGCGTAATTATTTCTACTTGTGACAGCTGTTTCACTTTCTAAAGTTTGATAATGCCTTCAGAAGACGAAATAGCTAATCGTAGCAGGCGTAATAATTACTCAGCAGAACTTGTTTACAACTGTTTTTTATAAATTTAATAAGAATATTATTATAAAGGGTGTAACATTGTTATAGCGCTGTTTCGCATACATTAATTACGTGAGCTCAAAGAGGGGGTGGGGGGGTCCAGCAAAATCTCACGTTACTTGAAAAGAATATACAAAGTGGCCCAAATTTATTTCACCAAGGGAGAGGGGGGGGTCTAGATTGGAAGAAAAACTGCTCACGTAATTAATGTATACCCCCTAATATGCTGTTAGAACGAGATGCAATGCTTATCAAGTGTCCGCTAGGCTATAAACACGCTACTCTTTTAACTAGGCAGTTGCAGCATGTGATGGAAAAATATTTTTAATTTTTTTAATAGAAAAAAAAATGTCATCGGACAGCAAAATGACATTTACATTTTTTACTCCAAATATGCTCAGGAATCGCTGGTTAAAATCCCTCAGGTACGTCCAGTTACACCCTGTATACATTTAAGCATTGACACTTTTGTACTTCAGTGATAGGTAGTTTGATTTTACTCATTTTGCAAACTGAAAAATCGGAAGAAAAAGTCAGACATGTATATCACTTCTACGCAAATGTAGGCTCCGAGGCTCCGTGCAGGCATCCCCACAATAGAAGTGAAATACACATCCGACATTTTCTTCCGATCAAATGTGTATGGACTATTTCAACAGATGTATGGCGCGAACGTCTTCCGATAGTCTAGTTAGACCATCAGAACCGACTATCATATAGAAAAATCGAACATGTATACCGGCCTTACAGTGATCATAGATAATAGAACCATTATTAGAATGAAACCGCACACACCAAAGTGTTGCCAACATCGTTCATTCATACTATTGCAAATTGCATCTGTGCACAGTGGCGCACTCGTTTTTAGGTGCAGACCAAACAAATAACTTTTATTGACTCTGCTGCTATGATAATTACGCAGTTTAGTTGTAACTCAACTACGGTCGGAATACATCCACCCATTTCTCCCTTTGCCTCTAGGTTGGTATTTTAAAGTTAAGGTTTGTGCCGATTTGTTAATACGAATTGACACTCTACTGTGCAGTCATTGGCATATTTAAACTTCTCTCTGAGACAGGCAGTAACTATGTACATTAAGGTGGTCCAGGCCTATATGGTAAATTTTATTTTTTCAAATATAGATGTAGCCACCTATTTTATTCGTTACACCTATCATTCCTATTATGTGTAAAAAATTTCAGCCCCCTATCTTATATACAAGGGGGTGCTCATCGAATTAGAAGTTTCTGACAAAAGTTCTGGATTTTAAGCAAAACACGTAATTTAAGGTTTATTAATATTACAATTATTTTAGTCAAATAAGTATAAAACGTATTTAAATTTTAACAAAATTTGGTAAGAAAGCAATAATTAACATAATATTAGTCGCAATCTTTCAAAACTATGTTTGTTAACTCCATTTTGAATCTTTCAGTAGAAACGATTTTTCTGTTTTGTTCAACGAAGAGAAGTAAAAATTGCTTTTCTTCCCCTCATTCTTAGTGAGTATCGTGTTGTAATCATCAAATAGTTTAACACCTCTCTCCGCTGTATCATTAACAACACGCAAATTTTTGACTCAGCTTTTGCCTTGAAGGTAATCAACATTGTTATTCCAAGTCTTAGGAGGTAATTACAAGAAAGAGTCCTTGATATCAAGAACTAAGAGCGTTTTCAACATTCTTTGTGTTGCAAAAGCTTCTAATGTAACCTCTGAGGCAAGCTTAGCAGAATCACCTCATACTGAACGATTACCGCCATCAGAAATTATTTTTTGAACAATGGCCTGTTTCTCAGCATCAGACAGCTTCTCAGAAAACAAGATAAATGAGACTAGTTCATCTGACAAATACCATAAGTGACGCTCTAACACACCCCTAGCACCTATACTGATTTCGGAATCAATGGCTTCGTACAATTTTAAGCTGTTCCAAAGTATTAAGTCATTTACTGGTGCATCTGCTGCCAAAGACGCTTCGATTCAAACTTTGGTGTAGATGATAACTAACAAATCAAACAATTTGTTTTTCTTCTCTCTTGATTAGTTTAAATCTTATTACGATCAAGCGCACTGGTAACGTATTGTATAAATATGTCACTTGTAGACAGCTCAACGCACTACAAACTCATCTTTGGACTTATCCTCTAATATGCTAGCATTACTAGAAGTGCTACTGAAGCTGCACTCAAGTTCTAACTCTTGTCTCGACACCACCGAAGATGAAGCATTACTTTCAGCAGCCATTTCTTTCAATTCTCCAGATCCTTGTTTCCGTTTTAGAGAACTTTCTTTGACCTTTTCTAGTTTCTTTTCGACTGAGGTCATAAACATCTTACATTCTCATCTTTGATCGATGAGAAACGCTCTGTCTTCCGCAATTTTTATCAAATTCAAAGCGCTTGCATGGGCAATATCAAAAAGTTTGTCTAGTTCTTTTTTAAACAAATACTCTCCTTTTTTTGTGCTTCAGAATTTCTTCCTCTATTTTTATTCAATAGCAGCCAGTTCTTAAGAAACAATCAGTTTTTCAATGCAGTGATTTTGTTGTCTGGTCGGAATACTAGATTTACTCGATACTTTTATAACTTCTTGAATAAGTACATGCGCGGAATCTTTCACATTTTTGGAATCATTTAATATGTAGTGATGACGGAGTAAAACTTGCCGAAGAGTAGGATGTTGGTTAAGCCTCATCAATGGCTCAATATCTCGAACCCCAAGTAGAAAAATTTCGTATTTTTTTCGAATAGATGAACACATTTTACTACACTGATTCACTTCACAGTCTACTAAATAAGTATCAAATACTGTTCAAATTTGTCTAAAAAACTCTTCAGTAGTTTATTTTAATATTTATTTAATAGTTTGGTAATTTTTCGGGATTAGTGTCCATGGCTATTACGAATAATTTTTAGAAAAAAACTTTAGATTCGCCTTAATCACTATAAAAGGAAACTTTTTGCATCACGGCCGGCGGAAAATAACACATTTTAATTTTCAATGTCGTTAAATAAAATTTCACTTCGCGAACCGATACTACGACAGCCCGCCCGCTGCCGCCCGCCATTTTGTCACTGTTATGTTGGTATCCCTGATCTGATACAAACAAGAACTAGATACGATTGTAGCCGACTTCGTGGGATACATGATGGGCGCGTAATTATGAAAAACAGAATTAATAATATAATGAAAACGAACCTCTAATCAGGCATTGGAATGGAGACAAACCATTCAAATCCTTGGATGTTTTTTAAAATAAAGATAATATACACAAGCCCGCTACACAAACCCTGCATAGCCAAACAAACCATTCAAAAACGTAGGCTGTTTTTTAAAGTAAAGATAACATACACAAGCCTGCTACACAAACCCTGCGTAGCCAAACAAACCATTCAAAAACGTAGGCTGTTTTTTAAAGTAAAGGTAACATACACAATCCCGCTACACAAACCATTATGCAATACGCGCCCATCATGTATCCCACGAAGTCTGCTACAATCGTATCTAGCTCTTGTTTGTGTGAGGTCAGGGACACCAACATAACAGTGACAAAATGGCGGGCGGCAGCGGGCGGGTTGTCGTAGATCGGTTCGCGAAGTGAAATTTTATTTAACGACATTGAAAATTAAAATGCATTATGTTCCGCCAGCCGTGATGCAAAAAGTTTCCTTTTATAGTGATTAAGGCGAATCTAAAGTTTTTTTCTAAAAATTATTCGTAATAGCCATGGACACTTATCCCGAAAAATTACTAATAGTTTAGCACACGAAATTGGCCTGTAGCAAAAAGTAAAAATTAAGCATTTTACACAAAAAATTCAAAAACAACACTCGATTGAGCACCCCTTTCTACTTGAGCTATCTCGCTGAAATTTTACTATGTTATTTCTATAAATACATGTAACAAATTCACGGGGTGGCCAAATGAAAAATAATTAAAAAAAATGTTTGGACCACCTTAATGTACATATTAGTATATACACATGTAACATTGTTATCGACAATCATAACAATGGGGTATTTCCACGTTTTTTTTTATTGCTTAAAAAAATTAAGCAAAAAAATTACGATGATTATAGCATTTTTATTTTATTTTATGTTGACGAATAAATTTTCTACAGCGAGTCAGATTTTCCCATTTTTTAATTACCTCTAAAACGATATTTTGTGGCGGGGCTATCGTGTGACATCATGAGCGTGGACGCTCACTGACAGTGTTAATTTATGCTGGCCAAGCTGAGCGACGCTTGTGATGTCACATTCTGATTTTCAAACCATGGGCCGTTTTTAAAATCAAAAAAATGATCTTTAAATATTCCGTACATTTTCAACAGAATTCCTCGTTTGTGGAAATACCCCATTAGGTAAATGGCTTATTAGAAAAACAAATTATTACACCCATACATTTGAATGCAGCCTAAAGGTTACTTCAACTGTCAATATTATTGCAAAACATAATGCGACAACTCAAGGAGGAAAAAATGTGTGTCTAACTCATTATTATTGGATGGAAGCTGACTTAGATTGTTTGTATTAGAATTTATTTGTTGTAGTCGATTATTTTGAAATAAAAAATAATGCATGAATAATAGTTAATAACGAAAATAACGGAAATAGTTATTGTTATTTGAGATAACAATGTCTCAAAGAAAAAATGCAAAATGTTTTGAAGAAACATGAAAATATAATAGGTTTTATTCGGTAAACAACCATTGTTTCACTCAGGTACATTATATTTTAGATGTATTTCTGAGTTTTAAAATGAATTATTTTTTTAAATTAGAAAACCTAAGATACTTATGTGACTTTTTCCACAACCTGTACAGTAAGAATTGTATTTCAAATAGCCAATAAGTTACATCTCTGAACCAATTGTAACTAGTAAAATAGTCCATAATTTCAAGAAATCCCAGCATATACTTGTAGGATTTAAATTTGAGTCACACGCCAACTGCGGAGACTTATTGGGACTCGAATTTGAGCTACGTACACAATAAGGGTTAAATTCAAACCAAAAAATGCTAAAACAGAGATATTAGGGTAATTGTTCGGAACAAACGTCAACGGTTAATACGCACTTTTTTTCGATAAAACTTTTAGATTCTTCTTAATTACCATAAAAAACAACTATTTGCATTCGGGGAGGTTGAAAATGTTACATTTTTAATTTTATTTACGTAAATTGAAAATTTGCTTTCACACTGTCAAATCACTCTGTTTGCAGTTCGGAACAAACGTCAACGGTTAATACGCACTTTTTTTTATAACTTTTAAAATTAAGATAATATACACAAGCCCGCTACACAAATCTTGCTTTGCCAGACAAACCATTCAAAAACGTAGGCTGTTTTTTAAAGCAAATATAACATACACAATCCCGTTACATAACAGTTGACGTTTGTTCCGAATATTTACCGATATTAGGAATAACACAAAATAGTAATTAGGTTTCCACTTACCATTCCTGATCTGTCGTCAAAAGTAAGAAGTCTTCCGTCAAATACTACAAGCTCTGATAACTCCATTCCTCGTCCCTTCAGGGCATAGCTCGAGCTAAGTATAAGGGGGGGCTTCGTATCCCACGTCACAACCACAGAGTTCTTGGAAGGGCTGTAGCTCAGATAGCCCTTCTTTAAATGACTGCGCCAGGTGTGTTTCTGATCCTCAGCTAATGAATTAGTATCTAAATCTGCAACTATTGCTATTCTAAATGACATCATGCCCCCAGATTTAATCGGAGGGGTCAAGGGATATGTAGAATTGTATACTCTAGTTTGTGGAGTCCACTGATGAACATAAGGACTGGCTTCTTTTTTACTGTAGTAATAGAATATGAATAAAACTACAACTCCGACCGTGCTGACTAGTGTGATGAATTGTGTTTGAACCCTGACGGTCCTGTTACCCACTCTGTAGGCTGTGGGCGTCCTGAGCGCCGAGCGCCAGTCTCTCAAGGAATTCCTCATTGGATCTTCTGCGTCGTCTAGCAATAGCATGACTTTTAAACATGTACACAATAAACTTTATAATTCACATTATATTTTACGTAAAAACATTGCGTTAACGTTTACTGGGTAAATTCGTTACCATCTTCGGGAATTTGTCTGTCTGATCTGTCACTCGGCGAATTTACACAGTTGACATCTCAACTGTCACGTGGCAAAGTTAATTTATATATAAGCGAGGAATTATCGCTTGTACTGTATTTTAAGACAGATAATGCCGATATTATCTGATACGGAAGGAGATTTATGATGCCATTTAAGTCAGGAATCTTGCTCAAACTTCATTGAAAACTCAAATTTTTGACATTTACGTACATAATTACCAAACGAGTAGCTACACCGCTACTACGACATGTAAAATATTGCAAAATGTGCAGCATAAAGGTACGGTCACACGCAGCCGGGGCCGTCACTAACTATAAAAGCGCCGGCGTTATTTGGCTTGCCTATTTCAACATATAACTCGCCATATATTCACATTGTAAGAAGTATACGAGCGATATGCCGAAATACGCCAAGCCATTTTTTTTTTTTGATTCTACGGATTCTTTCGTAATCCTCTAACTAGCTAGGGCTTTGCAATGCCCTTTCATGTTCTAACTGACTAGTTTTACGGCTCATTCGGCCTTATAACTATTACCTTCTGAAGGTGATTATTTACTTGACTGAATTTACTTTACATTAGTGTTATCGTGAGGAAAAAAGTCTTTACTGGATAAAAACCTCACACAAATTTTCAAAGAAAATGGGGGAACATAAGTTCTGAACTTTTTCTGGAATTTTACATTTAACTTTACTGAATGTAAATATTTTGTTTTGTGGCACCCCTGAAAATTCTGCAAGATGGAATGCAAGGAATTTTAGCGCCAGGTGAATTACCGTTTCCAGTGTAGGGATTGGGGTAGGTCCGGGATTGCGGAAGGTCCGGGAGGTTGGGAAGGAGTTTAGATATCGATGGTGGTTGTCAGGAGCTCCATGAGGATGAGTAGTTTGTCGTCCCTGGACGCGCAGGCTGCCAGCCTTCCACGGACTTTGATGAGGCCGCGTAAGAGAGACATGATTTCTTCGTCATCAGAGGTGTTGGATTGGGAGTTCTGGGTGTCGGCATCTGGCCCACGACGCCCTTCTTGTTGTTGGGAAGTGCTAGGGTTGCCCCCCGCTGCTTTCGAGTAGGTCCTTCGGCCGCCTGTGTTGCCCGATGTTGATGGCTGGCGCGTTTCGGTGTTCTGGCGCGGCCCTGTCTCCCTCTGAGAGGCGTTCTCTTTGGCTCTGAGTTGGAGGGCGGCTACATACTCCATCCTCTTCGGGCATCCGCTGAAATTAGCGAGGTGAGGGCCTCCGCAGTTGCAGCAGGCGGCCGGTAGATCACGCGTGACCTTCTCACAGTCAGCTGTTGCGTGTGGTCCCTCGCACTTTACGCAGCGGGCGGGATGGGCGCAGTTTCGGGAGCCGTGGCCGAACTTCTGGCACCTTTGGCACTGCGTGCCGTGTTGTAGGTGGTTGCTCCTGTATTTCCTCATTGAGATTCTACAGAAGCAGATAAATCTCACGGTCGCTCTCAGCTGTCCCATGTTGGTCTCGCGGCTGAAGTGGGCCAGATACAGGGGGTATTCAGACCCTGGGGTCTTCATCTCGATGATGGCCTTCGGTGGGAAGCCCTGATCCCTCAGGTCATTGCAGATCTCCTCTGCGGTCAGTTTGGGAAGACCTCTGATGACGGTCTTCTTGATTTTGTCGGCCTCGGTGGAAAACGTGTGGAAGGGCTTGACCTCCCGACGTAGGGCGTTGGTGAGTTTGTTGTGAGCCTCGACAGAGCTCACGTTGACGCTGATGGTGCCTCCTTTGTTGTAATGGAAATCGAAGGTCGCACTGCCGATGTGCTTCCTGATTTCGTTCGTGACGTCGCCATGTGTCATGCTCCCCAGAGTCATGATCACCGGTGGCACTCTCGAGCTCTTGCGGACTGGTCTTGTTGCAGCAGCCCGTTGGTGGGGCTTGGTCTCTTGGCGCTCTGTCGCGGGAGGGCGCTCTGTCGGGCGTCTCTTGGGCGGTGGGACGACGTGTGTGGAGGCTTCGCCGTCTCCAACCTCAGGGAGGACATCGAACCTGTTCTCTACAGACAGGTACGATTTGGACGTGGGTTGGATGGGAGGGGAGTGGCACCGCTTGGCAGCAGGCGCTCTCTGCCATTCCGGCTCCATTGGTGTCGAGCTGGGCCCCGGGATGGGGGGTGAGAGGGTATCGGTATGAGGGGCGGGGACTTCGGCGGAGGCTGCGAATTCAAACTCCACGAGTCCTGTCCTGGTATTGACCATGGCAGCGATTGCTCCTGGTGGGCAGTCGAAGGCCCAGTGCCCGACGGGGTTTTTGCGTGCTTTCACCTTGTCGTCAGTCATGTCTGAAAAAAGTCAAAAGAAAAATTAGTATTGAGTTGGTTTCTTTGCCTTGAGAAAGGCAGTTTTTCTGTTATCGTCGGCCGAACTGAATGACGGGCAACTGCCGGCCTCGGGCGCCCTGGGGCACCAGAAAGCTTCAGTCCCCACCGTTCAGCACTTCCTTTGGAGTTGTCTACTTTTTGTTAGCGCAAGCCACCAAAAAGTCGATTTTCCTGCGATCTCCTCTCTCCCTTTTTCAGTGATCTCTCCTACGCCAAGCCATATAACGCTGGCGCTTTTATAGCTTAGACTGTACGGGATTGGTTTATTTATGGACTGTACGACACCATCTGTCGCGAGCGCTTATGTGATGTATCGATACACTACGCTGTAAAAGATTTCTTCCAATGGTAGGGGAGGGGGTCAGTATAATAGAGCTGCTGTGATGCCGTGAAATGTCTTCCACCCATCAGCTATCCAGAGTAGCGGAATTCATCGCGAGAAGATTCAACGAAAATCGCTACACCGCCGCTGCATTGCTAGACTTGGAAAAGGCATTTGACACCGTCTGGATAAAAGGGCTTCTGCACAAACTTCACAGACTGAACACGCCCATATACCTAACGAGAGTGATACAAGAATACCTCAAGAACAGATCCTTCCAAGTCTTCATCAGGAACGCGCTGTCGACACTACGTGAGATTCCAAAAGGCGTGCCTCAGGGAAGTCTACTGGGACCTCACCTCTTCAACATCTTCACGCACGACATCCCCCATGACGAGAGATGCAACCTTTCCATCTATGCAGACGACGTCAAACTTTACGTTTCCTCGACGCAAGCAGACATGGCAGCCATATACCTACAGAGGGCGCTCGACACACTCGTAGAGTTCTACAGAAAATGGCGCCTCAAACTAAACGAGGCGAAGACCGAAGTCATTATGTACTCGAGGAAAAATAAAATAAGAACACCAGACGTCAACATCGAAATGGGAGGACACGTCCTAGAATGGAAAGATGAGGTCGTCTACCTGGGCCTCACAATGGACTCGCGTCTCAACTGGAAATCTCACGTAGCCAAGATGCACGTAAAAGCCAGAAAGGCAGTCGGCGCGATGAAGCCAATCTTCAACAGAAGAAGTCCGCTACTTCCCAAAACCAAACTCCTGATCTACTACTCGCTCATTCGACCGGTACTGACTCATGCTATCCCCGTGTGGGGCAGCATCTCCCACTCTGACCACACAAAACTACAGACTTTACAAAATCTCTGCATTAAAATCACGTACAACACAAGACTCAGAACAAACTTGAAAAAACTACATACAAGAGAAGAAATACCGACCTTATTTGAATACACACACAGACTGACCGACCGATTTTACAAGTCACTTCAACATAGTAAAAATAAACTCATCAAAGAAATCGGTCAATACAATGCACCTAGCGATCTCCCTTTCAGGTACAAACACAGACTACCCAAACATATTCTGATGGACCTTAATCACATTTGGCACAATCCCGAATCAGACGCGGATGACTGAGCGATCGGTAGGTATTCCCAATCACCAGACCCCTCCCCACAACTTATGTCTATATATCTATGTATATATTTATATAATAATATTTATTTTATCTATATGTATGTAAGTTTATCCTAAAAATTCCCATAAAGTATATATCACATAAAAACAGACACCCACACCCATCACCACAAAATGCAGGATTTCATCTACTGAAATCACTGAAGGCCGCACAGTTTCATGTTGACTGTCGGCCGACTCCTCCCGGATAAGGTTTTTCATGGTTTCCTTATTCCCAAAGGCAAATGCGGAAGAGCTCCAAATAAAAGGACATGACCGACTCCTTCCCACTCCCAACATAACACAAACACACACGTATGTATATATTTCCCCTTGCTTGATGCCGGTTGCTTTGTTGAGCTATGCAAAACATGCAATTTTAGTAGGGTTTTTACATAACAATTTTTCCCTACCGACAAAATACATGACCTCTAAGTCTATAATAGCCAGGTACTATTTTTAAATACCCACATGAGGTAAAAATTGCAAGGCGCATATGACGCCGTTCTATTTGTATAAAGAACATTAACTTTAAATTCAGTAAATTTAAATGATTCATCTCCTCAAGATACATAAGAATCTAGTAAATGAAAAAAAAAAAAAAAGTGAAATGTCTTTTGTCTTTTCTTTGTACTGGATCCAACTGGATCTGTCAACTTGACAGCTGTCATCCGCACGTTTAAGCGGCTCCGTAATTAAAATGACCCTCTCCTTTTTACCCTAGCTCCACACCATTCCACACTACTCGCGAAGTTCCTCGATGAAATATTCGGGAAAGTTGACCGAAGTTCGAAGTACGTTGCCACACACTCGTTCAACTTCGCGAGAAACTCATTCGCGCGGTGGTGCCGTCATGACTCGGCACGTTATGGACGCTCAAGTAGCAACTGCCGTTGCAATGTGCACTCTCGCGTATTATATGTACATATTTTTACATTCATAAGTACAAAACCCAAGAAATAACAACTAACACGTACATTAGAAACACTAGATCTCATGGTCAAAAACATATCCAACAAGTAACTACTAACACAACATTTGGGCAAAAAAGCTTCTTATATTATGGCATTAAACTCTACAATAAAATACCACTCTCATTCAAAAACCTCAACATTATAACATTTAAATTTCAAATAAAAAGCTGGATACTAAATATAGGCAGATCAGAAATAGAAAATATACTGATATCAAATACAGACTAAAACCAAATCTAGTGAAGTGAGTTATAAAAAAAAAAACACTATCTTATTTACTTTATAATTATAAAAATAAAATACTACATGATATATGTTGTGTTTTGTCTAATTCATATTAATTTCTTATAATTAAATTATAATATGTAAATGAAATCCTCAGCACGGGAGATCCCAGTGAGGATATCATTATCTCTACTACCAGATTTAAATGTCTGGGTTTAATTTTCCACACAGGAAAAACTAAACCCTTTCACACACTTCCCAAATGATCATCTGGTCAATCCACGTTATGCAATTGCACTATATAAGTATTATAATTACAAAACAATACAAGAACAACATGTCAACCTACCAGAGACCAGATGGGAAAATAATTCACCGACTCCAGATATTTTCATATCAGAGGGTTCGGCTCTGTGGAATTCCTAATTGAACCTATAAATCCTACTGATCCCTCAATATAAATATTTAAAAAATCTTTTGTAATCCTACATGTATTTAAAATTACCGATTTTTGCATTTTTATATATAAATTTTTTGACAAATCTAATAATCACTAAGAAATGAAGACAATAAACTATTATTATTATTATTTATTGACGCATCTTTTTTTCTACAGTAGCTCCTGTACGTAGCAAAAAGCGAATCCTTCTGTTTCTTTAATTCGTCTACGGGTATTTCTAACATGCCCCGGTCGCAAGAGCAACAGAATTTGCTCCTGCGACCACTGTATTCCACTCACAATCGTGCCGTGTGACAATACTAATAAAAAATAATTACTAGCGCGCACTTGTATTCACGACGACGTATTGAAGCGAACTGAAGTTAACCGAGTAGTGTAGAGAGGCACTTCGTGTAGGCACTTCGTGCAACTTCGAGTCCTTTGACTCGGGCACAAAAACCGACAAAAAATGGAGGTCGCCCAAGGCGAGCCAAGGTTGGACGAAGTAATACGAAGTGCCTCTCCGCACTATCGTATTCAGCTAACCTCGTTCAACTTCGCGAGTAGTGTGGAGCTAGAGTTACAGCGGAGAGGGGGTCATTTTAACTTTCAACTTGGGTGAACTTTCAAACAGTCACAGAAAAAGCTCAGTCTCTTGTGGAATATTATTACAATGATTTAGAAGACGTTTTAGTTTGGGAATGTGTACACTTTGACGGTCACGTTTCCTCTAATAAGACAGCAGAGAAACCTGCATCTACATGATTACTGAATTTTTTTACGTTGTTGAGGAAACAATATCTGTGCAACATTTACCCGAACTTGGATATAGCTCTCCGCATCGCACTTTGCGCTCCGGCCACTTATTGTTCTGGAGAAAGGAGTTTTTTCTTTCTGTTTAAAACGAGTGCAGAATTACCAAAGGTCTTCATTGTTTCAAGAAAAACTAAACTCTTTGGCTCTTCTATGCATGGAAGCGGACATAATGAACACAATAAACTACGAAGATATTACAGATGATTTTGTCAATAAAATATCCCTTAAAAAATTGCAATTCTCGTTTCAAATTACACTTTTACTTTATAACTAATTCATTCGTTTTTTTAATTTTTCAATACCTACTTAAACTATATTTGAATACTTATTTTGAAAATTGTGTGTCACGTCACCTAATACAAGTGAGTGATAATGTTAGGTGGAAACTTGGTGGTGGAAAAGTATAAATCTGGCACTGTGGAGGGGTAGTTTGTGCGTTGGAAGTTCGAGTTCAAGTTGGCGTGGTTCGTGCAAGTTAGCCCAACACATCAGTCTGCGCGATATTATTATGGGAGAGTGGTATAAAAATTGATTGAGTTTATTATTTTTTTAGATTTACGATTCGAAATCAACATTATGGAAACTGAAACATTAAGCAACTGATATGCAGAGCGCCGAATCAGCTGTTCGACATCCACCAATAGAGATAAACTAATAGAGATACCTCTATTTTTGAAACTGAATTATTTAGGCCTAAATAATGTTTCAATAAACACAACAACTAAATCTCTATAAACAGTATGTAAATAAACGAATAACATGAAATGTTGTTAATACGATGGCTTGTGTCATACATTTCAATACAATGACTGGAAAATTATGGTGAGCAGTGACGTCAGCACTTCATTCAATAATACCAACTTGACAGTGTCAGTTATGATTTTAGATTTTCATATTTTTGTTATTTATTTTTGGGGTGTTACGCCGTGTTGCGCTACCTCCTCCTTTAGCCAACGTTTCGGATAGCGTTACAGTGTCCATCATCAGAGCAGATGTGTAAGTTAGTGGTGAAATGTGTGATTATGTACTTAGAAACGATACCGTGTCGCCAGCTCCACTCCACTACGAGCTAGTATTACAGTATACTAGAGTCGTTCAATTTCTATATCCGTTATATCAACTTTCACTGATTCGGAGAAAACCGCAAAAAACTGTCACATCTCTAACGTAAATAAAAAATTGTAGTTTTTATTTTTATGTAATGAATTAGAGTTATATACAATCAAAAAGTGTTAATTTTTCAATGTATGTCTAGAAATATTTAAGTAATTTGGATATAGCGGATTTTGATACTCACTTCGTGATTTGTATGGAATATAGAGGCTTTTGAAACTCAACTGACCTGAGGGGCGTGTTTCTACACCCGCCATCTTGGCAAAATAACTGCTCGTGATTGGTTGAATTCCGATATAGCGGGTTTTGATAGTAACTTCTTGAATGATATAGCGGGTTTTGTTTCTCACTCGCAGTTTTAACATGTTTTATGGTCGTGATAAGGGAGATTTTAAAACTCAATTTTAGGTTAGTCTTGTTCCTGGCAAAAATGTGAACAAGATTTCATACTCAGATCATTTCGTCAAAAAGTCGGATATAGCGGGTTTTGAAATTATAGGACTCACTTCACAATGGTTTTTTGCGTTTAGCTTTGGTGTAGCGGTCAATTACCGGATAGCAAGAACTATTGAGCTTAGCTCTGTCGTCTCTATTAATATTAATTGGGTTTTGTGGATTCCAATTGCCTCCGTAATCAGGCGTGCTTTATGGGTTTTGGGTCTTCCCAGGACTTCAGGAACAAATCCAAAGTAATGGCCGGTTTCGATAAAGTGCTCGGCGATTGCCGATTTGTCAGTGTGACCGAGTTTACAAGCACGAAAGTGTTAGGATATCCTTTTGGGGATCGTCCGCTCAGTCTGGCCTACATAAACCTTTTCACATCCGGAACAGCTGAGTTTATACACTCCATCTGTTTCCAGAGGAAAGAAACTTGGTCTTTGCAGACTTCTCAGTTGGTGAAAAACAACCATAAAATAAGGGGCCATTCAAGTATTACGTAAGCACTACAGGGGGCGGGGGGGGGGGGGGGGGTCTTTGCTTTGCTTATTTTTGATGACATGGGGGGTGGGGGAGTCTGGATGGTGATTAGGTCAGCAGTTACAATATTTTTTTTTACTTTTTCGGATTTTCTACAACTTTTAGTTGATTTTGGTTTGAACACATATGGCAACCTTACTTGTCTATGCTCGAAAACGAAACGCATTTCCGGGGATTTTCGAAAATAATGGATATGTTTAATCAAATGACATAATCTCAAATAAAACAACTACAAAATGAACTGACCTTCCCATTGACATACTTGGTCAATCTGTCTATATCTACAAATGTATTCCCTTCATGCCTTAAAAAAGCTACAGTTATACCCATACGTAAAAGTGGTAACAAAAAGGATATATATAACTACCGACCCATAAGTCTCTTAAGCTCTTTTTCAAAAATCTTGGAAACTGTAATGAAGAAGCAAATTGTTCAATTTCTTGAACAAAACAAATTACTATCACCATCCCAATATGGTTTTAGAGAAAATCTGAGCACCAATGATGCCATAGAAAATCTAACAAGCATGGCCATAAAAAACATAGATGATGGGAAAAAATGTTTAGCTTTATTCATAGATCTTCAAAAAGCTTTTGCCACAATAGACCATAAAATATTACTAACTAAACTAAAAAAAATAGGATTGGCCGAATCAACAATGAACTTATTGGAGTCATATATAACAGGGCGAGAACAACAAGTACAAATTGGCAAACAAAAGAGCAAACTTCTATCTTTAAACTATGGCGTTCCTCAAGGAAGTGTACTGGGACCGATTCTGTTCATTATCTACATCAACGATTTAACTAACCTTACCATTAAAGGAAACATAATCAGTTTTGCTGATGACACTGTTTTATTATTTCAAGAAGAAAATTGGACTGATACATTTAACGAGGCTGAAAAAGGGCTTAGTGCACTTCAAAATTGGCTTAAAATCAACTCGCTTACCCTTAATATAAGCAAAACAAAATATATAACATTTTCAATGAACTCAAGGGGCCAACCAATAAAATCACTACAACTAAAATTACATGAATGCCATGGAAACAATATACAATGTTACTGCCCCGTCATTGAAAAAACACAAAACATAAAATATCTCGGAGTAATAATTGACGAAAATCTTAGATGGGACCTACACATCAAAGGTATTACGGAAAAACTCACAAGCCTTATACATTTCTTCAAAAATCTAAGAAACGTGCTAAATAAAAAGGATATGAAAAAGGTCTACTATGCGTTATGTCATTCTCGAATTGAATATGGAATCATAGGATGGGGATTTGCTGCAAATACGTACCTACACAGCCTGAATACGATTCAAAAAGGAATCATAAAGACCATATTCAAAGTACCAATTAGAACGCCTTCAATTGAAATTTTCAATAACTTTGACGTACCAAATGTACAACAAATATATGCCAAAAATATATTATTGAAGCTCTTCAAAAATAATGAATCCTCTACTAGACCGTGTATGCATAACACTAGATCGAATAAAAATGATATAAAAAATATTCCAAGTTATAAAACCACTTTTGGACAAAGAAACTATACATACTTTGCAACAAAACTCCATAACATCCTTCCCCAAGACATAAAACTAATAAAAAATCCAATTGAATACAAATCAAGAATAAAAATATGGCTTAAAGAGGTCAATGAGAAAACCCTAGCGAAGACGCTAAAAACGACATAGAAGACAAATGAACTATATTTAAATAACTTTAGTCCGCCTCGGCACAGGACCCCCTAGTGAGGAGGACTAAGAAATACAATATTTTGTACTTAATTTCACATTGCATTTTGTATGTAAAAAATTTTTATATAGTCGCTATAATAAAAAAAAAAAAAAAAAAAAAACTTAGAACCGAGTATGCGCGCTATTCACTTTTTTATTTCTGCCGCCAATCTATTATTTCATTTCGGTACGATTGACGTGTTTTATGTTAATGTTTGTTTTACCATTGATCCACTTTTGCCAAAGTCGAATGGTTTAAAATGTCGTTTCAAATAGACAAATCTAAGTTATACCAAAATGGCTCGAAGAGAACGATGTCGATATTCCAAAATCACACGAAAGTGAGCAGACACACAACACTGAGCAGCAAACATCTAATTTTATCGAAGACTTAGAATCATGGATTCGTGTGTCATGGACTGAGAACTGTTAATTTGAATTCATATACCAAAATTTCAAAAGAAGTTTGTTTTGTTCATTAATATATTAAGATTATAATAACTGAATACCTGAATATGGAGAGTTCTGGGAAGGAAATGGATTGGGGTGTGTAGGAATTTGGGGTTCAGTGTGTCCTAGTCATCCACCTCCAAGACCTAGACAAACCTCACCCCATGAACCTGGGCACCCCTGGTAAATCACCAAACGTAGTGAACCACTTGGGGTGACCTATGGCAGAGGTGTTGGTTATCCAATAAAGGTTCCCGGGGTGGCGGTACCCATTTCCGCCTCCCAAAATTGAATGCATGTACCAATGTTTACGTAAGAATGGGAGGGGGGGGTTAATAATTGCAAAAAATCTGCTTACGTAATATTTGAACGGCCCCTAATCGAATTTAAGACACTAAATACGATTAATTGAAATGCGTTTAGTTGTGTCTTGCACCGTGCGGTTGGAGTGGCAGTTTAGTTAGGCGGGCCGCACACATCTGTTATTTCCATCCGATAGTCTGACACAAATTTTTGAATTTCGCCAAAAGTACATCCCGAGTCCGAGTTCTTGTTCGGGTCCGGGTCCGAGTCTGTGTGCGAGTTCTATCCGGGTTCAAGTCCAAGTCCTTGGCCAAAGTCCAAGTCCAAGTCCGAGTCCAAGTCCGAGTCTGGTCCAAGTCCGAGTCCCGTTTGCTGCAACAGCACCTAGTACCCAGTCCGCACCCAAGAATTCAGACCCGGGATCCACACTAGAACTAGAGTTCTTTTCAAAAGAAGCACTCCTCGGACGCCTCCAGCAAAATGCAGAACTCACTTCTCTAGTTCTATTTGCTTTTGTTTGCAGATGGTAAGTTCGATGATCCCTTTCTTGAGGTATGATCACTTTATAATTCCAACCTATCTTTTGACTCACGTCAAGTAATAAAAATCGAGGGAATTGCATGGCATGGATTTATTGTAATACAAAGTGGATTAAAACAATATTAAATACAATGCAAAAAGTAATGGTGGCAAATAAAACTATAGACAATAATATTTATAACTGCACATAAACATAGATTTTGAAATAATTATAGTATTTTTTTATTCAATCCCATCTAGGTCATCATCTAGGAGTGCTTCATCCTGAAAATATAAAACAATAAATAAATTACAGATATCATTCTATCTACGGAAATAAGGGGCCATCCATAAATTATGTCACACCTTAAGGAGGGGGGGGGGGGGGAGTAGAGAAGTGTGACATTGTGTGACAAGGGTATGGGGGGTCACCAGTTCTGTGAGGTCACATGTAAAAATCTAAATGATTAAAACGCCAAACCTTTTTAGATGTAAAATTGCAAAATATGTGACGTCACACTAGGGGGGAGGGGGTTTCACAAATGTGATGACGTGTAACAGGGATGGAGAGGGGGGGTAAAAAAATCATGAAATTCGTATGACGTAATTTATGGATGGGCCCCTAAGCTTTGAAAGGGTTCTTGAATTTCTGTGTTTTTATTGCTTTAGTTTGTTACCAGGAAGGAAGCAAAAGCCCCTCTTAATTTCAAGGACCATTATATTATGACTAATTCTGTAAATTTATGGGGAAAATGAAAAAAAATAGATTCATAAAATTAAAGGCTACATACTGTTAATAAGGCATCATTATCATCAAGGTTGAATTCAGCCAAGGAGGCCTCCAGTTCATCCTCTGAACCCCTCTCGAGTAACTCGTCAACTGTGGCATTTGATTTGGCTGCTGATGGCCGTCTTTCTCTGAAAAAATAAATTAGATAAATTAAATATATTATCAACACCACCTGTGTTTCTACTTTGGAAGAGAGAGAAAACAAAATAGTCGCCTCAATGGTACCATCAAATTGTCAAACTAATTTATATTCACATGCAATTTGAAAAATTCTTTAGCTTATGGCCAGTCTCCAAATTTAAAAAAATGTCGACTTATAAAAGGGAACAATAATAATTCGTTGAATTGAGTACAACTGGAAAATTTGACTTTGGAGGCATCGTTTTAGAAGGGATGTGATATGACACAATGTATATTGACATCATTTTAGAGATCTGATTATGATACTACAAACAAACATGTCTTTTATCAGAGACAAGATACGACGCAACGGACTAAGAAGTCAAATTCTGTATTGTAGTAGTATGAGAATGTAGCCTGTCTATTTGTGCCACAATCAGGCACGGCTAGTGCCTTAGTTCACTCGTGCAACAAACCGCCAACAAAATTGAACAACAATTTACAACTCATCGTAATCTTACTTAATTTTTTTAATTATAAAATTAAGCAAAATTTTTAAAAAATCTTAAAAACATACTAAATGTAAGAATATTGTAGATAAATACGGCAAAAACTTTGCACCCGCGCGCCGGTTACACTGGCTAGGAATGAGAAACCGAGGTACGTACCAATCCGCAAGTTAGAGGTAAGCGCCCGGTTTGGCTTATATTATTTTATATGCAGCCCATACGAAACATCTCTGGACCGTGGTTATGACAAAACATATCAAGAAAAATACCACTGACCATACGCCGCACGGACAGCGGAGATATCCGAACGAAGAATCCAAGAATTCCGAACAAAGGGCTCGAGCGATGTAGGGTTTGAACAAGTATTAAGTAAAATCATAATATTTCTATTGTAAAATGCAACCTCAACGGGTCAGCTATGCGTGCGATATTTTGTGTTCCGTATCGATGCCTGGAATCCATTATGAGAGAGAGCTAGCTCTTTCGCCCTTATAGTTTCAGTTTCGCGCGTGTTTATTCCCTATATTTGCCCTTTTTTTTACTCGACTTGCCACATTTTCTCTCTGCTGGCAACACTAGTGACGCGCATCTCAGATCACGTGATGTTATTGTTTGTCATATGACGCCGTTTTTTCGCGCCGAAAGCAGTTTTCGTGTTTCGCTGTACTTAAAAAACCAATTTTGAGTCGAAAATCGAAGTTTATTCCCTGCTCTTTCAGTTTAAACATTAAATATACCGTGATAGGTAGTTTTCTGAGAAATTGACTAATTGTTTAGTGTGTTTTTTCAGTTGTTTACGTGTTTAAACTGTGCAACAAAATAAGTGATATCGACAACTAAGACGCTTCGCCGGTCGGAAACAATGATCAAGCACGAGTTTCTCGGAAACGCCGAATGCCGCGCGAAAGCTCTGGATCCGACACTTCGGAAGAAATGCATTACTATCGGGATCCTCGGGTAGACATCCTGATGCAACAGATGTCGGCCATGACGGACGTTTTATCTGGGAATCGGGTAGAGTTCGCGGAGAAAACGGTCTCGGACAAAGAAGACTCCGCGGGAGAGATGCGGCAAGAGGTAGAATCGGGGTTTTTAGAGATGCCCGCCAGCCTAGCCGCTCAGAAAAACGTTTTGGAGTTCTGCAATCCAAGCACATTGGTGAAGGAATCGCCGATTCCGAAGGCGGACGCAAGAAGAGTCACAGTTATCTCGGCTCTTCAGCGTTTTGGCTCGGAGGAATGGTCGCGTGTTCGCTATGCCGAAACACAGAAAGTATACACCGTCACGCCCGCCTTCGTAGAGCTGGAGGTAAATGAACAACTAGGAGGTTTGATAAGAACAACTCCTTCGCGCCAGCCCTGGACCATTCCCTGGGAGCCCTCCCCAATGCAGTGCTATCCCAAACAGAGTCGGTCAGAGGAAACATGCAGGCACCTGCTTGACCCCTGCGACTCTGTTAGACAAGATTCAGGGGATGTTTGCCAAGTACAGTAAGACCACGGACGACGTCCTACAGATTTTATGCGGAAGGCGTACGGAATGCCTACAAAGTAGGCGAAAGGCCCTGCTAGAGGGAGTAAGGGACCCGTACATCAAGGAAGGCCTTGCCAGGATTCCTCCGAGCGCCAGTCACCTCTTTAATAAAGAGGAACTAGCAAGTTATATCGTGGCAAACGGGGGACGAGACAAGATATTCGGTAGTGCATCCTCGTCATATATCCCCCGTCAACCTCAACCCTCTACCTCACAAGCAGCAAGACCGGTGATAGAGGCTCCACACTCCCGACCTAGGAAGCCCTTTCGACCTGCCCCTAGGCCAGAGAAAGACAGGACGTACAGGCAGCCCGCCAAAAAGCCAGAGCCCTCTCGCAAGGCGGCCAGCGATCGGGGTAGAAGGCGATGGAGGTGACTGGAGGCCGGAGCCATTCTGGGGAGGACGCCTAAAGGCATATCAGGAGGTGTGGAGGGAGCTGGGAGCATCACCGCTAATACTGAACATTCTAAAAGGAGCAAGGATACACTTCATATCAAAACCTCCTCGGGCGCTCCCATCGGCCGAGCTGAAGCAGAATTTCAGGACAAGGTTGTCTCCAGGCATGACCGCACACATCGAAATGATGAAAGCGTCAAAAATCCTGGAGGCAGCAGACTCCCCAAGCTTCCTGTCAGGTATGTTCCTTACCTCCAAATCAGACCACACCCTCAGGCCCATCTTCAACCTGAAGGCCTTGAACGTCTTCATAGACTCAAAGCCCTTCAGACTCTTCAGTCATTTTCGGGTCCCGGAATTCCTCCAACCCGACGACTGGCTGATAAAAGTCGACCTCTCCCAGGCTTACTTCCACGTGCCAATCGCAAGATCACACCGGAAGTTCCCCTCATGTACAATGGAGAGCTCCTTCAGATGACGTGTCTGCCCTTCGGCCTGTCATCAGCACCAAGGATCTTCTCGCTGCTCTCAAACTGGGTAGCGGAACTACTAAGGAAAAAGGTACTCAGGATTGTAGTCTACCTAGACGACTTCTTAGTAGCAAACCAGTCCAGAAAACTTCTCACCTCCCAAGCCGTTGCTATAGTGCACACACTTCAACAGCTAGGCTGGTGCATAAACCCGGACAAGTGTGTCCTGACACCCACGCAGAAGTTGGAGTTTCTGGGTATAACATGGGACACGAGAGCAGATCAAAAGTCTCTCTCCGACCGCAAGTGCGCTGGTCTACGCCAAGCCTTGCAGGTTCCCTTGGAAGTCGGCAGTTGCTCTCCCAGGCAGGCTCTCGGTCTACTGGGAAGACTCAACTTTGCAAATTTCGTGATCCCTCGTGGTCGCTTGCATTGCCGCAGACTGCACCCGGACAAGTGTGTCCTCACACCCACGCAGAAGTTGGAGTTCCTGGATATAACATGGGACACGAGAGCAGATCAAAAGTCTCTCTCCGACCGCAAGTGCGCTGGTCTACGCCAAGCCTTGCAGGTTCCCTTGGAAGTCGGCAGTTGCTCTCCCAGGCAGGCTCTCGGTCTACTGGGAAGACTCAACTTTGCAAATTTCGTGATCCCTCGTGGTCGCTTGCATTGCCGCAGACTGCAGAGGTTCCATCGCGAAACCATCGCGGCCCGTTGCTCTGCCCAACGCAGCACGGCTGGACATACAGTGGTGGCTAGCAGCCATTGGAAGGACAAGCCCAATGTCTTATCTTAACAAGACGAATGTCTTATTGCAGACAGACAACAAGACAGTAGTGGCTTATGTCAACAAGGAAGGGGGTACAAAATCGTTAGCCCTTCTGGAAACAACGCGGGAGCTACTAGATTTCGTAGACCAGATGGAGATATCTCTGACAGCCCAATACATTCCAGGAAGATACAACGGAATTGCGGACCGTCTCTCTCGGGGCGCACCTCTTCCAGAGTGGCATCTACTAAGTCCGGCAACGAAGGAGATATTCAAAAAATGGGGTCGCCCTCAAATAGACCTGTTCGCTTCAGCCACTGCTCACGTGGTACCAACATACGTCTCCAGAGACTCAAGCGACTGCTTAGCCTGCTTTCCCAACGCGTTCAGTCAACCTTGGGACTACAATCTAGCTTGGGTATTCCCTCCGCCAAACCTCGTTCCGAGAGTGCTCACCCACCTAAATCAGGCAAAGGGCATGTTCCTTCTAGTCGTCCCAAAATGGGAGAAGACTTTCTGGAGAAGCGACCTAAAACAGCGAACAGACGAACCTCCCATACGCCTGCGCAACCTAGAGGGAGTCCTCATAGACACATCGACAGGACTACCCCCTCCCAGGATTCAGGATCTGGAACCAGAGGTCTGGAGAATTGCGGGTGGGAACAAGCCCTGACAACATGGAGTCAGGAAGAACGCCAACTCCTCAAGTCATCCTGGAGAGAGTCTACACCGAAGACCTACAAACCTGCGTGGGATAGGTGGCGTAAATGGGGCACTCAAAACGGTGTGGACGTCAACAATCCCCCACCAACTACGGTTGCCAGGTATCTAGCCCACCTATTTGTTCAAGGAGGCCTAGCCCCAGGGACCATTCAGGTCCACAAGTCAGCCATTGTTACCTTCTGCGGCCCAGCTCAGAATGCGAGAAAAATCAGCTCTGATTTCTTGGTAAGACACGTTCTCAAGGCAATCTCAATGGCAAGGAGGACCAAGGAGAAAGCCCCTATCTGGTATCCCAGACAAGTAATAGACTGGCTGGTCAAGAATTCCCCCGCAGAAGACTTGCTGTTTGAAGCGTCACGGAGGGCAGCAATACTCCTCGTCCTGGCGTCAGGCAGGAGAGTTCATGATTTGACACTGCTCAGAATCACCCCAGAACATTTCATCGACAAGAAGAACTCTATTACCCTGTGGCCAATTTTTGGGGCAAAAACCGACACAGCCAACCATAAACAATCAGGTTGGAAACTGACGGGCTCACAAAAAGATAACATCAACCTCCTTAAATGGTTGAGAAAAGTCGTTGCCCTCTCTACAGCCAGAAGAGGTCCTCTACTAAAGAACCTATTTGTGACCACATCAGCAGAAACAAAACCGGCAACGCAAACGATAATAGGGGGATGGATCAAAGCAGTCCTCAGAGAAACTGGAGTCCACGCAACCTCGGGAAGTGTACGCTCGGCTGTAGCCTCCTTAAACTGGTTGGAAGACTACCCCATAGAGGAGATTCTTGCTAGAGGGAATTGGAAGTCCGAGCACACCTTCCGGAAGTTCTACCAGAAGGAGATAGCGCACTCCAGAAGCGAGCACCTCCAGCACTCAATGGCTCCATTCTTTACTCCAGTGTAAATAGCATCACATATAACGCTAAGTTTTCAGATCACCAGGTGAGAGCAAACACATCTCATAATGGATTCCAGGCATCGATACGGAACACAAAATAGAATAATTTTACCTACCAATAAAATTTATATTTTGTTTCCATCGATGCCTGGAATCCAGGTAATCCCTACCTGGTGCATTACGAGTCATATGACAAACAATAACAACACGTGATCTGAGATGCGCGTCACTAGTGTTGCCAGCAGAGAGAAAATGTGGCAAGTCGAATAAAAAAAAGGGCAAATATAGGGAATAAACACGCGCGAAACTGAAACTATAAGGGCGAAAGAGCTAGCTCTCTCTCATAATGGATTCCAGGCATCGATGGAAACAAAATATAAATTTTATTGGTAGGTAAAATTATTCTATTATCTTGTGATAGTCCTGCGGATTTACATACTCGGCATTGACTTTATTATTTGCTTTTTTTGCAGAAAGTAACCTTTTATTTATGTGCGGTTTTTTTTACTTATTGCTAACTTCATACCGATGCTCATTGGGTCAGTAAACACGCGCCACCGTTTGCATCCTACGCTGCAAATTAAAACTGCTTGTGTTAATTATAGTAGGGGAGGCATTGACGCTAAATGGGTAGTTACTCGAGCGTCGTGGGGACCTATTGGATTGCAAAGATTAGATGCTAAAAAGAAAAAAAGTTTATATGATGTATGTCATTCCAGTGGTGGGGAGAGCGAGTATAAATTTTCAAACATGTAAAAAAAAATCGTCACCATGACATACTCGAGCTCGTCAGATTTTAATAGCGTATACGCCCTACGTGTTTCTGGTAATAGGGAGATATTAATCTGACGACTTGAGTGGTGGGGGTGGCCGTATGAAGAGGTAGAAAATTGAAAAAAAAATAGATTTATTCGAGCGTGTCAGATTAAGGTAATGTGAGTTAATTACATGCAGAAAAGTTTACATTCCAATAATCTGACGCTTTGGACGTAACCTAAGCTCATGGCTGATTATTAAAGATGTAAAAAAAAATCGTGACCTTGACTTACTCGAGCTCGTCAGATTTTTATACAGAAGGTTCAGCGTGATGTCCTTGTTGTGCTGACCAATAATCTGACGATTATGTGGAGGGATTTTCTTAATCTGACGGTTTAAAAAAAAAAAAGATTTTTTCGTTGTTTTTATTACTGAATAGAACAATGAACAAAAAATAAATACCATGAACAAAAAATAATATTTTGTATTTCACTTATTAAACTTCTTTACAAAATTAATTAACCAAAGCGTTGTAAATCTACGAATGCGAACGCGCGACCCAACGATTAATTAGGCTCTGGCTGCGACCATTGACGTAATGGCTGCGACAGAATATATCTACCTAGAGAACAAGCGCCCTTGAAGGGAACCGAAGCGCGGAGGGGGAAATACAAAGTTTAGCCACTTCGGCATGTGGAAATCGTCAGATTATATTATTTCCATGATCCTTACATTATTTCCTTCAAAATAAAAAAAAAATTAACCGCGCTCGAGTAAATCCACGTGACGTTTTTTTTTTGCAACTTTGTGACTCGCTAACTTTCTTACGTTACGTTCAAATCGTCAGATTATTGAAATGTAAACTTTTCTGCATGTAATTAACTCACATTACCTTAATCTGACACGCTCGAGTAACTACAGGGATCGATTTTTTTTTACTAATCTGATCGGTTGTCCTAGCCGCACCCACCAATATTATGGGTTCATGTATGTTTTTTTTTTTTTTTTTTTTTTAGGAGAAAATACAGATACAGACGTCAATTGACAAGAATATACAAAACAATTAATAGAGAATTCGCCTGCATCCAAACTATTTCTCACGAATTAACATTGACAGCAGATGAAAACATATACAAATATTTTTACCGTTAAATACGGAAAAGACGTATGTATATACATAAGTAAATATTATTTTACAGAGAGATGAAAAAAGAATGCGCAATATCCTTATAAAAGTTTACAAATTGTTTTTGGAAAAATTTTGATGGTAAGACCAAATATATATATAGATAAAAAATAATGTCACAGAAATTTAAAAAAAGAAAGGTAGTTAAAATTATAAACCAAGCAATGTCTAAGGTATTGTACTTTGTAGGAAAACGGCCTTCAATTTTCTACTAAAAGTACTGCGTGTATCAAAAAATAAGTCAGAATCCTTGATGTTTTGATTTTGATTAAACGATTCGCACATTCTTCTGATTGGATCCCTGACACCAGCATTTGTACGCGTCCGGCTAATGTGGAATAAGTCGTTAAGCCTTGTTACTCTGGGTGGTATTTTGAAGTTTATTAGTTTCAGTAGGTCAGGACAGTCGATAAAGTTATTGCAGATTTTATAAAGCGTCATGAGGTCAAGGTATGTTCGCCGGTTAGTTAGAGTGGTGACGTTATAATTCGAGAGCATATTTATGTACCCCCGTTTAGGTGCGCTCATTCTGAAATTGAGGTATTGCAGAAATTTCTTTTGAATACTTTCAATGTTGACTTTATAGACACCGTAAAGTGGTGTCCATATGGAGGTGCAGTATTCAAGTTGAGAACGGACCAGCGTGTAGTAAAGTAGAAGATAAGTTTCAGGTTTTCGAAATTCGCGGCTGTTTCTGATGACAAATCCTAGCATGCGGTAAGCTTTATTCACAATGTTCTCAATGTGCGCATCGAAATGGAGTTTAGAATCAAAAAGTACGCCTAGATCTTTTATACAGTAAACGCGCTCGAGTAAATAGTTACCAATACAATAATTGTGTATAATAGCGTTGTGATTTTTAGTGAAGCTTATTTGTTTACATTTGTTGTAACTTAGGTAAATTTTGTTTTCATTGCAAAATGCTTCGAACCTTACTAAGTCGCTTTGGATGAGCAGACAATCGTTTAAATTCCTAACAATGGCAAATATTTTTATATCATCGGCGTACAAAAGAAATAAACAATGCATGAAACATTTAGTAACAGTGTTAATAAAAAGTATAAATAACAGTGGACCCAGGATTGACCCCTGTGGTACGCCAGAGGTAACTGGTTCCCACGTAGAAGTATGTCCTCGTAATGATACAGCTTGCTGTCTTTTTGTCAAATATGAGACAAACCAACGTAATAAGTTTCCCCTAATTCCGTTGAACATTATTTTTTTAATAAGAATAAGGTGGTCAACCTTGTCGAAAGCTTTTTTGAAATCGCAGTATATTGCATCTACCTGGTGGCCTCGATCCATGCTAGTGAATAAGAAATTTGAGTAAATTAGTAAATTACTCATGGTAGATTTGCCTTTTACAAACCCGTGTTGTTGTTCTGTAATTTTGGCGGCAAGCTGGGGATATATATTATCATGGACAAGTCTTTCCAAGAGTTTAGGGATCGCCGAGAGAATAGATATTGGCCTATAGTTTTCGACTTTTTGACGTGAGTCACCCTTATGGACTGGTATAATATAAGCCAACTTCCACCTATCAGGGAAAACCCCGTCACTCAGGCATTTATTAAATATTATGGTAAGTGGAACATACAATGACGACGCAGCAGATCTGAGGAAAAATGCCGGTATTCCATCGTGACCCGCACCTTTGTTTATATCTAACGCCTTTAAACTTGATTGCACTTCTTGTTCCGTTAGTTCAATGGTGTGAATGTGCGTAAGTCCAGAGTCCCGAACGGCCTCAAGTTGGTCAATGTTAATTGAGTCATTGATAGAGGAGGGTTCAAATGTTGACTTGAAGAACTCAGAGAACATATTACAGATTTCTTGGGCATCATTAGATTTGCGCCCTTCGAAGGACATAGTAGCAGGATATCCATCAGATGATTTTAATGAGGATATGTATGACCAAAAGCATTTAATATTATTTTGCAATGAACTTTCGATGTTTTCAAAAAATAACTTTCGAGATTCACTAGCCAATTTTTTGTATGTAGCACGTAAGAAGGAAAATTTACGATAGTCAGAAAGACCTTTATATGTCTTCCATTTGAGCCAAACTTTATCTTTTTTCCGTGATAAGCTAATAAGTTCGGGAGTAAACCATATGGGGAATTTGTCATTTCGTCTGGCCAATACTGGAATAAACTCATCAATTATATTGTTTATTATTACATAGAATCGGTCTACTGCTTCTTCTGCTGATAAATTCGCGATTTCAGACTTCCAATCAATACAATTAATGTCATTATTAATTTGAGTATAATCAGCTTTCCTGAAATTGTGCCTACGCTCTTTGTTGTTTTTAATTTTTGGTTGAATCGCGGATGATATTTCAAATTCCAGGGCTGGATGGTGTCTGTCCTCTGAAAGGAGAGGGTCGTCGCTATGTGTAACTTTTGTTTCGCGACTGTAAAATATAAGGTCTAAGAATTTATCGTTGTGGTTAGGTATACAATTATATTGAAATAAGCTCATCAATGCCATTGTTTGAAGAAAAGTTTGCGATGCAGCCGTGTTTGAGGAGGCAATACCATGATTGCAGCCTTCGGAAAATGTCCATGTAAGAGTAGGTAGATTCAGATCTCCAAGAACACAAAACGTATTATTTGGTTCTGATGAAAAGACGGATTCCAGGTTTTTGGAGAAAATATCATAAAGCATTATTGGCGAGACAGGAGGTATATATACAGCACATATGGTGAGATTTAGAGACCTTAACGGAATTGATATAAAGATTTGCTCAATTTGATTTTTTTCCCAATCGTCGAGACGGGAAGCTGCGAGTTCCTTGCGCACTGCCACTAACACACCACCTCCGTCCATCTTACCGGTAATTATACGGTTCCTATCTCGTCGGAATACCGTGTAACGCGAATCTATGAATTCGGCCGTGTTTACACTTGCTACAAGCCACGTTTCAACTAGAACTATAACATCATAGTTATTCGATGAAATATTAATAAGAAGCTCCTGAGTTTTGGTTTTAATACCACCACAGTTCTGGTAATAAACAGATATAGATGATGAGGTCATTTTTTTAGAGTAAGAGTGTTATTCGACTTATTCCACATTTGCGGGAGTGATAAATTAATTAGGACGTATGATGCAACAAAATTATATATAAAACATTGATTACTTAGTGTAAAATATGAATGAATATGCAGGAAATATGATAGTGCTATATGATTATGGAGGTATTGCGCTATAAACAAATATATTGAGTAATTTTGCAAGAAAAAAATTAATGACCAAGAGTGCAGGATAGTGATAGAAAGCTGGCATCGATGGCAGCAGTAACAAGTTTGTTCTAGCAGTCACATATTTTGTTGACCATGAGTGCTGATTTTTTTAAGGTCTCCCTCGCAACGAATGGTGACGACTCGAGAGAGATCATTCCTCTTCGCCAGGATACTGCCATTCCTCACCCATATGTATTTATAGCCGTTTTCTTTTCCGGTGGCACGTGTTTTGGCAAAGAGTATTTTATTTTTTAGTGTCAGGTGCTCATTTACGTAGAAATTAGTGGTGGGAGCTCCAAGTCCTAGTTGGTCCGTTGTGAGGCCGCGGCGAGTCCTTACCGCAGCGATGACATCATCACGGAGACGCTTTGTCGTGAGATGGACGACTATGTTGCGTGGACGGTTGGAGGGAGACGAGTGGCCGCGAGCGACGCGGTGCACCGACACCACAGCGCTACTAGGAAGTGGCACGTTGATAGTTGATCCCATTCTCTCCATTAGGGTGAACAGATTTTCACCTTTCACCTCGGGAATGCCGTGGACATCTAAATTACACACTCTGCTACGCTGCTCCATGTCATCTTGAGCATCTCTGAGAGATTGGATTTCTTGTCGGAGGCTGGCATTTTCTTCCTGAAGAACAGTCACACACCCCATGTTTTTGGTGTACTGGTCCTTCCACTCATTTGATAAAGTGTCCAATTTTTGATGAATAGCATCAATGGCATTCTTACTCTCAGTACGCATTGTTTCGAGTTTTGACTCAAAGAAGTTGATAAGGGAGTCGGTGTCAATGTTTATCATTGACTGGTGCGTTGCCGACGGTGATTCCATAGTGCCAGATGCGGTCAATAGAGGCGATGATAGTGTTTTCTTCACACTGCAAGTCTTGCTGCGAGATTTAGACATTTAGGTTATTTATTATATATATATATATTTTTTTTTTTTTTAAATTTGGGATTTATGGTTTTGCTCCCCTGAAAAGTTTGTTAACTTCAAGTAGGTACCTATATAGGCAAACTCGAGACAGTAAGGTTGACAATGTGGGTAGTAGTTTTAATTTAACAGATATTTACACAGATTCACTTTTAATTTTATTTTGTTTTAGCTTTTGAAACACTATAAACACATATATTATTAAGATGTAAGTCAAGTTAGATTAGTGGCCAATTTAAGCCCCGTTTTAGTATAGTTTTCACTGCTTAGAGCATAAAATTCACTGTTTTTTGTTAATTTGTGTGGAACGAATATTTAATGTGCTTGCTGTGTCACTGTTGTTATTGTTGAATGAAAAGTTGGTAGTCCATAACAATTGTTGGTAGTCCATAACAAGGTCGTGAGGTATCTCCCCTTAGTTAATATGACGCGCTTGAGTAAATCCCAAAATCCCTGCTTCGCCTCCCCTACTATTATTGTGATATTAATTAATATCCGAAGGTTGAGTCTTTTAAAATAAATACCTTCTCTTCTTTGGCACTAATCCTCTAATACTAATACAGTGAAACCCTCTTAAGAAGTTCTCTCTTAAGATGTTTCGTGGCTTAAGAAGTTTGGTTTTTTCGGTCCCTCGGCCCAAAATTGGCCCAATTTTTCCCACATATAAGGTTTTCCTGCTTAAGAAGTTTGTTTTTTCCGGTCCCTTGGAAAACTTCTTAAGAGGGTTTCACTGTATATATAATATCAAAAGAAATGAACCATAGTGTAAAATAGCAAATAATTTATGATTTCTGAAGTTTTTTAATGCAGTGTCCCCGCTTGCAAAGTCGTATCTTCCAAGCGTAAGCTTTAATATAAATGTGTTTATCGGATAACGAGTTTGCCAGGTGAATATATCTGTATCTGTTTGCAAATGATAAAATTAGATAGAGCCTAAGAACCCATAGTAAATTGTAGTGCCCATGAGGTGATTTCACACAAAAACATCACTCTACAAAATATCCCTTTATCATTACATATTATTATTATTATTCTTCTCTATAAATAAGTAAGATACGTGCATTTATATAAATTACATACATTACTTTTTTGATGAAATCGGTGAACCACCAAAAATTTAAGGCACCGGCCGCGCCTGGTCACAATGCGAGCACTTCTTTACTAGATAGTGTCATACCCAAAAGACAATAATTTTTAATTACTGCTTTTCATTGACTGTGTCCATGTGACAAAAGGCATGAGTCGCATCACAAACCGCAAGTGTCCGTCAGTGTTTTATCCCTAGAAGCCCAATCTAGGTCATTTTTACCTATACGCAAACAAATATCTGCTTTCTCTTTCGCACACTTCTTTCAATTGCCCTGATTGATCGAACCCAACTTAGTACCCACCAAGAGACAGCGATGTTGCCTCGGTAAGTCCCTTCATATCGGAGTTATCGTACTGTTTTAGGTCAATTTGACCTATGTTTAGGCTTTTTGTAATTTGATGATGTGTGAAAAGTGTTTATAAAGAAAAAATAATTATATAAAACTGTTTAATTGTTATAAAACATTATATTGGTTAGTAGAAAAAATAAGATTTTGTTTAGTTTTTTTTTTTAAATATTTTTAGTTTAAAAGAAGTAAACCGAAAGGATCTCATTTTGTACCAAATTTTTGTATTAATTAGTAATAGTTCTATTATGCGTTTTTCATTTCTAAATAGCTAATACAAATAAATAATGATAAAAAATAATAAATTACATAGAATAAACTATGTTACCAGTGCATTTATTCATGTAGGTAAATTTGACCTGTGATTGGGCTTTTTAGATAGCAAAATATGATTGGGCCTCTAGGGTTAAAGATGAATAATTTAGCTTACTTGTCACTTTCCTCGGGTGATCTCTCTTCCTCTTCTGCCTTGGACCATTTTCCTTTCTGCTGTGCAGCTTCCATCTCCTGCTCCAAATCTCTCTCAACATTGGATAATTCTGGAGAAACGTCTGTCAGTTGCTTCTGCAGCTCGATTCCGCACTTCTTCTGGTATGCTTCGAGCACCAACGATTTCTAAAACAAAAATATGTCTTTTTGATTAGTCAATAAGAGAAGAACATAACAGTTTATTTATTTATTTGTTTATTAAGACATACACAGTACATTATAATACAGATTATAAGGTATGTTAAATTAAATTATTACATGGTTATGTACCTATTACATAAGTCCTTAGAATGTCATTTGATAATTACGCCTGAGATATGAACCGGTCTTAAAACTTAATTATTGAATGAATGAAGTAATAATAATAAAAAGGAAGAAAAGAGGAGGGGGGGGGGGGGGGGGGAGATAAGGAGACATTTTGAAATCAAGAATTATATGCTCACTAATTGTAATTGACTGATTAAAGTTTAATGAAAAGTTAAGTGTAAGTAATTTTAAAACAATTATATCACACCAAGAAATTTAATAAATTAGTTTTGTATGTTTGCAAGGAATCATGAAAAATGTCTAAGTGTAGTAATTTTTCATAGTGGTTATAAGTTATGATTGCGCGAGTAATTGGTGAGTTACTCGCTGCATTAGTGTTATTGGATTCTATATGAAAAAGAGAAGTGTTTATTACATTTATTTTGTTTATTACACTTATGAATACTTTAATTAATAAATAAATAAAATGTGTGTGATTAACCCTTGGATTGCCGCGACCTAGTACTCCTTATGCGGGATTTACACTCGTTGATTCTTGCCAGTTATTTGTTTCGATAGGCCGTAGGTAAATGAAATCGAAAGCGCCAAAGTTGACTAGCTTTCGACTTTTGCCATGTGGCGACTCATCATAATATAAATCCCCCATTAGTGCGCCAGAGGTAAAATGCCAATCGCCCGTTGTAAACAGGCTGAATAACTTACTTGTTTTTGCAAAATGATGGTTTTGTAAATTATACCATCTTACCATGTATGTAATGTGTTTATATACGTATAAAAATTGCTTCCATGACAACTAGATTCAACTTCAACACAACCCATAAAAAAAGCCCATAACCTAACCCAGAGTCGGAATTAGTGGCTCGCGAGCTTTTACGTAGACGTCTGCGGCTCTTCAGACATCAACTGCAATTTCACCTCTACTCAACCAGCCTTGTGAGATGGAGCCGCCGAACGAACTTTGACTCGATAAGCATTAGTGTTACCAACTCAGAAGTGTGACATTAAAGTAAGAATGTAGATAACACAAAGCAAATTCGTTCCACCACATTTACCACAGTACGATTACACCCCCCACCCCGTTATAATATGGCTCTCCTGTTTCTTTAACAAATTGGCTCTATACACTAACTGCGACCCATGACCTAGCCTAACATAATCTATTTTACCAATTTTTAATATATTTTTTTCATCACTTTTAATGACTTTTTAAAGGAGGTGTTGAGTTGAATTCACTCTGAGTTGCCCGGTTACCATAAAAATTGTATATATCTATCCTATAATTGTACATATTGGACCTACGCAATTTTCCCAGGATAGCTACTTATATTCAGTGTTTTATTTCTAATGTTAAAAAGAAATATAATGAAGTCATGTGAAAATATTCTTGAGCTTCATTTTATTTTGCGATGAAGAGAAAATAAATATGTTTCCAAGAGACGAAATAACAAGTGAGAATAATATTAAGATACATTTATTTCCTTGCCAAGTGAATAAAATATGTATAACTAGTAGGATTTTCTAAGGTTCAAAATACTATAAAAAGGAGGCAAGTACAGCTAGCAAATTCACAGCGGATTTGCCGGCACACGACGGGTACAGACATCAGATTTCTTGGCACAATAGTGGTTAAAAAGGTAATAACAAACCTTATATTCTGGAAATAGGTTATCATATGTTGCTGGATCGGCAAGTGATTGTCCTGTCTTTTCATTTGTAGCTGAGGCCTGTTCTCTCCACTTTTGTACTACTTCTGATATGCGGGAAGGCAGGTAAGATCTGAAACAGACAAATCATAATAAGAATGATAAGCAAATTATTTTGATTCGTCTTCGATTGTATGGTAAGTGTCAAAGATAGGCATCAGCCAGTCCTTGGCCTAAGGCGTCGCACAAAACGTAAGATGAGCGATTTAAATTTTTTTTTTATGTTTGCATGCATAATTTTTATATTTCAAATAATATATGTTTTTTTCGAATTACAAAATTTGAAAGCATATATCAATCAAAAAAATCAAAGCATTATCTCAACAGTTTTTAGTTTTCGGATGCGTTCAGAAATATTCCATTTGTTTGGATTTTTTTTGTAAAGCGGATTATATTTTGACCCTCTGCCAAAATATGGCCGAGGCCCAAGGGGTTAAAATAAAATAAAGGTGCAGAGATTAATTTGATGTATGTTTGTATACCTGGCAAAGAAGGCAGCCAAGGGCAGGCTGTCCCCATTGACCAGAAGGTCAAGGCAGCCGTCGAGGTCTCCCAGCAGGAACTTCATGAGGAACTTCATATTTGCACCTCCTTCCTTTGTAGTGCCGCCCGCCATGTCCTTCAAAAGCTCTTCATTACCTGTAATGGATGGGAAAGATATAAAATTAGTCGGCATACAGATGTGCAAAACTCTAAATCGAAACATCGTCATTCAATATTGATTATTGCAAAACACCGTCCAAATACGGTATGAATACCTGAACTTATTGACGAACATGGGGTGTAATGATTCTAATACTGAGTATGGGAATACATGGACTGCTACAAGCAGTAGATATTCAACATGCACAAAGGACCGTGGTAGTTTACCTGAGCTTGTCGCCAGAGTCAGCAAACCCGTGTCATCACCAGCCTGGCGGAAGCAGTGGTTGGCCAGCTTGAGGTCCGACTGCTGCATGGCGAGGTCTGCGAGGCGCAGCCACCGCTGGGGTCCGTCAGCCAGGGCTACCGCCTCCGCTGAGTCTCCCAGCTGCAGGGCCAGCTCGAATCGGTGCTCGGGGTCTGTCGACACGGCGAGCGCTTGTTGCTTGAAACCCTGTGTCGATGGAAAGAGCAAATTAGTATATGATCGACAAACTAAAGTGGTTGAACATTAGTTCAAACCCCGAGGGAGCCTGCCTGAGCCTGTTAATAGATCCGTTGTGGCCCTCTCTCTTTTTCACAATCGAACAGTATTAATAGACCAGAGACTGTACGGTTAAAATTTAAGAATCCGGTTAAGAATGCAACTCTGATGCCGCGCCGTACGCAAAACCATCTTCGTACTTGAAGTTTGTTAAAAAGTTATTTTTGTAATAGAACCAAATTCAAGTTAGTAGCCAATAATGCCAAAGGATGGCGCCACTTACGTTAACAGATCACACGAGGACCCAGCGCTGGCAGGTATAAGTTCTACGGATTTGTAATTTTGCGAATCTCTCTGGATATGGAGAGATTAACGGTAGTATGATTATTATTTTAACTGACAGTTGCAAATAATAGTACCACACGGCTATAAATTACACATGACGTCATTGCCTGTCGCGGTTACTTTGTCCCGGTGACTAGCTATCACTGGATCACAGTGGATCTGAGGAACTGGCTATTTTTGGAACCAGTTCCTATCGGATTTATAAAATGGTCACCAAGACTCAAACTGGGCGAAGCTGAACCAAAAGCCCCCCGAGGGCCTAGCAGCTAAAACCTGTGGAGCAGATTTTTAACTGCTAGTTTCAATAATTAACGGTTTAAACGTACCTGCTTTTCGAGGAAGTGAGCCACTCTGGTTCTGTGCTCCTTGGGCACGGTTGGTAAAACTCTGTCTGCCGTCTCGAAATCTCCTCTCATGACGGCCGTCTGATACTCTAATACTGATAGCAACAGTGAATATGACACCACATTCAGTTCTTTATCTCCCACATATAACCTGAAAAGTGAAAAAGAGTAAATAAATTTTTAAACTTATATTTGATGATACCTGAGAAGAACCTACTACCACACTAGTATGTACAACTAGAGGAAAAATATCACTACTCGGTTGGGCAACATTGTGTGGTAGATTAAAAAGAGAGGAGTAAGGAAAAAGACAATGTGCGCCATTTTCTATAAGAGCAAATCGGAGAAATGACTGTTTCTTATTCTGTCAATATCAACTGTTTCCTCTCTGGATTTAACACTAGTGCAAATGTTTTTTAATATAATGTAGATATCAACCTCTGGCATGTTGTACGTTTTGTTTTTTTTTATAAGGACCCTCCGAAAATAGTTAAAATTGCCTGGTTTGAACACCACCAAAAGACGTTCAGTATACAATCTAAACAACGTATTTAAAAAAAAAAGCAAAAGGTACAGAGATAGAATATTTTCTTCTAATACAATAGGTAAAAAAAAATCTTAGAAATCGGTCCAGTTTTGGAGGAGACAAATGGGGTGTTCGGGTATAACTGATAAATAGTATCCTATTTCATATTCCCCACATTTCATACTGTCTGACCTACCTACAAAAATATTACCTACCCATTCACCCAGTCACCGGGAGAAGAATTGTCCCGAACTTTTAGTACAATTTCTACCGCGCTACAAGACGTACATGGTCTCATGCAACGGGCAAGAGTTTTCATGGTGATAACGGGCAAAGCAGTTTTTTATGTTGTGCGATTTGTGCAACATCCAGAGGGAGCAAGAGAAGATACCAGTTCATAAGGTAGGACTTTCATTATTCTGGTGGCATCCTCTCCAAGTTCATTTTCCGTTCCCTATTTTCTTCCAGAGCTCGCACAAAATTCACGTGGCCCAAAATCGCCATAAGTTTTCATGAGCTATCAACAGAAACATGGGGAATACATTGAATTTGATAATTTTATTCAGGTACTATCTGCCTGATGTGCAGTTATCCCTTTCAGAATTCAGGTGGTGTTAAAGCGGCAGTGACAGCAACAGTTTGGTAAAAATATTAATTAATTAGTAATTTCTATTATGTATTCAAGTTTGGTAAAATATCTATTATTCAAATAATAATTCGAGTTTCCTCTTAAGATGTTTCACGTTAAAGGAGTATTGTTTATCCATTGGAGAGTTCTGTGTAATCAATTTCAGCCCTTGACCCCTTGGAAATTTTTAAGCCTTCGGTTTGGAAATTTCCCACTCTCTTTCTAAAAATAATTCCTCAGAATTTTAATTTGGAGGCATAAAAACTGCTTATAGTCTCAGCGCCATTGAATGCACCCATATTTGAACGTTCATCCCATATTTTTAGGATTCTTAAAAAAATTATCAAAAAATTGTTAAACTTATAAACGCTTGAAATCTGCACATTATTTACTTCATTGCCTTTTGCGGTACCTATTTGGAAAATATTAAATATTATGACTTCTGTGTTGTCTATGGCCTGGTTGATAATCACAGATATAAATTTAAATTTTCAAGTTGCATTTTTTAATATGTAAACACATGATCAATCAATCAATGATTTGTAAGAAAATATATTTCGATAATTTTGATTCGCGGAACGTCAATTACAAATAACTCAGAGAGACATCTCTTATTAAAGTGTGAAACTACTAAGTTAGCTTTGTGATTAATCGAAGATTCCAACATGCGGGAACTTTTGAAATAATTCCAATAAATGTCTTAGAATTGACCACATTTTGGCCAGTGGACACTCACAGGTGATTGCAAATTGGCTGAAATGTGGCCAAAAACGATCCAGTGGTTATACAAGAGTTTTACTGTAGGTTAATTATGTTGAGTTAAAACTATAACTGTTAAATGTGTAACCTGTTTTCCTTGGGCACGTATCCTAGCAGATACATAGTGTGGTCAAGGTGAGCAATGGTCACCGTCTCTCCTCCCACATAGTAGTTGATGCGGTTCACAGAATTAGTGTAAATGAAACAGTCGCCCACCCACAGGCCCGTCTTCACACTCTCGTTCACCTCTCCTAACACCTTGGGCCAAAATTTATAGGATTAGATTTTACACTATTGATTAGGAGAGTATAGCCACACCGTAAAAAAATATGTATAAAGGAGTATTGAAGCACATGCAGCGGTGTTTGCAGAAATCGTCCAATTAATAATATTAATTTTTAATAATAATATAAAATATTTTTTTCATTATTAATATCGGATTGGGTTGTTTTGATATTATTACAGGTTCTTGAACAAAGATGAATTTTTTGTAATACAATTTGAAGAAAATTGTATGTGTAGCCTCTCAAAGTGGAGTTTTCTTCTTTTTATATCTCTTACAAATCCATAATATTTACTAACCTCAAATGCATCTTCAATTCCATCGTCTGTGACTTGTGTGTTGTTTTCTTTAGCTTGTGCCACAACTGAAGCGTCGTACTTCAGAATAAAGTAAGAATCTTCTGTGGCGAGGCAGACCAGGGTCCCATTTTCTGTCCAGTAAACATGCTTTGGTTGAATTTCAATTCTAGAAACAAAAAAATGCACATAAAAATTTAATTTTGAAATCTTCAGAATCAGTACCTAAATAAATATGATGCATCAATCACAATATTATATATATATATATTGAAACTAGCTTAAGAAGTTCCCACTTAATAAATTTTCAGGTTAAGAAGTTTTGTTTTTCCATCCCTAGAAATACAAAAAACTGAAAAAAGGTGCAGAGCAGTGGCAGTTCGTGGTCTAAATCATTGGGAGTTCAACATTGAAGCGACTTAAAAAAGGAAATAAAATTGACTTTTTGTGAGCAGATTCTCTTCTTCATAGAATATTATTGAGTCATGTCATTTTAAAAGACTGAAAATCTAGAAGACCACTTATAAAACAATTATTTGTTTATGAAGTATGAAAATAATCATAAAAAATAACAATATGTGCCTACTACACTAGCAAATTGAAATAACATGTCCACCATTGACTAATAAATTTGTGACTTGAGAATATGTATGTATAATAAGTTGGCATTGAATAAAGTAATGTTAAAAACGAAAATAACACTTTATTTAGAATCAGTGAACCAAACAATTGTTGAAATGCAGAAACAACTAAATAAAATGTGCAATCATTACTTGATAACAATAAAGCTAAGTAACTACTGTTTATATGTATATTGTTTTTTGTTATTAACTTTTGTACTAATGTTACTTTTAAAATATTGTAAGATGTACTTTTTTCTTGTTTGTTATAAATCTTAAAATTTTTTGTAAAATAAAGATATTATTATTATTATTATTATTATTATTAAATACATAATGAGATGCGTAACATTATTATAAAGGTGAATAAATTTGCATAAGCCCATAGACTCAGAGCAGATATAATGTCACCCGAATTCGTTCGGTAATGTTCCGTTCCGAGTCCAACAACGCAATAGCAGCACACGCAAATAACAAATTTTGGCCTTTAGATACCTACTAGCTCCATTCGGACTGGACTTTATGTTGTATACCACAGGTTTTTTTAGCTTCCTTCTGTATTCTGGAACCTGATTGGTGGATTTTTTAACTTATTTTTTTAATAGCAAGATGATCATTATATTATTATAATTATAGTATTATTTTTATGGAGTAGTGGCTCGCTGTTTACACTGTAGTGATATTATAATCCAAGTGAGTCTTGTTTGCCGTAGTTTTTCTTTGGAGGTTCGCTGCACATCCGCACATTAGAGAAAACCGCCATTTTTATTTATTTTTTCTTTTCTTTATTCATCGTATAACTTTTTATTAGTGATGCAACGGAAGTGTCTTAACGGAAGCAGAAGCGGAAACGGATGTCAAAAGTAAATCTTAGCGGAAGCGGAACCGGAAGCGGAAGTGTTAATACTAAGAAGAAAATGCGCAATCTTATTTTTTAAGATTTTTTTAATTAAATTTGTATTTAGTACTTTAATTTTAGTACTCGAAATTAAACAGAGATAAATTACTTTTTATTAAATATAATTTAATTTATTTTTATATTTAATAAAAAGTAATTTGGCTGATTTTACACCTTTGGGTCTGTTTCGGTGTTCTTCATATATTAAAACAGCTCCACTAAATAATTGCTCACTGGCTACACCGCTGGGGTACTGGGGTAGCTGATAAGTATTGGCGAACTATTGGCAACAGTTGGGGGTATTTGTGCGCATTTACTTTCCACCACATAAGGGGATCCTCATGGAGAGGTAGTCTCTTCTCTTTCTTGTACTCCCGAAGGTGTGACTGTATCTCTAAAACAAAATTGTCACCATCGTCAGTTGTAGAAGAGTTCTCCTCCTGGTTTTCATTTACACTTAACATCGATTCCAATATTTGTAATGATGATGATGATTTTGAAGTAGAAAGCTGCACTTCGATATCTTCAATCGCAAATTATTCTTCGTTTAGAGTTCTGTTATAAAGTTTGCGGAACCAGAAGCGGAAGCGGAAGCAGAGTTCTGTTGCAACACTACTTTTTATACAGTTTTTACAGGTGATTCGACTACCCCCACTACTAGGCACATGCCCGTATTATGATTCAGAGTAATGAGTAGAAAACATGTGCCAGTGTAATAAATGCTAATCAGAGTATAAAATACTAAATCAAAGACATACCTTCTTATAAGATCCAGTGTTTCCCAGTCGTAGAATGAGAACGCCATTCCACTGATAGATTTGACTCCGAGCATATAGCCCCCAAATATACCTTAAAAAAATACGAGCAGTTAGAAAAGGCCACATATCGTGGAAAAAATTATTACAATGTGTAACTGGGGCAACTGGGTTCAAAATGCTGTGATTAGATAGTTCTATTTCTTCTTTTGGTGCTCTATCATCTAGAAGACTGGCTATCATAAGTTAAAAAATCTATTTGGTAGAGATCTTTTTATACAGAAAAAAACAAATTACAAATGAAATTTTTAAGTTAATGAAATGTCTTTGCCTTTTACATTTAAGGTTTTACCGTGATATTGGGATGGCGAAGTAATAGTAAACAGTAATAACACAACGTATTATCTCAGATGACAGGAAGAGAGACCGTTGCACGCTCTTTTCTTACATTTTTGTCCTCTTTCACGCAGTCTCTCTCATAATTGTGAAATGTATTGGGATGGCGGAATACATAATCCAGTGAAACCCTCTTGAGAAGTTTTCATTCTTAAGTAGTTTGGTTTTTCCGGTCCCTTGAAGACTAAATGGCCCATTTCATCCCACATATAAGGTTTTATCGCTTAAAAAGATGGTTGCACTGGAGTTGATAAGTTATTACTAACACATTCGGATGGCAGGTGATGATGAAGAGCGACCGGACAACCTTGCTAACTCTTATATACCTACATTCTTGTCCTTATTTCATGCTGTCTCTTTCATGCAAGCCGTCAGTCGCACAATCATAACAGTTAATTATATAGCGATTTCCCCCGGTAATCGGAAAGAACAGTAATGTAACACAGAACCTGGTAAAATAATAGGTTAGATTAGATTGTTTTTTTTTCTTCCCTTCACTTTTTATTCAGTGTTCTGTTTGGTCATTGAATCATTTTCTCCCGTACCTTCTGCTCCATAATCCGGCTTGAAGCTCTTCCTCTCCTTGAAGTTCTTGAACACCTTGATGGTGCTGGAGGACTCGAGCGTGGCATACTCGGAGCTGTCGCTGGCCCAGACAAACTCCTGCGCAGTGCCGAATGCCTTGTTGCGGAGGGCCATGGCCGTGTAGATGATGTACTCGCCGTCGCCGCTGACCACCACGAAGCGGCCGTTGGGGTTGTGGGCGATGGTCTGCGGGAATATTTCGCAGGAGCCCATGTCCTTCACAACCACCGGGAGACGCTCACCGTCTTTCACCTCGGTGTCTGAAATTAAACAGAATCAATAAATATTTTCAAGGAATAGTAGAGCCAATTTCGATAGTGTGCATTCTGGGAAGTGATCTTTCATTAACCTTTACAACACTGGCCTTTTCAATGCAATCTATCTCATCACGCAGTATGTTTTGACATAATGTATGGGTTTTAGTGAAACTTCAGGGATCACATATGTATGCATCGGCATACAGAAGGATAGCCGCCAATGAATCACATATGCGACAGCCGCTTAGATAAAGTTAAATACAATAACTTCGTTTGAAGGCAATTTGTTTTAACCCCTGGTCAGCCAGGGAAGGCCAGCAAAAAGCACCACTTTTCAATTTTGAAATGAATGTTTTGTGGATTAATTTTGAGCTATTGCATATTTTATTGACTGAAACACGTTCCTAGAACAATAAACTATCTACCAAAACAACATTACTTGCGTTAATTACGTAAATTGATAGGTTTTACGATGTTTTAGTCGAGTAAGACGCATAAATTATGACGCGGCACCAGGCGGCAGAAATGACATTTCGTGTCCAGCGATTCTGACACTGTCCTTTACAAATTTTGTACATAGAAGGGTCAAAATCGTAGATAAAGGAATTTTGCCCGCGCATGCGCAAGAACTGCGCACATCCCCGCGCTCGCTGAAAGTTAAATATAAATTATTTGGAGTGACTAGTTGCATTGCAGGTTTCGCTATGGTAAAGGCCGATAATAGAGCAAAACGATTCTGACCGTGTTCTTCATACACTTTCTTTATACATCAGGGTCAAAATCGCGTGTAAAATCTCATGACACACCGGAGCATGAGCGGCAATCGCCAGGTTAAGTCAAAAGAAAGAATTAAATAACTAACCATCATGCCACTTTTCCACAGGGGTGGGCAGAGAGACGGACCGTCAAACAACTCGGTCTTGGCACACACTTCTTGCAACTCATACATACTATTCTATTATTCTGACTCATGACATGGCCCGACTTTTTTCCAACAGAAGAATAATCCTTTAAATTTAGTTAATAAAGAGGCAAATGATTTATAAGTTTGTAAAGAGGAATCTAATTACCTTCAGGGAGTGCCTTAAGATTAGCTTGCTGTATTTCGGAATGTTTAGCCCATATGATTTTGCCGCCATTGACATCCATCGACATGGCTGGCTCCTCTCGTCCCACTTTGACCATTATTGAGCCTTGATCGTAACTAAAAATAATAAAAAAGCATGAATAAAATACAGAGATCGTTCCAAACTTTCTGCATGTTAAATTAATGTATATTTTTCTCCGATTGATTATTTAACAATCACACAAGAACTCTTTTAGCCAAAGACAATTCTCCCACACTTAAACTTCAGAGTGCGCTTCTAAATGTTCGCTCAGAACCGTTACAATAAATCTGGGTGTAGAAGTCACCACACTTCCGAGTGCATCCCGAAATGTCGATCGACTGACCCGCACGCAGTAGTGTAAGCCAAGTATGTCCAATATGTGTTAAGGGACATACTTGGCTTACCTTAACCAGGATTCCTGACATTATTTGGAGTAAAAAATGTAACTGAAATTCTGGTCTCCGGTGACTTTTTTGATGCCTTTTTTTTTCAAAATTTTTTCTTCAAATTCGAACAAAAAAAAATTTCTTCCGCATGTCGTCACTCAACCGAGTAACTGACCAACCCCTCACCCCGCCTCCAACTATCCGACACGTACCATTTTGTGATGTTTTTGTAAAAAAAAAAAAAAATCATCAAAAATGTCACCGGAGACCAAAATTTCATCTACATTTTTACTCCAAATAATGTTAGGAATCACTGGTTAAAGTAAGTCAAGTGTGTCCCTTCACACCCAAATATGTTGATAGTCGAATTGATTCTGTTGAACAGTAAGGATGCTCTCCCGACTGGTATGATGTTTGAAATTTTGAAAAGTTTATTTAAAGTTATGAAAGTTTAATTCATCACCTTTCAGAAACAGTTTTTAATTTATGGATACATTCAGAAATATTCAATTTACTTATTCAGAAATATCCATTTATTATATTTTGTTGCAAAGCGGAAATATTCTGACCATCTGACAGAATATGACAGAGGCCTGAGGGGTTAAATCACTTGGTTTCAAGACAAAAAATAAGGAAGTGGAGTTAGCAGCCGCAATCCACAATAGATTTGTGATGCCAACTCTGATGTATGGCAGTGAGGCATGGAATTGTCAGGAGAGAGAAGAAATACAGTGAAACCCTATTAAGAAGTTTTCCAAGGGACCGGAAACAAAATCTTAGGCGGGAAAGCCTCGTCTTCCAGAGACCAAAAAAACCAAACTTCTTAAGCAGGAAAACTTCTTAAGAGGGTTTCAATGTATATTGAATGCAGTAAAAATTAAATATGTAATCTTACCCAAGTGCCACATTGTTGGAACCGTGCATACATGAAATAGTCCACACTCTTTCAAAGCCGTAATTCAATGAAGACTCCAATCTGAAAAAAAATAATCCATGCAATTATAAAAATCTAGAGAAAATTCTTATTAAAAGAAAATTCTTTCAATGTGCGTGCTGAGTCATTTAGTCACTTCTAAGAGAACAATAAAAAAACTCAAAAAGTCTTGATAGATTCATATACCTACATACTCATACATATCGAGGGCTTAAAGTTAAACAACGTAATATACATAAAAACTGCCAATACTAATTATTGGTATGTCTTTTTGTTTGGTTTTGAAACGATGATATGCATAGTTCCTACCGGGATGTCATTTATCCAGTACCTACCCTCCCTAACCAAACCACCTTGCTGGAAAAGCATTTGAAAATGGAACAATGACAAGAGTGAATTCAAGTGCCTTTGTTTCTGAAAAAAACAAAAAAAGATTTTGGACTATATTGGAAACATTTTGTTGGTTGCTTGTGTTCATTTATATTCATTTATGAAATAAAAGAAGGTATTTTGACTGAATCAAGATCATTTTTTGCTTATTTGTGTGGTTGTACCGCGGTGGAACTAAATAAACTATATTTGTAATTATGTTGTTCGCCTTCGCAGAAGTAAATGATTGGTTGTCCTTCTTCCTTGTAATCCATTATTGTTATCACCTGATTCCAGCAAACACCATCATTTCATTTAGTATTACCATTTCCAAGTGCATCTGAAGCTGTAATTGGGAAATACTTTCGGATGCAACACTTTTTGTAGATAACATTGTTTGACTTTAAACCCTCAAAGAATTATTGGTATGTTTTTTTTTGTAGATAACGTTATTTGACTTTAAAGCCTAGAATTTTAGATAAAATTGTTTGACTTTAAGCCCTTCATAAATTATCATCAAATTGGTGGCATAGAAAATATGGTCAGTTTACCTGTAGGTCCCAGCGTGCCATATTTTGACAGTGCCATCTTCTGATCCCGTCAGCAGGATGGGCAGCTCTGGGTGGAATGATACAGCGGATACATTCTGTGTGTGGCCTGGGGAAACATCAGTACAAAATAAGTTCACTAAACTACAGTCCCATGCAAAATAAGAACTTACGTATCAACTGTTTGGAATTGATTCCTTTTGACAGAAGTTAGTTAATAATGCTGGCGTGTCGTAGAGTACCTACATACAAGGTAAAAAGGGATGGCAATATAGAAAAATGACTACAACTGACATGTGTTATCTGGAAACTCATAGTACAAGGGGGCAATGGGGAATCTACTTTGCATAGTTAACCGAAATATAATTTATTTTTTCTTTCTAAGCATTTCGATATATTTAAAAAAAATTTATAACTTTTGGAATCAAGTCTACCCTTGGATACATTTTAAAATACAGTGAAACCCTCAGAAGTTTTCCAAGGGACTTGAAAAATTTTTTGAGTGCAGTTAACACGCAGTAGAAGCGAAACTTTACAAAAACAATCTCAAACTATGAAGAACCAAGGAGCCTTGAAAAGTGAGGTCATAATTAAAGTGCAATGAGCAGGCCAATGAACGCAGACCTCGCGTTGTTTCCTTTTTTATATCTCAACCAATAGGAGCCTTGATAGGAGAATAATGCTTCGAATTTCCATTTCATCCGAATTCCGAATCGCTAACGGGGCTAAGGAAGTTTCACTTCAACAAACTTCTTAAGCAGGAAAACCTTATATGTGGGAAAAATTGGGTGAATTTTGGGCCATGCGACCGAAAAATCCAAACTTCTTAAGAGGGTTTCACTATACATCTAATAGCTGATGTACACCTAGCAACTAATTTTTTGGAATTTTACCAAAAACATTCCGACTTTGGACTTGATTTCAAGCTCAAATCAAAAAAGGTATACATACTCCAAATGTGATGTGTATTTACCAGATTCCCGTTTGTGACATTTGCAAATTACTAGCGGCCCCTTTGCTTACGACATATTTATGAAATAAAGGAGTTCCCAGTAAAATAAAAAAAATAAACATAGATTAAACCGTAGGGGACGGCAAGAAACGTTAATAATTAAAAAGATTTTTTTGTTAAATCCAACATGTAAACAATACCATATTGGTAAAGCGACACTTACATTTTCGCCATTAACTAATCTAGTAGGGACAATATCCGAAGCCAAATGAATATTTAAGATCGACACTGCAATTGCAGTTCTTCTTAACGTGCGTAGGCACGATTCATCAACACTACAATTGCAGGGCTCCAGCATATTTAAAGAAAGTTGTAAAAATGATGTATGTAATAAACATTAGAAATAAGCAAAATGTTCATTAAAATGTAAAAATGTATGTTTATATTACACCATTTGAAGTGGAAATATTTAAAGTAAAATAAATAAGAGCAAGAATACCGTCTAGAACTTGTACGCAGGTCTTATTCTGGTAATCCCATATCCTGACGGTGCGGTCGTCGGCCCCGCTGATCAGGTAGGGTTTGTCACCCCCGTGGTAGTAGTCCACACAGTTTACCCCCTTCTCGTGGTCTTCCAGTGTGAAGTTGGCCGTGGAGGAGCCCAGTTGCCAGACCTTGGAATCAAAAAATTAGCAGGTTTGAGTCAAGGGATCTGTTAATAAAAATCATTTGACTATACTTCTCCAAATTGCAATCTACACACATAGCTTTTGTACCTACACACCAAACGCATAACTTTCATTGCGTAGCCGCTTTAATAGCCCTTGTAGTTTGGTGGTAGTTTCTAATATCTCCCTTTGTTTCCATTTTCTATGATTAAAGTAATTAATTATTATTTTTAATTGATAAACTAACGTTTAAGACAAGATTTTTATGCATAGCACAAAGGGTAACAATTATTATAAGCAATAATTATCAGCCTGAAACACTCATCTACATTGAAAAAATCTTCCGAGAAAAGATACATGCCGCCAACGGGACTTGAACCCGTGTCCTTCTGATTGCTGGTGAGGTGCTCTACCACTGAGCTATGTCGGCTTATCTAATACCCGGCAAATAATTCAATATGTACTAGTGTTTCATTCAACAATTACTGCTTATTGCATTTTTCCACCTGAAAACAACCAACTTTATTTTTGTGAGAGAGGCATTGTTAGTGCTAAATCTCTCGCTATCGAGCACCTGACCGGCAATCAGAAGTACACGGGTTCAAGTCCCGTTGGCGGCATGTATCTTTTCTCAGAAGATTTTTTCAATGTAGATGAGTGTTTCAGGCTGATAATTATTGCTTATAATAATTGTTACCCTTTGAAGTAATTAAATGAGATTGCAAGACATTGGGAGCAGAAGTTGATGAGACGGAGAAACAAGGCGTTTTATATAGCTGACATCAACTGTGAACGGGTGTTCCGCTCTTGTGGAGCACTAGTAGGCAGGGTGTCAAGGATGCTACTTTTTCTGTGAATCCTACATTTTGACCCCTTGGAATAACAAGGTTTTAGATGACACAATGCAGTTTTTTGTGCAGGTTTTAGCTGACGCAATGTTTATGTGGAAACTGCGTACTGTACAAGGGAAACTGGGCATACTGTACAAGGCCCGCAGATACTTTAATAGTACACAACTGCTAACCCTGTACAAATCACACGTGCGCCCTACGGTTGAATTTGGCAGCCACCTCTGGTCTGGAGCTCCAAAATACCTGAAAAATACCCTCGACTCTGTGCAGAAACGGGCGGTCCATTTAATAGATTCTCCCATCTTAACTGACGGATTGCAATCTTTAGAGCACAGGCGTCGGGTGGGAATGCTATCCTTGTTCTACCGGTATTACAATGGAAGATGCCCCGAGGAACTAGCATCATTGATCCCTTCGGCACCGGTGCATAGTTGGGAAACACGCCAAACGCGTGCCCAACATTTGTACACGGTTGACATTTATCACATGAGAATGGGTTGTTTCTTCGACTCGTTCTTGTGTTCAACAGCTCGGCTGTGGAATGATTTGCCGGCCTCTGTGTTTCCTCCTTCCTATAACATGGGTCTCTTCAAGACCAATGTTCATTCCTTCCTCTCCTCAAAAAGACCCTCCACACAGCATCCCAGATGACATAGGCCCTGAGGGAAATTATTTTCCTCAGGGCCTCCTGTGTGGAGTAAATGTAAAAAAAAAAAAATACCCCTTTAAAATGACAATTTGGCATATTCAATCTTCATAGAAAATACTAATACTAATGTAAGGACGCATTTCATATTCTTAATACTTGATTGTGCCCACATCTTATTGGGATATATCCTATTAACCCCTCCGCAACGTAATAAGCGTTAAAAATAGGACAGCAGTCAAGTACAATAAGCGTGTTTATACGTCAGCGCGTGTGTTTCCATAGAAATCGTTATAACTCCGTTATTGTTTTAGTTCCATCCCTAAAACAAAAAGTCAAAGGTCGATAGTAGATCAAGCTGCACATTTCTATCAAGTTGTCTATGGAAATACATAACAGGAATCAGCTGTCAATCGTGTAGTTGACAAAAATATTTACCCGCGCAAATTTGCTACCGGCAGCTCCACCGCGCTTCACATTTTAAATTTTTATTAAATATTTTTATATGAAATGATAAAAAAGTGAGGTAACTAAAGTGTTAACTACACATATATAAAATAGAATAAGTATTGTTGTTTGCATAATCTGTGATTTTAGTACCGTTTTCACATAAAAACATCACGTGAGTCATTTTTACCTATTTTTAATGATTGCGTTCTAAATTTTAATATTTACAAATGCTAATATTTATTTGTAATATAATAATTTGAAAGCCGATTTTGTAACCTTTCTAAAACAGTTTTTACTATTCGGCTACGTTCAGAAATGTTTCATTTATAGAGCTTTAATTGTGAAGCGGTTATAACTAAAAGTTTTCGTAAAATGTCATTTCGTTTAAGAGTGTGTTATAGGGGCAGAATGGTTATTTTCTGAAAAACGGCTCTCTAAAACGGCTTAATACTACCTTTCAAGTGTCATTCTCGGACCTGATATTTTTTGTTACCAAATAATGGACCTTTATTTTTCAATCTGCTTATTTTTTTTTGTAATTGATGTAGGCATTCGACCATGAAAAATAAAAACATTGATACACCATACATCCCATTTTTTAAACTTAAATCTATGATTGTCGCATTAATAATGATTTTACACAATATTTTTAATTTAAAATATGTACATAATACATACATCTGTAGAAGTACGGCCTCTTATTATCGTTATGATATCTGTGGATATTAACAATTAAATAAATACTTCATTTTACACCAAATTCTAACACACTCCAGAGCTTTTAACTCATTCCGGGCTAGAATCTCCCGTTGATAGGCGTTGAAACTATACGCTCCTCGTTTTATAGTCTGTAAATTTCGAAAATGCCCTCAAAATGTTTCATTAATGGCTCTAAACGTAGAATACCGACTCACTTGAAAGATTGCAACAATATCAGGAAGATACAAAAACAGTAAGTAATCACAAATTGTCTTTTTTCGTGTAAATATTGTGCGTGATGTACTTTTCAACGGATGAATGTCCAAACGTGTAAAAATATAACATTGCCTGTGCGTTTTTTCCTGTAGGTTAGTACGATCTTCATGTCTATTGGCAGCTGGCATGTTTTGCTCCAAACGCACACTTCGACACGAGTCGCGCCGTGCAGAAAAGTAAAGACCGATAGGTTTACAGCGCAGTTCACTATGAGACTTTTCTGCGCGGCGGCCTTAAGCGGGCGCGGAACTCGGTCGCTCCGAAGTGTGCGTGTGGGAGATGCTATTAAATGTGTACACATACATAGCTATAATATACGTAGCACGCCCGGTGTTTCGGCAAGACATAAATTTCGCCGCAATTTTGTGCACGGTGTTTGGTAATAAATACAAAAATTTATTACCCTTTATTACTGTTTATTTATTTTTATCTAAAATTTCAAATGAAGTGAATAATGTTTAATGTACATGGTGTTTAAGAAATAGACAAAAAAACTTTTAAAGGAAATTAACAAAAATATCGCCTTTCTGCGTATAAATACGTAACCATTCACACACACATTGTCAAATCAAAGAAATTCTGTATATGTTTTGTGTCGTAAAGTTCCAAATAATAATATTATTTTTCTATTTGTAGATCAAAACATGATTTATCCATGGCAGCCGGAAAAAATACTCCAAACAAGGTATGCTTCAAATAACAAATGAATTTGAGTGCGTCGGAGTCCCGGGAGGGGGGAGGGAATTTTCGTCTTAACTCCTTAATATATTTTTTGCTTTTTTATTTAGGAAAAAATACAGCAAGAACACCAACATACGATAGAACCAAATGAGCCTACCGTAAATATTGCACACAAAGGACCAAACTTGGAAGATTTAGAGCACGAGGATATTCTTATTGGATCATCAGCCACTTCTGTCGAAAAGGTACTTTTATTTAGGTAACCTATTAAAGGATATTCCTGATATATCGGAACATTTGTTACATGCACCTGCGTTGGCCCTCTTAAAATATATTGTCGATGGGCGGGAATTTTTTTGAATTTTTATGATTTTTATGACACGTGTTCCCAACATCGTGATAATAGGTTTGTATTTTATCAAAATGTATATTAACAATCTCAAAATCAGATTGAATAGCATGGTAATCAGTTTTTATTTCTACATTGTTTAGGAGCAAAAAAACAGTAGTTCTTTGGCGAAATTACCTGTGACCGAAGACCAAGGATGGAGCTGTGAAGAATCGGAGCAGGAGCTTACTATTGAAGAGGTGATAGAAGAAAGCGATGATATTTGCATAGAAGGGCGGAGAGTAGTACAATTTGATTATTTTTTTAAACAACTCCAATGTATTAGTCAACATGATTCCCTTTTTAACTGCAATTTAAAGCATTTACGAATTACCTCAGAAAATAGAAATGGTTTGAATTCTACATTTAATTTAAAATGCGTGTTATGTGGTAAAACTTTTAAACTTAAAACATCCGAAAGCCTACAAGAAGGCATTGGCATCAACGAATCTTTTGTGTCGGGAATAATGAGCATAGGATCGGGTTATTCGGGCATGGAAGAGCTATGTGCTACCCTTGAAATTCCGTCCTTATCTATTGCTGGATATGGAAAATGCCATAAGAAGGTTTGTGAATGGTGGGAGAAAACCAAATTTACCAGTATGGCTGCGGCAGCCGACGAAGAAAAAAAACTGGCTTTTCAAAGCGGCGATGTTGACGAAAACGGGACGCCGATGATCACTGTAGTAGCTGATGCGTGTTGGTCCAAGCGATCTTATAAAACCAACTACTCCGCCCTCTCAGGAGCTGCTACGATTATCGGTTACCGCACAAAAAAAATTATTTACATGGCAGTTAAAAACAAGTACTGTACAACCTGCGCAAGAGCTATAAATTTGAAAATTCCTATGCCCGAGCACACTTGCTTTAAAAATTATGTTGGTTCGTCAAGCGGAATGGAAGCTGAAGCAATTTTAGACGGGTTCCAACAATCGATGAGTATGTACGGTCTTATATATTCAACCCTCATTGCCGATGGAGACTCCAGTACTTATGCCAGAATTAAAAACAGTCACCCGTATCCCAATATTACAGTACAGAAAATAGAATGCTCTAACCACTTAATTCGAAACTACAGCAATCAAATTGAAAAAATTACAAAAGATACTGGCTTTCCTTTGGAGTTCAGAAAAATTATTTCAACCAACAAACTTCGTCTTAGGAAGGCGGTAGTCGGAGCTGCAAATTACAGGATGCAATCAAATAGTGCTTTGGACCAAAAAATTACCGATTTAAGGAAAGATTTATTAAATGGACCCAAACATGTTTTCGGTGAACATAAAGATTGTTTACCATACTTCTGCAAATTTAAACTTGATCCGAATAAAATATTAGATTACAATCACGTTGCACAGTTACAAAACAATATTATATTTTCAAAAATTATGGACGCTAATTCTCGGCTTGTCAGTAATGCCCGAAGTCTAGTATATTGTTTAGACAGTAATATTGTTGAGAGTTTTAATGGAGTTATTGCAAAATTTATTGGCGGAAAAAGAATAAATTATTCTTTAAAACAGTCCTATATGGGTCGTTGTGCAGCTGCAGTAGTTTCTTTCAATTCCAAGAGACCTTATTATTCTTTACATAAGCAGATTTTCAACAGAAGTCCTAGTAATTTTTTAAAACGGTTAGAATTGAAAAGAGCAAAAAGAAGAATGGCTTCTAAAACAAACGATAAAAGATCTTTACGAAAAAAACAAGGGAGACATTTGCTTACAAAATCGGGAGCACCTGATAACCATTATGGCGAATTGTGCGAAAAAACGGATATGGAACAAGATGCATATGAATGTGCTAAGGCAGAATTCTTAAAGCTACTCGACATTTCACAAAGTGAAAAGAAGGCAGTCGAAAGACGAACTGTCTTACAGTCTGATAGCGGGGAGTGGCTTGAACGCAGAAGAAACATGTTAACAGCTTCTTTATTTGGTAATATCTGTAAACGAAGTCAATCCATTAGTTGTGCTAATTTAGTCAAAACAATATTATACGGCCGCTCTCTAGATAATATAAAATCTATTCAATATGGTAGGGACCATGAGCAAGTTGCAAAAAGGCAACTTTGCATTCAAGAAAATATTGTCGTCGATGACTGTGGGTTATTTATTGATGATATTTTCCCGTTCTTAGGAGCCACCCCAGATGGTTTGGTAAATGACAGTACAATATTAGAAATTAAATGTCCGATTTCTGCTAGTGGGATGCTATTTGAAGAAGCAATAGCAAAAAAAAAAATAACGTTCTGGAAGCAAGATAAAAAAAACAATTTTATTTTTACAAACACAAATCACAACTGGTATTATCAAGTACAGGGTCAACTTCACATTTCCAAAAAGACTGTATGTATTTTTGCCGTCTGGTTGGGTGAAGCAATTCCATTAAAAATAGAATTAATTAAACGAGACGACAAATTTTGGGGAGAAAAAATGGAAAGCAGATTAAGTACTTTCTTTATGGATTGTTTATTACCAGAAATTATAGATTCAAGATTTAAAAGATCTATGCCCATTCGTGACCCACAATATATTATGTCCGCCTTGGAGAAAAAAAGAAAAGCAGCGACACTAATTAGAACAGAAAAAATTAAGAAATGCAAGAAAAATCTATTACGGGATATTGAAACTAATGTAAACTAATGAAATTCGAACTAATGAAAATTCGTCTGATTGCGTTGACACTTTGGGGATTTAATGTGTACATACCCGCGATGGTTTCTATATATAATAGCGAGATCTGGCGTCATGAAAATGCATTACTAAACCGTTCATCCGATTGCGAGGAAACGTTGGTGAGTTGTTGTGTGCATGCCCGTGATGATTTCTATATAGAGGGTGTCCCAAAAGAAAGTTGATATTTAGTGGATCGATTTAAAAAAAAAGTAAAGGTTCTGTCGAAAAAATGTTTATTAAATGCTAAAATACACAATTTGGGAATTTATTTCTGAAAAATAATATCATCCAAATATAAACCCTCACGTTCGCGGCATTCATTTAATCGAAGAGTAAACTTTCTTATGACGGCTTGCCAGGTAGGCTTCGTGATGGCTGCCATTTCGTGACGGATATTTTCTTTTAATTGCATCAGGGAAGTCGGATTTTTTGTGTACACTTTAGATTTGAGATAACCCCACAGGAAAAAGTCCATAGGAGTTAGGTCAGGACCACGAGGAGGCCAATTTATTTCACCACTCCTGGAGATCAATTTGCCAGGTAAAATTTCACGAACTCATGGCAGAGACGTATTGGACGTATGTAATGTTGCTCCGTCTTGCTGAAAAGTTGCGTTCACACAGAAAGCAAAACAAATATCAACTTTCTTTTGGGATACCCTATTTATATATATATATAGTGAGTTCTGGCATCATGAAATTATGCGTTGCTATCGTTCATCCGATTGCGATGACACTTTGAGGATTTGATGTGTGCATGCCCGCGATGGTTTCTATATATAATAGTGAGCTCCGGCGTCATGAAAATGCGTTACTAAACCGTTTATCCGATTGCGAGGAAACTTTGGTGAGTTGTGTGCATGCCTGCGATGGTTTCTATATACAGGGTGTTAAGGGACGTACTTGACTTACTTTAACCAGTGATTCCTGACATGATTTAGGGTAAAAAATGTAAAAAAAAAATTGTCTCCGGTGACATTTTTCATGTTTTTTTTTCTACAAAAATGTAAAAAAATTGTAGTTGTTGGATAGTTGGAGGGGTGGTTAGTGGTTGGTCTGTTACTCAGCTGAGTGACCAGTGACGACATGCGGAAGAATTTTTTTTGTTTGATTTTAAAGAAAAAAAAAAATGAAAAAAAAAGTCACCGGAGACCAAAATTTCATTTACATTTTTTACTCCAAATAATGTCAGGAATCATTGGTTAAAGTAAGTCAAGTACGTCCCTTAAAATCCTGTATATAGTGAGTTCTGGCATCATGAAATTGTGCGTTGCTAACCATTCATCCAATTGCGATGACACTTTTGGGGATTTTATATGTGCATGCCCGTGATGGTTTCTATATGTATACATATAATAGCGAGCTCTGCCTGGAATTCGCTAGTTCTGGAATAAACGATTTTTATTATATGTATGCTTTATTAAAATAAAGAGTGTCGCTGCAGTTTTGTCATGGTTTTCTGCAGCCTTGCACGACAGCTACTGCCATGATTTAAAAAAAATATTGTGTAGTTGTACAAAATAACACAAAATAAATATATAAATAAAAAAGAAACTTTCTTTTATTTCTCGAAGTCAATATTATTAATGATGTTATTAATATTTATAGATATTCTATCAAATATACGTTTAGAATTTGGGGATAGTAATAATAATGATGAATTCTAGAAAATATATAGTTTTAAAAACAATAAACAACTGAATATTTAGAAGTTAAATTTAAAAAAAAAACTTCATTAAATCCACTCCAAATGTGAACCACGAGATTCCAAACGCTTTTTATAATGTAAGCCTATGTGGAAGGACCAAGAACAAGCAAATGATGAAACATTTATAAAAAGGATCATACTAGATATTCTACCAACAGAATAAGTTCCATAAACAAACCACACTTTGTTATTGGTTTGCTTTTACTTCGTTATTTAAAAATACTGTGCTTGGATGTACATAACGCAAGTATAATGTTGACCTTTTGAAATCTGGGAAGACACCCCTACTGCCATCTAGCGATGTTAAAATGAACACATTTTGACAGTTAACGAAATGTTCCGAGGGTATTATATACGCTTAAGACACCAAAAGCTAATATTTTCGAAAATTCGGAGGGGTTAATTAAGATTAAGAGGTATATTTATATTTTTTATATTTAAATATATACCTTTTATATATTATTTCACTGTAAAGACAAATATTAAGTGAAAACAGTATGCAATATATACCTTGACAGTCCTGTCCAAACTGGCACTGGCAAAGGTGTTATTGTCCTTGGGATTAATAACGATCTTCATGACGTAGTGTGTGTGCCCCTCAAACACCTGCTGGCACGCCCACGCACGCTCCCAGTTCCACAGCTTGATGAGCATGTCATCTGTAATGTCCAATTAACAATAAAATCACTGAACATAATAGTAAAAATGCAAATCAGCCAAATTTTCTGACTCGCCAGATTGTCACTCTAGCAAAAATCTGATCCAGTTGATAATATTAATCATTAATAATAAAGATTGACTCAATTATATTCTGTTATAACACTGTCACAAGAAAGCAATACATAAAGCTGTAACAATTAAAAAAAATAATTTTGTATTCCATCAGAAAAAATTATCTGACTAGAGAAAATTTATTTTAAACCATTGGTAATAGAATCATTGTACAATCCAAATAGATCGGAGCAGAAAATAGCAACGGTTGCAGTGACAAAATTGCTTTCCTGTGACAATATAAATCATATTGGCCTACAGTGACATAAATACATAGTACACTTTTATACATTGACCTGTGTCCCTATGTATAAGGTTATGCCTAAATGGTCAGTATATACAGGGTGTCCGGAGAAAAAGTGCAATAGCTTCGTGGGGTGATTCTACATGATGGTAGAAGTAAAAAAAAAAACGTTTTTTTTACATTAGCTTCACACAGGAGGCCCTGAGAGAGGAAGTTCTGGGAAGGAAAAAGGTTTGAGAGGTGGGTAAGAATTTGGGGGTCAATGTGTCCAGGAGTGATGAAAGTATGGATCCAACCCTTCCACTGCGGTGCAAGCCGATGGGTCGAGAGAGTCCAGCTGGAGAGGTTTAGGTTAGGTATCCCTTAATCAGTCTCTCCCGATCCGACCCGCCACGCAGTAGGTGGGCAAACGCATCCACCGCCAAGACCTAGAAAAACGTCACATCATGAACCCGGACACCCTTGCTAAATCACCAAATGTAGCGAACCACTAGGGGTGACTTTTGGTATGGTTCACGGGGCGGCGGTACCCATATCTGCTTCCCAAATTGGACTATTTTACAAATTCTATTTTTTTCCCAAAAAAATATTTCCATAGAAAAAGATTTTTGTTTTCATACAAGCAACCCACCTTTTAAAAACTAACTTTAAACATTGACATTTTGACACAAGTTACTCCTTTTTAATTAGGAACATGTAAAGCGCCCTTGTGGTGATTTTATTACTACTAAACAATGCTACATAAAATAATATTGAGAGGTTGCTTGTGGATAGGAATGAGTTCATCGTGTTAGTCCAAATAAAAGTGAAACTAAATCAAGATAAGATAGTAGGTGTCATAAAAATGTATGTAAATAATTTATGTATCCAAAGATACCATTTCAAAGTCATCAATTGGGACAAACGCTTTTAATTATATTTAAAAACCTTACATAGACTATCATCCGATGCTGGGAGCTTGTTAGGAATGCATCCGATATGCTTTTTGGTTAGGTACCAGTGCAGAAGGGATCAATGAAACTTAAAATATAGCATGAACAAACACAGCATTTACACCTGACTTTTATGTTTTAACTCTTTAAGCTTCAGAAGGACATTACTAGCAACAAACACATTCCATTAGAGCAGTGTTCCGCAAAGTGTGTGCCGTGGCACACCGGTGTACCGTGGTCGTTAGGTGGTGTGCCTCACCGCAATGTTACAGCTAAGGTAGCACATTTTTGGCTGCACATAAAAAATGAGTATCCACCGCTTTCAAAGTGTGCTATTGCAATTTTCTTACCATTTGCCACAACCTACTTATGCGAATTGGGGTTTTCAACTATCGCTACGATTGAATAAAAAAAGAGAACGTCTGAAGACTTGATTGCTCTCCTGGACTGATTGCTCCAAATTTTGATCAACTGTGGTCAGTTAACCCCTCCGCAACGTAAGCAGATATAAGCGTTAAAAATAGGACAGCAGTCAAGTACAATAAGCGTGTTTATACGTCAGCGCGTGTGTTTCCATAGAATATAAATCCGTTATTGTTTTAGTTACATCCCTAAAACAAAAAGTCAAAGGTCGATAGTAGATCAAGCTGCACATTTCTATCAAGTTGTCTATGGAAATACATAACAGGAATCAGCCGTCAATCGTGTAGTTGACAAAAATCAAATCAAGTGAGTCATTTTTACCTATTTTTAATGTTTGCATTCTAAATTTTAATATTTACAAATGCTAATATTTATTTGTAATATAATAATTTGAAAGCCTATTTTGTAACCTTTCTAAAACAGTTTTTACTATTCGGCTACGTTCAGAAATGTTTCATTTATAGAGCTTTAATTGTGAAGCGGTTATAACTAAAAGTTTTCGTAAAATGTCGTTTCGTTTAAGACACCAAAAGCTAATATTCTCGAAAATTCGGAGGGGTTAAGTAGACTCACATTTCTCATTAAACATCTTTTCATATTATATTGATTTTAATAATGAATATTAAATAAACTGGTTTTTCTGTAGTGTACCTCTAAAATTTTTGTTCTGTTACTGTACCTTGAACACAAAAAGTTTGCGGAACACTGCATTAGAGGACTCTCCTCAAGGACAGATATGCCCCCGGGCATCTTTTTATTTCTACATTAGCTCCGCTGAGGGAAATTATTTTTCTAAAGGGCCTATGTCGTCTTTGGGGATGCTGTGTGGAGGGTCTTTTTAACCCCTCCGCAACGTAAGCAGATATATGCGTTAAAAATACGAGAGCAGTCAAGTACAATAAGCGTGTTTACACGTCAGCGCGTGTGTCTCCATAGAAACCGTTATAATTCCGTTATTGTTTTAGTTACATCCGTAAAATAAAAAGTGAAATGTCGATAGTGAATCATGCTGCACATCTCTATTCAAGTTGTCCATAGAAATACATAAAAAGAACATTCTGTCAGACGCGCAGTCCGACACATAATTTATCCCGCCAAATTTTCCTACGGGCGCCCGACATTGTTAATTTCTATTAAATATTTTTATATGAAATGATAAAAAAGTGAGGTGACAAAAGTGTTTATTACACATTTATACAATAGAATAAGTATTGTTGTTTACATAATCTGTGATTTTAGTACCGTTTTCACATAAAAACATCACGTGAGTCATTTTCACATTTTTTTAATGTTTGCATTCTAAATTTTAATATTTATAAATGTTAATATTTATTTGTAATATAATAATTCGAAAGCTTATTTTGTAACCTGTCTAAAACAGTTTTTACTATTCGGCTACGTTCAGAAATGTTTCTTTTATAGAGCTTTAATTGTGAAGCGGTAATAATACAAAGTTTTCGTAAAATGTCATTTCGTTTAAGACACCAAAAGCTAATATTCTCGAAAATTCGGAGGGGTTAAGGAAGGGAAGGATAGGAAATTCAGGGAAGGAAAAAGTTATGAGGGGTGGGTAGGAATTTGGGGGTCAGTGTGTTCAGGAGTGACGGGCGTATGAATCCATCCCTCCAACTGTGGTGCAAGGCGATGGGTCGAGAGAGTCCGGCTGGAAAGCCTGCCTCAACCAGTCTCTCTCGATCCAGCCCGCCATGCAGTAGGTGGGCAGATGCATACGCCGCCAAGACCTGAACAAAATGAGCAGACCTATACATTATAAAAAAGTATTTTTATCTTTGTTCACCGTTGGAAAGAGAAATAATTATTCTCCTCAGATTGTTATGTCTACTCGATTCCACGGATAAAATCCTAAAAATTATCAAAGTATATCATGATTACAATTTGGCGGGATTTTTCCAGTTGAAAGCTTAAAAATTATCTACATTTTTTTATTGTAAAAACGGCATAAAAATTGAAGTGCTAGTAATCGTACTAATTCCCAAAACAAAAGGAATGTGGTTTCTAAATATCGAATTCCCTCAAAATTATAGAAGTTTCGAGTCAAAACGCTTAGGTAAGTTTTTTTGTTAACATTTTAATGTTTGAATTAATTAAAATTTTATTATTTAGAAAATATCAATGTTTATTTCAAATACAAACACCTAAAATATAATATCACTTTGTTTCTCAAACGGTATTTGTTTACGACAACTTCAAAAATAAGAAATATGTCACGCATTTAAATACCTCGGATACACCTTTTGAAAGTGTTTGGAAGTCATAAAATATGATGAAAAAAAATTGGTTAAATGGGTTACTTTAGGTTCATGACGGCCGCCATAGTCGAGGGGTAAGGCTCTTAACTCACAATCCGAAGTTCGCAGAATCGAATCCCGGCGTGCGCAAATAAATTTTAATTGATTAATTGTGTTATTCCATTAATATTAATTGTGTTATTACAGAAATTCTCAGGCAGGCTAGAGCAGATAGAGAACTGCTTACATTAATAAAAATCAGGAAAATTTTATATCTGGGTCATATACTTCGAGGGGAGAAGTAACACTTGCTCCATTTAATATTAAAAGGCAAGATAGAGGGTCGCCGAGGGGTAGGAGACAAATGTCTTGGCTGCGAAATATACGAGAGTGGACCGGCATTAGAAGTGCGGAGGAGCTATTCCGGGCAGCGCAAGAAAGAGAGACATTTTCAAGAGTGATCGCCAATGTCGGGGGGACCTGGTAGGGCACACAAAGAAGAAGAATTGTGTTATTTCACTATTAATTAATTTAAAAATAATATTCAGTATATTTGCGGCACATTCAAGAGTGCAAGATACATTCAGTATCGCTCTGGTGCAAGATCACCGTTAAGAATTGAAAGGTTGCTTGAAATGGCTTTAGCCATGTTTGGTGACCAGATCTGAGTAGCCAGGTACTACCCCACCTTCCTCTCCCCATCTCTTTCCCCTCCCCGCTACCTTCAGTCTCAAAACATCCCCAATTGGGGATGCTATAGTCTAACCGGCTCCAGACATCACTTTAACACCTTGTTTGCCGCTCGTGCACCGGTGTGTCATGAGATTTTACACGCGATTTTGACCCTTATGTATAAAGAAAGTGTATGAAGAACACGGTCAGAATCGCTTGCTCTATTATCGCCCTTTACTATAGCGAAACCTGCAATGCGCCTAGTCACTCCAAATAATTTATATTAATAATTTACCGGAGCGCGGGAATGTGCGCAGTTCTTGCGCATGCGCGGGAAAAATATGTTTATCTACGATTTTGACCCTTTGACCCTACGAATTTGTAAAGGACAGTGTCAGAATCGCTGGACACGAGTGTCATTTCTGCCGCCGGGTGCCGCGTCGTAATTGGTGGAGCTTTTTGCTGGCCTACCCCGGCAAACAAGAGGTTAAATGACTTTATATCACCTTTCAAAGGTGGGTTGAAGTGCCACTGTGTTGAGTTGTCACGGAACCATTTAAAGGGTCAAAGGTTCTGTTCGTTGAAAATTATTGAACAATTTGCCCGTACATAATACAGAGTATAATCCATCTGCCCCGAGGATTGGCAGAGTGCGGTATCAGAGTGTACTGAAGACTAAGCTTACCGCTGCTAGTAAGGATGTAGGGCTGAGAAGGATGTACTGCGATGCACCTCACGTAGTCAGAGTGAGCCTCGAAGGAGTGGACCCTCTCCAGAGTGTTGTAGTTGAACACTCGGATCTGCATGTCATCGGAGCCTGTGACGATCCAATTCTTCCGAGGAACGAACTGGGCCGCTCGCACGGGGAGGTTGCATACCTAAACATATACAACAAATCATTTCATTTCATCGTCCTAAATTGAAAACTTAAGGTCCAATTCTTCAAACTTAGCACACAAAAGTCACGAGCCGTCCAATGATTGTAACCGAAAAGCATTCGGGGAATTAGAGTGTTTTTTAATAGCGTCAAATAACAAAACAGTTTTATTATTATACTTTTTTTGGTGCCTTGGGGCTTAGTTAAAAAAATGTTATTCATAATTATAATTTTTATTCAATAAAAGTCATAAACACAGGTTTTGCAGACATTACCTTCGGGAGGTGATTCTACATGATAGTATAAGTAAAAAAGATACAATAACTTTTTTCGAAATTCCAACTTTTAGGGGTAGTTTTATGGTAAAAAGGTAAAATTAGACCGACGTGCGCGGCCAGCTTTATTATTTTCCGCTGTTACGATAAGGGCCAATCACCATCATACAATGTTGCCACGATCGTGCCCGGCAGGCTCCTGGCAAGTAAGATCGTACCTCACACTAAGGATTTTTAGTAAATAGATCTTTTTGTATGGGAAAAAAAATGTTGGAAATTCTAAAAAAGTTGTTAATCTTTTTTACTCCTACCATCATGTAGAATCACCTCCCGAAGTTAATGCACTTTACCCCCGGACACCCTGTATGTGTGTGAACAATTCAACTTCATACATAAGTAGGGACGTGAATATTTTGCATTTTTTATTTTATTTTTTAAGTACCTACCGCACAACAGTCCCAATATACTGCCACTAATATTAATTAAATCATCTTGTTTCTCTCTCTCAACATATCACTTTGCGCACGTTTTTCAGACATAACATAGAAGAAAATTATTTTATCCTCACAATCAGCGCATTCCGTTTCCAACATTTTTCCGCTATGAGGTGCAGTCCAATGACTGGTAATACACAATAACCACCTCACCAGTTTGGATTTATGCCAGGTAGGTACCTTGTCCAACTTAATTATTTATGAAAATTTTATAACCAATGCTTTCAAAGAAAAAAAACAAGTAGACTCTGTCTATACTGATTTTAGTAAAGATTTTGATTCAGTTTCCCATAAAATTCTTATTTGGAAATTAGAAAAACTTGGTATACGTGGTAATATATTAAACTGGTTTGAAAGCTATCTTATTGGAAGGCAACAAATTGTTAGAATAAAGTTCTCCCTGTCGGAAAAAATTTATGCAACAAGTGGAGTTCCACAGGGTTCACACCTTGGCCCAATCTTATTTATCTTGTTTATAAATGATCTAACAAAAATATTTCATGATGTATTTTTCTTACTTTTTGCTGATGACCTCAAAATGTTTAGAATTATTCAAAATATTTACCATTGCAACATTCTTCAAGATAATATCAACAAATTGTTAATTTGGTGTAATGAAAATAGACTTTACTATATCTCAAAATGCCAAGTAGTTAGATTTTCGCGAATGAAAAATCCAGTGATTTTTAATTACAACATGGATAACAATACTCTCGAGACATTAACACAAATTAAAGACTAAGGCATCACTTTTCAATCAAATCTTTCATTTGTTAACCACATAACAGAAATTTCTAACAAGGGCTTTAAAATGTTGGGATTCATAACTAGGCTAACTAGAAATTTTAACAATATAAATTGTATTAAACTGTTATATTTTGCATATGTTAGAAGTCAACTTGAGTACAATTCTCCCGTCTGGAACCCATATTATAATATACATGTACAAGCTGTTGAAAGAATACAAAACAAATTCTTACGTTTTCTAAATTTTAAAATGGGTATTCCAGCAATTATGTTAAACTACAACACTATTTTAAATGATATGAATATGCTCAAATTGTCAGACAGAAGAATTTTCACTGATTTGGTATTTCTGTATAAAATTCTAAATAATTTAGTTGATAGTCCGGTATTGCATGAATTGATAAGCTTCCGGATTCCACTACGTAATACCAGAAGTCAGGATTTATTTCAGTGCAGAAATTCTGGAACTAACTACCATATGTATTCCTCTTTGCCCAGAATACTAATGGAGGGAAATAATTATACCAAGTCAGTGGACATCTTCAATTTATCTTTAGACAAATACAAAATACTGTTACTGAGGCAGTTCAGTTATGTACAATAAATACTATATATTTCGTGGCAAAATACCGTTGTAAATTTCATACTTATGTAAAAGCCCCGTAAAAGGGCGTAAATAAAATAAAATAAATAAAATAACACGTATAGACAAAATTCTTTGATCCCTGGCAAGGCGCAGTTCATTTCTGTAATATTTTAATGCCGCGAGGTGCAGCCCGTAATAATTACGAGAAAAATATTTCTCAAAATTTCTCACAATATACTAGTTCCAGCGAGAGACCGTATGTGACATCATCGTTCTAGTACCTTCTATATTTTTTGTTTTTAAATAATATGCGTGAGAAGAGGACGAACGTCGATGACGTCAGTACGAGTTCTCGCTGGGACTAGTGAAACTCTCATAACGCACAGTGCTTGCTTGAGTCAGCACCTGATATTTAACACTTTATAATGAATCGAGTTAGAACGGGATCAAAAGATACTCTCATTATATTAATGGTGAAAGATCCCCTTTTTATAGTGGGTTTAAGCTGTGATCTGTGGTTCTCCCGTTTGGCAGTTTGGCACGAAAAATAATCTTCGCTTTTTTTTAAAATGCGATTTTAACCCTTATGTATAAAGAAACTGTATGAAGGACCAGCTCAGAATCGCTTGCGCCAACATCTTCCTTGATGTAACACTTTTTTTTATTAATCTAGCTTCTCGGAATGCTTTCAAATGAATGTTCTAAAACATTAGTGCGCCACTTTTAGCAGCTGTCAATGGCGAAAATAAGAATATTTTACATTTTCAAATTAGTATCAATGTCATTATTTCTTTGAAAACTACATTGAATTTTTTTTCATGTAGGGTGTTTTCAGGTTTGTGTAGAAATAATAAAATCAGTTTATATTATGAATATATATTTTTAATAGTTGTTTGCGGAATGGGAGTTTTTTTTTCAGATAAAGTCAGCTATTCTGGGAAAACTTCTTATGATGTTATCAAGTAATATATATGAATAGAGACACTGATTCATCGCATTGACGATATAGTCGCGAATTAAAGCGATAAAAGGTGTTTTTAGCGATAAAAACGTTAAAATGCGAAATAGCAGCGATTTTTACAACAAAACTCAACAAAATGTGAACTTTTTTAGTGATGCGAGCAAAGGTACAAATTTCGGGTTTTTGAACCAAGCGCCTCAGCTGCCTAATGCACCCGAACGCCGAGAGTGCCACACCTCGATCATGTGATGCTAGGCCTTGAGCATACTCTCGCCTCAAAGTGTTCTCGACCGGCCGTAACAACGCACGTGTTATCTAGCGTCATGGGGCGAGTAAAATCTATTACAATTCATGATCGAGTTGCTAGCTTTAAAAGCGATAAATTTTTCATTAGTGGCTCAAAAGTGTTAATGTGTGGATACTGTAATTGCCGGTTGGACTGGGAGAAAGTGGATACATTAAACAAACACGTCAACACTTCTGGGCATATTAACAAAAAAAATGTTGCCAAGAAGGCTGAAGAATTGGTTTGGTTCATAAACGACAGGCTACATTACAAGATATGAACGAAAAAATGAAGAAATTGAGAACAGAAAAGACTTCTTTCGTAAACGACACTGTGATGCTGTGCCTGAAAGCGAACATTCCTCTGGAAAAACTGGACCATCCTGCCATGCGAGAATACCTTAACAAGTAAGTTGGCCTAACCCTATTTTCTGCGACGTAAATAGTTGTTTCAATCGCCATGGACTGCGTTACGCGCTGTTCTAGAAATCTGGTTTTATGTTTTGTGTTTTTAAAATTCGCGCCATTGAATCGCCATGAACTGTGCTACGCTCTGTTCTAGGAATCTGGCCCTTATATTGAGGAATACCAACATAGTAATATCAAAATGACAGTAAAAAGTCGTAAGCGGCTGTCACCTCGTATGACGAAAGCAAATTTTTTATTTAAAGTAATTAAAATTTAAAATGCAATATTTTCCTCTACTTTAAATGCAATTAGTTGTCTTTAATAGTACTTAGGTAAATCAAAAGGATTTTTTTAAAGTGCGTACTAACCGATGTCAGTGGTATCCAATAATTACTGTTTTTTTAGTACTTAAGTTGAAATCGAGTACATTTTTTTAAAAACTTTTGCGTATTTGTAGTTTGTTGAAATCGAGTATGTTTTTTTCAATTTTTGCTTGTATTTATATCAAATGTTAATTTTTATTATTGTATGTGAAATTATAAACTAAGACTGTTTTTTGACTTTTGCGACTATCGAATGTGACAAGTTTACCATCTACTAATTCCTACTTTATTATTATTTGGTACCAGTATTAATAAGTCTGAAATTCACTGACAGGTACATACCAGGCTCTGGGGATTTACCTAAGGCGACAACATTACGGGGAACATATCTAAATCCCTGTGGTGAGCAAATTCGTGAGGAAGTGGGTCAGAATTTCAAGGACAAACCAATCATCATCGTTGTGGATGAAACCACTGACTGCAAAGGACGCTGTGTCTTGGCAATCATATTCAGGACTGTTACCCCTACTGCAAGCCAGGAGGTTCAGCTAGCTGCCTGCACCTTCCTGGACAGAGCAGATTCTTCCTCATGTGCTCAAGCCATCATGTATTGTTTGCGTAGTTACGATATCAAGTGGGAAAACATTTATGGGCTTGTGTCTGACTCTGCTCCTTATATGAGTGCTTGTTTTCGGGCACTTGATATTTTGCTCCATTTCCAGTGCTGGGCTCATAAAGTAAACTTGGTGGGAGACATTTTCATGAAGGAGTTAAAAGAGTTGAACTTGTTTGTAACTAAAACTAAAATGGCCTTCCTTAATGCTCGAAAGATGAAAAGTGCGTACATATATTTCTTAAAAGAGAATTATCCTGAAATGAATGCAAAACTTTTTCCTAGTCCTGTCATAACTAGATGGAACACATGATTTCATGCAGTCGAATATCTAGCTGAATACAAGGATGCTCTCATCCATTTCATGAAAGAGTATGAACCCAAAAACTCGAGTATTGATTACATTTTAGAGCAGTTTGCAGATAGTAGTAAGGCAACTTTGATACATATTCATTTGACATTTGTTGACGAAGTGTGTGGCCAATTTATCAAATTGGTAAATGTATTAGAAGGGTCAAAATATCCATACGCACATTTGCTTTGGGAGGACTTGGTGTCCCTAAGCCTTTCTTTACAAAAATTGAGTGATGGTGTTTTCCCTGCCAAAACCTTAAAGGCTGTGCAGGAGGTAGAGAACCGGGTTGTCTTAACCCAAATAAAAACTCAAATAAGAGAGAGTTGTCAGAAGAGTTCTGTGAAACTGGCATCTCATATGCTGAACCGTCAAGACAACAGCAGTAATCAATTTCTTGAGCACGCAGGTAAAATGTTTAATCCTGCAATTGTAGGTCATAATGTCCAGCGATCAGACGCTATTCTTTTAGCAAGTAAAAGTAGGCTTGCTCCAACGTTTAAATCTGTTGATGACAGTAAATTCCTGGAAGGTAACAGGTATTTTCAAAGACAGCTTGTAGAGCAAGTGAGGGATGGTGTCACTGTGGACATAATTCAGCTACTCTTAGCTGTAAAAATTGTTCACAGAGAATTTGCTGAGGCAGCTCTGATGACTGTGTGGGCCGCCCCTGTGAATAGTGTCGACGCAGAAAGATTTTTTAGTTGCTATAATCTTGTATTGACAGACCGTAGAACGAACATGACACACTCTACTGTAGAAACATGTGCCATGTTGAGTTTCAACCAATAATAAAATAAACATGTTTCAAGTGATTTTGCCAATTTAATTGTTTTTCCCCTCTTGCCGGCTCCCATTCCTTGACGTTATCCTATTTAGCTATAAACGCTATGAAAATGCAAAATTAAAGCTATAAAAGCTATTTTTTCAATAATTAATGCTACATTTCTTAAAAATTAAAGCTATGAATCAGTGTCTCTATATATGAATAAAGTGATATATTATCTGGTAACAGAAAATAATCACAAAAAACCATTCCTTTGTTTTTATATGGATATTTGACCAGAACTCATCAAGGTAATCTTCGTGCGGTTTTCGAAATCTCATCCCACGTTCAACAGGTTAAGCAACATTTAATAAAAATACCAGATCAGATTCTCCACCAAAAAAAAAACCAATACTTGGGAGAGTACCCATTATTCATAACCTGTGTGAACATAACCACATGTACAAAAAGAGTTCAATCAATAAACCATTTAAAATATGAAGTTACCTCAAATCTCTTGACTTGCAGCTGCGTCTCATAGTTCCAGATGTTTACGTCTCCGCTGTAGAGAGAGCAAAGCAGCCAGGGCTCCGTGGGGTGCTGGTCAACGCACTTCACCCGGTCGGAGCGCGCCGTCAGCTTCCTCTTGATGTCTAGTCGGAGTGGCTACAAACAGACAGTCAGAACCTATTACCAACTACTTAGACAACTCTCCTCCTGCAGCTGGGAATAAACATACAGATGGAATCAATTACCAGACACATAGTTGACCCCAGCACTGGAATTTTGTGCAGAATTGACTAAGAATGTTTATCACACTAAACAATAATCTTCCTTCTCATCTTGCAAAATAACGAAAAAAATAGAAAATAGCGGAATGTCGAATAATTGCGCTTAAATATCAACCCACAGAAGTTGAAGAATATTATTGTTTTCCGAATAGTGCTGTTTTATTGTGGCGAATTAAAATTTATTTGTTGTTAACAATAATAAAAAAAAAACTAAAATACTCGCAGAACTTAATAATAACATTATTAAATTAGATTGAGGGGGTATTTCACCATCCTCCTCATAGCTTATCCATACACGTAACTGGTAAAAATCTCGGTTAACTATCCTATACGTAACCATTATTCTTTTTTTAAAAATTAATTGTACAACAGATTAATTATCCAATTACCACACAATTTTCTCATTTTGATAGTCTTAAGATCTAGGAAGAAAATTAGTATACAAAAAAAATCTTAAGGCTATCTAAAGAAGAGCTATATATATCTAGTGTTTCCGATGTTTTGTTCAACAGCACCATTCCTCTTGTCATGCTATGCCAGAACACCTGTTCTACTGTATGGTATTTTGAACAAGTCGTGTCGACGACTACGGCTGAAATTTTCTGGCACGTATAAGCCATAGCATTCCAAGAGGAACGGACTGTCAATACGGATATGGATTATAATTAAAACTAAGAATTGCAAGATTTGCAAAATGTCTAGTTTCTAGCTAAATCTATTTGTTGCCTCAAGTAATTCTATATGGTGCATAAATTTAATGGTTCAATCTCGGATAAGTTCAATGGATCCGCATATAGACAGACCTAAGTAATTTTTTCTGAATTTGTTCTAGCATATTAATATATTTAGTTTGGTGCGGAGTCCACACACCACTAGCATACTCCAGCTTACTTCTTATGATGCCATCGAACATGGCTATCATTGCATCTGGGTCATCAAATTGTTCATTCATAGGTTCAAGTGCCGAATAGTAAACTCTGACTTTTTAAATAAATAAATCCTGTATAATTAATCTAAAATGTACGTTGCCAAATAAATTATCTGTGAGGAGAACGGTGAAATACCCCCTTACATTAAATATAAAAATTAAAGAGTCAAATATAAAAATTAAAGAGTCAAATATAAAAATTAAAGAGTCTGATTTATGAATGGTCACCGATAGGTATAATAATTGGTAAGTGCCAGTTGTTTCACAGATTTTGTGCAATTCATCAAATTTCAAAGTTAATTTTCAAGTTCTGTGAAACAACTGGCCCATAATAGAATAATAGGAGAACTTGAATAGAACTGTCACATAACTTCAAAATTGACATTGAAATTAGATGAATTGTTCAAATTCTGTGAAACAGCTGGCACTTATCAATTATTTATTATGCCTAACGGTGACCATTCATAAATCTAACTCTTTAATTCGCTTGTAAAATTTAATGTAAAACTAATTTCATAATGTGAATCTAACTGCGACTCACAAATTGGCTAGAAAAAGGTACTTAAGTTGCTGCTTTTACAATGAATATTATTAGATGATTCGTAAGAGGATTTTTATGGTGCAAATCCTTTTATTTACAGCCAAAATGAAATAATCTATTTAGTTGTTGATATTTAAATAATTAACTGCACACGTTTTCATGTTAATAATGATAACTTGACATCCACTCTTCACGGAGTAAGTGAATAATAACATGCAACTCTCATCAATGACCTGTAAGGAGCCATTTTTGGGGGTCAATCAGGTGTCTTATAAATCAATAATATTACTATATGACATCTGAATTATTTAACACATCGGGTTTTAACAACCGGCCACATACACGCACACTCCTGAGATGTAAAGCATGATGAAATCTATGGAAACTGCACAAGTAAACAGGGGAAATTTTGCATTCAATATTGTTTTAAGTATATGTTTCGGGTGCTAAACTGATTAATAAATAATCTTTATGTGTAAACTTATCGACAACTATAAAATAAAACACCAATTAGCACCGTAAAATGAAATTAAACAAGTACGCCCTGACTCGAAATGTCAAAGGGCCTATTGTAAACACAAATTACGTGGAAAATGTTGGATAAATGTGCGTAAAACAAAGAAATGGTACAAAATTATTAGATTTAAATCATTAATTTAATTAAATGTAATACAAACCATCTTGTTTTAGTATTTATACTATATGGTCAAACTTTTAGACTAAATGACAACCGATCCAAACATGACACGCGGCCTCCATAGATAAAATGTGAAATGCCTGAGCTTTGACAGTTGAATTTTCATTTATTTTCTTGACAGTTCTTACTTAGCGTTTTCATGGGAGAAGCAGTGTACCTCTATACCAGACAAGTTTGCGAAGAAAATTTTTTTAAAAATTTTTATTAGGTAATTCTCATCGCAGGATTATTTATTATCCGAATATTCAATGGTTTTCACAATACTTTTAAAAATAAATATGTACGACATCTTTTGGCGAAATGCTGAACTAATAATGCTTTGCGCTAGAAGTATAGTTCGCTATTTTCTGTAAGAGGGCACTGTCGGTCTTCTAAAATTAAAGTATAGTTTGTAGGTACGGTACAGGGTTTTTGAAAAAGCGTGAACATAGGTTTTATTTTTTATAGTTTATATAAAACATAGTATTCTGGCAAACAAATTTTTCTCTAACTTACATGTGAGTTGCAAGACTAATAAAAATTATGTTGCCCACTAGAAAGAGGATTAGTGTAGGATTTAGCAGTTTTTTTGCCAACCAGATGGCTTCAATTAAATTATTTTAGGTTTTTAAGGTTAAACGTCACGTACGTTATAATCTACGCAATCACAGATGGCGCCAATTAAATTAATTTAGGTTTTTAATACTTTTGGCACGTTTTGCTTTAAAATATTGAGGTGAATTAAATGTTTGCGCCTGTACTTACTAAAAATGAATAAAAATAAATAGTTTTGTCCATAAACAAACCCAAATCTTTCAAGAAAGGCTGAAAAATACAATATCGGATTGACACACCGATACAAAATTGAATTTTTCAGCCTCTCTTGAAATATTTGGGTTTTTTTATGGACAAAACTATTTACTTATATTCATATTAAGTATGTACAGGCGCAAACAATTAATTAACCTCAATATTTTAAAGCAAAACTTGCAAAAAGTATTAAAAACCTGAATTAATTTAATTGGCGCCATCTGTGAATGCGTAGATTATAACGTACGTGACGTTTGTGACCAGCTTTAACTTTGTTGCGCAACCGCTACCATGGTATTAACCACTCGGACCCTTAAGATAAGCTTATACGATAATATAACATTACCAGACATACGTATGCACAATAAATTTAACTACAACAGTGCTTGATTTCCAATACATTTTTCTGATTTTTCTGTTTCCAGATTTTCGATTGAGTTTCGCTTATATTGTCTTAATTTAATTAAATACTAAAATAATTTAATTGGCGCCATCTGTGAATGTGTAGATTATAACGTACGCGACGTTTAACCTTAAAATAATTCGTCATAATATATTTATTTATATTTTTAACTCAATAAGGAAAACCTCACATTGTAATATTTAATTAAATGAAGACAATATTAGCGAAACTTAATCGAAAATCTGGAAACAGAAAAGATACGGTCACATCTGGGACTTGAACCCAGGACCTTCGGCTTTTCGGTTGCGTATTTACAATCCCTACCGCGATTCAGACGAAGACGAAACGCGGTAGGGATTGTAATGCATAAATCACCTTACAAACACTACCGCATTTCAGTCGCGCTACCGACTGAAATGCGGTAGGGATTGTAATGCATAAATCACCTTACAAACACTACCTCGTTTCAGTCGCCTTACGCGCTTCGTTGCTCTATCTGTTTTTGTGAGAGTAACGACCGTAATTATAGAAGTGTTAGCAGAGAAGATGGACCGCATTTTTTTATACAAAAAAAAAAATTTACATTGAAAATTTATTTTTTAAGTAAAAAAAACGCGCGTTTTTTATTATTTAAAAAATAAATTTTCAATGAAATTTTTTTTTAAGTAAAAAAAAACGCGGTCCATCCTCTATGCTCACCATTCTATAATTATGGTCGTCACCCTCAGTTAAAAAAAAGTTTTTTTTTTTTTACTTAAGAAATAAATTTAAATGTTAAAAAAAATTGTTAGTTAAAAAAAACGCGGTCCATCCTCTCTGCTAACCCCTCCATAATTACGGTCGTCACAGAAACAGATAGAGCAACGAAGCGTGTAAGGCGACTGAAACGAGGTAGTGTTTGTAAAGTGATTCATGCATTACAATCCCTACCGCGATTCAGTCAGTAGCGCGACTGAAACGCGGTAGTGTTTGTAAGTGATTTATGCATTACAATCCCTACCGCGTTTCAGTCCGTGGCGTGACTGAAACGCGGTAGGGATTGTATTCAATTCAATTAATATTAGAGCACAATTTGAAATAATTTAATTAGCGCCATTTATGAAAGAGCAGATTATGGATTCTTTTAGGTTTATGGTAGCGGCGAAGCTTTGGATTTTGATGACGTGGAGGAAAAAAGGGAAGTGTTCGGTTTTTTAACTAAAAAAATGAATTAAAAATCAGCATTGCAATAAGGAACTCCAGTGAAAAATATTATGACTTAAAAAAATATGTTCATTTAGACCAAGATTCTGAATAGGTATATAAGTTTTATTAAATAATATTAAACGCAGAGTTCTTAAAAAAATATTAAGAAGTCAATTTTTAATCGGGTCGTAAAAACACGCCGTCAAGGTGACGTCACTGTTCGACGTGTCGTGACGTCACCGTAAAGTCATTGTATGGGAATATATGGTATGACACAAGCCATCGTATTAATTTATTCGTTTATTTACATACTGTTTATAGAGATTTAGTTGTTGTGTTTATTGAAACATTATTTTGGCCTAAATGATGTTTAAAAAATAAAGGTATCTCTGATTAGTTTATCTCCATTATTGAAAATATTCAAAAACTACTGCACAAAAAAAATAGTAATGCTTTTTCTAGGGAGAATACTTCGAACAACGGTATTCAAAATGGCGGCAGTAGATCAGCTGATTGTTCGTTCCTATACTTATTTTTCAGGAGCGATGACGTTACACGATTCACCATACATACGGTGGTTTTTCTTCTTGAAGATCTTGAAAAATTAAAACTTTGACAATTATTTTAACTATTAAAACTAACTCTAAAAATAAAAATAAAAATGCAGTTATTTAAGTTAGAAGGTCATTCATAAAAAAAAATTGAACTGGAATTCTCCATTATTATGTATTGTCTTGATTTTGTTTTCAAATCATTATATTGTAATAATTTTATTTTCCATAATAGGGAAAGGAGGTCATGTTTTTTTGGTTTTATTAAATTAACTAAAATATTTTATTTGGCACAGAAATCGATTGCGGATAGAGACATGGAACGTCCAAGGACATTGAATTAGAGACATGGAATGGAGCAATACAATATCAATTTGGGAAGCGGGTATGGGTACCGCCGCCCCGGGAACCATTTGCTGGACAACCAACACCTCTGCCATAGGTCAGGTTATTAAAGGCATTTAGCAGGTGTGCCCGGGTTCATGAGGTGAGGTTTGTCCGGGTTTTGGTGGCGGATGCGTCTGCTCATCAGTTACATGGCAAGCCAGATCGGGAGAGAATGGTTGAAGGAGTCACTTTGACTTCTCCAGCCGTACTCCCTCGGAACATCGCCTTGCACCGCAGTAGGAGGGATGGATTCATTCGTCCGTCACTCCTGGATACGCTGACCCCCAGATTCCTACCCACCTCTAATACCCTTTTCCTTCCCGGAACTTCCTCTCGTTCTTTTCCCAAAAATACCCTCAACACAGCATCCCCAAAGGCGACATAGGTCCTGAGGGGAATTATTTTCCTCAGGGCCTATACAAATAGGCTTTCACTAAAATCCTGCACCTCATTAAAAATAACGTTGTCGTTTTACTTTTCTAGGTTATCCCACCATCCATCTAAAATAAATATAGTTTTCTAGAGCTTTCTATTGTAGGAAAATGTACTTACATACATTAGATGCCGTTACAAGATACTGCACCACGGAATCACAGCGCAAACAGGCCCGGTCCAGACATTTACTGAGACGGGGCCCACCTAGGAAAGGAGGGGTGGGGAAGGGATTTTATGGAAAAACTTTTACATTAGAAAGGTCAAATGAAACTTAAATAATTTAAATATATTATGGTAGCTCATTACTTACATAGAATGTATAGTTATATTATATAACTATGGAACTATGACATCTGGACTGGAGTTTGTGAGTCGAAAATTAGTAATGTTATAATAAGGAACTCCAGTGAAAAATATTATGGCTTTAAAAAAATATGTTCATGTAGACCAATAAACGCTGATTCTGAATACATAAGTTTTATTTAATAATATTAAAAGCAGAGTTTAAAAAAAAATATTAAAAAGTACATTTTTAACCGGTTCGTAGAAAGACGCCGTCAAGTTGGCATTATTGAAATGTTTTGTGGTGACGTCACTGCTCATCGTGTCGTGACGTCACCGTAAAGTCATTGTATGGGAATGTAAGTATGACACTAGCCATCGTATTAATTTATTGGTTTATTTACATTCTGTTTATAGAGATTTAGTTGTTGTGTTTATTGAAACATTATTTAGGCCTAAATAATTCAGTTTCAAAAATAAAGGTATCTCTTATTAGTTTATCTCTGTTATTGAAAATATTCAAAAACTACTGCACAAAAAAAATAGTAATGCTACTAGGGAGAATACTTCGAACACCGAATTTGAAATTGGTGGCAGTTGATCAGCTGATCGCCCGATCTTATCGTAACTTTTCAGGAGTGATGACGTCACACGATTCACTACACATATGGTGGTTTTCGGGGTATCTTGAAAAATCAAAACTTTGACAATGATTTCAACTATTAAAATTAACTCTACAAAAAAATATGCGGTTCTTTAAGTTAGAAGATCATTTATTCATTAAAAAAAATAAAAAAATTGGACAGGAATTATCTATTCTCACATAGACACGGAAAACCGAGGTAGGTACATATGTGGTGTGGGTGAAGGAAGCGAAATATGAATTTTTGTATTCAGAAAAGTGCGGCAGGCGAAAACTTTCTGTTCAGAGTAGACGTGGGCAAAATTGAATGACTGAATTGAATGAATAAATTCAATCTTGTGACACACTCGATCTGATTCTCAATTTCAAAAGGAATTGAGTCTTCATTCCTCATCTTTGGCCTTGCATCCTACGATTTTTAACGGCACCATTAATTTTTTTCCATTTATTTTAATGTTAAATTATTTCAATGAATGATGTGTACCTACCGTAAACGATTTAAATATTATAATGATTCGTAAATATTTAAATATTAATCTATGGGCGGCGCGCCCATAGAATAATATTTAAATAATAGTGCAAAACACGTAAAGTATCCCTTTCCCGCGCGCCATTCGTAAAATACCCGTAGGTATCAACTTCATCGTGGTCAGCCCAAGCGAAATACGAAAGCAAATCGGCCGAGTCACTAGTTTCGAATCTGTCTCTTTCACAACGCAGGAATTAATAGGTACATTGCTTCTATTCAGTATATGATCCAGTCATAGTCCCGCCGCGCCGATCGAACCCGTCCCGCGTAAATAGTCTCTGGTTTATAGTCTGTCGCTAACAAGTTTGTCCGGGGCGCGAAGTCTTTTTCACTAGTTCAGGAATTAAATCTCAATTCAGTTGTGACGTCATCGTCTCTGTGATCGCGTCAATCTCAGATCCCAACACCCAACAGGACCAAACCCAGGTCCTGCTAGGTCCGCAGCTCGCGAGTAATCAACTCACTGCCAGGCAAGAGGCAAGACACTAGTCAAAAGTAACTAATTCATTCCTCAATGCTCGCCGCGAAACTGACCGTGCGGGTTCACTCATTCCTCTCCGTTGGCCAAGCCGTCAATTTCATTACATAGTCGATTGAAAACTTCCGACAAAGCTATTGGAATACAAATACCTACCTACTTTGAGACGCCGAACTTCGGCAATCGGCTGTGGTCAGCTGTCATAAAATAATGCTTAATAATAATGATAAAATGTTTGTTTATATTAGATTACGTGAAATGGAATAATTTTAATTTAATAAATAAAATAAAATTGGTAAAACTTTAGGGGTGAAACAAAACACTGTTTAATTTTAAGATTTTATTGATATTCTAATGTAAATACATTTTTCTTGTCAATTTTTTTTTGTTTTAACAAATGTAGTATTTTAATATTGCATTAACCCCGTAGCACAATTTTTCAGAACGACATAATTCGTAATATTAATTTGAAGTGAAATAGGCAATTTTCGTTATTTGTTTTTAGGGTGTCATGCCGTGTTGCGCTACCTCCTTATTTAGCCAACGTATCTGAAATAGGCATATTCACCCTAGGAACAGTGCTTTGCGTAGTGAAAACTTCTTTAGCACCGTTGTGTTTTGAAACTTAAAAAGAGGCAATTTGGGAGGCGGGAATGGGTACCGCCGCCCGGGAACCTTTATTGGATAACCAACACCTCTGCCATAGGTCACTCCAAGTGGTTCGCCACGTTTGGTGATTTAGCAGGGGTGCCCGGGTTCATGGGGTGTGGTTTGTCTAGGTCTTGGAGGTGGATAACCAGGACACACTAAACCCCAGATACCTACCCACCCCTTAAACCCTTTTACTTCCCATAACTCTCCTCTCCTTCCTTTCCCTCCACAAAAACCCTCCACACAGCACCCCCAAAGATGACATAGGTCCTGAGGGAATTTATTTTCCGTAGGGCCTCCTGTGTGGAGCTCATGTAAAAAAAAGGCAAACACCTACATTTATAGGATTTAGTCTAATCGGTCTCCTCTTTGTGCGGTGCTTCGTAGCCTATCGGTCTCCTCTTAGTGCGGTGCTTCGTAACCTCTCCATGTCTTCTTTGTTTTCTTAATTGGAGAGTACATAATTTTTTTTTTTTTTTTGGAATTAATTGAATAAGGAATGAATAGAAGGAATCAATTCAAAAGGCCAGGAGAATCAGACTGAATCGATTCACTTCTGGGAATAAATCTGCCCATGTCTAGTTCAGAGTTCAAACCAATATGTAAATTCTTTAGTAGGTACCTATTTATTTTTCGAAAAATCTATACCCCAAAAATGAAATGAAGACATCTTTAGTATTTTATTAAGTCGAAATCTTTTAGTATTACTTAAAAACGAAAACCTGAATATAACAGCTTAAGCGGCTATTAGCCAAGTGGAATATATGAGTCGGCGTACATCCGGGCGTTGCGAGTTAAATCCTCTGCTAGTTAAACATTTTCTGATTATATAAAATTTTTTTTTTTTACCGAAACTTGTATTCTCAATGTGTATCGTAGTATTTTCCGAGTCCTGTGTCTTCAACGTATGGGTACCATTTTGTTTTGCGCAGGATTGGACTTCCGCTAGAGGCTCGAGAGTCCCAGGCCTAGCCTCCCCCGAGGTTCGGGTCCTAGGCCCGGGTGTGTGGTTTGGTTTATTTATGGGCCCGGGCCACTCGGGCCTCGTCCGGCCCCGCGCAAGACAAACGTTTCACATAAATTTCCCCTATAAATGTCATCGTAAATGTAAATTTCTTATTCCTAACAGTCTACATGAATCTCGTCTCTACTTTAATTGCGAATGCACCTTAATTAGGCAACACGCCGACAATTTCATGTATAAGGTTGTTTAATTTTGTGGAGCGTAGATGCGCACGACCATTTAAAATTTGAGCTGATTTGTAGATACAATCAGTGAGTGAAAATAATCCAGAAATTTATTAAAATGGATCCCATTTTTTCATTATTATAGCAACACCGAGTCACATCGATTTAAGAACATTTTATTGAAGATCAAATTTGAGGTTTTGTTTCACTTTCGAATTTGGGGGAATACTTCTGATTCTGACACATTGACTGGACGGGAAAAATGACAAAAAATTTTGGCATAGCATTCTATAAACATATACAAATTTCACAATTTTTTATCTTTACCAAGCTACTGAAGCTACTCATTCTGTGAAAAATCAAATCATCCATACTAATATTACAAATGCGAAAGTGCGTGCGTTTATTTGTTACGCTTTCACGCTTAAAATACTAAATTGATTGTAAAAATTCTTTTACATTATTAGCGAATAACACAGGCTATAATGGTTAGCTCTGGCGTTATGAAATTTGTATAAATGGAAATGTGTGTATTTCATATATTTAAGCGGCAGGCAGGAAAGGCAGGGGAAAGGGAGGGTACGCGGAGAGGGAAGAGTTGTGTGAGGGGGAAGGCGGGGAAGGTGGAAGGGAACGGGGACGCATGGGAAAGGACATGTATATGTATTTTTTTAACGATCTATTTCATGAAATAAGTACATTTTTTAGTATTATTTCACCCGCATGCTAGGGATGTGCCTGTGCTATGGCAGGCGAAGAATGTATAACCAGCAAATCCAAATTCCGATTACGACTCTAGCGCTCACACATCAGCGCTCGCGAGCGGACGTTTATGAAACTAAATTTCGTTCCGCTGCAAGCCGGGTTTCGTGCACCTACTAGCTTACGCGGAGCTAGGGCTACAGTATGGTTCAGACATAAATATACCAAACCACCCACGGTTCAGACTTCATCTTCATCAATGTTGAATTCTCGCTTCCAGAATTTTAATTAGTAGTAGTTATTTGTAAATTGTACATCGAAGTGCATAAATATAAATAGATACAAGTGAAATGCTTAAACACATTAGGTATAAAGTAGATACCTACATACATGAATAAACAATTTGTTATATATTTTTCTTTTTGGTTTTTTAATTGTATTTTACGGCCATTAGAGTTGAAGATACTCTCAGTATTGCCCTGGTGTAAGACCACCATTCAGAAATGAATCGTTGCTTGAAGTGGCTTTAGCCGTGTTTAGTGACCAGATCTGAATAGCCAGTTACTTCCCCACCTTCCTCTTCCCTATCTCCTTCCCCTCCCCAATAACTTCAGCCTCACAACATACCCCAATTGGGGATGCCATAGTCCCACTGGCTCCAGACGGGAGCAGTTAGGCCTCTTGTGCGGTATTCATAAAAAAACGAGTAATATTCAGATGGATTGTAAAAAATGTCTCATTTTGAAATATTTATTCGTTTGCACAATTTTTTATGTTATATTTATGTGCATACCGCACAAGTGACCCAAATGCTCCCATCTGGAGCTAGTGAGACTATGGGTATATTGTGACGTTGAAGGTGGTGGAGAGGGGAAGGAGATGGGGAAGAGGAAGGCGGGGAATTACCTGGCTATTCAGATCTGGTCACCAAACAGGGCCAAAGCCATTTCTAGCAACGTTTCAATTCTGAATGGTGCCCTTACACCTGGGCGATACTGAAAGTATCTTCCACTCTGGAATGTGACGCAAATATATTATTTTTAAATTAAATAATTGTGAAATAACCCAAATTAGTCAAATAAAATTTATTTGCCCACGCCGGAATTCGATCCCATGACCTTCGGATTGCGAGTCAAGAGCCTTACCCCTTGACCACGCCGGCCGTCAATAGGTAGTATCAGTAATTTGGAAGGCGGATATGGGTACCGCCGCCCCGGGAACCATGTATTGGATTATCAACACCTCTGCCACAGGTCACCCCAAGTGACTTAGCAGAGGAATCCGGGTTCATGGGGCGAGGTTTGTCAGGATCTCGGCGGCAGTTGCTTCTGCCCACCAACTACGTGGAAGGCCGGATCGGGAGAGACCTTTTTTTACAATCGCTCAACATACTGTCTATCTCTTCTTTGGGAATGCTATGTGGAGGGTCATTTTAGGGAAAGGGAGGAGAGGGGTAATAGGGGTGGGTAGAAATCCGGAGGTCAGCGTTTCCAGGAGAGCGGATGTATGAATCTATCCCTCCCACTGCGGTGCAAGGCGATGTTCCGGGAGAGTAAGGCTGGAGAAGTCAAAGGGACTCCCTCAACCACTTTCTCCAGATCCGACCTGCCATGCAGAGCAGGGCAGACGCATCCGCCGCTAAGACCTGAACAAACCTCACCTCATGAACCTTGGCCCTCCTGCTAGTCACCAAACCTTGCGAACCACTTGGGATGACCTATAGCAGATGTGTTGGTTATCTAATAAATGGTTGCCTGGGCGGTGGTACCCATTCCCGATTCTCGTGTTTGTTATTTTTATAATACGAAAAATGGATATAAAAAAGGCCTACCCTCCCACCCCCCCCCCCTGTAACCCCCGCCCCCCTCCACCCCCGCCTCCTTTAACCCCCCCCCCCGCTCAGCCACCACTTCACCCCATCACAACTCTTCTTCAACCTCCCTCCCGTGGGAGCTGTTGGACTCCTGTGCGGTATTCACATAACAATAATTCAAAATAATTTTAAATTTTTTTTTGGAGCAGTTGTGACTCTTGTGCGGTATTCACATTAGTGTTGAGTACCTCATACAAGAGACACCTCAAATGTCCCATACAAACACGTAAAATGTCCCCCCACCTCACAATATGTAATTGTACCAACTCTTTTTCTTTGTATTACTCAAATATGAAGGGGGGACAAATATGAAGGAGGGACAAATATGAGGTGTGAGGTGGTTTGTTTTGTTGGACTACATTCATGTCATGTACGGGACAAATATGATGTGAGGTGTGAGGTGGTTGGTGTATTGATTACATGTCATGTCGGGACAAATATGATGTGAGGTGTGAGGTGGTTGGTGTATTGATTACATGTCATGTCACGTTGTCACGTATGGGACACATATGAGGTGAGGTGTGAGGTGGTTGATGTATTAAACTACATGTCATGTCACGCATAGTTTGGGACAAATGTATGAGGTAGTTTGTATATTCTATGACATTTTTGTATTAGAATCGTGAGGTGGTGATGGGGTAAGCCATTAATATATTGTGAATACCGCAGAAGCGTCCACCAACTGCTCCGAAATTTTTATTTTTTATTTTTTTATTCTAAATTATTGTTAAGTGAATACCGCACAAGAGTACCAACTGCTCCAATTATTTTTTTTATTTTTTTTTTTAAATTGTAAATTATTGTTATGTGAATACACATAACAATAATTTATGAGCACAAGAGTCCCAACTGCTCCAATTTTTTTTAAAAATATATTTTTTTATTGAAAATATTGTTATGTGAATACACAAACAATAATTTATGAGCCCCAGAGTCCCAACTGTTCCAGTTTTTATTTATTTATTTATTTATTTTTTATTGTTAATTATTGTTATGTGAATACACAAAACAACAATTTATGAGCACAAGAGTCCCAACTGCTCCAAATTTTTTTTAAATTTTTTTTATTTTTTATTGTAAATTATTGTTATGTGAACACACGTAACAATAATTTATGAGCACAAGAGTCCCAACTGCTTAATTTTTTTTTAATTCTAAATATTTTTTAATTGTAAATTATGTATTGATAAGTGAATATCGCACAACAATACCAACTGCTCAAATTTTTTTTAAATATTTTTTTATTGTAAATTATTGTTATGTGAATACCGCACAAGAGTCCCAACTGCTCCATTTTTTTATTGTAAATTATTGTTATGTGAATACACAAAACAATAATTTATGAGCACAAGAGTCCCAACTGTTCCAATTTTTAATTTTTTTTTTTTTTATTGTAAATTATTGTTATGTGAATACACAAAACAATAATTTATGAGCACAAGAGTCCCAAATGCTCCAAATTTTTTTTAAAAATATTTTTTTATTGTAAATTATTGTTATGTGAACACTCGTAACAATAATTTATGAGCACAAGAGTCCCAACTGCTTAAATTTTTTTTTATTCTAAATATTTTTTATTGTAAATTATGTATTGATAAGTGAATATCGCACAACAGTACCAACTGCTCAAACAATTTTTTAAATATTTTTTTTATTGTAAATTATTGTTATGTGAATACCGCACAAGAGTTCCAACTGCTCCCAAGGGAGGGAGGATGAGGCAGTGTTGAGATGAGGTGGAGGGGGTTGCTGAGGAGGGGGATGGATAAGAGGGGGGGTGCAGGGGGGGGGATCAGAGGGGGGTGCATGAGGGGATCAGAGGTGGTGAAGGGGGGGAGGGGGTTGAGAGGGGGGGGGGGAGGGTAGGCCTTTTATATATCCATTTTTCGTATTACAAAAATAACAGACACGGGAGGCGGGTATGGGTACCGCCACCCCGGTATTTATTAGAAAAACAACTTCCCTGAAATTCTCTTGCCACCCCCCCCCCCCGTAAGCGAAAATATTTTGTAACACCTCATTTCGATATTTGAGTACCTCATACAAACTCATCCTGATATCGTGTCCTACCCAACACTAATTCACATAGCAATAACTTACAATAATTACAAAAAAAAAACGAGTGTGCTTTAGACCACACGACTGAAGTAAAACTGCAATAACTTATGCCAGGTACCCGTTGTATATAATGTTATATAGTGCAGGCGCTTGCATTATAATGTAGTTTCCCGGGACTTGGGATGGAACCATTACAGTTTAGTTGACCCCGAGGTTACAGTGGCCTTGCAACGCATGCCGGGTACTAATCGGCGCTAATCTTAATTGTAAATATGTATGTTATTAAGTCACCAATTTTAAGTCTGATATGTAAGTCACTAGTTATAATTGTAAATCTTAGTTGTAAGCCAGTAATATAAGTAGCTATAAGTCTTAGATGTAAGTCACTAATTGTAATTGTAAATCTTAGTTATAAGCTAGTAATATTAATTCTTTTATATATTTATTTTTACAGCGCCCTTGAGGTGATTTTCCACGAAAACGGCGCTATATAAATTAGCCAATTATTATTATTATATATTAATTACCGGGTGATGTATGTAGTGTGAAGTGTGTGTGTGAGGGTGTGAGGGTGTGTGTGAGGGTGTGGGTTCACATTGAACAAATTATATTATTGACATGATGCTCTTTTTAAATTTGTGCAGTGAATCGGAGAAAATGTCGATGTTAGAATTTAGACCAATAATATTGAACATAGATATGAAGAACACGTTTGATGGGCGAATTAGATGCTGCATTTGTCTTGTAATTAAGCGTGTGGAATAGTTCTGTACGGCGTGTACGTCTTAATGGCATGTTAAAATTAACTAGGGAAAGAAGTTCGGTACAGTCAATATTATTATTTAAAATTTTGTGTATAAATGTCAAATCGGCTATTGCTCGCCTTTGTTGCAAAGTTTGAAATGTGCATTCAAAGTTATTGTTGAATTTGAAGGTAAGATGATATACTAAAATACGTCAAGCCAAACAACGCCGGCGCTTTTATAGTTAAGTCTGTCGGCCCTATAAACCTTAATTATATTATTGTAGAAAGCAATCACTTTGTGGTTTGACATATTTAATAAAATAAAATATTTTTTGTTTAAAACCACGAAATTTATTAATTTATGGGGTCATAAAATATTAATTAAAGCGAAACCGGTCGGGTGACCGGTTTCGCTTTAATTAAGCATCTTCAGGGTACAAATTAATACAGTATTAATTTGTACCCTGAAGATGCTTAAGTAAAGCGAAACCGGTCGATTCATAAATTAATAAATTTCGTGGTTTTAAACAAAAATTATTTTATTTTCTTACCTTAGTTATAAGTTTTTTTTAAATATTAGCGCGCTCCCTCTAATCATATTCTTCTTTTTGATCGCTTACCACGGAGCCTTAGCAATTGTACCTTGAAAACTAAATAACAGACTACGATACTAGATTTTTTATCGTCGAGATATCTTTATCAGCCATAATAAGGCGTTTTACCACTCAATCGCAGCTTCCAACTGACTTATTATAGCTCTTACTTTCATTTTAGTCCCGGTTACAGGTATTAATCTGCCTCGCGCTTTGTTACGAGTAATATCTTTCAATGTCTCGCGAGCGCTCCATTCTTCACACGTGATAAATAATTATATTTGAAAACACCTCATCCACCCCCTTAAACGGCGCTTTATGCTCTGCAAATCTAGAAAACTCTGTTCAACGTTATTATTAGGTACAATGCCAACCTGTGATTACTGTCAAACGCTCTGTATCTTACGAATGGGCATTCATTGTTACTTGCATTTCAACATTGGCAAATAGTATGCTGGATTGGTGTTGGCGGGCCCGAGCAGTCTGGTATGTATCACAACCAGACTAAAACATTTTTCTAACGTAACTGCGGCTGCATGTTTAAAGTTAACGGTCGATTTAAATTTATTGTATGACACGACTAAGTATATCGATGCTTTAAAACGATGGCTGCGTCCGCCGCCAAGATCTGAACATGGTTCCATGACAACTCAACAAAATGGTATTTCAATACCCCTTCGAAAAGTCATTAAAAGTGATATTTTTTTTAACAGCCCATATCCTAACATAAGCTAATGTAACCAAGTTTTTTTTTCATCAATTTTAATGACTTTTCAACTTTTGAAGTTGCACATTGTTGAGTTGTACGGTCACACCTGGATACATCTCACCCAACGAACCCAGGCACTCCTGCTAAGTCACCAAAAGTCGCGAACCACTTGGGGTGACCTATGGAAGAGGTATTGGTTGTTCAATAAATAGTTCCCGGGGCGACGATACCAATAGGTATTTTTGCAACGAAATATATAGTATTTATTGTTCATAACTGAACTGCCTTCAGTAACAGTATTTTGTATTTGTTTAAAGATAAATTGAAGATGTCCACTGACTTGGTGTATTCCTCTTTGCCCAGAATACTAATGGAGGGAAATAATTATACCAAGTCTTGGTTTCCCTCCATTAGTATTCTGGGCAAAGAGGAATACATATGGTAGTTAGTTCCAGAATTTCTGCACTGAAATAAATCCTGACTTCTGGTATTACGTAGTGGAATCCGGAAGCCTATCAATTCAAGCAATACCGGACTATCAACTAAATTATTTAGAATTTTATACAGAAATACCAAATCAGTGAAAATTCTTCTGTCTGACAATTCGAGCATATTCATATCATTTAAAATAGTGTTGTAGTTTAACATAATTGCTGGAATACCCATTTTAAAATTTAGAAAACGTAAGAATTTAATAATAATGCAGAATATATCATTTTGTATACATGTAAGCAGAAATATACATATATGTGTACGAAACAAAAACTTTGTAATAGGAGAGACATGCAAAATGTGTATGAAATTATATTTTAGATAAATAAATACAACCCTACCCAGATTTCAAATTTTACTAATTTAACACATGTATCTGCGAAAATTGTCGTAAAGTATCCACGTATAATTTTTTCTTGACCTCTACTATTGATAAAAAAAATCTACTGTAGTTTTCTTAAGGTTTCACTTCTACCGCGTGTGAATTGAACACTCTGATTTTTTAAACTTTTCATTGTACCGCTATGTTTTATTAGGAATATTTTTGGTATTACTTGCACCCATCAACTATTTATCTGTATACGCTATGAACGAGCACACAAATATTAAATAATTTGTCATCTTCCATTTACTGGATAATTAACTTAAAGAAATCGGTAGGGAACATAGATTTTTTTATATGAGCTCCACTTTAGGGGAGCTGTGTGGAGGGTTTTTCAAGGAAAGAAAGGAGAGGAGAGTTCTGGGAAGTAAGAGGGTTTGAGGGGTGGGTAGATCCGCCTCCAAGATCTAGACAAACCTCACTAGGTGAACCCGGGTACCCCTGCTAAATCACGAAACGTAGCGAACCACTTGGGGTGACCTATGGCAGAGGTGTTAGTTATCTGTGAGAATGGTTTATGGTGGTACACCTGTTTCCTAATGTGCAAGACCGAGACGGCAGATGCCGGTGTATAAAAAGGATGTTTCATAGTGCTCGCTCTCCTTTAGCTCATTTAGCCAGCTCACAGCTGTACAACACGTACGTGACATATTGTGCAAATATAAGTTTATACTCGTACTTATGATTGCCGAATCGACGAACAACTCATAAACTTAAAGACAAAAAAGTTTAGATCAATTAAATTTGTTTTTCAGTTTGGATGTAGAAAGGTGCCTAATGAAAAAGTGGTCTGTTATTTACTTTTGCAGACACGTCTGATGTAATTTATTTCAATGCTACGGGTAATAAAGCTGCAATAAATGGCTTGTAAACATAAATCTACACATCTTCTTATCTGAGTGTCTGTTTGGATAAAATTTTGCTTACTTGACATTCAAAATAAGTGGAAAATTACTATCTACATCTGATTTCGAAAAACTGGATAAAACCCGGGCAATTTTGGGCACTTCAGCTATATACTATATGTAAAAAAGTGTCTCGGTATGGCTTTGGTTTTTACACAATTCTACAGTTTTATTCCGAGATCATTTCATTACCGTCTCCATCTGAATTCGAAAAACTTAAAGCGTAAATCCCGGACAACGCCGGGGATATAAAACCTTCTTCGACAGGAGCCAAATATGCACCTTCAAAGCTTTTCATTCAAAGATAAAATGCAGAATCTTAATAAAGCTCAAAGCTTAAAGCTCTAAATAAAACTTCATTCATGTCGTTTTCGTGGTTCAGCTCTCCACTCAATGAGCGAAGGAGGGACCTTAGAGGGTCGATTCGTTAATTTAAATTTCATTAATTTCACTTGTTATTTAAATTAAAATTAATTTTTATTGAAAGTAATTTTTCTCATGTAATATAGCAGACTGGGGATTGCAGCGTTGGGTTAGATTAGATGGTAGGGAAAATGAATTATGAAGTGGACGGCAGAAAAAGTTGAGGAAGCCCGAGGGAGACATGGTACGATCAAGCGAATCAAATAATTATGTGTGATAAAATAATATGAACGAAGAAAGGGGTTGTGAGCAAAATGTTTGACGTGGAAGTGAATAATGGAAGAAGTCAAGGTCGCTCGAGGATGACATGAGGCAAAAACTTATCTGTGGTAAAGTGAGGCGTATGTATAAGACTGGTGTAAGCGTATTGTAATGGATAAGGTTAAGAAAGGAAAGCTTAGGTTGTTTGGACATAGAAAGCGGATGATCGAAGAAAGGATTGTTATCAGATTATATGACGTAGAAGTTAAGGGTACAAGAACAAGACATGGTTCGATGAAATGAATCGAGTACCTAAAAAAACAAACTTTTTAATTATTTCCACCTTAAAACTACATCCAGTTTACTAGAATTCACAACCTCAAAACTTTACTCCAAACCATTCATAACCCCGAATAACGTTGAATTTTCTTCAGCTGGTGTCAAGTAAAGGCAAAGAAATTTTATATTTTTAGGGATGATTTTTTTAAAAATAGCTCCACACAGGAGACCCTGAGGAAAACAATTTCCAGTTACGTCATCTTTGGGAATGCTAGGTGGAGGTTATTTTTAGGGAAAGGAAGTTCTGGGTAGGAAAAGTGCATGGAGGGTGAGAATGAATCCGGGGGTCGTGCGTCCAGGAATGACAGACGAATGATCCAGCTGGCTGGAGAAATGTTTCCCTCAACCAGTCTCATACGAAACGGATTGCCACGCAGTAGGTGGGCAAACGTATCCGCGACATCGACCTAGACATCCAAGCCGCGATATCCAAGACCTAGACAAACCTCACTCCATGAACCCGTGCACCCCCGCCAAGTAATGAAACGTAGTAAACTACTTGGAATGACCTATGGCAGGGGTGTTGGTTATCCAATAAATGGCGGTGGTACCCTTACCCGCCTCCCAAATTGTAAAATGTTGACGATGTTTGAATACTGCCATATATTATTTTCAAAGTTTCCAACTGTCGTGTCATTTCGCTAGAGGCGTAGGCAGAGAGGATGGACCGCCATCTCCGTTTTAGCCAACGGTCCTCGCTTTATTCGCATTCATATAAGTATCCATGTACGAGTATTATAGATCCTCTTCCGTTACATCGTAATATGACATGACCTGACATAAGTTTTTTTTCTTTATTCAGTGCATTGTTTATTACATTTATTGATAATTTTTCGACCACCATGCTAGCTAGCCATTTCTGTGTTGTGGCGGTCGATGATTTGTGTGTTCAAGAAATAATAAACTTCAAATACATATTATTGTAAACATTACCGGTTTATTTTCCCGGATTGAATATTAATATGAAGGTGATTATACTGATTATTAAATATTTTATTAAAAGCGCAGAACGAAAAATCACAGATATTATAATTGTTGATTTTGTGTTTAAAAGTTTAAAAAAGTACAAAGAAATATTTTCCTCAGGATTTTTTCCTTCGTTGAAAAACAAACATTGCTAATTTTAGAGACAACCAGAAATATACCTTTCCAATGAACGACATCTGTCAATAAATTAAACAAACGGAATACACATTTGAAATATTATTATTTGTATTATTTTTTTAAATTTTGTTTTTAAGCATTAATTAATTAATTAAATTAATTTAATTTGTGTACATATGAATGTATAACCAACATGAATTCTATTTCTAGAGCAATTTCCATTGGAATTTTCAATAAACATGTGCTCTTTTTTATGTATTTTTTTATTTTATTTTTATTTTTTATTTTTACATTAGCTCCACACAAGAGGCCCTGAGGAAAATAATTTTGTTCATGGCCTATGGATGGCCCATCATGTTAGTGGATGCTGTGTGGTGGGATGTTTTAAGGAAAGGAAGGATAGGAAGTTCTGGGAATGAAATAGGTATAAGGGGTGGGTAGAATTCTGGGGGTCAGTGTGTCCAGGAGTAACGGACGTATGAATTCATCCCTCCAACTGCGGTGCAAGGCGATAGGTCGAGAGATTCTGGCTGGAGGGGATAAAAGACCTCCCTCAACCAGTCTCTCTCAATTCTGCCCACCACACAGCAGGTGAGCAGACGCATCGGCCGCCAAGACCTGGACAAACCTCATCCCGTGGCGAAGCACTTGGAGTGACCTATGGCAGAGGTGTTGGTTATCCAAAAAATGGTTCCCGGGGCGGTGGTACCTATACCCACCTCCCAAATTGCTCTATAGGTCATCAAAGACGTCGCATTATGGTTTACCTCAAGCACAACGATTATCTATATAAAGAATTCTAATTAACTAACAGTAGGAAAACATCATTTCTAAGCATATTTAAATTGACTTCTAGTTATTTCTGGCAATTGGATATATTTTAATATTGTTGTTCAGAATATCTCGCAAAAATTAGAATTTTATTACAGATAAAAGGAAATGAATTATTCATTTTAGATTGAAAAAATAGGATATCTTTGGTTGTTATCCTTGACTTTGGAGTGAGCGCATTTTGAGGTATTTATAAATGAAATTGTTAAAAATAAGGAAATTTGATTATTATGTTTATTTTTATAACTATGTTGTTGCCATTTACCTAAATTTTAATATTATTATATACATCTGGAATGGTTGAATAACAAACGGAGAAATATAAATCAGATACTGCGACTTGCACCTACCTACTATGCGAACTGTGATATTTGCTTTGAATTTGGGAGGGGAATATGGGTACTGCGGCCTCGGAAACCATTTGTTAGATAGCCAACACTCCTGCCGTAGGTCACCCCAAGTGGTTCGCTACGTTTGATGACTTAGCAGGGAAACGAAACTGTCGTCATCTGTTGACGACCATTTTTTCTCCACATTTATTTTTCACTAGCTGGTTCCCGGTATGCGTTGCATTGCCAAATTCAAAGAAATAAATTGTTTCTCCCTGCATGTCCTTTCCCGTGCGTCCCCGTTCCCCTCTTGCGTCCCCTTCTTCTCCCGCGTTCCCCTTCCACTTTACCCGTCTTCCCTCTACCCTCTCCCTCTCCCCCGTCCCACCAACCGCCCTCCCAGTACATTCAGTTTGCGTGCCATCTATTACAATTTTTTTTATTGAAATTTAGATTTTTCACATATTACAAATATTCATTATTGTATATTATAAGAACAATCAATGAAATTTGGTACCTAGCATAGGTGCCCATATAAAATATCTTCATAATAGGTATTCTTGATTCGATTCAAAGTATGAGGCGAGTACTTCAAATAAATGCATTAATTTAAAGAGTTTCAAAAATTGAATTTTGATTTTACAATCATTGTTTTGCAAAATGTCATTCTCAAATTTGGACAGTTTTGACAGTTTTGCAAGAGTTTTTGTAATGATTAAAAATCTTTTCAGATGTATTGTCACGTGGTTGTAATAATCCAGAAACCTTTGCGGGAGTTTAAAGAGGGCATTTTGAAAGTTTCAAACATTTCCCTCATTTTATTTATTATTATTTATTAATTTTATTTTAGTAATTTGTACATTTAGGTTTACAAATTTCTAATTAATTATAATATTTCATAATGCAAACTAAATTTTATGTAGTTTTATGTAGCTCCTACAAATACGTCTTGAACTTTCCAATTGGTGTGGACTTTAAAGTTTCTGGTAGCTTGTTATATAACTTCATCCCTTTGTACAGTAAACTGTTCTGCGTATTCGCTTGTCCTTTTTTTTAAGGCTGATTTCTTTGCACGTTCTTGTGTTATGTCTGTGAATGTCCTTGTTGAATATAATATAATTTTACTTATTTTTTACGCACCAGATTTAAATGTCCGGGTTTAATTTTCCCCACAGGAAAAACTAAACCCTTTCACACACTTCCCAAATGATCATCTGGTCAATCCACGTTATGCAATTGCACTATATGTTTTATAATTACAAAACAATACAAGAACAACATGTCAACTTACCAGAGACCAGATGGGAAAATAATTCACAGACTCCAGATATTTTCATATCAGAGGGTTCGGCTCTGTGGAATTCCTAATTGAACCTATAAATCCTACTGAACCCTCAATATAAATATTTAAAAAATCTTTTGTAATCCTACATGTATTTAAAATTAATATAATAAATACTCATATATCCCCAAGCAAACATATTTTGATTTATATATATATATATATATATATATATATACTAGCTGACCCGACCAACGTTGTTCTGCCAAATAAATTATTTCTAGTGAATATTTTGGGTGTTAAATAAAAAATATCGAACGTATTGTAAGTGTGTGGGGATTGGATCTATGACAGAAAGATGAACGGAGCGCTGTAGACGATGACCGCCGATAAAACAAAAAACACCAACTAAAGTAGGAAAATGAAATAAAGAAAATCAATATTAATTTCGAAAAGCAATTGAGTGTACGATATTTTTTGTCAATCCGTCTTTAGCCAATAGAAATAAGCTCGATGCTGAATGAAATAGGAGGGAGGGGGTAAGAGGGTTAAAATTTGGGGTTGTAGGAATTTTTGATACCAAATAAAAAATTAAAAAAAAAATTCTCAAGAAAATTGATTTTTTTTTCTGGATAGGGACACTATTATATATACTTTAAATATACTTTAAAAATTATTCTCATACCTACCAAATATACATATAAAATCGGTCAAGTCGTTTCGGAGGAGTGCGAACACAAACACCGTGATACGAGATTTTTTATATACTTACATATAAGAAAGATTTAATCTTAGTGAGTGCGTAGGAATTCGACAATTTTGAGTTTTTGTTTATTTTAATTTAAATGTACATTTACAGTGATTATAGCCGATAATAAAAACTATTATACTCGTCATTACATAGTATAAAATGAAGTCGCTCAAAATGTATGTGCGCATAGATCTTTTAAACTACGCAACGGATTTTCATGCGATTTTCACCAATAGATAGAGTGATTCAAGAGGAAGGTTTATATGTATAATACATGCTTATTATAGTAGAGAAAAGCCAATAAATTCAAATATTCAATTCAGGTAGCGGGCAGCGGCAGCTGGCAAAGCAGGTAGTGTGGATTTTATAAAGGTTAGGTAATGGCGTTGTGTTTCGTTAGCCAAAGCAACGTGTGGCCGGGTTTGCTAGTAATTTTATATAATAAACAAAATTTAAAATATTTTAACGTTCATTTAACGACAATAAAATAACTTTGTTTAATTTAATTTAATTATATTTTTTCGACCGGTTTCGGTTAGATCTGAACCTTCATCAGGGTGAAAAAATAACCAGTTGGTTATTAAAACATATAATAAATTGGAATTAAACAACGTTATTTTATTGTCAGTATTATAATTACGTAAACCCACAATGTATGTTACACGTTATTTAACAGCAGAATCATTTTTCCGAGCGGCATTACTAATAATGATTGTAAGTTTATTCTACATGTCGGAACAATAAAAGTCCCATGCCTGCGTGCTCTTGTGAAATCGTCGAGAACATAAAACTTAAATTTCTTTATTAGGTATAAGGTTACATGCTGCAATCAGCAACGCACTTTTCCTTTTATTGGTTAGGTTATTAATACCGGCATACCGGACAGAAAGGCTCATGGATACAACCAGGGATAATACCCGAGATAAGTCATAAGTCGATAAGTCTCCAAGATATTAAGTGGAACGTTTGCGCGGTTCATTTCGACCCGTTTCAAACGAATTTTTAAAAATTTTGGATTTGAGATCAAAATACCCAACCAAACTGAAAAATTATTTTTGTAATCAAATATCTAGTACGGATGTGAGCTACTTTATTTATTTTTGCTTTAAATTATAAGATATAACCCATTTATTTCATGATTTTATAGGCAATTATTTGTGAGTAAATGAAAAACATTAAAAAAAAAATAATTTTACTATAATAATTTTAAGTGCATATTCATCTAAGGGGCCATTCATTTATTACGTACGATGAATTTTGCTAGTTTTCGACCCCCTCCCCCCTATTATAAGAAAAAATAAGAATAGGCCGACCCACTCCCCTCTGTTAAATATTTATTACGTAAGAATCTAAAGGAAAAAAAAATAAATGCACGTTTGGTTTGTTTTAATGTTTATTTTTCAAAGTAACAATTTTTAGAAATGTTTATTTGTACTAACAAAGGTACTAATAATTTCAAGTTGGCGCATTTTTGTGATTTTACGTAAGAACTATCGAGACTCTCTCCCACCCCCTTGTAAGAAAAAATAAGACACGGTCGACCCCCCTCCCCCCTAAACCGTATTACGTAATAAATGAATGGCCCCTATATAGATTTAAAAAACCTACTACAGGGTCTGTAAGGTTTCTTAAGTGAGTCGATCTGCATACTATTCAACAACCATATACAAAAGCCAATAAAATATAAAAATAAAATTCAGGTTAGTGTCTACTCTCTTAGAACAGCGTCCTGTCTAGTTTGCATTTTCATTACGCACATTATATAGAGTTATGTAGCAACTCTATTATTTATCTATCTCTACTGCAAACTACGCGCAATCTACCCACATGCAAACTACTCACATGCCTTGAATCTATATGCAGTGTACCCATGCGCAGTATCGCTATGTACATAGTAGTAAACAGCTTGAGACATACCTCATTTGCAGTATCCACACTACGCGCTGTAGTGAAATACTCTCCACGCATTACCCATTTATGTTTTTCTGTGTTATTTTCACAGATTCCAGCGCGCTTATTCAGTAGCCTCTCCGTACACCCCTGGCGTCCAATTGTCCGATCTGAAAGCGGGGTATTGAAAGCATTTAGCCTCGTTCAGACAGCGCGCAGCGTGCATCGAGCTATAATAGTGTCAGCCGAAAGCATTATTATTACACAATAATGTAGATGAAAGTAACCAAATATGGAATAGTATTCCTAATTTGGAATACCGGCATTTCTCGTAAACAAATACTTCTAGACGCAATAAACAGTATCGTCTACCTCTTTGGCCGGCCGCAAACGTCAGATTTTTCCATCCGATTGTACGGCCGGCGCGGAAAGGCGTGGCCTATTTTCATTACCGCCGCGCCGGCCATCCAATCCGGTCCGACAATGTTCTTAAAGTATCTCATTGACGTTAAGGTTGCTTTTTGTTTTCGTTTTTGTAGTATTCCGTATTTTGGTACCTATTCTATAATTAGATACCTTTATGTTGATTTTGTTTTTGAGTAATTATAGTACTTACAATTAATAAATATAAAACAAGACTGTTACTATGTGAAATGCAAATATATGACTGATTGTAATTAAGATTAAAAGTTTTTGATTTTTAATCTTTGTTTTTCTAACTAACTAAGCAACTAAGGGAACGTACCCATACTACGTGACAAATTTTTTGCAATTTTTAACCCCCCCCCCCCCCCCGGTGACCAAAAACCTAAGCAACCCGCCGCTCATTTGTATGGAGCGTGACATTTTGAAGACCCCCCCCACCCTAAACGTGTCACGTAGTATGGGTACGTTCCCTAACCATCACGCCGTTTCCCGCAGGGGTAGGCAGAGAGGATGGACCGCCAAACAACTCGGTCTTGGCACACACTCTTTGCCTCACTCACATTCATGCATCGTCTCATACATTCTCTTTTATTATTCTTTTATGCGTAAAAAGCAAAACGGTATTCCATATTTGGATACTTTCCTCTAATAAACACAAATAGACAATGCTAAATACATTCTAAATATACAATGCATAGGAAAATGTACATAGCTACGACAAAACAACACTCCGAACGCCACATCTAATTATTACACGGAAATACCGGCCCTAAGAGGATTGACGCGTGAAACACAGCATCACTTCTACTATATAAATTTAATAAATAAACATACTCTTCGCCACAATCTACAAATCTGCCCCGATGATGGACACTATAACTTTGTATAAGACATTGGCTAAAGAAGGTCATATACGGCGTAATAGCCCTAAAATAAATAACGTTAAAACGGCCGTGAAAATCGCAAATAATATTTCCTCGGGAAGGGAGCTCATACCTACAGAAAACATCGAGATTTCGTGTGTAGCTCAGTTTTAAAGAGCTCTGATGCGCTTTTAAACCGAAGGGCATCGGTGTGCTTTAATAACGAAAAACGCAACAATTTGGAAAGCATAATATAATCTGATGACTTATTAATAGATTCATAATATTACACACTATATTGTGCCCAAAGACTGTATGTGTGGAGGGAAGGGAGAGGGTACAAAATAAGTTGTGGTAAGTAGAGGTCTCAAAAACTTTTTAATAAATCTAACCCCTTCCCCCTCTTTCTCCATAATTCCCCCTAGGATCGAACACCTCCTTAGGATCGAATCCCCCCATGTGCTTACTCAACCACGTCTTTGATTGTGCCCTTTATGCATATAAATACATTTTTAATTAGGTTCATCCTGACTCCCAGAGGCGTGTGAGGAATGGGCAAGACGCAACGTCAGCCGCACACCGTCTGGACGAAGCCATGTGCATTGTGGACGAGACGTGCCGTTCAATTTTCTAGTACGCCCGTTAGTGCTGTTAATGCTATCTCCTCTCTGTGCTATTTGGTCCGTGCGTTAGCCCGCAGGGGTGCAGCCGGGAACGGCTATCAAATAATCAATCATAATTACTACATAATGTTGCATGGGGTTGAAGCTTTTGATCTGCTCCGGCTTTTGCAGAAGGAACACATGTTTTTGATAAATGGTTTGATAAAAAGGGTTTGACGCCGTTTTCTGAAAAGTTGGGTGCACTTTTAAAATAGCTTTGAGATACACGGATATAAGAATGTATTTTCTTAATTTATTTATGTATATATATGTTTTGGTTTTTAAATTTTATGAATCTTACAAATTTGGCTTTGCAAGCATTTGGGGGAAAAGTCAACTTTATGGTTGCAATTCTCAAGATTGTAGAAGGTATGCGTATCATGATTAGTATAGGCTGTATCTAACATTGAAATACTTGAGCAATGAGAAATGTTCAAGTTCTTTATATGTTTAAATAGTTAAAGGCTTTTATTCATCGTCATCATTCTCTGCATCACCTTCGTCGCTAGAATTATACGTCCCGGAAAATACCGGTCCGAGGCAATTAACCCTTAGATCAGCAACTTCGTCTACTAAAGGCATACTAATAGAACCTAAACGAAAGCCAAATACTAAGTTTGGAGATCGTGCTTTCGGAGTATCTGGGCCTAAGGCTTGGAATAGACTCCCTCCGGATTTAAGATGCATAACAAGCCCAACAGAGTTTAGGTTCAAACTAAAAACCTACCTTTTTGAGCTCTCATACCCTTAATTTAAATATACCTATCTGAGAGTATCGTACTTGTATTGCCTATGATATGTCTTAATCACACTTTTCTTACCGAATTAAAATAACTCGAGTCCTTACACATCAATCTGTCTCTTAACGAATCACACTTAGGAAGATCAAATCCTTATAGGTACTACTGCACCACCCACCATTAAATGTTGCTTTTACTTTCCAAAATACACTCATCAAGGAATACATTACATATTAATATTAATATATTTTTCAGGATTAAATAATATGTGTTCACAATTATGTCCTCTGCGTGCGAACTCTTTCTAAATTTCTTTAAATGAACAATATACAGTGTTAATTTCAAGCGACCTCCGAGATAAGTATGGTCCTTTTTCCAATTTTTAGGCAGCATCGCGTTCATTAGTCAAAATATTGTACATATATTTTCGTATCGGTGATCAATGAACCGGTGTATGCAATTTTTAGCCCTAATGTTTGTCTAGCTTGTAGTTTTTTTTAGATTTTAGAAATGTATTATAAGTTTGTACAGCGCCCTTGAGGTGATTTTTCACAAAAAACGGCGCTTTATAAATCATCCAAGTATTAAAATTAATAGAAAGCACCTCCATCATGCTTTACATCTCCCTTTCAGTTATTTAAAGCAAATAATGCTGTAATTGCTTCCACATCGTCTATAGTCTAGCCACCAAACACTGTGCCTACCAACACTCTTTCATCGTGCAATACATGGAGTCATCTCTAATAGTCTGTTATCTTTAATCCTTGATACATATCCTGTCCAGTGAAACCGTCCAGTACAAGTTTTTGTAGTACCTGCCTTTTTTTTGTCTGTCTGCGAATTAATTAATTAATTTGGCGCGTTCCACGAAGCTTCATTCACTTTGCAAATCGCTTTAAATACAACCCCCCACTGTGAACAGTGTGAACCGTACAATTTTCAAAGAAGATAAAAGAATAACAAATTAATTTAGTGTTTTTTTTCGTGTTCCCGGCTACACGCCTGCGACCGCGACCTTCACAGTGCTATGGCCTCGCCAAGGTAGGCCAGTTTCCCTCCGCTCTCCACCCCACCCCCTCACCGACCCACCCTCACCCCCCACCTCCCACCGCACATCTACCCGGCACCTGTACACCATTATTCTCACTCTGGTACAGCGCGAACCTCTACACTTCTGTATAACTTCTTCATACTACAAAGCAAGTACCTTTCTACAGGTATACTAACATAAAGTAGCTAGCAGCCGCCGCCATAGAAATTACCATTACCTTCCATTCCATAGATTTACAAAATGCTTATAGTTCGTTTCTGTTGTGGATGCGTGTCAATGATTAGTCAATAATTGAAAGAGGTTTTTTAATGACTTGTGTGTGCGACATGCTATTTTCCATTCATGTGCAGGTACATAAGTAATCTGCCTTCAGGCAGTATTTATACTTATCTTAAGTGATGCTTGTGTAATTGTTACAATTGTGGGACTGTGGCACCCCTAGTATTGTAGGTAGAGGAAGAATAACGTAGGCTGAAGGTTGAGATAATCTATATTTAATTCTGTATTGATGTGTAAGTTGATGGAATAAGATGTCGGTGCATACCAAGAAGACGAACCACTATTACGTAAATGAGTCAAATACCTGAGTCGGATCATATTAAAAGTCGGTGGAAGAGAATGTATGAGACAATGCATGGATGTGAATTAATCTAAAATAATGCTAATTCATTATTTTAGATCAATCTTTACTACGAATTGATTGGGAGGAATGCAGATCCCGCCAATGTGGGGGATTTTGATAAAAATGCACTTTATAGATGAGAAAAGTGTGGAAAAGTTGAATAAAAAAGAAATTAAGGTGCGCTTGGCAAAATTGAGGGAGATACAGCCGTTTAAAGAATGAATAAAATGACACTTCGTGAACTTATACTACGCCATTTTGTTACTATTATGTTGGTATCTCAGACTTGCTATTAATGAAGGTTGATACGATTGTTTCAAGACGGGATTATTGGGCGTTCCATCTTTGCCTGAAAATGGTGAGATTTTTATTAAAAGTTAGTTTAATTGAAATAAAAGATAACTACACGAAATACGACAAATTTCAGTCTTGCCAAATTTAGGCTTTTATTAAGAGAATTTAGTGTTTAAAAGTAGTTATTTATCTTTCTTGGGTTCACCACAATCAAATGTGTTAGGAAACAAAAACATAACATTTAAAAGTATTATAAATATATTGATATTAATTGGAAAAACGTTATAATAATCGTATATTTGACCTACTAAAATACAAATGAAACTCATTTAAGTACTCAGTACCTATATATAGAAATATGAATTTTCACAACAATAAAGAATTTATTATAGGTACGTTTATTTATTTCGAACCTGTATAACTTTATTTATCGTTCTTCGTAAATTTTATAATAAACTAGCTGACCCGGCAATGCGTTGCTGTGGCTAATAAAAGGCAACGTCATCTACTGGATGCTTATCCAATCTTTATAACCACAGCCGTCTTTGAGTTTATCGCGAAGAGACAGACAGATGCCGCGGAGGACTTTATTTTATAATACGTAAAGATGGCGTGAAAGATTATAATAATGTGCATGAAATGCTTGGGGTAACTAACGTATTTAAGTTAATAAGATAATAAGGATTAATACTGTATCCGTCTAAATAACTTTTCAATTACCGCAATGTACGTGACCATTTTTTAGAAGATAGAATGGGTATAGTAAGCTATCCGTAAAAGATAGATATATGCCTTGGCGGACTTTTTTGTAGATCTATAAAAGAGGAATATCCCACCATGCATTGTTTTGTAATATCCCAAAATGATTAGGCAGCGTTTTCGATGAAAGCCACCAGACGGCTTGACTTTTTCCGACACTTCTAACAATTATCGTTATATTTCAACCAATTTACACAAATCCTTTACAAATTACATACCTAAACCTTCCTCACGAAACACACTATATATTGGTGAAAACCGCATGAAAATCCGTTTAGACAGACTTTAATTTATAATATGTAGAGAAGAGATAGAGATAGAGATGTAGAGATAGAGATGTAGACATACCATCTGCTTATTTGCCAATACTTAAAATTTTATTTAGAAATAAACATCTCATAAACCTTTGACGTCATAATTAATATCACCTGAAAAATACCCTCGACTCTGTGCAGAAACGGGCGGTCCGTTTGATAGATTCTCCCATCTTAACAGACGGATTGCAATCTTTAGAGCACAGGCGTCGGGTGGGAATGCTATCCTTGTTCTACCGGTATTACAATGGAAGATGCTCCGAGGAACTAGCATCATTGATCTCTTCGGCACCGGTGCATAGTCGGGAAACACGCCAACCGCGTGCCCAACATTTGTACACAGTTGACATTAGTCACATGAAAACGGGTCGTTTCTTCGACTCGTTCTTATGTTCAACAGCTCGGCTGTGGAATGATTTGCCGGCCTCTGTGTTTCCTCCTTCCTACAACATGGGTCTCTTCAAGACCAATGTTCATTCCTTCCTCTCCTCAAAAAGACCCTCCTCACAGCATCCCAGATGACATAGGCCCTGAGGGAAATTATTTTCCTCAGGGCCTCCTGTGTGGAGTTAATGTAAAAAAAAAAAAAACACAATATTAGTAAATAAATATCTAATTGGTTTCGTTATTGAGTCCAACCCTGAGTAAGTGTTAAGACTAGAAATGTGCTACAATTGCGAATATTGATTAATTTGGATTTTGCAATCGCTTTTATACTAAATTGTATTTCAATTTCTTTGCTTTTGTACTCCTTTGAAGTAGGTAGATACTATTACTCTAACTATGTATATAATAAATATTTACAAATTATATGGCGAGGATAGGGCAGTCCATAACAGAGTTCTGATATTAATCCTCACGTATCATAATAGAGAATTCCAGTCCAATTTTAATTTATTTTTAATGAACAATGATCTTGTAACTAAAATAATTGCTTTTTTTAGAGTTAGTTTTAATAGTTAAAATAATTGTCAAAGTTTTAATTTTTCAAGATCCCCGAAAACCACCGTATGTGTAGTGAATCGTGTGACGTTACCACTCCTGAAAAGTTACTATAAGATCGGGCGATCAGCTGATCAACTGCCGCCATTTTGAAATTCGGTGTTCGAAGTATTCTCCCTAGAGTAGCATTACTATTTTTTTGTGCAGTAGTTTTTGAATATTTTCAATAAAAGAGATAAACTAATAAGAGATACCTATATTTTTGAATTATTTAGGCCTAAATATTATTTCAATATTCACAACAACTAAATCTCTATGAACAGTATATAAATAAACGAATAAATTAATACGATGGCTTGTGACATACCTGCATTCCCATACAATGACTTTACGTTGACGTCACGACACGATGAGCAGTGACGTCACCACTAAACATTTTAATAATACCAACTTGACGGCGTGTTTCTATAACCGGATTAAAAATGGGCTTTTTGACATTTTTTTAAAAACTCTGCGTTTAATATTATTAAATAAAACTTATAAAAGGTGGCGCAAAATTAATCACCCTATCGGAAAATGATATAATTTTTGCAAATGGCGTCGTACGGCAATCATATTTGCCATTTGTGGACTAGACAGCTGCAGAATATAAACAGACAAGCAATGGAGCGCTATACTCCGTAAGAGCGTGGAATAATTGTGTCGATTTAAGCTTAAACGCTTTTAGCGATTTTGTGTCGAAAGTCATCATGAGCGACGAGGCGCATTTCCACTTAAACGGTTACGCCAATAAGCAAAATATTCGTTTCTAGGGCACTGAAAATCCGCGTGTGATGCACGAAAAGCCATTACATCCACTCAAAGCTACTGTGTGGTGCAGCGTTCACGCAGGAGGAGTGATTGGGCCTTATTTTTTGAGGACGCCATTGGCATTACTGTCACTGTTACTGGCGAACGCTACAGGGCCATGATAAACGACTTGTTACTTCCAGAATTAGATGAGCGGGGCTTGGTGAACATGCAGTTTCAACAAGACGGTGCAACTGCACACTCAGCACGAGCCACAATGGATATTGTGAAGGAAGCGTTTCCTGGTCGCGTAATCTCCCGTTTAAGCGATTTGGCATTGCCCGCAAGATCGCCCGATTTAACCATCCCAGACTTCTTTCTTTGGGGCTACTTGAAGTCGCGGGTTTATCTCAACAAGCCTCAGTCAATCGCAGCCCTTAAGGAGAATATTCGACAGCAATTGGAGGTTGCCCACCACTTTCCCACGGCGTTTTAAGGAAACAGATGGTTTCCTCCTTCACTGTACTCGTCAGGACTCTAATTTTTTATTTATAAAGAAGCTACTTTTTTTATTTAAAATGACTCTAGACCCCCAATGTCCGGGCATACATTGTTAGCAGGCAGTACGTGAGTGCGTACATGTTGCTAGTTATTTATTTCACAGTATCACGTCTCATCTCCGCCACCTGATGTAGCTGAAATAAAAGTTTGTTAATATGTAGGAAGAAAAGTTAATAGAATAAAAAAAAAATACATATTACGATGAAATTGTTTGAATTAACCAAAGCAGCTGAGTTACAGTCATCCGGCAGTCCCGTCGAGGATAAGCGGAGCCATCAGTCCAGTCGCAAGCGAGACTCGGTGTTCGCGCCCCTAAGCCGGCTTCCCGGTAGGCCCTCGAAGAAAATGTTGGGATTAAGGGCGGAAAGACCTGAAGACACTAGGGATAAAAGAGAGCATCGGGTCATCGGAGGCAGGGCGGAAGGGCACCGGTCCGCTACGGTCGGTCTTCTGGCCCGCTTATTAGGTAGGGCTCTAGAAGAATATGTTCATCATTTGTTGGTGATTGGACCACTCAGAATCATGCAACTTCAACACCTCCTTTGAAGAGTCATTAAGTGATGAAAAAATATATAAAAAATTGGTTAAATAGGTTACGTTAGGTTAGGACGGGTTATTTTTCTATATTTTTATTTTCATAACTTTTCAAAGGGGTGTTGAAATTGCATGATTCTGAATTGTCATGGAACCTCTTTTGTTTTATTCCCTTTACCTCCGTTCACACAAATTTATTTATTCCTCCGAGGATGTATTTGCTATGTGGTTCGTAACGAATTACTTCTAGAAACATAAAGTATTACGTTCCTTATAACCACATCATTACATACGTTTTTTGAAAACCGATAAAAAGTTATCATTCAAGAGCCCCGTAAAAAAAAACAATATAGGTGCCAAGTTCTTGAGTGCACACAGCATGCCACACCGATTAATCCCAGATCGCTGCAGAATCAATTTGACCAACCGCAGAAAAGCACAACGAATGGCGGTATTATTGATATCAGTGTTGCCAACCAAATAAAAGTAAAACCGACACGTTATGTACTAGGTACCATAACTAATTCTACATGAAAGATTATTCAGAAAAAGGTTTATTAATTTTAACTCATCTATCATGACCTAGTTTCGTTTTGATTTACTTAGTGGGAATGGTTTCTAATGATACCTAGAGTTTTATTTATGGAAGTTTTTTTTTTACCTCTTGATATTATTTCAAAATCGTAAAATACATTATGTAATTATTGATCTATCAATTGAAATTGAAATGTTCAGAGTGTATAGGCGGTGGTCTTAGATCTTAGTTGATCACGATTGAGCTTACCAAGGAGAAAGGATTGCTACTTGGAACACCTATGATTTTAGTTTTTACATTACCAGAGAAAACCAGATATATGTCATTTTTGATTCAGATTTTGGACGTATTGACTCTTTTCCACAAAAATTTATAATTGTATTTCGAAAGATTTTTCTTTTATCTAGGATTTGCACGTTTTAAATTTTGAGAAAAAATGTTTATTTTTAGTATAGTAAGGTTACACTATAGGTCGTTGGCAGATTTATTAAATTTTCAAAAAAGATAGATTGTATTATACCACACCCATTACAAATCATATAATCATACAGTAAATTACTTCAATACATCATCTGGGTATTGTATGTTTTAGAATTTTAATTTTAGTTTAAGATGAAGCCGTAGTAAATAATGCAAAATCATACAAAATCATATGTTTTTGTTTTGAAAATTTGATCGCTTAGAAGTATTGTGGATGCTTCAATTAAATACTACGTGTAGATCATACCTTGGCCCTTAAAAATATCGGTCATTTTTTTTATAAGTATTTTAATAAGCCTATAAAAAAATAAATTATTAGGTCTAAAAAACACACTTTCAAGTCCAAACTCTCCTATTTATAAACCCCTTTTCGGTTATGGTTTTATTGTATAATGTGGCAAATTCAGTTTATTTTTATAATGATCGCAAAAAAGTTGATATTTACACCCAATCTTCCCAAAATAAAATAAAATATGCATTTTCGCGTTGTTATTTTACAATACGGCCGTTAGTCGACGAATTTAGTTTTTCAAAGTGAGCCCTATGGCGTCCACCGAAGAACTACTGCTCACGCCACAGTCGCCAAACCTCAGTCACGCCCCGAACTGAGCGGGAGATGGACGCGTTACTCCACGTCGCTTGATTTCGTGAAATCAATTTTAAATTTCCGTTTTATTACAATAAACAATGCGTAAAACAGGAATTAATATTTTTTACAGGCCTTAACGAAATCAACCTGTAAAACAAAACTCTCAAATACCTTTTCCAACCTTTGCAAAAGCTTTTTCTCAAGTATTTTTAAACTCCTCCCATAAAGGGCGTGAATTTCGATTTGGATTTTTTCCTGAACTAGTGGATCGCCTTAAATAAAATCATTAAAAAATATTTACGTACATGTGTTCCTTGACGAAAATTGGTCCGTTTGTGTATTTATTTGCGCACTTACAAACTAATATATTTCAGATTTTTTTAACATTCTTATTTAATTTAGACATTATTGAAAAATGATAAATACTTATAATCAAAAAATAATTACAAAAAGTACATTATTTTAACAGTTTTATCATTACGCCTTTCAGCATTTTTGGATGTATGTATAAATTAAAGCAAATTTGGAATGAAATAAAATCGGTATTGAGCTACAATTTTAAAAAGCTGGTACGGAGAATAATTAATCTTTCTCATTGTAAACGCCCTGCACGATCTTAAGAACAACTTTCGACGAAATTTTGATTTTCGGCCGCTGGCTGGTTAAACGCTCTTAATATCTTTAATCCTTACGACCTCCGTGGTATAAAGTTTTTGCTCATTCAAACAAACACACTGATTTCTATTTTGGGTTCACTTGCTTATTCTCTAATGTCTAGTATTTTTTCAGCTCTGCATTTCTCAAGTAAACGGTGTTAAGAATAGAAATCTATGAAATGATTGCTGTAGTTAATCATTGAGTTAATCTTGATCAGGTAATTAAGAAATAGTGAACACTAGAGACATTTAGGTAATTTTATTGTATCTAGTTATTGACACTGGCTGGCGAGAATACGCCGCGTGACCAGTAGGGTCCGAAGGCCGTTTATTTTTATTAAAGTTGATTATTGGGATGTCTTATCTCCGGGTAATTTCTATTTTTTAATAGTATAAAAAGGGTGTTGTTCAAAAAACTATCTCTCTCGCATTAAACGATACCTAGGGTACAGTTCCCTTAAAACCCCAGGCGGGGTCCGGGCCAGATTATATAAAGTGTTAATTTCATTGTTGTAATTAAAAGTGATTGTAAATAAAACTACTCCGTATTAAAAAGTGTTTTACAATATAAAAAAAGTCCACTACCCCGATCATGAAATGAAGTTATTGACAAACGGTTTCCACTGAATATTTTTATTTCCACTGTAACACTGTATTTATTTCGCGACATTTACTCGGAATTTTACGGGGCTTAATAGAAAAAAAAACACTACTGAAATTTCCACAGATACAAATTCCCCACAGTAATTTGAGCAAGATATCCGTGGTTTGAAGACCTATTTTCCATCGAACATTAGATATTATGAAAAAAGAAAAGTTTTATTTTTGTTTAAAACTAAATATTCATCAATGCTACGTTATAACCACTTTTATTGTTTAAAAAAATCAACATGTTTTGTAAGCAATGCTTACTTCTTTAGGGTTTACTTAAAACTCTTAAGGCTCTGCAACCGAGCCCGAAAAGAAGAAGACGGAGAGATACGAAATTACGAATGTTAGAGGAGAGCGCTAACATTTACAGCGACAAAATTGATGCGAAAATTGCGAAAATGTTTAATAAAACACGACTCTGTTTAAAATAGAGCAAAAATCTCGCGGGTATTATCTTAAACAGCATTTAAAGACACAGTGTGAATTTTTTCATACATATTACTTGTAAAATAAATGAAACAAACGTGTTAATAATAATTTTCGGAGCAGATTTTTTTCTATCGAGGGAATTTTATATAATTTGCGTTTCGGCGCGGGCAAAGTCTAGATATTATCTTCAAGAATAACATATATATTTTTTAAGAGCTTTAAAACTTACCGTGTTCAAGGGAAATATGTAATAAATCGGGACAAATCCGGGTTGCGGGCCCTTAAGTGTTGACTAATTTTTATTAAAATGGTGCATTAAGGCTCCGCAATGGGCTCGAAAAGAAGAAGATGGAGAGATGTGAAATTACGAATGTTAGAGGAGAGCGCTGACATTTACAGCGACAAAATCGATGCGAAAATTGCGAAAATGTTTAATAAAACACGACTCGTTTAAAATAGAGCAAAAATATCGCGGTCATTGCTTAAACAGCATTTAAAGAAACACTGATAATTTTTTCATATATATAAAATTGTAAAATAACTAAAACAAACATGTTTATAATTTAAGTGTACTTTGCGATTTTTTCTATCGAGGGAATTTTATATAATTTGCGTTTCGGCGCGGGCAATGTCTAGATATTATCTTCAAGAATAACATACATTTTTAAGAGCTTTAAAACTTAACGTGTTTAAGGGAGATATGTAAGAAATCTGTGGAAATTTGGGTTGCGGGCCCTTAAAATGGTGCGCCAATTTGGAACCAGTAGTACAAAGTACACATGGATAGCATGGAACATATTCAAAACAAATTTATAAAATATCTTACCTTCAAATTCAACAATAACTTTGAATGCACATTTAAAACTTTGCAACAAAGCGAGCAGTAGCTGATTTGACATTATAATATAATGTACTGTTTGTCTCTCTCTCTGGTTTCAATCCTGGGATTGGTTTGCAGCAATTTCATCTATTCGTTTCTTCCACTATTCCCTGTCTTGTGCGGCTCTTTTGAATTCTGCATATGATAAGCAGCGCACGTTCACCAGCAGGTCCTCCAGGTACTCTCGGCGTGGGCGTCCCCTAGCGTTTGTCCCCTCGGTCATACCCTCCATTATGGCATGCAAGAGGCCTTCTTGTACTGTTTGTATCTGTTTATAAATAAAATAAAATAAATTGCTGTGTTTGAAAAATATTTGTTTGTTAATGTCTTTTACAATACTTAATAGTAGTAATATTAAAACGTTTAACAAAAAATAGTAAAGCTAATTTGGTAAAAACCTATCTGACACCTCATGAGAACTGGGAAAGGGGAACTATGTAGCCCCTTACTAGTCACCTTGTGAGACGGCCTAAGAAAGGTCTGTTGGAATGCATTCAATCTGTTAACATAGGCCTTGAAAAAATTACCACACATATGACGTTTTACCAAAAAAATGAGACAGAGAAACGACTCTCTCTCATTCTCTCTCATTCAACACTACTGTGTTTGTGTTTCGTTCTTTCCGCAGATTTTCTTGCGATTCGAACATGGTCTATTTATTTATGTATTTATTTAATTTCAACGGTGTACATATACCATAAGAACTGATTACATGTCATAGAATGAAAAATAGTAATATAGAAATAATAAAAAAAAAAGTGAAAAACAGATGAAATCACACCAGAGAGACAATTACGTACAAAAATCTATAGTACAAATAGAATTAATATTGACTGAAAAGGTTTGATAGCATAGCCTTCTTGTACCTACCTTTAAATTTGGGAGGCGGGAATGGGTACCGCCGCCCCGGGAACCTTTATTGAATAACCAACACCTCTGCCATAGGTCACCCCAAGTGGTTCGCTACGTTTGGTGATTTTGCAGGGGTGCCCGGGTTCATGGGATGAGGTGTGTTTAGGTCTGATGACCAGGACACACTGAACCCCAGATTCCTACCCACCCCTTAAACCCTTTTCCTTCCCAGAACCCTCCTTTCCTTCCTTTCCCTAAAAAAACCTCCACACAGCATCCCCAAAGATGACATAGGCCCTCAGGGAAATTATTTTCCTCAGGGCCTCCTGTGTGGAGCTCATGTAAAAAAAAAACCTTCCATGCAGTTAAATAGATCTGCCACATCTGCATATCTATTAGCAACATCATGTAACCTAGGTAAAAGGGAGTGTTACTGAAATACTTGTAAATCAGAATTAATATGCCCATATTACCTACGTTTTGCTGGTGCAAATTTTTGCTCTGCGCGGGAATCGAACTGAAAAGGGTATCTATCATTCATTATGCAATCAATGCCATATTATGCAATATTATATCGATAAGTATATATTACCTATACCCGAGCCTAAATATATTTAAAAAAAATCAGTAGAAATTTATTGTATAATACCTACGTGGCAAAATATATTATCTTGTATACCTAGATATCCAATAATTAAAACATATTTATGTATTTTAAATCTGACCTTGGATTTTGTCGTGTTTCAACAAACCGTCAGAATTGTTTTGTAAAAAAGCTGAAAATTCCCCCTAAAGTTGTTTGCAACATAAAATTTATCTTTACCGAGTTGTTTTTTAAACATTATGATAAAACTAGTTTTTTGGGTTTTCTAGAATTCACGGCGTCTCTTATACTAAATACTTTTAGTTGTATTGGTAGCTATTAATAAAGGCTAGGTACCTACGTACCGTACGGTTCCATGACAGCTCAGAATCAACTCAACTCAACACCTCTTTGAAAAGTCATGTCATTAAAAGCTACAATTTTTTTGAAAAATACCCCACAACCTATCCTATCGTAACTTATTTAACCAATTTTTTATATATTTTTTCATCACCTTTAAAGGCTTTTCTTCAAAGGAGGCGTTGAGTTGAATTCATTCTGAGAGTTGTCCGGTCACCCTGCCGCACATACGAGTACATACCCGCTATTAGCATTTAGGTACGATTTGGAGATAGTATTGGTAAGGAACCCAACCCAGATACGCCTACTCACCTTTTAAAAGGATACAAATTTTTGAATTTCGGAAGGACAAGGAATTTTTTTAAAAGCATTAATATTTTTTTAACCTTATTTGAAATAAATTATAAAACAGTGGGTTCAATCACAAAACTCGATTTATTTGTTGTAATTTTTTTTGTGAGAGCCCGATCTTTTAAAAGGACGCTAGGCTTTAGGATGTATAAAACACATTTTTTTAAAACTTTATGAGTGAAACCTCAAATTGTAATATTTAGTTAATTGAAGACAATATTAGCGAAACTAAATCCAAAATCTGGAAATAGAAAAATCAGAAAAAAATATTTGCACCTTTGAGACTCGGAGGTGCTTTAAGAATAAATATATTTTTCTGTTTCCAGATTTTCGATTGAGTTTCGCTAATATTGTCTGCATCTTTTGGTCTCTTCAAGACCAATGTTCATTCCTTCCTCTCCTCAAAAAGACCCTCCACACAGCATCCCAGATGACATAGGCCCTGAGGGAAATTATTTTTCCTCAGGGCCTTCTGTGTGGAGTTAATGTAATTTTTTTTTTTTAAAATTAAATGTATAAAACACAATAAACGTCGAAAAATGTTTTAAACAACATTTTCAACTTTGGCAACAAACATAAAGATGACATAATTTTTATCATATTTTAGAAACAATTGATGTGGAGGGCAACCTCGTTCCTTTTTCTTCATCTCTTTCTCTCTAGTAAGGTGGCGTGTTTGTGACATTCGATTTCTCCAATGGCTCTAGTGCCTTTAATACCACGCTTTTTCTTATAAATCGTTTGTATCGGTGTCTTCCATAGTACGGGATCATGGCTTTATCATCATTACTAGTTGACCCAGCCACGCTTTGCTGTAGCTAATGAAACACAACATCATCTAATGGATGGTTACCCAACCTTTATAACCACTGCCATTTGTCAATTTGCATACAAATCAAATTCACGTCGCCCGCTTCCGGCTCGCTCGTCCACCACAAACAGACACTGTCCTTTATACACAAAATCTTGACAAATCACATAACTAAACCTTCCTCATGAATCAGTCTATCTATTGGTGATAACCGCATGAAAATCCGTTCAGTAGGTTTTGAGTTTATCGCGAACAGACAGACAGACGGATGGACGCAACGGAGGACTTTAATTTATAATATGTAGAGATAGATAGTTGCTCTCCACGCCAGTTTTTATAGGAAAACAAAAATGTGCATGTACTTTTTAACATATCACCATTTTTTCAATTGTAATATATAATTTTTTTTCTTTTCTTTACTCATAATATAAATTTTGCATACAGTTTTTTTTACAGGTTTTTTGATTACCACACTAGACACACGCCCGTATTATGGTGGTTGAATATGTTTTGGTAAAGTTAGTATCTTCCACATTCTGTCCCCGATCCGTCAAACGAAATCCAATGGCAAACTACCTGTTGGAAAAATTATCCTAATAAAAGTTATCTTCCTCACCTCACCCGAACCTTTATCCGTCTGAGAATCAACATTTCTTGGAATCATAAAGGCAATAGCAACCACGTTTTCAGAATAAATATCCAATGATTCATTCTCCAGTATCGATAAAACATCGTCCAAAGTCATACCCCTGCTACATATTTTTTAAACATACATACGGCCTTAAGTGCTTATGTGTGTTTAGCCCAAAATATACAGTAGAGATGCCCACACTGCATTATTATTTGTCTAAGTTGGTGTACCTTTATAAACACTACTCAACTTTGCAGGTGGCCGAAGGAGGAACTAACGAGCGAATTGATTATTTTTTAAATCAATATGATTTTGTATCTCCATAAAATGTACATTTGCGAAGTAGACTTTGCCCGATTTGTAAACTGTGTGAATTTAAAAAACTGTGTGAAAAGGTTTTAAATCGTACTTTAGGTATTTATTGCAATAAAAAGTACAATATAATTTTGTATAGTATTTTTTAGCCCGCCATACTATGTATATCTAATAGAATATTAGTTTATTTCGTTACTTCCTCGTTTAAGCGCCGGTAAGGTGCAGTGCGCCAAACTGTGATGACAGTGAGCGAGTTTACAAGCTACTATCTACTAAGTTTAAAAGCGGGTAAATCGGCGAGTGAGATTGTCATGATGTCCACTCGCTCAGCAGCGTAGGAAACTGAGATCGCTGCTAGCGCCAATAACAAGAATAACGACACCTGCATGAACTAATTCTGTGATGTTTAACACCTCTGCCATAGGTCACCCCAAGTGGTTCGCTACGTTTGGTGATTTAGCAGGGGTGCCCGGATTCATGGGGTGAGGTTTGTCTAGGTCTTGGAGGCGGATGACCAAGACACACTGAACCCCAGATTTCTACCCACCCCTTAAACCCTTTTCCTTCCCAGAACTCTCCTCTCCTTCCTTTTCCTAAAAAAACCCTCCACACAGCATCCCCAAAGATGACATAGGCCCTGAGGAAAATTATTTTCCTCAGCGCCTCCTGTGTGGAGCTCATGTAAAAAAAGTCGAAATCAGCTGTTTATTGGCAGCCATCTTGAAAAACATAAATAAACCAATCACGTAAGCGAGTGGCAAGTAAAGTTGGCGACCTATCAACTTTTTTCGTAGATTGTCAACAATCTGCTAGTTAGCAAGTAACACGATGACACTGAGCGAGTTTACTAAAAATAGTGAATTTCCCAGATAGTAGCTTTTAAACTCGCTCAGTATCATCGACGCTTTATGTACTGTTGACGATCATTTTTTTAGGTAGGTACCGATCTTACTGAAACAGTTAAAAGAAAACATGCCCTAAAGCCCTCTTTCTCGTCGACAATAAAAACATTGCACTAATGTAAATTGTTGTGGGATAAATTAACAATAGCATGTTGTGGTTTTGTTTTTCTGTTTCCTCTCACATAAAACACGTGTTTTTTTTCCATTAGGCTATAAACACAGATGTGTAAGTTCCTACCGACAAAGGTGGGAAACTATTCATATTTGAACCACTTTGGAACACTTTGCGGTTTCGAATAGCCCAGCCCTAGCCGCTCGGATTGTAATAGTGATGAGCACAATCAAACATGTCGATAGTCGATTAATGTTTTTGATCGAGCCGTTTGAACGAACTGAGATTTTTGAAGTGAAACTTCTTTAGCGCCGTTAGTGATTTGAAATTCGGATGAAACGAAAATGCGTCAACTCAACAACTCAGTTCTACACAAATAGATAAAGGGGTTCCAATATAATGCGGTAAATTCGCGCCTCGGCGCGTGCCTCCCATAGCGCAGTGGGCAAGGTGCCTGACAAGTCTCAGCGGCCAGAGAGACAGACAGACGAACGGAGGTTCGAATCCTACGAAATAAAAAATAAAAATAAATTGTGAAACCTTCAAACTTCAAACCACTTTAAAATTCAAAAAAATCTTCAAATCACTTTAAAATTAACAGACAAAAGAAAAGACAGCGACATCTAGCGACTTTATAGTTTCACTTCTACCGCGTGTGAATTACACACTCTGATTTTTTTAATGTTGAAATGTTATCGGCTTTACCTGGTTACAATCGAAATGTTCGATTACGAAAATAATCGATTCATCCAAATGGATATCTCGGTCATGCCCATCTCTAGATTGTAATCAAACACGTGGTACACTTTTGGCAGCACCGGCGCTATATTTCAATTGAAATAAATAATATGGCGGCGATTCGTTGCCTGCTCAAGGTAATGAGCTGGAAAATTGGATCGGAAACAGACGAAATTGATTCAAACGAAATTCGAATTGCGTATTTAATGGGATTTTTCCGAATGTAGTCTACTTTAAAAAAAAATAATCAATGTCGTGGGCCCGTGCCGAGTTCGGCGTCAGTGCATCGTCAAGCCATCTTCCGGTGACGTTTATAAAACGATTATATTATAATAAACATATTTGTACAGCATATTATCGATATGCAAAATAATACGCTTTACATATTAACGTGTACTGTTATAATATATATAACATAAGTCAGTTTATAAATTTTGGTAAATTTTTGAGATCGCTGGCAATGGTTAATACGCACTTTTTTTTGAAAAAATCTTTTGATTCACCTTAATTACATTAAAAGACAACTATTTGCATTGGGGGAAGTGGAAAATATTTCATTCTAAATTTCGATTACGTAAAATAAAAATTGGCTTTCGTTCTGTGAAACGAGGACCGTCCATTTTCAAACATTATTTTCAAATATCATTTTGTTATGTTGGTATTCTTGTTACTGTACGAAAAGATGCTAGAGCAAAGCGTAGCAGACTTCATGGGAATTCTAGGTTTGTGTAACATGGTTTGTGATACAAAAGAAAGTGCCCCTTTATAACGCCTACTCGCGTCAAGGCAAGAAAAACATCCCAGTTTTCAAGTAGTTTAGTGACTACGCTAGGTTTGTGTAACATGGTTTGTGATTCAAAAGAAAGTGCCCCGTACCTTCTAAATCTTCTAGCCGTTCGTTATACATTCAAGTGTATCAGGAATACCAAAGTGACAGCGAATGAGCAAAGGTACAATGCAAATAATTGCCTTTTAATGTAATTAAGGTGAATCAAAAGGTTTTTTCAAATAAAAGTGCATATTAACCGTTGCCAGCGATCTCCAAGAATTAATTAAATTTTGATTCTGTTGTGAAAGTGATTTTTTTCTATTTATGTTATTTCGTTTTAGGGTTCGTTCACAACAAAGCAAGGAACAAAATATACATTTTTACTAAGCATGCAAAATGTCTCACTGTCACAAGGATAAACAGTAGCCCAACGTACAATAAATATAGTGCATTGTTATTATGTCTGTGGTAAAAGTTCCAATTAAGATCGAATCTAGTGCTATGACTGCTATGTGAGTAAATAATATAAAGTAAAACAAGGTAGAGTTCATATTGGTTTATTTATGGTTCTTGGTTCATATCCACGTCATCATGGAGCATTCGAAAGGAACGTACGTCCTAATTTGCTTCTTATAAGTTATTTAGTTGCATTTTAAAAATAATAAAAAAAAAAACAATAAATCAAAGAAAGAAAACATGAGGTACAATAAAAGTAGTGTAACTCAACGTTAGTGATTCTTCCTTTCTATATTCTTTTAAATTCAAATTTATATTAAATTAAATGAAAGCAAATCGCTTTATAAAACACATTTTAATCAAATTTATGTCAGGAACAAAAAATATTTTTTAAATGTGGTTTGCTGTGTTCTATACATTCAGTGACATTGCACTTTAAAGTAACATTTGACAGTTAATTGGTGTTGTCAGCCTACAAATTTTGTACTTCAATTTTTTATATTTTCTACTCTTATTTGACAGACTCTATGTTTATTATTTGTTTTCAAGTGTTCTAAAAATTCCATTATTCAAAATTAGGTGGTCACATTACGTGACATTTGAGTTTGAGGTGTTACAAATCTAAAAATAAGTCGTCCCGGACATGAGCTTTTATACTTTACAACGATAATATCATATCATTTTACGAATTATGCGAACGGTAAAATTATTAACGAATAAGTATGTACTTAATATTAAATATCTACCTCATCTAGTATTCCATTTTATTTCATAAAAAAGAGCAATAGGCCACTTGCATCACATTTAAAAAAAAATCCGGTTTAGGCAAATATTCTAAGACATTCTGTTTTTTTTTTTAATCGCATTTTTGAAACCCTGGCGTTTTTTTGAAATTTTCAATCCGAAAAATCAGATAAACCGGAAAGACAGGACATAATTTTATAGGTGCAAAATAACGACAATTATGTAGCCGAAAATCATTTTAAAAAAAGAACGTTTTCCACACGAATGGCACAGGAAAATAACGAGGCATACCAAAAATATTAAATCTCATAAATATTTTTTTCCTTGATCCATCTTATTGATCATAAATCATTTTAATGTTCAACGATACATAACTAAATCAAATGTAATATACTTGTACTTGTAAATTATAATAATAAAAAGAATATTAAGAAAAATTTGATTTTGTTAAAATCCGCACCATTATCATTATACCTCTAAAACACATACGGACAACGTAAAATGTACGGGGTTCTCTTCATAAAATCTGTCAAAAATCAAACCAAATGATGCGTTCGCAGAGAACAAACAATAAATCTAGTTAAATGTCGCGTTAAATGTCAAATTCAAAAATTCGCCTGAAATAAAGTGATGCCATATAAAAAAAAAATCAGTGTGGAATTTTATAAAATTAATAGGATCATTTTCGGAGACGGGATATTTTCATGTAGTGACGTCACGAGCCCAAATAATGGATTTATTTATTTAAAATTAAAAAAAAAACTGTACATTTCTAAAAATTTTTACTCACATTTTCGTAATCTTAGTAAAACAATCTATCCACACGATTTTTTCCAAGTCATTATGAAGTCCATGCAAGAGGCCTATTAAGATTTTTTGCTTGTTTTAATAACTGGCCTATTAAGATTTTTTGCTTGTTTTAATAACTGGCAATACGATAATACTTTTACAATAAATTCGAAAGAAACGTACGTTCGCGAAATGTCTTTAGGAATATGATAAAAGACATAAGAGATTCTAGTATCTTCTGCCTTTTTCTTTTTCGTACAGACGTGTGAGAAGGAAGATTTTTATGATCGGCTTTTAGGATGAGCGTCGATGACGTAGATACGATCTCTCTCTGAGACGAAATAGGCACCACGTGTTCGGAATAATTGATCCTAAATATAGAAAATTTGGTTGTATTTTTCCATAAGCTTTGAAATATTCATTTTTCAATAAAAAATCAAAATGAGACGCCATATCATTTTCCTCACGATTGTACAATAATATTAATAAAAAAAGGTTGAATCTCAGGCAAATCTTTTTTCAAAGAGTGACCTTACCCCAGATAAGATAATTAGTTATGTAATCTTAGGACGGGTCATTCCACAGAATTTGAACAATTCATCAAATTTCAGAGTTAATTTTCAACTTCTGTGAAATTATTATTACAATAACATTACTTGGAGAGGACTTTCACTGAACTTAAAAATTAGCTTTGAAATCTGACAAATTATTCAAAGAATTGACCCATTCCAGAAGCCACCCAAAGGTCATGCAACGTAAGTGAGCCTGTAAATATGTTTTTAGAGAGAATTGTCTTATTTAATCCGCAGATAAAATGCATCATTATATTAAATGCGGTAATATTAACTTATGACCGTACTAGTGTTTGGAAATGGTAGCTTGCCAGTTTTTTTTTAAATTTATTTTATTTATGTCATGATGGGCTTTTACATTATAGTTTATAAGTTGAGTATCAAACAATAAAGAAAATATAATACAATGAGAAAAGAAAATACGAAATACAATGTAACAACAAAAGCATATAATAAAATAAAACTACCTATGTAAAAATGATAAGAAGTCTAACAGTCAATATAAACAAAAATTGAAGAATAAAAGTGATAGAATATACAACATTTATACTGATTAGTTTTAAGATGAAATATATCACCTAGAACGGAGAATTTTGATAAGCTAGTGTCCTGGTGTTATTGAAGTAAAAGGGTAATAAATGTCGACATGATTTTTTGGGAACACGGATGTTGATAAATTGAAGTAATTCAGGAGAGTCAATTTTGTAATGGAGTATTTTATGTAATAGTATTAAATCTGTGCTTATTCTTCTATCTGAAAATTTAAATAGAGAAATTTTATCCAGGAGGTAATTGTAATCAATGTTTAGTATAGGAATACGCAACTTATACTCTATGAACCTTAGAAACTTACGTTATATCTTTTCAATGTTGTCTGAATGAATATTGAAAAAGGGAGACAATAATGTAGAGTTATATTCAAGTTGGCATCTGACAAGGGTTTTATATAACATAATAAATATGCCTAAATCATTAAAATATTTTGCAGCCCTTAAAACAAAGCCAAGAGCCTTAAAGGATTTGTTGATAATATTATTAATGTGACATCCAGTCCATGAGAGATCCATAAATTTATTAACACAATTTCAATTTTCGCCATTTAATGAATACTGAAAAAATATAGGATTATTTATTTTGGAAAAATGAATGAACTGACATTTATGTATGTTTAATGCTAGTTTGTTGATAGAGCACCTTTCAAAAAGATATATCAAGTTAGTTTGAAGTGTAATACAATCTTTAATGTGGTTAATCACTTTATATAGTTTCATGTCAAAAGGCACAATAGCACGTTTATGTTAGTTAATATATCAACAATATCATTTAAAATATAATAAACATAATGGGCCCTAAATGGGAGCCTTGCGGCACTCAACTTTTTGCTATAAATTTGTAAGGATGTGTGCCATTTATTTTCACACTAAGACTTCTTTTGGACAAATAACTAACAAACCAAATTAATAAGCTACTATAAACACCAAGTTTCGCTAATTTATTGATTAATATTTATTGATTTGTGACACACCTTGTCATAGGCCTTGCTAAAGTCAGCGTACGTTGAGTCAACCTGCATCTGTTTACTAAAGATTTAGATATGAAGTTTTCGTATGTTAGTAAATTGGTTGATGTAGATTTATTTGAACAAAAGCCATGTTGGTATAGTTATAATTTTTTTATGTTTGCAGATATTTTATGGAGTACTATTATATTTTATAGATTTTCAATCGAAATCTATATCTATATCAAAATCGAAATCTATATCACATCCGAGACTGTCAATTGAACGTATATAATAAATCTAGTTCACCGGCCTACAATCAAACGCTTGTGGGCACATATATAACTCAATTAAATTGGTTTAGGTAGGTAATGGCCCACGATGGAGATATTCCATAAAACCATCATCTCGTTATCTACATACATTGCCTTCAATTTGATAAACACGATCACTGCCGGTATTATTTGTCAACCAAACAACATTCTCCAACTTGTGCGTGCATATAATAAATTAACCTAGCATTTATAAAAAATCCCAGAGTAAGATTACACCATTTCTTAATTCATATGACATTAGTGTTATTATACAATATTCAGTGGTCAGTGGTTAAACTATTATGTAGATGTTACCATTGGTACTTATACGCAAGCTCGACTTTCATTAATATATTGGCCTGTGTTATAATTATGGTAATAATCATGAATTTCTTAGACAGCTGTGATGAAACTGGTATCATCTGACGACTCCACGTTGAAAAGGCAAGGCGATTGCTTCCTGTTCGCAGGATAACTGGTCCAATCATGCTCATCGAATGTGAAAAAGAAACAAATGTTAGAAATCATTAAGATGCAAAAGTTGAAAAGGAAGTTACTACTACGAGAAGTCGAGAGATATTATTGTACATACAAACGATTTATATTTTTTAAATAAACCTACATTGGCAATAATTACAAACCACTGATACAGAAAATGCAAGTAAGCATGAAAAAAAATAAATTAAAGTGGAATCCCCAAGGATCTATCTCTCGAACTGTTTTTTCTATATTAGGTTTTTACTGACTTACAAGCATCATATGATTTACCGTCGTGTTGGTAAAAAATACCATCCTATAGTTTTCTAATAAAATAGGATTCATACAATACAAGATTACCAAGTTTAAGGAAAAAACTACATTGTATTTCAAGAGACTATCGAAATTTAACGGAGCTTGTGGTTTGACAAACCTGTTTTTTTCAATGTCATCTCCTTATTCGAATTCAATTCATTACAATCTATGAGTGTATTCCTTCTACCTGCATTAAATGCTGTGAGATGCATTTTGAAGCATTCTTTCTTTATCCGTGGCATTTGCTTGATCATAACACATTCCTAAGTAATGGCTAGCTGTGCGACCTGACCACATAATATTGCAGCATATTTTATAATGACCATTAAGGAATTAATTCAATCCAACACTGAGACGCTAAATGAATTTGGCAACACGGCCGAAGATATGCTGGCATTTGGTAGATTTATTAGATTTATACGATGTGGGGAATAATCAATTTTCTTCTCGTTAATAATTACGTGAGAGAATAGATCCGAGAAAATGAACGATCCAATGGGCCATAATAAATAATCGTTCGTATCTGGGTCACGAATGCTTAACCCGAAACAAACGGTGGGGTGTTTAGCAAAAGAGTTGTTTTATTATTTTTTTTTAATCTAGTTGTAGTATAGTAGGTAGATGTAAATATTTTTAAGAAATTAACTTGACCAATATTGTAAACTAGCAGTTAAAGACCCGCTCCGCAGGGTATTGCTGCTAGGCCCGGCGGGCGGCTTTTGGTTCGACTTCACCCAGTTTGAGTGTTTGTGACCATTTTATACGATATGTAATCCTATAGGAACTGATTCCTCGGAACCAATGGGATCCAGTGACAGCTATTCACCGAGACAAAGTAACCAAGACAGGCAATGACGTCACAAATGCCAGTTACAATAATAATCCGTAGAGATTAACGAAATTACAAATCCAGTAGTACCTACCTACTTACGGATTTGTATTTGTAGGCGATGCTTTTGGCATTGTTCTAATTAGGTTCTATTACAAAAGTATATTTGTATATAAACTCATCGTACCGTTTTTACGAAAACGGTTTAGCGCAAGGCGCGGCATCAGATTTGCATTCAACCGTACAGCTTCTAGGCTATTAATTCTGTTTTATAGTGTTTACATAATATTTTTCACTTTCAATGGTGTGAAAGATATCAAATGGTGTTATATTTCACACAATGTCACACCCAATTATTAGTAAACAACATTGCATAACATTTATTATATTTTCCATTGGTGCTAATAGAATGTTAGTTATTATTAATATAACTTGTTAATATTATTATTAATAAGTCGTTAGTTGGTTTTTAATATGAGTTTATTTATTGTTCCGTTATACGTGGTGGAATTATATTGTATTAAATTGAAATTAAAACAATTTTTTAAACTTATTTCCACATATTTATTTAACCAGTACCGGTTTCATCCTATTATGGACATCTTCAGGCTGGCAATTGACATTCTTTTGTTAGAGAATTTTTATAAAATTTGGTAGGCAGGTACATATGTTTTGGTTATTACATTAAATAATATTTAATAATATTTACATTGGGAAAAAAATATCAAATGAAATAATAATATAACAATGGTCACTATAGCAGAATTATCGATAATTTAATAAATTAAAAATAATGAATTGTCCTGCATATCACGTAGCGTAGCTGCATATAACGCATTTTACAGCGCCCTTGAGATGATTTATCACAAAACTGTGCGATAAAAGAAAATATAAGTTATGTAATAATAATAAAAATGACGTTCAGTAAATTGTTGTGAAAATTATGAAAAAAATATACCCAGCTCCCTATATTTCCTAAGTTATGCGTTCTTTCACAACAGATATATGTAAGTATATAATAATTTTTTTAACATTTATTTATTTACTTTTTATTTATTCATCTTTACTTACATTAGCTCCATACATGAGACCCTGAGGAAAATAATTTCCATTAGGGCCTACGTCATCTTTGGGGATGCCGTGTGAACGGTATTTTTAGGAAAGGAAGGAGAGGAAGTTATGAGAAGGAAAAGGGTATGAGGGATGGGTAGGAATCTGGGGATCGGTGTGTCCAGGAGTGACGGATGTATGAATCCATCATCGTTCCCATGCGGTGCAAGGCGATGTTCCGAGAGAGAACGGCTGGATAAGTCAAATGGACTCCCTCAACCATTCTGTCCCGGTCCGGCCTGCATGCAGGTGGCGGGCAGACGAATCCACCGCCAAGACTCGGAAAAAACTCACCTCATAAACCCGGGCACCCCTGCTAAGTCACCAAACGTAGCGAACCTCTTGGGGTGACCTACGGCGGAGGTGTTGGTTATCCAATAAATGGTTCCCGGGGCGGCAGTACCTAGTACCCATACCCGCCTGCCAAATCACTATAAGGGTAGATTGCATATAATAATTGCGACAATATTGCGAGAATATTGGAAACCGGTTAGGTTAGGTTAGGTTAGGCAGTGCATCGACAATATTACGAGAATATTGAAAACCGGTTAGTGCGAGTAGCTGCACCACTGGAAAACCCGATATCGCACCCGCAATATATTATGTTTTCATGTTAACCATCAAATTATCTTAATATTGTCCTCTCCAGTGCTAAACGTCATGCTCCTGTATTTTCAAAAAATCCTAAATTCTTTAATCCAGTAGTTAGCAATTACTTTTGGTGGCGGGCCATATGAATATGTGTCTTTTTTGGGGGGGGGGCACACTACCGTCGACGTCACTCGTGCGCGTGCGAGCCTGCTCAATCGTGCGTTTATGACTGCCCGTCTGATCGCTCGTCGTCATCGGTCGCGAGGGTCAGAAGGGAGCACTTTACGGGCCACACCTGGCCCAAGGGCCGCAAAAGATTTATTAGTATTGTATTATTCGTCAATGAAATAAAAATTAATGAATAAATATTTAATTTCAGTCATTCGAGGGTTCTCTAACAAATCTAGTTATTTTTTGTGAGATTCGAGGACATTGCATCAGTTAAAATAAAATCATTGTGTGGGACTTTATTTACCCAATGTGTAATTTGGGACCATTTCAAGATCACTAAGAGATTAATGTTAAATGGCTTAACCTGACCTGACACAACCTTTTATAAATATGATGCTTTAATACCAATAATAACTAGTCGTAACTAATTGCTCAGGTGGTTTTCAAGGAGAGGCGTTCGTTGAGCCATTGCGATATTGACGGCCATTTTATTTGCGATGATATAAAACAAATACAATGATTATAATTCTCCACAACTAAGCAATATGAATCATTTTTTGTCAACAGGACACATTTTTGGTTAGGTTAGGTTTTACGTGAAACAAAATTCATTGACATTTTTTTAAAAGTAAAATCAAAATCGGTACAATTGATTGTTATAGAGAATGTACTTGGTTGATGAACTGACCGATTTCTTTGTGATTAGAGTATGAAACTCGAGATTAGAGTTATGAGTTTTTTTTTCCAAAAAACAATGTTTACAAAATACTCGTATACCTACCTAATTATCGTATACGAGATTAACCTCACTTAATTTCAAATTTTAAATAAATAAACACATTTGGTTGATTGTTAAAATTTCATAAAAAAATATTATAAAAGATCTTGATAACATTAAAATTGAAATTAAAACACTTTTTAACTTATTTCCACTTATTTATTTTACCAGTACCGGTTTCATCGTATTATAGACATCTTCAGGCTGGCAATTGACATTCTTTTGTTACAGAATTTATACAAAATTAGGTAGGTAGGTACACAATGTTAAAGTAGTGTTATGGTACGCCCAAACGACAGAGAATTCAAACTCCTAAATCGCCGCAAACAACACAACACCCTGCTCTCCCCCCTGTTCCCTGCTTCCTACTTCCTATCCCCTCTGCCCTCCCGCACGCGATCCCTTCCGCCCACAGTTGAGAATTGCAAGCCGCCTCGGGCACTCGTTACGCCCGCGGGTTGATTCCCACTGTTCGCGCCCGGCGTACTGTCGCTCGAATTGAACTCAAATATAACCCGCAATGTTAATTCAATAACCTACGGGTTTAGCGCTGATATTTCGCCATGCCTGTGTAAACTTCGGTTCTGTCCTAAACTCGGGAGGTGCCCCTGGAAGCCGGAAGACGAAGATCCCCAACATCATGTAAGCTGTACAATTGTTTCCTCATTTGATTGTGTCCTTTAACGATAGACTGTAAACTCCCGCGAAAAGCCATCACTCAGAGAGTTTCGTTTTTAGGGATCTTGAGGTATAAACACGATAGCTAGGTTTGTGTAGTATGTATTTCTTGTGTTGAATTGTACTGTAATGACCTATGTACTGTGTTTTAAATTTGCAATACATGAATCTATTTAACTCAATCCTGTTGTTAATCTGCCTCGGCAGGAGTATCTCCTAGAGTGTATTTCCCGACGCCCGTGGAGGAGAGAGAATTCTGTAGCAATCGTGCGGCCTGCCCCTGGAATAGAGGGTACTTTTGTCTCTGCTGTGAGCTGGCCTGGGACATGTTAGGGCCCCCTTGGCCCCGGAGAGGGTGTTGGTTTTGAAGCCAGCAAAGAGGGCCATAACAACTGGCGCCATAGCGTGGAGCTCAGAGTTTTTTTCCAACCCGGTCGCCATGCGAGGTACAACTTGTCGGCATGCTCCTCCCTGTATAGGAATTGTTTTGTAAACATTAATTATGCCTTGATATTCTACACCCAGTGTACAGTGAAATCTGTGAAAAAACCACAGAAACCCATATGTAAATTAGATCCATAACACAGATCTGATTGAAACTATGAATCATGCCGCAATTGAAAACACGGCCATTTTGAAGCAACTAAAGGACGCCAACATTAAACCGCGAATCTGACTGCGCATGCGTCACAACAACGGGCGGGTGGCAACAGTCCCACGCCAATCTCAACGGCAAATATTCACGCAGTAAATACCTATTCTCTAGACTGCGCGCGCAAGTGCACTGTCTCGCGCCAAAATTCCAACGGAAAAAACCCGTCGGAACGAAATAATTACCTGTTGCTATGCAGCTTTTATAATCAAATCGCCTTATGACTGAACCGGATAGCAACGGAAATTATTATTATAAATTTGATTCTGGAACCCCAGTTATTTTGCGAATTCCTTAATCAAAAATTTCGGACTTACGTATTTTTGTTGTTTCTGCACAATATACCAATTGGCCCACTTGTGTCTGTCAAATTAGTACAACTTATATTCCACCAAATGAACAAAATAATGACTTTCTTTCCCCATTCTACATTATAGGTACCGCTTTTTTTTCAGCATAAGTGTAAAGTGAATTGTGTTTTTTTTCCTTACATAAAGAAAAGTGAAATAATAATAAAACCAATGATTGGTTCCATGAATAAATAAAATAATTTTAATGTGGTTGACGTAACAAATCCCATATTCAGTTATTTTCATCCGGAAGTTTGTCCTTATTTGCCAGAAGAGTGCCTTTTGTGAATTTTAGTGCCTTTCTCAGTGCAAAGTGGTTTGTGAAAAATAAAAAACCCGTTTTCTAAAGGTCAGTCCTGGCAAAATTTTTTGAAAATAAATAAATACTTGTGAATTTCACAGTTTTCTCAAAAGTGGTCAGTGAACACAGAAACCTTTACTACTTAGGTCTTTCCACGCAAAATTTTTTTTCTTGTGCCTTCCTTTGACAAAGATTCTGGTGTCATATATACCAATTTGTAGTATGGAATACAGTTTTCTATAACTATTTTAGAAGTACCAACCAGTGATTACCAAGTGAAAAGTGCCTCACAAAATTAATTTTGCGTTTGCTAAAGAAGACCCCTGGCAAATTTTTTTCACCACCCGGGAAACTCACAATGGAAAACAATCAAGCTATGGCATCATCCAATTTGGGCATCATTCCCAACGTGCACAACTTATCCAAAACTCACTTACAAACTGCTTTAAGGGATAGAGGACTCTCGCCAAATCTAAATCTACATTAAAGGCTTATGCACTTTTATTCAACAAAAAGTACATTAAGAGAATAAACCTCGCCCCCTCAAGCGAAAATAATTCACGCTCGGCTACGCAAGTTTTGGATAATCTTGTTCCTAACAAAGAACCTATGCCACAAGTAATGATAAAACAGGACATCGCACCCACCTTGACACAAGATAAAACTTACGATTTATCCTCTTGGAAAATCAAATATAATGGCGTCTCCGATGTGCTGGATTTCATTGACCGTATTGAAGAAACGGCTACAATCAAAAATATCCCATTCGAGATTCTACGAAAAAACTTTATAGAACTCATCTCCCCAGAATTGATACCCTGGCACCGCATTCAAAAAACTAAATGCAAAGATTGGAATAAACTCAGATCTGCCCTAATCTCGAGCTTCGGAAAAACGGAAGCCCAGCACCGGATCAAATTATCTTTACTATCTATTAAACAGCTAGTAAATGAACCTGTAGCAACATTCATAGAAAGGGCTGAATCCATTAACATCAAGCTTTCACATCCCGTTTCGGAAGCTGAACTATTACCAGTCATAACTGATGGCCTTTTAAGCAAATACGAGAACATCATTACCTCACAGAAAATTGCATCCCTAGCCCAGCTAAACGAAGTCTGTCTCCTTCTGGAATCGTACCAGGATAGGAAAAACATAAAGAATGTGTCAAATAATGTAGTTGTGCCAAGCCGTTCGTCTGGTCTAAAACCAGAATTCGACAACAAAAAAGTGTGCTCTTTTTGCAAAAAAGTAGGCCATCTGGCCACTACTTGTTTCAAGCAAGCGAGGTTTCTGGAATCCAAGGAACCCCGAACTTTCAAGAGGCATCACTCTAGGGACCGCTCTCCTCCAAGCGACGAACTGCGCAACATTTTCAAGAAATCAAGGCACAACATGGAAAGGTTACAAAACCCAAGCGATGTCAGACCTCAGGTGGATTTCTCCAAGCCCCCACCAAATTTCTACATGAAGAGGCCAAAAAACTAAATAATAACCTCTCAGGCACCCATTCTGAACCAAGGTCTAAAGAATGGACTGATTGGTTAGCACACATTAAGTATTTTAACCAAACCTTAAATGTTTCTTCGGTTTGTTGCAAACAAGCTAAAGATGGGAGACCCTATGCTTTTTTCTCTGTTAACAATGTGCCCTTTTCCGGATTACTTGATAGTGGTGCATCTGTCAGCTGTCTTGGCAACAATGCTCACCTGCCTTTTGTTAACAGTGATTTTAGAATTTCGCCCCAATCGACACACCTGACGACTGCGGATAATGTTTCTCAACCGGTCATCGGTGCCCTTGCCCTGCCAATTAATTGTAACAATAAAATAGTTACAATCAATTTTCTAATAGTGCCCTCTATATCCCAGAATTTCATCCTTGGCGTTGACTTCTGGAAGGCATTCAATGTTGCTCCCCAAGTATTTAATACTCTTGGCAAAACCTCCACTGCTGCTCAAATTAGTGAGATCCGCACAATAATACCTCACGAAAATTTAAGCACGGACCAGGCTCTCCAACTAAAAGAAATGGTCAATAAATTCGAGTCAATATCTTTCGAAAAATGTGGATTAGGTTTGACAAATTTGGTTGAACACCATATCAAAACCAATGGCCCACCCATCAAGCAACGTTATTACAACTTAGCCCCCCAAAAACTTAAACTTTTAGAAAACGAACTTGACGAAATGTTAAAAATGGGTGTGGTGGTTCCCAGCAGAAGTGCATGGACCAACCCAACTCTTTTGGTTTCTAAAAAAGACGGCTCTGCACGTTTCTGTCTCGACAGTAGACGTTTAAACTCTTGCACGGAAGCTGATGCGTATCCCTTACCTCACGTTCACGCAACCTTAGACAAGCTGCGTAACGCCAAGTTCATCTCTTCTGTCGATCTCAGCAAAGCGTTTTGGCAAATACCCTTGGACGCAGAATCGTGCGAAAAAACTGCTTTCGTTGTACCTGGTAGGGGAATGTTCCATTTTAAAAGATTACCCTTTGGTCTAAAAAACAGCCCCGCCGAGTTACAAAGACTGATGCACAAACTTTTCGGTCCTGAAGTCGATAACAGCCTGTTTTGTTACCTTGACGACCTCATCATCGTCAGCGATACCTTTGAAAAACACCTATTAATGCTGGAAAAAGTTTTTCAACAACTCAAGTTCGCTGGTTTAACCATCAACTTGAAGAAGTCTGAATTCTGTAAGTCCCGTCTACGTTATTTGGGATTCATTGTCGACGAAAAAGGCCTAAGAACAGACCCCGCTAAGGTGGAAGCCATGGCAAATTTTCCCCGACCCAAAAACGCGAAGGAAGTCAAAGGTTTCCTTGGACTTGCAGGTTACTACAGGAGATTCATCAAAGACTTTTCCACTATCGCAGCCCCCTTAAATAAAATTACCGGCATCCGTAAAGGTGTCAGCAATTTCCGATGGTCTGTTGAAGCTGAAGAAGCGTTTACAACTCTAAAAAATGCCCTTCAAAAAGCTCCCGTTCTGAATTGCCCGGATTTTGCACTCTCTTTTACCCTCCACACGGATGCCTCCAATGTAGGAATCGGTGGAGTCCTTACTCAAGAATTCCCAGATGGCGAACACCCTGTAGCGTATTTTTCCCGTACATTAAAAAAACAAGAGAAAAACTACGGAATTACCGAGAAAGAGTTATTGGCTGTATTGGATTCTGTTCACCATTTCCGAGGTTACATAGACGGTAGCAAATTTACTGTAGTCACAGACCATAGTAGTTTGAAATGGTTGATCTCTTTAAGTAATCCCTCCGGTAGGCTCGTTCGTTGGTCCTCCCGTTTGTCTCAATACAATTTTGATGTTGTTCACCGTAAAGGCGCGGACAATATTGTTCCCGACGCCCTTTCAAGAATTGAACTGGCTTCATTAAATGTTGACACAATTGCCCCCCCTCCATCTACAAAAGATGAATGGTACTTGAAAATCTTCGAAGGTTGTAAAAATAACCAACAAAAGTTTCCTAATTTTATCATAAAAGAAGGACAACTATACCGTAATTGCAAGGTACCACTATCCATCCTCGAAGATTACTCGTGGAAACTTGTCGTTCCCCTCGAAGGTAGAGAACAAATAATCATTGACAATCATAGTGCTCCCGACTCCATACACCCAGGAAATTTCAAGACGTATAAAAAGATCTCCTTGAAGTATTACTGGCCTGGTCTCTTTAAGCAAATTCGCAATTACATCTCTAAATGTGAAACTTGTAAAGCTTATAAACATAGCACGGCAGCACCTGCCGGCCTAATGGGTAATCCCAAACGTGCCGACAGACCCCTACAATCATTGTCAATGGACCTCGTCGGACCCTTTCCCCGAAGTTATGCCGGACACATGCACATACTTAGTGTAGTGGATGTTTTCACTAAATTCTGTTGGATCTTTCCTTTAAAAAGAGCCAAAGCGTCCGCCATCATCAAACTTCTGGAAAAACACATTTTTATACCTTACGGAACACCCAGAACCGTAATTGTCGATAACGGAAAACAATTTATTGCCCAAGAATTCAAAGATTTTCTTGCCAAATACGGAATCAAGGATATTTACTATAATACCTTGTATACTCCACAAAATAACACCGTCGAACGTTATAACCAAACAATCAACACAGCTCTGGCTATTCTAGTTGATAAAGATCAACGTACTTGGTGTAAAAACCTAGATAAAATTCAGGCTGCGATGAACAACACTGTTAATCTGGCCACTGGTTACACACCTTTCTTCTTAAAACACGGTATGGAACAAGTTGTTCATGGTTCTCTACATAGAAACACAAACTTTCCTACGTCAATTGCCACCACAAGCAACCCTACCGCGGACTATGCCCATCGTCTGGAAGAACTGTCGGCCATCTACAGTGAAGTCACTGATGCTTTGCTCCTGGCTCATCAAAAGAGTGCGGACAGATACAACCTACGTAGGAAACACGTCACCTTCAATACAGGAGACATAGTTTGGAGAAAGAACAACACACTTTCCCAAGGAGCCATGTATTTCTCTGCCAAGCTGGCACCACGTTTCGTGAAGGCCAAAGTTCTAAGAAAGATATCAGATCTAGTGTACTCCTTGTCTGACTCCTCTGGAAAACACATTGGTAATTACCATATTAAGGATATTGCAAAATCTGGAAGTGAGGAGCCAAGTAAAACTACCCCCACTATCTCAGCAAACTTAAAATGATCCAGTGTGTATCACCACAACCTTTTTGTAAGCACATCAAGTCTTACAATGGCTGGCGTGTAAAGTGTCAATTACATGCCCACCCTTTCGTTGATAAAACGAATATTGTTAAAAAAAATCATTTTTGTAAATTTATGTACACTCCACGGTGTAGTTTGCCCCGTTCATGTTCGTGAATTGGCAACCACCGTAATTTTTGTCTCACACGTTTTTTTTATTTTTTTTCTTTCTTTTTTCTCACCTGTTCCAAAATTGATCACTTTAGAGCAGAGACACCCCTCGAGTGACAGTGTTCGGGAAGTCATGAACCCAATCATTGCCTCTCAACCCCTCACACTACGCAACGTTCATGCCATGGCACGCTTTGCCATGTAATGCAATATTGTAATTTTCACCATTTTTGTTTGTTGTTTTTTCACCATATCGGAAGGAATCTCTTCAATTTTTTTTCTTTTTTATGTTCTGTAAGTACTGGAGCGTCGTTCTAAAGTCGATTTGGTAAACTCCAAAGCGTTAAATCACGACCCAGGACTAGTAAACCATCTCAACATGCTCCATATTTTACTCATCATGGTAAAGATAAGTGGTTACTCACATAATCACATTCCTTGTGTATAGTAGTTTTCAATTTTTCTCAAATGTTAAAAAATTGATGGCGTCCTACCCGAGCTCTTTGCTAACAAATTGGATTTTGACACGTCCATTTTGAAATCATATGTATATAAATAAAGGAAAAGCCTTTAAATTGGTCTTTCCATCCTTATACAAATCCTCATGGACTCGTTTCAACTAAAGTACGTAAAACCAAATACTCGGTCTTTTGTTGTTATAAGAAGTCCTCGATTTGTCCCTCTTCACAACATGTATGTCTTGTATTACATGCTTCAACCCTTACGGAAAAGGTTAATAAAACCTAACGGCAGCCCTGATTTCCGTACATAAATAACCGCAGTTTAACGTAAATCATCAATGTTTTGTTCGATCATCGTTTTACAAACATAGGCATTCAACTCCTGTTTCGCCATTTAACCAAGTATTTGCAACCTAAATTGCACATAACCTGGTATGTTGTAACCGCACAAAGGGTATGTAAAACCACAATTGGTCCCTTTTGTTTGTCCCCACTGAAGTTTGCTACAATAGACAGTATGTAAAACCATGTAGGTCTGTCTTTGTTTGTCACATGGTGTAAACAGAAATGTACTCTGTCATCACCCCGCCTTTATAACATACGAAGTGACATTAAATTGTTTACCTCCTTGTTATACGCTCCTGGGCTACGGAGTTAGTTAATCTAACAAATCTTTATAAACTGTGTTAAAACAAGCATTGTTAACGTTTATTGTGTTGTATTTAAACGTAACCCTGTTACATTATAGGAGAGATCCTTAGAACATCCACCATTATAGGAGGGATCCTTAAAATACCTGCCGCGATACGAGAAGTTCGTCATAATCACTTTTTCTCATAGCTAAATGTTATTGAGCTGGTCGTGTGACATTCTATTTTGGTCGTGTGACATATTTGTCATGAGTACCACCCGTTTTGTACATTCTACTTTGGTCGTGTGCCATTCATTTGTCATGAGTACCACCCTTTTTGTATAACCTGTTCCGGTCGTGTGTCATTTATTTGTCATGAGTACCGCTTTTATGTATAACTGTGTATAAACTCTGTACACGAGACGTGGAGACGTAATAACAATACTTACCGTGATTCGTGTGAACGACATAATATCGGCTTTGCCATCTTCTTTAAGATGCATTGTATAAACTCTTTGACTTCTGTCTATAATTGAGTTATATCTTGTATGTACTTACATATTTTGTACACTATACGTGGAGACGTTAAAACATTTACCATGAGTCGTGCGAACGAAATAATATCAAACCCTTTGTGTGCGATCTACGAAATGTAGTCCACAACCCTTTGTTGTCATTCAACGCCAATGCCCGTGGACTTCCTGTTTTTTTTACTTCTTTGCAAAAAGGAAAGAAGCCCAGGAATATCTACTATCCCAAAAGGACTAGTTTTCAGCTTCACTGTCAATTATGGGGCATAGTGCTGTGGGAGTTAATCGATTGAGCACAAAAAAAAAAAAAAAACCACCTAACTCGTTGTCTGGAGAACGAACAAGAAAACCCCCAGGTTTGTGAAATTGGAGCAAGGGTCTGTCTTTTCTCACAATCATGTAGAAGTTTTTAAAATGACCCCTAATCTTTTGCCCAATACACGCGAAAGATTAGCCTCTTTGATATAATGTGTATTCAAATTTCTCCTCATCCTTTTTTGATAAATGTAAAGAGTCAGGAAATCTGCTGGTTGATTATGTTTCATTTTCACATAGAGTTTGAATCGGAAATTAGTCCAGTCTCTAGCAAATTTCGTAACTCGTCTCCCTTCTCCCCTCCTCCTCGCATTCCCCATGTTTCAGACTTATGTTATGAAGTGAAAAATCTGTCGTTGACCATATTTCGCCCTCACTTGGAGTTCGAATAGGTAACTGTCCGGTTATCTACAGGTTTTCCCCCTCAATCTCTGCATATGTCTCACCATTTTTTTCTCTTTTCTCAATTCCACGAAACACATTCATGAATGCTGGATATGTACGATATGCACTTGGCGTACCGTCTGTCTCCTTTTGACAACCTTTATTCATGAATTGGTTTCCCTTTGCCGTGACTAGTTCACGATTCTTTGTCTCGTTCTTTGAAATTCTACGAAAATGTTACCATCTCATGTTAGCATAGGCCATAGAGGGCCGGTTGTTTTTTAACCAAGACATATTGTCACTAGGCAAACGCCAAGTCATCCTGGCAAAGGAAAATGTTCATGTAATCACAATTTAGTTAGGAATCTCTCTTCGTCACTCTCTGGGTCGGTGGTTAAAATTTCGTTATTTCATTATCTGGACACATTTTGTTTCTCTCCAAACCTTTTCTTCATTGGTCCTTAGGCAGCTAAACTTCAAGAATTTTGCTCTAATAATAATTTCTCCCGGATTTAAAAAGAAGCCCAGGCGGATGTCATCACCAACAGCCAAGCTGAGCTTCACTTCCTGACAGCACGCGCTGTGGTTACAAGGTCCCTCCTGCTGCCATTTTCTACGCATTTGTTCCTGAAAGCACAGACCATACCGCCCATACGTATGTTGTCTTGTCGTGCCACAGCAAGCTGGGTTGTCCCACTATACTTTATGACACTCTAAACTACCTTTTGGGCACGCTAGCTCCTAGGTTTGTTCTTACTCTTGCTATCAATGCCAACCTTGTCGTCTCTTGCCCTGTCATGCAGTGACGCATATATCGTCATGTGTAAACCATCATTACCTTGACCCACCAGTATTCGCTGAATGCGTACCAATACAAGTTATCTTGAGCTACATTATGCTTCAATAACCATTATATACGATCCGTGTTTACCATAATAACACTTAGGATTCGTACTGGCATGTCTGCAGATACTGGATTCTTCTCTTCAATGACCTCTGTAACCATAGTCGCGGCACAGCAACCACAGTCTCCATTTCGTAAACTCCGACGTCTTCGACAAAACCAAGTGTTTTCTAAGGCCCAAGTGTACTCCTGAGCGTTATCTCAAATGGGTCTGATTACAGTGATAATGTAATCCTTAGAATCCGTGAAGTCACGTCCTTTCCTTCGAAATTCTCCGAAACCAAACAAATCCACGCTTCACAAACTTAGCTCCCAGACCAATGAAACCTTAGAATCACACTTTTTTCTCTTCTCTTGTACAAATGTATTGTCATTCTTTCAATTGCATAACCATGTGTATTGTCATTATTTCAATTGCATAACCATGTGTATTGTCATTTTCAATTGCTTAACCATGTGTATTGTCATTCTTTCAATTGCATAACCATGTGTATTGTCATTTTCAATTGCTTAACCATGTGTATTGTTATTTTCAATTGCATAACCTTGTATGTTGTTTTACACCATGTACTTTTCCCAAATTTGTCTTTTCCAAACATTGTATGTACCCCCACCCATTCCCTACAAACATTGTGACCCAAACTATAGCATAAAACTGTATGTTCTAGCTAGGAAATCTCTCAAGCAACGAATCTCTCAAAAACCCCGATGGAAGCATAAGAGGATTTTTTTTTTCCCTACAGCTCCATTGCCACGTCGCTTTTTTTCCAAGCGCGGGGGGAAGTGTTATGGTACGCCCAAACGACAGAGAATTCAAACTCCTAAATCGCCGCAAACAACACAACACCCTGCTCTCCCCCCTGTTCCCTGCTTCCTACTTCCTATCCCCTCTGCCCTCCCGCACGCGATCCCTTCCGCCCACAGTTGAGAATTGCAAGCCGCCTCGGGCACTCGTTACGCCCGCGGGTTGATTCCCACTGTTCGCGCCCGGCGTACTGTCGCTCGAATTGAACTCAAATATAACCCGCAATGTTAATTCAATAACCTACGGGTTTAGCGCTGATATTTCGCCATGCCTGTGTAAACTTCGGTTCTGTCCTAAACTCGGGAGGTGCCCCTGGAAGCCGGAAGACGAAGATCCCCAACATCATGTAAGCTGTACAATTGTTTCCTCATTTGATTGTGTCCTTTAACGATAGACTGTAAACTCCCGCGAAAAGCCATCACTCAGAGAGTTTCGTTTTTAGGGATCTTGAGGTATAAACACGATAGCTAGGTTTGTGTAGTATGTATTTCTTGTGTTGAATTGTACTGTAATGACCTATGTACTGTGTTTTAAATTTGCAATACATGAATCTATTTAACTCAATCCTGTTGTTAATCTGCCTCGGCAGGAGTATCTCCTAGAGTGTATTTCCCGACGCCCGTGGAGGAGAGAGAATTCTGTAGCAATCGTGCGGCCTGCCCCTGGAATAGAGGGTACTTTTGTCTCTGCTGTGAGCTGGCCTGGGACATGTTAGGGCCCCCTTGGCCCCGGAGAGGGTGTTGGTTTTGAAGCCAGCAAAGAGGGCCATAACAGTAGGTACATCTGTTTGGGTTATTACGTTACAATTGTTCTTTAAGATAAATATGTCATCAATTATTCATGATATATTTATCTTAAAGAACAATTGTAACGTAATAACCCAAACATATGTACCTACTTTAACATTGTGTACCTACCTACCTAATTTTGTATAAATTCTGTAACAAAAGAATGTCAATTGCCAGCCTGAAGATGTCCATAATAGGATGAAACCGGTACTGGTAAAATAAATAAGTGGAAATAAGTTAAAAAGTGTTTTAATTTCAATTTTAATACAATATAATTCCACCACGTATAACAGAACAATAAATAAACTCATCTTGATAACAGTTTTGTGAACACTTCATTTTGAATTGTGATTCTTTTTCTTGTTTTTACTAATTGAAAACATAGTAGACCCCTTGGTAGGTAATAAATACCACCAACTAAAATACGCTGTCTTGATTTTTAATTAATTTTTGGGGATCACTGGCAACGGTTAATATGCACTTTTAAAAAAAAAAACCTTTTGATTCACCTTAATTACATTAAAAGGCAACTACATATTTGCATTGGGGGAAGTGGAAAATATTTCATTCTAAATTTCATTACGTAAAATTAAAATTAGCTTTCGTCTTGTGAGATTGTACGCCAGAATCACAAACCATGTTACACAAACCTAGCGTAGCCGCTAAACTACTTGAAAACTGGGATGTTTTTCTTGCCTTGACGCGAGTAGGCGTTATAAAGGGGCACTTTCTTTTGTATCACAAACCATGTTACACAAAAATATTTTCCACTTCCCCCAATGCAAATAGTTGTCTTTTAATGTAATTAAGGTGAATCAAAAGATTTTTTCAAAAAAAGTGCATATTAACCGTTGCCAGCGATCCCCAAAATTTACCGGTTTTTTCTAAGAGCAGCTCTTTTCTTTTCTATTAGGCTTACACGACAGTCTGCATCTCGAATTTTAGGCCAATCTCGTTTATTGTATTTCGGATATTTTATGATTAATAACACGCTATTTACCATCTATATCTAGATTATAGTCCGAACAATGTTAAATGTCAATTGTTGCACAATCATCTTCACGGTAACGCCCTGTTCCACGCAATGGATTGAGGAGGTCTGACAAATATTCTTGTGTTGCAATATTTAGTGCATTATCCTATTAAATCTGCTCCCATCAAACACACAGACGTTTTTGTGAACATTTTACGCCTCTAAAAACGTGTTAATTATTTGACAATATAAAAGTTTTAAGATGCTTTCAAAATATATGCAGAATATATTACTGGATATTTCTGCATACTGATAAGTTTTTTTGTGTTGTTTTTGGGCAACGTTACCTCCAACATAGACCGTAATAATTATGTGCATTTTTAATAGATATCATCATCTGGACGACCTTCGTAGCGTAATGGTTTAGTTTAAATTCGAATATTAAAAATGTTTTAATTCATGTTACAGGTGTTATATTTCTTCGTGCGTGATACGCAATGTTAAGGTTAATGAATTAAACAGAATACTGTTGAATGGCACGAAACTTTCCATATTCCTTTTCAAAGTTCTTCCGACCGCTGATGCAACATAGTGGTAAGTCAACTATATAATGTTGTGATAAGATTCCGGATATATTTAAAGATAGCCAGCAGGATGTTACTAAATTTCGTGAATCTCTTGTTTTCACTTGACTTCACTTTACCTAACCTTTATTTTTTCCTTTTTTTGAAAGTACTTATCGTTTTATTATTTTTTACACCATTTTTGGACTTTTTTGGTTAATTATTTGTCACTTTTTTGCAATTTTTTTATGTCTGTTGTGTATAAATAAAATAAAATCTAAAATATAAATAAAATCTATTTTTTTAATATGTTTATTTAGTTATTAATTGTACAATAATTTATCTTACTTAAATCTTACAAAACTGATCAATCAGTTTGATTGTAAGAACCTATATATATAAAAATGAATCCCTCGTGAGTCTAACAATGAGTCGTTCTGAAATTATGGTCACGCCATAACTTCAGAACGACTTTACCTATTTCATTCATCTTTTTTTTAAAGTTTTCTCATACTTTGTAGAAGGTTCTTACTGAAATAAAAAATAAGAAAATTGGATTATTTCAGAAAACTTGACGACTATTTTAACTTCGCACATTTGACAGTTTGCGCGTTTGATGAATGTGAATTTAGCAGGCATCTTTTTTTTGTAACAAAAGAATTGTCTATTGATTTTTAAAATTATAGATATTTTAAATAGGTACCTATGTTAGATACCAAATTAGATTGATTGTTCTTACAATATACCAAAATGAATATTTGTAACATATGAAAAATTAAAATTTGATAGGTGGCACGCGAGCTGTTTGAAAGCTGAATGTACTGGGACTGAATATATGGAACGCGGGAGGGGGGTTGGCGGAGAGGGGAGTGGGTAGGCGGGGAAGGTGGAAGGGTATGCCGGGAGGGGAGGGGGATACAGGAGGAGAATAGGGACGCACGGGAAAGGACATGCAGGGAGAAACAATTTATTTCTTTGAATATAGCATTGCTCGCATGCCGGGAACCAGCTAGTATATTTAATAAAATATCCCGGTTGAAATGTCGAAAGATGTCCACGGGAGTTCACTTTATTAGAAGAAATATAGGATCCATAAATCAATGGTGTATCAAATACTGTTATCGCTAAAATTATGTAAGTGATTATGTTACCGAAGTAACATAATATTTCAATTTGAAATATTATGAAATTTTTAGAAATATGTATTAGCTACTCTTTTGAGAAAGTTTTTTCGTAATCGTTTTTTCTTCTCTTAAAAATAAAATACTTAAACTTGTCAAATATTAATTATTATTTTTTAATTTATAAACTAACGTTTAGACAAGATTTTTATGCATAGCACAAAGGGTAACAATTATTATAAGCAATAATTGTCAGCCTGAAACACTCATTTACATTGAAAAATCTTCCGAGAAAAGATACTTGCCGCCAACGGGACTTGAACCCGTGTCCTTCTGTTTGCCGGTCGGATGCTCTGACCACTGAGCTAATATTTCCCCAATAAATGAGAAGTATTTCCCCAATAAATGCAGACATAATTTGTCTCGACGCCACCTAGCGAGGGATTTAACACTAACAACGTCTCTCTCGCAAAAATAAAGTTGGTTGTTTCAGGTGGAAAAAATATAATAAGCAGCAATTGTTGAATGAAACACTAGTATATATTGAATTATTTGGCGGGTATTTGATAAGCCGCCATAGCTCAATGGTCAGAGCATCCGACCGGCAATCAGAAGGACACGGGTTCACGTCCCGTTGGCGGCAAGTATCTTTTCTCGGAAGATTTTTCAATGTAAATGAGTGTTTCAGGCTGACAATTATTGCTTATAATAATTGTTATTTCTTCGTTAGCGTCCTGCAGTCGTGCTCGGGAGCGATATCAAGTTACCGACATTTTCGATAAAACCTATATCGATCGACCATGCTAGGGGGCCAGGAGGTCTACCACGGAAGATCGATAAAATCCTAGGTCAATACGATGTTGACTAAATTCGTCATCTATGATAAGTTGGCATTAGTTGCGAGTACGGTCAACAATTGATAAGATATGTTTCGACCGCCAATTGAAAAATTGTTGCGCGGCCTCCATATTATCAGATGAGCTTCGGTTAACTGTCAATACCAAAGATATTCAAATACAAAAGAGACACGCTACGTGTCCGCGCAACTCTCGGCGGACTACGCCCCAATTAGAGTAGTTTGCATACGAAAAGAATTTGTTAATTTCGTTGATTATTTGAAGATGTGCATTAGTATTGGTTAACAATATAGTTTGAATACGGAAAGAATTCGTTCATTTAGTTTAACGTTTAATTATTTGTGTATTTAGTTTATTTGTTAATTGGTAAACAATATCGGCGACACCCGGAAGCGCAGTCCCACCTAGTAAAAACTGCAGATAGCACATCTACTTCAATACACACAACATAATGGATAATGTTGTTCGTTATTAAAATAACTGGCTTATTAATGAATGGAGGTAAACTAATGAAGCTCTTAGAGGTGAAAGAAATCGTATGTGCGATCCATGGTTTTAAGCCGGGTCTCCCTGACAAAAATGTGCACGCATTTTGTGGATGGTTAGGTCGGTGCCACAATGGTTTGTTTTCCGTGGCCGATAGAATCAAAAAACGAATGTGGCCCTGCTCTAATATTTTTGACTCTGCCAGATATTTTGTTAAATATCTTGTCGTAGGAGACCGGACTTTAGACGCTCATCTACAGAATTATTCCGTTCGATTTTGGACAAACAAACAATGTTCAAATTTGACTAAAGACCTCTTAAACTAATTAATTCCCCTTTAGAGTTGAACGTAAATATGTCGACTGCCAGTGCATATTTAGGATATTATTTCAATTCTATATTGCCAATTTATTAATATTTTTAGGTTACTATTTCAATTCTATATTGCCAATTTATTAATATTTTTACGTTCGGCGTTCGGCGTTTCGAAATGTCAATTCATAGAAAACACCCCCAGTGTTACCAGCATACATATATTGATTTTGTATTTATTCCCTGTCAATATCGGTTCGGCTATCAACAGTGAAACTGTGCTCGGTATATCGATATAAAATCGTTGGAAGTTACACCTATCGATTTGATATTGTAAAGTTAAGTTTTATCTTTTTTTTTTTATAAATTAATTAATTATTAATTATAATTTTTCATCCGTTCTTCTGTTTCTTTTTAAAATATAATATTGTTATCGTTATAATTTTGATGTTTATCCATTTGCCGTTGAACCATTGTACAACAGCAGTAACTTCAATGGTCAACGCAACTCAACTACTAAAATTAATATTAGGTATGCTTCAAAGAAATTAATTAATTGAATCGAATTAAATGTGCTCGGTAACAGGACATTAATTCACCTTTTATTCATGAAAACAGTGTCTGCACGCCATTGCAACCGAATATTTCACTATTATCGCCAATGATACAGAAATCGATCAGTCGATGAATTATTGTAATATATACATTAACACGAACCTGACCGAAATAAAATCGAAAAAAACTGTATTTTTAATAACATGTAGCCTAAATTCAAAGCAGTACTTACGTAGGTATAATTACCTAAAGTGTGTAAACGCGGTTTTCCAAGACAATGAAAGTTACTGTTTATTTGGATGCAGTAACTATAATAATCATAACGCGCGTTATTATATTATCTTTTTAAACCATGACCGCTTTGACCTGAATATGCATTAACAATGGAGACGGCACTGTCTGAAGATATTTTTGGAGTTTTACGTAATTAGCTAAAAATACTCATCATTTTAAAATTATTGCTGGAAACTGTTACGCGACTTACCCTAGATCTAGTTTAGCATGAAATTGTTTCAAAGTCAATTTATTTAATCGTTCAGCAGAAATCATATTGAATGAGCCTAGACTCATAAAATTTGCACAGCATTATCTGTTTGTGTTAAATCAACGATTTTCAGCATGCATTCACATTTTCTATCACGAGAAATATAGCTTTTAAATATATTTAAAATATTCTTTTATTTCTGTCAAAATATTGTAATACCTCTTTGTCAAGACGCCTTATATATGATTTGTGTAAGGAGGTCACATCCACAATTTTATATTGTTTAATACAAAACAAAGATTTCCTCACCAGGGAATAACCAGACACAACCGGAAAAACGTGATTTTTTCAAATAAAATTCAAGACATTTTCAAGACGAAAAAAAAATTGTCAATTCGTTTCAAAAGATTGTTATTTTGTCTACTAAAGATACGTTTTAAAATTTGAAAAATATATTTAACTTCATTATAAAAATCTTATATCATTGGTCGTTGGCAGGTTTCTTACATTTTTAAACGAAATGTTATATTATACAACACACATTTCAAATCAGTAATACAGTAAAATAAATCAATACATTAATATAGAAAAGATACCCACTTTTCAGAATTTTCAATTATGTAAGTTCAAATAAAATCGTGGTGTTTTGCGATGAAAATACTTCAGTTTGTCTATTTATATACGATCTCAAATATAATGTATTCGATATTCTAAAATATGTGAACTAATATGTTTCAGATTATTTAACACGCTACTTTTTCTTTGCTTCAACATTATTGAAAAATTGTAAATACTTCTGATCTAAAAATAATTCCAAAATACAAATTTTTATTAATTTTATCATCATGCGTTTGAGCATTTTTATTTCAAACTTGATTGTACGTATATGTTAATGCAAATTAATGAAAAATAATCAATATTGAGTTATAAGTTAAAAATGCTGGTACGGAGAATAATCAATCTTTCTCATCGGAACCACCTTATACAGTTGCAAGGATGCGATAGCAAGACCACCTCTCGACGAAATTGAATTCTCGGCCGCTGATTAATGGACCTTAATGGTGAAGAAACTTGGACGAAACCGGTTAATTGCTAAACTTTTATGAAAATAAAAGTTAGTTTATTTCAGTACAATTTTATTTAAAATAATTTGATTGCTTGCAACATTTGCCATAGAATATTCAACTATAGCTAGATTTAGTCCGTATTAAAAGTATTATGTTAACTCCACGCGGGAACGCCTAAATCAACCTCGTTTTATCTTACACCATCTTTGATTTCCTCGAATATCATTTTCGACGATGCTGTGTTGGTGTTTGGTGTTGAGGTTTTTTTTTGTTGGGATATGACAGATATTAATGATAAGCGAAAAAACGCATCTCTTTCATTCTATATCTATGGTTAGTATGATAAAAATGTTGGCTGTTGTCTGCAACAAAATACAAATAAATCAACGAAGGGTCTTATTCTTTAAAATCCGGTTTATCTTTTTAAAGTGAAAGGTCAAGTCGTTTATCACCGTTGACAAACATTTAAAGAACGCGTTAAATGTTTTGTTTCACATTCGGTAAACATGCAATTCTTTCATTACTAAATACTTACGAACATAATTAATTTATTTTTAAAATTTTCTTTCTTAGTTAAATACATAGGCAGTGAGCACATTTGTATACGAGTAATTAAAAACTGTTAGTAAAATAATCCTCATAAATAAAAATTAATGTTTCTTTGTTTGTTCCTTTGCATTCCTGTACCATACACCCGATTGCGATGAAAATTTGGTGATTTGTTGTGCACACGCCTCCGAAGGTTTTATTTTTAATGTTTAATGTTGAGTTCTGGCGTTATGAATTTATTTCTAAAACCATTCATCCGATCGCGATGAAACCTTGGTGATTTGTCGTGCACACGCCTCCGAAGGTTTTTTTTAAATGTTTAATGTTGAGTTCTGGCGTTATGAATTTATTTCTAAAACCATTCATCCGATCGCGATGAAACCTTGGTGATTTGTCGTGCACACGCCTCCGAAGGTTTTTTTTTAAATGTTTAATGTTGAGCTCTGGCGTTATGAATTTATTTCTAATACCATTCATCCGATCGCGATGAAACTTTGGTGATTTGTCGTGCCCACTTCTACGAAGGTTTCTATAGATAATTCACAATAAATTAACTAAAAATAATATATTTGCGGCACGTTCCAGATTAGAAGATACTTTCAGTTTCGCCGTGGTGTAAGACCGCCATTCAGAATTAAAACGTTGCTTGAAATGGCATCAGCCATGTTCGATTACCAAATATGAATAGCCAGGTAATCCCCCCACCTTCCTCATCTTCCTCATCTCTTTCCCCATCCCGCTATTTTCAGCCTCACAGTATACCCCAATTGGGGATGCCATAGTCTCACTGGCTCCAGACGGGAGCAGTTGGACTGCTGGAACTGCTCCCGTCGCGTTATTAAAATAAAAATTCAGAATTAATGTTATTTTTTGCTGCACAAGATTCAAAAGTTAATTCAACAAAATGGAGAGTTTTTGATGTTTGATTTTGCAATTTGAGCGCTAAAATTGGATATGGAACGAGAAATACTAAATTCAGGAAGAAAAAACCAAACTTCAAAAAATCACTCAGGTTTAATCGTTACGCCACTTGATAGTAGTCCTGGGTCGATCGATCGTTTTACCCGACCCGGGTCGCTCACGACCCACTGGCGTCACGAGCGGGTCGCGAAGACCCGCTCTTTTCGCGATACAAAATACGAAACTCGATTACTCATCACCCAGTTACTTTCTACGGGCGCCCCGCGCGGTAGACGCTCGCCGCCCAGACCGGTCAAGTAATACGCGACACGAAACCCAGGTTATAATTGTGTGAACGTTCTCTCACAGCTCACTCCTGTAACTAGTAATGTCATTTCGCAGAAATAAATTTTAAAAAAGACATGCTTCAGGGGTTAAAAAAACAATGTTTTATCATGTTTTGAAGGATATAAAAACCTTGTAAAAAACGTGTTGTTCTGAAGCTTTTATTGAGAATTTAAATAAGTAAATTAGCTGTAAGCTGTAATGCTTTATTATAAATTCTTTTTGTTAAGGTCAGACATTTTACACTTTTACCATAGTTTCTATTACAATGCACAATTACATTCACACCCACACGAAAAATTAAAAGTTTTCATGCACTTAGCACTTAACAATACCTAGATACGCTCTTATTAAAAACGTCTTCGTGTCTAGTCGAATATTCAAAAATCGAATCTACTAAACAATCCCGCTATGACGTGACACACGGGCAGGAAGCAGGATACTGTTACGTCACGCACATGTGTGCGTTGATCGACAATCGGAAACCGAGTGTGTCGCAGTTGCAGTTCGAGAGTTCCGGAAGCTGACACGTCTCGCCACTCGCCACATGGGCACCCGGCGATCGGTCCGTGAGTCACGGGGTGCAGGAATGTGTCGTAGTTGGTAGGTTGCGGGAGTGTGTCGCGGTTCACGGGTCCCGGAAGACCCGGGTGCTGACGAATAAATAACCCGCTCGCTCTTTGGTGGCTCATGAGCGGGTTTCGACGATCAGGTCTTTCACGATCGACCCAGGACTACTTGATAGTGACATTTCACGTAAAATTAACGTATTTTTTTTGGTTTGGCTGAGAATTGAACCTTCCTCCACAGAAACTGGACTCGATTACTCTATCAATCTCACTAAATCCCGAGTTGATAAGACTGACATTATATTGCGATAGTTAACTACTGTATTTTATTCTAATTTCAAAAAAATGCGCGTGTATGCGTAATTGTAACCAAAAGTTTATAGAATGCATCATCATCGACAACGAGTCTATCAGCCGAGTGTCAGCTCGATTGGATGTCTGGCAGTGAGTTAATTTCCACTTCTAAGATTCCACATCATTCATCCAAACGAACAAAAGTGAAATTCAAACAAATGTTTTCAAAAATGACATATTTTTTAAGTATAAGGGACCATCCATAAATTACGTCATACGAATTTAATGAGTTTTTAACCCCCCCCCCCCCTTCCCTGTCACACATCATCACATTTGTGAGACCCCCTCCCCCCTAGTGTGACATCACATATTTTTCAATTTTACATCTAAAAAAGTTTTGCGTTTTAATAATTTAGATGTTTACATGTGACGTCACAGAGCTAGTGGCTCTCCCATACGCCTTGTCACACAATGTCACATTTCTCTACTCCCCTCCCTCTCCCCTCAAGGACCCGCAACCGGGCTCAAAAAGAAGAAGATGGAGAGTTATGAAATTACGAATGTTATAGGAGAGCTCTAACAAATTTAAGCTTCAAAATCGATGTGAAAATTGCGAAAATGTTTAATAAAACACGACTCGTTTAAAATAGAGCAAAAATCTCGAACGTATCTTAAGTATCATTTAAAGAAACATTGTGAATTTTTTCACAACTATAACTTGTAAAATAACTGAAACAAACGTGTTTATAATAATTTTCGGAGCATACTTTGCGATTTTTTTCTATCGGGGGAATTTTATATAATGTGCGTTTCGGCGTGGAACGCGTCTAGATATTATCTTAAAAAATAACATATATTTTTTTAAGAGCTTAAAAACTTCAAATGTTTAAGGGAGATAGGTAAGAAACCGGTAGAAATGCGGGTAGCGGCACATTAAGGTGTTACGTAATTTATGGATGGCCCCCAAGTAACTTTATATTTATAATGTTATTTTTTTTCTATAAAATAAATATTAATGCTGCAGAGCATCAGTGCAGGTATATTTATATTCAGTAATAGCAGACCCGGCCACACGTTGCTGTGGCTAACGAAACACAACGCCATTACCCAACCTTTATAAAATCCACACCACCCGCTTGTCAGCTGCCCACTGCCCGCTGCCAGAATTGAATGTTTGAATTTCTCGGCTTTTCTCTACTATAATAAGCATGTATTATACATATAAACCTTCCCCTTGAATCACTCTATCTATTGATGAAAACCGCATGAAAATCTGTTTCGTAGTTTAAAAGATCTATGCGCACATACATTTTGAGCGACTTCATTTTATACTATGTAATGCAATTCGAGCGACCGCCACTAATTATTATACAATGCTTGCAATGAAACACTAGATATTTGAAAATGGAAAATCAAATACCTACTTACTCTAGGACATCTATTTTCCAATTTCTTCCGTAGAACGAATTTCAAAAGTGATACGGCCCGCCAGCCGTTTTAAATCGCACAAAAATAGGTTTTCTTTGAATTTCTCGGCTTTTCTCTAATAAAATTTACATGTATTATAAATATAAACATTCCTCTTCAATCACTCTATCTATTGGTGAAAACCGCATGAAAATCCATTGCGTAGTTTAAAAGATTAACGCGCACATACATTTTGAGCGACTTAATTTTATACTATGTAATGATAATGATGATGATTAACAGTTTTTCAACATACGAGTGTTTCATAAAAGTCCCATTTTTATCTCCGAGAAATAAAGAAATACAACACTTATCAGCAGTACCTACAGATAAATTTATCCATTTCTATGAGGTAATATTAAAGCTCGATGACAGATGAATTCGGATTTTAATTTATATGCAGTGAATGCAGTGAAAATTCTATTCCCGATGTGATGGGTGTGGTGACCCGATAGTTCATCCCCCGACAGAAATTAAAAGTTTTTGCTAATTATTAACCAATTTCAAACCTAAAATCGACTTCAAAATACCTTTAATAATAAGTTGGTATGGATATCAAATGAAATGATTTACAGTGTGGATTTTTTGTACTTATACCTTGGTATATACAATATTATAGACAAGTAGTTTTTTCCTTGTTGAATTTTAATGAAAATATGTTTTATAGTTATGTTATTTGGCGGTACATCCTTTCTGCACACCCTTTCTGGGACACTTGTTATGTTTTGTGTAATTAGGTATACCGTTTTTTTATAAACCGACTGCATCTATGAGTATATTATATATCTCTACATATTATAAATTAAAGTTCTCCACGTAGTCTGTCTATCTATCTGTCTGTTCGCGATAAACTCGAAAACTGCTAAATGAATTTTCATGCGGTTTTCACCAATAGTTAGAGTGTTTCGTGGGGAAGGTTTAGGTATGTAATTTGTCAAGGATTTGTGTAAATTGGTTGAAACATAACGATAATTGTTAGAAGTGTCGGAAAAAGTCAAGCCGCCTGGTAACTTTCATCGAAAACGGTGCCTAATCATTTGGGGATATAACAAAACAATGCATGGTGGGATATTTCTCTTTTATAGATCTACAAAAAAGTTCGCAAAAGCATATATCTATCTTTTACGGATAGCTTACTATACCCACTTTATCTTCTAAAAAAATGGTCACGTACATGGCGGTAATTGAAAAGTTATTTAGACGGATACAGTATTAATCCTTATTAAATACGTTAGTTACCCCAAGCATTTCATTCACATTATTACAATATTTCACACCATCTATACGTATTATAAATTAAAGTCCTCCGCGGCATCTGTCTGTCTCTTCGCGATAAACTCAAAGACCGCGGTGGTTATAAAGGTTGGATAACCATCCAGTAGATGATGTTGTGTTTTATTAGCCACAGAAACGTGTGGTCGGGTCAGCTAGTATTATATAAAAATCAAAATAATGTTTGTTTGTGGGTTCGTATGAGAGTGTGAGATAAATATGCGTTGCTAAACCATTCATCCGATTGCGATGAATCTTTGGGGATTTGATGTGCGCATGCCGGCGATGGTTTCTATGTACAATAGTGAGTTCTGGCATCATGAAATTATGTTGCTAACGGTTCAATCGATTGCGATGAAACTTTGGGGATTTGACGTGTGCTTGCCCGCGATGGTTTCTATATATAATAGCGAGTTCGGGCGTGATGAAATTATGTCGCTAACGGTTCAATTGATTGCGATGAAACTTTGGGGATTTGACGTGTGCTTGCCCGCGATGGTTTCTGTATATAATAGCGAGTTCTGGCGTCATGGAATTATGTCGCTAACGATTCAATCGATTGCGATGAAACTTTGGGGATTTGACGTGTGCTTGCACGCGATGGTTTCTATACATAATAGCGAGTTCTGGCGTCATGAAATTATGTCGCTAACGGTTCAATTGATTGCGATAAAACTTTGGGGATTTGACGTGTGCTTGCCCGCGATAGTGTCTATATATAATAGCGAGTTCTGGCGTCATGAAAATGCGTTACTAAACCGTTCATCCGACTGCTAGGAAACTTTGGTGAGTTGTTGTGAGCACGCCCACGAAGGTTTCTATATATACTGGTGAGCTCTGGCATTATGAAATTTGTTTAAAAAAATTGCTATAGGTGGCACGCGTGCTGTTTTTATTTATTTATTAATTAATTATTAAATTAATAATTATTAACTATTAATTTATTAATTTATTTAAAAAAAAAAAAATACAGGGTTAAATATTATTCATATTAATCATAAAGGAAAATGTTAAGATAACTTAGAAGCCTTGGAAATTAAAAAATCCCTTAAAAATAATGAATCTATTATCAACAAACAAAAAATATTGTCTTAGAGCACAATCATGGATTTGTTCCCCTAGCCACCCACTCTACACTAATACCTACCCACCCAATCTACATTAATAACGAGCAACGGCTCCACCCCTACCATAATAAAACATTGTTCTAAACTGTCAAATTAGTATAAGCTTTCCCTGAAGAAAGAACGTTTGTTCCGAAACCGGTCGGATTTACGCATTATATAAGTGGTTTACACAAAGTTGAATTGTTTAATTTTTTTATTTATTTATATTTAAACCTGCTAAACTACTTATGTAGTTTGTCTGCAGGCACATAATGACAACATTTTATGCAATAACATGGTTTGCATTTGAATACTGAATGAATGTACCAGGATTGAATGTATGGAATGCGGGAAGGGGGAGAGGAAGCCGGGAAAGGGAAGGGGAACTCGGGAGAGGGGTTCACGTAAGGGAGGGAAGGGGAACCCGGGAGGGGGGAGGGAAACTCGGAAGCGGGCGAAGGGAGTGGGGAGAGGGAAGGCGGAGTGGGAACCCGAGAGGGGAAGGGGATGCGGGAGAGAAAGGCGAGGCGGAAGGGGAAAGGGACCAATGGGAAAGTATACGCAGGGAGAAACAATTTATTTATTAAGACGACACTATACCCTAAAATATATTCAGAATATTAACGACGTAAGTAAACAAGCCGTGTATACAAATTGCGACTCGCGACCCGTGTATTGGACGGACCTACTGTCGAATTTGCCCTATCAAAAAAAAGAAGATGAAGAAAAGTAATGTGGAAAAGACGTACAGCAGGCCTAGAGATTCGACCTTTCCGCAGGCTTCATTTTAATTGATTCTGATGCACGTGTTACTAATATTTAGGATGTTTCTAAATGAATACTTCCTGAAGTTATTAATTCATCCTCTAGAACAGCGTTTTTTTAACCTTTTTCAGCCACGGACCCCTAGGAAATCAAGCAAAATTTTCAAGGACCCCTTAATTAAAAATAACAACTATAAATTTCCAACCATTTATTTTAGTACTACAAATACAAAAAAATAAATGAATAATAACACAAACATTCATATTAATTAATGTGAAGGTTGGAGTAACTTTTTTGCAACTAAATTAGTGATTTTTGGGTTGATGTTACTACTAAATTGTAATCTCAAATCGGATGTAATCTGTTTCTGTATTTGTTTTTAGTATATAAAAGAGCAGACTATGCCTTTTCACAGAGGTATGTGGTTGAGAAAAGCAGGAAATGTTTCAGGTTTCAGTGCTTTTTCTGATATTTCATTATAATCGTTCTTCGCATTCACCCAAAAACTTGATGAAGAAGATTATGTGAAATTACGTTTCAAAGCTGAATCACAAGATATTTCTATTAATTGGTTTTCCTGTGTTTTTTTGTCAAGCAGTAATATCAGTAAAATCTGTGTTGAAAGGGTCTAGAATCCATTTTTTTTGTCGGGTACTGGAAAATCCCGAAACGATGACGCGTAGCAATTACGAGACTTTTGGTGGCATTTATTTGTTATGGTAAATGGTACAGAGATGAGACTGTGAACCCCCATACATACATTCTCGGACCCCCAGGGGTCTGCGGACCACAGGTTAAGAAACACTGGTCTAGGAAAATAAAATCTGCAACGTATTACAATTGTTTAAAGGCACGTTAAGTACGTTAAAAAAATGATGGCAACGTACTGTTTTTATCAAACAAAAATATAAATAACTTGCATCCCTTGTGAGGAATGGAAATAAAAATGATAATTCAATTAAGTACGAACTCGCCGAAATAAATTAAAATGTGAGCCTCGGGCAAACCCCCGATAAACGTAGTTATGTATCGCCTAGTATGTATCGCCTTAAGCGGCGTAGCAACGCATGCCGGGAACTCGCTATAATAATATAAATGGAGCCACCGATCGACGTGATTTTTTTAAACAGAGATAATTGGAGGACTGGGAAATGACATTGGCTACTTTTCATCCCGGAAAAAACATTTCATTCCCGTAGGAAAATTCTTTATACATTTCCCCCTAATACTATACGTAAAAGCTAGTATTGCATATAATATGCCCGGGGGGGGGGGGGGGGCAACTGTCGGGGGATCACCTGTCATGGAACCGATGGTGTACCGCAGGTGTGGGGAACCTGCGGCCCGCGAGGCCTTTTGATGCGGCCCGCGGGCACTTTTGGTGTGGCTTGCTGAAAGAACCACAAAAAATACACAAAAAGGGATTTTTTTTTCACACAGAAAGGGACGGCGTTTCAGATGCATTTTTAGGACGTTATTACAAAATCGTTACTAGCAAGTCGTTTAGATACAAATAAAAACGTGATTCAACATTCCCATTTAACTTTTATTTTAATTTGTAATTCCCCGCGTACAAACTCAATTTATAATTAAAACCAGTTTTGTGTTTAGAATGCAACGAAAAAATTCTAGTTGGGGGTACTAATGCGTTTCGCAAGAAACCATTCTCGTGTACGCAGTTATAAATTTGTGCATTTGTGCCGCCAGTATTGGAGGAAAGCAATTTCACGGTCTGAGTGTAGTTTTAATTCCCCGTGTACGGATTCATCCTGTAATTAAAACCAGTTCTATGTTAAGAATGCAACGAAAACACGTCAGGTGTGATTTCATTTGCTGACGCATTTCTTGTGTTGGAAGTTCATTTATAAAATTCTAGTTTTGTAGTTTGTGCTGCCAGCCAGAATTAGAGGAAAGCCATTTTCATGTTCTGAGTATAGTTTTAATGCCCCGCATGCAAATTCAATCTAAATAAAAACTAGTTCTGTGTTCAGAATGCAACCAAAAATTTCAGTTGTGGTTCATTTGCTGATGCATTTTGACGGAAACCATTCTCGTGTTCAAAGTGCAGTTTTAAAATTCTGGTTGCAGACTATGTGCAGCTAGAATTTTCGGAAAACCATTTGCATGTTCTGAATGTAGCTCGTGTGACTATTTTTTGTATTAGTTTAAGTAAAACCAGATTCGAATGTGGCTCCCCCCCCCCCCGAGACGGAAATCCGGAGTGCGGCCCGCGGGTTTAAGTATGAAAATCCAAATGGCCCGCGACGCTAAAAAGGTTCCCCACCCCTGGTGCACCGTAAACTGATACGTGTAGGTACATAGATCTACCACCTGAGTTGAAACATAGAGCCTATTTTAAAATTCTTATCGTGAAGCTTTCATCGTAACCTTCCTTGTCTGTTTTGAACTTCTGTTTTGTAGAAATGCATAATCAATTTATTTAAATGAGAGGCCAAAGCTTCACTCCCTTTAAAAGTTGAAACTGTTAACTGAAAATATTATTTTGTTTTTAAATCTTACACGTTAAGACCATAAATACCAAACACATAATTGGTGTACTTTGAGATGGTGAAGGAAGTGGTGATGGGAAGAAGATGAGCAGACGAAAGTTAGGAAGGATTTACCTGCCCATTCAGATCTGGTCACTAAGCACGGCTAAAGTCATTGGGAGTGGAGAAGGGAAGGAGACGGGCGAAGGAAAATTAGGAAGCAAGAATCTGGCCATTCAAATCTGGTCACTACGCATGGTTAAAGTCATTGGAAATGAAGAAGGGAAGAAGACGGGAAGAGGAAAGTTGGGAAGCAAGAACCTGGCCATTCAGATCTGGTCACTAAGCACGGCTAAAGTCATTGGATATGATGAAGGGAAGGAGACGAGGCAGAGGAAAATTCAGAAGCAAGAAGCAAGAACGTTGGGTATTCAGATCTGGCCATTAACCACGGCTAAAATCATTGGAAGTGGAGAAGGAAAGGTGATGGGGCAGAGGAAAGTTCGGAAAACAGTGGGTACCTGGCAAAGTCATTTCTAGCAACGCGCAACGGTAGGATCCTGAAAGATGGCCTTTTAGGAATAATAATTATAATATGACGTATACTCTGGAAAAAATACTACATATTGTTTTATACTTTAGTTAAATGTAAAATAGCAAAAACTAGTAGATCTGTTCACGTAATGTTGATTATTCCGATATGGCAGCTCGTAACGTTAGTGCGAACTCTGACGTAGTAAAAAGCTACTTTCCAACACGGCTACCATCGAAACGAAAAACAGGGCTTCACAACGCTGAATCAATTAGTTAAATAAAATTTATTTGTGCGCGTGGGGTGTCGAACCCGTGGTCTCTGGCTCTGGAGAATCTTAACCCCTCGACCACGGAGGTTTTCTTGCATTCATTTATGTGTTTAGTGTTTTTAGAATAGACCAAACGGATTCTTCTTCTAATCTATTCTAGAATACTCTGGAATCCCGATCCAGAAGAATAATGTTATTCAGACGAACATTTAATTTTTAGGCATCGAAATAAAATCTTAATAGCCTTCACAATGCGATGGTCATTCCGATCATGTCACGTGTTATTTTCAAAGCCTTCGTCTAGTTAATTTGAATAAATTATAAATTTTTAATCATTTATGGGAACATTGACATTCTATATTCGACGGAATGTCATCCTCGCGTGTTGACTGTTGACGCCGACGGTCTGCTTAATATTACCGTCGGTTGACGATAATGACAACTGGTTTTCTTTACTGTTCTTGAATTTCCCATAATTAAGTTTAATGCCGGAGCTCAGATGATGCTGTCATAATTACATAATTAGATGAATCGCGTAATATGACAAAATGTTGGGTATGATATTCCAATATGGTGAGAATAAGATTAATTCCGATTTATCCCGTTTGAAGTGGATGATTTCTTAGTAGATTTGTAAAGAAATGTCAAAAAATATCAACATTTTTTAAAAGTTTTCGCAGTTCGCGAGACACTGTGATTTTGTAAATATTATAATTATTTTTTTACATTTACTCTACGCAGCACTCTGCACCTGCGGATAATAATTCCCCCCTTGAAGATGCTGTGTGGAGAGTCTTTTTGAGAAGAGGAAGGAGTGAACATGGGTCAAGAAGAAATCCCTGTTTGTAAGAGAGAGGAAATATAGAGTCCGGCAAATCGTTCCATAGCGAACTCAAGAACGAGTCCTAGAAGCGATGTTCTCATGTGACAAATGTCAACGGTATACACATGTTTGGCGCGCGTTTGGCTATGCTCCCGACTATGCACGGGTGTCGAAGGGATCACATTAGTATCTTCCATTGCAATACCGGTAGAACAAGTCCAGCATATCTACCTGATGCCTGCTCCAAAAATTGCAATCTGCTTGAAGATAGGGGAATCAAGTCCGGGGTTTTGGGGCTCCAACATTGTTATTAACATTGTTGTAAGGAAGTAGGTACACCAATCTGAACATTGTTGTAAGGAAGTAGGTACACCAATCTGAACATTGTTGTAAGGAAGTAGGTACACCAATTTGAACATTGTTGTAAGGAAGTAGGTACACCAATCTGAACATTGTTGTAAGGAAGTAGGAACACCAATTTGAACATTGTTGCAAGGAAGTTGGTTCAGCAATCTGAACATTGTTGTAAGGAAGTAGGTAGACCAATTTGAACATTGTTGTAAGGAAGTAGGTACACCAATCTGAACATTGTTCTTAGCAAGTAGGTACACCAATCTGAACATTGTTATAAGCGATACACCAATCTGAAAATTGTTATAAGCAAGTAGGTACACCAATCTGAACATTGTTATAAACAAGTGGGTACGCCAATCTGAACACTGTTATAAACAAGTAGGTACACCAATCTGAAAATTGTTGTAAAAAAGTTGGTACACCAAACTGAACATTGTTATAAGTAGGTACGAATATGAACGTTGTTTTAAACAAGTGGGTACTTCAATCTGAACATTGGAAAAAACACGTGGGTACACCAATCTGCACATTTTTATAAACAAGTAGGTAAACCAATCTGAATATTGTTATAACTTTTTGAAGTGAAAACTTCTTTAACACCGTTGTGATTTGAAACTCTATGAAACGAAAAATAACGACACTTGAATGAGAACAACACATACATCTACAGGGTTTAGGCTGCGAGAGAATGAGATAGTATAATTGGTCTACTCTTTGTGCGGTGCTTCGCAACCTTCCCCTCATCGCTACTTTAGTTTTCTGAAGGTTTCACTTCTACCGCGTGTGAATTGCACACTCTGAATTTTTTTACTGATGAAAAGACCATAATTATAAGATGTTGCTACCCTGTTGAAATCAACTTTTTAATCAACTTTCTTTAGAGGTCAGAACTATGAAAATTAATACTTCTTGGAAACCAAAAAATATACCTAATCGATTATAATCGGGTTTTAATTCATTTTCCTTAGAGGTCAGTAACTATGAAAAAAAATCTCCCAATGATGCTAAACGAAAGTATAGGTTCAACGACACCAGGCGAAAGATATTATGGTACCTTCATCTAAGATTTCAACTTGCTAAAAAACAGCTATTTTTGAGGAAACGTGTTTTTTTTATTATCGAACTGGATTCTAAAAAAACCCATTTCAACGAAATTTTATTGCCGAGTAATGGGAGGTCAATTTTTGAAAATCGTTTCAAAGTTTATCTTTAGCAATAAATTAATATTATGCAAATCTCTTTTACAGATGATGGCAGTCTAAAAAAAACTTTCAATGTCAGAAAGAAGATCTCGTAAATAATTGTTTGATGAGTTCATTGACTTTTCCAATTTAATATTTTAATTTACATAAATTATAAAAATATACAATTACAACATTCCAATATTATTTATTAGGAATTGAATGACAAAGTTGCAAAACTTTGTATTCAAGTCATTGTTTAAATATTTCATCATTACATCATTAGGAAGATCAATTTTTTACTAACTATTTTAAAAACGGCGCGTCAAAAATTAATACGAAGATGAAAGGAATTTTAATTTGTTAGGAAATCGACAAGTCACGCGCGAACTTAACTAATTTAGTGTTTTATGGTGAAATATTATTTGTTCAATTCAAGGTGATCATTTGGGAAATTTTTTAGAATAATTGATATATTTAAATAATATGATGACGACTTATTAATATTCTTAGTCACGACCACGCCACCTAACAGATGTTGGAAATAGGGATTCACCATCTTCAATCTATAAATTTACATACTCTACACAGTAAGTGCGCATAGAGTGGGGAGTTACTTCATCTGAAAAATGCATAATCAAAGAAATGTCTATGGAAAAAGTCGATCAATTCAATTCAATTGTTGATCGGTAATTATAGGCCATGAGGGTATCATCATCATCATCATCATCACCTTGGCTCTACAACCCCTGGTGGGTCTTGGCATCCTCAAAGTCTTCCTCCACTCATCTCGATTTTGTGCCAGCTCTCTCCAGTTTAGAAGCTCCAAGGTAGATATATCTTTGAGGACGTTGTCGCTCCATCTTAGTCTTGGTATTCCCAGGCTCCTTCGCCCTGTCGGTCTTGAGTTCAGCAGGGACTTTGGTGCTTGATGCTCGGTCATTCTCTCTACATGACCCAGTCACCGAAGTCTTCCTAGTTTTATAAATTTTGTGACGTTCAGATCCTTAAACAGAGTAAATAGCCCATTGTTGTAACGTCTGCGCCAAAATCCATTTTCTAAATCCGAAGATACGCCCCAAAATTTTACTTTAATAAACGTCCAGTGTTCGCTCATTCTTTTTAGATAGTACCCAAATCTCAGCTGCATATGTGAGTACTGGTCTGATAAGTGTTTTGTACGCTTGGTGTTTCTGGACAGCAGTCTGGATTTTATTAGGTTTTGTAGGCGGAAATAACATCGATTTGCGTTTACCATGCGCTTCTGGATCTCCTCTGTGGTATTATTGTCGTTTGTTATCAGGCCATAAAAGTATACACTTATAATTATTCCTCTAATAAAGAAATGTTGGAAATAGGGATTTACCATCTTAAGTCGGTAAATTAGGAATTTTTAAATATTTTTACACAGACAATTACTTCTTATGAAAAATGCATGGAAAAATGTCAATTTTGGATCATCAATTCAGACGCGTAGGCCATGGCTGTATACTACACATTTACAATCTCCTTCCCGATAGCCTGGAAACGGAAAATCGAATAAACAAATAAAAATAATTAAAAAAACCGAAACTAAAATTATGAGTTTCTTTATTGTTCTGTTATACGTGGTGGAATTATATTGTATTAAAATTGAAATTAAAAGACTTTCTAACTTATTTCCACTTATTTATTTCACCAGTACCGGTTTCTTCCTATTATGGACATCTTCAGGCTGGCAATTGACTTTCTTTTGTTATAGAATTTATAAAAAATTAGGTAGGTAGGTACACAATGTTAAAGTAGGTACATATGTTTGGGTTATTACGTTACAATTGTTCCTTAAGGTAAATATGTCATGAATAAGAAATAATAATGTTTACATTGGGAAAAAATATCAAATGAAATAATAATATAACAATGGTCACTATAACAGAATAATCGATAATTTAATAAATTAAAAATAATGAATTGTCCTGCATATCACGTAGGACAAACCGGAAGAGAAGAATCAAACTGCCCAAAAGAACACCTCACTAGTTGGGAAAATCAAAAAGGGGGGGGGGGGGGGGGGGGGTTATGATCTATTGAACACAATCATTATTGATTGTGTTCATAAGGGGTTATGATCTATTGAACACAATCATTATTCAAGTGTTCAATAGATCATAACCCCCCCCTTTTTGATTTGCCCAACTAGTGAGGTGTTCTTTTGTGCAGTTTGATTCTTCTCTTCCGGTTTGTCCTACGTGATATGCAGGACAATTCAATATTTTTAATTTATTAAATTATCGATTATTCTGCTATAGTGACCATTATTTCAAAATTTGAAATATGAGATTGACCAAAATGACGTTTAAATAAGAAGTCTCAGTAGCCGAATTGATAGACGCGTTTGTCCCGGTAAAACGTGAGGTTCTGGGTTCGAGTCCCAGTTGCCACCGTTATCTTTTTATGTTTGTTTTGCATCCGTTGTTCTTTTCATATTTTTGTTTAGGTTATTAGTGTTTTATCTGCTGAAAAAAAAACTGTTAAATCTTAAGAAAAATTATCAAAATTATAACGTTAATTTGGAATCATTTTTAAGATAAGATATATTTCACACTTCCCAAATGATCATCTGGTCAATCCACGTTATGCAATTGCACTATATGTATTATAATTACAAAACAATACAAGAACAACATGTCAACCTACCAGAGACCAGATGGGAAAATAATTCACCGACTCCAGATATTTTCATATCAGAGGGTTCGGCTCTGTGGAATTCCTAATTGAACCTATAAATCCTACTGATCCCTCAATATAAATATTTAAAAAATCTTTTGTAATCCTACATGTATTTAAAATTACCGATTTTTGCATTTTTATATATAAATTCTTTGACAAATCTAATACGCCTAAATTTTGAATCAGAGACCTAGGTATAATGCCAGTAGCCGAAATAACAAATGGTTATATTTTTATAGTCCGAGAATGCCAAATTCTTTTAATCTCATTTCCTAAATCTGTGTATTTACTAATTTTTTCAGAAACAGTTTTTTGAATATTGCAGGAATTTGGAATTATTATTATTATTATTAATTATGTATTATTATTATATTTTATGTAAAATTATTATTTTTATAATATTTGATAGCTTTAAATTATGTAGTTCGTTAGAAAGCGAAAAATGTATGTTTCTTTAACTACAATACGTGATAAAAAAGATAATTTTATTTTGTCGAGCCATTTTTGTCTTTTTTTTTTTACATTAACTCCACACAGGAGGCCCTGAGGAAAATAATTTCTCTCAGGGCCTACGTCATCTGGGATGCTGTGTGGAGGGTCTTTTTGAGGAGAGGAAGGAATGAACATTGGTTTTGAAGAGACCCATGTTATAGGAAGGAGGAAACACAGAGGCCGGAAAATCATTCCACAGCCGAGCTGTTGAACACAAGAACGGGTCGAAGAAACGATTTTACAGTGGTCGAAGAAACGACCCGTTCTCATGTGACAAATGTCAACCGTGTACAAATGTTGGGCACGCGTTTGGCGTGTTTCCCGACTATGCACCGGTGCCGAAGGGATCAATGATGCTAGTTCCTCGGAGCATCTTCCATTGTAGTACCGGTAGAACAAGGATGGCATTCCCACCCGACGCCTGTGCTCTAAAGATTGCAATCCGTCTGTTAAGATGGGAGAAGTTGAAAAGAGAAGTTCGATAATGGCTTTGAACGCCGAAACAGCTGTCAAATAAATGAAAAAACAAATACTAGTTGATGTCGCGAAACTGCGACTCCACTGTAAATTGGCGTTGTTCTTTTGCTGCAGAGCAAAGCCTATGCAACTCTCAAAGGACCAGTCCCGAAACTACGTGAAATTGCTAAGTTATATGGGACGATTAAATAGCATACACTCGCAAAACCTGATGGATAGTCAGTCGATAGTTCAGATCTGTGCTTTTGGAAAATTAGATAAGCACAGATTGGAATAAGGAAAATAGGACTCACCGTTGCAGATGGGGCCTCGCTGATCTCGAGTTTTGGTGTACACTTCTCAATGTTTAATTTAAAAATCGCAATATTCTTACAGCAAGAGGTTACGATATATGCGCCCTGTCTGATATGTTATTTTGTATAGAGCAGCAAAGCACACTGTCAGCTCTCCAAAGTTGAGTACTTCCTTGCAACAATTTTTATGGTGACATTTAGGAAAGAAAGATTAGGTAGGTGGGATAAATTCAGGATTTTGACATATCTACCCACCAAGTCTGCGAATGCAATATCCAATCAATCCCATATAAAAATGCGCGAACACACTAGTATTGCTGAACATAAAGACATTTTTAAATTGGATTTATTTGATAGTAGCTGATCTGGCAAGCGTTGCAATGCCATTCAAATAAATACACTGTTTTTCCCTGCATGTCCTTTCCCGTGCGTCCCCGTTCACCTCCCGAGTCCCCTTCCACCTTTCTCCCCTTCCCCCTTCCCCCTCCCTCATCACCCCTCCTGCGAACCCCACCTCCCCCTCCTGCCTTTCCTCCCTGCCGCTAAAATATAGGAAATACACACATTTTAATTTTTACAAATTACATAACGCCAGAACTTACCATTATATATAGCTTATAACCTTCGTGGGAGTGCGCACAACATATCACCAAAGTTTCATTTGTAAATAAATACATTTTTATTTAATTTTTTATTTTTAGATACTTTTTTAATTTTTTTTTTACATTAACTCTGAGGAAAATAATTTCCCTCAGGGCATATGTCATCTGAGATGCTGTTTGGAAGGTGTTTTTGAGGAGAGGAAGGAATTAACATTGGTCTTGATGAAACCCATATTGTAGGAATGAGAAAACACTAAGCCCGGCAAATCGCAAACCGGCGAGTCGAAGAAGCGACCCGTTCTCATGTGACAAATGTCAATCGTGTATATATGTTGGGCACGCGTTTAGCGTGTTTCCCGACTATGCACCGGTGCCGAAGGGATCAATGACGATAGTTCCTCGGAGCATCTTCCATTGAAATACCGGTAGAACAAGGATAGCATTCCCACCCGACGCCTGTGCTCTAAAGATTGCAGTCCATCTGTTAAACTAGGAGATCTATCGTGTAACATACAATAAAAATGAGCTAATACTGAATCAAACTATACCTATACTACTTTTAAAAGAACTTACATTATAATATTTTAAAGGTTCCAACTTAAAATGTATGTAGTCTGATAGAAATGATAATGCAAATTGTGAAAATTGCAATAAATTCTGTTTATGGCGCATTCCTGCTCTAATTTTTTGATCTTATCTGTCACTTTCCGGTACCATCTCTTCTTGTCTAGCACTTTAATTCCATGCTCTATATATTTTTATATTATTCTGGCATCCGTATCGTGATCAGAGCGTGTATCCAACATGATGCTGGTGGTTTTATAAATCCTTCCGGTAGTGTAGTGAAGATCTAACTTACTATATTACATCATATCATTTCACCGCAGGAGTAGGCAGATAAGATGAAACCTCATCACATCTCATTGTTGGCACACTCATTTCATTACTTTATTCGCTTCGCACATTTCAGTCGCCCACCAGCTGAATGGCAGGCCGGATCGGGAGAAAAAGGTTTAGGGAGTCCATTTGACTTCTCCAGCCGTGCTCTCTCGGAAAATCGCCTTGCACCGCAGTGGGAGGGATGGATTCGTACGTTCGTCACTCCTGGACACACTGACCCACAGATTAGGGATGTCGAAAGTGAAAAAAAAAAAATCGAAATATCAATATCGACGTTGATTTATCGAGGAAAAAATATCGATATATCGGTCAAATTTTCAAGAGATTTTGCGTTTTTAAAATAATGTGTATTCAGCTCAATATTATCAATAGTAATTTTTGTACACAATGTGCTTTTTTTAACAAAAATCTCAATAAAAATGAAGGTATTTTTATCACTATTCATTTTTATTACGTAACAATTACAAAAATATCAAAAACTAAAAAGCTGTCTTCTAACTTATATGTAAAATGAGACGCATACAAAGTTTGTATGCGTCTCAGTAACATTTTATTGGCGTATTAATCTGTCAAAAAGGACTTCGTGTTTGGAACAAGGTATAGTCGATTCTAATTTTGAACATCTGGCTGTCACAGTTATTTTGTTTTCGCCTAGGAAAAAAATAATCTTTTTTTATTATTTTAACTAATATTTTTATGTTTTCTGGTCAATAAAAGTGTAGTGTGTTGTTCCTTGAGGATTCTTCTCCCCTCTGATCTTCCAGGAGTCACTTTTCGTCGCTGATTTCCAGATATTTATAACCTTTTTTATTTCTGTCACTTTCCATACATTTTTTCTTTTGTAATTTTGTGAACAATGGAGGAGGACCCCCCTGGACACCCTAAAAAGCCCCCAGATCCTCCCCCTGACCCCCCAGATGGTGAAAATGTAGTAATTTCAGACAGTGAATCTGTCATTCTGACTACCACAAAAAAAAGGAAGTTTAGTCCCTCTTCCTCAATAAAACATGACTCTCCTTCTTCTTCTCAGTCTTCACCTGCTCTTCCTCAACCTCCTCCTACAAACTTTTATTCTCCTCATTCCTGTGGCCCGTTCATTGTGTACGCTCAAAAAACTGAGCAAGGTAAAACTATCCACCCTCTTGAATTTGGTAAATTTCTATCAAATAGCAAGAACCTTTCGATTAAGCCTGGAGGTGTAAAAGCTGAGGGTCGCTTCCGAATCTCTGTTGAATTCCTCTCAGGTTCAGCCGCCAACAACTTTATCAAAAACATATTTATTTCATCAAATTCTAAATTCAAGGCGTACATCCCAACTTTCAATGTCACTCGAATGGGCCTCGTCAGAGGTATCTCGACCGATCTGTCCATTCCAGAAATCCTGTCTTCACTTTCAACCCCCCAACATATCGGCAATCCCATAAAAGCCAGGAGGTTAAATTATAAGGACTCTTCTGAGGGCATCGTTTCCTGGAAGCCCTCCCAATCTGTCGTCATCACATTTGAAGGACAATCTCTTCCCTCCCATATTTATTTATTTTTCAACTCCTTACCAGTTGAAATGTATACTTATCCCACCACTCAATGTTACAATTGCTGTCGTTTTGGTCATACCAAAGCTGCATGCAGATCCCCTCCCAGATGTTTCAAATGTGGAGAAAACCACACGGCTGACCAATGTTCTTCTCTCTCTTCACCTAAATGTTTTAACTGCTCAGGTGCTCATTCCGCCATTAACTCTTCTTGTCCGGAACAATCTCGCCAAAAAAATATAAAAATTTCTATGGCCTCTGAGAACTTGTCTTTTCTGCAGGCTTCTAAACTATTCCCGCCTGTCAAAAAATCATTTGCTGAGGTTTTATCCAGTAACTCTTCATCTAACCCACCCGCCTCCTCCTCAACATCTTCTCGTTCAACTAAATTCACATACAAAAACCCTATCTCTAAACCGGCTCCTGGATACGATCAGCAACAACACAACTCACTTCTCTTAAATCCCAATGGTTCACCTCTTTCAAATGCCACAAATGGGTGCGCAAACAATTATAATTCATCCTCAACAAACCATCAAAAGCTTTCTGAACAATTCTCCCAAGATAATTCTTCATTTATTCAAACTCTTATTATGCTTCTAATTGACCTAATTTCTTCTCAAACTAATCTACCGTCCAACGCTGCTTCTATTATTTCCACATTAAAATCATTTATTCAAAATGGCTCTTCAAGATGTCAGAATTCTTCAGTGGAATAGCCGCAGTGCTATTTCTAACAAATCGAACCTTCTTAACCTATTAAATTCAAACCTTGTTTCTGTGGCTGCTATCTCGGAGACATGGTTTACTCCATCCACCCACTTTAATGTGGGAGGGTACTCCTGTCTCCGCGATGATCGCCCGGAAGGTACGGGCGGTGGTGCTGCCCTTTTTATTAAAAAATCCCTTTCGTTTTTCCCAATTAATATCAAACCCCCCAATGCTGACTTTCAAATGGTTGCAGCTAAAATAAAGGACACTTCCTTTGTTTCTATCTATCTTCCCCCAACATCGCACTTCAATAAACAAGCGTGGTTGCAAATTGTCCGTCAACTAAGCCCTCCTTTCTTTTTATTGGGTGATTTTAATGCCCATTCCCCCGTCTGGGGTTCTGCTTTCTGTGATCGAGACGGTCGAAGTATGATGGATTTCCTAGATGAATCCAACCTTTTTCTTTTGAATGACGGATCTCCTACTAGAATCTCTCGCCCCAACACAAACCCCAGTGCAGTGGATCTCTCCATATGCTCTATTAATCTGGCACCTCTCTCCTCGTGGGTGGTGTCCCCCGACCCTTGCTCCAGTGATCATTTCCCGATCACCATCACTTATCAAACTTCTTTCCATTCAGACAAGTCCCATATTTCGACAAAGATTAAAACAAAACACACCAAATGGGACGAATTTAACTCACATATGGATAAGTTTATACAAAATTTATCCTATACCGATACATTATCTGTCAAAGATGACTACGATAACTTCAAATCAATGCTCGTAACTGCAATCAATAAATCAAATCCTCCCCCTAAAACCAAATCTCTCAAAAAACTCCCTCCGACTCCCTGGTGGGATGAGGAATGTTCCAAAGTAGTGAGAATTCGGAAAGCTAAATCTCTTTCCTATCGTCACAATATGACTATGGAGAACTATCTCATATACAAAAATGCCGAAGCCAATGCCAAAAGGGTATTGAGGTCAAAAAAAAGATCCGGGTGGTACAACTTCTGCAGTTCTGTATCTCCGAACACTCCAATTTCGGAAGTTTGGTCTATGATTCGAAGATTTCGATCCTCCTTCAGTCCAACATCTCCTCGAGCTTCTCATTCTAAATGGATAGACGAGTTCTTGGACAAAATTGCCCCCCCTTCTGTACCTAACTTAGATGAAATAACTCCAATCCACAACACTCCTATGTCTGATCATTGGCTAGACTCTCCATTCACTTTAATTGAATTAAAAAATTGTTTATCAACAGTCAAGGACTCATCTCCAGGCAGAGATGGTATACCTTATAGCATCATCAAAAATAGTAATGATAATGTTCTAAATCACTTTTTATGCATCTTAAATAAAATCTTCCAGACTGGCATAATACCTGATGACTGGAGTTCTCAAATAATCATCCCAATTCTAAAATTAAACAAATCACCCAATTCTGGATCCAACTATAGGCCAATTGCTCTTTCATCCACCCTTAGTAAAATTTATGAAAAATTAATTAAAAACCGGTTAGAATTTTTTGTCGAGAGTAATCATCTTCTCTCTCCATCCCAATTTGGATTTAGGAAAAAGAAATCTACACAAGATAACCTTGCCATCATCAGCACTGATATTAATTTATCCATTTCTAACAAAGAAGTATGTCTTGCAGTCTTTATAGACATAGAAGGCGCCTTTGACAATGTTTCCATCCCAATTCTTAAAAAAAAACTTTTAGGCCTTGGCTTACCCCTCATGTTTGTCCAATCTATTATTAATCTTTTTCTCGATAGGAAAATTTTCATTGAGCTACCAGATGTTACTCCTCAGAGTAGGTCAATTTGGAAGGGTTTACCCCAAGGCGATGTATTATCCCCCTTACTGTATAATATATACACACACGATATGCATGTCACCATTCCCCCTCAAGTAAAAGTTGTTGAGTTCGCAGATGACATAGCTTTCTTCTTATCATCCAAAATCATTCCATCCGCCGTCAAATATCTTAATGAAGCCATGGATGCCCTTTGCACATGGCTCACTTTAAATGGTCTTGAACTTTCAGTACAAAAGAGTCAGTGTGTCACCTTCTCAAATCGTCATAATAACCCCCCTGTTCAACTTTTATTTAAAAACTCTCCAATCCCCAATGCTTCCGAAGTTAAATTTTTGGGAGTAACATTTGATAGGAAACTTAAATGGTCTTCCCACATTAATAATATAGTTACTAAATGTGAAAAAAATTTAAATATTATCAGATCATTGACTGGCGTTTGGTGGGGTGCACATCCTATCTGCATTAAGTTGCTCTACAATGCACTTATTCGAAGCCATCTCGACTATGCCTGCCCCCTTTTTAGTACTGCATCCAAAAATGCACTCAGTAAATTAGACAAAATTCAATCTAAGTCATTGCGAATAATAACTGGCGCGATGCAATCGTCGCCTATCAATTCCCTTCAAGTAGAATGTTCTGATCCTCCTCTTTATTTAAGGCGTCAACTATTTGCTGACAAATTTGTTCTTAAATGTTTAAATTCTAAAAGTCATCAGGTTATTCCCAGAGTCTCGTTGTTCAACGACTCAACACATTCATCTACAATCAGAGCTCGAACTAAACCTCTCCCTGCCATCTGTAAAAATTTTCGCTCTCTCTCAGAGCTTCAAATTATCAAAAATGATCTTCTTCCTTTGTACAAATTAAAATATAGTCACGTCACCCTATCCCCAACGATTTTAGAAGGGATCGGCATCCTTAAAAGTCATTCCAATCTCCCAGCCCGCACTGTCAATAATATGTTCAATGACATTATTTCTTCTAAATGGCCCAACTCTTCTCTTTTATTTACTGATGGCTCCAAATCTCCGGACTCTCCTAACTGTGGTATTGGTATTAACGTTTACCACAATAATTCTAATGAAAGAATATTTTATTCAATTTCAAACCAATTTTCAATATTTTCTGCCGAGTGCATTGCGATTATTGAATCTCTCAAATATATAATAAAAAATAATTTTGAACATTCTCTTGTTCTCTCTGACTCTCTCAGTTCCCTCCAAAAACTTAAAACCAGTCCTCTTCTTCATCCTGATGATCACTTTGTATGTCTTATTCGAGTATTGATAACCTCCATTCAAAGCTCTGGAAAAACTGTCACTCTGATTTGGATTCCTGGACATGTTGGCATAGTGGGTAACGATATTGCTGATTCCTTGGCTAAACAAGGAGCGTCTAACCCTACCGTTACCCTCGTAAACCATATTCCCCTGTCTGATATTTTTTCCATCATCAAAGATAGATCCCGCAATGTTTGGACAGAGTATTGGAACATTGCTAGTCAATCCAAGGGTGCCCGTTACGCCTCAATTCAAAGGACTATCCCATCAAAACCGTGGTTTCAAAAATTCCCCCATTTTTCCAAAAAAGAAATTTCCTTACTTATTCGTATGAGAATCGGACATTGTTCCGTTCCTTCTCACCTTTATAAAATTCATGTGCTTGACTCCCCAGACTGTACGTTCTGTGGTCTAGATGTGGGAACTTTAGATCACATATTTTTTGATTGTCCCTCTCTAAATAAATATCCTCTCTTCTATCAAGCGTTATCAAAAATTGCCTCTCCTCCATTCAACATTTCATCTCTTCTAAGTCTGAACTCTACTCCAATCTTCCATAAAATTCTGAAATTTGCTCATTTAAATAAAATTAATATATAAATTCACCTTTCCTTTCTCTGTAATTATAAATGATGGCCTAGAACACCCTTGAAGGGTGAAAGCCAGAAATAATTGAAAAAAAAAAAAAAAACAAGGTATAGTCAATCATCATAGACAATTGGGAACCAACACATAGGAGTGGCTTAGAAAAAATGGCGAAAAAAAGTATACATTTCTATGTATGTACCTACATACATGAGATAGTATTGGTAATCACAAATACTAATGCAAAGACAATAGATTTGTAAGCTATTAATAGTTAAAATTTCAACCGCCAGATGTCATGACTCAATACAGTTACTTTTTCCGTTCGTTCATATACGGTTTTGGATTCTAGTGACTTTAAATACATAAATTTAAAAAATATCGTTTTTGATACAATTTTCGATATTGGATATTTTGTATCGATATATCGATATATCGGATCAAAATATATCGGCTAAAAATATCAATATATCGAATTAAAAATATCGATATATCGATACTTTTTCAACAAGCCTACCACAGATTCTTACCCATCCTTCGTACCCTTTTCCTTTCCAGAACTTTCTCTCCTTCCTTTCCTAAAAAGACCCTCCACACAGCATCCCCAAAGATGACATAGGCCCTGAGGGTAATAATTATCCTCAGGGCCTCCTGTGTGGAGTTAATGTAAAAAACCCCTTTCCTTCCCTGAACTTCCTCTCCTTCCTATCCTAAAAATATCCTCCACACAGTTTTGCCAAGTATTATATAGGTCCTGACTGGAATTGTTTTCCTCAGGGCCTCCTTTGTGGAGCAAATGTAGAAAAAAACCTTTTCCTTTCCTGAACTTCCTCTCCTTCCTTTCCTAAAAATACCCTCCACACAGCTTTGCCAAGGATGACATAGGTCCTGAGGGGAATTATTTTCCTCAGGGCCTCCTTTGTGGAGCTAATGTAAAAAAAAATCGAGTAAGTCAAACTCTTCGAACAGTGCGTCAGTTATGGAAGGGAGGTAGGGGAGGGGAGTGTGGGATAAGTGAAGTAACGGGAAACATACTTATAATAGGGCTGAAAGTTAAATTTAATTGATTTTAATTTCAATCAATTAAATGTATTGTCCCTTGCTTTCGTAACAATCTGTAACCATACATGTGTGTATTATTCTGTATTTGATAGTATTTTTATAACATTCCTGTCGACTTTAAAATATCAATAACTAGCTGACCCGGCCACGCGTTGCTGTGGCTAATAAAACCCAACGTCATCTACTGGATGGTTATCCAACCTTTATAACCACCGCCGTCTTTGAGTTTATCGCCAAGAGACAGACAGATGCCGCGGAGGACTTTAATTTATAATACGTAGAGATTGTGTGAAAGATTATAATAATTTGCATGAAATGCTTAGGGTAACTAACGTATTTAAGTTAATAAGGATTAATACTGTTTCCGTCTAAATAACTTTTCAATTACAGCAATGTACGAGACCATTTTTTTAGAAGATATAATGGGTATTGTAAGCTAACCGTAAAAGATAGATATATCTGTCTGTTTGCGGACTTTTTTGTAGATCTAAAAAAGAGGAATATCCCACCATGCATTGTTTTCTTATATCCCAAAAGGATTAGGCAGCGTTTTCGATGAAAGATATCAGGCGGCTGGACTTTTTCCATCACTTCTAACAATTATCGTTATATTTCAACCAATTTACACAAATCCTTGACAAATTACATACTCAAACCTTCCTCACGAAACACTCTATCTATTGGTGAAAACCGCATGAAAATCCGTTCAGAATTTTTTGCGAGTTTATCGCGAACAGACAGACAGACAGACAGACGCCGCGGGGGACTTTAATTTATAATATGTAGAGATGTAGAGATGTGACTTAAAACCAAGTATTTCCTTTATATTTATTTAAAATGTCAAGTCACAATGTGTTTGCTTCTTTTGAAAAAAAAAAGATATGTATTGTGTATAAAATAAAAATCGTGAGATCAAAAAGAAAAGTAAAATGATGTCCAGAATTAAATACGAGGATAACGTAAAGAATGCGACTAACAATGTGAAGAGAAGGTCGATGAAAAGGGTGTCTAGAACATAATATTTATGACGCGGAAGCAGACGGAAAAGGTAGTAAGAAAGACACGCCACGTTCGACAGGTGATAGGTGTCATGAGAAGGTGTATTCGTGGGAAACAAGCAAGAAACGAGAAGGATAAATGTGTACGGCGTTCCATCCCTTTCTAGTGAATAAACATTAATTTTCTTTCAAAGCACGGCGACCTCCGTGGTAGAGGAACATTTCTAGCGCAAATCAGTGAAAAATCACGGGATGTTATCAACTCTTGACAAATCAGTAGACAATCAGTCAAAGTCGTTTTCTACGATACTTAGATTTCCGCAGCTACCGCACACACCTAAATCACCAAGATTAAGCCGCGTACTTCAATATAATATCATTAGAAGTTCGTAGAAGCTCGGCCGATGTACTTTTTCTTTAAAAAATAGCCAGATCCGTTGTAGATTGCCTCTTAGAACGAATACAGATACGAGTTCCTAATAGAGATCTGAATAGCCAGGTACTTCCCAACCTTCCTCTTCCTCACCTCCTTCCCCTCCCCACTACCTTAAGCCTCACAACATACCCCAATTGGGGATGCCATAGTCTCACTGGCTCCAGACGGGAGCAGTTGAGATTCTTGTGCGGTATTCACTGTTAAAAAAAAAAAAAAAAAAAAAAGACGAACCAGATCAGACACGATTCTTAGCCTCCCTCGGTGCAACACAAATTCTAAGCAGAACTCTTTCATCTATCGTGCATCTGAAGAGGAGAAAACACAGAGGCCGGCAAATCGTTTCAGACCGAGTGTTTAAGTCAAGAAACGCACTGTTCTCATGTGACAAATGTTAACCGTGTACAAATGTTGGTCACGCGTTTGGCGTATTTCCTGACTAAGCACCGGCGTCGAAGGGATCAATGAAGCTATTTCCTCGGTACATCTTCCATTGAAATACCGGTAGAATAAGGACAGCATTCCGACCTGAAGCTTGTGTTCTAAAGATTGCAGTCCATTTGTTAAGATAGGGGAATCTATCAAACGGACCGCCCATTTATTCACAAAGTCAATGGTTTATTCAACTACCTTGGAGCTCCAGAGCAGAGGTGGCTGTCAAATTCAACAATGGGGCGCACTTGTGATTTGTACAGGGTCATTAGTTGTGTACTATTAAAGTATATGTGGCCCCTGCACCAGTTAGCTTTTCAAAAGCTGGGCTTGCTTGCTACTAGTAACTTGACGCTGGCTTATGGAGCCTCCGTGCATGAGCTGGTATCACCAAGCATATCAATGGAAGGCATGTTGGGAAGATTGCTTCCATTGGAGGAGACAAGGTCGTTATTTCGATCTCTTTTAGACGTAATCAGACATGATTAGGTATTTGAAACATTAAATTCGACTAGATTATTCTTATCTCAAGAGGAAACCCTCTCGCGTTAACCGTCTATTTTTTGTTTCAAAGCCCTCTGAGCTGTTGAAGTTTGCGTTTCCTTTGGGTGCCTTTCAAAAAATGATATCACACACTGTACTCTCACCTGTGAAACAAAGAATTGGTGCATCCGGCAAAATGACATTGATGTGCAACCAAAACAAAGTTGGAGACAGAATCGAACCCTGTGGGACACCAGTATTTATTGAATGTGAGGAAGGCGTGAAACTACCAGTCTGAATTGAACTCTCCCTCAAAAAGTCGGCAATCCACGAGTACACAAGGAAGTGGGAAATCGGTAAGAAGGCAGTTTGTTGACAGGTCTTCGGTGCCAAACCCGGTCAAAGGTCTTGGAAATGTACAGTGCAACCGTTTGGGTCTCACCGTAAAGTTCCAGGCACCGCCCCCCAAACATGCGTAACATACGCGAGAAGATACCCGCACGAGCGGTTCCGCCAGAATCAGTATTGACGGTCGTCATTAATTTTGTTCTTCTCGAGGTTTGTGCCCACCTTGCAATTGATCACATGTTCTGTCACCTTCGAAAGAATAGATATGATCGCTATGGGGCGATAATTGACCGTATAAAGTTATTTCACTAATAGGTACTAATTTAAATAAAATATTTGTGACAATTTAGATTTAGATCATGGGCATATGAATATATATGGACCAGCCCTAAGTGATAAAAGCGTATTATTTCCCCCTCCCCACAACGGTTCCATGGAACCGGCTGGGCTTACGAGAGCCTCGCTTGAATCTAAAAAATGTGACGTCATCATTCTTTTCCGTACCAGCGTCGAGCTCACATCGTACATTTTACGAAATAACACGGCAAAAATGACAGCTTGTGCTATATATTATACCCTAAAATTATGTCTAACATAACGAATGTGGGCGGTTCTCCGGTGAGCTCGTCGCTGTCGCTGTTCTCCAGTGAGGGGTAAGTAAATTATGAAACATTTGTAAAAGTGTCTTAACTAAATACGGCAATAAAATATTCGTCTGTGAAAAGTGGTGAACTTTACTTTGCCGCATTTGGACTTCGCAAATATGTTAATAACGAGGCGAGCAATTCGCTCTCCCATGTAAAAAGGTCTATTCATTCAAAAGCAGATTTTGCTTTTAATAACTAAATGGTGATATTATAATGCGAGATGCCTGTATACTGTCAGATTGAATTTTTAACGAATCACAGTCATATTTCCCCTCTTCGCCCCCCCATAGTTTGGTTTTACCTCTCATCTGATCTTCTCGTCTATTAAATTTGGATGCCTATGATTTAGATCTATTTTTCGTATTTAGAATTCATCTTTGAAGGTTGAAATTAAAATAAATAAACACATTTACGTTAACAAAAAGCTACGCCATTAAATACATACTATAGTCAGATAGATGTATAGACATAGGTATGTAAAAGATCTGATAAACGATGAATATTGAAAAGCGTAACCTTTATATGACATTCAAATAGAGGTATATTGTATCAACAAAGTATCAACAAAGTGCTTAGAAATTCTGTTATATTAGAGTGATTTATTTATTATCAGTTTCTGTTGGTTTCGGTTGACTGGATAATTAATTATATTTTTGTGTACCTACCTATGTGACGTATTTTAATACATTGATTCCAAATTTAGCTGAGTGAAAGATGTTACGTGCATTTGTTGTTTTTTTTTTTAAATGTGAACTCAAGAGTCCCAACTGCTCCCAATCGCCTGAGGCATTGAGAATATGGCATCCCTAATTGGGGTATGTTGTGAGGCAGAAAGTGAGTGGGAAGGGGAATGAGATGGAGAAGAGGCATGTGGGGAAGTTTATCTGACCTAGCTATTCAGTTCTGATCACCAAGCACGGCTTAAGCATGTCAAGCAATGTTTAAATTCTGAATGACCACCATTCAGAATGAAAACGTAGTTTGAAATGGTTTTGGACGAGTTTGATAACGAGATCTAAACAGCCAGGTACTTCCCACCTTTCTCTTCCCCTCTTCTTCCTCTCTCTACTACCTTCAGCCTCAAACATACCCCAATTGTGGATGCCATAGTCTCACTGGCGGTTGGGAGCGGTTGAGATTCTTGTGCTTCACATAATTTAAAAAAAAAAGTGACACAAATCTGGTCGTACTGACTTAGCGGATTCTTAAGTAAGACCTAGGTACATACAACATCAAAAAACGAGAACTACAAAACGTTTTGCAAGATAAATTTACTTGGGTGCCTGCTGAGATGTATTGCCATAAGCAATTATTTCTTCCATCCGATCCGTATATATACGAGAAGTACGGGCTTTTAATATTTTCCAAAATCAATAATAAATTAATGAAAATCTGCCATTAATTAACTGAGCGTAGCCTGGTAACTAAGTCCCATTTTAACATGAGCGCTTTGCATTTCGTCCGTCTGTAAATTTGTTTGTGTGTTCCGTGTCTATAATCTATAGTACCATTTTACTCCGCCAGAGTTCGCAAAAGCGTTACGATCCTACGAGTCGGAATAATTTTTATTTATTTATTTAACGCCCAAAGGGCTTTTACATGTTTGGTAGTACAATTTATTCATGACAGATGATTTTTAAACAGGTACAGAAATAATAAAAATAAAACTAGATAAAAAAGCACTCAATACATAGAAATAAAAATAAATACAGCGATTTCATGGTTTACAGAAATACAGATATGTTTAGGAATAAAACGGATAAAGAAATAATAAAAATAAAATTAGATAAAAAAGCACGCAACTCATAAAAATACAAAAATACAGCAATTTCATAGGTTTAAAAAAAATACAGATATGTTTAGGAATAGTTTTGGAATAAGTTTTTTACAAGATCAACCAAATTCGCCAAGTTTATGTTAAATATGTCAACATCACCTAAGTACTGATTTTCCATAGTGTAAAATAGTTGTATCGGAGAGTGGGCAGTGTAGTTTCGCTTATGAATGCTACGGTCGAATAGTGTATTATATCGTGTAGTTACTGTCGGTATTCGTAAGTTTATGAGTTGCAGGAGTTCGCAACAGTCAAATTTAAAGTTAAATATTTTGAATAAAAATGTTAAGTCGTTTATTTTACTTATATTTTAAGTCTTCTAGTGGGATATTTAATTTAAAATTTATAAAACGCAGAATTTTTTTGTTGTATTCGCTCAACGTTATTAATGTGAATTTTGTAAGATGGAGACCGAACTACCGAGTTATATTCCATTAGGCTTCTAACTAGAGATACATATGGTTTGTATGGAATTAAAGTTTTTGGTTGTTCTTAATACGAAGCCTAGTGTTTTCATACCATTGTTTACAATTTGGTGGATATGATAATAATCAACATTACACGAGGTCTACTGTTCAACAAATGAATGCTTTATAAAAGCCTACCGAAACGGTATCATGAAATTATCATTTATTTAATCGTCTGGCATATAAAGCTTTTACAACCTTTATAAAGGAACACAAGCGTCTCGTACTTACATCTCACACCAGAGTCATCAGACTTGAGGATTTCCGCTGTAATCATCTTATCTAAAATGAATTAAACATTGAAGCATTTCTCTCTGACTTTTTAGAAACTCATTTAACAGGGTTGGATGCATTTATATTACTAGGCAAAATATTTGAAACGATGCTCCCTAAAAAGCCGTAGATAGGTAGGTACCAATTTAGACAAGAGAAAATATTTTGAGAAAACTTTTTTATTAACCTTCCTTCATATTCTTGCTATGTTGCATGTTGCTATTTCAGGGGCATCGCGTTATATTTTATTGGTCTCTTCTCTTGTTAATGAAGCCATTACTTGGCAAAAAATCTGTTATGCTTATTACTTCGTGAAAATTACCTCAGTGGTTCAATAATTATTATTAAATTCGAGATATTTTAACTGAATCAAAAGTACATAAATCGCCTTTTTTATTATTTTATTTTATTTTATTTTGCAGAAACAAACAGTACATAATAGTAGAAAATAGTTCCAAAGTTACAGAATTTAACACAATAATTGGTACCAATGACATGTCGCTGTTATATACTTATGTTTTTATGTGAAAAATTATACATTTTACCTAAATTAAGTTAGTAAATTATTGAAGGAGAGGGGTGTGTGTGTATGCGCGTGTGTGTGTGCGGATGTGTGTGGATGTGTGTGTTATGTGTGCGAATTCACTCAGAATCACCTCCCGAAGTTAATGCACTTTACCCCCGGACACCCTGTATATTGTCGCAGTAATTTATTAGATGGACAGTATCTTATTAGGTAAAATGTTTGCGGATAACTCAACCCTCGATGACCAAGGTGCTGTCCCGACGTCAGTTCCTCACTGCAGTTTTCCAATGGAAAACTGCAGTGAGGAATGAGGATCCGGCATCGGGAAGTACTTCATGTTTTACGAGGGCTAGATGTTAATAAAGCTAGTGGACCTGATGGAATACCTGCCCTGGTACTGCAGAGGTGCGCTGCAGAAATAGCTCCAATTTTGACGAAGCTTTTTAAAATGTCCCCGAAGACTGGCTCTGTGCCCTCTGGTTGGAAAAAAGCGGTTATCCATCCTATTCCAAAGAAGGGTGACCGCTCCAACCCGGCCAAATACCGCCCCATAGCGATCACATCAGTTCTGTCTAAGGTGATGGAACGTGTGATCGACGACAAACTGCTCACATACCTCGAGAAGAACAAAATTACTGTCAATACGGATTCCGGCGGAACCGCTCGTGCGGTGATCTTCTCGCGAATGTGACACATGTTTGGGGGCGGTGCCTGGAACGTTTTGGTGAGACCCAAACGGTTGCACTGGACATTTTCAAGGCCTTTGACCGGGTTTGGCACCGAGGACTTGTCAACAAACTGTCTTCTTACGGATTTTTTGAGGGAGAGGTCGATTCAGGCGGTAGTCGATGGTCGATGGTTTCACCTCTTCCTCACACTCGATAAATGCTGGCGTCCCACAGGGATCGGTTCTGTCTCCGACTTTGTTTTTGTTGCACATCAACGTCCTTTTGCCATGTGCACCAATACACTGTTACGCGGATGACAGTACAGTCCATGATAGCTTTTTGTTTGACAAGCCCCCAAAGGACTCACAAACCCCAACGGCTCGGAGGGCTTTGAAGCAAAGAATGGACGGTTACCTCGAGAGTGTTTTCTCTTGGGGTAAAAATAATCTCGTAAATACCTGAAAAATACCCTCGACTCTGTGCAGAAACGGGCGGTCCGTTTGATAGATTCCCCCATCTTAACAGACGGATTGCAATCTTTAGAGCACAGGCGTCGGGTGGGAATGCTATCCTTGTTCTACCGGTATTACAATGGAAGATGCTTCGAGGAACTAGCATCATTGATCCCTTCGGCACCGGTGCATAGTCTTGTGTTTTGAGTTCCAGTAATTTTCTAAAGACTAAAGCGACTTTTCTAAGAGTAAGACGCTTAACTTCCATCCGGCACTGAAAGACTGAACAGGGAATTCACAGAAAACAGTAGGTACCACAATCTCTAGAGCTTATCTGAAAAGCGTGTGAATGTTAGCCGATATGCATCGTTTCGTTAGTAAAGTTAAAGGCATTAAATGCACACGGCTGCACTTTGCCGAGATTTACGTTCTCTATACGGTTTACGGTTTACGCAGTTCCAGTTATATATTTTTAGAACAACTGTACCAAGTGCGTGCATTGTTAGAGTGATTTCCATACAACATGAGTGCTGCAATAAATTGGGCTCAGTTTAAAGTGCCGTTCTGAGACGTGTATAACTGTCTGTATAATGTGTTCGCGTTCGGTTTACTGGTGCCTTTTCGTTAACGAAGTAAACGTACATAATACAAGACTCACTCAAACTGAAGGATTGGTGGTCCCGATGTGTACCAATAAATAATTTGAAAGAACCCAAAACTATATTGTACCCAAAATATTTAATAAACTACCAATAACAATTAAAAATATGTCATTTATACTGCTAAAGTCAAATATAATCTAAATGGCAATTAGATAATGTACAGATGATTTATATTGATGCCTTGCTGAAACCCTTGTATTCCCAATAAGTTGGAATTCACATCTAAGGAAAGGAAAATCACTATAGTTTTGTAACACCTGAAATTATTGTTGTGACTATTAATTTGTATTTGTTAAATATAAATGAATAGTCATATAATTATAGTCATATTTAGTATAATTAAATATTATTAGAGTTAAGGAACATATAAGATGTTTAAATAATTATTATTATTCTGAATTTGCCAACCATATTTTGGAAACAAGTCATTCTTTTGATAAAAATATAGGTCTTAAAATTTTACATACTAACACTACGGGCATACAATTGGATAATTTAGAAATTAGAAAAAGCATTAATAGTAAATTAAATATTATAAATAACCAAACATTTTTTAAAAATAGCCATCTTTTAAATTTATTTTCTTATTAATACTTACAATTAATTATAATTATTGATTTTTTGATTTAGACTAATTAATTTAATTATTGGTTCTTAAAAGTTTTTTATTATCTAAATGCAATTTTATTTTTCCTTAAATAATTTTTATATTTAATTTTGTTTAACTATTTTTATGATTTGTAAGTAATTAATCACCTCTACTTTTTAATATTTTGTCTATGTTATAGTTTATTCTAATTTGTCTATACTTGTTTGTCATTTATTTTTCTTTATATTAACATATCCTGATGAAGATAACATTGTTATCGAAACATGTAGATATTGTTTATAATATAGTGGTTTATACAAAGTGATCTGTTATTCATTATATATGTTAAATAAAAGGCTAACACCACTATTTACATATTTATACTATTCTGTTAACCAATGGATCTAATTGTTAATTTATCATTATCATAATACATATACATATATTGTTTGAAATTGTACAATTTTATTTCATAAAATATTGTCATTATGTACCTACTAACAAACTGCATATACCTATGGTTCAGCAGGTTTGAAAGAAAATAAATAAAATATTAAAAATAAATATTGGAGAAGTTTTCTGTTTTTTTTTAAATTACAAAAAAATCGACCATAATGTTGATATATCCATCTCGTATCACGTTCCGAAGTGGTCGAAAGGTTGATACTCTCAGTATCGCCCTAGTGAGAGCCCACTATTCAGAATCGAAGCATTGTTTGAAATTACCTTTTCTGCGTTTAGTGATTAGAACTGAAGAGCCAGTTACTTCCCAACCTTCGTGTTCCTTCTTCTTTCCTCCCTACTCATCTTAACCGTAAATTTTTTAGCAATTTGGGAGTGCCGTAGCTCCACCGGCTCCAATTTCATAAAATTTCTTGTTGTACATTTAAAAAAAAGTTGAATAAATAATATATTCTTTTATATTGGTAAAATAAACGATTTTAATAATTATTATATTTCTATTTTATTTTCCCTTTTCCCTCTGTATGAAAAAAATTTTTTAAAAACTGACGGGTAACAAATATTTTTCATCGAATGTTCAAAAAATTGTAGAAATATTTTTTGGTCGAATTATGTGTTTTTTAATGCACTTTTTATAACCTAATGTAATGGTAATGGTTTGTTTGTCAATTGATAAGTTAATAATATTAGTGTTAATAATTTTATTTACTTTATTTACTTTAAAATAAGTAAAAAGAACTCTACGAATTAAACCATTATACCTATGTGGACAAATTATTTATTAATTTTATTTTAGTAACTTGTATATTAAAGTTGCATACAAATTGCTAATTATTATTTTTAATTGTTGAACTAACGTTTAAGATAAGATTTTTATGCATAGCACAAAGGGTAACAATTATTATAAGCAATAATTATCAGCCAGAAACACTCATCCACATTGAAAAATCTTCCGAGAAAAGATACATGACGCCAACGGGACATGAACCCGTGCCCTTCTGATTGCCGGTCAGCTGCTCTCCCAATTGAGCTATGGCGGCTTATCTTATACCCGCCAAATGATTCAATATATACTAGTGTTTCATTCAACAATTAATGCTTATTATATTTTTCCACCTGAAAACACTTTCCACGTCCCGTTGGCGTCATGTATTTTTTCTCGGAAGATTTGTCAATGTGGATGAGTGTTTCAGGCTGATAATTATTGCTTATAAAAATTGCTAATTAATTATAACATAACATATTGCATACTTTGTTTTTTCCAGTTTGACATAGCTCCTACAATACATCTTGAAGCTATCAATTGCTGCGGACTTTAAAGTTTCTGGTAGCGTATCATAAAACTTCATCGCATTGTATAGTTAACTCTTCTGCGTATTCGCTTTGTCCTTTTTTGTAGCCTGATTTTATTTTACACGTCGTTGTGTTATCCTGTTTCACGGCTAGCCAATTTAGTTCCTTTAATATTTTATTTACTTTTAAAAATCGATTTTGTCGGAGTATTATTCTCACAGTCCTATTTTGGAGAATTTGAAACCTATTTGGTTCTCGTTAAGATATAGAACTAAATCTTTAGTTGAATATAATGCAAATCTCTAGAGATCGTTCTCATCGTATCTCTGATTGATTTTGTGTATTGGTTGACTCCATTCTGCAAAATGGTGTGCTACCTCAACATTGTTCCGTGTTTGAAACTATAAGCACATCTAAATAAATTAAACAAAAAACGCCTTCGTGATCTAAAACCACAATAAAAACCTTTAAATTTCACTTTTTATAATTGAAAGGCATTCTTTCTTCTCGTTTGTAGATTTTTATTTTATTCACCGATAGTCAAAAACGTGTTTTATACATCTCCATTTCTTTATCCCATTGTGCTTTGAGCGTAAAATATCATCACAAAATGAAAAACTTTATTTGGGTACAACCGATGGTTTTTTTGGGCAGATCATTCGCTGTACTGTCAATGGTCGATCAATATATCGCAACTAACAATGGTCGTGTATTGTAGAAAGTGGTAATGTTTTTTCACAGAGATGGTTGTTAGCGGAGTCAATTACCCGTATACCGGCGATGTGAGGTCGAAAACCAACAATCTTTCCTATAAAATATTAATAGGTTTTCCAGAAATCGTGTATCAAAATGGATAGATAGAATCATAGTTCCATGAATATCCCCATATTAGCCTATATTTCACAATTTTCAAGGCCACCAAAATATTACAGTTCGAAAAGACTACAGTCTACTCGTGGTCATAGAGTTATTTATGCACGCCACTACCAAAAATGGCTTCATTTACACCACTTTTATCGAAAAAGGTTAACAATTTGGGAGGCTGTTGTGGCTACCACCGCCCCCATATAATTTATTAAATAACCAACACCCCTGCCACACGACATCCTAAATAGTTTGCTACATTTTGTGATTTAGGAAGGGTGCCCGGGTTCATGGGGTGAGGTTCGTCTAGGTTTTGGTGGCGAATGACCCATCGGCTTGCACCACAGTAGGAGAGATGAATTCATACGTCCGTCATTCCTAGACACGTTGATCTCAAGGTTCCCACATATCCCTTATACCTTTTCCGTCCCAAAACTTCCTCTCTTTCCTTTCTCCAAAAAGCCTCCCACACAACATCAACAAAGACGACAAAGACCCCGAGGGAATTTTTTTACTCAGGACCTGCTCTGTGGAGCTGGTGTAAAAAAAAACGAAACTAGTAACCTGCAATATTATTTCCATAACCAGCAACAGCGTTTTTTTTTAATGTCTTGTGTATTATCGAGGCTTCTGACTCGCACAATGTTGTCATTTTTTGCCTCATCTGTTTTTAAATAATAACATCATCATTATAATCTCCAATGTTCTTTAAATGATACTTAGTCCTTTTGTATTTATTTTGTATAAAAATTCACTTTTAAATATTTTCCAGTTTACATGATCTAATAAATTTCATTATTATTGATATGGCATGAAACTCGGTTGAGGCTATTGAACTTCCGATGAGTTTGAAGTCATTAGTATTGTCACTCCCTGTCGTTCATATTTAATGCACTTCGATAATGTGTGCTGGACATCTTCAATTTGTTCACATATCGAGCACATCGGAGAATCAGAGAGGCCTGTCAAACACAATATTCTTCCCCAGCAACAGCGATTAGAAATGTCATTTACGCCGTTAAAAATAGAAAAATGTGCCATTTTATTCAGACGATATTTTTAGAGAAAATTGTATTTCGTTTATCCATCACTTACTTCTTTATGATGCAATCGGGTGTCGGTTACGTTGCTTTTTTTACTGGGGAATGCGCCTACCAACAATTTTGCAAATTTGGGTCTTCGGTGAAGAACCATTATTTTAATTTCCCACGACATATTTTCACGAAGCACTCTCCACCTTCTGCGTATTTTGAGAATGAGAGTATCGTGGTTCGTGCAAGATTTAACATTAATAAAATATTCAGTCTCCCGCCATTGGTTAAACACCACTGGTCACATTTTTTAAGTGTATCATCGTGACAGCTGCCTAAATTGGACCATTCATTGGAATGATCATAAAATGGGATTGTTTGACCAACAACCAATAATGGTATTGGCGAAAACCTGTACTGTTTGAATCACAATGGACATCCTGAATGCCACCACTAGTGAAATTTATCAATAATAATGAAATCGGAGAAAGTATCATTTGTTTACTGTTTAGCACACTTTTTTAGCATACAAAAAGAGGATGGTTAACGTTAGGTGATACAAAGAATTAAAAAAAATACTCTTTCAAAGATGGTGCTAGTTTAATTATTTGAACCCCTCAGGCCTCGACCGCAGGTTTTTTTTCTTTACATAATAATTTCCCTCAGGGCCTGTCATCTTTGGGGATGCTGTGTGGAGAGTTTTTTGTAAGGAAAGAAAGAAGAGGAGAGTTCTGGGAAGGAAAAGGGTTGAAGGGGAGAGTAGGAATCTGGGGTTCAGTGTGTCCTGGTCATCCGCTTCAAGACCTAGACAAACCTCACCCCAAGAATCCGAGCACCACTGCTAAATCACCAAACGTAGCGAACCACTTGGGGCGACCTACGGCAGAGGTGTTGGTTATCCAATAAAGGTTCCCGGGGCAGCGGTACCCATTCCCGCCTCCCAAATTGGAACATCAGAAAATTTCCATTTAAAAAAAATAAATTATAGTAATACCTCACAAGAGTCTCAGCTGCTCCCGTCTGGAGTGAGACTATGGCATCCCCAATTGGGGTATGTTGTGAGGCTGAAGGTAGTGGGGAGGGGAAGAAGATGGAAAAAAAAGAAAGGGGAAGTACCTGGCTATTCAGATCTGGTCACCCAACACGGCTGACACCATTTCAAGCAACGTTTCAATTCTGAATGGTGGTCTTGCACCAGGACGATACTGAGAGTATCTTCCACTCTGGAACGTGCTGCAAATATACTATACATTATCCTAAATGAATTAATTACGAAATAACACAAATTATTAAAATAAAATTTATTTGCCCTCGCCGGGATTCGATCCCGCGACTTTCAGATTGCGAGTCAAGGACCTTACCGGTATACCACGCCGACCGTCAAATTTTGCCGTCAAGTTTTGCATTAAAATCCTAATAAATGGTATATTTGAGAACGTACCCGAAAACTAAAAACTCTTTTTGAAAGGTTGTGATGTATGCTTTCAAATTTTATGAGTCAAAATAAACATATACTTTTTTACATATGAAAATTTTGAAAGTAAACATAAAAAAAATTTAAAAATGACTCGCCTTAAAATCTATAATATAAAAATGAATCGCTGAATGTATTGCTAAGCGCATAAATTTCGAACGACTGCACCAAATTGGATAATTCTTTTTTTTGTGTTCGTTATTGTCAGGACAAGGTTTTGTCTGGCATTGTGAAATTTGTATAAAAAAAATGCTATTGGTGGCACGCGAGATTTGAAAACTGAAATTATGGAAAGCGGGAGGGAGGGAGAGATGGGGGAGGGGAAGGGGGGAGTGGATGAGGTGGGGGAGAGGGGAAGGGGGAGGGGGGAGTGAATGAGGTGGGGGAGGGGGGGGGAGGAGGTGTGGTGGGAGGGGGGAGGGAGGGTGGTGAGAGGGGGGGGGGTGTGGAGGAGGCGGAGTGGGAAGCCCCCTTACCCAATAAAAATGAGTGATGACGAAAAAAAAAAAAAAAACTCACATGTTTTATTAGGCAAATGTATTATAACGTTATCGCCAACTCACTTTTTGCAGTTTCATGTAAAAATAATTAATAAAAAAATTCACAAAGTTAAAAATTCTTTTTTCAAATTGGGGTTGAAAACTTTTGTTTCATAAAGGTGTATATTTGAATTATTTTACGGTTAACTTTTAGATTTGATTATACTGCTAACTAAGAGGAATTAGCGAGCACTGGACGTTTTTGAAAGAAAACTTTTGAGGCGCATCTTCGGACCGGTTCTAGAAAATGGATTTTGGCGCAGACGTTATAACAATGAGCTCTATACTCTGTTTAAGGAGCTAAACGTCGTAAAATTTATAAAACTGGGAAGACTTCGGTGGCCGGGTCATGTGGAGAGAATGACCGAGTATCAAACACCAAAGTCCCTGCTGAACTCAAGACCAATAGGGCGAAGGAGCCTGGGAAGACCAAGACTAAGATAGAGCGACAACGTCCTCAAAGACATATCTATCTTGTAGCTTCTAAACTAGAGAGAGCTGGCACAAAACCGAGATGAGTGGAGGAAGATTCTTGAGGAGGCCAAGACCCACCAAGGGTTGTAGAGTCAATAGTGATGATGATGATTCTGCATGGTGTTTTCTCTTCGGAACACCATTTAGATCAGCGTTTCCTAACCTTTTTCAGCCATGGACCCCTAGGAATCAAGGTCAATTTTTAAGGACCCCCAATAAAAAAAACAACAATTAATTTCGAACCATTTTTGAAGTGAAAACTTCTTTAGCACCGTTGTGATTTGAAACTCGATGAAACGAAAAATAGTGACACTAAAAAGAGACAAACACGTACATCCATAGGATTTAGCCTGTTAGAGAATGTCGAGAATCGGTTCCCTTTTTGTGCGGTGCTTCGTAGCCTCCCCACACTTGTCTACTTTTTTCTGAAGGTTTCACTTCTAGTGCCTGTGAATTGCACACTCTGATATTTTTAGTAAGAACTACAATTTTTTTTAAAATAAAAAACGTTAATAATTAAAGAACAACATCAACATTCACATTAATTAACGGTTAATTATTGTGAAGGTTGGTGATTTTGCAACTAAATTAGTGATATTCGGATTGATGTTGCTACTAAGTTATAATCTCAAATCGGATTCCACTTGTTTTTGTATTCGTTTTCAGTAAAATGAGAATATTTTTTCACAGAGGTGTGTGGTTGAGAAAAGCAGTAAATGTTTCAGTGTTTCTTCTAATATTTCCTTATAATCTTTCTTGACATTCATCCAAAAACTTGATAAAGAGGCTTCTTTGAAATTACTTTTCTAAGCTGGACCACAATATTTTCTATTAATTGGTTTTCCTGTGCCGTTGTCAAGCCAGTAATATCAGTTATCTGTGTTGAAAGGGTGTAATATGCAAAAAAAATTGTCGGGTACTGGAAAATAATCCGAAACGAAGACGCGTAGCGATTACGAGACTTTTGGAAGTATTTATTTATTATTGTTAAATGGTACAAAGATGAGACCGCGGACCCCCTTACATGTATTCGCGGCCCCCAGGGGTCCGCGGAGCACAGCTTAAGAAACACTAATTTAGATCATATTTCTAACCGTGATAGTAAGGGAAGCACAGTGATTTCTATGAGACCTGTATGAGTTGTTCCGAAAACTGGACAAATTAGTCTGAATGGTTAAGAAAGAATACTTTTTGTAAGTTATGCTTTAAATATTAAGACGAATTATTTAATATTTGTTTGAGCCCGAACGTACGTAATATGAATATGAATAAATAGTTTTGTCCATGCCCAAACGCAAATATTTCAAGAAGAGCTTACAAATACAATATTGTGTCGGTGATCATACCCAATATTGTATTTGTAAGCCTTTCTTGAAAGATTTGAGATTGTTCATGATCATAACTATTTATTCATCTTAATATTTTAAAATGTAACTTGCTAAAAGTGTTTTTTATTAAAATAATTAAACTAGCACCATCTGTGAAGGAATGGTTCTTGATTTTGGTTTTTGATTGACTTTAAGATACATATCACTTTAATACTTCAATTCCAAGAACGATCATCGATTCTTTGAGGGATTTTGATTCTTTTAAAAGTCATATTATTGTGTTTTTATAATTAACTAGCTGGTTCTCGGCATGCGTTGCAATGCCATATTCAAAGAAATAAATTGTGTCTCCCTTCACGTCCTTTCCCATACGTCCCCGTTCCCCTCTCGCGTCCCCTTCCTCTCCCGAGCTCCCCTTCCACCTTCCCCGCCCTACTTATCCCCTCCCCCGCTCCCCATCTCGCCAACCCCCCTCCCGCGTTCCATATGTTCAGTCCCAATACATTCAGTTTTCAAACAGCTCGCGAGCCACCTATTCAATTTTTTATTCAAATTTTCATTTTTCATATATTACAAATATTCATTTTTGTATATTCTAAAACAGTTCATCAAATTTGGTACCCAGCATAGGTACCTATAAAAATACCCATAATTCTTGATTCGATTCAAAGTATTAGACGAGTACTTCAAATAAATTCATTAATTTAAAGAGTTTCGAAAATTGAATTTTGACTGAACAATCATTGTTTTGCAAAATGTCATTCTCAAATTGTGACATTTTTGACAGTTTTGTAAGAGTTTTCGTAATGATTAAAAAAACTTTTCAGATCAATTGTTATGTGGTTGTAATAATCCAGGAACATTCACCAGGATGGAAAGAAGGTGTTTTGAAAGTTTCAAACATTTCCTAACCTTAATATAGCAAATTCTCATATACACATCCAAGCAAGCATATTTTGATTTCTGTATACTGACATAGAGAGATTTAAAAAATCAGTTTGTTTTTCCTACATAAACGAAAGGGTCGGCATTGCATATGGTCGAATAGCTTCATTTACGATCTTTTTAACTATTCAAATAAATTTTGTGGTTACACACGGTATTTTTTTACATTTAATCTAATTATGACAAGCCGCAACGTAAGTTACATGTACTCATATGTAGCTTATACGAACGTAATAAAAATTGTATCAATTTATGATAAGAATACATTAACACTATTTCCAGTATACACGCAGCGTTCCTAATACACTCAACAATGATATTAGAAGATTAAATTACTGTAGAACAGGCCAGATTGCGGTCTGTCGTGACTCATAAACCTTAAACCAACGTCATTTGGGAGAATAATGACTTAAAACTGGATTATAACTAGGTTTAGAGCTAAAGTACTGTATGTTGATTCACTTTCTAAGAAATTTTCCTATGGTAATGTAGGTTCTATTCACGAATGATGATATTATCATGCTTGCAACATTCGATTCATCTTCTGGATTATTGTTTCGTGTATTTGGGGCTATTTTAAAATGATTGGTAAATATAAATTGAATCTCTGATTATTTTTTCCACTACAAATTATTTGAAAAGTTCTACTTTTCGTAGGCGCACTGTCCCAGATACCTAGAATATTTCCTACGGAGTGTAAATTGTTAAAAAAATATAATTTTACTCGTAGTTGTTTTAAAAACTATCATGGAGTAGTAATATATCACTTAATACTATTTATTTTAATAAAAAGACAAATAACTTTGTTTACATCACTTGTACATAATCTACATGTTTCGTGAACGATGTTCACATCATCAGGATCAAATTTATACTCATCCTGATGATGTGAACATCGTTCACATCGAACATCTTTGCATATATTATGTGAAACACCTGACTGTATAAATTGTAAATATTAAAAATGTATCCACAAGCTCCTCCATCCACAAGCAAATGCTTTTAATGGAGGAAAAGTAACACTGTAACATGTTCCATTTTTTAAGATATAAAATTATAAAAAAAATATTATAAAATATAGATTGTGTACAAATAAAAGTGATGTAAACAAAGTTATTTGTCTTTTTATTAAAATAAATAATGCCATCACAAAGTGAAAACCTTTCCGAAGAAGTTTTCTTCGAAAAATTAATACTGTTTCCAGACGACTATCTTAGACAGCGTCATCATAGATTATTCTATCTTCCTGCCTGTAGGACTAACCTGCCAAAGGTTCTACCGGTAGGGAGGAGTATATTGCTCCTGAACCAAATCTCCTCCGAAATTGATGTATTTGGCGTCGGTGAGGAGAGATTCAAAAGGGAAATTCTTTTGATTCTTGAAGGAGTCTCCACACTGACGAAATCTTCATAACTGCCTGACATTTTTATTTTTATATTGCTATATTTCTTTAAATTTATTTTATGTATAAATATTCCTAAACACTATTTTAAAAATATTTATATGACGTTATTTCTTACATGTAATAAATTAAAATTTGTAATTGTGAAAGAAATTAATAAAAAATTATTATTAGTTCACAAATTTTTTCCTTAAATGCTCTGTGTTACTTAGATTTAGCGAGGTCTTGTAGCATAGAAACTTATTTATTATTTAACTAGTTTGGGAGGCGGGAATGGATACTGCCGCCCCGAGAACCATTTATTGGATAACCGACACCTCTGCCATACGTCACCCCAAGTGGTTCGCTACGTTTGGTGACTTAACAAGGGTGCCCGAGTGAGCTTTGTCCAGATTTTTGCGGCGGATGACTTGGACACGCTGAACCCCAGGTTCCTACCCAACCCTCATACCCTTTTACTTCCTCTCCTTCCTTTCCTTAAAAATACCCTACACACAGCATTCCCAAAGACGATGTAAGCCCTGAGGGTAATTATTTTCCTCAGGGCCACCGTATGGAGCTATTGTAAAAAAAACCTACATATTTGCAGAAATCGTGGACTGCAAGATTTGCACCTTTATGACAAACCAGCAAAATGAAAAACAAATACGTTAATTCAAATTTACTGCAATGCAAAAGAAAGCTTGGGAAAAGGTTGGCAAGTATCTGGCTTTCATTTCTGATTATAAAACATGACTATATCAAGCATCGATTCGAAATCAGATCAACGGCTTCTTAGATATAAGGGAAAAATAGTTAAATGAAAGCCTCCCTGAAGGCATTACAAAAAGCACATTTAAATCAATTCGCATTAAAAATTACTCTTATTTCTGCTACGAAATTACAGATGGCAAATCTTTTCAAAACTCTACTAAGGCTAGATCTATGTCGATTTGTATCATTAGGCTCGCATTCTGAATTCGTTTTGATTGAGTGGCAGTACACGAAAGCCCTGGAGCCCTTTTCTTTATCTTGCCCGATGTACTTCCCTCAGATTGAGTGCAATTCTTTTCAGGCAAACACAAACAGGGTTTATTTTCTCAATATAACTCAACTTTTTTCCTCTGTGACGAATTGGTAATATTATAATGAATAACAGTACCAAATTATCAGTCTCTGCATCTATTCTTGTTTGCAGAAATATAAGTGATTTAGATGCATTCCACATGCAGATTTTACCCCCTCTCGTAAGGATGTAGTTGTAAAGATTACAAAACTGTGAAGCTTAAGTAGATACATAAGAAATAAATGGTCCTATTTATTTATTTATTAACAGAAACAAACAGTACATTATTTACAGTGGTGTAAACAATGTACAGTTATTAAGTATATTTGAAGGTGGGTACTTATGATATGTTTCATTGAAGTAGTTTATTTACATTAAGTGATTACCGGGTGATGTGCGTAGTGGGTAGCTGTGTGTGTGTGTGTGAGTATGTTTGTAGATGTGAGAAGTGGTGATTTGTGTATGTATGTATGTATGCGCTTTGACCAATTTACATTATTGACATGATGCTCTTTTTAAATTTGGGAAGTGAATCGGAGAAAATGTCGAATTTAGACAAACATTATTGAACATATGAAGATCACGATTGATTGGCGAATTACTTGCTGCATTTGTTTTATAATTAAGCATGTGGAATAATTCTGAATGGCGTGTACGTCTTAAGTTAATTAGGGAAAGAAGTTCGGCACAGTCGATGTTATTATTATTATTATACACAACAGCCTTACTAAAAAACCCAGTGAAAATTTTGTTCAATTGACAAACGGCCGCGGATGTGAAAACATTACTACGAAACTGTCACCTAACTTTTTCCTCGTGCAAACAAAAAAATAGAAATAAAAAATTTCAAAGTTTTTTTTATTGCTAAAAAACTAACCTAAAAAATGATACTGACTTTTATAACTTATTTCTTGCATCTTTAAAGACGTTAATTATTTTGATACGTTTAGGAAAACATGTATTAGATATTAATATTAAAAAAAAAACACCACTTTTATGAAATTCTCATAAAATTAAAACGTTTAAATGTAAATTTGAATTTTCATGTTATATATAAAATACTTTTTGACATTGCAATTTTCAAAGTATGATTATTTTTATTAAAACTTGACTAAAACTTATTAAAAACCACAAAAACTCGGTAAATATATCAATTATACGAATATAATGGTGAATTAGTCATATTATTAGTAATTACGATCACATTTGAGTAAGTAATAATATTACACACACATCCGAGGAGTGATTTTTTTTTCGCGCTTTCAGCCCGAACGACGAATGCACAGGCGCCCGCGCCGCCACCTGGCGGTTATGAAGGAAAACACACAATTTAGTACTTACACTATGAAAAATTACATTGTTGCCAGACTTATAAAATACATTTTAAGAACAAACCTTATTAGTAATGTTATCGTGTTTTAGTGTATTTTTGTTTTATTCATGTTGCTGCTGCAACGCGGGTTATCGGGCGTGCTGTGGTTTTTTTTAGTAAGGCTGTAAAATCTTTAGTCGGGTCATGTCAAAAGTTGGTACAAGGAAAGTCCAGTTCTAGGTTTAGAGGTTGAGACTGGATGCTTCCTCTGCTCGTTTCTTGTACGTTTGAACTCCTTCGTTCATTTTCACGCCTTTATTTTTGGTTATTTTCCTTTTGGGTGATGAGATAGGTTCAGAAGTCAACAGTATAAGGTCTGGTTTAGATTGGAAGATGGATAAATTGCTTTAATTTAGAAAACAACATATATATGAGAATGGAATAACTGCAAGGGTAAGGCAGAATATATTATTATGGGTTAGGATAATTAATAAAAAATGTTTTGATATTATTTATGTTTAAAGTATTAAGTAGAAGAATCCTATTAATTAACTATCGTTGAATAATGGTGTTTTAACTGCACACATGAGACATTCTTTTTGGCATCAACTCATCACGCGGGTTTACCGTGCGGGGGATCATTTTCATCAAGTAATTCCACAGCCGAGCATTTGATAACTAAAACTAGGCGTGAAAACCGTTTTTACATACGAGTATTCCAACCATCCACAAATATGCTGGCACGTGTTTTACATGTCTCTAATGCTGCATTTAATGTATTAAATAGGTTAGTATTCTTTAAGTTCCTACTGTATATATGTATTTTGTTTTCTGTTATTAACTTTTGTACTTATGCAACTTTTAAACTGTACTTTTACTGTACTAATGATGTACATTTTGTTTTTGTAGTTATAAATCTTAATTTTTTTTTTAAAGATATATTATTATTATTATTAGTATTACCGCGAGCCGAACGACGAATAATGAGAAAGGAATGAAGCAACCGCAAACAGCGCAAAACGCCGCGTGCGGTTGCTTCGTTCCTTCGTTTTATACGCAGCCTTACTATGCACCCATACTTACTAAAGAGAACAATGACGAATCTTTGAATCAACTTTCAAAAAGCCGTAGAACACACAGCATTTTTTTTTCATTAGCTCCACACAGGAGAGACCCTGAGAAAATTTTTTTTTGCCTCAGGGCCTGTGTTATATTTGAGAATGCTGTATAGAGAGAATGTTTTAAGGAAAGAAAGGAAGGAGAGGAAGTTCTGGGAATGGAAAAGGTAAGAGGGGTGGGTAGGAATGTAGTGTTCAGTGTGTCCAGGTTATCCGCTGCCAGATTCAGAAAAACCTCACCCCATGAACCCGGGCACTCTTGCTAAGTCACCAAACGGAGTGAGCCACTCGGGATGACTTAACGTCTATATTCTATAAACTACAAACGATTTTGCAATATCAACAGATAATTTTTTGATTCAATCGTAACTCGCCCTTTTTAGCTTTGTCACCATTATTGCGCAGATCAAAACCAGTCAGATGTTGGCAATTGGACCATAATATCATGCATTCAAGCCAATGTATGATATTAAGGTCCAAGACAGTGGATTAGTGGTTGATATTTTGATGAAGGCTGCCAGCAGACCTATTAATAGTCATTTTGATTGATCAATAACAGAGTTTAAACCCATTAAATTTATTTACTACCTGATAGCGGAACATCAGATCTTGCAGGATCATAAAATGATAATTAATTTTGTAAATTGATTGTTTGTTCTGTTATGCTTGGGTATGGATAGGGCCCATCCATAAATCACGTCACACGAATTCCACGTGATTTTTTGAGTTGAGTATTCAGTTATATGTAAAGTGTGCCCTCTATCTAACAAAACTCTTTTTTGAGTTGAGTATTCAGTTATATGTAAAGTGTAATAAAATTAGGCCAAAGAAATTTTAGATATCGGCAAGTATCTTTTCTCGGAAGATTTTTCAATGTAAATGAGTGTTTCAGGCTGACAATTATTGCTTGTAATAATTGTTAAATTTTAGATACTTTGCGACAAAGCTAAATAATGCACTTCCTCTGACCATTCGACAAAACACAATTATACCTATTCTAAATATAAATTGGACACCAAATCGTGGATTAACAATCAAGACAAGTCAAACATTATCAATTGTTTAAACCGTTTTTTAAGTATTATAAGTAAACAATAAAGCAAAGCATAAAGTTTTATTAGCTTCATTACCAAAAATGGTTTTAATAATACTATTAAACTTCGGCGGATCTATTTAACTGCACGGAAGGTAGATACAAGAGGGGGGCTATAAGGAGGTACTAGAAGGAGGCTATACTATCAGTGTGTGGAAGGTATCGAGAGCATCTCATATCCTTATCCTTACCAAGACAGGCACAGCATGCACCTTTACCATGCATTTTTATGTATATTTTTATATTTTATTATTTCATACAATTCTTGAAAGTACACTTTTATGTTTTTTTTACTACCTTAGGTACTAGGCTAATGCCCGTGTTAAGGTAATCATACATGATATACAGTGTGAGAGCTAGAACAAAATATAGGTTTGAAATAGAAATTATAAGATTAGAAAGAAGAGAAAGAAAAAAGAAAAAAATATTTAAGGTAAAATAACAAGATATATGTATACGTAAGCACACACACACATACATATGCATATACAAACACAAAAAACATATACATACATACAAACGCATATATATATACATACAAATATAAAATTTGAAAATATAAAGTTAATCGATAAATTATTTTATGAAAGCTAAAATTTTTACTGGAGGTTAATCAAGGTAGGTAAATAATCGTCTAGAAGAGTATATATTTAGGTTAGATTAGATTTCAGTGAAGTTAGATTGGAAAAAGATGTGAAGTATGATATTTTATTTAGTTAATTTAATTGTTTTTATTTTCTTTTATAATGGTTAGGAAGTCATATATTCTTTAAAGAAATCACGTCCCGTTTCGAATAACCAATTTTGAACACGAATAGTAAAAAGGCGTATGGTAATAGATGATTTTATGTCGGTGCTCAATGAACCAAAATTGTCGGTGAGCGAATGTGGTTCTAGTTTTAAGCGGGTTTGAACTTGATGTTGTGGAGCCACCAGTAGGTTATTTTTCCGTATGTAGGATAGGCTTGTCTTAGTGAATAGTTGGCGAATATCCAAGACCCTAAATTTAGTAAATATACCACATTAGAGGGGTGGGTAGGTTGGCATTTAAATATGATTCTCAGTATTACAGTGGGTGGCCAAATTATTATACTCATACAAAAAATCGTCACTATCTGTGAAAGTGGTGGCTATAATTAATTTATTATTGGAAAAATGTTATTGTTTTTTAATTTACTGATTAGCCACTATATCTGGCAACACTTTCATTAATGTGGCAACACATAAAAGTTTTTTTTATCAAAATGGCGGCCGCTAGTATCAGTACATGTCAAAAATTTTACTGTGCTGGCTTGTGAGAAGTCTTCGAAAAAAATCTTGGCTTCAGTGTTATCGACTTATTATTCAGTAAGTGTTGTGCCATACTCTAATGATATTCTCAATCAGTTCTCTTTTGTTTGTTATAATTTAATCCCTTGACATTTCAGTTTTCAGGACTGCCCACACATTTTCTATAGGATTCAAGTCGGGCGAGTTTCCAGGCCAGTTCAGGGTATTAATCTGTTTGTTTTTTATGTATTCTGTGATAGATTTGGCTTTATGACAGGGAGCAGAGTCTTGCATGAATATAAAATTCCTATTAGGGAACCATTCTGCCACCTGTGGGATCAGTTTTTCCTCCAGAACTTTCTTGTACTGATCCTGACGCATAGTTCCTTGGACTATATACAGCCTTCCAGTCCCTTTGCTGCTGATTACGGACCATATCATCACTGAAGCAGGATGCTTTACACGTTCCACAATGCAGTCTTCATTGAATTTTTCATGCGTCTTTTGCCGAACAAACTCAGTTTTATCTTGGAGAATCTGTATTGACAACTCGTCCGAGAAACAAAGCTGCAAGAAATTGTTTTTGTATAAATGTGTAAAAAACGATACTCTAACCATCTGTATTCCTGTATTAGGGTTATGCAAACCTTGCTCCAGTCTTCCTGTGTCCAGTGTCGATGCTCCTTGGCCCAGGCCTGACGTTTGGCCTTCATGGCAGGAGTGAGTTTTGGTTTTTTTAGTGGCCGACAACATTTCAGTCCCATTTCTACAAATCTTCGCCTCAGAGTCCGCTCCGATATTTGTACTCCGTTATCATTAAGTTTTTTTTTTATGACGAGTCGTGGCTTTCGACGGTTTTCAAGTGTAATGCGACGTATTTCTCGCTCAGTTCGAGGTGTTGTAATGCGTTTTCGCCCGCATTTACCGACTCGATCCTCCTTGATCGGTATTTCGGCGTCCACTTTTTGCTTGATATTACGCACACTGGACTGTGATACATCACACAAATCAGCAATTTGACGCTGGGTAAATTGACAATGCCGTAACATTGTCGAAATCTGTGCTTTTTTCCTTGGTATGAGGTCAGCACACTTCCCCATATCTGTTAATAAACATTTTTAGGTTAGATCGGTCGACAACCAATAAAAAAACAAAAACTAACTAAAACATGACCACAATGTATTGATCGAGTACTAGAATAATTCTAAATGTAAAAAAATCGAACACTTACTGAATAATAAGTCGATAACACTGAAGCCAAGATTTTTTCCGAAGACTTCTCACAAGCCAGCACAGTAAAAAATTTGACGTGTACTGATACTAGCGGCCGCCATTTTGATAAAAAAAACATTTATGTGTTGCCATACTAATGAAAGTGTTGCCAGATATAGTGGCTAATCAGTAAACTAAAAAGCAATAACATTTTTCCAATAATAAATTAATTATAGCCACCACTTTCACAGATAGCGACGATTTTTTTGTTTGAGTATAATAATTTGGCCACCCACTGTAGTTTTTGAACTGTAATTATTGGATTAATGACGGATTCTGTGCAACCACCCCATCCCAAAATACCGTATGTTGCAATGGATTGAAAAAGGGCAAAATATACGCATCTAAGGGTTTTTAGGTCTAAGATGGATCTAAGAGAGCAGAATATATGGCAGAGCTTACGGAGTCTTTTTACTGTGTCACTTATATGTGCTTCCCAACGTAGTTGTTCATCTATGATTACTCCCAGATATTTAACTTCCTTTGATGATGTAAGGGTAGGACACGTGCAATTAGTATTAGGTGAGGTTCCGGGTGTGGGCATATTGAGTGGACACAAGTAAATTATTGGTTTAGGGCAGTTGTTGGGAAAATTATGTTTGCGTATGGAAAATGTCATGTATTGTGTTTTGTCGATATTAAGTGTAAGGAGATTTGTGTCAAGCCAATGCCTCACTTTTGTTAGGCCATTATTAGTTTTATTAATAACTGATTGCCGTGTTTCATCTTCGAATATTGAGACTGTATCGTCGGCAAATGATATATTTATAATTTTCATATATATTATTCATATATATGAAAATTATAAATTATATTCTTGTGGCTTACATGATTTCTAACTTATATAACTTTAGCTTGTAGATAAAATCAAGTACATTTTAAAAACATTGTTTTCACATGACTCTATTAATTATTTGTACAATATATTATGCGCTCGTAGCAAAACAGGCAGCAAGTTACGTGTTTCAATTTACCTCTTAAAATAAATGTTTTAAATTGACGTAGGTAGATATTATGCCATGAAATATATACATAATAGTTGAATACATACATTCTATTTGCCCTATTGTTTTAATTATAAAAATGCACTTATACTCGCCTAGCAGTGACTATTTGTATAAGTTATGCTGAAGTTATGCTATAAGTTATATAAAAATCAAATAAAAATCTATAACGAAGAAGATGCGATTACTGACTATAAATCCTTTATGCTTCTCATCAATTATTACAATTCTAAAATTAAATTATTTAAATAGATATTCGAAAGATATCCAACGCATTGTACCAATAGGCTTCAGTTATTCAAGCCAAACCCCTCAAAATGGTCGAGCGAACAAATCTCTAATACGTACGTTTTGGTTGTGGTATTCTGTGTACTATGTCTTCCGCATTAAAGTCTTTTCTGCGCGTTGGATGCTCCTTTCGAATGCGTATTCGTCTCAACACAAGACTAATCAGGCAGAACTAAATGCGTAGGCGCGAATTTGAAACTATTTCTAACATTGTGGATACGGAATAAAGCAGAAAATCCACTATTTTGCAAGTTTTGGTGCGCTTACGCGACTTTCGACACAAGAGCATCGAGAATGGAATAATATGTATTTTGGCCAGGACCTCGCCTCGCGATTTGTTGTTATTGACCTATGAGGTTGGGATTGTGTCGTTAACTTGCAGAATCTATTGTTGTTTACGATTAGTAAACAAAAGCTCTAAACTTTTTTATAAATAAATAACAATTATTATCATATTAGAAAGGAAGGGAAGCGCCGCATCCACAGTATGTATAGATAGAGGTACCGCGCCTGACACCTAGGTTCCAACCACAAACACATTTTCTCTTTATTTTATTGTACGGTATCAGTCAAACGTATAAAACCAACTCCTTTCTAGTGTTATATTTACCTAGAATACAGTAGCGTAAAATGGGGTAACCTTCTTCGGTTTTCAACTTTAAAACTGACTATAGCAATAATCATACAATCCCATACAGACTCGCCACACCTAAGAAAATGATGCGCTGTAAGCTCAACGTTATACGCCGTAACCGCTACTCACGCGATGTTAGACAAGTTATGCGACCCCATCTCCGCCGTAAACAGAGGAGGGTTAATTTTAATTACGGAACTGCTTAAACGTGCGGATGACAGAAAAATTGACAGATCCAGTACAAAGAAACGATATGCTCCCTAATTCAACTGACACCCTCTCCTACCACAGGAAGAAATCTTTTATAGCGTTGTGTGTCGGCACAACCCATAAGCGCTCGCGGTACAACAGATAGTGCTCGCGCTTTTAACGCGACGTGTGGCCGATGCTTTAAGCTATTGAAATATATTATACATACAAAAACCTTTAAAATACAAAAAAACAAATAAAATAAAAACAAAACTCTTGCTAAAAATTAAAACAAAGAAAAACAATAACACAAATAAAAAAGTTCTTGTTAACTAAATAAATAATACCCCCGTCCCAAATTTAGTTGCATAATAATTACGAAAATGAAAAGTTACTAAAATATTATATGTATGGGGGCATATATTAAATACATGAGCAGTTTTCTTCCAATCTAGATCCCCCACCCCCTTGGTGAGATAAATTTGGGCCACTTCGTATATTCTTTTCAAGTAACGTGAGATTTTGCTGGACCCCCCCCCCCCTTTTTGAACTCACGTAATTAATTTATGTCCCTAAGAATTATTATTCTGTTATCAATGTCAAACTTGGTTATAACGAGCACCGACTTTGCTCCTTAAAGCCATTACTCCTTATATCCAAAATAGGTTTTTTGAAAGTCGTATGTACCTACCTACCTGCCTTTACTCTAATGTAATCGCAAATGTATAATATATTTCAAAATGCAAGTATGTATTATATATTTCAAAAATATATTAGAAAAATACACCAATTCATAAATTATTGTATTAATCAATGATTGTTCTAAAGATTTCGTTTTTATGCTTCTCAATTTCCTCCACAAAAAAGGCAACGTATCTAACTTCACCTGGTTTGAGGTTTCCGAGAAAAATATCCCTAAAAATTGTCTAACTTATAATCGATAGCTTGTACTATTGTATCGCATGTAAAATCTCACTTATTTTAAATCATTAGGTGGTGGGATTGTTATTAATTTTCAACTAAAATTATACTTGTCACAACCTAGTTGCAGAAAGCCAGAGAGCCCCCCTAAGCTAAAAAGGTTGTGCATCACTATCACAAATTTACCCCATGTAGGTACTGTAGCTCTGTACCTTCATAAATTTTTTTATTGATTTTTAAAACAAAATTCACAATGAGGCACAATGCAAAAGAAGGTGTAAATGGGGAAAAAATTTGCAAACTGACTTTAGCAGATTTTTGACAATTTTACAAAGTGTCTGATGTTTCACAAAGCCGACAATCTTAAGCAGGTAGTACCATAAAAATATGAATCTGTCCCTAACAGGGTAGATAATTCCCGCCAGCCACCGCTGTTGCACGCCGGACATATGTCCCTCCATGGTCGCCACCTTTGAAAGTTATACCTTACTGCGAGAATAATTCCCAATTATTGTTTTTTTTTTAAACCCATTTAACGATTTAGAAATTGTGTTGACATCTTTTTGTGTATTTAGAAATTGTGTTGACTAAATTATTTGCACGTTATATCAGTGAATCGTCCTCTTTATAACAGTCAACAATTATATGAAAATAAGTCTGAACTAAAATATCATTTGGTAATTGCTCATTATAGCCATGATCTCACTATGGCCATGATCGTTATAACCAATTTCGACTGTATGTTTTTTATTTTGCATAAATAAATTTCTGTTTTAAAAGTGAAAATAGAAAAATAAAATAATTTAAGACATGGTGATCAAAGTCACCTTTCGGAGTGGATCGAATGTGAAATTTGAAATGCTATAAAGAACAAAATTTTAATTTTCGTTATTTGTTTTTGGGGTGTTATGCCGTGTTGCGCTACCTCCTTCTTTAGCCAACGTTTCGGACATCGTTGCAGTGTCCATCATCAGGGCAGATCCGGCAGATCCACATCTACCGGATCTGCCGGATCTGCCCTGATGATGGACACTGCAACGATGTCCGAAACGTTGGCTAAAGAAGGAGGTAGCGCAACACGGCATAACACCCCAAAAACAAATAACGAAAATGCTTTTGGCCGTGAAAATCTTAAAACTTAACAAAATTTTAATTGTTCAAGAGAGTGAAAATAAAGTTTTACGTTAAAAAATCACATCTACTGTTTTTGTAGACCTATACTTATGATTTTTTTAAATTACAAAATTAACACGAATAAACATTGGCACACTCATTTTCATATAAAAATTTCGACGACGTAGATCGAAAGGAAAAAACGATGAAAAATGACATATTTAACTCATTTTTGATTTCTTGTACTTTATAGCATTTCAAATTTCCGCTATCGATATGACTAGCCAATCCAAAAATAAAGGCGAGTTCGAAAATTCAAGTAGTTATGTACGGGTATATCGAGGTACATAATTCTTCGCAATATAAATTACGCGAAACTATCGTAATTGTCGACGAATTTTAAAAATACATTTACATTTCTGTTTGTCTGAAAACATCTAAAAAAACAGCTTCATTATTCAACCGATCAGATAATTGAATATAACAAGAAACCAACTAATTTGAAAATTATTTTCGAAGCGTCGTTGTATCCACGTAGACCAAAAATCATAAAAAATGTAATTTCTGAGTGGTGGCGAGAATTGAGCAGATATCCGTGGAGATCAAAGTCGCCCCCCGATTAAAAAGTCGCCCCGTGTTACGGTTCCCCGGTTAGGACAAATATTTCTTCACGAGAGTCTTTATCAATTTATTGTTATTTCAAGGTATTTTTTAAATAATTTATAAAGTTCCCGGATATACATGTTATTACCTTTCAAAAATATTATTCTCCTAAGGTTTATCAGACATTCATCAATATTTGGAAGCGTAAAATTTATGACACATTCCGCATTATCTCGTCATAGATATTTTTGCTGGCTTTTTTTGCTTATAAGTATATTACTTGACCGCCAAAAACCTGATTTGCAAAAGTTTCAAGGTATCAAATTTATTGAACGTTTTATTGTGTGGTAGGTATCGAACTAGGCGTGTTTATTTAAATTAGCATAGATGCATTGCTGATACGTATAAGAAACGGAGGCCTCTATTATTCTGTTTGAGTATAAATGCTATCAAACATGTCAAATCACTCTGATTTCCTAATTTACGCAGGTGGTATGAAATTATCTTATTTGTATCGATGATTTTCAGATACAATCTGTTTCCAATATTTTGCTGATATTATATTTCTATAATAATATGTATTTTTCTAATTTTACAATTTTTTGTTATTACAGTATTTTATTTTCATTTTTGTAACACATTATCTATAAGCAGTTCTAAATATAAGTACATAGACTAGCTCCCCAATTAGACCCGAGAATATTTCTCTACTGATTGGGTTACCATAAAAACTGATAATGTACCATAAAACTAATAATGTAACATTATTATTGTAAAAAAAAAAATATATATATATATTAATACGTCAGCTCTATAGAAGATTGTAATAAGTTACGATTAAATGTAAACATGATCAGTGAATACTGCAAAAAAACAGATAATTAGTATAGAAAAGACACCCACATAATTATATGTAATTATTTTAACCATTTACCTTTGCAATAAGGAAAAAAAAAATCAGATGCCATAGAGTATTACTAGATTTTAAAATGCTACAAAATAAGGATCGCATACAAAACATTTAGAAAATGTCAATAAATAAATGGGATTTATTTTACGAATTGTTATTCTGTGGCGTAGCAAGGCTTGAGCGGCAGATTTAGCCCGCTTAAATTTGAGCGGGGAATGTCGCACATAACTAGAATAGGAACTGACTGATGTACCCGGGCCTTGACGTGTCATTTTTAATAGCCCATTCACATGGTTCATTTATCTTTCATTTCGTGATTTCATTCCGCCTCTTTCCCTCGAAATGAACCGTGTGAACACGAAAGTGAAGAGAGACAGTTCACTCGCAACCGGAATTTAACATCACGTGACGTGAATGATGTGTGTGAACACTCAAGTGAACAGTCTTTCACTCGCGAATTAGTCGGCCGAGAATGTTCTGGCGTGAGGACGAGTAGCCGGAGCGGCTTAAACGTCAAAATTCTCCGTTTAGTTCGCTTTTCGAAATAACTCCTACACGTCTCATAGAAATCGTTGTTTCTCCCTTACTATCATAGTGAAAAATATGATCTAAACGGTATTGGAAAGAGAAATTAATGATCTATATATTCAATATAACAATTAACCACAAAATAATGCGAATGTACACTTTTATGGAACCAAAGTTTCTGATCGAATTTGAAAAAAAAATTATGAAACATTGTGAATTTTTTATGAATTATTTTTATATGAAACGACACAAAAGTGAGGCCACAGATACGTTTATAATTTATTTGTGAAACAAAATAAGTGTGTGTGTTTTTTTTGTTGCCAGTAATTTTACTTAGAATAAAAGCAAGGAGAGCCATTTTTTAACTTTTAAAAGTTTACATTAAAAATTATTCTATTTAAAAAGTTACCTGGTTATTTCTAATAATTAATTTTGGAAGCATATTTTATCACCTTTCCAAAACAGTTTTTAGTTTTTGGATACGTTAATAAATATTCCATTTATATGGATTTTATTGCAAGCCGAGGCCTATTTTGGAATAAAAAAAATTTCATGGTGCAAAAATACTGGTAGATATCAGTTTTCAGGTTATTATTTAACCATATGTTCATTTTATGGTGCCTAAATTTATTTACTGTTTACAAGAATCGCCAATTTCTCGTAATTTAGTTCGACGTTATCGGAAATGTCAATTGAAATCGTAAATATTCCCGAACTTAGCCGTCAGCGCCGGACGAATTCCAATTCGTGCCGCGACTACGCTCGACGACTTCGAACCGTCTGAACACGCGGTGAAACGAGAATGGAACATTTCATCGAGTAAACCTTCATCCGAGTGAACCATGTGACTTCAACTTAACTGAGACGTCGCCGACTCTTCATTCCATTCACTTGCTCATAATTCTCTCGTCACTCCGTTGACTGGCACTCCTATTTCAACCCTACATATTGAAAATTACAACATTGCACATATTACATAGGTATATTGAGAAACACTGAGAATAACATAATACATAAAAGTGGGTATCAACTACACTAGTAGCAACGGTGCTTACCTTTTGAAGGCACCTTAATTGATGCTAAAAATGTCGGTATCCGAAATGATTCTGTCCAACAGCGAGATTGCACTTGCACCGGAATAGCAATAAGTGTCATTCCAATTTGCTAATTATTGGCAAGTTTTAATGCAGGTGACGAGTTTTCAAAACATCCACGAATCAGCCTGAAGAAATGTGTAGAGTGTAGGTACTAGAGATGGGTGAGTTCTGCATTCTGAGGCGTATTTCCTTTTAAAAGTAGGTACTCGAGTTCTAGGAGCAGGTCCCGGGTCCGAGTTCTTCGATGCGGACTGGGTAAGGGGGCGTTCAAGTATTACATAACGCAATTTTTGAAGATTTTTGACCCCCCCCCCTTCCTCCCCCTCCTGTAGCGCACCCTAACGTTTTTCTGCACCCCCTTAACTAACGTAAACTTTACGTAACGCTCAAGTGACAATTTTTACCTGAAAGTCACAATCAAGTTGCGCAAAGTACTAGAAAGTCGCTTAAATACCTTTTTTCTTGTTTTAATCGCGTTTGCGGTAATAAATAAAACAAAGAGATTTCGAAAACGAAAAGGGTTGCCAACTTGGAAGATTTTAATTCCCTAGTTTTTTTTAATCTAAATAAAGAAAAACATGTAACGTAACGTGTTGTTCGAACCCCCCCTCGTAACGCACAGTAACGTTTCACAAGACCTCCCCCCCCCCAAGTGCGTTACGTAATACTTGAACTTGTTCCGGCTACACTCAGTGTAGCCGCTACAGGGACACAAGAACCTTCACGACTCGCGAGTGGCTTGGACCACGGACACGGGGGCGCCGCGGCGCATTCGGGTTCAGGCTCCGAGTCCAGCTTGGGTCTGAGGCCTGGACCGGGTTCTCTGGGAGTAGTCGATTTGAATAAATAGGAAGAGTAGGATCCTCTTCCCGCGAAGAACCCGAGTTCAAGAGCTCACCCCGTCTGAGCCTATACACATCGCTAGAGTGTATATCCCTTTCTGACCCGGTGCCGACGTTCAGACCCGTAAATTTTCTTTGCTTAACCCCTGCAAAGAAATAGCATAATGCTAAGCTAGTCAGAAAACAACTTTTTAAATAACTTAAGTATAAAATTATTTGAATTTTTTTCTTACATACTAGCTAGTTCCCGGCATGCGTTGCAAAACTTATATTCAAAGAAATAAATTGTTTCTCCCTGCATTTCCTTTCCCGTGCATCCCCGTCCTCTTCCCCTCCAGGGTTACCTTCCGACCTTCCCCGCTTTCCCTCTCCCCATTCCTGCTACCCCGTCCTGCCAACCCCCTTCCCACGTTCCATATATTCAGTCCCAGTACATTCAGTTATCAAGCAGCATAACTAAACTCGACTACCATAATACGGGCATTTGTCTAGCTTGGTAGTCAACAAAGAAAATTTAAAAAAAGCAGCTCGTTTTCCAGGTATTACAATTTAAATTTTTCATATATTACGAATATTCATTTTTCTATATTAGAAGAAAAATCAATGCAATTTGGCACCTAACATAGGTGCTTATTTAATTGTATTGGACGAGTACTTCAAATAAATTCATTATTTTTAAAAGTTTCGAAAATTGAATTTTGATTTAACAATCATTAGTAGCGCAACACGGCATAATACCCCAAAAACTAATAACAAAAATAACAATCATTGTTTGCAAAATCTCATTCTCAAATTTTGACATTTTTGACAGTTTCGCAAGAGTTTTTGTAATGATTAAAAAACTTTTTACAAGTGTATTGTCATGTGGCTGTAATAATCCAGAAACCTTCGCGGGGGTTTAAGAGGGTATAACCAGAGAAAACCAGAAATATGTCATTTTTAAATCAGATTTTAGAAGTATTGACTCTTTTCCACAAAAAAATATAAATTGATTTCGAAAGATTGTTCTTTTATCTAGTAAACGTTTGTTTTAAATGTCGAGGAAAAATGTTTATTTTTAGTATAATAACGTTAAACCATAGGTCATTGGCAGATTTGTTAAATTTTCAAAAAAGATTTTGTATTTTACAACACCACTTTCAAATCATATAATCATGCAGTAAAATAAATCAATACATTATCTCGTAAACGTATGTTTCAGAATTTTAATTTAAGTTTAAATAAAATCATTAAAAAATATATACGTACATGTGTTTCTTGACGAAAGTTGGTCCGTTTGTGTATTTATTTGCGCACTTACAAACTAATATATTTCAGATTTTTTACATACTTATTTAGCTGAAACATTATTTAAAAATCATATATATTCATACTTATGATCAAAAAATAATTACAAAAAGTACATAATTTTTATAGTTTTATAATCATGCCTTTCAGCATTTTTGAATGTAGGTATAAATTAAAGCAAATTTGGAATAAAATAAAATCGATATTGAGTTATAATTTTAAAACGCTGGTACGTAGAATAATTAATCTTTCTCAATGGAACCGCCCTGTACGATAATAAGAACATCTTTCAAAGAAATGTGGATTTTCAGCGGCTGGCTGGTTAAACGCTCTTAAAGAATGTATTTTGAAAGTTTCAAACATTTCCTATGCTTAAAATAGCTATACATAGACATCTCATATACTTTCTCCTGTATATACTACACCCGAGCATGCATATTTTTTATTTTTATATATTATATAGATTTACGTTCTATTATCACTTTTAATTTCTTAAACATTCTTCCAAATTGATGAAAGAATGTCCTTGGCAAGTTTTTTTGTTTTACTTGTTTATTACATAAAAATGCTCTTTAAAAAATTAAAATACCATTCTTCGCATAACATCAATATTTATTGGACAACTGTTTGTGTTTACGAGTATGCTAATGATTGTAAGCGGGTTTCGGATAATGTAGCGCTATGGAAATGAGGTGAATTGGTCTGGTCGTCTGGCTGTGGAGTGGGTGTGGATTTGCTTCTGTCGCAAAGGTCAAGGGATCGATCCACGTTTGGCGTATGTACATGATTAAATTCCAACATTTCAGAGATGATGGAAAACGTAACAAGTTTTCTTTCGTGGATTAGGAATTATGATGATAAAATTTTTTTAAGTGAAAAATTCTTTAGCACCGCTGTGATTTGAAACTCGATGAAACGGAAGCGAGCGACACAAAAATAAGACACAAACACATACATCTGTAGGATTTAGCTTGCGAGACAAAGAGATAGCAAATAAAATATTTATTTATTTCACGGGTACTCGGTTCCTACATAATACGATAAATCCACGGTCCCACGCAAGTCTACTTTGGTCTAGTGGTATGAAGCGCCTGACCAACCTTAGCGGCCAGACATTCAGCAGACCAAGGGCGAATCCTATGAAATTCAAAAAGATAATTATATATTTTTGTAAAATCAATATCCAATATTTGACGACCTCCGTAGTCCAGTGGGTAAGACTCTTGACTCACAATCCGGAGGTCGCGGGTTCGAACCCGGCATGCGCAAATAAATTTTATTTGATTAATTTGTGTTAATTCACAATTAATTCATTTAAAATAATGTATAGTATATTTGCGGCATGTTCCAGAGTGGAAGATACTGTTAGTATCGCCCTGGTGTAAGACCACCATTCAGAATTGAAACGTTGCTTGAAAATGGCTTTAGCCGTGTTTGGTGACCAGATCTGAATAGCCAGGTACTTCCCAACCTACCTCTCCCCCACCTCCTTCCCCTCCCCACTACCTTCAGTCTCACAACATACCCCAATTGGGGATGCCATAGTCTCACTGGCTCCAGACGGGAGCCGTTGAGATTCTTGTGCGGTATTCACTGTAAAAAAAAAAAAAATCTTCAAACCGCTCCAAAATGAACAGGCAAAGAAAACATAAAATAAAGCAACATCTAGTGATTCCGAAGAAGAAAACCCAAATACTAATAAGATGACCAATTAATTGTATGGGAAAAGTTGAACTTGAATTCGACGACAAAAATATGGAAAAAAATCATCCCTCAGAAAAAAGTGCTTTGTGGTCTTCTCACTCTGTCTACTTTAGTTTTCTGAAGGTTTCACTACAACCGCGTGTGACTCACACACTGTGTTTTTTATTAAATTATTCAATTGATTATGTATAGGCATAATTCAATGACATTGCTACCCTTCTCTTTTAAATAATTCTTCTGTAGAGAAACGGAAATCAAGTGTTTAATTTTCATTCCAATTTAAAGCGTTGTGCCGCCAAGGGATTGTATATTAGATGACGTCACATAGATGTCATTATGGTCCGCAAAGGCTTCCCGGACGGTTTCTTTGACGTCTATGAGACAAACTGAAGCATTTAGATTTGTTCGTTACTGATTCATTTTTAAATGACGATTTATTAATAAGACTAGCGAGTTCTTGGCATGCCTTGCATGCCACTAATAAAGAAATTGTTTCTTCCTGCATGTCTTTTCCCATTCGTCCCGTTCGTTCCCCTTCCACCTTTCCTTATTCTCCCAAGTCCCCTTCCCCTTACGCGTTCCCCCTCCACCTTCCCCGCATTCCCTCTCAACACTCACGCAAAAACCCCTCCCGCAATCCCCTCACCTCTCCCGCGTTAAATGTATTCAGTCAAACAGCTCGCGTGCCACCTATTGCAATTTTTTTAACAAATTTTCATTTCTCATGTATTACAAACATTCACTTTTGTTGTATATTATCACAACAGTCAATCAAATTTGGTAGCTAACATAGGTACCCATTTAAAATAAATACAATTTTTGATAAGATTCATATTATTCGATTTTGGTTAGTACCTTAGGTGAGTACGTCGATTAAATTCATTAATTTAAATTGTGACATTTTTGACAGTTTCGTAAGAGTTTTTGTAATTATTAAATAAACTTTTCAGGTGTGTTGTCATGTGGTTGTTATAATCCAGAAACCTTCGCGACGAGGATGGAATGAAGGTATTTTGAATGTTCATTTCAAGAAAACATTTCAACTTAGAAGCTAACATATATTATACTGATTTTTATAATATATATGGATAAACCTACCTACGGATAATCTAAGGATAATCTACGGATAACCTACGGATAACCTACGGATAATCTTTTACCTAATATATATTCAGAATCGCAGTTAATTTTTCTATTACACCCTCATAATACATTTGATTGAAGTCAAACGTTTTCAAAATTATGAACATTTACATAAATAATGTTTTTAATTACAATTTGTCATTGCTTATTTCATAATGTGATTATTTCAGAACTGCAACTTATCCATCCTGTTTTAATATGGAAAAGTTCATATGGGAGCTACAGCTATATGATTTTACAAAACAGATAAACTATCACTACTGAATTCTATATTTGACTAGAAATACGCCAAGAGCTTTCTGGTTCCAATATGAACATGACATCTGTGAGGTTACGAAGACTTTCTTTGATAAATGTATGATAACCTCTAGGTGTAATATTTATAACGTACTAGCTGGTCCCGGCATGCGTTGCTATGCCATTTAATAAAGAAATTGTTTCTCCCTGTGTGTCCTTTCCCGTTCTTCCCGTTCCCCTTCCGCCTCCCCTTCTTCTCCTGCGTCCTCTTACCCTCTCGCGTTCCCACTCCGTCACCTCCACCTTCCCTCTCCCCACTCCACTCTCCCCCCTTCCCCCGTTCCACGAACCCCCCTCCCCCCTCACACGTCCCCTTCCCCTCCCGCGTTCCCCTTCCACCTTCCCCGCCTTCCTTCTTCCTTTTCCCACTTCCTCGCCCCGTCAACCATCCTCACGCGTTCCATATATTCAATCCCAGTACATTCAGTTATTAAACAGCCCGTGTGCCACCTTTTACAATGTTTATTCAAATTTCCATTTTTCATGTACATTAAATTTGGTAATTACCTAACATAGGTACCTATTTAAAATTTCTTAAATTCTTGATTCAATTCAAACTATTAAGGGAGTACCTACTTTAAATAAATTTATTAAAGATTTTCAAAAATAGAATCCTGATTTGAACAATTAATGTTTTGAAAAATGTCATTCTCAAATACGCGTTCTGTCAAACGTGCGATGTTTTCTGAAATTATCCAATATTCTGCTCAATTTTCTAAATTTTTCTCTCCGTAAGAACCATCCTCGCACTTCAAGGGATATTCTAAAAAAAGAATTAGCGAAATCGGTTCAGGCGCTCTAGAGATTTGCGCTTACCAACAAATTTAGCGATTCATTTTTATCTTTGATTATATAAATGTCTAGATATAGCGCCCGAGTGACGAAGCGCCAAAAAAAATATCTGCCAAATGTTGGCCGATAAGCTCGGCCTGTCCGCTCAGTGGCGACACTATCGTTGTACGGTAAACACGTGTTGTGTGACATTTGAAAATAACGATTTCCGCTATATCAGTGTGCAGGAATTACATAGGACGATTGAAAACAACTAAAAATGTAACATATCATCGGTTAATAACCTTTAAATAACCATTCAGTTAAAGAAACTATTCAGTTTTAATAGTGTAATTTGGTCTTAGGACAACGCCGTTTGACCCATATTTTGACGCCATGTTTACAGGGTTGTCTTTTCTTCAAATTAAATTTTCCCGATAATTATTTCGAAGTAAAAACCGATCAGATTTACGGTCTTCTGCATCAAGTTAATTTGATAAGTTTGGCCGTGGAAAAATATTTTGCCTATAAGACAAAATTGGATAATATTAACCGGGATGTAAAATCTACACGAGAACTGTTTAAAAAACAAATTAAAAGGGAAGGTCATTAAGAATAAATAATAACTATCGATAGCTTTAGTTTTAAAAAGTTGCATTTTCTTTTTTAGTGTGACAAGATAGTTTTACCATTTTTAGGGATTTACCTGGATGTGGGCCACCTTCTTTATTTGATGATGATAAAAATTTAAATTTAGACACAACGATACCTGCCGGCCAGTTGGAGCGTCTATGAATGTATAGTCTGTCAAAAAAGAGTAGAAAATATAAAAACTGGAACTACTAAATTTGTAGACTGGCAACACCAATTTAACTGTCAAATATTTTTTTGAAGTGCAATGACACTGAATGTATAGAACACAGTAAACCACATTTACAAAAAACATTTTTTCTTCATGACATAGATTTGATTAAAAGGTGATTTATAAAGCGATTTGAAATAATTTAATTTAACATAAATTTGAATTTAACAATAGATAGAAAGGAAGAATCACTAATGGTGAGTTTAGTTATACTTTTAGATCTAAATGAGTTAAATATATTCAGATCTAAAATAAGAGACATGATCTAAAGCCCAGGCAACGCTAGGTACTTTATCTAGTATTAAATAAATATGAGCAATTTCTAAACTGTGCTTTATATTTTATTACATTATAGTTATTCTTCATTATGTTAACACAAAATTTCAAAGGTATAATAATAATATACCTATATGCAATTCTAATTTTGAGATCGGTGAGTATCTATACTGCAAAGAAAAAATATTTTTGCCACTATTATGCCTTTTTAATTTTTTATAAAAATGTAGGTTACACAGCTTTACTTTAACACCATGAAGTTATGTGTTAAGTATTGCCATTTGATCAACAGTGGCGCCCTCATATATTTTCTACTCTTATTTGACAAACTGTATCTTTCTTATTTTCTGTATTTCTTATTTATTTTTTAAAAATAATCAAAAAAAAAAAATCTCTTTTAACAATGATTTTCTTTTCATTTATATCATTATATGTAGAAAACTATCTTACTTAAATGAATTCAAAATTAAACGAATTATAGGTCCCGCTAAACCGAAACATATTTTTTATCCACTTTTATGGGAAATACTCGGGAGCTGGTATCACTCATCACGCCTACAGTGACGTTGAGCGCTTAACGTTAACAATATAAGTTACCTATACTTATGTGCGTGTGACGCACACAAGCGTTTCAAATCTGGCCTGTTCTTTTTTTCGGAGTTACAGCGCAACACTCTATCTAGACATTTATATAATCAAAGATTTTTATATTATAGATATAACCTATGCATGTTAAAAGTAGAGCTATATTAACAGGTGATTGGCCAACTCAGAATGAAACCAACTTAGAACAATCTCAGAAAGGTCATAAAGAGTGATGATAAAAAAATATAAAAAAAATGGTTAAATAGTTTACATTAGGTTAGGGTTAACCATTCATGTGAACCATAGAGTTAACCATTAATATGAACCATATTAACAATACATTTTACGGAAATATTGGATTCAAGATTCAGTCAGGATTTGGACCAAACATCCACGTGTAAACGAATTAAGCAATTAGCTTACATTTTGTTTTGTTCCACTTTCCTTGCTTACCAATGCCGGGCACTCCAGATACTAATATCTCCAGCCTGTATGTCGGACGAATATCTACTCATATGTTGGACTAATATCTATGAACTTCAGAGTGAGGACTAATATTTACAGAGCTAAGGTCGGACGAATATCTATGACGGTCCCAGAGGTGACTAATATCTATAGATCGTAGGTTGGACTAATATCTACAGAGGGCAGCTGAGCAAGAGGTTGTACGGAAAAGCATTAATTACTTCAATTACGTAATAACTAACCTAACCTAACCCAACCTCTGCCAGTGCTGTAGATATTCGTCCACACTTTGGTTCTCATTGATATTAGTCAGCAGTTTGAGCTGTAGATATTCGTCCTCACTTTGGTTCTCATAGATATTAGTCCGATTTGTTCAGTTTTTGGAATTGCTGTTGATATTAGTAGATGCCTCCATGCCGGGAAGTGGTGTTTTAAGTTAGTTAGAAACTTCGACCAAGCATACAAGTATCTAGACAAGGCGTGTGTCTTAAAAATGACACCAGAACCAAAAATATTGGCCAAAAGATCACAAATTTACGACTATACGACTTTATTATTAACAATTTAATCAGTTATATGAATACTTACAAATATATACGCAACAAATACTCGTAGATTCGAGGCTCGTATCGAGAAAAGTAATCAATAATATAAAAATGAATCGCTGAATGTGTTGCTAAGCGCATAACTTTCGAACAACTGCACCAAATTGGATAATTTTTTTTGTGTGTTCATTATTGTCAGGAATTTTTTTTTATAAAATTTCCGGTGAGCTCTGGCATTTAAATAATAATAATAATAATAATGTTTATTCCAGGATGTGGGGAGGATAGTGCAATCCCGCACGTCCCATAAAGTTGTACATATTATGAAATTGTATAAAAAAATTGCTATTGGTGGCACGCGAGGAAGCGGCTATTGCTATGGAAAGTGGGAGGGAGGGAGAAATGGGGGAGGGGAACCAGGGAGGGCGAGGGGAACCTGGGAGGGGGGAGGGGGACCTGGGAGGGGGGAGGGGAACTCGGGAGGGGGGTTCGCGGGACGGGAGAAGGGGGGGGAGTGGAGTGGGGAGAGGGAAGGTGGAGGTGACGGAGTGGGAACGCGAGAGGCGAAGAGGACGCAGGAGAAGAAGGGGAGGCGAAGGGGAACGAGACGAATGGGAAAGGACACTCAGGGAGAAACAATTTCTTTATTAAATGGCATAGCAACGCATGCCGGGACCAGCTAGTATTTGATAAAATAATGTATTTCTTCCTAGCAAAACAACTATAAATTGTGTACCAAGTTGAATCGCCCTTGAAGTGATTTTTCACAAAAACGGCGCTCTACAAATTATCCAATTATTATTATGAAATTACTCATAAGTAGTGTTACTTTTGGATTGAAATTATGTATGGTTTGTATGTAAATTATCTAGAAACTGTAAATATAAACTTTTTTATTTTTTATTTCTTTTTCAATAATTTTAAATCACTTTGTATCATCATATTTATTAAATGAAACAAAAGGTTTAAACAAAGATAATCATTTAATCTCTGAAGACAATATTAGCGTCTATCAGAAAAAGTTTTAGTCGCATCTAGGAATTGAACCCAGGAACCTAGCCTGCTCTAACCACAGAGCCAATTCGACCCTATATCCTTCGGTCATATTTAACTGACTCATACATTCATTAAAAATAACCAAAATGACATTAATTTTCTTAACGCATATTTCTATTGGCTGCTATCTTTATGAATCATTGCAAGTTATTCCAGAAAATAAAAATATTCATCGTAAACTTAAAAGTCTACAGATGTGGCACATTAAAATAAAAAATGGATATATTTATCCTAGACACTTTCTGGATTGCATTTAGTTTGTACAATCACTCACAAAGATCCCAGCCAATCAAAATTATGCGTTAAAAATGAATAAAATGTTGGTAGTTCTTAGTTGAAGTATTATTAGGAATGCGAGGTTTTTAAAAATATCGATATCGAAATATATCGAAATTAAGTCGATATTGATATATCGATATATCGGTCTAGTAGGTCCTTTATTAAAGGCTTATAGAAATCCAATGTAGTTTTAGTTTATCGATTATGTAAGTATAAATGTAAATTTTTATACTTATCCAATGAATAATCACAAATTTTGGATAGGTATACAATTTTTTTTTCATAAATTTATATAAAAAAATTTATCCATTATTTTGTACCATCTATCAAACTTAAAAAAAGTAACTTTGACGGTCTGCTTCCTTGTAGCCGGTTTCTGCTTCAAGTTTTTTTTTTAATGCCGGTAACCCGGGCGTTTATTGTTATAGTGGCTTCTGCCTTTGAAAAAAGTCGTTCAGAAGGAAAACTTGTTGCCACAATTGGTATTTATTCATTGCCACTTTAAAAATATTGGGATAAACACATTGCATCTCTTGCCATGTTTAAAGAATGTTTACTTTTAGACTGTTTACCAGAGCAAAAAGATATAATAATATCATTTTACCCTGTTTTGTCGGTATTTTATTTTGGCGGGTTTTTCGGTATTTCGATACGATATATTGAGTTTCTCGATATTGATATATCGATATCGGCGTATCATCGATATCGATAATTTTAGGGGTCGATATATATCGATATTTATCGGTTTTCCGATATATCGTTGCACGTCGATGATACGTTCAACTCAGCTCAGTTATTGGAGCAAAGCCCTGGCAACGCCAAGGTCTTGGATTGATTTCCTATTTTTCTGTTTTTAATTTTCGTTTGAGAGTTGCTTATATTGTCTTCATGGATTAAATACTACAATTTGAGGTTTTACTCATTTTAAGTTATTCCAAAAAATAAAATAATTATTATTTTCAAATATTATTTATTAATTTGTTTAACATTTTTATTATTCGATTGATATCACAAGTACAATTATTTACACAGTACCAATCATTAAAACTATTATACAAACATATTATGTATATGGTGGTCGGTCGAATCGGAGATTGAACCCTTGACTATAGGCGTATACCCAACTGGCAGTGATTATCACACTAATATGAATATTATAATATCTTCTTCATACTATTATATATAAGACTTACATGTTTATTACCTAATTCCATGACTGTATCAGTATTACTCGTAGTTTTTTTATTGATTAGCTTTCAAAGTATTCTTGGAATAATAAGAAGATAATCAAACGGTTTTCATGATATTCTCAGAATATTATGAATATTATTATTTCTAAGATGTAATACGAATTTTGAACTACGCGTAATAAATTACCAGTTCTTTTTGGACCACCCGTTGGAATCTCCGGTGGAGTAAGTATATCCTTGGTGTCCAGTTGCGTATCCTTGGTTTCCAGTTGCGTATCCTTGGTTTCCAGTTGCGTATCCTTGGTTTCCAGTTGCGTATCCTACGCTTCCGGAGTAATCACCTCCAGTTGGGTAACTGTTGGTTCCAGCATGGATTACACTGTAGGAATCGCCTCCATTTTTGTAATCGTTTCCAATGGTGGCGTATTGTTTTCCGTGTGTGACATGTTGATCGTACGTGTGTTCGATATTTTTGTAGGTGTGTGTGACATGTGGAACATCAACATTGACTTTCCTGTAAACTGGAACCTGAACGTCGACTGGCACCTTGTTGTAAACGGGAACTTCGACGTTCTTGTAGACTGGCACCTGAACATGGTTGTAAACTGGTACTTTCACTTCAACTGGGACCTTGTTGTAAACCGGAACATCGATGTTTTTGTAGACTGGAACCTTCACTTCAACGGGTACCTTGTTGTAGACGGGAACGTCGATATTTCTGTAAACTGGGACTTTCACGTCGACTGGAACCTTATTGTATACGGGAACTTCGACGTTCTTGTAGACTGGGACATGGACTTCTTTGTATACTGGGACTTGCTTGTAGACTGGAACCTTGACTTCAACGGGGACTTTGTACGGCACATTAACTTGAACCTTGTTGTAAACAGGAACCTGGACGTTCTTATAGACTGGAACCTGCACCTCCTTGTAAACTGGAACGTGCTTGACAACGGGAACCTATGAAATTAACACAAAATTAAGGATTTTTGTAAAAAATAATGGAGATTTTAAGATTGCAGAATATATACATGAAAATTAAACGAGACTCGACATTGCCAGATTTTGATGGTTCAAATCAGGTTTTAAGAAAGGAGTGCATGTGTTAACAAATATGGGATCATTTATGAAGAGTTTTTTCTTACTTGTACTTCCTTGTAAACGGGGACGTGTTTCACAACCGGGACCTCGTAATTCCTGTAGATGGGGACGTTCACTTGATTGTACTTGTGGACGGTGTGTACGATGGGCTGGGTGTATACTTGCGAGTGACCATAGCTTTGACCTCCCCATCCACCACCATATCCACTGCTGTATCCACCGCCGTATCCACCGCCGTATCCACCGCCGTATCCACCGCCGTGTCCACCGCCATAGCTACCGCCGCCAAATCCCCATCTACAAACAAAACATCAACATGAAACTAACTTTCGTTCTTTGTAAGTCCTTAACGCAGGATAAGGTATGCAAACACATAAAATATAAAATAATACATACAAAATTTGGGTTAGAGATAAGAAGAAAAACAAATGACTAGGTTGGGGAAAAGCCGCTAAAAACTGGAAAATCTAGACGAATTTGAGGATGGTATACATATCTCCAAAGCTGGACGCCAGAAGAATATAAAATAAAATATCGCGAAAGACAAATTCTACTGTTGGGATGGTCGTGGAATAACATCCACCATATGTCAATGATCAATGTGGTCGTGGAATAGCATCCGCCATATTTCAATGATCAATGTGGTCGTGGATTGGCATCAACCGTATTTCAATGATCAATGTAGTCGTGGAATAGCATCCACCGTATTTCAATGATCAATGTGGTCTGAAATAGCATCCACCGTATTTCAATGATCAATGTGGTCTGAAATAGCATCCACCATATTTCAATGATCAATGTGGTCGTGGAGTAGCATCCACCATATTTAAATGATCAATATGGTTGTGGAATAGCATCCACCATATTTAAATGATCAATATGGTTGTGGAATAGCATCCACCATATTTAAATGATCAATATGGTTGTGGAATAGCATTCACCATATTTCAATGATCAATATATCTGTTATAGTCAATCCTCGAAGCTCCGTCGCTCCCAGGTTTTACTAGTCAATCCTCAGGTCTGACTTGAAATCTTTAGACCGAAGGCTTTGGTCAAACCTAGGATAAACCAGTCATTCCGCGAAGAGACTGCATATCAACCTTTGACTATGACATATCATTGCTGTGCAATCACTCAACACGTGTCGTGACTAAGTTTTTCGGCAATGTTTTAGATAAAATAAGTAAAAAAATTATGTAATCGTATTTTACAAAAAAATAACTCTTTCCAACAGTTACCAAGTAAAAATACATTGGAAGTTTCCCGAAAGGTTAATTAAAACTTTAAATATTGAAAAATATCAATTCAATGCAATTCAATCAATTAATATTGCTCTGAATATTCCAATGGTGTGATCATTTCGTCGTTTTGAATAAATTCCGTTAATTACAATAAATTAAAATTTTTGATGGGACCTGTTATTTTTAGAATTGCAATGATTTGAAAAACCACGTGTTTCCTGGTACCTCCATTTTTATTGAGCTACGAATCTACATAATATAATAATGGAAGACGGTAACTCGAGAGTTAACAAAATACTAAAGGTTGCTCTATAGCAAGGTTAACAGGCGTTAAAGGCATTTGATTAGCATTTCTAATAGATAAAAGAAATATTGTGGCGTTTATCAAATCTTTATTTAAATGAACATGTCTTATATGGAAGTTTAAAACGCTGAATTTTTATTTTCCAAGAGCAAGATATATAATATTTCTGATACTCGTAGTTTTGTGAACAGTGGACTTTGCGAAATGTTGATTACTACGACTGCTCATCTGCTCTGCTCTGGCGGAATTAAAAGGCACTATCAAACACGACTACCATCTTGACAGAATGATCATAAACAAATTACAGATAGGCGAAATCCAAAGTGGTCGAGTTAAAGCAGACAAGAATTTGATAATACGTATTAGCGTCAAATAATTGAATTATTTGAAAATTTTACTCACCCTGATGGTTTAGGTTCTGGTTTGGGTTCAGCAGTGACGAACGCACTGAGAGCAAGCACAAGGAACTGCAAAGATAAAAAAAAAATCGCATTTCAATAAGCATTTAAGTAGATTATAATTACATGAAAAAAATATAATTCCAGATGACCTCAAAATAATTAGCAATGAAACTAGGTCCTGTTTTACTCTTTCCAGGAATTCGCAATAATTGGATAAAAAGCAATAGCTAGTTTTATGGTGAATTATCGTGTAATTATTGAAGAAGAATATAATACTAATAAATTTGAACGAAACATGAAGCAGAACAAGATACTGAAAATTAAAAAAAAAGGTAACGGCAGCAACCCATATTTTTTCTGTTATTTTTGTCCATCTCGTATTTAAAATTCAGAATCAGCAGCAGTAGCGGTCCTTCCCTCAGATCAATTGATCAAAAACATCCCAAAATTAAAACAACTGGTATTATTCTAATGTATTTGAAATGCACCGCCAGATAGCGGGTAGAGGCAAGTACTGACATCTAACGTTCTAAATGGAAGCTTTCTTTCTCACGCACTATGATTGGCTGGGTCAATTCATCAAATAATGTCCCAATATCATGTCTTCTGTCTCTTTACGCGCCATATAATAAACGAGATGGCACTATGTCGCCTAGTAAAATGCTTTCGGATTCTGAAGACAGTTTGGGTCATTGCCGTGAGGGAGAGAGCATAATGAATATTATGCGTCTGAAAGAGATGGTTTGATAAACGTACGTTGATTTTGCATATTATTCGCTTGTCGTATTGATAAACGATTTGATTAAAATCAAATAATTTACTATAATGAAATTTGACTCTCAAACTCGTGAGGTACCTACAAATGAACTTTATCGTGTATAATTTGATATTACATCATAATTTAATGTTTTTTAAATGACCTTCCACTTCTGGACCTGCCAGCTACCCATTTGAATGATTACAAAGTTCTTTAAAGAATTTATTTGTAACATAGATAGTGTCTCAGATAAAAATATTCGATTTTGAACTTATAAGATAGTAAAAAAAAATATATATCTTCAAAATTATGGGAAAAATTAGTTGAGAATAATATTGTTAATTCTGAAGTTTTGGTCCCAATGCCGCTGTATCCAGTAAGGCAAGATATTCTGGGTTCGAGTCAAGGTTACTTATTTTATTTTTCGGCGTCTCGTTCTGTTTCATATTTCGTTTAGATTTATTCGTATTATTTTCATCTTCAATAATATATTACATTGATGGGTAGAACCTTCAAAAGTTATTAAAGAGGTATTTGAATTAAAACCATATTAAATTTATTAAGTAATATAATATTGTTGCGCCAAAGAAGCAAATGTATTGAATTCATAACTAGCAAATGATTCAAATGAGCCCACTGATCTGGGATCATTTTCTGTAACCTTCTTTTCTATCTAAGATCTATAATATTCTTGCGTAATGTACGCAAAAGCCTGTCAAAACATGCATGTCGAAAGCAATCTGTCTATATCCCGTGATTCATTTATGATTCCTATCTCTACGTATTCTAGATACTTTTACGAACAAGGTCGTTAAAGTGCATTTACACATTTTTTGATATTTGTAATCTAGACCGTCCTCAATGCCTTTCTCTATAAATTACAATTTTTTTTATTCTGTAGATCGTTCGAAAGTAAACCGCGAGTCTTTCCAAATTCGTCTCCGAAAGGTAAATGGGTGTGGAAAGAAGCCAAGGTTGAAATGAAATTTGAGACTGGGATGCGATATCTTTTACGCCTGCGTCGGTAATGCAAATTAAACATGATATTTATAAGCTATTATTAAAAAACAGGCTAGCATTTAAAAATACCAAAAAAACACCACTCTGACTACATTTTATGAGCCCGTAGAGGCCGATAAGAAATTTCAATAAAAATATATTTTATTGTCGAAGCCAATACGTAGACAATACCATTCAGGAAAAAGTGACATTTTTATTTTTGTAAGTAACCCACATAATACTAAACGTATACACGAAGTTGACGGCCTCCTCGTAAATCGAGAACCTTACCAGTTGATGGCCTCCGTGGTCAACGGGTAAGGCTCTCGATTCACAATCCGGAGGTCGCAGGTTCAAACCCCGACGTGAGCAAGTAAATTTTATTTTATCAATTTGTGTTATTTCACAATTTATTTATAACAAAATAATAATGTAGTGCATTTGTGGATGATAGATACTCTCAAAATTGCCCTTGTGTTGGACCAGCATTCAGAATTGAAGCGTTGCTTGCTTGAAATGGCTTAGCCGTGTTTAGTGACCAGATCTGAATAGTGTACTCCCCCACCTTCCTGTTCTCCTTTCCCTCACCTCACAACGTACCCCAATTGGAGATACAAAAATTGTCTAACTGGCTCCAGACGGTTGGGAGAAATTGAGAGTCTTGTGCAGTATCTTAATATTTTTTTTAAATGCAGGGGCCCAGCCAGGGGCTAAGATATGATTGACATCTTAAAAATAATCAAGATAATAATACGTATTTTTAAATTATATATTTTAAGCACGGTTTTTTTAATGTTAAGTTTGGCAATTTCATTCCCTTTTTGACTACTTATGAGTGAAACTAATTACTGTTATCGATTGCTTAACAGCTCAGATGGCATCTGGTATTTGTGTTCTTTTTACTTTCAATGGCCTACCTACTTCCTCGAAGACACTACATGTATTGTTATGAAACCAACTAAAGATGTTAAATAACGTGAAAAAGTGACTTCGCCAGGAATTATACAATATTAAGACGATGAAGGCTAAACCGGATTTGTTAGTTAATATAAATATACAATGGAGTCACTGTTGGAATATGTAATGCAAAAGTAGAAAATCAGGAAAAACGAGTCCGTTTAAAAGCTTCGCTGGCAAATAACCTAAGTGATCAACATTTGAAGACAAACGGCGATATTTGTTAAGGCTTTGAAAGAGTACCGGAAGGTATTTAATTAAAGGTGTTTGATTAAACAGATTTAATTAATTAAGCGGTTAGGGAATTTTTCGTGTTGACAAGAAACTACGATTGACATGAACACTAATCGTATTTTTAAAATTTTGTTAATAAATAGAATACTGATTCTGAATACCCTTTACAATTTATAAGATGAAGATTAAAACTTCTCATTGAAGCAGAAGATAACACTAATGATCTAAACGAAAATATGAAAGAGAACAAACATAGAAAAAGATAATGGTCGCAACTGGGACAAATTATAAACGCATATGGAAAAAACTGTTGGAAATAATATTGTTAATTCTAAAATTTTAAAATATCAGACTGACAATTATGACGAATTCTTGGCTGATTTGATAAAAGCCCACGTCCCGGTTAGACGAGAGGTTCAGGGTTCGTGTCCCAGTTGCGACCATTATCTTTTTCTGTTTTTCTGTGTGACTTGTTCTCTTTCATATTTTCGTTTAGATTATTAGTGTCATCTTCTTCTTCAATAATATATTACATTGATGGGAATAACCTTCAAAAGTTATAAAAAGAGAGTGTTTCTTATAAAAAATTAAAACTTCTTTTTAGTTATTTCTAATGCTAAAAGTGTAGTTTAGTTGAATTCAAACAGGAACAACCCGCTTATATATTTTAAATGAAAGATAGGTACTAATAAGTATAAATTATTATGCTTGAATAACATTTGTAAAAGTACACACATGATTACTGTTGCGATAGCAACAATCATAAACATCGGCTTAAAATTTACATAAATTATATTTTAATAAAACCCATGTGTCATTTTTTTGGTGGGAAGGAGAAGCCATAAAAACATAATTTGTTAATGTTTATGAAAATAGAAAAAAAATATTTCCGTGATGTCAAATGACATGTTCCCAGGAACATCTTTTGCCTTGAATGAAAAGTCAGACTTTAAATATTTCATAACGACATGCAGTTATTACACTTTTTATTGTAATATTGCACATATGACTGATATAATATTGAAAATATGTTATTTCTCATTTTCAAAGGTGCTAAAGATCGCTGAGGTCATCAAAATAATAATAGTAAGATCCCGAAAATATTTTATCATTACGATAAATTAACGTTATAGCATATTTGAAGAAGTATTTAAGAAACAGGATGTACGGTACACACTGCTTTAACACGATTGAATAAATTAGACATATAAATAAACGTATTTTGTTCTCTACACACGATATAAAAACTGTTAATTTAATATTAAAAATATATATATTTTTTTTGAAGTAACTAATCAACTATCAATCCGAGGGTCGCTACATGGAGAGGATCCGCAAAGAGGAAGGAGCGCCACATTCCTAGATCCTAGCACACACCATCTCACTCAAGTTAATACTTCACCAGATCCTGTCATATTTTCCATCCAAGATAATTCCAAGAAAAGATTTTTTTTTTGCATTAGTTGCACTATTGTGCAGTATGTCACTCAGGGTCTTTGTCATCTTTGATGATATCGTGCGAAGGGTCTTTGGAAATGAGAAGAAGTTCTGGGAAGGAAAAAGGTATGAGGGTTGGATACGAATCTGGGAGTCAGTGTGTCAAGGAGTGACGGACGTATGAATCCATCCCCACCCCTATGCAAGGCAAAAGTTTCAGAGAGTCCTGATGGAGAGGTCAAAAGGTCTCTCTCAACCAGTCTTTCACGATACGGCCCGTCATGCTGCTGGTGGGCAGAAGCTCCGTCGCCAAGGCCTAGGCAAACCTCACCCAATGAACAAACCCGGGCAACCCTCCTAAATCACCAAACGTAGCGAACCATTTGGGGTGACCCATGGTACATGTTGTTGGATATCCAATAAATGGTTCGAGCGGCGGTACATGTTTACGCCTTTTAAATTATGCAAGGAATTTAAATCTAAAGTGGTGTTTCACTGTAAAATCGAAATTCTTTTATTTTTATAATAAAATCCACAAATAACTGAATAAAATAGTGGAGATTAAATCAAACGGAAATTTATTCTAAAATATGAAGATCATCATTTCTATTACTGGGTTGACTCTAAAGACATTAGTTATTTTATAAAAAAAATCGAAATTTTTTGATGTGAGGACTAAAAACACGAAAAATTAGATAGCATTTGTTTTGAAAACTGTTGATATTTTAAATGTCTGAAAGACTGTTGATATTTTAAATGTCAAATTTATCGTGAATTCATCTCCATTAAAATCTAACTAATTATAGCTTTGATAGCACATCATTTTGAGATGCAAATAGGCAAATAAAATTTATGTCGAAAACAAGTCATAATTCACAGATATTGTCAAATTGGCATGCGATGTTACAGTGAGTGGTGACGTACTCCGATCTTTTGATTTAATAAACCACTTTTTATTATACCTACATAAATAAACGATTGAAAGATGAACGGTTGTAATGGTTGTGTCATTTATTTGAACGTGCGTTTGAAAACGAGCAACGTTAAATATTTTCAAAGAAAATTCATTGCTTTTGTGGTGCAAGCAAAATGGTTTTAGGATTTGACTTAGAGTTGGGACAAAGATTCGATTCCTAAAAAAAGGAAAATAAATGAAAATAAGATCTAGAAATGATTTCTAGTTTTTCTGGGCGCACCGTAAAATTTTGCTATAAAACCATATAGGTGTTAGGTATCTGTGTTTTAATGTTTGAATTGAATTTATTTTCAAATTAACATAAGACGTAATGGGAGTTAGTTAACCTTGGGGACTTATAAAAAAACACATTTATACGTAAAACCTGATGCGTTCATGAATATCGCAGGAAAAAAAATATAATAATTTTTTTTACAAAATACATTAGTCGTTTTGAAGAAATGGCTCGAATTTGGTAAGAAACACATACGTCGTATTAATAATTTCATAACACAACATTTTGAATATTCCATAAAACCCACAAATATGTGAGAAGAACGACAGTTGTTTTAGGAAACTTAAAAATTTTAACTACGATGTTATTACCTAACAAATGATAAAAAAAGTTTACATTAATGTAATTGTGAAAATTTTTTACACCAGTTTATTTAATAAAAAAAAATTAAATTAAATAAACACTAAAGTAAACTTTTTTCAAGGGATTTTTTTAAATCATTTAAATGCTTTTTTTACCAGCTAGAACTGTATTTGAAAAAAACACTGAACCGTTGAAATACAACTCACGTTAAATATAATAAAAAAAGTGTTTACGGTTTAGTTGTAAAAAACACATTAAAAATGCACCCTGAGCTGAGAATTACAAAATAAAAATAGGAAAATATCTCGAAAAGGGGGTGGAAAGTTGATTCAATACAAAGAATTAAATAATTTCAAACACAATTTAAAAAAAAGATTGTTATTAAGTTATTTTTTAGACATGTTTATTTTTTTTTGAAAATCTCTATGTAAAGTTTTAATAAAATTTAAAAAAAAATCAAAGCGAAAGTAATGAATGAATGGACTCACCCCGATTTTGCACAACATGATTAAAACGGTAGATCACACACTCGGTAGGACGGTCAGGTATGCTATAACCCAAGTCGGCCGGGGAGCTTTATATAAGCGCTCGGGGTCAATATTTGGAAATATTGACCATGGGGTACCGGCCTAAGGCACTTTCACTGTCGCCAACCAGCTCTTCTATCTTCTGCTCGTCTGGCACAGGAAACAGGCTTCATAGGAAACCCCGTCTTTAAGGTAAGTACTTATAGAATTTTAAATTTTTTGATGGAATCCTATGTTAAAAATATGTATAGTTTTTTTAATAGCAAAGTCGCGTAAGTTTGTATTGTGTGCAATCACAGCCAGCCGTATAAACTATTAGGAATATTTATAGCAATTTTTTTTAATGTAACTTTTTGAACTAAAAATAAGAAGTGGATTTTCAAAATCGTTTTTTTTTTTTTTTTACAGTTAATACCGCACAAGAATCTCAACTGCTCCCGTCTGGAGTCAGTGAGACTATGGCATCCCCAATTGGGGTATGTTGTGAGGCTGAAGGTAGTGGGGAGGGGAGGGAGGTGGGAAGAGGAAGGTTGGGAAATACCTGGCTATTCAGATCTGGTCACCAAACACGGCTAATGCCATTTCAAGCAACGTTTCAATTCTGAATGGTGGTCTTACACCAGGGCGATATTGATAGTATCTTCCACTCTGGAACATGCCGCAAATATACTATATATTATTTTAAATGAATTAATCGTGATTTAAAGAAGAAAAAAGATGAACTATGTTAAATAATAATACAAACAAGTTTATCATTATAATTTCTTCTCAATGTTAATTTTATCCTGACAAAGAAACTTTTGGTTTCGAAATATGTTGATAAAATAGTCGTGTTTTGAAAATTGATTTGTTTTCATTTAATTATACCATAATATTTTATTTATTTAAAATTATACCGAGAAAAACTAACTGTAGGTTATCTAGCCATATTAGGAATCAGCTTTTTGTTGTGGCAGTAGGTGATTTTGTGCGTGCTGAGATTATAATTATTTTTTAATTAAAAATAATACAATAATTTCGGAAACACTAGTTTATTTTTTTATATAATTAATGCCGACCAGGTTTCGATACAACCGTAGCTTCTTCAGTGCAGTTCAATACTCTACTAGGTCGAGTACTATATTGTCCCGAAGAAAATGGTGTTTCCGAAGTTATTGCTTTATTTTAAATTATCGCAAAGTATCTGCATCATACAAGCTAAAATAATTTATTGTTTCAAAATGTCCTGTTTTGTCTTGAAAATGTGTGAAAGCAAATGCACGAGTTACAAACGGGCGCGACGCTTAAAATATTTTGAAACCGTAGAAATATATTTTCGGCCACGGCAATGCAAATAAACCTTTTGTCAAACTCAAGGCTCCAAAACACCTAATGCATACATGAAATTAATATTATAGATTTTAGAATATTTTTGTATCCATTTAACCTAAAATTAAACGTCAAATTATCTAACACAATAAAAATTCGTCCAATTGTCCAGATTTTGTGTTTTATTATTATCGCTTTTATGATTGACTGTTAATTCACGTATCATCAATATTAAGCAATTTTTGAAAATCATTTAAAAAAATCGGCATAAATTCCTAATATATACGAGTACTTACAAAAATCGGTCTACCCATAGACAACAAATTACAACAACTTGATGGAAAAATTAAAATGATTAAAACACTCAGATAGAAGACCGACTTGACTTGGTATCATGGAAAGCCCTGATTGCTAAGCCTAATTCTAGTGTCCTACCGAAACAGGACTTTCCACCGAAACCGAAACCGAAACATTTTTAAACATATTAAAAATCGATTGTTTAATGTTATTTGGCTTATTTTTTACAAACATTCAGACAGTTAACACGCGTTAAATTAAATAAATATAAAAACAATAATTGAAGTATGTGAAAAAATAATATTGATTTTGTATTACTTCTATAAAACAAACAAAAAAAAAACAACAACAATATTTTTTCACATGCATCAATTATTGTTTTGTATATTTATTTAATTTAACGCGTGTTAACTGTCTGAATGTGTGTAAAAATAAGCCAAATAACAGTAAACAATCGATTTTTAACATTTCGGTTTCGGCGGATTTTCTGCCGAAACCGAAACTGCTGCCGAAAATAGATTTTTTTGCCAAAACTTGCCGAAACCGAAACCGAAACCGAAACTGAACCTTCGGTCGGTCACTACTAATTACCTTCCCCATACTAACAAGAATTACATAGGCGAACTAAAATTATTTTTAATTGCAACAATCAAGCCTGAGTCATTTATCTAAGTATCTACTTGCTTGTACCTTGACTGCGTGCAGTTGGCAATACTTTATCAGAATTGTAGATATGTTCAACTGCACAGAATATAGTTATCAGAAGGGTACAATAACATACATCAATAATAATAATCAATATTAGTACCATATTATCCTTTTTTAATTTAAATACCTTATTTTATTTCATGATTCCACAAAATTATGTATGTCACATGTTTGTAAAAGTTGTATCGGCACGTCATAATATAATCCTTCAATTTGAGAGACGGGTATGGGTACCGCCGGCACCGCCCCGGGAATGTGCCTGCCCACCAGATGCTTGGCAGGCCAGATCGGGAGAGACAGGTTCAGAGAGATCTTGTGACCTCTCAAGCAGAATTCTTTTGGAACATCGCCTTGCATAGCAGTGGGAGGGATGGATTCATACATACTTGACTCCTGGACCCACTGACCCCCAGATTCCTACCCATCCTTCATACCTTATCCTTCCCAGAACTTCCTCTCCTAACTTTTCTTTAAAAAACCCTCCACACAGCATTCCCAAAGATGACATAGGCCCTGAGGTAAAAATGTATTCCTCAGGGCTTCCGGTGTGGAGCTTTTGTAAAAAACAATATAAATAAATACCTTAAACGCTTACCATACTTTAGAATCAACCTTTCACTATCCAGCCTGGGTAGCTTAATACATTTTTTTAACTTAGTGAGTAAAATCTCAAATTGTAATATTTAACTAAACGAAGACAATATTAGCAAAACTCCATAGAAAATCCAAATCGGTCATATTTAACTGTCATACTTGGATTAACATTATTTTCATTTTCTTAACGCATATATTTATTGGCTAATACCTTTATTTATTTATTTATTTACGCCCTAGTGGGCTTTTACAAAGATAGATAATAACAGTTAGGCAGGTATGTAGTACACAATAAACAATGATTAAAATAATAATGAAAAATAAAATTAATTAATTAAAATCATACATTTCATTAAAGTAATTATAAAGATTTCGTTTTATAACTAATATGGAATCTGCAAACATGTCTACAATATTCCCAAATTTATTGCCAAAATAATGTAATCTATTTATAAGTGTATGAGCTTCATAGTTTGTTTTAAAATTGTCACAGAAGAAGGTAGCATTATTTAATTTTATGCATGATTGCAAGATTCACACCCGAACTAAATGCTATCTAGATAGTGTCTGGGATAAATTTTATCCTTTTTTAGTCTTACCCAGTTAAAAGTAAATATTCATCCTAGACTTGCTGAAAAGTCAACAGATGTCGCATAATAAAAATGGATAAAATAAACATTTTCGGTTGAATCTCGCTAATATTGTCTTCATTTAATTTAAAAAAAAAGAAAAAATCAAGAAAATTATACAAAAAATACATATTTGCTTTGCAACCTCCGTTCAAAGTCAAATTCATAGTTTATAGCCCCGAGAAAATCATCATAAAATTATAAACATCATTTGGCTAGAAATATTATTATCATTATTAATTTATTGACATACCTTCTTCTAAATCATAATTTGTTATCTTAATAATCTTAGGATGAAAACAGTAATTGTGTTAATTGACTTGTTTCTCGCCTTACTGTTTCTAACTGGTAGTAATTTGTGTAATGTTAAAGGCAGATATACTCGTCCTGTATTTCAACACAATTTTAATGATTTATTTTCGGCAACTAAGTACGGAAACGTTTAACAGAATTTGAACGCCTCATCAAATAACAAAGTTAATATTCAAGTTCTGCGAAAGTTTTATTCAAATTCTGTTACCATCCAGGGAATGCGACACAACCGGCGAAATAACAACTTGTATAAAACTTTCACAAAACTTGAATTTTAACTTCGAAATTTGATGAATTGTTCAAATTCTGTGAAATAACACATCCTGATAAATTGTTTACATCTAAATCAAGACATGCATTTAAAAAAAAAATGGGGCAGTTCAATAATGTATCTTGGAGTATTTAAAAAAAAATCTTAACCAGAAAAATTCAGAAATCTAAATCTAATAGATTTTAAATTTCACATTTAAAACCACGCTTAATGCAAATAATAACTTCAATTTAATTATAGGGTTACAACTTATATTTATTACATATTATATTATATAAAATTATTGTAATTTTTTTTTACACATTAAATCCATACAGGCCCTGAGAGAAACTATTTCGCACTATGCCATCTTTCGGGATGCTGTGTGGAGGGTCCATTTGAGAAGAGGAGGGAGTGAACATGGTTCTTGAATAAACTCATGTTGTAGGAGGAAGGAAACACAGAGGCCGGCAAATCGTTCCACAGCTGAGCTGTTGAACTGAAGATGGAGTCGTTGAAGACATATGTGTAGAAGTCGAGTGGACATATATATATATATATATGTTGGGCGTGCATGACTATTGCCTACAATATATGACATCTTTCTTCAGCCCAATTTCAATTAGACATCAACATTTTTCGCATTACGCGATCGCTATTTTCATGTCTATTTTCATATTTACGATTTAAATTGTCATCACTGCAAACAACACATGAACCATGCTGTTTGCTATGACGCCAACTGAAAACGTAGATATGAAAATAGAGATGAAATTAGCGATCGCGTAAAACGAAAAATGTTGACTTTGGTCTCTAATTGGAATCGGGCTGAAAAAAGATGTCGTGTATTGTAGGCATAAGCACCGGTGCCGAAAGGATTAAAATAACGCTAGTTTTTCCTGGTATCTTCCGTTGTAACACCGGTAGAACAAGGACAGCGTACCTAGCTGACGCATGTACCCTAGTTCAGGGGTCACCAATAACTTTCATTAGGGGTCTGTTTTTTTAAAATAACATGACCGTTGCGGTCCGGATGGGAAAAAGCCTACCCCCCCCGGTTAAAAATTTTAAATAATAAACTGTACCATTTAAATACGTGTCAACACAATATCAATGAACAAGTAAAACAAATGGGTCCCGGAACATTATTTTATTAAATAACAAACAAATGTTATGTGTAGATGAACTACTAATACAATATTATTGAGAAAAATTACATTTTTTGCCTTGGACTATCCGTCTGAAATGTGAAATAAAGTTTGTGCTGGCTATTGTCATTAAATCTTGGAGATGTTCATCGGTAAGTCTGCTCTGGAATTTATTTTTAATGAATAATCTTGGAAAATGCTGCTTCACAAACATGTGTTGACCCAAACAAGTGAGAAATATCAAGGCAAATTTTTTTAAATTCTGGGTATTTATTAGTACAATCAAATTTAATCCAAAACTCTTGACAAGAAATTTCCTGTTTAAAGTGTTTTAAAACTGTATTTTCTTGGAAATCGATCATTTCCACCTGGAGAGCAGCTTTATTACTCCCGAAAATATTGGCAGCTTCATTGCTCTATTCATCACCAAAATGTTACTGAGGAAAAATTATCAAAATACGTATTCAAGTTTATTTGTTTGAGACACAAACAGGATATTTATACAAAATTTTTTTGGGTAATATATAATAAATTAAAATACAAGTGTAAGTATCCCTAGACTAATGTGTCTGCAGTAATCACATATGCATTTTCACAGAAGCAAACTCATGAAAAATAATGCATGTATTATTTATACATAACTTGAAAACTTAAATACCAAATTGAAATGCACAATAATAACAGGAATACAATATTTAAGAAGTATTTACTGAAAAGTAATAAAACAACAAATATGTTTTTTTTTTTTTTAATTGCACAAATTTTGGAGATATTTTTTGAAACATGTTATATTAATTACAAAAATATCTATGAAACTGTGTATTTTAACAAGATCGTTGTATGATCGAGAGATTCTAGACATAGGATTAAAATATCCAGTATCATTCGTAAAAATTTCGGTCCAAAATATGTTAAGGGTTCTTGTAGATTTGGGCCTGGCGTATTATTCACAATTTTATAAAGCATTAGCAACAACTTGATTATTATTCACAATTTTATAAAGCATTAAGAGGTCATTTATGTGTCGTCTTTTAACTAGACTCTCCAATTTGAAATGTTTTAGTCTTTGTTCGTACCCGTCTAGAAGATGATAGACATCTGATTGGTAAGACAAAATCCGTGTAAAGTTTCTTTGGACTGATTCGAGTCTAGATACCTGTGTAATATAATGTGGATTCCAGACTGTTGACCCGTACTTAAGAACACTTCGGATTGAGGAATTGAATAGAATTATTAGGCTATTAGAATTCTTAAACAGTTTGGTTGATCTTACAATAAAACCAAGTAATTTATTTGATTTACTCACAATGTATTCAATGTGATGGTTGAATGTTAGTTTGTTCTCAAATGTAATTCCTAAATATTTTATTGATTCAACTGTTTCCAGATTGTGACCACATATGCTATATGAATATAGAATTTTGTTGATGTTCTTGGTGAAGTTTATAACTTTGCACTTAGCTATATTCAGTTCCATTTCATTGTCAACACACCAGGTAGATATTGTGTTAAGGTATTGTTGTAAGAGTTCACAAACTTTCATAGATTTAATTGCTTTATATAATTTGAGGTCATCAGCATATAGAGAAAAATTACAGCGGAGTTTATATGTAAGGTAGTTAATAAAGATTAAGAAATGTAAGGGTCCAAGGTGAGATCCTTGTGGTACGCCCGACGTAACTAATATTGGGGAAGAGTTAAATCCGCTAACAGTAACTTATTGACTTCTATGAGATAAATATGATTCTAACCAACGAAGCAGGTTTCTGTGAATGTCGATTTTATCGAGTTTATGAATTAAGATAGAGTGACTAACTTTGTCAAAGGCCTTACTGAAGTCGGTGTACACGGCATCTACTTTTATTTTATTATTTATTGATTTACACAGAAAGTTCATATACTCGTATTTGTGGATCTTTTAGCTAGAAAGCCATGCTGGAAAGGACTAAGTATATGTGTAACATGGTTAAAAATGGTTTTATATACAATGGATTCGAATATTTTGCCAAAACAAGATAAAAGGCTGATAGAACGGTAGTTCGTTACATCATTTTTACTGCCAGATTTGTGGATCGGAATTACGTGGGCAACCTTCCACAGATCCGGAAATACTCCATCGTTCAGACTGTTGATGAATATTTTGTGTAATGGTATTGCAAGCTGATCTGCACAATTTCGAATAAATAGTGGAGGATTTCCATCTGGGCCGGAACCCTTATTGATATCAACAGTGTTTAATTTCACTTTGACCTCGTCTAACGTTATTTTGATTTAAGACAGTGGATAGTTATAAAATGGGGATGAAAGTTTTGAGAATTGGATTGTGAGCTAAAAACAGAAGAGAAGTAAGTAGATAACAGTTCACATGTATCTTCTCCATTTGTTGCTGATTTGTCGTGGAAATGCATGATTTTGGGTAGACAATTAGAAATTCTTTTTGAATTAATGAGGGTTGAAAGATTTTTGATACTGTTAGGGAGAGAATTTTCTATTGAATCTACATAGGCTTTAAGGCGTGTAGGTATGGATACTTTTAGTGTAGCCCTCAAGATAGAAAAAACTGTCATAGTCACATTGATTTTTGTATTTTTTCCATTTCTTTCTAAATTTTTCTTTTTCTTTGAGTTGGTGGATCAGAACATTGCTAAACCAAATTGCAAAAGTTACTCGTACATTTGTAAAACATTTTGTATTGTTAACACAAGGTTCGCACAAAATAGGTCGGCGGTCCGGATCCGGACCGCGGTTCACCGTTTGGTGACCCCTGCCCTAGAGTTTGCAATTCGTTTGTTAAGATAGCAAAATCTATAAAACGGACTGTCCTTTTCCGTGTACAAAGTCAACGGTTAGTGTTGGTGATCATTTTATAAATCCAATATGAGCTGGTTCCAAAATTAGCCCGTTCCTCGTATCCACTGTCAATGTGTCAACCAGTGATGGCTAGGCCCCGCTACAAAGTTTAACCGGAACTGCCGATGACGTCACATGTAATATACAGCCGCTTGATACAACTGAGTATTACCGTCGATCTTTCGAATTCCGGAAGATACTCCAGGTTCACAAATTCGATACCTAGGAAAGACAAGACCCTATGGGTCTTGCCGCTGAAAGTGGCGACATCTTGTGACGAATTTTTGAATTTGAAACTGAATTACAACGGTAGCTTTGTCTGAAAATCCACGTACACTGATGTTATTTGTGATGCGGCGTGTATGGCGTGGCGTCAGACATGCAATCGAAACCGGGTTCTGAAATTAAACCACATAAATGCTACGGTATTTATAACGTTCGATTGCCACAAATTATCGCTTACTGATGTAAAAAATTAAATATGTAAGTACTTAAGGCTAAAATAATTAAAAAAAAAAACAATCACGGTAGGAAGAACTAAGTTTGTACACAAGTTAAGGTTTTTTGTTTAGTTTATTAGGTAGCGGCAATATGAGGCCTATAGATTCTTAAATTCGTAGTAAGTACCTACCTACTTAGTTACTTTTGGTTTTATTAAATGTTATAAAGAGAATTATACAATTAAGCAATTCGAATAAGATAAGTTTGCAATATAATCAGAAGATTAAGTATGTAGGTCATCAGTTTAGGGATTATTTTAGCATGTAAATGCTACATGAAGGTTCTGCCAATTAATATGTGTCATTTTGTTAAGGTGATTTAAAATGTCGCCTAGCGAAAGTAAATTACGAAATTGGAATGCTCAAGCATAGAGAAATACATGACACAAATATACTAGTATGACACAAAGTTGACAAAAATTTTAACCGGAGTTCCTTACACATTAAATTGTATTTATATGATTACTAGCTGGTCCCCGGCACGCGTTGCATTGCCATATTCAAAGAAATAAATTGTTTCTCCCTGCACGTCATTTCCCGTGCGTCCCCGTTCCCCTCCCGCATTCCCTACCCTCCCGCGTTCCCCTTCCGCCTTCCCCGCCCACCCTGTCCCCTCTCCCGCTCCACGGTCCCGCAAACCCCCCTCTTGCGTTCCATATATTCAGTCCCAGTACATTCAGTTTTCAAACAGCTCGCGTTCTATTTATTACAATTTTTTTATTCAAATTTTCATTTTTCGTATATTACTAATATTCGTTTTTGTATACTTATTATAAGAACAATCAATCAAATTTGGTACCTAACACAGTTAACTATTTAAAATATCTCAAATTTTAAAAATCCATAGACAATTCTTTTAATACAAAAATAAAACAGTTATCTGCTAAAATCAATGTTATCAAACACGCGAACTGTCAAATGTGCGAAGTTAAAATAGTCGATAAGTTTTCTGAAATTATTCAATCTTCTGCGCAATTTTCTTAATTTTTCTTTTCCTAAGAACCTTCTACAAAGTATTAGAAAACCTAAAAAAAAATATGATCGAAATAGGTAAAGTCGTTCTGAAGTAATGGCGTTACCAAGGGAAACAGGGATTCGTTTTATATATATATATATATGTATAGATTTTATATTATTTTGGGATTTTATGAGCATAGTATATAGTCTGTGCTAATTTTATTTGGAATACGCAACGTTAGGATGGGGTTCAACAACACAAAATCATTAAACAACCAAATATAACTCAGAAATACAACTTATAGATATTTTTATATGTCCCCATAAGATTTCTTTAAACAGTTAAACGTCCCAAGTATGCAAAAAACCTATGCCAAAAATATTCTGGTTAATCACATTAAAAAAGAAAGAAAGACAGAAACCTCACATAATCATAAATAAAGAATAAAGTAAATAGACAAGTTAAATACACCTATGTATGTGTAATAGTACGTTTGTAAAGTTATACAGCAAATTCCCACCTGGTACCAAACAAATTAAATCAACCAATCCAGCTAATCTTGGCAAGGAATTATCAAACAAGATCTGACTAGTATTTTTCAAACATCGTCATGGCAGTTAATGAAAATACCCTACCCAAACCTTGAAGTTGAACTACAGGAGTCGCTGAAAATCCCATATCCAAAACCTTGTTCACCTCAGCAAGGGATCTCCTAGTAATGAGGATTAAGAAATTACTTCGTAGAGTCTGTCAAATAAGAGTAGAAAACATAGGAGGGCGCCACTGTTGTACAAATGGTGATTTAAAAATACAAATTTTTTGGTGTAAGCCTAAATGACTTTCAGCAGTCGTTACGCAATGTGGTTTTTTAAAGTCTTTTTAAATCCATCTTCAAGCTACTTGTAGTTATCTTCTCTATGTACTTTTATATTATATGTATTTTGTCAATGCTCTTCATCTATATGTAATCTCCTTTCATTGTGATCTCTCTTTTTTTCTATTCGTGTTATTGATATATTGTTTTAATTGGACTATTTGTCCGTAAATAAAAAAAAAAATAAAAAAAATAAAAAAAAATAAAAAATGGTAATACTAAAAATATAATCATGGTTATAATCTAAAGCTGTGTAATATTTTTATTAAAAATTAAAAAGGCATAAAAGTGAAAAAAAATATTTATATGTTATATGTTTTCATTCCACTGATCTCAAAATTAGAATTTCATATAAGTATATTGTTATTATATCTTTGCAATTGTGTGTTAACGTAATGAAGAATAATGATTTTGTAATAAAATATAAAGCACACCTTAGAAATTATTCACTGCTCACATTTATTTAATATTAGCTTAAGTACTTACTAGTTTGTCCAGGCTTCAGATCATATCTCTAATTTTAGATCTGAATATATTTAACTCCTTCAGATCTAAAAGTAGTGTAACTAAACTCACCGTCAATGGTTTTTCCTTTCTACCTACTGTTAAATGCAAATTTATGTTAATTTAAATGAAAGCCAATTAATTTGTAAAACACAATTTAATCAAATTTATGTCATTATGTAGGTAACTAAACAACAGTGCTTCTTCGATTTTTTTTTAAGATAAAAAAAAGTAATTTTAAATGTGTATACAGTGTTCTGTATCATTAGTGTCATTGCACTTCTAAAGAATATTTGACAGGTAAATTGTTGTGGCTAGCCTATAAATTTCGCAGTTCCAATTTTTATTTTTTGTACTCTTATTTGACAGACTCTATCTAATATTTTATTTAGGTGCTCCCTATCTTCTAAAAATATCATAATTATACACGGTGTCCGGAAACTAGCAGATCTATCGGGAAACTGGCGAATATACATCATATAGAGAACGCCACAATTTTTTTTCGATCCGAGCTTTCGGAGCCATGACTGCTCTTCGACACATTTTAAAAGACATTAAATAGCTTCATTAATAAGCTTAACAATTATTATTAATATTAACATTTAAAGAAAAACTCTCTTTTTATAACTTTTGAAGGTTATTCCCATCAATGTAATTATAAGAGTATCATTGAAGAAGAAGATAACAATAATAATCTAAACGAATACATGAAAGAGAACATGACACAGAAGAATAGAAAAAGAAAATGGTCGTAACTGGTTCTCTTTCATATTTTCGTTGAGATTATTATTGTGTTACATAAAGTCAATTAAATATTATAAATTACCAAATATTTATAAAAAAATAGCCATCTCTTAAATTTATTTTCGTATCAATACTTACGTTTATAATAATTTATTTTGTTATTTAGACTTCCTGTTTTTATTGTTTGTTTGAAAGTTTTTTATTTTGTAAATGCATTTTTTACATATACATTCTAAAGTAATTTTTTTATTAAATTTTACATAATTGTTTTTTATGACATTTTTAAGTAATTAATCACCTGATTTTTAAAACATGTCGATAATATTAAATATGTAGTGATGTATACAAAGTTATTTGTCAGATACGTTTTTAGATTTTCACTCCCAAAAATATTTTCGTTATTTGTTTTTGGGATGTTATGCCATACACACATCTATCGGAACTACCGGATCTGCCCCGATGATGGACACTGCAACGCTGTCCGAAACGTTGGCTAAAGAAGGAGAAATAACGAAAAAGTTATTTGTTTTCATTAAATTAATAATGATTCAAAGTTTGAAGAAGTCATATTTTTTTATTAATAATATTTGCAAGGTAAGTTTAAAATATATATATATATTACTTCTTCAAATACAGCAAACTTATTTTGTGGCACCATTTTCACATTGTGCGTGCCCAACATTTGTACACGGTTGACATTTGTCACATGAGAACGGGTCGTTTCTTCGACTCGTTCTTGTGTTCAACAGCTCGGCTGAGGAATGATTTGCCGGCCTCTGTGTTTCCTCCTTCCTACAACATGGGTCTCTTCAAGACCAATGTTCATTCCCTCCTCTCCTCAAAAAGACCCTCCACACAGCATCCCAGATGACATAGGCCCTGAGGGAAATTATTTTCCTCAGGGCCTCCTGTGTGGAGTTAATGTAAAAAAAAAAAAAAAAATTGGCGACTGGTTCAAGGAGATCTTTTGATCTCTCAGTAGGACTCTCTCGGAACATCGCCGTGCACCGCAGTGTGAGGGGTAGATTCATACGTCCGTCACTCCTGGACACACCAGATACCCCAGATTCACACCTACCCCTCATATATTTTCTTTCCCAAAACTTTCCTCTCTAACTTTTATAAAAAGACTCTCCATACAACATCCTCAACGATGACATGGGCCTCGAGGGAAATTATTTTCCTTCGGGTCTCCTGTATGGAGTTAATGTTAAAAAAAAATCCAGTTTCATATGCGCATTCACTGAATCCTTCTCACCACCACTCATTCACCGAAATATCCATTCAATAAGTACGGACAGAGAACGTTTGAATACATCATACCGAAGATATTTAATTTATTACCTGACACTATAAAGCAATGTAATTCTATGAATAAGGTTAAATATATGGTGAAAAATTGGCTATCGGAAAAAAAAAGATTTATATTGATGTTGATATGAATGAAAAAATGTTGAATCTGTAGACATAAGATGTAAATTTTAAATGTAAAAAATCTATATGTAACTAAAATATAAGCACCTGTTGACAACCCAATTCAATTGGCTTAGCAGGACTTGTTTGTTGATTTTAATATGTATTATCTATTCTTTCAATAAAAAAAAGTTATATGAGTCGGGGTGTCCCTGGGGTTCGATCGAATCCAGGTTAAGAACCACTGATCTAGACCTTATTTCTAGATATCTAGTAATCTAAACTATCAAATCTACATCAAAATATATTTTTTTGTAGACACTTTTGCGAAATATTATTTCGATTCTGCGACTTTTCAACACACTAATCTGAATCTTTGCATAGTCTCAAACATTTGTGTGGGTAAACGTATGCTCAAACATAGTCTCAAAACATGTGGGTAAACGTATAACCCATACAAAATATTCATTTATTTACATACATTCAAAGAAAAAAAAATTATTGATAAAAAATTTTTAAGCCATTTTGCTGCAAACTACTCAAATGGCACTCAAGCTCCTCTGGTTCCGAGCCTCTCAATCGAAGAAATTGCTAAAAGTGTGTTATTTATTGAACGATTAGCTTAGACTTATTTTATGAGACCTTGCGCAGAAATTTCACGAATGATTTAAAAGATTGATTCAGCTAACCTTATTAGAACAAATTTCATGGAATACATTATGTGAGCTGTCATTCCTTTCCTTCAAGGACCATTTCATTGACGAAGAAGATAATATTAATAAATCTGAGCGAAACATGAAACAACACGAAACCGAACAGGACAAAGAAAATGACAGTCGAAACTGGTAATCTAGCCCACAACCTCTGTCTTACCGGGAAAACGCCAACGCCTTTAAAAACTTCTCCAAACAATCTCAAAATTTCCATTACTATCCTCAACTTCCTTCCAGAACTCGATCTCATTCCTGTCTTTAAAAAGATCCCTCAAACAGCATCCCCTAGAATGACATAGACCCTGAGGGAAATTATTTCCCTCCTTCCTTTTGGCTGCTATCTACGAGTATGTACCACGTTATTATTCATCTATCAAATTGTGTATTAAAATCAAATCAGGATGAAGTGTGAGGAAAATAAATGTTTTAAATTAAAAAAAGTGTAATAATTTAACTATATCATATTTTTGCTACAATTCGTCACTGGTCACTCAGCCGAGTTTACTATTCATTGCTGTGTACCACAAGGTACAATCGGTACTAAGTAAAATAAGTGGTCCCTTTTCACAAAGCCCGAAAACAACACTTTCGCTACCCTGCTTTCATCACTATTATATTTTTATGTTTCTTGTATTCTTTTTAATTTTATTTATTTAATAATAAATTATTGTATACAGGGCGTATCAGCATGTACACTGTACACGTACCCAAAGGATTTTAACCAGCGATTCCTGTGCATATTTGGAGTAAAAAATTGTCATTTTGCTTTAGGAAATTAAAATTTTCCAATTTAAAAACATATTTTTCTATAACACGGCCGCCTCACCCAAATACACGACGCAACGGATAACGTGACACGCGCTCTGTCTCGTCTGGTAGGCGGAACGAAACGGAGTGCGTTTCGTGTGACTTGTACTGACCTGCTGTACCCAACTACCAGTGACGACGTGGGATGGAAATTTTATTATCTTTCAAATTAATAGATAACTTTGTATTAACCACTTAATTATTTACAAAAACCGACATGTTTCGTCAGCGAAGCTGACTTCTTCAGGGTTTTGACAGAACTAATTTTAAAAATAGACATACATAGGTAATAGAGAAAAATAATAGACATAAACAATAATAAAATTTGAAAGAAAATAATGTGTAAGGGACGAGGGGCATAGAACAATAAAAATTTTAAAAGGGGAATAGATTTAATAATGGGTCATTTAAAGTCATTTTAGTCATTCAGCTTTGCTGACGAAACATGTCGGTTCTTGTAAATAATTAAGTGGTTAATACAAAGTTATCTATTAATTTGAATTTGAAATGTTACCACAAAATAATTTTGCACTATTAGAAGAAGTGATTTATGATCTTTGTTTTTAAATGAAAATAATCTTCGGACAGCAAAATAACAATTAAACTTTTTACTCCAAATATGATCGAGAATCGCTGGATAAAATTCTTCGGGTACGTGCTGATACACCCTGTAAATCTCGTGTAATACAGAAAACTGGATTGCACCTTCCTCTCAGCCCTTCTGGATTAAATGTTTAAATAAATAATATTAAAGTCTTTTATTTTTCAGTATCAGTTGTATCACGATGGTCGCTACAACATCAATGGATGGCGGAGATGTGGAGTTCTTTCTTGCTGTCAACCAGGATCCCATATTCTAGCAACCTTGCGAGAAATATACATTGCATCACATCTGTCAAGCGTTTCGAGTTTCCGAGCAAGACATGCAAACAGAGGGATTCCACGTTCAGGTGCCAGGAGAACCTCATAGTTTCCTAACGAAAACTCCTTTTTGGTGGAGGGGTAATTTAACGCAGAAAACGACAAATCCCCGCATCTCTAGGCAAACGTGACTCAGAGTGTCCTCAGATAAAATACATGACACCGCGTTGACCAGAATTAAAATATTGAAAGTGTAAGAGCTAAGAGCAGTTCCGAGAATTGATTTTTGGGGAGTAGACGGATTTTCTTCGCAGAAATATCACGAGGACTACCCTTCGAGACATGGAACAAATGAACTGATATAGTTTTAGCAATGTATTTAATGGTTTACAATATAAATTTTGCCCCGCTTAGGAGTATGGCGCCAGATGATGTAAATTTGCTCACGTATTTAAATAATAATTGATTTCACGCGAATAATTATGTTCGCCCGCGAACTAACGGAATAAAAAGATCTCTTTGTGTAAAGAATTCATTCCCTGAGTAATACTTCGATTTGGAATTGATTTTCTTATAAATCACTCACTTATAAATATTCTTTAGTACTTTTTCGTTTTTTTACATCAAACTAATCCATTTTAAGGGATTTTTTATATCTTCAGCAAATTGCTTTGCTCAACCACAAATTAAATAAAAGAGATTGAAATCCGTGAGAGTCAGAAATCTTAAATCTACTCCACAGAAGCTGTATTATCAAATCACAAAACACATTACCTGACGCCTCTTAAGTAAACAAAATAAAATAAATTTTAATGGATTATATTAAGTTTGTTTTGTTTATTCAGTTACCAAATTACCATTTGTCTTATTTTTTTTCCTGATGAACCAGGCGTCCTTGTTTCCGATGGCATGGCCCTCGCCGGCAGATGATTATATAGGGAAAACCATTTTAATTTAAATCGAATTACTTATACATTTATACAAATCACGCCTTAACACGTGGGTGACGGTATACTACTTAACTACTTCGAAAGACTGAATTACCAATAGAATAAATTGCCACGAATTCTATAAAAATTAACATAAAATATTTTGATGTTTCTAAATAAAGCCATTAAGTTTGAAAACAAATTTTACTACCCATGATCATGAGATTTGTTTACCTTTTACTTTTATTGTATCCCGGGTAATTAATTGCTAAGAACGTTGATCTGTACAGAAGATGACAAACAAGAAGTTTTTGATTGAGTGGTTTTGTGTCGAATCAAATTTCGTCACTAGTAAATTTTGTATAAATAATTTAGTGTTAGGAAATGATCATCTCTCACAGTATGCATCCAAAGACAAATAAAGCTTTGACAGGCAGTGGTCGAAAGGACAAGAAAGGAAGAAGAGAGAAGTGTGGGGCAGGGCCAAGGGTCCCATGAGCACCGAGAGTCAGGAGAAAAACACTGAGAAGCACCGACAGTCGATTTTTTAATTTTATTTTTATTTATTTATTTTTTTTTTCAAAGAAAGACAAACATTCCCGGGATACGAATAACCCAACGTTTGAAACTGTTTGAAAATCTCCTACTACCATCACAGAAAGCCGAAAATGTTGCTTGTGTTGTGATGGAGGACTTAGCCAGCCGAGGATTCGAACACGGGACCCAAACGCGATGCCCACCCTACCACTGACTGGTCGAAATGCATTGACAGTCAAGAGAAAACCACCGAAAAGCACCAACAGTCAAGACCAGGTTGGGAGAGAGTGGAGATCGAGACGAGAGTGATGATGGAGCACCAGGCACGCGTTGGATAAAGAAGTAATGGTGAAGTTCGGTCCAGACAAGAGTCAAGATTTTTTATTTTTTATTTATTGTTTGAAACATTTTTAGTTTTTACAATTTTACATAACATAACATAATATTTAACACACTCTCCTAATATAGCGGATGCTAATGCTTAGGAGAGGACCACCATATATTTATAGCCCAGGCAACGAAGACCAAAAAATACCAAATAGGGGAAATAATTCATATAGAAGCCAATTTTGGCACAGTTGTAGCGGAAGGTGTCCTTAACAAAATTCTAAAAAAGTACTTTGGGGTGGGGGTGGAGGTAAGGGTGGGAGGGGGGGGGGGGGGGTCTAAAGTTCCCTTTTTTCAGTTGTTCATTAATAACTCGAAAACTACTGTCTCTAGCGAAAAAATGTTCATACATAAAATTCTCTACAAAAAAGATTCTATAAACTTTTTATTAGGATCAATGGATCAATGCTTAAGGAGATAGGGAGGGGGGGGGGGAAATGTAAAATTAAAAAAAAAACTGTTTTAATTTTTAAAGATGAAATTTTTGTCGGTAAAAATGAAATGCTTATTGTTAAAAATCAATTAATTAGTGCTGAAGGATGTACCTTGAACATTAAATTTCGTCGAAATCTAAACGTTCATCGTCATCAATGTTGTCTTCGACGGGGGCTCCGTTCATACATGAGCCGAGGCAGCCGCAGGCACCGGAGCAGGCAAACCCTGCTTTGCGGCAACCGCAGCGCATCCCACACCCAGTCGTGCATCGGCAAAAGATCGTCTTCAAAATGGAGATGGGTGCCACAGGGTCGTTCGTGTTAACTGGGTTAAGAATCCCATCTTCTCCCTTGACGCAACCCCATTGGATGGGTGGTAGGGGGTTGCCTAGCCACTGTTGTATCTGTAAAAAAGTAATGAGACCAAGGTAAGCATTCACCACAAATGAATATTTGTAATAAGAAAGCAGTATTTAAAACTATATGTAACTGGTAAGTTTTAAGATTTTCACGGCCAAAAGCATTTTCGTTATTTGTTTTTGGGGTGTTATGCCGTTGGCTAAAGAAGGAGGTAGCGCAACACGGCATAACACCCCAAAAACAAATAACGTATATGTAACTGGATTTAATTACCTGTAGATAGATATACTCTGAGCGAGAGTTGCTTTGAAGCTCCTCTGGTGGGAGGAAGAATGGCCATGTCTGATTTGGGCTTCGTTGACGATTCTCCTTCTCCATAGCTTCTCCGGATACGACACCACCTCGGCGATATATGGAAAGAGTAAAGGGGGAATCGCTAAGCTCTTCACAGAAAATCCTGGCCTCATCCAAGACATTTCACCAATATTCTCTGATCCCTCAGCATCTTCGCGGACTTCGAGCATCGTCTGCGGTTGGGCCGATAGCTATACGCATTCTCATTGGGACTGCCCGGTGGTCTATGGAATACTTTCTCTGGCTTTTTTTTTTTTTTTTTTTTAATATATTTTATTTTATTTCCGCTACTATAGTAATTACTTACATTATAACATAATCATATAACTGTTTTTTCCTCATTACTTATTTTATTCACAGAAGGTTTCTTCGACTGGTCATAGCCGTTATTTTTATTTTTCTTTTTCTTTTACTAACACTATTATCTCTTTTTGATGTTACCTATTTCAGAAGAATTATTCCACGGGCTGCTACTTCTATTTATCTTTTGTATAATGTTAATGTAAGTACTTGCATACTGCTTACTAACCCCGTATGCATGGACATTGGAGGGTCTAGAGTCGTTCAAATAAATGTAGCTTCGTTAAAAAAAAAAGTAGAGTCTTGACGTGTGCGGTGAAGGAGGAAACCATATGTTTCCTTATAACGCCGTTGGGAAAGTGGTGGGTCCCCTCCAATGATCCCTCAGCATCACCTGAGAATATTGAACATGCTGGCGAGAAACTTTTTTTGGCTGTATACAAAGCGCCTGCTCATCAAGACAACCTAAACAAACATCGGTACTCGGCATTTTTGAAAGCGTCAACGAAGCCCAAATCAGACATGGCCATTATTCCTCCCACCAGAGGAGCTTCAAAGCAACACTCGCTCAGAGTATATCTACAGGTAATTAAATCCAGTTACATATAGTTTTAAATACTGCTTTCTTATTACAAATATTCATTTGTAATGAATGCTTACCTTGGTCTCATTACTTTTTTACAGATACAACAGTGGCTAGGCAACCCTCTACCACCCATCTAATGGGGTTGGGTCAAGGGAGAAGAGGGGATCCTAAACTCAGTAAACACGAATGACCCTGGTGGCACCCATCTCCATTTTGAACACGTTTTCAAAACACAAGCCACTATTTTTGCCGTGTTATTTCGTAAAATGCACCGATGAGTGCTCGACGCTGGCTCGCAGAAGAATGATGACGTCACATTTTTTAGATTCACGCGAAGCCATACTCGATCCCAGCCGGTTCCAATGGAACCGGTATGGGGAGGGGGAAATAATACGCTTTTATCGCTTAGGGCAGGTCTATTAATATTCATATGTCTATGGCGACATCCTATAAACGCAACCGTTTTCAATTTGATATCCGAAACAATACTGAAGTAAGTTCAACACATAATTACATAACTAGCGACTTGACAATGCGACGTTTGCCGAAAATAATATAAAAAGAGGAATAAAAACGCTAGAAATAATTTGATTCTCACGCCTTCAAAATTTAAAATCGAGCGTCTTTTTTGCACGAGGCAAGTACGCGCCAAAGTGCTTTTTATTTATTTTATGCATAATAAGAATGAAAAAAACTTAGATCATTAAAAGGTCAAAAATGGTCTTAGCCATAAAGGGATATCTTTAAAAAATTGTTTCTCATATTACTTCATAGTTACTTAAGTCATGAAAAAGCATTTCTTTAGTAGTTTACGCTTATATTTTTTGTTACGTAAATAATAATTTTATTGTAATTCCAATCCATACAAAAGTTAGTAAAAGTTTCAATTTATCCGTAGCATATTTTTTGATGTTCATAATGTAAACCAATTCGTAGTAAAGATTAATCTAAATAGTATCTAAATAGGATTTCATGTAGAGCTTCATCCGGTCCAAAGGCAATCAATGGTCATTCTGAGACGAACTCGATCGGTACTACTCGTGAAAGATCGGAGATCACGTGGTATCAGTTGACTCGTGATCGGCGCGCCAAGCGTGCTTGAATTTGGTAAAGAAAAGCACAGTTTCGTTCAAACCACCGTCAGGGGGATCTGTATGGGCCAGGATATTCTTCTACAGAGAATTTTGTGCGGAACACATCACGCACAAAATGGAAACGGGTACCGATTTCGACGCCGTGGCGCGAGTTTTAAATACGGATTTTAAAGGAGCCCTATTTATAATGTTATTATGAACTTGTTTAATAATGATTACAAACTTGTTTTATAATGATTACAAATTTGTTTTATAATAATATTATATGTATATTATTATAAAACAAGTTTCTTTTATTTTATCATATTTTTTGTAATAACCGTGGCCGGTTATCTTCATTACTTTCTGGACTCCGTTCTGATGGATCCAGATTCCTCAGTTATGATCTCAGTACAGGGTGAGGTTGACAATAATAAGTCGTGGGTAGACTATTCTGGTTTATTCCGACATTGGTACAGTAGTGCTTCGTAGGAAGCCTAAATGCACAGAGAGGACGAATAGACAACATTCACGCCTTTTATACGTTCCGCATGCTGTCTCACTCATACACGCATGTCTCTTTCATACTGCAAGACATACGTTCACTACATTTTTAATGGGGGTTTAGCGCACAAACCGCCACTGGTAATAAGATAGAGGGGGGTGGTCGGTGGACCGTGGATTTCCGGCCAGTGTTCCTCCGCCCAGCGTTGTAAAGCTAGGTATGGGACGAATAAAGTGCGGTGATCACAGGACAAAGGTGCAGGAAGGAGACTTGGCAGGAAAACTTGGAGACAAGGAGACTTGGCACTTCTGCAGAAACTGCCGTTGTGGACTTCGGTCTTCCTAAGGCTCACTCGGTGAACTGGTTCAAGAGTCAAGGTAGTTACAATGAACAATATCGTGCGTTTAATTAATAACATTGTGAACAATGAAGAAGCAACCCCGAAACACGACGTGTACCCGGCGTCGTTCGGAGTTGTGAATGGTTGAGAGTAAAGTTATTAGGTTGAAAATTTTAATGTACCTGAAAACCGGGAGTAGTTTTAAAGTGGAAATAATATAAATGTTGGTAATTGAAAAAGTTTATTTTCACCTAGTATTTGTTTGTTGTGTCATTTGTTCCTGGGGCGTCCTTTTTTTTACATGAGCTCCACACAGGAGGCCATGAGGAAAATAATTTCCCTCAGGGCCTATGTCATCTTTGGGGATGCTGTGTGGAGGTTTTTTTAAGGAAATGAAGGAGAGGAGAGTTCCGGAAGGAAAAGGATTTAAGGGGTGGGTAGGAATCTGGGTTTCAATGTGTCCTGGTCATCCGCCTCCAAGACCTAGACAAACCTCACCCATGAACCCCATCAACTCTGCTAAATCACCAAACGTAGCGAACCACTTGGGTTGACCTATGGCAGAGGTGTTGGTTATCCAATAAAGGTTCCCGGGGCGGCGGTACCCATTTCCGCCTTCCAAATGTTGTGAAGGTAAAAGAAAATTTTAAGTTTTCGGAACTACCTTGGGGTCCCTATCCAAAGTTGAAAGGTTGTCAGCTACTTAACGGACACCCTGTATATTTATTATGTATGTGTAAATATAACAGGTATGCAATGTTGACATTTTGTTTTCCATGTTTTGAAGAAGAATGAAGTTAAAAAACCTGATTTTCTATAATTTAGATTGAAAACATCAAAGGGACTACTTGACTTACTTTAACCAGTGATTTCAGACATTATTTGGAGAAGAAAATGTGCGTGAAATTTTGGTCTCCGGTGACCTTTTTTCCGGTATTTTTTTCAACACTTTTTTTACCAAACCTAACTATTTTTTTCTTCCATGTCAACCCCGGTCACTCAGCCGAGTAACAGCCCAATCCCTCGCCCTGGCCACCCATCTAATACGTAGGTACAAATTTTTTGTAAGTTTTAAGTTGAAAAAAAAAATTGGTCAAAATTTTATTTACACTTTTACTCAAAATAATGTCAGGAATCGCTTAAGTACGTCCCTTAACACCTTATATATCCGTAAATGATTTTTAAAAATCCTTATAATTTGTCTAATTTATTTATGTCCCATGTAAATGAGACCGGTTATTGCCGAAATGTAAATAAACATTCCACTCTCAATTCTGATAAGACAGATTGCTCTCACGAAAGTCGCAGAGTTGTTTTTTCTTTTCTATTTTTAAATGTCAATAATTAATCTATTCTGACTGGGATTGCGAAGAGTGTATTAGGTAATGTTTATAATGCCACAGTGGCGGACGATCCCTAATGCAAACTAGGCACGTGCCTAGGGGCGCTAGGTTACGAAGGGGAGCCGATTTTTAAACAAAAAAAAAATTATTGCGTAAGTAAGTATGCACGTTCTCACACAATATAAAAGGTTCTGTTGAATTGTAAAAATTGAATTGAAGTATTATCTTGGATAACCATAAAACATCATGCCGTGATGAGCAGAGAGGAAAGACCACCAAACATCTGTGTATCAACACACACTCCTTGCTTCATTCGCATTCATAAATCGTCTCGTGGTTGCGTTGTGGTGCACAGTACCGGAGGAATACTGCGGGTAGGAAGTACTTTCAAACGTGAGCTCTTTAAAATGATTGGTCGGTACACGGTCGGTATACGGTCTCTTGACGTGGTCCAATTTTATTTAAGGCGCCGTATCCCCGCTCAAAAAGAAGAAGATGGAGAGATTATGTAATTACCAATGAGAGAGCGCGCAATATTTAAAACGATAAAATTGAAGCAAAAATTGTGAAAATGTTTGATAAAACACGACTCGTTTAAATTAGGACAAAATTCTTTTGTGGGTTGCCTAAAACAGCATTTAAAGAAACATTGTGAATTTTTTCATACATATAACTTGTAAAATAACTGAAACAAACGTGTTTATAATAATTTTCGGAGCATACTTTGCGATTTTTTTTATCGTGGGAATTTCATATAATTTGCGTTTAGGCGTAAGAAATGTATAGATATTATCTTAAAAAAAACAAGCGTTAAGCACTTTAAACTTAAAAAATTAAGCGCTTTAAAGCTTCAAATGTTTAAGGGAGATGTAAGAAATCGGTAGAAATTCAGATAGCGGCGGCTAAAATAATTGATTCACTTGATCATGCCATGACTTCCTTGGCTTTCCCTAACTTCTTCCACAATTCACTTCGCATCATCTCTTTTTAAAGCCCTCACCAAATAAATGTACTTTTAATCTTATCCACCAAGTGCACTTAACTTGATTTAATCACGTGATTACTAAACGGCGCTATAATTTTTTTTTAAATTATTATTATTTTTATCGGCCTTGTATTCCTTCCGGATCTCCACAATTTAACACTGTCTCATTCATATACATGGTTTTACAAGACATACTTTTTTAACTTTAGCTCCACTGAAGAGGCCCTGAGGAAATTAATTTTCCTAAGGTTTCCCTGTGGAAGTTGACTCAGTGGAGTAAAACCTTTTTCATATTCAGAATGCAGAAAAGATCTCATAAGGAAGATTTAAAAATCCACAGTATGATTCACAGAAGAGAAAAACCTTTTTCATATCCTGACTGCAACTATTCGTGTTCTCAAAAGGGATATCTAAGAAGTCTCTTGCCGACTCATAGCAGAGGAAAACCCTTTTCACGTTCTGACTACAACTATTCATGTGCTACGAAGAGAAATCTACCCACAGTGGAGAAAAACCTTTTTCATGTCCTGGCTGCAACTAATCTTCTTCTCGAAAAAAATAACTAAAACGGCACATGCTGACTCACAGTGATGAGAAACCTTTTTCATGTCCTGACTGCGACTATTCACGTGCTACAAAACGGTATCTAAAAATTCACATGTTTACCCACAGTGGACAAAAACCTTTCTTCATGTCCCGACTGCAATTATTCATGTTGTACAACGGAACTTCTTAGAAATCATTTGCTGGCTCACAGTGACAAAACTTTTACATTTTTCTACTGCGACTATTCATGTTCTACAAAGAGGCACCAAAAAATCACACGTTTACCCATAGCGGACAAAAACCATTTTCTTATCCCGAGTGCTTATTCAATCAAAAGGGAGATTTTAAAACCCATAGCGCGATTCATAGTGGAGAAAAACCCTTTTCTACTTCTGAGTGTAGTAACTATGCATGTACTACGAAGAGAAATCTAAAAAATCGCATGTTTTCCCATAGTAGATAAAAACCTTTTTCCTGTCCCGTCTGCAAATATTTATGTTATACAAAATAACAACTAAAACGTCACATATTTACCCACAGAGGAGAAAAATGTTTTTCATATCCCGATTTCCGCTATTCATGTTATCGCAAGAGACATCTAAAAAATCACTTGTTCACCCATAGTGGACAAAAACCATTTTAGTGTCCCGACTGCAACTATTCACGATCTCAACAGGGACGTCCAAGATTCACAGTGGAGAGAAACCTTTTTCGTGTCCTGATTGCAACTATTTATGTTCGTCAAAGGGAATAAATAATTGATAACTTAATTTTTTATTTAACAATTATAAGATTATATATTGTTTTCTGATTATCACTACTAATATTATAGTGCGTATGTGTGTGTGTATAGGTATATGTTACTTCTTCATGCAAAAAAACTACTTAACCGATTGTGATGATACTTGGTACCTGTGAAAAAAAAATAGCTGGAGTCCAGATTTATACATTTTATACCAAAATTCCTATTATTAGGAAATAAAATAAATTATATAGGAAAAAAATACAGGTTCGATTCTTTATGAACACACCATGTATACGTACAGTTAATAATTTCTCTAATTTTCTTGTTTCTTTCTTACGTTTTTGCAATGGCAAAGAAAAATCATTGTCGTAAGGTCGAAAATTGTAGTTGTAAAATGTAATTTCTCAATGACTCAGGAAACTATACTTTTCATCACAAATAGCCGTCACAGGAAAAGTGTATTTTATTTATTATAAGCAATAATTGTCAATTTTTCAAAAGAAGCAAACACATTGTGACTTGATATTTTAAATAAATAAAAAGAAAATACTTTGTTTTACGTCACTTTATTGTCATTTTTTCCGTCCACCGGTTTCGGTACTTCCGTACCATCATCAGGACTGAATATAAAAAATACTGACAAATACAGGAAAATACACACATATATATATACAAATTGTGAAAGAAAGAGACAGTAAATTAGAGTGGGACAGTGCATCAGTTGTGGGAGGGAAGTGGGGGAGGGGCGAGTGGGATAACGGGAAACATACTTATAATAGGACTGAATGTTAAATTTAGTTCAGGTCAGGTCTACAACAAAAACAGGTCAGGTCTACCACCGTAGAAAAGATAATAATTGCAACTGTGTATACACCGCCACTGTCTGATGCTCTAATCTACCGAAGTCACAGCGAAGACGTTGAAGATCTACTATACAAATATCCTAACTCTAAAATTATTATTCTTGGGGATTACAACCTCCCTAACCTGAAGTGGAAATCAAGTGATAGTGGTTTAATTGTAAATGAGGGCGAGAATGATCGTGCACGTGAGATTTTGGATATGACAAATTTTTTAAATCTTTTCCAACATAACTTTATATACAATGCAAATAATCGCTTACTAGATCTAGTAATATCAAATTATCCTAAATTGGTCATTGACAAATGTAATGATCCTCTCTTACCTGTTGATAACTACCACCCCCCTCTTTATATTAAGCTAAATGTGTGTAGCGTCAAACCGAAACACGTTGAAGAGACTCTCAACTACAAACGTGCAGATTTTGAATCTATAAATTATCATCTTTCCCGTGTCGACTGGTCTTTTTTATCGGACGTGAATACTGACAAATCCTTAGATAATTTATATTCAATATTGTCTAGCACCATAAAATCATATGTACCACTATATACTCCTAAAAAACATACATATCCGACTTATTTCTCACCAGAACTAAAAGCCTCACTTCAACAAAAAAAGAAACTTCATAAAAAATTCAAAGAAACTCGATCGATGATCGATTATGCAATTTTCAGTGAAACTAGAAAACAATGCAAAGATCTTTCTAAAATCTGTTATAAAGCATATATAAACTCTATCGAAAACACAGCTTTGCACTCAAATAATCTCTGGAAATTTATCAAAACACTAAACAATGACAGCACAGACTATCCACCACAAATGCATATGGATGACAAATGTGCTAACAGCACACAAGATATCGTAAATCTTTTCTCAGATTTCTTTAAAAATGTTTACGATGAGGAAACACCAGAAGAAAAAATTCCTTCATACTCATTTAAAAAAACCATACATTTAACAGACTGCTACATAACAGAAGAATCTTGCAAAAAGAAACTATGTTCCTTAGACATTAACAAATCTGCAGGCCCAGACTCCATCCCGCCAATTTTCCTAAAACATTGCTCCTCTGTATTGTCTAAACCACTAACCATTCTCTTTAACCAGCTACTATCTTCTGGACGTTTTCCTGTCTACTGGAAATCCAGCTATATTATCCCAATACTTAAAAAAGGCGATGAGACTGACATTTCAAACTATCGACCTATATGCATACAATCTGTATTACCCAAAATCTTTGAATCTCTAGTTCTTGATGAAATATATCCCACGTTAACAGAGATAATAAATGACAAACAACATGGCTTCATTAGAGGTAGATCAACTTCAACAAACTTATTACTCTTTCAAAACTATATATTGGAGTCATTTTCTAAAAACAAACAAGTTGACTGTATATATACTGATTTCTCGAAGGCTTTTGATAAAGTGTCCCACAAAATACTGATCCGAAAACTTCATGCTCTGGGAATCAGAGCAAATATGTTGAACTGGCTAAGTAGTTACTTATCAGGTAGAACTTTATTTGTAAAAATAAAATCTTTTATATCCAAACCATTTTCTGCCACTAGTGGAGTACCGCAAGGTAGTCATCTTGGCCCAATTTTATTTCTTATTTTTAAAAACGACATAGTCAACTGCTTTAAAGACGTCAAAGTGTTGCTTTTCGCTGATGACATTAAATTATATAAAGAGATAACTATCCTTAATCACTGTGAAATTCTTCAATCAAATATAGACATGCTAAAAATTTGGTGCTCACAAAACAATCTATATTTAAATGTAGAAAAATGCAAAACTTTGACCTTTTCCAGAAAAAAAACACCACTGTTTTTCGTCTATTCAATAAATAAAATAAATTTAGAAAGAGTATCGGAAATGCGGGATCTTGGCATAATAATGGATGAGAAACTAGACTTCACGGTTCACATTCAACAAACTGCAAATAAGGGTATGAAAACTTTAGGATTTGTGTTAAGAACAATTAAAAACTTTGAATCGTTACAAATCATTAAACTAATGTATACATCCCTTGTTAGAAGCCTAATAGAATATAACTCCATAGTCTGGTCGCCCTTCTATAAAATTCATATTCATACTATTGAAAGAATTCAAAGAAAATTTCTACGTTTTGTAAATTTTAAACTTAACATCCCTTTAGAGCACATAAATTATCCGTCGTTAATGAATACTTTAAATATTCCAACATTAGAAAACCGACGAAAAATAAACGACCTAACTTTTTTATTAAAATTATTAAACTCTAAATTCGACAGTTGTGAACTCCTGCAATTAATAAATCTACATGTACCTACACGAACAACTAGACAAACATTGACATTTTATATACGTACATCTCATTCGAACTATGATTTACATTCTCCAATACAACGTTTGCATAGTCTTGGTAACAAATACTTAAACAATCTGGATGTATTTGACAATAATTTGAACTTAGCAAACTTCAAACGCCATATGTGCCAACTATTTATTTCTACCTATCCCGTAAACTAATGAGAACAACAATTTTAAAAATTACCTACTTTATGTCAACTACTATATTTTATGGACTATATTTTGTTTCTTATATTTTATGTTACCTGTATTTTGTTAACGCTTATATTTTATGTAACCTATATTTTGTTTTTAACAAATATTATGTTACTTGTATTGTGTATTGTATTTTGTAAACCCATTCTTTTCACTGTAATTAAAAAAATGTACTGCATTCTATGTAAAAGCCCTATGGGCGTTTAAATAAATAAATAAATAAATAAATAAATAGTTCGCCATTATTTTAACAACATGAGAAAAAAAAAAAAAAAAAAAAAAAAAAAAAAAAAAAAAAAAAAAAAAATGCTGTCTGGATGTTTTCAACTGATTTCTATGTATTTAGGTGTTTTGAAAACTAGAAAAATACTCAAAAAATTCCAGAACGTCAGGTTTTTTTTGCAAAACGGTATACATTTATATTCAGAAATAGCTAATATATACAATAGTGAGCTCTGGCAATAAACATTTCATTGCTAAACCATTCATCCGATTGCGATGAAACTTTGGGGATATAATGTTTGCATGCCCGTGGTGGTTTCTGTATACAATAATGAGCTCTGGCATCATGAAATTACGAAAAATTAATCTATATAAATAAAAATGAATCACCGAAATGTATGTACGCGCATAACTTCCAAACGACTACACCAAATTGGATAATTCTTTTTTTGTTGTGTTCTCGCTATGGTCAGGACAAGGTTTGTATAAAACTACTGGTGACCTCTGGCGTTATGAAATTTGTATAATAAAATTGCAATAGGTGGCACGCGAGCTGTTTGAAAACTGAATGCACCGGGACTGAATGAATGGAATGCGGAAGGGGGAACTCGGGAGGAGGGTTCGCGGGACGGGGCAAGCGAGTGAGGGGAGTGGGGTGAGGGAAGGCGGTGTGGGAATGCGAGAGGGGGAAGGGGAGGCGGAAGGAGAATGGGACGAATAGGAAAGGACATGCAGGGAGAAACAATTTCTTTATTAAATGGCGTAGCAACGCATTCCGGGAACCAGCTAGTTAATTAAATAAAAATGAATCGCAGAAATGTATGTACGCGCATAACTTTTGAACGACTGCACCAAATTGGATAATTATTTTTTTTATGTTCGTTATTGTCAAGACAAGGTTCATATAAAACTACTGGTGAGCTCTGGCATTATGAAATTTGTATAAAAAAATGCAATAGGTGGCACGCGAGCTGTGAAGACTGAATGTACCGGGACTGAATGTATGGAACGTGGGAGGGGGGGGGGGGGAACTTGGGTAGGGGGTTCTAGAGAGGGGGGGAGGGGAACTAGGGATCGGGGAGGGTAACCTGAAATTTTAGGCAATAACAAAGACCCTAACTACAAACAAATCGTTAAAAGCATTTCAAGCTTTAGGTTGCCTAATGAGTTTAAAAGAACATTTTCTTCATTCCCACCTCGACTACTCTCCAGAAAATTTAGGATATTTGAGTGAAGAGCAAGGTAAACGATTTCACCAAGATATTAAGGAGATGGAAAAAAGATACCAGGGAAGATGGAGCATCTCAATGATTGCAGACTACTGTTGGACGCTTCAGAGAGACCTTCCAGATGCTTCCTACATGCGAAAATGTGCGGAGTCTCATTGGGAAAAAGAAATGTGTTTAGTACTAAGTAATCAATTTATTTTAGATAAAAAAAAAATAAGTTTTGTTACGCAATTATAAATAAATAAATTTTTTTTAGTCTTTTATCTTTTATTTTAAGATAATAACTTGTTTAACATAGATACCTACATTGTCAGAAAACGTGACTTTCTGTGACAAAATGAAAGTCATTTTCGGATTCAGCACACCTAAAAACATTAGAATTACGCAAAAAACCACAACAGCTCTCAATTTTTATTTTTTTGTAGTCCTGTGTAATTAATGATTTCAGCTTTTGTATTAACTGATTTGTTTATTTCCAATGCCTCTAAATTATTTAATCTTAAGCCTATCCCATTTTTGTGTAGGACTTTAATACCCGTATCCCGGTTAAAAGTGTGGTCTTTATTAATTAAGTGCTCTTCGAATTCTGAAAACCCTGAACTGGTTAGGCATCTTATGTGTTCCTTTACTCTAGTTTCCACATTGCGTGACGTTTGCCGAATGTAGAACGCTGGACAATCGTTGCAACTAATTTTATAAACGAAAGAAATAATAATGAAGAAAGAAGATTTAATATTAACTAGAGCAGATAAGGGTAATACAGTTATCATTATAGACATAGTAGAATATAATCATAAAATCAACGACTTCCTTAAATCTGATAACTTTGAAATTTTAAAAGTAGATCCGATTAATAAATATCAGAGAACCCTTAAAAGTACATTAAACGCATGTAAAACCCCAATATTCAAAGATCATACTTTCCACCAGGTAAAATTTTTAACAAAGAACCCAAAAATCCCCAGGTCATATGGGTTTGTCAAAATACATAAGGCTAATAGGCCCATTAGACCGGTCGTGACATGTTGTAATGCCCCTAATTATAAAATTGCTTCTATTGTTACAAAGGTAATTAAGAATACCAATATTTTTCTTCCAAAACATACAATTAAAAATTCCCATGAACTAATTAACCACTTAAAAGATATAACTCTCCCTAGCAACTGTAAACTCATTTCTTTTGATGTAGTGAATTTGTTTCCTAATATTCCGATAGCAGAATGTAAAAATATTATAAACAATTTATTCAATAGTTCTAACATACACAAAGATTTTGCTGCAGATATTATCCAACTTATCGATGTTTGCTTGAACCAAAACAGTTTTAAATATAATAATATAATGAACCGACAACGAGATGGATTAGCGATGGGGGCACCCACAAGTTCGCTTATTGCAGACATTTTTATGAATAACTTTGAAAACAATATTTTTGAACTTAAATCACCATTGTTAAAAAATATTTTACTATGGAAACGCTATGTGGACAATATTATTTGTATATGGTCTGGAACAGAGCGTCAGCTAAATTCCTTCCGATTACTCCTCAACTCCTTACATAAACAGATCCAATTCACACTAGAAATAGGTATAAATTCAACACTAAACTTTCTAGATCTGACTTTATCGATTATTGAAAATAAAATTCACTTTAATATATTTAGAAAATCCACCTTCACAGATACCGTAATCCATAATACATCTAACCACCCAATCTCCCATAAACATTCCGCATTCCACTCAATGATCCATCGATTAGTCACTACCCCTTTGTCAAATGTTAATTATACTAATGAATTAAATACAATAAATTAATAGCTCACAATAATGGATACGAAACAGACCGCATAGATAGAATCCTAGCAAAAATATTAAGATTAATATCCATAAATAAATACATTTACCCTAGTCCAATAACTTTTAACAATAATAAGCAAACAATTTTGTATATTAATAACCTGTCCTCTTCGTGTACAATTAAATTCCTACCAGAAATTAAACCGGAATTTTATACAAATAACAACCTAGAATTTTTTTCTAATTAATGCCAAGGACAAAGAGGATATACTAAGCCACTCGGGTGTTTATAAAATTAGTTGCAACGATTGTCCAGCGTTCTACATTGGGCAAACGTCACGCAATGTGGAAACTAGAGTAAAGGAACACATAAGATGCATAACCAGTTCAGGGTTTTCAGAATTTGCAGAGCACTTAATTAATAAAGATCACACTTTTAACCGGGATACGGGTATTAAAGTCCTACACAAAAATGGGATAGGCTTAAGATTAAATAATTTAGAGGCATTGGAAATAAAAAAAAATCAGTTGATACAAAGGCTGAAATCATAAATAACCAACTAAATTTAACATTCAGAGCTATTTTAAGTATGTTTCCCGTTATCCCACTCGCCCCTCCCCCACTTCCCCCTCACAACTGACGCACTGTCCGACTCTAATTTACTGTCTCTTTCTTTCACAATTTGTATATATATATATGTGTATTTTCCTGTATTTGTCAGTATTTTTTATATTCAGTCCTGATGATGGTACGGAGGTACCGAAACCGGTAGACGGAAAAAAATAACAATAATTGTCAGCCTGAAAAACTCATTTTACATTGAAAAATCTTCCGAGAAAATATACTTGCCGCCAATGGGACTTGAACCCGTGTCCTTCTGATTGCAGGATGCTCTGACCACTGAGCTATGGCGGCTTATCTAATACCCGCCAAATAATTCAATATATACTGGTGTTTCATTCAACAATTACTGATTATTACATTTTTCCACCTGAAAACAACCGACTTTATTTTTTATTATTGCTTATAATAATTATTGTTACCCTTTGTGCTATGCATAAAAATCTTAAATGTTAGTTTATAAATAAAAAAAATAATAATTTGTATTTTATTTATTGCTGCAGAATAATCCAGTATTAACAAAAACAACTATGCTCTTATGAAATTATCAATATTTTATTAAATGGATTCACACTCAATATTTATAAAAAATCTCAATCAATATTTATATATGTATCATTACTTCGTAAATAATATTTTATTCATGGGATTTGGCAGGTCAAATTCATTCAAAAGTCCAAGGTTGTTGGTTAAAACTGCATTCTGACATTGTCCAGAGGAATGGTATTAAGATTGCATAATTATAATTAAAAAAAAAACCAATGAAAAACTTTACATACCGCCGACCGATGCATTAAGGCCAAGGTTTTGGGAGGAGTACGAAGTTAATATAATTTTAATAATTACTAATTATTTGTCAATTTGTTCTGAATCTGCATTTATTGCAATTTATTTATTATTTATTTATATTTATTTATAAAATACATTGAGTGTACGTAGACAATTCTCCGATGCGATGTTGCTGTATAGAATAATAAATAACATACATAACTGACTTGTCCTGATTATTGAACAGAATAGATTTGAAAGTACCTACACGGCACACACGCCTGTTTAATATTTTTAAAGAAAAACGCTGTAAAAAAAATTCAATCCAAAATGTTTGCCTTGTAAGACAGTGTTCAACATATAATGACATTCTCTCTGATATAGATATCTTCAATTGTGACGAAAATAATTAAATAACTCTATAAAAAATGTGCATTAAAAATGTATTAAATGAGTACAAAACTGCAAATATGTAATGATATATTATGTAATGACATAAATTATGTACTACCTACCTCCTGTTATAATATCTTTTAGTTGTACGATTTATTTTTATTTTTTTTTTTTAGCAAAATTTTTTGATACCCGGAAATAGGTAGGTACAAATATAATAACATAAAATATAAGAGAGTAACACAAAAGATCCCACAAAGGCGAAGCCTGTGCGTGGGTATTATATTATGTGGATATTAAACAGTGGTGGTTAAAATAGAATTTAATATATATATATATATACCGTTTAATTTCTAGATACACAATATAATAGTACAATGAGGAAATCTATAATTGATTTCTCAGTTAGGTAAATTATAAATATATATATAATCAAATTATAAACTGTTGATTTCCTCAAAAAAAATATAAAAAATAAAACACTACATACAAATGGTATCTACAAATCACCATATTATACACCTACAACACATCTCGAACGTCCGAAAACAGATTAGTATATAACAAAATGGCAAAGGAAAGCAAGAGGATCATAAACAGGTCAAAATTCTGCAGATCAGCAGAAAGCTGGCTGCCTGCCCGCACGGCAGCAGAGCGTTCTGGTCGCAATTTCTGCAAACCCAGCCTGCCACCTCTTACCAGACCTGACGGCTCTCTAGCAAATACCGCCGCCGAAAAGGCTAAATTATTAGGCAAAATGTTCACGGAAAACTCGACCCTCGATGATCAAGGTGCTACCCCGCCGTCGGTTCCTCATTGCGGTTTTCATATGAAAAAGCTGAGGATCCGGCATCGAGATGTACTCTAAGTCGTACGAGGGCTTGATATTAATAAAGCTAGTGGGCCTGACGGAATACCTGCCCTGGTATTGCAGAGGTGCGCTGCAGAAATGGATCCAGTTTTGACGAAGCTTTTCAAAATGTCCCTGAAGTCCTCTGGTTGGAAAAAAGCAATCATTCACCCTATTCCAAAGAAGGGTGACCGCTCCAACCCAGCCAACTACGGCCCCATAGCGATCACATCAGTTCTGTCTAAGGTGATGGAACGTGTGATCAACGACAAAGTGCTCACATACCTCGAGAAGAACAAAATTATTAACGGTGATCTTCTCGCGTGTTTAGGGGTGGTGTCTGGAACGTTTCGGTTAGACCCAAACGGTTGCACTGGATATTTCCAAGGCCTTTGACCGGGTTTGGCACCGATGGCTTGTCAACAAACTGCCTTCTTAGGGACTTCCCGCCTCCTTGTGTACGTGGATTGCCGACTTTTTGAGGGAGAGTTGCTGACGGTTTCACCTCTTCCTCGCATTCGATAAATGCTGGCGTCTCACAGGGATCGGTTCTGTCACCGACTTTGTTTCTGTTGCACATCAATGACCTCTTGTCATGTGCACCGATTCATTGTTACGCGGATGATAGTACAGTCCATGATAGCTTTTTGTTTGACAAACCCCCAAAGGGCACACACACTCCAATAGCTCGGAGTGCTTTGAAGCAAAGAATGGACGGTTACCTCAAGAGTGTTTTCTCTTGGGGTAAGAATAACCTCGTCGAATTTAATGTTTCAAAGACCCAATCATATTTGATAACGTCTAAAAGGGATCGAAATGAAAATCTAGTCTCCTTCAACGGAAGCAATCTTCCGAACAGGACCTCCATCGATATGCTTGGTGTAACTCTAAGTGACCAACTCGGGTACGGGGGCTCCATCGAAACCAGAGTTAAGTTAGCCTCTCAGAAACTGGGCGTACTGTACAGGGCTCGCAGATACTTTAATAGTACACAACTGCTAACCCTGTACAAATCGCAAGTGCGCCCCACGGTTGAATTTGGCAGGCGCCTCTGGTCTGGAGCTCCAAAATACCTAAAAAAAAACCCTTGACTCTGTGCAGAAATGGGCGGTCCGTTTGACAGATTCTCCCATTTTAACATACGAACTGCAATCTTTAGAGCACAGGCGTCAGGTGGGAATGTTGTCCTTGTTCTACCGGTATTACAATGGAAGATGCTCCTAGGAACTAGCGTCATTGATCCCCTCGGCACCGTTGCATAGTCAGGAAACACGCCAAACACGCGCCCAACATTTGTACACGGTTGACATTAGTCACCTGAGAACGGGGCGTTACTATGTATGACTCGTTCTTGAGTTCAACGGCTCGGCTGTGGAACGATTTGCCGGCCTCTGTGTTTCCTCCCTCCTACAACATGGGTCTCTTCAAGACCCGTGTTCACTCCTTCCTTTCCTCAAAAAGACCCTCCACAGAGCATCTTCAAAGATGACATAGGCCCTGAGGGAAGTTATTTTCCTCAGGGCCTCCTGTGTGGAGTTAATGTAAAAAAAAAAAAATATATATATATATATATATATATATATATATATATATTAGGCGGCTACCTATTGCATGGTGACCTATTTAATATAGTTACTTTGTGAAGTTTGGTGTAAACATGTGGGTTAAACACATAATCATGTAAATCAACATGCTTAAAATTGGAAAAATTATAATGCTAATTGAATAAATTATAATAGAAAATAGAAACGAGAAAAAGCATTAGATCACATACATATTTTTTCTAGTTTTATATGTGTGCATGCATCCATACGTGTGTAAAAACATGCACACACGTACATACATACACACATACATACAAATTCACACATATATAAACAATAAATACACATCTATCTGAGTACGAGAAACAGGCTACTAGCACTATCACAATCACAAAATCAAAAAGTCGTCAAGCGCCTTCCTGAAAGTGTGATGTCTGGTTATTGACTTTTTCAAATATTAAATTATTGAAGATTTTAGGAGCAAACTGTAAGTTAAACTGTGACTGGGCCATTGAGGTTTTGGTAACTAATATTATATAATTTAATTGGTTGGAATGTGTTGAATTATAGTTTAATTTAAATATATTTATTTTTATAAATTTCAATTTAAAATAGGAGAAATTGTGTTTGACATATAAGTATTTTATAATAAGTATTTTGAAGTCTTTAAGTAAGAATGCATTACGATTAAGTAAGTATTAAAGTACTTGTGCATAGAATATAACTCCATAGTCTGGTCGCCCTTCTACAAAACTCATATTCATACTATTGAAAGAATTGAAAAAAAATTTCAACGTTTTGTGAATTTTAAACTTAATATCCCTTTAGAGCACATAAATTATCCGTCGTTAATGAATACTTTAAATATTTCAACATTAGAAAACAGACGAAAAATAAACCACCTAACCTTTTTATTAAAATTATTAAACTCTAAATTCAACAGTTGTAAACTTCTGCAATTAATAAATCTACACGTACCTACACGAACAACTAGACAAACATTGACATTTTATATGTATACGTACATCTCATTCGAACTATGATTTACATTCTCCAATACAACTTTTACATAGTCTTGGTAACAAATACTTAAACAATATGGATGTATTTGACAATAATTTGAACTTAGCAAACATCAAACGCCATATGTGCCAACGATGTATACCTATCACATAAACTTATGTGAACAATAATAGGCCACTTGCATCACTTTTTTTTTTAAATTCCGGTTTAGACAAATATTCTAAGGCATTCTGTATTTTTTTTTTTAATCGTATTTTTGAAAACCTGGGGATTTTTTGAAAATTTCAATCCGGAAAATCAGACCAATTTTTATAAAACGGAAAGACGGGACATAATTTTATAGGAGCGAAAAACGATAATTACATCGAAACGAAAATCATTTTAAAAAAATAACGTTTTCCACACGAATGGCACAGGAGAATAACGAGGCATACCAAAAATATTACATCTCATAAATATTATTTTCCTTGATCCATCTTATTGATCATAAATCATTATAATGTACAACGTATATATTACTAAATTCAATGTAATATACTTCTACTTGTAAATTATAATAATAATAAGAATATTATAAAATTTGATTTTGTTAAAATCAGCACCATAACAATTATACCTCTAAAACACGCACCGACTTCTAAAATGTACGGGGTTCTCTTCAGAACACCTGTCAAAAAGTCAAACCAAATGATTAGTTCGCAGAGAACAAACAATAAATCTAGTGAACGAATTAAAAAATTCGCCTGAAATCAAAGTGATGCCATATAAAAAAAATAAATCAGTGTGGAATTTTACAAAATTAATAGGAATATTTTCGGAGACGGGACATTTTCATGTAGTGACGTCACGAGCCCAAATAATGGATTTATTTATTTAAAAATAAAAAAAAACTGTACATTTCAAAAAATTTTGACTAACATTTTCGCAATCTTAATAAAAAGATCTATCCACACGATTTTTTTCCAAAGTCGTTATGAATTCAATGCAAGTGGCCTATTTTAAACATTACCTACTTTATGTCAACTCCTATATTTTATGGACTATATTTTGTTTCTTATATTTTATGTTACCTGTATTTTGTTAACGCTTATGTTTTATGCAACCTATATTTTGTTTTTAACATATATTATGTTACTTGTATTTTGTAAACCCATTCTTTTCACTGTAATAAAAAAATGTACTGCATTCTATGTAAAAGCCCTACGGGCGTTCAAATAAATAAATTCTCCTCCAAGTGAAGGAGTAGATCGTTGTTCTAGTTTGAATGGGATATATTACTATACCGGCAATTAATATTAAAGATTTCTTAGTTTTTTCATCCTTTTCGTGTTTAAAAAAAAAATTATATAAAATTCTATTATCTCTTGGATTAGTATAATCTATTTAATTTAAGTAAATTTTAATATTGTTTGTAAAATTTAAAACAATATTCATCGAGTTGAAGCATAAGATCAGCATTTCACATATTTTTTGGTTTGCCTTGAAAATTTGTTTTTTTTATTAACATTTTTTTACCAATTTGGAAATGAATCTGGTTTTAGCATTTTGACATTATTAAATTTATAGACCTTTTAATATATCACACCTGTAAGATTCTGCCGATGCAAAGTTGATGCTAAGTTTCGTCCTTTACAATAAATATAATATTTTATAGGTCTGGTTAGAGTAATATTCTTTGTGGAATCAAATAAACAATATTTTAATTAAACAAGACTTGGCAATCCTTGTACAAATTGAAAATTTATTTTAATGAATTCTATGTTAGATTTTCACGTTTTCTAAAATGTTGCAAAAATGAGGGAAATCCTTGAAAATAATTTATTAGACTATAAAATCTTTGATTTATTGATGTCCGAAAGATTTTTACACGAATTAGGTAAAATTACAGATTTTCAATGTCATAATCTTTTTTTTATTTGAATACCTCACAAGAGTTCCAGCTGCTCCCATCTGGAGCCGGACTATGGAATCCGCAATTGGGGTATGTTTTCAGGCTGAAAGTAGTGAGGAGGGGAAGGAGATAGGAAAAGGAAGGTGGGAAGTACCTGGCTATTCAGATCTGGTCACCGAATACGGTTAAAGCCATTTCAAGCAACTTTTCAATCCTGAATGGTGGTCTTACAACAAGCCGCAAATGTACTATTCATTATTTTAAAATGAATTAATTGTGAAATAGCACAAATTAATCAAATAAAATTTATTTGCCCACGCCGGGATTCGATCCCGTGATCTACGGATTGTGAATCAAGAATCTTACCCCTCGACCACGGTAAAGTTGTTGCTGTGTTATCGTAAAACTATTGAAGTTTTCAATATTTATTCCACTGCAGTTTTTAAAAAGTCCTAAAGCTTGAGAATCAGGTACAAAAAGATTATTTAAAACTATAACTCGAGAATGGTTGGACCGATTTTTATGATCTTTAATTTGTTGGATTTGTCTCCGCCCCGAATAGCAGAATAGCTATTAAAACATCGGAAAAAATCACGAAAAATAATTATGAAGAAATTTTTTTTTCCTTTTCACAGATTAAATAACAGGGGAAAGGGTTGAAGGACGGGGGAGGGATGTTTGTGGGGGAAGTTTATTGTAATTAGGGATTACAATATCATTAGCAGGGAAAGACCGGTGAAGTGGGAAAATATTCAAAACAGCGTTCATATTTTTTTTGCCTATTATTATTACACCTGTTTTGGTATTTAGATTTTTCTTATTTCTAATATTCCAAAACTATTTATCTGCGATGCCATGTCGATGAAATGTATGATCATTTTTTAATAAATGATCTGCGAATTCAGATATTGCCATTTAAAGCCCTAAGATATTCTTTTACTCTTACCTCAAACTAACAGAAATTTTCCTGTTTCACCCGAAAGCATTAAAAAATAATACATATCGCCTACGTTAGCCCTCGAAACAAAATTTAATAAGTAACAGGGTGTGCTGAAGTAGACATTTTCTTCGATAATTTACACGAATTGAACAAAAAATATTCTGCTTTTGCTGAAAAACATTTTTCGAAATAATTATGTGTCTCACTTTAATATAAATCGAGAAATTTTAATAAATTTAAAAAGAAATTTTTTAAATTACTAAGCAACATTGCGAAACACTTTGGGAGGCGGGTAAGGGTACTGCCGCCCTGGAAACCATTTAATGTTTAATCAACACCTCTGCCGTGGGCCACTCCAAGTGGTTCGCTACGTTTGGTGACTTAGCAGGGGTGCCCGGGTTCACGGGGTGTGGTTTGTATTACTAACATTTTTATATATATATATTTTTTTACTTTGATATATATCTAGCTGGTCCCCGTATAATTAAATATATATATGAAAATTAACTATTATTGATAAATAATTAATCATAGTAATACACACCTTTAGATAAGAATAGTTAAAGCTTAGAATTGCGCATAATACTCTCGATGTTATATTTAAAAAAATGAAAGTGATTCAATTATTTATTCATTTCGAAAGTCATCGGCGTCATCAAATTCCGTAACAACGGATTTCAAACAAAAAAATCTTTCAAAACATTCACTATGTAAAAAATCTGACCGAAATGCAACAAATTATGATGCCGATCTTAGAGAGATTATTTTGACAGTTCCAGTTTTATATATTGTGCATAATATTGCATTAATACCGAGTTAATACTTCCAGTTTTGATGCACCCATAAAATCATCACTTTCTAAACAGTATTCCTAATGTAATCCAATAATCCTTTGCCGTACACGAAAGCGTGTAAATTATAAGTTTAAAATTTACTGATATATTTTATGATAATCTCTTAGGTAACCAATTTTCGTGGAGTGGTTTGGATGGAACTTTTATCGGGTCCAATTCCTTGTAGATGTATCTATGATCATTAGGGCTGTGCAATTGTGGCTGGTAAAGTTGATGATTACAGGGTAAACAACAAAACAATTAATTTTCAATATTTAAAACCGAGACGCAATATGTGCTAAGTGAAATAATAAAAAAAACTGATTTCCGGAAATTACTATTAATTACGGGTTAAAAAAGGTTTCCAGAAACCAGCTGATAGCAGCCTTGAAGGTATTTAATTTAATTTTATCAATAAATTATTTATAAGGTAACTAGCAGACCCGGCCACCGGTTGCTGTGGCTAATGAACACAACGCTACGCCATTACCCAACCTTTATAACCAACGCCATCTGTTAAATCAAATTCACACCGCCCGCTTGCCAGAACGCTGCCCACTGCCCGCTACCCGCTTGCCAGCCCGCTAGCTTTGTATATATATATCAATCAATTTACACAAAACCTTGACAAATTATATTCTTGAGGTTAAACTTAACGTATACTATAATCTACGCATTCATAGATGGCGTCAATTAAACTATTTTAGGTTTTTAATACTTTTTGCACATTAACCTCTAAAATATTGAGGTGAATTAATTGTTTGCACCCGTTTAATTAATTGTTTGCACATTTAATATGAATATAAATCAATAGTTTTATCCATAAACAAACCCAAATCTTTCAAGAAAGGCTGAAAAATTAAATTTTGTATCGGTGACTCAATCCAATATTGCATTTTTCAGCCCTTCTAAAAGATTGGGGTTTTTTTATGGATAAAACTATTTATTTACATACATATTACTTATGTACTGGCGCAAACAATTAATTCACCTCAATATTTGAAGCAAAACTTGCAAAAAGCATTAAAAACCTAAAATAATTTAATTGGCGCCATCTGTGAATGCGTAGATTAAAACGTCCGTTACGTTTAACCTTAAAAACCATCCTCATGAATCACTCTATTGGTGAAAACCGTATGAAAATCTGTTGGGTAGTTTAAAAGATCTAAGCACGCAGACAGCATGAGCAACTTCATTTTATACTCTATGTACATAAACAAAGATAAAGATTTTACACTGTAAAATGGTTATATATACGATTAATTTTTTTATATTTTATTTAATAATATTTGGCTACATTGCGCCGTTTTCATGGAAAATCACCCCAAGGACGTTGATAATACAAAATAAGTTCCATTAATTATCTTATTTAACATAATTTAGGTACTTACCTATAATTTATACACACAACCTTGTTAAGTGTGACCTTAGAACAGGGTACCACAGTAAAGTTGGAACCAGCGACCTTCTGATTCTGATCACAGAGGTTATTATTACCTAAGTTTAGTTTGAAATGGCCTTGAACGCCGAAACATCTGTCACAATAGTAATATTTAAAATAATCTTCTAACTAAACAAAAATAATTCTTTCACTTTTCATTACTGATTATTCAAACGAGTAACCGCCCAACCCCTCACCTCGCCCCTACCTGTCAAAAACCTATCGATTTCTTATGTTTTAAGTCGAAAAAAAAGTCATAAATGTCACCGGAGACCAAAATTTCATTTACAATTATAAAAAAAACATGTATTGATGTGTATTTCAGTAGAGATTGAGAAAAATATGTTTGTGTCCTTATTTCCTATTAAATGAATTAATGAGGGCCTGTTTTGATTGCCTCGCCGATTGACAATTTGACGATGTCCGTGGTTCCGAGGTAACACTCTCGACTCAAAATCCGAAGGTCGCGGGTCCGAACCCGGCGTGCGCAAATAAATTTTATTAGATTACTTTGTGGCATTTCACGATTTATTAATTAAAAATAATATATAGTACTAGCTTTTTCCCGCGACTTCGCTCGCATTAGGGGAGTTCCTACTGCACCCTCACCTCCTCCTCCCCACTCCCCACCTCCTTTTCCCTCCCCCCTTACCCCTCCTCCCCCATCTCCCTCCACCTCTCACACCCTCCCTTCCCCTTAAATCCTTCCCCCATCCACCCACCCCCTTCCCATTCATGCGTTTATTTAAAGTACTCCCCTAATAATTTGAATCGAATAAAGAATTGTAGATATCTTACTAATCGTGCCACCTGTTGCAATTTTTTAATACAAATTTCGTAATGCCAGAGCTCTGAAATATAGGTTGTATATTATTCTGATGTATGAGCTATATTATTTTTAAGTTTTATTAAAATCCATTCAGTAGATTTTGCATGAAAGAGTAACAAACATACATCCACTCATACATTCATACAAACTTTCGCCGTTATAATATAAGTAGGATATTTGCGGCACGTTCAAGAGTGGAAGGTACTCTCTTTGGTTACCAGATCTGAATAGACGGGCACTTTCCCACCTTCCTCTTTCTCATGTTTTTCCCCTCCCCACTAACTTCAGCCTCACAACATACTCCAATTGGGGATGCCATAGTCTCACTGGCTCCGGACGGGAGCAGTTGGAGACTCTTGTGCGGTATTCAAATTTAAAAAAAATTAATGTTACCTTTTATTTCTGAAAATTTCGCAGAACTAACAAAACCCTTAGAAAAAAAATTTAAAGATCAAAATTATTTATGATTTTGAAATATTTCAACCATATCGCCTTGGTGACCCGGTATTATTATTTCCTACATATAACCTGATAATCATTTATTTGATTCTCAGAATTAAATTATGGCTACATCAGATTAGAATAAAATATAAATCGCTAATTATTTTAGCAAGATTATTCATTAAAAATGTCAACCGCCGTAAGCTGGTGAAAAAATTTGTAAAAAAAGTGCTTTTATCCTTATTAACTTATTATTTATTTTATCTCAAAACAAAATCGACAAAAATATTTATAATTTTATGTGGCATACCTTGCTTGAGGAACAAGATTGCAATATGTTAAACACTAAAATTAAAGATAATTTTCAGGATTTGTATAAACAGAGTAAAATCGTTATGTATTATAAACCCAAAAAAGACCCCTCGCAATGAAATCTTGGATAACTTCTGATGTATTAGAAAATATTAAAAAAAATTCACTGTACAGAAGGTGGAAAAATTCTCCTGCAAATAAATTCTTTGAACTAGAATATAAAACTTTCAGAAATAAGGTTACAAAAGAAATCATTAAATGTAAGGCTACCTTTTTTAACAATAAATTTAAAAATTATTTCGGAGATACAAAAAAAAACTTGGGATGAAGTAAATAAATTATTAGGACGCAAGTCTAAAAGTAGTTGTGACGAAATAATCTCAAAATATATGTTAAAACGCATAATGAAGAAACTGTAGCAAATAATTTTGTTGAATATTTTACGAGCAGTGTTAGCTCTATGATACATAAATGCGATTATATAGCATCTACCGTCAGACCAACAGAATTGCAACATAGTATGTACCTACCAAGAGCTACCTACGAAGAAATAAATATTATTGTCAGCAAACTAAACAATTCAAAGTCACCAGGAATTGACAACATTCGAATGTTTGACATTAAGAAATATATTAATATTTTAGGGCCTGTCATAACTCATTTTATCAATATAATTTTAGCACAAGCTGTGATTCCAGATTCCAGATGAACTTAAAAATAGCATCATTAGACCAATTTAAAAGGCGGCAAACATACAGATGTACTAAATTATAGGCCGATTACCATTTTTCCAGCCCCAGAAAAAATATTTGAAAAATACATTTCAATAAATACAATTCTGCTTGCTAGATCCCAGCCAGTATGGTTTTCAAAAGAAAAAAAGTACGGAAATGTTGCTTCAGGAATTTTCAAATCACGTAAATCATGAATTAAATTTAAAAAAAACATGAGTTTTTTTTTTTACATTAACTCCACACAGGAGGCCCTGAGGAAAATAATTTCCCTCAGGGCCTATGTCATCTGGGATGCTGTGTGGAGGGTCTTTTTGAGGAGAGGAAGGAATGAACATTGGTCTTGAAGAGACCCATGTTGTAGGAAGGAGGAAACACAGAGGCCGGCAAATCATTCCACAGCCGAGCTGTTGAATACAAGAACGAGTCGAAGAAACGACCCGTTCTCATGTGATAAATGTCAACCGTGTACAAATGTTGGGCACGCGTTTGGCGTGTTTCCCGACTATGCACCGGTGCCGAAGGGATCAATGATGCTAGTTAAGATGGGAGAATCTATTAAACGGACCGCCCGTTTCTGCACAGAGTCGAGGGTATTTTTCAGGTATTTTGGAGCTGCAGACCAGAGGTGGCTGCCAAATTCAACCGTGGGGCGCACTTGTGATTTGTACAGGGTTAGCAGTTGTGTACTATTAAAGTATCTGCGGGCCCTGTACAGTACGCCCAGTTTTTGGGAGGCTAACTTTACTCTGGCTTCGATGGAGCCCCCATACCTGAGCTGGTCACTTAGGGTTACACCAAGCATATCAATGGAGGGCCTGTTCGGAAGACTCACAATCCGAAGGTCGCGGGTTCGAACCCGGCATGCGCAAATAAATTTTATTTGATTAATTTGTGTTATTTCACAATTAATTCATTTAAAATAATATATAGTATATTTGCGGCATGTTCCAGAGTGGAAGATACTATCAGTATCGCCCTGGTGTAAGACCACCATTCAGAATTGAAACGTTGCTTGAAAATGGCCTTAGCCGTGTTTAGTGACCAGATCTGAATAGCCAGGTACTTCCCAACCTTCCTCTTCCCCACCTCCTTCCCCTCCCCAATATCTTCAGCCTCACAACATACCCCAATTGGGGATGCCATAGTCTCACTGGCTCCAGACGGGAGCAGTTGAGATTCTTGTGCGGTATTCACTGTAAAAAAAAAAAAAAAAAACCTGTCAGAGGATTATTGTTTTACAATATTGTAAGTCAGTATCTTATATTGTCTGATTCCTTGTATAGGGAAAGAGTTTTCCACAAGTTTAATACAAGATTCACTCAAAATGAAGGATTGGTGGTTCCTAAATGTAAGAATAAATACGGTGAAAGAACCCTAAACTATATTGTAGCGAGAATATTTAATAAACTACCAATGGCAATTAAAAATATAAACGTTTTCACAGCTAAAGTCAAATATAATCTAAGGAAATGGCTATTAGATGCTGAAGATTTATATTGATGCCCTACCGAAGACCTTGTTTTCCTAATTGGAATAATTTACATTCACAATTTATATTACCTTATGTGTGTTAAACTATAGATGTACTTATTGAGTAAATTCATTTGTTCATAATAAATTCATTTGTACTTGTGTTATATAAGGCTTATGCTACTTTTTACATATTTATATTTATACTTCTCTGTAATTTAACCACCTTATTTTTATTGTTAAACTTATCATAAACATTATACATACTAGTGATGCAACGGAAGTGTCTTAACGGAAGCAGAAACGGAAACAGTTGTCAAAAGTAAATCATTGCGGAAGCGGAAGCGTAACCGGAAGTTTTTTTTTTTTTACATGAAAACCGCACATGAGTCCCAACTGCTCCCGTCTGGAGCCAGTGGGACTATGGCATCCCCAATTGGGGTATGTTGTGAGGCTGAAGGTAGTGGGGAGGGGAAGGAGATAGGGAAGAGGAAGGTGGGGAAGTTCCTGGCTATTCAGATCTGGTCACCAAACACGGCAGAAGCCATTTCAAGCAACGTTTCAATTCTGAATAGTGGTCTTACACCAGGGCGATACTGAGAGTATCTTCCACTCTGGAACGTGCCGCAAATATACTATATATTATTTTAAATGAATAAATTGTTTAATACACAAATTAATCAAATAAAATTTATTTTCCAGGCCGCGATTCGATCCCGCGACCTTCGGAATGCTAGTCAAACACCTTACCGTTGCACTACGCTGGCCGGAAATGTTAATAATATGAAGAAAAAGCACAATTTAAATTTTTAAGATTTGTTTAAATAAATTTGTATTCTACCCTACGGCAGAGTTTGTGGTCCTGGGGGACTTCAATGTTCATAACGAACCTTGGTTGAAGTTCTCAGGATCAACAGACTCGGCTGGACGCCAAGCGGAATCCTTTGCCCTTTGCTACGGATTGGAGCAATTGGTTCAGGAGCCTACAAAGGTTCCTGATGTCCAGACTCACCGTTCCAATCTGTTAGACCTATTTTTAACTACTGTGCCACACGGTTACAGGATTGAAGTCACAGCGCCTTTAGGATCGTCCGACCACTGCCTGGTGACGACATCAATCCCTGTAAACTTCAGACCACCAAACGAGAGGCTGAAGAGAAAAGTGTGTCACTATAGGTCAGCAGATTGGTTCGGTCTGCGGGCACATTTTTATGCTTTTCCGCGGTCAACTGTCTGTTTTCGGGCTTCGGATTCCTCAAGATGTGCCCAGGAAATTGGTGAAGTCATCACATCCGCGATGGATGGCTTCATCCAATCTACTGTTAAGGAAACTGGTGTAGGCTCAAAGCCGTGGTTCAGTCGACAATGCGCTGAAGCAGTGCGACGAAAAAACGCGGCTTACCGAGCCAACAACACATCTAGAACATCCGAAGACAGAACAGCTTACAACAAAATGGCAAAGAAAACCAGGAGGATCATAAATAAGTTAAAATTCGAGCACGACCAGCAGATCAGCAGAAAGCTGACTGCATGCCCGCATGGCAGCAGGCAATTCTGGTCGCTTGCGGGCTCAATAGGTCACAATTTCTGCAAATCCAGTCTGCCACCTCTTACCAGACCTGACGGCTCACTAGCAAACACCGCCACCGAAAAGGCTAACTTACTAGGTAAAATGTTTGCGGATAACTCAACCCTCGATGACCAAGGTGCTGTCCCGACGTCGGTTCCTCACTGCGGTTTTCGTATGAAAAAGCTGAGGATCCGGCATCGGGAAGTACTCCATGTTTTACGAGGGCTTGATGTTAATAAAGCTAGTGGGCCTGACGGAATACCTGCCCTGGTACTGCAGAGGTGCGCTGCAGAAATAGCTCCAATTTTGACGAAGCTTTTTAAAATGACCCTGAAGACTGGCTCTGTGCCCTCTGGTTGGAAAAAAGCGGTTATCCATCCTATTCCAAAGAAGGGTGACCGCTCCAACCCGGCCAACTACCACCCCATAGCGATCACATCAGTTCTGTCTAAGGTGATGGAACGTGTGATCAACGACAAACTGCTCACATACCTCGAGAAGATCAAAATTATTAACGACCGTCAATACGGATTCCGGCGGAACCGCTCGTGCGGTGATCTTCTCGCGTATGTGACGCATGTTTGGGGGCGATACCTGGAACGTTTCGGTGAGACCCAAACGGTTGCACTGGACATCTCCAAGGCCTTTCACCGGGTTTGGCACCGAGGACTTGTCAACAAACTGCATTCTTACGGACTTTCCGCATCCTTGTGTACGTGGATTGCTGACTTCTTGAGGGAGAGGTCGATTCAGACGGTAGTCGATGGTTTCACCTCTTCCTCACACTCGATAAATGCTGGCGTTCCGCAGGGATCGGTTCTGTCTCCGACTTTGTTTTTGTTGCACATCAACGACCTTTTGTCATGTGCACCAATTCACTGTTATGCGGATGACAGTACAGTTCATGATAGCTTTTTGTTTGACAAGCCCCCAAAGGGCTCACAAACTCCAACAGCTCGTAGGGCTTTGAAGCAAAGAATGGACGGTTACCTCTAGAGTGTTTTCTCTTGGGATAAAAATAATCTCGTTGAATTTAATGTTTCAAAGACCCAATCTTGTCTGATTACGTCTAAAAGGGATCGAAATGAAAATCTAGTCTCCTTCAACGGAAGCAATCTTCCGAACAGGCCCTCCATTGATATGCTTGGTGTAACCCTAAGTGACCAGCTCAGGTACGGGGGCTCCATCGAAGCCAGAGTAAAGTTAGCGTCCTAAAAACTGGGCGTACTGTACAGGGCCCGCAGATACGTTAATAGTACACAACTGCTAACCCTGTACAAATCACAAGTGCGCCCCACGGTTGAATTTGGCAGCCACCTCTGGTATGGAGCTCCAAAATACCTGAAAAATTCCCTCGACTCTGTGCAGAAACGGGCGGTCCGTTTGATAGATTCTCCCATCTTAACAGACGGATTGCAATCTTTAGAGCACAGGCGTCGGGTGGGAATGCTATCCTTGTTCTACCGGTATTACAATGGAAGATGCTCCGAGGAACTAGCATCATTGATCCCTTCGGCACCGGTGCTAGTCGGGAAACACGCCAAACGCGTGCCCAACATTTGTACACGGTTGACATTTGTCACATGAGAACGGGTCGTTTCTTCGACTCGTTCTTGTGTTCAACAGCTCGGCTATTGAATGATTTGCCGGCCTCTGTGTTTCCTCCTTCCTACAACATGGGTCTCTTCAAGACCAATGTTCATTCCTTCCTCTCCTCAAAAAGACCCTCCACACAGCATCCCAGATGACATAGGCCCTGAGAGAAATTATTTTCCTCAGGGCCTCCTGTGTGGAGTTAATGTAAAAAAAAAAATGTATGTAATTAATCCACTAGTCTTAAGTCAACTATCGTAAGTCTTAGTCATAAGTCACTAGCTATAAGTCTTAGATTAAGCCACTAGTTACAAGTCTTAGATATAAGTCAGTTATAATTACAAATCTTAGTTATACCAATTTTTTTACATATTTACTTGTACTGTATAGCGCCCTTGAGGTGATTTCTCACAAAAACGGCGCTATATAAATTAGCCAAATATTATTATTATTATTATAAGAAAAAAACAACAGAAGATTTACGCGCTTACGCTAAACGCCACGAAGCGTGGTGATGCGCAGAATGAAATAATATAAACAAACGAACTCGTTGCGACACGTTTGTGTACCGCCCCCTGTCAAGTCGTCCACGCGCTCCCCACCCCACGCTCCTCGCTGTATTCTTCGTTTAGAGTTCTGTTATAAAGTTTGCGGAACCAGAAACGGAAGTGAAAAAACTTGCGGAACTTCTGCAGAAGCGGAAACGGAAGCAGAGTTCTGTTGCAACACTAATACATACCTAGATACTGTTTACCATGTTATTGCAAAAAAGTTGTCATTATGTACCTGCTGACAAACTACATGAGTAGTTTAGCAGGCTTATATGTTAACAAATAATAAAAAATAAAAAAAACAGTGTTTAATTTTTTTAATTCCATTTTTTGGGCGAAGATATTTGATGACTTCGGCGAATTCAAACAAGGTGGTTTTCTGGTATTTTGACATCAAACTAGGGTTAAAATTTAAGTTCGGATACACCTGATTGACATTAGTAGTTAAATTAGTGGTTCTGTGCTTAGTAGACATCTATATTTTTATATAAAAACAAAATATGCTTGCTTATATGTTTGTTTGTATGTTTCTTAGGCTTTGCTAAACCATTCATCCGAAACTTTGGCGATTTTGCTGGCGATGGTTTCTATATACAATAGTGACTAGTGACCTCTGGCGTCATGAAATTATGCGTTGCTAAACCGTTCATCCGATTGCGATGAAACTTTCGGGATTATATGTGCTCGTGCTCGCGATGGTTTGTATTTACAATAATGAGCTCTGGCGATATGGAAATATGTGTTGTTAAAACTTTCAGCAGATTGCAATGAAATTTTGGGGATTTGATGTGCGCATGCCCGCGATGATTTATATACACAATAGTGAGCTCTGGCGGCATGAAATTATGCGTTGATAAACCGTACATCTAATTGCGATTAAACTTTGGTGATTTGATGCGCGCGTGCCCGCAACGATTTCTATTTATAATAGTGAGCTCTGGCGTCATGAAAACATACGTTGCTAAAACATTCATTCGATTGCGATGAAAGATTGGGGATTTGATGTACGTGTGCCCGCGATGGTTTCTATTAGTAATAGTGAGCTCTGGAGTCATGAAAATATGCTTTGCTAAACCATTCATCTGATTGCGATGGAAATTTATTGATTTGATGCGCGCACGCCCACGATGGTTTCTTTGTACAATATTGAGCTCTGGCGTCATGAAATTATTATTATTATTTTTTTTTTTAAAGAAAGACATACATTCCCGGGTTACGAATAACCCAACAATGTTTGAAAATCTCCTACTACCACCACAGAAAGCCGAAAATGTTGCTTGTGTTGTGATGGAGGACGCTCGGGTGGGACGCAAGCGCTATGCCCACTCAATCACTGACCGGTTATTTCCTACACCTTTCATCCGATTGCGATGAACCTTTGGTGGCACGCGAGATGTTTGAAAACTGAATGTAGCGGGACGGAATGTATGAAACGCGGGTGGGGTTTCGCGGGACGGAGGAAGGCGGAGAAGACAGAGTGGGAACGCGTGAGGGGAAGAAGTTGCGGGAGATGAAGGGAAGACGGAAGGGGAACGGGACGAATTGGAAAGGACATGCAAGGAGAAACAATTTCTTTATTAAGTGGCTTTGTAACGCAAATTGCAATTTTACACACCGGGAACTCACTACTGGTGACTGGACGTACTGTACAGGGCCCGCAGATACTTTAACAGTACACAACTGCTAGCCCTGTACAAATCATAAGTGCACCCCACGGTTGAATTTGGCAGCCACCTCTGGTCTGAAGCCCCAAAATACCTGAAAAATACCCTCGACTCTGCGCAGAAACGGGCGGTCCGTTTAATAGATTCTCCCATCTTAACAGACTTATTGCAATCTTTAGAGCACAGACGTCGGGTGGGAATGCTATCGTTATTGTACCGGTATTACAATGGAAGATGCTCCGAGGAACTAGCATCATTGATCCCTTCGGCATCGGTGCATAGTCGGGAAACACGCCAAACGCGTGTCCAACATTTGTACACGGTTGACATTTGTCACATGAGAACGGGTCGTTTCTTCGACTCGTTCTTGTATTCAACAGCTTGGCTGTGGGAATGATTTGCCGGCCTCTGTGTTTCCTCCTTCCTACAACATGGGTCTCTTCAAGACCAAAGATCATTCCTTCCTTTCCTCAAAAAGACCCTCCGCACAGCATCCCAGATGACATAGGCGCTGAGGGAAATTATTTTCCTCAGGACCTCCTGTGTGGAGTTAATGTAAAAAAATGACAATTCTTTTTTCAAAAAGGAAGGTTCCTTGATATTGTACCATGATATTGAAGAAATGCGATTAAAAATGTCCAAATTAAAATGACGATTTCACGTGGTTAGGAATCAGGGAACTCCGTTTTATACACCTACTAATATTTTAGTTTCACATTTTGTATGCTATTTAAAAATTAGCACAATAAATTATAATAACGTGTCAAATCCGGGATTAATTCATTTAATGAAATCCCCCATTTATGATATAAGCATCACACGGTGAATATGATTGGGTACTGGAATTATTATATTTAATCTTTGTGCGGCAGGTTTTTCCAGTTTATATTAGATTATTGTAAAATGGCTGACCTTTTACCTGGCCGGATTCCAGGAGTAACACTTACTAAAACCAATCCCAAGAATTATTATAAATGCGAAAGTGTGTTTGTTTGTTTGTCATTCTTTCACGTCGCAATGGAGCAACCGATCGACGTTATTTTTTTGTATACTGATAGTTGAAGTATGAGAAATGATATTGGCTGCATTTCATCCCGGAAAAACACTTGACTCTCTTTTTGTACAATAATTTCTAACTAATTACCAAACATAAATCAGCTGTACGGGTAGTTTCAGCTATTCATCATCAAAACTTTGCAATGATATATATATATATTTTTTTTTTACATTAACTCCACACAGGAGGCCCTGAGGAAAATAATTTCCCTCAGGGCCTATGTCATCTGGGATGCTGTGTGGAGGGTCTTTTTGAGGAGAGGAAGGAATGAACATTGGTCTTGAAGAGACCCATGTTGTAGGAAGGAGGAAACACAGAGGCCGGCAAATCATTCCACAGCCGAGCTGTTGAACACAAGAACGAGTCGAAGAAACGACCCGTTCTCATGTGACAAATGTCAACTGTGTACAAATGTTGTGCACGCGTTTGGCGTGTTTCCCGACTATGCACCGGTGCCGAAGGGATCAATGATGCTAGTTCCTCGGAGCATCTTCCATTGTTATACCGGTAGAACAAGGATAGCATTCCCACCCGACGCCTGTCCTCTAAAGATTGCAATCCGTCTGTTAAGATGGGAGAATCTATCAAACGGACCGCCCGTTTCTGCACAGAGTCGAGGGTATTTTTCAGGTATTTTGGAGCTCCAGACCAGAGGTGGCTGCCAAATTCAACCGTGGGGCGCACTTGCGATTTGTACAGGGTTAGCAGTTGTGTACTATTAAAGTATCTGCGGGCCCTGTACAGTACGCCCAGTTTTTGGGAGGCTAACTTTACTCTGGCTTTGATGGAGCCCCCTCTATTCGAATATCGGCATCGTTAGTTGATAATAGTTGCTGACTGCACAGTCAACCGCATAATATCTTAATTGATAGAATTTACAATTAAAGGAAACCTACTTGTGTTTGTGATTATATATTGTTTAAAAAAAATGAAACAATACAACTTTGTAAAAACCACTTATATAATGTGCAAATCCGACCGGTTTCGGAACAAACGTTCCTTCGTCAGGGAAAGCTTATACTAATTTGACAGTTTCGAACAATGTTTTATTATGGTAGGGGGTGGAGCCGTTGTTAGTTAATAATTACATTGTTCGAAACTGTCAAATTAGTATAAGCTTTCCCTGACGAAGGAACGTTTGTTCCGAAACCGGTCGGATTTGCACATTTTTTAAGTGGTTTTTACAAAGTTGTAATGTTTCATTTTTCTATTATGGATAACCACAAAGTAATAGCTACATTCAAAAATATATATTGTATATTTTGAATTTTAATATTATTTGCTTTAATTTGAATTTTGACTTAAATGATTTAATATAAATTTTAATTTAATTTAATTTATTTTTAATTAGATGCACTTTTTTTGTTAGCCCCACACAGGCGGTCCTTACGAAAATAATTTCCCTCAGGGCCTGTGTCATCTTTGAGGATGCTGTGTGGAGGTTTTTTTTAAGGAAATGGACAAAAGCGAGTTCTGGGAAGGAAATAGCTTTGAGGGGTGTGTAGGAATCTGAGGCTCAGTGTGTCCGGGAGTGAAGGAGGTATGAATTCATCGCTTTAACTGCGGTGCAAGGCGAAAGGTCGAAGGTTTCTGGTAGGAGAGGTCAAAGGCCTCCTCAAACAGTCTCTCGCGAACTGGCCCGCCACGCAGCAGGTGGGAAAACACGAGTCGCCAAGACCCGGAAAAACCTCACCCAATGAAAAGTGGCGGCCGCTGCCCTGAAAATGTGGTGGTTCACTGATAATCCGTATTTCGTACCTACCTACCTAGATAACGATTACTAAGCAACATTAGGTAAAAATAAATCTACCAATCTTATTTGGAGAGATGGTCTAGGTATTCTAAGCTGTTTTCGAAGGGCGAAAACTTCTACATATCGCTTTTTAATTAAAATTTTAATTTTTTGGCACAGTTATTTTTTCAGTACCAAGAAAATAAAAACACACCACAAATTTTTCGTAAATAAATCTTAAATTTCAACCCAAAAAACTCCTTTTTTAACAATTTTATATTTATTTTATTTTATATTTCATGATAAACAGTATTTATAAACAATGTATAAACAGCACGTGTACAAAATTGTCAAGGTTAACTATAAAAAAATTGAATGATCTATGTTTTATAATTTAAAACACCAATCAATAAAAAAGCAAGCACACGTAAAATTTAGGTATTTGCTCCACCTTTTGATTAAAAAAATAATTATTCAGTTTATTTGAATATTTTTGCCTCAAATCCAAATTTAAGTTTTGTATGATAAACCCCGCGTAGTCGTCCGTATGGCACACGCCGATTGCTTAATTTTTCATACATATGGCCTGCGTTGCGCCCCAGCGATGTTTTGGATATTCGATACAAAAACATAATTAGTTCCGTCTGCATTCGTTCTGCACACGAGAACGGGCAACTTCGCGTGGAACTTTGAGAATTCGCTCTCCCTGATAAACATTCATATTAGGCATTATATTGGTAGGTGATATTTTCAAAGAGATTCATAGATTTTAAATTTTTCGGTAAGATATTATAAAGTAATTTTAGGCGATATAATTTACCAGTGCTGCACACGAACACACTGTGCAACCAGCCGCCCTTGCCCATGAACCGGGGCACCCCTGCTAAGTCACCAAACGTAGCGAACCACTTGGGCTGACCTATGGCAGAGGTGTTGGTTATCCAATAAATGCCCGCCCATACCCGCCTGCCAAAATGAAAACTGCACTGCAAAATCTTCCTCACACTTGATAAATGCTGGCGTCCCGCAGGGATCGGTTCTGTCTCCGACTTTGTTTTTGTTGCACATCAATGACCTTTTGTCATGTGCACCAATTCACTGTTATGCGGATGACAGTACAGTTCATGATAGCTTTTTGTTTGACAAGCCCCCGAAAGGCTCACAAACTCCAACAGCTCGTAGGGCTTTGAAGCAAAGAATGGACGGTTACCTCGAGAGTGTTTTCTCTTGGGGTAAAAATAATCTCGTTGAATTTAATGTTTCAAAGACCCAATCTTGTCTGATTACGTCTAAAAGGGATCGAAATTAAAATCTAGTCTCTTTCAACGGAAACAATCTTCCGAACAGGCCCTCCATTATTGATATGCTTGGTGTAACCCTAAGTGACCAGCTCAGGTATGAGGGCTCCATCGAAGCCAGAGTAAAGTTAGCCTCCCAAAAACTGGGCGTACTGTACAGGGCCCGCAGATACTTTAATAATACACAACTGCTTACCTTGTACAAATCACAAGTACGCCCGACGGTTGAATTTGGCAGCCATCTCTGGTCTGGAGCTCCAAAATACCTGAAAAATACCCTCGACTCTGTGCAGAAACGGGCGGTCCGTTTGATAGATTCTCCCATCTTAACAGACGGATTGCAATCTTTAGAGCACAGGCGTCGGGTGGGAATGCTATCCTTGTTCTACCGGTATTACAATGGAAGATGCTCCGAGGAACTAGAATAACTGATCCCTTCGGTACCTGTGCATAGTCGGGAAACACGCCAAATGCGTGCCCAACATTTGTACACGGTTGACATTTGTGACATGAGAACGGGTCGTTTCTTCGACTCGTTCTTGTGTTCAACAGCTCGGCTGTGGAATGATTTGCCGGCCTCTGTGTTTCCTCCTTCCTACAACATGGGTCTCTTCAAGACCAATATTCATTCTTTCCTCTCCTCAAAAAGACCCTCCACACAGCATCCCAGATGACATAGGCCCTGAGGGAAATTATTTTCCTCAGGGCCTCCTGTGTGGAGTTAATGTAAAAAAAAAAACGGCCCTGTTGAAAACTAGCTGCATTCCGGGAGAAATCTTGAATGTATAACTGAACAGTGACTCATTTGTCAATTGAATCAATATTAAATAAACAAGATGTATACATTTGAAAACATCCCATAAACGTTTGTTATTAGCGATACTGCGGGTAAAATCTAGTGAACAATAAATGAATAATGTGGAACTACCTTTAGGTACTATGTCTGATCTGATTTTTAGATAGTTGAATTGATTTTTTTAAGTTCAGAAGCTCATGATGGAAATTTCAATTTTCGAAATGACCCATTATAGCGAGTAGGTACTAACTGCCTGTTAAAATGTTGCTAACTTGATTTTTAAAAGGGTGAAAGGTTTTCCCACATTGGATTGATAAATTATAGGGCGATGAATGATAGGCGTTACGAGGAGATGAATAAAGCCTATACCAGATACGTTTTTAGATTTTCAAGGCAAAAAGTATTTTCGTTATTTGTTTTTGGGGTGTTATGCCGTGTTGCGGCACCTCCTTCTTTAGCCAACGTTTCGGACAGCGTTGTTGACACTGCTACCGCGGCATAACACCTAAAATCAAATAACGAAAAAAAGCCTATGCAATTTCAGTCACGGTGATGACTGTTATTTTGTTTGTGCAAACGTAACCTTACTTAACCAAACCTAGCCTAATCTAATCTAACCTTACCTAATCTAACCTTACCTGATCAAACCTATCCTCACCCAACCTAACCAAACCTAACTTAACTGACCTAACATAACAGAACTGATATTCAAGTTATTTCCTTTTAATACTTTTGGCATTATTATTATTATTATTTTATTAAAGAAAGACAAACATTTACGGTTTACGAATAACCTGACAACATTTGAAAATCTCCTACTACCACCACACTAAGCGGAAAATGTTGGTTGCGTTGTGATGAAGGACTTAGCCAACCGAGGAGCTGAACACACAACGCATGGCTACTGGGCCTGGGGACCCAAATGCGATGCCAACTCAGCCACTGGTGAAAAATAATAAATAATATTCACTGAAGATTGGTAGCCTTACCTTATTTTCTTCCTACTAATTTTCAATTGAAAATTCTGAGTAGGAAGCAATTTTTTACTAAATTCTTTCAGAAAAAAATATAATTCTCCCTGCGGTGAATATTTCGCCGTGAATTTAAGTCGCTGAACTTTCCCCGCTGTGAATTTTCTGCAGTGATTTGTTGGCAGTGAATTTACCGTGTAGCAATTATTAAGCACCTACCACCTACTCTGCGTTTTTCTCAAGGTTGAAAAATAGCGGTACGTTTTTATTTACGTCGTCGCCCAGTTGTTTTCCGACTCCAATACTTTAATTTTCTTTATGCGATTTAAAAAAATGGAAATTATTTTCATAATTCACTGATAAGAAATTTATTATAAAAACAGAGCTATTCATTACCAAAAACTTGCGTGTTTTTAATAAATGTAAGTACCTTTTGAGAGACTTTAAAAGTGTCAAATTTGTCTAGCGGAAAATAATTTGTTTGAAAAGTTGACCGTATTGAATAAGAATAAGATGGGTCTCAGTTGAAGGTTTTCACAAGACCGTGTGGCCTAATGGATAAGGCGTCGGACTTCGAATCCGAAGATTGCAGGTTCGAGTCCTGTCTCGGTCGAAACCTTTTTTTTAACAATTTACGTGTGCTTTATTTGGTCAGCTGTCAATTTTAGCAGTTGTTCAAAGAGTGAAATCAAACGCTTGGAGCGTTACAAATGATATGTTTTGTTGAATTAGTTGTTGAAGTTGAACTTTTTCTATCTATGGTGGAAATATTAGATGACACGTATATTATGCCTGAAACCGTTTAGAACTGAAACACTATGGCTGACAACCTTTAATTTGGCTAGGATCTTTCAAGCGTTGGGCCCTTGTATTTATTAAAATTGACGATTTATTTAAATACTAGCTTTTGCCCCCGGCTTCACACGCGCAACTCCCCCCCCCCCTTTCCCCACCCCCTCTCTCCATATCCGTTACATTCATTTTTCAAACAGCTCGCGTACCACCTATTAAAACGTCACAATCGAACACAAACAGTAAATTTTAATTATAACAGGGATCTCCATAGTAACCTAAACAAATAACAAAATGACAGCGCACGTCAAACAATTACTTAGCAACGCTTTGCTTTTTGTCTGGATGATAAACGTATAATAAATAATTTCATAACGCCAGGGTTTACCACTATGTATAGCTTATAATACTTGCAAATAATGTAGCTTTCCATCAGTGAAAGAATTTTTAAAATCCATTCAGTAGTTTTTGCGTGAAAGAGTATCAAACAAACAAACATCCATACATCCATACATCCATACATCCAGACATCCAGGCATCCATACAAACTTTCGCCTTTATAATATTATTAATTAATTCATAGGAAAGGATAGGATTCCCCGCTTATTCAAATTGATGATTCGATGCTTTCGTTTCGTTTTTTGATTCGATACCTTCTGATCTGGGATATCGTTGTTACTTATATATTTATTTTCTTTGATCTTTGTGGTTGTTACTTATATATTCATTAATTTTTAGTGTTCCTCATATATTTAATGCAACAATATTAACGTGTAAACATACCATAACTAAGAAATTTTTGTTAATTTGAACCTAGTTTTTTTAATCAATTTTATCAATTATTATTAACATACTGTCAGATTTTTATTATACAGGGTGTAAAGCACCTACCTGAAGGATTTTAACCGAAGTGATTCCTGGGTATATTTGAAATACAAAAGTAGAGGTCGTTTTGCTGTCGAATGACATTTTTTAACATTAAGGGCCATTAACCTTAATTCAATTAATTAATTCAAATTTCGTTGAAAGATGGTCTTGCGATCGTACACTTGCAACTGTACAGGGCGGTTCCGATGAAAAAGATTAATTATTCTCCATATCAGCATTTTTAAATAATAACTCAATACCGATTTTATTTCATTCAAAAATTTCCTTTGCTATAACATTCAAAAATGCTCGAACGCGTGATGATAAAACTATTAAAATTGTTTACTTTTTGAGATTATTTTTTATCATCAGTATTTATGATTTTTCAAGAACGTCTAAGAAAATTAAATATGTTAAAAAAATCTGAAATATCTAAGTTGGTAAAACCGTAAATAAATAGAAAAACTGAAGTATTTTCGTCACAAAACAAGGGCGCGGATCTTATTAAAATGATTTTATATTAACTAAAATTAAAATTCTGAAAAGTAGCTCTCCTGTATAAATTATTGATTTATTTTACTGCATGATTATATGATTTGAAATGTGTTGTATGGTACAAAATTTTGTTTGAAAATTTATCAAATCTTCCAACGAAAAATAAACATATATTGAGTTTCGCTTATATTGTCTTCATTTATTTAAATATATTTTCAAAATTTAAAACATAACTTTACTAGATAAAATAACAATCTATCGAAATCGATTGATGCTTTTTTGTGGAAAAGAGTCGGTACGTCTTGGATTTTATTTAAAAATGACATATTTCCGGTTATGTCTGTTTATTCTCTCTTAAAAACTAAAAATACATTTTACAATCACACTGGTCCCACTCCTTTACGTCGCGGCGGGATCACGTGATACGCGTGCTGTTTCGTGTGTTACCGTGCTGCTGGAAAGAAACTGAGTGCTTTTCACTTGACCCGCCGTCAGACTATACCCGACTATTCAGTTGCGACGTGTGATTACAAACATTTCTGTTGTTTTTAATTTTAAAAAATTGTCATCCACCAGCAAAATGCCATCTACGTGTACAATTTTTACTCCGAATATATTCAGGAATCGCTAGTTAAAATCCTTCGGGTATGTGCTGTTACGCTCTGTACACATATAAATTCAATGTTAATTCATATTTGTATTGGAATTTTATAGGTATGGAAAAAAATAAATAATACGACGTGTACATTTCGACTGGGAACGTCCATTTTTTTTCTTACAATGTGACTTTTATTTTTCTTAAATTTTATTTTCCTGTATATGTACCAAAGTATCTACAGAGTTTTTAAATTATTCTTATTTTATTATGTGTTTTCTTCCCCTTTCTTAAGCATGGGTGAACTCACCTACTCATGACGCGGGGGGTACACTTGATGTAATCATTTCCCGGGTAGGGTTTCCCCCAAATAGCCTAAATGTTACTGACATTGGACTATCGGATCATCTTCTCGTCACATCCGAGTTTGCCTTCGATCCTCCAAAATTAGAGTTTAAATCCGTTGTCTCCAGAAATTGGAGAGAATTCGACTTCGAGGCATTTTGTAGTGATTTGAAAGCGTCGCCTCTCTGTGATAAGGAAAAGTATAACGAGAGCCAAGCAGAAGAGTTAGTAACTCTATATAATTCTACGCTACGGGCATTACTCGATAAAAATGCTCCTTTCACAGAGAAGGTCTGCCGCATTAGGAATTGCAGCAAATGGTTCGATGATGAATGTCTTCAAAAGAAGAGGGAAATGAGGAAATTTGAGAGGATTTACAGACGAAACCCGACTTTCAGCAATCGGCAGCTTTGGATTACCAAGCAAAAAGTTTACAAGGAAGAAGTCACACAGAAGAAATCTAACTTTTGGTGTGAGCAAATTGAGACAGAAAAGGACCCTCGAAAACTTTGGCAAAACATAAGGACTCTGTCTGGAGAGAGCAACAATAAGGTTGATTCCTCTCTTGAAGCAAACAGCCTCGCAACATACTTCAGAAGTAAGGTTGAACAAATTCAGGCCCTCAGTGTGGTAGGATCGTCTTTTATCGCAGCATCAAGTCCGCTCTCCGGTGACTTCTCTACTTTTGCAGCAGTAACGGAAGAAGATGTCACGCGTGCTATAAAGTCTTGCCCTAACAAGCAATGTACTCAAGACCCCATACCTACCTGGCTCTTAAAACAATGTCTTCCGGATATAGCGCCTGTAATTACCGCAATTATACAGAAGTCATTAGTAAATTCACTTGTACCGGGAACACTCAAGAAATCAATAATAACTCCGATTCTAAAAAAACAAAATCTTGATACTGACAATACGGATAATTACAGGCCAATATCCAATCTACCATTCCTTTCTAAACTGCTTGAGAAAATCGTTGCCAAACAATTGGTGGGGTACTTGAACTCCGCCGGTCTATTTGCCAAAAATCAATCCGCTTATCGACAGTTTCATTCAACGGAAACTGTTCTTCTGCGGTTAATTTCAGACTTGATCATCGGGATGGAAGCAGGTAAGTTGGGTTTGGTATCTGTTCTTGACATGAGTGCGGCATTTGACACGGTAGATCATAGTATTTTATTAAATGTGCTTGAAACCGAATTTGGCGTTCGAGGTGATGTTCTCCAATGGATGAAATCATACCTGTCTGGACGAGTAGCCTCAGTAATTTTCAATAATTGTACTTCACCTGAAACTCCCATAGAATGTGGAGTTCCCCAGGGTTCTGTCTTGGGTCCCATTCTTTTCATTCTCTATACGAATCGCCTCGAGAAACTAATTCAATCAGCTGGCTTTGAATCACAAGGCTATGCAGACGATCGTTTCATTTTCAAATTTTGTTCCCCGGATGAAAAAGACGTCCTTAAAAACGAGGTGGTTAGTTTCATTAACACAGTCTCAAGTTGGATGTCTGTCAATAAACTCAAACTTAATCCGACCAAGACGGAATTTATTTGGATAGCTTCTCCTGGAAGGCAAGCCCTCATCGACTCTAATCCAATCCATATTCAGGGCACAGATATAATTCCTTCTACAGAAATAAAGTTTCTAGGTTTCACTATAGACAATAGTCTTTCTCTAGAATCACAAATTTCAAAATCTGTAAGTTCAGGCTTTTTCCATCTAAGGCAGATAAAATCAATCAGGCGTTGCCTTCCCTCTGATGGAGCAAAGTCACTCATAAATTCGTTCGTTGTCTCACGTATGGACTATTGTAATAGTGCGTATGCTAGCTTGCCTAAAAAACAATTCAATAGAATCCAGTCCGTTTTTAATGCTGCGGCGAGAATGATTTTTGGTGAATCTAAGTATTGCCGTATAACCCCGCTTCTAAAGGATCTTCGTTGGCTTCGATGCCCTGAAAGAATAGAGTTCAAGATCTGCTTAATGACCTTCAAAGCATTGCAAGGAATGGCGCCAGCCTATATATCGGAACTATGTGTCCGACAAAACTTAAGCGATAGGCAGCTTACTCTAAGGTCAGCAGATCGAGATGTTACTAATCGTTTAATCGAACTTTCTAGGTCAAATCGAGCCGTTTACTATGATCGATCTTTTCGTGTAACTGGCCCGCTCATTTGGAACAAACTTCCCTCAGCTCTTACTAATATCCAGAACTTGGCTGAATTCAAAAGAGCTTTAAAAACAAACTTATTGAAAAAATCATACCTTTCATGAATTTTAACTCCTTTTCAATATACTTTAATAAGCCATGTTCCTCAAGTTTCTGGTAATTGTTTGGTTTCGATTACCTCCTTACTATAGTTTTATGTGCACTCTGAATTTGTATTATTTCTAAATGTTAACTGCCTCCTGTTCTATATAATTTAGTTTAAATGATTCTTGTTGAATGGCACCGTGATGGTTTATCATTATATATTGTCCTGTGCCAAAACAGCACTCACTATTGTTGTTAATATTGTTCTTTAGGAATTGCTTTGTATGTTTTTGTATATTCGTTATTTCACATTATTTAATTAATTTTTTAAGGACTCGTAAGGAACACTGTAGGTTAATTTTAAGTTTATTATAGTTAAGCGCACTTGAAGTGAAACATCACAAAACTGCGCTATATAAATACTACGTTATTATTATTATTATTTATTTAAAACCGATAAAGTATATTATCTTATTGTTTTTGCAGTTCAGATGTTTTTACTTTATAATTTTCGACTTTATAATATTGCTTCCCGTAAATTTATTATATTATACCTAATTTAGTTTTCACCCGTTTTACGCTAAATGAAGGACTAATTGTACCTAAGCACATAAACAAATATGGACAAAGAACGCTGGACTACATGATACCAACTTTATGAAATATGTTACCTGCTGAAATTAAAAATGTACAAATGGTAAAACAAATATTATGTTGAAGAATTTGCTCGCCGAAAGAAAAAAAATGTATTAGACACTAACACAAAAATTGTAACTGCAAAATAAAGTAAAATAAGTTTTTTTATATCTTCTAAGTAAAAGCACCCATTGACAAACTACTAAAAAGTAGTTTATTGGTACTTTTCTTTTTTCTGTAAAATATTTATATTTTTTCCTGTCATATTGTATTACCTTGTCTTTATAATAAATAAATAAAATAAAAACCTAATTATTGTGCTTTATTGTGTTAAATATTAAACAATATTGTAGATAATAAGGTATAATGTATTTAATATTTACACACCCGAATTTATGGGCGTGAAAGAATAACTTATTTACCTTGATTTTGATTTTAGTTTTGCATGCACAATTTAGTATGCATATACAAGGAATTTTAATTTCTCTGATGACCTTAAAATGTATTACCTTTTTTTACCAGGAATCGTCTTTGACCTCAGGGCGGGCTTTTTGAATTCGGAGCTAAATGATTTTCCGAAGGTGGACCACATTCACTTTCCGGTGTGGGTCCAGGGAGACATCGTAAATAATGACATCTTTGAAGGAGACGAGGATACAACTGAATTATTATTAGGCTGTTGCATGCCGACGCTTGTGTTCAATCGAGAAGATGGCCCTGGTAGGGAGGGTCGAGCCTTTTGAAGTCGAAAGTGTAGGAAAGGAAGGATAGCTGGTGCGAAATTGAAATTCTTTTATGTCCGGATGAAACTACATGTATATGTTGTAGCGATTATTATAAAGCATGAACATGAAATAAAGATGTCAATCCTTATATGAAATCAAAATATGTTGAAAGAATAAAAAATTTATTGTAATCGAAGAGATTAGATATTAAATGTTGATTTGATGGATTTACAAAGACTCTAATTGTAATTAATACTCAAGGCGTGCTAGAAGCTCAAAGAAATCTTCTAGACTTAATTTTTTATTTCACATTGTTAAGTGATTATATTGTGGATAAGTTAAACTATCACGGGCGCGAGATCGTTATACACAACGAACAAATAATCTAATATAAAGAAGTTAACGGTAAACCATATTTAAGAAACACTAAATTAAAAAGAAGGATTCACTTTCCGAAGTATCCGCCATATTTGTTTCACCTCGGGAGCCAAGAACACATCCTGATTTTGAGCCTGCTTGATTCAAACTGTTGTGAGCTGCAAGAATCCAAACTCCCTTCTCTTTGTCAAATGTCTCTAGGGGCGTCTGCAATCGATCGCTATTCTTGTTGCGATATGAGAAAATGGGGTAAGTGATCATTTGACAAAATGAACCATTACAATGTTATATATACCTATAATTTATATTCGATATATGTATTACAGTAGTGTTCACAAAAACAAAACAAAAAGTAGCCACGCAAAGATGCTACATGACAGCATATCTGAGGGTTTAACATATTATAAATTGTGTCTTAATGTAATAAATAATAAATTTTGTGTGGCAAAACGTCGTTCGACCGTGACAGAAATGAGGAGATTCAGAAAAAATCTAATCGGAATGGTTAAGATTAGGAGACGGACACTTTAGACATGGTTTGGGCATGTTTAGACATTGTTCCTAGAGTGAACAAAGAAAAGAGTATAAGGACAATATAATATATTGTCCATATTATGCCGCAAAAGTTAACGGTAAAAGAAATGCACATTCAAGGGAATCGAATTCTTGTCTCATGAGTCCGAGTAACAGAATAGTACATATTATGTGTTACACGATATTTATGTGCATTATTATTCAATATTTTTTTTGCTTATAAACAAGTTCTGCTGTGTAATAATTTGATAGCTGTTTCGCTTTCAAAATGTATTATAAAATTGTTGTGGAGCCACTTAAGAACGACATATTTATATAATTTGCAAATTGGTACTTATTACTTACCCTTTTAGGTATTTATTACCTATGCCCTTGTTGATTTCCGAGTAAAATATAGGAAATTATGAATGTTTATTAATTACCCGTTAAAATTTACCGTTTTTTTTAAATTTATTTATCTATATTAAGTATGTTTGCATGGGATTTTTCGATGCCTGTCTCACTAGGATATACCAGTGTCGAGTTTAAATTTGTACGTATATGACTAAAGGTCGTTAAAGGAAGGTGTTTCCAAATGAATGATTTAGATGACTAAAGGATTTGTTTTTCAATTATTATAAGCAATAATTATCAGCCTGAAACACTCATCCACATTGAAAAAATCTTCCGAGAAAAAATACATGACGCCAACGGGACTTGAACCCGTGCCCTTCTGATTGCCGGTCAGCTGCTCTCCCAATTGAGCTATGGCGGCTTATCTTATACCCGCCAAATGATTCAATATATACTAGTGTTTCATTCAACAATTACTGCTTATTATATTTTTTCCACCTGAAAATAACCAACTTTATTTTTGCGACAGAGATGACTGCAGCTGACCGGCAATCAGAAGGGCACGGGTCCAAGTCCCGTTGGCGTCATGTATTTTTTCTCGGAAGATTTTTTCAATGTGGATGAGTGTTTCAGGCTGATAATTATTGCTTATAATAATTGTTACCCTTTGTGCTATGCATAAAAAATCTTGTCTTAAACGTTAGTTTAACAATTAAAAATAATAATTGATTTGTTTTTCCCTGTATAATTATTATAGCAACTTGTATTGTTGTAGAAGTGACGAGCCAATTACATGTTTTCAGTTTTTTATGAAAGTACATTTATTGAACTGACACTAGGATTATTTATTTTTTTAGATCTACAAATTAATTTCGAACTAATTAAACTAAACTTAATAACATTAAAAACAATTAATTAGATGCATGTAAATGTGTTGAGACAGTACTGTATGGGAGTCTGCCCTCTCTGTCCACCCCAGCGCCAGCGGTGAAACGGCGTGATGGTTAATTAATTGTTATTTGATAATACATAATAATTATTGGGTTGGAACTTTTTTCATTCTGCAAGGTTAGCAACTGCATTAAAGTTAATAATGCCATAGCCATAGCAATCACGGCACCGTTAACATTATATTTATCAGATTCACACGGATTATCCGTAAAGATTAGGTGTTGGTATTACGTCACACTAAAATGTGATGTTAACTTACTAAATTATTTTACGAACTCGAAAAAAATACTTTGACCTATATATTTCAGATTTTAAACGCTGTGCAAATTTTATTATGCTAGAGCTCATCGTTCAAGCGACTTAACTGTTTCGTACGACCAGATTTATATGCATGAGTAGATCTGAATTAATAGAATAATTTATATGCAAGTGGCAATCTAACTTCTCAATCTGTATGTTGAGCGATTAGTCATCTTAAGGGCCCGCAACCCGGATTTGTACCGATTTATTACATATTTCCCTTAAACACGGTAAGTTTTAAAGCTCTTAAAAAATGTATGTTATTCTTGAAGATAATGTCTAGACTTTGCCCACGCCGAAACGCTAATTATATAAAATTCCCTCGATAGAAAAAAATCGCAAAATATGCTCCAAAAATTATTATTATCACGTTTATTTCAATTATTTTACAAGTTATATGTATGAAAAAATTCACAGTGTTTCTATAAATGCTGTTTAAGATAATGCCTGCGAGATTTTTGCTCTATTTTAAAGAAGTCGTGTTTTATTAAATATTTTTGCAATTTTCGCATCGATTTTGTCTCTGTAAATGTTAGCGCTCTCCTCTAACATTCGTAATTTCGTATCTCTCCATCTTCTTCTTTTCGGACCCGGTTGCAGAGCCGCAGTATGACGATTTATTTTCATTCATTTCTTCCATTTAAGTTAAGCTATACTTTCTTATAAATCCAGCTAAGATCATTATCGCACCCAAAAATCCATTGAGATTATTTTTACACCCTTAAATCCATTACGATCATTATTGCACCCGTGTTCTATAATTAATATTATAAGTTCTTCTTCTTCTGGCGCTAACAACACTAAAAATAGAATATAATATGTATAAAATGTGTATGTATGTTTAAATTTTATAAATCATCAAACTGCTTCGACTCGCAGCAAACTTATCTGTAGAAAAATGAAACAATACAACTATGTATAAACCACTTATATAATGTGCAAATCCGACCGGTTTCGGAACAAACGTTCCTTCGTCAGGGAAAGCTTATACTAATTTGACAGTTTAGAACAATGTCTTATTATGGTAGGGGTGGAGCCGTTGATAACAGGTCGGATTTGCACATTATATAAGTGGTTTATACAAAGTTGTATTGTTTCATTTTTCTATAATGGATAACCACAAAGTAATAGCTACATTCAAAAATATAAACTTATCTATGTTACGTGTTTGTTCATTTACCTACAGACATTGGTCCATGCCTACAGAGCTTGATTATTGTTTGGTTTTTAATGTTATCACTAGGGCTCGGATAAATATGTATTAAAAAATTCAAAATATGTACATATAATATGGACTCAAAAATGTAAAATATGGATTATAAAATAAGAATATATTTCACATTAAACAATGTTTATTGTGAAAAATTACTATGCAGTAACAGTTACATTAAAAAATGATAAAAAGATAGCTAAATGTTCACGTAATTCAGATAAAAAATGATGTTTTATTTTATCTTCCTCTAAATCTGTCTTATTAAATTGATTGCAGTACACAATCACATGCTTTTTTAAATTATCGAAATTAAAACTTTATCGATTTGGTCTAAATATAGCCTTACATTGACTGAAAGATCTTTCCACGTCACATGATGTAATGGGAGCGTACTTAAGGTTAAACGTCACGTACATTATAATCTACGCATTCACAGATGGCGCCAATTAAATTATTTTAGAGTTTTAATACTTTTTGCACGTTTTTATTTAAAATATTGAGGTTAATTAATTGTTAGCGCCTGTACATACTTAATATGAATATAAGTAAATAGTTTTGTCCATAAAAAACCCAAATCTTTCAAGAGAGGCTGAAAAATTCAATTTTGTATCGGTGTCTCAATCTAATATTGTAATTTTCAGCCTTTCTTGAAAGATTTGGGTTTGTTTATGGACAAAACTATTTATTTTTATTCATATTAAGTATGTACAGGCGCAAACAATTAATTCACCTCAATATTTTAAAGCAAAACGTGCCAAAAGTATTAAAAACCGAAAATAATTTAATTGGCGCCATCTATGATTACGTAGATTATAACGTACGTGACGTTTAACCTTAAAGACGCCTAGTTCCGAAATTGTGTAAGGCACGTCTGCAGTACCCTCAAATCTTCCGCTTAGAAATTTATTAATTGTTTTTATGCTGTCAAATCCTTTATTTTTGTCTAAAATATGCTTTACTTGAAACGCAAAGTTTGTTTATCCTTGGGCATTTTGACATTAAACTGATAGATACCTAGTCAGTAGTAGTAGGTGACTTGAGTACGTAAAAATAAAAAGACGCGCAAGCAACAGCAAGCAAGTAGGGGAAGAGAATCGAAAATGAAATAATACGCGAGAGAAATGAAACACGCGCGGCCGTGTGGTGGCGAGAATGCAAACACGTAAAATTATATCAATTTTTGTGAACTAATTCATGTTTTGTGGTATAAAAATCGAAAATATGGATGATTGTGATATTTTTTGTAAAATATGGACTTAACCATGAAATATGGAAAAATATGGAAAATAAAAATTAGTTTTTCACAATCTATATATGATAATCTAGGTAGAAAACACATACGAGACCGAAAACCGTGTAAATTAAAAATATGAATTCTGATGTCTATGGTATTTACATATTAATCCGGGTCCTAGTTATCACTATCACTGAAAACCCTGGCAAATCAAGTAATTTAAAATGTAGGTACTTATGTTAGTTTTAAGCCTCTAATTTTATGTCACAGTTGTAAATATGTATGTCATTAAGCCACTAGTTTTAAGTCAACTTATAAGTCTTAGTCAAAAGTCACTAGCTACAAGTCTTAGATTTAAGCAACTAGCTTTAAGTCTTAGATATAGGTCACTAGTTGTACCTATAGATTACAAATCTTACTTTTACCAATTTTATTATACATATATTTACTTGTACAGCGCCTTTGAGGTGATTTCTCACAAAAATGGCGCTGTATAAATTAGCCAAGTGTTATTATTATTATTAGATCGCCCAAAGCTTTTAATTGTTATCAGAACCTAAAAAAGATTTTGTATCCACAAACTTACACGTCGCAGGCTGCGGAAAAGCTGTGCATATTTCAAGATGCCAGAACTCACGGTCTTATCGTTATTACCGATCAATAAACCAAGATAAATTCTGCTTCTCATGTAAGATTTTAAAATAACAAATATATCATGATTGCCAAAATTAATAGGGAATAATTTATTTGCATTGACGTTCATCGCCATTTATTATTGAATTATTGAATCACTGACTAGTTAGCCGAGATTCTCACCTTCACCCAGTGCCACCTGGTGACCGGATCATCAACTGGACTACTTAACGTTACGTCATGTAATGAGGAAAACCTATCATTAATTTAATAAACGTTATTATTAATTCAACGAGACGTATATGTGCGTAAGTCTTCTTAGAAGGTATTTAACGGTGATGGATTAGGAAAATACGCAAATAATAATTTATTTAATAATTATTTCGCGTATTTAGTAATCATATGTTTTAATGCACTGTTTCCCAGTAATGTCGAAGAAACGATAAAGGATTTGGATATGATTTGAGATTTCCGCGCTCAAAAGTACAGGGTCATCGAAAAATAATGACAACATTTAAAATAACTGTTATGAAAAAAAAATAGATGTATTTCAATGGTTTTGATCTTAAAATGTGTGGAAAAAGATTTTTTTTTTCGTACCTTAGTATGTTTCGATGTGTGCACCGTTCGTCGCTCTGCAGATATTTTTTGCCACCAATATTTTTTTGCAACCAATTCAGCCGTTGGGAAAGCGTGCATACTAACATAAAAACAATATAGCATCGAAACCCTTTATGTTAAATGTGTAATTCTGTCACTGAACGCTAGCTGGTGAATGTAAGTTTTGTTTTGGAGGTGGCGTGACCTTGCTATGCGCACACTAGATGAGGGGTAGCCAAGGTCATCCGCGGGCGCGCCAACGACTGCCGTTCAGTATCGTTGGTAGAGGAGCCTCCTTTGCCTGGCCTCCAAGAAGTCCTGACCTTACCCCTTAGGATTTCTTTTTCTGGGGGTACATTAAAAACATTGTCTACGCAAAAAAGATTCGGGATTTGGTTCACCTGCAGGAGCGAATTTCTGCGCTATCTTGACGGTTACTCCTGAAATGATTGCACATACGTGGCAAGAAATCGACTATAGACGAGACACTTGCAGAGCGACGAGCGGTAAACACATCGGAACATCAAATTATCATCAAAATCATTGAATTACCTTAAATAGTTTTTTTATAACAGTTATTTTAAATGTCGTCATTATTTTTCGACCACCCTGTATTATCGTGATTTATTTGTGGGTTATTATGACGTGTTGCGCTACCTCCTTCTTTAGCCAACGTTTCGGACAGCATAACAGTGTCGAAGATTTTGGTGAAGCGTATGCTTGTATATGTAGATGCTATACCGTGACGATTTAAAAGGTTTTTCTGCGTTTAGTTTTGCTGTAGCCAATTTGTTGGAGCCAATGCAGTCAATTATCGGATACCAAGCACAATCCGTCGTCTTTTTTAATATTATTTTTATTTTTGTGAATTTAATTTTTTTATATTTATTGACACAACATTTTACATTTCATAATACAATCCAGTAATGTTGGCCTCACTGGGTGGCATTTTATAATATAAGAATTTATTCATAATCACACTTTGACAAAAAAAAAGTTGGTGACGAAAAAACACTTAAAATTAAGATTACCTTCGTAATTAGGCATGCTCTATGCATCTTTGGTTTTCCCAGGACTTCAGGAACAAATCCAAAGTGACTAAATAACGCAACTAACATTACCTAAAAAGAGCCGCATTGGTAATGTCATTTTTTTGGAAAAAAAGTGCTCTTTTCTGCAAAATATAAAATTTTACAAAAAAGTTTACATGAAAGTACCTTTGTTGCAAGTTTACATAAAAATACATTTGTTAAAAGTTTACATAAAGCTTTTACTGACAAAGTGGTGGTACTTGAATTTCGTAAAAAATAACGCAAATCTCGCCAAAAATATAGAGAATTCCGCCAAAAAATAAAGGTAAATTCTCAGATTTCTACTAATTAGATATTTTTCGCCTAGCTGTTTGCTTCATGTCCAAACTTTTTTAGGGAGTATATTATCATCTATTGATATCTTAATAATCGTTTTGATAAAGCCTACATAGCTTGTATATTGTTTATTTTTCTTGAAAGCAAACTGCTTGCCATTTTACGAATGTAAGCGTCAATTAAATTGTTACGAATGAAACAATAAAAATACTTTGGTTCAAAAACAGTTATATTGTTTCATATATGTATAATGGATAGCCACAAAGTTACACCTACAATAAAAAGTATTGAATTATTATTTCGATTAAAGTTCGACTCTGTTACCAGTCAAATTTCGAAGGTTGCGATGGTATACTAGTTTGAAATCTGCCGCACCTTTACCTTCGGCTCTGCCAAAAGCTCCTACTTCAGCACCAGTATCACGTGCGTTTGGTGTAAGTACCAACTTACTGCGGGCTACAACAGTATGTGTACCCACATTTCAACTGATTCCTCAAAAAGTATATAATGCAATCTGCATTCTAACACTATAGAGTGTAGGTACCTATTATTTCAAAATACCGACCTGTACCCACCGACCGGATTCATTCATCATTATTTCATTACTTAAACTTGAATTCCCCTACCAGAAACAAGAGCCTTGTCTCTTTAAGATGAGCAGAATCTAATATAATTTAACTTTGTAATATTTACTGTGAATTTCCAATAATTATTTGATATTTATTGTAAAAAAAACCGTTCTCCTTAGCAAATATTATTACAGGCTAAATTAAATTCATAGCCCCAAAACCCATTGATGTATCTTTTTTAAATTCTTTTATTATTTATTAACATTTTTTTATATCCTTCCTGGCTTTGCAGCCCTTATTAGATCCAGGGTGGCAGGAATTAGGAAAAGGATAACCAGCTCTGGAAACATCCTCGTCATGGAAGCCTGCCTCAGTCCATCATCCAGTATTGATGCACACTGGAGAAAAATACTGGCTCCTTACCTGCTCACAGAATCCTGAAAGCTTAATATTATTATTTCTTTAAAATAAAACAATAACTTTGTAAACACCACTTTTATTTTTATACTTTATGCCGACCGGGTTTCGCTACAACCGTAGCTTCATCAGGGCAGTATAATATTCTACTAACATTAGGTTACATTTGTGTTATAATATATATTTTAACAAAAAATGGGCTGGGCTGGACTCGTCAAGTGGAGGAGGAAGAGGGAGGCATAGATGGAGAATTGGGAAGGGAACGGACGTGTTCTTTATCAATAGGGAACAATCTTAGTATGGGACTTTTATTTAAATTAAGTTGGTTATTTACTACCTTACTATTAGTGTTTATGGCTTTCCTAAGTTCAAGTGCCTCTAAATTATCCAACCTTAGACCGATGTCGTTTTTATGAATAAGTTTGGCGCCAGCGTTTTTGTCAAATTTATGATCGTTTTCAATCAAGTGGTTTGCAAATTCTGAAAATCCAGAGCTGTGTAAACATCGAAGATGTTCTTTGACACGGGTGTTTATGTTGCTCGCTGTTTTACCAATATAAAAAAATGCGCAATCGCTGCATTGAAGTGAGTAAATTCCCGAGTGTGATAGACTGTCTTCCTTATCCTTACCGTTCATTAAAAGTTTGCCTATATTATTATTAGTGTAAAATGCTGGTTTGATTTCTGATGGGAGATTTTTAACACTTTTAGGGAGTATATTATAAAGTGTTAAAAATCTCCCATCAGAAATCAAACCAGCATTTTACACTAATAATAATATAGGCAAACTTTTAATGAACGGTAAGGATAAGGAAGACAGTCTATCACACTCGGGAATTTACTCACTTCAATGCAGCGATTGCGCATTTTTTTATATTGGTAAAACAGCGCGCAACATAAACACCCGTGTCAAAGAACATCTTCGATGTTTACACAGCTCTGGATTTTCAGAATTTGCAAACCACTTGATTGAAAACGATCATAAATTTGACAAAAACGCTGGCGCCAAACTTATTCATAAAAACGACATCGGTCTAAGGTTGGATAATTTAGAGGCACTTGAACTTAGGAAAGCCATAAACACTAATAGTAAGGTAGTAAATAACCAACTTAATTTAAATAAAAGTCCCATACTAAGATTGTTCCCTATTGATAAAGAACACGTCCGTTCCCTTCCCAATTCTCCATCTATGCCTCCCTCTTCCTCCTCCACTTGACGAGTCCAGCCCAGCCCATTTTTTGTTAAAATATATATTATAACACAAATGTAACCTAATGTTAGTAGAGTATTATACTGCCCTGATGAAGCTACGGTTGTAGCGAAACCCGGTCGGCATAAAGTATAAAAATAAAAGTGGTGTTTACAAAGTTATTGTTTTATTTTAAATCAATAATGTCACATCACAAAGTATCCGCTTCATATGAACAAAAATTATTATTTCTTTTGTTTTCCTTTTACTACTATTAGCTTATTATCTTTTTTTGTTTCGTGTACATTCATATCCACCTTCTTTTTCTTTTTTCCTTTCAAATACTTTGTACATGTATGTGTATATTATACCCTTATGGAATGTGTGGGATTGCACTCTCCTCCCCACATACTGGCATAAACAATGATTTATTTATTTATTTTATATGAAGTCCCGTTATCGTTTATGACATCAGTCAACGCGTTCTTTTAATATTTCCTTTTTTTAAATCGACACAGGTACATAAAATCTACACATCATTAAATTATATATACATACATACATATATTAATAAAATTTACAAAAAATAAGATAAAAAACAGGGAAAATTAAAGAAATAAAAATTAAAGTAATGGAAAAACATTAAAACGAATAGCGGAAAAACAGAGAATAGTGCAAAAAAGTTCTTTCACTTCCATTTTTTAGCATATATTTCCTTCTGAAAATCAATTCACAGCTTTTTATTGAAATGGATAAAATGTTGTAAATTATTGGAACAAGATATTCTTGAATTCTTTGACTTTATTTATTTAGTTATATGGGAATTACAAGTCCATCGTTTGCAGTTAGTCTTGTATTATGAACATGTACCACTATTTTATTATATTAAGATTGAGATGTATGCTGATTCGCAATTGTAAGCCACAATAAAGCAAAAACAGATAATAAAATTACAAAGTTGTATAGTACTGATTTTCGTACATCATGAATGTTCGTATTTAGAATTGTTTAGTAATGATTTCACCGAGGAATATTGTACATTATGCATTGAAATAAGATTTGTTTTTGTTGAATGTCCCCATGTAGTTATTCCATATCTTATTAGGGATTCGACCAATGACATATATACTACTCTAAGGGTATTTGGTGGAACAAAAAACTTCAGTATGCAAAGTTTGCTCATTATAGCTCTAAGCCGTGTTTGATTAAAAAACGTTCTTATTTATTAAAAGTCATGGCAGTAATTTAAAGAAACGGTAAAAGTAAAGCAAAGTGCGCTAAGCCCAATGTCTCCTAACATAATACTTGACCGATACTCCGAAATAACGATTAAGCACAATCAGCACTTACTTAGTTACATAATGAATGCATTTCATAATACGTTGAATAATACCATATACAAGCATTAGAAAAAAATGATAATGTTTTTGACACACCTTGCAGTGAATGCAACCGAAGACATCGCTGTTGTAGCTAATATACCAGCCTGCACAGAATAACCTTGTAAATCTGTACATATATCAAATAGAAAAAAATGTCTAATAGGTAATTACAAATGCTAAAGATGGTTGTTTTTGATTTTGTTAGTGATTTTTTTCACTGCTTTTGATCGTCCGAAAAATAGCGATTAGTCACTTTCATGTAATGCTAAGATATATTTGCGAATTGAAGCGCTAGCGCGAACCACGAATTATAGGAAAGGAACGAAGCAATCGCAAGCGGCGTTTTGTGCCGTTTGTGACCTTTGCGGTTGCCTCGTTCCTTTCCACAAATTCGTAGTTCTGCTCGGCAGTGCAGCTCGCGTGTGTGTACGTAGGTGTTTATTAAAATTGCGCAACTTGCTTGATGCGTCGAAGGTCATTTGGTACTTGGCGGCTGAATCAACAATGTGCAATGGATCAAGGTGAACAACTGGTCATGAAAAATGTGCACTACAATTAAGATGAAATTTATGCAGCGGTGCGAAATGCACAAGACCAGCCCTCCACTAGCAAACAATAGAATTTTTCGAGGTTGTCCAAAGAACGGTGGGTTCGTGGTTGGATGGGTCGAATTTGAATCCTGATTTGTTATTGCATTATATTACTCGTTTTGCTGTAGTTTTTCTTGCAAATTCTTATTCAGGGTGACGGTAGTAGCTTTATGAACAGTAGACTTTAAATATAATAAATCAAAACCAACATTTCCCATGAAATTATAAAATTTCCAAGTGGGTACTTCAACGTACTAATTTGAAAATATAACATTTAACGAAACATTTTTTACTCTAAAAAAGAAGCTATACAATTTATCCAAATAAATATTACAGGGTTCCATGCTATTGGAAAAAATGCGAATAATAAAGTCTTAATAAACAGGACGATTTAAGATTTAAAAAAATATCTTTATTGAACCATTAAAATGACAACCATCTCGAAATGCAAACCAAACGTTCAAATAAATTTACAGACAAACGCTACGCTCTGTTTAAAAGCTTTTTATTTTATTTATTTATTTAGAACAGGATATATATGTTATAAATTTTTGAATTGTTTTGACCATCCAACATTAGGAAATCCCGTTTTAAGGCAGCCAAATTTTGTATGAATGAACGAAAATATTTTGTACAAAAAAGAAAAAAAGAGAGAAAAAGGGAAAAAATAAAAAAATAAAAATAGATTAAAAGATGAAATCAACTGTTGTTTGTTCACCCTCCTTACTAAAATAAAAATGATGTTAAAAAAATGGGAAACCCAAAATCAAAAAATATCCCATGTTTTCTTCAATTATTTTTCAATATTTTTTACTTGTTATTAACCCGCCCACCCACTATACTGATCGAATAATAAAGGATTTAAACATAAAGGTTGGTAACCGGCGTTTGAATTCCACATTATAGTCCTACATAAATATTTGAAAAATTATAAAAAGAAGAGAAAGAATAAAATGAAATGATAGAATTGTTTTGTTTTTGTTTTTATCATCCCTGTCCCTGTCCCCGTACCTGCCCCTTGTTTCGTTTGGTTTTATAATATTTATTTTATTTTATTATACTGTACTAGCGAGTTTCCGGCCTGCGTTGAAATGCCATTCAAAATTCCCGTTCCCCTCCCCTCCCCTGCGTTCCCCTTCCACCTTCCTCGCCTTCTCCCCTCCCTTGTTCGACATACCGTGAACAACCCCCCCGTGAACCACCCCTCCTTCGTTCCTCTCCCCCTCCCGGATTCCCTCCTCCTCCTCCCTCCTACCCTCCCAGAAGCAGACTGTATGAAATACACACATTTTTGCAACTCGCGAGCAATTGTATTTTTTTCTACAAATTTCATAACGCCATAGCTCACCATTATATATAGAAACCTTCGCGGGCGTGCGCACGACAACTCACCAAAGTTTCATCGCAATCGGATGAATGGTACAGAAACGCATACGGGACAAATAAAGAAGCATTCATTTTTATATACGAGTATAAGTATAAAGATTACAACGTCAATGCTAGTGTCACACCTAGCGTTAAAAGTACAAAAGTGCAGCGTGGGACAAACAAAGAAGCATTCATTTTTATATACGAGTATAAAGATTACAACGTCAATGCTAGTGTCACACCTAGCGTTAAAAGTACAAAAGTGCAGCGTGGGACAAACAAAGAAGCATTCATTTTTATATACGAGTATAAAGATTACAACGTCAATGCTAGTGTCACACCTAGCGTTAAAAGTGCCAGCGAATTGCTCGCCACACATTCCCGCTGGAAAACAGGCCAAGCCAAATAACGCTGGCGCTTTTAACGCTGGGTGTGATACGTAGTGTAATTCGGTGTAATCAAATGCGTCAATTTTTCTCACGCTTCATAGGGAGTTTATAGCCAATTCGCACCATGGAGAAAAATGTCATCTATGGAAATCGGCAGGCAACTCTGCTAAACAATACGAAAAGTTAGGTACTCTTATGTGTATTGTATCATATTTATTGCGGCAATACACAATCTTGCCTTCCGTTTATCAATGATTGATGATTGCTGCTGTTTTTATTTTTATCATTAGCAATGTTAGCAAGCCTGTACCAATTACTACAATGTTTTTTTCTTCATTCGACAGGCACGTGATGGAGTGATCTTCTGTTTCTCAGGAGACTGTGTTAATCGGTATCCTTGCACTACTTTCAAGACTTTTAACTTATTGCTAGTAGCAAATATCTTATATATTAATAATACTTCCAACCTCTGACATTTCCCACACATTCTGATGGCAGCATGCTATACCAGCGCCTCCAGTTATGCGCCATGGTTTTATTTCATTAATTTTAAAGGAATTTATGTGAAATAAATTCTTTATTTCAAGTTAATAAATTATCAAGCCGGTCAGTGGCAGTCTTCGCGTTTAGCTCCCATCCAGGGTGTTTGATTCCCCGGCTAGCTAAGTCCTTCATCACAACACAAGCAACATTTTACGCTTACTGTGTTGGTAGTAGGAGATTTTCAAGCATTGTTGGGTTATTCGTAACCCGGGAATGTTTGTCTTTCTTTATAAATTAGAAAAAGGCTAAATCGTTTTTTTTTAAATTAGATAACTTGGGACCAATGCTTTTTTTAAACATCAACATCAACATTGAAAATGATTTATAACTTCAAGATGAACATAAAATGCTCTATGCCATAGAGTCAATGGGATCAAAACAACACTTTGCCGAATTAACCTTAAAAAAATATTTAATTTTATTTTTCGTGGTACGAGTATAATCTACATTTTATGTAGTCAATAACATCTTATTTGATAGGATTGAACTCATATTGTATATTGCTAACTAACCTTCAATCTGGGAGGCGGGTATGATTTAATTCATAGGCCCATTGGCGTATGAACTAAATCAGCTATGAATTTCTGATTGCAATAATTTCATTTTGGCATCAAATTTACCAACTATGAAGTACAACATAATATGTATATGTAAGGTAAGGAGTAATCTCATATAACCACGGCTAAATACATTCACATCAGTTCACCAGAGAACTCGAGACATGCCCAATCTATCCGAGAAAGAAACTCCATCAAAACGCACAGTTTACCGGCGCTAGCAGCCAATTATAATGCTAGACACTGCACCAAGTGTTGGTCAACAATCATTTAAAGTTATCTCAGCGTGAAGCCATTTATGGATAGACAAATCACCGAGGAGATGTTACACTGGTCACAAGGGAAGAATTTAAAAAAAGTAATCTTTTTAATGCAGGTTTTTATTTATCTATACAGAGTTTTATTATAAGGGTTGTTGTTACCAATCCTACTGATCAACTCATGAGCCAAAATTTTGGCTCAACACTCCTCAAATGCACAAAACCGCTGTTTTCAACGCAACTCTCCAATCTACAGGCGAATCGAGCGTTACTAAACAAATCACTTTGCTGGCCGAAGACCAATAATAGTACACAACTGCTAACCCTGTACAAATCACAAGTGCGCCCCACGGTTGAATTTGGCAGCCACCTCTGGCCTGGAGCTCCAAAATACCTGAAAAATACCCTCGACTTTGTGCAGAAACGGGCGGTCCGTTTAATAGATTCTCCCATCTTAACAGACGGATTGCAATCTTTAGAGCACAGGCGTCGGGTGGGAATGCTATCCTTGTTCTACCGGTATTACAATGGAAGATGCTCCGAGGAATTAGCATCATTGATCCCTTCGGCACCGGTGCATAGTCGGGAAACACGCCAAACGAGTGCCCAACATTTGTACACGGTTGACATTTGTCACATGAGAACGGGTCGTTTCTTCAACTCGTTCTTGTGTTCAACAGCTCGGCTGTGAAATGATTTGCCGGCCCCTGTGTTTCCTCCTTCCTATAACAGGGGTCTCTTCAAGACCAATGTTCATTCCTTCCTCTCCTCAAAAAGACCCTCCACACAGCATCCCAGATGACATAGGCCCTGAGGGAAATTTTTTTTCCTCAGGGCCTCCTGTGTGGAGTTAATGTAAAAAAAAAGACTCAGATTGATCGATCGAAAAGTTGGGAACAACGGCCGTAAGTGTTTTTTCAATGCCTGTCTCACTAAGATATTTTACATTTTACATTGACCCGGCACAGGAGACCCAATAGGAAAATTATTTCTTTCAGGGCCTGTGTTATATTTGGGGATGCTGTGTAGAAGGTATTTTTAATAAAATAAAGGAAACGAAGTTCTGCTAAGGAAAATGGTGTGAGATGGTGGGAAGGAATGTAGGGATCAGTGTGCCCAGGAGTGACTGACGTAAGAAGCCATCCCTTCCGCTGCGGTACAATGAGATGGAACGAGAGAGACCAGCTGAAGAGGTCAAAGAGTCTCCTCAAACCGACTTCTATTGATCCGCGAGGCTCACACGCCGCCAAGAACTGAATACACCTCATCCGATGATGAGGTGTATCACCAAACGCAACGAAACACCTGAGGAGACCTATGGCAGAGATGTTGATTATCCAATAAATGGGTCGCGGGACGGCCGCGGCGCGGCGTTTACGAATTGCGCCCATCTGTTCATCCGGAATTAAGCTGAATTGTTAAAAAAAATTGAACATTGAACAAGAAATGTGTCCATAATCGGTCAAGTGATCGGCGATTATGATTACCATTGAATGATTTTTATATCCGGCGGCGCTGATGCAACGGAATTGTTATGCATGCAGTTTGGAAACGAGCATTGCTTCCAAAATGTAAATGTCATCATTAACAAAAACTATTATGTATTGCCCATTTATGATTTCAAATTTTCACGGCCAAAATTACACGTCTGTCCTGATGATGGTCACTGTAATGCTATCCGAAACGTTGAATAAAGAATAAAGAAGCGCAACACGGCATAATAAATCAAAAATAAATCTTGATAAATCTTTAATCATTATTTACAAAATAATAAATGTGAGCAAATAAAAAGTGATGATAAAAGGCACAATAAAAAATAATGAAGATATTTTGTGCACCTTAACTGGACGACCAATTTTCGCCGAGAACCGAGACAGAGTTCTCGGTAGAATTTGTAGCCGAGAATGCCGAGACCGAGACCGAGACCGAGATCTCGGTCGACTCTTATTAGTTGGTGCAATAAAAAAATTGCAACTGTCAAATATTTAGTTTAAAGATCACTTGTTATATTATGATGTTTTTATTGCGTTAATCTGTATATATGTATATAAAAATGAATCCCTGTTTCCCTTGGTCACGCCATTCAGAACGATTTTACCTATATCATTCAAATTTGGGGATTTGATGTGTGCTTGCCCGTTATGGTTTTTATATACAATAGTGAGTTCTGGCATCATGAAATTATGAATTGCTAACCGTTCATCCGATTGCGATTGGTGAGTTGTAGTGAGCACGCCCGCGAAGGTTTCTGTTTATACTGGTGAGCTCTGGCATTATGAAATTTGTATAAAAAATTGCAATAGGTGGCACGCGAGCTGTTTGAAAACTGAAAGTACAGGACTGAATGTATGAAATGCGGGAGGGGTGAGGGGGGAGTGGGAACGCGAGAAGGGAGGAGAGGAAAGGGAGGCGGAAGGGGAACCTGACGAAACAATTGCATCAAAAAGCATTACAATAAACAATATGTTTTGAAATAATATTTTTCATTATTATTATTAACTAGCTGGTCCCGGCATGCGTCGCTATGCCACTTAATAAAGAAATTGTTTCTCCCTGAGTGTCCTTTCCCATCGTCCCGTTCCCCTCCCGCCTCCCCTTCTTCTCCTGCGTTCTCTTCCCCTCTCGCGTTCCCACTCCGTCACCTCCACCTTCCCTCTCCCTACTCTACTCCCTCCCCCCCTTCACCGTCCCGCGAACCCCCCTCCCGAGTTCCCCTCCCCCTCCCAGGTCCCCCTTCCCGCGTTCCCCTTCCACCTTCCCCGCCTTCCCTCTTCCCTTTACCACTCCCTCGTCCCGCCAACCCTTCTCCCGCGTTCCATATATTCAATCCCAGTACATTCAGTTCTTAAACAGCCCGCGTGCCACCTTTTACAATTTTTATTCAAATTTCCATTTTTCATGTATATTAAATTTGGTACCTAACATAGGTACCTATTTAAAATATCTAAAATTCTTGATTCGATTCAAAATATTAGGGGAGTACCTACTTTAAATAAATTTTTCAACTTTTCAAAAATAGAATCCTGATTGCACAATCATTCATTGTTTTGCAAAATGTCATTCTCTAACACGCGAACTGTCAAACGTGCGATGTTTTCTGTTATTATCTAATTTTCTGTGCAATTTTTTTAATTTTTCTCTCCGTAAGAACCATCCTCGCACTTCAAGGAATATTCTAAAAAAAGAATTAGCGAAATCGGTTCAGCTGATCTCGAGATTTGCGCTTACCAACACATTTAGCGATTCATTTTTATATTATAGATTCCAGTTCGAATTGAATTATTCACAGCTAAGACAGGACAACGCCTTTCGGAAAAGAAAAAAAACTTTTTTATTGGCATTGTTCAGGTTCCCAGATTAGTAAATCGTTTTATCAAATTAGTTTTTATTATTTTATTAAACGTAAGTTAGTTCTGATTTAAAATTATTTTTTCTATATTATTTCATACTTGGAAATCGTTTTTAAGCACAAACGGATTGCAAAAATATGTAATGTAAACAATAGTTTATAACCTTATAATTTAATATAGGGGGTTATCCCCCTTACTAATAAACGTGTTTAAAACTTTATCCAACTGAAAAACAACCATTTAACCATTTCGCCTGAATCTTGCCGCTGCAGTGGATGTTATTGTTGACACATTTGCACAAGGGGTTTGGAGTAGGTTAAGTTAGTTCTTTGGAAAGGATAATGGAAAGTTTCGGAGTTTCCTGGTACAGTGATTGACATTGATTTTAATTGTGGCCAAAAGGGGAAATTCCACACGGTTATTTTTTATAAATTTGAAAAGAAATTATATGTCATATCAATAGAAGGATTTGCTAATTAAGAAGAACGCTTTAGAATAAAAGTAGGTTTAAAAAATAATAAAGACGTTATATAAAAAAAAAAAAAAAAAATAGTGGACGAATTGCATTTTTTAAAACATTTTTGTTGGCAATGCTCATCTTCTTACTCCATTCCTCCACAGTTCTGTAGAAGCCACTCGTTCGCTCTCGCGATCAATGATAAAAGATTAGGTCCTACATAAATACAACTCTTTTCCGTTGATAGCATCTTCACGCTGCTAACTGCTAACTGCTAACTGCTAACACCAGACACCAGACACCAGATACCAGAGCAACAGAAGTAGAGCGGCGAGAAGAGTGAAACTGGATGGCTAATGTTAACTTGGTCGGTACACCAATTAGGCAGATCGTGATAGATGTCGGATGGGTGAACTTGGCTCGAAGTTCCTAATCTTCCGAGATTACAGATTACGTAATCACGGTAAACATTCTTGGCGAAATATTTAGCGCGAAATTAAAATCTGGAAGTTCTAGAAGTGCCTTTGCCAAGTTTGATATTTTGATTTAGGGTTCCATCAAAGCCAGAGTTAAGTTAGCCTCTCAGATACTTTACAGTACGCCCAGCTTCAACCAAATGTATCTGTACGCCCAGGGCCCGCAGATACTTTAATGCTGCAAAAATCACGTGAGCGCCTCCTACATAAATGGTAAATAAAAGGGCAAAATAAAGTGTATGAAATCAATTGTGATATAATAGTTGTTGGTTTGGGGTTCCCATCAATATTCAAGCCACTGAAGAACCCTGTGCGGTCCGTTTGCACAAAGCTATTTCCATGACGATTCACGGTTACGGTACCGTGATGGTATAAAAAAGGCATTAAACATATGTTCCGTACCACAACGGTCTATTTTCTCCAAAGGAAAAAAAACGCATTCTCTTGCATCTCACTCATACATCGTGACGTCTCCGTAAACCCCTACAATACTACAAGCCGTGACGATAATTTTGAAAGTATGGAATATAGTTACAAGGATAATATTAAAGTGAGTAAATTCCAAAAATGCAGTAACGTCAAACGTCAATGCCCTGATGCTTTTGCTTTAGTTCTTAAACATATAATGTTGCAACTCTTTCTTACACACTAAATAACAACAGTCAAAAATGTGGACGTACGTCTGCACCCCACAAAGGAAACATAAAATCATTATCATACATCTTTCTCACACGTATAAAGAAAATGAAACGCAATTCCCGTCGCCGCCGTAGCTGAGCAGTAATAAGGTATATGTATCTGTTTCCTCCAACGAAAAAATAGTAGTACCTACTTTGGAGGAAACAGACACGTATATATTGTGTGTCACATCTTTATTCTTACCATTATTTAATGTGTAAGAAAGATCTGCAGCATTATTAGGATTAAGAACTTAAGATTTATGATTTTTTGTGACGTCATGGTTCACGATAATAATAAAAGCGCTCAATAGCTTAGCAAAATATCGCTTAGATCGGTCAAAAGGTATGATATTTTGTGAGAAAATCATTCTGGAGTTCGAGAATATAATTATCACATGCCTGTTCACTGCCTAAACTAAGTAGATATAATTTTATGTAATCTAAACTATGTAGGTATTTGAAACGCCCGTGCCCCGAAGAATCAGATATGTGAAAGTGATTTAGTGAGGCATGCATTTACACCTGTTTCTGTCTAGTTCGGGCGGCAGGCGGCAGAACAGAACTCTGAATATGGATGTAGTATGTAGATATCTTGCGGTATCAAAGCCCTTATACGTTTAATCTAACATTATTACAGTAAATATATATTTTGTATTATTTCTCCCGCCATGACAGGGATGTGAAGTTTAATCATTGAATTTTTTCACATGATTGATAATAACAATAAATTATTGTATTACTGAATTCAGTTTTTCATAACATTCCCTTATCTTAGATGGCTTAATGCCACTGGATACAGATATTATAACTCATATGTGTTGTCATATAAAACCTAAATGCAACATCAATTCTAAGCAAAACTCCTTCATTTATCGTGCGTCACACACTTTCAATACACACACATATATATAATATCTGTACCTCAGAAGTCAAAGGTCGGTTGTCCAGTTTTTTGTGAAAATGAGTTATGTATGAGACCTTTTTAGTTTTTTCAGTAGCTACACAGAGGTGTAAAGACGGTTGTCCTACGACAACGTAAAACTAAGTTAGGTCAACATAAAAGGTCTGGTGTCCCCACAATGTTCAAAGGTAAAATGTCTGTTGTCCAGATACGACTTTTTACCTTTCGGGTGTATTCAGTGTTTAGGAGTTTCATAATGTCGGTTGTCCAGTGAAGGTCGAAAAAATAATCATGTGAATTTATTGCTGAACAGTAATGAAGACAGGATAGGATCTGAAAGTTGTGATGAAGAGTGTTTAGATCTCCGAGAAGAGGTTTTGCATCGTCTTAAAGATGTATCGGTTCGCCGTGTAGAGGTTTCGGATCTACGTGAAGAGGTTTTAGATCGCCGGGTAAAGGGCAAAAAGCGTGTCAGGAAACCAGAACAACGGAAAAATGAAATTCGGAAAAGAAAACGGACATCTGGAATGCAGTATGTAATAAAGGGTGGGAGAGTAAAAGATTCTAGGGTGATGAAAGAGTCGTGTCGTTGCCGAATTAAGTGAAAAAATTAATGATGTTGAGAGAGCATTAATATTTGCTTGCTTTTGGGACCCTAATAAATCTTGCGACACAGAAGGCACAATATATTGCTTCAATTGTGAAAAAAAACCTACTGCATGATCCAGACCTAGGAATAATGCTCAGATCCAACACCGTCAAAATATAAAATGCTATTCATTAGAAGTGCACGTAATAACTGTATGTAAAGTATTTTTCATTAACACACTATCCATTGGAGAAAAAATTTGAATCTGTGGTATCTATATTACCCGATCGACGAGGAAAAAATGATATTAAAAATCCCATTAAAATGTTTCCTGTCGAAGAAAATCATTACAGTAGAGAACGTACAAAAAAGTCACACTAGGAAAGTTTTTAAAATTTAAATATCATGTACAATTTGTACAAAGAGCAGTGTAGGAAAAAATGTTATTTGTGAAAGTCAAGTCGCATCTCATTACATTTATTGTAGAACGTTTATGGAAGATTTTAACTACTCCTTCAAAGAACTAAGCAACGACACGTGCAGTATGTGTGATTCGTATCGTATAGCCTTGGTTATTGCCAAAAAAGAGGCAGAAAAAGAAGAAACAAAAACAAAAAAGGACAATCATCAAAAAGAAGCTCAACTGCGATATTAGCTCCAAAATGTGAAAAAATATTGGCTAAAGATAGCAATTTTCATAGGGTTTTTAATCGTTGATCTTCAAAAATGTCTACCAACTCCTTTACTTAATAATTTATATTTCAGGAAACTCTGGTCCTTTAATTACACTATTTTTGATGATACAAAATCAGGCCAAGGAGCAAATGAATTAGCCTCTTGTTTACTGAAGTGGGCTTCAAGCACTTCTTAGGAAAACATCAAGGAACTCTGGTCGGATAACTGTCCGGGGCAAAACCGAAATTCCTCCATGCTTGCATTCTACTCTTGAGCTATTATAGTCCATTTTGATAATACAGAAATCAATAATTATAAATTTCTACGTAGGCACACACACAAGGAAGTAGATGCTGCACACTCTATTATAGAAAAAAGAAACAATTAAAAAGTTTCAGAAAAAAATCTGTTCAATTTGTGGGAAACCGTAACCCAAGAAAGCCATTTGTAGCGTTCGACTTGGAGATAGAAGACTTTAAAAAAATTTCCTCCTTACTTGCGGACAAAGGTTGCCTTGCCAATAGAAAAAAGACAACCGACGGAGAAAACTTCAGTAAATCATCTTGTGTTTGGTTGCAATTCAGAAAAACCCATCCCAGCATTATGTTTTTCAAGACCGATTTTAATGGGGAAATCAAATACGTTGATTTGCGGAGTAACACGAGAAAATCTTTAGTAATGGTCAACAATGTTACTCCAATTCGAAGATCACCTAAATCTATTGCTGTACCAAAATACAGAGATATCATGACAGTTTTGTTTTTTGAAGAGTTTTATTAAATGTACATTTGTTACTTAAATTAAATTTTTCCGCGACCGGTTTCGATACAACCGTATCATTCACGAGCAGAATTAAAACTGACGATACGGTTGTATCGAAACCGGTCGCGGAAAAATTTAATTTAAGTAACAAATGTACATTTAATAAAACTCTTCAAAAAACAAAATGTCTAGAAATTGTTACATAGTTAATGCCCAAGAAATACAAAAAAATATCACGACAGCGTTACAATGGTTTCCTAGTATGATGCATTCATTTTACAAAAGTATTTCTACCGCAAATAATAACAATAACAGTCACAACAATGCAGGCATTTAATAAAAATAAAGTGATGCTTATGTCGAAATTCTCCAAGCATCTTTATGTTTTTTTTTCATTCTCCAATTAACTTTTTTTAATGTTAAATTTTAAAAAAAAAATGTTCACGCCCTTTACTAAGTGCAAAATAATAACAAACAATTTCTTATTGTTATTTTTGTTTTATTAATTATTTAACAAGTCCCAATTCTGAAATAAGAAGTTGGATGTCCAAAACTTATTTTTAAGTATTTTTATTTTCTAATGCTCTAAGGTCGGATGTCCGCTAAAAACGTTAAAAACCACAATATTAATTTTTTTATATAAACATTATATTTCATGTGCCTTAAGAAAAATGAAATAATACGGGAAAAAAATTACATAAATTTAACCATCAAGAATTAGCCAATAAAGACGAATTATTTTACTATTTTCTCTCTCCTGAACAATTTCAAAAATGTGACAACCGACCTTTGTCTTCTGAGGTACAGATATGTAATGATGATTGCTGATATATTCATAAACAATTTAGAAAACAAAATTTTAACTAGTACCTCACCCCTTATAAAAAATGTCTTACTATGTAGAAGATACGTCGACGACGTACTCTGTGTATGAACGTGAACTGAATGCCTTCCTCAACCTTATAAATTCCTAATATCAACATATTAAATTCACATTAGAGATAGGCAACAATTAAACCTTGAATTTTTTAGATCTCACCTTATCTGCCTTAAAAAATAAAATAAATTTTAACATCTTTCATAAACCCGACTACACCGACATTGTTGTACATAACTTATCAAATCATCCCGTTTCACATAAACACTCCACGTTTCATTCAATGATCCATCGTTTAGGTTACGATAACGTTATCTAAGAGTAATTTCTCCTACGAACTAACAATATTTAAAAAAAAATGGAAATAAAATAATGGTTACAATGCCGATCTCACTGATACAATTTTAAATAAAAAACAAAAAGCCGCAAAAATGTCTTATTTGCTAATCCTAATAATATAAACAGTAATTATAATCTTAGTTACCAAAGGCTATAATAGGACTGCATCACTGATTCAGGCGAGACTACCCAGTATTGGCCGCGCGAAAGATAACTCAACTTTGGGTACATCTGCAGGCAATACGCCACTTGCATGGATTTCATAACGACTTGGAAAAAATCATGTGGATAGATCTTTTTACTAAGATTACGAAAATGTTAGCAAAAATTGTTAGATATGTACAGTTTTTTTTTATTTTTAAATAAGTAAATCCATTATTTGGGCTCGTGACGTCACTACATGAAAATGTCCCGTCTCCGAAAATGTTCCTATTTTTTTTTTTTTCAATTATTTCTGGCTTTCACCCTTCAAGGGTGTTCTAGGCCATCATTTATAATTACAGAGAAATGAAAGGTGAATTTATATATTAATTTTATTTAAATGTGCAAATTTCAGAATTTTATGGAAGATTGGAGTAGAGTTCAGACTTAGAAGAGATGAAATGTTGAATGGAGGAGAGGCAATTTTTGATAACGCTTGATAGAAGAGAGGATATTTATTTAGAGAGGGACAATCAAAAAATATGTGATCTAAAGTTCCCACATCTAGACCACAAAAAGTACAATCTGGTGAGTCAAGCACATGAATTTTATAAAGGTGAGAAGGAACGGAACAATGTCCGATTCTCATACGAATAAGTAAGGAAATTTCTTTTTTGGAAAAATGGGGGAATTTTTGAAACCACGGTTTTGATGGGATAGTCCTTTGTATTGAGGCGTAACGGGCACCCTTGGATTGACTAGCAATGTTCCAATACTCTGTCCAAACATTGCGGGATCTATCTTTGATGATGGAAAAAATATCAGACAGGGGAATATGGTTTACGAGGGTAACGGTAGGGTTAGACGCTCCTTGTTTTGCCAAGGAATCAACAATATCGTTACCCACTATGCCAACATGTCCAGGAATCCAAATCAGAGTGACAGTTTTTCCAGAGCTTTGAATGGAGGTTATCAATACTCGAATAAGACATACAAAGTGATCATCAGGATGAAGAAGAGGACTGGTTTTAAGTTTTTGGAGGGAACTGAGAGAGTCAGAGAGAACAAGAGAATGTTCAAAATTATTTTTTATTATATATTTGAGAGATTCAATAATCGCAATGCACTCGGCAGAAAATATTGAAAATTGGTTTGAAATTGAATAAAATATTCTTTCATTAGAATTATTGTGGTAAACGTTAATACCAATACCACAGTTAGGAGAGTCCGGAGATTTGGAGCCATCAGTAAATAAAAGAGAAGAGTTGGGCCATTTAGAAGAAATAATGTCATTGAACATATTATTGACAGTACGGGCTGGGAGATTGGAATGACTTTTAAGGATGCCGATCCCTTCTAAAATCGTTGGGGATAGGGTGACGTGACTATATTTTAATTTGTACAAAGGAAGAAGATCATTTTTGATAATTTGAAGCTCTGAGAGAGAGCGAAAATTTTTACAGATGGCAGGGAGAGGTTTAGTTCGAGCTCTGATTGTAGATGAATGTGAATGTGTTGAGTCGTTGAACAACGAGACTCTGGGAATAACCTGATGACTTTTAGAATTTAAACATTTAAGAACAAATTTGTCAGCAAATAGTTGACGCCTTAAATAAAGAGGAGGATCAGAACATTCTACTTGAAGGGAATTGATAGGCGACGATTGCATCGCGCCAGTTATTATTCGCAATGACTTAGATTGAATTTTGTCTAATTTACCGAGTGCATTTTTGGATGCAGTACTAAAAAGTGGGCAGGCATAGTCGAGATGGCTTCGAATAAGTGCATTGTAGAGCAACTTAATGCAGATAGGATGTGCACCCCACCAAACGCCAGTCAATGATCTGATAATATTTAAATTTTTTTCACATTTAGTAACTATATTATTAATGTGGGAAGACCATTTAAGTTTCCTATCAAATGTTACTCCCAAAAATTTAACTTCGGAAGCATTGGGGATTGGAGAGTTTTTAAATAAAATTTGAACAGGGGGGTTATTGTGACGATTTGAGAAGGTGACACACTGACTCTTTTGTACTGAAAGTTCAAGACCATTTAAAGTGAGCCATGTGCAAAGGGCATCCATGGCTTCATTAAGATATTTGACGGCGAATGGAATGATTTTGGATGATAAGAAGAAAGCTATGTCATCTGCGAACTCAACAACTTTTACTTGAGGGGGAATGGTGACATGCATATCGTGTGTGTATATATTATACAGTAAGGGGGATAATACATCGCCTTGGGGTAAACCCTTCCAAATTGACCTACTCTGAGGAGTAACATCTGGTAGCTCAATGAAAATTTTCCTATCGAGAAAAAGATTAATAATAGATTGGACAAACATGAGGGGTAAGCCAAGGCCTAAAAGTTTTTTTTTAAGAATTGGGATGGAAACATTGTCAAAGGCGCCTTCTATGTCTATAAAGACTGCAAGACATACTTCTTTGTTAGAAATGGATAAATTAATATCAGTGCTGATGATGGCAAGGTTATCTTGTGTAGATTTCTTTTTCCTAAATCCAAATTGGGATGGAGAGAGAAGATGATTACTCTCGACAAAAAATTCTAACCGGTTTTTAATTAATTTTTCATAAATTTTACTTAGGGTGGATGAAAGAGCAATTGGCCTATAGTTGGATCCAGAATTGGGTGATTTGTTTAATTTTAGAATTGGGATGATTATTTGAGAACTCCAGTCATCAGGTATTATGCCAGTCTGGAAGATTTTATTTAAGATGCTTAAAAAGTGATTTAGAACATTATCATTACTATTTTTGATAATGCTATAAGGTATACCATCTCTGCCTGGAGATGAGTCCTTGACTGTTGATAAACAATTTTTTAATTCAATTAAAGTGAATGGAGAGTCTAGCCAATGATCAGACATAGGAGTGTTGTGGATTGGAGTTATTTCATCTAAGTTAGGTACAGAAGGGGGGGCAATTTTGTCCAAGAACTCGTCTATCCATTTAGAATGAGAAGCTCGAGGAGATGTTGGACTGAAGGAGGATCGAAATCTTCGAATCATAGACCAAACTTCCGAAATTGGAGTGTTCGGAGATACTGAACTGCAGAAGTTGTACCACCCGGATCTTTTTTTTGACCTCAATACCCTTTTGGCATTGGCTTCGGCATTTTTGTATATGAGATAGTTCTCCATAGTCATATTGTGACGATAGGAAAGAGATTTAGCTTTCCGAATTCTCACTACTTTGGAACATTCCTCATCCCACCAGGGAGTCGGAGGGAGTTTTTTGAGAGATTTGGTTTTAGGGTGAGGATTTGATTTATTGATTGCAGTTACGAGCATTGATTTGAAGTTATCGTAGTCATCTTTGACAGATAATGTATCGGTATAGGATAAATTTTGTATAAACTTATCCATATGTGAGTTAAATTCGTCCCATTTGGTGTGTTTTGTTTTAATCTTTGTCGAAATATGGGACTTGTCTGAATGGAAAGAAGTTTGATAAGTGATGGTGATCGGGAAATGATCACTGGAGCAAGGGTCGGGGGACACCACCCACGAGGAGAGAGGTGCCAGATTAGTAGAGCATATGGAGAGATCCACTGCACTGGGGTTTGTGTTGGGGCGAGAGATTCTAGTAGGAGATCCGTCATTCAAAATAAAAAGGTTGGATTCATCTAGGAAATCCATCACACTTCGACCGTCTCTCCATCTTGGGAAAAACGGAAGGGATTTTTTAATAAAAAGGGCAGCACCACCACCCGTACCTTCCGGGCGATCATCGCGGAGGCAGGAGTACCCTCCCACATTAAAGTGGGTGGATGGAGTAAACCATGTCTCCGAGATAGCAGCCACAGAAACAAGGTTTGAATTTAATAGATTAAGAAGGTTCGATTTGTTAGAAATAGCACTGCGGCTATTCCACTGAAGAATTCTGACATCTTGAAGAGCCATTTTGAATAAATGATTTTAATGTGGAAATAATAGAAGCAGCGTTGGACGGTAGATTAGTTTGAGAAGAAATTAGGTCAATTAGAAGCATAATAAGAGTTTGAATAAATGAAGAATTATCTTGGGAGAATTGTTCAGAAAGCTTTTGATGGTTTGTTGAGGATGAATTATAATTGTTTGCGCACCCATTTGTGGCATTTGAAATAGGTGAACCATTGGGATTTAAGAGAAGTGAGTTGTGTTGTTGCTGATCGTATCCAGGAGCCGGTTTAGAGATAGGGTTTTTGTATGTGAATTTAGTTGAACGAGAAGATGTTGAAGAGGAGGCGAGTGGGTTGGATGAAGAGTTACTGGATAAAACCTCAGCAAATGATTTTTTGACAGGCGGGAATAGTTTAGAAGCCTGCAGAAAAGACAAGTTCTCAGAGGCCATAGAAATTTTTATATTTTTTTGGCGAGATTGTTCCGGACAAGAAGAGTTAATGGCGGAATGAGCACCTGAGCAGTTAAAACATTTAGGTGAAGAGAGAGAAGAACATTGGTCAGCCGTGTGGTTTTCTCCACATTTGAAACATCTGGGAGGGGATCTGCATGCAGCCTTGGTATGACCAAAACGACAGCAATTGTAACATTGAGTGGTGGGATAAGTATACATTTCAACTGGTAAGGAGTTGAAAAATAAATAAATATGGAAGGAAAGAGATTGTCCTTCAAATGTGATGACGACAGATTGGAAGGGCTTCCAGGAAACGATGCCCTCAGAAGAGTCCTTATAATTTAACCTCCTGGCTTTTATGGGATTGCCGATATGTTGGGGGGTTGAAAGTGAAGACAGGATTTCTGGAATGGACAGATCGGTCGAGATACCTCTGACGAGGCCCATTCGAGTGAAATTGAAAGTTGGGATGTACGCCTTGAATTTAGAATTAGATGAAATAAATATGTTTTTGATAAAGTTGTTGGCGGCTGAACCTGAGAGGAATTCAACAGAGATTCGGAAGCGACCCTCAGCTTTTACACCTCCAGGCTTAATCGAAAGGTTCTTGCTATTTGATAGAAATTTACCAAATTCAAGAGGGTGGATAGTTTTACCTTGCTCAGTTTTTTGAGCGTACACAATGAACGGGCCACAGGAATGAGGAGAATAAAAGTTTGTAGGAGGAGGTTGAGGAAGAGCAGGTGAAGACTGAGAAGAAGAAGGAGAGTCATGTTTTATTGAGGAAGAGGGACTAAACTTCCTTTTTTTTGCGGTAGTCAGAATGACAGATTCACTGTCTGAAATTACTACATTTTCACCATCTGGGGGGTCAGGAGGAGGATCTGGGGGCTTTTTAGGGTGTCCAGGGGGGTCCTCCTCCATTGTTCACAAAATTACAAAAGAAAAAATGTATGGAAAGTGACAGAAATAAAAAAGGTTATAAATATCTGGAAAACAGCGACAAAAAGTGACTCCTGGAAGATCAGAGGGGAGAAGAATCACCAAGGAACAACACACTACACTTTTATTGACCAGAAAACATAAAAATATTAGTTAAAATAATAAAAAAAGATTATTTTTTCCTAGGCGAAAACAAAATAACTGTGACAGCCAGATGTTCAAAATTAGAATCCAAATGTTCCTATTAATTTTGTAAAATTTCATACAGATTTATTTTTTTATATGGCATCACTTTGATTTCAGGCGAATTTTTGAATTCGTTCACTAGATTTATTGTTTGTTCTCTGTGAACTTATCATTTGGTTCGACTTTTTGACAGATGTTCTGAACGTGAAGATGATGTCGGTACGTGTTTTAGAGGTATAATGATTATGGTGCTGATTTTAACAAAATAAAATTCTATAATATTCTTATTATTATTATAATTTACAAGTACAAATATATTTACATTGAATTTAGTAATATAGACGCTGTTCATTATAATGATTTATGATCAACAAGATGCATCAAGGAAAAAAAATATTTATGAGATGTAATATTTTTGGTATGCCTCGTTATTCTCATGTGCCATTCGTGTGGAAAACGTTCTTTTTTTTAAAAATGATTTTCGGCTTTGTAATTATCGTTTTTTCACACCTATAAACTTATGTTACGTCTTTCCGGTTTATAAAAAATGGTCTGATTTTTCGGATTGAAATTTTCAAAAAATCCCTAGGGTTTCAAAAATACGATAAAAAAAAAATACAGAATGTCTTAGAATATTTGCCTGAACCTGATTTTTTTTTTAAATGTGATGCAAGTGGCCTATTTGGTTGCATTTATAAAATATTTTTTGTGGTTTATTTGAACTGGTTTATAGATAAAATTTTAGAGATATTTTTGATAAGTTTGAAGATAACCTATTTTTGGCGCCATAATTTACTTTGGCCGTTGTGTGTGCCGTCGAAAATTTAAAATCTCAAATTACATTTTGTAAGTACTTAAAGGGCGATAGGTACAAGATATTTATAATATATGAATGTGTAGGTACGAAGAAGATATTTTAACAAAATTTTCTCCGACTCATCTCTCACTAAAATCCCTCGGTCACGTACCGACTTCTCACGTGATCTTGTTTCGAAATTCAAACACAGAAACCAATTCTGACAATTTCACGCCGTTCATTTTTTTCCATCTTGAATCCACGATACCCCACTCGCTAACAAAGCAGCAAAAGATTTTTTGAAATACAATACAACATAATATATCTGACGCCTCCGAGAGGCAAAGAAGATTGGAAAAAAGTGCAACTAATAAACAAACTACGGTTTGTATTGAATTTCTGCTTGTTGTAATCACTTTCGGCGTTAAGTGTAAAAGAGATTTGGAAAGTACAGGATTTTCAAGAGAAATAATAGGTAGGGGAGACCTGTACAAAATCGTGTACCTAAAGTAGAGACTCGGTAGTTTAGTAATTAAAAATAAGGGGCTAAAGTTCGGTGTTTGGGCTAAATTCCTAAAAAATAAAACTAGTTATTTTTATACTAATTTGGGGTCGGGGAATCCGAATCTGAAAGAATTAGGCGGCGGCAAGCAATATTAACTGAATTAAACGACTTTAAAAATTTTTATACACATACAGGAAAATAGCCATTTTGGAAGCATTTTGATTCCTAGAAAATCAAACTAGTTATTTTTATACTAACTATGGGCCGGGGAATCCGAATCTGAAAGAATTGGGCGGCGGCAAGCAATATTAACTTAATTACACGACTTAAAAATTTTCTATACACACACACATGAAAATAATCATTCCGGAAGTATTTTGACACATGTAGTACAAAGATCATAGAAAAACACGATAACATAGATGTTTTTACCACACAAAATTAAGTGTTGCCATTAAGGGTCGGGTTTGGAAAACATCGCTCCGCATTAGCAGTAGCATCCGCGTCTCGTAGCAGCAATACTAGAAAATTATATACGGGTAGTTAGAAAAATGTGTAAAGTTACTAGTGATTAAATTTTTTTTACTGTAATCTTACAAATTCTATAAGTTATACATACTGCAACTTTAGTTAAAACGTTGAAAAAGGCCTTCGCGATTATCTCTCCTGAACCTGTTGTAAACATTTTTACCAAAAATCCTTCCGTAATCTCAGAGTAAACATTATGTTAAAACATGCTATTAAATTAAAAGTGCTTCAGTGTATCTAGATTTTTATTGTAATTCGCCTAAACTTTCTGAATTTTTCAACTATTCTCCGCCATACAAAAATGTATGGCAAAATAATACGCCGCGCGATGTCTTATATAACGGTTGAATTTCACAGAATTCATTCAGTCGTGAGAGAGCGGTCAAGGTGGGACTACGCATATTTTTTTCGCAGCAATTTTGTTCGCTGTTTATTCGATTTTTGAAGGAATCATTGAGGAGATAGGTGTTACAGTAACCGGGTAAGTAGAAATAAAATATATCTAATAAATTATTTTTAACTTGATTTACAGTTTTACAGACTTTATTTTTATTTTTATTTTTAAACTTCAGGTACCTTCAAAATGGGTAAAAATAAAGGAATTCTTGCTTACCGTGCCATAAAAAATAGACCCTCCCACTGGAAGAAAAGGAGAATAAGGTAATAATGTCAATTTTTTTTTTTTTTACTGATTTCTATCAAAGGTAGTTTTAAGGTGGACTGAAGTCATTTTGCTTTTTGACTTCTAAAAATTTCGGCATCCATCTTGAATTTCTCTGTAGTTATCTACCAATTTGGTTCAATATCAGAATTCGGGCGTTTAGAAGTGCACTGAACTCGGATCTAATGTCAAAATGCAAAATTTCGGCATCCATCTTGAATTTCTCGTGTTCTCTACCGATCTGGTTCAAAATCAGTATTGGGGAGTATTGGCGAGCACTGAACTCGGATCTAATGTCCAAATGCAACATTTCGGCATCCATCTTGAATTTAACTAGTTATCTACCTATTTGGTTCAAAATCAGGATTAGGGCGTTTGGACGTGCACTGAACTCGGATCTAATGTCAAAATGCAAAATTTCGGCATCCATCTTGAATTTCTCGTGTTCTCTACCGATCTGGTTCAAAATCAGTATTGGGGAGTATTGGCGAGCACTGAACTCGGATCTAATGTCCAAATGCAACATTTCGGCATCCATCTTGAATTTCACTAGTTATCTACCTATTTGGTTCAAAATCAGGATTAGGGCGTTTGGACGTGCACTGAACTCGGATCTAATGTCAAAATGCAACATTTCGGCATCCATCTTGAATTTATCTAGTTATCTATTTGGTTCAATATCAGGATTCGGGCGTTTAGAAGTGCACTGAAATCAGATCTAATGTCAAAATGCAACATTTCGGCATCCATCTTGAATTTCTCGTGTTCTCTACTGATCTGGTTCAAAATCAGTATATGGGAGTATTGGTGAGCACTGAACTCGGATCTAATGTCCAAATGCAAAATTTCGGCATCCATCTTGAATTTCTTTAGTTATCTACCGATTTGGTTCAAAATCAGGATTAGGGCGTTTGGACGTGCACTGAACTCGGATCTAATGTCAAAATGCAAAATTTCGGCATCCATCTTGAATATCTTAAGTACTTTGACGATTTGGTTCAAAATCAGGTTTAAGGAGTTTGGGGTTCACCGAACTCGAATTTAATGTCAAAATGCATAATTTCGACGACCATTTTGAGTTCTCTACCGATTCCGTTCAAATTGTCACTAAGTTTTATTGAAAACAACGACAAAATCCATTGATAAATCGAATGAATTTCGATGTTGGGTAAATTCTGGGTTGTATTATTACAAATAAATTTATTTTATGTTTTTTTAGAAAAGCAGCAGAAGCAATATAAATGACGTCGTTATAACAGAAACTATCAGTGAACATGTAAGTTTTTTAAATAAACATAAGCGGCCTGAGTAATGGCCTTCCATATAAACTTTTTGCTATAATGAATGATCTACCACACTTTTTGTGAATGTTTAGAATTATCGATAATAGACCTGGAGAAAGGATGATGTCATTACAAAATGACAGTCTTATGAATAAATGAGGAGCTAACACTTATCACTCTGCATTGTTTTGTATTTTTTTATTAATAAGTTTACATTACAAATGTATATATATGTCCTCCACGCTAGGAATTCACCTGTGTTGTGGAGGACATTTTTCAATTTTAAAATTATATAATAGTAAACAAGTATATAATAGTAACTTTGTTATTTTTGGATAATGCTGTGAAATAACTATAATAATTGTAAGTAATAATTAATTTATTTTGAACTTACATATAACATTTGCAATTTTACCTGTAACACGCACAACACGAGTTACAGCGTGTTTTATACAAAGAAAAAAAAACTTTTCAATAGCCTTCTATAAAAAAACAGAGTGGAAGATACTTTATGTATCGCCCTGGTGTAAGACCACTATTCAGAATTGAAACGTTGCTTGAAATGGCTTTAGCCGTGTGTGGTGACCAAATCTGAATAGCCAGGTACTTCCCCTATATTATTCCCCTCCCACCTTATTCAGCCTCACAACACACCCCAATCACTGGCCCCAGGCGATTGATAACAGTTGGGACTTTGTAAGGTACATAAAAATAAAAATAAAACATTTAGTTGTTTTATAAAAATTTGTCTGAACTTCTTTATATTTTTGACTGTCTTTTTCTAAATGTGCTTCGTTCTACTTTATGTATATCAAAGATAAATTGTAAAATATATTCTTTCTTACTAGGTATTAATAAAAATCTGTATGCATATAAATAAACTTTCAAAAACAAAACTACCTGTTTTTTAATTTCTAAGGCACAGAGTAAAAACTGATTGTCGTAACTTATTCACACCCATTATTTTCTGGTAAAATTATAAAAAAAATTAATAACATTATACAAACCATATATGAACCAGAAATTTTTTCTACATCAAAACACCATTAGATTCTATGTCACATTGAGTCAAAAACTAAGACGTCTGTAAAGGTCCAGGGGCTAAAAAAAGTCTATGTATCCTTGCCCTTGCATAATATGATTTATAGTCTGTCGAGCTGTATCAATTATGTTGGAAATAAATTAAAATTTTACAAAGCAAGTGTATTTTTATTCCGTATTTTATCAAAATGCTGAGCAGCCGTGCCTGAATCTAACCAAAATACACAGTAGATCGCGGCGGCCGAGCTTGTTTGCAACTACCAAAAATACCTAACTGCAGTGAATGGGCAGTTTGACCCAGGCGCAAATGTCTCTATGAGCTATCCACGCTATTCCACAATATGATTCTTAGTATGTTAAGCTGTATCCATTATTATAGTAGGAACTAAATTTTAATTTTAGAAGGCAAGTGTATTTTTATTTCCTAAGTCCGTAGTGTCTAGTATACCCACATCTCCTCTAGTCAGACGCAGCCGGTCAGCTGCGGCCGTGTTTGTCTACAAGTACAAGAAATACCTAACTGCAGCGTCAGCGCGGTTTGATACCCGACCCTTAAGCAGTAATATTTATAACGTAAAATAACATGTTTATATTTTAAGTACTTATTTTTTATAATTGATTCTCAAATATTTTAGGAAGGTACACCAACTAGTATTGTGGAGTTTTTATGCCTTGACGCGAGTAGGCGTTATAAAGGGGCACGTTCTTTTGTATCACAAACCATGTTACATAAACCCGGCGTAGCTGCTAAACTACTTGAAAACAGGGATGTTTTTTTGCCGTGACGCGAGCAGGCGGTATAAAGGGGCACAAACCATGTTACACAAACCTAGCGTAGCCGCTAAACTACTTGAAAACAGGGATGTTTTTTTGCCGTGACGCGAGCAGGCGGTATAAAGGGGCACAAACCATGTTACACAAACCTAGCGTAGCCGCTAAACTACTTGAAAACAGGGATGTTTTTTTGCCGTGACGCGAGCAGGCGGTATAAAGGGGCACAAACCATGTTACACAAACCTAGCGTTAGGTTAGGGACGCGAGCAGGCGGTATAAAGGGGCACAAACCATGTTACACAAACCTAACGTTAGGTTAGGTTAGGTTACGCATTTTTAAGACTACGAATTTTCATACTTTTGGTTTAAGAATACGCCGTTGAGATAGTCGTAATTCATCAGGTTAATGTGTTATGTGAAGAATTGTCGTGTCGGAAATTATTGATATAGGGATAAATATTTTTGAGAGCTGGTAACACTGCCGGCACATGTTTTTGTATATTTCTTGTTTTTCTATGATCTTTGTACTGCGTGTGTCAAAATACTTCCGAAATGATTATTTTCATGTGTGTGTGTATAGAAAATTTTAACGTCGTTTAATTCAGTTAATATTGCTTGCCGCCGCCTAATTCTTTCAGATTCGGATTCCCCGGCCCATAGTTAGTATAAAAATAACTAGTTTGATTTTCTAGGAATCAAAATGCTTCCAAAATGGCTATTTTCCTGTATGTGTATAAAAATTTTTAAAGTCGTGTAATTCTGTTAATATTGCTTGCCGCCGCCTAATTCTTTCAGATTCGGATTCCCCGACCCCAAATTAGTATAAAAATAACTAGTTTTATTTTTTAGGAATTTCGGCCATAAGCCGAACTTATTCCAAGTTATAAAGGGGCACGTTCTTTTGTATCACAAACCATGTTACATAAACCCGGCGTAGCTGCTAAACTACTTGAAAACAGGGATGTTTTTTTGCCGTGACGCGAGCAGGCGGTATAAAGGGGCACAAACCATGTTACTTAAACCTAGCGTAGCCGCTAAACTACTCGAAAACAGGGATGTTTTTTTGCCGTGACGCGAGCAGGCGGTATAAAGGGGCACAAACCATGTTACACAAACCTAGCGTAGCCGCTAAACTACTTGAAAACAGGGATGTTTTTTTGCCGTGACGCGAGCAGGCGGTATTAAGGGGCACAAACCATGTTACACAAACCTAGCGTCAGGTTAGGTTAGGTTAGGTTAGGTTAGGGACGCGAGCAGGCGGTATAAAGGGGCACAAACCATGTTACACAAACCTAACGTTAGGTTAGGTTAGGTTACGCATTTTTAAGACTACGAATTTTCATACTTTTGGTTTAAGAATACGCCGTTGAGATAGTCGTAATTCATCAGGTTAATGTGTTATGTGAAGAATTATCGTGTCGGAAATTATTGATATAGGGATAAATATTTTTGAGAGCTGGTAACACTGCCGGCACATGTTTTTGTATATTTCTTGTTTTTCTATGATCTTTGTACTGCGTGTGTCAAAATACTTCCGAAATGATTATTTTCATGTGTGTGTGTATAGAAAATTTTAAAGTCGTTTAATTCAGTTAATATTGCTTGCCGCTGCCTAATTCTTTCAGATTCGGATTCCCCGGCCCATAGTTAGTATAAAAATGACTAGTTTGATTTTCTAGGAATCAAAATGCTTCCAAAATGGCTATTTTCCTGTATGTGTATAAAAAATTTTAAAGTCGTGTAACTCAGTTAATATTGCTTGCCGCCGGCTAATTCTTTCAGATTCGGATTCCCCGACCCCAAATTAGTATAAAAATAACTAGTTTTATTTTTTAGGAATTTAGCCCAAACACCGAATTTATTCCAATAAATTCTCTAAAATAAACTCACTTTTCATCATACTTTTAAAAAACATCCTAGGTTTTGAATGGTTTGTTTGGCTAACGCAGGGTTTGTCTAGCGGGTTTGTGTAATTATTTTAATACATTTCTTTCCATGTTCTACTGTTATAAATACTGTAACAAACTTGTCAATGATGCATTCACTTTGTTTTACGCAAAAATATTTTTTCTATGATTGGCAACATTGATGAAATGTTAAAATAAAAACGATGAATAAACATGGCGTTACCGCGCTAATCAATTAATTTTAACAAAATTAAAATGTTAAATGCATATTTTTTGCATGTTTTTTGGTCTCCCCCGACATAAATACTCACTTTTCGTAATAATAAAGCTGAATCTAACTGTTTGGATAAAAAGTTTTCCGTATTAACGAGTAAGCGGTTTAATTATTTTTATTAATGAATTTACTAAGGAATAAAGCCTGTACAGTCTTTGTGAACCCTTAGCTTACACGTAGTGCAAACCCAGCCTTAATCGGGATGATTTTTGATCCATATTTCCTGTGGGAGTTGGCATAACATCAGCTGGAAATTAACATCGGATTAATTTGAGATAAACTAGAGGTTGTTTGCATCTGGTATGTAGCGCACTGGAGGTTCATGGCAAATGGTTCATGTTTTTTATAATTTTTTTTATGTGAATACCTCACAAGAGTCTTAGCTGCTCCCGTCTGGAGCCAGTGAGACACTCCCCAATTCGGGGTATGTTGTGAGGCTGAAGGTAGTGGGGAGGGGTAGGAGGTGGGGAAGAGGAAGGTCACCAAACATGGTTAAAGCTATTTCAAGCAACGTTTCAATCCTGAATCGTGGTCTTACACCAGGACGATACTGAGAGTATGTTCCACTCTGGAACGTGCCGCAAATATACTATAATATAATTAAAATAAATTAATAATTGTGAAATAACACAAATTAATCAAATAAAATTTATTTGCCCAGGCCGGGATTGATCCCGCAACCTTCGGATTGCGAGTCAAAAGCCTTACCGCTAGACCACGCCGGCCATATTTGTGGCGCAGTGGAGGTGCACCGCCACCTGATGACACATTTCCCATCGAAAGCACCTACTTTTCAAAAAATGTTTCCCAGAATCTCATGAGAATGTCAATAAAAATAATTCATACGGGAAGTTGATTCTAACACCATTTATTTATTGATTGGATCGGTGGTAAAATATTATGTCTTTGTTTTAACTCTAGATGTGTATCGAACAAACTCTAATTAAATTAATTTATCGAAGACGCCCATATTCTACCGCAGATCAATAACAAAGCATCGATTATTAAAAAAAAGTAGTCATCAAACCTATTATAAATAAAAAATGATTCGGTCTCTGATTCACAGATGTCGCCGTTTTACGGAAAACCGACTTACTATCGTTGAACCAAAAGATTTCTTGATATTTTTCTATGACTTATTATATTATTAGTTGTTCTCTGTTCCTCACTTTATTATTCCTTTGGTATCTTCTAACCTTTTGGAATGTTTTTAAATTGTGATGTTTAATGTGTTCTACTTACTCCAACATTATTTGGTCCACCGCCCACTCTGAGAATTTTTTTCTTCTAGATCCTCCAATTTTTTTACTTAACATATCGCGAATCCGAAATGGCTATTATAAAAGTAAAAATACAAAGTAGATTATTCACAGTCCTCCTCACCAGGTATTCCTGTTCCGAGGCGTACTGTCAGTTGTTTTATGGGTGTTGATTATGATTTCCTCATCTTCGAGTTAGTTGGTTTTCTCAAAATAAAAAATAAATAAATTAAAAAGGATCTATGTTTCATGCCTTTTGGGTTGCGTTGGTGTTACTTCATAGTGTTTTTGATTTTAATGATTTCCTCATCTTCATAGTTTATTTAGCCATAGTTTGATGTCGTTTTTAAACTTTTGTACTCCATCGTGTCTTTAATTTCATGGAAATTGTGAATTTTCTGACCAAAAGATGAATTTATTTTTGAAATGTTTATTTATTTATTTATTTGTTTGTTTATTAAGACATACACAGTACATTATAATACAGATTATAAGGTATGTTAAATTAAATTATTACATGGTTATGTACCTATTACGTAAGTCCATAGAATGTCATTTGATAATTACGCCTGAGATATGAACCGGTCTTAAAACTTAATTATTGAATGAATGAAGTAATAATAATAAAAAGGAAGAAAAGAGGGGGGGGGGGGGGGGAGATAAGGAGACATTTTGAAATCAAGAATTATATGCTCACTAGTAGATTTGAGGATTTCATCCTTATGGTGTAGGTGTATTGGTCAGCAAGGTACTCATATTTTTCTTTTAATTTGAGTAGTACATGTTTTGAGTACAGTTTTATAATGCTGAACACATTGAATTTTAAAAAAATCTTTTGATGGAGTTCTTAAGGGTGGTACCTTAGGATTATTTTTTTATTATTCCTTTTTTTAACTTTTTGTTTAGCAAGTTTAAAAAGCAATTCTTTTGTATTTTAAGTACCGGGTCGCAATATAATACACGCACTAAAGAAATAAACTAATATTAAAGTTTACTTTGCTTCATTGGTAAGTAATTAGCGTGCTTTCTTAATCTTTTGTATTTTAAGTACCGGGTCGCAATATAATACACGCACTAAAGAAATAAACTAATATTAAAGTTTACTTTGCTTCATTGGTAAGTAATTAGCGTGCTTTCTTAATCTTTTGTATTTTAAGTACCGGGTCGCAATATAATACACGCACTAAAGAAATAAACTAATATTAAAGTTTACTTTGCTTCATTGGTAAGTAATTAGCGTGCTTTCTTAATCTTTTGTATTTTAAGTACCGGGTCGCAATATAATACACGCACTAAAGAAATAAACTAATATTAAAGTTTACTTTGCTTCATTGGTAAGTAATTAGCGTGCTTTCTTAATCTTTTGTATTTTAAGTACCGGGTCGCAATATAATACACGCACTAAAGAAATAAACTAATATTAAAGTTTACTTTGCTTCATTGGTAAGTAATTAGCGTGCTTTCTTAATCTTTTGTATTTTAAGTACCGGGTCGCAATATAATACACGCACTAAAGAAATAAACTAATATTAAAGTTTACTTTGCTTCATTGGTAAGTAATTAGCGTGCTTTCTTAATCTTTTTTGTAACATTATTTTTTTACCTCCCGACGCCCTCACTGCGCCATCTCAATGCCACCTAATTTTCTCTGGGTCTTCTACTGCCCCCTGAAAGTCTCAAACGCCCACAAGGAGGCGTTATCGCCCACGTTGAGAACCTGTGATTTACTTTGTAGAATTTGTAATGTGATTCTATATTTTTTATTAAGGTAATTTGTTTTTTTACATTAGCTCCACACAGAAGGCCCTTAGGAAAATAATTTCTATCATGGCCTATGTCATCTTAGAGGACTCCATGCGGAGGTTTTTTTTAAGTAAAGGAAGGAGAGGACGCCATGTGGAGGTTTTTTTCAAATAAAGGAAGAAGAGGAAGTTCTGGGAAGGAAATATGTATGAGGGGTTGTTAAGAAGCTAGGAGCCCGGGTGTCCAGGAGTGACGGACGTAAGAATACACTCCCTCAACTGCGGTGCAAGGCGAATGGATGTGGCTGTAGAGGTCAAAAGACCTCCTCAACCAATCTCTCTTGATCCGCCCGTCACGCAGCGGGTGGGCAGACACATCGACTGCCAAGACCATTACAAAATCTCACCCAATGTACCCGGGTACCCCTGCTAAGTCACCAAACGTAACGAACTATTTGGGGTGAACTATGGCGGAGGTGATGATATAATTCAAAATCTACTCTTTCCAGATAGCGATGTTAAATTATTTTAGGAAAGAACGCTTTTTGCAATTGATTATTAAGATAATTTGATTGTTTATGCCCTATTTATTCGTATCAATATGCAATATTAATAAATGTTATCCATAATCAAATTATTTCTTCCAAGGAATGCTAACAAACACAACATTGGATCAGTGATTCAATCCGATATTGTAGTTGTGAGCCTTTCTTGAAAGATTTGAGTTTGTTTATGAACAAAACTATTTTTTCACATTACGTACGGGGCAAACAATTAATTCATCTTAATATTGTGAATCATAACTTGTAAAAAGTGTTTTTTTCATAATATAATTAAACTAGCGCTATCTATGAGAGAGCAGATTCTGAATTCTTTTAAGTAACACCCTTAGTATTATTAATTTTTATTGTTTCGTTGAAAAAAAATTATAAATAATATTTTTTTATAATTACAAGTATTTTATTCTTTTAGAGAGGTCATCAAGGACGGACCCTTCGAGTGATACAGAAAATAATATAATTTGTGAATGTTAACAAACTTCTAATATATACTGCATTTTGATAATTGAAAGCCGATCTTTATTGAAGATATTGAGAGTTTCTGGTGTGATTATTGTTTGAAAAAAATAACAAAACTAATGTACAGTGACAATAGACGTAAAGTTTTTTTTTACTGAGTAATGTACGTACTTATGACTTGTTTAAAATAATTTGTTTTATTGTATGAATATCTTGTTGAAAAATGTGTGCACATTCTGCTGATTGTATGCTGGTGATTAGTATCATGGTATCCATAACGATGGTAAGCGTATTGTATCTTATGATGCTACAATTTTTGGAGAGTACCCATTTAATACGAACGAAAGCGCTCTCGAATCTGCTACTATTAACTGAGTAATATAGGTACTTATTAATTGTTTAAAATCGTTTGTTTTATTTTATTATCTCGTTGAAAAATGTGTGCACATTCTACTGATTGTATGCTGGGGGTTAACATCTTGGTATCCATAACGATGGTAGGCGTATTGTATGTTATGACGCTACAATTTTTGGAGAATACCCATTTAAAAATAGGGCACTTTTTGAGAACGTAAAATGAATTTCACACGATCGTGTATCTCTTCGCTAAGCTTATAGCCCAGGCAACGAAGGAAAAATAGGGGAAATAATTCATGTAGAAGCCAATTTTCGCACAGTTGTAGGGGAAGGCGTCCTTAACAAAATACTAAAAGTACTGGGGGGTGGGGGCGGAGCTAAGGGGGGGGGGGGGTCTAAAGGTCCCTATTTTTTTAGTTTTTCATTAATAAAAAAAACTACCGCCTCTAGCGAAAAAGTGTTTAGGTATTAAATTATTTACATAAAATTCTCTACAAAAAAGGTTCTATAAACTTTTTGTTAAGATCAATGCTTAAAAAACTGTTTTAATTTTTTTAAATGAAATGTTTGTCGGTAAAAATGAAATGCTTATTGTTAAAAAATCAAATAATTAGTGCTTAAGGATGTACCTTGAATATTAAATTTCGTCGAATTCTAAACTTTCATCGTCATCAATGCTGTCTTCGACGGGGGCTCCGTTAATACATGAGCCGAGGCAGCCGCAGGCACCGGAGCAGGCAATCCCTGCTTTGCGGCAACCGCAGCGCATCCCACACCCAGTCGTGCATCGGCAAAAGATCGTCTTCAAAATGGAGATGGGTGCTACAGGGTCGTTCGTGTTAACTGGGTTAAGGATCCCATCTTCTCCCTTGACCCAACCCCATTGGATGGGTGGTAGGGGTTTGCCTAGCCACTGTTGTATCTGTAAAAAAGTAATGATACCAAGGTAAGCATTCATCACAAATGAATATTTGTTATAAGAAAACAGTATTTAAAACTATATGTAACTGGATTTAAAATTACCTGTAGATATACTCTGAGCGAGTGTTGCTTTGAAGCTCCTCTGGTGGAAGGAAGAATTGCCATGTCTGATTTGGGCTTCGTTGAAGCTTTCAAAAATGCCGAGTACCGATGTTTGTTTAGGTTGTCTTGATGAGCAGGCGCTTTGTATACAGCCAAAAAAAGTTTCTCGCCAGCCTGTTTAATATTCTCAGGTGATGCTGAGGGATCAGAGGATATTGGTGAAATGTCTTGGGTGAGGCCAGGATTTTCTGTGAAGAGCTTAGCGATTCCCACTCTACTCTTTCCATATATCGCCGAGGTGGTGTCGCATCCGGAGAAGCTATGGAGAAGGAGAATCGTTTTGGCGATTGGAAGCTGTTGAAGTTATTGAAATATAATAGATGTGCTATCTGCAGTTTTTACTAGGTGGGACTGCGCTTCCGGGTGTCGCCGATATTGTTTACCAATTAACAAATAAACTAAATAAACGAATAATTAACGAATAAACCAAACTAACGTTAAACTAAATGAACGAATTCTTTCCGTATTCAAACTACATTGTTAACCAATACTAATGCACACCTTAAAAAAATCAACGAAATGAACAAATTCTTTTCGTATGCAAACTACTCTAATTAGGTCGTAGTCCGACGACAGTTGCGCGGACATCATAGCATATCTCTTTTGTATTTGAATATCTTTGGTGTTAAGGGATGTATCTCACTTAATTTAATCTCCGGTGTCTTTATTTCGAATATCGTTTTTTTGAAAATTAAACAATTTTTTCTCTTCCACATGTTGTCACTCGTCACAACTGTAGTCAAGTAACTGCCAAGTACCACCCTGACCTTAACTGTCCATTACCTACTTGTTTTTAGTTGAAAAAAAAAACATCAAAAATATCACCGGGGACCAAAATTTCATTTGCAAGTCAAGTACGTCCCTTAACATCACTTGTAACACAATCGTCAACATCTAATACTCAAAAAGGAGTTAAGTAGGTACCTAAAATGTGAATTTCTAATATTTGTAATATTATCTGTATAATGTATTTTACTCTTTATTACTTACCTATTAATAATCATCCGTTGATTTGTCCGCTCATTTAGTTAGAACCGTTGTACTTCCACTGATAACAGCTGTATCTGTGTGTGTGTCTTTTAGTCGGTATTTGCAGTCAGTCAAACTGCATATCATAAATTTTGTAATAATATCTTATACGTCTTATGGGATAGATATTTTACTATTTTTCTTATTGACAGCGTATTGAGACGGGCAGCGAAAGAACCCCTAATTATAATTGTGTTAATTTTATTTATCTACCTGTGATTAGTAGCAATTTTAATGCACGCATTTATTCGGTGATGTTTTTAAGATATTTTAAAGTAAATTGGGTAAATATTCCACTAACCGCGGCACTTTCATTTTTTAATTTTAAATAAATTTTTCTTTATTCATCGCTTTGATGGTTACATAATTTGTTGATTTTTCGACCATAATGCTAGGCACATGCCCGTGTTATGGTGGTCGATTTTACGGGGAGCAGACATGTTTTTCGATTTCAATTTTTCGAAATCGATCGTTCGAATTTCGGTTTTTCGGAAGACTAATTTTTCGAAAGCCAATTTTTCAATTGACCGAAAAACATATTTTCCGAATTTGTTAAAAAACTTTTAAAATATATAGGGTACAGGGGGGCAAAGTGGAAGGGGCGGGCAAAGTGGAAAGTTCACATAAAACAAAAAATAGCGACTTCTCCCCCCGTTGCGCTCACTTACCGCAAGTCGCATGTCGCTTTTGTGCCCCTGATGAAATTTAGCACGGCTGCGGCGATCCAGCGCGGTGCACGTGTAAGTTGAGTGATTTGTGCAGATTCCTTACGAAAACATTCAAACTTCAACGGTTAATTTTTCATTGAAAGGCAAGGATTTAGTTATATGCTATTTATTATTACATTGCATATAAGTATTGTCCAAAGTTATTTTAATACGTCTGTGATATTTTGATACGATTTTTCGATATATATCTTTTTTTGTTCCTTTCACACCATTTGGGCAAAGTGGAAAGTTGTATATGAGGGCAAAATGGAAACCTTTCCACTTTGCCCGCGCTCGTGAGATGTCCAGTTTTACTCTAACATAACAAAAATCCCTATAAAAATCAATTGGAAGAAAAAGTAGCCAAAAGGTGAAAATTATCAAGGAAAGAGAGCAGAAAGTAAAAAATACAAAAGAAAATAAAAATTGAGAAAATGGAATAGAAAATTTTTTTTTCAAAAAAAACAAAAAATCTGCAAGAAAGATGAAAAACCATTTCCTCGAGGAAAATTATTTTTCAACCTCAGACTGGCATATCAAAACAACAACATTTTACACTTTGCATGTTTTGCAAAGAAATTTACATTGATCCTCCAACTGAAGAATGGATTCAATTTAATGTCTGTCAGGAATGGGCACATGAACTGTGTGTCGATATTGGCAATGATGGAAAATTTACCTGTTTTAATTGCCAATCCCATTAGAGGAATCATGCTACCGTATTCTGTATTTTATTGTTCTATATTATATGTTTCCACTTTACCCTTTCCACGAAAAAAGTCACGTTTTCAAAACTGGGTCTCCATTACCAAAACTGTTCTCTTTTAGTATTATTTTTTTTCAATTGCCAAAAATATGTAAGTTTCTTGTTTTAATAAACTTTTAAAAACTAAAAAAAAATTAAATTTTCTTAATTAATCTGTACACTGAAGTTAAGTTTTCCACTTTGCCCCCCCTTCCCCTATTTCACTTGCTCATGACTAACGAGATACTGTTAGATTAGGTTTGGTTAGGTAAGGTTAGTTGATATTGTCCACCCTATAATACAATACTTAAGTACGTACTTATATCAATTCGAAAATATAGTGTTTCGGTTAATTTATTGATTTTTGAAAAATAAGTTTTCGAACAAATGAAGTTCGAAAAATTGCATTTCGAACAATTGAATTCGAAAAATTGCAATTCGGTCAATTTTAAAGATAAATTTCAAGATCCGATTTTCGCATAGTGAATTAACATTTTAAATAAGAAATTATAAGGGAATATAAAAGATTATAAAATAATAACAAAAAATATAAAATAACGTAGTAGGTACTTATAGATAAAGAATGAAAGTGAGTGCAAAATAGTATAAAAATAATATTAAAGAGATAAAAGAATACAAAAAAGCAAATGCAGGAATATAAAAAGTATGCAATTTAAAAATATCTAAATTCAATGTAACCTACTTACATTGATTTTAGACTATAGAGAAAAAAATTAAAAAAAGAGTTATTATAGTGATGATATATTATTTGTGCATGTTAAGTTTCATAGGTAAGTATATTATTTTTCGGCAATTTTTGGACATATAGATTCATGTTTAAACTAGGCATAGATTTTGGAAATTACACTTCATTTCAACTTAATAACTACAAAAATAACTAATTACATGTAGAATATAAATTTTATTATTTATTATATTCAAGAAAACAACAGGACAGACATTACGTATTATATTTTTTCAAGAAGACAACAACATGACAGCTTGTCTTTTGTTTTTAACAATCTAAATCTCTGTAGTTCTAATTTTGAAAAAAAGCTTAACTACCTATTCTTAACTAGCTCTGCTTAGCTACTTCCCCGAGAAGGTACCCAACTGGCTACATATTTTTGCCTCTACATACATTTGGATAGATGGTAAAAGATGCATTAAAATTCCAATTTTATTGTTTTTTTTTGTGGTTTGACATGCGTGAGTTTCGACTCAATCTATATATATATATATATATATATATATATATATATATATATATATATATATATATATATATATATATATGTAAAGGAAATATATTCCCTTTAAATTTGAATCCTATAATGTCAATTAGAATGCAATCATCGATTGTCATTTGTTTTGTTATTCTATTATTTGATTGTTAGAAAAAACCATTCAAAGTGATATTAATAAACATAAATGTCGTTTCTTAGTTAAAAAAAACTTTGCAACACAAGTGTTTTATTTAGAAATTAATAAAAAGGAATTAAACCTATCAACATATTATAAAACGACATTTCGTTTTAAACCAAAAATGGAGAAAATTCAATTCGAATTTACGCTATTACCTGGATGCGATGGCAGATCAAATATTATTAGCATTACAAAAATAGTCACAAGTGATGGAAAAGTGTTTACAATACCAGAAATGCTACGATCCGCCAGCTATCACGAGGAGATAATGAAAACTAGTGCTTTTGGAAAAATAAAAAATAGTTTGAAAAAAAGATACCAGGTTAGAAGAGTCTGGTTAACTATGACAGAAGAACTAAAAAAAACATATGTAGACGAAGATGGAAACCTACAGTTTGGAGACCAATACCTCGAAGAATTGGACGAAAAAAGTTTACAAGTACATCAAAAAGAAGATGCATTAGGAAAATTAATTGAAAAGTTAATGGAAGATAAGCAACAGAGCTTAAAAAACATTGCTGAGAAGTTTGTTATAGAAAAATTCTGCACTAAAAATACAAATGCAAGCCAGTGGATGGAAGTGTTTGAAAAAGAATGTTTGCGGTTTGATGTGACCATGGATGGAAAAAAAATAGAAATACTCAGATTGTTCATGGATAAATCTTGTATAGACTGGTACAGTTCCATGATTATAAAACTAACAATGAACTCAGAGTGGTCAACATGGAAAAACAAATTCTGTGAATCATTTGCAAACAAAGGATGGAACCCTGTCACATACGCACTATCATTTAGATACAAAGATGGTTCTCTGTTGGATTATGCTATGAGAAAAGAAAAACTTCTATTGGATGTGAGAAGATCAATTGACACCGGTACTTTGATAGATCTTGTTGCTTCCGGACTACCAGAATTCATACTTAACAAGATCGATAGAGAAGGATTACAAGATACTGTAGATTTGTTTAATGAAGTAAACAAGTATGAACATATGGTCAACAAAAAAAGATTTATGAATAAGAAAACATTTGGAAATGCAGAACATAATAAAAATGGGGGTAAAAATCCATGTAAAATTTGTGAAAAATTGAATAAGGGCATTCGTTACCACCCTGAAGCTACATGCTGGTTCAAAACAAAAGAGGATGAAAAATTTAAGAGAAATGCCATTAAACATGTAAACAATTCAGTGATAGAAACTGAATTAAATGAAAATGATCAAAAAAACTAATAGTAACACCATTAATAAAAGTCAAACTATTACTAAATGATAAATTAAAAATATACGGAATTTATGATTCAGGTTCAAATGTTTCTCTAATTAATTCTAAATTATTGAAACTAAAAGGAAAAGGAAACAATTTGAATGAAGCAAATTTAGTAACGATTAATGGTGTTAAAAAGACGAGTGGTTTGACAACGTTAAACATAAAAATTTTTGAATTGGAGAATAAAGTTGATGTGTACATTATTGATGAACACAATTTCAAGTATGATTTTTTGATTGGATTAGACATGATAAAAGACTTCAAACTTATCCAAAGTGAAGACTTACAAATATCACAGAAACTCTGCCTAAATAATACAAATAAAAAAGAAAAATATTCTACAGATATGAAAACGAATACTAAATTTAATCATATAGAAAAACACAGAATTAATTTTAACGAACATGTTAAAGAAGAAGATTTTAAAATAACAATGAATCATTTAAATAATGATCAAAAAACAGAAATAAATGAACTAATAGACAAATACACATCAGTGTTCGCGAAGAGTAAATATGATGTTGGCACTGTCAATGGATATGAAGCGAAGATAGACTTATTAGTGGATAAATATTGTAGTAAGAGGCCTTACAGATGCAGTGTAGAAAAAAAAAAAAAAAAAAAAAAAAAAAAAAAAAAAAAAAAAAAAAAAAAAACTCCACAGAAACTAATGACATTGGCATGATACTATCAGACCAATATCCGGGTCTTAATTCTAGAGAATTCAAAAAATTTTTGGATGAAAAAAATATTCCAATCATTTTTACTGCAGTAAACTCGCCTTTCTCAAATGGATTAAATGAAAGATTAAATCAAACGCTAGTCAATAAAATTAGATGCAAAATCAACGAAAATGACTTAAAAGTGGCTTGGACAACTATAGCCCGTAATTGTGTAAAAAACTATAATGAAACGGAGCACACTGTCACTGGTTATGCGCCTCAGTACCTACTTAACGGCACAGATGTTACGATTTTGCCAAATGAGTTAAAACTTAAGAAGACTGACATCGATTTGATTCAAGACAGAAAAAAAGCTCTGGAAAATACTATAAAGTCACATAATTACAACAAGATGATTTACGATAAAACCAGGAGACATATTAACTTCAAAGTTGGTGATACTGTTTTTGTGGAGAATGGAAACAAACTTAACAGGAAGAAGCTCGACGAATTGAGAATCGGACCCTACAAAATAATAGAAAAATTATCAAACTCAATTTACAAGATAAATACTGGTCGAAAAAAATTAGAATCAAATTTTTTCCACATCTCGAAATTAATTCCAGCACCTGCATTGATGAACCATGAAGAGGATATCGAAGATGAATGAAAATTTTTGCAATAATTTTCTTTCCCGCGGGGGGGGGGAGATGTAAAGGAAATATATTCCCTTTAAATTTGAATCCTATAATGTCAATTAGAATGCAATCATCGATTGTCATTTGTTTTGTTATTCTATTATTTGATTGTTAGAAAAAACCATTCAAAGTGATATTAATAAACATAAATGTCGTTTCTTAGTTAAAAAAAACTTTGCAACACAAGTGTTTTATTTAGAAATTAATAAAAAGGAATTAAACCTATCAACATATTATATATATATATATATATATATATATATATATATTAATTACTCAATTTATTGCATATAAATAATTTTGTGCATATAAATAGTTGTTTCTTGTAGAAATTTTTAAAACGAAGTGTAATTTCCATTCTTCATTACTGTGCCTAAAAGTGCGGCGTTGGTGGAATAATTTTCAAAAATTGTATTATACAAGGTGGCGCAAAATTAATCACCCTATTGGAGCAAATGGCGTCGTACGTCAATCATATTTGACATTTGTGAACTAGATATAAACAAATACAAACAGACAAGCAATGGAGCGCTATACTCCGCAAGAGCGTGGAATAATTGTTTCGATTTAAAGTTTAACGCTTTTAGCGATTTTGTGTCGAAAGTCATCATGAGCGACGAGGCGCATTTCCACTTAAACGGTTACGTCCATAAGCATAATATTCGTTTCTGGGGCACTGAAAATCCGCGTGTGATGCACGAAAAGCCATTACATCCACTCAAAGCCACTTTGTGGTGCGGCGTTCACTCGGGAGGAGTGATTGGGCCGTATTTTTTGGGTATTTTGTTAAGAACTTAACCTGTTGATGCGAGTCATCTTGGAACATTTGAGATTAACAGGCTTTTAGAGTTAGTTTAACATTTTCTAAGAATTTGCTAGTGGGATCTTTTTGAAGAGTTACGAAATTGTCTTTATTAATGAAGTCTTGCACTTTTGTGTTGTCACCTTGAGGGATCATTATTACTGTATTCCCTAATTTACTGCCCCTACCCCTTGCGGTAACTTACTTACTGCATTGGTAAAACAACGCACAATGTCAATATTATAATCGAAGAGCATCGTATATGCTTAAATAATAATGGATTTTTAATAAATTGAAGTTGGAGGCATGTGAAGTTATATCTCCAATTTATTTCTATTCACCCCTTATTTTCTAATCACCTCATACTACGGTATTTCGTAAAATATATAGGCACGCGTCTGTATCTGTATTACCTACAACTATTATTTTACAATAATTGCAGTTTGAAGTAACATATGACGTATCATTAAAAACATTCTCATTTTAAAATAGAGAAAACAGGACGAAGGAAGTAAGTCCGTCCGTCAATGATTCAGGCGAACCAACATTGACCGAGCAAAAGATAACTCAACTGTGTATATATTCAGGCAATTTACAAAATATTTTTTTGTGGTTTATTTTGAACTGGTTTATAGATAACATTTTAAATGTATTTTTGATTAGTTTGAAGACAATACATTTACCTACTTTTGGCGCCGTAATTTACTTTGGCCGTTCTTGTGTATACAGTCGAAAACTTAACATCTCAAATTATATTATGTAAGTACGTACTTGGATGGCGTACAAGTTAGGGAACGTACCCATACTACGTGACACGCTCGGGGGGGGGAGGGGGGGGGGGGGGGCAGGGGGGTGGGTAGTAGGGGGGGGATCTTCAAAATACCACGCTTGGTACAAATGAGCGACGGGTTGCTTAGGTTTTTGGTCACCCGGGGGGGGGGGGGGGAGGGTACGTTCCCTTATAATATATACAATAGAATGTACAGCGCCCTTGAGGCGATTTTTCACAAAAACGGTGCTCTACAAATTATCTAATTATTATTATTATTATTATGAGGTACGGAGAAGATATTTCAACAACATTTTCTCCGACTTATCTCTCACTAAAATCCTTCACGTACCGACTTTTCACGATATCTTGTTTCGAAATTCAAACACAGAAACCAATTCTGACAACTTTACGCCGTTCATTTTTTTCCATCTTGAATCCACGTTACCTCACTCGCTAACAAAGCAGCAAAAGATTTTTTGAAATACAATTCAACAAAATATATCTTACGCCTCCGGGAGGCAAAAAGTGTAACTAATAAACAAACTACGTTATGTATTGAATTTCTCCTTGTTGTAATCACTTTCGGCGTTAAGTGTAAAAGAGAATATTGTAAAGTGAAATAATTTTCAAGAGAAATAATAGGTAGGGGAGACCTGTCCAAAACCGTGTACCTAAAGGAGAGACTATAGTTTATTAATTAAAAATAAAGGTAAATTTTTGAGATCGCTGGCAATGGTTAATACGCACTTTTTTAAAAATAAATCTTTTGATTCACCTTAATTACATTAAAAGACAACTATTTGCATTGGGGGAAGTGGAAAATATTTCATTCTAAATTTCGATTATGTAAAATAAAAATTAGCTTTCATTCTGTGAAACGAGACCGTCCATTTTCAAACATTATTTTCAAATATCATTTTGTTATGTTGGTATTCTTGTTACTGTACGAAAAGATGCTAGAGCAAAGCGTAGCAGACTTCATGGGAATTCTAGGTTTATGTAACATGGTTTGTGATACAAAAGAAAGTTCCCCTTTATAACGCCTACTCGCGTCAAGGCAAGAAAAACATCCCAGTTTTCAAGTAGTTTAGCGGCTACGCTAGGTTTGTGTAACATGGTTTGTGATTCAAAAGAAAGTGCCCCGTACCTTCAAAATCTTCTAGCCGTTCGTTATACATTCAAGTGTATCAGGAATACCAACATACCTACCAAAGTAACAGCGAATGAGCTAATAGCTAATGGCGTAGGTACAATCTCACAAGACGAAAGCTAATTTTTAATTTTACGTAATCGAAATTTAGAATGAAATATTTTCCACTTCCCCCAATGCAAATAGTTGCCTTTTAATGTTATTAAGGTGAATCAAAAGGTTTTTTTTTAAAGTGCATATTAACCGTTGCCAGCGATCTCCAAAAATTAATAAAATAAAATAATTAATTTATTAATAAATTTACTAAGGAATCAAACAACAGAAACACGTAAGAAAATTTTAGTCGTAAATGCATTAAAAAGAAATCTAATTTTCCGATTTTGCCCCGTGGGGTAGTTAAAACCATATACCTTACTTGATATTGATACGGGAAAACTAGCACCGGTTGCATTGAAATTTTTGCAACTCTTCGGGTCCCCAGCCTGTGCGGTCTTCGTGAACCCATTGCTTACACGTTGTGCAAACCCAGTCTTGATCCAGATCCAGATCCAGACTATTATTCTCCAAGACAATACAACGAAAAAATTAATTTGCTGTTTCTCTTGCTTCGGCTGAAAGGATTTTTGTGCATTTGTATTTTTGTGGGCTTGTCTACATTGAGCTTAGGTGGCTTTTTCTTGTTTTGAGAAGAAATGTTGAAAGGTAATGCATTTTTACATAGAGACAAAGTTGCCGTTTTTTCTCGACGGTGATGTGTTTTTCTTCTTTGATACGTAGGAGTTGGCACAATATCAGCTGGAAATTATCTTCGGATTAATTTTAAGCAAACTAGAGGTTATTAACATCTGTGATGCACTGGCGGTTGATGGCATCTGTAGCCTATTGGAGCGTAGAATTCATTTGTGGCGCAGTGGAGGTTGATGGCTTTATGGCACCCTGGAAGTTAACGACAACAAGTTTATTTGAGACGTAGTAGAGTTTTATGGTACCAGGTCAATCTGTAGCACACTGAAAGTTGACGGCAACTGGAAACTTTGTAAAACACCACTTTTTATTAGAATTAATATTTAACAGCCAACCAGGTTTCGCTTAGCTAAAGCTTCATCAGGGCTTATTATATCAACTATCAACTTATCATATCAGTTGATATAATAATCCCTGATGAAGCTTGAGCTAAGCGAAACTTGGTTGGCTGTTAATTATTAATTTTAATAAAAAGTCGTGTTTTACAAAGTGTGTTTTTTCATTTAATATATTTATAATGTCACACCACAAAGTATTTGCTTCATGGAAACTTTGTGCCACAGTAAAGGTTGAAGGTATCGATTGTTGATCAAGTATCTCTTTTTCAGTTCCGTTGTTTCAGCTCCAGCGTAATCAGCATCTTCGAATATGTTTCGGTTTTTTGGAAAGATACCAGTTTGAACAAATCCAGAAATGGCATTTTGCACACAAGCTGCTTTACAGTGAGCTGTTCCAAAGAGTTTTGAGAATTGAAATTGGGTGACTACTCTTCCTGGGTTATTTCTAAGCTTTACATTTACAGCTTGAGCATAAAATGTGCTCAGTGGACCTATAAAACTAACTTCAATTGGTTGCAAGGTGCAATAAGAAGGGAAACTCAAGGTAATCACTCATTTTGTAGGGCTTTTTCAATTAATAGTAGATTTTTAATGTGCGTCGAGTGTCCATCTAGCAAAAGATGCACTGAGTCATCTGTAGTTGGTCTCATTGAAATAATAAAGTGATCTAAAAATATTTCACTTTGTGAAAAGCCACTTGCATGAAAGACTGCAACCGTTGCCGGCGTCCCCCTTTATATGGGGCGGAGTGCTTGGCGGGAATATTTTAAGTAATAAAGATTTTTTTAGAGAAGTTCGGTTTCACTCCGATACATGGTTTTGGACAGGTCTCCTATATACTTTTATTCGGTTTTTCGCGTTTTAGGTTTGGTGATATGCCCACCATTGGGACGTCGGCTCTCTGGTGGGTTAGTCTTATGACGACATTGACCATTTTGAGCCTTCTGTTATGGCTAATACTACACTGTATGAATTCGGCGACGGTGGATCCCAATTCGAAGCAGTACAACGCTAGGATGTAAGGAATATTTTATTTACAATTTTTTTTATTTACATATAATTATTTTTAATATTAGTTCAAAAAAATCTCTCAGGGCTTGTTTCATCTTTGGAAATGCTATGTTGAGGATCTTTTATGGAAAAGAGGGAAAGGAAGTTCTCGGAAGAAAAAAGGGTATGAGTGGTGGGTAGGAATCTGTGGGTCAATATGTCTAGGAGTGACGAACGTATGAATCCATCCTCCCGCTGCGGTGCAGGGCGATGGTTCTAATATTCTAATTAAATACTTCGAAACTTATTTGAATGTAGATATTTCTACACAAACATTACACAATTACAATAATTTATTACAAAAATAACATAATCAATTTCCCTAGAAGAAAAAAATCAAATTAGAAAAAATATTACAAATTATACATACTTTTTCCAAAGCAACGTCTGCAATAGTCAAATTGCAGATATTTTGTTTGGTAGCTTTTTGAACATAAATGGTTTCTAAGTACTTTAAGAGGCGTTATGTTCATACTTATTGAACAAAGAATATGTGTGTACGAATGAAATGTCTATATGAACGGCCCGCTAAAGTATGTCCACTGGCTCAGTTCAATGAAACGATACGGGTTGTCTCAGTAACGTACTTTAAAAAAAATTATTTAAGCTTAATATACACGGTGTCCGAAAACTAGTAGTACAAGCGGGAAACTGGTAAATCTACATCACATTTGGAGTCGATTTGTGATATAACTTTTTTGATTTGAACTTTCGTTTTCGAGTAAATCGGGTCCGAAGTTGGAATTTTTTTGGTTGAATTTGAAAAAATTGTTCACTAGGGGGTTGATTTCAGCTGTGTAATGTCTTATAAAATGCATCGAAGGGTAAACCGGGCTCAAAAGTTTTTTTAGCCCTTTAGTTGCCGAAAAAATGGAAAAATAGAAAAAAAATAATATTAAAATCGAAATGCTCAGATCGAAAAAAATAAGTTTTTTGGGTTCTCTACGTGATGTAGATTCACCAGTTTCCCGCTTGTACTACGAGTTTCCGGACACGTTGTATATGAATGTTCTTTCTGTGATATTATGTAAACATTAATTTAAAAAAAGATTTGCTAAAGATGAGAAAAATATTTTGGCTCTCGATTGCTAGTTCTGTGACAAGATTATTACTTATACAACTTGATCGGGTGGGTGAGAGGGGGGAGGGGAGGGTTCGCCACCTGATGACACATTTCCCATCGAAAACTCTAAAGACACCTACTTCTCAAAAATTGTTTCCCAGAATCTCATGAGAATGTCGATAAAAATAATTCATACGAGAAGTTGAATCTAACACAATTTACTTATTGATCGGATCGATGGTAAAATATCATGACTATGTTTTAACTCTAGATGTGTATCGAACAAACTCTAATTAAATTAATTTATCGAAGACGCCCATTTTCTACCGCAGATCAATAACAAAGCATCGATTATTGAAAAAAAGTAGTCGTCAAACCAATTATAAATTAAAAATGATTCGGTCTCTGATTCACAGATGTCGCCGTTTTACGGAAAACCGACTTATTATTGTTGAACCAAAAGATATCTCGATATTCTTCTACACTATTTTATTATTTTAATAATAATCGGCTGATTTATTATTATTTGTTCTGCGTTCTTCTCTTTATTAGATAAATTTTTTTTTCATTTGTATCTTCTGTCCCTTTGGAATGATGGTGTTGTTTTATCTTAGAGGAGCATCCATGTGGAGGTTTTTTTAAGAAAATTAAGAAGAGGAAGTTCTAGGAACGAAATAGGTATGAGGGGTGGTTAAGAATCTGGGGGTCAGGGTGTCCAGGAGTGACGGACGTATGAATACATCCCCTCAACTGCGGTGCAAGGCAATGGGTCGATGGGTTGTGGCTGGAGAGGTCAAAATACCTCCTTAACCAATTTCTCTTGATCCGGCCCGTCACACAGTAGGTCGGCAGATACATCGGCCACCAAGTCCTTGACAAACCTCATCCCATGAACCCGGGCACTACTGCTAAGTCACCAAACGTAGCGAACTACGTTTGGTGACTTAGCAGGGTAACGGGTAACCTATGGCAGAGATATAATAGAATTCTAATCTACTCTTTCCCAGATGTCGATTTTTAATTATTTTATGAAAAAAACGCTTTTTGCAAGTGATTATTAATATTTGTTCATATGAAGCAAATACTTCGTGATATCTTCTAGGTGTCGTCCATTAATCACGTGATGTTTTTAGCAACTTTTTAACCCCCCCCCCCCTCCTTGGTGATATGTGGTGAGGTTTTAGACTAACCCCCCCCCCCCCCCCCAAAAGCACGTCTATTTTTTATAGTACAAAATATTTAGAAATTTTCAGAATATTATCACGAAAAATAAATACACGTGATATCTCGTTATACCCCCCCCCCCTCCGAGCCTCACGTGATTAATGGACGACCCCTTATTGAAACAGACCATAAATTTAATAAAAACACTGGCGTCGCCTTAATGCATAAAAGTGAAATAGGTTTCAGATCGGATAACTTAGAAGAACTATGTAGAGCTAAGGAAAGCCGAAAACATTAATAGCAAAGTAATTAACAATCAAATAAATCTTTAAAAAAGTCCAATACTTAGGTTGTTCCCTTTCCAATTATGATACCCTTTCCTTTTCCAATTCTCCGTCTACTCTTACGAATAAATAGTGTTATCCATAATCCATAATCAAATTATTTCTTTCAAGGAAGACTAATAATAATAAATACAATATTTGAGTATGTTATAATAAGATTTGAGTTTGTTATAATAAGATTTGAGTATGTTATAATAATATTTGAGTATGTTATAATAAGATTTGAGTATGTTATAATAAGATTTGAGTATGTTATAATAAGATTTGAGTATGTTATAATAAGATTTGAGTATGTTATAATAATATTTGAGTAAGTTATAATAAGATTTGAGTATGTTATAATAAGATTTGAGTATGTTATAATAAGATTTGAGTATGTTATAATAATTTTTGAGTATGTTATAATAAGATTTGAGTATGTTATAATAAGATTTGAGTATGTTATAATAAGATTTGAGTATGTTTATGAACAAAGCTATTTATTCCCGTTCATATTGCGTACGTATGGGGACTAACAATTAATTAATCTTAATATTTTGAAGCACCTGTAACTTGCCAAAAGTGATTTTTCATAATTTATAAAACTAGCGCCATCTATTAGAGAGCAGATTATGATTTTTTTAGGTATCGCCTTTAGTGTTACTAATCATTTTTACTGTTTTGTTGAAAAAAAATAAAGTATTCTATTATTTTAGACAGGTCATCAAGGACGGACCCTTCGAATGACACGGAAGATAATATCATTTGTGAATGTTTACAAATTTATAATATAGACTGCATTTTGATAATTATTGAATGCAGATCTTTATTGAAGACATTGAGAGTTTCTGATGTGTTGAATAAATAACAAAACTAATGTACAGTGACCAATAATTGTTTTTAATAAGTTTTTTTATTGCTTAATGTAGGTACTTATTACTTTTTAAAAATAGTTTGTTTTATTTTGTTGAAAAATGTGTACACATTGTACTGATTGTATGCTGGTGATTAGTATCCTGGTATCCATAACGATGGTAGCCGTATTGTATGTTATGACGCTACAATTTTTGGAGAATACCCATTTAAAATTAGGGCACTTTTTGAGAACGTAAAAAGAATTTCACATGATAATCTACGAGTATCTACACCGCTAAACTTAGTAAAATCAGTCGAGGGAAGTGTGGCATATCAATTAACGAGTTTGATTCGATTACCAATACTTTGTAATTTCAATGTGCTTTACAAATAGACCAAACACCATTTATAGACCAAATACCATTTATAGACCAAATACCATTTATACACCAAATACCATTGTAGACCAAATGCCATTTATAGAACAAATGCCATTTATAGACCAAATACCATTTATAGACCAAATATCATTTATAGACCAAATAACCAAAAGATTTTTCATTTCTTTATTGATAGTCTTAGCGCGGAAATAGTAAGCTGTAGAATGCAATATACTGATTTTGGTAAAATATGTCAACTACACGCACATACTGTGAAATAGGGAAAGTGCTTCCATCTATTAGGGTGTAATAGCACAAACCCAAAGGATTTTAACCAGCGATTTCTGAGCATATTTGTAGTATAAAACGAGATGTAATTTTGCTGCCCGATGACATATATTCTTTCAATTAAAAACGATAAAAATATTTTTCCATCACACGTCACAACTGATTGGTCGGGTACAGCATATCGGCGGATCACATGATAAGCACACCGTCTTCTATGGCAGCACGGTAATGATTGATTCCTTTGCGATGGATAGAGTGGGACCAGTGGCGACTTGTGATTGAAAAATATATTTGATGTTTTTAATAAAAACAATCATATCATCGGCCTGTAAAATAACGTGTTTATTTCTCATTGCAAATATGCTCAGGAATCGATAATTAAGATCCTTCGGTTACGCGCTGTTTTTTTTTTCATTATTCCTAAATTTATTTTTATACTGAAAATGTTAACAAGAAATGGCCAGCTTTTGTGACGTAATTAAAATAATCAAATATTATTTGATTATTTAATTTAATTACGGTTATATTTCGGAGAGTAAACATAATTATGAAAACAAAATAGCTGTCAGAATAAAAATCGCGTGCCCAGTGTCGCAAGGTTTAGTGTGTAGTATGTTCTGATGTTCGGATGTCAGACACAGTCACAAATTTCATAGTTTTCTTGTAAAACCCGATGGACGCACATACCTCGTGCCTTTCTTGATAGATTTGAGTTTTTTTAATGGACCAAACTATTTATTCACATTAGTATTGCGTACGTATGGGCGCAAGCAATTAATGCTTATTATTATGAAGCATAACTTGCAAAAAGTGATTTTTCATAATATAATTACACTGGCGCCATCTATGAAAAAGCAGATAATGACGCACTTCCCCCGACTAGCTTGTAAATTATTTTGTTTTTTAAAGACATTTTTGTGCAAATATTTTATAGGAGCCATTTTTGTAGGATGTTCTTCTTCTGGTGTTAGGAGAAAAGTGTGAATATGTGTTAAGGGATATACTTGGCTTAATTTAAAAAGTGATTTCTGACAACATTTGGAGTCAAAAATGTTATCCAAATTTTGTTCTCCGGTGATTACTTTTTCAAATATTTTTTCTTCAAAATCAGAAATTAAATGTCTTAACTGCCCAACTCCCAAACCGAACTTAGCTTTCCATGTTTTTAGTTTAAAAAAACATTATAAATCTCACCAGAGACGAAAATTTCATTTCCATTTCTTACTCCAAATAATGTCAGGAATCACTGGTTTAAAATATGTCAATTATAGTCTGTCAAAAAAGAGTAGAAAATATAAAAACTGGAACTACTAAATTTGTAGACTGGCAACACCAATTTAACTGTCAAATATTTGTTTGAAGTGCAATGACACTGAATGTATAGAACACAGTAAACCACATTTAAAAAAAAACATTTTTTCTTCATGACATAAATTTGATTAAAAGGTGATTTATAAAGCGATTTGCTTTAATTCAATTTAACATAAATTTGAATTTAACAATAGATAGAAAGGAAGAATCACTAATGGTGAATTTAGTTATACTTAGATCTGAATGAGTTAAATATATTCAGATCTAAAATTAAAGACATGATCTAAAGCCCAGGCAACGCTAGGTACTTTATCTAGTATTAAATAAGTATGAGCAATTTCTAAACTGTGCTTTATATTTGATTACATTATAGTTATTCTTCATTATGTTAACACAAAATTTCAAAGGTATAATAATAATATACCTATATGCAATTCTAATTTTGAGATCGGCGAGTATCTATATTTCAATGAAAAAATATTTTTTCCACTATTATCCTTTTTAATTTTTTATAAAAATGTAGGTTACACAGCTTTACTTTAACACCATGAGTTATATGTTTAGTATTGCCATTTTATCAACAGTGGCGCCCTCATATATTTTCTACTCTTATTTGACAAACTGTACGACCCTTAACATTCTGTATAACCCAAACATCATCATCTAATATTCAAAAAGAGCATCATTTTGATTATTTTTCTAGTAAGTAGGTAATATTTGTAATTTTATTTTTCAATAAATAATGTATTTTACTCTTTATTAGTAGATACTTTTAAATAATTTTAGATCGGTTGATTCAATATTTTACAAATAAAGTCACCATTATAAAACAAAAAAATACGCTTTTTTATTTCAGGGACTAACCTACCCAACCCCCAAAAACAAAGAATTGTAAGTGTGGTAAAATATTATTTATTTTAATGTAAACTAAATATGTTTTGACATCATTACATATGACGTCATAATTTTTATTAAAAGCAGTGGACGTAAAATTAATTTCACGTTATATATTTCTTTTTTAAAAAGGTTTAAAAAAACATGAAAAAGGATTCAAATAAACGAAAAATTTTAAAAATTTAATTACAAGTTTTTTTTATTTAAAAAATAAAAGTTATATGATAATAACTTTAATAATACCTTTGTTTAATTCAAAATGTATATCATTACATTGCAAAGTGGTAATTACAGTTTACAGGATAAAAACCGCCGGTAACCACTAAAACACTAGAAAGACCGGGTACTACTCCATACATATAAAGACCACGACCGTCACTTTGACGGCTGATCACTTTTTCAAATACGGAAGCAGGTATGGGTACCGTCGCTCCGAGAACCATTTATTGGATAACCAACTCCTCTGCCGAAGAACACCCATGGTTGTTCACTACGTTTGGTGATAAGGCAGGGGTGCCCGGGTTCATTGGGTGAAGTTTTTCTAGGTCTAGGTGGCAAATACCTTACCCACATACTGGGTAGCGGACCGAGCCAGGAGACACTGATTGAGGGAGAAATAATCTAGACCTCTCCAGCATGAATCTCTCGACCCATCGCCTAGAACCACATCGCCTAGAACTAGTGGGAGGGATGGATTCATTAGTCCGTCACTCCTGGATACATTTACCAATTTTTCCTATTCACCCCGCACACCCTTTTCTTTCCCGGAATTTTCTCTCCTTCCTTTCTCTAAAAACACTCTCCACCCAGCATCACCCACCCCAAAGATGACATAGGCCTTAAGGGTTTTTTTTCCCTAGGGCCTCCTAAAATAAAAACATGTGAATGCAAAATGCTGTAATTTTAGTACAAGCTTGAGGTATGTTTGAACAATTTGTTACGTTTTTTTATAAAATCGAATGCACTTTCCACAAACGGGTTTCTTACAATCATCGCAAGTGGATTTTCTGGTTTGGTTTTTCTTATATTTCTTATTAATTTGGCACTGACGTCTTTCAGAAGTTTTAATTTCCGTTTTTTATAAGTTAGATCCACAAAGAAAGCCCTGAGGAAAATAATTCCCCTCGGGGCATATATCATATTTGGGGATGTAGAGAAAGGAACAAGAAAGAGATCTTATAAGGAAATGAGGTGTGAGGGGTGGGTAGAAATCTTGGGGTCAGTGTGCTCAAGATTGGTGGACGTACGAATCTATCCCTACCACTGCGGAGAAAGAGAGCAAGAGAGGTCAAAAAATCTCCCTCAACTAGTCTCTCATGATTTGGCCAGCCACGCAGTTGTTTGGCAGACGAATCCGCTTTCAAGATCCGGATAAACCTAACATCATAAACCCAGGCGTCCCAGCTAAGTCACCAAATATAGTGAACCTCTTGGGGTGACCTGCGGCAGAGGTGCTGTTATCCAATAAATTGTTGTCGGTTCTTCAGGAGCTAAAACAGCTGGACTAACTATGGTATTTATACACACTGTCCTTAGTTCTCCAACAAGCAATAAAATAAATTTGGGCCAGAGATGTATTTTTTGTGGTCTTTTTATAAATTTTGTATAAATCAACGTAATGTTAACTTGGTTGAAGTAGGTTGTAAACTCTATATCAGCATAATGGCCCAAACCGTCACAATGACGGCAGCGGTCTTTGCAGGTATAATTCAATATATCTCAAAAAATAAAAAAGACTCGTACCTGTTTTTTTCACCATAGTTGTTAAATTATAAATCATGAAATGTAAAAAAAAACAAAATTATTGTAATTATAATTATTAAGCCTAATATCGTCAAATTACTTCGGACAGCCGTCAAAATGAAGGCTTCGGTCTTTCTAGTGTTAAAAACTTTATATTTGTTTGCGTGCATAATTTAAGTGAACCGACAGTTGATCCCCGTAAGTAGGCTCCTTGAAATTATATTTATATACAAAACTTAATCCCTGTTTCCCTTGGTCACGCCATAACTTCAGAATGACTTTAACTATTTCATTCATCTTTTTTTTGAAGTTTTCTAATACTTGCGTAGAAAATTGGATAATTTCAGAAAACTTGATACCTAAGACTATTTTAACTTCGCACGTTTGACCCAGTTCCATAAAATTGAATTTAGCAGACAGCTGTTTTTTTTCTGACAAAATAATTGTCTAAGAATTTTTTAAATTACGGATATTTTAAATAGGTACATATGTTCGGTATCACATTTACAACATAAAATAATATTTGTAATAATATGAAAAATTAAAATTTGAATAAAAAAATTGTAATAGGTGGCATCCAAACTGAATGTACTGGGAATGAACATATGGAACACGGGAGGGGGGTTGGCGGGACGGGGGAGCGGAAGAGGGTAGGCGGGGAAGGTGGAAGGGGAACGCGGGAGGAGAAGGAAAGGGGATGCGGGAGGGGAACGGGACGCATGAGAAAATACATGCAGGGAGAAACAATTTATTTTTTTGAATATGGCATTGCAACGCTTGCCGGGAACAAGCTATTTATTATAAAATTATAAATTTTTTAGCATTATTACCAGTTTCAAAATCGACTTTTAAAAATCCTTTAATAATAAGTTGTTGATGTTTTATACTCAAATTTTAACATATTTAATTCATATTACGATTTGTAATACTAAAATCTAAAAGAATTTCACCTGCTTTCCAAATCTTTATTTTATTTTGAAGTTCGTTTAGAAACATCGAATATATTTGAAATTGATTGTCAAGCGGAAATATTTGATAACATGATAAAATTTTGTCGATGCCCGAGGGGTTTAAAAATCTGACCTTACTTACCTAGAGCTAACGCTAAGCAAATTGAACACATTATCGGAGGTATGAAAAATTCCAAGTCACCGGGCATAGATCTAATTCGTATGTTTGGTTTTAAAAAACATGTCAAATTACTTAGCCCTGTAATTACCCACTTTATCAACAGAATAATTGATACGAGCGTCATTCCTGATGAACTCAAATGTAGCATTGTAAGGCCTTCGATAAATATTTAAATAAATTGAGTATTATAGATCAGGGGTTCCCAAACTTTTCCAAGTCGCGGCACCCTTAGAAAATTTGAAATTTCTCACGCACCCCGGTCATATAATGTTTATCTGTGGTAGCCCCGGGACCAAGTGTCACCCCCAAGAGCACAATTCTCTTGCCACTTCCCCCCCCCCCCCACAGGACGGACCAATTTTTTACCTACTCCACTGAATAATACAACTCGTATTTAAAATGAAGAAGTACATTTATTGATAGGAAAACTTACAAAGAAAATGCAAATATAGTTACGAAAACCGTTTAGTGCGACGGGTGAGCCTGCAGCTCACAATTGTTCAAACCGGGGAATAAGGCTTGCTACTGCTAATCTCATTTCTTTTTCCACATTTATTTTCGAGCGATATTTGCTCTTTATAACCGCAACCGCTGGAAATGCAGCTTCGCACAGATATGAAGTAGCAAAGGGAATGAGGACCCTTACAGCTTTTGCATTTAGAATCGGATACTCATTTTTGACTGATATCCAAAACTCCGTCAAATCCGAACAAGCGTATTTTGTTTTTAGGCTGCTGTCACTCGAGAGGTCAATTAGATTTTCTTCTTCCTGCGTATCTTGGTGAGCTTGAGCACGGAATGGATCTTGGATCCACACAAACTTCTCCACTTGGTCTTCTGCGAAGTACTTTGCAAACCAGTCAGTTAGCGGTGATAGGTGCTCTGTGAAAAGGGTGAGCAAATTATTTGAAACCTTAACTCCGCTATGGGCCATGTACTGTTGCAATATTGGAAAACAACCTTTGCCTCCATCATCACCCATTTTTCTCTTCCACAGTCGTAATATTTTCCTGAATGATGAAATCTTCTCTACAAGCTTTTATGTGCATATTATGGCCCTGTAGAGACAGATTTAAGACATTTAGTTATTCGAATATGTCGCACAAGTATGCCAGTTTCAGCAGAAAGTCTTCATCCGGGAGATTGTTGGCTTTACATGATCATCTTCTTCCAGGAAAGTGTGAATTTCTTGTCGCAGTTCAAAGGTACGAGATAGTACATTGCCACGAGAGAGCCATCGCGAGCTACAATAGTACAAAAGGGAGGTGTGCTCGGCTCCCAAATCCTCACATAATTTTTTGAAAAATCTTGCTTTAAGAGGCCTAGTTTTTATGTAGTTTACCACATTCACTACACATTCTAGGAAGAGATTCAGTGGCGGACTTTTCATGTCAATTTTGATTTTTGGTAGAGACATCAGGGCGCCTCGCGGTACCCCTTATCTCTGTCCGCGGCACCCACTTTGGGAACCTCTGTTATAGATGATTGCCAGTACGGGTTCCAGAAAAAAAAGTTGTGATAAATTGCTGGAAAATTTTTCTGATTTTATAAATTCACAGCTTAAATCTAAAAAACATGTACTGGTGGTTTTTATTGACTACTCAAAAGCTTTTGATACTCTCAGCCATATACAATTAATTAAGGTACTTGAAACGTTGGAATCCGTGGTGAAGTCCTCTCATTTTTTAAAAACTACTTAAAAAATAGAAAAATGAATGTGAAGATTTTAAATGAAATGAGTAAAGCAAGATATATTAAATCAGGAGTACCGCAAGGATCAATTTTAGGTCCAAAATTATACATTATATATGTTATTGCTATGTCAAAACTCTTTAAAAAAGCCTTTAGATGCATTTTTGCTGACGATACTGCACTTGTATTATACAATGAAAATCCTATCATAGCTATTCTACAATTGCAAAGTGACTTTAACGAGCTACTTAAATAGGCTCATGATGTTGGATTAATTATAAATGTAAAAAAAAAACAAATGTGTGAATATAAGATCACCGAGCCTGGGAATATGGAATATACCTAAAATAATTGCTCATAATTCTGAATGTATTCATAGAAAAATTGAAAATATTTGCTACTGTGAAACAATTGGCTTTACTAACGAATATACTTATCTGGGACTTATTGTAGACAATAAATTTAAATGGGATAAACAAGTGGTTAAAATTTGTGACCAGCTCCGATCTTTAGCAAGTATTTTTATAAATTGAAATTAGTTTTGCCCCATTGTACTCTTAAAATTATTTATTTTTCTATGGTCGAATCAATTCTTAGATATGGAATACGAACTTGGGGGCACACAAGCAATATTGATATTAAATATAAACAAAATTATTATTTAAAAAATTAATCACCCAATATTTACAATCAAAGAAGTAATATAAAACTATTGCATGGTTCTGAGGGGCTACTTCCAATAAAGGGTCTTCTTTGGTACATTAAATGAGGGAGAAAGCAAGTACAAAAAGCAATTGGTGCATAATCACATCACAAGATTCACTGAAAATAAGGGCCTCATTACTCCAAGAGTAACAAATAAGTATGGAAGCCGAATGCTTAAATACTGAATACCAGAGATTTTCAATAAATTCAATAATTTTTTTAAATCTCAGAATAATGAGAGACCCTGCCCCATAAACACTAAGCGTTGGCTTATAAGTGACGAATCAATGTATCTCTGAACATCTCAACGTACCTGCCTAAATAATTTATATACAGGTAGGTCCATTGAGATATATTATTTTATATATAATATTATGTTGTACATGTATTAAAATTTTTTTAAATATATATTTTTTAGAACCTACAGGTAAGCCGTCATGTGTGACAGCTTTGTGGGATTACATTAATCTTGTATTTAAAAATGTCCTTTCTTGTGTTAAATAAGTAATAAAAAAAAAATTAAAAAATAACTTCGCTATTAGAATGGTGAATGGATATTGGCTTGAGATAATGACTAAAGTAAATACGGAAGTGAATTTCTGTGGGTGGAAATTGATTTATTTTGGGATTCGGGATTATGGTAGTAATGCAAATCGTATAAATTTACTACCCAACCAAAAATAACTACCCATCGCGTTACTTCCTTATACTGTACCCGCGGCGTTCCTCGAGACTGTAACCAGTTTGAAGTAATGTTTAATGGTTAGGTTAGGTTGTCTGGTGTACCTGAATACTGGATGTAGGCTAAGTGAGAAATAATATTATTGTTAGTTTATTTTTTTAAATTTTTAATAACTTGACCCACTTGATCATGCCTTGTCTTCCTCAGGCATCTTTGACTTCATCTACCATTCACTTCCACGTAATACATTCCCCTTTCTTCGTTTATCCCAAATGCCATATTGTACCACACATATGTAAGTATTTGATTCGATTGAACTTGTCATTTCTTTCTCGGTATTCCCCAACTTTATCTACCTTTCACTTCCACGTCGTACATTCTTACACCCCTTTTTTCGTTTATCACACACCTCTTATTTACCCCAAAATTGATATTATTATTATTTTATTAATTTTTTATTTATTTAACGCCCAGAGAGTTTTACATGGGTACTACAATTTTAATATGATAGATAATTTTGAAACATAGGAAAGAAAATAATAACACAATTACTTTAGATAAAAAATGCACACCAGTCATAAAAATACAATAAGCAGAAACTGAAAAATGATGTGATTTGAAAGGTTTACAAAAATACAAGATGTGTTTAAGAAAGGTGTTGGAATAAATATTTTACATTAACCACAAAACTCGCCAAGTTGATATTAAATATGTCAACATCACCCAAGTACTGATTTCCCATAGTGTTAAATCATTTGATCATGCCATGTCTTCCTCGGGCATCAAGACTAGATGACACGAATATTCGGCTACTACACGGTATTCGGCCTATTCCGCTACTTTTTTTACTATTCGGTATTCGGCCGAATAGCTCGCAATATTCGGCCGAATACCGAATAGCAAATCATGAAAAAAAGCATAATAAATAATATATTACTCACAAAAATTGTTATTTTAACAAAAAATCAGAACATTTAATATTTAAAATCTATCAGTGGTAAGTTTTGTCGAAAGAAAACAATTTTTTCAGTATTTTTTGATGGCAAACAATTGCTTTTTTCCTCATAAATTCATTTTATGAGGAAAAAAGAAAACTGCTTCCGAAAACAGCCGCTCACTATATACTTCTACCGGGAGATGATAAATAAATCTTAGCCAATTCTGCTGGGCTTGGATTCTGTTTTGCTTTGCACTTGTAAGGGTCTGCTGTCCGATCTAGGCGAACAGTTTTCATGTAAAAAATCGATTTCATTTGCGAAATGTAATTGGTTTTTATTAATTCATGAAAACGATGTTTAATTCATGAGTTGAATTCATTTTAATTCGTGAAAACGATTTTTATTAGTTTAAATTCATGAAAGCTGTTTGCGAAATGTACGAAGTGTCACCGAATATTCGGCTGCCGAATATTCAGAGATTCGGCCGAGAGTCTAGCCGAATATTCGGTATTCGGCAAAATCACTATTGGTGGCATCTCTAATCAAAACTTCTTTTATATATCGCTTTCACTTCATACATTCCTTTACTTACACCCCTTTTTTCGTTCATAACATACATCTCATTTTACCTCACCTTGATTAATTTGATCACGCAATGTCTTCCTCGGGCATCCCCGACTTCTTTTACATTTCACTTCCTCGTCATACATTCCTTACATCCCCTCTCTTCGTTTATCACGAACGCCTCATTTTACCACAAATAACAATTATTTAATTCATATCTTTCTGACCTGATATAATGTATTGGAAACAAACGTAAGCTGAAAAGTAATTACACATGCTTATAGAATTCGAACAAAAACAAATAGCAATTTTAGACAAAAATAATTTAATGGACAATAAGGAACTCCAGTAAAAAATATTATGGCTGTTAAAAAAATATGTTAATATAGTTATAGACCAATAAATACTGATTCTGAATATATAAGTTTTATTAAATAATAAACCGCAGTGTTTTAAAAAAAAAATTAAAAATCCATTTTTCATCATGTCATTGAAACACGCCGTCATGTTGATATTATTAAAATTAGTCATTGTATGGGAATGTTGGCATGACACAAGCCATCGTATTAACACCATTTCATCTTATTCGTTTATTTACATACTGCTTATGGAGATTTAGTTGTTGTGTTTATTGAAACATTATTTAGGCCTAAATAATTCAGTTTCAAAAATAAAGGTCTCTTATTAGTTTATCTCCATTATTGAAAATATTCAAAAACTACTGTACAAAAAAAAAATAGTACTGCTACTTCTAGGGAGAATACTTCGAACTCCGAATTTCAAAATGGCGCCAGTCGAACAGATGATTGCGCGATCTTATAGTAGGGGAGCCCATGATGCTAAATGGGTAGTTACTTGAGCGTTGTGGGGACCTATTGGATTGAGTAAATCCCAAAATCCCCGCTTAGGCTTCGGTGCTTCGGTTTCCATTAATATTGATTTCAATTCTTAAAAGTCAAAAAAATAATAATTTCAAACAACTTTTATACCACTCTCCCGTCAAAATATTGAAAAATATAATAATATAGTAAATATAATATATTTATTTTCAATTTTTTAAACTTTATGAGTAAAATCTTAAGTTATAGTATTTAATTAAATGAAGACAATATTAGCGAAACTCAATCAAAAATCTGGAAACAGAAAAATCAGAAAAAGATATTGGCACCTCGAAAAAATATATAACATAACAAATAAATAATTCCACCTAAACAATGTTTTAACTTATATCGACTAGTGTCATACTTTCTTCCATATAACCGTCATATTGATTGGTTTGGTATATTTATGCTGTCGTATAAAATGACAACACCTGTTGAAAATAAAAATAACTTTTCGTTGGCGATGACGTCACGCGATTCGCTATGCATACGGTGGTATTCGGGGGGTATTGAAAAATTAAAACTTTGACAATTATTTTAACTGTTAAAACTAACTCTAAAAAACAATATGCTGTTATTTCAGTTAGGAGGTAATTTAAAAATATATATATATATATATATATAAAAAATTGGACTGAACTTCCTTATCATAAAACTTCAAAATCATATATTTGTTTTTCAACATAGTTACCGTTAAGGCTAACATATTTCTCCCAATGTGTAACAAGTTTTTTTCGTTTCGTCACTGAAAAATTCTTTCGACTTTTCTCGAATTAAGCTAACAGCTGCCTTTACCTCATCGTCCGAGGTGTAATGATTACCCTTGAAGTTTGAGGTCTCTCTTGAGTAGAGGAAAATAATAAAAATTGCAAGGTGAAAGATTGGGGGGTAAGGGGGGTGTGAGTCGGTTCAAACTCCAGGTTTCGCAGAGCCTCTACAAGTGTGCGGACGAGCTATGTCATGTTGCAACCAAAGATATGATCCAACCCATCGTGAACAGATTTTACGGTATCTCAATTGTTCAATAATTTAGCCGATGCACTACGTGTCCCTTGTATATTCAAACATGGTTTGTGACATGCATTTGAGTGATTCGCCGGTCATTTTGAATCAAATCGTCAACGTGTTTGCGATGTTTATCATCTGTGGCAGTGGTTAACATTAGTGTTTCATCAACTATGTATTAGGGCTTTTCGAGGCTCGTAATCAGGAAATTTTATTACCCGTCGATTTACAGTAGACCTACCAACAGCATCTTTACCCTAAACATTTAAACGATGATGAATCTCAGTAGGAGTTACCTTTTCAGCAGAAAGATTCAATAACAGCACGCTGTATAACTTGCATTGACATAGACCACGTCTCCATCTTCCGCTTCTCAAAATACACTGGATGAATTCAACGTCCTCAAACCTGAGCACGCGTATAGAGAGAAAATGTAATTTCCACCTTCCACCAGGCACGCTTCTGAAGGTCATTTTGTTCACGCTTTACAACATTTTTATATATTCTTATATATAAAGTTGTACACATAAAGTACTCGTATATATAAAGATATCACACAACCTGGTCTTGGCACACACTACTGACTTCATGTATTCCTACATACTGTTTTGTTATTCCGAATCTTTACATGCACGTGACCCATAATTTGTAGGTATTTGATTCAATCGGTCGTGTAATGCGTTCCTGGGGTGTACTTGGTCGAAGCTTCCTGGGCGTACAAGACTTCTTTTTCATCTACTTTTCTTCGTGACACCCCTCTCTCAATTTATCTGCTCTTTACGTCCAAAACATCTTAACACGTTCTTTTCCTTGTTTATTTCGTTGTCATCTTGAATTCTTTTTCATCTTCTCACACGAAATACCGTGGCGTCATACCTACACGTTTTTCCTATACTCCTTTCCATGTCCATCCGTTTTTGAACGTCTGGGTGGTTTTTGCACAAGAAATGAAAGGTATGGGCTTGGGCTAGAAAAATGAACAAATAACCAAAAACACTAGAAGTTCTGCGAACAGTAGAACTCGCGCCCAAAAAATATGTTCTCGATTTTCTATTATTTAATAAATCAAAATCAGAATTTCCTCTGAAATTACACCATTGTAAATAGGTGCTTAAATAAATACCCACTTAATTATAAACGACAATATATAAAAAATTCCAAATAATTTGAAAAAATAATCTTTACTAAACCATTAAAACGGCCACCATCTTGAAACGGAACGAACAAACAAATTTATGGATAGACGAAATGCAAAAATGTTGAGTTAAAACAAGACTTCACTGCGCTCAATCAACTATTTAAAATCATGCAAAGCCGCCTTCTTTGACTTTCACAACGAAAATAATTTAACATTATTTACAAGATCAACTTCGACGAATGATATTTCAGAATATAACAAAGTTCTTTATGTTATTTATGATTCCAAAATGACACACATAATCCATTTATTTATGTGCGTGTCATTAGCATAAATAAATAAGTGGTTACAATACAAAGAATTACTTGAAATTTTAATGAAGCATTATTTGTTTCGCCTCTGATGATTGCAGTAATTATAAAGTTTTATGTCTTCACTTTTTTAAGGCCTATTTTAAAATTAGTGTTGGAAGCTTTCTTTTAAGCCGAGTAATTAATTTTGATGATTCTGACAAATCTTTTGAAGAATTCCGTTTTGTTTTGTTTTCTTTTCCATGATATCTTCATCGAAAATTACTGTATGTTGATAGAAAGCAGTCACTTTTTGGTTTGACATATTGATTGAAATAAAACAATAACTTTGTTTTTTAACCACGATTTATTTAATTTTTATAATACCGACCGGTTTCGCTTTACTCAAGCATCTTCAGGGTATAAAATTAAACAGTTCATTCGAAAATTACTGTGATTAATATTTTTCACTCGTAAAAGAGTAGGTACCAAATGCCCGAAATCAACGAAACTCATTCGGGGAACGTTGGCAGGTTGAAGGAAGTGGAAAGGGTGCCTACCTGGATATTCAGGTCTTGTCACTAAGAATGGCTAATGCCATTTTGAGCAACGATTCATGTATCAATATTTGTCTTAAACAAGGGTAATCCGAGAGAATCTAAGTCTCTGGAATGAGGAGTAAATATTCAAAGAAACATTGACGTATTCGTTTATACCCTGCGTATGGAAAATAGTTTCGATCACCTAGATAATTCAGAAAGAAAACTCTGCACAAATTTAAAGAAGTCAGAGCTCACCGTCAGCTAATTTATATTTATTAGCACTAATACTCATAAACCCCTTTATATTCGTACTGATGGAGGGAAGGGTTTTACAAAAGTTTCCCGCTTTCATCTTTCAAGGTTGTTCTAGGTCATAATTTCAAATGATGGAGAGATGGAAGGTTAATTGATATATTCATTTTATTTAAATGGGCAAATTTCAAAATTATATGAAAGATTTGAAACCAATTCAGACTTGGAAGAAATGAGATGTTGAATGGAGGGAAAGCAATTTAAAAAAAGATTGATGGATATTTAAGGGAACCAACCAAAAAATATATGATCTAAAGTTCGTACTTCTATACCATAGAAGTTACGATCTGGTACGGAACTAAGTCCAATTCTCATTTGAATAAGTGAGGAAACTTGTTTTTTGGAAAAATGGGGGAGTTGTTGAATCCATGGTTTTGCTGGGATAGTCCTTTGTATTGAGGCGTATCAGGCTCCCTTTGAACTAGTAATGTATCATAACTTGGCTCAAACATTACGGGATCTATCTTTGAGGATAGAAAAAAATGTCAGAGAGAGGAGGGTTTGCAATTCTGAAAAATCGGTTTAAAAACGATTTGGTTCTCTGGATATCGCAGAATTTAAGATGGTCTGACTTTTATGATATCGTCGCTAAACAAGATTAAAGCCAGCAATGCCTCAACTGCAAATTATAGGGCTATAACCACTAGGGCGATTCTGACAGTATTTTCCACTGCGGGCAATCGGTAAGTGAAAGTAGGGTGGCGCAAAATTAATCATCCAATTTTGTTTTTGAATAACTTCTTTACTAAATAAAAAAAAATGATTTTGAGTTATAGAAATCTTTATTTGGACTTTTACAATTTTTTCTGTTAAGTGGAAAAGATGATATCCATCAAGTGGCTGCCGCCAGTGCCGATACGCATTTGTGCCCGTTTTATCGCATTTTCCATGACTTTTCCGCAAGATTTCCGGTGATAACTGTTCGCATTCCTGTCGAATATTCTCTTTAAGGGCTGCGATTGTCTGAGGCTTGTTGGCATAAACCCGCGACTTCAAATAGCCCCAAAGAAAGAAGTCTGGGATGGTTAAATGGGGCGATCTTGCTGGTCATATCAAATCGCTAAAACGAGAGACTACGCGACCAGGAAACGCTTCCTTCACAATATCCATTGTGGCTCTTGCTGTGTACGTGGTTGCTCCGTCTTGTTGAAACCACATGTTCACCAAGCCCCGCTCATGCAATTCCGGAGGTAAGAAGTCGTTTATCATGGCACTGTAGCGATCGCCAGTAACAGTGACCTTAATGCCAATGGCGTCCTAAAAAAATACGGCCCAATCACTCCTCCCGCGTGAACGCCGCATCACACAGTGGCTTTGAAAGGATGTAATGGCTTTTCGTGCATCACACGCGGATTTTCAGTACCCCAGAAATGAATATTATGCTTATTGGCGTAACCGTTTAAGTGGAAATGCGCCTCGTCGCTCATGATGACTTTCGACACAAAATCGCTAAAATCGTTAAAACGACACAATTATTCCACGCTCTTGTGGAGTATAGCGCTCCATTGCTTGTCTATTGGTATTCTGCAGCTGTCTAGTTTACAAATGTCAAATATGATTGACGTACGACGCCATTTGCAAAAATTATAACATCTTCCGATAGGGTGGTTAATTTTGCGCCACCTTGTATATACACCATTCGACAGTGATTACAAATTATATTTTTCCTATTAATGTGTTCATACATCCAAGAATTTTGCTTATCTACCGCCTTCGAAGAGTGTTACTGATAATTCGACAAACGTTGTTGCATGAATCATCATTACTTTTGCGAGTAGACCAAAGTCTATTATTTTTGGCGTAGACCAATGTGTAATTATTTACCTACCTACTAATTAGTGGATCATAAATTACGAATTTTACTTTTATTTCAAACAATACCGTAAAAATAACATACCTATTTGGTCATTGTTTACTTTTACTTTCATTTCATTGCATTAAAACACAATAATATTGAAGATTCATCGTTGGGGTTTTTTTTTACATGAGCTCCACACAGGAGGCCCTGAGGAACATAATTTCCCTCAGGGCCTATGTCATCTTTGGGGATGCTGTGTGGAGGGTTTTTTTTAGGAAAGGAAGGAGAGGAGAGTTCTGGGAAGGAAAAGGGTTTAAGGGGTGGATAGGAATCTGGGGTTCAGTATGTCCTGGTCATCCAAGACCTCCAAGACCTAGACAAACCTCAATCCATGAACCCGGGCACCCCTGCTAAATCACCAAACGTAGCAAACCACTTGGGGTGACCTGTGGCAGAGGTGTTGGTTATCCAATAAAGGTTCCCGGGTTATTTTTTTTTTACATAAGCTCCATACAGATGGCCCTGAGGAACATAATTTCCCTCAGGGCCTATGTCATCTTTGGGGATGCTGTGTGGAAGGTTTTTTAAGGAAATGAAGGAGAGGAGAGTTCTGGGAAGGAAAAGGGTTTAAGGTGTGGGTAGGAATCTGGGGTTCAGTGTGTCCTGGTCATCCGCCTCCAAGACCTAGACAAAACTCACCCCATGAACCCGGGCATCCCTGCTAAATTACCAAACGTAGCGAACCACCTGGGGTGACCTATGGCAGAGGTGTTGGTTATCCAATCAAGGTTCCCGGGGCGACGGTACCCATTTAAGCCTCCCAAATTGGGTTAAGATAAAATATTTATTTTCTTATTTTCTTTTATTTATTTATTTTACTATTATTAATAAGTTAGCTCACATCGTCGTGTGTCATAATAATTTGAGAAAAAAAAAATGAAAAAATTTAAGTATCAAATTTTGGCAAAAATAAAATAGCTTTCAATATTTAAAATTTAAATGTATTCATTCACTAATAAAACATCAATATTTCAGGAAGATATGCTTCCTTAATTCCTCTTCAATTTTAAATATATTTTCAATCACAGTAAATTCAATCGGAATTTTGTTATGATGTTGGACGACCTGGTATATAAAGTGATTTCTGGATGCTTGCTTTCTTACTTTTTGCAATATAATTTGCTCTGCGTTTCTCGTTCCGTGTTCGTGTGTATCGTATAGTATTTTTTTTCAGTTCCTTAGATACCATCCCCGTATTAAATTTATGTATAAAAATAACTTTATTCAAATGTATGGTTTGCTTCACTGTCATAAAATTTAGTTCTTTTAACGTGTCCAGTATTCCTATATGTTGCACTTATATTATCCACGAGTATTATTTATTTTGCAGTATTTGCTTTTTTTTCATTTTCTCTTTATTGCAGAGAAAAAGAATACTTGAACAGTAATTAACTTGTGGTGATATAATTGTAGCGTGTACTATCTGACATGTTTCTTTATTTACATTGTTTCTGATTCTGCCAAGAATTTTTTTTTGCAAATTTTTTTATTGTATAATCTGCATTTTTCGAAACGTTTAGTTTTCAATCTATAATGACATAAAGATATTTAATTTCTTCTACATTTTGTACCATTTCGTCATTAATATAAATCTTTAGATTCGCTTTCGTATTTTTATATATTATAATCATTAAATAAAGACGGATTATCCCGGGACCCCTGGAGTACACCCTATTTTCGACAAGCTGGCTCAACTTCTGCCAATTGAGGTTGAAATTTTTCGTGTTTTCTCGCTTACAAAAACGCAGGAGACATGCGAGTATCCTTTAGCCACTTTAGCTTGATTCACGCAACGTTCATGTTAGCCTAGTAGTTCTGTGAACAATAGACCACGCTTCCCAATAACTGTGTTTCTAATTTTCTATTATTAATAAATCAAAAAGAATATTTCCTCTGAAATCATATGTTTTGTAGGTAGGTACCTAAATACCAACTTACTTAATTATAAATGATTACGTTTTTTTTTTTTTCAATTAGGAATCATTTCATTTGTACAAATTTCATAATGCCAGAGCTCACTACTATACAGGGTGTAACCAGACGTACCAGAGGGATTTTAATATAACCAGCGATTCCTGAACATATTTGGAGTAAAAAATGTGGATGTCATTTTGCTGTCCGATGACATTTTTTTTTCTATTAAAAATATTTTTGTTAGAGTAGCGTGGTGGCTCGTTCTAACAACATATTACCACACGAAACAGCGCGTATCGCTCAAACACGTTACGATGGGATATATAGCATAGCGATAGTAACAGTAGTGCGGTGTAATTGAAAAACATATTTTGTGTTCTTATTAAAAAATATATATCATCGGACACCAAATTGACAACAATTTTTTTAACATAAATATACTCGGGAATCGCTGGTTAAAATCCCTCGGGTACGTCCTGTTACATCCTGTATGTAGAAACCTTCGCGGGCGCGCTCACAACAACTCACCAAAGTTTCCTCGCAATCGGATGATTGGTGTAGTAATACATTTTCATGATGCCAGAGCTCGCTATTATATATAGAAACCATCGCTGGCATGCACACATCAAATCCTCAAAGTTTCATCGTAATCGGATGAACGGTTAGCAACGCATAATTTCATGATGCCAGAACTCACTATTCCATATAGAAACCATCGCGGGCATGTGCAAATCAAATCCCCAAAGTTTCATCGCAATCGGATGAATGGTTTAGCAACGCATAACATTTCACATATGTAGACAAAAGCAAACATATTTTGATATTTATTGATATACCAGCGTACAAGTACAAAAAACTAAAATTTAAATAATTTCATTTATATCTATATCTATGAAAAAGTCGATATAAGGTTTGAAGTTGGTAAATAATGCACAAAAAATTAAAATTTTATGATAATAATAATTTCAACCGACGAAATAAAATATTTTTAAATTTTTTTTATTATTGTTTTTTAACATTGATTTCCGGACACCGTATACGAGATACACAAGCACTTGATTAATGTACTCTATAAGATACAAACAAGTTTATCAATTTAGCGGAATGAAAGGAAAATGATCTTCATGACGCGATGGGCTATGGCATATAATTTAAGCGGTAATATTATTGCCCATTGGTCCCATGAAAGAACAGGGTAACTTATTTTTCTACAATTTATTTATGAAACTTGTTACTTCTTGGAAAAAAACATCAAATTCGGGAGGCGGGTATGGGAACCGCCGCCATGGAAACCATGTATTGCATGACCAACACCCCTGTTATGTCACTTCAAGTGGCTCGTTACGTTTGATGACGAAGCAGGAATGCCCGGTGAAATTTGTCTACGTCTCGGTCTTACGAAAGCGTTTGCCCACCTAGTGCGTGGCAGAGTGTCAGGCCGAATCGGGAGAGACTGGTCGAGGGAGACCTAACCAACACTTCTCCAGCCGGACACTCTCAACCCATCGCCATGCACCGCAATGGGAGGGAAGAATTCGTGCGTTCGTCACTCCTGGACAAATTAACCCCCAGTTTCCTACCGACCCCTGAAATCTATTTGCTTCCCAGAACATGCTTTCCTTGTTTTCCCTAAAAAGAAGCTCCACAAAGCATCCCCAAAAGTGACATGGGCTCTGAGGAATTTTAAGAAGTGAAACTTCCTTAGCCCCGCACCGGGCAAATTAGCACAGCACCTGCGAAGCATTTTACTCCTATCAAGGCTCCTATTGGTTGAGATATAAAACGGAAACGACGCGAGGTCTGCGCTAATTGTCCAGCTCACTGCGGTTTGATTATGATCTCCCTTTTCAAGGCTCTTTGGTTCTTCATAATTTGAGATTGTTTCGGTAAAGTTTCGCTTCTACCGCGTGTTAACTGCACTCGATTTTTTTTCCTCAAGGCCTCCTATGCGAAGCTATTGTAAAAAAAACATCACTATGAAAATGAACAGGGCAATCTTAGATATGGTTTGGATATGACAAAGGAATAATGAAAATAAAATACTCAATGCTGTAGAATTATGTGTGCTAAAACCAAAGTATGATCTGTGAGAAATGCGGAGATCCGGAAAGAATGAAAGGCAGAAGAAAGTGTTTAAAAGGGGACGCTTAGATGGTTTAGGCACGTCGAATGTATGGAGAATATTTGTTGCGAAATGGAATGGTAGAAGAAGTCGGAGACGAGCGAAGGTGAAATGGTACGATCAAGTAAATAAAATATTTGAGTTTGGTCCCGTCATTGGTCAGAAGTCCATGTACCTACTAGACGATGCACGAATATGAATGTGGCAAGGAATGTTCACACAAATAAAATTGTGTGGCGGCCTGTCCTCTTTGCGTAACGGTTTGTTAGATGTCTACAATATTTACTCTTGTCAAGTTTTAAAAATAATTTTATTGTTTAAATAAAAAATTGATTGTCGAATAAATTGGCAAAAAAAATAGTAGAAACTTTGAAGAGATTAAAAAAGTACTGTTTTAATATTTCCCGTACCGGGAATCGAACCCGAGCCTGCTGGGTGAAAGCCAGCTATCCTAGCCACTAGACCATACGGGAGGATGAATACCATGCTACATTTTCACTTCAACCAAAATGGAATAAGACTAGAGCATTTCTCTCGAATTAGCCTGTTCAAATACAAATAAGGTTATTGGCACTGATCTTAGCCATTCGACAGAATGTTTTGCCAGCTGCACATACATTCAATCTAAAATATCAGGGCGACACTAAAACAGTTGTCAAGAAATTTACTCACGGAAAAGCTGCGCAAATTTTATAACACCGGAGCTCACCATTCAAGATATCTTTACGGTATCACACGTCAGATGAGAAATCTGCTTTAGATACCTACCATTGCATCACTTTTGCGAAAAAAAAATGACATGAATAATTGAATTCGCAATGTTGACAGTTCATTGAAAGTGATGATTTTTTTGAAAGCCCTTAACCTAACGTAATCTATTCGTTCTTTTTTTCGTCACTTTTAATGGCTTTTCAAAGGAGTGATGAAGTTGCACATTGTTGAATTTTCCGGTCACCGAAATTACACAGGCGTGAATTTCGCGTGTTCACACCGCCAGAATTACACAAGACGAAATTACACGTGCACAAATTTCCACCTGTACTTAAATTACATCAAATGGAATTACAAACGTCAATATAGTTATATAATATTTTCGGATAACTGGACAACTCAAAACAGCGACAAATCAACACACTTTTGAAAAGTGATAGGGTGATGAAAAAACTAGGTAAATTAAGTTACGTTTGTTGATAAGTTAGTTTTATATCATCGCTTTTAATGACTTTATATCAGTTTTCAAAGATATGCTGATTTGCCACCGTGTTAAGTTGTCACGGATCCGTAATTTCATCTACACACGTAATACGGTGTCTATGTTTGAATATTTTAATACGGTGTACAATATAATTAATATTATTTATAATAGGACATTGTTATTTCCGTACGTTAACATCACAAACAAAAATATTTATTCATTATATTTTTTTAAAATCTCTTTATTTCATTAACGGAGTTATCTTGTTCCTCCTATGTCGATCATTGTGAAATTATTTATTATGCACAGTGTGAAGACTTTGATGTCTCGCAAACCTGAAATGGACCCGGAGCAAGGTAAGGTCTTTGGCTCCCCTCACGAGGCGTTACCCCCGAGAGATTACTCGTTGCCTGCTCGTGCTAAGTCTACTGGTGATTGACTTTTCTTTCAAACTTCGCCACTGTTCGTGCCATAAAAACTAGTATTAATAAAAGTAGTAAAAATATCGATTAATGCAAATATAACAAAACAGAACTTCATAAGCCTCCCACTGAACTTTACAGGCTAAGCCGCTATCAACTTGCAAATAAATAATTAAATTATTCTATCAAAAAGGAAAACACATGTATCAAATCACTATGACCATAGTGCATTCGAGTACCATTTTGACGGCATCACTCTTTTCCTAGAAAGATAATATAGCAAATAGTAGATAATAACTGTTTTGTGTGCAAGTCAGAGCTGCGTCACTAAGAACATATATTTCCCCGCGCCAACACTTGGGCAATCATAGTAATCAGCAATCACTTGGGCATAAAAAAAGCAAAACGAATATACCATCGGTTAGGAATCACGTCGTACATTCATTCGATCTCCCTAGGCAAACGCATGTAGCTGGGTAGCGGGTACTAAAAAAAACATACTTTAGTTCGGGATCCATTGGGTTCCATTGGGATTCAGGATCCATCTGAATACGTACATAGTTGGTAGAAGTAAGAAGCTTTAAACTTGCAAAATTCTTGTAAAGTGAAATTAAACTTTGAATATTTTTAAGGCATATTAAAAATAATCACAATTTATGTAAAATAAATTATATTAATGTATTTATTAATTACTAAAACCTTGATTACATTGAGCGAGTTTACAAGCTACTAGCCGGTAAGTTTAAAAGCGGGCGAATCGGCGAGTGAGATTGTCATGATGACACACAAAACGTTCCACTCGCTCAGTAGCGAACTACCTAACGAAAAGCTGAGCTAAAATAATGACTCCCGCGCGAACTAATTCTGTCGACATTTTGTAGAAAACTGAGATATTCGCAGTTAGCTCACCGCTAGTAGCTGTTTGCCGGTTACTTAACAGATTGTACAACGAATAATCCAGATCAAGCAATAGTTTGATAGTTACGAAATCAGCTGTTCGAGGGCCGCCATCTTGCCATCCGCCATACACGCTAGCGAGTAGCGAGCAAAATTGACCCCCTTTCAACTTTTTTCGTAGGTTGTTCACAATCTGTCAGTTAGATACGATTACACTGAGCGAGTTTACTAACAGATAGTGAATTTATTTATTTATTTACGGACTTACGTCCAATTTAAAACAAAGTATCACAAAGTATAGAAATGAACAATGTAAGGATTCGGATGGTACATAAAAGCAAAGACAAACAGTGAAAATAGAAGAAAAAATAAGTGTCAAGTCACGTCAAGACCTTGCAAAAATTAGGGTGAATAGGACATATCTTCATTTGTTTAAAGAGCGACAGAAATGATTTACGCTAATTCACTGGCTAGTAGCTAGTAAACTCGCTCAATGTCATCGAGGCTTTAATGTTTCAAATTGTAATATGTACCTGAGTAATCACAATCGTGAGATTTTCAAAATAATAGTAATTTTACATCTCAACAAAAAAATGACATCTTATTATATTTTGAGTGTTTAGCGAAATTCTTATATTATTATTATTATTATGTAATGTAGATAATAGATAATGTAGATAGGTTCTTCTTATTATCACTAAATTTTATATATATTTCCCTAAGATTACACTTACAACCTTAAAATCACTTGACGCTAGAACACACCTTTGGGGTGTAAGCTATTAAAAAAAGAACAAAAAGAGAGGGACCAATGAGTTATTCCTTACTGTGAGGAAGTAGTATAAACTGCAAAAGTTGTTTGAGTTGTGGTTCAACTTTCTACGGTACCTACCTACTTTTTTTTTGTTTCAGCTGTATTCATATGCTAGGTTTTATTTTAAAAATTTTAATGTGGATATAAAATTCATAAAATACTTTAATTAGACAAATACATCAAACCGGTCAGCAACGTAAGCAGATATAAGCGTTAAAAATAGGACAGCAGTCAAGTACAATAAGCGTGTTTATACGTCAGCGCGTGTGTTTCCATAGAAATCGTTATAACTCCGTTATTGTTTTAGTTACATCCCTAAAACAAAAATTCAAAGGTCGAAAGTAGATCAAGCTGCACATTTCTATCAAGTTGTTTATGGAAATACATAACAGGAATCAGCTGTCAATCGTGTAGTTGACAAAAATATTTACCCGCGCAAATTTGCCACCGGCAGCTACACCGCGCTCCACATTTTAAATTTTTATTAAATATTTTTATATGAAATGATAAAAAAGTGAGGTGACAAAAGTGTTTATTTCACATATATACAATAGAATAAGTATTTTTGTTTGCATAATCTGTGATTTTAGTACCGTTTTCACATAAAAACATCACGTGAGTCATTTTTACCTATTTTTAATGTTTGCATTCTAAATTTTAATATTTACAAATGCTAATATTTATTTGTAATATAATAATTTGAAAGCCTATTTACCTTTCTAAAACAGTTTTTACTATTCGGCTACGTTCAGAAATGTTTCATTTATAGAGCTTTAATTGTGAAGCGGTAATAACTAAAAGTTTTCGTAAAATGTCATTTCGTTTAAGACACCAAAAGCTAATATTTTCGAAAATTCGGAGGGGTTAAACAGGATAATTAGAAGAAGAAAAATCCGATAAACAGACTAATTTAAGTGATAGTTTTTTTTTTCGATGGCATCCTGAATATTAAAAAAGAATTAAAAACCGATATAATTTTGAATTGAGAACAGCATACGCGGTCATTTTGATTGCAAATAACCTCAACTATCATCCCGCTTCGTTTGATCCGTAGCTTACGGGACCTATTGTGCATATGGAACTAAACAGTAAATCAGGGTTTCATAATCACGCCGATAAATAAAACATCACCACGTTTCGGATAAAAATTTAAACTTCTCGAACAAACACCCATTCCAAGGGCTGACTACGACGTATTAATAATAAAAAAAACTAATTTAAAAAAACGTCCAATACTGAAAAAAACTCAATAAGAAGATCGAATTCATAAAAGAATCATGAAGTTATACCTATCGTTGGACAATGACCGTTGATTGGTTTGAAATATTTTAGTTCATCTGGTTCACATATTTCCTTATTTCAAACCTCGCAAAAATACATCCAAAATAGAGTAATGAATTACCTAGAACAAAACAAAATTTTGTCCCAAAATAAATATGGCTTCTGAAGTAAACTAAGCCCTGAAGATGAAATATTCGATCTCACAAAAAAAAATTATACACATCTGTTGATCAAAATAAAAAAAGTCTAGCTATATTTTTAGACTTAAGGAAAGCTTTTGATACGGTAAATCATAATATACTTATAAAAAAAATTAATCACATATGTTTCCAAAAAGATACACTAAAAATTCACACTAACTATCTCAAAGACAGAAAACAAAAAAACAAAAATGGGGAATTTTTATAGTAGGTACTGAAACAAGGATAAAAAATGGAGTACCCCAGGGGACTGTGCTTGGCCCAGTTCTGTTCTTAATATATATAAAAGATTTATGTAATGTTGTAATCCCTGGTAATATTGTATCTTACGCTGATGATACAGTTATAATAGTAAACGGAATATCCTGGCTTGAAACTTTTTTAAAGGCATCAAAATGTATCATGGCTAAAAAGTAATAGACTTATCCTAAACCACAACAAAACATTTTACCTTACTTTTTATATAAACTGTAAAAACAAACCCCCCAATAACCTTAAAATTAGAATACATAATGCTATCTGTAATAAAATAACATGTTATCTTGCTTTGAACTTGAAAAAGTTGATAAGATCAAATATTTGGGTTTATGTATTGATACAAATCTAAATTGGCAATCACAAATTAATAATACCGTTACTTAATTAAGATATCTTACGTACATATTTTACAGACTAAAAGAAGTACTGAATATTGACAAATTGAAAATGATTTATTTTTATCTGGTGCAATCTTCACTCATGTACGGAATAATAGGATGGGGTGGTGCGCTTGATGCTTTTATAAAACCTTTTCATATAACTCAAAATTATATTATCAAAGTTATGTGTAATACATAGAAGTAGAACTTTTTCGAAAGATAACTAACTAACTAACCATCACGCCGTTTCCCCGCAGGGGTAGGCAGAGAGGACGGACCGCCAAACAACTCGGTCTTGGCACACACTCTTTGCCTCACTCACATTCATACATCGTCTCATACATTCTCTTCTATTACTCTGACTTTTGACATGACCCGACTCAAGTATCTGATTCACTTGATCGAAAGATGCATTATACAAAGAATCTTAACTATTCAATTTATTCAGTAGGTAACTAAACTTCCCCAATACCCAAAATAAAAAACTTAATTTTTATAATTTATATCACTTTTATTTTTCACACAAATTTTACACTTATTATTACACTATAAACTTATTGTTACACTGTACACTATTGTATACACTTTTTGTACAAACTATTTAGACAAATTTTAATCATGTTTTTGCTTAATATGCCCACTGTTTTGTTTTTCCTAGGTACTACAAAATATATTTAACCATATTACCCTCGCACAGGTTGCAACTTAGTGGGTTCCATTACTTTTATGATTTTCATAATATGTATATATAAAATGTGAAATTGGGAAAAAAAAGGATTAAAAAAATAAAAAAATTAAGTACGTAACATAGGTACCTATTTAAAATACTTATAATTTAAAAAATCCATAGACAATTCTTTTGTTACAAAAATTTAAAAAAAAACAGCTGCCTGCTAAATTCACATTCATCAAACGCGCGAACTGTCTCGAAGTTAAAATAGTCGTTAAGTTTTCTGAAATTATACAATTTTCTGCGCAATTTTCTTAATTTTTCTTTCCATAAGAACCTTCTACAAAGCATTAGAAAACTTAAAAAAAAGATAAATGAAATAGGTTAAGTCGTTCTGCAGTTATGACGTGACCAAGGGATTCATTTTTGTATATGTAGATGTAAGTACAAAAAATCGACATTGTAAATAAATTCGTTTGATTACCATGCGAACTTATTATTAAAGATATTTTAAGTTAATTTTAGCTTTAGAAATAGGTAAATAATGCACAAAAAGATATAATTTTACAATATATATATATAAAATTTAAAAAATTAACTAAGTTGGCATGGTTATCAAACGAATTTATTTACAATGTCGATTTTTTGTCGATATATATATATGCAATAATTATAATTTCGGGGGGCCAACTGTCAGGGGATCAACTATCGGGTCACCAAGATTTCCTGTATATTTCTAAGTTCTATTCCTAGATTTATTACTATCATGACACGCACAACACCTTTGTTTATAAGCAAAAGGATTATTTTAATGTAGGTACATTACAATTGATTGTTTCTATTAATCACGATTATATAAATGAAATAAAAAATATTTCCATATCTTTCACTTTAAATATGTACGCGGTGGGATTAAAATACCCACGTTCTTGATGGCGAAATAACATATTTTTAGGATGCTTCGTTCACTTCTATTAAACATTATTCTGGCTTTGATAACAGTAGTCTAGTAGGTAACTGAAGTTTATTTAGGTGTTTAAGGTTCGCTTAATAAATCACTGAACGCACTTATCCACGATTATTAAATGTTTTTAGTTTAGTTTTGACCTCAAACCTGTAATAGATTTCTAATCAATAAATAACGATTTGTAAACTTATTTAAGTGCATTAGCTAAAAATGCAAGAGAGGTATTTTTACGATTTTTTTATGAAGTTCTTAATTAAGAAGACAGTCAATACATTAATCGTATTTACCTATTTTGTCTAAGGTCTTTGGCTTCGAACCAGAAGTGGCCGGGTGTTTTATTTAATTTGTACGCACGTCATCATGGAGCATTCGGAAGAAACCTAGGTAGTTCGTAGTTCGTAGCAATAATGTTGATTGTAGCATTGGCCATTCTTAAACGGGACCTTTATAATAGAATATGCTTATAAAACTTAATATTAATAATTATCTACATTGAATGCAATTAATAGAATAATTAATGGAAATCGAATTAATTAAAAAAAAATAGAAATAATTAATAGAAAAACGCGAGTTAGTGCATACAATAATTTCATTTATTTATATGCACATATTTACTTGTTCGGTCAAAAATATATATCTGAAGAAATAATTATGAATGTATGTAGAAAAATAAAATTGGATCGAATTAAAATTTAATTTGTTAAATTTTACAAATAATAAGCAATAAATTTGTTAAATAACAATTTAAAGAAATGAGATTTTCACGATGACATTTAAATTCGCAGTGTTACAAACCTAGAAATAAGTCGTACCGGACAGAAACTTATGTACATTGCATGATTTTTTTTTTTACAGTGAATACCGCACAAGAATCTCAACTGCTCCCGTCTGGAGCCAGTGAGACTATGGCATCCCCAATTGGGGTATGTTGTGAGGCTGAAGGTAGTGGGGAGGGGAAGGAGGTGGGGAAGAGGAAGGTTGGGAAGTACCTGGCTATTCAGATCTGGTCGCTAAACACGGCTAAAGCCATTTTCAAGCAACGTTTCAATTCTGAATGGTGGTCTTACACCAGGGCGATACTGATAGTATCTTCCACTCTGGAACATGCCGCAATTATACTATATATTATTTTAAATGAATTAATTGTGAAATAACACAAATTAATCAAATAAAATTTATTATGATGATAATATCATATTATTTTTACGATAAAATTATTAACGAATAAGTATGTTATAATTAAAGTTAAATGTCTACCTCATCCCGAGCAAATTTTAAATGGATTTCAGAAAATGGAGCATTAAATGATGTTAGTTTTTTTTTATAACTGGCAATAAAGTTATTCGAAAGACACATTTGTTCCCGAAATGTCTGTAAGAATATAATTAAAGGATTCGACGTTCTAGAATCTTCTATCTTTTCCATAGGTACAAGACGTCTCAGAAGGAAGACTTTTATGAACCGCTTTTAGGACTAGTATGTGGGATACCTGTTTCTTTTCAGATATTATACAAAAAAGTAATTTAATACATAATACGTTTGCACCATGTTCCAGAGTGGTAGAAGGTACATCTAGAATCGTCTTCAGTATCGAAACCTTTCTTGAAATGACTTTAGCCGTGTTTAGTGACCAGATCTGACAGACCAAGAACTTCCCAATACTTTGCATCTCATTTACCATATTTTTATTTTTTATCACTCCATAAAACTATATCGTAGATTTCCTTACAAAACTCAATGGATATATGAATCTACTACGCCTAATCTGATAATTTTACAAAAATGGTAATTCAACAAAAGATACGATGGCACAAATGACTACTCACAGTTAACGACATAATTATTGCAATACTCTCTGATAAGTTTTGGTCCCATTTCTGTGGGATTCTGTCTTAACTATCGTTTGTAGTTATCTGGTTTCTTTTCCCATAGATAGTGATTCTAAATTATTCTAAGTAACAAAGATTCTCCTACACCTAAGTACCTACAAACACACCTTCATTATTACCAGTTTACAGGTAAATTGGTGTAACTAATAAACTAGAAATAGAGATTTATGATGTTTCAAATTCTCATGTTTAAAAAAATAATGTTGCTCTTTTCCGACCTAAATATGAAAAACATCTCAGAAAAGATGTAGTTTTCTTTTTTAACATTCGCAAATTCACTCTGTGGCGTCGTTTTAATTAAATTAAAACAAATCACTTTGTTTACACCACTAATTTAATCAGAATCATCAATATATTTTATCCTGACGAACAAACCATTGATTTTGAAACACGTTGAAAAGTTTGGCGTTAATCATTAGTGGTGTACTGGTATGTTAAGTGATTTGTTTTCATTTAATTTAGTTTTCTGTTCGCACCGATATTTAAATTTAAAATAGAGATACCTATATCTATTTTAAATTTAACTAAAAGTATTTTCGTAATAAAATAAAAAATACTGGTCAAGACAGCAAAGAGTTTTGGAAAATCATCAATACAATAACCAACAAAAGCACGGAAAAAAAGTTACCAACAGAAATTACTCATCACGGAATCAACACTGACGCCGAAAAAAATCCAAAACTGTGTGGTAACATTTATAATTAATATTTTATCTAATGTCGGCCCTAATCTTGCTCGTAATATTATCCTAGACAATAAACAAACACAACAACCAGAGCACAACTCAACTATTGAAGAAGGTTTCCACACATTTGCTTCAGTAACTTTTTTTTTACTTCTTTATCAGAAGTCGAAAACGCTGTAATAAGTTTACGGGGATCAGCAAGCCCTGGATATGACAATATAACCGTAAAAACATTAAAAGCCGTTCATGAGATAATCAGCAAACCAATTGCTCATATAATAAATATAAGTCTGAAGAAGGGTACATTCCCAAACAACTATAAGAAGACTATTGTCACCCCTGTTTTTAAATCTGTAGATGAAAAAAATATTTCCAACTATCGTCCCATAGCACTCACATCAAACATTGCAAAAATCGATGAAAAAATTGTTAAAAAACAACTCAACAATTACATAAAAGAAAAAAAGATAATGAGCCCAAACCAATTTGGGTTTAGGGACAATCTCAGCACTCAAGATGCAATAGCTAAATTAACTTCAACAATAATACAAAAATTAGATAATGGAGAAAAGTGTCTTGGTATATGGTAAGCATGGAGGGTGAAATATCACAAAAAACTATATGTACTGTCGATAATTCATGTATTAAATAAATAAATAAATAAATAAATAAATATTCATCGACCTACGCAAGGCATTTGATAGCATATCATACTCCAAACTAAATGAGAAACTCATGCAAATTGGATTGGACGGAACAGTACTGTCATGGTTCCAAAGTTATCTAAAAGAGAGATTTCAATACGTCAAAATAAATAATACCCTAAGTGAACCTAAAACCTCATCATTTGGTATACCACAAGGAACTGTCATCGGTCCAATCCTTTTTATTATATACGTAAATCAAATGTTCACTCTTCCCATAGTTGGAGATATCATATCTTATGCAGACGACACTGTAGTTATCACTAAAGGGAAATCATGGGAGGAAACAATGAGTATAGCAAATATAAATATAAACATACTCAAAACATGGTTTGACCTAAATTGTCTCTCACTAAATACAGAGAAAACTTATTTTATTCCATTCTCTTTGAAAGAAAAAAATTTCGAGAACTATATAACTATTAAAATCCATTCATCACAGTATGAAAATAAAAAGGAATGCAACGATGACAATTGCCTACCAATAACATGCAAAAATAGTATAAAGTATCTGGGTGTCATAGTAGATAGACACTTAAAATGGAAAAAACAAGTCCAAAATATAGTAATCAGAATAAGAAAACATATACACATATTCATTAGACTGAGAAACATCTTATCGTCCAGTATGATAAAACTATCTATTTCTCTCTTGCTCAATCTATTCTACAATATGGTATAATCGGATGGGGTGGGACCTTTAAAACTAACCTCTTACCTCTAGAAAAGGTACAGAGGTTGATTTTAAAAGTCATCTTAAGAAAACCATCTGTATTTCCAACCACACAGCTTTTTGACTCTTTTAGGGTTCTCAGTCTTAATAACATTTTCAAAATGAACTCGTTATTACAAACTCATAAAGATCATTTCAATCTATCAACAACAACATTCACAAACATAAAAAACCGACCACGATCACGTGGCAGTTTAGAAATTCCAAAATCTAAAACGAGTGCTTCCCAACACCATTATGCTTATCAAGGTATAAAATTTTTCAATGCTCTCCCATATAAAATCAAGTCTGAAAAAAATTATAAAGTTTTTAAATCCCAAATAAAACAACTAATAGACCAACCCGAAACTAATTATAAGTTTTAAATTCACCATCAAAATAATAACAAAAAAAAACTAGAGCATATCCTCTAAAAATATTTCGTCGGCATATCAAATTGAAAGCAAAGTACGTACGCGTTATTTGAAGGCACCAAATTATTACAACTTTATTATATGTACCTACTTTTACAATACTGTCAGCCCATCCATTTCAAATATCAATGTTACTTAACCAACGCTATGTACTTACTACCTAATATTTACAATCTACCTATTGAGTAAATACATTAATATTATTTTATTTCTGATATATCTATGCCTGTATTATCTTATATTGCATCTTATTCCAATTTTAACTCTTATTTACTTCAAATTCATTACGTCAACTTGTCTTCATGTATATATAATTTTTTAATATAAGTACTTGTAATGACATACTCTCTGTACCTACTCGCTTTTTACAATGGCACTCCAAAATTCAAGCCCGAGAAATGTTTTCTCTTTTGAATTGGGTAGTTTCATTAAAAAGAAATTTATATATTGTAATTAGTTTTAAGAACCAAATGTTTTATTATAAATCTGTATACGTATGTATTTTTTTTTTAAATAAAAAAAAATCTACAACACAATTTTATTTTTATGTTTCGTGTACATCACCTACAAACTCTAACATATTTTATTAAAATATATTTTTAACAGCAGGTTGTAAAAGTTCTGCATAAAAAGGTCGAATTCCGAACGAAAAGTTGCGTAAAAAGATTTCTTCATAATATTTACTCCATGAGAATAATTTGTAATCTAAAGAAAATTCACAGAACGTCTCTGGTACGTACAATAAATAATGATAATTATTATAATCTTATTTTTATATCTGCCAAGAGCGGGACATCTTAATTCACCAGTGGCGCCATGTTTCTCTCATAGGTTGAGACGGTAGTTTTTCTTTCGTTTGTATCTGAAGTTAATTACTGTGCCGTGCCTCTGTCTGTTTTCTTTACCGGCGCTTAAGTAAATACAGATTTATAATACGTAGTGCTTATATCTGCAAACTACTGACGTGCATGACAAAGTGTATAGGCCGTAAGTTATTTTTCAAGTTCTTTTGTGAATTTATTGAACACCGAATATTTGAATATTACCATTATATTTTCCGTTCCATGCCATCTCAGAATGAAACCAACTCAGAAACACCTCAGAAAGGTCATTAAAAGCTATGAAAAAATAATTTTAAAATACCCGATAACCCTAACCTAACTTAACCTATTTAACCATTTTTTTAAAATCACTCTTAATGACCTTTCTGAGGTGCTTCTGAGTTGTTTTCATTCTGAGTTGTCCGGTCACCATATTTTCATATTCCGCCGATTGTTGTGGCCAACTCGATAAATGACACGTTCCTTACATTTGTAACAATACATTTGTCGTTCTATAATATTTTTATTTATTTTACTTTAATTTATTTTTTCTTAGAGTAGGCGAAGCTTTTAAGATTTTATGAACTGTACGTCACTGCTGCAAACTTTTAAACCTTTATGAACTGTATGCCACTAATGCAAACTTTTAATATTTATGAACTGTACGCCACCGATGCAAACCTTTAAACCTTGATGAACTGTACGCCACTAATGCAATCTTTTAATATTTATAAACTGTACGCCACCGATGAAAACCTTTAAACCTTGATGAACTGTACGCCACTAATGCAATCTTTTAATATTTATGAACTGTACGCCACCGATGCAAACCTTTAAACCTTGATGAACTGTACGCCACTAATGCAATCTTTTAATATTTATAAACAGTACGCCACCGATGCAAACCTTTAAACCTTGATGAACTGTACGCCACTAATGCAAACTTTTAATATTTATGAACTGTACGCCACCGATGCAAACCTTTAAACCTTGATGAACTGTACGCCACTAATGCAAACTTTTAATATTTATGAACTGTACGCCACCGATGCAAACCTTTAAACCTTGATGAACTGTACGCCACTAATGCAATCTTTTAATATTTATAAACTGTACGCCACCGATGAAAACCTTTAAACCTTGATGAACTGTACGCCACTAATGCAATCTTTTAATATTTATAAACTGTACGCCACCGATGCAAACCTTTAAACCTTTATGAACTGTACGCCACCAATGTAAGCCTTTAAACCTTTATGAACTGTACGCCACCAATGTAAGCCTTTAAACCTTTATGAACAGGACACCACCAATGTAAGCCTTTAAACCTTTATGAACAGGACACCACCAATGTAAGCCTTTAAACCTTTATGAACTGTACGCCACCAATGTAAGCCTTTAAACCTTTATGAACAGGACACCACCAATGTAAGCCTTTAAACCTTTATGAACAGGACACCACCAATGTAAGCCTTTAAACCTTTATGAACAGGACACCACCAATGTAAGCCTTTAAACCTTTATGAACAGGACACCACCAATGTAAGCCTTTAAACCTTTATGAACTGTACGCCACCAATGTAAGCCTTTAAACCTTTATGAACAGGACACCACCAATGTAAGCCTTTAAACCTTTATGAACAGGACACCACCAATGTAAGCCTTTAAACCTTTATGAACAGGACACCACCAATGTAAGCCTTTAAACCTTTATGAACTGTACGCCACCAATGTAAGCCTTTAAACCTTTATGAACAGGACACCACCAATGTAAGCCTTTAAACCTTTATGAACAGAACACCACCAATGTAAGCCTTTAAACCTTTATGAACTGTACGCCACCAATGTAAGCCTTTAAACCTTTATGAACAGGACACCACCAATGTAAGCCTTTAAACCTTTATGAACAGGACGCCACCAATGCAAACCTTTAAACCTTTATGAACTGTGCGACGATAATGCAAACTTTTAAATCTTTACGAACTGTACGCCACTAATGCAAACTTTTAAATCTTTACGAACTGTACGCCACTAATGCAAACTTTTAATCTTTATGAACTGTACGCCACTAATGCAAACTTTTAATCTTTATGAACTGTACGCCACTAATGCAAACTTTTAATCTTTATGAACCGTACGCCACTAATGCAAACTTTTAATCTCTATGAACTGTACGCCACTAATGCAAACTTTTAATCTTCATGAACTGTACGCCACTAATGAAAACTTTTAATCTTTATGAACTGTACGCCACCAATGCAAACATTTAAACCTTTATGAACTGTACGCCACCAATGCAAACATTTAAACCTTTATGAACAGGACGATACCAATGCAAACCTTTAAACCTTTATGAACTGTACGGCAATAATGCAAACTTTTAAATCCTTACGAACTGTACGCCACTAATGCAAACTTTTAATGTTCATGAACTGCACGCCACTAATGCAAACTTTTAATCTTTGTGAACTGTACGTCACCAATGCAAACCTTTAAACTAGCGACCGACTGAAGGTTCGGTTTCGGTTTCGGTTTCGGCAAAAAAATCTAGTTTTGGCATCAGTTTCGGTTTCGGCAGAAAATCTGCCGAACTTTCGGCAGCACTTAAGTCAGCAGACGTTCGGCTGACTTCGTGGCTCATCTGTCGCCCGCCATCGTCAGTTGAGTTCGCCGGCCGGTCCGGCGTGATTGTGTTGACTTTATGTGATATTTCTCACGCGTTATTACTTCTGTCTTACATATTTTATTGGAATTTATTAAGCATTGAAGTTCTTTCCGTTATTATTATACACTCGGATTTATGAATGATGAAAATTGTGTAAAAATAAAAGAGTTTATATTTGATTCACACATTAATTCATTACTTACAGTACATTTGTTTTTAGGTAATTAAAATACTAAATTAAAATACATACTTATATTAAAATACTTAATTAATGAGGTCCTTTCTTTATAATGTAAGTGTAAGTGTTTATTGAAAATTTTTTGTTCCAAGAAGTAGTTAACATGTTTCGTTATTTTTTATAATTTTTGTTTTTTTTTTCAAAGCAGTAATTTAAAAAAATATATATTATTTTTCTCACGTACTTCAATTAATGTTTTTTTATTTCATTTAACACGACGCGACGTGTCAACTGTCTGTATAAATGTAAAAAATAAGTCAAATTTCAGAAAACAATAGTTTTTTAACATGTCTAAAAAAGTTTCGGTTTCGGTTTCGGCCGAAACTGAGACAGATACCGAAGATTCGATTTCAGTTTCGATAGAAAGTCCTGTTTCGGTTGGACACTACTTTAAACCTTTATGAACTGTACGCCACTAATGCAAGCGAGTGAAAAAGGAATTAACAAAATATTTTCTAAAACAATATTTATCTAATCAAAATGTCAAAACCAGCGTCGACACATCTTTTAGCAGGCCCAACTAAACGTCAGTTGTGCTTTCTTTTACAAGGTCCAACCTAACATTCGATATGCTTTGTTTTAGTTGCTCCAACTAAGCATCTGATATGATTTCTTTTAGTAGGTCAGCTAAACGACCTTTATGCTTTATTTTAGTAGGTCCAACTAAAAGTTCGTTATGATTTCTTTTAGTACGTCTTATTTTAGTAGGTCTTTGATATATTTTAACCGATACTGGTACCTTTATGTTCCTGTCCGTTATTTGTCTTTGAATTTGGTTGATTATAAACCCTGACCTTCGGGTCCAGAGATCTCAGATATATGAGAGATCTCACCACTCTGCTACAGAGGTAACACTGATACGAGCCTTGTATAAAATTATCAGTAATTACCAGACTATTTTATAGAAAGCCATGAACCTCCAGCAAGGTTGTAAAAGCTGTAAAGTAATTGCGTTAAGTTAGAAACACAAAGAATACCAATTAAGCTTCTGGAAACCCGAGAAGCATTAAAAAATAGATCAAGAGTTTCTTTACTCACCAAGGGTTAAATTTAATAATAAAATAATAACAGGCATAAATTTCTATAACTGCTCCGATCAAAACCAGTTCTTAGTTTTACAATAGCTATTTTGCACTAACAATAAAGTAAACGATTTTAGCTGGGGCACGTTGTTTCAAAGAAATTGAACACTATTCCGTAATTATTTGATATTAGTTAACTCATTACTGATACTGACTCACCTGTTTAAATTTACATGGTTGTTAAACTAACATGCAGGTATACCTTCAACAAAAACTCCTAAATCCATAATTAGACAAGATCGCGAGGAAAAAGAAGATCTTATGAAAGAGGACTTGTTATTTTTTATACATTGCTAAAAGTACCATCCTGAATTTTCATTTTGAATTATTTTATTTCTTTGCGTATTATTTAATCGTCATCTTTTTAGCTGTATGAACTTAGGTACTATTTTCTTCTTCTTTTACACACTTCATACTTTACCTGGTGTTGTTTGGTCTACTTCACTTGTCTAAATTTAACATCACCTACCTAATCGGTCAATAACATTATATTTATAATGAAATATTTTGTATTGTCCATTCTTGTCACCTACCTCAGAACTGGTGACACTCTGTTAGGTAGGTAATGTAAAGCTTACATTTACTCGTAATTCTAATGAAAATTAAATAGGGTAACTACTAATATTGCTGTTTTTGTTATTGTTTTTGTATGAAATTGTCAAAATGTATTTCAATAAACGCCGATTTATCACACGTTATAAAAATGCTTCGATATTAAAAATTAATTAACTAGAGAAATATAGTACGAAGCGAAACATAATTTTGAAAATATCTCGAGTAGTTATTATTATTCAATCCGAAAAACACAAATAGACGATTGGTCTTATTATCATGGAAATACCATCACAATTTTAACAATAATTAATATGATGTTACATAAAATCATTTGTAACAATGGCGTAGCTAGGGGGGGCGACACCCGACCGAGTGTCACCCCCAATCCCAGAAATTCTCTAGCCACCCCCCCCCCCCCACCCCCCCCACCCCCCCCAGGACGAGTTATGTTTTTATTTTTTGTGAAGTCGAAATTTGCGTTTTGAATTTCTCAAGCTCAACTTTAATGGGGGGTGGGGGATTATCCACCCGGGTGCCACCCAAGCCAGCTACGACACTGTGTGTACACATTATACACATGTGTATACATTATACACGCCACGTGTGTACACATTTTATACACACTATATTTATGGTCTCGTTGTGTGGCACCTTCAGTACTTGCGCGTTGACTATTGCGCATTGGTCAGATTGCTAGCCCTGGAATATTTTGGAGTTGAACTGTTTTCAATCCTGCAGGCAGAATTCAAATGAGCAGAATCAAAAAGAAAGCTTCTTCATTCTTTGTGCGGCCGCCCAGAGCATTGGGCGATCTCTGGTTTGAAATACGATGAATTGACTAAAAAACGTTATGATTGTGATCATACATTTTGGAAGTGACTCTCGCCATCTTGTGACTGGAAATCATCAGGGAGGATGATTGGCATCTGAAGACATCAGCCTGTCCTGCTTCTGGAACGCCCTTTTGGTTGGGACCCGATGTTCTGGAGACCTGCCTTTCCCACGATGTGAGAATCTTTTTCAATACGAGGGGTTTTCGATAAGCCACGCTACGACTTATCACGTTATCACCATCAACCTATTTATCTAAGCAAGCCCTTCATGGCAGATAGCCTTAGAATCAGGATGTCCTTTTATCTATTCGCAATATAATTTTCTATTTCGAATACCTTCTTTTCATTTTGAACTAGAACCTAATCCTTGCATTTGCCATTTGTCCAAATTGCTCATTATAATCAGCATTTCAATAATGTACATTTTCCACATAATTTCACGGTAACAATAGTTTAACGGCATTTTGTGTTAATTGGAGGAATGTTAGATTTAAGTGGCGAATAATTTTCTGATAGTATAATTACGTAATGATGAAATGCAAATTAAATAGTAGTAGTAGGGGCAGGCAATTTTTAATAAGAACCATAAAATATAATTATAGTATTAATAAAGGATTTCATATAATAAATAAATAAGTGTTTATTTCAGTATGTGGGGAGGAGAGTGCAATCCCACACATTCCATAAGGGTAATATACACATACATGTACAAAGTATTTGAAAGGAAAAAAAGAAAAAGAAGGTGGATATGAATGTACACGAAACAAAAAAAGATAATAAGCTAATAGTAGTAAAAGGAAAAACAAAAGAAATAATAATATTAAGCTTTCAGGATTCTGTGAGCACGTAAGGAGCCAGTATTTTTCTCCAGTGTGCATCAATACTGGATGATGGACTGAGGCGGGCTTCCATGACGAGGATGTTTCCAGAGCTGGTTATCCTTTCCCTAATTCCTGCCACCCTGGATCTAATAACGGCTGCAAAGCCAGGAACTCGCCCCTCCGTGAACATCCGGGAAGCGCTGCAATATCTGGGGAGACCAAACATTATGCGGAAGGCGTTGTTATACTGAACCCGAAGTCTTTCTATACTACTCTTCTTGTAGTTTGCCCAGAGTTCACACGTATACAGTGTTGCACAGAAGGAAAGGAAGAGCGTCCTTTTTACAGCATATAAAGTCTGCTACTTATAACTTGATTATACACAATTGTTTACAACATCTAACCTTAGAAAATTTAGGCAACATTAAATACCTAGCTGATAATTTTTTGCTATGGTACGATCATGACGAAATGCTGGTAAATAATACTAGGAACCTTATAGACAAGGTTAAAGTTATATTCGAGAAAAAAATAGATATCCAATACATTGACTTTACAACTAATTTAATGTCATGAAAGAAAAATAGCTATTTATCACCCAATCGCTTTAAATATATTTTAAAACCTAATATTAATATTGTGGAAAGAACACAGCAAATTCGTATTACTAGCATTAGCATTCGTCTGAACTTTGTGGCAATTTACACATCTTTTATTTTGGTCAAATAAATTATTTGTAATTTGTTATATTAATAACCTTACTTGTGAAAAAATCCTTGTGCACTTTTAAAAAGTTGTTAAATTATTAGTGTTAGCCGAGGAATAGGGACTTATGCATTATCCAAAGTAATGGCTGGTTTCCATCACGTACGTTATAATCTACGCGTTCACAGATGGCGCCAATTAAATTATTTTTACATTTGATGCTTAGTAACGGTAGGACAAATTTATCATAATGTGACAGATTAATACATACGTTTGGTGATGTAGGTAATATAGAAAAATAACAGAAGTAGAGTATATGTATATATCAGAATGGTGGCATTTCGCACAGGCAAAAGTATAGAAATAAAGGCAATTGAAAAAATTCCCAGAACACCGGCAAATATTAGCTTTTATGGATTATTGCCATCAATGGACTTGAACAGATATGACATAATATGAATAACATACCGGGACCGATCGCATTTGTCGGAAACTAATTTGCATTATTATTTTTGTACGGAAAATGCGAATGTTTGGACTGTTGAGTGGGTTTTATAATTAGTTGGCTAACGTTTCTTCCCAGTTTATAATATGATAATAATACTTTTACTGTACTTATGATGTACTTTTTGTTTTTGTAGTTATAAATCTTCATTTTTTTTTGTTCAATAAAGATATATTATTATTATTATTAATGAGCGTGTCGAACAGATGCATATTTACACTCACTCAACTGTTGCGGAAGTGACAAGTTTATATAGGCCAGATAGAACGAACAATCTCCAAAGGGATATCAGAGCACTTTCGGTAATGTAAACTCGGCCACCCTAACAAATCGGCAGTTGTCTACGCATTCACAGATGGCGCAAATTTAATGATCTTAGGTTTTAAACACTTTTTGCAAGTTTTGCTTTAAAATGTTAATGGGAATTACTTTGTTCGCGTCCATAAATATTCAATATAAATACGAATAAATAGCTTCGCCCGTAAACAAACTCAAATCTTTGAAGAAAGGCTAACAAATCCAATTTTGTATCTGTGACACAAACCAATTTTGTATTTGTCAGTCGTTCTTGAAAGATTTGAGTTTGTTTATGGACAAAACTATTTATTTATAATTATATTGAATATGTAGGTACGGGCGCCAACTATTAATTCACCTTAACATTTTAAAGCATACGTAACACGCAAAAAGCATTTAAAACCCCAAATAATTAAATAGGCTTCTTGGATCACATTAAAAAAAATCCGGTTTAGACAAATATTCTAAGACATTCTGTATTTTTTTTATCGTATTTTTGACACCATGGGGATTTTTTGAAAATTTCAATCCGAAAAATCAGACCATTTTTTACAAACCGGAAAGACGGGACATAATTTTAAGGGTGTGAAAAAACGATAATTACATAGCCGAAAATCATTTTAAAAAATAACCTTTTCCACACGAATGGCACAGGAGAATAACGAGGCACACCAAAAATATTACATCTCATAAATATTTTTTTCCTTGATCCATTTTATTGATCATAAATCATTATAATGTTCAACGTCTATATTACTAAATCCAATGTAATATACTTGTAAGTTATAAAAATAATAAGAATATTATAAAATTTGATTTTGTTAAAATCAGCACCATTATCTACTATTATACCTCTAAATTAGGTACAGACAGCATTAAATGTACGGGGTTCTCTTCATAACGTCTAAACATCAAAAAGTCAAACCAAATGATAAGTTCGCAGAGAACAAAAAATAAATCTAGTGAACGTTAAATGTCGTATTCAAAAAATCGCCTGAAATAAAAGTGTTGCTATATTAAAAAAAAATCAGGGTTAAATTTTACAAAATTAATAGAACATTTTCGGAGGTGGGACATTTTCATGTAGTGACATCACGAGCCCAAATAATGGATTTATTTATTAAAAAAAAAAAAAAACTGTACATTTCTAAAAATTTTCACTAACATTTTCGTAATAAGTAAAAAAAATCGTTATGAAATACATGCAAGTGGCCTATTGGCGCCATCTGTTAACGCGTAGATTATAACGTACCTACGTTTACAAGAAAAATACCTCACACACTAATTAGTGCACAAAAGTTTGCATTATGCGATATCATTAAAACAAATTTTTTTACATTAGCTCCACACAGGAGGCCCCGAAGAAAAATAATTTCCCTCAGGGCCTATGTCATCTTAGGATAGGGTTTTTTTAAGGAAAGGAAGAGATGAAGTTCTGGGAAGGAAATAGATACGAGGGGTGGGTAAGAATCTGGGGGTCAGTGTGCCCGGGAGTGCGGACGTATGAAACCATCCCTCCAACCGCTGTGCTAGACGAAGGGTCAAGAGATTCCGGCTGGAGAGGATGAAAGACCTCCCTCAACCAGGCTTTCTCGATCCTGTCCACCTCACGCAGGTGGGCAGATGCATCAGCTGTCAAGATCTGAACAAACCTCACCCCATGAACCCGGGAACCCCTGCTATGTCACCAAACGTAGCAAACCACGTGGGGTGACCTATGGCAGAGGTGTTGGTTATCAAAAAAAATGGTGCCCGGGGCGGCGGTGAAGTTTTGTTGGAGTACGACCATTCAGAATCAAGGCTTTGATTGAAATGGCTAGCCGTGTTTGGTGACTAGATCTGCACAGCCAGATACTTTTCATCCTTCCTCATTCCCATCTCCTTCCCTTCACCACTTGCTTCAGCCTCATAACATACATCACACGGAAATGCCAAAGTTCCACTGGCTCCGTACAGTTCTGAAATAAAGAAACCAGCCAATTAAAATATGCGTTAAGAAAATGAATAACCCCCTGTAAATTTTAGTGATGGTACTTACAGTTTTTCGTCATTGTTATTTTGTTTGATATTTACAAAAAAAATGTTAGCTGTTATATTATATCTGTTATGTTGGCAGGTCTGTTGCGTTTCTTCACGCTCAACCTTGAACTTGTAAAAAATCTCAATAAACGTCTAATTAGTTGATCGTTTTTCTTATTACAGATAAATAAGAAAAACGATCAACTAATTAGTAGCCGTAATCGTAGCCGCTAGTAATCATCCCACCATCTTCAGTTTATAGTGGTTGATTACCGTCAAGATATATAAATTCATTGAGGAATTCAATATTACTTACGAGAGCCGACAGATTATACGGTAGTTTCCCAGTGTACAGCTATGAGATATGCCACTCAATGGGATCTCATAAACCTCTAAAAGAATGGTGTGAATGTCATTCTACCACCATTGTCTAGAGGCAGCAATATTTCATACAGATAATGTCTCTCCTACGCGTCAAAATATACCACATATCATTAAAATAAAATAATAATCTGCAGTGCTGAATATAATTTAAGTCTTGAAAAAACCTAATCGCGAAGCAATGAATAAGTCATGAATTTTTGCGATTAAAGTAAACGGTTCTTTTAATTTTAAGTATACGTCAATTAAAATGAATTAATGCATATTTATTATAACAATAACTCAAACATGCACATTCCAGTGGCATTCATTGCACTATGACCAAAGGTGCTTAAACTGTATGTAGTTTTTCAAGTAGGAACGGGTAAGAATTTTTGTATTGAATATTTGAAAATGGTCATTATAGTATCATCTAAAATAATTACTTATAACTGAATAAAAGATCATACGTGTTCCTTATCTATTTTTGTATTATAATATTGAAAAATAATATTATAATAATATTATCTTTTTTTATTGTTTAATTTATAACATTGTTACAACATTGAACATAATATTAGGCAAAAAAATAGTGGAAAACATATCTTAATGAATTTCTACGCCAATTAAGAGTACTAGAGCTCTTGAGCTTGGCGTAGGAGTTATTTCATAATTATTTCATTATGTTAACATCATTTTACATAGAGTGTACAATAAATATAAACTTAACTACTACGATGTTGTGACGTTAATTTTTAATTTGATATGAATTGGAGTTATAACGTTGTGATATTAATTTCTTTTAAATATTAATTTGACCTTTTTTTTAATGATATGAAATCTGTTATTTTTTTTAGTTCTTCGGGAAGACTATTAACATATTTTATGCCTTTGTAAATATAAATATTGTGCATTTGTTGTGTTGAATATAGATTAATTTGGAAGTTAAATTAATGTCTTAATATTGAGTTAAGATTAAATTTTTTGATTACATTTTCTTTAAATATTTGTAATATTGAATCTTTTTTATAGAGGTCTTCAATTTTTGGTACTTCGAAAATTTTGAACAATGATGCTGAAGGGAATGTTGGTTTTTTTTTCAAAATTACTTTAATAATTAGTTTTGTACCAGTTTTACAGGACTTAAATTTTTTTCATATGCACCTCCCCATCCAATGATACCATACTGAATTAATGATTAGACTAGTGAATAATAATGTGTCTATATTCATTTTATACTTCGTTTTTAAGTCTTTCCTGTAGGAACATCTATTCAGTCTTCATGAACCGCACGCCGCATATCTATCCAAGGTTCATGCACCATATTGACTTACTTGAGGAAACTGATTCTGTGAGCCTAGAAACTAGAAGGAAAGCAAGTCTTGCTATTCTGTCTTTCAAAATTTGGAACAATTTCATCAATAGCCCGTTTCTCTTGGGATGCTATGATTTATATGTACCAGACCACTACAGCCGAAGTCGACATCATGACTTATTTAAAGTACCGAACGGCAGAACAGACGTCTTGGCAAAGCATAGCATGACGAGGGGAGTGGTGGTGTTACATGAAATTGCAAACCATTCGGATGTAAGTGACTGTTCTTTATATGCCTTAAAAACATTATTTAAGAGTCATTTGCCTAAATGCTGATAGGCTAACTAAATTGTACTGTAATTGGAATTATTCTGTTGTACAATAATAATAATAATAATCATCTTTTATGTTACTTTGCGTATAGATAATAACTTATACAAATGCATGTAAATGTATCTCTGGTGTCACTTCACAATGTATCGTCACAATTAACTGTTATACATACACTGTTTTACCATTACTAATATTTTGAATATGAATTTGTGACATGTAATTAATGTTTATGGCATACTTATGCCGTTTGTATTAAATAAATAAATAAATATAAAAGCAAAATATGCTTGCTTGTAAATATGAGTTGTCTGTGCGTTGCTAAACCATTCATCCGATTGCGATGAAAAGGGGATTTGAAACTTAGATGCGCATGCCCACGATGGTTTCTACGTATAATAGAGAACTCCGGTGTCATGAAATTATGCATTGCTAACCATTCATCCGATTGCGATGAAACTTTCGGGATTTGATGTGTGCATGCCCGCGATGGTTTCTTTATATAATAGTGAGCTCTGGCATTATGAAATTTGAATAAAAAATTGCAATAGGTGGTACACGAGCTGTTTGAAAACTGAATGTACCGGGACTGCATGTATGGAATGCGGGAGGGGGGAGGGGAACTCGGGAGGATAGTTCGCGGGACGGGGGAAGTTGGAGAGGTGAGTGGGGAGAGGGAAGGCGGAGGGGACGCGGCAGAGGAAGGGCAGGCGGAAGGGGAACGGGACGAATAGTACAGAACACGCAGGGAGAAATAATTTCTTTATTAAGTGACATAGGAACGCACACCGGGAACTCGCTAGTTAATCATAAAATTATCATATTTGAAAACTTACACCATTTTGTAGCACATAATAAAAATTCTCTTGTCACAGTTTCCGAGTCATGCAATAATTAAATACTCCACTGGATAAATTTGTACAACTTTAAATACTAGCGCCATTTTCTACGTTTATTGGCGATACTACGAATAGAATTTTTTCGGCATTTTTAATCCATCAATAGTAAGTGTTCCTTGGTCCTTAACCCTAGAAGATTAATCTCAGTCGTTTAGACTAACACTGCGTAGGTATCTAACTGACGAATTCGCCGATCGTGATAGTTTCTGTGTCAACTCGGTCGCCGACAAGGGTTTGCAGGATGTGACCGCGCCACCAGGTAAAATGACTACCATTTTTTATATAGACGCCTTTGTTAGCCCAATCCGTGGTGAAAAAAGAATATATGTTTGAGTCAATTGCATTAAAGATTAATAGTTTTTAAGTATTTTTAAGTAGTTACAGACGAGAAAAAAACTTTAATTTTCGTTATTGTTTTTAGTTTTACATTACCTAAGATTCCTTTACTTTTTATTTTTGTTTGCAGATTTACAGTACTTAATGGGTAACTTTGGGAGGCGGGTATGGGTACCGCCGCCCCGGGAAACATTTATTGGATAATCAACACCTCTGCCTTAGGTCACCCCAAGAGGTTACCTTACCGTTAGAGGTTTGACTGGATGATGGAGGCCTTTCGACCTTTCCAGACGTACTCTCTCTCTATCAACCGCCTTGCAGCACAGCAGTTAGAGGGATGGACCCACTGACCCTACTGGACACACTGACCCCCGGATTCCTACCCATCCCTCATACCTTTTTCTATCCTTCTCTTCCCTAAAATGACCCTCCACACAGCATCCCCAAAGTTGACATAGGCCCTGAGGGAAACTGTCTTCCTCAGGGCCTCCTGTGTGAAGTTAATGTAAAAAAATAAAAACTTCAAAAAACGCAAATGCTTGTATATTTATCCTGAAAAACGGGAGAGTCCACCCTGACAAAAAATAATCATATGAGAGTCGAAAGTAGTATTTGTCGAATTAACAATTTAAATTAAGTCATTTACCTATTGGGAAAAAAATATCAGTCTTCCAGTGTTAAATATGCTCGACGTCTCTTCACTCTTTCTTTCCAAGAACATTGAGATCATTCCTTGCAAAAATCTGAACAATCCCATACATGGATTTTTACACATCGTAATTGAAATTTTTGCGAATAAAAACATCGTCTCTTATCAATCAGAAATGATCCAATTGGATTATTGAGTCGATATATCATAGAGAAGCGTCAAGTTTGACCCTTGATTTTGTTTTGACGTTTTAATCACGTTCAATAACTATTTTAGTTTTTGGTTCTAACAAAATACGTCTCATAAAAAATGATGGATGTGAACGCACGCCAATACCGTTCAGCATCAGTGTGGCACGGTTGGTAGGACTGATAATATCTGAATTATTTTGATTGCCTTAAACTAACCGGTAAATGTGATCGCAAACTAAAATTGTGTTTGAGTACTGTTTAAGGATTGATTCAACTCTTTCGCTTGATTACATCTTCTTATATTTCAACCACTAGGTATTCGGTTAAAATAATTTAGTATTTATTTTATTTTTTATGAGATCCCGCACAAGAGTGTAATCTATGTGGAGTGCGGAGTCAGACGGAATCAACTTTTTTATGGGGAATGTTTGGGAGAGAACAAAAGTAAATTCGTGCGGCTTATTTGATTGGCATTTATTTGATTTAGAAATAGTCTTCTGGAAACGACTATTGGTTTATTCTATTACATGATACGAGTAACAGTGGATATTGATGCCTGACGTCTGTGCTATTGGAGAACTGGAATGAAAGAAGGAAGTGTGAGCATATGTTAGCTTATGCTAATGCTGTCTTACTCTAATAGTGCTCAAGTTGAAGTAACAAATTAATTGTCCCAAAGTAGCAGTTAATTCCTACGAGGAATAACTATGTCAGTCCACGGTGAAGCGAAATAATGCATTTTCATTAATATTTTTCAAATTTTTCTTGTTTACAGTGAGGCATTTTTTTGCGATGTAATTTATGGCAAATGGGTTTTTCGATTTTTTTTTCTTTCGTTTTTAATAAAATCTAAATTAATAACCTAAGAACATATTTTGTAAAGTAGGTTATTTTTAAAGTAGGTAAAATAAATAATGTGCTGTGTACTATGTTACTCTGAATTGAGGTAAGTGAAGTAAATGATGAAATTTTAATTGAATACCAAGGGTCAAGCCGACAATTCTATCACCCCATTTGCGCCCGAAGTTCAGAGCAAAGGAACTCACCGCTCTACCATAAAGGTCGCCGCTTTCAAATTTATCAGAAATAATATTGACATTTGACCAAGTATTCAATATCGATTAATCCAGTTATCTTTTACCCTGCGGCCAGACACGCTACAAACTTAATGCAAAACCTCGAGATTACCTTAAACATTTCATAATTAGATATCAATTTTCCAGGAATCCGGAAGAGATTATTCAGGTACCTACCTACTACCTACTACCTACAGGATATCAATGAAAACATGATATTCAGCTTGTGCGTAATTAATCGCATAGTTAGGGAAATAAAGCAGTCAGATGCAGGTTGCATTTACATAAACGCAAGTGCAATATTTTGATAAAAGAAGGACTGCAGTGGGCTGTGGGATGGCGTGTATTATACCTTGTTCTGATAGTGGACTGGGATTACCTGCTGGTTTTCTTATATATTTTTAAGTGTGCGATTTTGTACGCATTGAAAAGAAATGTTGATTGCTTTATTTAAAAATAAAAAAAAACTGCTAACCGAACTTCTTTAATATTATACATATTTTGACTACTTACATAAGCCATCTGACTGTAAGAATTTACTAACGTATTGAAAAGAAACCTATTACCTATTTATCTTATCTATAAATCAAGAATAACTATAATGCTGAATGTTTCATCACAACACAATAAACGTTGAATATTAATTATCTACCGTCGCGTCGTTTGTTGGCGACATATTAAAATACGCACTAAACAATTCGTTAAATTCTTTGGTATCGTGAATTTAGACAGTTTTTTATCTGGAATTTATAAATCAATGACTTTTTTTTAGTTTGCAACGACATTTTCGTCCCCATATTATTGTCGTTTACATTGTATTTAAAAAATTACCGCAAGATAATTTTTTTCAATAAACTCTTTTTTTTGCTCCGCACAAGAGGCACTGAAGGAAAATAATCCTTCAGGGTCTACGTCATCTTTGGGGAAGCTGTGTGGATAATGTTTTCAGGGAATGTTTTCAGGAAGAAGAGAAAGCTCTGGGAAAGAAAATGGTATGAGTGGTTGGTAGGAATCTAGGGCTCAAGGTTACCAAGAGTGACGTACGTATGAAACCGGCCCTGGTGCGATGGGTTGAGAGTCCGGAAGGATAGGTCTCTCTGAATCAGTATCTCCTGATCCGGCCCGCCATGTAGTAGGTGGGCAAACGCCATTCGCCGCCAAGCTAGTCAAACCAAGTCAAACCTCACCCCATGAACCCAAGCACCCATGCTCAGACACCAAACGTAGAGAACCACTTGAGATGATCTATGGCGGAGGTGTTTTTAATCTAATAAATGATTCATTTAAAATAAAACAATAACTTTGTAAACACCACTTTACTAACCTTAGTAGAGTATTATACTGCCCTGATGAAGCTATGGTTGTAGCGAAACCCGGTCGGCATACAGTATAAAAATAAAAGTGGTGTTTACAAAGTTATTGTTTTATTTTAAATTAATAATGTCACATCACAGAGTATCCGCTTCATATGAACAAATAATAAATGATTCCCGGAACGGCGGTACCCATTCCCGCCTCCCAAATTAAACTAAAAGTAAAGCACGAAAACCTCAATTTATGTTAAAAATATCGATGTGTTTGTTACATCCCTAGTTGGTGGTTGTAGTCATGTTGCATTAGTTATTATATTGTTATAAGTACATTTTCGGAGCATGAAATGCGGAGAGCCGGTGTTTACATTGGCACCTCCAACCAATAAAGAACCAGAGACAATCGAATCGCCAGAGGATCCGTAATACCATAAACTAGCTTGGACCATGAGGTGACTACACATATTTTCATTTGCATAAAGGGCAGTGGTGCGCGATCACGCTCATATCGTTTATTACATATGATTTTACTAAACATACAATTTAATATTGTTATAATATTTCTTTGGATTTTTTAGTTTTGGTTCTATTCACATTGTTTGTATATGACATGTAATGCTAGAATCATTTCTTATAATACATACATGAATAACGTCGTAAAGTTCATGCAACTTTATTGGATAACCAACACCACTGCCATAGGTCACCGCAAGTGATTCGCTACGTTTTGGTTAACAGGGGTGCCCGGGTTAATGGGGTCAGGTTGGTCCGGATCTTGATGGTGGATGCGTCTGCCCACCAACTGCGTGGCAGGCCGGATCGGGAGAGACCGGTTGAGGGAGATCTCTTGACCTCTCCAGCAGGACTCTCTCTGCAGGATTTGCACTTCAGTGGAAGGTATGAACTCATTCGTCCGTCACTCCTGAACGCACTGACCCCCAGATTCCTACCCACCCCTCATACCCTTTTCCCAGAACTTCATGTTCTTCCTTTCCTTAAAAAGACCCTCCACACAGCATTCCCAAGACATAGTCCCCGAGGGAAACTATTTTCCTCGGAGCCTCCTGTACGAAGCTAATGTTAAAAAACTTATAAATTGTTCTACGTTCCCTTCGGTTTTTATATTTTTTTTATACTAGTTTTTTTTTTTAAAACTTAAAATGAGTAATTCATATTTTTTATTTTTTTTTATTTACAAAAAGATACATAAAATATAATAAATTTTACACAATAATTAATTACATAATACATGTATTTGATGTACCCCCATAAATAAGCAGGGCTTGTGTGTATGGGGGGTGTTTTTACATTGGTTCAATTTATAATTTTTTTATTCAGTTCAAATTTTCAGTATAATTTGAGTTTTAAATTTTTTTAAGTTACTGTCCATGTTTCTGATTTTTTCAGGTAGTGAATTAAAAAATTTAAATCTGAGATATTTATGATTTAACTGTCCTATTATTTTTTTACATTTTGGAATAGGAAGTTTTGATGTTTGTCTAAGATTTCTGTTATTTTTAAAGGGTGCAACTTTATTTTGAATATTATCTTTATAAATGTGTAATGTTGCGTGATAAAAGTATAATGCACTTAATTTTCTGATCTTATTTCAAAATATATTATGTTGGCCATTTTTACTGAGATTTATATGCAACGCAATGCAACCGTCAAGGACTGGGCTGGGCAAACCTCACCCCATGGACAAGGGGACCTCTGCTAAGTTACCAAACATAGCGGACCACTTGGGGTGAACTGTGGCAGAGATGTTGGCTATAAAATAAATGATTTCCGGAGCGGCGCACCAATAACGTTGCCAAAATTGAAAAGTTGCAGTGTTACTTAGATACCGCGATAATTCAATAACTTTGTTTTGTTGTAATACATTACTATGCACTGAATGTTTCCAAATCTTTTGACTGGGAAATTCCATTCGACCTGTCATGTGAAGAGAGAAATTTGATATATTCAATAGACAAATAGGTATTTCTTTCAATTAATTGTGGTTAATTTTTCTTTTTGGGTTTTTTCAGCAAGGTAGCGATAGTTTTGTTCTTGGAAATGAAAAGAATACACAACATAAATAACTCAAGATGAGGAAATGCGCTATACAAAATAATAATACATCGAGTTTAGAATCGAGTTGACAATCTAGTTGTACGACCCATAAACAGAGATCTAACGAAGAATTCTTATTAAATGTTTAATTTTTTGGTAACTAATGTATATTTTTGAAGTGAAAACTTCATTAGTACCGTTTTTATTTGAAACTCTATGAAACGAAAAATCGACACCAAAAAGAGACAAACACATACATCTATAAGATTTAGGCTGCGAGTGAATGAGATAGAATAATCCGTCTTCTCTTTGTGCGGTGCTTCGTAGCCTCCCCACTCTTATCTACTTTAGTTTTCTGAAGGTTTTACTTCTATGTGTGAACTGTACATTTATAATTTTTTTTAATAATTATTTACCTGTAAATATTTTGTTCCAGTCAATACCCACGCATCATGAAAATGGTAGTCTGTTGGAATGAACCACACGCCGCGCCACTGATATTCGGTGTGTATATATCCATAACCTGTAAACACGTCATAGTATGTTATGTTTACTAATAAGTAAGTACATATTTTTATGTATCAAATGCATGCAGTGTTAGTTTTCTACTTAACGTAACGTGTTACGCGTTAAATTAATCAGATTTCATGATAATTATTAAAGTAAATCAATAGAGGCTAACAATTTTTTTTTACAGAAGGCGCGAACATGAAATTTCAGATAGCTTAGCTGCCCAAATTACTCTAATGTTTTTTTTCTCATTGTTTTTTATCAATTTCGAAAAACAATAAACAGCATAATATACATATCTTGAGAGAAACCGAAAAAGAAGAACAAGAATTTAATTTCTATTGCTTTCCACCTGCAGGTAGGTACTTTACAATACTTAGTCACATATTTTTTACATTAGCTCCACACAGGAGGCCCTGAGGAAAATAATTCCCCTCATGGCTTGTGTCATCTTTGGGGATGCTGTGTGGAGGGTATTTTTAGGATAGGAATGAGAGGAAGTTTTGGGAAGGAAAGGGGTATAAGGGGTGGGTAGGAATCTGGGAGTCAGTTTTCACCCAACTTTTGTAAAAAAAGATTTTTTTCAATGAAAAAAGAAACTTAAAAAAAAAATGATGATCCGGCCGGTCATGCAGCTGGTGGGCAGACGCATCCGCCGCCAAGACAGAGCCATGGCAGAGTTGTTGTTATCCAACAAATGGTTCCCTGGGCGGTGGTACCCATACCCGCCTCCTGGATTTAAAAAATATATATTTATATATATATATATATAACGTATTGAAAGTACCTGTCAACTGTCAATATGAGAAGCATTTCGGAATTTAATTCGAAAACTACTATTAAAATTTATGACCTTTCTAAAAGAAAACCTTGCTACCTCTTTAAATACCAACATACAATTTTCTAAAGAAAAAGGAATAATAGTATAACATTTCAAGCATGCTGAAAAATCATTTCCCTCTATAAATTTTTCATTTAATTTACAAATTATTTGCCTGTACGATGTTATTTATTACCATTTTCTATTAGAAGTAAAATTTTACAAGTGAAATGGCGTGGCACCACGCAAAAACTGATTTTCCATCACACAATGAATTAGAAAAGGCTATACAAATGAAATTACTTTTCTGTAGAGTGGCATCTTTCACTTTTACTGCTCGTTGCTGGCGCTTCCGATGCACACTTACCGAACCCGCCCACCACCGCATGAAAGTATAAACTCCGCTACCGTTGCCCGTCGGTTAACATTTCTTGCTCGAGCTCGAAAGGAGAAGCATCGTGCCTTCATTTCCGGCCGCGGTTAATTTAAAATCGCGTAAAAAGAAGCCTTCGTACAATTCACAACAAAATAAATTCCCTTCTGGGTTTTGCTTCAGGAAGGTTTGTCGCTTGTCCACGCGTTGATGTTCTGAAGAGTATTTTCGGTGTTCGGGTGTGTTTTGAGAAATTTTTGTTTCAGTTCGGTGTTTAGATGATTTTGTGCCTTTGGTAGTGCCATTTCTGATCTGCTGTGTTTACGGTAAGAAAATAAAATACATTTTTTGTAAATCCGAATTAGAAATAATAATATTCAATAAAAATTAATGGTATGTTCTACTGTAAGCCGCTAGCATAGTGCGGATTTAAACTGTGTGCCTTAATTATAAACCCTTAAAAATGCTGATCATAATCTTGTAACATCATTATTTTACGCACAAAAAACGATTTCTATACAATATAAATATCTTTTTGTTTATTTTTGGGGTGTTATGCCGTGTTGCGCTACCTCCTCAATTAGCCAACGTTTCGGACATCGTTACAGTGTCCGAAAGATTGGCTAAAGGAGGAGGTAGCGCAACACGGCATAACACCCCAAAAATGAACAACAAAAATACTTTTGGCCGTGAAAATCTAAAATCAACATAAATATCATTTTCAAAACACTAAAGGTCAGTTGTTTCACTGAATTTTAACAATTCTTAAATTTCTCAATTAATTTTCAAGTTCTGAGAATTTAATTATTGTTATTATTTCAGTTCGGTGAAGCAATAAGCAACCCGCTCATAATGATATAAAAAACTCAAATAGAATTTTTACAGATTTTGAAAATTAACTTAGAAATTTGATGAATTCTTCAAATTCTGTGAAACAACCCATATTATTTAACTAAGTGATTCCATTAAAAAAAAAAATAGAAATTCGTCTAGAAAAAAATATGGAACCAATGTATAGGAAGCATAACTGGCATGGAACAATTATTCGACAGTTTTTAAATTTATTTAAAAAAAATTATAAGTGTACAGATAACAAAAAAACATCTGAACTACGCATTTAAATACTACGCAAATACTAGACTTTACCGGGAATATATTTAATTTGAAAGCGTCTTATTTCAGATAAGTACTAAGTACCCATTGTACGATAATATGAAATATTCAGGTCAGAACGTCAAACGACCGTGAAATCCTAGCGAACAAATACTATCTTTAACTTTAAACTGTGTTTCAAGAAAGTAGGTAGCTACGTTAATTGAATAGATAACCATATTATCGAAATTTTGATCACGTCGTTATATTTATGTATAAACAATAAAAAATAGGAGCTGTTGCCGCCGAATTTTTTCCTTGAACTACTAATAGTAAACGGAGAAAAGTTATTTGTTCACACAAAATTCTCATATATATATTTTGAAAGCAGAACAACCATTAGTTGGTCAAATTACTCTAAAGAGTAAAAATGCTGAGGAAAAAAAATATTTTTAATTTGTAAAAAATATTAATTACCACAATGAAAAAAACTTCATTGGAGTTTTTTATTATTGTAGTAATAATTTTATTGTGGAAATAATAAAATAAATAATTTTTAATTAAATGAAGACAATATTATCGAAACTCAATCGAAAATCTGAAAAAGATATGGGCACATCTGGGACACTATCTAGATAGCATTTAGTTCGGGTTTGAATCTTGAAATAATACATAAAGATAGCAGCCAATAAAATATACGTTAAGAAAATGAAGATAACGTTGGTAGTTCGTATTTGAGGTATGATATAGATAAAAATGACGGAATCGGATAGGGACACATTAGCTCAGTTGGTAGAGTTGCGACCCGGAAAGCCGAAAGCTCTGGGTTCGTATCCCAGATGTGCCCATATCTTTTCTGATTGAGATTCGCTAATATTGTCTACATTTAATTAAATATTACTATTTAAGGTTTTAGTCATTGTTAAAAATAAAAATAAATAAATAATTTTAGTCTTTAACAAGATAAAGCTACGATTAATATACTATTGTCCTAAAACTACCAGAATCAAAGAAAAAAATATTGGCAAAGGCTCTAAAAGGATATTTTCTCAGCAACTTTATTAACCAGTGACGAATTTAGCTGTCTTCCTAACTCTTGTATATTCTTCAATTACCTGTAGTAAGTGTGTCTAGTCCATTTAAAAATCTATGTATTGCTCATTGATTTCCGTGTTATTATGTTAAAAATAATTTTCCTTTAGATGTATAATGTTGTCCTTCCCGAAATGAGTTTCATTAAACTCATTGGGAGTAATGTATTATAAATTTTATGTAATAATTTTGTAATATATTATCTTTAATAAATAAATAAATACACGATAGATAAGAGAAAATTAAAAATATCATTGCCATCTCAATTTCGTCAAACCGTTTGATTTACAAGTGTCATTTGATCAAGAAATCATCTTTAACCCACGATTGAAATAAGGGCGCACTTAAAAAGTTTGTGAATAGAAAATTTTGATTGTGCTGAGAATTTGCTTGAGCAAAAGATGGTTAAACTGGTAAATAATATTAACAAAATTTTCAACAAAAAAGTTTCTATGATTTCTTCGAATTTGCTTCTACATCTGCACTAAACTTCTAAGCTGTTACATCTACCTATTGATTAGTATTTTGTATACGTTTACAACCGTATTGCTCGTGGCAGTACATAAGCATGACAGTGAAATAATTTTTTTTTAAATGATTAAGCCTAGCAAAAAAAAAGCGATTTTTTTTAACCACGCACTGTGCCAAATACGGTTGTTTATTTTCTCCTAGGGAGTACGTGATTATTAGTTTAATTTAATGCTTTCTGTTTTGCCAAAATCATTATTCCACAATATAGATTCAAGATAAGAAAACAAAGATTTTTAACTTTGCAATAGGAAGACTTTAATACAAAAAATAGAAGAGTTGTAGCACAAGAAACAAAATAGATGCTGTATATTTTTAACATGATTTCTCGACGTCAATGACAAAAATATCTACTTCGTGAGATCGATTCAAAACGTCTAAAACCGTCTGAGTGATAGGTTTATTTTTTAATTGAACACGACTTGTAGCTGTGAATCGAGAATATTGAGAGAGAAACGCAATACAATTTGAGATCTATTATTATTGTGGCATTTCTTTTTCACACTTTTTGTAAACTTTGTGGAATTTATGGGCCTACTTATGAAGCTGCTGTAAATCGTATTAAATGTCATTTTTATCTCTCCGTTACCACTGTTTATTGTATACCGTTGCCGGTGGTCCCATTCTGTAATGTTAAAACCGTAAACCATTGAATTAAATTGATATCAGATGATAATAATAATTGGATATTTAATAAAGCGTTTCTTTCGTATAAAGCAACCTTAAGAGGATTTACAGATAAATTATTTATTACACCTTAACCATTATTATGTTTGATACTAAAACACTTTAATATTAAAATATTTATGGTCGTAGTTTTATACCGCACAAGACTTCCAGTTGCGCGGATTCAGTGGAACGAATGCATCCCCATTTGTAGAGTTATGTTGTGAAGCTGTATTACGAAGAGAAAGGATGGAGAGATGTGTCTGGCGTTCTCAAAGCTATTTAAGGCAAAGTTTGGAATTCGAATGGTTTTCTATGGAGATAATTACGTGAGTAGGTACTATCTTTCATTGTCGAATAAGGAGTGCATATTATATGTAAATATTATTAATATAACTAATTGATAATGTAAATACATTTATAAAATTCGTGTAATTTCTACATTAATTTTATTTAAGTACTTGGTCAGAACTCAGAACTTAGCAACTTACCTCATTTAGGAACTAGGAAGCACTAATCGCACTAGTTATTATTATTGGGTATCAAAAATACTAATTTTGTGTGTGCATGTGTCCTGCGTAGTTCTGATTCAACGAATGCAGGAACTCCGTTTTTGCTATGATTTTAAAACTCATTTTCAAAATTGGAACTGATCGTGTGAAGAATTCAGATAAGTGATAAAGTATCTATTTTTTTTTTAATTTTACGCACCAGATTTAAATGTCCGGGTTTAATTTTCCCCACAGGAAAAACTAAACCCTTTCACACACTTCCCAAATGATCATCTGGTCAATCCACGTTATGCAATTGCACTATATAAGTATTATAATTACAAAACAATACAAGAACAACATGTCAACCTACCAGAGACCAGATGGGAAAATAATTCACCGACTCCAGATATTTTCATATCAGAGGGTTCGGCTCTGTGGAATTCCTAATTGAACCTATAAATCCTACTGATCCCTCAATATAAATATTTAAAAAATCTTTTGGAATCCTACATGTATTTAAAATTACCGATTTTTGCATTTTTATATATAAATTCTTTGACAAATCTAATACGCCTAAATTTTGAATCAGAGACCTAGGTATAATGCCAGTAGCCGAAATAACAAATGGTAATATTTTTATAGTCCGAGAATGTATGAATATAGAATGATATTTTATTCAAAAAAATATTTTAATTATCATTTTCAAAATACGAACTGTTGGCAAAGACTATCCCGTGATCTTGCATGGGTTTACACTGGCATAAAATGGTTTTCTTACCACTCTACTAAGATTAAGGTAGCTCTTTAGAGTGGCAATAATTTGGCTAACGTAATGTTTAAGTATGATTTTAATACTTTTAAAACATCAAAATTGTTCACAAAACCAATTTTTTAAAATCTGATACAATGTTGCCTTTTAGTAGCCGAGTAAATAAATGCGAAGGTTTTACCAGCCATTCCTTAAAATCTCCAATACAGCAAAAGCAACATTTCTGGAAGTATGTGTAATTCAACACTTTTGGAAGTAAGTGTAATTCAAATATTGTAAGGTTATTCGTAACTCAGGATAGTTTTCATTCCTTTAAAAATACATAAAACCTGGTTTATATTTTCCTTAAATTCCATTCTTTAAATTCTCCAATACAGCAAAAGCAACATTTCTGGAAGTATGTGTAATTCAACACTTTAGGAAGTAAGTGTAATTCAAATATTGTAAGGTTATTCGTTACTCAGGATAGTTTTCATTCCTTTAAAAATACATAAAACCTGGTTTATATTGTGACTTTTATATTATGTAATAAAATCCAACACTTATTTTTAATTAATTATAAATGTTCTCCAATAATAATTAAAGAAATATTTTTGCAAATTATTGCATCCGTGAGATAATTACTAATTATTAAAATAAATTGGTTCTGAAAAAACAAAAAAGATCCGGTCAAATGTATTGAGATGTATTATTTAAGAAAAACGTGATCTGAAAAATGTCTGTTAACGGATGAGAAATTGGGTTAATGGGTGGATAAAAGATCGTAGATTATCGGTGAACTTATTTTAATAAGCGATTAATTTAAACTGATAGGTACCTACTAAACTCTTACGCCCTTCATGTGATTTTTCACAAAAACTGCGCTACACAAATTATCACTTTATTATAAATTATTTATTAGCGTTTTTTAATGCTCCAAGCTTTTTAAGAACTTTTTTTTTAAATTTAAAGAACAAACTTAAAACTGTTCTAGTTATGCGCTTGCAGTCCCTAAAATAATAATAATATGCAAAATTTCCTCTTGGACGCCGTACAAATATGACGGCCTTAGCTCTATTTAATGGGGTATTTCCACAAACGAGGAATTCTGTGGAAAATGTACGGAATATTTAAAGATTATTTTTCTGATTTTAATAATCCTACTAAAAATGTTTGATTTTTATGTTTTCATTCAATATTATTGATTTTAAAAACAATCTAAAACTGACCAAATCAAAACGGCCCATGGTTGGGGAATGGGTTTGTGACGTCACAAGTGTCGCTAAGCTGAACTAGCATAAATAAACACTGTCAGTGAGCGTCCTCACTCATGACGTCACACGATAGCCACGCCCCAAAATATCGTTTTAGCGGTAATTCCAAAATGGGAAACTTTAACTCGCTGTAGAAAATTTATTCGTCAACATAAAAATAAAATAAAAATGCTGTAATAATCGTAAATGTTTGCTTAATTTTTTTAAGCAATAAAAAAAACACGTGGAAATACCCCATTATTTATAAGCAGATGCAGAAAACATACTTACTTGGCAGCTCACTTCAGATAAACACACTTTTATTAAATAGTATAAGCTTGGGGACAAGTTTGCACGCAGAGAATATTAAGAAAACTTCACATTGCAAGATTTTATAGTCGATTTTTTATTCCATATTACTACTGATAGGATAGTGGAAAAATTAGTGTTGATATTTATTTTAAATATTAACATTTTCACCCCCTTAGAAAAATGAGTTTTAAATTTTACACTTAACTGTTAAACATCAATGTATATATAGTTAAATGTTGTTTATCAGTTGTACAATTTTAAGTTTCATTTTAAGATTGCACACTTTAAAAAAATTAAAATTGCGCTTTGGTGCTAATAACAATAATTTGGCGTAATCAACATAAAATATTACTGACGGGTTATTTAACAGAATTTCAATAATTCATCAAATTTCGAAGTTAATTTTCAAGTTTTGTAAAAGTTCTGTTATCGTCTCAGTTTTGTAAATCAATTGGTCAATAATAATATAATAACAGAACTAGAAAAGAACCTTTACAAAAATAAAAATAATAAACTTTAATATTTGGTGAGTTATTCAAATGCTGTGAAATAATTCGTCATTATAATGTTTCTCGGGTGCGTGCATATGCACCAATATACACACTCATAATTGTTGTATATACGCATGCTGTAATATATGCACCCATAGGGTTGTGTTGTTTGAATCAATTCTATTAATTTACGCCAACTATAATTCAACAACTCGTTACGGCAGCATCGTAAAAATGGCCTGAAAATCTATCTGGCAAATTGAGTGTTTATGTAATTTTCAAAATTGGCTGCAGTTGTAGACATTAAATATTATTATACAACATGCTCGGTGTCTATAATCACGTTCGTCGGGTGCCATTTTCTTCATATTATTCATAATACTTAATAAGTTACCTACCCTTGTGATTTAATCTGACTTTTCCATTACACTTCATTTTATATCATCATCATTATGCGGAAATTACTCTCTAAGATCGCCGTTGAACTTAAACGATTACTCTCAGAACCAAAACAGGGACTAAGGAAAAAATGGATCATCATTCTGATAGCTTTTTGTAAAGTTTATATATAGACTTTATTTATGCTTTAAAAACTTGTCCTTAAATATCCAATTTGTTGTTTGTCAATTTGAACGAAATGATGAATAGCCTATATATGAAAGAATTTACCTTTATTTTCTTATATCATTAGAAGCAAAAAAAATACACTATCTGGAAATTCTGTAAAAGATTGACGGAAAATGAAGTACAGAAAGGAGTCACGTGACTCGTTTCACGTATTTTAGATGCTCTGATGATAATCAAACGGAATTGACGACCTTCGTGGTCGAGGTGTAAGGCTTTCGACTAGCAAACCGAGAGTCGCGGATTCAAAACCCTGCGTTCGCAAATAAAGTTTGTTTGTGCTTTTTCACAATAATTCATTTGAGACACTTTCCAGAATGGAAGATACCCTCAGTAACGCCATAGTGTATGACCACGATTCAGAAATGAAACGTTGCTTGAAATGGCTTTAGCTGTGTTTGCTGACGGGATCTAAATAGCCAGGTAGTTCCAAACCTCCCTCTTCCTCTTCTCCTTTCCGTCCCTATTTCCTCCAACCTCACAACTTATCCCAATTGGGGATGCCATAGTCTCACTGCTTCCAAACGGCAGCAGTTGGGACTCCTATGTGGTATTCACATAAAAAAATGATAATAACATGACAAGCAAACAAAGAGATAAGCTGCAATAGCCTAGTTAACATTAGTGTCTAACAAGGCAGTCCCAGTTCTAAGGAACTAATCATTATTAATCCTGTTCTTTCTTCACGAATACAATGTGTGCAATTCACAAAGTTGAAGTGAAACCTTCAGAAAACTAAAGTAGACAAGAGTGGGGAAGCTACGAAGTGCCGCACAAAGAGGAGAACGATTATAATTTCTCATTCTATCGCAGGCTAAATTCTATAGATGTATACATATCCTCTTTTCAGTACGCCTCTTTAATACGCCTCTTTTTATTGCCGCTATTTTTCGTTTCATCGAGTTTCAAAACAACGGTGCTAAAGAAGTTTTCAATTCAAAGTACAGTTCTCAAATGTGCCATGAAATAGGTATATTCTTTTTTCATTACAAAGTGGGCATTATTACTGGCTTCCTCCATATTCCGTAGAGCTCCATACTATTAAGCGAGAAAAATCTGAGAAAAAATAATTGAACATTATCTTAAGTTGCATCTTTACAAGATTACTCGGCCTCGGTACAGGTTCACTTCATATTAACATCGTCTTAAGACGGAAGGTGTAAGGATGTAAGGTTTTATGGGTATTATCACCGATAAACCAAAGATAATTACATACAGTGAATATCTGAGAACTTTTAACATTTGTTAGTGGTATTTCACAGAAAAACCTTAAAAGTACTGTAACAATTTATTGTACAATGTGATGACAGTTGCCCCGTCAACAGTTGATCCCCTCGATAGTTTATCCTCCCCGACAATTGATCCGATGAACAGTCGACCCACCGGACATTTGATCCCCTAAAAGATTGTTTCTTCAAGTAAGTATGCAAGAGAATATACGGCCGTACAACCAAAGTCGATAAACTTATATCTGCAAGCGTCTTGAGTGAAAATCAAATATTTTTACTAACAATAATTCCGACTCCCCGAAGAAGCGTGCGCAATTAATAAAATACGACATATTTATACGTGCTGTCGGCTTAGCGAAAAACCGCTACATATGATATGAATTATTTTATCTGAATACCGCACAAGAGTCCCAACTGCTCCCGTCTGAAGCCAGTGGGACTATGGCTTCCCCGATTGGCGAATGTTGTGAGGCTGAAGGTAGTGGGGAGGGGTAGGAGATAGGGAAGAGGAAGGTGAGGAAGTACCTGGCTATTCACATCTGGTCACCAAACACGGCTATAGCCATTTCAAGCAACGTTTCAATTCTGAATGGTGGTCTTACACCAGGGCGATACTGAGAGTCTCTTCCACTCTGGAACGTGCAGCAAATATACTATATATTATTTTAAATGAATAAATTGTTAAATAAGACCAATTAATCAAATAAAATTTATTTGCCACGCCGGGATTCGATCCCACGACCTTCGGAGTGCGAGTCAAGAGCCTTACCGCTGCACTACGCCGGCCGCGCAAGTGAGACTATGGCATCCCCAATTTTGGTATGTTGTGAGGCTGAAGGTAGTAGGGAGATGTGGAAAATGTACCTGGCTATTCAAATCTAGTCACCAAACACGGCTCTAGCCATTTTTAGCAATAAGTCCAATACCTATATACACTACACACCAGCGTAAAAATACATTATAAAACGTCACTATAAACCGTAAAAAATATTTTACGTAACGTACATAAAAAAAAATCAATTACGTAATTACATAATTTGTCCAAATAAACGTCACTATCTAAATGACAATCTTTTTCCAAACTTTCTTTAGGCAGGTAGGCACCATGATATTGAAAAGCTCAGTCAAACTTTGCCATTTAGTCAAATTAAGGCTTGCTTGAATAATAAAGTGGATGCAGTAGATTTTCGAAAACGCTATCTAGTCAAAGTTATCCATCTCGACGAAGTCAGCCATCTTGCCAAATACGGCAGAATTTCGAAATATACCGCCTAAAGTTCAGGTACAAATATTGAAATATTATATGATAATTTTCTAAAGAACTTAATTTTCCACGTTACACAATAAAATTCGTCAGTAGGATATTTTGAACCTTAAAGCAGATTTTGAGGGCCTTATACTTAATTCTTTCTTTTCTGGGCTTATATAAACACTTCGATCATTTCAAAGGCAGTACTTAATTAAAGCATCTATTATATTCCTAAGTGATCTAACTTTCAAACCAAAAACAACAGATTTTGCAATATTTTGTAGTTGATCATCGTAACACAGAAAGTAAATCGAAAGTAATATCGTCACCTCATTTGGAGAGGGTTCTAACTGACATTTTTTTCAAAAATGACTTTTGAATACCAAAGCATTTCTATTGCTCATTTCTACACCCAAAATAATTTTCAGAACCATCTGAGTTGTACTTTCGTAGATATGACAAAGTTCTAACATCAAGCGTTTTCAATAATAATTCAATTTACGGTTCCAACTTCACTCATACTCTTTATTTTGTTTGTATCTGACAGTTGATCTTAAATACGAGGCGCATTGTGGTTCGTCACTTCATTTTGGATAGGGTTCTAACTACGCCTTATCATTTTATAAGGTTTTTATGTTTCCAAAGACGAATTTTCGTAATCTGTTTAACAATTTTAGTTAAAGTATTTTAATTAAAGGAAAACAATCACTTTGTTTGTAACCACGATTTATTGATTTCATTTTTATTTACCGACCGGTTTCGCTTAATACAAGCATCTTCAGGGTATAAATTAAAAATTATAAATTAAAACTGTCAGTTTTAATTTATACCCTGAAGATGCTTGTATTAAGCGAAACCGGTCGGTAAATAAAAATGAAATCAATAAATCGTGGTTACAAACAAAGTGATTGTTTTCCTTTAATTAATATGTCAAACCACAAAGTGACTGCTTTCTACCAAAATATAAAGTATTTTAGTTTATCATGTTTTGATGGAAAATGAATTGCAATGAATTATTATGCATTAGCTGGTTGCACACGGTTTTATTTACATAGGTATGTTCTAAAGTGGATAGTATAAATTCTATGTAAATACCTACGCATTATGGTCCGTCACTTCATTTGGATGGGGTTCTAACTACGCCTTACCATTTTCTAAGGTTTCTAAGTTTCCAAAGACGAATTTTAGTTAAAGTATTTTAGTTTATTATATTTTGACATTTAAGTAGGACGTGGCCCTAGCTTGGAATTGCGTTAGGGACATGTAATTAGAACCTTGTGCAATGAATTATTATGTCCTAGCTGGTTGTACAGGGTTCTATTTACATGTTTAGGTATGTTCGAAAAGGGTAGATAAACGTCCTATTTAAATACTTTCCTTTAAAATATGTTCAATTAAAATTTCTAATTTCAACCTCAAAATCGGAAATTGGTAAATAGATAATGAGAAATGGTGTTTGTAAACTTTGAAACCTCATATTTCAGAACAAGGTGAAGTGAAGTTAGAACCCTATCCAAATGAAGTGATGTGTGTTAAGTGTGAAGAGTAAAAACTTGAAGAGCGTTTTTACGGCAACACGTGCATGTCAGAGCGGTGCAGGCGATCAAGGTCAGAGCAAACTATTTTAATTAATATGGCTACCCTTCACGTCTCTTTTACACTTACTGAGGTTAAGGCCATACCCGACGCAATGTAGATACACCATATATTAAGCAATATGTAATATTTATGCATTTTTTAAATGTACTTCTTTCAAATGAATGAGTTTGAATTGTAAAACTGTAGCATATTGTATTATCGAGATGTATCTAGATCTATAATACTCGATGTCGAATGCAGCAAATCACTTCAGTGATGTACGGTTTCTATTAAAATATTTTAAAATCTAAGGAACTTTGGAACGTCCCATCACGTAGTTTTTGTTCAACGTACGTCACGTTGATCTTCGGTCGAGCCCATTTAGTATCATAATCGTTATTTTATTATGTCTAATTTCTTTCATGATTAAAAGAAAATGTTCATGATATACAGTTAAAATGTGTATATTAATAGATGGAATGAAAAATGGTATGCTTTGCTTTAAGACAAAATATTTTATCCCAGTGGTTTCGGGTAGAATTTTCCTTCTTCGTCAGGATAAAAATTATACTATGAAATACAGAAAGATAGTTTTACAAAAAAAAATTTTTTTACATTAACTCCGCACGGGAGGTCCTGAGTAAAATAATTTCCCTCGAGGACTGTTTTCTTTGGAGATGCTGAGTGGAGTGTTTTTTATGTAAAGGAAGGAGTGAACCTGAGTCTTGAAGATTCCTATATTGTACCAACCGTGGAGAAGTTCAGATGCCGGCAAATCGTTTCACAGACGTACGTAATCAAGAACGAGTCGTAGAAACGACCCGTCCTCGTGTGATAAATTTCAGCTGAATATGTAATGAAAGAACCAATGACGGAGCATATTCCATTGAAATATCGTTAGAAAAAGGACGTCATTTTTGTGCTACGAAGACTGCAATTTTGTTAAGACAGAAGAATCTATCAAACTCACAGCGCTATTCTGCACAGATTCGAGATTCTTTTTTAGATATTTTGAGGCTCCAGACCAGAGATGGTCTCCAAATTCAACTATGGGGCGCACTTGTGATTTGTACAGGGTTAGCAGTTGTGTACTATGAAAGTATCTGCGGGCCCTATGCAGTACGCCCAGCTTCTGAGAGGCTAACTTGACTCCGGCTTTTAAATATTTTTTTCTTTGTTATATTATGATTTCGTTATGTTTGATTATGATTAACAAACGATGCAAAGAAGTTAAAAAATAAATCTTTTTAACGTTTACGGGACGGTATAAAGTCAAGCATGGAAAAAAATTATAAACGGACGTTATCATTGCATTGTTCGTCTGAAATATTTTTTTAAAGCGGAGCGTGGCTCTCAGTGGAGGCGCTTACGTAACTCGGCGTCCTATCGATTATAGCGATTTTTCACGGATAAGTAACAGAGTTAAGTTTGGTTTATGTCAATTTCATGGGTCTCAATTGGAGTAGGTACGCCCCATGTCAATATCTGAAGTGCGTATAGAATGTACATTGCTTTGAGACTTCACCTTCATTATTTTTAGCTCTGAAAAATATAATTCGGAGCTGTTAATGATAATATTGTTGTATCTCTTGCTTTTTTTTAATATAACTTAAGATGGAGTTGGGTATGATTTATTAAGTTGTCGTAAATAATATTAAACTGGACATACGTCGTTACTAGACTAAGCTCTGAGTAGCATACTGGAGAGCCCGCCAAACTTGCCGATGGCTTTGGCGATCATCGTAACCGTTCTTACACAAGACACGAACTACGATAGATGGTACCTTTCTGATATCATGCTCATCTGCCATTTTTTTTTACATGAGCTCCACACAGGAGGCCGTGGGGAAAATAATTTCCCTCAGGGCCTATGTCATCTTTGGGGAAGCTGTGTGGAAGTTTTTTTAAGGAAAGGACGGAGATGCGAGTTCTAGGAAGGAAAAGGGTTTAAGGGGTGGGTAGAAATCTGGGGTTCAGTGTGTTCTGGTCATCCGCCCCCAAGACTTAGACAAACCTCACCCCATGAACCCGAGCACCCCTGCTAAGTCACCAAACGTAGCGAACCACTTGGGGTGACCTATGGTAGAAGTGTTGGTTATCCAATAAAGGTTCCTGGGGTGGCGGTACCCATTCCCGCATCCCAAATTGACATCTATTGGGATATTGCAAAACTTCGTATTACTAATTAAGCTATCGACATCTGTTAAAGGAAGCTAAAAACACATGAATAATCTATACCCTATGCCTACAAAGATCACTACTTACTCAGCTATCGTTGTGGTAGGTTTTTGAAGAATATCACTTCTGGGACGAACGTGAAGAATGTCATAGGTTTTATAAAGTGATGTAATATGTATGTAAAGTTTATATTAAGTTAAATACTGGATAAATTAATTTTAAAACAGCATATTCTATTTAAATTAAATCATTATTTTGTTCACAAGAATAATTGAATTATTAGCTTTAATGTCGTACAATGGAAAGTGTTTGAATACATAAAACCAGTTTACATAGATTACAAGAAAAGTAAGTCAAAGTCGCAACGGTATTATTAATAACAATAGGGTCGAAGCAATAATAGTGGTTTGCGACTCTGTTACTTGGGTTAGAAACAAGTCACTTCATGTAGGTAGGCATTTGACTCTTTTAAGTAGGTACTAGGTAACAATTATTATAAGCAATAATTGTCAGCCTGAAACACTCATTTACATTGAAAAATCTTCCGAGAAAAGATACTTGCCGCCAACGGGACTTGAACCCGTGTCCTTCTGATTGCCGGTCGGATGCTCTGACCACTGAGCTATGGGGGCTTATCAAATACCCGCCAAATAATTCAATATATACTAGTGTTTCATTCAACAATTACTGCTTGTTATATTTTTTTCCACCTGAAAATATTTTTTACACGGGTTCAAGTCCCGTTGGCGGCAAGTATCTTTTCTCGGAAGATTTTTCAATGTAAATGAGTGTTTCAGGCTGACAATTATTGCTTATAATAATTGTTACCCTTTGTGCTATGCATAAAAATCTTGTCTAAACGTTAGTTTATAAATTAAAAAATAATAATTAATATTTAACAAGTTTAAGTATTTCCCCAATAAATGCAGACATAATTTGTCTCGACGCCACCTAGCGAGGGATTTAACACTAACAATGTCTTTCTCGCAAAAATAAAGTTGGTTGTTTTCAGGTGGAAAAAATATAACAAGCAGTAATTGTTGAATGAAACACTAGTATATATTGAATTATTTGGCGGGTATTTGATAAGCCCCCATAGCTCAGTGGTCAGAGCATCCGACCGGCAATCAGAAGGACACGGGTTCAAGTCCCGTTGGCGGCAAGTATCTTTTCTAGGAAGATTTTTCAATGTAAATGAGTGTTTCAGGCTGACAATTATTGCTTATAATAATTGTTACCCTTTGTGCTATGCATAAAAATCTTGTCTAAACGTTAGTTTATAAATTAAAAAATAATAATTAGGTACTAGGTACATAATTTTATTTGTTTCTACTTTTAATAAAGATAAGTTCACCATTTTTCTTGAATCAAATGTGAAATAGATACATATTTTTATTTATTTTATATTAACTCCACACAGGAGGCCCTGAGAAAAATAATTACCCTCAGGGCCTATGTTATCTTTGGGGATGCCGTGTGGACGGTCTTTTTAGAAGGAACATACATTTTGAAGTGAAGACTTCTTTAACACCGTTGCGATTTGAAACTCGGTGAAACGAAAAATAGGTTTAGCCTGCGAGAGAATGAGATAGTATAATTGGTCTCCTCTTTGTGCGGTGCTTCGCATCATTCCCACTCTTGTCCACTTTAGTACACTTCCACCGCGTATGAATTGCACACTCCGTTTTTGTATGTGGATACCGCACAAGAGTCCCAATGTCTTCCGTCTGGTGCCAGTGAGACTATGACATCCCCAATTGAGGTACCTAACCTATACTACGAGGCTGAAAGTAGTGGGTAGGGGAAGAAGATGAAAAAATGAAGGTGGAGAAGTACCTGACTATTCAGATCTGGTCACGAAACACGGCTAAAGCCATTCCAAGCAACATTTCAAATCCGAATGGTGGTCTTACACCAGCGCGATAATGATAGTATCTTCCACTCTGCAACGTGCCGAAAATATGCGATAAATTATTTAAAATGAATAAATTGTGAAATAACACAAATCAATCGAATAAAAATTACTTGCGCACGTCGGGACTCGAACCCGCGACCTTCGGATCGCCAGTCGAAAATCTTACCCCTCGATCACGGAGCCTGTCAAGTTTAATTTGATTCGAATTTATCATTATTATAACTTAGTAGTTCACAATAATTAAAACGAAATAATACTGTTTCACACGGACCATATTTACTTCCTGCGTTCTTTTCTGAAAGTTTGTCAGTCGTGTGAAGTAGATTAAGTTGTTTTTTATTACAAAAAATAATCATCGGCGCGCACCGCGGGTGTCTCATATCAAAAGTTAAATTACCGAAACACTCATTTTGAATACAAATTGCTTTTTTTAACATAAATTCAAGTAAAACTTTCATTTCTACAATGAAGTTGTTTTGAAATCAATTAACACAAAAAACCATTGTCACAAACAGCTGAATTTGAGGAATCTAAAATATAAATGAAAATATTCTGATTGGAATGAAAAATAAAGTGTAGTAACCTATTCTATTTGATTATCCGTTTGGGTAGTATACATTGCACTATTTCTTGACATCAATATTGTATACCTGATACGAATCACATTAAAATAATTTCGCCTTGTATTGCACAGAGGTATTATTACTTGGGAATATATTTGATAAAAAAAATCGGAAAGCTTAGGAAAATTGGCTCGATTTGCCGAGTTCGTGAAATTAGTATTTAACACATTTTAGAAATTTAATTAAATTATCATTTCGCACCAAAGTAGTACGAAGTATCGTACTTTATTACACACATACAGGCACTAAGTTACATACTTAACATACTTTAACCTGATATTATTTGGAGTAAAAAATGTATTGGAGTAAAAAAAATTTGGTCTCTGGTGACTTTTTTTCTAAAAATCTTCCACATTTCATCACTAGTCCCTCAGCCGAGTTACCAAACAAATCCTCACCCCAACCCTAACTGTCCAATTACCTACTGATATTTTATGATTTAAGTTGAAAAAAAAATCATCAAAAATGTCACTGGAGACCAAAATTTACTCAAATAATGGCAGGAGTATATATTATAATAATAATGTCCCTTAACCTCTGCATAATTCTAAAAAAATGCTTACATATTTTGAAACGTAACCTTACCTTCAATTATATTATAACTCAAAATCTACTTGACCGATCCTTTTGAAATTTTGTACACTATTTCTACACACAAATCAAAAGGTAATCAGGGCGAGTTTTTTTAACCATTTTTTTCCATTTTATAAAAACAAATTCATCGAAATTTTTTTGCGAAAATCGCGTTTTTCACTTCAAAATGCAGCCAAAAAAAAAAAAAAAACAACTCCCTCTGACTACCTAGAAAAATATATCACCTTTTAAATGCATTTCGAATTTTTGTTTCAAATGCTACGGTAACGAGTTATGGTGTACACCGCATAACTTCTTTTTTCGAAGCGCCTCCGGAGATTCGCTGTTACTAATATTAATATTATTATATATAATATTATTTAATAAGAGTGCCTTTAATGTGCCTGGAACAGAATTTCAAAAAAACACAAGAAATAATACATTATTATAATAATAATACGTAATTGTTAATAATATTTTCCTCTCACTGAACCAATGTTTTAATTGATACTAAAAAATAATTACTGGTGTAACATTTTGTTTAATATTCTAACGATTTAATGATCGTTTTGGGCGTTAGAAACGAGAAATTGCAAAAAAGTAACGTACGAATAGAAAGTTTACCATGCTAAAGATGTAAAACTTTACATTTTTATTGAAATCAATTAATAATACCGGTGAAATATTATGTTTAAGACAAATGTTTTGAATATTAAGTTCATTAAAATTAGAAACCCTAGATCGAATAAAGATTCGTGGTATATGTATAATAGTGAAAACAATTAACATATTAATTTCTCTATCTTGGATATAATTATTAAATCATTTAAAAAAATTATTTAATTATATCAGTTATCAAAATCTTTAATGCAGACGTAGGCAATTTTTATAACTTGATTAGTTATACCACGCTGCTATTCTTTCGTCGGAATTGTTAAAACTTGATGTTAACTAATAACTGGTCCAGAACAAACTGTATGCTTCAGGGCACAAAATGCAATACAGCTTCAAACACAATAAGTACATCGTTTTTGAGTATCTGTTCAAGGTAACATTTATTTATTTATTTATAAACAGAAACAAATAGTACAATAGTTGCAGTAGTGAAAAAAAATTTCAATTAATAAGTGTATTTCATGGTGGGTACGTATTATATGTGTATAAACCATTGACCTTTTTGTAATATTCAGTTTTTATTAGAACAACCCTCTTTTATAACTTTTGAAGGTTATTCCCATAATGTAATCATTGTATATCATTGAAGAAGAAGATAACACTAATAATCTAAAGGAAAATATGAAAGAGAACACGACTTAGGAAGAAGGGACTCGAACTCAGAACCTCTCTTCTTACTCTTATAATTCGTTGTTTCTCAGTAATTATAAGAGGATAACTCATTTTTACAGTTTCATTTTGAACGATGTCATCGAAAGATATTGAATTGCAAACCAACAAGATGCTTTTAAAGCTACGTAAAAGCCTATGTAGGAGTTACTTTTAGTAAACAGAACGATCCTTGAAGATAAAACATGGAAATTATGTATTTTAGTATGCGGTTTAAGGTATCATATAAGACCACTTGCAATGAAATATCGACAAATCGCGCAAGTTCACGTCCATTGCTGCTTATTTTAGCTTTCAAATGCGAAATAACGGTACATTACGCGTATTGAGCACAAACAAGAAATAGACATTCATTTTTGATTGTCGTATTTATTTAGCGGAAAACAGTTATAATTTATTCGGTAAAACTTTTCTTGATTTTTTTTTTCAAAAAGCAGTATACGAGTACCTATGTCAGCGTCGTAAGAAAAGCGGTATACGAGTACCTATGTCAGCGTCGTAAGAAAAGCGTGTGATATAAATTAAGGTATTGTAAAACCAAACAAACGTAGTGAGCATAACTATATTTTGGTTGTAAAATAATGGTAAAGTGAGGACTTTAAAATAATGGTGAGTTTTCTTGAACTAAGATCGTGTGAACGTTGCTGGACTATCGACTATCTATGTTTAAGTTACTTTTTAAAATATCGTCTTTACCTACAGTAGATACCATATTTTGGACCACGGGCCTCATTCAATTCCTCGCCGTTTTCATCAAATCGACCATCACCGCATTTTGAAATGTTTGGCATTTGTCACTTCATATAACAGTTACAAATAATCCGTTATATTAACTTCGTGGTCGAGGACTCCCAACTATGAATACGGAGGACGCGTATTCAAATTTCATTTCTTTTAATTAATTTGTGTTGTTTTACAATTAATTGATTAAATAACACGTTCTTTAGTGAAAGACCCCCCGGAGGAAGGAAAGATTACAATTCAGAATTAAAACTTTGCTTGAAATGGCTTTAGCCGTGCATGGTGACCAGATTTGAATAGCCAGGTACATCGCCACATTCCTCATCACCAAATCCTTCCCCTAACCACAACCTTTAACCTCACAACATTCATTAATTAAGGATAACATAATCTCACTGGGTCCAAACGGTTATGAGGAGTTGGGACTCTTATGCGGTATTCGCATAGTTACAAAGTTAACTGCTGAATCACGCCCCTTCAGTGTTTGATCAAATTTTATAATTGTTGTCATTCTTAATTAAACATTAATAATCCACTGTCAATGCTGGGTATCTAGTACGGTCGATGAATAAATGTTTTGTCGATAACATCCGTAACTTCTCATCGTTCCCGAGCGTGACTGCAGATCGCCAACGAAAAAAAAACAACGAATGATGAGGTAGGGAACAACGACAAGTTATCTACATTATCTATAAATCCTTTACCGATCAGTCATGCTATATACCCTGATGCCGTGAAGGTACTATGATGATCGCAGAACAACTGTTATTGGATTAGAAAACATTAACGGTCATAAAACGCAGGTTTACAAAACAGATTTTTTTAAGTTCACCATGAAAATCATTAACACGTTTTTTTCTCTGTGGTTTACGAGGCCATGATACTATGGCGTGTTTGAGCAGCCATAAAAATATTTTCAACCATTTTTCTATATCTAATATCTAATCGAACACCTCGAAAGAAAATAATTGACCGTATAATCCGAGAGCGGCCATGATGCGGGATACATGATACGGGTAATTATATCATACACCCGTAATGGCTTGGCGTGCTGCCAATACGATGATCTTCTAGTCACAATATCGGATTGAAAAAATCATCATCGAGACAGTGCCGTATTTACCCGTAACCAAGAAACTAGAACGCGGCATTGAATATTGTAAAATTGAAGACGATGTCTACCTATTACTGAAATTATATTGTTATGGTTGAGAAGATATTTAGATATTTGACTGACGATCAAGCCGTTATTACTAAAGGTATTATGGTAAAGAGTTTTATAATTTCATACATTAGTATTCTTTGTTATTTATTCTTTTATTTGGGTCTGTAGCTGCGTTGGAGGTTGCAGAGTACGGTTGAGGGAGTTCCTTTGACCCCTCTAACTGGACTATCACAGTGGGAAGGATGGATTCGTACGTCACGTCCTGGACACACTGACTCGCAGATTTCTACCAACATCTCATACTTTTTTGCCTTACCAGAACTGCCTTTTCTTAAAAAGACTCTCGATAAAGCTTTCCTAAATATGACATATGCTCTGAGAGAAATTAATTTCGTTATTGTGGAACTAATGTCAAAAAAGAAATATGAGCATTTGTTTCACAGAATTTGAACAAATTTTAAAGATCATTTTCGAGTTCTGTTATAACATCCTTATGTGCCAATTGGTTCACAGAACTGAAATAATAACAGAAATTGAATGGAAATTTTGATCAACTGTTCAAATTCTGTGAAACAACAGGCCCTTAATCTTTACTATAAAGCAGAAAAATTAAATGCAGCAAAACAGTTCACACTAGTGATCGTGAGCGTAGCCAGGTTTTGATTTAAGGTGGGGCAAAAAATAAAAATCTAGAGTACTTAAGTACCAAAAAAATAGGCTTCTGCAACATATTCATGCTTTAGGCTCTATGAACGAAGAAGGAAAAAACATCCGATGAAGTGCTGTAAATTTTAAAATGCGGCTCGGTCGACAATCCCAGGATTCCTGCATCGTTCAGCCAGGGTGGGGCAAACGCCCCACCTTGCCCCACCGTGCGTACGCCAATGCTAGTGATGAAATTTGCAAAGCTTTTGCAGCCTGGAGTCGGTTTGTTTGTCACTGTAAAAACTCTCGAGCAGCTCATCCTGAAATTTGCACAATGGTTTTTATCTTAAAGTTCATTAATTTGTATTTTATACGTCATTTCTGCCGTAAAAAAAGATATGCAAATTTATCTGTCATAAGTGTCATATAGTAGTAATTTTGATATAGAATTTTTGTTAACATAATATGTAGATATTAATTCGACACTGTAGACCAAAATCAATTTTTTTCGTTGTGAATTTAGCGAAATCGATGCATATCGAATATGTTTGTTTTTACTTTCATTAGAACGTGCGATGACCGACTGAAATCTTAATTAGGAATTTGTTGAGGTATACAAACCAATTATCCACGTCACGCAAGATGGTCCACGGTACATGAAATAACTGGTGTTTTATAGTAATGAAAAGCTAATCAAATCATAGTGCAATGGTTAACGAAGATTTTTTATTTGAAAAGAAAATGTCTTTTATAGTCAACAATAAAATAGTAAGTTATAAATGATTCCATGATAGTTGATCCTGCGAAATATTCATTCAAATGAATCAATGATAAAATTATTTGTCTTTATACTGTATGTACGCCAAACGCGTGCCCAACATTCGTACACGGTTGACATTTGTCACATGAGAACGGGTCGTTTCTTCGACTCGTTCTTGTGTTCAACAGCTCAGCTGTGGAATGATTTGCCGGCCTCTGTGTTTCCTCCTTCCTACAACATGGGTCTCTTCAAGACCAATGTTCATTCCTTCCTTTCCTCAAAAAGACCCTCCACACAGCATCCCAGATGACATGGGCCCTGAGGGAAATTATTTTCCTCGGGGCCTCCTGTGTGGAGTTAATTTAAAAAAAAAAAAAAATATATATATATATATAGATACCAGCGTAAAAATACAAAAAATCGATACTGTAAAGAAATTCGTTTGACATATATGCCAATTTATCATGAAAGGAATTTATGAAGTCAATTTGGGTTTAAAATTTGTAAATAATTCACAAACAATTGTAATTTTGTAAATTGTGTTAAATAATAATAAGAAAATTATATAGACGCAAATTGCGGCCGGATAATATATTTCCGCCATAATAGAAGATACGGATGTACAATATTTCCTTTCATAAAGTCTTAATAAATTCCCTGCTGAAGTATTAGAGACTATGACATCCTCAATTGAGGTACGTTGCGAGGCTGGAGGTAGTGGGGAGGGAAAAGATATGGGGAAGAGGAACGTGTCGAGGTTTCTTACTACTCAACACGGCTAAAGGCATTTCAAGCAACGTTTCATTTCCTAATAGTGGTCTTATACCAAGGCGATACCGAGAGTAACTTCCACTGGTGCTGCAAAAATAATGAAGTGTAATAGCAGAATTCAGCCAAATAAAATTTTCTGGCACATGCCGGGATTTTAACCCACGACTTTCGGATTACCAGTCGAGAGCCATACCCTTCGACCACAGATGCCGTTACCATATGTTTAATGTTAACACAGTAGAAACCTCTGCACTAGCAAAGTTCCTTGCATATTCCTTATTCATTTTAAAATTTGTAATTATCCGTAGTCATCACCACGACTTGTTCAAGATACCACCCAGCAAAACAGATATTCTAGCACAGCATACCATGACAAGAAGTATAGTAGTATCGAAATAAATTTCTAATAAGTTGATATAATATAGCATATCATCTACTATTAAAATAACCGGGAAACTTAATTGTGTACCCAAATGTTCAGAATGTTAAAATAAAATATATTGTCCTGTAAATGAATGATTCATCTACCGTGCTTAAAATAATTTAAATTTATAAAAAATAAACTATCAATCCCGATAAACATATTGCTGTAATCGTCAATATTACTTTCATCCAACAGCATATAAATCGATTTTTGAATCCGGTTTCTTATATGTTATTAACTTCTAAAATCAATAATAATTTTTTAATCGACTTCCGTGTGAAAACTTGCAAAAAACCATTTAGCTATAACTGATAAAATGCGAGTTCCCATATCATTATTGATTCCGTTTTATTTTATGGCTATTTTCACGAGTAGCAAAATGGCATAATCGTTCGGTATTATTTTACAGTCTGACATTCGTTTTATTATCGCCTCTGCATCGCTAGAAAGAGGTCAACAAGGTAATGGCATTTCTTCGATCTTGATCTGATCACATCATTGGTGTAGACTAGGAAGAGATTGACCTTTGCAAAACTAAAGGTCACGTGTTAAACAGATAAGCAAATATTAACGGATGATGTATTTTGATATTTTGACACAAAGAAGACATATCGGACTGCAACAAAATAAGGAATGCATTTATTTTATGTGCGATTCTGATGTATCATTTTTTTATTATTTAGGAGAAAGCTCAGATACAGACAGCAATTAACAAGTTATGGGAGATTTAAAGAAGAATCCAGCGCAACATCATATATATCTCCAAAAATAAATCACTCCACATAAAACAATAACTAGAGAATTCGCCTGCACCCTAACTATTTTTCACGGATTGACTGAGACAACACAAATGTATACAAATATTTTTATAAATAAATCGAGAAAAAAAATATAAGAATATTATTTTATGCAAAGAAAAGGCTTGTGCCTAGCATAGTGGTCAACAAATTCTCAACTACTATAATAAACAATGCACTGAATAAAGAAAAAAATTAAAAAATATAATAATAGTTAAATGAATAGCGAAGGTTGAAGAAATAGTTATTCGATTCTGATTCGAGTGATTCGGCTATCAAATTTATGTGATTTTCTATGGCTTACAATTACTTTTTCAATGGGTGATGTCAGCTGTCGCCGATTTTAACTAGTTTGAAACACGAAATACTATAAGTATACGTGAATGTTTACCTATTCATTTAATTATCATTTAAAATTGTATACCAAGGATTTTACATTTGCACAAAATTGATTCTTAGTTTGGGCAAAGTAAGTAATTCATTTGTTTGTATATGTCGCAGGCAACTCGTGAAATCAGATCGACCATTATGCGCCTGAGGCACTTCACGATATGCCGCCAAGCACTTCACAAATTAGCTAGGTGCATCATGGATCTGCCTGATTTTACGATCGACCGCCGAAATATATAAGGATTGAATTGCGCAAATGTCAAATCCATGGTAAACAATTTAAAACATACATTAAATGAATAAATAATCAAATGTACAAGTTTTTAATGCTCTAAACCAGGGTTTCCCAACCAGTGGTCCGCAAGAGGGTAGAAGATGGTCCGCCGTTCAATAAACGACCAGCGCGACCTGCGCGCGGGCGGTCCCTGGTCGAGAAGTCTGAATAAAAAAAAATCGGGACAATTTTCAGTTTATCATTATTGCACCTTGTCAGTGGCCATTATGGTATTCCGTTTCGCTCCACCCCATCCTACCCGTTCTACCCCCTCCGTTGTGGTAAATATTCTTCTAGAACCCGTCCCATCTATCCCATTCCGTCCCCTCTGCGCTGTGGTAAATATTCTGCTAGAACCCGTCCCATCCTATCCCATTCCGCCTTCTACGTTGAGGTAAATATTCTGCTAGAACCCGTCCTACCCTATCCCATTACGCCCCTCCCGTTGTGCTATCCGTCCCGGGTGCCACCCAAGCTAGCCTATGCCACTGACCACAAACAGTGGCTTAGGCTAGCATGGGTGGCACCAGGGACGGATAGGGCGGATAACGTGACACCCCGCCTCTCATTAAAGTAGTTTTGACAAAACACAAATTTTGACTTCATAAAAAATTGGTCCGTCCTTGGGAGGGGGGGCGGTGGCTAGAGAATTGAGGTCTTCTTGGGGGTGAAACTCGGTCGGGTGGCACCCGGCGCACTGCTTGTGGTCCCTGTCGAAAAGATAAACGTACAAGTGGTCCCGGGTCAGAAAAAGATTGGGAACCACAGCTCTAAACTATAATTTGCGACAGCTGACGTCACCCGTAGAAAATAATCAATTGAAAGTCATAGAAAATCACACAAATTTGACAGCCGATTCCGTGTCCATACACAAAATCCATCCAAATCTATCCACAAAAGATACGCAATCACTCCTCTGGACTCAATTAAATTCACAAATACGCAAATACAAATATTGCCTGTTGTAAAAAGTATGATACCATGTTCAAATTAGTTTTACAATCAGAATGTTTTGTATTTATTTTTTTCTCAGTCCCAAGATAAGCTACCTTTATCGACCGTTAGCTATTGCACATTCCACTTGTTTTATTTTTTCTCAGTCCCAAGATAAGCTACCTTTATCGACCGTTAGCTATTGCACATTCCACTTGTTTTATTTTTTCTCAGTCCCAAGATAAGCTACCTTTATCGACCGTTAGCTATTGCACATTCCACTTGTTTTATTTTTTCTCAGTCCCAAGATAAGCTACCTTTATCGACCGTTAGCTATTGCACATTCCACTTGTTTTATTTTTTCTCAGTCCCAAGATAAGCTACCTTTATCGACCGTTAGCTATTGCACATTCCACTTGTTTTATTTTTTCTCAGTCCCAAGATAAGCTACCTTTATCGACCGTTAGCTATTGCACATTCCACTTGTTTTATTTTTTCTCAGTCCCAAGATAAGCTACCTTTATCGACCGTTAGCTATTGCACATTCCACTTGTTTTATTTTTTCTCAGTCCCAAGATAAGCTACCTTTATCGACCGTTAGCTATTGCACATTCCACTTGTTTTATTTTGCATCAATCTGCACCCCCCTTCATTCCCGTCAAGTAAGAATGTATGCAACTGATGTACCCGTCATCATAAATTTTCCGCTGTAGATTTTATGAACACGAATCAAGAAATCAATTGCGCCAATAATGTTATTAGATTAACTGCCCGTGTAAAGTCGAGAAGTTACCCTCTCATCTTCCTGCCTGTCATGTTTTCATTGTAGAGGGCGTTTTGAAGATGATGCAAAAACTAAAAATCAAACATGCTAATTTCGGTTGTCGGTGCATCGATACATGCGTGGTGTGAAATATTTCCGCGTATTCCTACGTAATGTGTGAACTTACTGACTGATTACAATTATTATGTTTCACAATGAATTGGTAATCCGGCCTCCGTGGTCGAGGGGTAAGGCTCTTGGCTCACACTCTGAAAGTCGCGGGGTCGAATCTAATGCAAAAATTTTTTTGGTTAATTTGTGTAATTTCACAATTCATTCATTAAAAATAATATATAGCATACGTTTCAGAGTGGTAGATACTCTTAGTATCGCCCTGGTATAAGACCACCATTCAGAATTGAAACGTTGTTTGAAATGGCTTTAGCCGTGTTTGGTGACCAGATCTGAATAGCCAGGTATTTCACCATCTTCCTCTTCCCCGTTAACATACATTACAACATACCCCAATTGGAAATGCCATAGTGTCACTGGCACCAGACATAGCAGCTGGGACTCTTGTGAGTAAAAAAAAACATTCTGAATTTTAAATTCTATAGTTAAAATGCTTGACAGATAGAGTTAGAAAATTAATTTGCCGTTGGTAAAAAAACCAAAATTATATTTCAAGTCAACTGACGTGGTTTCTATTTGAACAGGTTATTTAGAGAAAAGTGTTCACAAGTATTTTATTTTGGTTGAAGTGAAAATGTAGCATAGTATTCATCCTCCCGTATGGTCTAGTGGCTAGGATAGCTGGCTTTCACCCAGCAGGCTCGGGTTCGATTCCCGGTACGGGAAATACTAAAAGTATTTTTTTTTACTGGTGACTATTAATAGATTCATTTTAAATAATGTTTTCGTAAAAAAAACCGTTTGAAATATCAAATTTATTTACAATACTAAACGCACCAACAAAAATATATATATACAATACACGGGAGGGAGGCGTCTACTAATATCTACAGGAATTCCAAAAACTGAAAAAATCGAACTAATATCTATGAGAACCAAAGTGTTGACGAATATCAACAGCTCAAACTGTTGACTAATATCTGTGAGAACCAAAGCGTTGACGAATATCTACAGCTCAAACTGCTGACTAATATCTATGAGAACCAAAGTGTTGACGAAAATCTACAGCACTGGCAGAGGTTAGATTTGCAATTATGTATAGCATATTGGAATAACGTAATATTGCGTATGCAGTTTAAAAAACTTAATTTATGTAAGTATGTATGTAAAAATCCCTTATATTGGACTATTGGACACATTTAGCTGATTAGTCCAACCTACGCTCTGTAGATATTAGTCAACACTGGGACCGTCATAAATATTCGTCCGACCTTAGCTCTGTAGATATTAGTCAACACTCTGAAGTTCGTAGATATTAGTTCAACATATGAGCTATAGATATTCGTCCGACATACTGGCTGTAGATATTAGTATCTGGAGTCCACGGGAGGCCCTGAGGAAAATAATTCCCAGGGGCTTATGTCATCAGGGCTTACATCATAATTGGGGTCGCTGTGTGGAAGGTCTTTTTTGGAAAGGAAGGAGAGGAAGTACTAGAAATGAAAAAGGTATGAGGGGTAGGTAAGTAGGAAAGGTAAGTGACGGACATATGAATCTATCCATCCTACCACGGTGCAAGGCGATGTTCCGAGAGAGTCCTGTTGAAGAGATCAAAAAGTCTTCCTCAACCAATCTGGCAGGCAATCTGCCGCTAAGATCCGAACAACCTAACTCCATAAACCCGGGCACCCCTACTAAGTCCCCAAACGTAGCGCACCACTTGGGGTGTCCTATGGCAGAGGTGTTGGTTATCCAATAAATGGTTCCCGGGGGGCCTGTACCCATACCCACCTCCCAAATTACTGTACCGTTTGCTTTACTATTTATACCTTAAAGTAATTTATTATGCGGCAACATCATTTAGTAAGACCATTATTTTACATGTGTGGGTACCTTTCGTAATCTTCAATGACATATCAAAAATTGTTTGACTAATAACTCTGGCGTCGTGGAATTTGCCCTTTTGTGATTTTCTTAGCATGGAGTTATACAACAATACAATAAAACTGTAATTATTATATTTATAGGAGTTTCCTCTATGTTTGCACATAAAAACTACCAGGAAAGGACATAATATAGTTTATATGGGAAAACAGCGCAATAAACTAAATCAATTAAATCGAAACCCACGTAATCTTAAAAAATATACCTGGTTTATTTGTTGTGGGTACGGCGTTTATTGCAAACATATTCCCCAAGTAACATTCAATATCAAGGTTATGGTGGAGTTGACAAATTAACTTTTTACGATTGCAGTTCGTTTCGTGTTCAATTTGTACAGTGGAGGCTATCCACCTCTTACCCGCCCTGGTATAAGTAACAGATGGTTAATCCTTCAAGGCTCTCGAAAGATTCTAATTTTTTTGTTAAACGAAGCACATTTATTTTGAACGAATCTAGTCCTCCAGTGTCCTTGAATACGTTGTTAGTAAGCAGCATGCAAGTGCTTAACAGGAAAAAACAAAATGCAAAAAAAAATTGTAAGACAAAGATAAATTAAACAGGGCAAAAGAAAAAATCATAAAACTTCAATTCGTACAGCGGGTTTATAACGTAACTCCGTGGTTAATTTACTTGGCATGCTCTGTCGGGAGCGTACGTCCTTGGCAATGAACCCGCGGGGAGCCGACTCAAATAACCGACGAGTCAATGACTTTAATAACCGTACGGTACGGTTTTGAGAAATATTATAATTATTAGAGGTGGAATTTCAAAGCTTCAACACCTTTGTCCCAGATTGACGGTAGTATTCCGAAAGATGTTCATTTAGTAATTTAAGTTAAACTGTCTTTGCTAAAAAGTTTCCTTTGCGTGGTAACACTTTTTTAAGAAAAGTAATATTTTGAATAAAACGGGAAAAAAATTATAATTCCATTTCATTTAATTGCATATCATTGACAGTACACCAGTTATTGAGTGTGTCACGGTCGTTTTGAAGCTGTTGATGATCTTAAACAGATATATTATAATAAAACGAATAGAGTCTCTTCAGTGTCGCTGAGTTTGCACTTTTTAATATTTCTATTTTTGAGAGTGATATTTCATGGTGGAATTCCATTATAATATATTATAATAATATACATAATATATTATAATATATTATAATGGAATTCCACCATGAAATATCACTCTCAAAAATAGAAATATCTTAAACAGACTTAATTTTAAAAAAAAAATAAGATCATCGGTGAAAAAAGCACAATCACAGTTTAATTTTGAATCAAGGTCATTTATGAATATAAGAAAAAGCAGAGGGCCAAGATTTGACCCCTGTGGTACACCAGAAGTAATATCTATAGGTGAAGATTTGTATGCATCAATAAACACTAGTTGTGTCCTCTTACATAAATATGATTTCACCTAGCTCAAGCATCTTTGAGAATGCTGTGTGGGGGATATTTTTAGAAATGGAACGAGTTGAAGTTCTGGGAAGGAAAAAGGTATAAGGTTTGGGAAGAAATAAGGTAGAGTAATATACCTACGAATCCCCCCTGGGGTGCAAGGCGATGTTCTGAGGGTCTTGCTGGAGAGATCGAAAGGTCTCCCTCAAACTCTCTCCCCATCTGGCTTGCCATTTAGTCGGTGGGCAGACGCACAGACGAACCCGGGCACCCCTGTCACCAAACATAGCGAATCACTTGGGGTGATCTGTGGCAGAGGTGTTGGTTATCCAATAAATTGTTCCCTGGTATATATATCCGCCTCCCAAATTGAAAAATGTTGTAAGATGTTGGATGATATAGAAAAGTCACATTATTTTGATTACAATGATAAAAACCATAATAGGTAACTATAACACCAATTTATTTTAAGAGTGTTGACAGCATAGGGATCTCGATTTATTAACACCATAAGACATACAAACTATATTTGATTACAGACCTTTTGAATTCTTAACCGTTAACAAATAATAACATCAGATGGCGTTCGGAATAAACCAGCCATTTAAGCATCAGGCATTTAATAACCATGAGTAATAATGTTGTTAAAATCAGCACGTTGACTGGTGAATTGTAAAAAATACTTGTTAACAAGTAGTTATTATACAACACACAAAACATTCGTGAATGCGGGTTCGAGATGATGATGGCTTGAATAAAGCGACATAACATGCTTCGTTGCAGAATGCTGTAGGGAATAAATCTGGTCGTTTTTACGAATGAACGGATCTGTGATAGGTGTCATCATTATGCCTTTATTCGGATTTGACTAGCATAGTCAGATTTACACACACTAACCTAAAAAAGCTAACAATCATAGTTTAGAGTTCCATTTGAACACAATTGCAATGTTTGATCGCAGTTAGCATGTTTCAGAGCGGTTAATATTCTTATGTATGGTGAATAATATGTATCTATGAAACGTTACTGAAAATGATTTTAGCCGTGTTTAGAAACCAGATCTGAATGCTTTTCACTCATACAGACGGTTGGGAGCAGAAGGGACTCTGGCGCGTTATTTACAACAAAAAATCTGGTAGAACTTTGCGTACGGTCATAAAATTTATGGGAATTGCAATTGCAATCCATATCCTTCCCCTCCTGACTGCCTTCAGCCTCACAACATACCCCAATTAGGGATGCCATGGTCTCACTTGTTCCAGACGGGAACTGTAGATACTGGCGCAAACCCGTGAAAAATCATGGGAAAGTTTGAATTCTTGGAAAATCGGTAATTTGTAAAAACGACAACTAACATAATTTTCTGTTAAAATATTATATTATAGGCAGGTACTTTGAATTCTTCACACAATCAGTTTCAATTTTGAAAATTACACTTATTTCAAAGAATTTTTTTACATCATTCCCAATAATTTCCCTCGGGGTCTGTTATCTTTGGGGATGCTGTGTGGAGGGTTTGAGTTCATTGAAGCAGAGTTGCAGGATGCACACAACAACCGAAATTCGTATTTTTGATTATTAAAAGATTATTTTGACCCAATCGATCTAGTTTTCATACAGGGATAAATGATAACCTTCACGGTGTGACATAGATGCGCTTCCGCGCATACAATATTTATGTTTGAAATGTGTGTCCAATGCACACAAATATTTTTTAATGCTGTGTGGAGCGGGGTTACAATTCGTTCTATCCTCAATGAGCATTGAACCTACGCGCTTCATTCATACATTAAGTCTGCATCAACAACTACTCGTATGTGTTATATATGTACACTTTAATATGTATCCAATATCGCGGGACACCACCTTGACCCGAAATTCTCAGGTCGTGGTGCTTTAAACTTTCGTCACATTTGATGAACCATTCAATCACCAGTTTTTGAATTTTTGACCTTTAAATGATCTCCGTTAAACGCCGATTCCCGATGCGTTTCAGCGTTTGTGCAAAGAGCTGACAAGCATAAAACATGGCTTATGCTTGACAGCTCATCAAAATTTGATCAAAAACTGAATCGACGTTTAACGAGGACCATTAAAATGTCGTTCGTAATGGCGCTAATCGACGATTTTATAGTTACCAAATTATTATTTTTTATAATTATTTGTTACATTACATTAGATTTACTTATATAGCAAAAATAACAAAGTATTGATAGATAGATTTTTTAGTAAAGATAGATTTACTTATATAGCATAAATAACAATATTGCATAATAACTAAACATTTGTTTAAATGTGTACAATTATTATTACGTCCTGCAGGTCGGTATTAGTTCCCAGCTAGGCAGAGTGCCCTGAGATAGCCCAACTCTGTATTACAGCAAAGTGGGGAGAGATTTTAAAAAGACACAAATTAATATAATTACAATGGAAATTTTAACTATAGATGTATATTTCTTATATAAAATACTGTATTACTTTTATTACTGCATGTATTACTTTTATTAGGTAGGTATACTATAATAATTATTATTTTTAATTTATAAACTAACGTTTAGACAAGATTTTTATGCATAGCACAAAGGGTAACAATTATTATAAGCAATAATTATCAGCCTGAAACACTCATCAACATTGAAAAATCTTCCGAGAAAGGATACTTGCCGCCAACGGGACTTGAACCCGTGTCCTTCTGATTGCCGGTCAGGTGCTCTTGACCACTGAGCTATGGGGGCTTATCAAATACCCGCCAAATAATTCAATATATACTAGTGTTTCATTCAACAATTACTGCTTATTATATTTTTTCCACCTAAAACAATACTATAATACATAATACTATAATACATATTGAATGTCTTCCAAAAATACACTCCAGTGACTTCAAAAGTCAAGTAGAACATAGAGTCAACCTGTTACCATTAAAAAACCATTAAGACCTTAATTCAAACCCGTATCTCATTCTAGTGATGAGAAATGCATAATAATGAAACGTACATACTATCGTCATTTATTTTTGGGGTGTTATGCCGTGTTGCGCTACCTTCTTCTTTAGCCAACGTTTCGGACACTATAACGCTGTCCGAAACGCTGGCTAAATAAGGAGGTAGCGCAACACGGCATTACACCCCAAATTTAAAAAAAAAGAGTTTGCAGTTAACACGCGGTAGAAGTGAAACATTCAACAAACTAAAGTAGACAGAAGTGGAAGAGCTACGAAGCACCGGACAAAGAGGAAACCGATAGGCACCACACAAAGAGGAGACCGATTACGCTATCTCATTCTCTCGCAGGCTAAATCCTATAGATGTATGTGTTTATTAGTGTCGCTATTTTTCACTTCATCGAGTTTTAAATCACAATGGTGCTAAAGAAGTTTTCACTTCAATAATCTAAAATCATATCGTACGTACCTACATCCAAATTTATATATGAGATAATATGATTTACTGTTTTTATTTTATTTGAAACGCCCTGTCTAGAGCCTTCAGAAGGCCGTTTGTTCGCTTTGTGGTTTACGCTAAGAAAAAACCTCAATAAATAATTATCATTGGATATCATACACCTCAATTTCCAAATGGGTACATAAAACCTACACTTAAATTCGGCAGCAAAAAGATCGTTGTCTGTTGGAGAAAAGACCGTTGCAAGTTTGAATTTAGAATGGCAGTCGAACGTTTATTTATTATGGGTTTGAATGAGGTCGCCATTGTTTCTTCTGCCAAATCAAATGTTCTTTTAAAATAAAGATAAAATTATACGCAGAGCCATTTTATTGCAATACCTACTAGTAATTTATGACCTATCGAGTTTAGGATTAAAACAGAACGTGGAACAAAAAAGTGTATTTTTTTGTCAAATTATGGCCTACGAATTACATTGCGAGCTGAATGTAGTTAGCTTGGATACCGCCGCCCCGGGAACCATTTGCTGGATAACCTACACCTATGCGTTAGGTCACCCCAAGTGGTTCGCTATGTTAAATGATTTAGCAGGGGTGCCCGGGTTCATGGGGTGAGATTTGTCTAGGTCTTGGTGGCGAATGCGTTTGCCCGCCAACCACGTGGCGGGCCGGATTGGGAGAGAAAGGTTTTAGCCTGACTAACTTTTAACCTTAGCTTTTAACCTAACCTAACCTAACCTAACCTAGACCTATCCAGGCAAACTTTCTCGACCCATCGCCTTGCAACAGATTGAGAGGGGTGGTTTTATATGTCCGGAACTCGTGTCCGACCCCCAGATCCCTACCCACTCCTCACACCCCTTTTATTTTAGAACTTCCGCACTTTCTTTTCCTTAAAATTACCCTCCACACAGCATTCCCTAAGATGACGTAGGCCTTGCTTGAAATTATTTTCCTCGGGGTCTACAGTGTGGATCATTTGTAAAAAAAAAAAAACAGAAAATTCTGCGCAAATTTCATTCCGTTGTAAAATTTATGCCTGCTTTAGATGAAAAAACATTATCTTACCTTAATAATCAGAATTCATTTACATATTTTCCTAGTTTAGACCAAACGTATTAGAAATCTGTTATATTTCATTAGGATAATAAAAATTAAAAAATTGAGGAGCTTTTTTACGAAGCGAAATATCTATCCAAAACGTTTTTTTATTCGTATTCTTCATGTCTACGAAACGACTAATTCAGTTTTAAAAAATCATTAAATAAATACTTCATTTATGTGTAATAGAAAATAATAAATTTTTACAAAGTGAAACATCTACCTACATCTATATAAAAATGACATAACTAGGTAGATATATAATGTAAAAGAGCCATTATTCAATATACTCGTATCTGAATAAGCCCCTAGTTACATAAAAAAAACTTACAATTCCCTATCAAAATTTGTGTCTAGATATTGATTATGAATTTTTTTATGCAGGTATCATAAGTAGGTGTTATAATCTAAAATCTTTATAATTATTTTTTAGGCGGAATTAGGTTCATTAAAAGATAAACGAAACATAAATTTTTGTTTTTATTAAAATCAATAATTTTATCATTGATTTAAAATGTGTAGGTATTTCGCTTAGTAAAAACTACGAGTTTGGGGGGTGAGGTTTGTCCGACGGTGAATGCTTCTACCGATCTACTGCGTGGCGGGCCGGATAGAGAGAGGCTGGTTGAGGGAGGCCTTTTAACCTCCCCAGCCCAACTCTCTCTTGACCATTCGCCTTGCTTCTCAATTGGAGGTTTTAGGCGTCCGTCACTCCTGGACACACTGACCCCCAGATACCTACCCACCCTAAAATAAGGTACGAGTACCTTTTTTCTTCTCAGAAATTCTTCTCTTTCCTTCCCATAATCTTCCACACAGCATCCCCCAAGATGACATAGGCCCTGATGAATACTCCCTCAGGGCTTCCGGTGTGGAGATAATTTAAAAAATCTAAATTCGCAATTTTTGACTTCTTTTGAAGGTGGCTTTTCGCAAATGAATCGAGTTTTCTTATTCTCGTACATCACGTCTAACGGTTAATTGAATTTGCATTTAAAGATTATCATAAAATATTGCCCCGAGTGATCATTCATTTAAAACTGTATACGAAAAAAAGGTTTTTTTGCGTATATTATTTATCTTTGTGAAAACGCTCCTTAATTTCTATTGTTTATCTTTCGCTACCTTTTGCCTATCTTTCGGTAGTGTACAAAAAATACTTGAAAAAATAAATCAGATTTATGTTTTGCATTTCACGTATATATTTTCTTACAGCTCTGCTATGAAGATTGCAGATAGGCAGTCGAACATCTGTCTTCAACACGAGGGCATAGAAAAAAAGCTTCATAAGATATTCAATCTCATCCAGATAGAAAAGCACATTTATATGCACTAAGTCTGATAAAAAGTTTTAATTGAAAACTGGAAAAGAAAAAATACATTTATTATTCCCTTACATTGCGTGCAGCATAATAAATAGCGTAGGTATGTATGCACATGATTGAACACTATTAAACGTAATAAATATTGCATGACTCTCCCCATAAGGCATTATTTAAGCGAGAACATAATAATTGTTCTCATATTAAGTTAATAGAATACCTCCGGCGAAGTCCATTCGCTATGAAAAGTTATATTAAAAGATTAAAACCCCTCGCATTAGACGTAATCTCGCGTAAATCGTGCAAGCTGCGATTCTTAAACGACGCGTCTGTGAAAACCGCCATCGATGGTTCAACTAAAAACTCATAAAAAATAATGTAGGGAATCATCACTTATCAGTACCAATATCGATAAGAGGCTAGTTAGTTCGCTAAAATCAGAAAATATTTCATAATAAAGGAAGGTAATTAATTAAAATTTATCACCACTTTACAGAAATTACAGCAAATGGTTTCAGACATTGGCATGCCTTCTTCAGGGCAATATATGCATACAATTATTATTTACAACCTTGCTATTAGCTACTCTTGTTTACCTTCTATGTCCTCCTTTAAACAACTTTGCTGTTTTCTTCTCTTTTTAGTATAATTAACAACCTTTTTTCATTAGAGTGTGATAATATTTTTTTTTAAAGAAAGAAAAACATTCCCGGGTTATGAATAACTTGACAACATTTGAAAATCTCCTACTACACCACAGTAAGCGGAAAATCTTGCTGGTGTCATGTGGGGGACTTAGCCAGTAAGGAATTGAACACAGTGCCTGAGTGGAACCGAAACACGGTGCCAACTTAGCCACTGACCGGTCACATGATATGATATTTTGGTAGGTTCTGCCATGAAGGTACAGTTTTTATCCCATGTAAAGTGGTATGGATTTACATATTTATCTTTTCTTTTACAGGCATCACTGCTGAAGACTTTTTTGTTACTTTTGCAAAAAAACATCAGTTTATAAGAAAACAATTTATTGCCAAAACATAGAAACCTGTAATATGATTTACTTCTTTATAAGTACCCATTTTTAAAAGTTGTTAGGCTATTTCCCATTTTTTAAAGTTGTTGGACCGGTCAGTTGCTGAGTTGGCATCGCGTTTAGGTCCCACCCAGACATCTCATGTTCGATTCCTCAGCTGACTAAACGACCATAAACCTCCATCACGACTTAACCCACATTTTAGGCTTACTGTGGTAGGAGTAAAAGATTTTCAAATATTGTTGGGTTATTTGTAACCAGGGGATGTTTCTCTTTCTTTAAATTTTTTTTTCTAAATTTTCAAATAAAACCCCAAATATATCACCAGACATGGATATTTTCTAACAAAAACAACAAACCTATCCAGGGCGGGCCCTGTGCAGGCGCAATTGGTGCAGTCCCTTCCTGGCGCCGACTTGCCAATGCGCCAAGAAGCCAAGGAGCAAATGCGCTGATAATACCGTACACCAAATTCAGTGTGCTTGAGGTTTTTTTCTGTGCATACATAAACATAACATAATACATAAACTGCATACATAAACTCTGGTAACCCTTCATTCTGATCCCCATTATTTCAAAAACGCGTAAAATAAAACCGAGTTGGTTAAGGGACTACTACGATTCATTGCGTTGCCTTAATATAAAGAACATCGCTTATAGAAAGCATTTTTCTTAGGCATGGAAAAGATTGTATAGGTATAAGGTACGGTGTTCTTGTATTTTACTTGATGGCTTATTGCACGAACACTAAAAGTAACTACGCAGAGATTTATCGGTATCTTTGTACAAATGAGGCCTGGATACATTAAGAAAATATACCCTGTTTGTTGGAGGTTTTACAAAAACATTTCATAAAAATTAAAACGGAATTATTTCTACGAGTTTATCGTGGTTGCTGATTTCGAGAATCCATTGACTAAGGATTTCGTTGTTTATTTACGAAAATTACATGTATTATGCTTGTTGTAAAGAAATCACCTTCGTTGAAAAAAAAAAACAAAATTATTTCGGTTTTCACATAAACATATAATATTATATCCCACTCTCAGCGAGAGATCGTAGGTAATGTCATCGGATCTAGTATCCTCTGGTTTTTGGTTTTCAAACAAGACACGTGAGAAAGTAGAGGACGAACGTCGATGACGTCCGTACGAGCTCTCGCTGGAACTAATTTAACCCTAGAACACTAAACTACGATGGCAAAATGACGATTCCTGAAAAAAACAATGTTCGCGTCGTTCCCGCGCCCGGTACCTTCCGAATTTGTTCCGTCAGTGTGCCACGCGCTGCCATTATGGTCGTGTCATTTACGTGTCAACTTATAGCAAGAGTGTCGTAAAATTTACGAAAGTTTAGTGTTTGCGATAGTTTAGTATTCTAGGTTTAATATGTATGAAATTAAAGAGCTCATAAAAAGTATGTTGCTTGTTGAATCGGTTACTGAAGCGGCCACTATTCAAGAAAAATATGTGCCCTTTGTCCATCCATATCAAGAAAATGAGAAAAAACTTTTGCATGAATTTTTTTTTTTTTACGAATGTTTAGTCACTCATAGGATAGTTTAGTAATCTAGAGTTAAGAACTTATAGTATATTTGAGTCTCATTCCTTAGTGGAAGTAATTCCCAGTAACTTTAGTCTTCAATTCAAAATTAAAACCATTTTAAAATTGCTTTGTGAGTTTTATACATGCTAGGTATTTACATACCTTCCCACTTCCTTCAGCACAACAATTTTCCCAAAATTGGGAACCACGTAGTCCCAGAATTTAGGCAGACGGCACAACGTGGAATCACATTAAAAAACACATGTCTTCCCATTTTTAAAACTGTAATCGTCTTCAGATAAAAAAAATTGAAGTCGTATTTCATTACGTTACCATTCACAGAAGTCTAATAAATACACAATGATACTTCAATATCCATTCGATTCATCATCTCTGCTTTTGCAAATTTCGTGAGTATTTGCCTTAAAAATAGCACTCAACAAAGGCATGGTATCATTTCTTGTTTTCATTTGTAAGACATCCAATAAAAGTAGTGTTAAACGAACAATTAACATTTTTGCTACAAAAGAATCTCCGCGTTTAGAAAGTGAACGCAAATCCGTTGCCAAAAAAATTCTGGGCGGAGATACTTAATTTGTTCAAAAGCAGATTAAATTGTTGTTTTATGTATTTTTTAATTACTTTTTTCTGAGACATAGGAACATTTTAAAAACACATTTTAACCAACAAATGTACCAATAAATTAACAGCTTGTTTTCAAGGTAACTTCTACATTCTTTATTTATTTAACATTCTTTATTTCGTCTGTTCTGTTCTTGATTTGATCTCATTAAATGAGAATCGGATAAAGAAGAAACATGAATTTCAACTAAAAAAATTCCTATTCTAAAACTACTTTTTTATGGTTGCAGTGCAAGCTTTCTGATCTTGAGTCACGAGTTCGAGACCCGGTGGAATTTATACAAGTTTTTATTAATTTTGCTATTGTGATAAACGTTTTTTTTGCTATAATAGTTTGAGCATATCTATTACTTACGGGTATTTCCATATTCGATGGACAATGTCTAGGAATTCAAAATAAATGGGTTAAATGAAAAATCTATTAATCTTTTCAATTTAAAAACAATTTATGATGGTAGACAGCCAAAATGCAATGAAAAGGGTTTTTTACATTATTTTAAACTTGAAATATCATACACACCCGTATGGATGGTTGTGATGACATTAATTGGTAACTGGTAACAATTTGGCAGGCGGCTATGGGTACCGCCGCCCCGGTACCATACCCGCCTTGCACAGCAATAGGAGCGATAGATTTACGATACGCCCGCCACTTCTGGGTACATTGACCCACAGACTTGTCTATTTTTGTTATACTAACACATATTGTATCTGTTTTTCCCGCTAAGCACTTGCATACTGCTTGCTAACAATGTATGCAAGGACATTGGAGGTCTAGTTTCGTTATCAAATGTAGAGTCGTTTTAACCAAAAAATTAGAGTCCTTGCCTTGAAGGGGTTACCATCTGTTACCTATACCAGGGCGGGTATGTGGTGGGTCCTCCAATGACCCACAGATTCCTACCCACCCCTAATACATTTTTCCTTTCCAGAACTTCCTCTCCTCCTTTCCTAAGAAGACTCACCACACAGCATGACGGATATTGAATCCATCCCTAACCCTGCGTGCAAGACGGTGGGCCAAGATAGTCCTGTTGGAGAGGTCCAAATGTCTTTCTTTAAGTCCCTATTCATCCCGTCTGCCGCGCAGACCCGGGCAAACAGCACCCCATAATCCCGGGCATCAATGCTAAGTCGCTAAACGATGCGAACCACAGGGGGCTACCTATGGCAGTGAGTATTGGTTCCTGGGGCGGCGGTACCCACACTCGTACCCCGAATTGAATTGGTTGATTGATTTATATAGTTAGCAAGAGCTATATATATAAATCCCTAATATTATACAAGTATAGGCACGTAAAACACGTGGAAGGTTAAGCAAATGGTAGGATTAACGATATAATAGGTAAAAGAGAATATACAGTATTGATAACCCCTTAAATTAAAACATTTTACTTGGTACGTCAAACCACTTTCTCCATAATATATGACGTCTTAGCAATGATAAAGTGTTCCACAAACAGCTTGTGAGAAATTTATTCAATAATTCAATTCTTACACTTGAACCAACTTCAAGTGGCCAGCCAAGAACCGTGTAATGATAATGTAATAATTCCAAAAAAACCTTAATACTTAAGTAATTAACTAGCCGTTACAGCCTCCCAAATAGCCTCCTTATGCAACACTTAGCCTCCAAATCACCTGGCCAGGCCATCTCTAGCCGATGGTCATCTAATCTACCTGTGTTTGTACTCTCTTCTGGCGTTTCCTTGTACCTAGCTGGGCGATGCAATCGTTTTCGAACGATTCGGTTGTGACGTTAAAGAGGTGCATTAGGCACGTGAGATCACAGGGGGAAAAATTTGTGAAGGAATATGACTAGAGGATTTGTTACGTAAAAAACGTCCAGAAAACCGTGATTTGAATATTTTTTGAAAGCATCAGCTCGTAATATCATGTTTACCTACTCATAAGAAATTATCTTCATCGGTTAGATAAATAATATGAGAAGAAAAAAAGGTATGTAAAGTGGGAATTTAATAGAAGTGGTATACCTAGAATGCATAAATGTAAAAAATACGCTGATCAGTTTTTTTATTATTTATTTTTGAAGTGAAACTTGTATAGCCCGGCTATGATTTGGATTTTGGATGAAACGGAAATGACGATTACTGCACCTGTGATGCATCAACTGCGTTCATCGATCGCTTTGATTATAATGTCACTTTTAAAGGCTCCTATTGGTTGGGATATGAAACGGAGATTACGCTGGTCTGCGCTCATTGGTCGCTGCAATTATGACCTCACTTTTCAAGTATTGGTTGAGATTGTTTTGGTAAAGTTTCGCTTCTGACGCGTGTAAACTGCACTCGATTTTTTTTATATGAATAGCTCACAAGAGTCCCAGCTGCTCCCGTCTGGAGCCAGTGAGACTATGGCATCCCCATTTGGGGTACGTTGTGAGGCTGAAGGTGGGGGAAGGGGAAGGAGATGTCGAAGAAGAAGGTGGGGAAGTACCTGGCTATTCTGAGAGTAACTTCCACTTACACCAATTGCTTCACGAATCCGTGAAAAGAATTGCGAACAGTCATTATACCCCTTGTATACCTACATTATTCAATGGTCTACTTTTAAGGTACTGTTTTTCTGATCCCTGTCATCTATAAAAACAGTAAAAATGAGATCCCTGAGGAAAGGCCGGATTGCAACTGCCGAGTGCTCGGCCGAGACAGTGAATTCGGTCCAGTGTTCGGTTAATGGTGTGATCAGTACAGTCAGTACTCGGCCTAGCAGCGGGCAAGTAATTCAGGAAAGGCAATAGAAATGGGTAAGTTCTGCATATTTCCGGAGGCCTCCGAGACGTGCTTCCTTTTAAAAATACTCGAGTTCTTGGAGCAGGTCCCGGGAGTAACTCCCGACTCGCGAATGGCTCGGACCGAGACGCACGATTTCGACCGGAGCCTCGGAGCCGGAGCTCGCAAAAGAACTCGAACGCGGGACCTGCTCCCGACTCGCGAGTGGCTCGGACCAAGACCCAAAGCTGGAGAAGTCAAAAGGACTCCCTCTCCCAATCCGGTTAGTTATGTATATGTGTGAGAGATGAATCCTCTTGAATTCTGATTGCCGTACATTATGATGGCATTTCATCCCGTACATTTTTATAATCCAAACAATAAAAAACGCACCTTTACACGTTAAAAAACACGTTTAGGAGAGATTTTCAATTACCTGTTCGCATTATATCTGTTGTATTATGTTCCATCATGTACTCAGGTGCCATTCCATCGTCCCATCGTGGGTAAAGGTCCATTAGCTTGCTCGCACGAAGCTCAATATCTTTAACGCAATACCAACAATAATATTTTGGAGGGTAAATAGCCTCAAGGTGGATGGAATTCAAATGGTTCCTCCGTCGAATGAAATTTGTTAAGTGAATCAAACAAGACAAATTATTAAATCTTTTATTTACAAGCTTCATGGACGATTGGATACTTGGAGATTAGTGGACTTTGAAATGTGAAACTTACACAATGAGGAAACACTACGTAGTCTCCATTTCAGTAATGTCAATAAATGAATCCCAAACCGGGTAAACAAAATCGGGCTTGTTTGCAAAGTCAAATATTTTCTTACACTATTTAGTTGGATACTTTCAATAATGTGTTATAATTTACTCACTTCACTTCATTTTTGCTAAGCAAACCCGATTTGTAGACGATTAGGTTAAAAACGAATACACAGAAAAGTCTCCTAATGGACTGCGCTGCAAACCGTTGACTGACTTTAGCGAATTTTACTTTTTTGAGCTGGGTCTGGTTATTTCAATGTGCATTCTTAGGCGGTCAACATTCGACTGACATCGTACATGGTCTTACACCAGGACGATACTGAGAGTATCTTCCACTCTGGAACGTGCCGCAAATATACTATATATTATTTTAAATGAATAAATTGTGAAATACACAAATTAATCAAATAAAATTTATTTGCCACGCCAGGATTCGATCCCGCGACCTTCAGAATGCTAGTCAAGCGCCTTACCGCTGCCGATATATCGATATTTATCGGTTTTCCGATATATCGTTGCATCCCTAAGTATTACCGTCGATCTTTCCATATTCGGAGAGATATCTACTCAAATTCTACAAATCCGTAGTACTTATTTATACCTGGGGGGCACGTCCTCATGCGACCTGCTAACGTATGTTAAATTGAAAAAAGTTAATTTTTGAATTCGAAACCGAATTACGAAAGTGCTTTTTAGCGGAATAATAATATAGATGGCAGCACTTCCATTTGTATCTATTTGTGAATCGGGGTATACGACAGACGCAAGGCTATTAATACTGTTTGATGATACATAATAATTAATTATAATACACTAATTTTACCATTCTACCTACTATTCTTCTGCATGAGTTATATATCTATATAAATAAATCTATATAAATAAAAATGAATCGCCGAAATGTGTGTACGCGCATAACTTCCGAACGACTGGACAAAATTGGATAATTCTTTTTTTCTTGTGTTCGTTATGGTCAGGACAAGGTTTGTATTACTACTGGTGAGCTCTGGCGTTATGAAATTTGTATAAAAAAATTGAAATAGGAGCTGTTTGAAAACTGAATGCACCAGGACTGAATGGGAGGGGGGAACTCGGGAGGAGGGTTCGCGGGACGGGGGAAGCGGGCGAGGGGAGTGGGGTGAGGGAAGGCGGTGTGGGAATGCGATAGGGGAAGGGGAGGCGGAAGGAGAACGGGACGAATGGGAAAGGACACGCAGGGAGAAACAATTTCTTTATTAAATGGCGTAGCAACGCATGCCGGGAACTAGAGAGGAAGGGGAGGCGGAAGGAGAACGGGACGAATGGGAAAGGACATGCAGGGAGAAACAATTTATTTATTAAATGGCGTAGCAACGCATGCCGGGAACCAGCTAGTATAATTTAATTAGCATGTTTCACTTCATGATTACTATTCCACAATATTATTATGTGGGTATATCATATGTTTTTAAAAGCCCATGTAGGCGTATATTAATACAAATAAATAATTAAATTAATACTTTGATTTAGAATACCAAAAATATGTTTCGACATTACAAAGCGATATCTGAATTTTTTTGATAAATCAATTACAGCATTGTACCACGCACTCCGAGCATTTGATGCACGATGCTCTCCATACCAAGAATAACACATTGTTGTACAAGCACATGATTTACAAATACACGCACATATCTTGTTATCTATTCCTCAAACCCCCTCAAGTAGAACAAATTAGCAACACAAAAATAACAACAAATAAAATCGGGCATTTATAAACTTAGTTGTAATAATTGTCCAGCCTTATTGGACAAAAATCACGTAATGTAAAAACTAGAGTAATAGAACACTTAGAGCGCTTAAACAGTCAGCGTCCGAAAATCCACATTCGTCGAAAGTTGTTCTTACGATCGTGCAGGGCCGTTACAATGAGAAAGATTAATTATTCTCCCTACCGGCTTTTTAAAATTATAACTCAATATCGATTTTATTTCATTCCAAATTTGCTTTAATTTATACCTACATCCAAAAATGCTGAAAGGCGTGATGATGAAACTATTAAAATAATGTACTTTATGTAATTATTTTTTGATTATAAGTATTTATCATTTTTAAAATAATGTCTAAGTTAAATAAGAATGTAAAAAAAATCAGAAATACGTTAGTTTGTAAGTGCGCAAATAAATACACAAACGGACCAATTTTCGTCAATAAACACATGTACGTATATATTTTTAATGATTTTATTTAAACTAAAATTTAAATTCTAAAACATGCGATACCTACCCAGGTAATGCATTGAATTATTTTACTGCATGATTATATGATTTGAAATGGGTGTGGTAATAATACAAAATCTTTTTTGAAAATTTAACAAATCTGCCAACGACCTATGGTATAACCCATGGAACTAGGATTGCATGGAAGCGGTATAGGCATTTCAGAACGTACTAAACCGTCAAAACCTGTGTAGCTATCTCCATTTTTGGCCGGCGTGAAGAGGGGATAGAAACGGGGTTACCGCCCAGCGCGCGGGGGCAGGGTGAGCGTTCTACAGAAAAGGGCCGAACTGGTAATGGGATTAACATTATTTCATTTATTTTTTAATAAAAAAAAACTTTTGTCAGTTTTTTTTTCATATTTTATGCACAAAATATAATTACCCATTGTGTATTATTTGCTGAACGAATTTCTTTATCAAAATTAATAGTTTACTTACTTTTAACCACTTTTATTGTTTATAAAAAACCGGCATATTTCGTGAGCAATGCTCACTTCCTCAGGGTTTACTTATTTAAAAGATAAATTAAATGAAGACAATATTAACGAAACTCAATAGAAAATCTGAAAACAAAAAAAATCTGAAAAAAATATGGGCATAACTGGAAGGTTTTACTGACAAAGTTAAAAATAAAATATATCCTAGACTTGCAGAAAAGTCAATAGATGTCGTATATTAAAAATAAAATGGTAAAAAATATATCCAGGCCCTTTCTAGATAGCATTTAGTTCGGGTTTGAATCTTGCAATCATACATGTAGATAGCAGCCAATTAAATACGCGTCAAGAAAATGAAGATAATGTCGGTAGCTCTTAGTCAAAGTATGATACAGTTAAAAATGACCGAATCGGATAGGGACACATTAACTCAGTTGGCAGAGTTGCGGGCCCGGAAAGCCGAAGTTCTTGGGTTCGTGTCCCGATTTAAAGGAAGCGGCAATACGGCCGGAAATGTACCTAACTTATATTATTTTTAATTATTAAATTTTGAAAACACAGATCAATCGAATAAAATTTATCTGCGCGCACCGGGATTTGAACCCGCGACCTCCGGATTGCTAGTCAAGAGCTTTACCCCTCGACCACGAGGGCATGTCAATGTGACTTTTATATGACAATACAGTGATTATAAACTTTGAATTAACATTGTAAACATATTTAAAAGGAGTGTTAAATTAGTAGGAAAAAAAAAAACTAAAAATAACAGTGCAAAAAAGACAAAGTAAAAATATTTAAAAATTAATAAGCAAAATGATAAAAAACACATACCTATGACATGTGTAAATCACAACTTTATATTTGTGCGTTATGATTAATAAAAACATAAAAGTTTTTTGGTAATTTTTAATTATTATAATTTAAGTTGACTGATTCGGCCCATCGGCAGTCGGAGTTCACGTGATAACATCGGGCCCATGGCGATGGCGGTTGAAATGAACACGCCGAAAATTATAAAATGTATATTTAAGCTATGTTTAAACACTTTCCTGTGAAAGGTAAGACCGTCTTTCTTCTTAAAGGTCTTCATAGAACTACTTTTACACAAGTTTACGGCGCGGTGGACCATTTTTCTATGTTTTATGAACGTTTTTCTGGGAGCTCTATGCGCGACCGAGGTGTAAAAGCCAATGTCAGCCATCTAAAAACCGTTAGGTAAAATTTTTGAAAAGGCATACTTTGGTAGGGTGGGCGCACTTTACATGCCGTCTCTCTAATATCCATACTCTTAGGTATAACCATATTATACTAAAAATAAGCATTTTTTCTCAAAATTTAAAACATGCGAATGCCAGATAAAAAAACAACAATTTTTTGTGGAAAAGAGTCAACACGTCTAAAATCTGTTTTAAAAAAGACATACCTATTTCTGGTTTTCTCTGGTAATACCCTCAAGATGCTTCACTACTTAGTTCAGGTTTTTAGAGTTCGCGGATTATTTAATTGATAAAGTTTATATTTTTAACCGCGATACAGGAGTTAAAATCATATATAAAAATGGAATAGGTTTAAGAGATAACAATTTAGAAGCTTTGGAAATAAAAAAAATGGTAAATTCAAAAGTTGAAATCATTAATAAACAATTAAATTTAACCTTCAGCCCTATTTTGTATGTTCCCCGTTACTTCACTCATCCCTCACTCCCCACCCCACCCCCCTCCTACAACTGAAGCACTGTCCCACTCTAGTATACTGTCCCTTTCTTTCTTGACAATGAAGCGACTCAATATGTGGCGAACCGACTATTTTCACAGTGGTTTCATTATTTCTTCACACACTGGTAACACCAGAAGCTCCGACAATCTGACAGCCACGTTATTGTGGTTTCTGTATTCGGATGGATAACACATGTATCTTGTCAATATAAAACCTTCTGATTATTGTCGCGGTTGATAATTTTAAACTTGTACCTAATAATGCACTCCGTACCATCATGGTACGGAGGTACCGAAACCGGTAAACAATGAAAGTAGGTATATCAATAAAGTGACTTAAAACCAAGTATTTTCTTTTCATTTAAAAATTTAAATAAAAACTTATTTAAGAATTGATAGGTCTTTAGTTATCTGTAATCTACCCATCGCAAATGTCTACAATTTGTTTTATTTACGTTACGTAATACTGTAATACCTCGGCAGCTATAATTTTCTTGGTCACATATTATTATTAAAGACTGATTACTCTCGGCGAGGCATCCCAGGGATACAGAAAGATAAAGGTGTAATACAGGCAAGGCAGGTATGCCGATGTAAGTGTAGTTCTTGCTTCTGGCGCCGATGTTTTCGTATTCAGAAGTATTAAAAAAGAAGTAGAATAACGCATTAGACATGCACGCGCTGCAGAAGTTGCATGCGTTTTCTATATAATGAAGATAAAATGCAACCATACACGTATTACGTGGGTATAGCACATAGTCATGTCGTGGGTTTAATGGAGATATTCTTTTTGAAGTCATTTTTTTTTTCAGAGTCAAGTTCTTAGCGCAAATTGCGTTTTTAATTTTCTGAGTTGACTTAATAGCATTAGGCAAAGATATTGAAATACAAGAGATATGCTATGATGGCCGCCCGACTGTCGGCGAACTACTACCTAATAGGAATAGCTTGAATACGGAAATAATTCGATCAGTTAGTTGTTTTTTTGAACGTGTGCAGTAGTATTGGTTAACAATATAGTTTGAGTGCGGAAAGATCATTTAGTTGATTTTTTTAAAGTGTGTAGTAGTATTAGTTAACAATATCGGCGACACCAGGAAACACAGTCGCACCCAGTAAAAACTGCTGCGGACAGCACATCTCTTATATTTCAATATCGTTGGTATTAGGTAATATTATTTGCCTTGCATTATTGTAGCATAAGTCACTTTATTATTAAAGCAACTAAATAATTTACCGATTATTTTTAAGTGAATTCTTTAGCACCGTTGTGATTTGAAACTCGATGAAATGAAAAAAAAGAGACAAACACATAATACATCCATGTTATTTAGCCTGCGAGAGAATGAGATAGAAAATAATCGGTCTGTTGTTTATGTGGTGCTCCGTACCCTCCCCCCTGTTGTCTACTTTAATTTTCTGTTCCCGCGGTAGAAGGTTTTACTTTTCTTTGGCTCCACGCAGGAGGTCTTGAGGAAAATAATTCCCTTCATTTGGGATGCTGTGTTGTCTTTTTAGGAAAGGAAGGAGAATAAGTTCTTGGAAGTAAAAAGGAATTAGGGCAGGTAGCAATATGGCGGTCAGTAGGTCCAGGAGTGACGGATATATTAATGTATCCCTCCCACTTCGGAGCAAGGCGATGTTCTAAAAGCTGGAGAGGTCAAAAATTCTCCATCAACCAGTCTCTCTCGATCCGGCCTGCTACGCTGTAGGTGGTAATTTCGGTAGTATTTTCGGTTTCCGCAATGAACTTAAAATAAAAATATTTCCACTTTTATTTTAATAACTAGCTAATTCCCGGCATACATTGCTATGCAACGAAACACGCCAAACGCGTGCCCAACATTTGTACACGGTTGACATTTGTCACATGAGAACGGGTCGTTTCTTCGACTCATTCTTGTGTTCAACATCTCGGCTGTGGAATGATTTGCCGGCGTTTGTGTTTCCTCCTTCCTACAACATGGGTCTCTTCAAGACCAATGTTCATTCCTTCCTCTCCTCAAAAAGACCCTCCACACAGCATCCCAGATGATATAGGCCCTGAAGGAAATTATTTTCCTGAGGGCCTCCTGTGTGGAGTTAATGTAAAAAAAAATAAAATAAAAATAAAAACATAGAAAATAAAAATAAAATAAAGAAATTGCGTGAAACTCTGCCTACTTTGCCTTCTCTTGCTCCACTCCCCTCTCCCGCTTCCCCCGTCCTGCGAATCCCCCTCCCGATTTCCCCTCCCCCTCCCGCATTCAATACATTCAGTTTTTTTTACATGAGATCCTGAGGAAAATAATTTTCCTCAGGGCCTATGTCATCTTTGGTGATGTTGTGTGGAGGGCTTTTTTAAGGAAAGGAGGGAGAGGAGAGTTCTGGGAAGGAAAAGGGTTTAAGGGGTGGGTAGGAATCTGGGGTTCAGTGTGTCCTGGTCTGTGTCTGGAACCCTCACCCCATGTTCTGGTACATTCAGTTTTCAAACAGGTCGCGTACCACCTAAAGCAATTTTTTAATACAAATTTCACAATGCCAGAGCACACTATTATATATAGAAACCATTGCGGGCATGCACACATCAAATACCCAAAGTTTCATCGCAATCGGATGAACGGTTAGCAACGCATAATTTCATGATGCCAGAACTCACTATTGTAAATAGAAACCATTGCGGGCATGCACACATCAAATACCCAAAGTTTCATCGCAATCGGATGAACGGTTAGCAACGCATAATTTCATGATGCCAGAACTCACTATTGTAAATAGAAACCATTGCGGGCATGCACACATCAAATACCCAAAGTTTCATCGCAATCGGATGAACGGTTAGCAACGCATAATTTCATGATGCCAGAACTCACTATTGTAAATAGAAACCATCGCCGGCATGCTCACATCAAATCCCCAAAGTTTCATCGCAATCGGATGAACGGTTTAGCAACGCATAGACAACTCATGTACACCCAAGCAAGCATATTTTGATTTTTATGTATATATTCGTATATGATAAAAATCGTGATATGTTTCTCAGAATTGATTCATTTGCTAATTAGTAATAAAATGAACCACTTCGCAGCGCGGAGTGCTGACGAACACGAGGCTTCGGTTTTAATAGTTTTCACGAATATTAAATTATTTTGTATTTACGCAATGCTTTTTTATCTTTCTGCGGAAAACGAGATAAAAATTTCAATTTCCTGATTTAAAAATACCGTTATTATATTCAGCGTTAATGGATATTTTACTATTTTAATGGATTCTTTACACGTTAACGCTATTCCACAGAATTCGAAAGATTGATATATTATTTATAGGTTCAGGAGAGAGGAAAATGTATGATTAACTAAATTTATTGGCTAATAAAACCTGATGGATAATTGAATGTTTTTGTTAACATACTACGCAAAAAAAAACAGTAGTCGATACGATAGTCCATAGTACAAGTCCAAAGATAATAAATGTGTTCTATGAATAGCAAACTTAGATATTGACTTCTAAATTCTGCGAGGACATCCGTCATTTTTAGATGACCTGTGAAACTTCAATAAATGACGTAAGTAGAACCATTTTTTTACATTTGCTTCACACAGAATGCTCCGAGAAATATAATTCCCCCCAGGGCCTACGTCATCTTTAGGGATACTGTGTGGAGCGGTATTTTTATGAAAGGATAGAGAGGAAGTTCTGTGAAGGAAAAGGGTCTGGGGGTCAGTGTTTCTAGGAGTGACATCCCTCTCACTGCGGTGCAAGGCGATGTTCCGAGAGAGTACGCCTGGAGAAGCTAAAGGGACGCCCTCAACCATTCTCTCCCGATCTGGCCTGCCATTCAACTGGTGGACAGACGCATCCACCACCAAAACCCGGACAAACCTCACACCATGAACTTTCCGGCACCCCCGCTAAGTCACCAAACGTAGCGAACCACTTGAATTGACCTGTGGCAGAGATGTTGGTTATCCAATAAATAGTTCCCGGGCGGCGATACCCATACCCGCCACCCAAACCTCTACATATACGTCAACAAACACCTGTGTTTAGAAACTCAAAAACTAAACTGATAAAACTTTATGCTCATCTCGACACAGAACTGCCCTTGTGAGAAGAGCGGCTTATGTTTTGCTTGAATTATATAAATATATATATTTTTAAGAAATACATAAATAAAAAAATATATAAAAACAGAAGCCTCACACAAAACTCACTTTCATGAAAAAAATGAACAATCAATTTTTGACTTCCGAGGTTCGCTCCATAATCAAAACCATAACTTTAATATAGGAAATAATTTAAATAATATTTCATTTTAAGACGACACTATACCCTAAATATACAGGGTGTCCCGGGGTAAAGTGCATTAACTTCGGGGGGTGATTCTACAAGATTTAAAAAAAATTCCGAAATTCTAACTTTTTTTTTCTCATACAAAAAGACGTACCTACTAAAAATCCTTAGTGTGGGGTACGATCTTACTTGCTGAGCGCCCGCCGGGCACGATTGTAGCAACATTGAATGGTTGTGACTGGCCCGTACCGTAACAACGGAAAAGCTGGCAAAAACAACCCCTAAAAGTTGGAATTTCGATAAAAGGTTATTCATCTTTTTTACTTATAATATCACGTAGAATCACCTCCCGAAGTTAATGCACTTTTCCCCCGGACATCCTGTATATTCAGAATCTTAACGACGTAAGTAAAGAAGTCGTGTATACAAATTGCGACTCGCGACCCCTGTATTGGACGTACCTACTATCGAATTTGCCCTATTAAAGAAAAGAAGAAAAATAATGTGGGAATCTTGACGAGGTAAGTGAAGAAAGCTTGTGAACAGATATGCGCCCGCGGCACGGCGTACTGAACGGATGTACGGTCGAATTCACCATGTCACGCCTGGAGATTCGACCTTTTCGCCGGGTTTATTTTAATTAATTCTGAAGACCGTGTTACTAATATTTAAGATGTTTCTAAATGAATACCTCCCGAAGTTATTAATTCATCGTCTAGACAAATAAAATCTGTTGCTCACCTTAGTTGTACAACGCATTACAATTTTTAAAAGCGTTGTACGTAAAAAAAGATGGCAAAGTACTGTTTTTATTCATCTAAAATATAAATAATTCGCATCCCTTGTGAGGTATGGAAATTAAAATGATAATTCAATTACGAATTCGCCGAAATAAATTAAAATGTGAGCCTCGGGCAAGCCCCCGATAAATGTGGTTATGTCTCGCCTTATAGTGATGATGTAGCAGCTTTTAATTGTTTTTTTTTTATCTGCATCGATATGAGAAGATGTTGATAATAAATATCCTAAATATCCTGGTCGTGCTCCAATTTCGACGGAGTTCTAATGATTCTCATTCATCAATAAATAATCAATAGTTTTCACAATAATTAGTAATAATTCGTCTCAATACTAATACGTTTATTGTTTGACAGGTGAATTAAGAATAATAAAAAAAAGAATTTTAGGTCAATGGGTTTATTTTGACTTTGAAAAATATTTATGAATGTTGTGCAAGTAAAGAATAAAGAATAACGTAAGACGTGCCTTGTGGGCGTGTTTCATGATCAAATTATGGGCCCAATTTCAGCCTATATTTCCATACAAAGCTGTGCTTCAATGAATATGAAAATCAAAAGGGATAGCTATCGCCACAATTTCAGTAAAGTATAAGAGAGACAAACCGCTCAAGTAAGTGGCACCTTTGTTTTTATTCAAATTAGTACGGAAGGCACTTCTAGTGTTTTATTCTTTACTAGCTGACCCGGCCACGCGTTGCTGTGACTAAAAAAACACAACGTCATCTACTGGATGGTTATCCAACCTTTATAACCACCGCCGTCTTTGAGTTTATCGCGAAGAGACAGAGAGATGCCGCGGAGGACTTTAATTTATAATATCGTAGAGATGGTGTGAAAGATTATAATAATGTGCATTAAATGCTTGAGGTAACTAACGTATTTAAGTTAATAAGGATTAATACTGTATCCGTCTAAATAACTTTTCAATTACCGCAATATACGTGACTATTTTTTTAGAAGATAGAATGGGTATAGTAAGCTATCCGTAAAAGATAGATATATGCCTTCGCAGACTTTTTTGTAGATCTATAAAAGAGGAATATCCCACCACGCATTGTTTTGTTGTATCCCAAAAGGATTAGGCAGCGTTTTTGATGAAAGCTACCAGGCGGCTTAACTTTTTCCGACACTTCTAACAATTATCGTTATGTTTCAACCAATTTATACAAATCCTTGACAAATTACATACTTAAACCTTCCTCACGAAACACTCTATATATTAGTGAAAACCGCATGAAAATCCGTTCAGTAGTTTTCGAGTTTATCGCGAACAAACAGACAGACAGACGACGCGGGGGATTTTAATTTAGAATATGTAGAGATTCTATGCATGAAAGGATTGCTAAGTGTAGACTGAAATCATAAATTGAATATAATTCCTTAATAAGGTCACGAATAATAGCAAGATGATAGTGAATAATTGTTATGAATTTTTCTAGCAAACATTATGTACTACAATTTCTTCAAAACAAAATTAAATTTAAAACTTTACTATCTAAAAGGTATTGAAATTCAATAGCCTCATTAATTTTCCGATCTGTACTAGTTTTTCATATTTGCCTAGCTTTGAACAACAATGAATCAAAAACAATGTTTACACTAGTGTTATTGACTACTGGCAGTCAAGTAAATATTTCAGAGAGGCAAAAAAAAAGTATTTTTTCGACCGTGACAGGACTCGAACCTGCAATCTTCGGATTCGAAGTCCGACGCCTTATCCATTAGGCCACACGGTCTTATGAAGATGTTCACATAATAGTTTATAAAACCTAACGTTAATCATCATCATCATCATTACATAGTATAAAACGAAGTCGCTCAAAATGTATGTGCGCATAGATCTTTTAAACTACGCAACGGATATTCATGCGGCTTTCACCAATAGATAGAGTGATTCAAAGGGAACGTTTATATGTATAATACATGCTTATTGTAGTAGATAAAAGCCAATAAATTCAAATAGTCAATTAAGGCAGCGGGCAGCGGGCAGTTAGCGCAAGCGGGTGGTGTGGATTTTATAAAGGTTGGGTAATGGCGTTGTGTTTCGTTAGCCACAGCAACGTGTGGCCGGGTTTGCTAGTATTATATATTTGCGAGGAGAAATTTAAATCTACTTTGCGTCGTAATCAATGTAATCTTAATGGGTATTGTAATGATTGCCACTATATTATTGTGAATACATAAATTCAAGACTTTGTTTTTTAATGTTACATTTTTTTTTACATTAACTCCACAAAGGAGGCTCTGAGGAAAATAATTTCCCTCAGGGCCTATGTCATATGGGATGCTGTGTGGAGGGTTTTTTGAGGAGAGGAAGGAATGAACATTGGTCTTGAAGAGACCCATGTTGAGGAAGGAGGAAACACAGAGGCTGGCAAATCGTTCCACAGCCGAGCTGTTGAACACAAGAACGAGTCGAAGAAACCACCCGTTCTCATGTGATTAATGTCAACCATGTACAAATGTTGGGCACGCGTTTGGCTTGTTTCCCGACTATGCACCGGTGCCGAAAGGATCAATGACGCTAGTTCCTCGAAGCATCTTCCATTGTAATACCGGTAGAACAAGGATAGCATTCCCACCTAACGCCTGTACTCTAAATATTGCAATCCGTCTGTTAAGATGGGAGAATCTTTTAAGCGGACCGCCCGTTTTTGCACAGAGTCGAGGGTATTTTTCAGGTATTTTTGATCTCCAGATCAGAGGTGGCTGCCAAATTCAACCGTGGGGCGCACTTGTGATTTGTACAGGGTTAGCAGTTGTGTACTATTAAAGTATCTGGAAGCCCTGTACAGTACGCCCATTACATGATTAAATTTAGAGGTTCACAAGTGGGTGCAGTTCACAATGTGAAAATGGCAAATGGTAAAAATGCATTCAAATTGATTTTTTATTTATTTATTATACGCGTGTTGACTTCTGTTGCAGAGTGGTTAGAAGTTTCATTGCGCAGCATAAAAAACTATGTAATTTGACCTTTTTTGCGCGGTTGAAACTACGAGTACATACTTGTAGAACCACACCATCGGAAGGTGCAATTATAAGGGCGTATATAAGAGGAGAACCTCCTCCCCCCCCCATTGGCTTCAATATTGCATAGAAAAAAATAGTTCTCGTATATTACATTCCTGGAGTAAACAACAATATTATTTTCAACATTTATTTTATCATTGTGATGTAAAAAAATTGTCATGGTAAGTATAGGTCCCAAAAAACTTTCTGATGAATTTTCCAACCCCCATCCTCTCCCTTTCTCACTTTCCCCCCAGGATCGAACCCTCCTCCACTTAAAGTCGAACCAAACCTGTAACGTTTCATAAAATTTCAGAGAAAAAAATAATTTTTTAGTAGTAATAGCATTCGCTAATATAATATATATTTTTTGTTTTTTTAGCACAATTGAGTGACTTGTGTGATGTCAAGTCTGCCTTATAAAAAATAACTTTTTTATAAAATAGTACACCAAAAAAAGGAACGACTAAAAAGTTTGCACAGCGTTATAACATTTAACAGCCTGTTCTCTGAGTTTTGTGGAATCTTACAAACTCCAATAATTAAAATATAAAATGGTATGTGTATAGGGCAGCTTTGTGTTATTTCACTTCAATCGCGCCTAACTTAGGTCACCCATCTGCCGTAGGTCACCCCAAGTGGTTCACAACATTTCATGACTTAGCAGGGATGTCCGGGTTCATGGGGTGAGGTTTGTTTGGATCTTGGTGGCGGATGCGTCCGTCCACCAAATGCGTGGCAGGCCGGGCCGGGCGAGACTGGTGAAGGGAGACCTTTTGACCTCTCCAGCAGGACAGATGCATACGTTCATTTCCTGGACACACTGACCCCCAGATTCCTACCTACGCCTCACACCATTTTCCTTACCAACTTGCTCTCCTAAAAACACCCTCTACACGGCATCCTCAAAGATGACATAGGCCGTGAGTGGAATCATTTTCCTCAGGGGCTCCTGTGTAGAGCTAATGTAAGAAAAGAAACATTAAAATTAACTTCAAAGTAATGCTGTAGTGTTCCAAACGAGTCCTTACAAAATATTGATCAAATAATATGAAACAAAGAATATACAGTATATACAAAGCAATGCCAAGAGATCACCTCAAGAAGTGGACCCCACAGAACACTCGGAATCTCCTTCGGTTTGGAACGGCGCTGATACCAAACCACGTCCATTGCCCATACCTAGTCTGCAAGAACGGCAGGTAGGTTCTACAGAAACCGCAGCTCGTACATTGTGTTTAATGAGTGCGTATTAGACCGCTCTGCGCTTACGTTTTTTTTCTGCAAGATTAACTTTTAGTGAATCCAGTAGTTAGTTTTCTTATTAGCCTTGTATTACACTTCAAAGAAAGCGCTTCAGTGAACAATAATTCATAAAGCGGGCTCCGCAATATTACTTCAAAGTTCCCATTAGCAATCTACTCTGGGGATTCAGTTTTCGCGTATCGCAAGATAATAAAATGCTTAACCAATCTATGAAATTTACAACTTTAGTGCTTTTATGAACAAGTATGTTCTCAAATTATTAACGCAGTTTAGAAAACATGCATTTGAAAGACTTTTATACGCTCGTAAATAGAGTGCTGGATCCTATTTTAGATTATTGGGCGTCTACTTCAGAAATTAATGTTTTTCTATCACAGTTCTGAAAAAAAATTATGGTATCAATTTTAACTACCATATTAAACGTGAAATATTAAGTTATGATTATTAACGATTCAATTGAAATGTTGAGATTATACCAACTATTCTTAGAGATCTACATCTAAAAATCTAAACGGATCCCATATGACCTCCACGACAGGGCGGAAAGTTTTATGTTTTGAATCGGGACGCATCGGGTTCAAAACCAAGAGAGGATCTTGTTTTTAATTAATAGGAAGCCACAAGCCAAAAATATACGTATTCTTATTGTGCCTTATATCGCCACGAAAATAGACAAAAGGTACAAATTGGCATATAAGCCATAGCTTTGCAAACGGAGTCTAGAAGTCAGCGAAAGTGATTTTTATGTATTTTGTAAGAATTATTAAAAGATAATTTTTGACATAAAATGATATTTGTTAAAGTTGTTTTTTACTCGTATATGCGTTGATAAATTTCTAATGAAAAACACATATCTTAGTAATTAACGCTTAAATTTTTTATGTAAGTAATTAAGGCTCTGCAACCGGGCCCGAAAAGAAGAAGATGGAGAGATACGAAATTACGAATGTTAGAGGAGAGCGCTAACATTTACAGCAACAAAATCGATGCGAAAATTGCGAAAATGTTTAATAAAACACGACTCGTTTAAAATAGAGCAAAAATCTTGCGAGCATTATCTTAAACAGCATTTAAAGAAGCACTGTGAATTTTTTCATACGTATAACTTGTAAAATAACTGAAACAAACGTGTTAATAATAATTTTTGGAGCATACTTTGCGATTTTTTTTCTATCGAGGGAGTTTTATATAATTTGCGTTTCGGCGCGGGCAAAGTCTTGATATTATCTTCAAGAATAACATATATTTTTTTAAGACCTTTAAAACTTACCGTGTTTAAGGGAAATATGTAATAAATCGGTACAAATCCGGGTTGCGGGCCCTTAACAATTTTATTTTTTCTAGTCGATGAAAACGGTAGGAAAAACTTAAATTTATCCGAAGGATATTATTTTGAATTTATAATGTACACCAATTGATTTAGCATTAATCTTTGCCTTTATTGGTTTTTCGCATTTTTTATTTTTGTGGAGAGATGTACCAAGAGGAAGGTAGAGATGTATCTAGCTATTCAAATCTGGTCACCAAACACGGCTAAAGTCATTTCAAGCAACGTATCAACCCTGAATGGCGGTCTTAAACCAGGGCAATTATGATAGTATCTTCCGCTCTGGAATATGTCAAATCAAATAAAATTTTCTTGCCCACGCCGGTAATTGAACCCTCGAACTTCGGAATGGTAGTCGAGAGCTTTACCCTCGACCACGGAGACCTTTAAGTAAGAATTTACTTCCAAATATTTTCAATTTACTACATTCATGATTCTTGATACAGCGTAGAACTCAGTTGAACTCAGTTCGTAAAATCGGAACTTCCGACGGGTTTGATATCATCAAATAAGCATGTTAACACGTCAAGCGCATTTGAGATTCATAGAGGCCAACCAAACGCAATATTCTTCCCAATAGTGCTTCTCCGGATCTTAATCCAAAAATGTTTCTCTTTACTTAGCTTGCCATTATCACTTGAGATTTACCTAAGTGGTCCTACTACTGAGAGCCTCGTTGTAACCTCTCCTTCTGTCAGTTTATTCATTTTTCTAAAATAAATAATCCTACATTATTTCAGTATTCATTAAATTATGAAAACTTAAATTAAGTCAGTGAAATTTTTTAACTAGGCATTATATTCGATAGTAAACTCACCTTTGTTTGTCATATTAATAATATTATCAACAATGCCCTAAAGACTCTTGGCTTTGTTTTGAGAGCTGCAAAAGATTTTAATAATTTAGGCACATTTATCATGTTATATACCCTTGTCAGAAGCCAACTCGAGTATAACTTTACGTTATGGTCTCCCTTTTTCAATATTCATTCAGACAACGTTTAAAAGATTCAAAGTAAATTTCTAAGGTTTATAAACTATAAATTGGATATTCCTATACAAAACTTTGATTACAATTACCTCCTGGATAAAATGTTTCTATTGAAACTATCAGAAAGAAGAATAAGCACAGATTTAATACTATTACATAAAATACTGCGAAACAAAATTGACTGTCCTAAACTATTTCAATTTATCAATATCCATGTTCACAAAAAATCATGCCGACATTTATAACCCTTTTACTTCAATAACACCAGAACACTAGCTTATCAAAATTCTCCGATTCACTTCACGGTCTCGGAAATAAATATTCTGATCTGGGTGATATATTTCATCTTAAACCCTTCAAAAATTTGGCATTTTTTTCGGATGGTCAAAATATTTTCGCTTTACAATAAAATGCAAATATTTGGAATATTTCTAAACACATTCAAGAACCAAAAACTGTTTTAGAAAGGTGATGAAATACGCTTTCAAATTATAGAATTCGAAAAAAGTTGTTTTTTTAAATTATAAAATTTTTGCATACAAACATAACAAAGTTTTCAAAATGGCTCACCTTATGTTTTTTCTAGCTAAAGTTACTGATAATAAAAAGAAATAAAAACACATATATATTTTATCAGACAAATGTATAACAAACACATATTGTAACCTCACTTTTTTGTCGCTCTATGAAAAATAATTTATAAAAAATTCCCGAAGTTTCAAATTCTTTTTTCAATTTGCGATTAAAAACTTTACGTACATAAAATTGTACATTTTACTTTTTTGGTGGCTATTTTTTAGATTGTAATATAAAGCATGATGTTTTTCCTTTCTAACACCGATTAGAACATATTTCTAACTATGATAGTAAGGGAGTTACGGCATCTTATGTGAGACCTATGTGCGTTGGGACAAATATGGTCTCCTGTGATTAAACGGGTTAAAACTAATCAGTATAAATGATGTATATTCTATCACTTTTATTCTTCTAGACACGAATAGACCTATGTACCTACCAAATAACTTCTATGCTTCTACTATTTTATTTTGTAGAATCTTTTAAATTCAATTATATGTGTGAGGATTCTAAGTTTCTGTTCACATTTTTATCTGTGTATTTTGTTTTGTGTTTTGTTGCAACATTTTTTATCATCAACTTTATATTTTTCTTTGTTGTTTAAATTTTTAAGTATTTACTGATACAAATAGTTTGTAAGAAAAGTCCTCTAAGGCGTGTAATAAATAAATAAATAAATAAATAAAATAAATAAAAAAAGATGCAGAAGTTCCAATGGATCTATCAGCGAGTCAATTATAAGATAATTAAAATTTTCTAAAGGTAGTTAATAAAATAACATATCCTAACAAGTAAATTACACTTAAAGAAGTCTCTCCATTAAAAACATTTCCTGTTGTAAGCCGGGTAGTTTTATAAAAGATGGAATGAATGAGCTAAATCCATTTGCACATAAAAATAATGAGTGATGTAAGGCTGCTCTTTGGTCGGATGGTAAACCGTCTCACCCGTATATGGCTACCCGTCTTTGCTGTGCATACAAAAAACAACAAAATGAAATATTGTAATCACTCTACAATCATAAATGCCAAATCACTGGTAATCAAATAGCATCTGTGTTTATAGAAATGTGGAGAATATACTACGAGTATCCTATCATTAAGCAATCATTGAAAAAAGTATTATCTATTTTATTATAGTTTAATGGCCTTTTCCCCTGCGATCAAATTCTTGTACGGATTGCGTATTTTATGGGTACCACACAAGGGTGGGTACCTAATGCTCCAAACCGTCTGGAATCAGTGAGACTATGGGATACCCATTTAAGGAATATTGTGAGGCTTAAAGTAGTGTGGAGGGGAAGTGTGTACATATATCGATCGATCAGTTGATTATTTACACGTGTTTTTGTTTTACATATTAAATATGCGTAACGGTCCGGTAAATAAGTATGACATTTTGAAATATCCTACAAGTGACCCAGAAAACATGAAAAGTTTGTTTAATTAATTTTTAATTCACTTCAAGTTTTTCTGCAATAAGTATATTTGATTTGGTGGTGTTCATGATAAATTTGAGAATTGTCCCGGTAGATTGCATACTCAAATCAAATTTCGATTTTTCAGATATGACAGACTAATCAACTGAACGATCGATATATTTATAATATATCAATCCTATGTAGTTTTCCCAGAAAAGATACTTATATTTAGAGAAATATATTTTTTTCTCTCTACTGTTAAGAAAATAATAATTTAATGAAGACGTAAAAAAACATTCTGTAGATTTATTCTTCGATTAATTATTCCATTTATTTTCCAGCCGAATGCTTAAGCATTCTTCACGATAAAATAAATAAGGTACTGTGACTTTTTAAAATTAGAATTAAAACGCCTTTTGGCCAATAAAATAAACATATTTGCAAGCGACCGAATAAAATATATTATTTCAGAATTAGATGCATTTTTTAAGGTTCAAAGTACCATAAAATCAAGGCAAGTGCGGTGAGCTACTGCAAACACACATTGGATTTGTTGGCACTCTAGAGGTTAAAAGTAGTTTAATTATATCATTCCAGCAAAAACATTTCTATTGACCAACAAAACAAACTTTCATTGCTTTTTCTAACATAAGAATCTCGAGATCATCTAAATGTCCGCGTAGTACTTATGTAGTAAAAACAGAAGAGGTTTGCCAGCTTCTAAAGCACTGTAATCACTTTAATAATTATGTACGACTTGATTGATATGATAGATGATTCTCGATTAAGTAATTTACTCAAGAGGTCTTCTGATAGACCAGAGAGAAATGTACATTGATCTGGCGCCTAGGTTTTTGCACTTGCGAATTTTATATAAATATTAATAACCATCGATGAAATTCATAGATGACTTGATAAATAAGCATCAAGTTTGTGTGGCATATACAAGTATGTCATACGTTCGTCAATATTATCGAGAATTGGGAATGGATTATGAACAAGGTACTCTATGTTGCCATTTAGATTATTTCATAGATTTGAAACTTTCCATTTACGCAAATATGAATGGTGCCCATAACATTAACATTATTATTTGATTGACATTTTGTATTTTTTGAGGCAGGCTTTGAGAGATATTTTTTTCTCTTATATTTTAGGTTATTTGATCGTGGGAAACATAACGTTTTTTTTAATTGAGAGCATTCACACTGTGGTTTGACACTGTTGTAGGGAATTGAAATATATCAACCGTTAAAATTTTAAATTCTGTGTGGGCGTAGCGGTTTCGTGTTTAACGAAATATTAACGAAAATTATAGTACAAGAAATGGCTTTAGCCGTGATCTGAATAGACAGTTACTTCCCAATCTTCCTCCTGTCATCTCCCTTCCTTCCGCTTCTCAAAACTCCGAATTTAGTAATGCTTCCAACGGCCCCGGACATCTTGTGTGGAATTCACATAAAAAATATAACTATCTATTACTTCTTCAATCTTTGCAAAATATTACAATATTAAAATATTTAATTCCCACGCTTAATGGTATGATTTAAAAAAAAAAATTACTTTATTATTTATGTGTTCAAACGACGGGAAAGGTAATCAGAAAAATTTCAACCACTTTCAAATTTCTTTTTTCATAAAAAATCATGTTTTTTAGGATAATATAATAATATTGTTGCAAAAAAAGTTATAAAATATAAGATATTGTTGGTTTTCAAAAATTGAAGTATTTTAACGAGCACATTCAAAAAAATGATTTTGGATATTAATGTGTATCTGTGACATTCGACAAATCACGGAAAAAAGTTATGAATTGATTTTTTAAAATTATACATAGATTTCGTATACCTACATTTTTTTACAATCCTAGGTTTTTTCTGCAATATTGCAAACTTCATATTTTGAATCCAAAAAAATTCGTTGACTACATTGTCATTATTATCATTATCACAAAATTAATTTAAGGTTATAAAAGTTAAAATAGTTTTCTTTTTTGACAAATTTCATAATAATTCTCAGTATCTTTTTCAATTTATTATATAATTCAAGCATGTTTTAGCGTACGGCATAAGTACGATATTAGTTGATATTTTATTCGCTCGGGAGCTTATTTTTATGACAATAAAGACTGCCAAATTTTATAATTTAAATGGACAGCCATCACACAAGTTTTCGAACTGCATAATAATAACACGGAGGATCGGCGAAAATGCCATGCGGCCCTGTATTAACATACTTTGGTTAAGAGGGTATAACCAGAGAAAACCGGAAATATGCCATTTTTAAATCAAATTGTAGACGTATTGACACCTTTCCACAAAAAATTATAAATTGATTTCGAAAGATTGTTCTTTTATCTAGTAAACGCATGTTTTAAATTTTGAGAAAAAATGTATATTTTTAGTATAATAAGGTGATACAATAGTTCGTTGGCACATTTGTTAAATTTTCTAACTAAAAATCTTATTTTACAAGACATATTTCATATCATATAATCATACATTATTGTAAATCAATACTTTATCTAATGAACGCATGTTTCAAAATTTTAATTTTAGTTCAAATAAAATCATTAAAAAATATATGTATATATATATATCTTCACTTATTTATGACGAAAATTTCTTTATTTTGTCTATCTATTTACGGTCTTACAAATTAATATATTTCATATTTTTACTTATGATAAAAAAATTATTACAAAAAGTATATATTTTTAATATTTTTATCAACACGCCTTTCAGCATTTTTGGATGACTAAAGTAAATTAAATTAAAGCAAATTTGGAATGAAATAAAATCGGTATTGAGTTATAATTTTTAAAAGCTGGTACGGAGAAAAATTAATCTTTTTCATTGGAACCGCCCTGTACGATCGTAAGAACATCTTTCGACGAAATTTGGATTTTCGGCCGCTGGCTGGTTAAAGGCCCTTAAATGATTTCTTTTTTATTACATCAATGATACTATGTATGAATATTAATTACGCGCCATTTAATGATTTATCATATACCGGCAAATAATATTTAAGATCGTTGAGAAAAGGGTTAAGTTTTACAAAGAAAATCATTTTCTTTTCATTGCACTTAAAAAATAAAATATTAGGAAATCATTATTCCAACTATGGTTGTGTATAAATCAAATAAGCATTAACACTGTAGTTACAAGTTTGTTTCAACAATTTACATCCGTACCATAATTTGTATTTGCAAAATGTTCGTAAGGAACAGTGGAAAGGAACACGTAGCGATTTGCGAGCTGTTGCGTCGTCGGCAATTCGGAACAGAATGGTTCCTCTTATTTCGTACTGGCAGTCGGTGACTAGGTGAAAATATTGTGGGATCGCTATTAGCGTGCAAGGAGCCAATAGGAATGATTCCTCGATTAAAAATAACTGCGCGGTTCGCTGCCCCACAACCATTGCTGAAAGTTCCTACCCAAAATGCGTTACGATTTATTTTATTTCATTTAATACCTACCTTCTACTTTCGTTGGTGTATTGTAAAACATGTTTGTGATAATGTAAGTGCACTTTTCAGGTTTCCAATTCTTCTACGTAATATAAACCCTATTCAAATCGTGATCTCAATATCATAGCATTGCCTTACTATTTATATTATGAAATAAATTAACACCTGTTGGTATCAGCTCATGAATGCTATTGACTGGAGGATGATAATTGAAATGTTGGATGGATATGGCATGGATTGTAGTCAGATGTTACTCCACCCGGCAGGCGGTTCATACGCTCGGCAAATCACCGTAGAATTATATGATTAAAATTATTGAGACTCAAATTAATATAGACACATTTTATATCTTTTAGATACCCTCATATTGTATTCACTTTCAAATTATAGACCTAGAGATTTTATATCGTTTATGGATATATAATCTAATTTTCTATGTTCTAATGAATTGGTCACTTACTATAATATTAGGTCCTTACATATGAATTTGGCGTTTTGTATGGGAGGATCATAAAGTCGATTTTTTTAAATATAAATATTTATTTAATCAAAGCATGTACCATTGCTATCTATGCACTTTTGCCATCTCATGGGTAGTTCATCGATCCCTTTACTAAAAAAAACATTCGGACGGGAATCAATAAAATCTTTGAAGGCGGTTTGGACTGCCCCATCGGAGTATTTTCCCTTGCAAGAAGTTATCCAAATTTCGAAAAAAATGGTAATCCGTTGGGGCAAGGTCCGCAGAGTACGTTGGATGTCCAATTGAAGCTCCTTTAATTTGGTAGCCTTCTGTTGTGCAGTGTGTGGTCATGAAGCAGCAGTGGCCTAGAGCGATTAACCAGCCTCGGTTGTTTAGCAGCTAGCTTTTCCATCATGGTTTGCAGTTGCTGACAATAGACATCTGCCGTAATCGTCTCGCCAGATTTAAGAAAGCTGTAGTGAACGACACAAAAAAAAAGAAAATACAACTGTGTTTTCTTTTGCGGCACCGTCGCCATACACATCATTAATCCTTCGAGCCGTTTCTGCAGCACTGGTGCCACGGTGGAACTCGTACTCGTAAATAACGCGATATTTCAAGTTTTCCATTTCGTCACTAAGTGACGCAAAGAAAAAAAAACAACTAAGGAAAAAAAATAATTATAATTTTCGAAACACAAATACATGAGTAAATAGCTGTATAAATTTGAATTTGGAATTCCTAACCAAAGAGAAGATATTTCAGATCAAAGTTGCCAGTACGGCAAAACGCCAATTTCATATGTAAGGACCTATTATTATGAAAGACAACTTTTAGATAATCTTAAACCTAGTTGGTTAATTTTTTTTACACTAACTCCACATAAAGGCCCTGAATAAAATAATTCCATTCATGACCTGTGGCATCTTTTGGTATGCCCTGTGGAGAGCCTTTTTAAGGAAATGATGGAGAGGAAGTTCTGGGAAGGAAAGGGGTCTTGGGGTCAGTGTGCCCAGGACGAATCCATCACTCCCACTGCGCTGCAAGGCGATGTTCCGGGTGAGTCATGTTGGAGTGGAAAAAGGTCCCCATTAACCACTCTCTCCTGATGCAGTTGGTAGGCTGATACAATCGCCGCCAAATCCTCTCCTGCCATGCAGTTGGTAGGCTGATACAATCGCCGCCAAGACCAGGACAAACCACACCCCATGAACCTGGCCCCAACTCTAAGTCACCAAATGCAGCGTACCACTTGAGGTGACGTATGGCAGAGGTGTTGATTATCCAATAAATGGTTCCCGGGGCTGCAGTAAAATCTAATGTAAACAAAACAACATTTTTCATTACAAATCCCCTTTAAAAATAATAAAAATAATAATGAAATTATTCAATAACGAATCTGATTCGAAAATATTCTTCTCTCATTGGGCAGTTCTCAGGAATATAATATGGTCAGCTACTTGGAGATACCTGGATATTCGGATCTAGCTATCTAAAACATTGAAAAGCCATTACGATTCCTTTATTGTAATCTGCTCGTAGGTAAAACTTCTTAGCTGTTAATTAGAATAATTATTCAGCGGATAACAATACGATATTAAATTAACGCTATCGACATATTTGTAAAGGTTAAATATCTCTGATTGTAGTTGGTAAGATTGCAGATATATTATTACAATTACTTTTCCCATACTAAGAAATATTCATCGCGTAAGGGACCTCCGGATATGGGGTACTTGTAAAATAACTAGCATTAAGAGAAACGACTGTTTGCCGACCAAAATATATCTGTTTACCTTTTTTGTAAAATATTGTTTGCATGTAAAAAATCTCTGATTCTTCATAGACTATCTGATTAACGGCATGCATTGCAATACCAATTTCAAAGAAATAAATTGTTTCTCCCTGCATGTCCTTTCCCGTGCGTCCCCGTCTCCTCCCGCTTCCCCTTCCTCTCCCGCGTTCCCCTTCCACCTTCCCCGCCTTCGCACTCTTTTCTCCCTCTCCCCCGTCCCACCAACCCCCTCCCGCGTTCCATATATTCAGTCCCAGTAAATTCAGTTTTCAAACAGCTCGCGTGCCACCTATTACAATTTTTTTTTTCATTATTATTTTTTCATTAATTTGAAAACTATATGAATACATTACAAATATTAATTTTTGTATATTATAAGAACAATCAATCAAATTTGGTACCTAAAATAGGTATCTACCTGTTTAAAATATCTATAATTCTTGATTTGATGTAAATATAAAGTATAAGGCGAGTGGGTACTTCAAATAAATTCATTTATTGAAAGATTTCAAAAATTGAATTTTGATTTAACAATCATTGTTTTGCAAAATATCATTCTCAAATTTTGACATTTTTGACCGTTTTTAGAGTTTTTGTAATAATAAAAAAAAAATCAGATGTATTGTCGTGTAGGGTAATCATTCAGAAACCTTCGCGGGGGCTTAAAGAAGGTATTTTGAATGTTTTAAATATTTCCTATACTTAATATAGCACGTCCGGCGTAGTTCAGCGGTAAGGCTCTTGACTCGCACACCGAAGGTCGTGGGATCGAATCCCGGCGTGGCAAATAAACTTTATTTTTATTAATTTGTGTTATTTCACAATTTATTAATTAAAAATAATATATAGTATATTTGCGGCACGTTCCAGAGTGGAAGTTACTCTCAGTATCGCCTTGGAGTAAGACCACCGTTCAGAATTGAAACGTTGCTTGAAATGGATTTAGTCGTATTTGGTGATCAGATCTAAATAGTCTTCCCCACCTTCTTCTTCCCTATATCCTTCTCCTTCCACTACCTTAAGCCTTAAAACATACCCCAATTGGGGAAGCCATAGTCCCACTGGCTCCAGACAGGAGCAATTGGGACTCTTGTGCGGTATTCATGTAAAAAAAATAGCAATACATAGACATCTCATATACTCATATACCCACTCATATAAATACAAATACCCAACCCAGCATATTTTGATTATACTATTACAATTAATTCTTGCATACAAATAAATAGGAGATATTGCGTAAGGGACCACCTGGGAATGATTACCATTAGAATAACTTGTGCATTACCAGAAACTAAAGTGTTTGCTGACAAAAATCTGAACCCGTTTTGTGTTTACACGTCAGTTTTGAAAACTAGTAAACATTGTGAAATCAAAACTCGAGGCAAGTGACAGGTGAAACTTTAATTCGTGGAAGAAAGAGCTTTCGTTTTTTAAAAGGTGTTTGTCGTTCACAAGATTTTTAAATATCATTATTACATAGTATAAAATGAAGTCGCTCAAAATGTAGAGTGATTGAAGAGGTATGTTTATATGTATAATACATGTAAATTATATTAGAGAAAAGCCGAGAAATTCAAAGAAAACATTTTTTTTTATTGGTGCCCTTTTTTACTCATTTAAAGTACGCTCTAGCGTGTTTAAATCGCACTTTATGGAACGCGCGTTTTTTAAAGTTACCATGGCAACATCAACAAATCAACAAAATGTGAAGTCTAAATGTCAACTTTTAACTATAAATCTGACAGGAATATTTTAAACGTACAAGCACAACTCGTTCATCTACATCTACTACGTTTTGCTCCTCCATCCATGTTATGAACCTTTCATATTCTTTTTTATAAACGTCTTTGGATTTTTCAGGTATTAACCGCGATTCTGCTTTGGTATTTAAATTATCAATGTTAGAACTCATTTTACAACACACAATAACTAGTAAAAACTGTGATGTCAACTATTAATCTTATGTGACAGATTGCAAATTAATGTTTGTGTTTTTCATTTCCATGACAACAAGATATTGTGATGTCACATCACGAATTCATTAATAGTTCTTATTTCCAAATTTTTAATAATAATATCAATATTTATGTTTTCAAAGTGTACCAATAAAAAAAATAGCGTAAAGTATTCGGGGATAACTGGTCTTTAAAACACTTATATTTTAATATACTATTTGTTCGATTTAAAACGGCTGGCGGGCCGTACATATAGTCACTTGGAAGAAATTGGAAAATAGTAGAGTAGTAGTAGAGTAGGTATTTGATTTTCCCTTTTCAAATATCCAGTGTTGCATTGCAAGCATTGTATAATTAGTATTGTATAAATATCCAGTGTTGCATTGCAAGCATTGTATAATTAGTATTGTATAAATATCCAGTGTTGCATTGCAAGCATTGTATAATTAGTTGACGATCGCTAACTATATTATTATATAAATAAATAATAATAATATAGTTGATTCAAGAGGAAGGTTTATATCTATAATACATGCTTATTATAGTAGAGAAAAGCCGAGAAATTCAAATATTCAATTCAGGCAGCGGGCAGCTGGCAAGCGGGTGGTGTGGATTTTATAAAGGTTGGGTAATAGCGTTGTGTTTCGTTAGCCACAGCAACGTGTGTGCACAGCTAGTTCAGAATAAATTATTGCTTTAAGAAGGTTAGGAGAAATAAACGAATAAAATTATAAAAATGTTATAAAAACTTAGGTAACATATTATATCCTCTTTTCTGATAAGATATACATGACCAAAAACGACCTTTAATTTGTATTTCGTAAAATATATTTGTATACGTGTAACTGATATTTTTTTTTTATATTACAATGAAAAAAATAATTTTAAAAAAAATTCTCAATATTTAATTATTTTGTTTTTAAAATTTTGTAAATACAGATTTTATTATTATTTTTTTAATTTTTCACAAAATCTCAACATATTATAATTTAAAGTCCTCCGAAGCGTCTGTCTGTCGCGTGATAAACTCAAAAACGAATGAACGGATTTTCATGTGGTTTTCACCAATAGATAGAGTGACTCATGAGGAAGGTTTAGGTATATAATTTGTTAAGGTTTTGTGTAAATTGATTGAAATATAAAGGAGAATGTCTGTATGTGGTGAACGAGCGGGCTGGCAAGCGGGTGGGCGCGGGCGGTGTGGATTTGATTCGTATGCAAATTAACAGATGGAGGTAGTTATAAAGGTTGGGTAACCATCCAGTAGATGGCGTTGTGTTTCGTTAGCCATAGCAACCCGTGTCCGGGTCAGCTAGTAATGTATATGTGAGTAAATTTTAACTCCCTTAAAAACATAAGGATACTCGCGAACTGGCGATGCCTTATGCATACTTTTGTTTTATACTAGCTGACCCGACAAACGTTGTTCTACCATATAAATTATTTCTTATGAATATTTTGGTTGTTAAATAAAAAAATAACAAACGTATTGTAAGTGTGTGGGGATGGGATCTATGACGGAAAGATGAATGGAGCGTTGTAGACGATGACCGCCGATAAAAGCAAAAAAAAACACCAACTTAAGTAGGAAAATGAAATTTAAAAAAAATCAAAATAAATTTAGAAGAGCAATTGAGTGAATGATAATTTTTGTCAGTCCGTCAGCCAACATAAATAATTGTTTGCCCACGCGAGAACATGATGCCGAATGAAATATCAAAATGACGCGACACTTCTCGTGACGCTTGTGGTTAAATAAGTAAAAATGTAATTTTCTTTTTATTGGAATAAATAAAATAAAATTAAATTAATGTCTTGTGCATGTATGAATGAAAGTTCGATGAGGCGGACGTAGCGCCATCTGTCATTCAACAATATAAATAATTTCGTTCTGTTTGAAATACGAAAAAACGGTTAAATTTGTTCATACAAAACACTAAAATCGCGATTAAAAATGGGAAGGTGGAGGTGGGAAGGTTAAAATTTGGGGTTAAAGGTATTTTTTGATGCAAAATAAAAAAAAAATACTAAAAAAAAAATTGTAAAAAAATAGTTTTTTTTCTGGATAGGGACACCCTAATCACCTAGCGGTATGAATATACGTTTACCCTTAAGGTTAAACGTCACGTACGTTATAATCTACGCATTCACAGATGGCGCCAATTAAATTATTTTAGGTTTTTAACACTTTTTGCAAGTTGCGCTTTAAAATATTAAGGTAAATTAATTGTTTGCGCCCGTACATATTTAATATGAACATAAATAAATAGTTTTGTCCATAAACAAACCCAAAACTTTCAAGAAAGGCTGAAAAATTCTATTTTGTATCGGTGACTCAATCCAATATTGTATTTTTCAGCCTTTCTTGAAGGATTTGGGTTTGTTTATGGACAAAACTATTTATTTATATTCATATTAAATATGTACGGGCGCAAACAATTAATTTACCTTAATATTTTAAAGCGCAACGTGCAAAAAGTATTAAAAACCTAAAATAATTTAATTGGTGCCATCTGTGAATGCGTAGATTATAACATACGTGACGTTTACCCTTAAAACCTACTCTCATATCTACCAAATATACGTTAAAAAATTCATAAAAATCGGTCCAGCCGTTTCGGAGGAGTGCGACCACAAACACCGTGACACAAGATTTTGATATATATGAATTATGCACTTTTTGGTTGAATTATATAATATTTTTTATCGTTTATGTATACAATTGCTTTGATCTGTCTTTTTTGCGGTTTATAAAAAAAATCTATTTTTTAATTAATATCTGTGTACCTGTGCCTGTGACCAGATCTGAATAGCCAGGTTACTTCCCCACCCTCCTTCCCCTCCCCACTACCTTCAGCCTCGCAACATACCACAATTGGGGATGCCTCCACTGGATCCAGGCGGGGTATGACTAGCGTATGTAACCAAAAAATATTAATAAAAATAAATACGGCCTTAAATAAATGATACCTTTAAAAAACATTCATAGGGAATATATCTGAAACTCGATCGAAAATCTGGAAACTGAAAAATCAGAAAAAGATAGTGCCACCTCTGGGACTCGAACCCAGGACCTTCGGCTTTCCTGGGTTCAAGTCCCTGGCCAATTGCCAATTGCCAATATCTTTTTTCTGATTTTTCAGTTACCAGCTTTTCGATTGAGTTTCGCTTATTTGTCTTCATTTAATTAAATATTACAATTTGAGGTTTTACTCAAGTCAAAAATAAAAATAAAAAGTAGTGTTTCTTATATTTTTACTGGATTAACTATAAAACCAAGCTGTAATTACGTAAAAGACTGAAAGAGAATACTGGATTGTAGCATCATGAAATTCGGATGAACAATGAACGCTATATTTTCTGGCAGCAATATTATTTTCAGATTGAGCTTTTGGACTTTGTAAAGAATAATAAGTCAAAATTAAAACTATACGTCATATTATTGTCCACCATTTTTAACCACAAGACATTCTTCGAAAACCTTCAACTATCGAAGCACGTACATATTATTGGCTTCTACTCATATGTCTATGGTAGAAGCCATAGACATATGAATATTAATAGACCTGCCCTAAGCGATAAAAGCATATTATTTCCCCCTCCCCATACCGGTTCCATTGGAACCGGCTGGGATCGGGTATGGCTTCGCGTGAATCTAAAAAATGTGACGTCATCATTCTCCTACGAGCCAGCGTCGATCACTCATCGGTGCATTTTACGAAATAACACGGCAAAAATAGTGGCTTGTGTTTTGAAAACGTGTAAAAATAGAAGTGAAAAAGACAATAAACCCAATTGTCGTATTACATTCCATAGGCAAGCATTATTTTACTTTATTATAAGCTTATTCAGATCACATAATATGGTCGTTTTTGTAACACACACGAGACACATGGCGTGTGCTCGTCGCTGTTTTGTGGGGTAAGTAAATTATGAAACATTTGTAAAATTGTCTTAAGTAAATACGTCAACAAAATATTGGACCATGAAAATAGGCGAACTTTACTTTGCTGTATTTGGATTTTGTAAATTTGTTCATTTCGCGGCTAGCAATTAGCGCTCCCATGTAAAAAGGTCTATTAATTAAAGAGCAGAGTTTACTTTTAAGAACTAAATGGTGATATTATAATGCGAGATGCCCATATACTCTCAGATTGAGTTATTGACGAATCACATATCACCGAATTCATCTTCCCGCTCTGCGCCCCGCTGTAGTTGGTTTCTTCCCCTCACCTTTAAGTTCTGGTCTATTAATATTCATATGTCTATGGCTTCTACTATTATTGGCATTGTAGGAAGGGGTGGTGCGCTTGTTGCATTTATTAAGCCTTTACAAAATGCTCAAAAGCGCATCATTAAAATTATGTACAATCGAAATAAAACATTCCCGACTGAGTTATTATTCAAAGACACAAAAAATCCAATATCCGTAAATTATTTACATTGTGAACAAAGAAATATGTAGATGAAACAATTTAACTTTGTTTGAACCACTTTTATATTTGAGTAAATCCGACCGGTTTCATTCGTTTATCTATAATTGATAACCACAAAGTTATAGCTACATTCAAAAGTAATGAAATTTGTATTTAAAAACAAAAATTGTTTCCTAAAAAATGAAAATAGAATTAGCAAAAGGACTAATAATGTGTTTCAAGTTCCCCAAATCAAAACCAAATTAATGCAAACACATGGCAGTTTTATTGGTCCTCGTACATTTAATCTTCTACCAAAACACATTCAAATGACAGATAAAATATCACTTCACATAAAAAAAAAAAAATTATGGCTAAATGATGCAGATGTTGAAACACTTTTTTTATAAACTCTATGTAAACCTTCATGCTTCACTTTTACAATTCTACTATAACTTCAAGACTAACTTTATTTATTTTCTTGAAACCGTAACAAAAAATCAACCAACTTGTATGTGTCACTTTGTTACTACAATATTTTCAAAGATACATTACCTATATTTTTAAACTTTCACTTTTAAATTTACATTTTTTACTTGTACCGCCAACTTATTGGTGTAATTTAGCACTTTAGTTAGTATTACCCACGCACAGGCAGTGCCTTAGTGGGTTCCCATTATCTACTTTTGTCTTATATATATTTTTTACTTTTTTACATTATTTTTATCTTGTGTTATGTTATATATATATTTAGAAAATGTGTAAAAATTATTTTTGAAATGTATCAAGATATAATGGGAAAAAATAAAGGAAAAAAAAATCTTTTGACCATTGTGATTGCTTACAAAGTTTAAGTACAATATCGAACCTAACCACTGCAAACGCATTGTATTAAGATTGTTTTCACATTCAGGGTTTATGCAAATCAAAGCGCCCTGAATGAGCTGACGTAGATCCCTGTAGCTTGACACCGGATGTGATAAGCCGGATAAAAGCAATGTAGCCATATTGTTAACAATATATCATTCGCATTCGAGCAAGGTGTATATTGTTAATAAATTAACTTTGGTTAATAAACTTATTCTGTACTTAGACAGGATGTCCTGGATAGCGTAGCGGAGGCAGGATGCGATTTGGACGTAATTTGTTTTATGGACTGTACGACTTTATAGTACTTACATTCTTTTGAAGGACAGTGGGAATAAAAATTGCGGATAATAATCATAATATTTATGCAGATCAACGTACGATTTTTATAGATGGGTTGTTCAATTTTTATTATTTTATCTTTTATTCTGTGCATTGTTTATTTATTACAGTTGTTGAGAATTTTTCGACCGCCATGCTAGTGTCCTCATGCATGCCCTTGTCGTGATGGTCGATTTTGTATACAAAGCATAACATGATGTAAAAGAATATATCAAGTATGAAATACAAAAGAATTTAAAAATAATAATATGAAGTACGTTTAGAAAATAAGAATTGTATAATTTAAAAAATTTATAAAATAAAAGTAAGTAAAACTAAGTAAGCAAATAAGAAAATCATATGTTTTATACGTGCGAATTATAGCGACATGGGTACGGGTAGGTACAGCAATTTTTATATAAATTCGTGTTTTAACTCCGGCTAACAATACTCGAGTGAATAATTACTGTCACAATAATGTTCTCAACGTGAACTAGAGCGACTTGGTAATGATATAGTATCAAACAATTTTTGTAATAAAAATAAAAATAATTAATCTTTCTGCTATTATAAATGTTATTTGAATACAAAAACTTTTACTATTGGTGTAGATACAATTTCAGATATCCATTTTTGAATACTGGTTGCAAAGTGAGTAATTGTTCTTGATCTTTCGATGTCGAAGTGTGTTTAGTGCGTTGAATATTTTAGGTGCGATGTGTGAGTATTTTCTCTGTGGAAAGGTGTTTTTTTTTAATTGGAATTATGCATTTTTCATACGTTGAATAACATGTATGTATTTTTTTATTTGTAGAATTTTACAGATATGGATAAGAACTATGTTATTAAAAATAATGTTATATTGAATAATCTTTTTTATTTAAAAATAACATAACAAAATCGTTTATTTAAATGCGTTTTTTAAGAAATGTGTAATTACATACACATAAAATTAGGTATCAACTTTACTAATAACGATGGAATTTCCCTTAGGCAGCTAAATGTGCCGATATCCGAATTGATTATGTTCAATATTAGATTATAATATTTCCTAGTGGAATATTTAAAAACGGTTGGCTTAGGAACTTTATTTTCACTATTTATTTATATAACAAACAAAAAATGCAGTTTCTTTTATTTGAGTTTTCGTTAATTTAGAAAATACATTAGAATTTAAAACTTCAAAGGGCACGAAGTCCAAGAGATTCAAGGCGTTTTAAATTAACGTTCACTTTATGCAAAAAGGGTAAAAACCCCTAAGGCAAAAACCTTTTCTTACTTAGTATACACCGACGCGATATTTGTTTTTAAACAACTATGATAAAACTATTTGTCTTGTCGAGAAGCAATATAAGCACAAGAACGATCCTACGTCCTCCCAGTGAGACACGTCTCTCAAAGACAAATCTCTCTTTCAAATCCCACATATCTGACATTGTCTGCCTCATCAACAAAATGCTTGGATTTATTCTCCGTAATGCGAGATAATTTACTAATGGAATCGCAATACCGAGAACACGTGAAGCACTTGTTCACATCATCCTGGAATATAACTCCATTATTTGGTCACTTATTAAGAAAAAAATGAAAGATTACTATTCCTATACTGATCAAGGCTCCAAAAGGTTCTGAATTTCAAACAACTTAATTCGTATAATAAAGCATTTAACAATTAATAATAAATCGAATAGGATCAATTAATTCACCTGTCTTAATGTATTCAATGACCGCAGGAAGCACTCCATAATTTATTCAGGATTAACATAAAACGCTCTTGCTCTACATTAATACTGGCGTAGGTATAAGATCGCATGTAAAAACCGCAGTGCTCACTCCGCTGAAAGATAAAAAGTCCATGTAGAATCTCCCATGTCGTTGTTAGATCCACGGATACACGAAGCAGCAATGATATTTATCTCGCCTGTGTTCTTACCTCTTATCAATACGTTTACGCACGTCTGGGCATAAATAATAATTGTAGAACACGAAATCCACACAGCCATACATTCATTCTCCTATACTTCTTAACTAACTTACCTACCTACATATTACTCTCTCTAGTTCCATTCTTCGTACATCTATTCTTCCATATATCCATTCTTATGCACGCATAGCCCATCTCGGTTCTGGATGACTGTTGCTGATTTATGCGAGAAGTTGAAGGGAGTGACTCCTGACTTTATAGAGATGTTGAAGGAGGAATTCAGCATCGGAGATGCAGATAGTATGAGAATGACAGGTCTGTAATATCCACTTGGCAAGCATGGTACTGGAACCTTTGTATCTTACGAGTACTTGTGCAGAGTTATATCTTTGATAATGCAGAGGTGAAATATTTCTTTATAGGGGTAGAAATAACATTGGCATTGTAAGAAGAAGAAGACATTGTAAGAAGAAGAAGACACGTTTTGTTATTTTTTGTTTAACTTTAGGTACAGTTTTTGGGTACAGTTTTTTTTAGTACATCGTCTAGGTCTAGGCTATCTACAGGATACATACAGGGTGTTAAGGGACGTACTTAACGTACTTTAACCAGAGATTCCTGACATTATTCTGACCCAATAATGTCAGGAATCACTGGTTAAAGTAAGTCAAGTACGTCCCTTAACACCCTTTATATTATGTCTTTCAGACACGTCCTGAAATTAACAAAATTATGGACAACAATTGTTGTTTTTTTATTCCTTTGGATGTACAGACTTATGGACTAGTTTTAGAAATGGTTGTTCACTTTGTCCAATCTTGCTTTTTATTGGACCAATCAGCATCACGGATTCAGGAATATTATTAAGAAAGTTACAACCTTACCAAGGAAAGATCTAGAACATTTATTTATTAAAAGTATTTATGTGCATGTCATGACATGGTACGGCAGGTATGCCACAATCAAGTATAAAATAATTGAGGTGGGCCATGCTAATAGTCAGAATAATAAAGTAATATATCAGACATAAGATTGAATGTGAATGAAGCAAGAAGTGTACCCAAAGACAGAGCTTTGTAGTGGTTTCTCCTATGTACATACTGACTCATTTTATGTAGATATCCCAGCACAAAGTTACTATTTGCCAACAAAGCTGTAGTCAATTTTTGGAATTTTAGAGATTTGTAGGTACAATTCAAAAACCACTAAAAACAATTTTCATCAATTGAATACGGTCGGCTTATTTCTTCGAGCATAAATTATAACGAAGAAGTGTTAGAAACGTGTGCATTAGAATCAATCGCGTCTCTAATGACTCTGATACAAGTAACTACTATTTTTAGACATACAATTACCAACCAAATTATCGATTGATGCCACAATCGTGCGAGTAACGCGTGAGGGTCTGGTAGCAATAACAGGTAATGTGAACCCGACTAATCGTACCTTCCTAGTATGTGATTTGATAGATTATTAAAGAAATTACCGTCACTTTCCGTTTCGGTTAATGCGTCATTATTCGTTGAAACCGCCCATTTTTACACGGCACATTTTGAAACCACGATTTTTGTTACCTCGTAATATTGAGGATTCGTTATTTTATGATTTGTTAACCGGATTTTACTGACCTTATAATGTCACAGCAATGAAAAATCATCATGCTATTAACAAAAAAAAACTTCAGTTGCTTCGTGGTTAATCATGTTTTTTGTTTTTTTTTATAATTTGAAGTGTTGTTAAAATTTGTTTAATTTTTGAGAAGCGCTGCTATGGGGCTGCCAGGACATCTAGCATGATGATCGATAAAACCTTACATCAATACGATATTGACTAAATTCATCATCTATGGTCAGTTATCAATATTTGCGAGCACGCTCAGCAATAGGCCACTTGCATGGATTTCATAACGACTTGGAAAAAATCGTGTGCATAGATTTTTTTACTAAGATTACGAATATGTTAGTAAAAGTTTCAAAATGTCCCATATCCGAAAATGTTCCTATTGATTTTGTAAAATTCCACCCTGATTTTTTTTTTATATGGCAACACTTTGATTTCAGGCAAATTTTTGAATTTGACATTTAATGTTCACCAGATTTATTGTTTATTCTCTGCGAACTTATCAATTGGTTTGACTTTTTGACAGATGTTATGAAGAGAACCCCGTATATTTTACGATGTCTGTTCGGGTTTTAGAGGTATAATGGTAGTGGTGCTGATTTTAACAAAATCAAAATTTATAATATTCTTGTTATTATTATAATTTACAAATACAAGTATATTACATTGGATTTAGTAATATAAAGTTGAACATTATAATGATTTACGATCAATAAGATGGATCAAAGAAAAAATTTATGAGATGTAATATTTTTGGTATGCCTCGTTATTCTCCTGTGCCTTTTCTTGTGGAAAACTTTTTTTTTTAAATAATTTTCGGCAATGTAATTATCGTTTTTTCCCACCGATAAAATTATGTCCCGTCTTTCAGGTTTGTAAAAAATGATCCGATTTTTCGAAAAATCGCCAGGGTTTAAAATATACGATTAAAAAAAATACAAAATGTCTTAGAACATTTGCCTAAACCGGAATTTTTTTTTAAATGTGATGCAAGTGGCCTATTGGTAAGAGGTGGTCCGACCGACGATTGATAAATTTTAACCCGGCCTATGTACTATTAGATATGTTTCGGTTAACTGTCAATATATGCGTTTATTTGGTTAAAGTCGTTCATTATGCAAAATTACTAGCATATTAATGAACAAAGTTCAACTAACGAAGCTCTTAGAATTGAAAGAGTCGTGTTCGCGATCCATAGTCTTAAATAATTCTTAAAAGATCTTAGAAAATTGAAAGTGGTTGAAATATCACGAAAGACCTCAATAACTAATTAACTCCCGTTAAGTTCCAAAAAGTACATACGGATTTATTAACGTTATTATTAATAACATCGACATTTTCTCCGATTCACTACTCAAATTTAAAAAGAGCATCATATCAATAATATAAATTGTTCAATGAGTATACATACATACATACATACACACATACTCACCCTCACACACACACACACACCCTTGTTTGTCCAATCCCGATTTCGAGGACTTCAACTGGCTACCCGAATTCGAGGTCCTGTTATATTATATAAAGTAGACATGTATTCTACACTTATGCGTATACTCAAGTTAATCGTGATGGTTGCTGACTATTCGGTTTCATCATACACCCGGTAAGCACCTAGAAAACGGTCCTCAAAAAACCGGAATACACACCCGGTAACTGAGGACTTCCCATATCCGAGGCCTGTCCACGTATTCAGGATTACACATACGTAAAATACACGGATCTCGGAAGGTCCTCGTTTTAGTGGCCTGTAGTTTTTGGAGGTCTTGGGTCCTCCAAATAGTGTGGAACGAATTTCTTACACGTATCTTGGAAGCAGGCGCGGCTCGTCCTAGCGTTCACTCGTGCGGTGAACAGTCAACAAAATTATACGCCTCATCGTATTCCTAAATATTTTATTTAAAATATAAATTTGCACAAAACTTAAAAAAAGGTTCAAAATAAAATTGAATTGCCTATCTAAATATATAAATTTGGTAAGAGATCATTACGGCTGACACCCGACAGGCAGTGCACCCCTCCACCTGCGCGCCCGGTGCAACAGCAGATCGGCGATCGTAATACGGAAAGTACCGAAAACTTTCGAACTGTTCCGACGACACGTCTCCAGCGAAATAGTATTCTTACTTAGGGTTTGAACAAGATACCATAATATGTCTCTCGCAAAATGCAACCATTAGTCAACGGTTATTACGTGCGATATTATTGTATTATATTATAAAAAGCTTATGATTGTCAAGGAAGAAGGTGTAGAGTGCGTGAGCAGGGACCTAAGCGATTCCTTCAGAAACTTGTTTAGGGTGCTTAGGGTGTGAACATACTAAAAGTCCTGACGTCTAGGTAGTGAGCTAGGGGGGGAGGGGGGGGGGGAGGTCCCAATTTTCAGGTTTCCGCTTGTATCTCAAAAACGGTGCGTCGCAGAGGAAATAAGCTTATAAAATTCTCTACAACTTTTTTTCTATATGTAATTTTCTAAATCCCGGCCGATTTTTAGTTACACGCTGTACAAATGTGGATATTTTCGGAAAAAATCATTTTACTTCACATTTTAATCACAAATTGTAGCAACGGAGGCATCTTTTTGCCAAATTACTCTGTGTACTAGAAATCCTCCGTCCACAACTATGTTCATCTGAGACAGTAGACCAGTTTTTTGGTAGTTTCAAATAAGCTGTACAGGACCGATTTAGTTGTCTTTCGCATCCCACTTTCATTCAACAGTGCCAAGGGAAATGGGGCCAATTTATACTCAAAAAATTTCTTCAAATCCTCATCTGATCGTTTGCCTATCAGTTTGCTTGACCGTTTGCTTATCCGCTGAAACAGATACGTTGGATCAACTGCAACCTTTTCATCGTGAACTTTTATCGACGAGCTGACGGGAGACATTGGGAATTGACATTATTTCACTGGTTTGTGGGAAGGGAGGATGTGCATCAAACTACTGACTGAGTTAGGAAATGTCTGCTGTATCTCTACTTCGGCGGGCTTGTCCGAGGTCCTTGTGCTGTTCACTTGACGTGAAGAAGACTCCACAAAACTCTTCAAGGGAAGTGCAGATCTCATGAGTTGCGCTCATACCAACTAACCACTTCTTGACTGCATTGTGCGTAACACCTCTGCCTCCTGATATGCCTCCTCGACTTTTGAATGATCGCATCAATGTGGTTTCAATGTGGTTTCAGCTGACCATACGCCTGACTAAAAGCGATCAGAGCATCGCATAATCGTCGTCACGCGTCGGTGTGTCAGTAGTAAGATAAAAACAGCTTTTTCTGAAAATGGGGATATTTTACGAAAAAAAATTAAATTGCTGTAAATATTTACTGGTTGGAGATTTATGTATATATATATACGTATTCTAAAATAAAATTAATTTTTTTACAACTTTTTCAAAATAAATATCTATGTGTGATGAATATTTTAGACGATATGAAGTAATGTTTGATGAAAAATGTGAGGTAAAATGATTGTTTTCAAAAATATCCACATTTGTGGAGCGTGTAACTCAAAAACGGCAGAGATTTAGAAAATTACATAAATTATAAAAGTTGTAGAGAATTTTATAAGCATTTATTTATTTCTGAAAAAAATTCCTCTGCGACACACCGTTTTTGAGATACAAGCGGTAACCCGAAAATTGGGACCTTACCCCCTCTCTCCCCCCCAGCTCACCACCTAGACGTCAGGACTTTTAGTATGTTTACACCCTAAGCACCCTAAACAAGTTTCTGAAGGAATGGCTTAGGTCCCTGATCACGCACTCTACACCTCCCTTTGGAGCATTCGTTGACTGGACTAAATGGCTGTCTTCCATTAATTGAAAAAAAAATTTTTGGTTGAATTATATAATATTTTTTATCGTTTATGTATACAATTGCTTTGATCTGTCTTTTTTGCGGTTTATAAAAAAAATCTATTTTTTAATTAATATCTGTGTACCTGTGCCTGTGACCAGATCTGAATAGCCAGGTTACTTCCCCACCCTCCTTCCCCTCCCCACTACCTTCAGCCTCGCAACATACCACAATTGGGGATGCCTCCACTGGATCCAGGCGGGGTATGACTAGCGTATGTAACCAAAAAATATTAATAAAAATAAATACGGCCTTAAATAAATGATACCTTTAAAAAACATTCATAGGGAATATATCTGAAACTCGATCGAAAATCTGGAAACTGAAAAATCAGAAAAAGATAATGCCACCTCTGGGACTCGAACCCAGGACCTTCGGCTTTCCTGGGTTCAAGTCCCTGGCCAATTGCCAATTGCCAATATCTTTTTTCTGATTTTTCAGTTACCAGCTTTTCGATTGAGTTTCGCTTATTTGTCTTCATTTAATTAAATATTACAATTTGAGGTTTTACTCAAGTCAAAAATAAAAATAAAAAGTAGTGTTTCTTATATTTTTACTGGATTAACTATAAAACCAAGCTGTAATTACGTAAAAGACTGAAAGAGAATACTGGATTGTAGCATCATGAAATTCGGATGAACAATGAACGCTATATTTTCTGGCAGCAATATTATTTTCAGATTGAGCTTTTGGACTTTGTAAAGAATAATAAGTCAAAATTAAAACTATACGTCATATTATTGTCCACCATTTTTAACCACAAGACATTCTTCGAAAACCTTCAACTATCGAAGCACGTACATATTATTGGCTTCTACTCATATGTCTATGGTAGAAGCCATAGACATATGAATATTAATAGACCTGCCCTAAGCGATAAAAGCATATTATTTCCCCCTCCCCATACCGGTTCCATTGGAACCGGCTGGGATCGGGTATGGCTTCGCGTGAATCTAAAAAATGTGACGTCATCATTCTCCTACGAGCCAGCGTCGATCACTCATCGGTGCATTTTACGAAATAACAAGATACCATAATATGTCTCTCGCAAAATGCAACCATTAGTCAACGGTTATTACGTGCGATATTATTGTATTATATTATAAAAAGCTTATGATTGTCAAGGAAGAAGGTGTAGAGTGCGTGAGCAGGGACCTAAGCGATTCCTTCAGAAACTTGTTTAGGGTGCTTAGGGTGTGAACATACTAAAAGTCCTGACGTCTAGGTAGTGAGCTAGGGGGGGAGGGGGGGGGGAGGTCCCAATTTTCAGGTTTCCGCTTGTATCTCAAAAACGGTGCGTCGCAGAGGAAATAAGCTTATAAAATTCTCTACAACTTTTTTTCTATATGTAATTTTCTAAATCCCGGCCGATTTTTAGTTACACGCTGTACAAATGTGGATATTTTCGGAAAAAATCATTTTACTTCACATTTTAATCACAAATTGTAGCAACGGAGGCATCTTTTTGCCAAATTACTCTGTGTACTAGAAATCCTCCGTCCACAACTATGTTCATCTGAGACAGTAGACCAGTTTTTTGGTAGTTTCAAATAAGCTGTACAGGACCGATTTAGTTGTCTTTCGCATCCCACTTTCATTCAACAGTGCCAAGGGAAATGGGGCCAATTTATACTCAAAAAATTTCTTCAAATCCTCATCTGATCGTTTGCCTATCAGTTTGCTTGACCGTTTGCTTATCCGCTGAAACAGATACGTTGGATCAACTGCAACCTTTTCATCGTGAACTTTTATCGACGAGCTGACGGGAGACATTGGGAATTGACATTATTTCACTGGTTTGTGGGAAGGGAGGATGTGCATCAAACTACTGACTGAGTTAGGAAATGTCTGCTGTATCTCTACTTCGGCGGGCTTGTCCGAGGTCCTTGTGCTGTTCACTTGACGTGAAGAAGACTCCACAAAACTCTTCAAGGGAAGTGCAGATCTCATGAGTTGCGCTCATACCAACTAACCACTTCTTGACTGCATTGTGCGTAACACCTCTGCCTCCTGATATGCCTCCTCGACTTTTGAATGATCGCATCAATGTGGTTTCAATGTGGTTTCAGCTGACCATACGCCTGACTAAAAGCGATCAGAGCATCGCATAATCGTCGTCACGCGTCGGTGTGTCAGTAGTAAGATAAAAACAGCTTTTTCTGAAAATGGGGATATTTTACGAAAAAAAATTAAATTGCTGTAAATATTTACTGGTTGGAGATTTATGTATATATATATACGTATTCTAAAATAAAATTAATTTTTTTACAACTTTTTCAAAATAAATATCTATGTGTGATGAATATTTTAGACGATATGAAGTAATGTTTGATGAAAAATGTGAGGTAAAATGATTGTTTTCAAAAATATCCACATTTGTGGAGCGTGTAACTCAAAAACGGCAGAGATTTAGAAAATTACATAAATTATAAAAGTTGTAGAGAATTTTATAAGCATTTATTTATTTCTGAAAAAAATTCCTCTGCGACACACCGTTTTTGAGATACAAGCGGTAACCCGAAAATTGGGACCTTACCCCCTCTCTCCCCCCCAGCTCACCACCTAGACGTCAGGACTTTTAGTATGTTTACACCCTAAGCACCCTAAACAAGTTTCTGAAGGAATGGCTTAGGTCCCTGATCACGCACTCTACACCTCCCTTTGGAGCATTCGTTGACTGGACTAAATGGCTGTCTTCCATTAATTGAAAAAAAAATTCCAAACAAAAAAGCGTGCGAAGAATGTTTGACCAATGAACTAGATTTAAGACACAGAACATGGAAAAACATTAAATTTTATGTGCACAACATCATAAAAAAGAACGCCAAGTAATAAAATACAGGGTGTTAAGGGACGTACTTGACTTACTTTAACCAGTGATTCCTGACATTATTTGGAGTAAAAAATGTAAATGAAATTTTGGTCTCCGGTGACATTTTTGACGACTTTTTTTTTTTTCAAAAATTTTTTCTTCAAAATCCAACAAACAAAAAATTTCTTCCACATGTCGTCACTGGTCACTCAGCCGGGTATCCGACGAACCCCTTACCCTGCCTCCAACTGTTCAACAAGTACCATTTTTTTATGTTTTTGTAGGAAAAAAAAAACTTCTAAAATGTCACCGGAGACCAAAATTTCATTTACATTTTTTACTCCAAATAATGTCAGGAATCGCTGGTTAAAGTAAGTCAAGTACGTCCCTTAACACCCTGTATAAGATCATGCCTGGAAGGAAAGAATATTGGTTCAATAATTTTTATTATAAACGACTTTGTTGTCTTAATTTTTTTGTCAGACTACCTAAAAAACCATATTTTTTTAACGATTTTGTATGTTTTATTTGATGATAATGTTACTCTGCGTTTGGTAATTTTTTCAGTAATTTTTTCCGACTCTTCAAGATCCGCATTAATAAAACCCTTCCTACAGCTCCTCCTTAACCCGCTTGACAACGTCACCCATCCAGGTGGCGATATTCTTCCCTTGTCCTTAATTCAGACAGAGGCGTTTTTGTGAGGTGTAGGTAATAGAGTCATAGAGCGGATTAACGAAGAATGGCGTGAAAGAAGAATATATGAGGCGGATTAATAAAATACTTGAGCAGGTGTCCTAATTACTTATTAAATATTACAATACCGTACAGCGAATTAAACAGTATTACAGAACATAGTTCACAATACGAACTAAACGCAATAATGAATTTTGTTTCAACTGTCAAAAACTGAATTCCTTGTCGTTACAATCTTAATAGTGCAATACTTATTATATTCACATGCACGTAGGAATTTCGAACGACGGGTCCTCGGTTTAGGGCGTAGGAGAGATTTCTTGACACTCGAGCTTGCAGCGCCTCCTGGTGTTCACATTCCTGCACCTTCGAAACCGAGGACTTTGAGAGAGTCCTCGGTTTAGGGTCTGTGTGTGATTTCCAGCATTAGCGGCGCCGCCCTGGTGGTCACACACCCGTACTAATGAAACACTAGCCAAATTAAACACGATATTTTTCACCACGAAAATGAGGACTCTCTCCGATTGGCCCAAAATTTCGACAGTTGACCAATCAGAACGCATAGATTATAGGTACATATTCAGTTTTTCGCATTTCGAATCCGAGGACGTCCTCGGATTCGTGTGAGTCCTCGGATTCTGGGTCTAAAGGCCTGTGAAGGTCCTCGAATAAAGGTGCAGACCAACTCACCCTCACACACACCTTCCCACTACATACATCATCCGGTAATTACATAAATGTATACCATAAATAAGACTACAATGAAACACAATACATAATAGGTACCTACCATGAAGTATACTTATTAATTGTTTTTTTTTTTCACCAATGTATCTAATGTACTGTTTGTTTCTGTTTATAAATAAATAAATTTCAATTCAACCCTGCCAAATTATTAAATTTTCACGTTATTTTTAGGCGTTTTGAAGCGTCAATACAAAGAAAACACCTCCAGTGTTGCGGGCGTACATCGACTTTTAGTTTATTCCATGTCAATATCTGTTCGGCTGTCAAAGGTGAAACAAGACAAATAAAAACGATATAAAATCATCAGACCATACGCCCATTGTAAAGTTATCGATCTCACGGCTAGGGCTACAGAGAAGTTTTCGTTAACCGAAATAGACATAGATACGTTTTGTTCAACGATCCAAACTACAAACCTGCTTGAACAAGTGTTTTTTGTGGTGTGATTAACATAACCATAATTTAAAGTGTTATTTAATCGGAGGTTATGTTTCCGGTATTGAAACTGAGACTGATTGATATTTTAAAGGTATGGAAGATACCATTTAATTATCTTAGATCTATAACACCTTCGTTTTCTCAACAGACATTGAGACCTTTCAAAGTATTGATGGGTGGTTCCTGCTGGTCATGATATATTCTCGCCTTCACTTTCACTAAACAACAATAAAACAGCTTTTTTAATACTATACTTCATCAGATATGTGATTCTCGTCCACATTGGGAAGTCTACTCGTCTGCTGCAAGACGTTGGTCTACTATTTGCTGTTACCTGTATGCTAGAATCATGCCCGTCAGGCCTCGGGCCTGTTTTGCCGGAACGTCGTAATGTTTCCGCTTTGTAATAAAATCCTAATAGATGAAATATTTCTAAAAAATAAAAAAGCTATTTTTAAGAGGGAATTAGCAGTCAAAATCGGAAATATGTCATTTTTAAATAAAATTCTAGACGTATTGACTCTTTTCCACAAAGATGTGGACTGTTTTTAAGAGGGAATAATAATAATAATTCACTTTTAAATCAAATTTTAGACGTATGGACTATTTTTCAAAAAAATTATAAATTTATTTCGAAAGACTGTTCTTTTGTCTAGTAAAGCTATGTTTTAATAAGAAAATATGTTTATTTTTAGTACAATAAGGTTTTACCGTAGGTCGTTGGCAGATTTGTTAAATTTTCAAACAAAACTTTGTATCATACAACACACATTTCAAATCATACTCTTATAATCATGCAGTAAAATAAATCAATAAATTATCTGGTCAAGCTATGTTTCAGAATTTTAATTTTTGTTTAAAAAAAATCATTTATAAAAAGATCCACACACGTGTTTTGTAACGAAAATACTTCACTTTGCCTATTTATTTACGGTCTTACAAACTAATATATTTAAGTTTTTTTTTTAATAGGTTTATCATCACGCTCTCAACATTTTTGAATGTAGGTATAAATTGAAGCAAGTTTTGAATGAAACGAAATCGATTTTGAGTTATTATTTTTAAAAAGCTGGTACGGAGAATAATTAATCTTTCTCATTGGAACCGCCCTGTACGATCATAAGAACATCTTTCTACGAAATATGAATTCTGGGCCGCTGGCTCGTTAATGGCCCGTAATGTGATGAAATACGCTTTCAAATTTTATAATTCTAAATAAATTAACAATTTTTTAAATTTAAAAATTTGGATTGCAAACATTTAAAAAGAGAAAGAAGTTTTAAAAATGTCTCACCTTACGTTACTTAACCAAAATTACTGATAATGAAAAAAGTAAAAACACACACATATTTTATCAGGCAAATGTATTATAAATGTTATCGTCAACTTTTTTTTTTTTACAGTGAATACCGCACAAGAATCTCAACTGCTCCCGTCTGGAGCCAGTGAGACTATGGCATCCCCAATTGGGGTATGTTGTGAGGCTGAAGGTAGTGGGGAGGGGAAGGAGGTGGGGAAGAGGAAGGTTGGGAAGTACCTGGCTATTCAGATCTGGTCACCAAACACGGCTAAAGCCATTTTCAAGCAACGTTTCAATTCTGAGTATCTTCCACTCTGGAACATGCCGCAAATATAATATATATTATTTTGAAATGAATTAATTGTGAAATAACACAAATTAATCAAATAAAATTTATTTGTGCATGCCGGGTCGAACCCGCGACCTCCGGATTGTGATTGTTGATTGTGATTGTCTTACCTACTGGACTACGGAGGTCGTCATTTCATGCAAAAATATTCCTTTCAACAAATAGAAAAAAAGAAAAAGACGTTAAATTGTTTCTTGAATGTTTTACCATTGCGATAAAAAAGAAGGAGGTATAGGCAACACGGCATAATTAATACCTAAAAAAACACTATAATATTACTTTTGGCCGTGAAAACATCAAGTCACACCTGACATTACAAAATATTAGTATATATATAAGATTTTCATACAGAAAACAATTTGGGAGGCGGGAATGGGTACCGCAGCACCTGTAACCACTTTTTGGATAACTAACACCTCTGCCGTAGGTCACCATAAATGCTCAGCTACGTTGGGGTGAGGTTTGTCTTTTACGTCTTTCAACCCTCGTTCCTTTTTGTTTCCCAGAACGTCCTCTTCTTCCTTTCTTTAAAAAGACTCTCCTCGCGGCATCCCTAAAGATGAGCTAATGCAAAAAAAACTCTGTAAGCGGCTTCCATCGGCACAAAATGTTAGCAGGTAGCAAATACGAGTATATTGGCTACACTTGTTTTACAGCAATTTATTAAATAGTATCTTTATATATTACATACCTAGCCTTAATAAAGCAGTCCTTAATAAAAATAACACCACTTCACCATTGCGTAAATGTTTCATTGTTAAGTCGGGATCGCTAAATAATGAAACAATGCATATCTATTATTCCGTTGAGTGATTTACTTGTTTTATGCTAAGAATCCATACCTCGGACAATCTCCATCGATCCACACACATCTCTTCTCCTTATCGCTGCGCTCAGTTAAGGAAAGAATCGACTAGGCGATACATTACACCATAATATAATATGTTTTATCGCGTGGCTTCACCCTTTAACTCTGTGATAGGTTGTAAGATAAAAGATGCTGATGTTAGGAATTGTAACAATGTTAAGATAAGATCTGTTAATATCGGGAGTAGACTACGCAGAGCCTGAAAAGGAAATTGCAGATATAAATAATTTATACGGGACGGACATGCACACGTTTCCTTTCGGATTGCAGAAATCGTAATACGCCTTTTGAGAAGAATATACCATTTTATAGGATATTCTTGCGGATGGGTGGAAAATTGTGGTTATAAAATATTTATAAGCTGAAAACATGCACATAATTGAATGTAGAATGCGTCTTCTTTTTTGTAGTGAACTTAACACGTACGTTATTTTATCGAGGAAAACATTTTATATAAATTATTACTTTACAATACCCTTAGTGGCTTGATAATAAACGTGTTGTAAATTTCACACAACCATTAATGTAGGTTTTCTGCAATTGCTTTACGCTTTCATTTTTACACAACATTCCAAGTTGATTCATAATCTAATCTTCGCGGTCATCGTTGATCTTAACAATTAAAACTCCAATAAAGCAGTGCACCTGACATTCCTAAGAAAGAAACTATTAATTACCTTGAACAATATTAATGTCCCTTCACTGCGAACCCTGGAATAATTAGCGTCTGTCAAGATTGCGGTGCTCAGTTAAAACTAAATCTCATTAAGGGTGCCCGTTTGAGCTGGGGACCGCTTAATTCAAAACTCAATCTATTTTTGAAGCTGTTGTAATAAACGATCGACGAGCAATTAAACGGAGTGATCTAATTAATATATAAATAAAGCAATTAAAATGCTCTGAGTGAATTAAGTATTAAGTTTTTAGTGGATTGTATGTAGTAAGTAAGGTTCAGTAATTTCTTTGGTTATAAAAGGTAGATATTAACTTCATTAATATTACATTATTTAATTAAAAATGAGGACACTGTGAGCGAAACTCAATCGAAAATCTGGAAACAGAAAAATCAGAAAAAGATATTGGCACCTCTGGGACTTGAACCCAGGATCTCTAGCTTTCCGGGCGAACGCGCAGTCCACTGCGATAAGGTGTCGATATCAAATTCGGTCATTTTAACTGTATCATACTTCGACTAAGAACCACCCACATTATTTTAATTTTCTTAACGAATATTTTATTGGCTGCTATCATTGTGTATGATTGCAAGATTCAAACCCGAACTAAATGCAATCTAGATAGTGACTGGATAATTTTTTATCCATTTTACTTAATATGCGACATCTCCTGACTTTTCTGCAAGTCTGGGATGGAGATTTTTTATTTTAACTTTGGGTTCGTCCTTTAATCACGTGAGGCTCAAAAGGGGGGGGAGGGGTTTGGAAAAAATCACGAAATATCACGAGGGGGGGGGGGTATAATGAGATATCACGTTTTATTTATTTTTCGTGATAATATTCTGAAAATTTCCAAATACTTTGTACTAAAAAAATAAATACTAAAAGAATTTTGGAGGGGGAGGGGGGGTAGTCTAAAACCATATATCACCAAGGGGGGGGGGGGTTAAAAAGCTACTAAAAAACATGACGTGATTAATGGACGACCCCTTTATTGTAATATTTAATTAAATGAAGACACTATGAGCGAAACTCAATCGAAAAATAAATATTACCATTTAAGGTTTTCCTCAAGTGAAAATAAAAAATAAAAAAATTGATTGAAGGTCTTCTTGAGATTCAATAACTCATGATGGAAGCCATGCTATGAAAAAAGTTGCAAAGAGCTAGAATTTTCGGACAAACACTGTGAATCATCATCAATTTGGTAGGCGGTATGGGTCACGCAACACCCCTCTGCCATAGGTCACCCCAAGTGACTCGCTTCGTTTGGTGATTTAGCAGGGGTGCCCGGATTCTCGGGGTAAGGTTTGACTAGGTCTTGGCGGCAGACGTACTGACCTCCAAATTCCTACCAACCTTTCCTTCCTTTCTCTAATAAGACCCTCAACACAGTATCCCCAAGGTGACATAGGCCCCAAGGAGAATCGTTTTCGCCCTGGGGAAAATAATTCCCCTCAGGGCCTATGTCATCTTTGGGGATGCTGTGTGAAGGATATTTTTAGGAAAAGAGGAAGTTCTGTGAAGGAAAAGGGTATTAGGGGTTGGTAGGAATCTGGGGGTCAGTGTGTCCAGGAGTGACGGACGTATGAATCCATTCCTCCCACAGCGGTGCAAGGCGATGTTCGGCTGGAGGAGTCAAATGGACTCCCTCAACCATTCTCTCCCGATCCGGCCAGCCCTGCAGCTGATGGGCTGACGCATCCGCCGCCAAGATCCGGACAAACCTCACCCCATGAACCCGGGCGTGTGGAGCTAATGTGAAAAAAGAATAGATTTTTCTGGTTTAGTCAAACAGCATAAAAATAAATAATGTTGCGCTAAAGTTAATAAATATCTTACACTTCAAGCCATGTTCGGTTCGGACATAAACAAACATAGGTCTGGCGGTAGCAACTAGCAGGTAACAGGTTGCAGCAGCGGCCTTACCGCGGGTGTGGTTGTGCGTGCGCAAACGGACTGTGCGCATTCGGCCTCCAATATAACTTAACCATTCACACGAGCTGGTAACTTAATTAGTCGCTGATGAATTAACTCTACTTTGCTCTATGGCTTCGTTATTCTGAACTGACGATGGATGGACTATAAGGGGCGGACTGGTTTTTAGAAGATATTAAAAAATATAATTAAAAATATAATATTTAGCGCCCTTGAGGTGATTTTTCACAAAAACGGCGCTTTATAAATTGTCCAATTATTACTATTATTATTATAGATAAAATAACATATAAATTTTAAACTCGGTATTCCCATTGAAAACATAAATTATAATTACTTGATGAAAGAATTAAATTTATTAAAACTCTCAGATCGAAGAATTATATCCGACTTAATATTTATGTTCAAAATTGTTAGTGGTAGAATATACAGTCCTGATTTAAGTAAGCTCATCGAATTTCATATACCCACTAGAGACTCTAGTGGGTATATGAAATTGCTCTAGTGACTAGAGCAACTCGCTCCAAAATCTTGATTCAATGTAACAACAACAGGACTGAATACACAAAACACTCGCTTTTACCTAGATTACATGACGTTAGTAATAGATGCGCAGATGTGGCGGATGTATTTAACTGCACGGAAGCGAGGTACAAGTAGGCTATTCTATCATATATCTTCAATCAATATTAATTTTTTTTTTACTATAGTATTGAATGTAATTGTAGCTCTTTGTGTCATTTCTTAATCAAATGCCACAATTAACTTACCTCTTTTTTTAAATTATTTCCTATGTACCTACAACTAATATTTTGTGACATGTAATATGTATTTATGGTATATTTATACCGTTAATAAATAAATAAATAAATAATATTTTGTTATTTAAAAAAAATCTAATATAAAAAAATTGATCTTTTTTAAATCTAACATACCTAATCTAAAGATTTTTATTGTAGTTCTGTTCTCTTTTAAAATGGCAGATATTTAGTCGTTCTTCTTTTTTAAATCTATCATGTTAAATGTTGATCTTTTTTAAATCTAAAATATTAAATGTTTTTCTTTTTATGAAAGCTTTGATTAAAAATGGCGTAATTTTTAAAATTTATGATTTACGATTTTTTTAAATTTATGTTGTTATAAATTTAAATTAATAACATTTCTAGTTAATAAAGCATTAATTTTGCTTTGTTATAGCAGTTTTTCTCAAATTAAATAAAATAACATTCTAACCAATGACGTCGCAATATATAGACGCGGGGTAGAATTCACAAAATGGCAAGCTAAAAACGAGGCAATTGTATTTCTTGGTTTTAATATAAACTACAGCGTATCACTTAAGGGCGTATTCTACCACTAAGAAAAATACATTTAAAAAGTGCCTAATTGCCGTCGTTTTTTATGAGAAAATGTTTTCATTATTCGGCAACACTAATAAAAGTCAATGAATAACATTTCATTTGTAAAAACAAACAAATTACTTATTATCATCATTTACCATAAATAATACAATTGCTTTCCGCCCGAAGATTTTATGCGATATTAGAGAATGTAAAGTTTACTAAAGTGCAGGGTCGGGGTGATCAACAGTCAAATTACGAAGTCGGTACTGTCGCCAATCAAACTTTACGGAAAATAGTCTAATTATTCTGTTTTTTTGCAAGCACAATAACAATCGACGCCATTTGCAATCTGTCGTTGTTCATTACAGCTTGAAAACTTGACACCTCAAAATTGGACTGGCGCCCAGACCTACTTTAGTCGACCTTGAGGCATTATTCGATAGAACTTTTGAATGTTTAATACGAAAACGCCGCCCGCATCCTATCGTTCATTTTACGCACGCATACATTCTTTGAATTATGGGCCCGCAACCCGGATTTGAACCGATTTATTACATATTTTCCTTAAACACGGTAAATTTTAAAGCTCTTAAAAAAATATATGTTATTCTTGAAGATAATATCTAGACTTTGCCCGCGCCGAAACGCAAATTATATAAAATTCCCTCAATAGAAAAATATCGCAAAGTATGCTCCAAAAATTATTATTAACACGTTTGCTTCAGTTATTTTACAAGTTATACGTATGAAAAAATTCACAGTGTTTCTTTAAATGCTGTTTAAGATAATGCCCGCGAGATTTTTGCTGTATTTTAAACGAGTCGTGTTTTATTAAACATTTTCGCAATTTTCGCATCGATTTTGTCGCTGTAAATGTTAGCGCTCTCCTCTAACATTCATAATTTCGTATCTCTCCATCTTCTTCTTTTCGGGCCCGGTTGCAGAGCCTTATTAAGAATTTCCTGGAATCTTACGCGTGTTCCGTACTTGCCACATTTAATTTTGAATTTGTGAGACAATAGCCAGTCTAGATGTATAACGTCATTGATCATTACCACGTAAAACACCAAAAATAATTACACTCAGGGCCTATGTCATCTTTGGGGATGTTGTGTGGAGGATCTTTTTGGCGGAAGGGAGGACAGGAAATTCTGGGAAGAAAAAAGGTATGAAGGGTGTGTAGGAATCTAGGAGTCAGTGTGTCCAGGAGAGTGACGGACAAATGAATCCATCCTTTCCACTGCGATGCAAGGCAAAGTTTCGAGAGTGTCTTGCTGGAGAGGTCAAAAAAAAGATCTCCCGATCCGGTCTCTCCCGATCCAGTCTGCCGCGCTGTTGTTGGGCAGACACATCCACCGCCAAGATCCGGACAAACCTAACCCCATGAACCCGGAAACCCCTGCTAAGTCACCAATCGTAACGAACCATTTGGGATGACCTATGAGGTGTTGATTATCCAACAAATGGTTCCCGGGGTGGCGGTACCCATAATCGCCTGCCAAATTGATGCCTTATGATTTGTATCAATTTGTGTAATTTGTATGACTAAACAAATCTGGTAAATAAGAACATGCTGTGATGGTCGAACTTTATTCGCATATAAGTGTGTAATTTACAGCACCCGTTTATGTGATCTAACTTTTAATGTTGATATCTTCATTCCAACAAGAATGTGATTGCTTTCCGCTAAGGAAATAACTTATTTATTGGAAAAGCAATTGATCTAATTCAATGAATTGACCAATAAAGACATCAATAAATTCCTCCCTGCCCATACAATGATGTATCCGTAATTCATTAGGTACACGATTATCGCGTGTAACCAGGCCGATCATAAAACACCATCTATTGGAAGCTGTTCGAAGCTACAGGAGCACGGTAGCCGCCACGCGGCTGGGGAAGGAACTACCGTGTTTTATATAGCCAATACAATACCAATACATCTCTTTCGAACATCGTTATTAATTATGTAAATTAATTAAGCTGCCTTTGAATTTTACGACACGGCTGTACTTTTTCTAATTTTATGGGATTATAAATTTTGTCTGCTATCAGATTTATATCTGATTTGCCTAACCATGCGTTCTACTATTTTTGTTTTTTAGTAGATACTCTTAATAAAAAAGAGTGTTTTAGTTTTTTGCTTCATTGCCGTGTTAAATACTTTACTTAAATTTCGTGAAACATTTTTTTTCTCATTAGCTTTACATGGACCGCAAATCTGAATTTAGAACATTTATGAAAGGTGTAATATTGATAAGTAGTGTAATAAAATGCAACTGTAGTAGATATAATTTGGGAGGCGGGTATGGGTACCGCCGCCAAGGGAAACATTAATTGGATAACCAATACATCGGCCATAGGTCACCCCAAGTGATTCCCTACGTTTGGTGAGAAGGGATGCCCGCGTGAGGCGGGTGAGGTTTGTCTAGGTCTTGGCGGCAGATGCGTCTGCCCACTTACTGCATGGCAGGCCTCATCCTCATCTTAAAATTAAAGAATTTAATTGAAATCTTAAGATACTCACCTAAATTGAATACTTTGAATCTTATCAAGAATTATAGATATTTTAAATAGGTACCTATGTTAGGTGCCAAATTTGATCGAAGGTTCTTATTATTATAATATATAAAAATCAATTTTGTAGTGCATGAAAAATTAAAGTTAATGCAAAAAAATTGCAATATTTGGCAAGCGAGCTGTTTGAAAACTGAATGTACCGGGACTGAATATATGGAACGCGGGAGAGGGTAGTAGAAAGGCGGGGAAGGTGGAGGGGGAACGCGTGAGGGGAATGGGAACGGGTCGAATGTGAAAGGACATACAGGGAGAAACAATTTCTTTATTAATAAATGTCAAAGTTGTCTTTGAAAAATTGAAATCGTGCAATAAGAATAAGCACTGGTAAAATTTCAGTTCTATGGCATTTATTTTACTGGTGGTCCAATTAGTAAATAAAGTTTTCAATAGAAATAATTTATTTTCCTTCATTTGTAGGTATTATACATCATAATGAGTAATCTTCGAGGATATTATAATAAAAATAAACCGTTTTATTAGTCACAAATAATAACAAATCGAGTTACTACCTATCCCGTGTTTTCCGCACCTGGTTTTATGAACACTGTTCCTAATTATCCAGAATAATACTGCAATAAGGATATCACTGCATTATCATGAGCGTTTATCTTTGATGTCGTAAAGCTCGGAATCAAGAATATTATACATGCACGAGTAATTCGTCGAAAGAATTTAACTACAGTTATAAAAGCTGCGCCGTTGCACGAGATTAATCAAAGCGTTGGAAATAGATTAATGATTAAGAATTTAATTTTTTATAAGAAAAACTCTCTTTTTATAACTTTTTGAAGGTTATTCCCATCAATGTATCGCATAAGTGATGAAGAAGATAACATCAATAATTTAAACGACAATTTGAAACAGAACGAGACACAGATTTTTTTTCCATATTACTACCAAGGGCAATTACCCTTTTTTATTGGAAACAATCATTCTAAGAATTGGTTTGTAACCTGGATAGCGTCTCGGATAAATATTAGGTCTTTACATATGAAATTAGCGTTTTGCCGTACTGGCAACTTTGATCTCAAATATCTTCTCTTTGGTTAGGAATTCCAAATTCCAATTTATACAGCTACTTACTCATGTATTTGTGTTTCGAAAATTATAATTAATTTGTTTTTTCCTTAATTGTTTTTTTTTCTTTGCGTCACTTAGTTGACAAAATGGAAAACAAACTTGAAATATCGCGTTATTTACGAGTACGAGTTCCACCGTGGCACCAGTGCTGCAGAAACGGCTCGAAGGATTAATGATGAGTATGGCGACGGTGCCGCAAAAGAAAACACAGTTGTGTTTTTTTTTGTGACGTTCACTACAGCTTTCTTAAATCTGGCCAGACGATTACGGCAGATGTCTTTTGTCAGCAACTGCAAACCATGATGGAAAAGCTAGCTGCTAAACAACCGAGGCTGGTTAATCGCTCTAGGCCACTGCTGCTTCATGACAACGCTAGACAACACACTGCACAACAGACGGCTACCAAATTAGAGGAGCTTCAATTGGACATCCACCGTACTCTCCGGACCTTGCCCCAATATATTACCATTTTTTTCGAAATTTGGATAACTTCTTGCAAGGGAAAAAATTCAACTCCGATGGGGCAGTCCAAACCGCCTTCAAAGATTTGATTGATTCCCGTCCGAATGTTTTTTTTAGTAAAAGGATCAATGAACCAATTATGAGATGGCAAAAGTGCATAGATAGCAATGGTACATACTTTGATTAAATAAATATATTTAAAAAAATCGACATGTTCCTCCCGTACAAAACGCCAATTTCATATGTGAGGACCGAATTTATTCATATGGAACTATTGACTTTTTATGAAAGTCGAAATGAATTTTCAATTTATATTTTTTCTGTGTCTTGTTCTCTTTCATACTTTCGTTAAGATTATTATTGTTTTCTTCTTCAATGATATATTTACATTGATGGGAATAACCTTCACAAATTTATGAAAAGCGAGTTTTTTCTTATAAAATATTGAAATTTGGGGGTTGTTTCATCATGATCCACGTATTCAACACCAGGTATTTTGTTATATTTATGAAAAAAATTGAAAATTTTGCTTTTAGCACTATTGCACTTTAAGATGACATTATGTCGACAAAATTATATTAATTTTTTTTTTTTTTACAATAATCATGCCACTTTATAAAAGTTAACAAAAATACCTTTAGCTTAATCATATTGATAGGGTCGAGTATCAATTTAGTGGGCTCAGAAACAAAATACAAGTATCTCGGTACGATAGTTTATTTTACAAGTTCACAGAATATAAGTTAATGTTTTTTTTATAGTCTCACATGACGCTTCTAAAAAAAAACTCCTATCTGTCAAAAAAAGAAAAATGAAACAAAACAATTCAATTCGAATTCTGGTGTGTTTAAAAAAAAATGGATTTGTGTAACCATCGTACGAAAGTACCTAGACTACACTGGGTAGCTCGATTCGAGCCGTGACTGATTCCCTTTTGCGTTTATTTTTTAGTGACGGGGTTTTGGGTCACTCTTCATGCTCGTATCAATCCACCCGGTCTTCTTGAGTCAAAACCTCGTTATCTTGATCCTCCACCCGGACTTCTTGGATTGTTGGTACCCTTTTTAATTCATCTGCGTGGATTTTAGTGGGTTTACCTCTTTTGTCTACCCAGTATATATTACCTCTTCCACTTTTCATGAGGATTTTGTGAGGTCCACTCCATTTAGGTGCAAACCCTGCGAAATTTCCTTCTGGAGACCCAGATAATTGGTGTTCCTTTACTAACACCTCTTCTCCTTGTTGGTATCTAAGTAAGGCTTCTACCGCTGGGGCGTACCTCTCTTGGTACGCTGCTTGATTCCTTCTTATTTCCTCATCTGCTGGTTCTCGCTGATGGGGTAAAACGATTGCCTCGTTCGCGTTTTCTGGGAAAGCTTGCCACTCTCCTGGTCGCGGTATATCGTATCCCAGTAGTGCTTGACTGGGTGATACGCCTGTCGCTTCGTTCTTTCTGTTTCGGGTCGTCATTATTACTCCCGTCAGTTTCTCATCCCATTTGTTGTGGGGTGAATCTCTGAGGAGAATTCTCAAACCTTTTTTGATTTCCTGGTTTCTCCTTTCCGTGGGGTTTGAGCGTGGGTGGTATATAGCTGTTGTCCAATGATTACATTGCCATCTTTCTATTGCGGCTAACCATTGGCGGTGGATGAACTGTCGTCCGTTATCCGTGAGAATGCGTTTCGGGTAGCCGTACCTTGGAAATACTTCAGTTTCTAACTGGTGGATTATGGTCTTTGCTATACTAGACTTAATCGGAAATGCTTCTACCCATCTTGTGAATAAGTCTGTTACTACAAGAATAAATTTGTTTCCATGCAGGGTTCTTGGGTACGGTCCCATGACGTCGGCGGCAACCACTTCAAATGGTCTATTTGGTTTTGTGCCTCCTTGAGGAGCCGCGGGTCTATTTGGGCCACGTTTTGATGTGGCACATGTCATGCACTGGCGTACCAGTCTGCGGATCTCTTCGTTCATTCCTGGCCAGAAGTAATGTGCTGATATTGCTCTCGTTGTTTCTGCTGCTCCCGGGTGGTTTGCGGTGTCCGAGTTGTGGTATTCTTCCAGAACTCTTGGAATTGTGCTTCGAGGGACGAACAGCCGGTCCATCTTTCCTTCGTCTCTTTTCCAAAGTATTCCTTGGTGGACGTTATACCTTGTGTAGTGATTTATATCGATGGCATTGTTTAGGATTTCTCTGTCGTTTAGAGTGTTCCATCGATCTATTCTTTTCCGTGTTTCCCGATCTGTCGGTTGTCCTGATTTTACCGCACTTGCTAGCGTTTGTTGCTCTTCCTCCTCTTCTGAGTCTATTTGGTTTATGCCGTTATCTCCGCCGACTTCCGGATAGCTTTCTCGGGTGTTTCCGGTAACCGTTTCGAGTATCATTTGCGTTGGTCCTGGGTTTCTAGACAGCGCGTCGGCGAGCTCATTAGCTTTCCCCGGACAGTGCTCTACAGTAAAGTCGTGGTCTTGTAGGAGTAGGGCCCATCTTGTGAGTTTGGCTCTTTCGTTCTTTGCCTCGTTTAGCCATGTTAGAGCTCGGTTGTCTGTGATGAGCTTAAAGTGCCTCCCTTCTAGGTAAGGCCGGTATTTCTTAATAGCCCATATTGCTGCCAGTGCTTCCTGTTCATTGCTATGGTACCTTTCTTCAGCTGGTGAGAACCGGGTGCTCGAGTATGATATCACATCTCGTGAACCATCTTCATTTTTATGGAAGAGTACTGCTGCGGCTCCTAATTTACTTGCGTCTGTTTGTAGCATGAATTCCCTACTAAAATCAGGTCTCTTGAGTTCCAGCGGCCCCGCCATTGCATTTTTTATTTGCTGCATGGCTTCTTCGGCTTCTCCGGTCCATTGGAATTTTATCTTATTTCTGGTAAGATTTGTTAAGGGTGCTGATATTTCGGCAAAGTTTGGTATGTATTCCCTCAACCAGTTGCACACTCCTAGAAAACTGCGAAGTTCTTTTCTTGTTTGAGGTGATGGTGTATTTTTAATGGCTTCTTCGTGTGGCCTCTGGGGACTGTTGCCCGTGGCACTGACTGTGTGTCCCAAGTATGTGATTTCATCTGTGGCGATGATACATTTTTCTGGAGAGCATTTTAACCCAAACTCTGCCAATCGTTCTAAGATGAGGCGGAGGTGTCGTAAGTGGTCTTTTAAGTTTTCGGAATATACGACGATATCATCCAGATAGGCCATGGCAAATTTTCTAAGGAACCCGGCTAATACTTGCTGGCTCATGGTTCTTTGAAATGTCTTGGGTGCACCTTTTAACCCGAATGGCATTACTCGGAACTGGTAACTGCCCCCATCTGGTGTGGTAAAGGCAGTCTTTTCTCTGTCTTCTGGTGCCATCGGCACTTGCCAGTACCCGCTTTTAAGGTCCAGTACTGTGAATACCTTGGCTGTGCTCAGGTCTTTAAGTGTTTCGTGGATGATTGGCAGTGGGGAGGGTTCAGTTATTGTTGCTTGATTCAACCTTCTGTAGTCTATGCAGAATCGTCGCCCTTCTTTTCCCTTTTTGGCCACCATTACTACTGGGAAACTGTATGGCGATCTGCTGGATTCTACTACTCCATCCGCTAGCATCCCTTCCAGTTGTTTGTATAAATCCTTTTTCTTCTCGTCCGAAAGGCGATGTGGTGGAACGCAGATTGGTCTGTCGGTGTTCAGGTGGATTCTGTGCGGTGGTACTTTCGCTGTGCCTGTCAAGGGGGAAAATACTTCACTATATTCGGATAATAGATCCGTGAATCCTTTTTTCTCCTGTTCTGGGACTCGATCTAATAGTGGCCCGTGGACATCGTTACTATTTTGTCCCTGGCGAACGGGCACAAAGTGGGTGGATGTCCTGATTGAGCTTCCGAAATTTAAACAGTTCCGCATGAAGTCTATTGAAGCTTCCTCTTTGGACAGCCAATCGCGTCCTAAGATGATTTCCTCCCTTAGGTTCTCTCCCACAAGGAAGTTCCATTCCCGTGTTGTATTCTGGATGTCGAATTTTATCGATATCATACCCTTTATTCGCATCACGTTTCTTTTGTTCGCCAACTTGAGGCATGGAATCGAGGATTGTTGTAATTTGGTACTTTGGGCGATGCCCATTCTTATTATAGAGTGTGAAGATGCAGAGTCTACCAATGCCTGATAGGTTTGCCCCTCTATGGTGACTCTCACCCTTGGAAGGAAGGAACCTGCTATTGCCGTGTGGCACTCTGCGGTTTGTTTCGGTTTCTTCCTTCTTTGCCCGGGTTGCCGTTTTAGTAACGAGCTCCCGGGCGGTACCGGTTTCCCGAGTTTCTATCTCTTCTATTTTGTTGAGCTGGGGATCGCTGGGCCGGGGGATGGCGGTATGGCGATTGGCGATTTGGTGAACGGCGTGGCGGTGATTGACGCTGAGGTGAACTGCGCTGAGGTGAACGGTGACGCGGAGAATATTGTTGAGCTGACCGGCGAGGAGATAAATTGCTTCTTGTTTGGCGTTGGCCTAGGATCTTATATCTGCCTTTAGAATTTTCAAACCTCATGGCCTGGTTCATCCACTCTTCCATGGTGGTGGCATATATGTGTATGTACTGGGGTAACATTTGGCTATTACAAAACGCAGGCACGAATACATCTAACTCCGATAATTGTTTTGCCGGGTGGAGTCGTGCAAACATTTTTTGTTTATTAGCAATAAACTCTGCCAAGGATTCCGTGTTCTCTTGTGTTTTATGGTAAATCTGGTTTTGAAGTCGGAGTTCCACTTCTGGTCCCTCGTATTCCCGAAGGAAAAATCTTTTAAAAATCGACCATTCTGGGTGTTTATAAGTATTCGCCCAGTCCTTCGCTTTGTCCCGGAGCTGGGCCGTTGCCACCCTCGTTTTGTTTTCCTCGTAGGTGTTAGCTATTTGGAAATACTCTTCGCACCGTTCCAGGAAAAGTCGTGGAAATTCTTCCAGTCTCCCAGAAAATATTGCCTCCAGGCGAGGCTCCCTTTGACACTCGGCTATGTTAGCGAGTTTTGTTGCTAACATTTCAAGGATTCGTGTCGTCTGGGTGTCTGTCGTAAAGGTTTCTCCATTTGGTACATCCGCTGAGGATTGAGCTAGAGGACTGTTATCCTCATTCTCCACTGTGGTAGCGTTGCCCGCTGTTGTGCTACGTGTTTGTGGCATTTTCAGTGTTTTGAGCCCACTTTTGTTCGGTTTGTTGCCTCTCTTGTCTTTAAATTTATTCGTTAAAACTCATTGATCTGACAAACACGTTGGGCGCCAATTGATAGGGTCGAGTATCAATTTAGTGGGCTCAGAAACAAAATACAAGTATCTCGGTACGATAGTTTATTTTACAAGTTCACAGAATATAAGTTAATGTTTTTTTTATAGTCTCACATGACGCTTCTAAAAAAAAACTCCTATCTGTCAAAAAAAGAAAAATGAAACAAAACAATTCAATTCGAATTCTGGTGTGTTTAAAAAAAAATGGATTTGTGTAACCATCGTACGAAAGTACCTAGACTACACTGGGTAGCTCGATTCGAGCCGTGACTGATTCCCTTTTGCGTTTATTTTTTAGTGACGGGGTTTTGGGTCACTCTTCATGCTCGTATCAATGTTATATAAAAATAATAAAAAGCCTTTTTATTCTGAACTTCTGTTAGGTATGAATACTAAACATGTTCTTGTTTGTTATAATATATCCCGAAGCTCAGTTTGCCTCTTGGCAGAGGCCTCCTCTAACATTTTCCACTGGGACCTGCACGCACTACTCTTCTCCAATGATGTCCAGCCGTGAGTTTTAGGTCGTCTTCCCAACTTATTTGTTGACTCTAATTCTCTACCTCTACTTCTCTTGCCATCTCTGGAATACCATCCAGTGACATTCTTGCACTTTTCTTGTGGATCGCGGATCATGTGACCTGTCCATCTCCACTTTTGTTGTTCTATTCGGGTGACTACATCGGCAACTTTAGTTTTCTCCCTTATTATGCTACATCTCACTCTGTCCTGTGTCCTCATTCCTGTCAAACTTCTCTCCTAAATAGATGTAATCTGACACACATTCGAGTGGAGCTTAATCATACCAAACATTTAATTTTTATCATTCTTTTAATTTAAATGGCACTTTTAGGAAATCAACAAATCTTTGGAAAAAATAATAAAAAGTTAATTCAAAGCATTATTATGAATGCAGTCGGAGCAAAAAGAAGGGTCATATTTACCTTTTTCAGCTTTCGGTACGTGTAACTCACAGCGCCGTCCGACTGATTTTTCATTAAAAAAGTTTACAGACTGTCAACGCATCCAGCTACTGAGAAGAACGGCAACGTCCCACCCGCATAAAACCACAAGCAATTTAAAACATAGAGGGTCATTTTGACCTATCCCCCGTGACGCCGGGTTAAATAAAAGTCGTCGTTAGTCGTTGAATGAGAATCTGTCTAAAACAAATTAACTATCTGAATTTTGAAATAATTTTAATGAAATATTTTATTTAAGATTTTGCGTCCAAGTATTAATCTAATGTACTGAATGCAATGTCAGCATTAAATTTTAACCGTGCTGTTTTTTTTTTAAACATCATTGTATTTATTTACGTACTTAAACCGTTTATGTAGAAACCTTTAAATCAAACATTTTATTTTTGTTATAAACAGTATTTGCACATATATACAGTTCAGCAACCATCTTTTAACGCACATCACAAAATAGTAAAATTGCCCCATGACCTTTTTATACTTATGTATACCTCAAGTTTGCATTCTTCGCCGTAATACACAAACATTTGTGTATAACTGATTTATACAGAACATGAAGAAATTCATAAATCAACAATTGACTTGTTCTTTTATTATGTAAGTTTTGAATGTTGAGAGTTGAGAGGTTAATCTCAAGTAAATCGAAATCTGCGCATCTGCTCCCGTCTGGAGCCAGTGAGACTATGGCATCCCCAATTGAGGTATGTTGTGAGGCTGAAGGTAGTGGGGATGGGAAGGAGATGGGGAAGAGAAGGGTAAGTACCTGGCTATTCAGATCTGATCACCAAATGAGGTACCACAGTTTCTTTTTATAAATAGATTTTCAAGATAATTGGTATTGCTTTTAGGAATACAAAATTTGTCCGGATATCGTAATACATCAATGTCGGAGATCGAGTAATAATTCTTAATGGGCATATGAAGCTAATATTTTGTAATATATACTGGCTAGTCTCTAACATTTCGAGAGATCTCAATTGATCACGAGTTTTAAGGTTCATGGAGACATAGTTTTCATTACGCTGTGTGAAATGCATCCCAGAAAAAGTGCGAGAAAACACCAAAATGTGTTAGATTTAGCAAACTTTTATTTGGTTTTCGAGAAAATATAAGCGGTTGATCATTATTTTAAACAAAACATGAGTAGTATTATTTTCAAAGATAAATTGATATGGTTTCAATTTCTTTAACAAAACTTCAATTGATTTTTTTGGGGGTTGACCACTTTTGATTCTATAGAAACATGTAGCATTTGAATTTAGAGACATAACGTATTACCTATATATTAAAGGCTCGTAAACCAAAAATTTATGCTACGGACACACATGCTCATTAGAAGCCAAAGAGCATGCTACCAATGAGCAATGGCTACCTGGTAGTATGTGTGTAGTGATGTTGCTAGTATTGAGCATGCTCATTTGGAAATGCATACTCAAATGCAACAGCCGTTTGAATTGTGAGCATGCCCGTTGGATTATCGGGTGGAAGGGGAAACCTCTAAGCATGTGTGAACAGGTTAGCTTATGAGCGTGCTCATTTCGATCCGATCTCAGTTCGCGGCTGCGCATTCCTTGGAAAAACAAAAAAAAATGACCTTCGGGGAGACGAGAAAACCTTGCTTTTCATGATTTATTATGGGAATCACGAATGTATTTGGTACACAAGATCACTAAAATACTCACAATAGATTTTTAAATTACCCAAAAGTTCCTTTACCTTCAAAATAAATCCACATTCTATTTAAATTCTCATTTATTTTATATTATTCAGTCATTTTCATTTTTCTTGACATCTTGTACCCAAATAAAACCTTTTTTTTCGTCAGAAAATTCTTAAAAAATTATGTTGCAAGCAAAAAGATTATTTTCTTTAGTTCTGGGCGAATGGAACTGACTCTTTTTATTTATTGACATTTGTTTGAAATGAGTATGCTCATTAAAGAGCATGTGTGTTCAATTGTTGGCTTTGAGCATGCTCATTCATGAGAAAGCTCAAACCAAGCTTGCACCATTATGATCAAATGTATACAGTTAATTAGCATGCTCATAAGCCAGCTTATTAAGCATGTGTATCAGTACCATTATGCGCAGTAAAAAAATACTCATGGTCTTAAAAAATATAGTCACTCGACAGCAATGTTGACATAAAACCCAAAGTCAAACACCATTCATCTGAAGTCGTCTGTAAACAATTTTAATTCCTCGAATGAGATAAACAAACACTTATCGAATTATGGAAATCGTTTGTTTAATGATGTAATGATCAAATCACACATAAATATAGTCATATTTTGATTGCATTGCGGTAAGCTACTAGGTAAAAAGCATACTGCGTAGTGTGGAAAAGGCACGGATTATTGGTCTGAATTTTGTGATTTTACCATCACAAAATAAATATTATGTTACTGACTCAGAATAAAAATCATTACCTCTTGCATCCTACGCATTTATATTTGAGGAATTCCCAGGATTTTTTTACATAGGTACCTATCTAGTACATTTAACTTACTACGTGGAAAAGCAAAACGTTACTGATGAAGATTATGTAAATTTATTTAATTTTTTTATTTTTATTTATTTTTTTTTATTAGTAATAGAAGGTACATAAATTATAAGTAAATTTTATACAGTAATTAAATATATAGTAGATATATTTGATATACCCCCATAATTAAGCAAGGCTTGTGTGTATGGGGGGGTGTTATTGTATTGCTTTTTTATATCATTCAGTTGATTTATATCACATTTAACTTAACATTTAAACGAAGTTTTCAGTATAATTTTTAAGGTGAGTTTTAAAATTTTTTATATTGGTATTCATGTTTCTAATTTTTTCTGGTAATGAATTAAAAAATTTTGCTCCGAGATATTTATGACTCAATTGTCCAATTTTTTTTTTACATTTTGGAGTGGGAAGTATTGATGTTTGTCTAAGACTTCTGTTATTTTTAAATGGTGCAACTTGATTTTTAATATTATCTTTATAAATTTGTAATGTTGCATGATAAAAGTATAATGCACTTAATTTTCTGACTTTAAATTGTTGGAATAAAAGTTCTGACGAATATGAGTAGGGTTTTTTTTAAATTGTTTTTATTATTAGTTTTTGTGATATGTAAATTGTTTGTGTTTGATTTGTATATGTACCGCCCCATCCTATAATGCCGTATTGTATAATTGATTGACAGAAAGCGAAGTATGTGCTTCTATATAAAAAGATTAACATTTTTTTTGGCTTTGCCTGTCTCACTAGGAAAGCCTGTGTCGAGACAGACTAGTTTACAAATATTTTATAAATATTAAATAAAGTACATTTTTAAAAAAGCTAAAATATTTGACAAAAATTTTCAGGTTTGCATGACCATTTTCGATGATCCATTGTTTGATCAGGATTTTGTATTTGTTAATATTATTCGATTGTCTTAATTAAACTTGTAATGTTTTCACAATTGTTATTGTTAGTTTTCCAACTTGGTTTTTGAAGTAAAACGTCTTTACGCACGCTTGACTTGGGGAGTAAGCTGGTGAATGCGTGACGAGAGCGTTATGAAAAGCGAGGCGAACGGTAGTTGAGAGGGAGATATAAGTTAGTGAAGATAGAAAGAGAGAGAGTTACGTTTCGTATGTTACTGTAGGGGCAAGAAAGAGAGAGGTGCAGGCCTATTGTATGTATCACACTGTAGGAGCAAGAGAGAGCAGTGCGCGCGCACACTTTCTTTCTCTCTTTCTATCATATAAATGGAGCTAAAGAAGTTTTACTTCAGTCGTGTGGTCTAAAGCACTCTTTTTTATCAAGTTTTCTTTAAGAGTGTTCCTTTAAAACATGCAGATCAACTTCTTTAAGAATTACGGATCAGAGGTTATGGGAATCTTTTGAAATAATTCAGTCATGTTTCATAGCCCACGAGCGCAGAATTTATCGGCGAAATGTTTTTTTCATAATTAACGAGGCCTTTTTTCCTTTTGCAGATCATTTTGTGCGCCTCTACGAAAGGGACCCGTTTATAAGTGGAGAAGATCACTTGACCACGTAATTCAACACAATACCAAGAGACAATTATAAGGTATGTTTTTGGCATTATTATCGGGTAGTAATTATAATTAAATTATTAAGAAGTCAAGGATGGGAGCAAAATAAAAAGATTTACAAAATATTAACCTTTTAAGACGGCTAAAAAAATATTTTATACAGAGTGTATCAGCACTCATCGGACAGACCTTCGATTGTGGACAAATGTGGACATGATGACTTTTTTTCAATTAAAAATAAACGTTCCGAGACAGAGAGCATATCACGTGATCCACCATGATCAGTGGCGAAATATGGGATAAAAGTTTAATTTTGTTTTTATTTGGAAACAAAATGTCATCGGACAGCAAGGTGACTCTAAGTTCATTTTAATTATAAATACCTCAGGAATCGCTTGGTTAAAGTTTGTCGGCTTTGTACGTGTACCTCTGGTACAATATATTTATATTTATTTTTAATTTTTAACTTTATGGGTAAAATCTCAAATTATAATATTTAATGAAAATTTGGAGACAGAAAAATCAGAAAAGATATTGGCTCCGCTGGAACTTCGCTAATATTTTCTTCATTTAATTAAATATTATAATAATTTGAGATTTTAATCATAAAGTTAAAAATTAAAAATAAATATTCATCCTAGACTTGCAGAAAAGTCAATAGATGTCGCGTATTAAAAATAAAATGGATAAAAATTTATAAAGACACTATCTAGATAGCATTTAGTTCGAGTTGAATCTTGCAATCAATATATTCGCAATTTGGGAGGCGGGAATGGGTACCGCCGCCCCGGGAGCCTTTTTTGGATAACCAACACCTCTGCCATAGATCACCCCAAGTGATTCGCTACGTTTGGTGATTTAGCAGGGGTGCCCGGGTTCATAGGGTGAGGTTTGTCTAGGTCTTAGAGGTGGATGACCAGGACACGCTGAACCCCAGATTCCTACCTTTAAACCCTTTTCCTTCCCAGAACTCTCATCTCCTTCCTTTCCTTAAAAAAACCCTCCATACAGCATCCCTAAAGATGACATAGGCCCTAAGGGAAATTGTTTTCCTCAGGGCCTCCTGTGTTGAGCTCATGTAAAAAAAATACGTATAAAGATAGCAGCCAATAATATGTGCGTTAAGAAATTGAAGATAATGTTGGTAGTTCTTAGTCGAAGTATTATCCAGTTAAAAGTGACCGAATTGGATATAGGTTCCGTAGCTCAGTTGGTAGATCACTTGCCATGTAAGCAAAGGGTCCTGGGTTCGTGTCCCAGTGGAGCCAATATCTTTTTCTGATTTTTCTGTCTCCAGATTTTCGATTGAGTACCGCTAATATTGTCTTAATTTAATCAAACAATATATTTATTCAGCATGAGAATCACATTCAATATCTCCAATGCGATTAAGTGAATTTAAATTTTTCTTTAAATTAACAGTTTTTTAGATCTTTTATGAATTTTATGTGATGCAGTGTTAAGTTTCATCGACTACCATTCATACTTTTATCTTTCCACACTTTGAGAAACGTGTTTAGTAGAAAGAAAAAACTCTAAAACGAGTCCAAAAAATATACCTACCTCTGAAATTATATGTGTGCCTGAAGCATACGTAATATTGCAAGTTCCTTTTTTGTTCGTAAGATTGTCTTTTACATTGTTAATTACTATAGAACTCTGTACTTTGCATTCGTACCGCTTCCTGTCACTAAACTTGTTAAAAACCAGCCGAAGAGTGTTTTTTCTTTGTTTTCTTTATTCATCTTTATAAATTCTATTACAGTTGGTGGGCTATGTCTATCTCACTAGGAACTTATATGTTGAGAGCAGGCGCAGTTTATGAGACAGTCAGATTATAACATAAGTATAAATAACAACACTATATCACATTTAAAATACAAGACAATCAGCATCCATTTTAAACGCATATTTAGAAGTGGAGGCGCAGTTTATAACAAAATCAGTTTATAGCAAAAATACTTATAACACGATGTTACGTTTAAAATAAAAGACAATTGTAATCGTACAATAGGCTTTGATAAAATCTGTCTACGTATTCTTCTTGCTTATTTATTCAACAGCCTATACCTAGAATATAGATATAGGTACATCATTATTACATAGTATAAAATCAAGACGCTCAAAATGTATGTGAGCATATATATTTTAAACTACGCAACGGATTTTCATGCGGTTTTCACCAATATATAGAGTGATTCAAGGGAAATGTTTATATGTATAATACAAGTTTATTATAGTAGAGAAAAGCTGAGAAATTCAAATATTCAATTCAGGCAGCGGGCAGCGGGCAGCTGGCAAGCGGGTAGTGTGGATTTTATAAAGGTCGGGTAGTGGCGTTGTATTTCGTTAGCCACAGCAACGTGTGGCCAGGTCTGCTAGTAATATATACAATGTTAAATGAAGTCAAGCCAAAAAGTTCTCCAATGTTAAAGTAACATGGAGTTTTATTATTATCTTAAAATAATTTTAGGAGAGGAAGAGGAAAATAGGATAAGGATAAGAGATGCTCCCGATACATTCCACACTCTTGTATTAATTTTCGATCGTATGCGTTACTTCTTTTCGATATTTCTGAAGGATATTGTTAAAAATGTCTATATTGTAAAATTTTGTATTATATTGCGCACAGCGCCCTTGAGGTGATTTTCCACGAAAACGGCGCTATATAAATTAGCCAATTATTATTCTTATACACGGGGAATTTGGAATTTTTTTCTAATGTTAGTTCTACATGTGGACAAATGAAATAAATTGTATTGTCTTGTTGATCTTATCGGAATATGAATTTTTATTAAGTGGGAAAGCTTTGGCGAGTGCAGGCCATTGTTCAGAATTTTATATTGTAAACTTATCCTAAAACTCGTTCTCATTAAACACTTACAACACAAATCGTTGAACCGAGGTTTCAGAATGCGCTTTTAATGCAGCGAGCTCTAAAAATAGCCTTAACAAAAGTTCGTGTTAATTACAATTAACTCCGGGTTAAAAAAAAGTTTGTGTGAAAATGGATTCCTAATTCCCGTGGGACAAGTACCAGCTTCCATGTTACTCGTACATTCCTGGCACCTGGCTGAACGAGTATTTCCCTGTCGCTAAGCAACTTGATAAGAATAATTGCAGTCAACAACCCATGAGCATAAATTAATTGACCTTCCGACCCGAGGCTTCCGCATTAATTATTAAGGAAGTGCGCGCATAATAATTTCTTTCCCGGTCCCGGCGATTGTCATATCAACATTTGCGGCAATTATTTTAAACGATTTATTTGCTAAGGAAGTTATTAAGGTAAAGAATGATCATTTATTTGGCATAGTGATGAAGAAGTGATGATTAATGGCTTAGTTAACTGCCTAACATAATACAAGGATATTTCAGGTAAAATACATATTATGAATAGAATTAAAACCGAAGGGTGATTGGAAGGATGGTAAATCTTTTAAAGAGAGTTATTTTATAAATGTTGGAGATGGAGTAATGAAATGAATTCTGCCTAATCTATTTATAGGTTAAATTTGACAGGATTCCATTATTTTCATTTGTTTTATATGGGTTAGGTTGTATGTGAATAGTTATTTCTGTCTATGTGCGATTTATTTTACAGATATTTGTGATAGTGTGGCGTCCAATACTTATAATCCATTTTTTAATATCTTGTTTGAATTTTGTAAAGGAGTCACTTTGTCTGATCGTAGTTGGTAGTGTATTGTATAGTTTGCAAGCTATGTATTTATAGAGTCTTTGCCCGAAGGTGGTTTTGAAAAAAGGAGTTTGGAGAATTTCGTTGTTTTTGGCTCGGGTATTGTGTATTGTTTGTGTAGCTTTGTATGGTGTTTTGTTGTTTTTGTGTAAATTAAGTAATATGGATCTTGAGTAGAGCTGTTTTATGTCCATAACGTTGAAGGAATTGAAGATAGTATCAGTGCTGGTAGTAAGCGGCATTTTAAGAATTATTTTTATGATTAGTTTTTGTGCTTTCATGATGGGATCAAGGGCATTGGAATATGCATTACCCCAGGCTAGAATTCCGTATTCGATGTGAGATTGGCACAATGAGTAATATACTGTTTTTAAAAGTTTTAGGTTAAGGAAATTGCGTGTTTGTTTGAAAAAGTATATAGATTTTCGGATATATACAAACGCAAACGATAAACATGGTACAGCGCGACAAAATATCCCCGACATAAAATCCTACGGACAAAACATCCCCCAACAAACGATCTACGAAAACTTAACCTAACCTAACCTAACCTAACAAAAAAAATGGGACAAATATAATGCAGACATCCTGTAGAGACAATAAATTATTCACTGAAGAAGAAGATAACAATAATAATCTAAACTAAATTATTATTTTTAATTGTTAAACTAACGTTTAAGACAAGATTTTTTATGCATAGCACAAAGGGTAACAATTATTATAAGCAATAATTATCAGCCTGAAACATTCATCCACATTGAAAAAATCTTCCGAGAAAAAATACATGACGCCAACGGGACTTGAACCCGTGCCCTTCTGATTGCCGGTCAGCTGCTCTCCCAATTGAGCTATGGCGGCATATCTTATACCCGCCAAATGATTCAATATATACTAGTGTTTCATTCAACAATTACTGCTTATTATATTTTTTCCACCTGAAAACAACCATATTTTTGCGACAGAGACACTGTTAGTGTTAAATCCGTCGCTAGGTGGCGTCGAGACAAATTATGTCTTCATTTATTGGGTAAAAATAAAGTTGGTTGTTTTCAGGTGGAAAAAATATAATAAGCAGTAATTGTTGAATGAAACACTAGTATATATTAAATCATTTGGCGGGTATAAGATAAGCCGCCATAGCTCAATTGGGAGAGCAGCTGACCGGCAATCAGAAGGGTACGGGTTCAAGTCCCGTTGGCGTAATGTATTTTTTCTCGGAAGATTTTTTCAATGTGGATGAGTGTTTCAGGCTGATAATTATTGCTTATAATAATTAATAATCTAAACGAAAATATGAAAGAGAACAAAACAATGGTCGCAACTGGGACTCGAACCCAGACCTGTCGTCTAACCGGGACGTCCGCGTTAACCAATTTCGCTGCTGCTACCTTCTGTCAAACCGTCATATTTATCAATCTCGTATTTCAAATTTAAAATAGCCTTCAAACCTTATAAAAAGAGAGTTTTTCTAATAAAAAAATCGATAAATTATTGTTCAAAAATAGTAAAATGGGACAAAAAAATATAGATAACGATAATGTAATGTGTCTTACAGGATGGCTGCATTATTTTTGTTCCATTTTTTGGTAGGTTAGGGTAGGTTAAGTTTTAGTAGACATTTTGTTGGGGAATATTGTATCCGTAGTATATTTTGTAACGGGATGAAAAGTCGCGGAACCGATAAAAAACGCGCCGAGGACACTTTTTGTGGAAATTGGCACAAAATGAAAATTCCTAAAGTCGCGTCGTTTCTCTCTCAATCAGTCTCTCATGGGAGAGACTGGTTGAGAGAGAACTTTTGACCTCTCCAGCCGAATCTTTCGACCGATCGCCGTATACCGCAATGGGAGCGATGGATTCATACGTCCGTCACTCCTGGACATATTGACCCCAGATTCTACCTACCCGTCGTACCCCTTTTCCCTCCTAGGACTTCCTCTACTTTCTTTCCCTAAAAACAACCTCTCAAACCGCATCCCAAAAGATGACATAAGCCCCTGAGGATTTTTTTTCTTCTTGGTCTCCTGTGTGGTAATGTGAAAAAATCTTATAACTAAATAAATCTAACGCCATTCAAAGCAATGTTTCGATTCTCAAATACAACGTCGGTATTAAAATTTTCTACCACACACGTTAATCTATTTTCTTCACAATCCTCTCAGGATTGTCATGTCAATGAACGGCTTAATTGTTTAAAAATTTTCTTATATGAATATTTCAAGTTTTTCTACATCTTAAATCCGAGTCCGAGTTTAAAGAAAAATTAAAATGACAATCGTGCTCTTCAAAAATATGATTGTGTATAAAAACACCGGTCCATTTCCGTATAATTCCTTGAAAATACCTTTGTCAAGGTTTGTTTCGATGCAGAACGTCTCGCCAGCAAAAAATATCAACGGTAGGTTAAGAACGCAAGCCTTTGCTATGATTCCGCCGGTTTTTCTCAACTTTTTTCTTTTATGCATGAAATTGACACATTTCTGCCAATTCAACGGTTAAATATACAATGGAAAGGAAATAACTTAAATTATCGTGGATTTTATCAATAAAAAAGATTAAAAAAATATTGTCCGCATGCAGTCATGAAAAACTCTCTGATTATTTATTTATTTACTCTTTTATGATCCCATGGATCTTTTACATTGGGTATATTGTAATTTTAACATATTTTTGCACAAAAGATAGTAATAAACAATAGTTTTCAAAAATAATTTCATAAAATCAAAATCGAAATCAAAATCATTTATTGTACAAAATTTTCATTTAGTACAAAAGGTATAACTTATAGGTACCTATATCCTATTTCTTCCAGTTAACCTAACATGTCATACAGATATGAACACAAATGAAATATAAATATAAAAGTTGTGTAATACAAAGTGAATTTGTTTTAATTTATTATATAAACAAAAATAAGCAGTAGCACTAAATTTGGTACTATTTTATTATTATTGTTTTTATATTTTAGCAGGAGTAGTTCAAGACACGAGCGCGGTGTATATTCATACTGTGGTACTAATAATATAATACTATTCTTAAAACATGTTTTAAATCAGTGAAAATAATTTGTAGTTACAAAAATCATTGTAAGTAGTTACATCGCTAAAAAAAAAATCATGTAGATTATTGCGTTCGTTATTATATCTAATATTGTAAATTTTAATATAGTTTCTCCAAATTGTAAATTTTAATATAGTGTACTATGTATTAAAGTTCAAACTCCTAAACACATAACTTAACATAATTTCTTTTCTTTATGTTGTAAATCTTTTGTAATTCCTCGATCTTGTTCTTGTAATTCCTCCATCTTGTAAATCTGAATGTATTATACATATGTTACCAGGTTAATTCGGTAAATCCGATTATAATATATGCTACCAGATTACCTTTTCTACTTTGTCACAAAAAAATGTATGTGTACTTATATTTATATATTTTATATACATTTTCTTTATTACACACCTTAGCTTCAGAAAAAAAATGAAATTTTCTGTTTTTTTTTTGGTTTTGTTTTTTGTTATGTAATTTATGTACATTTCAGGTATAATATGAACTAAACATGTCAATTTGTCTATCCTGGAACGGGAAATTTTCCTAGTTGGACAGGCAAAGCTTCCTAATTGTAATTTGTACTTTCTTTTGTATCTATAATAAATAAATAAATAAAATATAAAAACAGTTGTACCTATGTGAGGAACAACTGTTTAACACGGCATAACACCCCAAAAACAAATAACGAAAAAAAGTCTTGTTCTCTTTCATATTTTCGTTTAGATTTAATTATTGTTATCTTCTTCTTCAATGATATATTACGTTGATGGGAATAACCTTCAAAAGTTATAAAAGAGAGTTTTTCATGTAAAAAAATGAATAATAAAAATAAACTGAAATTATCAGAAATAAAATGTAGGCAACAAAAAAATGTTTTAAACATAGAAATTGTCGCATTAAAAATGTCGATGTCATTCGTATATTTTCTTTCTAAACTATGGATAAAAAAAAAACCTACGAGTACCTATAACATAATATTTTAACAGTAAATTATTTAATTGGAATTATAATTTGCCTACATGTTTTAACGGGTATCTGCTAGTATTAATATATCTTAGATGTTAAATGTGTCTATGGAATGAATTTTGATAATAGATTTCCTAGCTGAATAAAAATTAACAATATTTTAACTTATCAACTAGATAGATCACTATTTCAACAAATTAGAGCATTGGATTCATTTATGCACTACTCACCCACCCTTTGTATAATTATCAGATAGTTACTCCTTCAAGGCTCTCGCAAGGACTCTAATTTTTTTTTAATGGACGAATCTGCATTTAATTTTGAACGAGTCTAGACCTCCAGTGTGCTTGCATACGTTGTAAGTAAGCAGTATGTAAGTGCTTGGCGGTAAATCAAGATACAATAAGTGTTAGTATGGACTGTAGACAAGACAATAGAGCACCTGACAAGGTACTCATCGCTTTCAGATAGGGGACATTATAGAATACTTTCTGGCACAAAAAAAAAATTACGAAAAACTTACATAGCCGCTTCCAGCATTAACTCCCAGAAATAATCAAATTAATGTACCCTAAGTACCGAATCAAATGCGACAAGCTGTATTGCATAAATACGATCTCCTAAACTGCACAAAGATTTTTTGCTTCAATTCTGGAAAAGGGTTTTTAAACTGATAAAATTATATTAATATGTTCTTGTTTTTTTCCAGCTATTTTAAAATCAACTTCACATTACTTGTCATCGTAAAAGGTAAAATACGTCTCAAAGTTAACGTTTATGTTCGTTGACTTTTATCAAAAGAAATTCACATTTTTAACACGGCATATGGATACGATAAACGGAAAATGCTTGTTACGTTATTTTTTGCATCCATTTAGTGTTTTATGTCACCGAGAAAGGAATAAATTGAAACGAACAATGTTTTACGCCTTGAATAAACGCATCATTCATGAATAACATTGAAAGTGAGAGCGACGTGTACACGAATGGTGGAGAATATATATTTGTACATTGTTTTAAAACTTCAAAAATAATGGAACGGTTACTGTATTATATAACAAAGCCTTTTGTTACCTTCATCATTTAAATCGTACTTTGATAATTAAACCAAAAAATATACGAGTACGTCTTTGTAAGTCACCAAAAGAAACGTTTTCTTTTGTTCATCTATAATTTATAGTGTATATAATCTTATTAATAATAATAAAAATTAAATATGTTTGTAGAACTAGATTGCATTTCATTAATTTCGATGACAAAATTATAAACGTCGCTAGTAATTAAATTAAATGATAGATGGGATCCTTCAGTTGAAATCAAATGCCGCATTGAGCAAACTCGTGCAACCTTTATCCGCATGAAAAAAATGTTCTGCAGTCATGATCTCAACCTTGGATTACGAATGCGAATGGTCAGATGCTACGTGCTTTCGATATTATTTAATGGAATGGAAGCATGGACGCTTACTGAAGAACTAATTAGGCGACTTGAGGTATTCGAGATGTGGATCTACAGAAGAATACTCAAAATAAGCTGGATGGACAGGGTTACAAATGAAGATGTTATGGTTCGGATGAATAAAGAAAAGGAAGTAATTAAAACTATAAAAATCCGAAAACTTCAATATCTTGCACATGTGATGAGATATCCAGAGAAGCATGAGATCCTGTATCTCATAATGCAGGGAAAGATTGCCGCAAGACGGGGCCCTGGAAGAAGGAGAACCTCATGGCTGAAAACCTGAGACAGTGGTTTGGCCAGTCTACCGTGGATCTGTTCCGGGCCGCAGTAAACAAAGTCCGCATAGCCAACATGATAGCCAACGTCCGTTGAACGGACAGGGCACAAGAAGAAGAAGTAATTAAATATTTCCTCCTTACCAGTAACCAATACCCGTGCCATAGGTAACCCCAAAGTGGTTTGATACTTTTGGTGATTTAACAGGGGTGCCCGGATTCATGGGATGAGATTTGTTTAGGTCTTGGCGGCTAATGCGTTTGCCCACCTGGAGCCGAGAGAGACCTAACCTAGATCTCTCCAACCGGACTCTCCTCAACCCATCGCTTTGCAGCGCAGTGGGAGGGATATATTCATAATATTTTTATAACGCTGCAATTGAATTGAATTGAATTAGTAGGACATCTGTCGTCTCTTGGGCAGATTAATAAACCTCTGCCATAGCACCTCAAGTGGTTCGCTACATTTGGTAACTTAACCGGGATGCCCGGGTTCATGGGCTGAAGTTTTTCCGGATATTGGCGGCGGATGCGTCTGCCCACCAATTACACGGCAGCCAGGATCGGGAGAGAATGGTTGATGGAGTCACTTTGACTTCTCCAGCGTACTCTCTCGCAACATCGCCTTGCACCGTAGTGGGAGGAATGGATTTATACGTCCGCCACTCTTGGACACACTGACCTCTAGATTCCTACCCACCCCTAATACCCTTTTCCATCCCTGAACTTGCACTCCTACCTTAAAAGTTGACATAGGCCCTGAGGGGTATTATTCTGCTCAGGGTTTCCTGTGTGGAGCTAATGTAAAAATTAAAGAAACCTTGAGAGAAATATTAATTTAAAAAAATCATGGAAACAAATTAATTTGTGAATTTATCATTAAATATAATTGTAATGAGGTACCTGTTCACATCCATAACCGCTTAAATAGTCCTCAAATTCGACTCGGCAATAATTATTCTCGTCGAAATAAATCAAGAATTTTTCCACCCTATGGGTTTAGCACAAAATTGGTAAGAGCAGCAAATGTAAGTAATTCGTAATAATTAAACTTGTAACGCGTGAAATTGCCGGCTGTCAGTTTTATATATCGCCCCACAGAATTCAATGCGAGCCACACTCGTTTATTCATGTGATTTATTGTATAATTCATGGAATTAAAACAATTCTACAAGTATTTAATGAAAAGTTGTTTAAATTGGCAAAAACGTGACTTCCACATGTCAGTGATAATTAAAAGACGCATTTTTTCTCACCTGAAATAGTATAGAATATAGTAAATCACATTGGATCTAGCTTGATATTGGTCCGAATAAAAACTTTACCATCTAACCTTTTTAATCTGCCGTGACGATAGTTAAGTTATACCGAAACCAGTTAGAGTGCTCAAATGAGAATTTTTACCGATTATAACATAATTCCCCTAAACACGTTTTTTTGTTCTTAAAAAAAAAGTTTTTAACACTTTAATTATAATAATAATACTTGGCTAATTTATATAGCGCCGTTTTTGTGAGAAATCACCTCAAGAGCGCTTGAGGCGCCCTAGCCGAGCTCAATAGAGGAAGATGGAGAGATATGAAATTACGAATGTTAGAAGAGCGCGCAAGTATTTAAAGCGACAAAATTGATGCGAAAATTGTGAAAATGTTTAATAAAACACGACTCGTTTAAAATAGAGCAAAATTCTCGCGGAAGTTGTCTTAAAAAGCATTTAAAAAAACACTGTGCTTTTTTCATATATATAGTAAAATAACTAGTAAAATAGCTGTAACAAATGTGATTATAATAATTTTTGGAGCATACTTTGCGATTTTTTTTTATCGAGGCAATTTTATGTAATTTGCGTTTCAGCGCGGGGAATATTTAGATATTATTTTCAAGAATAACATATATTTTTAAGAGCTTTAAAACTTAACGTGTTTGGGAGATACGTAAGAAATCGCTAGAAATTCGAGTAAGTTCCATCTAAAGAAAAAAATCGTAATGTGCTCCGAAAATTATTAAAAACACATTTTGTTTCTGTTATTTAACATGTATGAAAAAAAATAACAGTGTTTCTTAAATGCTACTTTATACATTTAACAAGAGATTTTTGCTCTAAACCAGCCGTGTTTTATTAAATATTTTCACAATTTTCGCTTACTTATAATCGGTTTTTAACATTCCCTCTAACATTCGTATTTACGTATCTCCTTTTCAAATCATATTCTGCTTCTTTTTGAAAGCTTACTACCGGGCCTTGAGAGATTTACACAAAGTGACAGTGCTTTTTACCAAATATTGATTTAGTAATAGATATTTTTATGGGCAATCCAGAATGGTAGACACAATCAGTACAGCCCTCGTAAATGACCATCATTCAGATATGAAACGTTGCTTGAGCCCGCGTACCAATATACCAGCATTAGAAGATCGAAGAAACTCGACCGATGTACTCTTTCTACAAAAAATAGCCAGATCCGTCGTAGATTGCCCAGAACTCTTACAATGAATACAGATACGAGCTCCTAACAGACGAACCAAATGAGACATGATTCTTAGCCTCCTTCGGTGCAACACTAATTCTAAGCAGAACTGTTTCATCCATCGTGCATCCAACACTTTCAACACACACTATACAGAATTTGACATTTTTAACTCTGCACCATACCCCTTAAAATCATACAGATGCTCTCTCGATACTTTACAATAACATTGACTAAAGATACCCTCTAATACAATCACCACCCCTATGAACTTCCTTTTTTTTTCTCTTTTAATTTTTTGTTGCGCATATTTTTATTACTATACCTCAATTTAACCCCCCCTCCATCCTACCCCCCTCCTCTTAATCCCACCTAAATAACTTGTTTCTTGAAATGTAATTTTTCATTATTATCTCTGAAATCACTTCACTTGTACGAGTATTATAATACCTATGTGGAAATCTCTAAATGGTTAAATTATTGTGACTCAATTACTATTATGCTCTGTTATTAATGTAAACTGTTGGTCTCCCAAATAAAACAAATTAAAAATAAAATAGCCGTGTTTGGTGACCAGATCTTAATAACCAACTACTCAATTTGCTCTTCCCCATCTCCTTCCCCTCACAACAATTAGAGTTGCCATAGTCCCACCGGCTCCGGTTTGCCAAAGTCCCATTTGTTTCCGTCTGGACCCAGTGAGACTACGGCATCAACAATTGAGGTGTGTTGTGAGGCTGAAGGAAATGAAGAGGGGAAGCAGATGGGTAAGAGGAAGATGAGAAAGTAGGCTAACTGGCTATTCAGAACCGGTCACTAAACACGGTTAAAGTCATTTCAAGCAAGGCTTCAATTCTGAATGGTGGCCTTACACTAGGGCGAAATGAGAGTATCTTCCACACTTGGACGAATCGAAAGTAATACTATATATTATTTTAAATAAATAAATTGTGAAATAACACCAATTAATCAAATAAATAATCCTTTTCGTTTTGAAAACTTTTTGAACCGGCGCGGCGACATTCATATTGGTAGTCGAAAGCCTTACCCGTCGACCAAAAATAAAAATAAAATCATAAAAACGAGGATTATTATATTTTTAGTAGGTACAATACCGATACAAAAAAAATAATACAAATAAAGATGTCGGTATTTTTTATTACTGAAATTGATAAGCTTATATTGTATTTCAGTAATCATTGCAATACTACGTTTCTCTTTCGTGGTTGTGTACAATATAACATATATTCCTTATAAGCCTATCTAAACACACGTAGCAGTCTACCAACTATAGTTTCTGTTGTTGATAAAGAACTTGGCAGCACCTATTTAGCGTCATAATGCGTGCATAAATACATAAAAGGAGAAAGTGTCACGTCGTTACTCAATACACCTTTTCCTGTCCTTGTTTGGCAGTCGTGACACTCCCTGCTACCGGTCACTTCTCTAATCGGTGGAGAGTGTCACACATGACGCCTCAAGAGATGAGATCAGCGGCGACAGCTGATGGCATATTGCCGATTGGCATCGTCCACCCCTGTCACGGTTCCAATTGGCGAGCTTCCAATTGTCACCACATCAATGGCGGCGCAATTCGAATACGGAATGCCACGTGAACATCGGGCGGCATCTAGCGAACGTAGCACAAAGCACGTGTCCTATTGAAAGGTTCCACGCCAACGGAATGCTTAATTTATAGTCTGTGGAATTTACTATTACAATAATACACAGGAATGTTTAGTTTGTAAATGTTTGTAAATGAACTAAGGTAAACCAGAGAGAATTACGGTGACAGTTTACTGCCTATGTAAGGAGTCTTCAGTTAAAATCAGAGATTGTGGACAATAGAATTAGGTATATTAACCTATATTATAATCAAGGCGGTTCTAGGGGTCCAAAAGTGGAAGGTCACTTATAAAATATGTTTTTGGCTTATCTTTATTTTATTGATATAATATTTTACTTGAACTGTAATTTGGGGGGGGGGGGGTCACTGTCCTATTGACCTTATGAGCCAGCCGCCCCTTATTATAATGTGAGTACATAATTATTTAATTTTAGGGCGGATTATTTCACGGAATTGAACAATTCATCGAATTTAAAAGTTAATATACAAGTTCTGTTACAACAGAAATTTTTAAACATTTTGATGTTCCAAGCATACAGAAAATCTATGCCAAAAACATTCTAGTACATCACCACAAAAATGATTCAGAGGCAGACACCAAACATGCTCATAAAACCAGAGCCAAACAAACAGACATACTTAATATACCAAAGTGTAACTCTTCATTTGGACAAAGAAGTTCTGAATTTTTAGCAGTAAAGTTGTATAACAAACTTCCACTTAGTATCAAACAAATTAAAACAAAAAATAGCTACATTAAGGACATTCAATTTTGGCTGAAGGAACTATTGGAAAATGAACTTACTAGTATACTTAAAACATCGTCATAGAATTTCTGGAAAACCTTATCCAAACCATGAAGTTAAACCATAGAAGTCGCTGAAAACTTATCCAAAGCATCGTCCCCCTCAGCACAGGATCTCCTAGTGAGGAGGACTACGAATATATTTTCTATTTTATATATATATATATATATATATATATACCTAACATGTTTCATATAAAAATGTAAAAAATAATAAATATTTAGTTACTAAATAAAAAAAATTATTAAAAATTTCAGTTTCTTGAAACAACTGGAAAATAATGACATAACAATAGTACATGAAAAGAGTATTTACCGAACTTAAAAATTAACTTTGATATTTTATGAATGGTTTAAATTCTGTAAAACAACCGGTCTTTAATAAAATAATATGTAGAATGTATATTTTTCACTATCGCCCCTGTAAGAAATCTAGAATTAAGAAAGAAGCACGAATTGACTTAAGCCGTGTTTAGTGACCAGATCATAACCAGATTATTCTCAACTTTCCACTTTCGCATCACCTCACCCTCTGAACTTTTTTCAGCCTCACAGCATTCCTAAATTGGAGATTTTTAATATGATTGCCATAGTCCCACTGTCTCCGAGTATTTCGAACTCTTATTTAGTAATAAAAAAAAGGAAATTAGCTGAAACCTCGCTTAATCACAATGATACTTGTTAACGTGGGTTCTTCTTGTGTTCTTTTACAGTGCTATATTTGAAAAAAAAAGTTTTAATATAGCATAGTTTTCTATGATTACTTTCAGAATTAATGAATTAAAATCGTGATTAATGAATCTCAAGTATAGATCCACTTCTACACGGTGTCCGGAAACTAATGCTAAAAGCGGGCAGCTGGTGGATCTACATCACATTTGGAGTCGATTTTGTGGTATAACTTTTTTTGATTTGGACACTCGTTTACGGATAAATCGAGTCCCAAGTTCGAAGTTTTTATGTCAAATTTGATAAAAATTAGTCGCTGATGTCAGTAGTTGTTTATTGTCTTTTAAATGTTTCCAACGTTCCAACAGTATCTTAACCCCCAAAGTTTCTGAAAAAAAGTTTAAAAAAGAAAAAGAAATCAACCTGAAAAGAAACCATGGCCTGTCTCGGTTACTTTGTACCGGTGACTAGCGATCACTGCACGACAGTGGATTCGAGGAACAGTTTTTTGGAACCGGTTCCTATTTTAGCACGCCTGATTACGGAGGCAATTGAAATCTATAAAAATTTTGAAGTATATTGTAATACCAGCTCGTAGTGGAGCGAGCTGGCAACACGGTATCGCTTCCAAGTACATAAGCGCACATTTCACCACTAACAATTGCACATCTGCCGGACCTACCGGATCTGCCCTGATGATGGACACTGCAACGCTGTCCGAAACGTTAGCTAAAGAAGGAGGCATAACACCCCAAAAACAAATAACCTTAATACTTTTGGCCGTAAAAATCTAAAAACGTAACCAAAAAGAAACCAATTTGCAACGATAAAAAATTTAAGAATATTATGTTTTTCGGCCTTTTCTATGTAATGACGATCTCTCAGTTTCACTAGTTTCCGGACGCCGTGTTCATTGTATTCATCTGTCAATAATATTGATGATCGCTCAGATCACAATACTAAATACAGATACTAATTATCATTTCAAGAATTAAGATTAGTTTTTTTCTAGTCATCAAATTAAGATCGAAGATATATCAATGGATTTGAAATTGTCGAAGATTTTTTTGGGATGACGGGATATATTGCTTTGTACTGTTATAATTTACTAGGGGTTACCCTCTCCGAAGGGGTTCTAGAATTATGAGGTTCTAAGACCGTAAGGTCACATATCGAAGCAATTTGAATCTTAAAAGAAATATACACTTCACTCAATATAAATAATTAACCTTCAGGAAATATTCCTTCAAAGAATCATCACAATAAACGCTGGACTTTACAATGATTAACCCCTCGTGCCTTGGGCCTATTTTGCCGGAAGGTCAAAATTTTTCCGCTTTACAATAAAATCCAAATAAATGGAATATTTCTGAATGTATCCGAAAATTAAAAACTGTTTTGAAACAAAGAATCTTTAGAAATTATCCGCTTAGTTTAATAAAAACAGACCATAACTTTGTAATGAATAAGCAATTAGAATCATTTGCTAAGTCTCCGCTTTTGTATCCATTGTAATTTTCATAATAATTACGAAATTAAAATATGTATTTAGTTTACATAATGACCATTCCTACTCCAATGTAAACATGTATCCCTTCAAAAAGTAATAAAAAAAATATCCTGTACATCATAAATATAATATATTTCGCAATAAAATTAGGTCATAATGCATATTACTTGTAATTCCCTGAATACTATTGAAATGTGCTACAAACCCATGGTAATTACCAAAATAATTAGAAATTCGGCAGTCTAAAATGACTTAGTAACTAATGTAATTAATATAATTGATTAAAATCCTTGTAGACCACCCCTCTTCCCCTGCCCCATATGTTATGTATATAAATCGTAAACTAAGAATAATTTGTACCAGTCTGAAGATGACTTTAACGAGCTGAAACCGGTTACGGTAAATAAAATTAAGTGGAAAAAAGTTTTATATTTGTTTTATTGTACGCTTTCAAATTAATAATTTTTGAAATATAAAAATTTTAAAGCAAACCTCAACAATTTGTTTACACCACCTCACCTTTTGTCGTTTCATGTAAAAATAATGAAAAAAATTCCCAAATGTTCATATTTTTTTTTCTAATTGCGGTCGGAAACTTTTTTCATAAAGGTGTACAATTTAATAATTTTATGGTTAACTTTTAGTTTTGAATATAAAGCATGGTGTATTATATTTCTAACACCGTTTAGATCATATTTCTACCGATGATAGTGAGGGAGATATAATTTTTAATACACAGATTTCAATGAGATCTATTTGAGTTGTTCCGAAAAGCGAACAAATTACTCCGAGGGGTTAAGAATCAGCGAGTGCTTGCGAAACATAGCGTATATTCACTGGACTTTATTTAGCTTTCAAAACTCAATAAAACTGCAAAAAGCGTGAAGTTATAAATATATACATAAGTACGTATTTATTATTACGCTAATGCTAATAATCTGGAATGCAAAGAAATTTATTTTATCTCTTTTTAGATATCAACACATTTTAGATTTTTTTTTCGTAATGAACAAATATAAAAATATGGGACATTTTTTTATGTTTCGACGGTTAATTTATCATTCAAAAGTTTCATAGCTTGTGGTAGAATTCAAATGATTAGGGAAATAAAATGTTGTACAGCTAGACGAAAATAGTTAACTTTTAAATAATAAAAGGTATATTTAAAATTAACCTAACGCCCGAGCTCACCGTTCGAGAGATTTGAAAGGGAAAGTCAAAGCCAACATTTTATTCTTATATACCTACCATAACGTTTTTTTACAAACCCACTCGAGCGACAGACCAATTTAAAACATTTTTTTTAATATTCTCAGCAAAAAAATCATATCTTAACTTAATAATTCAAATTAAGTACTAATGCATCTAGGGAAAATTTGCCTAAAACTGGCAGCAAAGCGATCCGAGGTATTTTAAATAGTGCCATATTGTGACAAAAAGCGCTCCAGTGCAAAGGTAAGTTTAATCGATATCTATAAATGAAAACTGTGTAATGAAAACTTATGAAAACTTATGTACATAGGTACAGAAAATCTTATGAAATACACGAAAGTACTAGTACCTATAATAATAAATAAAATAGTTTATATAAATTTCATTGCGAAGACTCTAATTATAATAAACTGGTGCTGACTCGTTAAAAATCACGGAATGTTATAATTGCCAGATTTGTAAAGCTGAAAGTATTTATGAAAAAAATGTTCGCCTCGGGATCCATTTCAAACGAAGAAATAATTTACATGCATATTCACACCAATCGAACAAAAAATAAAGTACCGCTTATGAAGAGGATTGCAATTCCAATAATATATACCTACCTACGTGAACGAGCCGCTAAAGTATGTCCACTGGACTTAGTTCAGTTAAACTATGCGCGTTTTCTTAGTAATGTAGGTACTATTAATTGATCTAACATCTGCCAAACATTTAAACGAAATGGATACACACATTTCGATTAAAGCATTATTAATTGTAATACGATCATTTCGATATCTGCTATATCGCTGGTCTGATGATAAGTAGTTCAAATTTTGGAATTTAAAAGTGATGATCACTTTGTGTGTCTTATTCGAGTATTGATAACCTCCATTCAAACTCTGGAAAAACTGTCACTCTGATTTGGATTCCTGGACATGTTGGCATAGTGGGTAACGATATTGCTGATTCCTTGGCAAAACAAGGAGCGTCTAACCCTACCGTTACCCTCGTAAACCATATTCCCCTGTCTGATATTTTTTCCATCATCAAAGATAGATCCCGCAATGTTTGGACAGAGTATTGGAACATTGCTAGTCAATCCAAGGGTGCCCGCTACGCCTCAATACAAAGGACTATCCCATCAAAACCGTGGTTTCAAAAATTCCCCCATTTTTCCAAAAAAGAAATTTCCTTACTTATTCGTATGAGAATCGGACATTGTTCCGTTCCTTCTCACCTTTATAAAATTCATGTGCTTGACTCCCCAGATTGTACGTTCTGTGGTCTAGATGTGGGAACTTTAGATCACATTTTTGATTGTCTCTCTCTAAATAAATATCATCTCTTCTATCAAGCGTTATCAAAAATTGCCTCTCCTCCATTCAACATCTCATCTCTTCTAAGTCTGAACTCTACTCCAATGTTCCATAAAATTCTGAAATTTGCACATTTAAATAAAATTAATATATAAATTCACCTTTCCTTTCTCTGTAATTATAAATGATGGCCTAGAACACCCTTGAAGGGTGAAAGCCAGAAATAATTGAAAAAAAAAGTTTATTTAATTTAAATGATGTTACGCATTATACTGAAAAATTTCTCATATTACTTTTATTTATTCAATTTGTATGTATGTGAATAAAATAAAAATCATGTTTTTAATTTTTTATTTTTTATTTCCACTTATTTTCCAATGGAAATATAAATCTCCAAATCAGGTGTGAGCCAATAAACCAGTGGATAAAATGCAATAATAAAAAGTACGGAGCGCCAAAACCACGATAAAAATATGTACTTACTTACTGGCAAGTAGAAACATTAACGGTTTTTTTCTTGACGTAAATTTTATCACACAATTATTGAGGAACCATACCGGATTATTTGTGGAAAGTAAGTGAATCGGTGTACTTACTTGCGAAGTAATTTTACGAGAAACGGAAGGTTATATCGATTGCAGATTGGCTGCCGGAATAAAATCGATGATAGTGATGATAGTATAGTCGATAAAATTGAAATATTATTGGTGACCTGATTTGCCTCATGGGAAATTTGGACATGTTTCACGATAAACTTTGTTTACTGTTTTGTGTGTGGGTAGGATGTGATGATTCCGTTATGATATTATGTTAAATGACAAGTAAATATAATATGGACATTATTGAAACTTGACACATTTTTATCGTATCTTGAAAAGGCTGGATGCACTGAATAGACAAATCTGTGGTAAGTATACTGTGGGCGAGTCCGTGTGTGCCGATTAATGCCCACCTACTGCGTGGTGGGCCGGATCGAAAGAGACTGTTTGAGGGTAAACATTTGATCTCTCCAACAGGACTCACTCTGAACATCGCCTTGCACCGCAGTGGGAGGGATGGATTCATAAGTCCTGGAGACACTGACCCCCAGATTCCTACCAACCCCTCATTCCTTTTCCCTACCCATAACTTCCTCACCTTCCTTTCCCTAAAAAGACCGTCCATGCAGCGTCGACAAAGATGACATTGTTTTCCTTCCAGGGCTTTCTGCGTATAGATAAAGAAAAAAAAAGCTAAAAAAAATGTCAATTAAAGAGGTGGTAATAAAGCTCTGGCGTTATGAAATTTGTACAAATAAAAATAAGTGTATCTATATATAAAAAAAATCAAAATATGTTTGTTTCTGGGTTTGTACATATGTATACATTTATATGTATGTCCGCTACGCGTTGCTAAACCGTTCATACGATTGCGATGAAACTTTGGGATTTGATGTGCGCATGCCCGCGATGGTTTCTGTATACAATAGGGAGCTCCGACATCATGAAATTATTAGTTAAAGTCGCCCGCAGGGCTTAGCAGCAAAAACAAAAATATTACAAATATTGATTGTATTAAAATCAGCACCATTACCAGTATGCTTCTAAGATAGGTACCTACAGAAGGCATAATATGTACGGCGTTCACTTCGTAACATCTGTCAAAACGTCAAAGCAATTGATAAGTTCGCAGAAAACAAACAATATACCTAGTGATTTTAAAGTGTCAAACTCAAAAATTCGCCGGTAATCAAAGTGTTGCCATTTAAAAAAAATTAAAGCGTGTGGAATTTAAAAAAAATAATTGAATATTATCGGAGACGGAACATTTTCATGTAGTAAAGTGACGAGCCCAAATAACGGATTTCTTTATTTAAAAAATAAATATATATATATATATATATATATATATATATATATAAATTTTCGTAATCTCGATTTTTTCCAAGTCATTACGAAATCCATGCAAGTGGCTTATTGAAATTCCGACGATGCCGGGGTGGGTTTCCGATGCATGTGTTCACTCGGCTAAGATATCACTGCTCGTTTAGTGAGCACACCGCAATGGTGCGTGAAAATAATGACTCGCAATTTTTTTACGGCTACATTGTAATAAACCTCTCCTTACACTAATATGTAAATTAGCCTCTTTGTCGATAGGGAGGTACCGGCCGGCCCAAGCGAGCGGGCATGGAAATTAATCTCCCCGGTAACGCGTGTCACATGGCAACATGGATTCTAGCAACGCTTGTCTGGTATTGCCGCCGCTATCGGAATGCAACCTAGTATAGGGTGTCAACAAATTCTAGTTAGTATTATTGAAGAGAAACTTCCTTAGCCCCGTTAGAATGATTTGAAATTCGAATGAAACGGAAATGACGCACTACGGCACCTGCGAAGCATCAAACTGCGCTCAAGGCGCATATGAGCGCAGTTTGATAAATAAACTTAGCTAAATAAGCTTAGCTTAGATAAATAAAGCTTAAGAAATAAACGACGATAGGTCTGCGCTCATTGGCCGCTTTATTTTTTAACGGGTCGTCGGAATATAATGCCTAAATTTGCTCCCCGCCGAGCGCCTTTCATAGCGCAGCGGTATAGTGCGTGGCAAATCTCAGCGGCCAGAGAAATCCAGCGGACGGAGTTTCGAATCCTACGAAATCCAACAAAAAATAAACATTTTTATTTTTGTAAATCAATATCTAATCTTCAAACCACTTAAAAATAAACAGGCAAAAGAAGGCGACATCTAGCGACGTTCTAGTATCACTTCCATCGCGTGTGAATTACAAACTCTAACTTTTTTTATGTGAATGATACCTCACAAGAGTCCAACTGTTCCCGTCCGGAGCCAGTGAGACCATGGCGTACCCAATTGTGTATGTTGTGGGGCTGAAGGTAAGTGGAGAGGGGAAGAAAATGTTGAAGAGGAAGGTGGGGTACTACCTAGATATTCAGATCTAGTCACCAAACACGGCAAAATCCATTTCAAGCAACGTTTTAATTCTGAATGGTAGTCTTACACAAGGACGATACTGAGAGTATCTTTTACTCTGGAACATCCCGTAAACATACCTTATTTTACTTTAAAATTATTAAATTGTCAAAACATAAATCAATCAACAGCACGACGAGATTTAAAACCGCAACCCCCGAAATTTAGTCGAGAGCTTTGTCCCTCAGCCAAGGAGGCCGTCAAAATGAAAGTTAACTATTTTATTATCAATAATAATCAATCCCAGTAGATTCAAATTTGAGGTCATGTTTGAATCTGACACATTAATAATTGACTATAAAAATAACAAAAATTCTTTTTTTTTTTTTATTGCTAAAAGTTTTCTTGTGTAATGTCTTCTTTAATATGAATAAACATTTCAAAAATAAATGTAAAAAAACCTTTTCCTTGAAATTATCTCGCAAAGTTATAAAAATAACAAGTTTGAATGTAAAATATCATTAAAATCATTTTCTTTCATGCCACTATTTTGTGATGTGGAAAACATTCACTTGACCCATAGTGCTTTCATTAAGTTATTTTTTTATTCATTTCAATAATCTTTATGTTGTGAGTTGTGACTAAAAACCGTTTAAACGATCGTAGCTCCCTCCATGTTCGTGGTAACTGGATTTAACAAAACAGAATGCATGATCAAATAATTGGTTGGGTTGGTTGATCACTTTTTTTCAGTGTTGTGTTTTCCATAGAACCTCTTTTTGTTCACAGTTTGTTGACAGACTGTAGCTTGTAGTTTGCCAGCTACCACGCAATACTCACACTCAGGAAGAAACCTTCAAGCTACCACGCTCACTCAGGAAGAATTCATGCAGCCACGCATAAGGCCCGCGCGGTTTGTACCACGTCCTCTCGCGCCTTGTACCTACACCAGTCTACTATCAAACGTTGAATAATTGTCTTCCTTCCGTCTCTAACTATAATTTCTCTTATATGTTTATAGTGCGCCTGACAAGTGCATATAAAGTACTTTACAGGTATTTTTATTACAAGGAAGTGGGACTTGAAGTAAGCCCCAGAGCCTTAAAAGAGGGCTAACCTAACCTAACCTAATGGAAGTTTTTTTTTTTGAATAGAAAACACATCGATCGTCCAATTAATTAGCCAAACATTTTAGAAAAATCGAAATTTGAATTGAGTATGCAGTCATATGTAAAAGTGTACCCTCTATCTCCGTGGTCGTCAAAGTGCGGCCCGTGGCGGATAGTTGTGCACAAATATCGCACAAATATCTGCCGTTTCCTTATAATTTATTTTTTTCATGAACAATTATATTATTCGTTTTTATTTTCAAATATTTTGTGTACATGTATACCCTTCTGATTTTAAAACGTTGATTTTAATTGTTTGACATTTGATTTTAGAACGCCCAGCTGGTTTTTGAACATATCCTAAATCGATTTTGAACGCGCGCATTGTGTACCTCATAGGTTCTCAACGTAGGCGATAACGCCCCCTTGTGGTTGTTTGAGACTTTCAGGGGGGCAGTAGAAGACCCAAAAAAAAAATAGAAGGCGTTGAGATGGCACAGTGAGGGCGTGGGCAAGTAAAAATCTTTTTTAAAGACATAAAAAACACGCTAATCACTTACTAATAAAGCAAAGTAAACTTTAATATTGGTTAATTTTTGTTATTGTATATATTGTAATAATTTTTATCACGTGGGCGAAAATTCACACATTTCGGTCCTTCAGGAAGTGGATAAAAATTGAACTGAAATATTCCATCACATAACTACATAAATTTTTTTATATAATATTATGATCTTACATGTATTATTATTATTAAGAATTGACAATATATCACGAATATAAGAAGGAAGGAGGTAGCAAGCCGGTACTTAAAAACAAAATAATTACTTTTCTAACTTTCTAAACAAAAAGGTACAAACCCACGGTGATATCTCACATTGTCCTATGTGGCCCTTGACCAGAAAAGTGTGACGACCGCTGCTCTATCTGGTACAATAATCAAATCAATTATAGTTCAGAAAAACTTGTAGTGAATTAAAAAAATGTTGATGATTTCTGGGTCGCTAGCAAGATTTTTAAAAATTTCATACTATAAACCGTTATGCCTTCGGTGTTATTTTATAGCATATTTAATATGTAAAACACGCTTACGTCTAAATAATATTTGATTTACGGTGAGTATTCGAGTATTGCTATTCTCATTATCTCAAAACTTAGAATTTGGAGATGTTTGACTGATCAACTGGACTATCGATATGGGCACACTTGTGGGCACACTTGCACACTTACCTCAGTAGGGATGAAGAAAACTTTGAAAAAAATCATTTTTTTAATTTTTTAAAAGAAATATAGTCTTTACCGGGTTACGAATAACGTGACAATACATGATAATCTCCTACTACCACCACAGTAGGCGGAAAATGTCATTTGTGTCGTGATAGAGGACTTAGCCAGCCGAGGAATTGAACTCATGACGTCTGGGTGGGACCCAGACACCGTACCAACTAATAGCCCATTCACATGGTTCATTTATCTTTCATTTCGTGATTTCATTCCGCCTCTTTCCCTCGAAATGAACTGTGTGAACACGAAAGTGAAGAGAGACAGTGCCGAAGGAAGCATTCCAACATTGTTGAAATGCTTCATTCGGCACTGTCACTTCACTCGCAACCGGAATTTAACATCACGTGACGCGAATGATGTGTGTGAACACTCAAGTGAACAGTCTTTCACTCGCGAATTAGTCGGACGAGAATGTTCTGGCGTGAGGACGAGTAGCCGGAGCGGCTTAAACTTAAAATGCTCCGTTTAGTTCGCTTTTCGAAATAACTCCTACGCTTCTTATAGAAATCGTTGTTTCTCCCTTACTTTCATAGTGAAAAATATGATCTAAACGGGATTGGAAAGAAAAAATAATGTTCTATATATTCAATATAACAATTAAACACAAAAATAATACAAATGTACACTTTTATGGAACCAAAGTTTCTGATCGAATTTGAAAAAAAATTTATGAAACATTATGAATTTTTTATGAATTATTTTTATATTAAACGATAAAAAAGTCAGGTGACAGAAACGTTTATAATTTATTTGTCTAACAAAATAAGTGTTTGTTTTTATATTTGTCGTGTTACCAGTAATTTTAGTTAGAATAAAAGCAAGGAGAGCCATTATTTTAACTTTTAAAAGTTTACATTAAAAATTATTCCATTTAAAAAATTACGTGGTTATTTCTAATAATAAATTTTGGAAGCATATTTCATCACCTCTCAAAAAAAGGTTTTTAGTTTTTGGATACGTTAATAAATATTCCATTTATATGGATTTTATTGCAGGCCGAGGCCTATTTTGGAATAAAAAAAAATTCATGGTGCAAAAATACTGGTAGATATCAGTTTTCAGTTTATTATTTAACCATATATTCATTTTATGGTGCTGAAATTTATTTACTGTTTACAAGAATCGCCAATTTCCCGTAATTTAGTTCGACGTTACCGGAAATGTCAATTGAAATCGTCAATATTCCCGAACTTAGACGTCAGCGCCGAACGAATTCCAATGCGCGCCGCGACTACGCTCGACGACTTCGTAGCGAGAATGTCGAGTGAACTCTTCCTTCGAAGGAACCGTCTGAACAAGCGGTGAAAAGAGAATGGAACATTTCATCGAGTAAACCTTCATCCGAGTGAACCATGTGACTTCAGCATAAGCAACTGACCGGACTTCAAGCGATTCCCGACTTGGGCAATTTGGCCCACCAGTGGGCGACTTAAATCGCTTGTGAGGCGATCAAGCGTTAAAATTGCTTTAGTGGGCGACTTTATTCGATTTTCTGCACTTACTTTATTATAAACTCGCTGGTTCCCGGCATGCCTTGCAATGCAATACTTAAAAAAAATTGATTCTCCCTGCATGTCCTTCCCCTTCCGCGTTCCCCTTCCACCTTCCCCGCCTACCCTCTCCACTCTCCCGATCCCCTGTCCCGCCAGCCCTCCTCCCGCGTTCCATGTATTTAGTCACAGTACATTCAATTTTCAAACATTTCGCGTGCCACCTATTACAATTTTTTTTATTAAAATTTTCATTTTTCATATATTACAAATATGTTTTTTGTATATTATAAGAACAATCAATCTAATTTGGTACCTAACATAGGTACCTATTTAAAATATCTATAATTTAAAAATTGCATTGACAATCCTTTAGTTACAAAAAAAACAGCTGCCTGCTAAATTCACATTCATCAAACGCGCGAACTGTTAAACGTGCGATGTTAAAATAGTCATTAAGTTTTCAGAAATTATCCAATTTTCTTAATTTTTCTTTCTTCTTTAGAACCTTCTAAAAAGTATTAGAAAACTTTAAAAAAAGATGAATGAAATAGGTAAAGTCGTTCTGAAGTTATGGCGTGACCAAGGGAAACAGGGATTCATTTTTATATTTGCAGATAAATCATGATAATTCTAGAAATACTGTTCTTACCTCTCCATCACAGAAAAATATGTTTATTAAAAATTAAGTACCTATGCTCTCATTAGAAATCAGACCATTTAAGGTTAAAAAGAAAATATGGTATTGCGTGTGATAGTACTTTTACAAATGCGTCGATGCGGCACGTATCACGTATCAAGTAGTCTCAGGTACCCGTTAAACAATCGGCTGGCTTATGGAAACCCGGCTACCGGACTGGGTCCACTAGTCAGACAAAATGACCATTTGTATGCCGTGGCTATGTCGGCAAGAACGATTTCGTGAAGGAATTCAAAAATTATTATTATCTAACTTACTTTTAAAGCAATCGACTACTAATGTATAAACTGTTTTTTTTTTTTACACGAACTCCACACAGGAGGCCTCGAGGAAAATAATTTCCCTCAGGGCCTATGTCATCTTTGGGGGTGCTGTGTGGAGGGTTTTTTTAAGGAAAGGAAGGAGAGGAGAGTTCTGGGAAGGAAAAAGGTTTAAGGGGTGGGTAGGAATCTGGGGTTCAGTGTGTCCTGGTCATCTGCCTCAAAGACCTTGACAAACATCACCCCATGAACTCGGCACCCCCTGCTAAATCAGCAAACGTAGCGAACCACTTGGGGTGACCTATGGCAGAGGTGTTGGTTATCCAATAAAGGTTCCCGGGGCGGCCCAAGGTACCAAGGTACCCAAAGGTACCCATTCCCGCCTCCAAAATTACAAAAGTCCAGTAAGATAAGCTACCTGTTAAGAGTGGTACATAAATATAACAGCCCTGGTGAAAGACCTATCTAGGTAGTTTCCAGCCTTCTCCTTCACCTTCACAACGTACCGTAATTGGGCATGCCATAATCACACGGGCTCCAAACAGTTGGGTTCATTTGGGACAACAGTTGTTTGCACTGTGTGATCCAATTCCGAATCTTAATTATTCCGTAAAAGTCTATGTTTGTATAATTCACCATCAACACTTAAATGGAGGATTTTTAAAATTTGCAGATGTTTGATTAAAATGAAATTTATAGGTAATGCAACTATTTTCAGCTCGTTATTTCTATCGTGAGCTATAGCTCGTAGAAATATACATTATTATGGTCGTAAAAAAATATGGAATATCCCAAATGGTTTGTTCCAAAACTTCGAAATTATTCGTTAAGAAAATATAATTAGTGTTTTGTGATGTTCAATTTGGTCACTAGGATCATAGTATTGTTATGAAAAATAAACGTGGATGTTTTAAGGTTGTTTTATTAATAAATAATAGGGCAATACAGAGTTTCACGTTTGCGAAGAAAGACGATGGCTTCAATAGTGTTCTAGGTCATCGTATTAATTTAGTTTAAATGGGCGAATATCAAAATTACATGAATGTTTGGAGTCGAGTTCAGTCTTAGAAGAGATATGATATTGAATTGAGGGGAGGCAATTTTAGATAAGAAGAGATGATATATGTTTAGAGAGGGAAAACAAAAAATAAATATGTGATCTATAATTCCACTTCTAGAACAGAGAATGTACATGTAAGGATTCAAGGGTGTGAATATTAAAAAAGGTGAGAAAGAACGGAACAGAGTCCAATAATTTTCATTCGAATAAGTGAGTAAACTTCTTTCTTGGAAAATAGAGGGAATTGTTGAAACCATGGTTTTGATGGGATAGTTCTTTGTATTTAGGCATAGCATATCCCTTGAATTTACTAGCAATGTGCCAATACTCTTCCCAAATATTGCGGAGTCTATCTTTGAGGATGAAAAAAATGTCAGATAGGAGAATATGGTTTACAAGTGTAACAATAAGGTTGTTCGATGCTCCTTGTTTTGCCATGGAATTTGCAATATCGTTACCCACGAAGGCAACATGTCCAGGAATATAAGTAAAGTTCAAGATTAGGATGGAAACATTCTGAAAGGCGCCTTCTATGTCTATAAAGACTGCAAGCCATACTTCCTGGTTAGAAATGGTTAGATTAACATCGGTGCTGATGATGGCAAGCTTAAGAGCGTTTAACCAACCAGCGGACGAAAATCGACATTTTGTTGAAAGTTGTTATTACGATCGTGCAGGGCGGTTACAATGAGAAATATTAATTATTCTCCATACCAGCTTTTTAAAATTGTAACTCAATATCGATTTTATTTCAATCCAAATTTGCTTTAATTTATACCTACATCCAAAAATGCTATATTAAAATAAAACTAAAAAATAATGTACTTTTTGTAATTATTTTTTGATTATAAGTATTTATCATTTTTCAATAATGTCTAAGTTAAATAAGAATGTTAAAAAATCTGAAATATATTAGTTTGTAAGCGCGCAAATAAAGACCAATTTTCGTCAAGAAACACATGTACGTATATATATATATTTTTAATAATTTTATTTAAACTAAAATTGAAATTCTAAAACATGCGATACCCAGATAATGTATTGATTTATTTTACTGCATGATTATATGATTTGAAATGGGTGTGGTATAATACAAAATCTTTTTTGAAAATTTAGCAAATCTTCCAACGACCTATGGTATAAACCTTATTATACTAAAAATAAACATTTTTTCTCAAAATTTAAAACATGCGAATGCTAGATAAAAGAACAATCTTTCGAAATTCATTTATAAATTTTGGTGGTAAAGAGTCTAAATACGTCTAAAATCTGATTTAAAAATGACATATTTTTGGTTTTCTCTTGTAATACCCTCTTAACATGGGGAGATTTTTTTCTAAATCAATACAGAGGTGGAGAGAGAAGCTTACTCTCGTCAAAAAATTCTAACCGGTTTTTAATTAATTTTTCATAAAGTTTACTAAGGGTCGACGAAAGAACGTTTGGCCTGTAGTTGAATCCGAGAATGTTAGAAATCATAAAATATCATGTCTCTCTTACCTAATTTGCACTTGGTGTAGAATTTACTGCTTCCTTGCTTGGAATTCCAGGGGAAACTCTTTACAAGGCTCGCCATGCATTATTCATCCATCAAATTGATTCGTAGGCTGTAAATTATTTAACTACGTTACATACTTGTTTAATTTGCAGTATCAATAACGGTGAAATTATTACAATTTTATATGCTCTAAACGTAATTAAAGTTGCCTGTGCCAGTGAGGTTGAGGTTGAACTGGTTCAAAATTAGGTATTGGGTATGAAATTGATTAAAAGCAATTATCATAGGTTGTACTGTGCTTAATTTAATTTCTCCTTTGAATGAACAATATTTTGCAGTACGTTCATGATTCTTGGAAGTATAACGAAGTATCTCCAGATTGGTGGAAAATCTTAATATAGCCATTGTGAAAGTTGATAATTGAGGAGCAAAACGTTACATTAGCAATATTGAGTGACTAATTCAGCCAATAACCAGACACTTACAAACCTTCCTCTCTCTCATCTTCTCATCGCATTCAGTCAACAACATTCCATAAATTAGGGATCTCATAGTCCCACCAGCTTCGGGCTGTTAATTTATGACTTTTTTGCAGTAATCACATAAAACCATAATAAACGGCGAAGGTCGCTCTCGCTAAACAATGCTCAGAAATTATCATTTTTTTTTACATTAGCTCCACACAGGAGGGCCTGAGGAAAATAATACCCCTTAGGGCCTATGTCATCTTTGGGGATACTGTGTGGAGGGTCTTTTTAAAGAAAGGAAGGATAGGAAGTTATGGTAAGGAAACAGGTATGAGGGGTGGGGTAGGAATCTAGGAGTCAGTGTGTCCAGAGGTGACGGACGTATGCATTATCCCTCCCACTGCGGTGCAAGGTAATGTTCCGAGAGAGTCCTGCTGGAGAGGTCAAAAGATCTCCGTCAACATGTGGGCAGGCGCGTCTGCCGCCAAGATCCGGACAAACCTAACCCCATGAACCCGGGCACCCCTGCTAAGTCACCAAACGTAGTGAACCACTTGGGGTGACCTATATCAGAGGTGTTGGTTATCCAATAAATGGTTCCTGGGGCGGCGGTAACCATACCCGCCTCCCAAAAAAATTTCGTTGCCAAATGAGTTAATTTTTTGAAAAGAGGTTTAAATTTTTGTAAATGCTATCTAAAACCTATGTAAATCTGATTTGAATACTTTTACATTTGAATATGTATACAATATCAAAAGGAATCAATGAAGTTATCAGATTATCATACTGTTCACGCGCTCCTAATAATAAAACTCAAATGACTCCCTTTTAACCAATTATTTTAAAGATACCCACGATCTATCACAACAACCCTACAATTATTTCCATAAAATTTATCGAGCAAAGAATCATGATGCATTTTCCCACTTTCTCTGTAGGACCGCAATTCTTATAATTTGGGGGATAATAAGTGTTATGTGAACGCATGGCCTCACACATAATCCACCTGTTGTATTTTAGTGAATCTTTAATGAGAGGCACCTTCGTGGAACATCAAAATTAAACACATACATTACACGCATTGGATACCATCTATGTTTTTTTTTAAGTCCATCCGATACCATCGCAAATCACAATCCGAGAGAAATTGTAATACATCTGGCGCCGTGCCAACCACCCACAAAAGAATTAAAATAATTATATCTCTTGATACATGTGAACCTTCTTCAAATTTTAGAAATGAAAGCCCTTGCGGTTTTGATTTGTGGTTTAACTATTCAAATTAGATTAGACCTAGCAGTATAGAATAAAACCAGGTCTGGGAAATTTCAACTACAAAATACATAAATCTATTTGCGCACGTTTACGATTTTTATTTCTTTTCAGCTTTTGAAAAAAGTGTACCTTTTCGAAATAATGTTCTTCCACTTTTACAATACATAATAATTGATAAGAGATTCGAAAGAAAAATACGATACAGATAGTTTTTTTTTCTGTTTATGTAAAACCAGCACAAGAATCCCTAATGCTTTCCACTGTACGGAGTCATTGGAACTATGACATCCCCAATTGGGATATATTAGGAGGCCGAATGGGGTGGAAAGGACAGTGGGAATGAGGCGAGGAAACTTGGAAAGTATCTGGCTATTCAAATCTACTCACCAAATTCTGCTGAAGCCATTTTTTTTAATGTGAATACCGCACAAGAGTGCAAAATGCTCCCGACTGGAGCCAGTGAGATTATGTCGTCCCCATGCAATTGGGGTATGTTGTCAGGTTGAAGGTGCGGGGAGGGGAAGGAGATGGGGAAGAGGAAGGTGGGAAAGTACCTAACTATTCAGATCTGGTCACTTAACACGGCTAAAGCGATTTCAAGTAAAGTATCAATTCTGAATGGTGGTATTTCACCAGAGCGATACTGAGAGTACTTTCTACTGTTTAGATACGTTTTAATAAGAGGTCAGTTCAGATTAGTTTTATTATAGATGTTTGGTGACCAGATCTGAATAGCCAGGAACATCCCCACCTTCCTCCGCCCTAACTCATTCCTCTCCCTACCACCCTAAACCTTACAAAATACCCCAATTGGAAATGCCATACTCTCACTGGCGCCAGACGCAGACGGTTTGGAGCAATTAGGACTCTTGTGCGGTATTCATGAAAAATATACAAAAACACCTATCGATAAAGTAATTTGGTATTTTTTAGTATTTTGTTTGCTCGGTATTATGTTGTTTATCACCAGATCGTGTCAAAATTATCACTAATACTAAATATTTCTTTATCATTAGTACATTTGCATAATTAGTCCTTTGTCCAGTCGTTTCGCTAATGAACCGAATTACTGAGGAATTAAAATGTTTTTATTGCCTTGATTAAGAACAGCTTCCTCACAGTATCAAATTCGCAGCAATATGTTAAATAATAAAAATATTTCGTCGAGATACCCGAAGACCAAATAAAGTGCAAAAAAACAACAAAATGTTTTGGGTAACTTTATTTTTAAATGACCTTACGCTTGTCTGTTAAAGGAACTAATCATCAAACAATAGATATTAATAACCTACCGACTGTACGGTTGAAATTTAAGAATTCGGCTAAGAATACAACTCTGACGCCGCGCCTTACGCAAAACCGTTTTCGTAAGTGGAGTTTGTATACAAATCTACTTTTGTAATAGAACCGAATTAAAGCAATGCCAAAAGATGGCACCATTTACGTTAACAGCCAGCGTGAGGAGCATCGCCTGGCAGGCGTAAATACTAAGATTTTGTAATTTCGTGAATCTCATTCCACCTTGATGCGCGGGCTAAAAAGTTTACCTTTGTTCTCTTATATAAAAAATAAGTAAATATTTATATATATTTATTATGGTATACATATTTGTTGTATATGAATACATACATGCATGGGTATATGTAAAAATGTATGGGTGTGTGTGTGTATATCTATACAAAATGTATACCGCCCACAGATAAACAAACCATCGAAAAAATTATTAATGCCCTTCATCTTGCCAACGGTAGCCCGAACATCGGGTAAAAAAAATCCATAAGGTGACATTACTACAATTTGCAAGACAAAGGGGTTAATTTCTCCCTGTAGCTTGCCAAAAACCAATATATAATATATTTCGTGAATCTCTCCGGATATGGAGAGATTGTCGATAAAATGATTATTATTGTGACTGGCAGATGTGAATAATAATACCACGCATCTATATATTATATATAAAGTCATTGCTCGTCGCGGTTACTTTGTCCCGGTGAATAGCTGTCACTCGATCCCAGTAGATCCAAGAAACCGACTACTTTTGGAACCAGTTCCTATCGGATTTTTAACTACCAACAACACCACCAACACCCTAATGGGCTCTCCTCACGACACTGCATGTAGTGACTGCGGCAGTGACTGCAGAGAGCGTGGAGTTGAGCAAACTAGCAGGGCCGCTAGAACGAGTTAGCGCTAGTTCGCTCAAACCCACACTCTCTGCAGTCACTGCCGCAGTCACTACAAGCAGTGTCGTGTGTAGGCCACTAAACAGGGCGAAGCAGAACCAAAAGCCTCCCGTAGGGCCTAGCAGCTAAAACCTGCGAAGCAGGTGAGTTACAATTATTGGCACAGATGATAATCGAGTTTACTGCAATAAATCCAAAGGAAACGTTTAACAACAATTTTTAATCGATCGCTGATATGTAATGTGCCAATTATTACATTGTTCAGTTTTAGTTGCGTAACGTGCTTGTGTTAAAAATGCATCTCTTTTCATTATGCATAGAAACTAACTTTTTTTAAGGAATGGTAGGTATTAAGGAAAAAATATAAAAACACCTATCGATAAAGTAATTTGGTATTACCTAACTACCTACATGTTATTTTTATGTATTGAATAATTGATAGAGTGATTCATGAGGAAGGTTAGGGTATTTAATTTGTCAAGGTTTTGTGTAAATTGGTTGAAATCTCTACATATATATAAGGGAGAATGTCTGTACGTGGTGGACGAGCGGACTGGCAAGCGGGTTGTGTGGATTTGATTTGTATCCAAATCTACAGTTTTATACCGAGGTTGATGATATTTTGCTCATGTTACCTTCAAAACAAGAGGTAGGTCACTGTCTACATTTGATTTCGAAAACTCTGTGTAAAGCCCTGGCATCGCCGGGGACTTCAGCTAGTTGAGTATAAGTATGCCGGGGGGGGGGGGGGGAGGAAAAATATCGGGAGATCAACTGTAATAAAACCATAGAATAGATTCCTAAAATATGGAATTAGTGGCATATTTTACCACTCACTATATTTTTTATGTTAACGTGTTCATGTTGAAATCGTTTTTTTTTTATTATAACCCTCAGGTGAAAAATAACAACTCGAAGCGTGATGCATGCACACCATAAAATTATAAAATGTGTGAGTAGGTTGTAAAAACACAATTATTTAGTTTCGGTCTGAAGAATGGGAAACCACAGCAATTCGGAATGTTTTACTGATCAATTATATGAAATTACTTTATCAAACCACCGACCTTTGACGAAATAAGTGTTTTTGAACTGTTTTAACGTCGGCCATTACTTTGGACTATGTTTATTAGAATTAAAGACACATTAAACTTTGTAGTCGAAAAATACACGATTCAGATAAAATACGACTGAACAATTAGTATACATTCTTTGAGGCTTCACTGAGTGGTTGGCTAAGGGACACGGAAGCTAAGTGTAGTTTATGGTCAGACCGAAAGCCATTCACATCTTTTATTGGTACTTGCCAATTGATTTGATATTTATTGTATTACTTATGTTCTCTATTTTATGCAGGTGCTTGCAGGTTTTTACAGATGCAATGCCGCCTCATGGAGTCTCATGAATGAGTTTTTCTTTTGCCCTGTTTAATCTATCTTTGTCTTACTAACCTATTTTTTTGCATTTTGTTTTTCCTGTTAAGCACTAGCATACTGCTTACTAACAACGTATGCAAGGACACTGGAGGTCTAGATTTGTTCAAAATAAATAATAAATTAGAATCTTGCGAGAGCCTTGAAGGAGTAACCATCAGTTACTTATACCAGGGCGGGTAAGAGGTGGATAACCTCCACTGAACAATTTGTTTTTACAGCGCTCGCCCTCTCGCAGCATTATTATTTACAATAGTTTTTTCTTTGTTTAAAATATCATTCGTGAAACATAATTTTAAAAGAAATAACCAATTTTAAAATAAATAAATAAAATTAATGTTTATATTGGTTTAGGTACAAAAAAGCGCTGATACGATTTCTCAAGTGTTCCCGAAGGATGTGCAGAGAGAATGTACCGCCGAATAACAAAAGTATGAAATATATTTTCATTCAAATGCATATAGGATAAAACTACTTGTCTATATATTGTATAATCGACACTGCAAATATATCTTAATATATAAGTCGGGTTAGTTACACTATTTATGAATAACTATTAAAACATCGCAAAAACTCACGAAAAAGAAAGTTTTAAAGAAAATTAATTTCCTCATACATTTTGTATGGAACGAATTTTCATCTTTTGAAAGAGCTATAGCAATGTTGTGTTGTTGAAGTTTGCGTGAATTTCCAAAATTCAAAAACGTCAAATGTCAATGCGCTGATTGTTTCGCTTTTGTTCTTTAACATACAATGCTGCGTCTCTTTCTTACACACTAAACGTCAACATTCGAAAATGAGACAAACGGTTAACGTGTGTCTTCTTCACCCGTGAAAAATACAATAATTACAATAAATTTCCCTCACACGTACTATAAAGAAAATGAAACGCAATTCCTGTAAGGGGCCATCCATAAATTACGTCACACATTAAGGAGGGGAGGGGAGTAGGAAGTGTGGCTAGGGGTATGGGGTGGTCATCAGCTCTGTGAGGTCACACGTAAAAAAAATTGAATTATTGTTTTGATTATTTTTAGATGTCACACTAGGGGGTGCGGTCTCATAAATGTGGCGATGTGTGACAGGGACGGGGGGGGGGGGGGGAGGAAAAAAAATCACGAAATTCGTGTGACGTAATTTACTAATTAAGTGGAAAAGTAAGAAAATCACAAAAATATAAATTCTTACACAATTATCTCTGATACAAAACACGGACAGTTGCGGATCGATAATTGCTTCATTGTGTAATTTATAACTTAATAAAAAAACTGAATTTAATTCAGCTACTGAATTAACACAACAGTTATTGATTCTGAGGGGGTACGAAGTTCGCCGGGTCAGCTAGTTAAAATATAAAAAAGAGATGCTATGATGTATGCGTGACTGTCAGCGGACTACTAACTAATCGGAGTAGTTTGCATACGAAAAGAATTTGTTCATTTCGTTGATTTTTTGAAGGTGTGCGTTAGTATCTATTGGTTAACAATATAATTTGAATATGGAAAGAATTTGTTCATTTTATTTAACGTTTTTTTAGTATATTCGTTCATTTACTTTATTCGTTAATTGGTAAACAATATCAGCGACACCCGGAACTTCGGCCGACACTTAGTAAAAACTGCGGCTAGCACAACTCTTATATTTTAATATTTTTGCGAAACTGTAAATTAATTCGTTGGATATCCATATCAACTTACTATTAAAGGTATTTAGTCTCCAATGATATTTTTGTTTTATTTTCAAGTTAAAACATTAAAAATTACTAGTTTTAAACAGTTAGAGCCGGGGTAGGCGTTGGATGAAAAATTGTTGTTTTTTGGTGATAAAAAAAAACATGTTGTCCCGGAGACCAAAATTTCAATTACTTTTTTACTCCACAAAATGTACAACTTTGAATTCAAAGTAAGCCGAGCACATCCCCAAACATCCTTTACATCGCATTTTAAAATGTGAATATTTTTACTAATTTTTTCGTCGCTATAAACCAACTAATTTATTACTGTAATAAATGTCTCGGCTACACTCTATGTATATGCAAAAAAGCGATAATATTATGGAAAAGTGTGATCCGAACTCTTGATATTACGGCCAGCCATTTCCCATGCACATTAATTACGTAAGTGTTCATTTGCATGGCCCATACGTGTTATGTTATTATTCTCAGGAATACAACTTTACAGGCTTCGGGCAAACGCTCCCATAAACATACTGGTCGGATGCTACCGCATGCTAATCCCGTCACGTAGATCGATCGGCTCTTATTAAAAAAAACAGCATGGTCGTATCCTTACCAGCATCTTAATTTGATAATTGTATACGCTGACATACATTGAGTAACGCTTGCCAATGTTCTCTTTTGCGAACCGAAATAATGGACCTTTCGGTCTTGAGTCTGTGTCAATGTTCCGTTAACCAATGAAGTTTTGGGATGTTAACCAATGAAGTGGGTATCAATAATGTATAATTTGTATGCAGACGATGTCAATGATATGTTTTTTTTTGTATGGGATGATCACTGGTCACAGAAGAACTGTTGATAAAAACATTTTGATGGAACCGTATTTTTTTAATCTAATAAATTTCGATTTATTTATACTGAACACTAGAATCCCATCTGCCTGAAGAAAGTGGAATTATGACATCCCCAATAGGGTAGTTTCCATCAAACAATTTAAAATGTGTCATTTTCTATTTGATGCCAAAACGGCATGTTAATTTGTATTCGTTAATTCTGCGGCGTTGGCCTTGGTGTTGGTGACAGTCGTCTTACAAGCCAGTGACGTTTTCTATGTCATAATGACGTTCTACCCAGTTGGAACTGTTTCGTTTTATGCGGTTTTTCAGAATCAGAAAAATAAACTTAAAATCTTCCACACATTTATAACCATACTAGCAGACCCGGCCACACGTTGCTGTGGCTAATGAAACACAACGCCATTACCCAACCTTTATGAAATCCACACCTCCCGCTTGACAGCTGCCCGCTGCCCACTGCCTGAATTGAATATTTGAATTTCTCGGCTTTTCTCTACTATAATAAGCATGTTTTATACATATAAACCTTCCTCTTGAATCACTCTATATATTAGTGAAAACCGCATGAAAATCTGTTGCGTAGTTTAAAAGATGTAAGCGCACATACATTTTGAGCGACTTCATTTTATACTATGATTGTTATGATTCATGGTTTGTAAAAATACTCTATTACGGTTGAAGAAGACTGCAGCAAGTGGGGAGGGGAAGAAAGAAAGAAGAACTAACTAACTAACCATCACGCCGTTTCCCCGCAGGGGTAGGCAGAGAGGACGGACCGCCAAACAACTCGGTCTTGGCACACACTCTTTGCCTCACTCACATTCATACATCGTCTCATACATACTCTTCTATTATTCTGACTTTTGACATGGCCCGTCTCAAGTATCTGATTCACTTGATCGTGCCATGTCTTCCTGAACGGTTGATATGCGAATGAACTGAAAATAATGCAGAGGCGTCGCAAGTTATGTATCTACAACCAAGTGGATTGAACGTGTAGAGCAGTTAATAGAGAAATGAGAATTAGGAGAATGTGATGATATACTTACTAACAGTTCTCTGAATAGTAGGTCGCGTCCAAAAACTTTATGGGCATTTAATAAATCAAAACCAAAATTTTCTCTGAAATAATTAGATTTGCAAGCTGACACTTTAATACTTATCCGCAGAATTAGAAACCATATATCTTGTGTTACTTTTTTATATTTCAAATAAGAAATTACACAATTTGTCCAAAGAAATTATTTTTTCTTTAAAAAATTCTTTAGACAAGAAAGCATCATAATAACTCCTTTAAAGTTTGCCCTGTAGTCGAAGAAGACATGCTTGAATACTAAAGTGGATGCAGCAGATTTTTGAAACTGGAAACGATTCGCAAGTGAATGAAAAAAGTGGTCGGAATTTTCTTTAAAGCATTTCTTTACCAGCCTTTATTGGATTTTTCTCATCATTGTAATCTTTATCAGTTTTGTTTTAACTGCGATGGTCTGATGCTCTAGGGAACCCACTTACCCGACCAAGGAGCGCCCTAAAGTTTAAGTTTAGTTCAATGGATTTCAATACATTGTATGTTTGAAAGCAATATTAAACAATACATTAGAATTCTTAAGCTAAATACGAATGTAATCTTAATTATTTTAATCGCGCAAGTTGTGTTATATTCTGAAACATACATTTTATCACAAAAATGTTTCTTAACTTGTTATTTTGAAATAACATGAGCTAACTACTCGAGCAACAGCCTTTTCCTCCGATTGCTCGTGATTTTTTGGTGACCATTTTTGAATATTTTCCGCCGACATTAAAAAAATGATACCTCCGAATTTTAATACGGAAAAATTGAAAAAAAATAGTGAATCTATGGAAAAATTGCCTAAATCTGGCAGCAAAGCAATCCGAGGTATTTTAAATGGTGCCATATTGTGACCAAAAGCGCTTCAGTGGAAACAACATTTTGCGTAACGTACGTAGCGTCCCAGACCCAGGCAAGTGCTTTTGCTTTTGCTTTCGCTGTGTAGCTGTTAAAAAACCTAATAAAGATTGATTTTATTGATTATTGCACGTCAGCGCACAGAAAATGCTGTTGTTTTTTATGCTTGTAGAAATTTCTTTATGAAGTAGTTGTCCTATAAACACCATATAAAACGTCAGAAAATCACCTGTTTGTGGACTATATAAATGCATTCGTCAAAAAAAGTTTTGCGAAGATGGTCATATTAATATTAACAACTTTATCGTCGGTGGAGAGAAAATAGTTTTGTGAAGAAATATTGTTTTAACGAGAACATGAAGTTAATAGTTACCATAACCATAAAAAGTTAGCACCATATAAAATCTGAGAATATAACTCTTGTTTGAGCACGATTAAATTAAGAAAACATAATTTTTTACAAGAGAGAATAAAATGCAATGTCAGAGAGGGCTTGTTATGTTTATATTTTATGGTAACTGATGAGGGATCGTATACTGAATCAATTTAATTTCTATTTTCAATTTCAATGCTGACAACTCGAGCGTTTATTTTATTGTAATCTGTATTTACATTATTTATCCGCCTCACCGGATAGAGTACATTTGTTCCGGGGCAAGAATTGTTATTTATTTAATTACTATATTACGATTTTGATGTTTGAAGATATATTAGACGGACTCACTAGGAGATCCTGTACTGAGGGAAACTAGGTTTTGAGTAGAGGATTTTCAGCGACTTCTGTGGTACATTTTCATGATACCGGCAGAGATTCATCAATGGCGATGTTTGTAAAATACTGTCAGTTACTATTTCAAATAATTTCCTACAGAGATTTGATGAACTTAATTCATAGTCTGTCAATTAAGAGTAGAAAATATTAAGAATGGAACTACAAAATTTGTAGGCTGGCAACACCAATTTATCTGTCAAATATTCTTTTAAAGCGCACTGACGCTGATATAGAGAACACTGTAAATAAAAATTTTAAAAACATTTTTTTTGTTCTTAAATAGATTAAAATCGAATAAGCACTGTTGTTAGGGTACCTACTTAATGACATAAATTTGATTAAATGGTGTTTTACAAAGTGATTTGTTTTCATTTAATTTAACATAAATTTGAATTTAACATAAATTTTAATTAGAGTACTTTTAGATCTGAACGAGTTAAATATATTCAGATCTAAAATTAGAGACATGATCTAAAGCACGGACATCGCTAGGTACTTAAGCTAGCATGAACAATTTCTAAACTTTTTTTTACACTAATTCCACACAGGAGGTCTTGAGGAAAATAATTTCCCTCATGGCCTATGTCATCTGGGATGCTGTGTGGAGGGTCTTTTTAAGGAGAGGAAGGAATGAACATTGGTCTTGAAGAGACCCATGTTGTAGAAAGGAGGAAACACAGAGGCCGGCAAATCATTCCACAGCCAAGCTGTTGAACACAAGAACGAGTCGAAGAAGCGACCCGTTCTCATGTGAAAAATGTCAACCGTATACAAATGTTGGGCACGCGTTTGGCGTGTTTCCCGTCCATGCACCGGTGCCGAAGGGATCAATGACGCTAATTCTTCGAGCATCTTCCATCGTAATACCGGTAGAACAAGGATAGCATTCCCACCCGACGCCTTTGCTCTAAGGATTGCAATCCGTCCGTTAAGATGGAAGAATCTATCAAACGGACCGCCCGTTTCTGCACAGAGTCGAGGGTATTTTTCAGGTATTTTGGAACTCCAGACCAGAGGTGGCTGCCAAATTCAACCGTGGGTCCCACTTGTGATTTCTACAGGGTTAGCAGTTGTGTACTATTAAAGTATCTGCGGGTCCTGTACAGTACGCCCAGTTTTTGAGAGTGCTGTGTTTTATATTTTATTACATTATTGTTATTCTTCATTATGTTAATACAAAATTGCAGAGGTATCATATACCATAATTTTGAGAAAATATTTTTTTTCACTTTTACGCCTTTTTAATTTTTTACAAAAATGTAGGTTTTACATTTCCACCATGAGTTATATTTTTAGAATTGCCATTTGAACAACAGTGGCGCCCTCCTATGTTTTCTACTCTTATTGGATAAACCGTAATTTCGTTTTGTTTTAATTTGTTTGATACAGGTAGGAGTTTGTTGTATCACAGCTAAAAGTTCAGATTTTCTTTGTTCTGAGGTAGTATTACACTTAGGTATATTCGTCCAATTTATTTGATTTGTTATAGTTTGTTCGGCTCTTTGTACTTTTGAGAGGATGAGTCAGAAATTTTTGGTATAGATTTTTTGTGGTTCCATGCCAACTCAGAATGAAACCAACTCTGAACCACCTCAGAAAGGTCATTAAAAGCTATGAAAAAATAATTTTTAAATAGCTGGTAACCCTAACCTAACTTATCCTTTTCAACCAATTTTTTAAATATTTTTTTTTATCATCTTAATCACCTTTCTGAGGTGGTTCTGAGTTGGTTTCATTTTTTGTATAAAAACTTGTAACGGTGAACTTTTTAAACATTTCTGTTATTGACCTTCTAACGCGACCCTTTATTTAGTCCTTACGATGCATTTCTGAGTTAGACTTTGTCGTTGTATTTGATTTTATTGTGCTGACCCGATTGAAACAGATGTTATGACAACTCTTTTCTTTTTTCTTTTTTTTTTAATAAAAAACTTCCTTTCCTCACAATAAAGAGACAATGCTCTTGTGTTTGGTGAGGGAGTTCTAGCTCAATTAGTAAAAAGATCGTGTAAGTTAGTAATAACGGCTATTATAAATAATAAGTAGGTTAAAAAATCATGTATAAATTTAAAAATAAAAATCATGAAGAGTTTAAAAAATCATAAGAGGTTGCTTAGCAACGCTAGCCTCGACGTTTGCTTGTATTTTGGCTCTCTGATTTTTTTTATTGTATCAGAAAGAAAAGAATTAGCTTTGATCCCAAAACATATAAATATTTGAAAATAAGTAAATTAGATAACCTAATAAATAAACTGCCAGTCAACCGTAGGATATTTAGATAAATAAATACGATATAAAATTTTTCCTTTTGTGAGGGCTTCAGTAACCAAGGTAAACAACAGTATTTTGAGATTACTTTGAAATATATTTTGCAGGTAAATTTAATTATATATTTTATTTTGATAACATTATTCTAAAATATAATATTTATTATAGATTTGTAGTATTGAAGGGTAGTTTACATTAAAATATTTAATTTGGCCAAATTGAAAATTATTTGTTGACAAATGACAGTATTAGGTAACGACGACAGTTGCTTGGTTACTGGAATGTAGGAATAATAATAATAATCATTTCCAAGTTGTTTTGAACTGTGACAAAATGTCATTTTCAACCAACGGAAATGAAAATGGGTTGATTATGTCATCTTTACAGATGAACATTGATAATCTGAGACCCCAAAAAACAAAAGCAGGTATTCCTAGGCAGAGAATGAAATGGACGAACGATGTCAATATGTTCATCGTACGTTCATATTTTTATGTGACGAAACTAGAAACAGATATGTTATTGTATAGGAAAAAATTACATTTACTTTTCTCACAAAATTATCCGGTTGCCCAAGTAAACGAACAAAGATTAGCTGACCAAAAAAGGGCAATTTTCAAAAATAATTTAATCCCTTTAGTAACATTAAATCAGATAAAAAAGGAAATAGGAGATAGATTGCAATTAGAGAATAATTTAGAACAAATTAATACGAGTAGTAATGTTATATTAGATACATTGAATGAAGACAGTTTAGATAATATTCTAGTAGAAGAATCTAATGATATTACAGTAGATTCAAATAACTTAGACGCTATTCATAATCTTAGGGAAATCAACATTGCAAATTTAAACTTACTAGATGATAATGTAATAGAATTAGCTAACTTGCTTCATAATAATATAAATAGATATATAGATATAGAGCCCACAGTTAGACCAAAATTACCAAAATTGCATACGTCAAAAAAATTATCTAAATTAATTTCTGAATTAAATAATTTAACTTTACCAAAAATAATATTTGACGATATTAGTTTTTTAGATCTTCATACGTTAGTGTACGCTAGTGCTATCACTATATGTACTAGGTTAGGAGTTAAATTAACATCCTCTGATGATAGATCATATAGTTATAGTAAACCAGAATGGCAGATTAGATTAGAAAATGATGTAGTATTTTTAAGAAGTAGTATAGCTAGAGTAATTGAATATAAAAATGGGAATAGAAGTAGAAATATTTTGAGACATGTAGATGAAATTGGGAGAAAATTTGGTTATAACATTGGTAGTAATAATAATGAAAATATAATCAATGATTTATTAGATTTATTAAAACAAAAATTAGGTGTAAAAACTAGTAGATTAAAAAGATATAATTATACGTATAATAAAAGAAATAATAATAGATTATTTCAAAAAAAATGAGAAAATATTTTATTCCAAACTTGATGATAAACAAAATATTATTTCGAATAATAATATTCCGTTGCCATCTGAATCAGATATGCGCGATTTTTGGACAAACATTTGGAGTAAAGATATAAAACATAATGAGGCAGGTTCATGGATAGAAAATGAAGAACTCAATTGTTCAGACATTGAACAAATGAGTTTTTCTGATATATCGGTTGAATTGTTAGCCAAAATTATAAAAAATACTCATAATTGGAAAGCCACGGGTTGCGATTGGATACATAATTTTTGGTACAAACGTCTAACTACTTTACATCCTCTTTTTGCAAAAAATCTTTCAAAACTTGTCAAACAACCTCAAAATTTTCCTAATTTTCTAACTAAGGGCATTACTTATATGTTACCTAAAAGCGAAAATATTAATAATCCCTCTCAATATAGACCCATTACATGTCTACCGACAATATACAAAATTTTAACCTCTTGCTTGACAGATTTAATATATACTCATTTGGATGAAAAAAATATTTTATCTGAACAACAAAAAGGTTGTCGCAGAAAACATATGGGATGTAAAGAACAATTAGTTATTGATTCTGTAATTTTAAAACAAATTCAAAATCAAAAGCGTAATTTACATACTTGTTATATAGATTATCAAAAAGCTTTTGATAGTGTCCCGCACTCGTGGCTAATCAAAATATTAAAAATATATAAAGTTAACCCAATTATAATTAGCTTTTTGAAAAATATTATGTCCTTTTGGAATACAGATTTACTAGTAAATTTAAAAGGTAAGAAAATAGTAGTACCGGGCATTTCAATAAAAAGAGGGATTTTTCAAGGAGACTCATTGAGTCCTCTTTGGTTTTGCTTAGCATTGAATCCTATGTCTAAAATGTTAATTAAAAGCAAGTTTGGAATAAAAATTAAGGGTAATACAAGAGAGAGTAGTATAGTTTCACATCTATTATATATGGATGATATAAAATTATTTTCAAATTATGAATCAAATTTAGAAAAAATGATTAAGGTAGTTAAAATTTTTTCAGATGATATTAAAATGACTTTTGGTTTAGATAAATGTAAAACGATCCATATAGAGAAAGGCAAAATTGTAGATGGAGACGAGGGTATATTTAGAAATTTCAAAATTAAAAGTATGAAAGGGGATGAGGTTTATAAATATTTAGGATACCCGCAATCGAATAGATTAGATCACACTAGTATTAAAAATGATATTAGGTTTAAATTTCAAACTAGGATCAGAAAAATTTTAAAATGCAATCTATCTGCTAAAAATTTAGTAAAAGCAATAAATACTTGGGCAATACCTTTATTAACGTACTCATTTGGCATAATTAAATGGTCCAATACAGATTTAGATAGTTTAGAACGATTAATTAGAACTACGTTAACAAAGTTTAATTGCCATCATCCAAATTCAGCTATAGAACGAATTAATTTACCTAGAAATTTAGGAGGTAGAGGTGTAGTCAAAATAACATCTTTGAAACACAATCAGGTAGAAATGCTTAGAAATTTTTTCCATAGGAAAGCTAATAGCTCAGAAATGCACAAAATAATTTGTAAGGCAGATAGAAACATTACACCTTTAAATTTATATGACGAGAATGCCAACATTCTTATAAATACTAACCAGGAATTATTAGATTCCTGGTCAAATAAAATTATTCATGCAAAACACTTCAATTATCTCAACCAACGTATGTTGACAAACTTTCGTCAAACAAATGGTTGAGTATTGGAGAGTTGAGCGCAGAAATAGAAGGATTTATGCTTGCCATTCAAGATAGAGTCATTAATACTAAAAATTATAGGAAGCATATAATCAAAGATATAAATCAAATTGATGATTTATGTAGAAAATGTTTGGCTTTTCCGGAAACTATAGAACATATTATATCGGGATGTTCTATATTAGCGCCGTCCGAGTATACATTTAGGCACAATCAGGTTTTAAAAATAATCCACCAAAGTTTGGTAATTAAACATAACTTGATTGACTGCCGTTATATAGTACCATATTATGAATATGAACCAAATTCATTTTTAGAAAATGAATTTTATAAAATATATTATGATAAAACTATACTAACAGACAGAACAATTAGTCATAATAGACCTGATATAGTTTTACATGACAAAATTAAAAAAATAACTTATATCATTGATGTAGCTATTCCAAATTCCTGTAATATTCAAAAAACTGTTTCTGAAAAAATTAGAAAATACACAGATTTAGGAAATGAGATTAAAAGAATTTGGCATTCTCGGAATATAAAAATATTACCATTTGTTATTTCGGCTACTGGCATTATACCTAGGTCTCTGATTCAAAATTTAGGCGTATTAGATTTGTCAAAGAATTTATACATAAAAATGCAAAAATCGGTAATTTTAAATACATGTAGGATTACAAAAGATTTTTTAAATATTTATATTGAGGGATCAGTAGGATTTATAGGTTCAATTAGGAATTCCACAGAGCCGAACCCTCTGATATGAAAATATCTGGAGTCGGTGAATTATTTTCCCATCTGGTCTCTGGTAGGTTGACATGTTGTTCTTGTATTGTTTTGTAATTTTAATACATATAGTGCAATTGCATAACGTGGATTGACCAGATGATCATTTGGGAAGTGTGTGAAAGGGTTTAGTTTTTCCTGTGGGGAAAATTAAACCCGGACATTTAAATCTGGTGCGTGAAAATAATTAAAAAATCATTATAAAAGAAAGAATCATGTAAGTTATTAACAAAAATTATTGTATAAGTAATAAAGGATATGTAAGAAAGAACGCAAGATTTATACAATAGTAGAACTTAGAGATATAGAAACTAAGAAATGAAAGAAAAATAAGGAATGAACGATTAGTAAAATAGCAGACTTTAATATTTAAAGTAAACACATATTAGGGACTTTTACAGCAGTTTAAGGTAATTTTTTAATTTGGGCTTAAATTCCTGCATATTTTCGATGGTTTTTAATTTTAATGGGAGGTTGTTATAATAGATTATGCCTAGATAAAGACAGGAATTTTGAATCTGCTTAGTATTAAATTTAGGGATTTTAATAGTTTTCTGGTATCTTGCTGATGTATTGAATTGGAAGTTACGAGTATTCAACTGTATTTCTTTGTAAATTTGAGGTATTGAATATTTTTTATACATTTTGTCTACTGTAGGCACATTGAATATTGAAAAAAGAATTTCAGTAGGAAATTTAGACGGTTTTCTTAAGATTACCTTAATTATCAACCTTTGAACTATTTTGAGTGGATTTAAAATATTGTCATATGTTCCTCCCCAGCCAATAATACCATATTGTAATATAGATTGAACAGTTGCATAGTACACTCTTTTTAGGTTTTCTAAGCTAAAAATATTTCTGTACCTATAAATTTCATCCCTTCTCTATTTTTGTTCTGCAGTGCGCATGTAAAATTTATAATTTTTCCACTTATCAGTTACGCTTAAAAATAAATACAGATACCTTTCAAAACTTAAAAAAAACATAGCTATGAAATTACAAATAGTTAAAATAATTATAATGGAGTCCATAATTGTGAATTTTGAATGATGAATACATCGGTAAAAGCAATTGGAATGTAAAATGTTAAGTTTGATCAGTATAATGCAGCCGGCGCGCGCGACCAGCTATTCAGATCTACTCTCTAAACAAACAACGCAATTCATCAAAAGTAACTGTAGCCATGTAGCATATATAATATATGTTGATCTGGAGAAACTCAACTAAAATACCAGTTACCCTATGGCATGTCTGTCTGTATAAATCCTCAAACAAATGGTTCTTAATTGACATATTTATAGACATATGCATTGTGGCATTAAATCAGAGGTATTGCATACTAGATGGGCCCTTAAATTGTAATGAACCTGGACATATTATTATTATTATTGAGCCCATTGAGTGATAAAGTTCCTACGCTCATAATTAGTCATGATGTTTGTCCTATAGGAATGCCACAAAGTCAGATAATATGCGTATCATTATATTGAAGCCTCACTAGTATATTATACAGGGAGTCATAGCACGTACCCGACGCATTTTAACCAATTATTCCTGAACATACTTGGAGTAAAACACAGATCTCATTTTGCTGTCCAATGATTTTTTATGTCAATTAAAAAACACGTTTCTTCACACGTCACCACTGAAGACACTGCTAGGCGTGGCGACAGGATTATGTGTAACCAACACCTCTGCCATAAATCACCCCAAGTGTCTAGTTACGTTTGGTGACTTAGTAGAGGTTCATGGGGTGAGTTTGTTCGGATCTTGGCGACGGATCAGACCCACCAAGTGTGGAAAGCCGGATCGGGAGAGACTGGTTGATGGAAACCTTTTGACATCTCCAGCAGGACTCTCTCAGAATATCGCCTTGCACCGCAGTGGTAGGAATAGATTCATACGTCCGTCATTCCTGGGCACACTGACCCTCAGAATCCTACCCATCCCACAAGCATTTTTCCTCCCCAGAACTTCCTCTCCTTCCTTTCCTATAAAGATATTTTTTTGGACGGGAGAACAATTATTATTCACTGTTACAATTTTTCTTTTTAGATTCAACTAAGGCCGCAGAGATTAGGTTTTTATCCACTCTTTGTTTTACTTTGAAGTTCTATTTACACACTTCATAATTTTTATCTTTTTGTTTTGGTACTGTTAAAACCAGCCTCGCGTGTTCCATACCATCGCAGGTGGGACACCGATTTGTAATTTTCTATTCTCAAGTTTTCTCATGCGAAAGTGTTATTATCGTTTCTTCGATATTACATATTATTTGTTGTCAGAGTTAATTATAAGTTAGTAGTCAGTTATTAAAGCATCAAGCCGCGCGGCACCGTGTGACAGATCCGTTTGAGTGGCCGCAATTTCTCCCCATTAATTACTAGACAATACTCAGGAATTAATTAATTGCCATGAATAATGCATTTGTCAACGAGCCGCTGAGTGAGATTGCAATGTCAAGGTAATCATCAATTATCTCTGTAATGTTCTGGAATGTCAACGCCGATTAACTGCTATTAAGAGGAACGGCCGCACTCCCTTTTTCATACAAAATTTACATTTGGATTTGTGGCCAAAATACTTGACAAAACGGAATAATTATTTTTTTAATCAAAAGGTGTAGCAAATATCTATTAGGTACTAATATGTTCTTCTATATTTATTTGTATTTTCAATTATAAAATATAAGCCATTTATTGTTCATCCACAATCCACATTTCGTCGAAAGTTGTTCTTACGATCGTGCAGGGCGGTTACAATGAGAAAGATTAATTATTCTCCGTACCAGCTTTTTAAAATTATAACTCAATATCGATTTTATTTCATTCCAAATTTGCTTTAATTTATACCTACATCCAAAAATGCTGAAAGGCGTGATGATAAGACTATTAAAATAGTGTACTTTTTCTAATAATTTTTTTATTATAAGTTGATTATTTTTCAATAATGTCTAAATTAAATAATAATGTTAAAAAAAAATCTGAAATATATTAGTTTTTAAGTGCGCAAATAAATACACAAACGGACCAATTTTCGTCAAGAAACACATGTACGTATATATTTTTTAATGATTTTATTTAAATTAAAATTCTAAAACATGCGATATCCAGATAATGTATTGGTTTATTTTACTGCATGATTATACGATTTGAAATGGGTGTGGTATAATTCAAAATCTTTTTTGAAAATTTAACAAATCTGGCAACGACCTATGGTATAACCTTAGTGTACTAAAAATAACCTTTTTTTCTCAAAATTTAAAACATACGAATGCTAGATAAATACGTCTAAAATCTGATTTAAAAATGACATATTTCTGGTTTTCTCCGGTAATTCCCTCTTAATGATAATTAAAAAAATAATCTTACTCAATACACTATTCAAATATAATGAAGAAAAAAAACTTTGTAAAAAATCATTTTTTTGGTCGAAATTTTAAAAATATATGTTATACATTTGTGTTTCAACGTAAATCGGTCGTTTTTAATTATAAATTTAAGCCTTTTTAATTTTAAAAATGTTTTTTTTTAACTATTTCTGTTTTTTATGTTATATTTCATTATAATTTATTAAAGTCATTTTTTTTAATCATAACAAATAATTGCCAAAGTTGCCTCTAAAATCGTAAAAAATAGATTCCTTTAATGTCGTTTATATTATAATACACACCACAAATAAATATGTAAGACATGTTATTCGAACTAGATATTTGCTTTAGTAGATATTTATTAAGTTTGGTCTAGCATTTTGGACACAAATCCAAAGCCGTTCCTCTTAATGAGGAGGGCTAAAAAAAAACTAAAAAACGTTTTTATGTGAATACCTGAATAAAAGTCCCAGCTGCTCCCGAATGTAGCCAGTGAGACTATGACATCCTAAATTGGAGTATGTTGTGAGGTAGTGGCACTGAAGATTGTGGCGAGGGGAAGATGGCGAAGTACCTGGGTATTCAGATCTGGTCACCAAACACGGCTAAAGCCATTTCAAGCAACGTTTCAATTCTGAATGGTGGTCTTCTACGAGTACCTTAAACGCAAGAACGTGCTGCAAAGACTATACCTATATTATTTTTTAAATGAATTAATTGTTAAATAACACAAATTAAACAAATAAAAAAAATTGGCCTCGCCGGGATTCGACCCCGCAACCTTCGGATTGCAAAACCCTTACCGCTAGGCCACGCCGACTGTCAAAATATAATAAAGATCTATATTACAATATTAAACTAATAGTAATTTAAACTGTTATTTAAACTTATATACATTATGCAGGCACGTCTTCTTTTTAATTTTTCTGATGTTTATCTCAGAATAAAGTCGCTAATAAAAAATAAACATTCATTGAGTACCCTCGAATAATTGGTATGTGGTAACGTTGTTTGTTTAAGCCCCCTTTGTTTAAGAATATTAAAATGTTCCAGTTCCATTTCCAAGATGTTCACTGAATCGTTACAACAGAATAGTCCTTTTTGTGACATTTCCAATGTTGGCAGTGCGGTAAATCGAGCAATCTTGACGGAGGTTTACTCTCCCATCTGTGGCAGTCAGTCATGTGACATTTGTCACGTCGCATCACTAACAGACAGTTGACGATCAAACCATGTGACATTAAGTCATGTCAGAACCGTTTTAGCGTCAAGTTCGTCACGATTCAATAGGGGATTAGATTTCTTGTCGTATATTTCTGGTCTAAATAATATAAAGCAACAATTTTGGAGGCGGGTATGGGTACCGCCGCCCTGGAAATTATTTATTGGAAAACCAACATTCTAGCCATAGACCATCCCAAGTGATTCGCTACATTCAATGACTTAATAGGGGTGCCCGGGTTTATGAGGTGAGGTTTGTCTAAGTCTTGGCGGCGGATGCGTTTGTCCACCTACTGGTTGAGACTAGATCTAGACTTCTCCAGTCGGACTCTCTCGACCCATCGCCTCGCACCGTAGTGGGAGAGATGGATTAATGTGTCCATCACTCCTGAACACACTGTCATCAAGATTCCTACCCACCCCGCATACCTTTTTCCTTCGCAGAATTTTCTTTAAATTTTTTACCTAAAAATATGCTCCGCACAGCATCCCCAAAGATTGCAAAGACCCTGGGTGATTTTTTCCCATGGGATGGAGCTAATTTAAAAAAAACTCTCTGAAGAAATAATGGGATATTGCATTCATTTGTTTCTATATTTTAAATACCTACAACTTTCACTCTTTTTAATTATTTGAGAGTTCTAAAATTTCCTTGAAGTTGGAGAAATTTTAACCCTTTTTCTTACTTTGAGGAAACCCTTACTACCCTTTCGTAGACAATTCTAGTGTAGCAAGCTTCAAAAAGAGTAAATTATCAAGACATGCCTCGATAAAGGTTTAATATTCAGCTAAAATATCTGATAAAACCAATTGACCGTTTCACCTTTACACGAGCAACTTGTAAAAAACACTTAAATTTCATGCCGAATGTGGTCAAACACAAGAAAGCCTAATGCAGCTGGTGACAGCTTAACTTTATATACACATTGTAGTTTGAGTTATATACATTTGCAGTTTCTCCCTTTGATGACATCAAGCAAGTAACGGAACGTGGTTATAATTATAACAACATTTTTAATGAGGGAGCGTGAAAGTAATCATAATATATTTTATATTAAATCCGGAAGACAAAACTTTCCCTTTAAAGCATTTCAAAGTGCTTTTCAAAAAGCATATCTGTTAATAGTTCGTTAAATATTACGTGCCTCGAATCACGTCTGCAACATTTTATCCGAAATTTTCATTTAACGATAATTAAGTACTGACATTAAAATTGATTGATTTTTCGCATCGCGCACTGAATAAATTTCAATAATGTTGGCCCTTTGCAAAAATATAAGTGCGTCGAACTCGACCAATAATCGTTGGTGAGGATGGCAACACTGTACTTAGTTTTAAATGATCATTTAACGCAGTGATGGGTAATCTTTTTAACATGATACATTATGTTCATTTTTCAATTGGTAACGGGAGAGAGGAAGATGAATATGTTTTTTTGTTTTTCTATCAATATATTTTAAATTTGGTATCTTCAAATTTGCTCGTGTTTTGTTCTCTTTTGTTTTCATAAAGCGATATAAATTGGAAAACTTGCGAAGAGTGACGTTGTTATGAAACACTATTCCCAATTTTTAGGTATTTATAAACTTTGAAAATCTAAAAAATAAATAATAGTTTTAGTATTCGAAAGAACTCCGCCAGTTTCAGTTCTTTTTTTTGTGATGTCAGTTCACGAAAAGAGCTTATTTTTTCATGAATTCCGTGCAAAAGTCCCAACTGCTCCTAACCATCTGGAGGCAGTGAGACTATGGCATCCCCAATTGAGTTATAGTGTGATGCTGAAGACAATGGAGAGGTGAATGAGATGGGGAAGAGGAAGGTGAAGAGATTCCTCGCTATTCTAAATGCGGCTAAAGCTATTTCAATCCATGTTTCAATGCTGAATGGTAGTCGGGCAATACTTCTATATAATAGAGCATCTTCCACTCTGGAACGTGTCGCAAATATACTATTGTATTATTTTTAATTAATAAATTGTGAAATAACACAAATTAACGATTATTTACATGTCGAGAGCCTTACTAATCGACAACGGAAGCTGTCCAATTAGTTACCGTAGGTACATTATTTTATGATGATGACAGACAACCTACGATAACAGTAGGTACCAAAAGAAAAGCCTAAAATACAGAGAAAGCCATTTGTTGTTCGTACTTTTCAGAGGTATCTACTTTATTCAGCATAGTGTGAATCAAAACTGAATGCTGTTGAAATGAGATCCCTGAGACGTATGTGTGGTAAAACAATGTATGATCGTGTGAAAAATGTGGATATCCGCAAAGAATGTAAGGGTGATGTAAGCATAATGAGTAAGATTAAGAAAGGGACCCTCAGATGGTTTGGGCATGTAGAGCGAATGAATGAAGGAAGTAGTGTAAGAAGAATATACGACGCGAATGTGAACGGTAGAAGAAGTCGGGGACGCCCGAGGAAGACATGGCGTGATGGTTAGTTAGTTAGTGTGAATCAATAAATTAATATCAATTTTCCCCCCGGGTTGTACATAACTGAAACGAGAGATCAGGACTTGATAAAATAATTACTGTTCAAAATTACCGAGGGGAGGAGAAAAAATGTTCGGAGGTTATCAAACCCAGATTCGTAAATGTTTTTCCTTGTTTCAACTTAATTGTTTTGAAAAATCTTTTCGATAATTTTGAATGTTTTTTTCTTTATCTTTGTGTCCATAAATTTGTCAGTTTAATTGGCAAGGCATGGATGATTTCGCATCATGAACATCATTAAAATTTATTTTAGTTTTTATCCTCACGCAAGGGCATTGTTCTTGAAGTATAAGACTCCAAATTGAGATAAGTTAAAAGTAAGGATCCGCACAGTTTTTGGATTTTAGTCAAAAAAGCTGTCTCATTATTATATTGTTTTCATTTTCTTGTTTGTTATTTAAAACTTCCTTAGCAATTGTTCTCATTTTTATTCCCTTTTTATGTGAATACCGCACAAGTGACCCATCTGCAACTGATTGTCCGGAGCCGGTGGGACTATGGCGTCTCTAGTTGAGGTATTTTGTGAGGTTGAAGATAAGCGGGGAAGGGAAGGAGATAGGAATCTAGAAAAGGGGAGGTTGAAATGTACCTCCTGGCTATTCAGAAGTCATCAAACACGGCTAAAGCTATTTCGAGCAATATTCCGTTTGTAATAGTGGTCTTTCACAAGGGCGATACTAAGAGTAGCATCAACCCCTTTGGTAACTAAAATAAAATTACAAGTGTAATCCGAAAAAACATTTCAAGAATGTGTCGTTCACGATTCTTTATTAAAACTGAGGTTGAATTATGGGAAGTACAACACTTTTGTTTTTAACTTAATGGGTAAAACCTAAAATTGTAATAATTTAATTAATGGATACAAAATTAGCTAAACTCATTCGAAAATCTGAAACAGAAAAAACAGAAAAGGATACAGAAAAGGTCACATCTGGGACTCGAACCCAGGATCTACGCCTTGCCGGGCGGAACTCTATCAACGGAGCTAATGTGTCCCCATTGGATTCGGTCATATTTTAATTGTATCATACTACGACTGAAAACTAGTATCTTTATTTTTATTCTCTGCTAGATAGAGATTTATGTTTGATTGCAAGATTCAAAGCCGAACTAAATGCTGTCTAGATAGAGTCTTGGAATTTTTTTTCACCTGCCGATTTAAATTCATAATTTATTTATAAATAATTTTATAAATTTTTTGGCTATATTTCTAAAGTGTATGTTGTATCTATTATCAAGTATTTTAGAATTTATTTTATTACAGCTGTTTCGGCTTACAATGTCATTTTCAAACTGTCTAGTCTGCTGTCTACTGTTAGTTTGAAAATGGTCTTTAGCTGTAGAAAAATAAACACTATAATAAATAAATTTAAAACCAAAAAATAAATAAAAACAAATAAATATTTTAATTAATGAAGATAATATTAGCGAAACTTAGGCGAAAATCTGAAACAGAAAAACCAGAAAAGGATACGGTCACATCTGGGACTCGAACCAATGTTGTAACATTACATGAAGGTAACTCAGAATTGCATCATAAAAACCATACTAAAGGTCCCCATAAGGACGTCAACAACAGAAATTTTTAAACAGTTTGATGTTCCAAGCATACAGAAAATCTATGCCAAAAACATTCTAGCATATCACCTCAAAAATTACTCAGGGGCAGACACCTCACATGCTCATAAAACCAGAGCCAATTAAACAGACATACTTAATATACCAAAGTGTAACTCTTCGTTTGGATAAAGAAGTTCTGAATTTTTAGCAGTAAAGTTATATAACAAACTCTCGCTTAGTATCAAACTAATTAAAAGAAAAAATAGCTACATTAAGTACATTACATGTTGGCTGAAGGAACTAGAGGAAAATGAACTTACTAGTATACTTAAAACATCGTCGTAGAAGTTTCTGGAAAACCTTATACAAACCATGAAGTTAAACCGTAGAAGTCTCTGAAAACTTATCCAAAGCCTAGTCCCCCTCAGCACAGGATCTCCAAGTGAGGAGGACTACGAATATAATTTCTATTATATATATATATATATATATATACCTAACATGTATATATATATACCTAACATGTTTCATATAAAAAAGTAAAAAATAATAAATATATAGTTACTAAATAAAAAATAAAATAAAATAAAACTTTACTATTTAAAAAAAAAACGTAACAGAATTCGCGACCACGAATACAAACTTAATTTACTTAAAATTTGCCTTCAATAAATGTATGCTAATTATTCGGCTTTAATGTGAAACAATTTACCCAGTGCTAAAACAAAATCAGTCCGTTCAATATGCATGAGGTATAAATTATTCATGGCTCGAACTGATCTGTACATGTCATGCTGTGGGAACTCCTTGTTTGCGGGAGTGGGTACTTGTGCAGCGTGTGTGGGACTCTTGGAATGTTTCCAGATCACAGAATTACATCTAAATCTAAAGCAGGTACCTACCTGAATAGTCACTAGTTGAAAGCTTACATTGTTCTTCTAGATCTAGATTGTGAAACCCTTAACAAACTTTAAGTATAAAAAAAAGACAAGCATTCCTGAGTAGGTAATATTGGAATTTTCCCTATTCCTATCATTAAAAAAAGTGAAATTGTTGCTTTGCCTGATGGAGAACTATAGTTGTGGAGGATTGCCTGAATGCGATCCCGACGCTTTATACCAAACGGCTACAAGACAGTCAATTATTTCTTGTTACTTGTGATAGACATTTTGTAAAATCCATCAAACGTACAAATGTGCATTAACCGTTCGAATAATAAGAAAATAATTTTCTGTCAACTTTTGCCTGTCAAAGTTTGCGCGCAAAATTCCTGGTTCTTCCCATGCATTTTAAATGTTCCTATTTATTAGTTTTTTTAACGCTTTTGCAAAAATAAAAATTGTTCTAAAATTAAGATAAAATAATCTTTCCGATATGTTTATTAGAAATCAACATTTTTGTTTATAAATATTAAAATTTTAATATTGGAAATGTAAATTGGCTAAAAAATGCATACCTGCCAATATTTGAATTAAAGTAATTAAAATAGAATAAACTTCAAATTTGAAATTCAGATTCCTTTTTTAAACAAAATTTATAATAAAACTCTCACCTCACTTTTTATCACTTTCATACAATTTTATTTTAAAATTAAATGTGGGTTACGTCACAAATAGGCGCAAAATCAAACCGTCACATTTGATCAGGTTTGTAAAATATCTGAACAACCTAGCTCATATAATTCTAAAACAATGAGAAGCATTATTTCTTTCCGATTCTAACATAAAAGAAATCACAAATGTTCACATTACAGAAAGAGAGATATCTAACTTTTAATGCACGGTCGCTCTGGGACAATCTGGGTCTCCTGTTATTATAACACGGCATATGATGTTTTGGGACAACTTGGGTCTCCTGTGATTAAACGGGTTAAATGGAAAGTTGCCAGCAAATTATAATTAAAGATGGCTAGAAACACATGACTAATTTCTGTTCAAGAGCGTTTTTTTATGGTTGAGAAATGAGAATAAAGTCAACTCAACGCCTCTTTGAAAAGTCATTAAACTATTTGTTTTATAAATAGCCCATAACCCTAAGTGAACATACCCATACTACGTGACCCGTTTAGGGGTGGGGGGGGGGGGATCTTCAAAATACCACGGTTGGACACAATGGGGGGCGGGGGGGTTAGGTTTTTATCACGTAGTCAATCTAGAAATCTCTTTATATTTTTTCCACTAACTTTTTAATATTTCATCCACTTTTAATTATAGGTATGCATGCACTCTTGCCGTCACGCAGCAAGCGCCGTATTAATAAAGACAAATATAAGCCAAATAATTTTTTTTAAACATTTTTAGCAAGAAATGGTTCAAAACCATATTTATGATTTACTACGTGAAAACTGTAGGGGGAGGGGGGGGGTCTTGGAATATACTACACGTGGTCACTGAGGGGGGAGGGGGGGGGGGTTAAAAATTTCAAAAAGTGGTTCACGTAGTAGGGGTACGTTCCCTAACCCAATGTAACCGATTTAATCAATTTTTTTATATATTTTTTTCATCACACTTAATTGAATTTTCTGAGGTGGTTCTGAGTTGGTTTCATTCTGAGTTGTCCGGTCACCACACGCAACACTAGTTTTTCATTTTGACTCTTGACGGATAGGTAAATAAAATTTAACTCAATTGAGGTATTTTGTGAGGCTCAAGGTAAGTGGGAAGACGGATGTGGAGAAGTATCTGACAATTCAGATCTAGTCACCAAACATGTCTACAGCCACTTCAAGTAACGTTTAAATTCTAAATAGTAGCCTTACACCAGGACCGATACTGAGAGTATCTTCCACTGTGGAACGTGCCGCAAATATACCTTTTATTTTAAATGTTTAAATTGTGAAAACACAATTTAATCAAATAAAATTTACTTGCGCACACCGGAATTTGAACACGCGACCCGCGGATTGCTAGTCAAGAGCTTTGCCCCTCAACCACGGAAGCCGTCAAACAATGTGCTGTTATAAATTAAACGGTTCCTTTTCAATAGGTATCAGTGCAGTCGGGACGTGCTTTTACTGTGAAGAATTCGCACCAGACAGACATTGAGTTATGTCAAATTTGGCGGTCGAATTCGGTCATTTAACTGTGGCGCCATACGTGATCGAATTTTTGAATTATAACTGTTTTCATGCTGTAAACAGTACCTACCCACCTAAGCAATGCAATCGAAATTCGAACGCGGAAACAAATTATCATCCAAATTAAATTTACGCGGTTACGTATTTCCGCGTTTTCTGAGGGCGGCCATTTTAATTTAATGTTTTTTAATTTTTTTATTTATTAGTTTCTCGGATGAATGAATAACACAAATTGCACTTTAGATCAATATTAGAAAATGCTCATTTTTGTGTTTCAAGGTTGATCGAGATGAAGATTATTGAAAATAATTTCTGTACCAGAGAAGCACACGGATGCAAGTTCAGAAATTTGAAGAAATTTATCTATGATGCCGACTTGAAGAAAATTATCATGTTTATCAGTGGCAGAAAGAAAAATAGGATTTTAAAGAAAAATAGGATTTTCAAAAATGTAAACGGATGCAACTGCCTTTGACGCAACAGCTATCTTAGAAGCAGAAATGGACTTGCGTCTTTTTGATTTAGTTGCATTTTGAGTATTATGACACAAATCCATTTGCATTCTTCTGCCTCTAATATTACTACACGCTTTCTATTGAAGTAAACAATTATTGTCAAATATTGATCCTTTCATAATTCACCACATGTCATAACAAAATATTCAATTTCATTTTGAAGCAGAAGGACTCAAGTCCGTTTTTTTTGTAGCGTTTTTTTCAACAATATTTTTAAAAGCTTCACATATAAAATATTTCGTTTTATTTTCTCGTTTTTAAAACAAAAAATAATTGATTTAATATTTTTTTTTGTTATCTATCAGCATGGATATCCGAAGAAGTTGTTATGAGACCATAGTTACAGAAAAAAAATTTTGGCTGTCCTGATCATTTACCTTTTTGGACTTGCATCCGTGCGCCTCCCGGGTACAGATTTGTCGGAATGGTTTCCGGACATAATTACTGTTATTTGTTTTTTAAATTAAGACATCTATTAATTTCAGGAAGAAAAAAGCTAAATTCCCCACCAATTGATACATTTTTAAAGTTATAACTTGTTACTACCGTATAAAAGATAATTTAAGTGTTTTCTTAGTACTTAGGGACTTAGGCAATAACGCCAATAATCACAGACACATCATTTCAATTAGTTTAATGTTTGGTTTAGCACTTAGTATTATAATGCACATACCTACTTATTTCAAGGCTAAATATGTTTACCCACTAAACTTAGTATTCAAATCCTTTTTTGCGTTGTCCAAATACTTAGTAGTCAATAAAAACTACATACTCTAATAATTTATACAGACGACTAAAACAATATTAGTGTTTATAAATTTCAATGTTTTTAGTTCTGACGTGTGCCTATCTAAAAATTGATCACCTGACCTTGAATAACCCTGTAAGTGAAATATTTGTCTTATGAAAATGTAGTTTAAATCTTTGAAGATATTTATTTTATTTCATGTGGTTTGATAAAAGCGTTCCATGACAGTTGATCCCCCGACAGTTAACTCCTCGACATACTTATATAATAATAATAATAAGTACGATTTTAGATTTTCACGGCCAAAAATATTTTTGTTATTAGTTTTTGGGGTATTATGCCGTGTATTATGTCAAAAACTAATAACAAAAATAATAATAAGTACTTATTCCAGTATGTGGGGAGGATAATGCAATCTCACACATTCAATAAGGGTACCCATATATAATACATACACAAAAAATTTGAAAAAAAAAGCAGGTGGATATGATTGTACAGGAAACAAAAGAGATAAGGTACTAATAAGAAAATAATAATATTAAGCTTTTAGGATTCCATTAGCACATGGGGAAGCAAAGCATTGGTTATAAAATATGCAGTCGGTTTAACGAAAATGCGGTTTACCTACTTACATAAAATATAACTAAATTTCCCCGAAAGTGTGGCAGAGGGGATGTTCCGCCGAATAACAGAAATATGAAACACATTTTCATTTAAATTCATAAAGGATAAAACTACTTCTCTATACACTGTAGGTATATACCAGTATGCATGTGAGTACAAAAATCGACACTATAAATAAATTCGTTTAATGCCCATACCAACTCATTAATAAAGGTGTTATTGAAGTCGATTTTAAGTTTGAAATTGGTAATTAATGCTGAAAAAATATAATTTTATAATATGTATCTAATTATAATTTCGGAAACCAACTGACAGGGAATCAACTATCGGGTCATATAAATCTACGTTCAGTATTTATTCCCTGTCTGAACAGATTATATTTTAAACCTGTAGAATAACAGAAATATATGCCAAGACAGATGTGTATCGCGGTCTATCCTCTCTGACAAGACAGTTAGTTAGTTAGCTAGGTAGAGGAACATAATTAACTTATTTCCTTAGTTGAACTAATCACCCACTTGGTGACCCCGACTGAACGGAACATTTATGCCGAACCAATCAACGTCCGAGGGTAGATTAGGTATGTAATCATGATCAACGATCTATTGGCAGGTAAGTATTTATTAGCAGCATAAATCAGCTATCCTTCATTATTATATCCTACGAACCCTTTAGCCGTGGCCGACTCAAAATACTAGAGCGAAATATTAATTTTATATTTATATTTTACTTTAGTAGATACTTACTATTTATCCTACATGTTTTCTCGATTGCATAAACCAGTGAGGTTTTCGCATATTATGTATGTACAAATAACATAATTGATTAAAGAATCATCGTTGAATCCCGTATGACTTCAAGATCGAGCATCGAAAAACACTGGAGAAAAATATTGGCGAATATTAACGACACTCAATCGAAAATCTGTTCGTGGGACGCGGGGAAGCGGGAGGGTGGGGAGGGTTACATAATAATATATTATAAACTAAAAAAAATAGACTTAAAAAAATAAGGATAGAGACTTAAAAGTGAAAAAATCTAGAGTCAATAAATTAAATTGTAATTAATGATTGTGGATTTTTTTTTTATCTACGTAGCAGTGGCAGTCGGTGAGTTTTCGGTGACCTAGAGCGCTAAGATGGAAAATATGACGTTATGGATGTTGTTGTAGCTGAAAAAAATTTTTTTTTCAAACTTTCAACTTTTTGTATGAAGATTTTCAGGATTCTTTAAGTCAGGGTACGCGCCGCATCCACATACTGAAAGATCTTCATAAAAGAAGTTGAAATGTTGAAAAAAAAATCATTTTCAGCTACAACATCTGTATTGTCATATTTTTCAATCTTAGCACTCTAGCTTACTGAAAACTCACGGACCGTCACTGACACATAGGTAAAACTTCGAGGAACTTTAAAATTTGGATTAAGAAACATACGAGGTGTTTAAACAGAAATAACAGTTTTGGAGTTTGCCAATCTTTATTGGAGACGAATCACACTTTTGATTTTAATAACGGAATTGAGTTACCACATTGTAATTTTAATGATGTTCATTAGACAAACTTGAAATCTTAGAAATTAGAAAGAGCGTAAAAAATTAATTTAAATATTATAAATACTCAAAAAGTATTTTTAAATGACCCGTTATATTTGTTCATTTTGTAAATTATGCTCTAATACCCCCTTTCGTCTTTCCATTGACTCCTTTAAGTGTATCTGTTTATTGTTGTAATTAGTTTTAAATAAACTAAGGTGAGGTAATCATCAATAAACGAGGTTAAAACTAATTCTTCTATGAATTTTGTGATATATTTATGTTAAAATGTAAAAAATGTTAACAGGTAATCATCTGTTGATTTCCCAAAGATTGATAAATGGATAAATCAATTTCTGTTGCATGCGGAGTTAGAACAAAGAGAGAAAAAGAGATTACAATGGAGCTTTCAGCGGTATGCCTAATGATTGTATAATAATGGTAAATACCAACGTGATAGCGTCTCATTATATAGATTTTGTGTTAAGCTATTTTAAATTTTATAACATCATAACTTTGTTGAAATCATTTTATCTGCACACTGCTCTACCGGTTTTCAGTGCAACCGGTTAAATAAAACGATCGTTGTACATAAGTGTATTTATACGATATGCCAACCGAATTCGATACAATCGCGCCTTCGTAAAAAAACGACTATTAAAAATATTTTTTTTATTCGAACTTAATTCTCATTTTTAAAATTGAAAGCGATCGTTTGAAAAATTTTATAAATTTATTCGAACTTAATTCTCATTTTCAAAATTGAAAGCGATCGTTTGAAAAATTTTATAAATTATATGAAATTTTGATTGAACATTATTTTTATTGCCTTTTTCAGAATTGGATCTGATTTTTAGAGAATCGGCTATCCCGTTTAGTAGATACTTCATACTTACATATTTCCTTCTGGAGCCAGTGAGAATATGGCATTCCAATTGGGGTATTTTGTGAGGTTGATGGCAGTGGGGAGGTGAGGAGGGAAAGGAGATCGTAAGAGGAATGTGGGAAAGTACCAAGCTTTTCAGACCTAGTCACTAAATACGGCTAAAGCCATTTCAAGCAACGTTGTAATTCTAACGGTCTTGTACGGGGACGATACTGGGAGTATCTTCCACTCTGGAACATTCCACAAATATATTATATGTATAATATTTTAAATAAATGAATTGTAAAATAACACGAATTAATCAAATAAATCGTTCGAAATGAAGTGAAAAAAATTGTTAATTTTTTTTTAATTCCAATTAGTTTAGTTTGCCTTTAAGGCTCCTAATGCTCTTATGCCAAACGACTGGAAACTATCGAATCCGGTCCCCGCGGACTGCTACTCGTGTGATAATAGTGCCTCTATGATTATCCCAAGATTTTTTATTTAATAACATCTACCCTGTTGGAAAGTTAATAAATTATATTTTCAAAACACTTTATGGGTAGATAATTGCTTCTATTTTAACTCGATTTCTGTAGACTAATTTAAAATGTTGTTTTATTTTATTAGTACGAGTAGGTTAAAGCATCGTCTTATTTTAGTAAGATTTTAGTAGGATCATTAAGGAGGGAGTTTTTGTTTATCCTATTTCAGCTATTAATATTTTCATTAATGATTCTATTCGTATTTACTTTCTCGGCGGCCAAAGGAACTAACAAACTTTTTTTGTTATTAACAAAATGCACATTAAGACTCTTAATGTGTATCGGTAATATTTTGCTTTTTAATGTGAATTCATTAACTTACTGTTGTAAGAATATTGATATTTTATGACAACATGATGTTATATGTGGGATTTACAATAATGAATTCTTCGGCAATAAATGGGCATAAACGTAAAACATAAAAATAAACCTTAACAAAGTTGTGCTTCATTCATCGTAAATGTTGATGCACATTTCAGTAGAATTATCACTTAAGGTGATACTTAAAATAATTCATAATCGTGTCTTTTATAGATGGCGCGAGTTTAATTATTCCATGATTTTATTGTTCCCACCTGCCGCCTTTGAATCAAAATTGTAAACATAAATGTTTTAACGATTAAGGTGATGCTTAAAATAATTCATAATCTTCTCTTTTACAGATGGCGCGAGTTTAATTATTTTACGGAATACGCTTTTTACTGGTTATTACGCTTTAAAATATTAAGGAGAAAGTAATTTTCGTTATTTGTTTTTGGGGTGTTATGCCGTGTTGCGCTACCTCCTTCTTTAGTCAACGTTTCGGACAGCGTTGCAGTGTCCATCATCAAACACGACATAACACCCCAAAAAGAAATAACGAAAATTACTTCCTCCGTAATATTTTAAAATTAACGAAAATATTTTTGGCCGTGAAAATCTTAAAACGTAACCGAGGAAGTAACCCGCCCGCATACACACAATACGAAAATTAATAGTTTTGTCCACAAAAAAATCCCAAATCTTTCAAGAAATGCTAGGGAAGGATTATTTCAAAAAATTTATCAAATAATTAGAATTCATCTTCACGTTTTGCGTAAGTTCTATTCAAGTGTTGTTATTGTATTGTTTTATTCGCATTCGCAGTTGACTTAAATAGGGTAGAGTGGGGATGATTGAAACAGGTCATGATTGAAACATCTCAATTTACTCGAAAATTATAATACCTACCTAAGAGTGTGACACAACACTTGAAACTCCGTCAGGTCTGTTGGGACGTTTCTACAAAAGCGCACTAGCCGGCGAGATACACAATCGTGCATAGGGGACATTATTGGATTTCGCACTCAAAAGTAAACATTTTTGTTTATTTTATACCTCATTTTACTCTCGAAGCTTGACGAAATGTTTTATAATATTCTCTTTTTTATCTATTTTAGAGTATTTATAATGCATTTGCGTCTATTTAAAAGGCTTATTTTCGTCTTTGAAGCAGAAAATGCAGCGTGGGGATGTTTGAAACAACTTGTGTGGGGATGATTGCAACGTTTCAATTATAACCAAGTTTCAATCGTTCACACTGTCGTAGTGGATGATTATTTCGATCTCGAAGTCACTTGTAAATAAAGTCTATTAATTTAAATGCAGAGGGCCTAATAAACCTATGCATGTAAACATTCTAATCTTAATTCGTGATAAATAAATACCTAATAAAATTTCGAGGTAGTACGATCTAACCTGAAATCTTTTTTTTCCCTGATACTTAAATGTAGCAACTACAATAATATCAAACGTTGTTGTGTAACTAAAAAGCTTACGGCTTTTAGACATAGATGGCGGTGATAAGAACTGTCAGTAGATTCCGCTAGATGGCAGGTAGCTTAGTACCTAAGTTGTCCAGAAGAGGGACGGGGGGCTGAGAGTGGGTGTTTTCCGTTTGTTTTCCGTCAATTTAGCCAGCTCCTAGTTAGGTCGACTAACGAGGTCAATATTGTATACGCGAAGTATTTAATAAAACCAGATAAAGATCAAGAATCTATTTATTCCCAAGAAGTAATCTCCATCCAAAGTGTGTTGGAGAATCTGTTAGTATGTCTATCAAATCACAGAACACTACAAACGTCAAGTGTTCAGTGCATAGATACGTCCTCACCACAGACCACTAGACAAAATGTGTGTGGCCACGTCCGCTTCGCCCCAATGTTTCAACCATGGTTCAACAAAAGGAAAAGGAGGAGCGAAAAAAACAAAAATGGATAAGCAAATGTTTTCGAAATGCTTCCGTTTAGTTTGCGCCGGAGGTCGGAGGAGACCCTACTTAATAAAGCCCTTTCATTTTGGCATAAATACACGTATATTCATAATGATTCCATGACAGATGATCCCCTGACATTTGCCCCCCCCCCTCTCGGGCATACTTATATACAATATGCAGTCGGTTTAGGGAAAATACAGCATACCTACTTACATAAAATAAAACTACAAGCACAAACAAAAGTATTTGAACAACAACAAAAAACTCAGATACCAAGGTATTCGTACCAACAAGGTACGGTACCAAGGTCATGTGTTGACGATAATTTACATCTATTATAGGAATGGGTGACCGGCCAACTCAGAATAAAACCAACTCAGAAAGGTCATTAAGAGTGATGATAAAAAAAAATATTAAAAAAATTGCTTAAATAGGTTTAGTTAGGTTAGGGTTACCGGATATTTTAAAATTATTTTTTCGTAGCTTTTAATGACCTGAGGTGGTTCTGAGTTGGCATGGAACCTTAGAAATGAGTGTTTCCAACTTATGGGAAGCACATAACTTAAAGAATTGTTTCTATAATGTAATAAATTGTACAAATAAATAACGTAATAAGATGTGACATGTTTTTAAACTGCTTACTTTTGCAATAATATTTCCAATTAATAGGCCAGACTGACATGACTCTGCGCCCTCGAGGATGACAGGCTGGTCACTTAATTCAGATATAAATACACTTAGTTGCAAGACTACATCATCATCATCTGCTGTTACTCCCTTTGAGAGTATGATCGTCTGGTCACTGACTAATTGAAGTTAGCTACGTGCCTGAAGGGCGGTACACAGTACACCGCCGCCATTAAACTAATAACTAATAACACACCGTGGACAAATTACCCCAAGGCAAGGGTTATTCGAAAGCAATAATGCGCATAATGCTAAGTACCCACGCCCGTTCATGTTCGATGGTTTTACGCTCATTCGAATAGTACAATATGATGACAGAAATTCGGTCGAGCATGTCTCAACGTGTAAACAACGCGTCCATCATGTTAGTTGCCCGTCTTGATTCCGATGCGCTCATTGTACGAGTGCCAATTGATCCCTCAGACAGCTGATCGCCTAAAAGATTATTTTTTCAAGTAAATATGCAAAGGGGGCATACATTAATTACGTGAGCAGTTTTTCTTCCATTCTAGACCCCCCCCCCCCCTTGGTGAGATTAATTTGGGCCACTTCGTATATTATTTTCAAGTAACGTGAGATTTTACTGGACCCCTCCCCCCCCCCCTTTTTGAGCTCACGTAATTAATGTATGCCCACAAAGAGTATATACGGCCGTACAACCAAAGTTGATATCTGCAAGCGTCTCGAGTGAAAATCCGCTGACAAATATTTTTACTAACAATAATTCAGACTCCCCAAAGTAGCAGTAAAAACAAAATACGACCTACTTTTAAGTTACTAAGTAAGCAGATTTGACATTTGACCATAAATAAATGGTTCCGTGCCAACTCAGAATGAAACCAACTCAGAAACACCTCAGAAAGGTCATTAAAAACTATGAAAAAATAATTTTAAAATAGCCGGTAACCCTAACCTAACTTAACCTATTTAAGCAATTTCATCACCCAATGACCTTTCTGAGGTGCTTCTGAGTTGGTTTCATTCCGAGTTGTCCGGTCACCAAATAAACCATTCACAATTGAACATAGATATCGACACGAGACGCACACAACTCGAGCGCAGGCGTGGGCGCAACGACGAGCATAGTTCCAAGTCAACGTGTTTTCGATCGAGCCAAACTATCGAACAAGAACGAGCATGGATACTTAGCATAAGGGCGCGTATTATAATCGCAGAGCTAGTAATGGACCAATATTCTAGTAAGTTATATCGTAAAGTAGACTGGTATTTTGTAGAGCACTCTATCTCGTATCTGGAAACTGGACCACATTTTTTAAAGATTGCATCTGACATAATTTAAAAATTATAGTCGTTTCTAGGTAAAGAAGGCGGTATGAATTTAGATAGAAGAAGGCATTAATTTTAAGTATACAGAGTGTCCGGGGGAAAATTGCATTAAATTCGGGAGGTGATTCTACATAATGGTAGGAGTAAAAAAGATTAACAACTTTTTCCGACATTTTTTTTCCCATACAAAAAGACGTACTTGCTAAAAATCCTTAGTGTGAGGTACGATCTTACTTGCTGAGAGCGTGCCGGGCGCCCGAATCGATTGTGATTGGCCCATATCGTAACAGCGGAAAATAATAAATCTGGCCGCACCCGCCGGACTAATTTTATCTTTTTACCTCAAAACTACCCCTATAAGTTGGAGTTTCGAAAAAAGTTATTTATCTTTTTTACTTGTACTATCATGTAAAATCACCTCGCGAAGTTAATGCACTTTACCCCCGGACACCCTGTATAATTAATGTCTATCAAATCATTTTTGTTTGTTTGTTATTTGTGCATATAACTAACTAACCATCACGCCAATTCACTAAGGGGTAGATAGAGAGAACGGACCGCCAAACAACTCGGTCTCGGCGCACACTCCTTACCTCATTCACATCCATTCATTGTCTCGTACACACTCCTCTGTTATTGTTATATTTGATTGGCCCGACTCAAGTATATGGTTCACTTGATCGTGCCAACCAAGCTTCCCCGACTTATTCTAACGTTGATATTCGCGTCATATATTCTTTTTACACTCATTTCTTCGTTTATTCGCTCTACGTGAAACTGCTCCAAGCCATCTAAGTCTCTTTTTCTTAATCTTACTCATTACACTCGCCTTGAATTCTTGCAAATCTCAACATTTCTCCTACGGTGATACAAGGCACATTTCTCGTACATGGATACACCGCACACTTACGCCTCAGGAATCGTACTTCTACAGCATTCAGTCTACTTTCATCCTTCTTCTGCCAGTTCCACGTCTCACTACCACACATCAAGGCAGTACTTTGTGACTGATAGCTTCGCTTCTTTGGATATTTGTTTATTAACGCCAACCGCGTTCCGACCTCTGTTTACAAAATACTAAATTGTAACTTGCATACACATTTCAGTTGACACGACAGTTCATCCCCCTTTAGTTGGCCCCCTGAAATTATAATTATTATAAAATAATGATGTTTTGCGCTTTATTTACCAATTTCAAACTTAAAATCAACTTTAAATATACCATGTAACATCAACCCGGTAATAAGAAAAGAGTTATTCCAGCTCGTAAAAATTTGCGTAAAAACAAATTATTTCCTTTTTAATGATACATACTATGAACAAAATGATGGTCTCCCCATGGGGTCACCATTAAGTCCACTCCTAGCAGAGATATTTATGGATTATATTGAAAATATAATGCTTAAATCTCCCTTAGCAAAACGCATAATATATTTTGTCAGATATGTTGACGACATCTTTATTTGTTGGAACGGCACCAACCGACAGTTAGATATCTTTACTAACTGGGCCAACACCATTAATAATAAAATCTGCTTCACAGTTGAACATGAGATCGAAGGTAAAATAATTTTTTTAGATCTGACAATTGGTAGAAGTAATAATAAACATACCTTCGAAATATTTAGAAAACCAACGTTTACAGATACTACGATAAATGCAAATTCAACTCATCCTTGGTCCCACAAATTATCAGCTTACCATTCAATGGTACATCGACTCATTACATTCCCTTAGATAATAAAGCATACGTAAAAGAAAAGGAAACTATTAAAATAATCGCGATTAATAACGGCTATGAGGCAAAAAACATTGAAAAAATAATAAAAAACAAGAAATACAAAAATAAAATTAATTTAATATATCCGGTACATAACAAAAAAATAGAAAAATTTGCATGTCTCGAATTCCTCGGCCCAATATCTTTAAAAATTGCAAAAGAAATTAAAAAATGTGGTTTAAATATAGCTTTTAGAACCAATAATAATATGGGAACAAGCCTTAAAAACTCAAAAAGTAGAAATCCTAAACTCAATAACGGTGGCATATATGAATTAAAATGTGACCACGCTGACTTTAAAATATACCCTTTAAAAAAATTGTAATTAAATATATGGATATCAAACGAATTTATTTGTGCCGATTTTTGGTATTTATTTTTGGTTATACAGTATAAAATGTAATGTACAGGCTACGTAGATTGCTTCCCACAGCCACACTGCGATCATTGTACTATGCTATGATTCACTCCCACTTGGCATACCTTTCGGGTATCTGGGGTTTTGCTACCAAAAAATTGATATCGGAGGTGCCAATAATCCAAAATAGAGCCCTACGTAACATTTTTGGCTTGCCTTGGGATACACATGTTAAAGATATTTACCGTCACGCACTTGTATTACCATTTAAGATTGTTCCTAGCTTTGAGATAACAAACACCATCTTAAATATTATTCAGTGCAACACCCACACAAATATAAAACTGAACTGTAACAACGACGTTCACCAATATAATACACGACAACACAACAAACTACATATATCAAAAATACACTCAACAAAGTTCGGACTGAAATCATTAGAATACATTGCGTACACTAACTATAAAAAATTGCCTGAAGAATTAAGACAGGTGCCTCTAACAAATCTCGAAACGATAAATTGAAATCCTATTTTTTCAAATGTTATTTGGAAAACGAGTTATAAGTAGGTACAAACTCTGTTCTGATAGCTATCCTGACTATCTCTAAGTACCAAACTTTGTACATCCAGATATGATGGGCGCAGTTTATATATTTTTTAAATCTTATCATGTATTTTTTTATGTAAACATCTTGTATTAGGTCTGTATATTTTTGAGCATATACCTTTTATTGTATTTTTCCTGATTTGTTTTTTTTATGCATTTCTATAGTCCATCATTTCTATAGTCCATCATTTATTTTAACTTTTTGACACCAACAGTACATAAATCAAATGAGTGGTTATAATAGTTATTCATAAAATCTTATAAGACATGTTTCTGTGAAATATTTGTTAAGTGATTCTTCATATGTTTGTGTCTGCAATTTGGGTTGGGTTGTGTTTAACTTTTCAAATGTACCAATTGGCGATCCCTTAATGAGTTTTGATAACTCATGGGATTGCAACTTCGTTGTATGTTTTATTTAAATAGAAAAAAAAATTAAAAAAAAAAAAAAAATATATATATATATATATAGACAAGTAATTTTATCCTTGACGCATTTGATTGAAAATATGTTTCATACTTTTATTATTCGGCTGTACATCCTCTCTGCACAACCCTTCGGGGACACTTTTTTTAAATGAATACCGAACAAGAGTCTCAACTGCTCCCGTCTGGAGCCAGTGAGACTATAGCATCCCCAATTTTGGTATGTTGTGGGGTTGAAGGTAGTGGGGAGAAGAAGGAGATAGGGAAGAGGAAGGTGGGGAAGTACCTGGCTATTCAGATCTGGTCACCAAACACAGCTAAAGGCATTTCAGGCAACCTTTCAATTCTGAATGGTGGTCTTACACCAGGGCGATACTGAGAGAATCTTCCACTCTGAAACGCGCCGCAAATATACGATATATTATTTTAAATGAATAAATTGTGAAATACACAAATAAATCGAATAAAATTTATTTGCCACGCCGGGATTCGATCCCGCGACCTTCAAGAGCCTTACCGCTGAACTACGCCGGCCGTCGAACACTAAATTGTATTTTGTGTAAGTACCGTATTTTCCCTAAACTGACTGCATATTGTAAACTTATAAGTATGCCGGGGGTTAACTGTCGGGGGGTCAACTGTCATGTAATCAAATTTTATATTTCTTGATGTTGTTCTTACAATCTAATTTGAACTTAGTAATTGGTGATTTTTTTAAGGTTTCCGGTAGCGCATCATAATATTTCACCATAAAAGGACATTTAAAAAGAACACTTGATTCTTAAAAAACTCTGGCAAAAGTGTTAGATTGTCGCCAACGGTGACCGGACGACTCAGAATGAACTCAACTCAACACCTCCTTTGAAAATTCGTTAAAAGTTACGAAAAAAATAATAAAAAATTGTCAAATAGGTTACGTTAGGTTAGGTTACGGGCTATTTTTTTTAGCGTATATGATTTTTCAAAGAGGTGTTGAGTTGAGTTGATTCTGAATTGGCGTCGTCGAATTATATATATTATTTAAAATGTTGGCACCTGTGTAGGTATCTTACAAAACGTATCTTGTAATTGAATACTGATTAAATTTTGATTGCATGATTGAATTCAGCCTCCCAATAAAATACCGCAAGTAATAATGGTAGTCTAAGCATGTTGAAACCGAGATAACAAGTGCCATTATAATCTAGTAATGGAAGGATCAATTTCAATGAAGGACCTCTGAACCAGTTCAATGATCCGCGTCTCGAAGAAATCAAAACTATTATAAGGAAGCGATAATCAGTTGAATACTTTCAAAAAATTGGAGTGACTTTGATCAATTTTCAACTTTAAAATAAATAAAAATTTTATAAAAACAATTTATGTTGTAAAATTTTATTTCATACATGTTGGAAATGTATCTTTTTAAAATCGTACCTATACATATGTGTTTGGAGAGTCAAAAAAGAGGAGTGATCAAATTAACCTTTCAGATTGGGACAACTTTGATATGATTTACCATGATTTTAGATTTTCACGGCCAAAAGTATTATCGTGATTTTTTTAGGTTATTGCGACGTATTACCTTCTTCTTAGCCAATGTTTGGGAAACTGTCTGACACATCTGCCCTGATGATGGAAACTGTCCGAAACGTTGGCTAAAGAAGGAGGTAGCGCAACAGGGCATAATTCTTCTCACCCAAAAAAATATTGTAAAAAAAAGCCAGTTTGAATATTTTGGTAGTTTATATATACGAGTATGCCAATAGACACTGATATACTTTACAATAATAACATAATGAGCAAAATTAAGAAAGGGACCCTCAGATGGTTTGGGCACGTAGAGCGAATGAACGAAGAAAGTAGTGTTAAAAAAATATATGATGCAAATGTGAATGGTAGAAGAAGTCGGGGACGCCCGAGGAAGACATGGCACGATCAAGTAAATCAGATACTTGAGACGGGCCATGTCAAAAGTCAGAATAATAGAAGAGTATGTATGAGACAATGTATGAATGTGAGTGAGGCAAAGAGTGTGTGCCAAGACCGAGTTGTTTGGCGGTCCGTCCTCTCTGCCTACCCCTGCGGGGAAACGGCGTGATGGTTAGTTAGTTATACTTTACAATATCAATTATGTGAAGCTGTGGAACGTTAACACTTCTACCATTAACCGTGACAACCTTGCAACGGTAAACATTACGCTATTAATCATTATTTACTTAGTTAATTGTTTTATGTTCAATAAACGCCAGCGAGTTCCATTGTTCAATAAACGCCAGTGAGTTTATATTTTAATTTAACAGAACCCTTTCTTTTCTGACACATTAAAATTATTGATTAAGAAAGGTAGAAATAATCCCCATTAAACCATTATAATCATTAAGAAATTTGTAAAATCTACCTGCACACTTACATTTACATCTACCACAGAAAATATCTAAAACAAAACAGCTTCATAATCAACCAACGTTTAGTTTAGTATACTTACAAATCAACTAATTTGACATTATTTCTGAATTCTCAATGTATCCACTTCGCCCGAAACATTTAAATCATGACAAAGAGAGATTAATTTCTCGAATTATTTTTAGCGAGAATTATTGCAGGAAACATCACGCGACGAGCAAAGTTACTCCCTATTCAAAAGTCGCCCCATATGACGGCACCTGTGGAAATACGGAGCCTGACAACAAGATATTTGATGAATATGCGATACAAAGGGAAGAAATAATATGTTTTTAATTATATTCAATGGCTTGTATTTTATAAGAGCTTGGTATTAACGAAACCGCTTTGCACCTCTACTATTCGTACCACGGTAAGATTTGCTTTTAATCGGAAAATAAGAACAGAAGTTCAAAAATAAATATCTTTGGATGGACCTGGGGCGGAGATAAGAATTTATTGATACTTCTAGCGATATCGATCCCTTGGAAGAACAAGGTTCCATCTGTCACAGTAACGTCATGCGATAATGATCTTTAAAGTAGCTTACCGTAGATCCGATTATTACATGACGTTACCGCGACAGATGGAACCTTGTTTTTCCAAAGGGTCGATGTACTCATATTATTAAACATACTAATTTCGGTTGTCAGTGCATGGATGCGTGCGTAAGAATTGCAAATTGAATTTCTGCGTAATACGAGTAGGTACGTACAATTATTCAAGTTCCATGAACTTTAGTTTTTTTAAGTATACACCATATCAGACAAGCGATGACGTCGGTACCATTTTTTTTAAATTAATTTTTTTATCGAAATGTGCATTTTTTTTTGTTTAAATGTTTGACATATCTAAATCTGTAAAAATGACGGATTTAAATCTGAACCACTAATGATTTTTAAAGTTTACTAAAGATGTTCATTCGAAAGATAATTTGGTAGCCTCTCTAATTATTTGTCAATACAAATGTATAATTATTATATTATTAAGAAAAATTGACAACATTTATTTTTGATGGGTAAAATACTTCCGGCTTCACAAATCCTTCAATTATTACATCTCGGCTTTGCGCTGCTGATAGCATAAAAAATATTTAATTTGTTGAAATTAATTTAATGTAAAAAATCAATGCATATGTGACACGTGCAACCATTTATATATTTAATACATACGTGACAAGTGAAACCATTAATAATATTTTATATATGCGGGCAAGCGCAACCATTAATAATATTTAATTCATGCGGGGCAAGTGCAACCATTAATAATATTTCATACATACGTGACAAGTGCAACCATCTTAATAAAGTTAATATATAAAACAAAGTCGGGTTAGTTACACTATTTATAACTCGAGAACGTCTGAACCGATTTTGATGATCTTTGATTTGTTGGATTAGTCTCCGGCCCGGATAACAGAATAACTATTAAAATATCGCAAAAATTCACGAAAAAGAAATTTATGAAGAAAATTCATTTCTTCATACATTTTGTATGTAACGAATTTTCATCTTTTGAAAGAGCTGTGGCAATGTTGTGTCAGTTGAAGTTAGCGTGAATTCCAAAAATTCAAAAACGTCAAATGTCAATGCGTTGATTGTTTCGCTTTTGTTTTTTAACATATAATGCTGCCTCTCTTTCTTACACACTAAATGACAACAGTCGAAAATGAGACAAACGGTTAACGTGTGTCTTCACCCTTCCAAAGGAAAAATATAATAATTATAATAAATTTCCCTCACACGCACAATCCCCGTAAGGGGCCATCCATAAATTACGTCACATATTAAGGGGGAGGGGAGGGGAGTAACAAGTGTGACTAGTGGTATGGGGTGGTCATCAGCTCTGTGATTTCACATGTTAAAAAAATTTGAACTACTGTTTTGATTACTTTTAGATGTCACACAAGGGGGGACGGGTGTCATAAATGTGACGACGTGTGACAGGGACGGGGGGGGGGGGTAAAAAAATCTTGAAATTCGTGTGACGTCATTTATGGAATATGTATATCTATGTAAGTGGAAAAGTAAGAAAATCATCCGTACACAAGGTCATCTCTGATATTGACAAAAACAAAACACGGAAGTTGCGGATCGATAATTGCTTCATTGTGTAATTTTTAACTTAATAAAAAAACTGAATTTAATTCAGCTAATAAATTAACACAACATTTTTAATGATTCTGAGGGGGTACGAAGTTCGCCGGGTCAGCTAGTTAATAATATTTAATACATACGTGACAAGTGCAACCATTAATAATATTTTATATATGCGGGGCCAGCGCAACCATTAATAATATTTAATATATGCGGGGCAAGGGCAACCATTGATAATATTTAATACATACGTGACAAGTGTTATCAAATAATATTTAATAAAAAATGGAACAAGTGCGACCATTAATAATATTTAATACATGCGGGTCAAGTGCAACCACAACAGACGGACACCAATTTCCACCAGACTTGCCATGTACATTTAATAAATATCACTACAGAGTAAGTCCCTACGTTCATTTCATCTGTGTGGATATTCCAAAGATAAAATAAATGGGATATTCTATTCCAGTGCGTATTTGAGAGTAGGGTTCTGTAATTAATTCGTATTTCTATCTTGATTGTAATTCTGTACGTACAAAAGATTAAAATATTATAAACGATAGAAATCTAGAAGCTTTGTAACCATGACAACCGTGAAAGCGAAGCCTTCAGCAGATTAACATACCCGGTACAGTGTGAAAACGAAATATTGCTACTTTATAAATGCTTTTATTAATTTTAATCAGAGAACTTTTGCTGCCATCAGTATTGCATTTTATTATTTATGTATATTTATCAATGTTATCAGAACAGTCAGTAGCTGAAATGACAAATGCGTGAGGTACCCACCCGGGTGTCCGGGATTTAATTGTATTGGTTCCGAGGGGGCGATACCTTGTCGCGAGATGAAAACGCGCATTACCAATTTTATTTGCTGTGCCTCCATCATTGCACAAGTTTACACAATTTGGGAGGCGGGTATGGGTAGGTACTGCCGTCTCGGGAACCATTTATTAGATCACCAACACCTTGCCATGGGTCATTCCAAGTGGTTCGCTACGTTAGGTGATTTAGCAGAGGTTCCCGAGTTCATGGTGTGAGGTTTGTCTAGGTTGGGCGGCGAATGCGTTTGCCCAACTCCTGGGTTGCGGGCCGGATCGGGAGAGACTGGAGGGAGACCTAACCTGAACCTCTCCAGCCGGACTCTCCGGACTCCGCTGTACGCAGTGGAAGGAATGGATTCATTCTTTCGTTACTTTTGCACACATTGACCAAAATTAAAAATACAAATTTGTTCTGATTATTAAGATAAAATGCGACCCAGACTTTAAATTGGAAGTAAAAGAGTCCATGGACTGAAATGAATCTGGATGAATTTAAAACCCCTCAGCAATGTAAGCAGATATAAGCGTTAGAAATAGGACAGCAGTCAAGTACAATAAGCGTGTTTATACGTCAGCGCGTGTGTTTCCATGTTTTAGTTACATCCCTAAAACAAAAAGTAAAAGGTCGATAGTAGATCAAGCTGCACATCCCTATCAAGTTGTCTATGGAAATACTAACAGGAATCAGCTGTCAGTCGTGTAGTTGACAAAAATATTTACCCGCGCAAATTTATACACCGCGCTCCACATTTTAAATTTTTATTAAATATTTTTATATGAAATGATAAAAAAGTGAGGTGACAAAAATGTTTATTTCACATATATACAATAGAATAAGTATTGTTGTTTACATAATCTGTGATCTTAGTACCGTTTTCACATTAAAAAAAAACATCACGTGAGTCATTTTTACGTATTTTTAATGTTTGCGTTCTAAATATTAATATTTACAAATGCTAATATTTATTTGTAATATAATAATTTAAAAGCCTATTTTGTAACCTTTCTAAAACAGTTTTTACTATTCGGCTACGTTCAGAAATGTTTCATTTATAGAGCTTTAATTGTGAAGCGGTAATAACAAAAAGTTTTCGTAAAATGTCATTTTGTTAGAGACACTAAAAGCGAATATTCTCGAAAATTCGGAGGGGTTAAATATAAAATGACAGCTAGAAAATGAATGATACAACAACCAACAAGATTAACCAGCATTAACCCCAAACTAATTAATTATTTTAACCAACTACCGAACGTAATAAAAATAATGACATTCGTTTTGACCTCCCTGTAGTTGAATAAAAGCTTGCGGGACAAGTGCAACCACAACAGACAGAGATGCCTCCACATCGTCGGTGAATATTCAAATAATTACGTAAATTGCAGTCACTATCAAATGACGGAGTAATGATCCTGACTGCGTAGGTACTAGCTAGGTACGAGTACCTGCTGTGCCGTGCGCCGTGTGACGAGTGCCAGGATTTATAACCGGGAAATACTGGCTGGGGAGGGTGGGGGGGGGGGGGGGGTGCAGGGGCAAAATAATACCATCAAGCCTTAAATAATTAAGTATTAACTTTTTTTTTTTTAATTAACATTTTTTTCTTTTTTACATTATTCTCACAGAGGAGGCCCATGAAGAAAATGATTTTTATCCGGGTCGATGTCATGTTTGGTGATGCTGTGTGGGAGGTATTTTTAAGAAAATGAACAAGAGGAAGTACTGGGAAATAAAAAGGTGTGAGGGGCGGGTAGCAATCTAGGGGTCAGTGTGTCCAGGAATGACGAACGTATGGACCCATCCCTCCAACTGCGGTGCAAGATGATCAGTCGGGACACCAGCTGGATAGGTCACCAAACCGGCCTTTTGCGATTCGGCCCGCCACGCAGCTGGTGTGTAAGACCAGAATACATCTCACCCGATGAACGCGGGCATCCTGCCAAGACACCAAACGTAGCTATCCACGGCAGAGGTGTTGGTTATCCAATAAATGTTTCCCGGAGCGATGGTTCCTATACCCCCCTCAATGGGTTAGTTACAATTATTATCTTATTCTTCAGTGACATATTATTAATTTATTTTTAAAAAAAAACGATTATAAATATGTTACGTAAGCAGATTTTTTTTTATGAGTAAGCTTTTTAAAAATGATAATACTTGGATATTAATAAAAAATAAAACTTTTAATATAAACAACGTTCCACAAATTTTAACTTGAAAACCATAAATATATATATTTTTTTATGTTTATTTTGCTATAGCCCTACGAAGATGGGAAAACCTATATATATTTAAATAAAATCTGAAAATTGTTGACCTCCCTTGATACCGCTCCCCAAAAAGTTTTCTAATATTTGCAGCACAAATCTGAAGAACTATCTTCTTTAATTAATTAAAATATATTATATATCTTATTAAATTTTACTTCATCTTAATACATTTTTATAATTTAAAATGGGGGCCTCAGCGCGGGCAAGCCACCCAATGAGGCCAAAATTATTAAATTATACCATAAAATGTAAACTATTGTATCAAATAGAAAATAATGTTATATTATCATTTGATATATTTTTTACATAATTTTAACGTATCCTAACCTAATCTAACCTAACATAATTATTGTCACTGCATTTTTACTTTTTGCATTGAAACACTCGATGTGAAGGTACCGCACAGAGAATCGTCAGAGATTCCCCTAATGGTCATAATATATCTTTAGAAAACAAAATAAAAAGAATTATATTCTTTGCCATACAATCGTATTAACCTAATTATTATCTTAACCATAAAGCAGAAAATCTGTTACAGAGTTATCTGAAGCGGAGAAATCTAAACCAGTGAGCAGGAAATTGTTGTTTTTTTTCTATGATTTGTTTATTTCATCTCACAACAATATTTCCATAATGAGCCTCGATACGTTGACAAAAAACTAAGACCAGATGCCTCATTTTAAGTTCCTTTTTTCCAAAGTTTGCAACTGAGCAATGAAATGAATAAAATATTTAGAATAATGTAATCAGTTTCTTAGAAAAGGCACTGCCTAATTAGACCATAATGTAATAACCAATTTGGTAGGCGGGTGTGGGTACCGCCGCCGCGGGAACCATTTATTGGATAACCAACCCAAGTGGTTCGCTACGTTTGGTGACTTAGCAGGGGTGCCGGGTCATGGTGGTTTGTCCGGGTCTTGGCGGCGGATGCGTCTGCCCACCAGCTGCATGGCAAGCCGGATCGGGAAAGAACGGTTGAGGGAGTCCCTTTGACATCTCCAGTCGTACTCTCTCGGAACACCGCATAGCACCGGAGGGATGGATCCGTCACTCCTGGACACACTGACCCCCAGATTCAACCGCCTGAAGACAGGAGACTATAGCATCCCAATTGGGTTAAGTTGTCAGACTGAAGGTAGAAGGGAAAGGGAGGTGATTGAGAAGAGAAAGGTAGGGAAGTACCCGGCTATTCAGATCTGGTCACTATACAAAGCTAAAATACTTTTCAAGCTACGTTTCAATACTGAATGGTGGTCTTATATCATGATGACACTGAGAGTATCTTTCACACTGGAACGTGGCGCAAATATACCTTATATTATTTTTAATGATTAAATTATGAAATAACACATTTCAAAATTAAATTTAAATGCGCACGCCGGGATTTGAACCCGCACCTTCGATTTGCTAGTCGAGAGCCTTATCCCTCGACCACGGAGGCCGTCAATACATATATAAAATATTATAATAAGTATATGTAATAGCTGGGCAGTAACCACAAATCTAATGATGTAGGTACTTTTTTTTTAATTTTAACGCTCTTCAAAATCCATGTGTTCTGGCCCAGCATAGCATGACAGGAAGTATGGTGCCAAGGGCGGATCCAGGGGGGGTCATGGGGGTCATGACCCCCCCCCCCCTGGGCTAGTTCCAGGACCTAGGTGAACCTACTTCTTACTTGTATCTATTATTATAAAAAATAAATTATAACTTCTAGTGACTTGACCACGACTATGTGACCCCCCCCCCCCCCCTGGTGCCAAAGCTGGATCCGCCCTTGTATGGTGCTGCTAAATGATATCTTTAGGTCTCTTGATATTTTCAACATTGGCCTGGAAGGTTTCAAGTAATTTTAGTCAAAAAATCTAAACATGTAATTTTTCTCAGTTTTTTGTTTCTATTTCAATATGCACCGTCGAAATATTTCTAGAAAAATTAGTGCGTCTTTTACGACGTGCATTTTAAGATGATGTTTTCCGAATAATTAAATATTACTATTAAAGATATTAACAAAAAAATTAACGTTTTCTGAAAGATGTATTCAATGTTGTTTTATAATAAAAAATCATAATTATTCTCGTAGTTCTACAAAAACAGGTGATATGATTTTTTGAAAAAATAACACTTTCTGTTCGCTCTCCTGAACAATTAACTTCACAGCATTTCAAATTTCCCTGATATTATTGTTATTTTTTATTTTTTTATTTAAATTTATGTAAATTAGTGTATTGTAATAGGATTACCAATAAAAAATAAAATCTAAAAATTTAACGCTTATTGATTCAATCATATTATTTTCATTAAATGTTATCTCCATGCACCTGCTGACAAATTACAAAATTAGCTTAACAGGCTTGAATGAAAAAAATAATACCTAATAATGAAAATAAAATACGTGTTTCTGATTGCACCTTAAAAACTATCCTATCGTACTTCTTATCTTAGAGTAAGAGAACAAGTGGAACGCCTCGAGGGATTTTATTCAGAATTCTATTAACACTAGAGTAGGTACACGCATGGGCTACATGTAGCCCAGGGTATTATTTTTGTTCGTAACTTCGTGAAATCGCGTGATTTAACTTCGAGTCTCTAGCTAAGCTTCGATTGGTTGTTGCTCGACGCATTCAGTGTGGCGTGAGCGATCGACACTGGCGCACGTGTGAAAAATAACGATTTAAAGTTGTTGGGCTACGTACGTAGCCCATGTGTGCACTGGCGGAACACAAGGAAAACTGTATAAGGCGCATATGTAATGATCACCAAATTTTTATTTGTCCTTCGTGTAATGAAAATTTAAAAAAAATGTAAGAATTAAACGAAAAGTTGATTGATCTCAAATAAGTAAAAATTAGGTAATTTTTTGAGAAGTCTGAAGTTTTGTTAATATTTTAAGTTTAAGAAAGAGAAGATGTATTTTTTTTTTATTTCGGTTTACTTAATAAATGTCATATATTACAATAAATGTGTTTTATTTAAAAATTAAACGATTATCTTTCAGTATATTTCAATTTAAAATGGGCTACAAGTGAAGGCGCGTGTACCGTAGGGTTAAGTAGGGTAAGTAAAATCTCATCCTCATAGGCGAGATGCTATTGAACCTCATATTGAAAACAGGAGTAGGAATCCACCCTAATAGGCGTTCTTCTACCACATAACCACCATACTTAATAGCCTGGGAGGACGAAAGACGCTAAAAACTATAGTTAGCACGGCTAATTATAAGCGAAGCCTCCGGTAACGAGGCTTACGAGATCCGCAGGCGATTTGCAAGATCGTAAAAATAATCATTAATTTAATAGTTGTGCAGCTTCCTTGGTTGTAAAGTAACTTCCCCACCTTCCCTTCCCCTTCCCCACCCCGATACCTGCAACCTAATAACATACCCCAATTATTGGGGTTGCCATAGTCTCAACCATGGCTCCAGACGGTTGGGAGCAGTTGTATAAAAGTTGTATAAAGGTTTTAATGCCGGTCGACGATTAATTGAAAATCTCTGAAAAATGGTTGGGAAGTTTCTATAAATTTCTAAATTGTACGCTTTACTGAAAATAGAAAATGCTCTTAAAATCGTCAAGATCGAAATTTCATGGAGGTGTGTTATTTTGTAATATAACAACAACGCATTATAAAATCTTCTGTTTGTAGATTTCATAATAAACTTAATTATTTCGTCGTCATTTGCGATTAACGTTGACTTTCCTGCAAAAAGGTTTTTAATTGATTTAACTCTTAAACATTTTACATGCAAAGCTCTATTCAAGTGATTTTATGCTTTGTTTTAATTTACATGCGCAACTCGAAATTAATTTTAACCAAAACAATTCTAAAAATATTTTTATTCTCAATTTCTTTATTTCTTAAAGCATCCGTCCTAAAAAAATCATGAAAATAGCACTACAATTTTTATTTATAATTTCTAGCTCAGGGTAACAACTTGCATCGCAATGACTTGTTCACTAATAAATTATATTATTATACAGAACATTGCTAAAATCATGTATCTGTAAAAACTAAGATAAGTGATATCTTCGTATTTTCGTTAATCAGAACCCGAGCGACGCGACAACTATTAGCAACTTGTTATTAGTTATTGTTTAATTTTATATCCAATTTAATAGTGTAAAGTTTTTACTAAACGATTATAATTCTCCCATCATGCTAAATATTATGATATCAATTTTCCATGTCCAAGAATAGCTAACTGCGCGCTTGATATTCTTAAGCCGGGCACTAATGTTGGGCCGTTTCATAAAATTAACATGAATAGTGTACTGTTAAGTTCTCGATTATGTAATTCTGACGATACTATAAAACGTATTAATGGCAATAATCCTCGACGGCCTACCTGGTCGAGGTAGGCTCGTTTGTTTTAATTCAAAATATCGATATTTTTTGCCGATATATTTTGATCAAAAACGATATTTATTTAATATCGAAAATTGTATCAAAACAAAAACGATATTTTTTTAAATTTATGTATTTAAAGTCACTAAAATCCAAAACGGAAAAAAGTAACTTTATTGGGTCATGACATCTGGCGGTTGAAATTTTAACTATTAATAACATACAAATCTATTGTCTTTGCATTATTATTTGTGATCACCAATACTATATCATGTGTGTATGTACATACATAGAAATGTATGCTATTTTTCACCATTTTTTTCTAAGCCACTCCTATGTTTTGGTTCCTAATTGTCTATGATTATTGAATATACCTTGTTCCAAACACGAAGTCCTTTTTGACAGATTTACGCCAATAGAATGTTACTGAGACGCATACAAACTTTGTATGCATCTCAGTTTACATATAAGTTAGAAGACAGCTTTTTAGTTTTTGATATTTTTGTAATTATTGCGCAATAAAAATGAATAATGATAAAAATACCTTAATTTTTATTGAGATTTTTGTACATTAAAAAGGCAAATTGTGTACAAAAATTACTATTGATAATATTGAGCTGAATACACTATTATTTTAATAACGCAAAATCTCTTGAAAATTTGACCGATATATCGATATTTTTTCCTCAATATATCGATATTTTTTTCACTTTCGGCATCCCTAGGTCGAGGAGTAAGGTTCTCGACTACGAATAAGGAGTTCGCGGTTTCAAATTGAAACGCTTTGTTTTTTCTACCGTGTATTTCAGCTGAGAATTCCAAAGGCTTCGAAGAAAACCCGATATTGATCACATCCTCACAGAACAACCAAAAAACGCTCCCAACATTTGCATGTGATATTTCCACTTGAGAACTGCTCATTTTTACTAATTTTTTGCGCTTGGCGGTGGATTGGTTTAAATCTCAGTCTCTTCTAATAGGACACAGTTTCACTCATCTCTGCGACGTGCGCTAGTAATGTTATTTAATTAATTGGTGTTGTTTCATAATTAAATAATTAAAAAATAATGTATTGTATATTAGTGGTACGTTTTAGAGTAGAAGGTACTCTCAGTATCACATTGGTAAAATACCTGAAATTGAAACGTTGGCGTTATTTGAAATGGCTTTAGCCGTGTTTGGGGACCTGGTCCGAATAACTAGGTACTTCTCCATTTTCTACTACCCCATTTCCTTTCCCTCCCGACTACCTTCAGCCTCTCAACATACCCCAATTGGGGTTGCCATAATCTCACAGGCACCAGACGATTGGGAGCAGTTGGGACGCTTGAGCCGTAAAAACCTTTAAAAATATATTTTTATTAGTAAAAACATTATTTAGAAAAATAATTACTGTGAAAGAACATGTTCTGTATCGTAGTAGTCTACATTTTTGGCTTTTAGTCGTTAGGTTACGGGGTCGATTGAAATTTTGGGTATTTCACAACCTCAGTGACAACAAGTTATTAAATGAGAGTTACTAATTTGTTCGTGTTGGGTTATCTTTGATTTTGTCTACAAAATGATAAGAAAGGTTTAAAATATGAATATATATTTGTTTTTAACTAAGTATTAGACGTGTTTAATATGACCACGTGCTTGAGGCAATAGTTTCCTGAAAATAGTAGTAGGCATAATTTTTTTATATTTTTTGTGTGTACGTATCAATAGAGTGAACAATTCCTTTTTCGAACATACCATAATATTTATTTTGTATGTATAACTCTTAGGATAGATTGTTTAAATTTTGAAGTTAATTTTCAAGTTCTGTGAAAGTTCTATCTAATAACAGAACTTGAATAAAACTTACACAGAGCTTGAAAATTAAATTCAATTTTTTAATTTTTGAAGTTAAACTTCTTTACGCTTGACTTGGGGAGTGTGACGAGAGCGTTGCGAAAAATGTGATCGGGCGAGGCGATCGGTCGGGCCTTTACGCACGCTTGACTTGGGGAGTAAGCTGGTGAATGCGTGACGAGAGCGTTATGAAAAGTGTGATCGGGCGAGGCGAACGGAAGTTGAGAAGGAGGTATAAGTTGGGAAGTTTTACTTCAGTCGTGTGGTCTAAAGCACACTGTTTTTTTTATGCGAGTTCCAGCTGCTCACGTCTGGAGCAGTGAGATTATGACATCCTCAATCGGAATATATGGTGAAGGGAAAGAGATGGGGAGGTGGAAGGTAGGGAAATATCTGGTTATTCAAGTATATTAAAAGATCTAGTCCCCAAACATGGTTAAAGCCATTTCAAGCAACGTTTCAAGTTTGAATATTGGTCTTACACCAGGGCAACACTGAGAGGAGTATCTTCCCCTCTGTAACGTGTCGCAAATATATAATATAATATATTTTAAATAAATTAATTATGAAATAAAACAAATTAATCAAATAAAAAAAAATTGCGTTCATCGGGATTAAATTCCGCAACCTTCGGATTGCGATTCAAGAGCCTCACCCTTACTTATATCACGCCGCTCGTCGATTGATGAATTGTTCAAATAAGTTTTAAAAAACCCGTCCTTAGTAGTGTAGGAACCACGATCATACGAATTCCGGCGGGATTAAAGTTAGTACATATTCTATTATACACATGTATGTTATATCTTTCATGAAAAAATCAATTATATCGGTAGAAGGGAAGAACCACAACTCGTTTAATATAGCCTCGTTACTATGGTATTCATTAAAAGATTATTGTTATTTTCCACGTTATTAATTATTTACTATCGAATAATTATTTAATAACTCCACTGCAACATCTTCCTTTTCTCATGAACGACGCTTGCAACTGAAAGGCAACAGGACCAAAGTATCGCAATCGGATAGCTGCTTTCGTGTTATAATAATTAGACATAGCGATACTTAAAACAGAAGCTGTATTTTAATCACCAATTTTAATACTGATCGACCGATCATAAATCTTAACCAGTCAGAACTGTTGTTGTTTTAATGGGATAATAATTGCACAGTATCAAATATAATTCTAATTAAAATTATTTATGACCTCAAGGGAATGCAATATCTCAGTCATTAACCTGGAAAATAATTAAAACATCTTATTTTTAGAAAAAAAAAAAAACTATTTTAACATTTTATTTTGCATCTTATCTACTGGAGCACTTTTTGCCAGGGAGAATGAATGAAATGGAGTAAGAAAGGATCAAACAAAATGATTATAATGACAAGGAGAATGAATGAAAAGGAGTAAGAAAAGATCAAACAAAATGGTTATAATGACAAGGAGAATGAATGAAATGGAGTGAGAAAGGATCAAACAAAATTATTATAATGACATGGAGAATGAATGAAATGGAGTAAGAAAAGATCAAACAAAATGGTTATAATGACAAAGAGAATGAAAAAGAAACAGAGAAAGACAAGATCAAACAAAATGGTTACAATGTCAAGGGGAATGAAAAAGAAACGGAGTAAGACAAGATCAAACAAAATGGTTATGATGTCAAGGATAAAATTAGATGGAAGTTAAGTTTTAAGATATTATTTATAATTATGAATCACATAAGTCCATAAGGTGTCCAAATAAATAAACTTACCTTATTTCAGTAAATGTATGCCAAGTGCTTTCAATTGTTAGGCTTAACAATTTACTTTTCAATTGTTAGGCTTTAGGTATATCGTAAAATTTAAAAGAAAAAATATCTATTTTTAAACCAATTTATTTGTAACTCACAAAAGTCAACTAGTTTCCGTTATAACTTATAACTAACCTTCGTCAGGACATAACAAATAAATAATTAACAATAATAAGAGAGAAAGAAAAAACATCAGAGGGGAGTGGAAGAGAGGGGGGGGGGGTTAGGGGTTACGCGGGAGAAAGGGAATAGCTTTAAAATTGTACTTTTGGATAAATCCTTTCGTTTATTTGAAAAAAAAAAATATTATTTTTGTTTGCCTTCATAAGTTCTAACGCCTCCAAGTTATTAAGGTTCAAACCAATTCCATTATCATGTAGGACTTGCACTCCTGTCATCTTATCAAAATATATATTAGTTTTAATCGAAACTAGTTGGCCATTGTATGTTATAAATAAAGTATTATAATGTCAACCCACAAAGATATTGCTTTCTTCGATATATTTTATAACCCTGGATAAGCGAATAATTGTAATACTCATTTTGTTACTATCTAATTTAATTATTTGTGCCTATTAAGATTCAATTTAACCTAATAAACGATTCACCCATAATAGCCTTCTTGGGGCATTTAATGGATTTAAATATTATTACGGTGGTGTAAATTTACGAACCTTTAACATTTTTATATCATCAATATAGCTTTATACCTGCATTACAATCGTTCATTTCAAACTGTTCTAAATAGTTTATATTATTACGACTAAACGGCTGACATGCTATCAAAGTACTCGTAATAAAATCTATTTTCATTTTTCATTTCGCTTACTGCACTTTAGTCATATTTGACTTCGATGCAAATCGGCAACAGGCCACTTGCATGGATTTCATAACGACTTGGAAAAAATCTTGTGTGAGATTTTTTACTAAGATTACGAAAATGTTAGTAAAAATTTTTAGAAATGTACAGTTTTTTTTAAATAAATAAATCCTTTATTTGGGCTCGTGACGTCACTGCGTGAAATTGTCCCGTCTCCGAAAATGTTCCTATTAATTTTGTAAAATTCCACACTGATTTATTTTTTTTATATAGCAACACTTTGATTTGAGGCGAATTTTTGAATTTGACATTTAACGTTCACTAGATTTATTGTTTGTTCTCTGCGAACTTATCATTAGGTTTGACTTTTTGACAGATGTTATGAAGAGAACCCCGTACATTTTGTGCTGTCTGTACGTGTTTTAGAGCTATAATGGAAATGGTGCTGATTTCAATAAAATCAAATTATATAATATTCTTATTATTATTATAATTTACAATTATAAGTATATTACATTAGTAATGTAGACTTTGAACGTTATAATTATTTATGATCAATAAGATGGATCAAGGAAAAAAATATTTATGTGATGTAATATTTTTGGTGTGCCTCGTTATTCTCCTGTGCCATTCGTGTGGAAAGTGTTCTTTTTTAAAAATGATTTTGGGCTATGTAAGTTTCGCACCCATCAAATTATGTCCCGTCTTTCCGGTTTATAAAAAATGGTCTGATTTTTCGGATTGAAATTTTCAAAAAATCGCCAGGGTTTCAAAAATACGATTAAAAAAATACAGAATGTCTTAGAATATTTACCTAAGCCGGAAAACATTTTTAAAAGAATTTGATGCAAGTGGCCTGTTGACTTAATTAAAAAATATGAATTAAACAGGCTCCGTAAACGACCGAATTTCAGCCCATTGGCTTTTGGTTTAATTTTATGACAGGTTTTTTGATGAGCCGTTGATACAAATGTCAACAAAATTTAATTAAAAGTTTACGGATCAAAAATCGACGGTTAACGGAGAGCATTAAAATGTTAAAAAAATCAATGTGAAATATAACGGAGGTTCAAACAAGAATGCCTGAGTATTTTATTGTTGTAGATAAGTTTGCGGGAAATACGTTGTTAGTTGTAAAATATGAATAAATAATGTTAAAACGGTAGTTAGTGAGCATTTTCCAGTAAAATAATAGAAATAGGACAATAACTGTTTTGTAGTTCCGCTGCGATTCTCATTAGCAATTCTGAAATGCATTTGTACATTTAAACCATAATTAAGTGTAACTCCATCTGCATTCTTAACTGCAAATCGTTTCTAATACAGGATGTGGTATTTAGAATACCTACAAGAATTATTAAATTTAATTCAACATAATATTAGGTTTGTTGTATTTTCGGTTGACACTTATTTATTGTACAAAATAAAACATTTTATTACATAAAAATAGATAAAAAAAAACAATTATACAGTGTAAACTTACTAATATGATTTAAATTAACTTAAATTTACAATCAGGCTGTTTGAAACAAAATGTAAAATAATAACTGTATAAAAAACTGTGTGAAATGCTTTTTCGTAAGTTCTTTCGGTGCTATTAAATACTCGTATATCTGCTACTTCGGCGTATTGGTTACCTAAGCTGTATGTATATAATATATGCTTGGTATAAGGGAGTTCATAACTGATATTGAGAATTGGTATTGACATTATTGTTGCACTAAATGTTAACCTAGTTCATGTCACTTTATTAGAAAAATCAATTGCAATATTTCAGCAGGGCTGTCAAAAAGAAAAAATTATATCAGATACTTGAGATACTAATCATCTCTCGGACAGCTTTTTAAATTTATATTTTCAATAGGAGTATTAAGTTTACAACTTATATCTTAAAAAATTGTGCTTTAGTTTTCCAATATAATCTGAGTGAACCTTATAGTGCGGTGACCACACAGGTGAGTCATACTCAATTTTGCTTCCGTTTAATGAAGTATACAAACATTTTAAAGTGAATATATGAAGAAAAAAAATCTTTGGCAATTCTTATGTGAACTGCGCGTTTTTATTGCTTTGTGCGTAATAATATTTACCCGTGACAAAAAAAATATTTATAATCAAAGACTTTATAATGTTATTGAAATTCTTCAAGTGCACTCCTAATTTGTCAATATATGTATGATTTTTTTAACCCACCCTATTTGTTAAGCGTAATCTTTGTATGCGCTTACTAGTCCGGTTTCTATTACGTCAGATTTTTATTTTCAATGCATATCAGATAAAACGGCACTAGCGTGTGTACTGGGAGCACCAATATACCGGTGCAAGGGAAGTCCTTTCATTTTAATTATTCTTCCAAATCCTCAGAAACAGTTGGCTATTTGCATACTTGTGTAGTAAGCTTCAACAATATTTTTTTCCCCAATTCACACAACAAATGATCCGTTTTATCCTTTATGCATATCAACATTTTTGAAATACAGGCAGCTGGCAGATTTTTTCCTTTATTTTTCCCAAAATTTGAAAATTATAAGAGTTATGGGAGCATGTTATTATTGTATCTAGAAAGGACCAATAATGGGCATATAAAGCAAAAACATAATTAAAATTTGTCTAAACAGTTTGTTAAAAAATCTACAATAATAGTAATAATAAGTGAAAGTGTAATATTTCAATATCTTTGGTGTAGTGTATAGATGAAATAATAAGTGTATAGTTTGGGAGAAACGTAGAATGATTTAAATTAAATAAATAAAATTTCAACGTCTGTATTGTTAAGCCATCATTTATTATTTTATTTATTTTATAATAAATATATATATATTTTAAAATTATTTTATTTATTAATATTTCAACGCCCTGATGGGCTTTTTTATGATAAGTTTATAATACAGAGACACTATTTTAATAAAAAGGATGAACTTGAAAAAGTAAACATCACATGAATGGAAGGTATAAAGTTAAATTTTAGTAAAAATAATGCATTACAATACAAGAGAAAGTTTTTAAAGTTGCAGATGGCATAAAATAGTAGGTATACATTGTGTATTTACAAAATTTACATAAAAACAAATCTCGACAACTCAAATCAAATGTCACAGTACATAAAAAGAAAACGGCAACAGGTTTTTACATTGTAGATAAATATAAAAATACACAGATATACGCAATGTGATATGTGATTCTCCCTAAATCTCAAATAAAAATTAGTTTAGTTGTCACTTGCACTTTTTTCGGTAAAAGATTGAAAGTACCAGATGCAATAAAAATGCTGTGTGTTTGCATTTGTTTGGGGGGTATAAAACACATTATTATTTATAATACTAATTCTGTTTTAATTTTTTCGATATTGTTTTAGTTTTTAGAGACATATTTCATAATTATTTATAATTGATAATTATTAGCCTGAAACACTCATCTACATTTAAAAAATCTCCCGAGATAAGATACATGCCGCCGACGGGACTCGAACCCGCGTCCTTCTGATTTCCGGTCATCTGTTCTGTCAACTGAGCTACGTCGGCTTATCTCCTGCCCGCCAAATAATTAAAAAATGTTTAATTATTAAAAATAATAATTACATATTTCATAGTTATTATTTCATTTAGTATAAATAGTTTACGGCTTCTTCCTTAACTTTTCGAAGGGTGTAGAATGACAAATGACAACATGTCTGTTTAGCGAAGAATCCGTTAATTAACGTCACAGCCGCTATATCAGCGACCCTCACCACGCTGAAAGCAGTTCATTGAGTTTTGAGGTGCTTTTGCGAGGAAGTTTTATAGCTTAAAGTGTTTTCAATTCATTGGGACTATAGAATGTGCACGTTTATGGATAGAAAGTGGTGAAACTGTTACACGTGATATTTATCAAATAAAATTTATCAAAGTGGATTAAAAAAAATACCATCATTTTCTTTAATGTTCTTTCCTGTTCATTTAGACATTTTTGGAGGATTCAAAGATTTAAATTAGTCCGTTTGGATTCCTTTATCTTAAGCAAACGGATTGCAGTCATTTTCTACCGGTATTTCATTGAAAAATGTTCCATGGAACTAGCATCATTGATCTTGGGAATTGGGAAATTATTTACTTATTTAGTTAATGCAAAAAAATCACATTAAAATATATAACGAGTATTTTCGTAGAAAATAACGGCCGTTCCACTGCCCGATTTTTCAGGACTTAAATTAAAACTGAACATTTTATTCGATCGTATTTCTCGCGATAATGAGCTAATTGGCCTCTTTGCGGAATGAACGCCAAGTGTTTTCTTATCATATGTTAGTTACAGTACACGAGTACAATCTTTATTTCGCTATTCTCCCATAGATCTGGACCGAGACGGAGGCTGAAAGAGAGAAACAAACTAATTATTACACCATTAAACGAACTGTACCAGTTTTGGATCAGATTAAGATTGAGACATATGCCTCCGCTGTACGAGTCCTCGGCCTCCTCTAAACACTTTAATTAAACGTCTGTACGGCAATTAAACGGACAATTTAATAAAGAAAATTCGATTAGCAAGGAAATAGCTGTCTAGCAAGTCACCTTTAAGGTTTGTAGGAGGGCTGTATGCACAGTGTACACGTATGGATTAATTTATGTATCTACCAATGTATATTTGACGTAAATGTAATTAAGTTTTGTTGGAGAATTTACGCATTGTACGCATAGTTCTGCTAATGATGGTATTTATTTATTTATCTCTACAGATTATAAATTAAAGTCCTCCACCGCGTCTGTCCGTCTGTTCGCGATAAACTGAAAACTACTGAACGGATTTTCATGCGGTTTACACCAATAGATAGAATGATTCATGAGGAAGGTTTTGGTATATAATTTGTCAAGGTTTTGTGTAAATTGGTTGAAATATATAATTAACAGAGAATGTCTGTACCTGGCAAGCGGGCGGTGTGGATTTTATTTGTATGCAAATTAACAAATGGCGGTCTCCACCGCGTCTGTCTGTCTGTTCGCGATAAACTCAAAACTACTGAACGGATTTTCATGCGGTTTACACCAATAGATAGAATGATTCATGAGGAAGGTTTGGGTATATAATTTGTCAAGGTTCTGTGTAAATTGGTGAAATATATAACTAAAGGAGAATGTCTTTATGTGGTGGACGAGCGAGCTGGCAAGCGGGCGGTGTGGATTTGATTTGTATTCAAATTAACAAATGGCAGTGTGAGTTAAAATGAGGGCAACCATCCAGTAGATGGCGTTGTGTTTCGTTAACCGGGTTAGCTAGTTCTTTAATAAAATTCAAACAACATGAAAGATAAAAGATAGAGAAAATAAAAATAAAAAGGTTGCGATCGAATAACGGTACGCGCCAACAAACTGTACTACTGCAACATATTTTCTTAATTCCCGCCATTGTTACGATATTTTGTTACAAGCCAATATCGAGAACCTTTCCTTAATTTGCCTGCGTAATATAATCTTCGTACCTACGTAATTAAGTTACAATTTTTTATGTCGATTGTCCTGTTGATTAGTCAGAATTCTCCAAAAATAAAGTTTTGTGATAAGGAAAGCAGTATTCGGATGCTCGCCGTAAATCAAATATTATTTACACGTGTCTGCGTTTTACGCAGACGGTACAACGACGTAACGGTCTGGTATATTGGTATGACATTTTGAAATATCCTACTAGTGACCCAGAAAACATCAAAATTTTGTAAAATCACTCCAAATTTTTCTGAATTAAAAATTTATTTTGTAATGTTTATGAGTAATCTGTGTATTGTACCAGACCAGATAGAAGGTTTACACTACATTTAGCATTTGTTATATACGAAAAAATAATCTACTAATTGCTCCACAACATCAAGCACATACCCGCTTTTCATCAAACCTGGGTTGCGTGGTCCCAAAAACTAAAACCTCATTCGCTCAACGACAATTCTGGTTCATCGCTCCTAAAATATATAATGCTTTGAGTACTGACATAAAGTCAAGTAATTCTAATTCTCTTTTTGTAACGAGTGTACAACACTGGATTTTCGAAAGTGGACGAGCGTACTTTAAAGAATTCCTGAGTTCTTAACACTACATTTTAATTATTAATTTTCGCATTTCAAAATTTTAATTTCCATTTCCATTTTTATTTCTATTTTTCTTTAAAATGTTGTTATTTTTTTTCTCTTAATTTTTTCATTAAATTTTATTTATTTTTTAATTTTAATTTATTTACTTATATGTTTTAATTTATATATTTGTATAGAACACTTGAGTTCTTAACATTTAATCTTTATTATTAATTTTTGGATTTCAAAATTTGAATTTTCATTTTTATTTCTACTTTTCTTTAAAATATGATCTTTTTTCTCTTTATTTTTCACTTACTTTGAAATATTTCATAATTTTTATTTAGTATATTTAATCATCTGTTTTAATTAAATAGTATTTGTATTAATTTAAATAAATATTAAATATACGACTACCATAACACGGGCATGAGCCCAGTGTGGTAGCCAAAAAAAAACAAATATCTGTAACTAATAAAAAATTTATGAAAAAAAAAAAAAAAAAAAAAAAACTACACTACTCAAATTTCGATTTTTCGGAGATTTCTGACTACTCACTGGACGGTCGATATAATTTCCTAATGAAAAACTAATTATGGAAAAAATAGCAGATTATGAGAAAATCTGACGAATCTAGATCTAGAAATTGGTTAATTTCACATCACACATCTGCCCTGATGATGGACCCTGTAACGCTGTCCGAAACGTTGGCTAAAGAAGGAGGTAGCGCAACACAGCGTAACACCTAAAAAATAAATAACGAAAATACTTTTGGCCGTGAAAATCTTAAATCATATATGGTTAATTTCAAATAAAAGATTAGACGAAAATTTTCGCATTTTTACCAGATAACGATTTTTTTCTATCGAGGGAATTTCGGATATTATAGAAAAATGAAACAATACAACTTTGTATAAACCACTTATATAATGCGTAAATCCTACCGGTTTCGGAACAAACGTTCCTCCTTCAGGGAAAGCTTATACTAATTTGACAGTTTCGAACAATGTTTTATTATGGTAGGGGTGGAGCCGTTGTTAGTTATTAATGTAGATTGGGTGGGTAGGTATTAATGTTGAGTGGGTGGGTAGGGGAACAAATGCATGATTGGGCTATAAGATAATATTTTTTGCTTATTGATTCATTATTTTTAAGGGATTTTTTAATTTCCAAGGCTTCTAAGTTATCCAAACGTTTTCCTTTATGATTAATATCCCTGTATTTTTTTCAAAACTATGGTTATTTTCAATGCTATGGTTAGCGAACTCAGAAAAATTATTATTATTAAGACACCTTAAATGTTCAGATATTATCTTCAAAAATGACATATATTTTTTTAAGAGCTTAAAATCTTCAAATGTTTAAGTGAGATATGTAAGAAATCGGTAGAAATTCGGGTATGAATTATTTAGCAACAGCACGATTTTAATTAAATCGGCCATCAAATTGCCAATAATTAATTTAATTTCAGAGGTGAATACGCTCTTTGAACGAAAGGTGGAACTTTCTTTCAAAAATCAAGAAAGTTGGTATTTATTTTATGTTTGTTTTTGCAGACATTTTTTACCGACTTCCGCTTATACGACATACGTATTGTATTTTTAACTTTATTGCGCCGTGCGGCGTGCGCCGTGTCTACTTCTAAATTAACCACGATTTATATGGAACATCAACGAGCGGAAAAACATTAAAATTGTATTGATTTATTTCGCTAACAATAATTTTATATTCAATTTAATTTATTTGCCGGCAACCCGTGCGTTTATTGAGATACGTGTACAAAAAGTACATTACCCGCTTTACTAGACGATGTTCTAGTAATTGTAATAAATTTTAATAAATAAACGTTCTTGTAATAAACTCGTCAATTGTTTATTTCCTTCTACATTAAAATCATTTCCGTTATTTCTTTACCACTGGCGCAAATTCTTTAATCAAAATCACATAAGGTAGGATTTGTGAAGCTAAAAGCATTCATAAAACACTTGCTTAAAAAGCAGGGGACCATGAAAAAAAAACTTTTCCCTCTGGGCTTATGCCGTCTTTGGGAATGCTGCGTAGAGGAGTTTTTAGAGAAAGGAAGAAAAAGGTGTGGGGGGTTGGTGATTCCGGGGCTCAGTGTGTCCAGGAGTGATGGACACGTCTGAATCCAACCCCCCACTACGGCGCGAGCCGATGGCGATGAATTAATTAATTAATTACACAGATAATAGAGAAATATTGTCGAATCTAACTGGGGAGCTAGTCTATGGTGACCGGCCAACTCAGTATGAAACCAACTCAGAAGCACCTCAGAAAGATCATTAAGAGTGACAATAAAAATATTAAAAATTGTTTAAATAGGTTAAGTTAGGTTAGGGTTACCGGTTAGTTTATTTTTTAATTCGGTGTAGTTTTTCTCACTTTTCATTGCATCAAGTAAATCGTTAAATAGCTTTGGGCTTGTATTCGTAATGGTGCGTGCAGCTGTCGTGTTGCATCTAAGTACATTTTTATTTTTAGTAGAATTTATTATGCACACTTTTGCGTTAGCGTACTGCAATTTATAACGTACCTCCTCAGTTGGACGTGGCTTTGGATAAAACCGTTAATAAACGCGACTTTATCTAAGCTAAATTATCCTGATCTTATGGCTAACCTGTGGCCCCTGTGACAGAGCGGTGAGTTCCTAATGTTGCGTAAACACGTAAGATAAAAACCGCGAGCCGAACCATGAATTATGGGAAAGGTGCGAAGCAACCGCAATAGGCGCGAATTTTTATTTTATTTTTTATTGTTATTTTTTTAATTCGTGATTCGGCTTGCGTTTTTTTCTTACGTGTGGGCATTAGATATCTCGGGTTCAAACCCAGTGAAAGCAAAAAAAAATGAAAGTTTATTGTATTACAAAAAATAAAATTATATTATACTAGCTTTTGCCCCCGGCTTCGCTCGCTTAGTATTAGGGGGTTTCCCACTCCACCTTCTCCACCTTCCCTATCCAACCCCCTCCCCCCCCCTTCCCCTAAAATGGAAAAATCGCCAATGAATTTTAAATGTTTCCACATTTATTTTAAAGACGAGAAAAATCACGTACCTATCTATGACTGTCGAAGAGCGGTCTGCCTCCATAGGCCTGCATAGGCCTCTCGTCAACAAGTGAATTGCTTTGCTTTCCGATCGTCAAATATCTATTATTTTTCGTAGTGTTCGAAAAAATAATTGATTCGCTTAGCTTCCACGTTTAAAAAAAGTGCACTGACGTTTTCCTAGACAATTATTTTTATAATGAGGTACTTATCATAACAACTATAAATTTCAATTTCTAAAATGACACCTATTTTCAAAGCAATGAGGGTTCATAGAACCATAGTTACAGACACGCAACCGAAATTAGTGTTTTTTGATTATCCTCTAGATCCAAATTGCAAGAAATATGCTCTCATTGGCGTCCCAGTGAAAGCACTAATCAGAATCCGAAAATGTATCTTAAAGTTAAGACTTACATTTCCGGACCACGGAAAACCACACAATATTAATTTTAACTCTCTACTCCCAACATAAAAATGCGGAAACTGTTGTTTGTTCAAAGTCCTACTTAGTTTGCGGACGATTGAACACCCAACTCCTGTTTCCGAAACGGACACTTTGGATCACTCGACTGCGAACTGTTCAAATAATACTATGTACAAATCAACATTTCGTATTGCTTAAGCATTATCTAGTGACTAGATCTGCAAAGCCCGGTTTTACTATACATCCTCTTTCCCATCTACTTCTCATCCCATTTTCTTTGGTATGACAACATTTTCCAAATTGGGTATGCTGTAATCCAACTGCTCACAGCAGGTAGAACTATTGTGCGAAACCTAATTTAAAAATATACATGTTGTTAAGGGACGTACTTGACTTACTTTATCCAGTGATTCCTAAAATTATTTGAAGTAAAAAACGTAAATGAAATTTTTGACTGCGGTGATTTTTTTTCAACTTAAAACATTTAAAAACAACAGGATAGGTTAGGACAGTTAGGGAGTTAAGATCGGGGTGAGGATTTGCTTGGTCACTCGACTGAGTGTTCAGTGATGACATGTGGAGGCATTTTTGGGTTAGGTTTGGAAGAAAAACAATTTGAAAAAAAAAACATCAAAAAGTCACCGGCCAAAATTTCATTTATATTTTTTACTTCATAATGTCAGGAATCACTGGTTAAAGTAAGTCAGGTGCGTATCTAAACACTATATATATACGAATATTATAATGAAAAGGTACCTACTTCAAAAAATTATGGGAACATGTTGTAAGGGTACTTAAAAAAATTACTTTAAGTGACGGTCGTGTAATTATTGTGTTCCCTTTGGAAATAGTACGTTGGCAAATAAGGCTTGTTGTGAACACCCTAAAGCGCTCTGTCAAGTACAAAATTGTAGATAGACCGTCTTACTTATTTCGGTTTAGCGTTGGTGTAGTTCAGCCGGCCTTAAGCCCGGTTTAAAGCGGTATTAACCATTTCTACGCGCTGACAATAAGTCAAGTGTTTTTACTATCCGATCTTACGCGCCGCGTGATATTTACACCGCGATCATAAGTACGGGAGAGAGAGTTCTGTATCCTAGTGAACACGTCATAACAGCTCAGGGCGCTGAGTCTTGAGTTATTGCGGCCAAGTGAGGATATTCTGTGAAATAGATAATATATAATACCTTGATATTACATCATGAGTCATATCACCACAAGCTCGTTGTTAACGACAATGCCATTTGGCAAGCGTTCACTTAGCGCGCATCCTGAATTGTGCGCTTCTGTGAAGAAAGCTTCATCGATGTAATTTAATATTACATGAATTTCTTTTACAATAAAAAACACATAAATTTGTTTAAGACCACTTTTATTTTAAAACACTCTACCGGTTTCAGAAGCACCCTTCCTTCGTCAGGAGAATATTATAACTAAACTATGATACAGAATGTTAGGTGTTTGAGTGGGAGGTGACCAAAGGGGTGGGGGTAATTGCGGGATTTCCGGAAAGAACAGAGCGGTTAATTGGAAAAATATTTAGAATGGGACTGAAAGATAAATTAATTTGGTTATTCAAAATACTAGCATTATTATTTAGGGATTTTCTGATTTCTAGTGCTTCTAAATTATCTAATTTTTTGCTTTTATTGTTACAGTTACATTAAGCCCGCGTTAAGCCCGCGTTCTATACTGATAACAATTTAGGTAAATTACTAAAAAACACTAAAGATAGAGATCATAAATTAAGCCACTCAGGCATTTACCAACTATGTTGCAATGATTGTCCTTCGTTCTACATAGGTAAAACAACTAGAAATGTAAACATTAGAATCGCCGAACATTTAAGATGCTTAAATAATAATAATTTTTCAGAGTTTGCTAATCACCTAATTTCTACAGATCACACTTTTAATAAGGACACGGGGGTTAAAATTCTTCACTGTAACAATAAAAGCAAAAAATTAGATAATTTAGAAGCACTAGAAATCAGAAAATCCCTAAATAATAATGCTAGTATTTTGAATAACCAAATTAATTTATCTTTCAGTCCCATTCTAAATATTTTTCCGATTAACCGCTCTGTTCTTTCCGGAAATCCCGCAATTACCCCCACCCCTTTGCTCACCTCCCACTCAAACACCTAACATTCTGTATCATAGTTTAGTTATAATATTCTCCTGACGAAGGAAGGGTGCTTCTGAAACCGGTAGAGTGTTTTAAAATAAAAGTGGTCTTAAACAAATTTATGTGTTTTTTATTGTAAATTATGGCGGGCCACAAAGTTAGTGCTTTTTACCAATATGAATTTCTTTTGCTTTGGTTGATTTGTGAATTGTGTTTGAAAGTAGATTCGACTACTGTAATGTCTTCAATGGTCTCTCCAGAGATATTAGATATTTTTACTGTTCTGGGACCAGGGCGATTCCGGTTCTTCTTAACGACAGTTATCCTCTCCTTTCCTTCAAATTAATGAATTTTTCGTCGATTGCGATTCTCGTTCTCTCGATGGCAGCTCATGACCATGACAGTTAAAATCTTCTCCTTCACGAAGTAACTCTATAACGCTAGCGTTCGTAAAGGAGACCCTACGGACTGTCATTAGCGAGATATTGACTGATACATTGATGACGATTATCGATAATTGAGTAGTTGTACCAAGATAAAACTTCATATTATTGTCAGTATTTACTGTAAACGTGATTACTGAACTATTTTTCGCATAATAATGCTATTAAATGAACCGAATATATGTAATGGCGATGTTTTAATCGGTCAGTCTTCGGGCCTGTTTTGTCGTAGGGTCGAAATATTTCCGCTTTGCATTAAAATCCAAGTAAATGTAATATTTGTGAACGTAGTCGAAAACTTAACCCATTTTGAAAAGGTGGTTAAATATGCTTTTTGCAGTTTTATTTGTCTGAAACGTTGATATCTGGCGTCATGGTACTCGCTGCGTTTTTTTCTGATTGAAATATCTTAGTGAATGCAATTATTTTTAGTTCTAATGTCAAATCAATAATTTGAAATATCTGAGAATTATCTTCGTTATTTGTTTTTGGGGTGTTATGCCGTGTTGCGCTAACTCCTGCCCTGATGATGGACACTGCAACGATGTCTGCAAAGAAGGAGGTAGCGCAACACGGCATAACACCCCAAAAACAAATAACGAAAATGCTTTTGGCCGTGAAAATCTTAAAACTTATCTAAGAATTACATTAATTTACGAAATTGTAAAAAAATATGATGATACGTCTTTTGTTGTTAGTTCAAAATATTATGTCAATCGTTAATAAGAAAACGCGCGTGCTGGGCGTTCCAACACTATTTAATTCTGCTTTGAGAACGTTTCACCGGGGATTATATATCTATTATAATACAGCAATTCGCTACAATTAGATATACATACATGTGACATCCTATCTGCCTGCCCTTGCCTAGAAATGGTTGAGGAAAATGGTCAGTAATGGTGAATAAATCAGTGGACGGTGTTTAAACCTAAGTACTCTTTACCTAGTTAGAATTTATAATAGATAAATGAAACAATTCAACTTTGTTTGAACAACTTATATAATGAGTAAATCCGACCGTTTTCAGAACAAATATATAACAAGTTTACGCTTGCCCTGAAGAAGGAATGTTTGTTCTGAAACCGGTCTGATTTACTCATTATATAAGTGGTTAAAACAAAGTTGAATTGTTTCATTTATGTATAATGGATAACCACAAAGTGATAGCTTCATTCAAAAGTATAGAATTTATAATGTTCCTCGAGATTTGTTTACCACGGTAATTTTTCCGCATAGGACATCAACCGTGTATACCGAGGGACTACACCGCGTAGCTTACCGGCCGTATAAATGGCTGTACAATTTCACTGTTGGCTCGGCGCGGATGCAAAACATTTCTGCTGAAATTGAATTACCGGCCGGCCACTCTATTATTATAAATATACACTAATTGGCTATCTCTAATCACGGTGCGAGACGGAGGAAAAAATATTGCGGATAGCTCGAGTAGCATATTCCGCTGCTCCCTGAGTACCTACCTACTGGGTAGTTACCTACATCTAAATAACTAATGGTAGTGTGTGAGTATCGGAATGGAGGCAAACTAGAGCCATCCATAGATAATGAAGGAAAACATTGGTAACTGGCAACACTGATTTTTGAAATGAAAACTTTTTTGCACCGTTGTGATTTGAAACTCGAAGAAACGAAAACCCGACACTAAAAAGAGACAAACAGCTTTAGGATTGTAGGAGAGAATGAGATAAAATGCTTGCGGAACTTCGTAGCCTCCCCACTCTTGTCTACTTTAGTTTTCTGAAATTTTCTCTTGTACCGCGTGTGAACTGCACACTTGTAATTTTTGAAGTGAAACTTATTTAGCACCGTTGTGATTTGAAACTCGATGAAACGGAAAAGAGTGACACTAAAAGGAGACAAACACATTTTTTTTTATATAGAGAGAAAGGAAATATTTACAATTATAATATCATTTCATTACATATTATAATTCATCAGTTTTTTTGGTTACCCAATTAGTAGAGAAATATTATAGGATTTAGCCTGTGAGAGAATGAGATTGAATGAAACCTTACTTACGTATAGTACCTATGAAGTGTCGCGCTCTGTCAAGCTGCGCGCATTGGCCGCTTTGATTATGAGCTCATTGTTCAAGGCTCCTATTGGTTGAGATTGAATGAATGTAGGTTTCACTTCTACCGCGCGTGAACTGCACTCTATTTTTTTTGTAAATAATGTATCAAGTTGACCATAATATTGAACAAGATGATAGTTTTAGTATTAAAACTATGAAAGGATCTTTCAAAATCATTGAACGTTGCATCTATAAATCTATATACAGATCAGTGAAGGTCAACCTTTTGGGTCGTAGGGCCAATTTATGCATTTTTTAATTTATCCGCGGGCCACAGGGGTATGATACATATTATAGCGTGACTTTGTTAATTTACAATCAATGGCGTCGCAAACCACTCCGTTTTCTCCGCCTTCCCTCTCCCCACACCCCTCTGCCGCTTTGCCGTCTCGCGAACCCCCTTCCCGCGTTCTATACATTCAGTTTTCAAACAGCTCGCGTGCCATCTATTGCAATTTTTTAAACAAATTTCATATAGAAGAGGAAAAGCTTCGCGGGCGTACTCACAACAACTCACCAAAGATTCATGGCAATCGGTTGAATATTTTAGGAAGTAATTTCATAATGCCAGAGCTTACCACTATACAGAGACCATCGTGGACGTGCGCGTAACAACTCACTATTTTTTCATTTTTTTTTCATTTCAATTTTCATTTCAATCATCTTAAGAATTCTGTGTGAAGGGTATTTTTAATGAAGGGAAGGAGAGGAAGTTCTGGGAAGGAAACAGGTATGAGGGGTGAGTAGGAATCTGGGGGTTAGTGTGTCCAGGAGTGACGCATGAATCCATCCCTCCAACTGCGGTGGTTCGAGAGAGTCCGGCTCGAAAGGTCAAAAGGCCTCCCTCACCCAGTCTCTCTCGATCCGGTCCGCCACACAACTCACTAAAATTTTCATTTCAATCATCTTAGGAATTGTGTGAAGGGTATTTTTAATGAAGGGAAGGAGAGGAAGTTCTGGGAAGGAAACAGGTATACGGGGTGAGTAGGAATCTGAGGGTTAGTGTGTCCAGGAGTGATGCATGAATCCATCCCTCCAACTGCGGTGGTTCGAGAGAGTCCGGCTTGAAAGGTCAAAAGGCCTCCCTCACCCAGTCTCTCTCGATCCGGTCCGCCACGCAACACGTGGGTAGACGCATCCACTGCCAACATCAGAACAAACCTGACCCCGTGAACCCGGGCACCCCTGCTAAGTCACCAACGTAACGAACCACTTGGGTAAATCTATGGAGAGGTTTTGGTTATTCAATAAATAGTTCCTGGGGTGGTGGTACCCATACCGCTTCCCGAATTGGCTGATTCAAAACCTTGACAAAAGACTAAAGTTTTCCGCTAAACCCTTTTGTAAAATAGAACAGATACCGTTGAACATTCTTTACGGCAATTTTTTAAGCATAACGCATAACGAACACAACCTACCAGGGCATTTATAACTCTAGTACATTCATAGCAGTAATCTGCAGATTGTTGACTAACAAATGGGTTCACATTCTGCAGTCTGGCACCAGAACGCGAATCCTTCGTTCAGAACATGGTACACCGCTTACATAGTAGATCTAACTGGAGGGAACGATAAAGAAACCGTCACATTAATATAACTCAGGCCATGGAACCTACATAAAATATGAATGTAAATCATATTAGACGACCAGGATTGGCTCTACCGTTGAACAATTTGCTTTTAATAATAAATGACTTTGTAACTTGCATTGCCGAGTCAAATCTTATGTATGCGTAATTTTCAATACATTATAACATTACGGGCAAAATATTGAAAGGCGTCCTGGCTATCGAAAGATTTATGTCATGGGTCATGATACACATTATTGTCTTAAAATCTAATAAATGTTGCCTGTAGTTATAAGATATACATAATATATATTATAAGATGTACATAACTTTAAACGAGGCTTAATCGGGTTTTTGGAACGCGTATACGTCATAGTGACACATTTTTTTTACATTAAAGATAAGTTTATTCTCATCTGCCCGTGTAGATATTGCGTATAAATCAAGTTGTAACTTAAAATAATCTTGAATGTCGCGTATCATCCTGAGCAGTTTGAGATCGTTAGCAAAAAGCAAGCAAGTAGTACTCTGGATGCATTCTTGAATATCATCGATTAATATCAAGAATAGTAGAGGTCTCATGTTTGACCCCTGAGGTATTCCTGAAAATGCAGGGAATTCTCTGGACTCTTGGCCACCGATGCACACATACTGTGGTTTATAGAGGTTGGTCAAAGCCTATTTTATGGATCTTTCGTAAAAATACGTTATGATCTACACGGTCGAAGGCTTTTGCAAAGTCAGTGTAAATAACTTATGTTTGATATTGCGCGTCTAATCCTCTTGCTACTTAGTTATATCATAACCGCAAATGTACGAGTAGGTGCCGCACGCAAAGATAAAAGCGTGAGCATCTGTAGAACCGCGAGCACTTATAATATGTTGTACCGTCACATATTATATTTCTTTATATCAAATATTTCTTCCTATGGTAGAAGAGGGGGTCAGATGAATTAGAGAGCTGCCACGAAATGTCTTTTCTTTTTACTAAATCTATCAACTTGACAGCAGTCATCTGCCCGTTTAGGCAGCTTCGTAATTAAAATGACCCCGTCTCCTATTTACGGCAGAGAGGGGGTCGAATAACCTTTCGCACATCGCCTCGGCAGCTTTGAGCTTCGAGCGCATAAATTGTTTAGGTCTGACAGGTCTGATGGGATTGTATGAAGAGCGTTATTGTGCGCGCGATAATCTTTTATATTTTATCTTCGCGTGTGGCACCCGTCTAATATGTTTATATATATATATATATATATATATATATATATATATATATATATATATATATATATATATATATTTACTATTTACTATTTATTTTACTATAGATACATACAAAAGAAAGTACAAAACACATATTAGGAAGCTTTGCCTGTCCAACTAGGAAAGTTTCCCGTACCAGGACAGACAAATTTACAGGTTTAGTTCATATTATACATACATAATTACATAACAAAAAAAAATAGAAAAAGAACCTGGTAGCATAAAGTATATTCGGATTTGCGGAATTAACCTGATAACATATAATATATTCAGATTTACAGTGTATGAGATAAGTAAGTAATAAAGTTAGTAGCATTGAAAAGTCAAAAAGTGTAAACCGTGTATATATATATATAATCATCGGTATCGGTATCATCGATTCTAATTGCTTATTAACTACAAAGTTAGGGTCTATCTTTTAGTTAAGCGGGTAATTTCTAAAGATTCTAGTCTATATAGTTTATGGCCTTTAACATTTCTGTCTATATCAAACGTGTGTTTATTTTCTAATAAGTGTGATGCTACATTCGACAATTCGCCTTTGTCATTCACCCAGTTTGTAAAGCGTTCTTTTATTCGGGTTTTGAATAACCTCCCAGTTTGACCTATATAATACGACGGGCAGTTAGCGCAGTTAAAATTAAGTGGAATAAAGTTTTATATTTTTTTTATTATAATATATTATAATGGAATTACACTACGAATTGTCAGTTTCAAAAATAGAAATATAAAAAAATACATATTTTATATTGTCAACATATTTTTTTTACATAAAAAATAACTTTCTTTGCTAAGAATGTACAAATAAAATATGCGTTTATTTCTTGATATTGATTTATACGTCTCCAATAGATAATAAATTAAAAAATTCCGTCGATTTATGTCATTCAGAAACCAATTATTTTATTTTTAAAAACCCTTAATTACGCCTCTGTGCGTAGGTCCCTGCACAATATGTTTATAACATTGCGTAGTTAATCACTAACACACTTTCTTTACCCTCTTTACATCGTGTTTTTTTAATTCCTTCCTTATCTGATCAATAAATAAACGCAGCAATCTACATACAATGATGAACACGAGTAGCGCAAGTTGTGATTAATGTTCATGCAATATTTCAATAAATATGTAAAATGCTTTAAGATTAATAATTTTGACAAAAGAAAGGTCTAAGACCAGAATGGTGGATACTGTTAGTATCACTCTGATGGAGGTACACCATTTAGAAACAAAAAGATGCTAAAAATTGTAATAGCTTTGTTTAGTGATTAGATTTGAATAGCCAGATACATCCAAATCACCCCATCTTCCTTCCTTCCTCGCCAACAATTCTTCAATTTGGAATTCTGGCATTCCGGAAAGATTGGAGCAGCATTCACATAATTTGTTCTCTTGTGCGGATTTCACATTATTTTTAATATAGATATTGAACACGGTATTTTCGGGGGTTCATAGACGGTGAACCGACTGTTGAACCCCCGAATGTTGACCCCCCGAATCAATAAATTATTATAAAATTATAATATTTATAGTATCATTTACCATTTTCAAAACCTAAAGTCGACTTAAAAATACCTTTAATAATAAGTTGGTATGGATATCAAACTAATTTAATTACAGTGTCGATTTTTTGTACTTATTCGCTGGTATCACAGTGTAGACACGTAATTTTATCCTCGATGCATTTGTACTTATTCGCTGGTATCACAGTGTAGACACGTAATTTTATCCTCGATGCATTTGTACTTATTCGCTGGTATCACAGTGTAGACATGTAATTTTATCCTCGATGCATTTGTACTTATTCGCTGGTATCACAGTGTAGACACGTAATTTTATCCTCGATGCATTTGTACTTATTCGCTGGTATCACAGTGTCGACACGTAATTTTATCCTCGATGCATTTGTACTTATTCGCTGGTATCACAGTGTAGACACGTAATTTTATCCTCGATGAATTTGTACTTATTCGCTGGTATCACAGTGTAGACACGTAATTTTATCCTCGATGCATTTGTACTTATTCGCTGGTATCACAGTGTAGACACGTAATTTTATCCTCGATGCATTTGTACTTATTCGCTGGTATCACAGTGTAGACACGTAATTTTATCCTCTATGCATTTGTACTTATTCGCTGGTATCACAGTGTCGACACGTAATTTTATCCTCGATGCATTTGTTCTTATTCGCTGGTATCACAGTGTAGACACGTAATTTTATCCTCGATGCATTTGTACTTATTCGCTGGTATCACAGTGTAGACACGTAATTTTATCCTCGATGCATTTGTACTTATTCGCTGGTATCACAGTGTAGACACGTAATTTTATCCTCGATGCATTTGTACTTATTCGCTGGTATCACAGTGTCGACACGTAATTTTATCCTCGATGCATTTGTACTTATTCGCTGGTATCACAGTGTAGACACGTAATTTTATCCTCGATGAATTTGTACTTATTCGCTGGTATCACAGTGTAGACACGTAATTTTATCCTCGATGCATTTGTACTTATTCGCTGGTATCACAGTGTAGACACGTAATTTTATCCTCGATGCATTTGTACTTATTCGCTGGTATCACAGTGTCGACACGTAATTTTATCCTCGATGCATTTGTACTTATTCGCTGGTATCACAGTGTAGACACGTAATTTTATCCTCGATGCATTTGTACTTATTCGCTGGTATCACAGTGTAGACACGTAATTTTATCCTCGATGCATTTGTACTTATTCGCTGGTATCACAGTGTAGACACGTAATTTTATCCTCGATGCATTTGTACTTATTCGCTGGTATCACAGTGTAGACACGTAATTTTATCCTCTATGCATTTGTACTTATTCGCTGGTATCACAGTGTCGACACGTAATTTTATCCTCGATGAATTTGTACTTATTCGCTGGTATTACAGTGTAGACACGTAATTTTATCCTCGATGAATTTGTACTTATTCGCTGGTATCACAGTGTAGACACGTAATTTTATCCTCGATGCATTTGTACTTATTCGCTGGTATCACTGTGTAGACACGTAATTTTATCCTCGATGCATTTGTACTTATTCGCTGGTATCACTGTGTAGACACGTAATTTTATCCTCGATGCATTTGTACTTATTCGCTGGTATCAGAGTGTAGACACGTAATTTTATCCTCGATGCATTTGTACTTATTCGCTGGTATCACTGTGTAGACACGTAATTTTATCCTCGATGCATTTGTACTTATTCGCTGGTATCACAGTGTAGACACGTAATTTTATCCGCGATGCATTTGAATGAAAATATTTTTTATACTATTGTTGTTCGGCGGTACATCCTCTCTGAACACTCCTTTGAGGACACTTAGTTATTCAAAATTAATAGATTTCTTTGTTTTAACCACGTTTATTGTTTGTAAAAAACCAACATGTTCAGTTTATAAGTAAACCCTGAGTAAGTGAGCATCGCTCACAAAATATGTCGTTTTTTATAAACAACTAGCTGACCCGACGTACTTCGTACCGCCTCAGAATCAATAACTGTTGAATTAAATTCAGTTTTTTTTATTAAGTAAAAAATTACACAATGAAGCAGTCATCAATGCACAACTGTCCGTGTTTTGATTTTGTCAGTATCAGAGATGGCATTGTGTATGGATTTATATTTTTTGTGATTTTCTTATTTTTCCACTTAATTACGATAATTTGTGAACCGGGAACTATTTATTGGATAACCAACACCTCTGTCATAACGTCACCCATGGGTCACCCTTAGGAATCGCACCTTAAGTGGTTCGCTACGCGGTGACGTTTGTCCGGGTCTTGGCGGCGGTTGCGTCTGCCCACCTGCTGCGTGGCGGACCGGATCGAGAGAGACTGGTTGAGGGAGGCCTTTTGACCTAACCAGCTGGACTCTCTCGACCCAACGCCTTGCACCGCAGTTGGAGGGATGGATTCATACGTCCGTCACTACCGGACACACTGACCCCCAGATTCCTCTCCTCCCCTCATACCTTTTTCCTTCCCAGAACTTCCTATCCTTGCCTTCCTTAAAAAGACCCTCCACACAACATCCCCTAAGATGACACAGGCCCTGAGGAAAATAATTTTCTTCGGGGCCTCATGTATTGTGGAACTGATGTAAAAAAAACTTTGCTTTTCATTTTCTTTACACGTGTGCATAGAGATATGTATACTATACGTGTGAGGGTTTTCTATTTTATTGATTGTATCTTTCCTTTGGATGGGTGGAGACATACGTTCACCGTTTGTCTCATTTTCGACTATTGACATTAAGTGTGTAAGAAAGAGAGGCAGCATTATATGTTTAAGAATAAAAACAAAACAATCAGCACATTGACATTTGACGTTTTTGAATTATTGGAACTCACTCACTACGCAATATTTATAGGTACTTATCATAGAATTCGCTCCATACAATATGTATGGGGAAATGAATTTTCTTCATAACTTTCTTTTTCGTGAATTTTTGCGATGTTTCAATGGTTATTCTGTTATCCGGGGCGGAGACAAATCCAACAAATCCAACAAATCAAAGATCTTCAAAATCGGTCCAGCCGTTCTCGAGTTATAAATAGTGAAACTATATTAAGATAATAAACGTGGTTAAAACAAAGAAATCTATTAATTTTAAATTAAAATGGTTCCACACAATTCTTTTGCTGTATTAGAAGAAAACACAGTTGGGAGGCGGGTATGGGTACCGCCACCCCGGGAACCATTTATTGGATAACCAACACCTCATAGGTTGCCCCAAGTTGTTCGCTACGTTTGGTGACTTAGCAGGGGTGCCCAGATTCGTGGGGTGAGGTCTGTCCGTGTCTTGGCGGCGGATACGTCTGCCCACCAGCTGCATGGCAGGCCGGATCGGGAGAGAATGGTTGAGTGGGTCCCTTTGACTTCTCCAGCCGTACTCTCTCGGAACATCGCGTTGCACCGCAGTTGGAGTCATGGATTCGTACAACCGTACTCCTGGACACACTGACTCTCAGATTCCTACATATCCCTAATACTATTTTCCTTCCCAGAACTTCCTCTCCTTCCTTTCCTAACACGACCTGCCACACAGGATCCCCGAAGATGACATAGGGGAATAGAGGGGAAATATTTTTCTCAGGGCCACCTTTGTAGAGTACCTAATTTAAAAGAAAAAGTGTATATTGAGTAAGCAGGTATACCGTATTTTCCTTAAACCGACTGCACATTGTACAAACGTACGCCGGGGGGTGGGGGGCAACTATCGAAGGAACAACTATCATGGAATCAGTATACTTCTCAGAATTACGGTCAGTCCTGACGATACGCACGCGTACGGTCGGTCCTGACGATCGCATACCACCGACAGACCGTCGGTGTGTACCGTCAGTTGACGCTTAATAGTTTAAATGCTGCTTATTATCTTCGTAGACTATTTGGAACAGAAGATGTAGATATCACGTACATCCGATCGTCGCCCAAAGAGCATTTCAAGGGGAATTCACTCGTCGGTCGACCGATGGTCCGCATGCGCACGCGCTCGACCGACGATTCTCGTACGCACTGCGTAGCGATAAACGCATGCATACGGTCGGTCCTGCACTGAACGATTTATGAATTTTCATACAACTGACAAGCGCGACCGACGTACGCACCGACCGTCGGTCGGGCACTGTAACCGGCCTTAATATTGCGCTAATGTCGCCGATTATTGTGAATTACTTTCTTAATAAAAATTACCGAATCATTCTAAGCATCTTAGAGATTTTTTAACAGACATTTTCTCTAATATGGTTATTTAATATTAGCATAAATTGATAAACACCATTAATCGATGTAAGTTGTATGCAACTCGAAATTCATAATATCCTCTGAAAGAGATAACAAGATCGATGAAAACCAGTTCCAATTTGTAATTATTATTTCGTTATTGACATTCGTACCTTTGAAGATTTGCCAGAGTCCATGATTATACAACCCTGTAACTCATGTTATATGTTTATGTCATTTCCATGTAATTAATGTGCAGCACACAATCTATTATTTATATATCTACTAGCTGATTCCCGGCATGCGTTGCATTGCCATATTCAAAGAAATAAATTGTTTCCCGTGCGTCCCCGTTCCTCTCCCGCATCCCCTACCCTCCCACGTTCACCTTCCACCTTCCCCGCCCTCCTTCTCCCCTCTCCCGCTTCCCCGTCCCACAAACCCCCCTCCCGCGTTCCTTATATTCAGTTCCAGTACATTAAGTTTTCAAACGTCCTTAGAACGGGGTACCCCAGTTAGGACACATTTTCTCTAAAAAACTGTAAAAAAATATATATATATATAAATAAGAAAAAAAAAAAAAAAAAACAGCTCGTGTGCCACGTACTACAATTTTTTTATTCAAATTTTAATTTTTTGTATATTACAAATATTCATTTTTGTATATTATAAGAACAATCAATCAAATTTGGTACCTAACGTAGATGCCTACCTATTTAAAAATCTATACTTTAAAAAATCCATAGGCAATTCTTTTAATGCAAAAAAAAACATCTGCCTGCTAATTTCAATTTCATTAAAAGCGCGAAATGTAAACGTGCGGTTAAAAGAGTCGTTAAATTTTCTTAATTTATACCTTCCACAAAGTATTAGAAAACTTAAAAACAACTATGAATGAAATAGGTAAAGTTGTCCTGAAGTTATGGCATGAAGTACAGTCCGAATTCTCAACAAAATCAGATGCAATTTAAAAAAATTGCAAATAAAATAATTTTCAATCAGAAAAAACATTCAATTTTTTATAATAACAACAATTTTTTTTAATAAATTTTTTAGGTATTCCCATCAACGTAACCACTTTTTAACCACTCCAGCCGGACTCCCGAAGTCTTGCATCGCAGTGGAAGGAATGGATTCATACCGTCAGTCACTCCTGGACACACTGACCCTTAGATAACTACCCACCCCTCATACTTTTCATATCTTTTCGTTCTAGAACTTCCTCTCCTTTCTTTACCTAAAAATACCCTCCACATCACCTGTTCGTAACCAGGATTACGCAGGACAGACACACGACCAAAATAAGAATGTTTGATGCAAAGCATCTCATTATCAAAAGATATTATGATTAATATTTATATTTTCGTAGAAATCGAAAACCTTTTGGTGTGGCCGAATTTAATGACTTTGTTTTCAGAGCACTGTTTGTGTTTATTGATATATTTAGAGAACGATCATTTTTCTGTGGCTTAGCTTTTTACAATCTAAGTGAAGAATAACTTTTCAAAATTACCAACATGTTTATCACGAACACGATTTTTTTTTCAAATCTTATTGGGAATACACATTTAATTTTTTCAAGTTTTAACTAATGTGTTACATGAGGGGTGTTTGGCGTATTTCGATCGTCCAGTTGATTAGTCAGACATTTCCAAATACTATGTTTTGAGATGATGAGCAAAAGAATATTCAACTGCTCACTATAAATAAATCGAATATTATTTACATGTGTCTGTGATTTACGTATTAAATATGCTATAAAATAACACCCGGAGGCAAAACGTTCCGGTACATTAGTACAACATTTGAATCATCCTAAAAGTGACCCAAACGTCAAAATTTTGTTTAATTCACCAGAAGTTTGTCTGCATTATAATTGACTAGCTTTTGCCCCCGGCTTCGCTCGCATAGTATTAGAGGGGTTCCCATTCCGCCTCCTCCACTTTCCCTATCATTACTCCACTCCCCCCCTCCCCCCATCCTTCACCACTCCTCCATCCTCCACCACCCCCCCCATCTCCCCCTGCCCCCCCCCCCCTCTCTCTCACCCTTCCAATGACAGCCCACGTCAAACAATTAATTATAGTTACCAAGCAACCCTTTCCTTTTCGTCTGGACAATAAACGTATAATAAATAATTTAATAACGCCAGAGCTTATTCATAACACCAGAGCTTACCAATTTATGCTGCCTGTACTACTCGCAAATAATGTAGCTTTCTATTAGTGAAAGAATTTTTAAAGTTCATTCAGTATTTTTTGCGTGAAAGAGTAACAAACACACATCCATTCATTCATACATCCATACAAACTTTCGCCTTTATAATATTATAATAGGATTTGATGATGTTTATGAATAATTTGAGTTTTGTACCAGATATAGGCAGAATTTTACGTATAACTGCAAACTCAATACAAATATCGATTTTTCGGCGATGTCTGACTGGAAGATCGATTTATATAATAACCAGTAAGTTCAGATAACAATTGTTGGTAAAAGACAACTATTATTATTCTTTCAATTAGATTTGCCGATATGTACCTAAACAATATTATAATATGAGATGATAACCACAGTATTATTATTACACATTTTTTATGATTTGTTCAAAAGCCTACTAATAAAATGTGTAATGTGTAGATATTAGGTATTATACATGTACCCGGCTTTATCCGGTTTCTCAGGATAAACTAGTGCACTTTCAGTATGTGTTTAATTGGGAAGAATTAATTATCCCAGCGTCATTAATTGCAAAGGATGCGGTTCTCGATAATAACTACTGCATACCGGTTGTTGTTTTTGTCAGGGATCGCCTTATCCTTTGGTTTGACTTAACCCTGGACGAGTGTGAATCCAACAACTACTCTTATCTCCTGTTTTATTTACCAACAGATTAATAAGATATTACCTCTTAATACATAAATTATAGCGTATTATTAATGCAGTGCGTTCTCAGTGTAAAAGCAAAAGCAGATCACCATTTAGACCAGCATTTAAAATTTTGGAACTTTCCTAGTTTTTAATTTCGCTTTCTTTTTTTGCAGGTCAAAATGATGACTTCAAAGTTGAGTGCTCTCCTCCTCGTAACTCTGCTGTCTTCGACAGCAGCCGCTCCATTCCTCGTCAGATTAAGAAGATCAATCGACGATGTATCTCAAGAAACTTCAGACGTAGAAGAGCAACAACCCAGAGAAGCAAAATCATTCGGCTTTTCGGATCCTCAAGCGACTCTAACCGCCAATGAAGACATCACACCAAAAAAAACTGGCGCACGATCACGGCAAAATAAAGCGTTGTCATACTACGATTTCGTTCCCCAATACTTCGGGGGAGGAGATTACGACACGAATGATGATTTATCTTATGATATACAAGATGAAGCTGAAGACGAAAGATCGAGAGTAGCGCCATCAAGGAGAAAGCAGAACCAGTACAAGAACAGCATAACAAATCAAAATTCTCTATCCTACGATAATTCTCCAATCTACTACATCAGACTGCCTCCCACTCCGTACATGTTTGTTCCCGGAGTTGGTTACATCTCGCAGCCACCTTCTCTGGGTCCACCAGTACCTCCACCAGTGAACCCATTCATCAATGTGCCAATTGACTTCGTATCTAATGGAAAACCGACCAACGTGTACCAGTGGAGCGGCGCTCCTACCTACCAGCCTCCTGTAGCAATCGATCCCTACAGCCAGCTCTATTCCAGACCTGTTTCCAGACCTCAGCAACAGAGACCTACCAATAATTTCGGATACCAGAGACCTACCCAGAACAAGAAACCGGTAGACACTAAAGTAACAAACCTGAAGAAGGGACCTTACAACTTCAACGGAAAGCCCCATGATGTCTTTTTGCTCAGAGATTCATACAATGCTTTATACTCTGATGCGCTTCAAAATTTCTACCCTTAAAAAATATATAATAAAAAAATTATTGATGATACCAGTTATAATGATGATAAACATTGAATTTCAATGCTGAAGTGTTTTTAAAAGTTTGAATAAGCTTTGCAAAGTTCATTGTTTACGGTGATATATTACTTTTCAAAAGCTTCAAAAATGTAGGCTTAATATTAATTCAATAATTTGGAATTAATTATTGATTATTTTATAGTTAAGTATCATTAAAAATGACAATGAATGCATTATTGTGGCATGTACGGATGAACTGTATTAAAATTCATTATTTTATTTATCAGTATGCTCTGATAAAATTAATTAGTCTTACGAAATTTACAGCCCTTTATTAGATACTTAAATGAAAGCCTTACAACTAGACACTTACTTATATTATAATTTATTTTATACTCGTTAATTTGTACCACTGCTTGCTACTTGCCATGTACTAGGTTTGAGTAAATTTCTCACATCATCCCGATAATTTCTCCATTCTTATTTATACAAAGGCATATTAATACATTACTTTAATTACATATTATGTTGTACATATTAATTCGTTAATAAGATAAAGTAGTATTTAGAGATTGTCTGGAATTGTTGTTAATGCATGTTTTAGAGATAAGTTTTGGACTGAACAGCAAATTATTGAGATCAAGCGATTTTGTATTTATAATCATACATTATGTACTTCAACTGATAGTAATTCGACTTTTGGAAATTTCAAGAAAATACTGAAAGAATGGTCATTATTATTTGTTTTTTGGAAAATCTATCTAATTTTTTTATTTGCTTTGAACACGAGTTTAGTAGTTCTTACATTATTTGCATACAAATAATTGGCTAAATTGTATAGGGCCATTTTTGTGAAAAATCGCCTCATGAGCGCTACAATAGGCTCTATCATATTTCATTATTTACAAACAGATACAGAAAACATACTTACCTGGCAGGTCACTAAAATATCAGATAAACACAATTGTATCAGAATGTTTGCTTGGAGTAGGTACGACTTTGCACGCAGAGGACAATATTGAAACACTTGACATTGCATGATTTTACATAAAATTTTCTATTTTGGTAGAAAGCAGTAATTTTGTGGTTTGACATATTTAATGAAATAAAACAATTACTTTGTTTATAACCACGATTCGATTATGTATTTTTTAATTCCGACCGGTTTCGCTTAACACAAGCATCATCAGGGTATAAAATTAAACTAGTTTTAGTAATTGTTTTATTCCATTAAATTTTCTAATTTACCCTAATTTATTATTGACATCACATTTATTAGAAGATTAGTGGCAAAATTTGAGTCGATATATGTTTTAAAGGACTAGAGAAATTATGACTCTTTAGGACCGGAGAATTTTTATGAAATTACCTTAAAAAGCTCGTAAATTCTTATAAAACATAATAAATCTTTATCCATCGATAATAATCCTTTACAAAATAAATGCTTGCAACTACAAATTTTGATCCGTGTCATTGTCTCAGTCATTTTTGTTTTTTTTAGAAGTATCTTACTCTCTTTATAGATTAAAAAATTATTCACTGTAATAAGTATTGCATTACTAACTCAATGACAGTGATTTTTCTTTCGACTTACAAATAAAATGTAGATATATTATTAACTTCAGTTTTTCTGAAAATAAATGCATTTGTATGCTTTTCATTTAGTTGCATTTTAAATGTTATTTTCTGTACAACCTTACAGAAATCATCTAAGATTATAGTATTATATTGATTCCGAGAAAATATACATTCTTATCCTGCTTTCCACGGTAATTGTATTGTAACTTATTTAATTTTAATTTCTTATCGGTAGATCGCATCTCAAATATTTCGACATCGTTAAATTGTAGGTATTATATGATGTTAGAATACTTTGCGTCGGTTTACTCGTATCCACTTGTAAGTAAGTACCTACCTATTTCTTGTATCAATGAGTTTTCGCTTTGCAATAAAATCCAAATCAATGGATTATTTCTGCACGTATTCAAAAACTAAAAACTGTTTTTGAAAGGTGTTGAAAAACGCTTTCAAATTTAATAATTCGAAATAAAAATATAATTATTGAAATATAAAAATTTTGATTGCAAAATAAAAAAAGTTTTTCAAATAGCTCACCTTACATTTTTTTATAACTAAAATTTCTGATAACGAAAAAATATGAACACTATCGTCAACTCATAATTATTAAAAAAATCCCAAAGTTTGTGGTTAACTTTGAATGTAAAGCGTGGTGTTTTCTCTTGTTAACACCGTTTTAATCGTATTTCTCACCATGGTAGTAATGGAGACAAAACGATTTCAATGAGACCTGAATGAGTTACTCCGAAAAGCGAACAAGCTAGCCGGAGGTGTAAAACAATGAATAAATAAAAAATAAAAAATTAAATATGGTTCAATTACTCGACGAATTAAAAATGTTTATTAATTTGTGTAATCATAAGTTAAATAGATAAGTAATTCTATTAGAAGTCATCTATAATCTAATAATAGATATTTAAACATATTTATTTTTAATTATACCTGTACTTTACTTGGGCGTCTTTATATAATTGGCCATTTAAGTAAATATTATGACAGGTATACCTTTGTCTCAAAAACTCAAAACAGGGACTATAAAATTTGCTAACAAGGCAATGGATTCGAATATTTAATGTCCCCAAGTTCGAAGACTTGTCTTGCGTGCCTCAAATGTGGCAAAATATTTATGCTTAGTAGATAGATATATTATGTTGTTTTATTTAGCTTTTAAGTATTGTAAAATATTTATACCGATTTTTAATTGCACACTTATTTAAACTTTTTGCGTTCGTAAATCATTATTTCATAAATAAATATATAAAAATGACTACTTTGTTTTTAATTCAAGTGCATAACATACCTTATTGTAATTTTCTGAAGTACAAACAACTGTAAAGTACCTACTTAATAAATAAAGAGAAATATAGATTTAATTTATAAAACCAAATATGCGTTCGTGAAATAATATAGCACAAGTATGAACCAAATATTATATGCAGATAGACGTCAAGGGTTTCATATTATTTCCATTTTTATTTCACGGTAAAAAAGGTGAATAATCACCAAGGTTTAAAATAAAAAAAATTGTGAATACCTCACAAGAGTCCCGGCTGCTCCCATCTGGAGCCAGTAATACTATGGCATCCCCAATTGGGGTATGTTGTGAGTGGTAGTAGGGAGGGGAAGGAGGTGCGGTAGAGGATGGTAAGGAAGTATCTGAGTATTCAGATCTGGTCACCAAACGCGGCTAAAACCATGTTTTTTTTTACATGAGCTCCACACAGGAGGCCCAGAGGAAAATAATTTCCCTCAGGGCCTATGTCATCTTTGGGGATGCTGAGTGGAGGGTTTTTAAAGGAAAGGAAGGAGAGGAGAATTCTGGGAAGGAAATGGTTTTAAGGGGTGGGTAGGAATCTGGGGTTCAGTATGTCCTGGTCATCCGCCTCCAAGACCTAGACAAGCCTCACCCCCATGAACCCAGGCACCCCTGCTAAATCACCAAACGTACCGAACCACTTGGGGTGACCTATGGCAGAGGTGTTGGTTATCCAATAATGGTTCCCGGGGCGGCGGTACCCATTCCCGCCTCCCAAATTTCAAGCAACGTTTCAATTATGAATGGTGGTCTTACACCAGGGTGATACGAGTATCTTCCACTCGGTGGAACCTGCCGCAAATATACGATATATTATTTTTGATTAATTAATTGTGAAAAAACACAAATTAATCAAATTAAATTTATATGCGCACGCCGGGTTTCGATCCCGCAACCTTTGGATTGCGAGGCAAGAACCTTACCCCTCGACTACGGAGGCCTTCAAAAGTAAAACCACCTCCTATATAAGAACTTTCGCAAAGTATGTAGGAATTTATTATACTTTTATTTTTTTTATTAATTTTTTATTATTTTTTTTTACTTCATAAAATTTTATTGGTTACAGATTTTTTTTGGCTAATGCCCGTGTTGTGAAGTCATACATTTATTATTTTAGATAAAAAAATACTATTTTATTGAAACAGATAATTAAACATACTAAAAAAATATTAAGAAATACATAAAAGTAAGTGAAAAATAAAGAGAAAAAAAAATCATATTTTAAGGAAAAATAGAAATAAAAATGAAAATGAAAAAAAATTATGTCTCTCAATTACCAAGAGTTGCTAGTTTATTTTGTTATCGTAAATATTTACAATAAATATTAAACTGGGCGGACGTTTTTACTAGACTAGGCCCTAAGTAGTTCTGCCACTGCCCACCCAGCCTGTGCCTTCGGCCATCATCATAACTCTTCGTACCTAAGACACGAACGACGATAGTCTTCTGATATCCTACTCAACTACCATCTATTGAGATATAGCACAACTTCGTATTCCAAACTAAGCTATCGGCATCTATTGAAGGAAGCTGAAACTACACGAATAATACACCACATTTACCTGCCTTCTTAGATAAATAAAATTAGTTTCCCCATTACTTGTTGATATAATTTAGCATTTTTATTTATATTACCCACACCCACAGACAGTGGGTTCCCATTATTTTTATTTTATTTTTATTATTATTGTACAACAGAATAATTCCAATTACAGTACAATTTAATTACCCTATCAGCATTGAGGCAAGTGACTCTTCAATAGTATTTTTAAAGCATATAAAGAACAGTCACTTACATCCAAATGGTTTGCAATTTCATTTAACAGCACCACTCCCCTCATCATGCTATGCTTTACCAAGTCGACTTCGGCTGTAGTGGTCTGGTATATATAAATCATAGCATCCCAAGAGAAATGGGCTATCGATGAAATTGTTCCAAATTTTGAAAGACAGAATAGCAAGACTTGCTTTCCGTCTAGTTTCTAGACTCACGGAATCAGTTTCCGCAAGTAATTTCCTCAAAAAGGTGCATGAACCTTGGATAGGTTCCATGCTTCCGCATATAAACATACCTGAGGAATTTCTTCTGGATTTGCTCTAACATATCAATGTACTTCTGGTGGTACGGTGCCCAAACATCGCTTGCGTACTCCAGCTTGCTTCTCAGTATGCCATCGAATAACGCTAGCATAGCTTCTTGGTTATCAAACTGCTTACAAGTCCCGATGATGAACCCAAGAAGTTTGTAGCAAGACTGAGTGAGCTGCGACATATGGCAAGAGAATGTTAGTTCGGTATCAAAGACGACATTGAGATCCTTCACGGATTTTACACGTGATAACGTTTCGCCCTTTATTTTATAATCGTAAACTATAATGTTTTTATAACGAGTGAAGGACATTGTGACACATTTCTTTGGGTTAAAATCTAATTTGTTTGCCAACAACCATTCAGATAGTGCATCCAGAGCAGTTTTCTGAATAGCCAGGTACTTCCCCACCTTCCTCTTCCCCTCCCCACTGCCTTCAGCCTCACAACATACCCCAATTGGGGATGCCACAGTCCCACTGGCTCTAGACGGGAGCAGCTGGGACTCTTGTGCGGTATTCATGTAAAAAAAAAAAAAGTTTGCATTTAAAGCATTCTTGTTGACAGCTTATTTCCATCATAATTTTAAGGTCATCAGCAAATAGTAGACATTTGCTGTTCCTTACACAGTTATCTATGGCTATACCCAAATATATTGAAATATAAGAGATGTGCTATCCGCAGTTTTTACTGGGTGGAACTGCGCTTCCGGGTGTCGCCGATATTGTTTACCAATTAACGAATATACTAAATGAACGAATAAACTAAACGAACGTTAAACTAAATGAACGAATTATTTCCGTATTCAAACTATATTGTCAACCAATACTAATGCACACCTTCAAAAAATCAACGAAATTAACAAATTCTTTTCGTATGCAAACTACTCCGATTAGTTAGATAGCAGTTCGCCGACAGTCGCGCGGACGGCAAATCTTTATTGAAAAAATACATGTGCCTTATATTTATATATTTAATTTTTGCTAACTTTTAAATTACTTGTTTTTTGCGTTAGCATCTTATTGAATTTAGGAAATAATGTAAAAAATACCTAGAAATAATGGGAAAAATCAAGTTTTTTTTTAATTACAAATTTCTCTTCAAAATAAAGAAGAATAGGATAACTTGAAAAACACTTGAAAATCAACAACCGTCTTTGCAGCCGGTTACGTCATAAGCTTAGATTTTGTGGATAAGGTTCCTATTATAAATTCCCAATGGGAATGTATGGCGAGCGATATGCTGAAATAAGTGTGCATTTAGCGTGCTCATGGTTAAAAAAATTGTTCGTTTTGCTCGCTCCATTGGCCGCAAGTTGCACTTCCGACGGCCATGCAATCTAAAAAAGCCCTGGACTAGTACGATTTTGTATGATTGACCCTGAAGCCAAATCTAGGATGAGGGGAAATTGCCTGGCAGCCATCTTGTAGGACAAACTTTTGAAATGATTCATAAGCAAAGTGGTATCAAATGAACTATTTTAATTTATTATTTTTTAATTGTTAAACTTAAATAATTATTTTAATTTGTTTTTTTTTTTGTACTGCGAATGCATATAACGGCTCATAATTTGGTATTTGAAGAGACTGGGAATGGGATAAGTGCTGACAAAATTAAATACACAGGAAAGGGCATTTTTCGTACATCTCCCCCTTCGCCCTGTGGCTTCAAATTTTTCTCAAATAGCTCTCCATTTTAGGGTCATGCATGCAGTCCTTGCGGAGCTTTAACCTCCTGGGTGTTATTTGTTCGCTTTTCCAGACCACCGGGCGGTTGCCCAGATGGCCAACCTGTCTGTACGCCACTGAACAGAACAATGCCAAGACTATTAGTATTATTACTAATAAAAAGCTAATATTATTAACCAAGAAATAGGAACGCTGCGAAGGTTAAGATTGCTTATTTGCCTGGCTAAGTAATAACTCTACCGGACTTGACCTCCGTGTTGAATTATTGTTGTTGAATGGATACCTAAGATCAAGATACAAGATCACAACATCAATTATAAAAATACATAGTCCATTGTTGTGGGTTATCAATGATGTTGAATAGGTAAGCCATTTAAAGAGGCTCAGAGGCGTGCCGTGGTTTTTAAGGCGATTCAGCAGAGTATGTGGGGATTAGCTAAGTGTGGCAGTTCGGGTCGCTTAGGTCTGAATAAAGGGGGGTGATTTTAATTATAAAGATTTTAAATGTATGGATTTTAATTAGGTTAGGCAAAGTGTATACATAATCATAATTATACTAATATCTGCGTCGTATCCCAGGTGTGGTCTCCAGATAGTCTGCAGTCAGAGTGTAGGTAAGTTGAGCTGCTTTCTTTGGCTTCCTTCGGTTCCACACCAAGGAACGGTACAGTAGAGATGAGAGAGATTTTTGAGGTGGTTTGAGGTATCCTTTGTATGGTAAAACACTTGTGTTTGTCCTAGGATATTGATTTTTTATTATTCTGGTGAATAATTTACAGAGAGATTCGTTCTGGTCTGAGCACTTGACTGGCGACAATAATTAGTGTAATTTAAAGTCTAGCAGAAGCGAAAAACGAATTGAGTTCGAGAAAAAACAAGGCGAATCAGGAGAAAGAATGACAAGCGAAATCACAACAAGCTGTTTTATAGACACAAAATAGAAAGCTGACGTAGCCACAGACAAAAGAGATTATAGACAGACAATTCATGGCAATATTTTAGTAAGAGGTGGACTATGCCATTCATTGTCTATACAGGAAAGTTTAAGGTAAGAGGTTCTACACATCGGGATTAAATAAATGAGAATTAAAAGTGTTCAGTGCTAAACGAAGTTAAATATAAAATAGGACAATCACAACACCCAACAAGATCTACTTATATCTAAATATGGTTCGGGGTTGCTTCTTCGACATTATTAATTATACACTGAAACTACCTTCGTATCACTCCCTCCTCAGTCTCCGCGGGTGCTTTAGTAATGCCGAGGTCCTCGGTGGCAACTCCTGCAGTTCAGCAGCTCAGACCCTCCTAGCCGAATCTCCTGTATCTGAAGTCTGAAGTCTCCTGAAGTTGCTATTATGAGACTATAAGAATGATAGTATATTGAAGTACGCGGCTGAATCTTGGTGATTTAGGTGTGTGCGGTAGCTGCGGAAATCTAAGTATAGTAGAAAACGATTTTGAACACGTTCTAGATTTTTCACTTCCTTGAACTCCATTGTCACTTCTTCATTCACCGCCCAGCATCACGCCGCTGGGCGTGGAACGCGTGCTTGGTGTTGCACCACCACTCGTGTCTCCTCCGCCCCCCGTCTCGGTCTTGACTGTCTTGTACCGGCGTGCCTTATGAACTCCTAGGACTAGGACCCGTGGCCCTACCCCGCACTTCTCCCTTCTTCCTGTCCTTGCGTTCCCAACTGTCAACACTTTATTTTCCTTTGCAAGCGGGACTCAATCATAACATTAAATTAATTATACAAATTAATGTGTGACGAAATTTGATTCGTCACATTAGGTTAAGAGGGATATGAGCAATGCATATCCCTCCTTCCTTTCCCTAAAAAGACTATCCGCATAGCATCCCCAAAGATGACATTTGGAAACTTTTTTCCTCAGTGTGGCTTCCTGTGTGGAGCTAATATAAAAAAAAAACAACACGATTCTATTGTAAACTGTAAACCGATAGAATTGTTTTGTGATCGTGTCTATTATGCCAGAAGTAAGATCAATTATCCCGCTCTCCGGATTAAATTGATCATCTTGAATTGACCATCAACTAGAAAATAGATTATACATCATACATATGATTGCCATCGTAAATATGCTTTAAGAAAGTAAGATAATATTTGTAGTTCTCAGCCGAAGTGTGAAATATTTAAAAATTACGGAAGTTTGTGTGATCGAATTACCTCAGTAAGGCAGAGGATGCGACCGAATGGTTTATCATGTCGTTTCATATTTTTTGATTGAGAATGGTTAATATTATCTTCAATGAATTAGTATTTCAATTTGAAGTTTTACTCACTGAGTTATTCCACTGTAAAATGTTAAACAGATTGACTCCGTGGAAGAGATTTGGAGCAGGATAGAAAGGAACGGGGACTGAAAGTTAATGGCGTGGGAATGAGGCAGAGGAGAGCATTTTTGGAGGATTCAAAATCCCATCCCCAAATGTTATGAAGATGAAGAAAATAATTTAAATGTGATCGATAGATTTAATACGTATTTCAAAATGGACGCATATCATTGCATAACCCACTGCAATTAATTTTTTTATAAATGGTTATTAGCCCGCTAAAATGCATTGAAAATCAGAAAACAAACCTAAAAAAAAATATATATATTTATATATATTTTTTTTTTTCAATAATTTTACCTTTTAACGTTTGTTTGTTATTAAAAAATGCGTACAGCTGACAAAAATTTTAAAAAAATAAGTTTATGAATACAAGTAAGTCAACAAAAATTATGATTTTATCCCGAAAAAGTGATATTTCCCCCTTTTATATTTTTAACCAACACATGACATGTTTGAAAATAAAAAATTTGCGTTCTTTGTACTGTAGTTATGGAACGAAAAATAAGTTTGGTACAAAATATAAAGGTAAATATCGGTTCGGACTGGCCACGCTTATTACGAATAATTTTTAGAAAAAAACTTTAGATTCGCCTTAATTACTATAAAAGGAAACTTTTTGGCTTTGGGGCGGCGGAAAATAATGCATTTTAATTTTCAATTGCATAAAACCAAAATTCTCTTCGCGAACCGACACAGCGAATTTCCGCGGCCGTAAATGTCACTGTTATGTTGGTATCCTTGATAAATTAGCAAGAGCACATACGACTGTAGCCGACTTCATGGGATAAGGCGCGTAATTATGAAATTTGTCTAGCGGGCTTGTTTGTGTAACATGGTTTGTGATACAAAAGAATGTGCCCCTTTATAACGCCTTCTCGCGTCAAGGCAAGAAAAACATCCCAGTTTTCAATTAGTTCAGCGGCTACGCTAGGTTTGTGTAACATGGTTTGTGATTCGCGGTATTTCATGTAGGTATCCCATGAAGTCAGCTACAGTCCATAACAGTGACAGCTACGGCCGCGGATTTTCGCTGCGTCGGTTCGCGAAGTGAATTTTGGTTTTATGCAATTGAAAATTAAAATGCATTATTTTCCGCCGCCCCAAAGCCAAAAAGTTTCCTTTTATAGTAATTAAGGCGAATCTAAAGTTTTTTTCTAAAAATTATTCGTAATAAGCGTGGCCAGTCCGAACCGATAATTACCAATATAAAATATGGACCCTTTGTTTTATTTTTTTCCAAATCACGAAATCTATTTATTTTCAAAACTTCCGGCCATTTTAGCGGGCTAATAGTGAACAATAAATTCATTTATTTTTTACGTTTTCGAATAGCTACAGATCATACAAAACTTTTGAGACCCCGGGCGTTTAAAAATAAAGCCATTTTTTCTCTCTATGGAGAGCGACACAAGCTATTATGCAATGCATCTTCAAAAAACAAAGTAAAGGTTATGTTATAAGCCTCTTTCAATAACTTCGAAATATCAAATCCCCGCTCACATTCAATAGAAGATATTTGATAAATCAGCACATAGATGTGCATAATGTTGAAATGGCAAAAACTAATGAACGAAAAGTGTATTTAAATTGTCGATGTCAAACACGTGGCACCGATAGTAAAATTTCGAGTAACAATATCAGCTTTAAACACGGGGACAAAGATTTCGTGTAATTAAAAAAGTTTTTTGGATTATTGGTACCAAAATAAACAAAAAGGAAAATAAACTATTCCTTGGAATTTTGAAGTTCGAGTTGAAGTTGAGTTTAGAGTTCATCTTCCTCGGGGAAGTCAAAGAATCCACTACAGTTTCCACAGATTTTTCGTAAAAAAATCATCTGTAATGTTTTCCGATGCAGGGGATCATATGTGTTAAGAAAAATCAATCAATTTTCAAATGACTTGCAAAACTTTAAAAAATTTAACAAAATCCCCACAGAAGGAACTTGTAAAAGTCAAAGTAGCTGAAGTTTCCCACGTTGTTTAGGAATTATAGTGAAAAATAGCAGCTAGTAATGAAAATTTCAATTTTTACACTCCCAGTTAGTAATTATCTTGGTTTTTTTTTATTCGCTTTACCGCGAATAATTTGGTGTTCTCCGTCAAGATGATCTCAGTATATCCAGGGGAATGACAATTTTGTTTGTTTTTTTTTGCATTAACTCCACACAGGAGGCCCTGAGGAAAATAATCTCCCTCAGAGCCTGTGCCATCTTAGGGGATGATGTGTGGAGGGTTTTAAAAGGAAAGTAAGGAGTTGGTTTTTTAAGGAAAGTAAGGGTAAGTTCTGGGAAGGAAATAGGTATGAGGGGTGTCCAGGAGTGACAGGCGTATGAATCAATCCCTCCAACTGCAGTGCAAGGGGATGGTTCGAGAGATCCTGGCTCGAGAGGATAAAAGACCTCCCTCAACTAGTCTCTCGATTCTGCCCATCACACAGCGTTTGGAAGACGTATCAGCCTCCAAGATCTGGACAAACTTCACCGCCATGAACCCGGGCACTCCTGATAAGTCACCAAACGTATCAAACCACTTGGGGTGGCCTATGGCAGAGGTGTTGGTTTTCCAAAAAATGGTTCCCGGTGCGGCGGTACCCATACCCGAATTGATATTTATCCAGAATTGAAATGGATTAAGAATTAAACAGAAGTTTATAAATCTTTAGATTTGTTGACAAAAACAAATTCTTTTTCATTTTGCTAGTTAATTTTCACTCCCATCGAAATATGGCGAAAATTTAACGAAGGTTTTTAATGTTTATTGAATCGTTTTAGAGAAGTGCGAAAATACCTTGAAAAGAGATATTTTCCACAGCGGTGGCCGCAAAAACAACATTTAATAAATCTTGGAAAACTCATTTGTAACGTAAATTTTCACCGTAAAATTGCGATAAATTTTCCCACAAAATTTATCAAAAACCCATGATTTCACATCGAATACTCTTATTACAGTTTATAATCCACGTCACTTGTTTTGTAGCAAATGAAAAGGCGCAGGATAAAAGGCTATTTTTACAGTTAGATTATACACTTGCAAGCAATTTATTGATTTTACAATTGCGCCATTAAGTGCGATACAAAATAATAGGTAATGAATAATTTAGCCCTTGTTTGTTCTTACTGCGGTGTTTGTTGGACAAGGTTGTATTTCTTTGGCTTCTCATTATAATATCCACTTAAACGAGAATGACGAGGTAGGAAAAGAGGACGAGCAGGTACATACATCACCTTTTATAGCGAGTTCTGCCGTCCCGCTCTGGCATATTCAAAAACGCAGGCGTGCCACCAAAACCATTCTTACAGTCTTACTGCTCGGAGCCATTGGAACTTTAGAACACCCTTTCAGTTATTGAAACGCTGAAAGAAGTAGGAGAGGGGATGGATAAGGGTAGGAGAAAGATTTTTGAAGTTAAAACTCCATTAGCACCGTTATGATTTGAAACTCTATGAGACAAAAAATAGCGACACTAAAAAGAGAAAAAAATAGACAAACACATGCATACATCCGTAGGATTTAGCCTGCGAGATTTTTTTTTTTTAAAGACAAACATTCTCGGGTTACGAGTATTTGAAAATCTCCTACTACCACCACAGTAAGCCAAAAATGTTGCTTGAATCGTGATGGAGGACTTAGCCAGTCGAGGAATCGAACACGGAACGCCAGGGTGGGACCCAAACGCGATGCCCACTCAGCCACTGACTGGTCAATATGAGATAACATAATCCGTCTCCTCTTTGTACGGTGTTTCGTAGCCTCCCCACTCTTGTCTACTTTAGTTTTCTGAAGGTTTCACTTCTACCGCGTGTGAATTACAAACTCTTAAAAAAATTCTTTAGCACCGTTGTGATTTTAAAGTCGTTGAAACGAAAAATAGCGACACTAAAAAGAGAACACACTATAGAATTTAGCCTGCGAGAGAATGAGAATTAATTATCAAATATCTCACACATTGAATGTGAGGGTTCCGCGACTTTTCATCCCGCGGCAAAATATCCTGCGACAAAATATCCTGCGGACAAAACATTCCCCAACAAAATATCTACCAAATGAAACAATGCTACTTTGTTTGAACCACTTGAATATTTGTTTAAGGCCCACCGGTTTCGGAACGACCGTTCCTTCCTCAGGGCAAACGTATGCTGATTTAACAATTGCAAAATAGTGGATGGGAACAATATATTATTACTAAGGATTGTGGTAGGTGTGGAGCCGTTGCTGGATGTTGCCCATTTTGCTATTTTTAATGATTTGTTATACTTAAATAGCAAAATGCAAAATAAAAATAATAATAGCAAAATGGGACAAAAATAATACCGATAACAATAATTTATTGTCTTTATATGATGTCTGTATTATTTTCGTCCAATTTTTTTGTTAGGTTAGGTTAGGTTAAGTTTTAGTAGATTGAAGTGGTTCAAATGATGGTTCAATATTGGTTCCAAGAGTTGATCCGGCTACATTTGACCCCCCAACAGTTGGCACGCCGATATTGGAGGTTATCCACCTCTTACCCGCCCTGGTATAATACAGATGGTTACCCCTTCAAGGCTCTCGCAAGGACTCTAATTTAGTTTAGAACGAATCTAGACCTCCAATGTCCCTGCATACGTTGTTAGTAGCAGTATGCAAGTGCTTAGCGGGAAATACAGATACAATATGTGTTAGTATGACAAAATATAGACAAGACAATGGGACAGGTTGGTGATAGTCCACGAGCTGACAAGCGCTGGGTGATTGTATCCAGCGTATCCTACAAGCACCTGTTTGGGAGGAAGACACAGTAGATAAGTAATAAGGGAATGGCAAATGGTTAGGAGTCCTCTCCAATCGATTGGCAGTCCCAGCGAGAATGCGCATGACGTTCGGTCTAGCCGTGAACCACACTCAGCTTCTGCGCCCCTTAGCCGGTTCCTCGGTGATGCCTCAAAGAAAAGTAAATGGGAGATTTTGGGGAAATGTCCGACGACCCTAAGAAATTCAGCGTGAAGTAGCCGGAGGCAAGGCGAGGGAGAGCCGAGGTCGCCCCCCAAACCTCGCCTGCATATTTTGCTTGGGTGGCGCAAATAATTTTAGAGGGAACCGTGCCGTTGTCGACCGACTCGTGTTGATGCAGGGACGAGGTCTAGCGCACCCCCAGAAGGGGAAAAAGAAACATAACAAAATAGATAGACGCCGTTCAGTTCAGCCTTCTGAGCGAAGCAAAGTAGAGGTTTTTTTTTTTTCAATTATTTCTGGCTTTCACCCTTCAAGGGTGTTCTAGGCCATCATTTATAATTACAGATAAAGGAAAGGTGAATTTATATATTAATTTTATTTAAATGTGCAAATTTCAGAATTTTATGGAAGATTGGAGTAGAGTTCAGACTTAGAAGAGATGAGATGTTGAATGGAGGAGAGGCAATTTTTGATAACGCTTGATAGAAGAGAGGATATTTATTTAGAGAGGGACAATCAAAAAATATGTGATCTAAAGTTCCCACATCTAGACCACAGAACGTACAATCTGGGGAGTCAAGCACATGAATTTTATAAAGGTGAGAAGGAACGGAACAATGTCCGATTCTCATACGAATAAGTAAGGAAATTTCTTTTTTGGAAAAATGGGGGAATTTTTGAAACCACGGTTTTGATGGGATAGTCCTTTGTATTGAGGCGTAGCGGGCACCCTTGGATTGACTAGCAATGTTCCAATACTCTGTCCAAACATTGCGGGATCTATCTTTGATGATGGAAAAAATATCAGACAGGGGAATATGGTTTACGAGGGTAACGGTAGGGTTAGACGCTCCTTGTTTTGCCAAGGAATCAGCAATATCATTACCCACTATGCCAACATGTCCAGGAATCCAAATCAGAGTGACAGTTTTTCCAGAGCTTTGAATGGAGGTTATCAATACTCGAATAAGACATACAAAGTGATCATCAGGATGAAGAAGAGGACTTGTTTTAAGTTTTTGGAGGGAACTGAGAGAGTCAGAGAGAACAAGAGAATGTTCAAAATTATTTTTTATTATATATTTGAGAGATTCAATAATCGCAATGCACTCGGCAGAAAATATTGAAAATTGGTTTGAAATTGAATAAAATATTCTTTCATTAGAATTATTGTGGTAAACGTTAATACCAATACCACAGTTAGGAGAGTCCGGAGATTTGGAGCCATCAGTAAATAAAAGAGAAGAGTTGGGCCATTTAGAAGAAATAATGTCATTGAACATATTATTGACAGTACGGGCTGGGAGATTGGAATGACTTTTAAGGATGCCGATCCCCTCTAAAATCGTTGGGGATAGGGTGACGTGACTATATTTTAATTTGTACAAAGGAAGAATATCATTTTTGATAATTTGAAGCTCTGAGAGAGAGCGAAAATTTTTACAAATGGCAGGGAGAGGTTTAGTTCGAGCTCTGATTGTAGATGAATGTGTTGAGTCGTTGAACAACGAGACTCTGGGAATAATCTGATGACTTTTAGAATTTAAACATTTAAGAACAAATTTGTCAGCAAATAATTGACGCCTTAAATAAAGAGGAGGATCAGAACATTCTACTTGAAGGGAATTGATGGGCGACGATTGCATCGCGCCAGTTATTATTCGCAATGACTTAGATTGAATTTTGTCTAATTTACTGAGTGCATTTTTGGATGCAGTACTAAAAAGTGGGCAGGCATAGTCGAGATGACTTCGAATAAGTGCATTGTATAGCAACTTAATGCAGATAGGATGAGCACCCCACCAAACGCCAGTCAATGATCTGATAATATTTAAATTTTTTTCACATTTAGTAACTATATTATTAATGTGGGAAGACCATTTAAGTTTCCTATCAAATGTTACTCCCAAAAATTTTACTTCGGAAGCATTGTGGATTGGCGAGTTTTTAAATAAAATTTGAACAGGGGGATTATTATGACGATTTGAGAAGGTAACACATTGACTCTTTTGTACTGAAAGTTCAAGACCATTTAAAGTAAGCCATGTGCAAAGGGCATCCATGGCTTCATTAAGATATTTGACGGCGGATGGAATGATTTTGGATGATAAGAAGAAAGCTATGTCATCTGCGAACTCAACGACTTTTACTTGAGGGGGAATGGTGACATGCATATCGTGTGTGTATATATTATACAGTAAGGGGGATAATACATCGCCTTGGGGTAAACCCTTCCAAATTGACCTACTCTGAGGAGTAACATCTGGTAGCTCAATGAAAATTTTCCTATCGAGAAAAAGATTAATAATAGATTGGACAAACATGAGGGGTAAGCCAAGGCCTAAAAGTTTTTTTTTAAGAATTGGGATGGAAACATTGTCAAAGGCGCCTTCTATGTCTATAAAGACTGCAAGACATACTTCTTTGTTAGAAATGGATAAATTAATATCAGTGCTGATGATGGCAAGGTTATCTTGTGTAGATTTCTTTTTCCTAAATCCAAATTGGGATGGAGAGAGAAGATGATTACTCTCGACGAAAAATTCTAACCGGTTTTTAATTAATTTTTCATAAATTTTACTAAGGGTGGATGAAAGAGCAATTGGCCTATAGTTGGATCCAGAATTGGGTGATTTGTTTAATTTTAGAATTGGGATGATTATTTGAGAACTCCAGTCATCAGGTATTATGCCAGTCTGGAAGATTTTATTTAAGATGCTTAAAAAGTGATTTAGAACATTATCATTACTATTTTTGATAATGCTATAAGGTATACCATCTCTGCCTGGAGATGAGTCCTTGACTGTTGATAAACAATTTTTTAATTCAATTAAAGTGAATGGAGAGTCAAGCCAATGATCAGACATAGGAGTGTTGTGGATTGGAGTTATTTCATCTAAGTTAGGTACAGAAGGGGGGGCAATTTTGTCCAAGAACTCGTCCATCCATTTAGAATGAGAAGCTCGAGGAGATGTTGGACTGAAGGAGGATCGAAATCTTCGAATCATAGACCAAACTTCCGAAATTGGAGTGTTCGGAGATACTGAACTGCAGAAGTTGTACCACCCGGATTTTTTTTTTGACCTCAATACCCTTTTGGCATTCGCTTCGGCATTTTTGTATATGAGATAGTTCTCCATAGTCATATTGTGACGATAGGAAAGAGATTTAGCTTTCCGAATTCTCACTACTTTGGAACATTCCTCATCCCACCAGGGAGTTGGAGGGAGTTTTTTGAGAGATTTGGTTTTAGGGGGAGGATTTGATTTATTGATTGCAGTTACGAGCATTGATTTGAAGTTATCGTAGTCATCTTTGACAGATAATGTATCGGTATAGGATAAATTTTGTATAAACTTATCCATATGTGAGTTAAATTCGTCCCATTTGGTGTGTTTTGTTTTAATCTTTGTCGAAATATGGGACTTGTCTGAATGGAAAGAAGTTTGATAAGTGATGGTGATCGGGAAATGATCACTGGAGCAAGGGTCGGGGGACACCACCCACGAGGAGAGAGGTGCCAGATTAATAGAGCATATGGAGAGATCCACTGCACTGGGGTTTGTGTTGGGGCGAGAGATTCTAGTAGGAGATCCGTCATTCAAAAGAAAAAGGTTGGATTCATCTAGGAAATCCATCACACTTCGACCGTCTCGATCACAGAAAGCAGAACCCCAGACGGGAGAATGGGCATTAAAATCACCCAATAAAAAGAAAGGAGGGCTTAGTTGACGGACAATTTGCAACCACGCTTGTTTATTGAAGTGCGATGTTGGGGGAAGATAGATAGAAACAAAGGAAGTGTCCTTTATTTTAGCTGCAACCATTTGAAAGTCAGCATTGGGGGGTTTGATATTATTTATTGGGAAAAACGGAAGGGATTTTTTAATAAAAAGGGCAGCACCTCCGCCCGTACCTTCCGGGCGATCATCGCGGAGACAGGAGTACCCTCCCACATTAAAGTGGGTGGATGGAGTAAACCATGTCTCCGAGACAGCAGCCACAGAAACAAGGTTTGAATTTAATAGGTTAAGAAGGTTTGATTTGTTAGAAATAGCACTGCGGCTATTCCACTGAAGAATTCTGACATCTTGAAGAGCCATTTTGAATAAATGATTTTAATGTGGAAATAACAGAAGCAGCGTTGGACGGTAGATTAGTTTGAGAAGAAATTAGGTCAATTAGAAGCATAATAAGAGTTTGAATAAATGAAGAATTATCTTGGGAGAGTTGTTCAGAAAGCTTTTGATAGTTTGTTGAGGATGAATTATAATTGTTTGCGCACCCATTTGTGGCGTGTGAAAGAGGAGAACCATTGGGATTTAAGAGAAGTGAGTTGTGTTGTTGCTGATCGTATCCACGAGCCTGTTTAGAGATAGGGTTTTTGTATGTGAATTTTGTTGAACGGGAAGATGTTGAGGAGGAGGCGAGAGGGTTGGATGAAGAGTTACTGGATAAAACCTCGGAAAATGATTTTTTGACAGGCGGGAATAATTTAGAAGCCTGCAGAAAAGACAAGTTCTCAGAGGCCATAGAAATTTTTATATTTTTTTGGCGAGATTGTTCGGGGCAAGAAGAGTTAATGGCGGAATGAGCGCCTAAGCAGTTAAAACATTTAGGTGAAGAGAGAGAAGAACATTGGTCAGCCGAGTGGTTTTCTCCACATTTGAAACATCTGGGAGGGGATCTGCATGCAGCTTTGGTATGACCAAAACGGCAGCAGTTGTAACATTGAGTGGTGGGATAAGTGTACATTTCAACTGGTAAGGAGTTGAAAAATAAATAAATATGGGAGGGAAGAGATTGTCCTTCGAATGTGATGACGACAGATTGGGAGGGCTTCCAGGAAACGATGCCCTCAGAGGTGTCCTTATAATTTAGCCTCCTGGCTTTTATGGGATTGCCGATATGTTGGGGGGTTGAAAGTGAGGACAGGATTTCTGGAATGGACAGATCGGTCGAGATACCCCTGACCAGGCCCATTCGAGTGACATTGAAAGTTGGGATGTACGCCTTGAATTTAGAATTTGATGAAATAAATATATTTTTGATAAAGTTGTTGGCGGCTGAACCTGACAGGAATTCAACAGAGATTCGGAAGCGACCCTCGGCTTTAATACCTCCAGGTTTAATCGAAAGGTTCTTGTTATTTGAAAGAAATTTACCAAATTCAAGAGGATGGATGGTTTTACCTTGTTCAGTTTTTTGCGCATATACAATGTAGGGGCCACGGGAATGAGTAGAGTAAAAGATTGTTGGAGGAGGTTGAGGAAGAGCTGGAGGGGACTGAGAAGACAAAGGCGAATCATGTTTTTTTGGGGAAAGGGGACTAAATTTTCTTTTTTTAATTGAGGTTAGGATGACAGATTCATTGTCTGAAATGTTTGAATGTTCTGAAAAGTCTATTTTATCTGAAATGTCTCCATCTGGAAGGTCAGGAGGGGGATCTGGGGGCTTTGTAAGGGGTACAGGAGGGAAATCCTCCTCCATTGTTCAAAAAATTACAGCTAATATAAAAAGTGACAGAAGTAAAAAAATTATATAAATATCTGAAAATGAGCAGCAAGAAGTGACTCCTGGAAGATCAGGGGGGAGAAGATTCCAACACACTAAACTTTTTACAGCCAAAACACAATAAAAAGATTGGTTTAAGAATATTTTTTGAAAGAGCAAAACAAAAGAACTGATGACAGCCAAATGTTATTGTTGCGAGTCCCAAAGTAGAGGTTGTGAGACTAAAAATAAAAATAGAAAGAAACCAAAACGAGTGTGTTAGTTGGTTCACAACAGTGTTCTTAGGAATAGGAAACTGGAAAACAAAGAATATATAACAAAAAAAATTATGAAAAATAATAAACAAGTATCTCGATAAAACGTCGTCCACGCATAGCTTAGTGAAATCTAAAATAAACAACGTGAAAAGAAATAAAATAAGCAAAAAAAGATAAGTCACACAAAAATAAAAGAAATAGAAACAAAATTATACAATAGAATAAGATAATGAGATGATATAAAAAAATATGAAGATATAAAGCATAAAACATAAAATTCTAGCAATAGATTTTATAAAGTAATAAGGATGTCCGTGGATTCAGGAGCAGATACACCTGGCACCTACATGATTTTACAGCTAGTCAGCGACTCTAAGATCAGGCCATCTCTCCACCCAGACTTTCGTAAATTTCCTCAAGCACTCAAAGTTCACCTTATTCGAACTGAGATCCGCGTTCCAAGCTGGTCTCGTAGTAACTTGCAAGCCATCGAGCATTTCTTCTCGGGCATCCTTCAAAATCTCGCAGTGCCACAGAATGTGCTCAGCTCTTTGATCAGCATTACCGCAAGCGCAGTTAGAATGGTTTGATAGAGCGAGACTATAAAGTCTCCCTCTGAACTCCCCAAGACCGAATAGAAGTTGGGTTACATGATGGTCCCTAGTGATGTACGCCCCTTCCATTCTAAGTTTAATTGACAGGAAGAAGGAAAAAGTCCATCTTCCCGTATTTGACCTATCCCAACGTTCCTGCCATTCTCTCAAAGTTCTTTCTCGCATCCCTCTCTTTGGCACGCCGACATTGATAGACCCACCACTTACCCGCTCTGGTATAGGTAACAGATGGTTACTTATTATGGTTGCTAGGACTCTAATTTTTTGTATAAAAACGATTCTAAATTTAATAAACGATACTATACCTCTACCATACGTTGTTAGGTAGCAGTATCCAAGTGCTACTATGTCAAACGTTAGATACCAATCATGGTAGACAGTAGATCCACAGACGGAGGTGCTACAGCGCGGATCGCCCGGCAGTCCTGCTGAAAGTTAGTCGGTGATCAGGCAGGTCGGATACGAGGTTCGGATACCGCGCCCCTAGACCGACATCCCGGTGGTGCCTCGACGATCAGTAAGTGGGAGATGGGGGCGTATACGCCCGAAAACCCTGAGGAAGTGAGCGTTGGGTTGCCGGAGTCCCCTAGCTCGCACGGACGTCCCTCTGACCTGCAACCTTCCCCAGGGGTGGCACGGGCGGTCCGAGAGGCATCACTCCGGGATCGCTTCACAGGCTCACGTAGCGGAGACGAGGTCATACCCCCCCCCCATAATATGGGGAAATGGGACATAACAATACGGAGTTCAGTTCTGTCTCTAGGACACTCGCTCAGCATTACATGGATCTAGAATTGTTAAACGAAATAAAATAAAAATATATATAAATATAATTTGCAGGTGAAGATGCTCCACTGGTTAAGTAACGGATAAAAACAGAGAGTAGGCGATATGTTCAATATCTTCAAGATGGCAACCATCTACAGGTACATAACAATAATTTGGGAGGAAACGATCAATGTCCGCTTAGCAATGTGGTTGTAACAACAACAGGAAAGTGGTTTTTCGCAATTGCATATCCCAGGAAAAGCTGTTGTTCAGATCGGACGATAGTGGTATGAAAGCTAATAACCTCTGCGATAAGACGGTTTCCTGTTGACATTATAGAAATGAAAGGAGTAAAAAAACCATCATGAGTGAATGGTTAATAAATGGTTAAATAATTATGGAGCAGTAAGTACATAGAAGTGGCACGCCGACAGTTGATCCGGTGGACTGTTGATCACTCCGACATTTGATCCACTAGAGATTATTTTTTCATGTAAATATGCTATGAGGATATATGGCCGTACAACCAAAGTTGATATTCTCATATCTGAAGGTATCCTGAGTGAAAATCAAAAGTTGTAAAAATATTTTTATTGACAATAATTTCGACTCTCCGAAGGAGCATACGGTAATAACAAAATACGATACACTTATACCTATTCAGATCTAGTCACCAAGCAAGGCTAGAGCCTAAGTATTTTTCCTAAGCCAACTGCATTTTTTTTTCGTCTTCGTACGGCCGAATATTCTCTTTGCACACTTACTTGAAAATATATTTTAGGGGATCAACTGTCGGAGTAATCAACTGTCCGCCGGATAAATTGTCGGGGGATCAACTGTCGGGGGGATCAACTATCGGGGGGATCACCTGTCAACGGGCCAAGATCAATTGTCGGGTCACCGATAAAATTATTGAACAGGGAAAGTCATTGAAGAGGGTTATGCAACGACATGAGTAGAATTTTAATAACCACCTAGATAACGGTTAACGGATAAGGTTTACATACAGTTTTTCAAATAAGAGTAGAAAACTTAGGAGGGCGGCACTGTTATTCAAATGGCAATACTAAAAATATAACTCCTAGTGGAAATGTAAAGCTGTGTAACCAACATTTTTGTAAAAAATTAAAAAGTGATAAAAATATTTTTTCATTTCAATATAGATACCCACTGATCTCAAAGTTAGAATTGCATATTATGCCTTCGCAATTTTGTGTTAACATAATGAAGAATAACGATATTGTAATAAAATATAAAGCACAGTTTGGAAATTTCTCAGATTTTTTTATATTCTAGTATTATATATATAAGTACCTAACCACGATCTACGGCCCGGGCAATGGCCATTTTTACATCTGGATATTTTTAACTCATTCAGATCTAAAAGTAGTGTAACTAAACTCACCTTTAGTAATTTTTCCTTTAAATTGAAATTTATTTTAAATTAAATGAAAGCAAATCGCTTTGTAAAACACCATTTCATCAAATTTGTCACTAAGTAGATACCTTGACAGCTAACAGTGCTTCTTCGATTTTAATTTGTTTCTTTAAGAGGAATATAAACGCTAGAAATATTTCGAATCTCATGCCTGCAAAATTTTAAAATCGAGCGTCTTTTTGCACGAGGCTGGTAAGCGAAAAAATGGTTTTTATTTATTTTGTGCATAATTTTATAAGAACGAAAAAAATTTAGAACATGGAAAACCTCAAAAATGGTCTTAGCCATAAAGAGGTATTTTTTAAAAATTGTTTCTTGTATTACTTCATAGTTAAGTCATGAAAAACATTTTTTTTGGTGGTTTACGCTTATATTTTTTGTTACGTAAATAATAATTTTATTGTAATTCCAATACATAGAAAAGCTAGTAAAAGCTTCGATTTATCCATAGCATATTTTTTTATGTTTATACTGTAAGCCGATTCGTCGTAAAGATCAATCAAAATAGTATCTAAATAGGATTTCACCTTTGATTATATAAATGTCGATTTCACGTATATATTCATCTTAAGCACAAAAAATGTTTTTTTAAAAGTGATTTATAATGTTCCATATTTTCAGTGTCTTTGCGCTTTAATAGTATATTAAAATATAAGTGGATAAACAGGTCTTTAAAACACGCGCGATTTTTCGAGCACGACGGCGTAGCCGAGTGCTCGAAATAAAGCAAGTGTTTTAAAGACCAGTTATCCACGAATACTTTACGCTATTTTTTTTTATTGGTACACTTTAAAAACATAAATATTGATATTATTATTAAAAATTTGGAAATAAGAACTATTAATGAATTCGTGATGTGACATCACAATATCTTGTTGTCATGGAAATGAAAAACACAAACATTAATTTGCAATCTGTCACATAAGATTAATAGTTGACATCACAGTTTTTACTAGTTATTGTGTGTTGTAAAATGAGTTCTAACATTGATAATTTAAATACCAAAGCAGAATCGCGGTTAATACCTGAAAAATCCAAAGACGTTTATAAAAAAGAATATGAAAGGTTCATAACATCGTTGGAGGAGCAAAACGTAGTAGATGTAGATGAACGAGTTGTGCTTGCTTACCTTCAGAAAATGTCGGAACAGTACAAAGCATCGACTATGTGGGCCATACATTCGAAATTGCAATGTCTGTTGAGGATAAATAAAGGGGTTGATTTAAAATCATTTGTGAAAGTGCATGCATTCATGAAGGCAATTAGCAAGGATGACGTTGCTAAGAAGGCGTATGTATTCAAAGAAGATGATTTGCGGAAGTTTTTCACGGAAGCACCGGACATTACGTACTTATTTTAGACGTTTTTGTATTTGACGTTTAAAATATTCCTGTCAGATTTATAGTTAAAAGTTGACATTTAGACTTCACATTTTGTTGATTTGTTGATGTTGCCATGGTAACTTTAAAAAACGCGCGTTCCATAAAGTGCGATTTAAACACGCTATAGCGTACTTTAAATGAGTAAAAAAGGGCACCAATAAAAAAAAGTATTTTTGGATTACTGGTGCCATAATACTAAAAAAGTAAGCGAAAATGTTCAATCCTAGATACGAGTACATGATTTTCAATATGTTTTTTTTTCGGTTTTAAGCACTATTTGATGTTGCTCTTCTTCTGTGTTTTGTGTGAGGTGGTTTTTGAAGTTATCGAAAATTGTTTGAAAAGAATCTCTGCAGTTTTCATATTGGTTATGAAAAACATGACGAGTATCGCATCCCCAGCCATATCGTAGTGCTGGGAAAACGAAATGATCACACAAATAATCCAATATATCAGTTGTATTATGATACAGATAGTGCTGATCACATTCTACAAATAGTGCTGGTAACAATTCCAACCAAATATCCACATAGGTATCGCCAGGAATTTGTAAAAGTCGCAGTAGTTGACAGTCATTTTTTAGTCAGGACGTTCTCTAGGAGTTATAACGAAAAACTGCAGCTAGTAGAGGAGTTTCCAGGCTTTTATACCCCAGTGGAAGAATTCAGTAGATAATAATAGTCCTAATATCCCTCAATATCTACGTTTTTTTTATTCGCGGTTTAACACATTCGTAAAAAATTATGGAGAAAGTCGTGGTGGAATAAAAGATAATATCTTTCTCTCACCGGTTAAACAGTAACCACAGAACTAAAGCGGTCTTCGAAAAGCTAATGATAACAAAATTAAATATAAGTTTGTAAATCTTAAGACTTCTCGAGGACGCTTCTTTTCATCACGCAATATAAGAGATACTCCCATCGAAAGATTACTGAAATTAATCAACGTATATTTGGATGCCGATTTGATAACGGTTGTTAGATCCTTGTAGAGAAGAGCCAAAAGACGTTGAAAAAATATATTTATTTCCAGTGCTGTCAAAAAAAAAATTAAAAATCTTGGAAAACTCTTTTACGCGTTTCACTAAAATTTCATATAATTTCACGTCGTTTAAATACTTGACTTTCAAATGAATTTTAAAGTTTTCCACGAATTTTGTTTAATCTCAAAAGTAATAAAAACTTGAGATCTTCGGATTATCCCATTGTTAAAAATCCGCGATTTCATTCCGACTTCTATTATAGAATTCTTATAACATTTTTTTCACTAATTAAGTAACACAAAAGATTCCTGACATTTAACAGACCCTTTAATGTTTTTTGGAATCATTTGGAGAACAGTCCGTTAAAAAAAAATTACGAAGCGATTTTAAAAAAATGTATACTTCAATTTTTATGGCACATCTTTTACACCCGCGCTATCGTATGGAACTAAAAGTTAAAATCCATGATTTCACACTGACTTCTATTAATCTTGTTATGCGCGATTTGTAATTCGCGTCACAACTTAAATAAGTAAGTAAGTAATTCTGTATTGCGCATTTGCGACATTTTCCCGTTCATGAAAAGGCACCATTCTGAAGAGCTAGTTTGTGAGTTTGATTGTATGTTTGCAAACCATTTATTTATTTTAATATTCCTCCATTATCCTTTGCAACGATATGGGCCTGGCCATACTATTTATTGGCCGTCACGCCGTTTACAAAAGAAAATATGTTTTTACTTTGCCGATGCATATCGCACTCAAGAGTTTAAGTGAGACACAAATAATTGACAATAATTAAAGGGATCCTTGTTTGTTATTACTGCGAAGTTTTACAAGCCAAGATATCATTGTTTTTATAATATCAGTTTAAAGGGGATAGACAAAGGGGATAATTTCGTATTTACAAATAAATGTGTCTTTATTTCAAGGTGGTAGCAAAATTACTGCTTCAGTATTTCTGCTCGGAGACAGTGGAACATGACAGACTAGATTCCCCTAGTTTTATTTTATTTGAAAGCTGGTGCTTCCCGTGTGGTCCCATTTCAATTTGGTCCAGTTCTGACAATGGCATCCATGAGAAAACCGTACAAGTCTTAAATTTGCATTAAGTATGTGTGCGACAAATGGGCGAATAACTCGATATCACGCCAACCGATTTCGATGATTCTCTTTTTATTGGAAAGGATGTACTTCAAGGGTAGTTTCATGAGAGTTTGGTTAGGTTCTGATTATGATTATATTAATATAACGGAACTCTTCAATTCTTAGGAGCAAATTAACGATACTCAGCCGAATCTTTCATAGGCTTTGAGTCACCTACCGTTACGTCGTTATGGTCAAGTAATGTCTGTCTCATATGAGCAGCACGTTTAGTAGGTCTACCTAAATTCACACAAATTAGTTACAAAAAATTTAACAGAACAAAAAAACGACTTCAAAAAATGAACTAAAAAGTAAAAAATAATTTCGTATTCTTCTACAACTTAATAATCAACTTACTTTTTCTACTCATCAATATGTAGGTACGATTGTTGCTTGATTACTCCCCCATGTCTTTAGCAATATATTATCAAAATGTCAGAGGTCTTCGAACCAAAACAACAACGATTCTTCAAAATACCTATTCAAACGATTACGATTTAATCACCCTGACAGAATCATGGCTCACTAAAGACTTCAGAGACGACGAACTATTTGACCCTCGGTACTATGTATATCGTAGGGACCGCGACTACGCTTCCACTGGTAAACGTCTTGGCGGTGGTGTAGTGTTAGCTATTAAACAGGAGCTGATCAGCGTCGCCCGACCTGAATGGACTTCTTGTGTTGAAGACATTTGGGTCACCATTCGCACTAAAAGTACACACCACAGATCGGTCCATATATGCTGCGTATACATCCCCGGAGGGACTCAATCGAAAATTTAATCGAAAATTTCCTGAACATGCTATCAGATATAGTATCAAATAACCCCATGGATTCTTTTATAATCTTAGGCAACTTTAATCTTCCCGAAATATCATGGACCCAAACTACGTCATCTGCCCACTATGCAACTAATAATTACTCTACTCACGTTAGTAATCATTTCGTAAACTGTATGCATTTTCTGGATCTCTCTCAATACAACGGTGAACTAAACTCAAGCGGCCATATTCTAGATCTAATTCTATCAAATATATTAATCTCCGTCGCATCTAATGACGACCCGCTAGTTCCCGAGGATGCACATCATAAACCTGTGTCCATTAGTGTGCCATTTCAGGAAACCCTTTCATTGACAAGTGCGAAAAGGAAAGTTTTTCTATATAATAGCGGAGACTACGAATCAATCTCGCCCTAGAACAAGCTGACTGGGCATCCATTTTCTCTACCTCCCAAATAGAACCAGCGCTTGATGCTCTCTATACATTTTTGAAATTTCTCATAAACCTTCACATTCCTCATAAATTTTCGTGGAATTTGAAATATCCTCGTTACCTAATTAAAATCGAAAATAATATATCCTCAAACCCGAAAAACTTCTGGAGCCACGTCAAATCCTCTAACAAATCCCAAGGTGTTCCAAAATGTATGTATCTTGGAGAGCTGAGAGCCGATAATGGAACAGCCATTACAAATTTATTCTCAGAATATTTCAGTTCGGTTTTCAGTAAACCCTCCGATCCACCTACCCATAATCCAACTAACGTCGGAAACCATACATCCAATATAAGCAATATTGAGGTGACGCGAGAAATCGTCTTTAAATACCTTAAGGAAATTGATACTTGCAAAGGTGCTGGTCCTGACGAAATACCTTCAATCCTTATTAAACGATGTGCAAACAATCTAGCCTTACCCCTCTCTTTGATTTTCAATCGATCTCTTACCGAATGCACTGTCCCAGTTATATGGAAATCCGCGTTTGTATCTCCCATCTTCAAGAATGGTAAAAAAACTGATGTCAAAAACTACAGGCCAATCTCCAAACTTTGCATATTCAACTTTTTTTTTTTTTTTTTACATTAACTCCACACAGGAGGCCCTGAGGAAAATAATTTCCCTCAGGGCCTATGTCATCTGGGATGCTGTGTGGAGGGTATTTTTGAGGAGAGGAAGGAATGAACATTGGTCTTGAAGAGACCCATGTTGTAGGAAGGAGGAAACACAGAGGCCGGCAAATCATTCCACAGCCGAGCTGTTGAACATAAGAACGAGTCGAAGAAACGACCCGTTCTCATGTGACTAATGTCAACTGTGTACAAATGTTGGGCACGCGTTTGGCGTGTTTCCCGACTATGCACCGGTGCCGAAGGGATCAATGATGCTAGTTCCTCGGAGCATCTTCCATTAAACCAACTAAATTTTTTTGAAAAAATAATCTATGATCAATTATATGCTGCTCTTAAACCTAGCCTGAATATGAACCAGCACGGTTTCATTAGTGGTAAATCAACAAGCACAAATCTTTTAACTTTCACAGAGTACCTCCAGGATAATTTGGATAACCGAATATAAGTGGACACTATCTATACCGACTTTAGTAAGGCGTTTGACAGGGTCGATCACTCAATCTTGTTAAACAACTCTTAGAGATTGGTATTCACGGCAATCTTTATCGTTGGCTCTCTTCTTATATCTCCAACCGTAGCCAAATAGTAGTGGTTGCTGGATTTAAATCAGATTCTGTTGCTGTTACATCAGGAGTTCCTCAAGGCAGCCTGTTGGGACCATTATTATTTAACATCTATATCAATGATATCGGTAACTGTTTTCTAAACTCCCAAACTATCCTGTATGCAGATGACATGAAAATATTTTCACCTATAAACTCAATCGAGGACTGTCAGAAGCTGCAAGATGATTTGCTACGTTTGAGCACGTATTGTAATGCCCATTGTCTGGAAATAAATATTTCTAAATGCTTCATCGTGCGCTTTACTAGAAATAAAAACGTATTAATCCATGAATACTCAATTAATCACGTACCGTTGTCTATCAAATTCGAAAGTAAGGACCTTGGGGTTATACTTGATAGTAAACTGAATTTCAATAAACATATCGACCATATAGTCACTAACGCATCTTCTATGCTTGGTTTCATAATCCGCTCCTGTAAACAATTTAAAGACCTTACTACTTTCAAAACACTGTATTTCTCATATGTTCGTAGTATCCTTGAATACGCATCTCAGGTGTGAAACCCAGGCTACGCAGTGCACAAAAATAGAATTGAAAGCGTTCAAAATAGATTTTAAGGTACCTCAATTTCCGCTCTTTTCGATCTCATGTTAGTAATGAAGACTCTGCAAAGTTCTTCAAAATACAAACGTTAACTTGTCTAAGAAATATAGCAGATTCGCTAATGTTATTTAAAATTACACATAACTTAATCGATTGTCCTGATCTTCTTCAACGCCTATCATTCCATGTTCCAAATCGCAACAGCAGGCAGTCGCTTACCTTTAATCTCCCTATTTGCAAGACCAACTCCAAACAGAACTCATTTATCTACAGATCCACACACTCATTTAACTTAAATTATTACCACATTGACATTTTTAACTCAACTTTACGTGACATGAAACGAAAACTCACCAAGCAACATGACTCAAACTAGAAAGTTCAATCCCTACATATGTTCCCGTCCTTTGCCTCTTAATCCTATTCTTATGTTCCCCCCCCCCCCCCCCCCCCTTTTTATATTTTGTAACTAAAAAATGAAACTACGAAAATACCCTTACAATGTTACACTTTATTATTTATCATTAACTATCATCAGTGGAAAGTTCATAATTGGCATAATTAACATTCTTATTAGTAATCTTTGATTTGCTGTCAACTTTCTCTAAAATAAATAAAAAAAATATATATATATTTTTTTTTTTTCATCCAAATGAGAATATATTAAATCTGTCAAACAAGAGGTTAAAATTTTGTATATTGTCGGTAAACATGTAATGGGTCTATACTGAGAGGGATTATTAATATTTTCACTTTTAGGCAACATAAAAGTAATGCCCTTAGTAAGAAAATTATTATTTTTAACGCACCAGATTTAAATGTCCGGGTTAAATTTTCCCCACAGGAAAAACTAAACCCTTCCACACAATTTTTTTTTTTCCACAGGGGTAGGGGGCCATCCATAAATTACGTCACACCTTAAGGGGGGGGGGTCAAATTTGCAAAATATGTGACTTCAACGGGGGTCTCACAATGGTGACGATGTGTGACAGGAACGGGGGGGCCAAAATCATGAAATTCGTGTGACGTAATTTATGGATGGCCCCTAGGCAGAGACGATGGACCGCCCACCTATTCCATTTCAGTAGCCGCCGCAACCGAACCGGTAGAGGTTTTGTAGGGAAACACGCCAACGCGCGCCCAACATTTCTACACGGTTGACATCTATCACATGAGAACTGGTCGTTTTTACGAATCGTTCTTGTTTTCAACGGCTCGGCTGTGGAACGATTTTCCAGCCGCTGTGTTTCCACCCTCCTACAACACGGGTCCCATATTCACTCCTTCCTCTTCTCTAAAAGATCCTCGACAAAGCATCTCTAAGATGACATAGGCCCTGTGGAAAATTATTTTACTCAGGGCTTTCTGTGTAGAGATAATGTAAAATATATATAAATTAAAGCGTACGCGGGAGTGCGTACAATAAATCACTAAAGTTTCATCGCTATCGGAAGAATAGTATAGGAATGGAGTGAGGTTTGTCTAAGTATTGGCAGCGGATGCATTTGCCCACCTACTCCGGACCAGATCGGGAGAGACTTATTGAGGGGGGCCTTTTGATTCCTCCAGCCGGATTCTCTCGGAACATCACCGTGCGTTGCAGTGGGAGGGATGGATTTATACGTCCGTCACTCCTGGAGACACTGACCCACAGATTCCTACCCACCCCTCATACCCTTTTCCTTCCCAGAAATTCCTCTCCTTCTTTTCCTCAAAATACCCTCCCCAAAGCATCTCCAAGGATGACATAGGCCCTTAAGGGAATAATTTTCCTCAGAGAATCCTGTGTGGAGCTAATGCAAAAAAAGGAATGCAAGCGGGACAAATAAAAAAAAACATTCATTTTCATACCTAAAGATTTCACGTCTTTTTTTTCCAAGTTAAAGTTTTACTACTCATTCACATTCCACCAACCTACAACTAAAACGACTTTTGGACAAAGAAATGTGCAATATTTCTCTATAAAATTATTTATTTTATCTACTTCATCTTGCAATAAAAACCATCAAAGAAATAACCGACTTCAAAAGAAGCATTAAGATATGGATTCTTCTAGATATTACTTTATAATTTTTCTCTCATACTATTTTAACACAGGTACTACTTATAATTCAACACGTTACCATGTATAATGTACCCTTAGAACGGGCTACATTCTTTTCTAAAAAATTGTAAAAAAAAAATTATAAAAATTTCTGGCCTGTTCGGAAGATTGCTTCCGTTGAAGGAGACTAGATTTTCATTTCAATACATTTTAGACGTACCTACTCAGGCATGATTGGGTCTTTGAAACCTTAAATTCATTCTTAACCCAAGAGAAAACACGCTCGAAGTTACCGTTCATTCTTTGCTTCAAAGCCCTCCGAGCCGTTGGAGCTTGTGTGCTCTTTGGGGGCTTGTCAAACGAAAAGTTATAATGGACTGTACTGTCCGCGTAACAATGAATTGGTGCATATGATAAAAGGTCATTTATGTGCAATAAGAAGTCCGAGACAGAACCGATCCCCGTGGGATGCCAGCCTTTTTCGAATGCAAGGAAGAGGTGAAACTATCAGCAACCGTCTGAATCGACCTCTCCCTCAAAACGTCGGCAATCCACGTACACAAAGATGCGGAAAGTCCGTAAGAAGGCAGTTTATTGACAAGTTCTCGCTGTCAAACTTGGTCAAAGGCCTTGGTATAGGGATGGACGATATACATCGATATATTATAAACACTCGCAGCCTTACTAAAAAACCCAGTGAAAAATTTATTCAATTGACAAACGGCCGCGGATGTGAAAACATTATTAATTAAAAAATTGTTCTTGGAAAAAAATACACTTGATTTACACGGCCTGAGGGGGTAGTTTATCTCTGTTTTAGTGATGATGTCTGAATAAAATTTGGAATGTTTTCCAAAGTATTTTGAATGTTCTATATATTTCTTATTTTTGAAGGTGTCGTAAAAACAAATACCATTTATGAAAAATAGATAAAATTACCTTTTAGATTTGTGTAATTGAAATACACTTTAGTTTTTAAAAACTGCCATATATTAAGAATCAAACGAGAAAAAAAATGGATTTTTTTTTTTACCAAAACATATTTGATGAAAGTGTACAGAAATTAAATAAAAAAAACAAAATTTTAAAAATACAAACCTTTTGTATAATGAATTTGGAACGAAACTGTCACCTCACTTTTTCCTCGTGCATACAATAAAAAAATAATAAAAAATTTCAAAGTTTTTTTATTGCCAAAAAACTAACCTAAAAAAATAATACCGACTTTTATAACAGATTTCTTGCAACTCTAAAGACGTTAATTTCATTGACACGTTTAGGAACACATGTATTAGATATTAATATATTTAAAAAACACCACTTTTATGAATTTTCATAAAATAAAATCCTTTATGTAAATTTGAATTTTCATGTTTTACATAAAATACTTATTGACATTTCAATTTTCAAAGTATGATTATTGTTATTATAACTTGACTAAACCTTATTAAAAACCATAAAAACACGGTAAATATATCAATTATGCGAATGTAATAGTGAATTAGTCATATTAATAGATATTACGATAACATTTGTGTAATATTACACACACACCCGCGGAGTGAGTTTTTTTTTGCGGTTTCAACGCGAATGACGAATGCGCAGGCGCCATCACCTAGCGGTTATGTAGGAAAACAAACAATTAAATTATGTACACTATGAAAAATTCCACTGTTGCCAGATTTAAAATATATTTTAAGAAAAAATCTCATTAGTAATGTTATCGTGTTTTAGTGTATGTTTGTTTTATTCAGGTTGCTGCAGCAACACAGGTTATCGGCCGTGCTGTGTTTTTTTTTTAGTAAGGCTGTCGATGTATAGTGCCGATGCTTCGTATTGAACCGACGTATTGTTAATACTTCAACATCGAATATATATCGATGTTTTTTATTCGATACATCGAATACGTAATCTATGAGATGAGTGTCTATGAGTATGACCAACAGTGACTTACGACTGCAGTAACTTTCGTGACGTTTCGTGAATCGGAACGTAATAATCAGTTCAGTCAATATAAAACGCCTACCATTTATCGGTTTGGCTGAAAGGGTTATGTTCCCTTTGCTGCGAAGTCAGTAAAGTCAAACTTAAAAATTAAAACCTTAAATATAAAATAAAATTAATGAAGGGATTATAAATTACAATTCCCAAAGCTGTACAAAATAGCTTTTAAGTATTTAACAATTGTTGGCACATCTGTCCCATCAGAAAGACTCTTTTCACAGGCAGGGCTAGTTATTGACTGAGCAAAGAAACCGATTGAAGGGAAAAAAATTAAGTAAACTTTTGTTTGTACATAGCATTGAAAAAAAAATGGAATTTGTAAACAAAATAAAGCTGTGTTTGCAGCGTGATTGTGAATTTTAATAAATATTTTTCATTGTACTTAACTTACCAAGTTTTCTTTAAGGCCTAAACATGTCTATTGCGAAAAACACTCGAAATGCAACCGATCGATGCATTACATCGGAAAAAATATTTTTTTTATTTTTTTATTTAGTAACTATACATATAATATTTTTTACATTTTTATATGAAACATGTTAGTTAGATGTATATATAAAATATATTCGTAGTCCTCCTCACTAGGAGATCCTGTGCTGAGGGGGACTATGCTTTGGATAAGTTTTTCAGCGACTTCTATGGTTTAACTTCATTGATTGGATAAGGTTTTCCAGAAACTTCTATGATGTTTTAAGTATACTAGTAAGTTCATTTTCCGATAGATTCTTCAGCCAACATTTAATGTCCTTAATGTAGCTATTTTTTATTTTTATTTGTTTGATACTAAGTGGGAGCTTGTTATATAACTTTACTGCTAAAAATGCAGAACTTCTTTGACCAAATGAAGAGTTACACTTTGGTATATTAAGTATGTCTGTTTGTTTGGCTCTGGTTTTATGAGCGTGGGAGGTGTCTGCCTCTGAATCATTTTTGTGGTGATGTACTAGAATGTTTTTGGCATAGATTTTCTGTATGCTTGGAACATCAAACTGTTTAAAAATTTCTGCCGTTGACGTCCTTATGGGGAGCTTTAGAATGGTCTTTATAATGCAATTCTGAGTTATCTTAAGTTGTTTTAAGTGATTAGATGCTGCTGAGCCCCATCCTATTACTCCATATTCCAATCGAGAGTGGCATAAAGCATAATATACTCTCTTTAGATCCCTCATTGACAAGATGTTTCTTAATTAAGCTCTAGCTCTCTCTCATAATGGATTCCAAGCATTGATGGAAACAAAATATAAATTTTATTGGTAGGTAAAATTGTTCCGTATCGATGCTCTCAAAAACTGGACGTACTGTACAGGGCCCGCAGATACTTTAACAGTACACAACTGCTAACCCTGTACAAATCATAAGTGCGCCCCACAGTTGAATTTGGCAGCCACCTCTGGTCGGGAGCTCCAAAATACCTGAAAAATACCCTCGACTCTGTGCAGAAACGGGCTGTCCGTTTGATAGATTCTCCCATCTTAACAGACAGATTGCAATCCTTAGAGCATAGGCGTCGGGTGGGAATGCTATCCTTGTTCTACCAGTATTACAATGGAAGATGCTCCGAGGAATTATCGTCATTGATCCCTCGGCACTGGTGCATATTCGGGAAACACGCCAAACGCGTGCCCAACATTTGTACACGGTTGACATTTGTCACATGAGAACAGCTCGGCTGTGGAATGATTTGCCGGCCTCTGCGTTTCCTCCTTCCTACAACATGGGTCTCTTCAAGACCAATGTTCATTCCCTCCTCTCCTCAAAAAGGCCCTCCACACAACATCCCAGATGACATAGGCCCTGAGGGAAATTATTTTCCTCAAGGCCTCCTGTATAGAGTTAATGTTAAAAAAAAAAAAAATCCATTAAGAGCTAGCTATCTCTCATAATGGATTCCAGGCATCGATGGAAACAAAATATAAATTTAATTGGTAGGTAAAATTATTCTATTTTAAAAACGTATATGACTAAGTACTGTTCTAAATGTTCTGTAGACAAATTATGTCTATGATGCTTAATTTATTTTGGTAAACGGAAAAGAAGCGTTCTACGTCTACTGATGTGACTGGACAGAATTTAAATTTGGGTGCGATTTTTGAACTTATTGTGCCGGGCAAAATTTCTCTTGCCCGTTGATGAAGCTATCAATTTATTACAAGGGTTCAAAACCTGGGTTATTCTTCAGTAAGTTTTTAAACTCAGGAATAGCTTTGGCAACGAGGAATTCATAAGGCGAATTTTCTTCATAACCTGAATGGATTCATTCAACGTCAAGTCTGTGTACTCTGTGAGCAAAACACGTCACATGAATCAAACTGGGATAAAACACTTGAAGGGCTTTGCCCATATATGGGGCAGCATCTGAGAGCAACAAACGTGCAAATAAACAAAAGACTAGACGAAACTCTGAAGAACAGCGCGTGCGACCAACAAACAACAAAATTCGTAATTCACTAAACGAATGAATTTTTTTTTTATTTTTTTATTTTTTTATTTAGTAACTATACATATAATATTTTTTACATTTTTATATGAAACATGTTAGTTAGATGTATATATAAAATATATTCGTAGTCCTCCTCACTAGGAGATCCTGTGCTGAGGGGGACTATGCTTTGGATAAGTTTTTCAGCGACTTCTATGGTTTAACTTCATTGATTGGATAAGGTTTTCCAGAAACTTCTATGATGTTTTAAGTATACTAGTAAGTTCATTTTCCGATAGATTCTTCAGCCAACATTTAATGTCCTTAATGTAGCTATTTTTTATTTTTATTTGTTTGATACTAAGTGGGAGCTTGTTATATAACTTTACTGCTAAAAATGCAGAACTTCTTTGACAAAATGAAGAGTTACACTTTGGTATATTAAGTATGTCTGTTTGTTTGGCTCTGGTTTTATGAGCGTGGGAGGTGTCTGCCTCTGAATCATTTTTGTGGTGATGTACTAGAATGTTTTTGGCATAGATTTTCTGTATGCTTGGAACATCAAACTGTTTAAAAATTTCTGCCGTTGACGTCCTTATGGGGAGCTTTAGAATGGTCTTTATAATGCAATTCTGAGTTATCTTAAGTTGTTTTAAGTGATTAGATGCTGCTGAGCCCCATCCTATTACTCCATATTCCAATCGAGAGTGGCATAAAGCATAATATACTCTCTTTAGATCCCTCATTGACAAGATGTTTCTTAACTTTTTGAAGAAGTAGATGAGTTTTGTTAGCTTTTTTGAGGTAAGATCAATGTGTGAATTCCACTGTAGATTTTCATCAATTTCAATCCCAAGATATTTAATACTTTTGGATTGGGTTATAGACGGGCAGGAACATTGTGGAAAAGTATTTTGACATTCATGTAATTTGAGGGTATGCACATTCATTGGTTGTCCTCTTTTGTTTTTGGAGAAAGTTAGATATTTAGTTTTACTAACATTTAATGTAAGGGAGTTTACTTTTAGCCAGTTTTGAAGTACAGCCAGGCCATGTTCCGCCTCCTTGTAGGTCCTTGTCCAATCTTGTTCGTGGAATATAATAACAGTGTCATCTGCAAAGCTCATTATGTTTCCATTAATGGGAAGATTCATAAGGTCATTTATATATATCAGAAATAGTATAGGTCCTAATACGCTTCCCTGGGGGACCCCGAATTTAATTGGGAGAGATTTGCTCTTTCTTTTACCAATTTGTACAATTTGTTCTCTTCCAGTTAAATAACTTCTAAGTAGGTTTAGAGTTGTTTCGGTTATTCCATTTTTTTTTAGTTTTAAGTACAGTATTTCATGATCAATTGTATCGAAAGCTTTTTGAAGATCAATGAAAACAGCTAAGCATTTTTTGCCTTCATCCAGTTTTCTAATAATTGTATTAGTTACATTAGCTATAGCGTCACCAGTACCCAGGTTTTTTCTAAAACCATACTGCGTAGGTGATAATATTTTATTGGTATCCAAAAATGTAAGAACTTGTTTTTTTATTCCTTTTTCCAATATTTTCGACAGAGGAGTTAAAATACTAATTGGTCGATAATTTGAAATATCATTTTTGGGACCATTTTTATATAATGGTATGATCGTAGCAATTTTAAGACAAGCGGGAAAAACACCTTTAGATAATGATAGATTTACAAGGTATGTCAGAGGTTGAATTAACTCATTTTGTAGGTATTTAATTGATTTGCTTGATATCAGTTCATTTCCCGATGAGGTATTTGTGTTTAAGGAGGTTATAATATTTCTTATTTCATCACTTGTTATCTTGACTATATTGAGGCTGTTTTCATGATTTACAGCTTCATTCCTCATAGTTTTTTCGACAGTAGTAGAATTTTGTTTAATTTTATTTGCAAGGTTAGAGCCTATATTGCAAAAGCAGTTGTTTATAAAGTCAAGAAGTTTGTCTGGGTGTTTCGTAAAAGATGTGGGAATCTCATCAATGTTTAATTCTTTAATGTTTTTGTCTTTATGCGAGGCTTTAGTATTTGTAATTTCATTTATGATCTGCCAGAGTTTACGGGAATCATTATTGCATTCATCAATTTTGTTTTTATAGTATGTTTCTTTAGCATAACGAATTACATTTTTACATGTATTACGATATCTTTTGTAGAATCGAAGTGTATGGACATCATAAGGGTTGATTTTTACTTTTCTGTGCAGTTCATCTCTTTTTCTGATCGAGTTTATAATATTCTGACTGATCCATGGTTTAATGTGAATATTTTTATGAGATACCTTTTTATCTGTGGTTTTGGTGTTAGATAGAATACTGTGCTGTATAATTTCTACAAAATAACTCCAAGCAGTATCAGTATCATCTTTTTCCAGGAGGGCGGTCCAGTCATTCATTGTTAACTCCCTTTTGACATTTTCCCAATTTGTTTCAGACTTCGTTAGGAGTGATTTCGTATTTAGGTTTACATAAGAGTTATTTTTTGTTATAGATAGAATTATTGTGTAATGGTCTGTCAGTGTGGTAGTATAAATAATGGCTTGAGTTTTTTTATTAGTTTTACTAAAGATATGATCAATGCAAGTTTTGCTATCATTAAATACACGTGTAGGTTCCTCAATTAGGCTTTCATATCCATGGTATGCAAGTGTCTGCATGTAATCATATTTTTTTGGGTGGCCATTTTCAAGGATATCAATATTTATATCACCGATAATAAATACATCTTTAGTGTTTTTTAGTAAACTCAGTTCAAATGATAAGGAGTTTAGAAATGGCTCCAGATTTTTTGTAGATGGAGATCTGTAGACGGAGATATCGATGTATATTTTAAATGGAAATGTCCAGTGTAAATATTTTCCACCGAAACGTTCCAGACACCGCCCCAAACATGCGTCACATACGCGAGAATATCACTGGTTCCGCCATAATCCGTATTCCACAGGAACCAGTGATCTTCTCGATAATAATTTTGTTCTTCTCGAGGTATGTGAGTAGTTTCTCGTTGATCATACTCCCATCACCTTGGATAGAACTGATGTGATCGATAAATGGCCGGGTTGGACCGGTCACCCTTCTTTGGAATAGTAAGAATGACAGCTAATTTCCAACCAGAAGGTACAGAGCCAGACATCGGGGACATTTTAAAGAGCTTCGTCAAAATTGGAGCTATTTCTGCAGCGCACCTCTGCAATACCAGGGCAGGTATTATGTCAGGACCGCTAGCTTTATTAACATCAATCCCTTGTAAGACTTGGAGTACATCAAATGAAGATCTGAATAACAAGGGGCTTGTTATTCAGATAATGTTTATAATATTAGCATTCTGTTTATTAGCAGGTGTCTAAAATTTGCTTTCTGTTGTGTGATTGATGCGGTTGATTTATGTGTAACTCTCGTTCAGAAAAAAAAATCGGTTGGATTAAGGCAAAGATATTCAAATACAAAAGAGATGTGCTATGGTGTCCGCGCAACTGTCGCGCAGACTACGCCCTAATTAGAGTAGTTTGCATACAAAAAGCATTTGTTCATTTCGGTGATTTTTTGAATATGTGTATTAGTATTGGTTAACAATATAGTTTGAATACGGAAAGAATTCGTTCATTTAGTTTAACGTTCGTTTGGTTTATTCGTTAATTATTCGTTCATTTAGTTTATTTGTTAATTGGTAAACAATATCGGCGACACCCGGAAGCGCAGTCCTACCTACTAAAAACTGCAGATAGCACATCTACTTATATTTCAATATCTTTGGATTAAGGTAATCCTAGGTGTTGAATAAAAATAACAAAAAACATCATAATACGCATAAGGTTAATTTTAATATTTAAGTAAATTGTATGTAAAAAAGTATTTTATAAGTCAATAAAAAATATTTTTACTATCCATAAATTAAATTTAGAAAAAAATATTTGTATTAGTTTAAGCTCATGTGGTTACTAAAATTAACAAATACCTACACTAATTTAACAATAGATTTTTTTTCTAAATTAAGTTGTTTACAAATGATAAAAGGAACCATTATTGCTTTCAATTTAACATACTGAAGTTTATTCACTTCATCGTAATATTTTATTTTTAAAATAATATTACTTATACATCCCCAATCAAATAATAATGAAACAGACAAAGACAGAGAAATAAAAGGTAGCGTCGCGACTGAGTCGCGAACTCAGAACCTCTTGTCTTGCAGGGACTGACATCTCTCCCGATTGGGCTAATGGGAAATACTTCAATTCCGTAATTTCTATCAACATCTTTACCGATTTTTATTTATAAAGGTATATATATATATATATATATGTGTTCACTCATAATAATTTTGTAATATTGGATTAGGTTAGTCTCTAAAATAAGTCTCATCCGCGACCATACTTTTTTTATTTTCTGTCTCTTCGTCTGTTTCATATTACAGGAGCTAAATATAAATATGTGCAAAATGTGAGTGTAAATTACATAAATCGTGAAATAATAAAACGATTTTTGGGTTTCTTTTGTTCAGTGTCGAAAGGGTAAATCAAGTCACAGATCAAAGTGCCAGGAGTACTGATGTCTGGTTTACGGCACTATTTTACTTCCTTCAGTACTGCGTAGTAGGAGTAGGCCGATTGGAATACCTGAAAAAGAGATAAGTATCAATTAATTTATCGTCCCTACTGCTCCTAACCATCGGGGGTTCCACGACAGTTGATCCCCCGACAGTTGCCCCCCGGCATACTTGTATCAATTTACTTTCGGTTTGGGAAATATGTAACATACGTAATTACAGAATATATCTGGTGCATGCCTAAGTGTCCCGAAGGGGTGTGCAGAGACGGTGTTTTATTTATTTATAACACCCTTTTCGGGGTTTTTACTTACAAATAATAAGAAATATAGAATATTTATTGTAACTTAATAACTTCCTCAGTAACAATATTTTATATTTGTTAATAGATAAATTGAAGATGTCGACTGACTTGGTATAATTAGTATATAATAATATAATATAGAATATTTATTGTAACTTAATAACTTCCTCAGTAATAATATTTTATATTTCTTAATAGATAAATTGAAGATGTCGACTGACTTGGTATAATTGTTTCCCTCCATTAGTATTTTGGGCAAAGAGGAATACATATGGTAGTTAGTCCCATTAATTCTGCACTGAAATAAATCCTGACTTCTTGTATTACATAGTGGAATCCGAAGTTTATCAATTCAAGCAACCATTTAGAATTTTGTATAGAAATATCAAGTCAGTGAAAATTCTTCTGTTTGACAATTTGAGCAAATTCATATCATTTAAAATTGTGTTGTAGTTCAACATAATTGCTGTAATACCCATTTAAAAATTTATAAACCGTAAGAATTTGTTTTGGGTTCTTTCAACAGCTTGTACATATGTATTATAATGTGGGTTCCAGACGAGAGAATTGTACTCAAGTTGACTTCTAACATAGGCAAAATAGGTATAACAGTTTAATACACTTTACAACATAGACAGTTGAATATGATATGGAAAATAAATTATTTCAAGATAGTATTGTTAATTCTCAAATTTAAAATATGAGATTGACTTATGACGGCTTGACGGTAGGGCGCAATGGCGGAATTGGTAAACGCACGTCCCGGATCGAAGAGAGGTTCTGGGTTCGAGTCCCAGTTGCGACCATTATCTTTTTCTGTTTTTCTGTGTCTTGTTCTATTTCATATATTCGTTTAGATTATTATTATTACCTTCTTCTTCAATGATATAAACCATTGATGTGAATAACCTTCAAAAGTTATAAAAAGAGAGTTTTTCTTATAAAAATTGAATAAATATATTTTTCCGTGCCCAAAATTGAACACTTCCTTTGCACAAAATTATTATACTTACCAATGAAAATTTTTTTTCAATCAACTATAGGAAGAAATTAGAAACACAAATGATAAAATCAAATTATTAAACACTGTAAAAAAATATTTTAAAGATAATTTTACAAAAATAAGTTTCCGCCTGATTTAATCTTAAGAATAATTCATACATGATAGCCCGAATTCGATTCGAATAAGCTTTTTTTATTTATTATTAACAACTAATTACAGTATTCTTGGATACGTTATCCTAATAGTTAAGGCGATCAATAGTCCAGGAAAAAATCGAAATCGGAATTAACGCCCTTTATGGGAGGAGTTTAAAAATACTTGCGAAAAAGCTTTTGGATAGGTTGGAAAAGGTATTTGAGAATTTTCTTTTACAGGTTGATTTCATAAAAGCCTATAAAAATATTAATTCCTTTTTTACGCATTGTTTATTGTAATAAAATGGATCTTTAAAATTGATTTCACGAATCTAAGCTACGCGGGATACGATTTTAGATTTTCACGGCTAAAAATTATTTTGTTATTAGTTTTTGGGGTATTATGCCGTGTTGCGCTACCTCCTTCTTTAGCCAACGTTTCGGACAGCGTTGCAGTGTCCATCATCAGGGCAGATGTGGCCACATCTGCCCATCTGCCCTGATGGACAGTGCAGGACAGATGCAGTGTCCATCATCAACGACACTGCAACGCTGTCCGAAACGTTGGCTAAAGAAGGAGGTAGCGCAACACGGCATAATATCCTAAAAACTAATAACAAAATAAGCTACGTGGAGTCGCACGTCCATTTCCCGCTCCGACCGGGGCGTGACTGATACGAAATAGGTGTGCCCAGTGCATGGTTCTTGTGCCCACGCCATAAGGGTCACTTCAAGAATCCATATTCGTAGAGTGCGGGCTGTATTGATTGATTTCAAAAATAACAACGAGAAAATGCATATTTTACTTTATTTTTTGAAGTTCGTGCGTAAATATCAATTTTTTGCGATTATTATAAAAGAAACTGAATTTGCCATATTATACATACAATAAAAACATAACCGAAAAGAGGTTTATAAGTAGGAGAGTTTGCAATTGAAAGCGTTTTTTAGAGACTTAATACTTTATTTTTTTCTAGGCTTATTAAAAGACTTATTAAAAAAATGACCGATATTTTTAAGGGCCAAGATATATGTTCTACAAGCAGTATTTAATTGAAGCATCTATAATACTTCTAAGCGATCAAATTTTCAAAACAAAAACATATGATTTTGCATTATTTAGTATGGCTTCTTCTTAAATAGTTTGACGGTAGTAAAATAGTTGCAATTATATAACATCTAACAACTTACAACTTATTGTTTTCTACTTATGCATTGTAACTTACTTAATATAGCGTATATAATACATGCAAAAGCCCCGAAAAGGGGCGTTAATTAATTAATAAATAATGTATGTAACCTTAGTATTGTTGACGACAGTTAAATATCCATAATGAAACAATATACAATATACACTACACTTCCAACCACAAGCCAATGCTTCCATGGAAAAGTAGTATTGGAATACTTGAACATATACTTAAATAGAGAAATATTTTTTTTTAAATCATTTAAAAACCTATTCTTCTTCTTCTTCTTTCGTATGGGGGGGGGGGGGTCAGAGGGAGACATCTAGGTCTGCGAGCCAGTAGAGGGCCTCAGGCGTTGCCCTGTGGACCTTATCAATCCCGCCGGGGAATTAATGGAGCGGGCATTCGTTGACTACATGTTCGGTGGTCTGCACCGCACCGCATTCAAACATCGCTGACTCTTTAAGGCCCCATCTATGCATCATCTGAGCACAACGGCTATGGGAGCACCTTATCCTATTGATGGCAGTCCAGAGTTTGCGAGGCAATGAGAACCCATGCTGTCTCTCAGATTGCCTCTCAAGCTTCCACCTATCTTCTGGGGTGAGAGGTGTTCGAAGGAGTCTTTCTCCTTCCGTCCAGAAGGGTTTTCGAGACTTTAAGCGGCGTTCCGGGTGAACTAAAAACTCAATTATTATAGTCAAATTAGTCTAAAAATCTATTAAGACTAATTTAACTAAGCTCTTGGTGAGCAAAAGTATTTACGCACCTTCTTCTATAAGAGACACAAAATTATTATTTGAGTGGGTTAACTCATTACTTATTACCTGTTCGAGGGATATTATGTTTTAAATTTGTACGCCAAAACCTATTGTCGGAAATATACAAAGAAAAAGTAAATCAGGCACATGGCACTAGATTTAGTAAAAATGAGGGTTGGTCCATTCCGAAAATTATAAATAAATACGGGAAACGGACATTCACTTATCCTGCCACTTCCACATTTAATAAGATGCCAATTTACATAAAAATCGAATCAAATTGCACCACCAATCTAAAAAAAATGCCTAATAGATGAACATTTTTTATATTGATATTGTTTGTAATCTTATGTATAAATATGACTATGAGTAATTTGCCTGTGTTATATCTGTCTGTGTGTTTTATGCCTTTGTGTAGGAGTTACTTATTATTCTGTTTCTATTTTGTATGTAGTGGTTTCTTGCTATATTTTTGCTTTAGTGTTATATTAATATTATTAAATTGACAAACTGCTTTGACAGTTTAGCGGGTGCTGAAAGAAAGAATAAAATAAAACTTTGTAATGTAATTTTGAAGTCGATTTTAGGTTTGAAATTGGTGAATAATGCTCAAAAATTTAAAATTCAAAATAAATATCATTTTTGGAGGTCAACTGTCGGGTCAACACCATCTGGAGCCAGTGAAGCTTTGGCATCACACAATGACACAATTGGCGTATATGATGAGACTAAAGGTAGTGCGGTGGGAAAATAAATGAGGAAGAGGTAGGATTGTTGAAGGTTGAGTGGTTTCTTTGAGTTACTATTGCAATTTACATCTGTGTAGAGTCATGTAGTTGTAAAAACACTGAAGATGGAAACCAGCAGTATGTAAATGTCTAGGCGTGTCTGGTGCATGCCTAAATTTAGATTAGTGCAAGATTAAATTTTCTCCAATTACACTTCTAAGGATTATCTGTTTAGTGTTGAAAAGGTGTTGGAAAATAAATTGTTTTACATTGCTTAAGGTAACATGGCTGAGGTCGTTGAATGGGCCACCAGAGGTTTTAAGTGACTTTTGAGAGTTTTGTAAAGCCACCAGGATGAGTTTTCTCTCCGGAGGGTCCATTTCTGGCCAAGGGGTAGAATAAAAAGCAAAACTTATTTCTTCACTCTGAAAATATAAAGCACAAGAATTATATTTTGAATAATCGAAATAAATACTTCTGACGTGTTAAACATAATTTCCTTCTTTTAAATACACATTAATTAGATAGATTATTTAATACAACCGTAGATTCATATATCCTTACCTTATTTTCCACCTTTTGTCCAAAGTGACAGAATATACATATTTCAAATATCTGGCTAGGCAAAATCATGATTAACCTTGTTTCCTGAAACACGAGAACGGTTTTGTATTATTTCGTAATTTTTTTTTTGTCTTCGCTAAAAGCTTTTTTAATCAATAAAACAAACGGAAAGCGGTGAGGTGGCGGAAATGGTGGACGCAATGGTTGATATTGATAGCAATTTAGAATATTGCTCCTTACCTCCGGATAAACCAAAGTAAAGCATATACAAACTGTGGTGACTGCCAGTTGCAAAAACACCAGCCAATAGAACGCCTTACATCTTAGTTCATTTGCACTACAAGTAAAATAAAAGCAATTAAATAAACATCAACTTATTCCTTCGTACTCATTCACGCTAGAATATAGATCAAATAACTTGTAATTGAAGCATGAACTGAAATATTTCATTGAGCATAAAAACTTTACAAAGTTCTGTAGGTCGGTCGGTAGGTAGGGGGGATCTGAGCCAATGCAGACCACTTGAGGAAGATGTTCCCAATAAATTATGATAATTACTGTGATGATAATACTTACGTCAAAATAGACGCATGTCGTTGCATAACCCTCTTCAATGACTTTATTAGTTCATTTTTATCAAACCCCCGCTTGTATTCAATTCGAGATATTTGATAAATCAGTACATCAATGTGCGCCATTATGAAATGACAATAAATCATGAAAAGGATATCATATAATGAAATTGACAAACACATGACACCCATGTTGAAACTTCGCGTAAGAACATTAAATTTAAATAAAGGGATAATAATTTCGTCTTCCCCAAAAAAGTATTTTTGGATTATTGGTGCCATAATAGACAAAAAGCAAGCGAAAATGTTCAACCCAAGATATGCACACATGATTTTCCATATGGGCTTTGTTTTGTTTTTAACTATTTGATATTCCTCTTCGTCCAGTGTGAGGTGGTTTTTGGAGTAATCCATCACGGTTTCGAAAGATTTTCTGCAGAAAAATAAACTGCAGTGCTTTCCGATAGCGGTTGTCATATTAGATATGAAAAACACGACGAGTATCGCATCCCCGGTTGTATTGTAGTGTTGAGAAAACGAAATGATCGCACAAATAATATAATGTATCAGTTGTATTATAATGCAGGTGGTGCTGATTACTTCCTGTAAGCGAACTCTTATATTGGGAGAATTCCAACCAAATAGCCACAAAGGCATCACTAGGAATTTGTAACAGTCAAAGTAGCAGGCCGTCATCTTTCCGACGCTGCAGCTGTTTAGAAGTTATTCTGAAATGTCCGGTCGTAGTGAAGTTTTCAGGTTTTATACCCCAGTAGAGGAATTCAGTAGATAATAATAGTCCTAAGATCCCTTAATATCTACGGTTTTTTATTCGCTGTTCAACATATTCGTAAATATTTTTGCTATTAAATATTATTAATTATAAAAGCCGTGGCGGAGCGAAAGATAATGTAAGTATCTCCCCGGTGAAACGCAATTATCTAGAACTACAACGCTCTTTGAATTGTATTAATACTCGTATAATGATACAAAATAAAAATAAAATAATTTGTAAATCTTAAGATTTCTAGAGAATGCTTATTTTCATCACGCCAGTGATACTCCCATCGAAAGATTATTGAAATGCATCCGATGTTTAAAAAGTTTATTACATCCTTGAAGAGAAGATCCAAAAGACGTTGAAAAAATATATTTATTTCCACAGTGTTGTCCAAAAAAGATACAAGTCTTAGAAAACTCTTGCACGTTTCATTTAAAATTTCACAATAAAATTGGATTACACGTGACTTTCAAACGAAATTTAAAAATTTTCCACGAATTTTGTTGAATCTCGTGAGTTTAAACATAAACTTGAGAGCATCGGATTTTACTATTGTTAAAAATCCACGATTTCATTCTGACTTATATGTAATTTTTATAACGCGCTATTTGTTATCCGTGCCACTCTGAAGGAACCGACTGAAATAATGAATTGTTTCTGTATTGCATATATCCGTGGCACTTTGCAGAAAATAATGCACATAAAAGGCACAAAATTGAAGGGTTGATTTGACAGTTAGATTTCATATTTGCGAACAATTTATTGACTTATTATTCCTTTTATTCCTCCATTACGTGCGACACAAAATAATAATAGGTAATGGCTAAAATGACCCTTCGAAGTATGACAAACCAAGGTAGCACTTTAACAATGCTGAGAATTTTATATTGCACAAATTTTGTATTAGAAAATAATATATTTTATACTACTGGTTGGAGTAAATTTATATAAGGGTTTTAACTACTGGGGGAAGTAAATTTATAAACATATCATTAAAAAGAAGTACTGCCCAATAATCTTACTGCCAGGAGCCACTAGAAAGATTAACAAACCAAATTTTGTTATTGTAAAAGAAGGAAAGGCTGATAAGGTGTGTTGAAAGAAGGGTAATTGCGGAAAAGTCGAGGGCGGTTGGCGTTAACAAAAAATGTACAAAGAAGCGAAACTAGGAGTCCACAGTGGAGTGCTGATTCCTACCCTGATATGTGGCAATGAGGCATGGAATTGGCAGAGGAAGAAAGAAAGTAGTAGTAAGTTAATTAAAAACATGTATTTGAAATGAGATCCCTGAGATGCAGTGGCGGAATTGTACTTTTCATAAGTGTAGGCCACTTTATTTGCGCCGCCCCTTCTTCCTTCTTAGAAGTCACCACCCATCATAATCACTCATTTGTAGGCTTGATGCCGCCCTCTGAAATCCGCCGCCCCTAGGCCGCGGCCTGTACGGCCTATTAATAATTCCAGGACTGCTGGGGTGCTTGTGTGCGGTAAGGTAATTTATTTAAGAACATTATCAAAATGTGGGCTTATAGGTAAGAAGTACCTACGTATTTAAAATTCCTTCAATCAGTAAAAATAACATTGTTGACATTTTCTTCCTAGAATCTGAACTAATACCTAAATATCTAGCATTTTTTTAAATGATTACCGCACACTAATCCCAACTGCTTTCGTCTGGAGCTAGTGCATCTACGGCATCCCCAATTGAGGTATGTTGTGTGGCTGCAGGAAGAAAGAAGATGGGGTGTACGAAGGTAGGGTAAAGTAGGTAAGTAAGTACCTGGCGGAAATCCGTTTCAATTCTGAATGGTGGTCTTTCATCAGAGCGATACTGAGAGTATTTTCCACTCTGGAATATGCTGCAAATGGTGACCGAACAACTCAGAATCATGCAACTTCAACATCTCCTTTGAAAAGCCATTAAAAGTGATGAATAATAATATAAAAAATTGTTAAATGGGTTACTTTAGGTTATTTTCGTTACTTGTTTTTGAGGTGTTATGTCGTGTTGCGCTACCTCCTTCTTTAGTCAACGTTCGGACAGCGTTACAGTGTCCATCATCAGGGCAGATATATTTATTTATTTTACTATTTATCAATTTTTTTTGTAACCTCTAATGACTTTTCAAATGCGTGTTGAAATTACATGATTCTGAGTTGTCAAAGAATCGCTACAAATATACCTACTATATAATTAATTAAATAAAAATTAATTAATGAATTGATTGTGAAATTATTACGTAACATTGTTATTTTGAATCCGAGACCATCGAATTTGGTGTCGAGAGCCTTACCCCTCGGAGGACGTGGTAGTCGTGCTTTAAGAGGTGATAAAAATTTGATATTTTAGCATGAATCTACCCAATTTTTTATTTAATTTCCACATATTTTTAACAACTAGGTACCTAGTACCTAGGTACTTTTTTATGAGAAACAACATTTTGGGAGGCGGGAATGGGTACCGCCGCCCCGGGAACCTTTATTGGATAACCAACACCTCTGCCATAGGTCACCCCAAGTGGTTCGCTATGTTTGGTGATTTAGCAGAGGTGCCCGGGTTCACGGGGTGAAGTTTGTCTAGTTATTGGAGGCGGATGACCAGGTCATATTGAACCCCAGATTCCTACCCACCCCTTAAACCCTTTTCCTTCCCAGAACTCTCCTCTCCCTCCTTTCCTTATAAAAACCCTCCACACAGCATCCCCAAGATGACATAGTCCCTGAGGGAAATGATTTTCCTGATTTTGATACCGATGATGATTTAAATAATAATAATAATAATAAATATACACAGATTTAGGAAATGAGAATACACAGATTTGTATTCTCATTTCACAGAATATCAAAATTAAATTAAATTCCTGCCACCTCAGAACAGGCTCAGCCTAGTGAGGTGGTATATACCAAAAAAAATAATATATATATATATATATATATATATATATATATATATATATATATATATATATATATATATATATATATATATATATATATATATATATATATATATATGTATATGTAGGTATATTGTAATGTTATTCTTGGTTAATAAATAATTTTTTTAAAAGAATTAGGAAATGAGATTAAAAGAATTTGGCATTCTCGGACTATAAAAATATTACCATTTGTTATTTCGGCTACTGGCATTATACCTAGGTCTCTGATTCAAAATTTAGGCGTATTAGATTTGTCAAAGAATTTATATATAAAAATGCAAAAATCGGTAATTTTAAATACATGTAGGATTACAAAAGATTTTTTAAATATTTATATTGAGGGATCAGTGGGATTTATAGGTTCAATTAGGAATTCCACAGAGCCGAACCCTCTGATATGAAAATATCTGGAGTCGGTGAATTATTTTCCCATCTGGTCTCTGGTAGGTTGACGTTGACATGTTGTTCTTGTATTGTTTTGTAATAATAATACTTATATAGTGCAATGGCATAACGTGGATTGACCAGATGATCATTTGGGAAGTGTGTGAAAGGGTTTAGTTTTTTCCTGTGGGGAAAATTAAACCCGTACATTTAAATCTGGTGCGTAAAACTTTTTTGTCTTCATTTCTTAGTAGCAGTAGAGTTAATGATATCCTCACTGGGATCTCCCGTGCTGAGGATTTCATTTACATATTATAATTTAATTATAAGAAATTGATATGAATTAGACATAACATATATCATGTAGTATTTTTTTTTAATAATTATAAAGTAAATAAGATAGTGGTTGTTTTTATAATTCAGATTACTAGATTTGGTTTTAGTCTGTAGGTATTTCTGATTTCCCTATATTTAGTATCCAGCTTTTTATTTGAAATTTAAATGTTATAATGTTGAGGTTTTTGAGTGAGAGTGGTATTTTATTGTAGAGTTTAATGCCATAATATAAGAAGCTTTTTTGCCCAAATGTTGTGTTAGTAGTTACTTGTTGGATAAGTTTTTGACCATGAGATCTAGTGTTTCTAATGTACGTATTAGTTGTTATAATGAGCTAAACAATGTATCAAGATGGCTAAAAATCAATAAGCTTAAATTAAATACAAAAAAAATGTATGGTGATTGGATATAAGAAGACATCCAGTGAAAGCAAAATTAAAATTGATGGTGAAATTATTGAAAATATTACTGAAATGAAATACTTAGGAGTTATATTGGATTCGGCAAAAACTATATAGATTGAGAGGTCACGGATTTTTCATAACGATCGTGGATACGGTTAGATTTACTTTTATAGTTTGTAGAGTAGTCCCCTAATGTGAATGATTTCGGTCTGCCTGCTCTCAGTGGTTGCAACTTCGAGTTATTGAGCTTACAAGAGGCTTCATTTTTGCGAAAAAAAAACGATCAGAGAAATGGTCGGTTTTAGTACATATATATATTTTTTTTTTACTTTATTTATTCCCATTTCTTTGTACATAAAATGTATAATACCAAATAGTATATAATAACATAATGTATGTAAAGGAATACCTACCTAGGGATTCCTTCGTATTCAAATAATGAATTACTTTTCAAATGTGATTCTTTTGATGTGTTGTCATGGTGACATACAAACACATTATTATTGTTTTTGACGAGCTATGTAGCAGAGATTCAATTAATCAAGATATCAGAAAAATAAGTGTTAAAGTGTTATAATGTTTTTTAAGATCGACAAATAAACTTCAAATGTAGTTTCTTTGTTAACAGAGCAACACATGATTTGTTTTGTCATAAATAATACCAATAAAGAAGTACAATCAATAGACAAATTGTCTTATATGTATAACAAATAGTATGAACAAGAAATGAAAACCCACTAAGGCACTGCCTGAGTGTGGGTAATATTAAAACAAAATACTATATTTCCAAGTACCCAAAGTATAAAATAGACTTAAAAAACATATAAAATATAAAGATAGTATAAAAAGTTAGTATTATATAGGTAGAATAAGTGAAAAAGGTTTTTTTCCAGCTATTATAAAAATATGGAGAAAAACAAACTGGTTTTTTTTTTTGGTTATTATAAAAAAATAAACAGAAAACATATTGTACTAGTTTAAAAAGTTACAGAAAGTGAGTTGCAGAAGGATGGATAAATTTATAGAAAAAGCGTTTCAATATCTACATTATTCAACCATAATTTTACTTCTTTTACATATTTTATCATTTTATTTATCATTTGAGTTTGTAGTGGTAGAAGGTTAAATGTACGAGGACCAATGAAACTGCTATATGTCTGCAACAATTTAGTATTGGTTTGTGGGGTGTAAAATATATATTTTTTTATTGGTGCCCTTTTTTACTCATTTAAAGTACGCTCTAGAACATTTGGCTGTCATCAGTTCTTTTGTTTTGCTCTTTCAAAAAATATTCTTAAACCAATCTTTTTATTGTGTTTTGGCTGTAAAAAGTTTAGTGTGTTGGAATCTTCTCCCCCCTGATCTTCCAGGAGTCACTTCTTGCTGCTCATTTTCAGATATTTATATAATTTTTTTACTTCTGTCACTTTTTATATTAGCTGTAATTTTTTGAACAATGGAGGAGGATTTCCCTCCTGTACCCCTTACAAAGCCCCCAGATCCCCCTCCTGACCCTCCAGATGCAGACATTTCAGATAAAATAGACTTTTCAGAACATTCAAACATTTCAGACAATGAATCTGTCATCCTAACCTCAATTAAAAAAAGAAAATTTAGTCCCCTTTCCCCAAAAAAACATGATTCGCCTTTGTCTTCTCAGTCCCCTCCGCTCTTCCTCAACCTCCTCCAACAATCTTTTACTCTACTCATTCCCGTGGCCCCTACATTGTATATGCGCAAAAAACTGAACAAGGTAAAACCATCCATCCTCTTGAATTTGGTAAATTTCTTTCAAATAACAAGAACCTTTCGATTAAACCTGGAGGTGTTAAAGCCGAGGGTCGCTTCCGAATCTCTGTTGAATTCCTGTCAGGTTCAGCCGCCAACAACTTTATCAAAAATATATTTATTTCATCAAATTCTAAATTCAAGGCGTACATCCCAACTTTCAATGTCACTCGAATGGGCCTGGTCAGGGGTATCTCGACCGATCTGTCCATTCCAGAAATCCTGTCCTCACTTTCAACCCCCCAACATATCGGCAATCCCATAAAAGCCAGGAGGCTAAATTATAAGGACACCTCTGAGGGCATCGTTTCCTGGAAGCCCTCCCAATCTGTCGTCATCACATTCGAAGGACAATCTCTTCCCTCCCATATTTATTTATTTTTCAACTCCTTACCAGTTGAAATGTACACTTATCCCACCACTCAATGTTACAACTGCTGCCGTTTTGGTCATACCAAAGCTGCATGCAGATCCCCTCCCAGATGTTTCAAATGTGGAGAAAACCACTCGGCTGACCAATGTTCTTCTCTCTCTTCACCTAAATGTTTTAACTGCTTAGGCGCTCATTCCGCCATTAACTCTTCTTGCCCCGAACAATCTCGCCAAAAAAATATAAAAATTTCTATGGCCTCTGAGAACTTGTCTTTTCTGCAGGCTTCTAAATTATTCCCGCCTGTCAAAAAATCATTTTCCGAGGTTTTATCCAGTAACTCTTCATCCAACCCTCTCGCCTCCTCCTCAACATCTTCCCGTTCAACAAAATTCACATACAAAAACCCTATCTCTAAACAGGCTCGTGGATACGATCAGCAACAACACAACTCACTTCTCTTAAATCCCAATGGTTCTCCTCTTTCACACGCCACAAATGGGTGCGCAAACAATTATAATTCATCCTCAACAAACTATCAAAAGCTTTCTGAACAACTCTCCCAAGATAATTCTTCATTTATTCAAACTCTTATTATGCTTCTAATTGACCTAATTTCTTCTCAAACTAATCTACCGTCCAACGCTGCTTCTATTATTTCCACATTAAAATCATTTATTCAAAATGGCTCTTCAAGATGTCAGAATTCTTCAGTGGAATAGCCGCAGTGCTATTTCTAACAAATCAAACCTTCTTAACCTATTAAATTCAAACCTTGTTTCTGTGGCTGCTGTCTCGGAGACATGGTTTACTCCATCCACCCACTTTAATGTGGGAGGGTACTCCTGTCTCCGCGATGATCGCCCGGAAGGTACGGGCGGAGGTGCTGCCCTTTTTATTAAAAAATCCCTTCCGTTTTTCCCAATAAATAATATCAAACCCCCCAATGCTGACTTTCAAATGGTTGCAGCTAAAATAAAGGACACTTCCTTTGTTTCTATCTATCTTCCCCCAACATCGCACTTCAATAAACAAGCGTGGTTGCAAATTGTCCGTCAACTAAGCCCTCCTTTCTTTTTATTGGGTGATTTTAATGCCCATTCTCCTGTCTGGGGTTCTGCTTTCTGTGATCGAGACGGTCGAAGTGTGATGGATTTCCTAGATGAATCCAACCTTTTTCTTTTGAATGACGGATCTCCTACTAGAATCTCTCGCCCCAACACAAACCCCAGTGCAGTGGATCTCTCCATATGCTCTATTAATCTGGCACCTCTCTCCTCGTGGGTGGTGTCCCCCGACCCTTGCTCCAGTGATCATTTCCCGATCACCATCACTTATCAAACTTCTTTCCATTCAGACAAGTCCCATATTTCGACAAAGATTAAAACAAAACACACCAAATGGGACGAATTTAACTCACATATGGATAAGTTTATACAAAATTTATCCTATACCGATACATTATCTGTCAAAGATGACTACGATAACTTCAAATCAATGCTCGTAACTGCAATCAATAAATCAAATCCTCCCCCTAAAACCAAATCTCTCAAAAAACTCCCTCCAACTCCCTGGTGGGATGAGGAATGTTCCAAAGTAGTGAGAATTCGGAAAGCTAAATCTCTTTCCTATCGTCACAATATGACTATGGAGAACTATCTCATATACAAAAATGCCGAAGCGAATGCCAAAAGGGTATTGAGGTCAAAAAAAAAATCCGGGTGGTACAACTTCTGCAGTTCAGTATCTCCGAACACTCCAATTTCGGAAGTTTGGTCTATGATTCGAAGATTTCGATCCTCCTTCAGTCCAACATCTCCTCGAGCTTCTCATTCTAAATGGATGGACGAGTTCTTGGACAAAATTGCCCCCCCTTCTGTACCTAACTTAGATGAAATAACTCCAATCCACAACACTCCTATGTCTGATCATTGGCTTGACTCTCCATTCACTTTAATTGAATTAAAAAATTGTTTATCAACAGTCAAGGACTCATCTCCAGGCAGAGATGGTATACCTTATAGCATTATCAAAAATAGTAATGATAATGTTCTAAATCACTTTTTAAGCATCTTAAATAAAATCTTCCAGACTGGCATAATACCTGATGACTGGAGTTCTCTAATAATCATCCCAATTCTAAAATTAAACAAATCACCCAATTCTGGATCCAACTATAGGCCAATTGCTCTTTCATCCACCCTTAGTAAAATTTATGAAAAATTAATTAAAAACCGGTTAGAATTTTTCGTCGAGAGTAATCATCTTCTCTCTCCATCCCAATTTGGATTTAGGAAAAAGAAATCTACACAAGATAACCTTGCCATCATCAGCACTGATATTAATTTATCCATTTCTAACAAAGAAGTATGTCTTGCAGTCTTTATAGACATAGAAGGCGCCTTTGACAATGTTTCCATCCCAATTCTTAAAAAAAAACTTTTAGGCCTTGGCTTACCCCTCATGTTTGTCCAATCTATTATTAATCTTTTTCTCGATAGGAAAATTTTCATTGAGCTACCAGATGTTACTCCTCAGAGTAGGTCAATTTGGAAGGGTTTACCCCAAGGCGATGTATTATCCCCCTTACTGTATAATATATACACACACGATATGCATGTCACCATTCCCCCTCAAGTAAAAGTCGTTGAGTTCGCAGATGACATAGCTTTCTTCTTATCATCCAAAATCATTCCATCCGCCGTCAAATATCTTAATGAAGCCATGGATGCCCTTTGCACATGGCTTACTTTAAATGGTCTTGAACTTTCAGTACAAAAGAGTCAGTGTGTTACCTTCTCAAATCGTCATAATAATCCCCCTGTTCAAATTTTATTTAAAAACTCGCCAATCCCCAATGCTTCCGAAGTTAAATTTTTGGGAGTAACATTTGATAGGAAACTTAAATGGTCTTCCCACATTAATAATATAGTTACTAAATGTGAAAAAAATTTAAATATTATCAGATCATTGACTGGCGTTTGGTGGGGTGCTCATCCTATCTGCATTAAGTTGCTCTACAATGCACTTATTCGAAGTCATCTCGACTATGCCTGCCCACTTTTTAGTACTGCATCCAAAAATGCACTCAGTAAATTAGACAAAATTCAATCTAAGTCATTGCGAATAATAACTGGCGCGATGCAATCGTCGCCCATCAATTCCCTTCAAGTAGAATGTTCTGATCCTCCTCTTTATTTAAGGCGTCAATTATTTGCTGACAAATTTGTTCTTAAATGTTTAAATTCTAAAAGTCATCAGATTATTCCCAGAGTCTCGTTGTTCAACGACTCAACACATTCATCTACAATCAGAGCTCGAACTAAACCTCTCCCTGCCATTTGTAAAAATTTTCGCTCTCTCTCAGAGCTTCAAATTATCAAAAATGATATTCTTCCTTTGTACAAATTAAAATATAGTCACGTCACCCTATCCCCAACGATTTTAGAGGGGATCGGCATCCTTAAAAGTCATTCCAATCTCCCAGCCCGTACTGTCAATAATATGTTCAATGACATTATTTCTTCTAAATGGCCCAACTCTTCTCTTTTATTTACTGATGGCTCCAAATCTCCGGACTCTCCTAACTGTGGTATTGGTATTAACGTTTACCACAATAATTCTAATGAAAGAATATTTTATTCAATTTCAAACCAATTTTCAATATTTTCTGCCGAGTGCATTGCGATTATTGAATCTCTCAAATATATAATAAAAAATAATTTTGAACATTCTCTTGTTCTCTCTGACTCTCTCAGTTCCCTCCAAAAACTTAAAACAAGTCCTCTTCTTCATCCTGATGATCACTTTGTATGTCTTATTCGAGTATTGATAACCTCCATTCAAAGCTCTGGAAAAACTGTCACTCTGATTTGGATTCCTGGACATGTTGGCATAGTGGGTAATGATATTGCTGATTCCTTGGCAAAACAAGGAGCGTCTAACCCTACCGTTACCCTCGTAAACCATATTCCCCTGTCTGATATTTTTTCCATCATCAAAGATAGATCCCGCAATGTTTGGACAGAGTATTGGAACATTGCTAGTCAATCCAAGGGTGCCCGCTACGCCTCAATACAAAGGACTATCCCATCAAAACCGTGGTTTCAAAAATTCCCCCATTTTTCCAAAAAAGAAATTTCCTTACTTATTCGTATGAGAATCGGACATTGTTCCGTTCCTTCTCACCTTTATAAAATTCATGTGCTTGACTCCCCAGATTGTACGTTCTGTGGTCTAGATGTGGGAACTTTAGATCACATATTTTTTGATTGTCCCTCTCTAAATAAATATCCTCTCTTCTATCAAGCGTTATCAAAAATTGCCTCTCCTCCATTCAACATCTCATCTCTTCTAAGTCTGAACTCTACTCCAATCTTCCATAAAATTCTGAAATTTGCACATTTAAATAAAATTAATATATAAATTCACCTTTCCTTTCTCTGTAATTATAAATGATGGCCTAGAACACCCTTGAAGGGTGAAAGCCAGAAATAATTGAAAAAAAAAAAAAAAAGTACGCTCTAGCGTGTTTAAATCGCACTTTATGGAACGCGCGTTTTTTAAAGTTACCATGGCAACATCAACAAATCAACAAAATGTGAAGTCTAAATGTCAACTTTTAACTATAAATCTGACAGGAATATTTTAAACGTCAAATAAAACAAACACTTTGAATACATACGCCTTCTTAGCAACGTCATCCTTGCTAATTGCCTTCATGAATGCATGCACTTTCACAAATGATTTTAAATCAACCCCTTTATTTATCCTCAACAGACATTGCAATTTCGAATGTATGGCCCACATAGTCGATGCTTTGTACTGTTCCGATATTTTCTGAAGGTAAGCAAGCACAACTCGTTCATCTACATCTACTACGTTTTGCTCCTCCATCCATGTTATGAACCTTTCATATTCTTTTTTATAAACGTCTTTGGATTTTTCAGGTATTAACCGCGATTCTGCTTTGGTATTTAAATTATCAATGTTATAACTCATTTTACAACACACAATAACTAGTAAAAACTGTGATGTCAACTATTAATCTTATGTGACAGATTGCAAATTAATGTTTGTGTTTTTCATTTCCATGACAACAAGATATTGTGATGTCACATCACGAATTCATTAATAGTTCTTATTTCCAAATTTTTAATAATAATATCAATATTTATGTTTTCAAAGTGTACCAATAAAAAAAATAGCGTAAAGTATTCGTGGATAACTGGTCTTTAAAACACTTGCTTTATTTCGAGCACTCGGCTACGCCGTCGTGCTCGAAAAATCGCGCGTGTTTTAAAGACCTGTTTATCCACTTATATTTTAATATACTAATTTATTCTTTTGCTCGTTCTGTTTTCATTTATTTTTGTTTTTAAATACATATTTCAAAGTTTGTAATATAAATAATTTACGTATATTAAATATTTTAGTTTCTTTTGTATAGTAAGTTGGTCGAGAATGTTTTATTTTTGTTATATATGACTTCAATTATGTGTTTTTGAATTATTTGTAGAGGCTTCATGAATGTATCAAGTGCACCACCCCATCCTATAATGCCATGAGTGATTGATGATTGCACCAGGGAAAAGTAGATCATTTTCAATTTTTCAATGTTTAGTACTTCCTTAAGTCTATAAAATATGTAGGTCAGATATCTTAATTTAGAAGTGATTTGATAAATATGTGATTTCCAATTAAGATTTATATCTATTGATACTCCTAAATATTTTATATTTTCGACATTAGTGAGTTCGTTGCACATGAAGCACATTTCTTGATTGCAACTAGTATTATGGATTCTAATTTTAAGGTTGTCTTTAGGTTTATTTTTAATGGTTTTATGGTAAAATGGCAAGTAAAATGTTTTGCTATAGTTTAAAACGAGTTTGTTGTATTTTAGCCATGTTGAAACCAGTGAAATACAATCAGTTGCTTTTGAAAAAGTTTCTTTCCAATGATTACCATCTACTATTATTGACGTGTCGTCTGCGTAAGAAACAATTTTACCAGGGATTACAAAATTACATAAATCATTAATATAAATTAAGAATAAAATCGGGCCAAGCACAGTTCCTTGTGGAACTCCATTTTTTATCTTTCACTCTGAACTATAATTATTCCAAATTTTTGTTTTTTGTGTTCTGTCTGTAAGATAGTTGGAGAGTAGTTTTAGTGTGTCTTTTTTGAAGCCTAGTTGATTTATTTTTGTAATGAGTAAATTATGATTTACGGTGTCGAAAGCTTTTCTTAAATCTAGGAATATGGCAAGAAATTTCTTTTTATTATCGATAGATGAATATATCTTTTTAGTCAATTCATATATCGCATACTCGGTGATTAGGTCTTTACGAAAGCCGTATTAGTTTTTCGATAGAATTTTATATTTTTCTAAGTGTTCAATGACTCTAAACTTGATGCATTTTTCGAATATTTTCGAGAGGTTTGAAACAAGAGATATTGGTCTATAATTGTCTAATTTATTCGTATCTCCAGATTTATGAATAGGTATAATATTCAAAGTATGCTGTCTCCACAGGTGAAACGAGTTGGTCTGCCTGCTCTCAGTGGTTGCATTTCAGAGTTATGGTGCGCGCAAGTCACTGCATTGTTGCGAAAAGAAACGATAACAGAAATGGTCAGTTTTAGTATCTATTCGAAGTATGGTGTCTCCACAGGTGAAACGAGTTGGTCTGTCTGCTCTCAGTGGTTGTATTTCAGAGAAATAAAAATAACAGTAATCAATAAAATAAATAATTAAATCGAACAAATCCAATTTTATTAATACAACTTTCATAATCTAATCATCTTTGGGTATAATCACAGATCACTTTGGGTAATCATTTTGTAGAATATTGCTACGGCTTAAAGAGTTAAATATTTTATTTTTAATTTTAACTTTATGAGTAAAATCTCAAATTGTAATATTAAAATAAATGAAGACAATATAAGCGAAACTCAATCGATAATCTGGAAACAGAAAATCAGAAAAACATATTGACACCTCTGACAAGGTCCTGGGTTCGAGTCCCAGAGGTGTCAATATGTTTTTCTGATTTTCTGTTTCCAGATTTTCGATTGATTTTCGCTTATATTGTCTTCATTTATTTAAGTTAAATATTTACTTACTTCTAATATTCTTTTTCTTTTTTAACATAACTATTTATTCTGATAGCCAGGCAGCCCTTATGGCACTGGAAAGTAACCGGTGCGACTCCAGACCGGTGATGGAATACAAAACCTTTCTTACAGAACTCGCTACCATCAATAAAATAACCCTGATGTGGGAAATATGGGAACCAGGACATAAGGGTATTGAGGACAACGAGCGGGCTGACGAACTAACAAGGAAAGGGGCGAAAGCACCACTCGCGGGATCCGAGCCGGCCGTAGGGGTAGCAGCTTGCCACATTAAATTACATATCGAGAGGTTGTCAAATCCCAGCACTGGAAGGAATGGGAGAGGGCACCCGGAATGAGGCAATCCAAAGTACTCATAAACGGACCCGACCCCAGACGGACCAGAAAACTACTCGATATGGCAGAAACTCGCTGAGGGAACTGGTAGGCCTACCAACGGGACACTGCCATCTCAGGAGACACATGCAGCTATTGGGAGTGGAAAGCACCAATAGATGTAGAAAATGTGAAGAGGATGAAGAGACTCCAATTCACGTATGGTGCCAATGTCCTGCCCTGGTGGGAACTAGGCTCAGATACCTGAGGAGACATGTTGTAGAACCAGAAGACTTAACCACATATCCAATGACAACTCTGGTGAACTTTATTAAAGGGACTGGATTAGTGTTAAAGGATTGAGGTACAATGGGAGAAAGTAGAATGGGTCCATGGCCTAAGTACTCACGGGAACTAATGGTAAACCGTCTCCGCTTTAAAAAAATATATGTGTTCTTTTAATATTTTTTTGAGCTTTTTCATTAGTAGTCACATTAAAATCTATACTAAACCACAAAATAAAGTATTAAATCCAGTTTTTTTATAAATATTTAGCTTGCAATATAATCTAACAATTTTTTGGTAAAATCACAGGTTCATCATTACTTAACTGATTTCTTTTTTAACTTAGATTTAACTTAGATTTCGTCATCTTCGGAATCTTCTTCTTCGCTGCTTAGGCACGTAGACGAGGAGTCTGTAATGTGATAAAATAACTGTAACATTTGATATAGTCCAGTCAGTGGGGAGTTTTACCTTACAAAAGGTCATGTAGTAGCGATTTAAAGCTCTATGATTTTTACAAAGCTTCCTACTCTCTATACATCTAAGGCTCCAAAGACTAAGAAGGCCCGGATGTGCATCGAATGCCAAGCACACGGTACCGAAGAAGGTTCTAACGGGAGGTAAACAAAAGGCGAGCAGACCTAGGCTGAGATGGGAGGATGATTTCAGGAAGGATGCAAGAGGTCTACTCCATGTCGCAGATTGGAAGACGACGGCCGAGGACAGAGGGCGGTGGAGGCTTACATTGAAGGAGGCCAAGACTCGAAATGGATTGTAGTGCCATTGAAGAGGAAGAAGACCTACTGGGGATACCACAATAAAAAAATGCGCCATTTTCTCTACCGCATGGTGGCGTATAAATGAGTTAATTATTATGATTCTGTAATAATGAATAGCCCGAAAAAATAACAAAATTGGGAATTTCACCATTTTTTTAGAAAAATATTCACATTTATGCCACTGTAACTCGATACCTATTAGACTTACAAAAAAAATTTGAAACAAAAAATATTAGAAATTTTATTTTCTTTAAGTTTGGTAAATTTGGTGGTAAGAACAACCATGCCATAATTATTTTGAAAAAAGAAAATTTTGACACCTTCAATCCAAGATGGCGGCTAGAGCTTGATCCCCCCAAGGTCGAAAACTTTTTTTTGTTTAGAGTCCCAATCGAAACAACATATATCAAAATCGCTACTACATGACCTTTTGCAAGCTAAAGGCCTTTTTTATCCCCCACTGACTGTACTAATAGAAAAAATGACGATTATGATGATATTTTTTTTTTACATGAGCTCCACACAGGAGACCCTGAGGAAAATTATTTTCCTCAGGGCCTATGTCATCTTTGGGGATGCTGTGTGGAGGGGTTTTTTTAGGGAAAGGAAGGAGAGGAGAGGGAAGGAAAGGGGTTTAAGGGTGGGTAGGAATCTGGGGTTCAGTGTATCCTTGTCATCCAAGACCTGGACAAACCTCACCCCATGAACCCGGGCACCCCTGCTAAATCACTAAACGTAGCGAACCACTTGGGGTGACCTATGGCAGAGGTGTTGGTTATCCAATAAAGGTTCCCGGGGCGGCGGTACCCATTCCCGCCTCCCAAATTGATATGAAAATTATTATAAAGAAAATTATGAAAAAATGAAAATTATTTTAATTTGTAATACGCCATTAATAAGAAACAAATACACGCAAACTTTGCGTTTCCTAAGGATTTTTACCTATATAGCCGCGATTGTATAATACTTACCGCTGACATCACCAGAAATATTATCATTTTCTGACTCCGTTACAGTAACATCAGATACTATCTGGTTTTCGGTACCCTCATTCAGATAGGTCTGTTGCAGGCGAAAAACGATACTTCTTCAATGAAAAACAGTATCTTACCCTCTCGCACTAGCGCCTTAACAATGATAACTCTGAAATACAACCACTGAGAGCAGGCGGACCAACTCGTTTCTCCTGTGGAGACACCATACTTCGAATAGGTACTAAAACTGACCATTTCCGTTATCTTTTTTTTCGCAATAATGCAGTGACTTGCGCGCTTCATAACTCTGAAATGCAAGCACTTAGAGCAGGCAGACCAACACGTTTCACTTGAGAGGACTCCATATTTTGAATATGTACTAAAACTGACCATTTCTCTGATAGTTTTTTTTTTCGCAACAATGAAGCCTCTTGTAAGGTCTATAACTCGAACTTGCAACCACTGAGAGCAGGTAGACCGACATCATTCACATTAGGGGACTACTCTACAAACTATAAAAGTAAATCTAACCGTATCACATATAGACAATAATATATAGTAAAACTGCAATCACTATCTACAAATCAATTAATTGCTCCACATTTTAACTATTGCTCAACTATCCTTTTCCTATGTAACGAATGAGAACAAAATAAGTTTAAAATTCTCCAAAACAGGACAACGAGAATAATACTTCGGCGACATAGATTTTCAAAAGTAAACAAATTGTTAAAGGAACTGAATTGGCTAACCGTGAAACAGATGCTGACCTTGAATATGATGATATTTATACATAAAATAATTAACAACATTTTACCAAAACACTTCTCAAATAAAATTATATTCAACAAGGACATTCACAGACATAACACTAGGACGTGCAAGGAAATCAGGCTTCAAAAAAAGGACAAGGCGAATACGCAGAACAGTTTACTGTGCAAAGGGATGAAGTTATATAACACGCTACCAGAAACTTTAAAGTCCACACCAATTGGAAAGTTCAAGATTCGAATTTAATCTTTAAAATTATGAATGTGTTTGATGTTCGGCAGATATACGCAAAAACAATCCTCACTTATCTATTCACAAATATACATAAATACTATGAAAAAAGATTAAATACTCGCTGTATTCGAAACAATAACAAAGAATTACTACAAATTCCCATAACTCATACTACTTTTGGTCAACGTAGCTTCAGATACCTTGCAACAAGACTTTACAACATTCTTCCAATTAGTATAAAAAAGTGTGATTCACAAAAAATTTTCAAAAAAAACATAAAAGTTTGGATAAAAAATAATGATAGGGCATTTACCGGTGTACTCACCCAAATTCGAAATTAGTAATGAACCAATGCTTTCACTATTGCACCTATGTTATTGTTATTATTAATGCAACCAATCTATTGTGCGATTATTTTCTAATATAGGTGTAGGTATTTTCACAGAATTATAAATTGACATAAAATTACTGCTTCAACACAGGCCTATTGAGGCAGGTTTCGAGAAACCTACGTTTATAATTATAAATCTCTATTCTTTAAGTACCTACTGTTATATGTATATTGTTTACCATTATTAACTTTTGTACTTATGCAACTTTTAAAATATTGTATACTTTTTTTGTAGTTATAAATCTTTAAATTTTTGTTATTTTAAGATATATTATTGAGACTCGCAACAATAACATTTGGCTGTCATCAGTTCTTTTGTTTTGCTCTTTCAAAAAATATTCTTAAACCAATCTTTTTATTGTTTTTTGGCTGTAAAAAGTTTAGTGTGTTGGAATCTTCTCCCCCCTGATCTTCCAGGAGTCACTTCTTGCTGCTCACTTTCCGATATTTATGTAAGTACTTTTTTTTTCTTCTGTCACTTTTTATATTAGCTGTAATTTTTTGAACAATGGAGGAGGATTTCCCTCCTGTACCCCCTACAAAGCCCCCAGATCCCCCTCCTGACCCTCCAGATGGAGATATTTCAGATAAAATAGACTTTTCAGAACATTCAAACATTTCAGACAATGAATCTGTCATCCTAACCTCAATTAAAAAAAGAAAATTTAGTCCCCTTTCCCCAAAAAACATGATTCGCCATTGTCTTCTCAGTCCCCTCCAGCTCTTCCTCAACCTCCTCCAACAATCTTTTACTCTACTCATTCCCGTGGCCCCTACATTGTATATGCGCAAAAAACTGAACAAGGTAAAACCATCCATCGTCTTGAATTTGGTAAATTTCTTTCAAATAACAAGAACCTTTCGATTAAACCTGGAGGTGTTAAAGCCGAGGGTCGCTTCCGAATTTCTGTTGAATTCCTGTCAGGTTCAGCCGCCAACAACTTTATCAAAAATATATTTATTTCATCAAATTCTAAATTCAAGGCGTACATCCCAACTTTCAATGTCACTCGAATGGGCCTGGTCAGGGGTATCTCAACCGATCTGTCCATTCCAGAAATCCTGTCTTCACTTTCAACCCCCCAACATATCGGCAATCCCATAAAAGCCAGGAGGTTAAATTATAAGGACTCTTCTGAGGGCATCGTTTCCTGGAAGCCCTCCCAATCTGTCGTCATCACATTTGAAGGACAATCTCTTCCCTCCCATGTTTATTTATTTTTCAACTCCTTACCAGTTGAAATGTATACTTATCCCACCACTCAATGTTACAATTGCTGTCGTTTTGGTCATACCAAAGCTGCATGCAGATCCCCTCCCAGATGTTTCAAATGTGGAGAAAACCACTCGGCTGACCAATGTTCTTATCTCTCTTCACCTAAATGATTTAAATGCTTAGGCGCTCATTCCGCCATCAACTCTTCTTGCCCCGAACAATCTCGCCAAAAAAATATAAAAATTTCTATGGCCTCGCAGAACTTGTCTTTTCTGCAGGCTTCTAAATTATTCCCGGCTGTCAAAAAATCATTTTCCGAGGTTTTATCCAGTAACTCTTCATCCAACCCTCTCGCCTCCTCCTCAACATCTTCCCGTTCAACAAAATTCACATACAAAAACCCTATCTCTAAACAGGCTCGTGGATACGATCAGCAACAACACAACTCACTTCTCTTAAATCCCAATGGTTCTCCTCATTCACATGCCACAAATGGGTGCGCAAACAATTATAATTCATCCTCAACAAACCATCAAAAGCTTTCTGAACAACTCTCCCAAGATAATTCTTCATTTATTCAAACTCTTATTATGCTTCTAATTGACCTAATTTCTTCTCAAACTAATCTACCGTCCAACGCTGCTTCTATTATTTCCACATTAAAATCATTTATTCAAAATGGCTCTTCAAGATGTCAGAATTCTTCAGTGGAATAGCCGCAGTGCTATTTCTAACAAATCGAACCTTCTTAACCTATTAAATTCAAACCTTGTTTCTGTGGCTGCTGTCTCGGAGACATGGTTTACTCCATCCACCCACTTTAATGTTGGAGGGTACTCCTGTCTCCGCGATGATCGCCCGGAAGGTACGGGCGGTGGTGCTGCCCTTTTTATTAAAAAATCCCTTCCGTTTTTCCCAATAAATAATATCAAACCCCCCAATGCTGACTTTCAAATGGTTGCAGCTAAAATAAAGGACACTTCCTTTGTTTCTATCTATCTTCCCCCAATATCGCACTTCAATAAACAAGCGTGGTTGCAAATTGTCCGTCAACTAAGCCCTCCTTTCTTTTTATTTTGTGATTTTAATGCCCATTCCCCCGTCTGGGGTTCTGCTTTCTGTGATCGAGACGGTCGAAGTGTGATGGATTTCCTAGATGAATCCAACCTTTTTCTTTTGAATGACGGATCTCCTACTAGAATCTCTCGCCCCAACACAAACCCCAGTGCAGTGGATCTCTCCATATGCTCTACTAATCTGGCACCTCTCTCCTCGTGGGTGGTGTCGCCCGACCCTTGCTCCAGTGATCATTTCCCGATCACCATCACTTATCAAACTTCTTTCCATTCAGACAAGTCCCATATTTCGACAAAGATTAAAACAAAACACACCAAATGGGACGAATTTAACTCACATATGGATAAGTTTATACAAAATGTATTATTTATGCATTAAACCGCTTACTCGTTAATACGGAATTTTTTTATTCAAACTGTTGTATTTAGCTTTATTATCACGAAAAATGAGTATTTAAGTCGGGGGAGACCAAAAAACATGCAAAAAATATGCATTTAACATTTTAATTTTGTTTAAATTAATTCACTTACGCGGTTACAAATTCTTCGCCATATTCTATTTATATCAACAACTTATATGTTCATAGACAATCAATCCTTCACATTTTCCAAGGTACCAATAGCTAGAATATTAAAAAAGATTGCCATAGCGGAAAAATTGATTCTCAAATATTTTAGGAAGGTACACCAACTAGTATTGTGGAGTTTTTATGCCTTGACGCGAGTAGGCGTTATAAAGGGGCACTTTCTTTTGTATCACAAACCATGTTACACAAACCTAGCGTAGCCGCTAAACTACTTGAAAACTGGGATGTTTTTCTTGCCTTGACGCAAGTAGGCGTTATAAAGGAGCACTTTCTTTTGTATCACAAACCATGTTACACAAACCTAGCGTAGCCGCTAAACTACTTGAAAACTGGGATGTTTTTCTTGCCTTGACGCGAGTAGGCGTTATAAAGGAGCACTTTCTTTTGTATCACAAACCATGTTACACAAACCTAGCGTAGCCGCTAAACTACTTGAAAACTGGGATGTTTTTCTTGCCTTGACGCGAGTAGGCGTTATAAAGGAGCACTTTCTTTTGTATCACAAACCATGTTACACAAACCTAGCGTAGCCGCTAAACTACTTGAAAACTGGGATGTTTTTCTTGCCTTGACGCGAGAAGGCGTTATAAAGTGGCACTTTCTTTTGTATCACAAACCATGTTACACAAACCTAGCGTAGCCGCTAAACTACTTGAAAACTGGGATGTTTTTCTTGCCTTGACGCGAGCAGGCGGTATAAAGGGGGCACTTTCTTTTGTATCATAAACCATATCACACAAACTTATACCAACATAACAAAATGACATTTAAAAATAATGTTTGAAAATGGACGGTCTCGTTTCACAGAATGAAAGCTAATTTTAATTTTACGTCATCGAAATTTAGAATGAAATATTTTCCACTTCCCCCAATGCAAATAGTTGTCTTTTAATGTAAATGGTGAATCAAAAGATTTTTTCAAAAAAAAGTGCGTATTAACCATTGCCAGCGATCTCAAAAATTTACCGTATTTTAGCTCAACCAGTGAGTAGGTAGGTACTGTACGTCATTAATTCCTGGCTAGGAAAATATAACTAGTTGAATCAAGAATATACAAGAATTTATTTTATGATGTTGGTACTTTCGGCAAATGTCACATTTGATTGTCTATTATCTATTTGTTAAAAAAGGAATATTCCGTATTATCCGTGCATCAAACTTCAACAACACGAACGTTCCGTATTATCCGTGAGGTGGACTAACTGCATATTTACCCAAAATGTATCCTATACCGATACATTATCTGTCAAAGATGACTACGATAACTTCAAATCAAAGCTCGTAACTTTTTTTTTTTTTAATTTATTTATCTATAGTAAAATATATTTACAATGGTTTTATTTGTATGTCTGTCTCACTAGGGTATACCTGTGTCGAGACAGGCGTACATAAATGAATATAGTAGTTACAAGGATATTTCAGGTAAAATACATATTATGATTAGAATTAGAACAGAAGGGTGATTGGAAGGGTGGTAAATCTTTTAAAGAGAGTTATTATATAAATGTTGGAGATGGAGTAATGAAATAAATTCTGCCTAGTCTATTTATAGGTTAAATTTGACAGGATTTCATTATTTTCATTTGTTTTATATGGGTTAGGTTGTATGTGAATAGTTATTTCTGTCTATGTGTGATTTATTTTACAGATATTTGTGATAGTGTGGCGTCCAATACTTTTTTTTTTTTTTTTTTTTTTTATTTAGTAACTATATAATATTTTTTACATTTTTATATGAAACATGTTAGTTAGATGTATATATAAAATATATTCGTAGTCCTCCTCACTAGGAGATCCTGTGCTGAGGGGGACTATGCTTTGGATAAGTTTTTCAGCGACTTCTATGGTTTAACTTCATTGATTGGATAAGGTTTTCCAGAAACTTCTATGATGTTTTAAGTATACTAGTAAGTTCATTTTCCGATAGATTCTTCAGCCAACATTTAATGTCCTTAATGTAGCTATTTTTTATTTTTATTTGTTTGATACTAAGTGGGAGCTTGTTATATAACTTTACTGCTAAAAATGCAGAACTTCTTTGACCAAATGAAGAGTTACACTTTGGTATATTAAGTATGTCTGTTTGTTTGGCTCTGGTTTTATGAGCGTGGGAGGTGTCTGCCTCTGAATCATTTTTGTGGTACTTATAATCCATTTTTTAATATCTTGTTTGAATTTTGTAAAGGAGTCACTTTGTCTGATCGTAGTTGGTAGTGTATTGTATAGTTTGCAAGCTATGTATTTAGAGTGTCTTTGCCCGAAGGTGGTTTTGAAAAAAGGAGTTTGGAGAAGTTCGTTGTTTTTGGCTCGGGTATTGTGTGTTGTTTGTGTAGCTTTGTATGGTGTTTTGTTGTTTTTGTGTAAATTAAGTAATATGGATCTTGAGTAGTGCTGTTTTATGTCCATAACGTTGAAGGAATTGAAGATAGTATCAGTGCTGGTAGTAAGCGGCATTTTAAGAATTATTTTTATGATTAGTTTTTGTGCTTTCATGATGGGATCAAGGGCATTGGAATATGCATTACCCCAGGCTAGAATTCCGTATTCGATGTGAGATTGGCACAATGAGTAATGTACTGTTTTTAAAAGTGCAATCAATAAATCAAATCCTCCCCCTAAAACCAATCTCTCAAAAAACTCCCTCCGATTCCCTGGTGGGATGAGGAATGTTCCAAAGTAGTGAGAATTCGGAAAGCTAAATCTCTTTCCTATCGTCACAATATGACTAAGGAGAACTATCTCATATACAAAAATGCCGAAGCCAATGCCAAAAGGATATTGAGGTCAAAAAAAAGATCCGGGTGGTACAACTTCTGCAGTTCAGTATCTCCGAACACTCCAATTTCGGAAGTTTGGTCTATGATTCGAAGATTTCGATCCTCGTTCAGTCCAACATCTCCTCGAGCTTCTCATTCTAAATGGATAGACGAGTTCTTGGACAAAATTGCCCCCCCTTCTGTACCTAACTTAGATGAAATAACTCCAATCCACAACACTCCTATGTCTGATCATTGGCTTGACTCTCCATTCACTTTAATTGAATTAAAAAATTGTTTATCAACAGTCAAGGACTCAATATCTCCAGGCAGAGATGGTATACCTTATAGCATTATCAAAAATAGTAATGATACTGTTCTAAATCACTTTTTAAGCATCTTAAATAAAATCTTCCAGACTGGCATAATACCTGATGACTGGAGTTCTCAAATAATCATACCAATTCTGAAATTAAACAAATCACCCATTTCTGGATCCCACTCTAGGCCAATTGCTCTTTCATCCACCCTTAGTAAAATTTATGAAAAATTAATTAAAAACCGGTTAGAATTTTTTGTTGAGAGTAATCATCTTCTCTCTCCATCCCAATTTGGATTTAGGAAAAAGAAATCTACACAAGATAACCTTGCCATCACCAGCACTGATATTAATTTATCCATTTCTAACAAAGAAGTATGTCTTGCAGTCTTTATAGACATAGAAGGCGCCTTTGACAATGTTTCCATCCCAATTCTTAAAAAAAAAACTTTTAGGCCTTGGCTTACCCCTCATGTTTGTCCAATCTATTATTAATCTTTTTCTCGATAGGAAAATTTTCATTGAGCTACCAGATGTTACTCCTCAGAGTAGGTCAATTTGGAAGGGTTTACCCCAAGGCTATGTATTATCCCCCTTACTGTATAATATATACACACACGATATGCATGTCACCATTCCCCCTCAAGTAAAAGTTGTTGAGTTCGCAGATGACATAGCTTTCTTCTTATCATCCAAAATCATTCCATCCGCCGTCAAATATCTTAATGAAGCCATGGATGCCCTTTGCACATGGCTCACTTTAAATGGTCTTAAACTTTCAGTACAAAAGAGTCAGTGTGTCACCTTCTCAAATCGTCATAATAACCCCCCTGTTCAAATTTAATTTAAAAACTCTCCAATCCCCAATGCTTCCGAAGTTAAATTTTTGGAAGTAACATTTGATAGGAAACTTAAATGGTCTTCCCACATTAATAATATAGTTACTAAATGTGAAAAAAATTTAAATATTATCAGATCATTGACTGGCGTTTGGTGGGGTGCACATCCTATCTGCATTAAGTTGCTCTACAATGCACTTATTCGAAGCCATCTCGACTATGCCTGCCCACTTTTTAGTACTGCATCCAAAAATGCACTCAGTAAATTAGACAAAATTCAATCTAAGTCATTGCGAATAATAACTGGCGCGATGCAATCGTTGCCCATCAATTCCCTTCAAGTAGAATGTTCTGATCCTCCTCTTTATTTAAGGCGCCAATTATTTGCTGACAAATTTGTTCTTAAATGTTTAAATTCTAAAAGTCATCAGGTTATTCCTAGAGGCTCGTTGTTCAACGACTCAACACATTCATCTACAATCAGAGCTCGAACTAAACCTCTCCCTGCCATCTGTAAAAATTTTCGCTCTCTCTCAGAGCTTCAAATTATCAAAAATGATCTTCTTCCTTTGTACAAATTAAAATATAGTCACATCACCCTATATCCCCAACGATTTTAGAAGGGATCGGCATCCTTAAAAGTTCCAATCTCCCAGCCCGTACTGTCAATAATATGTTCAATGACATTATTTCTTCTCTCTTTTATTTACTGATGGCTCCAAACCGAGGTGATTAACTATAGACCGGTATGCCTTTATCAACAATTCCTAAAGTTTTTGAAAAAATTCTTCGTAAAAAAATTATTTTCAGATTAAACCACGTCATTTCTCCTGAACAACATGGTTTCTCTACTGGAAAATCTACCCTCACTAACTTATTAACGTATCAAAACTATATATCTGATTCCATATCTAGTAAATGTCAAGTTGACTCTATTTATTCCGATTTGAGTAAGGCGTTCGATAAAGTTAATCATGAGTTATTGCTGAATAAACTGCAAAAACTCGGTATAGGTGGTTCACTATATAAGTGGTTTAACAGTTACTTGATCAACAGATTACTGGCTGTTAAAATTGATGGTACATTTTCGTACAAATTCACTGCTACGAGTGGTGTTCCTCAGGGGTCACATTTAGGTCCAATCCTGTTTTTATTATTTTATAATGATATGTTATATATTTTCAATGATGTTCAAGTATTAATGTTTGCAGACGACCTGAAATTATTTAAAGCAATCAGAAACATTAATGATTGCCATATATTGTCAAATAAATTGTTGAGATTTATTATATGGTGTCATGATAACCGCTTGCAACTTAACATAAGCAAAATTATGAGGTTTTATCGAATAAAGAATCCAATATTTTTCGATTATTCCATTAACAATATGTCGTTAGTATCTGTCTCGGAAATCAATGACTTAGGTATTTGGTTTGACACAAAACTCAACTTTATCAAGCATATAGAAATAATAACCAATAAAGCTTTGAAAATGTTGGGATTTATTTTAAGGGTATCTAGTGATTTCAACAATGTCAATACTGTAAGAACATTATATATGTCACTCGTAAGGAGTCATTTAGAATACAATTCCACGGTTTGGTCCCCAAATTATGAGGTTCATTCACATGCGATTGAAAGAATCCAAAATAAATTTTTAAGATATGTGAATTTTAAAATGGGCATTCCTAGTGAATGCCTAAATTACGATAACGTACTTTGTTCATTAAATTTAATAAAATTATCTTATCGTAGAATCATTTCCAATTTAACCTCTTTGTATAAAATCATAAATTCAATGTTTGATACCCCTGATTTATTATATGTAATTTCTTTTCATACTCCAGGCAGGTCAGTCACAAGACAGTACCTACCATATTATTGTAGCAATTCTAAGTCAACAAGTCAATATTATACTCCTATGCGACGGATTCAACAGCTTGGAAACAAATACTTGTAATAATTTAATTTCTCTTACCCCCCCCCCCCCCTAATTAATAAAAAAGCTTTATGCTCGTTCCTTCCTTCTCGAATTAGAATTAGGAAAATTTAGAACAAGCTCGGTGTGGGCGCTCTCTCCTTGGTCGCGGCACCACTGTAATAAATTTGACCCTTGCTCCTGTAATTAATTAATTTTCCTTTTCTTTTAAAACGTGATTTTATTGTTTCTTTCTTTCTACGTCGTTCGTAGGCTCTGCGACGAAAGCTCTGTACGTAAACTTCGTCGCCTCGAATTCGTATTCGTAGCCTTGTAGTTCCGTCGCTCACTCTTCTCTCCCCTTCATTCCTTTGGCAGCGCCTCGACACCCCTTTACGTAATACGTTTTAGGTATACGTGGCGAGATGCTCTCAATTAATCAACTTGTAATTAACCCCTTAACGTTGTGTCATTTTTTGTTTTAAAGGTTTGATATGGTTAATCCAATTTAATTAATAATTTGTTTGTGGTAAACCCTTGTTCTTTTAGGTATGGCGTGTTACAATTCACTAGGGTCCGATTTACAATGACTGACTCTAGCTAACTTGAAAATAACTAATGCTATCGTTCGTGCAACTTCCTCCCCTACTAACGTCCGTTCTATACTTGTTTGTTGATGATTATTTCTTCTGAAGTAACCCGCGTCATCTTCCCTAGTACCTAGTACATAAATATACTTTTATACATTTAATTGAGAAGATCCTACCTTTAGTATAACGCTGCGAATCCTCTGCTATTCTTGGGACGCTAACATAAAAAATTAATTTGACATTTGTACTCTAGTTACGTATTTTCAACCAAAATTCAATCAAAACAGGCCCGGGATGCACAAATTCTACAGTCACAGTTGTAAGTGGAGTTTGTTAGTTAGTTTTGAGTTTGAGTAGGTATTTTTGGGAGATTACTAGGGATTGACATGAAACAAAATATGTCTTGCTACAATTGGACTCCTCCATTTCCGCAACTGACTTGGTGAGGTTCAATTAAAACCGCCCGGTCAGCCTCCAATTCCATCACCTCCAGAGAATATTTTGGTGGTCGCAAGCGACGAATGAAAAATCGACATGTTTTGCTTCCTGTCGGGAAAGGGCTTGATGTGTATTTCCGGTTCGTAGGGTAATAGTGGGAGTGTTCTCAACCAATGCGCCGCCAAGTTATAATGGTGATAATGCTAATGTTGCTTGATGAAATGCCATCTCATATCGCTTGATGTGAGGATCTGCTTCGATTTATGGTGTGGTAGTCGATGTCCGGAAGTATTCAGGATTGCGTGGGTGGCACGAGGTTTTAGATCGTGACATCCTCAAAGCCGAATTGATGATGATGATGATGATGATGATGATGCTGTAGAAGTCTTTCAGCATGTCGATGACTAGAGTTCCGTTCACTCCTATAGCATCGAACATGACATTAAACCGAAGTGGATTAGACAAGCGGCAATGTCAGGAGGTCGGTGGAGCCGCTCCCTCCTCTGATCTCGTGAAGTTTGAATTTAGTAAAGGTGGATTTTGATGTCATCGACCCTCGCCTCTGCAGTCACACAACTCCTCAACAGTCCCGTTCTCCGTCCAGCATACTGCCTCGAATCAGTAGAAATAATGCTTACATTTTCCTAGGCACGTTATAAACATGCGTCAGCCTTCAGCCGCGGTGATCATCGGTATTTGATTTGAATGAAAATACCTCCCCTCGCATGACGGAAACAGGCGTGATGGGGACGGTCCCCCATTTAGCGTCACGGGCATCCGCCCTACGATAGGTGGTATCCCAAGCTCATCTCAAATATCAGCTCGAAGAAGGAATGTCAAGCTCGGCTTCCAGGGTGCTGGGTCAAGGAATGAATGGCACCGGGTCGTGAATCCGACTTCCATCCCTTCCATTTCCCCTGCTACGCTTTCGTCCAAAGTACATTCCCAACCTGTTGCTGGATGATGCCCTAATTCTAATTTTTGGGGAAGATTATGAAAATTTATCCGGTTTCCGACAAAGAGCCGCCGATCGATTGCTAAAACAACTCTGTGTGTCATGTTCTCTTCGTTCCGCTGACAAGGTAACTCCCCACGAGCGTAACCAAAGGGTAGTGAAGCCATCGCGAATTTCGTCACTTCTTTTCCTTCATTACGGAGATAGCCCGGCCAGATCGTTTTCTCCGTCCTGCATTTAATTGACCTCCCGCGACAGCGACTCTTATCAGCTGATACCTCTGGAGGGGGCTAAATAGGGGGGTTGTGGGAGCACGTCCTTTGCCTTCCAGACGTCCCCCAATGCCTTTATGACGATACATGTGATAGCATATACGTCGACATCATGAAAGGGCTCCTGCCTCGCTCTCAACTGCTTCAGGGCCGTCCAGAGACACAGGTTTCCAAGCCTCCATCACAAAGGATTCCAATTTAATTGAATCAAGCCTGTAATCATCGCTTGCTTCGCCCCCACATTTGGGAATTAGTGTAGCCCACCAGCAAATCGTTCACTTCGCCCCCGATCATAACTGCATAAGGTGTAACCTACAAACAAGGAATAGGGAAGCTTAACTCAAAAATTACTCCAGCAATCACCAGCTTCAGTGCCGAAACTCGTTCGGTTAAATTTGAAGGAAGGAAATTTGCTAAATAATAATAGCAGAGCGCGTCGCGCGCGATGTCTGAATACCTACTGACGGTCTCGTTCTATCGCAAATACTAAGGATTTAAGCTAGAATGTAAATTCTGTATAAAATATACCTAACGTAAAGCGCTATGCACACTTCCATGCGCGAGTTTAAACGAAGTCAAAAGCTAGCTTATGTAGGTCTCTACATATCAGTTTTCCTGAGATCCCTGAAATTTGAGGTAAAAGGCGTGGGGTTTTATTTTTTTGGAATGGGGATTCTATTGTAAACATTTGTTAGTAAACAGAAGCCTCATGCAATGCATCCTTTTTCCAAATCAATATAGCTAGTACGTACAGACCTCGCCTAACAAATATCTTCAATTACTGAGTAAATTCTAAAATGTTTTTGAGAATAGGTATTCCTAATGTAATGTAATTTATTATATCCAAATAACCCCTAACCTAGTATTTCTGATGTAATGTCTCGCAACACAATCGTAAGATACATAAATACCTCTTGTCTGTTAAAATTAACAAAACATCCCCAAAGACCCCCCCCCCCTTACAATCATTGCACCTCGGCGGCTCCATTATGGTTATTGATCTGAAAACTTCTTTAGCACCGTTGTGATTTTGAAACTCGTTAAACGAAAATTAGTGACGCAAGAAAGGAGAAACATATATAAACACATATACATCTATAGGATTTACCTATAGATGTACGTGTGAGAATTTGCGAGAGAATGAGATACTCCAATCGGTCTCCTCTTTGTGAGGTGCTTCGTAGCCTCCCCACTCCTGTCTCCTTGGGTTTTCTGAAGGTTTCACTTCTACCGCGTGTAAACTACACCACTGTAAATTCTTTGTTTCTAAAATGCGGACAGCTGTTTTTTTGTTTTTATGAAAACTTCTTTAACACCGTAGTGATTTGAAACTAGATGAAACGGAAACGTGCGACACTAAACACATCTATAGAATTTATCCTGAGAGAGAATGAGATACTGTAATCGGTCTCCTCTTTGTGAGACGCTTCGTAGCCTCCCCACTCCTGTCTCCTCGGGTTTTCTGAAGGTTTCACTTCTACCGCGTGTAAACTACACCACTGTAATTTCTTTGTTTCTAAAATGCTGACAGTTGTTTTTTTTTTAAATGAAACTTCTTTAACACCGTTGTGATTTGAAACTAGATGAAACGGAAACGAACGCCACTAAACACATCTATAGAATTTATCCTGAGAGAGAATGAGATACTGTAATCGGTCTCCTCTTTGTGAGACGCTTCGTAGCCTCCCCACTCCTGTCTCCTCGGGTTTTCTGAAGGTTTCACTTCTACCGCATGTAAACTGCACAACTGTAATTTCTTTGTTTCTAAAATGCTGACAGCTATTTTTTTAAATGAAACTTCTTTAACACCGTTGTGATTTGAAACTAGATGAAACGAAACGAGGGACACTAAACACATCCATAGGATTTGTCCTGCGAGAGAATGAGGTACTTTAATCGGTCTCCTCTTTGTGAAGTGCTTCGTAACCCATCGACCTTCTCTTCGTACGGTGCTTCGTAGAATAAAATGTGAAATAATTTGAACACTTGGTAACGATATTATAATAAATAAACCTCACAATTAACGTATTCCTGATAATCTACATTAGTCTTAAATTCGTCATTCTTCCGAAGTTTAGTTTTCAGAAGGTTTCACCTCTACCGCATGCGGATTGCACTCTGATTCCGCACATCCCATCGACTAGACAGGGAACCCGCCTAAAATGTCTAGTTACACAAAATTAAATGTTAGCTGTTGCCCGAAGTGTCAAAAGAAAGGAAGTCTAAATTTATTACCCGAACCCAAAACAATCGCCCACTATAAAGTATCTCAGCATGACCTTGGGTAGGCACGCTCTCCGAAACCTAGAATTAGACTTGGCTTTTGTTTCTTTTTTCCGCAAGGCCCGTACTAAATACGTAATGTAAATATGTAATAAAGTAATTTTAAACAAGCTTACCAAATTTTCCATGCTGCATAATCCGATTTAATTTCCACATGCACTTTCGCAAGGCACAAACTCCTCATGCAATTTTTAACTGAATTGAAAACAAATGAATTCTGAATTTACGCCTGAATATTTTCACAAAATAGCGAACTTCCCGAAGTTAATTAAATTATTTTCGTCAATTTCAAAATTACTTTCTTTGTTCATGAGCCGCAACCGCTGTTATCACCCGTGTACCCCCAAGATTTCCACGCACCCCGCAAACTGTCCACGCAATTTCAACCATTGAATTATTTCCCGTCTACATGCCCGAACTACTGTTATTATTCCCTGTATAACCGCGACTCTGAACCACGTCCGTCTTCGAGACCGAAATTACCCTGCCTCTCAAAATCCGTCCGTACCCGAGACCGAATCTACCCTGACTGTCATTCTTTAAAATTTGATTTCACTTCTTTTCCTTCCCTGCCCGTGTGTGCGGTCCAAATCCCATCGTTTTTTAATTTACCATCTTCTTCTCTAAAAATCCTTCAAATATTGTTAAATCTCATGGCGATATATTTAACTTAATGACCGAATTTTTCAAATTTAATCACCATTTTCGAAGAATTCTGACGTCGTTCCATGTTTTTAGTTTTTTGTCGCAGTTTCAGAACTTCAAAATAGTAATTAACCTTTCCTGGTCTGTAATGCGTAAATACTACACATTGCTTCTAATAACTTTTATATCTCTATAAATATAATGAATTCTGGATTCAGATTTTAGGTATTCCTCCGTTATACATTTACACACTGAAATAAAAAATAATATTTTAAATAATTAGCAAATTTAATTCAAAATCAGAGATATTTTGTTAAATATCGGGAATAAACCACAAATACAATCAACCGTGTGCCAGTGTGGACCGTGATACGCGAGGAGTGTGCGGGGGGAGATGACACGCTATGTGACGTCTCGCTCTACTTTGCTATACGGGAACACGAGAAACAGAGACCGCCGTGTTGTGTTTCGACCGTCGATACCTACGACCGCGTAGTAGCTAAACATACATAGATGTATGTATGTATTGGGTAGCAGCCCAGCGCCCAGCGCCTCAGTCGTTCGCGGGCAATCCTTTGAGATGGTCTCCTCGCCCGTTTTTTGAGCAACGGACGATGGTTTTTTTCATGTTTTCAGCAATTAAATTACAATTATTATTACTTGTAACACAAATTATGAAAAACAAAAGCGATTAGCTATGAATGTTCATATATTTCCGATATAAAATCGATGATTTTAACACGTGAATTGATTACACAGCACCGGAGCGCGCGTATTTTTTTAGCACAGTAAGGGAAAGGTTAATTATCATGTACTTGAAGGCCAGAATGCTTTCTAAAACAGAGCCCAGTGACGTACCTAATAGACTCGACCCTCACATGTGGCACTGTTTTGTAATAAATGTTACATTCCTTTAGTCTATTTTTTGTGGCTTTTGCTGGGGTCGCCTGGGCGGATCCACAAATCAGCCCCGTAGATACTTGTGTTTCAGAAATTATTTTAAGTTGTACAGCGCTCTTAGAAAACGGCGCCGTTCAAACCACCCAAGTATTATTATTATTAAGGCGAGTTCATCACATACTCCGATGTTTTTGATATATTTAGTACATCAATTTTATTATATAAGCATACCTTATTGAAGTTTCTATCATCAAATAGGGGAATATTTTGATAAAGCTATTAAAATTGACTAACGCATTGACAGTATTTTGTTGGCTGAAAGAAAAAAACTGTTTCGGATTTTTTGTATTTTGTACCTACATCCTGTGTGGTTCAAATTCAATACCTAATATTTTTACTTTGTATTTATTTTTGTGCAAGTGTTTTAAACAGTAGTTTCCTGCACTATTTACTAGTATAATTTCATTAATATTGTTATATATATGTATGTAAAAGCCTAAATAGGCGTAAATAAATAAATAAATAAATAAATCTACGGACTGTGGTATTGGTATTAACGTTTACCACAATAATTCTAATGAAAGAATATTTTATTCAATTTCAAACCAATTTTCAATATTTTCTGCCGAGTGCATTGCGATTATTGAATCTCTCAAATATATAATAAAAAATAATTTTGAACATTCTCTTGTTCTCTCTGACTCTCTCAGTTCCCTCCAAAAACTTAAAACCAGTCCTCTTCTTCATCCTGATGATCACTTTGCATGTCTTATTCGAGTATTGATAACCTCCATTCAAAGCTCTGGAAAAACTATCACTCTGATTTGGATTCCTGGACATGTTGGCATAGTGGGTAACGATATTGCTGATTCCTTGGCAAAACAAGGAGCGTCTAACCCTACCGTTACCCTCGTAAAACATATTCCCCTGTCTGATATTTTTTCCATCATCAAAGATAGATCCCGCAATGTTTGGAGAGAGTATTGGAACATTGTAATAAACATAATGAATAAAGAAAATTAAAAAAAAAAAAAAAAATAAATAAATAAATTGCTAGTCAATCCAAGGGTGCCCGCTACGCATCAATACAAAGGACTATCCCATCAAAACCGTAGTTTCAAAAATTTCCCCATTTTTCCAAAAACGAAATTTCCTTACTTATTCGTATGAGAATCGGACATTATTCCGTTCCTTCTCACCTTTATAAAATGCATGTGCTTGACTCCCCAGATTGTACGTTCTGTGGTCTAGATGTGGGAACTTTAGATCACATATTTTTTTATTCTCCCTCTCTAAATAAATATCCTCTCTTCTATCAAGCGTTATCAAAAATTGCCTCTCCTCCATTCAACATCTCATCTCTTCTAAGTCTGAACTCTTCTCCAATCTTCCATAAAATTCTGAAATTTGCACATTTAAATAAAATTAATATATAAATTCACCTTTCCTTTCTCTGTAATTATAAATGATGGCCTAGAACACCCTTGAAGGGTGAAAGCCAGAAATAATTGAAAAAAAAAAGATATGTTATTATTATTATTATTATGGGAGCTACATAAAACCACGTAAAATTTAGTTTGCAATATGAAATATAATAATTAATTAGAGTATATTATAATAAAACCAATATAAAACTTTATTCCACTTAATTTTATTCGACCGTAACCGGTTTCAGCTCGTCAAAGCCATCTTCAGACTGGTACAAATATTTCCTAGTCTACAGTTTATATACACAACAAATTGGGGAGGGGGAGAGGGGTGGTCTACAAGGATTTTAATCAATTACAATAATTATATTTGTTGGTAAGTTATTTTAGACCATCGAATTTCGAAATATTTTGGTTATTCCAGTACCTAAGCTAATTACATTGGGTTTGCAGCTCACTTCAATGATGATTAGGGAAAAACCTTACAAGTAATAAATATGAGTTACTAATGACCTAATTTTATTGTCAAATCGTTATTATATTTATGAAGTTTGGTATTTTTTATTGCTTTTTGAAGGGATACATGTTTACATTGGAGTTGGAATGGTCTAAACCAGGGGTTCCCAAACTTATTAGTATCACGCCTCCCTACTGCTTAAAATATATGCCCACGCTTCCCCTCGGCCCAGGGCCCAGCTAGGGGCCATTCAAGTATTACGTAACGCACTTGGGGGGGGAGGGGCTCGAACGACGCGTTACGCAACATGTTTTTCTTTATTTAAATTAAAAAAAACTAGGGAATTAAAATCTTCCAAGTCGGCAATCCTTTTAGTTTATGTTGTACGGGGAATTCCTCGACTGTATTGTGCTTCATTTTTATATTATTTTCGTTCAGTTCAGTATTCGTTAGTGTTTTAAACACGAAATACGCATAAACACAATTAATGTGAGTTTGTAGGAATTATAATGTCCTCCAAAGCCGGAGATTTACATCATCAGCTGTTATTGGCCTATAAAGGCTCTCATGCTGACTTGCCAGCGCAGCGCAACCAAAAAATAACAACCATATTTGGAAGACAGCAAAAGAAAAAATAAATAAAAAAATAATGAAAAATTTATGGAACATATGAATGATGTAATATGAGAGTTTTTAGTTGGAACAACGCTTTTTCGTTATTACACATAGGTTAGTTTACTGCTAAAATATAAAAATATTACCTAAAGATAGGTTTCGTAGTACATGCATAGTTACACTCAGAACATGAAAAAGGTTTTCTCCACTTTGAATCGCATTGTGGATTTTTAAATCTCCCTTTCGAGAACTTCAATAACTACGTTCGGGAGAAAAAAATGTTTTTTCTGCTGAAGGTAAACATGTGATTTTTGTGCCTCTTTGTAGAACACGAATAGTAGCAGTAGAAACATATAAGTGGTTTTATTGCACTGTGAGTCAGCAAATGATTTCTAAAAAATTCCTTTGTACAACATGAATAATTGCAGTCGGGACATAAAAAAGGTTTGTGTCCAGTGTGGGTAAACATGTGACTTTTTAGATAATGTTTTGTAGCGCCTGAATAGTCGCAGTCGGGACAAGAAAAAGGTTTTTCATCACTGTGAATTAGCAAGTGCCGTTTTAGTTTTTTTTTCGAGAGGAAGAATAGTTGCAGTCAGGGCATGTAATGAGTTTTTTACCACTGTGGGTAAACATGGGATTTTTGTTTTTTTTTTAATAGTACATGAATAGTAATAATATGAAGAGTTGAAGTCGGAACATGAAAAAGGTTTTTCGTCACTGTGAGTTGGCAAGTGTCATTTTAGCTATTTTTTTCTATTTTTGAAGAGGAATAGTTGCAGTCAGAACATGAACAAGGTTTTTCTTTACTATCGGTAAACATGTGATTTTTATTTTCTCTATTTTTTGAAGAGGAATAGTTGCAGTCAGAACATGAACAAGGTTTTTCTTTACTATCGGTAAACATGTGATTTTTAGATTTCTCTTCGTAGTAAATAAATAATTGCACTATGAGTCAGCAAGTGACTTCTTAGATATCTCTTTTGAGGACACGAATATTTGCAGTCAGGACATGAAAATGGTTTTGCTTTGTTGTGAATCATTCTGTGAATTTTTAAATCTTCCCTTTGAGAACTTGTATAACTGCATTCGGAACATGAAAAGGGGTTTACTACACAGATGCGTGCGTAGCGTGGGTATATGGCGATCGTAGTGATACCGCCGCCCGCGCCCGCGCCCGCGCCCCCTGTACATGTCTTCGCGCCCCCCTAGTGGGGCGCGCCCCCCACTTTGAAAATCAATGGTCTAAACTAATTACATATTTTAATATCGAAAATTATTATGAAAATTAGACTGGATACAAAAGCGGGGACGTAGCAAATGAATCTAATTGCTTTATCTTTACAAAGTTACTTTATGAAGGGGTACATGTTTACATTAGAGTAGGAATGGTCTAAACTAAATACCTATTTTAATTTCGAAATTATTATGAAAATTACAATGGATACAAAAGTGGAGACTTAGCAAATGATTCTAATTGCTTATTCATTACAAAGTTAGATTCTATTTTTTTAGCTAAGCGGGTAATTTCTAAAGATTCTAGTCTATCCAGTTTATGACCTTTATTGCAAATATGGAGAACTTTATCATTTCTGTCTTTATCTAACGAGTGTTTATTTTCTAATAAGTGTCATGCTACATTCGACAATTCTCCTTTGTCATTCACCCAGTTTGTAAAATGTTCTTTAATTCGGGTTTTGACTGACCTCCCAGTTTGACCTACGTAATACGATGGGCAGTTGGCACAATTCACTTGGTAAACGCCTGAGTTTTCAAGTTTTTCTCTTTTATCTTTATTATTAATTAAAATTCTCCCTAGAGAATTCACATTATAAAAAGCTGTTTTACATTTATCATTATTAGTTAATCTGGATATTTTAGTTGATATTTCGCCAATATAAGGGATTTTAACCCATTGTTTAGTAAAATCTTTTTCATTTTTATTATCGAGGCCTTGTGATATGATTGTTAATGTAAGTTTTTTATTCTTTTTCTTTAATATACTGTCAATAGTTTCGCTCTTGTATCCATTATTCTGTGCTATGGTTTTTATAATATTTTATTCATTACTGTAATTAATATAATTCAAAGGCACATGTAAAAGTCTGTGAATGAGTGAATAGAATACTGATAATTTATGTAAAATGTGATGTCTAGATGTATTGTGTATGATGTTATCACTATATGTAGGTTTTCTATATATCGAAAATTCTAATTTTTTGTTGATGATTTCTATACCTATGTCGAGAAAGTTTATCTTATTTCCCCCCATTTCCATTGTAAATTGGATCGTTTTATTAATTTTATTTATTTCTTTTAGAAATATATCTAATTGCCTGGTTGTTCCTGTCCAGATAATCAGAATGTCATCTACATATCTCCTAATTTTTTTAAACGATTTTAATTTTTCGATGGATTCTTCGATATAATCCATAAAGAATTCAGCTAGCACCGGTGAGATCGGGCTTCCCATAGCCAAGCCACTAGATTGAATATAATAGTTATTATTGAATTTAAAGTAATTTTATTCTGTACACGTATTTAGTAGTCTTGTTATTTCTTTACGTTTGATCAAATTAATGTTTATTTTTCCATGTAATTATTAATAATTATTTTTAATTCTTTTGTTGGTATATTTGAGAACAAACTAACAACATCAAATGAAACTAAGGTAGCATTATTAGGTACTGAGATGTCTTTAATAAGGTCTATAAGTTGTAGGGAATTTATTATTCCGTATTTAGGTTTAAAATTAAGAGTGTTTTTAATGATTTTATTTCCAAATTTTGCTAATTATAAGGGGCTGAATTATATGACACTACTGGTCTTACCGGCATATTATTTTTATTCTACAGGGTGAAGTTGTGATGTGAGTGAAGTGTGTACATAAAATAAGTAGTTATTTACGTTATCTCGAATGTTGTACCATTTCTTCATCTCCTGTGTGGTCCATGTTCTGCGGGCTGCGGTAACTGCTAGTAGAGCTGCTCTGCTGTCCGTGTTCGTCTTGATGTTGATGTAGTTGGGTATAAGGCTGTAGAATTTGATTGTCTTTATAATGACACCACCCTTATGGTTAACAATAAAATCCATACAACTTACCAAAAACAACTTTAAAAAACTCACACACTGGACACAAAAACAATTAAAATCAACGCCAACAGAAAAAACTGACAAGGTGTCCCATAAATTGGTCCACAATTGCTCAGACGAAGGAGTAAGGCAGAGATCAGTCAGGATTGTAGCCACGTTTCTCCATGTTTCCGCACTAGGTATCTAAAACAATAACAAAGATAATATTACATATTAAAAAAATGTCAAGCTGTTAAATTGGTTTCGGCCGCCAAATTTGGTTTATTCCGGAACTTACCTACGATATTTTTGTGAATTTATTTCGAATAGGTATATGAATTTAGAGGGCCGGCCGTGACGGGATTTGGTCGCGAAATTTCGATTTACGCGAAATATATCATATTTTTACGAATTAACTTCGAGTATCTGAATTCAAGGGGCCGGCTGCGTTGGAAATGGGCTGGGAAAATTCGTTTTAAGCGGTAATATTTCTCATTTTTATAAGTTTAAAAGGACCGCTGCCACGTTTTCCGGCCGCAAAATTTGATTTACTCGGAAAATATCGTGTCTTTATGAATTTACTTCGAATGTGGGGCCGATCGCAGCGCTTAAAAATTCGATTTACAAGGGAATAAGTCATATTATTACTCGATTTTCGGCGATTTTTTTCTTCATGAAATTTCGAATTACGCAGAAATTTGTTAATTTCAAATTTTATTTTTAATGTCCAGTGGAATTAATGGGGTTCTACTGTATTTATATGTATATATATATATGTACATATAAATACATGTATGCTTTATAAGTATTAACACCACACAAATATATATATATATATATTTGTGTGGTGTTAATACTTATAAAGCATACATGTAGCTTGTGCATATTTTTTTTATCAAAACAACTAAATAATTTGGTCTTCCAAGAGTATCACTTTTTGAAGCTATTTTCCCTTTAACGCGGTCATGTAGAGTAGAAACTGATATTCCACACTTTGTGATCTTTATTTATGTATTCATTAGTAAATAAAAGTCGTCTTTCTGCAGTATTCCGCGGCATAACAACCTTGAAAAAATGAAAAGCTACACATTTTAAATTTTTTTAAACTATTATATCATTTATATAAACGTTATAATATGAATGATCTTGGTCTTATCTCTAATCGATACTCGCGATCGATTATCGCATACGGGAATAGCGGCGTCCGCCCGGTAGAGCGCTGTGACTTTAGCTCGTTCCTGCACTAGCACCACCACCACCACCACAAATGCGCCCTCACGAACCTCTTAGTTTGAGAATACGTGGCTATTTGTATGGAAACCGCAAAAGGGGTAAGGTCGGAAGGGTCATATTCCGATCTTTCCCCGGGAAATATGTCAAGGGGTAAAGAGATTACGACACTATCAAGCACGTAGTTTTTTGTTAAGCTGGCAACACTGCGCGTAGTTTTCGTTTGAGCCAAGCGTTTTGACAGTCTACCGAGCAGTGTTACCGAAGCTCCCGATTTCGCGGGAGATCTCCCGATTTTTCACTTCATCTCCCGATCTACCGGAATGGCATCAAAATCTCCCGATTTTTCAAAGTTCCCAGCGGTTTGTCGTTTCTCGTCAATTCTTTGTTTATGGTCCGCTCAAAATGCAAATTATTGTCTGTGGTTAAAAAAAAATATATTCCCCGGATTCGGGTATTGACCAGAATAATTAAAAAAATTCTACAATCTAAGCATATCTCTATTATAGACCCATACAAACCGATCATTTATGAATTATGAGCTGGAAATTATAATTTATTACGTAACGGAGGGGTGTCAAAGTGGATTTTATTAAGGGCGATTTATAAGATTTCTTATTTTTTAAGTCGGGTGTCATATTCGTGGTAAGTAGTTATTTTAAGAATCGATTGGAGATGTTCATCCGTAAACCTCGAGCGATGTTTGTTCTTATTTATTTTCAAAACGGAAAACACCCGCTCGCTTAAATAGTTACTACCGAACACACACAGAATAAGTGCTGTATGCTTACTTATATTTGGATATAACAATTTGGGAGGCGGGAATGGGTACCGCCGCCCCGGGAACCTTTATTGGATAACCAACACCTCTGCCATAGGTCACCCCAAGTGGTTCGCTACGTTTGGTGATTTAGCAGGGGTGCCCGGGTTCATGGGATGAAGTTTGTCTAGGTCTGATGACCAGGACACACTAAACCCCAGTTCCTACCCACCCCTTACACCCTTTTCCATCCCAGAACTTTCCTCTCCTTCCTTTCGCTAAAAAAACCCTCCACACAGCATCCCCAAAGATGACATAGGCGCTCAGGGAAATTATTTTCCTCAGGGCCTCCTGTGTGGACTTCATGTAAAAAAATTATATATTAACAACATATTTAAAGCAATTTTTTTAGGTTAACATTTTGGCAAGGATTAAACTTCAAACTAATTAAATTAAAACTAAACAAATTAAATTAAAAAAGGTTTTTTTCCCCTGTGAGACGGCTTGCGGACTTTTAAATGTTCCGTTTGAGAACATGAATAGTTGCAGTCGGAATATGAAAAAGGTTATTTTCACTGTGAGACGGCTTGTGGACTTCTAAATGTTCCTTTTGAGAAGATGAATAGTTGCAGTCGGAACATAAGAAAGGTTTTTCTCCACAGTGAGTCAGCATGTGGATTTTAAATTGTCACTTTCGAGAACATGAATAGTTGCAGACGGAACATGTAAAAGGTTTTCTCCACTGTGAGACGGCTTGTGGACTTTTAAATATTCCTTTTGAGAACGTGAATAGTTGCAGTCGGAACATGAAAATGGTTTTTCTCCACTATGAGTTCACTTGTGAGTTTTTAAAGTCTCCTTTTTAGCACTTAAATAATTTACAATCGGAACATACAAAAGGTTTTTTTCCACTGCGAGACGGCTTGTTGATGATATAAAAATTGTCACTTTCGAGGACATGAATAGTTGCAGTCGGAACATGTAAAAGGTTTTCTCCACTGTGAGACGGCTTGTGAATTTTTAAATGTTCCTTTTGAGAACATGAATAGTTGCAATCGGAACATAAAAAAGGTTTTTCTCCACATTGAATTGTGAATGTTAAATTGTGACTTTCAAGAACATGAATAGTTGCAGTCGCAATACGAAAAGGGTTTTTCTCCACTATGACACGGCTTGTGGACTTTTAAATGTTCCTTTTAAGAAAAAGAATAGTTGCAGTTGGAACATGAAAATGTTTAATGGTTAAATTTTAATCTTACATAACTCCTAAGTATTTCATTACAGTAATAATTTCAATAACAATTTTAATATGGTCCATGCACTTTCTTTTTGTTTTTGATGATTAGACTGAGATATTAGTAGGTATTTCGATAAAGGATTACTAAACAGTGTATCGTTATCAAGTATCTGTCGCCAGGTTAGAGGTGTTTTGAAAAAGCCCATGAGGTGGTTTATTGGTTCCTTAATAAAATTAAAATTATTACTTATTGATTAAAAGATTGTTACTTATATGAATGTCGTTCACTTTTAAAAGTAAGTAGGTATTAAATGAATTTGGCGTCCCGTTAAGTGACGGGTGACATTCCAAGGTCGAAGTTTCACAAAAATTCGTGCTGAGTTGCCAGACGTGAAATAAGTCCAGGGAAAATTGCATTATTACACAGGCAACATCTACAGTAATCGGATTGACGGCGCTGCTTTTTCGTTTGTTGTTAAGGTTCTGCTTCGCAATAATAAAAGGGATTCGAATTATTGACAAGGGAGAAGTTTTACTAAAATAATTCTAGTCATCTCCCGATTTCTTCAAATTTCTCCCGTTTTCTCCCGATTTCTCCCGATTTTTAGGCGAAAATTCTCCCGATTTTGAAGTTTTGGTTTCGGTAACACTGCTACAGAGGACGCTTGAAGCAAGCTACGTGCTGGCGGCGAGCTTGATGCGAATTGATATATTTTTTTTTTTTTTTTTAAAAACAAAGGCTACCGTCTAACTGTGCCAGTGTCATTTCATTCCTCTTTACAAAATTAATCATTTTATATAGATAATAGTTTTAAAATAGTATTGTAAATTAGTGTAATATAGTTTTTACTTGTATATTTGTTTTCACTGTAAGTATTTGTGTTATATAATTGGTTCTTCGGAGCAGTTAAGGTAAGATTTTTTTTTTTGATTTGTGTGCTGTAGATTTATTCGAAAATGGATAAAGAAAAACCACCTGATCCCCCCGATGATGGTTTGCTATCTGAATCCTCGGGTGTTACAAAAAAAATAATCGCGGTTAATATTCCGGAGGCTTCGGACTTCGTAACGATTACGTCAAAAAAAAGAAAAATTGCTAAACCAGCAGATAATAGAAATGCAACAGATTTTGAACAGATACATCGAAAAACACCCTCCACGCAAAACGACTCCCTTCCAAATAATTCTGTTTTGCAGGATGTAATTCCGTCCACTTCTTCCTCGATTTCAAATTTAAGTCCAGCAAGCCCTTCAACCACACCCGCCCCACTGGTAAACAATACTCCTTCACAAATGTCACGTCTGTATAATAATCTTGATAGACCACCTTACATTACACACGTGACTAAAATTTCAAAGGATGAAAAACAATCAAATTTATACGATGTGGACTTTGGACATTTTATGTTTAAAAATAAAATCCACCCTGTCTGGAATGGAGTAAAATCGGTTGGGCGTAACCGTCTTTCTGTTGAATTCAAGACAGCGGCTGAGGCCAATAGCTTTGTAAAATCTGATGTTGCCAAAAAAAACTCGTACAACGTTTTCATACCTACATATCAGGTTACAAAGTTAGGTGTCACAAAAGGGATCCCACCGCACTGGTCGATAGAGGACATCCTGGAAAACATTACTGTTCCTCAAGGTTTCGGAAAAGTTTTAAAAGCGCGTCGTCTAAATTACAGGTTTAATACGGGAAACTCTGTAGAATGGAGACCCTCCCAATCCGTTGTCCTAACATTTGACAGCAAAGACCTTCCACAAAATGTTACTATGTTTAACGTCTCTCTACCAGTAGAGCTCTATGTGTTCCCAACTGTACAATGCTACAAGTGCTGCAGATTTGGACACACGAAGAACCTCTGCAGATCAGAACCCCGTTGCTTCAAGTGCAGTTCGTCCCATAGTGGCGATTCCTGTGATAAAACAGAGGAAAATTATAAATGTTTAAACTGCTCCGGTACCCACATGTCCATCAGCAAAACTTGCCCTGAACTGTCAAGGCAGCGCAATATTAAACACACAATGGCCGAGAAGAGCATCTCTTATGCGGAAGCATCAAGAATGTTTAACAAATCCATTCCATCTTATTCTGAAGTAACTTCCAAAAATTCTAAAAAATCCACCCCTTCTCAACCTTCTTCTTCTTCATTTAGAAAAACTGTTGAAAGGGTCGTGAAACCTAGAGTTCTAACAAAAAAAAATAATGCTAATCACGAATCCCTTCTGTGGTTCCCTAATGGACAAATTCCTTCCAGTTCAAATTTCAATTCTTACCTAAAGTCATCTACTAAAGAACAAAATTATAATATAGACCTTAACTCTACACTAATCACCTCATTTTTACATATTTTACAAACTTTAAATAAAAACAACATTCAAATACCGTCCCACGTTGCTAAACAAATTACTAATATTATCAACTCAACTAGAAATGGCTCCTCTGATGAGGATTCTTCAGTGGAATTGTCATAGTCTTAGAAATAAGACTGAAGAATTTTTAAACACATTACACTCAAACTCAATTGCAGTGGCTGCCATCTCGGAGACGTGGCTGGAACCGGATTCTGATTTCAGAGTCAGGGGATACCACTGTCTTCGAGACGACCGTCAAGATGGAAAGGGCGGCTCCGCTCTTTTCATTAAAAAATCATTACCCTTCTCCCCTGTAGATGTAAAACCAATTGGTTGTCCCTTTCAAGTGACGGCCGCAAAGGTTTTTGACACTACAATAATTTCTTTGTATATATCACCATCTAATAAACCTTCTAAATCAATCCTAAAAGTTATGTTTTCCAAGGTCACTACCCCTTCTCTTGTTCTGGGAGATTTCAATGCCCATCACGGATTATGGGGAGCTCACAATTGTGACAGAATGGGCAGAGATATTGTTGATCTACTAGATGAACTAGACTTTTGTATTATCAATGATGGTTCTCCTACTCGTCTTCAGGTGCCTGGTCAGCGACCCAGCATGGTTGATCTTACTATTTGCAATTCCAACATAGCCGCATCCCTGTTATGGAAGGTTTTGGATGACCCTCATGGGAGTGATCATTACCCCATCCTCATTGAATCCTCAAATATTTATCATTCCAACAAAAATGTCAAGTGCAGTAGTCGAAAACCAAGGTTCTTAACTGCCAGAGCCAACTGGAATGACTATTCAAATCATACAAAGTTCTCTGTGCAAAATCTGCCCTCTCCAACTACAGAAAATGTTGCGGAATGTTACGATTTATTTGTGTCTGCAGTCATTACGGCCGCAGAAAAATTTATCCCCATTAAAACGACACGTAACAAAGGGAAACCTCCCCCAGCTCCTTGGTGGGATATTGAATGCTCAGACGCAGTAGATATGAGGAAAAAATATGCGAAAATTTATTCAACAAATATGAATATGGAGAACTTCCTTCAGTATAAACAAATTGAAGCTAAGACCAAACGTCTTCTAAAAAACAAAAAACGTCAAGGCTGGAAAAAATTTTGCACATCATTATCTCCCGAAGTTCCTCTTTCAGTTGTTTGGAATTCAATTCGCAGGTTTAAGGGTTCTCACGTCCCAACGGTGACTCGACCACTCACTTCAGAGTGGGTGAAGGAATTTGCCGATAAACTAGCTCCTCAAACTGCAAGTAATTTTAATGAAACAGAATTCACATACTCATTTAAAACACGGGGTTGGATGGACACCCACTTCAATTTAACGGAACTTAGGGAGGTCTTAAACGATCTCACAGACTCATCCGCTGGTGTAGATGGAATTCCTTATAGCTTTATTAAAAACTGCGACGTTACCACACTAAACTATTTTCTTTCAATTATAAATCTGATCTTTGACTCCGGCAAAATTCCATCATCCTGGAAAACTCAAATAATTGTTCCCATTCTGAAACCCCAGAAAGACCCTAACTCTGGACTTTCTTACAGACCTATAGCTCTGTCATCTTCCTTAGTTAAAATAGCTGAACATATGATTAAAAGACGTCTAGACTGGTATGCAGAAAATGAGAAAATTCTTCCCAGCTCTCAGTTTGGCTTTCGAAAAAGAAAAAGTACGATCGAAAGTGTGTCCATCCTGACTTCTGATATCCAGTTGGCCCTGGCCGATAATGAATTCCTTGTCGGTGTTTGCCTTGATGTGTGCGGAGCTTTTGACAATGTTTTATTGGATGTTTTATTTCATAAATTATTAAAAATTGGCATCCCTCGTAAGCTTTCCAGTTTTATAATTAACCTCCTTCTTACCAGGAAAATTCAAATCCAGGTGCTGGATTCTCCTCCACTGGAAAGAATAGTAAACAAGGGTTTGCCTCAGGGCTCCGTCCTTAGTCCTATCCTTTTTAATATTTATACCTTTGACCTGCATCGGAGTATGCATCCATCTTGTAAAATACTCCAGTATGCGGATGATCTTTTTATATATATTTCAGGACGAATTATTTCTATTTTGGAGGATGTGATTAACATTTGCATGAAAAACCTTGACACCTGGTTAAAAAATCACGGCTTAGAAATTTCTCCGTCCAAAAGCAATGTTATCGTCTTTTCCAGAAAACGTGTTACTCCGCGTGTAACAGTCCAAATAAATAATTCAATTCTCCCTATGCAGGTACAAATAAGATTCCTTGGGGTAATTTTAGACTCTAAGTTAACATGGAACCCGTATGTTAATTTAATCATTAACAAATGTCAAGCTGGCCTCAACACTTTACGTGCCGTTTCACGGGTCTGGTGGGGAAGTCATCCATTCACCCAAAAACTTTTTTATAACGCATATGTTAGGAGTCATTTGGATTACGCGTCATTCCTCATTGAACCCACTTCTAAAAAGAACCTCGCAAGGTTGGACCGTATTCAATTTCAATGTTTAAGATTGATTATCGGAGCAATGCGTTCTTCCCCAATTAACGCTTTACAAGTGGAGGCTGTGGAGGCTCCTCTTCATTTCAGAAGACAGTTCTTGGCTGACAAGTTTTTATTTAAATGCTTAAGACTCTCTAATCACCCACTGAAAGACAAAATTACTGCACTCACTGCTCAAGTGAAATCACTTCCATATTGGAGGAACAAATCAATCCCTCTTCTTGTTAAAAGCCTCCATACGTACTGTGCGTATAAACCCCTCTTAAATCCATCAGACAGACTTCCTTTATATGCCAACTCCTTTCGTATTCATTTGTGTAAACCAAATATTCTTTTTTCTCTCGGCATAATTAACAATCACGAAGCTCCAACAAAACTTATCCAAATTTTAAATTCGAAATATTCCAACTGGAAAATTATTTACACAGATGGTTCCAAGTCTCCCTTATCAAACCATGTGGGAGCGGCATTCCACTGCCCATCAGATCAAGTCGATAGAAAAATTACACTTCCAAAAGAGGCTTCCGTTTTCACTGCTGAATGTATAGCCATTTTTGAATCCCTCAAATACATTGACGATGTTCACATTGGAAAATTCTTAATTCTCTCCGATTCCCTGAGTGCACTTCAAAAATTAAACTCTTCCCCTTTCCATTACCCAGAAGACGATTTCTGTGTTGGAATTCGCACTTTAATTCAGAAATTAACCGACTCTGGCAAAGAAATCGTCTTGGCTTGGATACCTAGTCACTGCGGTATCCCTGGAAATGAAAAGGCCGATTCATTGGCGAAAGATGCCATTATTTCGGGGGATATTTTATATAAATTTTTAAACACCGATGACATTTTCATAAAATTGAAGGAAAACATGATTTCCACATGGCAGAATCATTGGGAAGAATCTAGTCAATCAAAAGGATATAGCTTTTTCACAATTCAGCCAACGATTCCTTCAAAACCGTGGTTTTCCAGACTTTCTTTTAACAAATTCTCGACATCATCCATTTGCCGCATGCGGATAGGGCATTGCTGCCACAATGTTCACCTGACAAAAATTCATATTAAGAATTCTGCGATGTGTGAATGTCGTCTTGGTGAAGAGGATCTCAATCATATTTTTTTCAGTTGTCCTATAAATAATTCGTACAAAAATTTCTTCCCTCACCTAATCAGTTCGGGTATATTGCCTCCCTACAACATTGCATGCCTGTTATCTTCTGTGAACAAACGCGTGTATAAAGTCTTGGCTAATTTCCTGAATATTAACAGCATCAATTTGTAACTGTAAGTTAAGTTTCATGTATTTATTTATTTATTTTATTTTTTACGCACAATAAATTGTGTCAGCATATCTTTTAATTTCCTTGTTATGTTTAATTAAAATCATCTCTTATTGTAATAATTTTGCGTATTATTATTATTATTATTTGTATAGTATTATTATATAATTTATTTATTTATTAATCATTAACGCCCTTATGGGCTAGGTGATAGTGTAGGTAGGTTAGTGTAGATAGGTTCTTGTTATTAAAACTAAATTAGTTAATATTAACCAAAAATTACACTCACAAAATTACACTCACAAAAGCATTCACTTGACACTGGCCAGAACACTCTTTTGGGGTGAAGAGCCATTAAAAAAAAAAAAAAAAAAAAATATATATTTTTTTTAATTATTTATTTGGCTATCACTCATTAAAGGTGATCTTGGCCATTTCTTGAAATTAATTACATTTTCGAAACAATCGCAGAATCATAAAATAGGACCCCATGTACATTAATAGTTAGCGTTCTTCGACATAAAAGATTAGTTTTTTTTTTTCAAAATTTGTTACATTTTTTACGCATCGTGAAACAATTCTATAAATTAGATAAAATTAATATTAAATAAGAATTAATTGTTTTTGTGTTTAATTTGTAGAAATGCATCTGATTTTTCTCTTAAATTAATGTAAATATTATTTACATTAGGTAATTTAAAAGTAAAATCAGATGCATTTCTACGTTTTAATTATTGTTTTTGTGTTTAATTTGTAGAAAAATCAGATGGATTTCTACAAATGAATCCCTGTTTCCCTTGGTCACGCCATAACTTCAGAACCACTTTACCTATTTCATTCATCTTTTTTTTTTAGTTTTCTAATACTTTGTAGAAGGTTCTTCCGGAAAGAAAAAGTAATAAAATTGGAGGGAGGGGAAGGAATTGAAAGTTTTTTTTAAGTCTTCCGATACTTTGTGGAAAGATCTTACGGAAAGAAAAATTTACGTAAGTAAGGCTCTTGACTCGTAAATCGAAGGTCGGGGGATCGAATCCCGGCGTGTCAAATAAATTTTATTTGATTAATTTGTGTTATTTCACAATTTTTTTCTTTAAAATAATATAAAGTATATTTGCGGCACGTTCTAGATTGGAAGATACTCTAAGTATCGCCCTGGTAGACCACCATTCAGAATTGAAACGTTGCTTGAAATGGCATAAGCCGTGATTGGTGACCAGATCTAAATAGCCAGGTACTTCCCCACCTTCCTCTTTCCTATCTTCTTCCCAACCCCACTACCTTCAGCCTCACAACATACCCCGATCGGGGATACCATAGTCTCACTGGCTCCAGACGGGAGCAGTTGGGATTCTTGTGCAGTATTCTCGGAAAGGGACTCGGGATGTCAACGGGGACGCACAGGAAAGGACATGCAGGGAGAATTAATTTATTTCTTTGAATGGCATTCAACGCATGCCGGGCACCAGCTAGTATTATTTATTATTAAGTTCTGCAAGTATTTTTTTTCTCTCATTGTTTAATAATATTGTAACTGCTATTAATGTTATTAAGTATTCAATTCTGCAAGTATTTTTTGTTTTCTTATTGTTAATGATGTAACTGCTTTGACTGATTTAAAATATTGTTTAGGTCTTGTGAACATCTGAGAAATAGGTAATAAATAATTTTTATTTATCAACTTTATCAATTAATTTTATTTTTTTTTACATGAGCTCCACACAGGAGGCGCTGAGGAAAATAATTTTCCTCAGGGCCTATGTCATCTTTGTAGATGCTGTGTGGAGGGTTTTTTTAGGAAAGGGAAGGAGAGGAGAGTTCTGGGAAGGAAAAGGGTTTTAGGGGTGGGTAGAAATCTGGGGTTCAGTGTGTTGGTCATCCGCCTCCAAGACCTAGACAAACCTCACCCCATGAACCCGGGCACCCCTGCTAAATCACCAAACGTAGCGAACCACTTGGGGTGACCTATGGCAGAGGTGTTGGTTATCCAATAAAGGTTCCCGGGGCGGCGGTACCCATTCCCGCCTCCCAAATTGAAAATATTGATTATATTAAAATATTAATTATAACATTTATTCATAATATCAATGGAAATATACAACAATGCTTCGTAAGTACGATCATCTATTTTGAAAAATGTGTAAGTAATCATTTGGTGCGGTGCCTGTAATACGCTTAGTAAATGCTTATGAGTAAAGCGGGATCACAAATTTTACCATTCTTGACACCAAATTCGTTTATTTATATTAAAATACAAAGATAACCCAAGAGCTAAGAATGCTTTGTCTCCGTTATATTCCATTTTATTTCAGCCGCACAAAATTCACTGTCAACCATAAATAAACCAAACAAACTATCGAAAATCACATCTAGGCATAGACAAATGCTTGCCAGAACGCTTGTAGACTAGGCTTGACGGCCAGCACGTAAATTTATTTTCCGTTATTGTCTATGAATGCTTGCCTCAACAGCTTGATGCGCGCTTCAAGCCGTTGAGCCAAGCCTTAGTCTATGCCTAGACGATTTTTCATTCGAGAGGCATTTGAACATATTACTCCTTTGTCTATGGCTTCTTGTCATTTTCGGTAGTTGAAAGTGATTTTTGTGCGAGATGGAATCTAGTAAAGAAAAATAATTATTTGTTATGTTATAATAAATGTCATCTATTAATATTTTAATATAACATTGACGTGATAACATTATTAAATTATATTTACATTAATTTAAAAGAAAAATCCGATGGATTTCTACACATTAAACACAAAAACAATTAATACCTATTTTGTAATAATTTAATCTAATTTTTATAAACGTTTTACGTGATACGTAATATCTAAAATCACCACTCAGGTACTTATTTGTCTATGATTTGTTGTTTACGCTCAAAAAATATAAATTCGCTTCAAGCGTTGCGCAATAACGTAGATTATTGCGCAATGCTTGGCTCAATGGACAAGCCACCTCTGGAGACGGTCAAAATGCGGTCAAAACTCTAGCCATAGACAAAAAACTACGTGATTGAGCCAAGCCGCTTGATAGTCTCGCTAGCCCTTAAGATCGAAAAGAAAGCTACAGCCGAAACCGAAGCAGATTAGACACTGGAACCTTCCTAAACTATTTTTTTATCTAAAAATAATACACAATGGATTTGAAATCAATTCAATAGCCTACTTGGATCCGTAGATATTTATGATGGGGGTAAGATCGATTATCTCACAATTTTCCGCAAAATTTAACCTGTTCAAAAAACTCGCCTCACAACCTAACGCTTTAGCTTCTTAAGCCGACCTAAGGGGGTTCTATGCGTAATGAAATAGCGCTCCTCTAGAGCAGGGGTTCCCAAACTTATAAGTATCACGCCTCCCTACTGCTTAAAATGGATATGCCTGCGCCCCCCCCCCCCCCCCCGCCCAGCAAGTAGAAGCAAGTGGGCTCGCCAAGCAATTGTAAATAAAATAAGAGTAGGTAATAAAGTCCAAAAATACATTTTTAGATGTTTTCTTATAAAAATATTGCTTTTACACACTTGTTATACGAAAAGTCAATGCGACGGATGAGCTTGCATGTTTTTGACAAGATTTTTTGACAAGGGGGGGGGGGGGTAGTCTAAAACCTCACCACATATCATCAGGAGGGGGAGAAGGGGTTAAAAAGTTGCTAAAAAACATCACGTGATTAATGAACCACCCCATAATAAATAACACACTGCGGCTGGTAGATACCACTTTTATTCATAGAAAAAAAAAACGCATTTAATATAATCATCAATATATTTGCGTTTTTGCGTCGAACTCATGGCGAAATACAAGTAATAACCTGTCACTCACTACTCTGACAAACGTGTTCGCTAGGCGCGTTCGGTGCGGGAAGTGAGGTGCGTGCGGTAGCGCAGCGCGGGCGCGGGCGGGCGACCGGAGTGATAACCGCCGCTCGCGACCCCCTGTACATGTCTTGGCGCCCCCCTAGGGGGGCGCGCCCCCCACTTTGAAAATCAATGCTCTAGAGGTATAGGGGCATTTTATAGGTTGCCAGGGTACCGCGAAAATCGAGTTTTTCGATCTTCCCCCAAATCCGGATTTACCCCAACTCACCTTATTCATATTGCGTATTTACTTTGATTTACAGTCGCATTTATAGCATAATTTGCAAAACGTGTTTTTTTCTTAAAATAATTAGATCACCGCCATATATGAAATGTATGAAGGATCAGATTGTGATTTTTTTTAGGTTTACCCAAGGATGTCGCGCAAATATATTTGGATTTCTTTTTTGTAGCGGAAAACAATGGTTTTCATAGAGAAATATTTGCAAGAAAATAGACAACCATCGTCGCCCGTCGGCAATGTAGATTTCTGATTGAATAATGTAATGACATACCTAACGTCAGATAAGTAGGTATTAGTTCATTTATGGATAAGTATAATTTCGTGCTGATTGATTTATGAATGATGAATTTATATTTATGAATGCGCCTAAAATTGGTTTAATTCGTTATCAAATAGTATTTGATTATTATTATTATTCTTTATCAGACATTCTAATAAATACAAAGTGCAGCACCTATGGAATGGTTTTCTAACCGTAGGCGTATCTTATGTTGACATTGCACATACGCCAAGACAAGTATGTAATGATATACATAACCTTGTTATCGCTAATTCAATCGAATGTATCGCCTTTGTTTATGTTAAACCCTGGTTCTGGCCAGTCATGACCATGAAGATGCAAACCCTCGAAAGTTTTATTGTGGATTTTTAGTGTAAATTGTGATATAAGTGCATTAAAGTTATGTTTCGAAGTAGAAGTTGGTTCGGAGGAGGATGGGGTCGTCCAAAGAACCCTCATTCATTGGAGCACCTTAAATACCTCTACAACGTCCTGGCCAGGAACCACACCGTGTCTGAACACAATAGGGGACTCTTAGTTGAGTCTCTGAGATCCATCGCTGAGATTTTGATTTGGGGAGACCAAAATGACAGCTCTGTGTTTGAGTGAGTAGAAACCATTAATTGAACATACTAAATACGTTGTTTCCATGACAGTGTGATCTTTAGGACTATTCAAATGCATCTGACAACATAATTGTTATAATTTTGAAGCCTATATTGCAGAATCCAGCTTGCTGCAGCTTCCAAAAAACATATTTTGCTGTCGATTTGTTACTGGTTATGTTTACAGTTTTGTGACCACAATAAAGTATAAATTTTATTTATTAAAGATTGATCTAGATATCTACCTTTACTTTTAAACTAAATTGTAAACATTTATGTCTTACATAATGCACAATACTTACATATATATTTCTGATTACAGTAAGTAATTTACATAATATGCAAATTATATCCATTCATTTCAAAAGGATTGTGGATTCACTTTATTATTTAACCCAATTACTCGCGTGGGGTGTTAGACATCCCAGATCAAGTTTGAAAGCCTACAACTTTTTCAAATTTGAATTGACCACGCTAGTTCACGTAGTTGCTTTGTGTAAGTTCGTAACCAGCTTCAAATCAGTTTCGAGCGTCGCTCGATTGTGTACGGTCACGCTTGGAGAGCGCTTTTGGGGTGAGTAATACCATGATGAATCATGGCCATCAACTGAAGACAGGTGAAGCTATCCAACCACCTTCATACAAAAGATGTCATATATATAAAAAACCAAAGATAGAAAAACAAAGACCAAATGCCAAAGAATTTGTGCAATGACCACCTGATTGTAGTGTGCCAAAATTGTGACAGAAAAAATTGATATTTTTTATGTAGTTACTACAAATATTATTATTGTTTGTTTTCTTTAAAAAGTAGTTTAAACGTTGATTAATATGTAAGTTCGGATATAAGTCTGATTTTGCTTGTGTATATATATGTATATTGTTTTATTTCTGTAAACTAAAACGGAGTGTTTGACACCCCACGCGACTACTTACGTAACTTTTAAGGCGCGAGTAACTAAGGGTTAAAATGATGCTGAAAATTGAATTGATTCTTCAAACAAAATGTGAATAAAATATTAACACCTCTGTTTTCCTGAGTGAAAAATTGTTTTTTTCTTTAAAATTTCTTTAAAAGTTATCCTAAAATAATAATAGCTGTCTGAGATGTGAAGTGTTTTCATAAATCTAGGTTAAATATATGATTATATATTTAACCTAGATTTGATTCACCCTTGAGGTGATTTTTCACAAAAACGGCGATATATAAATTAGCCAAATATTATTATTATTAATATAAGAAGACATCAGCAATTTTCATTCTTTCTTATTTTAGGATTTTATGTCTCTTCTTTCGCCCTTCTGTTGAATATGCAAAATACAGCCATATTACCTGTGCACATTCTATTTTAGAATTTATTTTCAATATAAAATAAAATCTAACTATGTGCGCATTAATTATCCGTCGTTAATGAATGTTTTAAGTATCCAACCTAACCTTTTTATTAAAATTTATTGTTAAACTCTAAATTTGATTGTTGTGAACTCCTGCATTTAATAAATCTACATGTATCTATATGAGCAACTAGAAAAACATTAACATTTTATATACAATACATCTCATTCCAACCAACTAAACCAACTATCCCACACTTAAAAACAAATTACACACAACATTCATTTCTCCGAAGGACGTGCTCAAAATACAATGATATCTTTTACGACGCTGATATTTTCCATTTGTCCTCAGGTTAATTTATTAAATTCATAATAGAAAAAATTAAAGCAAATTGTTAATTACGAACTCTCCACCCCTGCTGCATGCTATTTTTTCTTTCATTCTCATTATGTTGGTTTTCCTTCTTTTTATAATAATAATAATATTTGGATGATTTATATATCCCACATGCTTTAATTTGGGTTTATATGATTTGTATATATATATATATTTCTTTTTTTCTACCACTTTATGTTTTCTTTAATGTTTTAATCGATGTTTTTATATATATCATAAATTTTTGCGGAATCTTCGCTGGTTAATGCAACCAAGTAATACGTTACTTTCTTATTAAAATATGTATAACTGTTTGTTTCCTAAATAAACTAAAATAAAAATAAAATAATAGAAAAATGAAACAGTACAACTTTTGTATAAACCACTTATATAATGCGTAAATCCGACCGGTTTCGGAACAAACGTTCCTTCTTCACGGAAAGCTGTATATAGCTTCATTTTTCTATAATGGATAACCACAAAGTGATAGCTACATTCAAAAATAATAAAATAATAGTTTGTTTCCCCAACACAGCGTTTACACAGTCTTAGTAACAAATATTTAAACGATATGGACGTATTTGACAATAATTTGAATTTTAGCAAACTTGAAATTAATGCCCTATATGCTAACTACATATTTCTACCTTATTTATAAATTATTATTAACCTTTCCTGGTCTGTAATGCGTAAATACTACACATTGCTTCTTATAACTTTTATATCTCTATAAATATAATGAATTCTGGGTTCAGATTTTAGGTATTCCTCCGTTATACATTTACACACTGAATTAAAAAATAATATTTTAAATAATTAGAAAATTTAATTCAAAATCAGAGATATTTTGTTAAATATCGGGAATAAACCACAAATACAATCAACCGTGTGCCAGTGTGGACCGTGATACGCGAAGAGTGTGCGGGGGGAGATGACACGCTATGTGACGTCTCGCTCTACTTTGCTATACGGGAACACGAGAAACAGAGACCGCCGTGTTGTGTTTCGACCGTCGATACCTACGACCGCGTAGTAGCTAAACATACATAGCTGTATATATGTATTGGGTAGCAGCCCAGCGCCCAGCGCCTCAGTCGTTTGCGGGCAATCCTTTGAGATGGTCTCCTCGCCCGTTTTTTGAGCAACGGACGATGGTTTTTTCATGTTTTCAGCAATTAAATTACAATTATTATCACTTGTAACACAATTTACGAAAAACAAAAGCGATTAGCTATGAATGTTCATATATTTTCGATATAAAATCGATGATTTTAACACGTGAATTGATTACACAGCACCGGAGCGCGCGTATTTTTTTAGCACAGTAAGGGAAAGGTTAACAACAATTTTAAATCTTTTTATTAATATTATCGTACATAACTGAACTGCCTTCCTAACAATACTTTATATTTGTTTAAAGATAAATTGAAGATGTCCACTGACTTGGTATAATTGTTTCCCTCCATTAGTATTCTACCAAATTGAGTTTGATTTGGAGGATATTGGCAAATTAGCTAATTTTACATTACTTATTTAAATTTCACATTACCTCTAATTTATTAACTCTTATATTTTACGTTACCTATATTTTGTTAACTTTTATATTTTATGTTACTTATACAGTGGTACCTCGAGATACGAGTGCCGTAATATACGAGATATTTGAGATACGAGCCTTTGAGTGAGCGAAGTTTTGCTTTGAATTCGAGCAACATTTGACTTACAGTGTAAAAATACCCTTTTCTTGTTATGACTGTACGTATTCATCTTCTCATAAGAGAGATTTGAAGAAACACATTCTGACTCACAGTGGAGAAAAATCTTTTTCATAATCCGTCTGCAAACAATCATTTACCTGAAAGGGATCTTTGACAAACCACATGCTGATTCACAGTGGTGAAAAACTTTTTTCATTTTCTGTCTGTGAAAAATCATTTTCTCAAAAGGGAAATTTAACGACACACATTTATTTATTTATTTATTTACGCCCTAGTGGGCTTTTACAAGGATAGATAATAATAGTAAAGGCAGGTACGTAGTACACAATTATAATGATTAAAATAATAATAAAAAATAAAATTAATTAAAATCATACATTTCATTAAAGTAATTATAAAGACTTCTTTTTATAACTAATACAGAATCTGCAAACATGTCTACAATATTCCCAAATTTATTACCAAAATGATGTAATCTATTTATAGGTGTATGAGCCTCATAATTTGTTTTAAAATTGTCACAGTAGAAGGTAGCACATTGCCTGTATTTCTGGTCGGTACGTAAAATTTTATTTTACATGCTGATATACAGTGGAGAAAAACCCTCTTCATGTTCCGCCTGCAAAAAATCATTTTCTCAAAAAAGTTCTCCCACGCACCACATGTTAACCCATATCGTAAAAAAACCTTTTGCTTGTTATGACTGTATGTATTCATCTTCTCATAAGGGAGATTTGAATAAGGGATATTTTGGGAGCTGGAATGAATTAATGGCATTTCAATTAATTTCAACGGGGAAAATTACTTTTGAGATATGAGCAAATTGACATACAAGCAAGGTTATGGAACGAATTAAACTTGTACCTCGAGGTATCACTGTTTTGGTTAACTCTTATCTTTTAAGTTACCTTTATTCTGTTAACTCTTTATTTTAATAGTAATTTTTCAAAAAATTATGTACTCCACTAATCTCTTACTACTCTTAATTACTCCATGTAATCCAAAAATATTTTTTACATTATTTGTATCACTGATATAGTGTGTAAAATCACATCAAGGGCTTATGTGATATTATGTCAAGATGAACGCTTTTATAATTCCTACGATATATACAATATTCCTACAATTCCGACGGCAATGTCTTTAATATGTTTGAGGGAGATGTATTATAATGAATATATTTTTTCTTTGGGGAAACTTTTCTTTAACTTACGTTTGTCTCAATTTCAGCTACCAACTATTGTTTAGTGTGTAAGAAAAAACTGCAGCATTATTGGGACAAGAATGTACATTTTATGTTTTCTTAATGCTGTATGAATTATAAAAGTGCCCATTTTGTGATAAGAATGTCATTTCATTAAGTTTTATGTCCTCTTTTGGTAAATTTACAGAAAAGTGGGACATGGTTAATACGCACGTTTTATTTTAAAAACATCTCGTCAGTTAGATAACAATGAGAAGTAAATATGTAGAAGGAAAATAATGCATTTTATAGCCATTTCATTAAAAAAAAGATAATTTTATATCTTTTCTTTACACTATGTTTTGACTTACAGTTTGGCAATTAAGTGTAGAAAATAAATGATGGCGCTGCGATCGTTTTCTGTGAATGAATGTATGTTTTAAAAAACACTTCTGCCAAAATGCATATTTCATTGCGTATTTGTATTTTCAAAAATTTTGCACAAAAAACTGTAATTTAATAGAAGTAAAATAAAACAAAACAAGTTAAGTGGGCGTTTCTTTCGATATAAAAACGTAGGTACTTCAAAATTTAAGTCTATTAATTCAACATCCGACATGTAATTATTGTCTTCGTCCTCGTGTGATTCTTCTTCTTCCGTATCTTTATCTTCATCTAAACGCAGTTCATCGATATCATCATATATAGTACTGCCTCGTGCATAATATTCTGCCTCAATTTTCATCACGTGTTTGCAACAATTTTTCCAATCATCAGCACTTATGCTATTACATATTTTATTATTATTATGCCCATTTTCCGTTTTCCCGGTGTTTCAAATTTTCCATCTGCCTTTTCCCTTCCTTGACGATTCGTCTTACCGTTGATTCAGATTTACCTGTGAAAAATCATTAAAATTATTATTATAGAAGGTAGTTTTAAAAACACACACTAGATAATATTCACTTGGAAAGAAAGAAAGAGAAAACGAGAAAAAGTAACTTTTCTACGAATTTAAAGAAGTTGCATATTATTATGTTTTTTATTGAGTTATTCCCTTTTTCCTGTGGCCGCATATTAACTGTCGGATGGAAGTGTCAGATCCGGATTTTTTTAACATAACCTCAAATCAGATTCTAAATTGTAATGGTTATTATCGCTCGAAAATTGGCATAAATCTTGTAATACTAATGAAATTTATTGAACAAACTATACTACGTACCAGTCATTTCTGCAGTTCGTCTATAAACATCTTCTAAATTAGACAGAATCTTCTTCGCGTGACACTCGGCTAGGCAACGTTGAAGAACGCAGAATATAACCCCTCTTGCATCACTATGTAATGGTTTATTCATTTTAATTAAATTCAGGCAAACAATGAATTAAAATATTATCAAATCAGCGATCTTCTACTCAGATTTAAGACAATAAATCAACCGTAACATGCGATAACATGACAGCCATAGGAAACGTCATATAATTCGGTGCTGCCATAGTAATGAAAACGTTTAGTTCCAATTATTTAATTTCTACACTTATTTGCCAAACTATAGGTAATAATAAAAATATGTATTTTTTCGCACTACTTTTTTTATTTATTATTTAATCAACCCCAATCTAAGAACCTAACATCTTATCTTTAGTAGGTTATTTATAATAAAAATAACTAACCTTAAAACTTTAAAATTAGTAAAAATGGCCGCCAAGTGAACAATCGATTTTAATTTGAACGAAATAACTATTAATATGCATTATTTTCCATTTCCAGAAACTGAAATGAAACAGAAACGGATACAAAGTGTTTTATTTATTAATTGTGCGTATCAACAGTGTCCAACATTTCTGTACATTTACCCAATGACGTTATATACTGTAGACGCGTGGTAGATATCTCAAAGTGGAAAGCCAACATCAAGACAATTGCACTGTACTCGATTTCTAGTACTTAAGTATTAAACTGCCACGCGTCGAGTAAGGTCGCGTCCTACCAGTTAGTAAATTGCATTAAAAGTGCCAAAATTCCCTCCCGTGTGATGAGAAAATGTTTCCATTACACGGTAAACAGTAGTAAAAGTGAAGGAATAACATTTCGTTTGTAAATACATGCAAATTACTTATTATTATCGATTAAATTAAATAATACAATTGCTTTGCAATTGATTTTATGCGTCATTAGAGAACTCAAGGCCTACTAAAGCACAGGTCTGGATGTGCAACAGCCAAATTACAAAGTCGATGCCGTCACTATACTTTTTATAATAATAATCTAATGATTCTTTAGTTACTTGCCTGCCGTAAAACAACATACAAATCAGCAGAAACAACAAATACAATAACAATCAACGCCATTAGCAAACTATCGTAGTTCATTATAGCTTGAAAATTTGACACCTCAAAATTCGACTGGTGCCCAGGCCTCCTACTTTAGTCGGCCTTGAGACAGTATTCGACGGAACTTTTGAATTTTGAATACGAAAATGTCGCCCGCGTTCTATCTTTTGTTTTGTCCATATGCACATATTCTTTAAGCGTCTATCTTTATCATACATGAATAACTTTTGAATTAAGAAATTATTGAAAATCGCTGAAAACAAAAGAGTGTTGATTAATTGCCACATTATATCTTAAGTTTGTGAGACTATGGCAAGTCTATTTATATAACGTCATTGCATTTACCCCTCTTTACATCACCATAACTCTACATTATAGTCATATGTTCCACCAAAGCAATCAAAGCAGTCAAACAACATGACAGTTATGTTTGATTTTTTTTTACGGGGCGGCGGTACCCATACCCACCTCTCAAATTGGCTGATCAAACACTGAAATTGACCGACAATCGATCCATTCAACCGATCAGTTCCAGTGTTCAAAAATATGATGTTTTGCCTACTTTAATCAAAAGTTTGAACTATATTGACTTTGCATACAATTTTACATAGCATTTAACCCATTGTAAGTGGACATCACAATAGTTGTCTTGCAAATATGTATGTGTAATGAAAATGTGTCACCTACTGGAGTTTTATTTTTATTTATAGTTTCTTCCTGGAGAAGAATATGCTATCCTTCTTCCTGCGCATCATGCGACAGAGGAGTGGGGGCTCATCCTATGTCTGCGTCCAGCTGCTGCAAACTTTGAACATCCTCTTTGAGAACATCAGAAATGAGACATCGCTATGTAAGATTATTTCATCATTGATCAGAGAACATTAAACACTTCATTTTGATATATAATTCATGATATCATTTAAGAATCATCGCTCACATTATAGCACCTCATATCTCGTTTTTTACACGGGTTTTCAGGAGGAACAAAAAACCCATTTTAAAAACAAACACTCCAGCCGGATTCTCCCGACCCCTCGCCTTGCACCGCAGTGTGAGGAATAGATTCATACGTCCGTCACTCCTGGCCACACTGACTCCCAGATTCCTACCCACCCCTCATACCTTTTTCTTTCCCATATCTTCTCCTTCCTTTCCCTTAAAAACCCTCCACACAGTATCCTCAAAGATGACACAGGCCACTAGGAAAATTGTTTTCCTCGGTGCCTCCTGTGTGGAACTAATGTAAAAAAAAAAAACCATGGCAACCTGCAAGTAGAAACCCGCCGGCCCCGGTGAATTGCACGGCAAGTTGCGAGTGCCTGGTTTGCGTCGCCGTCGACAACTGAGAAGTTGCGTATATGCAGACCGCCATTGAAATTCGCCAAGTGATTAGCCAAATGGTTTTTTTTCAGTTGCCCCTGAGCGGATGGACTCAGAGGCGCTATTGCTTACTAATTTCTAGTCAAAACATGTTCCACTATTAGAACGCGGTAATCAGTGCGGGTTGAATGGATTTGATAGTTTCCAGTCGTTCAGCGTTAAAGCATTAGAATCATTGGAGTGATTGGAGGCCAAATCTAACTATTTGGATGTACAAAAGTGGAACCTATTTTTTCACTTCATGTCTCATCTAGATATAATAAAGCAATGAGATTAATAACGAAATTAGGAAGTTTGTTATCAATAAACATTAATTGATCTCATGACACAGTGAAATTTCGTGGAATTTCGAAATGCTTTTGAAATATTTTAAATGTGCTTTATATTTCTTCATTTTAAAGTTATCGTAAAAATAAATACTGTTTTAGAAAAAAGATAACCGCATTTCTACCGATTTATTACATATTTTCCCTAAATACTTTAAGTTTTAAAGCTCCTAAAAAAACATATGTTATTCTTGAAGATAATATCTATACATTCCCCAAGCCGAAGTGGCAATTGTATGAAATTCCCTCGACAGAAAAAAATTACAAAGTATGCTCCGAAAAATATTATGAACACTTTTTTCAGTTATTTTCATTGACCTATATTTTACAAGTTATATGTATGAAAAAATTCACATTGTTTCATTAAATGCTATTTTAGACATTCCCCATGAGATTTTTGCTATGTAGTGACCACTTTTGTGTTCACTTCAATCTATAGCCCGCCACGGTAAATTCCATCGCAGCGCCACTGCTTTATCATGGAATTTGCTAGACAGCCATCTACCTACGTATTAACGAGCCGCCGGTACATGTCTACCTACTGCTGTCAGCGCATATAGTACACTGCCTGGTGCACGGCAACCTACTGGAAAGTTCCAGTCTCAACAGATATCTATCAGCACAGCAGATGGAGTGTTCGAGAACTTTCTCAACTTGGCGCGGTGGTCGAATATCACACACCGTTCTCGAAACTACTTGCCCAGCTGGCAATAGTATGAAAGTCGGCAGCGGGCCGCTTACAGACAGTCTAGTCTAGTCTATCCCAACGGTCGACTCACACACACCGTGCAAGTGATAACAGTACAGTGCCGTAACGTGATACAAGCCCTCGCCGGGCTGCCTGCAGTGAGCAACATATGATTTACGAGTTTATCCAGTGTGACATCAGGAACATCTCCGTAACACCTTCGAGGCCTCCATCTTCAACCACCATCTCGTTGTCCGGCCCATCGCGCCATGACATGAGATGTCATCCGACCTGCAACTACAAAGCCCGCAGCGCTTTCTGTTCAGATGCACCCGTTCTCTGGCATTCGATACCCGTAGCGTTTCGCTGCCGCAGAGTTCTTCCTCACGACCTCACAAGGTTCCCTCCTGCGTTACATATGTTCTCTAACTCACCAGACACATAACCGCCATTTACTGTCCTCACAACGTCAATCGACCGCCTGGATCAGGTCATCTTCCACCACACACGGTGTAGAGCAACACGCTGACTTCCTGACGATCTGCGTTCTTCACCACCGCAGCTATCTCGACCTCATTACTCATCACGACCGAACATCACTGACTATGCATCTGTTCACACCTCTGTCACTTCACTCTGCATCGTAGCACAATAAAGACCGACTCACTACTATGACTGACACCTTTCATTTCTCCCCCGTCTCTACCGACACCGGAATCCATTCCCTCACTGGTGACCCCGACGTGATATGGATATGCAGCATACTGCATCCTGACATGTCTGTTACCACTGCTCATCCGGTAACACCGCAAAATCGAGGGAATCGGTAGAGACGCATCACCTTGGACGCACCGATCAGCACTAACCCGTCTCTGCCAACACCGGAGTCTGTTCCCTCAGCTCTATTTTAAATGAGTTGTGTTTTATTAAACATTTTCACTTAAATATTATCGTTTTTTATATTAGCGTTCTCTCTCTAACATTCTTATTTACATATCTCTCCTTTTTCTTCTTTTTGAGCGGTATACCGCACCTTAAGAAGCTTGGTTTTTTCTGTCTCTCGGCCCAAAATTGTCCCAATTTTTCCCACATATAAGGTTTTCCTGCTTAAGAAGTTTGTTTTTTTCCGATCTCTTTGAAAACTTCTTAAAAGAATTTCACTGTAGGTATTGCTTCAGCCGCAAAAGCTTTCAATTTTCTTACGTGCGTTTTCTTCTTTTCAATATAAACGTGAAAGAATTATAGAACGGGTGTAAAACAACATTTTGAGTTGAAAATTGGCAGCAGAAAATTACAGTAATTTGTTAATTAAATTAATGATTTTTTCATTTTACTTGTGGTGTTTACAATGTAATTTCTTTTTGCAGATTATTTGCTCAGTAACAACCACGTGAACTCCATCATTGTACATAAATTTGATTTTTCCGACGAAGAAGTGATGGCCTACTACATATCATTCTTGAAGACTTTGAGTTTCAAACTAAACGGCCACACCATCCACTTTTTCTACAACGAGGTAAAAATACTTTCTATCTCTTGGAGTAGTTTTAGTTTAGTTTTTAGTTAGTAGTGTTTAGTTTTCAATTTATTGGATAACCAACACCTCTGCCATAGGTCACCCCAAGTGGTTCGCTACGTTTGGTGACTTAGCAGGGGTTCCCGGGTTCATGGGGTGAGGTTTGTCCTGAACTTGGCGGTTGATGCGTCTTCTCACCAACTGTGTGGTAAGCCGGATCGGGAGAGACTGATTGAGGGAGACATTTTATTCTCATGGAACATCACCTTACCACAGTGGGAGGGATGGATTTGTATGATCATCAGATTCCTACCCACCCCTCATACCTTTTTCCTTCCCAGAACTCCCTCTCCTCCTTCTCTAAAAAGATCCTTCACACAGCATCCCCAAAGATTACGTAGGCCCTGAGGGGAATTTTTTTCCTCCCTGGCCTCCTATGTAGAGCTAATGTAAAAAAAAAATGAGCTTCACTTTGTGTTGAAACACATCCCTTTGTTTGAGATCTATTTTACTTATCACATTAATAAAATTCAACAACATACCTAATACAACATATCCACCTTCTTATGGCTTCCACCAAATACAAATCTTCCGCATGTGCCGGCACTAATGTGACGTTATGCACGACATGTGCTAGCCGACAGTCATTTCCTAATTACTCACTGTTGTTTTTGAAAATAATTGTTTTGTAAATTGTACGGTCTTCCCAAATAATATGTTGAAGTATTTATCAATGCAATTTTATGTACAGTCGATTCCACTTGATTGGTACACCGGTTTATTGACACAGCCGGTTATTTGAAACAAATCCCAAGGACCAAAAATCAAATAAAGAAACTGATAACTAATTTACTTGGGTTATCTGGGACACCATACCGTTTAATTGGGACAATTCCGATCTGAAGTCGATGCAAAAAGTGTCTCGGTAAACGAATTTTAGTTAAGAAGGGCAAGCACGTGGGATGCGGTGCGGGTGAGAGGAGGGGATGCCATTGTTTTCAAGTAATTAATGTGAAAAAATAATATTTTAGAGAAGAGTAAAAAATCCAATTTTTAAGCACGAAAATGAAGGTGGAGCTCCGAATAATATTTATATGTATGAGCAATGATTTCATTAATGTATACTAATAAATTGAAACAAGTGGAAGTCTCCCTTCACGTTTCTGTTTAAAAATGTGTTTTTCACTCTTCTGTAAAATTTTATTTTTTTAATTTAAACTTTAGTGAAGATATTTGTACCTATAGTTAGTACATAATTATTTTTCAGTAATTAAATATATTTTTTTAATTTAGTAAAGTTTAAAAACGCATTCGAGAGTACTTGAATAAATATAATCAGCCTTACTAAAAAACCCAGTGAAAATTTTATTCAATTGACAAACGGCCGTGGATGTGAAAACATTACTAATTAAAAATTTGTTCATTGACAGAAATACACATGGTTTACTCGGTCTGAGAGGGTGGTTTATCTCTGTTTTAACGATTGATGTCCGAACGAAATTTGGAATTTTTCCAAAGTATTTTGAATGTTCTATATATTTCTTATTTTTGAAGGTGTTGTAAAAACAAATACCATTTATAAAAACTAGATAAAATTACCTTTTAGATTTGTGTATTTGAAATACAGTTTAGTTTTCAAAAACTGACATATTAAGATTCAAACTCGGAAATAAATGGAAAAAAAATTCTTACCAAAACTTTTTTGACTAAAATGTAGAGAAATTTCAAAAAAAATCAAAATTTCAAAAACACAGTCCTTTTATGTAATAAATGTGGAAGGAAACTATCACCTCACTTTTTCCTCGTGCATACAATAAAAAAATAATTAAAAATTTCAAAGTTTTTTTTATTGCTAAAAAACTAACCTAAAAATTATACCGTCTTTTATAACAGATTTCTTGCATCTCTAAAGACGTTAATTTCTTTGATACATTTAGGAACACATGTATTAGATATTATTATTTAAAAAACACCACTTTCATGAAATTCTTGTAAAATAAAATCCTTTAAATGTAACAATTATTACAAGCAATAATTGTCAGCCTGAAACACTCATTTACATTGAAAAATCTTCCGAGAAAAGATACTTGCCGCCAACGGGACTTGAACCCGTGTCCTTCCGATTGCCGGTCGAATGCTCTGACCACTGAGCTATGGGGGCTTATCAAATACCCGCCAAATAATTCAATATATACTAGTTACCCTTGTTGTTACCCTTTGTGCTATGCATAAAAATCTTGTCTAAACGTTAGTTTATAAATTTAAAAAAATAATAACCTTTAAATGTAAATTTGAATTTTCATGTATCATATAAAATAGTTTTTGACATTTCAATTTTCAAAGTACGATTATTGTTTTATAACTTGACTAAAACTTATGAAAAACCACAAAAAACACGGTAAATATATCAATTATATAAATATAGGAGTAAATTAGTCTTATTTATAAATTAAACACCACATTTAAGTAATATTGCACACACATCCGCGAAGCGAAATTTTTTCGCGCTTCCAGCGCGAAACTTCATTTATGATATGAGCGCGAACAACGAATGTGCAGGCGCCGCCACCTAGCGGTTATGAAGGAAAACAAACCATTTAGTACTTACACTATAAAAAATTACATTGTTGCCAGATTTAAAACACATTTTAAGAACAAACCTTACTAGTAATATTTCGTGTTTTATTTCGTGTTTTAAATGTATTTTAAATTTCAGATTTAAAATACATTTTAAGAACAAACCTTACTAGTAATATTTTGTATTTTTGTTTTATTCATGTTGCTGCAGCAACACCGGTTATCGGGCATGCTGTGGTTTTTTTTTAGTAAGGCTGATAATGTTTAGGTACATGTGAAAAACGCCAGTAAATTTTTTTTTGTACCTTCTTCAAACTTTCCTTATTTGGGACAAGAGTTTTGGGTCCCAATGTGTCCGAAGTAAGCAGAATAGCTACTTATTCAGAGAAATGATTTTTTCTCCAACATTTTGTGTTTAAAAAAGTTGAGTATACAAATCAACAAAAAAATTCTTTGATTTTATTATGTTTTCATAAAACTAAAAAAATTTACTTCACAATGAAAACAAAATAATTTATGTGTGCACTTGACTAACTGACATACAATATTAAGAAATATTATTTCCTTGCCAAGCAAATAAAATGGTGACCGGTTAACTCAGAATGAAACCAACTCAGAACTTCCTCACAAAGGTCATTGAGTGATGATAAAAAAATTGGTTAAATAGGTTACGTTAGGTTAGGGTTAAGGGCTATTTTAAAATTATTTTTTTCATAGCTTTTAATGACTTTTCAAAGAGTTATTGAGTTGACTTTATTCTGAGTTGGCATGGATCTGAATAAAATATATTTTAGTATGCTAGGAGCATATTTTAAGGTTCAAAATACCATAACATCGAGTCAAGTGAGCTTGAGCTGCTAGCTCATTAAACGGTTAATTGTTACTGGGACCAGCCTAACAAATGATTCTGTTATTTCCAGCACACCAACGATTTCCCCCTGTACACGGAAGCCATCAAGTTCTTCAACCACAGGGAGTCCATGGTGCGGATAGCCGTCAGGACTCTGACACTCAACGTGTACCGAGTGGAAGATGCGAGCATGCTAAAATTCATCCGAGACAAGTATGGATATCTCTTATAACAGTCATTTATTTATTACATTCTTTGAAGAACCATATTTATGAGTCATGCCTGCTGTTTGAGCGTTTTAAATAACAAGGTCTATTGAATTGGGACGACTCTGTTGAGCAGCTCACAGAAGAAAGTAGACCAACGAAAAGGCTTCTATTTCACAAACCAGGATGAATGATGGTTGGGAGGTTGTAGTTAAATAGCTGGATGGTCTGGACGTCAATAACGCAACTGTAGATGTAAGTAACTGGAGGGAGACAGCCAGGGACCAGCAGGAGTGGGGAAGTTTTCTTAAAGCGGTCAAGACTCTCCCATTTGTCAAATTGTTTTTTATGCAATATTTACCCAACTACGTTACTCAAGGCCTGTTTTGAGGTTAACAATAGCATTATAACTCTAGATAACAAAAATATAGAAAAATTTATGCAATAAAACTTTCTTTTGTGAGAAGACCAACCTTATTCTAAAGTGGGATAAATTAGGCCATTTTTTTCTATTTCAGTCTTCAAGGGACTGAAAAAAATTTTCATGCATGAAAACTTGTGGGAATTTTAAAAGTAGGTAAGAAGAGTAAGAAATAGCTCATACATATACAAAAGTAATATTTGACAAAAAAAAATTATGATTTGTTCAATTCGTTTATTATTTTAAAAACATTATAAAATTGTTCATTTTAGTGCATTTTTGAATACTTTTGTAAAAGAGAATGACGTAAATAAAAACAGTGGGTATTTCAACTATTTTAGTAGAAACACAGCTTACCTTTTTAAGCCTTTGAACCCTATAGGCCGGTAAACCGGCCTGATTTGGCAAGGCATATACCCTAACGGCCGATTTACCAGTCTTAACATCTATCTTTATTTCCCTATGGCCCGGAATACCAGCCATAGGGAAATAAACATAGATGTTGAGGCTTCTTGTGTGGCAAGGGGGCAAAAAGTGCTCAGGGATATTGTGCTAATGCAATGAACGCCTCAGGGAGGCGCCCGTTAATTTGGGAGGTTGGTATGGGTACCGCCGCCTTGGGAATCATTTATTGGATTACCTTCACCTCTACAACAGTTCATCTCAAGTGGTTCGCTATGTTTGGTGACTTAGCAAGGGTGCCCGGGTTCATGGGGGAGGTTTGTCCGGATCTTGGCGTCTGGCCACCAACTGCGTGGCAGGCCGAATCGGGAGAGACTGGTTGAGAGAGACCTAAAGACCTCTCTAGCAGGACTCTCGGAACATCGCAATTCCCGCAGTGGGAGGGATCGATTCATATGTCCGTCATTCCTGGACAAACTGACCCCCAGATTCTTACCCATCCCTCATACCTCTTTCCTTCCCATTATTTTCTCTCCTTCCCTCCCTAAAAAGACCCTCCACACAGCATCCGTAAAGACAACATAGGCCCTGAGGGGAATTATTTTCTTCAGGGCCTCTTGTGTGGAGTTTATGTAAAAAAAAAAAAACGTTCAAAGGGTTAAAGGTAGCTACATTTATGCTAAATATTTCGACATCCCAATTGATTCTGTTGCAACAGCAAGATTTCTCTCCACCGATCGATTGGACAGTAAATCCTACAGGCTGGGAAATAGAACAGAATGCTGTCGGCGACGGAGAAAACCATTGGAAACACAGAAATAAAAGCTGTCCATGATAGCCGAGTTTTCAAACCATCACAAATCACTCTGAAGAAATGTGTAGTAAAGTGTACATCCCTTCTGACCTGTAGGTGGTTCATTCCAAAACCGAAAGAAAATCAGTAGAATAGAGCCACGGGCAGTAGCCATACTCCTACACTTGAGAGAAATCTCAGAAATTTCTTATGAACTTTCTCCAACATTTGGGAATATTTTACCTGGTGCCGACTTCAAATTATCGACCCACTTTCAAGTCTACTCCTTATCAGGGCTAGGCAAAATACATGCTTTACTGTAATTAAAATACAAATTACAAAATACTTTTTTGCATATATTTAAAATACAAAATACAAAATACTTTCAAGTCGTATTTTGTATTTGAAATACAAAATACAGTATTTTAACTTTTTTTTTTTTTCAAATACAAAATACATTTGGTTTTGGTACAACCTTTTGTTGCAATAAATTGTCGTAAGTGCCCTTATCTAAGGATGCGTTTCCATAGAAGCAAAGTTGAGCAGAGTGAATACGTGCAAAAATTGATCAATCATATTGCTCAAAAGACACATCTCATCTCCGCTCCACTTGTAAAGTTTTGTGGTATAGAATCCAGGTGTTAGATAATAATAATCAATAATTATTATAATACCACGACATTTGTATAGCGCAGTTTTGGTTTATTTCACTTCAAGTGCGCTGTACTGTAATTAACTTTAAAATAATCTAGTATTCAGTCAAATTCCTGTAAAATACTATGACACAAAAATGTACAATACAAAGCAATGACAAGTATAACAAAATATGATACAAATATTATAGAAAATGTACAATAATAGTGCTATTATAGCACGGGACGTGTTGCCAACTCTAAATATTAACATTCATATTATATTGCTCTGATTCTGGCGTTTTTAGTTTACGTGTTATCTATGTCAGTTTAGTTTTCATTATCTTTATTAAGGTTGCTAAATGTATTTGAAAATGTATTTTGAAGCCATAAGTATTTGAAATACAAATTACAAAATACCAAAATATCAGCATTGGGTAATTGAAATTCCAATTACAAAATACATTTTTAGGAAATTCCAATTACAAATTACAATTAATTCAAATACTGCCCAGCCCTGCTCCTTATTAAGGAATTGTAATAAATTATGAGAACCCGGGTATCTCTAAAATTCCTTCAGGTACGCAGAACGAAGCCCAGCATTCTCAATGAAGTGCCACAAGCCATCTCGATATGAGCATGAAATGTCAGCCTCCATGGTGGAAACACATTTTAAACTTCTGGCATCCATTGGATACCAGTAATACCAGGTATGACACGCCCCAGTGAATGACAAATTTAAAAATTTAGATACATTGAACTCAATCCAATTCCTTTTACTCCAGTCAATGATTCTATCAATATCTGACTATATGTTGAATTGACTAACTTAACCTATTGATTAACCGTTGTTAATCTTTTATTCTACAGAACTGCAGCCCCATACTTCAGTAACCTCGTTTGGTTCATTGGAAAACATATCTTGGAGCTGGATACGTGTGTGAGGAATGATGCGGAGTAAGTCTAATTTATATGTTATTTTATTACTGATCAATTACTTGTATATTTTACAGGAACTTGTAAAAGTATGCAGTAAGGTAAATGCATATACAGTGAAACCCTCTTAAGAAGTTCTCTCTTAAGAAGTTTTGTGGCTTAAGAAGTTTGGTTTTTTCGGTCCCTCAGCCCAGAATTGGCCCAATTTTTCCCACATACATATAAGATTTTCCTGCTTAAGAAGTTTATTTTTTCCGGTCCCTTGGAAAACTTCTTAAGAGGGTTTCACTGTATGTAATGGTTCCATGCCATCTCAGATTCAAGTCAACTCAACACCTCTTTGAAAAGTCATTAAAAGCTGTGAATTTTTTTTATTTAAAAATAGCCCATAACCTAACCTACTTTTCACCAATTTTTACCAATTTTTCATATCATATGCGTCCGGTCAGGGCTGAGTTGGCATCGCGTTTGGGTCCCACCCAGGCGTCCCGTGTTCGATTCCTCTGCTGGCTAAGTCCTCCATCACGACTCAAGCAACATTTTCATATCATATGCGTCCGGTCAGGGCTGAGTTGGCATCGTGTTTGGGTCCCACCCAGGCGTCCCGTGTTCGATTCCTCTGCTGGCTAAGTCCTCCATCACGACTCAAGCAACATTTTCATATCATATGCGTCCGGTCAGGGCTGAGTTGGCATCGCGTTTGGGTCCCACCCAGGCGTCCCGTGTTCGATTCCTCTGCTGGCTAAGTCCTCCATCACGACTCAAGCAACATTTTCATATCATATGCGTCCGGTCAAGGCTGAGTTGGCATCGCGTTTGGGTCCCACCCAGGCGTCCCGTGTTCGATTCCTCTGCTGGCTAAGTCCTCCATCACGACTCAAGCAACATTTTCGGCTTACTCTGGTGGTGGTAGGATATTTTCAAATATTGTCGGGTGTGTTATTCGTAACCCGGGAATATTTGTCTTTCTTTTTATAATATAAAAAAATATATGTGTACATACATATATATTTTTTTATTTTTCAAAGGTGTTGAGTTGATTTTGCCTAGTTGTCCGGTCACCATATGTAATAACATTAATTCCGGAATAAAGATAAATTAAATTATTAATTTAATTCACCACCATCCTACCTACATCTCTCCAGGCTGAAACCCAAGTGCAAAATGATTGCTTATCTTATGGCTTACTTTTGCTTATTGCTCAAATGATCTCTCCCTTTTGAAGAATGCCAAATTTTAATATGATTTTTGACATCATTTTGATTTACACCTGCAATTTGTCGCCAAAATCAATCCATCCACATAAGTAAAAAGTCACTATTGATTGTGATTTTACAACGAGTTTCATCGTAATGTCCCTTTCATCATGGTATGCTTACGGATTAATTAATGGAATACTTTAAGCTGCTTACGATGTAGGTCTTTTTATATAATAGGTCTATGACGCATTGTTTACATATAAAAGGACCTAACTAATAATTTTGATGGCCTCTGTGGTTGAGGGGCAAGGCCCTTCACAACCAATGGAGGGCACGGGTTCAAATCACAGTGCGCGCAAATAAATTCTATTTGACTAATTTGTATTATTTCACATTGAATTAATTAAAAATAATACAGAAGATACTCACAGTATCCTCAGCCCAAGTTAAGACCGCCATTAAGAATTGAAATGTTTGAAATGGCTTTAGTCGTGTTTGGTGGCCAGGTACTTCCCCACCTTCCTCTTTCCCATCTCCTTCCCCTCTCTTCACCTTTGGCTTCACAACATACCCCAATGGTAGTTTTTCACTATTTTGAGGTTTTTTGACAATTTTAGCGCAAGATGGCGGTTTATAACCATTTTGACGTGTTTTGACCATTTTGAAGTTTTGGTACATTTGGGGCACTGGCTCCAGACGGGAGCAATTACAACTCCTGTGTGGTATTCACGTAAAATAAATACAAAGAATTTATGACAAAACAAATTATCCACTATTATAATATCAAAATCGATTAACTATGTTTCTCCACTCATTTTATTGTCTTTAATCACTTCCCGCAGCCTAAGTGTTGAAAGACTTTTTTTTTTAAATTGTAACAGTTTTTGATATCTTATCATTTTCGATACCATTAATTAACCAATTAAAAACTTCACACATCTGCCCTGATGATGGACACTGCAACGCTGTCCGAAACGTTGGCTAAAGAAGGAGGTAGCGCAACACGGCATAATACCCCAAAAACTAATAACAAAAATTAAAAACTTACATAATTTTATTGTTAATTGGCGTAAATAATGATTACAGATTAAATGTGGTTTTTACAAATATTAATAGATGTATCATTAACTTAAACACTTAAATACACAGAAGATACACATACTGAATAACGTAACATTATTGTGGCTCATTGGTCCAGCAATAAATTATGGAAATCTCTCCTGCTATAAATATCAGATGCCTAAAAGTTATAAACTTGACTCATTCATAATTATTATTATGTACATAAAGTGTATGCCCTTAATTTTATTAATGTTTGTTTTATGATTGTTCCAGTCATCAATCGCAGCAGAAACTGGACGACTTAGTTGCTGAGCATTTAGATCATCTCCATTACCTGAATGATATACTCTGTCTTAATATACCTGACCTAAATCAAGTTCTGACAGAACATCTCCTCCACAAACTTCTGATTCCCTTGTACATCTACTCCCTTACGAGCAACACGGCTCACAGAATAAGACTGGCCAGCAAGAGACCCTTGATAAACAACACCAACTCAGAACAGATTCTGCATATTGAGACTATAACGAGAAGTTTAGCTGATATACTTCATCAGAAGGGAATAGATCTCGGTATCCAGGAATCTCGACCCTCCTCTTCGAGGCTAGACGAATACGAAGAAGAACAAAAGCCTAGAGTCTCTTGTGTAGTATCACTATTTCTCTTATCCCAAGTCTTCCTTATTATAACTCATGGACCCCTTGTCCACGCGCTGGCTTGGATTATTCTACATTCAAACAATTCCGTGTTTGAGGAAGGTGCTACAAAAATACTAGAAAATTATCTTAAAAGTAAACAAGGCTGCATAAAACTAGAGTTTGCTAAACCGTCTGAAAGCTTAGAACGATCTCTCGCCATCAATACTTCCAGTGGACAGAGATATAATAAGGATTCAGAAATTGAAGAAAGCTTTGATGCCAACGATGGCGGAATGCTAATCAGAGGCTCGCTCGAAAGGGAGCACTTTAGCGATGGTGCTAGCTCCGATATGGATCCAGATTTGATTTCGAATTCCGTTCCTTCGACGTCTCGAGCCAGCGAGGCTTCGGGAAGCTCTAGAAACAATTCCTCGGAAGATCTGATTGCTTCCGATAGCGATACAGTATTGAATCGCAGTTTGCTGGATCAGTATCACACGACAATCGGCGAACGATTGCAGAATGTCCCAGATTCGCCATTGCCGGATTCTGGTTTAGGCTCAAACACTTCAGGAAGTGTGCAAGACAATAATTTGAACATTACCGATGAAGAGAAAGAACAATTCTACCAGTCCAGTACCAACACCAACACTCCCATTGTAGAACATAGGACATTGAATCTGACGACAGAAAGAAAACCCTCCATTGCGGAAACAAAACCCTTCCTAGAAACTATTCTCAAATCCCTTGACTGTTCAGAGAACGACTACATTGCTCTATTTGCGCTTTGTCTTCTCTACGCACTTATCAATAATAAAGGTTAGTATATTTTATATATTATGTATCTTTGAATTTACAAATGTCATTGATTTTTATCATCAACTGTTAAAAATAATTCACCTTTCTTCATCTTCCTAATTTTCATGCTGCCGTGAATAGCTGGTAAGAATTTAGTAAATTCTGTTGAAGTACATTTTGAATATATCAAATTGCATGTGTACATTGACAGTATCTATTACTTTAATCTGGTTTTAGACATTTGCATGAATATAGTCATTTTACATGATCTGGCTGAACGTGTTATAGGTAGTAACACTAAAAAATGCTACAGAAAAGATTATTAATTTTGGATTTTAAAAAAACCTGCAAAAAAACCGTTACATATTAAGTTATGGGTTAAATATCTGAAGTTCTCTAAAAACTCTGGGTTAAATGTTGCAATATCTAAAGATGCATCTGAGGTAATGTAATGCATAGACTTTACATTTTGAATACATACATGAAACTACAAGGTGTATTAAAATCATTGGTGCTTCTCTCAGCCCAAAATAAATGAAAAAATCATTGAAGAAGATAACAATAAAAATCTAAACGAAAATATGAAAGAGAACAAGAAACGGAAAAATAAAAAGATAACGGTTGCAACTGGGACTCGAACCCAGAACCTCTGGTCTTATCGGGTCAAATGCCTTACCAATTCGGCCACTGCCACCTCTTATTTGAACAATCATTTGTCAATCTCATATTCCAAATTTTAGAATTGACAATATTATCTTCGAGTCAATTCCTTATTGTAAACATTTATATATTTTATTGTAAATTAATCATATTTTTACCATCTTATGTATGTAATTATTATTTTACTGTAAAATAATACATTTTCCACTTTGTAAATTAATATGTAATTATTATTTTACTGTAAAATAATACCTTTTCCATTTTGTAAATGAATACGTAATTTATTTGCATGATAGTTTTCCTATGTTTTTTTACATATGTAATATTACAAGTAGGTACATTATGTAGTTACTACCATTGGCGGCTCGTGATCTAAATCATTTGGAGTTGAATATGTATAAAGCAATTCAAAAAAGGGCAAGAATTTCGACTGTTTGGGCAGCTTTTCTTATTCATTAAAAATATAAAAAAACAACAAAAACAGCCCAAAATATGCAATAAAAATAGCTAAAATATGCATGAAAATCCATAAAAAGGATTAAAATATGCAACACGAAATAATACAGGAAGTTGTATTTTTAAATATTTTTTATTTTGTGTTCCGTATCGATGCCTGTAATCCATTATTGTTTATTCCCTACATTTGCCCTTTTATTCGACTTGCCACACTTGAGAGAGAACTAGCTCTTAATGGATTCCAGGCATCAATGGAAACAAAATATAAAATTTATTGGTTGGTAAAATTATTCTATTTTTTGTTCCATATCGATGCCTGGAATCCATTAAGCTCTAGCTCTCTCTCATAATGGATTCCAAGCATTGATGGAAACAAAATATAAATTTTATTGGTAGGTAAAATTGTTCCGTATCGATGCTCTCAAAAACTGGACGTACTGTACAGGGCCCGCAGATACTTTAACAGTACACAACTGCTAACCCTGTACAAATCATAAGTGCGCCCCACAGTTGAATTTGGCAGCCACCTCTGGTCGGGAGCTCCAAAATACCTGAAAAATACCCTCGACTCTGTGCAGAAACGGGCTGTCCGTTTGATAGATTCTCCCATCTTAACAGACAGATTGCAATCCTTAGAGCATAGGCGTCGGGTGGGAATGCTATCCTTGTTCTACCAGTATTACAATGGAAGATGCTTCGAGGAATTATCGTCATTGATCCCTCGGCACTGGTGCATATTCGGGAAACACGCCAAACGCGTGCCCAACATTTGTACACGGTTGACATTTGTCACATGAGAACAGCTCGGCTGTGGAATGATTTGCCGGCCTCTGCGTTTCCTCCTTCCTACAACATGGGTCTCTTCAAGACCAATGTTCATTCCCTCCTCTCCTCAAAAAGGCCCTCCACACAACATCCCAGATGACATAGGCCCTGAGGGAAATTATTTTCCTCAAGGCCTCCTGTATAGAGTTAATGTTAAAAAAAAAAAAATCCATTAAGAGCTAGCTATCTCTCATAATGGATTCCAGGCATCGATGGAAACAAAATATAAATTTAATTGGTAGGTAAAATTATTCTATTTTAAAAACGTATATGACTAAGTACTGTTCTAAATGTTCTGTAGACAAATTATGTCTATGATGCTTAATTTATTTTGGTAAACGGAAAAGAAGCATTCTACGTCTACTGATGTGACTGGACAGAATTTAAATTTGGGTGCGATTTTTGAACTTATTGTGCCGGGCAAAATTTCTCTTGCCCGTTGATGAAGCTATCAATTTATTACAAGGGTTCAAAACCTGGGTTATTCTTCAGTAAGTTTTTAAACTCAGGAATAGCTTTGGCAACGAGGAATTCATAAGGCGAATTTTCTTCATAACCTGAATGGATTCATTCAACGTCAAGTCTGTGTACTCTGTGAGCAAAACACGTCACATGAATCAAACTGGGATAAAACACTTGAAGGGCTTTGCCCATATATGGGGCAGCATCTGAGAGCAACAAACGTGCAAATAAACAAAAGACTAGACGAAACTCTGAAGAACAGCGCGTGCGACCAACAAACAACAAAATTCGTAATTCACTAAACGAATGAATTTTTTTTATTTTTTTTTATTTAGTAACTATATAATATTTTTTACATTTTTATATGAAACATGTTAGTTAGATGTATATATAAAATATATTCGTAGTCCTCCTCACTAGGAGATCCTGTGCTGAGGGGGACTATGCTTTGGATAAGTTTTTCAGCGACTTCTATGGTTTAACTTCATTGGATAAGGTTTTCCAGAAACTTCTATGATGTTTTAAGTATACTAGTAAGTTCATTTTCCGATAGATTCTTCAGCCAACATTTAATGTCCTTAATGTAGCTATTTTTTTTTTTTATTTGTTTGATACTAAGTGGGAGTTTGTTATATAACTTTACTGCTAAAAATGCAGAACTTCTTTGACCAAATGAAGAGTTACACTTTGGTATATTAAGTATGTCTGTTTGTTTAGCTCTGGTTTTATGAGCGTGTGAGGTGTCTGCCTCTGAATCATTTTTGTGGTGATGTACTAGAATGTTTTTGGCATAGATTTTCTGTATGCTTGGAACATCAAACTGTTTAAATTGTTTAAACTGTTTTAATTTTAAACTGTTTAAACTGTTTTAATTGTTTCTGACAATTAGCTGAATTAAGCCGAGTAGGCGCGAGCACAAGCGAAGAGGTGGCGGCCGCCAGAGCGATCAGTTCGCTAGCCGCGCGGTTAGCTATCTGATGTTTATAGTGTCACTATGTAAGGCATCTAAACGATGAACAAGATCGAGCGTAAATATGCAAGATCTCAAATTTTTTGCTAAAATATGCAACTACTGCTGAAAAGGGTCTGAATATGCAAACGTATACGCAAATATGCATTTGCATATAATCCGGTCTTTAGTTATGAAGTTTAATAATAAGCTTAAAAAAATATGAATAGCGCCTACTACACTAACGACTTCAAACGATCCGTCCATTGACATTAATTTGTGGCTAAGAAATGTAACGAGTTGCATTAAAAAAAGTAATTTCACAGTGTACTTAAAAATCACTGCGTTTGGGATGATTGGTAAATGCTATCAAACACCAAATAATTGTTGAAATGCAGAAACAAGTAAATAAAACCTGTAATCATTTACTTGATAACAATAAAGCGAAAATATTGTGATGGGCAGGCGCACCGAATCCCACACAAATGTCAGCCGAATGCGTTCAAGAAGAATTTTTGTAAAATTTCAGTTCAGAGTCCAGTCAAGTGGCGCGCCGGACATTGTTAATTTTGACTCTGAGAGACATACAGGCACCGTTCGAACTGAATTTATTTTATATGGAGTATCCCATAGGTTTTTTTTTAATCTTCATTGTGCTTTAGGGAATCTGCACCGGGCCATATTCCTATTAGTGTATTTGTTTATTGTGAAGTTATGACGCTATTCATTTATAAGGTGGATTTTTTTTACTATGGAGTAGTTGCGAATTATTTAAACTAGTAATATTATAAACTAAACAAGTCTTATTCACCATGGTTTTTCTTTAAGAGTTCATTGCACAAACACATTGTAGAAAACCGTCATTGGTTACCAAATGTTCATTGATGAACATTGAGAAACTGAATAAACAATATGACAGCTTGTCTTTTTTTTACAGTTAATTTGATATTGCAAAACCCCATAGTTTATGAAGGAAATATTTGTGTCATGAAATTGTGACAAAACGGATAATGTTGTGAAAATTTGATTTTAGTTTGATAGTTTTTGATGCTTCATACATTTAGATTTCTGCTTTAACAATATACAAAAAGCTTCTTTAGGATTTTAATTTCGGAGATTTCACTGTCTAAAAAAAGCACAGTGTGCAATTCACACTCGGTGGAAGTGAAACCTTCAGAAAACTAAAGTAGACAAGAGTAGGGAGGCTACGAAGCACCGCACAAAGAGGAGACCGATTATACTATCTCATTCTCTCTCAGGCTAAATCCTTTAGATGTACGTGTTTGTCTCTTTTTAGTGTCGCTATTTTTCATTCAATTACAAGTTTCAAATCACAACGGTGCTAAAGAAGTTTTCACTTCGAAAACTAGTTGCTTTTACAAATAAACTAAAACAGAAAAGGCCTGCAAATTTTTTTCCTGTATAATAACTCTGCACATGTATGTTATTTGTTACACATGTATTACATATAAAATGTTATAAATTTGCAAAAGAAAAATATGTTTACGGCAATGGGGATTTCAACTCAATTTTTTTTCACTCGCAGTGTGGTCGACAAATCGATAGACCATTAAATTTGACCATGTATTCTTAGAAATTTTTACAGCTTTTTTAATAATGATTACTTATGTGTTTCCCCAGGTATCAATCCAGATGTTCTCGACGTTGTATTAATGCCGGCCGTGAAACCAGAGAAAGAACCCGGAACTTTAGGATCAGATGCAGGAACCTCTGCTGCTAGGCCGCTGTTTGCTGCCCCGCTTTATAGCGAAACTCTGGTGGACAAACTCATCAATATTGTCCAGCTCAGCTACCAACCACGTAAGAATACATTCATGGGTGCATTCTGTTGAAACAGCTTTTTTTATTTCTAAAACGGGGAGATCAAAAATTAATCTATTCAGCAATATTTATTTTAACATTTAGCTCCTAATTGGGTAAGAATTTTCATTAAATAATAAAAGTTCTTACCTTTCCGTGATATCTGAGTGAAGTGTTCCATTTTTAATTTCAAATGCTTAGATAAATGAGGGAAAGTAGTTATCTTGTTTTCACGGTTATATTGTTCAAATGGTGGTGGATTATGTTAATCCAATCTTTTGTTTTTAGATAGAAATTTTATCATAATAATATGTATATAGAATCGATAAATACTTTAAATTATTCTTTCGTTACAACCATTTTCGGTCATTATTGACCATGTTTACGAACATAGGTCTTGATTATTATTTTTTTAATTGATAAACTAATGTGACAAGATTTTACGCATAGCACAAAGGGTAACAATTATTATAAGTACAAGTATAAGCACGAGAAATGTTTTCTCTTTTGAATTGGGAAGTTTCATTAAAAAGAAATTTACATATTGTTATTAGCTTTAAGAACCAAATGTTTTACTATGAATCTGTATACGTATGTATTTTTTCAAATAAAAAAAAAAAATAAAATAAAAAAGTAATAATTATTAGCCTGAAACACTCTTCATGTATCTTTTCTCGGAGATTTTTTCAATGTAGATGATTGATTTAGTTTAATAATTATTACTTATAATAATTGTTACATAGGTCTTGAATTTATGAAAATGGAGTATTATTTACAAAACTGTTTTTCTTTATAATAAAGTAGGTTAGATTAGTTTTATATTTTATGTTAAAATACATCATTACGACTGCCGCCTGCTTCTCAAAAATTAAACCTGCGAAGTACAACTTTGTATTGTAGCACATAATCCAGTAAACAAAATTTATGAGTGTTTAATTTTACTGGATGAATGATTTTGCAATGATGTTTTGAATTTATTTGATAATACATTTTATTTGTTTACCCATTCTTTCAGCTTGCCGTGTAAGGCTCGTCAGTCTTGAGTTAAGTCTCAAGCTGTTATCGCAAGCCGCGGGGGGCCTTCATTCCGCCCCCCAGGTCTCCAATATCTCCTCAGGTCTCCTGGGGCCTTCCGGGGGCCTATCTAAGGGCTTCACTGCGGCAGAGCGGAGGGCCAGGGCTGTGGAAGCAGCAAGACAGCACTCCGCATCACTAGTCAGAAATTATTATAAGAGTGAAGAAATATTTTTAGACATGTTTGAAGACGAGTGAGTACCTGTTTTCTGAACCAATTTCTGATTAGCAAATGTCTTTTTACTGAACATGTTTGAAGTTACTGATTGGTTCATTAACCGTAAAATCCACTTACGGGTTAGAAATGTGTTATACTTCTATTACACATAAATAATATAACTGGTTCCCAATATTAATTAGTTTAAAAAAAATCGCTGAATGAACTATGTATTTGATAGCTTTTTATCATAATTTTTTTTGCGAATTAATTAAGTGGCTTTTGGTTAATTAATTAGTTATATTTATTGAAGAAGAAGATAACAATAATAATCTAAACGAAAATATGAAAGAGAACAAGATTCCCTCTCGTCTACACATATGTACATGTGTATATATGGAAAAAATAATTTGTTGAAGATAACATTGTTATCGCGCACATCCCGATTAGACGAGAGTTCTGGGTTCGAGTCCCAGTTGCGACCATTGTCTTTTTCTGTTTTCTCTGTCTTGTTCTCTTTCATATTTCCGTTTAGATTATTATTGTTATCTTCTTCTTCATTGATATATTACATTCATGGGAATAACCTTCAAAAGTTATAAAAAGAGAGTTTTTCTTATAAAAAATTTAAGTTATATTTATTTTTTAGTGATGATTTGCATGATTCATGTAATAGATAATGAACTGGAAATTGTCAACAATTATTTACATTTACGTACAATCATAAACTAATCCCAGCGAGAACTTCTATTGACGTCATCGATGTCCATTCTTTTCCTTCTCACGCTTCTTGTTTGAAAATGAAAAAGGCAGAAGTTACTAGATCGATGATGTCACATACAATCTCTCGCTGGGACTAGTATAATTAGTTATTTACATTGTTGCAGACTGTGAAAAGTTTCAGACTTTTAGTACAGTGGTAGATTGACACATTTGCGTAATATTGCATGAAAATACATGTCCTGGTAGCCACTCTCAATATTTGTGTAGAGCAGTGAAGATCAACCGTTTAGCTGGAGGGCCAATTTATCCAATCTCAATATTTTCGCAGGCTCCAGGGGATACAGTACCTACTGCTTAACATTGTTAAATTTGCAGTCGTTGATGTCGCAAACCCACTTGTATTTTCTAAAATCGTAATTTTTTAATTTGACAATCTTAAAATGCAAATCATTAAGCGAAAATTTTATATGTGTCTCCGAGGCCAAACCAATAAATGCTTCTATTAAATTTTTATCATTCTAAAATATTAAAGAACATATTTAAAAAAAATACCTACAATTAATTTTTATTTTTATCTATCGACGTCTGATTTTTATCAATCGGAAAGTTGACATAATTTAGTGAAGAAAACTTTTGGTATTTTATAAAACGGAAACCTCTAAAATGCATCAAAAATAGTTCAAAACAAAAATCCTCATGATGCGAAGGTGAATTTTTTTCTACTCAAGGTGTAGGAAAAAAATTCACTTCTTTTGAAATTTTGTTTTTAATTTGTAAGAAAAATCTTATTATTTTTAGCAGTCGATTCAAATCATTGAAGGACTGAAGGTTTCCGCTAAACCCTTTTGTAAAACAGAACGGAAACCGTTGAATATTCTTTTCTGCAATTTTTTTGATAATTTATTATTTAACTAAGTGGGCAGAGTGAAAAAGCTAACGGGCTGCACAAAATGGGCTCTACATTGGCTGAAAACGGATGAGCGGTATTTAGAATCTATAAGTAATGCATAAATACAGTCTCAACAGTTGTATACACTTCTGCAGAATCGGTAGTATCTCAGTCATAAGAAATGAATTAAATTCGCCAGTGAAAAAATCTAATTGTGTGCTCTTGCAGGTTCTGCGAGATGCAGAAGAGCCCCCTCAACGTGGAGTGGCTCTGCATGGACGCGGCAATCCTGCTCCCCCCCACAGGGACTCCCATGACAGGCATCGCCTTCACCAAGCGCCTGCCCTGCGGAGAAGTAAACATACTCTGTTGTAATGCACGCTAATTGTAATTAATCGTTGCACCAAATCTTATGTTATACTCATTTCAAAAAAAATTCAATGAAAGATGTGAATTTCAACGATTCCAACCCCTCCTGCAATACATCTCAAAGATAAGATCAATAATGCATCCAAACCTTTTTTTTCTTTCTTTTTTCAAGTATGTTGATGTTATATTGTATTTCCGCTCATTCAGTATAAACCTTTTTGTATATTAAAATCTTTTGTCACAAAATAACAAATAATTATTTGGGAATGTTCTCTTTTAACCTTCTCAGACCATCCGTAATCTGTAGGTGACATAAAACAATGCCACCAACTTCCGATGAACTTGAAAAGTGGTTTATTTTTCTTTGAACTTAGTATTTCTATAGTACATCTTAGTATGTATATCCATATTGGTTACATGCCAACTCAGAATAAAGTCAACTCAACACCCCTTTGAAAAGTCATTAAAAGCTATGAAAAAAAATTAAACCAATTTTTTTCATCACTTTTATTGGCTCTTCAAAGTAGGTGTTGAGTTCATTTCTTTCCGAGTTGTCTGGTCAACATCCAAATTATATAAATACACGGTGTCCGGATTCTCGTGGTACAAGCCGGAGACTGATGAATCAAGCTTGAAGACATTAAACAGCTGATAATAACCGTTAGCGACTTTTAAAAAAAAAAATTCCAACTTTGGACTTTTTTTAATTTTTACATTAATTAGCTCCCCGCAAGAGGCCATGAGGAAAAAAATTTCCCTCAGAGTCTACGTCATCTTTGGGGATGGTGTGTGGGGGGTCTTTTTTCTTGAGAAGGGAAAAGTTATGAAGGGTGGATAGGAATCTGTGTCCAGGAGTGAAGGACGTATAAATCCAATCCTTCCACTGCGGTGCAAGGCGATGGATCGAGAGAGTGCGACTGGAGAGGTCAAAAGGTCTGTCTTCCAATTCAACCAGTCTCCCGGTCCGGCCTGCCATGCAGTAGGTAGGCAAACGCTTCCGCCGCCAAGACCTAGACAAATCTCACCCCATGAACCTGGACACCTCTGCTAGTCACCAAAAGTAGCGAACCACTTGGGGTGACCTATGGCAGGGGTGTTGGTTTTCTAATAAATGATTCCCGTGACTAGTATTTGGTAGTACACGATTTCAGAATGAGTATTGTATGAGGTGCTCAAATATTGAAATGAGGTGTTGAGGTGACCCATATCAGATGAGGTGAGGTAAGAGATCAAAATCGGCTCCAGATTAACCAGTTTCCCGCTTGTATTACGAATTTCCAAACACCTTGTACAAATATAAATCAATTTAAAGTTCAAATGGATTCTCATTTGGAGAGAAGAAAGGCTCGACTTATTTTTTTTAAATTAAATTAATTCAATTACTATTAAATTTATTGTGAAAAAAATATATACGTGTCGTATATACTGTGATCAACTGAATGCTGCCTGCTTACTATTAATAATAATTTTTACCAGTTGAAATTAAAATATTTGCAGTCTAAGTACTTACATAATTATGGAAATAAATTTCCTATCTTGTCACTAAACCAAATTTGTCTGGGTCTGAGAAGGGCAACAAATAACTTTACGCTTTGGCATTTTCGTAATTGCTTGATTTTAGCATTATTTAAATTTAAAAAAATGTTCTTGTTTATCTTCTTACTTAGCAGACTGTATAATATGGGGTAATTTTCTATATATTTAAAAAGGCCAATCTAGTTTATTGTGTAGCAATCTCCAACAAATCTGATCAGATTTTGACCTATGACTGAAATTTCCTTTGTAGCTCGTCTCTTTGTTAAATGTGTAATATATTGGAACGAGGGAGATTATAACGTAACTAAAGTATTCCCAGGCAGAGCTCATATCCACATCATCATGGAGCATTCGAAAGGAATGCACTTCGTAACTTGCTTCATAAATTACTAATACGACAGTGACCAATCTACATTGATGATAAAAATACATAATATTTTATTTGTATGCATGTATTCATAAATACAGTCGATTACACTTAATTGGGACACGCCGGGCCCGAACATTTTGTCCCAAATAAGCAAACTTTAGGGTGGTACCTAAAAAAAATAAAATTTATTGTGCTTTTTTGTAGGTGTATTGAGTTCTCTAGAATTTGGTTTTTAAACTTCCTGAAAAAAATATTTAATATTTAAGTATGTAATTAATGTTAAATGTCTACCTCGTCGTCCTGTGTGAATTTTATTACCATTGTGTGCTTTTTGAGAAAAAAATACAGCATTTAATTTTTTGTGCTTGTTTTTTTAACTGGCAATACCATAATAGTTATACAAAGCGAAAGGAACATACGTTCGCGAAATGCCTATAGGAGTATGATTAAAGACATTCTACTATCTTCTGTCTTTTTCATTTTCATACAAGATGTGTGAAAAGGCAGTTTTTTTATCAAAGGCTTTTAGGACGATTGTCGATGATGTGCATACGATCTCTCCATGGGATTATCAGTAGTGAGCGTATTATTTCAAAATGAGTATTGCTATGTCAATTGCTATGTTATAAGCTTACGTCATATGTTGTAACTTTTATTTTCCATTCTATTTTGTAGTAAATATTATTTGTATATTAGCTCCATCACAAAACAGAACAGAACAGAACATTGAAGAAAGGTGAAGAGAGAGAACAAAAAAACCTTAACTTAACTAACCTGATTTATTTTTTTTTTTCATTACCCGGTTCTGTGCCATAAGTTTACGTTTACGCGCTCTTCGTTGTCGTGTCCGGCAGGCCGGCCATACAAAGTGTGCCCTTTTACGCCCTCTTCTTTATGCCTTTATTCCTTGCTTAAGTGGTTTGTTTTGAATAATTTAAAATATGGAACACTTAAAGACGTCTACTGGGATGATTGAGAAACATTTCAATATTACGGTTTATTGATATTACCGATTTTAGAGTGATCTACCTAAAAGCTTCGCATGACAGTCAATGTGTGTCACACACGCAGGGCATCGCGGGGTTGTCACTTTTCGCCATTTTATCGTATTAACTGATCTAGTGCCGTAAATATTCTTTCGCTGTTAAAATATTATAATTTTTTTTGCCTTTTATTTACTTTTCGTAATGTATAACTTATAATTTGGTATAAACACTTGTGCAAATAAGTAGTTGTTTCTTGTTAACAGTGTATTATCTGTTTGTGGTTCGATGATTTTTGAGTTTTTGTTTTCGAAAATTATTCTAGAATTTCTTTGACCCCAAAGTGGAGGGTGAACAAAATCCATCAAGTTTACCAACTGGAAGACGATTTCATGGACCAAGCTGGCCATACTGTTGAATCGAATGACAGTGATATTGTTTCCAAGTTGTTGATGAAGAGCAAGATATGCTTGAAATTTTTATTACTAACCAATTTTTGCCAGTTTTCAATTGGATTGGATACTGAAACAATTTATGGGTACCGCCGCCACCCCGGGAACCATTTATTGGAAAACCAACACCAAAACCAAAACCAACAACCTCCCATTGGTCACCCCAAGCGGTTCGCTACGTTTGGTGTTTTAGCAGGGGTGCCTGGGTACATGGGGTGAGGGTTTTAGATCTTGACGGCGAATGTATTTGCACCTACTGCATGGCGGGCCAGATCGGGAGAGACTGGTTGAATCAGATGACAGTGATATTGTTTCCATGTTTGTGATGAAGAGCAAGAAATGCTTGAAATTTTTATTACAAATAAATTCTTGCCAGTTTTGGATTGGAGACTGAAACAATTTGGGAGTATGGGTACTGCCACCCCAGGAACCATTTATTGGAAAACCAACTCCCCTCCCATTGTTCACCCTAAGTGGTTCGCTATATTTGGTGATTTCACTTTTGTGATAATACTCAGCAAGCAGGTGGGGACAAGATGTTCAAATTTAGATATGTTGTTGATTATTTTCTATGACCAGTTATGACAACCCCGACATTTTCTGGAAATTTTAATTGTATATTTCTAAGTGAAAAGCGACATCAACGACCCTAATATAATATAAATCAATATAATATTCTTAAAATATTTTTAAAATATATAGTAAAATCGTTAAGTTCTTTTTTGCTAAAAAATTCGCAGCCTGCCGGTACATCCACACCAAGTACCTTAAGGCATTTAAAGGGTTAAAAGAAAGACAGACATTCCTGGGTTACAAATAACCTTATAATATTTCAAGACCGATGTACCATAATTTATTTATCTATATTTTATTTATTAGTTTCTATGGCAAAGTTTTTGCATGATATAACCTGAGGCCTAAGGCCTCAGTCCTATTTTGTAGGAAGGTCAAAATATTTCTGCTTTGCAATAATATCCAAATGAATTTAATATTTCTGAATGCATCCTAATAAAGCCTTCTAATAAAACTTTCTAATAAAGTGTGTTTTATCGGAAGTGTCCTGCAGGTAGGTATGTTTCTGTATCTATTTGTAAATAATAAAATTAGATGGAGCCTAAGATTCATAATAAATTGTAAAGCGCCCTTGAGGTGATTTTTCACAAAAACGGCGCTCTACAAATTATTCAATTAATATTATTATTTATCCCAAAACTAAAACCTGTTTTTGACAAGTGATGACATATGCTTTCAAATTTTATAATTTTTTAACATATAATTTTTTAAAAACAAAAATTTTTAATGCAAACATAAAAAAGTTCTAAAAATGGCTCAACTTAATATTTTTCTAAAACTTAAATTACTGATAACAAAAAATAAATCAAAACACACGCATATTTTATTAGGCAAATGTATTATATACTTTATCGTCGACTCATTTTTTTGCCATTTAATGTAAAAATAGAATAAAAAATTCCCAAAGTTTCATAATTTTTTTTTTAAATTGCGGTCGGAAACTTTGGATTCATGAAGGTGTATGTTTGAATTATTTTGCGGTTAACTTTTAGATTTTAATATAAAGCATGGTGTTTTCTCTTTCTAACACCGTTTAGATCATATTTCTAACCATAATGTTTCCAAATGTCACACTATGGCATTTACCAGAAATAAACGTTTATTAAGTAAACTCTTATTCACTCAACAATGAACCTGTCATCTCTAAAACGGAATGTAAAGATCTTGGCGTTTACCTTGATAGCAAACTTATATTTAATAAGCCCATCGACTCAATCGTTCACAGGTCATATAAAATGCTTGGTTTTGTTCTTCGTATAAGTAAAGTGTTCAGTAACCCGTGTACAGTAGTAATGTTATATTTTGCATTAGTCAGAAGTACACTGGAATATGCCTCGCCAATTTGGAACCCGCAGTACAAAGTACTTGTGTACAAAGATAGCATAGAACATATTCAAAACAAATTTATAAAATATCTTACCTTCAAATTTAACAATAACTTTGAATGCACATTTCAAACTTTGCAACAACGGCGAGCAATAGCTGATTTGTCATTTATACACAAAATTTATAAAAATAACATTGACTGTACTGAACTTCTTTCCATGGGTATGTTAATTTTAACATACCCTTAAGACGTACATGCCATACAGAACTATTCCACACGTTTAATTACAAGACAATTGCAACAAGTAATTCGCCAATCAATTGTGCTCTTCATGTGTTCAATAATATTGGTCTAAATTCTAATGTCGACATTTTCTCCGATTCACTGCCTAAATTTGAATAGAGCATCATGTCAATAATATAATTTGTTCAATGCACACACACACATACATACATACTCACACACACACACACACATCTTCCCACTACGCACATCACCTGGTACATACCATAAATAAGACACTTCAAAGAAACATATCATAGGTACCCACCATGAAATATCCTACTAATTAGTGTCCGACCGAAACAAGACTTTCTGCCGAAACTGAAACTTCTTTAGACATGTTAAAAATCTATTGTTTACTGAAATTTGGCTTATTTTTTACGCTTATGCAGACAGTTAACATGTGTTAAATGAAATAAAAAACAATAATTGAAGTTTATGAAAAAGTTTTTTTTTTATATTACTAATGTAAAATATATATATATTTTTTAAATTTACTAAATTATGTTAACTACATACTTCTTGGAACAAAAATTTATCAATAATCAACACTTACATCATAAAGGAAGGACCTCATTAATTGAGTATTTTAATTTCAATTTTAATTGCGTTTACAATCACAACACTCTTATTACACGTGTTAAATGAAATAAAAAACAATAATTGAATATGTGAACACAATTTTTTTATTTTTTTTATTAAACAAACAAAAATTATGAAATTAGCAAGCGTGTTAACTGTTTGTAACAAACATATATGCGCGAGAAATAACACATAACCTCACAACACAATAACACCGGACCGGCCGGTGAAATCAACTGATGATGGCGGGTGACACACGAGCCAAGAACTCACCCGAAGTCAGCCGAACGACACGCGATAATTCATGAACCCAGAGTTTCGGTTCAACCGAAGGTTCGGCAGATTTTCTGCCGAAATCGAAACTGATGTCGAAACTAGATTTTTTTGCCGAACCTTCGTGTCGGTCACTACTACTAATATTATAAAGGCGAAAGTTTGTATGAGTGTATGTTTGTTACTTTTCACGCAAAAACTACTGAATGGATTTTAAAAATGCTTTCACTAATAGACAACTACATTATTTGCGAGTAATATAGGCTGTATATATATATACATATATGAAAACCGAACAAATTAGCCTGAGGGGTTAAGTATAATTAATTATACATACTATAAGAATAATGTCACAGTTTTAACAATCCTCCCAAGTTTTCTGAGTTTTTCTGTTCTGAGCGTCCTATATTTTTGTATTTAATTTCTAGTTGTCTTTACATTGTCTTCATAATGTTTGCAAGTTGATTATCACTCCGTATTCTTTTATCATGTTCTGTTTTGTCTCTGTTCTGTTTTATTCAGTTACCCTGTTACATTGTGTTACATTTTGATGGGTTAGGTTATTTTTTACAAAAACGGCGTTTTACAAATTATCCAATTATTATTATTAGTATGCACCTTTATTTACTTTTTTTTTACCGTTGCGATGCTAGGTGTGCCGGGAACAAAAACTCCTCCCGAAGATGAGACGAATGGCAATAGTATCCCATCTTGCTCACCTTGAGTTATCAGCGGTATGCTATTCCAATAGATCTTTGTACATACTTAACCTTACACTGCTGTTGCCGTGTTTGGGAAAACTGTCATTCATTCAAGGCATGATTTTCACATTCATTGGAACAAACCAACAAACAAACAAACCATTCCTTTCTTGTTTAATATCAAATAAATAAAATGCTTCCCACTTTTAGTTTTAGCTTTAAAATGAACCGATCGTATTTATCAATTCACTTGTATATTCTCATTGCTTTTATTTTTTAATTTTACCAAAACTTATTTTAAATGTGAGCTAAATGTACAATTGAACATCCATTCATAGTGAAATGTTGATCACTAGCATGAGAACTTTGCTTTGTGGTTGCCACTTGGTTTAATAATGAGTTTCTGGCATTTATCTTCAGCCCTTTGACCTCCTTAACCCCCCTCTTGCTTTACCGTATCAGGAGATGATATTGATCTCATGGCTCTGTAAAATCCCTAGAAAGGTGTCGCATGAACATAATATTCTTAAAATACTATTTTGAGAGGTACAGCTGTGCGGCCTTTTCATACAAAACTTTATTTTGAATTCAGCCAAACCAAATTGAATAATTATTATTGTATAGCAAATATCTATGGAATACGGATAAGTGCTACTTTATTTATTTGTGTTTTAAATTATAAAATATATGCCATTAAAATGAATTCTTCATGATTTTAGAGGCAATTTTTGCAGTTATTTGTGAGTTATACATATTGAAAAACTATAATTTGCTCTATTTATTATGGAAATATATATAATAAAAATTATTTAAAAAAGCAATTTGGTGGGGGTAAATTTAAATTACAAATGACCAATTTAGTAGGAATACAATTTTGTTGTATATGTTACTGTAAAAGTCTGTAAATTGGTAAATCTTAGGTTGTACCGTGGTATGGCTTTTACGGTAACATATATAAATTAAAATTTCTACCTAAGAAAAAGATTTTATATGTTTTTTTTTTCATTGTGTTATTGTAGAATTAAAGTTTCCACTAAAATCACGCAAAATTGAATTCTTTAATGGCCTATATTTTATAATTAAAAGAAAAAATACATAAATAAAGCATCACTATCCGTACTGGACATCTGCTATATCTTTTGATTAAAAATTTTGTTTGGGTATTTTGGGCGCAAATTCAAATTTAAGTTTTGTATGAAAAAGGTTGCGCAGCCGTACTTCTTAAACCTCTAAACTTGCACTTTTTGTTTTATGTTTTCATTTTATTATTTTGGATGTCATAAAGCTTTATTGCTGATATTAACTCTATATCACCAACTACTAAAAATCAGGCTTTGAAATCGGCAAGAAAAAGAATATGTTTTAATTTATTAACAGTTAAAAATAAGCTTTTGTTCAACTCAATACAATATTATAAAATAATGATCTGTTTGCTTTTAAAACAGAATTTTTTTGAAGAATCTAAACACAGAGCTCAAATTCTCGCTTATCTCTGATATCTTTATAAATATTATCCGATTATGCATCAATGTTAGCCAGATATTAATAACGATAAGAACTAAATATACTTTATGATATCACATCTCAAGTTATCCACTTGTGAGTTTAGCTGTAAATAATATAAAGAGACACTTGACAGTTTAATATTGAATTTGTTAAGTAATTTTTTTCTTTTTAATATTTTCAGGGCGAGAGGGCGCGCTGGGCCATAAGGGCGTACTTCCTAATCAGAGGTCTTTCCCTCGCTCTCAACAACGAGAGTGACACTCAACTTCCGCTCACAAATCCACTGTCATATGTGCAAATAGGAAATGTATTGGATCTGAGTAAGTTACTTGTATTTATTTATTGATTTATTAATTTCTGTACAACGTTAAGTCAAAATACATTAATCACGCGACACCCAGACAATATAATAAAACGTTGTCAATTTATGTTTGCACTGCCTCAGTCAGGATTTGAACCAATACAATCAGTCAAATGCATGGATCATCACACTATTAATTAAATTTAATCGTTCCTTTCCTCTTTTTAGTCATTTGTTTTTGGGGTGTTATGCCGTGTTGCGCTACCTCCTCCTTTAGCCAACGTTTCGGACAGCCTTACAGTGTCCATCATCAGGGCAGATGTTATCATCAGGGAAGGGCAGACACATCTGCCCTGATGATGGACACTGTAACTCTGTCCGAAACGTTGGCTAAAGGAGGAGGTAGCGCAACACGGCATAACATCCCAAAAACAAATAGCAAAAATACTTTTGGCCGTGAAAATCTAAAATCGTTCCTTTCCTCGTTCATTCACTCTACATGCCCAAACCATCTGAGCGTTCCTTTCTTAATCTTGCTCATTAAGCTTACATCAGCATTGCATTCTTTGCGGATCTCCATGTTTCTTACATGAATATGGTTTTACCACATGTGTGCCTCAAGCATGTCATTTCTACAGCATTCAGTCTACTTTCATCCTTCCTCTGCCAGTTCCATGCCTCACTGCCATACATCAGGCTAGCTTTGCTTCTTTGGACAGTTTTTTGTTGGCGCCAACGGCTTTCAGTCCTCCATTAATGGTGTTGCATTTATCCTTCTTTTAATATCTCTACCAGCTTTCCCATCTCTCGTAAACATACTTCCCAAATATACAAACTCATTCACCTGCTACAAGTATTCATCATTCACAACTATCTTGCACATTGTTTTCGTACTCTGTATTTCAAAAACCATGACTTTAGACTTATTTACATTCATGAATGTTTACGGCTTTAAACTCAAATGAAAATGTGTGTGTATATAAAGATATTTCTTTTATTAATTAATGTCTCCTTTTTTCAGATAATTCTGATCTCATTGCCTGCACCATTGTCCTGAAAGATGGTCAAAAGTCTCGAAGGTTCATGGTCATAGATCCAATACAGATCATTCTAGTGGAGCCAGAGCAGAAGAGGCTGGGATGGGGCGTCGCTAAACTGGTCGGAAATCTTCAAGATTTGGAGGTTAGTAACTATTTTTGTTGAACTCAAAACACCATTCTATCTGTCTCCTCTGTAGGTGTAGTAGTTACAGTGTCGCATGAAAAAATTTCCGCCTGTCAGCTGTCAATTTATATTAACTGACTTGCATCACCATTCACAATTTTTTTTTATTTTGACTATTGACGTGACCTAACTCGAGCATTTGATTCACTTGATCGTGCCATGTCTTCCTTGACGTCCCTAACTACTGTTCACTTCAAATATAATTTTTTTTTTTAATGATAAATCCATGCTGGAAAATAATTCCCCTCAAGGCGTATGTCATCTTTGGGAATGCTGTGTAAAGGATCTTTTTAGAAAAGGAAGAAGAGGAAGTTCTGGGAAGGAAAAGGGTATGAGGGCTGGTTAGGAATCTGAGGGTCAGTGTGTCCAGGAGTAATGGACGTATGAATCCAACCCTCCCACTGCGGTGCAAGGCGATGTTCCGAGCCTGCCAAGACCCGAACAAATCTCACCCTATGAACCCGGATACCCCTGCTAAGTCACCAAATATTGCGAACCATTTGGGGTGTCCTGTGGTAGCGGTGTTGGTTATCCAATAAACGGTTCCCGGGGCGGCGGTACCCGTCTCCCAAATTTAAAATGTGTTCTTCTTTCTTCGTTCGTCCGCTCTACATACCCAAATTATCTAAATTAATCTTAAATTATCTAAGGTCACTAATTACTTGATCTTATTCATTATGCTTACGTAAGCCTTGCATTCTTTTCAAATCTCCACATTTTTAACACGGTCATTCATGGTTTTACCATACGTACGCCTCGGGGATTTCTAAAGCATTCAGTGTATTTTCTCGGTTTCTAGGTGAGTGGTGACAAGGATGACTCCCGCTGCCTGCACCTGCGTATCCACCGTCCCCCTAGCGGAGAGGGCAAGTCGAGCCGCACCGCTCGTAGTGCTCCGCCTCTGCTTCAGGCCAAGTTCGTCTTCGATGACCATATCCGCTGTATGGCAGCTAAGCAGAGACTCAGCAAGGTATTATTCAGAAATATATATACCTTGAAACCCTCTTTAAGTGTTTCGTGGCTTAAGAAGTTTGGTTTTTTCAGTGCCCACATATGTATAAGGTTTTCCTGCTAAAGAAGTTTGTTTTTTCCGGTCCCTTGGAAAACTTCTCAAGAGGGTTTCACTGTATTTGGATTTTATTCTAAAGTGGAAATATTTTGACACAACAAAATACTGGTGAGGCCCGAGGGGTTAAGTGCGATTGATAGAACTTCAACCGACGTATCCATACTTTCACCCCAATTGCTTTGTGGACGTCAACGGAAATACAACCTAACCTAACCAAAATGTGCGAATACTCTTTGGATTTTTCTTTCCATAACTCTGGATAATAGCGATGTAATGAGATTATACCTAAGTAAAACATCTCATTCCGTGATGAAACTGAATTCCAAAGAGCTCTGTAGATAGAGCAATTGAATTACACGGCGTCTATGTGATCAATCAAATTACTCATTCCCCCGTTAATGGGAGGTCTCGATAGTCAGTCACTTCAATTGACTCGGTAAACGATCAATTAGCAATTGTCAATCGCATAAATGGCGTAAATTGACGTAACAATGGACAATTGATTTTGATCGACTCCGGTTTACTTGACGCTTGATGAAATACAAAAACGTGTATGTGTGTCTACATATAATATCAAATACAAATGAACTGTCTCATTTTGTAAAGTGTGTGTATAATCATCCTTTAGAATTTGATCCTGGATTTGGTCTCCTCCACAAATGTTTTCCATTGGCTCCCGTCCCTAGCTATTCCCCACCATTTTTCAAGCTTTCCCATCGTGCTCTAATTCTCTTCCAAACAATCAATTTACCTCTTCCTCGGTTTGCCTACACTGAGGCACATTCATTCCATATGCTTTTCTTTTGTGCACATAAGTAATCATACTCTATCATAGGGTTACAAAATTTTTACTATATTTGCTTTGCTTTTATATACACTTAGTTTCGATCCAAGAATATTAATAGGCCACTTGCATCACATTCTTTTAAAAAAAATTCCAGTTTAGGCAAATATTCTAAGACATTCTGTATTTTATTTTTTTTATTCATTTTTTGAAACCCTGGGGATTTTTGAAAATTTCAATCCGAAAAATCAGACCATTTTTTATAAACCGGAAAGACGGGACATAATTTTATAGGTGCGAAAAAACGATAATTACGTAGCCGAAAATCATTTTTAAAAAAAAGAATCCACACGAATGGCACAGGAGAATAGCGAGGCATACCAAAAATATTACATCTCATAAATATTTTTTTCCTTGATCCATCTTATTGATCATAAATCATTATAATGTACAATGTCTATATTACTAAATCCAATGTAATATACTTGTACTTGTAAATTATAATAATAATAAGAATATTATAAAATTTGATTTTGTTAAAATCAGCACCATAACCATTATAACTCTAAAACACGTACCGACATCTAAAATGTACGGGGTTCTCTTCATAACATCTGTCAAACCAAATGATAAGTTCGCAGGGTTCTCTTCACAACATCTGTCAAACCAAATGATAAGTTCGCAGAGAACAAACAATAAATCTAGTGAAAGTTTTAAATGTCAAATTAAAAAATTCGCCCGAAATCAAAGTGATGCCATATAAAAATAAAAAAATCAGTGAGGAATTTTACAAAATTAATAGGAACATTTTCGGAGACGGGACATTTTCATGTAGTGACGTCATGAGCCCAAATAATGGATTTATTTATTTAAAAATATAAACTGTACATTTCTAATAAATTTTACTAACATTTTCGTAATCTTCATAAAAAGAACTATCCACGCGATTTTTTCCAAGTCGTTATGAAATCCACACAAGTGGCCCATTAAACATAAACAATCCATTTATTTAGGGTCGCCAAAGGGCCCGCCAAAAAAAAATGCAGCAGATAGCTCGTCTGCTCGAACTGTCCCATCCTTCGGTGGGTGCAGGACTCAATACTGGCTCCACCTCCTCGCGGGGCGGCCAGCAGCACAGGTCCTCGGAGCACCGTCCACTCTTCTCCTCGTCAGCGGCCCGAGTTCCAGGGTTTGCAGCTGCCCTGAAGAAAGACACTACACCGGGCGCCGTCACTGCCAGGGGGAAGAGAATTGAAAGGTAACATGTTTTTTAGATTGTGTGGTTTTATTATTGTTGTCCAGCTTTGATGTGTGGTAGACAGAGAAGAGGAAAATACCCACCCAACATTTGATAAGTGTTATACATCATTTAGTAACATATTTTTTAGATTAATGTGGATTGATAAGTGTTGTCCAGCATTTAGTAACATATTTTGTAGATTAACCCGTCTAATCACAGGAGACCCAAGTTGTCCCAAAACATCATATGCCGTTATAATAACAGGAGACCCAGATTGTCCCAGAGCGACAGTGCATTATTAAAAGTTAGATATCTCTCTTCCTGTCATGCGAATATTTGTGATTTCTTTTATGTTAGAAAAGGAATGAAATAATGCTTCTTATTGTCTTAGAATTATATGAGCTAGGTTTTTCAGATATTTTACAAACCCGATCAAAAGTGACGGTTTAATTTTTCGCCAATTTGTGACGTATCACACATTTAATTTAAAAATAAAATTGTATGAAAGTGATAAAAAGTGAGGTGACAGTTTTATTTCAAATTTTATTTAGAAAAGGAGTCTGTATTTTAAATTTTAAGTTTATTCTATTTTAATTACTTTAATTCGAATATTCGCAGGTATGCATTTTTTAGCCAATTTAAATTTCCAATATTAAAATTTTAATATTTAGAAACAAAAATGTTGATTTCTAATAAACACACCGGAAAGATTATTTTATCTTGATTTTAGAAAATTTTTTGTTTTTGCAAAAGCGTTAAAAAAACCCAATAAATAGGAACATTTAAAATGCATGGGAAGAACCAGGAATTTTGCGCGCAAACCTTGATAGGCAAAATTTGACAGAAAATTATTTTCTTATTATTCGAAGGGTTAATGTGGTTTGATAAGTGTTGCCTAGCATTTAGTAACATGTTTTTTATATTAATGTGATTTGATAAGTGTTGTCCAGCATTTAGTAACATATTTTTTTAGATTAATGTGGTTTGATAAGAGTTGTCCAGCATTTAGTAACATATTTTTTTAATAATTATTATAAGCAATAATTATCAGCCTGAAACACTTATCCACATTGAAAAATCTTCCGAGAAAAAATACATGACGCCAACAGGACTTGAACCCGTGCCCTTCTGATTGCCGGTCAGCTGCTCTCCCAATTGAGCTATGGCGGCTTATCTTATACCCGCCAAATGATTCAATATATACTAGTGTTTCATTCAACAATTACTGCTTATTATATTTTTTCCACATATTTTTTTACATTAATGTGGTTTGATAAGAGTTGTACAGCATTTAGTAACATATTTTTTTAGATTAATGTGGTTTGATAAGTGTTGTCCAACATTTAGTAACATATTTTTAGATTAATGTGGTTTGATAAGTATTGTTCAGGTTTGATTTTTTTTCCATTAACTCCACAGGGGAGGGCTTGAGGAAAATATTTTCCCTTAGGGCCTATGTCATCAGAGATGCTGTGTGGAAGGTCTTTTTAAGGAGAGGAAGGAATGAACATTGGTGTTGAAGAGACCCATGTTTTAGGAAGGAAGAAACACAGAGGCCGGCAAATCATTCCACAGCCGAGCTGTTCAACACAAGAATGAGTCGAAGAAGCGACTCGTCATCATGTAACAAATGTCAACCACGTACATATGTTGGGCACGGTTTGGTGTGTTTCCCGACTATGCACCAGTGCCGAAGGGATCAATGATGCTAGTTCCTCGGAGCATCTTCCATTGTAATACCGGTAGAACAAGGATAGCATTCCCACCCGACGCCTGTGCTCTAAAGATTGCAATCCATCTGTTAAGATGGGGGAATCTATCAAATGGACCGCCCGTTTCTGCACAGAGTCGAGGGTATTTTTCAGGTATTTTGGAGCTCCAGACCAGAGGTGGCACGCACTTGTGATTTGTACAGGGTTAGCAGTTGTGTACTATTGAATATTGAAGTATCTGCAGGCCCGATACGGTACGCCCAGTTTTTGGGTGGCTAACTTTACTCTGGCTTCGATGGAGCCCTCATATCTTTTTTTAAATATTTTTATTTAGTAACTATACATTTATTATTTTTTAGATTTTTATATGAAACATGTTAGGTATATATATAAAATAGAAATTTTAAGTAGAATATTCGTAGTCCTTCCACTAGGAGATCCTGTGCTGAGGGGGACTATGCTTTGGATAAGTTTTCAGCTACTTCTATGGTTTAACTTCATGGTTTGGATAAGGGGGCGTTCAAGTATTACGTAACGCAATTTTTGAAGATTTTTGACCCCCCCCTCCCCCCTCCCCGCTATGTAACGCGCAGTAACATTTTTCCATAACACCCCCCCCCCCCCCCCCCCCCAAACGTTATGTAACGCCCAAGTGACAATTTTTACCTGAAAGTCACAATTAAGTTGCGCAGAGTACTGGAAAGTTGCCTTGTATACCTTTTTCTTATTTTAATAAGAGATTTCGAGAACGAAAAGGATTGCCAACTTGGAAGATTTTAATTCCCTAGTCTTTTTTTATCTAAATAAAGAAAAACATGTTACATAACGAGTTGTTATAAGGAACACTTTAGAAATTGCTCACATTTATTTAATATTAGCTTAAGTACCTACTAGCATTGTCCAGGCTTTGGATCATGTCTCTAATTTTAAATCTGAATATATTTAACCCGTCTGCTTGGTTCAATGTATTCACACCTCATAATCCGGAAGCCTCAGTTTCGCACGTAAATTCTGAAACCGTCACTTTGGATCGAGATTGTAAAATATCTATGCAAGATAGCTTTCATATTTCAAAGACAATAAGAAGCATTATTTCGTTCTCTTTCTGGTTAAAAGAAAAATACATATGTTTGCATGAGAGGAAGAGAGATATATAGCTTTTAAAATGTAAGGTCGCTCGGGACATTTTTGGTCTTATGAAAGTATAACGCGATTACGTATTTTGGGATGTATTTATTCCTAAACAAGCAGACGGGTTAACTCATTCAGATCTGAAAGTAATGTGACTAAACTCACCATTAATGATTCTTCCTTTTTACCTAACTTCCTTCTAGTGCCAAATTAAATGAAAGCCAATCACTTTGTAAAACACAATTTAATCAAATTTATGTCATTAACCTCCAGGCGGCGGGAATAATCTTTAGTTATTTCAGCAAACTTGCCTCTCACGCGGGAGACAACTATAGTTATTTCTGGGTTTGAATCCTTGCTGTTTCGTGTACATGCAAGGTAGAGGGCCAAATTCTACATGTAAAAATTCTCCAATCATATCTCTAGTGACATCTATCTAAATTTATCCCGAAATATTATTTGTTTATTCTCAGGAACCATTTAAAGCCAAGGAGATAGAATTTCCCCGTCAGTTGATTTGAATCTCGCGCGTCGGTACCAACCATTACTAATCTTGCGCAGTCGCAGTAGAATAAACAAAGGCGCTTCAATAGAACACTGCGCCGATTGTTCAATTTGTGCATTTTTTCATTCAGTTACGTACATCGATTCGATTGTTTTAATTTGTGAAAATAAAAATACTTTTTTTCGCATTTAGGTATATTATGGTGTATTAGTGTTCGTGACTCTTAATATTTAGCCTTATTTAACTCAATAAAACTTTTATTCGTAATTATTTATATTATAATATTCAAAATGTCACGGGGTCTTAGTGATAAAGAAATTTTTGAGAGCGTGTTAGATTTAGAATCAGACTTAGAGTTGGATAGTGACGGTGAATCAATTTTATTTGATATCGGTGATGGTGATGATGAAGTTCAAAGTGAACACAGTGTAACTCTTCCCGGCACCAGTGTGCCCGGTACCAGTGCATCCGATACCAGTGAAACCGGTACTTCAAGCATCCGTGAAAACGCATCTTTGACAAACAGTGACATTTTTTCATCATGGGTGTCGGGTCCATTTATTCCGGTCTTTCATGAATTTGATGACTTTTCGTCAGGAATCACAAACATGTCATTGACAAAAGATTCATTAGAGGTAGATTTTTTTTTACACTTTTTGAATCTAGAAATAATGGAGAAAATGGTTCTAGAATCCAACAGATACTATAGAGCTACAGTTAATCAAATATCATTAACTCCCAAATCTCGACTCCGTCAATGGAAAGATACATCAGTGCCTGAAATGTATATATTTTTTGCAATAACTATGCTGATGACTAGGGTTTCTCACATATCGATCGAGGAATATTGGACAACGGATCCTATTTTAGCGTCTTCTCAATTCGGAAAGATTATGCCAAGAGATCGATATCAGATTCTTCTTCGAATGCTTCATTTTTCTGACCCTGCCACACAAACCCCCGGAAACAGACTTCATAAAATAAAACTTTTGGTTGACCATTGCAGAGAAATATTTAAAAAAAACCTTTATCCCTTACCAAAATGTGTGCATTGACGAAAGCATAATCGTGTTTAAAGGGCGTTTGAAATTTAAGCAGTATATCCCTAGTAAACGTCATAGGTTCGGAATAAAATTATTTGTACTGTGCGACATTACCACGGGATTTGTTTTAGATTTTATTATATACTGTGGAGAAGGAACCGACATCCAAGACGGGCAATGTTTAGGTGTTTCTTGAGCAGTGGTAACCACATTACTCACAGGTTATTTTGGAAAAAATCACACAATATGGACCGATAATTGGTACACAAGTCCAAAATTACTTAAATTCTTACACAATCAAAAAACAAACGGTTGTGGAACTGTAAAAGCAAATAGAAAGGGAATGCCTAAATTTAGTAAGTTAAAAAAAGGTGACCATGAATCCAAACATACAGGCCCGTTGTTAGCCCTCAAGTGGCATGATAAATGAGAGATTCATTTGTTAACTGTGCACAATGCTTCTTTTGCAGAGACTGGAAAGTGTGATAGAAATACAGGCCTACCAATTAAAAAACCGAAGTGTGTACTAGACTACAATAAATGTATGGGTTCGGTTGATAAGGCTGCCATGATGTTGAGTAATCTAAGTTGTATGAGAAAATCCATAAAATGGTACAAGAAGGTTGCTTTCCATATTATTTATTTATTCTTACTAAATGCACACATTCTTCACAAAATAGTTTCCGAAAAGCAAATGACCTTGACTCAATTTCAATACGCAATCATAAAACAACTTTTGGAGAAATATCACATACCATCAACACGAAATCAACAATCATCCGATAGCCCATTACGTTTGGCTGCCAAAGAATTGGCGAATCATATGCCCGGTTTTGTCCCCCCTACAAGTAAACGGTCAAATCCATGTCGTCAATGCCATGTTTGTGCAAATACAACACTTAAGAGTTAAGGCGAAAAAATTTACACGTTATACATGTGCTTAGAATGTAATGTTGCATTGTGTGTGGTTCCGTATTTTAAAGATTACCATAATAAAAATAATTATTAACAAAAAAACTATGTGCTAAAGTGAATAAAAAGTAGTTTAAAATATGTTTATATAATTAATGTTAAAAATGAGAAAAAAATTATATGTAGTAGGTACCTAAGTGTGATGTGGTTAATAAATTTTAAAGTGCGCATAAAATATGCCCATGTGTGTAAAAATACTTTGTATTATTATGACAGCAAAACAGTTTCTATGTTTCAACATTTTGGCGCATTGATCGCTCCTTTATAACATGAGACGCGCGGCAGACTCAGGCAGACGTAAGTATCAGGCAACATAAAGATAATTCTGTAATGTTTACGTCTGCCTTTTGTTGAATAATTTTTGTTTAAATTAACACCATTCTTAAACGACATTTGGGATTATTTATGGATAGTTAAAGCATGGACGAGTTTATTGACCTGAATTCAAACAAAGAACAATCATTTAAAATATATCTAATGACAGTTTTAAAACGTAATGTTCGGCTCGATCAAAATATTAAACGTGCCGCGTAGTAGTGTCGGCACACGCACATTTTGACGCAGCCTAGAGGTTAAGCAGGTAACTTAACAGTGCTTTTTCGCACTGCTAGCAACAAAGCACTGTTAAGTTACTTTAATTTTTTAATATTTTTTTAAGAACAAAAAAATGTATCTTTAAATGTGTATACAGGGTTCTGTATTTTCATTGTCTTTGCACTTTAAAAGAATACTTAACAGGTAAATTGATGTTGCCAGCCTACAAATTTTATAGTTCCATTTTTTATATTTTCCACTCTTATTTGACAGACTTCTACCAACACAATTTTTAGTTTATGCTGCATTTATAAATGTTGTCCAGCATTCATTTTTTTTTTTTTTTTTTACAGTGAATATACCGCACAAGAATCTCACCTGCTCCCGTCTGAAGCCAGTGAGACTATGGCATCCCCAATTGGTGGGGTATGTTGTGAGGCTTAAGGTAGTGGGGAAGGGAAGGAGGTGGGAAAGAGGAAGGTTGGGAAGTACCTGGCTATTCAGATCTGGCCACTAAACACGGCTAAAGCCATTTTCAAGCAACGTTTCAATTCTGAATGGTGGTCTTACACCAGGGCGATACTGATAGTATCTTCCACTCTGGAACATGCCGCAAATATACTATATATTATTTTAAATGAATTAATTGTGAAATAACAGAAATTAATCAAATAAAATTTATTTGCGCATGCCGGGTTCGAACCCGCGACCTCCGGATTGTGAGTCAAGAGTCTTACCCACTGGACTACGGAGGTGTGATATGTAGAAAAATTCCTGTGGAGCATTTAGGAATATCTCAGTTTGTTTGGTTTAATAAGTGTTGTCCAGCTTTGATGTGTGGTAGTGAGAGAGCTGAAAAATACCTGTCCAGTGTTTAATTATGTACCTTTATTTTTTGAGAGCCAGTGGTAATATCACCTTATTCCGTTATTGATGGTGACTCAGTCTCTTTAATAAGGCTCACTTGAGCTTTCATCAGTTTAACCTCTCATCTGTCACTGGTGGGCCAAAAAAAATCTTTGAATGCGATTTTAACCCTTACGTATAAAGAAACTATATGAAGAACAGGGTCAGAATCGCCTGCGCCAATATCAATCTAGGACAATTATACTCAACCTTTTTTCTTTCACCAATAGATCGAGTGTTTCGTAAGGAAGGTTTAGGTATGTAATTTGTCAAGGAATTGTGTAAATTGGTGGAAACATAACGATAATTGTTAGAAGTGTCGGAAAAAGTTAAGCCGCCTGGTAGCTTTCATCGAAAACGCTGCCTAATCCTTTGGGGATATAACAAAAGAATACATGGTGGGATATTCCTCTTTTATAGATCTACAAAAAAGTCCGCGAAGGCATATATCTATCTTTTACGGATAGCTTACTATACCCACTCTATCTTCTATAAAAATGGTCACTTACATTGCGGTAATTGAAAAGTTATTTAGACGAATACAGTATTAATCCTTATTAACTTCAATACGTTAGTTACCACATAATAATCATAATAATAATGCACATAATAATCATAATCACATAATCATAATCTTTCACACCATCTCTACGTATTATAAATTAAAGTCCTCCGCGGCATCTGTCTGTCTCTTCGCGATAAACTCAAAGACGGCGGTGGTTATAAAGGTTGGATAACCGTCCAGTATATGACGTTGTGTTTTATTAGTCACAGCAACGCGTGGCAGGGTCAGCTAGTTAATAATAATAATAATTGGATAATTTGTAGAACGCTGTTTTTGTGAAAAATCACCTCATTATGCGTATTTAAATTATAACAATACAATACTTTATACGACAGCAAGAAATGCTGTTAAAATTAGTAGATACCTGACCAACCAGTGACATTAACCAGTTTTTATGTATTATAATTGATGCGGTCGTTTCTAGAAGTGGCACTTTTATTTATAAATTATTTTGCACGCGTACTTCTGTGTCAAATATTTGTTTTTTTGGGAATAAATTTAGCGTGTGCAAATAGCAACACATCTGCCCTGATGATGGACACTGTAACGCTGTTCGAAACGTTGGCTAAAGAGGGAGGTAGCGCAACACGGCATAACACCCGAAAAACAAATAACAAAAATACCATACAATAACCGTGAAAATCTAAACAACATATCTCACTCTTGTACCAGATCATGTGGACCATAATGACAATCCTTTTCGGATGTCACTATCTGTGCGTCAAAGTCGAAACGAATCTCAAGATATACGAAATTAAGAATTATAGTTTTTTTTTAAATCAAGTTTCTGATGATAAAGTGTTTAGGGCCGTACACAAAAGCTTGGCGGGCCGCAGTTTGAGTATGGTTGATCTAGGACCTAGGTACTATTTGATTATTGTAGCTATTCTGAATTATTTAAAAATAATTTTTTATGAAATTTGCAAGCATTTTTTCGAAATACCATCCAACGTTCAACAGGTTAATGATGTCTGTTGGTTCCACAGAATGATCTCCTAGGTATCTGAGCTTTCTTCCCGTTAAGGTGGAATATTATGGTTGAACCGGTGTTTTGTCTTGATCATTCTCAATAGTTGCATGTATCTCCTGAAGTAGCAGTGCAGTATTTAATAGCTAAGAGAGGCTAGGCTTTGAGTAGGTTCCAATATTTAAAATGTGAATATGTAACAGTAATTCTTGATAAGTAGGGAAGGGAAGTTGCAGGTGTTTCAAATTCGACTAGCTTTCTCAGTGTGTCTATCAATATCTATTAGTCTATTGATGCTTTTATCTCCTTTTGTTGCATGTGTCTCATGAGTAGGCGTGTCCTGTATGTAGTCCTATTTGTCCTGTGTGTAGTTTCCCTGTTTGCTTGAGATCTTTTTCAATTGTCTTATGAGTTTTTTTCAATTGTCTTATGAGTTCTTTAGATTGTCTTATTTGTTGTCTTATTTGCTACGTACAAAGGAATATTGATGTTGTTAAGTGTATGTTGTCGTTCAGTGTTAAAAATTATAGGTAATATCGCTTAGCCATGTATCTTCTGAGGTGGCACTGTCCTGTTATGTGTTACGTGAACGTCAAATGAGCACTACATACTAAAACTTTAAAATTAACACTTTTATATTCTTTTCTTACAGCGTTTTTAAATTCTTTTCTAACAGGCAGGACTCTAGTGGAGGCAATTCGGGCAGTGTGACTCCTCCAGTTCCAGGATATGAACGTGAATCTGCTGGTTCCTACTTTAGCAATGCGGTGCAGAAAGCGTAAGTTAAAAGACGTGCCTTTTTATGACCTACAAATAATTTTTATTTGAAAGATCAATTTTTTTTATCAATAGTCCTTACAAAACCTGTTAGGAGATTTTTTTTGAGTTATTATTTAAGATTTTCATAGCGAGTATTATGTACATATGTTATTTGATTTTTCAGAGGCGAACCGTGTTGTTCTTCCTTATCCTTACACTAATTACCCTTCACCCTGATGATGGAAACTGTAAAGCTCTCCGAAACAAGAAAGAAAATGCACAATATTACTCAATTTCCAAAACTATTTCTATTAACCTGTCAGATCTATTTGTTGGGTTTTCGGAATAACTCATATAGTCTCATAGAAATCGTTGTGTTTCCCTTACTATAATGGCTACAAATATGATCTAAACGGTGTTAGAAAGAGAAAATACCATGCTTTATATTCAAATCTAAAAGTTAACTGCAAAATAATTGAAACGTACACCTTGATGAATCTAAAGTTACCGATGATAATTTGAAAAAAAATTATGAAACTGAGAATTTTGTATTAATTTTTATTATATGAAATGACAAAAAAGTAAGTTTACGATAACTTTTATAATACATATGCCTAATAAATTATGTACTTTTTTTTTTTCATTATCTGTAATTTTTGTGAGAAAAAAGTTTAAGAAGCCATTTTTAAAACTTTTTTATGTTTGCATGCAAAAAATTTTTTTTGAAAAATTATGTTTATTTCGAATTATAAAATTTGAAAATGTATTTCATCAACTTTCCAAATCAGTTTTTAGTTTTCGGATACATTCATAAATATTCCATTTATTTGGATTTTATTGCAAAACAGAAATATTTTGACCCTCTGATAAAATACGGTCGAGGCCTGAGGGGTTAAATTTGTCGATCGACGACCCAAAATTTGATTTTTGTGATAGTCATGTTATATAAATTTTATGCTACTTCCTTAATATATAAGACCGCTTGCTGAAGGTCCGGTAAAGAACGAACGAGACTTTTCTCCGTGGGGTCTAGAGCGCCTTACTTACTAGAGAGCGAACTTGTCAGCAAAATGACTCAATGTAACATTTCTTTGAATATGTCACCATAAGTTTTATTTTCCAATATTCAGCAGCGAAGTCAAGGAGCATCACAGATCCAGCATTTCCGGTGCTGCCGGATACCGAAGGCAGAGTCCAGCTTCAGGGGTGCTCCGAGAACATCAGCCAGGAACATATCGGGACAGAACAAGGAGCAGGGAAGGGTGAGGTCTAATCTTGATACTAGTCCAATGAAATATATTATTATATACAGGGTGTCTGGGGGTAAAGTGATCCTACATGATAGTACAAGTAAAAAAGATAAATAACTTTTTTAGAAATTCCAACTTTTAGGGCTAGTTTTCTGGTAAAAAGATAAAATTAGACCGGCGTGTGCAGGTGGCATTATTATTTTACACTGTTGCCGAATCCCCGCTCCAAGCGCTCAGTGTCTATGTAACAATTTTATTCGCATAATAGTGTTTCACTTTAAAAACTTTATAGTTGTTAGTCAAAACTTGATGATTTAATGTGTCTTTATCTAGTGTGTATTTATTAACCCTTCCGCAACGTAAGCAGATATAAGCGTTAACCTCTTGTTTGCCGGGGTAGGCCAGCAAAAAGCTCCACCAATTACGACGCGGCATCCGGCACAGAAATGACACTTCGTGTCCAGCGATTCTGACACTGTCCTTTACAAATTCGTAAGGTCAAAGGGTCAAAATCGTAGATAAACATATTTTTCCCGCGCATGCGCAAGAACTGCGCACGCTCCCGCGCTCCGGTAAGTTATTAATATAAATTATTTGGAGTGACTAGGCGCATTGCAGGTTTCGCTATGGTAAAGGGCGATAATAGAGCATGCGATTCTGACCGTCTTCTTCATACACTTTCTTTATACATAAGGGTCAAAATCGCGTGTAAAATCTCATGACACACCGGTGCACGAGCGGCAAACAAGGTGTTAAAAATAGGACAGCAGTCAAGTACAATAAGCGTGTTTATACGTCAGCGCGTGTGTTTCCATAGAAATCGTTATAACTCCGTTATTGTTTTAGTTACATCCCTAAACCAAAAAGTAAAAGGTCGATAGTAGATCAAGCTGTACATCTCTATCAAGTTGTCTATAGAAATACATAACAGGAATCAGCGTCAGTCGCGTAGTTGACAAAAATATTTACGTCCGCGCTCGACATTTTTAATTTTTATTAAATATTTTTATATGAAATGATAAAAAAGTGAGGTGACAAAAGTGTTTATTACTCGCATATATACAATAGAATAAGTATTGTTGTTTACATAATCTGTGATTTTAGTACCGTTTTCACATAAAAAATATCACGTGAGTCATTTTTACCTATGTTTAATGTTTGCATGCTAAATTTTAATATTTACAAATCTTAATATTTATTTGTAATATAATAATTCGAAAGCTTATTTTGTAACCTTTCTAAAACAGTTTTTACTATTCGGCTACGTACAGAAATGTTTCATTTATAGAGCTTTAATTGTGAAGCGGTAATAACACAAAGTTTTCGTAAAATGTCATTTTGTTTGAGACATCTCAAGTGCATATTCGCGAAAATTCGGAGGGGTTAAGACTGACTTAAAGGAACAACTTCATTCAGTGCGTGTTTTTTTCAGACTTACTTTTGTTTACTTAGTTGTAGACATGCCTAACCTGCCTAGCTGTAAAAATGGTGTTTATTTGTGCGTAATTTTATCATTGAATTATTGTGCCAATACCACGTAATTTTGTTATTGAATTATTAGGTTAATGCCTTACTTTACCAACAAAGAACGGGCAGACATTCATTATGAAATACGCCACAATGTACGAATTGAAAATAATATTACTTTACGTTTACATGCTTGCTTACAAGCTGAAGGTGAACATTTTGAAAATTTGTTAAACCAGTTAAAAGCGATGACATTAATTATGTGTTCAATTAGTTTATAACAATTTAATCGTTAAAAGCCTGTTAAATGTTGTTATTTAAGTGCAGTTATCTTTTTACATTTGGTTTAAAACATACGATCTCAACATGTACACAGTTGACATTGGTCACATGAGAACGGGTCGCTTCTTCGACTCGTTCTTGTGTTCAACAGCTCGGCTGTGGAACGATTTGCCGACCTTTGTGTTTCCTCCTTCCTACAACATGGGTCTCTTCAAGACCAATGTTCATTCCTTCCTCGCCTCAAAAGATCGTCCACACAGCATCTCAGATGACATAGGCCCTGAGGGAAATTATTTTCCTCAGGGCCTTCTGTGTGGAGTTAGTGTAAAAAAAAAAACAAGCCAAGTTCAACTCGTCCAGAACTCGCGGCCGCGAATGGCGCGATGTCATGCTCGTAATTGAAATTTTGAATGCAATATCTTCCATCGCCCGGAATGCAAGTAGTTGTCCTTTATAGCAATTAAGGCACATCCAAAGATTTTTCTAAAAAACACTTGTATTAAGCATGACCAGTGTCTTCGAAAGTTCACCAATAATACTCCTTGCAACTGTAAAAAATGTCTATGTTGAACAATATAAATGATGAACCCTGATGTCGTCGTATGCGGCCCTCCACTTGAAAAGTCTACAAACCCCTGCTTGACTAAGCCTTCGTGCCACACGCTTTCGTTCGGCAGAAGACGGAAACTGTTGAACCCACCCTCCTGCACACCTCCGCATGCCTGAGATGAACACGAATCTCGGAAATCTTTGTAAGGCATAGCGCCTCTAAAATCTCTATGGTACCTGTGGATTTCAGAAAATGTTATTTTGTAAATATTTTTGACAGAAAGTCATCCAAATCTGTGTTGTTCCCAAATTGTTAGGTCTTAACCTTAGTCTAAAAGTTATTGCATTATTTTCCAGCCGAGGCAACAGATCCAGAGATGGTTCTCCTAGGATGCCACGCCCAAGGTCTGAGGAGATTCCCCTGGAACCAATGTCCACTCCAGAGAAGTCCAGGACTGTAATCACGCACTCCGTTCCATTGGTAGCTAATGCAAAAGTACTATTGTTAACTATTCAGCATAATTTGAACATATTTGCTTCACTTGGGAAAACTCATTCCCCAAGGAACTCTCTCTACTTTGATTCTAACACTGTAAGGCGATAACTGATTGATAAAGTACAAAAGGCCCTTCTTTCATAGGGATATGCAAGTATTCGATACTCATGTTGTGTTCTCAGTTCACAAACAACTTATCACGCGCAGTCTATACACATGTCATTACTGAACACAAGACCCACATCGCCACCGATCATTGTTGAATTCTTGAAACATCAAAACTAGAATGCTTTCATAACCTCACCCCCAACCGAACAGTCACCATAGCTGTCAATTTTATACTATCCTGACATTCTGGACCGGTCAGTGTTCAATTCCTAGGCTGGCTAAGTCCTCCATTACGACACAAGCAACATTTTCCGCTTACTGTTTTTTTTTTAATATGTATACTTTACAAGAGTCCCAGCTGCTCCTGTCTGGAGCCAGTGAGACTATGGCATCCCCAATTGGGGGTATGTTGTGAGACTGAAGGGGAAGGAGATGGGGAAGAGGAAGATGGGGAAATACCTGGCTATTCAGATCTGGTCACCAAACATGGCTAAAGCCATTTCAAGCAACGTTTCAGTTCTGAATGGTGGTCTTCCACCAGTGCGATACTGAGAATATCTTCCATTCTGGAACGTGCCGCAAATATACTAAATATTATTTTTAATTAATTAATTGCGAAAATTAATCAAATAAAATTTAATACTTAATTAAACTCGGTCAAAAGTCTGGAAACAGAAAAATCAGAAAAAGATATTAGCACATCTGGGTGAGACTTGCAGAAAAGTCGATAGATGTCACATAGTTCTTATTTGAAAGTATGATACAGTTAAAAATGACCAAATCAGATAGGGACACATTAGCTCAGTCAGTAGATCATGGCCCGGAAAGCCGAAGGTCCTGGTTTCGAGTCCCAGATGTGCCAATATCTTTTTCTAATTTTTCTGTTTCCAGATTTTCCAGAATTAAATATTAGAATTTAAGGTTTTACTCAATAAGTTATAAATAAAAATAAATAAAATTTATTTGCCCACACCGGGATTCAGATTGCAAGTCAAGAGCCTTACCCCTCGATCACGCCGGCCGTCAGTTGTACTTTAATAAAAATAAAACTAATTATTTCACAATTCAGAATTCGAAACTAAGGCTGGGAAGTCATCGAATAGAATATTCATAGAATATTTTTTGACAAGCCAATATTGTTTCATTTCATTGTTACTGTCATACTGAAGGTTATTAAAATAGTTGATCTGAGTGTGATAATCTTCGGGACTGAATTATATATATTGATAAATATGTGCAATGTGCATCTGTAGTAATGAATAAATAAGATGAAAAGTAAAAATAATGAAAACTGAGATTATTACACTCCCGATATCATGCACCAATCGAACTGGAACCGATATGAATAGGACACACTGTAAGCTTTTTCATGATATTATTTTTATGAGCATCATATACACTTGTTGTCCCTCTTCCGCTAGTTACAATAAGTAGGCATAAACAAGACATAGGGCTATTTCTCGCCGGTGGAAACACTGTTATAAAGGAAATGGCACTATGAGTACGCCATATTGTTGTGTGAATATGAGTACAGTATATGATATGGAGTAATGTGTTTCGACTCTTGACTGGGCCTTGGGGTATACAAGTATTGGTATTCAATAAGGATTAGATATATTTATGAACACAGTTATAACATGGGAACATACGATAATATTTTATCTGTAGGTAATGTGAATGTGAGAAGTTGTCCATATCTACTAGCTTTTATTTAATTAGGGCGCCACTGGTCGATGGACCAGGCTAGCAGTGGTAAGAGCAAATCCTCTATCAGAGCCTTGGGAAATACATACTTTATAGTCAATACTAAGGATTAGAAATGATAAACAGTATTCAAATTGAATAACAAATTACAATTATATTTACATATGTATTTAGTAAAAACAGAACTTAAAATAACATTTTAAATGGCTTACCCCTGGATCGACCAATTCTATTATCTAGCTATCTAATTCAACGTACGCCAAGATGGTGTTCCATGGTAAGAGACAGGCCGCTAAGGGCGCCCCACGGTCTTCAGGGCAGCTTCAACTCCTGATGATGGTTCCGTAGGTTTCCCTTGGACAGAAGTTGGCTGGTGACGTCTCATTCAAAGAGATCGCTCCAACCAACGAACAATTTTGAGTTCTGGCAAGTCAAAATCTCCTTGTGGAATATAGTATTTCCCAAAATTCCAAACATACTTGATCGAACGGGGCCAGTCACCTGTAGGTGAATTACAAAATACTCGAGCGCTCTGGCTTGCGTATAATTTAAGAGCGGATAGCCTCGTTATCCGGCAATTGTGAATTGTGAAACCATAATAATATCGAAGCGATGGTTTAAATCGCGGAAGAACGCGTGCCTCTAAATTATTGAAATTGATTAAAAAAACAATAAAAATCATTGTTTCACGCCGTTTTGAAAAGGCCGAACGCGGCCATCCGAAAGAGAATCACTTTACATTTTTAATTATAGTGTGAATTGCGAAAACCCTGATTATAAAGCACGATTCTACTTTAAATAAGAAAAACGGAAAATAATCACGTTGAATTTCGGAATGCAGTCCACCTTCCTAGGCTCCACTCCAACATGTACCGATGCACAAATACATTTAATGCTAAGCTTTTTTATTGCTTCCAACTCTTCCATATCTACACATACAACTAATGAGTCTAATAATCCATGTTTTAAGGGGTTCCAATCTTGAAACACAATCACCAACATCTAGTAAATGTTATTGTTGTATTCTCACTATCCAGATATCTAATGGATATAATATTTCAGGTGCAAGAGAGGCCCCACTCTCCGAAGACCAAAGTGATGATGCACGAAGAACCTGATCTGCTGAAGGCCTGCACTTCTGCAGCTTCAGATGCCGCCTGCGATATGAAGAAGCCAACGCTCACTCCGCAGCAGTCCGAAGAGACCTCTTTCATATCACAAGAAACTGTAGACCGAGCCAAAAACAAACAACCAAAACGGGGCTCCATCCAAACCATATGACATTAAAGGAACTTAGGTTATTTTACCCATCACATACACTAGTTAACAGAAACTATCTTATACCAGCTGGTACCCATTATATTTAACCTCACCAAATCACAAATTTAAATCAATGCGAATCTTTTGGTTTTCAATATTGCAGCAAATAATTTTTTAAGAATACTATTTGATTTTAGAGGGGTAGCAATAGATATCAAGGCATATTTTATAGTGCAGGAGATATTGCTAAATACTGCCGTAACATAATCAATAACATCGATAATATAATATTACATCGTCTTCTCAGCATTGAAAAATCTAAACTCGAGCTAGTCAAGCTTAAATAAATTTTTGCTAACGGTTTAATACATATTCAGAGTTCATAAATACTTTGACAGATTTGGTAACAACTAACCACTGCTTCTGTTACAAAAGTATGTATCTACCCATCTCTTTCTTTCCTCGCCCAGTTCTCTAATTTAAGATATCTAGCAATTAAGGTTTTTTTTGGGGGGTAATGGAAACCAGTGAAAATATGTAGTCAACTTAATAAAACAATAAAAATTTTGGGCTTTTTACGCTGTTAAAATTGTTTGTGTTGTACATGTTTATTGAACTATTCATATGTGGATTTGTAGATATATAATCTCACGGCCTCTGCAGTAACGTGGTGTATTTGATTAAGGCCTGTCGTACCCAGAGATACTTACAAGCTACGCAACTGCGATGCAACCACAAGTTGGCTACTGATATGCTACTCTTTAATGCTGGTTTCCGTACATGTTTCTACCCAAAATATACTGAACTTGAAAGCAAAGCGGTAGCAATGAACATAATGATCTTCTTTATCTTATTTATAAGCATAAAAAACGATCTGAAAGAAGATTTTGGGTTCACCCACACTTCGAAAGAAATATTAACTGTTGGGCATAGAACTACATTAAAATTTATGACAAAAAATTTCATTCTTTGTTCAGAATGTCAAAAGTTTCTTATTAATTTGGTGCAGTTGTGAACTCCTACTATTCATTAAAAAAATACAACTATGCATATTCTGGTAAAGTATATTTATGTAAGCATGGATTTTTTTCTACCTCCAGAACAAATTTAACATTCAAATCATGTTCGAACACCATTTCGGTTAAACAAGTAGATGCATAGCGTGCTACCAGCACTGTCAGTAGTGTGTTGCTGACGTCAAATCCATAGTCGATGCGTCGCGTTGAGCACGAATGCTAGCAAAATAGTATGGAGGATACTCACAAGCCACGCTTATGCTACACGCACAAAACTCAAGTTGCTTGTACGTATCTCCGTGTACGGTAGACCTTAGATTTAGGGGTTCAAAAACTGAGTGCTGCCAGGTCTGGATGTATCATGTTGATTGTTACGTTTTACAGACTTTACGAAAGTGGGTCTACAGCTGTCGTAAACTATGTTTATAAATAAATAATTACATAGAATAGTTAATGCTAAATGAATTTGAATTTTTTTATGTGAAAAATTGTTAGATTTGTTTATACCTTGTTGCAAACTTTCAACTCCACTTGTTTATGCCACCTTTCAGTGTAGATAGATTTGCTTTGATTTGATCAAATAGCTGCTGAACTAAAATAATCCTTCTGTTAAATTTTTTTTAAATTCTCTTATGATTCGCCGATTATGAAATCTGGCCCTGATTGCGATTTTGCTACAATAGTGCAAAAAAATAGTATATAGGAATTATACGCTTCAAGTGAGGCCGATGGGTTAAAAATGTTTGTAAATACTCTGTCCAAGTGTCCAATGTCATATCCATGAATCTAAATGTTAATCCATTCATATTATATTTATAACACTTATTAACGTTCCTTGCATCTTCGCACATTTAACTAACCATGTGTTGTACATAACACTATTTTATGAACTTGTTATTTAAAAGGTAGATACCTAAATATTCTAAATAATAAATATTCATTTTTAAAAGTCGTTTCCATATTTTTATTTATTTTGTGATCATTTAAATTTTTCTCGTATCTCATTAATTATATACATATGTAGCAGAAATATGTTTTCTGTTGTAGCAAAAACTCTAGCATTGTGGAATTTGTGAAGCATGCACTGTTTTGAATTTCAGGTTGACGCAATTTTTTTTAGCTTGAAATGATATTTCCATCATCAGCTATGGGGGCGTTCAAGTATTACGTAACACAATTTTTGAATATTTTTGACCCTCCCTCCCCACATGTAACGCGCCGTAACGTTTTTCTGTACCCCCCTCTCCCTCCCTTAACGTTACGTAACACCCAAGTGACTATTTTTATCTAAAAGTCACAATTAAGTTGCGCAAAGTACTAGAAAGTCACTTAAATACCTTTGTTCTTGTTTTAATCGCATTTGTGGTAATAAATAAAACAAATCGCAATACATGCGTATATTATTTCGCCCTTGAGGTGATTTTTCACAAAAACAGTGCTATACAAGTCATCCAAATATTATTACTCTTGTTCATTTTTTCTTTCGCTGTTTTCCAAAATTCGTTGGCATAGCTGCGCTGGCAAGTCAGCATGAGAGCTTTTATAGGCTAAGAACAACTGATAATGTAAATCTCCCACTTTTGAGGACATTATAGTACCTAAAAACTCACTTTAACAACACTGACTACAGTGACTACCAGCAATTTGTGTTTATGCATATTTCATGTAACACTAACGAATACTGACAACGAAAATAAAATAAAAATGACATACAATACAGTCGAGGGATTCCCCGTAAAACATAAACGCAAAGAGTTGCCAACTTGGGAGAACAAAATAAAAATGACGTACAGTACAATCGAGGGATTCCCCGTAAAACATAAACGAAAAGGGTTGCCAACTTGGAAGATTTTAATTCCCTAGTTTTTTATTTAAATATAAAAAAAACATGTTACGTAACACATTGTTCGAACCCCCCTCCCGTCCCGGTGATGCACAGTAATGTTTTACAAGACCCCCCCTCCCCCTAAATTGCGTTACCTAATACTTGAACGGCCCCTATGGAGCTTTAAGATAAACTTTCAATTTTCAAAAGTACAACATAATGAAAAAAGTGTTGAAACTCGCGTGAAGTCGAGTAATGAAATTGGTGTATTATAAATGTGCCCATAAACTTTCCTGGTTACAAAATCTTATACTTCTTTCATAAATAATTTTATGGCTTCTAACAATCTTACAAATCAACATCACCAGCTTGATTTTATGAATGTGTAAATAAAATATCTTTCAAAAATGTATAAATTCTCCAATATTTTAAAATAACTATAGTAATCTTTCACTCGTTAGTAATTATATTATCACATTCAGAATTCGTGAACCATTTTCACAATTTTATAAATATTTATCTAAATAAACTCATCAGATAATAAACATAGATGCACTTATAACTAATCACATCCTTCCAATATAACAAATAAGAATGATTTTGTGTAAATACATACATATTCAATTTGAACACAAATATTTATGTCTTAAATGACACAACATTAAATAAATATTAATTTTAAACTAGTCCCAGCGAGAGCTCATACAGATGTTATCGACGTTCGTCCTTTTCCTCCTCACGTGTCTTGTTTGAAAAAGAAAAAGACGAGATACTAGAACGATGATGTCACATACAATCTCTCGCTGGGACTAATATAGGTCTAAACTTCTGATTGAATATTATATAATGTGAGCCATTTGAGTACAATGTGGGCTAAACAAACCTCTCTAGTTTTAAAACTTCATGACTCGGTATAATATTATTGTATTTTGGTTTAGTAAATACAAAAAAAAAAATATATTTATCATTGTCCTTGAGTTAAGTATGCAAAAGAGGGTACACTTATAAAAGTGTACCCCCTATCGGGTACAATACTCAAATTACTCACAAACACTACCAAATCAATTATAATGTGCAAAAAATTATAGTGAATTAAAAAAAAATATTGAGGATATTTCAAAATGTCATAATGTACCATACCGTGTTTCCTCCAGGTGTTATTTTATAGTATATTTAAAATGTAAAACACAGACAAGTGTAAATAATATTTGATTTATGGTGAGCATTCAAATATTGCCTTCCTCTTTATCTCGAAACTTAACATTTGGAGATGTCTGACTAATCAACTGGATGATTGATATGTATATATATTTTTAGTTGTTTACCCAGAGCATAATTTACCTGTTATTTAATTTATTTTTTTTATTATGAATACCGCGCGACAATCCCAACCATCTGGAGACTACAAATGGGGTATGTTGTGAGGCTGAGGATAGTGGGAGGAAAGAGGAAGGTAGGGAAGCACCTGGCTATTCAGATTTGGTCACAAAAACAGGCATAAAGCCATCTCAAGAAATGTATCTATTCTAAATGGTAGTCTTTCACCATAGCAATATATCTCATGTATATTCCTACCTAGATCCAATTCATGTTATGTGCTGTTTTCTACTTTCTTGTTTCTTTCTTTATAGTCCAGTCAAAATAGACGAAAAAAAATCTTCAGTATGTTCGTAGACACTTGGTTACAACGTTGCCATAATATTTGATGCTATACTGATTACACGAAAAATATCAAAGCTGCAGAACATCGCCATCAAACTACAAAAACATCTTCATCGTCTGATATCGTTTTTGATCGATCAATGGCTGTTCCAACAAACCATATGAGTGCATATTCGTTTGAAATCGTGATAAATAAATAACGGTGCTTCGTAAGGAAAAAAAGTATAAATATCTTTTTTGTAGAGAATTTTACGATCTACAAACTCTTCTCTTTTTTCGGTAGCTCTCACCGTTTCCGAGAAATATGCCAAAAAGGAAAATTTGTGACCTTTGACCTCGGATAAAAAAACAACGCTAATGCTAGATCGATGGGGACTTTTGACATAGCATTCGTAATGACGTACAAGACCTGTACAAAAATTCAGCTTGTTCGGAATTAATGCAAACTTTTTTTTTTTTTTTTACATTAACTCCACACAGGAGGCCCTGAGGAAAATAATTTCCCTATGGCATATGGCCTATGTCATCTGGGATGCTGTGTGGAGGGTCTTTTTGAGGAGAGGAAGGAATGAACATTGGTCTTGAAGAGACCCATGTTGTAGGAAGGAGGAAACACAGAGGCCGGCAAATCATTCCACAGCCGAGCTGTTGAACACAAGAACGAGTCGATGAAACGACCCGTTCTCATGTGACAAATGTCAACTGTGTACAAATGTTGGGCACGCGTTTGGCGTGTTTCCCGACTATGCACCGGTGCCAAGGGGATCAATGATGCTAGTTCCTCGGAGCATCTTCCATTGTAATACCGGTAGAACAAGGATAGCATTCCCACCCGACGCCTGTGCTCTAAAGATTGCAATCCGTCTGTTAAGATGGGAGAATCTATCAAACGGACCGCCCGTTTCTGCACAGAGTCGAGGGTATTTTTCAGGTATTTTGGAGCTCCAGACCAGAGGTGGCTGCCAAATTCAACCGTGGGGCGCACTTGCGATTTGTACAGGGTTAGCAGTTGTGTACTATTAAAGTATCTGCGGGCCCTGTACAGTACGCCCAGTTTTTGGGAGGCTAACTTTATTCTGGCTTCGATGGAGCCCCCATACCTGAGCTGGTCACTTAGGGTTACACCAAGCATATCAATGGAGGGCCTGTTCGGAAGATTGCTTCCGTTGAAAGAGACTAGATTTTCATTGCGATCCCTTTTAGACGTAATCAGACAAGATTGGGTCTTTGAAACATTAAATTCAACGAGATTATTTTTACCCCCAGAGAAAACACTCTCGAGGTAACCGTCCATTCTTTGCTTCAAAGCCTTACGAGCTGTTGGAGTTTGTGAGCCCTTTGGGGGTTTGTCAAACAAAAAGCTATCATGAACTGTACTGTCATCCGCGTAACAGTGAATTGGTGCACATGACAAAAGGTCGTTGATGTGCAACAAAAACAGAGTTGGAGACAGAACCGATCCCTGCGGGACACCAGCATTTATCGAGTGAGAGGAAGAGGTGAAACCATCGACTACCGTCTGAATCGACCTCTCCCTCAAGAAGTCGGCAATCCACGTACACAAGGATGCGGGAAGTCCGTAAGAATGCAGTTTATTGACAAGTCCTCGGTGCCAAACCCGGTCAAAGGCCTTGGATATGTCCAGTGCAACCGTTTGGGTCTCACCGAAACGTTCCAGGCATCGCCCCCAAACATGCGTCACATACGCGAGAAGATCACCGCACGAGCGGTTCCGCCGGAATCCGTATTGACGGTCGTTAATAATTTTGTTCTTCTCGAGGTATGTGAGCAGTTTGTCGTTGATCACACGTTCCATCACCTTAGACAGAACTGATGTGATCGCTATGGGGCGGTAGTTGGCCGGGTTGGAGCGGTCACCCTTCTTTGGAATAGGATGGATAACCGCTTTTTTCCAACCAGAGGGCACAGAGCCAGTCTTCAGGGACAGTTTAAAAAGCTTCGTCAAAATTGGAGCTATTTCTGCAGTGCACCTTTGCAGTACCAGGGCAGGTATTCCGTCAGGCCCACTAGCTTTATTAACATCAAGCCCTCGTAAAACATGGAGTACTTCCCGATGCCGGATCCTCAGCTTTTTCATACGAAAACCGCAGTGAGGAACTGACGTCGGGACAGCACCTTGGTCATCGAGGGTTGAGTTATCCGCAAACATTTTACCTAGTAAGTTAGCCTTTTCGGTGGCGGTGTTTGCTAGTGAGCCGTCAGGTCTGGTAAGAGGTGGCAGACTGGATTTGCAGAAATTGCGACCTATTGAGCCCGCAAGGGACCAGAATTGCCTGCTGCCATGCGGGCATGCAGTCAGCTTTCTGCTGATCTGCTGGTCGTGCTCGAATTTTGACCTATTTATGATTCTCTTGGTTTCTTTTGCCATTTTGTTGTAAGCTGTTGTCTTTGGATGTTCTAGATGTGTTGTAGGCTCGGTAAGCCGCGTTTTTTCGTCGCACTGCTTCAGCGCATTGTCGACTGAACCACGGCTTTGAGCCTACACCAGTTTCCTTAACAGTAGATTGGATGAAGCCATCCATCGCGGATGTGATGACCTCACCAATTTCCTGGGCACATCTTGAGGGATCCGAAGTCCGAAAACAGACAGCTGACCACGGGAAAGCATTAAAATGTGCCCGCAGACCGAACCAATCTGCTGACCTATAGTGCCACACTTTTCTCTTCAGCCTCTCGTTTGGTGGTCTGAAGTTTACAGGGATTGATGTCGTCACCAGGCAGTGGTCGGACGATCCTAAAGGCGCTGTGACTTCAATACTGTAACCGTGTGGCACAGTAGTTAAAAATAGGTCTAACAGATTGGAACGGTGAGTCTGGACATCAGGAACCCTTGTAGGCTCCTGAACCATTTGCTCCAATCCGTAGCAAAGGGCAAAGGATTCCGCTTGGCGTCCAGCCGAGTCTGTTGATCCTGAGAACTTCAACCAAGGTTCGTTATGAACATTGAAGTCCCCCAGGACCACAAACTCTGCCATAGGGTAGCGGGGCAAGAGGTCATCAATAGTGTCGCTTAAATGTTTGAAGAGCTCGGACGTGTCTGATTCGCTAAGGTTCGGTGAGCGGTATAAACACGCGTAGAATCTTACCGTACTGGCAAGATTGACGCGTACCCACATTACGTCGAATCTGGAGTTTTCCAGATTCAACAGTCGCACACAGTTGACGTCAGCTCGACTATAGAAACAGACACCTCCTTTAGGTCTGAACTTGCTTGCGAGGGTGAAGCCCAGGCAGTCCAGATAGGAGGCGTCTACAGGCTCGGCTATCTGCGTTTCAGACAGGAATAGTAGGTTGGGGCGTTGAGAAAAAAGGTGGTGGTGGACGGAGTTTAAATTGGTATGCAGGCCGCGAATGTTGGTGTAATTCACCAACATTTTTGGCCTGCGCCGGGGTCGCCTACTACTCGCCGCTGTAATGCTGTTAATTTTTGTTGTTTGTGTTGTCATGATTTTTATTAAATATTTTTATGATGTCTATTGAAATTGAACTGAAATGTCTATTTTGTCTGGACTAATAACACCTTTCATAACGTATTTTTGACCTCTCAATTGATATTTGAACAGACCCCTTTCTGGTTTTGATCAATTTTTTAATAGATCTTCATGGTTTACAATTTTTTTATTTCTGATAATATATTTTTGCTTATTTTTTTATTTGTGCTCTATACAATGTGCTTTAATTTCTTTTCAAGAAACTCGCAGAAGAGGTTTTAAAATTGGTGAAGGCTTATTTGAATTGTGACAAAATTGTGTAAATTATTATGTAATAGCGTAAGTGAACTGTGATTGGACATGAATGAATTTACAGTTTTGTGATGGACTCTGTTAGCTTTTTGTAATATTATATTTTATGACTGTTAATTTGAAATGTGATAGAGGAAGATATGTCTTTAAATAAAGTAAATAATTTATCTGTTATTGTTTGTTTTATTTCTTTTAATAATGATTTAATTACAAAGTTTTCCCAATTAAAAGTAATTTATTGCTTCAATAAAGACCTTCACTTTTCTGTAATCCCTTTCATTTTTCTATATGTCCCCATTCAATATTCCCTGTTTTTCTAATGTAATTATGTTTATCTGGTGGAAGTAAAAGTGTAAGGTAATCGCTCATTTTCTAATTTTGGGGAATACTCTGCCTATTTACAAGAAGTCCATTGATTGATTTTACAACTTTACGTTTCAAAAAGTCTCCATTAGGCCCACTCATAGACTTTGAACATTACCCTGTTCATAGATTAAAAAACAATACAAGATGTCGTGTTTCGTGATGCAATTATAGACCCAATAGATGCTTTTATATTTACCGTTCTTTCTTAAGAGGACATAACCAGAGAAAACCAGAAATATGTCATTTTTAAATCAGATTTTAGATGAATTGACTCATTTCCACAAAAAATTATAAATTGGTTTCGAAAGACTGTTCTTTTATCTAGCATTCGCATGTTTCAAATTTTGAGAAAAATTGTTTACTTTTAGTATAATAATGATATACCATAGGTCGTTGGCAGATTTAAATTTTCAAAAAAGATTTTGTATTATACCACACCCATTTCAAATCATATAATCATGCAGTAAAATAAATCAATACTTTATCTAGGTATCGCATATTTCAGAATTTTAATTTTAGTTTAAATAAAATCAATAAAAAATTAATACGTAGACGTGTTTCTTGACGAAAATTGGCCCGTTTGTGTATTTATTTGCGCACTTACAAACTAATATATCTCAGATTTTTTTACATACTTATTTTGCTAAGACGTTATTGACAAATAATAAATAATTTTGATCGAAAAATAATTTTAGTAAGTATTTAATATTAATTAATTTACAGCTTCGCATTCCAACATTTTTCTGATCCAAAGAAACACAAAATTCAGAGCTCATTCGGCCCGCAACCGTGGCCTAGACAAGTCGTGTCCGCGACGCTCTTGGTCATCACATTTTGAAATGACCAATTGAAAACGAAACTTTAAAAGTAGATACGATTTCCTTGTTTCACGTTTGTAAAAATCTATAGGGTTGCCCGAACGCAAAATTTAACGCAGAATATTTTTGTGCTAAAATTTTTCTAATTTTGAATTTTTTTTATTGTAAATTATTGTTATGTGAATACCGCACAAGAGTCCCAACTGCACCAAAAAATAAATATAATATTTTTTATTGTAAATTACCGCACAAGCATCCCAACTGCTCCGAAAAAAGGTTTTTTTTTTTAAATTATTTTATTATTATGTGAATACCGCACAAGAGTCCCAACGGCTCAAAAAATTGTTTTTTTGCGTGAGTGAGCCATTCATATATTGTGAATACCGCACAAGCGTCCCAACTGCTGTAAAACTTCTTTACGCACGCTCGACTTGGGGGGTAAGCTGGTGAATGCATTACAAAAAATGGTGATTGTTACGAAAAGTGTGATGCGAACGGTAATTGATGCGAACGGTGATTGATGGCGAGGCGAACGGTCGGGCCTTTACGCATGCTTGTTATTCGTGTTATTGTTATATTGTTAATGGACTATTTGTCCGTAAATAAATAAATAAATTATATACAGTGGGTACCCGGCATGCGTTGCAAGGCCACGGTAACCTCGCAGTCAACTAAACTGTAAAGGTTTCATCCCAAGTCCCGGAAAACTACATTATAATGCAAGCGCCTGCACTGTATAACATTATATTCAACGGGTACCCGGCATGCGTTGCAAGGCCACTTTAACCTCGGTGTCAATTAAACTGTAATGGTTCCATCCCAAGTCCCAGGAAACTACATTATAATTCAAGCGCCTGCACTGTATAACATTATATTCAATGGGTACCCGGCATGCGTTGCAAGGCCACTTTAACCTCGGTGTCAATTAAACTGTAATGGTTTGATCCCAAGTCCTGGGAAACTACATTATAATGCAAGCGCCTGCACTGTATAACATTATATTCAACGGGTACCCGGCATGCGTTGCAAGGCCACTTTAACCTCGGTGTCAATTAAACTGTAATGGTTCCATCATAAATTCCGGCAAACGACATTATAATGCAAGCGCCAGCATTTTATAACATTTAACATTATTCATTTAACATTATTATATAACATATAACATTTTATTACATACAACGGGTACCCGGCATGCGTTGCAAGGTCACTGTAACCTCGGGGTCAATTAAACTGTGATGGTTCCATCCCAAGTCCCGGGATACTACATTATAATGCAAGCGCCTGCACTGTATAACATTATATTCAACGGGTACCCGGCATGCGTTGCAAGGCCACTTTAACCTCGGTGTCAATTAAACTGTGATGGTTCCATCCCAAGTCCCGGGATACTACATTATAATGCAAGCGCCTGCAGTATATAACATTATATACAACGGGTACCCGGTATGCGTTGCAAGATCACTGTAACCTAGGGGTCAACTAAACTGTAATGGTTCCATCCCAAATTCCAGGAAACTACAATATAATGCAAGCACTTGCACTTCATAACATTACGTACAACGGGTACCCGGCATGCGTTGCAAGGCCACTTTAACCTCGGTGTCAATTAAATTGTAATGGTTCCATCATAAATTCCGGCAAACGACATTATAATGCAAGCGCCAGCATTTTATAACATTACATACAACGGGTACCCGGCATGCGTTGCAAGGTCACTGTAACCTCGGGGTCAACTAAACTGTGATGGTTCCATCCCAAGTCCCGGGATACTACATTATAATGCAAGCGCCTGCAGTATATAACATTATATACAACGGGTACCCGGTATGCGTTGCAAGATCACTGTAACCTAGGGGTCAACTAAACTGTAATGGTTCCATCCCAAATTCCAGGAAACTACAACATAATGCAAGCACTTGCACTTCATAACATTATGTACAACGGGTACCCGGCATGCGTTGCAAGGCCACTGTAACCTTGAGGTCAACTAAACTGTAATGGTTCCATCCCAAGTCCCGGGATACTACAATATAATGCAAGCGCCTGCACTTTTTAACACTATACGCAGCGGGTACCTGGCATGCGTTTCAAGGCCATTGTAACCTCGGGTTCAACTAAACTGTTATGGTTGCATCCCAAGTCCCGGGACACTACATTATAATGCAAGCGCCTGCAACCTAGGGGTCAACTAAACTGTAATGTTTCCATCCCAAATTCCAGGAAACTACAATATAATGCAAGCGCCTGCACTTTATAACATTACATACAATGGGTACCCGGCATGCGTTGCAAGGCCACTGTAACCTCGGGGTCAACTAAATTGTAATTGTTCCATCCCATGTCCCAGGAAACTACATTATAATGCAAGCGCCTGCACTTTATAACATTATATACAACGGGTACCCAGCATGCGTTGCCAGGCCACTGTAATCTCGGGGCCAACTAAACTGTAATGGTTCCATCCCAAGTCCCGGGATACTACATTATAATGCAAGCGCCTGCACTATGTAACATTATATACAGCGGGTACCCGGCATAAGTTAGTGAAGTTTCACTTCAGTCGTGTGGTCTAAAGCACACTCGTTTTTTTTTTAATTATTGTTCTGTGAATACCGCACAAGAGTCCAACAGCTCCCAAGGGAGGGAGGTTGAAGAAGAGTTGGGATGGAGTGAAGGGGGTGGCTGAGGGGGTGGGGGTGGGTAAAGGAGGCGGTGGGGTGGAAAGGGGGTTGGAGGGAGGGGGGGGGGGGGGGGGGTGAGATGGGTTGGGAGGGTAGGCCTTTTTTATATCCATTTTTAATATTATAAAAATAACAAACACGGGAATCGGGTATGGGTACCACCGCCCCGGGAACCATTTATTAGATAACCAACACGCCCACCAGCTGCATGGCAGGTCGGATCTGGAGAAAGTGGTTGAGGGAGTCCCTTTGACTTCTCCAGCCTTACTCTCTCGGAACACCGCCTTGCACCGCAGTGAGAGGGATAGATTCATACATCCACTCTCCTGGACATGTTGACCTCCAGATTTCTATCCACCCCTATTACCCCTTTCCTTCTCAGAAGTTCTTCTCCTCCCTTTCCCTAAAATGACTCTCCACACAGCATCCCCAAAGAAGAGATAGGCAGTATGTTGAGCGATTTTAAAAAAAAAGGTCTCCCCCGATCCAGCCTTAACGTAGTTGGTGGGCAGACGCAACTGCCGCCGAGATCCTGAGAAACCTCGCCCCGTGAACCCGGGTTATTCTGCTAAGTCACTTGGGGTGACCTGTGGCAGAGGTGTTGATAATCCAATACATGGTTCCCAGGGCGGCGGTACCCATATCCGCCTTCCATATTACTGATACTACCTATTGACGGCCGGCGTGGTCAAGGGGTAAGGCTCTTGACTCGCCATCCGAAGGTCGTGGGATCGAATCCCGGCGTGGGCAAATAAATTTTATTTGACTAATTTGGGTTATTTCACAATTATTTCATTTAAAAATAATATTTTTGCGTCACGTTCCAGAGTGGAAGATACTTTCAGTATCGCCCTGTTGGAAGATCACCATTCAGAATTGAAACGTTACTAGAAATGGCTTTGACCGTGTTTGGTGACCAGATCTGAATAGCCAGGTAATTCCTCGCCTTCCTTTTCCCCATCTCCTTCCCCTCCCCACAACCTTCAGCGTCACAATATACCCCATAGTCATGTTATAGTCTCACTGGCTCCAGACGGGAGCATTTGGGTCACTTGTGCGGTATGCACATAAATATAACATAAAAAATTGTGCACACGAATAAATATTTCAAAATGAGACATTTTTTACAATCCATCTGAATATTACTCGTTTTTTTCATGAATACCGCACAAGAGTCCTAACTGCTCCCGTCTGGAGCCAGTGGAACTATGGCATCCCCAATTGGGGTTTGTTGTGAGTTATTGGGGAGGGGAAGGAGATAGAGAAGAGGAAGGTGGGGAGGTACCTGGCTATTCAGATCTGGTCACTAAACACGGCTAAAGCCATTTCAAGCAACGTTTCAATTCTGAATGGTGGTCTTACACCAGGGCAATACTGAGAGTATCTTCCACTCTAATGGCCGTAAAATACAATTTAAAAACAAAAAAGCAAATTGTTTATTTATGTATGTGGGTATCTACTTTATACCTACTGTGTTTACGCATTTCACTTGTATCTATTTATGTTTATGCACTTCGATATACAAATTACTACTACTAATTAAAATTCTGGAAGCGAGAATTCAACATTTATTTATTTATAAGTACATGTTACATGATCAATTTATTTACTTGAGAAGATACATTAGGTCACCATACTAGGCAGCTGCCTAGTATGGTGACCTAATGCATGGGTTCCCAACCCTGTGCCCGCGGGCGCCATGGCGCCCGCGGAGCGATTCGCATGCGCCCGCCACTGTTCGACAGAGACAGAGTTTTTGAACTCCGAGGCGCCAAACCAATTGTTTCCTTCTGTATCAATCCTTTTACTTGCCAAATAAATGTAATGGAAATGGCCGCACGTATTGCAGATTTTGTTCAAGCTAAGACAGAAGAACTAGAGTTACTAGAGTTAGAAATTTTGGACCTTAAGAATGATATTTTGCTAAAATCCTTAATATCAGAGGACTTTTGGAATACAGTGGATAGAGAAAAGTTCCCATTTTTGAAAAAAGCGGCTTATAAAATTAAATCATTTTTCGGTTCGACATATTTATGCGAATCATTGTTTTCAAACATGAACTTCATAAAATCAAAATATAGATCTCGACTCACCGATGAGCATCTTTATGATTGTTTGCTAACAGGAATATCGACATTCTCTCCTAATTATGAGGCACTGGCCAATGATATGCAATGCCAAAGATCACATTGACATATTGATAGTATATTTTTTTATAAAAAAATTTCTTTGTATTTGTGTTTTTGTTTACTATGTTTTACGACGTTTACGTTTTGTAACTCTGTGAGTATGCAATTTGAATAATAATTTTATTATTTTGAAACATTTTTGTGTATTATTTATTAAATTATGAATATAAGAAAATATTATGGGAAAATGAGAAGTTATGGAAGAATGTTGTTTTTTTTTTTTTAGACATCTGCCCTGATGATGGACACTGTAACGCTGTCCGAAACGTTAATAATATCAGTTATGGAAGAAGTTTGTCGGTTAAAAAGAGGTGGCGCCCGCCACCCTTCCGATATTTTAGAATGTGCTCTAGAGTACAAAAACGTTGGGAACCCCTGACCTAATGTATCAGTATGGTGACCTAGTATCATTGATGAAGATGAAGTCTGAACCATACTGCAGCCCTAGCTCCGCGTAAGCTAGCAGGTACATGAAACCCGGCTTGCGGCGGAACGAAATCTAGTTCCAAAAACGTCCGCTCGCGAGCGCTGATATGTGAGCACTAAAGTTGGAATCGTAATTTGGATTTGTTGGTTATGTTCTCTTAATCATTAAATAATGTTGAGTTACACAAAATATGTGTGACTGTTTCCTCCAAAGTACTAATTTTTTGCGATGGGAATTGCATTTCATTTTCTTTATACTTGTGAGGGAGATGTATGAAAATAATTGTGAGTTTCCTTGGGGGGATGCAGACACATTCACCGTTTGTCTCATTTTCGACTGCTGTCATTTAGTGTGTAAGAAAGAGAGGCAGCATTATAAAAGTGTCCGGGGGTAAAGTGCATTAACTTCGGGAGGTGATTCTACATGAAAGAAAATAACTTTTTTCGAAATTCCAACTTTTAGGGGCAGTTTTGTGGTAAAAAGATAAAATTAGACCGGCGTGTGCGGCCAGCTTTATTATTTTCCGCTGTTACGATACGGGTCAATCACCACCATACAATGTTGCCACAATCGTGCCCGGCAAGTAAGATCGTACCTCACACTAAGGATTTTTAGTAGGTAGAACTTTTTGTATGGGAAAAAAATGTTAGAATTTCGAAATAAGTTGTAAATCTTTTTTACTCCTACCATCATGCAGAAACACCTCCTGAAGTTAATGCACTTTACCCCCGGACACCCTGTATATTTTCTTTTTTTTTCAGTAACGCATATTTTCGAAAATTAATACGAGAGTGTGGAATGTATAGGGAGCATCTCCTATCCTTATCCTATTTTCCTCTTCCTCTATTCCTCACCAAAAATTAATTTTAAGGTGTAATAAAACTCCATCTCCAAGTAACTTTAACAGAGGAGACCTTTTTGGATTGACTTAATTTAACTTTGTACATATTATGTATTCTATATTTTATGTATAAGCTGTTTGTCTCTTACAAATAAATAAATAAAAATTCCATTCTTTCCAAATTATCATTGCGGCAAGTAGTATTGGTAGGGGTCTACAGAGACATCATGGTGCGGTGTGTGAGAGAAATGCAAGAAAATGACGACTTTTTTCCTTTGGAGGGAACAGACCTACGTACATTGTGTATCTCCAAAAGCATTAGCCCCTAACATTACAAAATCAATGACGTAGAAATAAAAAGATGTTGTGAAGTAAGGGACTTAGGGGGGCGTTCGTTTTTCTGTACCCCCCTCCCTAAACGTTACGTAACACCCAAGTAACTATTTTTACTTAAAAGTCACAATTAAGTTGCGCAAAGTACTGGAAAGTCACGTAAATACCTTTGTTCTTGTTTTAATCAAATTAGTTTAGTTAAATTATTAGCGCATAAAAGTTTATACGAACTTATGCATAATGTTCCTAGTAAATCTTTTTTTTTGTAACAAAAGAATTGTCTATGGATTTTTTTAATTACAGATATTTTAAATAGGTACCTGTGTTAGGTACCTACCAGTTTTGATTGATTGTTCTTATTAAAAGAATATTTGAAATATGTGAAAAATTAAAATTTGAATAAAAACATTGTAACAGCTGCCACGCAAGTTGTTTGGGTGAATATCGGTTCGGACTGGCCACGCTTATTACGAATAATTTTTAGAAAAAAACTTTAGATTCGCCTTAATTACTATAAAAGAAAACTTTTTGGCTTTGGGGCGGCGGAAAATAATGCATTTTAATTTTCAATTGCATAAAACCAAAATTCGCTTCGCGACCGACACAGCGCAAATCCGCGGCCGTACCTGTCGCTGTGATGTTGGTATCCTTGATAAATTAACAAGAACTAATACGACTGTAGCCGACTTCGTGGGATAAGGCGCGTAGTTATGAAATTTGTCTAGCGGGCTTGTTTGTGTAACATGGTTTGTGATACAAAAGAAAGTGCCCCTTTATAACGCCTACTCGCGTCAAGGCAAGAAAAACATCCCAGTTTTCAAGTGGTTTAGCGGCTACGCTAGGTTTGTGTAACATGGTTTGTGATTCGCGGTATTTCATGTAGGTATCCCGCGAAGTCGGCTACAGTCTACAGTCGTATTAGCTCTTGTTAATTTATAATGGATACCAACATCACAGTGACAGGTACGGCTGCGGATTTTCGCTGTGTCGGATCGCGGAGAGAATTTTGGTTTTATGCAATTGAAAATTAAAATGCATTATTTTCTGCCGCCCCAAAGACAAAAAGTTTCCTTTTATAGTAATTAAGGCGAATCTAAAGTTTTTTTCTAAAAATTATTCGTAATAAGCGTGGCCAGTCCGAACCGATAATTACCGTTGTTTGAAAACAGAATGTACTGGGACTGAATATATGGAACGCGGGAGGGGGGTTGGCGGGACTGGGGAGCGGGAGAGGGGAGATGGTAGGCGGGGAAGGTGGAAGGGGAACGCGGGAGGGAAAGGGAAACGGGGACGCACGGGAAAGGACATGCAGGGAGAAACACAAATGGGAACACAAAACAACATTATCATAAATGTTCAATGAACTCCCGGTAAATGTTAAGGAAGCTAAAAGTCTTGCAGTTTTTCGTGGATTATGTTGTAAAGTCCAAATTTTAGTAAGTAGGTAGGAAATAACATTATGGTAAGTAGTTTTAGAAAATAATATACCTATTAGACATAAGATTTAACATTTTATAACTAAATACAATGAATAACTAATGTTATAACTAAATATAATCTACAATTTAAAAAACCCCATCTTGCCTCATCCCATCCCATGAGCACTCACATAATTCATTCGTAAACGCAAATCGATTCTAGATCCAAGAGGTTATATTTCAAGATACGTCAAAATATCTCAGATTGTGATAAAGCGTGTTGATGTTATCATCATCCCGCTTTGTTGTAAATGATGAATTAATACTTTTAGGTAACGATCTACGTTTCCAGTTTTAGTTTATGTTTAAAGATTGCCATGGTGAATGTTTTTCACAATTTAAAGTTTATTACTTATGTTATTTTGAGGTTATGAATAATCTAGAGTAGGGTAGTGTTTTAATTAAAGTAATAACTAAGTACACATAATTTTTAAATGTAATGCAAACAGGGTTGCGCTATAATTGTAGCTTCTTCGGTGAAGTATACAATAGTCTACTAAAATCAGCAAGTAATATGTGTTCATATGAACATATCTGCTTCACATGAACAAATAGGTATATTTAATTCATTTGAAGTTAACATAGGTGTCTCTTAGTTTATAATTAAAATGAAAGAATTTATATGGTAGAATAACCTTATTTAATAATAATTTGTTAATTGCATACAAATGAATACAACAATTCAGATTGCTTAGGATTAGATGGCTACAACGTACTTACATATTATTTATGGGTTATTTTTAACAAAAACGACATGTTATAGTTATTAATCATAATACTCGTATATTATCAATATTAATAAAGGGAATTTGAACTTACTAACTAAACTAAGTACTATATCAGCAGGAGCTTACAATATTATATAAAAGAACATTAAATAAAAATTGCAGTACAATAAAAATGTACAGGTAGTTTACCCGTTACATCATAAGGTACAGGTACCCAACATTAAACCGCCTCTAAAATATGTAGATATGTAGGTTGAAAAAATAAAATAAACAGTTTTTTATCTAATTGAACTTATTTGCGGTACATAACCTATAAACCTAAATAACGTAAAATAAATTAGAAAATACCTTTCTTTGTTCTTAAAAAACATGTATAATATTTTCTTTTAAGTATACGTAGGTATTCGAATCTTATTTATAATTATTTATAATAATATTCAATCGTAATGCCTTGCGAGACGCAAACATATTTGAAATTCGCGGGTAACAGAAATAATATTAATGTTGCTAGTAAATAATAAGGAAATCATTGCCAGGGATAAAAACCTTTGACTGATTTAATTTTGATGCAGTACCTAAACCATACACCTAAATAACGTAAAATAAATTAGAAAATATTTTTCTTTGTACTTAAAAAACATGTATAATATTTTCTTTTAATTGTACGTGGGTATTCGAATCTTATTAATAATTATTTATAATAATATTCAATCGTAATGCCTTGTGAGACCCAAAAATATTTGAAATTCGCGGGTAACAGAAATAATATTAATGTTGCTAGGAAATAATAAGGAAATCACTGCCAGGAATAAAAACCATTAGCGGGGTTTACACGCAGAGTTTGGCTTGCGAGTCTGAGCACACTTCGCTCCGAATCGTTGGCGGAAACGTACGTGTAAACGCGATCGACTCGCAGGCGAAACGCTCCAGTCACTCGCCAGTTCGTATCAGCGTTTGGCCCGTTGAGCGTTCACACGTAGTGCCGTGCGAGATGTCTTTGACTTTTTTTGTTTGTTTATGGCTATTTGCTGACTGATTTTATTCAAGAATTGATTTATCTGCCATTCAGTGTTACCAGATGCGTGGTTTTTTGGGTCGTTTCTACCTCCACGGTTTTCTCAAAAAACCATATCGAACAAGACATTGTATTTTAGCGGTCGCCAAATGATCTACTTTTGAGTGGATATGATTTGTTTATTGTTTGCATGGGTCGCGTGAGTGAAATCCCGAATTCAGGAATGTAGTTCTTGAAATTTTGAACTTTAGTACGGGACTACGGGTTCACAACGTCTTTTTATTTAATAATAATATGAATAAATTCATAAAATGATTTGAATATAACCATGTAAGTAACTTCAATAAGGTACCTACTCTAGGTACCGTATTTAAACAAATATATTATTGTTATTTATATTTTAATCTTAATATTTAATTGAAAATAGATTTCTGTAAATTAAGCTTGATAAAAGAAAAAAAAAGTTTTATATGTGTAGTCTCATCTCATAGTTTGCGTATTATTTGCGAATAAAATATATTGATATATATTCGATGTTGAAGTATTAACAATACATCGGTTCAATACGATTAATCGTTACTATACATCGAGTGTTTACAATACATCGATGTATATCGTCCATCCCTATAAGAAGGTCTTTCGACCTCTCCAGCCAGAATCCCTCAATCCATCACCTCGAGAAATCCTGAATTATAGCTGAGCAGTGACCTTTTCAACAACAGAATCAATAATAAAAGAAAAAAATGTACATTGAAAAAAAATGTACTGATGAATAAATGTTTATATTATTATTATTATAAGTCCCGCATTCTGTTACAAACAAAAGTAGTGTGTCAGTAATAATATGAAAACAGCTTTTTTTGAAAATGATGACATTTACTGAAAAACTTAAAATTGCTGTAAATATTTACTGGTTGAAGATTAATTTGCATATGTATATATATATTTGCATATATATATATATATATATATATATATATATATATATAATTATAATTGCCTAAGAATTTAATTGCCTAGACTTCTTGCTCTAGACTTCTTTTAAATAAATTTCTTTATTTGATGGATATTTTAGACGATATGAAGGAATTTTTTTATGAAAAATGTGAAGTAAAATGATTTTTTTAGAAAATATCTACATTTGTAGAGCGTGTAACTCAAAAATAGCTAGGATTTCGAAAATTACGTATGGAATAAAAGTTGTAGATAATTTTATGAGCTTTTACTTATTATGAGAAAATTTTCGTCTGCGACGCCCCGTTTTCGGGATATAAGCGAAACCCGAAAATTGGGACCTTCTCCCCCGCCCTCCCCCCTCTAGCTCACCACCTAGATGTCAGGACTTTTAGTATGTTCACACCCTAAGCACCCTGAACAAGTTTCTGAAGAAATCGCTTAGATTCCTGCTCACGAACTCTACACCTCCTTTTGGACCATTCATTGCCTGGACTAATAGTGAAATACATATTTTAACAAATGTCTACGCCAATTAAGAGTGCTAGCTCTTGCGCTTGGCGTAGGAGTTATATCATAATTATTTCATTATTATTACATAATTTTACAAAGAGTGTACAATAAATATAAACTTACGTACTAGGATATTGTGACGTAATTTTAATATGGCATGAAATGAAGTTATAACATTTTGATTGGTGATGTTATGGTTGTTATTTTTTTTAAAGAATAATTTGACCTTTTTCTTGATTGATAAGAAATTTGTTATTTTTTTTACTTCTTCGGGAAGACTATTCAAATATTTTATGTCTTTGTAAATATATAATTATTGTGCATTTGTTGTGTTGAAAATAGAGGAATTTGGATGTTAAATTTATGCCTTAATGATGAGATAAGTTAAAAAATATATTTAAGTTTCTTTGAATATTATTTGTAATATTGAATCTTTTTTATGGAGGTCTTACATTTTGAAAAAAATATGCTGAAGGGAATGTAGGTTGTCTTTTCAAAATTACTTAAAGAAATAATTTTTGTACCACTTTTACAGGACTTACGATTTTCTCCTATGCACTTCCCCATCCAATGATTCCATAATGAATTAGTGATTGGTGGGGGGAGGGGGAGGGAGGGCGGTGAGAGGGGGAGGTGGAAGAGGTGAAGTGGGAACCCCCCTTACACCATGCGCGCGAAGCCGCAGGAAAAAGCTAGTAATATAATAAATAAATAATTCCACCTAAATAATGTTTTAACTTATCGAATAGTACCATACTTTCTTCCGTATAACCGTTATACAAAATGAACACCTGTTGAAAAACTTTTCAGGAGTGATGACGTCACACGATTCACTATAAGTGCGGTGTTTTTCGGGGGATCTTGAAAAATTAAAACTTTGAAAATCATTTTAACTATTAAAACAAACTCTGAAAAAATATATGAAGTTATTTAAGTCAGAAGGTCATTATTCATTAATTTTTTTAAATGGACTGGAGTTCTCTATTACACCGAGGTACTTTATTTTTGTTGTATGGTTTAATATGGTACATGAATTATTACGGACTTTTTTTGTTGTGTATAATTATATTAATGTTGGGGTAAGTTTTGAATTCATTTATTGAGAAAGGAATATAAACTGTTTTTTTTGCCTTGTGAAGCTTGCCGTGCTGACGAAGTTTTCATTTAAAAAAAACACTTGGTAGTTTACATTTAGTTTCCAAAATTGTGAATTTTAGTAATTTACATCAAATGTTTTACACTGTATAATAGTTTTTCAATCCATTTTTATGTATGAAACAAATAGCCCCGTATTTTGCGTATAGCTTGAGAAAGATAACAATCGCGTACTGGCAACACAAAAAATTGCTGTCTTCGAATTCGAAACGGGGATTGGTTTATTTATGTCGAAACGCTTGTTTGACGCTTTACAGCTGACATCTCGGATTTCACCATAGGTAAAAAAATAAAGTTGAAAATAATAATTACTTTATTTTACATGTCTAATCTAATAGATAAATATGATTTCCATTCAAAAACATTGGTTTTTAATTTTGTTTTTGGAAAAAACTGTAGCAGCCAGCCTCTGCTACCTCATGATTTAGAATGTTTTCAAAAAGTACCTAGCGATCTTTCCAGAAGCAAATAAAAATAATATTAAAAAATTTTAAATTAAGAACCATTGACAATTAAACGACGTTCGTTTGGTTTTTTCCTAGAGACGCCAGTAGTTCTATAGATCTGTAACGCTGTCCATACATAAATTCATTTTGCAAATTATATTTTTAAAGTAGAACTCAATAAAAATCATACAACACCCAACCATAGTTCTACAAAACATTCATGTTCCCGAGCTGGCACATTGGTCGTTGGTGTTTGTTTTACTTGATATTATTTTGATTATTTCAATATACCTATATATTCATTTATTTTAAATACTTCTTATTTATATATTACATCTAAATTATTTTTATATTACATCAGAAATTTGTTACATGATTAGATCACCATGATACTGGAAGGAGGCTAGGAGTCAGACAGAGGAGAAGACGAAGAGGGCTGGCCAGCGGAATATTTAGAAGTTTTCCAGAATTCTGCAGAAGGATGCATTGAGCCAAGCCAAGCCTCTTGGAATGGATCCATTGGTAGAAATCCATCAAGTAGTTTGATCCTTACATATTTCTTATTGCTATCGATTATTGCGTTTGATGTTATTATAAAACGATGAACATGTCTGGGTTTTAAATGAAACTATGAAGTAATATTTTTTCCCCCTTGTTGATCTTCTAAGCACCTCCCCTTTCCACCTCTCTCCTCCCTCACTACTTCCATTTCTACCCACTCCTGTCTTGATGTCCACATTGTATGTCCCGATGAAGAGAACATCGTTCTCGAAACATGTCGACTTTTTAATAAAGTTTATTGTGGTAAAAACAAAGTGTTTTTAATTATTGCATTAATATTTTTTCATTTATAGACTTTGGAAGAGAGACAGCAGCCACAGGGGGGGAAGTCAGAGTCCTGCACTGTACCCCTAGGACAGCCCGGTAAAGCCTCAACTTTCCATGGACGGAGAACTGATCTACGGTGGATCAAGAAAGATTACGAGCATGTTGACTCTCACTGTGATGTGACCTTTTCAAACCCACCACTGAATATGTCTGTCGACAATATTTTTTACGTTTCCTAAATGAAAACACTATAAAAAATATTGTTGAGCAGACAAATTTGTATTCTGTACAAAAAATAGCATTAGCGTAAACACCTCAGTCAACGAAATGAACTGATTTCTAGGAATGCACATCATGATGGGTATCCTCAAGTATCCGGCATTCCACCTTTACTGGGTAAACGATACGAGGCTATCTCTTATCGCAGATGTCATACCTAGAAATCGTTTCATAAGTTGCAGTTGTGTTTTCATTTAAACAACAATAACACATTGATTCCGAGAGGATGCCAGGGTTACGACAAACTGTTCAAAATAAGGCCGTTGTTAAATGCCCCGCATGAAAATAAGGTCAAGGTGGAACCTGAGGAGTTCAATTCTGTAGACGAGCTCATGATACTGTTCAAAGGTAGAAGTAATTTGAAGCAATACATAAAAAAATAAGCCACACGAGTGGGGCATCAAAGTCACAGTGTGGCCAGTGGGCAGTGGCCAGTAGCCAGGTAGGTGGGCTCGTCTATGATTTTGAGATGTACATGGGCAAAAGCAGTGATGTGGGTGAGAAGACTGCCCGGTATGAGTGAAAACATTGTTTTTTTTTTTACATTAGCTCCACATAGGAGGCCCTGGGGAAAATAATTCCCTGCAGGGCCTATTTCATCTTTGGGGATGCTGTGAGGAGTGTCTTTTTAGGAGAGGAAGTTCTGGGAAGGAAAAGGGTATTAGGGGTGGGTAGGAATCTGGGGGTAAGTGTGTCCAGGAGTAACGGACGTATGAATCCATCCCTCCCACTGCGGTGCAAGGCGATGAAGGTAGTTAGAGAGTTGATAAAGGGTATCCCTCCAAACCGTAATTTCAAAGTCTCCACTGACATTGTGTAATATTTTTTTATTCAAATATGTATTAAATATCTAGTCCAGATATTGATCGTCCAGTTGATTTAGTCAGACATCTCCAAATCCTAAGTTTTGAGAATATATATTCAAATGTTCACCATAAATCAAATATTAATTACACTTGTCTCTGTTTTAAATACTTAAAATGATGTAAAATAACACTGGGAGACTTAGTCTCCCAGTGTTATTTTACATCATTAAGTCTTAACGGTCTATTAGTATGACATTTATTATTATGACGTTTTGAAATATCCTACTAGTGATCTAGAATCCATTTGTCACATAAGAACGGGCCATTTCTACGACTCGGTCTTGAGTTCGACAGCTCAGCTGTGGAATGATTTGCCGGCCTCTGTGTTTCCTCCCTCCTACAAGACCTATGTTCACTCCTTCCCATGGGCGTAGGCACGGTAGGGCAAGGTGGAGCGTTTGCCCCATGCCTGGCCTGCCGATGCACGAGCTCCGGGATTGTCCACTGAGTCGCATTTTCAAATTTACAGCACTTCATAGGATGGTTTTTCCTTTTTTCAGTTCTTATTATCTGCATTCATAAAGCCTTAAGCATGAATAAGTTGTTACCTACTCTAGATTTTTATTTTTTCCCCAGCCTAAATCAAAACCTGGGTACGCTCATGCTCCTTCTTCTCCTCAAAAAGACCCTCCACACAGCATCTTTTAGATATTATTTTCCTCGGGGCCTCCCGTGTGAAGTTAATGTAAAAAAAATCATATATGATCTGTTCGGTTCTACCTGAGAATTGTATTTAATCTGGTTAATTGCTGGATACATGTGCACGTCGTAGAGGTGGACCCCTCTGCGGAGGCGGGTTCCAGTGCTCCAGGAAGGGTACGCCAGTCCCACCCGCGCCCCGTGAAAGGTATCAGGTACATTGGCTGGAACATTTCCCACAGGTGCAAAGTGTTCCAAAGCAAACAAAGGTTCAATGTGAAAGGTGCACCTTTGTTTCACCTCCAGCAAAAAATTTTCAAATCATAGCTTTAATCAATTAGGTACCGACCTAATATGTAAGCACATTTCTTTTAGATTTTTAATTTATTATATTATATATATATATATATATATATATATAATATAATAAATTAAATAAATTAAACATATATATATATATATGTTTATGTAATATGGCAGACTGGGATTGCACTATCCTCCCAGTCCTGCTGGAATAAAAACTTTAATAAAAATAAAATGACTAAGACAACCTTTAATTTTACAAGTAATGATAGCTATATTATCTCTGCTACTTTTTAATGTGGTATGCAAATAAAAATATGTTTTATAAAAAAATATTTCATTTATCTTCATACTAATAAATTACGCACCTCTCTCTACCACAGTTGTTAAAACAACGCTAAATAGTGCCAGTTAATAAGCTGTTAAATATTTCTTTAAGTTTAAGGAAATTTATTTGGTGAGAATTATATTGTGATTGAATTGATACAACTACAGTAAATAAATACACACAAGTTCTTCTACAATTTATTTTTACGCATTCACAAATGGCGCCAATTATTATTTTAGGTTATTAATACTTTTTGCACGTTACGATTTTAAATATTAAGGTAAATTAATTGTTTGCGCCCGAACACATTTAATATGAATATAAATAAATAGTTTTGTCCATAAACACACCCAAATCTTTCAAGAAAGGCTGAAAAATTCAATTTTGTATCGGTGACTCAATCCAATATTGTATTTTTCAGCCTTTCATGAAAGATTTGGGTTTGTTTATGTACAAAACTATTTATTCATATTAAATATGGACGGTTCAAACAATTAATTCACCTCAATATTTTAAAGTGCGAAACGTGCAAAAAGTATTAAAAACCTAAAATAATTTGATTGGCGCCATCTGTGAATGCGTAGATTAAAACGTACGCGACGTTTAACCTTAAGAAGAACGCTGCGCAGCCTTTTTCAAACAAATTTTAAATTTGTATTTGAGCCCAAAATACTCGTACAAACTGAATATTATTTTTTATCCAAATGTGTAAAAAATATCAAGAACAGATACTGATCGTCCAGTTAATTAATAAGATATCTCCAAATACTAAGTTTTGTGATAAAATGAGGAAAGGAACATTTGAATGTTCACTATAAATCAAATATTATTTACACTTGCCTTGGTGTTTATGAGTAAAGTGAGTATTGTACCAGATAGGGGAGGGGGTACACGCCTACAAATAACTGCATACTCAACTTAAATACCGATTTTTCGGAGTTGTCTGACCAATTAACTGAATGATCGATATGTATTTTATATTACGACATACAGGCCATTAAAGAAGTAAATTTTTAATGATTTTAGAGGTTTTAAAATACACATATATTTATTTGAAAGTGCTGTTCCCGTCAATAGTAAAAGATTATAATTTTTATATGGGAGGTGTTATCATCGCAGTGTGCTAGTTGAGTTGTATGCATCACCAACATATGTTCCCGCGACCGGTCAGTGACTGAGTTGGCTTGGAATCTTGAAGAGATAAAGAGGCTGGCAAATCGTTCCACCGACGAGCTGTTGAACTCAAGAACGAGAAATAGAAATGACCGGTCCTCATGTGACAAATGTCATGACCGACCCAGTGGCTGAGTTGGCATCGCGTCCATGAGTCCCATTGTTCGATTCCTTGGCTGGCTAAGACTTCCATCACGAACACAAGCAAAATTGTGGGTAAAGTTCGGTTTATGGGCCAAATTCCTAAAAAATAAAACTAGTTATTTTTATACTAATTTGGGGTCGGGGAATCCGAATCTGAAAGAATTAGGCGGCGGCAAGCAATATTAACTGAATTACAGGACTTTAAAAATTTTTATACACATACAGGAAAATAGCCATTTTGGAAGCATTTTGATTCCTAGAAAATCAAACTAGTTATTTTTATACTAACTATGGGCCGGGGAATCCGAATCTGAAAGAATTAGGCGGCGGCAAGCAATATTAACTTAATTACACGACTTAAAAATTTTATACACACACACACCTGAAAATAATCATTCCGGAAGTATTTTGACACATGTAGTACAAAGATCATAGAAAAACACGATAACATAGATGTTTTTACCACACAAAATTAAGTGTTGCCATTAAGCAGTAATATTTATAACGTAAAATAACATGTTTATATTTTAAGTACTTATTTTTTATAATTGATTCTCAAATATTTTAGGAAGGTACACCAACTAGTATTGTGGAGTTTTTATGCCTTGACGCGAGTAGGCGTTATAAAGGGGCACGTTCTTTTGTATCACAAACCATGTTACATAAACCCGGCGTAGCTGCTAAACTACTTGAAAACAGGGATGTTTTTTTGCCGTGACGCGAGCAGGCGGTATAAAGGGGCACAAACCATGTTACACAAACCTAGCGTAGCCGCTAAACTACTCGAAAACAGGGATGTTTTTTTGCCGTGACGCGAGCAGGCGGTATAAAGGGGCACAAACCATGTTACACAAACCTAGCGTAGCCGCTAAACTACTCGAAAACAGGGATGTTTTTTTGCCGTGACGCGAGCAGGCGGTATAAAGGGGCACAAACCATGATACACAAACCTAGCGTAGCCGCTGAACTACTTGAAAACAGGGATGTTTTTTTGCCGTGACGCGAGCAGGCGGTATAAAGGGGCACAAACCATGTTACACAAACCTAGCGTAGCCGCTAAACTACTTGAAAACAGGGATGTTTTTTTGCCGTGACGCGAGCAGGCGGTATAAAGGGGCACAAACCATGTTACACAAACCTAGCGTAGCCGCTAAACTACTTGAAAACAGGGATTTTTTTTTGCCGTGACGCGAGCAGGCGGTATAAAGGGGCACAAACCATGTTACACAAACCTAGCGTTAGGTTAGGTTAGGTTAGGTTAGGGACGCGAGCAGGCGGTATAAAGGGGCACAAACCATGTTACACAAACCTAACGTTAGGTTAGGTTAGGTTACGCATTTTTAAGACTACGAATTTTCATACTTTTGGTTTAAGAATACGCCGTTGAGATAGTCGTAATTCATCAGGTTAATGTGTTATGTGAAGAATTATCGTGTCGGAAATTATTGATATAGAGATAAATATTTTTGAGAGCTGGTAACACTGCCGGCACATGTTTTTGTATATTTCTTGTTTTTCTATGATCTTTGTACTGCGTGTGTCAAAATACTTCCGAAATGATTATTTTCATGTGTGTGTGTATAGAAAATTTTAACGTCGTTTAATTCAGTTAATATTGCTTGCCGCCGCCTAATTCTTTCAGATTCGGATTCCCCGGCCCATATTTAGTATAAAAATAACTAGTTTGATTTTCTAGGAATCAAAATGCTTCCAAAATGGCTATTTTCCTGTATGTGTATAAAATTTTTTAAAGTCGTGTAATTCTGTTAATATTGCTTGCCGCCGCCTAATTCTTTCAGATTCGGATTCCCCGACCCCAAATTAGTATAAAAATAACTAGTTTTATTTTTTAGGAATTTCGGACATAAACCGAACTTATTCCACCAACACAGTCAGCTGAAAATTTTGTTTGTGTCGTGAAGGAGGACTTAGCCAGCCGAAGAATTGAACACGCGATGCCTGGGTGGGATGCGTGTTGGATTGCCAACTCAGCCACTGACCGGTTCTGACATTAATCACACGAGAACGGGTCATTTTTCCAATTGGTTCTTGAGTTCAACAGCTCGGCGGTGGAACGAGCATCCGTGCTTCCTCCTACAACTTGCATCCATGTTCAGTCCTTCCTCTCCTCAAAAAGACCTTCCACACAGCATCTTTTAGAAATTATTTTCCTCGTGGAGTTGTATAATAAAAATATCAACGTATGATCTGTTTTTCAAATCCTAGCATAACCGAGACAATCTTTAATTTATAAGTAATCACAGCTATAGTTTATTTCTTCTGTTTTTTAATGTAAGTAGTATGTAAATAAAAATATGTTTTTTAAGGTAACCAAAATGTTTCATTTATATTCATACTAACAAATTATGCACCTCTCTCTACCACAGTTGTTAAAACAACACTAAATATTCTAAATAATGCCAGTACACATAATAAACTGCTAAATATTTCTGTCTTGGGTGAGAATTACATTGTAATTGAATTTATACAACACTGTAAAATAAGTACACTTAAGTTATTCTACAATTTATTGTAAATTAACTTTGTGGCATCATTCTAATGAAAATAATGAAATATGAAAAATAATTAACTAACTTATGATAATAATCTACTTCACCCTTTTAAACATAATTATAATATGCTTGTAGCCTCACTGATAATATGGTCATTTTTTATTAAAATACTGGTTTACAACTTCATTCGTATAAATAATTTGTCACCGCCGCTAAAACTGTCAAAACTTGATAGGTGACAGCTGATAAGCATGTGATAGGTATCATCTTGGTGATGGTCAAAACTGCAGCAAAAACTTTTGAACTGCACGACATGTCCCGCGACACACCACAGTTCGCTCCGAACGCTTGAAAATCAGTTTACACGTACACTTCCGCGCGAGGGTCGCCCAAGGTCACCCATTCAACGATTTCGCCTGCCCGCGGAAGTGTGGCGACTTTTTTACCCAAAATAGTGTACCTGTTCGGCCTGCAGGCGGACACGGCGTTTCGGCGGGCTGCTTGGCGAACACCATAGACATCCACCTTCGTGAGGGCACAGTTGTATGGAGCTTCTATAATATTTCTATAATCTATGGTCAAAACTGACGCTTTGGCCTGCCCGCGGAAGTGGGGTGACTTTTTAGCGCAAGGGGTCGGCCGGCAGGCGGACACGGCGTTTCGGCGGGAGGGTCGCATGCCGCTTTAGCCTGGGGGCGAGGCACGCGGTCGGAAGTGTACGTGTGCCCCGGCCAATCGACTGCAGTACTTTGTAAGTGTGTTGCAGTACCTAAACTATACACCTAAATAACGTAAAATAAATTAGTAAATAGTTTTCTTTGGACTTAAAAAACACCTATAATATTTTATTTTAATTTTACGTAGGTATTCGAATCTTATTAATAATTATTTATAATAATGTTTGATACACCCGCGCCTTACGGCGGGTTCAAACTAAAACTATAAACTAAAAATTAAGGAGGAACAAATTAAAAAGCTACTGATTTAAGAAACGATACATTTATTCTAGTAAGACACAAAAGGTAGGTGTTAATTATTAATCTAGTGTTAGTCTTAAAACTACTTAATTAGTCTTAAAATTAAAATGTCTGTTTGCTTAATTCTACGGAAAAGTCTTTGTGCAATTTTTCAGAATCTAATCACTTCGGTGGTTAAAATAAATAAAATGTTCAGTCACTTCACTTTGGTTGCTGATGATGGAGTCTCACACAAGCACACAGTCACTAGACACTTTAAACTTAGTTATCTATTTTTTCACTTGTTATTGCACAGGTAGGAAGTTGCGAAACTCTTTGTAGTGAAAATTAGTGCAAAGTGGAAATCGCACAAATCCTTGGTCGGAATTTTCGAGGTCACTTGGTTAGACTTCCTGGTAGAAGTTAGCGAACGTATTGGCGGTTCCTGGTTGGAATCCGCGAGCGTATCTGGTAATTTCCCTGGTCGGAGACCATTGCAAAGCCCTGGCCGGGTTGCAAAGCGCTACTATTATTTTTTTATCCCTGGTCAGGACACTCCGTTGGTGGAGTGGAGTACCAACCCCTGGGCCGGGAAAATGATGACTGACTTCGTGGTGAAATTCTCGCTCGTGTCTTCCTTCATGCTCTGGGGTAGCTCTTCAAAACTAATTGCATCGGCGGCAGCGGCAAGGGTCAAACGAAAAGGTTTATGGCCCGTCGCTTGGCTCGGCGCGGCGATTGGGTTTTATTAGTCCTTGCCGAAAATATCCTGACTTTCCAATTTTTATTGCGGTCCCGCTTTGCTTTCGCCGCTTTGTGTTCGCCGCTAGGTACAAATGTTATTATTATATTATCCTGCGTTCGTAAAAATGATTTTATCTCATCCTTCGTTGCTTTCTAAAATTATATGACTATATCCGGTACTTTGACTAACTTTAAGCTCTTTGTGTTTACCGCCTACTCCTATGCTAGCGACTTTATTGTAAATGGTGCACATTTGTTCAGTTCCGTGAATTTTTGAGATTAAAATACCTAAAGGTATATCATGTTCAATAAAAACCAGTGACCGATTTATTTTTCTTGCAGTACCTTCTTACGAAAGTGTTGCCATTCCAATTCACCATATATTTTTCTAGTTCAACCCCCCCCCCCCCCCCCCCCGGGGGGGGGGGGGGGGGGGGTTGGACTAAAAAAACTTGTGCCGGTGCACACGTTCGGAAATTTCTATTCAGATTCAGTATCGCACCCGCACCGCGTGCATCGGACGTATTCTTTGTATTTGTTACGCATAGAATCGCAACACGATAATGTGTGAGGCAGAAACTTTCATTGTTAATTCATTATTTTTAATCATTTCATTATTTTTTTTTCTTCATTATTAACAGAAATGCAATTGCTAATAAATCGTCGTCCTCCATCATCGTGCGTTCACCTCGCTATCACTATCTGTACTGACGTGTATACATTTCGAATGAAGAAAAACGAACGTTTGCGCTAGTCTCACGGAATTCCAAATCGAAATTCCGCATTAGGGGTCGTCCATTAATCATGTGATGTTTTTTTAGCATCTTTTCAACCCCCCCCTGGTGATATGTGGTGAGGTTTTAGACTAACCCCCCCCCCCCCCCCCCCAACATCACGTGTATTTTTTTTTGTGTGAAGTATTTTGATATTTTCAGAATATTATCACGAAAAATAAATACGCGTGATATCTCATTTTACCCCCCCCCCCCCCTCGTGATATTACGTGATTTTTTCCGAACCCCCCCCCCCCCCTTTTCGAACCTCACGTGATTAATGGACGGGAAATCGAATAAGGAAAACGTGTGTATGCGCCCAGCCTAAGGGAACGTACCCATACTACGTGACCAACTTTTTGCAATTTTTAACCTCCCCCCCCCTTCCCCCCACCCCGGTGACTAAAAACTTAAGCCCCCTGCCGCTCATCGTGTTATTTTGAAGACCCCCCTCCCCATGAACGTGTCACGTAGTATGGGTACCTTCCTTAACTCAAAAATGGGAAACTTTAGCTCGCTGTAGAAAATTTATTCGTTAACATATAAATAAAATAAAAATGCTGTAATCCAAATTTTTTGCTTAATTTTTTTAAGCAATAAAAAAAGTGGAAATATCCCATTTGGTATGTTCTTTGTTACAAAATTGAAATTTATTTTTTTTTTAAACATTTTTTTCTCTGTATTTTCTCCTCCTGATATTTTTAAAAAGGACAAAAATATATGACTTATTCTTAAGTTGTCAATTAATTTTGGTTTATACTCATTAATAATTGCAATTTGATACTTAGATTAAGTTTAATTGAAAATAATACTTGGAGATAGAGATATACCAATAACCAACCAATAACCAACCGAAAATAATACTTGGAGATGGAGATAGACCAATTACTCTAGGAATCATTGAATGAAAAGCTGACAATTTTTGAGAAAAGTATTTAATTCAAATTTATTTAATAACATTACTAATCAAAACGATCTAATTAAATACTATTTTTATAGCCGCACGGGATAGCACTTGGTAGCCTTAGCCGAAAGAAAACGTTATTATTTATTATTTATAATGGCAACATTATTGTGCACTTCATTTTGCTTTTCGCTGTCACTCTTCTGTCAGACTGAATAATAAAAATGTTTCGTACTGGGACAAACTTTGACAAATTGTTGGGTATGTAATGAAACCATCCATTATATTATTTTACGTTATTATTAGAGTTTTTTTGCAATATTTGCAAAGACCACGCAATACCATGCAATGTATGTTTCATGTTTTTTTTTAGACAAGGCGACAAGCAATTTACGCCTTGATCCCGACTGGCCAGCTATTCTACAAATATGTGATTTGATCAGGCAAAATGACTGCAGGTAATTACAACATAATAATTCATTTGCATCGGGGGAATTTAGTTTTTGGAAATTACAAATATAATTTATTAATCATCAATTATTCATTATATCTTATCTACATATCGGCAATCTTTTGTTGTCTCGGTAAATAAATTACCGGTAATTATCGGTTCGGACTGGCCACGCTTATTACGAATAATTTTTAGAAAAAAACTTTAGATTCGCTTTAATTACTATAAAAGGAAACTTTTTGGCTTTGGGGCGGCGGAAAATAATGCATTTTAATTTTCAATTGCATAAAACCAAAATTCACTTCGTGAACCGACGCAGCGGAAATCCGCGGCCGTAGCTGTCACTGTTATGGACTGTAGCCGACTTCATGGGATACCTACATGAAATACCGCGAATCACAAACCATGTTACACAAACCTAGCGTAGCCGCTGAACTAATTGAAAACTGGGATGTTTTTCTTGCCTTGACGCGAGTAGGCGTTATAAAGGGGCACATTCTTTTGTATCACAAACCATGTTACACAAACAAGCCCGCTAGACAAATTTCATAATTATGCGCCTTATCCCACGAAGTCGGCTACAGTTGTATGAGCTCTTGCTAATTTATCAAGGATACCAACATAACAGTGACATTTACGGCCGCGGAATTTCGCTGGGTCGGCTCGCGAAGTGAATTTTGGTTTTATGCAATTGAAAATTAAAATGCATTATTTTCCGCCGCCCCAAAGCCAAAAAGTTTCCTTTAATAGTAATTAAGGCGAATCTAAAGTTTTTTTCTAAAAATTATTCGTAATAAGCGTGGCCAGTCCGAACCGATATTTACCAAATTACCAAAGTTATCATCTTATTCAATTTGTGTTTGTTCAATTAAGTTGCTTACAATTGGTGTCATTGGTGGCTCAAGCACTTCTTTGATGATGGGGACCGGGGACCCACATTTTTTACATGTACTAAAATATCACTGCCCAGAGAATATATAAAATTTCATTATTTATGCATTAAACCGCTTACTCGTTAATATGGAAAACTTTTTATCCAAACAGTTAGATTTAGCTTTATTATTATGAAAAGTGAGTATTTATGTCGGGGGAGACCAAAAAACATGCAAAAAATATGCATTTAACATTTTAATTTTGTTAAAATTAAATGACTAGCGCGGTAACGCCATGTTTATTCATCGTTTTTATTTTAACATTTCATCAATGCTGCCAATCATAGAAAAAATATTTTTGCGTAAAACAAAGTGAATGCATCATTGACAAGTTTGTACCAGTATTTATAACAGTAGAACATGGAAAGAAATGTATTAAAATAATTACACAAACCCGCTAGACAAACCCTGCGTAGCCAAACAAACCATTCAAAACCTGGGATGTTTTTTAAAAGCATGATGAATAGCGAGTTTATTTTAGAGAATTTATTTTATAAGATTGGTACTTCCGACAAATGTCATATTTGATTGTCTATTAGTTAAAAAGGAAAATTCCGTATTATCCGTGCATCAAACTTCGACAACACAAACGTTCCGTGTTATCCGTGAGGTGGACTAACTGCATATTTACCAAAATTTGTATTAACAAATTTTTTAATGAACAGGTCTTGTACCTAATCTGGTCAGATGGAACTTTAATTCATTTCCCCGATGTAAATAGTTGTATTTTACAGTAATTAAGTTGAATCGAAATGTTGCATGTGAAGCTACCCTAAAAGATTACCAAAAATAATGCAATATCTTGCAAGATTATCATCAAACACATCACCAACGAGTGCCCGCGTTTCCTCCCGCTCAAAACTGACTAATGTTCCAATAATTCATCACATGCATAGACATCCAAATTTAATAGACGAGAACATACAGATGAGGGGAAAAATCAACTATGGCGGTACGAAGAGGGCGAAGATGACTGTGATTCGTTAAAAAATCAATCTGACAGTATACAGGCATCTCGCATTATTATATCACCATTTAGTTCTTAAAGGTAAAATCTGCTTTTGAATGAATAGACCTTTTTACGTGGGAGCGCGGATTGCTCGCCACGTTATTAACATATTTGCGAAGTCCAAATACGGCAAAGTAAAGTTCGCCTCTTTTCACATACGTATATTTTGTTGCCGTATTTAGTTAAGACACTTTTACAAATGTTTCATAATTTACTTACCCCCTGTAACCAGCGACGAGCACACTGGAGAACCGCCCACATTCGTTATGATTGACATATTTTAGGGTATAATGTATAGCACAAGCTAGCATTTTTGCCGTATTATTTCGTAAAATGTACGATACGAGCTCGACGCTGGTCAGGACAAGAATGATGATGTCACATTTTTTAGATTCAGGCGAGGCTTTCGCTAGCCCAGCCGGTTCCAAGGAACCGGTATGGGGAGGGGGAAATAATACGCTTTTATCACTTAGGGCAGGTCTATATATATGTATTCATATGTCTATGATCACGTGGGATTTAAAAGTTTGTCCCCTAGTTCCATGAGATCTACATACAAGTGTGCCATGCACGATAGGACAGAATTCCCAGGAAACATATCCAATGCACTTAAAAATTTTAATTTCAAGGGAAAAAGTTTTGTGGCGTCCCTGTCTGCACTGTGCTAGGCTCGAGCATCTCATTCTCAAGTGTTATTTGTAAATGTTGGTACACCACAAGAAAGGTTGTGAAACAGGCGACAGTTCGTTCGTAGGAGCTGTTCAAATTTCAAGCTTGATAATGATCCGAAATCAATTTTTATAATGTTAATTGCTTTTATTTTTAATATTTTAACCGTGGCTGATGCACACATATTTGATTTGGAAAGTTGTGTGGCTGTCTCGTACATGTGTGCAGGGCCGGTCCTCTGCAGTCGCAATTGGAGCAGTCCGCTCTGGGCATTGATACTCCTTGCCGAGAAGCCAAGGCGTTGATATTACCGTAACCTAATACAGCGCCCTTGAGGTTTTTAATAGCGCTAGGCACCGTTTAGCTCAGGGCAGGCCCTGTGTGTGTGATCAACTGGCACCTAGGATCAAAAGTTTTTTTGCAGAATGTATAGGTCAATAATTCTTCATCCAGGAATTTTAAAAAGCATTATGAAAAATTAAAAATATCAAAATCACCCTCAGAAGGGTGGATCTCTGTCCCAATTTATTGAGCGGTGTTCGGGTTAAAGAATTCATTCATTTTGATGAAGACAAAGCTTTTACTATTTTTTTCTTTCAGTGGTTTTCAGGAATATCTGGCGGGTATCATCCCCAGTTTCCCCCCGTGAAGATGCCAATGATTAATTTTAATGTGAATTATTTATTTTTCAACACTGCATATTTATTTTGCTTTCAGTCCAAAGTACGCCGTAGCAGCCATAAAGAAAAAGCTGTACTCCCCAAATCCTCACCAGGCTATGTTCGCCCTTCTGGTTTTGGAAAGCATTGTTAAAAATTGTGGTTTGTAATATTTTAATTTTACCTGCGTATCCTTATAAAACCACAATGGTTACTTACTACCTTGTCATTTTAATAATTCAATTGGTTTTTATTACCATTACCAAATCCCATATCCCAATCCCATAATCCCAGAAAATAACAAATTGGGAGGTTATGGGAGGGTATGGGTACTGCCACCCCGGGAACCATTTATTATATTATTATGTTGGATAACCAACACCCCTACCATAGATCACCCAAGTGGTTCGCTACATTTGGTGACTTAGCAGGGTTACCAGGTTCTTTGGGTGAGGTTCGTCTTGGTGGCGAATGCTTTTGCTCACCTACTACGTTGCGGGCCATATCGAGAGAGACGGCTTGAGGCAGACATAACCTAAACCTCTACAGCCGGACTCTCCCAACTCATCGCTTTGCGCCACAGTGGAAGTGATGGATTCATACGTCTCTCACTCTTGGAAACATTGACCACAGATTCCTACCCACCCCTCATACCTTTTTCCTTGCTAGAACTTCCTCTCCTTCCTTTCCCTAAAAGGCACTCGACATGACTCGGCCCTGAGATAATTTTTTCCCTCAGGGCCTCCTGTGTGGAGTTATTGTAATAAAAAAAGGTCTGAGATTCTCTCGATCCCGGTTCTCAAGATCCTGGGTTTGAAAACTCGAATGAGAATCTAGCAAAATAAGTTATTGTGTTAACAGCTACAGCTAGAGTGTCCATACAATAGAGATATATTTATATTAGTACCAGTGGCGGCCCCTGCCTTGGTGCATGTGTGCAATGCACTGCCAACGTCAAAAGTGTAAATTCGTACAAACATCAACAAACGTGTAAAAGTGTAAATTTGTAACATTCATTCACGAAGAATTCCCGCCAATTCGTTATAATATCCTTACCAATTAACTTTCGTATTAGATTCCGTACTAAACTCGTATCGGCGCATACGAAAAAGCAATGCGTGCATCTTCCGTTGTGCCGAGACGTGACATCACATGAAGTGATATTTCTACTGGGACAGTCTACAGAGGCTGGAACCGTGAAATGGGCAAGACATAAGGGAAAATATATGACACGCTCGTGCACTAGCGGCGCACATGCGCAGAAGCATTCTGGTTTATGACAAAACCTTTATGTTACCGAACTTTTGGAATGACTTAGTTAGGAATAACGAATTTTCAACTAATTGACAATGTTATGTATTAACTCTACCATCGCACCGGGGCGGCGAAATCAAACATTTGGCAGATCACTGATCACTATTGATACATTTTTAATGGTTTTCGCTAGTTTTGCTCTGTAAAAAACTTATTTAAAAATGAGTGGTAATGAAAACATTGCGATTAACGTCGAATTTCATTTGAGAATAAATTGTTTTTGAAATTGTTTTGCTCTCCAAAACCTTTGCTAAATATTATACAAGTAAGGTTAAGGGAAAAAAACTATGAATACAGTTTTTAAAACAAAGTATTAAATATTCGAAAGCATCTTGGCTTTGTGAATGTGATCGCTTGAACACATTTTTTTTTCGTGGTTGATGATAAATTGTGAAGTGAAAGTTGAGTAAACGATAGCCTTTATTTTACCGAAAAGTTAATGAACATTCATACTCCCAGTACATATACATAACGTAATGCAATTTAGTTTGTTGGATCAAGTTGATAGGTATACGATTACAACTTGATGTTGGTTTTCGCAGATCTGTGAATCAATTAATTATATTTTCCCGTAATAATGTTACCATTTTTTGTGAAATGCACTGCCGGCAAATTTTGTCACGGGCCGCCTCTGATTAGTACATAATGTTTTATAGAAAAAATACAATGGACTAGAATCCAGTTCATTTTGAAGGCTGATACATACATCTATATATATAAATGTCATGGTGTTTGTGGTTGCACTCCTCCGAAACGACACTACCGATTTTTATGAAATTTTGTATGTATATTTGGTTGGTATGAGAATAGGTCGTAAAGTAAATTTCATACCGCTAGGTGATTAGGGTGTCCCTATCCAGAAACATTTTTCTATTTTTTTGATAAAATATTTTTTTTGTATTTTTTTTTTGGCATCCAAAAATACTTATAACCCCAAATTTTCACCCTCCCATTTTTTAATCGCGATTTTAGTAATTTTGTGTGAACAAATTTAACCATCATTCGCATTTCAAATTTCAATCCGAACGAAATTATTTATGTTGTTGAATGACAGATGGCGCTACATCTGCCTCATCGAACTTTTATCCACGTATAGAAATAATTTATATGGCAAAACAACATTTGCTGAGTCTGCTATTAATAATATATTATCCATTCAGAGCTCGTTTTTCATTCAGCAATTCTACTATAACTTTTTAAGACTTTTTACACTTCACTTATTTCTAAATGTAAAATGTTCACGATGACTATTCTTGATACAGGATCTGGAGTCCACGACGAGATCACCAGCAAGGCGAATTGCGAGATGTTCCGGGAACTGGTGAAGTCCTCGCAGCACGAGAATGTCAGGACCAAGACCCTGGAGCTCATCCAGGCTTGGGCATTCGCCTTCAGGAACAACTCCAAATATCGAGCTGTGCAGGTCAGTCATGTTAATTACGTATAGACCAGCTAATCTGTTTGCTTGTCTGATTTAGCGCCGGTATTTCAGTTATTTTTTGAGCTCGGCTTGAGAGTATACTAAAACACCGGCAGTACTTGCAAACTGTGAGCTGAATTTTTTACAGCTTTTATGTATGTAATATTATGAATAAGTAATATTTGATAAAACCATTATATTGTCGAAAAATTAAATAAGAACCCGTATTGCAGCTCCAATATTTTTCAATTGACCAATTAGAAATAAGAGTTGAAAATAGGATGAAATATATTAATCCTACTAATATTATAAAGGCGAATGTTTGTATGGAATGTATGTTTGTTACTCTTTCATGCAAAACTACTTATTGGATTTTAATGAAACTTAACAATAATATAGCTCACACTTCAAATAGGCTATGGGCTTAAAGCTATGGCATTATGAAATTTTAATACAAAACTTGCAATAGGTGGCTCGCGAACTGTTTGAAAAACGAATGTAACGTGTATGGAGGGGGGGTGAAGGGGGGTGGTTACGGTAAGGAGGGTGGATAGGGGATAAGGGAGGGGGGAGTGGGAGGGGGGATCAGGGGAGGGGGAGTGCGTGGAGGGGAGGGGGAGTGGGTTGGGGTGGGGAGGAGGGGGGGAGGGGACTGGGGATAGGGAAGGTGGAGGACGCGCTGTGGGTACCCCCTAATACTATGCGAGCGAAGCCGGGGGCAAAAGCTAGTAATAAATATGTTTAGCTTATTAACTTATTCAATACAAAAGACAACTTTATATCACTTTGAAACTACTACGTAATTATAAAACAATATCAGCTCTAATAGTCATCCTAACCTAAAACTGATTTCGGGATCGAATTTTGTGCCCTATAAATATATTTTTTTATATCTAAGATCACGCATTTATGCAGAGTATTTTGAAATCTCATTCAGACGGAAACGATGCTTCAATGGCTTTAGTCATGTTTGGTGACCAGAACTGAATAGCTAGATACTTCCCCACCTCCTTCCCTTCTCCACCTCCTTCCCTTCTCCACCACCTTCAGCCTCACAACTCACAACATAACCTATTTAGGAGTGCCATGGCTCCAGATAGTTGGGAGCGGTTGGGACTCTTGTGCGACATTCACAAAAAAATTGTTTAAAATAAGACAGTGACCTTCCTCTTGCTTTGACGGTACAAAATTTTGTCAATATCTGAATAAAAGATGTTGATTTGTATAAAAATCAAATCCATGCCTGCCCACCCGCCACAGACTTTGTATAAATAGATGTACACAATAGACGGGGGTTAGCATAAAAAATAAATTCCAACCATTCAATATAAGAATAAAAAATAGTATGTAAAACAAAAAATAATAAAGTGTGGGTCAATTGAAAATGAGAGAAAATTCTTCTCTATATAGTTGATACATTCACACAAGAGGTTGGAAAAAGATTGGTTCTTTGGAAAAGATTGTGGAAAGTTTTGAAGAGGTTTCAAGTAAAATTAAGTTTACTCTCAATTTCCATTCTGAGGTCTCGAACATTGCTAAAAGAATCAAGTACCATAGTGCAGTGTATGTACTAATTGTATTGTAATCAGTAAACATACAGTGCGAAAAATAAATAAACAATAATAAATGGTTGGCTTATGTTTGATTAAAAACAAAGTCAATAAACTCTATTTTAATTTTGCATGGATTTTATTCAGTAAATATTTGTGCACTCCCACTTGGGTGAAATCGGATGACTCAGACAGTCTGTGTGTCTGTGATTCATGACCGGTCATGTGACCAAAAAGTTGTCAAATAATAACATTGCGTGAGCATTGCGTGAGCATTGCGTTACATTAATTAAATCATTCATTGCTAAAGAAGTGTCAAAGATTGAGTGTTGCCACGTATTTCTCTGGAGAAAAATAATTTCATTTTAGAGTATTCATTTAAGGGACCTAAACAAATAGTTAGGTACTGTCAATGCTGAATAACTTGCCACTCAAACCTACTTATAACATTTATATGTGGCTTCTCTTTAACTTTTCTGAGCTATGCACTGCTGATTTTCTTATTGATTTTTACATTAATTGAATTATTTCCCACATATTCAGTTTACAATTGAGTCCACAGCATTAGAAAAATGCTCATTGATACACAATTACTTGTCTTGAAAAAAGTTTTTGCATTTTAAGTTTGTGAACTCATTTTTACGATTTAAATTCAGTGTCTTTAAAAATGACGGGACCATTTATTAGGGTATATTATTTAAAACTATTTCAAATGTTATCCTAACAATATCTTTGTGGTTTTGCATTCTGATTGTGACTTGTTGGTTTTTATAGGACACAGTGAATATCATGAAGGCTGAGGGATACAAGTTCCCTGTGCTGAAGGAATCGGATGCCATGTTCTCGGCAGACAGCGCTCCAGAATGGTCGGATGGGGACGTTTGCCACAGGTATTTAATCATTTAATTAGCGCATAACCTGTGATCAGTATATACATATTATTAGTTAATTTCTTGTAGTTAAGGGTCTTTAGCAGAGGCGGCTCTAGGGGTCTAGAAGTGGAAGGTCAATCGAAAAAAAATTATCAGAGTTATTGTTAATGCGTAGGGAATATTATAAAAACGCCAGTACTCACCTATTCCGAAGCCGGTAGCACAATATGGTTTTTATTTCAAGTTATTTATTTTATTCAAAATTATTAACGCAATTAACTTTAAACTTTAGTGTACGTACATGTTATTAATTAATGTTTTTAACATTGTTTGAGCTCTTATTACTATGACTATGGAATTCCCCTATAATTGAAAAAAATTACAAAAATCTATGTACCGAGATAAAAGTTACGATATGCAATAGGTATCTAATTGAATCCGAATATCAATGGTTCCTAACAAAACAAAACTCATTGAATTATTAATGTGCAATGTAGAATTAGAATGATTTTTTTATTTTTTCTTTCAAATGTTTCAAATCACTGACACCTATCCGTGTCCATTGCGTATCACTTGAATCAAATAACAAACAGTTAAAACAAAAGTAAAGGTTTCTTTTGTTACAGCTCAAATCCATTCACAGAAATTATAACTTTTGAAGTTAAAGTAACGTATCTTTATTTTTATCTTTGGTTAATTTGAATACGTTTTTCATGGTTCAATGAATTATCCGATATTTCTTTCAAAATATTATCTACGGAATTCGACATTCTAATTTATTCAATACTAATCGCGTCAACAATGAAACGTGCTTTCTGCTGACTAATGAATCCAAGATGGCCTTGCCCTTGTCACAAGTCAAACAAAATATGTAATAAATCACATATCGGCTGACATTTTTTGACGTCTCACTCTAACATCCTTAATAAACTAACTTCTGTCTCGCCCGGGACATGACCCAAGATTCTTTGAAAAAATATTTGGTATTATTCTAGGCATACGTTAGACATGATCGTTTTACCTCTTTTGTCTGTATACCAAAGAAAGAGATAGTAGATCGTCCTGGGTCAAATTTCGAACTGACCCTATGATGAATTCGCACAATTGCTTCTCATTTGGACGCAAGATGGCGCTAGTCCTAGTAGGTACGCTATGATTTTATTTTTTATTTATAATAAAATAAAATAACTTCTGATTTGGATACGAGATGGCAGTATAATACACAAATGAAGTATTGTTTTTCCAATGTCTGAACAAACTTTATGGAGCATTAAAATAGAGAATTACCTAGTTTTTTCGATCCAAATAATTAGGAGGTCATTGACCTAATGACCCCTATGGAAGGGCCGCCACTGGTCTTTAGCAACCACCTCTTTTATGATTTGATGACGAAATTACACAGGCGTGAATTTCTCATTCTCTCTAATCTGGAGAGCTCAAAACAGATACTGCTGGTATGGTCGGCGGTCATTTTCATGATATGACACTTATGTGATATGCTTTAAAAGATGTTTTTTTAAGGATTTATTGTTTATAGTGTCATTTTTGTGGTATGGTTTAATACACAATATACTATCTTCCATATTATCAAAATAAATGAGTATTATTTCTCCTTAATTTCGTTCATTGACTAGGTGACTAGGGTGTATTATGTCTGTTCACAAGTTATGCAAATGCACTAATTAATCATGTGCATATTATACTTAAATGCTGTTTCAGATGCCGTGTCTTGTTTTCGCTGATGCAGAGGAAGCACCACTGCCGCGCCTGTGGTCAGGTGTTCTGTCAGCAGTGCAGCGCTAAGACTACCACGCTGCCCAAGTTTGGCATTGAAAAGGAGGTTTGTAATACATGTCATATTATTAAAATTCACACACCGTCAAGATCAATTTTTTCATTTTCATTTTTTCATTATTATTTTTTCATTATTATTTTTTCATTATTATTAAAATTCACACACCGTCAAGATCAATTTTTTCATTTTTTCAATTTTTTCATTTGCATGCAGAACCAACATTAGAAAAAAACTTTACAAAGTTTTCCCTACTTTATCGAATGTTTTTATAATATTATTGGGTACACTTTTCAGGTGCGCGTGTGTGATGCGTGCTACGATCAAGTGAGCCGCCCACCGGGACCCGGAACACCCGCCAAGTCAGACCCAGCCTCTGAGTCGACCGTCGATTATGTGACCAGCGCGCTGGCTCAACAGGGACAGCCGCAGGTATGAATTGATGGAAGCAAAAAGTTCCTGGCTTCTTTTTATAACGAATCTGCTAATCCAATTGCTCGACAACTCCTGTACGAGTACTCTTCAGATTCTCCTAAATCATGATGATAATACACATGTATTTGTATGCATAATACTAACATTGAATTCTTTTCTTAAAAAAATACAATCTCATTTTCAGCCCGGGCAGAAGACAGCCGAGGAGCTGCAGGAAGAGGAGGAGTTGCAACTGGCCCTGGCCCTCAGTCAGTCGGAGGCCGAACAGAAGGAGAAGGACCGCCAGAGGATGGCGCCAGTCACTCAGGTCGTGGTACCTGCGCCTCAGCATCAAACTCATAGTAAGTTTTGTTTCTTCTCTCTTCATAAACCTTCTTACGTCCAGCTTTGGACATAAATCTCTCTCGGTAAGTTATATTGCTTCATAGTCCTCTTTTTCACAAGCGTTCTGGTGTCTAGTTTTGGACATAGGTCTCTCTCAGTATGTTATATCGCTTCGTATTCCTCTTCTTCGTGAGCATACTTCATACAACTTGAGCATAGGTCCCTTTCAAGTGTTTCCAGTTTTGCAGATTCTTGGCCGTTCTCATCCATCCGAAGCTGGCAGTTCTCTTTAGTTTGTCCTCCCACCTCATCTGTTGGTTATATATGTATCAGTTTTCTTTTTCTTAACCAAGGAAACTATCCGATTACATATATTGGAATACCAAAGATTAGCCATGCTATCTATATGTGAAGAAATGGAGTATGAAACTTTGTCTTGCTTCTGATTTATTTATTGCTTTTTCTATCTTGCAAGGCAATTCCTAACATAGCTCTTCTGTGACTCCTTATGTTATGAAATACAAGCACGCCAAATACAAATTCCGCCCATCCAAATCGTCTTCCCATCTTCTTGCCCATCGAAAGTCATGCAAATGTAATTTTTTAATTGATTCATAACGCTAAATTTTCTACCCAAAAACCTCCTTCCGCTGGTTAATATTATTTCTAATGCAATCCTTTTGCTTTTCAGGCAGCCCCCCAGGGTCTGCACCCCCCGCCGAGCTATCCCGGTACCTGGATCGGGGCTATTGGGAGCAGCGCGTGCAGACCCCCTCCTCTCTGCAGGAGCCCCCTTCTGCTCCCACGCCCTCTCCCGGCCCTCAGCCCCCTTCATCAGCGGTAAGATAACAAAATTATTTCTGAATAATATTGTGGAGATTTACCTGTGATAGTTTTATTATAACATTTCTCTCTCTCTCTCATAAATAACTCGAAACTAACAGAATATAGGTCTCAGCGGTAGAATGAAAGACAAAAGTTGTTTTTCTATTAAAATGAGTTTTCTGTCTATATATTTTTTTTAGTGCAAGAATAGTCCATGATCTTATTGCTGTCAGACTGCTTTGAGTTTGCTGAATTTTAATCTTTATTAGTCACGCACAATGATTCAAAGGACATAGTTGTCACTTCAGTACCTACACTGAATTAGAGATGGGTAAGTTCTGCATTTTTCCGGAGGCCTCCGAGACGTGCTTCCTTTTAAAAGCAGGTCCTGGGAGCCCCTCCCGACTCGCGAATGGCCCGAGCGCGCAAAAGAATTTGAACGCGCAACCTGCTTCCGACTCGCAAATGGCTCGAACCGAGACGCTCGAGTTCCACCCCAGCCGGAGCCGGAGCTAGCAAAAGAACTCGAACGCGCGACCTACTCCCGAATGGCTCGAATCGAGACGCTCAGTTTCCACCCTAGTCGGACCTCGGAGCCGGAGCCCCAACGCAAAAGAACTCGAACGCGTAACCTACTCCCAACTCGCACATGTTTACTTTTAAGGGCTCGGACCGTGATGCACGGATTTGACGAGTGCAAACTGCCGCCGCGCTGTGCCGCCCTCCGACTGTGGCTCGGCCCGCCGAGTTCCGGCTACAAGTACTGTACCGGGTTCTTTGGGAGTAGTCGATTTGAAAAGGGAGTAGGAGTAGGAGCCGCTTCGCGCTAAGAACCCGAGTTTAAGAGCCCACTCTAGCTGAACCTACACATCGCTACACTGAATCAATGAATTAATTGTTGAGTATACCAATGTGTATTAGATAAGATAAGAGTAATAGATTAAAACATTGTTTTACATCTGAATTGTTAGTTAGCTCTCATTCTCATTTGTATTTGTATAAGTTTGTTCAAAGATAAACTCAATAATGATTTGACTTAAAATTTTTTTCAAATCTATCAATATTTATCAAAAGTATTCTGTTTTCCAAATTACGCAGTTTTCAAATACCAATGTCAAGTCAAGTAGGTACTAATAATGACGTTATATACTGTAGACGCGTGGTAGAAATCTCAAAGTGGGAAGCCAAAAGTAAGGCAATTGCACTAGTCTCGATTTCTAGTACTAAACTGCCACTCGTCGAGTAAGGTCGTGTCTTACCAGTAGGTAAATTGCTTCTAGAAAGCGCCAAAATGCCCTACTGTGTGATGAAAAATGTTTCCATTACACGACAAACAGTAGTAAAAGCGAAGAAATAACATTTCATTTATAAGTACACGCAAATTACTTATTATTATCGATTATTATAAACAATACAATTAATTTTCATATTTCCTGCCCGGCAATTTTATATGTCATTAGAGAAAATACACACACATACTTTGATTGTCTTATGGTACGGGCACACTGAGGCCAACTTCCAACTTCAAATGTTCGGACGATTGTATAGAGGGGTAGTTCGTGCGTTGGAAGTTCGAGTTGGAAGGTTGGTTTCGGTGTGGAAATAGCATATCTTTTTAATGCATGAATAACTTTTGAATTAAGAAATTACTGAAAACCGCTGAAAACGAGTGTTGTTTACTTGCCACATTATATCTTGAGCTTGTGAGACAATAGCAAGTCTATTTATAAAAAGTCATTGTGTACTAAGTTAGTAGGTACTAGTTGTCACTCACGCGATGAGCAAAATGCCGCGCGATACTTTTTTATAGGGTGAGGAGCTTACTCTTATTTTATATTTTGTTTACTTTTAAGGGCTTGAACGATATGCTGGCAAGCAAGATAGCATCCATGAAGCTAGAGAATGGAGCAGCAACCGATCCAGAGATGGAAGAATTTATCACGGCCCTTAAAAGCCAAGTGGAGATTTTTGTCAATAGGATGAAAAGCAACTCTTCCAGGTAATATTTTATTTAACCCGTCAGGCTAATTTGTTCGCTTTTCAGAACAACTCACATAGGTCTCGGAAATCGTTGTATCTCCCTTACTATTAAAGTGAGAAATATTATATAAGTGGTTTTACAAAGAGAAAACAAGTCTAAAAGTTAACCACAAAAAAAGTAAAATATGAAATTTATGAAACCAAAGCTTAAATCAGTAATTTTAGTTGAAAAAGAGACAGAGTGAGACATTTTTAAAACTTTTTTATGTTCGCATGTAAAATTTTTATACTTCAAAAATTATATGTTTATTTCGATTTGTAAAATTTGAAACTATTTTTTATCACCGTTCAAAAAAAGTTTTTAGTTTTCGAATATGTTTAGAAATACAAACTTCATTAGAATAAAGAACTCTTTAAATTGAAACAAACTGTATTCCATTTATTTGAATAGTATTGCAAAATATTTTGACCCAGTGAGAAAATATGGGCGAGGTCTGAGGGGTTAAAATTATTAAGTCTGATCAAATCGTGCTTTCGACTACCAATGTGAATGAAATTTTTTATGTAATACTTTTTTACTCATAGAATTATCTACGGTTTTATTGACTTGCTTCCAGGGGCCGCTCCATAGCCAATGACAGCTCTGTGCAGACCCTGTTCATGAACATCACCACGATGCATTCTCGTCTTCTCCGCTACATTCAGCAGCAAGATGACAGCAGGGTCCACTATGAAGGCTTACAGGTTTGAATACAATGCTTTATTCAACAATAAAAAATAATTTAATACTCTTTGGCCATCATCATTACATAGTATAAAATGAAGTCGCTCAAAATGTATGTGCGCGTTAATCTTTTAAACTACACAACGGATTTTCATACGGTTTTCACCAATAGATAGAGTGATTGAAGAGGAATGTTTATATGTATAATACATGTAAATTATATTAGAGAAAAGCCGAGAAATTTAAAGAAAACATATTTTTGAGTGATTTAAAACGGCTGGCGGGCCGTACTATAGTCACTTTTGAAATTCGTTCTACGGAAGAAATTGGAAAATAGATGTCCTAGAGTAAGTAGGTATTTGATTTGAATTATTTTATTTGATGAAGTCGCTCAAAATGTATGTGCGCATAGATCTTTTAAACTACGCAACGCATATTCATGCGGTTTTCACCAATAGATAGAGTGATTCAAGAGGAAGTTGTCTATGTATAAAAACATGCTTATTATAGTAGAGAAAAGTCGAGAAATTCAAATATTCAATTCAGGCAGCGGGCAGCTGGCAAGCGGGTGGTGTGGATTTTATAAAGGTTGGGTAATGGCGTTGTGTTTCGTTAGCCACAGCAACGTGTGGCCGGGTCTGCTAGTAATATAATAATCCTTGGTCATTTTACGCTAAATATTTGGAAATTCATCAATATTATTGAAAAATTTGGTTCTGATCATCGCACAATAAAATAGAATAATTTTACCTACCAATAAAATTTATATTTTGTTTCCATCGATGCCTGGAATCCATTATGAGAGAGAGCTAGCTCTTTCGCCCTTATAGTTTCAGTTTCGCGCGTGTTTATTCCCTATATTTGCCCTTTTTTTATTCGACTTGCCACATTTTCTCTCTGCTGGCAACACTAGTGACGCGCATCTCAGATCACGTGATGTTATTGTTTGTCATATGACTCGTAATGCACCAGGTAGGGATTACCTGGATTCCAGGCATCGATGGAAACAAAATATAAATTTTATTGGTAGGTAAAATTATTCTATTTTGTGTTCCGTATCGATGCCTGGAATCCATTATGAGATGTGTTTGCTCTCACCTGGTGATCTGAAAACTTAGCGTTATATGTGATGCTATTTACACTGGAGTAAAGAATGGAGCCATTGAGTGCTGGAGGTGCTCGCTTCTGGAGTGCGCTATCTCCTTCTGGTAGAACTTCCGGAAGGTGTGCTCAGACTTCCAATTCCCTCTAGCAAGAATCTCCTCTATGAGGTAGTCTTCCAACCAGTTTAAGGAGGCTACAGCCGAGCGTACACTTCCCGGGGTTGCGTGGACTCCAGCTTCTCTGAGGACTGATTTGATCCATCCCCCTATTATTGTTTGCGTTGCCGGTTTTGTTTCTCCTGATGTGGTCACACATAGGTTCATAGGTTCTTTAGTAGTGGACCTCTTCTGGCTGTAGAGAGGGCAACGACTTTTCTCAACCATTTAAGGAGGTTGATGTTATCTTTTTGTGAGCCCGTCAGTTTCCAACATGGTTGGCTGTGTCGGTTATTGCCCCAAAAATTGGCCACAGGGTAATAGAGTTCCTCTTGTCGATGAAATGTTCTGGGGTGATTCTGAGCAGTGTCAAATCATGAACTCTCCTGCCTGACGCCAGGACGAGGAGTATTGCTGCCCTCCGTGACGCTTCAAACAGCGAGTCTTCTGCGGGGGAATTCTTGACCAGCCAGTCTATTACTTGTCTGGGATCCCAGATAGGGGCTTTCTCCTTGGTCCTCCTTGCCATTGAGATTGCCTTGAGAACGTGTCTTACCAAGAAATCAGAGCTGATTTTTTCTCGCATTCTGAGCTGGGCCGCAGAAGGTAACAATGGCTGACTTGTGGACCTGAATGGTCCCTGGGGCTAGGCCTCCTTGAACAAATAGGTGGGCTAGATACCTGGCAACCGTAGTTGGTGGGGGATTGTTGATGTCCACACCGTTTTGAGTGCCCCATTTACGCCACCTATCCCACGCAGGTTTGTAGGTCTTCGGTGTAGACTCTCTCCAGGATGACTTGAGGAGTTGGCGTTCTTCCTGACTCCATGTTGTCAGGGCTTGTTCCCACTCGCAATTCTCCAGACCTCTAGTTCCAGATCCTGAATCCTGGGAGGGGGTAGTCCTGTCGATGTGTCTATGAGGACTCCCTCTAGGTTGCGCAGGCGTATGGGAGGTTCGTCTGTTCGCTGTTTTAGGTCGCTTCTCCAGAAAGTCTTCTCCCATTTTGGGAAGACTAGAAGGAACATGCCCTTTTCCTGATTTAGGTGGGTGAGCGCTCTCGGAACGAGGTTTGGCGGAGGGAATACCCAAGCTAGATTGTAGTCCCAAGGTTGACTGAACGCGTTGGGAAAGCAGGCTAAGCAGTCGCTTGAGTCTCTGGAGACGTATGTTGGTACCACGTGAGCAGTGGCTGAAGCGAACAGGTCTATTTGAGGGCGACCCCATTTTTTGAATATCTCCTTCGTTGCCGGACTTAGTAGATGCCACTCTGGAAGCGGTGCGCCCCGAGAGAGACGGTCCGCAATTCCGTTGTATCTTCCTGGAATGTATTGGGCTGTCAGAGATATCTCCATCTGGTCTACGAAATCCAGTAGCTCCCGCGTTGTTTCCAGAAGGGCTAACGATTTTGTACCCCCTTCCTTGTTGACATAAGCCACTACTGTCTTGTTGTCCGTCTGCAATAAGACATTCGTCTTGTTAAGATAAGACATTGGGCTTGTCCTTCCAATGGCTGCTAGCCACCACTGTATGTCCTGCCGTGCTGCGTTGGGCAGAGCAACGGGCCGCGATGGTTTCAGGTGCTGTATGCGGCGGCTGAACCTCTGCAATCTGCGGCAATGCAAGCGACCACGAGGGATCACAAAATTTGCAAAGTTGAGTCTTCCCAGTAGACCGAGAGCCTGCCTGGGAGAGCAACTGCCGACTTCCAAGGGAACCTGCAAGGCTTGGCGTAGACCAGCGCACTTGCGGTCGGAGAGAGACTTTTGATCTGCTCTCGTGTCCCATGTTATACCCAGGAACTCCAACTTCTGCGTGGGTGTCAGGACACACTTGTCCGGGTGCAGTCTGCGGCAATGCAAGCGACCACGAGGGATCACGAAATTTGCAAAGTTGAGTCTTCCCAGTAGACCGAGAGCCTGCCTGGGAGAGCAACTGCCGACTTCCAAGGGAACCTGCAAGGCTTGGCGTAGACCAGCGCACTTGCGGTCGGAGAGAGATTTTTGATCTGCTCTCGTGTCCCATGTTTTACCCAGAAACTCCAACTTCTGCGTGGGTGTCAGGACACACTTGTCCGGGTTTATGCACCAGCCTAGCTGTTGAAGTGTGTGCACTTCAATTTGGTAGGCGGGTATGGGTACCGCCGCCCTGGGAACCATTTATTGGATGACCAACACCTCTGCCACAGGTCACCCCAAGTGGTTCGCTACGTTTGGTGACTTAGCAGGGGTGCCCGGGTTCTTGGGGTAATGTTTGTTCAAGTCTTGATGGCGGGTGCGTCGGCCCACCTTCTGCGTGGCGGGCCGGATTGGGAGATGCTGGTTGAGGGAGACCCTTTACAACCGGTTACCGCTGTCCGGGCCGCTCGGTAGTACAGGGGCCCGACCCTCAGGCTCACGACTGAGGGTGGGCTGCCCCATCAACGAGTGTAAAAACCCCGCCGCTGCTGTTGTGCCGGTTCGTGACCGGAGGGGACCCAGCAGTAGCGTTTGGGGCGCATTGGGTGACCTCTCCAGCCGGACTCTCCCTATCCATCGCCTTGCACCGCAGTGGGTGGATTGGATTCATTCGTTCGTCACTCTTGGACACTCTGATCCCCAGCTTCCTACCCACCCCTCATACCTTTTCCTTCCCAGACCTCCCTCCCCCCACACCCCATCATAAAAATATTTAAAATCATGACAAAACAAACAACAAAAATTAACATCATTACAGCGGCGAGTAGTAGGCGACCCCGGCGCAGGCCAAAAATGTTGGTGAATTACACCAACATTCGCGGCCTGCATACCAATTTAAACTCCGTCCACCACCACCTTTTTTCTCAACGCCCCAACCTACTATTCCTGACTGAAACGCAGATAGCCGAGCCTGTAGACGCCTCCTATCTGGACTGCCCGGGCTTCACCCTCGCAAGCAAGTTCAGACCTAAAGGAGGTGTCTGTCTCTATAGTCGAGCTGACGTCAACTGTGTGCGACTGTTGAATCTGGAAAACTCCAGATTCGACGTAATGTGGGTACGCGTCAATCTTGCCAGTACGGTAAGTTCTCAGGATCAACAGACTCGGCTGGACGCCAAGCGGAATCCTTTGCCCTTTGCTACGGATTGGAGCAAATGGTTCAGGAGCCTACAAGGGTTCCTGATGTCCAGACTCACCGTTCCAATCTGTTAGACCTATTTTTAACTACTGTGCCACACGGTTACAGTATTGAAGTCACAGCGCCTTTAGGATCGTCCGACCACTGCCTGGTGACGACATCAATCCCTGTAAACTTCAGACCACCAAACGAGAGGCTGAAGAGAAAAGTGTGGCACTATAGGTCAGCAGATTGGTTCGGTCTGCGGGCACATTTTAATGCTTTCCCATGGTCAGCTGTCTGTTTTCGGACTTCGGATCCCTCAAGATGTGCCCAGGAAATTGGTGAGGTCATCACATCCGCGATGGATGGCTTCATCCAATCTACTGTTAAGGAAACTGGTGTAGGCTCAAAGCCGTGGTTCAGTCGACAATGCGCTGAAGCAGTGCGACGAAAAAACGCGGCTTACCGAGCCTACAACACATCTAGAACATCCGAAGACAGAACAGCTTACAACAAAATGGCAAAGGAAACCAAGAGAATCATAAATAGGTCAAAATTCGAGCACGACCAGCAGATCAGCAGAAAGCTGACTGCATGCCCGCATGGCAGCAGGCAATTCTGGTCGCTTGCGGGTTCAATAGGTCGCAATTTCTGCAAATCCAGTCTGCCACCTCTTACCAGACCTGACGGCTCACTTGCAAACACCGCCACCGAAAAGGCTAACTTACTAGGTAAAATGTTTGCGGATAACTCAACCCTCGATGACCAAGGTGCTGTCCCGACGTCGGTTCCTCACTGCGGTTTTCGTATGAAAAGGCTGAGGATCCGGCATCGGGAAGTACTCCATGTTTTACGAGGGCTTGATGTTAATAAAGCTAGTGGGCCTGACGGAATACCTGCCCTGGTACTGCAAAGGTGCGCTGCAGAAATAGCTCCAATTTTGACGAAGCTTTTTAAACTGTCCCTGAAGACTGGCTCTGTGCCCTCTGGTTGGAAAAAAGCGGTTATCCATCCTATTCCAAAGAAGGGTGACCGCTCCAACCCGGCCAACTACCGCCCCATAGCGATCACATCAGTTCTGTCTAAGGTGATGGAACGTGTGATCAACGAGAAACTGCTCACATACCTCGAGAAGAACAAAATTATTAACGACCGTCAATACGGATTCCGGCGGAACCGCTCGTGCGGTGATCTTCTCGCGTATGTGACGCATGTTTGGGGGCGATGCCTGGAACGTTTCGGTGAGACCCAAACGGTTGCACTGGACATATCCAAGGCCTTTGACCGGGTTTGGCACCGAGGACTTGTCAACAAACTGCATTCTTACGGACTTCCCGCATCCTTGTGTACGTGGATTGCCGACTTCTTGAGGGAGAGGTCGATTCAGACGGTAGTCGATGGTTTCACCTCTTCCTCTCACTCGATAAATGCTGGCGTCCCGCAGGGATCGGTTCTGTCTCCAACTCTGTTTTTGTTGCACATCAACGACCTTTTGTCATGTGCACCAATTCACTGCTACGCGGATGACAGTACAGTTCATGATAGCTTTTTGTTTGACAAGCCCCCAAAGGGCTCACAAACTCCAACAGCTCGTAAGGCTTTGAAGCAAAGAATGGACGGTTACCTCGAGAGTGTTTTCTCTTGGGGTAAAAATAATCTCGTTGAATTTAATGTTTCAAAGACCCAATCTTGTCTGATTACGTCTAAAAGGGATCGCAATGAAAATCTAGTCTCTTTCAACGGAAGCAATCTTCCGAACAGGCCCTCCATTGATTTGCTTGGTGTAACCCTAAGTGACCAGCTCAGGTATGGGGGCTCCATCGAAGCCAGAGTAAAGTTAGCCTCCCAAAAACTGGGCGTACTGTACAGGGCCCGCAGATACTTTAAAAGTACACAACTGCTAACCCTGTACAAATCGCAAGTGCGCCCCACGGTTGAATTTGGCAGCCACCTCTGGTCTGGAGCTCCAAAATACCTGAAAAATACCCTCGACTCTGTGCAGAAACGGGCGGTCCGTTTGATAGATTCTCCCATCTTAACAGACGGATTGCAATCTTTAGAGCACAGGCGTCGGGTGGGAATGCTATCCTTGTTCTACCGGTATTACAATGGAAGATGCTCCGAGGAACTAGCATCATTGATCCCTTCGGCACCGGTGCATAGTCGGGAAACACGCCAAACGCGTGCCCAACATTTGTACACAGTTGACATTAGTCACATGAGAACGGGTCGTTTCTTCGACTCGTTCTTATGTTCAACAGCTCGGCTGTGGAATGATTTGCCGGCCTCTGTGTTTCCTCCTTCCTACAACATGGGTCTCTTCAAGACCAATGTTCATTCCTTCCTCTCCTCAAAAAGACCCTCCACACAGCATCCCAGATGACATAGGCCCTGAGGGAAATTATTTTCCTCAGGGCCTCCTGTGTGGAGTTAATGTAAAAAAAAAAAAAAAAAAAAACCATAGCAACGGCTTGGGAGGTGAGAAGTTTTCTGGACTGGTTTGCTACTAAGAAGTCGTCTAGGTAGACTACAATCCTGAGTCCCTTTTTCCTTAGTAGTTCTACTACCCAGTTTGAGAGCAGCGAGAAGATCCTTGGCGCTGATGACAGGCCGAAGGGCAGACACGTCATCTGAAGGAGCTCTCCGTTGTACACGAGGCGCAGGAACTTCCGGTGTGATCTTGCGATTGGCACGTGGAAGTAAGCCTGGGAGAGGTCGACTTTTATCAGCCAGTCGTCGGGTTGGAGGAATTCCGGGACCCGAAAATGACTGAAGAGTCTGAAGGGCTTTGAGTCTATGAAGACGTTCAAGGCCTTCAGGTTGAAGATGGGCCTGAGGGTGTGGTCTGATTTGGAGGTAAGGAACATACCTGACAGGAAGCTTGGGGAGTCGTCTGCTGCCTCCAGGATTTTTGACGCTTTCATCGTTTCGATGTGTGCGGTCATGCCTGGAGACAACCTTGTCCTGAAATTCTGCTTCAGCTCGGCCGATGGGAGCGCCCGAGGAGGTTTTGATATGAAGTGTATCCTTGCTCCTTTTAGAATGTTCAGGATTAGCGGTGATGCTCCCAGCTCCCTCCACACCTCCTGATATGCCTTTAGGCGTCCTCCCCAGAATGGCTCCGGCCTCCAGTCACCTCCATCGCCTTCTACCCCGATCGCTGGCCGCCTTGCGAGAGGGCTCTGGCTTTTTGGCAGGCTGCCTGTACGTCCTGTCTTTCTCTGGCCTAGGGGCAGGTCGAAAGGGCTTCCTAGGTCGGGAGTGTGGAGCCTCTATCACCGGTCTTGCTGCTTGTGAGGTAGAGGGTTGAGGTTGACGGGGGATATACGACGAGGATGCACTACCGAATATCTTGTCTCGTCCCCCGTTTGCCACGATATAACTTGCTAGTTCCTCTTTATTAAAGAGGTGACTGGCGCTCGGAGGAATCCTGGCAAGGCCTTCCTTGATGTACGGGTCCATTACTCCCTCTAGCAGGGCCTTTCGCCTACTTTGTAGGCATTCCGTTCGCCTTCCGCATAAAATCTGTAGGACGTCGTCCGTGGTCTTACTGTACTTGGCAAACATCCCCTGAATCTTGTCAAACAGAGTCGCAGGGGTCAAGCAGGTGCCTGGTTCGGATGCCCAGTTCACCAGTGCCTGCATGTTTCCTCTGACCGACTCTGTTTGGGATAGCACTGCATTGGAGAGGGCTCCCAGGGAACGGTCCAGGGCTGGCGCGAAGGAGTTGTTCTTATCAAACCTCCTAGTTCTTCATTTACCTCCAGCTCTACGAAGGCGGGCGTGGCAGTGTATACTTTCTGTGTTTCGGCATAGCAAACACGCGACCATTCCTCCGAGCCAAAACGCTGAAGAGCCGAGATAACTGCGACTCTTCTTGCGTCCGCCTTCGGAATCGGCGATTCCTTCACCAATGTGCTTGGATTGCAGAACTCCAAAACGTTTTTCTGAGCGGCTAGGCTGGCGGGCATCTCTAAAAACCCCGATTCTACCTCTTGCCGCATCTCTCCCGCGGAGTCTTCTTCGTCCAAGACCGTTTTCTCCGCGAACTCTACCCGATTCCCAGATAAAACGTCCGTCATGGCCGACATCTGTTGCATCAGGATGTCTACCCGAGGATCCCGATAGTAATGCATTTCTTCCGAAGTGTCGGATCCAGAGCTTTCGCGCGCCATTCGGCGTTTCCGAGAAACTCGTGCTTGATCATTGTTTCCGACCGGCGAAGCGTCTTAGTTGTCGATATCACTCATTTTGTTGCACAGTTTAAACACGTAAACAACCGAAAAAACACACTAAACATTTAGTCAATTTCTCAGAAAACTATTTATCACGGTATATTTAATGTTTAAACTGAAAGAGCAGGGAATAAACTTCGATTTTCGACTCAAAATTGGTTTTTTAAGTACAGCGAAACACGAAAACTGCTTTCGGCGCGAAAAAACGGCGTCATATGACAAACAATAACATCACGTGATCTGAGATGCGCGTCACTAGTGTTGCCAGCAGAGAGAAAATGTGGCAAGTCGAATAAAAAAAGGGCAAATATAGGGAATAAACACGCGCGAAACTGAAACTATAAGGGCGAAAGAGCTAGCTCTCTCTCATAATGGATTCCAGGCATCGATACGAAACACAAAATAATTGTATTATACACAAGCATACACACAAGCCCTGCTTATTTATGGGGTACATCAAATATATGTATTATGTAATTAATTATTGTAAAAAATATATTAAAATTTACCTATGTATCTTTTTGTAAAAAAAAAAAAAAATTATATCGATTTTCCAATTGATTACTCAGACATCTCCAAATACTAAATTTTGAGATAATAAGGAAAGCAAAATTTGAATGCTCACCATGAATCAAATATTATTTACGCATGTCTGTGTTTTACATATTAAATAAGCTATAAAAAACACAGGGAGGCATAACGGTCTGGTACATTAGTATGACATTTTGAAATGTGGAAGATGAACACTAGTAACCCAGAGAACATCAACATTTTGTTTTATTTACTACAAGTTTTTCTACATTATAATTGATTTGGTATAGTTTATGAGTAATCTGAGTATTGTACCAGATAGTGGATAGTGGGTACACTTTTACATATAACAGCTTACTCAATTCAAATTTTGATTTTTCGGAGATGTCAGACTAGTCAACTAGATAATCGATATATTCTATGCTTCTTAGCAACATAAAAGCAAAATTCGAGACAGGCGGTCGACACAATATGACTACTCCTCAATTTCTTAGTGTTATAAGAATATGCTTTGTTTTTACAAAAATTTTCTTTCATCCAGGACAAGCTGACGCAAGTGAAGGACTCCCGCGCTGCCCTAGATGTTCTGCGTGAAGAGCATGCAGAGCGCATGCGGCGCGCCGCTGAGCAGGCAGAGCGCCAGAGGCAGCTGCAGATGGCGCACAAGCTGGACATCATGCGCAAGAAGAAGCAGGAGTACCTGCAGTACCAGAGACAATTGGCCTTGCAGAGGGTGCAGGTAGGAAAATGGATTTATATAAGCAATAATGCATCACCAATTATTCATAAATGTTGTTCAATAATAAAGACCATGTTAATAAGATTGGACTTAATTTGTCATTCATTCTTTCAGGAGCAAGAAAGAGAAATGCAGATGCGCCAAGAACAGCAGAAACATCAATATATGATGGGCGGCTCTGGAGTGTACTACCTGCAGGGAAGCCCAGTTCACCAGTTCCATCCCGGCCAACAAGCTTACCAGCCCCCTCCCTACGCACCAGGCTACCCTCCCATGATGGGCGCCCAACCCGGCATGATCCGGCAGCCCGGGCCGCAAGGCATGCCCCAGCATAACCTGCAGCAGGGCCAGATGGGGCACCTACCCCAGCTCAACATGCAAGGCCAACCCATGAACCAACAAGGTCAACCCTTGAACCAACAAGGTCAGCCCATGAACCAACAAGGTCAACCCATGGGACAACATCCGGGAGGAATGCCCCCACCTGGGGGAATCTTGGGACAGCAGGTCCCCCAAGGCCCTCAAATGGGCATTCCCATATCCCAACATGGGCCTCAAGGCCCTCAGCAGATGAACCAACAAAATCCAATGGGGATGCCAGGAAGTCAATCACAAATGTCCATTCCTGGATCTCAGCAAATGCAACAAGGGCAGATGGTCGGCCCTCAGGGAGCACAAATGCCTCAACAAAACCCTCAAATGAATCAACAGCTACCCCAACACGGGCAGATGCCACAAATGAACCAACAAGGCCAGCAAATGAATCCTCAAGGACAACAGATGAATTCTCAAGGTCAGCAAATGAACCCGCAAGGACCCCAAATGAATCAGCAAGGGCCCCAGTTAAATCAACAAGGCCAGCCCATGAACCAACAAGGGCCCCAAATGAACCAGCAGGGCATGCCCCAACACGTTCATCAGATGGGACAAATGCCCCAGCAGTTGGGTCAGCAAATGGGACAACCCAGACCTCAAAACTTCCCACAGCAAGGGCAAATTCCTCAATTGGGACAGGGGCCCCAGCAGATGGGACCGTCTTTGAATCAGAATATGCCTACCGGTCATCAGCAACAGTCCATGCCGCACATGGGACAGAATCAGCAAATGATGGGTCACCCTCAACAGATCAATCAGGGTCAACATCAAGCTCCGATGCCTCAGGGCAATCAAATGCCCAATAACCCGGCGGCTGATACAAAACTGGGTAGTCTGTCACCGACATCAACTCCTTCTAACACTGTGAGTGCCCAGGCTCCTCCCCTATCCATGGTCGGGCCACAAAACTCCCAGGGTTCCCCCCTGCAGCAAAAGCCGGTGGTCCAAGAGAATCCTACCGCTGAACTTATTACTTTTGACTAGCCAAATATTATTTTCACTAGATGGACAAATTTAATTCAAATTTATGTAGATGCGTCCAACAGCTGACGAGCAATTTTCTCATTTAAATGTTTGATAGTGTAGCACGAGTTAAAAATACATGTAATATTGTATGATTACATAATATATTTCTCTCTCATAATATTATTTATAGCATTCACTTTTTCTGTTGTAAGGAATCAACCTACATAATAAATTATATATTATTTATGCTGTCCATGACATTGGGATCTCTGAATTTGAACCATGTTTTTGGATTTCTAATACATATGTAAAATATTTGTAGACTGAACAAAAGATAGGGTGTTTTAGTTATGTTTTTTTTTGTTTTTCGTATAACATTGAAATTGTGTTGTAAAAGAATAAAATTTTTGTCCATCTTTAAAAAAATACTAATTTGTGATGTTTGTTCACATAATAAATAATTATTTTATGTTATTCTTTTATATGTTTTTTAAAATAAATTAATGCATATGGCAAACTTATAATGTACTTTATGTTTGTTATTATGTATGTTAATCTATGTACGTTTACAGTAAAACCCGCTTAAGAAGTTCGGTTTTTTCGGTCCCTGGAGACTGAATGGTCCAATTCTTCTCACTTATAAGGTTTTCCTGCTAAGGTTTTTTTTCCGGTCCCTAAGGAAACTCTTGAAGAGAGTTTCACTGTATAGGCAAATATCACTCATGCACTCTCAAATTATTTTTGATAACAATCCTACATATTTCTTTTGGGTCATAGCACAAACATCCTGGCATCCTACAATATTTTTTTAAAATTACTTTTCTTTGTTGGCTAATCAGTTGATTCTGTTTATTTTAAGTATCTACCTAAATTACAGAAATGGTTTTGCAGTAATACTATCATTTCAATAATTTTTGTTGTGACTTATCCATAACTACTCGAGCGGTAGAGATTTCCAGGTGATTGATTCTCGATTCGGTCACACACATTACAAAATTCACACCTCCAAATATTAATATGGAAACATACGAACTGCTTACTGCAGTTTAAAGCCAATGAATCCACTTAGATTTCACTGTTTACTCCATACTGTTAGGTTTCATTGAGAAAAAATTAAGTTGTTAAATTTATAATTCATAAAAATCACCTATACAAAATTGGGTATCGCTCGAGTGGATAACTCATATTTCATAACTCCAGTAGTAGGAAGAACCACTGTCTATGAATATGAAAAAAAGTGTATTCTGTAGTGACATTTCACCGCTGGCAGAGATCGACACAGTTAGTCTTTGCAAATGCTTTATAAATACTTAAAACGTGGATAAAAAGAGAAGAAAAAATTATTCCTTCTAAAAAGTGTAACAATCTAATTTTTAACCTGTGTAGGTGTATAGTGCATATAAAGAGCACCACCTAGTATCATATACGTCTGGCTTTTATATTGTATTAAGAAATGGTGTTAATTTATTATTTTATTAGAAAATATGAGTAATATGTAGTAGGCCGTTGTATTGCTTGTCAAATAAATAAAATTTTGCATCTGATTTTGGAATATTTATTTATATTTATAAAAAGGTACATATCGATGTAAAGGACAAATGGCAAAATAATAATAATATTTGGCTAATTTATATAGCGCTGTTTTTGTGAAAAATCACCTCAAGGGCGCTGTACAAATAATTATACAAAAGAATTAATATTACTGGCTTACAATAAAGATTTACAATTATAACCAGCGACTTATATCTAAGACTTATAGCTAGTGACTTATGACTGAGACATATAAATGCTGACCTAAAACTAGTGACTTAATAATATACATAGGTATTATACAATAAGATTAGCGCCAGAAGAAGTAAGAAGTTCTTACATAATATTACAATTTAAGAACACGGGTGCAAAAACGATCTTATGGGTTTGAAGTTAACTGTAGATTCAAGGTTTGGATATCAAATAAATTAACAGTCGATCTTTAATGCATTAAAATGATTCATCGCTCAACATTAAACAGATTGAGGTGTTAGGTTACCACTGACATTGTCCATTGGTAGGTAAATAATTAGCACTTTGACCTTATCATGAGTAGTTGCAGGCAGTGGCGTAGCTAGCATGGTTGGCACCCGGGGCAGATAACATGGTGTCACCCCCCCCCCCCCACACCCAATTTCGATTTCATAAATGTGTTGAAAATTGGTCCATCCTGGGGGGGGGGGGGTGGATAGAGAATTTCAGATATAGGCTATTTTCGTCAATAGAAAGGCTGTCGTCAGGCACAAAATTCTCCTCGTTTCGTGACATCCCACGGGGAGCCATAGAGCTTTGAAAATATAAATAACACATCCTTCGTAATTTTTTAATGGTCGGGTGTAGTGTCCCCCCCCCCCTTCGGGTGGCACCCGGGTGGTCCCCCCCCCCATCCCCCCCCCCCCCCCCCCCACGCTACGCTGGTTGCAGGGAATTGCAAAAGAAAACAAATATGTATTCATGGACATCAACAACTATTAGACTACATATAAACAAACAGAGAAAAAAGAATTGCAGAGTTTAAATAGAATGACGAATTTATGGAAACGAGTATCTGAAAAGTGATTTTTCTGTTTGGATCTAAATTCCGCTGGGTTGGTTATGCATCTCAATTCCATAGGAAGTTTATTCCAAGCCTCAGCGCCGGATACTCCGAATGCACCATCACCAAACTTAGTGTTCTGATTTCGCTTAGGTTCTTTCAACCTTCCAATTACAGATGATGTCGCTGATCTAAGAGTTGACTGCCTTTGACCTATATTTTCCGGAATGCATAGTTCAGAGGTATGGGGTGGAGCCATTTTATTGATAGCTATAAACACCATCCAGCATAATTTGTACTGGATCCTTTCAGGACACTTCAACCCGTGAAGATTTCGAAGGTGTTCCGAAATATGTGAAAACTTGGGTACCCCAGTGATTAGTCATGCTGCGGTGTTGAAAACTGATTGCAGTTTATCAGTTTGACATTTAGGAAGATTTGCATAGATGGCATTGCAGTAGTCAAGACGTGATACTATATATGAGTTCACAAGAAGCTTAGTTGCTTCTGTTGAAAGGTTCCTACGAACTGACGAAAGCGCCATGCTGCTGAAAAGGAAGAGTAGCTGAAGCGCCTTAGAGCTAGTTGGCACTTGAGCTGTTTTTCCTTTCCAGCTCCAGCTGTACGGCACTTTAGCCATTTATTTTTATTTATTTATTTATTGCTTCTTCACAATTTAAATACATTTTTTTAGCATGTAATTATTAACCCCACTGGGGTTCGCCTGTATCGGGATTAATAATTTCACAATTTAATAAAAATAACACATCCAAATATCGGTCATTACCAAACAGTTAAGTAAAAGCAAAATAATAAAATTTATCCTTTCCAGCGTTGATATATTTGCTGATAATAAATTTATTTTCCAATTTTTGTTGTTAGCCTTCATTCCAGCATAGAAAAATAAATCTTTCAAATTTTTGCCGTTCCTGTGTTTTATTCTTACTTTTGAATCATAAGCAACAGTTGGGATTGGTAATAATAATATTGACCATATTTTACAGGAATACAAGTTGTCGTGAGCAGCCTTTCAAGCACTTTTGAGGTGTTATTTATAAAAGTGGTGCTATGTAATTTTTTTATAATAAATTTCCTATTATAAAAAGAATTTTTAAACTTTATTCCACTTTTATTTCTTTCTGAACAAACCGATTTCAGACAATCACATCGGTATAAGATTGGTACAATTTTCTTAACTTAATATATTTTTTGTACTTTGTACTTATGGTATTTGAATTTGTACTTCATATGAATGTCTAGCTAGGATAGTTATCTATTTACAATGACTTATTAAAATTTAAGTACAAACGGCACATTTAAAAAAAAAAGATGTACCAGTCTGAAGATGGAGGTGATTGTCTGAAACTGGTGTGGTCCATAAATATATCAAACCACCCACGTGCGGTTGGAAAGAAATAAAAGTGGAATAAATAAGTGTAACAATTGTTATTTTTTATCGCTAGGTGAAAAAACAGAAAATGTTTTATTTTATTGTAATTACAATAGCTTTCGGCATCATTAAAAATTATATTATTACTATTAGGCAATAATCTTCATCTAAATATATTTTTTGCGATAAAATTGCACAAATACGTAATAAAAACATTTCCAAAACCGATTTATAGAATGTAGGTAGGTAGTTGCCTAAAACACAATTATTTGTTTTTATCACGTGGCAGCACCATTTGAAAAAAATGGCGGGATTTAACAAAATATGTTTATCTGTCAAAGTCAAAACTCAAAACCGGTTGATGGGAGATTGAATTATTATGGTTTATTGTTTAACTTCGCTTGTAACGTTGAGTACTTGAAATTTAAACAAAAATGGATAATCCTGACAATGATTTACAAACCGGGGCTTTAGATGTATGGGAAACTTTCAATTCGTCAACAATAGTGTTGTTCAAAAATCTTGATCAGGCTGCCGATGGACTTGAAATTCTTATGACACACATTCTTAATATAAAAGGGTATCAAATATTTCCATGCTTTACTTACTTTACTATAACATTATTGAAACGGAGGGCCTCTGAATTGTTTAATTTTATTGTTGCAGCGAGTTTTCCGATCTACTAGTACAACGTGCCTCGGCCCCAGAAAATGTCAAAAAGCAATGTTATGCTTTTAATAAATGGCTCCTCGGACGACTGTTTTGTGTTTTATCTGTTAAGAAGCTTTCCAGGTAAAAAAAACGGTAATTATCGGTTCGGACTGGCCACGCTTATTACAAATATTTTTTAGAAAAAAACTTTAGATTCGCCTTAATTACTATAAAAGGAAACTTTTTGGCTTTGGGGCGGCGGAAAATAATGCATTTTAATTTTCAATTGCATAAAACCAAAATTCACTTCGGGAACCGACACAGCGAAAATCCGCGGCCGTACCTGTCACTGTAATGTTGGTATCCTTGATAAATTAACAAGAGCTAATACGACTGTAGCCGACTTCGTGGGATACCTACATGAAATACCGCGAATCACAAACCATGTTACACAAACCTAGCGTAGCCGCTAAACTACTTGAAAACTGGGATGTTTTTCTTGCCTTGACGCGAGTAGGCGTTATAAAGGGGCACATTCTTTTGTATCACAAACCATGTTACACAAACAAGCCCGCTAGACAAATTTCATAATTACGCGCCTTATCCCACGAAGTCGGCTACAGTCGTATTAGCTCTTGTTAATTTATCAAGGATACCAACATAACAGTGACAGGTACGGCCGCGGATTTTCGCTGTGTCGGTTCGCGAAGTTAATTTTGGTTTTATGCAATTGAAAATTAAAATGCATTATTTTCCACCGCCCCAAAGCCAAAAAGTTTCCTTTTATAGTAATTAAGGCGAATCTAAAGTTTTTTTCTAAAAATTATTTGTAATAAGCGTGGCCAGTCCGAACCGATATTTACCAATAAAACTAATAATATTTGTTTGATTCTTCTACTATTATATTGTGGTGCAATTACTTCTTAAATTGTTTCTTTACAGAATTCACAAGCTTAGCATATCTACGCAACTGAAAATACTATCCATACTAAGCGCAAATGCAGCACCATTTTTGGATGAAATTTTGGGTGAATACATAACATGTCTGCGCTTGATAATTAAATTCTACGAAGCCAGCTCTCAAGATGTTTTGGTTTTAAAGAGATTCATTCCTGATGAATTAGACATTTCCTGTTCCGATTTAGATCTTAGCCCAATGCCGGTGGAAATACAAGACAAGGAAGTGGGACAAGATATGATTATTTATTTGATAGATATTCTGGGTCAAACAGTCCTTTCAGCAAGAGACTTCCACATGTTCAAGATAAACAACAATAATGTTGTGAAAGAAGTTTTACATGTCCTTGAAAACATGGACATGAGACTTAAAACTGGCGCACTTGATTTTTTTTCAAAAATGATCAATGAATTCGGTATTAATACATGTTCTAAATATGTGGACAAATTCTTGGCGATAATCGAAAAACTTATTTACACAATGCCATTGTTGGTAGATAGGGGATCCATTCAGAGTTACAAATTTTCTAATCATATCAACGGTCAACTCTGTCAGTTGTTTGGCATCATTTATTACCATAGTGAAAACATATCGGAATATAAAAAAACAATGTTGCTGAGATTGTGCAAGTTCATTCTAGAAATTGATCATCATAGATTGGAAAGAGATTATGAACCAATGAAGAATAATGTTTTCTCTTTGGAATTAAAAGAAAGTTCAAAACAGTTGCTTGAAAAATTCATCACTGAAGAAGAAATTGCCGCACTGGACAGTTCTATCTTTGAAAGTTATGTCAAAGCAGTCCCATTATTTTTCTCAACAAAAGTGCTATCAGATGCCAAAACTTATTGTATTGAAAATGGTTCTAAGATCATTAATTTGGCAGAAATTAGTTTAACATTCAGAAACATCTCGTCGGCTCTATTTGTTGCTCTAAAATCTGCTGGAAATGAAAATTTTAACATGTTTGTAGTAAGCGCACACTTGAACAAAAACCTTCACCTGCTCAACATACTATTCAATTTTAAAATCAACTTTCTAAATTGGCGCCAATGTAAAAATGGAATTCTTCAAGATGTATTGAGTAAAACTGCAACAAACACAATAGTTCCCGATGTGAATTTGAAACTGTTCTCATCTGAAATAACCCACCAGATCATAAAAGATCTTGAAAAAGTAATTCAAATTAATCTACACAAGAGTACCCAGCCAGCGCATGAACTTAATGTGATCACCAATATCCTCACTAAATTACTTTTCATAGGTAATGAGATGAACATAGCTGATATCGAATTACTTTTACAAATAGTTGGATTAGCGAGTATCACAGCCAATCAAAATCAGCGAATTGGTTTACAGCACAATATCGATTTTGGAAAAGATAAAAACTATCGTAATATAAATTTTTTCAAAACTTTGCTGACGCAGTACGTTTGTCTGAATGAACAAATTACAACATATTCTGGAAAATGGAAGGATTCCATTGTGCAAGTACTAAGCTCTGAATTGGATATGACTAATTTTGGTGTTCAATTGGAGGTAAATAAGATTTATTACATTCCTACTTCAAATGAAAATACTTTGTGCGATGGCCATTTTATTACATTGTTCTTGGTGATAATCTATGTTTTCACTCCAAAGTTTAATTGATAGAATGCATTTATTTAATACATAATATGTATGTTTGGAGGTATTTAAGTGTCTATGGGTTAAGGGTCGACCGAGATCTCGGTCTCGGCTACAAATTCTACCGAGAAAGAGCTCTGTTTCGGTTCTCGGCAAAAAATTGCCGAGATTCTGGGCTATAACCGAGACCGTTGTAAGTAATTGTAAGTAAGTACGGTATAGGTTAATGGGATTCAAATCTACCGCGCATGTCCACATTCGTCACTTGGTGTAAGTGCTTGAGAGAGCTGTTGATTGTGATGGGTCGGCTGGCAGCGAGGCGGGTTTTACTTACAGCTGCTTCCGCCGCCACGCCGCGCCGTTCGTTCAGACTGCAAAGAAATGCAAATATTTTTGAGTATTGGTATTCGTCACCATATCAAGTACCAGGCCCGCAGCAAAAAAAGTTTTTATCAGCACCGCCTACTAGCGTAGCCAGTGAATAGCTCTTCATATCATAGTGTTTCCATACAAACGAAGTATTGAAAATCCGTAAGTCTAAGCTTTTAACTTTAGGGCGCACAGTTTACATCCGCGCTGTGCAACGGGTTCCCCACAGAGCATCAGACCATCCCGGAGCTGGTCAATTATATGACATGAGGCGACACTCTTTGAAGGGTGAAAACGCAGAAAAATTGCTTTTTATGTGCTACAACATCATGTTGTTCAATTTTGATTATTAAAACAAATTATTATTACATTCTTAAATGTACTATATTATGCAAAAATAGCGCATTTTCATTTTTTTTCTCAATTTATCTATTCTCGGCTCTCTGTCTCGGCCGAGAACGAAAAACCTGTCTCGGTCGACCCTTACTATGGGTGTATAAATAAGTTTGCTAAAGGTCCATCCAAATCTTGTCTTTTTTTTTTTTATTTATGCGAGTACCTACATAATATATATTTATTTATTTATTTGGTTTTGTGCTCAGCAGGGCTTTTACATATAAGAACAGAATATATATTAATTTATTTACTTATTCTTTAGGTACTAAAATGTTCACCTTTACTTCTGCTGAACAATATTCTAACTCCCGAAGAGTTGGTGGCGAACTATCTTCACCCTGCATTATTTTCCAAGAACAAGGAAATTTTGCAAGAGCTGGTTCATATACTTCCTTTGATTGTTTGCATAATATCCAAAGAATTCATTATCACCCACTCAACAACTGACTACAAACACAATGTTGGTATCAGATTAAGTTTTGCACATGGATTAAATGTCAGCTTTATATGCAAACACTGCTATGATATGGATCGTTTAACTTCTAAGGAAGGCAGTAGAAAATACAAATCAATCGAGAAGAAAACTTTCATTATGTCCAAAAAGTCTGAATCAATCTACACGGACACAAGTGTTGTAAGGATCAAAAATATGTTTGTAGAATTTTTAAATGTGAAGTTCTACATTGGAGTACCTGATTCGGATTTAGGAAATTTGATAATAAGTTTTGCTAGACATTCCATACTATTACCCTCCTCGATTGATGATCTCCTGGGGAAGGCTTCCTTGAGTGACTTGGTCAATATTTTAAAGCCATTAACTACAAATATTTTGGTAAGTTACATTTTTTAAAATAGCTTTAAACCTATCCACCTATCGGGAATTGATCTATTATTGGAATAGAAAACTTATGCTGACATCTTTGCAATATTTTTTAAAACTTTCTTTTATTTTCAGCAAGATGCTAAATTGGACAAGTCTGTCAAGAGTTCAATTCTAGGATCGGTAATTCGACTCATAGTTGTTTCATCAAAAAAGAGTTTAGAGACAAACAATTCTATGCAACAAGAACTCTGCTTAGAGTGTATTCGTCAATTTGGGCTCACTCAGTCTCCGGATGTCATTCTGCCCAGTATAAAGCTGCTGATCTGTTTCTTGATGTATTCTAATTGTGTGTATGGATCAAAGGCTGCCCTGTACATCAGAGATATATGTGAAGCCCAAAGGACGACACCGAATAAGATATATTTTAGATATAAGAAAGACTTTTGTCGTGTTATGATGGAGCAGGCTGCTCATAACTTCCTTCTCGGGCATGGCTGTTCATCTTCTATTCAAAAGGTGAGTGAGTTTTCTAGAACCATCCAAATGCGTATTATTCCGTTACCTAATGAAGAGATGTCAACCTTATTGAGTTTATTTGCAGGTGGTAAAAGTGTTTGGCTACGTAGGCTACAGGGACTTTGTGTCCAAGGATGTTCATCATGCATTACCCTATCTCATCCCCATCATGATGAAGACTGACAAACTGAAACCTATCGTTACCGAAATGGCCTCACTGACTCACTGCACTCCCGCTGAGTTCATCAGCAAACGATTTCCTCACATCTATCCGCACATTTACATATACGAATCTGACAACACGGCTGAAAAATGCTTCCAGTACATTCAAGAAATAACTGGGAGTTCTGTAACAGATTTGATAAGGAAACATTTCAGAGTTGCATTAACCGAGTTTCTCTTACAATATTGTTGCGGTCCTGAAAAGGTGTTAAAGGCATGTCGCTGGTTGGCGAGCATCGATCCGGATTACTCTCCAATGCCTTCGGACGTGAATCTACCTTTAACCCAAGTAGCAGATTTCATTCAGCCGAGATTCCTCGGTGTTCTTGCATGTTTTGACACCAAACTCGTCAACAGTAAAGGGGCCATATCCGTCAAACGAAAAGCTTTACAAAGCTTTCCCGACATATTAAACTTAATGGGTGCACGCCACATGACCCCGCTGCGATTTAAAATACTGGCAATACTTAGAAGTGCATTGTCATTGATGGAGGAATTCCCCAAACTAAATGCTCTAGCCTGGAATGCATTTATTCATAACATTGATACTGTTGTCTTAGGACCACTGCTTACTACTATATTTGTATCTCTCGTACCGCTAGTACAGTTCGCTGTGAAAGAAATTAACGAAATATTTGAATACCTTATTGTTGGAAATGAAAATCTTTTATGTTCGCATATCCCGGATTTGTTTTTCTTGAAAGAGGATAACATTAGTCCTAAGGTTAAACAAATTGTAGCAAAGCATGTCGCGAGGATTCAACCACAAAACTTTATAGACAAATTAAAATGGTATCTGAAATACCTCAATCAGGATGCATTGGAGATAAGAGTTCATACTTTGAAGTTTCTCTCCGATCTCATAAAGAGCAGCCAGCCTGAAATAAGTGATGCCATTTTTGGGAGCAAAGACATCAATCCCACCGTTGTGGAATTGATTGATATTCTTATTGCAGGTTTGTTCAATTTTACCAATTTCTTACCTCCCAATGGTTACTCTGAATACACATTTCTTTACTGGCTTATCGTAATTGTTTCTCTGCATCTTTCATTTTTCATTTTTTTTTTCATTTTTTCATCATTTCCAAGCAGGAGTAAAGGTATTGAAATTTAATTTGTCCGTTATTATATTGTATTTGAAAATCAGGAGAACCTATGAAGGAGTCGGGGATGTCTCAGAAAGGCATACTCGGTATGATAATGTTTTAACCTTTTCCCCGCGTTGAACTACTCCGTTTTTTCAATACCCATATGCGGTACATGTATATGTCATATGTCAAATACCTATCCATCCAATTTTATGTCAAATTACAGCATATTATGGCATGATTTATCATACTATATAAACAGATGAGATTATTATCTACAATTTGAAACCAAATCGTCGTCTGTAAACACTCCTAGATGTTTATAAAAACAAAAACATTAAATTCCATACAAAAAACATACCCATGTTATCTTAAAGGCGGCGCCATTTATCCGCATGCTTGTACTCAGGACACTACGTTGATAGACACAAGTGGTACCTCAATCACTTATTATTATTAATTTGTATAAACAAGTTCTACAACTCAACACTTAAAAATAACACGAAACTAATAGATTTTGTCATATAATAAAGTCAAAATCACAGTTTCACAACACAAACAAGCGTTTAGAATACGCGCGATCTCGACAATAAATGTTTTCGACGCTTGTCCAATGTGGTCAATCTGAATCGCATGCGCAAACTGCGATTTACTACTAGTGCCATATGTCGACTAAATTGTGAACTAAGGCACGAGGACACATTCACTTGATTATAGATGTTCCTTACGAAATACAATTTTAGTTTCGAAATATGCCTGAAGATGTCAGCATCGTGATAGTTACACGAATGTCCTAGCAAGCGGGAAAAAAAACTGTGGCATAGGAGCGCTGGGATATCGGCAGCCGAAGTTAGCATAACAAGGGCTGATACGGGCGCGTGTGAGGCATGGCTTTTTGCCGTATCAACTGTTGTTACGATCGCTTGGAAAAAGTTAATATATTTATGAAGGTAGAAATGGGTACCGCCGCCCCGGGAACTTTTTATTGGATAATCAACACCCCTGTCAAAGGTCACCCGAAGTGGTTCACTACGTTTGGTGACTTAAGCAGGGGCGCCCGGGTTCATGTGGCGAGGTTTGTTTGGGTCTGGAGACTGGTTGAGAAATACCTTTTGAACCCTCCAGTCGGACTCTCTCGACCCTCACTTTGTACCGCAGTGGGAGGGATGGATTTATACGTCCGTCATTCCTGGAAACACTGGCTCCCAGATTCCTTCCCACCCCTCATACCTTTATCCTTCCCAGAACTTCATCTCCTTACTTTCCCTAAATAAAGCCTTTTCACAGCACCTCCAAAGATGACGTAGGCCCTGAGGAATTTTTTTTTCCTCAAAAGGGAGAAAATGTAAAAAAAGGGGGGTTTTACATAGTCAAAATTACAGTGTTACAGACGACTGAACTGCCTCGGTAACAATCTTTTGAATTTATTTAGTGATAAATTGAGGATGTCCGGATGTTCGGAGGTTCATTAGTATTCTGGAAAATGAGGAATACATATGGCAGTTAGTCCCAGAATTTCTAAACTGAAAAACATCTTCTACAGTGGCGTAACTATACCATCTGAAGCCCGCGACAAATTCATTGGGTGGGGCCCCCCGCAGTAAAAATCGTCATGTTGTAATTGAATTTTAATAAATCACTTATGAAGTTACCCAACATTATTACTAATACTGTGTGCATTTTTGTTAAATATCTAATAAATTTTATTTTCAAAAGCATGAGAATTACATAATCGTATTTATAATGAAATAACAATTTAATCTTTACAAGATATTTGTTAATAAAATTCTTTTCTCCGAGCTTTCTGTTTCGCAAAAGTATCAATGACGTCATCAAAGTTTAAAGATCGGGCCGTAGAATTTTCAATAGCTAAGTTACGTAGGCTGTCTTGTCTCATTGAGTTTCGTAAATAGGTTTTTATTAATTTTAATTTCGAAAATGATCTTCCATCACTAGCTGTAGTCACAGGAATTGTAACAAGAAAGCTGCACAACCTAAAATGATTCTTTATTATTAACTAGCTGACCCGATGAACTTGGTACCGCCTCAGAATCAATAACTGTTGAATTAAATTAAGTTTTTTTAAAGTTAAAAATTACACAATGAAGCAATTATCGATGCCCAACTGTCCGTGTTTTATTTTTATCAGTATCAGAGATGGCGTTGTGTACGAATTTATATATAGATTTTTTTTCTTACTTTTCCACTTGCGGGAATTTTTGAAAGGAAGCAGGTATGGGTGCCGCCGCCCCGGGAACCATTTATTGGATAACCAACACCTCTGCCATAGGTCACCTCAAGTCGTTCGCTACGTTTGGTGATTTAGCAGGGATGCCCGGGTTCATGGGGTGACTTTTGTGCGAAAAAGGTAAAGGTTTTGTGGAGGTAAAAGGTCAATTCCAGTCAAGGCAATGGCCTTGCACCGCAGTTGGAGGGATGGATTCAATCCCGGATACACTGACCTCCAGATTCCTACCCACCCCTCATGCCGTTTTCCTTCTCAGAACTTCCTATCCTACCCTTCCTTAAAAAGACCCTCCACACAGCATCCCATAAGATGACATAGGTCCTGAGTGGAGCTTACAAAAAAAAATGCGTTTCATTTCAGAGATTTATTATTATTGTATTTTTCCTTTGGAGGGGTGCAGAGACATACGTTCACCGTTTGTCTCATTTTCGACTATTGACGTTTAGTGTGTAAGAAAGAGGGGCAGCATTATATGATTAAGAACAAAGGCAAAACAATCAGCAATTGATATTTGACGTTTTTGAATTTTTGGAAGTCACGCACAGTTAAATATTATACCTATCACAATATATATATATATATTTTTTAATTATTCTTTATTCATTGCTTCAAATTTTATGGTTACATTTATTAGAGGATTTTTCGACCACCAAGCTAGGCTGATTCCCGTGTTATGGTGGTCGATTTCACATATAGTGCAATAACAATCATACGTTCGTGTAATATTTTTAAAGAAAAACACTGTAAAACAAATTCAAACCAAAATGCTTTCTTGTCTTCAACATAAATATGATAACATTCTATCTGATGTAGATATTTTTAATTGTGACGAAATAAATATAAAAACTCTGTCACGAGTGCATTAAAAATGTATTAAATGAGTACAAAACTTCATAAATGTAATGATAACTATACTATATAATGACATATATATTTTACATATATATTTTTACATACATATATATTGCTGCAGTTCTTTCAAAATATGATAATTCGTTCCATACAAAATGTATGAAAAAATTAATTTTCTTCATAATTTTCTTTTTCGTGAATTTTTGCGATGTTTTAATAGTTATTCTGTTATCCGGGGCGGAGACAAATCCAGCAAATCAAAGATCATCAAAATCGGTCCAGCCGATCTCGAGTTATATATAATGTAACTAACCCGACTTTGTTTTATATATTAAGATAAATCAGCAAGTTCTCTAATACACAAAGCCTTTTCTATTTCGTCTCTGAAGGTGGAACGAAAACTGAGAATTTCCCTGGCAAGTGATTCAGATATGTTTTTTTTATGTACCTATATCAACAAATTCTAGAGCTGTTTTTAAGAAATGAATGTTACGCTGAAATTGAAAACAATTTCATTAATTGGAAGGAAACGCATTTCAGTTGATTAATAATAATGTCCAATACTCGATAAAATATGTTCACTTTAAACAAACTTTCCGGATCTTGGAGACGCTCATCTTCGCAAAGTTCGTCAAAATTGCGTTTCACCTTCCTCTGACGAGTTTTAGAAAATTTAGGGTTGATGGACCATTTTTCTACTACACTATTTACTTCCTTTTTTAAATTTTAAAATTCATGTCGATACCTTTCCAACTCTTCCAGACAAATTTTCAAATGTTTTAAGGCATTTGAAAGATCGGTGGCTTTAGGCTGAAGTGCTTTAGAGGCTGTTTCTATAGTTTGTAGAATTTTGCAATGGAAAACCAATAAAATTGTAGTTCTCAATTTTCTTCTTGAGTGAAAAAGGTTCACTTCTTTCATCCGATTTGCAATTTAACAGAATTGTTTTCATTAGCGCCTTTTGGACTTTTACAAACCAAACTTTTAAAGCAAAAATAGCATCATGACGTCCTGCCCATCTAGATGGGCAGGACGCGTGTGTTATCACCATCTTATCCTTCTCCTCAACATTTATTAAGAGATATATTTTTGTCATCTATGGATTTAATAATTTGGTTTTTTTATTTATTTTTTTTATTCCAGTTAAAAGAAAATTACATTTTCACTCATTTAACTAGAAATAATTATACACATTAACCTGTCTGCTTGGTTCAATATATTCGCTCCTCACAATCCGGAAGTCTCTGTTTCGCGCTTAAATTCTGAAACCTTCACTTTAGATCGAGATTGTATAACATCAATGCAAGATAGCTTTCATATTTTTAAAGACAATAAGAGGCATTATTTCGTTCTCTTTCTGGTTAAAAGAAAAAAACATCTGTTTGCATGAGAGGAAGAGAGATATATAACTTTTAAAATATAAGGTCGCTCGGGACATTTTTGGTCTTATGAAAGTATAACGCGATTACGTGTTTTGAGATGTATTTATTCCTCTATCTATCAATACAACTTTAATGGTGATCTAATTTTGCGCATTATCTCAGGCTGTCGCGACAAAGACCTATCCATCAGCGAGTGGAGCGGGCGCTGCCTGGGAGCCCTGGGGGCCCTGGAGCCCTCGCTGCTGCCACGCCACCAAAGCGCTTCACAGGGCCGGGGCACCTTTGCCTTTAGTGTCAGGGACATGGGCTTCATAAGGATGGCGCTCACTGAACTGACAAGGGCATTTCAGTGTGAGAAAGATACTAAGGTCAGTGATTTTTTAATATTATTACTAACTAACTAACCACCACGTCGTTTCCTGCAGGGGCAGGCAGACAAGACGGACTGCCAAACAACTCGGTCCTGGCACACATTCTTTGTCTCACTCACATTCATACACCATTTCATTCATACTCTTCTATTATTCTGACTTTTGATATGGCCCGACTCAAGGATCTGGTTCACTTAATCTAAACATTTGGTTTGAAAAATTAAATACTTATATATTTAAAAAAATTTCATTTACCTTTCAGAATATGGATTCTTATGCTCTGGCAATTCAAGAAATACTAAAAGCGTTCAACATTTCTCCATCAGGTGAAAATAAGGAACTTTGGGACAGTTTTCCAGATGACATGCATCAAATTATGGTTCCTCTACTATCATCAAGGTTTGTATAAGAATGTCTTTGACTTATAAAAATCTTACATAACTTGTGGGAAATAAAACATATTACGTGTGTATGTTTTCAGATACAATTTGGCCTTCCCATTAAATCCAAAGAAACCTAATAGAGTTCACTGCGTGTACGGAACCAACAAAGCTTCCACCTTCAACGAATGGGCCTTCAAGTAAGCTTTGTCTATTTGAATTTTATCACAATAATTTATCTATTTACTAGCTGAAGTCCCCGGCGATGCCTGGGCTTTACACAGAATTTTCGAAATCAAATGTAAACAGTGACCTTCCTCTTGTTTTGAAGGTAACATATGCAAAATTTCATCAACCTCGGCATAAAACTGTAGATTTGCCTACAAATCAAATCCACACCGCCCGCTTTCGTCCACCACATACAGACATTCTCCTTTATATATTATATATTTCAACCAATTTACACAAAACCTTGACAAATTATATACCTATACCTTCCTCATGAATCACCCCTATCTATTGGTGAAAACTGCATGAAAATCCGTTCAGTAGTTTTTGAGTTTATCGCGAAGAGACAGACGGACGCGGCGGAAGACTTTATTTTATAGTACGAGGGCCGTCCGATAAGTACTTAGCCTCACCGCCCGATGGCGCCACTATCGCAAGAGTAATCATGTAATACATTCTCGTAGATGGTTCTACTGAAATTTCGGCCGAATTGGACTCATAGTTTTGTTTGACAACGTGCGGAAGCGGGCGTGTCCGCGGATTTTAGAAAAATGGAAAAAGAGCAATATCGGTCTGCGATTCGATTCTTGTTTTTGGAAGGGAAATCGCTCAGCAAAATCAAAGAGCGCCTTGATGCTGTGTACGGTGACTCTTCTCCTTCAATGGCGACCGTCAAAAATTGGTTTAACGAGTTTCAACGTGGTCGCACATCGGTTTTTAATGAGTCACGCCCAGGTGCCCCGAAAACGGCTACCTTGTAGGATAACACAACAAAAATCCACGTTCTCGTATTAGTAGACCGCCGATTGAAGGTGCGCGAGATAGCTGAGATAGTAGGCATCTCAAAAGACCGCGTGGGTCATATCCTGCATGAAATTTTGGGCATGACCGAAACTGTGAGACCACTTCACAGCAGTGTTTGACGCTGTTTAAGTGCAATCCGAAGGAGTTTCTGCATCGTTTTGTGACCGTCGACAAAACGTGGATCCACTGGTACACACCAGAGACCAAGGAACAGTCGAAACAGTGGACTTCACCCGGCGAACGTGCTCCGAAGAAGGCGAAGATGGTCCTGTCAGCCGGAAAGGTGATGGCCACCTTTTTCTGGAATTCACAAGGTGTGATCTTCATCGACTACCTAGAGAAGGGCAAAACGATCACAGGGCTGTACTATGCTGAATAATTGGGCCATATTTGGCGAAGAAAAAAATGCTCTACCACCATGACAACGCACCGGCTCACACCTCCGCCCTCGCCATGTCGAATTGGGCTATGAACTACTGCCTTATCCACCGTATTCTCCAGATTTGGTCCCGTATGATTTCTATTTGTTTCCAAACTTGAAAAAGTCACTCGCTGGGCAGAAATTTGAGTCGAATGAGGAGGTCACCGCCGTCACGGAGGCCTACTTTACAGACCTCAAGAAAACGTATTTTTCAAACGGGTTAAAGAAATTGGAGCATCGCTGGGTCAAGTGTATCGAGCTAAAAGGAGATTACGTTGAGAAATAAAAAAATAAAATTTTCAAATTATTTAAAAAAATAATTCCAAAATTTTCGTTTTTCTTTTTTAGGCTAAGTACTTATCGGACCACCCTCGCATGTAGAGATTCTGAGGCCCAGTTTTTTTGCAGAAATTCAAATTGTAAAATTGTTATAAAATGACCATTCAGCGCCATTTAGTTTTTTGACATTTGAACGGTGTCCGTTAAACGCCGATTCTAGGTGCTTCTCAGCTTTCTATCAAATTGTTATAAACTGACATGCTTAACCCCTCCGAATTTTCGAGAATATTAGCTTTTGGTGTCTTAAACGAAATGATATTTTACGAAAACTTTGTATTATTACCGCTTCACAATTAAAGCTCTATAAATGAAACATTTCTGAATGTAGCCGAATAGTAAAAACTGTTTTAGACAGGTTACAAAATAAGCTTTCGAATTATTATATTACAAATAAATATTAACATTTGTAAATATTAAAATTTAGAATGCAAACATTAAAAAAACGTGAAAATGACTCACGTGATGTTTTTATGTGAAAATGGTACTAAAATCACAGATTATGTAAACACCAATACTTATTCTATTGTATAAATGTGTAATAAACACTTTTGTCACCTCACTTTTTTATCATTTCATATAAAAATATTTATTAGAAATTAACAATGTCGGGCGCCCGTATGAAATTTGGCGGAATAAATTATGTGTCAGACTGCGCGTCTGACAGAATGTTCTTTTTATGTATTTCTATGGACAACTTGAATAGAGATGTGCAGTATGATTCACTATCGACCTTTCACTTTTTATTTTACGGATGTAACTAAAACAATAACGGAATTATAACGGTTTCTTTGGAGACTCACGTGCTGACGTGTAAACACGCTTATTGTACTTGACTGCTGTCGTATTTTTAACGCATATATCTGCTTACGTTGGGGAGGGGTTAACAACATGAATGTTATCCTCTTTTGCTCATAAAGATATTAGTAATACAATAAGGAACTCCAGTGAAAAATATTATGGCTTTACAATAATATGTTCATATAGACCAATAAACGCTGATTCTGAATATATATGTTTTATTTCATAATATTAAACGTAGAGTTCTTAAAAAATTATTAAAAAGTGCATTTTTAAACCTCTCGTCAAAACACACTGTAAAGTTGGTATTACTCAATGGTTAGTGCTGACGTTACGCGTCACCAGTCATTGTATTGAAATCTTTGATTATGTAGGTATGACATAAGCCATCATTTCATGTTATTCGTTATTTCATACGGTTTATAGAGAAACAATATTTAAGCCTAAATAATTCAGTATCAAAAATACAGCTCTATTAGTTTATCTTTAAAATATTGAAAAACTACTGCACAAAAAAATAGTAATACTGCTTCTAGGGAGAATGCTTCGAATAACGCTATTCAAAATGGCGGCACTTGATCAGCTGATTGCCAATCCTATAGTAATTTTTCAGGAGTGATGACGTCACACGATTCACCGTACATACGGTGGTCTTAGGGGGATCTTTTTGAAAAATTAAAACTTTGACAATTATTTTAACTATTAAAACTAACTCTAAAAATAAAAATGCAGTTATATAAGTTAGAAGGTCATTATTCATTAAAATTTTTTTTTTTAAATTGGACTGGTGTTCTCTATTGCAACATAATTAAAGAGCTAAATAATAGTATTATTTTTAAATATTTATGACTGTCATTTTTGAAAACATTTAGTTGGGCAAGTCAACTAATTCCACTGATCGATGTTCGGCCTACCCAAGATGTTCTGCGGATGGTGCAGCCAAGTCTGAAGAGGGATGTCCGTACCCTTGTGCTTTTCCTACCCTACATCCTGCTGCATACAATCATATCAAATGATGAAAACAATTTTCTGATGGAGGAGATGTTGGCTGTCATTGGTGAGAATTAAAGTATTGTAATATCGACGCTGGAACGGATAAATGGTTAAAGCGCCATGCAGCTGGAAAGGAAGAGTGGCTGAAGCGTCGTAAAGCTGTATGGAGCTTAAACCATTTTCCATTTTCAGGTGGATAGCACTTTAGCCATTTAACCTTTCCAGCATCGATATCATTATTTTGTGAAAGCAATTTTTTAAAATTTTATTTATGTGTTTTACATGAATTAATTATTTTGTAATTTATTATATTATTAGGTCCGGAATCCTTTAACAATGAGGCAGTGCATGTTGCAGATATTCCCAAATATCGAACATCCATGATGTTAAATCTAACGCCAGCCATCACCCCATTAATTCTAGAGGAGGGCACCCAAGTAAGTAATTTGTTTTACTTACAAATAGGGTAAAAATTATCGTAGTTGTTGCATCCGAAACTGCTTACGAATTACAGCTTCAGATGTACTTGAAAATGGACTGTAAATAATAAGAATGAAACTAAACCAAATGGTGTTTACTGGAGTTGAGTGATAATATGTGTAGGAAAAACTAGGGAAGCAAGGAAGAAGCAGCTTGATCAAAAAGTTTTAGGACCGGCCACCGTGTGTCTCTGTCGGTCACCCGATTGGAATTCTTTTTTATTTGGTAGGTGTTTTCGATTTTTTACATGTCTGAAAATGGCGTCAAGTTTGTACCACAATAACGCATTGTCGCACAATGTTTTTGACCAAAAACAGCCTTCGAATTCACCTAATCTGGCTCCCTGCAACTTTTTCCTGTTCAACCGACTTAAAAAACCGCTTCGCGCAGTGCGTTACAGCAACCGAGAGAATGTCATGAAAAAATCGAACACGGCTCTGATGGACATTCGGAAAGTTGAGTACCAGCGGTATTTCGAGGTATAGACCAAGCGCTGGCATAAGTGCTTTGCAATTGACGGGGAATACTATGAAGGGAACCATATCGATTTTGATGAATATACTCGAATATACTTGTAATACGTCCCAAATCTTCTTCTGTTTTTTCAGAAAACAAATGTACTCAAATTTGGTATTTTTCTCTTGTCACTGTTCCAAATTTAAAACGCTTTCCCAGCAAGGTGATGTAGTTAGGGAAAGGTAGGCACTGAGTAAAAAACCATACAATAGTTCTTAAAATAATAAAGTAAATTTTTATTTTCCTCGATTATACAGTTTGTCAAATAAGAGTAGAAAATATATGAGGGCGCCACTGTTGATCAAATGGCAATACTAAACACATAACTCATGGTGTTAAAGTAAAGCTGTGTAACCTACATTTTTATAAAAAATTAAAAAGTCATAATAGTGGAAAAAATATTTTTTCATTGCAGTATAGATACTCGCCGATCTCAAAATTAGAACTGCATATAGGTATATTAGTATTATACCTTTGAAATTTTGTGTTAACATAATGAAGAATAACTATAATGTAATAAAATATAAAGCACAGTTTAGAAATTGCTCATATTTATTTAATACTAGATAAAGTACCTAGCGCTGCCTGGGCTTTAGATCATGTCTCTAATTTTAGATCTGAATATATTTAACTCATTCAGATCTAAAAGTAGTATAACTAAACTCACTGTTAGTGATTCTTCCTTTCTATCTATTGTTAAATTCAAATTTATGTTAAATTAAATTAAAGCAAATCGCTTTATAAATCACCTTTTAATCAAATTTATGTCATGAAGAAAAAATGTTTTTTTTTTAAATGTGGTTTACTGTGTTCTATACATTCAGTGTCATTGCACTTCAAAAAAATATTTGACAGTTAAATTGGTGTTGTCAGTCTACAAATTTAGTAGTTCCAGTTTTTTATATTTTCTACTCTTTTTTGACAGACAGTTGTGTATTGGTAGGCATCCTAATATTGATGGTACCTGCCCAACCAGTTGTGTTGGTACTGTGTTCTATTTTTAAAACTTAATGGTGCGTTTCCATGCTTGCCAAGGCTCGGCAAGCCTCCACAAGCTCCAAGCGTCCACAAATCTCGCTTGGCATTTGGAAGTCGTTTACATGCTTGTGAATGCGTCAGTGTGCTACCTACTCCCGAGCATGGCGGACGCCGAACTTGTGTCGGCTATTGCGTTTGGTTTATCATACTTTTATTTGGAATACAAGCAAAGTGTAACAAAAACAAGGAAAGCTCGACGACCCCGAAGATGGTGGATGATACAGATTCTGTGTGTCCTCCCTCCTACAGTATGGATCCATTTCTATTTGGAAGGCGGGTATGGGTACCGCCGCTCTGGGAACATTTATTGGATAACCAACACCTCTTCCATAGGTCACCTTAAGTGGTTCGCTACGTTTGGTGACTTGGCAGAGGTGCCCGGGTTCATGGGGTGAGGTTTGTCCGGGTCTTGGTGGCGGATGAGTATGCCCATCAGCTGCATGGCATCGGGAGGGAATGGTTGAAGGAGTCCCTTTGACCCCCAGATTCCTACCCACCCCTAATACCCCTTTCCTTCTCACAACATCCTCTCCTCTCTTTCCTAAAAAGACCCTCCACACGGCATCCCTAAAGATGACATAATCCATGAGAGGAATTATTTTCTTCAGGGCCCCCTGTGTGGAGCTAATGTTCAAAAGAAAATCTGAAAAATGTGTGGAGTTAATGCAAAAAGAAAAAAAGGGCGATTCTGAGAGTATGACATATATATCGCCAGTGTGGCAATATATATGTCGTAAACTTTCTTCGTTCAACCAGCTATTCATTTTTAAAAAAGAACTAAACGCCCACAAACGATAGCAAAAATGGCGTGCATTCGCCGCCAGTTCGAAAGTTCTACTGAGCGTTTGCCGAAGCTTGCCGCTGGATCCGACCCCGACTGGATCGGCGGCAAGCTCTCGCAAGCTCTTGCAAGCCTACGCAAGCCAAGCCAAACGACCTGTTTACACGTTGGTGCTTGTGGACGCTTGCCAAGACTTGGCAAGCATGGAAACGCACCATAAGAAGCTTAGATAAAAGAGGGAGAGGAATATTTCTCTTGTTTTAGTGCTGTTTCAGATAGGGCGGTTGAACTGCACCAATTTAACCAAAGACGTTATAATTTTAACCCCTCAGTTGCCGAGATTCTCGAGATGTATGAATAGCTATTAAGCATTCAGTCGCTGCACGGTTCTTGAGCGTTCTCAACTTCTATTTTTAAACTATACTCGAGGAGATGCAGCAAAACCGCGCTGTTTCCACCGAGGTGTGTAAGCTCACCAAACCGCTCGTTTCCAAAACTGAGCAGTTCAACCGCCCTGTGTGAATAAACTCTTACAGATGTTGTTATGTATTAATTGTTTTAAAATATTTTTTAAATGTGACAAAATCAGACTGATATAAGGTTTTTGTTTTTATGAATTACAATGTGCAAAATATCAAGAATTCTTTGAAAGTACAACTAAATGGAATTTTTTGTTTAATAGCTAAAATGTAGAAAGATGGTGTATGTTCTTCTGGATTTCTTCAATCGCTGGCTGCTCGAGTGGACACATTCTAAGAAAAATGTCTTCACAGATAAAAACTATGTGTAAGTATTTATTTTATGATCAACAATAAACAGAAGCAACTGTATAATGAAATGTATCAATGAATAATCACAATTGAAATAATATTAGTTATAAAAATGCATGAGAAAAACAGTTATTGCTTCATCTGGAATTTGATTCCTGGTCCTTCCGCTAACTAGGTACTAGGCAACTGATTTAAAACACTAAACTATCGAGATAACTTATAGACCCACTATGATTAACCTATTTATAGATTCACCTATTCTTATTATTTGTTATCATGGTAGTTTGTCTTCAAGTTCTTCAATTCCTCAAGTTTCTTAACCATGACATGATGACATTTTCCATCTTGATTTTATGTTTTCTGTCTATCAATTGAATTAGTGCGCCCATGTATTATGATGATAAAATCATTATTTTAGCAAAATATTAATTTACTAATTAACTTTTTTCCAGCAAAATCAAGAAGTTTCTGGAAGGGTTTTGCAAGCTGACGATAGCCAAAGGCAACTTCCTGTGTGGGGAGCTGGAGAGGGCCCTGCAGTACCTGGAGATGTACGTAGCAGAGTCCCCCTCCAGACTCCAGGAACAGCTTGGATTCCTGGCCGAGATATATGTGGTGCTGGATGAACCCGATTGTGTTGCAGGTACACTTTTTTACATATACAAGTCTATTCCTCATTCTTGCTTTTCCAGATTCTTGAATATGTTGTTGTGAAAATTCTTCTATTTAAAGCTCTGGATAAACCTAACTCTGATTTGGATTCCTTGACATATTGGCATAGTGGGTAATGATATTGCGGATACCTTGGCAAAAAAAGGAGTGTCCCAACTCTACTGTTACCCTCGTAAACCATATTCCCCTATCTGATATTTTTTCCATCATCAAAGGTAGATCCCGCAATGTTTGGGCAGAGTATTGGAACATTGTTAGTCAATCCAAGGGAGCCTGCTACGCCTTAATACAAAGGACTATTCCATCAAAACCGTGGATTCAAAAATTAATCATTTTTCCAAAAAAATAAATTTCCTCGCTGACATTGTTCCATTCCTTATTATTATTATTATTCCATACCTGACTTGATTGTACATTCTAGATGTGGGAACTTTATATCACATATTTTTTGGTTATTCTTCTCTAAATAAATATCCTCTCTTCTATCAAGCATTATCTACAATTGCCTCCCCTCCATTCAACATCTCATCTCTTCTAAGTCTGAACTCGACTCCAATCTTCCATATAATTCTGAAATTTGCAGATTTAAATAAAAGTAATATATAAATTCACAACTCCTTTCTCTGTAATTTTAAATGATGCCCTAGAACACCCTTGAAGGGTGAAAGCCAGAAATAATTGAGAAAAAAAAACAGCCATACCAGCAAGAAATATTATAATTTTAAACTGACAAACCATTGAACAGTACAGAATTCCTACTCTAATTCTACTAAAATAATTTTTGCTGTGTTTCCGCTTTGCAATAATATCCAAATAAATGGAATATTTCTGAATATATCCTAAAACTAAAAACTATTTTTGAAAGGTGATTAAATACGTTTTCAAATTTTATGATTCGAAATAAACATATAATTTTTTAAACATTAAAGTTTCGAATGCAAACATAAAAAAGTTTTAAAAATGGTTCATCTTACATTTTTTCTAACTAAAATAAATTACTGATAATATAAAGTAATAAAAACACATATTATATTAGACAAATGTTTTATAAACGTTATCATCACATCACTTTTTTGTCATTTCATGTTAAAATAAATTAATAAAAAAATTTCAAAGTTTGAAACCTTGTTGTCATAAGGGTGTACATTTAAATTATTATGTGGTTAACTTTTAGATTTGAGTATAAAGCGTGGTATCTTCTCTTTCTAACACCATTTAGATCATATTTCTCATCATGATAGTAAGGGAAACAGCGATTTCTATGAGACCTATATGAGTTTTTTTTTTTTTTTACATTAGGTCCACACAGGAGGCCCTGAGGAAAATTGTTTGATTTCTCTCAGGGCCTATGTCATCTTTGGGGATTTTTAGGGAAGGAGATGAGAGTTCTGGGAAAGAAAAGGGTTTAAGGGGTGGGTAGGAATCTGGGGTTGAGTGTGTCCTGGTCATCTATATATTTTATTTTTTTTTACAGTTTTTTAGAGAAAATGTGTCCTTACTGGGGTACCCCGTTCTAAGGACACATTGTACAATTTTTATTATTTGAATTATAAGTAAATACCTAATATATGTTAGAATATTACCAAGGAAAATTGTGAACTTAGATCTAAAAGAAAGTACAAAACAAGCATTATTCTTTGTTAGGTTGCAAAATTGAATCTATTTTCTTCCTTCCCATGTCCATAATCCATATTTTTATGCTCCTTTTGAAGGCAGTTATTTTTTTATGGTTTTCATTGCAAGAGGGAGTAAATTAAATAATTTTATAGAGAAGTATTCCTTATTTCTTTGTCCAAAAGTCGTTTTAGTTGTAGGTTGGTAGAATGTATGTTGTAATGTAGATCTTGTGAATCGGCCCGAGTTTGTCTGTAAAGTTATCCTGATTTTTGAATGCGTACATTAGAATATCTTTTGTATATAATTGTTTCAGTGACATTAAATTCAGCGCCTTAAAAACATAGTCTGTAGGGGTTCTGATGGGTACTCTAAGTATAATTTTCAGAATTGCCCTTTGTGCTATGAGGACTGGTTTTATAGTGGAATCGCATGAGCTTCCCCATCCGATAAGACCATATTGTAGTTGAGATTGGCCTAGGGCATAATAGATTTTAATTAGCTGTTCTTTATCTAAAATGTTTCTTTTTCCACTTGGGAGTTCCAATTTAAGTTTTGATCAATTATTATTCCAAGGTATTTTATTGTTTGTATTTCATTCAATTTTGGACAGTTGCAAGGAGTTTCTCGGTTCACGTTTATACAGTCTTTATGAATTTTTATGTTTAGGTTTGTATTGAGTTTATCCGTCTGTTTGTTGTGGATTTTGAATTTAATATATTTAGTTTTTGTATCATTTAGTGTTAGTGAATTTGAATCAAGCCATTGTTTTACCCGATTCATCCGTTTTTCAGGTTTTTCAAATACGGTCTCCCATGACTTTCCATGGAATAGAAGGACTGTGTCATCTGCAAAACTAATGACTGAGCCGTGACAGTTTAGTTCACATAAATCATTTATATATATCAGGAATAAAATCGGGCCTAAGACACTGCCTTGCGGGACTCCATATTGGATTTGTATTGGTTGACTTGATTCATTTTGAATCCTGACTAACTGTAACCTTTCTGACATGTAGCTTTTAATGAGGTTTAGTTCACGTCCTGAGATTCCAATCTTTTTGAGTTTTTCTAAAAGATATGTGTGATCAATTGTATCGAAGGCTTTACTTAGATCTAAAAATATTCCGATACACTTATTTCCGTTATCGAGACTATGTTTTATACTTTTTACAATAGAGGCGATGGCATCGGAGGTTCCTATATTTTTTCTAAATCCGTATTGATTTTCAGATAGTATGAGGATTGTTTCAAGATATTGAGTGAGCTGCTTCTTTATAACTTTCTCTACTATTTTTGAAAGATTATTCAATATTGTTATCGGTCTATAGTTATTTATGTCCGCTTTATTGCCAGTTTTAAAGATTGGTATAACAAAACCCATTTTAAGCGTTGCGGGAAAGATACCCTCCATGATACATCTGTTCACAAGGTGGAGGAGTGGTTGAATTATTTCATCTCTAGTTGATTTAATTATTCTCATTGAGATGCCATCTGATCCTGAAGTTAGTGTTGGTTTCATTGAATCTATAATGCTTTTAATGTCATCTGCTGTAACTGTATTTAATTTAACCTTTTAACCGCTAAAAAAAATATACCTAAGCAGTCGCCCCCACGCGGCACTTTCTTTTTCGAATGTCATTTTTACATAGACCCTTTTAGAAAACAAAATCATTGTCTGGATTAATCCTAAAAACATTAATAAATCTTGATAACATCATCCTCCAATATCGAAGTATCAATAAACATTCATTTGAGATCAACTGAAATGAAGATAACATTATAATTGCGTTAATATAAACACACCGTGAATATCAACAAACAAAGCAATCTCTAACATGGCCGCTAGCGACGTATGACGTAACATATAGATACCTACTTGCTCGTGTAGTGAAATACGAGACACGTCAAGAAGGGCCACTGCGCCGATGCTCTATTTTTATTAATTGTTTTTGTGTTTAATTCGTAGAACTCCATTTAATTTTTTCTTTTTTTAAATTTAATTAAAATTTAATTTGATAATGTTATAATGTTTGCAAAACCATTTTCAAACTGTAAACTGAAACAGCTGTAACAAAAATACACACTAAAATACTTGCAGAGCTTGATAATAACATTAACATCTTTAATTTTATCGAATTTTAAAAGATGTTTTAGTTTATAGATACTTCTATAGTTAAAATTTTATTGATATTTATGTTGTGAAATTATTTTATATTGTTTTCACTGATAAATTTGCATTAATAAGATCGACATTTTACGGCAGTAAATCGCCGTAAGGGGTCGTCCATTAATCATGTGATGTTTTTTTAGCAACTTTTTAACCCCCCCCCCACCCTGGTGATATGTAGTGAGGTTTTAGACTAACCCCCCCCCCCCCCAAAATCACGTGTATTTTGAAATTTTCAGAATATTATCACGAAAAATAAATACACGTGATATCTCATTTTACCTCCCCCCCCCCCCCGTCGTGATTTTTTCCGAACCCCCCCCACCCCCCTTTGGAGCCTCACATGATTAATGGACGACCCCTAAAACGTTGATTTATGCGGTTGATATTGACCTAATTCGTATTATTATTTTATAAATCTAAATTGGTTTACACCGGAATGCCGTATTTTTACGAATTTACTTCGATTATATGGTTTTAAAGAGCCGGCTGCGGCGGAAATCGGCCGCAAATTTCTATTTTCGAGGAAATTTACCGTATTTTTACAAATTTACTCGAAATATCTGAATTCACGAACCGGCCTCTGTGGAAACGGCCACAAATGTTTGATTTAAACAGAAATGGTGGGTATTTTTACGAATACTATGAACATCTGAATTAGAATGGACGCCTGCAACGGAAATCTGCCGCGAAATTTCGATTTACGCAGAAATATCGTATTTTCTGTGAATCAAACGGGTATCTAAATTTAGAGGGCCAGCCACGACGTGATTCGGCTGCGAAATTTCGATTTACGCAGAAATATTTTGTATTTTTACGAATTTACTTCTAATTCCCGAATTAGAATGGCCGCCTGCAAAGGAAATCCGGTGCGATATTTCGATTTTCGCGGAAATATGGTATTTTTGTGAATTTATTTCAAATAGGTATCTAAATTTGGTGGGGCGGCCGAGATGGGATTCGGTTGCGAAATTTCGATTTACGTGGAAATGTATAGTATTTTTACAAATTTACTACGAATATCTAAATTTTAAGAACCGGTCACGGCGGCAATCAACCGCAAAAATTTGGTTTTCGCAAAAAATATTCGGTATTTTTGCGAATTTATTACGAATAGGTTTCTGAATTTAGAGGGCCGGCTGGGTTGAGATGGCAAAGTCAAAGGTTCAGCAGAAGTTGTTGGCTGAACTGACAGAATTGAGACATAACTTTCATAACGCCCAACAAAAACAATATCTGTATCGTCATCAGTCATCACTTACTTCAAAAACACTTTCCGAATCTAACATTGCTTCAATATCAATTTCAGATAAGCCACGTGTCGACAATTTGAGTGTTGTTAAAAAAAAAGTTTTAAAATTCATACGTAAACACACAAAACAAGATGTTTTTAAAATTAAATTAGTCAATTTTTTAAATAATACAACAATTAAATAATTATGTACACAAAAATAAAGTAGATTTCAAAGTGGATATCGACGCACAAGTATTATTACTAATACGGGACGGGGTCCGCTCGAAAGAGACAATCAGATTCGCGCGCATTTTCAAAACTGTGACTGGCGGCTGGGGCCGCGCTCTCGGTTTTATTCATTTACCAAGATAAACAATGAAGTAATTGATAAACATTCTCAGAGAGGTCGCACCACAAATGAATATTCTTATTTTTAATATAAATTTCGATCGTATACGGCATACATGTGCTTAGAAAACGAAGTCGAAACTTGAAAATGACTTAAGTCAGCCGCCGCGGTGTGAGCCACTTGATGAAATGACTTAGGTCAGCCGCCGCGGTGAAAAGATTAAAGGTGATATTATTAGTAAGTGTGTTGTTAATCTCATTATCAGTATAAGGAGGTTTAATTATTTTTTTAGCTAAATTAGAACCCACCTTGAAGAAATATTCATTCACAAATTGAACTATTTCCTTTGGATTTTCTTTCATATTTAATTTTTGATTTGGTGTATCAAGTTCGGTAATATCACTACTTTTATTGATGTTAGTGTATGTCATCTCCTTAATAATTTTCCAGACAAGTTTAGGGTCATTATTACAGTTTTGAATCTGGCATTTGTAATAGTTACCTCAGGCAAATTTTATAAGTTTGGAACACATGTTTCTATAATGTTTGTAAAGATTTAGAAACGAAAGATCAAGTGGATTTTTTTTAGTTTTTAAGTGTAATTTGTCTCTAACTCTTATACTTTTTAGAAGTCCTTGAGTAATCCAAGACCTAGACAAACCTCACCCCATGAACCGGGGCACCCCTGCCAAATCACCAAACGTAGCGAACCACTTGGGGTGACCTATGGCAGAGGTGTTAGTTATCCAATAAAGGTTCCCGGAATGGCGGTACCCATTCCCGCATCCCAAATTGTTATTTCCAGAAGCGCCCAAATTAGCCTGAGGGGTTAACACCTGTTGTTTTATAACCGTCATATTGTCTTCCGCAGGTATAATGAGAATGAAACAGAGCGAGCCTTCCTTGTCAGAACTGATCCTGGCTCACAAGGTGACCGGTCAGTTACAGGATGCAGCCACCTGCTATGAAAAGTGTGCCCAGCAGGGAGACATAGATGATGAGAGACTGCAGGTACAACTACCTACATATATTTACATACCTTCCTTGTCAGAACTGATCCTGACTCACAAGGTGACTGGTCAGTTACAGGATGCAGCCACCTGCTATGAAAAGTGTGCCCAGCAGGGAGACATAGATGATGAGAGACTACAGGTATAACTATCTACATATATTTACATACCTTCCTTGTCAGAACTGATCCTGACTCACAAGGTGATTGATCAGTTACAGGGTGCAGCCACATGCTATGAAAAGTGTGCCCAGCAGGGAGACATAGATGGTGAGAGACTGCAGGTACAACTATCTACATATATTTACATACCTTCCTTGTCAGAACTGATCCTGACTCACAAAGTGACTGGTCAGTTACAGGTTGCAGCCACCTGCTATGAAAAGTGTGCCCAGCAGGGAGACATAGATGGTGAGAGACCACAGGTACAACTGTCTACATATATTTACATACCTTCCTTGTCAGAACTGATCCTGACTCACAAGGTGATTGATCAGTTACAGGGTGCAGCCACATGCTATCAAAAGTGTGCCCAGCAGGGAGACATAGATGGTGAGAGACTACAGGTACAACTGTCTACATATATTTATATACCTTCCTTGTCAGAACTGATCCTGACTCACAAGGTGACTGGGCAGTTACAGGATGCAGCCACCTGCTATGAAAAGTGTGCCCTGGCAGGGAGACATAGATGATGAGAGACTACAGGTACATCTATCTACATATATTTACATACCTTCCTTGTCAGAACTGATCCTGACTCACAAGGTGATTGATCAGTTACAGGATGCAGCCACCTGCTATGAAAAGTGTGCCCAGCAGGGAGACGTAGATGATGAGAGACTACATGAGAGATACACTACGATGAGAGGTACAACTATCTATACAGGGTGTCCAGGGGTAAAGTGCATTGACTTCGGGAGGTGATCCTACATGATAGTACATGTAAAAAAGATAAATAACTTTTTTCGAAATTCCAACTTTTAGGGGTAGTTTTCTGGTAAAAAGATAAAATTAGACCGGCGTGTGCGGGCTGCATTATTATTTTACACTGTTGCCGAATCCCCGCTCCAAGCGCTCAGTGTCAGTGTTGAATTCGAATATATATAAATTATGAGGTTTTATCGAATAAAGAATCCAATATTTTTCGATTATTCCATTAACAATATGTCGTTAGTGTCTGTCTCGGAAATCAATGACTTAGGTATTTGGTTTGACACGAAACTCAACTTTATCAAGCATATAGAAATAATAACCAATAAAGCTTTGAAAATGTTGGGATTTATTTTAAGGGTATCTAGTGATTTCAACAATGTCAATACTGTAAAAACATTATATATATCACTCGTAAGGAGTCATTTAGAATACAATTCCACGGTTTGGTCCCCAAATTATGAGGTTCATTCACATGCGATTGAAAGAATCCAAAATAAATTTTTAAGATATGTGAATTTTAAAATGGGCATTCCTAGTGAATGCCTAAATTACGATAACGTACTTTGTTCATTAAATTTAATAAAATTATCTGATCGTAGAATCATTTCCGATTTAACCTGTTTGTATAAAATCATAAATTCAATGTTTGATACCCCTGATTTATTATATGTAATTTCTTTTCATACTCCAGGCAGGTCAGTCACAAGACAGTACCTACCATATTATTGTAGCAATTCTAAGTCAACAAGCCAATATTATACTCCTATGCGACGGATTCAACAGCTTGGAAACAAATACATACTCAGAAGTTGTTGATATATTTAGTACATCAATTTTATTATATAAGCATACCTTATTGAAGTTTTTTTCATCAAATAGGGGAATATTTTGATAAAGCTATTAAAATTGACTAACACATTGACAGTATTTTGTTGGCTGAAAGAAAAAAAACTATTTCGGATTTTTTGTATTTTGTACCTACATCCTGTGTGCTTCAAATTCAATACCTAATATTTTTACTTTGTATTTATTTTTGTGCAAGTGTTTTAAACAGTAGTTTCCTGCACTATTTACTAGTATAATTTCGTTAATATTGTTATATATATGTATGTAAAAGCCTAAATAGGCGTAAATAAATAAATAAATACATAAATAACAATTTTATTCGCGTAATAGTGTTTCACTTTAAAAACTTTATTGTTGTTAGTCAAAACTTGTTGATTTAATGTGTCTTTATCTATGTGTATTTATTAAGACTGTCTTAAAGGAACAACTTCATTCAGTTGTAGACATGCCTAACCTGCCTAGCTGTAAAAATGGTGTTTATTTGTGCTTAATTTTATTGTTGAATTATTGTGCCAATACCGCGTAATTTTGTTATTGAATTATTAGGTCAATGCCTTACTTTACCAACAAAGAACGGGCAGACATTCATTAATGAAATGCGCCACAACGTACAAATTGATAATAATATTACTTTACGTTTACATGCTTGCTTGACATCTGTGTCTGACATCTGTGTATGTGAAATTTCAAACAAAGCTACCGTTGTAATTCAGTTTTGAATTCAAGAATTCGTCAAAGGATGGCACCACTTCCGTTGCAGGTCGCATGAGAATGTGCCCCCCCTAGGTATAAGTACTATGATTTTGTAAATTTGAGTATCTCTCCCGATATGAAAAGATTGACGATAATACTTAGTTGTGAATGATAGAATCACGAGGCTATATATTACATATGACTTCATTGCCCGATTACTTTTTCCCGGTGACTAGCTATCACTGGATCACAGTGGATCCGAGGAACAGGCTATTTTTGGAACCAGTTCCTATCGGAATTATAAAATGGTCACCGACACTCTAACTGGGCGTAGCCGAAACAAAAGCCACCTGCAGGGCCTAGCAGCAACAACCTGCGGAGCGGGTTTTTAACTGCTAGTGTTGTTTAATTCACTATCAGCCTTACTAAAAAAAAAATTTTCACGGCAGATAACCTGTGTTATTGCAATAACGTAAATAAACCCCGTGTATACTAAAACACGTTTTATTACCAATAACCTTTCTTACGTGATCACGCTGTTAAAATGCATTGAAGATCTAACAACGTTGTATATATGGTTTTAATTTACTAGGAAACAATGTTGTTTTAATTTTTCTCCGCAAGGGGCATTATTGGCGCACCTATGCATTAGTTCTTAACGGCCCGCGACAGCCCGCGATGACAAAACAGCTCGGTGTATTTATGGCGGGATATTGAAAATTTTGTTAGTACCTAAATGTTGTGATTTTACTTAATAATTTCTATTGTAGTGACGAATTTACTCTTCTGTTCACATAATTGATATATTTACCATGTTATTTGTGTGGTTTACATCAGTTTAATCAAGTTATTGTACAAATGCCGTACTTTAAAAGTTGAACTGTCAGAATATTGTTTTATAGGTTACTTAAAAGATAAAATTTACATTTTAAGATATTTACTTTAACAGAATTTCTTAAAAGTGATAATTTTTTATAATATTAATATCTAATACATGTGTTCGTAAACGTATCAATAAAATTTACGTCTTTAGAGATGCAAGAAATCTGTTTTAAATTTCGGTATTATTTCTAAGTTATTTTTTTGGCAATAAAAAAAACTTTGAAATTTTTTATTTTTTTATTGTACGCACGACGAAAAAGTGAGGTGATAGTTTCCTTCCAAATTTATTACATAAAAGGACCGTGTTTTTTAAATTTTGATTTTTTTTTAATTTCTCTACATTTTAGTCAAAAAAAAATTGGTAAGAAATTTTTTTCCATTTATTTCCGAGTTTGAATCTTAAAATATGTCAGTTTTTGAAAACTAAACTGTATTTCAAATACACAAATCTAAAAGGTAATTTTATCTAGTTTTCATACATGGTATTTGTTTTTACGACACCTTCAAAAATAAGAAATATATAGAACATTCAAAATACTTTGGAAAAATTCCAAATTTCGTTCGAACATCAATCGTTAAAACAGAGATAAACTACCCCCTCAGGCCGTGTAAACCATGTGTATTTCTTTCAATGAATAAATTTTTAATTAGTAATTTTTTCACATCCGCGGCCGTTCGTCAATTGAATAAAATTTTCACTGGGTTTTTTAGTAAGGCTGTACACGTTTTACTGCATTGTAATTGATTTGGTATAGTTTATGAGTAATCTGAGTATTGTACCAAATAGAGGGTACACTTTTACATATAACTGCATACTCGGCTCAAATTTTGATTTTTCAGAGATGTCTGACTACTCAACTAGACGATTGACATTGATATAAGTATTCTGTGCGTGCATACGTCTTTATCTCATATCATGTCCTTCCCATTGTGGTCGGTGACTTATCGCCTCGACGCAACGCCACCAACGGTCCCTGTACTGTGCTACTTCGGTGACTTCCGTCTATAGTAGGCCCAGCCTTTCCCTGCGCAGTTTTTGTATCACACATCTCTATAATATACTTACTTTATAATCTATCCTCAGGGTATGGTGGAAGTGTACCTAGGGCTCGACCAGCCCTACACTGCCTTGCGCCTGCTGCAGGGGGCCCATGGCAACACCTCGGGAGAGAGGGCGCTCGCTGCTGAACCTTTCTGGAGGCTTGCCATGTTCGATGACCTGGAGAAACTTTTGGAACAACCCAATGTAAGCATACCAATACCTACATAATATAAGAACAATCTCAAACTAGACCAAAATTTGATACAAACCAAAAATTACATCTCAACAGCTTGGGTCATTCGATTTGAGGTGGTTGATAGCCCAGCAAAATTACATCTCAACAGCTTGGGTCATTCGATTTGAGGTGGTTGATAGCCCAGCAAAATTACATCTCAACAGCTTGGGTCATTCGATTTGAGGTGGTTGATAGCCCAGCAAAATTACATCTCAACAGCTTGGGTCTTTCGATTTGAGGTGGTTGATAGCCCAGCAAAATTACATCTCAACAGCTTGGGTCATTCGATTTGAGGTGGTTGATAGCCCAGCAAAATTACATCTCAACAGCTTGGGTCATTCGATTTGAGGTGGTTGATAGCCCAGCAAAATTACATCTCAACAGCTTGGGTCTTTCGATTTGAGGTGGTTGATAGCCCAGCAAAATTACATCTCAACAGCTTGGGTCATTCGATTTGAGGTGGTTGATAGCCCAGCAAAATTAAACTCTTAAGGTTGAAAATTTTGGGGACTTATTTTTTTATTCCTGTAGGTACCTAATTTTATTTTTTTAATTATTTTTATTCCTTGGGCAAGATGAGTTACATATCTCATTTTAGGAAGGGAGGAACTTATAATACATAAGTGAGAGGAAATGGGTACAATTTTGCATTGATATTTTGATATCAAAAATATAAGTTTCACATACAGCAGCGGTTTTCAAACTAGTCCTGGGTAAATCGTGAAAGACCTGAGCGTCGAAACCCGCTCACAAGCCACCAAAGAGCGAGCGGGTTATTTATTCGTCAGCACCCGGGTCTCACGATCCGCGCCTCGCGAACAACAAGACAAGAACAACGCGCGCACTCCCGCGACCCGTGAACCGCGACACACTCCGGCGACCCGCGATCTACGACACATTCCTGCACCCCGTGACTCACGGACCGATCGCCGGGTGCGGGTGGGGCGAGACGTGTCATCTCCCAGAACCCGCAAACTGCAACACATTCGATATGCATTCGATCGCCGATTGCCGATCAACGCACACACGTGCGTGACAGTATCCTGCTTCCTGCCCGTGTGTCACGTCATCGCGGGATTATTAGGTAGATTCGATTTTTAAATATTCGACTAGACACAGCGTCGTTTTAAATTAGAGCTTATCTTGGTATTGTTAATCAACGGGTGAAGTGCATTTCTTTTCACATTTTGTTAGTGTTGTTTTCATAAAAACTTTTCATTTTTCGTGTGAGTGTGAATGTAATTGTGCATTGTAATAGAAACTATAAACTGGTAAAAGCGTAAAATGTCTGACTTTAATAAAAAGAAATTATGATAAAGCATTAGCTTATTACAGCTAATTTACTTATTTAAATTCTCAATAAAAGATTCAGAACAACACGTTTTTTACAAGGTTTTTATATCCTCCAAAACATGATAAAACATTGTTTTTTTACCCCTGAAGCATGTCTTTTTTTAAATTAATTTCTGGGACATGACATTACTAGTTACAGGTGTGAGCAGTGAGAGAACGTTCACACAATTATAACTTGGGTTTTGTGTCGCGTATGACTTGACCGGTCTGGGCGGCGACCGTCTACCGCGCGGCGCACCCGTAGAAAGTAACTGGGTGATGAGTAATCGAGTTTCGTATTTTGTGTCGCGAAAAGAGCGGGTCTTCGCGACCCGCTCATGACGCCAGTGGGTCGTGAGCGACCCGGGTCGTGTAAAACGATCGATCGACCCAGGACTATTTCAAACCTTTTAAAGGCGCGACCCCCTTTTAGAAATAAAAAAAATTCCACCCCTCGTGACCCCCCAGCCTTTTTTATGTGTTAAATCAGTGATGATCAATCTTTTTAGCTGGATGACCAAGTTATCCATTTTCGGTTTGTATGCGGGCCATAGGTGGTAGGTTACGTACAGCTTGACATGTTTAACTTTGCTGTTGGTGGTGTTGCAAACCTATTTGAATTTTGTAAAATGGTATTTTTTAAATAAAACTATCAAAAATAAAGTGCCAAATTTTTATTTCCCCCAAGGCCTAAACAATAAATGCTTTCAATTCTTATTTTTCTGAAATATTAAAGAACTTATAAAAAGTGCAATTTTGGGTGGCTGATTCAAAATAAACAGACAAAATTATCCCTCACCAAACACAAGAGCCTTGTCTCTTTATGGTGAAGAAATGCTATTTTTATTTTCCTTTATAACACTGTATAAAACGTAAATATTTATTGTAAAAAATAAAAATATTAAACAAATAAAATAAAATTGTCACGAAAACAGGCCACAAATTGCTAAAGCCCCAAAATTATGTTGTTATCGTTCGGAAAGTACAATTTTTCAACAAGAATTTTATTTTTATTTTATTGAACGGAAACCTTCAAAATGCATGAACACCATCTGTGGGGGTGATTTTCTACTTTACATGATTTATGTGGAGATCCCATGAGAGTTAGAAATCTATGGTCAGGCCCAAATATTTTGTGTTCGTTTTCTTTTCAAGGCAAGTTGTCACCAATAAGGAACTCCAGTGAAAAATATAATGGCTTTAAAAAATATGTTCATGTACACCAATAATTTCTTTTTCATAGTACTACATCTAATTTCATTATTTTTACTATATTATTAGATGTTACTCATATTTGTATCATTTACAACCTTTTTGGAATTCATTTGTTATCACGCAGTTCCTGCTACCTTTTTGTTTATGCTTCTTGCTATCTCTTTCATAGTTCTACATCTAACTACATTATTTATAGTATATTATTTTTGTTAAGCACATTTACCATTGTTACAACATTTGAAATCGCATGTAATCACATATTACTCAGGAACCAACTTATATGCAACACACAACCAACTCATACTTATGATTCAATTACATTTTGATACCGGAAATGATTACGGAATAGATCTGAACATGAATGTCATAGATGATCTGGACAATCTAAATAACTATAAATGGTGCGCTTACAGCGTTAAAATTATACACCAAAATATAAGAAGCATTTCTAATATAGACGATTTTTTAATTTTTCTGGATCAATTCAATAACCAATTCGATGTTATAATTTTATCGGAATGTTGGCTTAATAAAGATTACACCTCAAAAATTATTCATAATTACACTGAACACCACACAAATATATATCTCAATAAGTCTAGCGGGATCGTTGTCTACATCAGAGACGGACTTCAATCTCAAGTTGATGAAATATTCTTATCACAAGCCAACTGCCTGAAAATTGTATTGAATAATAACTTATGCATTTTTGCAATCTACAGATCACCTTCTTTTCAAAATATTGACACTTTTCTGAGTTCACTACAATCAATTATCAACAGCTCTAAAAAAATAGAACGACAAATTATTATAGGTGACCTCAACATCAATACGATTACCGAATACCACCGCCAATCCAACGATTACCTATGCCTGCTAACTGAAAATGGGTTCATTCAGACAATTAACAGCCCTACTCGTGAGCAGGGCATGAGTAAATCTTGTCTGGACCACATCAATGTCAGAAAAATTAACCATGTTGACTCATTTGTCATTCACTCTACAATCTCAGATCACTATACAACAGCACTTTGCCTTAAAAACAAACCTCTTAATCCTGTTAAAATTAAACATGTTGCAAGTATAAACTACAATGACTTAATTGAGGACCTGAGCTCAGAAAACTGGCAAAATGTTCTAGATCAAACTGATGTCGACTTATCATTGAATGAATTTATTACTAAATTACATTCATATATATCTAAACACACAAGCAATAAACTTATACCACATAAGCAAATAAAACTTACGCCATGGATCACCCCTGGCCTTATCAAATCGATTAACATTAGGAACCAACTTCATGAAAAGGTGAATAGGTGCTCTGAGAATATTATAGTTCAAGCTCATTACAAGAAGTATAGGAACTTTTGCAAAAAATTAATAAAATCGGCAAAAGAAAATTATTATAAAAAAATAATTTATGAAAATGACTGTACTCCAAAACGTTTATGGGAAGCATTTCGCAATATAACGTAAACAAAAATAAATAAATCTTCCGATATTAAATCATTGAACATCAATAACGTGAACACCTCAGACCCAAAAATCATTGCGAATTTTGCCAATAATTATTTCACGTCAGTGGGAGTCACACTTGCGAAAAAAATTCTCGACAATCTTAATACAACAGAATCCGATCTCGCTAAGTTAACAATCTCTAATTTCGGTCATAAACTAGACAATATCCAAACAACTGCAAACGAAGTCATGAAAATAATTGACGAACTAAAGTCATCGAATGCTTGTGGTCCTGATAACATCTCATCAATTCTGCTAAAACGTACTAAATCCTTCATAGCAACTCCAATCGCGTATATTTCCAATCTAAGCTTTGATTCAGGAAAATTTCCAAATCATTTAAAACACTCTATCGTTATACTGCTACACAAAAATGGAGATAAATCGCAGATACACAATTACCGGCCAATTTCTTTGCTCAATTCTGTTTCGAAAATTATTGAGAAAATTGTGAAGAATCGTCTCAGTCATTACCTTGAAAAAAATAATATCCTTTCCAATAGACAGTACGGCTTCAGACCAGGATTGAGCACTGAAAATGCCATCACAAACCTGACGAAAATCATCTCCAACAATATCGATAGAGGAAGCAAATGCATTGCGCTCTTCTTGGATCTAGCCAAAGCGTTTGACACTATCTCACACAAAATTCTCGTGAAAAAACTACAGCGCATCGGCATTCAGGGTCAGCTACTTAAGTGGTTAGTTAGTTATTTAGAAAATAGGAGCCAAAGAGTGAATATTAACAATACTCTGAGCGATCCAGCTGATATTAACTTTGGTATACCTCAAGGAAGCACTCTAGGTCCACTTTTATTCAATATCTATATAAATGAATTATGTAACAGTTCATTTGCAGATCACATTATCACCTTTGCCGATGACACAGTATTATTATTTGAAGGCAAAAACTGGAATGAAGTTCATAAAAATTCAGAAATAGGTATTAACAAGGTAAAAGAATGGCTAGACAATAATCTTCTTACTCTCAACACTGACAAAACTAAATTCATCCGTTTCAGTGCAACTCAAGCGGGACAACCAAGAGAAACTCAAAGAATTATTATACACCATTGCAATGACCTAAACACTTGCAATTGCAATACCTTAGAATTTGTAGACAGCATAAAATATCTAGGAATTATCGTAGACAAGAATCTGAGATGGAATGAACATATCGTCTCAATTTCCACAAAGATCAGAAAACTCACGCATCTTTTCATGGCTATTAGAAATATTCTTTGCGTAAAGGATATGAAACTAATGTACTACGCCATGTGCAACTCATTACTTGAATATGGATCCTTAGGATGGGGAGGATGTACCAAATCAATACTGGACCCCTTAGCCAAAGCACAAAAATCACTATTAAGGGTCATCCTTAAAAAAAAATTCAGATACCCCAGTAATGATTTATTCAAAGAGATAGGAGTTTTGGATGTGAGACAACTTTTCATAAGAAAAGTTATTTTATACACACAAAAATATCGTCACCTCTTCCCCTACGTAGAACATTATCACAACACCCGACACGCAGGGAGGAATCCAATAGTTCCACTTACTACTATGACATCCCTTGCTCAAAGACAATATTCTTACCTAGGTCCTAAAATGTTCAACCTTATACCCGGATCTTGGAAATTGAAAACTGCAAGCGTCTTGCGTAAATTAGTCAACGACTGGATTCTGGACTTAGGAAGAGACGAATGTGAACGTATGCTGTTTAACTGATATACAAAATCACCTAACTTTCCTGATCACTAGACCAAAACTCCCACCACACTTCATTGAGATCTGATATGGCTTCACAATGTTTCGACATCCTTTTGATATTTTTATACCTGAGATTTATGGTTTTGTGCCCCTGAATACTGTTCGCTATTTCACTGTTAGTACTTCACGTAAGGCGTAACATACTCACGTCGCTCACTAACATCAAGACTAGCTGTGTGAATCTTGGTACTTTATAGCGGTGATGATTTATAATAAATAAACAATACTTATCACAACTTGTATGACATACGAAATAATGCACCAATTACTTACACCTTTACCAAATATATACTACTTATACCTTTAGCAAAGTAGCACCAGTAATTCATAGTTATTGTTTTCGTATTTTAGCAGGAGTAAGTACAAGACATGAGCGCGGTGTATATTCGTATTGTCGTATAATATAAAATGTACTGAAAACATGTTTTAAAATCAGTAAAGATAATGTCATGTTTGCACATAATTGTTTACATATTAGTTACAGCGCATAAATAAATAATAAAAAAACAACTTAATATATATTATTACATACATAAATTATATCTAATATTGTAAATTTTTATGTATTTCTCTTATAAGTGAACTATGTATTATAAGTTCACACTTTTAAACACATAACTTCATCTCTCTATATTGTGAATCTTGTTGTAATTCCTCCAACTTGTTATCAAATACTTGGTTTACACTTTTTGACTTTTCAATGCTACTAACTTTATTACCTACTTATCTCATACACTGTAAATCTGAATATATTATATGTTATCAGGTTAATTCGGCAAATCCGAATATACTTTATGCTACCAGGTTCTTTTTCTATTTTTTTTGTTATGTAATTATGTATGGATAATATGAACTAAACCTGTAAATTTGTCTGTCCTGGTACGGGAAACTTTCCTAGTTGGACAGGCAAAGCTTCCTAATATGTGTTTTGTACTTTCTTTTGTGTGTATTATTAAAAAAAAAAAAAAAAAAAGCTGTTTCTGAATATATAAGTTTTATTAAATAATATTAAATGCAGAGTTTTTAAAAAATATATTAAAAAGTCCATTTTTCATCATTTCTTTAAAACACAGTGTCAAGTTGGTATTATGAAAATGTTTAATGGTGACGTCACTGATCACATGCTGCTCACCATTCACCTGGTGTTAGAATGTTGAAGTTGTATTGAAATTGAATGAAATCAATTGACATCATGCAAGCCATTTCAACATTTCGTGTTATTGGTTTATTTTCATACTTTTTATAGAGATTTAGACAAATAAGAGTTGTTGTGTTTATTGAAACATTATTTAGGCCCTCAACAATTAAAATGATGTCAGGAAAGGGTTATATTTGCGGACAATCTGATAATTTGCCAGGATAATGTTTTTCAAATATAATACTATGTAGGTAAGTGCCGAATTTCGTGGAATAAAAGCTACTAAGTAAACCATCTTATTAGTTGTTTTTAAAAGTCGTAGTTAGCTGTAAAAAAATATTTTTGATGATGTGCAGTAAATTTGGCCTATTTGAGGTTACAGTCGTGTCATATTTGACATTTGATTTACGATAACATCGATCGTATTTTCAAATTGGTTTTAGTTTCAAGGGCTTTTTTATACAAGTTATTACACAATCGTCATAATCAGTCTATTATAAATACCAGTGTTTCTGTATGTGTTATATACAAAAAAATAATCTACTAATCGCTCCACAACATCAAGCACACACCCGCTTTTCATCAAACCTGGGTTGCGTGGTCCCAAAAACTAACACCTCATTCGCTCAACAACAATTCTGGTTCATCGCTCCTAAAATATATAATGCTCTGAGTACTGACATAAAGTCAAGTAATTCTAATTCTCTTTTTATAACATGTGTACAACATTGGAATTTTGAAAGGGGACGAACATACTTTAAAGAATTCATGAGTTCTTAACACTACATTTTATTTATTAATTTTTGCATTTCAAAATTTTTATTTCCATTTTTATTTCTATTTTTCTTTAAAATATTGTTATTTTTTTTTCTCTTAGTTTTTCACTAAATTTCAATTTTGATATATACTTATATGTTTTAATTTATATAGAACACTTGAGTTCTTAACATTTAATCTTTATTATTAATTTTTGTATTTCAAAATTTGAATTTTCATTTTTATTTCTACTTTTCTTTAAAATATGTTCTTTTTTTTCTCTTTACTTTTAAGTATTTCTTAAAAATTTTTTTAATGTTTTATCATCTGTTTTAATTAAATCGTATTTAAAATATTAAATGTACGACTAAAAAAAACAAATATCTGTAACTAATAAAAATTTTATGAAATAAAAAAAAAATAATACAATGTATATGTTAGAGCAAAAGTCACGCCTGAACACATAAAATTAGAACCCCGGCTTACGATGTCATTTGTGAAAATATGATTTTTTGTATTGCACTTTGGTACAAGACAATAACAGTAGCGATGAGATGTTGACATTTTACCTAATGTTTTTCTATATATTAAATATCACTAGGATATACCTGTATCAACACAGGTATATCCTAGTGAGAAAGGCATTAAAAAAACTCAATATACATATACTTTTTTTATAGATAAATAAATAAAAAGAAGTTAATGTTGAATTAAAAACGCCTCGACTTCTGAACTTCTGACACCTAAAGTCATTCCTCTATCGATTCTTCCACACAAAATGACAACCCCTGACATCTGTTGAAAGTAAATTAAACTTTTGGTGATTGATGACGTCACACGATCCACCATAGATACGGTGGTTTTTGGGTGATCTTGAAAAATTAAAACTGATACGAGCATGAAGAGTGACCCAAAACCCCGTCACTAAAAAATAAACGCAAAAGGGAATCAGTCACGGCTCGAATCGAGCTACCCAGTGTAGTCTAGGTACTTTCGTACGGTGGTTACATGAATCCATTTTTTTTTAAACGCACCAGAATTCGAATTGAATTGTTTTGTTTCATTTTTTGACAGATAGGAGTTTTTTTTTAAGAAGCGTCATGTGAGACTATAAAAAAAACATTAAATTATATTCTGTGAACTTGTAAAATAAACTATCGTACCGAGATACTTGTATTTTGTTTCTGAGCCCACTAAATTGATACTCGACCCTATCAAAACTTTTACAATTATTTTAACTATTATTTTATTCATTAAAAAAAAATTGTACTGGAGTTCTCTATTTTGATATTGAGAAATTTTTTTGTTGAAAAGGATACGTAACTACCTACTAGCAATTATTTACCTACTGGCAACTATCTGCTTTCAGGAATTCAAATTATTATTCACATATTGGAACACAGAAACCAAAGCTACACAAGATGTAACACTATGTTCTACTGCCAAAAAGCGATTTGATAGGTACGATCGGAAAAGTTCCAGTGGTGTACCAACATTACCTAAATGTTTCAGTTTTTCGATCAATACATTATGATCGACCGGGTCAAATGTCTGGTTTCTGTAGATTCAATTTGAAATCGAAAGCTGCACATTTAGGACGGGTTGCTTCAATAATTTTTAACAATTCATCAATTGTTTTGATGTGAAAATTTCTTTCTTAGACGACATATTAAAATTTTTTAGATTAAGTTTAGAGATTGGACGATTATGTGGATTTTACTGTTTATCCGACGAAAGAAGAAACAAAATGTAATGAAATGACAAATAACGTACCGACTTAACACGAAACCAATTTTGCTATCAATGAAAATAAGTTACTAATAACGCAATGAAGATGACCGTAGTGACTAATTAACAAATGCATCTGATTCCCGCCCAGGTGTCGTGCTTTCAATTCCACTGCTAATTAATCCTCCATCATTGCACAACCAACATCTTTCACTTTGAATGCTGCTAGTAGGAATTTTTCTAATATTTTCAGGTTATACAGCGCCCTTGAGGTGATTTTTCACTAAAACGGCGCTATATAAATCATCCAAATAATAATTATTTATTCGTAACCCGGCAATACTTGTCTTTCTTTTTGAATGATTACGATCATTGTCAAGCGCTGCATCATAACCTTATCTACCTCCTAAAAACAGGTAACCCACGATGACCGCTCAGGCGTCAGAGTAGGCCACTGCCTCCTGGCTTTACGCAGTGGGCACCGGGCCGCCCTGGAGGAGCAGCTGACGGCGGCCCGCTGTGCCCTACTGCGCCGCCTGGGGGAAGGGGCCAGCTCTACATCGGAGCTGCGGCGGGGCTATACGCACGCATACAACTGCGCTCTTGGACTGCACATGCTGGCAGAGATCGAGCATTCGGAGAATGCTATTTATAAGTAAGTGTTCATCATCAGAGTGGAATATGCTCTCACCATCATCATAATTCCTTAGTGGAAGAATCTCGCCTTAGAAGAACACCTTTTGCAATAGAAACTTTGCTTTAAATGCCATTGGCCATGTTTGCTGATTAGATTTGAATAGTCAGGTACTTCCGATTTCATTTTCCTCTCAAAACCAAAATACGCAAATTGGAGATGCTATAGTTGGTACTCTTGTGTTATGTTCAAATTAAATATTTGACGGCCTCCATTGTTTAGGGGTAGGGCTCTTGACTCGCAATCCGAAGGTCGCGGGATCGAATCCCGGCATGCGCAAATAAATTTTACTTGATTAATTTGTTTTATTTCACAATTAATTCATTAAAAATAATACATAGTATATTTACGGAACGTTCCGGAGTGGAAGATACTCTCAGTATCGCCCTGGTGTAAGACCACCATGCAGAATTGAAACGTTGCTTGAAATGGCTTTAGCCGTGTTTGATAACCAGATCTGAATAGCCAGTACTTCCCCATTTTCCTATTCCCCGTCTCCTTCCCCCCTCCTCACTACCTTCAGCTTCACAACATACCCCAATTGGGGATGCCATAGTCTCACTGGCTCCAGACTGGAGTGCCTGGAACTCTTTTTTTTTTTTAAATAACCCTGGGTGGGATCCTCTTTCCTCTATTAATCTTCTTTACTGGCACCAGTTCCTAGACATTCCCCTTCAGTCCTCAGGTTGGAAATGTCTTGCTCCATCTTCTATGCAGTCAGGTTATCTTTACCTCTGTCTACTTTTGGGTCACTTCCACTGGGACTCTCTTAATCAGAATATTTGGTATCTTTCCACGTATATATTTAGTCCATCACAGTCTATGAAACCTACAGATTCTTACAATGGTTTCATCCTCAATTTGATTCTGAAGTTCTCATTTTTCATTTAGGGAGGCAGTTATGGATGCCACCGCCCGGGATTCACCATATGATGGGCTTATTACAAGATATGGGCTTCATTACAAGAATATCGAAAGCTTTCAAAAACATCCATACATTTAAAATACTTTATACAACTCTAGTTAGAAGTCATTTGGAATATAATTCTCCCATATGGAACCCTTTTTACAAAAGTCATGCAAATTCCATTGAAAAGAATACAACACAAATTTCTCAGATCAATTAATTTTAAATTAAGAATTCTCATGGATGACATTAACTATGATTCGTTTTTACAAAAAATGCGACTGTTATCGTTAAAAGATAGAAGAATACTTAATGATTTAATTTTCTTATTTAAAATAAACAATAACTGGTTTGACTCCCCTGAACTAGTTTCGTTAATAAATTATCATGTACCTAGTAGAACAACTCGACTCAAAACACCTTATTATTGCAACAATACTCTCAGTAACGCAGAACAAAATTCAATAATACATCGTTTACACACTTTAGATAATGAATTTGCTAATGTCGATCATGCCGGAAGTCTGTCATACAAAAGATGCATTAAACAAAATTTGTCTGCTACTACCACGTAATCATAATATAATCATGTAACCATAATGTGTCCTACCAGTACGCACTCTAATATCTATGGCAGGGGTCACCAATTACTTTCATTAGGGGTCCGGTTTTTAAAATAACATGACCGTCGCGGTGTACTATTTAATTATGTGTAGATACAACATCAATGAACAAATAAAACGAATAAGTTCCGGAACATTATTTTGTTAAATGATAAATAAATGTGATTAATAAAAAAGCAGTACCAAGGGTTTTTTACAATATTAATGAGAAAAATTACATTTTTGCCTCGGACTATCCGTCCGAAGTTTGGAATAAAGTTTGTGCAGGCTATTGTCATTACATCTTCGAGATGTTCATCAGTTAGTCTGCTCCGGAATTTATTTTTAATGAAGTTCGTCTTGGAAAATGCTGCTTCACAAACATATATTGACCCAAACAAAGTGAGAAGTTTCAAGGCTATTTTTTTTAATTCTAAGTATTTAATAGCACTAACAAATTTTATTCAAAACTCTTGACAATAAACTTCCTGTTTTTGGTGTTTAGATAATGGTTAATTGTTGGTGGGGGGGGGGGGGGAATTTTCAAATTACATACTCAAGTTACATGTGTAAAATATTTTGTATTATTATCACAAGGTCTGCACAAAATAGGTCGGCGGTCCGGATCGCGGTCCGCCATTTGGTGACCCCTGATCTATGGTTTAGAAACATATCATAGGTACTTTAAAACTTATCATCCGTAATACCTACCTTTTATATTTTTTAAATTTTATATTATCTTAAATTTTTGGCTCCTAAGAGCATTTCTTACTCTTTACTTTTTTTATATTTATAACTTTTGTGCTTTCTATTATTTTTAAAGATATCTTGTTGTCTATACATTTTACTATATTATTTCCTACATTTTAACTTTTTACTTTTACATTATACTCCTACTTCATATTTTATGCTTTACGTTATACTTTCATTTTATACATCTTACTTTTTTACTACTTATTACCTTAACTCCTTTTTTTACCTTTTGTTTTTAGATTTAACTTTACATTTATATGTTACTTTCTTTATGTTATTGTATTATAATATATATATATATATAAATATAATTATGTTAATGGTACATGTTGTGCCATATGTTTTGAAGTAAATAAATGATGACATAGGCCATAGGAATTATTTTCCTCATGGCCTCCTGTTGGAGGAACTAATGTAAAAAAAGGTTAATTTTGATTCTATACAGTCCATTTTCTCAACTAAGTATATGGCTGGGGTTAGACTCGTAATTGAAATTTACAGATTACATAAGATTTTGACAGGTCACTCACAGGAGCGTTCACATATGTATCCGACTTTTGGTAATTAATGATCACGGAAGTTGTTTGGAAGTTCGACCTGTGTAAATGCTCATGCGACCATTTACATCTGTAAATTTATTTGCGGTAAGATGGCTTCCTGTCAACAACGACCTGCTACTGTCAAATTTACGCGATTTCATCTATAAAGACGAAAAGGCCCAAATAAAGTATTGAAATAGATTTTGGCTTTAATTAAACAATTCTTCACGCACTTTTGTGCCGTCAAAGGCGACAATTAATTTTGTTTCATCCGAATGACAGCTACCTGACATCTGCTGACAGCAACCGACTTCGAATTCAAAATTTCAAACACGTAAATGTTAAAAACAGAAACATTAAGATTGGAAGGGATTGGACCGATAATTGAATAGAAGGATGCTTATTTTCCAGAAAACTTAAATAAGTGGAAATAAATACTAGTTTTGTAGGAAAAAAATCCTACGAAAATAATTGTCTTTTAATTTTTGACATTCGCAACGGCGCATTTCGGAACTATTTCTTGCGGCAAGTCTCTTATCTTATCAAACTGATTTTATAAGCTGTAAGAAGGTTAGAAATTTGCATGGGCGCGATAAGACCTGTCAAAAAACTTCTGAAAGAATAAGTTCTGTAACTTGCTATAAATTACGTTAAGTGGCTTTTGTTGTCGTTTACATTGGTAATTTGGCAATAAATCGCTTACAAGAGCGATTTACAGGAAAAAAATTATGAGTCTAATCCCAGCCTTATAATAAATGCTGTGTGAAGTCATCAAGTGAAATCTCAATATCACACCAAAAATAAATAGAGTAGTGTATTTTAATTAATTTATACCAACATTTATGACGCACTTTTAAAGCTATTCTATGGACCATTTTTAAAATGTTCACTTTATTGATAGAATCAAAGAGTTGCAAGATGGGGATAATGCGTGCAGTGAAATACTAGATGATCTCATCCAGGAATGGAACCTGAGACTGCGGCTAGTGCAATCCTCTGCCAGAACTGTTGAGCCGGTGTTGAGACTGCGTCGGATACTACTGGAGCAATCTAAGGTACCTTCTCACTTTAACACTAAGGTACCTACCCACTTTAACACTAAGGTACCTACCCACATTAGCACTAAGGTACCTACCCACTTTAAAAATTAGGTGCCTGCGTAAGGACTTTATTTGTGAGAGATCATATAGATACTCGTCACGTCAGTTGGACAAGGTTCTAATTTTTTTTAAAGACCTTTTATGCAAAACCATTTCTTTTGCTCATTTCTTTAACCAAAATAATTTTCAGAGCCTTCTGCGTTATTTTTCTATGGTTTTTAAAGCTTCAATTTATTTTTACAAAGTTCTAACATCACTTTGAACTTTTGCAATTGCCATTTTGTTTGTATCTGACAGTTGATCATTTTTATCTTGTGCAGTATAGTTTGTCACTTTATGTTCTGGTTGTCAAAGTTTACAAAGATGAATTCTCATAATCTCACAATTTCTGATTTTGAGTTTCATTCTTGTGTAAAGTTTTTTTTAAGTCTTCTTTATTCAATGATTTGTTTGTTACATGAATTGAAGATTTTTCAACAACCATGCTAGGCACATGCCCGTGTTGTACATATTTTGATTTAACATATTTGAATGCGGCACTATCGTGGAATGGCGTTAGGGAAGTAGTTAGAACCTTAAGCAATGAATGATCGTGTTCAGCTGGTTGCATATGGTTCTATATGCACATTTAGATATGTTCTATAATGGTAATTATACATCCTATTTAAATATATCCTTTAAAATATGTTAAGAGCTCGTTCACATTGAGCATATAAATATAAAAGATCATAGCACGCCATATATCGCTCTCCATACAATCCCTTCAGACCGTTCACACCTGAGCGCTTTATGCGCACATCAACCATAGACAATGCACATCTTACGCCGTAACCGCTCCTGAGGCGATATGCCAACAGTTAAGCGCCCCCCACTCCGACGAAAACAGGAGAGGGGGTCATTTTAATTACGGAGCTGCCAAGACCGGTGGATGACAGATGTCAAGTTGATAGATTTAGTACAAAAAATGCGTACTCCGTGGCCGCTCGCTAATTCAACTGATCCCCTCTCCCATAGGAAGAAATATTTGATCTGCGCCGTGTGAACGGCACGAAACATAAGCGCTCGCGGTTCAACAGATACCTGCTAGCGGTTATATTAGATGTCTGAACACCCCTTAAAGTAAAATACTTTACACAAGCTCAAAAACGGTAATCGGTAAATAGATTACGAGAAATTGTCATTGCAAGCTTTGACACCTCGTATCTCAGAACAAGGTAAAGTGAAATTAGGATCTTGTCCAACCAAAGTGACGTACTATCGATCAATCTAATAATCTTCCAGCTATAGCTTTGTAAGGGGCTTGCCTAAACGGAAATGTCTCTTTGCACTCCCACCTTTGTGGAATATTGAATCATATTCTTGGAAATATTGTACATACATAGTTATGTAATAAGTCTTTGTGTCTGTGTGTAATATATTCATTCTCTTTGTGTGTTTCAGGAACTTTTGGAGATATCTCACCCGTATACAGCAATTCTACTCGATTCACACATTGGAAAAATCTGGTTGCAAAGTGCCAAATTTGCCAGAAAGGCATGCATATTCCAACAGGTAATAATCTAATATCATTTTTATTTATTATTTTATTTATTGATCTATATAAGGTATGTATACATTATATAATTCGATGCCTGTCTCACTAGGGTATACCTGTGTTGAGACAGGCGTAGAGGTACGTAAATGAATATCATATATAAAGGTATATAAGAATATCATAAGAATATTTAAGGTTAATTCATATTAATTTGAATACAATTAAAACATTTCATACATAAGAATATTTAAGAATATCATTAAGAATATTTAAGGTTAAATATATATTATTTGAATACAACTAAAACATAAAGATGTTCGAAAGTGTGGGTAAATCCCATAAATTGAGTTATCTTATAAATGAAGGAAGAGATGTAGTAAAGTAGTAAGTCCTGTCAAATCTGTTTATGGCATTAGATTATATAGGAATTTATTATTTTAATTTGTTTTATATGGGTAAGGACATATGTAAATTGATATTTCTGTCTATTTGTAATTTATTTTACAAATGCTTGCAGTAGAGTGACGTCCAATACTAATAATCCATTTCTTTATATCATGTTTGAATTTGGTCACTGATTCAGTTTGTCTAATCATAGCTGGTAGTGTATTGTGTAGTTTGTAAGCTGTGTATTTAAAGTGTCTTTGTCCAAATGTGGTTTTAGAAAGAGGAGTTTGGAGAAGTTCTTTGTTTTTGGCTCGGGTATTGTGTATCGTTTGTGTTGCTTTGTATAGAGTTTTATTGTTTTTTTGTAAATGAACTAAGATGGATCTTGCGTAGAGCTGTTTAATGTCCATAAAGTTGAAAGTATTGGAGATCGTATCAGTGCTGGTAGTAAGAGGAAGTTTAAGTTGAAAGTATTGAAGATCGTATCAGTGCTGGTAGTAAGAGGAAGTTTAAGTTGAAAGTATTGAAGATCGTATCAGTGCTGGTAGTAAGAGGAAGTTTAAGTTGAAAGTATTGAAGATCGTATCAGTGCTGGTAGTAAGAGGAAGTTTAAGTTGAAAGTATTGAAGATCGTATCAGTGCTGGTAGTAAGAGGAAGTTTAAGTTGAAAGTATTGAAGATCGTATCAGTGCTGGTAGTAAGAGGAAGTTTAAGAATTATAATTTTATTTTTTCCATCGCACCAGATTTAAACGTCCAGGTTAAATTTTCCCCACAGGAAAAACTAAACCCTTTCACACACTTCCCAAATGATCATCTAGTCAATCCACGCTATGAAATTGCACTATCTAAGTATTATAAATACAAAACAATACAAGAACAACATGTCAACCTACCAGAGACCAAATGGGAAAAAATTCACCGACTCCAGATATTTTCATAGAGGGTTCGGCTCTGTGGAACTCCTAATTGAACCTATAAATCCTACTGATCCCTCTATATAAATATTTAAAAAATCTTTTGTAATCCTACATGTATTTAAAATGACTGATTTTTGCCTTTTTATATATAAATTCTTTGACAAATCAAATCTAAATCTATTATTTATTATTATTATTATATTTTTCTTTTTATGGAAACACTGCACAATCACAAGTCAGTGGGACTGTGGCATCCCCAATGGGGATGTGTTATGAGGCTGAAGGTAGTGGGGACAGGAAGGAGATGAGAAAAAAGGAAGGTGGGGAAGTACCTGGCTATTCAGATGTGGTCACCAAACAAGGCTAAAACCATTTCAAGCAACGTTTGAATTCTGAATGGTGGTCTTATACCAGAGCCATACTGAGATCATCTTCTACTCCGGAACGTGCTACAAATGTACCTTATGTTATTTTAAATGATTAAATTGTGAAATAGCACAAAACAATTAAATAAAATTTACTTGTTCACGCCGGGTTTTGAACCCGAGACCTCCAGATTGCTAGTTGAGAGCTTATCCCTCATCCCTCGTCCACATTTACCCATTATATTCCCCCTGTGATATGGCACTATGTTAAATTGTCACAATATTTTCATATTTGTTGGAGATGTGATATTGTAGTATTTTATTTACAATTGGCTGTTTTTCAGGCTTATATCTACATACTGAATGGAGAGAAGTACAGTCCCAAGGAACTGTTCATTGAAAAGGCCAAGCTGTACTGGATGCGTGGGCAACAGGAGCCGGCCTTTTATACCCTCAAGAGAGGGCTGGAGGAGCATTTTCCCTCCCTTACACAGTTGTCACCTGCAGATAGGTTGCAACCCTCTTCCTACTCTTTCATTCGCTTACTTTTGCATCTTCATCATCATCTATTTGCTTCGTTACACTGACTTTCCAAATTTCAAACGACAATGACAATGCTCCCTAACATTACCATTTGAATAAACCTAACCTGAGTTTTCACTGTATTCACCTCCGTATTTCACCGTCTGCTAACTTCTAATGATTTGTTTTAGAAAACTGTGCGCAAAAGCCAAGTTACTGAAAGCCATTTACAATGACGAGACGACCAATGTGGACATGGATGTTAACATCACCCACTACAAGGAGGCCGTGGAGGTTTACAGACAGTGGGAGAAAAGTTTGGTAAACCACAATTTTCATTGATTCCAAAGGATATCAACATACATAAATATTATATACTAGCTTTTTCCCGCGGCTTTGCTCGCATGGTATTAGGGGACTCCCACTCCGCCTCCTCCACCTTCCCTCTCCCCACTCCACTCCCCTCATCAACCCCCCTCCCCCTCCACCCACCCCTCCCCCCACTCCACTCCCCCATCAACCCCCCCTCCCCCTCCACCCCCCCTCCCCCCTCTTCTCCCCCTTCCACCTTCCCTCACCCCACTCCACTCATCCATCAATCCACCTCTCCCTCCCCCTCCTTCTCCACCCACCCCTCCCCCACCCCATACCCCTCCCAACTCCACCTCCCCCACCTTCCTCCACCCCTTCCCCTTCCTCTCTCCCCCCTCTCCCACCCCACTTCGCCTCCTCCACCTTCCCTCTCTCCACTCCACTCCCCCCATCAACCCCCTCCCCCTCTCCCTCCACCCACCCCTCCCCCCACACCTCCAAATTCCCTCTTCCCACACCACTCCCCCCCATCAACCCCCTTCCCCACCCCCTACCCCTCCCCAAACCCTCCTCCATCCTTCCCCTTTCCCCTTCCTTCCCTCCCCCCTCTCACCTCTCGCATTCAACACATGCATTCCCGATACATTCAGTTTTAAAACTGCTTGCATGCCACATATTATAATTTTTTATACTAATTTCATAATGCCAGAACTCAGCGGTAGTTTTATAGATAACAAACAAAAAAAAAGAATTATCCAATTCGGGTTTATATACATTTCGGTGATTCATTTTTAGAGATTGTTATTAAGTACGACGCCAACAAAGCACTCTTTTTAGGGTGAATTGCCTAATTAAAAAAATATATATATATTGTTTCCAAGGCGACAATTGGTTTTTTTCTGACGTTTGCAATAAATCGATTTTGTTAGGGACTGAAAACGTATGATAAATAATTTCATAACGCCAGAGATTATTCGTAACACCAGAGCTTACCAATATATATAGCCTACAGTACTCGCAAATAATGTAGCTTTCTATTAGTGAAAGAATTTTTAAAATCCATTCTGCAGTTTTTGCGTGAAAGAGTAACAAACATACATACATCCATACAAACTTTCGCCTTTATAATATTAGTAGGATTGCAGTTGCTCATGATTTGAAAATTTACTGATCATAAATTTGCAGGTTTGTTTAGCGGCCTATTACGAAAGAGTATATGCGGCCATGGGTCCTGATGAAAAGAATGGTGTCTCCGGGGGAGCTGCTCGGGCCAGGGCCTTGGACTCCTACGGCAGGGCCTTGCAGCACGGCCACTCCAAACTCTACCAAAGCATGCCCAGAATGTTATCCATATGGTAAAAATCTTACAAACAGCTTCATTTCAACAACAGTTCATGAATTGCAAATAGGTAAGCTGAAAATTTTCTCAATATGTTTTCAGGTTAGATTTTGAAGTCCAATCGACGGACCCTAAAAGCCCTTCGATGGTGACCCTGGCCCAGATTTGCACCATCATCGATACCTTCAGTGAACGCCTTCCTCTCTATCTTTTCCTCACCGCTTTCTCACAGATCATCTCCAGGATTTGCCATCCTATTAAAGAAGTGAGTATTTCAATTATCCACTTGAGCAATGGAGATTTCTGGGTGTTCGCTTTTCGATTCGGCCATACAATTTAATTAATATCTTACCTCCAGTCCAGTTGCTCCAGTGGTTTGTTATGATGCAGTGCAAATCCTTATTCTTTTAAATATAATTATTAATAACTTTATCATTTGTACTGCATCCTGACATCTCTACCCGTCGAAATAATCATTAGATAGGAACTAGCTTATTATTTATTAGAGTGTCAGCTCTGGGTTTGTCTACGCCATACAGCGACACCTGGATCAGTTCCGGAGAAATATGTCACTTTTTGCGTGGGTAGGTTACGGAAAGGTGGGTCCGTTTCCTACACAGGCGACAGTCACGGAGTTTTTGTAGAGTTGAATTTGTTCGGGATAATATTCCCTTTTTAATCGGAAATGCCGGGCGTTTTAAGTTTACGACGAGTACATCTATGAGTGATCGGTATAATTTGGAAACCCATTGGTGGGAATAGTTGTCATTCTATTAAAAGGGAAACCTGTTCGGCGGTAGCTTCTCGGCACCCTGCAGGTGGAAATGCTGCCTGCCGCTACTAGACGGTCGTTTCACAGTTAGCTATCTATAGTTCTTTTTTAAAAAAAAAGGTCGGTTCCATGGGGGGTAAGTCCATTGTAATATTTTATAACTACCTGTCGAGTTAGGCCTCGTCATATGTTCAGTAATTTATAATTATATGTTTTAACTCTCCTAATATCCGTATTTTGTGTTCCGTATCGATGCCTGGAATCCATTATGAGAGAGAGCTAGCTCTTTCGCCCTTATAGTTTCAGTTTCGCGCGTGTTTATTCCCTATATTTGCCCTTTTTTTATTCGACTTACCACATTTTCTCTCTGCTGGCAACACTAGTGACGCGCATCTCAGATCACGTGATGTTATTGTTTGTTTGTCATATGACGCCGTTTTTTCGCGCCGAAAGCAGTTTTCGTGTTTCGCTGTACTTAAAAAACCAATTTTGAGTCGAAAATCGAAGTTTATTCCCTGCTCTTTCAGTTTAAACATTAAATATACCGTGATAGATAGTTTTCTGAGAAATTGACTAATTATTTAGTGTGTTTTTTTTCGGTTGTTTACGTGTTTAAACTGTGCAACAAAATGAGTGTTATCGACAACTAAGACGCTTCGCCGGTCGGAAACAATGATCAAGCACGAGTTTCTCGGAAACGCCAAATTCCGCGCGAAAGCTCTGGATCCGACACTTCGGAAGAAAGGCATTACTATCGGGATCCTCGGGTAGACATCCTGATGCAACAGATGTCGGCCATGACGGACGTTTTATCTGGGAATCGGGTAGAGTTCGCGGAGAAAACGGTCTCGGACAAAGAAGACTCCGCGGGAGAGATGCGGCAAGAGGTAGAATCGGGGTTTTTAGAGATGCCCGCCAGCCTAGCCGCTCAGAAAAACGTTTTGGAGTTCTGCAATCCAAGCACATTGGTGAAGGAATCGCCGATTCCGAAGGCGGGCGCAAGAAGAGTCGCAGTTATCTCGGCTCTTCAGCGTTTTGGCTCGGAGGAATGATCGCGTGTTCGCTATGCCGAAACACAGAAAGTATACACCGCCACGCCCGCCTTCGTAGAGCTGGAGGTAAATGAAGAACTAGGAGGTTTGATAAGAACAACTCCTTCGCGCCAGCCCTGGACCGTTCCCTGGGAGCCCTCTCCAATGCAGTGCTATCCCAAACAGAGTCGGTCAGAGGAAACATGCAGGCCCTGGTAAACTGGGCATCCGAACCAGGCACCTGCTTGACCCCTGCGACTCTGTTTGACAAGATTCAGGGGATGTTTGCCAAGTACAGTAAGACCACGGACGACGTCCTACAGATTTTATGCGGAAGGCGAACGGAATGCCTACAAAGTAGGCGAAAGGCCCTGCTAGAGGGAGTAAGGGACCCGTACATCAAGGAAGGCCTTGCCAGGATTCCTCCGAGCGCCAGTCACCTCTTCAATAAAGAGGAACTAGCAAGTTATATCGTGGCAAACGGGGGACGAGACAAGATATTCGGTAGTGCATCCTCGTCGTATATCCCCCGTCAACCTCAACCCTCTACCTCACAAGCAGCAAGACCGGTGATAGAGGCTCCACACTCCCGACCTAGGAAGCCCTTTCGACCTGCCCCTAGGCCAGAGAAAGACAGGACGTACAGGCAGCCCGCCTAAAAGCCAGAGCCCTCTCGCAAGGCGGCCAGCGATCGGGGTAGAAGGCGATGGAGGTGACTGGAGGCCGGAGCCATTCTGGGGAGGACGCCTAAAGGCATATCAGGAGGTGTGGAGGGAGCTGGGAGCATCACCGCTAATCCTGAACATTCTAAAAGGAGCAAGGATACACTTCATATCAAAACCTCCTCGGGCGCTCCCATCGGCCGAGCTGAAGCAGAATTTCAGGACAAGGTTGTCTCCAGGCATGACCGCACACATCGAAACGATGAAAGCGTCAAAAATTCTGGAGGCAGCAGACGACTCCCCAAGCTTCCTGTCAGGTATGTTCCTTACCTCCAAATCAGACCACACCCTCAAGCCCATCTTCAACTTGAAGGCCTTGAACGTCTTCATAGACAAAAGCCCTTCAGACTCTTCAGTCATTTTCGGGTCCCGGAATTCCTCCAACCCGACGACTGGCTGATAAAAGTCGACCTCTCTCAGGCTTACTTCCACGTGCCAATCGCAAGATCACACCGGAAGTTCCTGCGCCTCGTGTACAACGGAGAGCTCCTTCAGATGACGTGTCTGCCCTTCAGCCTGTCATCAGCGCCAAGGATCTTCTCGCTGCTCTCAAACTGGGTAGCAGAACTACTAAGGAAAAAAGGGACTCAGGATTGTAGTCTACCTAGATGACTTCTTAGTAGCAAACCAGTCCAGAAAACTTCTCACCTCCCAAGCCGTTGCTATAGTGCACACACTTCAACAGCTAGGCTGGTGCATAAACCCGGACAAGTGTGTCCTGACACCCACGCGGAAGTTGGAGTTTCTGGGTATAACAGGGGACACGAGAGCAGATCAAAAGTCTCTCTCCGACCGCAAGTGCGCTGGTCTTCGCCAAGCCTTGCAGGTTCCCTTGGAAGTCGGCAGTTGCTCTCCCAGGCAGGCTCTCGGTCTACTGGGAAGACTCAACTTTGCAAATTTCGTGATCCCTCGTGGTCGCTTGCATTGCCGCAGACTGCACCCGGACAAGTGTGTCCTGACACCCACGCAGAAGTTGGAGTTCCTGGGTATAACATGGGACACGAGAGCAGATCAAAAGTCTCTCTCCGACCGCAAGTGCGCTGGTCTACGCCAAGCCTTGCAGGTTCCCTTGGAAGTCGGCAGTTGCTCTCCCAGGCAGGCTCTCGGTCTACTGGGAAGACTCAACTTTGCAAATTTCGTGATCCCTCGTGGTTGCTTGCATTGCCGCAGACTGCAGAGGTTCAGCCGCCGCATACAGCACCTGAAACCATCGCGGCCCGTTGCTCTGCCCAACGCAGCACGGCAGGATATACAGTGGTGGCTAGCAGCCATTGGAAGGACAAGCCCAATGTCTTATCTTAACAAGACGAATGTCTTATTGCAGACAGACAACAAGACAGTAGTGGCTTATGTCAACAAGGAAGGGGGTACAAAATCGTTAGCCCTTCTGGAAACAACGCGGGAGCTACTGGATTTCGTAGACCAGATGGAGATATCTCTGACAGCCCAATACATTCCAGGAAGATACAACGGAATTGCGGACCGTCTCTCTCGGGGCGCACCGCTTCCAGAGTGGCATCTACTAAGTCCGGCAACGAAGGAGATATTAAAAAAAATGGGGTCGCCCTCAAATAGACCTGTTCGCTTCAGCCACTGCTCACGTGGTACCAACATACGTCTCCAGAGACTCAAGCGACTGCTTAGCCTGCTTTCCCAACGCGTTCAGTCAACCTTGGGACTACAATCTAGCTTGGGTATTCCCTCCACCAAACCTCGTTCCGAGAGTGCTCACCCACCTAAATCAGGCAAAGGGCATGTTCCTTCTAGTCGTCCCAAAATGGGAGAAGACTTTCTGGAGAAGCGACCTAAAACAGCGAACAGACGAACCTCCCATACGCCTGCGCAACCTAGAGGGAGTCCTCATAGACACATCGACAGGACTACCCCCTCCCAGGATTCAGGATCTGGAACTAGAGGTCTGGAGAATTGCGGGTGGGAACAAGCCCTGACAACATGGAGTCAGGAAGAACGCCAACTCCTCAAGTCATCCTGGAGAGAGTCTACACCGAAGACCTACAAACCTGCGTGGGATAGGTGGCGTAAATGGGGCACTCAAAACGGTGTGGACGTCAACAATCCCCCACCAACTACGGTTGCCAGGTATCTAGCCCACCTATTTGTTCAAGGAGGCCTAGCCCCAGGGACCATTCAGGTCCACAAGTCAGCCATTGTTACCTTCTGCGGCCCAGCTCAGAATGCGAGAAAAATCAGCTTTGATTTCTTGGTAAGACACGTTCTCAAGGCAATCTCAATGGCAAGGAGGACCAAGGAGAAAGCCCCTATCTGGTATCCCAGACAAGTAATAGACTGGCTGGTCAAGAATTCCCCCACAGAAGACTCGCTGTTTGAAGCGTCACGGAGGGCAGCAATACTCCTCGTCCTGGCGTCAGGCAGAGAGTTCATGATTTGACACTGCTCAGAATCACCCCAGAACATTTCATCGACAAGAGGAACTCTATTACCCTGTGGCCAATTTTTGGGGCAAAAACCGACACAGCCAACCATAAACAATCGGGTTGGAAACTGACGGGCTCACAAAAAGATAACATCAACCTCCTTAAATGGTTGAGAAAAGTCGTTGCCCTCTCTACAGCCAGAAGAGGTCCACTACTAAAGAACCTATTTGTGACCACATCAGCAGAAACAAAACCGGCAACGCAAACGATAATAGGGGGATGGATCAAATCAGTCCTCAGAAAAGCTGGAGTCCACGCAACCCCGGGAAGTGTACGCTCGGCTGTAGCCTCCTTAAACTGGTTGGAAGACTACCCCATAGAGGAGATTCTTGCTAGAGGGAATTGGAAGTCCGAGCACACCTTCCGGAAGTTCTACCAGAAGGAGATAGCGCACTCCAGAAGTGAGCACCTCCAGCACTCAATGGCTCCATTCTTTACTCCAGTGTAAATAGCATCACATATAACGCTAAGTTTTCAGATCACCAGGTGAGAGCAAACACATCTCATAATGGATTCCAGGCATCGATACGGAACACAAAATAGAATAATTTTACCTACCAATAAAATTTATATTTTGTTTCCATCGATGCCTGGAATCCAGGTAATCCCTACCTGGTGCATTACGAGTCATATGACAAACAATAACATCACGTGATCTGAGATGCGCGTCACTAGTGTTGCCAGCAGAGAGAAAATGTGGTAAGTCGAATAAAAAAAGGGCAAATATAGGGAATAAACACGCGCGAAACTGAAACTATAAGGGCGAAAGAGCTAGCTCTCTCTCATAATGGATTCCAGGCATCGATGGAAACAAAATATAAATTTTATTGGTAGGTAAAATTATTCTATTTAATTATGATCCCTGCACACTACCCTTTATAGCCTGATACATATTATGGTTTAAGATCCACTCCCTGAGCACTAAAGGGGTTCACAGATATTCTCGGCGGGATCATATCCCGTCCAGAATTGGCACTTCCTTTAACCGGTGACACGCCGGAGCCGCGCCGGCGCGCGCGTCACATGCGCATGTGCGAGAAAATAATTCAAATATTTGAATAATACTTCCGACAAAAAACTTTTGGTCTGCGATTTTGGCCCTTCTATGTACACAATTTGTATGAATAACAGTGTCAGAATCGCTTGCGCCATCATTACTCTCGGAGACGCTATAAGTTTCATTCACCTTGCAACCCTGGAATATTTTTAAAACGATTTCTTCGATGACAATCGGCTGTCAGAATTTGCCGCGAATTTAACGGTCGCAATAAATGCGTGTATCGCGAATAAAACATCATAAAACCTATTAATTTACGTAATAAATGCAAGTAATGTGGTTTTGGTAGATAGTTTATTGTGTTGTGAACGTGTTTCACTCAATAAAATTTATCAACAAAACATTCAATTCAAAGTTCAAAATGGTGCTTTTTTATTGTTTTTTTGTGAATTTTCGCGAAATGGCCTGGCATTTGACAGGTTAAGGATAAAGTCTGTGAGGTATACCTGGTTAGTATTATGATATTCTATGTTGATTTTGGTTTTATGGTATGTATACATTGTTTTGCCGCTTGGCGATAATCCACGTAGCAGGTTATTCAGGTGAAATTGATCAAGCATTTTGAAAAATGAAAATTCTTTCTTGGACAAATTATTAATTTCAAGATCTAGAAATCGGAATATCCAAATTGACCTAGTTCATAGTAGTTTCACCTGTGGAGAGCCATTTTTGAAACTTCTTCTTTTTCTTTTATTGCATACTGGAAATTTTGGAATGCATCACTTTGAAGTAATATTTTGTCAATTTATTTTGAGCTATAGTATATTTTATTTACCGAAACCATAGACATCCAAATGACTAGACAAGCAGTTACGGGTGAGGGGTCAAACCAAACCATGGAGGGCGAAGAGGGGAAAGATGACTGTGATTCGTTATACAATCAATCTGACAGTAAATAGGCATCTCGCATTACAATATCACCATTTAGTTCTTAAAAGCAAAATCTGCTTTGAATGAATAGACCTTTTTACATGGGAGCGCGAATTGCTTGCCACGATAATAACATATTTGCTAAGGTCAAATGCTCGCCCCAAAAAGACTCGCCCCAATACACATAGCAATATTTTGTTGCCGTGTTTAGTTAAAACACTATTACAAATGTTTCATAATTTACTTACCCCTGTAACCACCGATGAGCACACTGGAGAACCGCCCACATTCGCTATGTGCACATTGATATGTAGATATATTGTATAGAATACGCTACTGTTTTGGCGTTGTATTTCGTTAAATGTATGGATGTTGCCTTCTAGCTGTTCACGGCAAGAATGATGACGTCACACATTTTAGATTCAAGCGAGGCTCTATCCCCTCCCCATGGAGCGAGCCGGTTCCAAGGAGGTGCTTCAGCCGGCGCCATGTGGAGGGGGAAATAATACGTTTTTATCACTTAGGGCAGGTCCATGTATATTCATATGTCCGTGACCGAAACACATTCCTTGAACCATAAACTATCTATAAAAACATTACTTGCGTTTATTTAAATAATTGATAGGTTTTTTTATGTATTTGTAAACTATCACGCTCAGACTTTTCGACAGTTCAAATTGTGGCAAAATCTGACATCCAGATTCCACAGATAATTAATTTAAAAATATTCTGGTGTTGCTAGGTGAATGAAACTTTTGGCTATATCAATAATGATGTTGGCGCAAGCGATTCTAACTTTGTCCTTCATTACAGTTTCTTTATACATAAGGGTTAAAATCATCGTCCAATCGGAGGTTAATATGCACATTTGTAATTTCCAGGTGTATACCCAGCTGAAGAAAATAGTGATACAGCTAATAGTGGCCTATCCCCAGCATTCCCTGTGGATGATGATGTGCGTGATCAAGTCCAGCTACACGCAGCGGGTGAAGCGCTGTCAAGAGATCCTGGCAGACCCGCAGCTCAAGGAACCCGCCATGCTCAAGTTCATCTGCGACTTCAACCAGTTGGCCGAGAAGCTGATAGAACTGTGTAACAAGCCCATACCGGATAATGTTCAGGTAGTCTTACTAAATCTAATGAAAACCACCATTCAGAATTGAAACATCGCTTTAACTAGGTACTTTCCAATCATAGAATAAAGAAGTACAAAGGCATGCGTTGAGGGTGTGTTTTGTTATTCATCAGGCCATGCATTTCCAGTACAAAACTATATCAACAATATATCACTGTTGCGATGTACAATGGATAATTGTGATCATCCAGTTGATTAGTCAGACATCTCTGAAAAATCTAAATTTGAGTTGAGTATGCTGTTATATGTAAAAGTGTACCCTCTATCTGGTAGATTACTCATAAATTCATGTTCATGGGGTTCATGGGGTGAGGTTTGTCTAGGTCTTGGGGCGGATGACCAGGATATACTGAACCCCAGATTCCTACCCACCCCTTAAACCCTTTTCCTTCCCAGAACTCTCCTCTCCTTCCTTTCCTTAAAAAAACCCTCCACACAGCATCCTCAAAGATGAAATAGGCCCTGAGGGAAATTATTTTCCTCAGGGCCTCCTGTGTGGAGCTCATGTAAAAAAAAAAAAAAAAACTACTAAATCAATTAGAATGCAGAAAAACTTGTAGTGAAACCAAAATTTTGATGTTTTATGAGTCACTAGTAGGATATTTAAAAATTTCATACTGGTATACCTGATCGTTTTGCCTCCCGGTTTTATTTTATAGCATATTTATTTTTATTTTAACCTTTCTGAGTAAAACCTCAAATTGTAATATTTAATTAAATGAAGACAATATTAGCGAAACTCTATCCTGGGTTCGAGTCCCAGAGGTGTCAATATCTTTTTCTGATTTTTCTGTCTCCAGATTTTCGATTGAGTTTCGCTAATATTTTCTTCATTTAATTAAATATTACAATTTGAGGTTTTACTCATAAAATAAAAATATATTCATCCTAGACTTGCAGAAAAGTCAATAGATGTCGCATATTAAAAATAAAATGGAAAAAAATCTAGATAGCATTTAGTTAAGGTTTGAATCTTACAATTTGGGAGGCGGGAATGGGTACCGCCGCCCCGGGAACCTTTATTGGATAACCAACACCTCTGCCATAGGTCACCCCAAGTGGTTCGCTACGTTTGGTGATTTAGCAGGGGTGCCCGGGTTCATGGGGTGAGGTTTGTCTAGGTCTTGGAGGCGGATGACCGGGACACGCTGAACCCCAGATTCCTACCCACCCCTTAAACCCTTTTCCTTCCCAGAACTCTCCTCTCCTTCCTTTCCTTAAACAAACCCTCTACACAGCATCCCCAAAGATGACATAGGCCCTGATGGAAATTATTTTCCTCAGGGCCTCCTGTGTGGAGCTCATGTAAAAAAAAAAAAAAAATCATATATAAAGATAGCAGCCAATAATATGTGCTTTAAGAAAATGAAGATAATGTTGGTAATTCTTAGTCAAAGTATGATACAGTTAAAAGTGACCGAATTGGATATAGACACCTTAGCTCAGTTGGTAGAGCATTTGCCATGTAAGTAGAAGGTCCTGGGTTTGACTCCCAGAGGTGCCATTATCTTTTTCTACACATTTAATATGTAAAACACTGACACATATAAATAATATTTGATTTATAGTAAGCATTTGAATATTGCTTTCTTCACTATCTCAAAACTTAGTATTTGGAGATGTTTGATTAAAAATATGATATAAACGGTATTAGAAAGAGAAAACCCACACTTTATATTCAAATCTAAAAGTAAACCACAAAATTTTTTTAATTGTACACCTTTATGAAACCAAAGTTTCTGACCGCAAATTGAAAAAAAATTATGACACTTTGGGAATTTTTTATTAATTATTTTTACACGAAACGACAAAAAGTGAGGTAACGATAACGTTTACAAAACATTTGCCTAAAAATGTAAGGTGAGCCGTTTTTAAAACCTCTTAAAAAAATATATATTTCAAAATTTATATGTTTATTTCGAATTATAAAATTTGAAAGCATATTTCATTGCCTTTCAAAAACAGTTTTTAGTTTTTCAATGTGTTTAGAAGAATAGATATAATATATAGAAATATATAGATATAATATAATAGTTAGAACAATTAATTATTGTTCAATAATCTTAATGTTATTTGCCAACCTGTGGTTTAATTGTATTAATAATTATTGTTAATTTTATATGTCTATATAAATATAGTAATTCTATTTACTTGGATTTTATTGTGAAGTGGAAATATTTTGATCTTCTGACAAAATAGGTCCGAGGCCTGAGTGGTTAAATAGGGATGCCATTGGAAAGGATAGGTTGGTGTATTTGAGCTGGTGATAGTTAGTAGTACATACATACTTAATAAACCGTGTATAATGTGTTTCAGGCTACACACGTCAGCACCTTGGTGAGGTCTCTCCCCAAACTCTTGACCTCAGATAACTTCAGTCAGATCATGATGCCTGCAGAACAGTTTGTCAAGCTCATTCTTCCCTTTCACTCTGTCAAAAAGGTGAAGATTCATTAATTATTTATTGTTATATAAATAAAATAAAAATGTATCTTTTTGTGTGATATTGGTACAATAACTCTATTCTTTTTTCCAGGAGAAAGATCCAAATTTTAGTCCCTTCCCTCAGCTGGTGTATATCACAGGAATAGATGACGCAGTGACTGTATTCCCATCTCTTCAAAGGCCAAGAAAAATCACTTTAAGAGGTTTGTTTTACGCATGTTCTGGTGGCACAAGCCAAGCTATCTTAATCTAACTATCCTAAACCTATTACTAACCTACAGTGGTGTATGCAGAGTTTTGGATTAGGGTGGAAAGAAGGGAAACAGTGAATACATTGAAAAACAATTTAACAAACTTACCAAGAACAATTACTCCCTTTATGCAAGTTTTCGCTAAGAATGGTAAGCTGTAGCAAATTTGGTTGGGATTTCATAAGTCAAATAATTATTATTCATCTATGCATATTACAAGCCAATTACTGGATATACCCCCAGGGTGTCCGGGGGTAAAGTGCATTAACTTCGGCGGGTGATTCTACATGATGGTAGGAGTAAAAAAGATTAACAACTTTTTCCGAAATTCCAAAAATTTTTTTCCTATACAAAAAGGCGTACCTACTAAAAATCCTTAGTGTGAGGTACGATCTTACTTGCTGAGAGCCTGCCGGGCGCCCGAATCGATTGTGATTGGCCCGTATCGTAACAGCGGAAAATAATAAATCTGTCCGCACACGCCGGACTAATTTTATCTTTTTACCTCAAAACTACCCCTAAAAGTTGGAATTTCGAAAAAAGTTATTTATCTTTTTTACTTGTACTATCATGTAGGATCACCTCCCGAAGTTAATGCACTATACCCCCGGACACCCTGTTAATAAAATTACCTTTTTTTTCTGCTAAATAAATATAGATAATAATTTAAAAGAAAGCCAACATATAATATTATCATTATTGCATTGTTAAAGTTGTACTAATTAATAGAGGTACCGATAGATGGCACTGAGAGCTATATTTGCTGGCCGTCGCAGTTTGTTCTGAAATAGTTTCACAACAAACACGACGACGGTGTCTATTTATTTAGACATTAATACTCTTTTACATTGTTGAAGAGTGTCTTGGACCGCAGAGAGTTTTGTCTTGTCTTGTGATGTTAAAATCTCTCTTTTTTTTTTTTTTTAATCTCTCTTTACATATTTTAAAACATTATTTGATAATGTGTGCCTCACTGGGTACTTTACCCGGGCTGAGACAAGCTCGTATGCTATACTAACTGAAGAACCAGCAATCTACCGTACTGTTGACTAGTTACTAGTGCCATCTGTGCTCAATGACAAACTAATGTATCAAATATCATCCTGGTGAATTCTCCTTTGGGGGAGGCAGGCCAACATCTGCCGAGTGATTCTATATATTTTGTGGGATCGTTATTAGATAACGGACGTTATATCCTGTAAGATTTGTGGGATTTTTACATATTTACTGTCACATATTTTAGTTTAGATCGTTTTAAACACGAATTCCTGCAAGTATGCATGATTATTTATTCATTTCATGTACGTTGTACATAGAAAAAGCAAATAATAGCCCTAAAAATCACACTAATCTGACAGGAGATCACGTCCATTATCTAATAACGATCCCACAAAAGATATAGAATCGCTCAGTTGATGTGCCTTTAATGCAATTGTTTTTTTAGAATGTGCATTATTTATTAAAAGTTTGCTTTGTTTGATGTCCGTAGGTTCCGACGGCAAGAGCTACATGATGATGCTGAAACCTAAGGACGACCTGCGTAAGGACTTCCGTCTCATGGAGTTCAATGCTGTGGTGAACCGCTATTTGCAGGACAATGCCGAGAGCCGGGAGAGGCGGCTGTACATACGCACCTACAGTGTGCTGCCCCTCAACGAGGAGTGTGGCATCATACAGTGGGTGCCCAACCTGCTGGGCTTCAGACCCATACTGATGAATCTATATAAAGAAAGAGGTTAATCATTTTAGATTAAATAATCAAATGATGGTTTGGGTATGTAGGGTGGATGAATGAAGAAAAGAGAATATATGGCACGGAAGTTAATGGTAGATGATGTCAGGGATGCCTGAGGAAAACATAGCAAATCAAGTGAATCAAATACTTGAGTCAGGTCACGGTCAAGAGTCAGAATAACAAAAGAGTACTTATGTATGAGACGATATATAAATATGAATAAAGCAAGGAGGTTTGCTGAGAGTTGTGTGGCAGTCTATCCTCTGCCAATCCCTGCCAATTGATTTCTACAATAATGTAGGACTGAACTACCTGATTTAGTAAAAACATCATAATATTGTGAACATAACTTTTCTTTTATGTAACAACCTCATTCAAACGCCGTGTGACAAAATAGAACATTGAAGGAAAGTGGAAGAACGAACAAACATTCAACGAACCTAACCTAACAAGCTATTCTTTTATTGTGTTCTGTTTGTCACTGTTCTGGTTTATCCAGTTACTGTTACCAAGTAAGGAAGGATTATATTGGTTATTGTTTTAGTAAATGTCAAATCTGAATTTTGACAAATTGATTTTTTTTACCCCTTTTCTTTTCTACCCTTAACCTGTCCTGGGCCAGGACCGTGCAGGCGCGCGCGGTCAAAATTTTAGATTTTTAATTTTTTTTAATGCGATTTTAATCCTTTTGTATAAAGAAACTGTATGAAGGATAAGATCAGAATCACTTGGGCCATTCTCGTTCTTGACATAACAGGTACCCGAATTACGCCTAGCTACTGGGAATAATTTGTAATAGATTATCTACGGCTTTTGAGCGTCAATTTTTGCCGCGATTTGAACTGTCAAAGTTCGAGCGTGGTAGGTAGCAAAAAACATCGAAAAACCTATCAATTTATCAAATAAACGCAAGTAATGTTGTTTTTATAGATAGTTTCTTGTTCAAAGAATGTTTCGGTAAATATAATTTACCGAAATAGCTCAAAATAAACCTACAAAATATTAGATAAGTTTTAAGATTTTCACGGCCAAAAGCATTTTCGTTATTTGTTTTTGGGGTGTTATGCCGTGTTGCGCTACCTCCTTCTTTAGCCAACGTTTCGGACATCGTTACAGTGTCCATCATCAGGGCAGAACCGGTAGATGTAAGAAAGAGGTAGCGCAACACGGCATAACACCCCAAAAACAAATAACGAAAATACAAAATATTACGTCAAAGTAATAATTTGCGTGATTTCCTAGGTTTCATACGAAAGACGGCAAGGCACAGGACAGGTTAAGATGGACAAGAATAAAGAATGTTTTTGTAAGACCCTGGTAGGGTGTGCATTTATTGCAAGTACTACCAATCGTCAAAATATTTTTTTTTTATCTGTTTCAGGTATTTATACCAGTGCAAGAGAGCTGAAGGAATTGATGTGTGGAAACAAGGATCCGTTGGTTAAGAAACGAAAAGTGTTTGAAACACAACTCATGCCAAAGCACCCTCCGGTCTTTGGAGACTGGTTCCGGTACACTTTCCCGGACCCACACACTTGGTAAAACATCATCATTCTTGCATCTATCCATTATATAATATGAAAATTCATATTAGGCTACATTCAGAAAACGCAATTCTCATGTGATGTCAAAAATGGGATCTACACACAAAGCACGATCTTAGGGATGATTTTGAGGTGGTTTGAATTCAAAATGCACTACTGAAATTGCTTTGGACAGTGTCTAATACTTGTAATGTCTTTGCCTTTTATTAAGGTTTTACTAATCGTATCAATCAAGATGGCAGAATAATAGACAAGAGACATAATGAACACTATGTTATTGTACGGTTGACAGGTAATGAAGAGAGGCAAGAAAACCATGCATACTATTTTTATACACATTACGTATATTGTTTTTCTTGTTATAGGTATCAAGCAAGATCCGCTTACATTCGTACAACAGCTGTAATGTCTATGGTGGGATACATTCTGGGTGAGTCTTTTTACTATTATAATTTAATATTTACCTCTAACAATTTGATATACATTCTACATATTCTGTATGATCTGTTTATTATTTATAAAATTGGTGACAGGTCTAGGAGACCGACACGGTGAGAACATATTGTTCGATTCAACCAACGGGGATGCGGTGCACGTAGATTTCAATTGCTTGTTCAATCGAGGCGAGGCTTTCGAGTGGCCGGAGCGAGTCCCTTTCCGGCTCACACACAATATGCAACACGCAATGGGCCCTCTGGCCTGCGAAGGGACCTACAGGTAATCTTTCATGTTATCCTACATAAGTAAAAAATTGTTTACTTCCATTGATAGTTTGTTTCATGAAATTAGAAAATGTATATATGCTAAGACTAAGTTGTTTTACAGTCCATCTTCTCTGCTACCCGTTCGGTGAAACGGCCTGGATAGTTAGTTAGTTTAGTTAAATTAAACTCCAATCCAAAAGCAATTGAATATTTCTGTTTGCGAAAGGAAGAAGAGGATGTGTCGAAATAAGCTGTAAAAGCTGCAAAATGAATGTAATATTATGACACAGTGTAAATCCAGAGAATTATGAAGAATTTTCTAAGGTTTCTCTACCTGAGCGAGTATGGCCTATGGAGTAGTACCCGTGACTCTATCCTACTGATTCTCTCTTGGGTATTCTATCTTCGGGCCAGAAGGGATGTATGTGTTCATCATTACTCATTTCTTCAGATTGATTTGATGGTTCAAAAACTAGACTACCGTGGAGAGCATTAATTTGTATGTGCCAGATCCTTATCTCCATTACCGACAGCATAGACTTTTGGACTAACTGCAGGACTGCCTTTACCGATGGTGAGCTGCGTTTAAACAGAAAGCTTTATTGCTGGTTGTATTATAATGAATTGAATTTAATGTAACTCTGCAGGAAATGCTGCGAAGTAACTTTGCGAGTACTGCGGTCCCAGACGGCCACTTTGATGTCGGTGATCCGTCCTTTTGTGTACGACCCCCTGGTGGCCTGGCAGAGGGCCGCCCCCCGAGACCCCTCCACCGCCGAGAGGACCAACCAGTCGGCCAAGGACCATCTGGCCCACATAGAGCAGCGCCTTCAGGGGATGGTAAACAACCAACCAACTAACCCAATCTATCCTTCATGAGTCACGTCCTTCTCTTATTGTTTATCATAGCTGAGGGTTGTGTTTGTCCTTTGACACTAATGGTGAATATATACATTAACTATATTATGGAAACAATAATTTGCAGGTTCGTACTAAGGACAAGCAGTTCTCACTGTCGCTCTCCCCGGAAGGCCAGGCCAACAACCTTATTCTGGAAGCCACCAGCGTTGTTAACCTATGCCAAATGTATATCGGATGGGGACCTTTTCTGTAATTTACCTTTATTGCTTTAACTTATGTTCATTATAATTATTAATATTTGTAGAGATATGTTAATGTACAATTGTGTTAAGACCATAAAAAGACTAATTTATATTTCGTAACTGTCTTTTATTTCATGTACCCACCATTATTTTTTAGTAAAACAAGAGTTCTTCCTTTATAGCTACAATTCTAAATGCTCTAGCTGGGTGTTTTGCGGTATTATTTACACTTGTGCGTTAAAAATAGAGTTTCCGCAATCTGCGTAGCTGTAAATTTGTGCAGTTTGCGGAATTTTTATTCAGAAAGAGTCAATAATGCACCTTAAAAATGAGGTACCCACGATCGGCGTAGCTTTGAAGTTGTGTAGTTTGCGGAATCACTTCCCGGCAGGCGCCAGTTATGCGCCTTTGCGGAATCACTTCTCGGTAAGGAGCCAATTATGCGCCTTAAAAATAGAGTTTCCGCCACCTGCGCAGCCTTGAAGTTGTGCAGTTTATAGAATCACTTCTCGGCAGGCGCCAATTATGCGCCTTAAAAATAGAGTTTCCGCAATCTGCGTAGCTTTGACGTTGTGTAGTTTGCGGAATCACTTCTCGGTAAGGAGCCAATTATGCGCCTTAAAAATAGAGTTTCCGCCACCTGCGTAGCCTTGAAGTAGTTGTGCAGTTTAAGGAATCACTTCTCGGCAGGTGCCAATTATGCGCCTTAAAAATAGAGTTTCCGCAATCTGCGTAGCTTTGAAGTTGTGTAGTTTGCGGAATTTATATTCAGCAGGCGCCAATTATGCGCCTTAAAAATAGTTTCCGCAATCTGCGTAGCTTTGAAGTTGTGTAGTTTACGGAACCTCTTCTCCTCAGGTGCCAATTATGCGCCTTAAAAATAGAGTTTCCGCAATCTGCGTAGCTTTGAAGTTGGGTAGTTTACGAAACCTCTTCTCCGCGGGCGCCAATTATGCGCCTTAAATGGTTTCCACAATCTACGTAGCTTTGAAGTTGTGTAGTTTGCGGAATCACTTCTCGGTAAGGAGCCAATTATGCGCCTTAAAAATAGTTACCGCAATCTGCGTAGCTTTAAAGTTGTGTAGGTTGCGGAATTTATATTCAGCAGGCGCCCAATTATGCGCCTTAAAAATAGTTTCCGCAATCTGCATGGCTTTAAAGTTGTGTAGTTTACGGAACGTTTTCTCCGCAGGCGCCAATTATGCGCCTTAAAAATAGAGTTTCCGCAATCTGCGTAGCTTTGACGTTGTGTAGTTTGCGGAATCACTTCTCGGTAAGGAGCCAATTATGCGCCTTAAAAATAGAGTTTCCGCCACCCTGCGTAGCCTTGAAGTTGTGCAGTTTACGGAATCACTTCTCGGCAGGCGACAATTATGCGCCTTAAAAATAGAGTTTCCGCAGACTGCGTAGCTTTGAAGTTGTGTAGTTTACGGTACCTCTTCTCCGCAGGCGCCAATTATGCGCCTTAAAAATAGAGTTTACGCAATCTGCATAGCTTCGAAGTTGTGTAGTTTGCGGAATTTCTGTTCAGCAGGCACCAATTATGCGCCTTTAAAACAGAGTTTCCGCAATCTGCGTAGCTTTGAAGTTGTGTAGTTTACGGAATCACTTCTCAGCAGGCGTCAATTACGCGCCTTAAAAATAGAGTTTCCGCAGTCTGCATTACTTTTTGAAGTTGTGCGGTTTGTGGAATCACTTCTCGGTAGGCGCCAATTGTGCACCTTTAAAATAGTTTCCGCAATCTGCATAGCTTTGAAATTGTGTAGTTTGCGGAATCACTTCTCGGCAGGCGCCAATTATGCGCCTTAAAAATAGAGTTTCCGCCACCTGCGTAGCCTTGAAGTTGTGCATTTTTCGGAATCACTTCTCGGCAGGCGCCAATTATGCGCCTTAAAAATAGTTTCCGCAGTCTGCGTAGCTTTGAAGTTGTGTAGTTTGCGGAATTTATATTCAGCAGGCGCCAATTATGCGCCTTAAAATAGTTTCCGCAATCTGCGTAGCTTTGAAGTTGTGTAGTTTACGGTACCTCTTCTCCGCAGGCGCCAATTAGGCGCCTTAAAAATAGAGTTTACGCAATCTGCATAGCTTTAAAGTTGTGTAGTTTGCGGAATTTCTGCTAAGCAGGCGCCAATTATGCGCCTTTAAAACAGAGTTTCCGCAATCTGCGTAGCTTTGAAGTTGTGTAGTTTACGGAACCTCTTCTCCTCAGGTGCCAATTATGCGCCTTAAAAATAGAGTTTCCGCAATCTGCGTAGCTTTGAAGTTGGGTAGTTTACGAAACCTCTTCTCCGCGGGCGCCAATTATGCGCCTTAAATGGTTTCCACAATCTACGTAGCTTTGAAGTTGTGTAGTTTGCGGAATCACTTCTCGGTAAGGAGCCAATTATGCGCCTTAAAAATAGTTACCGCAATCTGCGTAGCTTTAAAGTTGTGTAGGTTGCGGAATTTATATTCAGCAGGCGCCCAATTATGCGCCTTAAAAATAGTTTCCGCAATCTGCATGGCTTTAAAGTTGTGTAGTTTACGGAACGTTTTCTCCGCAGGCGCCAATTATGCGCCTTAAAAATAGAGTTTCCGCAATCTGCGTAGCTTTGACGTTGTGTAGTTTGCGGAATCACTTCTCGGTAAGGAGCCAATTATGCGCCTTAAAAATAGAGTTTCCGCCACCCTGCGTAGCCTTGAAGTTGTGCAGTTTACGGAATCACTTCTCGGCAGGCGACAATTATGCGCCTTAAAAATAGAGTTTCCGCAGACTGCGTAGCTTTGAAGTTGTGTAGTTTACGGTACCTCTTCTCCACAGGCGCCAATTATGCGCCTTAAAAATAGAGTTTACGCAATCTGCATAGCTTCGAAGTTGTGTAGTTTGCGGAATTTCTGTTCAGCAGGCACCAATTATGCGCCTTTAAAACAGAGTTTCCGCAATCTGCGTAGCTTTGAAGTTGTGTAGTTTGCGGGATTTTTATTCATCAGGCGCCAATTATGCGCCTTAAAATAGTTTCCGCAATCTGCGTAGCTTTGAAGTTGTGTAGTTTACGGTACCTCTTCTCCGCAGGCGCCAATTATGCGCCTTAAAAATAGAGTTTACGCAATCTGCATAGCTTTAAAGTTGTGTAGTTTGCGGAATCACTTCTCAGCAGGCGTCAATTACGCGCCTTATAAATATAGCTTCCGCAATCTGCATTACTTTTTGAAGTTGTGCGGTTTGTGGAATCACTTCTCGTTAGGCGCCAATTGTGCGCCTTTAAAATAGTTTCCGCAATCTGCATAGCTTTGAAATTGTGTAATTTGCGGAATCACTTCTCGGCAGGCGCCAATTATGCGCCTTAAAAATAGATTTTCCGCCACCTGCGTAGCCTTGAAGTTGTGCAGTTTACGGAATCACTTCTCGGCAGGCGCCAATTATGCGCCTTAAAAATAGAGTTTCCGCAGTCTGCGTAGCTTTGAAGTTGTGTAGTTTGCGGAATTTATATTCAGCAGGCGCCAATTATGCGCCTTAAAAATAGTTTCCGCAATCTGCGTAGCTTTGAAGTTGTGTAGTTTGCGGAATCACTTCTCGGCAGGCGCCAATTATGCGCCTTAAAAATAGAGTTTCCGCAGTCTGCGTAGCTTTGAAGTTGTGTAGTTTGCGGAATTTATATTCAGCAGGCGCCAATTATGCGCCTTAAAAATAGTTTCCGCAATCTGCGTAGCTTTGAAGTTGTGTAGTTTGCGGAATTTATATTCAGCAGGCGCCAATTATGCTCCTTAAAAATAGTTTCCGCAATCTGCGTAGCTTTGAAGTTGTGTAGTTTGCGGAATTTATATTCAGCAGGCGCCAATTATGCGCCTTAAAATAGTTTCCGCAATCTGCGTAGCTTTGAAGTTGTGTAGTTTACGGTACCTCTTCTCCGCAGGCGCCAATTATGCGCCTTAAAAATAGAGTTTACGCAATCTGCATAGCTTTAAAGTTGTGTAGTTTGCGGAATTTCTGCTAAGCAGGCGCCAATTATGCGCCTTTAAAACAGAGTTTCCGCAATCTGCGTAGCTTTGAAGTTGTGTAGTTTACGGAACCTCTTCTCCTCAGGTGCCAATTATGCGCCTTAAAAATAGAGTTTCCGCAATCTGCGTAGCTTTGAAGTTGTGTAGTTTACGGAATCACTTCTCAGCAGGCGTCAATTACGCGCCTTATAAATATAGCTTCCGCAATCTGCATTACTTTTTGAAGTTGTGCGGTTTGTGGAATCACTTCTCGGTAGGCGCCAATTGTGCGCCTTTAAAATAGTTTCCGCAATCTGCATAGCTTTGAAGTTGTGTAGTTTGCGGAATCACATCTCGGTAAGGAGCCAATTATGCGCCTCAAAAATGAGGCTCCCGCAATTTGCGTAGCTGTCAAATTGTGCAGTTTGAGGAATTTCTATTCAGCAGGCGCCAACTGTGTGCCTTAAAAAAGAATTTTGGCAATCTAAGCACTTGTGTAGTTTGCGGAATATCTTCTCAAATAAAAGTCACATGGAATTCTAATATTTTTATTAAGTGTATATTATACACAGTACCATCGATTAATTAATATATTTAGCATGAATTAACTACTTACAAGTCGAGAATACTTCATCAAAAAGTCTATCGTTGGAAATCATTATTGTGGTGATTATGAAAAATGCAGTTTTATAAAAGAAGTCTTTTCAAAATACGTATCCAAAAGTAGTAAAACATCAAAAAGAATGGCTTTGTATATCCTTATAGAAAAAGCACTAAGGAATATTCATAATGTTTGTATGTAAATATAACAAAAAGTGGATTGTTCAATAAACACATGATATCTTTGGCATAATATTGGCTGAACAATTATACTTAGTGTAATTTTAATCAACACACTAAGAAATGTGTATCTGAAATTACAAAAACTAACATATTCAATCACAATGGAATTATAAAATGCTACGATTGAGCCAAGTGGTTGACTTAAAGATACTAATTAAATTAAAAACTCTCCAAATAACATGCACATATAATTTAGAATTAAACACACTTCACATATATTTTCTGTTTTAAGTTGAACGGCCATTTCAACTCGTGTGCACATAGATATCCTTAAAGTTCATTATTTTATAGTTTCATTGTGTACGTAGCAGCATTGTAAAACACCAACTTGAACAGATTCTATTGCAGTTTATCCACATTGCATTACAGAGACGACAAATACCAAAAGTTAAGTTGAATGATTTATTACACAATAATAGGATGTACCTACTAAATTAACAGTTTTAGCAAAAAAAAAAAAACTCCGGTTAGAAAATTATGGTGAGCTTTAATCTTAATAAAAATATTGCATTCGTATTGCTGTTCTTTTCAAGTCTAATTTTACAATCCTGCCTAGTACGGCAAAAATAATAAAATTAAAAATTTAAAAATAAAATGTGAAGGCAATAAAATAAAATTCATAAAAATTGAACAATGAACAGTCATAAGATGTTTTGGGTTTATTATTTGAATATGAAGGGGAATTTCGCTATTATTAGCTAGTAGATGGGATGGGCTGTGACAATAATCTTATTAAATGTAAATACGATGTAAACTTTATACACAAAACACATTAAGTATCAAATATGCACCATAGCATTCTAACTAAATAATCCACCTTGGTATTATTTTACAATGGAGGCAGGGGATGGACAAACTCTTGGAACTTTTACAAAATCTGAGTCAGTTTTGCTAACAGCAAAACATGTAACAATATTAATTGTATAATTGATTTGTTGATCAATTCAATTACGTGCGTTGATATTATTAAATGAACAGACAGTATTATTGTTAAAGCGGAGATATTTCACATAAAACAAGTTAAATTATATGAAATTCAACAGCAATAAAAGGAAGTTGCCCATTCCGAGTTGTCCGTATGATTTGACTAGTGTGTGTACATCTAACATCAATTCATTATCAACTTATTGTTTATGCAGAAAGAATATACACAAAATATATATAAAAAGTTCAACTTGGAATAAATTGATGTACCTAAACATACTGGAATCTTAACATTACAAGATGGCATTATAAATTCATTACTAGGAAAGGAGAGCCTCTCCTTTATTCAATATTTATATTTCGTATTAACACATCTTATTTGACTTCGTGCTTATTAAATGTTTTAATGAATTTGTTATGTATAACTATTCTACTTATAATATATGAAATTTATTTTGAGCATTTGCCTATAAAATTTTAATACAACTCACTGTTTACGAGAACCTACGACTTATCTCTAGTATAATTCATATTATAGGCTCCATAGAAATATCTACAAAAGTCAAAAATTTCTCATAGGTTTTTGTTGGTAACTATTTTAGGATAGAGGGATTTTATTAATTACATGGAATATGATAATAATTACACAGGAATCAGAACTCTGATAAAACAATACAGAGTTTAAAATACAGTAGGACCCCGTTAATTTGAAATCAACGGGAAATCGAAAATAAAATTTCAAATTAACGAATTCGCACATAATTCGAAATTTTAAGAAAAAAATAATATAAAATCTCCGAAAATCGAGTTCCTCGGCCGCCCCTTCAAATTTGGGACCGATTACGCTCAGGCCGGCACGTATATATCGGAAATTCAAAGTAAATTTGAAGAAATATGACATTCCAGTGTAAATCGATTTAGATTTACAAAATTATTTAATTTATAACTAATCAATGTTTTACCGCCACAGCTATCCATCAGATTCAGATTTACGAAATTATAAGTTTTTTTTTTTTAATTGAATTTTTTGGAATCACATGAATAAATTTTCGTGCTCGACAAAAAATAAATTTCGAATTAACGGGATTCTAATTAACTACTGTATAATTGATTCTTAATATGGCATTGTTAATGAAATAATGTTTGGAATGAAAAGATGCGGCTTATAAGAGAGTTGAGGCCGCACTGGACTGAGCAGAGAGATGTGATGTTATAAAGTCTAGTTGGTTGCAGTTAGTATAAAATCACTTGATTAACTAGAATACAACTCTCCCGAGGAATAAATAACATATCTTATTTGACATTATGCTAATTACAACTATAACACTTTCTGTAACACACCGTATGCCCACTTAACCTATATCCATCTAGCCTTAAGTAAAGTGACATAGTTACGCCTATGAACACTGTAGTTTTTTCTCTCTCATTTGTATTTATGTTCAATTTCCCATTCACACCCCTTTCATACTTTTCTATTCTGAAAGATACATATCATACGATACAATAATTTACCAGTATAATAATAATTTATGTAAATACCGTCGAGTCAGAATGTTATTCACGAATTGAGAGTTCTATTCAAAATTTTCTCAATTTTCGTTGTTTTTTATTTTTTATTTACGAGATTTCTATTTTTATAAATATTGTAAATCCATTCAATCAATTTGTGGATGTTTCGGAAAGGTTACTTTAAAATTATTTTTATTGAGTTATTTTGTAAATGTAAAAGTGTAGATTCTCATAAAATAATTACTGAAAACGTAAACACAAGTTTACACTACAAAAAAGTAAATTCATCGACTTCCATATTTATTTGCAATTTGTGCTTGGAATTTGAAAGACGTATTTGGCATTACCAAAAAGCAGTACGTTTTAGCAGAATGTGGTAAAAAGATATAAATGCAGCGGTGAAAAGGGGGACATATGTATTAGAAGCGCCACAGAAGTAAAGTTTGATCCCGTTTGCCATCTCAGTTGTTAGGTGTATAATCCTACTTGACTATGCTAGTTAATTCAAACATTCAAATAGTCTTTTAGGAGTAAGTTACAGATAAAATGACAACATTCAATGAACAATGACTTCGTATCACTCGGTGCTGGGTCTTCACGCACCTCACGTGACCACACTTGTAATAGTCTTTTGTACGAAAGACATCTTTAAGTCAGGTCAATGTAATATTTGGCCAGTTGACTAACAGACACAGAAGTGTCCCAAGACATGTCCCCAATTGGAAAACAATTCACTGGTTGACGGAAGCGTCGCTCCTCCTTCAGCACTTGTCTTCCTTACTGCCACTTCCACTGCCAGAGCCGCCCTTGCGCAGATTGCATTCATACTTGATGAAAAATTTATTGCTTTTGTCGGGACATTTCTTGGATAAAAGTGAAGCCACGCAATAACTTCCGTCCATGTGGGCTTCACTCGAAAGTTATCATTACAATTCTGTAACGGCATACAGGTCTTTGTTGCCCTCCTGTTCCTGTTGCTGCTGCGGGGGACCTCGCGGACCCGAGCGCCCCCGTCTATCCAGGGTCTGAGAGCCGCTGCGACCCCCTCCCCCTCCCCCTCCAGGCCCTGCGTGGTGACGCCTGTCCAGGGTGTGAGAGTGTGAAGGGCGGGCCCCGCCAGCGGGTACGCGGCCCGGTTGCTGCTGCTGGCTGCTGGTGGAGAAGAACTTCTCGGGGGTGCGACCCGCCCGGGCCTGCGAGCGAGGGCCTCCCTGAGGGCAGCAGGGCAGGGCCGGAGGGGCCGGGGAGCGGTACTGCGTAAAGTGTGCGGCGCTGAGCGGCTGCGGGGGCTCTGGCAGTGGCTGGTGGACGATGGACACCCCGTTGCCGGTCTTGGGCTGCGGGCGTCGAGTGCGGCGGTCCAGAGTGGCGGCGGCCTCCTCGCGCTCCACCTGCTGAGCGTACTTGTGGCTCTTGTCGTACTTGCCGCCCGTGCGGATGGTGGCATACTTGTCAGGCTGCGGAGGCGGGCGCTGGAAGGTGGCCAGGGGTGCGGGCTCCACGCGCGGGGGCAACTCCCCGATGTCGGGCATGGGAGCGGCGCGCAGCGGGCCCCCGACGGCCTTGAGGTGCTTGGGCCCGAAGGAAGCGTACTTGGGGTCGAAGCGGTTGATCTGGTTGGTGAGCGGGGTGATGTCGCGAGGGTCAGGGGGCGCCAGGCTGCGGGGGTCGAGGGCCAGCGGAGGGGGCCCAGCGCCGCCCGCCCGCCCTCAGTAGAAGTCGGAGCTCTCCAGGGTCTTGCACTGCTTGCTCAGAGTCGCGTACTTGCCATTGTTGGGTCCTGTCCCGGCGGGGTTGTGCGAGGGCAGGCGGCCCAGCGTGTGGCAGGCCCCCGAGGGCAGATGACCGCCACCCCCCCGTCCCCCGCCTCCTCCCCCTCCCCCGCCGCCCCCTCCGGCCCCGCCAGCCCCGTGCTGGATACCGCGCCCGGACCCATACTGACCGATGCCACCGTCATTTCTGTAAACACATCACAAACAGAACGTTGCAAATACTTCACACCACAATTATATTGTCTGGGACATTTTCAAAATGAAGTGATAAACTTCTAATTCTACTATGGTAATTTTATCATCTCGCACTGATTATAAAATTGACTGTTCAAAAATTCTATTTTGGTTTTAATTATTCCATTACAATATTAAGAGAATTATTAATAAAACTTATTTTGTCCAAATTATTCAAATTGGAGATGGGAGATTCACTTTAAATTAATTAGGAGGAAGTTCAAATTGCGTGGCAAAGAATTGAATATAATTTCACATTTCACAGAGGGGAAGACGGGGACACATTGAAAGGGCAGAGTTAAGAGTGTTAAGAGGGGTTGGAAGGGAAGGGAAAGGAAGGATTGGCGGGTAAAAGCGTGGCAGAGGCTACTTTATTAACCGCATTCACTATAAAACAATACACTTACTAAAACATCAAAGGAAAGAAAAAGAAAGAAAAGGGCAATTTAAAAAAGAAAGTACTTCTGAGCCTAATATTGTTTTATGATCAACACTTAACAAACAATCATGCTTCTCTAACAGAAGTTACTAATGAGAAACAAAATAAAATATTTTGCACAGCCAAATTTACTTTTCAGGAGTTGTAAAATAAGTTGTAGTAAATGTATCTCGAGTAAAGACAGTAAAAACAGAATCACAAAGACAGGAGCTAATAGCAAATAAATGTTTCTTAATTCTTTAACTACATGCTAAAAGAGAGGCAAATAATATATTAACAAATATACACCAAGTATAGAGAGCACCGATTATTATTAACTCCTAGGGGCTGGAGCCCTGCATTTGCAGTGTTGAAGAAACGTGCCCACACACGGTATGTAACACTGCAATTGCAGTGTTGACCTTATACATTAAAAAATCACATTATCAAGTATGGTATTGTCAACTTTTGAATCTTAGAAAAAATATTTTTATTTATTGAAATTTCTAGCTGAACCGAAAAAGTCAATGCGCTGGCAGCATTCATTGTGAAATCGGCTCATATCTGACTTCACAGTGAGTTTAACAATCAGGTTCATGGATCTTTATATAATTACTAAAGATTGGTTGGGGTGTTTTGCGAAAATTCAAATCTAACATTGTCATCAAATCATGCTGTCATTTTGTTTTATTTTTACATTTGAAAAGACTCATTAAAGGCCGAATCTAGTCCGTTTCTGCTTTTGATCAGCTGAAAATAATAAAAACATGAACGTTGTGCTTTTCTGCTGATTTTTGTTCAAAAGCTGAAACGGACTTAGAGGGTCGGGGTTTAAAAAGGACCTTTCAAATGTCAAAAAACTAAAATGGCACCGAATGGGCAAAATGATGAAAATGTTACATTTGAATTTCTGTGAAACACCCCAAACTTGTGTACAGCAAAGTGGTCAATTTTTGGCAGAAGCCAAAAATTTGTATCTATATTATTTATCCCATATGTTAACATAGAATACTTTCTAGAAATCTCTTTTGTAGCAACTATGTGAATAATCGCTCCTCTACGGAAAGATAAAAACGTTGAATAATCTTAATGACTTACATACATACCCGGGCTACCTGTGCTAAGAATATGGATAATATGTTAATTGATTGATAAAATAATGCTAATCTCGGTTGATGTCATAAACGTAAATAGGTTTAACCTACCTACAATATTTTTCTCCTTTACTCTTTTTCAAGTGATTTAATTTTTTATTCATACTTGCAAAACAATGAATATTATGTGTTTTTGTATCCATGAGAGGTACCAAGTTGGATAAAATTTGGTAACCCAATAAATTCTTCAATAATAATTAATATTTGCTTATAATACAAATAGTTTAAATTTCACTAAAACGCAAGGGGTAACTCAGTGACCCCACATGGCAAAGGATGTTTTGTTTGCTATCTTTGCTTGTCACAGGAGAACATAATGCATATCTAAGATTAAATTTCACTAAAATGCACGGGGTAACTCAGTGACCCCACATGGCAAAGGATGTTTTGTTTGCTATCTTGGCTTGTCACGGGAGCACATAATGCTTATCTAAGATTAAATTTCACTAAAATGCACGGGGTAACTCAGTGACCCCACATGGCAAAGGATGTTTTGTTTGCAATCTTGGCTTGTCACAGGAGCACATAATGCTTACCTAAGATTAAATTTTATCTAAATAATTACGTAAACCTTTGTCTTTGAATTGGAGGGAAACAATTATAATGCAAAGGAATTATACAGGATGTCCGGGGGTAGAGTGTAGAAACTTTGGGAGATGATTCTATACGACGGTAGAAGTAAAAAAATTAAATAACTTTTATAGAAATTCTAATGTTTTTTTCTGTACAAAAATATTTTCTCGTGGAAGAATATTAGTTTTTCCATACAAACAATTAAACTTTTTGAATCTTTTTTATTTGTTCTGTTAATAATAATAATTGGATAATTTGTAAAGCGCCGTTTTTTGTGAAAAATCACCTCAAGTTATGTAGAATCATCTCCCGAAGTTCGTGAACTTTACCCCCGGACATCCTGTATATAATTCTTTCAGTGGATTAGAATTTGTTGTAAAAATAGCAAAAATCCTACATTTCTATTATCACAGATCAAAATATGGCAGAAAAATAATGAGACCACCAACCTTAGCAGAATTACAGCTACAATAAAATACTGTTATTAACACTTATTGTGTATGGCGTTTTCAATTGAACAGCACGTTGATCGGTGCTTTCAAATTTTGAAATTCTCCAATAGACTGCCTGTTCTTGGTAAAAGTCAATACCGCAGACGAACCATCCCCAATACACAAGCAAGCAAGAGAGCGTATACGACTGGAGAACATGTGGTTCCACCAGGACGGTGCAACGACACACACTGCTCGAGCCACAACCGATATTCTGAAGAAAGCATTTCCGGGTCACTTAATCTCTCGTTTTGGTGATTTGCACTGGCCGGCCAGATCACCCGATTTAACCGTTCCAGACTTCTTTTTATGGGGTTTTTTGAAGTCGCGGATTTACGTCAACAAGTCTCAGACTCTTGAAGCCCTTAAGAAGAATATTCGCCAGGAATGCGAGAACCTGTCGCCCGAAGTTCTGGCAAGAGTGATGGAAAATGTCATAAAACGGGCCCGTATGGTCATCAACTCTGGCCGCGGCCACTTGGCCGATATCATTTTCTCGACTTGAAGGAATAAATTGTGATGATTAAATAAACAAATTTCACAAACAGAACCAAAGTTTTTCATTAAAAAAAAAAATTGCAGCAAAAGAACATCGGGTGATTACTTTTGCTCCACCTTATATAATATACCTTTATGGGATTTTTTTTTTTTTACTTATATTTTTGTTATTATGTATTTACCTATATGTAAATGTACCAAAAAAACTATGCTAATAAAATTTTTTTTTTAAAAAAACCACGACCAAATCAAAATTTTTGCTTCATTTTCTGAATCACACTGCGAAAGAGAGCCTATAGGAGGCACTTTGAGCTGAAAGATGGCAATAAGAGGGAAGGATCCTTGACTTTTTTTGTAAAAGTATAAAAACAGCGTGATCGGTAAGTTGGTTGCATGGCATGGCCAGGCATCGCAAGTTCGATCCTCTGCTAGCTAAAACCTTCATTGTACAAGCAATATTTTTGAAGTGAAACTTCTTTAGCACTGTTGTGATTTGAAACTCGATGAAACGGAAACGATACGAAAATAGACAAACACATACATCTATAGGATTTAGCCTTTGATTATGAGCTCACTTTTCAAGACTCCTATTGGTTGAGATTGTGTGTAAGTTATTGTGAAGGTTTCACTTCTACGACCTGTTAACTGCACTCGATTTTTTTTTTACTTATCATGATGACAGTAGCAGGAATTCAAATATTGTCAATTTGTTCATAACCTGGAAATGATCGTCATCCTTTTTCATTAACCTTCCCGTTGCCAAGAGAGATAACCAAAATCTCTAAAATTACTATGTTTCCTCCATGAATGAGTTTATATAGAAAAGAGTGTTTTTTTTCTACAAAACCTGTAAACATAACCTTATAATGATAGATTGTGTGGGGTATCTCAGTGACCCCATAACAAAGTAACACAAATTTTGTTTAGCATCTTGGCATGTGGAAGGTTAAAGAGAGGAAGATATCCATGATTCTCTTAAAACATTAAAGTGGTAGTCTCATTATTTTTCATAAAGTAAAAATATAAAACATAAAAGAAGCTCTAAAGCCGCTCATGCCTGTGGTGATGGGGGGGGGCAAGGGCGGCCATGGCCAGGGCAGAGCCATAGGAGGGGGGCGCGGAGGCCTGGTGGGGGCTGTGAGTGTGACGCGGGAGGGGGGGCGGGCTGTACGACCCTTGGCTTCGGGGTAGCGTGCGCGCGGGCGCCGTGGCCGGCCCGCTCAGGGCGCCCCCGCTGCTGCTGGATGACGGCAGGAAGGGCGCATGCTCGTCGCCATTGTAGTCGCGTCTGGAATGCAAACAGAACATGCGTTAGTCGGCTCATGTCAACACTCAGAGTAACACCACTCGACCACCATAACACAGACAACAGCCTAGCATGGTGGTTGTAAAATCCACAAATAATGTAACCACAACATGCATGAATAAAGAAAAATTTAAAAAAAACAGAAGACCATGAGTGAATGAAGCAAGAGAGAGTTGTGTGGAGGTCTGTTTTCTCTGCCTACCCTTGTGGTGAAACGGTGTGATGTTTAGTTAGTTAATTGGTTACATTTAAGTTTTAATGATGAATAGACAAGATTTTACAAAGAACTAAATACAAGAAAAAGTCTTTTAAATGTATAAATATTTTTTTGAAAGCTTTAAATTAGTGGTAAAACAAAATATCAATACTGCTTCATAAGTAAAAAGACAGCTAGGAATTTGCAAAAGTTACATTCTAACATACTTTTTATTATAATAGGTTGATAAACATGAGAGGTCTAGTACAGTGATTCTTAACGGGGCGATATCGCCCCTCCCTGGAGGCAGTGGTGGCCTCAATGGGGGATGGTGAAAGAGTGAAAGTTGAAAGGCTAAAAGGAGACGGTGAAGGATGGTATGAAGATCAGAGGAATTAAAAAAAAATACATTTCCTTCATGAATTCTAATAAGTCATAGGTCCACCAACGCAAGAATCTTGCATAACATTGACGGTCCCAAAGAACAATGTCGGATGTACGATTTTATAATTTTGCAGTAGAGCTGATTAAAGTTTCTTTTCTGCTTTTTTACTGTTTTTGAGATCAAGAAATATAGCGTTGCTTTGATATTTTGCCTTTCATTTAATTTTATTCAAATTTTGAAACTCATCAAAAAATAAAATAAGCCAACAAGACTATTATCAATTTTTAGCAGATCCGACATTGTTCTTCGGAACCGTTGATATGAACTACTTAACCTCTAGTTTGCCGTTTGTCACCTGGTGGCCGCGCGGTGGCCGCGGCACTTTGAAATGCAATTTTGACCCTTATGTATAAAGAAAGTGTGTGAAGAACAAGGTCAGAAACACTTGCTCTATTGTCGTCCTTTACGATAGCGAAACCTGCAATGTTTCTAGTCACTCGGAATAATTTATATTTAATTTGCCGGAGCGCGGGGATGTGCGCAGTTTGTGCGGATGCGCAGGGAAAAAATACGTTTTTCTGCGACTTTGACCCTTCTATGTACAAAATTTGTATAAGGACAGTGTTAGAATCGCTTGCGCCAACATTCCCCATGGGATGGGTAAAGATTTCATTCACCTTGCAACCGCAGAATATTTAAAAAAAAAATTTATCTGTGACATCGAAATGTCAGATTTGCCGCTATTCTTTCGGTCAAAGTTGATGCATGTTTTTTGACGAAAACATCGTAAAACCTATCAGTTTACGTAATTGACGCAAGTAATGTTGTTTTGGTACATAGTTTATTGTTCTAGGAATGTGTTTCGGTCAATAAAATATACGATAGCTCAAAATTAATCCAAAAAACATTCAATTCAAATTCAAGGTTGTGAAATTTCCGTGTTGTTCCTCAGACATTCAACAAGTTAATAAGTGATTGATGGATTAAAAGTATTTTTGTTGTTTTGATAATATATTCTTCCAAAAACTTTTGTTTTTTTTCAATTTATAAGCCAACATTTCCGGGTTACAAATCATCAACATTGACCCGCAGCAACCCATCACTCGACATCCACTTGGATCAAAATCACAAGGTGCCGCCTTACAGCATTTAATCTTAATCCTGACTTCCGGAAAGTTTGCAACTAACCAACTGTAGTAAGATGCTTACTTCTTCTGTATATATATCCAGGTGTGGCTGTCCACCCAGACGAGGATGGTGAAGAGCAGGCCGGCCAACACGGCAGCCAACAGCAGTAGGGCCAGCCCCAGCAGGCCGGCATCGCACAATGCGCGGGCCCCCGCCGTGTAGTGAGCTCGCACCGCCTGGCACCCCACAAGCGCCGTCAGACTGTTGAGGACGCGTTCAGCAGCGTTCGTTTCTGCTGCCAGGGAGCTCAGAGCCGGTTGGAGACCTGATGAAAAGAATACCGACAAATAGAAATTTTGGAATCAAATGAGAGGAGAAAGCATGCCAGTAATAAGTCTAATCAATTGAAAGAGATAAATAACCAGTTGCCAACCAATGCTGGCTACATCAACTCAGGGGTTTCAAGTCAAACACTGTTTTATACAAATAATTCTAGGCTTTAAAGTCTCATAAATTATTATACTTATACAAAAAACATACCAAGGGCTTAAAGTCAAACAATGTTTTTATCACGAAAATAATTATTATTCTCTTCAGAAATAATTATTTTGGTGTGTTTTTAAATAATTAGTATTGGTATGTTTTTTTGTAGATACATAATGTTATTTGACTTCAAGACCATTTGCATGTCTTTTATAGATAACATTGTTTGACTTTAAACCCTCAAACTGTATAAGGGTGTACCGCTCTTGATCAGTCACCCATAAGCTAGCTGCCTATGCCTAGTAGGAGCACTGATTGTTTCTTCCTATGTCAAGTTATTTAAATAATTTGAAAATTGTATCTTCTCTACATATTATAAATTAAAGTCCCACACGTCGTCTGTCTTTTGTTTTTGTAACTTTATTTAGATGTAAGCAAATTTTTTCATACATCTAGTATTAAAAAAAACATATAAAATACATAATAAAATAAATATAGTCATAAAATTATAACGGAAAGAATACAGTTTTAAAAAGAAATACAGTTACTCCAGTTAGAAATACAAACAATAGGGTTTAAGACATACAGTTAATACAAATAAATACAATTCATAAATTTTTCTTAATGTATGTAGCACATGTTTTACGAAAAGTGCCAAGACTTGAGGCTTCCTTTATGGAATTTGGTAGGTTATTATAAAGTTTTTGACCTTTATAAAACACGCTGTTCTGTGTACACGTCAGTTTAGTTTTGGGAAGCCTGAAGTCTCGGCAACTCCTCGTAGGATAATTGTGAATATTTTCATGGTACATAATATTAGTTTGCAGATATTTAGGGAGCATGTTATTTTTAAGCTTGTACATCATTGTTAACGTATTATATATTATATGTTGTTTAGTTGTCATCATATTTAAGTTTTGTAACATAGTTTTAACTCTAGTAAAGATATTACATTTCAGAATCATCCTCATTCCCCTATTTTGTATAACCTGTAGTTTATTATTTTGGGTCTCGTTACATAAGAATAGAACACTAGAACAATAATTTAAATGAGGAGTTACAATAGAATTATATACAAGGTGCGTTGTCTTGAGATCCAAGTCTGTCCAAGATGTCTGTCTGTCTGTTCGCGATAAACTCGAAAACCACTGAACGGATTTTCATGCCGTTTTCACCAATAGATAGAGTGTTTCGTGAGGAAGGTTTAAGTATGTAATTTGTCAAGGATTTGTGTAAATTGGTTGAAACATAACGATAATTGTTAGAAGTATCGGAAAAATCAAGCCGCCTGGTAGCTTTCATCGAAAACGCTGCCTAATCCTTTTGGGATATAACAAAACAATGCATGGTGGGATATTCCTCTTTTATAGATCTACAAAAAAGTCCGCGAAGGCATATATCTATCTTTTACGGATAGCTTACTATACCCATTTTATCTTCTAAAAAAATGGTCACGTACATTGCAGTAATTGAAAAGTTATTTAGACAGATACAGTATTAATCCTTATTAACTTAAATACTTTAGTTACCCCAAGCATTTTATGCACATTATTATAATCTTTCACACCATCTCTACGTATTATAAATTAAAGTCCTCCGCGGCATCTGTCTGTCTCTTTACGATAAACTCAAAGACGGCGGTGGTTACAAAGGTTGGATAACCATCCAGTAGATGACGTTGTTTTATTAGCCACAGCAACGTGAGGCCGGTACAGCTAGTTAGTAAATAAATCCCTGGTAGTTGAGGGACAAATTGGCAGCATTAACATGGGCTTAGAACTTAACAAAATAACACAGTATTTTATTCTATTTGGAGTTTCTACGTCTAACTCCAGTCCAATTTTTTTTATTTTTTTTAATGAATGATGACCTTCTAACTTAAATAACTGCATTTTTATTTTTAGAGTCAGTTTTAAAAGTTAAAATAATTGTCAAAGTTTTAATTTTTCAAGACCCCCCGAAAACCACCGTATGTATGGTGAATCGTGTGATATCATCACTCCTGAAAAATTAGTATAGGATCGGGCAATCAGCTGATCTACTGTATTCTCTCTAAAAATAGCATTACTATTTTTTTTGTGCAGTAGTATTTGAATATTTTCAATAATAGAGATAAACTAATAAGAGATACCTTTATTTTTGAAACATTACTTAGGCCTCAATAATGTTTCAATAAACACAACAACTAAATCTCTATAAACAGTATGTAAATAAACTAATAAATCAATACGATGGCTTGTGTCGTATCATACATTCCCATACAATGACTTTACGGTGATGTCGAACAGTGACGTCACCTTGATGGTGTGTTTTTACGACCCGATTAAAAATGGACTTTTTAATAATTTTTTAAAAACTCTGCATTTAATATTATTAAATAAAACTTATATATTCAGAATCAGCGTTTATTGGTCTATATGAACATATTTTTTTAAAGCCATAATATTTTTCACTAGAGTTCCTTATTGGGTGAATACAGACCTGGATTGTTGAAGGTGGAAGTGGCGATGCGCCCCAGTTGCGTCAGGCCCTGTCGCACGTTGGATACGGAGCGCTGGGACTCCCGCAGGCGCTGGGTGAAGGGGTTGCCGTGGGTCACCTCGCAGCTCAGGTAGTAGCGCACAATCTGAACAATTACCGTATTTATTAGCACTATTTTAATAGGAACCACACGCAATATGAAGCTCGGGTACAAGGGAAAATCTATACTTGTAGGCATTTCAATACATGATGAATAGGACATAACCCGCCTCAAAGGCGAACCTGTATAAAGGCAGAATGTTTAGCAAAATTAATTAATACAATAACTTAGTCTACGGTTTACAAACAATTATTAGAACAATTATTAAACAATTTTTAGAACGGTCTTGGCCTATGAATGTTAGGCGGGAACACTGACAGCAAAGTCTGCGGAACAGCTGGACACCTTCGAAGAATCTTAGGAACGGTGCGAGAGGGAGAGGCATGGAGAATCCGCTACAATAATGAGTTCTATGATATCTACCAAGATCCCAGACTCTTTACCCATTTAAGGTTCTAAAGACTAAGATGGGCCGGACATGTGCACCGAATGTCAAGCACGTTCGTACCGAAGAAGGTTCTAACAGGATACCCGGGAGGTAAACGAAAGGTGGGCAGACCTAGGCTGAGATGGGAGGATGATGTCAGCAAGGATGCAAGAGGACTACTCCATGTTGCAGATTAGAAGACGACGGCCGAGGACGGAGGGCGGTGGAAGCTCATATTGAAGGACGCCAAGGCTCAAAATGGGCTGTAGCGCTATTGAAGAAGAAGAAGTCTACGGTTTATCAGTACACTCTTAACATATAAGTTCCTATAAAACCAACATGTTGGACCTTGATTGGTAACTTATTTTATATCTATGCCTGGCCTGGCCCCCGAGGTATATTGAACAAAAACAAAGTAAAATAACAGAAAGTTGGATATTCTCACCTCTGGAGGAAGATCTGGTGGTGCCATCATGGTCACGGCGGCGGCAGGGTCGTGGCAGGCGTCCGCCAATGCCACAGCCGCAGCCAGCGCAGCCCCGGCAGCTAGCCAGCACGCCACGAGCGCGGCCAGCGCACACACGCTGAAGGCGATGAGTGCCCGCCGTGAGTGGCGCGCCACCCCCACCAGCAATACGGCGCAGGCAGCCACCAGGGCGGACCAGGCGGCCATGGCACCCACCCAACGCCACCACTCGCCACGGCGCCAACGCTAAACATTAAAACATTATTATATAATGATAAATCAAGTTTAAGGGAATAAAAGACTTATACATAAGAAATAAACAAGTGCGAAACGTAAATGGGGAGCGCAAAAGTGGATTTTAGGCATAGATAATAGAAACTAGAGAGATGGGTCATGAACCATTATAAGTTTGAAACCGTAAGCAGAAAGGTGTCACCAACATCATTCACCCCAAAATATTGAAATATAAGAGATGTGCTATGCGCACTTTTTACTAGGTTGGACTGTGCTTCCGGGTGTTGCCGATATTGTTTACCAATCAACGAAACTCATTAATTTAGTTAATTGTTTACCAATTAACTAAATGAACGAATAATTAATGAATGAACTAAATGAGCGTTAAACTAAATGAACAAATTATTTCCATATTCAAACTATATTGTTAAACAATACTGCAACGTCTTAAAAAAATTAAAGAAATGAACAAATTCTTTGTGTATGCATATCCGATTAGGTAGTAGTCCGCCGACAGTCGCACGGACATCATAGCATATCTCTTTTGTATTTGAGTATCTTTCATTCACCCATACTACTGCAAAACACATTTATGCACAAATGGGTTTTGTAAACAGAAAAATTGCGCCACCTTTGTTTCTAAATACACACCAAATGCACAACTTTCATTAATTTCGCCACTTTGATAGCGATGAAGTTTGGTCCTAGCTCGGCGGCAGTCTTCACATGTTCCAGGCCATATTACTTTGTTTTTATTACCTATGATTTCAGGTATTAGTATAGAATAAAAATTAGAAATAAAAGAAGGAAGTTTAACAGAATTGGTTGGGATCATTTGACAATAATTACCTCGAGGGACCGGTCCATGTTGATCCCGGCTAGCGGGCGCTTGATGTCTGCTGCGGCCGACACGGCCATGGTTGTGTTGTTACGCACAGCCGATAGGGTGTTGAGCAGGATACCCAGAGCCGTCTGGTTGGACACAGGCGAGTCAAAGATGTCCGCCAACTCTGTCAGTTTTGGCTTCACCTTCTTCACGAGTGCCAGCTCGATCGAGTTCGTCTGGAAGAGACATTTTATAGTTACATTTCTAAGTGCATACAGGCGGTTCAGAACATTATTACCTAACCTAACCATTTATTTTATCATAATCCGGTTTGCCAGTGTTCTGTTTTACCATAAAGGCGTCCCACTGTTGGCTTACAACCTCTTCCCCTTTCTCATAAATGACGCATGTAACAAAAAGAGATGGAACTCTCAGCGGAAATTCTGTATAAGTAAGTATAAATATGTGTTGGCAAGCTATCAACTATTTTACTTAACCCCTCAGGCCTCGACCATGTTTTATCAGAGGGTCAAAATATTTCCGCATTATATTGTTAAATCCAAATAAATTAAATATTTCTGAAAGTATCCGAAAACTTAAATCAGTTTTTGAAAGATGATAAAATACGCTTTTGAATTATATAAATCGAAATAATTATATTATTTTTAAAATACGAAATTTTTGCTTGCAAACATAAAAAAGTTTTAAAAATGACTCACCTTAAGTTTTTTTTAATTAAAATTACTGATAATGAAAAAAAAATAAAAACACATACTTTATTAGACAAAATGTATTATAAACGTTAATGTCACCTCACTTTTTTGTCGCTCCATGTAAAAATTCCAAAATAAAAATTCCCAAAGTTTCATTAATTTTTTTCAGATTGCGATCTGAAACTTCGGTTTCATAAAGGTCTACATTTTACTTCTTTTGTGGTTAACTTTTATATTCGATTATAAAGCGTGATGTTTTTTCTTTCGAACACTGTTTCAATCATATTTCTCACTAAGATAGTAAGGGAGACACAACGATTTCTACGAGACCTATATGAGTTAGTGATGTGTAGGTTCAGCTGGAGTGGGCCTTTAAACTCGGGTTCTTCGCACTAAGCGGCTCCTACTCCTACTCCCTTTTCAAATCGACTACTCCCAAAGAACCCGGTCCAGTACTTGTACCCGGAACTCGGCGGACCGAGCCACTCGCGAGTCGGGTGCGGCGCGACGCGGTCTGAGCCACTCGCACTCGTCAAAACCGTGCGTCTCGGTCCTTAAAAGTACTTTTAAAAGGAAGCATGTCTCGGAGGCCTTCGGCAAAATGCAGAACTTATCCATCTCTAATGCGAATGGTTCCGAAAAGAAAACAAATTAGCCTGACGGATTAATTACTTGAATAAGGTATCAGTCAAGAGTCAGAATAACAGAAGAGTATGAATGTAATGTAATAATGAATCTATACATAAAGACGATTCTCATATACGTTTGAAAAAATTCACACAATGAAAACAACTTTTGCACAACGCCAATTCTCTTACATTGCCCCCAAAATGTTCAATTCGCTCAGTATTGATACAAGAAAATCGAAAACTGACGGTCGTTATATCACAAGTGTTCAGAACTGGTTAATTATAAAGGGAAGGAACTATTTTAAAGAATGCCTGACATCGTTAAATTAACTTAATTTACTCTGTCAACAACTTCTTTAAGTCGTAGAGACACTGGGATTTACAATCAGAATAATCAAAGATTTCGATTCATTGGAAGTTTTATAAACTGATTAACTGTCATTAGCATATAGCCTGTCAGAATACAATTCCCATAATGTGATCCCCACATTGTCAAATTTATATCAGAAATATTGAACGAGTGCTACACAATTAAAAAAAAAAAAAAAAACACACACATTTTTTTTACAAATTATTAACCAAAAAATTACACATACTACTACTGCACAGTTCTCAACTGCACAATTCTTACTAAACAAACTTAAATCGCATCCTCTAGAAAATAGAAGAAAAATAGATTACTATTCTGTTTAAAATTATTCACTTTGAATTAAACCGTTGTGAACTCCTGCATTAACGAATTCGAGGTACCTAATCGAACAACGAGGCAAAATATATTTTTTGACAACAATAATTCTGGAACAAATATCGACATACTTCCACAAGTCTACCAGTGTTTTAGAAATACCAGAATAATATTTATGTACATACCATTTTTTTTATGTACTATATTTTGATATCTGAGGATCTTCGTGTGTCACCCTAATGGGGGGGGGGTTACACCACGTTGTCCGCCCTATAATGGGATCGGGTCCGGTTCTAGACAAGGTACAATAATGATAAACTGAATATTGTCCCGATTTTTTTTATTCAGACTTTTCGACCGGGATCGCCCACCGACGACGATGGTCCGCCAGTTATGGCTTATTGACTGGCGGACCATCGTCTAGCCTCTTGCGGAACACTGGTTGGGAAACCCTGTTCTAGAAGGTACAAACTTATGCCTTTTCTATGTCTGTATCTTGCACTTTGTCACGTATTACAATAATCACAGGCATTCAGACCGTCACCTATAAATCTTATATTATTATTTCTACGCCACCTACATTTTGAAAACTTTCTATCTTACTGTTATACATTATTTTCACGTAAACTTACTTTTAAACCTGCCATCTTTATAATGTTCATTTCTTCAAGCTTATCTTTTTTTAGAAAAATGAAACAATACAACTTTGTATAAACCACTTATATAATGTGCAAATCCGACCGGTTTCGGAACAAACGTTCCTTCGTCAGGGAAAGCTTATACTAATTTGACAGTTTAGAACAATGTTTTATTATGGTAGGGGTGGAGCCGTTGCTAGTTAATAATGTAGATAACCACAAAGTAATAGCTACATTAAAAAATATATTATCTTTTTTTATATAAAAACCGTCTCTCAGTATCATACACTAATCACCTTAACCCCTCCGCAACGTAAGCAGATATAAGTGTTAGAAATAGGACAGCAGTCAAGTACAATAAGCGTGTTTATACGTCAGCGCGTGTGTTTCCATAGAAATCGTTCTAACTCCGTTATTGTTTTAGTTACATCCCTAAAACAAAAAGTAAAAGGTCGATAGTAGATCAAGCTGCACTATCAAGTTATCTATGGAAATACATAACAGGAATCAGCTGTCAGTCGTGTAGTTGACAAAAATATTTACCCGCGCAAATTTGCTACTGGCAGCTCCGCCGCGCTTTAAATTTTTATTAAATATTTTTATATGAAATGATAAAAAAAAGTGAGGTGACAAAAGTGTTTATTACACATATATACAATAGAATAAGTATTGTTGTTCACATAATCACGTGAGTCATTTTTAATGTTTGCATTCTAAATTTTAATATTTACAAATGCTAAGATTTATTTGTAATATAATAATTTGAAAGCCTATTTTGTAACCTTTCTAAAACAGGTTTTACCATTCGGCTACGTTCAGAAATGTTTCATTTATAGAGCTTTAATTGTGAAGTGAACGGAGGCACTTAGTCTTTTTTATGTACTTCTACAGACAACTTTGAATAAAGATGTGAAGCTTGATACAAAATGGATCTTTTACTTTTTGTTTTAGGGTTGTCACTAGAACAATAACAGAGAGGAACACACACTTATTGTGCTTGCCTGCTATTGTTATATTGTTGTGTAAACACTATAAGGTTATCTCTCTCTCAGGTTTATGTGGGACCTAGCGATCCGTAATATGGGAAGGTTCTGCTTTTTTGTTCCAGAATGTAAAAAGAAACAAGATTGTTTGGGAAGATTCCATAAATGTATTGTAAAGATAAGTACATACACAAAGTGTATCCAAATAATATGACAAAAGGAATAGTAACAAATTAACAAAAACATACCCGATGGACCAGATGTTAAACCAAGCTAATCTATTTCTATTACACGTTGAGGATGCCGATGCGACGGGGATGGTAGCTCGGAGTACGAAGGGCGAAGTGTTTCGTCCCACACTAGGGGAAGGGTTCTCGAGTACAACCTTCACGGGAACTCGACATCAGGGGAAGGCCAAGGTCATCCTTCCACAGTATAGGTCCAGCAGCTGCTTCAATAGGCCTCAAAAATCTCAGAGGTTCCAGGCTCCCACGTGTCCCATCCGTAACAACGGTTCCAAAAACCTTCGGGGCGAGAACGACAATTTTCTCGGGAGTCAACAAGACGGATGTTTGTAAGGATCAATCGATCCCAGCACGTAATCAACAGGATTACCCCAATAACTTTCGATTCCACATCGGACTCGGCTGGCAGCTAGCCATTATCATAAAAATCGGAACAAACACATTCTCCACGAACTAAAAGACTTGAACACGCTCCTCAAGCGACGCGTGAACTCCGCGGGACACGTTGCGGTTATCCTTAAGATTTTCTTACATGTCGATCAGACTTAAATTATTAAAGTATTTTGACTCATTGAAACTACAGCGGTTCCCAAACCCCGTCGTTTCCAGAAGTGTCAAAACCAGCGAGAAAAAAATGTTGCCAATCCAATACCAATTAACTCTTACGTAGTCTCGCGGCTCGATTACTGTAACGGCATCTACGCTAGTCTTCCCAAATATCAAATTGACAAACTTCAATCCGTGTTTAATGCAGCGGCAAGGCTCATAACTGGGGTTTCTAAATATTCGCATATTTCAGAACACCTTCGTAACCTTCACTGGCTCAAGTGCCCTGAGAGAATCCAGTACAAATTGTGCTGGATGGTTTTTAAATCAATCTACGAAATGGCCCCACCTTACATATCCGAATTATGCGTCCCGGAAAATACCGGTCCGAGACAATTAACCCTTAGATCAGCAACTTCATCTGCTAAAGGCAGACTAATAGAACCTAAACGAAAGCCAAATACTATGTTTGGAGATCGTGCTTTCGGAGTATCTGGGCCTAAGGCTTGGAATAGACTCCCTCCGGAATTAAGATGCATAACAAGCCCAACAGAGTTTAGGTCCAAACTAAAAACCTTCCTTTTTGGGCTCTCATACCCGTAATTTAAATATACCTATTTGAGAGCATCATACTTGTATTGTCTATGATATGTCTTAATCACACTTTTCTTACTGAATTAAAATAACTCGATTCCTTACACATCAATCTGTCTCTTGACGAATCACATTTAGTAAGATCAAATCCTTATTGGTACTACTGCACCTCCCACCTATATATGTTGCTTTTACTTTCCAAAATACACTCGTCAAAGAATACATTACAAATTAATATTAAAATATTTTTCAGGATTAAATAACATGTGTTTACAATAATGTCCTCTGCGTGCGAACTCTATCTAAATTTCTTTAAATGGACAATTTACAGTGTTAATTTCAAGCGACCTCCCAGGTAAGTATGGTCCTGTTTTCATTAAATTTTAGGCAGCATCGCGTTCATTGGTCAAAATATTGTACACATATTTTCGTATCGGTGATCAATGAACCGATGTATGCAATTTTTAGCCATAAGTTGTTTATAATTGTTTGCCTAGCTTGTAGTTTTTTAGATTTTAGAAATGTATTATAAGTTTGTACAGCGCCCTTAAGGTGATTTTTCACAAAAACGGCGCTATATAAATCATCCAAATATTATTATTATTATTATTAATACGGGCTGTTCAAAATACCAGGTTAGTGGTCAGGTAAATAATTATATCACAAATTGATAATTATTTACGTGACAACACGCTTACGGGTCAGAGTGGTTAATAACAACTTAAAACATGGTAATCAAAATCTAACGATTCTTGCAAAATACTTTTCGGTACAAATTTGGTGTTAACAAGTCTCGCAGAATAAATCAAACAAATTCCTAAAGTTTACACACTCGCAAGGTTTACCGCTGTATTACCGCCACAAACTATTTCTTAGAACAGAAAGTTCCATATTGGCAGATTTAGAAATGCACTTATGGGATTCATTTAGGACAGATTTGGGGATTTTTTTGGTACGGAAATTGAATAACATGCTGCTTAAATAAAGTGTGGTAAAATAATTATAATACAAGTTTGTCTTATTTTCTTATTTTTTTTAAAGAATTTCACTGCACAAGCGCACTTAGAAAGCGCAGAGAAAACAACCACTGACAGAGAGTATTTATCACTATGGAACTTGCAGCAATTATTCTGCATATTTTATTTGAAATAACATAATTCAATTAAATAAAATATCCATCGCATGCCGAGTTTTGAACACGTGACCTGCGATACGAAGTAGAGGAACTTGCCCCTCGACCACGGTGTTTAAAAGTGTAGTTTCTTACCTGATTTCGAATGGAACCAACGATATTGTTAATGGATTTGGCAGCGTCCAGTGCCTGAATGACAGCGTTGTGGAGGTCATCGTTGCCGTAGAGACCCACGCCGATAGCACCACAACAAAGCACGGCCACAATGCATAACGTCACCTGATGGGACACACAGAAAAACCAATGATAATTAAAAGGGTTTTAACTGTTTTCATTTCAACTGTTTTCTTTGCTATTCCCTCCACCAGACAAAATTCCTAAACTTTAGGGTCATAAAACTACACATCTTATATTTATAAATATCAAAATATGCTTATATATATATATATATATATCAGTATGTATATGAGATGTCTGTGCGTTGCTACACCATTCATCCGATTGTGATAAAACTTAGGGGATTTGATGTGTGCATCAGGCGCAGTCCCTCCATACATACTGTAGATGCGGCACTTTCCTTCCTTTCGAGGTGTATAATAAATATTATAATAATTGTTATTTATTTATTCAGCAATAAAAAAAGCTTCGAGCTTATTTTATTCTAGGCGTAACGGGCCATAAATACTGCAATTTAATGACACCGCCCCAACCTCAGCGGCCAAAAACAACAAAACCCGATGCGCGGACTGGACTGAAATACATAACAACACCATTCTCAACTCGATTCTAGTGTGTCGAATATCGCGTAAACGCACCAATACCAGCAACAGTGGATTCTCTGCTCCACTCTGCATCCACAATGTTAGAAAAAGTTTGATATTTGTTTAGTTCTGCCTGCCAAATTTTGCCTGAAGCAGTATACGCATTCGATGGGAGCATCCAATGCGCAGAAAACGACTTTAATGCACGTAGGCATAGTGCACAGAATAGCATAACAAAGTGCGTGAATTAATTCAGTACCTACGTTTTGGAGAATTTGTTCGCGGGACCATTTTGACAATTTGGCTTGAATAATGAATGCCGATTGATAAGTTAAATATCTTTCGAATATGTATTTAATTAATTTAATTTTAGAACTGTAATAATTGATGGGAAACATAAAGGATTTATAGAGCTAATTTGACATACTATTTTTGTCGGTAATCACATCTTGTTCCTTGGACTAGTCTGTAGGTATTTATGTTTGATATAAGTTAGGTATATACTTCATCATCCCTTATACAAAAAGTCACCGACCGCCACTGGTACGCATGCCTGCGATGGTTTCTAAATATAATAATGAGTTCTGGCATCATGAAATTATATGTTGCTAACCATTCATCCGATTGCAATGAAACATTGGGGATTTGATGAGTGCATGCCCGCAATGGTTTCTATATATAATGGTGAGCTCTGGCATTATGAAATTTGTAATAGGTGGCACACATTAAAAAATTGCAATAGGTGGCACGCGAGCTGTTTGAAAACTGAATGTATGGAATGCGGGAGGGGGGAGGGGAACTCGAGAGGGGGGTTCGCGGGACGGGGGAAGCGGGAGAGGGGAGTGGGTAGAGGGAATGCATGAGGGGACGGGGAGGCGGATGGGGAACGGGACGAATGGGAAAGGACACGCAGGGAGAAACAATTTCTTTATTAAGTGGCATAGCAACGCATGTCGGGAACTCGATAGTTATAATATAAGATAGCGGAATATTCCTCTATTTTTTTACTAATTTCACCACTTTTATCGATGATTCTTTTTAAATTTATGCAGTGTTTTTTTTATGTGCATACACCTTCGACCAAGTATATCTAGACAGGGCGTGTAGGTCTTAAAAATGACACCGGAACCAAAAATATTGGTTGACGAAAACATTTATCAAAAAGAAAGTCTATTATCTCACAGTCAAAAGATCGCAAGAAGCATTGGTTTGTACCTTTAGTTGGTATGCGTGGAGCTAATTTGTTTTCCAGCAAGTTCGCGGTAATGGAATTACTAGCTTTGTGAAGATCATTTTTAAAACACAAATTTCAGGCAGTTAGAAATATTTTAGGTATGGGCTATCGCGGACTTTATTATTAACAATATATGAATGTCCAAAAAAAATATGTACATAACATATAAATTCGAGGCAGCATATCGAGAAAAGTAACATTTGATAAAAAATGTTTAATTTCTTCCTAGTAAAACAACTACGTCACGCAAGAGATGCAACGGAATTCGATGGTTAGTTGCATTATGAAATTTCTCGTAGATAGTGTCACTTTGGGATTGGAATTGAGTATGGGAGGGCTAATCTATAGTTAATATATGGATGGCGTACACCGTTGCACCAAAAAATCAAAAGTAATAATAAAATAAAATAATAAATAAGAGTCAATTGAAGAAAACTTTACACATTTTCTCAATCAATATAAAACTACGAAAGAGCAAACATTTATTTCCAGAAAAAGTTGATTTCAACTATTATTTACATAGTTCATTGACATACATAATAAATACCTAGCTGGCATGTAATATGCCCTTGAAAAGCTACAATACAATAAATTATGTAAATTCGCAACAAACATCGCAACATTGAACCTGAACTCAATTGTTCAACATGTAACATACTTACATTTGTTTTGTCAACACTCTATTTTGGATTAAAACATTGCCACAATAATGTATCCACATAAATACTACATTGCCAGAATAATGTATCCACGTAAAGACTATATTGCCAGAATAATGTATCCACGTAAAGACTATATTGCCAGAATAATGTATCCACGTAAAGACTATATTGCCAGAATAATGTATCCACGTAAAGACTATATTGCCAGAATAATGTATCCACATAAAGATTATATTGCCAGAATAATGTATCCACGTAAAGACTATATTGTGAGAATAATGTATCCATAAAATTTCTACATGATGAACCTTGTAATAGAAAGATATTAATCTGGCACTTTAGAGGTCCGGCACCTCCAGTAATTCTGCACTACCTGAGTCAGGTCAAAGATTTTAAACAAGGTTTCAGTGTGAGAAAGCAGAAATAAAAACAGAACTCTTCGAAAAGATGTTATTTTGTTAAGCAAAAATATTAGGCTTATATCAGAAAGGCTCAGCTCACCTTCAGTGCAGAGATGCTCTTGGCGGGTCGAGGCTTCCTGTCGCAGCACCTGGTTAACAGGTAGATGAGGAGAACCAGGAGTGTGAGGATGAGCCATGCCGCCGGCACTGAGCCCAAAATACCCAAACTCTGAAACATCACACCCACAGGATTAATATATTACCTACTATCTTATGTAAAAGGAGAAAAAAAACTGTTATTTGGAGACCAATGCTGAGTAAATGTGTGTGTGTTTTTTTTTTCATTTTTCAAATCATCTCACAGGAGGTACTCCTCCTAAGTATGTGTCATCTTTGGGAATGCTGTGCACACTTTTTAAGGTGAGGGGGGTATTATTATTAATGTATATTATTTAATGAAAACAAATAACTTTGTAAACACCACTATATTATTAATATTATCTACATGTTTCGAAAACTATGTTTTCTTCATCAGAATATGATTAATATATTTATTTATTTATTTACGGACAAATAGTCCAATTAACAATATAACAATAACACAAATAGAAAAAAAAAGAGAGATCACAGTGAAAGGAGATTACATATAGATGAAGAGCATTGACAAAATACATATAATATAAAAGTACATAGAGAAGATAACTACAAGTAGCTTGAAGATGGATTTAAAAAGACTTTAAAAAACCACATTGCGTAACGACTGCCGAAAGTCATTTAGGCTTACACCATATTAATCGATATTAATCATTAACTCCAGTTTCTGAAAAAACATAACATTAAATAGTGTACAAATTGAAACAAATTAGTTACTGAGGTCCAGTGTTTTTCAAGGGCTATCATCCGGTGTATTTGTCTCCCGATATTCTACCGGGAAACGATCGTAAAGTGGTTTTATTTTTGTCATAAAAATTGACACATAAACTATCTATGATTTTACGATATTAACTATTAAAGTGAGTTAAATAAACAAATAAACAATCCGTGAAAAATCTTGGAAAAAGTGAATTTTAAACAAAATTTGGTTTGTGAATTAGTAAAATAAAAATAGTGTTTGTGTTATTAATCATATCCTGATGAAGAAAACATAGTTTTCGAAACATGTAGATAATCTTAATAATATAGTGGTGTTTACAAAGTTATTCGTTTTCATTAAATCAATAATGACGCCACAAAGTGCATTTGCAAAGTTTGAAGAAGTATATTATTTCACCCAAATGAGAGATTTGTGCGATATCAAAATTGTTTTTTTTTACATCACGTACTCTATAATTTAGATAATCCTAGAAAAATTCTTCGGTAATCGATTTGCATTAAAGAAATTATGGTAATACTGTTTTTTAAGGTATTAAATAATATCTATTCAAATCTGACGAAATTAAACTGTAAATCTCCATACATAATATATGTAAGGGTAAGTTTGAGAAGATGTATGAATGCGAATGAAGCAAGGAGTGTATGCCAAGACTGAGTTGTTTGGCAGTATTGTGCCTCTCTGTCTAACTCTGTGGAGAAACGGGGTGATGGTTAGTTAGTTTAGGAGTAGTGTGTTGTTGATCTTTTTATTTTCTTAAAATTTCTGTATTGTCTCCGTTCTGTTTAGTCATAGACCCATTTATTATAACCTAGTGTGATAAGTCTTTATAATAAAAAATCTGTTACCTCAAGATAGAGCTCGGAGTGCGGGGCGAAGGTGGAGTTGACCCGGTGAAGGGAGACGTTGACGTGGGGCAACTTGTGCAGCAGCTGGGCCAGGAGCGCCGGCCGGTAGCCCTCGTCCCGGGGGGCCATGGCCGAGCCCAGCCCCCTACCTGAGACAATACAAACAGAAGATAATTAGTATGTCAATCTCGCAACATAATTTTTTATTCTTTATTTTTTCCCATTATTTCTAAATACATACATGTACATTTCCAAAATATTTTCGTTATTTGTTTTTGGGGTGTTATGCCATCACATCTACAGGATCTGCCGGATCTGTCCTGATGACAAACGCAGCGCTGTCCGAAATGTTGGCTAAAGAAGGAGGTAGCGCAACACTTTCATTTCAACCAGTCATTTGAATTCAAATAAATTATTCACGCAATCCAAAGTCGCAATCGTCAATCCGCATATAGAAGGTTTCACTCAACAGAAACCGGAATCCTTTGTATGCTGTCAGATATAACTTTGGCCATAGAGTCAGGTAAGTTAGCACTTATCTCACTCTTAGACATGAGTGCAGCGTTTGACACGATTGATCATGACTTTCTCATTAAGAGATTAGAGGAAACATTTGGTTTGAGTTCCGATATTAAAAATTGGCTGGTGTCATATCTATCCAATCGCTTACAAGCCGTTAAGGTTGGAAATAAGCTCTCTAACTTCGCAACACTTTCTTCAGGGGTACCCCAAGGATCCGTTTTAGGCCCACTTCTTTTCATCCTTTTTACAAATGATGTCGCCAAAATAATCGAGTCATTTGGTCTCCTGTCCCACTGCTACGCTGACGATCAGCAAGTTTATTTTTATTGCTCTCCAAACGAAATCAACAGTCTCAAAATCCGCATAGCTGAATGCCTAGAAGCAATAACTCGTTGGATGTCTTCAAACAAGCTGAAGCTGAATCCATCTAAGACTGCGTTTCTATGGGCGGCCACAAACAAACGTCAACATTTCATAGACAATGCACCTATTACCATTTCCGGCAACGATATTATTCCAAAGACAACAGTCAAACTTCTTGGCGTTAATTTAGATTCAGACTTTTCGTTAAAAAGTCAAATAAATAGGACAGTAAGCACCGGTTTTTTTCACCTAAGACAACTCAAGTCAGTTCGAAGAAACCTTCCTACAGAGGCGACAAAACTATTAATTAACTCTTACGTAGTCTCGCGGCTCGATTACTGTAACGGCATCTACGCTAGTCTTCCCAAATATCAAATTGACAAACTTCAATCCGTGTTTAATGCAGCGGCAAGGCTCATAACTGGGGTTTCTAAATATTCGCATATTTCAGAACACCTTCGTAACCTTCACTGGCTCAAGTGCCCTGAGAGAATCCAGTACAAATTGTGCTGGATGGTTTTTAAATCAATCTACGAAATGGCCCCACCTTACATCTCCGAATTATGCGTCCCGGAAAATACCGGTCCGAGACAATTAACCCTTAGATCAGCAACTTCATCTGCTAAAGGCAGACTAATAGAACCTAAACGAAAGCCAAATACTATGTTTGGAGATCGTGCTTTCGGAGTATCTGGGCCTAAGGCTTGGAATAGACTCCCTCCGGAATTAAGATGCATAACAAGCCCAACAGAGTTTAGGTCCAAACTAAAAACCTTCCTTTTTGGGCTCTCATACCCGTAATTTAAATATACCTATTTGAGAGCATCATACTTGTATTGTCTATGATATGTCTTAATCACACTTTTCTTACTGAATTAAAATTACTCGATTCCTTACACATCAATCTGTCTCTTGACGAATCACATTTAGAAAGATCAAATCCTTATTGGTACTACTGCACCTCCCACCTTTATATGTTGCTTTTACTTTCCAAAATACACTCGTCAAAGAATACATTACATATTAATATTAAAATATTTTTCAGGATTAAATAACATGTGTTCACAATAATGTCCTCTGCGTGCGAACTCTATCTAAATTTCTTTAAATGGACAATATACAGTGTTAATTTCAAGCGACCTCCCAGGTAAGTATGGTCCTGTTTTCATTAAATTTTAGGCAGCATCGCGTTCATTGGTCAAAATATTGTACACATATTTTCGTATCGGTGATCAATGAACCGATGTATGCAATTTTTAGCCATAAGTTGTTTATAATTGTTTGCCTAGCTTGTAGTTTTTTAGATTTTAGAAATGTATTATAAGTTTGTACAGCGCCCTTGAGGTGATTTTTCACAAAAACGGCGCTATATAAATCATCCAAATATTATTATTATTATTAACACGGCATAACACCCCAAAAACAAATTACGAAAATACTTTTGGCCGTGAAAATCTAAAAATGTATCTCATTTCCAAAATAATTTTACAATTTTTTAAGAACAGTAAGATATAAACATAAGGTACAAGTAATATTTTAATAGTTAGAAATAAGTAAATATATAATAGACAAAAGTAGGTAATGGGAACCCACTAAGGCACTGCCTGTGTGTGGATAATATAAACAAAAATGCTATATATTACATCAATAAGTATAAGAAAAAATATAAACAAAAATGCTGTATATTATATCAATAAGTATAAGAAAAAATATAAACAAAAATGCTATATATTACATCAATAAGTACAAGAAAAAATATAAACAAAAATGCTATATATTACATCAATAAGTATAAGAAAAAATATAAACAAAAATGCTATATATTACATCAATAAGTATAAGAAAAAATGTTACTTTTAAAGTAAATGTTTAGAAATTTAGGTATCTGTGAAAAAAATGTAGTAAAAACAGTGAAACAGTTTTTTTGTTGTTGATTTTTTTGTTATAATTTTAAGAAAGTAAATAAAGTTTTTTTTTTTATTTTTTTTTTTTATTTATTAGAGATAATATATTACATAAAAATTATAATACATTACTCCCAATGAGTTTAATAAAACTCATTTCGGGAAGGACAACATTATACATCTAAAGAAAAATTATTTTTACATAAGAACACGGAAATCAATGAACAATACATAGATTTTTAAATGGACTAGACACACTTGATACAGGTAATTGAAGAATATACAAGAGTTACAAAGGAAGACAGATAAATTCGTCACTGGTTAATAAAGTTGCTGAGAAAATATCCTTTTAGAGCCTTTGCCAATATTTTTTTGTTTGATTCTGGTAGTTTTAGGACATTAGGTAATGCGTTGTATTGCGTATGTGCGATGTATTGTAAGGAGTTAATTCCAAATTTAGTTGTTTGTGTAGATGACGATAGGTGTATTTGATTTTGTGATCGTGTTTTGTGCTGGTGTATATCGGAATTAAAGGCTGGTTTAGTGGTGGTGTATGACGAGTGTTGAATTATTTGTAGGATGGCAGTGGTGATGCAATATTTTGGCAGAATGGTAAAGGGAAGAATTTGTGTCAGTGAGTATATGTCTTTGACATGCATATCCCATGGTAGATGGTATATATTTCTTATGGCTCTATTTTGGATTACTTGTATTTCAGATATTTGTTTCTTAGTAATGGTGCCCCAGATACTAATCAGATAACTTAGGTGAGAGTGGATCAGAGCATAATATGTGGCACGCAGTAAAGCTGTGGGGAGCACATCTTGAAGTCGATAGAGTACACCAGTTATCGGGGAAATTTTGGATTTAACATATTCAACATGGGAGTTCCACGATAGGTTAGAATCTATGAATAACCCTAAATATTTCGTTACTTGTACATTTTGGAGCTTTTCATTTCCGAGAGTAGTATTCATTGTCATATAATCTTTTTTCCCGAAAGTGAGATAGTGAGTTTTTTTTGACATTGAGGCTTAATTTATTTATCCGCAACCATTTAGCTAGCTTTGCGAGATCTTTATTCATTAGAGATTAGAGTTAGTCTTGAAGTTACCGTAGAATTTGTATTGAAAAGTGAAGGTTTACAAAGAATTCATAGGAAAAATATTTCAACATCTGCATCATTCAGCCACAATTAAAAAAATTTTATGTTCGATTAATATTATTGTTTAATTAGTTCGTTAATCCTCCAACATAACAAGGCAATTAGTATGTCAATCTCCCAACATAACAAGGTAATTAGTATGTCAATCTCGCAACATATTTAGTATGTCAATTCTGCAACATAACAAGGTAATAAATAGTATGTCAATCCTCCAACACAACAAGGTAATTAGTATGTCAATCCTCCAACATAACAAGGCAAGTAGTATGTCAATCTTTCAATGTAACAAGGTTATTAGTATGTCAATTCTTCAACATGACAAGGTAAAAAGCATTCATAATGTGAATGCACAACGTAGTAAGGTAATTAGTATGTAAATTCTACAACATATCAAAGCAATTAGTACGTCCCTAAAAAAAACCCCTCAACTCTGTGCAGAAACGGGCGGTCCGTTTGATAGATTCTCCCATCTTAACAGATGGACTGCAATCTTTAGAGCACCGGCGTCAGGTGGGAATGCTGTCCTTGTTCTACCGGTATTACAATGGAAGATGCTCCGAGGAACTAGCGTCACTGATCCCCTTGGCACCGGTGCATAGTCGGCAAACACGCCAAACACGCGCCCAACATTTGTACACGGTTGACATTAGTAACGTGAGAACGGGTCGTTTCTATGACTCGTTCTTGGGTTCAACGGCTCGGCTGTGGAACGATTTGCCGGCCTCTGTGTTTCCTCCCTCCAACAACATGGGTCTCTTCAAGACCCGTGTTCACTCCTTCCTTTCCTCAAAAAGACCCTCCACACAGCATCTTCAAAGATGACATAGGCCCTGAGGGAAGTTATTTTCCTCAAGGCCTCCTGTGTGGAGTTAATGTAAAAAAAAATGTACGTTGGTAATTGAATTTTATTATAGCAGTTTTAGAATAACAAGATAAATTAGCATGTCAATTCTCCAACATACAAAGAAAAAATAATTTAGCATTTCAATCGTCAAACATAAGGAAAACTTATTAGTATTACAATCCATCAACATAAACGTTACAGGGTAAAATGTAATCAATAGGTATCCCTAACATACAGTAAGAATGTAACACAGGATGGCTAATGGTTTTGTTTCAGATAAACTGTCATAGATTAAATATTTTCAAAACCGAGTACTTAGTAAATCTTTGTGAAGTCGTGAAGTCAGGTCAATGAACTCATGTGATACACCTACCAGGTCACTTACTGGAATGAGATGATGCTTGGAGTGGGTGTAGAGCATTATATCAGATTGATCACTGTGGAAAATTTAATACAATGGCCACCGACCATAAAGTTGTACAGAATTCACATCCATTAAGTGCATGCGGTTTCCAGGCGCATTTAAAAATAATGATTGGATAAATTAAACAACACTGTTCTTGTGATATATAACCTCAAGGGACCTTCAAAAACTTACAGTGAAATTACGTCCTAAGAAGTTTTCATACATAAGAAGTTTAGTTTTTTCGGTTTCTTGAAGTCTGAATGGCCCTCTTTATCCCATATAGAAGGCTTTTTTCCAGTCCCTTGGAAAACTTCAAGAGAATTTTACTGTATTTATGAACAAATACCTCAAATATTGCAAAAATATTTGAAAAAATTGTAAAAAAACAGATGTTTACATTTATAAAAGAAAATAATATATTAAATGCACATCAACATCGTTTTAGAGAAAATTTGAGCACTCAAGATGCTATCGTAGACTTAACATCTTAAATATTGTATAAATCTTTAGATAATAAAAAAAAATGTATTGGAAAATTTATCGACTTAAGAAAAACATTTGACAGTATATCACATTCGAATCTTATCTCTAAACTAAGAAAACTGGTATAACCAATAATGCCTTAACGTGGATCAAAAATTACCTACTTCTTAGAGAGCAATTTGTCAAATTAAATAGTTTTCTCAGCGATTCCCAAATCAATAAATTTGGAATTCCGCAGGGAACAGTGTTGGGACCAATTCTTTTTAACATTTATGTGAATGATATTTTTAAACTCACCATAAAATCCAAACTAATATCTTACGCTGATGACACAGCAATTTTAGCTGAGGGATTAACATGGAATGAAACTCAGAGAACGGCGGAATCAGATATAAATAGAATAAAAAAATGGTTTGATCAAAATTTACTATCTCTAAATACAGATAAAACTTTTGTAATTCCATACTCTGACTAAAAATGCTACCCCTGAAAATCTAAACATATGTATCCACTCATATAATTGAATTCAAATTCATATCTATGTAAACTTGATTGCTCTGTACTCACTGTTAAAACAAATGTTAAATACCTTGCTGTAACTATAGATAGTAACATAAAGTGGAAGATGCAAATCAGTACACATTAGAATTCGAAGTATTTTAAATATTAGAATATGAAGAACTATTTACTATACGTAACCAGGTAAATGTTTGACTTTCTTTTTAAAAGTAAGGGGAGGTGAAATGATAGTAAAAAGGAAAATGCTTTTACCTGTATCCGAAAATTAGTAAGTTGGATTCCGTCTTGGTAGCTTTTAGGGCCTGTGTCTCATGAAGGGAACTGGAAGGTGAAAGGGCAGTCTTCAAGTAGAACAGGAACACAGCTGTTGTAAGGATCAATTGGACAATTCGATACAACTCTTGTTATTCCAAATCATTTGTGCGGTCGATCGGGATGTTAATCTGAAAAAAAAAGAAAAGGAGCATTGAAAAAAATTGTCACTTGCAACACAAATTCGATTATGTTGGTAAAGCCAATGAACAGAAAATCTCTAGCCCTCTTGCGTATTAAATTCTTATGGGCCAGTTCAGTGTTGGTATAGTTAAGTCAACCTTATACCCGGTTTAAATCGGTGTGGTAATAAGTCACTACTCAAGTACTCCAATCCAAATATTTTCACTGCATTAAGGGAATAGAAGTGTAGTCTATACCGATGTACATAAGACTTTTCGACTCCTAGGCCACAGACAGAAAAATGCAACCATTTTCGCCTTGGAGGTTCATTTTACTATCAAGAAATAAGATAAGACAACAAACTGACTATAAGCCAATAAAACTGACTATAAGCCAATGAAACTGACTATAAGCCAATAAAACTGACTATAAGCCAATGAAACTGACTTTTTTTTACATGAGCTCCACACAGGAGGCCCTGAGGAAAATTATTTCTCTTAGGGCCTATGTCATCTTTGGGAATGCTGTGTGGAGGGGAGACTATAAACCATTGAAACTGACTATAAGCCAATGAAACTGACCTGACTATAAGCCAATGCCTCCCACAGCATCCCCAAAGATGACATAGGCCCTGAGGGAAATTATTTTCCTTAGGGCCTCCTGTGTGGAGCTCATGTAACAAAAAAAAATGATCTGATGTAAAAAAATTTAAAATGCTTGATCAATTTCAGCATAAATAAGAAAAAATTAGCATACTTCGGCACACAGACATGCCCACAACGCAATTCTATCAGTTTATCTCTTCAGTAAGTAAAAATCACATAACTTTTAGCTCTGTTTTTATTTAAGTTCAAAGAACACAACTTCAATATAAATTTTGTTTCGAAAACTACTTTTTAAAACCAGTCAGCCAAAAGTATTAAATCGGTTTAATGCTGTATTAAAATAAAAAAAAGACTTATATTTTTTAGGTAGGAACAAAAACCAATAATTAAACGAAAGTCAATCAAAACATAATTAAATTTGTCCATAATAATCACAATAATTAAAACAAGTACATATATATTTATTTGGGCAATTGAAAGTTAAGTCAATTAAAAGAGCGGGTTCTGTTGCGCCATTCGGTGTGTAGTGTAAAACCAGTTGGAAGATAAGTCCTGCGAGTTGATGGTCGATCAGTTCTGACTGGTCCAATACCCAGTAATTACATCAGCCTCTGTGGGGAGGACTGTAATTACTTTAATGGGTACAGTGTGTATTGGCAGAGACCAATCATTTCAGACTGTCCAATCCTTTCCAATCATTTCCAAAGTGAGGGTAATTAAGTATAGTTGGAATTCAAAACAGATTGCAGTTGAGAAATAAAAGACGGGTGAAATGTGTGGAATGAGTTTTACAGTATTTTGAATTAATTTTTGGTTAAAAATTTTATGTGAATACCGCACAAGAGTCCCAGGTATGGACCCTGTGGAACTACGGTACCCCGAATGCCGTAGTTCCACAGCCCATATGTTGTGAGGCGGTGGGTAGTGGGGAGGGGAAGGAGATGGGGCTGATGAAGCTTGAAGATCGAAGAACGTGAATATTCAAATCTGGTCACCAATCACGTCTAAAATCATTCTAAGCAATGTTCCGAATCTGAATGGTGGTCTTTCACCAGGGCGATACAGACAGTATATTTAAAGAGAGCATTTTTTGACTGATATTTTTTTAAACTATTACTTTCGTAAATAAAACCATCAATGTGTAGATATTATGTACGTATATTATTGCTCAAAAGTGCTCTAAAACAATAATAACTAGTAGCTCTGTTCCCACACTGCCGAGTTGTACTCAATTTGACTCCTAACCGAAAGCACTGCAGTAGTGATATACTCTATTAGGCACCCCTTAAAATACTCATTAAAAGTTTTTTTGCTATTATATGCTTAATATGAAGTAAAAAGTGATTTTTATGACTTCTGAAAACCATTCTCATAAATTATATTATCAACGAAATTTAGCAAATAGCACGAAAATTCCATGAAATGCAAAAATTTTCGAACATTTTTACCATGTGTCTTTTTAATTTTTCATTTTTGATAACGGGTTTACAACTTGGGTTCCTATTGTTTTTACATTTTCGTAATCTTAGTAGAAGCACCTATGCACCCGATTTTTTCGAAATCATTATAAAATGCACCAACTATCACAAAAGAGGGCATACATTAATTACGTGAGCTCAAAAGAGGGAGGGGGGTCCATCAAAATCTCACGTTACTTGAAAAGAATATACAAAGGGGCCCAAATTTATCTCGCCAAGGGGGGGGGGGGTCTAGATTGGAAGAAAAACTGCTCACGTAATTAATGTATGCCCCCAAATTAACGATTGGATTCCTTTTTTTAAATAAACTTAATATTTAAATTACGTAGCGATAAAAAGCTTAGTTCGTGACACTTCTCACTCAACAGCAAAAGTAGGTACCCTTCAACTTTAATTTTAATGGGAAGTACCAAGAGATTGCTTTTTCAGGTAGGTAAGAAGTATCTTGGATTCCAGAATTTGTACGAATGAGCTAGCTCCTTTGACATCCCATCTCTTACTGCCATCTACTTACCGGGAAAATTCTGGATGTATAAAGTGGTTTAATTAACTTGGTAAAGACATTTTTAAGTGCTTCGTAATTAAAATGTCAAGTTTTCTAAGACGTCAATCCTCGAAAGAAATTAACATAAATAATATATTTTCACGAATCACGATATTCGGATAATATTTTATTGTTCCTAATCATCGACCTAGTATATCTAGACTAGGCGTGTGGGTTCATTTATCAAAAAGAAAGTGCGTTATCTCACTGACAAAAGATCGCAACAAGCATTGTTTTTTACCCTTTGTTGGTCTGCGTGGAGCAAATTTGTCTTCCAGAAAGTTCGCTGCAACGGAATCACTAGCTTTATGAATATCATTTTTCACACACAAAATTGAGGCAGTTATAAATATTTTAGATATGGGCTATCGCGGACTTTGTTATTAACATTTTAATCAGTTATATAAATATTTAAAAAAAAAATAGATACACAATATAGATTTGAGGCAGTATATCGAGAAAAGTAACATTTGATAAAAAAATGTTTAATTTCTTCCTAGCAAAACAACTAGCTACTTCACGCAAAAGATGCGAGGTAGTTGTATTATGAAAATGTCACAGATGTTGTTACTTTTGGATTGAAATTAGTCATAGGAGGATTAATCTATAGTTATTATACCGATGTTCGTAATAAATTCTACAGAAAAATTGAAGTAATAACTTAGTTCTTAGAGGAAAAACCTTTGGATCAACTCAGAGAGAGATAGAACTACAAAAAATCATGCAAATATTTTTTTTTCGTTGTGTTGGAATTGAATTGTTGACCCAAAGTCAAATTAATGACCCAAAAGACGGCGCAGAATGGTAGAATGCGCGAAGAGAACGGGAATATCATTGTGTGAAATGACGCAACGCAGAAAAACCATAAATGACCTAGAAGAAGAAAACTGCACTGAAATGAGTCATGACTCATGACTTAAGTTTTTAACATTTCACACAGTTTCAGGCGCCATTTGGCTCGGGGCCATCGCTGCAGCAGGGTGCACTAATTGAGTCCTTGGTCGTTATACAATATTCCGAATATTAAAAAAGGTTTACACCATCAAACAACGGATACCGCACGAGAGGTGGTCTTTTAAAGTTTATTTTAGAGCGCGGTGGTTTATTTAAGTTTCAAACATCCTTTTTGTAGAAACTTCCTAAAATATTATTTAATAATGACGTCTGGTAACTGGTAACGGCGCATAATTTAATAACGAGGGATTACGGTTTGACGTAATTGGCGAAATTACGATTCGCGGTGGAATTTGCGGTCATAAAATTATAAACAAAATTCGTCTCTGGGGCAACCGGGGAGTTCGGCATCAGTTATGTTAACCTTTGTATACTCGCGCACGGTGTCTCAGACCGACATTTCATCTCGTCTGTATCATTTTAATTAGGGAACGTACCCATACTACGTGACCTGTTCAGGGGGAAGGGGGGGATCAAAATACCACGCTTGGCCACAACGGGGGGGGGGGGGGCTTAGGTTTTTATCACGTAGTCAATCTAAAAATCTCGGGTTTTTTTTCGAGCTACGAGGGGAGGTTTTTAAGTTCGCGGAATGGGAAGGTAAGTGATTAATGGGGGTACCGCTGAATTAGGTACTAATTGAACAACTCATTTTTAGGATAAACACCGGGTTTTATCGTAATTAGGTCATTAGTCTTTGAGCTATCGTCGACCAAACACTTCAATCGGGAAGAAATTGTGAAATGTGGAGAAAATTGAGTTCCGCACTGTTATAAAGTTCCTTTAAGTTAATTTAAAGATCGGAAAAATGTATTAGGGTAGTAGGTGAATATGTTGAAAAGGAAAAATAATTTTGGTTTTTATTTCCACTCCTTACCCAATCCGCAAACTTAAAAACCCACCCTCGTACATTCAAATAAGTGAAAAAGTTCAGGGAACGTGTTGAAGATGATTGAGATGAAAAATTGTTTATGAAAATAACAAGACTTTCGTTTCCATAAATTACGTTCCGGTTTCAATATATTTTGACATAAGTTTTATCTTGATAATATTTTTTCCACTTGTAATGCATGCACTCTTGCTGTCACGCAGCAAGCGCCGTATTAATAAAGACAAATATAAGCCAAATCATGCATTTTTTATTTTTTGTTAGCAAAAAATGATTCGAAACCATATTTATGAAATACTACGTGAAAACTGTAGGGGGGGGTCTTGGAATATACTACACGTGGTCACCGGGGGGGGGGGGGGTAAAAAATTGCTAAAAGTGTGTCACGTAGTATGGGTACGTTCCCTTATATACTTTTTAAGCATTATTGGTATTTATTGTAAAGAAAAGGAAATTGAATAAAATAAAAATAAAAAATATCAAATCTTTAACTTTAATTGGTAAAAACAGACTTTTAACTCAGCCTCGAAAAAAAATTTTTTTTTTAACTTTAATAACTAAAACAAACTTTTAAAAATGTGTTAATTAAAAAAAACTTGTAAATAAAAGTACTAAGAAAAAAAAATGTATTAGGGGCCGTTCAAGTATTACGTAACGCACTTGGGGGGGGGGTCTTGTGAAACGTTACTGTGCCTTACGAGGGGGTGGGGGGTGGAGGGTTCGAACAACGCGTTACGTAACATGTTTTTCTTTATTTAAAAATGGAATTAAAATCTTCGAAGTTGGCAATCCTTTTCTTTCTCAAAATATCTTGTTTTATTTATTACCGCAAACGCGATTTAAAAAAGAAAAAAGGTATTTAAGCGACTTTCCAGTACTTCGCGCAACTTAATTGTGACTTTCAGGTAAAAATTGTCGCTTGGGCGTTACGTAACGTTTAGGGGGGAAGGGGGGGGTACGGAAAAACGTTGCGGTGCGTTACATGGGGGGGGGGGGGAGGTCAAAAATCTTCAAAAATTGCGTTGCGTAATACTTGAACGCCCCCTTATAAGAATTAATCTATTAGGATTTTTGGGTAGTAGGTAATTGTTACTTAACCAAAAGACCAATAACAGTAAATAAGTGTCACACATCCACCCAGTAACAATGTGCGCCCCGCACTAAATAATGCCTAACAACAAATTAACAACCTAATAAAAACCTCAAAGATCATTGTCGTAAATTTTGACGATAATAAATGTAGATTTAATTGTAGAGATAAGATAAGATGATAATGTAGATAATGTAGATTTAAGAGCCCGCAGCCCGGATTTGTACCGATCTATTACATATTTCCCTTAAACACGGTAAGTTTTAAAGCTCTTGAAAAATATATGTTATTCTTGAAGATAATATCTAGACTTTGCCCGCGCCGAAACGCAAATTATATAAAATTCCCTCGATAGAAAAAAATCGCAAAGTATGGTCCAAAAATTATTATTAACAAGTTTGTTTCAGTTATTTTACAAGTAATATGTATGAAAAAATTCACAGTGTTTTTTTTAATGCTGCTTAAGATAATGCCCGCGAGATTTTTGCTCTATTTTAAACGAGTCGTGTTTTATTAAACATTTTCGCAATTTTCGCATCGATTTTGTCGCTGTAAATGTTAGCGCTCTCCTCTAACATTCGTAATTACGTATCTCTCCATCTTCTTCTTTTCGGGCCCGGTTGCAGAGCCTTAAATTTTTTTAGGTGCGCTGAATTACTTCTTTAACCGTTTTCTTTCTCATCCTTACGTTAAACATCGTACAAAATATTACAAAGCCGATAATTTTATATACTTCCCAATACTAATATTAACAATCAATAATAATTTTTAATCGTTGAAGAGAATATTGGCGACTCTCAACAGAAAATTTGAAAACAGAAAAATTGATTTTTCTCTTTTAAATTTTCGTTTGAGAGCTTTTTAAATTGTCTTCAATGATTACATTACAATTTGAAGTTTTACTAAAACAATGACAACTTGGAATGCGGGAATGAGTACCGCCGCCCCGTGAACCATTTATTGGATAACCAACACCTCTGCCGTAGTTCGCTACATTTGGTGACTTAGCAGGGGTGACCGGGTTCATGGGATGAGAATTGTCCAGGTCTTAAGATATAAAAAGGGCGCGCAGCCGTTCCTCCTAAACAAATACATAAAAGCATAACGCTGACAGCTCCGCTGTAACCTCTTCCTCTTCTCATAAATAGTTCATGTATGTAAGAGAGAGAGAGGGGGGTTACAACGGAGCTCTCGGTGACAGGGACATATCTTTTATTTTCCATCGAGTTCGTGAAAGATTTAAGCAGATAAAACCTAAAGAATGGACTGATAATGGACATAACGATCTTGGGATGTTTTTAAAAGTGGAACTAATGTTTTCAATTAGAGAGATAAAAGAGATTGAAGATAGAATAGAAAAAATAAACAAAAGGTAACTTGCTTACAAGAGATATACAACTTGACCCTTAACTGAACAACCTAACGGGAGTCAAATAAATAACCATTACCTACAGAAAAACATGTAACATTTTTTCAACTCAGTAAAAAAGATGACCGAGGGTACCATTTAAATTAGAGCAAAAAGCACAATAATTACATTAGAACGATTCAAAGTTTAAGAGCAGGACAGTGGTATTCCGAATTTGAATTGTTTTGAGCTAGGATGTTTCAAAAAACATAGTTCAAATTTAAACAACCCATCCTTGGTGAGGCAAAATTTCAAATTTCCATCTCTACATATTTCTATATCTCTTCTCTACACATTATAAATTAAAGTCCCACGCGTCGTCTGTATGTCTGTCTGTTCGCGATAAACTCGAACACTACTATTTTCATGCGGTTTTCACCAATAGATAGTGTTTCGTGAGGAAGGTTTAGGTATGTAATTTGTCAAGGATTTGTGTAAATTGGTTGAAACATCACGATAATTGTTAGAAGTGTCGGAAAAAATCGAGCCGCCTGGTAGCTTTCATCGAAAACGCTGCCAATCCATTTGGGATATAACAAAACATTGCATGGTGGGATATTCCTCTTTTATACATCTACAAAAAAGTCCGCGATGGCATATATCTATCTTTTACGGATAGCTTACTATACCCATTCTATCTTCTAAAAAAATGGTCACGTACATTGTGGCAATTGAAAAGTTATTGAGACGGCTTGCCAGGGAAGGCCAGCAAAAAGCACCACTTTGAATTTTGAAATGAATGTTTTGTGGATTAATTTTGAGCTATTGTATATTTTATTGACTGAAACACGTTCCTAGAACAATAAACTATCTACCAAAACAACATTATTTGCGTTAATTACGTAAATTGATAGGTTTTACGATGTTTTAGTCGAGTAAGACGCATAAATTATGACGCGGCACCCGGCGGCAGAAATGACATTTCGTGTCCAGCGATTCTGACACTGTCCTTTTACTCCAGTCAAAATAGACGAAAAAAAGGTGCTGACCTCACATTAATTCTTAACAAGCTGAATTTTTGTATAAGTCTTGAATACGTCATTACGAATGCTATGTCAAAAGTCCCCATCGATCCCGCTCTGGAAATGTTTTTTTTCGAGGTCAAAGGTCACATTTTTTTGTTTTTTGCGTATATCTCCGAAACGGTAAGAGCTGTCGAAAAAAATATTGAGTAAAAGTTTGTAGATCGTAAAATTCTCTACAAAAATGATATCAATACTTTTTTCACTACGAAACACCGTTCTCGTTTTATCGCGATTTCATACCTAGAAAATACGAATATGCACGTATGTGGCCAGTATACATCATCGGGTCATCCATTTGAAGAAAAAATATTGGAATATTGGTTTTTGTGACTCATACGTGGAAAATGCACGATTCTGAGTAAATCAACGTCCATCCCTAATTCATTAGTCGGTTGGCCTTGAGTAATGTCTGCCTGTTACTGCCGGCGCACACCTGCATTTTTGGGATTTTCCATAGGAACCGGCGTAAACCTGCATTTTTAGGATTTTATATCTTCAGTATGTTCGTAGACACTTCGGTCACAACGTTACCATAGTATTTGATAGTTATACTGATTGCATGAAAAATATCAAAGCTGCAGAACAACGTCGTCGAGCTACAAAAACATCTTCATCGTCTGATATAGTTTTTGATCGATCAAGGACTGTTCCAACAAACCAACAACAATTTCTCGCTAATGTTCACAATAAAACTCGCTTGATTTCGATGTTGTGTGAAGAATTCGCAGCTGCCAAAATTCTTGTCAAACAAGCTAATAATGATGCTGATGTCCTCATTATTGAAACCGCAATAGATCAATTCAGTAGCAACAATATAAGTATCGTTGTTGGAGAAGATGTAGATTTATTAATAATACTGACTGCACGAACTCCAAGTGATAAGATCATTTACTTTTTAAAACCTGGGAAATCTCAAATTCAAACAAAAATATATTAGTCACAAAGTTTAACAGCATATCCAAAATGTCGAGCTCATATTTTATTCCTACATGCGATAACTGGCTGCGATACAACATAAGCAATTTTCAAAAGGGGAAAAACTGCAGTATTTAAATTGTTTGAAAAACGTAATGATTTGATAGATAACGCAGAAGTATTTAAAAACATCAACTCTTCAGCAGACGTCATCCTCACTTACGGAATTCGCTTTCTCCTTGCTTTATATGGAGCTCCGAAAAAAATGGAATCGATAGACAAGTATAGATTTTTTAATTTCGTGAAAAATACAAGGAACAATAAAAGAGTGCAGTTATCTTGTCTCCCTCCAACATCTACTTCTGCTTATCAACACGTGTTTCGTGTATTCTACCAAGTGCAAGTGTGGCTGGGCAATCAACTGAATCCTGAAGACTGGGGCTGGAAATTGATGAATAATAGTTTGGAGCCAATCCGTACTTTACTTCCACCTGCTCCAGAGAAACTGCTGAATACAATTTTTTGTAATTGCAAAAAAGGCTGTACGAACCAGTTGTGGATGCAGAAAAGTTGGATTGTTTTGTTCACCAGTCTGTACCAACAGTCAAGGCCACTCTTGCACTAATGCTGAATCAAATGCAACAGATGAAGATTCTTTCCAAAACGATGAGGATCTAACTGATATATCTCTCTTCTTAGAGCAGTCAACACAAATTGAGCAAAAAGAGGAAGAAGAGAGCGAGGAAGAAGAAACGAGTGATAATGTAGAATCTGATGATGAATAATGTAAATTTCTTGCCGCTACAATTGGCCGCAGACGCCGGACCAATTTTACCTGAAAAGTGCCTCTAAAAATTGTAATTTCAAAAAAAGGTATTTATCTTTTTTACTTGTACTATCGTGTAGAATCTCCTCCAGAAGTTAGTGCACTTTACCCCCGGACATCCTGTATCGTGGAGTATTCCTACTGGGGAAACCACATTAAAAAAAGCGCCAAGTACACTACCTCAAAGGTGGTGCGGAAATGTGTGCATACCTACGGTCTGAAATCGCGATAATTCGAGAACGGTGCTTCGTAGAGAAAATAATAAATATATATTTTTTGTAGAGAATTTTACGATCTACAAACTTTTACTCAAAAATTTTTTCGATAGCTCTTACCGTTTCAGAGATACACGCAAAAAACAAAAAATGGTGACCTTTGACCTCGAAAAAAAAACCTTGCCAGAGCGGGATCGATGGGGACCTTTGACATAGCATTCGTAATGACGTATTCAAGACTTATACAAAAATCCAGCTTGTTAAGAATTAATGCGAGGTGGAAAGTAAAATCTCATGACACACCGGTGCACGAGCGGCAAGCGCCGGGTTAATCCTTATTAATTTAAATACGTTAGTTACCTCAAGCATTTCATGCACATTATTATAATCTTTCACACCATCTCTACGTATTATAAATAAAAAGTCCTCCGCGCCATCTGTCTGTCTCTTCACGATAAACTCAAAGACGGCGGTGGTTATAAAGGTTGGATAACCATCCAGTAGATTACGTTGTGTTTTATTAGCCACAGCAACGCGTGGCCGGGACAGCTAGTCTTATATAAAAAAAATCTCGTGTCACGGTGTTTGTGGTCGCACTCCTCCGAAACGGCTTGACCGATTTTTATGTAATTATTTATGTATAATTGGTAGGTATGAGAATATGTTTTAAAGTACCTATACTTCATATCGCTAGGTGATTAGGGTGTCCTGTCCAGAAAAAAATCTTTTTTTTGTCAATTTTTTTGTCAACCCCAAATTTTAACCTTCCTACCCCCACCCTCCCATTTTTAATCGCGATTTTTGTATATTTGTATGAACAAATTTAACTGTCTTTCAGATTTCAAACAGAACGAAATTATTTATGTTGTTTAATGACAGATGGCGCTACGTTCGCCTAATCGAACTTTCATCCACACATGCAAGACATTCATGAGAAGCGTCGCGTCATTTTGATATTTCATTCGGCGTCGTGTTCTCGCGTGGGCAACGCTCTCGCGAGCTTTTTTGTGTTGGCTAAAGACGGACTGAAAAAAATATCGTACCCTCAATTGCTTTTCGAAATTCATATTGATTTTCTTTATTTCATTTTCCTACTTTAGTTGGTGATTTTTGTTTTTATCGGCGGTCATCGTCTACACCGCTCCATTCCTCTTTCTGTCATAGATCCCATCCCCAAACACTTACAATACATTCGTTATTTTTTATTTAACAACCAAAATATTCACTACAAATAATTTATATGGCAGAACAACGTTTGTCGGGTCAGCTAGTTACTCAATAAAATTCAAAATTCAAAAAAGTGTCTTTGAAATTTTAAAATTAAAATACATATTTTTAAATAAGTATTAAGGCCTTAACTTCTTTATGAGAGTCGAATGGATATTATTTCAGAGTTCCATAGATCGTGAACGAAATGGTTGTTTTGCAAGTACCACACAGATATGCAATTTTCATGGCGCCAAAACCGTTCGAAAGTCTTGATGCATAGAAACAGATTTTCTGATATATAGTTAAAATGAGAAGAAAATAAGCGAAATTATAAATGGAGTAAATTCTCGATCTAACTGTTTGAAGTTAGCATTGATTTTCACGGCCGAAAGTATTTTCGTTATTTGTTTTTGGGGTGTTATGCCGTGTTGCGCTACCTCCTTCTTTAGCCAACGTTTCGAACAGCGTTACAGGGCAGATGTGTGTAACGCTGTCCGGAACGTTGGGTAAAGAAGGAGGTATCGCAACACGGCATAACACCCCGAAAACAAATAACGATAAAGTAGAGGTACCTGCTGAATTTCAAAATGAAAATACAAATACGCCAAATAAATGTTTTCAGTCAATTTCCGAGAATTTAGAATGCTTTATCTGAGAATTATCTATTCATAAAACAAAAGAACAACGATTGTTTTGTAATATGATTCGAAAACTTTTTCATTCCGAAAATCTCAGAAAATCAAAGTGCACAGCGGCGCGCGCCGAGTGTAAATTGCCGACTTCTACTTCGAAAATTTCGATTGTAACGAACCGTATTCGAGAATTCAATTGAAAACTCAAACTTTCAACTTCCAACCCAAGGCTGGCAGAAAAAGAATCCGTTACTTCGGAATAATAAATGCTTCGAATGGAAATATTTGTGCGAAGTTAAAGCATAATATTTATATTTATCATACTTGAAAGGGAATATGCTCCAACGAAGAATGAAATATTGCAGTTATCCGGCAGAACTTGAAACCGTCGGTACTTTTATTCGATTTAGAGTTATACGTACTTTTCGGATTCGCAAGTGAACAAAATGAGTTTACTAAAGCCGGGTCGGAGATCGCAGGAGACCCGGTTAAGAAATATAGGGTAGTTTATTTTTCATTGAAAGCTATCATATTTTACTAGTCAATCAATTAATCATTATTTAAGTTTTTTTTATTAGAGTAATAATTATTACATTATCATTACGTCAAGGGTCAAAATTTTTTTTGTACTAACAGTGCAATAATGTAGGGACTTTATTAACACTATGAGTAACAAACAAAGATAATATTGTATCGAAAATTATTTAAAATTAATGTAAAAATTATTTTTATAAATAATATTTTTTTCAGCTGTTATTAACCGACTTCCGTTGGTTATTATCCTAAATGTGATGATTGTCTAGGTCTTGGCGGCGGATGCGTCTGTGGATGGTGTGGCAGGCGGATGCGCGTGGCAGGCCGGATTTGGAGAGATCGATTATTCTTTTTGCCTCTCCAGCAGGACTCTCTCGACCTTCTCATCTAGTGGGAGGGATGGATTCATACGTCTGTCACTCCTGGACGCACTGATCCTCAGATTCCTACCCACCCCTCAGATCTTTCTCTCTTCACTTTCCTTTAAAGAAATCTCCACACAGCATCCCCCAAAACGACGGTGATTACTGCATAAAAGTTTAAACTACGGGAGCCAGTGGGGAACTGTGGAATCCCACAATCAATCAGCTAGGAGGTGAAGGAGATGGGGAAGAGGGAGGTTGGATGCAGGTATCTGATAATTTAGGTCTGATCACTCAGCACTGCTAATACTGTTTTTTTGACTCTGAATCTTTCGTCAGGGGGATACTAGAAGTTTGCAAAAAGATTACCTTTAACAGTTTATAAAAAGGACGAAACCACGCACCCTAAAACCTTAAGATGTATTTATCATGTAGATAGGCCTTCTAAAAACTTTGTTTTACACCCACATCCTTGTAATATAATCGTGTCAACGCTGACCTAAACAAACTACCTTAGAAAATATACGTGGTCGTAATATTGAATGTTGCGGGACGGAGAAAGAAGTTACATGACAGAATCAAGTCAAATGAAATACTTGACTGGGATCAAGTTAAAAAAGGTATAACGAAAATAATATAATCATTGATATATGAGTTGGATGCATGAAACGATGAATGATTGTTAAAAAAACAAAGGGGTTTGGGCCAAGGCAAAGTTTTGTAAAGTTCCTTTAGATAATGTATACCCCTGCGGGAAAATTACGAGATGGTACTTAGCCTTGTACAAGAAGTTTACTGTCCAACTTTCTAGAAGCTAGTTCTTAGTTTGTAGGAAACAGTGTTGTGATACAAACTAATTTATTGATTGCTGCAGGCGAAAATTGCAATGCGCAAAGGACACTTACGGGGTTAACCGCCACACTTGGCACACATTTGTTCAATCACATTCATGCATCTTCTCTTACAATCTTCTGTTAATTCGATTCTTGACATATTCATCGGGCATCTCTGACTTCTTCTACCATTCACTTCTGCATCGTATATTCTCCACGTCCCTTTTTCTTCGATTGTCCGTTCCAAAAGTTCAAACCATTTGCCTTGCATTCTTTGCGGATCTCTACATTTTTTAACCCGCCGACCGCGACGTAAGGAGCGGTGTTATAAGTTTGACTTTCTGTATGTCTGTCTGTCTGTGGCATCGTAGCTCCTAAACGAATGGACCGATTGTGATGCGCTTTTTTTGTTTGAAAGTTGACGTGATCGAGATGGTTCTTAGTTACAATTAATGAAAATCTGTTCAGGCGTTTCAAGGCCATAAACTCTTTTCTTTTGTAGGGGGTTGCTTAAAATTCTGAAAATTTTACCTATGATGATTATGATGAGCGCAAAAAAAATGTATTTAATTTGTAATGAGGTGGTAGCTCTCATACTTGGTTTTACAGACATACGGGATCTCATTTCTACAGAATTCTACTTCTACATACTTTTCTGGCAGTTCAAGGTTGGTGTCAGCATTCCAATGTAGAATGCGTTAAATTCTCCAATGGAGTTTCTTGCATTTACACTTCTTTTCATAGCCCTAACAGCCTTTCCATCCCTCGTAAACTTACTTCTCAAATACATAAACTCATCCACTTGCTCCAAATTTTCATCATTTACGTACTCTCTCTCTCTCTTTCAAACACGATGATTTTGGACTTACTTAAATTCATCATCAACTCATTCTTCATCTATTTATTGTTTTTAAGTTTATTTTGTAGAACTCCATTTTAATTTTTTATTTATTTTATATAATCAATTATATTATTATTCAATTTATAAAAACAGTTTAGTATAAACAAGTTCTGCTTTGTAATTATTATTATGCGTTACAGCTGTTTCGCCCTCTAAAGGCATTATCAAATCAACACATGCGATCGTTTAAAAATAATAATAAAATACAATCACAATTTGCCAAACATCTCTTAAACCATTTCCGTTACACTTACAAAATAAAGGACGCAAACTCAATCTGTTTAATTAATTTACCCGGAAAGCAAGAGGTCCTGGGTTCAAGTCCCAGAGGTGTCAATATCTTTTTCTGATTTTTCTGTTTCCAGATTTTCGATTGAGTTTCGCTTATATTGTCTTCATTTAATTAAATATTACAATTTGAGGTTTTACTAAAGTTAAAATACAAATAAAATATCAATCTGTTTAATTAATAATCGAAATTAATAAAACTGTAATAATCAGATAGCTATTTTAATCAATGAACAAACAAATATAATTCGCTCGCCACTTTTAGATATATTCAAACCTAGTTCAAATACCTAACTGTGCTATGAAGTAAATACATAAGTCATCGTGGGTTTATTCTAGAGCATAATGACGACCATTTCAAATATCAATTGTATTATAAAGTAAATCCTGATGAATCATCATGGATTTATTTTATGGAATAATTATCGACCAGATAACGACCTTTAGTCAAATTTAAACAATGCAGTAATTGGGAAACTTAACCATTAATATTTTCAGTCATTTACTTGGAAGTTAATAGGGGCGCAGGTAATAAAAATAAAAGCTATTTATTTTTTCATCATAAGTACCTGTCTAGAAATGACATAAATACGTCGTTTGTAGGTGGTAACAACCAATGTTTGATAATGCCTTCAGAGGACGAAACAGGTGTAACGCATAATAATAATTACAAAGCAGAACTTGTTTATATCATTCTTCATCGTTTATCCTAGACAAGGGAAATCCTAAAAATTTCATAATGCTAGAAATCAGCATTGTATCATCTGCAAACAACAAGCAATTATACCTTCAAATTACTCATTTTTGCACCCTAGCCCACATGGTTCAATTTTTTGCATACAATTATTCATGTTCATATTAATTGAATAAATACCGTGACATTACGCATTTATGTTTTATTCGAATAAATATGAAATAGTGATTTGTGGATTTGGTGGATTTTCTTAAATAGATGGAGTATATTTCCTCGTTTTGGAAACCATTCGGTAACCCCTACCTTAGGGCCGGAATGCGGAATCCCCCATCCTTGCTGGCAGAATTTATATGCTAATTTCCCCGCGTAAACATCCCGCGAGGACCGGAATACGGAACCGACGGAAATCCCAGGAAATCTTTAAGGCCCCGGAAAAATGAAAAAAAAAATGCCCGCGCCCGCCATTGTAGGATTTTAAATTCGGCGGTCTACAAACGGAACGTGATTAAACTGCAGAAAAATAAATTGGTCGTTTAGATTATTTGAGGTACTTAATTTAATCAAAGACGATTTCGTTTAATTGTATTATCATACAAATAAATTAAATAAGGATGAAGGTAGATAAGATATAAGCTGGATAATAGTTTATAATATTATGGTCTTGGCACTGAGTAAAACGTTATAACATAACCTTTCCGATATATGCATCGTTTTTGAGAAAGGGGAAAAGGATCTATCAGCGGTATGCCTACAGAAGCTTACATGTACAAATGTACAAAGCAGACATTTTTTTTATACCTCTTACGCTAATTAGTTCGGTTTTCAAAACAACTCATATCGTAGAAATCGTCGTGTCTACCTTGCCATTGAAGTAAAATCATTTTATGGTTTCATAGTGCTTTTACACAAACGAAGTATTGAATACTGTAAGTCTAAACCTAAACTTTGGGTCGCACAGTTCACACACTTATTTCCATGGCGAGAAATATGATTTAAACGGTGTTAGAAAGAGAAAACACCAGGCTTTATATTGAAATTCAAAGGTCAACCGCAAAATAATTAAAATGTACTTCTTATGAAACCAAAGTATTCGACCGCAAGTTAAAAACAAATGAAGTAACTTTGGGATTTTTAAAAATTATTTTCACATAAAACGACAAAAAATTGAGTTGACGATAATTTATAATACATTTGTCTAATAAAATAAGTATGTTTATTTTTATTTTTTCGTTATCAGTAATTTTAGTTAGAAAAAACGTAAGGTTAGCCATTTTTTATTTATTTTTTTATGTTTGCATTTGATTTATTTATATTTTAAAAATTGTAAGATTATTTCCAATTATAAAATTGGAAAGCGCATTTTATCATCTTTCAAAAACAGTTATTGCTTTCGGATGCGTTCAGAAATATTCCTTTTATTTGGATTTTAGTATAAAGTGGAAATATTTCCGACAAAACAGGCCTGAGGGGGAAGCAAAAACTCTCGAACGGTGAGCTCTAGCGTCACGACATGAGCACAGTTTTCTGGAATTTCTAGGTGTAAACTATTTTCGGCTAGCAAAACCACTTCCATATTAGCGACTGTGTGACGTAGAGCCTCCACCTAACGATATCTACTCGAACAGTCCATTTGTAGAATAATTAGATATATACTTCTATTGCTGATTAATCGCACATGCCATAGTGGATCCCAACGAACCATCGTGAGCTTAGGATCTTTGAAATATCCACTTAACTGTGAAAAAATACTAGATACGTGTTGTAACACGTTTTCTACTAGATAATCTTAATATATAAACAAAGTCGGGTTAGTTACACTATTTATAACTCCAGAACGGCTGGACTGATTTTTATGATCTTTGGTTTGTTGGATTAGTCTCCGGCCCGAATAGCAGAATAGCAATTAAAACTCGGAAAAAATAAATTCCTCATACATTTTGTATGGAACGAATTCTCATCTTTTGAAAGAGCTGCAGCAACATTGTAGTCAATACGCTGATTGTTTTGTTCTTAAACATAATATAATGCTGCCCCTCTTTCTTACACAAAATTTCAATAATCGAAAATGAGACAAATGGTGAACGTATGGCGTATGTTGCCACCCAAGAGCACAATTCTCTAGCCCCCCCCCGTCCCAAATTTGCGTTTGTCAACTTTAATGGGGGGGGGGGGGGGGACACCACGTTATCTGCCCAGGGTGCCACCTACGCTAGCTACGCCACTGCCTCTACGTAAGTGGAAAAGTAAGAAAATCACAAAATATATAAATCCGTGCACAACGCCATCTCTGATACAAACAAAACACGGACAGTTGCGCATCGATAATCGCTTCATTGTGTAATTTTTAACTTAATAAAAAAACTGAATTTAATTCAGCTAATAAGTTAACACAACAGTTATTGATTCTGAGGCGGTACGAAGTTCGTCGGGTCAGCTAGCATTAGATAAATACTAAACTTCCAATAAACTAAAAATTAACTTTAAATTTTGGCAGCACAACCGGGTATCGCGTAGTGATGAATCACTTTGTTCGCTGTAAATTTGTAAATTACGAATTATGTACGAGTACATCCCTATCCCATAGCATCTGGGCTCCCTTACTAATCTAATAATGGCCGACAGGGGAAGATTTATGATTTCGATTCCTAACTGAAAATGATAAATCAATATTATTTTCGCATTATTAAAGTATAATAGACAACGCTGTCACGCCGTTCTTTCCATTTAAAGTAAACATTTTATTCACAAAGGTTGTAAAAATAATTTTCTTTGAACACCATTTGAAAAGTTTGACAAAAAAACGAGACCATAAAAGGCATCAAAAGTACACAAGGGCGTTGAAAGTATTTAAAACTGGAGTGATAAGCCAATAGAAGTGTGTTTGCGGGCGTGTCCGTGTGCCCAAAGTAAGTTCAATTTTATGTTACGTCTCGTGAAATTGGCTAAACATTTTCGTCGCCACAACTTGACATACCACACGGTAGAACAGATATTTTATCACAGCAGGATGACATAACAAGACGGATTGTGCTCTTAAATAAAAAAAAATTAAAACAATAGAAGATTTATTAGATTACTCTGTAAGTGACCTTTAGCCTTTTTGAATTCCTATATTTACAAGAATTGTTAAGAATGTTAAAATAATAAATCTTAAACTGTAAATGGATGATTATTCTGCTGTACAATAATTTTAAAAAATTAAAATATAATTATTGAAATTATTTCCTTTTTTTACATCAGCTATACAGGGCTTATGTCATCTTTGTGTTGGTAGGAATTTTTAGGGAAAGGAAGGAGTTGATGTTCCGGGAAGAAAAAAGGTATGAAGGGTGGGAAGGAATCTGGGCGTTAATATGTCCAGAAGTGACTGACGTATGAATCCATCCTTCTCACTGCGGGGTGCAAGGCGATAGGTTGAGAGGTATAGGTTTGGTCTCTCTCAACCAGCTTCTCCTTATCCGGCCCACCACGCTGTAGGTGAGCAAACGCATTCGCCGCCAAGACCTTGACAAACCTTCTAAACCCCACCAACCCCGCCACCAAGCGAAGTGAACCACTTGGGGTGACCTATGGCAGGGGTGTTGGTTATGGAATAAATTGTTCCCAGGGCGGCGGTACCCATACCAGCCTCCTAAATTCTTGAGAATATAAAAGGTTTAATCGGCCTAGCTGGGATCTAGGAAATATCTTTCGCAAATCGTTATAGATCATACTTCTGTGGAGGTCGAACAAGGACACCGTTCTGCAGTCTCACGGCGATCCGATTGGTCCCCCAGAAACCAATAGGATTCAAGGATAGGATTCTTTTCTCGAGCCACTCTCGCGCGCTGGGGCAAATATTATTCAAACATTCTACCTTAAGCTCCCGGTCAATGCACAATCTTGTAAATCGTGCTTGTTCGCTCTCCACATTATAATTGTTCATATTTAAATATTAAATTATGGTGCGTTATATTCGTCTGTAATTTGTAACATAAAAAGTATTGTAACTACAAACTACTTATTTGATTTACCACACACCTTTACATACCACTCATCAAACATAATAACTTCATACTTCTAAGAAATATCTGTCCAGAGGCAGTTCGGTATTTAGTATAAAAGTTTTCTTTTTAAGTTTTGTGTTGGCTAGCTTATATTTGTAAAACATCCACAAGGTTCAGGTGATAAATTACCTAAACGGAGCTTAAAAAACAGCAAACGATCATTATTATTAGCTTACTCGAGTAAATATTTATTATCCATCGCGAAAACGAAAAATGTTCAAATATTGTACTACGGTATAAAGTAAAAGTAATTATGTATGTATATTGAAGTAAAATCGATCACCTGCCAACTGTTATTACCGAGGTCAGCTTGTAGTAGAACATTTTTTATAGGGAACCACAAGATATAGAATAGGTATTTTTTGTAATGTGAGAACAGATGCCATCCCACCATTATTTATATCAAACTGAGCGGAATCTCTTGTTTATCCTGTTCACATTATATTTTTCAAATCTCTCAAAGAAGGTGTTTTTCCTGATCTTTGGAAAATAGCTCGTATCACTCCAATCTTCAAATCTGGGAATAAAAGCGACATCTCTAATTATATTATCGGGCAATCAGTATACTCTCATGTTTTGGGAAAATTCTCGAATCGTTAATCTATAAAAGCATTTTTACACATTTTAAACATATTTTAAGACCCCTTTAGCATGGATTCGTTTGCAATAGATCCACTACCACAAATTTAATTGAATATGTTGATTTTTTAAGTACTAATTTTGACAAAAGAACACAAATAGATGCAGTCTATACTGATTTCAGTAAGGCATTCGATAAAGTCAGTCATCCACTTCTGATCCAAAAGCTAAAACGATCAAGTTTCCACGGCAATCTTATAATATATCTTATATTTCACACAGGAGTCAGTATGTACAAGTTAATAGTTATGAATCCTCTCCCAGACTAGTCACATCCGGTGTTCCCCAAGGATCCCTTTTAGGACCACTACTCTTTGTTATATTTATAAATGATCTCACGGCACAACTTTTTTGTAAATGTCTATTATATGCAGATGATTTCAAAAAATTTCATCCCGTCAATTCACAACAAGACTGCGAAACTTTACAAAAAGACCTACTTACGTTGTCTCAATGGTGTATAGATAATGCCATGAAATTAAATATTAACAAATGTAATATCATCACGTTCACGAACAATGTCCGTAAAATTGATTACCCTTACACGATCCGCGATCAAATCCTGAAAAGAGTAGACTCCATTAGAGATCTGGGAATCTTTCTTGACTCGAAGCGAACGTTCAGAAATCATTGCCAACACATTGTCAAACAAGCCAATAGAATGCTCGGTTTTATCACTAGAAACACCAAATCGTTCAAAAACCTCAGTAGCTTCAGAATCTTGTACTAAGAGTATGGCTCCGTGATTCGGTCACCACACCATGCAATTCATAGCAATAAAGTGGGGTCTGTTTAAAAAAATACTGAAAACGGCGCTCTACAAATTATCCAATTGTTATTATTATTCAAATCTTGTCAATAGACATGACTAAAGCCATGGTAGGCAATGTTTCGATTCAGAAATATGATCTTTCACCAAAGCGATATTGAAGATATTTACTTATTTGAATGCCTAAGAATCTACGTAGATTATAAGGAAGGTAGATAATGATGACGGTAAACTATTAATTATAAAAGATAATAAGGGTTATAATCCAATATGCATACAAATTTGTCGTAGTTTCATACTCCAGCATGAATTTTGAATATTCGACGCATAATAATTTTGACATTATTTGCTTTGGCAAAACCTCGCCCTGACATGACATTATTTTAGACATGCCATGAATTCACATAACCCATTATAAATGTGTCACTTTGCGAAGTGAACGCTGAAAAACCAATAATTAAAAAGTCTATCAAAAAGCTCACAATATTAATTATAATTTTATTAAAATGTGTTCAAATTGATCGTTGGAAAATCAGAAACTATTAACAGGCCTATATTTACCACAAATATTTTTTAATTTAATATTTATATGTTTTTAGTGATCTGTATGTTTTTTAGTGATTTGAGTGATCTGAAAGTGTGTTGCTTTATGTTGATGCGGTGCTGATTTCTAACGCTATGGAAGATCTACAGTCTACAGTCTCTCGTGTCTAGGATGAACGAAGTATGTATGAAGAATGAGTTAATGATGAATATAAGTAAGTCTAAAGTTACGGTGTTTGAAAGAGAGAGTACGAAAACAGTGTGCAATATAGTTGTGAATGATGAATACTTGGAGCAGGTGGATGAGTTTGTGTATCTGGGTAGAATGTTTACGTGAGATGGGAAGGCTGATAGAGATATTGAAAGAAGGGTAAATGCAGGTAAAAACTCCGTTAATGGAGGACTGAATGCCGTTGGCGCTAATAAAAAACTGCCAAAAGATGCGAAGCTAGCAGTAAACAATGGGGTCCTGGTACCTACCCTGATGTATGGCAGTGAGGCATGGAACTGGCAGAGGAAGCATGAAAGTAAACTGAATGCTGTTGAAATGAGATCCCTGAGGCGGATGTGTGGTAAAACCATGTAAGGCTGTAAGGCTGATGTACGCATAATGAGTAAGATTAAGAAAGGGACCCTCAGATGGTTTGGGCACGTAGAGCGAATGAAAGAAGAAAATAGAGTGAGAAGAATATATGACGCAAATGTGAATGGAAGAAGAAGTCGGGGACGTCCGAGTAAGACATGGCACGATCAAGTGAATCAGATACTTGAGTCGGGCCATGTCAAAAGTCTAATAAAAAGAATAATAGAAGAGTATGTATGACGATGAATAGCACTAGTGAGGCTAAGAGTGTGTGCCAAGACCGAGTTGTTTGGCGGTCCGTCCTCTTTGCCTACCCCTGCGAGGAAACGGCGTGATGGTAGATAGTTAATTATGTTTTTTACAATAAAGTATACATTATACGATTATACAGTGTTATAAAGGAATATAAAAATAGCCTTTCCTCACCATAATAAAGATACAAGGCTCTTGTGTTTGGTCAAGAAATTCATGCTCAATTATATAAACCATTCTTCTTCTTACTTGCACTGTCCCAACTCATTGCCTAGGTAATACTAGGTAGGCTGTCGGAGTCGGCTCTTCTATTATCTGAAATCATGTAGAGTCTATCAAATAAGAGTAGAAAATATAAAAAATGGAACTACAAAATTAGTAGGCTGACAACACCAATTTACCTGTCAAATATTCTTTAAAACTGCAATGACACTGAAAATACAAAACACTGTATACACATTTTTTGTTCTTAAAAAAAAAAAGAGAAACACTGTTATTAAGGTACCTACTTAATGACATAAATGTGATTAAATTGTGTTTTACAAAGTGATTGGCTTTCAGTTAATTTTATACAAATTTGAATTTAAAAGTAGTTAGAAAGGAAGAATCATTCATTGATGGTGAGTTTAGGTATACTACTTTTAGATCTGAATGAGTGAAATGTATTCAGATCTAAAATTAGAGACATGATCACGCTAGCTACTTAAGCTAATATTAAAAAAAAATGTGAGCAATTTCTAAAAGTATGCTTTATATTTTATTAGAATATAGTTATTCTTCATTGTGTTAAAACAAAATTGCAAACGTATAATAATAATATACCTACATGCAATTCTAATTTAGAGATCAGTGGGTATCTATATTGCAACGAAAAAATATTTTTTTCACTTTTATGTGTTTTTAATTTTCATTAAAAATGTAGGTTACGCAGCTTTAGATGTCCACCGTGATTATATTTTTAGTATTGCCATTTAAACAACAGTGGCATACTCCAATATTTTCTACTCTTATTTGACAAACTGTAAGTAAGAAAATAATAAAACTCAAGATTTATCAATAGTAGATTTGAAGATTTAAAAAAAATAATACATAATAACAGACATGAACTATAAGAGTTAATATTTATTATTATGTTATGATGTGGATGCGTCATAACATAATTAATGATTTTAATTTATTGCATTGGTAGTCAAGTACTTTTATGGGAGTTATTTATGGTTTTATTCCGGATCCAAGGGCAGGTTGACAGCACTGAGCGGAGGGTTTTTTCTGAGCAACTGACTCTCGACGTGAAACGGAGCGGGCAGACGTCGTTTTGCGGGGACAGTCAATTGTTAAATTTAATAATGGTGAAAATAATACCGTACACGGAGTAACTCTTCGTAATGCAGAGGGAATCGAGCTAACTTTTGTAATTTACGGGATTCCAAAAATGTTCGAATTGTTCTTTCCGAAAAACCAAGTTTCGGGCGTATCAATGGCCGACGGCACCGCGTGTGACAAAAGTAATAAACGCCGATAATCTGGCTCATCGGGCGTTAATTTGCCATCTCACGGAGTTTATGGAATCCCGCTAGTGATCGCTATTCACAGCAATGTATATTTATTCGATTTCCGCGGTTTAAGCCGAAACATCCGCTGTTCAACGAACCTTTCAACACCCGGTTGAACCGTTCAACACACACGGAACGGAATATTTCAACACAATGCGACGGTGGGACCGTACCGCGCTCTGGTTGTCACCGGATCCTGAATAAAACCATCCATTTGGGTATGATGGCTCCGTAGGATGGGCCTCGTACTGCTGGCCAAACTTAGGCCGTTCACGAGCGCATCTCTCACCTTCCGGATGCTCCCAGGGGGTTTGGCATCACTTTATCGGACGGATCGCATCAGGCAGCCTTTTGGATGCTGGACGGGACGCCAATCCGCCATATGCTGTATGCATGCTCCGCATACTCTTAGGCAGTTTAGATAGCTTAACAAGGTCAAGGTCGCAAAAGGGGGTACTGTTTTGTTCGCTTTGTAATAAGTCTGTGATTTCCCATGTTAAACGATTTACTTGCTAATATAGTGAATGTTGATTCAAATCACAAAATACTCTGGTTGTTGTTTATAGTATAACTCAAATTCCCTAACGGTAAGTAAGGATGGAAATGTCACAGTGCCCACGCAACCTGTGAAGAATTCTATGCTCTCCTACTTTCCAGAAAGAAAGCGTTTTGAATGCAACTGTGGACATATTCTGTTTTTCTACAGAATTTGGCGCTCTACTACGACAAGTAGAAAAGTTCACAGGTGGATTCATCGCGCTTTCTTTTGAAACATGCTAGCAACATAACATTTGGCACCCTACGCCACTTTTACGTAACAATTAATTTCAGGTAATTTTTCAATTTAAGTTGGAATTCATGATTCTTTTCGTTAATTTTTAGATTTCACGGGAGGTTGATAGAGATGGGTATTTTGAATGTGCTTGATATTAAATTTTGATATTTTATTATTATTCTGATATCTTGCTGATATATTGGAATGTAAGTTATTTAGCTGTATTTCTTTGAAAGTTCGTAGTATTAAATATTTTTTTTAATATATTTTGTCTATTGTAGGTACATTGAATATTGAAGTGTGTCGTCTTTTAATTGCGAAACTTTAATATTGTGGTACCAATTTTCAATATCATAACAAAAAAACGTCACACTGTATAAATCAGGTTTTGCATTGCACCCAGACTGGTTGATACTCTCAGTATCGCCCTGGCGAAATACACGATTCATAATCGAAGCGTTGCTTGAAATGGCTTTATCCAAGTTTAGTCACCAGATCTTAAAAGCCAGGTAGGTACTTCCCAACCTCCTTCTTCTCCACCTCTTCAGCCCCTAAAACACCCATTTGAGGATTACATAGTCCCACAGCCTACGGACAAGACTCGGTATTCACATTTAAAAACAAATTAACAGTACCTAATTGTTGATAAAAAAATAAAATTAACACAGATTTTTATTCATGTGAATATTGTCCAAGAGTTCCAAGTGCTCCCAACCGCTTGGAGCCAGTAAGACCATGGCATGCCCAATTGGTGAATGTTATGAGGCCGAAGGTAATGGGGAGGGGAAGGAGACTGGGAGGAGGAAATCGGGGAAGTACCTGGCTATTCAGATCCGGTCACCAAACAAGGCTAAAACCATTTCAAGCAACGTTTTAATTCTGGATGGTGGTCTTACACCAGGGAGATACTAAGAATATCGTCCACTCTGGAACGTGCCGCAAATATACCTCATATTATATAAATGGTTCAATTGTGAAAAAACAGAAATCAATCAAATAACGTTTACTTGCCCACGCCGGGATTTGAACCCTCGACCGAGACCTTTCACCCACGGCTACCAAGGTAGTCGAATAGCCATATCGGGCTAGAAATGCAGGTTATGAGTTATGATATAAATCCAATTTGGGAGGTGGATATGGGTACCGCCGCCCCAGGAAACATTTATTGGATAACCAACATCTCGGCCATAGGTCGCCCCAAGTGGTTCGCTACGTTTGGTGACTTATCAGGGGTGCCCGGGTCCATGGGGTAGGGTTTGTTCAGGTCTTGGCGGCCGATGTATCTGACCACCTGCCGCGTAGTGGGCAGGATCGAGAGAGACTGGTTGAGGGAGATCTTTTACCTCTCCAGCCAGAATTACTCGACGCATCGCAATGTACCGCGGTTGGCGGGATGGATTCATACGTCCGTCACTCCTGGATACACTAACCCCCAGATTCCTACTCACCCCTTGTACCTATTTCCTTACCAGAACTCCCTCTCCACCCTTTCCTTAAAAAACCCTCCATACAGCATCCCCTAAGATGACACAGGCCCTGATGGAAATTATTTTCCTCAAGGCCACTGTTTAAAAAATGAAAGTTACTGACCTCTAGCATAACATTTCGAAGCGAGTTATTAGTGCAGATTCCTACCTGCACCGGCCGGTATAATTTCGAAGCTAGTTTTAGTGATAGTTGATAAAACATATTTCTGTATATCATAGTCTGACATATGTGAATAATTGTTTATTTGTTGTTATGAGTTTTTTTGGTTATAAATACTATCTTCTGTTGAATAAAACGCTTCTTATCTCTTGAAAACAGCCAGAATCAACTAAGTTATGGTCAGAAGGCCTTTTTAATGCTTTGTCAAGAATTTTTGCGTCCTTATTGAAGATCTTCTACCATGAAAAACCAAAACCAAAGCCAAACAGCCTCCTGTATCGAGCTAATGTAAAAAATACACGACAATATTATTAACAAACTTAAGCTTAAACAAGCATTGAAAAGTCCTTATTATCTTCGCATGAATAAAATATTGTTTTTCCATTAGAATTATTAAGAGTTGAGTTTTAATAGAATCTAGGAAGATCAGATCGACTTTTCAGTATAATAAAAGAACACACAATTTCAACAAATAAAAACGATGATTCCAAGGTAGGTACTCAGAAAAGGTACATAAAATAGGCCAACAAATAAAACGTTAATATAAAGCGAACAGCGGGATTCATTATTCGGGAAGACGTCGCTACGCACGGTTCAACAATTTCAACAAGAAAAGCATTGTTATAAAGAGTTCCACATTGTTATAAAGAGCCTTCCACGTTATTATAATAACAATAATAAAATTGACCCGGCGACATTTTCCCCTGGCATCAAACAAGAATCGTATCCGGTGACCTGAGAACATTTGACGATCTCAACCGCCGAAGAAAACACCCAAAGAAATATGTTGTGCTGAAGTATAGTCATTTTTAGCTTAACAAAACCGAAAATATGTCATTTTTAAATCAAAATTTAGACGGATTGACTCTTTTCCACAAATAATTATAAACTGATTTCCAAAGCATGTTCTTTTATCTAGTAAAGCTACGTTTTAAATTTTGAGAAAATGTGTTTATTTTTAGTACAATACGGTTTTAGGTACTAAAAATAAACACGGTCGTTGGCACACCTGGCCCGGACAACATATCTAACCAAATCCTGATAAATCTACGAGAATATATCGGTATACCTCTGCTACATATATTTAATCAAAGCTTCTGCCAATGTATTGTACCTGACAAACTTAAAATTGCCAGTATTATCCCGATCCATAAATCTGGAGATAAAACTTTAATCTCTAACTACAAACCCATTTCACTACTTAACTCTCTATCAAAACTCCTAGAAAAAACAATGAAAAAAAGACTGATATCCTACCTCGACAAACACAACTTACTCTCATGTCATCAATTCGGTTTTCGGGTAAAAATGGGCACAGAACAGGCAATTTCTGAAGTAACCAACTACATTGTAAAACACGTTGATAAGGGATCTAAAGTAATTGGAGTTTTCTAGATCTGGCTAAGGCCTTCGACACCATCTCACATGATCTGCTATACGAAAAACTTAAAAATATTGGCTAACTAACCATCACGCCGTTTCCCGCAGGGGTAGGCAGAGAGGACGGACCGTCAAACAACTCGGTCTTGGCACACACTCTATTAATGGAAAACCGCTTAAATGGTTCATCGGCCGGCGTAGTCCAGTGGTAAGGCTCTTGACTAGCACTCCGAAGGTCGCGGGATCGAATCCCGGCGTGGCAAATAAATTTTATTTGATTAATTTGTGTTATTTCACAATTTACTCATTTAAAATAATATATAGTATATTTGCGGCACGTTCCAGAGTGGAAGATACTCTCAGTATCGCCCTGGTGTAAGACCACCATTCAGAATTGAAACGTTGCTTGAAATGGCGTTAGCCGTGTTTGGTGACCAGATCTGAATAGCCAGGTACTTCCCCACCTCCCTCTTCCCCATCTCCTTCCCTTCCCCATTGCCTTCAGCCTCACAACATACCCCAATTGGGGATGCCATAGTCCCACTGGCTCCAGACGGGAGCAGTTGGGACTCTTGTGCGGTATTCATGTAAAAAAAAAATAATAAAAAAAATCATTTATACAAAAAATAGGAAACAAATAGTTGAACTAAACAAATGCCTGAGTGACACAGCGGAAATAAAGTACGGAGTGCCTCAGGGTAGTGTCTTAGGCCCTATTCTATTATTTTTCTTATATATATTAATGGTCTCACTAATATTAAAATTCCAACACTCTGCTACAATGTGATCAGCTACAGCTACGCAGATGATACTGTACTTCTTTTTAAAGATCAATCTTGGGAAAAGGTCTTTAAAAGCGCAGAATTTGGTATGAAGGAGATAAAAAAATAGCTCGACAAAAATCTTCTTACCCTAAACACCTCGAAAACCAACTTTTTAACATTCAGTAAAACCAAAACTGGGCAACCTAAAACCATCCCGCTTTTACATCTGTATCCATGTACTACATTACAAACCACAAACTGCGACTGCGAAAAAATTGAGCATTCGGATAGTATTAAGTATCTTGGTTTAACAGTGGATTGCAAACTAAAATGGGAACTTAACGTAAATTCACTTGTAATGAGAATCCGGAAACAAATATACATTTTTAAAACGATTAGAAACATTATGTCACCCAAACTATTAAAAGATGTATACTTTTCCCTTTGCCAAAGCATTTTAATTTATGGTATATCGGCATGGGGTGGAGCCGCAGACACATACATTAAGCTGCGTAATACAGCTCATAAATCACTTATTAGAACTATGTACAAAAAACCATATCTTCATCCCACTGAAAATCTTTAAATTCAAAATAAAATACTTGATATCAGGAAGCTATTCATAAAAAAAAATTTGCCATATAAATTGCATAAAATCGTCACCTTCCCACATATCTCACTCCCAGAACACTAGAGCTAAATCTAACAAACATTTACAAGCGCCAAAAATTAAATCCACTCTTGCTAAAAAAACATGAATCTTACCTCGCACCTTCCATATTGAACATTTTCTTAAAAGAAACACAACACATAACTCAAACCAATAGAAAACGTACATATAAAAACTTTAATACGTGGTTATTGAACAAAAAAAGGAATTGCATTAACAAGTTACTTGCAAACTGAACATGTTAATTTTGTATACGTTGTATATTGTTATTTAAACATATATTAAAATTTAAAAAAAAAAGAACTTTCATACTGAAAATGTTCAATTACTTTATACGTTTGTATATGTTTGTAATTTTTTTTATATTTTGATTATTATATGTAGGTTATCTTTTGTATTTTTATTTATGTTTTTCTTTTGTACTTTGTATTATTATTATTTAAGTTTTTCTTTTGTACTTTGCATTTTTATTTATTATCTTTTGTATTTTTTTACTTTAATCTTTATTGATATATGTAATTATAGATACTGCTACCCGGCTCAGAACAGATATTGTCTAGTGAGTCGGGTAGCGCACATATATGTAAATAACTATTGATATTAATAAAAAATAAATAAATAAACAAAAACATATGTAATCACTTCCGTTGGCCTATCTAGTAGTTGAAAGATATTTTGCACACGCTAACAAAATTCGAGTAATTTATAAATACTTTTTGAACAGGAAATAAATTTCATTTGTCGGTGTATGGGGCTGTGAATTCTAGGGATTTTCTGTCCGGTGATCACGAGTAACCTAAAAAAATATAATCACGAACAGTACCTATCGCTCGTCCCACGCGGAATCTGCGGATACATGTCTTCGTTCATTCAGTCGGGAAATAATAATAATGATAAAAGATGAGTCCGTAGATTGTGCCTGCAGTCTGCACCCGAAGGTGGTGGGTAGTAGGCAGTGGCACCTACCCACACCAAAGATGAAAATGTGGATCCATCGTCTGATCTAAAAGATATCACGTCTCTGAAACTGATCGCTGTGACTTTATGGAAGCGATCATAACAATGTAACGACAGCAATAAGGTATCGCTGTGATTGTACGAAAGGATAACAATATGCTTAAAATAATAATAATACTTGGCTAATTTATATAGCGCCGTTTTTGTGAGAAATCACCTCAAGGGCGCTGTACAGTACAGTAAGTAAATATATAATGAAATTGGTATAACTAACTAAGATTTGTAATTATAACTAATGACTTATATCTAAGACTTGTAACTAGTGGCTTAATCTAAGACTTATAGCTAGTGACTTAAGACTAAGACTTATGATAATTGACTTAAAATTAGTGGTTTAATGACATACATATTTACAACTGTATTAATGTATCGCTGTGACACTACGGAAGAATGGAAGTGAACATAAAAACGAATAACCGCATTTAGGTATGATACATTTCAATATATTATTTAATATACTCTTGTATACTTTTATATTCAACAGTTTATTAAATTAATTATTTTTTAATTTACTTTTTGCCTCTTATTCAACATAGCCTTAGGAAAAAGTTATTCGTGACTCGGGCATTGAGATAAGAGCAACGATATATTTTTTTTTATTCCAGTTAAAAGAAAATTACATTTTCACTCATTTAACTAGAAATAATTATACACATTAAGATAAAATAAATATTTCAATACAGCGCTATTCTATTTCATTATTTTGTTTATCAAGAATAAATAATTGTTTTTTAAATTTACCCAGCTTCTTTTCGTTTATAATGTCATTTGGGAGGCAATTATATAAGTTGCCCCCCTCGTAACCAATGGATTGTTTATCATAGTTAGTGTGGATGGTATTTAAATGTATGTTATCGCGTTGTCGTGTAAAGTGTTTATGTATTTGGGACGTTTTAATGAATTCTGTGTTTGTGTGTACGAGATTATTTTGTATTTTGTATATAAGGAGACATGTATTGTATTCATATAGTTTTCTTAATGTTAATAGTTTTGTTTCCATATATAACAACTCTGTGCAAATATTGGGTTAAGGACCGTACCCATACTACGTGACACGTTTAGGGGGCGGGGGGGTCTTCAAAATGTCACGCTCCATACAAATGAGCGGCGGGTTGCTTAGGTTTTTGGTCACCGGGGGGGGGGGGGGGGTTAAAAATTGCAAAAAGTTGGTCACGTAGTATGGGTACGTTCCCTTACGCTGATGATATCGACATCGATAAAACTCCCGATGCTTTACGTGACGCCTTCATAAATCTTGAAAGTTCTGTCAAAAATATGGGACTCGTATTAAACCAGCAGAAGACCAAATACATGGCCGTAGGATGCGCCCAACAAACCCCAACTCTCATGAGGAAGACAACATTTTGAAACGGTACCAAGATTCACACACCTAGGCTCTCTGATAACAAACGACAATAATACCACATAGGAGATCCAGAAGCGCCAAATAAAATCCAGACTGCTGTCCAGAAACACCAAGATATTAGTGTACAAAACACAGACATCAGACCCGTTCTCATATACGCAGCTGAGACTTGGGTACTAACAAAGAGGAATGTGCGAGCACTGGATGTTTTTGAAAGGAAAATTTTAAGGCGTATCTTCGGACCGGTTTCAGAAAATGGATTTTGGCGCAGACGTTTTAACAATGAGCTATATACTCTGTTTAAGGATCTAAACGTCACAAAATTTATAAAACTGGGAAGATTTCAGTGGCTGGGTCATGTAGAGAGAATTACCGAGCATCAAGCATCAAAGCCCCTGCTGAACTCAAGAAAGACAGGGCGAAGAAGCCTGGGAAGACCAAGATTAAGATGGAGCGACAATGTCCTCAAAGACATATCTACCTTGGAGATTCTAAACTGGAGAGAGCTGGCATAATTGAATCAGACATTATTATTCAACGTAGAAATACTTTTGTCTGATGCAACAAAAATACCCACAGTGAGTACTGGCGTCATGAAATTTGCATTGCATTTACAGTCTATAATTTCTAGGTCAATGTAAGTATTTTTAGTTCGCAATGTCATTTCCACCGTGAGTTTTATAAAGCTTTGAAATAATACATAGTGTCCATTCAAACTTAAAAAGTTCCGCCATGTGGTTCAAACATTTTCAAATCACGATATAAGAAGCCGTATACGTATTATAATGATCGTGTAACAATATAAAACTTATACGAAATACCGTGTGACCTGTATAAAACGCCTCCCTGCTTTTATATGTATCCCGGAACTTAGTTAGGTATATATATATGAAATAACATACAAGAAGTTACTAATGCGTTAATGTCCCAACTGTCTAAGAGCTAAGCCCACATTGGAGTAGAGATCCCTCGCCAAATATAACAAATATCCCAGTTTCGGCTTGCACGAGCAAGGCTTACATCAGTCTGTTACTCCAGCCTACTCAGCTGCAATACTAGAGATTTTATAGTATTCTGCTTGCAGTAGAGCCAAGTGTAAAGCGGAACAGATATTATTAAAACTTTGTCCAATGCGGGGTTATACTTTATTTAGGCAATGACTGCAGACAATTTGAACAGGTTTTATTAATGCAGGCTTATAGCTTATACTAAAAGTTTATAAAAATTTTAAAATCAAACAAAAAAAGGTGAAAATTTGTGAGAAAATAAACAAAAACTCTCAAACGAAACTAAAATAAATCTGGTGTCATCAATTGTGAAGAGTAGGTGGGGCATTTGTAATAGAAAATAGCCATTTAAATGTACAAAGAATAAATCGCGACACAATTATTTTAACATTTTCAATAAGAAAATAGTATAGTGTTGAAGATCGGGTGAAGCTGGGAAGTAGCTATCTACTACTACATACAAAATAAAGTTTCAAAAGGTCAATAAAATTAGATATACCAAACTAGATAGATATATGTACCAAAAATAATACTTTATGAGGTTCCTACCAGAAAATTCATTCTGATTATTATATAGTAGGGTTAGTTATATAATTAGTACTTACTATCATCAGTATCATCACACAGAATTAACTCTACATAGTCGAAACTTCTCCTCTTCTCCCTTTTTAAAGAATTTATTTATCCTTTGGCTGCTGTTTAAACTTGATAAAATTGCCATCACGATATGAATATTTGACGCTAAAAAAATCCTACAAAAAATTGAAAACCAAATATTCGCGATTTTCCGAAATCCCGCGTTCGTTTTCAATTTATCGGCAAGTTTATTTTTAGATCCCGTAACGCGTCGGGTATGAATTCTATGCCAGAAACAATGGTCGTATCCTGATATTGATATAAAAGTACCAGATACGGCCGATTTAGACAAAGCAAATTTAATAAACCTAACTGCAGAGCGGACGAGTACCTATCCTATCTCCTCTGCATGAATATTTCAGGTTCATATTTCGTTTCAGCTTACGGCGTTTTTGTTCGCCGATTGTTTTTTTTTTCAATTCTACTCGTTTATCAGGAAACGTATCTATTCAGTTATTTATTAACTCTACATACAAATACGAGTGAGTGCACTAGCTACAGCGGTGGTCAATTAATGTTTGATCGAGAGTTAAGCGCAACATTCACATACGGATATGCTCGGCGGATCTGTACGCCGAGCCTGTCCGGCACAGAAACACAAGAGCGGATCGGCTCGCCGAGCCCGTCCGGCACAGAAACACAGGAGCGGATCGGCTCGCCGAGCACAGAAACACAAGAGCGGTTTGGTTCGCCGAGCCTGTCCGGCACAGAAACACAAGAGCGGATCGGCTAGCCGAGCCCATTGTAATCGGATAGTCATATGTGACTAAATGTTATGAAGTGAATATCTAGGTCATTAAATAGGTATACCACAAATTGACTTTGGTTCCTCTGAGGAAACCTTGGACGCCAAACCTTGACACAAGGTCAATCTGCAGTTTAACATGAAACTCATCTACAGAGCGTGGGCATTTGATTTAATATGGCATTTCTGGAAATGATTTGTAAGAAAGGTTCTCTACAATGAAACAGGTAATGGAGTAATATTAAAAGCATGTATTAAACCAATTTTGACAGGGTTACAAGTATTAAAAGAAAGGTAAAACTCACCCGGGGACCATTGTCTACTTTTCCCCAAGCTAATCTATATACCTATTAATCTTCCACCGCTGAAGCCCTGAAGGTGAGAAGGTCCAATAGCCTTCTCATGGTGACGGCGAAGTTCTGTCCTCTGTATAGCTTCTGGAATAGGCGACTTTGTTAAATCATACTTATTATTACTTTATAAATAAAATTAAAATTACTTTATAATTATCGGACAAGCGATAAAGTAAGTTAAAAAATTATTATTATTATTTTATTTATCTTAAAAATGGTTGGTATATACTCGTATTACAATATTACAGATCTTCAATTAAAAGCATTTGCTTGTGGATTTAACGTGTATCACATATCTATAGGTTCAGTAAATACAATCACATCGCAATAGCCCACTTGCAGCACATTTAAAAAAAAATTCCGGTTTAGACAAATATTCTAAGACATTCCGTTTTTTTTTTTTTTTAATCGTAGTTTTGAAACCCTGGTTATTTTTTGAAAATTTCAATCCGAAAAATCAGACCCTTTTTATAAACCGGAAAGACGGGACATAATTTTATAGGTGCGAAAAAACGATAATTACATAGCCGAAAATCATTTTTTAAAAAAAGAACGTTTTTCACACGAATGGCACAGGAGCATAACGAGGCATACCAAAAATATTACATCTCATAAATATTTTTTTCCTTGATCCATCTTATTGATCATAAATCATTATAATGTACAACGTCTATATTACTAAATCCAATGTAATATACTTGTATTTGTAAATTATAATAATAGTAAGAATATTATAAAATTTGATTTTGTTAAAATCAGCATCATAACCATTATACCTCTAAAACACGTACCGACATTTAAAATGTAGGGGTTCTCTTCAGAACATCTGTCAAAAAGTCAAACCAATGATAAGTTCGCAGAGAACAAACAATAAATCTAGTGAACGTTAAATGTCAAATTCAAAAATTCGCCTGAAATCAAAGAGATGCCATATAAAAAAAAAAAAATCAGTGTGGAATTTTACAAAATTAATAGGAAAATTTTCGGAGACGGGACATTTTCATGTAGTGACGTCACGAGGCCAAATATTGGATTTATTTATTTAAAAAATAAAAAATAAACTGTACATTTCTAAAAAATTTTACTAACATTTTCGTAATCTTAGTATAAAGATCTATCCACACGATTTTTTCCAAGTCGTTATGAAATCCATGCAAGTGGCCTATTGACCCTTTAACTAAAAGACACGAACATCTATGTAGGTATTCAGTAAGAAGAAAAACAAGTTTAATTTTTAGTGTGTATATTAATTAGTAATTACTAAATCTTTATTTGAAATATGTATTTTTTTGTTTATATTTTTGAAGATGCTTGGATTTTTTTTACATTACCTACACACAGGAGGCCCTGAAGAAAATAATTTCTCTCAGGGCCTATGTCATCTTTGGGGATGCTGTGTTGAGGGTCTTTTAAGGAAAGGAAGTTCTGGGAAGAAAAAGTTATTTGAGGTGGGTAGGAATCTGGGGGTCAGTGTGTCCAGGAGTGATGGACGTCTGAATCCATCCCTCCCACTGTAGTGCAAGGCGATGTTCCGAGAAAGTACGGCTGGAGAAATCGAGAAAAAGGGACTTCCTCAACCATTCTCTCCCGATCCGGCCTCGCATCCGCCGCCAAGACCCAGACAAACCTCACACCATGAACCCGGGCACCCCTGCTAAGTCACCAAACGTAGCGAACCACTTAGGGTGATCTACGGCAGAGGTGTTGGTTATCCAACAAATGGTTCCCGGGCGGCGGTACCCATACCCGCCTCCCAATATAAATTAGACGAATCAATAGAGCGAAGAAATTTTACTGAGACAACGCGCGCGGTTTCACTGAACTGGGTCCAGTTGACATTCTTTAGCGGGCCGTTCATGTAGCTATTTCATTCGTATGTACATATTCTTGGAAGGGCTATCCTATTCATAAGCGGTACAACATCTTTTTTTATAAATATCTTAAGCTTCACAAATCTTACAATAAATAAATTCTGTGATTATTAACGTGTGCGCAAGTTTCTAAATAAATTAAAGCCATGAATGTTTATACACATATTAAATTATAAACTAATCGAAACTATACGAATAAGGCAACATAAAAGCTTGCGTACTCGTATAACTAAACGTAAATAAAGTTAGGACATAACGCTTTAAGTGTCGCAGGCCCCGAAAGCTTTGAATATACTCTTCCGTTGAACTAAGACGTATTAAAAGCTCCTCGGAATTCAGAGTTCATCTCTTTACAAAATCACACCCGTAAAATTTACAGCGAAACTTTAAACTCAATCATGTTTTTATAAAATTTAAGGCTAGAATAAATAAAACAGTATAAAGTGCCCTTGTGATTGATTACTTAATTCCAAGGTAAGTACCAATAAGGAACTCCAGTGAAAAATATTATGGCTTTAAAAAAATATGTTCGTATAGACCAATAAACGCTGATTCTGAATATGTATAAGTTTTATTTAATAATATTAAACGCAGAGTTTTAAAAAAATTATTAAAAAGTCAATTTTTAATCGGGTCGTAAAAATACAGCGTCAAGTTGGCATTACTGAAATGGTTAGTGGTGACGTCACTGTTCCTCGTGTCGTGACTTCACCGTATTGGATGGGAAATATACGGGAATGTAGGAATGACACAAGCCATCGTATTAATTTATTCGTTTATTTACATATCTACTGTTTATAGAGATTTAGTTGTTGTGTTTATTGAAACATTATTTACGCCTAAATAATTCAGTATCAAAAATAGAGGTATCTCTATTAATTAAAATATTGAAAAACTTTAAATTATACGAAAGAAAAAGTATAAATATACTATATCATAATGCTACCTACTGCTCCACGGCCCAATCAAAATGGCCGCAATCGATCAGCTGATATCGTTTGCCTACACTTTTGTGGGTGATTCTTCGGTTTTGATAATATTGATTTTAAAAGTTAAAAAAATAATAATTTCAAATAATTTTTATACCACTCTCCCGTAATAATATTCAAAAATATAATAAATATAATATAATGAATAAATAATACCATCTAAATAATGCTTTAACTTATCGAATAGTATCATCTTTCTTTCGTATAATTATCATACAAAATGACAACACCTGTTGATGACGTCACGCGATTCAATACACATGCGGTGGTTTTCGGGGGACCTTGAAAAATTAAAACATTGAAAATTATTTTAACTATTAAAACTAACTCCAAAAAAAATTAAATATATGCAGTTATTTAAGTTAGAAGGTCATTATTCAATAAAAAAAATAGACTGGAGTTCTCTATTATAAGGTTTCGGCAGTTATTTGAACATATATTTCTATTCCCACAGAAACAGTTTTAAGCCCTACTTGTAAGCGTTTAATTAAATGTCTCGACTGGTTGGAGTTCGATTGTTGTACAACTCGGAAATTTGATACGCTTTGTATAGGACAGGATAATCCGTGAAAGTTGGGAAGTGGTGCTCAAATTCTATTTCAGACAAAACAATAATTTCGTGCTTAAATTTACCAACCAACGTAGGTATTCATAAAGCGAAACCCACTGCTGTGTATAATTTAGGTACTGAATGAATACTACTTCTCTTCTTCGTATGGTGAACAAGTGTTGGTGGTTTTCATAACGGGATGCTCAGGTTATTCAGCCAGTCGACAATGCAGGGAACTAATGGGGAACTGGTGGAGTGGATATTTATGTAATATATATTATGTACATTTTATGTAATCTTTATAATATATACAATAAAGATCTCGCGTCACGATGTTTGTTCGAGATAAACTCCGAAACTACTTAACCGATTTTGATGATGATTTGGCTTAATGTGTGTAATTTAGTCAGTCCAACTTACTTGACCTCAATATTTATTGTTGCGAATTAAATGTTCATTTTGGGAGGCGGGAATGGGTAACACCGACCCAGAAACTTTTAGGTCACCCCGAGTGGTACGCTACGTTTGGTGGTTTAGCAGGGGTGTCCGGGTTCATGGGGTGAGGTCTGTCTAGATCCTGGAGGCGGATGACCAGGACACACTGAACCCCAGATTCCTACCCACCCCTTAAACCCTTTTAGAACTCTCCTCTCCTTCCTTTCCTAAAAAAACCCTCCACACAGCATCCCCAAATATGACATAGGCCCTGAGGGAAATTATTTGACTCCTGTGTGGAGCTCATGTAAAAAAAAAATGTTTGTTATAGGACAATGCTTTTTAATTATTTGTAAGTTCCATACGTTTCTAACAGACGGCGGGGTGATTTAATTTATCGACAAAACACTTGGTTATCAAGGTTGGGTAACCATCCAGTAGATGGCATTGTGTATCGTTAGCCACAACAACGCGTGGCCGGATCAGCTAGTATTTGTATAAATTCACACCGTTCAGTGTCTAATTTTCATTATTTCAAAATTGTGGGTAAGTAAATTAAATCAAGAATTAAAGGTACCTACTTACTACTTACGAATTATCTCGGAATCATTTTGAATGGTTTAGATTTGATGAGATTTCCAAAATGATGTAAGTGCCGAATCGAGTGATCAAAAGTGAACACAAACCAATTTTAAATCATAATGACAACGGGCTTTGGATTCGACACAAAGTATAACGAACCATAAATCACAGAATACACACACGTATCTTTACGGCGGATTTTTGTGCCCAGTAGATCCACCGACGGCAACACACACATTTTTTTAGGTACATCGAGCATCTCATACAGTGATGTTGAATCTAGGGAAATTTTCCTACATCCTCTATTTTTATATATCCTGCAATTATACGATAAGAAAAAAGGTATACGGACTCGCATGAAGACCGTAAAATGAAAATCTGAATTGTTTGAAAGAAATATGAAATTTGTGAACAAAATGTGGGTTACTCCTGCAGTGGATATGGCGCCTCGGTAACTCGGTTTAGTATTAAGTTCTCTGTAAACCGCAGCTTAGATTTACAATGAGTAGCAGAAACTGGAACAAACGTTGCTCAATCCCATGCGTGTTGCTTTATAATTATTACTTTTACTAATAAAAAACCTGCCCTAACCTACCTAGCTTATTAAAAATATTACATTTACAAACGTATAAAACAACCATAAAAGTACCTACCTGGTACCTACTACGAAATATGCTTAAATTTAATTGAGTAAAACCTCAGGACCTTTGCCTTGCCGAGGCAGAGCTCCGCCCTGGCAAGATTTTCGATTAGTTTTCGGTTCGATTCTATCATCTTTTTCTGTCTCAGATTTTCGATTGAGTGTTGCTAATATTGACTTCATTAATTAAATATTACAATTTGAGGTTTTAAAAATAAAAGTAAATATTCATCCTAGACTTACGGAAAAGTCGATAGATGTCGCATATTAATAAAAATGGATAAATGTATCCAAGACATATTATGTTCGATTCCTAGATATGACCGTATCTTTTTTCTGTTTTAGATTTTCGAGTGAGCGTCGCTAATATTGTCTTCATTAATTAAACATTAAATTTAATGAGTAGTGTTTTTAATTACCTATAAGTTCATATTTTGCTTTAAAATCGAGGAGCTAATCAAATTTTGAGATTAAAGAATTTTCATAAAACTCGGTAAACTTTAAGTTTTCGGTAAAGTTTCCTTACTTCGCTTACTTCTTACGCGTACAAATTATTTACATAATACTTCCTATGTGTATTGAATGGCTATAGGACTAAAGATCTGCGCACACGAGTCGGAAACATTAATTTCCCAGCGTATAATGCCAGTACCCCGGTCAATCAATCCCAGCTGGAGATACTGTGATAGGGATGGTGTAGTTACTAAAGATGTGTTACGTCGCACACATTGGAAAATGGTAATTGAAGATGGAAGAAAACATTACAGGAAATTATTTTTTAAATTGTGAAAATAGGTGCAACTTACATAACATACGAGTGTAGTGAGTTGTCCGTGATGATTTAGATAAGAAACCACTTGATTTCATCTACCCGACTTGGCACACTTTTATTTAGTTGAACAATTGAAAAATATATAAAGAATAAACAATATGGAGAACGAGAAAGGAGCAGTAAGAAGAGAGCAATGTCTAACAGACGAAGTAGAAATAAAGAGAGGCGTGCGACAGGGTTGTATTCTTTCACCTATGCTCTTCAACTTATATTCAGAAGTAATATTCAATGAATCTCTGCAAGAAGCTACTTAAGGACTTGTTATAAATGGGAAGATTCTGAACAACCTGCGGATGATACAGTACTTCTAACAAGTAACATTGAGGATTTACAACTTTTGCTGAATCAAGTAGTGAAGAAAACTTGTGAAAATTTTGGGCTAGAACTGAATATAAATAAAACAAAATACATGCTCAAAAGCAAAAATAAAGCATTGGATGAAAATCTTTATATTGCTGGAACAAAACTAGAGAAGGTACAGAGTATTGTATACTTGGGCTGCAATGTAAATGATAGATGGGATCCTTCGGTTGAAATCAAATGCCGCATTGAGCAAGCTCGTGCAACCTTTATCCGCACGATTCTGTATTTGAATATCTTTGGTCAGATGCTACGTGTTTTCGGTATTATTTTATGGAATGGAAGCATGGACGCTTACTGAAGAACTGATTAGGCGACTTGAGGCATTCGAGATGTGGATCTACAGAAGAATACTTAAAATAAGCTGGATGGACAGGGTTACGAATGAAGATGTTATGGTTTGGATGAATAAAGAAAAGGAAGTAATTAAAACTATAAAAATCCGAAAACTTTAATATCTTGGACATGTACATGACACATCCAGAGAAGTATGAGATTCTGCATCTCATAATGCAGGGAAAGATTGCCGGAAGACGGGGCCCCGGAAGAAGGAGAACCTCATGGCTGAAAAACCTGAGAGGCCGCAGTAAACAAAGTCCGCATAGCCAACATCCGTTGAACGTACAAGGCACAAGAAGAAGAAGAAAAACAATATGGCGTCTACTTGGGTTGTGATTTTTGGCTCCCTGATTACTGACTACAGTGATTATTTATGTTGTGATTTAGTATAAAGGGGTGTTCAGACACGGCTATACACCGCGAGCAGATATCTTTTGAACTGCGAGCGCTTATGTTTTGTACCGTTCACACGACGATATCAAATATTTCTTCCTATGGCAGGAGAGGGGGTCAGAGGAATTAGCGAGCGGAACATTTTTTTAACTGAATATGTCAACTTGACATCTGTCATCCACCGGTCTAGGCAGCTCCGTAATTAAAATGATCCCTCTCCTGTTTAAACTTCTAAACTTCTGGCATATCGCCTCAGGAGTGGTTACGGCGTAAGTATATTGTATTGGTGTATTGTCTATGGTTGATCTGCGCTTAAAGCGCTTAGGTGTGAACGGTCTGAAGGAATTGTATGGAGAGCGATATTTGTCGTGCTATGATCTTTTATATTTTATAGCTTTATCTGAACAGGGCTTAATCACGCCGATTACATAAATTTTAGTTCAGTTTAAAATAAGGATCAATCAACCGGGATAATAAAGTACGAACATCTGAGTGTTGTGGCCTTTAGAGATTGAGGCTATTCTCATGCGGTAGTTATGAGTTATCACGTTATGAGTTTTGAATAAAATATGTAGGTACTCATAGTCACCATGGTAGTGGTTTTTGGTCACCTGTTACTTAGCATGTAACACAACAAAATAATATGATTTGTGTTTGTTCCACTCTTCCCAGCTTCAATAAATGTTGAAAAACGTAAAAACAGACAAAACAATCTTTTCAACCAGAAATATACGTTAAAACAGAAAATTGTAGTGCTGCTGTAGCTTAATTTAATAATTTCCGGAGTCTTAGGAATTTTAAGGAATTCGTTGGATTTAGGCTATTTGCCCGGTTAATTTAACTATTTAATGAAGTAGTAGGGACTATCGTGCGGTATCTACATTTAAAAAAAATCTTAATATTTAAGTTCATAGTTGAACTGCGTCCACCGCAGATCTACAATGAACGTCTGGGCAACAAACAGGAAGACCGTGATTGGCCCCGCAATCAGAAATGGCCAAAAGCCGCCCACTGAGAGCCGGCGCCCAACAAATTCCCGACTCCCAACCCAAACTCCCATGGGAACATATCGAAGAAGGTTGCCATTCGAAACTATACCTAGACTAGAAATAGGTGATCCTGCCATGAGTTTACCGACTCAATGGATTGTGAATGATCTTGGATAATTCCAAAAAAAGGACCCGAAAATCGATTTATTTATTTTTCAGTTGGTGTGAAAATTGTGTGTGGTGTGTTTTAGTTTTGAATTCATACAGTTAAGCGTCGATGACACAGAGCGAGTTTACAAGCTACTATCTGGGAAATTCACTTTCTGTTAGTAATCTCGCTCAGTGTCATCGTGTTACTTGCTAACTAGCAGATTGTTGACAATCTACGAAAAAAGATGAAAGGTCGTCAACTTCACTCGCTACATGCTTGCTTGTGATTGGTTTATTTATGTTTTTCAAGATGGCTGCCAATAAACAGCTGATTTCGACTGTCAAACATCACAGAATTAGTTCACGCAGGCGTCGTTATTCTTGTTACTGGCGCTACCAGCGACCTCAGTTTCCTACGCTACTGAGCGAGTGGACAGTTTTGAGTGTCATCATGAGTTTTGATGATCACTTGCCGATTTACCCGCTTTTAAACTTAGTAGATAGTAGCTTGTAAACTCGCTCTGTGTCATCGAGCCTTTCGACTGGAAAAAATCTGCTTAAGACATTTATTTACAAATCACAGGCAGAAAGAATTCATGAAGTACAATCACAATGCTTTCGGCTTTCGGCCAGCGATCGGAAATTGGCGGCCCGAGGGCCAGATGTGGCCCGCGAAGGGATCCCTTCTGGCCCGCAGAGTTTCTGAACGGAAGATTATTCCTTCCCACCATACTTGGCGCACCATCGCGATGATTGTGACCGATGCATCGGTCACAATCATTTTCTTCATACCTGGTTCTTATGAAGAAAACTTAACTGGAAGTTTTTAAGAACGATGAACACCCGAGTGGGATTCAATATATACAACGCTACTAACTGGTTGGTCGGGATATTTCAGAACATTTAATGAACACTTAAAAAAAAAAAATTGCCTGCGGCGCTTTTTACTTGTGGGCTATCATACTTATACTTTACACACATTTGTCTTGGAACCTTTGCGCTCTACGATGCTGTTAAGCACGACATGAAGCACGATGAGGACGGCCAATCAGACGGGCAGTCACAAGTGCACTGATTGAGCAGGCTCGCACGCGCACGAATGACGTCGCCGGTCGCGTGGGATTTAATTTTTTATTATATTCATATGGCCCGCCACAAAAACGATTGCTGCCGCTGTTCTAGGCCATCATTCACGTGTTAGTTAAAAAAGGATGTTAACTGTTAACCCCGGCACATTTGCAATTTCGATGGTTTAAGAACAATATGCACTGTTTGGTATGAATGAATTTCATCATACGTTTCGCCTTCCGAAGGAATTATTAAACCATGGCAATGTCACTGACAAACAACGCATTAAGAAAATCCTTCATAAAAATGATCTAAATCAAAACATAAAAATAACTTTTATCCGGCCGTAATTAAACTAACGAAAATCAATAATTCTAAACACTGAAGCGCTTTTTGCCACAATATGGCACTATTTAAAATATCTCGGATTGCTTTGCCGCCAATTTTGGCAAATATTTCCTTATTTGTAAGTAATTAAGTAAAAGTTTACGATTTTATAATATATTTTTTATAAATCCTACGAATATGTGATAATCGACAAAAGATAGTTGAATTCATTGGCTAAACAGAACTATAATCAGATTGTATGTCTCCATATTAAAATTCAGAGGTATAATTTTTTTAATCAAGGCGGAAAATATTCAAAACGTAAAATTCAGAGGTATGATCTTTTTTTAAATGTAGGCGGAAAATATTCAAAACGGTCACCACAAAGAGCAATCGGAGAAAAAAGTTTTAAATTGCGCTGTCGATCCAGTGGATAAAGGGGCTGACACACTCGCCCTACCAATGGGGATCTTTGGCGAACGATACGCTAAAATAGGCCATTCCACAAGAAAATACCGCGCGCATAGCGCGGTCTGACACAGGCAAAATGGTGTTTTAGAAAACGATAAATTAACAAGTTAACTAACAATGCGTAGGTCTGCCTGCGTTTGTAAGTGAAAAAGCAGAAAATATCTTAAAAAGAGTAAATACCTTCATCCGTAGTTACCGCTTTTGAGCATGTTTCCGAATAAATTGTTGTACAAGGCGAAAATTCAACAATCGTATTTAAAGCTGGCATAAAATTTTATCCCCTTTTCTCGTATCGATTCCATCGGTTTTAATTTATCAGGCGTGTTCAACCGGTGAACGATACGTCGTTATGTCAATACATGGATGGAAAACATGCGGCTTAATTCCCTCTGAATAGCTAGTCAATGCTACCTAAAGGTTCTAAAGTAAAGGTTTAGTACGGGATACCTGTAGACCTGCTATTTATTTTAAGGGTCGGAAAAGGTTAACCGATCTGCGGGGACAAAGGAACACGCTTTTCTAATTCTGATAAATTAACACACGCGTTTTCATTCATATTTAACCATGTGTGGGATTTTATCAACTTGGGTCGTGTTGCCCCGTGTTGCAAATAACATTAATTTATCATTTAAATGGGTAACAGAGGGGAAATCAAAGAATGAGGTTAATGTAATTTTATAATTTTAATTTATTTGTACTCGCGACCCGCGTCCGGTTCTGAAGTTTAAAAAATATACGTTCTCAAAGAGTTTAAATGCTGTAGACTGACGTTCTGCCGCTGAGTGGTCCGTGATTAGTGAGCTTTCTTAAATCTTCTTCTCCTTCCTCTTCCGCATCTCCTTCCCCTCCCCACTACCTCACAACATACACCGATTGGGGATGCCATAGTCTCACTGACTCCAAAAGGCAGCAGCTGGGACTCTTGTGAGGTATTCATATAAAAAAAATCAGTCGTTTGTGAAAAAGAGGGAGGGTTTACAATGCTGTTACCAAAGTACATCCATAAAGATGTTTCTACTAAGAAAATTCTCCAAAACTCGTGAATGATATTTGTTATTGAAAGGTTTAGGATTCTTAGATGCCAGTATGGGGTGCCTCAGCATCACCGCACAAGAGTCCCAACTGCTCCCTGCCAACTGGAGCCCGTGAGACCATGGCATCCCAATAGGAAAGGATACAAAGAAGAAAAAGAAGGGGAGTTACCTGGGTATTCAGATGTGGTCAACAAACACGGCTAAACCCATTTCAAGCAACGATTTAAATCTGAACGGTGGTCTTACATCAGAACTATACTGAGATTATCTTCCATTTGAGGTAAAGAAATTTCAGTAAAAACTATTGAAATTTGATACCGTTGCATGTTTATTTAGAAATGCGCAATAACAATGTATTGTATCAGAATACAACAGATTTGGAATTGTTGCAGTTTAATACTGGGCCATCGATATATATTATTTTTAAATGAATAAACAAATAATAGTAGAATTATTCCCATTCCTACAATCAAAAGCGGAAAATCGTACTTTTGCAAAGATGAAGGACTTAAGGCGCCGCAACCGGGCTCCAAAAGAAGAAGATATGAAATTACGACTGTTAGAGAAGAGCGCTAGTATTTAAAGCAACAAAATCGATGCAAAAATTATTAAAATGTTTAATAAAACACGAGTCGTTTAAAATAGAGCAAAAATCTCCCGCGGATTGTCTTAAACAGCATTTAAAGAAACAGTGTGAATTTTTTCATACATATAACTTGTAAAATAACTGAAACAAACGTGTTTATAATAATTTTTGGAGCATACTTTGCGATTTTTTCTATCGAGGGAATTTTGTAAAATTTGCGTTTCGGCGCGGGGAATATCTAGATATTAGTTTCAAGAATAACATACATTTTTTAAGAGCTTTAAAACTTAACGTGTTTAAGGGAGATATGTAAGAAATCGTTAGAAATTCGGGTAGCGGCGGATTAACTGGCAGAGGATTGATTCCGCGACGCCAGGGTGCGAATGCGATACTTTGGACCACTCAGCAACTAACCGGTCAATTTATCATTGTTACACCGAACAAACAAATACCGAGTTAACTATTTGCTTATTAATTTTCAATGTAATAGTTGAAACACGACGGGGTAGGTATTTTCCGACAGGCTCTCTAATATAATGGCTGTCTTTGGGATAGGTAGTTTAGACAGGCAGCACCAGTAGCCAGTAGCCAGCATCCAGCCGCCAGCCGCCCGAACTCTGGACCAGGCTGAACTGTTTATTCATTACAAGTTCCTAGTCACATCGAACAGATATAAATGCGAGAAGGGGAATGGATAACTCCAGTTACTGATCTATAAAATAATCCCCATTAGAAATTTCAAAATAAATAAAAAGCACAATTCACGCGTTTATTATTTATAATTTTTTATGATTCCTAAAAATACGAGATAGCCATAGACATATGAATTTTAGTAGACCAGAACATAAAGGTGAAGGGGGAAACCAACTACAGCGGGGCGCAGAGCGGAAAGATGACTTTGGAGATATTCACCAGCTTTTTTAGTCAGGAGGGAAGACGACCTCCAGAAAATAACATAAGGAAATACCTACTGATCATCCGATTATTATTGCATACTCGTCCCTCTCCCTCCACACGCTGTCCTATCCTGCATCTCATATTACCATTGCATTACCATTATATTTATCATCGCACATCATTACCTTATTATATTTTCTCAACTCCTGTCAATTACAAGATATTCTCTCTTTCTGTACTCAACTATTATAATGTACTTGTCATATCTCAAGTATCTATACATATTACACCTCACATTATTTTCACATATTCTCTGCATATTTTTGTTATTGTCACTAAACTGAAAAAGAGTCCCTGCCTCTAAGTGTTTTTTTATCAGAACGTACGTGGACTGAGAACAAAAACTGATACATTTCTTCGCAGTGTTACGAGCGGTGATGATGACGTGATTGGCATAACAGAGACCTGACTGACAGATTCTATTTCAGATGGGGATCTTTTGGACTCAAGATACAATGTATTCCGACGCGACAGAAGTATTCAAGGTGTAACAATGGGTGGTGGGGTGCTCTTGGCTGTCAAAAAGGAACTCAATGCAATTTGTAATAATTCATGGTGTTCTACAGATGAAGACATTTGGGTGACTCTTCGCATCCCACGTGCAAATGGATTTACTTGCGTTCATCTTTGTTGTATTTACCTGTCCAAAAGCTTCAACTTCAAAGCTCGAATCTCCACCTTTTCGAATGATCTAGGTATTAAGCTTTTGAATCAACCTGACGACAAATTTCTTATCATGGGAGATGAGACTTGAGATTGAGACCTTTCCGATATTACCTGGACTCTTCCTGTGGGTGAGGTAAACACGATTCCTTGCAACTATACCTCTACAATAAGCGCAACATTTATCGACAATATTAATTACTGTAACTTCCACCAATATAATGGTGTTTAAAATACGTTAGGAAGAATTCTTGATCTCGTTCTCTGTAATTTCTCGGTACGCGTTGCTCCCGCGAACGATCCGTTGGTTCCTGAGGATACTCACCACAAATCCATCATTATCACTGCTGAGTTCGTTGAACCACCAGTCGTAAAGGAAAAATCAATTAAAAGGCCCTCATTCCACAAGGCTAATTATGATGACATAAGAGACAGCCTGGCACAAGTAGATTGGAACGTACTTAACTTAACCGATTCCGTCAATCCTGCAGTATCACATTTTTACAATATTATTAATAATTTGATCTTGGATAAGGTTCCATTGAGGCGTACTGGTAAACATTCCTACCCCCCGTGGTATAGCTCAACATTAATAAAACTTATTCGCGAAAAGCAGAAATCTCACAGATTATATATAACTTATAAGAACCCTTCCGATTACATTACTTTATCAAGACTACGCACCGACAGAAAAAAAATGGCAAAGAAGTGTCACGAAGACTTTATTAATAATGCTGAAGAGAATATCGTCAAAGATCCCAGAGCATTCTGGTCATATGTTAAATCAAAAAAACTATCAGCATGTATTCCTAGCATTTTAAGTCTTAAGGATTTAACAGCCGAGGGGGGGCAGGCAGTCTGTGATTTATTTGCTGAATATTTCCATTCCGTCTACGAACCGGCTGACCCTCTGGGGACTTCCTGCGATGACTCCGTAGTTAAGCAGGTCTGTGCGATAGGGTCAGTTTTTATCGATGCTGACCTTGTATCTAAATATTTAAAACGGCTTGATTCCAACAAGGGAGCTGGGCCAGATGGTATCCCACCACTGTTCATTACTGAGTGCGCAAATCATTTGTCACTTCCGCTATCTATACGGTTTAATATATCGCTTAAGACTGGTACCTTTCCAGATATATGGAAAAGAGCCTACATCAAGCCAATTCATAAATCGGGAAATAAGTGTGAAGCAGATAATTATAGATCCATTTCCAAGCTCTGCATTTTTTCAAAAGTGTTCGAAAACATAATCTATGACCAGTTATTCCCTGTGGTAAAGAATTCGATCAATGAATTTCAGCATGGATTCTTTGCAGGTCGCTCTGTTGCTACAAATCTTGCTACATTTATAAATTTCTTGTCTGCGTCTATGGATAAACGTGTGCAAGTTGATACAATCTACACCGACTATAGCAAAGCCTTTGATAAGATTAACCACAGCGTCCTGCTTAGAAAACTTGCTAATCATAGTATTCATGGAGATCTCCTTCGTTCGTTATCTTCATACATAACAAACAGGTCTCAGGCTGTGACAGTGGGTGGATTTTCCTCCATCTGGAAAATTATCACTTCCGGTGGGCCTCAGGGGTCCATTTTGGGTCCTTTGCTTTTCTCTATCTATATAAATGATATTACGACATGTTTTCACAACGCTCAAATTTGACTATTTGCCGACGATATGAATATATATATCTTCCTATAAGCTATCAAGACTGTTCTGTGCGTTTACAAGAAGATCTTGACCGACTGACGGATTACTGTGTCAGAAATAAGCTTTTTATCAATATTTCTAAATGTTGCAAAGTCACATTCACACGTAACCGTGTGAAAATACTGCATGATTACTCCATTTCTGGATTGCTGTTAACAAATAAAGATTATATACGTGACCTCGGGATTCTTTTGGACTCTAAACTTACCTTTGAAAAACACGTTGATAACATTGTCACCAAAGCAACAAAGAGTCTAGGCTTTGTACTAAGAACATGCAAATTTTTCAAAAACACCAAGACTTATCTGATTCTCTACAATTCACATGTTCGTCCTCACCTGGAATGCTGTTCACAGGTTTTCAACCCGCGCTATATTGTTTATGTTAACAGGTTAGAAAGAGTTCAGGAGCGATTTCTCAAATTCCTCAATTTTAAATCATTCAATGTATACAACTCTTACGATGAAATCGAGAACCACTTTCGAATCACGAAACTGCTCAACAGGAGGCTCGTCGCTGATCAGATGCTCCTGTACAAAATTATTAACTCGAAAGTTGACTGCCCGGAGTTGCTAAATAAAATAAATTTCCATGCGCCTACTCGATATAGCAGACAAAATACCCTGTTCTACATTGATAGATGCAACACCAATTCCAACCAAAATGAATTTATGCAAAGGACATGTAACTACTATAACATTAAATTTGCACGTACAGAAACACTTGCTGACATATTCACTTCTAGTTACTTTCGCTACAGAATTTCATTGTATCGCATTCTAGGTGCGAATAACACGTCATATTCATGATGATTAAATTAATTGTACCTAACATTTTTAAATTACCTGCGTGGCAACTTTCACTTATCCCTGTCCTCTCCTTACCCGTCCCAATCCAAATACCTATTTCGCAGCCTACATATTTGAGTATAGTTATAATCTCATTTATTTTATTGTTGTGTTTTTATATTTAGCTTTATCACTTGTTGAATCTACACCTGCATTATAATTATTTTTTTAATTGCTACTTTGTCCTGTTTTTTTTTACTTTTCTTAAATATTCTAGTTTACATTCAGTTACTTTTATGTTTCTAAATACCCATCTGTGAACATTAATAATTGGTCTGTTTTTTATCATCCTCTTATGTAGGTATATTATGTTACTAAGACTGTTTGTGTTCCTTAAATAAATAAATAAATATGTGATTCGTCGATAACTCAGTATGACAGTATATAGGCATCTCGCATTATAATATCGCCATTTAGTTCTTAAAAGTAAACTCTGCTTTTTAATGAATAGACCTTTTTACATGGGAGCGCAAATTGCTCGCCGCGCATTGAACAAATTTGCGAAGTCCAAACACGGCAAAGTAAGGTTCGTTTATTTTCAGTCTCCAATATTTTGTTGCCGTATTTAGTTAGGACACTTTTACAAATGTTTCATAATTTACTTACCCCGTAAACATCGACGAGCACACGCCATGTATCTCGAGTGATAGTATATATCTATTTACACATTTTCAAAACACAAACTATGTTTTTTGCGGTGTTATTTCGTAAAATGCACCGATGGGCGCTCGACGCTGGCTCGCAGAAGAATGATGACATCACATTTTTTAGATCCACGCGTAGCCGTACTCAATACCAGCCGGTTCCAAGGAACCGGTTTGGGGAGGGGGAAATAACACGCTTTTATCACTTAGGGCAGGTCTACTAATATTCATATGTCTATAGGTGCATTTAATGGCTCTCTAACATTATAAGAAGTTTATATGTCTTCATATTAATTCGGAGGAATGATTTTTGAAACAGGGAGGGAAATTTCCAATCCGAAATAACAATCCGCTTAAAAATTTCCAAGCATTCGAGGCTGAAATTGATCATATTGCAGAACACTCCGATGGATAAGTTTTTAAGCTTTTTAAAATATGCGTGTAATTTTTATGATATTCTGATGCCAAAGTGAAAAATTAATTGAGTAGTTATATGAAATTACTTTGATAGAAAAAAATGCAAAATATTCTCCAAAATTATAAAAACTCGTCGGTTTTCGTTATTTAACATGACATATGTATGAAAAATTCACATTGTTTCCTTGATGCCTTTTAACTTGGATGTCTATTCTCTTATTTTCATTTTACTTGCACATCGCCTCATCCTTCTCCTCCCCTTCCCGTCCCAACTCTAATACTTATTTCCCAGTTTTTTTTTTACATGAGCTTCACACAGGAGGCCCTGAGGAAAATAATTTCCCTCAGAGCCTATGTCATATTTGTGGATGCTGTGTGGAGGGTTCTTTTAAGAAAAGGAAGGAGAGGAGAGTTATGGGAAGGAAAATGGTTTAAGGGGTGGGTAGGAATTTGGGGTTCAGTGTGTCCTGGTCATCTGCCTCCAAGACCTAGACAAACCTCACCCCATGAACCCGGGCACCCCTGCTAAGTCACCAAACGTAGCGAACCACTAGGGGTGACCTATGGCAGAGGTGTTGGTTATCCAATAAAGGTTTTTATCCCAGTATTTTTTGTATAATAATTATGTAACTATAGGTTAATTGTACTTCCATTGACATTGGTTTTTATATTTGCTACTTAGTTCTGATATTTATATTACAGTTTACATTCCTGAATTATATTTCTTAAAACCTACCCGGGATCATTATTAATTGGTCTTTTATTGTCATCCTCTTCTATATGTTATATTATTACTAGCAGACCCGGCCACACGTTGCTGTGACTTATCCAACCTTTATAACCAACGTCATCTGTTAATTAGCATATATATCAAATTCTTGCTGCTTGCCAGCTGCCCGCTGCCTGAATTTTTGACTTCTCTCTACCATAATATGCATGTATTATACATACATACCTTCCTCTTGAATTACTCTGTTTATTGGTGAAAACCGCTTGAAAACCCATTGCGTAGTTTATAAGATCTAAGCGCACATACAGCGGGAGCGACTTCATTTTATAATATGTAAAGAAGACTGTTTACGTTAATTAAAATCATAAATGTCAAGAGACTTTTGTTCCATTTTGAATATCTTTTTTTATTAAATATTTTCGCTTACGCCTCTTAAATTATAATCGTTTTAATATCTTAAAATATCTCTTATTCGAACTTATTTTAGCAACGTTAGTCACTAATTGTAATTGTAAATCTTAGTTATAAGGCAGTAATATTAATTATTTTATATATTTATTTGTACAGCGCCCTTGAGGTGATTTTCCTACCGGCGCGGCGGCTCGACCGCGCTCGACATTGTTAATTTTTATTAAATATTTTTATATGAAATGATAAAAAAGTGATGTGACAAAAGTGTTTATTATACATTTATACAATTTTAAAATTTACAAATGTTAAAATTTATTTGTAATATAATAATTCGAAAGCTTATTTTGTAACCTTTCTAAAACAGTTTTTAATATTCGGCTACGTTCAGAAATCTTTCATTTATAGAGCTTTAATTGTGAAGCGGTAATAACACAAAGTTTTCGTAAAATGTCATTTAGTTTGAGACATCATAAGCGAATATTCGCGAAAATTCGGAGGGGTTAAACACTTACAACGGAGCGTCCATTTGTGTTCAGCGTTCTCCACAAAATCAAGGGCCCGAAGAGGAGGCAGCCGTTCCCCGCAAACAACAACGGCCAAACAGAACAGCTCCGGGTCCTGTGAATGATTTAACGGCTCTCACACTCGTCCTGTGGGAAATTCACTGTCTTGTTTAGTAGTGCCGGGAGATAAATATTCATATTTTAACAGACCGCTTAACCCACTGATGTGACGGAAGAGTGATGTTGTATTGCCGCCATTTATTACTGACTATTATTTAAGCATTACATGTCACCTTACGGTAGCATGAAGAACTGCGGATACATTATTATCAATGGGAAACCGTAGAAATAGAATTTATAATACAGTATTTTCACTGGTTTTTTGAGGTGAAAACTTCAAGCACCGCTATGATTTCAAACTCTATGAAACGAAAAAGCGACACTAAAAAGAGACACATTCGTCCCGTTCCTCTTCTGCCTCACCGTCTTCTCCTGCGTCCTCTTCCCCTCTCGCGTTCCCTCTCCCCACTCCACTCCCCCCCCCCTTTCCACCGTCCCGCGAACCCCCCTCCCGAGTTCCCCTCCCCCCTCCCAGGCCCCCCTCCCCCCTCGCAGGTTCCCCTCCCCCTCCCTGGTTCCCCTCCCCCATTTCCATAGCAATAGACGCTTCCTCGCGTGCCACCAATAGCAATTTTTTTATATAAATTTCATAATGCCAGAGCTCACCTGAAGTTTTATAAAAACCTTGTCCTGACAATAACGAACACACAAAATTTTTTTTTATCCAATTTGGTGCAGTCGTTCAAAAGTTATGCGCTTAGCAACACATTCAGCGATTCATTTTTATATTATAGAATATAAGGAGGTACCTACGAGTATATTTTTTTAATTTTCTCTTTTGTTGAAAATGGTTGTTAATTCATTAATTATTTTTTCTACAAATTTCCTCCTTGTTTTATTGTTATTTTTAATTATTTTTTTTAAATTTCATTATTTTGCTTGTATTTTAAAGGTTTTTGTAATGACCGATATTTATGTGTGTTACTTTGAATAAATTGTGAAATTATTAACCCCGATACAGGCGAACCCTAGTGGGGTTAATAATTATATGCTAAAAAATGTAGCAATAAATAAATAAAAATAAATAAATAAATGAAACCTCACCTACTTACAGTACCTACCTACGAAGAGTCAAGCTGTGCTCATTGGCCGCTTTGATTATGAGCTCACTTTTCAAGGCTCCTATTGGTTGAGATTGTGTGGGTGAAGTGAGCTGCACTCGATTTTTTTTATTATCGACAACAAATACGATAGCGAAAGTAATTGGGGAAACTTTAAAAGGAAATAAATTTAGAAATCAATAAGGGTATAGGTATAAAAAAAACATTAAGTTTTTCATTATAAATATCTACACAATATAAAGGAATTATATAAATATATCATGTGTAATTGGCCCAACCACAGTTTGATAATGCCTTCAGAAGGCGAAACAGCTATCACGCATAATAATAATAATTACATAGCAGAACTTGTTTATAGATAAACTGTTCTTACAACTTACAAATGAAATAATAATATTTTTTAATTAAAGAGCATGTAAAAATAAAAAAATAGCGAAAGCATTTTTTATGTTGACGATAAAAATTTATGTATCTAATTATTTGAAATGTGCCATTTTTGATTTGCCGCTAAAACGACATGTTCGTTTCAGTACGTGAATATTGCGTTGTTGACGCCATACCGGCCAACATCGGTGACAGCCGATGACAGGTGACAGGCTTACCAGCCACCAGCCAGTAGCGTTTTCTGCGCCATAATGACGTTTCCTAGTTTCGACACTTCCCAGTTGTGTATTAAGTGCGGAGTGAGCATTTTTTGTACTGAATCTATCAACTTGACATCTGTCATCCACCGGTCTTGGCAGCTCCGTAATTAAAATGACCCCCTCTCCTGTTTTCGTCGGAGTGGGGGGCGCTTAACTGTTGGCATATCGCCTCTGGAGCGGTTACGGCGTAAGATGTGCATTGTCTATGGTTGATGTGCGCATAAAGCGCTCAGGTGTGAACGGTCTGAAGCGATTGTATGGAGAGCGATATATGGCGTGCTATGATCTTTTATATTTATATGCTCAATGTGAACGAGCTCTTAGCCTTATATCTGTTGCCGCGTTCTTTCCATTAACTTATGAACTTATTTCTATATGTGATATGTCATGCACAGTCAGGCCCACCGGGTTTATTTCTAATAGTACGCCGGGGCGGGCCGTTCCTAGCAGTGGCAGTGACAGATAGTGCTGTCATTATATCAAATACTCATACATTACTTAGCGTGGGTTGATCGTGCCAGAATCATCTGGAGGCTTCCGATACAAGCGGTGGGAAACTTTAGAACCTTCAAAATAAGGGTAAATACATACTTAGCTAAGCAATGCAGTGATTAGAACACACATCTGCGAGTAGAACACATATTAGTTGCCTTAGAAATAATCGAGTATTTTTTTAGTCCAGAAAAAATAAGGCCTATAAAAACTGCTTTAAGCCGCGGCATACCTCATTTCCACCGATTTACTACGTATGTACCTTGAACACTTCAAGTTTTAAAGCTCTTTAAAAATTTTATGTTATTCTTGAAGATGATATCAAACCGAAACGCAAAGTGTATGATATTATCTCGATAGAAAAAAAATCGCAAAGTAACTAAATAACTAACTAACCATCACGCCGTTTCCCCGCGGGGGTAGGCAGAGAGGACGGACCGCCAAACAACTCGGTCTTGGCACACACTCTTCGCCTCACTCACATTCATACATCGTCTCATACATTCTCTTCTATTATTCTGACTTTTGACATGACCCGACTCAAGTATCTGATTCACTTGATCGTGCCATGTCTTCCTCGGGCGTCCCCGACTTCTTCTACCATTCACATTCGCGTCGTATATTCTTCTTACACTACTTCCTTCGTTCATCTACATGCCCAAACCATCTGAGGGTCCCTTTCTTAATCTTACTCATTATGCTTACATCAGCCTTACATTCTTTGCGGATATCCACATTTCTCACACGATCATACATTAGATAAGTTTTAAGATTATCACGGCCAAAAGCATTTTCGTTATTTGTTTTTGGGGTGTTATGCCGTGTTGCGCTACCTCCTTAGGAGGTAGCACAACACGGCATAACACCCCAAAAACAAATAACGATCATACATTGTTTTACCACACATACGTCTCAGGGATCTCATTCGCAAAGGATTCTTCGATAATTATTATAAACACATTTGTTTCAGTTATTTTACAAGTTATACGTATGAAAAAATTCACAGTGTTTCTTTAAATGCTGTTTTAGACAACCCCCATGAGACTTTTGCTGTATTTTAAACGAGTCGTGTTTTATCTAACATTTTCACAATTTTCGCCAATATTATCGATTTTAACATTAGCGCCATCTCTCTAACATTCGTATTTACACATCTCTCCATCTTCTTCTTTTTCAACGGGTATACCGCGCCTCTAAGTTCAAAATCTTCTACTTACGAATCTCTTTTCGGTTACGGTTTTATTGTGTAAACAGGAAAATTAAATTCTTTAGAAAATTATCGTTAAACACACGTTAAACATTCGAGCCTGAGCTTCGCAAAATAAAATAAAACACGCTTTTTGGTGATATTGTTTTCGTGAATAAAATCATAAAAGGCGGGTGGTGTTAAACACGAATTTAAACCTTATCGCCGTCTACATAAGGAGTGTTATTGTTAGCGGTCTGATACCGAATTTTACGGTGACCGGACAACTCAGAATGAAACCAACTCAGAAGCACCTCAGAAAGGACATTAAGAGTTAAGATAAAAAATATAAAAAAATAGGTTAAATAGGTTAAGTTAGATTAGGGTAATCGGCTATTTTAAAATAATTTTTCCGTAGCTTTTAATGACCTTTCTGAGGTGTTTCTGAGTTGGTTTCATTCTGAGTTGGGATGGAACCGAATTTTACACGTCGTAGTGCATCGCCTTAAGGCTTTTCGCAACCGGGCTCGAAAAGAAGAAGATGGAGAGATACGAAATTACGAATGTTAGAGGAGAGCGCTAATATTTGCAGCGACAAAATCGATACGAAAATTACGAAAATGTTTAATAAAACACGACTCATTTAAAATAGAGCAAAAATCTCGCGGGGAGCATCTTAAGTATCATTTAAAGAAACATTGTGAATTTTTTCACAAATATAATTTAAAAGATAATATAAACTATAAACAGACTTGTTTTTAATAATTTTTGTAGCATACTTTGCGATTTTTTTCTATCGAGGGAATTTCATATAATTTGCGTTTCGGCGCGGGCAGCATCTAGAAATTATCTTCAAAAATAACATATATTCTTTAAGTGCTTAAAAACTTCAAATGTTTATGTAAGAAATCGGTAGAAAATCGGGTTGCAAGCCCTTATGATATAATATTATTTAGAGAAAGAGACTTACATTCCAGCGTGTTATACACAACCGCCATTTGCAATCTTCCGGACACTGTATTACACAAGACAGAACATATATAAATTATTTTATAGTTTGAATGAAGGAACTTGAATTAACGCAAGTTCCCCACAGGATGCATTTACCGCCACTTACCTTAAGCTGCCGCGTCCCGAATATCTACCGATTTCTTAAACATGCTCTTAAAAAACTATATATTATTTTTTAAGATAATATCTAGACGTGTCCGAAACGCAAATTATATGAAATTCCCTAGATAGAAAAAATCGCAAAGTATGCTCCGAAAATTATTATAAAAACTTCACTTATTTTAGAAGTTATATGTATGAAATAATTTTGTGTTTCTTTAAATTTTATTTTAGATGTTCCTCACGAGATTTTTTTCTATTGAGTCGTGTTTTATTAAACATTTTCACAATTTTCGCTTCAATTTTACCGTTTTAAATATTAGCGCACTCTCTTCAACATTCGTAATAACATATCTCTCCATCTTCTTCTTTTTGAGCGGGTATATGGCGCCTCAATTTTAAAAAATTCAAGAAACACAAAAATAAAAACAACACAATATAAAGAAAACATTTAAATTAAATGTGATGTTGATTCGTGTAAAATTTTCTACTCTCTAAATTCTTGGATAATAATAATAACTGTTGGATGATTTTTATAGCGCACTTTTCGTGAGAAAATCACCTCAAGGGCGCTTACACTACTATTCCCAATAGTTTACTGATAATTTCTAACTAGATGATGTTCATAGTAACTGAGAGTCATAGCTGAGAAGTCAAGTGCACCATGAAGTTATTGCACTTGAGCCGTCGGAAAATATTGTCGAGGCGCTGCAGTAGCGCGGGAGCCCCAACAATATATTATTAATTATAGTGGCGAGTAACTAAAGAAAAATAGAGAAGACAAACATACTCCAATGGAAAGCGCGTACTCAGGCTGAGAGCGAAATTTAATTAATTTAAATCAAAGCACTAATAACGCAATAACTAACATGTATTCTAGAATAGTGGATAATAGAGGCGCTCATGTTGAACGACTCATTAGGGTACGAACTACGGGATTTATTCATCGGGGCTGCCTAGTTATCAAACCAGCCCATTCTCCCTTATATGAATCAGCGCACAGTTATTACGATAGTTACCTACGTTGAAACATTGTATAAAGGGATTTTGTAGTTCGTTTATTGGATTTTTAAAGCGTTAAATTAATTGACAGTTTGACATGACAATAATATTAAAAGGAGAGGGAAAAATCGGTGACCGGACAACTGAACAACGTGACACTTCACAATTTCTTTAAAAAGTAATTAAAAATAATGAGAGAAAAAAAATGTATTAAATACTCGCAGATACGTCAGGTTACGGGATTTTTTTTCGTTTTTCAACACTTTTAATGGCATTTCAACGGGGTTTTGAAATGCCACTTTGTTGAGTTGTAATGGAACCGGAAAACTCAATACTGTTACAAGTTCAGAGCGCAACAGGAAATATATTCCTAATTGATAAAGTATGCCATAATAATAATTGGGTAATTTGTACAGCTCGCTTTTTAGGAAAAATCACCTCAAATGATTTTTATGGTACGGTTCAAAGAATCACAATAAAGAAACATTATTAAATGGGTCTTATTTAAAACATCGCTGTTTTTCTTAGAAATACGATTTCGAAAAGCCTACAATAATGTCATCCCCCTTTTCTTTGACAGCTTGTGTAGATACTCATTGGTTTGATAAGGTATAAGCTTGTGTCGCTCTCCATAGAGAGAAAAAAAGCCTTATTTTTAAACGCCTGGAGTTTCAAAAGTTGCGTATGATCTGTAGCTATTCGAAAACGTAAAAATAATTGAAATTGGTGTTCACTATTAATATCGCTAAAATGACGGAAGTTTAAAAAAAATAAATTTCGTGATTTGGGAAAAAAATAAAACAAAGGGTCCATATTTTGTATTTTGTAGCAAACTTAATTTTTATTCCATAACTGTAGTACAGAGAACGAAATTTTTTTTTAAACATTTGTGATATGTTTGTTAAAAATATAAAACTGGAAAATAACACTTTTTCTGGATAAAATCAGTATTCTTACTTGTATTCATAAATGTGTTTTTTTAACATTGTTGTTAGCTATTCACAGTTTTTAATAACAAACGAACGTTAAAAGGCAAATTATTGTAAAAAATATTAATTACCATAATTTAAAAATACATGTTTTAGTTTTTTTTCTGATTTCCAATGCATTTTAGCGAGCTAATCACCATTTAAAAAAAAAATCAGTTCTCATTTTCTTTGTAAGACGCAACTTTTGACATCCCAGACGTTTCTGAATTCAAAGGTTGAAAAAAATTGGCACACCCTACTCCAGGGGTGCTCAAACTTGAATCGCTGGCGATCCACCTCAATAGTAATTAGACTCCGATCGATCGACTCTGCCAAGATGCAGGATTGTCATCTAGGTAGGCAAGGTGCAATGGCGTAGCATGGGTGGCCAGCGCGCCCCGGGGGGGGGGAGGGGGTGCGTAGAAATTCAATTTTTTTTTTATTGCGACCTCATTTTATGCCGATTTTTCCAATAAAAATCATATTCATAAATTCTACTACAAATTTATAACTGCTTTCGGAAATCGAGAATGGTATCCATGTAATAGGATTTCGCAGCAAGGCAGGTTTTAACTTAAGATTGCTTCTGCGTAAGATAAATAAAAGTTACACATGTAACCGTCAATTTCTCAGAATTTTGCAGCATATGGCATGCAACTCAAATGCAAAGATTCACTCGGTACACGGTGAATCGGCAACTCGTTATTTAATTTGTTGATATATTGTGAACACAAAACTGGTTTAAATTAAATCTGTACGCGGTGAATTAAAATTACACTCAGAACATGAAAATGGTTTTTCTTTTATTCTGGCAGCACACGCATAGTCTGCAACCAGAATTTTACAACTGCACGTCGAATAAGAGAATGTTTTCCTTCGAAATGTGTCAGCAGATGAATCCGTAACTGGAATTTTACATTCTGATCATAAAACTGGTTTTAAATTAAGAGTAAATCTCTTTACCGCACTCATTTTGAAATATTTATTAATGAACTTAGTATTGCATTCAAGGTACAACTCCGACTGACGGACTCATAAATAAACCAAATCACACACTAGAAACTAGATCGATAATTTGGGCTTTTGAAAGGCGCAATTTTCGACAAAATTTCACCAAGAATATGCAAAAATAAAATAAAAATTTCTATTGACATCACACAGCATAGATGAGGATAAAGTAAATAATAAAAAAGGTGCGACCGTTGACAATATAAGCTAGATAAACAAAAATGCATGAAAAATGTTATCGAGGCCTAATTGAGGATCAACTAACACAAAAGCTGTGAATAGATCTGTTTCCATCGACAAATTTCTCTCAAGATCGACTCAAAAAGCACTCGCGATCGACCGTTTGAGCACCCCTGCTATGTCGCGAAGTAGGCAAGTAGGCACCAATAAAAGTATAGGCAATTAGGCCAATTATTAACCGATGCGCAACGTAGCGATTCTGACCTATACATAATCAATTTCCCCTCCTTCACAATTTTATTTTAGTTTGTGGTATCTAAAATTTGCGTGGTATTTACAAAGAATTTGAAAAATCTATAAATTTGAGGTCAACGTGCGCCAAAGATGAAAAAAACAACACAAAACTCAAAACACTATATAACTAAATTCCTAGTTAAACCAATACTAACAACGCTAACATTTAAATGGATCGGCTGCCGCTCTGTCTCAATCGATCTTCCATACAGAACTGAGAAATTGTCCCATCAAAAGCGCGATAAATCTCGCGAAATCCGAATACGGAACGCATTAAGGAGATGACGCTTTGTAAGCCCGGGAGAGGTGAAGTGAAATGGTCGTCATAAAGTATGGAGTAAGGACATACTAACAAATATAACTAAAGTTTATATAGGAAATCAAACGAAAGCTTCCCTTCTTGCATGGGGTAGGAAAACTAAGACATTGCTGTTGTTAATTAACCCCTAAAGCCGCTAAAATTTCGCAATGTGTTTACTTCGCACAATATATAGTACAGAATGTTAAGGGACTTACTTGACATAACCAGTGATTCCTGACATTATTTGAAGTAAAAAATGTAAATGAAATTTTGGTCTCCGGTGACTTTTTGATGTCCTTTTTTCAAAAACTTTTTTTAAAATCAAAATTCCTCCACATATCGTTGATCACTCAGCCGAGTAACCGCCCAACCCCTCACTCCGACCTTAACTGCGCAATTCCTACAATTTTTTTATGTTTGTAATCAAAAAAAAAATCATCAAAATGTCACAAGCGACCAAAATGTCATTTATACTTTTTACTCCAAATAATGTCAGAAATCATACTTTAAGTCAAGTACGTCCCTTATGTGTGACGTATGAGGGGTTCCTGAGTAGTACTGTCAGAATGCAGATTGCGCGGAAAATATTTTCGCATTACATTCGATTCCAGATGAAATGACTATTGTTTAAAGTATTTCAAAATAAAATACCGTTTTTTAATATCGCTTACCGATGGTTTTTATCATTTAAACCACTTTACATAAAAACTAAAGGTAAACTTTCGAAAACGCTGGACACGGTTAATATCAATATTTTTTAGAAAAAAAACCTTTTGATTCACCTGAATTACTATAAAAGACAACAATTTGAATTCGCGCAATGGAAAATAGTGCATTCAAAATTTCAATTAGGTACGTACAATGGAAATTTGCTTTCGTCCTATGAGACGCTGGCCATTTGCAATAATTTCTGTCATTTTGCTGAACTAAGTTCGGAGTTGGAACGTTGGCCGATCGTGTGGTGACTGCGGCCAACCCTCCAACTCCGATCTCCGAACTCCAAAATGGTGGACGTTGAACAGCTGATTCGGCGCCGTATCTTATCAGTTACCTACAAATTTTCAGGCGTTGCTTCGGTTTATGTAATATTGATTTCGATTCGTAAAGCTAAAAAGTGATAATTTCAAACAATTTTTACACAACTATCCCGTATTAATATTGCGCAGACTGATGTGTTGGGCCAACTCGCACGAACTAGCCATCGCCCATCGCCTAGAACTCCAACCTTCGAACTCGAACTTCCAAGGCACGAACTACCCCTCCACACAATCGTCCAAACGTTCGAAGTTGGAAGTTGGCCGCAGTGTGGCCTTACCATAACACAACGAAGGGCTAGAAGAAACCTTGCTACCTTTTAATCTATGCCTATTAGGTAGGCACTACTTTGGGCGAAATTCAGGAAAAAAATTAAATAAGAGTTTTTAGGCAAGTTTTTTAACAATTAAAAATTTATTTTTTAATTAAAAAAAATACTTAATTTTATATTTCAGTTATTTTACAAAGGAGATAATAAGTTTATTTCCGTTCCGTCTATTTCTATTGCTTGGGTTGGTGTTTGAAGTTCAGTTAATATCCTTTACCTGTAGTTAATATCCTGGGAACCATTTTTTTCTCTAATCCTTGCGTTTTAATAATAGATTCATTCGACGTAATTGGGTTTTGTAGAAAGGACTTTTACGTTTTCTTAAATTAACTTCCCAGCCTTCTTTCCAGTTCACCTGCGAGCTAAATTCAGTTTTCTTTGCAAAATAAATGCCATCTTTATAGAGGGAGTGCATACTATATCTATACGACTGGGCACAAGGACGTAGTTCTAGTATTTTCTGTCTCTTTCGTTTAGATTCAAGACACGTGAGAAGGAAGAGGACGATCGTCGATGACGTACATACGAGCTCTCGCTTGGACTAGTATAGACCCAGACTAATTAACACAATTTATCCAGAGTTGGAAACGTAATCATAACGTTACAATGTCTCCAAAATATAAATGCGAGTATGCTTTACAAAATCCGTGCAATTCATACACACAATGGAAAAATACATTAACATATTCGGGACAAAATTGGCTAAATTCAATAGAATCATTTTCGCCAAACATCACGCCATGTATAAATAACAAATATGATAGGTAAGAAAAAAAACATAACTTCACCTATAATTGATGACCATGTTTAAGATTTTTTGTTTTTGTTTATTTATTTATTTATTATTAGTTTCAATAGCAAGGTTTGTACATGTATGTATAATGTATAGTATAAGTATAGATTCTTTTTTTTCACAGACCTCCTCACTAGGATTTCCTGTTCTGAGGTGGCCTGTAGTTTAGAATTTAGAAGTTTAGTTTGGTTTAGAAGAAAAAAAAATTGAAAATAAAAACATCAAAAAAGTCACCTGAGACCAAAATTTCATACACATTTTTACTCCAAGTAATGTCAGGAATCACTGATTAATATAAGCCAAATACGTCCCATAACACCCTGTATGCTTATAACTTATAAAGAACATGCATTGACATAAAAATATATATATTACAGTGGATGTATACATTTTCGTCGCTTGTGTTGTGTAAAATTTTAGGAAAATGAACTGTGCCCTATAATAAACCTCACATCATACACAGTATAAATATATCATATTTGCGACGGCTATGCACCATCCACACTGAAAACTAAACAAGAAAAAGGTACTCGCAGTTATCTATCTATCCATCCATTTATATTATAAACTAGCTGGTCCCGGAATGCGTTGTTGTGCCATTTAATAAAGAAATTGTTTCTCCCCGAGTGTCCGTTCCCATTCGTCCCGTCCCCCTTCCGCCTCCCCTTCTTCTCCTGCGTCCTCTTCCCCTCTCGCGTTCCCGCTCCGTCACCTCCACCTTCCCTCTTTCCACTCCACTCCCCCCTCCTTCCCCCGTCCCGTGAACCCCCCTCCCGAGTTCCCCTCCCAGGTCCCGCTCCCCCATCCCAGGTTCCCCTCCCCCCTCCCAGGTTCCCCTCCCCCTCATATATCAATCCCAGTACATTCAGTTTTTAAACAGCCCGCGTGCCACCTTTTAAAATTAAAATTTATATTTTTCATGTATATTAAATTTGGTACCTAACATAGGTACCAATTTAAAATTCTTGATTCGATTCATAACTATTAGGGGAGTACCTACTTTAAACAAATTTATCAACTTAAAGATTTTCAAAAATAGAATCCTGACAATCATTGTTTTGCAAAATGTCATTCTCAATGATTTTCTGAAATTATCCAATTTTCTGCGCAATTTTCTTATTTTTTCTCTTCTTAAGAACCATCCTCGTACTTCAAGGAATATTCTAAAAAACGAATTAGCGAAATCGGTTCAGCTGCTGTCGAGATTTGTGCTTAGCAACACATTCAGCGATTCATTTTTATATTATAGATAAGTTTGTTAGTTGCGGGAGGTCGCGTGGCAGACTCCGGGCTGGCGGCGTGGATTTACTTTTTATACAAATCTGCAGTTTTATTCCGAGATAGAAATATTGCACACTTGACCTTCAAAACAGAAGGAAGGTCACTGTCAACGTTTGATTTCGAAAAATTCTGTGTAAAGCTCGGGCAACGCCGGGGACTTGATCTAGTTTTCAAATAAAAATAAGTTCAGACTGGCGAAAGTCGAAACCAATGTCGCTGCATAGAATAGAATGTCACCCCACGTTTGTTTCATGTTCATATCTACAGAGTAATCAATACTTCACAGGGCACGAAACACGGTAGCTCTGCAGAGGTGGAAAGGTATTTACATTAGTCGTAATAGTAGTAGATGTGGGTAGGGGTGACAGTTCTACTACAGGCAACAGAAACGCACATTGCACAGGAGAGCAGAAGAACAGGGGGTAAGCTTGGTTTGTTATTTGATGCAATTATTTAGATGGAGGGGATGTCGTACAATATGAAGAAATTCTACATAATTAACAATTTACCAAATTCATTATAGAGCTGTAGAGACCTGCAATAGAACTGTTACTATAATATATTTCTATATGCCCTTAAAAAGGCCAATGTCAGTTTTTAAAATGTCACAATATATGTTATATGTAGAATGTAGGTACACTTTTTTATAAATTTCATGGAAACTGATTTTACGCTAGTAACATTGGCCATCGAAAAATCATTTCTCGAAATCAAAATCAAAAGATACGTACTTTTGAATTCGTCGAAATCACATAAAAATATACATCTAAAAACTGGCGTTGGCTCTTTTAGCCACGGCGCAGATTTATCGATAATAAAGTATTCAAGGACAAATGGGATATTATAAATTGATAAAACTTATAAAAGCTGTAAGATCACACCCAGTCGAGTCCTTTCAAAGAGTGAAAAAAACTTATCCAGTTCTTGTGTAGATATGTAGCTGATCCGAAAAAAGTGGAAATATAATGACTTTGATCAGAAAACTACCATAAAACAAGTAAATGTTTTAACAAGAAAGGAAATGACTTATTCTCTATTTCTTTGGTTAAAGCTAAATAATTTTTTCCTCGCATTTTACCTTTGTAACTAATTTTCATTTTGTTGTTAGTACACCTCTGTTACATATATCTACTGTTTTTTGGAATTTTCCTAAAATTCATTGCGAAAAGAGATAAAACGGTAATAAGATGGGTTTCTGTATCTGACCAATGCAACATAATCTCCAATATTTCTTCAAATTTGTCATTTGTTACACAATTCACGCACAACCAATAAAAGCTCCACTACTCTTGACGGAGAATCCTAATAAATTACACTAAACTGTCAGGGGGAGGAATCCACCGCGGACCGTACCAACAAGGGTTGAATTATATAATTACCCTAACTCCGTTCAACCACAAACGCAACATATGTTTACAATTACTTTAAAGCATTCAAATCAAAGAACACCGAGTTTAGTCGAGAGAACATCTTCTAATAAGCCCTAATAGCCCATATTCAAATAAATAGACAAAAACCATAGATTAGGAAAGTGCTAAAACTGAATTAATTGCGTGAAAATCTTCCAAAGTATGATTAGTCTTTTAATTAAAAATGACAAAACGTTTCAAAAGCAGAGTATTGTTCTCGAATAAGTGAGCACTGACTTAAATATGAAAAAAGCACAATCATAATTTATTTTCAAAGACAAAGAGCGCCCGAAATTTCGCGTCGAAGTTGCCTAGGGGAAATTTACGGAGTTCCGAAAAGATAAAAAAAAGAAAGAAATTATTTTAAAAAACCAAGGGACGACGACATAATTTCATCTTGGCATCTGGTTTGAGATTATTCCCAGCGTAAAGAATGGTTTATAACTTAAGATTAAAGAAAATTAATGTTAGGTGGGCAACAAAAATGGAAAAGAAAGAATTTACATTATTGATTTACAACGCGACAAAAAAGCTTGGAGAAATATTTAGTAAGGTAAGAAAGAGTAAGAATCTTTGGTTCGGCTCGATTAGGTACTTTGGTGTTTTGTTTCGGCCAAATTGAATCGGGAAGTTGCCGCCACCTCTGGTCTTCGGTTGCACGAGTTCCATAACTAATTTAACCAATCATGGGCACGCCATAGCCAAATTAACGGAAGCTCGGAGCGGCAAAGCTTTGGCTTTAGCTGGGCGCGTGCTTTTCATTTTAATAAGACTTCTGAATATAGAGACATGAAGAAACTAATATATAACATATTATACTTGATCATGTGAATGCTTTCATTAGATTTGCTATTAACCGACCCAATGTAGATATAATGAAGTTGTCGGCAAAGATATTCAAATTTATATTTCAATATCTTCGGTTGTATGTGAACATTGATCAGATAAAACAAGCTTCCATGTCGTTTTGAGAGAAACCGACAGTCAGTAACCACGATTTACTGACTCTCTAACACTGTCTGACATCGTACCTACATCGCCTTTCCATTTGATCGAAATGAAAATTTCATGATGTCGGTGAAACGAATTTGAATGACACGAAATATGTCCAAATCCCCTTTTTTAATGTTTTATGTGAATACCGCACAAGAATCCCAACTGCTCCCAATCACTGAACTGGTATCCCCCAATTAGGGTATGTTGTGAAGCAGGAAGGAGAAGAAGCTGTATCTGGTCATTCAGATCTAGTCACCAAACACAGCTAAAGCCATTTCAAGCAACGTTTCAATTCTGAATGGTGGTTTTACACCGAGAGAGAGATGGTTGTATTCTGAGAGTATTTTCCACTCTGGAACGTGCCGCAAGTATACTATATATTATTAATGACTTAATTGTGAATTTGGGCACGCTGGGACTTGAACCCGGGACCTCCGGATCGCTAGCCGACAGCCAACTACTTCTATAGTTGTATTTCTTCGTCCTATGCATGTATAGTATATTGTCGTGAGTTCTTGCCACCTTAAGGCTCTGCAACCGGGCCCGAAAAGAAGAAGATGGAGAGATACGAAATTACGAATGTTAGAGGAGAGCGCTAACAATCGATGCGAAAATTGCGAAAATGTTTAATAAAATACGACTCGTTTAAAATAGAACAAACATCTCGCGGGCATTATCTTAAACAGCATTTAAAGAAACACTGTGAATTTTTTCATACATATAACTTGTAAAATAACTGAAACAAACGTGTTTATAATAATTTTTGGGGCATACTTTCCGATTTTTTTCTATCGAAGGAATTTTATATAATTTGCGTTTCGGCGCGGGCAAAGTCTAGATATTATCTTCAAGAATAACATATATTTTTTAAGAGCTTTAAAACTTACCGTGTTTAATGGAAATATGTAAAAAAAAAATGGTAGAAATACGGGTTGCGGGCCCTTAATACCAATCTCAATATAATATAGCATCACTTGAAAACAGTTTTGGCAGCATCTCTATTATAATACCTATCATTAGATTGATGTATCACAGATCTCAAAGGGATTACAATTCAAAGGAGCCCGCTGACCCAGATTTCTTGACAGGGTACCTGCCTACTCGAAGATTCTTACAAACAAAACGACAAAGTCGAACTCTGAACTATAAAAAAGAAAAGCGATAAACTCGAGATTATTATTATACTCTGTATTAATGTATTTATTATACAGTATATCCCAGCTTTATCAGAACAAACTTTGACAGAAATGCTTCCTTAACTCAAGACTTCCAAAAAACTTGAAATTTCAATATAAATAAGGCCTAGGTAGTGTTTCAAAAGAAAACTTGGGCAAAATCAGAATAAAAAGCGGATTATACGACTATTATAATTAGGCTGTGTAAATTTGCTTTTGATATTATTTATATTGTTCCCTTTTATACTAGGCTCAAAAGTAATTCACAAAATTATTCAAAATAATAAAATGGCCGTCAGTGTTAAGTTCGTTCAGAAGTTGTGACGAAATAACATAAACATGAAAGGTCAGAAAATAGGGTGACAGGGGGTAAAGATAATTATTACAACGTTCATGAGGGACATATTTGTGTAATGGGAATTGGAAAAACAGGGATGGCATAACGATTACGTTATTTTTTATTCTAAGCAGGATATCTTCCATAGCCCATTGTTCGATAATGTTGGTATATTTCGATACGTAATTTATAATATTTAACAACTATACTAATATGGCTGACATTTATTTTGTAATATATCATTGAAGAAAAAGATGATAATAATAATCTAAATGAAAATATGAAAAAGAACGAGACACAGAAAAATAAATTGGTAACGGTGGCAGTTGGGACTCGAACCCCGGATATCTCGCCTTACAGGGGCCTCAACAAACTCGGCTCTTAAGACTTCTTATTTTAAAGTCATTTTTGTCAATCTCATAGTTCAAATTCAGAATTAACAATATCATCTTCGACTAACTTTTTTCCCGTATTTTTGGCAGCTACCTTTTTAAATATGTTCTTGTTCTCATATCTATTATATTTCTATAATTCATATTTCTCGTATTCCCTTTTGTTCTCATATTAAATTCAGTGTGCAACTCTACGATGCGAATGCTAGGCTTTGTAATCTGCAACGCAAAATCTTTTTCCAACAGCAGTCATAAAAATGCTCTACTTCACTCTCGTTCGCAGCATTCTCGAAAGTGGATCAGTAATATGGGGACCCGAAGATGCCCTACATATACGCAAATGATGTTGAAAAGGTGCAAAAAAAGTTCATGCGGTACCTGTACATGCGAGAGTTTGGGTACTACCCTTTGTTGTATCGCTCTGATTTTCTCGCGGGAATGCTGGGACTAAATCGTCTCGACGTTAGGAGAAAAATTGCAATGGTACTAGTAGCACACAAGCTGCTAAACGGGCACATTTGTAATCCTGATGTCCTGGAAAGGATTTCACTTTATGTCCCCGATAACTTCACCAGAGCAAGGCAACACAGACTTTTTACTTTTCCTAGAGGCAGGACCAACCTACCAATGGTTATGCCTCTGGGGAGAATGACCTCACTATTAAACCTTTCTTCTGAAATTGACATTTTTCAATCGAACTACAATCATTTCAAGAGCGAAATAAAGGTATTCTTTAGCACCTGTCATTATAAATGTACCTATATAATTAATGTATTAGACTATTAAGTAAAAATTGTGAAATGTAATTGGATATATTTATGTTAACTGTTTTTCACAATAAATAAATAAATAAATAAATAAAACAAATAAATAAATAAATAAATATATAAACAAATAAATAAATAAATAAATAAATAAATAAATATATAAATAAATAAATAAATAAATAAATAAATAAATAAATAAATAAATAAATAAATAAATAAATAAATAAATAAATAAATAAATAAATAAATAAATAAATAAATAAATAAATAAATAAATAAATAAAGAAATAAATAAACAAATAAATAAATAAATAAATAAATTATCACAATGTTCGAAGAACGGCAGGCGTGGTTTAGCGGTAAGACTTTTGACTCGTATTCCGAAGGTCGCGGGATTGAATTTCGGCGTGGGCAAATAAATTTTATTTGAATAATTTGTTCACAATTCATTTAAAAAATAATGTGTATTTGCGGCACGATCCAGAGTGGAAGATACTCTCAGTATCGCCCTGGTGTAAGACCACCATTCAGAATTGAAACGTTGCTTGAAATGGAGTAAGCCGTGTTTGGTGACTAGATCTGAATAGCCAGGTACTTCCCCACCATCCTCTTCCCCATCTCCTTCCTCTCCCCACTACCTTCAGCCTCACAACATACCCTAATTGGGGATGTCATAGTCTTCCTGGCTCAAGACAGGAGAAGTTGAGACTCTTGTGAGGTACTACTATAAAAAAAAAATTAGAACTGGTTGTAAGTTGTAACCTAGATGGTGTCTAGGATAAACATATCTGATTTTATTTGTATGAGACATCACGAATTTTCTTCTTCGATGTTATATTACATTGATAATAATAATAATAATTTTTATTTTAGTAATTTGTACATTTAGGTTTACAAATTTCTAATTAATTATAATATTTCATATTCACTATATTTTTTAAAGTTTTATGTAGCTCCTACAATACATCTTGAACTTTCCAATTGGTGTGGACTTTAAAGTTTCTGGTAGTGTGTTATATAACTTCATTCCCTTGTAGGTACTTGTGAATGTTCTGCGGATTCGCTTTGTTCTTTTTTTGTAGCCTAATTTCCTTGCACGTCCTTGTGTTATATCTGTGAATGTACTTGTTGTATACAATTTTATTTGAGAAGTATTTTGGTAACGTGTTGTTCAATATTTTGTGGATAAATACCATCGTGTTCAAGGTCAGCATCTGTTTCACGGTTAACCAATTTAGTTCCTTTAACATTTTAATTATTTTTGAAAATCTGTTTCGTCGAAGAATTATTCTCATTGCCCTGTTTTGGAGAATTTGTAACTTATTTTGTTCTCTTTCGTTACATAGGAAAAGTATACTGGAGCAGTAGTTGAAGTGTGGAGCAATAATTGAATTGTATATGGTGATTGCAGTTTTTCTAGAAATTTTTGGCCGAATTCTTCCAAAAAAAGATATCTTCTTGCCAATTTTCTTTTGGGTGTATTCAGCATGTCTATTGAAGTTTAGTTTGGAATCTAATATAACTCCTAAGTATTTCATTTCAGTAACATTTTCAACTTTAGTTTTGTAAATACGGAATTATTTGTTCTATAAATATGTTAAAACATAATTATGTTTTAATTTACTAATTTAAAGTTTAATTTGCCATGTTGTATCTTAACTGCATTAAAAAAACTTTAGTATGCCCACGAACTGGCGATGCCTATGTGGGATTTTTTTTATTTTTATTATCATACATATATGTATACTATTGTAATATCTTTTTTTTGTTAAATTGTATTATTGTTTATCTTTAATCTACATATTTAATTTTATAGTTCCTTTTTTTTACTTCTTATCAAAAGAAATGTTTTTTGTAATATTTTTATGTATGTAACAAAAAAAAATTATTAATAAAAAAAATATATAATAATAATAATAATTTCACCATCAATTTTAATTTTAATTTCACTGGATGTCTTCTTGTATCCACTCACCATACATTTTGTATTTTTTTTGTATTTAATTTAAGCTTATTTATTTTTAGCCATCTTGATACATCGTTTAGTTCATTATTTAAAATGTGTATTAGTTCTTCATAGTTATCTCCAATTAAGTAAGTGTATCATCGGCAAATAGTCGTACTTTGCATTTTGAAAATATTTTCACCATGTCATTAATATAGAGTATGAACAATAGAGGTCCGATCCCTGTGGTACTCCTAACTTATTTTCCATTGGTTTTGAAAATTGATTATTAATTTTTGTTACCTGTTTTCTGTCTCTCAAATACTCTTGTATTAATTTAATGGCTACAGATGAGAAACCAATTTCTTTAAGCTTTCTTATTAGTATGTCTCGATCTATAGTTTCGAATGCCCTTTGAAAATCCAAAAATATTGCTAAGGTAAATTTATTATTATTCATTCCTTCCTTCCATTCTTCGACAATTACATTTAATGCTGTTTCACATGAGTTATTAGATCTGAACCGGGATTGCTCTTGGTATAAAATATCGTGTTTATCTAGATATTGCAAAATTTGTTTTTTTATTATAACTTCAAGAATCTGCTCATATTTTGGTAAGGTGTTGATTAGTCGAAATTCTTCACATTTTCTGGTATTTTTAACCTTTGGAACCGGTATAATAGTAGATAGTTTCCATGACTGTGGAAATTTTCCTTCTTCAATCGTCTCGTTAATAATATTTAATAAAGTAGATCCTATTACTGGAAAAGCATCTCTTATTATACTAATAGTTAATCCATCTGAACTATTTTTTGATTTAATTTTGTTTAAAATTTAAAATAAATATTCTGCATTTATTTTTCTGAAGACCAATAACTCTTTGTTGGGGTCGTTATTATCATTTATGGGATTAACAACAATGTTGGGTATTAATTTGAGAGATGCTTTCAATAAAATATTTGTTAAAGCTATTTGCGATGTTTTCTTCGTTATCTCTTTTGGAAAGTTTACAATTTTTATGTCATCTTTGTTTTCGCCATGTACTAATTCTTTTATGCTTTTCCAATTTTTTTTGGGATCCCCTTCTTCTGAGTTTATTTTATTTTTTATGTATTCATTATGTGTTCTTTTTATGTCTTTAGAGTATTTGTTTCTCGCTTTTTTGAAGTTATCCCAATCCATAGTATTATTAGTAAGGCGTGCTCTTTTGTAAAATGTATCTCTATCGTGCTGCATTGTGCGTAGTTCTTTTGTGTACCATTTATTATTATTTATTTTATGTACCTTCTGTTCTGGAACTACTTCATCAATAGATTTTTTTAAAGTTTAATATCATCTGGTCAGCTTTTTCGTTATATTCCATTTGATTTATTTCATTCCAATTGATGGGAATAACGTTCAAAAGTTATTTTACAAGAGAGGTATTCCAATAAAAAGTATATTTTGTAATTCACCGTCTCAACGGGTTCTTATCTAATGATTCAAAGTTATTATTATTTTGAGTCATGAAGTGAAAGAAAGGTTAAGATTAATGAATATATTTGTTCACGCCGTTTCAAACTGTGGAAAACTGATACGTTTCCATAAACCCCGACATAAAGATATCTGATTAGATTATACGGGCATGTGACTAGTTTGGTGTGGCTAGATCTACGGCTCTAAAACATATAAAAATGAAGGAAATTTATGTACAAATGAAAACTCGGAAAAACCGTAATTGAGACTAACAAATTTTTGGCTACAATAAAAAAAGTAAGTGTTGAAAAGTAATGAACTTGTAAAAGGAAGCAAGCGAGATGTGTTAATCTGTAATACAATATTCCACACCCTTGTATTCGTAACCATGCTGTGCCGTGGGTGCCACCTACACCTACAAGCCGGAGTCACGGGGTTTTATGGTGAGTCATTCTTGACAATTTAACGACGGTCACAAAGCAACATTCAAACTTTCTGCTCAAATTCTGAAATACGAAAAATTTCATAGGAAACATGATAAGCGACAAAGGATGGCATTTTAAAATTGATATCATGCAAATAAACCAACTAATCTATTTAAATACGTGGTGAAATAGCAAGGAAGAGTGCTCTAATTAAAGTTCAAAAAAAATAAACGGGATGTGACTGATAACTGTTTTTATTTAAATATTTATACTGCAATGAAAAAAAAATATTACAAAACAATCGAGTGCAGTTCACACGCGCGGAAGAAGTGAAACATTCACCCACACAATCTTAACCAATAGGATCCTTAAAAAGTGAGCTCATAATCAAAGCGGAAAATGCGCGCAGCTTGACAGAGCGCGACGCTTCGTAGTTAAGGTTTCATTTTATCTCATTCTCTCGCAGGCTAAATCCTATAGATGTATGTGTTTGTAGTGTCACTCGTTTCCGTTTCATTGAAATCACAACTGTGCTAAAGAAGTTTCACTTCAATAAGCAGGTCATTTTACGACTCATTCATTTGCTCCTTGTCTTGGGTGTGGAACATAGACGTTCAAATTGATCGACTTGACCTAAAAAAAACCAGAAATAACCAGACGCTGCGCAGAAAAGTAAAGTTCGCTAAAACAAGGCAACGGTTTGTAGCGCAGTTAAGTTGAAGGACTTTTCTGTATGCAGGATCAGAATGTTCGTAAAGACAGTTAAAAAACCGAACCGTCTTCAAATCGGGTTGCGTAACGACGCGCGACGCTAAAAATGAGCGGGATGGTTAAATTAAAACATATTTGTAAAATGTAAATAGTGTAACAAAATATTTAGTTTGGAACTCAGCCCGAACTTTGTTTACCCGATTTGGGATTTGTAGTCAACTTTTTTTTTACGCAGCCAGCAATTTGCGCGACCATTGTAAAAAGGACTAACAGATTTTATTTTCGTGGACTATCGGAGATATTACAACGATAGTTGCCTGTATACTGTCAGATTCATTTATATACAAATCACTGCAAGGGACACGCCTTTGGCACTCCCCTTGCTCAGCGCAAGTTGGTTTGTTCCCCTCGCCCTTATGGGCAGCTCTGTCTAATACTCCGTGGTGTGGAATGATTTAGCAGCTGTGTATCCTCCTATCCAGAATCGATTGCTTCCTTTCCTTAAAGGAAACCCCGCACGGCATCTCCAATAGGTTCTGAGATTTATGCTGTGTATCCTCCTATCCAGAATCGATTGCTTCCTTTCCTTAACGGAAACCCCACACGGCATCTCCAATAGGTCCTGAGATTTATGCTGTGTATCCTCCTATCTAGAATCGATTGCTTCCTTTCCTTAAAGGAAACCCCACACGGCATCTCCAATAGGCCCTGAGACTTATGCTGTGTATCCTCCTATCCAGAATCGATTGCTTCCTTTCCTTAACGGAAACCCCACACGGCATCTCCAATAGGCCCTGAGATTTATGTTTACCTAGAACTATTACTGTGGAGAGTAAATATTTTAAATATTTGTAAGTGTGGGTATAGACTTCCTAAAAATGGTTCGGAATTCAGTAACACAATTTGTCCAGGTCAAATATTAGTGCTGGCCTAACAGGCAATCAAAATAAGATTTCAGAGTATACTGGGAATAGCCCTTTTGTCCATAAACCGCGCCTAATATTGGCTGTATAAATCTGACCCGATGCTTTCAAAAGCAAAGCCGCTTCGCAAAGGTAAATACAATTTCTTCGGTTTGTTCAATTTCAATATTTCAACGTGGAAGAAGTGGCTAGGTAGGTAGAGCCGCTTTGTGTGTTATAGGCGACATATTACGGGGAATCCCATTTCAATTTCATTTTATAGCGTCTTACATGACTCGATCGGGGATCGGGGATATAATGGAGGGAGGTTGAGGGGAAAGAGAAAAATAAATGGAAGCCTATCTGGTAGAGGGCGCGTTAGAACGGTAAAGTATTATTATTTTAACCATCTGACTTCGAACAATGGGAAGCCATCTAGAAATGGTTATATCATATTCTTCCCAAGATAAAGAAATCTTTTTGAAGTAAAAGTTCTTTACGCACGCTTGACTTGGGGCGGCTGGCGAATGCGTGACGAGAGCGTTACGAAAAGCGAGGCGAACGGTAGTTGAGAGATTAAGAAACATTTTTTGAAAATATTTCAAAAGTTTCCGCGCTTTGCTTACGTCGATTGAAAACAAAGATAACTTAGTATTTTCAAATGAAAAGAGTTATTTGTTTAAACCACTTTATTTCAATTATACACATCGACGGGTTTCAGTTGATCACAACCTTCACCAGATAAATAAACACAAACTAAATTACAGTAGAGAGGAAGATTCTATGCTAAAGAAAAGAGAAAGCATTTAAGGCCCGGTAATTAATACCTGCTCAAAAAGAAGAAGGAGAGATATGTAAATACTAATGTTAAAGAGAGCGCGCTAATTTTAAAAACGATAATATTTGAGCGAAAATTGTGAAAATGTTTAATAAAAAGCTACTCATTTTTTTTACATGAGCTCCACACAGGAGGCCCTGAGGAAAATAATTTCCTTCAGGGCCTATGTCATCTTTGTTTTTTTTTAAGGAAATGAAGGAGAGGAGAGTTCTGGGAAGGAAAAGGGTTTAAGGGGTGGGTAGGAATCTGAGGTTCAGTGTGTGCTGGTCATCCGCCTCCAAGACCTAGACAAACCTCACCCCATGAACCCGGGCACCCTTGCTAAATCACCAAACGTAGCGAACCAACACCACCTATGGCAGAGGTGTTGGTTATCCAATAAATGTTCCCGGGGCGGTGGTACCCATACCCGTCTCCCAAATTGGAATCAATTAAAATACATCAAAAAATATTCAAATCATTTAAAATATAGCAAAAATCTCGCGGGGATTGTCTAAAATAGCATTTATCAATAGTTTGAAGGTTTAAGTAAGTGAAGATAGAAAGAGAGAGAGAGTTACGTTTCGTATATTACTGTAGGAGCAAGAGAGAGAGGTGCGAGCACACATTTTATTTCTCTCTTTCTCTCATAGCCAGTTACGTTTCGTATATCTAAGACACAGTGCAGGCCTATTATCTGTATCACACTGTAGGAGCAAGAGAGAGCAGGGCACGCGCACATTTTCTTTCTCTCTTCCTATCATATAGATGGAGCAGAAAATTTACTTGAGTCGTGTGGTCTAAAGCACACTCGTTTTTTTTATAGTTTAAATTGACACGCATAAGGTTATTCGATCAGATTTGCTCCTATTTAAAGATATATGAGCAAATATTTATCACAATATTTGGCAATATACGATCATTTTCGCCAAAAGATTACGAATTTTTAAACTTGTTTCGGCGTTATTTTACCAGATTTCTTGATATTTTACGAATGATAAATATAGCATTATGACGATGGGTATCGTTGATTTTCAGATATATTCTGTTGCTATTATTGTATGTATTTTTACTTATTGTCCAATATTTTGTAATATTTTGGAGTAATTTTGAAAGAATTCTTTTCTCTTTTTAACTATAACTTTTAACTATGTAACTACACGTACCTATTTTATACATGAGCTCCATACAGGAGGCCCTGAGGAAAATAATAAAATAAATAATAAGGAAAATAAGGTCCTATGTCATCCTGGGATGCTATGTGAAGGGTTTTTTTAGTGAATGGAAGGAGAGGAGAGTTCTGGGAAGGAAAATGGTTTAAGGGTTGGGTAGGAATCTGGGGTTCAGTGTATCCTGGTTATCCGCCTCCAAGACCTAGACAAACCTCACCCCATGAACCCGGGCACCCCTGCTAAATCACCAAACGTAGCGAACCACTTGGGGTGACCTATGGCAGAGTACCAGTACCTACCTAGAGTATCAGTATTATTCCCAAATACTTACCCTCAAACACTCTATTATTTCCAAATACAAAGCTTCAGTAAATAGACTGGCTCCCCAGATAGACCCGGGATTATTCCTCTACTAACAGGATAATTTAAAACTGTTAATGAATGATATGTAACATATTAATATTGTGTATAATTACTTTTCTAATTTACAATTAAAAAATATAATATATCGAAGTGACCACAGTAAAGTGTAATGAACTTGGCATTTAACCTTTGGCGACAGTTTTGAGTTTGATTTTGATCTAGATAATATATTATTTAAGTAACTAATTAATAGGGTATTTATTGGCTATTGATTTAACTCCCCTGAACGCCTTATCGCTTATCGCCAAAGGGTAGAAGCCACACTGTTTAATCAGGATGTTTAATTTTTATATTGGTTAAAATATTTTAGCAATCTAATTCCCAACGCCTACAAATTAATTTCACCTAAGTAGGTAAGCTTTAAGCTGAAAATAAATCACAATAACTCAATAGCTATACTTGTAAGAAGAATCAGTAATTGATTGCAAGTAAAATATACCACCTAACACAACAAAGTTCAAAATTGGTTTCGATTAGTACTTACCACAACAAAGTTGTACAAAAGGTTTTAAAACATTATAACTGAAAAATTGCGGCTAATCGGTTCAAGCTAAACATATCTCTACATATTATAAATTAAAGTCCTCCGTCTCACCGTTCACAATAAAATTTAAAAAAAACTACTGAACGGATTTTAATGCGGTTTTCACCAATAGATAGAGTGATTCATGAGGAAGGTTTGCGTATATAATTTGTCAATGTTTTGTGTAAATTGGTTGAAATATATATTATATAAAGGAGAATGTATGTATGTGGTGGACGAGCGGGCTGGCAAGCGGGCGTTATGGATTTGATTTGTATGCAAATTATCAGATGGCGGTATGAGTTAATTTATCGTGGTTATAAAGGTTGGGTAACCATCCAGTAGATGGCGTTGTGTTTCGTTAGCCACAGCAACGCGTGATCGGGTCAGCTAATTGTGTATAAGTGTTATGTAAAAACACGTATTTTTAACACTTTTCGGTAAGATCGAAACAAGGGAAACAACTTCGTTGGATTCGATACGCTTTAAAAACGTCAGCCGCGGCAGTTATTATATGACAATAAACACGAAAATATTTGATATTATTATAAAATATAATGCCAGAGAATTATTAGAATTGTCAAAGTGAACAAATCTTCAATTGGCTCTAAAAATTTGAGAAAAACGAAGAGTAATATGCAGAAATGTTCCTGGATATCTGTTCTACCTTGCTAAAAACGGCACAATTCTTCAAATAATGGTAATATGCAGAAATGTTCCTGGATATCTGTTCTACCTTTGCTAAAAACAGTTCAATTCTTCTATAAGTCGCAGTTTAGTGGAATAGAATATTATGTACGTCAACATTCAAAGGAAATTTTTATCGAATCATAAATGAAAATATCAAGCTGCCTCATTTCGAAGCTATTTCATTACTGGAAATTTGATATTATACCTTCTTGTAAACGAAGTCCAAATTTGATACAGGTGACTGGCGATTGGTCAGTAAGAGTATATTATATTTCTCAGTAATAGGGGACGTTCTTAATACTTGTGTGGTATTTCTTCCTTGCGCATATTTAATAATATATTTTCCTTTCGGTTCGCCAAAGAAATTCCTACCGCAAATATTTCACAACTGATAAGCAAGAGTAAGGAAAAACGACGGAAATTTTGATAAAAGCGTAAGGAAATAACCAAAGATATTCAAATACAAAAGAGATGAATCGTTCAATTTCTATATCCGCTATATCAAATTTCACTGATTCGGAGAAAACCGCAAAAAACTGTCACATCTCTTAATGAATTGGAGTAATATGCATTCGAAAAGTGTCCAATTTTCGATGTATGTCTAGAAATATTTAAGTAATTTGGATAATTAAAACGGATATGGGGGATTTTGATACTCACTTCGTGATAAATATGGAATATAGAGGCTTTTGTAACTAAACTGACCTGAGGGGTGTGTTTCTACACCCGCCATCTTGGCAAAATAACTGCTAGTGATCGGTTGAATTCCAATATAGCGGGTTTTTATAGTAACTTTTTGAACGATATAGCGGGTTTTGTTTCTCACTCGCAGTTTTAACATGGTTTTTGGTCGTGATAAGGGAGGTTTTGAAACTCAATTTTAGGTCAGTCTAAAATCGTCAAAAAATCGGATACAGCGGGTATTGAAATTAAAGGACTCGGATACGCTATGATGTCCGCGCAACTGTCGGCGGACTACGAAATAATTAGAGTAGTTTGCGTACGAAAAGAATTTGTTTATTTCGTTGATTTTTCGAAGGTGTACATTGTACATTAGTATTGGTTAACAATATAATTTGAATGCGGAAAGAATTCGTTCATTTAGTTTAACGTTCGTTTGGTTTATTCGTTAATTATTCGTTCATTTACTTTATTTGTTAATTGGTAAACAATATTGGCGACACCCGGAAGCGCAGTCCCACCTAGTTAAAACTGCAGATAGCACATCTATTATATTTCAATATCTTTGGAAATAACCCTTTTTAAATTGCTATAAATATGTACATATGCGTACCGCTGACGACCTTTGTGGTTTGGTGGTTGAGACCGTTATCTTTGTATTTTAATGTTGCCAATTAAAAAAAAGTAAACCAATCGATATCGTGCTGTTTCCTCAGAGACAAAATCAGGAGGAAAAGAGAAATACTTATATCTTTTTTTTTTTTACAGTGAATACCGCACAAGAATCTCAACTGCTCCCGTCTGGAGCCAGTGAGACTATGGCATCCCCGATTGGGGTATGTTGTGGGGCTGAAGGTAGTGGGGAGGGGAAGGGGGTGGGGAAGAGGAAGGTTGGGAAGTACCTGGCTATTCAGATCTGGTCACCAAACACGGCTAAAGCCATTTTCAAGCAACGTTTCAATTCTGAATGGTGGTCTTACACCAGGGCGATACTGATAGTATCTTCCACTCTGGAACGTGCCGCAAATATACTATATATTATTTTAAATGAATTAATTGTGAAATAACACCAATTAATCAAATAAAATTTATTTGCGCATGCCGGGTCGAACCCGCGACCTCCGGATTGTGAGTCAAGAGTCTTACCCACTGGACTACGGAGGTCATCAAGGTCATATCTCCTTGGGTGTAAATTAGATGTAAATAATACGCGGTAATCAGATTGCACTAGTGAAAACTACCACGGCTCTGGTATAATTAATTAAACGGGCTTGAGACCAGCTTAACTATACCAAAGCTGAGCCGACGCGTAAAAATCAATTACGTAAGACGGCATATCTTTAATTTTGAAAGAACTTACAAAGTTTAATTAGCAAACATCAAACTAAAACGTCAGTGTGAAGTTTGGATATCGTCCTTCGAATTACCAAGCATAGCGGGATTATTATTAGGGGTGACAGAACGACTCGAAATATTAGGGAATTAGAGGGTGTATGGGGCGGGTGTAGATGGTGATGGTAAGGGTGCACGGTGCACTATATATGTAAGAATAGAAAAGCTATTTTCTTTAAGGGCAGCGAACAAAATCAAAAGTTACCAAACTAACAAGTTATCTCGCGATTAGCGATAATTGATATGAGAATACCCCTCAAAAGCGCTAAGTAGAGTATGATTTTTGTTGTTAATAAGGTTTGGCATTAAGGCTATATTTGGGAGTAAGAATCGTTCGAATTTATTTCGAGGTGATTACATAGATTTATTATGAATTTATTTTTAACGTCATTTTAAGGCGGTATTTAATTTAAAAATAGTAAACAGAACATTTATATATTTATTTTATTTTACGCCACAGGGGGCTTTTATTTATTGTGAATTTCACGCCCGGCTGGGCTTATACATGTAATTTTTAATTTTACTTATAATCTAAATGTGCATAACAAAATCAAAATCAAAAACAAAATCTTAAACAAAAACAAAAACAAAATCACAATCACAATCACAATCACAATCCAAATCATAACTACATCAACAATAAAAATACAATCAAAAACGAATTGAAAAAAAAACAAAATACTCCACCATGCAAGATGGAAAAAGTGAAGACTGGGAAAAGTACAATACATGTGAAACAAGTCGAAGCAGAGCTATGCAGTTGGTTTAATTAAATTTGTTGTTCTTCTTTCTGATATAAATTCTACTACGACTTGTTTATATTTAGTGAATGATGTGCTAAATATGTCAACAACATCTTTAAAGTCATTAGTCATTACCCAAATTTTGTATTCGGCAAACGGGGGTATATAATTGTGATTCTGTGTTGGACTGTCACAATAGAACGGTAGATATTGCCTTGATGTTGAATTTCGAGGTATACGGAAAGAAATCAAGTTCAGGGCTGTCGATTATTGAATTTATGATTCTATGTAAACATGTTGGGTCATAAGTGTCATAACATAATATAGGCAGTATAACTTTAACATGGGAATAAAATTTTGAACATGAGAAACAAATAATAAAAATAAAATTACAGTAGATAGAAAATACATACCCACATGAAATAAAACACAAGAAACAAAAATACAAAGGTTTAAGAATGGGGTTGGAATAGGCTTTTAATATGACCAACAAAATTCACCAAGCATTAAACTTGTCAATATCACCCAAGTATTGGTTTCCCACAGCGTGAAACCGCTATATTGGAGAATGAATAATGAGTAGAAAAGAAGGTTGAAAATGTTTCCGTCTAAATTTTGTTCACTCCCCTTTGTAATGGAAATATCGCTTTGTTGAAAGACTATCCATTGAGACAAAAATCGCAATCTGTTAGGTATGTTTAGTGACTAGAACTAAATGACCACATTCCCCAATACGTCATTCATCCCATTTCCTTCCTAGCCCACATTATTTTCGTTTTACAACTGGTTCCACTGGTTCCGGGCATTTCATGGACATACCCATAATAGAACTATAAATCCCCATCTTGAAATATTGTGTGCGCAGTTTATTGTAAACCCTCATATTTAAGTTCCGTCAAAACACCTACAATATAGGGCGTAATAAAGGTTAGTAATTTATAATTTATAAACAAACCTTTTAAAAACTGTTCTTGTTTATCGTTGTAATAGGTAATAATAACAAATTTACTTTAACGACTTATACTTTGATTAACATTTTAATTTGATTGTAATTGATACTCTGTTATATTATATTATCGAACTCATTTGTCCTCTCCGTGATAGTTTACTGAAGTATCTGACATTATTCCATGGTTTCAGTATAAAGGGGATTGGTATATTTATGGTATAAAGTATTTCGTCTTCGGAAATTGAATTCCTTGCAGAAATTCTGACGATAAAGTAATTGGTCAAAATGCAATTGTTTTGTATATTAATTTTAGTGCGGTGCAAGTCGGTAGTATGTATTTTTGTTTAAAATCAACTTCGCTATGTATTCAACACATAAATTGCACATATATTAAAAACTCACCATTATTATTATTTGTTATATACGTATATACATATAAAACTGATTTTTTTCTCTTTATTGTATAATGCTATACTTTTTACTTACCAGCTTTATTTATATGTACCATGTGTAAAAACTATTCATGTTTTCTTTGTATTCTAAACACACCTGTATGCACTAAAACATAAAAATGTAAATGTATGTAAAAGCCCATAAGGGCGTTAATGATTAATAAATAAATAAATAAATAAATATTACATTCCTGTGCAAAGCTCCTCTACTATGCCTAGCTACGAATTCGGGTTCTTAACCAAACAGCCAGCACAGCTAAAAAAATAAGTGTTTTCCTGCGAGTAGCAAAAGTATTCATTGCCCAGCGAGCTGTGACTTCATTATTATTTATCGAAACCCAAACTTTGATTCCATCCCTACGCTCCAAGCAGCCATTAAATGGGATCGTAAACCGGTACATAAGGGAGGGCATAAAATCGAACGATAAATACATTAGGATATTATGTTAACTCTGTTACAGCGTGCCGGGAGATAAGAAATATACCTACCTACTCCAGAATCTATAAGGTTTCGGGCCGAGGATGGACAAGCCAAAGCAAGCGGTTCTAAGAGCTTCAAGCATATGTATAATAAGATATTACTAATATTACCTGGGGGCAATTTTGCAAATCCACAGACAAAGAAAGCATTTTTAGTACGTTATAAATGATTTTAACTTTAGTTTTAACAACAGCAGAACTTCTTCTTGTTGTATATATTATGGTTGATAAGGTCCATCGATATATGTGGTAAAAGAGTACGATACGGCAGAAGAGTAACCCGACATTCCCATGTGCGTTATAGAATCAGCACAAAATACTTTGTGCAAAAAAAAAACAAAACAACCGCCAAAACATGTCGTTCTTTGTGAGCCAGAGTTTGACGAGTGTCACCGAGATTGGCTGAGTCGTCACTGCATACATAAAAAAGTTGGTAGTAAATGTTTGTACATTTTTATTTTCGTTTTCTTCCCTTTCTCCAACAGTTAGTCATTTGTAATTCTACTGAAAACAAAAAACTATTTTTTCTCAATTGCAATGTTTCAGCAAGAGAGCAATTGCCTTTATTAAGTGTTAGGTATATCTACCTAATATTTGACGAAATTTTTTCCCTTAATATTCTGAACCCAAAAGACCACGAACCACTGGTCAGTGACATAAGATAACCAGTGGTGGTTCAGTGACATCCTATGTCACGTTACAATCCGAAGATCGCGGGATCGAATCCCGGCGTGTGTAAATAAAATTTATTTGAATAATTTGTGTTATTTCACAATTTATTAATTTAATATAATATACAGTATATTTGCGGCACGTTCCAGAGTGGAAGATATTCCCTGTATCGCCCTGGTGTAAGACCACCATTCAGAATTGAAACGTTGCTTGAAATGGCATTAGCCGTGTTTGGTGACCAGATCTGAATAGGCAGGTACTTCCCCAACTTCCTCTTCCCCATCTCCTTCCCCTCCCCACTACCTTCAGCATCACAACATACCCCAATTGGGGATGCCATGGTCTCACTGGGTCCAGACGGGAACAGCTTAGAATCTAGTGAGGAATTACTATAAAAAAAATTTAAAGTAGGACAATGTAGGCACATACTGTCTTTTGAGAGGTTCGAGACTAGGGAAGTTATGGGAAATACCCAGTGCCACATACACTTGGGATTATCGCGTAGGGGAGAATCATGACTCATGACATCCCTTGTATGAGCTAGCAAGGCAGGCGCCACTGGAATGTGACGAAGACAGTCAGGGTATTATAATTTCCTAACAATGTGGCCTCCTGGAGCAACCTTAGAAAGATAAGATATACAACCCAATTTTCAATAGCTAACGTGACCGTAACAAGGGCGGGGCAACGAACCCCGGAGGAAGCCGGCAAAGAAAAGTAAACGGCAAAAAGTAAATGAAAAACACAAATTGGGTTTGAGGATAATATAAAATTTCCACCGAGTACGCCCCTGCTGTAATTAAAATGTTGCCCTTAATTAAGCGTCAGTTTTTTCAGTTTTTTTAGAAAGTAACTAGCGGAAGTAGGTACCCAACATTGCCCGGGCTTTTTTCTTCTTTAAGGGATGGAAAAAGGGATTGGGGTGGTTTTTTAAATAAACAGTGACCTTCCTCTTGTTTTGAAAGTCAAGTTTGCTAATTTTCATCAATCTAGGAATAAAATTGTAGATTTGAATAAAAAAACAAATCCACACCGACCGGGACACTGCTATTTATGAAAGAATGTTTCTTTGTCCATTATGCGGTCCCTAAACCATTCATCCGATTGCGATGAAACTTTGGTGAGCTGTTGTGCGCACGCCCGCAATGGTTTGGGGGCATACATTAATTACGTGAGCAGTTTTTCTTCCAATCTAGACCCCTCCCTCCTCCTTGGTGAGATAAATTTAGGCCACTTCGTACATTATTTTCAAGTAACGTGAGATTTTGCTGGACCCCCCCCCCCTTTTGAGCTCACGTAATTAATGTATGCCCCTTTCTATATATAGTAGTGAGCTCTGGCGCTATGAAATCATTTCCTATACTATTCATCCAATTGCGATGAATTTTGGTGAGTTGTTGAGCGCACGCCCGCGAAGGTTTCTATATACATGTATACTGGTGAGCTCTGGCATTATGAAATTTGTATAAAAAAAATGCAATAGGTGGCACGCGAGCTGCTTAAAAAAACAGAATCTACCGGGACAGACTATATGTAACGCGGGAGGCGGGAGGGGAACTCGAGAGGGGGGTTCACGGGACTGGAGAAGCGGGAGAGGCGTGAGGGAAGGCGGGGAAGGTGGAGGGGAATCGCCAGAGGGGAAAGGGACACGGGAGGGGAAGGGGAGGCGGACGTGGAACGAGACGAATGGAAAAGGACACACAGGGAGAAACAATCTCTTTATTAAGTGGCTTTGCAACGCTTGCTGGGAAGTCGCTAGTAAAGATATAAAATCGCACATTTTAAAATAATAGCCAACCAAAACTGCAAATTTGAAAGTTACGTTTAAAAAATACATTATATAATATATATATTCGAATTTTGAACATCTGGCTGTCACAGTTATTTTGTTTTCGCCTAGGAAAAAATAATCTTTTTTTATTATTTTAACTAATATTTTTATGTTTTCTGGTCAATAAAAGTGTAGTGTGTTGTTCCTTGAGGATTCTTCTCCCCTCTGATCTTCCAGGAGTCACTTTTCGTCGCTGATTTCCAGATATTTATAATCTTTTTTATTTCTGTCACTTTCCATACATTTTTTCTTTTGTAATTTTGTGAACAATGGAGGAGGACCCCCCTGGACACCCTAAAAAGCCCCCAGATCCTCCCCCAGACCTCCCAGATGGTGAAAATGTAGTAATTTCAGACAGTGAATCTGTCATTCTGACTACCACAAAAAAAAGGAAGTTTAGTCCCTCTTCCTCAATAAAACATGACTCTCCTTCTTCTTCTCAGTCTTCACCTGCTCTTCCTCAACCTCCTCCTACAAACTTTTATTCTCCTCATTCCTGTGGCCCGTTCATTGTGTACGCTCAAAAAACTGAGCAAGGTAAAACTATCCACCCTCTTGAATTTGGTAAATTTCTATCAAATAGCAAGAACCTTTCGATTAAGCCTGGAGGTGTAAAAGCTGAGGGTCGCTTCCGAATCTCTGTTGAATTCCTCTCAGGTTCAGCCGCCAACAACTTTATCAAAAACATATTTATTTCATCAAATTCTAAATTCAAGGCGTACATCCCAACTTTCAATGTCACTCGTATGGGCCTCGTCAGAGGTATCTCGACCGATCTGTCCATTCCAGAAATCCTGTCTTCACTTTCAACCCCCCAACATATCGGCAATCCCATAAAAGCCAGGAGGCTAAATTATAAGGACTCTTCTGAGGGCATCGTTTCCTGGAAGCCCTCCCAATCTGTCGTCATCACATTTGAAGGACAATCTCTTCCTTCCCATATTTATTTATTTTTCAACTCCTTACCAGTTGAAATGTATACTTATCCCACCACTCAATGTTACAATTGCTGTCGTTTTGGTCATACCAAAGCTGCATGCAGATCCCCTCCCAGATGTTTCAAATGTGGAGAAAACCACACGGCTGACAAATGTTCTTCTCTCTCTTCACCTAAATGTTTTAACTGCTCAGGTGCTCATTCCGCCATTAACTCCTCTTGTCCGGAACAATCTCGCCAAAAAAATATAAAAATTTCTATGGCCTCTGAGAACTTGTCTTTTCTGCAGGCTTCTAAACTATTCCCGCCTGTCAAAAAATCATTTGCTGAGGTTTTATCCAGTAACTCTTCATCCAACCCACTCGCCTCCTCCTCAACATCTTCTCGTTCAACTAAATTCACATACAAAAACCCTATCTCTAAACCGGCTCCTGGATACGATCAGCAACAACACAACTCACTTCTCTTAAATCCCAATGGTTCACCTCTTTCAAATGCCACAAATGGGTGCGCAAACAATTATAATTCATCCTCAACAAACCATCAAAAGCTTTCTGAACAATTCTCCCAAGATAATTCTTCATTTATTCAAACTCTTATTATGCTTCTAATTGACCTAATTTCTTCTCAAACTAATCTACCGTCCAACGCTGCTTCTATTATTTCCACATTAAAATCATTTATTCAAAATGGCTCTTCAAGATGTCAGAATTCTTCAGTGGAATAGCCGCAGTGCTATTTCTAACAAATCGAACCTTCTTAACCTATTAAATTCAAACCTTGTTTCTGTGGCTGCTATCTCGGAGACATGGTTTACTCCATCCACCCACTTTAATGTGGGAGGGTACTCCTGTCTCCGCGATGATCGCCCGGAAGGTACGGGCGGTGGTGCTGCCCTTTTTATTAAAAAATCCCTTCCGTTTTTCCCAATAAATAATATCAAACCCCCCAATGCTGACTTTCAAATGGTTGCAGCTAAAATAAAGGACACTTCCTTTGTTTCTATCTATCTTCCCCCAACATCGCACTTCAATAAACAAGCGTGGTTGCAAATTGTCCGTCAACTAAGCCCTCCTTTCTTTTTATTGGGTGATTTTAATGCCCATTCCCCCGTCTGGGGTTCTGCTTTCTGTGATCGAGACGGTCGAAGTGTGATGGATTTCCTAGATGAATCCAACCTTTTTCTTTTGAATGACGGATCTCCTACTAGAATCTCTCGCCCCAACACAAACCCCAGTGCAGTGGATCTCTCCATATGCTCTACTAATCTGGCACCTCTCTCCTCGTGGGTGGTGTCCCCCGACCCTTGCTCCAGTGATCATTTCCCGATCACCATCACTTATCAAACTTCTTTCCATTCAGACAAGTCCCATATTTCGACAAAGATTAAAACAAAACTCACCAAATGGGACGAATTTAACTCACATATGGATAAGTTTATACAAAATTTATCCTATACCGATACATTATCTGTCAAAGATGACTACGATAACTTCAAATCAATGCTCGTAACTGCAATCAATAAATCAACTCCTCCCCCTAAAACCAAATCTCTCAAAAAACTCCCTCCGACTCCCTGGTGGGATGAGGAATGTTCCAAAGTAGTGAGAATTCGGAAAGCTAAATCTCTTTCCTATCGTCACAATATGACTATGGAGAACTATCTCATATACAAAAATGCCGAAGCCAATGCCAAAAGGGTATTGAGGTAAAAAAAAAGATCCGGGTGGTACAACTTCTGCAGTTCAGTATCTCCGAACACTCCAATTTCGGAAGTTTGGTCTATGATTCGAAGATTTCGATCCTCCTTCAGTCCAACATCTCCTCGAGCTTCTCATTCTAAATGGATAGACGAGTTCTTGGACAAAATTGCCCCCCCTTCTGTACCTAACTTAGATGAAATAACTCCAATCCACAACACTCCTATGTCTGATCATTGGCTAGACTCTCCATTCACTTTAATTGAATTAAAAAATTGTTTATCAACAGTCAAGGACTCATCTCCAGGCAGAGATGGTATACCTTATAGCATTATCAAAAATAGTAATGATAATGTTCTAAATCACTTTTTGAGCATCTTAAATAAAATCTTCCAGACTGGCATAATACCTGATGACTGGAGTTCTCAAATAATCATCCCAATTCTAAAATTAAACAAATCACCCAATTCTGGATCCAACTATAGGCCAATTGCTCTTTCATCCACCCTTAGTAAAATTTATGAAAAATTAATTAAAAACCGGTTAGAATTTTTTGTCGAGAGTAATCATCTTCTCTCTCCATCCCAATTTGGATTTAGGAAAAAGAAATCTACACAAGATAACCTTGCCATCATCAGCACTGATATTAATTTATCCATTTCTAACAAAGAAGTATGTCTTGCAGTCTTTATAGACATAGAAGGCGCCTTTGACAATGTTTCCATCCCAATTCTTAAAAAAAAACTTTTAGGCCTTGGCTTACCCCTCATGTTTGTTCAATCTATTATTAATCTTTTTCTCGATAGGAAAATTTTCATTGAGCTACCAGATGTTACTCCTCAGAGTAGGTCAATTTGGAAGGGTTTACCCCAAGGCGATGTATTATCCCCCTTACTGTATAATATATACACACACGATATGCATGTCACCATTCCCCCTCAAGTAAAAGTTGTTGAGTTCGCAGATGACATAGCTTTCTTCTTATCATCCAAAATCATTCCATCCGCCGTCAAATATCTTAATGAAGCCATGGATGCCCTTTGCACATGGCTCACTTTAAATGGTCTTGAACTTTCAGTACAAAAGAGTCAGTGTGTCACCTTCTCAAATCGTCATAATAACCCCCCTGTTCAAATTTTATTTAAAAACTCTCCAATCCCCAATGCTTCCGAAGTTAAATTTTTGGGAGTAACATTTGATAGGAAACTTAAATGGTCTTCCCACATTAATAATATAGTTACTAAATGTGAAAAAATTTTAAATATTATCAGATCATTGACTGGCGTTTGGTGGGGTGCACATCCTATCTGCATTAAGTTGCTCTACAATGCTCTTATTCGAAGCCATCTCGACTATGCCTGCCCACTTTTTAGTACTGCATCCAAAAATGCACTCGGTAAATTAGACAAAATTCAATCTAAGTCATTGCGAATAATAACTGGCGCGATGCAATCGTCGCCCATCAATTCCCTTCAAGTAGAATGTTCTGATCCTCCTCTTTATTTAAGGCGTCAACTATTTGCTGACAAATTTGTTCTTAAATGTTTAAATTCTAAAAGTCATCAGGTTATTCCCAGAGTCTCGTTGTTCAACGACTCAACACATTCACATTCATCTACAATCAGAGCTCGAACTAAACCTCTCCCTTCCATCTGTAAAAAATTTCGCTCTCTCTCAGAGCTTCAAATTATCAAAAATGATCTTCTTCCTTTGTACAAATTAAAATATAGTCACGTCACCCTATCCCCAACGATTTTAGAAGGGATCGGCATCCTTAAAAGTCATTCCAATCTCCCAGCCCGTACTGTCAATAATATGTTCAATGACATTATTTCTTCTAAATGGCCCAACTCTTCTCTTTTATTTACTGATGGCTCCAAATCTCCGGACTCTCCTAACTGTGGTATTGGTATTAACGTTTACCACAATAATTCTAATGAAAGAATATTTTATTCAATTTCAAACCAATTTTCAATATTTTCTGCAGAGTGCATTGCGATTATTGAATCTCTCAAATATGTAATAAAAAATAATTTTGAACATTCTCTTGTTCTCTCTGACTCTCTCAGTTCCCTCCAAAAAATTAAAACCAGTCCTCTTCTTCATCCTGATGATCACTTTGTATGTCTTATTCGAGTATTGATAACCTCCATTCAAAGCTCTGGAAAAACTGTCACTCTGATTTGGATTCCTGGACATGTTGGCATAGTGGGTAACGATATTGCTGATTCCTTGGCAAAACAAGGAGCGTCTAACCCTACCGTTACCCTCGTAAACCATATTCCCCTGTCTGATATTTTTTCCATCATCAAAGATAGATCCCGCAATGTTTGGACAGAGTATTGGAACATTGCTAGTCAATCCAAGGGTGCCCGTTACGCCTCAATACAAAGGACTATCCCATCAAAACCGTGGTTTCAAAAATTCCCCCATTTTTCCAAAAAAGAAATTTCCTTACTTATTCGTATGAGAATCGGACATTGTTCCGTTCCTTCTCACCTTTATAAAATTCATGTGCTTGACTCCCCAGATTGTACGTTCTGTGGTCTAGATGTGGGAACTTTAGATCACATATTTTTTGATTGTCCCTCTCTAAATAAATATCCTCTCTTCTATCAAGCGTTATCAAAAATTGCCTCTCCTCCATTCAACATCTCATCTCTTCTAAGTCTGAACTCTACTCCAATCTTCCATAAAATTCTGAAATTTGCTCATTTAAATAAAATTAATATATAAATTCACCTTTCCTTTCTCTGTAATTATAAATGATGGCCTAGAACACCCTTGAAGGGTGAAAGCCAGAAATAATTGAAAAAAAAATAAATATATATATATATATTCGAATGTAATAAATACAGGAATACATCTGGTAGTCTGGTGGGGTGTTAAGTTGATGTGCTTGTATGTAGTCACTAAACAAAGAATTACGTAAAACAACTAGCTGACCCGATAAACGTTGTTCTGCCATATAAATTATTTCTAGTGAATATTGTGGTTGTTAAATAAAAATAACGAATGTATTGTAAGTGTGTGGGGAAGGGATCTATGACAGAAAGAGGAATGGAGCGCTGTAGACGATGACCGCCGATAAAAGCAAAAAAAAAAACACCAACTAAAGTAGGAAAATGAAATGAAGAAAATCAATATGAATTTCAAAGAGCAATTGAGTGTACGATATTTTTTGTCAGTCCGTCTTTAACCAACACAAATAAACATGATGCCGAATGAAATATCGAAATGACGCGACGCTTCTCGTGAATGTCTTGCGCATGTATGGATGAAAGTTCGATGAGGCGGACGTAGCGCCATCTGTCATTCAACAACATAAATAATTTCGTTCTGTTTGAAATACGAAAGGCAGTTAAATATTTTCATACACAAATTCTAAAATCGCGATTAAAAAATGGGAGGGTGGGGGCAGGAGAGTTAAAATTTGGAGTTATAGGTATTTTTTGATACCAAAAAAAAATTGTCAAAAAAATAGAATTTTTTTTTCTGGGTAGGGACACCCTAATCACAATCACCTAGCTGTATGAAATATACTTTAAGACCTATTCTCATACATACCAAATATACATTAAAAAAAAATCATAAAAATCGGTCAAGCCGTTTCGGAGGAGTGCGACCACAAACACCATGACACGAGATTTGTTACACCTTTTTGTTTACAACGTCAATAACGTCATATTTTTCAAACTTAGCGCTCTAGCTCACTGAAAACTCACAGACCTCCTCTCATACCTATGTATGTTTGTATTGTGGGAGGGTTTGGAAAGGGTGGCCGAGGAAATAAAGAACACTGGCTTGACTAGCAGTTATTATGAAAAGCAATTATTGTCATTTTAATATGATACCGGTTGAAAACAGAACCTCTTAATTACTAAATTTATTATATTAAATTTAATATAAAATGGTTTCGCGTGAACCAAGTTTCATCAGTACAATAATTATAAAATAATATTACTTATAATAATACTTTTAGGTAAGCATTAAATTAAGTTCTCGTAAACAAGATTTATTTTTAGTTAAGTATCAAAATTAAGGTTCTCACTAACGCACAGTGCTACAGTCCTATACAAGGAGAGGGTCAATAAATATAGTCTACTAAGCACTCTTATTGACTCCTAAATACTCGGTTGGATGAGTAAATGATCACAGGTAACGATGAACAATGTCGTAAGTTATGACATGATGCATTTATAAATTTATTGGAAAAGTGCAACTTAAATTAGTTGTTTTGCGAAGCTCTTCGTGCATCATATCATATAGTAAATAATATCTAGATTTTTGTATTTGTTTCGTGTATAGAGTCTACTGACCAAGGTAGGCACATTATTTTGACACGATAATTTACATACCATACTTCCATACTTAAAACAAAGACAAAACACTAGATAAATATTTACTAATGAAGCTCACACTCTCAAAAGCATTTCATAGCGACTGATTGGGGATGCACTTTTGCGATTATACGAGTATAAAGTATCATGTTTAACGACCTTGTTCATCGTAACCTGTGAATTTAAAAAAAAAAAGACATTACCGAGTTGCGTATTTCCTTTTCTGTATTCAATAGGAGGCAACTTCGAAACCAACACGGGTTTGTAACGCTATTTCTCCTTCCAAATCCGTGTTCTATTGGGTGCAAGCGGCACCCAATCGTGCACGTTTTTTTTACGCTATCGGGTTACGAATAATCCAATAATGTTTGAAAATCTCCTACTAAACGGAAAATGTTGCATGTGTCGTGATGGAGAACTTGTCAGCCGAGGAATCGAACACGCGGCGCCCGGGTGGGACCCAATGGCGATGCCCACTCAGCCACTGACCGGTCTGACCGATTATTCCTGAAGATTTTTTTTTTGGCAACTGAACGACATACAGTTGTCAGCCAAGCAGTATACATATAAATAATTACTGCGATTTTCCAAGATCTTTTAACATTTTGTTCCTAGCCTAGTATGGAACCGCATCTCTGTGTCAAGGTTGAACGAGAAATAACTAAAGCGTGAAATGATCCCAACGCTGAGGTAAAATACAATATTATTTCAGAGAAATTATTTAGCGTACATACTAAATACAAATGCAATCCACATACAAATCCCATATATCTGTTTTGCAACCGCTTGACAAATGCCCTTTGGGATATATTTGCATATTGCACAAGGGTGATCCGTGTCACCGCACACACTCGACTATAATGACTTCGATATGTGACTAGTGAAATTACTACCATTTGAATTGTAGCATGTCTGGGTGATGTGCAATATGATGCGATTCTAGGAATGTGTGTTATTGTACTAGAGAAGTACACATGTCGCAGATTGCTTTCGAGAACATTTTTTAGCTTTGACAAGTTATGTGAGAAGAATATATTTGCATTACCTTTATTTGTTACAGGTTCTCGGAACACTTAAAGAAAATAAGTATTTTATTTTATTTATTGAGAGTTGGTCTATTATTTAGGGAGATTAATTAGCTAATGAACTAATGAGCAATGAGAGAACCATATCTATATTGTAAAAGATAAGAAATACAGTACGAATTAGAGAAGTATTATTATTAAATATTCGGTTCCATGACAACTCAGAATCCTGCAATTTTAACACCCCTTTGAAAAATCATTAAAAGTTATGAAAAAAAATCGAAAAATAGCCCATAATCTAACGCAAACTTTTTAACCAATTTTTAAAATATTTTTTCATCATTTTTAATAACTTTTCAAAGGAGGTGTTGAAATTGCATGATTCTGAGTCTGTCCGGTCACCAAATATTCGTGGCTCCTTTTTTCTTATAAGGAATGCAAGAAATTAACGAAAATTAAAGGAATTTACGAAAAAAAAGTTATGAAGAAAATTCTTTTCCTCATTCATTTTGTATGGAACGAATTATCATATTTTGAAAGAGCTGCAGCAATATTATGATAAGCATAATATTGAATAGTGTGTGAATTCCTAAAATTCAAAAACGTCAAATGTCAACGCGCTGATTATTTTGCTTTTGATCTTAAACATATAAGGGGGCATACATTAATTACGAAACTTACTTGAAAAGAATATACGAAGTGACCCAAATTTATCTCTCACCAAGGGGGGAAAATGAGACAAACGGTGAACGTGTGCCTACACCCCTCCAAAGGAAAAATAGTCACACGTTTAAAGAAAATGAAACGCAATAGTAAATGTAAGTAAATGGAAAAGTAAGAAAATCACAAAAATATAAATCAGTACACAACGCCATCTCTGATACTGACAAAAACAAAACACGGGCACTTGCCCATCGATAATTATATCATTGTGTAATTTTTAACTTTTTTTACATTAGTTGCCTACGGGAGGCCTTGAGGAAAATAATTCCCCTCAGGGTCTATGTCATCATTGAGGATGCTGTGTAGTCTTTTCAGGAAAGGAAGTTCTGGGAAGGAACTTAATACAAAACTGAAATTAATTCAGCTAATAAGTTAAGGCTCTGCAACCGGGCTCGAAAAGAAGAAGATGGAGAGATACGAAATTACGAATGTTAGAGGAGAGCGCTAACATTTACAGCAACAAAATCGATGCGAAAATGTTTAATAAAACACGACTCGTTTAAAATAGAGCAAAAATATCGTGGGCATTGTCTTAAACAGAATTTAAAGAAAAACTGTGATTTTTTTCATACGCATAACTTGTAAAATAACTAAAACAAACGTGTTTATAGTAATTTTTGGAGCATACTTTGCGATTTTTTTCCATCGAGATAATTTTATATAATTTGCGTTTCGGCGCGGGCAATGTCTAGATATTATCTTCAAGAATAACATATATTTTTTTAAGAGCTTTAAAACTTACCGTGTTTAAGGAAGATATGTAAGAAATCGGTAGAAATTCGGGTTGCGGGCCCTTAACACAACAGTTATTGATTCTGAGGCGGTACGAAGTTCGCCGGGTCAGCTAGTAAACATGTAAATCAATATTTTTATGCTTTTAGAATGAAACCACTAGGATTTGAAATCAATAGTTTTTTGGGAATAAAAAGACCCAACGTATATTTTTTTTTTTTTGAAAAGTCAGTGCACACCACTGGTGTGTTATTGATTCTGAGGCGGTACGAAGTTCGCCGGCTCAGCTAGAAAATATTGCTAGTAAACATATAAATCAATATTTTTATGATTTTAGAATGAAACCACCGGGATTTGAAATCAATAGTTTTTTAGGGATAAAAAGACACAACGTATATTTTTTTTTGAAAAATCGTTAAAATCTGAAAGTCGGTGCACCCGGTAGCGGGAGTTGGTGTTGCTCAATGATGCATGCTCTCGGGCACGATGTAAGTGTCACACGCGGTTACCGTCGCCTCGCGCGTCAATGGAGCGGACAACAATCTGACAGATTTATGGCACGTGGCGCTACTGACATTACTGACCGCTGGCTCCAACAAATGGTGATGTTAAATAAATTTAACTATTTTGTAAGCAATCGCGGAGACCTAAATGGACAGGTGTTTTTGTTCGTGCCAGTAAACTGATAATTTCAAGTGTTCAAGTGTTCGTGCCAGTAAATAAACAGAAAACTGACAATTTCACCATAAGTAAAACAGATTTTTTTTTAAATATACATACATACAACAGATTTACAGAAGTAAAATATAGTTCTTAAAACTAATTACAAATAAAGTTATATCTTGTTAATGAATCTACCCATTAAAAGAGAAAAACATTTCTCGTGTTTGAATTGGAGAGTCGTGTCATTACAGAAAAAGATAAAGAAAAAAGAAAAAAATGTAAAATGAAAAGATGTCCTAGCACAGCATTGCATAACACGAATGACAAGAAAATAAAGTAACAACAAATAAATATATGTAGGGTAGGAAGAATGCAAGGCTGATGTAAGCTTAATGAGAAGGTTGGGAAAGGAACGCTACGATGGTTTGGGCATGTAGAGCGAATGAACGAGGAAAGGAGTGTAAGGATATATGATATTCTGGTACCAGATATTCTGTCTGAAATAGGATTCTATGTCCCGGATAATTTCACGCGAGGTCGCCAACACAGGCTTTTGATTCTTCCCAGATGCAGAACTAACTTACCAATGGTGATGCCCCTGGGAAGACTCGCTGAGTTAATTAACTGCCTCGCAGGAAATGTGAATATTTTCCACATTTCCTACATCGATTTTAAGCGTGAAATAGAATTTATGTTTTAACTAAATGTATTACGTTAACCGTAGATGTATTTATTACGTATCTTTTCTTACCGCTTTTGAAATGTACTGTTTACGCTGTTTTATGTTTATGCTGTTTTTGCAAATAAATAAATACGACGCAAATGTGAATGGTAGCAGAAGTCGGGGACGCCCGAGAAAGACATGGCACGACCAAGTGGACCAGATACTTGAGTCGGGCCATGTCAAGAGTCAGAATAATAGAAGAGCCTGTATGAGACGATGTATGAATGTGTGTGCCAAGACCGAGTTGTTTGGCGGTCCGTCCTCTCTGCCTACCCCTGCGTGAAACGGCATGATGGTTAGTCAGTTAGTTTAGAGTAGGAATCTACCTACAATATTGAATAGGTCGAAGAGACAGTTCACCAAATACCACAAGGGTGTATTGTTATGGTAATCAGATATTACATAACTTTGAATTTACCATCACAGATCCAAACCTAAAAGCGGGTTTCAGTGTGAAATAATAATCGTCAAAAGTTAGATTGTTAGGAACATAACAAACATCCGTGGCTAATTTATTTACCACAATCGAATTATGAAAAGCAGGAAAGCGCGTACACACAAATAAAGTTAGAAATAAGTGAAAATCGTTTCAGATGAAACCATTTAACATAACAAATCGGGACAAAACATAAAATAATATGACAGGTAATTAATTAAGTGTATAAAGGTAGTAATAATAATAATGTTTGGATGATTTGTATATGGATACGTTTTTTGTGAAAAATCACCTCAGGGCGCTGTACAAACTATAATACATTTCTAAAATCTAACTTCCAACTACAAACTGGACAAACACTTAAAAACAACTTAAGAGGGTATTACCAGAGAAAATCAGAAATATGTCATTTTTAAATCAGATTTTAGACGTATTGACTCTTTCCCATAAAAAACTTATAAATGGATTTCGAAAGATTGTTCTTTTATCTAGCATTCGCATGTTTTAAATTTTGAGAAAAAACATCTATTTTTAGTATAATAAGGTTATACCGTAGGTCGTTGGCAGATTTGTTGAAATTTCAAAAAATATTTTGTATTAAACCACCCCCATTTCAAATCATATAATCATGCAGTAAAATAAATCAATACATTATCCGGGTATCACATGTTTTAGAATTTTTATTTTAGCTTAAATAAAATCATATATGTACTGGATACGTGCCATAAAATATATTTTAATACATTTGGGCATTAGTCTCATTTAAATTAATAATTTATGCTATGGGACCATGGGGGCGCCATCTATGGTGGTTGTATTATATCGAATTTCCCTATGTGACATTGAAATTCAGTTAATTCAGACACTTTCTGACCTCTGTGGGGCAGGCAATTACTTTCGACGTGAGTGTTGTTTAAAGCCAATAGATGTTAGTTCTAATCGAAATTAACCCATAATTATTATTGTTGTGAGTTTTTGGCACGTACTATTAATTTTGCAAATTAATATTCACTGTGTGAACTTTCTTCCTGGGATAAACATCTGTTGAGATCGTACAATACCGCCTTGGCAAATTCAATATTTGAAAAAAACTAGTGTCGTTTGTCTGGACGTCGTGTGGAGAGGTGCATCTCTGAGTGAGTATTGTTTGTTTTCACTGAGGATTTTGGAATTGCTGTATAATCTGTTTTGTGTCACATAGGGAAGAGTTCATCTTTCATTAATTACATAGGGTAGTATTCCCTCGTGTCTGGGGCTATTTACACGCCCATACATATACGTACATGTGTTTCTTGACGAAAATTGGTCCGTTTGTATATTTATTTGCGCACTTATAAACTAATACATTTAAAAAAAAATTAACAATCTTATTTAACTTAGAAATTATTGAAAAATGATAAATACTTGTAATCAAAAAATAATTACAAAAAGTACATTATTTTAATAGTTTTATCATCACGCCTTTCAGCATTTTTGGGTGTAGGTATAAATTAAAGCAAATTTGGAATGAAATAAAATCGATATTGATTTATAATTTTATAAAGCTGGTACGGAGAATACTTAATCTTTCTCATTCTAACCGCCCTGCACGATCGCAAGAACAACTTTCGACGAAATGTGGATTTTCGGCCGTTGGCTGGTTAACCGCTCTTATGGCTAAAAATTGCATCCACCGGTTCATCTTTCATATGTACAATGATTTCACCAAAGAAATTTAGATACAGTTGTCACGCAGAGGACATAATTGTAAACCCATGTTATTTAATAATAATATATTATTTAATGAGCGTATTTCAGAAGGCAAAAGCAAAATTTTATGATGGGAGGTACAATAGGATTTGTTTAGAATATTTATCTTCCTAAATAGACAGATTGATGTGTACGGATTCGAGTAATTTTAATTTAATAAGACAAGTGTCAATCAGACACATAATAGTGCATATTTACCTTATAAACATGTTGCTTTTAGCTAGGTTGAGAAAAATGGCAAATATTTTATTTCAGAACAAATATATCATTGAACTAAAATACTGTTATTGTATTTAAAGTCACAGTTAAAATTTCAAAATGGATTACATTTTAATGTCGTATTATAAATGTCACTATACGACTTACACTTATATGAAAAACAGTTTTATTATAGTACTAGCTGGTTCCCGGCATGCCATATTCAAAGAAATAAATTGTTTCTCCATGCATGTCCTTTCCCGTGCTTCCCCGTTCCCCTTCCACCTTCCCCGCTCACTCTCACCCCTTTCCCGCTCCATTGTTCCGCAAACTCCCCTCCCGCGTTCCATATATTCAGTCCCAGTACATTCAGTTTTCAAACCACTCGCGTGCCATCTATTACAATTTTTTTTATTAAAATTTTTCATTTTTCGTATATTAAAAATATTTATTTTTGTGTATTATAAGAACAATCAATCAAATTTGGTACCTAAAGTGGGTACCTATTTAAAATATCTGTAATTTAAAAAATTCGTAGACAGTTCTTTTAATAAAAAATAAAAAACCGCTGCCTGCTAAATTCAATTTCATCAAACGCGCCAACTGTCAAACGTGCGAAGTTAAAATAGTAATTAGTTTTCTGAAATTATCCAATTCTCTTCACAAATTCCTTAATTTTTCTTTCCGTAGGAACCTTCTACAAAGTATTAGAAAACTTTAAAAAAAGATGAATGAAATAGGTAAAGTCGTTCTGAAGTTATGGCGTAACCAAGGGAAACAGGGATTAATTTTTATATAGATATATATATATATATATACATATATATAAACATAGATTAGGCCGAGGTTATAGATTATGAAATCAAAAGAATGCGTAGTAAAGAATGTTAAATCGATAATAATTAAAGGTGAATGCAGCATGGCATGACACATCAAATAATAAATATGGTTGGCGGTGTTATCATACTTATATTGTGTATTGATTAGCTAGGAACTCACAACGCTAAAGACCTACAACAAAAGATACCTTAATATTTTAGTTTTTTTAAGACAGAATATTCCTTACGACAGGCGAAAAGCCTTTCTGCAAGGTTCACCAAATAACATGGCTGTAAAGAATTAATTAGTATTTTATGCATACTACTGAAGCATTAACTAACTTAACTTTTAGACAAAAAAATCAGAGTGTGCAATTCACACGTGGTAGAAGTGAAACCTTCAGAAAACTAAAGTAGAGAATAGTGGGGAGGTTACGAAGCACCGCACAAAAAGGAGACCGATAGGCTACGAACCACCGCATAAAAAGGAGACCAATTATACTATCTCATTCTCTCGCAGGCTAAATACTATAGATGTAATGTGTTTGTCTCTTTTCAGTGTCGCTTTTTTCGTTTCATCGAGTTTCAAGTCACAACGGTGGCAAAGAAGTTTTTACTGTATAACTAATATATTACTTACGACTTTATTTAAAATGGGGAAGGCAGTAATTAATTATATGAATGAGTTTAGGGAAACGGCGGTTTGATCGTAAGAGTTTTATTTAGTTATTTTATTGCTTTAAAATTATTAATACCTATAAAAGTATGAAATACTTGTTTTATGTGTTTTCAAAACAATTTGTTTTTAAGAGAGGCTGAAGTTTTCGGGTTTTGAAAATATGTATTTGTTTATAAACCTACGTGAAGAACGAATGCTCCAACGGTTCATTATTTGTTGTTTGTATGTATGGTATACTAGATTTTACCTGCGGCTTCGCTCGTGTGGTATTAGGGAAAAATTATAGAACAAAGAATTTCCCCAAGGGAATGAAATGTTTTACCGGGATGAAAAGTAGCCTATGTCAGTTCCCAGTACTCAAACTATCCGTATGCAAAAATCACGTCGGTCGGTCCCTCCATTGCAATCTTATAAAAGGACAAACAAAAAAAGGCACTTTTGCATTTATTTACAATATTACGTAGGATTATTCGACACATTCACGCTTTTGTGCTGTGACTAGTGCCGAATCCACAAACAACATTTCAAAGTCAACTATGTATACTTTTTGATACAAAATTTTACATTTCATAATTGGGACATACATATTTAATATGTCTTTTCATAATTGGCACATACATATTTAATATGTCTATTTACTATTACCAGCGAGAGATCGTACGTGACATCATTGCGCTAGTGTCTTACGTCTGCTTCGTTTTCAAACGAGATGTGTGAGAATGAAGAGGACGAACGTCGAAGACGTCCGTACGAGTTCTCGCTGGGACCAGTTTACGTACTAAAAAAAAATAATATTGGTAGGTTTATCCAAGATTTACCTTTACTTTTTATATTATTACCATTTATCGACAATGTAAAAACTTGTTCCTCTCTTTTGTTGTTCTGTATCATAATAAGGTTGTTATGTATTAAATACTAATTATTATTTTTTTTAAATTGTTAAGATTTTTATGCATAGCACAAAGGGTAACAATTATTATAAGCAATAATTATCAGCCTGAAACACTCATCCACATTGAAAAATCTTCCGAGAAAAGATACATGACGCCAATTATTCAATAATTATCATTCAGGCTGATAATTATTGCTTATAATAATAATAATAATAATATGGTCTCTGATTCAAAATTTGGTCTCTGATTCAAAATTTAGGCGTATTAGATTTGTCAAAGAATTTATATATAAAAATGCAGAAATCGGTAATTTTAAATACATGTAGGATTACAAAAGATTTTTTAAATATTTATATTGAGGGATCAGTAGGATTTATAGGTTCAATTAGGAATTCCACAGAGCCGAACCCTCTGATATGAAAATATCTGGAGTCGGTGAATTATTTTCCCATCTGGTCTCTGGTAGGTTGACATGTTGTTCTTGTATTGTTTTGTAATTATAATACATATAGTGCAATTGCATAACGTGGATTGACCAGATGATCATTTGGGAAGTGTGTGAAAGGGTTTAGTTTTTCCTGTGGGGAAAATTAAACCCGGACATTTAAATCTGGTGCATAATATAATAACAATAATATTTGGATGATTTATATAGCGCCGTTTTTGTGAAAAATCACCTCAAGGGCGCTGTATAATTGTAATAATATAACTGTAATAATTGTTACCCTTTGTGCTATGCATAAAAATCTTGTCTTAAACGTTAGTTTAACAATTAAAAAATAATAATAATTAATATTTGACAAGTTTAAGTATTTCCCCAATAAATGAAGACATAATTTGTCTCGACGCCACCTAGCGAGGGATTTAACACTAACAGTGTCTCTCTCGCAAAAAATAAAGTTGGTTGTTTTCAGGTGGAAAAAATATAATAAGCAGTAATTGTTGAATGAAACACTAGTATATATTAAATCATTTGGCGGGTATAAGATAAGCCGCCATAGCTCAATTGGGAGAGCAGCTGACCGGCAATCAGAAGGGCACGGGTTCAAGTCCCGTTGGCGTCATGTATCTTTTCTCGGAAGATTTTTCAATGTTGATGAGTGTTTCAGGCTGATAATTATTGCTTATAATAATTATTAAATACTTGTATATTACACATTATTTTATATAATGTTTTATGCTCATCGCAATTTGAAAACTGGTTTCTGTTTTTTTCTATGTCTTTTATATATTTTTATCTATATATGTATATAAAAATATCCTGTCACGGTGTTTGTGGTCGAACTCTTCCGAAACGGCTCGAACGATTTTTATGATTTTTTTTAAATGTATATTTGGTATGTATAAGGATTCACATACCTAGGCTCCCTGATAACAAACGACAATAATACCACAGAGGAGATCCAGAAGCGCATAGTGAACGCAAATCGCTGTTATTTCCGCCTACAAAACCAATTAAAATCCAGACTGCTGTCCAGAAACACCAAGATATTAGTGTACAGAACACTTATCAGACCCGTACTCATATACGCAGCTGAGACTTGGGTACTAACCAAGAGGAATGTGCGAGCACTGCATGTTTTTGAAAGGAAAATTTTGAGGCGTATCTTAGGACCGGTTCTAGAAAATGGATTTTGGCGCAGACGTTATAACAATGAGCTCTATACTTTGTTTAAGGAGCTAAACGTCGCAAAATTTATAAAACTGGGAAGACTTCGGTGGCTGGGTCATGTGGAGAGAATGACCGAGCATCAAGCACCAAAGTCCCTGCTGAACTCAAGACCAATAGGGCGAAGGAGCCTGGGAAGACCAAGACTAAGATGGAGCGACAACGTCCTCAAAGACATATCTAACTTGGAGCTTCTAAACTGGAGAGAGCTGGCACAAAACCGAGATGAGTGGAGGAAGATTCTTGAGGAGGCCAAGACCCACCAGTCAATAGTGATGATGATGAGAATAGGTCGTAAAGTATATTTCTTATCGCTAGGTGATAAGGGTGTCCCTATCCAGAATTTTTTTTCTGTTTCTTGTTGTTTTTTTTTTCGCACCACAAAATACCAATAACCCCAAATTTTCACCTTCCTACCCCCACCCTCTCATTTATGAAAAAATTTAACCGTCGTTCGTATTTTAAACAGAACGAAATTCATATTGATTTTCTTAATTTCATTTTCCTACTTTAGGATAAAAATATGACTTACTTTTTTTCAATAAATGAAACAATTTAACTTTGTTTGAACCACTTTTATATTTGAATAAATCCGACCGGTTTCAGAACGACCATTCCTTCTTCAGGGCAAATGTATACTGAACAAATTTAACCGTAGTTATAAAAGTGGTTCAAACAAAGTTAAATTTTTTCATTTATCTATAATGGATAACCACAAAGTTATAGCTACATTCAAAAGTATATATACTTTTTTTCACTTTACATTTAACTTTTAAGAGATCAACAATGAATATGTCTGTTACTTTAAATGCATTGAAATGAGAAAATGAATGGTTGATTTTTTTTTGTTTTTATCGGCGGTCATCTTCTACAGCGTTCCATTCCTCTTTCTGTCATAGATCCCATCCCCACACACTTACAATACATTCGTTATTTTTTAGTTAACAACCAAAATATTCACTAGAAATAATTTATATGGCAGAACAACGTTTACCGGGTCAGCTAGTATATTATATTATACACTTTTATGCACCTATACACCACGTGTTATGTTCAGTTTTTTGCTTCATGCAATAAATCATGTAAAATCCCATCAAGGCGTTAATACTTAAAAATAAATAAATAGCTCAGATTGCACAAAGATGGGTGAGCTTTTTACCCTGGTAGCAATTTCATCGAACCAACTCGTATGTCTTATATTATATTGCTGATATAATATTCAAAATTAATAAAAACTTCATTGTTGGTAAAGTTTACGTGTAATACTCGAGCAAGCAATATAAACGGAACAAATTGCGGAAAATGTGGGACTATAACCAGAAACGTGAGTTGGCAATAAATGGAGCCGTTACTTTGAAAGCTTTCGTGGAGTAATAACCGCGACTCTAATTATAATTAAATAGGTAGAACCATTCACAACCGGATCAGGTGGATGCTTATTTATTTATCAATGCCCTTTACGACAGCTGTACAGTCATTTTAGCCAAAGTTCATCAGACTAAACAATCAAAATCACCATATACAGACCTGGCGGTGCCCATTTTTTAAGTGAAAACTTCTTTAGCACCGTAGTGATTTGAAACTCGATGAAATGGAAGCGAGCGACACTAAAAAGAGACAAACACGTACATCATCTATAGGATTTAGCCTGCGAGAGAATGATAACAATAAAATATTTATTTATTTCACGGGTAGGTACTCGATTCCAATATAATACGATAAATCTAACGTCCCGCGCAAGTCGCCTTTGGTCTAGCGGTATAAAGCGCCTGAGGAATCTTAGCAATCCTTCGAAATTCAAAAAATCAACTTACATATTTTTGCAAAATCAATATCCAATCTTCAAACCACCTCAAAATGAACGGGAAACAGAACACACAAAAGAAAGGGACATCTTGCGAATCCGAAGAAAAAAACACAAACACTAATGAGATGATGATCAAATGTATAGGAAAATGTGTACTGGAATTCGACGACAAAATATGGAAAAAAATCTTCCTTCACATTGATAAAAAAAAAGTGCTTTGTTGTCACCCCACTCTTGTCTACTTTAGTTTTCTGAAGGGTTCACTTCTACCGCGTGTGAATTGCACACTCTGATTTTTTATAATTTATTGAATCGCACCCGCAACCTGTCAATCCAAACTCAATGCGTACACCATTACGCTTTTGGAAGCGTCGAAAATCAGCAGTCAGCATTATTGCTGTTTTAAAGCTTTCGAAGCAATACAATCAGTGGAGAAAAATAAAAGAGAGCTCGTAGGCCCACAAAATATTTAATAAAAAAAACCTGTTAGGTACGTGACATGTTATTTCTAGCGCAAAAGAGAGGCGTTTTTAAATGAAAATCGTTATTTACATAATAATATACGTCACAAGCTGTGAAAAGATTCATATTTGTGGGATAAACTGTCAAGATTGATAAAAATAACTGGTGTGGCGCAATTTTCCACAAAAATACAAAAAGATTTTTTAGGTCGGAATTTTTACACATGAAAGGTTGGTTTTTCAAAGTCCAAATCTGTAAAATGTAGGTACGAGTACATACTTTTAGGAAGGAAAGCGTTTTTGAAAATTTTTAATTGATAGTATTTTTGTTATATATTTTACAAGATACCTATATTTAATACCTATATTTATTGCCAAATTAATTTCACGACTCCGCACGACTTTATTTCACGACAATTAATTAATCATTATATATTGTGTACTACGCGTACTTGCCACTATTATATTATTTATTATATATCTTTGTAAAAGCCCACCAGGGCGTTAATAAATAACTAAAAAACAATTTCTTGTAATATTATATTACTTCCTAATTATTTATATAAATAATTACAGCCTTACCAAGAACGTTATGAATATTTTGTACAATTGTTAACAACCGGTGTGAAAACCTTACCTACTAATATAGAAACTGACAAAAAAAGTTCATGGAAAGATTGAAAGTGAAAAGTTAAAGGAAATTGAAATCGTTCATTGAAAGACATTGCTTTTTCAAAGTTTCTCATTTGCAAAGAGGGTTGTTTTACTGTTGAAAACACTTTTATTGTTATTCATAATAATTTCTCATCGAATTTCGGAATTTTTCCAGAGTATTTTAAAAGTCCTACATATTTATTAATTTTGAAGATGTCGTAAAAACAAATACCACTTTAGAAACTAGACAAAATTACCTTTCAATTTTTCTTTCTTATTACCAAATTAAATCTAAAATTTTACGGTCTTTATACAATATGTAACTAAAACACCGTTTAATTCTTGGCAAGTGATTTTTTTTATTAGTGTTTAAGATGAAGTTATACGTGAAATCCTATTTAGATACTATTTAGATTAATCTTTACGACGAATCGGCTTATAATATGAACATCAAAAAATATGCTACGGATAATTTGAAGCTTTTACTAGCTTTTCTATGTATTGGAATTACAATGAAATTATTATTAACGTAACAAAAAATATAAGCGTAAACCACAAAAAAAAGTTAAGACTTAACTATGAAGTAATACAAAATACAAATTTAAAAAAAAAACCCCTTTATGGCTAAGATTATTTTTAAGGTTTTAAATGTTTTAACTTTTTTTCGTTCTTATAAAATTATGCACAAAATAAATAAAAACCACTTTTTCGCTTACTTGCCTCGTGCAAATAAGACGCTCGATTTTAAATTTTGCAGACATGAGAATGAGAATCGAAATATTTCTAGCGCTTATATTCATCTTAAAGATATTATTATACGCGTGAGCATTAAATGTACATACTTGCCGGTTTTTCCCATGCAAATAACTCTTTTGCTATTAAAAAAAAAAATTGTTCAGGAAAGTCTGAAATCTTGATTTCGTAAATAAAGGCCACATCAAGACTGCAGGAGAGAGCATTTTATGTAAAGTAAGTAAGTGCATTCAATGGTTAACAACATCAATATCAATTAATTACGAATTATCTCTCAAAAGCTCTGCTGCAATCGATGTCGGTCTAATTGTTATCTGCGAGAGTGCAGTCCATTAAATAATTGGTCTAATTAAACTACCGATGTTTAACGTCGTAATTTGAAGCTAAATATTTTACGGAGTCGCTGTCGGGGATGTTAATTGGCGATTAACGTTTTATTCTATGTACGTCGCTCGCGTGCGACGTTGTACCGCTGAAAAGTGACAGCAAAAGTACGGCTAGATTGAAATTGTCAACGTCAGCTAATGGCATTAGTAGTTACCATCAATGTAGAATGTACAAAATGGACCTGCGCGGTATGGAACATGACAAGATCATGATATCAACCGCATATTACTCACATCAAAGTGATGTACACCAAAACCAGACCATCGTATGAAGCTTTTAAATTCGATCAAAAGAGACAAATAAAAGAAAATTAACCTACGAAAATCGAACTCCAATGCTTGTATTTTACAAAATTATAGAATATACATTTGAAAACAAATATGAGTATTTTGTTAAATAAAATAACAGACGTGAAGGGACGAAACCCAAACACATTTTTTTATAAAAAGTAATACTAAAAGCTTTTAAATTTCCACACTATCAACAAAAAATAAATTAATCAAAAAGTAGGTACGAAATTGACGTTTTCTGGTGAACATTATTAGTAATAAGTACGTGGATTAGGGTCACTCCAAACCCTATCCCCCTGTCTTTATACACTTGCATAAATTTAGAAATGTCAAGAGATTCAGTGGGCTCACCTATAGACAAATATATCGATGGCACCTACAAACATAATATTCATGCGAGGTGTTCAATAAGGTGAGATGTAGGTACCTATTCATTTTTTTAGCAATGTCATCGTATTCGAATTCGAAAAGGGTTGGAGCGCTGTTATTTTATTCGTGTCAGTTTTTTTTACCTGTCAACATCCCCATTTCATTCGATGCTAAATAAGAAACATTTTGAAAAAAACGCTTCGTATTTTATTTTGTAAATTCAATTCATAACCGTATTACTTTTCCACGTGAAATTTTTTATCGAATGTAATAAAGATTTTGCGTTTAATATAATGGCCTTTAACATTTTAGGTTCCACTGGAATATTTGGATGGTGGAATAATAATAGAAATATACTATAATAAGTCCTACATAATTCACACAGTGTGTAACACAGTGTAGACCTTGGTGTCTCTCTTGATAGCAAGCCTTATTTTTGGGAACATATAAATGTGATCAAGAGCGGATCCAAGATTTTTTTCTGGGCACAACGGGCGGACGGGCAAAAAATCAAAAATTACGAGTTCAAGTATGTATAGGAAGGTTTATGAAAGTGTGAAAACAATAGAAAAATTAAATGTTTAACAAAGACAGTTTTTGCTTCTAAGTATGTACTGTGATGGAATCTCCACAGTACACAAAAATACCGTCTGGGTGGGGCATGTGCACCCGTACCCCCCCCCCCCCCCCCCCCTCCCTAAATACGCCCTTGCATGTGATTGTTAATAAATCTCTCAAACTACTTGGTTTCATCACTAGAATCACTTCTAACTACAAAAACATAAATACCCTAAGTACTCTTTACTGCTCCTTGGTTCGCCCCCATCTTGAATATGCTTGTGTTATATGGTCTCCTTTTTATGCTGTCCATATTCGTCGTATTGAGTCCGTTCAACATCGGTTCCTAAAAGGGATTGCCAGGAGGCTAGGATTAGAACGAGGCAATTACTATTCAATGCTGAAATTGAATAAACTCTAAACCTTTCTCCTTTAGTAGACCGTCGGAAAATATCTGATCTCATTTGTTTCTTCAAAATTATTAACTGTTTAATCGATTATTATTACTACAACTACCTACATTACTACAACTCATCCCATTCAATATGCCTTCTCGTAGACTCAGAAATAAAGACATGCTCTTCCTCAATCAGCACTCGACTAATTATGGTTATAACTCACCACTGTCTAGAGTTGGAGAAGAGAGTTATGTGGAATGGTCAACTCACGTCAAGACCTTGATTTTTTTGGTATAAGCTTAAATGATTTCTGTCGCTCTTTAAACAATTGAAGATATTTTATATTTACTCTAATTTTTTAAAAGTCTTGACATGACTTGACACTTCTATATTCTTCTATTTTCTCTGTTTGTCTTTGCTTTCATGTACCATCCTTTATCCTTACAATGTTCATTTCCAAATTTCATGATACTTTGTTGTAAATTGGACGTAAGTCCGTTAATAAATAAATATTAAACGACAAGTGATAACGAAAAGACACTGGACAACCTGGCAGAGTACGATTGTTGTCTCTCTTTCATGCCATCTCTTTTATACAAGACGTTACATTTAATAATAATTTAGTAAGGAGAATTTTTCGTCTCACCTTAAATAATGCTTTTTAGGTACCAAAGTGAAAAGATAAAAGAAGTAAATTCTATTAAGAAGTCACAAAGAAATTCTCGGAAAAGGTAAAGAGGTAAAAAAGCAGGATTTTAACGAAGGGATTCGTAGAAACCTAAAAATAAATCTCCCTCTTGAAAAGTCAGTACAAAACGCTGAAAATACAGAGTTAAATTAACCTTTCAGGTAATAAATATTATTAAGCGAAAACAAAAACATCTTCTCAGAATAAATGTGGAAAATAAGACCAAAAATTATAATCCCGTAATTACATTACATATGCTTGTATGAATATATGGTGGAAGGATTTTTTTCACTTTTTTAATGGAATTGGCTTTTTCTGAAGTTGGTAGATAGGTCAATAACATTTACGGATAAAAAGTATGGTTTGCGATAACTACAACTAAACTACTTTCTTGGTAGGGCTGTAAGAACCTTGCTTCTAGACTAAGAAGATCCGGTATCAAAGGTTGCAGGTGTCTATGTGCTTCGTTACAGACCCCCAAAATTTATTCCAAAGAGAGCCATCACTCAGGATCGAAATTTTGCTTGAAATTGCTTTTACATAACAAAACTGGATGAAAGTTACATTCAAAATTCTTCCCTATTCTCCCTCTAATACAGTTTTTATGAGTGTGAAGGTGTTCCACTGGTTATGGGTATTCGTAGGAAAATTATAAAATATTTCTTACTTGCGTCACCCTGGTATTGTACATCAGGTACAGGTGATTGTTTTTGATACTCGTTTTATTCTGATTTGTGTGTTGTTTTATCGCAAGCATGACGATGTACACTTTTGTGGATCGCTTGAATTCCACGCAGCAATAAGAGCAGACATCAACTTACCTGCAAGAAAAGAAACATAATGTTAGAAATTCATGCTCCTTTCAATAGTAATTTATAAACAAATCGAAGATTGTTTTGTGCAATTGAGATATACATGGGAAGATACAGGTACAGGAGATATACATGAGATATTGAGAGAAGGGTAATGCAGGTAAATCCATTAATGGAGACCTGAATGCCGTTGGCGCTAATAAAAAAAAAACTGTCAAAAGAATCGAAGCTAGCAGTTCACAATGGAGTGCTGGTATAACCTACCCTGATGTATGGCAGTGAGGCATAGAACTGACAGAGGAAGGATGAAAGTAGACTGAATGCTGTTGAAATGAGATCCCTGAGGCGTACGTGTGGTAAAACCATGTGTGAGAAATGTGGAGATGAATGCAAGGCTGATTAAGAAAGGTACCATCAGATGGTTTGAACACATAGAGCGAATGAACGAAGAAAGTAGTGTAAAAATAATATATGCCGCAAATATTAACGGTAGAAGAAGTCGGTGACGCTCAAGAAAGACACGGCACGATCAAGTGAATCAGATACATGAGTCGGGCCATGTCAAGAGTCAGAATAATAGAAGAGTATGTATGAGACGATGTATGAATGTGAATGAGGCAAAGAGTGTGCCATGACTGAGTTATGGAAACTCAGTCATAGCACGTGGAAACGGCGTGATGGGTAGTTAGTTAGTTAGAGATATACATATATATAATGGGGTAAAGGTAGGTAATACGGTGATAAAATTTTTAAAGCTCTTCCTCCATTACCCAGTAGGCTTTTGATGTTTGCACATAGGTTCGTTAATTTAGTTGTTTCTCTCCCTATTCAGTACATATCGGGCACCAACGCAAATGCATCGTGTCTCGAAACGTCCGGCCGGAACTGACAAAAATGGATAGGCATTTTTCATCATTGGCATTCATGCTTTTGCTTGTATTTTGAAACTATAACATGTTTCATATTTACGTTCAACGGTATCGATTAAGCGCTCAAATTGCCTATAATTTAAACGACTATTATTACTATTTTGTCAACGAAAAGCTTACGAAAATGATATTGTTCCAGACACAAACGAACTAGTAAATAAAAAAAATTCAAAGATGGGGATGTAAACGCTGCAACTACGATGCTGCCATATTGATAATGGTTATAAGTAGACATGAGGGTTACCTGAAAAGAAAGCAACAGGCCGTGCTGTTATAGCAAATAAGGAGAATATCGAAGCCATTAACAAAAAATTAGACATAAATTTGGAAACATTATTATTATTATTATTTTTGACAAACATTCCCAGGTTACGAATAACCTGACGATATTTGAAAATCTCCTACACCATCACAGTAAGCGGAAAAATATTGCTTGTGTCGTGATGGAGGACTTGGCCAGCCGAGGAATCGAAAACGCGACGCCTGGGTGGGACCCAAACGCGATGCCAACTCAAACAGTGACCGGTGATAACGATTATTATATTACCTTGTTGTCGTTATATCACCATATTTCTTCCTGTTTTATGTATATTGTTTGTTTATAAATGTTAAGAAATATATGTTGATTTTCATTTCTTCGTTTAATTAAGACATCAAAGCAAGTGTAACTTAATATTCGTTAAACAAGTTGTAATAAAAAATATTGCTTTCTCAATATCACTACATATATTACATTCAGACGGAAAAGCTGTGAATATTTCAAAAGACGTAAAAACTAACCGTTCGGCGTTTGTTTGTGAGACAAAATCGTAGAGAAGCACCTACAACAAAGTTTTTTTTCTTCACAAAAAAGATAATAATAAATAAATGTTTTAAGATACACATTATCCGTTCCTTCTCATTACTTAAGAGAGAGACTAAAATAATGCATCACAACACAACAATGAGATTTAAATTAGCAAAAAGAAATTTCTATAGTAAAAAAAAAAGCTGTGCACATTTCACGACGTAAGAGCTAACCACCTGAAACATTCGTAGGCTAAACATCCTTACATTTTCTTTGTTCACAATAAAGAAAAGACACACTGTTATCCATTCGCTCTTCATTACTTGAGAGTGGTTAGAATAATGTATCACACCAAGGAATAAGAGCTTTAAATTACAGCACTTGAAGCAACCTACTGAGTCGTAAATCATTATTCCTATTTCTTGGCTACAATACGAGGTGAAATTTGCATCCGAGATGACAAACATCCCGCGGGGAGAAAATGCTCGCCCAGCAAACTTAATTAAACTTGAAAGTTATTCACGTAATTCTGTTTACAGTGTTGTGCAGCCCCACTTTAGTCTTGCCATGCGTAAAATAGACGACTTTATGTATGTGATTGCGCACTGCAATGCATTTTCATAACATTATTAAGGTAATACTTACGAGCCATTAAAACCAGGGGCCGAGAATTTAAATTTCGTCGAACGATGATCTTGCGATCGTACCTTTGCAACTGCACAGGGCGGTTCCGAGGAGAAAGATTAATCATTCTCCATACCAGCATTTTAACACAATAACTCAATATCGATTTTATTTCATTCAAAATTTGCGTTGATATACACCTACATTAAAAAATGCTCAAATTCGTGATGATAAAACTATTAAAATTATGTAGATATTTTTTGTAATTATTATTTTATCATAAGTATTATAAGTTTTCAATAATGTCTAAGCAAAATAATAATGTAATTTTATTTTAAATATATTAGTTTGCAAGACCGTAAATAAATAGACAATCTAAAGTATTTTCGTCACAAAACAACGGCGCGGATCTTTGAGATTTTATTTGAACAAAAATTAAAATTCTGAAAAGTAGTTTTCCCAAATAATTTATTGATTAATTTTACTGCATGATAAAATAACGTCAAATGTATGTTGTATAATACAAAATTTTATTTGAATATTTGACAAATCTGCCAACGACCGACGCGACGGTAAACCTTTTGTACTAAAAATAAACATATTTTCTCAAAATTTAAAACAAAACTTTACTAGATAGAAGAACAGTCATTCGAAATCAGTTTATAATTTTTTGTGGAAAAGAGCCAATACGTCTAAAATTTATTATTCCCCCTTAAAATATTTTAAAATCTACTCTTTCACAGATGGATTAAATTACGGATACAATATTGTATTGTATGCCTTTCTTGAAAGAATTGAGTTTGTTTATAGGCAAAACTATTTTTTCATATCCATATTGCGTAGGTACGGACGCAAACAATGAATTCATCTTAATATTTTAAAGCGTAACTTACAAAAAGTGTTTTTTTCCTAAAATAATGAAAATATCGCCATCTGTGAAAGAGCAGGTTTAGAATTCTTTTACGTATCACCTTAACAGCCCTCAACGGTAGTGGAGGAAGGAGGCCATAAAAGTAGCCCGAGGAAGTCATGGCACGATCAAGTGAATCAGATACTCGTGTCGGGCCGTGTAAAGAGTCAGAATAATAGAAGAGTACGTGAGAGACGATGTATGAACGTGAATGAGGCAAGGAGTGTGTGCCAAAACTGAGTTGTTTGGGGGTTCATCCTCTCTGCTTACCCCTGCGAGGAAACGGCGTGATGGTTAGTATTACGTAAGCACTACATGGGGGCGGGGGGTCTTTGTTTTGCTTATTTTTTATGACATGGGGGGTAGGGGAGTCTGGATGGTGATTACGTCAGCAGTATCAGTATATTTTTTTTACTTTTTCGGATTTTCTACAAAATTTAGTCGATTTTGGTTTGAACACATATGGCTACCCTACTTGTATATGCTTGAAAACGAAACGCATTTCCGGGGATTGCCGAAATAATGGATACGTTTACTCTCTTAGAACCGAGTATAAGAATTACCGCGCGCTATTTACTTGTCTAAATTTCTGCCGCCAATCTATTATTTCGTTTCGGTACGATTGACGATTTGACGTGTTGTAAGTTAATGTGAAAGAAGGCTTGAAATCCAAGAAGCTAAGTATGCAAATAAAAAGGAAAGTCTTCAATACATGTAGGTATACTTCCAGTCATCACCTATGGATGTGAAACTTGGGCACTCACCAAACGCCACAGAGAAGGGTTGGAACGCTGCCAGAGAGCCATGGAGAGAAGTTTGACAGGAATAAGGAAACAGGACAGAGTGAGATCTAGCATAATAAGGGAGAAAACTAAAGTTGCCGATATAGTTACCCTAATAGACCAACAAAAGTAGAGATGAACAGGTCACATGATCCGCGATTCACAAGAAAAATGGCGCGAAAATGTCACCGAATGGTAGGTATCCCAGAGATGGCAAGAGAAGTAGAGGACGTCAACAAATAAGATGGAAAGACGACCTAAAACTCACGGCTGGACATCATTGGAGAAGAGTAGCACGTGACGGGTCCCAGTGGAAAATGTTAAAGGAGGCCTATGCCAAGGGGCAAACCGAGCTTCGGGATATATTATAACAAACAAGAACATGTCCAGTATTCATACCTAAGATAAGTCCAGAATAAAAAGGCCTATTATCATATTATTTAAAGTTAATGTTTGTTTTACCATTGAACCACTTATGCCAAAGTAGAATGGTTTAAAATTTCTAGAGTTAGGTATAACTTCTGCTCATGAATCAATAAAGATACCAGAACACATTGAATGCACGCACCAATGTTTACGTAGGTATGGGAGGAGGGGGGGTAAGAGCTTTGCTTACTTTTGCTTAGGAGGGGGAGCGGGGAGGGGGTTAATAGTTGCAAAAAATTTGCATACGTAATATTTGAACGGCCCATTCCTTAGTTGTTTAGTTAGTAATTAATTAATTAATTCTCCACCCCCTACCATAATAAAACTTGTTCGAAACTGTCAAATTAGTATAATCTTTCCCTGACGAAGGAACGTTTGTTCCGAAACCGGTCGAATTTGCACATTATATAAGTGGTTTTTACAAAGTTGTATTGTTTCATTTTTCAGTAATTAATTCATTTGCATCTCCTCCTCTGTTATCGGTACTTACTCTAGCTGCTGACTAACAGAAAGAGAAAGAAATCACGCCCACGCTGTTTCCGACCTCTGACCGATAGCCTTGAATTATTCATACGGCGACATCATTGTTGGCCGCCAATGAAAGGAAAAAATACCTTATTCATTCATGCTCGAAATATTTATTGAAATACGAGACCTTTGTACTCTGAATTGTGGTAAATGTAGCCGAGTCTTTTCATTTGTGTATTTGCGATCGATTTTACCAACCAAACTGAGCGGCCGCTAACTTCAAATTTTAATGAAAACAATCTATTTTAATCGATTAACAAATACATACAAAGAAGAGTATACCTATTATTATTATTGAAGTGAAAACTTCTTTAGCACCGTTGTGATTTGAAACTCGATGAAACGAAAAATAGCGACACGAAAAAGAGACTAACACATACTTATATCGGATTTAGCCGGCGAGAGAATGAGATAGTATAATCAGTCTCCTCTTTGCGCGGTGCTTCCTAGCCCATTGGTCTCCTCTTTGTGCTCTTTGCGCGGTGCTTCGTAGTCTCCCCACTCTTGTCTACTTTAGTTTTCTGAAGTTTTCACTTCTACCGCGTGTGAATTGCACTTTAATTGCACTCTTTATTTTTCATTTTGCTGAATCGTTTCTATATAACCCAAAATTTTTATAAAATTTTAATAGTTTGAAGAAAATGAAAAATAATGTGCTCCCATTTAGATTTGGCCACAAACATAATTTTTTTATGCATGATATGATGTATGCATGTAAATGAAGCCAGGAGGGTGTGCCAATAATATCCTGTCTGGCGGTCTATCCTCTCTATCTTTACCCCTGCAGGGAAAAGGCATGAAGGTTAGTTAGTTGATCTAGTACTTAAAAATAATACCTACATATTATGTAACTGAATAATGTCAATATAGTGGCTTTTCGCTGTGTAATGATGATATTATGCTATACACCAGTGACCAGTGCAAATTATTTATCTTTCAGTATTTAAGTATTTGCGTGTATCACTGAATAAACAATACACCCTAGAATGTCTTCCATATTGATTTGAATGAAAACTAATGTTGTCACTGATTTAGTACATTTTGGTTCTAACCCATTGTCTCTCTTACACTTGCCTGAAATCGTATATAACCATCATATTTGATTTTCATAATGATGAAACATTTGTATTGGAAAGTTAAAGCCCGATTTGCCAGACTTCAAGCCAGAATCACGAAACAAGCACACATTGCATTTCTCGTGTTCTTCTCTATTTTATAATAATAATAATAATAATTGGATAAATTGTACAGCGCTGTTTTTGTGAAAAATCACCTCAAGGGCACTGTACAATTTGTTATGATTTCTTATGTTCTACCTAATTTTATTATTTACAAACCGAAACAGAAAACATTCTTACCTGGCAGTTCACTTCCGAAAATACTTTGTTAGAAAGTTTATGCTTGGAGAAGACACGACGTTGCACGCGGGGGACACTTATTTTTTTTATTTAAATTTAAGCGGAGACGGTTTTCATATATGTAGTTCCCGTGAGCACTTAGACCATAGACCCATTGTGCTATCTCCCATTTTACCTCATTCATTGGTAATGAAGCTATATCTTCTGGTTCGACAATGCGTCTTCCCAGGTCTCATTTCCCCTCTCCACTCCTCCTTGGTTCCCTGAAGGCCCCACAACGGAAGAGGGCTTCATCTCTCCTCTCCACTCCTTAGTTCCCCGAAGGCTCCAAGACGGAGAGTCCACCTCCCCTTGGTTCCCTAAAGGCCCCACAAGGGAAGAGTTCACTCCACCTCGGTTCCCCAAAGGCCCCAGGAGGGAAGAGGACTTCATCTCTCCTCTTCACTCCTCATTGGTTCCCTAAAGGCCCACAGAGGAAGAGTTCACAGAGATGGCCTTATTCTCCTCTTCACTCCTACAAGATTCCCCGAAGGCCCCACTTGGGAAGAGGACATCATCTCTCCACTTCACTCCTCCTTGGTTCCACAAAGGTCCAGCGCTGGAGGAGTGCCCTTCTCCTTGGTTCTTTGAAGGCCCCACAAGGGAAGAGTTCATAGAGGTGGCCTCAGCTCACCTCTCCACGGTTTCCCCTCTTGGTTCCTCCTACTGGCCCCAGGAAGGAAATCCACAGAGGTGGCCTCAGCAGCACTCCTAGGTTCCCAAAAGGCCCCTAGTTTGCGAATGGTACAATTTTTTGTCCCACGAGTTACCAGGGAAATAGAAGGTCCACTCCAGCAGAGCCCCGAGTGCTGGAGTAAATACACCTAGATGCGACCTTGTTTCTCGGAGGCACCGTTCGTGACACTGTTCCCCGGGACATTCAGCCTGAGCACGGTAGCTCACACCTTGGCTTGGGATGGCTATTGCAGGTTTGTGTTTCCACTCCCTGAGCGATGGGTTCGCCACACTCCCTACGCTAAGGGGGACACTTAAGTATTTAAAACACTGGACATTGCATGTAATGATGCATTTTTTCCCCCAATGACATGTACAGGCTTGAGGCTTGATCAGACGACCTTGACTATCCTTTGTCCTGCCTCTGACTACCCAACGCTGAATTTTCTTTTAGTCTTGGGGTATTTTACCCCAAATATTCAGTTAACATTCTTTGAGGCTTCACTGAGTGGTTGGCTAAGGGACACGGAAGCTAAGTGTAGTTTATGATCAGACCGAAAGCCATTCACATTTTTTGTTGGTACTTGCCAATTGATTTGAGATTTATTGTATTACTTATGTTCTCTATTTTATGCAGGTGCTTGCGGGTTTTTACAGATGCAATGCCGCCTCATGGAGCCTCATGAATGAGTTTTTCTTTTGCCCTGTTTAATTTATCTTTGTCTTACTAACCTATTTTTTGCATTTTGTTTTTCCTGTTAAGCACTTGCATACTGCTTACTAACAACGTATGCATGGACACTGGAGGTCTAGATTCGTTCAAAATAAATAAATGTAGCTTCGTTTAACAAAAAAAATTAGAATCTTGCGAGAGCCTTGAAGGAGTAACCATCAGTTACTTATACCAAGGCGGGTAAGAGGTGGATTACCTCCACTGGACATTGCATGATTTTAACATTTGCTAACCCCCATTACTGTTAATATTACATTTATAAGAAAATTAGTGGAAAAAAGTTAATATTTATATTGAAAGTCTGGAGAATATAGGACTCTTTCGGACTCTAGAATTTTTACGAAATAACCTAAAAATTTGCAAGTTCTTATTTGCTAACAATTTTCCCCAATCGGTTATTTACAATTTCACGGTATTCAGGCACATGTTGTATGTAGTGTGTATGTGGTAGTTCACTTTACTTTTTAATTAAGTCATAACATAAATAAAATAAACATAACGTGAAAACCGCACAAGGAAAATCGCGTGCGGCGCCGACATTCCTACCAATCAGTTTACTGACCAAAACAATAAAACAATCCGCGGATACAATAGGATTACAGCTGAATCAATGGCCCTTTAAAAACGTACATTTCATCAGGAAAAACGCTACGTTTAAACATCATTTAAGCTTCAAAGCTTTTATTGGGTTCTAAACACAAACACCCATTGGGATGGGATAAGCTAGAAGTACGTAGGATCAAATAGGGATGGACGTAGTCGAAACATCTGGCCTAATAATGGACATTGCAAACGGGGTCTTCTCCGACCGTGAACATGAACATTTTTGTACATATTTGCTTGAACATTACTACAAAAAATAATCACGAGAGTACTGCGATGTAATGGCCGTGAATATACAAACACGCTCACACTACTTTCACTGATGTTAATCGTTTAAAAGTTATTTAAGAATCGAAATACTACAATTGAATTAATCGATAATTACGAAATGGATATCTCGATTATGACCATAATTAATTGTTAGTGTCTTAATGTTGACAGTTACAAATAAGAAGTAATGATAAATGACGCGTTGAAACAGGCTTACGTATCGAACCGAACACTTTTTCAATGTATTTAATAAAGAAAGTAGTGATACAAAATAACATGTCAATAATATAGACAAGTATGCATATAATTCGATAATATAAATTATAGTTCTCCGCATTTTAAGTCACATTGAAGAACCAGTAAGCAATGAATTCAAGAAGCAAACTGTATCATCATCTCTGCGAAACTAAGAATTGAAACGCAAAATACCCTAAGATAGGCCATTCTTTTAGAAGTCAATTCGTTTTTCGTAAGCACGAGTACGTGGAACATAAACAGCGGGTTTAAGTTATAAGTTATAACAAGATAAAGTTAGCCACATTATTTAACCCAGGCTAATACAATAGATTTAAAAAACAAAACTCTTGCTTAACGTTAATTTAACGGGAAAGGGAACGGGATGAATGAGAAAGGACAAGAAGGGAGAAACAATTTCTTTATTAGTGGCAATGCAACGCACTCCGGGAACTCGCTAGCCTATTTTAAACATTAGACCTCTCTATTTTAATCATCCTAAATTTTAACATTTGGGAGGCGGGTATGGGTTCCGTCGCCCCGGAAACCATTTATTCCACTGCCATAGGTCACCCCAAGTGGTTCGCTACGTTTGGTGACTTAACAGGGGTGCCCGGGTTCATGGGTGAGGTTTATCCGGATCTTGGCGGCGGATGTGTCTGCCCATAGCCTTTTTTCTCCCCAGAACTTCATCTCCTTTCTTTCCTAAAAAAAAAACCCTCGACAAAGCATCCCCAAAGATGGACATAGGCTCTGAAGGGAAATATTTTCCTCAGGGCCTCCTAAGGAAACGTAAAAAAAAAATTGCGTTAGAGTAAAAAATAAATTCACTTCACTGAAAATAATAATACAACCGAAAACAGCTTGGTTCTGGAAAATAAAAGAAAATTTACGCCTCCCCACAGACAAATAGGCTAGTTTATTCCAGATTTTGGCGAATAACTAGTTGTATGGAAAAAAACGATATGGGACCAACGCGAACATTTCCGTTCCCATGACAGTTTGTTCGCCGCTGGCGTATACGCTCCAGTTATATGCGAAATCAAAAACTATTATTTTTAAAACTTTTTTCATTATTGTGCACAAAGAAATACAATGTACAATAGGGTGGGTCACGAGTCACGACTGCATGGGAAAAATCTTGTTTTGATTTGTCTAATAGTGATAAAAGGTGTAAAATGGAGATATAAAATCACGTAATTTTTTTAATAATATTTGGATATCGTCTTCCTCCGGATTGACTTTGAAATTTCACATAATAGAGAAAAACCCACCCTTATTAAATCTTTAAAAAATGTTAGATAAACCATTAAAAATGAACTATTTTTAATAAAACACGAAATAGAGCGAATATTTTGATTTATTTGTTAAAAAAATATATGAATATAATTCAAATAATAATAATACTTGGATGATTTATATAGCGCCGTTTTTGTGAAAAATCACCTCAAGGGCGCTGTACAAACGTATAATACATTTCTAAAATCTAAAAAAACTACAAGCTAGACAAACAATTAAAAACAACTTATGGCTAAAAATTGCATACACCGGTTCATTGATCACCGATACGAAAATATATGTACAATATTTTGACTAATGAACGCGATGCTGCCTAAAAATTAATGAAAACAGGACCATACTTACCTGGGAGGTCGCTTGAAATTAACACTGTATATTGTCCATTTAAAGACATTTAGATAGATAGATATTTATCTCAAGGCAGTGTATTCAAATACCGGCCAAATCCTACTCTAAAATTTCGGCATTATTTTGCGAGACTCAATCTTGCGATTTTTTGTAAATGATTTCATAAAAATATACTATATTTGCTATGGAAGATTACAAAAAATATGGTTTAAAGGATTCATAATTACTTTTATATACACTAAAAATAACCCCTTATAATGAAAAATTTAAAAACTTTTAAGTAAATCCGGAGGAAGAAGATCGTATTAGAAATTTGAAAAATTTTAAACACGTCATTTTGAACCCATTTGGCACCCTTTTATCGCTCTTAGAATTTAAAAATAACATCTTTTTTTAAATCACCTACCTTAATATACAATGAGACTTCATTTAAAATGTGATTACCTAACAATTTAGCGAAGGACAAAGAAGTCAGATAGAAATGAGTAAATATGCTCGTAATCACTAATAATACACGATGACCTTTTGTACCAAGCATGAAGTGACATCAACAGGTATGCCCGAGACAGTACACCAAGACCCAATACCTCATCGATGACATGAATAGTAATGGATATATACACCTAAATTATTTTATGCTTACTAAATATTTTGTTCTTTAAACAAAAAAGTTATAAATATCAAAAATTAAAACAACACTAGGTGTACATAACTACGAAATCATAATAAGAAAACACGCTAAAAAATCTAACCGTAAAAAACCAAGATATATTTTTTTAATATAAAAAGCGTATTTTTAAATATTTTTTAAAACGTAAAAAAAATGGTTTGACAAAATGTTGAACTTTCCTACTCAGTGGACGGAATCAGACGCGTTACCAACCGGCCAAATAGAGAGTTGGTAAGATCGACATTTTTCTTATATTAAGTGCTTTAATTTCTTAAAATTTCGGAAAAATGCGTATACGTTCGCATGAGTGCGTGATTGCCACAAAAAATAATAGAATACACTGTCATCGACAACGAATCTACTTCTGGAGTTTCAGGTAGATCAGATGCCAGGAAGTGGGTTGAGGTTTCCACTTCCAAGATTCCGCTTCATTCATACATTCATTCAATGAAGAAAACAAAAGTGAAATTCAAATAGATGGATTCGAAAAAAATATTTTTGTAAAATATTTAAAAATATCTTAATATATAAAACAAAGTCGGGTTAGTTCTATTTATAACTCGAGATCGGCTGGACCGATTTTCATGATCTTTGATTAGTTGGATTTGTCTCCGCCCCGGATAACAGAATAACTATTATCTCATATTTTGAAAGAAATGCAGCAATATTGTGATAGGTATAATATTTAACTGTGCGTGAATTCCAAAAATTCAAAAACGTCAAATGTCAACGGGCTGATTGTTTTGCTTTTGTTCTTAATCATATAATGCTGCCCCTCTTTCTTACACACTAAATTTCAATAGTCGAAAATGAGACAAACGGTGAACGTAAGTCTCTGCACCCCTCCAAAGGAAAAATACAATAATAATAAATCTCTGAAATGAAAAGCATTTTTTTACGTAAGCTCCATTCAGGACCCATGACATCGGGGATGCTGTGTGGAGGGTCTTTTTAAGGAAGGGTAGGATAGGAAGTTATGGGAAGGAAAAAGGCATGAGGGGTGGGTAGGCATCTGGAGGTCAGTGTATCCGGTAGTGAATCCACTCCTCCAACTGCGGTGCAAGGTCATTGCCTTGACCGGAATCGACCTTTTACCTTGACCTTTCCAGCCGGACTCTTTTGACCCATTGGTCGAGAGAATCCGGCTGGAAAGGTCAAAAAGCCTCCCTCAACCAGTTTCTCTCGATCCGGCCCGCCACACAGCAAGTGGGCAGACGCATCCGCCGCCAAGACCCGCACAAAGTCACCCCATGAACCCGGGCACCCCTACTAAATCACCAAACGTAACGAACCACTTGGGGTGACCTGTGGCAGAGGTGTTGGTTATCCAATAAATCGTTCCCGGGGCGGTGGCACCCGTACCCGCTTCCTTTCGTGTAAGTGGAAAAGAAAGAAAATCACAAAAATATAAATCCGTACGCAACGCCATCTCTGATACTGACAAAAACAAAACACGGACAGTTGGGCATCGATAATTACTTCATTGAAAAACTTAATTTAATTCAACAGTTATTGATTCTGAGGCGGTACGAAGTTCGTCGGATCAGCTAGTTTAAATATAAATTAGACAGAATTTTGAATTAAGGACATTAGCATTATGGCAACTATGAAAAACTGAGCTTCTAAATAAATTTAAAAAAACGTTTACTTACCTAATACGCAAAAACGAATATAATTATTATTTTTTTTTTTTACTTAATTTCAAATGAAAAAACGCATAATATCACTGTTAAGTAAGGGAACCTACATGAACCTACTACACAAATCTTGTCTTATAAACATTACTGAACGAATTTATAATGAACTTATAATATTACCCAGTCTAATACAGTCCTTAAACTCAATTATTATGTAAATATTCCAACACAGATGTTCCGCAGCCTCCCGGCAAACAGTCCGCTGTACTAATACACATAATTCTCCATACCTCTCCCGGGGGGTTCGAGAGAGATAAAGCCGGAGATCGTGGAGAAACTCTTATTCTTATAAACAAGATCTGTACCAATAGAAGCAAAGTAGCCTGCTTCTAGCTTCTATGTAGGTTAGTAATACAAGAAATAATAGAGCTTTAAGAAACAAACAATGTAACGTTGTGCACAAAGCTCTTCGTCATCTGTAGAGCTTACTACTTGGGGCGTTTCTCTGAGAGAATATTACAATCTTATAAATTTTACAGGCAAGTCAATTTACAGAATTGTACAATACGGTAAGTTATCTCAAGAAAATCTCTAAAGATAATTATCATCGTTCGTATTTGTATCTACAAAAGCTTTTGTTTCACAGACTGCACTGTGGTCTGTGAATAAAATGAAAATATCACCAGTAGCGACAAACGCACAAAAACTGCTAGTTTAAAGTATATGTATAACATAAAGGGTGGTGAGTCCAAATACAATTTTTTTTACACTTGCAATTTAACTTACTCACCGGTTCAGCGTTGGTATAGCAAAGCCGACCTTAAGCACGGATTAAGACCGTTTTAATCATGATTAAAGTGACCCTTGCTTGTTGGTTAAAATATAACTATTATTTACCCTTTTAACGCTTGACGTTGAGATGCAAATTCAACAAATCTTTATTGTTCAATTATAATTTTTGATATCCTATTGGATAAAGAAGGAGGTAGCGCAACACGGCATTACTAATAACCCCGAAAACAAATAACGAAAATTTGAGAAAAGATGTTTATTTTTAGTACAATAAACTTTTACCGTAGGTAGTTGGCAGATTTGTAAAAATTTTTAAACAAAATTTTATAGTATACAACAAATTTTTCAAATTTTATAATCATGCAGTGAAAAAATCAATACATTATTTGGGAAAGCTACTTTTCAGAATTTAAATTTTAGTTCAAATAAAATCATAAAAAAAGATCCGCGCCCTTTTTTGTGACGAAAATACTTCAGTTTGTCTTTTTATTTACGGTCTGACACACTAATACAGTTTAAAAAAGTACATTCTTATTTTGCTTAGACATTATTGAAAAATTATAAATATTTATGATCAAAAAATAATTACAAAAAGTACATAATTTTAATAGTGAGCATTGAGAGTTTGAGCATTTTTGAATAATAATAATAAAAAAATGTAGCCCAACATACTATGTAGGATATATTGAAACATAAAATACAACTACAAATTAGTCATGACTCATGACTATAATTTAGATTGAATGATCTAAGATTTATGCGATAATCGCTATAGATACAATGGTACAGTCCAATAGCAGTGATTTTATTAAATACTAACTGAACGGAAAACGTTGTTCTGCCAAGTGAAATATTGGTTCTTAAATTGAAAAATAACGAATGTATTGTAAGTGTGTGGGGATGGGATCTATGACAGAAAGAGAAATGGAGCGCTGTAGACGATGACCGCCGATAAAAAAAACATCAACTAAAATAGGAAAATGAAGTAAAGAAAATCAATATGAATTTCGAAGAGCAATTGAGTGTACGATATTTTTCGTCAGTCCGTCTTTAGCCAACACAAATAAGCTCGATGGTAAGCCCACGAGAGAACATGATGCCGAATGAAATATCAAAATGACGCGAAGCTTCTCGTGAATGTCTTGCGCATGTGTGGATGAAAGTTCGATGAGGCGAACGCAGCGCCATCTGTCATTCATAAACATAAATAATTTCGATCTGGTTGAAATACAAAAGACGGTTAAATTTGTTCATACAAAAATACTAAAATCGCGATAAAAAAAATGGGAGGGTTAAAATTTGGAGTTATAGGTATTTTTGATAGCAAATTAAAAAAAAATGTTTTTTTCTGGTTAGGGACACCCTTATCACCTAGCAGTATAAAATATACTTTAAAACCTATTCTCATACCTGCCAAATATACATAAAAAATTCATAAAAATCGGTCTAGCCGTTTTGGAGGAGTGCGACCACAAACACCGTGACACGAGATTTTTATATATAAGAAGATTATTTAAAAACAACAATGCATCGATTTCCACCCAAGGTCGGCGACCACCTAATAAATTATTACATGACCTTGCAACAAGCAATACACATTGCAATAATTCGAAACCGAACGGAAAACGTAAGCGATTATACTTCATTTCCTGTTTCTCTGGTCCAGTTTTTTTTTCTCATAAGAAGTTGAAGACATTAAATACTGATGTAATATTTGTACATGTGTTTTACTGAGTCATATAAGTACTAGACTTTACTTTGACGTAGTACGTATGGTGTTAAGGGGTGTACTTTGAAATTGGGATATTTCATTAAAAAAAAATTCTTCCACATGTCATCACTGGTCACTCAGCCGAATAACCGCCCAAACCCTAACCCGCCCCCTAATTGTTCAAAATTTAGTGATTATTTATGATTTAAATTGAAAAACTTATATCACCGGATTCCAAAATTTAATTTACATTTTTTACTCCAGATAATGTCAGGAATCACTGGTTAAAGTAAGTCAAGTAGTCAGTGGCGTATAGAATTTTAGAAATAGGCTATTTTAGTCAATAAAAAGACCGTTCGGGCATAAAATTCTCCGCGTTTCGGGTCATTCCACGGGGAGCCATAGAGCTACGAAAATAAAATATAAATAACTCCGAATTCTATATTTTTGCGACAATATTCTTCGTAATTTTTTACCGGTCGGGTGTAGTGTCACCCCTCCCCTCCCCCCCCAAGCTACGCTACTGCAAGTATGTATGGTATATCTACCTTATAATACATGCACTACAAGTTTAATATTGTATTGTATCTTATAATAATAATAATTTTACAATTTATAGAGCGCCGTTTTTATGAAAAATCACCTCAAGGGCGCTTTACAATTTATTTAAATTATAATTTATGATTATAATTATAATTTATCTTAATTAAATTCTGGCAAAAACTATTAGAATTATTATTGAATAAATTGATCGGAATCAAAGTCGTTACGCAGGTTTTAATTAATTGATTATTGTTGTCGGTGACTAATGATGTTTATTATTTTTTAAACCGGTTGTTAGTTATGCTTGTTAAAAGTGCAGATAACTACGTCATGGGAAGTACGAGTATTTATTGACCATTGATATAGAAGAAATATGACGACCTTCATGATTCATGGCAGAATTGTAATATCTTTGGCTCTAAAACCAGAGGTCGCGGGTTTAAAATACTGCGAGTGCAAACAATATGTATATATATTAAAAAAAAATGTTCTTCACACATTTTTTATAAATAAAATATGGTGACTTTTACACCAAATTCCAGAGTGGAAGATAGGTACCTACTCTTTATGAAAGAACACAATAATTCACAAGTACGACGCTAGAAATGGATTTAGATATGTTGATATTCACCTAATTGGGGATGCTGTACTAGCCCCTGACTCACATAGCGCCAGGAAGCAGCTGGACCAGGAAAAGTTACGGAATTAACAACGACATGCTCTTATATATTTGCGATGCAGGCACAAAATGCCATTTCCTTAACCCGTCTGCTTGTTTTGGAATAAATACATCCCAAAACACGTAATCGCGTTATACTTTTATAAGACCAAAAACGTCCCGAGCGACCTTACATTTTAAAAGCTGTATATCTCTCTTCCTCTCATGCAATTATATGTATTTTTTTGTTTTAATCAGAAAGAAAATGAAATAATGCTTCTTGAAATATGAAAGCTATCTTGCATAGATATTTTACAATCTCGATCCAAAGTGACAGTTTCAGCATTTACTCACGAAACTGAGGCTTCTGGATTGTGAGCTGCGAATATATTGAACCAAGCAGACGGGTTAATGGGAAAACCATTAACTTTAACCTTCATAACACAGTATAATTTAAAAAATATGACTTGCGAAATGTTCTACAAAACTATTATTATCAGAAGTGATGTTTTTACTTTGATTTGTAATAAAAATAATTTGGTTTATTTCATTTTTTATATCAATCTTCACTTAATTGTAGAAATTCTGGACTGTTTACGATTCCCCCCGCATTCCGGACAAATACCTATATTTCCGGACATGTCCGGAAAGTTCCGGACGTATGGCATCCCTAGCCCCGACAGATACGACGAAAATGTTGCTTGAAATGACTTTAGCCATGTTTGATGGTCGATTCTGATTAGCCAGGTACTTCTCGGTTCCACGCCAACTCAGAATCAAGTCATCTCAACACCTCTTTGTAAAGTAATTAAAAGCTATGAAAAAAATCATTTTAAAATAGCCCATAACCCTAACCTAACGCAACTTATGTAACCCATTTTTTATGTATTTTTTTAATCACTTTTAATGACTTTTCAAAGGAGGTTCTAGGTTGTCCGGCCACTGTACTTCCCAGCCTTCCACTTCGTCACTCCCTTCAGCCTCACACAACATACTCCAATTGAGGATGTCGTAGTTTGACTGGCTCCGGACAGTTGGGACTCTTGAGCGGTATTCACATTAAATTTTAAAAAAAAACGCAATCACAAAAATCTGCGTTGAAGAATCTATCTTATCTTTCGACAGATATATTTTTTATTTGATTTGATACCGAATAATAACGTGCTTATATTTCTACACTTTTCATAGCTGAGTAAATAACTTGCGTGTTTCGATTGGCTGTAAACATTTCGAAGTTTGGTCTTTTCTATTTTAGTGATGTCAGACATTTTTTTTATTTCAATGCCTGCGTTATTTTTATGTAAGGAAAACAGTTTATTATTTACCTGTGAGTGATGTTAAATTACAATGAAGAAACGCACCGTTTCCGGTGTATTCAAGGAAATATCGAACAAACAAACCGATAAAGGATTTCCTTAGTTTTAAGTAGGTACCTACCTCTATTATATCTAAGAAATATTTCATCAACATACCAATTCAGTATTGAATCCCATTGAACCAACATAAATACTCTTGAATAAAAGCGAGGGGTTAGAGGTTAGGTTGTTTAAATAAAATGTGTTTTAAATTAATTGAAAGATTAGGATTTCATATTATTATGAAGATAAAGGGGTTACTAAGGTGAATGCTTAATTATTAATTTGCGCGGACTTTTTCGTACAAGTCTTAATTACGGATTTGAGGCCAAAATACTCAACCAAATTGAATGATATTTTTTTAAATCAAAAGGTATAGAAACTATCTAGTAAGTAGGTACTGCTCAGAAGTATTTTTGTTTTAAATTATAAAATATAGGCCAATAAAAAAAAAAACATGATTTTAGAAGCAACGTTTCAAAAAATTATTTTGTCATATTATATTATTCTAATATGTTAAAGTAAAATATTACAATACGAAATAGCATGTTTCAGAAACGACGTTTGGACGTAGGGTACCCATTCTAAATATCAAATGTATTAGACGAAAGTATTTTAGACCAAAATCAAAGAAAAAAAATAATGCCGATGATTTTTATTTATTTTATTTAGTCAAGTGGGCCGCAAATCGTGGCTATCTATACCCTGTGTATATAAATAACATACTGTAGTCTGTGGCACCACACGGTGACATTAAGGCGAAGCTTAGTGCTAAATCACTATCTTAGATGAATCTTTACTATGAATCGGTTTACATTATAAAAACAAAAACAAAAAATGCGTTTGGATAAATTGAAGTTTTTCGAAATGTTTGAACGCATATAAGAAACAACTTTTTAAGGGCCGGTTTTATAAACGAAGTACCAAATTTCAGTTACGTAACGAACCCTTTTTCGTTAACGCACCGCTATCCGTTCGTTATCGTATTTTACGTATTATAAAAAAATGTGCATTACTAGCGGTCATCGGTTACATTTAGTCCGAAAGTTTTTTACTTACTTGGGTCACTCTCCGCATAACAATGCACTATTTGCATTATTATACGGATGCGTCGACTTGGAGATTCCTGTAAAATCGTCAGCTGCTTGCAGCATTGCTCCCAGAGCTTAGAACCGTAATGTTAATAATAACTTATTTATTGTTATTAAGTTTCATTTGTCGAACCCCATTTTAATTTTTATTTCTTATATTTTTATTCAATTTATAAATAATATTATTATTCAATTAAAAAAATAGTTTATTTACAAGTTCTTCTACGTAATTATTAATTATGACCGGTCAGTGGTTGAGTGGGCATCACGCTTGGGTCTCACCCAGGCGTTCTGTGTTCGATTCCTCGGCTGGCTAAGTCCCCCATCACAACACAAGCAATATTTTCGGCTTTCTGTGGTGGTAGTAGGAGATTTTCAAACGTTGTTGGGTTATTCGTAACCCGGGAATGTTTGTCTTTCTTTTAAAAAAAAAAATAAAAAAATTAGTACTGCGCGTGACAGCTATTTCATCTTATGAAGGCATTATCAAACCAGGCGAAACAGCTGTCACGCGTAATAATAATTACATAGCAAAACTTGTTCATAAATACTCTGTTTTATAAGCTGAATAATAATATTATTGAATATATAAAAGAAATAAATCTGGCCTGGCGTTACAGACTGATTTCGATAATAAATAAATAACCGAGCGCCGAGAACAACTTCCTACTTAAAAATGTCAAAAAACGTCAGCAAACGGATCGTTATCCATTTAACTGGCCAAAATCGGTTCGTAAAGCATTAACCGCCACATAACCGACCGGTAGCCTTGCGAATGTTTAACGGTAAAATCAAGCGGTAGACCAAATATTAGTTAAAAATGGTATCAAGCGTGACGAACGGATGGTTATAAGACCGGTCCTAAAAATACGATTTTATGGCTAAAATCATCTGTGACAGTTTCCATTGATTAACATTTTTCTTTCTTGAAATGGTGACCTTAGACTCCATTTTCCAAGCGATTTTTATGCCTATCACCCATAATATAATTCATGGCGATATAAGGCACACTAAGAAAACATACAAGAATATCGGTTCGTGGCTTCCTCTTAACTCGTTAAACTATTTTTTAAAACCAATGTCGAAACCATAGACAGTTTTATCAAGACAAGAAGAAGTAAACAGTGAGTTATTTGATTTGACATCTGGTTATGGATCTGTCGGAAAAATAAAACGCTGAAAAATGGATCTTCAGAATGAGTTTCGTCGACGTGAAATTTTCAGACTGGTTTTATTTTATACCTTACTAGTTGTTTAGGCCGATATCGTCCTCTTGGAATTCAAATTGGCAAACTTTAATATTCTTTTTGCCAGACTTCCCGCTGCAAACTACCTCTCTCTACCTATGTATGTAGTACCTAATACCCGCAGGTGACTGGCCGCCAAACGGCAGACAGGAGGAAATTGAATCAAACTTCGTCGGGAAGTACCTTCTGTCAGTTTATAATTCCAGTTGGAGAGAGAAAACAGGATAAAAGTTTTCCGGTGCAAAGAGACCAAAAACATTTATAAATGAATAAAATAAAATTATTATGTACCTACATATATGGAAAACACGCAGTATCGCCCGTGTGGTGGCGAAACCAACATTCAAAGAAAAAGATATTGCAATGCTTTTGTGTTTAATTCGTAAAACTCCTTTTATTTTATTTTTAAATTTAATGTAAATCAAATTTTAAAATGTTTTTATTAAGTTCTGCAAGTACTTAATTTTTTCTTATTATTGTGACAGTTGTTTCGGCATTCAAGGCCATTTTCAAACGGTCTCGTAAGCTAGTCAACAGCTGTCCCAATAATAAAGAAAACATAAATACTTGCAGAACTTAAAAATAACATTATTAAATTTGATTTACATAAAGTCATGTTTAGTAACAAATAATATGAATAATAGCCGGTTGCTTTCCTACATTGCTCATCCTTGTCCATTCCCTCTCCTACTTGCCGCAGTCTCATTTAATTCCCCAATTAAGAAGCACTTCCTTACAGTGGTTTTGTAAACAAAAAATACTTTTTTAAATCGAACAGTATTAATACCATAGCGTCTGCGTGGTTGAATTTCAGAACCCAGCTACGAGTGAATGTCGGACGCCACCCCATACGCGCCGCGGCAGAAATAACATCTGTGTACGTGGAATTTCACAAAAAGCTACTGTTATAATTCGGTTTTCTAATTCAAGAATTCGAGACAAGATGTCGCTACTTCCGTCAGCAGGTGGGACGGGGACGACTCCCTCCTAGGTATAACTACTACGAATTTTTGAATATGTGGTATCTCTCTGGATATGAAAAGATTGACGGGAATACATGTTGTATCACGTGGCCATATATTACATATGACTTCATTACTCTGTCTCGGTTACTTTGTCCCGGTGATTAGCTACAGTGGATCCGAGGAACGGGCTGTTTTTGGAATCAGTTCGTATTGGATCTATAAAATGGTCATCAACACTAACTGGGCGAAGCCGAATCAAAAAAAATGTTTTGGCTGCATCCGGGTGGATCAGCTCCCCACTGAATGAGCGATGGATGCAAATGATGAGGCGACCTCCCTGATGGACGATAAAAAAAACCAATATTTCTTTTTTAAATTTTAATTTCTGTTTAAATATGTTTTGTTTTTAATTTTGTGATTAATTTTTATTATTATTATTTATGTTCGAATTTTATTTTCATTTTTTATGTAATATGGCAGACTGATATTGCACTACCCTCCCAGCCCTGCTGGAATAAAAACTTAAATAATTTTTTTTTTTTTAAAAAAGCCGCCGCCCACTCCGCAGGTTTTTAACATATAGTATTTCATTACTCTGTTAGATTAGGTATATTAACTTCCCTAGAATAATTCAATGTCGACTCCCAATCAGAAATCTATGTAATGAAGCAGAAAATGCACCTGAACGATGAGCTCTGGTGTCATGAAATTGGTGCACCTTTTTCAATCTAAAATTTCTAGGTCAAGGTAACTTTTTTTAGCCTGCTGTGTCAAGTCCATAACGAGCTTGGAGCTTTCTTGTAAACTTGTAAAAATATTATTTCAATTGCTCAAAAAGGAAAAATCAGAGTGTGCAATTCACACGCGGTAGAAGTGAAACTTTCAGAAAACTAAAGTAGACAAGAGTGGAGGGGCTACGGAGCACCGCACAAAGTTAAGACCGAAAGGCTACGAAGCACCACACAAAGAGGAGACCGATTATACTATAGCATCCTCTCGCAGGCTAAATCCTATATATATATATATATATATATATTATGTGTTTGTCTCTTTTTATTGTCCCTATTTTTCGTTTCATTGAGTTTCAAATCACAACGGTGCTAAAAGAAGTTTTCACTTCAAAAATACAAGTGTGCGGTTCACACGCGGTAGAAGTGAAACCTTCAGTAAACTAAAGTAGATAAGAGTGTGGAGGCTACGAAGCACCGCACAAAGAGGAGACCGATAATTCTATCTCGTTCTCTCGAGGCTAAATCCTATAGATGTGTTCGTATGTATGTATTTGTCCCTTTTTAATGTCGTTTTTGTTTATTTCATTGAGTTTCAAATCACAACGGTGCTAAATAAGTTTTCAGTTAAAAAAAAGTATAATTTAAAAACAACAAACAAGATGTAAAAAACTTGAATGTAATCTTTCATCTTAGGATTTCATCGCGTTAGGATTCAACTTCTGATAACGATCTTCAAAACTCCCTTCTACGTACATTATGCAGATCTCTTTTCGAAGATTAAAGGTTCTGCGGCTTCGGGAATTCCAAACTCCCCAGAGCCATGTGACACCTTGCGCAATAAAATGAGAAACAAACGAAAGTGACAATACAAGAAGCGGTTAAACTGTCGGCGGTCGGCTGCGCCTGTGTAGGTGCACAGTATACAGTGTAAATGTTTCACAACGGAGATAATAAACAGCGGGCTGGTTAAATATTTATTCGCGATACGAGAATAGGAAATGCTGATAAAGTGCATTGCATTGTAGGCACATCGAGATATGGCAGAGATAGTGACCGAGGATGTTCACGAATGCAATGAATAAATTATAAAACGATTTAAAATTCTGATGCAGATATATCTAATCAATCTTATGTTTCAACAATGGACGATAGATTAAAAAGTTTAGTGTGTGTGTTATGTTATATTATGATAACTGAATGATGAACACTTTTTCTATCTTTTTCACGTTATCACTGTTTTTAGGCATTCTAATTTGGGTTGTCGCGGTGCATGGCTCCGCAATTTGGGGATCCAGGGATGGGTTGAATTTGGGAACCATTTATTGGATAACCAACACCTCTGCTGTAGGTTACCCCGAGTGGTTCGAATCATTTGGTTTCCGGGTTCATGGAGTGAGGATTTTCTGGATCTTGGCGACGGATGCGTCTGCCCACCTACTGCGTGGCTGGCTGGCCGGATCGAGAGAGGCTGGTTGAGGGAGGTCTTTTGACCTCTCCAGCCGGACTCTCTCAACCCGTCATCTTGTACCGCAGTGGGAGGAATGGATTCATATGTTCGTCACTCCTGAATACATAAACCACCAGATTCCCACCCACTTCTCATACCCGTTTCCTTCACAGAACGTCCACTCCCTCATTTCTTTAAAAAGACCCTCCACACAGCATCCCCTAAGATGACGTCGGTCACTCGGAAAATTATTTTTCTCAGGGCCACCTGTGTGAAGCTAATAAAAAAAAAATAAGCATGAATTCGAAATTGGAACTGATAAGTATAATAAGTATATAGATTCTAACCTAAAACTGGTGACTTATTAACACACATATTTACAATTAAGATTAGCGCCAGAAGAAGTAGGAAGTTTTTACATAATATTACAATTCGAGAATACGGGTGCAAAAAGTATAACTTAAAGGTTAACTGGATTTACGGGAAGGTATAGATATTTTAAATAAATTAATAAATTTAATAGTCAATCTTTACTGCATTAAGGTGATTCATCGCTCACCAGTAAACAGATTGAGGTATCACTATTAACAGATTACATTAAACAGATTGAGTTAACTATAAACAAAGAGAAAAGAGGAAAAAACTATTAAAAATTGCAAAGTTTAAATAGAATGATGAATGTATGGAAAGGAGTATCGGAAAAGGTGAGTTTTCAGTTTGGATCTAAATTCCGCTGAGTTGGTTATGCATCTCAATTCCATAGGAAGTTTATTCCAAGCTTCGGGGCCGGATACTGCGAATGCACGATCACCAAACTTAGTGTTCGGATTTCGCTTAGGTTCTTTCAACCTTCCAATTGCAGAAGATGTCGCTGATCTAAGAGTTGACTGCCTAAGACCAATATTTTCCGGAATGCATAGTTCAGAGATATAGGGAGGAGCCATTTCATTGATAGATTTAAACACCATCCAGCATAACTTGTATTGGATCCTTTCAGGACACTTCAGCCAGTGAAGATTTCGGAGGTGTTCCGAAATATGCGAAAATTTGGGTACTCCAGTGATAAGTCGTGCTGCGGCGTTGAAAACTGATTGTAGTTTGTATCGTTATAATATTTTATATCGTTATATCATGTATCTTGCACATAAGAAAAAATGTAATCACTAAGATTAAATTGTTTGACTGAAATGAGAGAGTTTGCACTTGACATAATTAAATCACATTTGAGTTTTCGCTACCGCTTTATACTGCTCCGTGACATTCCACAATTCCCCACAAAAAATTGCATATTGTATATTTATATTTCTTACGATTGTTCATAAGAAAGGTTTCATAAAAAAAGCTTTTCATTATTTGGTTCGAATTTAACTAAATGGGTAACCGTACTTCAATATATAATACAATAAAAAGAAACCTAATTATTATAAAAAAACTAAATAATAACTTGAAATAAAACGTTTACTTTCAGCGGGAATTTAGAGATGTAATAATATTAAAAGGTTTAAGAGGAAACCGTGCAACGTTTTGTTCATACAAACGTATTCCTGAATTCCTCTCTGGATTTTTACACTCCAAAAATGGTTAAAATTGCCTGGTTTAAACGCCATCAAGAGATGCTCAGTGAACAAATTGGATAATGTATTTTGAAAAAAGCAAAACGTGCAGACATAAAAAAAATTCTTCTAATAGGTACAGTTGGTAAAAAAAAAAATCCGACAAAAAAGGAGGAGAAAACTGGGGAATAAAAACCTCGATATGGACGATTTTATTTTACCTACGTATTATCAGCCTGTGTCAGGAAGGATGCAAGAGGATTACTCCATGTTGCAGATTGGAAGACGACGGCCGAGGACAGGGCTTATTTTGAAGGAGGCCAAGGCTCGAAATGGGCTGTAGTGCCATTGAAGAAGAAGAAGATTATCAGCCTGAGGTGCAGTTGTCGCTTTCGCTCAGTATTCGGGGGTGTTACAGCGACAGTGATAGCAACAGTTTGGTAAAATACTTATTTTTGAAATTTCACAAGGACGTTTCATTCATAAGTAATTTAAATAAAATAAAAATACTTCCACATTTAAATATCGAAATTTTTAAAAAACGTTCTTTTTAACAAAAGTTAAAATATTTAATTATTATATTGTCAAAGTGAGTGTTATTTAGTTAAAATTGTAAGAGATACTTTCTCTGAACTATTACAATGCTGATCTTTTATATAGCAAATAATGAATAGGTACTTACTTGCACAAGCGATACAGAACTTAACTTAAGAAAAATGATAGAAGGCACGTTAAGCTGCTAATTTCCTTTATTCAAATATTTTTCTGCTGTTATAATATATGTGTAATTGATTGATTTGAGTGTCACGCCCGTTAGCCGGTGAACTTAATTAAACACGGACAACGCCGGGAAGTTCCCAGACATCTGACACCAGACAGTGAATCTTGTCTGTAGCGATAACCGTTATTGTGTCTATCCCGGATACAGCGAAACAATCCAACTAGCAGTTAATTAGACGCTAAATTTTGTAGAGAATGGACGGAGACTTTAACGAGCGAACGAATTGCTTGTCATTTGAGGGCAATATCTAGATTTTGTAAGATGTCTGACATCGACGGATCAAATGTTTGTTTATCTCTTAAGAGCGTTTAACCAGCCAGCGGCCGAAAATCCACATTTCGTCGAAAGTTGTTCTTACGATCGTACAGGGCGGTTTCAATGAGAAAAATTAAGTATTCTCCGTACCAGCTTTTTAAAATTATAAATCAATATCGATTTTATTTCATTCCAAAGTTGCTTTAATTTATACCCGCATCCAAAAATGCTGAAAGGCGTGATGATAAAACTATTAAAATGATGTACTTTTTGTAAGTATTTATCATTTTTCAATAATGTCTAAGTTAAATAAAAACGTTAAAAAATCTGAAAAATATTAGTTTGTAAGTGCGCAAATAAATACACAAAAGGACCAATTTTCGTCAAGAAACACATGTACGTATTTATTTTTTAATGATTTTATTTAAACTAGAATTAAAATTCTAAAACATGCGATACCTAGATAATGCATTGATTTATTTTACTGTATGATTGTATGATTTGAAATGGGCGTGGTATAATCCAAAATCTTTTTTGAAAATTTAACAAATTTGCCAACGACCTATGGTATAACCTTATTATACTAAAAATAAACATTTTTCTCAAAATTCAAAACATGCGAATGCTAGATAAAAGAACAATCTTTCGAAATCCATTTATATTTTTTTGTGGAAAAGAGTCAGTACGTCTAAAATCTGATTTAAAAATGACATATTTCTGGTTTTATCTGGTAATACCCTCTTAATAACTTTCAGTACAGCTATGTAGAGAATTGACAGGCATATTGGGAGATAGGAAATGTCTGTCTTTGACGGGTCAAAGTCAATTTCTTCTGTATTTCAGTATTTAGTCGACTGATTATAATCATTTATTTTTTTAATAATATAAAATAATAATAATATATCAAATTATTGACAGGTAATTAATGTTTAACTATTCAATACACCTTTATGCACAAATTTATCAATATATACGATTATAAAGTGGAATTAATATAAATGATTGAGTAAAACCTCAAATTATAATTTTAATTAATCATACAAGATAATATTAACAACTCTAAAAAGAAAAAAATGTGAAACAGAAAAATCAGAAAAAGATTCGGTCGCATCTAGGAATTGATTCCAGAGCAAAGCCACGGCAAGGCTAAGGTCCTGGGTTCAATTCCTATATGCGACAGAATCTTTTTCTGTTTCACATTTTTCGTTCGAGTTTTTAATATTATCTGCAATGATTAAACAATGTTATCAGTTATATCAACTTCTGGAATCGTCCACTTGCACAATCTGCTGACAACGATCATGAAACTTTTTTAAATCTTGACTCGTTCTCTTCTGCCTCGTAACTTTGGTCATTCTCTCTCAGATGGCGCTACAACCCATATCGAGCCTTGGCCTCCCGCAACATTCGCCTCTAAATCCTCTGTCCTCTGCGGCTGACTTCCAGTTTGTTACCTGAAGAAGCTGTGCTGTATCCCCTCTTACCACGTCTTCCCACTTTTCTCTTTCAATACAAACTTATGAGAAATAGAAATCAATTTATTTCGCCTGATTTTAAAACTACCCAAATGAAAAATCATTATATTTACCAAGCCATAAAATACTGCAATAATCTACCTTCCGAATTGTGTTGTATTATCAACCAATCAGAATAAACAAATTATTTTAAACAATTTTTCAAAAACAACTTATATTAAAAAATATATAACAATTATTATAAGCAATAATTATCAGCCTGAAACACTCATCAACATTAAAAAATCTTCCGAGAAAAAATACTTGCCGCCAACGGGACTTGAACCCGTGTCCTTCTGATTGCCGGTCAGCTGCTCTTGACCACTGAGCTATGGGGGCTTATCAAATACCCGCCAAATAATTCAATATATACTAGTGTTTCATTCAACAATTACTGCTTATTATATTTTTTACTGCTTGGAAGATTTTTCAATGTTGATGAGTGTTTCAGGCTGATAATTATTGCTTATAATAATTGTTACCCTTTGTGCTATGCATAAAAAAATCTTGTCTAAACGTTAGTTTATAAATTAAAAATAATAATTAATATTTGACAAGTTTAAGTATTTCCCCAATAAATGTAGTCATAATTTGTCTCGACGCCACCTAGCGAGGGATTTAACACTTACAATGTCTCTCTCGCAAAAATAAAATTGGTTGTTTTCAGGTGGAAAAAATATAATAAGCAGTAATTGTTGAATGAAACACTAGTATATATTGAATTACTTGGCGGGTATTTGATAAGCCCCCATAGCTCAGTGGTCAAGAGCAGCTGACCGGCAATCAGAAGGACACGGGTTCAAGTCCCGTTGGCGGCAAGTATCTTTTCTCGGAAGATTTTTCAATGTTGATGAGTGTTTCAGGCTGATAATTATTGGTTATAATAATTGTTACCCTTTGTGCTATGCATAAAAAAATCTTGTCTAAACGTTAGTTTATAAATTAAAAATAATAATTAAAAAATATATATTTTACACAAAAAATCTTATAATAAAGAACCAAAGTAAGAAACGTGGCTCCCCCGTTAGGCTTAAGAGCTTCTCTTTTCTGACAAGGTATAATACATTATCTTAAATATAATATTTGGTAAAATATATATGCATAAATGTAACCCATAATTTTAAAATTACAATAAAAAAAAAACAAAAATGTAGGGACCGCATGTAGCTTCAAAAGATAACCCATGGTATTATAAAAGAACCACGGGCACAGTAAAAAAACAAACATACATATTACTTCATTTAATGAAGATATTTATTTATTTATCTATATAAGGTATGTTTACATTACATTATTCGTTATTTATGTTTACATTACATTATTGAAATTGAGGTGTTTAAACATCAGCCTGCGATAACATCTATTGAAGATCGACCACTCCTTACAGTAGGTTCATTAAATTTTAGGCAGCATCGCGTTTATTGGTCAAAATATTGTAATGATCAATGAACCGGTGTATGCAATTTGAAGCCATAAGTCGTTTTTAAGAGGAATATAAACGCTAGAAATATTTCGTATCTCATGCCTCGTATCTCGGCAAGTAAGCGAAAAAATGGTTTTTATTTATTTTGTGCATAATTTTATAAGAACGAAAAAAAGTTAGAACATGGAAAACCTCAAAAATAGTCTTAGCCATAAAGGGGTATTTTTTAAAAATTGTTTCTTGTATTACTTCATAGTTAAGTCATGAAAAAACTTTTTTTTGTGGTTTACGCTTATATTTTTTGTTACGTAAATAATAATTTTATTGTAATTCCAATACATAGAAAAGCTAGTAAAAGCTTCGATTTATCCGCAGCATATTTTTTGATGTTCATACTGTAAGCCGATTCGTCGTAAAGATTAATCAAAATAGTATCTAAATAGGATTTCACGTGTATATTCATCTTAATTGTTTGTCTAGCTTGCAGTTTTTTTAGATTTTAGAAATGTATTATAAGTTTATACAGCGCCCTTGAGGTGATTTTTCACAAAAACGGCGCTATATAAATCATCCAAGTATTATTATTATACGTCTAAGATTTAACGCTACTAGAAAGATTTGAGTAAAAAAATACTGTTTTCCAACGAATTCCACGAACTATTTCACCCATTTCACCCCTCTATCGGAAATCCAGAGCCCCGCCGTAATTATAACGACACTATCATAGCAGAGAGCAGAAATGAATGGCACGGAACATTGGAGACCCTTCCACCAGTCGAACCAAATCGACTGCGGAAAATTGTCGAAAGAACCTTTTTCTAACCCATCTCTGCGACGGATCCACCCATCTGAAAAACTAAAGAACGGTTTATACACATTGACTCATTTAACGATAAAGCAGAACATCTAGGTGTGACATCTGAAGTACAAAAATAAATTAGCACAGCTTTTACTGCTTGCCAAGCATGGAAGTTTGAAACTTCATTTTAATTCCTAAAATAGACAAGATGCAATATTGTTCGTATAATAATGTTCAGTCAAAAAGTTTGAGAATTAGTGTAATAACTACCAGCATTATGTATATAAGATTATTATGACGGAATGACTCTTGGGAGGAGAGCACGACTCTTTTGAATCTGAGGCGACCTTTATATTTTATGTGAGAGGTATGAGTCAATTTGTTTCTCGAATGGACAAGTTTTAATGCTTTTTTATGGGCTATTTTGTCATAAAACGTGTTCACGCTTTTTTATACACATTTTGTGACTGACTGGCGTCATGCACTAGCTAAATATATTTATAATGTTATGTTACAATACTTATAAATTCGTTACTAGGAGTCTAAAAGTAAGGAAGGCCGTCGTAGAGGAATAGTTTACACATTTGTCTTCGATTCTGGATGTTGTTGGATAGACAAGAGCAGAATATCAAAAACAGAGTATCATCGAATTTCTATGCTCATGCGGATCGTGCAATGTTGTCGTAAGGAACATTAATGGTACAGGTTTATTTCAAAATTTAAATGTGTCTACACACATTTGTATTTTGAAATAAAATGCTCTCCAAAATAATCAAAAACATCTCTATAAGACTCTGATACTTGATAATCAATAATTTTAGCCGTTGGCGATTTAACCGGGTATAGCTGCATATAGAATTCTTGTCGAAGATCAAAGTACATTGATATGGATCTTAATGTTATGATGTTAACTGATAAGTCTGAATGACCTACCAAATAAACTCTGCAGCTGTCATAGGAAAATGGGCATAGGTGTTATAATGTCAACGACGCAATCATGTTTTGTCATAAAAGGTGCTCCAAAATATACCGTATAAGGCTTCGATACTTGGCACCAGTAATCTCTTCGCCGTTGGCACTATAATCGGGTTCCAATGCATGAAGAATTTACGACCGTAGTTCATTATTACGTAAAGAACACCACTCGAGATTTTGTGTTTATTTTCATCACTGCAGTACACTTGATACGGCTTGTGTTTGCTCACAAATAAAACAGATTTATTCTTAATTCAGAAGTGTTAGTACAGCATGTATCAGATAAAAATAAAATTTTGAACAAGTGTGATACTTGTTGCCCTCGGAGGCAATGATATTTAATGGCTTACGATGTTGCAATCATTTCAGACAGTACATAAACCATTTAAGTGATGGTCCAAAACATTACATACACGCAAAATTACTAGTCCCAACTGGATCTGTCAGGAGCCAGTGAGACTATGGCATCCCCAATTGGGGTATGTTGTGAGGCTGAAGGTAGTGGTGAGGGTAAGGAGATGGGAAGAGGAAGATAGGGAAGTACTTGGCTATTCAGATATGGTCACCAAACAAGGCTAAAGCCGTATGAAGCAACTTTTCAATTATGATGGTGTTATCTTCCACTCTGGAAAGTGCCATAAATATACTACATATTATTTTGAATGAATTGTGAAATAGAATTTATTTACGCAAGTCGGGTTCGAACCCCCGACCTTCGGATTTTTTTTCTTCTTCTTTGTGTGCCGTATCAGGTCCCCCCGACGTTGGCGATCACTCTTGAGAATGTCTCTCTGTCTTATGCTGCCCGGAATAGCTCCTCCACACTTCTAATGCCGGTCCACTCTCGTATATTACGCAGCCAAGACATTTGTCTCCTACCAGGCCCTCGGCGACCCTCTATCTTGCCTTTCAATATCAAATGGAGCAAGTGATACTTCTCCCCTCGAAGTATATGACCCAGATATGAAATTTTCCTGATTTTTATTAATGTAATCAGTTCTCTATCTGCTCTAGCCCGCCTGAGAATTTCTGTGTTGGTGATCATGTCGGTCCATGGGACCTTGAGCATTCTCCGGTGAAGCCACATTTCAAAAGCCTCTAACCTGTTCATGGTATTTACTTGCAAGGTCCATGTTTCACATCCATAGAGCAAGACCGACCACACATAACATTTTAACATTATCTGCCTTAGTTTTAAGCTGATATTGTCATTGCAGAAGAAGGATTTCATTTTAATGAACGCAGTTCTTGCTGCTTCAATTCTGCATCTAACCCTCTACATCTGGGTCAAGAGTCTCCGTGAGAATACTGCCGAGGTATCTAAATCTTTCCACCTTTTCGACATTGCAACCATTTAACTGTATCACTGATTCAGAGTGATCTAGTCGTCCAAGTGTCAACCATTTAGTTTTATTGACGTTGATTGTTAGGCCCAGTTGCTCACCAGCATTATTTACAAGATTTAATAGGTCTTGGAGGTCATCGATACAGTCAGCTAGTAATACAGTATCATCTCCGTATCTTATGTTATTAATGACAACTCCTATTTTTTTTTTTTGTATTTTGAGTAGACAGTCTTACTCCTGGAACACGGAGGCGTGTGCATCTCACTTCTGATAAAGTATTAGACTTGTGTCACACGTAGCTATAAAAGATCATTTGGCTTGGCCTATTTCAGCATATCGCTCGCCATATATTCCCATTGGGAATGTTCAGCATATCGCTCGCCATATATTCCCATTGGGAATGTACGGCGAACAATACGCCGAAATACGTCAAACTAAATAATCTTTTATAACTACGTGTGACACAAGTCTTACAAACTGCATGCAATCTAGGTACAAGCGAGTATCGAAATGACTCAGTTCTGATATTGTTGTTGCAATTAAAAATAATTTTAGATCGAATAATTCTTATTGGGATATGGAAGGTAATTAAGCTTAGTAAATCAGGGCTGCCCATAATACCATTAAAAAATTAATTTCAAGTCGGAAATACGAGTTGGAAATGATCTGAACTGATTGAAATTTGATCATTGAAATTTCATTGAAATTTGATCTTTGCAATAAATGAAGGTGGAGACATCTAGCACATAAAACCTAAAAATATATTAATAATTATTGTTTTTTTTTGTATTTAAGAAAACACGAAGGGTTGATGAAGGTTGCCTGGGAACCGTTGTGATTTAGAGCAATTGCCCGATTTGCGAAACGTTCAAATCAATATATAATAACCTGTTTTATTGGGTGGTTTTCTAATACATGTAATTTGAACAGTATGACTACGATAACAACGGTAACACTTCATGTACGATTATCTTTAAATGCTTCGGGAAGTCAATAAAAATGAGATCTTTAAACGCTGTACTTTGAAAGGGTCAAGGTCTCATTCCCATTAATATACATATAAATATTCCCACGATACAGGCGTTCACACAACACTACATCATGTAGCTTACAAAATTATTATTGTCAAGAGCATCATATCTTCAGTTACAAGTGCAACAAACCCCTTAAAAAAACCCAACACATGGCAACTCTATCAGAGGCGCAACTCTCAACCGAAAACTCGTTAAAGCAACGTGTTTATTTACAATGATTATTTATCCAGTTGGTTCGTAAAACACTTTTATCGGTTCGATAATGAATCGAGCAGATAAACCGTAAACTGTGGCGGAATTTTAAACTTGTCCGGTCGAATTTAATGTAAAATGGCGTTGTAAAGTTCGCGGTTGTTAAAATGCCGAGATTAGTTTTTTTTGTTGAGATTGATTTTGGTCATTAGTCTTTAATCAAGACAAGCTCTGATAGATCCAAATAAGAGAATGATCGAACCACTAAAACGGTTAAACGAAAACAATGGAATGATACCAACTGACCTACATAATATTTATCATACGGACATCTTCCAGGTTATGTTAACACTGACAAATTAGTAGTACCTACTCGTAGTTTACTGGAATTTTTCCCTTTTCTTATATTATTTCTTCATTATTCTTAATAATTTTATATTATCAAAAACAATAAGTAGAAATAGAAACAAATAATATGTATAAATAATCAAACATTTTCTTTTCTTTTCAGAAAACAATTATGAAAATTATTCTCAAACTTCCTCTAACTGCAAACAGTGACCTAATATTCAAAATAATGAGAGTATTTGATGTTCGAGAGATCTATGTAAAAACTATCCTCATACATCTGTTTAAAAACAAACATGTGCTTTACGAAAAAAAACAAACTTAAGATTTACACGTAACTCCAACAAAGACACATTGCAAGTTCCAGCACTCTCTTCCACCTTTGGTCCACGTAGCTTTAGATACTTTGCCACAAAAATATTCAACATTCTCCCAGAAAACATCAAACTGAGTCAAACACAGAGAGAGTTTAAAAAATATGTTAAAATATGGATATATTCTAATGATCGAGCCTGTACTGGTGCCCTCACCCAAACGCCCAGTCATTGACAGTTGTTATTGTAGTAATAACCTTGCAGTTTTTGTATTGTGTACATGCAAACACTAATGTAAACTAAAATATAGTTTTTGCTGTATAGAAACCTACATTATACATTTATAAAAAACCATAGATAAAATTGCGAGAAACAATTTACAAAAAATTCTGCCTCAATACAGGTTCACCTAGTGAGGCAGGCTATGCACAACTAAAAATATTGTATAATTATGCTACTTCTGCGTAACCGTTCTTATATTACTTTGTATTTGTTAATTTTTTTGTACTGATTGATGTAATTTGTAAACTACATTGAACATGTAATTTGTTTAGTTATAATGTTGCCAATTTCATTGAATAAAGATATTATTATTACAGTATTTTCATTTTAAAAACATAATTTTCAGGAGAAGAACAGTATACTTAATAATAAGAATACTCCTAGTTGGGCAGTCAAAACTTTTTAATAAATTATGTATATAAATGTATAAGCTTGTGCTAAATAAACAAAAAAAAAACTTTTTTTTGTAATTTTGGCAGCTATTCAAAGCACTATCCCTTTTTAAACTATTTCCTTCTAATGAGCATTTACGAAATTACCATATTATTCAAAAACTTTTGCACAGCCGAAGTTCATAAATAATGCAATAATTTTCATTAACATAAACATTGAAAATCTAAATAATTAAGTTCCATGACAGTTCATTCTCCGACAGTTGGCCCACCGGCAATGTGCAGTCGGTTTAGGGAAAATACGGTATACTTTCTTACACAAATAATAATAATAATATTTGGCTAATTTATAATGCGCCTTTTTTGTGAAAAATCACCTCAAGGGCGCTGTACAAATAAGTATTTAAAGGAATTAATATTACTGGCTTACAACTAAGATTTACAATTATAACTAGTGACTTACATCTAAGACTTATTATAGCTAGAGACTTACTTTACTGGCTTACAATTATAACTAGTGACTTACATCTAAGACTTGTATAGCTAGTGACTTATGACTAAGACATATAAATGCTAAATAAAACTAAGTGTCCCCGAAGAGATGTGCAGAGAGGATGTACCGCCGAAAAGCAAAAGTATAAAGCATACGAGTATTTTCATTAAAATGCATCAAGGACAAAGCTACTTGACTGTATACTGTATATTCCAGCGTATAAGTACAAAAACTCGACACTGTAAATAAAACCGTTTGATATCCATACCAACTTCTTATTAAAGATATTTTTAGGTTTGAAATTGTTAAACAATGTACAAAACTTGATAATTTCATAATAATTTCGGGTGATCAACTGTTTCGGGTCACCTAATTTTCAAGCATCTTTAGAAAATGGGTGAAAAATATTTCACTTTAATCCTCCAACCGGGCCCAGAATCTGACAGAAATTTTAAGGTTTTGTAAGTGAAATTTATTATACAGGGTGTTAAGGGACGTACTTGACTTACTTTAACCAGTGATTCCTGACATTATTTGGAGTAAAAAATGTAAATGAAATTTTGGTCTCCGGTGACATTTTTGATGTTTTTTTTTTTTTTTCTACAAAAACATAAAAAAATGGTAGTTGTTGAACAGTTGGAGGCGGGGTAAGGGGTTCGTCAGACACCCGGATGAGTGATCAGAGACAACACGGGGAAGAATTTTTTTTTTTGATTTTGAAGAAAAAAAATTTGAAAAAAAGTCTTAAAAAAAAATTACCGGAGACCGAAATTTCATTTATTCGAAATTTCATATTAATAATGTCAGGAATCATTGGTTAAAGTAAGTCAAGTACGTCCCTTAACACCATGTATAAAGAATATAGGTGATAACTTTTTTGTGATTTTCACCCCTACCCAGTGGAATACGACATGGGGCATTAAGGGCCATTAACCAGCGGCCGAGAATTGAAATTTCGTCGAACGATGATCTTGCGATCGTACCCTTGAAACTGCACTGGGAAGTTCCGATGAGAAAGAATAATTATTCTCCATATTAGCATTTTAATATAATAACTCAATATCGATATTATTTCATTCAAAATTTGCTTTGATAAATACCTATTATCAAAAATGCTCAAACTCGTGATAATAAAACTTTTAAAATTATGTACTTTTTGTAATTATTTTTTGACTATAAGTATTTATAATTTTTCAATAATGTCTAAGCAAAATAAGAATGCAATTTTTTTTAAATAGATTAGTTTGCTAGACAATCTAAAGTATTTTCGTCACAAAAAAGGGCGCGGATCTTTTTTATGATTATTTTAAAATTAAAATTCTGAAAAGTAGCTTTCCCGAATATTTATTGATTTATTTTACTGCATGATTGATTATATGATTTGAAATGTGTGCTGTATAATACAAAATTTCGTTTGAAAATGTAACAAACCTGCCAACGACCTACGGTAAAACCTTATTGTACTAAAAAAAAACATATATTCTCAAAATTTAAAACATATCTTTACTACATAAAAGAACAATCTTTTGAAATTAATTTATATTGTTTTGAGAAAAAGAGTAAATACGTCTAAAATTTGATTTAAAAATTATATATTTCCGGTTTTATGTGGTTATTCCCTCTTAATGTTTATGACTTTGAATATGTATAAAACAAAAAAATTAAGTAACAAAACATAAATTACTATCGTAAAAAAAACTTTACTAATGTATTTTTGTAGGGGTTCCGGCAATTTATTTAGCTAAATTTGCCTTAGTTACTGTAAAAGTGGGATTATTTATATATTTATTTATTTGCAAGAAATAAAGAGCTTATAATAATAATAAATTTGGACAACTTATATAGCGCTGTTTTTGCGAAAAAAAAATGGTGGAGGGGGTGGGGAGCGGGGCTGGCAGTAGATACCTGATTGGTTAAGCTAATTGGAGACACTACTGGTAATTTTGGAAATGCCGTTTTTGGGGGATTTTCATCGATTAAGACTTTCCAGGTGTTGGGAATTCTGATTGAATCATTTCTAGTATTCATATTATTTTTATGTTTCCCTCCACCATCAATCACCTGCAACCCGGGTGCTTCGTTCTAGACATAAGAAGAGACTTGCACTCACTTAAGTTTTAGCTTTTGGACCGAATAGACATGCGAAAGCTATCAGTTTGAGACAAAAACTCAAGACATAAGGCCTCTGAAGATGGAAAGTGTGATCTGTCCGAAACGTCAGGAGTTAAAAAGTCCTTTTAAGGACTACGTTACGCGGGTAAACCGAGAAAATTGTTCTACATCTTACACCCGTGAAAACCTTAATCATAACATATATATATATATTAAGTGAAATGAAGACAATTTTTTATGAAAAAAACTCTCTCTTTATAACTTTTTAGATTCTGGGTTCGACTCCCATTTGCGACCATTATCTTTTTCTGTTTTTCTGTGTCTTGTTCTCTTTCATATTTTCGTTTAGATTATTATTGTAAGCTTCTTCTTTAATGATATTTTACATTGGTGGAAATAACCTCCAAAAGTTATAAAGAGAGAGTATTTCTAATAAGAAATTTTCTCTTTATATATTCTCTTTTCTCTATATATATTCTTTGTATACCTATATTGTATATACCTTGTGTTCTACGAGTATTAAAATCGGATATATTTATCCGAGATGCTATCCAGGTTTTAAATCAATTCTTAGAATTATTGTTTCCAATAAAAAGGGTAGTTGCCTATAATATGGAGAAAAAAAAACAGTTGAAGATAATATTGTTAATTCTAAAATATGAAATTGACTAATATGACGGTTTGACAGAATGTGGCAATAGCGGAATTGGTAAACGCGCACGTCCCGGTTAGACGAGAGGTTCTGGGTTCGAGTCTAGGTATACATATATAGATCCTGAATTTCAAAGGGTTAACACGTTACCTGATAAATAAACTACCTAAATTGGGCCTTTAGTACACTGTCCGATCGATGCCTTATATCGCGTGTGTACCTTCACAGTTAAATGCGGTACTAAAAAGATGCTTACTAAGAGACACCTTACTCTCTACCTGTCCGAGATAAGGTACGTAGGCGCTGACACGAAACTGGGCCCTCTTATAATATAAAAACGTGTTCGCTTGATTTATATTTTATGGGCTGTCGTTAAGGGAGTTCGGAGATGTATCTAAGATAGTGGAATAAGTGTGGAAGTGGAAGTAGGGATTTTTCTAAATCAGAGGTTCCCAAAATAGGTAACGCGGCACCCTGGGGTGCCACGGATGGAGATCAGGGGTGCCGCGAGATGTATCTACTAAAAATAAAAATTGACATGAATACAAACATTTTATGGAATGAGTATCCGATTCTAAGTGCAAAAGCTGTAAGGGTCCTCATTTCCTTTGCGACTATCAGTGTGAAACTGAATTTTCAGCGGTTGCTGTTATAAAGAGCAAATATCGCTCGAAAATAAAAGTGGGAAAAAATGAGAGTATCTGTATCAAGCCTTATTCCCCGATTCGAAAAATTGTGCAGTGAGCAGCACCCGTCGCCTTAATCACACACACCTCAAGATTAAGTGGAAGGTTTTTGTAATTATATTTGCATTTTCTTTGCATTTTCACCTATTTTTTCATACAAACAAATGTATTTGTTCATTTTAAATACGAGTTGTATTAGTTTCTTACCTGGCTTCTTCTTCATAGTGGTACAAATATGAAATATAGCTACCACAGATAGATATTAGTGCCACGACTTGGAAAAGTTTGGGAACCCCTGTTCTAAATAAAGTCAACCTTATGTGGACCAATTTAGCATTAATCTTTGTTAGTCTACCTTAATTTACATTATATCAGCCCTTTGCTAATGCTTGCAGTATTTTGTGAGGTTTAATTAGTATCGGAGTTCATGGGGGTGAGGTGTTTCTAGATCTTGGTGGCGAATGCGTTAACCCACTATTGTTAAACCTATTATACTGAAAAATATTAAGATTAATACCTACGTAATATGAATAAATAGTTTTTTCCGTATAAAAACTTAATTCTTCCGAGAAAGGCAAGCAAATAGGATTGAATCACTGGTACAATATTGCATTTGTATGCGGTTCTACAAAGGATTGGGTTTTTACACGAACAAAACTAATTGTTCATATTCAAGTTACGAATTTTAGGGCGCAAACAAACAATTTATCTTAATATTTTACAGCATTACTTGCATCGAGAGTTTTTTCCTAAAATAATTAAATTAGCGCCATCTTTGAACGAGCGGATTATAAATACCCTTTAACAAAACTTAAATTTCAAAAGATAGATAAGTAAACTTGAATTCCAACTCGTAGAGTTCACAGTAAAAAAATATCCCGTAAAAATAGTAAGTTAAAAAATAGTCTCACAAGCACAGATCTATGTACCTAATTTTTAAAAAAACTGACCAACCGTAAAACGGCGATACGCTACTAAAGAGATCATTGAGGTTAATTAGTGGTGTAAAATGAGATTGAAAATGGTCCGTATGAATAACATCTAAAGGAGGAGGGTGATTGGTTGGAAGAAGTCAGGGCGTCCCAGGAAGATAGCACGATCAAGTGAATCAAGTACTTGAGTCGAGTCGTGGAAGTAGTCAATTGGTGTAACAGAGTGGAAGATACAATATCCCTTTTTATACATTAGCTCCACACAGGAGGCCTCAAGGAAAATAATTTTCCTCAGGGTCTATGCCATTTTTGAGGATGCTGACGCTGATATTTTGAGTTTTTTTTAAGGAAACGAAGGAGAGGGAGTTCTGGGAAGGAAAAAAGGTATGAGGGGTGGGTAGGAATCTAGGGGATCAATGTATTCAGGAGTAACGAGTGAATCAACACCTTCCGGGGAAGTGGAAGGAGAAGGGTCGAGAGAGTCCAGCTGGAGAGCTCTAGGTTAGGTCTCCCTCAACCTGACTCTACCGATCCGGCCCATCGCGCAGTAGGCGGGCAAACGCAGTCGCCGCCTAGACCTAGACAAACCGCACCCCTTGAACTGCGGTACCCCCTGCTACGTCACCAATTGTAGCGAAACTCTAACAACGTATGCGGGGACATTGAAGCTCTAGATTCGTTATACAAATGTTAAATGTAGAGTCGTTTATAAAAAAAAGTAGATTCTTGCGAGAGCTCCGAAGGGGCGACAATAAGTCGCCTATACCGGGCGGGACAGTGGTGGGTGCTTCAATGTAACGAAACCACTTGGAGTTTGAAGTGACCTATGGCAAGAGTGTTGGTTATCCAACAAATGGTTTCCGGGGTGGCGGTAACCGTACCCGCCTGCAAATTGTAATAAAAATAATTACATAGTACCTGTATCAGTACCATAGGCATCAGTTTGTAAACTATCCTATCTCGACACCGGATAAGTGAGACAGGCGCAGCAAAAAATAACTATAAACCCTACTTATAAAGTAATTAACTAAGGTAGTAATTTTAAAATAACACACGTTAAAATTGATAGGCTGAGGTGTGAAGTTCGATAGAAATTATTAATAAAAAAATATAACAAAACAAAACCAATTCCGAATACGTAACAAAAGATTCTGAGATCGAATGAGAAATGCATTCGTGTTGTTTTATTGTTAATGCCTCATTGTGATTACGGGTTATAAATAGGTATAATGTTCAGCGATTTAGTGAAGACAGAAAAAAACAGAAGAAATAAGAATGAGTCTAGGTTGACGTGGGTAAGAGGAACGACTACGGGATCTGTTTAATAAAAAAAAACTGTTCTAGATTTAATATTATTTACTAAACTAAATTATATTTTTATTCAAAACGTACGGCATAATAATACACTAGTATTAGGTAGAAAAGATGCAGAGATTTTTCTTAAAAACATTTTTTATTTAATAATAAATATTATAGGCCAAAATGCTACGTAACTTTGGCAACTTTCTTTACAATAGCTCCAATATGTCATCTTTGGGGATGCTGTATGGAGGGTCTTTTTAGAGGAAAGGAATTAGATGAATATCGGGGAAGGAAAAAGATATGAGGGGTGGGTAGGAATCTGGGGTCAATGTGTCCTGCAGTGAGGACACAAGAATACATCACTCCCACTGCGGTGCAAGGCGATGGGTCGAGAGAGTCCGATTCGAGAGGTCCAGTTTAGGTATCCCTCAACCAGTATCAAAAGCATTCAAGACCTAGACAAACCTCACACCATAAACCCGGGCATCCCTGCTAAGTCACCAAACCTAGCGAACCACTTTGGATAACTTGTGGCAAAGGTGTTGGTTATACAATAAATGGTTCCCGCCTCCCAAATATATACATATATTTATAAAAAAAAAAAATATATATATATATATATATATATATTTTTTTTTTTTTTTTTTACATTAGCTCCACACAGGAGGCCCTAAGGAAAATAATTTTCCTAAGGGCCTATGTCATCTTTGGGGATGCTATGCGGAGGGTTTTTTTTTTAAGGAAAGGAAGGAGGGGAAAGTTCTGGAAAGGAAAAGGGGTGGGTAGGAATATTGGCCTAAATTTAAGATATTTTTGGAAAAACTTGCTCAGTAGTAGTAGTAATGGAAAAATGAAAAATATAAAATAATAAAAAAGTGTAATTGGACAAAAAAAACTTTTTTTCAGAGTAAAAAAATTGAAATAAGAATAGAAATTTGTTGTTTGTTGTTTTGTCACAAAGACTCCAAGGTTTTCAATAAAATATATACTGTCAACAATAAAGAACAACTTTTAATAAATGGAAGATGCGTGTCCAATAAATCGTACAATAAAACTTACAATGGTAAACTAGCGTGTTTGAAGTTTTGTAAAATTATTGCTTTTATCTGAAATGCAAATAGGATGTCAAAATTAAATTGTTATGTACGAATTTCCTTCGTTTTCGATATCATGACCAATCGAGGGCCACAAAGTCATGAAGTACCGCGACGAAATAAATCTCATTAAATATATAAACACAATAATACATTGGCATTAATCACGGAAATGTGTGGGTGTTTCAAGAGATTCGTTAATCCAAAGGTCCATTTCGAGCCCAAGACATTTGACATAAATTTTAATGAATGGTTTGAAAGATGTTCAAAGGTGGGCCGTCAATGTGTGGAGGATTTCATACGATGCGTGCTATTTAGATTTGAACCTCATTTGCTTGCAGACACAATAAAACTTTTGAGCCTATACCAACACTTGATTATGAAATCATTAAAGAGATATTTTGCGAATTGATTTTTTTTTACATATTACTTTCGTTTCTTCAGTTTTATTGTAACATTGGATTTGCACGTATTTTCCGAGGTTTTTCTCAATATCTCTAAATCGCAGGGCACACTTTAAAAAATCGTTCTAATGTCCTCACAATACTGGTTGTGGAGAACTTATTTTTTTTTTACATTAGTTCCACACAGGAGGCTCTGAGGAAAGTATTTTCCTCAGCGCCTACGTCATCTTTGAGGATGCTATGTGGGGGGTCATTTTAGAAAAGGAAGGAGAGGAAGTTCAGGGAAGGAAAAGGGTATTAGGAATGGGTAGAAATTTGGGGGTCAGTGTGTCCGGGAGTGACAGACGTATGAATCCATCCCTCCCATTGCGGTGCGAGACGATGATCCATGAGAGTACGGCTGGAGAAGTCAAAGAACTCCCTCAACCATTCTCTCCCGATCCGGCCTGCCACGCAGCTGGTGGGCAGACGCATCCGCCACCAAGACCCGGACAAATCTAATATCATGAACTCGGGCACCCCTGCTAAGACATCAAACGTAGCGAACCACTTAGGGTGACCTATGGCAGAGGTGTTATCCAATAAATGGTTCCCGAGGCAGCGGTACCCATACCCGCCTCCCAAATTGAAAACTAGTTAATGTAGTATTAATAGTACTCGTATTAGTATCTATGAGTAGATAATAATTATTGAACTTGGAGCAATAAAACAATAATTGTTTTGAAAACTTCGATTTTATTTTGAGTGCATCTAGCAAATACCACTCGTGTTTTACCCACAAAAAATATAATAAAAATACACGTATAAATTCTTTCAATGTCACAAAATAATATATGTATTACTTCGATACGCTTTCGTCTCTACACAGTGGAGGGCAGTTTCCCTGTAATCCGATTCTCGTTAGCATTAAATACAGATCAGTGTAGGGCAGGCGTGACCAACCAGCGGCCTTGGTAAACTAATAACGCGGTCCACAAAAACGTTCATCGTAATAAATTTAATTATGTTAATTTTGGCATTTTTCGTGACTTGATAACGCGGTGCTCGCTAAAAATTTATGGAGCTCCTTAACTAACCGAGAAAACGACCGCTTTCATCGCACCAGAAATTGATCGCTTTCACAAAACCATGCTCAAATATGCCACTCGTTTAATGTGAACACTCAAATCTCTTTTAATTTATGAAGAGTTCCAACTGCCCGGAGAAATAACAGGAGTGGAGAATAGACGGAAGGTTGGGAAGTTACTGATTATTGAAATCCGTCGACTGAAGAAAACTAAAGTAATTTCAATCCCAATTTTTGTCTTTTTGCTTACAAAAAGAAACACAATTTTACAAAACATAAACGAGTATACTGTGTAAACATCAAATGATTCAAAGAAAAAAAAATACAATGAGGCTATAGAAAACAAAACGTGAAATAAAAACTGATTTTAAAAATATATGTTCTTTGGTGCAATTTCTGCATGGGTATAGTTACGCTGCGTGATGTAAGAGAGTTTATAAACGAATTCGTATTAACATTATTGTTTCAGTGAAGGATCTTAAAAAATCGCGTGGAATTAATACAATTTCTATTATCTACTAATAATAATAAGAAAATACACAGATGTAGGAAATGAGATTAAAAGAATTTGGCATTCTCAGACTATAAAAATATTACCATTTGTTATTTCGGCTACTGGCATTATACCTAGGTCTCTCATTCAAAATTCAGGCATATTAGATTTGTCAAAGAATTTATATATAAAAATGCAAAAATCAGTCATTTTAAATACATGTAGGATTACAAAAGATTTTTTAAATATTTATATTGAGGGATCGGTAGGATTTATAGGTTCAATTAGGAATTCCACAGAGCCGAACCCTCTGATATGAAAATATCTGGAGTCGGTGAATTATTTTCCCATTTGGTCTCTGGTAGGTTGACATGTTGTTCTTGTATTGTTTTGTATTTATAATACTTATATAGTGCAATTGCATGGCGTGGATTGACCAGATGATCATTTGGGAAGTGTGTGAAAGGGTTTAGTTTTTCCTGTGGGGAAAATTAAACCCGGACATTTAAATCTGGTGCGTAAAATTTATAAAGCGCCGTTTTTTGTGAAAAATCACCTCAAGGGCGCTGTACAATGTATTAGGAATGCTTAGGTTCTAACTAATTTTACTATTTACAAATGGATACAGGAACACTTACCTGGCAGGTCACTTCCGATAAACACACTTTAATAAGAAAGTTTATGCTTGGAGAAGATACGGCTTTGCACGCGGAGGACATTACAGTTAACACACTGGACATTGCATGACTTCACATTATTCTAATGTTCCCAGCGAAGCCAAAAGGTTGAACACCCATGCTTGCGAGGAAAGGTAGTGCTGCAGGGAGCTTGTGGGCTGGGAGAGGAAGAATGCTAAACGTCTGGAATTATAGTATGAGTCAATATCACGTAGGTGTTGTGAGCCAGATATCATGGTGCATTTAATGCCGGCATTATTAAGTCCAGGTAACGTTCCCGTCGGAGAAAGTTTCCAGTTACCTACCTAAAACTGCAGTATTTCTAATAATATGCCGATATTAAGTACTATCGAGTTGTTTATAATAAAGAATTCATCGCGGAAGGTATAAGTCGGATAAGCATTTAAGATGGAGTAATAATTTTAATCTGAAGACATTTTTCTGCCCTCATTTTCTAAAACGCAATAATAATGTTGTAATTATATCAATTCGCCAATTTAGCCATTGATGATGCTAAAACAAGTAGGTAGATACAAAATAGCATTGAACATCCATCATTTTATCAATTAGAATACCAGTTTATTACAAAATCACGTTACCCAGCTCCAAGCTGTCAAATTAGCTTATTTTACTGATAGGAACAATAAACAATCTAACGGACAGCTATCGGATACGTTTGCAGACAACAGGATAAAACCGACTCTTACATAATTATAAATAAAAGTTAATGAAAGGATATTGGGGTTATAAATTTTTAATTATGATGAATGATAAGAGATGACTTACTTGGATATGAAACACTTCAGTACAGAAGCACTAAATATTCATAGCATAAACCTGCTGTACGTATATATACACTTTTATAGATCTTTTTTTATGTGATACCGCAAGAGTCCCAACTGCTCCCAACCGCCTGGAGTGTCTCTAATTGGGAGGGGAAGGAGCTGGGAAATAGGGAGGTACCTGGCTATTCAGATTTGATCACCGAACACGGCTAAAGCCATTTCAAGCAACGTTTCAATTCTGAATGGTGGTCTTGCACCAGGGCGATACTAAGAGTTTTTTTTTTAACTTCCACTCAGGAACGTGCCGTAAATATACGTAACTACCTCATATTATTTAAAGTATTAAATTGTGAAATAACACAAATCAATCAAATAAATTTTACTTGCGCCCCGAGATTCGAACCAGCGACCTTCGGATTTGCTAGTCGAGAGCCTAACCCCTCGACCACTCAATTACTTCTCAACACCAACAATAAAAATACCAAAGTCAATTTCGTCCATTATTGAATTCTGAGAATACAAAAGTTATTTAAATTTTATGCCTTTTTTAAACGACTTCAAAAAAGAGGAGGTTCTCAATTCGACGGTATTTTATTGTTTTTTTAAATTTTTTTTTGTTACCTCAGTACTTTCGACTGGGTGAACCGATATTGATGATTCTTTTTTATTTGAAAGCTGGTGCTTCCCATGTAGTCCAATTTCAATTTGGTCCAGTTCTGTCAATGGCATCTATGAGAAAATCATATAATTCTTAAATTTGCTTTAAGTATGTGCGCGACAAATGGACGAATAACTCAATATCACGCCAACCGATTTCGATGACTCTATTTTTATTGGAAAGGATGTACCTACTTTAAGGGTAGTTTGGTTAGGTTCTGGTTTTGGGATCGAACTCTTCAATTCTTAGGAGCAAATTACCGTAACGTCGTTATGGTCAAGTAATGTCTGTCTCATATGAGCAGCACGTTTAGTAGATCTACCCATATTCAGATAAATTAGTTAGTGTACCTACTTCAGATTCACTAAAAATCAAAATATAAAACAAAAAAATTAACAAAACAAAAAAACGACTTAAAAAATGCACTAAAAAGTAAAAAAATAATTTCGTATTCTTCTACAACTTACTTTTTCTACTCATCAATATGTAGGTACGATTGTTATTTTTGGAGTCGGTGTCAGCCAAGGTACCCGGCCCGGCGTGGTCATTTGACAGCTCCCCTCCCGCCGCGGCCCCGCTCTCGCCTCTCGCCTCGTAGAGTCGCGCGTGCGACACAAGCACATCTCACCTCTAACTATGTATGTAGTTACAAACCTACCTAGACTGACACCGACTCCAAAAATAACAATCGTACCTACATATTGATGAGTAGAAAAAGTAAGTTGAATATTAAGTTGTAGAAGAATACGAAATTATTTTCTTACTTTTTAGTGCATTTTTTTAAGTCGTTTTTTGTTTTGTTAAAATTTTTGTTTATAAATGAGATAAGTATGTGCTTTTAATCTTTTCTAATTTGATATTGCGACATTGATAAGTCCATTATCTTTTTCGACCGTGTCTCGTAACTTACCACACCGCATAATTAAATAAATTAAAAAAAACTATTAACCTTTTAATCCGGGTGCATTTCGTTTCGCCCTATTTAAAACTAACCCAGGGGAAGGTGTACAGTTTTTAGTTGAACCCGGCATGGTAGGAGGCCGGGCGTAGGGGCATGCGGTTGACCCCGGGGTTAAAAGTCGAGCCAAATGACTGAGCTTAATCCAAAGCTCTGGCCGTAACAGCCAGTTCTAAAGTTCAACCTCGATCGCCCGTCGCCACTTTAATAACGTAGGAAAGCCAAAGCTCGCCTTGGCTAACAAGGTATGATGATAGGCATATTATTTTTCTCTCGTGTGGCATCTATTTATGTGCCGCAAATAAATAGTTTCTAAATTATTTTAGTATCTATCTATGTAGGTTATATTCTGGTAAACCTACCTGGTTTATATTCTGGGAATACATACATAATCAAGATGCAACTTAACAGCTGCACAACACTTGTAATGCGAAATAATACATACTTACGATCAGATGATATATTGCGAATTGCAATGTCATGGATAAACCAAGGTAGTTTTCAGTAAAATTTGATGGTTGATTTAACCATCCATACAATACCTGATGGGCTTTATATTGCTGGTGTTGGAATGATGACACCAGGTGTTAATTTACATAAATTAATATGAAATTAGGAAGGAGAAGATTTTTACTCTTTCAATCTTTTATGATTCCAATTTTGTGGAAGATCAATCATCAAGTAGGTAGGTTAGGGAACGTACCCATACTACCGTGACCTGTTCAGGGGGGGGGGTCTTCAAAATACCACGCTTGGTACAAATGAGCGGCGGGGGGCTTAGGTTTTTGGTCACCGGGGGAGGGAGGGGAGGGTTAAAAATTGCAAAAAGTTGGTCACGTAGTATGGGTACGTTCCCTTATGTCGGAATCATGGAAAAATCTGCCTTCTGAGCATGAAGGTTTTTCAAAAGAATTTTCATAACAACTCTATTTTAAGAGCGTTTAACCAGCCAGCGGCCGAAAATCCACATTTCGTCGAAAGTTGTTCTTAAGATCGTGCAGGGAGGTTACAATGAGAAAGATTAATTATTCTCCGTACCAGCTTTTTAAAATTATAACTTAATATCGAATTTATTTCAATCCAAATTAGCTTTAATTTATACCTTCATCCAAAAATGCTGAAAGGCGTGATGATAAAACTATTAAAATAATGTACTTTTTGTAATTATTTTTTGATTATAAGTATTTATCATTTTTCTATAATGTCTAAATTTAATAAGAATGTTAAAAAAATCTGAAATATATTAGTTTGTAAGTGCGCAAATAAATACACAAATCGACCAATTTTCGTCAAGAAACACATGTACGTACATAATTATTTTTTAATTATTTTATTGAAACTAAAATTAAAATTATAAAACATGCGTTTGCTAGATAATGTATTGATTTATTTTACTGCATGATTATATTATTTGAAATGGGTGTGGTATAATACAAAATCTTTTTTGAAAATTTAACAAATCTGCCAACGACCTATGTTATACATGCGAATGCTAGATAAAAGAACAATCTTTTGAAATCCATTTATAATTTTTTGTGGAAAAGAGTCAATACGTCTAAAATCTGATTTGAAAATGACATATTTCTGGTTTTCTCTGGTAATGCCCTCTTAACTATAGGCATTGTATAACATTTTATAAAAAGTAATATGACTCACCCCGCCGATTCCGACCGTTATAAATATATCTAAACCTGACTAGCTACTTCTATCGCCGTGACCAGATCAGTAGCTCCGTCGTAAGATCCAGGGTATCGTCTGGATAGGGCCGCATCTCGGGCGGCCAGCCCAACAGGATGATGTCTCTCGTTCAGACCCAAGTCCGGATGGATGCCGCACAGGGCTGGAGGAATCCGGCAGGCGCCAGTCATGAAGAAACCAGGTCGGCAAGGTGGACTCGGCGCGATCTCGATTTCCGAAATAAGGGTCACGGTCGATTTTATATTATCAGTTATATTATCAATTTAAGAGTACTCGAGCCAGCCATCACCGGAATGCGGGTTGAAAACAGTTCATTATGCCCCGATACGGGAATTACGAATTTTAATATATCAATCCACACCGCTCGAACTATTATTTAAGGTTTTAAACACGGCACTGTGACGTTCCGCCCAAGTCTCGGCCCCAATGAGGCTTGGGCGGGAACTGTGACGTTCCAACCTAAATCTGCCTACCTACCTTCTCGTGCCCGGTATATGGTTGTTCAAACACTCATAGACTATACGAAATTAGTATCCACCGTACCTATTTGAAATTTGTTATAAAATATTTAATATTTTCATAACAACTATTACAAATACCTAGACCCAAAGCTATTTAACGATTTAACTGATGTAATATTTAATAATTTACCTGTCTCCACGAGTGTATCAAGGACGATGCTGTGTTTTCACTTATGACGGCAAAATAACACTTTATCCCAAACATGCGAAATCTCAGCACAGGTTCTCCTAGTGAGGTGTTCACAAAATACTTATAAACGGTTAGTGGCCGAGTGGGCTTTTACATGCGGTTTATAGATGTTTACAGTTAACTATTAAAAAATAAACAATGTGCAATTTACCCGCGGTAGAGTGAAACCTTCAGAAAACTAAAGTAGACAAGAGTGGGGAGGCTACGAAGCACCGCACAAAGAGGAGACCGATTATTCTATCTCATTTTAAAACGGGATATATCCCATAGCTAAACTATGAAAAGGGTGGAAGCAATGTTGCTTCCTAGATAAAATGCCCAGCAAATGAAATTTGGAATGTAACTAGCTCACTTGTTAGTTGGTGAAAAAATGATTACATACTAAAGCATTATATGGCTGTGGTTCGGAAAGCTGTGAAAAAGCAATGTTTGTACAGACTTCGGATGTTATCTCACTACCAGGAAAATAGTTCGGAGGAACCACATAACTTCACGGCGTACTTTAGCTGCACAAGTCAAAAGTTTAGCATCAACAGTTCAGTTGTTATTATTTGTTTTCTTGAAAACTAGACTAGGATTGAAACCACATTTCAGCACAACTGTGTCTTAGTTTCAACAATTGAAAAATATGACGTCTTGTCTTATTTGTTGATAGTTTTAAAAACTATTATGAAATTGGTGTTGCGAGCTAAAAAAAGTCATTGAAAAAGAAGATAACATTAATAATCTAAACGAAAATATGAAAGAGAACGAGACACAGAAAAATAAAAAGATAACGGTATCGGATATATTTATCTGAGACACCATCTAGTTCTTAAAACTCCGAACGATTGTTTCCAATGAAAAGGGTAGTTGCCAATAATATGAAAAAAAGTTGAAGTATTGTTAATTCTGAAATTTAAAAAATGAGATTGACAAATATGACGGTTTAATAAGGGGTGACAGTGGCCTAATTGGAAAGGCGTTCGAACCGGTAAGACGAGAGGTTCTGGAAGTGAGTCCCAGTTGCGACCGTTATCGTTTTATTTTTTGTGTCTTGTTCTCTTTCGTATTTTCGTTTGGATTGTAAATGTTATCTTCTTCTACAATGATGTAAATAACCTTCAAAAGTTATAAAAATAGAGTTGTTCAAATAAAAATTAAAAATAGTTAATCTAGAAATCTCAGAAAAATAAATACTATGCGCAATTCATTACGCCAAAACTCACTGTTCGAGAGTTTTTACCGGGACAAACAAACAATTTTCCTGCTAAACAGTGAAGATTATTATTCCGCAAGATAAATTGTCTCAATCAATCACGTAATAACGAACAAAAAATCCGACTTTCATCTTATTTGTTTTGCTGAGAGCGGGGATCGTTTAGACGTGCGCCACGCCCCATCTTTTATCCGAGATGATTTGTCGTCGGCTGTCTTCGTGATAACGTATACCATAAATCCATACCCGAATAGTTCGCACCAAGTCACTTCTGCAGTTGCGAGACAACAAGGAGATCTAGACTTGAGGACTGCGTGGAGATTACTTCTTGAACCCAAGACTAGAGATTAGAGGGCGCTCCTGTTAAAGTGATCCTTACGAATACTTGTACAAAATAATTTTATATACGGTGGAGTATGGTGGTGAGTAATGGTTGCATATGATTGGCCAAGCGTAGGAATCGGAATAAAAATATAAGATTTGTGACAGGTATAATATGAAGGGTATTATAACGACAAGGGGGTATTCTAGTCTAGAATTTCTTTTTTTCATATTTCGATAGTTTAGATATTCAAAAATATCTCCACCAGCCAGCGGCCGAAAATCCACATTTCGTCGAAAGTTGTTCTTACGATCGTACAGGGCGGTTCCAATGAGAAAGATTGAGTATTCTCCGCACCAGCTTTTTAAAATTATAACTCAATATCGATTTTATTTCATTCCAAATCTGCTTTAATTTATACCAACATACAAAAATGCTGAAAGGCGTGATGATAAAACAAATAAAATAATGTACTTTTTGTAATTATTTTTTGATTATACAGAGTGGCCACAAAAAACAGAATTCAAAATTCCCTGATAATTCCAGGTTTTCCAGGGCGTTTTCTACATTTTTCCCTGATATGTTTAATTTGATATAAGGGGATATCGTTCATTAGATAAATAATAAAGGGAATTCCGTCATCTATAGCATTTATTATTTCTTTGCATCACAATAATCTATTAAAAACAAAATACACTTCTTACAAATTTATGATATTTCGCCTGAAGACAATTTGTGAAGAAATGAAAAGACCAGACAAAAATAGACAAATAAACAAAAAAACATTAAAATTAGACGAGATACTAAAAAATATCACATGGGCATTTATGAAAATAATAATAAAAAAATACCTACCTATCTAGTTTGTCTTCGTCGGCATATCTTTTGTTACACAGTACACACGTCGCAAGTAAAAGTAATAAAACACACTTTGTAAAACACCACTTTTTATTCGAATTAAGCCCTGATGAAGCTTGAGCTAAGCGAAACCTGGTTGGCTGTTTTAAATATTAATTCGAATAAAAAGTGGTGTTTTACAAAAGTGTGTTTTTCATTTAATATATAATGTCACACCACAAAATATTTGCTTCCTTCGACAAAATAATAAAACACAACTTTGTGGTTTCACAAATCGCAAAATAACGAATTTAGTTTTATTTTTGGAATTCCCTGATATTATGAAAAAATTTTGAAATTCCCTGACATTTCCCTGATAATTCCAGGTTTAGTAAAATTCCCTGATAATTCCAGGTTTTCCAGGTCTGTGGCCACCCTGTTATAAGTATTTACATTTTTCAATAATGTCTTAAGTTAAATAAGAATGTAAAAAAATCTGAAATATATTAGTTTGTAAGTGCGCCAATAAATACACAAACGGACCAATTTTCGTCAAGAAACACATGTACGTATATATTTTTAATGATTTTATTTAAACTAAATTAGAATTTTCATAGTTTGGACGATTGCAGCTATTGTTTGGATTAAGTTATTATTTGTTTGTTTTGTTTTTTATTGTAACTGAAAAAATACCTACAATTCATACATCTAGACTGGAATACACCCTTAATTACTCTCTAATAAAATGTGTTTTGTAATACCAACAGGGTGGCAACTCTTAGGTACAGAGATCATGATGTTTTTTTAATTTAGCCTGATATGGTTTTAATTAATTATCCACGCATTGTTTAATTATTAATGACGTACTCGTTTTTGAGCGCAGATTGAGCGTAAATAGATTAATTTCTACTTTTCTACGGTTTTCCGATCTGTGTTACCAGAAATCAAACAAGTACACACACAGGGTGAAACAGTTCACTTAGGTGCGACGTGTGATGGAAAAATATTTTTGTGGTTTGGAAAAAATATATCATCGGTCAGCAAAATGACTTATAGACATTGTTAAAATCGGGAGTACACTTCGGGTACACTCTGTATAACAAAATTAACCACAGGTATCACCTATTTTAACGGTTCCTTAACAATAACACCCCGTTGAAAATTCATCAAAAGTGATAATTTTTTTTTAAATATCCCCATTTATCAATATTTATCTTTTTTTTATTTATTCTTCACTTTTAATTACTATTCAAAGGAGTAATGAAGTTGCACATTGTTGAGTTGTCCGGTCACTTCTCTAAACATAACATGAACTTAAAAGTGAAGACAATTTTTTGCCGAAATTTATACCATGACCAACTGCAACGAATTTTTATTATCAAAACAAGAAATGCCTGATTTAGTTACTGTTATCAAGTTTATTTTATAGAACTCTATTTTTATTTTTATTTCTTTCAAATATCCGATAATATTAATTTTTAATCTACAAAAACAGTTTATTATGAACAAGTTTGGCCATGTAATTATTATTACACGTGACTTACAGCTTATGCATTATCAAACTGTCTATTAAAGCATTCAAGAGACAGTTTGATAAAGGGCTTCAGAGGGCGAAACAGCTGTCACGCATAATAATAATTACAGAATTTGTTTGTAGTAAACTATTTTTTATAGATTAAATAATAATATTATTGAACATATAGAAGAAATAAAAATGTTTGATATCTTCTACCTTAATTTTGTTACCCCAATAGAATCAATCAAATCCCTGGTAATTACAACTAATAAGGAACTCCAGTGAAAAATATTATGGCTTTAAAAAAATATGTTCATATAGACCAATAAACGCTGATTTTGAATATATAAGTTTTATTTAATAATATTAAACGCAGAGTTTAGTTTAGTTTTAATCGGGTCGTAAAATTACGCTGTCAAGTTGGCATTATTGAAATTTTAATGGTGATGTCACTGTTCGACGTGTCGTGACGTCACCGTAAAGTCATTGAATGAGAATGTATGATATGACACAAGCCATCGTATTAATTTATTCGTTTAATTACATACTGTTTAGAGGGATTTAGTTGTTGTGTTTATTGAAACATTATTTAGTCCTAAATTTAATTTTTATTTCTTCTATATGTTCAATAATATTATTATTTAATCTATAAAAACAGTTTACTACAAACAAATTCTGTAATTATTATTATGCGTGACAGCTGTTTCGCCCTCTGAAGCCCTTTATCAAACTGTCTCTTGAATGCATTAATAGACAGTTTGATCATGCATAAGCTGTCAGTCACGTGTAATAATAATTACATGGCCAAACTTGTTCATTTAGGCCTAAATAATGTTTCAAAAATAAAGGTATCTCTTATTAGTTTATCTCTATTATTGAAAATATTCAAAAACTACTGCACAAAAAAATAGTAATGCTTCTTCTATGGAGAATACTTCGGACAACGGAATTCAAAATGGCGGTAGTTGATCAGCTGATTGCCCGATCCTATACTATTTTTTCAGGATGATGACGTCACACGATTCACCATACATACGGTGGTTTTCGGGGGGTCTTGAAAAATTAAAACTTTGACTATTATTTTAACTAAAAACTAACTCTAAAAATAAAAATACAGTATTTAAGTTAGAAGGGCATACCTACAAGGCCAACAGAGTTAGAATTCACATACCTACAAGGCCAACCAGACTAAACCATTTTTTTCATTTGCCCCTGTGCAGAACCAACCTTAGAAAAAATTCTCCAATCCCCCGTATATGCGCGCAATATAACACGCAATTTAACAGTATCGATATTCTTAATAATACTCTTGTGAAATACCGAAACGAAGTCAAGCGTGTTAATTAAATTAATGTACAACTATAGAAAAGGTACAGCATGAGCATCTCCTGTCCCCATCCCATCTTCCTCTGCCTCTTGCCCTTTCCTATTTCTTCTTCCTTTTATATATATATATTTATGTATTTTTTTACGTATTTTCATTTTCATTTAATGGTTATTACCAATTACAATTTTATATTATATCATAATAACCAACATTAGCATAAGAAACTGTTTTGGCTTACCTCATGTTTAACCTCTTGTATCACCTGTATAAAAAATGCTGTTTGTTTCTTACAATAAATAAATAAATAAATAAATAAATAAATAAATTATTCATTAAAAAAAAATAAAAAAAATTGGACTGGAGTCCTCTATTACTGGTTTTCCCAGGCTGTAGCACGCGTAAACATTGTTTCACTATTACTTGGAAATCAATCAGATGATAATAAATTATGTTGTTTATCCTCCTACTGCGTTGGTGCATGTGTGTGCGCACATCCATTATTTAATATCTGGTCCCGGAGGCGGAAATGTTCTATTGGTCGTCTGGGTAAGTGGACCGCATTTCATTTTTGATTTATTACCTTGTTTTCGGGTGTGGCGAATTTAAAGCGAAACAAGTTTGAAGGGTCAGCGATGACATGGCTTGTTGCTTTGCATACAAACATTAGGTATGCATATTTACAAATTTAATAAGAATAATAAAGATTTATCTGAGAAGTCTGATTTATTTTTTCTTTGATCGCGGTCTTTTTTGTTTGGTTTACTATCATCGACTATCATTACTACACACAATGGATTTATGCCTACTAATATATATATATATATATACAAACCATCACCTACACACAAATTTCTACTAAAATGAAAAGTTACTAATCGTACAAATGAACGATTTTATTTGCCCCTTTCCACAGAGATTATTAAATTTAAATTAATAAACTTACTGCGTGTGTATTTCCCGTGCTTTAAATTACTAAGTTTTATTTAAAAAAAACACGACAAGAGTGATGTTCAAACAAGTAAGTGTCAATGTTCACACAAGCGTTTTATTTATTTTAATCTGAAATTGTTACCATTTATTAGAGTTGAAACGGTTATCCGGTAACTATCCGGTACCCGGCCGATCCGGCCTAAATTAACCATCCGGCCGGATACCGGATAGAAACTCAATAATCGGCCCGATACCGGATATTAAAAAACTACAACAATTTCCTATAATAAAACGCAATACATTAATCTTTGTGAGGTAAATCTCAATAAAATGGCTTATAATTATGATGGCTTTTATTTAAAGTCGAAAAAGTTACAAAAAAGCCATAAACTAAAATTTTCTTCTGAGATATTCACTCTAATGTTATAAATACATAAATAGTAAATATCTAAACTAAAAACTTTTAGTAAAAACTTACAAAAACTTAAATTAACATGATTAACTAATCACAATCACCAATATAGTGAACTAAAACATCGTAAAAAACACAGAGATTATTGAAATGATTAAATACTGACATTAAAGCACCATAATACACCTCTTGTTCTTCTTCTTATCAAAGGGAATATTTTGAATTAATACTCAAAATTAACAATTGGTAAATTATGGTGAATAAAGACTAAATTTTCAGCGTTCGCAGGCTAAACTCGTCACGACATGCAACGAGTCAATGGGCCGAATATCCGGCCGCCGGATATCCGGCCATCCGGCCTTGCAGCTTGCCGGATATCCGGTATCCGGACAAACAACTATCCGTTTCATCTCTACCATTTATTCTATTATCAAGCATTTTTATGTGAATACCACCTAAACTGCTCACATAGAATGAGACTATGGCATCCCCAATTAGGGTATGTTGTGAGGCTGAATGTAGTGGGAGGGGAAGGAGATGGCGAAGAGAAGGGAGGGAAAGTGCCTGGCTATTCAGATCTAGTCACCAAACACGGCTAAAGCCATTTCAAGCAACACTTCAATTCTGAATGGTGGTCTTACACCAGGGCGACACTGAGAGTATCTTCCACTCTGGAACCCACCGCAGATATGCTATATATTAATTTAAATTAATGAAATTAGGAAATAACACAAATTAATCAAATAAAATCTACTTGGCGCACGCCGGGATTTGAACCCACGACCTCCGGATTGTTAATCAAGGACCTTAACCCTCAACCACAGAGTCCAATATAACAAAAAATAAGAAAAAAAGTGATATTCACAAAAGTAAATATTATTTTGCTGCGATCATATTCACGTGTTTTATTTATTATTTATCTGAAATTATTGCTATCATTTGAAATATTTTCAAGCTGTAAGGTAAACTAAAAAACACTTTGTAGTACAAAGTTTGTACCTACACGTGTTTTTATGCAAAAAAAGGTTTAAAATATATAATTGACATTATGAGAGAGGTACAATTCCGAGACTAGCACCAAACATTTGTTATTTTGTTTACGGAAAGTGAGATGTTATACGTTTTTGTTACCTACAAGTTAAAAGGTTCAAGAATGCCACCGATTTTTGAAATATAAAAAACAGCCCACTACCAGTCCGTAATGGCTTTCAAATTTCCATATAAACGGCTCGGGAGTGATTTCAGCCCGCCTCCTACGAGCACTTCCCACTTCCAAAAAACCAATAAATCCATCAGATTTGTCCCACCGCCCTTAATGGCGTAATCGCTACTGGGACTTATCGATTTTATAAACGACAGCTCCCGAAGGACTGTACGGCGTTTTAACGCCTAAAACGCCTTTTCTAAAATGATTAAATTTAAACCTATACAAAAGCATATTAACCCCTCAAAAGAAGGTCCCCCGAAGGTTGAAATCCAAATAAATGAAATATTTCTAAATGTATCCGAAAACTAAAACTGTTTTTGAAAGGTGGTGAAATACGCTTCCAAATTTTATAATTAGAAATACACATATAATTTTAAAAAATAATGATTAATTTTTAACTGTTTTACTTAACTTACAAACCAGAATGTAAAAGCCCATTAGGGCGTGTAAAAAAAAATAAAAAAGTTTAAAGTTTTAAAAATGTCCCTCCTTTCGTTTTTTCTAACTAAATTTACTGATACCAAAAAAAGTAAAATCACACGTATTTTATTAAACAAATACATTATAAACATTTTTGACATCCCGCTTTTTTGTCGTTTCATGTAAAAGAATTATAAAGTTTAATAATTTTTTCTCAAATTGCATTTGGAAACTTTGGTTTCATGTATCTATATTTACTTTTGTTTCGTTTAACGGGGGGGGGGGTCTTGTCTTCACGACCGATACGCCTGCACTGAGAGCGATTACAGGTAGAAAGGTAGGGTCAATTGCGTCTACTTACTACGTAATTATACTACAGCTAAAGGGGTACTTTCCAACAAATAAAGCGACTTTGTGAGATCGATTTTTTCTTTATTGTATTGAAATGGCCCCACTATGCGGCGTGAGGGTTAGTTAGTTAAGTCCATATTATTCAACTGTAAAAAAATACTAATACAATAAAATTGAAAGACGGGTTGTAATTATGTACTAGTAATAAAATACATATGTTACATCACTCCAGTATATAGACCTATGTTTCTATCTGATAATTTTCCGATAATGTTCAAATTCGAATTAAAATTTAAGAAAGTTTTAAGTCATTAATTTAATATTCGATCCATTTAACTATCAAAAAAACAAGACGCGGTAATGTTTTAACTATGTATTCGTATATTGTTCAATAAGAAAAGTGATTTCCTAAAAATACTGTCGAAGCCGTGGATCGTTTCCCCTTAAGTGGAAATCGGCTGTTATCACACCAATCTTTAAGACTGGTGATAAACATGACGTTAAAAATTACCGACCAATTTCCCAATTCCCTATTTTAAGCAAAGTTCTTGAAAAAATCGTCTTTGATGAATTGTAGTCGACTATTTCGACAAACATTATGCCGAATCAGCACGGATATATGGAAGGTAGGTCTACAACATCCAACCGCGCCCTTTTCATTAACTTCTTGCACAGCAAAATGACGATAAGGAGCAAGTTGATACTATGTACATATACAGACTTCTCTAAGGCCTTTGACGGCGTAATTCACTCAATCCTTTTGAAAAAACTCGTCCTACTTGGTATACAAGGCGACCTATTTAGATGGATTAAGTCCTACATTAGTAATCGCAATCAAAGTCTATAGAGGTAATATCCGGTATCCCGCAAGGTTCCCATCTAGGTCCGCTCTTCAACATTAATATAAACGACATTGGATCATGCTTTTAAAATTCCGAATTTGTGCTTTGCTCTGACGACATGAACATATTCAAAGTTGTGCATTCTCTTTCTGACTGTGATGCGTTACAAAGTGACCTAGATAGGCTTTGCAAGTATTGCAATGTTAACGGTTTAGTTTATAAATGTTTCCAAATGTCATACTATGACATTCACCAGAAATAAACATGTTATTAAGTACACTTATTCACTCAATAATGAACCTGTCATCTTGAAAACGGAATGTAAAGATCTTGGTGTTTAGGTACCTTGATAGAAAACTTATATTTAATAAGCACATCGACTCAATCGTTTACAGGTCATATTATAAAATGGTTGGATTTGTTCTTCGCAAAAGTAAAGTGTTCAATAACCCGCGTACAGTAATAATGTTATATTTTGCATTAGTCAGAAGTACACTGGAATATGCTTCTCCAATTTGGAACCCGCAATACAAAGTATACATAGATAGCATAGATTTTATTATTTTGCTTTTACTTAACTGTTTTGCATGACCGATATTTGCGTGTGTTATTTTTATTAAATTGTGAAATTATTAACCCCGATACAGGCGAACCCTAGTGGGGTTAATAATTACATGCTAAAAATATATGTATATGTATATAAATTGTGAAGAAGCAATAAATAAATAAATAAAAAATAAATAGAACATATTCAAAACAAATTTATAAAACATCTTACCTTCAAATTCAACAATAACTTTGAATGCACATTTCAAACTTTGCAACACAGGCGAGCAATAGCTGATTTGACATTTATACTCAAAATTTTAAATAATAACATTGTCTGTACCGAACTTCTTTCCCTAGTTAATTTTAACATACCATTAAGACGTACACGCCATACAGAACTATTCCACACGCTTAATTACAAGACAAATGCAGCATCTAATTCGTCAATCAATCGTGCTCTTCATTTGTTCAATATTATTGGTCTAAATTCTAACATCGACATTCTCTCCAATACCCTCGACTCTGTGCAGAAACGGGCGGTCCGTTTAATAGATTCTCCCATCTTAACAGACGGATTGCAATCTTTAGAGCACAGGCGTGGGGTGGGAATGCTATCCTTGTTCTACCGGTATTACAATGGAAGATGCTCCGAGGTACTAGCATCATTGATCCCTTCGGCACCGGTGCATATTCGGAAAACACGCCAAACGCGTGCCCAACATTTGTACACGGTTGACATTTGAGAACGGGTCGTTTCTTCGACTCGTTCTTGTGTTCAAAAGCTCGGCTGTGGAATGATTTGCCGGCCTCTGTGTTTCCTCCTTCCTACAACATGGGTCTCTTCAAGACCAATGTTCATTCCTTCCTCTCCTCAAAAAGACTCTCCACACAGCATCCCAGATGACATAGGCCCTGAGGGAAATTATTTTCCTCAGGGCCTCCTGTGCGGAATTAATGTAAAAAAAAAAGAAAATTAACTGCCCAAATTTAAAAACAGCATCCTGTCAATAATATAATTTGTTCAATGCGCATGCATACATACATACATACACACATAGTCACACACACACACCCTCCCACTACATACATTATCCGGTAATTACTTAATACGCATATCATAAATAAGACACTACAATGAAACACATAATAGGTCTCCACCATGTATTATATTTATTAATTGTATTTTTTTAACCAAAGTATCTAACACACTGTTTGTTTCTGTTAATAAATAAAATAAAATAAAAATAAAAATAACATAAAAACAAAATAACTACTAGTTTATTACAGTAACTTTATTAGTATTGAATAAATTTCGATTTAAATATTTAGATATACACCAACGTGGAAGGATTAATACGTAATGCAATTATTTATTTGCCTTTAATAAAAGCAGGAAAATTAGATTGCATTTTACAACTCCCCTAGATCACGATTGTCGATCAGCTCGTAAATAACACAGGAATCATTGCAGCCGGTTCACATCATCCAATCCCCGAAGTAGGTACCTTTCACAAAGCTCCCATTCAGGTGCGCTTTTCGAGCGCCCGCATCGGTCTCGTTGATAGGTAAAAGCTTTTAAAGGCAGACTGCCTAACCCGCGCGGAAACCGCTAAGTGTGCATTCAATGTCATTCACGGTCCTCTGTGTTATTCGATTAATTGAATTGATGTCCGCGGGACTGTGATTTCACAGGCGTGCATTGATTACTATCAGCGTTAAAACCTGTAGATTTAGGGATAACTTTTTAAAGGTTGATTATTATAGTACTGTTTGAAAACCCATGGAACTGGGTTTAAAAAATATATTAGGTACACACGGTTCATGTTCACATTTGGTACCTTCCCAATGCACGCCAATGTAATTACATTATGTACCTACCGCATCGAAATCCGAGAGATACTGTTTTATTGAACACTTGACCAGATAGAAATAAAAAACCGAACCGGTCTAATTTCTTTTAATGTGAAATCTATTGAAGAATAAAGTTGTCAGAAAACAAATTTGTCAGAAACATGGATTGTGTTTATCGGTGTAAACGTAAATACAAGTACTACAGAGAGTGGCCGGGCGTTCTCGGGGTGTGACGTGTATATTTCGCTCCGTCTATTTATTTTTCTAACTTTGGCTATTCCGGCCGAATGTCTTTGAAAACGTGTCAAAAGACGTGTTTTAGTGGAAGCTTTATGATTGTATTGTGACATTTGGTTTTGCATCGTGCTGATAGTGCTTAAAAAGGAGGTTTTTTACGTTGCGAAAACGGCACAAGCCGAGCGTTCTAACCTAAAAACGTGCGCCGACGTGGCAGGAAATAAACAATTCATACCGTGAACAGTACATTCCCGGTTAATCCAATATTGTCCAAGTGTTTCTACCCTATCGTATGTACACACAAAACCTCCACTCAAACCAGATAGTTACAAGTGCTAAAAACGTAATTATAGCGAAAAAGTGGAAGACAGTAACCCGCGAGGGGGACCCCCGGCCACGTGTTTATAAAAGTTTCTGGAACATTCTAGAAGTTTCCATTGGAAATTTCCAGAAACTACAAACTCAATTCTGTGTAGATATTTCAATGTAATTTGTGACATCAGTATTGTACAATTAGCTTTTGTGTTTGCTAGCATTATTGAATTCAAAACAGTGTAATCACACAACTTTCATTCAAGTCTATTGCATTTTTCTAACTCAAGTTCATAAAGTGGGAGCGAACAAGCGTCCGAAGTGACTCTTTCCGAGTTTTTATTGTGCGATTGTTTTTGTGTTTGATCTGTAATTCAGACCAGTGCATAATTGTGTTTTTGTGTTTGATCTGTAATTCAGACCAGTGCATAATTGTGTTTTTGTGCTTGATCTGTAATTCAGACCAGTGCATAATTGAGAGGAATTTATCACATAACGACTAGTGCATTTTATAAAGTGAGACTAGTGCATTTTTCTAACTCAAGTGTCATAAAGTGTAAGTGAGAGTAACAAAGCAACGAAGTGACACTTCCCGAGTTTTCGAGAGCTTGGCCAGCTAACTACAGCGGAACCTGCCCCCTAGAACGGAGGAATCTTCTGGCGACAAAACCGAGATAAGATTTTTCCAGTTTTTATTACACTATCCACATAACACATATTTTGAACTTTTTATTTCAGACATTACACAAACAGGGATCGACAGAACACTCGAGTCGATATTGTTGGGCAAATTAATACATTGTTTTCATCTGTTATTGTCTTGCCCGCATCTGCTAATTACATCCTATGAAGGCATATAAAATTACTCTAAACATTTATGTACCACATAGTCGGGAATCTCTTCTGTTTCACTAACCATCCATTCCAATGGAGATCGTTAAGATGACAAGGGACGGAAATTGTCTCTTCAGGGCAATATCACACCAAATTAATAACATCATCGGGAGTTCCAGCAACCACGAAATCGTGCGCCAAGATTTGGCATTCCATGTGGAATCACACAAGTCGGAAGAAAGATACATCTTAGCCATCGCAAACAACATCCCGGATCACCGAAAAATCCACCCAGCCTACTCCGAACGAGAGCAACAAGACCTATACATACGGGAACAATACCTGCTTGGCACATGGGCGGGAGAAGATATTATAATAGCGGCCACAGAGTACTACGGACTTCAAGTCAAAATACACCAACCAGATCAACCTCCAATAATCTACCAAACCGTAGGAGAGTCGAGGGGGACGATAAATCTCTTCTATAAAGGAAACCATTACGACAGTGTGTTAATAAATAATAAAGAAGGGCACACAGAAAACATGCAGTGCACAACAGAGCCAAAACAAAAAATCGAACTGACATGCAGCTATGATGTTCTCAACAACGTCGACATAGACATCGGGCATGTCATCCAAAGAGACTATCAAGAAATTAACTTTTCGTGTGAAAATTATAAACAACCAGTGACAACAGTAGCTACCTGGAATGTCAGAGGCGCCGCGAATAAGGAAAAAAAGAATCGCATAGACGAAGAACTGAAGGAAAACAATATTAGCATTGCGGGGCTGCAAGAGACGCATTTGGCAACCGGATCCCTCAAATCCCACAACTACAAATGGCTTCTAAACGGAGGAGGAAAGGCAAAAGCAAACAGAGGAGTGGCCATATTAATCAACAAAAATTTAAATGTTGAAGTTAAAAAAATTATCAGAAAAACTGAGAATATTATCGCAGCACACATATATGAGATAGATTCCGCCAAATCATGGTTCATAATAACGACACATGTGCCACAAACAAACACGGGAAACGGTAAAAACATAGAGACATTTGCAGAAATAGCCAAGATGATAAGAAACAAACCCAGGCAGGCAAGAGTGATTATTCTAGGAGACTTCAACGCTCGAATCGGTAAAAAAGACCTTAACAGACAGACATGTAACGGAAAAGTGGGACCAAACATCTATCACGACGCCTCGAACGAAAACGGATTATTCCTAATTAATTTTCTTATACAATACAACCTTAAAATCAACAGCACATGGGGAAGAAAATCGGTTAGAACAACATGGGCAGCGAGGAACAAAAAATCTCAAATCGATCACATAATCACTCCAATGTACACGGCGGAGTGTTTTGAGTACATCAAAGGTAAATGGTCAAAAAGAGTCGAATCCGATCACAAACTGATTTGGGGAAAACTTGTGCCTAGGAAAGTGCGCGCCAAAATGCCTAAGAAAAACACTCAAGCCGTCAAGCGAAACGACGAAAGAACCCCGACATCACAGAAATTTAACCACAGAGACTGGAACTACGAACTTCTCAAGTCTAGAGAAGATTTAAAGAAGTTTCAAGAAACGGCGAGGAAAAAAACCATGGAAGTAATGGAGGGAAAAAACAAGATTCACAGTGAAACCAACTCGTGCACATGGTCGGAAGTAAAAAACATTCTGAAACACACCGCAAAAGAAACTTTGAAAAAAGAAAGAGTTCTCTCTAGAGAGAGAAGGATAGCTTTAGCACAGATACTAAAAGCGCAGTTTAGGAAAAACAAAGATCCACATGACCCTGAAACGAACAGAAAACTTAAAGAAGCAAGAAAAAACTATACCACAATTCGGGAAGAAGAAGAGCAAAAAGAATGCTTCGCATTCTTTAGTTCTCTGGGTAATCTGAAACCATCAGCAAGAATGAAGTATACATACAAATACTTTAGTAAATTTAAAAAGAAAACCCGACAAAACCAGAGGAAACCCTTCATCCCTATGTCAAAATGGACAGAAGAACTAGAAAAAAGCGAAGGCCCCCAAATAAATACAATCGAAGAAAGAGACTACAAACCTTTGAGAGCTCCCCCCACGATAGAGGAAATCTCCAGCATAATTCGTGGCATAAAAGGCGGAACAGTCCCGGGGACGGACCAGCTTGTGATCGAATTGTTCAAGGCAGCACCCCCGGAACTTATCGAAGAAATCACTAAAATTATCGCAGAAGCGTGGGTCAATAACATCATTCCGGAGGAATGGATACACACAGTCCAAGTTCCAATTCCAAAGACAAAATTCCCAAAAACAATCTCAGAGTACAGACGTATCACAATCTGCAATGTTGGATACAGAATCTACGCGAAAGCACTCCTAAACAAATTAGAAGAAGAATATGACGAGTTAGGAAACTATCAAACGGCATTTTTGCAAAACCGTTCCACAGACGACCACATATTCACCATAAGAAGAATCCTAGACGAAGAATGGAGGGCGGGACATATAACCTACGTTATGTCACTGGATATAGAGAAGGCCTTTGATACGGTAGACCTCCAACAATTGGTTACGATCCTGAGAAGCAGAATAAGTCATGCCCTCACCAATAGAATTAGCACAGCGTGCATGGTAGAGAAAACGTCAATTTCTTGGTTCGGACAACAATCAAGAGTAATATCAAAAAACCGAGGAGTAAAACAGGGATGCCCCCTTTCCCCAAGGCTGTTTACAATACTTATAGACGAAATCCTGAGAACCCTAGAAGAAGAAATTAATGAATTAAATCTAGATCAAGATCTCAGAATAATCCTTCTAATTATATTATCATACGCAGATGATATAATTATACTGGCAAATAACACTGACATACTTGGTAAAATAATCGAAAAACTGAAACCGCTGCTGAAATCAGTTGGCTTGACCCTGAATGAAACCAAAACCAAACTATTAGTCCGAAATCCAATGAGAACAGCTCCAGAACCACATTGGTATAACGTAGGAGGAACCCTGATGAAACCTGAAAAAGAACTAAAATATCTAGGAACTTACATAACCTCAACAGTGAGCAGGAAAGACATAATCAAGAAGCGATGCAAACAGGCGGTCCAAAATACAAAAATCATAATGCCATTCTTAGTTAGGTTGAAACTAGACTGGCACACAACTAGACTAATTTACATCATGACCATTGCACCGGCAATGATATACGGATTAAAAGCCGCCGCTCTTACCAAATCTAATAGATCGAGATTACGTAAATACGAACGATACATCCTAAAACAAATGCTGGAAGAGTCTAGGAACGCACCCAAAGAGAAAATACACCGAATACTAGCAGGTAAAACAATAACCAAAAAGATAAAAACTTACAGATTAGGATACCTTGGGCACATCTTAAGACGAAAGACGCCGCACCTATTAACAGCAGCTTGGAACTACTCTGCAGGGAAACGCAAAATTGGAAGACCCATCTATACGTGGAATGACTCTTTACAGCACGACATGAGGTACTTTGACAAAACGCTGGAAGAATGGAAGGAAATAGCTAAAGACAAAGATAAACTTCGAGAGTCAACTCAGAAAATATACACCATGAACGAAACGGACTCGGACAACAGTGACCCTGCAGAATAAACAGGAAATGAGGAAGAGGAAAAAGGAACAAGGAAGAAACGTCAGAGATAGGGAGGAACTATGTGAGGGAAGGGGGGAAACAAACAATGCTCAACCCATCCCATTCCTGCCCATCCCACATTCCTAGATTGGCTCATAAGGTTGCCATGTATACCGGCTGATTAAATTCCAACCTCCCACCCATCCTTAGAGCACGTCTTCCAGTCCTTACAAATCAGTGCCCCCCGGTGTACCGGTCTTACCGGGACGGGAGTACTCCTGGCCGGGGGGTACAATCGTATCGTAAACGTAAATACAAGTACTATCTGTACTAATATATTAAGGCAGCGATACCTTTGCAAAGCGTCATTGACGAATAGCTTTTTGTCTAACTAACTATCATGCCATTATCCCGTAGGGATAGGCAGAGGGGACGGACCGCCAAATAACCTGGCACACATTTCCTGCCTCATTCCTATTCATACATCTTTTCATACATATTCTTCTGTTATTCTAACTCTTGCAATTGCCCGACTCAAGTATCCGAATCACTTGATCGTGTCGTGACTTCCTCTGGCACCCCAGACTTTTTTTTTTACATTAACTCCACACAGGAGGCCTTGAGGAAAATAATTTCCCTCAGGGCCTATGTCATCTGGGATGCTGTGTGGAGGGTCTTTTTGAGGAGAGGAAGGAATGAACATTGGTCTTGAAGAGACCCATGTTGTAGGAAGAAGGAAACACAGAGGCCGGCAAATCATTCCACAGCCGAGCTGTTGAACATAAGAACGAGTCGAAGAAACGACCCGTTCTCATGTGACAAATGTCAACCGTGTACAAATGTTGGGCACGCGTTTGGCGTGTTTCCCGACTATGCACCGGTGCCGAAGGGATCAATGATGCTAGTTCCTCGGAGCATCTTCCATTGTAATACCGGTAGAACAAGGATAGCATTCCCACCCGACGCAGGTGATATAAAGATTGCAATCCGTCTATTAATATGGGAGAATCTATCAAACGGACCGCCCGTTTCTGCACAGAGTCGAGGGTATTTTTCAGGTATTATGGAGCTCCAGACCAGAGGTGGCTGCCAAATTCAACCGTGGGGCGCACTTGCGATTTGTACAGGATTAGCAGTTGTGCACTTAAAGTATGTGCGGGCCCTATACAGACTTCTTCTACCATTAGCGTCATACATTCTTCTTCCACTCCGTCCTTCGTTCATTCGCTCTACATGTCCGAACCATTTGAGCGTCCCTTTCTTAATCTTACTTATACGCTTAAATCAATCTTGCAACCGCATCAACCAATAGGATGTATGAGACAATGTATGAATGTGAATGAGGCAAAGAGTGTGTGCCAAGACCGAGTTGTTTGGCGGTCCGTCCTCCTGCCTATCCGGAGAAAGGGCGTGATGGTTAGTTAGTTAGTTTAGCCTTGCGTCATTTACGGATGTCCACTTTTCTCACACGATCATTCATGGTTTTACCACACATACACTCAGGAATCTCATTTCTAAAGCATTCAAGTCTACTTTTATCCTTCCTCTTGTCATTTTCACATCTCACTGCCATCCATCAGGGTATTCATTTTGGAATTTTAGCAAAAAAGTGAAAAGCAGTTGAAAATTCGAAAGATTTGCAGTGTCTTATTTTTATTACATTTAAAAAATATATTTAATTTTCATTTTAACTGGATTTTATTTTCTGGAGCCGAATAAGAAGGCAAAACATTCTGTAAGCAAGAAATGCGTCTCTGCTAATAGTACTGTGTTCACAACAAAATTAGTGGTAATACCTATCTATTCCTTCCAATTTTACCCAAACCGTTCGAATAAGCTGCCAGCCAATCTTACAACAGAAACAAAAACATTTGTTTAGCCGGAAAAAGGAAAAAAATCACGTAGCGGAAGTAATTTAATTTATCCGAGGATTTTCTCGGTAAAATTTCTCACAAAAAGAGAATTTTTAAATCCGGAAACAGCCGTAATGAAAACGGGCGTAACGTATTCTCTTCTCATTGTCTTTTAATGCGAGAAGTGATGAATATTAAAAGGGCGTTATAAATACATATAAAAAGACGTACCAAAAATAGACCGGAAATTCCCTTTGAGCATGTTGTGACGTCAATCTGTAACAAAAGAAGAACAAATTATTTAGTAAAAATAATACAGAGCGGCTACATTTTATTTTAATAATCGTAATAGGTACTCGTACTTGTCAGGTTCTGCTTTACTTGAGATTTGAGATTCAACGCTCTTTCAGGCCCGGTAGTATCCGCTCAAAAAGAAGAAGGAGAGATACGTAAGTACGAATGTTAGAGGGAGCGCGCTAATATTAAAAACGATAATATTTAAGCGAAAATGTTTAATACAACACGAATCGTTTAAAAGAGAGCAAAAATATCGTGGGGAATATCTAAAATAGCATTTAAAGAAATACTGTGAAATACAACTTGTAAAATAACTGAAAAAAGTGGTTATGGTAAAAGTGGTAAGCTCAAAACTCACCTTTTCGCATTATCATATCCAGAAAAATAACTGTATTTTTTCAGTAGTATTTCACTACTCAGTCCATGGAAATTACCTAGTTTTTTTTTTTTTTTTTACAATATTTTACAATTTATTATACAATATATTTACTTTTTTATATTATTTTTCATGACTTATAATGACAGCACGGGCAGTAATCATAACAATAGGTGTTTATAAATGTAAATAAGTATAAATAATGTTAAGACAGTTGCAAGTCATGATACGAATAGAGCAGTAACAATACTGCTCTGTTCGTGTTATGACTTGCAAGTGCAAACTTGGTTATAAAAATAGGTATAGTTCTAAGTCACTAGTGATATAAGTCTTAGTTGTAAGTCATTAGTTATCAATCTTAGTTGTAAGCCACTTATAGAATATAGGTATAGATTAAATGTATAAATGAATGTTTAAAGCGCCCTTGAGGTGATTTTCTCGCGAAAATGGCGCTTTAGAAGTCATCCAAATATTATTATTATTATTGTTATAATAATTTTCGGAGCATACTTTTGCGATTTTTTCTATCGAGGGTTTTTCATATAATTGCTATTTCGGTGTTGGGAATGTATAGATAATATTATCTTCATGAATAACATATTTTTTTAAGAGCTTTAAAACTTGTGTTTTAAAACTCTTAAAAATATATGTTTTTTTTTTAAATGGGTAATTCATCCTAAAAAGAGTGCTTTATGATATTTCTTCTTATCAAACCATTGAAATATAATGAAAAAAAATATATAGCATCAAGCCTATTTTTTTTACCTGTGATTGATAATTCAAGGTTCTAAAACGTGAAAATCTAAGTGATGAAAATGTGGACGCAAGCTGAGAATTTATGAACGTTGTGAATTCGTCAAAAAACCATACTACCCACCTTATGTGGAAAAAGTACTGCGAATTGTATGACGCTAAAGATCACAATGATTATTCCTAACTCACTAACTAACCATCACACCGTTTCTCCACAGGGGTAGGCAGAGAAGACGGACCGCCAAACAACTCCGTCTACACTTGGCATACACTCCTTGCCTCATTCTCATTCATAGAGTATTATTTTTCTTAAACCCTTTTAAACAAGCCGCAAATCGATATGACATAAATTTCGGTGTTAAGAAAAGCAGCGTAAATAATATTATAATTTCAGAGATTTTCATGCTTTAGATATTATCACACCCACTGATTTTCTGTTCTACAGTTAATGCACTATTTGCCTTACCTTTACGCGGGAAAACCTCACGGGACGTGGAAACAAACTCAAAGGAATGAGGTGAAATGGGAGATAGCACAATGGGCCCATGGCCTGAGTGTTCACGGGGCTATCTATATCGAATGGAATGGCCTGGGGTAAAACACCAATCGTCCGCCATACGCCATCTTATACAATTTTCGTAACTGCTTTTTACAAAATGACGTTTTGTGAATTACACCGTCTTACCACATAATGTATTAACCCCTCAGGCCACGACCATATTTTATCACAGGATCAAAATATTTCCACTAAAATACAATCCAAATAAAAAGAATATTTCTGAATGTATACAAAAACTATTAACTGTTTTTGAAAGGTGATAAAATACGCTTTCAAATTTTATAAATCGAAATAAACGTATAATTTTTTAAATATAAAATTTTTCATGTAAACACAAAATGTTTTAAAAAGAGCTCGAATTACGTTTTTTCTAACGAAAATTACTGACATTAATAAAAACACAGACAAAATTGTATTAGACAAATGTATTATAAACGTTGTGGTCACCTCACTAGTTTGTCGTTCCGCGTAAAAATAATTAACAATAAAATCCCAAAGTTAATTTTTTTTTCAAATTTTGGTTTCATAAAGGCCTACACTTAGCTTATTTGTGGTTAACTTTTATATTTGAATGTACAGCGTGGTATATTCGCTTTCTAAAGGCGGCGGTTCATTAATTTTTGCCCCCATACAAAGCTATACAAACAAGAACCCGTTGCGGTCGCTTGCCTCCGTCTCTGGTCTCGGTCTTTGGTCGCGGTCGCGGCGCGAACCGCCGCCTTAACACGTTTATATCATATCTCTTACTATGATAGTAAGGGAGGCACAACGATTTCTACGATACTCAAAAATATTACCCTAACGGGATATAATATATTTTCAAAAAATAAATATATCCATCTTAAGCAGTTTCCCAAGGATAGCTGTTAAATTGATGTTTAAAAAAAATATAATGTATTTATTGACGACACTAGAAAATATTCTCGTTTGAAAATATTCTACGCGCTTTTGCACAGATTAAATAAACATTTTTGCAATTAAAAGCAACCTAGGATAATATTAAGTTAGGTACATTATTTGCAAAGAGAATAAAATATATTTTAATATGCTATATCTGTTATGGGGCCTTAAAGAGTCGGCGATGTGTGAATGCGGTGCGGCGCAGACCACCGAAAATGTGGTCAACGAATGCCCGCTCCATTCATTCCCCGGCGGGATTGATGAGGTCCACTGGGCAACGCCCGAGATGCTAGAATGGCTCGCAGACCTAGATGTCCCCCTCTGACCCCCCACCATACGAAAAAAAGTATGCTAGCAGCATTTTTTAATTGAAAACTTATTTAGAACTGTTGTGATTTGAAACTCGATGAAACGGAAGCGAGTGACATTAAAAAGAGACAAACACATAAATCTACAGGATTAAAGCTTGCGAGAGAATGAGATGGACTAATCAGTGTTCTCTTTGTGCGATGCTTTGTAGCCCATCGACCTCCTCTTTGTGCGGTGCTTCATAGAATAAAGTGTAAAATAATTTTAAAACTTGGTAATTATATTATTATAAATAAACCAAACAAAATATCCTGCTCCTGATATTCTGTATTCGTCTCATTCTCTCACAGTTTAGTTATCTGAAGGTTTCACTTCTACCGCTTTTGAATTGCACAATCCGATTTTTTTAAGGTTCAAAATACCATAAAATCGGGCCAAATGCAAGCAAATCTACGGTGGCTTTCTCGGCACTTTAGGGACTAAAAAATAATCCACTATTTCATGACACCAGAGTTCACAAATCGCGAGTTTTGAGTGGAACAAGGGAGACACATAGAACAAATAAAATTTTCAATTTTAAAAATAATAATGTAAATGGAGTGGATTAAAAAATAAATAAATAGAGGTTCAGTCATCGGACTATTATAAAGTGCCGCAGTAATGGGCAAAGTTTCCATCGCGTGTCCCGATAGTGCCATCACCTTTCCGCAAGACGGAAACTTTTAAGGGCGAATCGGAAGCGGAAATAGTTTTTTATTATTATCGTAGAAGCGCCTTCCGGTCTCTAACAAGACCAAATCAAGGTGTGAAAAATAACAATCCCACCGGAAAACTTTGTAAGATTAAACGGTTTGTTTTTGTCTGTTTAGTTTTGATGTAGTTAAGCTAATAATTACATAGTTACGGTGGAATTTTTGTTGATAAATCAATCAAAATCTTATTTAATTTTATTGGAATAATTTGTGAAGGTAATAATAAATAATCATCAATTGTTAGTAGTTAGACACTGTCTAATTTCCAAATAAATTCGTCAGAATTTTGTGATCATTATAAAGACAGCAGCCAAAAGATATGAGTTGGCATCGCGTTTGGGTCCCATCCAGGAGTCGCGTGTTCGATTCACTAAGTCCTCCATCACGACACAAGCAACATTTTCCGCTTACTGTGGTGGTGGTAGGAAATTTTCAAATATGGTCAGGTTATTCGTAACCCGAGAATGTTTGTAGGTATTTCTTTTAAAAAAAAATTAATTAAATATGAACGTTCCTAGAGACGGCTTTGGCTGTGCCGATTTAGATACGTTTTGAATGTACAGGAAAGAATTTCAGAACATTTGTATATGGTAATTACTAATTACCCTCTCTAACTTCTTTTAGCCTATTTTTTTTTTTAAATTGAGGATGCCATTACGCCGTAGGTACTCTCATTGGCTCCGGGCAAAAAAAAACTTGAAAATATTTTTTTTCAAATCTTAAACAAATTAATGCACTAGATGTCGATGTGAAATATTAATTTATCAGGTTGGTAATGCTTTAGTACCTACTTGCCTCATACAAAAGGGTTAAGAACCTTCGTATTTAAATTTACATGGCGTGCAAGAAAATACCAACATCGATCCAAGAGAAATCCACTTAAACAAAGGCGACCAGTACATAACGTAATGATCGGAAGTGCAAAGTTGTATATTCAGTGTGTGTCATTGGATTGCACATTATTTATAATTGATCAACTAATGTTTAGGACAAGATTTGTATGCGTAGCACAAAGAGTAACAATTATTATACGTAATAATTATTAGCCTGAAACACTCATTTACATTGAAAAAATCTCCCGAGAAAAGATACATGCTGCCGACGGAACTCGAACCCGCGCGCGTCCTTCTGATTTCCGAAATCTGAAATTGGATTGATTAACTCTCTACACAGTGAAATGATTTATCTAGCTTAGGGCCTCCTGTAGATAATAGTTACAAAAAGCGTTAACAAATATTTCTTAACACCCATGGATTTTTGTATCGCCACGGACTGCAAAATTATTCCTACATTATTTTAATGTTGTTGTAAATTTAAATTGAATCGAGAAAAAACAAAACCGAATTCAGCCAATAATCATTTTATTGATATTTTCTATTATTATTTATTTATGGACCAAAAATCCATTAACAATATAACAATAACACGAATAAGAAACAGAGATGACAGTGAAAGGAGAGTACATATAAATGAAGTGATAAACGGGGTACCCCAAGTAAGGATACATTTTTCTACAAAATGATTAAAAAAGAGCATTGATAATATATAATATAAAAGTACATATAAAAGATAACTAACTACAAGCCAAAGCTTCAAGATGGATTTAAAAGGCTTTAAAAATTACAGATTGCGTATCGACTGCCGAAAGTGATTTAGGCTTAAATAAAAAAATTCAATGCTTTTACTTGCGTTGGAAAGTCTCGACGTTCTGGATAAGGAAGAATGATATTCATAGTTAGTAGAATGTTGATTGAGGAACACAGCAATTCATTATTTCGGAGTCTACGGGAATACGAGTATACTTTTTGATCTCATCAAGTATCGTTCTGAGATTTGTTTTAAAACTCTGAACCTTCCAGAAATATTTCATTTTATAATACAGGTTTTTAATATTTAGGGTTTAACTGTTGAATCGGAAATATAACATGCGAGCGAAATTATTGGAAACCGGGTAAGCCAAACCAAACTTTCCATGAGTAAATAAAATATGAAATGTTATTAATATTTATTTAACAAAATATTTAACAACCAAAATCAAACTAATATCGACAATATAGTATATTGCAAAATTAAATCTTTTGGGTCGACTAACTATAACCACAACCGAACAATATTTGTATGTTTTTTGCGTGATACACTTGAGACAAACCGCAAATACGTTTTATTTTGTATTTTTCAAATACAACTCAATTTAACAAATTATACTTTCTCAACTTTACGTTTCCGAAACTCCGAGAAATCCGACAATTCGCAGAACCCTCAAACAACTTAATATAAATTGAAGTATATCAAAGCGAAAAGTTAACAAGACAACTAACAATAAACAAGAATTTAAAAAGGAACCACTTAAAAATATATCTTTTATTGTTTCCGAGAAATTTGGGTTCCTTACTTTAGTTTTACTTTGAACATTCAAATGGCGATCAATTCAAAAAATTCTATTTCAGCTCCAAAAAGAAGAAGTACTTTATCGTTTGATCTGGAAATTTGAGAGCTGCTCCGCGCAAACCTTATATAAACGACGCAATAAGTTACACAAATCAATTCTGATTCAATTTGGACGGAAATGGTAAACCGTTCACATTATTTAAAGAACAATAATTTTTAAAATGTTCTGAAAGAGACCAAGATAAAAATGATTGAAAGAACAATTTCAAAATTGAAAATATTTCAATATTGTTAGAGTTTTAAAATCAGATTTGTCATTATTGTCATTGACAATAACAAGCGACCAGCAACAACCAAGACCCATTGAATTGCTTTGAGCTTAAATCATTCATATAATGAAAAGAAATAACTTAGTTTAAACCACTAGATTATTAACTATATTGACACGTTTAAAAATAAAATGTTTTCTTCATCCGGACAAGTTGTTGATATAAAATAAATAACAAACAAGTATAGACAAATAAGAACTAAGACAAAATATTAAAAAAGAGAGGTGATTAATTACTAAAAAATCTTATTAAAAAAAGTTGTATAAAATTAAATATAAAAATTATTTAAGGACTTTCGTTATTTGTTTTGGGGGTGTTATGCCGTGTTGCGCTACCTCCTTCTTTAGCCAACGTTTCGGACATCGTTGCAGTGTCCATCATCAGGGCAGATCCGGTAGATGTGTAATTTTTAGTCGTGAAGTGTGTGCTTATTTACTTCGAAGCGATACCGTGTCGCCAGCACCACTAACTTTTACCAGTACAAAATAATCGTGACAAGCAGTGGCGTCATCGCCGCGGAACGGAATAGAAAGTTCATTAAAACGTGGTATTTATGCTAGCCAGGGGCAAGTCCGTTTGCGAGATGCCGACGGAAGTGGCTCCATCTCTTAATGAAATCTAAAATTAGAAATCACAATGGTAAGAATTTAAGAAAAAAAAAATACAATGGTTAACTTTCACCAGTACAAAATAATCGTGACAAGCAGTGGCGTCATCGCCGCGGAACGGAATAGAAAGTTCATCGTTATTTATGCTAGTCAGGGGCAAGTGCTACCCTGATAAATCGGCAATCGCTGAGCACTTCGAATCAAATCGAAACCGGCCATTACTTTGGATTTGTTCCAAACCTTTATTAATATCAAAAGAATGACTTGTTTCCAAAATAGGGTTTCCAAATTCTAAATAATAATTATTATTTAAACGTTTTAGAACATCGTTAACTCTAATGTTAAAATTTCCAGAAGTTTTCCCTATATAAATATTATTATTTCCCTGTATATTTTTAAATCATTCAATTTTTCTCGTCTTCTTTCGGTTGTTACATTCCCCAGTCCTCTTAGCTATCAACATCTCCAAGGTTGAACCTTCAAACATTTCCCCAGCGACAGAGAGAGGAAAATAAGAAAAGCTATTAGTTTGGCAAGCTGAGAATGTGGTAAGGAAAAAGGATATTTTTCTACACGTTTCAGTTCTATTTATGAAGCCTACTCAATAACTTCTTTAAAGTCTTTGAGGCTTTGTGCCAAATAATTGAGTAAAGTATAAATCAAATTTCGTTTACGAATACAGATTTGATAGTGACATTAAGGTAACAGGTAAAGTTCTTTCCAAACCACAAAGAGTTCTAAAACATATTTGATGATGACATGGTAAAGTTATTTGTAAAGCTCAAGGGTATTTTATGATTTTCCAGAGTGAAATGTGAAGGAAAATAATTAAGAAACGCGTGCTGGCAGTGGCTGGCAGAATCTGAATAATAATAACACTTGTTAATATTATGTAGATTCTTCTCGCAAAGGTAAATTGACAAAATTTAAATACGTACGTTATGTCGGAAAATGGAGACAAGTTCATTTGATTACGAGAAGAGAAAACTCGCAGAAATCGTCATCAACACATTAATAATGAAAATATAACAGTTTTTTCTTCTTATTTTTTATTGGATGGTGGCCTAAAATATTGCACGTACACATACTCTGGTACGGGGGCTCCATCGAAGTCAGAGTTAGCTTCTCAGAAACTGGGCGTACTGTACACAGTGTACACACTGTACCTGTACAGGGCCCGCAGATACTTTAATAGTACACAACTGCTAACCCTGTACAAATCGCAAGTGCGCACGACGGTTGAATTTGGCAGACACCTGTGGTCTGGAGCCACAAAATACCTTGACTCGTGCAGAAACGAGCGGTTCGTTTGATAGATTCTCTTAACTTGATAAACGGATTGCAATCATTAAATCACAAGCGTCCGGTGAGAAATGCTGTCCTTGTTCTACCAGTATTATAATGGAGGATGCATCTTCAAGACACATGTTCACTCCTTTCTCTCCTTCCTCAAAAAGACCCTCCACACAGCATCTTCAAAGATGACGTAGGCCTTGAGGGAAATTGTTTTCTTCAGGGCCTCCTGCGTGGAGTTGATGTTAAAAAAATTACAATTTATTTTAACGATTTTATTTATCGTAATGCTCGAGGAACGTTACAGTTAATTCGATTTTATTTTTAAAAACTCGGTTCCTACATGCTCGCGGTGGCGTGGAGGTAACGTTTTTATTTATTTATTTATGTAACAACCCCTGCTGTTGAATAATGTAACTAACCACGTCCCTTCCCCGCACCCCGTATCAATTTAGTTCCCCGTGTAGAGCGCTAAGGAAATTAACAATGCATAATAGCACCGGCACACGTCGTTTCGTCAAAATTTCAACACCCTGCGGAGGTTCGCTAAAGATATTATTTTGTAAACAGTTCGATGGTTGCCGGCAGAAATAATTGATGTGGCTCCGCGGAGGAGAAAATTGTAAAGGGCCTGGTAAAGGGCCTGTGTAACGGGGCTCAATTATTCACTCCGCTCATAATGTAATGCGGAGAAACTGGAACAGGCCGCTTCCGCAGATGAAAAGGAAAGAACCTCTCCACCTTCCACGCGACAGGCCGTTTCATGTTTTGTACAATTATTTTATATATGGAAATGCTTTGCAACTGTAGTGAGAAATAAGAATTCTTACTGCATTTGCAAATCCATTTTTGTTCCGTTTCGTTTAATTTAACCGTTCAATCCTCAAAAGGATATTACTAACCACAAACATCATATTCCATTAGAGCCGCTTAGGGACAAATTTGTCCCTACATTGTGAAAGATTTTTTCTATAAAGCGGAGGTATGTAATTTTTTCGCCGTTAGAAAGAGAAATAATTATATTTCTCAGTTTGTCTCAAATATTTATGCTTAATTTCATGGATAAAATCCTAAATATTTGCAAATTACAAATTGGCGGGGTTTATCCGTTAAGTTTAAAAAATATTTATATATATATATATATATATATATTTATTGCAAAACTGCATAAAAACTAAAGTGACAGTTTTATCCTTAATTCCGTGAAAAGAAATGTGTTTACTAAATGTCGAATTTTCTCAAAACTATGAACGTTTTAGTCAAAATGTTTCGTTTAATTTTTGTTGTTAACATTTCCATGATTAATATTAAAATTTTATTATTTGGACGCTTTTTTAAATACAAACATCTGAAAGATAATTTTTAATTTTTTTTTTTTTTATTTGTGGTGGCCACTTGTGCCGCATTAATTGCGCCGCCACTGAACTCCGACCGAACATGCTGGAAACTACGAAATACGTACAGTCAGTTTCTACGGCCGCGCCACCTCGTAAATAATAATTCCGCCACTTACGCGAAAGGCCTAGAACGTGTGGCTGTACCATACAAGTGCCCACAGAAGGCTCGAGCGATTTCTCAGCTTTGCGTGAATTCACCCAGCCTTGCCTACCGTGAAATTAATTACTCGCCGCGAGTATATAAGCAAGCGCTCACTCGCTGAGGCCAGTTCAGTCTTCATTCATGGTTCGACATTTACACATCGGGCAGTGATACAACTAAGTGCAGTGTAGTAACTCTTTACCTGCCCTCGCGGGGCAACAGCCCGCGCAGTCAACCGCAAGTGAACAACATTTGTCCAGTGTGACACCAGGAACATTTCCAGCACCTTCGAGGAACTTCAGCAACCACCAACCGGCAACGAGCCAGCAACCACAACTGGCAACGAGCCAGCAACCAGCAACCGGCAACGAGCCAGCAACCACAACTGGCAACGAGCCAGCAACCTGCATCCTCATCGCCTCTCAAGGTTCCTTCCTGCGTCACGTGTGTGTGTCGACTCAAAGGCCACACAGCCGCCATACATCGTCAACACGACGACGGTCGACCGCCTGGACCAAGGTCACTTCTACACCGCCATTTTTTTTTTTTTTTTTTTTAAGTTTCTTTATTCTTTGAATTATTCATTACATGAATTGGGGATTTTTCGACCACCATACTAGGCACATGCCTGTGTTGTGGTGGTCGATTTTCATATACAGTATATTAAAAGATGCAATATAAAGAAATGTGCGAGAATATAAAAAATAAAATAAAAATATATAAATATACATATTATATATAATAATATTAAAGAAATTTAAAGAAAACAAATGAATATAAAATAATGTAAATAATAAATAACTAAAGAGTATGGAAACAATAAATTACTATAGAGTATAAAAGAGTATGAAAGAATATAGTAGAATATAAAAATAATATGAAAAGTATAGAACATAGAAGGCAATACATGAAAGAATATAAAAATGATATAATTATAAAATATATAAAGTCGAAGTAAGTACTTTGTAGAGTATGCAAATAAGAAATGATAACGATTTTAATGAAGATCTGTGTGTACGTGGTAATATTGGTAGGTACATTATTTCAAACCAATTTTTGTACAAATAAATTTTGGAATAAATTTATGTTTCAAGTCCGCCGAATTACACTGGTCACTAGAGTAAATTATTATTGTTACAGTGATTTTCTGGTGGCACTGGGCTCTGAGTACATAAACATGTAGATATAGGCACTAGTACACAGTGGTGCCAAACAGTTTTAAAGAATTAGTTTTTAAAAGTATTTAAACTTTTGGCTATTTATATTATAGTGATTACAACCAAAAAAATTTATTAGCGGTATATAAACCGATATCAATTTTATTTACAAAATATTACTAAAAACTTTTCTTCTCCCACATTTTATAAAAAAGTTGAAAGCTTTATTATATTTTCACAATGGAAATAAAATAAAGTGATGCTATCCTCCAGATAAAAGAAGTAATAATGAGATATTATATTTTACAAATATCAATAATTTGCAGATGATGTTTTCACAATGGCAAAAACACATTTTCACAGAAAAAATAAGTAGATATGTATGCACGAGAAGAGGACAATAAGTGAAATAATAATTAAAAAATATTTTTCCTTAACAAGTGGAAAAAAAGAAAAAATTTTAGTGTGCTAGTACTTAGGAGTATTTTTTATGATTTGAATATATCATATTATCGAGTCAAATGCAGTTTAGCTGCTAGCATATTGCAAAAGCGGTTTAGGCAAAAGTTGATCTTCATAAAAGGATTAAATATCTATCTATATCGTTTTCTAATATGTTCTAGCAGAAAATATTAGAAAACGATAATGTAATGCTAAGGCAAAATTAAATTTGAATTACAGATAATGACACGTGACCTTTGTTTCCCACCAAGCTTATATTTAAATAAAACAAAGTTTGGCAATGACATAATTCTCTTCAAATAAATTTTCTAAAGAAATTCTTTAAAAAACTGTCGACCCTTTACGGATATCCATATTTGGACACTAGTTGCAAAGTGAGTAAGTGTACTAGATTTTTTGATGTTGTTATTTAGTTCGTTGTATATTTTAGGTGCGATGTATGAGTATTGCCTTTGTGAAAAAGTTGTTTTTGTTGTAGGGATTGTGCATTTTGCATGAGTTGAGTAACGAGTATGTATATCTTTTTGTGTGGATTTTATCAAACCATTTTTCCAGATATGGATGAGAACTATCTTAATGTACAATTGGCGAATGTCTAAGACAGCTAGTTTTTTGAAGAGTGGCTCTGATGGATGAGAAGGGGAACATTTGAAGATGATCCTTAACAAAAGTTTTTGAATGGTCACTAGAGGGTAGAGAATGGATGCTGCACAACCTCCCCATCCTATAATGCCGTATGTTGCTATAGATTGAAACAGAGCAAAATAAACACTTCTGAGTGTTTTTATGTCAAGGATTGATCGAATAGAATAAAAAATATAGCATAACTTACGGAGTCTCTTTGTTATGGAGTTGATTTGGGCCTCCCAGCGTAAATGGTTATCTATAATGACCCCTAGGTATTTTATTTCATTAGAAAGTTTGAGAATTGGGCATGAACAGCTGTTTGAAAGAGATAGTGAAGGATTATCTAGATTTTGTGGGCAAGTGTGAATGACTAGCTTAGGAAGGTTTTCTGGGAGAGTGAATTTTCGGATTGAGAAATGCATATATTGCGTTTTTTGAATATTTAGGGTGAGGAGGTTAGAGTCTAGCCATTTTTTAATTTTGCTCAGTCCAGAATTTGCTTTCTCGATTGTTATTTTCCATATTTTACTTGTAAATATGATAACAGTGTCATCAGCAAAAGATATTATATTACCTTCAATATCCAAATTCAGTAAGGAGTTCATATAAATGAGAAATAAGAGCGGTCCTAGAACACTCCCTTGGGGCACGCCATAGGAGATAGGTAAGCATTTACTCCTATATTCTTGATTAGAGTGGATGACGGTTGTTTGTGATCTCTGTGTGAGGTAGTTTTTAAACCATTTCAGAGCAGTACCTTCTATCCCAATCTGTTGGAGTTTTTTTAAAAGAATGTGGTGGGAAATAGTATCGAAGGCTTTAGACAGATCTAGAAAAACAGCAAGAGGTTTATTGCCTTTATCGAGGTTATCTGATATCAGTTTGGTAAAGGTTGCAATTGCATCAGCAGTACTGCAATTTTTACGAAAACCGTATTGGTTTTTTGAAAGAATTTTATTGTCCTCGAGGAATTTGAGGAGTCTTAGTTTCACTACTTTTTCAAAAATTTTGGATATAGTGCTCAATAACGATATAGGCCTGTAACTATTCAGGGAAGATCTGTCACCTGATTTGAAAATGGGGATGATAGAGGCATGTTTAAGTGATTTTGGGAATATTCCGGATTGGAGGCTTAAGTTTATAATATGTTTGAGAGGGCTGGCAATAAGGGTTTTTAAATGTTTAGCGAGTTTAGAAGAGATTTTATCTACTCCTGTTGAATGGCTATTTTTTAATGATGTGATGATTTCTATAATTTCCAGTTCTGTGGTAGGAGTGAAAACAAATGGAGTATAACTCAGATGAGACAGGGATATTTTGTTTGCTAGGTCATGTTCCGAAACATTATTTCTAGTTAAGATATTATTAGAAAGGTTAGATCCGACTGAGGTGAAAAATTTATTGAAATGGTCTGCGATTTTTACGGAGTCATTACGTGTATTTGTTAGTGATCGGCCTTCAATGTTAATCTTATTGATGGGTGTAGTCGTTTGTCTAGTATATGATATGTCCTTGATAATACTCCATATTTTTTTCTTGTCGTTTTCGGCGTTTATGATTTGTTTTTTATAGTAATCTTCTCTGGCCTTTGAAGTAATTTTCTTGCAAACATTTCTGTATTTCTTGTAAAATATGTGCGATTCATGGTCGTTGGGATTTTTTTTACAGAGTGCGTGGAGTTTATCACGCTTACGTATAGAATGAAGAATACCAACAGTTATCCAAGGTTTGAGTTTCGTGTCATAATGTTTTGTTTTGTCTGTTGTTTTGGATGTAGCGTTGGTTAAGTGGTTTTGAAGTGTTTGGACAAAAGATTCACAGGCTAAATTAGGATCATTTTGTTTGTAAAGATTCGACCAATTTTCTTGTGAGACCAGCTCAAAAAGTGTGGTATATGATATTTTATTTTGTGGAATTTCGTGCGGTTGTGGTTTATGTACTTTGTGAGAAAGAGAAGTTATGGTAGCGTAGTGGTCTGTGACGGTACATTGATATACAAGAGATATAGTTTTTAATTTACATTTTGAAAATACGTGATCAATACAACTTACAGACGAGCCAGATACTCTGGTGGGTGCTGTGATGGCTGGGACAAAACCTTGAAAAGTTAGCAGGTTTATGTAATCATTGGCTTGAGGATGCATGGAATTAATTATATTTATATTAAGGTCACCAATAATAAGTAGATTATCACAATCACACAAGATAAAAATTGGTTTAGTGAATTTAGAAAAGGGGTTATGTTAGACGTAGCTGGTGATCGATAAATTGAAAATATGGTTACGTGTTTATCTATAACAATTTTGAGACAGTTGGATTGATTGATTATGATTTCGTTTACTGTGTGAGGTATGTGATTTTTTATATATATAATAACACCATCATTTTGGTTTATGTTATTCTGTGTGTTGTAGTGGGTGTAGTTTATTATATTTTTGGGAAGGTAATTTTCATTGATCCAGCATTCACTCAAAATGATTATGTCAAAGTTGGAGTTTAGGTCTGTGAGAACTATCAATAATTCGTTAAAATTACGGTTTATGCTTCTAATATTCATTGAGAAGATTTTTAGGGCTGATTGAGATAATGTTTGTTGAACTTCTAGATTACTGCTTGTTTCTTTACATTGAATTGGTGTTAAATTATCCAATAGATCAGCTATTTCTTCCATTTACAATGTTTGTAACCTAACAGAATCAGTTGCATTAAATATATAAATGGTTTAGACACATCGCATAAAAATAGTATCTTTGTGCTAGAAACATATCATAATATTTTACTGCTGTTTATAAAAGAAAAATAAGAAAAATTTAAAAGTATATGAAAGTAAGTTTTGTAGTTAAAGGAACTTTGTTTACATGTTAGTGAGTGAGGGAGACAAAAGTTGCTTATTTTTGTCATTAACAATAATGACAGGAGTTCCAATTTCTTTTCGGATATATACTTGACCACCTCTGGTCCAAACAAATTTGAAAAGGTTTTCGCGTTTAGCCTTGCGAGCAAGAAACCATAGGTGCTTCGCCTGAAATGTCAGGTGTTCGGAAATGTATATAGGGGAGCTTGGTCCTGCCAATCCGATGAGGGTGGTGTTTAGTTTGCCTTCTCGATTTTCAGCTTGCTTGTTGAACCTTTTTACTTCTTCCAGAAAATCATCTCGGTAAATAGTGGATTTGAATTTTATTAAGATGGGCCTGCATTTATCTTTGGAGACTTTTAGTGTGGTGCGGTACGCTGAATCAATATTGGTAGCATCGTTTGAGCTGATGGTTTTTTTAATATTGAATAAAATATTATTTAGGTTTTCCCCGCTGGTTTCAGGGATTCCTCTAATCTCCAAATTTCTTGATCTGCTTTGTCTATCAATCTGTTCCATGTGGTTTTCAATAGCTTCAAGTCTCGCTTCGAGGTTATTGTTCTTTTTTTCAAGTATTTTGTTTTTATCTTCAAGGTCGTGAACACGAAGTAAAATCTCCTGGTATTGTTTACTCATTGTTTCCAGAGTTGCTAGAATTTGAGTGTTTTGTTCCATTAGTTTAGCGAGTAGTTCACTGTCCGGAGGTGCAGTACCGCTGACTTTAACATTAGGTAGTACCGTTAAACATTCCTTGCATTTGATCTGGGCGCGGCGCTCCTTACTGAGTCGACGGTAAGAGCTCTCCTCGACTCCTCCGCAATGTAAATGAAAGGTCCCTTTGCACAGTGCGCACACGAAAACCGACTCGGCTGAGAGAGTAGCCTCTGAACACATAAGGCAAGTATTATTCATGTTGCTGTATTTGTTTTTACTACTTGTGAGTTATCAGATTCGGATGTATTGCACTTCGGTAAGAGCGTGTGTGTGTGAGATTATCGCTCGCTGTTGACAGATTGAAATTTTTGTGATAATAATTTTTATTTTTTTTTATTTCGATTTATTTACCAGTTGTTCGTCTTGGCACTAAAACTTTTCACACACTCGAGTACTGCCGTACACCGTAGATACTAGTCTAGTAGACAAAATAACTAAAATGAGTTTTAACTGATGTTTATTAGTATTATACTTGGAACGAAAAAAATACGTGTTTACTGTGGGTGTGATATTATTAGTGTGCCATGGTTAGAGCAACACGCCGGCTCCCTGAAGACCTGTGATCTTCACCGCCGTAGTCTCCTGACCTTCTTCACTCATCATCACGCAGCAGCAACACTAACGGCACCACTGTCACTCCGCTCAGCTCCGACCTCGCTACGTAGCGCAACAATAAAGACTGACTTACTACTTCGACTTGCCGTATTTTATTTCTCGTCCCGTCTCTGCCGATACGGCCCGCTCCCTCATATTCTTCATTTTAAGCATCCGCTAAACTGCCAAAGTAGTTTGTCAGCAGGTCAATTTAACAATATTAATATAACATTAAATCACAAATATAACAAGAAACCACAATATACAAAATAGATACAGAATAATAACTTTTAAATAGCTACAATTCAAAGACATAAAATATACAGATAGACAGATATAACACAGGCAAATTACTCTTAGTCATATTTATACATAAGATTACAAAACAATATCAATATAAAAAGTTGTGATCCATTAGCCATTTTTTAATTATTTTTTTGAAATCAGTGGTGCAATTTGATTCGATTTTTATGTTCACTGGCATCTTATTAAATATGGTATTAATATTATTAATATTTTATCCAGTTATTTTTTTAAATTATGGTATTAGTTTTTAAACATAAAACATCATCATATAGAGGGAATGTGTGTAAAGGGTGTGGTATATCAAATAAGTAGAATTTCGGTACATTAATTATAGGTTTATTAACAATTTACAACGTATGCACAAATCCTCTATATTTAAATATTTTACAATAATAATAATGTGAAGGGCGAACAAACACGCTTTGCAAGTAAGTCTTGACCGGGAGTTTGAAACAGAATGAGCGGCAGATTTTTGATGCGTCGCGGAGAAAGTTCTTGTGATTTGAAAGTGGATTGGATTGGTTGCTCGGGGACCAATCAAATAGCCAGCCAACTGCGATTCCGTGTCCTTTGTTCGACCTCCACAATCATCAACAAACAGTATTGATAGGTTTGCGTGGTTGAATTTGAGAATCCGACTTCCAACGCATGTCTGCCGCCGCGCCTTACACGTCGCACCATATAAACATCAAATGACTATTTTGGTTTTGACATTTGAAAAGTCGGCGATAAATGTCGATTCTAGGTCCTTTTCAGCATTCTATCCGTGCTTCCCCAAAGGCCTGAAGTACATTCCCCAAAGGCCTGAAGTAACTCATACCATTTAAGGGTTGAGCAAGGAACAGTTTATAGTTTACAGGAAGCAGTTTGCGTCAACCCGAGAAAATCAGGAAAATCGGGAAGCTGCGGGATAGTTGGTTGGCAACAAACCCGTTCAGGTGGCGCCGCGACCGTTGGGAGCGCGAAGGGTCCGCCCATAAATCGCACGCGGGGAGATTGTCATGTTGGGTAATGTCATAGATTGTGTACATACGTGTATACCGTACAGTATACCTACTAGTTACCCGCCGCGGTACCCAAACAATACCCATAAGCCAAGGAATTTAACCGGGAAAAGGACGTGATGAAAAGCGACCAAAACGTAGGCTTCCAAGAAGCAAAAAGCAACAAACTAATATTTATAACGAAGATGATAACTTTTATTGAAAATAAAAAATAAACTTTTTTTCTAGCAATAAAACTGGCGGCACACTTAACTTTATTTTACTATTTAACTTTTATTTGCTTATCTAGTTCCTAACTGTATAACTTAATAATAAGGAACTCCGATGAAAAATATTATGGCTTTAAAAAAATGTTCATACAGACCAATGAACGCTGATTCTGAATATATAAGTTTTATTTCATAATATTAAACGTAGAGTTCTTAATAAATTATTAAAGAGTGCATTTTTAAACCTCTCGTAAAAACACACTGTAAAGTTGGTATTACTGAATGGTTAGTGCTGACGTCACGCGTCACCAGTCATTGTATTGAAACTTTGATTATGTAGGTATGACACAAGCCATCAGTATTAACAAAAATATTTTTGGCCGTGAAAATCTAAAATAATATTTCATGTTAGGGAACGTACCCATACTACGTGACCTGTTCGGGGGGGGGTCTTCAAAATGTCACGCTTGGTACAAATGAGCAGCGGGTTGCTTAGGATTTTGGTCATGGGGGGGGGGGGGGGGTTAAAAATTGCAAAAAATTGGTCACGTAGTATGGGTACGTTCCCTTATTCGTTATTTCATACTGTTTATAGAGATTTAGTTGTGTTTATTGAAACAATATTTGAGCCTAAATAATTCAGTATCAAAAATAGAGGTATCTCAATTAGTTTATCTCTATTATTTAAAATATTGAAAAAAGTTAAGCTGCACGAAAAATTTGTTTAATATGCCACATCATAATGCTATCACATAATGCACTTAGAGACGGGTAAAGCGGCTCAGTTGAACGAGAATGAAAAGATCCGCTTGAGGGGATCGGCTCAATTGAACAACTGAATTAAGCTAAGGACACACTTGCTCATTAGAAGCCAAAGAGCATGCTACCTAGTAGCAATTGCTACCCGGTCACTCGTTCGCAAAGATCCGCGAACCGCGAGCAAGTGTGTCCGTAGCTTTGAAGATCGGTCTTATGGAACCGTATCTTACGGATCCGTATGAAGATCCGGGTGACTGAGCCGACTCGTTCGCGAACGACTCACTTCTCTACGATCTTCGATTTCAAAATGGTCGTCGTTTATCAGCTGGTAGGCGCTGCATCGCCTGTATCTTATTTTCCTACAATTTTTGCAGTGTGCAGGTGATGCTTCGTTTGAGATAGTATTGATTTTAAAAGCTAAAAAAATAATTATTTCTAACAATTTCTATACCACTCTCCCGCAATAATATTGAAAAATATAATAACATAATAAATATAATATAATAAATAAATAATTCCAACTAAATAATGTTTTAACTTATCGAATAGTACCATACATTCTTCCGTATAACTGTCATACAAAATGAACACCTGCTGAAAAACTTTTCAGGAGTGATGACATCACACGATTCACTATACGTGGGGTGTTTTTCGGGGGATCTTGAAAAATTAAAACTTTGAAAATTATTTTAACTATAAAACAAAAAATGCAGTTATTTAAGTCAGAAGGTGATTCATAATTTTTTTTTTTTTAAATGGACTGGAGTTCTCTATTGTCGACTTTTTAATTATTATTTGTGCATGACGGGAACATTAGTTATTGGGTTATAATCTAATTATTGTAATTCGTGGTTACCTTTAACGCATGTAATGTTATTAACCTGTAAATGTACTTAATAAAATAAAATAAAAACTCCTTGGTCGAGCGGTTAAAATTATCTCTCCTTGATACTCTCAGTATCGTCGGGGTGAAAGACCACCATTTAGAAACGAAGCGTTGATTTAAATGTTTGTTTTTTATTATTTATTTAATACAAGAAAAGACATTTTTAAATACAAGTTTTGTGTAGTCCCACAAAGCTGTCACACATGACGGCTTGTCTGTAGGTTTTACAAAATGTTGGGTAACACAGCTCCTTTAGAGCTAGATCTGGCTCCAAATCTACGTCGTCAGCTCCAAAAAAAGTCATTTAGCTTCTAAGCTCGTTTTTCAGATATTTCAGCTCTTATTCACGTGAAATAATACTGAAAAAAAAATATTGCGTCTTGCGTCAGTCTCCTTCGAATTCGAATGCGCTTGGCATGTACATATCATTACGCAGTACGTGATTATTTAGCCGAAGTCCAACGGTTCAAGATCTCTCTAATACCCTGGAGAAGCATATCAAACACAGTCAAGTTTTGGGCTGAGGTTCTAAAGCATCGTGATGCCGCTGGTGAAAATCCTTTCCACGAAATCAGCTCTTTCGCAATTTCGGTACTTGCTCTGCCGTGGTCAAACGGAGAAGTGGAACAAGTTTTTAGCCAGTTAAATATTGTCAAATATAAAACCAGAAATAGACTTGGCAATGACATGGTTAATTCGATTCTAACAATTCCCCCTACAAAAGAACACTACACAAAATAACATATTTTTTAAAAATTATAATACATGTATAACATAATATTAAATAATATATCTCAATGTACCTACCTATATACAAATTATTTAGGCAGGTACGTTGAGATGTTCAGAGATATATTGATTCGTCACTTATTACCTTATTAGTTATTAGCCAACGCTTAGTGTTTTTGGGGCAGGGTCTCTCATTATTCTGAGGTTTAAAAAATTTATTGAAAATCTCTGGAATTAAGTATTTAAGCGTTCGGCTTCCATACTTCTTTGTAACCGTTATTGAGGCCGTATCAGAATAGCCAGGCACTCCCTTCAGTCTTACAACATATTCCAATTATTGACGATGCCTTTGGGACTCACGCGGTATTCAATTTTTTTTTTTAAGTTTGTAATTACAATAATTTTTGTAAAAAAAGTCGGAAAATATGGTATAATCTGACGAATGTTTTGTTATCTTTAGTAATAATCATCGATCTGTCGACACAGACAAATATCAAGATAAAATAGAAGAAAATAATATTGAGAAGGTAGGTAGGTATCATTTCACATTAATACAACACATATCCCTACATCCTGGAAAAAAGATTATTATTATTTTTATATCCTACAGAACCAGAAACGCGACGAAAGGCAATGACGAGAGGAAGACAGAAACATTTTAAAAGTAATTGTGAGCTATACGCAAATTGTAACGAAACACTTGGCAATGAATTATATTTAACGCATAAGAAAACCAAAAATTCTCGCAATTGTATTCAGTGTGAAGAAATACATTATACTATCAAAACCCCAAAACCACGGCCATTCAGGCATTCTTTTCAAGCGGTTAAATTCTTTTGCGTAATCTGCGAAAGCCGATGTTTCAGCGGTCGCGACTTGATTCATTATATATAATATAATTCGAAAAATAGCTTCACAAATAATGCTCGAAATGTTTTGGCACTTAGCGAATTCTCTAATGCGCGTAGAATTTCGTAACCCTTGAGAATTCACATGAACCATGTAAATAACAACAAAAAGCATTCGGATAACAGGCGCAAATACCCGATTACCGCGAACATAAAAACGTGTCACATTTTTCATCAAAAATGCAAGAATAAGATTGGATGCCTCCAAAAAATATTTTATAAGGAAGTTCAAAAATAAAGTTGTTACCTAAGTATCTACCCCTTGTACAATGGATTTAACCCAATTAAACCGGCAGTGCCCCAGAATAGACTACTTTTTTAGATTTGAAAGATATTCCCACGAGCGCAATTCAATTTTGTAAGTTTTGGAATAGCCCGATCTTATGCCTACAATACACGTCCTCTTTTTTCAGCCCGATTCCAATTAGAGACCAAAGTCAACATTTTTCGCTATACGCGATCGTAGTAACAGTTTTGGGGAAGGCAGGACAATTGCCACCAACCACCCCACCACTCCAGACAATCTATTTGCCAATGAACGCGAGTGCTATAAAACATGTATACATCTGCTTGAATCAAGAACTAAGAGGAAGCGCAACATACAAATCTCGAAAATCAACATACCTAATAAATTTGGCTAAGAGAATCTCTAAGCTATCTAGATTTTGCACGATGATAAATAGGTATATATTGTGAAAAGTCTCATTACAACGGAATTTCAATTTTTAAACCAAAGATTTATTATTGATTCTCTAACTGGCAGCCCTGAAAAGCTGAACTAATTAGCAGTACCTGTAGTAATTTTAAACTTCAGTCATTTCAACTGAAGGTAACAATAATATCTTTACTAAGTTAGTTCATTTTAGCCAATTCCTAGAATCCAACAATACGTACAAATAAAAGTAAAGTAGGTATATTATACTTGATGTTGAGAATTTTTCTAAGAATTCACCTTTATTTACTTATGTTTATTCTGCATAAAAATGTGTATTTTGTATGAGCTCATATTCTTTTTTGTTTGTTATAAACATATTTGTATCCTATAACTAAATACTATTTGTTATCATACATATGGACTTTGTTTAATGTACACTATTGTAATTACCCTCCTATGTACCACTGTGTATCATGTATCACAGGATGTAATAGCCATTTTATGGCGTTGAAATAAATAAATAAACATGAATTAACAGTTTCAAAATATATCAGAGATTTACATGTTTATTCATCGAAGAACAAAAAGTGCAATCGCAGGACGAAAGTTAAGTTACAAAATGAACCCTACAAAATCGGTTAATTTTATGAACCGAACACTAGACGAGCGAAAACTGTGTTCTTAATTCAGTTTTTTATACTGGTGGAGAAATTATGCTACAGAAACTGTAGGTATTATACACGACGTCTAAGTTTAAATCATTGGGTATCATTTAAATCATAACGTCCTGCACGACAGTATATTATACAGGTATGATATTATATTATGCGAGTAGCTACATCGTTACCTGTATTTCTATTACGTTAAAAGCTTAAATATTCCAACACAATATTCGACCGATTGATTCGACGTTTATTGATTCAAGCTTCGTTCTGGCGATCTCTGCGATATCCAAGCCCCTTGTTTTTTTATCACTAACTTTTTAAATCACTTGGCCACCATTTCACAGTGAATTAGTAGTTCTGCGCATATTTCATACATTTCTGCGGTGTCAAGCATGAACTATTAGAACGTTCGGATATAACGACATTATAAAAGTTCCTAGATATAGCAGCTCCCGAAAAATTCTATAAAGGCGATTAGAAAAACCTTTGGATAATAGATATATAATACAACCATGGAGTGTGCGACCGAAAACAATTTATTTATCAAGGTGTGACTCCATGGATTTTTTTTAAACAATTCTCGCGCAATTGTGAAGGAAGTCGTCTTGAATACTAGGAGCGATAGATACTCTCGGTAAAATACCATTATATGGAAATGAAATATTGGTTGAAATGGCTTTAGTTGTGTTTGGTTATCAAATCTGAATAAGTAGAAACCTTCTTCTCTCCTTTCCCACTCCCTTCAACCCCTCAAAAACCACATTTGGAAAGTCATAGGGTAAAAAATAGAAAGGAGCTAATTTCAAACTTCAGGGTCTGTTTCTTACCTTACAACGGTGGTTACCTGAACCATCTTCTATTTTTTTGATTTGTTCTTTATTCATTGCATAGTTAGACATGATTGGAGGATTTTTCGACCAACATGCTAGGCACGTGTGACACTATCGTAAAAATTACGACGGCAAAAACAATGTTCGCGTCGTTCCGGCGTCCCCCGCTTCACAGTACCTTCCTCATTTGTTCCGTCAGTGTACCACGCGCTGTCATTGTAGTCGAGTGTCGTTTGTGTGTTGACCTATAGCAAGATTGTCGTAAATTTTACGAAAGTTCAGTGTTTACGATAGTTTAGTATTCTAGGGTTAATATGTATGAAATAAAAGAGTTCATAAAAAGTATCCTGCTTGTTGAATCTGTTCCTGAAGCGGCAACAATTCAAAAATCAAATTTAAAAAAAAATGTCATTTTTGTCCATCCAAGTCAAGAAAAATGACAATTAACTTTGACATGAAATGCAAAAGAGCCATATGTAGGGCGCATAATACGAACATGTGTCCCAACTGTAGACATTTTTTTTTCAATATTACGTGATCTCTTAAACCCAAAGAATGTTACTATTACTTCTAAAATAATAAAAGTTTTTGATTATTTTATTTATTCCCGTTTTATTTCTATGTCGTATTTTTTACGAATGTTTAGTAACAACGTCACTCGTAGGATAGTTTAGTAATCTAGGGTTAAGTTATTAATGTAAAAAAGTTTTAAACTTTCGGGTTTTTAAATGTTATTTAAAAACAAAAAAACTTTTATCGGTGGTATGGATACTTAAAGAAATTTTTTTATCTTTTAAAATTCTTATTAGTATCACACGAGTATATGAAACCTGATTGTGATGAATATAAGGTGAATGCGTTCATTAAATACTTGCAACTTTAAAATTCGTAAGAATAACACCCGTACAACCATCGCTAAATGGACTGTTAGATACGCCGCGACGCACAGTGATTCGTTTCATACAAGCTAGACGCTAATAAGTCACTTTTGAATTCCCAAACAATGACGTCATGGCGACATTACCAGATAGACAGGATAATAAATTAGGGTGATTAGTGCACGCATTGACTCATACCAGAGGCCTAAAGTCGAATAATGTGTTTTGAAATTATCATTTGCATTTATTCGCTCGACACAGCTGTGTTTTTTTTCGGTTCTGTAAAATGGTAGCTACTTTGGAAGGTATGTTTTAAAGATTTTTCTTAATACTTTAGTGTAAATAATTTTAGTTGTTTTTTAAATAATAAATAAGATATGTGTTTTTTTTTGGCCGAAAAAATATTAAATTTCTAACTTCTCGAGAGTTTAGCTCAGAGAGTATATCAAAATCGCACAATAATTTTCCTTGTTTAAATAGTGCAACTAATATTCTATTCATATATATATTTTTTTAAATTATTTATTAACCAAGATAAGCACAAATACATTTTTTACAGTTTGAAGTATAATACAAATTTTTTGTTTTTGTTTTTTGGTATCCACCACCTCACTAGGCTGAGCCTGTTCCGAGGTGGCAGGAATTTTGTCAAATTTTGATTACTTAATCTTGTAAGAAAAGAATAAGATAAATTTTTAAATTTATATATGAAAAGATAAATAGAATGAAAGAAAAAGAAAATGAAAAAAGTTGAGAAACATAAAAAATATTCATACAATTAATAAGAAATATAAAAATTTAAAATAATTATATAAGAATACTAAGAAATTTTGAAATAATAACAAATATTTGAGAGGAAAAGAGAAAGATACAGTTTAGTGTGTTGTTAAATGGTATAAATTATCTGCCCGCAGTATACAACGCCTTTGTTGAATATCCACGTATGAATTTTGTGTTTTAGATTAGCATTTTTCGTCACATGAATACCTTTAATATCTTTTTCAATTAAATTAAAAAAATTTGGAGCCAAATAACGGTAATGTCTTTGTCCATAGGTGGTATTTGTCTTTGGAGTAATGTGTTGGTGTCTGTGTCTTGTGTTGTAATTGTGTTACGCAGTATGATGGTTTAGTTTGTCCTTTTGGTAATGTATCATTATAATTTTTATGTACAGTTGTTGTATGTTCAATACAGCAAAGTCCTTAAATAACTGATTTGTAACTGTAATAACTGTATATAAGTTTCGATATTAATCCACAAAAATCCACATTATTATTATTTTTTTCATTTTACAGGAACCACATACGAGATTTCCAGGCTGGAATTGTTCGTGACGTGGAAGAGTTTGCCGAAGAAAGAAAAGCTTGAGGGAATGTTTAACAAAATTTTAAATACATTTGAACTTGATAAGCTCAGTGCAAGTGGTGAAAAAAGGTTGAAAAACCAAATAAGGCTTATATCTTTGAATATAAGCAGAAAATGAACCGTAATTTTAGCAATTTATTACACTCAAAATACACTTTTTTTAACTTTTTACATATAATTGTTTTATTATTAACCTCATTAACACATTATTTAAAAATTTTAAAAACAAAAAAAAACTATAGAAAAAAAAAATCATTTTTAACACTAATTTTCATAAAATTAGTATTGACTAGACCTAAATAGAGGGTTAAAAATAATTTTATTTTATTTTATTTTAAAATAATTTAATTTAATCATCAAGAGTTTTTAGCGTCTAGCGTGTAAGAAACGAATCACTGTGCGACGTGTCGTACAAAAGCATACCGCCCACCAACGAGCAATTTCATAACACAACTATAATGTTCTCTCTACCGTATACCATCGTCTTGCTGCGAAATTTAATTTAAGATACATTTTTTCAATGTGTAAAACATAATATAAAATATCATAAAAAGAGCATACATAACTATGGTTATAATTTCAATTTAGCAAAGAAAGCCCACAAAGTTATTAGTTCAGGAGCACCTAATTCACTATTCTTTGGACACCAGAGATTGCAGCAGGTAATAATGCAACATGAGAAGGCGAACTACAAAGGCTCTGCGATAATTATTTCACGAAGGCCTTTGTGGCGCACTTGCGGCGGGGGGCGGGGGGCGGGGGGAGGGAAGAAAGGAGGAGGATAGAACGCCAGGGGCAGGGGGAGGTCTGGTTCCACACTGCAAGCCTGCACACTGGAGCTGCAGGGCGGCCAGAGGAAGCTACCAAAGGAAAGCCCCTCAAATGAAGGCTAAGATTTACATTATACTGCAACTTTGCGATACAGTTGCTTTGAGACTTTGCCTTGCAGGAGATATTAATGCCTTAGTCCCTTAGTGAATAGATTGAATGGGATGTCTGATGATGTACGAGTTGTAATAATCGTGGGATGTATGATGCGTGACGTGAATCATGTATGACTAAACTTAGGTAATTACTAAGTAATTATAATATTATGAGCGTCAAGGGAAACATGGCATGTCATTATTTGGTTCCGTGACAACTCAGAATCATGCAACTTCAACACCTCTTTGAAGTCATTAAAAGCTATGAAAAAAAGAGTTTGAAAAATAGCCCATAACCTATCCTAACGTAACCTATTTACATTTTTTTAATCACTTTTAATGACTTTTCAAAGGAGGTGTTGAAATTGTATGATTCTGAGTTGTCCGGTCACCCATTATTTTTATTTTTTTTACATGCGCTCCACACAGGAGGCCCTGAGGAAAATAATTTCCCTCAGGGCCTATGTCATCTTTGGGGATGCTGTGTGGAGGGTTTTTTTTAGGGAAAGGAAGGAGAGTTCTAGGAAGGAAAAGGGTTTAAGGGGTGGGTAGGAATCTAGGGTTCAGTGTATCCTGGTCATTCAAGGCCTGGACAAACCTCACTCCATGAACCCGGGCACCCCTGCTAAATCACCAAACGTAGCGAAACACTTGGGGTGACTTATGGCAGAGGTGTTGGTTATCCAATAAAGGTTCCCGGGGCGGCGGTACCCATTCCCGCCTCCCAAATTGATATACTGGAAAAACAGCCAGTCTTCATTCTTTTTAGGACAAGTTTCATCAATCGAAACTGAGCGAACACTACTCATCGCGAAAAGCATGTATACAGGGTGTAAAAGCACGTACCCGAGGGATTTTAACCAGCGATTCTTGAGCATATAATTGTCATTTTGCTGTCAGATGATATTTTTTTCTATTAAAAACAAAAAAATATCTTTCAATCACATGTCGCTACTGTTATCGTTATGGGATATATCCCATCGCGATGGGTTTGAGCGATACGCGCGCTGTTTCGTGTATTAACATAGAACGAGACGCAACGCTTATCAAATTACCGCTAGGTTATAAACGCGCCACTCTACTAGTCAGTTGCGAAGTGTGATGGAAAAATATTTTTAATGATTTTAATAGAAAAAAAATGTCATGCAAAATCACATGAATTTGTACCAAAGATATTCAAATACAAAAGAGATATGCTATGGTGTCCGCGAAACTGTCGCCGGACTACGGCCTAATTAGAGTAGTTTGCATACGAAAAGAATTTGTTCATTTCGTTGATTTTTTGAAAGTGTACATTAGTATTGGTTAATAATATAGTTTGAATACGGAAAGAATTCGTTCATTTAGTTTAACGTTCGTTTGTTTTATTCATTCATTTTGTTTATTTGTTAATTGGTAAACAATATCGGCGACACCCGGAAGCGCAGTCCCACTTAGTAAAAACTGCAGATAGCACATCTACTAATATTTCAATATCTTTGATTTGTACATAACAAATAATAGATATTATTATAGACTGAAGACTATATTAAATTTACGCACTTCAATTCATTTCTACTTTCACCAATGAGTAGGAACACTGAGGGAATGCAAAAAAAGTAAAAACTTACTCTACCTTATTCTAGACTAGCAGACCCGGCCACACGTTGCTGTGGCTAACGAAACACAACGCCATTAACCAACCTTTATAAAATCCACACCACCCGCTTGCCAGCTGCCTGAATTGAATATTTGAATTTCTCGGCTTTTCTCTACTATAATAAGCATGTATTATACATATAAACCTTCCTCTTGAATCACTCTATCTATTGGTGAAAACCGCATGAAAATCCGTTGCGTAGTTTAACAGATCTATGCGCACATACATTTTCAGCGACTTCATTTTATACAATGTAATGATAATGATGATACACATACCATTTCCTCGTTTTATTTTTAGCTGTATTTAGCTGTGGTATAATAAAGATAGCATATATTTTTTTTTTATAAAATTTTAATAATTAATCATTACGGTCATTTGAGGGTTCGAATTAACTATAATAAATTAATTACAATAATGTACCACATAATTATAATAAGTATTCAAATAAGTAACAAACTATTCAAATAAAAATGCCTAGACTTCACTAGGTGTAATGAATATAATCACACCAAGAGTGGCAACTAATCTTTCTACTCTAGAAGTACCAGTCTGCCGGGAGCTCTACCGGGACAATCGACACTTAGCACAGATTTTTTTTCTGAAATCTCTTTTCTGCCGTTCACTAATAATACCGAGACCGTAAATAATCGATTTGGCGAATAATGCATCTAGCTCCGGGTCATTCCGTGCAGCTGTCGCCTCCTTGTCTATGGACTACAGACTCCATAGACCGCGACGCCCTGTAAAACTGTTCACTACTAGGTTTCTCTCCCATCTGTACTTTTGTACATTGTGGTACCTTTGTTGTTGAGGTAAGCTGTGAATTAGCTATCGGAGACTAGGAACCAGTTGCTCGCGATGGGATGATGGCCGCGCCTAGGGGCTTGTTGTCGGTGTGATGAAGGTTACTTACTGTGGCAGTATGATCGATTAGCACGCGAAATTGTATGCGCAGATATAATATTTCAAAATATTTGTAAAAGGGCATTTACTACTTGCAAATTTACAAATATATTCATATTAATTATTGATTAACCCTGGAAAATTGTGCGTCTTTTGCAAGTTTTGCAATTTGGTAGCCAATATTAGTAAACCACAAACATCGCATTGATATAAAGAAGGGAACGAATTCTCGCAAGTAATATTTTAATCAATATTATATATTATAAAAGTAAGTCCAAAATAACGTGCGGACCGCAAAAACTCAGAAACGCGTCCCGGTACGATCAAGGGAATTATGTGGTGTGGTAGATCTCTATCCCCCCTCCAGGACAAGGGGTCCCGTTTGTACCTGAAGGGCGTGCTTTTGAAGATATAAGAGCTGGAAGTTTCGCCCTCTAGAAATTTCAAGAACAGTCCAGAATATTCGAGAGTATTCTTGAGCATTCCACCACATTCCAAAACATCCCTGAACATTCTGGAATGTTGTGGAATGTTCGGGAATAGGTTGGAACCTTCGGGAACATCCCAGATCATTGTGGAACGTTCCAGAACACTCCCGAATGTTTTTGAAAATTTCTGGAACATTTGAAGACTTTCTGTAAGGGTAGGACTACCCATTGGTAGGGGCACTTAAAGCAAGGTCGTGGGTTTGAACGTCAGTTCAATCTCACATCAACTTGGCCAGAGTATTTGAGAGCATTCCACAACATTCCAGAACATCCCGGAACATTCTGGAAAATTGTGGACTGTTCGGAAATAGGGAATCGGGAACATTCCAGATCACTCTCGAATGTTGTCCTGAGCGAAGCCGGGTAACCCAGCTAGTAAAGTAATAAAAGCAGAAGTTTTGAGAGTAGGTATGTTTGAATGATACAAATAATATTGTCGAAATTTTTCTGTACAAGAATAATTTCATTATAATATAATGAAAATAATATAATTAAAAAAAATTTTAAGTGAAAACTTCTTTAGCACCGTTTTCATTTGAAACTAGACATATCGAAGTGACACTAAAAAGAGACAAATCTATAGGATTAAGGCGCCGCAACCGGGCTCAAAAAGAAGAAGATGGAGAGATATGAAATTACGCCTGCTAGAGGAGCGCGCTAGTATTTAAAGCGATAAAATCGATGCGAAAATTGTGAAAATGTTTAATAAAACACGACTCGTTTAAAATAGAGCAAAAATTCCGCGGGGTTTGTCTAAACAGCATTTAAAGAAACACCGAATTTTTTCATACATATAACTTGTACAATAACTGAAACAAAGGTGTTTATAATAATTTTTGAAGCATACTTTGCGATTTTTTTCTATCGAGGGAATTTTATATAATTTGCGTTTCGGCGAGGGGAATGTCTAGATATTATCTTCAAGAATAACATATATTTTTATTTTTTTTAAGAGCTTTAAAACTTAACGCGTTTAATATGTAAGAAATAGGTAGAAATTCAGGTAGCGGCGGCTTAAGCCTGCGAGAGAATAGATGGTACAATCGGCCTCCTCTTTGTGCGGCGCTTCGTAGCCACCCCTCTCTTATTTACTTTAGCTTTCTGAAGGTTTCACTTCTACCGCGTGTGAATTGCACACTATGTATTTATTTATTGTTATCAAGTTTAATTTGTAGAACTCCATTTTAATTTATTTTATTTATTATTTATTATTCAATTTATAAAAACGGTTTATTTATAAACAAGTTCTTCTGTGTAATTATTATTACGCGTGGCAGCAATTTCGCCTTCTGAAGGCATTATCAAACTGTGATGATTTTTTTATTGCTTTTATTTTTATTATCTACGCCCTCACACTTCTGAGTAAAATGACTGAAATTATCAGAGGTTATCCTTTTAACTGCTGCACACTCTCGATTTTTCTTTTCGGCTTGTAAAACCTCAAATTGTAATATTTAATCATTGAAGACAATATTAGCGAAGGGGATGGGTCGAAATAGCTCAGAGGTTAGAGCAGGGCCTTGGCAAGTTAAGTTCCTGGATTCAATTCCTAGATGCGACCGATTCTTTTTCTGATTTTTCTGTTACAAATTTTCGTTTTTCCGAGTCTCTAATACTGTTATTTCATTACTGAGAAAATATATCTAAATGTTTTTTTCGGTTCATTCACTAATTTAGCTATTTAGATTTTTGAGTAAAGGTACTACTAAATACGCAGGTTTATATCGAAATGAGATTGAAAATCTCACACAAATGGTCATAATTCTTGTTGTATTATTCTTATTTTTTTAATCCACTTAAGTTTATTTGAATAGCGCCGTTTTTGTGAAAAATCAAGGGCGCTATACAAACTTATAATATATTTCTAAAATCTAGAAAACCTACAAACCAGACAAACACTTAAAAACAACTTAGGGAACTTACCCATACTACGTGACCCGTTCAGGGGGGGGGTCTTCAAAATACCACGCTTGGTACAAATGAGCGGCGGGGGGCTTAGGTTTTTAGTCACCGGAGGGGGGAGGGGGGTTAGAAATTGCAAAAAGTTGGTCACGTAGTATGGGTACGTTCCCTTATGGCTAAAAATTGCATCCACCCATAGACATATAAATATTAGTAGACCTGCCCTAAGTGATAAAATAGCATTATTTCCCCCTCCCCATACCGGTTCCTAGGAACCGGCTGGTATTGAGTATGGCTTCGCGTGAATCTAAAAAATGTGACGTCATCATTCCTCTGCGAGCCAGCGTCGAGCGCTCATCGGTGCAATTTACGAAATAACACCGCAAAAACATGGTTTGTGTTTTGAAAACGTGTAAATACATACTATCACTCGAGATACATGGCGTGTGGTCGTCGATGTTTACGGGGTAAGTAAATTATGAAACATTTGTAAAAGTGTCCTAACTAAATACGGCATCAAAATATTGGAGACTGAAAATAAACAAACTTTACTTTTCCGTATTTAGACTTCGCAAACTTGTTCAATACGCGGCGAGCAATTCGCTCTCCCATGTAAAAAGGTCTATTCATTCAAAATCAGAGTTTACTTTTAAGAACTAAATAGTGATATTAAAATGCGAGATGCAAAGTATATAAGAGTATATAATACTGTAATATTGAGTTATCGACGAATCACATATCTCCAAAGTCATCTTCCCGCTCTGCGCCCCGCTGTAGTTGGTTTCCCCCTTTATGTTCTGATCTACTAATATTCATACGTCTATGCATCCACCGGTTCATTGATCACCGACACGAAAATATATTTATGTCTTTGACCAATGAACGCTATGCTGCCTATAAATGTACATAATGTACTTACTGCTTATTCATACTCTGCATTGACAGAAAATATACAGGACCATTACCTCTCAACCTTATATTATGTATTACCTTCCGCTTATATTTGGAAATCTAAAAGTACTGGGACTGAATATATGGAACGCGGGAGAGGGGTTAGCGGGACCGTGGAGAGGGGAGGGGGGAGAAGGGAGAGGGAAGGCGGGGAAGGTGGAGGGGAACGCGTGAGGCTATGAGGACATGGGAGGGGACAGGGCGGGGGAAGCGCCCCGAGACGAGTGGAATGGGAAAGGACACGCAGGGAGAAACAATTTCTTCATTAAGTGGCATTGCAACGCATGCCGGGAAATCGCTAGTATAATAATAAAAAAATAATAATTAATCTTACTACAAACGTATTTTTGGATTTGAAATACTGATTCCAGGTAATGGTATGATGCGGGTGTACTGGAAGATCGTTAACGGTAAAGAGAAAGATAATTATAGATGCGATGAAACAGGTTCTACTATTCATCTCCCCTGTCGCGGAAACCCACTGGGCGGATGCCGATGTCTAACTTTAGATGGATAGGAAATGTGCCTGACACAGCGACATCGTCACCTTCAAATATCGATGACCTCGTACTGCAGGGTTCATCCCAATGATATCTAGGTTTATATGTACTTTAACATCAGCGTGTGACATTATCAGCAAGTACTGGAAATTTTGTCGAGTAGTCGACTATTGAAAAATTGACTGAAGATTTATTTATCTATTTATTTCAAAACATACGGCACAACATGTGCCATTGACATAATTATATTTATTTATATTTTAATACAATAACATAAGAAAGTGACATATAAATGTAAAGTTAAATATAAAAACAAAAGGTAAAAGAAAGGAGTTAAGGTAATGAGTAGTAAATAGAATTATGATGTATAAAATGAAAGTATAAAGTAAAAGTGTAAACTATAAAATATAAAGTATAATGTAAAAGTAAAAAGTTAAGATAAAAATTTGAAAGGCAGGAAATAATATATACTATAAGTTACCTTTGTAAATAATATAAATTACAAAAGTTATAAATATAAAAAAGTATGACAAGTACACAGCAAGAAATGCTCTTAGGAGCCAAATATTGAAGATAACCAAAAATTAAAAAAAATATATAATAAATAAAAGGAAGGTATTACGGAGTATACAAGGCGATATGAAAAGTAGGTAACTATGATATGTTTCTAAGCCATGGGTATTAGAGTGCATACTGGTAGGACATAATATTATGGTTACATGATTATTTATTTATTATGATTACGTGGTAGTACTAGCAGATAAATTTTGTCTAATGCATCTTTTGTATGATGACAGACTTTCGGCATGATCGATATGAGCAAATTCATTACCTAAAGTGTGTAAACGATGTATTATTGAATTTTGTTCTGCATTACTTAGAGTGTTGTTGCAATAATAAGGTGTTTTGAGTCGAGTTGTTCTACTAGGTACATGATAATTTATTAACGATACCAATTCAGGGGAGTCAAACCAGTTATTGTTTATTTTAAATAAAAAAATAAGATCATTGAGTATTCTTCTATCTTTTAACGATAAGAGTCGCACTTTTTGTAATAGAGAATCATAGTTTATGTTATCCGCGGGAATTCCTAATTTGAAATTAATTGATCTGAGAAATTTGCGTTGGAATTTTTCAATGGAGTTTGCGTGGCTTTTGTAGAGAGGGTTCCATATGGGCGAATTATATTCCAAATGACTCCTAACCAGAGTTGTATATACTAATTTAAATGTATGAATGTTTTTGAAATCTTTACATAGTCTTAGAATGAAGCCCAGCATTTTCATAGCTTTATTAGTAATGATATCAATGTGGTTGATAAATAGTAGTTTAGTGTCGAAGGTTATTCCAAGGTCCCTTATTACAGGTACTGACATTAAACTGTGATTGTTAAGTGAATAACTGTATTTGATGGGGTTTTTTATTCTAAAGAAACTCATGATTTGACATTTTTTAATGTTAAGTGTAAGTTTGTTAATGGTACACCATTCTGCGAATTTTACAAAATTGGATTGAAGGGACAAGCAGTCGTATATATTTTTAATGATTTTGTAAATTTTCATGTCATCAGCAAATAATAATATGTTAACATCAGAGAATATGGAAGTGACATCGTTTATAAATAGTATAAACAATATTGGACCAAGGTGCGAACCCTGAGGCACACCACTAGTTGCTTCAAATTCGTAAGACAAGTGTTCTTTAATAGAGAACAGTTAGTACACGTTTTGATAAATAATTCCTAATCCAGCATAATAATTTACCACTTATTCCTAGTTTAGACAATTTATTTATAAGACTTTTAATGCAAACCTTCTCAAAGGCTTTACTAAAATCCGTATAAATTGAGTCAACTTGTTCTCTATTAGCAAGAGCACCTGAGATAAAATTTTCGTACAGTGTAAGGTTAGTTAAAGTAGATCGTCCAGAGATAAAACCATGTTAAAATGATGAGATATTAAATTTTATGCAAGAACATATTTTTTGAAGAATTAACTTTTCAAATTTTTTTGGTATCGACGATTGTATGCATATTGGTCTGTAATTTTCAACTAAAGACGTGTCTCCGCTTTTAAATATTGGAGTGAGAAAGCTATTTTTCCATATTTGCGGGAACTTGCCTGATAAAAGTGATTGATTAAATAGTAGGTACAGTGGGTAAGAGACACTAGCCCCACAGTTTTTAAGAAATACGGGGGAATTTTATCTGGCCCTGAGCAAGATTTAGGTTCCAGTAGTTTGATACATACTGCAATTTCTCTAATCTCAATATGTATCTGAGATAGTTGTAAATTTATATCTGAATAGATAAAAAAAGATTAGCAATAAATGTAATTACACTTATCAACGTTTTATCTGCAAACGTATATATTTCCCGATTATTGATTAAATTTATGTTAATGTACACCATAACTACTTTATTGAAATGAAAGATATACTATTTTAGCCGGTTTTATAAACAACTAGCTTTTTCCCGCGGCTTCGTTCCCACTCCGCCTCCTCCGCCTCCCCCCCCCCCCCCTATCGCCACCCTCCTTTCCTCTCCCCCCCCTCCCCATCACTCCCTCCCTCCTGCTTTCCATATATTCAATCCCAGTACTTTCAGTTTTTTAACAGCCCGCGTGCCACCTTTTACAATTTTTATTCAAATTAATATTTTTCATGTATATTAAATTTGGTACCTAACATAGGTACCTATTTAAAATATCTAAGATTCTTGATTCGATTCAAACTATTAGGGGAGTACCTACCTACTTTAAATAAATTTATCAACATAAAGATTTTCAAAAATAGAATCCTGATTTAACATTATTAATTTGTTTTGCAAAATGTCATTCTCAAACACGCTAACTGTCAAACGTGCGATAGTCGTTAGGTTTTCTGAAATTATCCAATTTTCTGCGCAATTTTCTTAATTTTTCTCTACGTAAGAACCATCCTCGTACTTCAAGGAATATTCTAAAAAAATAATTAGCGAAATCGGTTCAGCTGCTCTCAAGATTTGCGCTTAGCAACACATTCAGCGATTCATTTTTATATAAGAAGATAATCAACTGATTGTATCTAATGCACCGATGACATAAAACTAAGAAGACTAAAGACAGAAAACTGAAGAGGGTGATTCCATTATCGCGGGTGCAACATTTAGACGCATATAAAGCTTCTTAATAATAAAACAAAAAACATTTTTAATGAAATTATTATTTACTTTTTATTAGTTTATAAGAATTTTATTGAAATATTTAAATAGTCAGGAGGGAGGTTCAAAGTGCGATCGCGGATGTAACCAATTTGGCCCACCCTTTCCAGATCATAAGAAAAAAACATAAAAGTCTGTTAATTGTGATACATTTATTATGTTATGCCTTGATATTTCGTAAGGCGTTAAATTAATCAACTAAAAAAATAAACAAATATATAGAAAACAAAAAGAAGCAATGAATTATTAGCTTTTCAAACAATCGCGGGTGCAACATCAAATTATCGTGGGTGCAACTCGTCTAGTTTAAGTGTATATAAACATCAATAAACCCTGATAGAGGAACGAAATAAGAAAGCCAACAATGCTTATTACTAATCAGTACACTTCTTGGTCATTTATGTTAATTATTTCTTTTCGGTTAGGTTAAAATTCGCCGAAAATTCTATGAACATATTACATCCATCAATCCTTTTCAAAAACAATATTTTTTTTGTCTTATTTTGTAGAACTCCTTTTTTATATTTTGTAATTTGTAAGAGGTTTCAGATTGTTAACATCCCAATCACTTTCTGTTAATTCTGTTTCAGTGGTGGTTTTCGGAGATTTCAAAACCAATGTGCATTTGAGACGAGACAGTGAGGTTCGCGCCACGGAAATACTATCGCCGTCTTCAGATTGAAAGAAATGTTTTGATTGAATGCCCGATTTATTTTTCAGCCCTTCCTATTTATCATCCAACGTGACCATCTTTTTTTTAACTGCTTTTTTTAATATAAAGCAGATGTTTCAGAGAGACTGCGTGCCAAATCATAGAATTTCTATAAAAAAAACTGAATATAATATAAGGGAACGTACCCATACTACGTGACCAACTTTTTGCAATTTTTAACCCCCCCCCCCCCCCCCCCCCGGTGACCAAAAACCTAAGCAACCCGCCGCTCATTTGTATGGAGCGCGACATTTTGAAGACCCCCCCCCCCCCTAAACGTGTCACGTAATATGGGTACGTTCCCTAAATACACCTATTAAATGTAAATCACTAGTAATAAACAGCACATATTATTATTGAATGCATAAAAAACAATAAAATATATGATAAATCACACAATAAGGGTAGATGTCAAAGAATTGCACCCGCGATTCTAACAACACAATCGCGGGTGCAACCAATTTGAGTCAACGTTTATTTCAATTCAGCTAACATTATACTCTTAAAAACGTTTTATTCAAGTTTGCCTGTGATTTCTTCTTACTTTTACAAAGTTTCAAAACGTTAGCACTTTATTTCCGTGAAAAACAGAAACTTTTATACCTTTTGTATCGCGGGTGCAACAAGTTAACAGTGACTTCTTGTAGTCAATGATGCTTAAAAAATAACAACAAGTACTTACATCTTTCGGCGTATAAGAATAAATTAATATTGTTACTACACGTTTAGCAGTTTTTTTTTCTTTCATTATTCATCATATAACTTTTTATACAGTTTTTACAGGTGATTCGACTACCACGCTAGGCACATGCCCGTATTATAATATATAATTATATAAATGTAAGAATTTTTATTGGTTAATAGTGTATAGTTTAGTTAGGTACAATGTTTTTTTTTTTACATTAACTCCACACAGGAGGCCTTGAGGAAAATAATTTCCCTCAGGGCCTATGTCATCTGGGATGCTGTGTGGAGGGTCTTTTTGAGGAGAGGAAGGAATGAATATTGGTCTTGAAGAGACCTATGTTGTAGGAAGGAGGAAACACAGAGGCCGGAAAATCATTCCACAGCCGAGCTGTTGAACATAAGAACGAGTGGAAGAAACGACCCGTTCTCATGTGACAAATGTCAACCGTGTACAAATGTTGGGCACGCGTTTGGCGTGTTTCCCGACTATGCACCGGTGCCGAAGGTATCAATGATGATAGCTAGTAGAACAAGCATTCCCACCCGACGCCTGTGCTCTAAAGATTGCAATCCGTCTGTTAAGATGGGAGAATCTATCAAACGGACCGCCCGTTTCTGCACAGAGTCGAGGGTATTTTTCAGGTATTTTGGAGCTCCAGACCAGAGGTGGCTGCCAAATTCAACCGTGGGGCGCACTTGCGATTTGTACAGGGTTAGCAGTTGTGCACTATTAAAGTATCTGCGGGGCCCTATACAGTACGCCCAGTTTCTGGGAGGCTAACTTTACTCAGGCTTCGATGGAGCCCCCATACCTGAGCTGGTCACTTAGGGTTACACCAAGCATATCAATGGAGGGCCTGTTCGGAAGATTGCTTCCGTTGAAAGAGACTAGATTTTCATTTCGATCCCTTTTAGACGTAATCAGACAAGATTGGGTCTTTGAAACATTAAATTCAACGAGATTATTTTTACCCCAAGAGAAAACACTCTCGAGGTAACCGTCCATTCTTTGCTTCAAAGCCCTACGAGCTGTTGACAAAAGGTCGTTGATGTGCAACAAAAACAAAGTCGGAGACAGAACCGATCCCTGCGGGACGCCAGCATTTATCGAGTGTGAGGAAGAGGTGAAACCATCGATTACCGTCTGAATCAATGTTTTGTATGACAACGAATTCTTTAAGTGGTTTCTCAATTAAGTAGATAATATTTATATAATAATAAATATGTAAATAAACCATTCTTATTGTAGGCTGCTGTTTCGCTTAAATATAACTCAGTAACGCAGTAAAATATAACTTCAAACTATCGGTAACAGCTGTTTCGCGCCAGTGTTGCACGGTGTGATTTTGCAGTTTATATACCGATTCTTCGAATGATAATGTTTCCAAACGCGCCAAAAATTTCAATATGAAGTAAAATCCAAATTTTTTTTTGTTATTAAATATTGACCTTCTTCTTTGCACTGATATCAAAAAAGTAACAAATACTGTGATTTAAAAATTACTGTCGAGAATCGTCTATAACGGAATCGCCCAAGAAATATTTTATATCATTGAAAGAAATTGTGTTAATAACAAACCTATTTAAATATTTACTCAGTATTATAATATATATTAGGTCCTTACATATGAAATTGGCGTTTTGCCGTACTGGCAACTTTGATCTTAAATATCTTCTCTTTGGTTAGGAATTCCAAATTCAAATTTATACAGCTATTTACTCATATATTCGTGTTTCGAAAATTATAATTAATTTGTTTTTTCCTTTAATTGTTTTTTTTTCTTTGCGTCACTTAGTTTACAAAATAGAAAACTTGAAATACCGCGTTATTTACGAGTACCAGTTCCACCGTGGCACCAGTGCTGCAGAAACGGCTCGAAGGATTAATGATGTGTATGGCGACGGTGCCGCAAAAGAAAACACAGTGCGTTTTTGGTTCTAACGTTTTCGTTCTGGAAATTTCGACCTGCAGAACAAGCCCCGTGGACGGCCGTAGACCAAAGTTGATAATGAAGAATTGCAAAAAACGATTGAAGACCATATTTATGAATTACTACACGAAAACTGTGGGCGAGGGGGGGGGGTCTTGGAATGTACTACACGTGGTAAAAGAGGGGGGAGGGGTTTAAAAATTGCAAAAAGTGGGTCACGTAGTATGGGTACGGTCCCTTACGCTTATATCACAGCCTTGCATTCTTAGAGAATTTCCAAATTTCTCAACCGATCATACCCGATTTTACCATATATCTGCCTCAGGGATTTAATTTGTACAGCCAGCTACTTTCATCCTTCTACCAGTTCCATGCCTTACTGCCCATACATCGAGGTAGATAAAGCAATATCCATTCGTAGGTAAAACTAATCAATAAGAATTATCCGTTCTAATCGCACAAGCGAGTATCACGCGGGTAAGTTGCTTAGTACTCAGTAACTTATCCTTAGAAGGTAGGAACTAACATGGAAAGTATGTTCGAGAGACGGCATAGCTGATAACTATATCGTAAGGAGGGTGAATGCAGCAAATTCAATTAATAGACGACTGAATGCACCAGTCATTGCACGGGTTCATGGGGTGAGGATGACCAAGACACACTGAACCCCAGATTCCTACCCACCCCTTAAACCCTTTTCCTTCCCAGAACTCTCCTCTCCCTCCTTTTCCAAAAAAAACACTCCACACAGCATCCCCAAAGATGACATAGGCCCTGAGGAAAATTATTTTCCTCAGCGCCTCCTGTGTGGAGCTCATGTAAAAAAAAAAAAAAGTCGCTAGTAAAAAGTTCGTCAAAGGAAGTGAGGATAGCAGTCATTGACTGGTGTTTTGATACCATATCTGATATATGATTGCCTAATGGAATATAACTCTGTAGTTCGGACTCCATCTTACAAAATTCACATTAATAACATTGAGCGAAAACAAAACAAAAAAATCTGCGTTTTATAACTTTTAAATTAAATATCCCATTAGAAGACTTAAAATATAATTTATTATTAAATATTCTAAAAATACACACACTAGAAGACAGACGTAAAATAAACGACTTAACAATTTTATTCAAAATACTTAACTCTAAATTTGACTGTTGCAAACTCCTGCAGCTCATAAACTTACGAATACCGACAGTAACTACACGACAAAATACACTATTCTACTGTAGCATTCATAAACGGAACTACATTGCCCACTCTCCGATACAACGATTTCACACTATGGAAAATCAGTACTTAGGTGATGTTGACATATTTAACATAAACTTGGCGAATTTTATTGATCTTGTAAAAAACTTATTCCAAAACTATCTTTAAACATATCTGTATATTTGTAAACCTATGAAATCGCTGTATTTTTGTATTTTTATGACTTATGTGCTTTTTTATCTAATTTTATTTTTATTATTTCTTTATTTGTTTAAAAATCATCTGTCATGAATTAATTGTACTACCAAACATGTAAAAGCCCTTTAAGCGTTAAATAAATAAATATTATGGAAATGAGTAATGGGGCATGAAACTCGCAGGGGAAGGGCTAATGTAGGTTGAATAAAAATGAAATTAAATCGCTTATGCGCGTGTTTTAGAACTATGTACGAACGAATTACAATAGTCGGAAAAAAATGGAAGGCCAAGAGGAAAGCGCAATATAAAAGAAGAAGACGGGACTTGCCAGGAATACATGGTGTAGGGAATGATGCTCAACAGCCTAATAATTGGTTTTATGCACGGGCAACTCAGTCACCGCGCCTGCGCGAATTCCGTTCCGGCAAAGCGAACGGAATTCATTCGTTTCTCGGCTACCTGACGCGCTAGCTTGTTTGCTCGAGTATCTTCCCTATAAACCTTCCAAGTTAATACTTGTAGTATTTCGTAATTTAAATAAATGTAACTTCAGTATTCAGAAACATTCCTTTCATTTTTGGTGTATTTGGTAACCCATGGTGTCAGATCAGAGAAGTGTGAAGTAAGTATAACCACGCGGATCGCTGAACGGAAATAGCAGATGACATTATTGGATCTACCCACATTCATCTCAACAAACCACCAAATTACTACCAAACTGGTGACCCCGACTCACACAAGAAGAAATGGGAAACTCGCATACAGCAGCCGTCAGGAGTCGGGAAGCGAATCCTGAGAAATCACGCACCCGGTGAGTCGCATTTTATTTTTTTAATATTTAAAAGCATTTCTTAATTTAGCTTCAATTACGTTCAATGACCACCGGGGGACCTCAGTATTTTACAAATATAATATGCTTCGTTTATGCTATCAAATAATGACAGTGATAAACGAGCATAAGGTTTAAAATGAGTTTTAACTTCTATTAAAATTAACAACGTGCTTTGTTTTTCAGCTAAAACATAATGTTTTTTTCATATACCCACAAATTTCAAGTTAATAATTCTAATTGTGAAATGTAAATTGAATTAATCGCGGATTGTGAAACCCGCCATTTTTATCACAACATTTTGAAGTAAAACGGTATAAAACCGTTGCTAACCATTTTGTCTGATATCATCTAGCTGTCTCATGAATCCCTGTCAAAGATTATGTATATTTCCTTGTTTTGTGCATTAAAAAGGACTAAATTCGCTGGCCTTCCATTTCAGCTAGATTCACAAAGGCGAGCGGTTAAAGGCGGAGACACACATCACCGCTTGGAATCTTCCGGATAAAGGCAGAGCCACACCGGCGAGTTTCGCGGACCAGTTTTGCCGAGAGAAAGGCAGCCAACCGATCTCACGAAAAAGATGACTCATCAGACACGTGAAAGTTTTTAAAAAGTTTTACATTAATCTAATTATTTTTTCCAGCATTTTAGAAAATTGTTACATTAATTGATGCGTGTACAATATGTTACAACTTAAATGTGTTGCCTTTGAAAAATCTGCAGAGCTCATGTAATCTAATTGCATCTCGAAAACGTAACTACCTACCAATAAATTTATCATCATTTAATATATTTCAATAATATTATTAAAGTTTAGCACATTTCATTTTGATGATAATATTAAATTTCATGAGTTTTGGAGATTTTTATACATATTTTTAGCCAAGTAATAAATTTTAATAATAGTATTACAATATTAATCGTACGGATGATTTTGTCTTCTTACTTTCTGGCATCATCTAAAATAAAATATTAAAAATTTCGGTTATTTTTTAAACTTTTAATATAATTTTTAACAGATTTCAAAAAAAAAAATTTAACTTTTAAAATAAAAACATTATCAATTTGCAACAAACAATTTTAGAAATCATTTTTAAACTTATATGGGTATTAAATTAAAAAATTATTTCATACATTCACTTCCTTTGAAATTTTGCCATTTCTGCTGCGAATTGTTCTGACCAAATTGGGAGATGTTTACTATCGAAAAGGAGAATAAAGAAGAAAACTCCAACGAATCAAACTCAAGTAATCTCATCGTAACCAACGAAGGAAACGCCAGCAGTTCAAGCGTTTCTGATCCTCCCACAATCCCAAGCGGCAATCACAGCAAAAACAACATGGAAGGAGACAACAGACCAGCATCGGACGTACACCCAGTTTCAGTACGCTTACCGAGCTGTTGGAAGTCTAATATTGCTCTCTGGTTGGCCCAGGCCGAGGCACAGTTCGTGAATTCTCGGATAAAAGACGACTTCACCAAGTACAACATCGTAATTGCCGCTCTTGATCCTGACACCCTGCAGATAATAAGCGACATAATAATTAATCCACCAGCCCAAGAAAAATATGTACGCATCAAGACAGCCCTCATCGAGCGTCTTCAAGACTCGGAGGAGAAGCGACTAACTCGACTTCTCACCGGCATCCAGTTGGAGGACCGAAAACCAACTGGTCTACTAAGGCACATGCAGGAGTTAGCGGGACCCGCTTTGGCAAAGAGCGCCATCGTCAGAACACTATGGTTGCAGAGACTCCCACAGCATGTCCAGGCGATACTGTCCGCACTGTCAGACAACGATCTCGAACAACTTGCTTCAGCGGCGGATAAAATTATTGATGTGTACCAGGCAACCGAATGTACCGCGGTTGACCGTAACAAGCGACTAAGCACATCGCGAGCCGAAGAACCTGAGAATTCCATACTTCTAGAACTTCAAAAACAAGTGCTCACACTTACAAGAGAAATCAAACAATTGAAGTTAGACCAAAACAACGCCAATCGACAATCCGATTATAAAGGACGAAATAGACAAAACTTTCGCCGAAATTCGCACGACCAGTCAAATATTTAGATTTTAATAAAACTTTTACGTATATTTAAGTTCATATTTCTTGTATAAATATTTAATAAACCTGCTATCGTTTTCAACTGGCACTGCATGAACATGTTGTTCAAATTTTAATACTTATGTAATCATAATTCTTTCCAACTGTTTACTGAAGCATATAGATGTTATTAATCATTTAATAATTATTTGCAATAGCTTTAAAATAAAAGTAATAATAGGTCCACTCTGGATGATAACTATACCCAGTCTAGTTTTCTTTAATTACAATAAAACTCCATAAACATGTTGAGTTAATAAATAAGTGCTCCAGTAAACAATTGAAGATAATTAATTTTTTTCGTTTTAAAAAAAAAATTTAAAAACCATACTGGTTTATACATTAAAGCATTGCTCTTATATATCTTATTTAAGTTTATTTAATTTTTTATCGCTAAAAAACTGGGCGGGAGGTATGTAGGGAATGATGCTCAACAGCCTAATAATTGGTTTTATGCACGGGCAACTCAGTCACCGCGCCTGCGCGAATTCCGTTCCGGCAAAGCGAACGGAATTCATTCGTTTCTCGGCTACCTGACGCGCTAGCTTGTTTGCTCGAGTATCTTCCCTATAAACCTTCCAAGTTAATACTTGTAGTATTTCGTAATTTAAATAAATGTAACTTCAGTATTCAGAAACATTCCTTTCATTTTTGGTGTATTTGGTAACCCATGGTGTCAGATCAGAGAAGTGTGAAGTAAGTATAACCACGCGGATCGCTGAACGGAAATAGCAGATGACATTATTGGATCTACCCACATTCATCTCAACAAACCACCAAATAACTACCAAAATGGCATTGAGTGAATGCAATACCAGAGTCGAATCTTTTGAAGCGTTTTTTTTACATTAGCTCCACACAGGAGGCCCTGAGGAAAACAATTTGCCTCGGGACCTGTGTCATCTTTTAGGATATACTCATTACCATAGAACACCATTCAGAAATGGAACGTTGCTTGAAATGGCTTTAGTCGTGTTAAGTGACCAGATCTGAATAGCCAGGAACTTTCCTACCTTCATATTTCCCTCCCAAATACCTTCAGATTAACAACATACTCGATTTTTTTTGACATTAGCTCCACACAGGAGACCAAGAGGAAAATAATTTCCCTCAGGGCCTATGTCATCATAGGGGATGCTGTGTGGAGAATTTTTTTAAGGAGGGGAAAGAGAGGAAGTTCTAGGGAGGAAATAGGTATGAGGGGTGGGTGGGAATCTGGGGGTCAGTGTGTCCAGGAGTGACGGACGTATGAATCCATCCCTTTAACTGCGGTGCAAGGCGGTGGGTCGAGGGATTCTGGCTGGAGAGGTCAAAAGACTTTCTCAACCAGTTTCTCTCCATCTGGCCCACCACACAGCAGGTGGGCGGACCTTGACAAAACTTATCCCTTGAACCTGGGCACCCCTGCTAAGTCACCAAACGTAGCAAACCACTTGAGGTGACCAAAGGTGTTGGTTATCCAATAAATCGCACCCTGTAACTCAAACTGAATACACATTAGTAGTAAAGAAGAAATAAAATATCTTGGAATAATTATCGATAATAACATCAAATGGAAAAGTCAAATAAATTCCACAGTAGACAGAATGAGAAAACTGATCTATATATTTTTTAGACTAAGAAATACTGTATCATTAAAAATACTAAAAAATATTTATTATGCACTTGCGCACTCTGTACCTGTACTACAATATGGAATCGTGGCTTGGGGAGGTGAATATAAATCATCCTTACTTCCATTAAATTAAAAAATATTAATAAAAATCATCTTAAAAAAGTCCTATTACTACCCAACAATTTCCAAGATTTCCCGGGTCCCCCACTTACAAAAATTTATGACAAAATTGCATTACTACAATTACATAAAGATTTCTTTAAGAAAAATAATTTAACACAATTTTTTTTTTTTTTTTTTTTTTATGTTTCTTTATTCTTTGAATTATTCATTACATGAATTGGGGATTTTTCGACCACCATACTAGGCACATGCCTGTGTTGTGGTGGTCGAATTAAATATTAACAAAAGAATAATATCTGTTGGAGGACTAACCGTGCCACTAGTACGAACCACAACAGCACAGCATCACTATATATTCAAGGGTATAAAATTATTTAATAAATTACCCCTTGATATATAGATTCAAGAACACTATCACAACATTAATTAGTGGATTTTATTCAGTGGCAATTCATAATACCAACGGAACTAACGCGCATGATATAGGATCAGCGAGATAATGAAAAGGCGCTTTGCATTAATTGAACAGAATCGTTTGATATGAATAATGACGTTAAGCACAAATCGCTAGCAGAGTTATAATACAACCATATTTAGGCTCGTTCATTTGCCAGCCATGACGTTTAATTCATATTCACAGTAATTAACGAGCATTCGCACAATTGCTGAAAAAACCATTTGGGATGTAATAAAGAGCCGTAACTGTCGACAGGGCGAGCGTGTGCCTCGTACTTGTATTTAGAATATTCTATAACAAATCTTTTGAAACAATAATTAAATCACTTTTTATAGCTCGTTTCCAAATTATTTGGAGTGTGAATAAAGCACGTTAAAGACTGTTTTAGCTTCATCAAATAAGCCCCGATCGCGGGTGTATTTTATGGTAATTCCGCGGCAGCTTTTGCCGGCGATTACATTTAGATAATTTTAATTAAAAGTAATCTGAGGTTTCAGTCGGCAATTTCAGAATGCCAGAAATTAATGTCAATTATTTTTTCCGTTTCCGGATACGTTCAGAAATATTCCATTTACTTCGATTTTATTGCATAGCAAAAATTCTCTGACCTTCCGACAGAATATGCTCGAGGCCTGAGGAGTTAAATAACGTTAGAACCTTTTCACAAGAAACGAATTCAGGAAATCAATTTTTTGCAATAGTAGAGGATATTTCAATGAATGCGAATATTTAAAAAAAATCTGTAATTAACACTGTAAGTATAGGAGTAAAGAACCAGGGGTTTCCGAACCCCGAGACAGCGATAAAAACGAAATTCCTGCAATCCAGCTCAATTTTCTTTTTTTTGTGCATTACAGATTGACGTAATCCTATTACAATACACATAATAATAATAATAATAATAATTGGATAATTTGTATAGCGCAGTTTTTGTGAAAAATCACCTCAAGGGCGCTTTACAATTTATTATGAATCCTAGGCTCTATCTAATTTTATTACATATACATACATCTATCTATCTAATTTTATTACATATACATATACATACATGACATATACATACATAACTTTAAACGAAATTTCTTACAACAATAGATATTTTAGAGTTCTTGCCTATAATAACTCTTAAATCTTCAGGGCCAATGTTGAAAATGTCAAGAGACCTAGAGGTACCATTTAGCAGCACCATACCTCTTGTCATGCAATGCTGGGCCAGAACGTCCGTTCTGCCATCTGGAATACAGAGCAAGTCGTGGCGACGACTCTGACGGTAGTTGTTCGGTACGAAGAATTTATAGCATTCCAAGAGGTACGGGCTGTCAATGTAATAATTTATGATTTTAAAAGCTGTTACTGTAAGGGTCCCATTTCTCCTAGATTGGAGACTTTCGTAGCGCGTTTCATAGAGCAAATCCATGTTGCTCTCCGAAACGCGCCCATGTACCTAAGAGGGTAAGAGCTAAATCATTAATTACCTGGTACTTCCTACATACTAACGTACAAGTTTATAGAAGTCTAATTACTAATGATTAATGATAAATAAAATCGAATTAATCGATATCTAAGAAAAAAAAAACATTTCAATTACCAATAAAAGTTCAATAAATTAGTACCTACTCACTCAATAAATAAATAAACATATTTAAAAAAATATATAATTAAAAAATGGATTGTTGTTTCAAAAGAATCGCTCGGTTACGATAAGCCCGAGACATACGAGTATTATGACGTCCAGTTCACTTTGGGAGTCAAAAAACTCCCTCGCGCCGGTCAGTCACAAAAAACTTCACCAAATGGTAGGATAGAACATTGGATGGAAAAATGTAGGAAGCTTTTTTACTATCAATGTAAAAACAATTATTTAATCCATCTAGGTATCTTTTGTCACTTGGAACTTGGACAGTGGTCCAAAACAAATATACATTTTTCAACTAGCGAGTTCCCGGCAAGCGTTGCTATGCCACTTAATAAAGAAATTGTATCTCCCTGCGTGTCTTTTCCCATTCGTCCCGTTCCCCTTCCGCCTTCCCTTCCTCTCCCGCACCCTTCCCCTCACTCGTTCCTACTCCGCCTTCCCTTCCCCCGCCCCGCGAATCCCTCTAGTTCCCCTCCCTCCTCCCGCATTCCACACATTCAGTTTTCAAACAGCTCGCGTGCACCTATTGCAATTTTTTATACAAATTTTATTATGCCAGAGCTCCCGCTTCTTTTACACAAACCTTGCCTAATAATAACGAACACAATTTTTTTTTTTATAAAATTTGGTGCAGTCGTTCGGAAGTTATGCGCGTATATACATTTCGGCGATTTATTTTTATTTATATAGATATAAGATAGATAGGTAGGTAATTCACTTAGAGAGCAAATTAATATTTCCGATGTTATTTTTTTGTTCGGAGTCGGTGAGACTATGGCATCACCAATTGGCGGTATGTTCGTTTGTTGAGGGGGCGGCACCGAGTATCTACTATTCAGAATTTCGTAACTGGAAATTCAGCAGACGTACCTACTATTTTTACAAAAAATAGCCACCTCTGTGATAGGTTGTCCTGAATTACTTATGTCAAACTCTTACTTGCTCATCAAACGAAACAAACAAAGCCACACTTTAAACATCCCTCAATGTTAACTGAAAACTAAAAAAAAACATTCATTCACAGAGCTTCATACATTTATAACATTTCGTACAGTGAATTCGACGTATTTAACTGACCACCCCCATTCTCATTCCTCATCTTTAAACCCAAAATCAATAAATAACATTTTCCTCTACACATACTAGATCCATCCCCTTCCCTTCCCACCCATGATCTCATCCCCATATGCTATTGTAACTCTTTTTTCTTTTATATTCACTAATAATTAAGAAGCATCAGTGAAATCCTATTACTAGTTCAATTTGGGAGGCGGACATGGGTTCTGGCGCCCCGGGACCCATTTTTTTTATTAATCCACACCTCTGCCATAGGTCAACCCAAGTGGTTCGCTACGTTTGGTGATATAGCACCGGTTCATGGGGTGAGGTTTGTCTAGATCTAGATGTTGGCGGCGGATGTGTCTGCCCACCTACTGCGTGGCCGGCCGGATCGAGAGAGACTTTATTATAATTTATTATAATTGGATAATTTGTAGAGCGCCGTTTTTGTGAAAAATCACCTCAAGGGCGCTTTACAATTTATTATGAATCTTAGACTCTATCTAACTTTATTATTTACAAATAGATACAGAAACATACTTACCTGCAGGACACTTCCGACTTATTGAGAGAAACCTTTTGATCTCTTCAGCCGGACTCTCGACCCATCGCCTTGTACTGCAGTTATAGGATGGATTCATACGTGACTCCTAGACACACTGAACCCCAGATTCCTACCCACCCCTCATACCTTTTTCCTTCTCAGACCTTCTTGTCCTTTATTTCCTTAAAAAGACCCTCCACACAACATCCACTAAGATGACTTAATCCTTGAGGGAAATTATTTTCCTCGGGGAGAAGCTAATGTAAAAAATATATATATTTTTTACCATAATAATATTGTAGAATATGTAGATGAAGGGAGGGCAAGATGGAAGGTTTAACTTTAATATGTAAAAAAAATATAATAACATAATATCAATCCTTTATTTTAATCAGTCTTCAGAGAGATGCTTATAAAATGGAGTTATTGAAAATAATTAAAATTGATAAAATCTGTTAGGACTCTTAAAAGAAAAAAAAGGAAATATTCCACCTTGCCCTAACCCTTATGGGGCAGAATGGAAAGCTTATAAGAGCAAGGTGGAATGAATAGGATATCCTTACATTTTACAGTTGACACTTAAAAGACAACCGTTTTCATGTCTGAACATAGTTCATGTGCCCAACCACAACACTCTGGACACTGTACCCAGTCCTCTGTGAGCGGTTTCACATATTATAGTTGTCCACATAATACACACAACTCATTGACTTGTGTTAACTGCTTCAGATGTTGTAGTACATTCTCACCTTTTTTTGTCCTTTTCCCCTTTCCTTTACCCTTTCCTTTGCCCTTTCCTTTATTTTCCTTGCCATTGATGACCGGATTAAGGACTAATTTTATCTTGATAATTATTTCATACATTAGAATAATTCGATCTTGCCCTAAAACGCAATTTTACATCTTGCCCATATGCTCACTGCCAATAATAAAGCCAACGCTTAGAAAAACCTTTTATTTTTTCCTCTTTAAATATCAATTCTTACGATCTATCCCTAATAGTTAGTGTATATGTTATAGTCAATCCTCGAAGCTCCGGCGCTCCTAGGTTTGACTAGTCAATCCTCAGGTCTGACTTGAGGTTAGCCCGAAGGCTTTAGTCAAACCTAGGATAAACCAGTCATTCCGCGAAGAGACTGAATTTCGACCTTTGACTATGACACATATAAAAACAAAATGGTGGTATTATTTACTTTGTATGAGTAAACACACTTTTAAAATTCCACTGATTTCGTAATAATTCGTCGCGAAAATCGAAATACGTGCACAAGTCCCTAGGTGGCGCGAGCCGAATTGAGTTACCGGACATAATACAACATGGCCGCTTATATATGTGTGCATAGAGACGCAGGCACTTTAGATAGTTTCCATCTTGCCCTTCCTTCCCCTACTTAGTTTTAACCACGTTTATTGCTTACAAAACCAACATGTTTCGTAAGCAATGCTTACTTCATCGAGGTTTACTTCAAATTATTTTTGCGGAAATTTCGCTGATTGATTCAACCATGTAATATAAAATTATTTTAATAAAATATGTATAGCTGTTTGTTTCCTTAATAAACTAAAATAAAAAATAAAAGAAAACTAATAAAAAGGAAGTAAAACTGTTAGTTTTCCCAATAATATAATAAAAAATCTGGATTATTTAAATCCCAATCTCTGACATCGTCTTAACGTATCTACTGATTAATTAAAATATCAATTATTATTTTTTAATTTATAAACTAACGCTTAGACAAGATTTTTATGCATAGCACAAAGGGTAACAATAATTATAAGCAATAATTATCAGCCTGAAATACTCATCTACATTGAAAAATCTTTCGAGAAAATATACTTGCCGCTAACGGTACTTGAACCCGTGTCCTTCTGATTGCCGGCTTTTGACAACTGAGCTATGGCGGCTTATCAAATACCCGCCAAATAATTCAATATATACTAGTGTTTCATTCAACAATTACTGCTTATTATATATATATTTTTTTATATTTTTTTTTCCACCTGAAAACAACCAACTTTATTATTGCGAGAGAGACACTGTTAGTGTTAAATCCCTCGCTAGGTGGCGTCGAGACAAATTATGTCTACATTTATTGGGGAAATACTTAAACTTGTCAAATATTAATAATAATTAACACTAACAGTGTCTCTCTCGCAATAATAAGGTTGGTTGTTTTCAGGTGGAAAAAAAAAATATAATAAGCAGTAATTGTTGAATGAAAGAAACACTAGTATATTTTGAATTATTTGGCGGGTATTTGATAAGCCGCCATAGCTCAGTGGTCAAGAGCAGCTGACCGGCAGTCAGAAGGACACGGGTTCAAGTCCCGTTGGCAGCAAGTATCTTTTCTCGGAAGATTTTTCAATGTAGATGAGTATTTCAGGCTGATAATTATTGCTTATAATAATTAAAATATCATCTGATTTTCAAAATATTTCGGTACAGAATTAATTTAATTTTTTTAAATTATCTCAATGTTTCCAACGTTAAATTTTCATAATTTTTATTTACAAATCACGATCGATTTATTAATCCAATATTAAATACACTTCCTACAGCGGGCAGAATTTTTATCCGTAGGGGTTGATGGGTGTTGGGCCTAAGGCGGGGGCGGAGATTAGTGAGCGGGAGGGGTCGCCACCCCGCGGGCGGGCGGCGTTTCATGGGCGGCGATAAGCAGATCTCGTTATTACCGGCAACTTTTGAATTTTATGTTCCTACCGCTCTTAACTGGATGTTGAACTACATATACAGTTATATTACAGGAAAGCCGGTTAAGGTTTGTAAATTCACAACTAATTTATTTTTGAGGGTCTAATAAAAAAAAACGTTAGCTAAATTGTATTTAGAGAGTAAAGAATATTCCAAGAATAGGTAATTAATGATGAGGGTTGTGACGTAAAAATGGTTGGTTAAAACCTGTATCTGATGGTCTTCTTTTTTTTACATCAGCTTAATTTGGGAGCCAACCAATTTGGATAACTAACACCCCTGCCATAGGTCATCCCAAGTGGTTCGCCACGTTTGGTGACTTAGCAGGGGTACCCGGGTTCATGGGGTGAGGTTTGTCTAGATCTTGGGGGCGGATGCATTTGCCCGCCTACTGGTTGACTGAGACTGGTTGAGTGACAGCTTATGATTTCTCCAGCCGGACTCTCTTGACCCATCGCCTTGCACCGCAGTGGGAAGAATGAATCCATACGTTCGTCACTCCTGGACCCCCAAATTCCTACCCACCCTTCACACCTTTTTCTTTCCCATAACTTTCACTACTTCCATTCCCTAAAAATACGCTCCACACAGCATCCTCAAAGCTGACATAGGTTCCGAGGGAAATGGTTTTCCTCGGTACCTCCTGAGCTACTATAAAAAAAAGCTCCACACAGGAGGCCCTGAGATAAATAATTTGTCTCAAGGCCTATTTCATCTTTGGGGATGCTGCGTGGAGGGTCTATTTAAGGAAAATAATGAAGAAGTTCTGGGAAGGAAAAAGGTAAGAGGGGTGGGTAGGAATCTAGGGTTCAGTGTGTCCAGGTCATCCGCCGCCAAGACCTAGGCAAGCCTCATCATATGAATTTGGGCACCCCTACTAAGTCACCAAACGCAGCGAGCCACTCGGAGGCATGACCCATGGCAGAGGTTATCCAATAAGAGATTCCCGGGGCGCGGTACCCATTCCCGCCTCCCATATTGAAGTTGATGGGATGGAGAGAAAGATTAATTTGCTTTAGTTCAAGGCTTTCCTTTCTTCGGTTTGTGATTTGATTAATAGGTATTATGATCTCAGTTAAATTATTCACAGAAGGGATCAAATGTAAAGTTTAAATTAAATTTTCATGAGGGGGATGGTCGGAGGAAGAGATGTTTGAATCTATTCTGCGGTTATATAGGCAAACCGCTGATAGGTCCCTCGTAAACCATCCCTCTCACATAAACGATGCATGTAACTCGAAGAAGAGCTTTCATTGGTCGATGTACAGCGTAATAAAATAGTTAACTACTGATACAGCATTGCAGATACAAAATATATTTTGGTAGAAAGAAGTCAGTTTGTGGTTTGACATATTTAATGAAATAAAACAATTTGTTTATAACCACTTTTTGTTTTTAATACCAACCGGTTTCGCTTAACACAAGCATCATTAGATTACATTTATATTAATCTCTAAAAAATGTTTTACACCTCTGCCAACCGGTATGCTTCGAGTATGTTTGCAATCATGTTTTGTGTAATACTATGACAGTAATTTTTGAAACTACTATAAATAGCCCGAGACCAAATACGAATATACTGTTTTATTTTTTATTTTTTTTACATTAGCTCCACACAGGAGGACCATCCACCTCCACACAGCATCTTAGGAGATGGTTGTTTTAAGGAAAGGAAGGAGAGGAAGTTCTGGGAAGGAAAAAGGTGCGAGGGATGGTAAGAAACTGGGGGTCAGTGAGTCCAGGAGTGACGGACGTATGGATCCATCCCTCCAACTGTAGTGCAAAGCGATGAAGTGAGAGATTCGGGCCAGGAGAGGATAAAAGAAATCCCTCATCCAGTCTCTCTCGATCCTGTCCACCACGCAGAGGGTGAGCAGACACATCGGCCGCCAAGAACTGGACAAACCTCACCCGCATGAACCCGGGCACCCCTGCTAAGTCACCAAACGTAACGAACCACTTGGGGTGACCTATGGCAGAGGTGTTGGTTATCCAATAAATGGTTCCCGGGGCGGCGGTACCCATACCCGCCTCCTAATTGGTTGAACTCCTTTGTTAACAATTTATTTATCGAATACTCATACCTACTTGTGTTGTGCCTACTTATGTCCGTCATGCTCTAATTATTATTTTATGTACTATAAACTTGTTATGCTGCTACATACTTGTTATAATGCTCCTGTACAATTTACCTTACATGGAAAAGCTATCAAGGCATAAACAAATAAATAAATATTTTATCTCTTTCTGCACAAAGGTAGTTGCATCCGTATACATTTTTAAAAATCCTATTTTTCTTCATGATAGGACTTGTATCTTTCTGCCACTGATGAACATGATAATTTACTTCAAGTCTGCATCAAAAACTAATGTCTTCAAATTTTAGACTTGCATCCGTAGGCTTCTCGGGTACAGATATAAGCTCACACAATATATTTTTGATCGGTTTAATTTATACCCTGATGATGCTTTGTTAATCAATTTGGGAGGCGGGAATGGGTACCGCCGCCCCGGGAACCTTTATTGGATAACCAACACTTCTGCCATAGGTCACCCCAAGTGGTTCGCTATGTTTGGTGATTTAGCAGAGGTGCCCGGGTTCATGGGGTGAGGTTTGTCTTGGTCTTGGAGGCGGATGACCAGGACATACTGAACCCTAGATTCCTACCCACCTCTTAAACCCCTTTCCTTCCCAGAACTCTCCTCTCCTTCCCTTCCTTAAAAAAACCCTCCACACAGCATCCCCAAAGATGACATAGGCCCTGAGGGAAATTATTTTCCTCAGGGCCTCCTGTGTGGGGCTCATGTAAAAAAAAAAACGGTAGGCATTTAAAAAACGTGGTTATAAACAAATTAATTGTTTTATTTAATTACAAAATATATTTTTAAAATAAATAATATGTACCTAAAATTAATTGAAGGTAACATTGTTCATTCTGAATTTGAAATATGAGATCGATAAACATGACGTATAATGAATAGGTCCCAATGGCAGAGTTGGTTAAGGCGTTGTTTCCAGGTAAGATAAGAGATCCTGGGTTCGATTCCCAATTGCGACAATTATAATTTTATTTTTCTTTAGATTTATTAGTATTATTTTCTTAATAAATGATACGTAAGTATGATTTAAGTTATCAACTAATTAACTTCACATCCCGCCATTCCATAGAAAGAATCGACTGCCACGAAACCAGGTCTTGGCATACATTCCTCGCTTCATTTACATTCACTCTTCACAAAATTCGACCACGCCTTGTGTCCTCTGAACTCTCTCATTCACATTTACAATAGCAACGCAAATCGTTCAAATTACAGAGGATTCAATTTGTTGGTAGGTCGTTAGAACAAAACCTTTTTGATTATGATTGCACAGAAAAAAATAAGCCGCAGTAAAACACACGTAAAACATTGAATTCGTCCACACAACACGTATTTATTATTGCCGTTTTATAAAAGCATTTGGAAAAGCCGAATTACAGAAAACCTAACCCCTATCCAAATGAATGTTCAAAAGCTGTGATAAATTAACGTGTTTATCATTCGACCAAAATACGGAAAAAGTCAGGTTATTTCGGGAAACTGGTTTTTGTGTTGAAAATTTATGAACCCAGCCCCGTATAACGTAAATTGAGTTAATCGAACTCAAAATTATCATTATTTTTTTAACCAAAGAAGGGCGAGGCCTAAAGGATCCTGAATTGAATATGGATTAACCCCTTAGGCCTATTTTTTCGGAAGATCAAAATATTTCCACATAGCAATCAAATCCAAAAAAATATAATATTTCTGAACGCATACGAAAACTAAAACTGTTTTTGCAAACATAAAAAAGATTTTAAAATGGCCCACCTCACGATATTTCTAACTAAAATTACTGATCTAAAACAAACACATATATTTTATTAGACAAATGTATTATAAACGTCATTGTCACTTTACTTTTTTTACGATACGACATGATTGTACCACCCCAGCCAGGAGCACTCCTGTCCCGGTGAGACCGGTACATCAGGGGGCACTGATTTGTTAGGACTGGAACACGGGCTCTGAGGATGGGAAGGAGGTTGGAATTAATCGACCGGTATACATGGCAACCTAATAAGCCAATATTGGAATGTAGGGTGGGCAGGAATAAAGGAATTGGTTGTGAGCTGTGGTTTTTCTTGCTTCTCGTTTCCAGCTTCCCGTTATTTGAAGCTTCCGCTGCACGCTTTCAGCTTGCCCCTATTTCTTGCTTCCTGTTTCTTATGGCTTCATGCTTTCCGCTTCCATTGCTTCTTGCTAACAGCGTCCTGCTTACTTCCCACTTACTGCTTCTTGTTTTTTTCCCGACTAATTGCTACCTGCTTTCAACATAGCGTTTCCAGCTTCCCACTTCTCGTTTCTCGCTGCTTCTTGCTTCCCGCTTCCGTTGCTTCTCATTTTCTGTTTCTTGCTTCGCGGTATTCGATTCCAAATCTTTGATCTTCATATTAGTTCATAGGTGTTCCTTTACTTCATTTCCTTGTTGAGGCGGTTTTATACGTTTCGATGACTGGTAATTTCCTTCACAAAATCTTTTTCCAGTATTTCGTCAACCATCGTAGCGCTTTCGCGAATTACCTACCTAAATAAAAAGAAATAAAAAAACCTAACCTAAAGTATACTGGAAACGTATTATGTAACCGTGCGATTATTGTGTACTCGTTCAGATAGATTAATCTATGTCTCTCGGTGAATTCATAATTTTTGTCAGAGTTCAGTGTTCCACAACCTTTCCTAAAATAGTAAAAACCAATCAACCAAAGCCTGCCTCAATGAATGCAATAAATCATTCTACCTTCGCCAATGGTTACGGGCCACCAATCTCATTATCCGTATTAATTTTGATTTGAAAACAAAGCTGAAAGAAATAAACATCAATTTAGGTGACAAGTGAAAAGTATAAATGAAATATGGAACTTATCTGCTTCGCATGAAGTGGCTTTATCCTACGGCGCCAAAAACTAATAACTAATAACCATTCATTAAAAGGGGGTTCACCCCTCAGTATCCCTGTAAGTCACAGTCATTTTGGTGGCACTTAAAACTGTTATGTTAACTTCGATATGTGATTAAAATATTATTATATTATTAGCCCTCACAAGTTAATTACACAAAAAACAACAATTTCAAGATTGAAAGCTGAATCTATTAAATAAAATACGCATTCCGGAAAAATTTTAGCACGATTGAGCATAATCTGATACAGTTATTCACCAAAAACCAAGGGAGCTCCACCAACGCGTCAAGCCGTGATCAACACATTTTTGTCGATTTATGTGATTTATGATTATTAAAAGATAACCAAAGTTTTTTTTTTCGAATTACGGCCGGTAATTTTAGATTAATGAAGGTGTTCATTTTAATTATTTTGCGGTGAAACTTTTAGATTTGATTATAACAACAGAAACATCGTTGCAGAATGGCCGCTTCAGATTTGTGCTGAAGTGTCATCCGATACTGTCGACTATTTGGATAATCTGAGAATGTCATTTTGACTTCCACCAACTAATTTTGTGATTGAAATTAAAGGTAAGACCTAATAATGCCACAGGTGAATAAATGAAGAGGTGAAGTTCGTTTGTTAAGAGAAGAAAATCTATCAAACGGACCGTCCATGTCTGCACAGAGCCGAAGGTTTTTATCACGTATTTTGGGGGCCCAGACCAGAGGTGGCTGCCAAATTCAACCGTGGGACGCAATTGCGATTTGTACACGGTTAGCAGTTGTGTACAATTAAAGTATCGGCGGGCCCTGTATAGTACACCCAGCTTCTGAGAGGTCAACTAAACTGGCTTCGATAGAGCCCCCGTATCTGAGCTGGTCACTAAAACTTACTAGTACAAACCAATTAATTAACCTAGATTTAACGGAAAATTATTTTTATTTAATTTAATATGATACAATACAGTTGTTTAATACTGTTAGACGATTAACTCAAGTTCGATGCTACCCCGAATCAAACAATTTATTTTGTAGTACAAGTACCGTCTCGATGTCACTCGCATCATTACCGGCGGAGATAATAAACAAACCCTGTCCAGATCTGTGGCAGCGAGCGAAGGGGGTGACAGCAAAGTGTATGGGGTGGTGTTGTTTGGGGAGGGGTCTCGTTGTAAAACACCAGTATTCGTTAATCAAGCGAAAACAAAAAGCAGGGATAAATACAATATTAACTAGACAGTCTCTGCAGCCCGGATCCGAGTATTGATGGCGGCCGAACGCTCGGAGTATTTTTCAGTGTTTTCACGATTATTTCAGCGGTAGGGTATTCAACGCGAAATGTTATTTTGTTTTTATTTTTCTTTTCACGATCAATCAGTCGGATGGCGAGGAATTAATATTGCTTGTATTGTCACAATCAGGTAAAAGGTTTTTAAAAATAATTATTAACCGTTTTTTTGCAAAGACACGTTTTGAATCACCGAATTTGATTAAGTTATTTTTACAATAAAGTTTTTAGGGAATTGTTTTTTTTTTACTTTTTTTATAGGTTTATTCATCAGAATTGACTTTTTTTATGTGAATACCGCAGAAGAATACGAACATGCTTTCGTCTGCAGCCGTGAGACTATGGCATCCTCAATTGGGCTATGTTGTGAGGCTGGGGTAGTGGGGAGGGAAAGGTAATGGAAAGAGGAGGGTGAGGAAGTGCTTGGCTATTCAGATCTGGTCACCAAACACGACAAAAACCTGAGGGACGATGATGTCAGGAGTCGCAGGAAAGCCGAGTTGATGCTCGTTGCAGGATGCTGGTTGCTGCTCGTTGCAGGATGCTGGCGCGTTGCCGGTTGTTGTTGCTGGGCGCCTTTTATATGGCCAGACGAGTGGAGTATTAGTGGTAAATCGTCACTCGGCGAGTTGCTCGAAAGCGCTGGAACTGTGCATTTCAAGCGTACAATGGTTCGTACCTTTTCTGGAATGTGTGAGAGGTAGGTTGGTCCACGACTCTGTTTCAATGAACTAGGTACCTACTGTTCAGTCGCGTACCGTCCATTATTTATTTATCTGAGGAAGATAATGAACCACAATATAAAATATATTTCTGTAAGGGGTCGTTTATTAATCACGTGAGGCTCGAAAGGGGGGGGGGGGGGGTCGGAAAAAATCACGACGGGGGGGGGGGTATAATGAGATATCACGTGTATTTATTTTTGGTGATAATATTCTGAAAATTTCAAAATATTTTGTACTAAAAAAAATACACGTGATTTTGGGGGGGGGAGGTTAGTCTAAAACCTCATCACATATCACCAGGGGGAGGGGGGTTAAAAAGTTGCTAAAAAACATCACGTGATTAATGGACGACCCCTAATTTATTTGATGACAGAATGCAGAGTATCCAACGTTATTAATACCGTAGCGTCGGCGTGCTTAATTTAAGAATCCGGCTTCGAACGCATGTCTGCCGCTGCGTTTTACCCGTCGCACCATATAAACATCCATGTACGTGGATTTTCAGACAAAGCTACCGTTGTAATTTGGTTTCTAATTCAATAATTCGTCACAAGATGTCACTCACCACTTTCGACGGCAAGACGCAAAGGGCCGTACTCTTCCTAGGTATAAGTTTTACGAATTTGTGAACTGGGAGTATCTCCCGGATTTCGAAAGATTGACGGTAATACTCAGTTGTATCAAGCGGCTGTATATTACATATGACGTCATCGCCCATCCCGGTTACTGTTTCGCGGTGACTAGCCATCACTGGTTGAGTGGTTGACAGTGGATACGAGGAACGGGTTAATTTTGGAAACAGTTCCTATTGGATTTACAAAATGAACACCAACACTAACTGGGCGAAGCCGAACCAAAAGCCGCCCGCAGGGCCTAGAAGTAAAAACCAGCGGAGCGGGTTTTTAACTGCTAGTTCAAGTACTACTATCAGTATCGCGGAGGTGAGATCCCATCATCGGAATAGAAAATTTGCTTAAAGTGGCCTAAGTGGGTTTCTTCATTTAGAATCTTCCTCAGCCCTTTATATTTAAAGCTTTCCTATCGCGCTGGTGTTAGTCCCCCATTAAGAATTGAACATTTGCTTCAAAATACTTACACTTAGCCAGGTACTACCAAAGGATCCTTTTTCACATTCCTTTCTTCACTCCTCCACCAATTTCAAATCTCACAAGATTTACGTAACATACTCAGTTCCACTGGCTCCGGGTAATTGGGACTATAGCGCGGTATAACACTAAAACAAATGGTTTCTGAAAAGTGTCGTGTTTACCGGCTTGAATAGTTTCACTCGCAGAGAAATCGAAAGCCGGAAGCAAACAAAAAAAACCATACATCCGGCTCTATAAATGACCGAACACGAAAAACTCCGCCGAACTGAAAATAAACCTACACAATTCGAAATGGTTTTTTCCTTTGGAAAATATCATATGTAGTTATAAAGGGTGGTCAGAATCAATGATTTTGCTCTAAAAGATTCAATTTCCTGTATTGGAAATTATTTTATCTACGCTTACCTGACGTAGACACGTTCAAAATCCGCAACACCCGTCAAAGGAGATTCTAAATGAAAAGGCTTACCTGAAACAAGAGAAAAAGGGCCATTAGAACAGAATAATAAAACATTTCAAGAAAATATATTTTACACGTTTAAATCATCACTTTTTAAAATAAATTGTATCTAAACTATTTCTCTTCGAAGATTTTGTTCCAATGAATGATGATAAGGTATGGAACTGTCTGACATCTGAGAGACATTCTTTTAAGAGAATATAAGTGTAAAATTAATTTTACAGTCGAACTTCCAGGACTATTAAAGTAAAAACTAAATCTTCAGAATAATAGAGAGTCCAACCAGTGTAATGGTGGTTATCGATTCATAATAACAGAATACTGTATTTATACAAAATAAACAAATAAAACCTTTTTTTACATTTCTACGAGTAAATTAGAATGGACATTTCAAAGCGATAATACTTTTTAGAAAAACATAATCCAATGTCTGTGACACATAATTCCAGACCAACGCCACTGCGGCCCTCACGAATAATAGCAAAAAATCAACCAGTTCTACCAATAAATTGTTTGAAGATTCTTCAACAAGAAGAACAGGATTCGTTAAATTGACACGAATCCGTGGGGTAGGACATGTAGCAAGGAGAGAAGCTTTAACCGATCAACGAATACACTTGTGAAAATATGAAGCCTAAAGAACATCGATCAACACGATCAAATTATATTATATATTGATCCAGCAGAACTAAGGAGTGGTGGGAGATTTAAACTTAGTTTTTAAACTTATTGTTGTGGAGGCGAACAGAGTTACTGTAAGAGAATACAGCAAAAGACCGGCACGATGGATTATGGAGATGTTTCCTAGAGAAGGCCAATTATACTTAACAAGAATTATAGTGCCGATGATGATGACGATAAGGTATAAAACAAAATGAATATTAATTAGATTTATAATAAATTAAAGTTTACACTGGTCCTCCCCTTTAGGATTAAGTTCAAAACCCTAATAAAATTTTATCTCGTAAATTAACACAAAAGGTCTCTACTTTAATCCTTTCATAGAATTTTCCATCTATTGTTACAGCCTAACGTACGACAGCCTTCGCAGAACTATGGCATCGCTTATGGAATATAAAACCCTCCCCAGGAAACCGCAAACGGTTTTTCCGGCGACAAAAACTCTCGTGATGGAAAAATGGCTGAAAAAATATAGAAAAAGTGCTGTACGCGAGAAAAGAAAAATTGATTCAATAAGAGGAACTATTTCGCGAACATAAGCAGTCTCATAAATAACTCTACTTCGTGAGCTACCTTGTTCAGTTATGGGTAGAATTTTATTAACTCGTACCTAAGAAATATTGATGAAAAAATAAAATAAAAACATAATACATACGCGTATTTCTCTTGTCTACTCTAGTAAAACAAAAACGTATTGATTTTTTGAAAAAACGAGGAACCCGTTTGATGGATTCTCTCATCCTAACTGACGGATATCTTTAGAAATGGGTAAAAACGCTAAACGCATGCCCTAAATGACTTGCCGGTTTCTTCCTTTCTTACGACATGGGTATTTTGTTCAAGACTCCGATCATTCGTCCCTCTTCTCAAAAGTACTTCAGTAAAGCATCCCTATATATGCCTACATTGAAGAGTTAATGTAACTTTTTTATGCAGTGCAATTGAATCTTTGAACCTTTCGCTATAATATGATCTAAACTCTGATCTGAAAGCCTATAAACAGTAGTAGAAGGGATTAGAAGGAGAAAGGAGAGGACACGAGCAGGGGAGGAGAGGTAGATGAAGAACCAGCAATTAGGCCATCAGCTCGGGATATGGAGGACGCATTAGCGGCGTGTGCCGGTTAAACCCTTTATGAATATAAAAGGGATGATTTTCCTTTAAGGACTTTGAGAAGGTATTTCATTGTTAAGCACTTCAGCTACGAAAAAGGGTATCGGAAGCATGCATATTATTTTATCCTTGAAAGTATAGAATGAAAAGCCAAGCTTTTGTAGGCAAAATTGAAAAGGGAAAATATTACATTACATCGATGTAAAGAGTCAATTTACTTTCATACTAAATAAATAATTCGTAAACCATATAACTTTTTAGTTCAAACTTAAAATAATTACAGTATAATTCTTATTTAAGTGAAAACAGCTTCGTGCCTGATGCTTTCTTCGTATGCAATTATTTTATTTAAATACCATTGAAGTGGAAGTGGAAATAGCTTAGTCAATAACCTTCCCAAAAGATATACATGTACTTAGGTTATCTATTGGTTCTAAGAAGGTTTTCAGACCTATATCTATGTAAAATCATATTAGTATGTATTACTCCGTTTAATCACAGACCATATTTGTCTCAGCTCACATGGGTCACAAGAAATCTATGTGTCTCCCTTACTATCAAAGTGAGAAATACGATCTAAACGGTATTGGAGAGAGAAAACAACACGCTATATATTCAAATCTAGTTAAAAACAAAATAATGAAAACGTACACTTTTATGAAACCAAAATTTTGGATCGCAATTTGAAAAAAAATTTTAACTTGATTTTTTCAAGAATTGTGTGTTTTATTTTTTTTTCATTATCAGAAATTGAAGTTAGAAAAAAATGTAAGGTGAGCCATTTTTAAAAGTTTTTAATGTTTGTATTCAAAATTTTTATATTTAAAAAGTTACCTACAAGGTTATTTCTAATAATAAAAATTAAAAGTTTATTTTATCATCTTTCAAAATCAGCTTTTAGTTTTTTTTTAGCTTATTTGGAATTTATTGCAAAGCGGAAATGTTTTTACCTTCTGACAAAATACGTCCGATTTTTGAAGGTTTAAGTATTATATAATATTAAAAGACGTACAGTTAATAAAATGCTCAGTTCGAAATTTTAATACCAAAAGCATCTTCTGTGGATGATTAACACTCGAAAATTCTCGAAGCTCGTAATTTGTTACAACGAATCCCGAGCGAAAAAATTAGGTGGGAAACGAAGGGAACAGACACCCAACATTAACATCGAATGTATAATTAGGGTTACCAAAGGGAAAGAAAAAAACCAGTAATATTGAATTTAAATATAAAATATATAATGTGTAGCATAATCACAAATAACACCTCACAACCAACTTATGAATACGAACCTAAGTTCGAACCTAGATAATATATCGTGTTAATATTCGAAGGAGAACGATAAAGAAGGGCGAAAGCACCCAGTTTAAACAAAATGTGGGGTCTGTTCACGTGGTGAGGGTTGTCCCGTGTCTTGGCGATGGCTTCACTGCCGCCAGCTGCGTGGGAGGCCGGATCGGGAAACCTTTTGACCTCTCCAGCAGGACACTCTCGGAACATCGCCTTGCGCCAGTGGGTGGGATGGATTCATACGTTACTCCTAAAGACAATGAACCCAGATTCCTATCCCTCATACGTTTTTCTTTCCCAGAACTTCATCTCCTTCTTTTCCTCAAAAGACCCCCCACACAGCATCCCCAAAGATGACATAGGCCCTGCGAGGAATTATTTAGCCGAGGGCCTCCTAATCCCTGTGTGGAACTAACGTAAGAAAAATAATGGATTACTATCTCTACATATTATAAATTAAAGTCCTCCGACGCAACTCAAATGCTACTGAACGGATTTTCATGCGGTTTTCACCAAAAGATATAGTGATTCATGATGAATGTTTAGGTATATAATTTGTCAAGGTTTTGTGTAAATTGGTTGAAATATATAATAAATAAAGGGAGCGGGAGGTGTGGATTTGATTTGTATGCAAATTAACGGATGACTTTGGTTATAAAGGTTGGGTACCCAACCAGTAGATGGCATTGCGTTTCGTTAGCCACAGCAACGCATGGCCGGGTCAGCTAGTAAAATATAAAATTAATAAATTTTGGTAGGAATTTTTCAATCAAGTGAAGCGAATGTGTGGACTACATAACCCACATACAATATACAAGGTATTGAGAATTTCACCAATTAGGGTTTATTATTGTCTTGTTGAATGGTTATCAGTTCTGTAATAAGAGGCCATCAATCAAGTTCAATCCATTGAACATCGAGTACACGGTATATAGGGTGACTGGTACTTGAAAAGTTAGATTACAATTTAAATTTAAAATCTCATTCTCTCGCAGGCTATAAAGCCTATGTGTTTATCTCCTTTAGTGTCGCTATTTTTCGTTTCATCGAGTTTCAAATCACAACGGGGCTAGAGAAGTTTTCACTTCAAAAACGAGTTAAATGTCATTTTTCTTAGTTTTTTTTTCTCTTTCGATTTGCATCGTCTAAATATATCTCGGAAAACAAGTGTCCTTTACAACGTAAATTTCGAGAGGAATTTTTTTCTGACAAATAAAATTCTGTCATTAAAACAATTTACAAAAAAGTTAGGTATTCTGAAAGATCTATTCAATATTAAAATAAAAATTCATAATTATAGTATAGGTCTACCAAAACAGGCGATATGATTTTTAGAAAAGGAAAAAACTTTCTTTTCGCTATACTGAACAACTAATATTTTGTTTCAAATTTCCGCAATCGATGTGTATATATTCGATGTGTATTTTTTATTTTTTTTAAATTTTTATTTTTATTTTTTTATTTCTTTTTATTGAGGAAACAAACAGTCATACAGAAAAATGATTATAACAATAAAATTCATATGTTGTAGACCGATTAAGTTCCATTATGTTACAAAATATTGGTTTAGTATTTTTTAGTGTATATATTCGCATCAATTTTTTTGGAAATGCGAATAATATTTTTTTTTTATTTGAATACCGCACAAGAGTCCCAAATGGTTCCGTCTGGAGCCAATGACCATGACCAGACTATTAGACTACGGCAACCCCGATTGCGGTATATTGTGAGGCTGAAGGTAATGGGAAGGGGAAGGAGACGGGGAAGAAGGGAGATTATTTTTAATTAATTAATTGTGATATAACACAAATTAGTCAAATAAAATTTATTTGCGCACGCCGGAATTTGAACCCGCGACCTTTGCATTGCAGTCGAGAGCCCTGCTCCTCGACACGGATGTCGTCGGGTTACACATATTAATTACTTTAATTAATCATATACTATTAATTTTGCCCGAAAATGCGTACTTTCCCAATACAGCACCAATTTAATTTTCGCACAATGATCACCACTCACGTCCTTTATAATTTATTTGCAGAAGTTGAAATATTCCGTTTCTTAAAGTGCCCTTCTTTTACATGAAACGACAATTCAATAACCGTGGGAATCGCCAATACTCTCCAAGTAGCCACCCACCAGTGGCCCTGTATGACCCAATTATTTCATCTTCAAAGAGAGAAGAATAATTTATTATTTTTTTAAACTGATAAGGTACATTCAACAGTTTCGTGAGTTTATTCAATTTGTCAGTTCGTTAAACTCATGGGAAGACGCATTAGTAATGTGGGTAGAATTCTGAAGTCATGAACGAGGTGATTGTCGTGAACTCATTGCTTTTAGTGGGAGACGTAGCTAAGTAATGTAAGTAAATTGTAGATTGGTGAAGCATTAACCAAAAAATATATATATAGGATAAGACACAACAAAAATCATTCTGAGATGCTTTGAAGATAAAAAAAATGCATTTACGCTCGGATGTACAGGAATTGAACTTGACAGAGACAACATGTAAATTTGATTTATTATTTATTTTATTTATTTATTTAAACGCCCAGAGGGCTTTTACATAGAATGCAGTACATGTTTTTTTTTAATTACAGAAAAAGAATGAGATAAGTTTTAAGATTTTCACGGCCAAAAGCATTTTCGTTATTTGTTTTTGGGGTGTTATGCCGTGTTGCGCTACCTCCTTCTTTAGCCGGATCTGCCCTGATGATGGACACTACAACGATGTCCGAAACGTTGGCTAAAGAAGGAGGTAGCGCAACACGGCATAACATCCCAAAAACAAATAACGAAAAAGAAAAAGAATGAGTTTACAAAATACAAGTAACATAATATGTGTTAAAAACAAAATATAGGTTAGGGGTCGTCCATTAATCACGTGAGGCTCGAAAGGGGGGGTGAGGGGGGGGTTCGGAAAAAATCACGAAATATCACGAGGGGGGGGGGGGTAAAATGACTTATCACGTGTATTTATTTTCGTGATAATATTCTGAAAATTTCAAAATACTTTATACTAAAAAAAATACACGTGATTTTGGAGGGGGGGGGGGGGGGTTGTCTAAAACCTCACCACATATCACCAGGGGGGGGGGGTTAAAATTTGCTAAAAAAACATCACGTGATTAATGGACGACCCTTACATAAAATTTAAGCGTTAACAAAATACAGGTAACATAAAATATAAGAAACAAAATAAAATCCATAAATTATAGGAGTTGACAGTACGTTTAAAAATGTTGTTCAGATTAGTTTATGGGATAGGTAGAAATACATTTTTATTTTTTTATTTAATTTATTTGATTTTTGTACATACAATAATGACATTACATTTTTCAGATACATTTTTTTATATAACGTGATTCACCTTTTTTTAGAGCATGCTCGTGTAAAAAAGGTGGAGCAGCGTGTGTGAAAAACGAATTATCATATTTTTTTAGAATTATAATATATATATTTTTATATATATATATATACATATATGTACATATATATATACATATATATAATACATATACATATTCAAAACAAGATATATGAAGTAGAATAGAAAAAAAGAAAAACAGTATAAAAAAGAAGAAGAAGAGAAAGAGGAAGAGAGAAAAGAGAAAAGAATATAAAAGTAAATGGATTTTCAAAATCAATTGTCGAGAGACATTCTATTGTATTATTAAATTGAATTATTGTAATATGCTAATGATTTACAGCCTTACTAAAAAACCCAGTAAAAATTTTATTCAATTGACAAACGGCCGCGGATGTGAAAACATTACTAATTAAAAATTTGTTCTTTGAAAGAAATACACATGGTTTCCACGGCCTGGGAGGGTAGTTTATCTCTGTTTTAACCATTGATGTCCGAACGATATTTGTAATTTTCCCATAGTATTTTGAATGTTCAATATATTTCTTATTTTTGAAGGTGTCGTAAAAACAAATACCATTTATGAAAACTAGATAAAATTACCTTTTAGATTTGAGTATTTGAAATACACTTTAGCTTTCAAAAACTGCCGTATTTTAAGATTCAAACTCGGAAATAAATGGAAAAAATTTCCTCCCACAACATTTTTGACCAAAATGTAGAGAAATTTAAATAAAATCAAAATTTAAAAAACACAGTCCTTTTGTGTAATAAATTAGGAAGGAAACTATCACCTCACTTTTTCATCGTGTATACAATAAAAAAATAATAAAAAATTTCAAAGTTTTTTTTATTGCCAAAAAAAAAACTTAGAAATAATACCGAAATTTAAAACAGATTTCTTGCATCTCTAAAGACGTTAATTTTTTTGATACGTTTACGAACACATGTATTAGGTTTTAATATTATAAAAAATTATCACTTTTAAGAAATTCTCTTAAAATAAAGATCTTAAATGAAAATTTTATCTTTTAAGTAACCTATAAAAAATAATATTCTGACAGTTCAACTTTGAAAGTACGGCGTTTGTACAATAACTTGATTAAACTGATGTAAATCACACAAATAACATGGTAAATATATCAATTATGTGAACAGAAGAGTAAATTCGTCACTACAATAGAAATTATTAAGCAAAATCACAAATTTTTCGATATCCCGCCATAAAACACACCGAGCTGTTTTGACATCGCGGGCCATAAATAAACCATCGCGGGCTGTCACGGACCGACGAACTAATGCATAGGCGCGCCAATAATGCCCCTTGCGGAGAAAAATTAAAACAACATTGTTTCCTAGTAAATTAAAACCATATACAACGTTGTCACATCTTCAATGCGTTTTAACAGCGTGACCACGAAAGAAACGTTATTGGTAATAAAACGTCTTTTAGTGTATACGAGCTCTATTTATGTTATTGCAATAACACAGTTAATCGGTCGCGCTGTGGTTTTTTTTTAGTAAGGCTGTTAGTGTTTTTATAGAACTTTTGAATTTTTTATAATTAATTTCCAATCTTAAGTTAAGGGGTAACTGGTTAAACCACTTGACTCCAATACATTTATAAAAATGTTGGGCTGGAGTGGTATTACAACGCGGTATAGTTATAGAGCCAAGAATACTTGGTCTTTTGCTGTTTGAAATAGATAATGAGTTATCATTGTTGAAACAATCTTTGTGGATTTGTAAAAGTGTAATTTTTTTATAAATATTGTGTAGTGAAAGGACTTTAAATTCTTGAAATAATCTTATGGTGGGGAAGTCATATGGTTTTTTTAGAATTATTTTTATTAATAATTTTTGGATGATTTCTAAAGGCATGAGAGAAGTTTTGAATGCACCACCCCAACCAAGAATTCCATATTGTAATACAGATTGGATCAGTGAGAAATAGATAGTTCTTAATAGTTTAAAATGTTTCGTATTCTAAGAAAAATGTACATCAATTTTTTTAATCTTTCTACTGTTGCATTGATTTGTATTTTCCACTTTAAATTGCTATCTATAATTACACCGAGGTATTTTACATTAGTTTTAACAGTGAGTACAGAGCAGTCAGGTTTACATAAATTTGTGTTTCTATTGCAATTGTATGAATGTATACTTATCTTTAAATTTTCAGGGAATGCATGTTTATTAATGGTGAACGGTATTACAAAGCTTTTTCCGTATTAAGTGACAGCAATGACATAGTTGGCACACATGGCGTTTGAAGTTTGCTAAGTTCAAATTATTGTCAAATACATCCATATTGTTTAAGTATTTGTTACCAAGACTATGTAAAAGTTGTATTGGAGAATGTAAATCATAGTTCGAATGAGATGTACGTATATAAAATGTTAATGTTTGTCTAGTTGTTCGTGTAGGTACATGTAGACTTATTAATTGCAGTCGGACTTCGAATTTAGAGTTTAATAATTTTAATAAAAAGGTTAGGTCGTTTATTTTTCTATTTTTTTGTATTTCTTGGGCATTGACTGTATAACAATTTCTAGAAATTTTTGTTTTGAAAAGTTTTAATTTTCAAAAATTTAAAATTAAAGTAACAAATTTTCAAAAATTTAAAATTTAATTTTCAAAAATTTAAAATTAAAGTAACAAATGTACATGGAAAATTAAAACTTTTCAAAACAAAAACGTTTATTTTTTGTCTGTTTTCTAAAGTTGGAATATTTAAATTATTCATTAACGACGGGTAATTTATGTGCTCTAAAGAGATTTTAAGCTTAAAATTTACGAAACGTAGGAATTTTCTTTGAATTCTTTTAATAGTATGAATATGAATTTTGTAGAAGGGCGACCAGACTATATTCTATTAGGCTTCTAACAAGGGATGTAAACACTACTTTAATGATTTGTAACGATTCAAAGTTTTTAATTGTTCTTAATAAAAATCCTAATGTTTTCATACCCTTATTTGCAGTGTGTTGAATGTGGACCGTGAAGTCAAGTTTCTCATCCATTATTACGCCAAGATCCCGCATTTCAGATGCTCTGTCTTAAATATAACGAAGATATGATTAAAGATCTTCACAGCAGTAGACAGCATTCATTACGTTAAAGTATTTATTTTATTTTTACATATATACGTACTTTAAAAATTAAAAAAAACGCGCTTTTTTAGAAGAAATTGATCTGATATTTTTATTTAAATTTGTTTATATTTTCTTCACATTTAGTAATTCGCCAAATATCTTCAATGTCCGATAGATCAACGACTTTTGACGCAGGATGTTTTTTCTAAAGGGGAGATTTATTTAATTTAATTATGAAAATCGATACAATCTTCCCAAAAAACCTTACCTATACACCGCTAATAAGCCTGTAGGTAAATTTTGAGTGGAGGATGCTTTAACTATCGCCCTGGTCAAAGACCACCATTCAGAATTGAAACGTTGCTTGAAATGGCTTTGTTTAGTGGACGGATGTGAAAAGAAAGGTACTCCCCTCATCCTCCTCCCTACCTCCCTCCCGTCCCCATAACCATACCCCAATTGGGTATGTTGTGAGACTGATGGTTGGGAGCAGTTAGGACTCTTGCGTGGTATTCATATGTGAAAAAAAATGGGGTGCGGTTTACACGTGGTAGAAGCGAAACTTTACCAAAATAATCTCAACCAATAGGAGCTTTCAAAAGTGTGGTCATAATCAAGCGGTCAATGAACACAGATCTAGCGTTGTTTCCGTTTCATATGTCAACCAATAGGAACCTTAAAAAGTGACATCATAATGAAAACGGCCAATGAGCACAGTTAGATGCTTCACATGTGCTGTAATGCGTCATTTCCGTTTCATCCTAATTTCAAATCACAAAGAGGCTAAAGAAGTTTCACTTAAAAAAAAAACTTTTTTGATACTTGTACATTTTCCTTTCTCAGAAACGACGGAAGGACGGATTTTGCAACCATAAATTCAATAGCATATCTACCTACTGGCACTACAGTATTATCAAAAAAGTTTCGCAACATTTCACAAGAAATTATTTACAAGAAGGGAGTTATCTATTTTTTATGACGTTACCGTGCCAAAAAAGAAAAGAAGTCACAAATTTCAAACCAAAAATACGAAACAACAGCAATAAATCTTTTAATAAAAGAAGATATTATATAAAAATAACAGTAACTCATTTGAAAAAATACAAAAAAACTATGAGATCCACCATTATTCCCCGGTTTATTTTAGCATTAAGTCTAGCTTTTCAGATCACAGAAACCATTTTGTCTCGGTTCGTGTTGACGGTTTAATGTTAATCTGGCGCCCCATCCCATCCCCTCGTTCCAACCTTCCTACTTCTCATCTCTTCATTCTCTACTCTATCCGCGAATATAAATGGCGGCTTACGTTTATCAAATTCAGGCACTCGAAGCCTTCAGAAACAGTAAAAGCTCGAATCGCATAAATAGTACTAAGGTAGGAAAAATAACAAAAAATGTACCTACTCATCACCTAACAGCAAACTTCATAATGTAGATGTATGGAAATACTAACATGAAGGGGTAAAGGGAACGTCTGCGCGGCCTTTTTCACACAAAACTGATTCCTTCGAAAATCGGGCTTATCTGACAAATCAAACGATTAAATATTTCCGCTCTACAATAAAATCGAAATAAATGCATATTTATTTTGAATTTCACGCCCGGCTGGGCTTTTAGGCTTTTACATGCATTTTTTTTGGAACAAAGAACATCTAAATCTAAATGTGCATAACAAAATCAAAAACAAAAAAACAAAATCATAAAGAAAAACAAAAACAAAATGAACCAAATCCAAACAAAAATACAATAAAAAACGAAGTGAAATAAAAACAAAATACTTCACCATGCAAGATGGAAAAACTGTAGACTGGGAAAAGTACAATACATGTGAATTAAGTCGAAGCAGAGCAGTCGATGCAGTTGGTTTAATTTAATTTGTTGTTCTTCTTTCTGATATAAATTCTACTACGACTTGTTTATATTTAGTGAATGATGTGTTAAATATGTCAACAACATCTTTAATGTCATTACCCAAATTTTGTGTACGGCGAACGGGGAAATACAATTGTGATTCTGTGTTAGAGTTGTCAGTGTTGTCACAATAGAACTTTATCATTTGTGAACATATCCAAAAACTAAAAATAGTTTTTGAAAGGTGATGAAAAACGCTTTCCAATATATTATTAGAAATAACCTTGTAATTTTTTAAATATAAATTTTTTTTAATGCAAAATTTTTTTTAAATGGCTCACCTCACCTTTTTTCTAACTAAAATTATAGATCAAGAAAAAAAAAACACACAACACAATTTTATTAGACAAATTTATTATAAACTTTATAGCTACTAGTAGGAGCAACGACGACATTAAACCTGTAATGATAGGTCTCCCAAAAATTATACACAAAAATCGTTAGGTCATTCATAGGGGTACACAAAATGGCGGTGCTGCTATTTCTGAAACCGGTCAGCACTAAAAAAAAATTGTTTTTCAAGACTTCTGTAATCATAAGTCTCCCAAATTCTGATTGTTCCTCGAGACAGTGAAGGCTTGCCAAAAGAGGTACGTAATTGGAATTTTCCTCGATATCACTGGTGCCTTCGATCATGCGTGGTGGCCGATGATACTAGTCAAGCTCCAAAATAGGAAATGTCCACAAAATCTGTTCAAGATCTGCGCTGATTACCTCTGCGACAGAACGGTCATCCTTTCTTTTGGAGACTACCTGATTGAACGAATAGTTGACATGGGTTGTCCTCAGGGTTCAATCCTTGGACCTGAGTTTTGGAACATTTTGTTTGACGATTCCTCCAGGCTGCCCTTGCCTGAAGGATGTATCTCGGTGGATTACGCTGATGACAAATTGTATCTGGTCTCGGGGAACAGCAGAAAGGAAGTTGACAGTAAAGCTGAAGAGGTTTTAAGTGTGACTTTAGAATGGGGAAAGAGAAATCGGCTGACCTTCGCTCCCCACAAGACCATGGGACTCCTGATGAAGGGTAACCTCAATAGAAGTAGAAATCCCACCATCAAAATGGGAGATACCAACATCCGATTCGTTGAGAACACTAAATACTTAGGCGTCACTTTGGATCGAACGTCCTCATTCTTGACCCATGTTAAAAGCGTATCAAGTAAGGCCCAGGCCCTCTTTTTGAAATTGAGAAGAATCTCTACTGCTGAGTGGGGACTGCGCTCTCCAGCGCTCCGTCTCCTATACAGGGGGGCTTACGTGGCGGAAGTCTCGTATGCGGCCTCTGTGTGGGAGCACCGCCTGGAGAATGCACTCATACTCTCGGCGCTCAAGAGAGGCCAGCGAGTCCCCTTGCTGGCGCTTTCGGGTGCGTACAGAACAGTTGCTTCGGACGCTTTGCCAGTTTTGGCCGGCGTTTTGCCTATCGATCTTGAAATTACGGAGGTGTTAACAAAGAAGCTTCTAACGAGAGGAAGAACTGCCACCCATCATGGTATTGAGCTAATACCAGGTGGAGCGGTTTCCCTCCCAGGACTTCTTAGAGAGATGCGAGAAAGAACTTTGAGAAAATGGCAGGAACGTTGGGATAGGTCAAATACGGGAAGGTGGACTTTCTCCTTCTTCCCGTCAGTTAAACTCAGAATGGAAGGGGCGTACATCACTAGGGATCATCATATGACCCAACTTCTGTCCGGTCATGGGGAGTTCAGAGGGAGACTTCATAGTCTCTCTATATCACCCCATCCTAACTGCGCTTGCGGTAATACTGATCAAACAGCTGAGCACATTCTGTGGCACTGCGAGATTTTGACGGATGCCCGAGAGGAAATGCTCGATGGCTTGCAAGTTACTACGAGACCAGCTTGGAACGCGGATCTCGTTTCGAATAAGGTGAACTTTGAGTGTTTGAGGAAATTTACGAAAGTCTGGGTAGAGAGATGGCCTGATCTTAGAGTCGCTGACTAGCTGTAAAATCATGTAGGTACCAGGTGTATCTGCTCTTGAATCCACGGACATTCTCTTTACTTTATTACATCTACTGCTAGAATTTTAAGTCTTATGCTTTATATCTGTTTATATATTTTTTTTGCTATAATATCATCTCTATCTTAGGTACCTTTTTCTTATTCTATTGTATACATTTTGTTCCTTTTTCTTTTATTTTTCTGTGACTTACCTCTTTTTTGCTTATTTTATTTCTTTTCACATGGTTTATTTTAGATTTCACTAAGCTGTGCTACACGATGTTCTATCGAGATACCTGTTTATTGTTTTCATTATTTTTCATCAATTTTTTGTGATCTTCTTTTTTTCCAGCTTCATATTCCAAGGAACACTATTGATTCAACTAACATACTCGACTTTGTTTTTTTTTAAATTTGTTTTGGTTTCTTTGTTCTCTTTTTGTTTTTAGTCTCACAATGCTACTTCGCTTCGTTCAGAAGGCTGAACTGAACTGCATCTATTTATTTTGTTATGTTTCTTTTTCCCCTTCTGGGGGTGCGTTAGATCTCGTCCTTGCATCAACAGGAGTCGGTCGACGATGGCACGGTGTCCTCTAAAATTAATTGCGCCACCCCCAGCAACATGTGCAGGCTTTAGGTTTGGGGGGGCGACCTCGGCTCTCCTTCGCCTTGCCTCCGGCTACTCGACGCTGAATTCCTTAGGGTCGTCGGGTATTTCCCCCCAATCTCCCATTTACTTTTCTTTGAGGCATCACCGAGGAACCGGCTAAGGGGCGCGGAAGCTGAGTGTGGTTCACGACTAGACCGAATGACATGCGCATTTTTGCTGGGACTGCCAATCGATTGAAGAGGACTCCCAACCGTTTGCCATTCCCTTATTGCTTGCCACCTCGTGAACTTTCACCAACCTGTCTCATTGTCTTGCCTATATTTTATCATACTAACACCTATTGTATCTGTATTTCCCGCTAAGCACTTGCATACTGCTTACTAACAACGTATGCAGGGACATTGGAGGTCTAGTTTCGTTATCAAATGTAGAGTCGTTTTCACCAAAAAAAATAGAGTCCTTGCAAGAGCCTTGAAGGGGTAACCATCTGTTACCTATACCAGGGCGGGTAAGTGGTGGGTCCTCCAATGTTCCTCGAGACAGGGGAGGGGTAGGACTATACGAAAAAGCAGTGCTGCCCGTCCCCCCGATGGGCCGTCCGAGTTGCTGCCGAGAAATAAGAGACGCCTCGTACGAGGTATCTGTAATCATCGGTTTCCTCAAAAAACCAAAGCTTGTCTGAAAGATCATCAAATTTTGTGAAAGAAAAACCACTGCTGCCGTTTCCAAAAAGTGGACAAGATGGCGACAGCAGCGTTTGAAAGTCGCCCTCCTTTCTTATGACTTTCGAAAAATTTGATGATCTTTCAGATAAGTTTGGTTTTTTGAGGAAGTCGATGAATATAGATACCTAGGTACGAGGTGTCTTTTATGTAACGAAAGTCATAAAAAAGAAGGGCGACTTTCAAACGCTGCTGCCGCCATCTTGTCCACTTTTTGGAAACGGCAGCAGTGGTTTTTCTTTCACAAAATTTGATGATCTTTTAGATAAGCTTTGGTTTTTGGAGGAGACCGATGATTACAGATACCTCGTACGAGGCGTCTCTTATTTCTCGGCATCAACTGAGACGGCCCATCAGGGGGACGGGCAGCACTGCTTTTTCGTATAGTCCTACCCCTCCCCTGTCTCGAGGAACAATCAGAATTTGGGAGACTTATGATTACAGAAGTCTTGAAAAATATTTTTTTTCAAAATAATTTTTTTTTTAGTGCTGACCGGTTTCAGAAATGGCAGCACCGCCATTTTGTGTACCCCTATGAATGACCTAACGATTTTTGTGTATGATTTTTGGGAGACCTATCATTACAGGTTTAATGTCGCCGGCTCTTAGGCTATACCTCAAATTCTGTTGTTTGAAGTAAAAATAATTCCTAAAAAATTCACAAAGTTTTTTTTTTTCAAATTGCGGTCGGAAATTTTGGTTTCATAAAGGTGAAAAATTTAATTACTTTGTGGTTAACTTTTAGATTTTAATACATATCGTGTTATTTTCTCTTTCCAATACCGTTTAGATCATAATATTCTCACAATGAAAGTAAGGGAGACAACTATTCTATGAGACCTATGTGAGCTGGGATAAATATGGTCTCTTGTGATTAAGAATTCCCATTCTCCAGAATACCCAACCAAATTCTATAGTTATTTTTTTAATCAAAAGGTTTAGCAAATATCTAGTATGCACATGTGCTACTTTATTTGTTTGTGTTTTAAGTTATACAAATATAGTCCATTAAGAAATCAATTTTTAATGATTTGTCAATTTGGCAATTATTTGTGAGTTAATTATACAATTTCAAATCACGGATGCAACCTTGCACCGGCAACCGAAATTAGCATATGTAATTAAACTACCGAATGAATCACCAGGGGTAGCCAAGAGGATTTAACGCCACACAAATCTATTCTGTTGTATACTCAGATCTATTTCCCATTCAGATATCATACATAGTCTCAGCCTACCCATCATTCACTTCCAGGTCATACGTTTTCATTACACCTCTTTCTACCTTCATCACATACGCTTAATATTACCTCACTTTGGTATTCTTTACATACGGTGCATGCGTGATTTAAAATTGTATTTCTTTATTAGAATTCCTGGACATGTTGGCATAGTGGGTAACGATATTGCTGATTCCTTTGCAAACCAAGGAGCGTCTAACCCTACAGTTACCATCGTAAACCATATTCCCCTGTCTGATATTTTTTCCATCATCAAAGATAGCTTTTTGTTTGACAAGCCCCCAAAGGGCTCACAAACTCCAACAGCTCGTAAGGCTTTGAAGCAAAGAATGGACGGTTACCTCGAGAGTGTTTTCTCTTGGGGTAAAAATAATCTCGTTGAATTTAATGTTTCAAAGACCCAATCTTGTCTGATTACGTCTAAAAGGGATCGCAATGAAAATCTAGTCTCTTTCAACGGAAGCAATCTTCCGAACAGGCCCTCCATTGATTTGCTTGGTGTAACCCTAAGTGACCAGCTCAGGTATGGGGGCTCCATCGAAGCCAGAGTAAAGTTAGCCTCCCAAAAACTGGGCGTACTGTACAGGGCCCGCAGATACTTTTAAAGTACACAACTGCTAACCCTGTACAAATCGCAAGTGCGCCCCACGGTTGAATTTGGCAGCCACCTCTGGTCTGGAGCTCCAAAATACCTGAAAAATACCCTCGACTCTGTGCAGAAACGGGCGGTCCGTTTGATAGATTCTCCCATCTTAACAGACGGATTGCAATCTTTAGAGCACAGGCGTCGGGTGGGAATGCTATCCTTGTTCTACCGGTATTACAATGGAAGATGCTCCGAGGAACTAGCATCATTGATCCCTTCGGCACCGGTGCATAGTCGGGAAACACGCCAAACGCGTGCCCAACATTTGTACACAGTTGACATTAGTCACATGAGAACGGGTCGTTTCTATGTTCAACAGCTCGGCTGTGGAATGATTTGCCGGCCTCTGTGTTTCCTCCTTCCCACAACATGGGTCTCTTCAAGACCAATGTTCATTCCTTCCTCTCCTCAAAAAGACCCTCCACACAGCATCCCAGATGACATAGGCCCTGAGGGAAATTATTTTCCTCAGGGCCTCCTGTGTGGAGTTAATGTAAAAAAAAAAAAAAAAGATACCGCAATAGTTGGACAGAGTATTGGAACATTGGTAGTTAATCCAAGGATGCCCGTTACGCCTCAATACAAAGGACTATTCCATCAAAACCGTGGTTTCAAAAATTCCCCCATTTAAAAAAAAAGAAATTTCCTTACTTATTCGAATGAGTATCGGACATTGCTTCGTTCCTTCTCACCTTTTTTAAAATTCCTGTGCTTGACTCTCCAGTTTGTACGATCTGTGGTCTAGATGTGGGAACTTTAGATCACATATATTTGGTTGTCCCTCTCTAAATAAATATCCTCTCTTCTATCAAGCGTTATCCAAAATTGCCTCCCCTCCATTCAACATCTCATCTCTTCTAAGTCTGAACTCTACTCCAATCTTCCATAAAATTCTGAAATTTTCAAATTTAAATAAAATTAAAATATAAATTCACCTTTCCTTTCTCTGTAATTATAAATGATGGCCTAGAACACCCTTGAAGGGTGAAAGCCAGAAATAATTGGAAAAAAAACATTCTGTGATTTTCACGGATCTTCGCAAGTTAATTTAAAAAATGACAGCAATAATAAATAAATACATTTTTAAAAGACAAAATTTGTAAAATTGGTACAAAATAAAACAATAATAATAAAACAAATAAACATTCAAAGTATCAAATATCTACATGTGAACAAATTAACCCCCAAGGACAATATTTCGATAAAAATATCGAAAACCACTTTGTTTGATCAAGGTTAAGATCAATCCGGAGAGGTTATAGACATAACCTCAATTTGATTGTGAAGATACACGTGCTGAAATCCGTACTACTCTGTGGGGAGAGGGGAATCTCATCTCTAATCGTGCACATCCGGTATACATCCCCACCCACCACCGGGTCGATAAAAGAGCCGCCTTGAAATCTCGATAACTTCCGCTTTTCCGAAACTACGTGCTCACCACGTGGCCGGTAATCCGGATAAGCACAGCTTCACAAGGATAACTTTGCAGGCGGCCAGAAGAAAAGCGAAATAAAACTTTGTTCTTTGTTATTCGATTGACATACGAGTATATTTTTCCACTGGGTTTCTTCAAACTTAAATGTTTTTTATAAATCGATCGTCCAGTTGATTCGTCACATATCTCAGAAAAATCGAAATTTGAGTTGAGCATGCAGATATATGTAAAAGTCGGTTCCATGACAACTCAGAATCATGTCAACTCAACATCTCTTCGAAAAATCATTAAAAGCCATGATTTTTTTTGAAAAATAGCCCATAACCTAAACTAAAGAATCCTATTTAACCAATTTTTTTCGTCTCTTTTAATGACTTTTAAAAGGAGGTGTTGAGTTGATTTCATTCAGAGTTGTCTGGTCATCGTAAAAGTCTACCCTCTATCCGGTGCAATACTCAGAATACTCATAAACACCAAACGTGGCGTGGTCTATAGGTAAGGCTCTTGACTCGCAATCCGATGGTCGCGGCATCGAATCCCGGCGTGGGCAAATAAATTTTATTTGATTAACTTGCGTTATTTCACATTAATTCATTTAAAATAATATATAGTATAATTGTGGCACGTTCCAGTGTGGAAGATACTCACAGTATCGTCCTGGTGAAAGACCACCAATCAGCATTGAAACGTTGCTTGAAATGGCTTTAGCCGTGTTTGGTGACCAGATGTGAATAGTCAGGTACTTCCCACTTTCCTCTTCCCCTTCTCCTTCCCCTCCCACTACATTCAGCCTCACAACATACCCCAATTGGGGATGCCATAGTCCCACTGGCTTCAGACAGGAGCAGTTGGGGACTCTTGTGGGGTATACACATTTTTTTGAATGCAATAATGTTTTCCTCATTATCTCAAAATTTAGTGTTTGGAGATGTCCGACTAATCAACTGGATATTCGAATATTGCTTTCCTCATTATCTCGAAACTTAGTATTTGGACGATCGAGATGAAAAAAAACTGCATGAACCTTGTGCTGGAACCTCCAATATATATATATTGGTGGTTGTAACTCCACCGACTGCAAGGTTATCCATGTCAAGCTGTAAGCCGGTGTGTCGTCGTTTATTTGATTTATAACCCGGCAGAGCGTCCTTCGGGACTCAAAAATGGGCCATATAAATTAGGCATATAAATTTGTCGGTTGCCTGGGAAAATTTATGCAAACTTTTGCAAAGTAAGGTCGTAGATATTAGTTATTCGTTATTTATGAGTGGAAACAACACGGTTTTGTAGCAATTTAGTTTCGATACATAATGAAGTGATGTAGCAATCTAATTTCAAAACACAATGAAGTTAAGTAGCCATCTAGTTTCAATAAATAATGAAGTGATGTAGTAATCTAGTTTCAATGTCTGTATAATAAGATAGAGTGTGCTGAAGTAGATATTTTTGTCGATAATTTATATGGATTCAAAAAAAATGCTCTCCGATTGCTGAAAAATATGTGATAAATTATTATGTGTATCATGTTTGTCTCTAATTATGTCTCTTATCTTGCCTCTCTTTAATTGTTATTTGAGTAAACTTTGATTTTTTTGTTAAATTCTATATATAATTGTTTTTTTTATCTAATTTTTATTTTATCTGTTCCAAAATTTTTATTTTATTATTTGGCTAATTGATTGAATATAAATTTTTACTTTATCTTATTTGTATAATTAACTGAGTTTTTATAACTGGGTTGTTCTCTCATGTGTGTGAACAACCTGTAAAAACGCAGTATAAATAAATAAATACATAGTGAAGTTATGTAGCAATATAGTTTCAATACATGATGAAGTGATGTAGCAATCTAATTTCAAAACACAATGAAGTTAAGTAGCCATCTAGTTTCAATAAATAATGAAGTGATGTAGCAATATAGTTTCAATACATAATTAAGTTTTTTATTTATTTTTTATTATTAAGGAGAAAATAAAGATGTCACTTAACAAGAATATACAAACAACAACTAGAGAACTCACCTGAACTATTTCGCACGAATTAACTTACAGCAGATAAAAACATAAAATATTTTTACTTATAATTAGGGAAGAGAGGAATACACATAAGAATATTATTTTACAAATATAGAGATGAGAGAAATGCGCAAAATCCTTATAAAAGTTTACAAATTATTTATGGAAAAATTTAGATCGTAAGAGAAAAAATAATGTTATACACAAATTTGAAAAAAAAGAAGCGTAGGTACTTAAAATTATAAACTAAGTATGTCTAAGTTGTTGTATTTTGTAGGAAAACAGCCTTCAATTTTCTTCTACAAGTACTGCGTGTGTCAAAAAATAAGCCAGAATCCTTGAGGTTTTGATTAAACGATTCCGCACATTCTTCTGATAGGATCCCTGACACCAGCATTTGTACGCGTCCAGCTAATGTGGAATAAATCGTTAAGCCTTGTTACTCTGGGCGGTATTTTGAAGTTTATCAGTTTCAGTAGGTCAGGACAGTCAATAACGTTGTTGCAGATTTTATATAGAGTCATGAGTCATGAGGTCAAGGTATGTTCGCCGGTTAGTTAGAGTGGAGACGTTATAATTGGAGAGCATATTTATGTACCCCCGTTTAGGTGCGCTCATTCTGTAATTGAGCTATTGCAGAAATTTCTTTTGAATACTTTCAATATTGTCTTTATAGACACCGTAAAGTGGAGTCCATATGGAGGTGCAGTATTCAAGTTGAGAACGGACCAGCGTGTAGTAAAGAAGAAGTGTAGTAAGGTTTCAGGTTTTCGAAATTCGCGGCTGTTTCTGATGACACAAGCATGCGGTAAGCTTTATTCACAATATTCTCAATTTGCGCGTCGAAATGGAGTTTAGAATCAAAAAGTACGCCTAGATCTTTTATACAGTAAACGAGCTCGAGTAAATAGTTACCAGTACAATAATTGTGTATAATAGCGTTGTGATGTTTAGTAAAGCTTATTTATTTACATTTGTTGTAACTTTGGTAAATTTTATATTATTGTAGGTTTTTCACGGGAGGTCCTGAGGAAAATAATTTCCCTTGTTATCTTAGGGGATGCCGTGTGGAGGGTCTTTTTAAGGAAGGGAAGGATAGGAAGTTCTGGGAAGCAAAAATGTATGAGGGGTGGGTAGGAATCTGGGTGTCAGTGTGTCCGGGAGTGATGGACATATGAATCAATCCTTCAAACCGCAGTACCTATATGCATCCGCCGCCAAGACCTGGACATACCTCACCCCATGAATCCGGGCACCTCCGTTAAGTCTCCAAATATCAAGTATACTGTAATGACGTGTGACCCAAATGCGGCCCGCACTAATCCCCACAAAAAATATTTGGCCCTTTTACAACAAAAGGTTTCCGACCCCCGTTGTATACTACTGATAAATCGTTTGAATAATGCTACTCTAAACCGCTTCTTTATATTTCATTTTATTTTACCCTTTATTATCTTAGCAGTCTCTATGATTCACTTTTCAGCATTTCCATCAACGCACGTAACCGAAAGAGAAGATTGGCAGCCATATCCTAGCGATACATTACATTAAATCTTTATTAACATCCTTGGTTAAAAACGTACCTATACCTTATACACCTAGGGTTGCCATCCGTCCGGGTTTCCCCGGATTTGTCCTAGTTTAGAGGGCGTCCGGGGAGCATCCGGGCGGGGTTTCATTTGATGTCCAGGTTTAAAAAAAAATTTAAAGTCTTAAAATTTAAAGTCGAACGTATACGTTTACCCTGAGGAAGGAACGGTCGTTCTGAAACCGGTCGGCCTTAAACAAACATAAAAGTGGTTCAAACAAAGTAACATTGTTTCATTTATCTTTAATTAAAATTAAATTCAATTTACATGAATACAGTTGCATTGATTTTTACAAATTCCTTTTAAAAAGTGAAGATATTCTAAAAGCTATCGGAAAGAGTGATAAATTTCAAAAAACTGAAAAGTAAAAAAGGCGAGAGGCTGAGGAAAAAGCTCTAATAGCTAGATAATCTAATAATGTACGTTTTTTGTTAGGTTGGTACATTTATAATGATGATGATGCAGTTAATTTGTAATAAACTGTAATAAGATTCTGTTTTGTTAATTACATTTATAATGATGATAAAAGATGACTAAATTTAAATTGAAAATAAATAAAAAGGTTATTTATGACATTTTCAACGGTTTTTTATTACACTGACTATGTTTAAAAAAACCTGTTGACATGTCCGGGTTCTGGGCCCTAAAATCCGGGGTTTTGACGCGTCTTGTCCTAGATGCCAAATTTAAGAGATGGCAACCCTATATACACCCAATACGACGTAATAAAGCTTCAAACTCTAGTTCTTCTGTGTGTCATTGAGAAACCATTAGAAAACAAAGATAATAATGTCTGTTATCTCCTGTAACTCGCGTTTGATTGCATCGATCCGCTAAGTAATCAGTTTGCAATGAGCCGGCACCTGTGACCGTATCTCGCAAGTCTCCGGCGTGACTCGAGTGTCGCGAATCTTGACACATTCTTCTCCGGGAGCGCAGACTGCAAATGGCGCCAACATCCGCGGCACCAGGCACTTCATTACCGAGGCTGACGCGGCTAAGTCAGGAGGCAACTGAATAAAAAGGTCTACCCACCGGCAAAATGCAAAGAAAAGGGACAAAGGTTCACGCGAAGACGTAAAAAGAAAATGCACAGAAAAGCGGATAAAAGAAAGTGTATATGGGTGCGATAGGGGTAAACTTCGCAAGGAGAAAATTCTTGTAGAACGAAACTGTCAAGGCACTACTGATGAAGGTGAAAAATTATCGTTCATAATAATGTATTCATTTCTTAGTAGCGCAGATCCGTGAAAAATCTCGAGATATTAAAATCGTAGGATTTTTGAAGCTGAAAGTATTTATAAAAGATTAGCCTCGGGATCACATAGCCTTTCATAAACGTATATTGACAGATTTCTTTGCAAAGTTTTATAATTAAGTATATTTTTATGACGTACTAGCTGGTCCCGGCAAGCGTTGCTATGCCATTTAATAAAGAAATTGTTTCTCCCTGAGTGTCTCTTCCCATTCGTCCCGTTCCCCTTCCGCCTCCCCTTCTTCTCCTGTGTCCTCTTCCTCTCTCGCGTTCCCACTCCGTCAACCTCACCTTCCCTCTCCCCACTTCCCCCCCCCTTCCCCCGTCCCGCGAACCCCCCTCCCGATTTCCCCTCCCCCCTCCCAGGTCCCCCTCCTCCTCCTGCGTTCCCCTTCCACCTTTCCCGCCTTCCCTCTTCCCTTTCCCGCTCCCTCGTCCCACCAACCCTCCTCCCGCGTTCCATATATTCAATCCCAGTACATTCAATTTTTAAACGGCCCGCGTGCCACCTTTTACAATTTTTTTTTAAAATTTCCATTTTTCATGTATATTAAATTTAGTACCTAACATAGGTACCTATTTAAAATATCTAAAATTCTTGATTCGATTCAAGCTATTAGGGGATTACCTACTTTAAATAAATTTATCACCTTAAAGTTTTTCAAAAATAGAATCCTGATTTAACATTTTGCAAAATGTCATTCTCAAACACGCGAACTGTCAAACGTGCGGGTTTTCTGAAATTATCCAATTTTCTGCCAAATTTTCTTAATTTTTCTCTCCGTAAGAACCATCCTCGAACTTCAAGGAATATTCTAAAAAAAGAATTAGCGAAATCGGTTCAGCTGATCTCGAGATTTGCGCTTACCAACACATTTAGCGATTCATTTTTATATTATAGATTAGAGGGGCGCAAGAAATTTAACATTCGAATGTAGACTGATAGTAAACTTGAAAAAACAAACTTAAAAAAAAATTATACACACTTCATTCTATACATAATAGATAATTTATGAATTAACCACTGGAGTGATCACGCGAAATGAATAAATTTGCCTAGATTGCTAGAGATTTCAGAGAAGACCATTTTTTAAATTTTCGCCAACATTAAAAAAATCGTAACTTCGAATTTTAACATAGAGACATAAAAACTTATTATAGTGCTGTATAGCCAATGAATTAACCTGTACTTTACCGTTTATCTCATATTTGTAGACTTTAAAAAAAATATATTAAAAAATCTTTACGTTTATAACCGCGCGAATCCTGCGTGTTGTTACTTTGAAACTGGCGTGAGGGGTACTTATTCGAGTCAACATAGAATATTGTGTGTTGTCTGTGGTATACTTGATAATGAAAGGTGCATATCTATGGAAAAGGGACTTAATTTTAACCGAAAAAAGCTGATCAAAAATTCAACGTGACAAAAATATTTAAAAAATATATATTTTTAACATCGTTCTAAAATAGTCTACGAAGTTCGGATTTGCGTCATCTATGGTCATAATAGATAAAGCATTTCAATAGCTTCGTTTTAAAATAAATGGCTGGCCGGGGAAATGTTTAAAAAAAATGTTTTACGAATGTTGGGAAAATGTGGACCAATTTTGGACCGCTATCAATCGCAGAAAAATAAAAGTGGTCTATTTTTCGACCATAATCGCTCCAGTGGTTAAATAAAAATAAAATAATTTTCTGATCGTAGGTAGGTACACACATAACTGGTTATATTTTTCAAAAAAGGAGGCCCTGGTGTTCAATTTGGGGATGCTATAAGAAAAGGGGTGTTTAAGGAAAGGAAGAAGTGAACCCGGTACGAAGAGACACGCCGGCAAGTCATTCTACAAACGAGCGACCTGTTATAGAAACCATCCGTTCGCATTTGGTAATTTTCAACCGTACATTATTTAAAGTTGAGCATGTGATTGGCGTGTCATAAAGCATTAATGACACTAGTTTTTCGCAGCACCATCTATTGAAGTAAGGGTAGAACAAAAACAAAGCATTCCACCCGATAATACATGTTATAAGAATTGCAATCCGTTTAGAGCAAGGTTTCCCAACCAGTGGTCCGCAAGGGGCTAGAAGATGGTCCGCGATGGTCCGCCGGTCAATAAGCGAGCCAGCGAAAAAATCGGGACAATATTCAGTTTATCATTATTGTACCTTGTGGTCAGTATTCTTGTATTCCGTTTCGCCCCATCCCATCCTACCCCGTTCTACCCCCTCCGTTGTGGTAAACATTCTGCTAGAACCCGTCCTATCCTATCCCCATTACGCCCCTCCCGTTGTGCTATCCGTCTAGAGAATTGTGCTCTTGGGGGGTGAAACTCGGTTGGGTGGCACCCGGGGCTCCCCCCCCCCCCCCCCCTCGCTAAACTACTGCTTGTGGTCCCTGTTGAAAAACGAAACGTATAAGTGGTCCCGGGTCAGAAAAAGGTTGGGAACCACTGGTTTAATTCCTTCAAAGCGTTGCAAGGAATGGCGCCAGCCTATATATCGGTACTATGTGTCCGACAAAACTTAAGCGATAGGCAGCTTACTCTAAGGTTAGCAGATTTAAAAAAAAAAATATTTTTTTTTACATGAGCTCCACACAGGAAGCGCTGAGGAAAATAATTTTCCTCAGGGCCTATGTCATCTTTGGGGATGCTGTGTGGAGGGTTTTTTTAGGAAAAGGAAGGAGAGGAGAGTTCTGGGAAGGAAAAGGGTTGAAGGGGTGGGTAGGAATCTGGGGTTCAGTGTGTCTTGGTCATCCGCCTCCAAGACCTAGACAATCCTCACCCCATGAACCCGGGCACTCCTGCTAAATCACCAAACGTAGCGAACCACTTGGGGTGACCTATGGCAAAGGTGTTGGTTATCCAGTAAAGGTTCCCGGGGCGGCGGTACCCATTCCCGCCTCCCAAATTGAAATCTAGATAGTACTAATCGTTTAATCGAACTTTCTAGGTCAAATCGAGCCGTTTATTATGATCGATCTTTTCGTGTAGCTGGCCCGCTCATTTGGAACAAACTTCCCTCAGCTCTTACTAATATCCAGAACTTGGCTGAATTCAAAAGAGCTTTAAAATAAACTTATATAAAAAATCATACCTTTCATGAATTTTAACTCGTTTTCAATCTACTATAATAAGCCATGTTCCTCAAGTTTCTGGTAATTGTTTGGTTTCGATTACCTCCTTACTATAGTTTTATGTGCACTCTGTTATTATTATTTCTAAACGTAAACTGCCTCTTATTCTTTATTATAATTTAGTTTTAATGATACTTTTTGTTAATATTGTTCTTTAGGAATTGCTTTGTATATACTGTATTTATTTTTATTTTATTTTAGTTTATTTAGGAAACAAACAGTTATACATATTTTATAAGAAAGTAACATATTACATGATTGCATTAACCAGCGAAGTTTCCGCTACAATTTATAATATATAAACATGGATTAAAACATTAAAGAAAACATAAAGTGGTAGAAAAAAAAGAAATATATATATATATATATACAACAGAAATGAACGAAAAAAAACACACACACACAAATTAAAGCATATGGGATATATAAATCATCCAAATATTATTATTATAATAAAAAGAAGGAAAACCAACATAATGAGAATGAAAAAAATAACATGCAGCAGGGGTGGAGAGTTCGTAATTAACAATTTGTTTTAATTTTTTCTATTATGGATTTAATAAATTGGCCTGAGGACAAATGGAAAATATCAGCGCCGTAAAAGATATCATTGTATTTTGTGCACGTCCTTCGGAGAAATGAATGTTGTGTGTAATTTGTTTTTGAGTGTGGGATGTGGAATAGTTGGTTTGACCTTGTGTTTCTTATTGGACAGTGGAAATTAATGTGTTCTAGAAGATAGTTGTTGTCAACAACGTTGTTAATGATTTTGAATAAAAATGTTTGGTCTGATATATTTCTTCTATCTTCTAAAGTTGATAAATTATGGAATGTTAATGAGTCTTTTAGGTTTTCTGAAGTTCGAAAGGATTTAAAGTCTAGGTGTTTCAATATCTTTTTTTGAATTCTTTCTAACCTTTCAATATTTACTTTGTATTGGGGATTCCATATGACTGATCCGAATTCTAATATTGAGCGAACAAAAGAGACGTACAGTATTTTGATTACGTGTGGAGACCTAAATGGTTTGGTCACTCTTATGATGAATCCTAGAAGTTTGTACGCCCTGTCACAGATGGAATTTATATGTGTTCGGAAAGACATTCCGGAGTCCATTATTATTCCTAAGTCCCTCACTTCACAACATCTTTTTATCTCTACGTCATTGATTTTGTACGGGAATATTAGGGGGTTTATGCTTTTGGTGAATGATATTGTGTTACATTTTTCCAGATTAAGGAACAGTTGGTTGTTAGCACAATATATTCCAAGCCTATTGATATCATCTTGCAATTCTAGGCTGTCATTAATATTAGTGATTTTTTTGTAAATCTTAGTGTCATCAGCAAAAATTTGGAATTTGGAATTTTTAAAGCATTTACCTATATCATTGATATATAAAATAAACAAGAGAGGTCCGAGATGTGATCCTTGCGGGATTCCTGAAGGTATACTGTAAAAACGCGAGGAGAAACCCTTAGCTCTAACTGCTTGACTTCTGTTTGTTACATATGATTTGATCCATCTGAGAAGGTCACCATTAATCCCGATTTTTAACAGTTTCTTCAGAAGCAGGTCAATGTTAATTTTATCAAAGGCTTTTGAAAAATCCGTAAAGATAGAGTCTACTTGATTTTTACCACCCATAGAATTTAAAATAAAATCTGTGTATTCCAGAAGGTTTGTCTCGACCGACCGTTTTCTGAAAAAGCCGTGTTGATTTTTAGATATGATTGTTTGTACCGCCGGAAAAAGTTGATCAAGAACTATGTTTTCCATGATTTTGCTGACAATTGGGAGTTTGGAGATGGGCCTGTAGTTGGTAATGTTAGTTTTGTCCCCGCTTTTGTGGATTGGTGTAATGAGTGCTTGTTTCCAGACGTTGGGGAAGTTGCCTTCTTCAAATGACATTTTGAATAGCAAGGAGAGAGGATAAGCCAATTGGTCCCGGCATTTTACATAAAATATGGATGGAATTAAATCAGATCCCGCACTTTTATTCGGATCAAGTTTTTTTAAATAATTAAGTACACATGATTGATTGAAGTTAATATTGTGGATATGTAGATTAGAGTTGTCGTCATCATTCTCACAGTTTATAAGATTGAGGTGAGGGTTGGAATTTTCTACAAAAACTGATCTAAAATAATCACTAAAATGGTCGCATATGGATTGTCCATCATTGCAGGAAATATCTCCAAGATACATTTGCTTTGGTAAATCGGAAGAGGATTTCTTTGATTTAACAAATGACCAGAACTGTTTGCTGCACTTTTTTATTGAATCTTCTGCCGTCATAATGAAGTTTTCATAACATTCTAACGCGATCTTCTTTTGACGATTTCTCAGTACTGAAAATGATTGGTAGTCAGCCAGGTTCTTGTATTTTTTCCATTTCTTGTGATATTTTAATTTGTCTTTTACAATTTTAATAAGTGGTAAAGTGTACCAGGGGGGAAACCTTTCTAAATTACCGTAAATTTTTTTTTCGGGGATATATTTGCGAATAATGTCATTTATGATATTGTAAAAATCTAATACGGCTTTTTCGGTATCCTTACCTTGAAATTGGAGTTTCCAATTTATTTTGGATAATTCCTCAGTGATTTGACCGTAATCACCTCGGTGAAACATCTTAACTGTCCTAGATGAGCTGGAGAGAGACGGTACAGTAACAGGTGATAACTCTATGTCTAATGCTCTGTGATGTGAATCTTCAGGCGTCAGAGGTTCGGTACAATGGGTTATACTACATTTTGAAATATTTGTCATGATTAAATCAAGAATTCGTTTGTTTGTATTGGTTATAGAATTGAATTGGTGTAGTTGGGTGAATGAAAGGAAGTCTACCAAGGCACAGCTAGCAGTGTCTTCTGGAAAATTTGGTTCTAATTGGTTTTGCCCTTCGGTTAACTTCCAGTTTAGTTTGGATATATTGTAGTCTCCAGCTAATAAAAACAATCCTTCCGGGTGATTTGCGTGCAGGTCTGATGTGGTGTTGAAGTGATGAGTTAGGTTGTGGATGTAGTTGGTGTTTTGTGGATGATATGTGCAGCAGATATATAAATTTTTGAGTTTATTTTTGTTACCTAGTATTGGCACTGATATCCAGATCTCCTCAGTACACGTAGACCAGGGAATTCTCTGAGCCTTCAGAGATTTGGATGTTGCAATTAGTACCCCCCCTCCCTGCTGCTGTCCAGACAAAAAGTAGTTCCGATCCTCTCTAAATACATCATACCTATTGTCAAACAATTCACTGTCCTGGATTGATTTATTTAGCCAAGTTTCACATATAAGATAAATATCGTAATTGTTCAAAAGGACCTGATTTAAGAAGCTATGAGTTTTTGTGCGAAGACCTCGCACATTTTGAAAATATATGTTAAGCATTTTTAAATATTATGTTCGTGAAATTGTTTGGAAAATAGTTTGGAAAAAAATAATTATGCTGTGATTGGGGGCATTTTTGAACATACGATTTTTTTTGTTTTTGTTTGTGGTAAATTAAAATGTCTATGGTTTTAAGAGGCTTTTGTTTTGACAGATTGATTGTTATATCTATGGACAGATTACTAATATAATTGCAATTCAAACAATTGATAAAAACATGTTTTAACATTATTTGATAAGACTTTAAAGGGAATTTGTAATTAACGTATAGTGATGATTCGTGTATTACGACTAAGTAGAAATTGAATATTATGTTAAGGTACTGCAAGAGGTTAAATTTGATATAAATAGTAATACGTTTGATATTGTTCTGTAAATTTAGTTTCCTAAAGGGAGGGCCGATGTAGAAGCGTCTTGTGTGGGCATTGTCTTCAATGTTGAAAGTCTGTTAACGTCATCTTGGTCCGCAATTAAAATTATGGGTGTTGTATCACTTACACGAATGAAGATTTTCCCATTTTTTATCCAGCAGTAGAGAATTTTTCTGTCCGTTTTTATATCTCTGCATTGTTTTAGGAGATGCTGATTTTTGGGGGTTAAATGTTCATTGATGTAAATTCTGCTGGCACCAGGAAGCTGCAATTCTGAGGCAAACATTCCCTTCCTCTTCCTTATTGCAGCTAACAGGTTATCTTTCAGGTGTCGGCGTGTAAATTTTACGATAATGTTCCTCTGTTTTCCATTTGTCACATTTCGGTTTATTCTGGGGGAGATTCTGCTTGCGAAGTCCACTTCCTCTCGGGTGATTTTACATCCAGCTGTAGCACCAATTTTGGAGAGAATGTCATAAATATTTTCGTTTCTATCTTCTGGAACGCCACTTATTATAAGGTTATTTGCACGATTATATTGATCATTGCGCTCTATTTGTCCTTCCTAATGTTTCACTTTCTTCTTAAGCTCCTCAATTTCCTCCTTGAACTCCTTTTTGATAACTTCTACTATGGTATTTTTGAAGTCTGCAAATGATTTTTCTAGAAACTGGATTTTAAATTCATCGAACTTTTTATCTAGAATTTGCAGTAGTTCGGGATTAGGATTATTGGTGGACTTGGAATTTGCACGTGTAGTCATTGTTATATATCGGTTTTTATCACAATATTAATTTTAAAAAGTGGAAGAGCAAAATTTGACAGTAGTTTTAAACAATGTTATTGTTGTCTGACAATATGACTGACTGTATATTCTTTGTTTCACACTGTTGCTCTGTGCACTCTGTTATTATTGTTTCTAAACGAAAACTGCCTCCTATTCTTTATTATAATTTAGTTTTAAGAATTTTTGTTGTTAATATTGTTCTTTAGGAATTGCTTTGTATAAACTGTATATTATTTGTTCCACATTATTTAATCAATTCTGTATTTTGTAAGGAATCGTAAGGAACACTACAGGATTAATTTTAAGTTTATTATAATTAAGCGCACTTGAAGTGAAATATCACAAAACTGCGCTATATAAATACTACGTTATTATTATTATTATATTATTTAAAGCAAAGATCAGAGTAAACTATCGAACGGATTAAATATATGTTCCTTCCTTATTATATTGAGTAATAATGAAATAATAAATATTATAACAATGTACAAAGAAAGCATTCCATTGTCAGGTGTCGCAATTCATAACATCAAGTACCTACCAACTAGACTTTCTAATAGCAACAAGCGGCACACGAAAAATTAGGCAAGAATATTGTATGCACAATAATATACTAAATTTATTTTAACTAAATGAAAACAAATAACTTTGTAAAAACCACTAAATACTCAATATTATCAACATGTTTCGAAAACTACGAGGGTCAGTCAATAAGTAATGCCTCCTAATTTTTCTACTTCTAATTTTAAATTTGGTGCTTTTCCTCAAACCTTCTTCTACATACAATCTGCTGCAGTAGTAACTTTTTGGGTCAACAGGTGGCAGCACTGCAGTCGCTTGCAAAATGGCCGATATCGATGTTGGTAACAGATAGCGTTCTGTGATTGATTCTTGACTGTAGAAGGTGAAACGTAAAAATTCACATTCATGAAAGACTGAAAAATGTGTACCATGATGCAACAGTGGACGTCAGAACTGCTAGACAATGGGTTCGTTACTGTAACGAAGCTGAAGGACAAACACCGCTGGCTGAGGAAGAGGGCAGCGGCGCAGGCCGTTGATTGCAGCGACTGCACTCATTCGTGGTGACCCCAGATAACTACAAATGTCGCATTCTCTACCTCAGTAAAAGTAGTGTTATGACGATTATTCGACAACTGATTTTTCAAAAAAAATATTGTAAGGTGGGTATCGAGAAACTTAACCGACCAGAATAAAGAAACAAGAAAAACAATGCCCTCACAACACTCGTAGCTCTTAGTTTCTGGAAAATATTGTGACCGGACCGGGTTCATTTTTTTAATCTGAATCAAAGAGGCAGTCAATGGAATGGCATCACACAAACTCACCAAGGACAAAAAAAAATCAAAACTGTGTGATCGGCGGGGAAAGTAATGGCAATGGTGTTCTGAATGTGACCATGCTTTTTACAACACTGTGATACATGCCCTTGTTAAAAGATGGACCAGAGCTGTGGAAATGGACGGAAATTATTTTGAAAAGTAACAAATTCAACGTCAATAGTGTGGTTTTCGACCCCTGTGATTGCATTTTTTATTACTTGACAATTAAAGGAGAAAAAAATAGGAGGCATTACTTATTGACTGGTCCTAGTATGTTTAAAAAAATATATGTTTATGTTTTAAAAAAATTATCTTATAATGCTGAAGAAAACATGGTTTTTGATATTGATAATATTGATTATATAGTGGTTTTTTCAAAGTTATTTCTTTTTACTTTAATTAAAAATAACACCACAAACTATTTATGCAAAGTTTGAAGAAGTTATTTCAACTAGTTCATTTGGGATAATATTATAATCGTGATTAAAATGAAATTCGAGATAAGTCAGTAATATAACTTACCCAAAATTAAGTACTACGGATCTGTTACCTAGCCAGTCGCTGTAAATGGCTTAAAAATAAGGCAACGAAAGGTCATATTATAAAACGATTGGACACAGAGCTCTAAATCGCTCTTTATCTGAGGGGGTTTGCCCATAAATATCTTGAATTTAAATTCGAGGAGGTCCAGCATGGCTACTGCGGGACTTGGAGGTCAACGGCCCGCCTTTTCCAAAGAAAAATTAAGGGTTGTACCCGCGGCAACATTTCCACTACACTTTCCACTAGGATCTTATTCTGAGGAAGCCAATAGCTAAAAATATGTATACTATGAGTGTGCTTATATCGTATAGGTCAGTGGTTTTCAACCTGTGATACGCGTACTCCTGGGGGTACGCGAAGCCAAATTGGGGGCAAAAATAGCAATAACGTGGCATGCACGTATGTAGAATCACAGGTTAAAATGCCTGAAGTCGTGTTACACTCTGTATAAAACTGAATTACTTAATTTTATTTATGTGACTTGATTGCTAAATTCACGTAATAATGAGAGTATTAAAAATTACAAATGAAACACGTCTTTCATTACACGTGTATAAAAGATATATAGAGGGTACGGGGAACACCAAATTTGTAGTAAGAGACAAGGGGTACGCCGCCCGGCTCAACAAGGTTGAAGAACACTGGTATAGGTAATAGACATAAAAATCGGATATGGGTAACAGGCACCGATTGGTCGAAGGTAATAGGCATAAAAATCGGATATGGGTAATAGGCATCGATTGGTCGAAGGTAATAGGCATAAAAATCGGATATGGGTAATAGGCATCGATTGGTCGAAGGTAATAGGCATAAAAATCGCACGGCAAACCGAGTTTAGAAACGCCCGATGTCAAGTGCCAAAGTCGTATCTATTTATTTCGTGAATAGTTTTACAAGAAAGAAAAATAGTTAATTAATGGAAACTGCTACAGAAAGCTACTGCTACTTTTTAAAGTTGTTTCTTATGAGTTTCATTATCACTTATCATTTGTAATGAAAAAAAAAACAGATTACGTTTATGTTTTTTATTAAGAAAGTAACTTTTTTAAATAAATTCTACTCAAGCGAAACGACAGAAAAAGTTTCAATTTATCCAAAGTATATTTTTTGGTATTGAAAATGTAAATCAATTTGTAGTAAAGATTAATCTAAAATAGTGATTTCACGTATAAACTTCGTGTGGAACAAACTTTGTGCAAAGTAATTTAGGGATCATTTTCACAGTGCGTTCTTATTAATAATATAATATAAATTAATATACCTTAGACACAAAAATTCTCACATTTCCACTAAAGTTTCAACTAGTATCTCGATGGTAAATGTAAAGTAGTTTTGGGAACATTTTCGATACGCGTACTTTTACCAATGAAACCAAGCGTGGTACACATACATTAAATTTGGGAGTAATGCTATCCTTCCTGAAAGCACACGTGTTTGCAATTTAGTATACACTGACCTAGAAACACTACAGATCCGCAAAGCAGTAAAATTAAATATTAAAATTAAAGATAGGCAGTGATATGTAGGTATTACCAATATAAATCTTATATATAAAAATGAATCGCTGAATGTGTTGCTAAGCGCAAATCTCGAGAGCAGCTGAACCGATTTCGCTAATTCTTTTTTTAGAATGTTCCTTGAAGTACGAGGATGGTTCTTAGGGAGAGAAAAATTAAGAAAATTGCGCAGAAAATTGGATAATTTCAGAAAACCTAACGACTATCGTACGTTTGACAGTTCGCGTGTTCGAGAATGACATTTTGCAAAACAATGATTGTTAAATCAAGATTCTATTTTTAAAAAACTTTAAGTTGATAAATTTATTTAAACTAGGTACTCCCCTAATAGTTTGAATCGAATCAAGAATTTAAGATATTTTAAATAGGTACCTAAGTTAGGTACCAAATTTAATATACATAAAAATGGAAATTTGAATAAAAATTGTAAAAGGTGGCACGCGGGCTGTAAAAACTGAATGTACTGGGATTGAACATATGGAACGCGGGAGGAGGGTTGGCGGGACGAGGGAGCGGGAAAGGGAAGAGGGAAGGCGGGGAAGGTGGAAGGGGAACGCGGGAGAGGGGAGGGGGACCTGGGAGGGGGGAGGAGAACTCGGGAGGGGGGTTCGCGGGACGGGGGAAGGGGGGGGGGAGTGGAGTGGGGAGAGGGAAGGTGGAGGTGACGGAGTGGGAACACGAGAGGGGAAAAGGACGCAGGAGAAGAAGGGGAGGCGGAAGGGGAACGGAACGAATGGGAAAGGACACTCAGGGAGAAACAATTTCTTTATTAAATGGCATAGCAACGCTTGCCGGGACCAGCTAGTTATTAATAAATGTTAGACGGTTTGATATTATTATGCATGTTTGTAACTTCGATATAAGTTAGGTTGTTTTACGAGTAATTACGTAAACTAAATTATGAGTGAAATTTTAAGTAAGAAGATCAATCCAACATATTTTATAAATAAATGTATAATATTTTATAGGTTTACCTATTTGCCACAAGACAGAGATATCCCAGCATGGTGGTGAAAAAATACTGGAAAGATGTAAATATTATTGAAAATAATAATTTTGGTGACGCCTCTGCGTACATGTGTTGCTTGGAGTGAATGAATTATACAACTGGGATTTTCTTTGATTTTCAAAATTGGAATTGATTGTGATTCAGACAATCGATAAAGCAGGAAACAAATGTATTTTATGAGTGTGTGTTTCTTTTACTTAAATGTGCTCAGATGTCGTAATTTTTCAAGTTTACTAACGGTTTTCATTCGTAAGGTAAATTTCTGATCATCCCTTGAGAGGCAGTGATCATCAAGCAAATATATTTTTTAATAAATACTTTTAGCTTCACTTCTACTATTATATTATCCAGTGATTTTTATTAGGTATGTGTCAGTCAAAGCCAACCGATTTGCATTTTTGCAAGAATAATAACTAAATTAATACGCTTGCATTTGCGTGCTTGAATTCCAAAACCCGACTTCCATTGCATGTCCGACGCCACGCCTTATGCGCCGCGCCACAAATTACATCTGTGTTCGTGAAATTTCAAGCAAAGCTACCGTTGTAATTTGATTTTTAATTCAAGAATCTGCCAAAAGATGTCGCTACTTACGTCAGCAGTTCGCATACGGACGTTTATTCCCTAGGTATTATAAGTACTAGGATTTATAGGCGGTTATATGCAACATATATTACATATGGCGTCATTGTGTGTCTCAGTTACTTTGTCATGGTTACTTTGTCTCGGTGACTAACTGTCACTGGCTATTTTTTTAACCAGTTCCTATCGGATTTATAAAATGGTCACCAACACTAAAACTGGGCGAAGCCGAAGTAAAAGCCGTTCGCAGGGACTAGCAGGCGATTTTTTAACTGCTATAACTAATAACTATCGTAAACGATTGTAAAAAACGTACTAAACACAAACATAAACATTATTAAATTTCACCAGTAAGTACCTACGTATTTATGATTTATAATCTAAGATTTGTCCTATATTCCGTAGGTACAGCTAGAGAACTATCTGAAAATGTTTTTTCACTTTCCTTAGTACATTCCCTACCCCCTCCCCTTGGTGGCTGGGGGGCGGGCGAGCAGCTACGGTATCGATCCCGCCACGCCCTGCCCGGGATCGGGATCCGCCCCGCCCCCACCCTGCCGCCCTGCCGCCTGCCGCCCCGCTCCGTAGCCCCCGTGCTACGCCGGGATACTACGCGACACTACCTACTCTACTACGCCGGGCCGCGCCGGGTTCCGCGTGCAGATGTGGCGATAGGAGAAACAAGCCAGCGTGGGCTAAATATGCACGGAATCTTTTTTAAATCCTGTGCATTTATCATGTGTTATGAAAATAGTAAAAGATGTTTAAAATATAAACTTGCTCATTCATTAAGCTCTTTACCGGAATAATGTTGCAAATATTAAACAACTATCTTATTCCGAGAAACAACGTAAGTGTGCACAAAAACATACATACTTGAAAGTCATATTCGAACATTCATGTAGGTAAAAGGGTCACCGGACAACTCAGAATGAAATCAACTCAAAACCTTCTTTGAAAAGTCATTAAGAGCGTTTAACCAGCCAGCGGACGAAAATCCACAATTCGTCGAAAGTTGTTCTTTCGATCGCGCAGGGCGGTTACAATGAAAAAGATTAATTATTCTCCGTACCAGCTTTTTAAAATTATAACTCAATATCGATTTTATTTCATTCCAAATTTGCTTTAATTTATACCTACATCCAAAAATGCTAAAAGGCGTGATAATAAAACTATTAAAATAATGTACTTTTTGTAATTATTTTTTGATTATAAGTATTTATCACTTTTCAATAACGTCTAAGTTAAATAAGAATGTAAAAAAATCTGAAATATATTAGTTTGTAAGTGCGCAAATAAATACACAAACGGACCAATTTTCGTCAAAAAACACAAGTACGTATATATTTTTTTATTATTTTATTTAAACTAAAATTAAAATTCTAAAACATGCGATACCCAGATAATGTATTGACTTATTTTACTGCATGATTACATGATTTGAAATGGGTGTGGTATAATAAAAAATCTTTTTTGAAAATTTAACAAATCTGCCAACGACCTATGGTGTAACCATATTATACTAAAAATAAACATTTTTTCTCAAAATTTAAAACATGCGAATGCTAGATAAAAGAACAATCTTTCGAAATCCATTTATATTTTTTTGTGAAAAAGAGTCAAAACGTCTAAAATCTGATTTAAAAAGGACATATTTCTGGTTTTCTCTGGTAATACCCTCTTAAGTGATGAAAAAAACAAATAAAAATTTGGTTAAATAGGTTTATTTGGTTAGGGTAATGGGCTATTTTAAAATGTTTTTTTTTTCATAGCTTTTAATGACTTTCCAAAGAGGTGTTGAGTTGACTTGATTCTGAGTTGGCATAGTTGATACCAATTACTTTATTTTTACACGAGTTTGCGAAGTTGGATCTACTTGTTGTGTCTTTGTTTCTATCATAGTTTCTAAACCATTTCACAGCCTGAGACTTCTATATTTTTACCGCGTAAGCTGTATCAAATGCCCGAAGCCAATGGGACTATGGCATCCCCAAAAAGGTGTGCTTTTTGGCGGGGTTAGTGGGGAGAGGAAAGAAATTGAGTGGAGGAAGGTGCGGATATACCTACCTGGCTGTTGATCTGATCTGATCGTCAAACGCGGAAAAAAGTAATTTGTTCAAGGAAGTAAAAACCAAAAATTAAGCCTTTATTTCGCAAAGCTTCGATACATTTAACGAAAAACGTGATTGTACAAAATTCAACAAAAATCAAATTAAATCATCGAAGATGACGTAGGGCCTGAGCGAAATTATTTTTAGGGTAATGCCACAGAATAATATAATTGAAAGCGATGATTAAATATTATAGCAAAAATTTAAATACGATAAATGCTCAATCACTTACACTAAAAAACCTACATTAAGAGCACTTGATCCCAAATTTTCTGGACACTTAAACAACGCTGATAACCAACCACCCCACGCTCCTACGATTCATGCAACCCTCGGCCACTCGCGCCGAATTTAAATGGATTTTTACTATTTCAGACGCGTGTCGGCTAGTAAAGAGGGACGGTAATAATTTTACATACGTAATTAACTACTAAGTACTTAGTTACCATACGTGTGCGCATTTATATGTGGGAAATAATGTTCAAACATTTTTTCTGGATATCGAACCTAAATCGAATAAAAAAAAATGATACAAATAATATGGCGTCTTTACACATGTTTAAGAGTCAAAAGGATGGTATAAAAGCATCATAGCCCATAACAAAAACAACGACGATGTAAGTTGAAAATGGTCAAGATGACCTGTAAATGCTAGAGAGAAAAGTTTATGCAAATCTAATGGAGTTAAAAAGTTTTAGTTATTTCACGTAAGTGGAAGAAAGTTATAAAGGCTTTTAATAAAAAAGACGCGTTTAAATGGAATGACACCATGAATAATAATTTGTTTAAAAAAATTGATATAATAATTAAAGATTTTCACTTTACTAACATCGAACAGCGGTAAAAATGACAATGTAAAGCCGATAAATGAAAAATCATGGGCTTTTGGTTAAAAAAAATTGATCGCCTAGAGATATTACAGATATAATAGAACACTTTTTTTATAGGCCTAGAAAAATCAGACCCATAAAAAATACTTGTAAATAAGTGTAAAATTTCCCGTACTTCAAACCCCTTTCTGATACGATTTTATTGTGTAAATGTTAGAGCGAATTAAGTTATTTAGATAATAATAGAAAAACATTTTAATATTTCCACCTAAACGTCACAGAATTAAATACTCGTAAAGCATGCATTTTTGCGGTTTTTTTAAAGCATTGAAATTAAAACAGGCGGCCAGTGGTTTTTTGTGAATACCGCAGAAGAGTCCCAACCAGGCGTTTAAAAATAAGAACCACACCAGTTACTAAACATATACATAAAATAAGATAAAATAAAAAAATCACCAAATGTACAATGTACTTATGAACTACATATGTAGTGTGCGAGCCTTGTGGACGAAAATTAAATGAATTACCTAAAGCTAATTTTCCAGTTCCTAGCCAAGATGGCTATGATAAGCATGAAGTATAAAGCACAAAAGAATTTAATCATATCATAACACAGGCCCCTCCCGAACCACTGTACTTCTGGTACTTGATTCGGAGAGAAGTGATTTGATGCTATCAAAACTTTGACTCTCAAGCGAAGATGATTAGAAGCTATCCAAACTTAGATTCCCCGGAGAGGGTGTCTCGTAAAGATGGCAACCATGAACTCGAATATAATACAGATCTAGAAGCAAGATAGAGAGCAGAACATTGTGGCATTATTGCCAAGTTTACATATTCAAATGAGTTTCAACTTGACATAATTGAATTATAAAAAATATAAAAGCAAAAAAATATTTAAAAAATGGCTCACTTTACGTTTTCTATAACTAAAATACTGATAACGAGAAATTCTCTTTTGTAACACCGTTTGAATCATATTTCTCACTTTGCTAGTAAGGGAGAAAACAATTTCTACGAGATCTATGTGGGTTGTTCCGAAGAACAAACAAATTAGCTTGAGGGGTTAAAATGGCATTATGCATGTTAGGCGACCAGACCAGGCACATCCCCACCGTCCACTTCACCATCTACGTCTTCTCCTCACTTTCTTCAGCCTCGCAATATATTCCAATTGGAGATGCCATAGTCCTAATGGCCCCAAACAGTTGAAACTCTTGTGCGGTTTCACATAAAAAAAACCTTTCAAACTTCAGCCTCTTTCTTATAAATGACACGTTGTGTAACATAAAAAGAGGTCACAACGAAGCTCTCAGGGACAGGATTTTAGCATTCATGATCTTGTAACATCCCTCAAGTGCCCAGCAAGTACCCGACAATTAATTTTTAACGTCGGAGTTAAGGGATCTCAGATGCGCTGCAGAGTGGTAACCGAAGTATGAAATGAAATGCCTTTTATTTCTTGCAAATAGGTAAGAGTTATAAAAGTAAGAAAAAGAATACTTAATGCTAATTTACGAAAAATGTTACATAAGTATCTTAAATTATTCATAAGCAAGAACCCCTCTCTCTGGCGAAGGTGAAGGCCTCCTCTAAAGAATCCCATTTATCTCTTGTTTTGTTCGATGTATAACCACCCACAAATGTCTTCTTTCTACCAAAGATGTACCACAACGAGCTCTTGTATATGGGCATAGGAAACTTCCAAGTGTGTACAGAGAGACGTGCCACGACGATCCCACGTGTAGGCGTGCAAAACGTCCCAGAGATCGCATCTTTTAAGTATGCATTGCATCTTCTAAAAGGCCGTATCATGTTCGCTCTCATGCTTAGTCGACCCCAGCCCAGGGCCGTCGCCAGTTATCGACAAGATATGTTTTGCATGCTAAATTCACCCCTAATTATCTTCCTTCTCACACGTCTCGCATGAAAATGAGAAAGACAGAAAATACCAGAATGTGGTATGTTTCCAATCAAAGAAAATACCCATTGATATTGGAGAACGTACTATATTTGTGAATCATACTATTATTGTAATTATAATAATTAATAACTAGCAGTTAAAAGCCCGCTGCGCGGGTTTTTGCTACCACGCCCGCGACAGTAGCTTTGCAACAAATTTCACATACGAAGATGGTTTTGCATAAGGCGCGGCTGATGAGATGTACTCTAAGTCGGTTTCTAAATTTCAATCGTTAAGATTTCAATTAATACGTTATTTTGCATAGCGTAGTTTGTGTCATTTCACTTTAAGGGCCCACTGTGGCGAAAGAGTTGGATTGTTAACGGTTGCTACAGGATGGCTTGAGATGCACACGCGATGGAATGTATTTAGGAAGCGGGTATGGGTACCGCCGCCCTGGAAACCATTTACTGGATAACCAACACCTCTCCCATAGGTCATCCCAAAGGGGGTTAGCAGGGGTGCCCGAGTTCATGGGGTGAGGTTTGTCTAGGTCTTGGGATGATTTTGCCCACCTACTGCGTAGCGGGCCGGATCGAGAGATTTAGGGAGACATTTTGACATCCCCAGCAGGACTCTCTCGGAACATCGCCTTGCACCGCAGTGGGGGAGATAGACATCCTGACCCCCAGATTTCTACCCACCCCTTTTTCCTTTCCAGAATTTCCACTCCTTCCTTTCCGAAAAAGACCTTCCACACAGCATCCCCAAAGATGATTCAGGCCTTGAGGGAAATTGTTTTCCTCAGGAGCGAGTGAGTGGTGCTTGTATCGCTTATAAGAGACATCGATCAGAGAAAAATATTAAAATTTGTGACGACCATATTTATATAGATGTAGAATTGAAAAGAAAATTCTTAGAAATATGTATTTTTACCAACCCAAGGCCAAATCTGTCCAATTCTAATTTCATGTTTTTCAAATAATAAACTAGGAAAAAAGCTCGTTTATTCGACGTCAAAAATATATATAAAAATGAATTGAGTAATCAGAAATTGTAATGTATAGAAATTTCTAGAAAAAATAAATATTACGTGAATAACATTTTATCCGGCATATAATCCAGTGCCTCTCAAATTAGGGGATGAAATGTGAACTATTTAATTAAGAAAGTACCTACATCATTAAAACAAATTATAAATAACTCAAAATTATAATGATAATAATTAATAATTTATTCACTAGCGCAGACCGTGAAAAATCAAGGGACATTATAATAATGAAAATGTCGATTAGGGGTCGTCCATTAATCACGTGAGGCTCGAAAAGGGGGGGGGGGGGTTTCGGAAAAAATCAAGAAATATCACAAGGGACGGGGGGGGGAGTAAAATAAGATATCACGTGTATTTATTTTTCGTGATAATATTCTGAAAATTTCAAAATACTTTGTACTAAAAAATGTGATTTTGAGGGGGGGGCAGTGGCGTAGCGTGGGTTTCGGCCACCCGGGGCGGAGGAATATTTTGCCCCCCCCCCCCCCCCTCCCCCCCACCCCTCTAACTTCTACAGGTACTTTTTCCGCAGACTTTCAAGCGCTGACCGGAGGGGAGGGGGGGGGGGGGTAGATATCTTATTTTTTTATGCCGATTTTTATAATCTCATGTGCCGAGTACTCTTCCAATAAAACCATGCTAATAAATTCTACTACAAATTTATGTATAAATGCTCTCAGAAATCGAGAATGGTATGCCTGTAATAGAATTTCGCATCTTCATCACGCATACGTATGGAGTGCAAATCAAATGCAAAACTTCACTAGGTACACGATGAATCGGCAACTTATTGTTATATTGATAGCACAAAACTGGTTTAAATTAAACTAAATATGCGGTGTATCAAAACTACACTCAGAACATAAAAATGGTTTTTCTTTGATTCTAGCGGCAATTACATTCTGAACACAAAACTGGTTTTAATTAAATCTGTATGTGGTGAATTAAAACTACACTCAGAACATGAAAATGGTTTTTCTTTGATTCTAGCGGCAATAACATTCTGAACACAAAACTGGTTTTAATTAAATCTGTATGCGGCAAATTAAAAGTACACTCAGAACATGAAAATGGCAACACGTACAGAGTCTGCAACTAGAATTTTATAACTGAACTTCGAATAAGATATTGTTTTCTTTTGAATTGTGTCAGCAGATAAATCGTCAAATGGAAGTTTACATTCTGAAAACTGGTTTAACCCTTCGAATAATAAGAAAAAATATCTATTAACTTTTTCCTGGCAATGTTTGCTCTCAAAATTTCCGATTCTTGTCATGCATTTTAAATATTCCTTTTTATTGTTTTTTTTTATCCTTTTGCAAAAAAACAAAATTGTTCTAAAATCTAGATAAAGTAATTTTTGACGTGCATATTAGAACATTATTGACTCTAAATATTAAAATTTTGACATTGGAAATTTGAAATGACTCAAAAACACACGCCTGCGAATATTCGAATTAAAGTACCTAAAATAGAATAAACTGAAAATTGTAAATTCAGATTCCCTTTCTTAAAAAAATGTAATAAAACTGTTTCTTAACTTTTTATTGCAATCACAAATTTATTTTTAAAATAAATGTTTGGGACATAATTTCACAATTTTATTTTAAAATTAAATGTATGGGACAATTTTCGTCACCTGTGATTAGACGGGTTAAATTAAATTTGAATTTGGCGAATTAAAACCACACTCAGAATATGAAAATGGCTTCTCTTTGATTCTGGCAGCACATACATAGTCTGCAACTAGAATTTTATAACTGCGCTTCGAATAAAATAATGGTCTCTTTCGAAATGTATCAGCAGATGAATACACAAATGAAATTCATTCGTTAATACATTCTGAACACAATTCTGGTTTAAATTAAAAGTGAATCTGTTTGCGAGTTATGAGCTTTAATTAGTATTACTCTCATAATTTGCGTACGGTTTTCCTACGAATTGCGAAATTTGCATCTCAAAAAAATATAATTAATGATATTATTAATAAATAATAAAAAAAGAGTTGGATTCGTAAACGAAAGTATCGTAGAACATTTTCAAATAATGATTTGAAGTGGTTTTAATTTTTCGAAGATAATATTATTATTTATTGTGAAAATTTGCCGCCCCCCCCCCCCCCACGCTACGCCACTGGGGGGGGGGGGGTTAGTCTAAAACCTCACCACATATCACCTGGGGGGGGGGTTAAAAAGTTGCAAAAAAAACATCACGTGATTAATGGACGACCCCTTAAAATAATTTTCTGTAAACAAATTATATTGGATTACTTCATATCCTGTCAGATATTACCCTTGCCATAGTCAGGTGAGTTAGCACTTTTATCACTTTTAGATATGAGCACCGCATTTAACACCATTGACCACGACTTTCTCATTAAGAGACTAGAGGTAACATTCGGTTTACATTCTGGCGTAAAAAAATGGCTACAATCCTATCTAACCAATCGCTCACAAGCAGTGAAGGTAGGAAATAAACAGTCTAACTTCACAAAACTCTCTTCAGGGGTACCTCAGGGATCCGTTTTGGGTCCACTTCTCTTCATTCTATCCACTAATGATGTCGCAACGATTATTAAGTCATTTGGTCTCCTATCTCACTGTTATGCCGACGATCAGCAAGTCTACTTTTACTGGACACCAAATGAGATCACCGGCCTTAAAATTCGCATAGCTGAGTGTCTAGAAGCAATCAGTCTCTGGATGTCCTCAAACAAACTGAAGCTAAACCCTTCAAAGACCGAGTTTCTGTGGGCAGCCACAAATAGACGCCAACATTTAATAGATAACTCACCAATTTCTATTTCCGGCAACGACGTAATTGCGAAAACAACTGTCAAACTTCTGGGAGTTTATCTGGATTCAGACCTTTCATTGAAAAGCCAGGTGAATAGGACCGTTAGCACGGGGTTCTTCTACCTTAGACAACTTAAGTCAGTTCGTAGGAACCTTTCTACAAAAGCAACTAAGCTTCTTGTGAACTCGTATATAGTATCACGTCATGATTACTGCAATGGCATCTATGCAAGTCTTCCTAAATGTCAAACTGACAAACTACAATCAGTTTTCAACGCCGCAGCACGACTTATCACTGGAGTACCCAAATTTTCGCACATTTCAGAACACCTCCGAAATCTTCACTGGCTGAAGTGTCCTGAAAGGATCCAATACAAGTTATGCTGGATGGTGTTTAAATCTATCAATGAAATGGCTCCTCCCTATATCTCTGAATTATGCATTCCGGAAAATATTGGTCTAAGGCAGTCAACTCTTAGATCAGCGACATCTTCTGCAATTGGAAGGTTGAAAGAACCTAAGCGAAATCCAAACACTAAGTTTGGTGATCGTGCATTCGCAGTATCCGGCCCCGAAGCTTGGAATAAACTCCCTATGGAATTGAGATGCATAACCAACTCAGCGGAATTTAGATCCAAACTGAAAACTCACTTTTTCCGATACTCCTTTCCATAAATTCATCATTCTATTTAAACTTTGCAATTTTTAACAGTTTTTTTTCCTCTTTTCTCTTTGTTTATAGTTAACTCAATCTGTTTAATGTAATCTGTTAATTGTGATACCTCAATCTGTTTACTGGTGAGCGATGAATCACCTTAATGCAGTAAAGATCGACTATTAAATTTATTAATTTATTTAAAATATCTATACCTTCCCGTAAATCCAGTTAACCTTCATTATACTTTTTGCACCCGTATTCTCGAATTGTAATATTATGTAAAAACTTCCTACTTCTTCTGGCGCTAATGTTAATTGTAAATATGTGTGTTAATAAGTCACCAGTTTTAAGTTAGATTCTATTATGTCTTAGTCATAAGTCACTAGCTATAAGTCTTAGATGTAAGTCACTAGTTATAATTGTAAATCTTAGTTGTAAGCCAGTAATATAAGTAGCTATAAGTCTTAGATGTAAGTCACTAGTTGTAATTGTTAATCTTAGTTTTAAGCCAGTAATATTAATTCTTTTATATATTATTTGTACAGCGTCCTTGAGGTGATTTTCCACGAAAATGGCGCTATATAAATTAGCCAATTATTATTATTATTATTTATAGGTATGTACCTATTTTACCAATTGTTTGAATTGTTCTTCACATGATTAGTTAAAATTTTGAAAATGATAACTAAATTCAAAGCAAATTTGAGTTCATTGAACGTGAAAAATTTTACGCACGAATAACTAACGCACATCGCACACAACTGAAATTAGTATGTTTGATTGTTGTGAATTAGGCATTACTTAACTTCCTTCGTATTTACTGTAATTTTGTGTCAGGTCATCATAAGTATTATTATCTTTGTTCATCGAAAAATATATTATTATGACGATTTTTGGGTTTGCAATTTTCATCCCCTACTCTGTAGATTAACAGTGCTGACTTTCAAGCGCATAATTATAGAAACTACGCAAAAAAATTACACGCATACTGAACAGGTTGTACTTCGGGAAAACACCATCCCTATGGTAGTCATATTTTCTACCAGCATCTTTCTAGTATCTTCTGTATTTTCCGTTTTCATGCAAGACGTGCGATCTTCAATGACGTACGTACAGCCTCTCTCAAGTAACAACATATTTACACGACACGCAAAAATGTTAAATAACGTTAGAGGGTTCAATTCTTTAGAAAATATGTACGCTCTTGTTCTAAATTTGGCAAGTAAAGTAAAGTTTTTCGTTATTATTAGAAGAAAAAACGCTAATCAGAGTATGCAGTTCACACACGGTAAAAGTGAATCCTTCAGAAAGCTAAAATAGACAAAAGTGGGGAGGTTATGAAGCATTACACAAAGATGAGACCGATAGGCTACGAAGCACCGCACAAAGAGAAGTCTAACTCATTCTCTCGCAGGCTAATTCCTATAGATGTATAAGTGTTTATCTCTTTTTAGTGTCACTCGTTTTCGTTTCATCGAGTTTCAAATCACCACGGTGCTAAAGAAGTTTTCATTTCAAAAAGTTAATAATATAGCCGGCAATGATTTTTTCTTCAGATTCGGGTGCGTAATATGAAATACTTCGAAGGGCGCCCATCCCGAACACTTCAGAGGAATTTATTCAGCATTTTTGACAGAAACTTACATCACGCGTCAGAATTGAGCTCGGAACAAAATATTCCTAGTCAGTTCTAATTAGGAGTGGTGTCAGTCAGGGAGCTTTGATAGATCTCGTTTCTTCTCGTTGGTATTCGTGCGAGAGGAAAGATGCTGGGGAAGACTCATCAAAACATAGCGTGTGAATAGGAATCTGAAGGGATTAAGGCGGATAATTTTAATGTAAGTTCCTACTCAGAAACTATTATGATCGTAATAATGAGATGCGATGTTAAGATGGAGCGGATGTAAGTATTTATAATGAGCTTGCAGGTGTACAGCGGTCTTGCCTTGCTCCTAACATGTTGTGTTCAGCGCGTGTGATGCATTTTTATTATGCTTTATAATCTGATAATAATTTAACAATGGGAGAGAATTCAAAACTTTAAGGATGTTATTAATGTTAAATTAAAGAGCTAAATAAAGTACGTAGGTTTTCTAGTCGGCAAGGTAGGTGGTAGTCAATATTATATTTCGGAAAAGTTGTGTTCAAAAGATATACGAAAACACTGTAAAATTATTAATGAGAGGTGAAGAGGAATATAAGATAGCAGCATTCGAATCAGGGGTAAATGACTCAATATTAGATACAAATTTAATGTATTGGCAGTAAGGTTAAAAAAGCAGAAAAACTACTATTTTTAGCAATGACTAAATAAAATACTCTAAGAGAGGACTTTGTGTACAAATAAAAAAGTCTGTCCAAACGATTATACAAAAATAGCGGCCAAGATGGAGCCAATATTTATTACTTATCGTATAAACTAAATAATAACCAAATAAATAAAACAATATGAATTGTTAGAACCACTATATTTTATTAGCGCCGACCGGTTTCGGAACGACCATTCCTTCCTCAGGGCAAACATGTACTAACTTGATAATTACAAAACAATGGGTGGATACAATATATTATCACTAAATGTTGTGGTACGGGTGGAGGCGTGGCTAGGGATTAATGAAGAGTGGGTGGGAGAACACATCATATTGTTTCATTTATTTAAAATGAATAACCACAAAGTTATAGCTACATTCAAAAGTATAAATGATAACCATTGAAACCGCCGCCATTTTTGTATAACCGTTTGGACAGAATGTTCGGTGTGCCGAGTCTTTCTCTTAGGTATTTATTTAATCAATGATTTTTAGGCGAAGTTAAATCTCAAAGCACGAGATTTTTTAAATTTAATTTTGAATAATTCCTTTTTCAGGTTCTGTGGATTTGATCAATCACATTGCATAAACAAACTAAAATTTAAAAATTAATGGTCAATATTTCTAGTGGGTAATATTAATATTGTAAATAAACACATGACATTTGTGGAAGGAAATAACTAAAAATACCCCTTATCAAATATAAACTGAGGGCTTGTGTAATACATTACATTAGAAGTTAATTACAGTCTGTGATCCTACGAACAATAGAAATTAGTAAGTTACGTATCAATCGTAATGAATTCCGTGAATATCCATATCAAAGTGATCTCCTAATAAGTTACGCAATGGTTCGAGATCAACTAACAATCCACATCAATCAATTAGGCGACGAGTTTCATGTAAGATTATGTATCCGGATCGTGTATTATAATATACGATTTGGTTGACATGAACATTGACATTTGTATAGGGTTCTAACTTCACTTAACCTTGTTCTGAGATATGAGGTGTCAAAGTTTGCAAAGACGATTTCTCATTATCTATTTACCAATTTCCGATTTTGAGGTTGAATCTTGTGTAAAGTATTTTTGTTGAACATATTTTAAAGGAAAATATTTAAATAGGACGTATACTTGCCCTTTTGGAACATATCTAAACATGCAAATAGAACTCTGTGCAACCAGCTAGGGCATAATAATTCATTGCACAAGGTTCTAATTACATTTCCCTAATGCAATTCCAAGCTAGGGCCACGCCCTATTTAAATATTTTCTATTAATATATGATAAACTAAATTGTTAAATAGATTACGAAAATTCACCTTTGGAAACTTAGAAAATGGTAAGGCGTAGTTAGAACCCTATCCAAATGAAGTGACGAACCATAATGCGCCTCGTATTTTAGATCAACTGTCAGATACATACAAAATAGAGAGTGTAAGTGATGTTAGAACCTTGTAAAATGAATTATTACATAAGTATATCTACGAAAATACAACACCGATGGTTCTGAAAATTATTTTGGGTACAGAAATGAGCAAAAAAATACTTAGGCATTCAAAGGTCATTTTTGAAAAAAATGTCAGTTAGAACCCTATCCAAATGAAGTGACGATTGGCAGATCCTAAAAACGTATGTATCTCCTAATTAGTAGGATTACAGGTATATTTAACAAGGGTTGGAGTGTGTAAACTGTGCTTCACGATGCAGCAATGGCAAATTACTTCCAATGGATCTCTGGCTCGGGCCTGTTTTGTCAAAAGGTCAAAATATTTCTACTTTGCAATAAAATCTAAATAAATGGAATATTTCTGAACGCATCCGAAAACCAAAAAACTGTTTTTGAAGGTGATGAAATACGCTTTAAAATTTTGTAATTCGAAGTAAACATGTAATTTTTTAAATATATAAATTTTGAATGAAAACATTAAAAAGTTTAATAAATGGCTCACCATTTTTTTTACTAAAATTACTAATAACGAAAAAATATCGACACACACATATTTTATTGGGCAAATGTATTATAAACGTTATCGTAAACTAACTTTCTTGTCATTTCATGTAAAAATAATTCATGAAAAATTCTCAAAGTTACATTTTTTTTCCATTTCAATTAGTTACAGAGAATTTAAACGTAAAAATAAAGAGGGAGAGGGAACATCATCTTTGGTATGGGACGAGGAGGAAGTATGTAGGAGAGAGGGGGTAAAAGTAGGTGTGGGGAAGGAAAGTATGTTTGAAATGGGGCTATTAGACAAAGCTAATTGTTTATTTAATAAATTGTTTTTTTTTTTTATTATTTAAAAGCTTCTACTTCTAGAACACGTAATCCTATTCCATTTCTATGTAGCACATATATTCTGGAAGATTTATTAAAAGAGTGTAATTTATTTAATGTTTTTATTCACCCCTCCCCCCCCCCCTTGAACCGAAACCGGTTGGTTAATATATTAGGAATATAAAATATTATATTATAATAAAGTGGTATTAAAACATAGTTTTGTTATCGTAATAATAATAATAATAGCTATATATATATATATATATATATATATATATATATTCAAATTTGTGGGTAAACATTATTATTATATTGTTGTTATTTTTTCATTGTATAATATTTTCTTTATTGCTTTAGTTTTGTTAAAAATAACTGTTATACTTAACTTTAGAATGTAAAGGCCTATTAGGGCGTGTAATAAATACATTAAAAAATGTAATTATTTATAACCACGAAATGTGTGCTATATGTGAAAATTTAATTCTATATTTTTTTATACTTTTGTTGCCACTGAAAAAGTTCAACCAAACCGAAATATTATTATTCCAAATTCGATAAAAACCATATCTAATTTTAAAAAGTTGAGTTTTGAACCCCTGACTTACGTGGTCCCTGAAAAACTTCGCAAAGAAAAAATATCAGAGATATTTTTGTTTCATGGAATTAGTTAGGTGAGAAACGTATTTCTTGTAGCATTGCTGATTAAATAATATAATAATTTGATAAAAGTTTGTTAGCCCCTTTCCCAACGTGTTGGTCGGGCAGGTAACAAGTACAGGTAGTTGTAGGTACAGGTACACACGTCAAGAATTGATTACCAGCGACTAATTGAATTACTCATTAGTTTCCAGAGTTGTCGCCAGATTAAGCGATCCGTAAATGGTGTTATTAATTGGTAACCCCATTAACATAACGATCTAAAAATCCAATTTTTTTATTAATCAAGAATGATTTGTGATTATAGGTTGATTTCAATAATAAACTATGAAATCTTTTATTAGAGCATATTCTAATTATTCGCCAAGTAACTAAATATCGTTTAAGAAACACCCGTACTAAGAAATTTAATATACCCACGAGTACATGTCGTAGATATTTTCACTTACGTTCAATATCCGCAACACCCATCAAAGTGGATTGTCAGTGAAAAGGCTTACCTGAAACAAGAGAAAATAAGACGAATAATTAGGACAAAGCACAAGTGGAATAAAAAAATGGCTGTATTATTACCTACACAAGATAAATTTTACAAGCTTAAATTCGGTTCCGTGCGTCTTCATCCCGCAACAAAACATCCCCCGAAAAAATATCCTGACAGACGGACAAAACGACTCCCAACAAAATATCTAATAAAACCTAACCTAAGCTAACCTAATTTAACAAAACCTAACCTAACAAAATACAGACATCCTGTAAAGACAATAAATTATTGGATATGATTTTAAATTTCAAGGCCAAAAGTATTTTCGTTAGTTGTTTTTGGAATGTTACGCCGTGTTGCGCTACCTCCGCGTTGCGCTCGTGTTGCGCTACCTCTGTAACACTATCCGAAAGGTTGGCTAAAGAAGGAGGTAGCACAACACGGCTTAACACCCCAAAAACAACTAACGACAATAAATTATTGTTCAAAAATAGTTACCTGTAAGGAAGAATTCAGAGATACATTTTGTACTTGGGATATTTTGTAGGGGATATTTTGTCGGGGGATGAAAACGCGCATTACCCAATTCAACTGGAGGCTATTTTTACATCAGCATCACACAAAAAGACAAGAGGAAAATAATTTCCCTCAGGGCCCATGTCACCTTAGGGGATGATGTGTGGAGGGTTTTAGAGAAAGGGAAGGAGATCAAGTTCTGGGAAGGAAAAAGGTGCGAGGGGTAGGTAGGATTCTGGGAGTCAGTCTGCAGGAGCGACGGACGTATGAATCTATCCCTACCGGGACAGGAAGATCCGGACAAACCTCACCCCATGAACTCAGGTACCCCTGTTAAGTAACTAAACGTAGCTAACCGCTTGGAGTGGCCTAGTGACCTTAGCTATTATGTACCCATAATATTAACGTTGTTTCAACATGTTCTCCTTAAAAGATACTACCGATAAGGGGCCATCCATAAATTGCGTCACACGAATTTCTCGGTCCCTGTCACACATCGTCACATTTGTGAGACCCCCTCCCCCCCAGCGTGACGTCACATATTTTGCAATTCAACATAAAAATAATATTTTAAAGGTTTTTCGACAACGTTTAATATTATCACGGTTACATTTGCCACAACCGAAGCGTAACGGGATACCACGACGGAGGGGGCGTAATTTTTTATTTATTTAAGTTTTTATTCCAGCATGACTGGGAGGGCAGTCTGCCATATTACATAAACAACTATAAACTATAAAAGAAAAAAAAATGTTTACATATTAGGTAGGTACCTCATTAAAATATAAAATGAAAATAAAATTCTTCACATAAATAACAAAAAAGGCATAATATTAAAATAAATAATAAGTAAAAATAAAAAGATATTTTGGGTTGGGATACCACGATTGGGTTACATTTGCCACAACGAAGGGGGCGTGATGGGATACGGAAAATATTTTTGTGACAGTCGCATGTGTCGCAGTCGCATGTGCCGTGTGCATGTTACGTCATAAAGCTCATTACCCCTTCCCCATACCCCTTGGCGGTTCCATGCCAACTCAGAATGAAACCAGCTCAGAACCACCTCAGAAAGGGCATTAAAAGCTATGAAAAAAAAAAATTAAAGTAGCCGATAACCCTAACCAAACTTAACATATTTAACCAATTTTTTAATACTTTTTTTATCATCACTCTTAATTGGATGGCCCCTAAAGGTTTTATTCCTACAAGTATATTTATAAGTATACAACAACCTTCCACATGATATTAAACAAATACAAGATACACTCAGATTTAAGTCATCACTAAAAACATTCCTTCTGAACAGGTCTCATTACACATTTGACGACCTCCGTAGTCCAGTGGGTAAGACTCTTGACTCACAATCCGGAGGTCGCGGGTTCGAACTCGGCATGCGCAAATAAATTTTATTTGATTAATTTGTGTTATTTCACAATTTATTCATTTAAAATAATATATATTATATTTGCGGCACGTTCCAGAATGGAAGATACTATCAGTATCGCCCTGGTGTAAGACCACCGTTCAGAATTGAAACGTTGCTTGAAAATGGCTTTAGCCGTGTTTAGTGACCAGATCTGAATAGCCAGGTACTTCCCAACCTTCCTCTTCCCCACCTCCTTCCCCTCCCCACTACCTTAAGCCTCACAACATACCCCAATTGGGGTACCATAGTCTCACTGGCTCCAGACGGGAGCAGTTGAGATTCTTGTGCGGTATTCATTGTAAAAAAAAAAAAAAACATTAAGTGAATACCTCACATAGGTACAACTGTTTTTATATTTATATAATAAATTAAAACAAATTCACTTTGTATTAATTACACCACTTTTATATTTATATTTCATTTGTGTTCATATCTGTATGACATGTTAGGTTAACTGGAAGAAATATGATATAGGTACCTATAAGTTATACCTTTTGTACTAAATGTAAATTTTATACAATAAATGATTTTGATTTATGTATTCCGATTTATTATTGCTTCTTCAATATTCGACAATTATTTATTAAGATTTATTATTACTGTAAAAAGAAAAATTAATATAAATAAAAAGAGTTTTGTGACCACCTAATGAAGCGCAGACTGTAATCAGTATCGAAATATTTCAGAATCGAAACGTTGCTTGAAATAACTTTAGCCGTGCTTTGTGACCAGATCTGAATAGTAAACCTTCCTCTTCTCATCTCCTTCGCTTCCCCTACACCATTCAGCTTCAAAACATACACCATTCAGTTTCACAACATATCCCGATCACAAATCCATTAGCAGTTTGGAGAAGGGTATTCGCATGAAAAAAACACTTGCACACATCATAAAAACTGACATAATAAAAAAAAAGATTTGAAATATGTGCAGTGTTTTTTTTTTAATTCACAACCACATATTTGGTGATTAAATTTAATAATTACGAAGAATTTTTTTGTGATGGATTTGATTTATTTTGGACAACTCGATAAACAGCCAGTGGTTTGGTGAAGTTTAATGACCCGAATTTACGTTGCTCATCCAAAGGTTGACATTGTATTGTTTATTCAATATGTAAAGTGAAGAATTAAGCCGCATTCAGAGTAGTGGTGCATTTTCCTTTCAATCTGAAGAGGGCCTCATTTTAAAATCAGTTCCGATCTTGATGGTATCAAATATTTGATTATCCTACTTGAACCCTCCTGGGGTGAAGATGGTTGGAATGGTGGATGCATGATTAATTAATCCATTCCTAACATACCAATAATTGCCTGTAGACATATTACAATCCAATTCTTATATAGACGAAATTTAAAAAAAATGCTGAATCTGTAATACAGGTATGGGAACGTACGCATACTACGTGACCCACTTTTGCAATTTTTAACCCCCCCCCCCCCCCCCCTCCCCCTACAGTTTTCACGTAGTAAATCATAAATATGGGTTTGAATCATTTCTTGCGAAGAAAAAGTTAAAAAAAAAAATAATTTGGCTTATATTTGTCTTTATTAATACGGCGTATTGTCTTTATTATTCTTGGGTCCTGCATCACCCGCCAACATCGGCTGAGTTCGCCGGCCGGTCTAGCGTGATTGTTTTGTGAGTTTTATGAATACCTCACAAGAGTCCCAGCTGTTTCCGTCTGAAGCCAGTGAGACTATGGTATCTCCAATTGGGGTATATTGCGGGGTTGAAGGTAGTGGGGATGGGAAGGAGATGGGGAAGAGAAAGGTGAGGAAGTACCTGAGTTCATTCCCTTTTAGTGTAAATGATGATTATTGACAAATTTTTGTTCAAAGTTTTGTTAATTTTTATTTGATTTATAGCGGTAATAAAGAAAATAATATTTACTATTTTTTTCACGAAGGTACTGCAATTATTGCTTTTTAATTTCATTTAACACGTGTTAACTATCGGTATAAGTGTAAAAAATAAGACAAATTTCAGTAAACAATAGATTTTTAACATTTCGTTTCGGCCGAAATTGAGACAGATACCGAAGATTCGGTTTCGGTTTCGGTAGAAAGTCCTGTTTGGGTCGGACACTAATATTTGTTTAATAAATTCGACGAAGTACCTACTAACAATAATTACAAAGCTTTTTTCCTATTTTATTACTAACCAATATTTCCACACGTCGTGCATTCATTGTTCGGCTTTCTTCCGAGTGTGAGAATTCGATGACTAAGAGCATTTATGGGAACTTCAACACCCACGAATACTTTGGCTTTGTAAGCCGAGGTGTGGGGTCCGGTAGAGTCTAATGATTGCCTTTATGTTCCCATGTTGAAGGCTCCAACATAAAAAAAAAAACATTTAGGAAAAGACATAATACCATTCCAAAAACACACACAGGAACAACTGGAGACACAAAGAGCGATTATTTTCACATGCGAAATACAGGGATAAGGTTTTGAATAAATTATGTAGATAACTAGTCGGTTTTTCAACCTTAATCATTCTCTGAATGAATCTGAATTAATTTATAAGAAATACAAACACATTATGATGGTTTCAGAGTGTTTTCGCATTTGATAAATGAAGGTAAAATAAATAAGGGAAACAGCTGAAATAAATATGCAGAGGAACCAGGAAACTCGTTGTAAATATACCCATTGTTGGCAAATCTCAAAAATATATAGCAATAATATAAGTATCTACTAAATAGCACAATGGGCTTACAACCTGGAGTGCTTTCGAGAACTTATCACATAATATCAAATATCCAAATAGTAAGAATATCTCATCGATAGAAGTAATAAAACACTATCTTTTTCAAAGTTAAAAACTTGTTAAACTGCTTTAACTGGGAACCATTTATTGGATAACCACGTCACCCCAAGTGTTTCGCTACGTTTGGTGACTTAGCAGGGGTGCCCGGGTTCATGGTGTAAGATTTCTCCGGGTCTTGACGGCGGATACGTCTGCCCACCAACTGCGTGGCAGGCCGGATCCGGAGAGACTGCTTGTTGGAGATCTATTGATCCCTCCAGCAGGACTCTCTCAGAACATCGCCAAGAGTCGCAGTGGGAGGGTTGGATTCATAAGAGCGTTTAACCAGCCAGCGACCGAAAATCCACAACTTTCTTACGATCATGCAGGGCGGTTACAATGAGAAAGATTAATTATTCACCGTACCAGCTTCTTAAAATTATAACTCAATATCGGATTTTATTTCATTCCAAATTTGCTTTAATTTATACCTACATCCCTAAAGGATACTTTTTGTAATTATTTTTTTATTATAAGTTTTTATCATTTTTCAATCATGTCTAAGTTAAATAAGAATGTTAAATAAATTTGAAATATATTAGTTTGTAAGTTCGCAAATAAATACACAAACGGACCAATTTTCGTCAAGAAACACATGTACGTATATATTTTTCAACTAACTTTTTCCCACGGCTTCGCTCGCATGGTATTAGGAGATTTCCATTCAGCCTCCTCCACCTTCCCTCTCCCCACTCCACTCCCCCCCATCAACCCCCTCCCCCTCCAATCACCCCTTCCCCCACTCCTCCCCCCCAACCTTCCCTCTCCAGACACCACTCATCCATCAATCCCCTTCTCCCTCCCCATCCTCCACCCATCCCTCCCCCACTCCACATCCCCCCACCTTCCTTCACCCCCCCCCCCTTCCTTCCTTTCCCCCTCTTCCACCCCACTCCACCTCCTCCACCTTCCCTCTCTCCACTCCTCCCATCAACTCCCTCCCCCTCTCCCTCCACCCACCACTCCCCTCACCCCCTACCCCTCCACATTCCCTTTCCCCACACCACTCCCCTCATCAACCTCCTTCCCTCTCCCTCCCCTAACCCCCTCCCCACACCCCTTCCCCTTCCCCCCTCCACCAACACCCTCACAACACACCCCACCTAACTCTCGCATTCCACACATTCATTCCCGATACATTCAGTTTTCAAACTGCTCGCATGCCACCTATTATAATTTCGGTAAATTAATATAATTTCTTATACAAATTTCATAATGCCAGAACTCAACGGTAGTTTTATACAAAAAAAAAAAACGAACAAAATAAGCATAATCCAATTTAGTTCAGTCGTTCGGGTTTATGCACATACTTACATTTCGGTGATTCATTTTTAGAGATAGTTATTAAGTACGAATTTTTATTCTTCTTTTTATATTCTACCAAAATATCCAGAACGGCAGTTTTATACTTTAAAAAAATCGATAGCTGTCTATCCAATTAAAACAATAATTATTGTGTGATAGAAAATGTCAAAATTTGAGAATGACATTTTGTAAAACAAAGATTCTTAAATAAAAATTCTATTTTAGAAAATATTTAAATTAGCGAATTTATTTGAAGTACCTACTTCCCTAATAATTTGAATCATTAAAGAACTATAGATATCTTACTAATCGTGCCACCAATTGCAATTTTTTCAAACAAATTTCGCAATGCCAGAGCTCTGAGCTATAGCCTATATATTTATATTATTGTAAAATTTCATTAAAATCCATACAGTAAAGTAGGGATTAACATTTTATACTTATTTGAATTTTAACATCAAAGGGATGTCCATGGTAACCTAATTTTAAAAAAAACATCGTTTCCAAGGCGACAATTGGCGTTTGCAATAAACCGATTTTGTTAGCGACAGTAAACGCATGATAAATAATTTCATAACGCCAGAGCTTACCAATATATATAAACATCTGCTCCAATCTTACAAAATCGGCTAAACAAAATTACTACAGATCTAAAATAGATCAATCCAATAATAATCCAAAACTTATCTGGCAAATAATTAAAGAAATCACCTACATAGATCAAAACAAAACAAACCCATTTGAAGAAATCAACACAGATAACGGTACATTCTCGCTCAACAAAAACGTACATAAACTAATTAACTACACTAACAACTTTTTTGCAAATGTAGACTCGAATTTAGCCAACAAAATAACCAAACCTCAACACTTTAACCCGAACATAAACAAACACCCAAATCCACAAAGGATTAAATTTGCTCTAAAACAAATCACTAAACAAGAACTAACTCTAATGTTATCTAAATTCAAACCAACATCTTCATCTGGTAGTGATGAAATCACAATGAAAACAATAAAATTCTTACAAGATGAAATTACCGAACCGATACTCTTTCTAATAAACAAATCTATCACGGAAAGCAGATTTTCATCTCAACTCAAAATAGGGACTATTACACCAATTTTTAAATCAGGAAATCGTAAAGATATCAATAACTACAGACCAATCACAATTCTAAACACATTATCTAAAATCTTAGAAATAACAGTTAAAACTCAACTCGTCGACTACCTAGAATCAAACAAACTATTATCACCAAAACAATTTGGTTTCAGAAAAAATCTAGGAACATCCAACGCCATAGCCTTCCTTAGTAATTGAATATATTCAAAATTCTCTAGACTCACATAAAAAATGCATTGGCATATTTCTCGACCTTTCTAAAGCCTTCGACACAATAAATCACTCACATCTTTTTGAAAAACTAGAGAACATAGGGATTACCGATAATGAACTGATATTTTTTTAAAGTTACATAGGAAATAGAAAGCAAACTGTGAAACTTAATAACATAATCAGTGAGTGTATTGATGTCAAATTCGGGGTGCCCCAAGGAAGTATTCTGGGTCCGATTCTGTTCCTTATTTACAATAATGACCTATGCCACATAGAATGTGAAGGAGAAATCATCAGTTTTGCGGATGATACTGTTCTCCTAATAAATGGGAATAATTGGACAGAAACATTTAAGAAAGCAGAAGACACACTTAATAGGATTAAAAAATGGCTAGACTACTATTCACTTACACTTAATGCTAATAAAACTAAATTCATCACTTTTAAAATAAAAAATAAATAAAAACTCTGAAGTAAACCTGAACTTGAAAATCCATAGCCCGCATCACTTAAATGAGAATTGTGATTTTCCCTCATTAGAAAACGTTGACCATATAACGTATCTTGGTCTAAAAATTGACCAAAACTTAAAATGGACCGAAAACATTACGTATTTAAATAATAAAATTAAAAAACTAAGTTATTTTTTCAAAACTATCAGGATTGTCCTCATTAAAAAAGACTTAATCAAGATTTACATGGCTCTCTGCCAATCACTGTTAGAATACGGTATTATCGGAAGGGGCAGTGCAAATAAAAACCAATTAAAACTCAAAAATCCATAATGAAAATTATACTGAAAGTTCCTGTAAGAACTAGCACTGACGAAATCTTCAACAATCTTAACATCATGTCAATTAAACAACTATATTCTAAAACCATACTCATTTACATTCATAAGTACAAAACCCAAGAAATAACAACTAATACGTACATTAGAAACACTAGATCTCATGGTCAAAAACTTATCCAACAAGTAACTACTAACACAACATTTGGGCAAAAAAGCTTCTTATATTATGGCATTAAACTCTACAATAAAATACCACTCTCACTCAAAAATCTCAACATTATAACATTTAAATTTCAAATAAAAAGCTGGATACTAAATATAGGGAGATCAGAAATAGAAAATATACTGATATCAAATACCTACAGACTAAAACCAAATCTAGTAATATGAATTATAAAAAAACCACTATCTTATTTTCTTTATAATTATTTTTAAAAAAATACTACATGATATATGTTATGTCTAATTCATATCAATTTCTTATAATTAAATTATAATTTATAACAAAGTTAACCATGAAATTCTTCTCAACAAACTTAGTAAAATGGGAATAGAGGGTAAACTATTGGAATGGTTAAAGAGTTACTTAACCAATAGAATTCTCCAAGTAAAATATAACTCTTACCTATCACACAAATTCATGGCTACTAGCGGTGTACCTCAAGGGTCACATTTAGGCCCAATACTGTTCCTACTTTTTATAAATGATATCATCACTGTTTTTGATAATAATGTTGAAGTGTTGCTTTTCGCCGACGACTTAAAACTATTTAAACTTATAAAAACAATAAATGACTGTATTCACATTCAATTAAATTTAAATAAACTACAAGACTGGTGTAAAACTAATAAACTTTATCTGAATATAAGTAAATGCCAGATAATAAGGTTTTTCAGAACAAATCAACCCCTTAACTATCAATATAAAATTAATAATGTTTCCCTCACCTCTGTCAATGAGATTAATGATCTTGGTATTATTTTCGATTCCAAATTTAACTTTCTTCCACATATAACTACAGTAACCAATAAAGGATTAAAAATGCTAGGTTTCATTCTTCGAAATGGCAGAGACTTTCATAATATTTCAACATTAAAAATCCTATATTCCTCTCTAGTTCGAAGTCAAGTCGAATATAATTCTTCTATTTGGTCCCCTCACTTCAAAATCCACTCCGATTCCATAGAAAAAATTCAGCATAAATTCTTAAGATTCATTAACTATAAACTTGGTCTACCAATAGAATCAATAAATTACAATCACTTAATGAAAGAATTAAACTTACTCAAACTTTCAGATAGAAGACTTATTTCCGACTTGACTTTTATTTTTAAAATTGTTAATGGTATTATAGACAGTCCTGATTTATTAAACCTAATTACCTTCCACATACCTACTAGGACTACTCGATCCAAAATTATTTTTAATTGTAACAAAAATATCAGGACTGAGTCATTTAGATACTCGCTTATACCTAGATTGCATGCTGTTGGCAATGCTTTCTCAGAAGTAGTAGATGTGTTCAACTGCACCGAATATAGTTATAAGAAGGCTATAATATCATACCTCAATGACAATAATTAATGCTAGGTATAATAGTGTTCGTCTGCACGGCGTCTATATCATACTCTAATATAGATTCCAAACTGCTTGCTTCATTTATATTAACTATCAGACAGACTAGTTAAGTGATAGTTAATAATGTATAATTTTTTTTTTTCAAAACTATTATTTTTAAACCAAAGATTTATTATTGATTCTCTAACTGGCAGCCCTGAAAAGCTGAACTAATTAGCAGTACCTGTAGTCATTTTAAACTTCAGTCATTTCAAATGAAGGTAACAATAATATCATTACTAAGTTAGTCCATTTTAGCCAATTCCTAGAATCCAACAATACGTACAAATAAAAGTAAAGTAGGTATATTATACTTGATGTTGAGAATTTTTCTAAGAATTCACCTTTATTTACTTATGTTTATTCTGCATAAAAATGTGTATTTTGTATGAGGTCATATTCTTTTTTGTTTGTTATAAACATATTTGAATCCTATAACTAAATACTAGTTGTTATCATACTTGTTTAATGTACACTATTGTAATTACCCTCCCATGTACCACTGTGTATCATGTATCACCGGATGTAATAGCCATTTTATGGCGTTGAAATAAATAAATAAATAAATAATATGTGAATGAAATCCTCAGCACGGGAGATCCCAGTGAGGATATCATTAACTCTACTGTTACTAAGAAATGAAGACAATAAAGCATTATTATTATTATATATAGCCTATAGATCTCGCAAATAATGTAGCTTTCTATTAGTGAAATAATTTTTAAAATCTATTCAGTAGTTTTTGCGTGAAAGAGTAACAAACATACATCCATACAAACTTTCACCTTTATAATATTAGTAGGATGATTAAATTTAAACTAAAATAAAAATTCTAAAACGTGCGATAACTAGATAATGCATTGATTTATTTTACTGCATGATTATATGATTTGAAATGGGTGTGGTCTAATACAAAATCTTTTTTTGAAAATTTAACAAATCTGCCAACGACCTGTGGTATAATCTTATTATACTAAAAATAAACTTTTTTTTAAAATTTAAAACATGTGAATGCTAGATAAAAGAACAATCTTTCGAAATCCATTTATAATTTTTTGTGGAAAAGAGTCAGTACGTCTAAAATCTGATTTAAAAATGACATATTTCTGTTTTTCTCTAGTAATACCCCCTTAAGTCGGTTTCTCTTGGACACAATGACCTCCAGACTCCTTACCCACCCATCATAATTTTTAATTCACACAACTTCCTATGCTTCCTTTTCTACAATCGCCCTCTACACAGCATCCTCAAATATGGCACAGGCCTCGAAGGGAATAATTTTTCTCAGGGCCTCCTGTGTGGAGCTAATGTAAAAAAATATATTAATAACAAATAATAAAATCATTATTTTTGAGAAGTTAAGATTCTCGCCTGCTTCGCGGGAAAAAATAGTTGTGACACCAATTTTCCGCGCCACATCCACGGATGACACATATAAACAACGCGAAATACATATAAATTATTATTGATGATCCTTTCATACAAATAGGGCCAAACGTGTCAAGGAGGTGAGGCCGACCTAGAGAGATAGCGGCAGGCTAATGTCAAGCTATGGGGGCTGGAGCCGATCTACCCTTCGTACCTTCTGCTCCCCGGAGACAAGTCTGATATCGGGCGCTGATAAATGGACTGCGTTACTGGGATATTCAAGAATAAAAGTATCACTATAAAGCACAAGATCTGTGTGATGAAGCCGAAAAAACTCTCGAAGGTAGAGTTCAAGCGTCATAAAATTAGCACAGCTATGTATACCTACATATGTGCAAAGGTCAACACATTTATTGCCAATAAGTGTTGAAATTCGGTCAGAGCCAGGTAGGAATTCTTTTTACGAATTTCAATAATATTACAAAAGAATAAAATGTGGTGAGATTAGACACGATAATAAGACAAAATATAAAGGTTTAAAAGAAATCAATCAACAAGCATACTATTAATATATATTAATTAAATGAAGACAATATTAGCGAAACTTAATAAAAAATCAGAAAAAGATACGGTCACATCTAGGACTCGAACCCAGATTTTCAATTGAGCTTCGTTAATATTGTCTTCATTTAATCAAAATATTACAAATTGAGGTTTTACTCATTAAGCTAAAAATATATACTAATTTCGGTTGTCTGTGCGTTAGTAGGTACCGCGTGAAATCTTGTCCAGTGATCTCAAATTTGTTTTGAAGTTAAGTGTAATTTTCAAAATTGGTACTTACTGAATTCACACAAGCGACAAAGTACTTATCTATAACATAATATATTTAACAGAAAATAATTTTTATTGTCATTTTTCAAATTCGACCTGATTTGTCAGGAATTCTGACTACCCCATGATTTTCGTTGGTAGTTTTATAAAAAATGTAGTTATACTTACACAACATTTTTATTTACATATTACAGGACATACTTGATATACTTATATTAAATATTTCATAATTTTTATTTAATATATTTAATCATCTGTTTTAATTAAATAGTATTTGTATTAATTTAAATAAAAATTAAATATACGACTACCATAACACGGGCATGAGCCCAGTGTGGTAGCCAAAGAAAAACAAATATCTGTAACTAATAAAAAATTTATGAAAAAAAAAAACTTTAACCTTTAACCAATGAATCCTGACATTATTTGAAGGAAAAATATAAAGGAAGGAAGCCTGTTTATCTGTATGCGGCGAATTAAAACTACACTAGGAACATAAAAATGGGTTTTCTTTGATTCTGGCGGCACATAAATTGTCTTAAATTAAAATAGAATAAACAAATTAGAATTTTATAAAGCACTTCGAATAAGATAATGTTTTCTTTTGGAAATGTTTTAGCAGATGAATTCACAACTGGAATTTTACATTCTGAACACAAAACTGGTTTTAATTAAATCTGAATGCGATGAAGACCTCACTTAGAACACGAAAATAGTTGTTCTTTGATTCTGGCAGCACATACATAGTCTGCAAGTAGAAATGAACAGTAATTTGATTTTTTTTTAATTCAATATCAAACAAAAAAACTTTATTCCACATTTCATCACTGATCACTCAGACGATTAACCGCCCAAGACCTCACCCCGACACTAATTGTCCAGTACCTACCGTTAGTACTTTAGTACTTTTTAAAATATTTTAAGATTGAAAAACAAATAATGTCACCGGAGATCAAAATTCAATTAAATTTTATTAACATTTTTTACTCCAAATAATTTCAGGAATCGCTGGTTAAGGCAGGTCAATTAAGCCCTGTAACATCTTCTATAATGAACCCCGACAGATAGGTTCTTACTCTAATCAAAAACCTTCAAATTCTGGTTTAAAATATAGAAAGGTTTCACGTTATCAATAAACCGTAACTTTCTAAAAATTAGAGCTTTAAAGATTTTATACTCGATAGGCAAAATAAAGACACCAATAAACTGGTAAAAGCTTTATGACTTTTAATTTAACCCTTAAGAAACCCAGTGGTATTTTAAAACGAGGTCATCATTATATAAGAATTTGTATTTCCAGCACTATAAATACAATAACTCTCGAGGATTTCCGAGGTTCGATAAATGCAAGCTCAGTGCAATTGTGTTTTATTTTATTTATTCTATTGGCACTCTGGAGCGTACAAAGCAAAAACATTAAGACACCTTAAAGCGTGAGATATACTCGTAGTTTCAGTGTTTCGTTTTATTCGCTTGTCTTGAGATTAATGATTACGTTATAGCAATACTTGCATTTGTAGCAAGATAGTAACATGTTTTAGAGAGAGAAAACTCAAAAGCAGGCAAGTTGTTCCACAGAACGAGCGTAAAAACGACTCCCGGTACCGATGGGTTTATTGGCGTTACCTCAATAGCTTTATTTGTAACAAGATCATTATAATATGTAATAATAGCGCGGGCCCTTGAAAAATTACGGGAAATAATAATAGTGGGATTTGTAAAGCTGAGTATATATAGTAAGAACATATTAGAAATTAAAAATGAACACAAATTCACATTTAGAATGAACACCGTTAGTAAACTTAAAAAACAACGACATACGTCAAAATTTTTAACAAAAAAACAACTTTTTTTACAGTAGCTTCGCGCAGGAGGCCTTGAAGAAAATAATTCCCTTCAGGGCCATATGTCATCTATAGGGATGTGTGAAGGGTCTTTTTAGAAAATGAAGGATAGGAAGCCGTGGGAAGGAAAAAGATATGAGGGTTGGCCATGAATCTGGGGTTCAGTATGTCCAGGAGTAAAGGACGATGAGTATGAATATGAATGAGTATGAATCAGACCCTCTCAACGGGGTGCAAGGCGATGTCCTGCTGGAGAGATCAAGAGGTCTCTCTCAACCACTCTCTCCCGTCTGGTCGCCATGAAGTTGGTGAATCACCCCATGAAACCGGACACCCCTGCTAAGTCACCAACGCAGCGAACCACTTTGGGTGACCTGTGGCAGAAGTGATGTTTGTCTAATACCCGCATCTCAAAATTTCAAAAAAATAATTATTCATTAATAAAATAATGTTGGCACCTACTTTATCACAGAAGTACCAATTTTGAAAATCATTTTTAATTTTTAGGAGCAGAATCACAAGATGAATTAATCCGGGTCTCAGAGGGTTGATACAGCCATAAAAAATTTGGAGAGGTCGAGGTTTCGGAATTACGTTTTTTTTTTATATACTAGTCTTCATACACCACCGCCCAGGAGCAATCGTTGATCATTGTTTCGCTAGTAATCCCACAAGGGCCTAATGTAGTGCGGGGCAGCTCAATGGCTCACGGGAGAAGTTGTGGAGGTGTACAATGTACAGTACAGTACCCACTCGCCGTGAGATATACAGGATGTTCAGTGACTTACTTCACTTACTTATAACAAGTAATTCCTGACTCGAGTAAAAACGTAATGAAATTTTGGTCTCCGGTGACTTTTTCATATCTTTAAAAAAATATATTTCTTTAAAAATAAACAAAAAAAAATCTTCCACGTGTCGTCACAGTAATCGCCCCACCCCTAAATTTACAATTTTTGCTGATTTTTTTTTTGTGTTCAGTTGAAAAAAAATGTCACCAGACACCAAAATATCGCTTACATTTTTTACTCCAAATAATCTCAGGAATCACCGGTTACGTACATACGTTACAATCAACGCATTCACAGATGTATCGGTGACTCAATCCAATATTGTACTTTTCAGCCTTTCTTGAAAGATTTGGGTTTGTTTATGGACAAAACTATTTATTTATATTCATATTAAATGGTGATCTGACAACTCAGAATGAAACCAACTCAGAAGCACCTCAGAAAAGTCATTAAGAGTGATGATAAAAAATTGTTTAAATAGGTTAAGTTAGGTTAGGGCTACCGGCTATTTTAAAATTGTTTTTTCATAGCTTTTAATGACCTTTCTGGGATGTTTCTGATTTGGTTTCTTTCTGAGTTGGCAAGGAACCATATTAAATATGTATGGGAGCAAACAATTAATTCACTTCAATATTTTAGAGCAAAACGTGCCAAAAGTATTAAAAACCAAAAATAATTTAATTGGGGCCATCTATAAATGCGTAGAATATAACGTACGTGACGTTTAACCTTAAGTACGCCCCTCATCATCCTGTATATATAGCGAGAACAGTGGAGTTATAATAATATACTGCTTAGGGTACTTGGTGGGTATATACGTGGGGTATGCATTGCACGGTATAGGTATATATACCTCCTCTCCCCGGGGCTTAAAGAAAAAAGATTTTAGAGATGCGACGGGTAACTGGGGCTCGGCAAGGGTTAATATTGTAAGGGTCACACTCAAAAGCATCAAGAATCAGGAAATATTTATTATTATCTTCTGCAATCTTTATATTTTATGAATGGATGAATAGATTTTTAATTGTGGTTAGGGGAGTAATAACAATGTCGAAACACATAGTCATATCAAAGTTGTTTTTTTTTCATTTTGGAACTGGAGTAACAAGGATGGAAAATTGTATGAAGTATAAGGAATAAGTCAGCGACGTTCCGGGAAGACGTGGGGATATAATTAACCCCCAGTGCGCCGTGGATTTATAAAAATAAAACATAATCTATTAAGACGATACAATTTACAAAATCATTATCACTGTTTTTGCAAAAAAAAAACATGGCACAATAAACTTTTTTTTAAATTTTATAAAACTGGTAAAAACCGTTTACCATACATAAACGGTTGTGTACGAGTTGTATACAATTTAAAACACGCATATTGTTAAGGGGGAAGGTCTGTACTGCGCCGTAAAAGCATTTTATTTCTAGGTAAATAATTAGTAATCTCATTTTTACAAATGTATAACGTCGTTGGAATTCCGAAGTAACAGTTATTTTCTAACATTGTTTAACGATAATGTTATTAACAGTTTTCTTCCGCATAAACGCAATGTAAAGAACTTGGTGTTTACCTTGATAGCAAACTTGTATTTAATAAGCACATCGACTCAATCATTCACAGGTCATATAAAATGCAACAACATACATCACCCGGTATTTACTTAATACGCATACCATATATAAGACGCTACAATGAAACACATAATAGGTACCCACCATGTAGTATACTTATTAATTGTTAATTTCTTTAACCAAATTATCTAATGTAGATAATGTTTGTTTCTGTTAATAAATAAAAATTAAATAAATAACATTATCACCACATTCATGTGATGAGATAAATATGTAAACTCTAACGGGCCATCTACACGATCAGATTTGTAGAAACTAGTCCTGGGTCGATCGTGAAAGACCTGATCGTCGAAACCCGCTCCCGAGCCACCAAAGAGCGAGCGGGTTATTTATTCGACAGCACCCGGGTCTCACGATCCGCGACTCGCGAACAACAAGACAAGAACAACGCGCGCACTCCCGCGACCCGTGAACCGCGACACACTCCCGCGACCCGCGATCTACGACACATTCCTGCACCCCGTGACTCACGGACCGATCGCCGGGTGCCGGGTGAGGGTGGGGCGAGACGTGTTAGCTCCCGGAACCCGCAAACTGCGACACATTCGATATGCATTCGATCGCCGATTGCCGATCAACGCACACACGTGCGTGACAGTTTCCTGCTTCCTGCCCGTGTGTCACGTCATCGCGGGATTGTTAGGTAGATTCGATTTTTGAATATTCGACTAGACACAGCGTCGTTTTAAATTAGAGCGTATCTTGGTATTGTTAATCAACGGGTGAAGTGCATTTCTTTTCACATTTTGTTAGTGTTGTTTTCATAAAAACTTTTCATTTTTCGTGTGAGTGTGAATGTAATTGTGCATTGTAATAGAAACTATAAACTGGTAAAAGTGTAAAATGTCTGACTTTAATAAAAAGAAATTATAATAAAGCAATAGCTCACAGCTAATTTACTTATTTAAATTCTCAATAAAAGCTTCAGAACGACACGTTTTTTACAAGGTTTTTATATCCTCCAAAACATGATAAAACATTGTTTTTTTACCCCTGAAGCATGTCTTTTTTTAAATTAATTTCTGGGACATGACATTACTAGTTACAGGTGTGAGCAGTGAGAGAACGTTCACAGAATTATAACCTGGGTTTTGTGTCACGTATGACTTGACCGGTCTGGGCGGCGACCGTCTACCGCGCGGCGCACCCGTAGAAAGTAACTGGGTGATGAGTAATCGAGTTTCGTATTTTGTGTCGCGAAAAGAGCGGGTCTTCGCGACCCGCTCGTGACGCCAGTGGGTCGTAAGCGACCCGGGTCGTGTAAAACGATCGATCGACACAGGACTAGTAGAAACCAATATGTCGGGTTTCTACAAGTCAATTGCATTATTTTTAAGAGGTTTATTTCACGTTGAACTCGTATCCAAGCAATAAAAGTAATTTAACCAATGGAAAACTTTCAAAGTCCGCAGTAAACATTCCTGTAGACCAGGGGAGGGGAACCTTTTTACCGTCGGGGGCCATTTGAACGATTGTAGTTTCACCCTTTCGAGGCATTAAAATACTAGAAAAAGAAATTTGGACTAGAATTTTATACTCAACTCGGAAATTAAGCACGGTTTCATTCGAAATTCGTCAATAGATGAAACTAAGGGCCCATGTCATTGTGGGGATGCTGGGTGGGGTATCTTTTTAAGTAAAGGAAGGAGATTACGTTCCGGGAAGGAAAAGGTATGAAGGGTGGGTACGAATCTCACGGGGTCAATGTGTTCAGGAGTGACAGACTTATTGAATCCATATCCATCCCTTCAGCTGACGATAGGTCGAAAGTGAGGTCAAAGGGTCTCCCCAAAAGGACCTCTACTGATCCAGCCCGCCACGCAGCTGGTGGGAAGGCGCATCCGCCGCCAATATCTGAACACATCTCACCCGATGAAAGCAGGGACCCCTTTTAAGTCATCAAACGTAGCAAACGGCTTGGGGTTACCTATGACAGAGGTGTTAGTTATCCAACAAAACGGTTTCCGAGGTGCGGTGTCCACACCCGTCCCCCAATTGAAAAAAATGGTTTTAATTTGAGAGAAATCTTTCTGCGACGCCTGAGCTTAAATTAATTAATGCACACAGTACACGAAAATGGTTTTCCTCCTATCTTTGCTTCACTTTATATATATCATATTTATTTTTTTTTATTTTTATTAGAGATAATATATTACAAAATTATTACATAAAATTTATAATACATTACTCCCAATGAGTTTAATAAAACTCATTTTGGGAAGGACAACATTATACATCTAAAGGAAAATTATTTTTACATAAGAACACGGAAATCAATGAACAATACATAGATTTTTAAATGGACTAGACACACTTGATACAGGTAATTGAAGAATATACAAGAGTTACAAAGGAAGACAGATAAATTCGTCACTGGTTAATAAAGTTGCTGAGAAAATATCCTTTTAGAGCCTTTGCCAATATTTTTTTGTTTGATTCTGGTAGTTTTAGGACATTAGGTAATGCGTTGTATTGCGTATGTGCGATGTATTGTAAGGAGTTAATTCCAAATTTAGTTGTGTGTGTAGATGACGATAGGTGTATTTGATTTTGTGATCGTGTTTTGTGCTGGTGTATATCGGAATTAAAGGCTGGTTTAGTGGTGGTGTGTGACGAGTGTTGAATTATTTGTAGGATGGCAGTGGTGATGCTATATTTTGGCAGAATGGTAAAGGGAAGAATTTGTGTCAGTGAGTATATGTCTTTGACATGCGTATCCCATGGTAGATGGTATATATTTCTTATGGCTCTATTTTGGATTACTTGTATTTCAGATATTTGTTTCTTAGTAATGGTGCCCCAGATACTAACCAGATAACTTAGGTGAGAGTGGATCAAAGCATAATATGTGGCACGCAGTAAAGCTGTGGGGAGCACATCTTGAAGTCGATAGAGTACACCAGTTATCGGGGAAATTTTGGATTTAACATATTCAACATGGGAGTTCCAATTGACAATTTCATATCTTTCACTTGAAATTTGTCAGTACATGAACCCACAAAAGAAATTTTATCGTTACATTCTGAACACAAAAGTCGTTTTAACGTTTTGCGAAGCTAAAATTACAGTTGAACGCAAAACAAGTAAATGGTTTTCTTCAGAATTTTACAGCATATTTGAATTTTAGACTCCACTCGGAACCTCAGAACCGTTTCGAATTTCATCCGGCATTCTGAAAATAAAACTGGTGTTAACTTTTAAGTGAATCCGTGTGCGTTCCACCCAGGTTCAAAACTACACCCGAAACTCGATAATGGTTTTCCTCCGATTGTTGCAGCACACAGATTCTGAACACAAGACTGGTTTTAACGGATGAATCTGCATTCGTGTCCCCCAGTCCACCAGTTTATATTTTGATTGTTAATCTTTTTTTTAAATTGTGCAATGAACATTTTGACTATTTTAGAATATTTTATTGACGTTCGCATGTTTACAACCATCAACAAAGAATTGCATTTACATAAATAACTGTGAATTCATCATTTTGCACAATGTATTTCACGAATTTAAAAATATATCAGACATACCGTGAAATAATACCATTCTCGCGTTCTAAATGTAATTTTTTTGTGATTCCTTCAGCACGACGCACTAAAAGTGCTAGCGGGCCGCACCGAAAAGCCTCGCGGGCCGCAGGTTCCCCACCCCTGCTGTAGACCAAAAGGTGTAGATTTATCGACTTCGCCGAAAAGATGCTCTACTATCATTCTACAATGTAAGAAAGGGGGAAAGTTTTTAAATTCCATTTGGCTTATCTTTGACCCTTTCAATAATTAAATTATTCTAGCCAATGAAATTTGTTGAAAATTTACCACGGATTTACCAAGAGTTTCTGATAAGGCTTAATAGGATACAGGGATGTGTTTCACTTGGGACCATAAGAAATGTAATGAACCTGGAACGGATCCGCTGCGCAAGACATATAACAAGAATTAATTATTATTGAATCACCAAAGGGGCTTCTATTATTCTATTTAAGACTCCGTTATAAGTGTTCACAATGAAAAAGAAGATTACCAAAGATGGTTTAAAAGGGAGATACGTAAATACGAATGATAGAGGGAGTGCGCTACTACTTAATAAAACAAGGGCAAAAATCTCTCCATAGCTGAGTTAAGTAGCATTTAAACAAGCATTGTGAATTTCTTCATGCTTATAGCATGTTAAATGACAGTTTTGCATCAAAAACTGCTTCCAAATTACAGCTTCAGATGCACTTGTATTGTACTGTAAATACTAAAAAACTAAACAAAACGAAATGGTGTCTGCTGGAATAGGCCACTTGCGTCACATTTAAAAAAAAAAATTCCGATTTAGAGAAATATTCCAAGACACTGTATTTTTATACTTTTTTATCGTATTTTTGAAACCCTGGGGATTTTTTGTAAATTTCAATCCGAAATCCGAAAAAAAATCAGACCATTTTTTATAAACCGGAAAGACGGGACATAATTTTATAGGTGCGAAAAAACGATAATTACATAGCCGAAAATCATTTTTAAAAAAAAAGAACGTTTTCCGTACGAATGGGACAGGAGATATCATTATAATGTACAACATATATATTACTAAATCCAATGTAATATACTTGTACTTGTAAGTCATAATAAGAATATTATAAAATTTGATTTTGTTAAAATCAGCACCATAACCATTATACCCCTAAAACACCTACCGACTTCTAAAATGTACGGGGTTCTCTTCAGAACATCTGTCAAAAAGTCAAACCAAATGATAAGTTCGCAGAGAAGAAACAATAAATCTAGTGAACGAATTAAAAAATTCGCCTGAAATCAAAATGATGCCATATAAAAAAAATAAATCAGTGTGGAATTTTACAAAATTAATAGGAACATTTTCGGATACGGGACATTTTCATGTAGTGACGTCACGAGCCTAAATAATGGATTTATTTATTTAAAAATAAAAAAAAACTGTACATTTCTAAAAAATTTTACCAACATTTTCGCAACCTTAATAAAAAGATCTATTACACACGATTTTTTCCAAGTCGTTATGAATTCAATGCAAGTGGCCTATTAGGTGATAATATGTGTAGGAAAAACAAGATATGCAAGGAAAAGGGATAATCAATAACTTACCACTGTATCTCTGCGAAGGAGCACACGACACAACCACAATACAGTTACATAGCTCCACCGCGATACCTCGAGGTAATTATCGCCACAACAAAACGAATTAGTACAAAACGCTATTGTGTACCTACATTCTAGATCAACGGTTCACGAGTTTTTTTTTGGTGGGCCTACAATGACATTTATTAATTTGTTCTCACAGGGAACACAAGGTACAATAATGATTAATAAAATAACAATTACTATCATTTTGCAATTCAATGTGCTCTTCTTGGACTTCTTCAGCTACCTCTCCATCATTAATACCAAACGGGTTACGAACCAGCTTTTGGATACCTTTCCATCAAGTTTTGTAGTAAATGAATAAATGTTTCATGCACCACATTTTAGATCTCGCGGACCACCTGTGGTCCGCGTCGGGAACCACTATTCTAGATGGCCAAACTCCCCACTTTTAATTAAAAAACAAGATTATGTTCACGAAAACATTCTTCCAGGGTAGTTCCAAATCTTCTTCTGTTTTCAAAACAATGCCCTCGAATTTTTCACTTTTTTTCTTGCTTTTCAAATTTCAAATACTTTTCCAGTAAGGTGATGTGGTTAGGGAGAGGTAGGAACTGGATAAATGACATCCCGGTAGGAACTAAGCAGATTCTCATTACAAAACCAAACAAACAGACATACAACCATGTCTTTTTATAATTTTCGGGGCATACTTTTCGATTTCTTTCTATCGAGGGAATTTCTTATCATATGTAATGAGTGTAAATACTTTTTTAACTTAGCCTCAGAATAGAGATTAACTTAAAAAATTACATATATTTTTGAAGAAATTGAATACATTAAGTATATGTACAATGTACAGGTAGAAATTAGGAATGCGGGGTTCTAAAGTAGGACGAAGAAACATTGAAAGGCATAAGTTTAGGTGGTTTGATGGTGTGGAGGCCAATACCGTAGCTTTAGACACGAGGAACTGAGGGAAACAGCAGGATACTGACAGGCTGGAGAGGAAACCTTTATGCGCCGATGATGTACGCATTTGTTTCACAAAGAAATTTTTCTACATGTACTTGAGAATGACAGTGATTGTATAGGCGTAGGCTATGGTACCAAGCACAAGTAAAATTATATATCGGGGCGTTGATCATAGCCTTGCCCCTTGCCCAAGGCATAAGAAATTATTACACAAGTCAGAAATTATGTAATGAGATATCGAAAGGAGATTAGTGAATAAAACAAAAATCAACCAGTCATCCAACGTGTTATTAATAAAAAAAACTATTAAAAGTTATAATACCATAATAATTGTGTTGCCATGTTCTTCAAGTTGTGAAACTAGTAGTACCTAACAGTGTATTATTGAGAAGTTGAGAGAACTTTGGGTGGCAGTAAAGTTTTGTGGCAATAAAACTAGCGCAGACAGAGATGCTATCGTGTGGATATTAATATCTCGTCAAAACGTGTTCAACCATTACCACGTGAGTAGCCGTGCACGGGGACCGGATTCAGTAGTTTCCTGTCGTTCGGCGTTAGAAGTCAAATTGGACTAAATGGAGGTAAAAATGAGGAACCAATGTTTTCGCGTCGTGTTTTATCTACATATGTATACATATAATACATCAATGGGGTAGTCTCAATTGCCGACAAAAAAGTACAATTTTGAAAATGGCAATCATTTTTTTTTCTGTCATTAATATTAAACTATAGGAGGGTACTATATCGCTTGTCTGGATTTTGCAAATAAACACTACTAATTTTGAAGATGTTGCTTAAAGTTAAAACAAAAGTTATAGAGTTCATTTAGCAGGAGTTACAGACAGAGGAACAACCGAAATTAGAAATCTTTATATTTTTATTCTTAATTCGCTAGTAAAGAGAAACAAAATGGAATATTACTTAGCTGAAATTCATGGCCGATCGATCGATTATCGACGGCCGCCGTGGTCGAGGTGTAAGGCCTTGACTTACAATCTGAAGATCGCGGGATCGAATTCCGGCGTGCGCAAATAAATTTTATTTGATTAATTTGTTCCACTTCACAATTAATGCATTAAAAATAATACATAGTATATTTGCGGTACGTTCCAGAGTGGAAGATACTCTCAGTATCGCCCTAGTGAAAGATCACCATTCAAAATTGAAACGTTACTTGAAATGACTTCAGCCGTGTTTGGTGACCAGGTCTGGATAACCAGGTACTTCCCCGTCCTCCTCTTCCCCATCTCCTTCCCCTCACCAGTACCTTGAGCCTCTCAACATGCCCCAATTAGGGATGCCATAGTCTCACTGGCTCCAGAAAGGAGCAGTTGGGACTCTTGTGAGGTATTCACATAAAATTTTATTGATTTTTTTTATTAAAATGTTCATAAACAGAAAGTAGAAACCTGTTTAGGTAAAGCCAGGGGTATCATTGTGTGGAACCAATCGATCGCTGATAAAAACCAACAAATTTTTATAAACAGCAAAAAAAAACACTTCCGTACTTCAGAGATAATCTTTATCTGAGATTTGTTTATTCAAAGGTTATTCGAAATTAACTTGACACAGATAAATGAAAATGATGAACCACAAACCTATTTCTCTTCCCATCTATTAATAGGCCACTTGCATTACATTTTTAAATTTTTTTTTTCCGGTTTAGGCAAATATTCCAAGACATTCCGTATTTTTTTTAATCGTATTTTTGAAACCCTGGAGATTTTTTGAAAATTTCAATCCGAAAAATCAGACCATTTTTTACAAACCGGAAAGACGGGACCTAATTTTATGGGAGCGAAAAAACGATAATTACATAGCTGAAAATCATTAAAAAAAAGAAAGTTTTCCACACAAATAGCACATGAGAATAACGAGGCATACCAAAAATATTATATCTGATAATTTTTTTTTCCTTGGTCCATCTTATTGATCATAAATCATTATAATGTTCAACGTCTATATTACTAAATCCAATGTAATATACTTTAAATTGTAAATTATAACAATAATAAGAATATTATAACATTCGATTTTGTTAAAATCAGCACCATTACCATTATACCTCTAAAACACGTACAGACAGCATGAAATGAACGGGTTCTCTTCATAACATCGGTCAAAAGTCAAACCACATGATAAGTTCGCAGAGGTTAAATGTCAAATTCAAAAATTCGCCTGAAATCAAAGTGTTGCCATATAAAAAAACAAATCAGTGTGGAATTTTACAAAATTAATAAGAACATTTTCGGAGACGGGACATTTTCATGTAGTGACGTCACGAGCCCAAATAATGGATTTACATATTTATTTAAAAAAAAAACTGTAACTTTCTAAAAAAAATTACTAACATTTTCGTAATCTTAGTAAAAAAATCTATCCACAAGATTTTTTCCTTCCAAGTCGTTATAAAATCCATGCAAGTGGCCTATTCTAGTCACCGCGACCGGTTGATTCATTTCTTCATCCGCCCACGAGCCAAGCATTCAAATGCATTTCCTCTCGTATACAATAATGTCTTTCTAACTGAATTATTAAAAAATTGTTACACATAATCGTGCCAGATTATCTTGTAGATATTATTATAAACAATATAAAATGGGTAAATATTCCGAATGCTTTTAATTCACAAATAAAGACAACCCTGGCGCCATTTTATATACTGTACAAGTTTCCGGAATATATTGGGTAAATTTAGATCCATTTAGTACATATTATGTTCTCAACGTGGGCGATAACGCCCCCTTGTGGGCGTTTGAGACTTTCAGGGGGCGGTAGAAGAAAAAACTGGGAAAACCAGAGAAATCTGGGGGGCGTTGAGGAAAACTAGGGGTGTTGAGATGGCATAGTGAGGGTGTGGGCAGGTAAAAAAATAAGGCCTAAAAAACACGCTTATCACATACTAATAATCTTACGTGACAATAGCTGTTTCAGATTCGCGACAGATGGTAGGTAAAAAACAATTGTGGGCAAAATAAGATTGAGAACCTATGATTTACTCGTAGAATCTATCATTTCTGACGCATTTCTATCGCACAAATCTGAACCATTTCATAGAATGACAGATTGCGACATTTGTAAATATTATGAATTATGACTATACAGGTTAAGATTTGAGATTCTCACACTCAAAAACAATTTCGTGATTCGTGATTGATTTTTGAGGTATTGTGCCGTATTGCGCTTCTTCTGTCTTAGCTAAATACTCGAATGAACTGCCCTGATTATGGGATACTAAAAATCTGTATAAAACGTTGGCTAAGTGAAGAGGCGTTATAAGGGGGTACTAACTCAAAAATCAATCACGATACAGGTTTTGGTTGGGAATGCAAAATTTGATTGCAGTTTTGGGATCATTTCTAAGTTTTGGAAAACCTGAACAGGTGTTTCAGAAACATGGTGCTATAAAAATTAGTAGATATTATTTTTAATTATAGTTGCGTGCCACAAAACAAAATTATTCAAAACCACGAATTATTTGTTATTGAACTGAACATGGCGGTAAGCAGTAAACAAGGTCACCCCTATCGTCCAATCAATTAAGCAGACATTCCGAGAAGGGTTCCGAATGAGCATTTCAAGTATTCTACAAACGCCTACGGCTCCTCGCGAAACATTCTGACAATTTCCACTTGCAAACCCTCAGCTGCAAAGTTCTGACAACAGCGGTGGGAGATACTCGCGCATACACTCGCAAATAATAATATACCTCGCAGAAATATACCATTGGCAGAAAACCTCAGAGAAAACACTACAGACGGGTAAAATTACGTACATAATGGTTGCAGGCGTTGTGAAACCAACCTAGGTACATATTATTATTAAGCAAGTCGGTGGTGCTACTTAGGTGACTACTCACTACTGCTATGAAAGCAACACGAAACAATCTCGTAAATAATGATATTTTGATGTATTAATTTTATTGTGGTTTTTGTGTGTCTGAATATTTGCGGTAAACCGAGTATTTGTTCATTGATAACATGTGAGAGTGACGATCCGAGCAGCAGATATAATTCATACCAATGCCCTAAAAGCTAACTGCATGACCCAGCAGAACAACCAGCGCCAACTGCGAAAAGTGATTTTCACAAAACATACATAGGCTATGTATGGGGTATGATTAACATAATTTTAGCAGAGCTGTTTGGGGAATGAAGTAGGTACCTACCAACCCTACGTGACGGCTGTGCCAATTTAATGTAAAACATTTTTTTATCAAAATTTATCCAAGACACTAACTAGATAGCATTTTGTTCGGGTTTGAATCTTGCAATCATATATAAAGATAGCAACCAGATAAAATATGCGTTAAGAAAAATGAAGATAATTAGATAATGTTGGTAGTTCTTAGTCGAAGTAAAGGGATGGATAGGGACACATTAATCAGCTCAGTTGGTAGAGTTCCGCCCGGCAGGGCGTAGGTCCTGGGTTCGAGTACTAGATGTGGCCAAATATTTTATTTTAGTTTTATTTTTATGTGAATACCGCACAAGAGTCCCAACTGCTCCCGTCTGAAGCCAGTGAGACTATGGCATCCCAATTGGGGTATGTTGTGAAGCTGCAGGTAGTGGGGAGGGGAAGGAGATAGGGAAGCGGAAGGTGGGGAAGTACTTGGCTATTCCGATCTGGTCACCAAATACGGCTAATGCCATTTCAAGCAACGTTTCAATTCTGAATGGTGGTCTTACACCAGGGCGAAACTGAGAGTATCTTCCATTCTGGAACGTGCCGCAAATATAATATATATTATTTTAAATGAATAAATTGTGAAATAACACAAATTAATCAAATAAAATTTATTTGCCACGCCGGGATTCGATCCCGCGACCTTCGGTGTGCGAGTCAAGAGCCTTACCGCTGGACTACGCCGGTCGTTATTTGTACAATAAAGTTTACAAATGACTAATTTATTATAACTTCAATACTTACTATCAGATTCTCTCTTGTTCAATGTGGTCCCGACAGTCCTTCTTGAAATTACCAATTGAAACAGACTTTATATTTTCCGGCAGCGCTTTATAATATTTCATCCGTTTGAAGAGTAAAGTGTTTTGCGTATCGACTTTGTCCTTTTTTGGTAGTCTGATTTCATTTCGTCCTTGCGTTATATTTGCGAGTGTCCTTGTTGTGCCCAATTTTGTTTATATATTCTAGAATTAAATTCCTACTTACTACGTATTTTTGTAAGTTGTTTATTATTTCATGTATAAATATCATCGCCTTCAAGGTTATCTGTTTCACTGATCGCCAATTTAGTTCCTTTTACATTTTAGTTTCTTTTTATTATTATTATTTATTAACAAAGATAATATGTACACAATCTTCTTCCTTCCGCTGTTCCAAATCATTGCTTAGGTAGGCTGTTGGGTTCGGTTCTTCTCGTTTTCAGTTTGTAGTTACTTCTGTTCTGAGTATCGCCTTCATCCAGGCCGTTTCTCTGAAGTATTTGGAAGAATGAGTCATCCAGGAGTTCTTCAGTCTTCCTCTGGATGACTGTCGATGAAGCTCCATAGACATTGCCAGCTTCATTGTGTGGTCTAATGTTCTCCGTCTTATGGGCACATACCATCTCAACTGTCGTTCCTCCAGCTTACTGTTTATATCTGTGACACCCAGGCTACCACGGATGCGTGAACTTTTAATCTTATCTTTTAGTGATACTCCTGCCGACCATCTAAGCATTCGCATGTCTGCTGTTTCGAGTTGCCTAGAGTAGAAGTTGTACATAGTCCAGCATTCGGAGCCATACATTATCGCGGGTCTTACAATAGTCTGGCATATCTTTCCTTTAAGTTTTATAGGCATTTTGGAGTCACACAATATTCCTGTTACGGATCTGAATTTAATCCATCCCACATCTATTCTACGGATGACATCAGCTGCACATCCTCCGTCTCTGTGGATTAATGAGCTCAGATACTTAAATGAATCACAGTTGGCTAATGTTACTCCATCCAGTTGCATCGAAGGAGTTACAACATTTGTGTCTTCAAATGGCAAATACAAATATTCAGTCTTTTTCCTGCTAACTTTTAGGCCATTATCCTCCAGGATCTTTCTCCACCTTTACAGACTATTCTGTTAGTCACAATGATTATCTGCTTTCAGTATTACATCACCTGCAAAAAGCATAGTCTTGAGAATACTGTTGTTCATTTCTTGACTTGTTAGATAATTCATGACCATTATGAGTAGCAGTGGGCTGAGGGCAGATCCTTGGTGTACCCCCACTTTAATTGGAAATTTTGGTGATGTCCCTGATGTGCATCTTACTTAGGTTTCAACGTCTGTATACATATCTTGTATGGAGAGCACATATCCTTCTGGTACATTGTGGAATCTCAATGCCGCCCAAATAAGGCTTCGGGGTACCCTGTCAAATGCTTTTTCCAAGTCTGCAAATACCATGTACAAGTCTTTTTTGCATCTCGATGTTTTTCAACTATTATTCTGACTGTTTGAATAGCATTTATTGTTGATTTTCCCGACACAAAGCCGCATTGATCGTCGTGTATTTTTACAATATTCCTTATTCATGTGTTGATAATTCTCTCATATATTTTTATGGTGTGAGACATAAGCTTTATCACTCTATAATTGTCGCACTTCCTAGAGTCTCCTTTATTGTTGTAAAATGGAAGAAGGTAACTCTTCCTAAAGTTTTCTGGCATGGGTTCTCCATTCAGTACTTTATTGTACAGATTGCACAGCCATTTATGTCCCACTTCACCACACTCTTTCCATAATTCAGGTGGAATATTGTCTGGCCCCACTGCTTTCCCCACTTTCATTTGTGATACGTCTACTTTAACTTCTGTCTGAGTGATTTCTTCAACTGGCCCCAGCACTGGTTGCTCTGACACGTGAGTTCTTCTTGGAAATTCTTTCCATCTTTGGTTTCGTTTGTGATCAACTCACTGTCAGTGTCTTCTATATATTTGGGTGTTCTAATGGATTTGGCCCTTTCTTTACTGTGTGCTGCGATTTTGTAAATTCTTTGCACCCCATTTGGTATTTCTAGGTCATCATACAGCTCTTTCAATGCCTCATGTTGTGCAGAGGCAACTAGTTTCTTTGCTGTCTTTTTGACTTGCTTATACACTATCCGGAGTTGCTTTTTCTCCCCGTCGCACTTACAGTTTGACAGTTTCTGAAAGCAGTTTTCTTCTCTTTTACACATGCTTGCACCTCATTGTCCACCACCACGATTCCGTCTTTATTTTCAGTTTATCCTTGGAGACTCCCAGATGTTGTTTGGCTTCCTGTAAACATACCTGTTCAAATGCTTTCCACATTTCAGTTGGGTTTTGTGTATCTTCTTTCTGGAGATTTTTTAGCATCCAGTTTTGGAGTTTTGATGTTAACTATTTTCCGTTTTCTTTTGAGATATTGAACCACTTAATTTTGCTTGTAGGTTTTATCTTATCTTCATACAATTTATGTCTCGTTACATGTAATTCCAGCAATAGTAGGCAATGTTGTATTGCATGGGGTTCACCAGGGATAACTTTACAGTCTCTGAGCGTTTTTCTCATTTCGTTTCTACATAGTCAATAATCCATTTGTGTTGCAGCATTTCCACTTTTGTAGGTTATGAGATGTTCTGGTGTCTTTCGGTAGAATGAATTGATGATAGTGAAATCGTATGCATCTGAGAAATTTAGTAGCTCATCTCCTAGTTCGTTTCGCACTCCATTTCCAAAGCCGCCATAGCTAGTATCATGGCCACTATTTGACTTCCCCACATGCCCATTCATGTCTGCCCCCATCATGATAGCTTCATTTTCTGGAATGTTTTGGATTAATTCTTCCAGCTTGTCCCAAAAACGGTCTCCTTCTTCTCTATCACATCCCATTTGTGGTGCATATGGACATATGATATATACACAATATACTTTTTTTTTTACAAGATACACAACATAATTTGTTTTGGCATTACCGCCTCACCTTGATAATCTACTTCGCCTAAGAATTATTCTCATTGCCATTTTTTTTTTACATATTGATAGCTGATGATAGCCAACCTCCGATAAGAGAGGGCACCAGAAGATATTGAAGAACATACTCATTCAATTTGGGAGGCGAATATGGGTACCGCTGCCCCGAGAATCATTTATTGGATAACCAACACCTCTGCCATAGGTCACACCAATTGGTTAGATACGTTGGGTGAGTTAGTAGGGGTACCCGGGGTCATGGGGCGAGGTTTGTCTGGGTTTTAGCGGCCAATACGTTTGCCCACCTTCTGATTGAGAGAGATTGAGAGAGATTGCTTGAGGGAGACCTTACCTAGACCTCTCCAGCCGGTCTCTCTCGACCCATCGCCTTGCACCTCAGTTGGAGGTATGGTTTCATACATCCGTCACTCCTAAACACATTGACCTTCCCAGAACTTCATCTCTTTCCTTTCCCTAAAAAGACACTCCACACAGCATCCCCAAAGATGACATAGGCCCTGAGGGAAGTTATTTTCCTCAGTGCTTCCTGCGTGGAGCTAATGTAAAAAAACTTTTACATTAGCTCCACGCAGGAGGCAAATAATGGTATTAATTACAAGAAAAATCGAGTGTGCTTTAGACCACACGACTGAAGTAAAACTTCACTAACTTATATCTCCCTCTTCCGCATCCGCATTCCTATCCGCATCCGCATCCCTATCCGCGCCCCTATCCCTATCCCTATCCCTATCCTTATCACTCCCCAAGTCAAGCGTGTGTAAAGGCCTGACCGTTCGCCTCACCCGGTCACCGTACGCATCGATTACCGTTCGAATGACATATTTCGTAACAATCACCACTTTTCGTAACGCATTCACCAGCTTACCCCCCAAGTCAAGCGCGCGTAAAGAAGTTAGACTTCAATAATGGTATTAATTACTAATTTTTAACTTTGATTATTATTTTTTTTCATCTCTGGCTGACGCCATTGAAGTAATAATCACGTATTGGTTCATAGTGATTTCACACAAACGAAGTATTGAATTCCATAAGTCTAAACCTAAACTTTTAGGGCTTATTATGTTTCCTTTACACTTCCACAGTCGGACCGCAAATCGGCGCCAGCAGCCGGGGGAGGATCAAGAACAAATTGTTAGTTACAAAGTATCACGGAAATGCACGGAGAGAGATAAGTCAGAGTTCTGCAATGAGAACGTAACAAATGGCCGGCGTTGCATTGTGCCGCGAGTTCGCAGCGGAAATATGTTTCATCTCAGAGCTCTTGCAGCCCCGGTCCCGGGGCAACGCCCTCTTGGGAGATATTACTCTCGGAGTTGCAGCAGGCCAGCCCCACTACATATCACCGGTTCAAAGGCAAAACCTACCATGTATCTTACTGCTTATTAGCAATTTACGAGTTTTACATTTGAACTAAAAACATACTATGGGACTGAACATACTATTGTGGGTTCAAATAAAATATTTGTGGATCATTTGTACACATTTGACATTTTTCTCATGAGAATGGGTTGTTTCTACGGTTCCATGCCAACTCAGAATGAAACAAACTCAGAAACACCTCAGAAAGGTCATTAAAAGCTATGAAAAAATATTTTTAAAATAGCCGGTAACCCTAACCTAACTTAACCTATTTAACCAATTTTTTTATCATCACTCTTAATGACCTTTCTGAGGTGCTTCTGAGTTGGTTTCATTCTGAGTTGTCCGGTCACCGTTTCTACGTCTGTGGCTGTGGAATGATCTGCCGGCCTCTGTGTTTCCCCTCTCCTACAACATTTACTCCTTCCTCTTCTCAAAAAGACACTCCACACAGCATTCCAAGATGAAATAGTCCTGAGGGAAACTAATTTCCTCAGGCCTTCACAGCATTCCAAGTTGAAATAGTCCCGAGGGGAACTAATTTCTTTTGGGGTGTTGACGTAAAAAAAAATTAAATAAGTCTTCTAGATTGGACAAAGGTCTACCTTAAACTAAGACCCAAGTTCACTCCTTCCTTTCCAAAAAAAATCCACGGTAAAGGTCTACCAAAGATGGCCATAGGTCCTGAGGGAATATAGTTTTTCCAGGGCTTCTTCTGTGGACATAATTTAAAAAAATAGTTATAATAAAAATAACGATTTTTTTATAGCCCACACATGAGGAGAGATTTAAGAGGCGGGTATGAGGCAGGTAACACCTCTGCCATAGGTCACACATGTTTGGTGACTTAGCAGGGGTTCATGGGGTTAGGTTTGTCCGAGTCTTGGCGGCAGATGTGTCTGCCCACCAGCTGCGGGTCTGAGGATCAGTGTGTCATGAATCCATTTCTCCCGCTGCGATATAGGGCGGTGGGTCAAGATTTTCCTGCTGGAGATGTCCAAAGGTCTCCCACAACCAGTCCTTCCCGATCTAGACGCATCCGCCGCCAAGACCTGAACAAACCTCACCCCATGAATCAAGCAACCGTGCAAAGTCACCAAACGTAGCGAACTACCGCAAGTGACGAATGGTAGAGGTGTTGGTTAACCAATGAATGGTCCCTGGGGCGGCGGTACCCGTTCCCGCCCTACAAAATGTGTCTCACAACTTATTAGCTTTTATGATCTTTACCCATATATAACAGTGATGTTTTCTCTCTCGCGGTGGAAATACTGTACATGACATACGCGTAAATGGGTTAAAAGATATTAATTTATGTCATGTCATAATACTTACTAGCACATTACGGGTAGACCCTTTTGAGCAGATGATATATTTTTTCCTCGGGATTAAAATATCGTTGCTTCATAGGTACAACCTACTATATCACATACTACATTTACCTTTGACCCATCATTCGATTTTCATCGCGGAGATTATAATATATGTTAGAGCACGCGTGTCTAACCTACGGCACATGGTATTAATACAAAAAAAAACAAAAAATCGTTTTTCGCAAATTTATATTATATTTTGTGAAATTCGCATGTCCGCACTAAGAATTTATTATCGAAATCAATTCCAACCAATATATTTTTTCTACACATTTCTTGGAAGATCGAATGTAACTGACCTGATTTTAATAAGTAGAGGGTGAGTGCAAAGGACACACTTAGACGCCCGTGGCGGTCCGTGAGCTAAAGAGCAAAGATTCAATACGACGTTGTTGATGTTGTAGCTGAAAATGATATTTTTTTTAAATTCCAACTTTTTGTATGAAGATCCTGAAAACCTTAAGAGGGTTTTTATTACCAGAGAAAAATAGAAATATGTCATTTTAAAATCAGATTGCCTCTTTTCCACAAAAAATTATAAATGGATTTCTGAAGATTGTTCTGTTATCTTGCATTCGCGTGTTTTAAATTTTGAGAAAAAATGTTTATTTTTAGTATAAATAATAAGGTTTTACCATAGGTCGTTGGAAGATTTGTTAAATTTCCAAAAAAGATTTTGTATTATACCACAATTTCAAATCATATAATCATGCAGTAAAATAAATCAATACATTATCTGGCAAACGCATGTTTTAGAATTTTGATTTTAGTTTAAATAAAATCATTAAAAAATATATACGTACATGTGTTTCTTGACGAAAATTGGTCCGTTTGTGTATTTATTTGCGCACTTACAAGCTAATATATTTAAGATTTTTTTAACATTCTTATTTAACTTAGACCCTATTGAAAAATGATAAATACTTATAATCAAAAAATAATTACAAAAAGTACATAATTTTAATAGTTTTATCATCACGCCTTTCAGTATTTTTGAATGTAGACATAAATTAAAGCAAATTTGGAATGAAATAAAATCGATATTGAGTTATAATTTTAAAAAGCTGGTACGGAGATTAATTAATCTTTCTCATTGGAACCGCCCTGTACGATTGTAAGAACAGCTTTCGATGAAATGCGGATTTTCGGCCGCTAGCTGGTTAAACGCTCTTAAACAAAAATTAAAATTTAGAAAAAAAAATCATTTTCAGCTACAACAAGTTCTGGTTCACTGAAAACTCACGGACCGCCACTAATAGGCGTGTGGCGGCCACTTGTGCCGAATTAATTGCGCCGCCACTGTCGCTGTACGAACATGCGAGAATTACTACGACATACCTACCTGCGCCACAAATAGCGTACTACCGCCGGCCGCCTAGGAATAATAATTCCGCCACTTACGCGAAAGGCCTCGAATTTGTGGCTGTGCAATACAAATGCACGCAGAACGTTCGGGCAATACCTCCACTTTGCGTGAATTCTCGCAACATTACCTGGCGCGCTAGCAAGTTACTCTACCGCGCGCCGCGGCTATATAAGCAGCAGATTCGCTCGTCGGTCTCAATCAGTCAATCTAGTCCCCATTCATGGTTCGACACTTACACACCGAGCAGTGATTTACAACTGTGCAGTGCCGCGACCAAGTACGTGCCTGCGCCGGACACCGGCCCCGCGCAGTCAGCAGCAAGTGAAAAAACGTTTGTCCAGTGTGACTCCAGGAACATTTCCAACACCTTCGAGGATTCCTTCTCCAACTATCATCCGCTGTCCGGCCCTTCGCGCCTCGACACTCGATGACACCCGACCTATCAACTACCAAGCCGCGTTCGCGCTTGCTGTTTATATAGGTGCAACCCGTTCTCTGGCATTCGAAACCCATCGCGTTCCGCTGCCAGAGATCATCCTCATAGCCTCTCAAGGTTCCTTCCTGCGCCACGTGTGTGCGCCGACTCAGAGGATACACAGCCGCCATACCTCGTCAGCACGACGACGGTCGACCGCCTGGACCAAGGTCACTTCTACACCGCCATGGTGTAGGTGTAGAGCAACACGCCGGCTCCCTGAAAACCTGTGATATTCACCGCCGTGGTCTCCGACCTTCATCACGCAGCAGCATCACTAACGGCACCACTGTCACTCCGCTCCGCTTCGACCTCCGCTACGTAGCTCCAAATAAAGACTGACTCACCACACCGACTGATGCCTTTTATTTCTCGTTCCGTCTCTGCCGATCCGGCCCGCTCCCTCAGGCGCATATATAATCATTTTGTGTCTTCTATCAATTACCCGTAAAAAGGACACCCATTTAAGAGTACCTGTATTCATGGACGTTTCTAACGGGTTGGGTACCCCTATATCAGAGGTTCACTGTACAACTCACTATGTCCCGTACTATGTATTAGCGCTTCACGAGTTTTATCTTTAAATCAATGATGATGATAACCCTTTAAACTATTATGGATCTAAGGAAAACTAACTATGCGCCCCATTACCTATTTAAATAAATTCATTCATCTATTTTCCGAGAAAAAAGAGTAGTGGGGTCAGGACTTGACCTCGGAACCTTTTACTACAATATCAATCAAGTTAATCGGCCTATCTGTCTTACCGTCAAATAAATAAATCCAGACGATTCCTATCAAACGAGTTACTAATCGTGCCGTGCATAAAAATAAATAAGGCAGTCCCTAACAGCAACAAAAATAAACTATTATTTACGAGAATAAATATTTATCAATCTATTTGACGGGTATGTATGTAAAGGCGGATAATTGCAATATGTGGAACAGATGCCCGAATAGTAAAAAGTTTCTGGTTCCGTCATCCTATTTTATTTTGGGAAATTGACTTTTAACTTTGGACATGGACCCCCTTTCTTCGTTAAAATAGCATATTAAATCTGATGGGCCACAGAGTCTGAAAAAATAGACAACCTTTCTTCAAAAAAATTTCTTTCTTCGAAATTCACAACTTTTTCACACATGTCAACTCTCTTTCACACATGTTAACTCGATCGCGAACGACCGGTTGGCCATCCCTGCACTAGAGCAACTCGCTCCAAAATCTTGTTTCAATGTAACAACAACAGGACTGAGTACACGAAACACTCGCTTGAACCTAGATTACATGAAGTTAGTAATAGATACGCAGATGTGGCTATTTAGCTGCACGGAAGCTAGGTACAAGAAGGCTATTCTATCATATATTTTAAATCAATATTAATTTTATTTATACTATAGTATTGTGTGTAATTGTAGTTCAGTGTGTAATTTCTTAACCAAATGCCACAATAACCTTATAACTCTTTTTTTTATTATTTCTTATGTTCAACTAATATTTTGTGACATGTAATATGTATTTATGGTATATTTATACCGTAATCACCAAACGTGGCGAACCACTTGGGGTGACCTACGGTAGAGGTGTTGGTTATCCAATAAATGATTTCCGGGGCGGCGATACCCATACCCGTCTCCCAAATTGTATAATTCCTTATTTAATTAATTTTTTTTAATTATGCAAAATATTTATGGTTTATAATTAAGTAGGTGAATATTTAAGTACCTACTAACTAATTGAAGATTTTAGAGGAAATTTAGGTTTTGATTTATAAATAAGTGAATATTAGAAACATATTTAAAAAAAAAACAGAAATACTAGTCATATGCTTGGATTCCATGCCAATTGAGAATAAAGTCAACTCAACACCTCTTTGAAAAGTCATTAAAAGCTATGAAAAAAATAATTTTAAAATAACCCTTAACCCTAACCTAACGTAACCTATTTAACTATTTTTGTCATCACTCTAAATGACTTTTCTGAGATGGTTCTGAGTTGGTTTCATTCCGAGTTGTCCAGTCACCGTATGCTTGAACGAGTTTTTATTTGCTACACATGTGTAATTTAATGTATTGTTGTGATGTATAGTTCTACGGAAAACTTGAAGAAATAAATAAATATAGAATTATCTTTTTAATCGAAACCAGTTGTCACAGAAATTGGATAACACACATCAAAATGCTTTACCAAATAATATGCAACAGAAAGATTAATGGACCGTCATAATTTATGCAAGAATTTGTTTACACAATAAAAAGGCCACAAACCACGAAATGCATAAAACTCCGGACATTATCGAAAGCTCATTGATGAATATGTAAAATAAATAAATAAACCCGCACCCCACCGAACACCGAAGGCCTCCATCAAACGTCAGTCGGCGCGGGCACTCGTCAGCCTGTGTTTGTAAACAAACTCACTTTGATCACTAACAAATGCCAAGCGAACCTAATAGCGTGCGCTCTAGGATTTATTAAGTGGAGAGGAGACCTGGTGAAAAAAACAATGACATGAAGAAAAAAATGTTTTTTAAGACGCGTGTATACCTTAGAGCAGTGATTCTTGACGAGGGCGCCACCGCCCCCTTGTGGGCGTTTTGGAGGTCTGGGGGGGCGTTTTTAATTTTTTAGCATTTAGGGGGCGCTGCAGAAGTTGGGCATTGTGTTAATAAAGAAAAAAATGCTCATTCACGAGGTGTTCACATTGATACATTGACACACTTTCTTTAGATGCAACGATTTGTCAAGCTCTGTTAAATAAACTACACTTTCATGCACAAAAAATTAAACTGAGGCATAATACTCAATGTTAATGTAAAAATAATTGTTGTTTTTATACTTTTTCTATGGGTATTAACATTACTGGTGTATCTATTTGAATACAGCAAGGAATACAAGTTCACTGCATTAAAAAGTTAGACGAAAGGTCTGGGTTCGAATCCCAGTTGCGACCTTTTTTCTGTTGTTCTGTTTCTATTGCCTTTTTTCTGTTTTCTGTGTCTTGTTCTCTTTCATATTTTCGTTTAGATAATTATTGTTATCTTCTTCTTCAATGCTAAAAAAGTAACGCTTACCTATTGCATCATTGAGATACAAATAATTAAAAATATTTTCTTGCAGTTCAAACCTTGACAAACAATTTTCTTATTTAACCACTGTCAATTATTTATTTTATTTTAATTAATGTGCAAAAACTCAAATTGTAATATTTAATCACCGAAGACAATATTAGCGACTCTTAATCGAAAATTTGAAACAGAAAAATCAGAAAAAGATACGGTCACATCTAGGAAAAAAATGCATCCCAGATGTGACCGTAACTTTTTTCTGATTTTTCTGTTTCAAATTTTCGACTGAAAGTCGCTAATATTGTCTTCGGTGATTTTTCAATTTAGGGTTTTACTCATTAGGGGCCATCCATAAATTACGTCACACCTTAAGGAGGTGGAGGAAAATAGAGAAGTGTGACAAGGGATATGGGGGAGGTCATCAGCTTCGTGATCACATGTAAAAACCTTGAAAAAAGTTGTACTACTGTTTTGATTATTTTTAGATGTAAAATTGCAAAATATGTGACGTCACACTAGGGGGGAGGGGGTCTCACAAATGTGACGATGTGGGGGGGTCTATCCATAAATTACGTCACATGAAATTCATGTGACGTAATTTATGGAGAGCCTCTTAAGTTAAAATAAATTCTTATTGACCAACATAACAACATAACGACCTCCGTAGTCCAGTGGGTAAGACTATTGACTCACAATCCGGAGGTCGCGGGTTCGAACCCGGCATGCGCAAATAATTTTTTTTTGATTAATTTGTGTTATTTCACAATTAATTCATTTAAAACAATATATAGTATATTTGCGGCATGTTCCAGAGTGGAAGATACTATCAGTATCGCCCTGGTGTAAGACCACCATTCAGAATCGAAAGGTTGCTTGAAAATGGCTTTAGCCGTGTTCAGTGACCAGATCTGAATAGCCAGGTACTTCCCAACCTTCCTCTTCTCCACCTCCTTCCCCTTCCCACTACCTTCAGCCTCACAACATACCCCAATTGGGGATGCCATAGTCTCACTGGCTCCAGACGGGAGCAGTTGAGATTCTTGTGCGGTATTCACTGTAAAAAAAAAAATCCTTTGTAGATCTTTCATCACAGCACGCACCGACCAAAGCTTTCTATATCCAAAATCACATCAAATGCACACTGCATCAGTCATCGAGAGCTGATCGAGAACGGAAATCTACAAGTATTTTGTAATAATATTGTAGGATTGCTTTTCATTGCCGAGAGATAAACTGGGCCTTTCAAAGATCTCATAGTAAGTATAATTTTTTAAAATTTATATCTATTTATTTCATTTACATTTTCATAACATAACATAACATGGCTTACATATTTTATACACTCTCCTAAGAAAGCAAATGCTTGTGTTTAGGAGAGGACAACTTGTTAATAACTTAAGAATTATTATTTAAAAAAAAATCCTTATCACAAACTTAAGAGTTTAACTTGTGAAGATATTTAGACTTAACATATTTTAAAAGTTTATAGGAGTAATTACACAAGAAATGTATAACATAAAACATGTTGTACATATTCTGACAAAAAAAGAATTTGTCTTTGAGCCTGGGAGAAAAAGAAATAATAATTTGGGTGCAACAAACACGCCGTAATGTCCTTACCTAAACAAGTCACGTATAAAGAACACTTTTCAAGTACGTGATCTCATAAACAACGCGATTGACTTCTGCAGTGTTTTATGACTATAATAAACTCCAGGCTAATTTGTGGTGTACCAGATGAATGGGAGTTATTATGTTGGCCATGTAGAATAAAGTACATAACTCTTTATTCTACGGTTTGTTATCATTTCAGCCATTTGAGAATGTTAAAGGAATATAATAAAATAAGATAATCTACAAGTATGAAACCTTAACTGATTTGATTAATAGATTAATAAAATAACCAGAATGGTGATGCTATCAATAATAATTAGTTTTAAGTCACTAGTAATAAGTCCTTAATTATTTGTTATACCTACACTATTAGTGTGGGTAAGTGGTAATTTTACATGTTTAACGGCCGTTGTTCCCAATCCTACTGATCAACTGTTGAGTCGAAATTTTGGCTCAACACTCCTCAAACGTACAAATAAGCTCTTCCCAACGCAACTCTCGGACCAACGGGCAAATCGATAGTTACTAAACAAATCACTTAGCAGATCGGAAACACAGATTGATCGATCGAGAAGTTGGGAACAACGGCCGTACGTCAAATAACGAAACACTCCAACCAAATAAATAATTAAATAACTTAAGAAAACCACGAGAGACATTTTGGTAGGGATATAAATAACTATGTTAGGTACCGTTCATGAGAAAATTTTAAATTAAATCACTGGTCTAATCGATATTAACAATCAAATGCTGAATGAGTGCTTCATTGATGGGTCTATTGAAACGTCAGGATCGTCGTATAGTCTCGTAGTCTCTAATAGAATATTAATGGTCATTTTAATTATAAATATATGTAATAATATAATCGTATCTACCAAATTTGGAGCGCGGCCCTAATGTGCCGCCACCGCGCGCTGGCAACAACTGGCAATGACCCGACTATCGCTCGCGGCAATCGTGACGTTGGCCATTGTTGTTCGAAAGCAATTCAAAAGTCACGTTACGAGGCAATCGGGGAAAAAGCAGGACTTTCGTTTGATGTATTCTATTCGAACAAACAATGAATAGAAAAAAACTCCACTATGAAAGGAAGTAATTTGACAGTTTATTAAACATGTTCGAACCTTGTCACATCCCGCGACATCTCTAAATAGCTTTTATTTCAATATCTTAGTTTTATGGCACAAGGCACTTTTACAGTCTTACGGCGCACTTGTTTTCACAACAAAATTGCGATATAAAAATTAGCCAAGCAATATTGACAAGCACTATTCATTGGAATTAATCCTTTAGTTTGCCGTTATACATATACCGGACCAAGTGGTGGGCGATTGGAATGGGACGGGTCTGGATTGCTCCTGGCTCCTTTTTCAAATAATTACTAAACTAAAAACAACCCGACTTAATCGTACATATCGTCATGTAGTCTGCGCTTATCGTATCGTATTAGTTTGCCGTTATATACATGTATATAACCGCATGGGAAACGCGTGTCTCTCTGTCACCTGCTCATGCGACATCGGTAATTACTTTTTGATTTGCCAAATGAAAATGGTAAAAAAAAATCATAAAAATAATAAATATCATTACATTATTTTCCATGGATCATTGACACATTTTATGACACCATAAAAATAATGCACACACCTAGATTAGATATGCATAAGAAAGGAACACTTCGTTCAGTAATCAGAATTTTAGAAAAAAATATTTCTAGAAGGAAAAAAGTGCGAGGAGGGATGTTCATGTGTTTATTCAAACGTGCTATTCCGTATTTTTTGTGAGAACGAGATCGATATCGCGCGAGAACTCTTGTCAGATTTGTGTCATTTTCAATGGCTGTTATTTGCTTTTTCTACGGGCCGATGTCAGAATTTCAGCTGTGAGCTGTCACGTATGTTGGTTTAGGTCGTTTTAAACACACATTCCTACAAGTGTGCATACTTATTTATTCATTTAACAGCGATATAAAATCCCACAAATCTGACAAGCGATCTCGCCCGAGATCTATGTCGATCGAGATAGATATCGGGCGAGATCTCTTGTCAGATTCGTGGGATTTTATATCGCTGTTAAATGAATAAATAAGCATGCACACTTGCATGAATGTGTGTTTAAGATGACCTAAACTAACTTACGTGACAGCTCACAGCTGAAATTCTGACACCGGGCCGTAGAAAAAGCAAATAACAGCCATTGAAAATGACACAAATCTGACACGAGTTCTCGCGAGATATCGATCTCGTTCTCACAAAAAATACGGAATAGCTCGTCAGATCTTTGTAATTGCTTAGTATTAGGTAAGGAAATCAATATACCCGCACACACGTGGATGCATTCAATATCTGCAACACCCAGCAAATGAGATTCTCAGTGAAAATTCTTACCTGAAACAAGAGAAAAAGTTCGTATCAGAATACAAAATAAATAAAAATAATTTCTTTAAAGAGATATTTTACTAGTGTAAAAATCGTATCAGATTTCAACTAGGAGCCCAACTGCCCGGAGTCAGTTGGAATACGGCATCGTTTACTGAGGTATGGTGTGGAGAGATTCATGAGATGGGCTAGAGGAAATACCTAGTTATTCAAATCTGGTCACCAAACACGACTAAAGCCATTTTCAATTCTGAATGGTGGTCTTTCAGCAGGGCCATACTGAGAGTATCTTCCGAGTAGAAATCTGCATAATATTATTTGAGAGGCGAGTATGCGTACTGCCGCCCCGAGAACTATTTATTAGATAGCCAACACCCCTGTAATAGGTCACCCCAAGTGGTTCACTACGTTTAATGACTTAAGGTGCCCGGGTTCATGGACGAGGTTTGTCCGGGGCTTAGTGGCGGAAGCGTCCGTCCACTAACTGCGTGGCAGGCCGGATCGTGAGAGACTATAGTTAAGAGAGACTTTTGATCTCTCTAGCAGGAATCTCTCGGAACTTCGCCTTGCCGAATACTCCTGGCCAGAATGACCCCCAGATTCCTACCCACCCCTCTTACTCTATCCTTTCCAGAACTTCCTCTCCTTCCTTTTCTAAAAAGACCCTCCACAAAGCATTCCCAAAAATGACACAGATGGGGGGATTATTTACCTCAGGGCTTCCTGTGCGGAGCTAATGTAAAAAAATAAAATACAAATATGAATACATATTTCTAAAATAATACAGACCAAATGGTTGAAATTTAATTTGGTCTGTATTCAGAGGCAAGAAGTCGCTACCACTCCGCCACATAGCTCGTCAGATAATAACATAGGTTGTCAGATAAAGACATTTTCGTATTATTTGATAAACAGTAAAATTTCATACTTAATCAACAGTAAAAAAAAAAAAGTCGCAAAACAAAGCTAACTCTCATTTTCCAGTGAAAAGAATCACATGTGCGTAGGGCTAGGTACTCGTAAATGTAAGAAATAAGTAAGAAATTGACATGTAACATTAGGAAAGTCAGTTCAATTCTAGCAGAGTTTAATGACAAAACTCGGTGGTCCATAGAAGTGTCGTAAGTATCCGTCACACTTCCGGCAGAAAGAGGAAGTGAGGTGACATTACGTTAAGAAAGCATAGAAGGTGCACTGTTGTGAGCTGCGACGGAAGTGACGCCGGCACACCAAATCCGTCACAGTTCAAGACATAAAGGCGTCCGCTGAAAGCTCCGTTGTAACATCTCCTACTTTCACAAGAACGAAGCGTTGAAGAGAAAGAGAGGTCATAAAGGAACTTTCAGAGGCAGTAGCAGACCATTCGTTCTTACTTTCATACTCTCTGTAACCCTCGATGCGCCGAGATAAAAGTTAAAAGTGCATGCTAGATATAGGTACTGTAAAAAAATAAAGGTGGATGCTAGACATAGGTACTGTAAAGGGATTATTCAATAAAAGCACAATTTTAACGGTCAAAAAAATTTGACTTTATTTTCGATACAATCAATGTTCACATATACCATGTATTTATAGCGTTCTTTAATTTAAGAACTTTTTCAATAGCAAGACAGTATAAAACTTTAAGAATAACTTTGAGTTCACTCCCAAAGGAAAGATTGTTCCCTCAACCGTTCGTTTTACGAAAAGGGTTTCAACGAGTATATTCACTCTGGGTTAGCTGAACTCCAAAGCCGACGTTTTAGAAAGCGTCTCACCCGAAGAAGCACCGGGAAGCAACTTGGTCTCTAGACAATTTGAAAATGGTCTCGTAAACCGAAACAATTCACAGTTTGAAAATGGTCTTGTAAACCGAAATAGCTGTAACAAAAACACTTGCAGAACTTGATAATAACATTATCAAATTTAATTTTAATTAATTTTTTTGAAACAATTAAACGGAGATAATTAATTGTTCTCTAGAGTTAACACATGACCTTATATCGGTCATCAAAGCTGTGTCATCCCTTCCAGGGGTAACAGCGGTAAGACTGAGCGACGCGGTGAAAAACCAACCAATAACATATCTCGCCCTTTTTTTTTTTTTTTTTACAGTGAATACCGCACAAGAATCTCAACTGCTCCCGTCTGGAGCCAGTGAGACTATGGCATCCCCAATTGGGGTATGTTGTGAGGCTGAAGGTAGTGGGGAGGGGAAGGAGGTGGGGAAGAGGAAGGTTGGGAAGTACCTGGCTATTCAGATCTGGTCACTAAACACGGCTAAAGCCATTTTCAAGCAACGTTTCAATTCTGAATGGTGGTCTTACACCAGGGCGATGCTGATAGTATCTTCCACTCTGGAACATGCCGCAAATATACTATATATTATTTTAAATGAATTAATTGTGAAATAACACAAATTAATCAAATAAAATTTATTTGCGCATGCCGGGTTCGAACCCGCGACCTCCGGTTTGTGAGTCAAGAGTCTTACCCACTGGACTACGGAGGTTAGCCCTATTAGTAAAGAGACGAAGCGATGAGGGAATGCGAATTATTCGAGATCGAAGAACTAATCAATCAACTGATACGCTCAGAAATCTACATTACAATATATGGTTTGACTGTTTATATACAGGGTGAAGGGACGTACTTTATTAAGCAGTGATTCCTGATATTATTTGGAGTAAAAAATGTAAATAAAATTTTGGTTTCCGTGACATTTTTGAAATATATTTTTTTCTTTTTTCTACAAAAACTTTAAAAAAATAGTAGGTGTTGGACAGTTGGGGGTGGGGTGAGGAGTTGGTCTGTTACTCGGCTGAGTGACCAGTGACGGCATGTGGAAGATTTTTTTTTGTTTGATTTTGAAGAAAAAAAATTTTAAAATGTCAAAAAATTTATGAGACCAAAATTTTATTTACATTTTTTACAACTAATGTCAGGAATCATTGGTTAATAAAGTAAGTCAAGTACGTCCCTTAACACCTTGTGCATATATATTATTATTATTATGTGAAAACCTCACAAAGGTCCCCCGGAAGTCAGTGAGGCTATGGCGTCCTCATTTGTTGAATGTTGTAAATTTCAGGCTGAAGGGAGGAGGGGAATGATATGGGGAAGAGAAAGGTTTACAAGTACACACCCGGTTTTTCACATCTGGTCAATAAACACGACTAAAACCTTTTCAAACTTTCGTTTCCGAATCATGTTTTTTCACCAAGGCGATACCGAGAGTACGAGTATCTCTGGCATCAAATGGGTTTACGCACCGCAATAGGGACTGCTAGGCGAAGCGTAGAATATAAAGTGGCTATTTATAATGTTTAGTTTGGAGTGCTAACGACTAACCAATCTGGGCACGGACATCACGATGCCGGAACAAATCAGTCAACAACCTCTTCCTATACCTACCTAACTGCTGCACTCCGGGAATGTTTGATGTTGTCCGTAATCCAATATTTGCGATGGGGGTGGTTCGTTCGGTATTTACCTTCGTATCGCTTTCACTTCGGGGTAAAAACAACTGCAAACTGACAAACTTATCTCTGCAGGCGGTCATATTACGAAATACAGAACGAACAAACTATTTTTTTGCCGTATTTTTTTTCGTTTCGAAAATTTTATTAACAGTAGCGACGCTTCAACATTTTGTCTTTAATCTGTACCTTTACAAACATATTCCAATCCACCACAAGAAGTGGAAACAGTCCTCCTCACGGACATATGAATATATCTGGACCTGCCCTAAGTGATAAAAACGTAATATTTCCCCCTCCCCATGGAACCGGCTATAAGCTCCGCCTTGGCGCCAGCTCGCTCCATGGGGAGGGGAGAGAATCTAAAATATGTGACGTCATCATTCTTGTAGTGACCAGCGCGAAAGTAACGTCTATACGTTTTACGAAATATCACGCCAAAAACGGCAGCTTGCGCTATACATTATAGGTACATATTATATAGACATAGCGAATGTGGGCGGTTCTCCAGTGTGCTCATCGCTGGTTATAGGGGTAAGTAAATTATGAAACATTTGTAATAGTGTTTTAACTAAACACGGCAACAAAATATTGCTATGTGTATTGGGGCGAGTCTTTTTGCGGCGAGCATTTGGCCTTAGCAAATATGTTATTATCGTGGCAAGCAATTCGCGCTCCCATGTAAAAAGGTCTATTCATTCAAAGCAGATTTTGCTTTTAAGAACTAAATGGTGATATTGTAATGCGAGATGCCTATTTACTGTCAGATTGATTGTATAACGAATCACAGTCATCTTTCCCCTCTCCCCCCTTCATAGTTTGGTTTTACCCCCTCGTCTGTATCTTCTGGTCTATTGAATTCTGATGTCTATGGTCCTCCTATATTTCTTCAATTTGCAATCAGTACAATGCGTAGGTACGTACGGAAAAATTACGGTGAAAATTGAATTGTAGGTTAGGTTAGGTTATCTTTATCAACAATTCCCATTAATTTAATGAGTCAAACAGTCAAATTATTTGACTTCCTCGTAAGTGTTATCAAGGTCGATAACACGGTCTTAACGTTTTCAATTTGGGAGGCGTGTATGGGTACTGCCGCCCCGGAAACCACTTATTGGATAACCAACACCTCTACCATAATCAGGTCACCCAAGTGGTTCGCTATGTTTGGTCACTTATCAGGGGTGCCCAGGTTCATAGAGTGAGGTTTGTCCGGGTCTTTGCGGTGGATGCGTCTGCGTCTCTCTCGGATTGAGAGAAACTGGTTGAAGGAGGCCGGACTCTCTCGACACATCGCCTTTCACCGCAGTTGAAGGGATGAATTCATACTTCCTGTCATTCCTGGACAAACTGACCCCTAGATTTCTACCAATGGTATCTAAACCTCGTTGTTATGGAAATATTCGATGTTATTTACGTAGATGACAGATCTGACATGTGTCTGCTAGCGCCTCGGTGTGCACCGGCATCTAAAAAAGGAACTGTTCTCCGGCTAATCAAGGCTTAAGTGGCAGATTTAGTTCGCTTAAATTTGAGCGAGGAATGTCATATATAGCGAGGATACGTACTGGCTGATGGTACAGGGCCATAACTAAAAAAAATTGCTACGTAAAAAACATCAAGAGTTTAAAATAATAAAAATATCACAGACTAGCGAGTTCCCGGTATGCGTTGAAATGCCACTAATAAAGAAATTGTTTCTCCCTGCGTGTCTTTTCCCATTCCAACCGTTTCCCTTCCCCTCCCATGTCCCACTCCCCCTCACGCGTTCCCCCTCCATCCACCTTCCCTCTCCACTCTCCCGCGAACCCCCCTCCCCTCTCCCGCGTTCAATATATGAAATTTTCAATAACTTTGACGTACCAAATGTACAACAAATATATTCCAAAAATATATTATTGAAGCTCTTCAAAAATAATGAATCCTCTACTAGACCGTGTATGCATAACACTAGATCGAATAAAAATGATATAAAAAATATTCCAAGTTATAAAACCACATTTGGACAAAGAAACTATACATACTTTGCAACAAAACTCCATAACATCCTCCCCCAAGACATAAAACTAATAAAAAATCCAATTGAATACAAATCAAGAATAAAAATATGGCTTAAAGAGGTCAATGAGAAAACCCTAGCGAAGACGCTAAAAACGACATAGAAGACAAATGAACTATATTTGAATAACTTTAGTCCTCCTCGGCACAGGACCCCCTAGTGAGGAGGACTAAGAAATACAATATTTTGTACTTAATTTCACATTTCATTTTGTATGTAAAATTTTTGTATATAGTCGCTATAATAAGAAAAAAAAAATAAAAAAATAAAAAAATAAATTTAGTCCCGGTAAATTCAGATTTTCAAACAGCTCACGTGCCACCTACTGCAATTTTTTTTACAAAATTAAATTTTTCATCTCATTCATACGAATGATTTGGGATTATGTGGGAATTAAAAGTGATTGTAGGGTGTAGAAAGGGTTGGTAAGTAGTTGGAAGACTCAAGAAGAGACAAAACGAGCCAAGATGGGGCGAGATGTTAAAAGATGCAAGAAAAGGCAAGAAGATGCAAAAAGAGGCAAGAGGATCCAAGAAAAGGCAAGAAGAGCCAAGAAGAGACAAGAGAAGCCATGAAGAGCCAATAATAGGAGAAGAAGATCCAAGAAGGGGCGAGAAGTTAAAAGATGCAAGAAAGGGCAAGAAGATGCAAGAAGAGGCAAGAGGATCCAAGAAAAGGTAAGAAGAGCCAAGAAGAGACAAGAGAAGCCATGAAGAGCCAATAATAGGAGAAGAAGATCCAAGAAGGGGCGAGAAGTTAAAAGATGCAAGAAAGGGCAAGAAGATGCAAGAAGAGGCAAGAGGATCCAAGAAAAGGCAAGAAGAGCCAAGAAGAGACAAGAGAAGCCATGAAGAGCCAATAATAGGAGAAGAAGATCCAAGAAGGGGCGAGAAGTTAAAAGATGCAAGAAAGGGCAAGAAGATGCAAGAAGAGGCAAGAGGATCCAAGAAAAGGCAAGAAGAGCCAAGAAGAGACAAGAGAAGCCATGAAGAGCCAATAATAGGAGAAGAAGATCCAAGAAGGGGCGAGAAGTTAAAAGATGCAAGAAAGGGCAAGAAGATGCAAGAAGAGGTAAGAGGATCCAAGAAAGGGCAAGAAGAGCCAAGAAGAGACAAGAGAAGCCATGAAGAGCCAAGAATAGGAGATAGGAAGATCCAAGAAGGGGCAAGAGATGAGAAAAGCAGAGAAGAGACGGGAAAATCCAAGATGAGATATAGATACGAGAAGATCTGTGAAGAAACATGAAGAGCCAAGAAGAGACATTAAGAGACGGGAAATAGCAAGAAGATCCAAGTAGGGCATAGAATCAAGAAGAGACTAGAAGAAGTAAAAAGAGCCAAGGAGAGACAGAAAAATCCCAGAAGGGTCAAGAAGAGCCAAGAAGAGCCGGAAGTGACAAGAAGATCCAAGAAGAGACAATAATTGGGATCAAGAAGAGGCAAGAAGAATCAAGAAGAGTCAAGAACAGTCAAGAAAAGCCAGAAATAGACAAGAAGATTCAAGAAGAGCCGAGAATAGGCAAGAAGAAAAAACCCATAAAGAAATAAAAAAAATAAATTTAAAAATCGTAATGCTCAATCCATTCCTTTATTCCTGCCCAGCCTAAATTCCAATATTGGCTTATTAGGTTACCATGTATACCGGTCGATTAAACTCCAACCTCCTTCCCATCCTCAGAGCACGTGTTCCTAGTCCTAACAAATCAGTGCCCCCTGGTGTACCGGTCTCACCGGGACAGGAGTACTCCTGGCTGGGGTGGTACAATCGTATCGTATCGTATATTACAAACATTCATTTTGTATATTATAAGAACAATCCATCAAATTTGGTACCTAACATAGGTACCTATTTAAAATAAATATAATTTTTGATGAGATTTAAAGTATTCGATTTTGGTTAGTACCATAGGTGAGTTTAAAATCATTAATTTAAAGGTTTTATTCGAAAATTGAATTTTGATTGAACAATCGATGGTTTGCAAAATGTCATTCTCAAATTCTGACATTTTTTACAGTTTCGTAAGAGTTTTTGAAATGATTAAAAAACTTTTCAGACGTATTGTCATGTAGCAATACATAGCCAAGTTACATACATACATATAAGCAAACATATTATTTTTTATACATGTAGATAGGCAAGCTGATTAGTTCTTAGCTAGTAGTTTAAATAGTATGCAATACATTCTATTTTATTCATTTCCATGCTCGTACATACAGTTGACAGGTCATTATTACACATATAAATGCAAATAATACAAAAATGTTCGTAATATAAAAGTTGGTAGTAGATTGCAAAATAATCAATAGCTGTAGTAGTACAATGACGTTATATAAATAGACTCGTCATAGTCTCACATACTCGCAAAATAATGTGGCAAGTAAGTAACACTTTTGTTTTCAGCGGTTTTCAGTAATTTCTTAATTCAAACGTTATTCATGTATTAAAAAGATATGCTACTTCCACACCGAAGCCAAACTTCCAACTCGAACTTCCAACGCACGAACTACCCTTTTACACAATCGTCCGAAAGTTTGAAGTTGGCCTCAGTGTGGCCATACCATAAGACAATCAAAGAATGTGTGTTATTTTTCTAAAGACGCACAAAATTGTCGGACGGGGAACATGAACATTAATTGTATTGCTTATAATAATCGATAATAAAGTAATTTGTGTGTTCATATAAATGTGTGTTATTTCTTCACTTTTACTACTGTTTGCCGTGTGATGGAAACATTTTCTCATCACACAATTTTTAAATGCTATTTTCCTACTGGTAAGAACAACCTTACTCGACGAGTGACAGTTTAGTACTAAAAAGTACTAGAAATCGAGATCAGTAAATTGCTTTGCTTTTGCCTTCCCACTTTGATATTTCTACCCCGCGTCTACAGTATATAACGTCTTTGTAGTAGTAGTGTTTTGTGACGAGGTATTTGCATGTTTTAGATAAAATGTTATTTCATATTGAATTAGTAACATTATTATGATTAATATTGATTAAACTATTCGTGCGGTATATCTTCCAACGTTGCCAGCCAAAAGAGTGTCTGAAACAACTATTTACGTTTGGCGCCCAAATTCCAAGCACGCTTTGTTGTCAAACAACCAATATTATGAGATAAAGATATCAACATTAACGTGTATTATTCTCGTATTCACAGCGACGGCTATCAATTACGGTCCTCATCCACATCAATCTTCAGTCGACGTCGGTCGGGTTGCGGTTTGCATGCTAATGCTGCACAGGTAGCTGTCAAAGAACTGGTACCGGCTACCGGCTTTATTTTGTCTGAAGATCTGATCACGATTGTATTATCATTGTCCAGGCAAGTATCTATGCAGAAATTTACACTAGCTAAAGTAGCTTCCCATTGGATATGACCTCTTGCATTAACCACATCTAAGCTGAAACTAACAGTGGTCAGAGAGATTGGGCAATATGACCTCTCGCACTAACTACGTCTAATGTGAAACTAACAGTAGTCAAAGTAGCTTTAGATTGGTCAACATGACCTCTCGCACTAACTACACCGAATGTGAAACTAACATTAGTCAAAGTAGCTTTAGATTGGGCAATATGACCTCTCGCACTAACTACATCTAATGTGAAACTAAAAGTAGTCAAAGTAGCTATAGATTGGGCAATATGACCTCTCGCACTAACTACATCTAATGTTAAACTAACAGTAGTCAAAGTAGCTGTAGATTGGGCAATATGACCTCTCGCACTAACTACAACTAATGTGAACCTAACAGTAGTCAAAGTAGCTTTAGATTGATCAATATGACCTCTCAAACTAACTACGTCTAATGTGAAACTAACAGTAGTCACAGTAGCTTTAGATTGGGCAATATGACCTCTCGCACTAACTACGTCGAATGTGAAACTAACAGTAGTCAAAGTAGCTTTAGATTGGTCAATATTACCTCTCGCACTAACTACGTCTAATGTGAAACTAACATTAGTCAAAGTAGCTTTAGATTGGGCAATATGACCTCTCGCACTAACTACATCGAATGTGAAACTAATAGTAGTCAAAGTAGCTTTAGATTGGGCAATATGACCTCTCGCACTAACTACATCGAATGTGAAACTAACATTAGTCAAAGTAGCTTTAGATTGGGCAATATGACCTCTCGCACTAACTACATCTAATGTGAAACTAACAGTAGTCAAAGTAGATTTAGATTAGGCAATATGACCTATTGCATGAACTACATCTAATATAACAACTAGTAGGAACTAATAGTAGTCAAATTAGCTTTAGATTGGGCAAAATGATCTCTTGTACGACCGACACGTAACCTGAAATGAACAGTAGCCAAAATAGTTTCAGGAAAAAATTGTACGTGGTAAAAGAGTCTATTGGAAAGGTTTGGTGTTTGTGAGAGGAGTCTAGATTATAGTACCTAACAGAAGAAGTACCTAAGTATTTTTTACCAATGTCGCTTTCTGAGAAATACTTCCGCAAGTCGTACAACTGAAGTTCTTAAAAGCGTGTGATAAAATATCGATGTCGTACAAATGTAGCACAAGTTTTATATTACTAACTGATTGCTTTCTGGCAACGATGGTATATCACAATCTCAGATATTTTTATGATTTCGCGGACGTAAAAATGTCATTGCTCTCCCACAAGCACAAAGCAAAATGAAAATTGAGACAAGGACTTCGTTTTATTAAAAAGCCATGATAAATGTTAAAGCCAAATACATTTATGAGGAAAATTAAATACAATTCTGTTTTTATCTGCCTTTGTAAAGTGACCTTGAGTTGAGTTATATTATTATCTATTCGATATCACAGAAACATGACGATTTTCTGATTATTTCTACTGCATTTTATGTCTGCTAGGTACTTAGGTACACTCATGAATCAATCGTGCAATTAATATTGCAGCTGAACATTCTGTCTGTGTAAACAACTCAAGTGGCATCATTTTCATTTGAAATCGCGATTAAAATTATCAAAAGTGGGTTTACAAAAAGGATAGTGGTTCTATCAATTCCAAAGAAAAATGACTCGGTCAAGTATTTGATTATGCCTTAGTAGGTTCCCATTACTTTTTTAAAATTAGCTCCGCGCAAGAGGCACTGAGGAAAATAATTTCTATGTTATCTTATAGAACGCTATGTGTAGGGTCTTTTTAAGGAAAGGAATGAGAGGAAGTTTAGGGAAGGAAAAAGAAGTGAGGGATGGGTAGGAATTTAGGGATTAGTGTATTTTTTTCATGAGCTCCACATAGGAGAAACTGAGGAAAATTTTTCCCTCAGGGCCTGTCATCTTTAGGGATGCTGTGTGAGGGTTCTTTTAGGGAAAGGAAGGAGAGGAGAGTTCTGGGAAGGAAAAAGGTTTAAGGGGTGGGTAGGAATCTGGGGTTCAGTGTATCCTGGTCATCCGCCTCTAAGACCTAGACAAATCTCACCCCTTGAACCCGGGCACACCTGCTAAATCACCAAACGTAGCGAACCACTAGGGGTGACCTATGACAGAGGTGTTGGTTATCCAATAAAGGTTCCCGGGGCTGCGGTACCCATTCCCATTGAATGGATTTATGGAATGTATGAATCCATTCCTCCCTTTGCGGTGTAAGGCGGTCGGTCGAAAGAGTCCGGCTGGATAAATCAAAGGGTCTCCCTCAACCACTCTCATCTGATCCGGCCGCCACGCAATAGGTGGATAAACGCATCCACCGCCAAGACCTGGACAAACCTCACCCCATGATCCCCACCCCTTGCTAAGTCACCAAACGTAGCGAACCACTTGAGGTGACCTCTGGCAAAGCTTGGGGGACTTTTTTTTTATTTTACATTTTATATATCGACCCATAATCGGCAGAAAAGCGTAAACGACATTTTTGTGAAATTACGATTTTTAGCAAAAACTGTTCAATGCTGCCTAATACATCAATGACAAAAATATTGCAGCTCTATCTTATATGCATGACACTTTTAGCGTAAGCGACAGTGGTCGGTTACGCTGTCTTACGCTGTCGGTCAAGAAAATCTCTGTTTAGTCGGTTGGCGTCCATCTGATGACTACTGCAGACCTGTCGGCGGCTGGTAGCATCGGAAACAAAACGAAAATTCTTAAGTTCTTAATCTATTATTTTGTATTTGAATATTAGAATAAAAAGTATTAATGCAAATTATATCATTTTTCTCAACCGTCTGGAGCTAGTGAGAAAATCACATCCCCAATTTTGGTTTTTTGTTAGGCTGAAGGTAGTGGGAAGGGGAAGGGGGATGTGGAAAATGAAACTGGCTGTTCAGATCTAGTCACAAAATTCAAGTAATAAGTCTAATTATACACTACACACCAGCGCAAAATTACAAAAGATATATAATATTACTTTTTTATCCGAATACGGCACAAAAGGCCCAACTTTTCTTAACCGTCTGGAGCCAGTAAGAGTATGCATCCCCAACTTTAGTATGTTGTGAGGCTGAAGGTAGTGAGGAGGAGGAGATGTGTAAAATGTACCGGGCTATTCAGATCTAGTCACCGTATTTAGCCGTATTTGATGACTAGATCTGAATAGCCAGGTACATTTTCCATATCTCCTTCCCCTCCCCACTACCATCAACCTCATAACATACTAAAAAAGTGCGATGCCATAGTCTCACTGGCTCCAGACGGTTGGGACTCTTGTGTTGTATTTGGATAAAAAAAGTCACATTATATGATTTTTTTATATTTTTACGCTGGTGTGTAGTGTACATATATAATTATTAGACTTATTACTTGAAATGGTTTTGGCCGTATTTGGTGTCTAGATTTGAATATTCTGGTACATTTTCCACATCTCCTTCCCCTCTCCACTACTTTCAGCCTCACAACTTACTAAAATTAGGGATTCGGCTCCAGTTGGGAGAAGTTGGGACTCTTGCGTTGTATTCGGATAAAAAAGTTATTTTATATGATTTTTTGTATTTGTACGCTGGTGTGTGGTGTAGGTATTAGATTTATTACTTGAAATTGCTTTAGCCGTGTTTGGTAACTAGATCTGTGTAGCCAGGTGCATTTTCCACATCTTTTTCCCCTCCCCACTACCTTCAGCCTCATAACATACCAAAATTGGGGAGGCCATGGTCTCACTGGCTCCAGACGGTTGGGAGAAGGTGTGCCTCTGGTGATGTGTTCAGATAAAAATGTTATATAGCGGTTTTTTGCTAAGCCGACTGCACATATAAGTATGTCGTATTTTGTTATTACCGCATGCTCCTTCGGAGAGTCGAAATAATTGTTAGTAAAAATATCATTACAACGGATTTTCAATCAAGATGCCTGCAGATACAAGTATATCGACTTTGCTTTTACGACCGTATATCCTCTTTGCATACTTACTTGCAAATCATTGTATTTAGTCAACTTAAGGATCAACTGTCATGGAACCATTTATTTAGTTATTTGTTTACTTATCATGATTGCGTGATAGATATTTCAAAAATAAATATGTACTCCGAACAGCGTATGCGACATTTCGTGGGGAAAAAATCTGTCAGGGTTATAGGCAAAACAGCGTTACCGCCACTATCTCAACAATTGAAGGCATTTAGATAATTGTATTATCAGCTTTATATAGGCAGCAACCAAAGATTAATAATCCTCATTAACCAAAATCCTTTTTGGAATCAATGAAGAAAGTTAATTAAAAAAAACTTTCTCGTGAACAATTTACTGTTTGCCGCTTACGCTGTTCTGCCGATTATGGATCGATATTATTATGTTTAAATCTTACGTAAAAAAATGCAAAAAAAATACTTAAAAAGGACTTTATTTATAAAATATAATTTTACAGGACACTTAATTAACGGAAAACCACTCATTGATAATGCGGCACTCAAGCGAAGATTAAGTAAGCCACTCTCAGTGCAAAGTCTGCCAAATCCCTACTAACACTTCCCAGCTGTTCGTGTGGAAGGTTATTGCATCTCTTGCATGAAGTACAGTACACAGTATACAGTACACAGTACACAGCACAGACCGCAAGATGAATAATGTATTAGTCGCACACTTACCAAGGTATGCGGCAAAAACATACATCGGGGAATTGGGAATTAACAGCATCTGGGAACAGGCGGATTTATCAAAGTCAGTCTCGAAGGCGCGAGGTGAGAATTTGCACGCGTTTATTTTGATTTTAAAATGATTTATGAAAGGATGGAGGACATTCAGATTTAGAATTTAAACTACACCAATATTTTTTGGGATGAAGCCTAAACTGTATAAGGCCTTGTAATCATAGTGAGTGATGCGTAAATAAAACTATATATAATAATATTCATGCATATAACAGTAGTCATAGTAGCTTTAGCTTGGGCAATAATTGGGTAATTATTTTATTAACCATTCTATGGACGTCACGAATGGTATTCGTAATCAAACCAAAAGCAAAACTATCACACCAAATAAAGACAAAACAGCTACCATTTACAGTAAAAACCCTCGAAATTACGATTATAAAATCTCCACTCATTTGGAACAAATTAATAATAACACAATATTTTTTCTTAAACAACCAGGTTTAGCTTTACTGCTGGCTTCCACCAAATTCCACACACACAATCCATGTACGTCGTATGGGCAGTGGCGTAGCGAGAGGGGGGGGGGGGGGGCGCTACCGGGTGACGTATTTCCAAAACCTATACCGATTCAGTCGCGGTAGCGACAATTTAACTGACTAACTAACCATCACGCTATTTTCGCAGGGGTAGGCATAGAGGACGGACCGCCAAACAACTCGATCTTGGTACACACTCCTTGCCTCGTTCACTTTCGTACATCGTCTCATTCGACATCGACAATTTACATTTTAAATATACCTCTATATTGGTTATTTTTTATCACATTGCAAAAACAAAAATTGTTCTAAAATATAGATAAAATAATCTTTCTGATGTGTATATTAGAAATTAATAATTTTATTTCTAAATATTTAAATTTTAATATTATTCCTAAATATAATTAATAATATATAATGATAATTTTTTATCACTTTGCAAAAACATAAATTGTTCTAAAATATAGATTAAATAATCTTTCCAATGTATATATTAGAAATTAATAATTTTATTTCTAAATGTTTAAATTTTGATATTGAAAACGTAAAGCGACTGAACCGGTATAGGTTTTGGAAATACGCTGCCGGGTGTCTCCCCCATCAGGTGACCCCCCGACGGTAATTTTTTTTTACATAAATAGAATAATGCCAAAAAAATATTTTACACACGAGCGTCTGATATTTATATTTTCGAAGAACTATGGCTCGGTCGGTCGGGGATTCCTTAAAAATGTTGATGTTCCTAGCTCTAACTATTGCTCAGTTGGGAATTCCCCTAAAGTATTACTTGCTTGTCACCCGTGTCGTTCTCATTTCTTTCGTACATTATGATTGACGTGAACCCGTGAAGTGAATTAGTGAAAAAGTTGTTATTCTGTTAGTGTTTTTAAAAGTGTAGACATTATCCAAAATGTAGTATGAGGATTACTAATTCTCGGGGTGACACCAGTTATCCGCACCGGGTACCACCCATGCTAGCTTCACCACTGCGTATGGGCCAAAAATATTTTATTTATTCAACATACATAATATAAATAAGGAAACATAAACTTATCCACCATAGTTATAAAAAAACAAGGATGGCGGTTGCTCCCAAGAGTTTATTCGCCGACTATACATGACAATTTAGCAATAGATCAACAGAAAATGCACAGCATGTTTGTTGAAAATCCGAATAGCCTCTCTTCATTCTATGTCTTGAACAAATAATATATATATATTTTTTTAATTTTTAATTTTTAACTTTACGAGTAAAACCTCAAATTGTAATATTTAAATTAATGAAGACAATATAAGCGAAACTCAATCGAAAATCTGGAAACAGAAAAATCAGAAAAACATATTGACACCTCTGGGACTCGAACCCAGGACCTCTTGCTAAACATGACCGAATTTCATATCGACACCGTGGCACAGTGGTTAGCGCGTTTGCCCGGAAAGCAAGAGGTCCTGGGTTCGAGTCCCAGAGGTGTCAATATGTTTTTCTGATTTTTCTGTTTCCAGATTTTCGATTGAGTTTCGCTTATATTGTCTTCATTAATTTAAAAAAACAAATAATAATTTCAGTGCGTATGATTTTTTCCTCTTATTTTCACGAACATGAAAAACACGTCACTTTATTATAAACTTTAAATCCTTTCTTAATCACACCTTAGGGAACGTACCCATACCACGTGCCCGTACAGGGGGGGGGGGGTCTTAAAAATACCTCGCTTGGTACAAATGAGCGGCGGGGGGCTTCGGTTTTTGGTCACCGGGGGGGGGGGGGGTTAAAAATTGCAAAACGTTGGTCACGTAGTATGGGTACGTTCCCCTTAACGTCTACACTCCCTAAACCTTACTGTGTAAAGTATTTAACCTTAAACTGCTGACGTGATTTTTTTAAGTGTTCTCTGACGTGGGGCCTGTGCGGCCCGTTACTTTAAATGTTTATATATTAGAGATCCACAAATTTTGTGGTCCAAATTATTATTTATTGGACAATTTAGATATATTTAAATAAAATAAAATACTTTTATTGTTAAGTAATTTATAGGTATTTGACAATTTGGATTTTATGTAATAATTTTTGGCAAAAATCGCTTGAGATCAGAAATCAGTCTGTGTTATCTATTAAACTAAATAAAATTAATGTAATGTACCTGCGCGTACAACACGCTCTTCTGTCCTGTTTGGGGTTGATCAATGCAACACAAACTGTAAGCAAAATTCTTGTCGGAACAGACTATGCAATAGTTACAATAGCATATTATTCAAGATGGACATTTTCAATTCCGAACTTACCAAAATATAAGGGGTATATAAAAGAGTATTTCTCTGATGTTTCATGAATGTTCAGGGTTGATCAATGCAAGACAAACTGTAAGCAAAATTCTTGTCGGAAGAGACTATGCAATAGTTACAATAGCATATTATTCAAGATGGACATTTTCAATTCCGAACTTACCAAAATATAAGGGGTACATAAAAGAGTATTTCTCTGATGTTTCATGAATATGTTATGTGTCTATGTTTCTATCGTTTATATTTTAATTCTGTTATGATTTGATTTATATGTACAACGTGGCTTCTTATGGTTACCAATGTATTGATATTTTATTTTTTATCTAAATTTTAGTTTTATATACTTAATCTTTTGTTTTATACAATTTTTGATCTCATACTCATTTTTTATAAAAAAATTTTTTTTTATTTTTTTTTATTTTGCTGTTTAATCAGAGGTAAAACTCATTTTTTATAAAAAAAATTTTTTTTATTTTTTTTTATTTTGCTGTTTAATCAGAGGTAAAGTCACAAGGAGGAAATCCATATTTGGTTTTATTTTGGCTATACAAACATGTACAAACTGGAAAAATGTAAACTGTCGATTTCCCGAAAATAAATAAATAAAAAAAACAATGGACTCACTTTTATTATAATATTTCAATAGCATCTCGTATAAACTTTGTATATAAAACCTTAGTAAAGTTGTTTATATTTATTTTTATATAGTAAAAATCAACTTTAAAAAGTCACATAAGAACTGACGATGGATCAGAGGCCCGCAAAAAAATTGAAATGAAATTCTGTATAGAAATTCAACATTAAAAAATTTAAACTTACGGCTCTGGCATCACTAAATTCGAAGCTACTGGAAGCGACGTATACGTCACGAGCGGGGGAGGGAAGTATTTCGATATTATTATTATGGCTGGGCCTGAGCGGCCCCCCGTCAGCAGTTAAAGATTAAGACGAAGCACTAGGTCGTGTAAAATTCGGGATCAGGCCTCTAAAAATAACACTCTTTATGTAGATGGCGATAAGGTTTAAATTCCCGTTTACACCAGCCGCCTTTTTTCATTTCTTTAAGAAAAAACATTGCCAAAAAGCGTGTTTTATTTTATTTTGCGAAGTTCAAGCAAAAATATTTAAAAGTTTTACGATAATTTTCTTTTAATTTTTAATTCAAGAATTTAATTTTCTACATTATACAATAAAACTTTAACCAAAAAGAGTTTGGTAAGTAGGATATTTTGAATTTGAACGCAGTTTTTATAGGCCATACCTTATTTTTTCTGGGCTTTTAAAAAAACGAATCCGAAAAAAAACTCACAGACCAGGCAAATATGTGTATTGTAATCGCAGTATTTAATTAAGACATCTAAAATATTTTTAATCGATATAATTTTCAAACCAAATATGATTTTGGATTACTTTGTAGTAGTGCATCACATTAATGGACGACCTCTAATCTTCTTACATATAAAAACCAATATTTGTTTGTTTGTTCATATTTTATGCGCTGCTATGCTGTTTATCCGATTGCGGTGAAACTTTGGTGATATTATGTTGTGCGTGCGCCTGCGAAGGTTATAATAGGCTATATATAATGGGGTGAACGGACAACTCAGAATGAAACCAACTCAGAATCACCTCAGAAAGGTCATTAAGAGTGATGATAAAAAAATATTTGAAAAAAATAGGTTTAATTGGGCTTTTTTAAAATGATTTTTTCAAAGCTTTTAATGACCTTTTTGAGGTGATTCTGAGTTGGTTTCATTCTGAGTTGGCATGGAACCATATAATTTGTATACGTATAAATTATAAATGAAAATGTGTGTATTTTATAAATTTTAGGGGCAGGGACGAAAGGCAGGAGGGGGAGGGGAACGGGGAAGGTTGGGTTCGCGGGAGTTGTGATGAGGGAGGGAGAAGGCGGGCAAGGTGGAGGGGAACTCGGGAGGTGAGGACGCACGGGAAAGGACATGCAGAGAGAATCAATTTATTTATTGCAACGCATACCAGCTAGTAGAAAAATAAATATATCAAAAACTTTTAGAGCTTTTTCATTTGTACTCGTATTGTACATATTCGGCTCTTTAGTATCAGAAGTTTGCCGACCCCTTTGCGAAGCTCGGTGGCGTAATCAACAATCAACAATCAACTAATATGATGTAACTAGTAATAGGAGTAGCAGAACATCGATTAACCCAGTCACAAGTAATCACATCATGTCCACTGATAATTGATTGATTGACAATGTCAAGGACGGCACAATCCGTCCTCTGTCTCGATCCAATAATAATAATAACTAATAAACTATCATTTTACAGTCAGTATTCATGCTCAATACGACTCATTTATCTTGTTCTGATAAAAGAAACATTGTGCCTAACGATGACCTAGTTTTAATACTGTTATCTAGTCATCGTTAAATTTAATACGTCGTATCTAATAAATGGAGAGACGATTTTCAAAAATCAGTGATAAACGATAGTCAGAATTTAAAGCAAATCTACGGATGTCAAGTAAATACACCGCGCTTCACACAATAATAAAAAAATACAATATTTTGATTTTTATATTTACATAAAGATCTGTTATAGTGCAGGCGCTAGAGGTAGTTGAGTATGCAAAATGTGAGGAGCGAATTCCACCAATGGATTTGAGTTAAAAAAAAGATCAAAGATTAATAATGTGGATCTTGCCGGTCAATTTTTTGGTACATTTTTTTTACACCCTCTACTCTTATTTGTGAAGGGAATGTATTGAGTACATCATATTAAATCATTTTAATGATTATTTCAGTAACAATTTATAATTTTTTTCTAATGGTAAAAGTGAGGATGGATTCTTGAATGAAAAAGAAAACGAAAATAAAAGTAATAAAATCATATTTATTAATTTAAAAAAAGATATACATATATATATAAAAACAGCGAAATTAAACAGAAATATACGTAAAGTGGGAAAAGGATTACTCATTTTTATTTAGACATTCGTTATTGATACATTTACAAAGAGAAATACAAAATAATTCTGATTTTTTGCAACTGCAAGACATTGTACGACAATTTGCAGTACATTTATTTACAAGGTTGAATTAATGACTCTGGTAAAGACGGCTTGGTCATTTGTCATGGACGCAAGTTACCGTTCAGATTTTCATAACCAAATAAACTATAATCAATGGGTTGTAATTGTGTTTGATGAGAATTTTTCCAAATAAATGTTTGTACTATAGCCCTTAATAAATGCTAAGCATCTGATGTGCATATCACTTTCATCAAATTAAAGCCGAAACCTACTAGTATGTTTTGAGAAATCAGTTTATGTCCGAGTTCATCAGCAAATAACTTTTTTTTGAAAATAAATATGTGCAAACTATTTCTAACTGTTTCATTTGCTCATTCTGTAGGTCAAGGTTTCCCAAAGACATAAGAGCTGTTTGTACAAAATCTTCAGACGCAGCTTTCAAACATTGCATTTTACTGCTAAATCTGCTAGTAGTATCACAGCCACTTACAGCATGTAATGCTGGCAAAATATCGCATATGCTTCCACCCAGGGATTCAGCAGCTAAATGGCATCCTAGAAAATATTTCTTTGTATGAGAACCGTCGAACAGAAATAAATTGCCAAGACGTTTTAGACGGTATGGCACTTGTTCCCGTAGTCTTCTTTTACTAGTGTATATTTTGGAGCATTAGTGCAAAGAAATCGAACAAGTTGTAATTTATTTTGAGAGTTTGCAAGAAAAACTTTACTAATAGCAGGAATTTTTGTTGAATGTTTTGAAATTATGATATTTTTAATAATTTGGCCTTTACTCCGTAAATTTGTCTCCAAAAATTTTATAGAAATGTCGTCAAATCGAATATTACATCTATTCTCTTCACGCCTTGCCAAGTAATTTTTTTGAAGAAAGCCTCGGCAAAATCACCAAAAGTATCGAACTTATTTAACTGAATTTTGTGATAACGAGGAAAGCAATATTCGAATGCTCACCATAAATCAAATATTATTTACGTGGTTTACATATAAGAATTCTATAAAATACCATCGGGAAGCACAACGGTCCTGTGAATTAATAATAATAAAATAATACTTGGGACGATTTTTATAGCGCCGTTTTAGTGAAAAATCACCTCAATGACCCTAGTATGACATTTGGAAATTTCCTATTAGTAATATAGAAAACTGTTTATTTTACTACAAGTTTTTCCACATTATAATTGATTTGGTGGTGTTTACGAGTAAGTAATCTATTGTACCAGATAGAGAATACGCTTTAACGTACACGTATAATTGCATATTCAACTCAAATTTAGATTTTACGGAGATGTCTAAATAATCAACTGCACGATCGATATATCTCACTAACTAACTTACTAACCATCACGCCGTTTCACCGCAGGGGTAGGCAGAGAGGACGGACCGCCAAACAACTCGGTCTTGGCACACACTCTTTGCCTCACTCACATTCATACATCGTCTCATACATACTCTTCTATTATTCTGACTTTTGACATGGCCCATCTCAAGTATCTGATTCACTTGATCGTGCCATGTCTTCCTCGGGCGTCCCCGACTTCTTCTACCATTCACATTTGCATCATATATTCTTTTTACACTACTTTCTTCGCTCATTCGCTCTCACCACTGGCGAATTTATAGTTTGTAGAGACGCGATTGCGAAAGCACCAGAGTTACCGAGAAAACGAAAAGAAGGACAAAGCAACGGAGAAAATTTCGAAATAGGGCATAACGCTAACCCCAAAAATAGGTTGATGACACCTCGGTGCCAGTGAACACACCCCTCTGGGGGTCCCATATCTCAAGACAAAGGGGCTCCCAAAATGTCCAATGAGACAGGTCTCTTGCACCATAAATCCACCCTTTTAATATTCAGAAAGGTTTTAGTGTTTCTGGCTGGACACCTCGCATTTTGTATTATTACTATATTTATTACTAAGACAATTTTTACTGTTTTATATTTATTGATTTTGTAATACAGCATGCAGAATTGTCCAAAAGCTGAACATAATAGAATATTAAATAGGTACATACAGCTGGTCAATGATTATACTAAAAACATAGATAATACTTATTGATTAGTTTAAAACGTTATAACATGGTAACCCAAGTTTTGAATTTCTTCGTTATTATTCCTTAATTTTCAACATGTTTTTTATAATAGTGTACATTTTATTTTCAGCACGTTCCAGAGTGGAAGATACTCTTAGTATCGTCCTGGTGTAAGACCACTTTTCAGAATTGAAACGTTGTTTGAAAAGGCTTTAGCCGTGTTTGGTAATCATATCTGAATAACCCAGGTATTTTTCCACCTTCCACTCCCCACTACCTTCAGCCTCACAACATACCCCCATCGGGGATGCCAGATTCTCGTCGGCTCCAGACGACTCGGAGCATTTGGGACTCTTGTGCGGTATTCACATAAAAATAAAAAGGTTTTGCCGATAATACCCAGGGTATACATTTGGTCTATAAACTGCATTATATCCAATTGTCAATTTTCAATTTGGGGTGTGTGTACCGCATCCCCGGGGAACCATTTACTGGATAACCAAGACTTAAGCCGTAGGTCACCCCAAGTGTCGCAAATTGTGACTTAGCAGAGGTGCCCGGGTCGATGGGGTTTGTCCGGATCTTGGCAACTGCGTGGCAGGCCGAATCGGGAGACTGGTTGAGGGAGACCTTTTGACCTTTCTCCAGCAGGACTCTCACGGAACATCACCTTCGTACCACAATGGGAGGGTCAGTTTCCTCCCTACCCAACTCTGATACCTTTTTCCTCCCCGGAACCTCCTCTCCCTCCTTTCCTAAAAATTCCCTCCACACAGCATCATAAGAGATGACACAGGCCCTGAGGGGAATTATTTGTGAAGCTATTAATGTAAAAAGTGCCCTGTTTTAATCCAGTACGCGATTTGGCTCGCAGAGATTGTCCACAGTTGGATAGATGAGACACATCACGATTATTGATTAGATAAGCGTTACACACTCCACTGATCACGAGTCATCAAAGTGCACAGCTCAGTTCTGCCATCCTGTACCCTCCGTACCTCCGTAGTCTCCGTACCATCATCTCATTGTCCCGGTGCGACCAGCCGGCTGGATATAATGTGATGTAATCATGGCATAGCTAAATGGAAGACGTATTGTTCTCGTGTCCTGATTCTTGGCCTGTCTCTTATGCCGGGCACGTCTCGTTCCATTGCCTCGTCTTTTGCATCACAATGGAGCTCCGTCCTGAGCGAAACTGTATCGAGATTGGCACGTACCTCACCAGTACAACGTAAACATCATATTAAAATAATATATAAAATAATGGACTTGATAGATTCTTTTTAAACTTTTGTTATGGGGGTGTACTGACGTTTCCGCCAGGTCATGTTGTAATCTTCAGGGGATTATGGCCCCGGAATTCCGATTTTCTTCCGATTTACAACATATTTTCCTTGAACCCGTTTTGTTTTTAGTTCTTAAAAAAAATATTTGTTATTTATGAAGTTAATATCTATACAATTGCTGAGCCGAAACGTTAATTATATGAAATTCCCCCGATAGAAAAAAATTGCAAAGTATGCTCCGAAAATTATTAAAAACACATTTTGTCATGTTATAGGTATGACACAATTCAGTGTATCTTTATATGCTAAATTAGCCATTTGCCGAGAGATTTTTGCTCTATTTTAAACGAGTCGTGTTTTATTCAACATTTTCACGATTTTCCCTAAATTAAAATGATTAGCGCCCTTCCTCTAACATTCGTATTTACATTTCTACCTTTCAAACCATCTTCTTCTACTTTTTTGAAGTTCCAATAACAAAGATTAATTATTCTCCGTACCAGCTTTTTTTAAATAATAACTCGATATCGATTTTATTTCATTCAAAATTTGCTTTAATTTATACCTACATTAAAAAATGCCAAAAGGCGTGATGATAAAACTAATAAAATTATGTATATTTTTTTTATGAACACAAGTATCGATTTATAATTTTTCAATGATGTCTAAGCGAAATAAGAATGCAAAAAAATCTTAAATACCTACATTAAGTTGGCTTCCCAAAAACTGGGCGTACTGTACAGGGCCCGCAGATACTTTAATAGTACACAACTGCTAACCCTGTACAAATCACAAGTGCGCCCCACGGTTGAATTTGGCAGCCACCTCTGGTCTGGAGCTCCAAAATACCCGAAAAATACCCTCGACCCTTTGCAGAAACGGGCGGTCCGTTTGATAGATTCTCCCATCTTAACAGACGGATTGCAATCTTTAGAGCACAGGCGTCGGGTGGGAACGCTATCCTTGTTCTACCGGTATTACAATGGAAGATGCTCCGAGGAACTAGCGTCATTGATTCCTCCGGGCCGGTGCATAGTCGGGAAACACGCCAAACGCGTGCCCAACATTTGTACACGGTTGACATTTGTCACATGAGAACGGGTCGTTTCTTTGACTCGTTCTTGTGTTAAACAGCTCGGCTGTGGAATGATTTTCCGGTCTCTGTGTTTCCTCCTTCCTACAACATTGGTCTCTTCAAGACCAATGTTCATTCCTTCCTCTCCTCAAAAGGACCCTCCACACAGCATCCCAGATGACATAGGCCCTGAGGGAAATTATTTTCCTCAGGACCTCCTGTGTGGAGTTAATGTAAAAAAAAATTACTTTGTAAAACCGTAAATAGACAAACTGAAGTATATTCGTCACAAAACACGTCCGCGGATCTATTTTAATTTTTTTTTTTATTTAAACCAAAATTAAAATTCTGAAACGTAGCTTTCCCAGATAATTTATTGATTTATTTTACTGTATGATTATATGATTTGAAATGCGTGTTGTATAATACAAATTTTTGTTTGAAAAGTTAACAAATCTGCCAACAACCAACGGTAAAACCTTAGTGAACTAAAAATAAACATATTTTCTCAAAATTTTAAACATAGCCATACTAGGTAAAAGAATAGTCTTTCGAAATCAAATAATATTTTTTTGTGGAAAAGTGTCAATGCGTCTAAAATTTGATTAAAAAAGACATATTTCCGGTTTTGTTTCATTATTCCCTCTTAACGTTGGGGTGTTTCAAACACAGTTTGAAAAGTACCATGTAGAATTGTCATTTGAACGGTCCCCGTTAAATAGTGATTCCCGGCCTGTTTTAGATTTTGATCAAAATGTGATCAGTTGCAAGCATAAGAACAAGACCGTTATGCGTAGTGGCATCACAATTTGATAAAACGCTAAAACGCTCTGAAAGAAGTTGAAATATTAAAAAGGCGCTAATCGCCGATCAAATGAGACCTTAAAAAACTGCAACTAAGGCCGGTCATACATGTTACTAATAATAATAATAATAATCTTTATTCAATGAAATAACAACAAAAATTTTTTTAAAAAGATTTTTTAAATATTTATATTGAGGGATCAGTAGGATTTATAGGTTCAATTAGGAATTCCACAGAGCCGAACCCTCTGATATGAAAATATCTGGAGTCGGTGAATTATATTCCCATCTGGTCTCTGGTAGGTTGACATGTTGTTCTTGTATTGTTTTGTAATTATAATACTTATATAGTGCAATTGCATAACGTGGATTAACCAGATGATCATTTGGGAAGTGTGTGAAAGGGTTTAGTTTTTCCTGTGGGGAAAATTAAACCCGGACATTTAAATCTGGTGCGTATAAAAACAACAATATAACTAAAAAAATTACATACTCAATGTAGTTTACAAATAGATTACATCGATCTGTACAGAAAAATTAACAAACAGAAAGTAACGTAAGAAATGTTACACAGGAGTAGTATAGTTATACAGTATTTTTAGTTGTGCATTGCCTGCCTCACTAGGTGAACCTGTATTGAGGCAGAAATTTTGTTAATTGTTTCTCGCACTTTTATCTATGGTTTTTTTATAAATGTGTAAAGTAGGTTTCCATACAGCAAAAACTTTATTTTAGTTAACATTATTGATTGCATATACCTACACAATTCATAAACTGCAAGGTTATTACTACAATAACAACTATCAATGACTGGGCGTTTGTATATTTGCGTATCAAACCAATGCAAATACATACGAGCAAGTAGTATTTGCATTGGTTTGATACGCAACAAAGTAGTAGACAAATAAAATAGTAGTAGACAACAATGAAAAAATAAATTAATGTTTTGGTACAGCACAATACCTCTTCAAAAAATAAAATCAGCCAAAGAGAAAAAATAAATAAAAGGTCAAAAGGAACTTCTAAATTTCTAGTAAGCATAACGTGAAAACGTCGCGGACCCGCGGGAACGACTGAGTATGATAATAAAATGGCGAGATAAAAAGCGGCAAAACGTTCCATCGCATCACCCGGCATAATGTCGCAAAAAGGAGTCTGCCCAAGTCACCATCATCGTCTGCCGGTGGAAAACCAAAAAGATGAATGTCGAATGTGTACTTTCATCTGAAACATTCCGGAATAAAACGCTGTGTAAAAACCCCTGGCGGAGAACGGCCACACAAAGGGACAGTTATGCGACAAGTGACAAAAGGATAAAAATTGCATATTTTATAGACTGCTGATTATGTTCCTACCAGTGAGAGTTCCTACATTTCAAAATTTAAACTCTCTGTATGCTTCGTTCATGAGAAAGGAAATACAACGATTACAACGGTTCTATCAGCGGTGTGCATGTCCTTACCACCCGAATTTCAATATTATTCTAGAAAAAAAGTGCTCTCTCTTATTAAACAATTGAACAATGTGGAAATATAAAATAGCGTATTTTGTAACTTTTTGACAGGTAAAAGTTAGTTTTAAAACTCCATAGCTGAAGCTGGAAATGAGATTGTGAGCTGAAAATAGTAGTTTCCTTAAAATTCCTACCAGAAAAAGGTTTATTTTAACAATAATATGTTTGATTGTTCCACTAAAAGCTCTCAAACAGTATCTAATATCCGACGTCAATAAAATTCCTCGCATTTTTGTTTATGTAATTTATTGGTCTAAACTTTAGACAATTCACATTACTTCGCAACGTCATCACAACCTGAATTATGGAGTTTTGAAGGATGCGTAGAAAATTTGTTGAACTAATTATATTATGTATCACTTGTGTTACTATTTGTGTCTCTCGAGTCTCTTGCCAATTTTTGTATTATTTGTATATGCTAAAGCTTTTATATAATTTTGAGTTTTATTTGTCTTGTTTTTGAATCATTAAGATGAACGCAAATCATTTGTCTGAGTAGATGTTTGAAATCGTATGTAACCATTTGTGTATTAACTGAGTTTTTATATCTGGATTGTTCTCACGTAAGCGAGAACATCTGTAGAAATCGAGGTTAAATAAATAAGAAACCATTCCCATATTTTTCAATCCTGTAAAAAGAAAAATAATGAAGAAAAAAGAGTTCAAAATCAGGTAGAAGAACCATGAGAAGAGAAGGTAATAAAAATACACATCCATTGTGTAAAATAAATAAATAATAATAATATTTTATAATGTAATCCCTTTTCAGGAGGTGGTAAGTTTTGTCGGGTTTAAAATCGCCTCCGAACCTCGGGGAACGAGACATTTTGGCAGTAAAATAAAAGCGAGTTATTCCCTCCTCATTCTCCTCTGGGAAAGACGGAATGACGTGGCGGCCACATGTGTGTGGCGTGTGTTATGTGGGATCCGTGATGATGGTCCTGCATAATATTCACACAGCATAATACAACAAAACACCGCGTTAACACAATGCGTGACAGCAATTATTACTGCATTACATCTCTTATTGCCCACACGATTTTCAGGAACGAGAATTTAAAAGTGTCATGTTTTTAATATAAATTCTGTGTAATTTCTAGTTTGAAAATTAAATCGTATTCTGTATGAATTCTGGAGTTCTAATGCCATGGCACTGTTTTGGAACACTTGCTATTAAGATTGAAGGAAGTTGGGGTTTAATCAACCGATGTACCCGCCAACCTAATAAGCCAATATTGGAATTCCGGATGGGTAGGAATAAAGGAATTGATTAGTTTTTGTATTTAGCTTTCCGCTTCTTCTTGCTTCGAGTTTTTAAAATTTTGCTTCGCCTCTTTTGGTGTATTCTTGCCAATTATTTAATATTTCTTGACTACAAATTTCAGTTTCTTCTTGCCTATTCATGCTCCTTCTTAGTTCTTCTGGATTGTACTTGCTTCTTTTTGGCTCGTGATCATACAGCCAACCTTCGATAGGAGAGCCCATCAAAATAAGGACACGAGTGTCAGAACAGATTTACAGAGAACATTATACAGGGATGGAATATTATAAAGTCCAAGTGAATGCAAAAAGACGTCATGGTCGCCCTAGAAAGATATGGCATGGTCATGGCCATGGCAACATGGAGTTGTCATTATCCAAGAGCATGTATGCATATGGATGGAGCTGATTGATTTTGGAAGGTGAAAAAATATCTGTATGGAGGAGCACCCTCTCAGTAGCTGCGTTTGCGGTGAAGAAACGAGATGATTAGTTATAGGTATATTAGGATTATAGATCTCAAAAAAGCATTCAATTTGAAATCTGGGATGATCGGAAGATATTGCCACCTGGCAATACGCTCACCTTTATACTACTATACTAAACAATATGACACATAAAGTGTTCATAAATAAATAAAACACTAAATTGTTACTTATGTTTCTACTTTAACAAAATAAGTAAGTGAACATTTACAGGTCTACGACCCCTACTGCAAAATATTCGCATAAAACCGCCCCCCAGCGACTATAATCTCGTCCCCTATCAGGAATCTCTATGTATCAGGTAAGCTATGGCTCACCCCCAAATCACAACCACACGCTCCCAAAAACGCTCCCACGTACGTAGGCGACTAGCAAAAATCGTGATTTTATAGGCTAGACTTGGAGGTGCAATATACAGTAGGTTTGCCACTTTTATCTGAAGGGTTTAATTTGTTTTTTTTTTGTATTCGTTTGTTCGATGTAATGATGAAATAACTATGGAGAATATTTCTTCACTAAAAAATTAAAGTGAATCAAGCTTCAAATTGACTCTTCGTGATTTTATAGGAAGAGTCCAGGAACACATCATAGATAATCAGACTTCTAATGAGAGAGAATGTTATTAAAAAAACTGTTTCCTTTCTTCCAGAATTTCGGTCAATTCTTGTTATTATTCATAAGCACAGCAATTGCAATTACAACGCCACAATTTTTTTCCGATAAAAGTCTGCAATTCATAGATTGAAAAATGAACTGAATGAATGAATTTCAATAGCAATACTTCATCCTCAACCACTCTTCAATCTTTACTATCGCGGAATTCAGGGTTCTGCCATTATCCACGGGCTCACAATGCCGTCCATTGTACAATGCGGGGAATTCATAATAGTGGGAGTGCCCTGCTAGCAGTGCCGGCGAAATGGTCCACCTCAAAGGGATGCTGGTCTGATAGACCGACCAGCCGCTGCAGATGCCGACATATTATTACAGCTGCGATGTGGGATGGCTGTTTCGCCCGCCAGGGTTTTAGGAGGAATGCCAAACGCTGAATTAGAGCAAAAAATTGAAGGTCGAATTTGGCAAGTGAAAATTGGGTATTTCTTATAAAATATGGAAGAAAACGAGCGAAATCAACAAACAACATTATGGATCTGTTATTGAGAGCTTTGTGTTAATATCTCTTTCAGCTAAGAGGGTATTACCAGAGAAACCAGAAATATGTCATTTTTAAATCAGATTTTAGACTATTGACTATTTTACACAAAAAAATTATAAATGGATTTCGAAAGAATGTTCTTTTATCTAGCATTCGCATATTTTAAATTTTGAGAAAAAATGATAATTTTTAGTATAATAAGGTTATACCATAGGTCGTTGGCAGATTTGTTAAATTTTTTAAAAAGATTTTGTATTATACCACACCCATTTCAAATCATATAATCATGCAGTACATTATCTGGATATCGAATGTTGTAAAATTTTAATTTTAGTTTAAATAAAATCATTAAAAAATATATACGTACATGTGTTTCTTGACGAAAATTGGTCTGTTTGTGTATTTATTTGCGCACTTACAAACTAACATATTTCAATTTTTTGTATTTCTTCGGCATTAACTATGTAACAATTTCTAGACATTTTTGTTTTGAAAAGTTTTAAATTTCCATGTACATTTGTTACTTTAATTTTAATTTTTGCAAAAATTAAAGTAACAAATGTACATGGAAAATTAAAACTTTTCAAAACAAAAATAACATATTTCAGATTTTTTTAACATTCTTATTTAACTTGGACATTATTGAAAAATGATAGATACTTATAATCAAAAAATAATAACAAAGTACATAATTTTAATAGTTTTATCATCACGCCTTTTAGCATTTTTGGATGTAGGTATAAATTAAAGCAAATTTGCATTGAAATAAAATCGATGTTGAGTTATAATTTAAAAAAGCTGGTACGGAGAATAATTAATCTTTCTCATTGTAACCGCCCTGCACGATCGTAAGAACAACTTTCGACGAAATGTGGATTTTCGTCCGCTGGCAGGTTAAACGCTCTTAATTTAGAGTTAAAGGTTACTTACTATCTCAGAGTAATTGTTACTCTGAGCTTACCATACGAGATATCAACGGTATGACTTATGATTTTATTGTTTTTGTATTCCTCTATTAAAAAATGTTTTTATTGCACGTTTCAGGACGATGTAAAGTGCTGCGATTCCTAAGAAAAAATAATAATAACGCGAACTTGCTTCGAGAAGCAGAAGGAGGAACATAGAAAATATCAATAGATAAACCTTAAATCAATCTCACCAAAATAAACCCAAATGCCGGTTAATCGTAATAAAATGTATACACCCATTTTTCAATACGGATTATACGCTTATTAAATACCGAATGACGATTAACTCACAATTAATGACGATTAACCCACAATTAATTATAGTTAAATATCCTTTGCCAGGGATTGGCGAACTATTAATAAAATTGAATTGAGTTGTTAAAACTGAAGATATATCTCTTGAGATCTTCACAAAAACTATAATTCAACTCAAGCTTAGTAATAGTTCGCCAATTCCCGGCAAAGGATATTAAATTATAATTAATTGTGGGTTAATCGTCAATTTAATTATCCCACAGTACATAATACACATCGATGCTTCAGATATTGTTTGTCGATGTTTATAAATATTAGGGGGCATACATGAATTCCGTGAGCTCGAAAGGGGAAAGGGTGGTTCAGCAAAATCTCACGTTACTTGAAAAGAATTTACGAAGTGGCTCAAATTTATCTCACCAAGGGGGGGGAGAAAAACTGCTCACGTAATTAATGTATGCGCCCTTATGTATAGAGTGACTCAAATAATTTACAATTCTACAGGTTACATGACTAATGCATGGGGTTTATTAACGAAATATTATTAGCATACTTCTAAATAATAATCACAGGTAATGATGAACAAGGTCATTACATCATTAAACATGATGCATTCTGTAATCGAAAAAGGTTTTATGGGATTGCAGTAACTATGTACCGTGTCATAGCAGAAACCAAATTTGCATATCAATTTAATTCGTAATGGAAAATTCGTAAATATGCAGAGGCGAGCTTCATCCAATATGCACAAATCATTATTTAAAAAAAAAAACAATAAAATACAAACACTTTTCAGGAGTTTATATACAATTTCCTTAACGTATTTTAAATACAATTCAGTTCAAATATAATTTCCTTTATATCAAATAATATTAATTAAAATGCATATTAATTTAGCATTTTGTGAGACACATCTACCGGATCTGCCCTGATGATGGACACTGCAACGATGTCCGAAACGTTGGCTAAAGAAGGAGGTAGCGCAACACGGCATAACACCCCAAAAACAAATAACGAAAATTAATTTTTTTATCTTCTATTATCTACGTGAATTTGAAAAATACAAATAACGCTCATTCCTGAAACTCAAAAAATCAAGAGTTTTGACAGATTTTGAAGATTAATTTGGCACAGTGGGTTTTTGCACCTGCTGAAAAATAACGTATTATTTTCCAAAACCCATTACATACCCGTTAGACGAAAAATTAAACAATTAAACCAAGTGTTTAATACGTTTTTGCTTCCCTGTCCGTTCTAATATGCAGGTACAAAACTTTTTTTTTCGCAGAAAATTGCATTTAATACGATGAATTTTTTATACTGAAATGGAGTATGATATTATGTATTTATCTACCAAAATTAAATCAGCAAGTGCAAACTGTAAACATTTTGGATCAAGGTAAGCACGTAGACAGGTCAAGGCCTTATGGAATAAACACAGTACCTAGTACCTAGTAACTAGAAATGAATGTATTCAGAGATTGTTATTAGAAGAAGCGTGTTTATCATTATTCATAATAAATCAAAGAGTGGCACAGTTAGTGTAGGGATTTACAATAAATATTGCTGTTAAGAGGAAATCCGGTCGCCGATAAAAGAGAAAAATAGGTATTTTACCAAACTGTTGCTGACGTCACTCATCGAACGGACAATTTTGCACCTCAAGCTGATAATCTATAATATAAAAATGAATCGCTAAATGTGTTGGTAAGCGCAAATCTCGAGATCGGCTGAACCGATTTCGCTAATTCTTTTTTTAGAATATTCCTTGAAGTGCGAGGATGGTTCTTACGGAGAGAAAAATTTAGAAAATTGCTCAGAATATTGGATAATTTCAGAAAACATCGCACGTTTGACAGTTCGCGTGTTAGAGAATGACATTTTGCAAAACATTGATTGTTCAATCAGGATTCTATTTTTGAAAATCTTTAATAAATTTATTTAAAGCAGGTACTCCCCTAATAGTTTGAATCGAATCAAGAATTTTAGATATTTTGAATAGGTACCTATGTTAGGTACCAAATTTATTATACATGAAAAATGGAAATTTGAATAAAAATTGTAAAAGGTGGCACGCGGGCTGTTTACAAACTGAATGTACTGGGATTGAATATATGGAACGCGGGAGGATGGTTGACGGGGCGAGGGAGTGGGAAAGGGAAGAGGGAAGACGGGGAAGGTTCCAGGAAGAAAGGGGAACGCGGGAGGGGAAGGGGACGTGTGAGGGGGGAGGGGAACTCGGGAAGGGGGTTCGTGGGACGGGGGAAGGGGGGGGGGGAAGTGGAGCTGAGAGAGGGAAGGTGGAGGTGATGGAGAGGGAACACGAGAGGGGAAGGGGAACGGTAAGAACGGGAACACTCAGGGAGGAACACTCAAGGAGAAACAATTTCTTTATTAAATGGCATAGCAACGCATGCCGGGACCAGCTAGTACCTAAATAAAATCATCAAAACCGAGGTTTTGTATTCCTCATTTTTCTCCTCCAAAACTGGACCTGTGAATTTTTAAGATTTGTTTACTAACTGTATAAGAAAATATTTTACGTCTGTACTTTTGCTTTTTAAAAAATACATCGTCTAGTTTGTATACGGAACATATGTTAATGGCGTTCATATCAAGCACTTTTAACGATTTTTGAAGAGTCCTAGCTCGCATAAGAAAGCAAAATGTACCGACACGCTAGTGGTCGATATCTATATTAAATTAAAAAATAGAGTGTGCAATTCACACGCGGTAGAATTGAAACCTTCAAAAAACACAAGTAGACCAGAGTGGGGACGCTACGAAGCACTGCACAAAGAGGAGACCGATAGGCTACCAAGCACCGCCCAAAGAGGAGACCGACTACGATATCTCATTCCCTCGCAGGCTAAATCCTACAGATGTATGTGTTTGTCTCTTTTTAATGTCGCCATTTTTCGTTTCATCGAGTTTCAAATCACAACGGTGCTAAAGAAGTTTTAACTTGAAAAATTGCAATAGTGTCAAAATTCGTTTGTATGGACAAAACGCCTCCCGGTTTCCTTTTAAGCCAAAAGAATTGCCCTAAAGTAAAATCTCGGAAGATGGGCTTCCTAACCGTCTGGAGCCAGTGATACTATGGTATTCCTACTCGGAGTATGTTGTTTGGCTGAAGGTAGTGGGAAGAGGAAGGAGATGGGGGAAGAGGAAGACGGAGAGTAGAGACGCACCTGGCTATTCAGATCTGGTCACCAAACTATTATTATTAAGCAACGTTTCGATTCAGGGCGAAACCGAGATAATATTTCACTTTGGAACATGCAGCGTTGGAGTGATGAGGTTTGTACAGTTTTTTTTTCTGTCTGGAATTTGTAGATAAACGTTTCGACATTTCAGGTAAATACTAGCTATTATTACCTATATTAACTATCCGTTTTACAAAATGATAACCCTTGCGCACGAAATGTCGTGCTCCAGATTATAATGACCTTCTTATCTGACGAGGAATCGTCATGTGAGCAGTGAGCAGCGTTTGATGTCAAATGATTCCCGCCATTACGAAGAAAAATGGAATAAATGTTAAGCAGAAAAGGAGCCACAAGGTTCAAAGGAATGTATACCTCAACCAAGTGAATAAGATGATTATAATAACACTTTACAAAAAAAACAATACTTAAGGAAATTTATATATACAAAAATCACTGTAGTTTGTATGTATGGATGTTTATTCCTTGTGCGCTGTTAAACCATTTATCCAATTGCGAAGAAACTTTGGTATCCTATTATTAAACTTTAGTGAGGTGTTGTGCGCACGCCCGCGATGGTTTCTATTTATAGTGGTGAGCTCTGGCGTTATGAATTATTTTCTAAACTATTCATCCGATTGCGATGAATCTTCGGTGAGTTGTTGTGAACACGCCTGCGAAGGTTTCTATATATACTGGTGAGCCCTGGCATTATGAAATGTGTATAAAAAATTGCTATAGGTGGCACGCGAGCTGTTTGAAAACTGAATGTACCGGGACTGAATGTATGGAACGCGGAAGGGGTCAACGGGGAGGGGGAAGCGATGGGGAGAGAGGAATGGGGAAAGGGAAGGCGGAGTGGGAACGCTTGAGGGGAAGGGTACGCGGGAGAGGAAGGCAAATGGAAGGGGAATGGGAAAGGACACTCAGGGAGAAACAATTTCTTTATTAAGTGGAATTTTAACGCATGCCGGGAACTTGCTAACAAAAAAAACTATTACGATATTACTGTAGTTCATGCACCAATTGTAAACACCAATAATAAGGTATGTACGGTCAAATAAATTACACTAAGTAGGTACTAGACCTAGACAATGGAAAACATATTTATAATTAATATTGGATGCGCATCGCATTTCCTTAAAATCCTATTACGAAATTTATTCTATTGTTTAATTTTTTTGTAAATGATTCCATATCAGTGAACAGATTTTATTCAATTAAATTATGACACAAAACAAGAGTCCCAACTAACTACAACAAGTGGGACAATGCCAACCTCGATTTGGTGTTGTTATGGGGCTGAAGAAAGTGAAGAGGGGAAGGAGGCTAGAAGAGGAAGGTCAGGTAATACTTCGCTATTCAGATCTGGGTACCAAAAGAACCTACAGCCATTTGGAGCAACATTTTTTCTCCGAATACCAGGTCGGTACTGAGAGTATTTTCCATTCTGGAACAAAACGAAAATCTGAAATGCTCTGTGATATTGTATTGATATAACTTTGTTAAATAACCAGATCTGAAGAGACACTAGTTTTGGAGGCGTGTACGGGTACCATTTATTGGAAAACCAACACCTTTGCGTCATCCCAAGTGGCTCGTTGCTTTTAGTGACTTACCAGGGGCCCAGGTTCACGAGATGAGGTTTGTCCGGTTCTTGGCGGAGGATGCATGTGTCCACTAACTGCGTGGCAGGCCCGATCGGGAGAGATTGGTTGGGGGAGACCTTGTGACCTCTCTAGCAGAACTCTCTCGGAACATCGCCTAGCACCGTAGTGCGAGGAATGGTTCGTTCGTCACTCATGGACACACCTACTCCCAGATCCATACCCACCCCTCATATTCCCTTAAAATACCCTCGACACGGCATCCCTAAATATGACATAGGCCCCATTTGCTTTAGAGCCACCTGTGTAGATCTAATGTAAAAAAATATGCAAATTTTCTTATTACATACCCATTTTCACTTCATCACCTTCTACATTTCCTAAAACTGAGGATGCCATAGTCCCAATGACTCCAAACAGTTGGGACACTTGTGAAATATCACATAAAGTTTAAAATTTCATTGTGTGGACAGTAAAGGCATGCATTTGAATATCGCACTGCATACATTGAAATGACTCGAATTTCCATACAAATCACATAAAGCCGACAAAACTTCGCGTCAAAAAAAGCCACACAAAAAGGGAATCATAACAATTGAAACTAAATAAATAATATTCGCTGGGTTATTCGTTCCGAAACCAAATGCCATCAGAGTCACGAACACTATCTAGGTACGAGTACTATCTACCCCCGAGAGTAATTGATTGAATAGAGTACGATGTTAAATTGATTACCGGTTTACGCAAGGTAATCCGGCCCTATATAAAATGCACACGGGACAATGGATTAACCTTTAGTCTAAACGTTATAGTGTTATAGGAACGGTCATCTGTGAATACAGCATGAGTGCGGAGCGAAAGCGTTCCAAGGTTAACAATATCTTACGTATTATCCATCGAAGATTGTGGTGAGAATTCGAAATATTTGTACTATTGCAATTTTTTTTAACTATGCTTTATTCAACCTAAGTTCGTACGAGTTTCGTCTCTATTTTTCTTATATAACAGTTGAAAAATAATATGGCTATTGTCTTATACTGTAAAGCTCCATAGTTCATGATGGAAAATGACGTTGCGAATCGAAAAGAGCAGTGTTCGCCTTAAAATTCCAGGCGGAAAAGGCTGTGACAATTTCATAAAGCTAGAACTAACTCACTGTTCGATTGTTTCAGATGCTTCAGACTTCAGACGAAGAGATTTAATTTAAACCCCGATACAGGCGAACCCTAGTGGGGTTAATAATTACATGCTAAAAATATATGTATATAAATTGTGAAGAAGCAATAAAAAAATAATAATTTAATGCTTTGAGGTTAATATATTTTTTCGATAGTTAGAAACTTTCATCTCAATATAATTGCTGACTACAAAACTTAATTTGACGTGCATTTCATAAAAACAAATAATATTAAAATAAACACATATTTTGCTATAAATTATTAATTTAATTTTAAATACGAGTGCTTGAAAACCACATTGGGAAAAACCACACGAAAAAGTTCTGAAGTTTACACTAAGGATTAATTCGATTCACTAATTCCAGAGTGCAGCTAGTCGTAATTTGGCAGTATAGAATATGAAAAAGTAGTTCAGAATATAAAATATACATTTATCAGTTCTAAAAATCACAAAGACGAATATGTGTGACAATAGCTCTAGGTCCCTTTAAATATTTTTTAGAATAAAATACGTTTTTATAAAGAAATAACTATTTCCACGCTGCAACAAATCGAGACAATGCACTTTGTAATATAAATATATTTGTTGATTATATTCTGATCGCAAATAAAATAATTCCTGAATTCCAAAATTTCAAGCCAATCTAACATAAAATAGAGTAACAGCGAGAGTTCAAACTTTGACTAAACTCTTAATTGCCAATTATCTCGAAACAGTGATTTCTGAAACACTTTGGAACTAAGTCTACCTACCGAATTATATTGTACTCAAAAGAAACATACATATATGCTTAGATGCAGATAATAATTAGCTGACATAAATAAGCAATTGCTAATGATTCCATAAAATATTTGTTGATAAAAAATTCTACAGAAAGGAAGTTTTATTGATTGAACTTGCAAACATAACAAAAACTCGACCTTGAGTAAGATTGTGGAATATATCGTAGATTAGTCATAATAACATTTTTAAACAATAAACACAATTCAAGCTACAATTTACGTTTGAAGGAAATATAATTATTAAATATTCTACATACATGATGTCAAGATTTAAAACAAAAGTTGCGTTATCGTGAAGGGTCGCTGGGGTACCCCAAGCATTATTAAGCAGTGTCTACTCAAAGTCTATAGAGGTAATATCCGGTGTCCCGTAAGGTTCCCACCTAGGTCCGCTCTTCTTCAACATTTATATAAACGACATTGGATCATGCTTTCAAAATTCCGAATATTTACTTTACGCTGATGACATGAAAATATTCGAAGTTGTTCATTCTCTCTCTGACTGTGAAGCGTTATAAAGTGACCTAAGGCTTTGCAAGTATTGCAAAGTTAATTGTTTAGATATCAAAGTTTCCAAATGTCACACTACGACATTCACCAGAAATAAATATGTAATTAAGTACTCTTATTTACTCAACAATGAACCTGTCACATCTAAAATGGAATGTAAAGATCTTGGTGTTTACCTTGATAGCAAACTTATATTTAATAAGCACATCGACTCAATCGTTCACAGGTTATATAATTTCAATTTGGGAGGCGGGAATGGGTACCGCCACCCCGGGAACCTTTATTGGATAACCAACCTCTGCCATAGGTCACCGTAAGTGGTTCGCTACGTTTGGTGATTTAGCAGGGGTGCCCGGGTTCATGGGGTGAGGTATGTCCATGTCTTGGAGGCGGATGACCAGGACATACTGAACCCCAGATTCCTACCCACCCCTTAAACCCTTTTCCTTCCCAGAACTCTCCTCTCCTTCCTTTCCCAAAAAAACCCTCCGCACACCATCTCCAAAGGTGACATAGGCCCTGAGGAAATTATTTTCCTCAGGGCCTCCTGTGTGGAGCTCATGTAAAAAAGAAAATGCTTGGTTTTGTTCTTCGTATAAATAAAGTGTTTGTAAATCGCGTACAGTAGTAATTTAAGCCGATACATGGAGGATTCTAATATCGGAGAATTTTGTTAACATAAACCAGATTTATTTGACCAAAAATATCATAAGAAGATAGAAATTATTATTTTTTTATTAATCACAGAGATCTTTAACACATTATTTAATATCACATATATATAAAATAATACTGCGGGACCAATTAGGACCTGCATTGTACTACTTTGTTAAGTTCACAGTTTTCAAAAAATAGCACATCTATACCGAATCAATCACATATCTTCGCAATTTAATTTTAAATGTCTTTATGATCTCTTCCAATTTTATTTTTCTGGTAATTCTCCAAATATCTTCAATGCTCCGTACATCAATGACTTTTGACTCTGTGTTTCTTTCCTGAAGGGGGGGGAGTCTTAGTTCATTTCTTTTCCTCGTCTCATTTGTATGTTTGCTTTGTTGTTTATCAATTTTTCTCAGGAATTCAATAGACGTATGGCCATTGATTATTTTGTAGATTAACAATATAGTATTGAAGATAATAATTTGTTTAAATAACAAAATTTTTAACTCCTTCAACATTTTCTTGAATGAAGTGTACCTATTTTTCTTCAATGTAGTTCTCATAGCTCTGTTTTGTAGAATTGTCATGGATGAAGCAAGGAGTTCGTGACGAGACAGAGTAGTGAGGCGGTTCATCCTCTACCTTTTTTTTTACAGTGAATACCGCACAAGAATCTCAACTGCTCCCGTCTGGAGCCAGTGAGACTATGGCATCCTCAATTGGGGCATGTTGTGAGGCTGAAGGTAGTGGGGAGGGGAAGGAGGTGGGGAAGAGGTACTACCTACCCCTGCAGTGAAACAAAGTGGTGATTAAAACTACATCTTCTATGTTTGCAAATTACGCTAAAAAAATTCGGAGTGGACCAAAGTAATACCACAAGGGACCCTGGCTACGGCACCCCTATTGCAACAGAAAGGTTAATGCATTTACAAGTATTCATTTCTGTTTTCGGAAAGATCGAATGGGACTAGACGTCTCATAATTAAGACCACTAAATAAATTGACCGGAAGGCGACCCGAATTGAACAATTGTAACAAACAGTAGATACACGCCGCCATTGATTTAGTTGCCGTTTTAAATTAGCTCCATTGGACTAACGAAGTTACCATTCATCGTTGTTTTGATGACATCTCGGGGCAATCAGGCTCATGGCGGATGTCCAATATTATATTTATGAAACACATTATATATAAATATATGTATAGATAAGGACGCAATAAATATGAGTCAATTTAAACCCTGTTCAGAATTTAATAATAATATTATGCTTAAAATATTATGTTTATAGTTATCTATCGCAACCAGATTTGACCCGAACACAGTACTCACACAGATGCTTGCATACGGCTGATTTCAAATTTGCTATTCGATTATATAAAATAAAATTCCAGTGAACTATATTTTAAAATACGATAAAACTACATATATCAACTTATAATTTAAAACATGTGTAGTATTTTTATATACACATATTTTAAACTAGTTCTGCGTTATTCTTCATATAAATGAATTCAACATACTAATTTTAACTAGCAGTTAAAAACAGTAGCTTTGTACGAAGATGGTTTTGCATAAGGCGCAGCGTCAGAAATGTACTCTAAGTCGGGTTATTAAATTTACATCGTACAGACGCTAGCGTATTAATACTATAAGATACATTTTTATCTTTGCCATGTTCTGTGAAATTTAAGTAGAATAAAGATAAAGCATAAAAAATAAAAATGCTATAAACTCACAGGAAATCAGCACGTGTCTTCACACTTTCAAATCTAAGGGTGAAATATAGCCTTAATCGAATATACGGAGTGTTAAATGACGTTCTTACATTATTTGTAGTAAAAAATCTATATGAATTCTGGTCTCCAATGACTTTTTAGAAAATCTATACCAAACAACAAAAACAAATCTTCCAGATGTTATGATGATAAATTGGAGACTCAGCCGAATAACAACCCCCCACTCAGACCCCTACCTTTCCAATATCTACTGATTTTTTTAAAGTTTTAAGTTGGAAAATCAAAAAAGTTATCAGAGACCAAAATTTCATGTACCTTTTTTTACTTCAAATAATGTCAGGGAATCACTGGTTAAAGTAAATCAAGTATGTTCCTTAACACCCTGTATTTCGGGAAATAAAAAAAAAATGATTAAAAAAGTTCCCCGAACCCTGACATGTAGTAGGTAGGTACACAGCACACAGGTAGGTCCCGCCACAAACGCGAAGGTCGCGAGAAGACAAATAATATAACGTTATTTTCGGGTGTCGTGTTGGGCCGAGTGTCTTCTGGTTATTGCGTATTTTATTACACTCCAGAGCGCTATCAAGTAACCAACATTTCCACATTTAAAAGGAAAAGTCAATATTTTTATCACTTGCAACAATCTGCCGTGTACAAAATAATAATATAAGTTAAATTGGAATAACATCGATTCACTCCCAAGGTTAAAAGGGATAAGTGACAAAAAGCAAATTTTCAGGAAAGGAAGGGAAAACAGTGATTTTTTTTGTGTACATGACAACTCTTTTTTAATTAATGAAAGACAATAATTTGGCCTCATCTAGAAAACACCTCCATTCCTGTCGGTTTCTATTTCCTTCCAGTTCCTAATGCCTACAGTACACGACATCCTTTTTCAGCCCGATTCCAATTACAGACCAAAGTCAACATTTTTCGCTTTACGCGATCGCTATTTTCATATCTACGATTTCAATTGTCACCACTGCAAACAACACATAAACCATGATGTTTGCTGTGATGCCAACTGAAATCGTAGATATGAAAAAAGAGATGAAAATAGCGAACGCGTAAAGCGAAAAATGTTAACTTTGGTCTCTAGTTGAAATTGGGCTGAAAAAAGATGTCGCGTATTGTAGGCATAAGACTTTCCTGCAGGTTAGGGAACGTACCCACACTACGCGACCAACTTTTTGTAATTTTAAGAACCACAAACAAAAACCAACCAAGAGAACCAACAAGAACCAATAAACCTAAGCCCCCCACCGCTCATTTGTACCAAGCGTAGTATTTTGAAGACCCCCCCCTGAACGGGTGACGTAGTATGGGTACGTTCCCTTAAGGTGATGCACTACATCGTGTAAAATTCGGCCGCTAACACGGACATATGAATATACATGGACCTGCCCTAAGTGATAAAAACGTATTATTTCCCCCTCCACATGGCGCCGGCTGAAGCACCTCCTTGGAACCGGCTCGCTCCATGGGGAGGGGATAGAGCCTCGCTTGAATCTAAAATGTGTGACGTCATCATTCTTGCCGTGAACAGCTAGAAGGTAACATCCATACATTTAACGAAATACAACGCCAAAACAGTAGCGTATTCTATACAATATATCTACATATCAATGTGCACATAGCGAATGTGGGCGGTTCTCCAGTGTGCTCATCGGTGGTTACAGGGGTAAGTAAATTATGAAACATTTGTAATAGTGTTTTAACTAAACACGGCAACAAAATATTGCTATGTGTATTGGGGCGAGTCTTTTTGAGGCGAACATTTGACCTTAGCAAATATGTTATTATCGTGGCAAGCAATTCGCGCTCCCATGTAAAAAGGTCTATTCATTCAAAGCAGATTTTGCTTTTAAGAACTAAATGGTGATATTGTAATGCGAGATGCCTATTTACTGTCAGATTGATTGTATAACGAATCACAGTCATCTTTCCCCTCTTCCCCCTCCATGGTTTGGTTTGACCCCTCACCCGTAACTGCTTGTCTAGTCATTTGGATGTCTATGGCCGCTAACAATAATAATCCTTAAGTAGATGGCGATAAGGTTTTAAATTCCGTTTAACACCAGCCCACTGTATTGATTTATCCACGAAAAAACATCGCTAAAAAGTGTGTTTTATTTTATTTTGCGAAGTTCAGGCACAAATATTTATGTTTTACGATAATTTTCTAAAGAATTTAATTTTCCACATCATACAATTAAAAAAAAAAACAATAAAACTATAACCGGTAAGTAGGAGATTTTGAACTTAAAAGCAGTTTTAATAGGCTTAACATTTTATTTTTTTCTGGGTAAAATACTCGATTATTTCTAAGGCAAATACGTGTTTTACTTGCAGTATTTACTTAAAGCACCTAAAGTATTTCTAAGCGATCTAACTATCTTTTCAAACCAAAATCATATGATTTTGCATTGCTTAGTAGTGCCCCAAATAGAAACCTCTTTATTGGTCAATATTTAAAAAAATGACATTATTTGTAAGTACTTAACAGAAAAACATATACATTTATTTACACTACATAATTTGTTTCACTGTTTTCGTTTTTTTTTAAAGCAGCAATCTGTTACTTTCGTCCTTTGACTTTGGAACCGGTCAATATAATAAAATAATGCATGAATAAGATAATAATGTCGAGAAGGCAGGTCGATTACGTAATTTGATTTAGTAGACACAATTCTTGCAGAATATTATGTCATGAACTTCGAAAACAAATGTGTTCAGTAACCAATAAGGCGCGCTAGCCGCTCATATCTAATCTGAGACAGTGAGCTAATACTAGGTAAGGTGAGCCATGATTTTAAAAGATAAAGAGTTTTTAAAAGACAAAAATTTCAATTTGGGATGCGGGTATGGGTACCGCCGCCCCGGGAACAAATATTGGATAACCAACACCTCTGCCATAGGTCGGTCACCCCAAGTGGTTCGCTTTATTTAGTGACTTAGCAGGGGTGAGATATTTCCAGGTCTTGGCGGCGGGTGCGTCTACCCACTAGCTGCATGGCAGACCGGATTGGGAGAGAATGGTTGAGGGAGTCCCTTTGGCTTATCCAGCTGTACTCTCTCGGAATATCGCCCTGCACCGCAGTTGGAAGGATTGTTTGTCAAGGTCTTGGCAGCTGATGTGTCTGCCCACCTGTTGCGTGGTGGGCCGGATCGAGAGACTGGTTGAGGAGGTCTTTTAACCTCTCCAACCAGAATCCCTCGACCCATTGCCTTAAACCGCAGTTGAAGGAATGGATTCGTACGTCCGTCACTCCTGGACACACTGATGTCCAGATTCCTACCCACCCCTAATACCCTTTTCCTTCTCAGAACTTCCTCTCCTCCCTTTCCTAAAAAAGACTCTCACAGCATTCCCAAAGATGACATAGGCCCTGCTGAGAATTATTTCCCCCAGGGCCTCCTGTGTGGAGCTAATGTAAAAAAAAATTGTAAGCAACAATTATGTGTGTGTTTTTTTTAACTAACTGACCATCACACTATTTCTCCGAATGGGTAGGCAGATACGATAGACCGCCAAACCGTTAGCTGGAGGAAATAGAATGTACCTATAGGATACACCTTTTGTACTTGTATTTTTGGCAATATTTTTTTTTTTTACTTTTGAAACATTTCTATCTTGACACACACTCCTGCTTTATTCGTACAGATACATTGTTGTCCTGTTATTCTGACCCTTACCCTTGCTACGGCTCTTAAATTTGATTCATAGTTATTCGACGTCTTTCTTGGGTGTCCCCGAGTTTTTCTGCCAGTCACTTCCGTGTCGTATTTCCATACGCTTAATAAAAAACACATTTCGGAATTCCCTGAGATGTAAGGCGATCGAAAGTCGGGTCTCCTGCGGCAAAATACTTTGAAAACATTCGACAAAGATATAAAGAAACACTGGGTCAGGGCCACAACGTTTTTTGTCTTCCATCGGCCACGGAATGCATAAACATTGTGGCCCTACCCCAATTTTTTTCGGGTATTTTAAACAAATGTTGTACCAGTCACTTAAAAATATATATTTAATTTTTTTTATATAGCTCCGCACAGGAAAAATTCACTCAGGGCCTATGGCATCTTTCGGGATGCTGTGTGGAGGATTTTTAATTGAAAGGAAGGAGAGAAAGATCTAAAATGGAAAAGGAATGAGTAGGAATCTGGGGGTCAGTGTCCAGGAGTGACGGACGTGACAGGCAGCGTATTTACAAAACCTATACCGATTCAGTCGCGGTAGCGACAATTTACATTTTAAATATACCTCTATATTGGTTATTTTTTATCACATTGCAAAAACAAAAATTGTTCTAAAATTTAGATAAAATAATCTTTCTGATGTGGATATTAGAAATTATTTTTTTTATTTCTAAATATATAAATTTAAATATTATTCCCGTATATTGTAAATACACCTCTATATTGATAATTTTTTATCACTTTGCAAAAACAAAAATTGTTCTAAAATCTAGATAAAATAATCTTTCCAATGTGTATATTAGAAATTAATAATTTTATTTCTAAATACTTAAATTTTGATATTGAAAATGTAAAGCGACTGAAACGGTATAGGTTTTGGAAATACGCTGACAGGTCACCCCTGCTAACCGAACCACTCGGGGTGACCTATGACAGAAGTACTGGTTATCTAAACAAATGGTTTCTGATGATTTTGATAAAATGTTAAGTGTTAAACAAATTATTGCTTTTTAAATTAATTTATTGAAGCCCTAGATCTATTTAATTATTCATTCATTTGTAAAAGCGTAGATGAGTTGGCGATCTGTACTTACTTTGATTTTTTCAAAATGAACTCCGACCTTCCGGGAATCATTATTACGTGATCTGGAAATAAGAATGTTAAATTTCCAGGTTTTCTAATAATATTTATGAAAAATAAAAAAATTCAAATCAAGGTTCGTAGAAAATGTTGTAAAATATATTTCTACGAACCGTGAATTCAAATAACAAATTATGGTTCTAATTTTGAAATTTTACCGTACCAAAGAAGAAGAAATTATACAAAAGAGAGAATTATGCAATATTCTTTAATAATGAAAAAAATTCCAAACCCAATACTTCCCGGTAATGAAATTCCTTTATATTAAAATTATATTATATTCTTCATACAGAAAAGACTATTAAAACAGTTTTAAATAATCGCGTTCTGATGCTCATTTCTTATTTAGGTGATCTTATTATTTAATTGACGACAAAACTTTTTGTCATTAAGGTGATGTACCACGTCGCGTCGCGTGAAATTCGGGAACATACCGCTAATAATAACACTTCATGCTTATGCAGGTTTAAATTCCCGTTTTACGCGGGCCGACTGTTTCGATTTATTCGCGTAAAAAACTCATTGTCAAAAAGTGTGATTTATTTTATTTTGCGAAGCTCAGGCAAAAAGATGGATAACCACAAAGTTATAGCTACATTCAAAAATACAAATATTTAAATGTTTTACAATCATTTTCGTTTAATATTTTATTAAAGCATCTCAAATATTTCTAAGCGACCTAATTTTCAAACCAAAATCACATGTTTCATTTTGGAAGGCATATAAGAGTACCCGCCGCCTCTGGAACCATTTATTGGACAACCTCTGCCAAAGGTCACCCCAAGTGGTTCGCTGCGTTTGGTGACTTAGCAGGAATTCCCGGGTTTATGGGGTGAGATTTGTCAAGGTCTTGGCAGCCGATGTGTCTGACCACCAACTGCGTGGTGGACCGGATCCAGAGAGACTGGTTGAGGAGGTCTTTCCACCTCCCCATCCAAAATCCCTCGGCCCATTGCCTTGTACCGCAGATGGATTCGTATGTCCGTCACTCCTGGACACACTGACCCCCAGATTCCTGTCCCCCCTCATACCTATTTCGTTCCCAGAACTTCCTCTTCTTCCCTTTCTTAAAAAACTCTCCACACAGCATCCCCTAAGATGACATAGGCCCTGAGGGAAATTATTTTCCTCCTGTGTGGAGCTAATGAAAAAAAAAAGATTTTGCATTCCTATCACACATTAAAATAATTACCGATAAAATCTTCTGCAAGTAAAAGGCCGGTTTCATTCTTGACACTAAGCTAAGTACTTACACATCTTTGTAACCCATTGCTACCAACAGGCATATTAATATAAAAAAATAAGTCAGTTGATATTATATGTTCCAAAGAATATCTTCGTAACTGGTAGAGAACATCTGAGGCTGATTTCACTCTATTGTACTACACATGTTATGCGATTTTCAAATAATATGAATATGTACACAAAAGTAACATCTGGGTACTCCTTTCACAAATGCTGAATTGTGTTTATTTGTCGTTTCACAAAAGGTACAGGCAGTCCGTGCAAATATTATACAATCTAACAGATCTTTTATCTAGAGCAGACAGTAAGAAAGATACGAGTACATAGAAAATAATCCCTGTTTCCAAATATTCGAAAGATTATGTTTTAATTGCAGTGGTAAAATTTGAAAATGGCAAGGTCACTGAAAAAAATACAACATAAATATATATTTATTTTTAACTTAATTAGTAAAACCTCAAGTACAATATTTATTAGCGAAATACACTCGAAAATCTGAAACAGAAAAATCAGAAAAAGATAGGGTCACATCTGTACCTATAAACCTGCCGGGTCAGCGCTCTTCCCGGCAAGTCGTAGGTCCTGGGTTCGAGTCCCAGATGTGATCTATCTTTTTCTAATTTTTCTGTTTCAGATTTTCCCCAGATACCCAAAAGTAGTAAAAAGGGCTTAAAATATTTGTGTCAACTAAAAAAGGATGGTATGTTCCATAATTCGTTTCTACGACTCGTTCTTGAGTTCAACAGCTCGGCTGTGGAACGATTTGCCGGCCTCTGTGTTTCCTCCATCCTTCCTCTCCTCAAAAAGACCCTCCACGCAGCATCTCCAAAGATGACATAGGCCCTGAGGAAAATTATTTTCCTGTGTGGATTTAACGTAAGAAAAACCTAAATAAATAAAAATGGACCGAATTCAGATGTAGTAAAATATTTTGGTATTCATATACATTAATGGACGGAAAATTGTTGAGAATTTTGGTAAAATTTCACGAATAATTGCTAGCTAGCAGCCAGCTGAAGAAATCAGGAAACCATTAAGAATTACATCGATTCTCACCATATTCAGAAAAGACCTTGTACCTGGAAAGCTGTCATAGTGTAGAAGCAGAAAGAACGCGGGTTCCGGCTTTCTGATCAGTCAGCGCATGGGCGGCCGATTGACGCAGCCGCGCCGACATAGATGTGTGTAAGTAAACGTACGAAACAGCACACAGTGAAGAAGCCAGGTTCAGATGTCCACAATTCGGTACAAACTGGCGCCGGCGGACTAGGGCACTGAGAGCAGGTATTCGCCGGTAAAACCGAATCCCGTGTTCTTTCTGTTTGTACATTACTTATAAAGATGGTCCCGAAAAGGTTGAAATTGATTCGTCGCGTCGACCGCCTGCATAAAATTAAATCCCACACATTTGCCGAATCGTAAAACAATTTTAACGAAACAACTAAATATTAGGTAATTCAACAGTTCAAAACATTTTTAGAAAACTTATTTTTTAGCTTGTTTTAGGGCCGTATATTTCAAAATTTGCGAATATGAGTAAAATAAATTGCCAAAGTAAAATTTCATAAAAAACGACTTTCAATCAATTTAACCGGTGTTTTACATCACTTTTAACTTTTGCTTTTACTTTCCGAAAACCGATAGTTACTCTAGCTCTAGAGTTACTCTGCCTTTATGAAATACAGGGTGTCCGGGGGTAAAGTGCATTAACTTCGGGAGTTGATTTTACATGATAGTACAAGTAAAAAAGATAAATAACTTTTTTCGAAATTCCAACGTTTAGGGGTAGTTTTGAGGCCAAAAGATAAAATTAGTCCGGCGTGTGCGGCCAGATTTATTATTTTTCGCTGTTACGATACGGGCCAATCACAATCGAGTCGGGCGCCCGGCAGGCTCTCAGCAAGTAAGATCGTACCTCACACTAAGGATTTTTAGTATGTACGTCTTTTTGTATGAAAAAAAAAAGTTGGAATTTCGGAAAAAGTTGTTAATCTTTTTTACTCCTACCATCATGTAGAATCACATCCAGAAGTTAATGCACTTTACCCCCGGACACCCTGTATTTGACAGTTCTGTTGGCGGTTAGGTACGAAATTGCGCCCTTCAACATTGATTTTATTAATCATGATAAATATTTTAGAAGATAATGATAGTGACGATGAATTCCTCGTACAATATGTCTTGCAACGAAAACTAAAATTTTTGAATTTTTGGTGCGGTACCACGTGTCAAAAGATCTCGTAAAATTTATGACACATTAAACTCACAGATATTTAACAACTACTGGAAGGTAAATAACATTTTTTCCTTGTAATATCGTAAATATTTTAATAGGTCGTTCATTCGTCATTTTTAAATACTCACACAATTATTTTTATAAGAACCAAGCTGTCAGATCATACAACGACGTGAAACAAAATACAGCGGGATATTTTGACTGGTTTTCAAATTAAATCTCTGTGTGGCCCCTTCAAGAAAAAAATATTTTTAACATAAATTTGAGGAGTATTCTGCTTTTTAGAATGGCCACAGTAATAACTACCATTTTAGCAAAACACTTGAAACAGCGCGTGGTCTTATTTATCTACTTAACATCCTTGTTACTTTAACTGGCGGTTAAAATTTATATTTAACTAGCTTTTTCCCGCGGCTTCGCTCGCATGGTGTAAGGAGGGGTTCCCACTCCGCCTCCTCCACCCCCCCCCCCTCTCTCAACGCCCTCCATCCCCCCTCCTCCCCCCTTCCCCCCACCCGATTTCCAAATATTCAATCCCAATACATTCAATTTTTAAACAGCCCGCGTGCCACCTTTTACAATTTTTATTCAAATTTCCATTTTTCATGAATATTAAATTTGGTACCTAACATAGGTACTTATTTAAAATATCTAAAATTCTTGATTCGATTCAAACTATTAGGGGAGTACCTACTTTAAATAAATTTAACAACTCAAAGATTTTCAAAAATAGAATCCTGATTTATTTGCAAAATGTCATTCTCAAACACGCGAACTGTCATACACGTGCGATAGTCGTTAGGTTTTCTGAAATTATCCAATTTTCTGCGCAATTTTCTTAATTTTTCTCCGTAAGAACCATCCTCGTACTTCAAAGAATATTCTAAAAAAAGAATTAGCGAAATCGGTTCAGCTGCTCTCGAGATTTGCGCTTAGCAACACATTTAGCGATTCATTTTTATAAATAAGAAGATTTACAATTTAGCCTTGTGTTGAAACAGATTGCCCTTATAAAAATATATTATATTTTTTAAAAATGTGGCACAAGAATTTAAGCCAAGGCTTGTTGTAGTCACAATTTTTTAAAACGCTCTAGAATGATTATTCTAGGTACGATTTAAAACGGTTGTCGAAAAATTCAATCGCCTTATAAAGACGATACAAAGTCTCGCTCATTTTAAATTTCCCCAGGAAGCTTAACTCCTATCTTGTATATTGATATTGGTAATGTTCTTAGATTATCCAGCAACATCGCCTTTCACAGTAAACTTTCTCCACCCCTTGGAGGCCGGCTAATTAATCATCTGGTAAACGGCGCGGCGTATCGCGCCTCAGACGATGAAAACAAAGGACCAGGCGGTTGGGGGGTGAGTGCTCCAAGGAAAGGTAAACCTAGGCTGGCGTATTGAATGACAATTAGTTTACTTGGTTCAAAGATCGCACCGACCGCGACAGGGCGTTTATTGATTGCCTAATAACGTTCGTGTTCGGAAACGGTGGGCGGCAGATTCTAGGGTAATGGTGATAAAATAATAATAACAGCTTTTAATTTGATAACTCCGATGATAATATCGTGATTGTTGCGATATCCACATCCATAAAATGCTGCATATACATAAACAGACATGAACGCGAGCCGAGCCACCATGAGACCGAGAACCATGCTACATTGACCATATTTTCAATGTCACTTACATACAGTTCAATTCTTTTGACGCGTGTCACAAAATACTCCTACTATGATCTTTTTTTACATTAGCTCTACGCAGGAGGCCCTGAGAAAAATAATTTCCCTCAGGGCCTACGTCATCTTAAGGGATGCTGTGTTGAGGATCTTTTTAAGGAAGGGAAGGACAAGAAGTTCTGGGAATGAAAAAGGTATGAGGGGTGGGTAGGAATCAGGGGGTCAGTGTATCCAGAAGTGAATCCATCTGGCCCGTCATCCAGCAGGTGAGCAGACGCATCCGCCGCCAAGACCTGGACAAACCTCACCGTGTGAACCCGGGCACCACTGCTAAGTCACCAAACGTAGGGAGCCACTTGGGGTGATCCTACGGCACGGCGTTGGTTATCCAATAAATGGTTCCCGGGACAGCGGTTCCCATACCCGCTTCCCAAATTGAATTGATCTGTTTCGTATCAACCCTTTCTAGTTGCACAAATGAAACAAACCACAATGACGTTACCCTCCTTGCATGTTCATTTGACTTTGTGGTCTTTAGTATTTAAAAATCATCAAAATATACGGGTTATTTACCATAGTTCAAGTGCTAAATATTTTTATGTTAAAATGAAGCACTCCTCGGAGTGCTTCATTGGAAAAATGCAGAACTCACCCATCTCTAACCGATACGAGCTGCAGTCCACATTTCTACATATAGGGTGAAGATTGCCCACCTCTGATAGGATAGGGTACCAGAAGGAGGTTATTTCTAAGAAAGCTTTAGAAATCAGCATAATTTTCCACCATAAACTTTCGTTACCTTCTTTTAAATCTGCCCATTCATCGAAAACTGCTCATTATTATGCAAACGATGAAGTATGAAAAGTTAAAATGAAACTTTATAACGAGCCTTCGCTCCCATAACCATCGTTAATCGAGATATAACTACTGTTCTCGGACAACTTTTGGAGTTTATGCTCAAATCCCTCTGGGCCAAATCCGACATCTCATCTCAGATAAGAATGTAGCAATTACACGAGTAGATAGGTTATCTAACAGCAATTTTCGGGTTGTTACACGGTGTATGTCTCTGTTTCAAGATGAACACCATCCAAGCGTCAATTTTCAAGGAACATGGCATATTATCTGAAATGTTGGATGAGATCCGTCTGGAAACGCCAGACAAAAAATAATAACATAGATAACTGCCGCTGGAAGGACGACAGCGACAATTTATTCGGGACGCGCAAGCGGGGAACTGATGTACATACAAAGATATTGGTATTTGAATATCTTTGTTTACATACAAATATTTCCCTCAAATTTTCCAGAATATTTTAGAAGGTGGAAATTGTTTGAAATTTTAAAGCAAGCGATAGTAAAAAAAAGAATAAAAAATAAAAATACAGACATTATAATATGTCTATATTTTCAACTGCTAACGTTTTTGGTGGAGGTTTTCAGAGATCTTCATCAAACGAAACTAAAGCCATTTCCAGCGAAAACCAACGTTTAGATATAATGGTGACCTTCACCAGGGCAACGCTTAAAACTCAGATAAGACGAATATTTTTTTTTGAAACAGTAAAATTGTGGAAGAATTAATAATAAATCACCATCATCATAACTCTTGGCTCTACAACCCCTGGTGGGGTTTGGCCTCCTCAAGAGTCTTCCTCCACTCATCACGGTTTTGTGCCAGCTCTCTCCAGTTTACAATCTCCAAGGTGGATATATCTTTGAGGACGTTGTCGCTCTATCTTAAACTTGGTCTTCCCAGGCTCCTTCGCCCTGTCGGTCTTGAGTTCAGTAGGAACTTTGGTGCTTGATGCTCGGTCATTCTCTCTACATGACCCAGCCACCGAAGTCTTCCCAGTTTTATAAATTTTGTGACGTTTAGATCCTTAAACAGAGTATATAGCCCATTGTTATAACGTCTGCGCCAAAATCCATTTTCTGAAACCGGTCCGAAGATACGCCTCAAAATTTTCCTTTCAAAAGCATCCAGTTCTCGCTGATTCATCTTAGTACCCAAGTCTCAGCTGCGTATATGAGTACTGGTCTGATAATTTGTACCTACGCTAATATCTTAGTGTTTCGGGACAGCAGTCTGGATTTTATTTGGTTTTGTAGGCGGTATTAACAGCGATTTGCGTTCATTATGAGCTTCTGGATCTCCTCTGTGGTATTATTCTCCTTTGTTATCAGGGAGCCTAGGTACGTGAATCTTGGTACCGTTTAAAAATTTTGGCTTCCACATGAGAGAGTTGGGGTTTGTTGGGCGCATCCTAGCTCCATGTATTTGGTCTTCTGCTGGTTTACTATGAGACCCATATTTTTAGCAGAACTTTCAAGATTTATGAAGGCGTCACGTAAAGCATCGGGCGGATATCATCAGCGTAACCCAATAGTTAGTTGCATAGAGTTGTCAAATATCGTTGCTCTTATCTCAATGCCTGAGTCACGAATAACTTTTTCTAGTGCTATGTTGAATAAGAGGCAGGCCAATCCATCTCCTTTTCTCACTCCGTGGAGCGCTTAATATTAAATAAATAACTTAAATATCTAAAGCTGTTTATGGTAGAATACGAACATAAATATGTTATCATCTAATGGTGGTACGAATGGTAGTCTTTCAGTAGGACGATTCTGAGCGTATCTAGTAGATATTATCTACCATTTAGACATAAAGGTACTCGCATTTAACAGGGCATGATGGAAAAATATGTCAATGTTAAATTTGAGTACCGCAAATTCTAGTATTTGCTCTGTCGCCCTTCGGCGTGTTGTCATGTAGTATGAAAAATCTAAACAATTTATTATAAATTAGAAATAAAAAAAATATAAATATGAAACCCCTTTTCGCCCTCACCCATATATCTATGCATACTCTTCTGTAATTCCGACACTTGACATGACCCGACTCAAGCATTTGATTAATTTGATGGTGACATTTAGTCCTGAATGCCCCTGACGACTTTTTTCTATCCACTTGCTCGTTGTATATTCTCCTGACGTTCCTCTCTCATTGAGCTCACATTTCACATATAAAATAATAATTTCGGTGGTGTGTCTCTATGCATCTCAGGTTAACTCAGACTATAGGAACGATTCAGAAAGCGGTAAATTAGGTAAAAAAATTATTTTATTTTAATTAATTAATTAATTCATTATTCGGCATTTCAAATGTATATTACTTTTGTGCAAGGTTCGTTGAAACTATACTTATTTAATACACATTCTACGAACCTTGACTTGTGTGTATATTTTTTCTATTTTACCAACGTTGTTCGTTCGAAAGTTACATTTCTCATCGTCTTTTGAAAGGCAAAGATCTAGGGCAGGGTTTTCCAGGGTTTGAACAGGGGTTCCGCGACGATTTGTCGAAAGAATTTCTTTTAATTAATATACACATACTCATGTTTCAACACTACTGAAATTATTCACAAGAAATTAGTTCTTAAGTTGGCTCTAGAACTAGACCCTTCCAGGTACAGAGACTAAGCTCTATGGAAGTTTAAGGGAACGTACCCATACTACGTGACACACTTTTCGGAATTTTTTACCCCCCCCCCCCCGGTGACCACGTGTAGTATATTCCAAGACCCCCCCCCTACAGTTTTCACGTAGTATTTCATAAATATGGTTTCGAATAATTTGTTGCTAACAAAAAATAAAAAATGCATTTTTTGGCTCATATTTGTCTTTATTAATACGGCGCTTGCTGCGTGACAGCAAGAGTGCATGCATTACAAGTGGAAAAAATATTATCAAGATAAAACTTATGTCAAAATATATTGAAACCGGAACGTAATTTATGGAAACGAAAGTCTTGTTATTTTTATAAACATTTTTCATCTCAATCATCTTCAACAAACACGTTCCCTGAACTTTTTCACTTATTTGAATGTACGAGGGTGGGTTTTTAAGGAGTGGGATTGGGTAAGGAGTGGAAATAAAAACCAAAATTATTTTTCCTTTTCAACATATTCACCTAGGTACTACCCTAATACATTTTTCCGATCTTTAAATTAACTTAAAGGAACTTTATAACAGCGCGGAACTCAATTTTCTCCACATTTCACAATTTCTTCCCGATTGAAGTGTTTGGTCAACGATAGCTCAAAGACTAATGACCTAATTACGATAAAATACGGTGTTTATCCTAAAAATGAGTTGTTCAATTAGTACCTAATTCAGCGGTACCCCCATTAAACACTTACCTTCTCATTCCGCGAACTTAAAACCTCCCCTTGTAGCTCGAAAAAAAAACGCGAGATTTCTAGATTGACTACGTGATAAAAACCGGAGCCCCCCCCCCCCCCCGTTGTGACCAAGCGTGGTATTTTGATGCCCCCCCCCCCCCCCCTGAACAGGTCACGTAGTTTGGGTACGTTCCCTAAAGAGCCGTTTATGCTGTTATTGCAGTAAATCTTCATTTTACAAACATAAAAAAATCTCTGAAATTTATAACTGTGTTGTATAATACTTTGATGAGAGTCAATAATAAGAACGGTTGTGCGATGTGGAAACAATAACAACGGGATAACGGATCTGCATGTGTTTCACGAAATTTCAGTTCCCAAGGAACCCAACCATATTTTTTTCGAAATCGACTTTACCTGAAAGTATAGAAATGTAAAAATCGACCAGTCTTACTACATCCTCGTTGGCAATTAGTCGAAATATAAACGCGCAAGGTGTCGTAAATTTTGGTAAAATTAAAAAAAAAAACATTTTTCAATTTCATCAGTTCATTCCAATCATTTTGATTTGTCTTTTTTATTTCGTCTTTTATATTTTTTTATGTGAATACCTCTCAAAAGTCCCAACTGCTACCGTTTGGAGCCAGTGAGACTACGGCATCCCCAATTGGGGTAAGTTAAGAGGCTGACGGTAGTGGGTAGGGAAAGGAGATAGAGAAGATGAAGATTAGGAAGTACCTGGCTATTCAGATCTGGTCACCAAACACAGCTAAAGCCATTTCAAGTAACGTTTCAATTCTGAATAGTGGTCTTGCGCCAGGGCGATACTGAGAGTATCTTGCACTCTGGAATGTGCTGCAAATATACTAAATATTATTTTTATGTGAATTAATTGTTAAATAACACAAATTAATCAAATAAAATTTATTTGAGCACTCCGGGATTCGATCTCGCGACCTTCGGATTGTGAGTCAAGAGCCTTACTCCTAGACCACGGCAGTCATACACGAATGTTTGAATGAATTAAATTTTAAAGTATTTGAAGAGGTTTCCAAAGAATTTTAAGAATAGGTACGTACATAACTTGAAAACAACTCTTTTGCCATATTTTTCGAAAACTGGTAAGGACTATTCCTGGGTTTGGAATCCATTTTCTGTGACAGCTAAATCAGTAGGCCTTAGCGCAAGCGAGTATGAAAATCTAATTGATATTAGTGAATCTTACTTGAAACTGGTCTGAAACAATGATTTCTGGGTGAGTTTGTCAGAAGAGTAGGTACCCCAATTTATCAAAATACGGTATTATTGTTTTACTTCCGTTTTTACAACCTATTTATGATAAGCGGGATTTTCTAATTATGCTGCAACCAAGCCAAAGTGCAGGAACAGGCTCGACGCCACAGAATCCGTCTTACCAATATTTTGTCTGATATCAAGAAAATATGCAGTTCACGGATTCAAAGTCGTCATAGTCATTAGGTGGTTTATTTATTCCATTTTATTTTGTTTACATTGCATTTTTTATATACTAAATAAATAACATGTTTAATAACATTTTTTTAAATTTTTACTTTTAGAAATTACACAACCTAAAAATAACCTAAGAGTTCCGTTAAAATTTACGGGTTTGCAAAGTGTTCCATTGCAGAAAAAGTTTGGGAAACCCTGATCTAGGGGGAATTTTTTTTAAATAAAATTTTGAATTTCTTTGAATTCCACCACGAAATTCCAGTTCAAAAACTAGACTCGATAAAATGTTGCTAAGTACCTACTATATTCTAGGCAATGACGACAATTTAAAGATAACTTCTGGCTTCGGCTAAAGGTAAAACAGCCGCCAAGTTTAGTGTCGGCAAAACTGAAAACATTTAGACCAATGTAATGTTCGAAACTGGACGACAAAAAGTCTGAAGACATTGAAGTTGACAATGAAGTAATTATTTTAAATCCATATTTCTGGCTTCTTGCACAGGAACATTAGGGAACGTGCCCATACTAAGTGACCTGTTCAGGGGGGGGGGTCTTCAAAATACCACACTTGTTACAAATGAGCGGCGGGTTGCTTAGGTTTTTGGCCACCGGTGGGGGGTGGGGGGGGGGGTTAAAAATTGCAAAAAGTTGGTATGGGTACGTTCCCTTATCAGTGATAATGTTCCTGTGCAAGAAGCCAGAAATATATTATCACGAACAAGATAAGAAATGTAATTAATAATTTCAGAAGCATTAAATTCCCATTAAGGAAAGTGCAATTGATAACAGATTTTTTTAAATACGCGTAGAAATACTATAAAATTATATAAATTCCAGTATTATGAAAAGTTTTCCATATTTTCAATTCTTCTGTAAATGAAATTGACGACTGCGAGAGGACTGGATGAAGTAGTCACAAATTGTAAAGCTCTATGAATAAAGATAGAACTGTGTTTTTTTTAAGTTTTGGGGTGAATAATTGTGCATTGTATAAATTAAAATTGTCATAGTTCGATGATTGTAATGGCCAACTGAACGTAGGAGTTCCTTATATAATGCATGGAAAATAACATATCCAGGTACGTTTGGATAAAAAAATTCTTTTTGAAAAATTGTTTCTTTTTTATTTTCTTTTAATTGATTAGTTTAATATGTTTGCTTAGGGTAGGCACAGCCTTTATGGTCTATGTCTATAGCCTGCATTGCCACTGGTTAACAGTCTGTAGCAGTTTTCAGATGTATGGCAGTACGCCATTAAATTTCTGTAGGAATGACGCAATTAGACTAATGCAGTAGAAATGAGGTCTCTGAGGCTTACTTGTGTTAAACCTAGGAGGATTAGGAGAGTAAGGAGAGCCGAAAAGAATGCAAGGCCGATGAATAAGGTAAAGAAAGAGAGCATTAGTTGTACACAAGTACGTTGGATTGGATAAACGGCGAAAGAAGTTTCGGGAGAATATAAGCAAACTGAAGTAGAAGTCAGAGACGTTCCAAGAAGTAGAGTACCACAAAGTAATTAGCAGCAGGTAGATAAATCTCGCAGTATTCGGCCCCTAATACTCGTAACTTCAAGTAATATGTACTTTTCCATGACATAAGTAAGCGCTTTAACTGTGATCTAGGAGGTTTTGCTTTAACCCGACTCCTGACAAGAGATATAAAAACAAATAAACGACACTAGGGACGCTTGGGTATACTTGAAAACGCACAGTTGATGGATAAAAAAAGGATTGTCAGGATACATGTATGACGCGAAAGTAAATGTCAGGGGTCTCTAAAACTTGAGTCAGGTCATTTCAAGAGTCGGAATAATTGATGAGTAGGTGAACATAAAAAAAAATCTTCCCCATTTACCGTAAGATGTCACAATTTTTGCAAATGGCGGCAAATGACAGTTTTGCTTTGACATTTGTGATGTAAACAGACACAAAATACGAGTCAACAAGACATGAATCGCTATACCCCTTAGAAACGCGGAATTTTTTTGAAAAATCACAATTCCGCGTCGCCTAATCTCTCTAATCCAGGGTTTCCTAACCAGTGATCCGCGGAACACTAGTGGTCCGCAAGAAGCTAGAAGATGGTCCGCCGGTCAATAAGCGAGCCAGCGCGCGGGCGGTCACTGATCAAGAAGTCTGAATAAAAAAAATCGGGACAATATTCAGTTTATCATTCATTATTGTCCCTTGTGGTCAGTGGCCATTATGGTATTCAGTTTCACCCCACCCCATCCTACCCCGTTCAACCTCGTTGTGGTAAATATTCTGCTAGAACCCGTCCCACCCTATCCCATTCCGCCCCCTCCGTTGTGGTAAATATTCTGCTAGAACCCATCCCACCCTATCTCATTCCGCCCCCTCCGTTGTGGTAAATATTCTGCTAGAACCCGTCCCACCCTATCCCATTCCGCCCCCTCCGTTGTTTGTGGTAAATAATCTGCTAAAACCCGTTCCACCCTATTCCATTCCGCCCCCTCCGTTGTGGTATATATTATGCTAGAACCCGCCCCACCCTATCCTATTCCGCCTCTCCCGTTGTGCATGGGTGGCACCTGGGACGGATAGGGCGGATAATGCGTTGTCACCCCCCCCCCCCATTAAAGTTGACAAACGCAAATTTCGACTTCATAAAAAATTGGTCCGTCCTGGGGGGGGGGGGGGGCTAAAGAATTGTGGTCTTGGGGGGAGAAACTCGGTCGGGTGGAACTTACCTACCTACCTTGAGGTCCCTGTCGAAAAAATAAACGTACAAGTGGTCGTGGGTCAGAAAAAGGTTGGGAACCACTGCTCTAATCTCTCGTTTTAGTGATTTTCACTGGCCGGCAAGATCGCCCGATTTAACCGTTCCAGACTTCTTTTTTGTGAGTTTCTTGAAGTCACGAGTCTATGACAACAAGCCTCAGACTCTTGAATCCGTCAAAGAGGAATATCCGTCAAGAATGCGAGAACCTATCGACGGAAGTTCTGGAAAGAATGATGGAAAATGCCATAAATCCCGCCTGTACGGTCATCAATTCTGGCGGCGGCCACTTGGCCGATATCATTTCTCGACTTAATGGAAAAAAAATTAAGACATCAAATAAATACAATCCAAAAGCAGAACCAAAATTTTACATTATTACGACACGAAGCAAGGATTTTGCGGCAGAACAGAGGCGTGGCGCTCAACGTTGAATTTGACAGATTTTCTATAGTTATTTCATCATTTAATAAATCAAAACAAAGAAATTATTCAATAATATGTACAATCTCGGCGACCAGTTGAATGAGTAATAGTTTGAATAATATTGTTTGAAAGGAAATAATGGAATGACGATTTGAATACTCATAGCGTAAGCGTCTGACATGGCGATGACTAGCAAGCAGGAAGAGATGATAGGAATAAAATAGAAGATAATATAATAAAGGTTCGTAATTAATTATCAGTGATTGATTCGTCATGTAGAATTCTTCTGGGGCGGCTTCATGTTCATTTATTAACATAAATTATAAAAAAATATCACTTTTTATCATCAATTTGATGAGGGATTACGCGGCAATAAATAATACAGCAATAGACTGTTCATTTTGATTTCAAGATATCGATTCAAAGTTACGTTAAGTTAAAGTTATCTGATAGTATTAATGCCCTAGTTCTGTACGGTTGAAATTCAAGAACCAGGCTTCGAGTACATCTCTGACGCCGTGCCTTCTGCAAAACTATTTTCGTACGTGGAGTTTGTTACAAAGTTAATATGGAGCGGGTTTTTAACTGCTAGTTTTTATTAATATTTTCAATTCAGCTAAAAGTGCTTAGGTAGGTATTCCACGTAGAAAATAAATATTGTACACAAATTTATAGTGCGGCCATATTTGAACTTAACTAACTTGAAGTTTCCTAGGTATATTATTATCGCCCTCATCCCTACATTCGGAAATACATCGAACAGTATTAATACGGTAACGTCTGTGTAGTCGAATTTCAAAACCCAGCTTCGAGTGCATGTCTGACGCCACGCCATACGCGCCGCGCCACAAATAACATTTGTGTAGGTGGAATTTCATACAAAGCTACTGTTATAATTCGGCTTCGAATTCAAGAATTCGTCACAAGATGTCGCTACTTCAGTAAACAGGTCTAATGGGGACGTCTCCCACCTAGGCATAACTGCTACGAATTTGTGAATATGTAATATCTTTCCGGATATGGAAAGATTGACGGTAATATATGTTGTGTATCACGCGGCTATATATTACGTACGACGTCATTGCTCTGTCTCGCTTACTTTGTTCCGGTGACTAGCTACACTGGACGAAAATGGATCCCAGGAACGGGCTATTTTTGGAACCATTTCCTGTTGGATTTATAAAATGGTCACCAACTCTAACTGGGCGAATCCGAACCAAAAATCGCCCGCAGGGCCTAGCAGTAAAAACTTGCGAAGCGGATTTTTAACAGCTAGTAAATAACTAGTACAGTTGAAACCCTTATAAATTATAAATATTAGATGTAGAACCAACCCGTGGTCACCACCTACTACGAGTGCCTACGTTGCTAAATTCCATAATATTATTTTTTTTTTGCTCTATCGCAGTGTTTCTCAACGCGGGGCGCGGTTCACGACGAGTTAATCGAAAACGAATTCATAGAAAATCAATTCATCGAAAGCAAATTCATCGAAAACGAGTTCATCGAAAACCAATTCATCGAAAATCAATTCATCGAAAACCAATTCATCGAATGATCAATTCATCGAATCGCCAATTCATCGAAAAAATATAGGTATTTTGTTGATATTTGAGAGAAATGCCGAGCGGACCGAGAAGTTAAAAAAGCATTGGTCAACCTAAACTAACCTAACCTATTTAACCAATTTTTAAATATTTTTTTATCATCACTCTTAATGACCTTTCTGAGTTGTTTATGAGTTGGTTTCATTATGAGTTGTCTGGTCACCGTTCCTTAGATATCCCTTTTTTGCAGTATCAGACAATCGGAAATCGAAGATATAACCTATAAATTTTACATTGTCACTACGAAACTGACAGTTGCTAAATACATTTCTCAGTTAAACAGACCTTTTTGGGTATTTAATGTTGACAGCTCTCATATCTACAAAAAAAATGTTTTTCGATGAATTGGCGATTCGATGAATTGATCATTCGATGAATTGATTTTCGATGAATTGATTTTCGATGAACTCGTTTTCGATGAATGTGCTTTCGATGAATTGATTTTCGATGAACTCGTCAGTTACCGTTTTGGGGGGCAATAAGCATAGATTAAGTGAAAACTTCTTGAGGATCTTTATGATTTGAAAATCGATGAAACTAAAAATAGGGACACTAAAAAGAGACAAACACATACGTATATAGAATTTAGCCTGCGAGAGAATGAGATAGTATAATCGGTCTCCTCTTTGTGCGGTGCTTCGAAGCCTATCGGTCTACTCTTTGTGCGGTGCTTTGTAGCCTCCCCACTCTTGTCTAACTTTAGTTTCTGAAGGTTATGAGTAAATCATTTCCCAATTCCTTCAACCTCAAAACATACCTCCGCCATTCGGAAATGTCATAGTCCCACTGATTCTGGGAAATTGAGACTTTTTTTAAATCTCTGCGATGTTAATGATTGTCTTTCATTCACATTAATTTCGGAAGTACAGAAAAAATGGGTTCCATGCCAACTCAGAATCAAGTTAACTCAACACATCTTTGAGAAGTCATAAAAGCTATTAAAAAAATAATTTTTAACAGTCCATAACCCTAACCTAACCAAACGTTACTTATATGTATAACCAATTTTGTATACATTTGTTTCATCAATGAATTTTCAAGGGATGAATGAATTGATTTCATTCTGAGTTGTCCGGTTACCGAAAAAAATTCTAGTGCAGTTTACACCTCAATTTGGGAGGCGGGAATGGGTACCGCCGCCCCGGGAACCTTTATTGGATAACCAACACCTCTGCAATAGGTCACCCCAAGTGGTTCGCTACGTTTGGTGATTTAGCAGGGGTGACCGGGTTCATGGGATGAGGTTTGTCCAGGTCTTGGAGGTGGATGACCAGGACACACATTCCTACCCACCCACCCCTTAAACTTTGCCTTCCCAGAACACTCCCCTCCTTCCTTTCCCTAAAAAAAACCCTCCACACAGCATCCCCAAAGATGGCATAGGCCCTCAGGGAAATTATTTTGTGATTTACGTTTGGTGATTTAGCAGGGGTGACCGGGTTCATGGGATGAGGTTTGTCCAGGTCTTGGAGGTGGATGACCAGGACACACAATCCCACCCACCCACCCCTTAAACTTTTCCTTCCCAGAACTCTCCCCTCCTTCCTTTCCCTAAAAAAAACCCTCCACACAGCATCCCCAAAGATGGCATAGGCCCTCAGGGAAATTATTTTCCTCGGGGCCTCCTGTGTGGAGCTCATGTAAAAAAAAACATGTGGTAGAAGCGAAACTTTACCAAAACAATCTCAACCAATACTTGAAAAGTGAGTTCATAATCAAAGCGACCAGTGAGCGCAGGCCTAGCGTAATTTTTGTTTCATATCTCAACCAATAGGAGCCTTTAAAAGTAACATCATTATCAAAACGGCCAATGAGCACAATTGATGCGTAGCAGGTGCAGTAATCGTCATTTCGGTTTCATCCGAAATCCAAATAAGATATAATAATAATTAATATTTAATTAAATGAAGACAATATAAGCGAAACTCAATCGAAAATCTGAAAACAGAAAAATCAGAAAAAGATATTGACACATCTGGGACACGAACCCAGGACCTCTCGCTTACCGGGCGAACGCGCTAACCACTGCGCCACCGTGTCGATATCCAATTCGGTCACTTTTAACTTTTTTTTACTTTATGAGTAAAATCTCAAATTGTAATATTTAATTAAATGAAGACAATATAAGCGAAACTCAATCGAAAATCTGAAAACAGAAAAATCAGAAAAAGATATTGACACATCTGGGACTCGAACCCAGATTTTTCTGTTTTCAGATTTTCGATTGAGTTTCGCTTATATTGTCTTCATTTAATTAAATATTACAATTTGAGATTTTACTCATAAAGTTAAAATAAAAATAAAAATATTCATCCTAGACTTGCAGAAAAGTCAATTGATGTCGCATATTAAATAAAATGGATAAAGATTTATCCAGACACTATCTAGAGAGCATTTAGTTCGGGTTTGAATCTTGCAATCATACATAAAGATAGCAGCCAATAGTATATGCGTTAAGAAAAATGAAGATAGTGTGGGTGGTTCTTAGTCGAAGTATGATACAGTTAAAAGTGACCGAATTGGATATCGACACGGTGGCGCAGTGGTTAGCGCGTTCGCCCGGTAAGCGAGAGGTCCTGGGTTCGTGTCCCAGATGTGTCAATATCTCTTTCTGATTTTTCTGTTTTCAGATTTTCGATTGAGTTTCGCTTATATTGTCTTCATTTAATTAAATATTACAATTTGAGATTTTACTCATAAAGTTAAAATAAAAATAAAAATATTCATCCTAGACTTGCAGAAAAGTCAATTGATGTCGCATATTAAATAAAATGGATAAAGATTTATCCAGACACTATCTAGAGAGCATTTAGTTCGGGTTTGAATCTTGCAATCATACATAAAGATAGCAGCCAATAGTATATGCGTTAAGAAAAATGAAGATAGTGTGGGTGGTTCTTAGTCGAAGTATGATACAGTTAAAAGTGACCGAATTGGATATCGACACGGTGGCGCAGTGGTTAGCGCGTTCGCCCGGTAAGCGAGAGGTCCTGGGTTCGTGTCCCAGATGTGTCAATATCTTTTTCTGATTTTTCTGTTTTCAGATTTTCGATTGAGTTTCGCTTATATTGTCTTCATTTAATTAAATATTACAATTTGAGATTTTACTCATAAAGTTAAAATAAAAATAAAAATATAATAATAAGTTTGTAAAAATGTATCGTCGGCAAAGTTCTAGAGCCGTTGGCTTAGACTAAGTGGAGATGTAATTGAGATTTTTAAACTATTAATTAAAGCAAGAAATAAAGCAATATGTTACAGTAAAACTTTTTTTGACTAAAATTAGGAAGGATTATACTTTAGGATTAATTTACTTTACCATGTAGGAGGTAGGAGGCTAGATCACAGCTCGTACTGCAGAGACCAAGCGCATGGATTATTGGAATTCTAGCCCCTTAATAAATTAAATAAATATCTTTTTAACTAATTCGTTTTAGGAGCCTCATACTTTCGTAGAATAAAATTGACAAAATATTACTTAATGTTTTTTTCATGTCATGTTGGGATTAGCTATTTTATATATGTATGTATTTCAAGATTACCGATATTTTGGGTGGGCGTGTAACACTTTCTTTTCGAAAACGGGATATTTTGACGCCCCGAAGCTGTGTTCGGGGACACCGGGACACGCTATCTGAAACGGGACTGTCCCGGTGAAAACGGGACGTCTGGTCACATTAGATATAACCTCTCTTTAGGTTATATGGGCCGTTTATGAAAAAGAGGTAGAAATTATGGCTAGCCCATCGTCGTGTCGTGTTTTTAAAGCCATTTAATGTTAGATGATTACAATATTATTATTTTTTTTTATAGAAAGCAGTCACTTTGTGGTTTGATATATTGAATGAAATAAAACAATAACTTTGTTTATCCACGATTTATAATTATAATTTTTATAATACCGACCGGTTTCGCTTTAGTCAAGCATCTTCAGGGTATAAAATTAAACTGATCAAAAATACACATAGTGTGAGCTTATACAGATAAAGACGGAGACGAAACATAATACAAAGGAACAGTGAAAGAGACAGGTGATATTTAATGAATTACCATATTATATATTCAGGGACAAATCGTCATTTGAATAGGTGATTAAGGGATAAAGTGATTAAGGGTTTTTACTAGTTTATGGGGAATATCCCTAATATCGGGCTGTTGGACACATTTAGCTGATTATTAAGGATTTGGGTTTTTGTTTTAACGGCTTTCTTCATTTCAAGTGATTCTAAATTATTGAGTCTGTTACCATGACCATTTCTGTGCAAAATCTTAGCACCGGTGCTTTGACTGAAGTTATGATCTTTATCAATAAGATGATTGGCGAATTCCGAAAATCCATTAGATATTATTTAAGCGTCTAAGATGCTCTTTGATTCTAATATTGACATTGCGCGTCGTTTTACCAATATAAAATCACAACACATCACATTCTACTTCACAACACAAGCAACATTTTCGGCTTTCTGTGGTGGTAGTAGGAGATTTTCAAACATTGTTGGGTTATTCGTAACCCGGGATGTCTTTCTTAAAAAAAAAAAAAAAGCGGAGCAATCACTACAATCTAATTTATAAATTCCCGAATACCTAACTAAGTTTGTCGTCTTTTATCTTTTGAATATTATAAATATAATTTATAAATATTTACAATATTTCCTATATTATACAAATTTACTTATAATATTATACAAATACAATATAATATAAATTTACAATATTATAAATATAATTTATGAGACGTAGGAGTGTCCCGACGTTCAGTGATAGTGCTTATCTCGGGTAATGCGGTTTGCGATGTACTTTTTTTGTTATTGTTCGCAGTATGATTTTTAGCGTTATCTGAAAGTCAACGAATTGACTGTGTTATCACTTTTAGTTTATCTGCCCTCACAAATGCAGGAATATAATTTTATTTATTTAAAACCCAGGGTTCTCTGTATAAATCTGTGTAACTACCTAAAAAGGGACATAAAAGTCACCACCGAAAAAACAAAATATGTACCTACCTAGGTAAAGAAACGTGAAAAATTTCACAACAGCGAGTGTACCTAGGAACAGTGGCAGATACAGAAAAAACTCAAGGGGGGGGGGGCGCTAAAGATATAAGAAAACTAAAAAGTAGACAACGGGGAGAATACGACGAACCGCACAAAGAGGAGACCGACTATATGATTTTGGCAGCCACCTCTGGTCTGGAGCTCCAAAATACCTAAAAAATACCCTCGACTCTGTGCAGAAATGGGCGGTCCGCTTAATAGATTCTCCTATCTCAACAGACGGATTCCAATCTTTAGAACACAGGCGTCGGGTGGGAATGCTATCCTTGTTCTACCGGTATTACAATAGCATATGCTCCGAGGAACCAGCGTCATTGATCCCTTCGGCACCGGTGCATAGTCGGGAAACACGATAAACGCGTGCCCAACATTTGTACACGGTTGACATTTGTCACATGAGAACGGGTCGTTTCTTCGACTCGTTCTTGTGTTCAACAGCTCGGCTGTGGAATGATTTGCCGGCCTCTGTGTTTCCCCCTTCCTACAACATGGGTCTCTTCAAGACCAATGTTCATTCCTTCCTCTCCTCAAAAAGACTCTCCACACAGCATCCCAGATGACATAGGGCCCGAGGGAAATTATTTCCTCTGGGCTCCTGTGTGGAGTAAATGTAAAAAAAAATACTATCTCATTCTCTCTCAGGCTAAAACATACAGATGGATGTGTTTGTCAAATCACAACGGTGCTAAAGAAGTTTCCACTTCAATAAATAAATAAAAGATTGACGGACCGCACATTTTAAACTTGGCTGGCCACAGGGAGCAGTAGGGCTGCATTCAAGGGAATACACGATCAAGGGAATCAAATACTTGAGTCGGGCCGTGTTAAGGGTACCTTTACATGAAACGACGTATGGATGTGAATGAAGCAAAAGTTTCAATTTAGGAGGCGAGTGTGGGTACCGCCGCCACGGGAATTATTTATTGGATAAACAACACCTCTGATTTAAGTCATCCCAAGTGGATCGCTAAGTTTGGTGACTTAGCGATCCACTTGGGATGCATTTGCCCACGTACTGCGTGGCGAGCTGGAAAGGACTGGTTGAAGGAGAACATTTACCTCTCCAGCAGGAATCCCTTGACCCATTTCCATCGCAGTGGGAGGGAAAGTTTCATCCGTCCATCTCTCCTGGACACACTAACCCAGAGAGTCCTAACCACCTATCATACCCTTTTCCTTCCACTATAAAATGACCCTTCACATAGCATCTCCAAAGACTTTTTTTTTTAATAATAAAATAATAATAGGTATTTTTTGTAATAGTTACCCAAAAATGACAGTGGATAAGTTTATGTATTCGGGAAGTACATTTACGAGAGATGGGGAGTCTGATAGAGATATTGAAAGAAGGGTAAATGCAGGTAACTCCGCATTCATGGAGGACTGAACGCCGTTGGCGCTAACAAAAAAACTGTCGAAAGAAGCGAAGCTAGCAGTCCACAATGGAGTGCTTTTTTTACATTAACTCCACACAGGAGGCCAATGAGGCCAATGGAGGAAAATGATTTCTCTCAGGGCCTATGTCATCTGGGATGCTGTGTGGAGGGTCTTTTTGAGGAGAGGAAGGAATGAACATTGGTCTTGAAGAGACCCATGTTGTAGGAAGGAGGAAACACAGAGGCCGGCAAATCATTCCACAGCCGAGCTGTTGAACACAAGAACGAGTCGAAGAAACCACCCGTTCTCATGTGACAGATGTCAACCGTGTACAAATGCTGGGCACGCGTTTGGCGTGTTACCCGACTACGCACCGGGGTACCAACCCTGATGTATGGCAGTGAAGCATGAAACTGACAGAGGAAGGACTAAATGCTATAGAAAGCCATGTATGATAATGTGTGATACAAGCGTGATAAGACTGATAAGTAAGATTAAAAAAGGGACGCTTAGATGGTTTAGACATGTAAAGCGAATGATTGAAGAAAGATTTTCTTGTATTTAGGGTGGCCAAGGGGGGGGGGGGGGGGCGCGCCCCCCCCCCTGTATCCGCCACTGCCTAGGAACCTCCCCTTTCGGACCAAAATCGATTTAATAATTTTAAAAATATACTAGAATACTCTACCTGCCTAGGTATCTAACATCGCGAAACTGAATAATAATAACCCCGAATTTTTACCTCCTACCCCACCTCTCCCATTTTATCAATCGCGATTTTAGTATTTTTGTACGAACAAATTTAACCGTCTTTCGAATTTCAAACAGAACGAAATTATTTATGTTGTTCAATGACAGTTGGCGCTACGTCCGTCTTATCGAACTTTCATCCACACACGCGCAAGGTATTCACGAGAAGCGTCGCGTCATTTTGATATTTCATTCGGCATCATGTTCTCGCGTGGGCAAACCATCGAGCTTTTGTGTTGGCTAAAGACGAACTGACTAAAAATATCGTACCTACACTCAATTTGATTTCATTTTCCTACTCCAGATTTTTTTGTTTTGTTAGCGGTCATCGTCTACAGCGCTCGCTCCATTTCTCTTTCTGCCATAGATCCCATCCCCACACACTTACAATAGGTACATTCGTTATTTTTATTTAACAACCTAAATATTCACTAGAAATAATTTATATGGCAGAACAACGTTTGTCGGGTCAGCTAGTATAAGTATAAGATAACAAAAATGCCATGTTCCAGAATAAACAATAAACACAATTACATTCAAAATAACCATAGAAGCAATTTTAAATCAACATGCTCAAAATTCACCCCGCACTTATTCTCACGGAGAGGGCGCTTTCTTTAAATGGGGGAGGGGTTATTGGTAGTTCTCTATCAAATTATTTATCATAGGTACGTACCGCCATAATATCAAAATTGGGGTGCGCGTTCATACAGAGAATCTTGTTTGGTATTTGATTCAAACAATCCAAGTAAACATACAGGGGTTGTAATAATATCATCCACACATGTCTCACGCTAACTTATCCACAAAAAATTTACGAAAAATTTAAAAAGAATTTAAGTCTCGTCCGGGAAATACCTATAAATGTGTTTTATTTTAACACAGTACCTACCCGCGGGCGAATAAAACATTAAATTATTTGTTATTTATGCATAGATAAAATCATTAATTTCTAATTAGATCGATATTTTTCTCAGCAATTCGGAAAAGTTTTTAATTTAGAAGTGTCAAAACTGTAAAATTGCCGATAAAACTCTAATCTCAGGGTAACTTCGGCAAAAGCATGATATAAAATAAGTAAGTGACATACCAGCTAAGCGAGATGTGGGGGTGTGTGTCGGTGGTCGGTCCCAGGTGGAGAGCGTTACTGCGCAAGGCTGCTTGGCGCACTTGAACCGCTGTGAACTCAGGTCGCCGTAAAACACCGAAAACTTGATCACACACTGTATTTCTCTGTCACCAAATCACGCAAACAATCTATATACGTTTTATTTAACAAATGTTACAATTATTTGAGCCGAGACGCAACTAGAAACAACAAAAAAAAGAGCGGTAAAGGGATGCTGAAAACTGGCAGAGGGGTGCAAAAAACCGCGACTGACGGATCAATGAACGAAATATTTTGGCAGCATCGTTTTGCAAAATGATTAGATTTGAATAAAAAAAAGCACGCTACCAATAATATAAATTACGTTAAAAAACATTTCAAAGTGTAGATTTACATATCTGCAATAAGAGATTTAAGAAAATTTAAAAGCTAAACCGGTGGGTAGAGGTATTATTACTAGGAGATGGAGCTTGCAAGTACATAAAATGTACGACTTACGTCAGATATTGATAAATGTAAAGCTTATGTTATGAAATAAAATAATAATAAATATGCATAGCAATACAAAACTTTAGGATTCACTATTATTCACTCTAAAAAGTATTTTATTATTCATTTGTCAAATGAAAAACAAAGTACACTTTGCTCTAACACAAAAAAATGCATAAACGGTGAAGAGTCTCATTCATAATTTGCAATACATATCGTTGCAAAATTGTAAGCACATGACAACAAAATAATAAATAAATGCAACTGAAACGTCGTGACACGAACGAACCTCTCTCCACAGACTTTTCTTTTTGACTGAGAAAAAGATGGCGATTTCATTGTATTGCCATATTGAAAATCTCAACAGCCGTCGGGTCGTAAGTCGTAACTCAAGATGGCAGAAAGTCTTCCATGAAGACAAAATATTAATATGTGCGGAGTATTACCAAAGATAAGCAATCTATAATACAAACTATAATTCATGGACTTGGACACATAAAATAGTTTCTTCTAACTAACCGATAGAATATGAATAGTTTGTGAAACTATTTTTTATTTTATTGTGTCACTAGCATTTTACTTTGTTATGGGATTCATTTGGGCAAATTGAATATCAACACTAAAATGTCTGCAAAAAAAAATGTGAACATCATTTAATTTTTAGCTCATGGTACAATAAATACAGGCTTAAAAAAAATTTGGAACCGATTAGGAACTGTATTTATTTACTTCATTCTTCATTCTGGCAAAGAAACACAGTTCATGTCGCTGTCACTGGTCACTGCTGTCTTGACTGTTGAGTGTTATATCTATGGTGTATGGTGCTGTCACTCCTGTCATTATTTTCAAAGTGTTGCAAAACCTGCACAACCACAACTTTTCAAAATAGCTACCTATCTAATTTTAAATTTATAAAATGTTGGATAACGTTAAACACATAATCCTGATTTTATCAGGCAAAGGCGGTGTTGGAAAATCAACCGTCAGTTCACAGCTAGCCTTAACGCTAAAGGAAATGGGATATAAGGTTATTATTGAAACTTTTATATAATGAAACTTTGATTCGGTGCATAACTTAATTACTTTTTAAGCAACTGCTCTGAATAATGAAGCTGCACTACTTCTGAACCAATCTCAATTATTATTGAGCCGGGTTACATATTTATTTGCCTAAAAAGCGATAGTTTTAGTAATATGTAAACTCTTGACTTTGTACCGTACACCGTCCCTGCCGCCGCTTATAAACATCCATCTTTGTAATTTATAGGTTGGTTTACTCGACATTGATCTGTGCGGTCCTAGCATTCCATACATTATGAATTTGGAAGGTAGTGATGTCCACCAATGCCCCGAAGGCTGGGTGCCAGTTTACACAGATAAAGACCAAAAGCTGGCTGTAATGTCTATTGGGTTCCTACTTCAAAATCGCAACGACGCAGTTGTGTGGAGGGGGCCTAAGAAAACTGCCATGGTCAAACAATTCCTCGAAGACGTTTATTGGCAGGATCTGGATTATTTAATCATAGATACTCCACCAGGTAAAATTTACACACATGTTCTCTCATTAAATCTCTTCCTTTAGAATGTTTCTGAAAAGAGAGTATTTGAATAATGTTCATCACAAAATATGCCAAACTGAAGCATTGTGATTGACTCGCTGTTTAAAATTTTCACCTACATGCAACATTGGATCACGATTATTAGTATTGCTATCCTGGAGAATCCTGAAATGCCTCCACTGCTGCTGTTTCCCTTCTGTTTCTCATGTTCAGCCACCTATGTTTAGGTCTTCCAACACCACTTTGTCCTGCAGTTTTATTATAAAGAATGCCTATTTGGTGTTGCCTATCATCCACCCTTGCTAAATATCATATGTCTGCCATCCCAGTTTTATGAATGTTGTTGTTAATGGTTCTTCTAACAATAATTGTTGATATAGATATTATTTGAGATTTTCATTGCCAAAAGTAATAGCATGATTTATTATTATACAGCTCATCAGCAACACTGGATAAAACTGTTAAGTCGGGTCCATAGCTTCGTCATTTGCCTTGACAGTCCCATAACAACATTCAATGTTTGTCATCAACATCATAAATATTGTCAACTTTTGTTGTGTTTCGAGCTTCCCATGTTCGACGGAAAACATTTCCTAAACATTCCATCCCGGGTGAAGCGGGAAGGCAGGCGAGGTCCGGCGGGGGGGAAATAATTTATTTTTTGACAGATGCCGCGCAATGCGGTCGTGTATGGAGAATTAACGGAACGGCCTTTTGTGGTTATGTGCAATGAGCGGGCATAATCACGAGTAAAATATTAGGTAAATATCGGTTCGAACTGGCCACGCTTATTACGAATAATTTTTAGAAAAAAACTTTAGATTCGCCTTAATTACTATAAAAGGAAACTTTTTGGATTTGGGGCGGCGGAAAATAATGCATTTTAATTTTCAATTGCATAAAACCAAAATTCACTTCGCGACCGACACAGCGAAAATCCGCGGCCGTACCTGTCACTGTGATGTTGGTATTCTTGATAAATTAACAAGAGCTAATACGACTGTAGCCGACTTCGTGGGATAAGGCGCGTAATTATGAAATTTGTCTAGCGGGCTTGTTTGTGTAACATGGTTTGTGATACAAAAGAAAGTGCCCCTTTATAACGCCTACTCGCGTCAAGGCAAGAAAAACATCCCAGTTTTCAAGTGGTTTAGCGGCTACGCTAGGTTTGTGTAACATGGTTTGTGACTCGCGGTATTTCATGTAGGTATCCCGCGAAGTCGGCTACAGTCGTATTAGCTCTTGTTAATTTATAAAGGATACCAACATCACAGTGACAGGTACGGCCGCGGTTTTTCGCTGTGTCGGATCGCAAAGAGAATTTTCGTTTTATGCAATTGAAAATTAAAATGCATTATTTTCCGCCGCCCCAAAGCCAAAAAGTTTCCTTTTATAGTAATTAAGGCGAATCTAAAGTTTTTTTCTAAAAAATATTCGTAATAAGTGTGGCCAGTCCGAACCGATAATTACCAAATATTATTATACCTAAATAATAATAATAATAATAATATAATAATAAAAAATAATAAAATTATATTAAAAATTAATTATTATAATTAAATTATAATAATATTTAAATCACAACCTTCATTACACTAAAAATATTTATAATTATTCTGTTTTTGACGTAAATATTTATGCACTCTAATAGTAACTTTAGGTCGTGCAATAATCGATATTAGTTGGAAATCTTTCCTGATAAATAAATATCTATAATATCTGTGTTTTCTCCCTGATGCATCTCTTTTTCATCAGAACACATTACATTGATATAAACGCCTAAAACGTCAAACGTCAAGTGTTCATTGCTTAAGCGTCGACACGTCCTTATCGCAGACCACAAGCCAAATTGTGTGTGATTGCGCGAACTTCGCACCAATCTTTCAACCGTGTTTAGTGTTTTAACAAACGGAGGAGACGGAATACATAAAATGTTGATAAGATATTTGATGGACTTTCACGGCAAATAGCGACAAATGTTTGAGCTCTGGACCTGCCTTTAAATTGATCTGCAACTGTTATTGTTGTGTGTAAGATTATCAATGTATATCAGAGCACCAATCTATATTAATTATTTTCTGATTATTCATTTTAAGGAACATCCGATGAGCATATAACAGTGATGGAGAATTTGAAGAAAATAAAATGTGACGGCGCTATATTGGTCACGACACCTCAGCAGGTTGCCATTGAGGATGTGAGGAAAGAACTTACTTTCTGCAGGAAAACTGGCATCAACCTCATTGGAATCGTAGAAAACATGAGCGGGTAAGATAAATTTATTTCTATTTGTCAACTAGCATCTATATTCAAAGAATCATCAGGGCAATCTTCACCCTTCAGAGTTTTCTTCTTTCTTTTTATGTCTAGAACAAAGCAACAATCTATCCCATTTGGCATCAATCTAATCATACATATCATATCAAAGCATCAATCTAGCCATAAATAATCTCATTGATCACCCTAGTTCACCCGAGTACAAAATCTATCATCTGTACCGTTTACCCCAAAAGAAATGACATTACTATCTAAAGGTTTAAATCACAACCTTCATTACACTAAAAATAATGTCAATAGTGCGATCGAAAACGTTGCAGTGGACATCCAGACCGCCCTCCACTACTTTCCAACTACATTCCAATACAAAAGTGCTGAAATTTTACAAGATTTAATCCCTAAATATCAACCAAAGTTTAATCCAGAAACCCTACAAGCGAACAATATCCGTAAAAAGTTAATTAGTGAAAAATTAGTATTAACAAAAGCCGACAAAGGCAATACAATAATAATAATGAACCGTTCAGAATATAATTCAAAAGTGCATAACTTTATTAATAATGACACTTTCGAACGTCTTCCAACTGATACAACTAATAAATTTCAACAACACATCAAAAATGCATTAAAAGATTGTAAATCCCCTATTTTTAAAGATCTATCATATGATAATGTGAAATTCCTTACAAAAAACCCAAAAATTCCAAGATTATATGGATTCTTAAAACTCCATAAACCCGATGCCCCGATTAGACCCGTCGTATCATGTTGTAATTCCCCGAATTACAAACTAGCTTCCTTTCTGACTAACCTATTTAATAGTTCCAATGTATTTTCCCCTGTATACACCATTAAAAATTCATATGAATTAGTCACCCATTTAAAAGATTTAACTTTACCAAATAACTGCAAATTAGTGTCCTTCGATGTTATCAATTTATTTCCAAATGTCCCTGTAATTGAATGTAAAAATATTATGTCTAATTTATTAACCAATTCTAACTTACCAAAAGATCTCTCTGATGATTTGGCCCGTATGTTTAACATCTGTCTGAATCAAAATTATTTCAAATTTAATGATATTATATATCAACAAAATGAAGGTCTACCCATGGGTCTACCAACAAGTCCCCTCTTTGCTGATGTGTTTATGGATCACTTGGAAAAAAATAATTTTAATTGTAACTCACCCCTTCTTAAAAATGTGTTTTTCTGGAAACGCTATGTTGACGATATAATATGTATTTTCAAAGGTACTGACCGTCAACTTAACTCCTTCCTTACCCTCCTAAATTCATTCCATAAAAAAATTCAGTTCACTAGAAATAGGAAAAAATTGTTGTTTTAATTTCTTAGACCTTTCCCTATCCATTGTCAATAATAAATTTGAATTCAATATTTATAGAAAACCTACCTTCACAGATACCGTAATTCACAGTACTTCTAACCACCCCATCTCCCATAAACATTCCGCATTTCATTATATGATTCACAGACTTGTCAATATTCCTTTATCTAACGTCAATTTTAATGAAGAACTGGCTAAAATCAAATCTATTGCAATAAATAACGGATACCCCTATAGATTAATCGATAAAATCCTTACAAAAAAACTTAATCTCATATCTACTAAAAAATTCCTTTATAATAATACATAATATAGAATATATTGAATTATTTGGCGGGTATTTGATAAGCCCCCATAGCTCAGTGGTCAAGAGCAGCTGACGGGCAATCAGAAGGACACGGGTTCAAGTCCCGTTGGCGGCAAGTATCTTTTCTTGGAAGATTTTTCAATGTTGATGAGTGTTTCAGGCTGATAATTATTGCTTATAATAATTGTTACCCTTTGTGCTATGCATAAAAATCTTGTCTAAACGTTAGTTTATAAATTAAAAATAATAATTAATAATACACACAACATCAGAGATAATAAAAACCACGGTTGGCGTAGAATTTTATTCATAAATAACTTTTCATCTTCATGTGTTTCTAAATTCTCTACAGAAATTAAAGCTGCGTTTTATACTAATAACAACCTAGGTAAACTTTTAATAAACTCTAAAGATAAAGAAAATAACTTAACTCATTCTGGCATATATAAACTTAAATGTCACGACTGTTCGGCCTTTTACATAGGTAAAACGGCTAGAAACATTCAAACAAGGGTGGTCGAACACTTGAGATGTCTAAACAGTGTAGGTTTTTCAGAATTCGCCTCCCACCTAATAGATAAAAATCACTCATTTAATAAAGATTCCGGGATAGATGTATTGCATAGAAATGGGATAGGTCTACGCCTTTATAATCTTGAAGCCCTTGAAATAAAAGTCATTAAAAATAAATAAAACCAATTTTTTGTCTAACACCCCCATTTTTAAAATATTTCCATTACCCCCGCCCACGTTCACCCCTCCCTCTTAGGCACCTCCCTCCTCGCCCCCACCTAAGTTGATGTCCTGTCTCCCTCTTCTAATTTTCTTTTAAATACCATGTTTATCTGTATTATGTTCAGTATATTTTTATTCACCCCTGAGGAAGGTTCAGGACGAACCGAAACCGGTTGGAGTAAGAAATAATAAAGTGGAATTGAAACAAAGTTATTTAATTGTGTTTATTATAATTATGTATTCCCACAAAGTGTTTGCTACATGTGAAGATTCTTTCTTTTTATGTTGTAGATTTGTCTGCCCAAATTGCCGAGAATGCACCAACATATTCTCCAGTGGTGGCGGGGAATCCCTGGCCAGCATCTCCAAGATCCCCTTCCTTGGGACTCTGCCCATAGACCCGCGGGTTGGCAAGCTAGCAGGGACAGGGAAAAGCGCCCTTGCGGAACTTCCAGACTCCACCACGGCAAAGGTGTTTGTGGAAATTGTGAACAAATTGACCAAGGCTGATCATAATAATATGGAGAGTTAATTTTGTTGTTGGATACAAATTAATTGTATCTAGGAGAGACTAATCATTAAAATGGTTGTTTAAATTTTTTTTTTAGTTTTTGTAACTTTGTAATGAATATAATAAATATCCAACATGAGATGAAAAGTCTCATATATTTTAATGCTATTGTAATATGACGTGTAATATTGTAAGAGTTCCTAGAAATTATAATTTACATAATCTATTTATCTATGTATTTTTACAAAGAAGTGTGTCTGTGACCTGTGGTGTGGTAGCGTGGATTTGATTTTTATACAAATCTACAATTTTATTCCAAGATTGGTGAAATTTTGTACACTCGACCTTCAAAATAAGACAAAGGTCCCTGTCTAAATTATATTTAAAAAAACTCAATATTTAATAAAGCCTATAAACTTTTAATTTTTGCAAACTATTTTTCATACCAGAAAACAATTGTAAAGTTGTAGGTAAAAAAATTACCCCCTTGTGTGAAAGCTATGGCAAAAATTTACAACTAAGTAAGACTTACTGACCTGGTGCGAAGGATTACTCAATTTCATTTTACAAGACTTCTGATTGATCATTTCGATACAGAAGTACAAGTATTTGGCAGTATTGAGTAGTATGAGAAGTAGTTCTGAATAGAAGTGTGTCGATTCACTAATTTTACGGAATCAATTCCAGAACCTTATTCGGCTGAGTGCACTCGATTCACTGGACTCCTCCTTTGATTCCGGCCATAAATGAACTAATACCAATCCGGCGTTTCTGCCGAACTCGCCGAATCAAACTCATTGTGGCGCTCTGCCGGAGTCGTTGAATCAGCCGGAGCCAAACTCAGTCTAACTCCAGCTGATTCAATGCCCAGAGTTGATTCAGCCGGACTCGCCGAATCAAACTGATTGTGTCGCTCCGCCGGAGCCGTTGAATCAGCGGAGCAAAACTCAATTTGACTCCAGCTGATTCAATGCCGTGAGTTGATTTAGCCGGATTCGCCGAATCAAACTGCTTGTGTCGCTTCGCCAGAGTCATTGAATCAGCCGGAGCAAAACTCGGTTTGACTCCAGCTGATTCAATGCTGAGAGTTGATTCAGCTGGACTCGCCGTACCCGGTGGAATCGTGGAAAGTCACGGAGTTAGGGAATCATAATATAATAGTAGGAGTTGTGAACGAACTTTACTTCAGTTTATTTACCTGGAATCGGAAACAATTAATTGATCGACGTGTCGCGTAATGTTTGCAAATCATCAAATACTGAAACAGTGATTTACTAATGACCTAAAAATAAATGCTGTCCATTATAATATTATGTTACAATGGCATTTGGTGTTTTTAATAACAAATAGCGGTTCACGACTGAATTTCCAATAAATTGGTTATTAATATGTGAACCAGGCAAGGAGTGTGTTCCAAGTTCGAGTTGTTTGGCTGTCCGACCTCTCTGCCTACCCTGCGGTGACACGGCGTGATGGTTAGTTAGTTAGTTATTTTGAAAAGTGATCTTCATAAAACTAGTTATTATTGCCGGCGCGAACTTGCTGGAAGGCAAATTTGCTCCGTGCAGACCATTATCGACAGATCAACAAAAGGTAAAAAAACAATGCTCCTTGCTATCTTTCGACTCCCAGATAATGCTATTTCTTTTTGAAAAATGTTTTTGTGACCAGTTAGAATGATACACTGCCCCGGCCCGCGCCGCGAACCTCCTCCCGCCTCTACCTCTCCCGTGTGCGAGCGACTCCGGAATCGATTCATTACATTTTGCGAACTCGGAGCGAATCAAATGCATTTGACAATCAATCAATCGCAATCAATCGAATCATTGGATTCGTTCCGGCCGGAACAACACACTTCTAGTTCTGAATACATACATCTTTCAATTCCAAAGAGAACCAAGCCGTAAATGTGCAGCTTTAGCTGCAGGTTCCATTAAATATATTTTGGGAATAAAATGTTTTTAAACTTTACACTGTTACAAATCGAGACGATGCACTTTGTAATGCAGATGTATTTAATGATTACCTTCTGATAATGAATATAATGATTACAATAACTAAATTCCAGAATTTCAAGCCAGTCCTCCAAAAAATTGAATAGTAGTGAGAGAGTTTCACCAAATTGTGATTTCTGAGTTATAACAATATAACTCAGAAATATTCAATAGTGATTTCTGAGTTATAACACTCTGGAACTTGTGTTTCGTTTTGTTACAGGCCAATAAACATCCACGCAAATAGATGACTTATCTTTAAGTTTACTGCTGAGCAAAAATCACTCAGTCCTATGTTGATACTGAGTTAGCACATTTAGCAAATTGTAGCTTGTCGGAATAAATATTCTAGTCCCAGCGAGAGATCGTATGTGACATCATCATTCTAGAATCTTTTCTGTCTTTTTCGTTTTCAAACAAGACGCATGAGAAGGAAGAGGATGTATGTCAATGATTTTTGGCGCTATCGGAGACTTGGCATGAAAATGCTGACTCCTACTCCATCAAAACCCTTCGGTCAAGTGGGTTCTCGGTGTATGAAGCTGCAAGGCCGATAAAATCCGACACAAGTAATATTAATTTTACGAATCACGGGGGAGTTGCAATTGTAGCGCAAAATGGTATTCGCTTAGACAGTATAGGGATACGTCAGGTATATACCACTTTTGAGTTTGTGGGCTGCAAGGCTTCCGCTAATGGCGCATCCCTCGTGATAATTTCCATCTACCGTCCCGGGTCATGTGCAGCCACTGCAATTTTTTTCAATGAATTTAGATCTCTCCTAGAGTGCACCTCTAACTATAATTGCGACGTTATTATTCTGGGAGACGTAAATATTCACTTGGAAAAGAAAATCAATCCCTTGGCCCTAAAATTCAACAAAATTCTACGTGACTTCGGCTGCGACCAGTGGGTGAACTCACCTACTCATGACGCGGGGGGTACACTTGATGTAATCATTTCCCGGGTAGGGTTTCCCCCAAATAGCGTAAATGTTACTGACATTGGACTATCGGATCATCGTCTCGTCACATCCGAGTTTGCCTTCGATCCTCCAAAATTAGAGTTCAAATCCGTTGTCTCCAGAAATTGGAGAGAATTCGACTTCGAGGCATTTTGCAGTGATTTGAAAGCGTCGCCTCTCTGTGATAAGGAAGAGTATAACGAGATCCAAGCAGAAGAGTTAGTAACTCTATATAATTCTACGCTACGGGCATTACTCGATAAAAATGCTCCTTTCACAGAGAAGGTCTGCCGCATTAGGAATTGCAGCAAATGGTTCGATGATGAATGTCTTAAAAAGAAGAGGGAAATGCGGAAATTTGAGAGGATTTACAGACGAAACCCGACTTTCAGCAATCGGCAGCTTTGGATTACCAAGCAAAAAGTTTACAAGGAAGAAGTCACACAGAAGAAATCTAACTTTTGGTGTGAGCAAATTGAGACAGAAAAGGACCCTCGAAAACTTTGGCAAAACATAAGGACTCTGTCTGGAGAGAGCAACAATAAGGTTGATTCCTCTCTTGAAGCAAACAGCCTCGCAACATACTTCAGAAGTAAGGTTGAACAAATTCAGGCCCTCAGTGTGGTAGGATCGTCTTCTATCGCAGCATCAAGTCCGCTCTCCGGTGACTTCTCTACTTTTGCAGCAGTAACGGAAGAAGATGTCACGCGTGCTATAAAGTCTTGCCCTAACAAGCAATGTACTCAAGACCCCATACCTACCTGGCTCTTAAAACAATGTCTTCCGGATATAGCGCCTGTAATTACCGCAATTATCCAGAAGTCATTAGTAAATTCACTTGTACCGGGAACACTCAAGAAATCAATAATAACTCCGATTCTAAAAAAACAAAATCTTGATACTGACAATACGGATAATTACAGGCCAATATCCAATCTACCATTCCTTTCTAAACTGCTTGAGAAAATCGTTGCCAAACAATTGGTGGGGTACTTGAACTCCGCCGGTCTATTTGCCAAAAATCAATCCGCTTATCGACAGTTTCATTCAACGGAAACTGTTCTTCTGCGGTTAATTTCAGACTTGATCATCGGGATGGAAGCAGGTAAGTTGGGTTTGGTATCTGTTCTTGACATGAGTGCGGCATTTGACACGGTAGATCATAGTATTTTATTAAATGTGCTTGAAACCGAATTTGGCGTTCGAGGTGATGTTCTCCAATGGATGAAATCATACCTGTCTGGACGAGTAGCCTCAGTAATTTTCAATAATTCTACTTCACCTGAAACTCCCATAGAATGTGGAGTTCCCCAGGGTTCTGTCTTGGGTCCCATTCTTTTCATTCTCTATACGAATCGCCTCGAGAAACTCATTCAATCAGCTGGCTTTGAATCACAAGGCTATGCAGACGATCGTTTCATTTTCAAGTTTTGTTCCCCGGATGAAAAAGACGTCCTTAAAAACGAGGTGGTTAGTTTTATTAACACAGTCTCAAGTTGGATGTCTGTCAATAAACTCAAACTTAATCCGACCAAGACGGAATTTATTTGGATAGCTTCTCCTGGAAGGCAAGCCCTCGTCGACTCTAATCCAATCCATATTCAGGGCACAGATATAATCCCTTCTACAGAAATAAAGTTTCTAGGTTTCACTATAGACAATAGTCTTTCTCTTGAATCACAAATTTCAAAATCTGTAAGTTCAGGCTTTTTCCATCTAAGGCAGATAAAATCAATCAGGCGTTGCCTTCCCTCTGATGGAGCAAAGTCACTCATAAATTCGTTCGTTGTCTCACGTATGGACTATTGTAATAGTGCGTATGCTGGCTTGCCTAAAAAACAATTCAATAGAATCCAGTCCGTTTTTAATGCTGCGGCGAGAATGATTTTTGGTGAATCTAAGTATTGCCGTATAACCCCGCTTCTAAAGGATCTTCATTGGCTTCGATGCCCTGAAAGAATAGAGTTCAAGATCTGCTTAATGACCTTCAAAGCATTGCAAGGAATGGCGCCAGCCTATATATCGGAACTATGTGTCCGACAAAACTTAAGCGATAGGCAGCTTACTCTAAGGTCAGCAGATCAAGATGTTACTAATCGTTTAATCGAGCTTTCTAGGTCAAATCGAGCCGTTTACTATGATCGATCTTTTCGTGTAACTAGCCCGCTCATTTGGAACAAACTTCCCTCAGCTCTTACTAATATCCAGAACTTGGCTGAATTCAAAAGAGCTTTAAAAACAAACTTATTTAAAAAATCATACCTTTCATGAATTTTAACTCCTTTTCAATCTACTATAATAAGCCATGTTCCTCAAGTTTCTGGAAATTGTTTGGTTTCGATTACCTCTTTACTATAGTTTTATGTGCACTCTGAATTTGTATTATTTCTAAATGTTAACTGCCTCCTGTTCTATATAATTTAGTTTAAATGATTCTTGTTGAGTGGCACAGTGATGGTTTATCATTATATATTGTCCTGTGCCAAAACAGCACTCACTATTGTTGTTAATATTGTTCTTTAGGAATTGCTTTGTATATTTTTGTATATTCGTTATTTCACATTATTTAATTAATTTTTTAAGGACTCGTAAGGAACACTGTAGGTTAATTTTAAGTTTATTATAATTAAGCGCACTTGAAGTGAAACATCACAAAACTGCGCTATATAAATACAACGTTATTATTATTATTATTATTAATGATGTCTGTACGAGCTTTCACTGGGACTAGTGACTAGTTTAGCACAAAATGAAACAATTAACGTTTCGTATTTTAATATTCATTTAATTTTTGACTAAATGTTTGTAAATACAATATTTGTTATATAAAATTTCATAGCTGTATTACTATTTCAATAAAAATATCTGTCTTTCACAGCCTCTCGACTCATTTCATAATCTTTCTTATAGCTTTGATAAAAAGAGATTTATTTTTGGTATTTATATCACTGGCAAGAACTTTTGCATAGATTTCTAGAAGAAGCATAATGTTCGCGCATTATTATATGGGATTGGTTGGGTATTGCATTCGCAGACTTGGTGGGTAGTTTATGTCAAAATCCTGAAGTTATCCCACCTACCTAATCTTTCCATCCCAAATGTCACCATGAAAAATTTTTGCAAGAAAAAGTACTCAACTTTGGAGAGGTGACAGTGTGCTTTGCTGCTCAGTGCAAATTAACATCTCAGACAGGGCGCATGTAGGATTGCCATGTGTCCGGAATTTTCCGGACAAGTCCGGAAATATAGGTCTTTGTCCGGAAAGCGGGGGGAATTCTAAACAGTCCGGAATTTCTACTATTAAGTGAAAAAATGTAATAAACCAAATTATTTTTATTACAAATCAAAGTAAAAACATCACTTCTGATATTTAATGCTCCCAGAAATATTGTTTAACACTTCCGAATCTTTAATAATAGTTTTGTAGAACATTTCGCAAGCCATAGTTTTTAAATTTTGCTGTGTTGAGAATCAACTTGACAGACTTCAGAAAGCCTGTAGCTTTCTTTTGACCATTGGGTTACCCCCCCCCCCCCCCCGACGTGATTTTTGACATGCCACAATGCATAACGACATTTATATTATATTAACAAGAAAGTCCAGAATTTTCTCTCCGGGATTTTGATTTTTTGATCTGGGCGCCGTGTATCATAATCTCTTGCTATAAGAATATTAAGATTTTTAAATTTAAACATTGTGAAGTGTACACCATAAACTGGAGTTCAGTGAGGCCCCATCTGCAACGGTGAGTCCTATTTTCCTTTTTCCAATCTGGGCTTATCTAATTTTCCAAAAGCTCAGATCTGAACTATCGACTGACTATCCATCAGGTTTTGCGAGTGTATGCTACATATTTAATCGTCCCGTATAACTTAGCTTAGATCACGTAGTTTCGGGAATGGTCCTTCGAGGGTTGCATAGGCTTTGCTCTGCAGCACTTAACGCCAATTTACAGTAGAGTCACAGTTTCACGACACCACATCCCAAATGATCAAACATGATACCACTGCATATTAATTTGAATTTTGATTGAGGAAAATTTTCTCAGATTATGTTAATTGATTGCCTATTTAACATTTAACTATTTTTTATGAACTCCTATTTAAAGTATAAGTTTGGTTTTTCTTAAGTTAACATTTGGCCAATAAGTAATTTTTACATTCCCTAAATATTTTTAGTACATAAACATACACAAATAGGTATTTTAATATTATATCATTTTACATAAACCCTTGTGTGTCTTTTAAAATGCTTATTATTCAATGCAAATTGTAACATGCTATAAAACCGAATATTCTAGTAAATATAATATGTAATATTCTAGTATAAGCTAAATCATTTTATTCTACATACATAATATAAATGCCTCAATAAAACATAAAGTCCCTACAGCTGTAAATGGAATAACAGTGTTGGAGAAAAGGTTAGGTTAGGGAACGTACCCATACTACGTGACCAATTTTTTGCAATTTTTACCCCCCCCCCCCCTGGTGACCAAAAACCTAAGCAACCCGCCGCTCATTTGTATGGAGCGTGACATTTTGAAGACCCCCCCCCCCCCCCTAAACGTGTCACGTAGTATGGGTTCGTTCCCTTAAGAGAATAACGTTTTATGTGCTATTATAATATATCTATACTTTAATATAATAAAGCACCTACTAAAGTACCTACCAGCTATAATTGGAATACCAGGGTTGTGGAAAAGGTAAGGTTAAAAAGGTAACATTGTGCATATGTGCTATCTGTGCTTCAATATAATTTAAGTAAGAACCAGCCATAATTTATATACCAGCATTGAAGAAAAGTTTAGCTTGGGAGGTCAACTAGAAGTCCAAGTCTCCATCAGCCGGCAGCCACATGAATTGACGAATTTCCTCATCGCTGGAAGGACAGCAGTGCGGGGGACTGTTCTGAAGGTAGTTTCGCATGTTCTAGAAAGATAAAATGATTCAAATTGATGTCAATTTTTGGGTTTTTGAGTCGCGTTCAGTCAACATTCCAAATAATCTTGCACTCTCCATCATCAGGACATATATGGTTGGTTTATAAATCAATTAATTCGATAGTCTGTAGCGAGTAACTACTTTAAATAATTATTTCATTCACTAGAGACATTATTCTCTGAGCTTTGGCAATATTAGCGGCTGTTTTTTGTTGCTTATGGTTTTATTATTAACCCCCCACGCAAAAAGAGGTGTGTTATAAGTTTGACTGCTGTGTGCCTGTCTGTGGCATCGTAGCTCCTAAACTAATGAACCGATTATGATGCGGTTTTTTTTGTTTGAAAGCTGACATGATCGAGATGATTCTCAGCTACAATTCATGAAAATCTGTTCAGGCTTTTCAAGGTCATCAGCAGTGTTGGGGGTTACTTAAAATTTTGAAAAAGGTCATCAGTTTTTGTGTCGGGGGTTACTTACAATTTTGAAAATTTTTACATATTATTATAGCTAAAGAAGTGTCCTCCGCAATGAATCTAAATAAATATTTTAACACGACACACGGAAGATCGTTGCAAGGTAAATGACGCTTTCACAATGGCCACACACTGACAAAATGACAGAATTTATTTTATTTCATTTTACGATCAGCTGGGCTTTTACAGATTACTATAAGAACAGAATATAGTTCTCGAAAAATATACAATTTTTTTTTAAAGTAATTTGAAACTGGTAAACTAAATTTGAAACAATATTAGTAAATAGAATAATATTAGAACACTAGCTAGTACCTGGCATGCGTTGCAATGCCATTAAAGAAATAGTTTCTCCCTGCAAGTCCATTCCTGCCTTCCCTCCCTGCCACTAAAATATATGAAATACACACATTTTCAAACCACTCGCGCACCACTTGTAGTAAATTTTTTATACAAATTTCGTAACGCCAGAGCTTATATATAGAACACTCTTCTGCTGAAATGCAACGTTCTGAAAATTTTTGAGTCAATTATCAATCAATTTTGATAGGGATACCCTAATCACCTAGCGGTATGAAATATACTTTACGACTTATTCTCATACCTACCATATATACATTTTATAAAAATCGGTCGAGCTGTTTCAGAGGAGTGTGACCACAAACACCGTGACACGAGATTTTTATATATAAAGATATTATTTCCTTGCCAAGCGTATAAAATGTATTTTAGTACACTAGGAGCATTTTTTAAGGTACAAAATCCCACAACAAAAAAGTATGTTTTAACCTTGCCCTTTTGAAAAGCTGGTGTTCATATAAATTTTTTCTTTGCCGATGGGCAATTCCAGCGTACAAGCCGTTATTACTTGGGAATACTTTTCAAACATAAGGTAGCGTAAATATATGCGTTGAATACTTGTGTAAAATTGTGATAGATAGTGAAATGGTAGCTATTAAGATCAGAAATACGGTGAATAGATCAATAAGAAATAGTTAGCACAGACCTCCATTACTGCCCCATTCTTCTGCATAGCGGCCTCGTGGTCCACAATACGGTTGGGATAATCCCGGCCAATCACACAGCTGGCCTTTTCTTGCACATCGATAGGAGCCTTCCATGGTTCGTAACTTCAAATTAAAAATAGGGACAAATCACAAAGATATTATGAAATTTACATTTTGTTTTCAATAGGTAGAAAACATCTTTACTATTTTGGTGCGTTAAAATAAAAAAAACCCTTTAATTTTGTTACCGAGGAAAATAATATGTATAGTATGTTTTAATGAAAAAGAAAACCATGTAGTCTTATTACCTAGAAAAACAATGCGATATGCAAAGCATAATATTATGTTTGTATTACCAATAAAAAGAAAATAGTATTTACGTTTGTTATTACAGGAAAGAACACAATATTATGTAACTATATATATGTATGTATTACCAAAGAAAAGAAATCCAGGTGTAAAATACATTAAGTTCATGCTTCCTTACTAAGAAAAATAAAGTATTACTTAAAATATATTTATTACCTATCAAGAAAATGACCACATAATATTTGTTAGCAAGAGGTTTAAAATAACACCATGAAGTTTAGCATTACCAGTCAAATTATTTCCTAGCAATCATAATTTTTAAAAATCTGTATTCTAGATTTCACGCCACGTTGTGCAACATCAGTCAATTTGTCAATAATTTAATCTACATTTTCTGCGAACAAAAATTTTCCCTTAATTTGCAGAAACCGGCTAGTTACAACAAATGTTGTTAAAAAAATTCTTACATGTACTTGACCGGCATATTGCGGAGTTCGGGTACATATCGGCAGACATACTCGCCACTGGGGTCGAGTCTGCGGCCAAGTTGCACGGGGCAGGCACAGGCTGAGCTGTCCAGGAGCTTTTCAAAGGCGGAGCTGGACATCCACATCCAGTTGCCGGCACAGACGGACCTGCGGAAGAAACATAACCTCAAATTTATAAAATACTTCTTTACAATATCCACAGAATTTTTTTTTATATTAGTTCCACACAGGAGACCTTGAGGAAAATAATTCCCCTAAGGGCCCATATCATATTTAGGGATGCCGTGTGGAGGTTCTTTTGAGGAAAGAAAGAAGAGGAAGGTCTGGAAAGGATAAAGGTATGAGGGGTGTGTAGTAGAGCGTGTGTCGCTCTCCATAGAGAGAAAAAAAATGGCCTTATATTTAAACGCCCGGGGTCTCAAAAGTTTCGTATGATCTGTAGCTATTCGAAAACGTAAAAATAAATGAAATTATTGTTCACTATTAGCCCGCTAAAATGGCCAGAAGTTTTGAAAAAAAATAGATTTCGTGATTTGGAAAAAAAATAAAACAAAGGGTTCATATTTTATATTTTGTCCCAAACTTATTTTTCATTACATAACTGCAGTACAAAGAACCAAAAAAAAATTTTTTTTAAACAAATGTGATGTGTTGGTTAAAAAAAATAAAAGGGGAAAATAACACTTTTTCTGGATAAAATCAGAATTATTGTTGACTCAAGTACTTGTATTCATAAACTTGAACTTTTTTTTCATTTTTGACAGTTATACGCATTTTTTAATAATAAACAAGCGTTAAGGCTTTGTCATTCGCAATTCATGCTCATTTCAAAACCCACTAACAATTAGGCTACTTTACAACTCACTGGTGCTGAGTGTACTGGAGTCGAATTGTATTATCTGGGCCCCATTTGAAGCATCCTATATTTTGAACATTGAAAGAGTTCATAAAAAATTTCTACGTTTTTTATTTTTACGCCTGTATGCAACATATCCATATTTGTATCCATCGAGATTTATTCTAGGTATGACTAACTACCATTCTCTAGAAACTCGTAGATGTTTTGCATTGCTAAAATATTTCTTTCAATTAATAAATGGCCTTGTCTCTAACGGTGAGATTCTGGCGCAAATCAATTTATTTGTACCAAAGTCTCACTCTCGGGCACGATCGAGTCGTACAAATCTGTACCCGAATTCGCCCGTGGGAAGAGCGATACGCTATTTAAATATATTAGATAAAAATTTCGACATATTCTTCGAAAAATTCAATGAGTTTGTAAGGTTTTTGGCGCTACATTCTCACTGTGAAAATGGTACTATTACAATTAATTAGATAAAATATCTGTAATGTTGTAAATTTTTTGTACACAAATAAAATAAAAAGGGTAGATTACTGAAAAAAAAATTATTAAAAATTTAAAAAATATATGGTTTAAGGTTTGTTTTCTGATTTTCAATGCATTTTAGCGGGCTAATAACCATTAAAAAAAAAATTAAATGCAGTTCTCATTTTCTTTGCAAGACGCAACTTTTGAGACCCCGGGCGTTTCTGAATTCAAAAGTTGAAATAATTGACACACCCTAGTGTGTAGGAACCTGAGGGTCAGTGTCTCCAGGAGTGACGGACATGAATCCACCCGTCCCACTGCGGTACAAGGCAATGTTCCGAGAGAATCGTGCTGGAGAGGTCAAAAGGTCTCCCTCAACCAGATTCTTTCGATCCCGCCTGCCACGCAGCTGGTGGACAGACGCCCCACCTCCAAGACCCAGACAAGCCTCACCCCATGAACCCGGCACCCCTGCTAAGTCACCAAAGAGAACCACTTATGGTGTTGGTAATCCAATAAATAGTTCCCGGTGCGGCGGTACCCATTCCTACCTTAATAATGTACGACGTACATAAATATCAAATTATACGACAAGTACAAATGAAATACTTTTTCATGAAAAAGTTTAAAAAATGTGATATTCTATCATCCATTTATGAGTTACAGCTTCTCTGTTACCCTGGATATTAGAAAAAAGGAAGATAAGCTTCGACCAAGTATACCCTAGACAAGCCCTCTCATACTAAACATCAGAATAAAGTAACGCCATTAACAATAATTTTGCAATAAAACTCTCCTTCGAAATCCGCCGTCTTGCATACAAGTTCCCGGCAATGTACAACTGACCATCGAGTTATCCTGTTGTGTAATTTTTCACACTAGCACATCAATAGTTGTTCACGTTTTGGCCACATGAACAATTTCGACAATCTGTGTGTACACAAGTGGTTTTCAAAGTGGGGGATACGAGACATTTATAAATATAATTGGAATTTTTTTTTTTACTTTATTATGACAAGCGATTCAATTTCGGAGTATGGGTACCGCCCGCGCCGCCTCGGGAACCATTTATAACCAACGCCTGACATAGGTCACCCAAAGTGGTTCTCTAAGTTTGGTGACTTAGCAGGGGTGCCCGGGTTAATGGAGTGATGTTTGTCCAGGTCTTGGCGGCGGATGCGTCGAATATATTCAAAGGCTTCTTATATAATCTTTCTTTAAAGTTTTGAATCAGTTGCTGGAAACATTAAGTTTTTTGCGTATAATAAATAAAAAATGACAAAAATTCGTGGTTACTTAAGGCTTGGCAGTAAGCGCTCAAAAAGTAGAGGAAGGGCAGATATGTTAATAAGAAAGTTAGAAGGTGCGCGCTTATATTAAAAACGATAATATTTAAGCGAAAATTGTGAAAAATTTGAATTAAACATGACTCGTTTAAAGTACAACAAGAATCTTGCGGAAATATTTAAATAGCATTTAAAGAAACAATGAATTAGGATTTTTTTCAATTATTTATAATAATTATAATAATAGGAGCATATCTTACGATTTTTTCTGTCGGGGGAATTTCATATAATTACCCTTTCGGCGTGGCAAATGTATAAATTTTATCGTCAAAGATAACATGTATTTTTTAGAAATTTAAAAACTTAAAGTGTTCAAGAGAAATATGTTATAAAACGGTAGAAATTCGGAATGTCGTGGCTTAATATAGGTTAACTTTACCTTAATTGAAGAAGAGTGCATCTGTTCTTCGTTGACATCTGCGTTTAATGTATTTTAAAGGTTTCCGTTTTACAAAATAACAAAAATTTTCTTGACGAAATATTGTACTTATAAATATTGTATTTCCGAATGAAAATAAATCAACACCATTTATTAGTTTGACCTTGAACATAGTAAAAATTTTGTCTGGCAATTTTGACTAATTTTTTTGAATTAACCGCCAAAATTGAAAGTACTTTTATAAGTTCTCTAATATTACCAAATGAAAAAATCGAGAGCATTTATTGTTTTGGCCTTGCGGATATAATATTTTCACCTGCGGCGCTTTATTTTTACCCACTTTGATAGTTTTATTAAACAAATTTTGTTTCACAATATATAAAGTAGGTTTGCGACTCCACCGACAACAACTTCGAAAATACGCAAAAATACGAAAAAAACATTAAGTATTGAAAAATCCCTCGCGGGCTCTCACCACAATGCTTGTGACGTCATGACAAACCGACTAGATACATTCAATGAGGGTTGTGTCACAATATGGCAGTGGTTTTCAAACTTTTTTTAAAGCGCGACCCGCTTTTAAATTCATCCCCTGTTGTTTTTTAAAAAAGGTTCAACCTGTTTAGTCGAAGTATTATTAATGTATTCATTATTAGTTTATATGCGGACCTTGGTGGGAGGGTATGTAAAACATTACCTGGTTAATGTATGTAGTCGGTATGTCGTGACGTCACAAGCATTGTGGTGAGTTAAGAGCCCGCGAGGGATTTTTCAATATTTAATGTTTTTTTCGTATTTTTGCGTATTTTCGAAGTCATCTGTGTCGATAACAGCACCTCAAAAAAAAGTTTGTTATTATTTTTTTTAGATACATGCATTTTCGATGCCTCAAGTTAAAATTAAATATTAAAAAAAATATTTTTTCTTACTTTATAACTGTTTATAAAAGATCAGTTTTCAAAAAATCGTCAATGTACCACTGATTGTTTTCCATCTGTCGTCATATACGAAAAGAAAAAAAATATTGAAAAATATTTTGTTATAGGAAACATATCAACCTATACCCCTACATTTATATTTTTTTATAAAATGCGCAAATAATGATGTAAAATTATTTTTAAAAACTACGTAAATCGATGTACTTTGAAATCGATTTTATGTATTAAAAAATAATTATTTGAAAAAAATAAAAATAATCTGTATGAAAACAATATTTAAACTATAAAAACTGATAAATAAATAAAATTAATTTTGTGATTTATTGTGTAATATTCCATTTTTATCTGTACCCAAAACAGATAAAAGCAATCCCATTTTAAACTTCTATTCATTACGCGAAAGTCAGTCGCCAAGAGAGGTCGTCTCGTAACGCTCTGTTCTGTAAAGTAGTATTAAGAATATATGCATGTGTTGGTTTTTGTATAGAATACGTATACTCTGGAGGGAAGAAATTCCACCACTGAATTTGTACGGGGAAAGTGAATGAAGTGTGTCAAAAAGATATTTTTTAAAACGATTGTGGCAAGGATTGACTGTCATATACTTGTACCTTCTTACATATTGCCTTGTTTGTAGACCCAAATATGAATACAGTGATCACTCGGTTTTACAAATCAATTTTTAACTGCTTTTATGTTTATTTTTATACATGGGCTTTCGAAAAATATTTTTATTGTTATTATTGAAATCAATTACTGTTTATTAAGTTCAGCTAGATATTTTTAATGATTTTAATTATATGCGTACCGGCAACAATTGTTGATTTGGCGATGACTTTGGTAGGCAAAACTGCCATTAGATACTTGTAAACAGTAATAAATGAAATTTGAATTATTTTCAATTAGCTTTTATTATTCGGAAGTTTTATTCGTTTTGACCATTTTTACTTAGTTTATTTAATTACGAATGCATTACAGAGCAAATGAATGAAGAAAATAGTGTAAGGAGAAGGAATGAGGTGAATGTGTAGGTATGGTAAAAGAAGTCGGGTGGAGAATGGCACGATCAAGTGAAACTGCACCCTAGGGATGATTTTTCACTAATACGGCATTATACAAATCGTCCAATTATTATTATTAAATAGTTGAGATTCAGAACTGTACCTAACTGTATAATATTTTTCGATATCTCTGTATCTGGCAGTAAAACCATGTAAAAATTAAACATTTTGTAAAAGCACATCAGTGCTTTTACAATAAATAAATTTCCATGTTGTCTTACTTTTTCGAAGAAGGCATGTATATCATCCGTTTGAATATTATTTTATTTTTCAAAAGCGAGTGTCAAGTTACACACGAAATTGGGCTGTCCAAATAAATGGTTAATTATTATTATTCATAATTTAACTAACTAACCATCACGCCGTTTTCCACAGGGGTAGGCAGAGAGGACGGACCGCCAAACAACTCGGTCTTGGCACACACTCCTTGCCTCGTTCACATTCATACATCGTCTCATACATGCTTTTCTATTATTCTGACATGGTCCGACTAAAGTATCTGATTCATTTAGTCGTGCCATGTCTTTCTTGGACGTCCACGACTTCTACCATTTACATTTGCGTTGTATATTTTCCTTACACTATTTTTCTCGTTCATTTGCTCTACATACCCAAACCATTGGAGCATTCCTTTCTTCATCTTACTCATTACACTTATATCAGCCTTGCATTCTTTGCGGATCTCCATGTTTCTCACACGATCGTACATGGTTTTACCACACATACGCCATACATCTCAGGGATCTCATTCTACAGCATTCAGTCTACTTTCATCCTTTCTCTGCCAGTTCCATGACTCACTGCCATACATCAGGGTAGGTACCAGTACTCCTTTAATAGAGTTACCTGCATTCACCCCTCTTTCAATATCTCTATCAGCCTTCCCATCTCTCGTAAACATACTTCCCAAATACACAAACTCATCCAACTGCTCCAAGTTTTCATCATTCACAACTATGTTGCACATTGTTTTCATATTCTCTCTTTCAAATACCATGGCTTTAGACTTTACTTACATTCATTATTAACTCATTCTTCGTTCACCCTAGATACGAGAGACTGTAGATCTTCCATACTGTGAATCTCTCGACCCATCGCCTTGCACTGCGTTTGAAGGGATGGATTCATACGTTTGTTACGCCTGGTTCGATATTCGATACACTGACCCCCAGATTCCTACAACCCCTAATACCTAATACCCCCTAACCCCTATTTCCTTCCCAGAACTCCTTCTTATTAGAACTTCCTATCCTTCTTTTCCTTAAAAAACCCTCTACACAGCATTCCTTAAGATGATAGTGATGATGACAGTAAATAATAAGTCATTATTGTATGATATATTAAGTCATTATTATACATCAGCTTTCACAGCAGAATACATTTATTTCATAGGAAATAATAACAATGTTAATAATAATACATAACGACTACTTAATGTAAAAACCTAAACTTTTAAATAAACAAATATATTTTTCAATGGTGTTTTATATTTTCATGTTGTGACGCCCTGGGGAATATTCAACTGGCGACGCAGACATCCATCGCGAAGGCGTGTTCATGCAGGTGTTCTTCTGAGTTGACACTTAGCCGAAAAAATTCCCGTATTTAGGGAAAATTAGTTTACTTGTAAAATGTGGGAATATCGATTCACATGTAAAAGAAATCAATATATCGCTAATATTTTTCATATTTAGAAGATTCAGATTTTTATAGAACTTCGTTAACTTTTTGTGGTTTATATTTTTTAAATTAAAAAAAAAAAATATAGATTGTAGTGTTAAACCCCATACCTAAACAACTCATGATTTGCTTCTAAAATCATACTAGGTAGTTGAATCGTGAATTTCCGTCAGTTTTTAAAAAGTTGTTCAAATAATATATTTTTAATTAATTTTCTTCGAAATAGGGAATCTTAAGGGAAATTTCCCCAATTTTTTATGGGGAATAATAGAAATCCAGCGTTCAAAACAACCGGCTAAGATTTATGCCAATATTTAATTTGTGATCGGGAATGATCGTATAACTTCGGATTTTTACGAGTGGATACTATTGTCAAATCCATTTTTAGTAACTATTTACAATAAATTTTGACAGAATTGACTTAAAAAGTGATGAGGGCGACACAAGCGACAAAAAATTAAACTATTTTAGCAAATTTCGATAAAACCTATTGTCCTGCTAGGCTCAATGATGTCAGAAGCTTTACCAGAAACAAAATTAAGAACTTTCCCTTTTTCACGTTAATGAATGCGGTGCTTAAAAAGCTAACTGTAAGTCATATATTTTCTTTTATATTGAGATAGCTGACTACATTTTCAAAAATAAAGTCCGCGACGTGTACCTTGTACAATATTCGGAAGTGTGATATTTTTGTGTTTGAAAAAAATTAACGTGGTCCGGATGGCTAACACAAAAATTAGTTTCAGTGAAGACCTTGAAGACCGATAAAACGTACAAAACAAACGCACTTTTTCATAAATGAGCCTTGAGCCAATTTTTCAAAAAGTTTCTGGCGTCATTGTGCATTTCACAGGGCACGTCTAGATATCATACGTCAATGAAGATATGGCATGGAAGCGGACTATCGTCGAGTTATAACCAAACTGCACAGACTATCAAAGCGGTGGAGCCGATGAAAGTTATGCGCTTGGTGTGTGGGTAGAAATAAAGTTGGGGTAAAAGTAGTAAGGTTGAACGATGTTGGTGATATTTTTGTGCATGCAGGTTCAATTTAATGATAGTTCATGGTCAATTTCCCTTGTTTTTGTTATCTGTTAACCCACCCAACCCTATGAGCATACAAAGTCAAACCTTCTGGCTGCGGTTTGCCACATGGAACCTGTATGTGCTGTTTGCACCAAACCAGACAAACGATACATTATGATTACCAGTCAGCATCCAGCAGGTACTTGAGGAAGTGCTTCAGGCCGTGCTCCCAGGAGAGCCAGAGCGCCCCTCGTGTGAGGAAGGAGGCCACGGCGTTGCGGGCCGAGTGGTGCAGCCAGCCCTCGATCTGCAGTTGTCTCATAGCCGCGTCGATGAAGGGAAATCCTGTCTTGCCAGCCACCCATCTGGGCAAATTACAAATTGTGAGGATTTGGAAGCAATAGTTAGTGACTTGCTCGGGTTGCGGGAAAATTAATCAAATTGATTTAAATGGTGCAATAAAAACTATTTATAGAAGGCTCAGAAATTGACAAGCCAAGCCAAGATGGCTGCCAATAAGCATAATATTTTCATAAGTAAAAAGATTGAAACTTGACACACTTTGAGCAGGAAGGGTAGATCGACGTTTTACGCCGGTTCTACTTGAATGCCTGGAAAGGTATTGCTGTCAAATATTTTTATATAATCATTGTACACCAATCTCTTTGTAAGGGTCGCAACTATATATAAATCTACAAAACATACAAATAAAATAAATATAATGTAATACAAGTCTTCCCCATCTTCTTATCTCCTTGTCTTTTGTGGAAGAATATTTGATCAAAAGGAAACTTATGCTTTGGCATTGCAGATGCACAAATTGTTTTTTTGTTGGGATGATTTGTATGGAAGTGAAAACCAATTTTTTTGTAATGTAATAAAATACATACATTTTTTACACATAAAACAACACTAAATGGCTCAACACCAGAGGCGGCTCTAGGGGTCCAGAAGTGAAAGGTCATTTAAAAAAATGATATAACCTATTATACAATATCAAATTAAATACAATATAAGGTTATTTTTATGCATGAAAGGTGTAGATCACCATGTCTCTCTCTCAGGTTGATGTGGGACCTAGCGATCTGTAATGTGGAAAAATGAAAGGTTCTGCTTTTTTGTTCCAAAAATAAAAAAAAACAAGATTGTTTGGGAAGGTTCCATAAATGTATATTTAACCAACAAATCAAGTCAAAGAGGCAAATGCCTTAACAAAATTAATAACAAAGAAACCCTCATACCTGTGGACCAACGCAAACGGTGCTATTCTAAATCTAGTACGGAAAACGGCGAACAGAAGGTGATGGCTCGCAATCCCGCGATCGCCAACGGAGGACTCCGGATGAAGGGGGCAAACATCTCGTGAAGAATCTCCAGACGGCCAGGAGTCCGGGCCAGATGGATCCGTCGAGCACGTACCGGGATGAGGGCGCTAAAGGCCAAATGCGAGGCTATTTCCTACAGGCGCGAGGGACGCCATCTTGATGCCAGAGCGTGGTGATTTTTGCGAGGCTGTTTTCTCCGACGGTGGGCCACCAAATAAATCGTTAGCGACGCAGTTTTATAAACGGAGCACATCCACATAGTGGTTTTGCGCGGAATTTATCATCTCCAAAGCAGATGATTTGCGATTTATCCGGGATCTCAGAAAGATTCCCCGAGCCACACGGCGTACTTTAAATTCAAACAACCCAAAAGGTTACGCATGCGGAGAATGCGAATTCACCATTTCACAAGCGGCACAAACATTATTAACCGAAAATCCAGCGCGAAAAAGTTAAAAAATAAACTCAAAACATCTTGTTGAGTGACCTCGTCAAAACTTCACCGGTTCCCTCCCGGTAAATTTTCAAGAAAGTCCATGGAAAAAGACCCGGTTCAAAAACCAGAGAGAAAAAGTGTTGCCAATCCAATACGGGCTGTTCAAATTACCAGGTTAGTGGTCAGGTAAATAATTATATCACAAATTGATAATTATTTACGTGACAATAATAATATTCATTTGTAGGAACCTCACGAGTTTGAGAGTCAAATTCACCAACACACGTCAAATTACGTTAAATATAGTAAATTATTTCATGCGACAAACGTAAAATATAGGAAATTAACCTACGTTTATCAAACCATCTCTTTCAGACGCATGATATTCAGCATGCTCTCTCTCCCTCACGGCTCTGACCCAGACCGTCTTCAGAATCCGAAAACTTTTTACCAAAGGGACCATGTTTTTACTAGTGCTATCTCGTTTATTGTGTAGTGCGTAAAGAGACAGAAGATATGATATCAGGGCATTTCATAATTTGACCCAGCCAATCGTAGTGCGTGGGAAAGAAAGCTTCCATTTAAGATGTTAGATGTCACTGCTCGCCGCTGCCGGCTTTCTCTCGCGGTGCATTTCATTTACATTCGAATACTACCAGTTGTTTTGATTTTCTTAATATTTCATAATAATATTATGTTTTACTGTCATCTTATAATTTTGGGAGGTTTTTGACCAATTGTCCTGAGGGAAGGACCGCCACTGCTCAACACTGACTAACTTTTGTATAAGAAGTTTTATGGTGAGTACTACATAAAAAAATTCGAGTGCAGTTTACACGCGGTAGAAGCGAAACTTTACCAAAACAATCTCAACCAATACTTGAAAAGTGAGGTCATAATCAAAGCGACCAATGAGAGCAGACCTAGCATAATTTCCGTTTCATATCTCAACCAATAGGAGCCTTTAAAAGTGACATCATAATCAAAGCGGCCAATGAGCACAGTTGATGCATCGCAGGTGCAGAAATCGTCATTTCCGTTTCATCTGAAATCCAAATCACAGTGGGGCTAGAGAAGTTTCACTTCAAAAATTCATTCAAATGTACATTTTATTTTCAAAGATGTATCGGTTTAACCACTTGGACCCATTAGCTTGTTCTCAAGCTACATGTGTAATGTTCATTCAAGACATATGTAATGACGTACGAGGCGTACCTGAGTTATTAAAACAAATTCCAATTTCTCAAAACGGTTTCCTTGTTTTCGCCCGCCTGAAGTGTGTTAATATTTTTCAGTAAAAGCAAGACTTTTAAATTTGTTCACAGGCATAAGCTAGTTGTTGAATAATTTCACATATTACGGTCACATTTATTTACGATAAAGAAAAATATTACTTTTCAATAATTGTTGGCGCAGGCTCGGACCAGGGAATATTTAAGCAAATAGGATTGTTCCACATCTGCCCAAAGTTTGCGTTGTTCACGCTCATCGTGTAGAAGTACTCACGCCAGATTAGTTGTCCTGTTGCAGATCAAACATACTTATATTAGTTAGGTTATTTATCCTAAACAAAATAAAAGGTAGTCATGTTAGATTGTGTATATAAGCAGACAAAACTAGAATATTAAACTATTCTGTTAACTGGTAAGTTTTTAATAAAATTACTAACCAAGGTTAAAATTTAAAACTAACCCGTTATGTGGGGAGTTGATGTCAAGTATCCTCCATGAACTTGAGTAAAAATATCATGGACACACCAATAGAACCTGAAAAATGAATGAGTTATGTTTTATTTTGCACTAGCTGACCCAGTGTTGTCCGGGCTTTAGGCCATTTGTTCATGGAACTACCTACAAGCGACTTCATGTGCGTAGAGCACGCGTCGCCACCATATTACTTTGCTTGTGTTTGTAGACGACGCTACGCGCGTCGTATGGTAAATAGTATGGCGGGTACTCTCGAGCGGCGCTTGTGTTATTAGCATGAAGCTCAAGTCGCTTGCAAGTAGCTCCATGTATGTCTGCTTTAATGGATGTGAAAAGGGGATGGGCTAGTTTTTTGAAATCTCATGTAGACGTTTCTCTTGTTTTGAAGGACAAGTGTGCAAAATTTCACCAATCTCAGAATAAAACTATTCATTTTGTAAAAAAAACCCACAGCACTCTTTATACATTTTGCATTATGCAACTCAAAAATATTAATTTGAATAATAACCAACCTTCTAACGGAGAGACATCCAAATCTTAACGCAGGACTCAGACTAACAGGGGGGCCAAGAAGGTCGGGGCTTGAATGTGTCGGAAGACATGAACCCCTGGAAATTGAAAAAAAAAATTATATGTAACACACAACTCTGGTATTTTGCGAAACCTTACGAGTTCCTGTAATTATACTGTCTACAACCAGGAGAAGTTTCATCACCGGTTGGGCAATGCATTGAAGTAAGTTAAAAGGGGCTGCAGGAAAGTCATGTTGGTATTGAAGAGTTGAATTGAATTGAATCATCCTTCATCATTTTAGGTTGAAACTGACCACTTTCTGGTGGTGTCGAGAGTAAACCTCTTTTGCGGCTGGCGCTCTAAAGTGAAAACGATATCAACTCCAACAAGAGTCAAAGTAGAAAAACTGCAAAATGCTAATGTCAGAAGTGAGTATGAGAATTTGGCAGAGATGAGATTGAATGAGAAGGAAATGGACGGTCTAAGCATTGATGAAACATGGAACCACATAAAGGTGAGTCTTTGTGAATCTGCTAGAGATGTATGTGGAATAAGTACGCAAGGTAGGAAGAAAGGTGACGCATGGTGGGATGACGAGATCAAAGCACTGGTCTCAGAGAAGAAGAAAGCATGGTTACGTCTGATAGCTGCTGGCACTGATTCTAGCGAAGAGAGAGATAGAGCGAAAGAAGTTTATAAGGGATGTAAGAAAAGAGTAAGTGTTGGAGTGAAAGAACGAAAGAAACGCCTGGAAGAGGAAGAGGGAATAAAAATGACAAAACACTTCCAAGGAAACATTAAACTGTTTATTAACATTAACTGGAAGGAGGTCAAAAGGTCCCGGAGTGGTTCAGAGAACGGAAGCCTGAAAGTCATAAAATCGAAAGATGGAAAAATGTTGACGAATGAGGAAGAAATAAAAGAGAGATGGATGAAATATTTTGAGGAGGTTTTCGAAAGCAATCCGGGTGATAGTGAGGCCAGCAGTGAATCGGGTATGAACGATGACGGAGTGAATTCAATCAAAATCAGCGTGGATGAAATAAAAAAATCGATAAAATGCATGAAGAATGGTAAGGCTGTTGGTTTCGACAATATTGCTGCCGAATACTTTAAAGGAGATAGCCATATTATTCTCACATGGTTGTGCAAACTTTTTAACCAGTGTTTAGAGGAGGGTTACACGCCATTAGATTGGAGAAGGGCTGTAATCATGCCGTTATACAAAGGTTAAGGGTCACATATGGAATGTGGGAATCATAGAGCTATTAGCCTGCTAAGTTCAGTCGGCAAGCTGTACGGAAGAATATTGATTGAAAGGGTAAGAATGGAAACAAAGGATAAAATATGGGATGTGCAAGGTGCCTTTATGAGTGGAAGGGGATGCATGGACCAGATTTTTTCCTTGCGTATGCTTACTGAGAAGTTTCTGGCGAAAAACCAGAAACTTTTCTGCGCCTTTGTAGATCTACAAAAAGCATACGACCGAGTCGACAGGAAAAAGCTATGGAAGGTTTTGTCCGAGTATGGAGTGAATACAAATCTCATACAGGCAATTGCGTCTCTGTACGAGGGAAGCGTTGCGTGTGTTAGGGTGAACGGTGGTTTTAAGGAGTGGTTTGACATCACAAAAGGTGTCAAGCAAGGGTGCGTAATGTCACCATGGTTATTCAATCTATACATGGATAATTGTATGCAAGAATTGAAAGAGGTGGGATTGGGCGCGAAATTGAGTAATCTGAAAGTATGTTGCCTGTTGTATGCTGATGATGCGGTGCTGATTTCTAACACTATGGAAGATCTACAGTCTCTCGTATCTAGGATGAACGAAGTATATATGAAGAATGAATTAATGATGAATGTAAGTAAGTCTAAAGTCATGGTGTTTGAAAGAGAGAGTACGAAAACAGTATGCAACATAGTTGTGAATGATGAATACTTGGAGCAGGTGGATGAGTTTGTGTATCTGGGTAGTATGTTTACGAGAGATGGGAAGGCTGAAAGAGATATTGAAAGAAGGGTGAATGCCGGTAACTCCATTAATGGTGGACTGAATGCCGTTGGCGCTAGTAAAAAACTGTCAAAAAAATCGAAGCTAGCAGTCCACAATGGAGTCCTGGTACCTACCCTGATGTATGGCAGTGAGGCATGGAACTGGCAGAGGAAGGATGAAAGTAAACTGAATGCTTTTGAAATGAGATCCCTGAGACGTATGTGTGGTAAAACAATGTATGATCGTGTGAGAAATGTGGATATCCGCAAAGAATGTAAGGCTGATGTAAGCATAATGAGTAAGATTAAGAAAGGGTCCCTCAGATGGTTTGGGCATGTAGAGCGAATGAACGAAGGAAGTAATGTAAGAAGAATATACGACGCGAATGTGAATGGTAGAAGAAGTCGGGGACGCCCGAGGAAGACATGGCACGATCAAGTGAATCAGATACTTGAGTCGGGTCATGTCAAAAGTCAGAACAATAGAAGAGAATGTATGAGACGATGTATGAATGTGAGTGAGGCAAAGAGTGTGTGCCAAGACCGAGTTGTTTGGCGGTCCGTCCTCCGCGCTATGCCTACCCCTGCGGTGAAACGGCGTGATGGTTAGTTAGTTAGTTAGTTAGTTCATCATTTAATTGAGGAAAGCTGGTAGCTCATTTCACATGGGTGCCATTTTAAATAAGAACTTGTTGAAAAATCAACTCAATCGCATGCTGCTAACATCGACTTGCTTGTCTACTTGTTTTCATAATATTTTGTATATTATTTAAAGAAAAATAAGGATAGATTACATGTACCTAATTTTGTAAAAAAATAGCACCACATTTTGCATACTAGGAGAAAACTAATGTAAAGTTATTCACACTCACTTAATGAAGGCTTCCTTTTCAACTTGAAGCCGACTATTAAGCATTAGCAAAGCTGTTGTTTCCCCTCCTTTCCACCTGATCATTGGGATTTCTCCGGGACTAGTTTCTGGGTAAATATCAAAATCTTCAGGTTTTGGGGTCTGCAAAGAGAGAAGGTCAAATTATAATATGTATCAAAAGTTAAATCTATTTTATTAGACAATTTATTATTTAAAACAATGAAATGAAGATGAGAATAGGTCGAATCAGCCCCTTTTGATTGTTTTAAAGATTTATTTAATATTTGTGGCAGGGTATTTATAAGAAAATAGTCTTTCAGCGTTGGTCAGTTTATTTCTCTTATATACAGGGTTCACAGCTTATAGTAAAAAACAGAGTACAGGAAAATTGTAGCACAAGGTAAAATCACTTACAGCTAGGGAATGCAATCCCAGTATACCGGGATCCCGAAATACCGAGATCCCGCAGACATTTTGCGGGACTAATCTCGGTCGAAAATTTTGCGGGATCCCGCTGGACTGGCGGGATTACAGAGAAGCGTAGTTCATACGGATTTCAGAGCGGCGGACTAACTTGACCGCTGTCTGTTTATTATACTTACATGATCCATATAAGTACGAAGAAGACAGAAGTCAATTTATTAACGGTGGTGACACATTTGGTCTACCTTCAAAAAGTGTAATACGCAAGGCAATCAAAACTATAGTCGAAAGGCTAGAGTACACGGACACGGGTAACAACGCAGCCACTGCTCCTGCTGACGCTAATGATCCTAACGATGACGATACTCCTCTCGCTATTCAAGACGAACTCGAACTTACTTTGATTAGTATGAAGAGTTCGAGATCAACAGCCCAACAACCTAGATCTGGAAATATGAGCAACCTTGATGTTTTGATAAAGAAGGAAATGAATTACTTCTAGTCCGGTGGATTAAAAGGCACATATCTTCAATTCACTTACAATGTGCTAATGACTATTGTGCCAACCAGCGTGGAAGCTGAACGAGCTTTTTCAGCCAGCATCAGTGTCCAATATCAGAAGCCGTTTATCAGACGACACAATTAATACTTCAACTTTTTTACGAAGCTATTTCCAAAATAATGTTAAAACTTATGATGCTTATTGTACAAGAATATTGTTTATCGTGTGAACGTTATTATTTAAATTTAAGTTGTTATGTAAATTTATGTCTTATCTTATTCTTTGCCAATTTATGACTTAAACTTTACCTATGTCTAACTAAAGGTATATTAATAAACCATTTAAAATGTCCCAAAGAACTTCTTTGATTAGGTATAAATTTAAAACTCTAAAAACAAGGTTGGTAGATCGAGGTATTGGGTCTTTACTATACGATCGAAGTATTAGGTCTTTATTATTAGATTATTATACGATTGATTTTATTTTTTTTTTTTTACATTAACTCCACACAGGAGGCCCTGAGGAAAATAATTTCCCTCAGGGCCTATGTCATCTGGGATGCTGTGTGGAGGGTCTTTTTGAGGAGAGGAAGGAATGAACATTGGTCGTGAAGAGACCCATGTTGTAGGAAGGAGGAAACACAGAGGCCGGCAAATCATTCCACAGCCGAGCTGTTGAACACAAGAACGAGTCGAAGAAACGACCCGTTCTCATGTGACAAATGTCAACTGTGTACAAATGTTGGGCACGCGTTTGGCGTGTTTCCCGACTATGCACCGGTGCCGAAGGGATCAATGATGCTAGTTCCTCGGAGCATCTTCCATTGTAATACCGGTAGAACAAGGATAGCATTCCCACCCGACGCCTGTGCTCTAAAGATTGCAATCCGTCTGTTAAGATGGGAGAATCTATCAAACGGACCGCCCGTTTCTGCACAGAGTCGAGGGTATTTTTCAGGTATTTTGGAGCTCCAGACCAGAGGTGGCTGCCAAATTCAACCGTGGGGCGCACTTGCGATTTGTACAGGGTTAGCAGTTGTGTACTATTAAAGTATCTGCGGGCCCTGTACAGTACGCCCAGTTTTTGGGAGGCTAACTTTACTCTGGCTTCGGTGGAGCCCCCATACCTGAGCTGGTCACTTAGGGTTACACCAAGCATATCAATGGAGGGCCTGTTCGGAAGATTGCTTCCGTTGAAAGAGACTAGATTTTCATTTCGATCCCTTTTAGACGTAATCAGACAAGATTGGGTCTTTGAAACATTAAATTCAACAAGATTATTTTTACCCCAAGAGAAAACACTCTCGAGGAAACCGTCCATTCTTTGCTTCAAAGCCTTACGAGCTGTTGGAGTTTGTGAGCCCTTTGGGGGCTTGTCAAACAAAAAGCTATCATGAACTGTACTGTCATCCGCGTAACAGTGAATTGGTGCACATGACAAAGGTCGTTGATGTGCAACAAAAACAGAGTTGGAGACAGAACCGATCCCTGCGGGACGCCAGCATTTATCGAGTGAGAGGAAGAGGTGAAACCATCGACTACCGTCTGAATCGACCTCTCCCTCAAGAAGTCGGCAATCCACGTACACAAGGATGCGGGAAGTTCGTAAGAATGCAGTTTGTTGACAAGTCCTCGGTGCCAAACCCGGTCAAAGGCCTTGGATATGTCCAGTGCAACCGTTTGGGTCTCACCGAAACGTTCCAGGCATCGCCCCCAAACATGCGTCACATACGCGAGAAGATCACCGCACGAGCGGTTCCGCCGGAATCCGTATTGACGGTCGTTAATAATTTTGTTCTTCTCGAGGTATGTGAGCAGTTTGTCGTTGATCACACGTTCCATCACCTTAGACAGAACTGATGTGATCGCTATGGGGCGGTAGTTGGCCGGGTTGGAGCGGTCCCCTTCTTTGGAATAGGATGGATAACCGCTTTTTTCCAATCAGAGGGCACAGAGCCAGTCTTCAGGGACAGTTTAAAAAGCTTCGTCAAAATTGGAGCTATTTCTGCAGTGCACCTTTGCAGTACCAGGGCAGGTATTCCGTCAGGCCCACTAGCTTTATTAACATCAAGCCCTCGTAAAACATGGAGTACTTCCCGATGCCGGATCCTCAGCTTTTTCATACGAAAACCGCAGTGAGGAACCGACGTCGGGACAGCACCTTGGTCATCGAGGGTTGAGTTATCCGCAAACATTTTACCTTGTAAGTTAGCCTTTTCGGTGGCGGTGTTTGCTAGTGAGCCGTCAGGTCTGGTAAGAGGTTTGCAGAAATTGCGACCTATTGAGCCCGCAAGCGACCAGAATTGCCTGCTGCCATGCGGGCATGCAGTCAGCTTTCTGCTGATCTGCTGGTCGTGCTCGAATTTTGACCTATTTATGATTCTCTTGGTTTCCTTTGCCATTTTGTTGTAAGCTGTTCTGTCTTCGGATGTTCTAGATGTGTTGTAGGCTCGGTAAGCCGCGTTTTTTCATCGCACTGCTTCAGCGCATTGTCGACTGAACCACGGCTTTGAGCCTACACCAGTTTCCTTAACAGTAGATTGGATGAAGCCATCCATCGCGGATGTGATAACCTCACCAATTTCCTGGGCACATCTTGAGGGATCCGAAGTCCGAAAACAGACAGCTGACCACGGGAAAGCATTAAAATGTGCCCGCAGACCGATTGCTGGATCCCGCAAATACCAGGATCCAGCGGGACTAAGGTTGTTCAGTCCCGCAAATACCTGGATTGACATGGTCTTGCGGGATTGCATTCCCTACTTACAGCCTTACTAATAACAAAACGCCTTAACGAGCGGTCAACTGCATATTTGTTGCTTGCGCGGTGATCTGCGTTTTTACATCTTTACTAATAACACTATCACGTATTTTATGATTTTTATGTTGGTCCCTTTGAATCTCACATAGATCTGCGCAGGCGCTGCGGCCATCTTGTTTTATATAATTCGCGGTAAAACAATGTTTGTCAATGTTCAGTTGTACTTGCAGTTAATTGTATGTTTTTGAAGATAATTTTCGTTTAAATGATCAATTCACTGTGATATTAGTGTAATTCAACATTTGGCGTTACTTTTTTTTCAGTTTTAGTCCTATAAATAATGTTTTGTTGATGATTTAGTTTCGTTAAAGATGAGTTTTACGTTATTTCTGAAATTTTATTTTTTTAATGACTTTTCTGCGTGAATTTAAAAAAACTTCCATAAAAGTAATATTATTTAATAATGTAAAAGCCTCATGCATGTGTAAATAAAAACAAATTCGAGAAATCGACGTATTAATTGCGTAAAAATTAATCCAAGATGTCAGATTTTTTCAGTTATTTTTTCGGAATTATTATTATACTAGCTGACCCGGCAAACTTCGTACCGCCATATATTGATTTTCATAATTTTATTAGAAATTCCCGAAAGACATGTACTATTCATACCCGCCTCGGCTTCACACGAGTGGTGTACAGTCGCGAACTAAGGAAATGTAACACTTCCGGTAAATTCAAATCAGTTTATCAATAATTAATTAATTATCAATAATTCCATATATCGAAAGGTACATGTACTTAATGACAAAAAATAAGACAAAATCTTCCATTTACAGTATGACCATAAAATGAAATAAAATTACAATGAAATAATTCAATCATAACTATTGCAATGCCTTGTAATGTCATCATCATCATCACTATTGGCTCTACAACCCCTGGTGGGTCTTGGCCTCCTCAAGAGTCTTCCTCCACTCATCTCGGTTTTGTGCCAGCTCTATCCAGTTTAGAAGCTCCAAGATAGATATGTCTTTGAGGACGTTGTCGCTCCATCTTAGTCTTGGTCTTCCCAGGGTCCTTCGCCCTATTGGCCTTGAGTTCAACAAGGACTTTGGTGCTTGATGCTCGGTCATTCTCTCCACATGGTCCAGCCACCGAAGTCTTCCCAATTTTATAAATTTTGCGATGTTTAGCTCCTTAAACAAAGTATAGAGCTTATTGTTATAACGTTTGCGCCAAAATCCATTTTCTAGAACCGGTCCGAAGATGCGCCTCAAAATGTTTCTTTCAAAAACGTCCAGTGCTCGCTCATTCCTCTTAGTGCCTCGTAATGTACAACATTTTTAGTTTTTCCGTCTAGAGAGAAAACAAATCCGATGGTTTGCCGACTCTCGAAAACGCAACGTACAAATAACTGCCCATGCGAAAAACACGGCAATTCAAGGTTTATTCCACACACTTCTAACGATTGGGCTTGGGATTTATTAATTGTCAATGCGAATGCAAGGCGCACTGAAAACTGGACACGTTTAAATTCAAAAGGAAAGTCAGTTGGCGTTAGTGGTATTCTGGGAATTAGCACATTCTCACCTTTGAATTTTCCTATGATTATAATAACTTCAATTAAATTTTTCATAATTTTTTTAACTGCGAGTCTTGTTCCGTTGCACAATTTTGGCTGATTTAGATTGCGTAACATAATTATCACAGAGCCAACCTTGAGTTGTAAATTGTGTGGCGGTAATCCTGGCAAATCCAATGAATTTAGGAATTCAGTAGGCTAATTGACTACTTCATTTGGATCGATAATGGAATCGATCAACTTAAATGAATGCATTTGTCCATCAATTTGACTCTGAATTTCATATTTAAATCTTCTACATCCTAATTTTTCGCTGCTAAAATGGCTCGTTCGCTCAACCATGCATGGTTTTTATAATTCACACCAATATTTGGGATCGATATTAATTCTTCCTGTGACGTTGTGAATTGACAAACATTTAGTGGAAACAACAAAAAACAGTAGAGTGTCAACAGGAATTTTCCATTGCCAATGTCTAATAATGCATTTGCAAACACTTCCGCAATTCTAATTTAAGATTTTTCACGCACCTCATAAATTTGATGCCATCAAGCAAGCATTTATTTCATCAGCAGTTGATGATCTGGAAATGACTGGCAGCATTTGGCGAAAATCTCCAGCCTCCAGTAGAATCATCGCGCCTCCGAAGAGGTTCTGATTGCTACGCAAATCTCTTAATGTTCGATCGAGTGCCTCTAATGCTCGTTTGTGCGCTGATGTGTTCCGCTAATACGCTGAAGGTTGCCACCATCACGTTGTTCAATTACGATATCGCGAGACTCCATATTCTCTCCAACAACCACAGTGGCAACTTAGTTTAACATTGGTGCGTTGAAGCGTCTCTCACGCTCTCCTGCAGGCCTTCTCTGATCACTATTTTATGATCGTCCGATGGCATCATAGCTAAGGCTGCTTTCAACAATTGGATCAACTGATTATGTTCATGTAACAGTTGTTGCAGCTGTATGATGATCTCTCTCCTAGCTGAACGTTTTGTAGCACAGCGTTGATTTACTTCAGCTTCAGAATTTTCCACAAAATAAATTTGAAGAAATTTGTATTCACCATCAACTGATGGCAACAATGCTCCTGCACGATGGTGAATTTGTTATTGAATCTGTAATATTGAACATAACAAAATATTTTTAACCCTGGAAAGATAGTCTACGTAAAATTTACGCATGTGTGTTAGCATTATTGCACTCTCGTTCAAATTAGTGCGATTCCATCGCTGTGCTTTTCAGACATCTCACTCCCTGCTTGGGCCTTCCGTGGGGTGCACGCGTGGCTGAGGTAGGTGTCACCAATTTTGAGATATGACGACCGCATGAGTCAAAAAGCATAATATTGATACGTTCCAAAGATGTATCTGATATATTTTTGTACAACTATATGCTATTATTAAATATAATATATATTAATTATTTAGTACATTAGTTAAAATGGCTGATTATTTGTAAAAATAAGTGATTTGAGAAAAAAAATTATTTCAAGTATGGTTGATTATTGAAGAAGTTTCACTTTTTGTTTTTTTCCATAAAACAAATAAATATAATATATTCACAAAATGTCGTATTTCTTATTTCAATTGTTTGTAAAAATATAATACCGATTGGTTTATTCAAATCATTTAACTTAAGAAGGAATAACCAGATAAAACCAGAAATGTGTCATTTTTAAATAAAATTTAGCCGTGTTGCCTCTTTTCCACAAAAACGTATAAATTGATTTCGAAAGATTGTTCTTTTATCTGGTAAAATTATGTTTTAAATTATGAGAAAAAATGTTTATTTTTAGCATAATAATACATTACCTAGGTCGCATGATCAAAAAATAATTACAAAAAGTACATAATTTTAATTGTTTTATCATCATGTCTTTCAGCATTTTTGAATGAAGGTATAAATTAAAGCTAATTTTGAATTAAATAAAATTGATATTGAGTTATTTAAAAAAAACTGGTTCTCTACCAGTTTTTTTTAAATAACTGAAATGCATATTTAATGCGGAGAATAATCAATCTTTCTCATTGGAACCGCCCTGTAAGATCGTAAGAACATCTTTCGACGAAATTTTAATTCTCGACCGCTGGCTGGTTAATGGCCCTTAATAAAATATTACAGCGAGTTAAAACTCATGCGTCAATTTTATCGTACATCAAAATATGATTATTTTTCTAGGGTTAAAAAATCTTCATTTATGAGCCTCAATAGAATTTTCATATATATAGGTTTACGTTGCAATGGATGTGAATGTGTGCCACCGAATAAAAAAAAAATACATTAAAAGTTGGATTGAAACCACGTTCTTCAATTATATTTGCACCAAATGATGTCATTTGGAACACACAGTTGTAATTTTGAATATTCTGCAAGAAATTCTTTGATAGAGGTTCTTACCCTGAAAGTAATGAAGTCAGTGGTTCAGGTAGCGAACGCAATTTTGTTAATTTGACCTTTCCATTCGCACAACATAATCCTGGCGATTCGAGTCAAAACTTCAAAGCATTGCAATATTGACAAATAGTGCTCATTGTTCCAAAATCGACCGAGGTATCTCCGGCGTAATCTACGTTGTATCATATTTGAAAGCCAAACGTTCGTAGGTAATTGTTACGTTTTGTTGTCTCTCGCTTGAAGTCGATGGTGTGGGTTCTTCAGGAGTCGCGAAAGATCTCGCTTGAGAAATTCTCATTCTATTTGCCTCCAACCGCTGCCAACTCTCTTCAGTCTCATTGCCTCGAAGATTGTGAATTCGACTTGCGTTATGCGTATGCCGACCGATATTTTCACACCTCTCTGGTGGCATTTTTTTTTGCTGTTGCTAAAGAAGCGGTAATTGTGGTATATGAATTAATGTCACCATATTGACAGTATGAATATACTGACATTATGACGTATGATCTGTTTGAATTTATCAACTGCTGGCTGAGTAACTAAACGTCATTGTGTTATTTTATGTCAATATATTGAAAATCTCCCACAGTCTTCCGTCTCATTCACTCACTCACTTTTCATATTATGAGATTATAAAAAAAATTCTGTTTGATTTTTTAAATTTTCTTTCATATAAACCCTTTGTTAATATGTTGAAGATCTCTCACACTCTTTCGTCTCATTCACTCACTCACTTTTCATATTTTATGATATTAAAAAATAAACTTACGAGATTATAAAAAAAATTGGGTTTGATTTTTTATTTTTGTTTTTTTAATACAAACCTTTTGTCAATATACTGAAGATCTCTCACAGTCTTCTATCTCATTCACGCACTAACTTTTCATATTATGACATTGAAAAAAAAAAATCTGTTTGATTTTTTAAAAAATTTCTTTCATACAAACCTTGTCCTGACAATAACGAACACAACAAAAAAAGAATTATCCAATTTGGTGCAGTCATTCGGAAGTTATGCGCGTACATACATTTCGGCGATTCATTTTTATTAATATAGAGATTTTTTTATCCTTTTTAATTGTATGAACGAGATAAAAAGTGAAGTGACAATTTTCTTCCAAATTCATAAAGTAAGAGGTGTGTATTTTTTAAATTTTGAATTTTCCAAAAATTTTTCGACCATTTAATAGAATATATTTACAGTCAGCTGTTTTTTTTTCAAATTTTTTTATTAAACTTAAAATACTGCAATTTTCAAACACAATCGTGTATTTCAGTTACAAAAATCTAAAAGGCAATTCTATCTAGTTTCTATAAAAGTATATGCTTTTACGACATCTTCAAAAATGAGAAATATACAAGACATTTAAAATACGTTGGAAAAATTCCAAACTTCGTTCAGAATTTATAAATACAACAGTCGTATACAGATAAACTACCCCCTCAGGCTGTGTAAGCAGTGTATATATCTTTTCATGAACAATTTTAATTAGTGAGGTTTTCACATCCGCGGCCGTTTGTCAATTGAATAAAATTTTCACGGGGTTTTTTAGTAAGGCTGTTAGAATTTAAACAATGTTCACTAACGTTCTCGCTAAACACTTACAGCCTTACTAAAAAAAAACCACAGCGCAACCAATTAACTGTGTTGTTGCAATAACCTAATTAATCCTCGTATACACTAAATCACGTTTTATTACCAATAACGTTTCTTGCGTGATCACGCTGTTAAAATGCATTAAGATCTGACAACATTGTAAATGGTTTTAATTTCCTAGGAAACAATGTTGTTTTAATTCTTCTCCGCTAGGGGCATTATTGGTGCGCCGGTGCATATCGGCCCGCGATGACAAAACAGTTCGGTGTGTTTATGGCGGGATATGGAAAATTTTGTTAGTGCCTAAATGTTGTGATTTTACTAAATAATTTCTATTGTAGTGACGAATTTACTCTTCTGTTCACATAATTGATATATTTACCATGTTATTTGTGTGATTTACATCAGTTTAATCAATTTATTGTACAAACGCCGTACTTTCAAAGTTGAACTGTCAGAATATTGTTTTTTATAGGTTACAAAAGATAAAATTTTCATTTAAGCTCTTTATTTTAAGAGAATTTCTTAAAAGTGATAATTTTTTATAATATTAAAACCTAATACATGTGTTCGTAAACGTATCAAAAAAATTAACGTCTTTAGAGATGCAAGAAATCTGTTTTAAATTTCAGTAATATTTCTAAGTTTTTTTTTTGGCAATAAAAAAAACTTTGAAATTTTTTATTATTTTTTTATTGTATACACGATGAAAAAGTGAGGTGATAGTTTCCTTCCTAATTTATTTCGCAAAAGGACTGTGTTTTTTAAATTTTGATTTTATTTAAATTTCTCTACATTTTGGTCAAAAATGTTGTGGGAGGAAATTTTTTTCCATTTATTTCCGAGTTTGAATCTTAAAATACGGCAGTTTTTGAAAGCTAAAGTGTATTTTAAATACTCAAATCTAAAAGGTAATTTTATCTAGTTTTCATAAATGGTATTTGTTTTTACGACACCTTCAAAAATAAGAAATATATTGAACATTCAAAATACTATGGGAAAATTACAAATATCGTTCGGACATCAATGGTTAAAACAGAGATAAACTACCCTCTCAGGCCGTGGAAACCATGTGTATTTCTTTCAAAGAACAAATTTTTAATTAGTAATGTTTTCACATCCGCGGCCGTTTGTCAATTGAATAAAATTTTCACTGGGTTTTTTAGTAAGGCTGTTAGCATAATAACCTCAACAGAGGACCCGTGGTCTCTTAGTTGGGTTAAGGTTTTCCCGACAAGTAATGTCCCCGAGGGCGCTGTTACTTGAATTCCCAAGGAGGACCCAGAGGGCTCTCTCGACTTGGTACTGGGGAGGATTGGGGGAAGGTTAAGGTTTCCCTACAAGTAATGTCCCCGAGGGTGCTGTTACTTGAATTCCCAAGGAGGACCCAGAGGGCTCTCTCGACTTGGTACTGGGTAATGACCACTCGGATTCTGTTGCTAAGTTAACCAGGAGACTGGATACTCTGGCTCCATATAGGCCTGCACGGTGTTATATACCCTTTGGGACGGGGTAGTGCCGGCCAATGACGGAGGGGTGGTGAGCAGAAAGTCGCCGAGCGAGACGGCGCTATGCGTGTGAGGGAGAAAGTATTCGGATCCGTGCGTCGGACCAAATACCGCGCGCTACATATTTTTATTATAAAACATTGATGAAAATTCTGAAAACATAATGATTGTATTTTACTTACGCTGTCAAACATTTTGAATATTTCACGCAGACTTTGTGGTATTTTACCAAATTTTACATTGGAAAAATCAATGTCTTCCACTGGCCGGGGTGGAAGGCCAATAGTCTCAACTGTGTGCTGAAAAAAAATCAGATTATAAAAATGTGTTTGCATGCGCGTTCCCTTTCAAGCAGCCTCACGTACCCTGGGGATACGCATACCACTAATTGGGAACCACTGCCCTAGAACAGTGGTTTTAAACCTATGGTATCAATTTTTCCCTAGCACCTTTCCCTGGTACCAATTTTTCTACAAACGTGCCACGATATTGTAAAAAAATTGCGGGTACACAATACCTTGGCACGCTTGTAGAATCACTGCTTAAAAATGCCTCAAGTCGTATTACACTCTGTATAAAATTGCATTAGTTGCATTTGTGTGACTTGATTTTTAAATTCATGTAACAATGGGAGTGTTAAAAAATTACAAATGAAACATGTTTTTCATTACACGTGTACAAAAGATAGAGGGTATGGGGTACAACAAATTTGTAGAGTCAAAGGGTGCGCAGGCTAAAGGTTGACAACCGCTACCCTAGAAGATTAACAATACACTTAAGCGTAAAATATTGCCACTATTAACTTGTATTGGCTGGCCACACTGGGCGCCAGTGTAGCATGTTATATTCATTCCAAACAAAGGTGGCAATTAATTGAATTTAACCTGGCGAGCGTCAGGTTCAAATTTGTAACATCGAGCGTAAGGTGGGTAATTCTTATGTAGATATTTTTTTTTCTCGACTTATTACTATTTTTAATTCGATAGTATACTTAATTTACCTGTTGGTATAAAAGTGTAATAATAAGAAACGCTTCATTTATGTCCAGGTTAAATAGTTCCCACAGGAAAATCGTTTGGCCTGCTGTTCGCTTGGGTTTAAAATGTCCGCAACGCCGTGCGTATCGTTGATACGCTTTGCCCGCTGATACGCCTGTGAAGTGAAATATGTGAACTGTTTTGTGTAAACTGATTCCTTGTTGATCCCCACTGTACCGGACGTGTCGACGAGGGAAAGAAGATTCCCTTCCGGACATCTTCTTCCTTTATTTTTTAAGAAAAATTAAATATATTTGTAGACGAAGACGAGGATGAGTTCCCTCACAGGCCGTCCTCGTCTCTTTAAATAACGTAGGATTAAGGGTTAGAGGCGAATAATATGCTAATAATTATGTTCACAATTAAAATGTACCCCGTTTGAATAAAGACCAGTTCCCTTGGCCCGAGAACGGGCTCCTGTGACTCCTGTCGGTGCTCGTCGCCTTGGCTGTTGGCGCTCGTCGCCTTGGGCGAAATCCCCCCGCGTAGACGGGCGGGTACGGCTTCCTACCCTTCCCCTACCACCTACCCCCCGGGCGGACCGATAGGAACGCTCCGTCCGGGGGAGTAGGTATTCCTTGGCCCGAGAACGGGCTCCTGTGGCTCCTGTCGGTGCTCGTCGCCTTGGGCGAAATCCCCCCGCGCGGGCAGGCGGGCACTGCTTCCTACCCTTCCCCTCACCTACCCACCGGGCGGACCAATAGGAACGCTCCGTCTGGGGGAGTAGGTATTTTTGAATCGGAAATACACAAAAGGCTCCGAATGTTTTGGCAAATTATGAGAGTTCGGTCTAATCTGTCACCGAATAAATGATATGGACAGATAGACCGGACTCTCCTTTATGTTAATGAATATCTCTGATGAATGTATAATTAATAATGATTTAGATATTTAAGTTTCCCTGACAAAATGTGGGTGCAGGGACCCCAATGAAAGTTATTTAACATGCCATAATAAAATTAAATAAATTACTAGGGGAGAGGTCGTGGGGGTCAGACATAAGAGAAGGATAAGGGGAAGAGCTGAGACAACAGAGAACTCTGCTGTATAGCCCGCAGCAGAGGTTATAGCCCGCCAAAGCTCGAACCGCCAGAAAAATGGGCAAAAGGTTCGAGCCCACCCGCGCCGGCGGCAAGGGCAAGGGGCCGGCTATAAATACAGCGGTACCCCGGGAACTTAGGGCATTCGACAAGAAGCGTTTCCAACGCACACACGCACTTGACAAACTCGATCTGGTACCGTCTCAAGCACTTCTCCGCCTCTTCTGCCTGACCTAAGGACCCCTCCCCGGACTTGACTTGAAAACTTGGATTTCATTTCTGCCCCCCCTTTGGACGCTGCCTCTTCCTCTTGTGGGCCATTACCGGGGCATTATTGACGAGCATCTTGGCGGCTACCCAGGACTACCCGGCGCCCCTATTTTACAGTCTATGTGAGTGGCGGGAAACGTCGCTTACATAGTGGTCCTTCGAGCCGGATCCAGTCACCAGCCGCTACGATGCCCAGGTCCTTGCGGTCAGGAAGAGGTGGAGAAGAAGACGGTGCCGATCGCCCCGGCCTGAGCCCCGCTGCTCCGGTCGCGGAGCGGGCAAGAGCAGAGGAAGACGCCCCCGCTCCGGAGAGCGCCTCCGCTTCGGCGGAAGAGCAGTCAGCTTCGGACAACGAGCCCTCCACAGAAGACACCCTCCGCCTGCTACAACGAGAGCTACGGGCGGAAAGGAAGCGCAGCAAGCAGCAGGCACGGGACTTGGCCCGGCAAATGGAGCGGCTGATCAGCATGCTGGAGGCGTCACGAACCTTTCAAGAGCCAGCAGAGCCTGCCCAGTCAGCCGGGGCATCACAGCCGAGGCACCCCGCCGAGGCGGGGGAAGCGCAGCCGAGCCACACCGGCGAGGCCAGGGGAGCGCAGCCGAGGCACACCAGCGATGCCGGGGCGTCACAGCCGAGCCACACCGGTGACGCCAGGGAAACGCAGCCGAGGCACACCAGCGATGCCGGGGCGTCACAGCCGAGCCACACCGGCAAGACCGGGGAAGCACAGCCGAAGCCCGCCGCCGACACCGGGGCCGGCCCAACGCCGCCCGATCTCCCGCCGGTGGCGCCCACAGCTGGCTCGGTGCACTCCCCGGGGCATCCCACAGCCGAAGAAACCGCACGGCAGACGAGGGAATGGGTCAACCATGGACCGGACCCTTTCGCACAGTTCGCCGCCGTGGTGGCCGACGCCATCCGTAGTTCGCAGTCCGGAGCTACGCCGAGAACCTACGAGGAGGACAACCGGATGGCGGCCCTGATAGCGCGGCAGTCCACGGCTAAGGACTTGCCCACCTTCTCCGGTGACCCAGTGGAGTGGCCCACCTTCTCAGCGCAGTTTAAGCAATCAACGGACACGTGCGGGATGACAGCGGCGGAGAATCTAATCCGCCTCCAGCGCGCGCTGCGCGGGAAGGCACGGGATGCGGTCAACCCACTTCTGATGGATCCCGAGCAGGTCGGAGAGATCATGGAGACCCTCAGGAACCGGTTCGGGGGGGCGCAAGCGATTGCCGCGGTGATGCACGAGAGGGTGAAGAATTTACCGCGGCTCGCCGACGATGCGACCAACGAGGCCCTGGTCGAGTACTCGGGGACGGTTCAGAATGTGGTGACGTCGCTCGGCAACCTGGCCGACAACTACCTAATGAACCCTGCGCTGCTGAGCGAGATGTCCTCGAAGATGCCCTTCGCCCTACGCATCGCCTGGCTGGAGAAGGTCGCGGACAACCCAGAGCAAGCGGACGTGCACCAGTTTGCGGCCTTTCTGAAGCGGCTCGCGAATGCGGTCCCGCGCTCCGGCCTGGTCGACCCGGCCAAGGCAACCCGCCCGCGCCGCGAGCAGGTGCACGCACAGAGCGCGGGATATGAAAAGAGTGCAGTGAAGGACTGGGAAAAGGGCGACAAAAGTGAAAAGGGCGACAAAAGTGAAAGGGGCAACAAAAGTGAGAAAAGTGAGAAGAGTGTGAAGTGTGCAAAGTGTAATGGCGCCCACACATTGAGCGAGTGCCCGCAGTTCGCCGCGATGGATGTTCCCGCTCGGTGGGAACTCGCGAAAGTAGTGCGCGTGTGTAACAAGTGTTTAGAAAAGGGCCACTATACCCGTTATTGCAAATCTAAAGTGAGCTGTGGAGTGGGCACGTGCCGTTTCGCCCACCACAGACTATTGCACGACGGGTCGCGGTACCCCGCAAGCAGTGACACCGTGAATGCGACGGTGGCCCACGGGCCAAGTGAAGTGTTCCTGAAAGTGGTGCCAGTGAAAGTTTGTGGCCCGAAAGGTCAAGTGTTGACACACGCTGACGGGTCAACAGTAACCCTTATCGACGCAGCAATAGCAGAGCAAGTGGGAGCAAGCGGGCCTCCCTGTGGACTGCGCATACACGGGGCCTACGGGACCTGCTGGTCAGACAGCGATTCTCGGCGAGCGAAAGTATCAGTGCGAGGCGACAGTGGGGAGTACGCCATCTCCGCCAACACGGTGCGGGATCTGAACTTGCCGGACCAAGCAGTAGTGGGCCACCGGCCAGTGCAACCGCGTATGCTGATAGGACAAGACAACGTGCATCTACTGGTAGCACGTGAACAGCAAATGGAAAGCGGCGGCCGCATGTCGACACGGACGGCCCTCGGTTGGATCATGCATGGAGGACGTCGGGACATCGACGGCGGCATCGCACTCAACATGTCGGCCAAGGCAGCGGACCCGGACCACAGGGTGGACAGGCTGGTCAAGCAGCATTTCGCCGTGGATTCGCTGGGCGTGACCGCCGCGATCCGGGTCTCCACGGACATCCAACGAGCAGAGGCACTAATGAAGAGCACCACCCGCCTAGCAGGGACAAACCGGTGGGAGACCGGCCTACTATGGAGGGAGGACGACGCCTGGCTGCCCGACAACCGGCAGTGCGCAATAAACCGGCTCGCCTCGCTTGAAAGGAAATTGGGCAGGGAGCCCCAATTGGCGGCGGCGTACACAGGCAAGATAGAGCACCTCATAGAGCGGGGATATGCGGTAAAGTTGTCCGAGGAGGAAGCAAGCACTCCATGCAGAAGGAAATGGTACCTGCCGCATTTTGCCGTATCAAACACGAATAACCCCGGGAAATTGCGGGTAGTATTTGACGCCGCTAGCCGCTGCCGAGGTACGAGCCTGAACGACCGGTTGCTAACCGGGCCCGACCTCCTGTCCTCACTGCTGGGGAACTTGCTGCGGTTCCGCGAGGGGAAGGTCGCCCTAGCAGCCGATATAGAGGAAATGTTTCTAAGGATCCGCATAAAAAAGGAAGACCAGATGTCCCAGCTCTTCCTATGGCGCGCTAGGCCACAGGAACCACCTAGCACCTACAAATTGACGGCAATGATGTTCGGCGCAACGTGTTCCCCGAGTAGTGCGCAGTTCGTGCGTAACCGAGTGGCCGAGCAAGGCGCCACTGAGTTCCCCGATGCCGCCGCTGCAGTGCGGTCTAAATTCTATATGGACGATTATTTGGACGCCGCCGACACTGTGAGGGAAGCCGGGACGCTGGTTCGAGAGGTCGGTGCCTTGTTGGCTCAAGGAGGGTTCTACCTCGCTAGCTGGGCATCCAACGCGCCCACCGCCATCCAGAGTGTTCCAGCAGAAAAAAGGGCAAAGTCAGCCGTCACAATAAGCAGCGGCGCCGATGCTGAAACGGAAAAGGTGCTGGGATTAGCGTGGGACCCTTGCAGCGATGAGTTCATCTACAAATTCAAGGAGACCGAAGCAGCGGAGCTCGTCAGACACCCAACAAAGCGGCAGCTGCTGAGCACCGTTATGAAAATCTTCGATCCTGTGGGGTTTGTAGCCTGCCTCACCGTGCGATCGAAGATCCTCCTACAAGATGTCTGGAGGTCCAGCGTTGGCTGGGACGAGCGCATCCAGGACGCGCATGCGACACGATGGGCCAGCTGGGTAAAGACGCTGCAGGAGAATGACATCCGAGTCCCGAGGCGCTGCCTGCAAAGAAAGAACGGGGCATTCGAGCTGCACCTCTTCTGCGACGCCTCGGAGTCTGCCTGCTGCACCATCGCGTACCTGGTCGAGGGGAACCCGGGGGACAAACGCGCTACCTTCCTGGCAAGTAAATGTAAGGTGGCGCCCCTCAAGCCTTTGTCTATCCCGCGGCTCGAGCTTCAAGCAGCGCTGATGGCCGCCCGCCTCGCGGCCAGCATAAGAAAAGAGACGCAGTGCCACATAAGTCGGACGACCTACTGGACAGATTCCACGACGGTTCTATGCTGGCTACGAACGGACCCAAGGAGCTATTCAACATTTGTCTCCAACCGCCTGGGTGAGATCGACGATCTAACGAGTACCAGCGAATGGAGATGGGTCCCCACAAAGTTCAATCCAGCGGACATCGGGACACGCGACGTGGAGGTACCGGACCTCACACAAACTGGAAGGTGGTTCTCCGGACCACCCTTTATCACTCTCCCAGATACTGAGTGGCCAGTGCAACGCGGTCACGGGATGCAGCCGGACGAAAGTGCCCTGGAGCGGAAGCCCAAGTTTGTGGGCCTTACCACCGTAGAAGAGAAGGCCCTGCCGGCTATCGAGCGCTTCTCATCATGGCTCCGACTAATCCGCTCAACAGGATGGATGCTGCGGTTCATCAGGCGGTGTCGCGACGGACCCTATCGCGCCCTCCATGAAGGCCCCCTGCGCGCGGAAGAGATCCAGGAAGCTGAAGCCCGCTGGGTCCGGCAGTCTCAGAGGGATGCCTTCAACACAGACATGAGGGCGCTGCGCATTGGCACGCCGGCACCCACCGGGAGCCGACTCAATGCCCTGACACCATTTCTCGGGCCTGACGGAATCCTACGAATGGGCTCCCGGCTACGAGCCGCTAAAAGAGTCGTGCAAAGCGTACGGACCCCGATCATACTAGACGGGGATGATCCCTACACACGCCTGCTGATCCTCCACTATCACAAAAAGGGGGATCACGCAAGTACAGAGCGAACCATGTCCGAGCTAAGAAGTAGCTTTTTTATTCTGAGACTACGGACGAACCTCAGGAAAATTGCGCACACCTGCCCCGAATGCCGCATACGAAGAGGGAGGCCCCACCCGCCGCTAATGGGTCAATCACCGGCAGCCCGACTAGCCCACCATGTACGCCCGTTTACCAATTGCGGGCTGGACTACTTCGGGCCGATTGACGTTACCATCGGCCGGCGGCGGGAAAAAAGATACGGGGCCCTGTTCACTTGCCTCTCCACCCGAGCGATACACCTGGAGATCGCCCACTCGCTGTCAGCCGATTCCGCCATTATGGCCCTTAGAAGGATGACCGCGAGGAGAGGACAGCCCGAAGCGATCTACTCGGACAACGGAACGAACTTTCGCGGGGCGGACAGCGAGATGAGGGGGGCGCTAAAAGAGCTCCAAGAGGACCCCCGACTGCAGGATCATCTCTCCACGCAAGGAACAGAGTGGCACTTTCTCCCGCCAATGTCACCGCATATGGGGGGAGCTTGGGAGAGGCTAGTAAGGTCTGTGAAACGAGCCCTGGAGGCGGTCCTAAGAGAACGAGCACCCCGGGAAGAGACCCTCTTGACGGCAATGGCTGAAGCAGAGTATGCCGTGAATAACCGGCCGCTTACCCACCTGTCCGTCGACCCCAGAGATGAGGAACCACTAACGCCTAATCACTTCCTGCTAGGATCTGCAGGTGGGCGGCCGCACCTGTCGCTTTACGGCCCGAAGGACGAAGAGATCTGCCTACGGAAGCAGTGGCGCATCAGTCAACAGATGGCGGACATGTTCTGGCGACGATGGCTGAAGGAGTACCTCCCCACCATGGCAGAGAGGCCAAAGTGGCAACACCGCAGCGCCCCCGTGCAGAAGGATGATCTGGTCCTCATCGTGGATTCCACTCTGCCCCGCAACAGCTGGCCCAGGGGACGAGTCGTCGAGGCGATTCCCGCAGCAGATGGCCAGGTGCGAGCAGTACGCGTGAGAACGAGCACGGGCGAGTACATAAGGCCTGCAGTGAAGATCATCGTCCTCCTACCAGCCACGCCACCTCCGACGCAGCTTCCAGCGGCAGGCAGACCACGTGCACCAGCGGGCCACAGAGGATCCGGCCGCCAGGGACACCGACGTCGCCGCACCCGTCCTAGCTGAGTAGGGCACAGCTGACGCTGCACCGGGGGGAGTGTACCGGACGTGTCGACGAGGGAAAGAAGATTCCCTTCCGGACATCTTCTTCCTTTATTTTTTAAGAAAAATTAAATATATTTGTAGACGAAGACGAGGATGAGTTCCCTCACAGGCCGTCCTCGTCTCTTTAAATAACGTAGGATTAAGGGTTAGAGGCGAATAATATGCTAATAATTATGTTCACAATTAAAATGTACCCCGTTTGAATAAAGACCAGTTCCCTTGGCCCGAGAACGGGCTCCTGTGACTCCTGTCGGTGCTCGTCGCCTTGGCTGTTGGCGCTCGTCGCCTTGGGCGAAATCCCCCCGCGTAGACGGGCGGGCACGGCTTCCTACCCTTCCCCTACCACCTACCCCCCGGGCGGACCGATAGGAACGCTCCGTCCGGGGGAGTAGGTATTCCTTGGCCCGAGAACGGGCTCCTGTGGCTCCTGTCGGTGCTCGTCGCCTTGGGCGAAATCCCCCCGCGCGGGCAGGCGGGCACTGCTTCCTACCCTTCCCCTCACCTACCCACCGGGCGGACCAATAGGAACGCTCCGTCTGGGGGAGTAGGTATTTTTGAATCGGAAATACACAAAAGGCTCCGAATGTTTTGGCAAATTATGAGAGTTCGGTCTAATCTGTCACCGAATAAATGATATGGACAGATAGACCGGACTCTCCTTTATGTTAATGAATATCTCTGATGAATGTATAATTAATAATGATTTAGATATTTAAGTTTCCCTGACAAAATGTGGGTGCAGGGACCCCAATGAAAGTTATTTAACATGCCATAATAAAATTAAATAAATTACTAGGGGAGAGGTCGTGGGGGTCAGACATAAGAGAAGGATAAGGGGAAGAGCTGAGACAACAGAGAACTCTGCTGTATAGCCCGCAGCAGAGGTTATAGCCCGCCAAAGCTCGAACCGCCAGAAAAATGGGCAAAAGGTTCGAGCCCACCCGCGCCGGCGGCAAGGGCAAGGGGCCGGCTATAAATACAGCGGTACCCCGGGAACTTAGGGCATTCGACAAGAAGCGTTTCCAACGCACACACGCACTTGACAAACTCGATCTGGTACCGTCTCAAGCACTTCTCCGCCTCTTCTGCCTGACCTAAGGACCCCTCCCCGGACTTGACTTGAAAACTTGGATTTCATTTCTGCCCCCCCTTTGGACGCTGCCTCTTCCTCTTGTGGGCCATTACCGGGGCATTATTGACGAGCATCTTGGCGGCTACCCAGGACTACCCGGCGCCCCTATTTTACAGTCTATGTGAGTGGCGGGAAACGTCGCTTACATAGTGGTGACTGGTACCGTCTCAAGCACTTCTCCGCCTCTTCTGCCTGACCTAAGGACCCCTCCCCGGACTTGACTTGAAAACTTGGATTTCATTTCTGCCCCCCCTTTGGACGCTGCCTCTTCCTCTTGTGGGCCATTACCGGGGCATTATTGACGAGCATCTTGGCGGCTACCCAGGACTACCCGGCGCCCCTATTTTACAGTCTATGTGAGTGGCGGGAAACGTCGCTTACATAGACTGTAAAATAGGGGTGCTGGGTAGTCCTGGGTAGCCGCCAAGATGCTCGTCAATAATGCCCCGGTAATGGCCCACAAGAGGAAGAGGCAGCGTCCAAAAGGGGGGGCAGAAATGAAATCCAAGTTTTCAAGTCAAGTCCGGGGAGAGGTCCTTAGGTTAGGCAGAAGAGGCGGAGAAGTGCTTGAGACAGTACCAGATCGAGTTTGTCAAGTGCGTGTGTGCGTTGGAAACGCTTCTTGTCGAATGCCCTAAGTTCCCGGGGTACCGCTGTATTTATAGCCGGCCCCTTGCCCTTGCCGCCGGCGCGGGTGGGCTCGAACCTTTTGCCCATTTTTCTGGCGGTTCGAGCTTTGGCGGGCTATAACCTCTGCTGCGGGCTATACAGCAGAGTTCTCTGTTGTCTCAGCTCTTCCCCTTATCCTTCTCTTATGTCTGACCCCCACGACCTCTCCCCTAGTAATTTATTTAATTTTATTATGGCATGTTAAATAACTTTCATTGGGGTCCCTGCACCCACATTTTGTCAGGGAAACTTAAATATCTAAATCATTATTAATTATACATTCATCAGAGATATTCATTAACATAAAGGAGAGTCCGGTCTATCTGTCCATATCATTTATTCGGTGACAGATTAGACCGAACTCTCATAATTTGCCAAAACATTCGGAGCCTTTTGTGTATTTCCGATTCAAAAATACCTACTCCCCCAGACGGAGCGTTCCTATTGGTCCGCCCGGTGGGTAGGTGAGGGGAAGGGTAGGAAGCAGTGCCCGCCTGCCCGCGCGGGGGGATTTCGCCCAAGGCGACGAGCACCGACAGGAGCCACAGGAGCCCGTTCTCGGGCCAAGGAATACCTACTCCCCCGGACGGAGCGTTCCTATCGGTCCGCCCGGGGGGTAGGTGGTAGGGGAAGGGTAGGAAGCCGTGCCCGCCCGTCTACGCGGGGGGATTTCGCCCAAGGCGACGAGCGCCAACAGCCAAGGCGACGAGCACCGACAGGAGTCACAGGAGCCCGTTCTCGGGCCAAGGGAACTGGTCTTTATTCAAACGGGGTACATTTTAATTGTGAACATAATTATTAGCATATTATTCGCCTCTAACCCTTAATCCTACGTTATTTAAAGAGACGAGGACGGCCTGTGAGGGAACTCATCCTCGTCTTCGTCTACAAATATATTTAATTTTTCTTAAAAAATAAAGGAAGAAGATGTCCGGAAGGGAATCTTCTTTCCCTCGTCGACACGTCCGGTACACCCACCATGTGCAAGTGTGAAGTATTGTTTGGCCCGCACCTTATGTAAATCTATCGTAAATGTTGGATTGTTTTACCCGTCGATGTTGTGAAATATCTTTATTGTAATATCGCCCGCCGCACACGTGTTGTGTTAATTATATTATTGATATGTGCTTCCGCCGCAACGTGTTGTGTTAATTATCATGAAAACTGCTCCCGCCACGCGCAACGTGAATATTGTTATCACAGCTGAACCTTTATGAAGCATTTATTGTGTATTGTGAACCTTTAAAAGACTAAACCAGTGGCCTTAAGTGGACTCTAGAACTGCAGTTGGTGAGTTTTGGCATCCTTTTAAACCTTTTACCTTTCCTCTATGTGGGCAGTTATTCAGTGAATTGTTTTATCTTATTTAGCACATGCGCTCATTCCCGCTTTGCGAACGGATTCCAGTTGGAATTGCCACAACCATATAATAAATAATAAATAATACAAGAACAACATGTTAAAGAGACCAAATGGGAAAATAATTCACCGACTCCAGATATTTTCATATCAGAGGGTTCGGCTCGGTGAAACTCCTAATTGGACCTATAAATCCTACTGATCCCTCAATATAAATATTTAAAAAATCTTTTGTAATCCTACGTGTATTTAAAATGACTGATTTTTGCTTTTTTATATATAAATTCTTTGACAAATCTAATATGCCTAAATTTTGAATGAGAGAACTAGGTATAATGCCAGTAGCCGAAATAACAAATGGTAATATTTTTATAGTCTGAGAATGCCAAATTCTTTTAATCTCATTTCCTAAATCTGTATACATATTATCTTATTTTATCAGAAACAGATTTTTGAATATTACAAGAATTTGGAATAGCGACATCAATGATTTAAGATATTTTTTAATTTTGTCATGTAAAACTATTATGACTAATTGTTCTATCTGTTAGTATAGTTTTATCATAATATATTGTAATGAAAATATTAGAATTTGTTATACAAATTCGAACAGGTATGGTGATTTATTATTGTCTACGGGTTGCAGAGTAAGCATATTACGGGCGACAAAGTAGGTAGGAGTTTGCCGTTTTTTGGTATCGCACTTCCTGCGTGAGCCTCGTCTGGGGAAAATGAGACTGGTGGAGCACGTCAGATTGTACCGTGATTTAAAATCTAGAATAATCTTTACGAGCGTTGTGGATCGCTAATTTTACTAACCTAATTTCCATACCGGCATAATAATAATGAACTGAAGTTCTTTTTAAAATTACTTGAGAAGTAAAGTGGATACGCTAATGACGTCGATGTGCCGCGAGTGTGAACTCTACCCACATTACCGGATATGGTGGAAATATACCTACCGAGAGACTGAATCGGATTTATTTCAGATGATCTTTGATTTTAGTCGGCAAGGAACGGTAATCCGTTAAATCAACTTCGGCTACAACTTATATTTCAATAATCAAGATTCCACCGTCGACCACGAGTGGAAATCGGCTTCCCCCTGGGCTGGACTTTTTTTTTTTTTTTTTAAAGCGGAGACGGTTTACCATTAGTTCCCGTGAGTACTTAGGCCATGGACCCATTGTATTTTCTCCCATTTTACCTCAATCCTTTTACAAAACCCAGTCCCTTTAATAAAGTTCACCAGAGTTGTCATTGGATATGTGGTTAAGTCTTCTGGTTCTACAACATGTCTCCCCAGGTATCTGAGCCTAGTTCGCACCAGGGAACTAGGCACCATAAGTGGGGCTGGACTTGCTAGATCCCCTCCAGCCACTGTAGCAACTCATCCTGACTCCCGAAGGAAAGACTGAATGTAGCATCCTGTCAGGCTGGCCGCCTGAGGTGCGGATCTGTCTAGAGGACGTGCTGGACCCCTTGGGCTGCGGAATCGGTCATGGCGGAAAGAAGGTAGCTAGACAGGTTTAGATTAATCATATGGTCCGATTAGGAGGGGGTGAGTTCTATTATAATTTACATTATGTTGTTAAAGTATAAGTACAATAGAGTTGTTTGTATGATCACTAATCTATGTGTTTAATTGCTATAACCTTAATTCTCCCTTAGAAGTTGTATATGGTACATGCCCACCCCTCGTGGGAGTCTAATGCTCCGAAGGAAGGTTCCTCCAAGATACTGGCATTACCTTATTCAATGGTATTGGCGCGTGGGCCCCCCCCACAAAGCTGGTAATCTTGAAGGAATCTTCTACTTCCACCACCTCAGCTCAAATTTAATTTATGATCTCTGGGTCTAACCGTGGAACTGCATTAGACATGATAATGTCTAAATGTAAGTATGAGAGGATGCATTCCATTCAAAAATATATTTTCTTCCTAACCACTTGACATGGTCCACAACGTGAAAGTCTATCTTTCATGAAACGAATGACGCAAGTCATTCTTATATACACAACCCGCTATCCAACAATTCTACCCACTGGGAGAACTACGGGCACAAGTTTCGTTCAAAACCTCCTTGGATATACAATCATATACCATTAGTCAATCTTACAATATTTTAATATGCTATTTAAACATTTAACGCTCCCACTTTATATACTTTTTAACAATATTTTATAAAATCCATTTCCTAAAAATGAATTTAGTTCATATTCATAATATGGTACTATATTACGGCAGTCAATCATGTTATGTTTAATTACCAAACTTTGGTGAATTATTTTAAAAACCTGATTGTGGCTAAAGAAGAACTCGGACGGCGCTAATACAGAACATCCCGATATAATATGTTCTATAGGTTCCGGAAAAGCCAAACCTTTTGTTATGTATAAAACATAGGTTAATTGTCGTTTTAAGTAAGAACTGGAATCTATGAGGCGGCACGATAGCATTGTCTATTGTTTTTCATCCTGGCAACACCAGAGAGGAGCGAAAATGTGATGGTGGCACTTCCCCCGGCGGGCGTAAGGCCCGCCGGAGGTCGTGAGAGTTTTTTGGAGAGAATCGGGCAAGATGGAGTGCATCGGTGCCTAATCAGAGAGATTCGAAGTTCCCGTAAAGTTCGGGCGGTTATTATAGTGCCGTTACAAGTTTATTTGAGTTCCCGTTATGGTTTCGACCCCGCGAGTCGCGCTCCGGAAATAAATGTTGTGTTCACACAATGGCCGAATTGTATTTTTGTCGAGGAATAGGAAATTTCGTTCTGGACAGTAAACGCCCCTGCCTTTAGTCCCAGAAACACCGTGGGCTAGTGTGATTTCCGGCCAATATAATGTTCTACCCGATCTCCGCCAGGAAATCTCCTGGTGTATCAATTCACGATACACGTGCGTGACTCTATCGTTTGCCATCCGCGCCAGCTTACTCCACCGTGGGACGTGGAGTAGCCTTATTTGCTCGCGCCAGAGTATTTGCTCATGCTGCAGAGGACATCGTTTGCCATCCGCGCCAGCTTACTCCACCGTGGGACGTGGAGTAGCCTAATTTGCTCGCGCCAGAGTATTTGCTCATGCTGCAGAGGACACCGTTTGCCATCCGCGCCAGCTTACTCCACCGTGGGACGTGGAGTAGCCTTATTTGCTCGCGCCAGAGTATTTGCTCATGCTGCAGAGGACATCGTTTGCCATCCGCGCCAGCTTACTCCACCGTGGGACGTGGAGTAGCCTAATTTGCTCGCGCCAGAGTATTTGCTCATGCTGCAGAGGACATCGTTTGCCATCCGCGCCAGCTTACTCCACCGTGGGACGTGGAGTAGCCTTATTTGCTCGCGCCAGAGTATTTGCTCATGCTGCAGAGGACATCGTTTGCCATCCGCGCCAGCTTACTCCACCGTGGGACGTGGAGTAGCCTTATTTGCTCGCGCCGGAGTATTTGCTCATGCTGCAGAGGCCAGAGGATTCCTGCCGCCAATATAGTCAGCTCGCATCACCGTGGGACGTGGGCAGTTGCACCAACCTTAGTCACCGGGAGGATCCCTCATCGTCTAAACGACCGCGTTAATAGTCAGATTACTTTAGCTTTAGTTATCGGTTATGGTCTGTGGGGGGTAAGTTCTTTCCTATCTGTATTATTATTTGCAATATTTGAAATAAACCTATACGGTTAGTCCAATTATAATTAACCTTATTTTATTTACAAAACCTGGTAATTCCTGCCTATGCCTGACATCTTAGAACTTAATTCCCCGCTCTGGGAGGGGGAATCTCTGCTCTACCGCTGTGCTGGTCGATTTGGCGGGTCTGATGCTGAGGATTCCTCGGGATCAGATCCTGGCGCGTCCGGTACTAACCGGCAAAGCCATTTCGTCCACTCACCTTAATTAAATCCCTTTAATAAATAAGCCAACTTGTGGCAATTCCATGGACCCTAACATGGCGCCTACAACTGTGTTCTGGGCTCGTATAATTCCTATTTGTCTAGGTTTTGGGTTGGAGTTACTATAGTTTTGTTTTGTAATCGATCAATAATTGTTTTTGTTATTTCGAAGCATCTCACATAAAACATAACCTTTAAATGTCATTCCGGTATACACGTAAATATTGCGAGGTTATCAATCTGTCAACAATACAGCCAACTTGATGATAATTCTGTACACATTATTATTATATATTTGTTTGTGGGTTAAGTTATTCGGACTTACGGGCAACACGAATACTAAGTGTCAATTTGACAGACGGCTATGTCAATCGTAAACAAACATTGCATTTTGACAACAACTGTCATAATGTAATTACACCTTTAAGTTTTTAAGATTGTCGTGTACAATGAATACTATTAAGCGCTTATAAATACGATTAATTATATAATTGCTCTGCGGGTAAGCAATATATTCGTAGCTATCGTTACTAGCTAATTTATTGACATTGTACATTTAATTATTGGAATTTTACAATTATACTTTTCAAAATGTCGACTACAATAGACAACATCAATAGTAGATCGAAAGATGAACTTTCTGCGGAACTTTTATCCAGGAATATAACACCAGACGGTACTTTAGAAGAAATGCGGATTCAAGCCAGAAGGCATAACAAAAATATTAAAATATCTGAAGCTATCGAGCATCATGAGATAAGTGTTAACCCAGATAATGACAGCGAATTTGGCTCAAACTACATTAAATATACAAAAGTTATTTATAATGAATCAAACTCTTCTTCATCTTCATCCACAAGTACTATTAATAATTGGAATATTAAATTTGATGGTAATAGTTGCGTAAGAGACTTTATACTGGAAATAGAAGAGAAATGTAGAATTAGGAACGTTCGTCATGACGATTTAGTGAGATGTTTTCCTGATATTTTAGATGGATTGGCATTATTATGGTTCAGATCAATTTATACACCTGATTTGACTTGGAATGAATTATCTATATTACTTATAAAACAATTCGAAACAAATAATAGACAGATTGAATTAAAATCACAACTTTTCTCTATGAAACAACCAGCTGGTATGTCAGCCTTTGAATTTACGTTAAGAATGCAGAAGCACAATAATATGCTTGATTCTAAATTACCACTCTCTGAACTTTTACAATTATGCATGAGGGCATTACTACCCATTTATATCAACCTTCTGGCATCTAGAGATTTCAACTCATTTTCAGAACTTACCGAAGCTACAAATAAACTGGAGTCTTATTCAACGTCTAATTTGTTAGAAAATAATTCTTCTTCTTTTTCTAATGATAATCCACTTAAGGATAATAAAAAAAATTATTATTTCACTAATTCACGGGGCAGTAATAATAATAATTTCAATTCTAATCGTAACTCGTATCGTGGTACCTACAATAATCGTTCTACGGATTATAATTATAAACAAAATAATAATAATAATTATAATAATAATAATTATAATAATAATAATTATAATAATAATAATAAACAATATAGTGGCAATTCTGCTAATATCAATAATACTCGTTTTTTCTATAATAATCAATCTAAAAAGAATACTTCTAATGATTGTAGAGAAAAGGAGATGTGTCATCCTGAACCAAATTCTACCAAGAACAATATTTATTGTTCTTTTTGTAAATTAAAAGGTCATTTACTATCGGATTGTAGGAAGAGAAGACAAAACAATTCCAATCCGAAAGTTGCTTCTGTTAAACATGGGGATTCAAAAAACTAGATGTGAGTCGCTCTGCTCACGCGCCTTCCTTTGCGCAGAGGAAGTGCGAGTGGCAGAGTTGGCTCCGTCAAGTTAATCAGTTCTTTCGGACTCGAGTTCTGAGGTGGAGGTACCGCCGCCGAAGGATCCCGATTTTAACAGGCGATTTTCATGTTAAGGATATACTTAAATCAGATAGCATACCAGCTTAGTCGGCTATCATAAAGCATCTTCACAGGCGCTATCTTTAATTTAAACCTCTTCAATACAGCTCATTTCAGTTCAGCCTGATCATCCGGATTGCTTTGACCAGTATTGGACATAAAATACATAAGTAAATAATTAATTTTTAAGTGGTCTTTTGTAGAAAATTAAAATCTTACTCCAGTTGATTACTCGAGTATAATTTCACATTAAAATAATAATTAAGATTTGTTAGGTTATTTATGTACAATTATGAGATGCCTCGAAGTACAAATACATATATGTATATATATATATATAATAAGTTCACTATGGTTTATATTTATCTTTAAGTTTATTTCCTTGTCAACTCAGAATGCATGACGATATGAACCCGCTTATCCTTTTGTATTCTGAGTCCATACAGTTTAAAATACTCTGTATTTGTCCTACTAAGTTTTTGTCAACTTGGAATATACGATAATATGAACCCGCATATCCTCGTAAAATGGTTGAATAATAAATAAATTGGCATCATTCATGCGATGATTGTATGACTATCCTTAACACCATTCAGTTACAATGGTTGGTTATATCCTGTATTTCATATACAAATGTTCTAATAAACCTATATTTTGTTTTCTATTATATAACTGTCAGAAAAACTTATCCCACGAGACCAGTTAGAGAGTTAGATAGGTAGGCTCTTCTAAAGAGGAATTCTTTTATCCAGAATGGATTTAAAATCAGTGTTGAAGTGCAGATGGTACACCATCTAAGTGTATAGCCTACTTTGGCTTACTTAAAAGTGTTCTGAACAGTGATGCTTTACGCATATTTAATGTGTTGATGTTTATTGATGTCATATCTTGGTGATAATATCTATTCTAATATTAAGTTCTATTCTGTTATAGATGCTACGTCTACGGTAGTCCCAGACGAGAGTCAGAATACATCACCCAGCGTCTTATATGCTGTGGGTGATTACGGGCCCCGTTCACGTATCTTCTTATTGTCTACAAATTGTCTACAATTAAGGTCTTTAACTCTAAGTACTGATTTAATTATATCTAATTGTCTAACTTCGAATGGATGCGTCGCAGACTCTACCATCATGTCTTCAGCATGATGGGCGCGACTGATTTTGTCACGCACCCATTTGCAAGCATACTGTTGCTAGTAGTTTTGTTTTTTCTGATGTACAACTCATTTTTATGATATTATGTTTATGTATGTTTTTAGGAACCCATCAGACCAAGTTAGGGTATCTCTTAGCTCAGGCTTTTCTTTTGTTCTCCTTGTGTTTGAGGGCAAACACCTTGGGAGCGAGCGGGGTAATGTTATGTATAAAACATAGGTTAATTGTCGTTTTAAGTAAGAACTGGAATCTATGAGGCGGCACGATAGCATTGTCTATTGTTTTTCATCCTGGCAACACCAGAGAGGAGCGAAAATGTGATGGTGGCACTTCCCCCGGCGGGCGTAAGGCCCGCCGGAGGTCGTGAGAGTTTTTTGGAGAGAATCGGGCAAGATGGAGTGCATCGGTGCCTAATCAGAGAGATTCGAAGTTCCCGTAAAGTTCGGGCGGTTATTATAGTGCCGTTACAAGTTTATTTGAGTTCCCGTTATGGTTTCGACCCCGCGAGTCGCGCTCCGGAAATAAATGTTGTGTTCACACAATGGCCGAATTGTATTTTTGTCGAGGAATAGGAAATTTCGTTCTGGACAGTAAACGCCCCTGCCTTTAGTCCCAGAAACACCGTGGGCTAGTGTGATTTCCGGCCAATATAATGTTCTACCCGATCTCCGCCAGGAAATCTCCTGGTGTATCAATTCACGATACACGTGCGTGACTCTATCGTTTGCCATCCGCGCCAGCTTACTCCACCGTGGGACGTGGAGTAGCCTTATTTGCTCGCGCCAGAGTATTTGCTCATGCTGCAGAGGACATCGTTTGCCATCCGCGCCAGCTTACTCCACCGTGGGACGTGGAGTAGCCTAATTTGCTCGCGCCAGAGTATTTGCTCATGCTGCAGAGGACACCGTTTGCCATCCGCGCCAGCTTACTCCACCGTGGGACGTGGAGTAGCCTTATTTGCTCGCGCCAGAGTATTTGCTCATGCTGCAGAGGACATCGTTTGCCATCCGCGCCAGCTTACTCCACCGTGGGACGTGGAGTAGCCTAATTTGCTCGCGCCAGAGTATTTGCTCATGCTGCAGAGGACATCGTTTGCCATCCGCGCCAGCTTACTCCACCGTGGGACGTGGAGTAGCCTTATTTGCTCGCGCCAGAGTATTTGCTCATGCTGCAGAGGACATCGTTTGCCATCCGCGCCAGCTTACTCCACCGTGGGACGTGGAGTAGCCTTATTTGCTCGCGCCGGAGTATTTGCTCATGCTGCAGAGGCCAGAGGATTCCTGCCGCCAATATAGTCAGCTCGCATCACCGTGGGACGTGGGCAGTTGCACCAACCTTAGTCACCGGGAGGATCCCTCATCGTCTAAACGACCGCGTTAATAGTCAGATTACTTTAGCTTTAGTTATCGGTTATGGTCTGTGGGGGGTAAGTTCTTTCCTATCTGTATTATTATTTGCAATATTTGAAATAAACCTATACGGTTAGTCCAATTATAATTAACCTTATTTTATTTACAAAACCTGGTAATTCCTGCCTATGCCTGACATCTTAGAACTTAATTCCCCGCTCTGGGAGGGGGAATCTCTGCTCTACCGCTGTGCTGGTCGATTTGGCGGGTCTGATGCTGAGGATTCCTCGGGATCAGATCCTGGCGCGTCCGGTACTAACCGGCAAAGCCATTTCGTCCACTCACCTTAATTAAATCCCTTTAATAAATAAGCCAACTTGTGGCAATTCCCATGACCCTAACACTTTTCTACATAAATCATCAATTTGATTTATACCTTTGATTATATGCTTCCTATAATTTTTAGTATTAATGACTCTATCTTGAATGGCAAGCATAAATCCTTCTATTTCTGCGCTCAACTCTCCAATACTCAATCATTTGTTTGACGAAAGTTTGTCAACATACATTTGGTTGAGATAATTGAAGTGTTTTGCGTGAATAATTTTATTTTACCAAAGTCTAATAATTCCTGGTTAGTATTTATAAGAATTTTGGCATTCTCGTCATATAAATTTAAAGGTGTAATGTTTCTATCTGCCTTGCAAATTATTTTGTGCATTTCTGAGCTATTAGCTTAATAAGTAATAAGTAGTTTAATCATTTTTATTACAATCAACATTTTTCTTACAGAATTCAACTTATGCCACTTAATTGTCAATTTTGTATAAAACTAAATACATTCACAAAAAATTAACATCTTCTAAGGTTTTAATCATAACAAATACAAATTTAATTTTTTTTTCTTCTACAACTAATCTTAATACTTGTGAAAAATAGTAACACCGAGCGCAAGGTGGGTAAAACTCACCCGCCGACGACTTTGACGTCGACTAACAGACTTGACCGGTGGATGATAAAATTCTCGTTTCTTGTCGCTTCCTTACCTACCCCCACACAGCTACTCAGGCATGCAGAGCATTATAATAATTCGCTATTAAAATATTAAACGATTTATCTTGGTCTGGGTCTACCACTCCCAACCTTACGCTCGTCGGGTTAAATTTTACTTGGTAGCGAGGCAAAAACCTGTGATATCGATAATTTATTAGGGAAAATACATATCACACAAAATCCAGTAAATGTATGAAAGAAAAGCAACCAGCAGAACTCTCACCACTAGGAGACGCTAGTGTAGCATACAGCCGTCAGAATGTATTATGAAGATGTCAGAAGTTGGGGGTATTTTGACTATTCTACAGTATTTGCTTACATTGAATAACCAAGGCTGGTAGAACTTGGCCGCCATTGGCTATTGCAATTTTTTGCCTCCTTACTCTTGAAAATATTTTACATAGAAGAACAAATATTCAAGATAAAATAATTACCAGAAACATTTGGTATGTGAGCGGTGGTATCCCTCCATTTGCCTCGATGACAGAGGCGGGGTTCCACAAGGTGTGCGAGACATGCTCCGTGCAATGGATACCAATGTCTCTGCAGAGGGCCTTCACTGAGTTATCTCTGGGCAGCCATACTGGCTCGCAGTCCTGCTCAAAAGCCAGCTGGCTAATACCTCAAGTAATTAAAAAAATTAAACCATTTTATTATTACCCAAAAAAAATTGTTGTAAAAGTGCCAGTCTGTTACAATATGAATCGGTGACCGGACAACTCAACAATGTGCAACTTTATAACCCCTTTGAAAAGTCATTAACACTCGACAGGCCAAGATGCCAAACATAACGTCTGTAACCATGTGTGGGTCGGCCACCGACCCCATGCATTCTTCTGTCTTATAGGCATTTAAACCGTAGAAATCCCAAATATTTATTCACATTATCTTTACAGACTACATACAGGCTAGTTTCAAATAATTTATAATCATTATTTTAAAGCATTTTAGAAATACCTACTCGTTGTAGGTACAAGATTGGCGTGCGTCCAGCTCCAGCATGGCATAATACTAACCGAGTGGAGTTCGCGCTCCGCATCCCAGCGGACACCCCTCCTCCCACCCCGCCCCACTACACTTGCCGCGCCATACCGGTCAGTGCTTGATACGATATACTGCATACACCTACTTACTCATATATTATACATTGTTATGAAAATATTTGTTTTTGTTTCCACTACGCAAGTAATTTTCATTTGCTCTGGAAATTTTACCGATATTTGACAAAATATTTTTTTCTGCAATCAACGATTTTTTCACTTTTTTTTTTGAATGGCAAATTATGTAATAATCCTTTGCACTGGAATATATAAAATACTAAAAACATATTTCATGTACAACATATTTCATGTACTTCATGGCTGCGGAAGAGTTAAAAATGATAAGTAAACAAATCTAACTTGGCTTTTAGATTTGGTTATGGGCTAATTAAATATTTTTTTTCATCACTCTTAATGACTTTCCAAAGGATTGTTCAAATGCCACTTTGTTGAGTTGTCATAGAACTTTAGGAATCTATTATTTATTTGAAGGTCCATAGAAATTTATTTTTATGTAGTAATGGTTACTACCCACTGTGTAAAAACATTTTCAACTTAAAACAAACAAAAAAATGTCGGGGAAAATATACAGTTGTACAAAATAATATTGACATAATAAATTTCTACAATATGGCATTAATTATTACATATTATTATTTATAGCAAAGTTTCTACACTCTTTTTATCTTATTTATGATTTATTCAAAGCCCTACAGCTCGTATCATAAATGAAGTTGGTTGAAAAGATTTATTTTGATGCTTACCAAATTCCTCCCAAAGCTTTCTGATCAGAATATCAGGTTTCCCACGGAACAAGAGTAGCCTCCCTCCGACCTGCTTCAATTGGCTATCCAGGTCGTTCAGTGACTCAAGGAGAAAGCGCATGCGGTTGTATCCCACCAAATTTGTTCCTGGAAAACATACTAATCTTATTAAAATGTATTTAAGCTAGTTCTTACAAACTTATGAACTATCTACGCAATATGTATTTTAATTAGAATTCTAATCCCACTTAAATTATGTTTATTATGGTAAATTATGTTCCGTTAAATATCAAAAAATATCGAACTAAGCTGGGGTATGACTCAGCTTTATCGAGAATGTGCCGTAATTTCAATGAGGCTTATAAAAAACATTCGATTAATTTGACAATGTCAACATTGGCCAACTTCAAATTATTTCTTAACAAGCTTTAAAGCTCCCTATTACGTTGTTCTATAAACTTATGAACCTATAAACTCATTGTTCTAAAAACTTGTTCCTTGTAAAACTTGTTAATTATTATTTTGTAATGTATAGTATGTGTTTGTGTGAATGAATATAATGTGTATGTAAGTATTATATTATCAATGTTGTGTTTGTCTTTAATTAGTGATAGCATCAACCATGTTCAGTGTAATTGTATCTGTGAAAGCTTTGATGTAAATCACTGTTGACAAACATAATTTAAAAAAATAAAAAATAAAAAATAAAAATTCATTTTCAAATTATTTTCCTCTCCCGTTATTTAATTGCCCGCAAATATTACTTATGATATGATTTCCATATACATCTATCTTCTAACCTCTGGATCGTTTTTGGTCACATTTTGGCCAATTTGCGAAAATCTGCGAGTGACCGCTGGCCAAAATGTGGCCAATTTGAAGAGATATTTTAAAACATTTATTGGAATTATTTCAAAAGTTCCCGCGCGTTGGAATATTCGATTAATCACAAAGTCAACTTAAGTATTTTCACACTTTAACAAGAGATATCTCACGTCTCTTCTGAATTACTATTGTTTTTGATATTCCACACAGAAATTACTGAAATATTTTTTCTCACAAATCATTGACCATGTGTGGGTGTGGTTTGGTTTATTTATGTGACACGACTGAATTAAAACTTCACTAACTTCTACAGGTACTTCTTCCGCAGATTTTCAAGCGCTGGGGGGGGGGGGGGGGGGTAGATATCCCATTTTTATGCCGATTTTTATAATCCCATGTGCCGAGTACTCTTCCAATAAAATCATGCTTATCAATAGAAATTATATGTAACTGTTCTCATAAATCGAGAATGGTACCTGTAATAGAATTTCGCATCTTCATCACGCATACGTATGGAATGCAACTCAAATGCAAAGCTTCACTCGGTACACAATGAATCGGCAACTTATTGTTATATTGATAGCACAAAACTGGTTTAAATAAACTAAATATGCAGTGTATCAAAACTACACGCAAAACATAATTTTTTATTTTTTTATTCTAGCGGCACTTACATTCTGAACACAAAACCGGTTTTAATTAAATCTGTATGCGGTGAATTAAAACTATACTCAGAACATGAAAAGGGTTTTTCTTTGATTCTGCCGGCACTTACATTCTGAACACAAAACTGGATTTAATTAAATCGGTATGTGTTGAATTAAAACTACACTCAGAATGTAGCAGTTATTACCTGTTACTTTCGCAAGGTGTAATTTTACCTGCTTGCAACACTGAATACTTTCAGCCACACCGGGAGGTGGCAGGAAGAAGAATTTGACATTGTCAGTCAGTCTAGGGGTGAGCTACGGATTGGACCTCTCAACAATCCAGAATTTCAAACATGGGCCGACGTCTTACAATGCGATCATGGTGAGCGACAAACTACGAAACGTAATCTCCATTTTAAATTACCATGGTTTACTCATAAATTTGACTTCATTTCCTTTCTCACTGGGATATTAAATTACAATGAGATGGAGTCCACACTTCTTTTATTATTTTACATTACCAAATAGATCTTTCTAGAATTTAACATCGTAACATTATGATAATTTCCATTTAACAATTAAACTCAAAACTAAGGTTATCTTCGAGCCTTGGGCGACCTTGAGATTATTGTTTAAGATCACATTAATGTATTTTAGAGTCTCATGCTCAATGCTAATTGCTAATTTCCCATTTAAAATAATGTCCTTGTAACATTTAAATAAATTGATATCCCTCACTTATCGTTACAAGAACATCGGGGGTGGAGGAAAATTTCGCCGCCCCCTTATTTGGGTACTTCAAACGGCGAGGGGGAGGGGGGGGGGAGGGGGTTGTATATGTAAATCAAAAAAAAAAATTATTACGACTTATTAATTAAATCGGTATGTGTTGAATTAAAACTACACTCAGAATGTAGCAGTTATTACCTGTTACTTTCGCAAGGTGTAATTTTACCTGCTTGCAACACTGAATACTTTCAGCCACACCGGGAGGTGGCAGGAAGAAGAATTTGACATTGTCAGTCAGTCTAGGGGTGAGCTACGGATTGGACCTCTCAACAATCCAGAATTTCAAACATGGGCCGACGTCTTACAATGCGATCATGGTGAGCGACAAACTACGAAACGTAATCTCCATTTTAAATTACCATGGTTTAAAATTTCGCCGCCCCCTTATTTGGGTACTTCAAACGGCGAGGGGGAGGGGGGGGGGGAGGGGGTTGTATATGTAAATCAAAAAAAAAAATTATTACGACTTATTTATATACAAGCCGGAATTTTTTTAATAATCACATTTGACGAGTATTTTTTCAACGAAAATCATGTTTACAAATTCTACTCCAAAGTTGATTGATTGATTCTGCGTTAGTCCCCAAATAATAGTTACACACGCAACAATCAATTTCTCATAATTTTACAGCATTATGTAACTCAAATGTAACTCGATGCACGATGAATCTGCAACTCGTTATTTAATTTATCGTTGTATTCTGAACACCAGTTTGTATGCGGTGAATTAAAACTACACTCAGAACATGAAAATGGTTTTTCTTTGACTCTGGCATTAAATGAATAGTCTGCAACTAGAATTTTATAACTGCACATCGAATAACAGAATGTTTTCCTTCGAAATGTATCATCAGATGAATACAACTGGAATTTTATATTCTGTACTGGTTTAAATTAAATCTGTACCTGGCGATTTAAAACTACACCCAGAACATGAAAATGGTTTTTCTTTGATTCTGGCAGCACATACATAGTCTGCAAATAGAATATCATAACTGAACTTCAAATAAGATAATATTTTCCTTTGAAATGTGTCAACAGATGAATCCACAACTGGAAATTTACATTCTCAACACAAAATTGGTTTGAATTAATGCGGCGAAAGTACACTCAGAATATGAAAATGGCTTTTCTTTGATTCTGGCACCACATACAGAGTCTGCAACTAGAATTTTATAACTGAACTTCGAATAAGATAATGTTTTCCTTTGAATTGTGTCAGCAGATGAATCCTGAAATGGAATTTTACATTCTGAAAACTGGTTTAACCCTTCAAATAATAAGAAAAAAATATCTATAAACTTTTGCCTGTCAATCCTTTTGCAAAAAACAAAATTGTTCTAAAATCTAGGTAAAGTCATTTTTCCGACGTGCTTATTGGAACATTATTTTTTCTAAATATTAAAATTTTGATGTTGGAAATGTGAATTGGCTCAAAAATACACGCAAGCGAATATTCAAATTAAAGTACCTAAAATAGAATAAACTTTAAATTTTAAATACAGAATCCTTTTCTTAAAAAAAATGTAATACAACGGTATCTTAACTTTTTATGACAATCACAAATTTATTTTAAAATTAAATGTGTGGGACATAATTTCACAATTTTATTTTAAAATTAAATGTGTGGGACAATTTGAGTCTCCTGTGATTAGAAGGGTTAAATTAAATCTGTATTTGGCGAATTAAAATTACACTCAGAATAAGAAAATAGTTTCGCTTTGATTCTGGCAGCACATACATAGTCTGCAACTAAAATTTTATAACTGCACTTCGAATAAAATAATGGTCTCTTTCAAAATGTATCAGCAGATGAATACACAACTGAAATTCATTCGTTAATACATTCTGAAAACAATTCTGGTTTTAAAATAGTGAATCTGTTTGCGAGTTATCAGCTTTAATTAGTATTACTCTCTTAATATGCGTACGGTTTTCCTACAAATTGCGAAATTTGCAGCTTAAAAAAATATAATTATTGATATTTTTAATAAATAATAAAAAAAGAGTTGGATTCGCAAACGAAAGTATCATAGAACATTTTCATATAATGATTTGAAATGGTTTAAATTTTTCCAAGATAATATTATTATTTATTGTGAAAATTTGCCGCCCCCCTTAAAAGTGCCGCCCGGGGCGGGCTGCTTCCCCCCGCCCCCTCCCCACGCTTCGCCACTACCCTCTTATCCTTACCCTCCTTATTCTTATCCTTATCACTCCCCAAGTCAAGTTTGCATCGATCACCGTTAGCATCGATTGGGAGATGCATTGGATGCGAGCCAGTGGATGTATACCGCCCCGAAATGGGTAATGTGTGAGGATAAACAAAGTAGAGCAGGGCAATGAAAAGGGAAAGAGAAAGGTTTCTAAGTATCTGGCTAGTTACTAACTCAGGTCTCGTTACTAAACATAACTAAGACCATTTCCAAGGAATGTTTTGATTCTGAATGAGCGATACTGAGAGTATTTTCCATTCTGAAATGAGGTGCAAATACGTATCAACGGTCCCGAAGACCAATGTCCGATCTGTTAAAAATTGAAAATCTTTTGGTTGGCTTATTTGAATTTCCTTTTGATGATTTAAAAGTGTGTATTCGGAATTTTGAATGAAATTAAATGCAAAATATCAAAACAACACTATATTTCTTGATCTTAAAAACAATAAAAATGTAGAAACGAAGCTTTAAATAGCTCTACTACAAAACTACAAAATCTTAAGCTGGGTACAGATTGCTGTAACGTAACATGCAATGTAACCAGAGATGTGCAAAATGGGTACCCAAAACCATTTGAAATGCAAAATGGAAATAGGTCAAAACTTTTCCATTTGAAAATGCAAAATGCAAAATGGTTTTTAGAAAAGCATTTCAAATGCAAAATGCAAAATACCTATTTTCAAAATGCATTGAAAATGCAAAATGCAAAACGGTTTTTAGAAAAGCATTTCAAATGCAAAATGCAAAATACCTATTTTCAAAATGCATTGAAAATGCAAAATGGTTTCTCGGGTCAAACAAGAGTAAAAACTAACAGCCTTCTACCTTCTATTAAAACAATTATTGAATTTTATAACAACTTTATTATTTAATAATGGCCATCAACTTGCGGAATAAAAAAATCATAGATACTGATACGTACTGTGTAAAAAAATCTTGAATTTGAGTGGAATATAATAGTATCTATTATTAACTGAATAATGTCATTTTTAAGGAATTTTTCTTAGGGCCATCATCATTTGTGTAGTAACTCTCAAGTGAGGGGACATTCACCTGTGAACAATAAAGAAATACAGGACAGTGAGACAATATAATATGAGGTTTTCTAGTGCGCACCCATTATTTGACTATAGATTGTCACAGAAAACTTCATTAAAGTAGGCGCACTAGAAAACCACATATATTGTCTATATTATAAAAATATATATAAAAAGTTTGTAGTAGCAACCATGCTTCCTTTTAAAACCTTGGAACAAGTTAAGCAAGTGGCGGAAACATTTCCATTCTCAATGCTGCCAATGCTGGTAACATCTTTGAAGCAAATACTTAATATTTGTGGTAATGTATTGACATCCCTCACATCCCTGAAAGAAAAAATATGCAGTATTTGGTTAAAATGCAGTTCGTATATATATTTATATAATGAGATAAGACCAGCAATGCCATAGAAATTTTCGATCGAAACTGTCCTCATATTGGTCTTCACTTGTATCATCGGCCGGCGATTGTATTTAAATTCTAATACTGAATAAACTAACATAGCATTCTACAATATTCTAGCATATTGATTTTCTTTGAAGTGTGCATACCTAGACAGTTCAATATAATAATATTAATTACAGTACTTACATGATTAACGTAAAACCAAAAACACCACGACCACGCAATAAATGAATACGTGAAAAAGAAACAAGTCGAAACAAGCTACAGTTTAATTAAAAGTTTGACAGATTACGAAATCGCAAAAAATTTACGCGGGACTAATGTTGCCAGCGTAAAAAAATACATAGTAACTTCTATCAAAAATTTAATATTACAGCGTCTGCTTGGCAGGGCTCCTACCAGGGAGCAACTTGACAGATGTAAATATTTCACATATCGAGGTTAAGGACCAATGGACCGACAGAGCGAATATAGTAGGAAGAATGTCCACACTTATGAAATGTTCCTTTCATGTTACATTGCATGTTACGTTACAGCAATTTGTACCCTGTTAACATCCGACATTGTTCTTCAGGACCGTTGATATATAGAAAACATTATTTTAACCACGTATAATCCACTAATTTATTGGTGCAAAGCGTTGGGTTAAATTTTCTGCATTCAAGCACTCCATCATGATCATTGCGTAAGTAACAAATTAAGATTTTTATTCACTCGAGTGATAACATATTTAAAAAAAAAGGATTGAGCGGTAGAGATTCTCGGTTTTAGATTCGGCTCGGCAGCGATTATTCCAAAAATCATACCTGTGAATATTAATACTGAAACATAAACTACTTTCTGCAGTTTAAAGCCCGTGAATCCAGCTTTATCCTGTGTTTTAGTTTTTTTTTATAAAAATCACCTACCCTACAGCAACCCAAGTTTGGGAAGACATCGCTCGGGTGGTTATGAAGAAGTGATAATAATATTGTTAGGTACTTTCATTACGTATGTTTCCTTTTATTGTATAACTGTTGTTATTGTATTACCTGCAGTTTCTCCATCGAAAATAAAGATAGGATAGAAAGGTTTGGTTCTGTCTTGTAGAGCATAAAGCAAGGCCGGGTTATCGTGGAGGCGAAGTCCATGTCGGAACCACAGAACGCTGCCACCGGCCATGACTGGTGGAGATTTTTAAGACTTCTGAACCTAGAAACATAAAATAAAACATAAAAATTTAAAAAACAAGGTGATTAGGTAAACAACTGTGATTAATGTGGGACATAAGAAAAATAATTCAAAGAAATATTGTAAATGGGATTCATGGTTTTGATTCAATATTTTAAAGTACCTACAGAGTTCAAAATTGTCCCCTTTATAATGCTACAAAACAGTACAATTTTTATCTGTTTAAATCTGTGTTTTAACATGCTCTGCTTTAGCTCCACTCCAAATTAATAATTGTACGATACAGAAATTTTTATTTACTTAAAACGTAATTTTTCATAATCTCCCAAAAACATTTATACATCAATATATTACACAGAATAATAATAATAACAATTATGAATTTTCTTCCTCGATGGCATAAATATACTAATCCCCTCGATGGATAGGCAGAAGTTGTGTTGCCATTGCATCCAGAAACCCTTCCTCTTCTTATATTTCTGCTAGGCTGCTGATTGCGCCCCATCGCTGGCCGCGTACTAACAAATGGGTGTTGAAATATGATATTTTAAACATAATTTTTTTTTTTTGTCTTTTTAAAACTTCGTTCAATTTACGTGGTTTGCCCTCAGCTCGTCGAAATGATACTGAGATATTATGTTAGGGCGGTGGTTCTTAACCTGGGTTCGATCGAACCCCAGGGGTTCGGTGAGCCAGTCTCAGGGGTTCGGTGGAAGGCAAGACGCTAAAAAATTACAAGAGATATATTCACTATCCCATCCCGCCCCATCCTCTTCCATTGCGCCCCCCCCCCCCCCCCCCCCCCCCCGTTGTGGTGATCACGACCCCCATCCTATTCCATTACGCCCCCCTCATGGTAATCCACCGCCACTGATATCACGTCGCGCTTTCCAATTAAGAAGGGTTCGGTGAATAATATGAAACCTGTGGGGTTCAGTACCTCCAAAAAGGTTAAGAACCACTGTGTTAGGGCAAGTCTGTCAGTTTGGATGTCTATGGAATAAATACATATATAGTATAAAACTAAAATTAGATGCTGTCGAACGGGTTGAAGTTGGACTTGACAGTTGAAGCTGTATCCTATTTTGTGTGTCACCGCAATTTGACTTAACTTGCTGAAAATATCAAGGAGCTGATCAAATCACCAAAGAATATTTCAACGAATTGGATAAAAGATGAAAAACAGAAAATGAATTAAACCATGATGAAACAATATTTCTTTACTGTCCTAAGAAAAATCTATTCGAATTATTAAGTAAACAATATGAATACCAATTGTTATTTATTTTTATAAATATGTAATTGTTGTTTGGATACCGTAAGCACTTTTAATATATTTATGGGTCAAAATCAGAGAGGTGAGCATTTTAGGTTTTCAAATATCTGAGAAATGAAGTTTCCTTTTGAAGAAAACTATCTAGCGGAGTCTGTTGTGTCATTTGTCATGAATCTTTCCTGTGAAGAGGCACGCACAAAAATATATATTTTAAAAATTCTACCTGTTAATAAGAATAATGCCAGAGTCATGAGTCATTTCGGGAACACTTTTAAATAATTTTTTAATAATTATGTAACCAACGTATTTAAGAATCACCTTCATTAAATTGTAATAAACCTGTTCCTAAATTGGAAAATATTGTATTTTGTATATTTTTATGATCTCAAAAGATTTATTTTTCAAATTACTGTCCATAAATTTCCAATTGGTGTAAATTCTGCTCCAAAATTTCAATTTATTGTATACATTCTTGCACCACATGGGATATTAATAATATAAATACAAAGGTTTAAAGGTTATTTCATCTTGTATATGCAAGTTTTAACTATAAAATTACTTATTAGTGATTTATTTGCCGTTTTTATGATGTTCCCGAAAATGATGGGGATGTTCCCAAAATGACGGCGAAGTTCCCTAGATAGTAGATACGGTTGCCACCGACGCATTTTTGAAAAGCCTCTCGCTGTTAAGAATTTTTCGGTATTTTGTCAACGGTGTCTTTTAGTTGGTTTGTCAAAACCTTGCCAAATAATAGACCAACTTCCGGATCAACCGAACATCCTCTGTCAATTCATCAACTTTGCGAGTAGGCCTAGAAGCACTCTTTTGGGATGCTCTTTCTTCACGTCTTCTGCTTCTCTCTACTTTTTTCGCAACTGATCTATTGTTCTTTAAATTTTTTTTTTTTTACAAGAATACCGCACAAGAGTCCCAACTGCTCCCGTCTGGAGCCAGTGAGACTATGACATCCCCAATTGGGATATGTTGTGAGACTGAAGGTAGTGGGGAGGGGAAGGAGATAGGGAAGAGGAAGGTGGGGAAGTACCTGGCTATTCAGATCTGGTCAGCAAACACGGCTAAAGCCATTTCAAGCAACGTTTCAATTCTGAATCTTCGTCTTACACCAGGGCAATACTGATAGAGTATCTTCCACTCAGGAACATGCCGTAAATATACTATACATTATTTTAAATTAATAAATTGTGAAAAAAAAACAAATTAATCAAATAAAATTTGATTAACTTGTATTTTATGTTTCTATTTTTTAACGGTTCTGTAAGCCTGCGCTTTATCTTTTTTATCCTGTTTTCTTCCTGATTTCTTCCTCAACATGCGAGTGTCGTTTTACATCTCATTTTCAGAATCTGGGGGGCTGTTAGCTAAAATATTTGCCATCATCTTTTTTCCGTCTATACTTTTGAGAATTTATTCTCCACGAATTTCTCTGTTTCCTCTTCTCTCTTTCAGACATATCACTAACAGTCTTAACTATATTTTCAACTTTCTTTCTTAGGTTCTTTCTTTCTTTCAGTCTTAACTATATTTTCAGCTTTCTTTCTTAACATTCCCTATCTTTCAGTCTCTTCATCTGTTTTTGTTCAGGTGTCATTTTATCTAAAAACTTGCACTTCCTTGCATTAACCTTTGCACGATGCCTTTTAGAAGCTATACTGTCCTGTTTTAATTTTTTTTACTTCACTTTCTCTTCATTTTTATGGCTTTCCATGGTACTCGTACTAAATGGACACCTAAAACCAAAATTTTGCATGGTTATGCTTTTTAAAAGTATTACAGTATCATTTTGTTCACATATTGTAATTTCGTGAACGCCTGTCATATACGAGAACGTTCCTGAAATGACCGTTCCCGAAATGATTATTTGATAAATATTTTCTTGTCACGTTTAACGCCGTCATGTTTGATATTGGTTTTAGAGGTTTTGAACAAGTGAGCTGTAATACTTATAAGAATTTTGCAAAAAGTAAGCAAATTTTCGAAAAACTAATCACCAAACAGCGTTCCCGTAATGACAGGGAATTAAAGTACGCTTCACAAATATCAAATTAAAAGGTAGATATAAACAAAATCAATTATTTTTTTCCTTAAACACGACACACGCCGTTTGCTTTGACTAGCGAACTTCACACTGTTGCTCCCTAACGCCACCTAGGGTTTGTTGTTTTAATTACATCGACCAATATCCACCTCGTTCACGGAATGATATGATAAACGTCAGACAGCATTTCGATAGCCAAAATATGAAGAAATTAAACTGGCATGAATTTAATTTACATATATATTCTTTATTTGATAATTTTTGAAGCTAATATTAAAATACGACATTTTTAATCCGTAATTGTAAACATTTTTGACTTGTCCGAACTATGAAACATGGTATAAGGACGCGATCCCGGAATGACTATTTAGGCATGTTTTGTTTAAAATCAAGTAAAACCATATTATAGAAAAATAAATATGCTAAGTGCCTTTTAATTATGCTCAGTACCATTATTTTGAAATAAATATTGTAGTAATATCATGTTATTTTATTATGAAAAACTTTGTCAGGAGCATAATGCTCACCTCTCTAATTTTGACCCTTATCTACTATGGTAATCTGAAGGTGCTTAATAAAAAAATTTAAAAAATAAAAAAATAAATAAAAAAAAGTGAAAAATATTATGGCTTTAAAAAATATGTTCATGTAGACCAATAAACGCTGATTCTGAATGTATAAGTTTGATTTAATAATATTAAGCGTAGAGTTTTTAAAAAATTATTAAAAAGTCCATTTTTAATCGGGTCGTAGAAACACGCCGTCAAGTTGGCATTATTGAAATGTTTAATGGTGACGTCACTGCTCATCGTGTTGTGACGTCACTGTAAAGTCATTGTATGGGAATGTAGGTATGACACAAGCCATCGTATTAATTTATTCGTTTATTTACATACTGTTTATAGAGATTTAGTTGTTGTGCTTATTGAAACATTATTTAGACCTAAATAATTCAGTTTCAAAAATAAAGGTATCTCTTATTAGTTTATCTCTATTATTGAAAATATTTAAAAAGTACTGCACAAAAAAATAGTAATGCTACTCTAGGGAGAATACTTCGAACCAGTGGCGCAGCGAGGGGGGGACGGAACGCCCCGGATGCCACCCGACAGGGGGGTGACACTTGACCGTGGAAAAAATTTATGAAGGATATTGTCAAGTATTGTATACATGAACACGGTCTGTTATTTTCTTTCATATGTTCCCCGTGGAGTGCCCCGAATTTTGTGACTAGGTCTTTTTATAGGCGAACATAAGTCGATATTAGCGTTTGGAATTTTTTCTCAAGTCAACTTTAATAGGGGGGGGGTGACACTACGCCCCGGGGGGTGACATCCGCACCCATGCTAGCTACATCACTGCTTCGAACACCAAATTTCAAAATGGAGGCAGTTGATCAGCTGATTGCCCGATCTTATAGTAACTTTTCAGGAGTGGTGACGCCACACGATTCACTACACATAAGATGGTTTTCGGGGGATCTTGAAAAACTAAAACTTTGACAATTATTTTAACTATTAAAACTAACCCTAAAAAAATATGCAGTTATTTAAGTTAGAAGGTCATTATTCATTAAAAAAGGGCTAAATACCTAATACTCCAATTAACAATTTTCTACTTGAATAACAGGGGTGTATCAGTGGGGATTTACATGAGTGAAAATATTTACTTATATGCCCAAGTAAACACCCCGTTCTACATCCCCTTGAATTTATGCAATGTTGAATAGTATTATTACATGTTATTATGTTAGTCCTAAAATAATTAGATTTCATGTCAAATTTGGGGGTCAGATATGGGTACCGCCGCCCCAGGAACCATTTATTGGATAACCAACACCTCTGCCATAGGTCACCCCAAGGGGTTCACTACATTTGGTGACTTAGCAGGGGTGCCCGGGTTCATGGGGTGAGGTTTGTCCAGGCCGGATAGGGAGAGACTGGTTGAGGGAGACCTTGTAACCTCTCAAGTAGAACTCTTTTGGAACATTGCCTTGCACCGCACTGGGAGGGATGGATTCATACGTCCGTCTCTCCTGGACCAATGATCAAGATTCGATTAATTTTGACCGGTCAGTGGTTGAGTGGGTATAGCGCTTGGGTCCCACCCGAGCGTCGTATGTTCGATTCCTCGGCTGGCTAAGTCCTCCATCACAACACAAGCAACATTTTCGGGTTTCTGTGGTGGTAGTAGGAGATTTTCAAACATTGTCGGGTTATTCGTAATCCAGGAATGTTTGTCTTTCTTTTTAAAAAAAAAAAATGACCAATGATCAAGACAACCAAGATTCCTACCCACCCCTCATACTTTATCCTTCACAGAACTTCCTGTCCTTCATTTCTCCAAACAGCATCCCCAAAGATGACATCGGCCCTGAGGAAAAATATTTTCCTGTTTTTTTTTTTTTTTTTTACATTAACTCCACACAGGAGGTCCTGGGGAAAATAATTTTCCTGGTGGCGGATCTTTTTGAGAAGAGGAAGGAATGAACATTGGTCTTGAAGAGACCCATGTTGTAGGAAGGAGAAAACACAGAGGCCGGAAAATCATTCCACAGCCGAGCTGTTGAACACAAGAACGAGTCGAAAATGCGACCCGTTTTCACGTGACAAATGTCAACCGTGGGGCGCACTAGTGATTTGTACAGGGTTAGCAGTTGTGTACTATTAAAGTATCTGCGGGCCCTGTACAGTACGCCCAGTTTATGGGAGGCTAACTTTACTCTGGCTTCGATGGAGCCCCCATACCTGAGCTGGTCACTTAGGGTTACACCAAGCATATCAATGGAGGACCTGTTCGGAAGATTACTTCTGTTGAAAGAGACTATATTTTCATTTCGATCCCTTTTAGACGTAATCAGACAAGATTGGGTCTTTGAAACATTAAATTCAACGAGATTATTTTTACCTCAAGAGAAAACACTCTCGAAGTAACCGTCCATTCTTTGCTCCAAAGCCCTAAGAGCCATTGGAATTTGTAGCTATTGTAAGAAAAAAAATGCATCATGTTTTATAAATCACCGGTCAGTAACTGAGCGGGCATCGCATTTGGGTCCCAACCGGGCATCGCGTATTCGATTCCCCGGCTGGCTAAATCCTCCATCACGACACAAGCAACATTTTGCGCTTAGTGTGGTGGTAGTAGGAGATTTTCAAACATTGTAGGGTTATTCGTAATCCGGGAATGTTTGACTTTCTTAAAAAAAAAAAAAATTGGCAATCCCGTAAAAGTTATTCATATTTATTAGAAAAGGTTTTATTTTTATTTTTTCACAATTTTATATGAACCTTAAATTAACATACAGATGTAAAAATTATATAAATCTACCATTGCAGACAGAGGTGGACAGATATTAGTAAAGAGCAAACATTGTGCCTCATATGTTTCAATTATTCCACACATAAGACACTGTATGTGTGGAATAAATAAATAAAAACTGAAGAACATCACTTTACGTAGGTATTTGTAACTAAACATAATTATTTTTCTGAATAATAGTGATGTAACAAAATAAAAATGGTACTTGGTGATATTATGTGGCGCCATTTTAATGAAAGGGTGGTGTACAAAGCTATTTTTGTAATAAAATTAATGGAAGATTATGAATACCAATAATTGTAAGGATTACGATTCTCAATCACGAGGAATATTTCAAATTTTTTTTTTGCATTAACTCCGCGCAAGAGGCCCTGAGGAAAATAATTCCCCTCAGGGTCTATGTCATCTTTGGGGATGCTGTGTCGAGGATCTTTTTAGGAAAGGAAGGAGAGGAAGTTGGTGCTAGGAATCGTGGGTAGGAATCTGGGGGTCAGTGTGTTCAGGAGTGATGAACGTATGAATCTATCTCCTCACTCCGGCGCGAGGTGGTGTTCCGAGAGAGTATGGCTGGAGAAGTCAAAGGGACTCCCTCAAACATTCTCTCAGCCGGTGGGCAGAGGCATCCGTCACCAAGACCCGAACAAACCTCACCTCATGAACGCGGGCATCCCTGCTAAGTCACCAAACATAATGGGTGAACTATGGCAGAGGTGTTTAAATAATACCAGTAAATTATCTTTTAAATTTGATGAATCATTAAAATTATATGAAATAACCAGTTCTAAGTTTGAATTGTATTATAAAAAATTCTAATGATAATTATATTATTAGTAAAGTTAACATTACTAAAGCAGGCAAGATTTTTATGTACTTACTTCAAAACAAATTGTAACAGCGTAGTCAAAGTTCGTGTATGTATTTATTTCAACAGAAAATAATCAAATTCAAATAAATAATCAAATTCAAATCAATATATTAAAATATTTATAAAATTTTAATGCAAATGTAAACTCACTTGACAATTGCAATGATTCCAACCAAAGACCATTCAGCTCAAGAAAACAATACAAGTGCTCAACATTCAACTGGCTACTGGGCAAGTATTTACCTACGTATGTTCTGCAGTACCTACCTCCCTACAGTCCCTACCTGACACAAGCCCCCTCCTTCCTCTTGTTATGAACGCAATATAATTTGATACAGATGTGGTGGTGATTGGTAGAAGGGGTGAGGGGAGGGGCGGTGGAGGGGAGGTTCACGTGTAGGTAGCAGGGGAGTACCTTTTCTTTTTTTAATACCATTTTCTAGAATGCTTCATTTATAAACGTAAAGATTGTTTTAATTCAAGTTTTAAATGGAATTCTATGTACATTGGAGGACCCACCACTTACCCGCCCTGGTATAGGTAACAGATGGTTACCCCTTCAAGGCTCTTGCAAGGACTCTAATTTTTTTGGTGAAAACGACTCTACATTTGATAACGAAACTAGACCTCCAATGTCCCTGCATACGTTGTTAGTAAGCAGTATGCAAGTGCTTAGCGGGAAATACAGATTCAATAGGTGTTAGTATGATAAAATATAGGCAAGACAATGAGACAGGTTGGTGAAAGTTCACGAGGTGGCAAGCGCTGGGTGATTGTATCCAGCGTATCCTACAAGCACCTGTTTGGGAATAAGACACAGTAGATAAGTAATAAATAAGGGAATGGCAAACGGTTGGGAGTCCTCTTCAATCGATTGGCAGTCCCAGCAAGAATGCGCATGACATTCGGTCTAGTCGTGAACCACACTCAGCTTCCACGCCCCTTAGCCGGTTCCTCGGTGATGCCTCAAAGAAAAGTAAATGGGAGATTGGAGGGAATTCTATGTACAATTATTTCTTATTTGAATGAGAATTGGACATTATTCAGTTCCTGCTCACCTTTTTAACCTCTCCACGAGTGTGGGCGAAACAGTTCGCCGAAGCGAAAAAATGCCCAGAAGAGTTTGGGCGAAACGTTTCGTCCGCGGCTTTTATTCAAATACCGTCATATTTAATGGGACTATTTGACTTGTAGTAGATTCTATTGACATCTGCGCGTAGTTTTTTGAAGTTTTGGAAGACATACCTACAATGCCAACTTCATAGTATTAGTTTAAAAATTATTTTTGCGACATTTAGCAGTCGTCAGAGGAAGGAAGCGGTTTTTTTGTATGGATATGTTTTTTTTTTCGATGTTTGTTTATTTCCGTGAATTGATGTCCATGACGTTTTAATTCAAAATGTAATATTATTTTTAGTTAATCTACAATAATTTAATAAAAAAAATTAAAAAAATGAACCAAAAAACAACTCACTCATCATGTACGGTTTTGTTCGCCAAAACTCACTCGCAGAGAGGTTAAAATTCAAGTCCTTGATTCCCCAGATTGTACATTCTGTGATCTAGAAGTGGGAACATTAAAACAAAACTTTCTCAATAAAAAATAATTAATTCTTAAAATATCTTTTCGCTCATAAATATTTTCAAATATTACTTTTATTGGAAAATTTCAACAGTAAAAAGAAAAATGTTGGTACCGCACTGGCAAGTACCAACTTCATCCTTCACTGCCAGAAGCATTACATAAACGTGGAAAACAGTCAAACAGTGTCCAGTGTATTCATCAACTTATATAAGCTTGGGACATAGAAATTGACGAGATGCAGAACAACCATGAAATACCTATTGAAATAGTAAAAAATATATATTTTGGGTTAGAGTTCAGGTTTGATTGAACCCACATAATTACTGTGGTAATATTACTACGTGACGTAAATAATGCAATATGAATGTTGGTGTTAGGTTGAATAAAAATTGTAAAATTACCACAAAATCTTTAATTGAAAGAAACACTTCTATATGTTCAGATATGTCAGGTAGCTGTATAGTTGTAACATTACGGTTAATAGCCACAGTGGTCCAAAGTGTTGGGTTCTCACCCATATGTAGCGGGTTAAATTCTCTGCGAGCTAAGTCCTCCATCATTGCACAAAAAACAATTTCAGCTTTTTATGATGTGAGTGGATATAGTTAAGATTCTACTTTTCCATTTCGATTTGTTGTTTCATTGCTAAGGACCATGTCCTCAACTCCAATTGGAGAGAGGGTTTTCTAAGGAAGAATTTACCCCTAGACCTTCCGGGTTTATTCAAATTAACACAAACTTTGTGATTTTTTTCCCCACACAGATTAAAATAAATTCTATTTTGTTTTCTAATAGTTATCTTCAATACGGCATCTATTTTTTTCTGCTAGGTTTCAATCCTTATTCTGGCCACAAAAGCCTCAAATATCTCTCCCATTATGTCGGTCATGCTCGTTCTGGGATTCATAAGCATCTTTATTTGGTTTTATATGTTGTTATCTTTATACGTATTCATGTTACACTGTGAATGATTAAAAAAATTGTTTTTGTGTTGGGTTTAATTTTTATTACTAATAAAAAAACTTGAGGCCTAATAATAATTCAAATAAAGGTAGAAAAAATATGTTTAGGTGTAGGTCAGAGGTCGGAAGACTGTGGCTCTTTACGTAGGCGTTTTCACCTCTATTCAACCAGTCATAAGGGATGGAGCCGCCGAACGAACTTTGATTTGAACAGTATCAGTGTTGCTAACTCAGCTCTTTTAGAGCTAAACGTAGCTCAAAATCGAGGTCATCTGCTAAAGAAATGGTTTAGTCTCTTAGCTTCTTTTTTAGATATTCTAGCTCTTTATTTTATGCATTACTCAATCATGTTAAATGATAATAAAGTTATTTGTATGTGGAAAACTTTTTTTATTTCAGAATTTGTCGATCCACCCTTCTGACTCTCTGATAAATTTGTTGCCGTGTTTACTTGAAAACTTGGACTCTTCTCACTTGAAAGTCTGCAGACCCCTGGCAAGTATGTTTTGACTGCCTCCGTGGTCTCTTAACTCGCAATCCGAAGGTCATGGGATCGAATCCCGGCATGTGTAAATAAATTTTATTTAAACAATTAATTACTTAAAAATAATATACAGTATATTTACCCTGGTGTAAGACCATCATTCAGAATTGAAACGTTGCTTGAAATGGCTTTAGTCGTGTTTGGTGACCAGATCTGAAGAGCCAGGTACTTTCCCACCTTCCTCTCCTCCATCTCCTCCCCCTCCTTTTTACCTTCAGCCTCACAACATACCCCAATTTGGGGATGGCATAGTCTCAATGGCTCCAGGTGGGAGAAATTGGGAATCTAGTACATTACTCACATAAAAAAGATCACCAAGTTTTTATTTTAATTTTCAAACAGAGTAATGGATTTCTATCCTCTCTGTGTTCCATGGGTGAGTGTTCTTTTGTTGACAAGCTTTATATAAAGATTTGGTAAATTTATACAAAGCCGGGACCAGCTCATTTTGGACAAAAAAATATAAATATATACCCCAGTAGATAGGTAACAATTAGATGTAATTAATTCCGTGAGCGGAAATTGAAAATAATGTATATTATCGTCAATTTCTTAAATTTAAAAATACGAAAATGTCATTTTTCAATGACCTCCATGTTGTTATCTTTATTTTAAAAAACAGCCTACGTTTTTAAATGGTTTGTCTGGCAAAGCAGGGTTTGTCTAGCGGGCTTGTGAATATTATCTTTATTTTAAAAAGCAGCCCACGTTTTTAAATGGTTTGTCTGGCTACGCAGGGTTTATCTAGCGGGCTTGTGTGACAGATCGGCCGCGCCATGTCAGTTTGCGAAGACGCGAAATGAATTTTGATTTTACGCAATTGAAATTTAAAATGCATCATTTTCCGCCTCCCCCAATGCAAAAAGTTTCCGAAATACGTAATTCTAACAATTATTCAACTTCTGCAAAGTGTTTTTTCGTGAAAAAGTGCATATTGTAATTTTCACTTTGAAAAATGACATTTTCGTATTTTTAAATTTAAGAAATTAACGATAATATACATTTTTTTCAATTTCCGCTCACGGAACTAATTACATCTAATTATTACCTATCTACTGGGGTAATTTTTTTTAGTGTAAAATGAGCTGGTCCCGGTTTTGTATAAAATTAATAAAGATTTTTCATAAAACAGAAATATGTAACATATCCTCGATTATTCTTTAATAATGTTATGTAAATGGTTTGTTCTGTAGAGAAGGTATTGATTTTATTGACAGGGATAAACAATAATTTATTAATGAGCAATAGAGAACTCTTTCTAATTAGCAATAGAGAACTCCGTTCCTTTTTTTAAAATTTTTTTTTTATTGAATAATAATCTTCTAACTTAAATAACTGGATATTTTTTTAGAGTTAGTTTTAATAGTTAAAATAATTGTCAAAGTTTTAATTTTTGAAGATCCCCCGAAAACCACCGCATGTGTATTGAATCGTGTGACGTCATCACTCCTGAAAAGTTATTTTTATTTTCAACAGGTGTTGTCATTTTGTATGATAATTATACGAAAGAAAGATGATACTATTCGATAAGTTAAAACATTATTTAGGTGGAATTATTTATTCATTATATTATATTTATTATATTACTAGCTGGTCCCGGCATGCGTTGCTATGCCATTTAATAAAGAAATTGTTTCTCCCTGAGTGTTCTTTCCCGTTCTTCCCGTTCCCCTTCCGCCTCCCCTTCTTCTCCTGCGTCCTCTTATCCTCTCGCGTTCCCACTCCGTCACCTCCACCTTCCCTCTCCCCCTCCATTCCACCCCTTCCCCCGTCCCACGAACCCCCCTCCCCCCTCACACGTCCCCTTCCTCTCCCGCGTTCCCCTTCCACCTTCCCCGCCTTCCCTCTTCCCTTTCCCGCTCCCTCGTCCCGTCAACCCTCCTACCGCGTTCCATATATTCAATCCCAGTACATTCAGTTATTAAACAACCCGTGTGCCACCTTTTACAATGTTTATTCAAATTTCCATTTTTCATGTATATTAAATTTGGTACCTAACATAGGTATCTATTTAAAATATCTAAAATTCTTGATTCGATTCTAACTATTAGGGGAGTTTTAAATAAATTTATTAAAGATTTTCAAAAATAGAATCCTGATTGAACAATCAATGTTTTGCAAAATGTCATTCTCAAACACGCGAACTGTCAAACATGCTCATGTTTTTTTGAATTATCCAATTTTCTGCGCAATTTTCTTAATTTTTCTCTCCGTAAGAACCATCCTCGTACTTCAAGGAATATTCTAAAAAAAGAATTAGCGAAATCGGTTCAGCTGATCTCGAGATTTGCGCTTACCAACACATTTAGCGATTCATTTTTATATTATAGATTATATTTTTGAATATTATTACGGGAGAGTGGTATAAAAATTGTTGGAAATTATTATTTTTTTAGCTTTTAAAATCAATATTATCAAAAACGAAGAATCATCCACAAAAGTGTAGGCAAAAGATATCAGCTGATCGCGGCCATTTTGATTTGGCCGTGGAGTAGAAGGTAGCATTATGATAATAGTATATTTATACGATTTTTTCGTTCAGTTTAAAGTTTTTCAATATTTTAAATAATACAGATACCTCTATTTTTGATACTGAATTATTTAGGCCTAAATAATGTTTCAATAAACACAACAACTAACTCTATAAAAAGTAGATATGTAAATAAACGAATAAATTAATACGATGGCTTGTGTCATTCCTACATTCCCGTACATTTACCGTAAGCACAATGACTTTACGTTGACGTCACGACACGAGGAACAGTGACGTCATCACTAAACATTTCAATAATGCCAACTTGACGCTGTGTTTTGACGAGATGTTTAAAAATGCACTTTTTAATAATTTTAAAAAATTTTGCGTTTAATATTATCGAGGTATATCCTCGTGAGACAGGCATCGAAAAACCCCATGTAAACATACTTTATACGGATAAATAAAAAAAAAAAAAAAATAATAAATATACATCCCGCTATCATTGCTGCGTCTCTAATTTATTTATATATATATTTATATATTATTACTTATTTTACAAAAGAGATTCCATTAATTTTATCACATGCAAAACTTTGTATTGAAAAATATTTTATGAATATTTTCAGAAAATAAATACCAACTAATATTTGTAGTTTGATATCAAAATTAAAATCCTTCATTTATTGAAACTTTAATTCAATAAACTTCCAAAAATTGTTATTTATAAGAAATGTAGAAACAAAAAAATATATGTAGAAACCCCAATTCGATTTTATAAATATCTAACCTCCAAATATTACCACGGAAATATAATATGTAATGCTTACTGCAGTTTAAAGCCAATGAATCCACCTATATTTCACCATTTATCCCATATTTTTAGGTTTTATACAAAAAATATAAAATCTTTATTTTGAAATCATTTTGATTTTTTTAAATTACCCACCAAACATTTGGGTATCAATTGCTCGAATGAATAAATGTTTAAAAATAAAGTTTGTCTAAAAAAAATTTATACTTACTTAATAATTTATGGATGAAGTTTAATAATTTTGAGAAATCTTTGTTTTTTTTCAAAGTTCTGTAAGTTTTTTTGTTACTAAAACCCACTTCAGTGCTAATAGCACCAAAGCCAAATCCATATTGTGTCGCTCTATGCCCAAATTAAAGTCATTTTTTCTTACTTCGAGTGAAATTAATCAAACATTTTCTAAATTCTTTCTTGAGCAGATAGCCAATTTCATTGGCCTGCTTGGGGTCGAGGAGTTGAAAGGTCGTACGTAAATTGGCGACATGATTTTTCTTTCAAATCAGTTCAGATCACACTTCTGAGATTACCTACTAACTACCACTGGGTTATTATCGAGAGCCCCCTCGATCCAACCAGTTCGTCCCTGAAGTTACCAAATGTCGGGTAGGGACTTCTTTCTATAGGAAGTCATACAAGAGTGCAATTAATTTGTTTTTCTCTTTGCTCAACTCTCCCCGCCTGCCTTTAAAGCAAAAAATTAATGGCATTTTGATTTTTTTAATTAAATTTAATTGTCAATATTTCAAAGGAGATGCAAAATAATAATATTATTATGTAAGTAACTAGCTGACCCGGCCACGCGTTGCTGTGGCTAATAAAACACAACGTCATCTACTGGATGGTTATCCAACCTTTATAACCACCGCCGTCTTTGAGTTTATCGCGAAGAGACAGACAGATGCCGCGAAGGACTTTAATTTATAATACGTAGAGATGGTGTGAAAGATTATTATACCTAGGTAATGTGCATGAAATGCTTGGGGTTAGATATGATATAACGTACCTATTTAAGTTAATAAGGATTAATACTGTATCCGTCTAAATAAATAACTTTACAATTACCGCAATGTACGTGACCATTTTTTAGAAGATAGAATGGGTATAGTAAGCTATCCGTAAAAGATAGATATATGCCTTCGCGGACTTTTTTGTAGATCTATAAAAGAGGAATATCCCACCATGCATTGTTTTGTTATATCCCAAAAGGATTAGGCAGCGTTTTCGATGAAAGCTACCAGGCGGCTTGACTTTTTCCGACACTTCTAACAATTATCGTTGTTTCAACCAATTTACAGAAATCCTTGACAAATTACATACCTAAACCTTCCTCACGAAACAAAAACCGCATGAAAATCCGTTCAGTAGTTTTCGAGTTTATCGTGAACAGACAGACAGACAGACAGACAGACAGACGACGCGGGGGACTTTAATTTATAATATGTAGAGATAATGACAAAATTGCGAATTTGAGATCAGAAGATAAACATGCGAAATTGAGATCAGAAGATAAACATGCACAATTATTATGAAAATATAATAGCACACTAAATAACATTAAGAACCAATGTTATTATTTACACAATTTAAAACTGAAATAACACATAATGCACCTGTAATAATAATAAATGTAAAAATAATAACTATACAAAACAAATGATATAATATTGTACTAATAAATTTCAATAGATTACCTATTGTTTCAATACCCCCATAAAATTATACATTATGTACCTACATAGGTTTAGTGGAGATAATAAGATGCTGTTATTTGACCTTATTGGAAGATACAGCCAATAATGTTATATATACCTATATACTTTTCTTTTTAGATCTTTTTACCTGTCTAGATGGATTAGAGAGGGCGATTCGCGTTCTACTGGATAACAAAGTATGAAATGTACACACAATTAATATAATCTAGGTGTTTATTGCGGAATAAATAGAACAAAGATTAATCAGAACAGTGATAAAAACAGAATTTCAGTAAGTAGGCAGGTATCTTCTTACAAATAATGAGTAAGAACCAGAATTCCTATTTCAAATCAGTATATTACTTATATGGTTTTTCACTTGTCTTCAGAATCATAATTTTTTGTCAATCATTGAATGTTGCATGCCTACGAATTCGTTTATTTAACAATAAGTAGTGAATTTTAATCGATAAATATAATTTGGAGTTATTCTAAGTAAAGATGTTTGCTGTACTGAGAAATGTTTCTAAGCTGGTGGCTAGTAAAGGAGTTACAAAGAGTTTTGTGAGACACGATAATAACAAACTGCTGGCCTACCCAACACCAGTCAGGCACAGGGTACCAAAAGAAGAAGTTCTGGTGTTGGTTGGTATAATGGTTTTCTGCTGGACGTTCACCCCCATTTACATTTTGCTGCACCTCAAAGATTACACCAAGGACCAGAATTAGAGAGGGAAAAGCTTTTATTTTGAAAGAATTTGCGGATTCAAGTTTCAAGAACAAAAATGGTTGTTTTAGCGTGACTCTTTAACCAGCAAAAATATTCAATCTACATTATAATTGTATAGGTATATTATATCTGACAAAATGTAAAATAAAATTATCATGTAGGTATTGTTATTTTTTACTTAGAAATATTAGAAAAGATTGAACTTTACCATGCTAAAAAGTTGCATGTTAATATTCGAAGAAGAAAATTTGTAATTTGAAATTATTGAAAAAACATGTTATTTAAGAAAACCTTTTTATTTCTACTGCCCTAATCCCCCTAATCAGAAATTGTCTCAAATTGCTCAACAAATTATTATTTAGATATGCACGATGAACAACAAGAGTCTGTTTATTCCCTCCACACAGCATCCCCAAATCCATGAGGGAAATATTAAAAATAATAATAATATTGTAAACACGTACTGTACCATACGTCTAACAATAAGGACGAGTTTCACAGATTTTGAACAATGCATCAAATTTCAAAGTTAAAATTCAAGTTCTATTATTATTTCATGATTGGCCGAATGATTCACAGTACTTGGATAATAACAGAACTTGGACTTTCGTGGAACTTGAATTATAACCATGCAATTTGTTGAATTGTTCAAATTCTGTGAAACAATTGTCCTATTGTTTTAAATTGTAGTCATCCAGCACCGCAAAAGCCAGCCTAATATCTTCGACTCACTGCTCTATTGTATTCAAAGACATTTTGGGAATTCTGACTTGCACTGTTTTTGCAGATAGAGGCAATTCTTTTCGTGATCTCTTTATTTTTAATGTCAACAGATACACCAACCTATTGCTTAATGCGATAGGTTGGTGTATCTATGGTTGGTGTATAGTTTATCTCACTTCGGGGGAACTAATATTTTTAAACTAACACCCAGTTCCCGCTTTTCAGACATACCTTCTTTATACGATGTACCTTCATACTTAGATACTTTCAGTATCGCCCTCCGTTCAAAATTGAAACGTTGCTTGAAATGGCTTTAATCTTGTTTGGAGGCCAGATCTGAACTATCAGGCACTCGCCACCTTTCATCTTCTCCTCTCCTTCTCCCCACTATCTTCAGCCTCATAATATAATTGTAATATAATCGTAGTCTCATGGCTCTAGAAGGTTGGGAGCAGTAGGGACTCTTGTTGACTACCAAGTCACATAAAAAAATTAAACAAATTTACTCTTAATGACCTTACTCAAGTATGTGATTCAACTGATCGTGCCGTTTCTTCCTTGGGCGTCTCCGACTGCTATCATTAAGATGAAGCCATAGTAAATAATGCAAAATCACACAAACTCGTATGTTTTTGTTTTGAAAATTTGATCACTTAGATGTATTATAGATACTTCAATTAAATACTGCGTGTAGAACATACCTTGGCCCTTAAAAACATCGGTCAGTTTTTTATAGGTGTTTTAATAAGCCTATAAAAAATATAAAGTCTATAAAAAACACTTTTAAGTCCAAACTCTCATATTTATAAACCCCTTTTCGGATATGGTTTTATTGTTTAATGTAGCAAATTCAGTTTCTTTTATAATAATCGCAAAAAAAAAACGATTTTTACGCCCGAAGTTCACAAAATAAAATAAAATGTTCATTTTCGCGTTGTTATTTTACAATACGGCCGGCAGTAGACGATTTTGGATTTTCAAAGTGAACTCTATGCCGTCCACCGAAGGGCTACATAACTAGACACGCCCGTTTTTTTATCAGTTCGCCCCCGAACGTGGGTGGTTTGGTATATTTATGCCACGAACGGAGCGGGAAACGGACGCTAGGCTCCACGTCGCTTTGTTCCATGAAATCAATTTTCAAATTCTGTTTTATTACAATAAACAGTGCGTAAAAATGAGTTAATGTTTTTTACAGGCCTTTACGAAATCAACCTTTAAAAAAAAATCTCAAATACTTTTTCCAACCTTTCCAAAAGCTTTTTCTCAAGTATTTTTAAACTCCTCGCATAAAAGGGCGTGAATTCCGATTTCGATTTTTTCCTGGACTATTAGATCGCCTTAACTTCCGTAGCATATTATACTCTCCTTACACTCCTTTTTTTGTTCACCTGCCATAGATGCCCAAATCATCTAAGCGTCCCTTCCTTAATCTCAAATGACCTGCCTTGCAATATTTCTTTTTTTTATGTACCCTTTAACATTAAATAAAGGTTTTAATCGTTCAACAATGAGTATGTGAAAATAATATTCCTACGTATGGAGAAAAAGCAAAAAACCTAAAAATGTTCATAACAAAAAAGGCTTCTTAAATATTTTTGCAAAAATCACAAATAACACCATGTGGATAGTGGAGATACTTGGAGAAAATATGGTAGTGTGCGTAAAATTTGAATTCGGAATCAGTCTCTGAAGATTTTAGATTTTTTAAATTTATTTATTATTTTCTTTTTTTCCTTTCTTTATTTTTTTGAGTGATCTTGGCCATTTCTTAATTAGTTAAATATTTTTAAAATTAGTTAAATTTTCAGTTTTTTTTAATTAGTTTTTTATGGGGTGAAACTTTATAGCCCTGCTGTGATTCGAATTTGAAATGACGATTGACGATTACTACACGTGCGACGCATCAACTGCGCTCATTTGATTATGATGTCACCTTTTAAGGCTCCCATTGGTTGAGATATGAAACGGAAATTACTGTAGGTTTGCGCTCATTGGTCGCTTTGATTATGACCTCACTTTTCGAGTACTTATTGGTTGAGATTGTTTTGGTAAAGTTTCGCTTCTACCGTGTGTAAAACTGCACGCGAATTTTTTTGAAATAGGCAATTCACCCTAAAAAGAGTACTTTGTGATAACATTTTTTTAAATACATTGAAGAGACAAAGACTTAAGATATTTAATCATCTAAACGCGGAGAAAGAACTGGCTGCCGGCAGGTACAAGTAAGGGTGGATCGAGACAGGTTTTTCGTTCTCGGGCGAGACCGAGAATAGATAGATTGAGAAAAAATAAATAAAATGCGCTATTTTTGCATAATATCTATACTAAACACAACATAAAATAGTAATATAGTACATAAGGGAACGTACCCATACTACGTGCCACACTTTTTGCAATTTTTTACCCCCCCCCCCCGGTGATCACGTGTAGTATATTCCAAGACCTCCCTCCCCTACAGTTTTCACGTAGTATTTCATAAATATGGTTTCGAATCATTTTTTGCTAACAAAAAATAAAAAATGCATTATTTGGCTTATATTTGTCTTTATTAATACGGCGCTTGCTGCGTGACAGCAAGAGTGCATGCATTACAAGTGGAAAAAATATTATCAAGATAAAACTTATGTCAAAATATATTGAAACCGGAACGTAATTTATGGAAACGAAAGTCTTGTTATTTTTATAAACATTTTTCATCTCAATCATCTTCAACAAACTTGTTCCCTGAACTTTTTCACTTATTTGAATGTACGAGGGTGGGTTTTTAAGTTTGCGGATTGGGTAAGGAGTGGAAATAAAAACCAAAATTATTTTTCCTTTTCAACATATTCACCTACTACCCTAATACATTTTTCCGATCTTTAAATTAACTTAAAGGAACTTTATAACAGCGCGGAACTCAATTTTCTCCACATTTCACAATTTCTTCCCGATTGAAGTGTTGGTCGACGATAGCTCAAAGACTAATGACCTAATTACGATAAAATCCGGTGTTTATCCTAAAAATGAGTTGTTCAATTAGTACCTAATTCAGCGGTACCCCCATTAATCACTTACCTTCCCATTCCGCGAACTTAAAAACCTCCCCTCGTAGCTCGAAAAAAACGCGAGATTTCTAGATTGACTACGTGATAAAAACCTAAGCCCCCCCCCCCCCCCCCGTTGTGACCAAGCGTGGTATTTTGATGACTCCACCCCCCCTGAACAGGTCACGTAGTATGGGTACGTTCCCTAACACACACTAACAAACCTTATCCGCGAATCAAATGCCACATTCATCAAAACACATCGGTTAGTTGATTTGTGTGTTCATTGCTGTTTTAGGCAGTTTATTATTAAATAAGTTCTAAGGAAAACAGCAACGAACATACACATCAGCTTTCCAACATATGTATTTTTTTTTACATGAGCGCCACACAGGAGGCCCTGAGGAAAATAATTTCCCTCAGGGCCTGTGTCATCTTTGGGGATGCTGTGTGGAGGGGTTTTTAAAGGAAAGGAAGAAGAAGAGAGTTCTGGGAAGGAAAAGGGTTTAAGGGGTGGGTAGGAATCTGGGGTTCAGTGTGTCCTGGTCATCCGCCTCCAAGACCTAGACAAACCTCACCCCATGAACCCGGGCACCCTTGCTAGGTCACCAAACAAAACGAAACACTTGGCATGACCTATGGCAGAGGTGTTGGTTATAAAATAATAAGTAATATTCACTTAACTAGTTTATGTAGTTATTTCTGGCTAGTAATTATAATTAATCACAACATCAAATAAAAGAACTTTTTTTTCAACTACGAACAAAATTCAAACAAACTTCCTTTAACTAGAACTGTTTGTTTACAAAAGTAGTGAAATGAACGAACGGCGCGGCGCGGCGGCGGCAGCAGCGATAAGTAAAACCCGCCTTGCTGCCAGCCGACCAATCATAATCGACAGCTCTCTCACGCACTGACACCAATGACGAATGTGTGCGCGTGCGGTAGATTTGAATCCCATTTAGCGTACCTACTTACAACGGTCTCGGTTATGGCCCAGGATCTCAACGATTTTTCGGCGAGAACCGAGGTAGAATTTGTAGCCGAGAATGCCGAGACCGAGACCGATACTGAGATCTTGTTCGATCCTTGGGTGCAAGGTGCAACTAAAAAGTCTCTCGTGTGCGCACCTCCATATTATGCCATAATGGATTTTAATACCGCAACTAGAGTCCGTCAAATAAGAGTAGAAAAAATAAAAACTGAAACTACTAAATTTGTAGGCTGGCAACACCAATTTACCTGTCAAATATTCCTTTGAAGTGCAATGACTATGACACTGATGATACAGAACACTGTATACACATTTAAAATTACATTTTTTTGTTCTTAAAAAAAATCGAAAAAGCACTATTGTTAAGTTACCCACTTAATGACATTAATTTGATTAAATTGTGTTTTAAAAAGTGATTGGCTTTCATTTAATTTAACATAAATTTGAATTTAACAGTACGTAGAAAGGAAGAATCAAACGGAAAGTTTAGTTACACTACTTTTAGATCTGAATGAGTTAAATATATTCAGATCTAAAATTAGAGACATGATCTGAAGCCTGGACAACGCTAGTAAGTACTTAAGCTAATATTAAATAAATGTCAGCAGTGAGCAATTTCTAAAGTGTGCTTTATATTTTATTAAAAAATCATTATTCTTCATAAGTTAACACAAAATTGCAAAGATATAATAACAATAACTTATATGCAATTCTAATTTTAAGATCAGTGGAATGAAAATTTTTATTTTTTCATTTTTATGCCTTTTTAATTTTTAAATTTAAAACATGTTTCAATAATACTAAAAAAACGTGGGATGAGATAAATAAAATTTTAGGAAGAAAAACTAAAAGCAATTGTGATGAAGTCATCTCGCGATATGTGATAAAAGATCAGACAGTGGAAAGTGTAACAAACCAATATGTGAATTATTTCTCAGATACTATATGTCATATGTTGCACAAGTGTGATTTTAAAGCATCTAATATTGATACAGTAGAATTACCTCATAGTATGTACCTACCTAAAGCAACTATCACGGAGATAACAAATATTGTTAAAAAAATTAAAAACTCAAAATCTGCTGCAATGGATAGTATAAGAATGCACGACATAAAAAGACATATAAATATTTTAGCCCCAATTATTACGCACTTAGTAAATAGACTTATTACTCAAGCAGAAATACCTGATGATCTAAAGTGTGCTATAATTAGACCTATTTACAAAGGTGGAGTACACTCAGAGATAGGAAACTATCGACCTATCAGTATCTTGCCTGCACTTGAAAAAATCTTTGAAAAATATATTTCTTTAAAATAAGCAAATACTTACAGAAATTTTCCATTATAGACAAAAATCAATATGGCTTTCAAAAGAAAAAGAGTACTGAAATATTATTACAGGATTTCTCGAATTATGTAAATAATGAATTAAATAAAAAAATGCATATTTTAGTATTATTTATCGATAATTCCAAGGCGTTTGAAATATTCTAGAAGCAATAGGAATCAGAGGAAATCTACTAAATTTGTTTAAAAATTATCTATCTAATAGACATATCTGTGTAAAAATATTTGAAAAACTGAGTGGGGAAAAAAAATGTACGCCGGTGTCCCGCAGGGGTCAATTTTGGGACCCACCCTTTATATAATATTTGTATCAATAATGAGTAAACTATTCTCACATGTTAAACACTTTGTATATGCTGACGACACGGCACTGATCATATCGGATGAACAATTATATACTGCGATTAAATATATGCAAGAAGACTTTATATCTCTGATTAAATGGTGTCATGACGTAGGATTAATTATAAATACAAAAAAAAACCAAACTGATGCACATAAGATCTCCACATGCAAAAGTTTCCATCATGCCTGAAATAATTTCTCATAACTTTACCTGCATCCATCAAAATATTGTGCAGCCCTGCTCATGTGAAACGATTGAGCTCGTAAACGAATACGTTTATTTGGGCGTGACTGTTGATTGCTACTTTAAATGGGACATACAAATACACAACATTTGTAAACGGCTGCGGGCGATAGTGGGTAGAATATACAAATTGAAGTGTTTCGTTCCTGTGAATACCTTAAGAATTATTTACATGTCACTCGCGGAATCAACTTTAAGATATGGATTAACCACTTGGGGACATTCTTGCAAAACAAATTTAAATTACGCACAATCAATACAAAATTCTATCCTTAAATTACTAGTTAAAAATATATATTTTTTCGCAGAGACGAAACATTTCACTTTTGTATCAAAATTTAACAGTTTTGCCGGTGCAGGCCTTATTATGGTATAAAATATTGATTCAGCACATATATGACTCTGAGTATAAGAGGAAAGTTGAACATGGGCACAATACTAGGTTCACAAAGAATGAAGGCATGCTTGTACCTAAACATAATAATAAATACGGACAGCGAACCCTTGAGTATAATGTGCCTAAAATATATAATATGCTACCTGGTAATATTAAGAAATGCGAATTTCCAAATAGAGTCAGATATTTGCTGAAAATATGGCTACTAGGTAGAAATAATTTGTATTAGACGATTTAGTTTTACTTACTTGTGTAAGTTTATTGTTATTGTATAAATTAAGGTCTAAGTTGTAATCTGTAAAAAGTTGTAATAAAAATCCTGTTGACAAACTACTTAACTGTAGTTTAACGGGATATATATGAAATAATAATAAAAAAAAAAATAAAAATAAAAATGTTGGTTACACAGTTTTAGATTATAACCAGGCGCGGCCGGTGCCTCAAATTATAGGTGGTTCACCAAGCCATTCATAAAAAACGAAAGGTTGATACTATATTTTAAAAAAAAATCTAGACATCATGCATAATTTTACATTATTTGCTAAGTATCTAAAAATATCATGTAACTGTAATAGTAAAAATATCGTGCGATGTAAAAACATGCTGATGTCTAGAGTTTAATATAGTGAATTGACCTGCCAGGTAAGTAGGTATGTTTTATGTATCTGTTTGTAAATTCAAATAATAAAAATACATATAGCCTAGGAACTCATAATAAATTGTACAACGCAACATAACTAAAACGGCGCTCTAGTAATTATCCAATTATTATAGAATCATTCTGGTATCAATATTTTTAGAAGCATTTTACACTCCATTACTATTGATATTACATCTATTAGAAGATTAGTGGAAAGGGTGGGTGTGATATCCATTTAAAAATACTCAACCTTCCAAAGCTAATAATAATAACGCAATAATCCAATAATAATAATTAACACACAAGAAACATTTCACTCTGCGGCGTGGATCGCCAATATCGCCATTTACTGTCGTGACAACTTCGATCAATGGGTGACAAACAAATAATAATGTCAAAAAGGTACATCCCAAGGGCTCGAACAAGATAATGTCACACGAGACGCATAGCTGACCCTTTGACTAATGGTTACATTTTAGAAGAGAAATATTATTACTTAATATTATCTTGTTCAAACCTTACTACCGCTGGAACCAAAGCTTCGGAATATTTCCGAAGAATGCCGAAGCTCTTCGGGTCGGCCGTGCAGCGCACGGTCAGCCGATTTTTAGTATGACATTTTTCTGACGTTTTGGGATTTTTTACTACGAGGATCATTCAAATTACGGGGCGCTTAGCTCTGGCGCGCGGTTTGGCATTGTACCTACCTCGGTTCCTCGCTCCTAGCGGGTAGCCGCCGTAACTGGCGGGTGGGAACAATGCGTTTATTTGGCCGTAATAAATTGTTAGATTGATGAATAATTATAATTAAATTTGAAGATTGTGCTCAATTTTATCAATTTAATAAATAAACACATTACGTAGAAATACGATGAGTTGTAAGTTGTAAAATGATGTTGAATTTTTTTGGCGGTTCAGCGCCCCAGTGCACGTTAGCGCCAGCCGCGCCTGATTATAACCATGATTATATTTTTAGTATTGCCATTTGTACAACAGTGGCGCCCTTCTATGTTTTCTACTCTTATTTGACAGACGTAGCTGGGCTGCTTTTGATTTTCGAGGATTCGATAGAATTATGTGTGCTGGGAGACTCGCCGACTTTGCGGCAAACGGTCGGTTATTTCAGACTATGAAGAAAACCGGCCGGTGCCGATGAGTCTGTCAGCACGCTAATTTATAATTTTATGAACAGGGCTACCAGTTCGTGATGAATTCCCCAAATTGCGGAGAATCTCTAAGATTTTTCAAGAATTTGGTGTTTTGCGGGGGCAACCACGTTGAAAAACATATTTTCAATAATTGCGAAAATTTACTATCATTTCGTTTTCTTTAGCAGCAAATACCCAAACAAATTTCTGTTTTTAATGCCTGGGTAAGACCACGCTGTATGCAGTGTATACGCGCTATACTTTCGTATCTCGGCCTATTTCAGCATACCGCTCGCCATAGAATATTTCCATTGGGAATGTATTGCATTGATTACGAAACATGTTGGTTTTAAGCAATAAATGTGGTTAAAACTACGGTTTTTCAAATAAGAGTAGAAAACATAGGAGGGCGCCACTGTTGTTCAAATGGCAATACTAAAAATATAATCATGGTGAAAATCTAAAGCTGTGTAACCTAAATTTTTATTAAAAATTAAGAAGGGATAAAAGTGAAAGAAAAAAATTTCATTCGCATGATCTCAAAATTAGAATTGCATAAAGGTATATTATTAATATATCTTTGCAATTTTGTGTTAACATAATGAGGAATAATGATATTGTAATAAAATATAAAGCACAGTTTAGAAATGGCTCACATATATTTAATATTAGCTAAAGTACCTACTAGCGTTGTCTAGGCTTTGGATCATGTCTCTAATTTTAGATCTGAATATATTTAGATCTAAAATTAGTGTACCTAAATGCACCATTAATGATTCTTCCTTTCTACCTTATGTTAAATTCAAACTTAAATGCTATATTAAAAATAAAAGCCAATCACTTTGTAAAACACAATTTAATCAAATTTATGTCATTAAGTAGGTAACTTAACAAGAGTGATTCTTCGATTTAATTATTTTTTTTAAGAACAAAAAAATGTATTTTTAAATGTGTACACAGTGTCCTGTATTTTCATTGTCTTTGCACTTTAAAATAATATTTGACAGGTAAATTGGTGTTGCCAGCCTACAAATTTTATTGTTCCATTTTTTATATTTTGTACTCTTATTTGACAGACTCCATATTGTATTCTATTAATTTTGAATCATCTATTGTGGGTATTTTATGACAAGTGCATTTTTATGGCAACCCTAAACCCTATTTATAAACGTCAAACGTCAACTAGTGAGGTAGTGAGCAGAGTGGTTTTTGTGGTCAACTAGCTGCCAAAAGTCAAAACAATACGGCGCTCATTATTTGTTCCATGTAAACATCCAATAAACGAATTATTATAATTTTATATAATATAATAATTTTAGTTAATTAATATCTTAACGCTTTGACCGAGATAAACTAATCTTATTAATCATGAGTGAAGATAATCAGGAAGAAAGTTTACCATCCGATGTGTCGATGGCAATTGGAAATATGTCTTTGGAAGGAAATTCGGAAGCAACTCTAAAAGATGATAATAATGGAGGAAGTTCAGACAAGAAGGATAAACAAAAGGGTAAGAAAATCAATATATTGTAAATTTTTCTAATATTAGGGGAGTCATTCTAGCTTGTTTTGTCAAATAAAGAAATTCAAGGAGATTGGATAAAGATGTGGTACTTGTAAATATTCCACTAACCGCCGCACTTTTATTAGGCACAGCTTTTGTAAATTACACTGCTTTTCAACTTAATGCATTAAACCGCTTACTAATACGGAATACTTTTTATCCAAACAGTTAGATTTAGCTTTATTATTACGAAAAGTGAGTATTTATGTCGGGGGAGACCAAAAATATGTATGTAACATTTTAATTTTGTTAAAATTAATTCACTCGCGCGGTAACGCCATGTTTATTCATCGTTTTTATTCTAACATTTCATCAATGCTGCCAATCATAGAAAAAATATTTTTGCGTAAAACAAAGTGAATGCATCATTGACAAGTTTGTACCTGTTTTTATAACAGTAGAACATGGAAAGAAATGTATTAAAATAATTACACAAACCCGCTAGACAAACCCTGCTTTGCCAACAAACCATTCAAAACCTGGGATGTTTTTTAAAAGTATGATGAAATGCGAGTTTATTTTAGAGAATTTATTTTATAAGATTGATACTTCCGACAAATGTCATATTTTTATTTTTTATTTTTTTTTATTGTTTATTTGGCTTTCACCCATTAAGGGTGATCTTGGCCATTTATTAAAGTAAGTTACATATTTTTAAAATTATTTACATTTCCAGTTTTTTTTGTAAATTAGTTACATTTTCAATTTTTTTAAAATTATTTACATTTTCAGATTTTTTTAAATTCGGTACATTATCAGTTTTTTAAAATTAGTTACATTTTCATATTTTTTTTAAATTAGTTACTATTTCAGTTTTTTACATGGAATAGATAAATTATATTAGCAAATACTTATAGACAATGGGCCAAGACAAATATTCATAAGATTATACAAGTTGTACTAACATACAGAGTTGGTATTAGTAGTAATTACAAAATTGTAGAGTAGGAAGATGTACAGGTTCCCAAAAATAGGAACCTGTACATATTCCATACTTCCATTTTCATACAGAGTAACACACAGAGTTGGTATTAATAGTCATTACAAAATTGTAGAGTAGGAAGATGTACAGATTCCCAAAAAAAGGAACCTGTACAACTGTACATAATAACACAGTTAGAAACAAATGTATACGTATGGAAGAGAGAGAAATCTGATTGATGCTTAAATGTTGAGGCCATTTTTGTAAATAAATTTTGCTAACAAATAGTGAATTTCAGGAGAGTTGAGACTAAGAAGGCAGGGTACACTGGTAGGGAATTCAATTTTAAGTTTTAACAATTCAGGTATGAAGTTTGGAAATTGGTTATTGATAGGACACTCAAAAAAATTATGGTCTAAAGTATCCTCTGAACCACAATCACAATAAGGCGAATTGACTATGTGGAATCTGGCGAGATGGCTAAGACAACAAGTATGACCTAAACGCATTCGAATAATGGAAGAGATGTATTTTTTAGGCATGGAAGTGTATTTGTGAAACCAGGGCTTGACAGGAATAGAAGGTTGAATTAAAGAGTACTGGTGACCTTTTAACAGAGAGGATGATTTCCATTCAGAGGACCATTGGCGTTGTAACTTATTTTTTAAAATAGGAAAATAGTCTCTAACAGGAATAGGAATGCTATTTAATGGACCATGAACAGTGGATTCCTTAGCAATAGAATCAGCCATTTCATTTCCAACAATACCGAGGTGTCCTGGGATCCAGGCCAAGACCACTGACACGTGAGCCAGCGACAAGGAATGCAGGAGGTCTCTGATAGAGCAGGTAAGAGAGTCACTAATGGAATTGAGAGGGGATGCGCTTATTTTTTGTAATGAGCTAAGTGAGTCTGAAAGGATGAGGGCATTTCTAATGTTGAGAGATTTGACGAGATGTAAAGCTTCTATGATAGCTATGCATTCAGCAGAGAAAATGGAACATTCTTTGGGAAGTCTGTGTGGGAAACACAATTTCCTGTGAGGAGCATAGACACTGGCCCCACAATGGGAGTCCGAACTGAGTTTGGAACCATCTGTGAAAATTTTTATATAATTTGGCCAGTTATTTTCAATAATTTTGTTGAATTCTGCATTATTGGATTGAACTGAGTTTTTAATATTTTTTTTACATATTCCTATAAATTGGTGCACCTTTGGATAGAAAGTAAGACTTTTATAGGGATAAGAGTATAAGGGGAGAGATTCATTTCGATAGGAGTTTGTGGAAACATCCAGGAAAGTGTTGAAGCAATTATAGAAAAGGGGAGGGGAATGTTTTTTCCAAAATGGATTCAAATTAACCTCATACTTTAACAATTGAAGTTTGGGAATCAGGGGATGAGAAGTTATTGAGCATGTTTTGAAAATATATTTTTCTGCTAGGCATCGCCTTCTTATATTTAAGGGAGGTTCGCAGCATTCAACTTGCATTGCGTTGATTGGGGAAGATTTCATGGCTCCTAAGATAAGGCGAAGAGATTTAGACTGAATTTTATCTAATTTAAGCGAATTTGAAGTGGACATTGGATCAAACAGACAAGATCCGTAATCAAGATGGCTTCGGATGAGAGCATTGTACAGAAGTTTTAAAGATGATGGGTGTGATCCCCACCACACTCCGGACAGAAATCTAAGGGGATTGATGTTGCTTTCGCATTTCATGATGACATGATTTATGTGAGAATTCCAAGTAAGCTTTGAGTCTAAAAACGTTCCCAGGAACTTAACTTCTTTAGAGATAGGGCTTTCATCGCCAAATCTCACCTGAATTTCTGGGAGCTTTCGACGACGAGTGAAGATGACAACTTTGCTTTTGGAGGGGGAAAGTTCAAGGCCATTAATATTTAACCACGCCAAAAGTTTTCTAAGAGCATTGTTGATTGCTGATGCTGCGATAAAAATATTACGGGATATTTTGTAGAAAGTCAAGTCATCGGCATATTGGAGTATGTTGCACAAGAATTGAATAGATTTTTCTAGATCATATGTGTAAATATTGTACAGGATCGGGCTTAAGACTGACCCTTGCGGGAGACCTTTGAAAATGTGTCTAATGTGGGGAGGGGATTCAGACCCATCTACAAAAATAGTTCTCTGGGAGAGCAAATTGACAATGAATTTTACTAATTTGGGCGGAATACCTATTGCCAGTAACTTTTCTTTCAGGATGGGAATATGAACATTGTCATATGCTCCACAGATGTCTAGAAACACTGCAATGCAATATTCATTTTTAGATAATGCTAATTTGATATCTGTAACAAGAGAGGAAAGGTTGTCAAGGGTACTTTTACCCTTTCTAAATCCAAACTGGGAAGGGGAAAGAATTTGATTTTTTTCTACGAACCAGTCCAATCTATTCTTAATCATTCTTTCAGATACTTTGCAAAGAGTAGAAGAGAGGGCGATAGGTCTGTAGCTCGAACCTATGCTTGGATCTTTGCCACTTTTGAAAATGGGAATAATATTTTGAATTTTCCAGTCTGGGGGAATAATGCCAGAATCCAGAAAGACATTGATGAGAGAGAGAAAGTAGGTAAGAGAACTGTCATCAGAATGACGGATGAATATATTCAGGATTTCATCCTTGCCCGGAGCTGAGACATTGAGGATTTCAATTGCTCTTTTTAACTCATCAAAGGAAAATGGAGCATCTAACCATGAAGAAGATTTTAAAGTGAAAGGCAAAGAAGGAAGTTCATCAAAATTAGGGACATAAGGGGGAGCTATTTTATTAACAAAGTCATCAATCCAAATAGCAGAATTACGAGATGGCTTTGGCAGGGAAAAGGAAGATCTAAACCTGCGAATCATGGACCAAACCTCCCCTGCTGGAGTAGCAGGGGATATATTGGTACAGAAATTACGCCAGCTGTTTTTTTTTTTGAAACGGAATGTGCGTTTAGCAACAGCTTGGGCATTCTTGGCTGAGATGTAATTATTCATAGTCATCTGTTGGCAGTATGTCTTATTGGCCGCTTTCCTCTCCTTCAGCACTCTAAGGCATTCCTCATCCCACCAAGGGGGAGGGCGAGCCTTCGAGCCTACAGGAGATGATTTGGGGATAGACTTGTCAGCCGATTTTAGAATGGAATCAGTCCAAGATTTATAAGAGGAGGTGCAATTATCAGAAGAAGGGGAAGGCAGGGAGAGGGAAAGATCCTGGATAGAGTCTCTGAAACGGGACCAATCCGCTTTTTTTGTAATAAATTTGGGCTTACTTTTAAAGTGATTGGTATCCAACTGTTGAGCCAAATTCAAAATAATGGGATAGTGGTCACTGCCGCAGGGATCTGAAGAAATTCGCCAGGAGATTAGAGGATAGATACTCGGGGAACAGAGGGATATGTCCACCGCACTAGGATTCTGTCCAGGGTGACTAAACCTTGTTGAGGATCCGTCATTTAGGAGACATATGTTCAAGGAGTCCAAAAGTTCAATTAATTTGATACCTGAGGGATCCGAGGAAGAAGAACCCCAGAGTGGGGAGTGGGCATTGAAATCACCCAAAATGACCAAGGGAGAAGAAATTTTGCTAAGCATGTGAACCCACAGTGGAAGGTCAAATGGGGTAGAAGGAGGAATATAGAGAGATACAAATGTAATATTGGAGACAGTGGCTGCCACTAATTGGAAGGATGAATTTGGGGGTTTAATGGAAATAGGGGAGAAGGGGAGAGAGTTTTTGATGAAAAGGGCTGCACCACCCTTCCCATCAATGCGGTCGTCCCGCAGACATTGATAGCCACTCACCTTGAAGAGTTGAGATGGCTTGAACCAAGTCTCAGAGACGGCAGCAATCGATATGGAGTGTAAATGTAGAAGGCGGACGAGGTCATCCTTATTGGAGGTGGCGCTTCTACAATTCCACTGCAGAATTGCTGCTGTTGGGGCAGCCATTGGGAAGAAGAGAATACAAAGAGGAGAGTAACGAGGCAGCGTTGGACGGTAGAGAATTATTATTGTTAATAACAGAGATAAGTAGCATGAGAAGAGTTTGAATAAAAGAAGAATTGTCATTAGAAGTATTGTTGTTTATGGAATTTGCATTTAGATCAGGATTGAAAGCACTGCTGTTAGTTGAATTTGAGTTAGAAAAGACGGGGTTTTGAGGAAAAAGAGAGTTGATGTTACCATTTGGGAACAAGAGCTGGGAGTTATGGCCAAATTGATCATATCCAGGGGTTTTAATTGGACGAGAAGCTTGTTTTGTCATTACAGTTTTCTTGTAAGACAAGTTTGAAGGAGCACTAATTTGGGGTTGAGAGGCAACTTCAGCAAAAGATTTTTTAGAAGGAGCTATTAATTTGGAGGCATAGAAGTATGAAACGCTATTGGAGGCCATATAACTTTTTATGTTTTTTTGGCGAGAAAGTTCGGGGCAGGATGGATGAGTGGCTGTGTGCGAGCCTGAACAATTGACGCAAGTGGGGGAATTGGAAGGGGAGGAGCATTGGTCTGCTAAATGATTTTCTGCGCATTTAAAGCAGCGGGGAGAGGAGCGGCATGATTGCTTAGAATGGCCAAACCGACAACAATTAAAGCATTGGATTGTTGGGTACGAATAAATTTCCACCGGGAGAGAGTTGTGAAATAAATAAACGTGAGAGGGAAGAGACTGTCCTTCAAATGTCAGAACTACAGTTTGAGAGGGTTTCCAAACTACAGACTCAGATGATCGATCTTTGAAATTAAGACACCTAGTCTTAATAACTTTTCCCGAAGATGCTGGAATAATGAGTTCCGAGATAAGCTCTTCTTCAGATAGGTCTACAGGAATACCTCTAACGAGACCCAAGCGAGAGATATTGAAAGAAGGGATATAGGCTTTAAATTTTTTTGCAGAGAGGGAGTCGATGGAATTTATGAATTTATTGGCATTCAACGCGGATGTGAACTCAACACAAATGCGAAATCTGCCCTCTGATCGGATACCACCTGGGGAAATGCCAAGTGGTTTTTTTCCAATGAATTTACCAAATTCAAGGGGATGTAAAGAGTGGCCAGGAGAGTTGTTTTGAACATAAACTATGAAGGGAGCTTTTGCTGAAGTCGGATACAAAGAAAGAGGAGAAGCTACAGGAACTGAGACCTGCGAAGAATCAGTTTTTGGAAGGTCGCAAACTTTCCTCTTTTTTGGAGTAGAGGATGGAACTTGAAGGTCTGTTATTTCTACCTCACTACCAATGTCAAAATTTGAAGGGTCAGGGGGAGCGGGATCAGGGGGTTTCTTCCCCATGGCAAAGGCCATTGGGGCAAAAGGATATAAAACAAAAATAAAATAACACTTACTGGACTTGGTCAGCAATAAACGAACTCAAAAGAGGACAAAAAACTAAAACAAAAGCGATATATCAAACTATAGACCTATTTGTATTATGTCTGCTTTACCCAAACTTTTCGAGTCATTAGTATTAGATACCATTGTAAAACCTATCAACAATATTATTGTTCCTAACCAACATGGCTTTATCAGAGGTCGATCTACCTTAAGTAATTTAACTATCTATAATAATTACATATCCGAATCCCTTAGTCTGAAACAACAAGTGGATTCTATATACACCGATTTCAGTAAAGCATTTGATAAGGTTCGACATCACATTCTTATATCCAAACTCCGACTGTTAGGCATCAAACGAAGTTTATTGACATGGATTATCAGTTACCTCAGTAATAGAGTGCTTAGTGTCAGGATTAATTTTATAGAATCCTATGTATTCGAGGCCACAAGTGGTGTCCCGCAAGGGTCCCACCTCGGCCCAATATTCTTCTTAATATTCATTAATGACATTGTAAACATATTTAAAGATGTACAAGTCCTACTTTTTGCAGATGATCTAAAATTGTTTAAAAGAATACGAAATATATATGATTGCCTAATTTTACAAGCTAATTTAGATGAATTTTTTAAATGGTGCGAACAAAATATGTTATTTTTGAATATTGAGAAATGTCAAGTAATACGATTTTCCTGAACTCATTCTCATATTTTACATGAATATAATTTAAATAATGTTGGAGTTTTACCTACCATTAAAACTCTTATTATGTTGTCTTGCTTATCCAGAATATATAATGTGAGATATCAGCCCTATTCCCCGCCAGCGTCGGTCTTATCCATTGCTTTAACTTGAATTTCCCGCCATTCCTCTGCAATTACCTTCAGCTGTCAATTGTCGCCGTGCAGTTGGCATCTTGAGATGCCGTGTTAATTCAATTTGGACTCACCAAGCAGAGCTTAAATATATTCTGGATAAGCAAGACAACATAATAAGAGTTTTAATGGTAGGTAAAACTCCAACATTATGTGTGTCGTTGCTTATCCAGAATATATAATGTGAGAAGTGTTTGTTATCGCTTGGTGACAATTCTAAAGCCAAAATTGTGACTATTACTGTATTGCTTGCAATAACTTGGTCAAAGACTGAGAGTGAATGGGGGGATTCAGCACCTCAACATTGAGACCTCTGATTTGTCTATATTTCTTGAATGTGTTTTCTGAACTCCAGCTTCCTCTTTCCAAAATGGTGTCTATAGGACACTCTTCCAGCCAACTTCTTGAAGCTGCAGCTGATCTCAAACTCCCAGGAGAGGCATCAATCCCAGCATCCTTCAAAATTGTTTTAATCCATCCACCAATAGCAGTTCTCGAGGCTGGCCTTGCAGGCCCCAACGTGGAAATAAACAGACATTCAACACCAGCTTCATGTCTTCTGTTCTCACCCAAAGACATAAGCTTTCGCAACCAGAATATGGAATCTATATTACGATCCTCTGCTTTGTAAAGCTTCCAACCAGACTGTCTATGTGTAGAGGTGTCCTTCTTAGAACCAAAAAATTTGGCAATAATACAATGTGATCATCATTGTCAACAAGATTATCAGAAGATGCATGTAGTAAGGTCAGATCCTGTACTTGTCTTCCTGATGCCAGAAGTAAATTAACAGAACATCTACGAGATGCTTCGAAAAGAGTCAGGTCATTTGAAGGATTCTTACAAAGCTAAGACACCAAGCCTGGATCCCAAGTAAATGCTCTAAGCTTCTTATTTGCAGAAGTTCCTATACCTCTCATCACTTGCTTGACCAAGGGATGATTACTTATCCTCAAATCGCCTATGGGGTCATACAAAACCGACACTACAGACTTGTGAAGTGCTATAGTATTGCCTTTCCTCACTCTTAAGTATACTAAAAAACCGTGCCAGCTGAGATCACGAAGGGTTATTAGGACATGTATTATTAATGGCGCACCATTCCTTCCAGCTCTTCCATGCCATGTGATAAGTTGTAAGCTTAGGTTTGCGCCAACCCGCATTCAATAGAGCTTTTTTCTTGCTGTGACCAATCGTTCAAAGCTTCACTCCACCCCTAATCTTCCACACCTGTAGTTGGAGCTTCTGGACCTGTTCAAGATGAAGTCCTGTCGATAAGTCTATCAAGTTGTCGACCAACATGGGTATTATGTGAGGTCGGTCTAGGGCTCTTCTCTTTAGGTCTGGTAACCAAAACACTTTTGGCCAATTTGGGGCTACAACCAGGTACACCCCTGATGATTTGTTCAGATGTGCCAGCACTCGTGGCATTAAGCAGGGGGGAGGAAAGATCCATGCCAAGGGGAAATTCCAACTCCTGCTGAACACGCTGTGAAGCATTGCTCTCTTGTCGTGGGAATCTATCGAGACACACTGATCCACGAAGTGAGCCCTCGAGGGAGCGAATAGATCCACTACTGGACTGCCCCTAACTTGTGAAAAACAGCTCTTACCGCTGGGGGTAGAAGGTGCCATTCTGGTAATGTCATCCCTCAGGATAGATAATCCGCGAGGCCATTGTAGCGTCCCGGCAAATACTGCACTTGTAAAGAGATTCTGTGCTTGTCCAAAAGCGCAAGAATCTGAAATGTTAGATGAAGGAGACCCATCGACTTGGTGCACCCCTTGTTCCTCAAGTAGGCTATGACTGTCCTGTTCTGAACTTCTCAAATTCTGAGTCAGAGACGTTAAGGCATTTAAGATTGCTGTTATCTCCTTCATGTTGCAATATCCCCCCCTCTAACTGTCTGTCCAACAACCCAACAGAGGTACATAGTCGATCAGGGCTCCCGGCCGTGATCTGCCGCATCCGTAGTCAGAGAATGTGTTGGGCTGGGAAAATGAAGAGTTGAAACATGATCTAAGTTGATCATCCACCATTTCATTTCTGACAAGACCTCATTCTTTATCAGAGACTTTTGCTGAGGGGTCAGCTTCAGCATTAACTGTAATTGTATCAGCCGAGTATGAAGTCGACCTCTGGGGACCACAAAGGTAGCAAAATTCAACTTTCCGAGAATACTCTGAGCTCCTTTCAGAGTCCATCTTCCTTTTGTCACGGATCTCTGAAGTGAGTTCCAAAGACCTTGGCGTCTGTATTTGTTTAAGGACTTCTGTTTCAGATGGGGGTTCTACACAATTCAAAGATATTCCACTGACTGTGCTGGCTGACGGACACACTTTTGGAAATTTACCGACCAACCTAACCGCTCTAACAATTAAAGAGCTTCTCAAGCTTGACTGAGGATCTCTCTGGTCTGATGAGCCAGGAGAAAGTCGTCTAGGTACACAATGATCCTGATAGCCTGTCTACGCAGGATTTCTGCAATCCAATTTGTGATAGCTTTTAAATTGAAGATCGACTGTTTCGAGCCTTCACTCGTTTGAACCAGAAAAAGTGTTGATAGGAAGGTGGCATTGTCGTCAGCTCTTTCCATGTACCATCTCTCATCATTGTCATTTCCGGGATTACTTTCGTTTTGAACCTCCTTGCGGAAGATTGGCTTGGACTTATCAACGAGGGCTCTTGGATGAATGGTATGCGGTATCGTCTTATCATATGTAAGATGGTCTCTGGGACACCTAAGGCCTGCCACTCTCTCCAATAATCCTGTAGTCTAGTTGACCCGCCCGAAATGGTTGATAGTCACCTGTTGAAGCGGCCACGAGAGGTCTGCCTCCTCGCGCCATGCTTCTGTTCCCTCCCCTTACCCCTCGTACAGGAGGAATATTGGGGGTTTCGCCCGTGGTCTGCCCGCCGGGGAAACGAGGGAAATGCCATATTTTCCTTTGGTGTTTGCTTGGGGGGAAGGCAACAACCTCCTTAGATGTTGAAGGGCGGTTGTGCGCGACACCTGTTGAAGCGGCCACGAGAGGTCTGCCCCCTCGCGCCACGCTTCTGTTCCCTCCCCTTACCCCTCATACGGGAGGAATATGGGGGGTTTCACCCGTGGTCTGCCCGCCGGGGAAACAAGGGAAATGCCATATTTTCCTTTGATGTTTGCTTGGGGGGAAGGCAACAACCTCCTTAGATGTTGAAGGGCGGTTGTGCGCGGCACCTGTTGAAGCGGCCACGAGAGGTCTGCCCCCTCGCGCCACGCTTCTGTTCCCTCCCCTTACCCCTCATACGGGAGGAATATGGGGGGTTTCACCCGTGGTCTGCCCGCCGGGGAAACAAGGGAAATGCCATCCTTTCCTTTGATGTCTGCTTGGGGGAAAGGCAACAACCTCCTTAGATGAAGGGCGGTTGTGCGCCGAGTGGCTACCCTGAGGTAGACGCACTGGACTAAAGCACTTTGCTACACCACCTAGTTTCTGCAACTGGGCAGAAAGTGCTTCTTCCCCAAAAGGATGAGTGGTAGAAGGAGGAATTCTGCTGAAGAGCCTCCGTTCCACTCCAATCTTACAGCTGTCCATTGTTCCTGTAAAGACCTGACAGGGAACCTTCTGAACTGCTTTCCCATTTGATAAGTTTTTTGGTGAGCCTGTTGAAAGCACTCTCTGCTTCAATGAGGCATGCAATGCCAGCATCTTTTCCATGGCCGTAAATATTGGTGAGGCGGTGACAAATGCCAGCACCTCGCAGTTTACCTCCAGCTCCTTGAAGCCTGGATCAGCCAAATATTCCTTTAAAGCAGATGCATAGCTGACATTGGCCCACTCGCCCGAGTTTGTAACATGCTTGAAACTGTCAAAAGCAGGACCAAACTTTTATAAATAAAGCTGAATTATAGATAAGTCTAACTACATCAAATTGCGTCAAACGATTATCAAACGAACATGAATGTCATGATTTCGTATTTGTAATTTGAGTATTTTAATATGACATCGCCGATGGTCATATTTCATTCAAAAAATATCGATTACTTAAATTCCAAAGGTGGAAAAATGGTTAAATGTGTCTACAATTGATCCATAAATCAGGTAATTACGTAAGACAATACATTCAGCTTAATTTATCTTTAGTAAGGATATAAATGAGTCGCTCCCAGCGGCAATGCCGGCCGGGCCAACACGTGACAGGAGTGGAGCAAGCCCCGAACATCCCGTCACATTCAAAAAACCAGTTTAATAAACTGGTCCGGTATTGCGGGAACTATCAGATATTAAGCTGATAATACACTTATCTTAGCCAACAGGCCGAGAAGCGATTGCTAATCGCCGCGGCGTCCTTCCGTTTTCGAGAACGGGCGACGCAGATTTATATAGCGTAGGTAGTAGGAATACGCTAATCTGTCAAAAATGTTTGCACTAATCACTTGCACTAATTTTTCATAAAATTACGGAATTTGTGGGTAGCAACAGATATTATTTTCGTTAAAACAATTACGAACGAAAAATTTTTCGACCGGACGTGGGCGAAACAACGCCAAAATTGAATTAACACGGCATCTCAAGATGCCAACTGCACGGCGACAATTGACAGCTGAAGGGAATTGCAGAGGAATGGCGGGAAATTCAAGTTAAAGCAATGGATAAGACCGACGCTGGCGGGGAATAGGGCTGATATCTCACATTATATATTCTGGATAAGCAACGACACACATAATGTTAAATTAACACCAGTATTACAAATTCGCGACTTGGGAGTTATATTCGATTCAAACTTAACATTCACAGCACATATAGATGATATAACTAATAAGGCTTTAAAGATTCTTGGCTTCCTTTGTAGAACCCTAACTGATTTTAAGTCCATGGATTGCATGAAAACACTCTACATTTCATTAGTTAGATGTCAAGTAGAATATAATTCACCTATTTGGTCCCCTTTCTATAAAGTACATTCTAACAAAATAGAACGTGTTCAACACAAATTTCTTAGGTACTTAAATTTCAAACTCAAAATTCCAATAGAAAACATTAATTATTTAAGTTTAATGAATCGACTAAATTTAATTACGCTGTCTGACAGAAGAATTATTTCAGACCTAATTTTATTGTACAGAGTTATGAACAACCTAATTGACAGCCCTGCCATCGTTTCTAGTATTAAACTCCATGTACCGACAAGGAATACTAGACAAAATATAACATTCTTTTGCAACACATACACAACCAACTATCAATCACACTCACTTACCAATAGGATGCATGATTTAGGCAACAAGTTTGGTGGTATTGTAGATGTATTCGCTGATTCCCTTTACATTCTAAAATGCAATTTAAACCAACACTTTGTGGAATCCTACAAATTATTGTAACGTGGGTATAATATATTTAACGATTTGATGTGTTATTGTAATGTTTTATATTATATTTTGTTCTATGTTATTGTTAAATATTACATTGTTTAAAATATTTCACAGTTTTAAGCAAGAATATACAAGTGGTTTTTTCTTTAAAAACTACTTGTATATTCTAAGTTTTTTCACTTTTATAACGTTTGATATAAATTCTATGTATGTGTAATCCTCGATATCTTAAATATTATTTTATAATCTATGTAAAAGCCCCTACGGGCGTATAAGAACAATAAATAAATAAATAAAACTGACTAAATGCCAAAAATTCGATTTTTCGTATTAAAACGAAAAAAAACGCAACAGTGTTTTTCAACTGTCAAAATTCGAATCTCAAATGTCATATTTGATTGTCTATTAGTTAAAAAAGGAACATTCCGTATTATCCGTGCATCAAACTTCGACAACACAAACGTTCCGTATTATCCGTGAGGTGGACTAACTAACTATTTACCCAGTAAATTTTCGGGATTAGTGTCCATGGTTATTACTAGGGCTCGGATAAATATGTATTAAAAAATTCAAAATATGTACATATAATATGGACTAAAAATGTAAAATATGGAGTATAAAATAAGAATATCTTTCATATTAACATTGTTTATTGTGAAAAAATTACTATGCAGTAACAGTTACATTAAAAAAATTATAAAAAGATAGCTAAATATTCAGGTAATTCAAATAAAAAAAAAAGTTTTATTAATCTTCCTCTAAATCTGTCTTATTAAATTTGATTGCAGTACACCAGCATTTTTTTCAACCTTTTTCATGGCACGACCCACTTATTAATTATGTAAAAAATATTTCGCGACCCCCTACCCTTCGCCTGCAATTTACCTTTGACGACGCCAAACTTCCAACTCGAACTTCCAACGCATGAACTACCCTTCTACGCAATCGTCCGAAAGTTTGAAGTTGGAAGTTGACCTCAGTGTGAACGTACCGTAAGACAATGAAAGAATGTGTGTTTTTTCTCAAATGACGTACAAAATTGTCGGACGGGGAACATAAAAATTAATTGTATTGCTTATACCTTATAATAATCGATAATAATAAGTAATTTGTGTGTACATATAAATTGAATGTTATTTCTTCACTTTTGATTAAGGCGAATCTAAAGTTTTTTCTAAAAATTATTCGTAATAATCATGGACACTAATCCCGAAAAATTACCGAAATAACTAATAGATGGTAAAAGATGCATTAAAATTCCATTTTTATTCAATCAAAGTTTAAAATTTCCCAAATAAAATGATTCCTTCGCCACCATTTTAATTGTTTTTTGTATGGTTTGACATTTGCATGAGTTACGTTTCAATCTAAATATGCAGAGGAATAATCTTTACGTAACTGATGCACTTTTAGGCACAGATTTACTACTTTCCAAAAAGTGTTACAAGACTTACATTCACAAAGTAGTTTCTTTGGTTCTTATTTTGAGTTAATTAAGTAATTTATGCACATTTATTTTAGTTGTAAGGCAATTATTGTAAGGTCCATCAAACCTTACATTTAATATTAAAATAAATTGGCAGCACCAATGCAAAAAATGGAAAATTCCATTTTAAAATAATCACTAAAGATGCTGTTGTTACAGAAATAGTCTGTAACTGGATGGGAAAATCTTTGAATATGTACTACGGCTCATACCCTTTTGTTTGTTTATATTCAACTAGCTGACCCAACAAACTTCGTACTCCCTTAGAATCAATAAATGTTGTGTTAACTTATTAGTTGAATGCAAAATGTCCCTGAAGTTTGGCTCTGTGCCCTCTGTTTGGAAAAAAAGCGGTTATCCATCCTATTCTAAAGAATGGTGACCGCTCCAACCCGGCCAACTACCGTCCCATAGCGGTCACATCAGTTCTGTCTAAGGTGATGGAACGTATAATCAACGACAAACTGCTCACATACTTCGAGAAGAACAAAATTATTACCGACCGTCAATACGGATTCCGGCGTGATCTTCTCGCGTATGTGACGCATGTTTGGAAGCGGTGTCTGGAACGTTTCGGTGAGACCCAAACGGTTGCACTGGATATTTCCAAGGCCTATGACCGGGTTTGGCACCGAGGACTTGTCAACAAACTGCCTTCTTACGGACTTCCCGCATCCTTGTGTACGTGGATTGCCGTCTTTTTGAGGGAGAGGTCGATTCAGACGGTAGCCGATGGTTTCACCTCTTCCTCACACTGGATAAATGCTGGCGTCCCACAGGGATCGGTTCTGTCTCCGACTTTGTTTTTGTTGCACATTAACGACCTTTTGTCATGTGCACCAATTCATTGTTATGCGGATGACAGTACAGTCCATGATAGCCTTTTGTTTGACAAGTGCCCAAAGGGCTCACAAACTCCAACGGCTCGGAGGGCTTTGAAGCAAAGAATGGATGGTTACCTCGAGAGTGTTTTCTCTTGGGGTAAAAATAATCTCATTTAATTCAATGTTTCAAAGATCCAATCATGTCTGATTACGTCTAAAAGGGATCGAAATGAAAACCTAGCCTCCTTCAACGGAAGCAATCTTCCGAACAGGCCCTCCATTGATATGCTTGGTGTAACTCTAATTGACCAGCTCAGATATGGGGGCTCCATCGAAGCCAGAGTTATTAAAATGGGGACCTCAGCACGGGTAAACAACCCAGTGAGGCCAAAATTACTGGAATGTACTAGAAACATTGTAAAATAATGTATCAACAATAAAAAAAATAAAATAAAAAGTGGCGCAGTGGTTAGCGCGTTTGCCCGGAAAGCAAGAGGTGTCAATATGTTTTTCTGATTTTTTCTGTTTCCAGATTTTCGATTGAGTTTCGTTTATATTGTCTTCATTTATTTAAATATTACAATTTGAGGTTTAACTCATAAAGTTAAAATAAAAAAAAAAATAAATAAATAAAAAAAAAAATATTCATCCTAGACTTGCAGAAAAGTCGATAGATGTCGCATATTAAATAAAATGGATAAAGATTTATCCAGACACTATCTAGAGAGCATTTAGTTCGGGTTTGAATCTTGCAATCATACATAAAGATAGTTGCCAATAATATATGCGTTAAAGAAAATGAAGATAATGTAGGTGGTTCTTAGTCGAAGTATGGTACAGTTAAACATGACCGAATTTCATATCGACACCGTGGCGCAGTGGTTAGCGCGATTGCCCGGAAAGCAAGAGGTCCTGGGTTCGAGTCCCAGAGGTGTCAATATGTTTTTCTGATTTTTTCTGTTTCCAGATTTTCGTTTGAGTTTCGCTTATATTGTCTTCATTTATTTAAAAAAAAAAAGAGTAAAGTTAGCCTCCCAAAAGCTGGGCACACTGTACAGGCCCTCAGATACTTTAATAGTACACAACTGCTAACCCTGTACAAATCACAAGTGCGCCCCACGGTTGAACTTGGTAGCCACCTCTGGTCTGGAGCTCAAAAATACCTGAAAAATACCCTCGACTCTGTGCAAAAACGGGCGGTCCGTTTGACAGATTCTCCCGGATTGCATTTTTTAGAGCACAGGCGTTGGGTGGAAATGCTATTCTTGTTCTATCGATATTACAATGGAAGATGCTCCGAGGAACTAGCATCATTGATCCCTTCGGCACCAGTGCATAGTCGGGAAACACGCCAAACGCATGCCCATGGTTGACATTTGTCACATGAGAACGGGTCGCTTCTTCGACTCGTTCTTGTGTTCAACAGCTCGGCTGTGGAACGATTTGCCGGCCTCTGTGTTTCCCCCTTCCTAGAACATGGGTCTCTTCAAGACCAATGTTCATTCCTTTCTCTCCTCAAAAAGACCCTCCACACAGCATCTTAGATGACATAGGCCCTGAGGGAAATTATTTTCCTCAGACCCTCCTGTGTGGAGTTAATATAAAAAAAAGAAAAACTTCAATATTATCCTTGTAACTATATTCCATACTTTCAAAAATTATCGTCACGGCAAGTAGTATTGGTAGGGGTCTACGGGGACTTAACGGTGAGGTGGGTGTGAGAGAGATGCAAGAAAATGATGACTTTTTCCTTTAGAGGAAACAGACGACCTCCGTAGTCCAGTGGGTAAGACTCTTGACTCACAATCCGGAGGTCGCGGGTTCGAACCCGGCATGCGCAAATAAATTTTATTTGATTAATTTGTGTTATTTCACAATTAATTAATTTAAAATAATATATAGTATATTTGCGGCATGTTCCAGAGTGGAAGATACTATCAGTATCGCCCTGGTGTAAGACCACCATTCGGAATTGAAACGTTGCTTGAAAATGGCTTTAGCCGTGTTTGGTGACCAGATCTGAATAGCCAGGTACTTCCCAACCTTCCTCTTCCCCAACTCCTTCCCCTCCCCACTACTTTCAGCCTCACAACATACCCCAATTGGGGATGCCATAGTCTCACTGGCTCCAGACGGGAGCAGTTGAGATTCTTGTGCGGCATTCACTGTAAAAAAAAAAAAAGACCTACGTACATTGTGTATCTCATATTTTGAAAGATCTGCAGCAATATTGTGATAACGATAAGTATCAAGGGCGGATCCAGGATATTTTCTGGGGGAAGAACAAGGGGCGGACGGGCAAAAAGTACATACTTCAAGTTTAATTCTACAAGTTCAAGTATGTTTAGGAAGGTTTATGATAGTGTCAAAACAATAGAAAAATTAAATGTTTAAAATAATGACAAATTTTGCTTCTAAGTATGTACTGTGATGGAATCTCCACAGTACACAAAAATACCGTCTAAATCCACCCTTGATAAGTATAATATTGAAGTGTGAGTGAATACTAAAAAAGCCGTTCCATTAAAAAAGTATGAGAAAATTAATTTTATTTATAACTTTTTTTTGTGTGAATTTTTCCGATGTTTTAATAGCTATTCTGCAATTCGGGGCTGAGACCAATCCAACAAACCAAATATCATAAAAATGTGTCCAGTCGTTCTTGAGTTATAAATGGTGTAACTAACCCGACTTTGTTTATTAAGATTACTGTTAATATATTATAATAAAACGAATATTAAACTTTATTCCACTTAATTTTATTGGACCGTAACCGGTTTCAGCTCGTCAAAGCCATCTTCAGACTGGTACAAATATTTCCTAGTCTACGGTTTATATACACAACATATTGGGGAGGGGGAGGGGGGTGGTCTACAAGGATTTTAATCAATTACAGTAATTATATTTGTTGCTAAGTCATTTTAGACTATCGAATTTCTAAATATTTTGGTTATTCCAGTAAGCTAATTACATTGGGTTTGCAGCTCACTTCAATGATGATTAGGGAAAAACCTTACAAGTAATATGAGTTACTAATGACCTAATTGTATTGTCAAATCGTTATTATGTTTATGAAGTTTGGTATTTTGTACATATTACTTGTAAGGTTTTTCCCTAATCATCATTGAAGTGAGCTGCAAACCCAATGTAATTAGCTTACTGGAATAACCAAAATATTTAGAAATTCGATAGTCTAAAATGACTTAGCAACAAATATAATTACTGTAATTAATTAAAATCCTTGTAGACCACCCCCCTCCCCCTCCCCAATATGTTGTGTATATAAACCATAGACTAGGAAATATTTGTACCAGTCTGAAGATGGCTTTGACGAGCTGAAACCGGTTACGGTCCAATAAAATTAAGTGGAATAAAGTTTTATATTCGTTTTATTATAATATATTATAATGGAATTCCACCATGAAATATCACTCTCAAAAATAGAAATATTTAAGATTACTGTTGTTATTCTTGTATATTTGTACTTATTATTTTTAATATCTCTTTTAATATTGTTTTAGTTGACATCCTTCTCAAGGCCACGGGAAATGCTCCCATCATGAAGAAGAAGAAATGGGCCGTAGACGCAGAAAAACCAATCGGATGGATAATGGAATTCGTTAAGAAATATTTGAAACTCGATGCTAATGAAAAACTGGTAAGTCTCAATTAATTTATCTTAGATAATCTTATCTCTCTTCTGTATGAAGCACTACAATTGCAGTGTCGATCTTATGTACTCATTTTGCCTTCGGTTATTACATCTACTGGGTTAGTTAAAGACAAAAATAAAAATGTCACTTCATCGTCTGTCATAGGTTCTCAACCTTATTGTGCCCACCGCCCACACAACTGTCACGGAATCAATAATTCGATTAAAAATATATTAAATTACTAGCTGACCCGACAAATGTTGTTCTGCCATATAAATTATTTCTAGTGAATATTTTGGTTGTCAAATAAAAAATAACCAATGTATTGTAAGTGTGTGTGGGGATGGGATCTACGATAGAAAGAGGTATGGAGCGCTGTAGTCCAGTGTTCCGCAAAGTGTGTGCTGCGGCACATTGGTGTACCGTGCTCATAAGCTGGTGTGCCTCACCACAAAGTTTCATTGTCACAAAGTAACATTTCCCGCAGGTTGTACCCGCTTAGGCCGGTCGCAAATGTCTGAACTGTCTATCGGATCGGTAATAAAATAGGCCAGGCGGACATATTCGCTCACTTAAATGAGCTTAACCAAAAAAGGCAAGGCAGTAGATAATTCTGATATTTTAAAGTCATCGGATAAGATTGAAAGCTGTCATGCTAAGTTGGTGTTATAGATCACGCTTCGAGTGGCAGTAACGAAATGTTCTCAAATATAGTGGCTGCTGATTAAAAAAAATGCAGGCTTTGATAGTGAAACACAGCAGAAAAAAAGAACTCGTATTTTCCTAAGTGTGACCTACAACCTGTGGACTGGGTACATCCATTCTCAGATAGCATTTCCCTTGGGCACTTACCGATCAACGAGCAGAAAGAATTCATGAAGCTAAAAACTGATCAGACATTAAGAGTAAAATTTTCCGAAAAGGATCTAGCACATTTTTGGCTGCATATAAAAATGAGTATCCACTGATTTCAAGCATTCTATCTTTCCATTTATGCCACAACCTATTTATGCGAATTGGGGTTTTCAACTATCACTGTGATTAAAAAAAAAGAGGACGCCTGAGGACGATCGACGAAGAGATGAAAGCGGCATTAACAATTGATCCAAATTTTAATCGCCTGTGCTCGGAAGCAGGCTCACATTTATCATTAAACATCTTTTCATATTATATTGATTTTAATAATAAATATTAAATAGACATTGGTTTTTTCTTTGGTATACCTCTAAAATTTCTTGATTTGGTAGGTGTACCTGGAACACAAAAAGTTTGCAGACCGCCGATAAAAACAAAAAAACCTCAACTAAAGTAGGAAAATGAAATAAAGAAAATCAATATGAATTTTGAAGATCAATTGAGTGCACGATGCATTATATCAGTCCGTGTTTAGCCAACACAAATAAGCTCGATAGTTTACCCACGCGAGAACATGATGCCTAATGAAATATCAAAATGACGCGACCGACGCTTCTCGTGAATGTCTTGCGTATGTGTGGATGAAAGTTTGATGAGGCGGACGTAGCGCCATCTGTTATTCAACAACATAAATAATTTTGTTCTGTTTGAAATAAGAAAGATGGTTAAATTTGTCCATACAAAAATACTAAAATCACGGTTAAAAAATGGGAGGTTGGGGGTAGGAGGGTTGAAATTTGGGATTATAGGTATTTTTTGATACCAAGTAAAAAAAAAATACAAAAAAAATTTGACAAAAATTACTTTTTTTTTCTGGATAGGGACACCCTAATCACCTAGCGGTATGAAATATACTTTACAACCTATTCTCATACCTCCCAAATATACATTAAAAAAATTATAAAAATCGGTCAAGCCGTTTCGGAGGAGTGCGACCACAAACACCGTGACACGAGATTTTTATAAATAAGATTTGTTACACCTTTTTGTTTACCAAAGTTAAAAAAGCAATTCTTTTGCATTTTAAGTACCAGTTTGCTGCCTCCTTCCTTCTTGGATTCATGATATTATAGTGTCAATTCTTAATAATAATAATACACGTAAGATGATAATATTATATAATAAAAATTTTCATATCATCCATTTCAATGTAGATCTGCTTGTAATGGAATCTTTCAGTTCCCGATCAGTTTTCCGAACTACCGAATTTTCGCACATGTGATAAAAAGATTATAATACATACAATATCAAAAATTAACCAATTTTAAAGTTTACTTTGCTTTATTAGTACATGAATAGTGCAGTTTTTGTCTTTTCTAGACCATATTTTTTTGCCTGCCCACGCCCTTGCTGTGTCATCTCAACGCCTCCTAATTTTCTTTGGGTCTTCTGTTTGTCCACTTTTAGACTTCGTTAGCTAGTGTGTATCCCCTTCTTTTAATCTGGGTCTCCGCAACACAATTGACTGTTCATTTTCTAAACTTTATCAATTTATTGCACTTAATTCTGGATATGTTCCACAGAATACTGTGTAAAAATATACAGTGCATAATTTATAGGAAAATGGGAGATAGGCTCTATTGTATGAAAATCACTTCGGGGGGGGCGGTCTGTATCTTGTGCGTTAGCTAACGCAGGTTAAATCGGCGTTAAATGAGTCACATGTAACGTACGTAATGGGTTCACCCCCCGGGAGTTCATAAGTACGTTCATTAGATGCGACTCATTTAACATAATGCAAAAGATACAGATGTACTGTAGATGTAGATGGGATGTCAAAATACACCATATGAATCATTGTTTATTCCGACATCATCATTGGCTAGTGCATGCACAGATTACCCTAGCAAGTGTTAATATCTGTAGTAAAATAGTAATCTTATATAATAGGAGCATATATATTACTATTACCCTTCTTGATCCGTTATTTCAAAAATACGTAATAAAAGAATTGACTGCTTTGTATCATGTTTATTTATATTATTTTCAGTTCCTCTATGTGAATCAGACATTTGCACCATCACCGGATCAAGTTGTAAGAAACCTTTATGAGTGCTTTGGGACGGATGGTAAATTAATTTTACACTACTGCAAGAGCCAGGCCTGGGGATAAGTCACACATTCTTCAACCTATAATAATAATCGTTAATCCAAGTCATTTTATATTTAGTTTTATGTATATTTAGGAATATGATGTTGTATTGATGTGTACACTAAAAGTTTTCTGAGAATATATTCCAAAGACCTTTAATATTTTATTGTGTATGTTTTATCTATCACTCGAAAACAAAAAAAAAATAATCACCTGGCGTATTGACTGTATAAGAACCTCAAACTTGTTTGAAAATTTCCCTACACATTTTAATCAACGGGTTGTCCGTTAGATACTAAAAACACGATACACAATATTATGTACATGATAGTCAAATTATTTTTTACTTAAAAAAAAAAAAAAATATATATATATATATACACAATCGACACCAACAATTTGCTTCCAAGGTAGCCCGAATCTTTCTTCTATTTTTCAAAACAACCGCACCGAATTTGCACTATTTTCTTGAGATTGTTCCAAATTTCAAATAGTTTTCCAATAAGGTGATGGTTAGGGAGACGTAGAAACTTAGGTTAGGTAGAGGCAGATAAAATGACATTCCGGTAGGAACCTAGCATAACATTCTCATTTCAAGACCAAAAACCATAATTATAGTGTATTTGTTGTGGAAGCATTTTTTATCCTTAGATTTTAGCCAGTTCCCTATTTTACATACATATTTTTAACAATCATTTCGACTTCGGCCATTTTTCAATTTAAAACCACAATTTTAAAGCATAATATTTCAAAAATTTATTTATTTGGATAAAAAAAGTTTATCTAATGGACTTTTCTTGTTTCGTGATGTTTCTTGTGTCATTGTCTTTATATGTACAACAAATTTTGCGCCAATAGATCGACACTCTGAGGTTAAGGGATTAAAAAAAAGAATACAAGCTTATGCTAGGAATATGTTTCACATAAACTGACTTTACTAAAGTAAATGAACAAAATGTCAATCAATTTTAATAAAATAAAGTTACAAAGTGCAATGAAAATTATTATAAAACAGTGAATGTTGCGTTTTCACTTTTCATTCATCTCTGGCGGATGGTGGCTTGCTGGATGTGCAGGAAGCTTTGGACGAATGCGAGGAAGGCTTGTTCTGCAAGTTTTGTTTTAAATTACAAGTTTTGGAACAGGTGGTTGAAGATGATCGGCTGGATAAATCACCGTCACCTGAAACAAACAATAAAAAATGTTATCTTATTCTGATCTAAGTGGCTGTCGCATAATATGCGATACATTACGGCTATCCCTGTTCGTAGATGTAATGATCCATGAACTTTCACTCGAATATTTACATTGTGTAAAAGGCACCGCGTGTTGGGATAGATTACACTGTAAAGGTATCAACTCGGTGTAGAGCAGTGACTTTTGGGGTAGTCAATGAAAGGTAGTAAGGGGACAGTGAGGAAAATAGGGCTGAAAAGCCCCAACCAAATGGGCTGAAAAGAAAGCAAGAATCATTCCTAAGACCAGAGACTTGTTTTATTTTGTGCCCTGGGCGAATATTATCGGCCACCCCAAAACCCGATTTGCAAAAGTGAAAAACTATAACCTGACTCGTAAAAACTTGTACTTTGTTTCCATAGTTAGTTATTACTCTTACAATTAGACATTACAACTTACGAATATGAACAAAAACATGTTTCATTTTTTAGAAGTTCCTTACAACTTATCTGTGACAATCGAGTTTTCAGTGCTCCAAACTTCAAAACTATAATGAAATATTAAATTAGTTTTTCAAAATTGTATAAAATTTTGAGAAAGGGTCATAAAAAAAGTAAATTACTTTTCTAAACATCATATTACATTAATGCGATGTGCCAAATTGTTTTCGAAATCATCAATCACATCATCGTAGCTGTCAAATCGGCCTCTGTATTAAAAATAGCTAAGTAATAAGCGTTCTTCGCTTATGCTTGAGCGCATGTAATTTTTGATTTGTCGTAGCACGGACAATGAATGCTCTGTACTGGAGATTGTCACTGCTGCGCAGGTGAACATGTGTAATGTAATATCAATGTACAGAAACACCCCTTCCAGATTGTTTTCCGTGATCAAAACTCCCAACCGTCACAAGCTCTTTGGTTTCTTGCTTTTTTAGATTTTATATAATATTTGAAAAGCACACATTCATCTTGCAGACCGTTTGCAAGGTCTTCCGGATAGATCCTTTGTAACTCTTTGGCACTATTCCTTATTTCTTCTTCACCTTTTCCTCAACTCCTAAGACGAATGAATTTGTCATAAGCCATTTTTTGCCTGTTTAGCTCATTTAAGCTGATCTCAAATTGGAAGAAATTTGTGCACCCGAAAATGATCATTTGATTGCAATAACACTTCTCCCTCGTGAGATTCATTTCAAAGAACTTTTCTTTTGATGGAACTTTTTTCGGAAAATTCTTTCTAATTTCATTTTGCCAACTATATCATATATTTCGAAAGAATCTCTTTTATTTTCTACCTGAAGTCGGGCATTACCCGTAGTTTTACGAAATCAGACTTAGACAGTGACCTTTTTCTCATGTTTTGAAGGTCAAGTGTGCAATATTTCATCATTCTCGGGATAAAACTGTAGATTTTTATAAAAATCATATCCACGCTGCCCGCCACAGGTCACAGACACTCATCTTTATATAAATAGATTAATAAAATCAATGATTCCTAGAGACCTGACATTATGGCAGTCCCTAAAGTAGATATTTGCTATAGCAGACCTGTTGCCTTACTGCGGGCCAAAGGTTTTTGTGACAAGTCATTTTTTTATCTTTTCAAGAGCTACTATAATTCCAGACTAGTGCAGGCAACATCTCTAGCTGACCATTTATTATTATTATTTTTATACATTCTCAAGTTCGGTCAGGAATTCTTGCAACAGTTTTGATGGTTGTGATGATATTTTGAAGAAAACATAAGTTTTGCAACAACCTGAAGTTGTTGAGGACTGTTTGCAACCTTCAGCGATTAAATTTGTAGAATGTACGGAGCATCGTTGTTCCTGGCATTATCGTAAACTGACTCCTGCAATTATAAATGCTGATAATAAGAGTCTCAAAGGTGTCAAGGACTGCTTTCAACATGTCTTCTGATTGACATGTGACCAGTGTTAGGAAGGAAGTATAAAAATCGCAATGGGTTGTCCATTTTCTTCGACGAAATTTTTTTTTTTTTACTTTAGCTCCACACAGGAGGCCCTGAGTGGAGGATCTTTTTTGGAAAAGGAAGGAGAGGAAGTTCCGGGAAGGAAAAAGTTTTTTTTTACATTAACGCCACACAGAAGGCCCTGAGGAAAATAATTTCCCTCAGGGTCTATGCCATCTGAGATGCTGTGTGGAGGGTCTTTTTGAGGAGAGGAAGGAATGAACATTGGACTTGAAGAGATCCATCCGACTCATACCATTCCTGAGTATAATGAAATATCAGTCCATATAGTAAGTAAAATTAATTTATATGTACAAACGTGTTTCAAATATCTTTGGTGCAAACTTATCTTTGAATGAGTTTTAATATTGACTTACTTGAATTACTTTGACCACTACAACAGGCTATATATATATATATATATATATATATATACACATTTCGTAAGTATATATTTTGGTGACTGTGGGTCTCAAAATATACCAAAAAATCTCCATAATCACAATACATACATGATTAATTTGACCATACCTTTCTTAGTATTGGGTTCGGCAGACTTCTCCCGGCAGGAGCAGGGGCTGGTGGTGATGACGCTGCTGCGGGAAGTGTTCATGGTGGAGATGTTTTCCTCCTTGTTGGGCCCAAACACATACGGCTCCTTCTTCTCCTTCTTCTCTTTCTTCGACACCTGCGATACTTCTGTTCTGTCTGTTGCGGGAGCTTCCAAATACATCTAATGTCACATAAACAACAAAACAATGTATTAAATGGATTCCGTTGGTGCTACGTTATAACCCCTCTCTGAAACTTATAAACGACAAGGGAAAGAGATGCTGCAATGATGTTCTCATTAATAGGATAATAGCATTATAAAAATATATTACGCTGTTTACATAAACATAGTTTTACTGCACTTCTTGTATCGTATGATTGCATAACTAGGTGTTAGGCAACACAGGCAGTGTCAAGAACTGAAGTATTATTTATTATTATCCTCTTCCTGGTCAGAGGATCTTCACATGGTGACATTTATTTAAGATAGACAATTGTAACCAACACCTACCACCGTGTATAAACACAAATTCACAGTTTGAGGGCTTAAAGTAAAACAACATCATTTACAGTGAATACCGCACAAGAATCTCAACTGCTCCCGTCTGGAGCCAGTGAGACTTTGGCATGCCCAATTGGGGTATGTTGTGAGGCTGAAGGTAGTGGGGAGGGGAAGGAGGTGGAGAAGAGGAAGGTTGGGAAGTACCTGGCTATTCAGATCTGGTCACCAAACACGGCTAAAGCCATTTTCAAGCAACGTTTCAATTCTGAATGGTGGTCTTACACCAGGGCGATACTGATAGTATCTTCCACTCTGGAACATGCCGCAAATATACTATATATTATTTTAAATGAATTAATTGTGAAGTAACACAAATTAATCGAATAAAATTTATTTGCGCATGCCGGGTTCGAACCCGTGACCTCCGGATTGTGAGTCATTTCCAAAAAATATTCAAACTATTCTAGTTGTTTAAGTCAAACCACATTATGTAAGTACAAGTAATGAATACTAACATCAGGGATTTTCCATATGCACACACCCCCCGAAGCGCTCGAGCTGACCAGGTATTTTCCGTTCGGAGAGAAAGAGACGGCAGTGACAACCCCTGAATGCCCCGTCCCCATGAAGTTGTATATTCCTTCCTGATATTGCCAGAGCTAAAAATAAAAATAAACTAAAGTATCGAGATTATTATTTTTACCAATATGGGGATGATCTGTAGAGCTCTTGTAACCGCTCGGACATATTGTGCTCTATTAGTATGTTTCATCTTATTCCTCTGTGTGCCAAAGTTGGTAATGGTTAATTGGCGATTTCTCCTGGTTTTATGACGTGACTCCCTATCTATGAGTAGGTCCATACTATTGTATTTTTTTCCAAAGAAATACTGAGTCTGATGAGGGTGGTTCAAACTCCCTAATCTCCTTCCGTATGCCTTTCAGACAATGTATGAATGTGAATGGAGCAAGGTGTGTGTGCGAGACAGATATGTGTGGCAGTCTATCTTCTCTGCCTACTCCTATACCCCTACTTGTGTACCATACCTTAACTTTCTGATCATTCCCCCCCGTGGCGAAAAGATCCCCCTTGGCGTTGATGTGCAGCGCGTTGACGGCGTCCTTCCGGGAGACCTCCACTTCGCGGGCCAGGTTGCCCGTGCCCGCTTCCCAGTACGCCACCATGCGATCCGTCCCCCCCGTCAGGATCTGGCAGCCACTCGGGTGATACGCCGCGCACATGAACACTGTGTTGGCAAACAGGATCTGACGGCGGCAGATGTTTCTGAAAAATTTAAATTGCAATGTTACCTCAGTTCCATGGCAAAACAGAATAGTGACCCTATTGAAAAGTGATCAATGCCTTTCTTTCAAATGGTGATTTTTCCATCATATATTTAACCCTATTCATAGAGTTACATTATTCGGCAATGGGTTTAAGAGGACATAACCAGAGAAAACCATAAATGTGTCATTTTTAAATCAGATTTTAGACGTATTGAATCTTTTCCACAAAAAATTGTAAATGGATTTCGAAAGATTGTTCTTTTATCTAGCATTTGCATGTTTTAAATTTTGAGAAAAAATGTTTATTTTTAGTATAATAAGGTTATACCACAGGTCATTGGCAGATTTGTTAAATTTTCGAAAAAGATTTTGTATTATTCCACACCCATTTCAAATCAAATAATCATGTAGTAAAATAAATCAATACATTATCTAGCAAACGCATGTTTTAGAATTTTAATTTTAGTTTAAATAAAATCATTAAAAAATATATACGTATATGTGTTTCTTGACGAAAATTAGTCAGTTTGTGTATTTATTTGCGCACTTATAAACTAATATATTTCAGATTTTTTTACATACTTATTGTGCTAAGACATTATTGACAAATCATAAATAAGTTTGATCGAAAAATAATTTTAGGAAGTATTTAATATTAATTAATTTACAACTTCGCATTTCATGATTTTTCTCACAGCACGCAATAGCGAATTTCAGAGTTCATTCCACCGCCAGAAGCGGTTGCTGGCGGTCGCCTCCGCGGCGCTCTATATCGTAACATTTTGAAATGATGAATCGAATACGAAACTTTGAATAAATACCATTTCCTTGTTTCATGTCCGTAAAATCTACAGGGTTGACCGAACGGAATGCAAAATTTCATGTTCATTGAATACTTTTATGCAAATTGTTTTTAAATTTCGAATATTTTTTTATTGTATATTATTGTTATGTGAATACCGAACAAGAGTCCAACAGCTCCCAAGAGAGGGAGGTTGAAGAAGAGTTGGGATAAGGTGAAGGGGGTGACTGAGGGGGGGGGTAAAGGAGACGTAGGTAGCGGGGTGGTTATCGGTGGGGGGGGTGAGGGGTGGAGGTTAGGCCTTTTTTATATCCATTTTTTGAATTACGTAAATAACAAACATGTGAATCGGGTATGGGTACCACCGCCCCGGGAACCATTTTTTAGATAACCAATACGTCTGCCGTAGGTCATCCCAATTGGTTCGCAACGTTTGGTGACTAGCAGGGGTGCCTGGGTTCATGGGGTGAGGTTTTTTCAGGTCTTGGCGGCGGATGCGTCTGCGCACCAGCTGCATGGCAGGTCGGATCTGGAGAAAGTGGTTGAGGGAGTCCCTTTGACTTCTCCAGCCTTACTCTCTCGGAACATCGCCTTGCACCGCAGTGGGAGGGATGGGTTCATACATCCGCTCTCCTGGACACGCTGACCCCCCCTTTTCTACCCGCCCCTAATACCCCTTTCCTTCTCAGAAGATCCTCTCCTCCCTTTCCCTAAAACGGACCTCCACACAGCATCCCCAAAGAAGAGATAGGCAATGTGTCGAGCGATTGTAAAAAAAAGGTCTCTCCCGATCCGGCCTTCCAAGTAGTTGGTGGGCAGACGCCACCGCTGCCGAGATCCTGACAAACCTCGCCCCATGAACCCGGGCTACCCGTACCTATGACAGAGGTGTTGATAATCTAATACATGGTTCCCGGGGCGGCGGTACCCATACCCGCCTTCCAAATTACTGATACTACCTATTGACGGCCCGGCGTGGTCAAGAGGTAAGGAAGGCTCTTGACTCGCAATCCGAAGGTCGTGGGATCGAATCCCGGCGTGGGCAATTAAATTTTATTTGACTAATTTTAGTCAGTGGGGAGTTTTACCTTGCAAAAGGTCGTGTAGTAGCGATTTTGATATATGTTGTTAAAATTGGGACTCTAAAGAAAAAAAAAAGTTTTCGACCTTGGGGGGGGTCGAGCTCGAGCCGCCATCTTGGATTGAAGGTGCCAAAATTTGGTTTTTTTCGAAATAATTGTGCAATGGTTGATTTTACGACCAAATTGCGAAACGCAAACTTAAAGAAGATAAAATTTCAAATTTTTTTTGTAAGTCTAATAGGTAACGAGTTACAGTGGCGGAAATGTGAATATTTTTCAAAAAATGGTGAAATTCCCAATTTTTGTTATTTTTTCGGGCTATTCATTACATAATTATAATTTTGTAAACTCATTTCCATACCACCATGAGGTAGAGAAAATGGCGCATTTTTTATTGTGGTATCCCTAGTAGGTCTTCTTCCTCTTCAATGGCATTACAACCCATTTCGAGCCTTGGCCTCCTTCAACATAAACCTCCACCGCCCTCCGTCCTCGGCCGTCGTCTTCCTAACTGCGACATGGAGTAGTCCTCTTGCATCCTTCTTGACATCATCCTCCCGTCTCAGCCTAGGCCTGTCCGCCTTTTGTTTACCTCCTGGGTGTTCTGTTAGAACCTTCTTCGGTACTCGTGTGCTTGCATTCGATGCACATGTCCGGCCCATCTTAGTCTTTGAAGCCTTAGATGGATAGAGTCTGGGAGCTTGGTAAATAACACAGAGCTTTATTGTGGCGGATTCTTCATGCCTTTCTCACCCCGTATGCATGGACATTGGAGGGTCTAGAGTCGTTCAAATAAATATAGCTTCGTTCAATAAAATAAATTCTTGAGTGTGCGGTGAAGGAGGAAACCATATGTTTCCTTATAATGCTGTTGGGAAAGTGGTGGGGTCCCTTCCAATGCCTCTCCGTCTCGCACCGCTCCCAAGATTCTTCGAAGTACCTTTCTTTCGAAGGTGTCCAGCTGTTCCCGCCACACATCCATAGGCCAAGACCGTTCTAATAATTCTTTTATATAGGGTTTTCCTATGGACGTTTCGGGATTTGAAACTGGCAACAACGCGAAGTAAGTGTTGTTAGTGCCTGTGATGCGCTTTCTTACTTCTACTGGGTTTTCTTTGTCATGCGTTATGATGGAGCCCAGATATGTAAACTCTTTGACCACTTCGAAATTATAAGTGTCTTTAAATTACAATTTATCTTTTATTCTATGGTGTGGGGTTCTGGTTTGCATCATGATTTTAGTTTTATTCTCATTGATTTGCAAACCCTCTCTTGCCGAGTCTCCAAACCCTTAAGGTCAGTATATATATTCCACAAATATTCCAGCGATGGTATGGCGAGCCGCACAGAGTTCGACTAATATTCGTAATTATGTTACATATTCGCTATTGCGTAATAATATTTTTTTGTTGATCCCCGGTTGGTTGATATTGACATCTTAATAATAGTCTTTGTCATCAATGTCATGATCTAACTCATTGCCTGTGGTACTGAGATGCTGGGCTTCCATTGACAAAATCTCTTCATATTCAATTAGAAGAAATAAATTTTAATAAAGTCTTGGATGCTGGTTTCTTTGTCATTCTTACTGGAACAAGCCCATTGGTGCCACGTTTCCAGCCCCAGTTTTCTGGATTTTTTTGGATTTCATATCATTTTTGAACTCCCGTACAAAGCAACGCTTTCTACTTTTCTACGCTTTCCTTCATCTGCTATGTCTTCTGGTTTTGCATCATGTTGTTTTCATTCGCTCAATGAAGACGCACTGGCAGACCAGCTTTTTAAGGCTTACTAAATGTTAATTATCACTACAAAGTAGTTTCACCCATGCACTCGATGACGTCAGGTTTGTCATAGTGGGATCCTAGCCTGTAGCAATATAGGCGCTGAGGTGGCAAACGCTGCAGGCACGCAGTATGTTGCCGTCTCTTTCTCTCCTCTCCTCTTTGTAACACGAAAAATTACTGTAATTTGAAATAGATTTTGCTATATGTGTTGTGAAAATACGTTAAAATGATAATGTGTAATATGTTCTTACAAAATTTATCATGAAAACTTGAGTTTTACGATTTTTGTCAAAATTTTCTTCTTTCTACCGCTGTAAGTCATTATATATTAGATTTATAAAAAAAAAAATGTGTGTAATTTAGTCTTCTTCAAATTTGCTGTATACATTTTTGTTGTAAAATCAATCGTTGAGGAATTATTTTGAAAAAAATAAATTTTGGGACCTTCAATCCAAGATGGCGGCTCGAGCTCGACCCCCCAAGGTCGAAAACTTTTTTTTTTCTTTAGAGTCCCAATCTAAACAACATATATCAAAATCCCTACTACACGACCTTTTGCAAGCTAAAGGCCTTTTTTATCCCCCACTGACTGGACTATTTGGGTTATTTCACAATTATTTAATTAAAAAATAATATATTTGCGTCACGTTCCAGAATGGAAGATACTTTAGTATCGCCCTGGTGTAAGTCCACCATTCCGAATTGAAACGTTGCTAAAAATGACTCTGGCCGTGTTTGGTGACCAGATCTGAATAGCCAGGTAATTCCTCGCTTCCTCTTCCCCATCTCCTTCCCTTCCCCACCACCTTCAGCCTCACACTATACCCCATAGTCATGTCATAGTCTCACTAGCTCCAGACGGGAGCATTTGGGTCTCTTGTGCGGTATTCACATAAATATAAAATTAAAAATTATGCACACGAATAAATATTTCAAAATGAGATATTTTTACAATCCATCTGAATATTACTCTTTTTTTTTCATGAATACCGCATAAGAGTCCCAACTGCTCCCGTCTGGAGCCAGTGGGACTATTACACCCCAAATTGGGGTATGTTGTGAGGCTGAAGGTAGTGGGGGGGGGAAGGAGTTAGGGAAGATGGAGGTGGGGAAGTACCTGACTCTTCAGATCTGGTCACTAAACACGGCTAAAGCCATTTCAAGTAACGTTTCAATTCTTCCACTCTAATGGCCGTAAAATAAAATGAAAAAACAAAAACCAAAATATTTTTAAAAATATAACAAATTGTTTTTTTGTGTAGGTATCTACTTTATACCTACTGTGTTTCTGTATCTATTTATGTCTACGCACTTCGATACACAAATTACAAATAACTACTACTAATTAAAATTCTGGAAGCGAGAATTCAACATCTACATCTGAACCATACTGTAGGCCCAGCTTCGCGTGAACTAGTAGGTACGTGAAACCCGGCTTGCAGCGGAACGAAATCTAGTTCCAAAAACGTCCGCTCGCGACCGCTGATGTGTGAGCACGACAGTCGGAATCGGAATTATGATTTGCTGGTATAACAGTCTTAATATCTTAGGTATTTTGTATTCCAACATTCTATGTCCATGCTTATTTCCTTATTTTGGAACTATTAATCCATTGCTTGTGAATCTAGTATGTTCCATTATGTTCCAACTTTTCTTTATGCTACGGGTTAAATATATGTTGAATTATCATTTTGTACCATAGTATTGAAAAATATGGAACGATAATATGACGTTGTTTTATTTTTGAATAGGTAATATTTCAAAAGTTCATAGCTTGTAATGCAGATGAAAATGCAAGTTGAGAATAGTTAGGTTTTCATTTTACAGTTAGGTATACATTTTATTTTAGGTTTACATTTTTACAGAAATTTCAGTTAAAAAAGGTGCAAATTTTATGATGCCAGAGCTAAGGGTTTGAGAATTCTTGGTTTTCAGTATAAAGATTTCTGCTTTATAATCGCTTTGTTTTTCACATCACCATTCATCGCTTCACACCTGAGCGCCGTAATTTTCAGGGAGATTGTTGTGGTTGCAAAGAAAATGAATTAAGAAGGTGAATAATTCAGAAGACGATTGTCATCAACAGTAAACAATCGTCATCAAGGCTGGTTGCAAACATAGACACAGTGTGACTGTAAAATTAAACAAGCAAACAAACACTCACATGATGTCCCAAATGATGCAGGAGCCATCGGTCCCAGCACTTACTGCCTCGGTATTGGCGCTGTTGATCTTTATAGCAGACACGGGGCACTTGTGCTCTTTTAGAACTGCCCTCAATGTCTGCCTTTTGGGTTCTATTGCCCACACTCGCACCTAAAATTAAATCTAAGCAGTTAGTATAAATAACATTGCAGTTATAATAATTGTTTTAGTAAGACGAGTCTTGCCTGTCCTTCGCATCCTCCAGATATCATAATCTTCCCATCATCTGTCATAGCCAGGGCTGACGTTCCTTTGTTGTGGCAATTCAGGATGCAGTACATCAGACGGCCAGTTATAGGAGTGAAGGCCCGAATACATCCATCATTCCAACCTTTTAAAAATCAGAAATTGGAAAAGAAAATAATTGGAAATTTATTTGCGTTCCTTGTCAGGAATCACACCCACAATTCCTGACACTGACACACAACCGAATTCACTCAAGTAAATTATTACAAAATGCACTACAACTGAGATGTTTGAAATTTACCCGACGCAATAGATTTTCCGTCACCGGAGAACAAAACGCTGGAGCAAATAAAGTTGGGGACTTGAATGCGTAAGAGTTCCAAACGGGAATGCAGGGCCCATACTCTTATGTCTCCAATCCCAGCTGTTGCAAAAACATCGGACATCCCTCTACCAACAACATAAAATAATATTTATTTGTATTAACAAAGATACAACAGTTTTCCACGCATATAACACATGAAGTCTTATTTTTTTTTTAAATTCCATCCATCAAAACAAGTCTCATGAATAAATTGCATATCGTCGTTGCGCTTGCAAAACAGCTTAATACAAATAACTGTCCATGCATTTGAATAAAAAACTGGAAAGTTTTTTGCTTCTCCTGTAAAATTTGGTAAAACTCACACAGCCGGACGTGCAAGCTCAACAATGATATTGATAATAAACAAAATCTTACAGAGGAAATGCTATATCATTAACAGCCGAGTGATGACATGTGAGTAACAGCTTCACATCAAATGCCATGTTGAGAGAATACACCTCACATTTCTGGGTTCCTATAAGGAGATGCGGTAATTTGGTGTCTTTTGGGCCGGGAAAATCCATGAATTGAATCGATGTAATTGAAGAATTAAACTTGTATGTTTTCAACTGCAAAAGAAAAAACTATGATGAATTTTATTTAAAACCCTTGATTGAGCGATTCATACTCTCTCTTTAATTTCAGATGGAATTTTCTTAATAATTACAGGCTTATACACAAAAAAATTTCTTACTACTCTGAAATTGGGAGACACTGGTGTGCAAAGTCTTCCCTTTGGCACGGCAGTTTTCCAGACCACTTCCTCGATGATGTCAAGTGTTCCATCCCCTGCACCTACCACTATGGTACCATTTGGCATGAGGATAATACAACGAACACCTGAAAGAAACATTTCAGTAATGTCGGTCAACATGCATGTTTTAAATTAATTAATAATATGTATTTATACTCGAAAATGGTCTGTTTTACCTGAACTGTAACAATCAATTTCTGGCCTCAACGCTCCTTTCTTCCAAGCTCCGCATTTAGCACTGCATGTGATCATGGCTGGCGGAGTAACTGGCTGATCGCTTTCTGAGTTTGCATCGTAGCCGAGAGTTATTTTAATAATGTCTCCTGACCTAAAATCACAGAATATCTTGGTTGGATAAACATGTAGTTTCAGTTACTGTTAAAAGATATCAGTAGATTAGAGTTACGACTATATCCCAACAGATGTCCACTAAAGTAGTAAGAATCAGAGCAGTACCACCTAACGCCGTTCATATCTTAAACAGGAATAGTTACAATGAGATCCGAAGGTTTTCAGTAGAGTAAGCCATCGGAGTGAGCTTCAGATCTAATTCCTAGCCAGCCTGATAAGGGTGTCTGTCCAGTATAATATAACATTGTTAATATAACACGATAATTAATGAACAACTTGTAACCGAGAACCTAATATTCATTAGAAGAGCCCAATACTTCACAAGTTGTCTGAATGTGAATAATGAACACTATCAAAACTGTATAATGAGGATATTTTAGTATATAGGATTATTCAGTTAATGTTGAACAAAAAGAATGTGCAGTCATGTTTTGAATGTGAATGACAAAAATACTTACGAAGTCCCACAGTAAGCGATTGTATCGTCAGCACTTACTGTCATGCAGTTGATATATCTTTTCAGTTTTGCTAATGTTATGTCCAAAAACGAAATAGCCTTTTTGACTGAATCAAACGCCCACAATCGAAGAGTTCCTGTAAAAGAAACTAAAGGGTTTAAAATTGATAAATCAGACACAACTGGAGAAGACTAGATCCATAATAGAACGAAGGCCCTTGTAATGGTCTTCAGAAACTCAAACAATCATTTTTAACATCACAATACGATATATTTATACTTCACATATACATGTATATGTACGTCCCATTATACTTATTATGTCCGTGTGAAAATCTGTCCTTGGACGTCCATCACATCTAGTTCTTTTTTTAGATTGTTTTTCTATCTATTTTTCATTACTTTCATAGAAGGTTCGTTTTGTGTTTTCGCTGTGTATCAGAAACAAACGCAAATGTGCAATCTTTAAATTAAATAAAAGGAAGAACCCATTTGAAGAAAGCATTTACTTTGTGGCTTGTCATAATTACAATATAATCCCATAAATTTGTAATTAGTAATTATTTTTTTACCAGTTTGGGAAGCGACCTTCCGAAATGAGCAATAATTATCAAAAGAAAGATCGATTGGCAAACATTTTCAGTTATTTGCGAACCATTTTGCAAAACTCTTACACTCCTAATGAAGGTTCCTGAAATAGGATGCCGTTACCTATTTATAGTTCAATGTGCTGGATGTGATACATCTCTAACAGCACGTGAATAGTGCATAACGCATGATAGGTAACTTTTGCTAGGAAAATGGAAAGAAAAACGTGGCAGCCAGATTAGCAATCAAAGATTTACCATCTCCTCCGGTGAGAAAGCAGTTGGGCCTCTTGTTCATAGGGGCCAGGGTGACGGCATCCCCGGAGGTGACCTTGGCGGCAGTCACAGTGCACATGGCCTGGTTGAGGTTAGTGTCCCACACCACAATCTGGCCGCAGTCCCGCCCTCCGATGGATATCATTAGGGACTCATCGCAGGAAAAAACCAGCGCTTCTACTCGCACCTGTGTCATATTAAAACTGTTTATTTTATGACAGTTGTTTCACTTTCTTTATAACCTTTTCACTGCTTTACCAATTTATAAAATGATTGGTGTTTATGGCACTCTATTGGAAAGCAAAAACAAGCTAAATGCTTTTCCCATATCAATAAGAAACTGGAGCTCAACTTATGGAGATATCTATTCATTTACGCTGTCAATGTCACGCCTAAAAGGGAGGAAGGCCCAGATTTGGATGCCAAGTACACGGAGAGAGAGAGAGTTTTCTACAATAGACATTGTGTAAACAGGAGACTAATCCAAACATCAAATAACAACCTTGGGGATCGTTGTTAGGGTTGGATCACATACTGTAATAAATGGTTCCATGACCACTCAACAAAGTTGCATTTCAACACCCTTCTGAAAAGTCATTAACCCTTTTTAGACGAGCGTCATGTGTACATGCCTACCGATCGAATACCTAAAAGATGAGCGTTATCGATACATGACGCATAGGTGTAAGAATTTGAAATACCAGTCCACGGGTATCACAAATTCTTTAATGACATCATCTTTAAGGAAGTGATTACATTTTTTTTTAAAGTGAAAACTTTAGCAATCTCGAAACATAACATGAAAAATAGCGACACTAAAAAGAGACAAACATACATACATCTACAGGATTTAGCCTGCGAGAGAATGAGATGGTATAATCGGTCTCCTTTTTGGGCGGTGCTTCATAGCCTATCGGTCGTCTTTGTGCGCTGTTTCGTAGCCTTCCGATTCTTGTCTACTTTAGTTTTCTGAAGGTTTCACTTCTACCGCGAATTAACCTAATCTGATGTAACCTATTAAACCAAGTTTTTTTTTTCATAATTTTTAATGGCTTTAGTGTTGAAGTTGGACATTTTTCCAGTCACCGTAATAAATAAGCCTATGTAAATGGCAGGTTATAAGCCTGGACTGGTCCACGAAGGCGTAATTTAAAAAAATAATTATTGTTAATAAACAATTCACCAAGTGACGTGCAAATTTAAAAACCATCTTCTGTAAAATTGGGATTGGTATTTTTACCCGTTCTACAAAATACCGACAATATGTTTTTGAACACTGTGCTTATGTATTATATTAATAAATATTGAAATGATTGTAAACCTTATGCAGTTCATGTTTAGCTTTCATAGTTCTTTCACTAAAGTTCCAGAGAATGACAGGCCCCTTGAAGCCGATGTGATTGATCTGTCCGGAGCCGATGTAGGTGCCTTTGGGCGAAATGGCCAACGTAGACACAATGTTGGAATGTCCATGAAGAAATGTTATCTTCTTGGAGGTGGAGTTCAGGATGCAGACCTTATTCCCCATTGCGTAGACCACGTGATTCTGATTAGGGTGGGTTTTGAGACCGTTGAGTGTGGTGCCTAGCGAACAAATTCAGATTCAATGTAAAATTAAACATTTTACTACCTGATTCATGCAAATAATGCTATGTTTTACCATCAAATCCAATGACACCGTATACTTCCAGATCCTTAACAGAATCTAATGCCATTATTGCTAAAGTAAAATTAGTTGCTCTATCAAAATAAGTATATTTTTATAATTTTAGGTTGCTATGGATGTAAACAATCTCAAGTGTGTCCCCATAGCAACCGTAAAAAAATGTATATATACATGTATTATATTGGTAGTGATGCCGGTACTAGGTACACGGCGTCCGGAAACTGGTAGTACAAATGGGAAACTGATCAACTTCATCACATTTAGAGTCAAGTTTGTGGTATGTAGGTATAACATTTTTCTATTTGAGCTTTCATTTTTGAGAAAATTGAATCGAGTAAATTTAAAAAAAAATCAGTTGCTAGGGGTTAACATCAACTGCTGTCTAATCAAATGCGTCGAAGGGCTCCCGGCGTCCCGGCTCCAAAAGGTTTTTTAACCCAAGTTGCCGAAATAAATGGACAAAAGATATAAAAAAAATTTTCCCGCAAAGATCAAAAAAAATTTTTTTTTTGGGATTTTATTTATTTTTATTTTATTTGTAAGAAACAAACAGCTTATATACATACAATAGACATAAAAATATACACGTTAACTGCAGTGAAGCCAAAAGAGTTTCTTATGCTAATATTGTTTCTAGATGGAGTTTTAATTTATCTTAAGCTAAATTTAGACTTAGGAAAGGGAGAGGAGGGGGAGGGGAGGGAGAATATAGGATAAGGATATGAGATGCTCTCGATACCTTGCACACCCCGCAATAACCTTGCACAACCGCATAACAGTATCAATCCAATATCGCACGCGTTACTTCTATTCGACACTTCTGAAGGTTTAAATTAAAAATGTCCACGTTGTGAAACAATTCGTTGTATTGCGCACATATTCGAGGAATCGGGGAATTTTTTCTAAAGTTTGTTCTACAAGTGGGCAAATGAAGTAAATTCGATTGTCGGGTTAATCTTGAAGGAATATGGAGTTTTATTAAATTGGTAAGCTCTGGTGAGTTCAGGCCATTGTTTAAAATTTTAAATAATAAAATTTGATCAAAAATTAATCATCGTGTATGAAGGGAGTTGAAGTGATGAAATTTAATAGAATCGGTGTAATTTAGAAAGTGTAGGTTAAGTTTATAATTTAAGTGTTTAAAATTTTTTTTTTGAATTCTTTCGATTCTAACAATGTGGGCTTGGTAGAAAGGAGTCCAGATCGGTGTGCAGTGTTCTAAGTGTGGGCGGATATATGCGGTGTAGAGGGAATATAGAGTATTTACGTTTCGATATACGAATTATAAATCCCAGCATTTTGTTGGCTTTGTTGATGATATTATTAGTGTGTTGGATAAAGTTTAATTTAGAATCAAGCTTACCCCAAGGTCCCTGATAGATTCAAATTCATTGATAAGTGTCCCGTTTAGTGTATAATCAAATGAAATTTTAATTTTATTACGTGTAAATGATATTTTATTACATTTTGAGATATTTATGACTAGTTTATTCAATTCACAGTAGACAAAAAGACGATTGAGGTCCTCTTGAAGTTTAAAGCAGTCTTCGATTGATTTGACAACTAGGTATATTTTTTTATCATCTGCGTATGCTAGATAATTAGAGTGTAAAAAACATTTGTGAATATCATAAATATACACATTAAATAATAATGGGCCTAGATGAGAACGTTGAGGTACGCCGGAGGGCACGGAAAAGAAGTTGGACTTTGATCCCTCAACTGAGACGCATTGGAGTCTACTCGAAAGGTATGAAGTGAGCCATCGGAGTAAGTCACCATGAATGCCTAATTGATTTAATTTTTTAATTAAAATTAAATGGTTTACCTTATCGAAGGCCTTCGAGTAGTCAGTATAGATCACATCTATTTGGTTTCTGTTGTCCATATTACTCGATAAATAATCGGTAAAATTTACCAAATTTGTTAGAACAGATCTTTTTTGTAAAAATCCGTGTTGTTGGTTTTGAATGTTGCGAAGAATTGTAGTATAAATTTGATCGTAGATAATGCGCTCAAATAGTTTGCTAAATACCGTGAGTATTGATATTGGGCGGTAATTTTCAATGTTGCTTTTAGAACCTGTTTTATGAATAGGGATTATAATTGCTTCTTTAAATTTTGTGGGAAATTTTCCTTCTTTTAGTGATATTAAAAATATGTTAGTTAAAGGGTATGAGAGATTTTTGGCACATTTTGAGACAAAGTATGGTGAAATACCGTCACTGCCAGCACCCTTACTAACGTCTAAATTCTTCAGGTATCCATTGATCATTGAAGTGTGTATTTGTACGTTCCCAATTGGGTTATGATTATTCACATAAGTATAACTATCGTTTGTGCTGGTATTATTCGTACCCATATCGCTTACGTAGGTGGACTGAAAGTGTTTAGAGAATAATTGACACACTTGATGAGCGCCGGTGCCTGACTGGTCTTTAAGGTGCATGATTTGTGGGATGCCAGTTGTTTTACTTTTGCTTTTAGCGTAATTCCAGAGGTGTTTATTATTATTCTGAATGTTAGATTCAACCGAGCATATGTATTGATTATAGCAGTGCTTCTGTAGGTGTTTTTGTTGTGTACGTTTGATAGTGAACTGTTTGTAATCTAACGGATTATTATAGGATTTCCATTTCTTATGAAGTTTTTGTTTTTCTTTAATAATTTTGATTAGAGGAGCTGAACACCAGTTTGGAAATTTTTTTTTTTGACGATGCGTTTAGGGACAAATTGGTTGATGGTATTGTTTAATATGTTATAAAAGGAATCAACTATTTCGTCAATGTCCGCATTTTTCTGAGTAAATGACCAGTCTATCGTCGATAAATGTCGGTTGATTAGTTCATAGTTAGCTTTTTCAAACAGGCATACTACTTTAGGAGGAGCGTTGATAATTGGGAGTGTGTCGATTTGTAACATAATTTGAAGCGATGGGTGGTGTGAGTCTTCACTGACAAGAGGATTGCATGCACGAGACACATGGCATTCCACACTACAGATGACTAAATCTAGGATTCGGTTATTGGAATTTTTTATGTGATTATATTGTTTTAATTCGGAGTAATAAATTGTGTCAGTAAGTGAGGAACTAATTGTATTTAAGTTTCCAGGTGTTAAATGTGAATCATGCATTTCCCATAATATGGAGGGCATATTAAAGTCTCCAAGCACAAGTAGAATGTCATCGGGATGTACATATATGCAGCAGTTTCCCGTTTATCTGTCACTATTCGCCATGTTTTTTGTTAATCTGCTGTAATTTTGTTTTTAAATGGGGTTTGTCAAAAATTTTGTTTAACCTAGATAACTAATCGCTCATCGAGGCGACTACGCGCTACTTGGCGAAATTCGAAATCACCTACTTCCCCCCACTCCCCGACCTTGACTCTTTCATTACCTTCCTAATTTGAGTAAACAGTGCAGCACGTGACGCGATTGTGGCCACACGCATACTAGGACGTGCCCTATGCCCATCTCGTCGTCCGCTGGACGAAAGTTTAGTTTTTTTTATTTATTTTTTATTAACCAATACATATAATATATAATATTAGTGGTAATAATACCTCCCTAATTGTGAAATTCTCATGTTTAGAGAGGGAGCACTATCAGATTGACAGTACTATACATACTTAACAGTTGTTACAATTTGGATGTAAATATATAGGATTGCTTTTTTATACATAATGAATAATAAGTTGGCATTTTATTTGGACATAATGGAAACATTTTATACATAATGAAAATATAAGTTGGCATTTTTTTTTTGTACAAAATGAAACATAATGTGAATTTTCATACATAGAGAAAATATAAGTTGGCATTTTTTTGTTCTAATGGAAATATAAGTTGGCACATCGTAACATATACCTAAAATCTAGTTAATAGTAAAATGTTTTTAAAGTTTTTGTTTCAAAAATTCATAATTCCTTTCGGATTGTATTTCATTAGGGAGAGTGTTGAAGCATTTTATGGCTGAGTATGTGTAATAATGTTGGGCTGTTGTATGCATTTTTTTGATAAATTTTATTTAGTGATAATTACTTTGAATAATTTTTGGGTTGAATAGTCTAATTGTTTCTTTAGAATAATTTTGGACTATTTCAAGTGGGTTAAGTTGGTTTTATACGCTACTCCCCAGCCTATTATTCCGTATTGTAGAACTGATTGGGCTAATGCATAGTAAACCTTTAGTAGCATAGATTTATGTAGAATATTTCTTAGTTTGAGGAATACGTAATAAAGTTTACAGTTTGTGCAATATGTTCTGTCCATTTAACATGTTGATCTATAATTATGCCTAAACATTTAATATTACTTTTTTTGAGATTTTTGAGCATTTAGGTGAATTGCAGTTGTCCGTATTATTATTACAAGAGTTATGAATAGTAATATTGGAATTTATTGTTGGATGGATTTTGTCTGATAATGTAAAAGTCATGAAATAGGTTTTGTCAAGAGTTTAAGGAAAGGTAGTTGTCATCTAACCATTGTTTTAGGTTGTTTATTTCTACATTCGCAGTTCGATAGGCTTCTTTTCAAGTTTTTTTTTTCTGATTAAAACTGTGTCGTCGGCGAAAGATATGATTTTTGATAATATGAGTTATAACAACAATTTTATTTCTTCTAATAGTGCAAAATTATTTTGTGGTATCATTTTAAATTCAAATTAATAGATAACTTTGTATTAACCACTTAATTATTTACAAAAACCGACATGTTTCGTCAGCAAAGCTGACTTCTTCTTCTGTCAAAACCCTGAAGAAGTCAGCTTTGCTGATGAAATATGTCGGTTTTGTAAATAATTAAGTGGTTAATACAAAGTTATCTATTAATTTAAACAATTTTATTGTTAAGGTACGTATATTCATATATTCATTGATATTCTTGGCGAATCTTCTACAATAGAAGCTCTGGTTCCATCTATGTCAAATGTGCGTAAAATTTGCTACCTGTGTCCATCCAAGGCCCGGAGGAGGATGACCAAACACCGTTGCACCAGATGTAGAAAGGCTATTTGTGGTCCACATAATGTTGACATGTGTGGTCACTGTGTAGACTGATATTTTGATATTAATTTGTTCATTATAAACCTTACTATTGTGCCATGTAACAAGTTCCTATCTTAATTAAATATTTGTGATTTATTTCTAGTGTTTTATTGCGTGTTCTAGTGTTTTATAGTCCACTCGACGAAAGTGTAGTTACTGTGAAACAATGAGAAAGCAGTTTAGTTCTCTAGGGTTAATGATGTAAAGCGATAAAAATCGCAAAACCTATAAAAAGTTTACATTATCCTCAAGGGTTTAGTTTCATTGACGTTGAAGTACTAAAAAAAGTAATTTATGTTACCTGTATAAATAATACTTAGGGGCTGGTAGTGTGAAACTTATTACGTAACATTTTTTTTAAATTTAAAAATGTTTCATTTGCTAGATTTACTAATTATTATTGGCAGTATTGGAAGACAATAAATAATATAAAACTCATTATATATATATATACAAAAAAATGATAATTTTTTTATTAGATATAAATATTTACATTAATAAGACGAAGTTACAACTAAATAAGTATGTAGGTACATAAGATAATACATGTCCAGATTAATCTCTATAGCTAGAAGTCACTGTGTAAAAATGAAAACAAGATGGTGGTCAGCTAACTCAATTTCAATTTAGTGTCCATTTCTATGGGCTGTTCGTCGAGGATTTCAATAAGCTTCTCTTGCCATTTCTTAAGGACTAATTTCTTGTGTTCCATTACGACTTCAGAGTATTCCAGTAGCTGAAAATAAAAAGAACAGGATTAGGTTAGTGTCATTAAAAAAAAACAAAGCCTAGTTCTAGAGCAGTAACTTCTAAATAGGCTAAATAAAATATCAAAAAGTTGTGGTAAGGAATATTCAAAGGTTTCTGTTGTTTTAAAAAAGGATTGAGTTGAAGGAAAACTTCAGTGTTTTTCAAAATAATAATATTTTTCTGACATATTTTATTTTTAGACAAAATTTCATATTACGACCTTCAGGAAGAAATCACCTTAGCAGCGCAGTGTTTTCTTGTTGATACTATGTATCTATGTTTGATGCATTTTACAGGTTTCGGTTTTATAAAATGCTAATAAAGTTTTCTCAACTAAATTGTGTTTAACTTTCCAAACCAAAATCAACAGTTGCCCAAAACTGCAAGCATGTATTTTTTTTATTTCAGAATGATAAACATTGACATTTACTGGTTTGGCCTTGGCGATATGAATTTGTCTGCGGCGCTTTGTTTTTTGGGTTCCATATACAATTCTTTTAATCAAAATTACTATTTTAGAATATACAAATAGGTTTGCCACACCACCGACTGCAAAATTAACGATGTCGATCTGTAGGTACCTTACACGGTTAGAGCAAGGATTACAAGGTTCAAATGTTTTGCTATGCTATGGTATTCATTACATCAATGTAAATCAGTAATTGCCAGCCATTTTGAGAAAACGTGGGACATTTGAGATGTGGCTATCATGTGACAGTCCATTTCAGATTAAAGCCAGTTCAGACACGAATTTAAACCGCGAGCATCTCTGTCGAACTGCGAGCGCTTATGTTTCGTACCATTCACACGACGCTATCAAATATTTCTTCCTATAGTAGGAGAGGGGGTCAGATAAATTAGCGAGCGGCCACGGAGTGAGCTTTTTTTGTACTGAATCTGTCAACTTGACATCCGTCATCCACTGGTCTAAGCAGCTCCGTAATTAAAATGACCCCTCTCCTGTTCTCGTTGGAGTGGGGGGCACTTAACTGTTGGCATATCGCCTCAGGAGCGGTTACGGCGTAAGATGTGCATTGTCTATGGTTGATGTGCGTATAAAGCGCTTAGGTGTGAACGGTCTAAAGGGATTGTATGGAGAGCGATATTTGGCGTGCTATGATCTTTTATATTTGATAGCTCTGTCTGAACAGGCCCTTAACCATCTCTATTTCTGTGTCTTGGGAACGAGACTCGAGATGCCCGGTCTACACAATTTATACATCTATGGTCTGTCACCATGATGTATCTGTGGCTTATTTTCTGTTTAAAAGACCCAAATCACTTCGCCAAACGATTGATGCAGAACTAGTAGAAATAGCTCCTAAATTGAGTAATTATTTGTTCAAAGCGTTTCAAAATAAGTCTTAGTTCCTCCGTACATGACGCTATTTACAAGATACTCGATCCCCGTGCGCGTATCATGCGCGCCGATTGTAAGTACCCCCCGTACGATTTTGCTGGTGCCCATACACGGCGCTACGCGACGTCTGTCGGTTTCCAATCAGTATTACGATACCGACGGTGCTGATCGCACGTGACGCGTCGCATCATTTGTGTCTGATACTTATTTGTTTGACATTTGACAGAAATTGCGTCGGAACATGAAAGTAATGTTAGATTTGTTCTGGAAGTGGAAAAAAATGCTTGTTTACCAGAATTACTTTACCAGAATATGTAAGAAAGGATTTAGTGAAGAAGGCATGGATGTTGGAAAAAAAGTCATTTGACATTGCTTGACATTGTGTTAACTCCACGGCTGCACATGAAAAATGATCAATTTCAGTATATTTCAGGTAGCGCCGTGTACGGAGACAGCATTAAAAAGCAGTATATCATCAGGGTACTTGTGGTTGCGTCACAATTACGTAGTTTATAAGTACATATCTCCATGAACGGAGGGCCTTACAGTTAATTCTGATTCAGGTTTTCCAATTTGAATAAATTTGCAATAGGGCGCGTGGCTGTGTGCTCCTGCCAAGGGTCGTCATCAATCTCCCAGCCGTCCATCTCCTTTCCGCACACAAAGCACTGGGCCGATACATCTTCATCCGGCACCCCCATCCTCCTGTAGAAGCCGGCTTCTGCCATCTTCCGCTTGTTGCACTTGGCCTCGTCTCCATATGGCCACGTCGCGAATGTGGCAAACCTCATTTCTTCCAGGAACATTTTGCTTTCTGTGGGTTCCATCTGAAAACAAGGATGTTTTTAGATAATAGGTATACGAGTAAAATAAAGACAATAATTATAACTGATCAGCAGCACATTTTTAGCTCTGGCACATACTGTGTCTAATCAAATGGTTTTTGCAGAGTATATTCTCAAGTTCTTGAGAGTAACTATCAAGTAGATGTATCATACTAGACTTTGCAAAAGCCTTTACTTAGTAGATCTGCTTATTCTCTTAAACTCAACCAATTTGTATTTTCAGTGGAAGAACTCTTATATCTCTTTTTAAGTTATTTCTCAAATAGGCAGCAATACATAACGCATGGTACTTTCGATGACTGGACAACTCAACAACGTGCAACTTCATCAATCCTTTGAAAAGCAATTAACTCTTTTTCTGCGGGAGGCGCACCGTTGCACCGCACCGTACATGCACTGTACGCGGATGGCGAGTCTGTGCGGCGCAAAGTTTCTCCAGCATTTGTGTATGAAACATTCTTGGGTATGGTAAAACTTATACAGTGAAACCCTCTTAAGAAGTTCTCTCTTGAAGTTTCGTGGCTTAAGAAGTTTAGTTTTTTCGATCCCTCGGCCCAAAATTGGCCCAATTTTTCCCACATATACGGTTTTCTTGCTTAAGAAGTATGTTCTTTCCGGTCCCTTGGAAAACTTCTTGAGAGGGTTTCACTGTACTCATAAAAAATTTCAAAACTTCACCCTAGTGACAGTGTCATCTTGCGATATTTATCCGTAAAACGTATCCTAATCAGCGATACAGAAATTTGAAGGGATCTCTCCCAACTCAGAGTGAAAATTGAATCAGTTTGAATTCTTCCCGCGTCTTTACTCACGCGATTGGGCTTTTCATAAGATTCTCAAGCGGAGATGCTCGCCAAGTAATACATTATTATATTGAATTATTGTTAGTTTTTTTTTGTGGATGTGAACTATTATGATTACTGTGAGCGTTTATCTGATTTATCATATTTAAAATAAGTTTTTTTTTTTTTATATGTGACATACGACAGAGGTGTTGGTTATCCAATAAATGGTTCCCAGGACAGCGGTACCCATACCCACCTCCCAAATCCAAGGGCGTAGCTAGGATTTTGTTAAGGGGGGGGCAGGTGTAGACAAAGCAAGAATATTTCTAAGATAAATGCTGCTGGGGGGGGGTGGGGTGGCTAGAGAATTTCAGGTTACTTTCGTCTAATAAAATTCTCCCCGATCCGGGACATTCCACGGGGAGCCATAGAGCTCATCAGTCATCGTTGATCTCATCCATGTTTTAACACGACGCAGTGTAGCACGTGCAAGGTTGTGCCAAGGAAATAAGTATTGCTTTTTTTGTTGCCGGAAAGAAAATGTTCGCCTCCTTAAACACTTCAGTAAAATCTAGTTTTTCCAGATCTTTGGTAATCTTCAAGGTAAGTGGACCGATGTTGTTGGCAAGATACAATGCGTGGGACTTGTATATCAGTTCCAAAGGCAGCTGCAGTTCTAATTGAAATATCTAAAATATTTTGACTCTCTATGTCTACGTTGCTTCGATAATCATTTATAAAAGAAATTATACCTTTAATATGACTCATACATGCGTACTAGGGTGTGTCAATTATTTCAACTTTTGAATACAGGAACGCCCGGGGTCTCAAAATTTGCATCTTACAAAGAAAATGAGAACTGCATTTAAATTTTTTTTTTTTAAATGGTCCGCTAAAATGCATTGAAAATCAGAAAACAAACCTAAAACCATTTTTTTTAAAATTTTAAATTAATTTTTTTTCAGTAATCTAACCTTTTAACGTTTGTTTATTATTAAAAAATGCATATAACTGACAAAAATGAAAAAAAAAGTTCAAGTTTATGAAAACAAGTAAGTCAACAAGAATTGTGATTTTATCCATAAAAAGTGTTATTTTCGCCTTTTATATTTTTAACCAACACATCACATAATGTTTAAATTTTTTTTTATTATTTATGCATTAAACCGCTTACTCGTTAATACGGAAAACTTTTTATCCAAACAGTTATATTTAGCTTTATTATTACGAAAAGTTAGTATTTATGTCGGGGGAGACCAAAAAACATGCAAAAATATGCATTTAACATTTTAATTTTGTTAAAATTAATTCACTCGCACGGTAACGCCATGTTCATTCATCGTTTTTATTTTAACATTTCATCAATGCTGCCAATCATAGAAAAATATTTTTGCGTAAAACAAAGTGAATGCATCATTGTCAAGTATTTGTAACAGTAGAACATGGAAAGAAATGTATTAAAATAATTACACAAACCCGCTAGACAAACCCTGCGTAGCCGAACAAACCATTCAAAACCTGGGATGTTTTTTAAAAGTATGATGAAAAGCGAGTTTATTTTAGAGAATTTATTTTATAAGATTGGTACTTCCGACAAATGTCATATTTGATTGTCTATTAGCTAAAAAAGGAACATTCCGTATTATCCGTGCATCAAACTTCGACAACACAAACGTTCCGTGTTATCCGTGAGGTGGACTAACTGCATATTTACCAATTTTTTTTTTGTTCTTTGTACTGCAGTTACGGAATGAAAAATAAGTTTGGTACAAAATATAGAAGAATATGAACCCTTTGTTTTATTTTTTTTCCAAATCACGAAATCTATTTTTTTTTTCAAAACTTCCGGCCATTTTAGCAGGCTAATAATGAACAATAACTTCATTTATTTTTACGTTTTAGAATAGCTACAGATCATACGAAACTTTTGAGACCCCGGGCGTTTAAATATAAGGCTATTTTTTTTCTCTATATGGATAGCGACACAAGCTAATGCGTACATTATTGATAGTTTCCGATCGTAAAACATTGGCAATCAGTTGAACACATATAATGAAAACTGATTTAATAAGAGCGTAATGTAACTGGTAGGCACTTTTTCTTGATGCTTCATTAATCATGATCAACTAAAAAGGTAATAATACAAATTAAATTGATTCTTACAAACAATAGGCTACCGACGTAAACTTTAAGGTTTGTGGGCATTCCTGCAACGTCTAGGGGGGGGGGGGCAGCTGCCCCCCCCCTGCCCGTACCTCGCTACGCCCTTGCCCAAATCTTAACCCTTGAGGGCGACCTTTTGATATCTCCAGCAGCATTCTCTCGGAATAATGCCTTGCACCGCAGTGGGAGGGATGGATTCATCCGTCCATCACTCCTGGACAGTGTATGGGTCGACATTTGCGTGGGTTTCGTTTCAATCTAAATACGCCTGATTTACTTACTTTACCCAAACTAAGAATCTAATAACCTACTTTGTGCACGTAAGTAGTTGTAGTAACTGGGTGTAGTTTCCATAATTTGTGCCTCAAAGTGCGGCGGTTTGTGGAATAATTACCAAAATAAAAAATAAAGAATGTAATTCAGAGATTAGTGAAACTGTATACAACTGTAAAAATAAATCTCGATTACTTACGACGCTTTTGACAGGATGCATTTTGTCTTGGACTCGAATTACAATATTTTCTCCACTTTAAAATCTACTTACTCTTGGATGTATAGTATTACAACTGGATGAACAACACAGCTTTTAAAACTAATCAATGAAAATCAAAAGTAAAAAGGTGATCGAAGTCAGTAAAAGCCGAAATAAACAGCAAAATTCAAATAATACACCATAAATAAACCAATGACAAAAAGCTAAAACTACATGACCATAAATAAACCAATCATTACATGCCTACACCTCATTTTATTATCTATGGTGTAGACAAATTATAAAACGCCATTCACATTGAAAATAAAATATTTATTAATTATTAATGATTCAATCGTATAAAACTTTGAAAAAATGGAAAACCACCGTAAGTTTTGCAACATCGCGACTGTAGCGCGGTAGTTCAAAAAAATTGTCCCATTTTTTTAACCCGGGCGTTGCAGGTTCAATCCCTTGCTGGTTAGTCCTCCATCTTTGCACAAGCCATATTTTACGCTTATAATGATGAAAGTAAGTGGATTTTATTCATTCGTAGATAAATTATAACCCGAGAATGCTAAATTTCCAAATTTTAAAAAAAAGGTATTTATACAATATAAAGGGTATTAATTAAGGGATGTACTTGACTTACTTTAACCAGTGATTCCTGACTTTTGGAGTAAAAAATGTAAATGAAATTTGAGTCTCCGGTGACTTTTTGAATGACTTTTTTTCTTCAGGCCAATGATAATGTTTCAAGGCTATGAATTAGGTTCAATACTTGAGGCTGACGGAAGAATTTAACGAGAAGTCATTCGGCGCTCGCCGTCCACCGAGGACGTGGTTCCTCCGCCCTACGGAGTGACCATTTGCAGCCCGAACAGGGTTGCCTCTTTCCACTCTTCGGAGTGGCTCTGAATGCTCGCGCTACGCGCAATCCCCTGACCAGGGAAATTCAATTCACTCGCGAATTTCAACCAGGAACAGCCGAGACGTTCGTGAACTTCCGCCAGGAAGTCCAACCAAGTGACCGCTAAAAAGTCCACCCAGAAATTTGCGCAATTTTCAACAAACAATAAATTTGCAAATTTCCGACTTTGTGCAGTTGCCGAATAACTGAAGTGAAAATAATAAATAAGTTAATAGTGCCAGTGTATCAACCAGGACGATTAGTGCGTACGTAGGACTCCATCTTCACCAGACAAGGGAAGTGACTGAACATTTTATTTGTTTTAACCACCGAAGCTGTCAGACTCTGAACAATTACATAAAAACATTTGCCGTAGAATTAAGCCTAGAGACATTTTAATTTTAAGACTAATTAAATAAGTAGTTTTAAGACTAAAGGCAGAAACATACTTGCGTGTCGTGGCGTGTCGTAACGCGCCAGAAGCACATCGGTTTCATACATTTATTATGGTTAGAGGCATATTTGTAGGTCGTGGCGTGTCGACAAGCGACGACGATGATTGGTTAATTTGTAGTCACGACACGCAAGTATGTTTCTGCCTTAACTGTTGGAAGTTGTGTTCAAATTACATTTGTACTGTATGGTGCTGCCGCCAGTATGTGGTTTGAGGAATTAGATTCCTAGCAATTCCTAGCAACCGTCGTTTGTTGCATTACTAGTTAACAGAATCCCGTTGGATAAACATTGTTTTTGTAGTAAAATAAATATATAACTGATTAAATAAGTTACACGTGTTTTCCTTTAAATCCAACCTGGAGATTCCAACACTAACACTAGGTTAATAATTAACACCTGACTATTTATATTAATAGAATAATAGTGTCGTTTCTTAAATAAATAGTTTTTTTAATTGTTCCCTCCTTATTTTAATCAATAGTAAGCTCGAACCCGGGAAACGAACTCGAAAATGGGAAAATCACTTTGTTTTTTTTTTTTTTAAATAATGCTACTTCCCGATGCCTGACGTCTGTTTTTTTTAATCGACTAGGCAACACCGATTGATAGCTGTCAATAATAAATTTGCAAGGATTCTGTATGGGTGCTGTCAACTTTGTGACATTGCATTTTGATTGAGCATTCGCAATAAGTTAATTTTATTTTATTTACCAACGTTTAATAAAGAAATATAGTTTAAATTCGTTTTAGATTATTCAATATTACATGTTTGTAACTATTACACGTTTAAGTTTGTGGTTATATCTAAATAAAAGTGAATTTTTTTGGATAGTAAAAAACTCCACTCTTTGTTGTAGAATGGGTGCATTATTTGGTAAAAGCAAAAAAAATGTTAGCAGAGTCACGGAACAGGACAAAGCCGTCCTGCAACTTAAACAACAACGAGACAAATTGAAACAATATCAGAAACGAATCGAACTAAATCTCGAAAAAGACAGACTTTTGGCGAGAAGACTGCTGGCGGATGGAAAAAAGGACCGGGCTAAGTTGTTGCTGCGAAAGAAACTTTACCAAGAAAAATTACTTAGTAACACTGACTCCCAGTTGGAGAATTTAGAAACTCTAGTACACGATATTGAATTTGCTCAAATTGAGATACAGGTAATTATTGTTGTCTTATTTTATAGAATGTCTGCCTGTTGCAATTTCTTCTAAATGGAATTCTATCTAAAAAAGCGTAACATTTTGCACGTCAATATCGTCGTAACAACAACAAACAGGACCAAAGTATCATCATCAGTTCCATTTTCTGTTTCTAATTTGCACTTTATTGTGTATTTAGGTTCTGTAATGAGCTAATGAGATTAATTTCATCTTGAGTTTTCACATGTATTCCTTCAAATGCAACATTTTCGGAACTGGCTCCTATGTACACATTGATACATTTTGAAATATTAAATAATTGTCTGGAGTCATTTCACTATCTTATCAACAATCTAGTACAAATATGATTTATACTTTAAATGGCATTTATAGCCATTAATAATTATTACCTGACTGATAAGACTACTCTCCGATTTTATCACCACTTACTTATTGTCAAAGGGAGTAAGCCGTAATAATGAATGGGGTATTGAGCTCCAAGGAGTACGACCAGTGTGATGATCATCTCCCTTTTACTCTTTTATTGAATCATAATATTGTGAACCGTTTGCCACTAACATATTGATTAACTAAAACGACAATGTATGCGATTTACAGTTTAATACACAAGTCGCTTTCCAAAAGTAGCGCCGTGTAATAGCTTTTCATTCATGGCAAACACGGTTAAAAGATAAAGACTGAGGATAGAAGAAAGAGAAGAGGTTCGAGGAAGAGCTGGCTTTTTCTAATATGTATAATATAATTTTATAGGTTCTCGACGGATTGAAGGTGGGAAATATCGCATTGAAAAAGGTCCACGCTGTGCTTGACATTGACGAGATTGAGCAAATACTTGAAGAGACTAAAGAGGGAGTGGACAAGCAGAAGGAAATAGACGAACTGCTTAGCGGAACTCTTACAGAGGAAGATGAAATGGCGGTGCAATCTGAACTAGACGAGATTATCAGATCCACAACCAAACTGCCCGATGTTCCGGAAGAAATGCCCGAGGAAGCTGAAATGGAAGACCAACTTCCTGATGTGCCCATCGAATCTCCTACCAAAGTCAAGGAGAAAATACGACCTGAGCGAATGGCTTTAGAGGCATAAATATTTAGTCATTAAGGTTAATATGTTGAACAAACTAAATATTATTATATTGTGCTGTATAATACGATATTTACGTGCCCTGCGTAGAGTAGTGGATCTCCGAATTGACAAAAGCAAACTTTGAGGTTTTTATTTTGTAGCTTTATCTTAAAATATCTTGAAAATTTTATATACAAACTAGTATTTCATATAAATTTTTTATGTAACATATCGACTTTACGCAGGGCATGTGAATGTTTTCTTATTGAGGTACAATTTACAAGCGCAATCGTACCATTCACACGAGAAACTCTAAGTTATTTGTAATATTTGCTGGCTTCAGACTTCTTAATTGGAGTCATCTTGTCTACAGTCAAATACCATGCAATATATTTTTTTACAAAGTACACTAATATTGTGTTGAATTATTTTCGAGTTGCGCAGTAATTATTGTTTTGGATGGAAGCCATTGGAAATTGCTATAAGACTAGTTTAGGCAATATTCATGCCAATTGATGCCAGTAACGGAGTGTATTGATATTTTATTACTTGTACTCACTTCAACGGAAGATATTGTTGAAGTAGTGAATATAATATTTAAAAATGAAGTGTATATTTTTTAAGATGTCTATATTTTGAATACTATGAATAAATGATATAATATTATACCTCACCTTTGTCAATTTACTACCTAGGGGCCGGGGGGGGGGGGGGGGGGTCTTGTGAAACTTTACTGTGCATTACCAGGGGGGGGAGGTGGGGTTCGTACAACGCGTTACGTAAAATGTTTTTCTTTATTTCAATAAAAAAAACTGGGGAATTAAAATCGTCCAAGTTGGCAACCTTTTTCGTTCTCGAAATCTCCTGTTTTATTTATTACCGCAAACGCGATTAAAACAAGAAAAAGTGTTTGCGACTTTCCAGTACTTTGCACAACTTAATTGTGGCTTTCAGGTAAAAACAGGGGGGTAGAGAAAAACGTTACGGCGCGTTACATGGGGGGGTCAAAAATTGCGTTACGTAATACCTAGAGATGCTTATATGAATTTTGCAGAAACATGAAGGAAGTTTGGAAAAGGGCTATAAACCATCAGATGTCAAGTTGACAGATTCAGTAACAAAAAATGCACACTCCGTGGCCGCTCGCTAATTCATCTGACCCCCTCTCCTACCATAGGAAGAAATATTTGATAGCGTCGTGTGAACAGTACGAAACATAAGCGCTCGCGGTTCAACAGATATCTGCTTGCGGTTTATAGCCGTGTCTGAACGGGGCTTTATATTTTGATGAAATTTTCTTTTAACATGCTTCAGGCAAGTGAAAACATTTGAGAAAATGGAATTTGTATTAAATCGATATATCTTTGAAAATAATTATATGCATTTGGATGAATTTTTTTATTCCACTTTATCCATACTCAGACTGTAAAAGTATTGTCCAAAACTATAGCCTACTTTGTAATAGGAATCCACAAACAGAAGTTAAAGTGAGTGTTGGACCATTTAGTGTCGTTTTATGGGTTAAAAATGTATGTATTTTATTACATAACAAAAAAATATAATAATTTGTGCATCTGCAGTGTCAAAATGTAAGTTTCCTTTTGATAAAATATTCTTCCACACAAAAGACAAATAGATAAGAAGATGGGGAAGTCTTGTATTACAAAAACACCTATATTTATATGTTTTGTACGTATAGTTTGGACCCTTACAAAGAGATTGGTGTACAATATTCATATAAATATATTAGAACCCTTTCCAGGCATTTAAGCAGGACATACCCTTCCCGCCCAAAGTGTGTTAATATAGGAATTTATATTACCTTGGAAGAAAGAAGGAATAATTTTAATTAGGTTTTCACATTTTGTAGCAAATTAAACTTCATAGCATGGTTGCCAAGCAGAGGCGTAGCGCGGGGGGGGGCACAATTTTCTAGCCACCCCCCCCAGCCTAGCGATTCCGTATTTTTTGTGAGATCGTTGTTGGATAATGGACGTCATCTTTCGTCAGATTTGTGTGATTTTTATGGCTGTTATTTGCTTTTTCTATATGTGACAGTAAATATGTAAAAATCACACAAATCTGACAGGAGATAACGTCCGTTATCCAATAACGATCCCACAAAAAATACGAAATCGCTAGGCAGGACAGACCAATTTTTTATGAAGTTGAATTGGGGGGGGGGGGGGGGGGGGTGACACCTCGTTATCCACCCCGGGTGCCACTCATGTTAGCTACGCCACTGTTGTGATGAGATACGATGGAACGAGTACAGACAGGTACCAAGATGTTTCTAGCTACCCGTGAAGAACATAAAGAGTTCAAGAATCTACTGCTAGAGCCGTGTCACAGTGACAGATGCGAGACGGCCATGGATTTCTCACAAGATGTCGAATGGAACTTCACCTCGTTAGATTTACTTGACATTCAGCATGATTATCAATAATCAGGTTTAACTTTTAGTTTACCTTTTTAAAATCATTCTTACTAATGTTCTGAGAACTGGTGCCCATTTTCTTTAAAATTAGAATTTGATTGAATTCATAATCAATCCTCTATACATATGGATCAAATATTTTAAGATAATTTTAGTGGCCTTTCTTAATTATTTTATTTACTGGCTAATCTTAAAGATTAGGATAAATCTTTCTATTAGTCTTCAACATTAACTCCGCAGGCCTCTGGCATACCGGGTTATTTTCTTAAAGATGCCGCCAGAAGGGCAGAGAATTTGTTTGTATTTCTGCTTTGCAATAAAATCCAAATATATGGAATATTTCTGAACGTATCCGAAAATTAAAAATTAAAGTTGATGAATTTTATTGTTAGAAACTAGCTGATCCGGCCAAGCGTTGCTGAGGGTAACGAAACACATTTTCATATAGGTGCACATTTAATTTCTTCTGTGATTAACTTCTAAATTTGAATAAAAGCATGTTTTTTTTCTCTTTCTAAAACCGAAGAGATTGTATTTCTGTGTTTCACCAGCCAATCATGAATCTAAAGATTATTTAATGTTTTACTACTGGGATAGATTAAAACAAAAGCCAAACTCGGAATTTTAGTATAAGCTTACTAATATTATAAACGCGGAAGTTTGTACAGATGTATGTGTGTTTGTTACTCTTTCATGCAAAAACTACTGAATGGATTTGAATGAAACTTTACAATAATTATAGCTCATACATTAGAATAACATATAGGCTATAATTTATAAAGCTAGCTAGGAAGGGGACGCGGGAGGGGAACGGGACGCACGGGAAAGGTGACCAGGGAGAAACAATGTATTTCTTTGAATATGGCATTGTAACGCATGCCGCAACAGCTAGTAATATAATAAAACAACAGACACATACACTTTAAACTTGTATTTATTTAAAAAAAAAAGGATGTCAATGGAATAAAGAATACAAATTTGATTGAATACAAAGTTCAATCTCAATGTAGGCAGATGACAACAACAAGAAATTATTAGAAAAAAATTACAATAATTTACTTAAAATAAATTACAAAGTATAATATAAATTTCTATTAAAAGAATTAGAGTTAAATTATAATAGTAGTTTTAAAAAACTAAATGTAATGTAAAAAAGAAAAATATAATTTAATGTGTGAATAAATTTATACAAGCAAAGTTTTCACTTTATTATATTTTTTAATCCCAATATTCCCATGAAAGATGGATTTTTCCAGTCGATTTGAACTAAAACTTAATAAGAACGCCAATTTCTGTCTATAAAAATAATAGATGCCTTGATTACCTTTATTTCAAGCTTATTTAAAAATATTATTATTTAGCATTATTTTTCAGGATAATAAGAAAAAAACAGGACTAGCAGCAAGGTGAAAAAAGAAAATCGATTCAATTTTTTAAAACGTTTTCGGAGTCTTTCGATGCGGCAGTATTCTGGGTTGCTACGATATATCTTAACAACCCTAAAGACCACAGCAAACAAACAGTAGAAGTTTGTAATTTATACAGCTTTCTCATACAAATAATACAAGGTAAAACATAATTCCACAAAATAATCACCCTAATAAATTGATCAACTTAATTTAAGAGAAAACATTTAAGATAAAAATGATTAAAAAATATGTCAGTCAAAAGAGTCAAGATAATGTTCTTAGGTTTCTTCAACCATTTAGAAACAGTTGTCATCTTCTAGGTTGTTATGAAATTATATCAAGTTAAGATAATAAACAAATAATTAATACACACAATGCATGACAACCCAGAAGACAAGAACATAAAGATTAAATAAATTAGTCATAAAAATAAATATAGTATTACTAAATGTTCAAAGCTTAACCATCTAAAAATGGACTTATTTAATTTGCTTGTGTGCTTGGTTAGTTCAACAGATTAAAACAATAAATTATCATTTCATACATGTTACTTATACATAATATCTGTGCCTGAGAGGTTCGGTTATTCAGTTTTTTATCAAACAAACCATGTAAAAGTACTTTTTGTTGTTGTTGAGGTGCTTTAACCTCTGTCACATTTAGGCCCAGTTGTTTCACAGAAATTCAAGTGTGCCATTTTATTTTTTTGAATAAAATGGCACACTTGAATTAGCGATTGACTTTATTAGCACTTGAATTATTATTAATTGAAAAAGCGGGCGGACAAAATTTTCGTTTTTTTTTAAATGCGATTTTAACCCTTATGTATAAAGGAAACTATGTACTATGACAAGGTCAGAATCGCTTGGGCCATTCTCGTTCTTGACGTAACAGGTACCTGAATTACGCCTAGCCTCTCAGAATACTTTTTAGTAAATTATCTACGGCATCTGAGCGTAATTTTTTGCTGTGATTTGAACTGTCAAGTTCGAGCGTGGTAGGTTCACAAAAAACATGGAAAAACCTATCAATTTATCAAATAAACACAAGTAATGTGTTTATTTGATAAATTTAAAATAATAAGATTTTTTTTAATAATATTTATTTTTTAAATAATAAGATATATATATATATATATATATATATTTTAAAAAACTAAATTTTATTTGAGTTCCATTTGTCAAAATCGGAGTGCCACCCTAGTTGTTTTGAACTACCTTTGTTTCTTGGTGGGTATAGTAATTAAGGATTTGTTTTATGGTCTATATTGTTACAAATTACCCATCTGGTCACCAATATAATATTGTTATTTCTTACTTTCCGCATATAATATTTTAGTGTTTTGGATGTAGTGTTTTGTATTTTAGTGATTTTTGTGTAAATGCATCACTCAAATTTATGAATAATAACCCCAATACAGGCTGCTAGTCCTAGTGAGGTTAATATTTTTGTATGTAAAAAAAATAAGAAGACATGTATGGTGAGAAATTATAAATAAATAAATAAATGTTGTTTTTATAGATAGTTTATTATTCAAGGAATGTGTTTCGGTAAATATTATATACGATAGCTCAAAATAAACCCACAAAATTTAAGGTCAAAGTAATAATTTCCGTGATTTCCGAGGTTTCGTACGAAATTGGCAAGGCACAGGGCAGGTTAACCTACAAGCTGCTGAATTAGCTCTGCAGTGTTATTTCGGCAGGTGTATTTTCCTGAACAAAAACGTGTTTCTACCTACACATTTTCAAGGAATCTCTTGAAGTCACACAATGTTATATTGTAGATTTTTACAAATGCTACGCCACGCCATTCGCTTTAGTAATTTCGTTTTTACAAAATGAAATAACATAAAAAACGACAACATATGCAATCCAAAGATTAATTACCGATTCCAAGTCCGTCTCAGCTTTTGAATAAATTGTGATCAGCAGAAGAAGACAACTATCATGTCATTAAGCTCGTCAGCTAATTACAATTTTATAAAAAGCTGAAACGCTCCTAGAATCAGCATTTAACGGGGACCTTTCCAATGAAAAAAAAAAACAAAATGGCGCTGAACCGTAACTTGATGACGATGTCACATTTGAATTTCAGTGAAACAACTGGACCTTAGTAGATGATCACACTTTGATCAGCCGAGCAATTCTATCTTTTGTATGATTGTTATCGAGATAACGGACGTGATTTCCTGTCAGATTTGTGTGATTTATTTGGTTTTTCTATGTACAACGTACATTAAATGAATAAATAATCATGCATACTTGCAGGAATTCATGTTTAAAATGATCTAAACTAAGATATGAGAAAGTAATTATGTAAAAATCACACAAATCTGATGGGAGATCACGTCCGTTATTTCGATAACGATCCCAAAAAGATATAGAATCGCTCGGCAGAAACAGAAAGGTATAGAGAAATCAGGGTTCAGGGGACCGTCAAAAATGACACTCATCATCAATCAAATATGACAGTGGCTGAAATACCCCAATCTACGTCGACACTGCAGAACACATAAAATACAGTTATCTTATGACAATGTTTAATGAAGTTCGAGGGCTTAAAGTCAAACAATGTTTTTCTTCCTTCATATAATTCGGACTGTTTCAAGACCCGCATTAATAAATATGTACCTTACTATCTTAATCCACCTCACAATGCAGCCTAACTGGGAGGTGACATTGCTCCCCTGTCTTTACACTGTATAGACAAGGGCACTCTTGTGATGTTTTTTTGTAGAAGTTATTTTGACTTACGACCTGGAATTATTTGCATACTTTTTGTAGATAATGTTGTTTGACTTTAAGCCCTAGAGTTAGTTCAAGTTTAGATAGAACCTTCTGTATAGTAAAAGGAATGCATTGTAAACCAATTTCATTAATTTAAAACAAATTTTCTTCCCTTAACGATTTAGTGGCATCCAACCATTGACTTCTGAGTCGATAGAAATTTCATCACTTTAAAGGTAGATATTTCATTGCTATTGTAAAATAAAAAATGTTTTAGTACAAAGTGTGTAATAAAAGACAAACTTCAGAAGTTAAGAAATGGCTGAATAAAAATACTACATAATGGTAATGATATAAAAGAGAAATGTTCAGCAAATGAAAAAATAAATTTTAATGAGTCGCATAAGAAAAGAAGTTTAACATATTATTTACAAAAGCTCCCTAAGAATTTATTGATAAATATTATTTATTATAACATATCGTGAGTGTGGCAGCCAAATGGCACATAACATATTATTATAGTGTATTAAATTATCACATGTTTCTGTAAATTCAGCCCTCCAGACTGTTTGCTAAGATTTGTCAGATATAGTAAAAAAAATGGCAAGAAATAATTATTATGGTTCTGCCAAAAATACCCGATTATGCATGCGTATCTCTCATTCATTCACCTGGATGAAACATGCCGAGAGATACCATTTACTTGGCAAAGATGAATATTTTAGCACAGTCATACCGATGTTTCATCGGCAGGACTATAATATTATATAATATGAAGGGTTATAAAAGCGATATAATTGTTCCATCCTTTATGCGGTAACTGGGATCAGCTTTCAACTAATTTGTTTCTAAAAATCTACATCAATGTACAATATAATTTTCAGACCTAAAAAAACCAAATTACTGAATGAATTTGCAAATAAAATTATTATTCTTTCATCTAAATTTATCATACACCTATAGTTTTTCTTTTTATACATTAAATAAATATACAAATTTATTTCTCTAACAATCAGGACACTAGAAAAAATATCATAGTTTCACTGGAGGTTTGCAATATTGTGATGTTCTCTATTATATAAAGAGCATCCTCTCATAGACTGCTTTTTAAGGAGAGTTCACATTCAACACTTATACTAACATCTAACTCTGATAAGTGATTCCAGAATAAACACTCGGTAATTGGTCATTTAAATTCCACATTAATGCTCTACATAACAGACAGGATGTACGGAGGTGCGTTCAATTAGCTCAACTTTGCTTCCCACGATCCACAGACTTGTTCAATTCCAGACAATTCAGACAGGAATTGTTAGTGATTTGTTTAGTAAAATAGTCATCTGTATCCTACCAAGAGAACTCTATTTGCAATCTGATATAGTGAAACCTCTGCTAATATACAACTCCTCTCACACCGTTACCACCATGTTAAACTTTCACACCTTTACAGAAAATAAACAAGTACACATACTGTATCGCAATGTATACTAAGGTTAATCTAACATATTATTAATGTTAACTATTTTCAAAAAGACAATAATAATTTATCAAAATACTCTTTTCAAAACATACCGTGAATAAAAAAAACAAAGAGGTTTCACTGGGTGGTACAAAAATAAGAATGCAAATGATATATTTTGTTCATAGTCTTTTAGGTACCTATGCAGGCAGTGTCCACCCTCTTCAGCGCATTTCATTATATATTTTATCTTTTAGAATGGAAATACAAGACAATTCCACACATTGCTAGGAATCTCACGATATGTCCGCCACAAGTATCAATTATTTAATTCCCACACAATCATGATATGAGATCACTTTGATGTTGATGAATAGTGGTAAAGAATGCCAAGAAGCAGCTGAGATGAGAGAAAAATAAATCGAGATCTTTTAAAGATAACTAACTCAACTGGATGATGCTGTGTAATTCAAGGTCACGATGGTCCAGTGGTAAAAAATTTCGACTCTCAATATTGCCGGTTGAGATCAGATTATCAAATTCCCCCAGCAAACTTTGTTCATCTTGGTGGCAAGCTGATGGAGAAGATTAGCATTGTCTTGTAAGCCTTTATCCATCTCTAAAGTCAAGATCTCTGGTCTGGTACTCCACCAGTGTCTAGTAGTTGACCACTACGGGGTGATGGGGCATGGCGGTCTGCTGGCCCTGCTGCTGGTGGTGCAGCACGGTGCGAGGGGCTACTCCTGCCTCCGTTATCACCTGATGAGAGAAAAAAAACACAGTACAGTAATGTGAGATGAAAATGTATACTGTTAAATTTATAGGATGGGTTGATTGAATCTGTGTCACATTAGGTCGATGCTTAAGGGGGGGGGGGGGGGGGGTAAGGTTTTAAAGGCATAATTAAATTATTTTTTTTGGAGATATGAATAATGTTAGTTTATTTATTTCATACATACATTAGAGTATGACATCTGAAGAATCTTAAAAATATCAATAAATAAGTTCATGAGAGCGAATTTGTTATCATAAGTGGTAAAAAAAAAACTCTTCCTAATTATCTGTCGATTTATATGTAGAAATAGTGTACAAAATTTCAAAAGTTCGGTTGAATCGAGCATGAGGGCCGGTCGCTTGAAACGCTGCATCTTCTTTAGTTTTGCTCCGATTTACTTGAAATTTTGACACAATACTCTGACATGTTGTACATTCAGAAAAAAGGTTTTAAAACCTTACCTACACCCCCCCCCCCCCTTAACCTCTGCGTGGCCAGGCCTTTCACGAAAATTCACTAAAAAAGCAACACTTTGAATTTTGAATTGAATGTTTTGTTGATTAATTTTGAGCTATCATATATTTTATTGACTGAAACACGTTCCTAGAACAATAAACTATGTACCAAAATAACATTACTTGCATTAATTACGTAAATTAATAGGTTTTACGATGTTTTAGTCGAGGAACACGCATAAATTTTGATGGCTAAAATTCGCGGCAATAATGACATTTCTATGTCATAGATAAAATCATTTAAAAATATTCTGGGGTTGCAAGGTGAATGAAATTTATACGCATCTCACAGAGTAATGTTGGCGCAAGCGATTCTGATCCTGTTCTAAATTCTGTACATAGAAGGGCCAAAATCGCAGACAAACAGTTTTTCGTCAAAAATTTTATTCAAATTTTCGAATTATTTTCTCACGCATGCGCATAATACGCTCGCGCCCGCGCGTCTCCGGCCCATTAGAGGTTAATGATATTTGAATGGTACACGGTTAACTGCTCATGATTGGCAGTTATTCAAAACAGCATGATCATGGTTGACGAATGAAGAAAACTGGTGACGATTGGTGCTGAATTAACAATAAGCTAAGCTTGGGTGTTCCATTAAAAATTTGTGTTATTTTATGAAGACCTAAATTACAGGTCTGAGAGGGGACCCATGAGCACCTTCCAAAAGTGTAGCTTGTAAGTCAAAGTGAAGGTAAATCCGGGGCAGCTGATGACGATCTTCTCCTCCTTTAGACATTGAAAGGTTGGAATACTTGAATTCCGTAAGGCATCTTATGGTTAGAGCGTTATTCCACATTGCACTTTCATTTTACAAAGTATCCAGTATTTGGTTGTATCTTTAGTGTACTGACCTGTCCCGTCATGTGCATGAGGGGCGGGGGCTGCTGCTGTGCCAGGAGCGGGGGCGGCTGCGAGGGGGGCTGAGAGAGCGGGGGTGGCGGGGGTCCCTCCTCGCCCACCACCACCACCACATGCTGCTCCACGCCACCGGCCGCCTCCGCCTCGTGCTTGCGCATGTGGCGCAGCATGTTACCCTTCTCCACAAAGGTCTTGCCACACTGCTCGCAGCTGTGGGGGCGTTCGCCTGTGTGCGAGCGTCGGTGGGACACCAGGTGACCTGGGAAACAATTCATAACTAAATTATAGCAAATTGTATGAAAGAAAAATTATTTGTGTCGCGAATCCTGTGTTTTAGTGATTGATCAGTGCGATCATTGTCACAAGCATTACATGTAAGGATGAAAGCACCGTCCATATGACAAATTCACATCACTTGACATGATAAATATTACACATACCTGCACGGGTGCATGCCATGCTATGCCGGGGCATAAGAACTCAACTGGATGAGATTTCTTCAATGACAGACCGTAAGAGATGTGCAACTTGCACCCGCGATAGCTACTCAAAACATTTATGTTTCATCACTCAAGAATCTTAACATGAAATTCAAGGAAAGTGTGACATTATCAACTGCCATTAGTGAAGCCATCGTATTACCATTGAAGTTAGTAGGTCATTGGAAGTCCAGACTATACTAATAGTCATAGCTAACAAATGTGTGAAATATATTCCACTATCACAAGCAAATTAAACGGATTAGCGAATGGTGTTACCCTTGCAGGTGAAGTCTTTAGGGCACAAGTCACAGCGGTAGGGGCGGGCCGCCTGCGCTCCCTTGTTGTGCGAGCGCTGGTGGAACAGCAGGTTGCCCTTCAGAGGGAAGGTCTTTCCGCACTCCTCACAAGCAAACGGTCGGTCTCCCGTATGGGAACGGCTGAAAACATAAGGATCGATCATGATTAGTTCACGGTGTAAAGGCTTGGATACAAATTAACATACAAACACAAACATTGGAACTGAAACAAATTTTTGTCATTGTAACCATAGTTGGTTGCACCAATTTTAGTACATGTACTAAATATGTATATTCAAATGTGAGGTTTCACATTTGACAGCAAAAACAGCAAAACTCAATATTTTTTTATCCAAATACTTTGTACCTACAGTCAATTAATTATTCACGATTATGTCTTTTATAATTTACGTTTTTACATGAAAGAGAAGGTTGTTATAATATTAGCATTTTTCTTGCCCGCTATCCTAAAATAATGGCTAATATTTGTATTGCCACATTGGTGAAATAACATGGAGATTAACCCTTACAATATAATACAAAATATTATAATGTATACCTTTGTAATTTCTCATCCTCAAAATGGACATGGAATCTAGTGAAAAAAAAAAAAAAAAACTAATGTAAAAAGCGATATTACAAATAAATTTGAAATAACTTTCTATGATGTTCAACATTTTTCATTTTCAGCAAATAATGTTATAATGAAATTAGGCTTAGCCGAGTGTTCAACCAAGGAGTATTGAATGCAAATGGTGTGTGATGGATGGTAGACGTACCTCATGTGTGCGATGAGGTGTTCCTTGCGCGTGAAGGGCTTGGTGCACACATTGCAGCAGTGCGGCGTGTCGCCCGTGTGCTGGCGCAGGTGGTTGGTGAGGTGTTCCTTGCGCGTGAACGTCTTTTGGCAGAACTCACAGCGGTGGGGCGATTGGCCCGTGTGGATCCTGGGGAACAACATTGTTAAAGACGTCGCGCGCAAGCCTACACCTTCATTCGCACAACCGCAGACAGATTTGCGACAGTTTAATTCTGAACTGGATAAGTGTAGGATTTTGCGAGTATATGAAATCTATTAAAATTCCCTACATTATATACTTTTACAACCTATGATAGAAATAATAATAGATTTGCTTTAGTGACACCAAAAACTGGCATAGATAAAAGAAACAAGGGAGACGGGGCACGGAAGTGTGCCGACTGTTGCTGAGCTACAACCAAAGTGCACGGACTATCAAAGTGGCGGAGCCAACAGAAGTTTTAGTGCATAGGTAGAAACTAGGCGGAGCACCGCTGTGCTCAATGCAATTTGACATGTGCGATTTCATACTTATAATGGTTCATTGCCCATTTTCCTTGATTCTATTATCTATAGTCTCGTGATTCCCATAAAGCCATAATAGTGTTCCAAGTTAATGCTATCTATAGAGTAGCGCCGGAAAAGTGATTCCGTTTTTTGTGTTTTTACACATCTATTGTGGTACCCCTTAACCGGTCAAAGGCCGTGACATTTAGCGGAAATTCGCGGAACTTCGCAAAAAAACACTAAAAAACCACAACTTTATTTTGAATTGAATGTTTTGTTGATAAATTTTGAGCTATTGTATATTTTATTAACTGAAACACGTTCACAACACAATAAGCTATCTACTAAAACCACATTACTTGCATTTATTACGTAAATTAATAGGTTTTATGATCGTTTTATTCGCGATACACCCATTAATTGCGACCGTTAAATTCGCGGCAAATTCTGACAGCCGATTGTCATAGAAGATATCGTTTTAAAAATATTCCAGGGTGACTAGGTGAATGAAACTTTTAGCGTCTCCGAGAGTAATGACAGCGCAAGCGATTCTGACACTGTTCTCCATACAAATTGTGTACATAGAAGGGCCAAAATCGTGGACCAAAAGTTTTTTGTCGGATGTATTATTCAAATATTTGAATTATTTTCTCGCGCATGCGCATATGACGCGCGCGCCGGCGCGTCTCCGGCCTGTCAGAGGTTAACAATTAGTTATAATTTCTGAAGAAAACCCACAAATGTAATCAAGAAATTACTAAAAAATAACAATTTATCATGATTCTAATAAGCGGACGCTTTGTTTATCCGCTCTGTATTCCCATTTTTCTATGTGTATCATATGTCTGGCTTGCCTAGTTTTATCTACAATAATGACCGTAGGATAAGTTCTTAGCAATACAATCATAGACTTGTACACTTTGAGTATTACAAAATGGGTTTAGGGTAAATTAAATAAAGTAGTGCATACATCCTGCAAGAAATAAGGTTAACACAACATACCATTATTGTCAAATACTTGTCTACAAACTAAAAACCAATTCTACATTGGAACACAAGCTTCGTCGGGGGCAATAAAGATTAAAAATCTGCTTTATGGTAAATAATACGGTGATGGTTGATGGATGAGAAGGGGGAAGGTGTTGTAGGAGTAGGAGGATGAGGCGGCGGATGAGATGTATGCAAGTATGCATGTTAGTGGTGTTTGTTGGCCCTCACCTGACGTGGTTGGTGAGGTGCTCCTTGCGAGTGAAAGCCTTGGCACAGAAGGAGCAGACGTAAGGAGATTCTCCCGTGTGCCTCCTTTATGCCAATAAATACCATGTTTTAGCTATTTATATGTTATACGATTCATGGCTAGATATAATGTTAATGCTAATTCCACATCTTCAAGTTTACAGCATTCTATCAACAGATTCACAATAACATTCAGTCTACATTTCTCACCATAAGAATCTCATCAGTAAAAAACAAATTTTAACACATTATCATGAAGAGTTTTTGGCTTTCAACTTTGTATAGCAAAGTTCAAATTATCATTGAACATGTCTTTAGTGGGCGGACTCTTGCCCAAAATGATTATTTTTAAACTATCAGACGAGGGTAAAAAGTAAAGGTAGAGAATATTGCTTGAAGATTCAAATTTTCTTCATGATTATTTATTATTGTATTTTTAAAACCAGGGTAGCTATTTTCTTTAAGATTTTCCTAATGAAAAAAGGTTCTATTTTTTAAGTACACTTAACAAAATCAAAGCACGTGTTTTGATATATGGATGGACCGATAGATGACAGATGGAAGGAAAGTTAAAATGGTGGGAAGAGTTAAAGAAGAAGATAAAATTGAGTGGAGGAGTAGATGTGTGGAAATTAAGTAAAGAATGTAATTAAGAAAAATAAAACAGGACAGGAATAGGTATATAATGGAAATGTATTGTTCGAGGGATGGGGATCTGCGGGGATGAAAACATACTTTGGTAAATACAAATATTTTAAATTACATTAATGCCTCACTTGACACAATATATAAGTATGTAGCACTTTAAACATTATTAACAGCCATGATTATGAATTCACAATACAGCGCGTTACCCATTTAAAAAAACAGCCATCACCACACATTCCACAAAGCCACCAGTCAATGTTGAGTTGGAATATAGAAATGAAATAAGACAGTATCGCGGGTAACAGTAGAAGGGTGTTCTCACCTGATGTGGTTGTTTAAGTGTTCCTTTCTGCTAAAGGACTTGGAGCAGAAGGTACAGCTGTATGGGGTCTCCCCAGTATGTTTCCTGATAATAAAAATACATGTGTCAAAATAAATACAGTCTATACAAAAAAAATATTCATATTAGGGGACTTATAATAATAATTATACAAGGTCATTGGATGTAACAATCTACACCCAGAACTAGCAATACCCACACATTAGCTGATAAACATTTTAACACATTTCTTAGTAGGAATCCAACATCAACCTCTCCAAATAATTGTACTTTACTGCAACCGAAGAGGTTATTAACAAAAACAGTGTTTTCCAAGTGTTTTAGAAATGTATAAACGTTAAAGAAAAATTATAAATTAAAAATTCAAAATTTAAATTTACAATAAATAATTAAAAATAACAGTTGACCCTAGATTATCCACGGACATAAAACAATTTTCTAGTTGCTACCACTTTACTATTAAAAATTTCAAAATAAATGTTTCTTTTCACAAAGAGCTGTTTTGTTGTACTAAGCACTTAACTTCCAAGATCTGTAAGCGTTCTAGTTAGCTGTGTTTATTTGAATTTTAGTTTATCTGGTTACAGAATGTGTTAAATATGTTGTTAATGTAGAAAAAGACGGGACAAAATGAACGAAGTTAAATTTAAAAAAAGGTGTGATTTTGTAAGCAAACCACATGTTAGTTTAAAAAATATAGATTTAGCAATGTTTTTAGCAGTGTGTGCAGCTGTACTTATTATATCAACGGACTTATCGTAGGTGAAGTTCTAATAAGACCAATTGAGAGAATGCAATGCAAACTATATTTTAAACAGTGGCATAGTTAGTTTTTCTATGTGAACATCTGTAACTTAAATTTTTAAAATGTTAGAGGCATAGAAATAATTTTAACAATAGTCACCACTAGGCCACAAAGGAATGAGAGTTTACAAAAAGGTTTGTGATTTTACAATAAAAAGGGAGACAATTATGAGAGGTGTAGAATTAAGTTTTCTTTCATGATTATTGTTTCAAATAGTTAAGTTTTATATTAATGTCGTTATTATGTCACCGAGTCTACTTAACTAATAATAATATTGTGCGGCCATGGAAGTTTAATTGAAGAAGAATGGAGGAATGGAGGAGAGGTCGCATACTAAAACTTCACCGACGCAATGTGTTGTTTGTTTGTTTGCTTTGGGAAACTAAGAGTCAACTGGGTGTGTGTAGCTTCAGCAGAAAAGATGAAATGGGATAGTTCACCTGATGTGGTTGGTGAGGTGTTCCTTCCTGCCAAAAGACTTGGTGCAAAAGGTACAGCTGTACGGCGTCTCACCCGTGTGTTTCCTTTGCCATAAATAATCATTTTAACCTCCTTTGCTTTCACAACAATAGTCACAGTTCTAGGTTAGGATAGGTTAGTGCCACGACTTTACCCGATATTCCATGTTAGATAGTAATAATGCTATGTTATATGAAAGCACATTCGGGAAGAGTTTATGCATAGCTAAAACTATGACGAATAGAAACTTGATAGAATTTAAAGTCAAAGAAAGCGGTGAAGAAATAAAAAGCGTGAGATTGGACAGTACAAAGAGATTATAGTTTGGAGATATGTTATAGTAAGGAATTGTAATAGAAGAGGCAAAATTACAAACTATTATTTCAAAAGGACATTTAAATAAAATTCAAGTCACAGATAAAGAATACATAGATATGCTTTCGCATTACAAAAAAGGTCCCATACTCAATGGCATTGGTTGGTATGTATTAGTGGAAGATAATTGGTCCAGGGAAACTAGGGCATCGATTCCTAACATTAAACTAATATTGACAGAAACAAAGCAAATGACTATGAAATGAGATACAAGGAAGAAATGAAGGTGACAGGAGAGCAGAAGAGGTAAAAGTAACATTATTAATATGTACAGAGGGTTTGTTTATCCATAAGCTTTCTCTCACCTGACATGATTGGTCAGATGCTCTTTTCTGCTGAAGGACTTGGGGCAGTAAGTGCAGCTGAACGGGGTCTCTCCCGTGTGCTTCCTAACAAACACCACAACACACCGCACATTAACTCTTTGCCCAGTCAGTCTGTCCGCCATTATAGCCAACAAGCCAGCCAATCAGTGGCCCAACAATTTACACTCCCACAGTACTGTATCCCAGCTCAAACTGTTGCCATTTTCATTTGTCTTTGATATCGAAAATTATTAATGAGAAGAGAACTGAAGAATCTCATCACCTTATTAACACGACTTGCTTTGATGTTTGGGTGAGCCATCATTGACCACAAAAGGGCTGATGTTATTTACAAATACACAATCAATATGAAAAGGGATACGGTATTGACAGGGTAATGTACTTAAATTATTAATTAGATTAATTGCAGCAAAACCACATTTCAAAGATGTAATTATTATTGAGCTCTTGTGAAAATAATAATAATTATTATTCAGAACTAACCCATTTCAAATGGAGGTAAGTTTATAAAAGTACAAATGCTTATACGCTTCAGATTTAATGTCCGGGTTAAATCGTTCCCGCAACTTAAACCTTTCAAGCACTTTTCCACAAATGATCACCTAGTCAATCCACGTTACGCACTTGCACTACATAAGCATAATAAATACAAAATAATATAAGAACAACATGTCAAAGAGACCAAATGGGAAAATAATTCACCGACTCCAGATATTTGCATATCAGAGGGTTCGGCTTGGTGGAACTCCTAATTGGACCTATAAATCCTACTGATCCCTCAATATAAATATTTAAAAAATCTTTTGTAATCCTACATGTATTTAAAATGACTGATTTTTGCTTTTTTATATATAAATTCTAATATGCCTTAATTTTGAATGAGAGAGCTAGGTATAATGCCAGTAGCCGAAAAACAAATGGTAATATTTTTATAGTCTGAGAATGCCAAATTCTTTTAATCTCATTTCCTAAATCTGTATATTTTCTTATTTTTTCAGAAACAGATTTTTGAATATTACAGGAATTTGGAAAAGCAACAACAATGATATAAGTTATTTTTTAAATTTTATCATGTAAAACTATTATGACTAATTGTTCTGCCTGTTAGTATAGTTTCATCATAATATATTTTATAAAATTCATTTTCTAAAAATGAATTTGGTTCATATTCATAATATGGTACTGTATTACGGCAGTCAATCAAGTTATGTTTAACCCGTCGGCAATGTAAGCAGATATACGCGTTAACATCTTATTGGCCGGAGACGCGCAGGCGCGCGCGCTTTGTACGCATGCGCGTAAAAAATATTTCAGTAAAAATATGTTTGTCTGCGATTTTGACCCCTCTATGTACAGAATTTGTATGAAGAACAAGGTCAGAATCGCTTGCGCCAACATTTCCCCATAAGATGGGTAAAAATTTCATTCACCTTGCAACCCCAGAATATTTAAAACGATTTTATCTGTGGCATCGAAATGTCAAATTAGCTGCGATTCTTTCTGTCGAAGTCGATGCGTTTTACTTGACGAAAACATTGTAAAACCTAAAATATACGATAGCTCAAAATTAATCAACAAAACATTCAATTCAAAATTCAAAGTGGTGCTTTTTTAGTGAAATGGCCTGGCATTTAACAGGCTAACCCCTCCGCAACGTAAGCAGATATATGCGTTAAAAATACGACAGTAGTCAAGTACAATAAGCGTGTTTACACGTCAGCGCGTGTGTCTCCATAGAAACCGTTATAATTCCGTTATTGTTTTAGTTACATCCGTAAAATAAAAAGTGAAATGTCGATAGTGAATCATGCTGCACATCTCTATTCAAGTTGTCCATAGAAATACATAAAAATAACATTCTGTCAGACACGCAGTCTGACACATAATTTATCCCGCCAAATTTCCTACGGGCGCCCGACATTGTTAATTTCTATTAAATATTTTTATATGAAATGATAAAAAAGTGAGGTGACAAAAGTGTTTATTACACATTTATACAAAAGAATAAGTATTGTTGTTTACATAATCTGCGATTTAAGTACCGTTTTCACATAAAAACATCAAGTGAGTCATTTTCACATTTTTTTAATGTTTACATTCTAAATTTTAATATTTACAAATGTTAATATTTATTTGTAATATAATAATTCGAAAGCTTATTTTGTAACCTGTCTAAAACAGTTTTTACTATTCGACTACGTTCAGAAATGTTTCATTTATAGAGCTTTAATTGTGAAGCGGTAATAATACAAAGTTTTCGTAAAATGTCATTTCGTTTAAGACACCAAAAGCTAATATTCTCGAAAATTCGGAGGGGTTAAAATGACAATAGTAGTCAAATACAATAAGCATGTTTTCACGTCAACGCGTGTGTCTCTACAGAAATTGTTGTAACTCCGCTATTGTTTTAGTGACATCCCTAAAACAAAAAGTAAAAGGTCGATAGTGAATCATGCTTTAAATCCCTATTCAAGTTGTCCATAGAAATACGTAAAAAGACCTATTATGTCAGACATACGGTTGACATTTATTTTACCCGCCAAATCTGATCTGATATTGTTAATTTTTATCAATTTTTTTGTATGAACTGACAAAAAAAGTGGGGTGATAAAATTGTTTACACATTTATACAATAGGATAAGTATGGTTTTTTACATAAACCGTGATTTTAGTACCGTTTTCACATAAAAACATCATGTGAGTCATTTTTACATTTTTTAAAGTTTGCATTCTAAATTTTAATATTTACAATTGTTAATATTTATTTGTAATACAACAATTTGAAAGCTTATTTCGTAACCTTTCTAAAACAGTTTTTAGTATCCGGCTACATTCATAAATGTTTCATTTATAGAGCTTTAGTTGTGAAGTGGTAATAACACAAAGTTTTCGTAAAACTGACATTTCCTTAAGACATTAAAAGTGAATATTCGCGATAAATCGGAGGGGTTAATTACCAAACTTTGGTGAATTATTTTTAAAACCTGATTGTGCCTAAATGTATACTCAGACGGCGCTAATACAGAACATCACGATATAATATGTTCTATAGTTTCCGGAAAAGCCAAACATTTTCTACATAAATCATCAATTTGATTATATGCTTCCTATAATTTTTAGTATTAATGACTATATCTTGAATAGCAAGCATAAATCCTTCTATTTCTGCCCTCAACTCTCCAATACTCAACCATTTGTTTGACGAAAGTTTGTCAACATTCGTTTGGTTGAGATAATTGAAGTGTTTTGCGTGAATAATTTTATTTGACCAGGAATCTAATAATTCCTGGTTAGTATTTATAAGAATGTTGGCATTCTTGTCATATAAATAGAGGTGTAATGTTTCCATCTGCCTTGCAAATTATTTTGTGCATTTCTGAACTATTAGCCTTCCTATGGAAAAAAAATTCTAAACATTTCTATAGTCTGTCAAAAAGCGTAGAAAATATAAAAACTGGAACTACTAAATTTGTAGACTGGCAACACCAATTTAACTGTCAAATATTTTTTTGAAGTGCAATGACACTGAATGTATAGAAGAACACAGTAAACCACATTTTAAAAAAACATTTTTTCTTCATGACATAAATTTGATTAAAAGGTGATTTATAAAGCGATTTAATTTAATTTAACATAAATTTGAATTTAACAATAGATAGAAAGGAATAATCACTAATGGTGAGTTTAGTTATACTACTTTTAGATCTGAATGAGTTAAATATATTCAGATCTAAAATTAGAGACATGATCTAAAGCCCAGGCAACGCTAGGTACTTTATCTAGTATTAAATAAATATGAGCAATTTCTAAACTGTGCTTTATATTTTATTCCATTATACATAGTTATTCTTCATTATGTTAATACAAAATTTCAAAGGTATAATAATAATATACCTATATGCAATTCTAATTTTGAGATCAGCGAGTATCTATACCGCAATGAAAAAATATTTTTTCCACTGTTATGCCTTTTTAATTTTTTATAAAAATGTAGGTTACACAGCTTTACTTTAACACCATGAGTTATGTGTTTAGTATTGCCATTTGATCAACAGTGGCCCCCTCATATATTTTCTACTCTTATTTGACAAACTGTACCTGAGGTAAATTAATTCGTTCTATAGCTGAATTTGAATGATGGCAATTAAACTTTGTTAATGTAGTTCTAATTAATCGTTCTAAGCTATCTAAATCTGTATTGGACCATTTAATTATGCCAAATGAGTTAATAGAGGTATTGCCCAAGCATTTATTGCTTTTACTAAATTTTTAGCAGATAGATTGAATTTTAAAATTTTTCTGATCCTAGTTTGAAATTTAATCCTAATATCATTTTTAATACTAGTGTGATGTAATCTATTCGATTGCGGGTATCCTAAATATTTATAAACCTCATCCCCTTTCATACTTTTAATTTTGAAATTTCTAAATATACCCTCGTCTCCATCTACAATTTTGCCTTTCTCTATATGGATCGTTCTATATTTATCTAAATATAACATTATTATTTCCTTTTCTATTTTCAGAATACATTTTATTGCTGGATGTGTTAAAACTGCTAACATGAAGATCAATTATTATTTAAACTTATTCATGCCCGGGAGGGGTGTATTCTGTATTCAACACATTTTTATTCACTTTTTTCATCAGAATTTGTTATAGGTTTTACCAGTTCAGCAATGATGTATTAAACCAAATTTTAACAGCTCAATTAATCAAAAGGGTGTTTTTACCATGACACCACATATTTTGAACAGTTGAAGGCACAATTGAGATATCCAGAGTATTAAAATTAGAAATCAAAATAATTTTATGATGTTAAAATTAATCACTGGGATACAATACGACTGATCCATTATTAGGAGACAAAACTGAGATTGGGGTGTTGAATGCCTCCCAACTTAGTTGATGTTTTGTTCGACATCCAAATTGCTGGTAATCTATGTATTTTATTGATTAATTCCATACATCATTAGTTTAATTAATTTTAACATTGTGGAAACAAATATGTCAATCGTTCAGTTGATTAGTCAGACATCTCTGAAAAATCAAAAATTTAAATTGAATGCAGCTCTATGTAAAAGTATCCCCTCTATCTGTTACAATATTTTCAGATTACTAATGAACACCACCAAATGAATTATAGTGCAGAAAAACTGGTAGTGAAAAAAAAAAAAAAAAGTTAAATATATTTTGGGTTCCGATATAGTAGGAAATTTCAAACTAATGTACTGGACCGTTACGCTTCCGGGTGTTATTTTATAGCATATTTAATCTTATTAAAACACAGGTTTGTGTAAATAATATTTCATTGATGGTGAGTATTAGAATATTGCTTTCGACATTATCTCAAAACTTAGTATTTGGAGATGTCCGACTAATCAATCTGACAATTGATGAATCTCGATTATGCCTTGACTGTGATGGGACTATCTCCCTTCGACATTTTAATAATGTAGATGTTTTTGTTTTCTTACGCTATTTATGAACAGAGAAAGAGTGAATCAATATGACATCTTACCTGATGTGAATATTCAGATGCTCCTTCCGCCCGAAGGACTTGGTGCAGTACGTACAGCTGTAGGGAGTCTCGCCTGTGTGCTTCCTTTTTGATAAATTGTACCACCAACATTAACAACTAGTATACAGATATACAGTTTACGAAATAATTTAACCCGTCACGAGCCCAAGATGTGCCATAGACACCTGGATGAAATCACGCTTGCCGAAAATTATTTTTTGAAAATGTCAGTCAGAAGGGTGGATCGTTATGAGATAATAATGGACGTGATCTCCTGTCAGATTTGTGTGAATTTCTATGGCTGTTATTTGCTTTTCCTATGTATAACGTACATTAAATGAATAAATAATCACGCATACTTACAGGAATTCATGTTTAAAACGATCTAAACTAAAATATGTGACAGTAAATATGTAAAAATCACACAAATCTGATAGGGAGATAATGTCTGTTATCTCATAACGATCTCACAAAAGATATATAGAATCGCTCGAGGGTTAATGTAAGGAATAAATCAGCACACAATAATCTACGTGCCGAGGTAATTTAGTATCACTTCTACATGTAATATAATATTAAACTATCATTTATATATTGAATTTAATCAAAATTTTAATGTCAGATATTCATAATTTGAGATACATTTTTAATTGAGGTGTTATGTATTTATTGCAAAAAATTGGTATCCCTCTAGTTAACATTATTAGATTGGGTTGAATCCTACACACAATAGTTGACAGCAAAAATGTATACTAAATAATATGGCAATATAAAATGTTTTATTTGTGATTTTGGAAAACAACAGGGAAGAGAAGGAGCTAAATAAAAAAAATAAAAATATATAGCTTACAAATTAAAATAAGCAAACTTAAGAAATTATGCTACTAGTCAAGTACAGAGACAATCTTTAGTTTACAACAATGTTTTTTAACGAGTGTACACATGGGGCTAACATAAAAAAAACCCGCGGGAAATAATTATAATTGAATTAAAAAACAGGAAGAGCTTCAAGTAAATGGCTGGAAAAATAAATTTGGCTGCTAACCAAAGACTGCCTCTGGGGAAATGGAGATTGATTCAAAAGAGAAGAAAATCATACCTGATATGGTTAGTCAAATGCTCTTTCCTGCTGAATGATTTGGGGCAGAACGTGCAAGCATAGGGGGTCTCTCCCGTGTGTTTCCTAACCGGGGTAAATACCACACTTTATAATAGCCATGCTCTACACAAGTATAACAACACAATAATAATAATAATAATAAAAAAAATTAAGTTAGTTCACGGGGTTGCCATAGTGCAGCAGACATTTATTTATTGTCTCTAAGAACAGACGAGTAAGAACTGAAGGCGGACACTGAATAGTAGTTATTAGTAGGGACAGAATAAAATCAAATTTTGAAGACAAACAAATCTAGCTAACATAAAAATACAATAGTTAACCCGGCTAGATTACCCGCGCCTTTTAACCTGTAATCGGCCGAAGCCGCTCATATGCGCGCAGCTTGTGCGCATGCGCGAAAAAAATATTTCGAAATAAAAGTGTTTGTCTGCGATTTTGACACTTCTATGTACAGAATTTGTATGAAAACAAGGTCAGAATCGCTTGCGCCAACATCATTGATGATATAGCCACTAGTTTCATTCGCCTGGCGACACCAGAATATTTTTAAATGATTTTTATCTGTGGAATCGAAATGTCATTTATGCCGCGAATTTTAGCTGTCAATATTGACGCGTGTTCCTCAACTAAAACATCGTAAAACCTATTAATTTACGTAATTAACGCAAGTAATGTTGTTTTGGTACATAGTTTATTGTTCTAGGAACGTGTTTCAGTTAACGAAATATACGATAGCTCAAAATTAATCAACAAAACATTCAATTCAAAATTCAAAATCGTGTTTTGTTACGAAATTTCCGTATTTTTCCTGGAATTTGCAGGCCTTCGACAGGTTAAGTTTCCTTATAATTTAAAGACTATTTAATTAAATGAAGACAATATTAGCGAAACTCAATCGAAAATCTGGAGACAGAAAAATGAGAAAAAGATATTGGCTCCGCTGGGACTCGAACCCAGTCCCAGCGGAGCCAATATCGTTTTCTGATTTTTCTGTCTTCAGATTTTCGCTAATATTGTCATCATTTAATTAAATATTATAATTTGGGATTTTACTCATAAAGTTTAAAAAATAAAAATTAAAAACTATTTATGCGACATTGCCGCTTGTCTCAGTAGCCGGAGTTATTGAGTGCCTCGACAAGTTTCTGATGCAAAATCAGTCAGGCATTAGCCGCGTTGTGAGCTACACATTCCAAAACTTAAAAAAAGTAATTATTACCCATGCCCGTATTCGGTGTAACAATTTTGCACCAAATTACTTAGGCGAGGTTTATGTTAAGGGTATATTACCGCAAGCGCAGCATATTTAGGGATTTTTGATGCAGTTTTAAGAACATTTCTATATTATTTATTAGAAAAAAATATTATGTTTTGAAAAAAATAAACTATTCTTCTAAATGGTGCGTTAAAAAAATGTGTTAAAATGTTTAAAACAATTGCGTGAAAAAATATTTACAAAACCTCTTAAAATAGCTTAAAGTTCGATTATATCTTTTAATTCTAAATACAGGAGTATTATAAAAAATATACATTATCACCACATCAATGTTGTCTAAACGACTGAATAATAAAATTATTTTAAAAAGCATTAAAACAATGCTTAAATAAATAAAAACAGTTTTTCAATATCACGATATTGTTATTTTGTCTCACGCCATTATATAAACCAAGACACGAGTTATTTCCAGTCAGTATGCGAGATGATTTCAGAGTGAAAGCACGTCAAATTTTACAAAAAATAAATGCGTAAATGTGTAGGCACATAAGAAAAGGGGTCACACTAAAGGTTAGTCGTAATGTTATTGTGTTTTATTTCAGAACCAAGTTGACTTTTTTACTAGAACCTCCATTTCGCGGCCGCCTGTTTGCAACCAGCGGCATAGAATGGTTTAGAGTGCCCCTTTACCCGTATTTTAGTATTCCTAGTTTTATTTATTTACGTCCTACTATGCTTTTACATAAATTAGGTAAAGATAAAGATATATATAGTATTGTTCATTTTGCAGACATATTATTAGTATTTTTTAGTGAACATAAGATAATAATTGAGAATAGTAGGGAAAAAGTTTCATAATAACACGAAACGATCCTCACCATATATATCTCTCAGTACGAATCTAACAAACCTTGTAGCAATAATTAAAACTACCAAATGTGAATAACCAACAAATTGTGCTATTTCATATTGAAAAATGTTAGTTCACATTCCTGCCGCAAGTTTTTAATGAGAACTATGGAATATAATATGAATATTTTTGTAGTTTCGTAGGCTATAATCTCAAGGGCAAATATTGTGATGTAACTCTTATTTAATTTATGCATTGGAAATCAGAAGTTTCGTGCCACTCCAAAATTTCAGACCCCTTAGTAAAGAAGTTTAACTTCAAAAATACAGATCAACATTTAGAAAAGGAAAAATATATTATTTACTAAGGAGTGATATTCTCTTATTTTTCAATGAGGTGTTTGTGAAGAGTTCATTTCATTACTAATACGGAATCCCCAAATATATCGACAATTTTATAATCTAGATTATGCCGCAGATTTATAGGTGTGTGAACTTGGTAGTTAGTTTGAATAAAAACACAGGTTATATCTGTTGTATTATTAAAAACACAGGTAATAAACCTTTTAAATTGGATTAACTAGGCATTATCACCATGGAGTAGTTGTTAACACTGTCGCTAATAAAATCGCGTTTAATTTTTATTCCGATAGTTTAACTTTTTTGACATGTTTCGATATCGCGTATTTTTTTAAAACGTAACAAATGATTAGTTTGACAGAGCGCGTCGTTACTTCCAACATGTAGGTACGTTCATCATCAACTTATTAATACAAAAACCAAAATATATCCGTAACCAAAATATATAATTCTGGTGTAAGCTTTGAATTTATTTATTGAGAAAGGAATGTAAAGGAAATATATTCCCTTTAAATTTGAATCCTATAATGTCAATTAGAATGCAATCATCGATTGTCATTTGTTTTGTTATTCTATTATTTGATTGTTAGAAAAAACCATTCAAAGTGATATTAATAAACATAAATGTCGTTTCTTAGTTAAAAAAAACTTTGCAACACAAGTGTTTTATTTAGAAATTAATAAAAAGGAATTAAACCTATCAACATATTATAAAACGACATTTCGTTTTAAACCAAAAATGGAGAAAATTCAATTAGAATTTACGCTATTACCTGGATGCGATGGCAGATCAAATATTATTAGCATTACAAAAATAGTCACAAGTGATGGAAAAGTGTTTACAATACCAGAAATGCTACGATCCGCCAGCTATCACGAGGAGATAATGAAAACTAGTGCTTTTGGAAAAATAAAAAATAGTTTGAAAAAAAGATACCAGGTTAGAAGAGTCTGGTTAACCATGACAGAAGAACTAAAAAAAACATATGTAGACGAAGATGGAAACCTACAGTTTGGAGACCAATACCTCGAAGAATTGGACGAAAAAAGTTTACAAGTACATCAAAAAGAAGATGCATTAGGAAAATTAATTGAAAAGTTAATGGAAGATAAGCAACAGAGCTTAAAAAACATTGCTGAGAAGTTTGTTATAGAAAAATTCTGCACTAAAAATACAAATGCAAGCCAGTGGATGGAAGTGTTTGAAAAAGAATGTTTGCGGTTTGATGTGACCATGGATGGAAAAAAAATAGAAATACTCAGATTGTTCATGGATAAATCTTGTATAGACTGGTACAGTTCCATGATTATAAAACTAACAATGAACTCAGAGTGGTCAACATGGAAAAACAAATTCTGTGAATCATTTGCAAACAAAGGATGGAACCCTGTCACATACGCACTATCATTTAGATACAAAGATGGTTCTCTGTTGGATTATGCTATGAGAAAAGAAAAACTTCTATTGGATGTGAGAAGATCAATTGACACCGGTACTTTGATAGATCTTGTTGCTTCCGGACTACCAGAATTCATACTTAACAAGATCGATAGAGAAGGATTACAAGATACTGTAGATTTGTTTAATGAAGTAAACAAGTATGAACATATGGTCAACAAAAAAAGATTTATGAATAAGAAAACATTTGGAAATGCAGAACATAATAAAAATGGGGGTAAAAATCCATGTAAAATTTGTGAAAAATTGAATAAGGGCATTCGTTACCACCCTGAAGCTACATGCTGGTTCAAAACAAAAGAGGATGAAAAATTTAAGAGAAATGCCATTAAACATGTAAACAATTCAGTGATAGAAACTGAATTAAATGAAAATGATCAAAAAAACTAATAGTAACACCATTAATAAAAGTCAAACTATTACTAAATGATAAATTAAAAATATACGGAATTTATGATTCAGGTTCAAATGTTTCTCTAATTAATTCTAAATTATTGAAACTAAAAGGAAAAGGAAACAATTTGAATGAAGCAAATTTAGTAACGATTAATGGTGTTAAAAAGACGAGTGGTTTGACAACGTTAAACATAAAAATTTTTGAATTGGAGAATAAAGTTGATGTGTACATTATTGATGAACACAATTTCAAGTATGATTTTTTGATTGGATTAGACATGATAAAAGACTTCAAACTTATCCAAAGTGAAGACTTACAAATATCACAGAAACTCTGCCTAAATAATACAAATAAAAAAGAAAAATATTCTACAGATATGAAAACGAATACTAAATTTAATCATATAGAAAAACACAGAATTAATTTTAACGAACATGTTAAAGAAGAAGATTTTAAAATAACAATGAATCATTTAAATAATGATCAAAAAACAGAAATAAATGAACTAATAGACAAATACACATCAGTGTTCGCGAAGAGTAAATATGATGTTGGCACTGTCAATGGATATGAAGCGAAGATAGACTTATTAGTGGATAAATATTGTAGTAAGAGGCCTTACAGATGCAGTGTAGAAGATAAAAAGGAAATAGAAGAGCAAATAGCAAAATTATTAGACAATAAACTGATAGAAGAGTCGTACAGTCCATTTGCTGCACCGGTCACTCTAGCATTTAAAAAAGAAGAAAACAAAAGATCCAGATTATGCATAGACTTCAGAGACTTAAATAAAATAGTAATACCTCAAGCTCAACCATTTCCATTGATTGAAGACCTAATGACAAAGACCAGAAATTGCAAATTTTTTTCAACGCTGGATATAAACTCAGCCTTTTGGTCTATTCCATTGCGGATTGAAGACAAAAAAAAAACAGGATTTGTAACACAGGAGGGACATTATCAATGGACCTGCCTGCCTTTTGGATTGAAGACTTCTCCGGCAATTTTTCAGAGGATATTAAGCAATATATTGAGAAAATATAAACTAAACGAATTTGCTGTCAATTACATAGATGACATTCTTATTTTTCAAAAACTTTTGCTGAACACATTGATCATCTGACAAAGCTGCTGAATGCAATCAAAACAGAAGGTTTTAGATTAAAATTTACAAAATGCACATTTGCATCAGATATGGTAAAATATCTGGGTCATATAATTCAGAATAATTCAGTCAAGCCAGTAAAGGATAATTTGATTTCAATAAAGAATTTTCCTATTCCAAAAACACAAAAGAATGTGCGACAATTTCTAGGAAAAATCAACTTTTATCATGAGTACATTCCGAAGAGTGCAATAATACTAGATCCTTTGCATAATTTATTAAGGAAAAATCAAAAGTTTATTTGGACTGATAAATGCCAAAATGCTTTTGAAACGATGAAAAACCTAATATGCTCACAACCGATCTTGGAAATTTTTGATCAAGATTTACCAATTAATATATATACAGATGCTTCTCTAGAGGGTGTTGGAGCTATTTTAAAACAGACACAATCTGATGGAAAAGAAAAACCTGTTGCTTACTTTTCGAAAAAATTAAACAGCGCACAGAAAAAGAAAAAAGCAATTTACTTAGAATGCTTAGCTATAAAAGAGGCAGTGAGATACTGGCAATACTGGTTGATAGGAAAACCATTTACAGTTTATTCAGATCACAAACCGCTGGAAAATATGAATATCAAATCTAGAACCGATGAAGAGCTTGGTGACTTAACATATTACTTATCCCAATATGATTTTCAAATTAAATATTCTCCAGGAAAGTACAATATTGAAGCTGATTGTCTAAGCAGAAACCCAGTCTTAGAACCAGATGAGAACCAAGATGAGCAATTAAAAGTTGTCAACTTAATAAAATTAGAAGATATCTTAAAAGATCAGGTCAAAAATGAGAAGATACAGTGCAGAAAAGATAAATTGATATCGAAGAATAATGTTTATTACAAGAAAGTAAAAAAAAAAGAAAAAATAATTCTATCAGAAAAATTCAGCATAGATTTTATCAAAAATGTTCACACAGACCTAGGTCACATAGGAATTAATCAAATGCAAAAAATGATAAGCTCATGGTACACATCAGAAAACATGACAAACAATATAAAGAGAACTTGCGAAAGTTGTGCAGTATGTTTAAAGAACAAATCAAGAGGTCAAAATAAATATGGATTGATGTCCTACTTGGGTCCCGCAACAAAACCTTTTGAAATATGTTCTATTGATACGATAGGTGGTTTTGGGGGTTCACGGTCAACAAAGAGATACTTGCACCTGCTATCAGATCATTTCACGAGGTTTGCATATATTTTGACGTCAAAAACTCAAAATACCAACGATTTCATCAAACTCTTAAACTCCACAGAAACTAATGACATTGGCATGATACTATCAGACCAATATCCGGGTCTTAATTCTAGAGAATTCAAAAAATTTTTGGATGAAAAAAATATTCCAATCATTTTTACTGCAGTAAACTCGCCTTTCTCAAATGGATTAAATGAAAGATTAAATCAAACGCTAGTCAATAAAATTAGATGCAAAATCAACGAAAATGACTTAAAAGTGGCTTGGACAACTATAGCCCGTAATTGTGTAAAAAACTATAATGAAACGGAGCACACTGTCACTGGTTATGCGCCTCAGTACCTACTTAACGGCACAGATGTTACGATTTTGCCAAATGAGTTAAAACTTAAGAAGACTGACATCGATTTGATTCAAGACAGAAAAAAAGCTCTGGAAAATACTATAAAGTCACATAATTACAACAAGATGATTTACGATAAAACCAGGAGACATATTAACTTCAAAGTTGGTGATACTGTTTTTGTGGAGAATGGAAACAAACTTAACAGGAAGAAGCTCGACGAATTGAGAATCGGACCCTACAAAATAATAGAAAAATTATCAAACTCAATTTACAAGATAAATACTGGTCGAAAAAAATTAGAATCAAATTTTTTCCACATCTCGAAATTAATTCCAGCACCTGCATTGATGAACCATGAAGAGGATATCGAAGATGAATGAAAATTTTTGCAATAATTTTCTTTCCCGCGGGGGGGGGAGATGTAAAGGAAATATATTCCCTTTAAATTTGAATCCTATAATGTCAATTAGAATGCAATCATCGATTGTCATTTGTTTTGTTATTCTATTATTTGATTGTTAGAAAAAACCATTCAAAGTGATATTAATAAACATAAATGTCGTTTCTTAGTTAAAAAAAACTTTGCAACACAAGTGTTTTATTTAGAAATTAATAAAAAGGAATTAAACCTATCAACATATTATAGGAATATAAACTGATTTTTTTTTTTACATTCATTATAAGCAGGTTTGTATCAAACCAATTTTTTAGGATTTGGATGCCATTATTTGCATTTTCATTTACAATTTTCCAGTGATTACCCTTAATTATGATAATCGTATCGTCCGCATAAGATATAACGTTTCCACTGAGGTTTTACTATTGACATTTAGTATGTAAGAAGTAGAAGAGTGGGAAGTTTTTTGAATTTTTGGAATTCACTTACTGTTTAATATTATATTTATCACAACATTGCCGCAGCTCTTTCAAAAGATGAAAATTCGTTCCATATAATATGTACGAAAAAAATAATTTTCTTCATTACTTTTTTTTTCTGATTTTTTCCGATGTTTTAATAGTTATACTGCTATTCGGGGCGAAGACAAATCCAACAAATCAAAGGTCATAAAAATCGGTCCAGCCGTTCTCGAGTTATAAATAGTGTAACTAACCCGACTTTGTTTTATACATAAAAATTATTTTTAGTATTCCTAACTGATATGATAATTAATGATAACGTTTATATAAAAAAAGGTTGATCTTATGTTTTTTACAAAACCTAATTATTTGTTATTTAAACGCACCAGATTTAAATGTCCGGGTTAAATTTTCCCCGAAGGAAAAACTAAACCCTTTCACACACTTCCCCAAATGATCATCTAGTCAATCCACGCTATGCAATTGCACTATATAAGTATTATAAATACAAAACAATACAAGAACAACATGTCAACCTACCAGAGACCAAATGGGAAAATAATTCACCGACTCCAGATATTTTCATATCAGAGGGTTCGGCTCTGTGGAATTCCTAATTGAACCTATAAATCCTACTGATCCCTCAATATAAATATTTAAAAAATCTTTTGTAATCCTACATGTATTTAAAATGACCGATTTTTGCATTTTTATATATAAATTCTTTGACAAATCTAATATGCCTAAATTTTGAAATACAGAAAGTTTCAGAGACCTAGGTATAATGCCAGTAGCCGAAATAACAAATGGTAATATTTTTATAGTCTGAGAGTGCCAAATTCTTTTAATCTCATTTCCTAAATCTATGTATTTTCTAATTTTTCAGAAACGGTTTCTTTTAATATTACAGGAATTTGGAATAGCTACATCAATGATATGTCATGTAAAACTATATCAGATCTATTACGACTAATTGTTCTGTCTGTTAGTATAGTTTTATAGAAAATATATTTTATAAAATTCATTTTCTGAAATGAATTTGGTTCATATTCATAATATGGTAGTCAATCGTACGGTCAAGTATTACGGCAGTCAATCAAGTTATGTTTAATTACCAAACTTTGGTGGATTATTTTTAAAACCTGATTGTGCCTAAATGTATACTCGGACGGCGCTAATATAGAACATCCCGATATAATATGTTCTATAGTTTCCGGAAAAGCCAAACATTTTCTACATAAATCATCAATTTGATTTATATCTTTGATTATATGCTTCCTATAATTTTTGTATTAATGACTCTATCTTGAATGGCAAGCATAAATCCTTCTATTTCTGCGCTCAACTCTCCAATACTCAACCATTTGTTTGACGAAAGTTTGTCAACATACGTTTGGTTGAGATAATTGAAGTGTTTTGCATGAATAATTTTATTTGACCAGGAATCTAATAATTCCTGGTTAGTATTTATAAGAATTTTGGCATTCTCGTCATATAAATTTAAAGGTGTAATGTTTATATCTGCCTTGCAAATTATTTTGTGCATTTCTGAGCTATTGGCTTTCCTATGGAAAAAATTTCTAAGCATTTCTACATGATTGTGTTTCAAAGATGTTATTTTGATTACACCTCTACCTCCTAAATTTCTAGGTAAATTAATTCGTTCTATAGCTAAATTTGGATGATGGCAATTAAAATTTGTTAAAGTTGTTCTAATTAATCGTTCTAAACTATCTAAATCTGTATTGGACCATTTAATTATGCTAAATGAGTACGTTAGTAGAGGTATTGCCCAAGTATTTATTGCTTTTACAAATTTTTTAGCAGATAGATTGCATTTTAAAAATTTTCTGATCCTAGTTTGAAATTTAATCCTAATATCATTTTTAATACTAGTGTGATCTAATCTATTCGATAATTAATTATTAATTTATAATCTATTATTAATTTTGAAATTTCTAAATATACCCTCGTCTCCATCTACAATTTTGCCTTTCTCTATATGGATCGTTTTACATTTATCTAAACCAAAAGTCATTTTAATATCATCTGAAAAATTTTAACTACCTTAATCATTTTCTCTAAATTTGATTCAGAATTTGAAAATAATTTTATATCATCCATATATAATAGATGTGAAACTATACTACTCTCTCTTGTATTACCGTTAATTTTTATTCCAAACTTGCTTTTAATTAACATTTTAGACAGAGGATTCAATGCTAAGCAAAATCAAAGAGGACTCAATGAATCTCCTTGAAAAATCCCTATTTTTATTGAAATGCCCGGTACTACTATTTTCTTACCTTTTAAATTTACTAGTAAATCTGTATTCCAAAAGGACATAATATTTTTCAAAAATCTAATTATAATTGGTTTAACTTTATATATTTTGATTAGCCACGAGTGCGGGACACTATCAAAATATAACTTTTATATAAATATATAATTTTTATATATATAACTTTTTGTAAACAATAATAATAAATATTGAAAATGACCCATATTTTATTTATCTTGCCAATATATTCAGATATAATTATGATCACGTATTACGAAAATAATGCGAAATTGAATACCGTACTGTTTTGACATCTGTCAATGAAGAACTAATGCCTACCGTCCAGCAGTGTAGTTGGTTGTATGGAATAATTTATCAAACAAGTTTGATCAAAATCTGATAAAGAGTCATAAAATCATGAGCTCCTCCTGCAATAGGTAATGTTTCTATCTAAATTTGCCTAAAACATGCGCATTCAATTTAATAAAGATAATTTGAAAGATGCCCAATATTTAACGTTTCATGTTCAAATCTTACTCAAGTGTACCATCTAGTCTAGATTCTTCGCTGCTCTGACTTCATCGGTAAACGCGCAGCGGTTCCCCGTTCGAGCATACTTCATACTTCCCCACCCCGAAATATTATTTCGGTTTTGGTAAATTACCCCTTAATTATTGTTGTCTTTGTTGTTAATTAGTATTTTCGACTGTTTCTGTAATTGTTTATGTTAGTAGATTCAAAAAAGGAACATTAAAACAATTGAAGACTGATAATTGTTATATTTAACTTTGATTTTGCTAGAAGAAGCCAAAATTTGTTGATTTTTTAGACATTCATTTTCAAAGTCTTTTTTTTATGATTAAATATTTATTTGTAAGATTTTTTTGGTGTGTTATTACATTGGTAACAGTAACATAATGCTTGTAACGAATAATATTAATTTCCTTAAATAGATACTGAAATGTGTGACATTGTCTATTCCGGTAACAATTACCCCACCTTAAATTACCACAGTAACAATTTTCCACCCTCATCTCGCCGGGTTAATGGAAACTCTACATAATAAAGTAAAATTATATGTAACGTATAACTTGGGCTGTGTTAAACGATGGCCTCGGATATTTGACTTCAGTTAAAAAGTGACTTTTGAGTTCAGGAGTCCGCAGCGCAAAATGTAACACAGGCGCTGCCAGTTGGGTGTTGCAAAAATGTCTTCAGAGCTAAATGAGTTAGAAACCTCCAGAAAAGTGCAAACTTGAGTATGTGTTGAAGAAGGATGGTTGGTTTGGGGTACCGGGGCAGCAGAAGATATAAAGAGTATTCACCTGACGTGGTTGGTGAGGTGTTCCTTCCTGCTGAAGGCCTTGGAGCAATAGGTGCACGTGTATGGGGTCTCTCCGGTGTGAATCCTTTACCACAAAACAATTCAAATAATAATAAAAATAAACATCAAACGCTTTACAGCTTCTCAAAAAAATCTACAAAAAAATGGAGGGCAGTGCATCGTTTATATGGCAACACCAAGATGATTCACAGGAAAACTTATGTATCTTTAAAATAAAATTGGATCAAGCGAATATTTTTAACGTCACACAATGTTCAAAAATTAAAGCTACATATTTCCTAAAAAGAGGTGATTTCAATTCTGTGGAAATTTAAGATTCCAACTTGTTATTTTCTCAACTTAGCAAGGAAAGTTTTTTTTTGTATTTTTGTAATGTACATATCGAAGAAGCCATTAATTCAAAATAAATATAAAATCATGCGGAAGAAACACAAACTTTTAACATTTATTTTAAAAGAAAAAAAAAAGAGTTATGCCATTTTTCACGTAAATGTCAATCAGTCATATGTGAGAGTTGAGCATAACCTCAAATTTTAATGTACAATAATTGTTCGAAAATCGGTGTTACTTGGTGTTGCCACAGAAAAGAAATTTTTTGTTCCAATTTTATTAAATTTCCAGACTTTCTTGACAGACTTTATTTTGTTATAAATCGTTTGCTATATTATAAGTATTCCAATATAACATATTATAAGAAAAGCTTTTAAGAATTTAAAAATAAATAATAATAGATAATACATTATATTGACATAACGGATATCAAAAATGTGGCAATAGCGTATACGGAATTTGATTGACTCTTTGCAATGTATTTTTAGTAGGTCAGTAATGAAAAGCAGTCATTTGATACACAACACATGAACAAGTAATTGATATCATATGAAACAAAAATACAGGTGCGCAATTAAGTCTTTGTAAATTTGTATTAGCATAAAAACACTGGTTATTTTTTTAGCCTTTTGCCTTACCAAATGCAAGTGAAAATGCATCAAATTGGGGGATTGATACCCAAGAAGGTCACATGCAAAGAAAAATGATTTTACACGCCACATATGAGAGTACATTCTTTTTACTACAAATGAACAAATGTCGATTTAACAGTAAATATAATGATATTAATTGATTCTGCAAAAGGTAATATGTGGCATGGAATGCGATAGGTCACATACAAAGAGGACAAACAAATCGGCTCTGATTCTATAATAATAAAATGAAATTATCATCACCTTTAGATGCGTCCGGCGACACGTAGGCGTCCAGTGGGCGTTGCCGCTAACTAAAGACAAATCTTCCCACCGCCGGGCTAGCTTCATGGTTCATACAAGTAGTATTATACACAGCGCAACCGAGTGAGAACATCATGGCATGATTGGATGGGGGTTAGGGTATGGTCCATGTGTGAAACTTTACCATAAAGCAGTATTTGTTTATCATTAAGCAGACATTTTTGCCCTCAACAATTGTCAGTAAGTAACTCATATACATATTGACATATCTGATACCGTATGTTTGACAATAAAATGCACATAATAGTATAGCTCTACTCACTCAATAATAATACACAATATATACGTGATAATAGATACATATAACAATTAAATACAGAGAGGTTTTGACCACAATAAGAAGAATGCCAGAGCTAATACAGAGTAAAAATCATAAGATAAAAGGTTCAAAGATTGAGACACCAATGACTTAAATCATAAAATCACACAGAAATGTTTCTCGTCCTATGTTAATATTGCACACCCATAGAAAAAAGTGTTTAGTAAAAATTTTCTATTGTACATTTTATCTCTGAAAAGTAAAGTGATTGTGATTTTCTATGCCCCACGAAAACCCTATTTAAGTTACTCAATCACTCCATCTCCGCAAGATGTCGTTACTATCTCTTTTTAACATTTATCAATTTGTTTTCACTCTCCTATAAAATTAACTTTCTCGACTTACGACACTTTTCTATGGAATGTGTGATACTGCCTTTACTAAGCATGATTTTATGATTGCGGTTCATATAAAATAGAAATACAAAAATCATTACAAGAAGAAAAAAGAGACATTATAAAGGTAAATTATTCAAATAAGGATAACCATAATTTTTTTCTACAATAGATGGGTAATGGCAAACCATAGAAAATTGCAAATATAGAAGAGTGTGGTTCCTACCTGACATGGTTGGTGAGGTGTTCCTTGCGCGTGAAGGACTTGGAGCAGTACCCACAGCGGTGGGGTGATTCACCCGTGTGTTGGCGAACGTGATTGGTTAGGTGTTCCTTGCGTGTGAAGGATTTGGAGCAATATGTGCATTTGTGTGGTGATTCTCCCGTATGCTGTCTCACATGGTTCACTGTCGGGAAGAAGATAAAGTAAACATAAGAGAAATGCAATTATATGTACATACATCACCAGCGTGCAACCCTTGGAGAACCTTGACCACCTCAACTTATGGTGATTACCTACAGTTCCTTATACCTAAGGCTAAAGTATTGGCCTTTTCAACACCAGCAACCTGAGCTTAGGTCTCTCTACAGTCCTTCGGCCTTTGAAATGTAATCACAGGTTATGATAATGTAGTCACACTATCATAATCTGCAATTACATTTCAAAGGCCGAAGTACTTAGTGAAGGACTTAGAACAGTAGCCACAGAGTTACATTGACTCATCTAGGTGAAGGGCTGGGAACTTCCTGGTGCAGGACTTGGAACAGTAGCCACAGCGGTGGGGGACTGTGTTCTGGCTTGATTTAGAGTTATAATGACTCCCCTAAGTGGTGCAACAGTGGTGGAGGGACTGTGTTCTGACTTATTTTAGAGTTACAATGACTCACCTAAGTGGTCCTTCCTGGTGAAAGCCTTTGGGCAGTAGGTGCAGCGGAATGGCGTCTCGCCCGTGTGTTGCCGCACATGGTTAATCAGGTGCTCCCGCCGCGTGAAGGACTTGGAGCAGTAGCCGCAGCGATGAGGCGACTCGCCCGTGTGCTGTCGAACATGGTTCAGGAGGTGCTCCTTGCGCGTGAAGGTCTTGGAGCAGAAGTCGCAGCGGTGGGGCGTCTCACCTGACACGAGAAAAGAGCTATGTAGTGTGGCAAGCGAATAAAACGAAAATATTTGTTATTTTTTTTAAGCTTGTCTTTAAGGTGTTGCAAATGCTCGTTATCATCTTCACTTATTTACATTGTTTTTTAAATCACTCATTGTGAAAAGAGTACAATGAAAAACAGTGATTGTTTTAAAATACATTTCCAAAACAATACAGCGTCAACTTGCATTGAAACAAATGACAGAATAAATTAATAGGTCAAATTGTATCATTACGGCACATTCACAAATGTTCAGGAGAATCGACTGAAGATTTGTCTAAAAAATATTATACCGTAACCAGTCAGCAAAGTAATTTAAAATATTTTAATTACTTTAGAGAAATTCTGTTTTTTTAAACAAAAAAAGAGGTCATGTGCTATGTACTACAGATCTGCATTACTATCTTTTATAGTAAAAAAGTAAGTTGGCTGTTATAATATTAAGAATATTATTATGGACCATAAAAACATATTTTTTTATTTAGGGGGAAATGGGATAGAAACGTATTACATATAGCACTTTGATATAGAAAGAAAAGTTAGTAGATAGAATAGAAGAATTGGGGAAAAGTTAATAGAAAATACATAGAATGATACCTGATATTTTTTGCAAGCTTTTTATTGCACCCAAAAATAAAATAATTTTAATACTATATTTATCACACAATACTTTCAATATTGAAATACAGAATTTAAATATTACGAAAGTAATGATTTTTATTTTGGCTGATGAAAGATATCAATATAATATACAAAATCTGAAATGGGAATTTAGAGATATAAATTATAAGTGAATTGACTGGACATCTAGGTGGAAAGAGAAAAGTGGGAAGACCCAGACTGAGGTGAGAAGACGAGGTAAGAGGGGATGCAGCACAGCTTCTCCAGGTAATAAACTGGAAATCAGCCGCTGAGGACAGGAGGAGTTGGGGGCGAATATTGCGGGAGGCCAAGGCTCGATATGGGCTGTAGCGCCATCGGAGAGAGATATGTGAATAGTATGGTCAGCTTAATTTGGAAAATAAATGTGGTTACATAAATAAAAAAAATAGTATAGTGAAACATGTATTCATATATAGCTTGTATCTAGATAAGATTCAATTGCATACTTATATTTTTCAGGCCTTTATAGTTTGAGAGTTAGACAATAAAAAATAGATTATGATAGTTATAAAAAAAATTACATAAGAACATAGGATTGATGGCAGAGTCAATTTAATGTTTCCAAAAACCACCAGTGACTGGCTGATTAATTTGGTAATCAAGTTCAAATAAGGAGGATTTGAAAGTAGGCACTTCAAAGGATGAATCTAATTTGTATTTAACACAAAACTGGCAGAGCCATAATCCAATCCAACCGATATCACAACATGTCAGCACATGCCAGTATTTGATACCAATTCAAGAAAACCAAAAGAGAAATAAATGATAATGAGATAACTCTTCACACAGCTAATCTTCACGATGGATTAAATCTAAACATTAAGGCCACAATGTTTGAAATCCGCAACTGTTGTCAGTTTGTAACGGCAACTCACAATACCAACAATTGCAATACCGCCTGACAAACAAACGATAGACAGACATGTCACCCGAGTGATTGTGACTGTCGCCTGATTGGTGAATTACCGGTGTGCCACATGATGTGATTGGTGAAGTGCTCTTTTCTGGTAAATGACTTGCCGCAAATCTCACATCGGAAGGGAGTGTCTTCACCGTGCGAGCGCATGTGGTTGACGAGGTGCTCCTTGCGAGTGTACTTCTTGCCGCACACCTGGCAGTGGTGGGGGGTCTCGCCTGCGGGACAACAGGCAAACCAACCTCAAACATACTCCCCACAAGCCCCCGCTTTTCCACACGAGGCGTCTACCTTTTGCATTACTACCTACTACACAACCTTAGCTACACAGGTACAGGTACAGATAGCTCTTCCCGATTGTTTTGTTCTCGTTATTGAAGCATCATGTTCTTTTATACAATTTTACATTAGGTACCTACCAGAAAGAGAACTGGTCTGCATAGATTTTTCACCTACTACTTACTACTGTATTGTTTGGATAACTTTATCTAAACAAAAGCTGCAAAAGTATTTTTGAGGTAAAGAAGGGGCCGATCCCTCAACAGAAAAAGGATACATATTCAATCATTAACCTTTTCAATGCTGGCCTTTTTAAGCAGTCTATCCTACCTACAAACTTTACGTGTTCCAGTGAAACTTCATGTATCACAATAAAAGTGATATCCGCAAACAGAGATAGCAACCGATAGATCGTATGTATGGACAGCCACGTAGATAAGGTTAAACCGAACATGAGTGACCATTGCGGCTTACCTCAATACTGTCTTGAAAGCGATCTTAATCCAACATTCTAATATATGAAGATCACTTTCATGATCGTTGTATAACTCTGAACGGAGAGACATTTAACCATACTCGTATAGTAACTAATGTTTTACTTTAAAATATCTATAGAGTGGTACGAAGATGAAATTAATATTGACTCCATAGTAATGACTACGAGTGCACCCAGGTCCCATACATTTTCACCCATTCAACTTTTAAAGGGAAGAAACAAAAATTATATTAAAAAACCAATTTTCATTTTCCCTTGAATTTTTTTCTAACAGGTTTGCAAGGTCTTAAATAAGTAAGGTAATAACATATAAACCTAAATTCATTTAATTGAAGATGGAAAATCGATGCATCCATAATTCATAACAGGTAGACAGTCATAAAGTTTGCCAGAGTTTTAAGAATAATTACCCTGATAAGTTTAGAGAAAAGATTGTATCATAGAATATGCATAGAAAAAATAATAATGTCAGTAGGTAAGTATTTAGTAAATAATGAATGCGTGAACAAAACAACCACTGCAGATAAATAGTTTGTTGTAATCATGCAAAAGATAGACTCCTTTCTTGACAAGGAATAGTGTCAATCAAAGAAAAGTTATAGCGCCGAATTAAAATAACAAATAATATTCCCTAATTTACTGTAATAATAAAACCTGTCCCACAAACGACACCTCCTCTTAATCTTATGGCACTTGTACTTTACCTTTGCAATTTTAGCTATTTAAAATAGTGGTCCCCAACCTATGGGCCGCGCAAGGGCTTGCATAAAATCAAAATACTTTTGAAAAAAAAATAATTTAAGCTGTTATTATCGTTTTCTTATGTAAATGTAAAATTCGGGTGAAGGTTATAAATGAATGTAAGAAAATTCTTTAATTATCTGTTGCTAACTGACCAAGTAACGAAGATATTTTCAACTATAGATAATTTTACCGCTCCCCAGTGGGCCGCGGTTAGGGCCCACTGATTTAAAATATTAGAAAATATAGCTATACTAACCTATCGTAACTCTTGGAACTATGATTCTAAGGTATCTTCTCATAAAATCACTAATGTTATTTGTTGAATAACTAATATTTTTTGTTTTCATTTAAACAAATGATTTTTTTTTTTTTTAGTTGTCCTCTCCTAAACACAAGCAGCTGCTTTATTAGGAGAGTGATTGAAATGTTGTTGTATATTATGTTGTAAATTTTTATCAATTTGTTTTATTACTTTTTATAACTCTGTAATATACCTATTTGTAATAAAATTTGGGTAATTATGGGTTCGGACTGGCCACGCTTATTACGAATAATTTTTAGAAAAAAACTTTAGATTCGCCTTAATTACTATAAAAGGAAACTTTTTGGCTTTGGGGCGGCGGAAAATAATGCATTTTAATTTTCAATTGCATAAAACCAAAATTCACTTCGCGAACCGACGCAGCGAAAATCCGCGGCCGTAGCTGTCACTGTTATGGACTGTAGCTGACTTCGTGGGATACCTACATGAAATACCGCGAATCACAAACCATGTTACACAAACCTAGCGTAGCCGCTAAGCCACTTGAAAACTGGGATGTTTTTCTTGCCTTGACGCGAGTAGGCGTTATAAAGGGGCACTTTCTTTTGTATCACAAACCATGTTACACAAACAAGCCCGCTAGACAAATTTCATAATTACGCGCCTTATCCCACGAAGTCGGCTACAGTCGTATTAGCTCTTGTTAATTTATCAAGGATACCAAGATCACAGTGACATGTACGGCCGCAGATTTTCGCTGTGTCAGTCGCGAAGCGAATTTTGGTTTTATGCAATTGAAAATTAGGTAATTATCGGTTCGGACTGGCCACGCTTATTACGAATAATTTTTAGAAAAAAACTTTAGATTCGCCTTAATTACTATAAAAGGAAACTTTTTGGCTTTGGGGCGGCGGAAAATAATGCATTTTAATTTTCAATTGCATAAAACCAAAATTCACTTCGCGAACCGACGCAGCGAAAATCCGCGGCCGTAGCTGTCACTGTTATGGACTGTAGCTGACTTCGTGGGATACCTACATGAAATACCGCGAATCACAAACCATGTTACACAAACCTAGCGTAGCCGCTAAGCCACTTGAAAACTGGGATGTTTTTCTTGCCTTGACGCGAGTAGGCGTTATAAAGGGGCACTTTCTTTTGTATCACAAACCATGTTACACAAACAAGCCCGCTAGACAAATTTCATAATTACGCGTCTTATCCCACGAAGTCGCCTACAGTCGTATTAGCTCTTGTTAATTTATCAAGGATACCAACATCACAGTGACATGTACGGCTGCGGATTTTCGCTGTGTCAGTCGCGAAGCGAATTTTGGTTTTATGCAATTGAAAATTAAAATGCATTATTTTCCGCCGCCCCAAAGCCAAAAAGTTTCCTTTTATAGTAATTAAGGCGAATCTAAAGTTTTTTCTAAAAATTATTCGTAATAAGCGTGGCCAGTCCGAACCGATATTTACCGAAAATTAAAATGCATTATTTTCCGTCGCCCCAAAGCCAAAAAGTTTCCTTTTATAGTAATTAAGGCGAATCTAAAGTTTTTTTCTAAAAATTATTCGTAATAAGCGTGGCCAGTCCGAACCGATATTTACCAAAATTTGTAATATTGATGAGTCCGAAGTGTATAAATATTCTGAGCAACTTCAATGAAATTAAGACCATATTATTGTCCAAATGAATCATAAATATATTATATTATATACATATTTCTAATCCTCCTGCTCCATTGTGATTATTTTCACAATGGAGCAGGAGGATTAGAAATATGAATTAAAATGTAATAAAACGCACTTTTCACAATCATTCTTGGGATCAGCAGGAACTCCGAGGTTACGTCCAGGGCCAGGGGGTCTACCAACGTCAGGGTCAGGGGTAACGGCTTCATCTCAGGAGGATCCATGACTAGTTTTGAGATCGATCTTCACACAAAACTTCAACTTGATTCTCAATTCAAACTGCCGTAATACGACTGTGTGGAAGTATAGCGTAACGGAAAACTACCGCCTTTGTTCCAAAACGACTAAGTAAAATACACCAGATATATCACATTATACACAATTAAAATGTTTAATTTACAATTTAAAAGCACTGAGAATGTTTATAATGGAGACTCATAAAGTATAGATTGCGTGAAACCAATTATACACACGAAAATGTAATGTTCTTTTTTTACTATTGCATGCGGGAGCGTCCTTTTTTCACAGGATCGTAATATTTTTCTCGCGATGCCGAAAACACTTTGAACTTACACGGTTAATTTTATGAATAAGATGTATCGCGTTCACATTGGTGCAAAAGAATATCCCGGCGAAAAATGGAACAATGCCAAGTCTGTCGCTAATCGAAAGTTGACAAACTCCTATACACATAACCGAGGAAGCCGCACATATTATAATACACTCTGTAAGCCTAGTCGTGGTTTATATTGACACGAGATGGCTGCGCGACGCTGAATTATATTTACGGGGTTCAAATTTCAAGCCGCTTTGTAAATGTGGTGAAAATATTGCGCGAAATATTTGTTTAAAACAGAAAAATGAAAAGATGCTTGGGCGGACGCGTTCTTTCGGCGTGCGTCGCCATTTTTTGAACTGTCAAAACCGGTATTGCCATTGTTGAAACAAAGCGTCATGTTTAAAAAAAATAACTGAAGGGGCAAGTTTGAACACAAGATGACTTCTCAGCAGATTATTTTTAGAATTTACAATCTAAAGACGAACAAGGGGGTTTATATAGTTTTAAAGTACAGAAACAAAGAATATGTTTACAAGAAAAAAATCCAATCAGAAAAGATTGCATTACCAGTGGTAATAGAATATTCTTGGAATAGCAACTCTAGTTAGAACAAAATCTTGAATACAAGTTAAAAATATATTTGTACGGAGAAGCATTGCTTCCTACGATGATAATATTATAATTCATGGATAGGTGGTCTTCTACGTTTCTCAGTTTTTTCGGGAAAAAAAATAGGGATAACGAGAATAAAATTACATTCAAAATTGCAGTTTTTTCTTATAATAATCTAATAACGAATCATCATATTATAATTATACCTACTGATAAAGGATGTGTCATTTTATTTTTTGGTAAAGTACAAAAGCCAATAGATTTACCAGGTTCCTAACTTGTCTTGACGAAACACGCACCGCCAAATAGAGATTTGTGAGTTGAAAAGGTGAACAGTTAAGATATTTTGAATGTAAACGAGCACGAAGAAACAATTTAGGACTCACTTAAAAGGAGGCATCTTATCTGAAACTTACATAAGTGACGGGGTTTATTTTGGCAGATAACTAGTTGACTAGCTGGAGTAGAAGAAATATTGCAAAATAACAAACATATCACGATTTTCTGATTCTTGACCAATATACTGCACATTGATTAGTAATAATTATTTACACAACACAGTTATAATACTCATTAAATTTAATTGAATCTGGCCTCCTCTTAATTCCTTATAAATTTTTCATTTGGCCTAACCTTTTAGGTTAGGCCAAATGAATAATTCCTCTTAATTCCTCAAGTTTATCAATTTTCCATTGGGCCTAACATTTTATCGGTGGCATCCAGGGGACAAGGAGTAGCATTTTATGCGTGCTAATGCTTGCAGTGGTTTTTAATTACTTCGATTGGTAGATACTAGCAGTTATAGTGTAATTAGTACTGCACCTCTTGGCAGAATAATTACACAAACGGACTGCACCTTGCAAGGATAAAATAATTCTTCTATGGTAATATTTTTCAAATTTCAAAATCAAATTACGCCTGAAATATGTGCGCAAAGAGATATATCGTGATTTTTTCTTAAATAAACTGAAAATAGAAGATTCAAATAATAGTGGCAATATGGCAGTTGGGACTCTTGGGCGGAATTTAAAAAAAAGGGGAAATATTTAGATCCCTTATTCCAAAAGTTTTTCAAGTCACTTGTTCACATGTATACATGGTGTTAAGGGACGTACTTGACTTACTTTAACCAGTGATTCCTGACATTATTTGGAGTAAAAAATGTAAATGAAATTTTGGTCTCCGGTGAAATTTTTGATGTTTTTTTTAATTTATTTTTTCTACAAAAACATAAAAAAATGATAGGTGTTGAACAGTTGGAGGCGGGGTGAGGGGTTGGTTTGTTACTCGGCTGAGTGACCAGTGATGACATGCGGAAGAATTTTTTTTTTGTTTGAATTTGGAGACAAAAAATTTGAAAAAAAAAGTCACCGGAGACCAAAATTTCATTTACATTTTTTACTCCAAATAATGTCAGGAATCACTGGTTAAAGTAAGTCAAGTACGTCCCTTAACACCCTGTATAAGAACAGCAGTAAAACCTATGTTTTATGTTATTGACTTTTATTGAATTTAAAAAAATAATTATGCACAACATATTTTCATTCTTTTAACACGGCACCTCTAAGAATAAAATCCTAGGTACACCGGGTCTAACTTTACTAATATTATAAATGCGAAAGTTTGTATGGATGTACGTGTGTTTGTTACTCTTTAATGCAAAAACTACTGAATGGATTTTAATAAAACTTTACAATAATTTAGCTCATACTTCAGAATAACATACAGGCTATAATTTATAAAGCTAGCTAGGAAGGGGACGCGAGAGGGGAACGGGGACGCACGGGGAAAGGTGATTCAGGGATAAACAGTGTATTTCTTTGAATATGGCATTGCAACGCATAACGGGAACCAGCTAGTTTAATATATATTTTTTAAATGAACCAGCTAGTTTAATATATATTTTTTGAACCAGCTAGTTTAATATATATTTAGCAAAACAATAAATTGTTCATTATAATTTAAGTTAAGTTAGGATCCCACCTGATCTATTTTATAGAATAAACTGCTTGAAAATGGAAAGGTATTTTTTTGCTCATTCACACTTGCTCTATTCTATTTTGTTCAAAGTTATGGCCGTTATACATGACATCTTTTTTCAGCCCGATTCCAATAAGTCAACATTTTTCGCTTTACGCGATCGCTATAAGCCAGTAATATTAATTCTTTTATAAACTTATTTGTACAGCGCCCTTGAGGTGATTTTTCACAAAAACGTGCTATTTAAATTAGTCAATTATTATTATTATTAGAATAGTTTTACTTTTTTTAATTAAAAATTACTACATATTCAGTTTTACCCTTTAAAACTGGAATTTTCTTTTCTGAAGTCGATTAACATATTTGAAACATGCTGTATTATAAGAAGTGCATGTGTGAGTATTGTGTTTGTGTCAACTCTGGTTGCAATACCTATAAAACAAACATAAGAGACTCGTGCATCTAGAAAATACTATTCTGGGTTTTGAAATCTCAGTTAGTAAACCCTCAAATAATATTACTGCTGTTTTAAAAACATAATTTTTTGGAAAATTCTTGTAAGCACTTTTAAAATAGGTAACCCTTGTTTTTAAATCCTTTATCATCTGAAATAATTTCTATGGAGAACATTTTTGGTGATATTTTTAACCCGTCTGCTTGTTTAGGAATAAATACATCCCAAAACATGTAATCGCGTTATACTTTCATAAGACGTGTCCCGAGCGACCTTACATTTTAAAAGCTATATATCTCTCTTCCTCTTGTACAAACATATGTATTTTTCTTTTAACCAGAAAGAGAACGAAATAATGCTTCTTATTGTCTTTGAAATATGAAAGCTATCTTGCATAGATATTTTACAATCTCGTTCCAAAGTGACAGTTTCAGAATTTTTTCAGAATCCGAGGCTTCCGGATTGTGCGGTGCGAATTTATTGAACCAAGCAGACGGGTTAATGGACTTACTGAGAAATTTGCCCAATATTGAAAAAACATGTTTTAAGTAGAGAAAAAATAAAGGAATGAAAGTACCTGCATTTCAAAACAAATATGGTCAAAGAACCCTTGAATATATTATACCATTAATATTTAACAAATTGCCATACAAATTTAAAGAAAATTGCTCTAAAACGAAATTCTCACTGATGTTAAAATCATGGCTATTAGGGAGTAACCTTATGTATTAACCCCTCCGAATTTTCGAGAATATTAGCTTTTGGTGTCTTAAACGAAATGACATTTTACGAAAACTTTGTATTATTAGCGCTTCACAGTTAAAGCTCTATAAATGAAACATTTCTGAACGTAGCCGAATAGTAAAAAATGTGAAAACGGTACTAAAATCACAGATTATGTAAACAACAATACTTATTCTATTGTATAAATGTGTAATCAACACTTTTGTCACCTCACTTTTTTATCATTTCATATAAAAATATTTAATAGAAATTAACAATGTCGGGCGCCCGTAGGAAATTTGGCGGGATAAATTATGTGTCAGATTGCGCGTCTGACAGAATGTTCTTTTTATGTATTTCTATGGACAACTTGAATAAAGATGTGCAGCATGATTCACTATCGACCTTTCACTTTTTATTTTACGGATGTAACTAAAACAATAACGGAATTATAACGGTTTCTATGGACACAGACGCTCTGACGTGTAAACACGCTTATTGTACTTGACTGCTGTCGTATTTTTAACGCATATATCTGCTTACGTTGCGGAGGGGTTAAGATTATATTTAGCTCACTCTCACCATGTATTAATTTGCAATTATGTTATTAATTACTAATGTATTATATACTCAACTGTCTCTGTATTATTATCAACATTGCATATCACAATGTTTAGTATATATATATATATATATTGCATATCACAATGTTTAGTATATATATATATATATATATACTAAATATTTATAGTTAATATGCTGCTCTATGTGTAGGTTGTTACCACGCTGATGCAATTAGGATTATTTCATGTATTGCTTTAACTTATCTGTGGAACTAATCTTCTGCTGACAAGCTACTTTCTGTAGCTTAGCGGGTATAAATTCCCATTGTATGTAACTTTTATACAATAATAAAATCATTAAAATATACAAATAAATCAATGCATGCTTTCTAAACGTAATCAAAACCAATGGGGAAGGATTTTTTAATTAATTTTGTGCTCACTGTGCGCTTTGTTTGGAAAAGAAGGTTGTAATAACTAGTAACCAATAAATACAAGACTTTCTTTGGGTCATAGATAATAAAAACAAAGGGAGATGCCATAAACTGCACTATTTATCAAAGAGGGTATGCAATGAAAGTTATGCGTTTGGTGCATAAGTACTACACCGTTGTGCGTAGATGTGATTTGCAGTAGATTGGGTGAACGATGTCGGTGACACTTTGGTGCACTCAATTTCATACTAATAATGGTTCGTGGCCCATCTTCCTAGCTTCTATTATCTATGCTTTAGGTGGACATCTCGAAAATTGTGATTAAAATGCAGAACTGATTTAGAAAGGATTAACTAACAGAAATTACTTAGGCCAAAGGTGCACCAACGACTTTTGTCAAGGCAACAGTTTCAAAATCAAAATAAAAAGTCTTCTTAATGTCACGTCGCCACGGGCGAGTAACTTCGTATACTGCAATGGATTTTGGAGCAGTGATGAAATTGTTACGGTGACAAAAGTCACTCGTTTGCACCTGGCCTAAATGTTGGCAATAAAAAATGTATATTTAGAAACACCATGATAATAAGGGTGGGAAGGTACTTACCCGTGTGCCACATGACATGATTCATGAAGTGCTCCTTCCTTGTGAAGGATTTCTTGCATATATCACAGCGATGGGGCGTGTCGCCGGTGTGCTTTCTGACATGGTTGACCATGTGCTCCTTGCGTGTGAAAGTCTTAGAACAATATTCACACCTGGAAAAATTATACGGGTAATGCCAGAATTTGACCATATCGAACAAGGTGTAACAACGCATCTGGAGCATTGACCCAATGTCCTTCTTAAAACAGGTGATTTTTAGTGTGTAGGACAATATACCAAATATATCGAGTTTCTATTCTTTAACCTCTAATTGGCCGTTAGCGCGTGGGTCTTATGGGCATGCGCGAGAAAATAATTTGAATAAAATTATCGACCAAAAACTTTTTGTCTGCGATTTTGGCCCTTCTATGTACAGAATTTGTATGAAGAACAGGGTCAGAATCGCTTGCGCCAACATTACTCTATGAGTCGCGTAAAAGTTTCATTCACCTTGCAACATCAGAATATTTTTAAACGATTTTATCTGTGACTTAGAAACGACAGATTTTGCCGCAAATTTACTTGTCGCAATTTATGCGTGTTCCTCGACTAAAACATCGTAAAACCTATTAATTTACGTAAATAATGCAAGTAATGTTGTTTTGGTACATAGTTTATTCTTCTAGGAACGTGTTTCAGTCAATATAATATACGATAGCTTAAAATTAATCCAAAATTCAAAGTGGTGCTTTTTTAGTGAATTTTCGTGAAATGGCCTGGCCTTTGACTGGTTAACCTCTGGGCGGCCGCTTGTCACCCGGTGGCCGCGGCATCTGCGCATGCGCGAGAAAATAATTCAAATATTTGAATAATATTTCCGACAAAAAACTTTTGGTCTATGATTTTGGCCCTTCTATGTACACAATTTGTATGAAGAACAGTGTCAGAATCGCTTGCGCTGTCATTACTCTAGGAGACGCTACAAGTTTCATTCACCTTGTCACCCTGGAATATTTTTAAAACGATTTTTTCTATGACAATCGGCTGTCAGAATTTGCCGCGAATTTAACGGTCGCAATTAATGCGTGTATCGCGAATAAAACGATCATAAAACCTATTAATTTACGTAATAAATGCAAGTAATGTGGTTTTCGTAGATAGTTTATTGTGATGTGAACGTGTTTCAGTTAATAAAATATACAATAGCTCAAAATTTATCAACAAAACATTCAATTCAAAATTCAAAGTGGTGGTTTTTTAGTGTTTTTTGCAAAGTTCCGCGAATTTCCGCGAAATGGCCTGGCCTCTGACTCGTTAAAGCACTCAAAACTGTAAAACATATTGAACAGTTTATGTATATTAATAATAGGAGAATTCGGTTCAGAGTGGTAACTTATGTAGCGGAATCGCACTGGTGAAAATTCAATACACGTAAAGAGTTATGTATGTATTAACGAAATGTCATGTTTAGTGTCTCCATCAAAATAGACTAGTTCATTAAAATTTTCTCATTCCTGGTCTATATCTTTTAACAAGCCTTCATCAACATCATCGGAGTTATAACCCCATCGGTCTCTCGCCATCTCCCAGGAATTCCTTATACCCAAGCACGGTAAAGTTATAATTGAAACGAGGATGATTGAACTGACTCTGAAGAAATGGCTGCTTAGTGCTGGTGGCAAAATCTAGTCCTTCGTTTTAAGTCAAGCTTAGAAGATTTATTCACCCCTTTATACACTAAAATTCATTAAAAATATCTAAATGTTTCCAAAGTTTAGGAGGCAGTGAAAAGCCAGGTTGTCTCTCAGTGGAGACAGGTACGAGATGGGCATTCCCACGTCGGTCGATTGCCACTTTTCCACCTTCTTCTGGAGTGAGAGATAACCGGAGGAGCCTCACTTCTTCCATCCAGAAGAATGACAGAAGAGGACCTAAGCAGGCATGCAGCGATAGAGACATCATTGTGCAAAGGTGTTGTGCTATTGGTCCTTCATCAATTGGATAACGTGCTCCCACAGCTGCTGTGCCGACATGTAGTCAACCAATGCCTGCTCCATTAATTCCTCACAGGGATTGATAAGGGCCACAGGGCGAATCCTGAGGCCCTAGACTTACTCATAGACCTAGAAGTCTCCTTCTGACCCCCTCACCATATGAAAGAAGAAGAACGTTTAAAATATGAAGGTAGTAGGGGTGTAAGTAGCAGGGGTGCATTACCTGTAAGGGGTCTCTCCCGTGTGACTGCGCATGTGGGTGTCGAGGTGCTCCTTTCGGGCAAAACTCTTCTGGCAAGTGGTGCAGGCGTACGGCTTATCCTGGGCATGGCGCTTGGCGTGCCTCTCTGTTAGAAATAAAAACAAAATTACTATCAGTTAAGTCTGTTCAAATTGGGAGTAAATTGCTGTATGTTTTTATTCCAGTTAATGAAGTCACAATAAAGGTCACCACTCATGTCAAGTGCTACAATATATGTATGCTGCTTTGCGAGGTTAACTGTTTGTAAGTGACTTTACATGGTATAATAATCTCGAAAGGCAAAGTATTAAATATGCAAAAGTAAAGTGTAATATTTCATCAAGTACTTTATGCTAAGATAAATTTAAAAGTTCTATTCTTTAAATAGTGTATAAAATAAACTCAACTTACAGCTGTAATACTAATCCTAGTCCAATCATACACATAATTAATAGCCAGTTAACGAACCAATCATTGCTTGAACTGACTTTGGCTGTAGTGAACAGATTTCCCAAACCTTCTATTCCTCTCCCTAACTTTCATCAGTCTCAAAACATTTAACAAATCGTGAATGCCACAGTTTCATGGGCAGTCATTGCATTCTTGTACATTTTTCTACTGTTAGTGAACGTAACTCACCAAGACTGGCAGCATTGGCGAAGACATGGAAGCAGACGGTGCATGTGAACATGGAGCCTCCGAGGTGGCACTTGCCATGCCGCGTCAGGTCGGCCGCGTTTGTGAACGCCTGTCCACACACCTGGCAAGTGAAGGGCTTTCTCTCCGAGTGGTATCGCCTGGTAAAACAAAAACATCATTCATATTTGGTCTGTTTTACAAATATCTTGAAGATATAATTTCATAAAAAAGGTTTTTTTTTGTAAAGTGGCCGGGTTATTAAATTGTACTTTATTGAATTGGTACATATTATTTTTTATATAAGTGGAGAGGTTTTATAATTCAATTAAAATTATAATTTATTTGTTCTGGTTTACCGTGTTTATTCATGATGAAAGGGGCAGTGTTCGACATCAAACGAAAATTTTTGTGAAGACTTGTGAAGAACAGCTTGAAACTTTTACGATCTTTATTCGACAAAAAATAAAAAGCGGGAGTCAAAATAAATTTTTGAATTTCCTGGCAACGAATGATGCTGTCATGCGGAAATAGGATAAGCGAAAAAAAAAAGCTGAAAGCACAAGGAAAACAATACTTATTTCAAAACCCTTGAATATTTTTTTATCATTTTCCTGATACTTAGGCTCTCTTTTATTATTTACTATCATCCACTTGCTTACACCAAGCATGTCAATGGAAGGTCTGAAGGAAAGAGGGAGATCATTATACTTATTTCAACTAAGTGGATTGTTCATTGAACACATCACGTAAACACATGGGACAAAAAACAATTCATTTTATTTATTTTGAAGGCTGATAAAGGGTTTGTTTACCTGTGCACGATGAGCTGGTACCGGTACTGAAAGATCTTCCCGCAGAGGTCGCAGGGGTGCGTCCCAGGGGGGCCCACAGAGGGGGGGCTGTCGCTCTCCGATATATTGCTGGTCCCCGCCTCCACCTCCTCAGACTCCGATAGGGCCTGGGACAAAGAGATAGTGTAGAGGTTTCGTGGTGTTTAGCAACAATATCGTACATCGTCGCCGTTCAGGGAAAGGTCACAAATCCACATGCACAACTTTTGAGATAACTAAATTGATTTTTAGAAAATTAATGTTATTTTAATGCTTTCGATATTTCTCTTCTTTAGCGGGTAGATAAAGCTTTGAAATTTTCATTATATGATTAAAACTATATTTTAATATTTATGTAACATTTATTTTAGCTTACAAATTTGCAGTGACTTGGCTTGGTGACTTTTCCCTGAACGGCCATAATATATTTTTATTAAAATAGTGCCTTTTATTACACTTTGACGGTGCTACAAATTCAGATATTTAAAGTAAATGCATAAAAATATGACATATTCTAGTGAAAGCCGATTTAGATTTACAAAATAATAATAGAAGTTAGGACGATTTATAACAGAGCAATTCAACATTTAAATATTTTAGAATTATGTGAAAAAAAAGTATGCGCGCATCAAATAAATTTCGAATTATTAATTATTAACCCTTAGTTACTCGTGCCTAAAAAGTTACGTAGTCACGTGGGGTGTCAGACATCCCGTTTTAGTTTATAGAAATAAAACAATATATACGAGGATGGTCGGGCTCACCACCTGATGGCGCCACTATCGCAAGAGAAATTTACTATCATAGTACATTCTCGTAGACGGCTCTGCTGAAATTTCAGCCGAATCGGACCAGTAGTTTTGTTTTGACAGCGCGTGGAAGCGGGCGTGTCCGCGGATTTTAGAAAAATGGAAAAAGCAATATCGGTCGGTGATTCGATTCTTGTTTTTGGAAGGGAAATCGCGCAGCAAAATCAAAGAGCGCTTGGATGTTGTGTACGGTGACTCTTCTCCTTCGATGGCGACTGTCAAAAATTGGTTTAACGAGTTTCAACATGGTCGCACATCGGTTTTTGATGAGCCACGCCCAGGTGCCCCGAAAACGGCTACCACGGAGAATAACATAACAAAAATCCACGATCTCGTATTGGCAGACCGCCGATTGAGGGTGCGCGAGATAGCTGAGACAGTAGGCATCTCAAAAGACCGCATGGGTCATATCCTGCATGAAATTTTGGGCATGAGAAAGTTGTTGGCGCGATTGGTGCCATATTTGCTCACTCCAGACAACAAGCGAAACCGTGGGACCACTTCAGAGCAGTGTTTGACGCTGTTTAACTTGTTGGAGGCCAGGCCATTTAGCGGAAATTCGCGGAACTTCGCAAAAAACACTAAAAAACCACCACTTTGAATTTTGAATTGAATGTTTTGTTGATAAATTTTGAGCTATTGTATATTTTATTAACTGAAACACGTTCACATCACAATAAACTATCTACGAAAACCACATTACTTGCATTTATTACGTAAATTAATAGGTTTTATGATCGTTTTATTCGCGATACACGCATTTATTGCGACCGTTAAATTCGCGGCAAATTCTGACAGCCGATTGTCATAGAAAAAATCGTTTTAAAAATATTCCAGGGTGACAAGGTGAATGAAACTTGTAGCGTCTCCGAGAGTAATGACAGCGCAAGCGATTCTGACATTGTTCTTCATACAAATTGTGTACATATAAGGGCCAAAATCGTAGACCAAAAGTTTGTTGTCGGAAATATTATTCAAATATTTGAATTATTTTCTCGCGCATGCGCAGATGCCGCGGCCACCGGGTGACAAGCGGCCGCCCAGAGGTTAAGCGCAATCCGAAGGAGTTTCTGCGTCGTTTCGTGACCATCGACAAAACATGGATCCACTGGTACACACCAGAGACCAAGGAACAATCGAAACAGTGGACTTCACCCGGCGAACGTGCTCCGAAGAAGGCGAAGACGGTCCTATTGGCCGGAAAGGTGATGGCCACCGTTTTCTGGGATTCAAAAGGTGTGATCTTCATCGACTACCTGGAGAACGGCAAAACGATCACAGGGCTGTACTATGCCAAATTATTGGGCCGATTCGACGCCGAATTGCAGAAAAAATGGCCACATTTGGCGAAGAAAAAAGTGCTCTACCATCATGACAACGCACCGGCTCACACCTCCACCCTCAGCCAAATTGGTCGTATTGGGCTACGAACTGCTGCCCCATCCACCGTATTCTCCAGATTTGAAGAAGTTTATTTCCAAACTTAAAAAAGTCACTCGCCGGGCAGAAATTTGAGTCGAATGAGGAGGTCATCGCCGCCACGGAGGCCTACTTTGCGGACCTCGAGAAAACATATTTTTCAGACGGGTTAAAGAAATTGGAGCATCGCTGGGTTAAGTGTATCGAGCTAAAAGGAGATTACGTTGAGAAATAAAAAAATAAGTGAGGTTTTAGACTAACCCCCCCCCCCGAAATCACATGTATTTTTTGTAGTACAAAGTATTTTGAAATTTTCAGAATATTATCACGAAAAATAAATACACGTGATATCTCATTACACCCCCCCCCCGGTGATATTTCATGATTTTTTCCGAACCCCCCCCCTTTCGAGCCTCACGTGATTAATGTGGACGACCCCTTATTGGACCACCCTTGTATATGCAAATTCAGACTTTTATTAATTGATATCTTTGAACTTACACGTTAATCAACGTTTAAACTTTTTTTTAAAGTAAACAAAGTGATATGTGACTGTGAAGCCCGGCATAAATTCTGCAGTGGGATTTCATCTTCGTTGTTCCACTGATCATTTTCACTTTGCTCAGAAACTTATCTTACCTTGGGCGGCACAGACTCGGCAGACAGCTTCCCGAAGACTTCATGGTAAGCCAGCAGCTGAGAGAACTCCTCGGCGTTGACCTTGAACTGCAGGCCTTGGAGGTCGTGCTCAGAGACACCCCCGGCTGATATCTTCACCAGTGAACCGTCAGCCGTGCGCACATCCATCAACTGACCGGCTTGCAGATTCTAGGGGAAATAGAACATTTTTTTGAGATTAGTTTTAATCAATGATGGTAACAAAAGTATAAGGCCTAATGGGTCTATATGTAAATAGCTCTATTTGTATGAAAAAAGCTTGATTGAGTATATTTGCTGAATTTTAGCTAATTTAAAATCCAATTAATAATATTTACTAAATAACTAATCTCACAGCAGCCGAAAGAAAAAACAAAGTTTGAAACACTTTCCGCTCTTTTGATAAATTTACGTAACAATTTGCCACAGAACATGAAAAATATCATTCCGAAAATGTTGGAAATAATATTATACTTATGACAATGATTTTTGTTTACACACAAGGCTTTGAGGGAAATAATTCTTTGTCATCTTTGGGGATTCTGTGTGGAGGGTCTTTTTTAGGAAAGGAAGGATAGGAAGTTCCGGGAAGGAAAAGAGGTATGAATATGAGGTATAGGGGTAAAAATCCTCACTTTTTTTACTAGAAACTTGGAACTTAAGCGAGAGAATAGTTTCCTTTGAATAACGTCAGCAGGATTTCAAATATTGAATTTTTACATTGTGCTCAGAACACGAGGTAGGTTTTAACTTAAAATTGATTTCGCGTAAGAGTACACAAGCTTAAATAATAGTTACACACGAAACAGACATTTTCTCAGAATTTTGCAGCTAACTGTTTGCAACTCAATGTAAAGCTTCACTCGGTACATGACAGTGGCTTCCTTCGATGAATCTGCAATATGTTTTTAAATTTATCATTACATTCCAAACACAAAACTGGTTTTAATTAAATCTGTATGCGCGGGAAATAAAACATGAAAAGAACATGAAAATGGTTTTTCCTTGATTCTGGCAGCACATACATAGTTTGCAACCAGAGGAGAATATTATAATTGCACTTCCAATTATATGTGGTTTCCTTCGAATTGTCAGCAGATGAATCCGTTTACAATTTACTTACAATACATCCGGAATTTAATCGTTACATTATGAACACAAAACTGGTTTTAAGTTGAGAGTGAATCTGTATGCGAGTTCGTAGCTGTAATTAGTATTACTCTCATAATGTGCGTTATGTTTTCCTACGAATTACGAATTTTGCAGAATTTGCTTTGAAACAAAAATTTTAACTCCACTCGAAATATTAGAACAGTTTTCTTCGAAATGCGTCAGCAGATTAATCGGCCACTGAAATTTTGACAGATCATTCGGAACATGAAACTGGTTTTAACTAATTGTGAAAATAATTTACATGGAATGATTTAATTTTTATTTAACTATTTTTATGGCAGAAATGTGGCAAATAGAAAAAAATATCATTTTTTTCCTTTCTGAATAGAGTTATCATCAATTCTGACAATTTTTTTCAATATTAATTTCACTATCGTATTTTTTTATAGTGATACCTCACAAGAGTCTCAGCTGCTCCCGTCTGGACCCAGTGAGACTATGGCATCCCCAATTGGGGTACGTTGTGAGGCTGAAGGTAGCGGGGAGGGGAAGGAGATAGGGAAGAGGAAGGTGGGAAAGTACCTGGCTATTCAGATCTGGTCACCAAACACGGCTAAAGCCATTTCAAGCAACGTTTCAATTCTGAATGGTGGTCTAACACCAGGGCGATACTGAGAATATCTTTCACTCTGGAATGTGCCGCAAATATACTATATATTATTTTAAATGAATAAATTGTGAAATAACACAAATTAATCAAATAAAATTTATTTGCCACGCCGGGATTCGATCCCGCGACCTTCGGAATGCTAGTCAAGAGCCTTACGGCTGGACTATGCCGGCCGCATATAAAAAGAAATAAAAAAAACTAAAAAAGGATGTTGGATTGTGCATTTATTTGAGTCTAAATTGATTTCTCACAGGTGTATCACGTAAGCACATACCTACATATCAGCTATGTTAAAACTGGTGACCAGACAACTCAGAATGAAACCAACTCAGAAGCACCTCAGAAAGGTCATTAACCCGTCTGCTTGGTCCAATATATTCGCATGTCACAATCCGGAAGCCTCAGTTTCTTGCGAAAATTCTGAAACCGTCACTTTAGATCGAGATTGTAAAATATCTATGCAAGATAGCTTCTCCATTTCAAAGACAATAAGAAACATTTGTAAGGTCGCTCGGGACGTTTTTGGTCTTATGAAAGAATAACGCGATTACGTGTTTTGGGATGTATTTAATCCTAAACAAGCAGACGGGTTAAGAGTGATGATAAAAACATATAAAAAAAATGATTAAATAGGCTAAGCTAGGTTAGGGTTCCCGGCTATTTTAAAATTATTTTTTCAAAGCTTTTAGTGACCTTTCTGACGTGTTTCTGAGTTGGTTTCATTCTGATTTGACATGGAACCGTTAAAACTTTCTCTGGGTTTTGTAATAATAACTTAAAAATGAATCTGTATTTTGAGGTACTTTCAGCTGGACGTACCAAAAAGCGTTGTGGGCCGCAGGTTCCCCACCCCCGGTTAGAGGGTTATGGTTTGATTGGAGAAAATGATTGTTAGTGCCTCCGTATATAACGCTACTTACAAGCTACTCAATCCTCATGAGCGTATCATACGCGCCGATCGTAAGTACCCCCCGTACGATTTTGCTGGTGCCTGAACACGGCGCTACGCGATGTCTGTCGATTTCCAATCAGTTTCACGCAACCAGCGGTGCTGAACGCACGCGACGCGTTGCATCATTTGTGTCTGATACTTTTTTGTTTGACAGAAATGGTGTCAGAACATGAAAGTTATGTTAGATGTGTTCTGGAAGTGGAAAAAATGCATGTTTATATAACTATACTTTACCAGAACACATAAGAAAGGATTTAGTGAAGGCATGGATTGACGATGGAAAAAAAGTCATACGACATCGCTTGACATCGTGTTAACTCCACGGCTGCACATGAAAAATGATCAAGTTCAGTATATTTCGGGTAGCGCCGTGTACGGAAACCAGCATTAAAGAGTGGTATATCTACAGGCTAATTGTGGTTTCGTCACAATCATGTAGTTTGTAAGTATCTCCATGAACGGAGGGCCTTAGAATCAGGTTTTGTTACATGCTTTAAAGAAAGACTTAGCATGCGAATGATGAATTTGTAGAATGCCGTTACCTTCAGGTCTGGTTTGGAGTCGCCCTTATGTTCCGGTATGCTGAAGTGCCCCATGACCTTGGCCTTATCCTCCTTTGAGGCGCCCTGCTGCTCTATGGAGGTGCTGCCATCAGCGTTCTGCGTCACGAGGATGCTGCCTGACTCACCGGAGTGTTCTAACCTGACTACGCCGTCAATTACCTAGAGATTAGATTATAAATAAGTTCCCCATTCTTTCATTTCATATTCCAGTTACCTGTACTTAGAAATAAGATTCCTGAGGCATATATAAATATAATAAAAAAATGTTTTATTATCTTCCCTTTTCGTAACAAACAAAGATAAAGATATTTTCAGTGGGACCTCCCGTAAAGAGAATATAAAGTAATTATAGATATATTATGTAGTTTTTTTTACAAAATAATTATAAAATATAATACATAGTATTTTTTAGTGCAGTTGAGTGGTTTCTGTATCAGTCATATAAGCATGGTTAAACCATGAATTACCATGTTAAAAATAGGAGATCTGAAATAATGCGAAGCTGATATAAGGGTAATGGAATACATAAAGAGATGGATGCTTAAATGTTTTGGGCATGCAGAGCGGATGACTGAAGAAAAGAGTGTAAGGAAAATATCATCACCATTCAGGTAAGTCAGGAACCCACACGCACAAGTTTTGAGATATCTGCATTTTAATGTTAGAGAAATAATCTCATCTAAATGCCTTTTATTTTTTTATTTTATTATGCGGGTCGATAAAACTTTGAAATATCCATTACATAAATTCCGTACTTTAACCTCTTATTGGCCGGAGACACGAATCCACGTGCGGTTTGTGCGCGTGTGGAAAAATTTTCCAAAAAAAAATGTTTGTCTGGGATTTTGACCCTTCTATGTACAGAATTTGTATGAAGGACAAGGTCAGAATCGCTTGCGCCAATGTTTGCACAGGATCTAGATATAAATTTCATTCACCTGGCAACCCTAGAATATTTTTAAATGATTTTATCTGTGGCATCAAAATGTCAAATTTGTGGCAATTCTTTCTGTCAAAATCCGATGCGTGTTGACAAAAACATTGTAAAACCTATCAATTTACGTAATGAACGCAAGTAATGTTGTTTTGGTACATAGTTTATTGTTCTAGGAATGTGTTTCGGTCAATAAAATATACGATAGCTCAAAATTAATCCACAAAACATTCAATTCAAAATTCAAAGTGGTGCATTGTTAGGGAATTTTCGTGAAAGGGCCAGGAGAGCGATTCCCGTTCTTTTTACCTTAAGCCAACTGCTAGCATTCGCTAACGAATGGATTCGCTTGTAAGGCGACGAATTATTAGCTTGTAACGCTAGCATTACGTTTTTGTAGCGATTCCGGTTCTTCAAGTGTCCTTACATCGTTGGTTTAGGAGACACCTAGTAAAAAATCCTAAGCAAACTTGGTTAACCTCTTGTTTGCCGGGGTAGGCCAGCAAAAAGCTCCACCAATTACGACGCGGCACCCGGCACAGAAATGACACGTCGTGTCCAGCGATTCTGACACTGTCCTTTACAAATTCGTAGGGTCAAAGGGTCAAAATCGTAGATAAACATATTTTTCCCACGCATGCGCAAGAACTGCGCACATTCCCGCGCTCCGTGTAAATTATTAATATAAATTATTTGGAGTGACTAGGCGCATTGCAGGTTTTGCTATGGTTGTGATGTCCGATCTTTGCAGGCAATACTGGGCCCTTTATCTCCAGTATTCCTCTAGGATGTTTTCAAGGTTTAATATTTAAAACACGTAGTACTTTGATACACGGAAACTGTTTAATAGAATATAATAGTACAATGTTGGCTGTAAGCCGTCTGACGAGAAAGAGGCCGCGCGAGATCTCCACTCGCTATTATATCGTACCGATGTAGGTCGCTTCGGCTAGGTTCGGTATTTCCGAACCTACCTGACAGAATAACATATTACCAACAAACACTACATCTCTCCCTCCTTCAACTCTGAAGCTACTTATTAAAATATTTCACACTTAAATAACAATTAACATAAATTATAATACTTCATAAACATAATTTTAAGATACACATAATTCAACCGCGGTGACTGGGTCAAGTCATCCCGTCTCCTCTGGAAGTTGTGGGTGCCTTGCGACTTGAACGCAGTCTTCCCGACCATGGTCTCTGTTGCCGTGCCTGCAGCCGGTAGGATTTATTTTATAGATAGATTTTTTATTGATAGATTTTTTTAATGCGAGGCCTGTTCCGTTCGCCATTAAGGAAAAAATTGAGAGAGAATTAGAAACTATGGTAGCTGATGGTATCATTTCTCCGGTAACCAGCAGTGAATACGCGTCTCCAATTGTACCGGTAATTAAAAAGATGTTAGGATTTGCGTGGACTACAAGAGATCTTTAAATCTCATGACGGACTTGGAAAGGTACCCACTTCCCTCAATAAATGAAGTTGTTCACAAAGTAAGTTCGGGTAAAGTGTTCGCTAAACTAGATTTAAGACAGGCTTACTCACAATTAGAATTAGCTGACTTTTGCAAAAAGTATACTACAATAAATACGCATTTAGGGTTATTTCAATAAAACAGACTAGTTTTTGGTTTTAAGTCAGCGCCAGCGATCTTCGCTAGGACTATAGCAAGCTGTCTTCAGGGGTTGAAGGGAGTGGCATTCTATTTAGACGATATCATCATTTCGGGGGTCAACGAACGGGATTTAGTGAGTAATATACAGGCAGTGTGCGCGCGTTTACGAGAGTGCGGGTTGAGGGTCAACACGGATAAATGCGAATTTTTTGTAGAATCGGTTGAATTTTTGGGGTATGTAATTTCAGGGAGCGGAATCCAACCACAGCCAAACAAATTTGAAGCTATAAAAAACGCTCCGTATCCTACGGACGTACATAAATTGAAAAGTTTATTGGGTTTTCTAAATTTTTATCAGAATTTCATTCCTAGGATGTCATCGATACTGGAACCCCTACATAACCTTTTGAAAAAAGGGGTAGAGTGGAATTTCTCAGAAGACTGTAAAGTAGCAGTTGATACCATTAAAGAGTAAATGGGGCATCGCTGAAGTGCCATCCATCAGGAGATTCTCAGGGCATAATAGGAGACAGTGGAGAAGAGGAAATTACGGGACCCTGGGTAACTAGGTCCAGCCCGGTAATACAGTGGAGAAGAGGAAATTACGGGACCCTGGGTAACTAGGTCCAGCCCGGTAATACAGTGGAGAAGAGGAAATTACGGGACCCTGGGTAACTAGGGCCAGCCCGGTATTCAGTCAGGAGCGAAGAAGCATTGAGATTCCTGGAAGCGGCTGGGCGCCTGGACTGCATAGGCGCCGGTTCCTGGTGTCAGGTTGTTTTGTTTCTTGTTTTTTTCTGGAAGGTGTTATTGTTTCGGGTGTGTTTTTTTTTGGTGTGTGCGATCATGGAGTCGGGCGGAATTTCCAGGTTCTCTCACGTTAATGGGGATCGGAGTTTGTTTCGCCTGAGGTGAAAACAGTTCCTACTAATTCGTGATGACACAAAAACGATTAAGTTAGATGCTTCACAGAAACGCGCATATTTGCTAAATCTTCTAGAAGCGGAGACATTAACTCTTTTGATCAACTTATGTTTTCCTTCTAAAGTTACAGACGTGGCATTCGATCAGTTAATAGAATTAATTGAGAAACATTGTTCCAGACCGCGATCGGTGTTTAAGGAACGAGAAAAATTTTGTCAGGCCAAGCAATCACATGGTGAATCAGTCAGGGATTTTGCAGTGCGTTTACGGAGATTATCATCGTTTTGCGAGTTCGGAACGCGATTACCGGAATGTTTAGCTGATGTTTTCGCAATCGGCATTTTGCCGGGCCGAGCCAAGGAGAAAATTTTTCTCGAGGGGACTAGATTAACGTTTAACAAAATGGAAGAATTAGCAATAACGGTTTCAGCTTTAGACAATCTGGTTCCGGAAATTAAATCAGAAGTTTCCGTAGGGACGTCGGGCGGCGTGAATTCCATTAAACGCTCGAATTCGCCGGGGAGACATTCACATCCGGATAAAACTCAAGGTTTCCGAAGGTCGCCTTCGCGCTCAAAAAGCCCCGAGCCAAGGGGTTTCTCGAATAACATATTACCAACACTACAATGGTAAAGGGCGATAATAGAGCAAGCGATTCTGACCGTGTTCTTCATACACTTTCTTTATACATAAGGGTCAAAATCGCGTGTAAAGTCTCATGACACACCGGTGCACGAGCGGCAAACAAGGTGTTAAGAGTTGTTAAGAAAACATGGATATATGAAATATAATCAAGTGACTCAAGGTTTTTAAACAAATCTTTAAAAACAATTACTTTTAATTGTATTGCATCTTGATCACATCTTATTTTATTTTAAAATAACAAATAAAAGCTATTTATGGAAGATTTTCGTTTCGTAAAAAGGTACCTACCTCACTAGATAGTAATTACTTTGTTATTCATTCACTTCTTTTAACCTGTTATGGTGCGCATGCGCGGAAAAAAAATTCGAATAAATCATGTTTGTCTGCCATTTTGACACTTCTATGTACAGAATTTGTATGAAGGACAAGGTCAGAATCGCTTGCGCCAACATTTCCCCATAAGACGGGTAAAAATTTCATTCACCTTGCAACCCCAGAATATTTTTAAACAATTTTATCTGTGGCATCAAAATGTCAAATTTGCCGCGAATTTTATCTGTCAAAGTCGATGCGTGTTCCTCGACTAAAACATCGTAAAACCTATTAATTTACGTAATTAACGCAAGTAATGTTGTTTTGGTACATAGTTTATTGTTCTAGGAATGTGTTTCGGTCAATAAAATATACGATAGCTCAAAATTCAAAGTGGTGCTTTTTTAGTGAATTTTCGTGAAAGGGCCTGGCATTTAACAGGTTAAAAGTGACGTGACAGATGTCGCTAGCGTCGTTTATGGCGTTGCTGCTGTCAACAGCGATCGTTGTTTTGATTTCGAAATTTTAAGTAAATGCTATATTATAATTTAACTAAAAGCGTATAAATATGTATATGCTCCGACTCGAACTGAATTAAATATATTATCTCTGTTAACAAGTAAAAGCTTCGCGTTTGAGGTTAGGTTTTGTAATATCGAAACAATTCATACATTATAATTTTTTTATTGTGTTAAGAAACGTGAGAAAAGTGTGTAATTAAGTACTGTGACATTACTTGGTGTAATTTCTCTTTCAGTATATTGACCAACAGGCTGCAACAGCAATAATACATGCTTCCAGCGGTTCATAAAAAACGTTGTCTCCGCTGGTTACAAATATGATCCAAACTAATATATCTAAACGGTGTTGGAAAGAGAAAATACCTCGCTTTATATTTAAATCTAAAAATTAACTACAAAATAGTTAAAATGTACACCTCTATGAAACCAAAATTGCCGGTGGCAATTTGAAAAAGAAAGAAGAAACTTTCTGAATTTAAAAAAAAATTATTTTACATGAAACGACAAAAAAGTAAGGTGGTGATAACATTTATAATAAATTTGTCTAATAAAATATGTGTGTTTTTATTTTTTTTTCATTGCCAGTAATTTTAGTCGGAAAAACGTAAGGTGAGGACATTTTTATGTTTCATTAAAAAATTTTATATTTAGAAAATTACATGGTTACTTCTAATAATAAAATTTTAAAGCGTATTTCATCAGATTTCGAAAAAAGTTTTTAGTTTTCGCATACGTTCACAAATATTCCATTAATTTGGAATTTAATGCGAAGCAGAAACATTTTGACCTTCCGACAAAATAGGCCTGAGTCCGACTAGTTGAAACATCGCAATTACGTTGATTCGATTCATTATTATGTGAAAAATACTTCAAGAATCATGTTTACAGTCAAAACTTATGACAATGTTAAGTTTTCTCTTGTTATACCAGACTTATATCAGTCAATACATGGCTAATAACAGCTCGTAGGGTCTCCTTCATGAATGCCAGCACCCTCTCCTTTACGAAGCCCAAAGGAGAGGATTTGAACTGTCGGAAGGTGCCATCGAGAGAATGTGAATCGCAATTAACGAAAAATTCGTTAATTTGAAAGAAAGGAGAGGATTACTGTCGTTAAAAAGGACCGGAATCGCGCTCCTGGCCTTTAACCTGTCAAAATCCAGGAAAAATACGGAAATTTCGAATTACGAACACCCTTTTGAATTGAATGTTTTGTGGATTAATTTTGAGCTATCGTATATTTTATTGACCGAAACACATTCCTAGAACAATAAACTATGTACCAAAACAACATTACTTGTGTTAATTATGTAAATTGATAGGTTTTACGATGTTTTTGTCAAGCAACACGCATCGACTTTGACAGATAAAATTCGCCATTTTGATGCCACAGATAAAACCATTTAAAAATATTCTGGGGTTGCAAGGTGAATGAAATTTTTACCCGTCTTATGGGGAAATGTTGGCACAAGCTATTCTGACCTTGTCCTTCATACAAATTCTGTACATAGAAGGGTCAAAATCGCAGACAAACATATTTTATTCGAATTTTTTTTTAATTTTTTTCGTGCGCATGTGCACAATAACAGGTTAAGAGGTTAAAGTTCAACTTTCAAATTTGCAGAATCTCAAAAACTTGTGTCGTGGTTTGGGGATTTCATCTGAATGTGACGATATACAACACGGAAGTAAACGATAGAAGGTTTCGGGGACATGTGCCATGTCGGGGAGACATGGCACATTCCATTGAATCAGAGACTTGAGTCACGCAATGTGAAGTGTCAGAATAACAGAAGAGTATGTAGAATGAGATGATGTATGAATGCAAATAAGGAGTGTGTGTCAAGACAAAGTATTTAGTGTCCTGTGGAGAATGGCGTAATGGTTAGTTAGTTCCCCGTTCTTTCAATTCACATTCCAGCTAATAAAAGCTATATATATAAAACGTAGGTACCTGCTGGCCTACGATTTGCGTCAGCTGGTGTACGGTGAGGGATTGCACTTCCCCGTGGCTGCCTCCGACAGTCATGCTTTCTTCCTTCATCCCTTTCTGACTATTTTGTTCCACCACTGTCACCAGGCCATCTTCACTGACTGTCAACTGAATCTGAAAGGTTTTGTAAAATAAAGAAATAAAATCAATTTATCAGATAATATATTTGGAATTTGAGCATGTAGTACAGTGGTTCCCAAAGTGGTCCGTACAGACCCCCAGGGGTCCCCAGGATCATTCAGGGGGTCCAGGGAAAATTAAAATTGAGTTGGGGGTCCCTGAACAATGTCAGGGGGTCCGCGCCTAGATTCTCAACTTTTTTTGCCCACCGCTCCATAACGGGGGAGGCGTAATGGGATGGGGCAGGATGGGGTGAGATGTGTTTCTCTGGGTCTCCCAACGCCTGCCTCTTCAACCAAAAGGGGTCCGTGGGCCAGAGTTTGGGAACCACTGATGTTTTAAAGGGAAAATGAGGCGGTGGAACCCTGGTGGGTACTATGGTCAGCTATCTGATGGATGAATAGATTTTGATACTCAAAGCGTGTGTCGACTTACCGCCTTTTACAAATCATGTTTAGTGAAAAGGTTTGTACAATAAACTTTAGGGGTAAATAACTTGAAACAGTTTTTACCTGTTGATTATTAGTGTGATGCTCCTGCGACCGTATCGATGAATTGCTGTTCATCATCTGCTGGGAAGACATAATGGTTTGTTGCTCGTGGTGGTTTGAACTCTGCAACAAGAACATAAATCTTAATAAACATGCAACCACGTACTATGGTGTGAAGAGGAGAGTAAACACATTTTATTGAAATACTAGCTGAAAAATAACAGAAATTTCCAAATTTAATGTAGACAGTGACATTCCTCTTGCTTTGGAGGTCAAGTGAGCAAAAAGTCATCTACCTCGGAAAAAAACTGTAGATTTGTATAAAAATCAAATCCATACCGCCCGCCACAGACATTCTTTTTCATATAAATGACGATGATGATGAACAGATCATTGAAGAAGAAGATAATACTAATAAATCTAAACGAAACATGAAACAGAACAAGATACAAAAATAAAAAGTAACAGTCAGGATCTCTTACCTTAACGGCACACAGTGCCAACCAATTCGGTCATTGGGATCTATTTATTTTATGCCGTGTTCGACGATCTCATATTTCGAATTCAGAATTAACAACATTTATTTATTTTTATTTTTATTTTAACTTTATGAGTAAAACCTCAAATAGAGAACTCCAGTCCAATTTTTTTATTTTTTTTAATGAATAAAGACCTTCAAACTTAAATAACTGCATTTTTATTTTTATTTTTATAGTTAGTTTTAATAGTTAAAATAATTGTCAAAGTTTTAATTTTTAAAGACTCCCAGAAACGCACCGTATCTATGGTGGTCTAATTTTTTTACTTTTTAAGTTGTCATTTTGAATCAGTGATGTTATGTTGAGGGAAATTTCCCTAGATCTAGGGGAGAAAAATATTTTTTAGGGATAAGGGAAATCAGGACAAAATCTAGGGAAATTTCGAACTCTGGCAAAATTTTTATTACATATGACAGTATTACTGGTATTATTTATATATATACGTATATATATTTTTTGGAATTCCTATGAATCTTAATTATTTTTCATGTACTTACATGCCATGTTATTTTTAACACTGACAACTCAAAATGATATTAGGGAACGTACCCATACTACGTGACACGTTCGGGGGGGGGGTCTTCAAAATACCACGCTTGGTACAAATGAGCGGCGGGTTGCTTATGATTTTTATTTTGCAAAGTGCTTTTTTAAATTTGGAATTCAGTTTCTAATTCAGTGGTGAGTGTATTCGTACTTTTAAATTATTACTTCACGTAGCAAAAAGTGTTTTATTTGGAAAATCACGGTATTATTAGTATATTTACCAAGTTCCGATATCTTTCCAATTAATTATCATATTAATTAACATATAACAGGATTAGTGTTACACAATCAGGTGGCTACGTAGGTAATTGCGTAAATGTGAAATTCTAGGGAAATTTCACTTCTAACTGTTGGCAACACTGTGAAGAACGCAGAATAATCATGGCGGAATGCTTTGCAATGACTTTTAGGTGTGAGGTGTGTTTTTTATTCAAGATTAACTGCTTTTAATATAGAAAAACATTGGTAAAATGTCCACATTTCACCGCTACTGTTATTGTATTTAATCAAAGTGCAATATAAAAACAATAAATCATCTCTTTCATTGCAAATACATGTGACGTCGTGTTTTGTGTCAGGTGTTACTTTGTAGGTACATTGTTTTATGTATAATACATACAGAAACACTGGTATTTATAATACACTGATCATGACGAGTGTGTAACAACTTGTATAAAAAGCCCTATACTAAAAACAATTTGAAAATACATAAAAACAAACTTCAAAATATGACACGACTTTAACCTCAAATAGACAACATTTATTGCAGATTGTCCGCAAATATAGCCTCTTTCGTAAATTGTTGAGGGCCTAAATTATGTTTCAATAAACACAATAACTATTATTTATCTAAATCTCTATAAACAGTATGAAAATAAACCAAAAACACGAAATGTTGAATTGCATAGGTACGTGTGCACTTCAAGTCATTTCAAATGTCAATACAATACAATACACAGGTGACAGGTTAACTGTGACGTCACTGTTAACCATTTCAGTAATGCCAACTTAACGCTGTGTTTTCCGAAGAGGTTTAAAAATGCACTTTTTAATAATTTATTAAAAACTCTGCATTTAATATTATGAAATAAAAATTATATATTCAGAATCCGCGTTTCTTTGTATTTTTTTTTTTTTTTTTTTTTTATTATAGCGACTATATACAAAAATTTTACATACAAAATGAAATGTGAAATTAAGTACAAAATATTGTATTTCTTAGTCCTCCTCACTAGGGGGTCCTGTGCCGAGGAGGACTAAAGTTATTTAAATATAGTTCATTTGTCTTCTATGTCGTTTTTAGCGTCTTCGCTAGGGTTTTCTCATTGACGTCTTTAAGCCATATTTTTATTCTTGATTTGTATTCAATTGGATTTTTTATTAGTTTTATGTCTTGGGGGAGGATGTTATGGAGTTTTGTTGCAAAGTATGTATAGTTTCTTTGTCCAAATGTGGTTTTATAACTTGGAATATTTTTTATATCATTTTTATTCGATCTAGTGTTATGCATACACGGTCTAGTAGAGGATTCATTATTTTTGAAGAGCTTCAATAATATATTTTTGGAATATATTTGTTGTACATTTGGTACGTCAAAGTTATTGAAAATTTCAGTTGAAGGCGTTCTAATTGGTACTTTCAATATCTATACGAACATCTACGTCTATATGAACAACGTCTTCAACGTCTATATGAACATATTTTTTTAAAGCCATAATATTTTTCACTGGAGTTCCTTATTGTAATATTTAATTAAATGAAGACAATATAAGCGAAACTCAATCGAAAATCTGAAAACAGAAAAATCAGAAAAAGATATTGACACATCTGGGACACGAACCCAGGACCTCTCGCTTACCGGGCGAACGCGCTAACCACTGCGCCACCGTGTCGATATCCAATTCGGTCACTTTTAACTGTATCATACTTCGACTAAGAACCACCCACACTATCTTCATTTTTCTTAACGCATATACTATTGGCTGCTATCTTTATGTATGATTGCAAGATTCAAACCCGAACTAAATGCTCTCTAGATAGTGTCTGGATAAATCTTTATCCATTTTATTTAATATGCGACATCTATTGACTTTTCTGCAAGTCTAGGATGAATATTTTTATTTTTATTTTAACTTTATGAGTAAAACCTCAAATTGTAATATTTAATTAAATGAAGACAATATAAGCGAAACTCAATCGAAAATCTGAAAACAGAAAAATCAGAAAAAGATATTGACACATCTGGGACACGAACCCAGGACCTCTCGCTTACCGGGCGAACGCGCTAACCACTGCGCCACCGATGTGTCAATATCTTTTTCTGATTTTTCTGTTTTCAGATTTTCGATTGAGTTTCGCTTATATTGTCTTCATTTAATTAAATATTACAATTTGAGGTTTTACTCATAAAGTTAAAATAAAAATAAAAATATTCATCCTAGACTTGCAGAAAAGTCAATAGATGTCGCATATTAAATAAAATGGATAAAGATTTATCCAGACACTATCTAGAGAGCATTTAGTTCGGGTTTGAATCTTGCAATCATACATAAAGATAGCAGCCAATAGTATATGCGTTAAGAAAAATGAAGATAGTGTGGGTGGTTCTTAGTCGAAGTATGATACAGTTAAAAGTGACCGAATTGGATATCGACACGGTGGCGCAGTGGTTAGCGCGTTCGCCCGGTAAGCGAGAGGTCCTGGGTTCGTGTCCCAGATGTGTCAATATCTTTTTCTGATTTTTCTGTTTTCAGATTTTCGATTGAGTTTCGCTTATATTGTCTTCATTTAATTAAATATAACATTTATTTATTTCACACACACACACCCTTGTTTGTCGAATCCCGATTTCGAGGACTTCAACTGGCTACCCGAATTCGAGGTCCTGTTATATTATATAAAGTAGACATGTATTCTACACTTATATGTATACTCAAGTTAATCGTGATCGTTGCTGTCTATTCGGTTTCATCATACACCCGGTAAGCACCTAGAAAACGGTCCTCAAAAAACCGGAATACACACCCGGTAACTGAGGACTTCCCATATCCGAGGCCTGTCCACGTATTCAGGATTACACTTACGTAAAATACACGGATCTCGGAAGGTCCTCGTTTTAGTGGTCTGTAGTTTTTGGAGGTCTTGGGTCCTCGAAATAGTGTGGAACGAATTTCTTACACGTATCTTGGAAGCAGGCGCGGCTCGTCCTAACGTTCACTCGTGCAGTGAACAGGCAACAAAATTATACGCCTCATCGTATTCCTAAATATTTTATTTAAAATATAAATTTGCACAAAACTTAAAAAAAGGTTCAAAATAAAATTGAATTTCCTATCTAAATATATGAATTTGGTAAGAGATCATTACGGCTGACACCCGACAGGCAGTGCACCCCTCCACCCGCGCGCCCGGTGCAACAGCAGATCGGCTAGTAATCGGCATTCGTAAAACGGAAAGTACTGAAAACTTCCGAACTGTTCCGACAACAGGTCTCCAGCGAAATAGTATTCTTACTTATAGACTAGGAGGCGAGATAGGTAAACCCTACGTCATCGACTACAGACTACACGGATGAAACTACTTTTAAGTGATTATGGGCATTTAGAAAACCTTTAAAAAGCTGGTCTGCCGGTGCGCCTCTTGGCGGGAACCGCGCAGTCATGGAAATAGTCAGCGATTTTTTTTGAAAAAATTACGTCATCGACTACACGAACGGGAATGGTTTCATATGATAAAGGTCGATTAGAAAATGAGAAAAAAGCAGGTCTGCCAACCGGCAGCCTGGCAAGTTCGCAGGCAGCCGGCGTCAAAGTGGGGTAAAAAATAGATTTTTTTACGTCATCGACTACACGAATAAAACCAATGAATAACTATAGTCCAGATCATTCCATATAAGAATTTCGCGGTCTGCCGACCAGCAGCCTGGCAAATTTTTGTGAACGATTTAAAAAAAAAAAAAATTAATTGTTCGTTTATCTTTATTATTATTTTTATTTTATTATGGTTTTAAAAACATAGATTGCCATATTTAAAAAAAATAAGCAACAACGACAAAAAAATATATAATTTGAGAGTTCCGAGTGTACCCATCACCGCTGTCGCGTTTCCATATTGTTATACAAGTTTATAATAATAATTAATAGTCCTTTTAAGATTGCCTAATAGTCCATGGTAGGTTGAAAGTTCGAAAAACCAATGCACCGTCGCTGTAAGAGCTGCGTTCATCCGTAAAACGAACGGTTCAATAATTTTACTTATAAACGACTTTGTTGTCTTAATTTTTGTGTCAGACTACCTAAAACACCATAATTTTTTTTAACGATTTTGTATGTTTTATTTGATGATAATGTTACTCTGCGTTTAGTAATTTTTTCCGACTCTTCAAGATCCGCATTAATAAAACCCTTCCTACAGCTCCTCCTTGTCTTACTCCTCTCTCTAGGAGTAAGACAGGGAGACCCTCTATCACCAAAATTGTTCTCGGCTGCTCTGGAAAGTATCTTCCGCAAACTAGATTGGGAAAAATATGGTATCAACGTACAAGGTGTAAAACTTAACCACCTAAGATTTGCAGACGATATAGTCCTATTCGAGGAAAACCCAATGCACCTAATTAGAATGATAGAATCACTAAACGAGGAAAGTGTGAAAGTCGGCCTATGCATGAACAAAGACAAAACAAAATTGCTTACAAACTCGAACCAGTAACTATAAAAATTGACAACCAACCACTCGAATATGTGTCAGATTACATCTATTTAGGACAGATAATATCTCACAAAGATCAAACCAATATGGAAATAATGGAAATAAATATGTTTTGGATGAATCTATAAACATTGCTAGTCTAACCTCATACAAACACTACTTAATTAAAACTGTCTGTCAGCGCTTCTCAGTTTAACTATAATCAAATACAGATTAAAAGTATTAATTTCCTAATACATAATATCCGGGATATATAATATGTTGTTTTGTATTTAATAACCTACTCTTTGTACTTTTATGTGATACTACAATTTTTATTGTTCTCATTTATGAATTTTATATTTATATTTTTCTTTTTCTTTATCTATGTATATTCTGTATTCATATGTAAAATATTTGTAATTATTTTGTAAAAGCCGCTATAATCGGCGTTAATAAATAAATAAATAAATAAATAAATAAACCACTAAAGAAATCGAGAGAAGAGTAGCAAATGGATGGAAGAAATACTGGTCTTTGAAAGAAGTCTTGAAATCTAAGGAGCTAAGTATGCAAATAAAAAGGAAAGTCTTCAACACGTGTATACTTCCAGTCATCACCTATGGATGTGAAACTTGGGCACTCACCAAACGCCACAGAGAAAATTTGGAACGCTGCCAGAGAGCCAGGGAGAGAAGTTTGACAGGAACAAGGAAACAGGAGAGAGTGAGAGGTAGCACAATAAGGGAGAAAACTAAAGTTGCCGATGTAGTTACCCGAATAGACCAACAAAAGTGGAGATGGACAGGACACATGATACGCGATCCACAAGAGAAATGGTGCAAAAATGTCACTGACTGGTATCCCAGAGATGGCAAGAGAAGTAGAGGACGTCAACACATGAGATGGGAAGATGACCTAAAACTCACTGCTGGACATCAATGGAGAAGAGTAGCGCGTGACAGGTCCCAATGGAAAATGTTAGAGGAGGCCTATGCCAAGAGGCAAACTGAGCTTCGGGATATACTATAACAAATAAGATCATGTCTAATACATACCTAACAGAAGTCCAGAATAAAAAGGCTTATTATTATTATTATTATTACAGCTCCTCCTTAACCCGCTTGACAACATCACCCATCCAGGTGGCGATATTCTTCCCTTGTCCTTAATTCAGAAAGAGGCGTTTTTGTGAGGTGTAGGCAGGGCTGGGCAGTATTTGAAATACAAATACGTATTTTGTATTTGTATTTCAATTACTTCCTAAAAATGTATATTGTAAGTGGTATTTCAATTACCTGATGCTGAGGTATTTTGTAATTTGTATTTCAAATACTTATGGCTTCAAAATACATTTTAAAAAACATTTAGCGATCTTATTAATGATAATGAAAAAAATAAATTGACATAGATAATACATAGACTAAAAGCGCTAGAATCCAGAGCAAGATATGTTAATGTTTATTTGTCGTTTTCATCGTTCGCGGTATTTATTCATGAATACGTGAGTTTATTGATAATGGATGAAAAAGATTATTTTTAATATTTAATTAAATGAAGACAATATTAGCGAAACTCAATCGAAAATCTGGAGACAGAAAAATCAGAAAAAGATATTGCTTCCACTGTGGTTCAAACCCAGGGCCCTTTGCTTACATAGCAAGTGCTCTATCAACTGAGCTATGGAACCCATTTCCAATTCGGTCACTTTTAATTGTATCATAGGTACTTCGACTAAGAATTACCAACATTATCTTCATTTTCTAAACGCACATATTGCGCATTATTGGTTGCTATCTTTATATATGATACTCAATTTGGGAACCTTTATTGGATAACCAACACCTCTGCCATGGGTCACCCCAAGTGGTTCGCTACGTTTGGTGATGGGTTCATGGGGTGAGTTTTGTCTAGGTCTTAGAGGCGGATGACCAGGACACACTAAACCCCAGATTCCAACCCACCCATTTAACCCTTTTCCTTCCCAGAACTCTCCTCTCCCTCCTTTCCTTAAAAAACCCTCCACAAAATCCCCAAAGATGACATAGGCCCTGATTGAAATTATTTTCCTCAGGGCCTCCTGTGTGGAGCTCATGTAAAAAAAAAAATGATTGCAAGATTCAACCCGAACTAAATGCTATCTAGATTTTTAATACGCGACATCGACATTTAATACATACAATTTGGGAGGCGTAATTAGGGTACCACCGACCCAGGAACCTTTATTGGATAACCAACACCTCTGCCATAGATCACCCCAAGTGGTTCGCTACGTTTGGTGATTTAGCAGGGGTTCCCGGGTTCATGGGGTGAGGTTTGTCTAGGTCTTAGAGGCGGATGATCAGGACACACCGAACCCCAGATTCCTACCCACCCCTTAAACCCTTTTCCTTCCAAGAACTCTCCTCTCCTTCCTTTCCTTAAAAAAAAACCTCCACACAGCATCCCCAAAGATGACATAGGCCCTGAGGGAAATTATTTTCCTCATGGCCTCCTGTGCGGAACACATATAAAGAAAAAAAAATCTATTGACCTTTTCTGCAAGTCTAGGATGAATATTTTTATTTTTATTCACAAAGTTAAAAATAAAAATATATTTTTAAGTTAATCACAGTAGAGCGTACTTGAAGTGAAATAATACAAAACTGCGCACAAATGTCATATTATTATTATTATCTAACACCTGGGTCCTATACCTTTAGAAATGGAGCGGAGGTGAGATGCATCTTCTGAGCAATATGATTGGTCAATTTTTGCAAGTCTCTGTTTTACTCTGCTCAGCTTTGCTTCTATGAAAACGCACTCTTATACCTATAATACACGACACCTTTATTCAGCCCGATTCCAGCATTGAGACTAGACCATAGACAAAATTTTTCGCTTTTCGCGATCGCTATTTTCATATCTATGATTTCAATTGGCATCACAGCAAACAGCACATGAACCATATTGTGGCTGTGATGCCAACTAAAATCGCAGATATGAAAATAGCGATCGTGTAAAGCGAAAAATTTTGTCTTAGGTCTCTATACGGGAATCGGGCTTAAAAAATTTGTCGTGTATTGTAGGCTTTAGATAAGGGCACTTATGTCAATTTATTGCAACCAAAGGTTCTACCAAAACCAAATGTATTTTGTATTTGAAATTAAAAAAAAATGGTTAAAATACTGTATTTTGTATTTCAAATACACGGCTCGAAAGTATTTTGTATTTTAAATACATGCGAAAACGTATTTTGTAATTTGTATTTCAATTACAGCAAAGCATGTATTTTGCCCAGCCCTGGGTGTAGATAATAGGGTCATAGAGCGGATTAACGAAGAATGGAGTGAAAGAAGAATATACGACGCGGATTAATCAAATACTTGAGCAGGTGTCCTAATTTAACAGTATTAGAGAACGTAGAGAACCGTACAGCGAATTAAACAGTATTAGAGAACATAGTTCACAATACGAACTAAACGCAATATTGAATTTTGTTTCAACTGTCCAAAACTGAATTCCTTGTCGGCACAATCTTAATAGTGCAATACTTATTATATTCACATGCACGTAGGAATTTCGAACGACGGGTCCTCGGTTTAGGGCGTAGGTGAGATTTCTTGACACTCGAGCTTGCAGCGCCTCCTGGTGTTCACATTCCGGTGATCGGCGCCATAAATATACCAATCCCATCGGCACCTTTTAACACGAAACCGAGGACTTTGAGAGAGTCCTCGGTTTAGGGTCTGTGTGTGATTTCCAGCATTAGCGGCGCCGCCCTGGTGGTCACACACCCGTACTAATGAAACACTAGCGAAATTAAACACGATATTTTTCACCGCGAAAATGAGGACTCTCTCCGATTGGCCCAAAATTTCGACAGTTGACCAATCAGAACGCATAGATTATAGGTACATATTCAGTTTTTCGCATTTCGAATCCGAGGACGTCCTCGGATTCGTGTGAGTCCTCGGATTCTGGGTCTCAAGGCCTGTGAAGGTCCTCGAATAAAGGTGCATACCAACTCACACACACCTTCCCACCACATACATCACCCGGTAATTACTTAATATACATACCATAAATAAGACACCACAATGAAACACATAATAGATACCCACCATGAAATATACTTATTAATTGTAATTTTTTTTTAACCAAAGTATCTACTGTACGGATTGTTTCTATTTATAAATAAAATAAAATAAACATTTATGTTCAACTAATTTTCCCATAGTATTGGCTGCAATCTTTTTAAAATGATTACAAAGTTCAAACGAATTTATTTGTAACCTAGACTGTTTCGGATAAACATCGGAATTTATTTACATATATGGAAGACCTGTTGACTTTTTCTAAAGTAATATATAATAATAATAACAATAAAATTGTGTGATAAATAGATTCACAATTATTCTCGTTCAAATTATGTCACTCTAATATCAAAGTGGAATATTGAAATTATTATTTAATCTTTAAATAAATGAAGACAATATAAGCGAAACTCAATCGAAAATCTGGAAACAGAAAAATCAGAAAAACATATTGACACCTCTGGGACACGAACCCAGGACCTCTTTCTTGTCCCAGAGGTGTCAATATGTTTTTCTGATTTTTCTGTTTCCAGATTTTCGCTTATATTGTCTTCATTTATTTAAATATTACAATTTGAGGTTTTACTCATAAAAGTTAAAATAAAATATTATTTAATCACTTATACGCCCACGGGGCTTTTAAATTTGGTACATAATGGTTACAATATTGAGAAAAGCTTGCAAATTCTGTAAATGTGAATTAATTTAAGGCAACTGAATATTGCCAGTAGGTGTGAAAGTCTAATATGGTTGGGGTACCTGGTGTTGCTGCAAGTGTAGGTGCTGTTGTTGCTGTTGATTCTGCTGTTGCTGGTTTTGCTGTTGTTGCTGTTCGCTGTTGTTTTGCTGTTGCTGCTGCTGTTGCTGCTGCTGTTGCTGCTGCTGTTGCTGCTGCTGTTGCTGCTGCTGCACCTGCAGCTGGCCGAGCTCTTGCGCCTGGGCGAGGGCTGCAGCCATGTCTAGAAGATAAAGCCATCTATGAGAAGGATTGCTGACTCAAGAAGGGCAAACCGTTTCTCTATACCAAATGATATGCAACGCCAAATAAGAAGGTTGCATGCACGGACATATGAATATACATGGACCTGCCCTAAGTGATAAAAACGTATTATTTCCCCCTCCACATGGCGCCGGCTGAAGCTCCTCCTTGGAACCGGCTCGCTCCATGGGGAGGGGATAGAGCCTCGCTTGAATCTAAAATGTGTGACGTCATCATTCTTGCCGTGAACAGCTAGAAGGTAACATCCATACATTTAACGAAATACAACGCCAAAACGGTAGCGTATTCTATACAATATATCTACATATCAATGTGCACATAGCGAATGTGGGCGGTTCTCCAGTGTGCTCGTCGCTGGTTACAGGGGTAAGTAAATTATGAAACATTTGTAATAGTGTTTTAACTAAACACGGCAACAAAATATTGCTATGTGTATTGGGGCGAGTCTTTTTGGGGCGAGCATTTGGCCTTAGCAAATATGTTATTATCGTGGCAAGCAATTCGCGCTCCCATGTAAAAAGGTCTATTCATTCAAAGCAGATTTTGCTTTTAAGAACTAAATGGTGATATTGTAATGCGAGATGCCTATTTACTGTCAGATTGATTGTATAACGAATCACAGTCATCTTTCCCCTCTTCGCCCTCCATGGTTTGGTTTGACCCCTCACCTGTAACTGCTTGTCTAGTCATTTGGATGTCTATGGTTGCATGTGAGATTCTCACAAGGAATTTCACCAGTGCGGCCTGCTGGTACCTGCAGTACATCTGTTCCAGATGTTCTGCAAGCCTCTACCCTCGCCGTACATCTGTTTCAGATGTTCTGCAAGCCTCTACCCTCGCCACAAGTGGCCCACGATGGAGCTAAGAGTGTAATATGACATTTTTTGGATAACCAACACCTTTGCCATAGGTTACCCCAAGTGGTTTGCTCCATTTGGTGACTTCATGGAGTGAAGTTTGTCTAGGTCTTGGTGGCGGATGCATTTGCCCACCTACTGCATGGCGGGCCGGATCGGGAAAGACTGGTTGAGGGAAGCCTTTTGACCTCTCCAGCCGGACTCTCTAGACCCATCGCCTTGCACCGCAGATGGAGGAATGGATTTATATATCCATCCCACTTCTTCTGGAGTTTATATATTAGTTTATTTATTTTATTTTTATATTAGTTTATACATTTATATATTCATACATCTTCTGGGCACATTGACTCCAGATTCCTCCTCACCCCTAGTACCTTTTTCCTTACCAGAACTTCCTCTCCTTCCTTTCTCTAAAAACACCCTCTACACAGTATCTCCTTAGATGACATAGCCCCGATGAATTTTTTTTTCTTCAGGGCCTCCTGTATGGAGCTAATGTAAAGAAAATGTGCTTACAGGGAAGTTTTGTCTTCCTCGATGACATCGGCATTTTGCAAACGCCTTAGGCTACGTCCGCACAGAAAGGCGGCTTGCTTAGCGCCTAGTGGCTTGCATTCAGAATACTTGCTAGGATACACGATGGCCACACTGAAAGTGATTTGCGTGGTGGGTGGCTAGGTGCCTTGGTCATTTGCTTGTCGGCACGTTGAGGAGATGTCTCAAAAATAGCTCTAAAATTGCTACTTACAGAAAATTCATCTTTAAAATATACCATTTCACGGCCATATCCATCATGATGGGTTCATAACATACTCGTAAATAAGTCACGGCCAAGACATGGGGAATTTAATGTTCTGTATAAACAATTGCGTAATTTTGATGAAAATTTTTACGAATATGTATTTGCATATGTCCAGAGAAACATTTGATCTACTTCTCAGTAAAGTTGAAGGAAAATTAACTCATTTGGATACTCATCTTAGAAAAACATGGGAAACATTCCTCCTCGATGGGATCTCCACCTTGTCGGGGTGAGGAGGCTTGAGTATTCCAAGGACTCTGAGAGCTATGCTGGCGGTAGTGTTACTACCAGAAGGGCCTCCCAAGCCAGACAGGTCACAGATGAGGAGTCAGACTAAGAGAGATCCACTGCTAGAGGGCAGCAGTACCTGGCAGTATTGAATCAAGGCGGAGAAGAGTAACTTCGGTACGGCTTGGTATCAACATTTTGCAAGCGATGATAACGTATTTATCTAACCGGTTGCAATACTGCGATGAGGAAAGCAACGGGAAACTACCTCATTATATCTTCCTAGGAAAAATCATGGTAATGGCTGATAAATACAACGGCCCCGAGTACGGGCGCCCCTTAAATGGGGCAGGGGTGCTAAGAATCTCCCGGTCAGCTGCTATCAAGATAAAAAGAAAAGAAGAAATGAGTAAAATAGGAACATGGAATGTAAGGAGTATGCTCCAACCAGAAAAAATTCACAACACCATAAAAGAAATGAATATCAAAAATTGAATATCAATATACTTGGTATAGGAGAGATGAGATGGAAAGATTCAGGAAAATGTACTGTAGACGACTATACTGTCTACTACTCTGGTGATACTAAATCCCGGAATCGAAATGGAGTTGGCATTATCGTTAGAAACAAAGTAGCAGGTGCCGTGACGAATATCATTCCACATTCAGACAGGATCATTATGATACAAATTCAAACATCAACAGTAAATACTAATATTATTCAAGTATATGTACCTACATGTGATTGTGAAGAAGAAGAATTGGAAAATTTCTATGAAAATTTAACGAAAGTTCTTTCCTTCACAAAAAAACATGAAATAACTATAATAATGGGCGATCTTAATGCTAAAATCGGTAAGGGTAAAGAAGATGTTGTCGGGGAACATGGTCTCGGTACAAGGAATGAAAGAGGAGATCGGTTTGTCCAATTCTGCTTAGAAAACGAATTAGCAGTTACTAATACATTCTTCAAATTACCGGAAAGGCGTTTATATACATGGAAGTCGCCAGCAGACTCAGTCCAAAGAATTGTAAGAAATCAAATTGACTATATTACCATCAACAAAAGATACAAGAACTCGATTAAGTCTGCAAAAACATACTCGGGTGCTGATGTACCATCAGATCATAATCTACTCCTGGCTGAATTTAGGTTGCGTTTTAAGAAAATTGTTAAAAAAGAACGGGCTTTGAAATTAGATAAAAACAAGCTAAAAAATAATGGTCCTTGTAAAGAAGCAACGCAAATATTAGAAAAACAATTCGCCGACCTCCAGACTCAACTATACAATAGTGAAGAAAATATCGAAAATATTGAATACATCTGCAATGAATCAAAGAAAATCATCACAGAGATTGCAAAGGAAAAATTCAAAGAAGAGACGCCGCAAAAGAAACAGAAATGGATGACAGACGAAATACTAAACCTCATGGAAGTAAGAAGAAAATACAAAAATCGAAACATGGAAGAATACAAAAGAACCCAAACAGAAATTCGAAGTAAAATTAGGCAAGCAAAAGCTGATTGGCATATTCAACAGTGTGCTATAATTGAAACCCACAATGATAAACATGATATTTTCCAAGTGCACAAGAAAATCAAAGAATTGACTGGAAACTGGAATAAATCGTAAAACCGACATAGGGCAACTGGAGGACCGAGATGGAAAACTTCTAACCGATATTAGCGAAAAACTAAAAAGATGGAAAGACTACATCTCAGAACTCTTCAATGATAATAGAAGCGCAGAATATGATATGGGAAATATAACAACAGGCCCACCAATCACAACAAATGAGGTAGAACACGCAATTCGTCTCTCTAAAACTGGGAAAGCAGCGGGCCCAGATGGAATACAGGCTGAAATCCTTAAACTTATAGGAAATAAAGGGATCCTAGTATTGACGAGTCTCTTTAACTCAATATATAATACAGGAATTATTCCACTAGATTGGCTTCGATCCACTTTTGTTACTCTCCCTAAGAAAGCAAAAGCAAGAAAATGTAGTGACCACCGCACAATTAGTTTAATGAGCCACTTATTAAAGATATTTTTGCGAATTATACATGGACGCGTATATCGCAAAGTGGAAGAAAAGATAGGTGTCACACAATTTGGCTTTCGAAATGGGTTGGGTACTCGGGAAGCGTTATTTAGTATTCAAGTACTAATCCAAAGATGTAGAGATGTGAATACAAATGTACATGCATGCTTCATTGACTTCCTTAAAGCATTTGATAGAGTTAGACATGACAAAATGATTCAAATTCTGAAAACCTCCGGGATAGACGATAAAGATATAAGGATAATTGGTAATCTTTATTGGAACCAGAAAGGAGCAGTAAGAGTAGAGCAATGTCTAACAGACGAAGTAGAAATAAAGAGAGGCGTGCGACAGGGTTGTATTCTTTCACCTATGCTCTTCAACTTATATTCAGAAGAAATATTCAATGAAGCTCTGCAAGAGGCTACTCAAGGACTTGTTATAAATGGGAAGATTCTGAACAACCTGCGTTATGCAGATGATACAGTACTTCTATCAAGTAACATTGAGGATTTACAACTTTTGCTGAATCAAGTAGTGAAGACTTGTGAGAATTTTGGGCTGGAACTGAATATAAATAAGACAAAATACATGCTCATAAGCAAAAATAACGCATTGGATGAAAATCTTTATATTGCTGGAACAAAACTAGAGAAGGTACAGAGTATTGTATACTTGGGCTGCAATGTAAATGATAGATGGGATCCTTCAGTTGAAATCAAATGCCGCATTGAGCAAGCTCGTGCAACCTTTATCCGCATGAAAAAAATGTTCTGCAGTCATGATCTCAACCTTGGATTACGAATGCGAATGGTCAGATGCTACATGTTTTCGATATTATTTTACGGAATGGAAGCATGGATGCTTACTGAAGAACTTATTAGGCGACTTGAGGCATTCGAGATGTGGATCTACAGAAGAATACTTAAAATAAGCTGGATGGACAGGGTTACAAACGAAGATGTTATGGTTCGGATGAATAAAGAAAAGGAAGTAATTAAAACTATAAAAATCCGAAAACTTCAATATCTTGGACATGTGATGAGACATCCAGAGAAGTATGAGATCCTGCAGCTCATAATGCAGGGAAAGATTGCCGGAAGACGGGGCCCTGGAAGAAGGAGAACCTCATGGTTGAAAAACCTGAGACAGTGGTATGGCCAGTCTACCGTGGAGCTGTTCCGGGCTGCAGTAAACAAAGTCCGCACAGCCAACATGATATCCAACGTCCGTTGAACGGACAGGGCACAAGAAGAAGAAGAAAAACAAGAAAAAAGAAGAAAAAAAAGACAAAAAAAAAACAACAACAAAGACAAACGCATTTTTATGGAGTTCATTAGCTGGATTCCACAGAGGTTCTCTTTTAAAAACTGATGCAATTAATATTTCATTCTTTTTTTTCTTCTAAAATGCCTCGCGCCTAGTGACAAAAATCCAACATGATTGTTTACTTCGATACACGCTAAGCGACTAGCTAAGCGCCAAGCATGCAGTGCAGCCGGTCGCAAAAATTTTAGAATGTTCGTTTTACTAAGCTACTCTCTAGGTGGCTCTCTAGGCTCTAGGCGCTAAGCAAGCCGCCTGTCTGTCGGACGTAACCTTACTAATAATGGTCTACAGCCCATACTAATTTATTTAGAAAGAATAATGAATGTTGTTAATAAGCAGAGTAGTTTACCGAGGTGCAAGGCGTTGGCCGGAATGGACAGGTTGGGCAGCCCCTGTGCTCCGGAGATACTGATAGCCTGCCCCCCCTGCTGCTGCAGGAGTTGAAGCTGCTCTGCATTGAGAATGCCAGCTCCGTGCTGGAGAATCTCCTGGAAATAATGCACAATACAGTAGATTCTAAATTCATCCCTTTTAAAAGGACAAATTAAATCAAATGAAAAATGCGGGAAAGAGATACGGGTGTTTGGATAAGCTTATTATTATTACGCATCTCCACACCTCGTGGTTGTAAAACACTGACTTGGAGTGCAAAATATTGTGGATGTCACGATTGTCAAAAACAACATTATATTAAGCAAATTTTTATCCTCATGTATGGAGGTATACTAAAATTTTCTCTGTAATCAATGACATAATTCTTTTTGTATCCTGGTTCATATTAACTAGGCAAAAAAAACGATCATGATCAATCAATAAAAAAACAAACTAAATTAAATTCTATGACGATAGATACAAAGGAAAGATAAGTAGGAATGATGCAACTCTTTTGGGACTAAATGGAAACAGGAAAATGATAGTTTTAGAATCCTATATACTAATGCATTTTTTTCGAAATATCACCTCAAAGGATGCTTGTTCCAAATAATGAGTAAAAATAATCACTGACATTCAAATTGATAGATTTGCCTTAACATGAAATCTGGGCATCATTTCGGCGAGCTAGAGGTAAACCATGTGACCATATTTTTGGCACCAGGAGGGTTTGAAAGTGCTTTGAATAAATTACATTAAAAGTTTTGCAGTGCAGTCCAATGTGGGACTTTTCTATGCAGGATCTGAATGTTCATTTTTAAAAACAAACCGCCTGGCGTAGCGACGCTAAAAACAAGTGAGTTGGGGGAATCATAACACACTAAATAATGAACAAAATATTCAATTTTGGAAAAAAAAGCTTCTGTTTACCCGATTTGGGATTTGTAGTTAATTTTTTTACTGCAGCCAGCAATTTATTTGCCATTGTAAAAAGGACTAGCAATTCGTAAGTAAATTTTATTTCCGAGGACTGAATACTGATATCACAATGCAAGTTGCCTGCATCCTGTCAGATTGATTTATTGACAAATCACAGCAAGGGAGATGGTCACGCCGCCTCTCGCGCAGCTTGGTTTGTTCCACTTTCCCTGATTGGCTGGTCTATCAATTTGAATGTCTATGGTAATAATAATCTTTGACCTATTGTTTTTCATGCAAACCGCGCTATACAAAGAATCGAAATATTTTTATAATCTGGTAATTCGTAAAATATAAATATTGTGAAATGAACACAAATTTTATGCTTCCCTTTTTAAATATTTATTTATTGCATTCATAAGAAATAGATTGACTTTGGACTTTGTGTAAAAAAGTGTAAAGTTACAGAACTCTGAATGAATATAGGTTTGGAGATAACATTTGTAGATATTTAAAAAGCGATACAAGATTGCGATTTTTAATGGTACATGGGTGTATGTAATCTGAAACTGTGTTCCTATCAGAGTTATATTATATATTATAAGAATCATATCCAAAGCTAGAGTATAATCAAACTAAATATTATGTAGTTAAAGAAAATAGCGGGTAGATACGATTTTAGATTTTCACGGCCAAAAGTATTTTTGTTATTAGTTTTTGGGATATTATGCCGTGTTGGGCTACCTCCTTCTTTAGCCAACGTTTTGGACAGCGTTACAGTGTCCATCGCACATCTGCCCTGATGATGGACACTGTAACACTGTTCGAAACGTTGACTAAAGAAGGAGGCAGCGCAACACGGCATAATATCCCTATAGCGGGTGATTATAAATTAAGACAGATTTAAAATATTGCTCTATTCTTATACCAGAAAAGCTAAGTTTCAAAAAATGTCATGCTTTAGAAACATATCTTTTCTTTAATTTTCAAGCAAACAAAAAACGTAAGAGCAAGATATTATTTGTCAAATTGATGTGTGGACACTGTGGGCCACCTATTACTAAATATAAGGTCAAATTGCTTTGTATGATAGAACGCAGATGAACATGACATAGGTAGTTGATTAAAATGAAAATGAAAAAGAGCAGGATTGAAGACATAAAAATGTTTGGTAATTATCGGTTCGGACTGGCCACGCTTATTACGAATAATTTTTAGAAAAAAACTTTAGATTCGCCTTAATTACTATAACAGGAAACTTTTTGGCTTTGGGGCGGCGGAAAATAATGCATTTTGATTTTCAATTGCATAAAACCAAAATTCACTTCGCGAACCGACACAGCGAAAATCCGCGGCCGTACCTGTCACTGTAATGTTGGTATCCTTGATAAATTAACAAGAGCTAATACGACTGCAGCCGACTTCGTGGGATACCTACATGAAATACCGCGAAATTATGAAAACACAGCAGAATTATTATGTTAACAAACCTCTATTCGTATATATTTGTTATTACGAAATTTAGAATATTAAATGAATAAAGGCCTTTAGGCAAGTTTTTTTACATCGAAAAAAATTTGGTAATTTTTGGAGATCGCTGGCAACGGTTAATATGCACTTTTTTTGAAAAAACCTTTTGATTCACCTTAAAAGGCAACTATTTGCATTGGGGGAAGTGGAAAATATTTCGATTACGTAAAATTAAAATTAGCTTTCGTCTTGTGAGATTGTACGCCAGAATCACAAACCATGTTACACAAACCTAGCGTAGCCGCTAAACTACTTGAAAACTGGGATGTTTTTCTTGCCTTGACGCGAGTAGGCGTTATAAAGGGGCACTTTCTTTTGTATCACAAACCATGTTACACAAACAAGCCCGCTAGACAAATTTCATAATAGAGAACTCCAGTCCAATTTTTTTTTGTTTTTGTTTTATAAATAATGACCTTCTGACTTAAATAACCGCATTTTTATTTTTATTTTTAGAGTTACTTTTAATAGTTAAAATAATTGTCAAAGTTTTTATTTTTCAAGACCCCCGAAAACCACCGGAAATATGGTAAATCGTGTGACATCATCACTCCTGAATAATTAGTATGAGATCGGGAAATCAGCTGATCAGCTACCGCCATTTTGAAATTCCGTTCGAAGTATTCTCCCTAGAAGAAGTATTACTTTTTTTTTGTGCAGTAGTTTTTGAATATTTTAAATGATTGAGATAAACTAATAGAGGTACCTCTATTTTTGATACTGAATTATTAAGGCTTAAATATTGTTTCAATTAACACAATAACTAAATCTCTGTAAACAGTATGAAATAAAGAATAAAATGAAATGTTGTTAATACTGATGGCTTCTGCCATACCTACATTTCATTGATTTCAATACAATGTGATACAATGACTGGTGACGCGTGACGTCAGCCTAACCTAACCTAACCATTCAATCGTACCAACTTTGCAGTGTATTTTAACGAGACGTTAAAAAATGAACTTTTTAATAATTTTTTAAGAACTCTACGTTTAATATTATGAAATAAAACTTATATATTCAGAATCAGCGTTTATTGGTCTATATGAATATATTTTTTTAAAGCGATAATATTTTTCACTGGAGTTCCTTATTACGCGCCTTATCCCACGAAGTCGGCTACAGTCGTATTAGCTCTTGTTAATTTATCAAGGATACCAACATAACAGTGACAGGTACGGCCGCGGATTTTCGCTGTGTCGGTTCGCGAAGTGAATTTTGGTTTTATGCAATTGAAAATTAAAATGCATTATTTTCCGCCGTCCCAAAGCCAAAAAGTTTCCTTTTATAGTAATTAAGGCGAATCTAAAGTTTTTTTCTAAAAATTATTCGTAATAAGCGTGGCCAGTCCGAACCGATATTTACCAAATGTTTATGACTTCAATTTCAAACAGTGGCCAAAACAAAATGTTGAAATTGCACAAAAAAAAAAGATCATATGAATCAACAGGATTCAAATAAAAAATTGTAACAGACAGTATATATTGTGTAAATAAATGAAATATAAATCCAGAACATAACATAATCAAAATGTTTATGTGGACAGAGAAAAACAATAGATACACCTTAGCGTGATTGGCAATTCAAGAGACAGCTTACCTGTACGGGTTTTCCATTTTCTATCCGGTTAGCGCCAGGTAATCCGTAGACCGAAACTTGTGGAATAGGTCCAGGGAATAAATTTGTAAATACCCAATACTTTGCAACACTAGATAAAGCTACATTAACTGCAGCGGAATTGACTCTCAGGTCCGTCGCAGAGGTTGTGGGGGTTAACTGTTGGTGCTGTTGATTCTGATTTCTCTGATTCAAAGCCTGAAAAAGTATGGTTTATTGATATGAATAAAACCAATCACTCCAAAATATGTTCAAAACACAATAGATTGATCTAAATCAGAGTTATAAGAAACCACATTATTTTGATTTTCAAATCTCACTGACAGAAAATATTTTTCAACAAACCTCAGACGAACTCCCTGGAGGCTGGGCGCCTCCAGAATTCATATTAAGCTGATCAGCATTCATATTTTACGTTTTAAACTGTCAAAGAATACACATTTCTAACTTTTGAAAACATGTATATACAGCCGTTCGCGATATATGTCAAAAATCGGCTGTCATCAAAATGAAGATGAGGGGGACGCGACGGGCCGCCATTAGAAAACTTGTAGCACAAAAACATCTTTAAAATATCAAGTTTTTACACATTTTTAAACACCTTTAGAGCTCCAGGACTCGTATAATTGAAAACAAAACATCACTTTACGTAACTAAGTCATTTTTATAGCCAGGATGTGGCGAATTTTGGTGCAATAGCCGAAAATATAGAGGTTGATTCTGTAATAAACACTCGAAATCGGTCATGGCGCCAACAACGGCAGACAGGGAGGGGGGGTCTTTTAAAAACTGTTTTAAATAAATATTTGAATGTCGAAGTGACCAAAAAATAACTCCACTTTAAAAATACAAACGAAAGTATTATAAATAATACACTGAACTTATGATAAACAAATTATTAGTGATACAAACTGTTGTGAAAATATCGAAGTGATTGATAACTGCAATGGCATCAAAACAGTCCAGTCGATAATAAAGAAACAGTAATCTGTTTCAATTTAAGATTTTTTTATTATGATGTGAGCTTTTACTATTCGTCGCTAGATGGTATGAAAGTAATATTTCCACTTTAACCGGTTTTGTTTTGGAAAATCCAAACATTATTATTAGGTACCTACATTTAGGACATATGAAAGGCTTTTTGTTTAGAGAATGAAGTTTATAAAAAAGTAATGAAACATAAGAGATTGAAACCTAAGAGAAACCTGAGAGAGAAACCTTGATAGATTTTAAAATTGAAAATGTTTTAATTTTTATTGGAATAACTCTTGTTATAATAACTTTTGAAGGTTATACCTATACCCATATAATATGTAATATATAATATATCTTTGACGAGGTAATACTAATAAATTTAAACGAAAATATGAAAAATAACAAGACAATGCTATAATGTCATTTTCATTTTTCTGTGTCTTGTTCTATTTCATATTTTGGGTTTAGATTTATTAGTATTATCTTCTTCTTCAATTTTATTACAATATCGTTATTCTTCATTATGTTAACATAAAATTGCAAAGATATAATAATACTATACATATATGCAATTCAGTGGAATTTGAGATCAGTGGAATGAAAAAATATTTTTTTCACTTTTATGTCTTTTTAATCTTATATATAAAAATGAATCGCTAAATGTGTTTCTAAGCGTAAATCTCGAGAGCAGCTGAACCGATTTCGCTAATTCTTTTTTAGAATACTCCTTGAAGTACGAGGATGGTTCTTACGGAGAGAAAAATTAAGAAAATTGGATAATTTCAGAAAACCTAACGAATATCGCACGTTTGATAGTTCGCGTGTTTGAGAATGACATTTTGCAAAACAATGATTGTTAAATCAGGATTCTATTTTTGAAAATCTTTAAGTTGATAAATTTGTTTAAAGTAGGTATTCCCCTAATAGTTTGAATCGAATCAAGAATTTTAGATATTTTAAATAGGTACCAAATTTAATATACATGATAAATGGAAATTTTAATAAAAATTGTAAAAGGTGGCACACGGGCTGTTTAAAAACTGAATGTACTGGGATTGAATATATGGAACGCGGGAGGAGGGTTGGCGGGACGAGGGAGCGGGAAAGGGAAGAGGGAAGGCGAGGAAGTTGGAAGGGGAACGCGGGAGGGGATGGGGACGTGTGAGGCGGGAGGGGAACTCGGGAGGGAGGTTCGCGGGACGGGGGAAGGGGGGGGGGGAGTGGAGTGGGGAGAGGGAAGGTGGAGGTGACGGAGTGGGAACGCGAGAGGGGAAGAGGATGCAGGAGAAGAAGGGGAGGCGGAAGAGGAACGGGACGAATGGGAAAGGACACTCAGGGAGAAACAACTTCTTTATTAAATGGCAGAGCAATGCATGCCGGGACCAGCTAGTTTTTAATAAAAATGTAGGTTACACAGCTTTAGATTAACACCATGATTAAATTTCTAGTATTGCCATTTGGACGATAGTGGCGCCCTCCTATGTTTTATACTCTTATTTGACAGACTGTATCTAATAAGGGAACGTACCCATACTACGTGACCAACTTTTTGCAATTTTTAACCCCCCCCCCCCGGTGACCAAAAACCTAAGCAACCCGCCGCTCATTTGTATGGAGCGTGACATTTTGAAGACCCCCCCCCCCTAAACGTGTCACGTAGTATGGGTACGTTCCCTAAGCCAGGTTTATGGCTGGTGAAAGAGCAGAAACTTTTTCGATTTCCCGTGAACAAAACAATTATAATATTTAGCAAAATTTCAATGTGAAAGCTTTTTTTGGAAGGATCTGTACGCGATCCGTATGACTCAAACAAAGGTTGAACAAAAGACAAGAAAATAAACCTACTTAGAGTCACAATCTATTGATTTCGTACACTTTATTTTGCACTTTTAGTGCTAAAATGTTTATTTGGTGGTTGGCAAATAATGCATCGTACGTTAGCCGCGAAATGTCTGGATAAAGTTAATGCCAGGAAATTACGCCGAGTACCATTTTACTCTTCATAATAATAAACATTTATTACAAAAGGAGAAGGCGCTATTATTTGATACCTACCGCTTCTGGCACCTCCGTCATACCTTTGTTCTACACACAATAGGCCACTTGCATGGATTTCATAACGACTTGGAAAAAATCGTGCATATAGATTTTTTTACTAAGATTACGAAAATGTTAGTAAAAAATTTTAGAAATGTATAGTTTTTTTTTAAATAAATAAAACCATTATTTGGGCTTGTGACGTCACTACATGAAAATGTCCCGTCTCCGAAAATCTTCCTATTAATTTTATAAAATTCCAGACTGATTTTTTTTTTTTCTATGGCAACACTTTGATTTCAGGCGAATTTTTGAATTTGATATTTAACGTTCACTAGATTTATTGTTTGTTCTCTGCGAAATTATCATTTGGTTTGAATTTTTGACAGATGTTATGAAGAGAACCCCGTACATTTTGGTATAATAGTAATGGTGTTGATTTTAACAAAATCAAATTTTATAATATTTTTATTATTATTACAATTTACAAATACAAGTACATTTCATTGGATTTAGTAATATAGACGTTGAACATTATAATGCTTTATGATCAATAAGATGGATCAAGGGAAAAAATATTTATGAGATGTAATATTTTTGGTATGCCACGTTATTCTCCTGTGCCATTCGTGAGGAAAACGTTATTTTTTAAAAATGATTTTCGGCTATGTAATTATCATTTTTTCGCACCCATAAATTTATGTCCCGTCTTTCCGGTTTATAAAAAATGGTCTTATTTTTCGGATTGAAATTTTCAAAAAATCGCCAGGGTTTCAAAAATAGGATTAAAAAATACATAATGTCTTAGAATATCTGCCTAAGCCGGAAAAAAAGTGATGGAAGTGGCCTATTAATAATTCTTTGCCAAATTAACCATGGATAATTTGGCAGAATCCAACTATTTAGCATGGAAACATGTTCTTATGTTTTCTTTCTAAAATAGTTAACTATATTTCCCACGCAGTTAAAAAGGGAAAATGGTAAACGAACATATTATTTACTTAAAATCATGGAATCTAATACAAAAGATGATTGAATGATAACGGATAACTAATATAAGATTCGTTTTAGTTTTAAGCGTTTCTAATTATAGAACATGGAAATTCGTTAAGCAACGTGAATAATTATTATAAAACACTAGCTGATTCCCGGCATGCGTTGCAATGCCAAATTCAAAGAAATGCATTGTTTCTCCCTGAATCACCTTTCCAAGCCAGCTTTATAAATTATAGCCTATATGTTATACTGATGTATGAGCAATATTATTGTAAAGTTTCATTAAAAACCATTCAGTCGTTTTTGCGGGAAAGAGTAACAAACACGCATTCATACATCCATACAAACATACCGTTGTCGGTGCTTGGGTGCGTGCTTGGTTTGAAATTGTATTTCCGCATAATGAGTAAAATTATTCAAGTTCAATGAACTTTTAATTTCCAAAATTGGAACTGATACATATATAAAAACATATAAATAACACCAGACATGCGGTACAGTAGGTACCAAAATTATTTTATTAATAGGCCACTTGCATGGATTTCATAATGGCTTCGAAAAAATCGTGTGGATAGATTTTTTTACTACGATTACGAAAACGTCAGTAAAATTTTTTAGAAATGTACTTTTAAATTTTAAATAAATAAATCCATTATTTGGGCCCGTGACATCACAACATGAAAATGTCCCGTCTCCGAAAATGTTCCTATTAATTTTATGAAATTCCATACTGTTTTATTTATTTTTATATGGCAATTTGACATTTAACATTCACTAGATTTATTGTTTGTTCTATGCGAACTCATCATTTGGTTTGACTTTTTGACAGATGTTATGAAGAGAACCCCGAACATTTTACGCTGTCCGTACGTGTTTTAGAGGTATAATGGTAGTGGTGCTGATTTTAACAAAATCAAATTTTATAATATTCTTATTATTATTATAATTTACAAATACAAATATATTAAATTTGATTTAGTAATACAGACGTTGAACATTATAATGATTTATGATTAATAAGATGGATCAAGGAAAAATATATTTATGAGATGTAATATTTTTGTTATGCCTCGTTATTCTCCTGTGCCCTTTCTTGTGGAAAACGTTATTTTTTAAAATGATTTTCGGCTATGTAATTATCGTTTTATCGCATCTATAAAATTATGTCCCGACTTTCCGGTTTATAAAAAATGGTCTGATTTTTCGGATTGAAATTTTCAAAAAATCGCCAGGGTTTCAAAAATACATAATGTCTTAGAATATCTGCCTAAGCCGGAAAAAAAATGTGATGCAAGTGGCCTATTAATAATTCTTTATTTGAGGAGAGGAAGGAGTGAAAATGGGTCTTGAAGAAACCCATATTTTAGGAGGGAGGAAACAAATTGTTCCAGTGTTGGTTCCGGCTATTGGTCGTAGAACCGACCAGTTCAGATGTGACAAATGTCAACCGTATACATGATGCACAATCGGGAAACTAACATTTCCCGACTATGCATCTTCCATTGAAATACCGGTAGAACAAGGACAGCATTCCCACCAGACGCCTGTACTCAAAGACTGCAATACATTTATTAAGATAGGAGAATCTATCAAATGGACCGCCCGTTTCTGCACAGTGTCAAGGGTTTTTTCGAGTACCTTGGGACTCCAGATCAGAGGTGACTGCCAAATTAAGAAAGCCGTTGTGTACTATTACTTTCAAAGTAAAATGCAGAATTTCGCAAAGCCACCAATGAAGCAGCGGGATAAAAGGTAAAAGAAAACAAATGCGTGATTCTATATTGATAAATACTAACCCAAAATAGGAAAATCTTCATTAATGTATCTTAATAAATTGTACCAAGATGGAGCGACTCAGCGATTACATACATTTGTCTTGGACAACAAATAATAATCACAAGTCCGTAAATGACGCTTTGTTTGACGAAACAGTAGGCCACTTGCATTACATTTTTTAAAATTTTTTTTCGGTTTAGGCAAATATGCTAAGATATTCTGTATATATATATATATATATATATTTTTTTTTAATCCTATTTTTGAAACCCTGGCGATTTTTTGAAAATTTCAATCCGAAAAATAAGACCATTTTTTATAAACCGGAAAGACGGGACATAATTTTATGGATGCGAAAAAATGATAATTACATAGCCAAAAATCATTTAAAAAAAATAAAGTTTCCCTCACGTATGGCACAGGAGATTAACGAGGCATACCAAAAATATTACATCTCATAAATATTTTTTCCCTTGATCCATCTTATTGATCATAAATCATTATAATGTTCAACGTCTATATTACTAAATCCAATGTAATGTACTTGTATTTTTAAATTGTAATAATAATAAAAATATTATAAAATTTGATTTTGTTAAAATCAACACCATTACTATTATACCAAAATGTACAGGGTTCTCTTCATATAACATCTGTCAAAAATTCTAACTACTGAATGGTTTTTAATGAGAAGATGTTGAGTTAGTAATAACAAAATACCCAAATCATAAATTAATTTTTTGCGGTGATTATAACCTACCTAATTGCATTTTCAAAGTTTTAGACAGTAACTTTAATTCAATACCAGCAACCGCCTGCAAACGAGAAATTCTAGATATGTCTTTACTTTTTAATTTAACCCAATTTAACCATGTAAGTAATACTAATAATCGTGTTCTTGATCTAGTTTTGTCAAATGAGAGCAATGTTATAAATGAATCATTGGAGTCTATTATTCCGATAGACAACCACCATCCCCCACTAGCAATACTTATCCCTTGTAATAAAGAAGACAATCAAAAAATTTCAACTCCTACATTTAACTTTAAAAATGCGAACTATCGGGATATAAATGATCGTCTCCACAAGGAAGATTGGTCATTTCTTAAAGAAGGGGATATTAATCAAAATATTGAATCATTTTATTATTTACTGAATAAAATTATTACAGATCTCATCCCACTCATTCATTTTAAAGAATCGAAATATCCGAGATGGTTCAATAAAGAACTTGTTCAATTAACTGCCCTTAAAAAAGTTTTACATAAGAAATATAAAGAAGATAGGTCTTTATCAAATTATATTGAATTTAAAAACGTTAGAAAAGATTGCAAAATCTTATCAAAAATATGCTACTATTCTTTTATTAATAATGTTGAAACTTCAGTAAATCATAACTATGCAAAATCAATGAAAAATGACAACTTTGGTATACCCGCCAACTTGGAATATGCAGGTAAAAAGGCCAAAGACACTCAAAGTATCGCTGACCTTTTTGCTGATTTTTTTAAAAGCGTTTATGAATGTGATACACCAGTTTCTGCTAGTACAGCATCAAAATTTACCACTGATCATAATCTTAATTTATCATGTATCCACATAGAATATAATGATATTCTGACTGAACTAAAATAACTATATCAAAGCAAAATATCATATGATGTCAATCCACAAAATTGACACGAGATCCCGAAAATTCCGAGATCTCGCGAGATTGTAATTTCTAATCTCACGAGATATTGAATTTGCTATCTCGAGTCGAGATTGCATTCCCTAGTCGGGTCCCACAGCCCCCACGCTTGTACATTGATAAGAGGATAAAGTAAGAAAATAAAAAAAATAATCACTATTTTTGATGAGTAAAGAGGATATTTATATCATTTTCAACGATATATTTATATCATTTTAAAGCTCATTAAATTTGGAACCAGTTTGTTTGAGACATTTTTTTTGTTTTCCTTTAAATAAAAAAAAAATCAGAGTGTGTAATACACACGCGGTAGAAGTGAAACTAGAAAGTCGCTAGATGTCGCTTTCTTTTCTTTTGCCTGTTTATTTTAAAGCGGTTTGAAGACTGGATATTCATTCAAAAAAATGTTTTTTTTTGGATTTCGTAGGTTTCGAACCTCCGTTCGCTTGATGTCTGTTTCTCGTAGACTCGTCAGGCGCCTTGCCCACTGCGCTACTGAAGGCCCGCGCCAAAGTGCGAATTTACCGCATTATATTAGAACCGAGTATTTGTGTAGAAGAAGTTTTTGACTTGTGACGCATTTCCGTTTCTAAAGAAGTTTCACTTCAAAAATATCCAACTTCAAAAAGATAATTTTTTAACAACAATCTCATTATTATTTGCTAATGTATTGCAGATAACAGAGGTTTCATTTTACATTATATTAAGGTTAATTTAAGAAGTTAATTTTTGAAAAAAAAAGTAGAATCTTCAATTTATATGTTTGAGGGGGCTCAGGTGGAGAGGCAAGCGGGGGGAATTTTGTGAAAATACTTCCTGAGGTAGGTACCCACCAGAGGCGGCCCGTGACAAAATTTGCGAGCAGTGCATTTCACAAAATAGGTAACATTAACATGGGAAAATAAAGTGATTTAAAGGGAGTGAGATACCTAGTACAAACGTTGACTTGCAGAGAAAAACCATTCGACGCTCTTTCATTTCTAAAAATACTTCAACGACACAATTGTTAAAGTCTGGTATAGAAGATATCAAACCTTTTTCGATGCTCAACCGTTCGCACTCAACAGTTGTCATTGGAATAGTACAAATTATTAAAAGTTTAACCGTTTCACTAAAACACTCCACTAAGTTACATTTGATAAAATCGACGTTAATCACAATGTTTTCAGTAGCACTCATTTTTTAATAAGTTTTTTTACAGAATAAAACTTGCGAAAACCGTTAAAATGCTGTCAATACTGAAACAATACTGAGGTTGATGCGCCGCACCGGCGACCGATGGCGTTAAAACATAACATTGTTAATAGGTCTTAAATTCGTTGAAAATAACTATTTCATTCCAAAGGTTGGGGTCCACATTACGCAAGTTTAATGTTTTGATATTTGCTCCTCTAATGCACCCAGGCACCATATGTCTTCTCTGCTTTCACACGTCAAACGTCGTTAAGGGTCTATACCTGTCTTGCTCATTTCACGGGCACGAGCATGAGCACTCCAGCATCTGGAGATGATCCCAGTAGAAATATAACTTCATGTGACGTCACGCCTGGGCATAAAAAAATGTGCACGAATTCCCTTCTCTCATGGGAGGGAGTTTAGTCAATTCGTAAAGATTTTGTAACGAATTGGCGTGAATTCTTCGTGAGGGGATGTACTAATTTACACTTCTGACGGTATATCGGTGTTCGGCAGTGCAGTGCACATATGCACTAAAGAAGGGGCCGCCACTGGTACCTACCTACTACTCACTTGCAAAAATTTAGCTTTCCCCTAATTTGTTCCAGATCGGGCTGGTTTTTGTTTTATCTCCTCTGTGTAAAGCCCGGTCAACGCCGGGCAGTTAAGATTGTTCAAAATGTAGTGAAGCCAATACTCAGGTACGTACCTACTTAAGGTATGTACCTGTGCAGCACGGTGATGTCGCCGCATGGTACAACTGGGAACGGAACACGAAGAATACCTACCTACCTGCGCCGACATATTTGGAATCTCGTCGCACTTTATGGAAAGTACCGGAGCATTTACATTCCCTGTACATTAGGCGTCAGAACCATCGAGAAACGTATCGTATTCTCTCGATATTACCAGCCGAATTATTAAACCGTTACCTCTGCCGCGGCATCATAAAAGCCGGAGTAATGGTTTGACCCAGTCAGTCGATAGAATAGCAAGCCAAACAACTTGTACCGTTATTTACAACTGTCTCGCTCCGTGTAATATTTCGAATTATTATGCTTTATTTTATTTTTGTATTATTTTTTATTATTAAGTTAAAAGAAACATAGTATTTCGCTTTTTTAACTTAAATACAGAGCATATATATATATAGTACAGTAGTAAGAATAATATTTTTAATTTTGTTCCAACATTTTGGGTTTAAATAGTTTTTTTTTAAAGGTTTTTATGTTATTACGATCAACAGTTAATTCGAGTGTTTTCTTTACGCGTTTACGTAGCGCGTCTGATTGCTACAGTGGTGACCTCCGACATACGAATTTATAGTTTTTTTAATTTTTATTACGATTTAAATTAATAATAATAATTTATCTCCCAATGTCTCTTCCAATCGGATCATCGACATCGACAAATACGCCGCCAGAAGTTAACCGGGTAGCGGTAAGAATACCGCCCTTTTGTCCGAGCGATCCAGAATTATGGTTTGCGATGATTGAAAGGAGTTTTGAGGCTTCAGGAGTCACGGCCGACGCTACCAAATTCGGATTCGTCCTTGGAGCCTTGGACCCTACTTATGCACAAGAAGTCCGGGACATTATTGTCAAGCCCCCTGATACCGGAGCCTACGCCCTCTTGAGAAGTGAGCTGACCAGACGCCTCAGCTCCACACAGGAACAAAAGACAAGGAGACTTTTGGAGCACGAAGAACGGGGAGACCGTGAACCATCCCAGTTCCTCCATCATCTGCGCACCCTCGCGGGCAGCGCCGTGCCTGATGAGGTATTAAGAACTCTCTGGATGGGCAGACTTCCCCGGAGAATGCAGGTTGTTTTGGGCACACAACAACAAACCTCGTTGGACGAGTTGGCGAACCTTGCAGACGCTATTGACGACTACGCTGGCAGGCCAGCAATCAATGCAGTTTCAGAGCCGACTCTTGATAATAGCCTGATCAGCAGGTTCGAACGAATGATGCTGCCACTGCAAGAGGAATTGACCACCCTAAGACGAGAGATAGCAACGCTGCGCTCAAAAGACCGTCAATCACGGAGTATCAGTCCTCGTTGGCGGAGAAATTCCTCCCGCTCCCGTTCGAGGGATCTCCAATCGGAAGGCATGTGCTGGTATCACAGCAGGTTCGGGGCTAGGGCGCGTGCATGCAATCAACCTTGCAACTTTGTGCAGGGAAACGCCCCGGGCTCACACTGATGGCGACCAGCACCGGGAGCCCTACTCAAATAACTCGCCTGTTTGTCACTGACCGGAAAACACGTACTCAGTTTCTCGTGGATACTGGCGCGGACCTCTGTGTTTTTCCGCGGCGTTTGGTTCAAGGTCGTCCAGCCAAGCAAGCTTACGAACTGGCGGCCGCAAATGGCAGCACCATCGCAACTTACGGCAGCCTGACGCTCAACCTTGACTTAGGTCTACGACGCGACTTCACTTGGAGCTTCGTCATTGCTGACGTCTCCAAGCCCATCATTGGAGCGGACTTCCTGGCAAAATTTGAGTTGCTGGTAGATATCCGCAACCGACGACTGCTGGACCAAGTGACTAACCTGCCAACCACAGGCAAGCGAAGCAGCAACAATATTGCTTCTATCAAGACTGTCACAGGAACGTCCCCTTTCCACAAAATTTTACAACAGTACTCTGATATCACGCGCCCTGATGGCGCCATGAAGGAAGTTCGCCATGCCACCCTTCATCACATCCGAACTACTCCAGGCCCTCCAGTTGCCGAACGACCCCGCCGCCTCGCTCCTGATAAACTCAAACGGGCCAAGAAGGAGTTTGAGACCATGGTCCGTTTAGGAATCGCACGGCCTTCCGAGAGCTGCTGGGCATCGCCACTCCACATGGTCCCCAAGAAGGATGACCAATGGTGACCATGCGGTGATTATCGCGGGCTGAACGCCAGAACCATTCCTGACCGATATCCTGTACGCCACATTCAGGACTTCCCTCAGGCACTGAGAGGCGCCAAGATTTTCTCAACCATAGACCTTGTACGGGCTTATGATCAGATTACGGTGGCTCCTGACGACATTCCAAAGACGGCCATATCTACTCCGTTCGGACTCTTCGAATTTTCAGTGATGTCTTTCGGCCTCCGTAATGCAGCTCAGACCTTCCAACGCTTCATCGATGAGATCACCAGAGGGCTGGATTTTTGTTACGCCTACATCGACGACATACTCATCGCCTCGTCAACAGAAGAGGAGCACATGACCCACCTCAAAATCTTATTCCAGCGTCTTCAGGATTATGGTGTGGTCATTAACCCTGGAAAATGCCACTTTGGTTTGCCTGAGGTTAAATTCCTGGGATACCTGGTGTCTGGCGCAGGCACTACACCCCTGCCAGAAAAAGTCGATGCTATTAGAAGTTAAAATCGGCCAGAAACTGTAAAGGAACTCCGCCGGTTCCTCGGAGCCCTCAACTTTTATAGGAGGTTCCTGCCCAAAGCTGCAGATACTCAAGCCCCACTCAATGATTTCCTCCAAGGAAATCAGAAAGGCAAGCAACCAATACATTGGACCAAAGAGACCATGGAAGCCTTTGACAAGGGCAAGAAAGCACTTGCTCAGGCAACCCTGCTCGTTCACACCAAGTGCGAAGCTCCACTCTCCATAGTCAGCGACGCGTCTGATACCGCAGCTGGTGCCGCGCTCCAGCAGCTCATCGAAGGTCACTGGGAGCCGTTGGGGTTCTTCTCCAAGAAATTCAGTCCAGCGGAGCGAAAATACGGCGCTTATGACAGGGAGCTCCTGGCCATCTACCTCGCTGTAAAACACTTTAGACATATGGTAGAGGGCAGGATGTTCACCATCTTCACCGACCATAAGCCCATCACCTTCGCCTTTCAGCAAAAGGCTGACAAGTGCTCACCGCGACAATTCCGTCACCTAGACTATATCAGCCAGTTCACCACCGACATTCGCCACGTGGCAGGTAAAGACAACATCGTCGCAGATGCCCTCTCCAGGGTCGAGACAGTTCACGCTCCCTTGGATTACGTAGCGCTAGCAGCTGACCAAGTGAACGACACGGAACTGAAAAAGTGCCTACAGGGAGGTTCTAACCTCCAGCTAAGAAAGGTGCGCATTCCCGGCATCGACACGCAACTCTACTGCGATTTATCGACAAATATAGCCAGACCTTTCGTCACAAAGAAATTCCGTTCTGCAGCTTTCAATGCGGTCCATCAGCTGGCTCACCCAGGCATCAAGGCAATGGTCAAACTCATAACTGAACGTTATGTCTGGCCAGCCATCAAAGCTGACACAAGGAAACTCGCACGCAACTGCCTCCAGTGCCAACTAACTTAGGTGTCACAACATGTGTCAGCACCCCTTGGAACCTTTCCTAGAACTTCATCCAGATTTGAACATGTCCATATCGACATCATCATCATGCCCATGTCAGAAGGATGCCGGTACTGCCTTACATGCGTAGACCGGTTCACGAGATGGCCAGAAGCGTTTCCTATCAAGGACCAAGAAGCAGAAACAGTGGCGCGCGCATTCTACCAGGGTTGGATCACCAGGTTCGGAACCCCGCTTCGAATAACCACTGACCAAGGAAGACAATTCGAGTCTAGGCTGTTCAGGCAATTGAACTGCTTGGCAGGTACGACTCAGATTCATACCACCGCATACCACCCTGCAGCAAACGGCATGGTGGAAAGGCTACACCGCCAGCTCAAGGCAGCGATCAAATGCCACCAGAAGGACCGCTGGACCGAAGTGCTTCCCACTGTTTTAATGGGAATTAGAGCAGCCTAGAGAGACGACCTCGCTACCACCTCGGCCGAGCTGGTATACGGCGAGCCGCTCTGTTTACCAGGAGAATTCCTCGTTGCACGACCAGCAACCTGGGACTATACGAGCAACTTCCTCAAGGAACTTCGACAGCACTTCAACGAACTTCGACCGGTTGAAGGTACCCGCCATAGTGAAGGACGTCATTTCCTCTTCATAGACTTACCCACAGCGACTCACGTCTTCTTGAGGGACGACACTTCAGCAACCATACAGCGGCCCTCACCAAGTCGTCCGCCGGAATGGTAGGACCTACGTCATCCTATGCAAAGGAAAAGAATTAACCGTGAGCATTGACCGCCTCAAACCGAAAGAAGCCGCAAGAGAGCTACCACCAACGCTTCCAAAACCAGCCATCAAACAGGATCGTACTCATACGACTACTCGTTCAGGAAGGCGTGTTCGTTTTCCCGACTACCTTAATGTCTAAACGACTCTTTTTATCGCAGCCCTTACCTGTGCTGCTGGGAGGGGGGGGGGGGAGTGTGTGGTGAAGCCAACACTCAGGTACGTACCTACTTAAGGTATGTACCTGTGCAGCACGGTGATGTCGCCGCATGGTACAACTGGGAACGGAACACGAAGAATACCTACCTACCTGCGCTGACATATTTGGAATCTCGTCGCACTTTATGGAAAGTACCGGAGCATTTACATTCCCTGTACATTAGGCGTCAGAACCATCGAGAAACGTATCGTATTCTCTCGATATTACCAGCCGAATTATTAAACCGTTACCTCCGCCGCGGCATTATAAAAGCCGGAGTAATGGTTTGACCCAGTCAGTCGATAGAATAGCAAGCCAAACAACTTGTACCGTTATTTACAACTGTCTCGCTTCGTGTAATATTTCGAATTATTAGTAAACGATCAACAGTTAATTCCAGTGTTTTCTTTACGCGTTTACGTAGCGCGTCTGATTGCTACAAATATAAAACTAGTTTTTCTTCGTAAGTTGTTAATCGTTACTAGTCATCATATTGTATGCACTAAAATTCCAAAATATTAAGAATCTAAGAATAAAGAATGCAATTAATACAAAATAGGAAAATGTCTATAAATATATACCATTCTTCGCCTTTATGGTTTCCGCGAAGGGGTAAGCGGGGGGAGGGGGGGGGGGGTGATTGCATACAGAAAAACCATGTCGGACGTTCACATGACCGCAAAGTCACTCTGGATTACCTGTTTTTATCAATTTTAATGCGTTTTCTACTGATAGCCATTTTTTATTACTCTTAGGAAGGTGGTAGGTACCTGCCTCATAGTATCAGTGTTTCGTTAGTTCCTATTCAATCCATTATTTTGCTCTCGTTAGATAAGAAAAGTGTCACAGCTTCATTTTTATCAGAAATATTTTTTTAGGTAGACTCTGTCAAATAAGAGTAGAAAATATAAAAAAGGGAACTATAAAATTTGTAGGCTGACAACACTAATTTACCTCTCAAATTTTCTTTTAAAGTGCAAAGACAATGAAAATACAGAACACTGTATTCACATTTGTTGTTAAGGTGCCTACTTAATGACCTAAATTTAATTAAATTGTGTTTTACAAAGTGATTGGCTTCCATTTAATTTAACATAAATTTGAATTTAACGGTAGATAGAAAGGAAGAATCATAAATGGTGAGTTTATTTATTTTATTTATCTTTGTACATTTACATTACAAAGGTATAATATATTGTCCTCCACACTAGGAGTTCACCTGCGTTGTGTTTAGTTACTCTACTTTTATATCTGGATGAATTATTTATATTTAGATCTAAAATTAGCGACATGATCTAAAGTCTGGACAATGCCCGTAGGTACTTAAGCTAATATTAAATAAGTGAGCAATTTCTAAAGTGTGCTTTATATTTTATTACAATATCGTTATTCTTCATTATTTTAACATAAAATTGTAAAGATATAATAATAATATACCTATATGCAATTCTAATTTTGTGATCAGTGGGATGAAAAAATATTTTTTTCATTTTTATGCCTTTTTAACTTTTAAAATAATCTACGTATGATAATAATAAATGGTAATATAATCTACGATGGCGCCAATTAAATTATCGTAGGTTTTTAATACTTTTTGCACGTTTTGCTTTAAAATATTGAGGTGAATTAATTGTTTGCGCCCGTACATATGTAATATGAATATAAATAAATAGTTTTGTTCATAAACAAACCAAAATATTTCAAGATAGGCTGAAAAATACAATATTGGATTGAGTCACCGAAGCAAAATTAAACTTTTCAGCCTCTCTTGAAAGATTTGGGTTTGTTTATGGACAAAACTATTTATCCATATTCATATTAAATATATACGGGCGCAAACAATTAACTAATCTTAATATTTTAAAGCGTAACTTGAAAAAAGTATTAAAAATCTAAAATAATTTATACTACGCATTCACATGATTATATTTTTAGTATTGCCATTTTGACGACAGTGGCGCCCTCCTATGTTCTCTTCTCTTATTTGATAAATTCTAAGTACTTTAGTAACACGCAATAAAAATAATTTTTAATTTTTGCACCAATACACCAAAAATAACTTATATCATTGAAGTCGTTCCAAATTCCTGTAATATTAAAAAATCTGTTTCTGAAAAAATGAGAAAATATACAGATTTGGAAATGAGATTAAAAGAATTTGGCATTCCCAGACTATAAAAATATTACCATTTGTTATTTCGGCGACTGGCTTTACAAATTTAGACATATTAGATTTGTCAAAGAATTAATATATAAAATTGCAAAAATCAGTCATTTTAAATACATGTAGGATTACCTTCGACCAAGTATACTTGGTCGAAGAGGATTACAAAAGATTTTTACAATATTTATATTGAGGGATCAGTAGGATTTGTAGGTCCAATTAGAAGTTCCACCGAGCCGAATCCTCTGATATGAAAATATCTGGAGTCGGTGAATTATTTTCCCATTTGGTCTCTGGTAGGTTGACATGTTGTTCTTGTATTATTTTGTATTTATTATACTTATATAGTGTAATTGCACAGCGTGAATTGAATAGATGATCATTCATGGAAAAGTATGTGAAAGGTTATAGTTTTTCCTGTGGGGAAGATTTGACCCGGACATAAAATGTGAAGTTTATGTGTGTAAGCAATCAATATTTTTGCATTCAGGCAACACTTTTTGCCCTTTGGCGAAACTAAATTCAATCGTAATTTCTACAACGCTTTTAGAACTTTTCGGCTTTCGAATTCTAAATGGCCATAAATATTTCCATAATTCAAAGAGTAGGTAAGATTTGCTCCACATTATCTTTTCCTTGTTTCTATAAGATTACATTCCTAAAAAACTTAGTGACGTAAACACGCTTTGTTTGAAAAATAAAGAGATTTTCCGGGTAATTGCGCAGTGGTTAGCGCATTTGCCAGGAAAGCGAAAGGTTCCGGGTTTGAGTCCCAGAGGTGCAAATATCGTTTTTCTTATTTTTCTATTTCCAGATTTTCGATTGAGTTATATTGTCTTCATTTAATTAATTTTTTTCTTGATATAGAGATACCTAGTTAACGAAATTAATTTTTCTTTTTGAATAATCAAAAACATATAGGAAGTACATGCATATATCTGTTTAGGAGCAGAATAAGGAGGTGAGTCAAAATGAGCTGGAACGAAATTAGTAGGTACACTCAACTTTTTTATTCTTTATTCATTGCTTTGTTATTACATACAGTTTGTCAAATAAGAGTAGAAAACATAGGAGGGCGCCACTGTTGTTCAAATGGCAATACTAAAAATATGACTCATGGTGATAATGTAAAACTGTGTAACCTACATTTTTATAAAAAATTAAAAAGGCATAAAAGTGATTTTTTTTTCATTGCAATAAAGAAACCTACTGATCTTAAAATTAGAATTGCATATAGGTATATTATACCTTTGCAATAACGATATTGTAATCTTAATATATAAAACAAAGTCGGGTTAGTTACACTATTTATAACTCGAGAACGGCTGGGCTGATTTTGATGATCTTTGATTTGTTGGATTTGTCTCCGCCCCGGATAGGATAATAACTATTAAAACATCACAAAAGTTAACGAAATAAATAGTTATAAAGAAAATTATTTTCCCCATACATTTTGTATGGACGAATTCTCCTATTTTGAAAGAACTGCAGCAATATTGTGAGGGGTATAATAATGAACTGTACATGAATTCCAAACATTCAAAAACGTCAAATGTCAATGCGTTGATTGTTGTGCATTTGTTTTTAATCATATACATAATGCTGCCCTTCTTTCTTACACACTCAATGTCAATAGTCGAAAATGAGACAAATGGTGAACATGTCTGCAGTGGTATGTCTGCACACCTCCAAAGGAAAAATACAATAATTATAATAAATCTCTGAAATGAAACGCATTTTTTTACATAAACTTCACACAGGAGGCCCTGAGGAAAATAATTTCTCTCAGGAACTATGTCATCTTAGGGGATGCTGTGTGGAGGATCTTTTTAAGGAACGGGGAGGATAGAAAGTTCTGGGAAGGAAAAAGGTATGAGGGGTGGGTAGGAATCTGGGGGTCAGTGTGTACGAGAGTGACGGACGTATGAATCCATCTCTCCAACTGTGGTGCAAGGCAATGGGTCGAGAGAGTCCGGCTGGAAAGGTCAAAAGGCCTCCCTCAACCAGTCTCTCTCGATCCGGCCCGCCATGCAGCAGGTGGGCAGGCGCATCAACTGCCAAGACCCGGACATAAGTCACCTCATGAACCCGGGCACCCCTGCTAAATCACCAAACGTAGCGAACCACTTGGGGTGATCTATGGCAGAGATGTTGGTTATTCAATAAATGGTTCCCGGGGCGGCGGCACCCGTATCCGCCCCCCGAATTCGCGTAAGTAATTGTAAAAGTAAGAAAATCACAAAAATATAAATCCGTACACAACGCCATCTCTGAGACTGACAAAAACAAAACACGGACAGTTGCGCATTGATAATTGCTTCATTGCGTAATTTTTAACTTAATATAAAAACTGAATTTAATTCAACAGCTATTGATTCTGAGGCGGTACGAAGTTCGTCGGGTCAGCTAGTAAAATATACACTTTAGAAATTGCTCCGTTTATTTAATACTAGCTTAAGTACCTAGCGTTGCCCGGCCCGGGCTTTAGGTCATGTCTCTAATTTTAGTTCTGAATATATTTAACTCATTCAGATCTAAAAGTTGTGTAACTAAACTCACCATTAGTGATTCTTCCTTTCTACCTACTATTAAATACGTATTTTTGTTAAATTAAATGGAAGCAAATCACTCTGTAAAACAGCGTTTAATCAAATTTATGTCATAACAACAGTGATTCTTCAATTTTTTTTTTCTTTGAATAAAAAAATGTTTTTTAAAATGTGATTTACAGTGTTCTGCATTTTCAGTGTCATTGGGCTTTAAAAGAATATTTGACAGTTAAATTGGTGTTGCCAGCCTAGAAAATTCGTAGTTACATTTTTTATATTTTCTACTCTTAATTGACAGACTATAATTTGAAGTTTTTCTGACAACCATTTTTATTTTTTTTACATTAGCTCCATACAGGAGGCCCTGAGGAAAATAATTTCCCTGAGGGCCTATGTCATCTTCGGGGATCCTGTGTAGATGGCTTATTTTAGAAAAGGATGGATAGGATGTTTTGGGAAGGAAATAGGTATGAGGGGTGTGTGGGAATTCGGGGGTCATTGTATTCAGGAGTAGCGGACGTATCTAACTGGGAAGTTGGAGGGGTGGAACACAAGTCTCTCCCGATCCATCCCACCACGCAGCAGGCGGGCAGACGCATCGGACAAATCGAACGAATTATATCCTTTATTTTGTGTGATTCATGAAACTTTTCCTTGCAGTAGGTATGATTTGCAAATAAGGGGGCATACATTAATTACGTGAGCTCAAAAAGGGGGGGTGCGGTCCAGCAAAATCTCACGTTACTTGAAAAGAATACACGAAGTGGCCCAAATTTAACTAACCAAAGGGAGGGGGGGGGGGGTCTAGGGGGGGAAAAACTGCTTACGTAATTAATGTATGCCCCCTAAGGTGGGCCGGGCCATTGGATAGGTAGTACCAAAACTTAAAGCTAGATATTTTCACTCATCTTCCGAATCCTTTCGCACACAATGATCCTGCGTATTAATTGCATCTAAAGCACAAAATTCGCACACAGATATAAGATATGCTCATCTGTCCGTCTCAAGAATACCTTACGTGCTCTGGGGACAGACTGATTCAACGGATAGGAGGTCTAGCATGGACGATCGAAAAAACCCATTTCATCTTTTTTTTACAATTTGTATTGGAGCCCTGAGGAAAACAATTTCCCTTCGGGCCTTTGTCATCTTTTAGGTTGCTGTGTAGAGGATTTTTTTATGGAAAGGAAGGAGGGGAAGTTCTGGGAAGGAAAAAGGTGTGAAGGGTGGGTAGAAATCTGGAGGTCAGTGTTTCCACGAGTTACGGACAAATGAATCCGTTCTTCCCATTGCGGTGCATGGCGATGAATTGAGAGAGTTCGGCTGGAGAGATCAAAAGATTTCCCTCAATCAGTCTCTTCTGATCCAGATGTATTGGCAAGATGTATTGGCAAGACCTGAACAAACCTCACCCATGAACCCGGGCATAAAAGTGCTAAGTCACCAAGTGCTAGTGAACCACTTGGGGTGACCTATGGCAGAGGTGTTGGTTATCCAATAAATGGTTCCCACGGCAGCGTTACCCATACCCGCCTCTTGTGTGGATTTTGCGCCAAGAGTTCCGTTGTAACCTCTCTTCTGTTGTGTGTCTGTCGTTCATGTGTTAGGTACCTACAACACATTAGACGGTAGGTAGGGACCCACTTGTCATATATTTGAACATTAAACTCCCGGCGTTTTCATGTTAAATAACAAGTTCTTACTTTATGGTGTCTCGTGTGTAGAAAGCCGCGCGTTATTTTGAAATTCGATTGCGCCAGCCGCGTCATATAACATTATTTAAAATTGGAATTCGCACCACCAAAAATGATCTTCCTCAACGGCGAAAAAAATATAGAGATGTATTACGTTGATGGAAAATCGATATTTTCTCATCACTGGTAAATTAAATAATATTATTGGCTAATAAACACTCAAGAATTAAATCTCTGTTAATAAAACAAAAAAATGAGTAGTGTAGGCACCTTCTAACGAATTAATTAATTTAAATTATATTACACGCATTTTTAATATTGTGCAATGAAAGCATTCTTTTCTCAAAAGAGCAATGAAAATTATAGTAATTGTTTAAATTTCATCGCTTCCTTGCATATATAATCATTGAAAAGTATTTTAAAATAGCTACGTGCTTTAGGTACCCACTAATCTATGTCAGAAATATACTTTTGTCCGCTTTTTCTAAAAAAAAACTGCAATCGCAACGTCAAAACCGCCAAAATTGCACAAATTGTTTTTGGGGTGACAAGTATGATAATACGCGTCATAATGATGAATTTATTGCTTTGTGAAGTACCTACCTACACCCAATGACATTTGAATAATATCAAATAATATGCAATACAGTGTTGCCAGACGTCAGCGTATAAATATTCCTGCCATTAAAAATCGGTTTCCAGCGAGCATTTAATCAAGTCTTTTATTTTCGTTCTCAATAAGAGACCTGTGTTTAATTTTGAGTAAAAGAGTAGATATGATTTACACGGTATTTTGCATGATGTTTTCGGGTTGGTTTTTGTTCTTAACTTCATAAAAAATCTGCGGCATCCTCTTCTGTTTCGTCTTCTATCATCTTCATCTCTTTGAAAATAAACAAATCGCCGCTTATGTTGTCTTCCGACGCGGCGAAATCACGGCGGCCGATTCAGTTGGCATTTGGTTGCAGCGCTGGTCGGTTGTTTCCACGGCCGTCTGAGAGCGCCGGGAAGTCGCGAGAAAAACATCGGAAAAGTTCGAGTCTATACACGCGACACGCTGAAGCTTTCAAAAGTAAAAGTGATGTTTTAATAATCTTACCCACTAAAAAGAAGTTATAAATACTTGAAGGTTTAATAAGTTTCTTAAATTACAGTTTTTTTTAAGAGATAAGAACAATATTGACTTATGACCTACGCACTTTGTTTTTTAAAAAACTTATAAAAAGAAACTCTAAAGTTCTTCAGTCGTAGAAAAGAAATACATCGTAAACAATAAAACATTTGCTTGTATTTATCTGTTTATAGTTTGAAAGATGGTCCCATTCTTATACACGCGGAGTAAATTTTTCTTAATTTACATATTACAATGATACAATATTAAATAAAAACGTACGTTATAATATTATCTCTTTGAAACTGGTTAAAATTTGGTTTTTCCGCGACGAAATATCTAATTACTTATTTTTAAAACAGGTCGCGATTGGCGAGTCGAAAATGAACAATTTCAAATCGTGTTTGTTAAAATCAATTTGCATTAATTCGACGTTGAATCCTTGAATTGATTATAATATGTGATAAACACTCGTCTTTATAATTATTTTTATTGATATTATTTTGCTTATTTAGGTATCCACACATTTTGAGAGTCGCAAAAACCTAACACTTTATTTATTATACTTAAAAAAAATATACACGCAGAAATGGTTAAAATGGGTAAAAAAAATCTATAAGTATACACTCTTTATATAAATTTTCAAACTTTGAAAATATCCCTGTATTTTAAATATCCGAACTAATTGTTTACAGAAAGTTTAAACGTGTAAAAATAAACAAAACGTATCAAATGATGTCTAATGTTTTTAGGCCTTCATAATAATAATTTAGATTGTGCTTTCAGGAATTCCAAGAGCGATAAGATAAAAGTGTCAAAATAATGTTCATGTCACTAAATCTGTTTTATCTAAGAGTTAGTAATAATAATTATTGACAGTGAAAATAGAGTGAGTGTAAAAAACATTATTAAATAACGACAAAGTTCGCAGTTCGCAGTGAAAACATTTCATAAATTCTGCTGACATGAAAAAATATTGACAGCTGTTCTTCTGCGTCCTGCAAAGTTGTCAAAAACATAAACAACTTTGTCATCAATAATAGGTAGGTTTTTCATTGTATATTTTATGTCTTTGGTGTGATTTGCTGTCTATGTATTTTTCGTTGTAGAGTTTTTTTTTAAATTTACAGTTATGCAGGTAGGTGTAGGTAGGTATTTTAACTTTTTAGTAGGTACTTAATAGATAAAACCGACAAACCAAAACTCGGATGCTAGTCAGGTGTTAATTCATGCTGTGCTTCTTTCTCCTTCTAAAGTTAACATACCGGTCCGTATGATGAATACTGCAATCTTGTGAGAAACGTTGGCTCAAGAAACATGAAGAATCACATTAACTCAACTCTAACAAATCAACATAAAATTTGCCGTTAAAAACTTTCAAAATAAACTAAACAAAGGTCTGCTAGGTATTGTTATGTTTCCGCTTGACATCTATTTCGCCTTTCGAAGGCTTTGCCAAACTTTGACGAAGATTGAAAGAAGTAACAAATCGTCTGTAACTGGCTCCACCGCTTTTTTGACAACGATTTCAGAAGGCGAAACAGAGTTCACACAAAAAAAATTCTCACACAACAACTGTTTTTATTCCTAATTTCTGCTGTGCAGTGACACTTAAGGGTCTAGAGACGTTTTTACATAAATTTTGATCCCTTTAATAAAAAGTGGCTGGTCTCCTCAACTGTTGAAAGAAACCACGCATAGAATTTTGAAACACGTAGGTATTTAACTTAAATAATATTATGTTTTGTAAAAGAAAGCATAACACGGTGTAAAGAATTTGTTATTAAAAAAATATTTCTGTGTTCGATTATTTTATCGCGATAACAGCATTGTTCTTTGGAAAATTACGTTAGGTATAAAATTGCATAAAAAATCAAATTGCTTGATAATTTTACACGTCCATATTTGATTGAGAATGTTCATAAAGCAAGTAATAAAATATTGCAATAATAATAATTATAAATGCAGTTACAATTTCACTACCGCAAATTACGGCAATGCATGATTACGAAAATAAGGGAATTATTAATATATGCATAAGTTTAATACGCCATTTTAACTAATAATTTTTATTTTTAAATGGTTAATAAGATTAACTGTTTTTACGGGTATTTGGGTAAACAATAAAAAAACGAAATTAAATGCTTTCTTTAATTATCTGGAAAAGTTTATTAAAATCATTTTCTTTATGTGGTTTACTACCAACTTTTCGATAAAAATTAAATCTTAGATAAATCGTGCTTCATAATATAGTTTTCAAGAAGTAATATTTTATTATTTACATACGTATCAAGGTAGAAATCTTTATTTAGAAATTACAGTTGATTTAGAAAAAAATATTTACGTATTGATTACTTAATATACACAGTGGCGTAGCGTGAGTTTTCAGTGAGCTAGAATGCTGAGATTGAAAAATACGACATTACTGATGTAGTTGTAGCTGAAAATGAATTATTATTTTTTTTAAATTTCAACTTTTTGTATGAACAATTCAGGATTCTTTCAGTCAAGGGGGGGCGGCCTTGACTGAAAGATCTCATACAAAAAGTTGAAATAAAAAAAAAAAAATCGTTTTCTGCTCGTGTTTCATTCTGAGTTGGCCGGTCACAAAGTGAAACAGATTTTAAAGTTTCAATTCATTAAAAAAGATTTATCAGAAAGCATTATCGAACCGTCTGAAATTTCCTAATAATATTTTAATTTACGGATAATAATAACCTTATACCGGTAAACAAACTTATATTTAAGGTTCATCATCTGCTCTTTCATAAATGGCGCTAACTTAATTATTTTAGGAAAAAACGCTTTTTGCAAGTTATGCTTGGAACTATTAAAATGAATTCATTCTTTGCGCTAATAGGTAGGTAGGTACGTACTCAATATGAATATGAATAAATAGTTTTGACCATAAACAAACTCAATTCTTTCAAGAAAGGCATACAAACACAACATAAGATTGAAACATGTGTATGCCTTTGTTGATAGAAATAAGTTTGTTTATGGACAAAACTATTTACTTATATACATTTTGCGTATGTAATGGCCAAACAATTAAGTCATCTTTATATTTTAAAGCATAACTTGCGAAGAGTGTTTTTTTCCTAAAACAATTAAACTGGCGGCATCTGTGAATTTTGAATTCTTTTAAATTTTTCAATAAGTCATAGTAATTAAAAACGACGTGAGTGTTTTGTGGAAACAGTTTTGAGGAAAAATGTCCGAAGGCGGCCCGGTTTCAAAAAAATAAAAATGGAATTATGTTTAAAAATTTGTTTGAAAAAATTATACATAGGTACCTACCCGGTCACGTGGTTCTCAATCTGTACGCGATGGTTAGGTACATACCTACTAATCGAATATGTTATAAAACATATTATATAGCTACCCATTCAGAATCTAAGTGTGTTGTTCTTTAAGACGATATTATTTTTAATTCATAATATTATTTTACGGTAACTCCATCACATCTTTACTTTGGTTATATAGGTTGTAACTTCACTTTACCTTGTTCTGGGATATGAGGTGTCAAAGTTTGCTAAAAATGATTTCTCGTAATCTGCATTATAATATGCGAGCCTGAGGTGTGTAAATAACCCCAGACCCTCTGAGCTTAATACTCACAGATTTGGTTGTAAAAATCTACTTGCGCGGACAAATATATCACAAAGAATGGCAATTGAAAACTCCAGGGAAAATAATAGATCCACCAACCTTCTATGCAGTTTTTTGTAGCTGGGGAGGCCTCCGTAAATTTGTCCACTTAAATTCCAGATTAGTAATTCTTTGGTGCCAGATTAGTTGCCAACGACACACAACTAGTTAGTTTTTTACAATGATAAAATAAAACAGCCAAATTTTCCTGAGCTGAGAGTTATTCACTTGTTCGAATATTATTTTCAAAACAATCCAATTCAGGTATCTCTGTTAAATCCAAAGAGTACCTAACTACCATTCTTGTGATATAAATATGTTTAATTAAATTTTCGAACAAATAAAATAAACAAATGCCTAACCATAATCTATTTACCGATTTCCGGTTTTGAGGTTGAATCTTGTGTTATTTTAGTTCATACCTATATTATAAAGCAAAATATTTAAATATGACGTGTATCATTTCAGAACACACCTAAACGTGAAGATGAATCATATGTAACCAGCTAGGACATAGTAATTCATTGCATAAGGTTCTAACTACGTTTCCATCATACCATTCCGAGATAGGGCCACGTTCTAATTAAATTCCTTTAAAAATGTTAATTTAGAAAATTCTTCACAAAAGATTGACCTCAAAATCAGAAAATCGTTAAGTAGATTTTGAGAATTCATCTCAGAAAATGGTAAGCCGAAGTTAGAACCCTATCCAACTAAAGTGACAAACTATACTGCGCCTCGTAAAAAGTATCAACGGTCAGATACAAACAAAATGGCAATTGCAAAAGGAGTGATGTTAAAACCTTGTAAAATAAATGGAAGCTTTTTTGAAGCTTTTTTGAAGCTCTTTTGGTCCAACTGACGTGATGATATCACTATGATCACTTGGTATTCCTTAGTACTAAAAATGATATTTCTTCCAATATCAATATAGATAGGTACGTGTAGGTATCACTAGTTAAAATTTATTGTAGGTTTTAACCGTTGGGTTTTCGCTTTACAAAATGCTCATCACAAGTAATACATAGGTAGCTATAGGGATGTCGAAAGGGAAAAAAATATCGATATATCGATGTATCGATATTTATTAAAATATAAATATCGACGTCGATATATCGAGGAAAAAATATCGATATATCGGTCAAATTTTCAAGAGATTTTGCGTTTTTAAAATAATAGTGTATTTAGCTCAATATTATCAATAGTCATTTATACACACAATGTCCTTTTTTTTATGTACAAAAATCTCAATAAAAATGATGGTATTTTTATCAGTATTCATTTTTATTAGGTAATAATTACAAAAATATTAAAAACTAAACAGCTGTCTTCTAACTTATATGTAAACTGAGACGCATACAAAGTTTGTATGCGTCTCAGTAACATTCTATTGGCGTATTAATCTGTCAAAAAGGACTTCGTGTTTGGAATAAGATATAGTCAATAATCATAGACAATTGGGAACCAACACATAGGAGTGACTTAGAAAAAAATGGAGAAAAATAGCATACATTTCTATGTATGTACCTACACACATGAGATAGTATTAGTGATCACAAATACTAATGCAAAGACAATAGATTTGTAAGCTATTAATTGTTAAAATTTCAACCGCCAGCCAGATGTCATGACCCAATACAGTTACTTTTTCATTTCGTTCCTATACGGTTTTGGATTCTAGTGACTTTAAATACATAAATTTAAAAAAAAATATCGTTTTTGATACAATTTTCGATATTGGATATTTTGTATCGATATATCGGATCAAAATATATCGGCTAAAAATATCGATATATTGAATTAAAAATATCAATACTTTTTCAACAAGCCTAGGTAGCTATGTTATTATTACATGGATGTAGAAATGACTAAACAAATAACCTCGTATTCAATGAAAAGATGATGGTCAAGGTTCGAGGAAAATGTATTTAACAACATTTTCCACGAACCTTTGGTAATGGTATTACGCCAAATGTATTATTATTATTTTATTACTAATAAAAGAAGTAAGTAGCCTAATAATAATTATTTTTAGTTTGCGTCATGAAACGTTTGCGTTATTTAATTGCGAAAGATTTTCAACCGTTTCTTTTAATATTGTTCTCATTAACTAACAATGTGACAACAACAATATTATGAATAGTGATGTTAGGATACATAGATACATTCAGCTGCAATAATGTAGCGTACGCAAACAACTGAAATATAAGATAATAAGTTTCAAGATATATATGTTGGTTCAAGAAGGCGGAGAAAATAGAATTTGTTTAGATGAAATATGCATCTTCATATATTTAACAAACCTAACCCATACTACAAGTATTTCATATAACTGTTGCGGTCATTGTCGCTGTTACAACCCCCTCCCCCTCCGCATACTCGGCGAAATGGACAACTCAGGCTGATTATACCTAAATAATGTCTTCAAAATTGAGGAATTCTATTCCCCTCTTTTCGATTTTAAAGTTTTTTATTCACCAATTGTATTAGAAGAAAATATTCTGTATTTGTACGTATTGCTTTATTTAAAAACACCTTGTCTAGTTTTTATACTTTGGCCAAACCAGCGGCCGAAAATTTAAAGTTCGTCGAAAGATGGTCTTGCGATTGAACCCTTGCAACTGTACAGGGCGGTTACAATGCGAAAGATTAATTATTCTACGTACCATCATTTTTAAATAATAACTCTATATCGATTTTATTTCATTCAAAATTTGCTTTCAAATACCTACATTAAAAAACGCTCAAACGTGTGATAATACAACTATTAATATTATATGCTTTTTGTAATTATGTTTTGATCGTAAGTATTTACAATTTTTCAATAATGTTTAAAAGATGTAAAAAAGTCTGAAATATATAATATTATTGAATGTAGCTATAACTTTGAGGTTATCCATTATAGAAAAATGAAACAATACAACTTTGTATAAACCACTTATATAGTGCGTAAATCCGACCGGTTTCGGAACAAACGTTCCTTCTTCAGGGAAAGCTTATATTAAAGCTTACAAGCTTTCCCTGAAGAAGGAACGTTTGTTCCGAAACCGGTCGGATTTACGCATTATGTAAGTGGTTTATACAAAGTTGTATTGTTTCATTTTTCTGAAAAATATTAGTTTGTAAGACTGTAAATAAATAGACAATTCGTCACAAAACACATGAGCGGATCTTTTATAATAATATTATTTGAACAAAAATTAAAATTCGAAAGTAGCCGTCTCAGATAATTTATTGATTTATTTTACCGCATGATTACATGATTTGAAATGTGTGTTGTGTAAATCAAAATTTTATTTGAAAATTTAAAAAAAACTGCCAAATGGTATAACCTTATTATACTAAAAATAAACATATTTTCCCAAATTTTAAGACATAACTTTACTAGATAAAAAAACAAAATTTCAAAAACAATTTATACTTTTTTTGTGGAAAAGAGTTAATTAGCCTATAATTTTAATTAAACATGATATATTTCCGGTTGTGTCTGGTTACTCCCTCTTAATAACGTCTGTTTGATGGCATTTAAGCCAGGCCATTTCAAGGATTTTTGGAGGGTTGTAACTGCCATAAGAAGAAAAGAAGAAGAAAAAAGCAAAATGTACAGACATACCAGTGGTCGATATCTATATTATTACATCAAAATATATTTTCACTAGAGTAATCCCAGAGAGGAAATTGGAAAATGCTTAATGTCAAACCACAAAGTGATTGCTTTTTATGAAAATATCTTTGCCGTTAACTGACTAACGTTAATGAATTGTTTGATATGAATGTACGCTTAAATGCTGAATAATTAAGTGAATAGTTGTCAGACGTGTTTTAGTTTTTTGTTGAATATAAAATTTCCATAACAACATCAGCAAGATTCTTCATTGCGTCAAATTGTGATTTTTTTCTTATTTTTCGACATTAATGACGGAGACAAAAAATCGTTAACTATTTTTGTTAAATTATTATTAAAGAAGAAGATAATACTAGAAAACCCAAACGAAACAGCGCAAGAAAGAAATGATAAACGGTCTTAACTGGGGATCGAAAAGAGGATTATTAGTATTATCTTCTCCAACAATTAAATATTATATTCATGGGTATAATCTACAAAAAGCATTCCAATAAATTGATTTAAAAAAAAATTAAATGAAGATAATATTAGTGAACCTCAATCGAAAATCAGGAGATAGAAAAATCAGAAAAAGATATTGGCACCTCTGGGTTTCGAACTCAGGACCTGCTGCTTACATGGCGATAGCTCTACCAACTGTGCTACGGTGTCTATATCCAATTCGGTCACTTTTAACTGTTTCATACTTCGTCTAAGAACTACTAAATATTATTGGCTGCTATCTTTATATGAATATGATTGCAAGATTCAAACCCGTACTAAATGCTATCTACATAAGTGTCTGGATATTTTTTTTAAAGTTATTTACCCATACTACATTATGTTGATCACTTCTAAGTATCAACATCAATTAATAGGTAAAAATATTATGCAAAATGATAATTGAAGGATTCAGATTTTCCTGGCACACTCCTTGCTCTATCCGCAGTCATACATATATTCATTGTCTTATCATACATATCGTCACATTATGTCTCAAGTGGTCGTTTATTTTTAAAGTCATTTCCGGTGTGACTTTTACATTCACGGGATGGTTATGGATATACCAGAAATGCTGACCTCACATGATAAAACCAGTGAAAACCAAATAGATAAGTGGAGAGTAAATATTAAAACTAAGTTAATCAATCAAATAAGGATCATTAAGGATTACAAGGCTTAAAGAATTATCGGAAACAAGTGTCTAGTATTTTAAAAACATCCTCATGGAACTTAGTGTGAAACTCCTACTTCCGTGAATTATACCATAGAAGTCGCTGACAACTCTCCACCCAAAACCTAGTTCCCCTCATACAGGATCTTCTAGCGAGGAGGATTAAGAAGATATTCTACTACATCTCTTTTATATTTATATTTCATATATATTTCTTCTTAAAAAAATCATAATTATAAAATAGTTATAATTTTTTTAAACTTCTCCCTACATTACAATTTACAATGCTCAGCTGACTGATTTCTTCCGCCTACTCACGCGTTATTATGTACTAGCTTTTTCCCGCGGTTTCGCTCGCATGGTATTAGGGGGATTACCATTCCGCTTCCTCCACCTTCCCTCTCCCCACTCCACTCCTCCCATCAACCCCCTTACCCCCCCCCCCCTCCACCCACCCCTCCCCCCACCCTACCCCCCACTACTTTCCCCCCACCCTCCTCCACCCCCTTCCCCTTCCTTCCCACCACTTCCTCCCCACCCCTAACCCCCTCCACTCCGTCCTCCTCCCCCTCCCCCACCACCCTCTCCACTCACCTCACCCTCTCCCCTCTCTCGAATTCCACACATTCATTCCCGGTACATTCAGTTGTCAAACTGCTCGCGTTTTCATAATGCCAGGGCTCTACGGCAGTTTTATACAAAATAACGAACAAAAAAAAGAATTATCCAAGTACTCGTTCGGAAGTTATGCGCATATATACATTTCGGAGATTCATTTTTAGAGACAGATATTAACTGCGACGCCAACAAAGTACTCTTTTTAGGGCGAATTGCCTTATTAAAAAAAACATCGTTTCCAAGGCAACTTTTTGTTTGCTTTTCTTCTGACGTTTGCAATAACTCGATTTTGTTAGGGACAGAAAATGTATGATAAATAATTTCATAACGCCAGAGATTATTCATAACGCCAGAGCTTACCAATATATATAGCCTATAGTACGCGCAAATAATGTAGCTTTCTATAAGCGAAAGAATTTTTAGAGTCCATTCAGTAGTTTTTCTGTGAAAGAGTAACAAACATACATCCATAGATCCATACAATCTTTCGCCTTTATAATATTGTAGTAGGATTAGGCAAGTAGATACACTTTTTTCCTCGCCCATCCTTTAAATCCCTCGTCCATCCTAATGCAAACCATTTAAGCATTTTTTTCTTAATGTTATTCATTATGGTTATGTCGGCCTTGAATTTTTTTTCGCCTCAACGCTAAATTGGCGACGAAAAATTTGGAAACTTTTATTGATACTCGGAAAATTGTCGTTAATATTATGCGGAAAAAACAAGATGTCATATTTAATTAGATCTCTTTTTTTTATTCTGAAAATTTTTTCAGATTCCTTTTACCTTGCCAACTAAAATAGGCAAAATGGCGTTTCAGATTTCTAGCTTCTATAGCTACCCGGCTTCGCTAGAGATTTGGATCGGACATTGTGGACCACACAAATTGGTTTCTTGTTAATAAATAGCCAGAATGGAAGGGGTGTTCATCAAATTGGATCATCACTTAACACAAATACTTTCAGGTCAGGGGTGAATTCAGGGGAAGACTGCACAGCCTGACCCTGTCTCCCCATCCAAACTGTGCGTGTGGTGACACAAACCAAACAACCGAGCACATTCTGTGGCAATGTGAGATTTTGACGGACGCAAGGGACGAAATGTTGGAAGGTCTGAAAGTAACTACGAGACCAGCATGGAATGCGGATCTCGTGTCGAACAAGGAGAATCTCGAATGCCTGAGGAAATTTACAAGGATTTGGGTTGAGAGATGGCCTGAACTTAGAGTCGATGATTAAATTTAACTTCATTATGTGTTTAGGATCCAGTTGTAATTGCTCCTGGCATCCACGGTCACCCTTTTATAATATTTATACTACTACTACTGCCCGGATATTACGCACTACATTTTCTTATTCACACTGAAACTGTTTACTCATGTATCATGTTTTGTATTAATATATATATCATGTTTTCTTAGGTACCATCTTCAACAACCTCTTTAACATCTAAAATTTGTCTATTACTTGTTATTATCAATAACCTTCGCGCATCCTAACTATAGTTGCATTTTTCTAGCACTCTTTTTCTAAATCTAAGATATATATATCAACAAGTTTTTAGTGTCTTGACTTGTATCATACAAGGAGCCGGAACTGAACTACCATCTCATTTTTGTATTGTCCTACACCCCATCAAGGAGGTGGACTAGATCTATGTCCGTGCAACAACCGAGAAGATGACTCCCAAGGTAGCCGCTGCAAAACCCGCCCGCGCCTCCCCCGTCGCCATGAGCGGGCCAGAAGACCAACCGTAGCAGACCGGTGCCCTTCCGCCCTGCCTCCGGTGACCCAATGCTCTCTTTTATCCCTAGTGTCTTCAGGTCTTTCTGCCCTTAATCCCAACATTTTCTTCGAGGGCCTACCGGGAAGCCGGCTTAGGGGCGTGGACACCGAGTCTCGCTTGCGACTGGACTGATGGCTCCGCTTATTCTCGGCGGGACTGCCGGGTGACTGTAGCTCAGCTGCTTTGGTTAAGTTAATCTCATCATAATATGTATTTTTTATTTTTTAATTCTGCATATTAACAAACTTTTATTTCAGCTACATCAGGTGGCGGAGATGAGACGTGATACTGTGAAATAAATAACTAACAACATGTACGCACTCGCATACTGCCTGCTAACAATGCATGCCCGGACATTGGGGGTCTAGAGTCATTTTAAATAAAAAGTAGCTTATTTATAAATAAAAAATTAGAGTCCTGACGAGTACGGTGAAGGAGGAAACCATCTGTTTCCTTAGAACGCCGTGGGAAAGTGGTGGGCAACCTCCAATAATAAGGTTTTCGAAAATTATACCTTATGAATACTTCTTACTCGTAAAATTCTTTGTGGAGATGGGAAAAAGTTGTGTTAATTTAAAATTGCAGGCAGAAAGGGTTGTGCTAATTGGATGTGAACTAGATCTTGCTTTTCAAGATTATTCTCTGCTTCCCATTTTCGTATTTATACTTGTTTGTATTTATTTGCCTTTGTATTTATTTGTATGTGTTTGTCTTTGTATTTATATCATGGAAGGCACCTAAGAAAAAAAACTCTTTTTAAAAAATAAATATTATGTTCATTGTTCAAGACTTGTTTGTATTGACGTGTTGACAAAAACAAACAATAAAAAATACTGATTCAACAACTTCCATAGTTTTCATTTTTAGTACATTAAAGCCACCAAGACGATTATTTGGTCACTCATACTATTATTTTTTACATAGCATGATGAACGTGTGACTAAAGTTACGAAAGAGACATTCATTGTGAAAGAGATAACATGATACGACGTATAAAAGGGCACGTCTGCTTTGTAACTCTTCTTATCATTATCTTACTGAAGGTAACCTGTATCAATTCAATTTGGGTACTGCCACCACAGGAACCGTTTATTTGATTACCAACACCTTTGCCGTTGGTCACCCGAAGTGGTACGCTACTTTTAGAAGGGGTGCCCGGATTCATGGGGTGGGTTTGTCCAGATCTTGGCGGCGGATGCATCTGCCCACCTATTGCGTGGCGGGCCGGATCAAAAGAGACTGGTCTATTGAGGCCTTTTACCTCTCCAGCCGGACCCTCTGATCCATCGCCTTGCACCGTAGTTGGAGGGATGGATTCAGACGTCTGTCACTCCTGGAAACACGGATCTCAAGATTCCTACCAACCCCCCCCTGCCTTTTTCTTTCCAAAAAATTACACTGTATCAACAAACTATAAAATATCAATTTTCTACTCATCACATTAAAACCATTCAAAATTTACTTGGTGATCAACATCATCTTTGAACGAGCGCCACACATAGATTATGAAAAACATAATAAGATCTAGTGTGTTATCATTGTCGATTTTATATATGTGGTGGTAGCACAGCTTACAAAGAATGCTTTGACAAGCTTTCCGTGAACGTATAACAGCTCTTGAGATGTCTACAAGTTCCCACGAGTTCCTTCTATAATATGTATTCAAATGGCTAAAGTAATTTAAGATTATAAATCGTTCTATATTCTTGCACCGCCATTTACGATCTTTAGAATTTAAAATCGTCCTAGTGTAAACACAATGAATGTGTCAAACTGCCGTGTAACTGAGTTCAATTTCACACGATTGAACCCGTAAATAGGGAAATGTGTGTTTTCTTTCGACTTTCTCCGTGACTCTGACATTTTGTGCAATGGAAAGTACCATTTCGGTAGATTTACATATTGTTTGTTTTGAACTATAAAACGCGTGCTATCTTAACACGAATGATACCGGTGTGTGATGCATTGGCGAAACGTGTAAAAAATATAATTTTGTAGAAATATTGGAGAACGTTCAAACGCCGTATGTGCCAACTATGTTTTTCTACCTATCCCATAAACTAATCTGAACAATAATTTTAAACATTACCTACTTTATGTCAACCCCTATATTTTATGGAATATATTTTGTTTCTTATATTTTATGTTACCTGTTTTGTTAACGCTTATATTTTATGTAACCTATATTTTGTTTTTAACATACATTATTTTACTTGTGTTTTGTAAACTCATTATTTTCACTATAATTTAAAAAATGTACTGCATTCTATGTAAAAGCACTGCGTTTAAATAAGTAAAATATATATATATATATATATATATATATCCATATATTATATATCCAGAGGAGGTAGACAAAATGAAGATCAATGAATAATCTTAACAGACTAGCTGTTAAGATTATTCATGTTCCAAAAACAGCCCGTTGCTCTCATCCACTATTGCTAGTCACCGGGACAAAGTAACTGAGACAGAGCAATGACGTCATATGTAATATATAGCCACTTGATACAACATGTATTACCGTTAATCTTTTCATTTCCGGAGAAATACCACATATTTACTAATTCGTAGCAGTTATACCTAAGGGGAAGACGTCCCCGTCCGACCTGCTGATGGAAGTAGCGACATCTTGTGTCGAATTCTTGAATTTGAAACCGAATGATAACGGTAGCTTTGTGTGAAATTCCATGTACACAGATGTTATTTGTGGCGCGGCGCGTATGGCATGGCGTCCGACATGCACTCGTAGCTGGGTTCTGAAATTCAACCACGCAGACGCTACGGTATTAATATCTACTGTTCGATAGGTTTTTAGAAATATAAAACTAATTAGTTAGTGCATGTAAATTAAAACATAAAAAGCAGAACTAAGTATGTAGCAGATATAAAAAAATAATAAAAATGGAAGAACAACAAACATAATACACCGGAATAAGTATTGAGGTTGGGATGGGAAACCGGGAGAAGAAGTTGCCGTGCAAGAAAAATGAAACAAACTTCGACCAAGTAATCATACGTCAATAGAAATAAACGATTAATTTAATCACCATGAGTTTGTGTTATTCGCACCTAGAATGTGATACAATGAACTTCTGTAACGAAAGTAACTAGCAGTGAATAGAATATGTCAGCTTCTATGTCAGAGTAATTGTAATATAAAACTATTTAAAACAATGAATTTCTTAAGAACATTTTTTTTTAAATATTGAATGCCGTATTCCCGACAGTCCGGATACAGTGGTACTATGACATGTTGTGAGGCTCAGTGGCGGATACAGAGGGGTGGCGCGGGGCCCCCCCTTTGGCCCCCCTAAATATAAGAAAATCTTTCTTCAATCATTCGCTCTACATGTCTAAACCATCTAAGCGTTCCTTTATTAATCTTACTTCTTACGCTTGCATCAGCCTTGCATTCTTTTCATATTTTTCTTACACTATCATACATGGCTTTACCACACATACGCCGCAGGGATCTTAATTCTATAGTATTTAGTCCTTCCTCTGCCAGTTTCATGCTTCACTGCCATACATCAGGGTTGGTACCAGCACTCCATTGTGGACTGTTAGCTTCGCTTCTTTCAACAGTTTTTGTTAGCGCCAACGGCGTTTAGTCCTCCATAAATGCGGAGTTATCTGCATTTACCCATCTTTCAATATCTCTATCAGCCTCCCCATCTCTCGTAAACATACTTCCCGAATACACAAACTCATCCACTGTCATTTTTGGGGAACTATTACAAATTATCTTTGGAGATGCTATGTGAAGGGTCATTTTAGAGAAAGGAAATAGTGGAAGGAAAAAGGTATGATAGGTGGTTAGGACTCTCTGGGCTAGTGTGTCCAGGAGAGATGGACGGATGAACCTTGCCCTCCTACTGCGATGCGAGGAAATGGGTCGAGAGATTCCTGCTGGAGAGGTTAAATGGTCTCCCTCAACCAGTCCTTTCCAGCTCGCCACGCAGTACGTGGGCAAAATGCATCCGACGCTACCTTGAAAAATCACATCTCATGAACTCAGCCATCCCTGCTAAGTCACCAAACTTAGCGATCCACTTGGAATGACTTACGGCAGAGGTGTTGTTTATCCAATAAATAATTCCCGTGGCGGCGGTACCCACACTCGCCTCCTAAATTAAAACTTTTGCTTCATTCACATTCATACGTCGTTTCACGTAAAGGTACCCTTAACATGGCCCGATTCAAGAATTTGATTCCCTTGATCGTGTAATGCAGCCCTACTGCTCCCTGTGGCCAGCCAAGTTTTAAATGTGCGGTCCGCCAATCTTTTATTTATTTATTGAGGTGGAAACTTCTTTAGCACCGTGTGATTTGACAAACACATCCATCTATATGTTTTAGCCTGCGAGAGAATGAGATAGTGCAGTCGGTCTCCTCTTTGTGCGGTGCTTCGTATTCTCCTCACTGTTGTCTACTTTTTAGTTTTCTTATTTCGTTAGCGCCCCCCCCCCCCCCTTGAGTTTTTTTTTGTATCCGCTACTGGTGAGGCTGAAAGGAATGGTGAAGGAAAGCAGATGGGTAAGCGGAAGGTTGAGAAGTAAGAAAGTTCATTTCTCATAACTGGAGTTAATAACACTAAAATAACACTGATTAAGTTTGATAAATGACAAAATAAAATACCTAAGAGAAAGTGTATAAAACAACAATCAATAATAATAAACAGTTCACAGTGACAATTATTACAGTGTATTACGAGTATATACATTTTCGTTAGCGTTGATTACATGTTATTTTTATCGTTTCTTTACAATTGTTGTTATGAACTGCAGATTTATTAAATATAGGTTTTGAATATGTGTGAGTAAGATTAAGTTAGGTTAAGTTAGATTAAGTAGATTAAGTTAGATTAAGTTAGACTAAGGACGTTAGGTAGATTACTAAATACATGAGTGATAACAAGAGTGCAATGCTTTTGCATTACCTCTAGTAAGACTGCAATACGATTGTGTAGCGGGCATTATTATTGTTTATTAAACAAAGCGGTCGGTAGCTAATTCTTATTTCTAGGTTCAAATGTTGAAGCGAGAGAGTAATTATGCATATTCCGATAATCTTGATATACGTACATATGAAAAAAAAATAAAAAAAAAAAATACATATATTTTATTTTATTTAGTGGGGGGCAAGAATTCCAATAATCGATGCGCTTGATAGCTGCAAGACGAGTGGTTATCTAGCCTCCTACATAGTTAAGTAAATTAAAATACGTACATATAAAAAGATATTTAATTTAATTTATTGGGGGGGCTGGAATTCCAACAATCCATGCGCTTGAAAGTTGCAAGACGAGTGGTTATCTAGCCTCCTACATAAGTTATGTAAATGTATATTCCGATAATCTTGATATACGTACATATGAAAAAAAAAAAAAAATATATTTATTTATTTAATTTATTTTAGTGGGGGGCAAGAATTTCAATAATCCATGCGCTTGATAGCTGCAAGACGAGTTGTTATCTAGCCTCCTACATAGTTAAGTAAATTAAAATACGTACATATAAAAAGATATTTTATTTAATTTATCGGGGGGCTAGAATTCCAATAATCCGTGCGCTTGATAGCTGCAAGACGAGTTGTTATCTAGCCTAAAAATTCTAATGTAAAATCCATGCTAATTTGTACAGCGCTCTTGAGGCGATTTTTCGCAAAAACAGCGCTATATAAGTTGTCCAAATTTATTATTATTTATTATAAGTTCTACCATTATTTACATTTTCCCAAAAATACGTAGGAAGGTATCCTACCTACGTGTTTTTTGCAGTGAATACCATTATAACGAGGATTTGTATAAAATCTATTAACAAAATGACATCAGATACAAGGAATATATTTAACAATAAATTTATGTTTTGAGTATTTTCTAAAATGAAAAAAAGAACCCAGATCAAAATCAAGCCTTTTTAAACCTAGAATTGTCTGTCATCACAGCGAATCGCAAAAATTTAATGTAAGACGATGCAGTCGATTATGTGTAAACATCATCTGTCAATAAATCGGTGTTGTTGACTAATAAAAATATCGTAGAAATATTTAGCTCACTATTTAATTTAAAGTGGACCTAAATTAATAGAATCGCATTTCCAATATTACATTTATTTCCATTACATTACCTGTACGCTGATCTCAGTCTTCGTTGGCCTTTGCAATGATAATAAAATAACTAATAATAATTTGTCAAACTAATTAAGCTAGAAGAATCACTTAGTTTTACACAACTTAATTTATGTATTTGTGTATAGTTTACACCGCTTAATTTATTAAACGTTTGTTTATCAGTGTAAAATTTAAAAGATGTTGTTTAGTATGGCGCAGTGTATTTTATTTATAAAGTCGAATGCAGGTTGTAACAGAATTTAACCAGCGATTCCTGAGCATATTTGGAGTAAAAAAACTAATTATTTCTCACGTTAATAGGAAACTGGGCTGCGTTTTGTTCATAAATGCGTATTACCTATTTTCCAATTTGGATTATGACGCTAGCGCAAATATTTTTTAATATAATAAAGATATCGATCACTTCGGTACGTTTTGCTATATTACGCTTATGTTTTTGATAAGTTACTTCTTATAGGACATTAGGACCCTCCAAAAATACTTAACATTTTCTGGTTTGAACGCCATCAGTATACAAATTAGACAATGATTTAAAAAAAAAAGTAAAACGTACAGAATTTTTTCTTCCAATACAGTTGGTAAAAAGAATCTTTAACAACGGTCCACTTTGGGAGGAAAAAATGGGGAATAAATACTAAACCCGATTTTAATTTTTTATTTATTTTTTCAGTAAATACCGCACAAGAATCTCAACTGCTCCCGTCTGGAGCCAGTGAGATTATGGCATCCCCAATTGGGGTATGATGTGAGGCTGAAGGTAGTGGGGAGGGGAAGGAGGTGGGGAAGAGGAAGGTTGGGAAGTACCTGGCTATTCAGATCTGGTCACTAAACACGGCTAAAGCCATTTTCAAGCAACGTTTCAATTCTGAATGGTGGTCTTACACCAGGGCGATACTGATATTATCTTCCACTCTGGAACATGCCGCAAATATACTATATATTATTTTAAATGAATTAATTGTGAAATAACATAAATTAATCAAATAAAATTTATTTGCGCATACCGGGTTCGAACTCGCGACCTCCGGATTGTGAGTCAAGAGTCTTACCCACTGGACTACGGAGGTCGTCAATGGTCGGCTTTACGCATTTCTACCGATTTATTACATATTTTCCTTCAACACTTTAAGTTTTAAAGCTGTTAAAAAATATAAATGTTATTCTTAAGGCAATTATGTGAAATTCCCTCGATAGAAAAAAATCGCAAAATATACTTCGAAAGTTATATGTATGAAAAAATTAAAAGTGTTTCTTTACATGCTATTTTAGATATTTCCCACAAGATTTTTGCTTTATTTTAAACGAGTCGTGTTTTATTAAACATTTTCACAATTTTCGCTTAAATATTATCGTTTTTAATATTGGCGCACTCCCTCTAACATTCGCATTTAAATATCTCTCCTTCTTCTTATTTTAACAGATTTTCAGATTATCAGCCTGAGGTGCAGTTGTCCCATTTGCTCAGCATTAGGGGAATAACAGCGACAGTGACAGCAACAGTTTGAAAAAACCTACTATTTAAATTTCTCGGCTACCGTGTTTCCATTTAAAATGTACCTCCTACAATATGTAAAAACCCAAAAGTATATTAAATAAAAATCGTTAGTTTTCATCCCCTAAAGTTAGATTCTAGTAAAGCATAAAACACAGCGCACGGTGGTACAGACGACGGTGATGGTGTATGTTTTTAGAGTCGACCAACAGATACAATCAGTCATTAAAGTGATAGATTGGGACCTCGACACATCAATATTAATAAAGGAAGCCGTGCTGCAAGTCACAGAATAGAAATCTATTACATACCATGATCCACTACGCAACCGCACACAGAGGAAATAAGTTCAGTTAAAACAAGTGCCAGCTACACACAGATCGACAACCTTAGCTTTTTAGTCGGTGGTCTCGGAACTGTGGATAATCGGGATGCCAGTGCAAAATTAATTCCATAACTAAGGTATTTTTTGTAACAATTTTAACATTATACCCATCAACGAATATAATATCATTGAAGAAGAGATAATGTCTACTAATAAATCTAAACGAAAAATAAAACAGAACAAGACACGAACAAATAAATAGGTAACAGTCGCAACTAGGCACTGAAACTGAAAAAATGACATATTTCTGGTTTTCTCTGGTAACCCCTCTTAAGTTTTCGAGTAATCTGCGATATGTCAGATCAGAAAAATATCGATTTTGTTCAAGAGGTTGATTGCGGTTGCATCGCCAACTGTTTTTTTTTCAGTTCCTCCACGAGCGGATGGTCTAAGACAAGAGATTCTTGGTTCAATCCCAGTTGCGACCGTTATCTATTTATTTTTCGTTATCTTGTTCTATTTCATATTTCGTTTAGATTTATTAGTATAACCTTCTTCTTCAATAATTAATTATTTACATAATTTTCCATACTTATTTTTGGGTTGTTATGCCTGGTTGCGCTACCTCCTTCTTAAGCCAACATTTCGGACAGTGTTACAGTGTCCATAATGGCAGATGTATCTATGTACTTACATAGTACTTTTGGCCGTGAAAATTTAATATCATAATTAACCGAATGTTTTTTTTTTTTTTTACAGTGAATGCCGCACAAGAGTCTCAACTGCTCCCGTCTGGAGCCAGTGAGACTATGGCATCCCCAATTGGGGTATATTGTGAGGCTGAAGGTAGTGGGGAGGGGAAGGAGGTGGGGAAGAGGAAAGTTGGGAAGTACCTGACTATTCAGATCTGGTCACCAAACACGGCTAAAGCCATTTTCAAGCAACGTTTCAATTCTGAATGGTGGTCTTACACCAGGGCGATACTGATAGTATCTTCCACTCTGGAACATGCCGCAAATATACTATATATTATTTTAAATGAATTAATTGTGAAATAACACAAATTAATCAAATAAAATTTATTTGCGCGTGCCGGGGTCGAACCCGCGACCTCCGGATTGTGAGTCAAGAGTATTACCCACTGGACTACGTAGGTCGTCAAAATTTAATTAAAAAAATTATAATAAAATTATTACGCTTACTGAAATTTTAAATATTAAAATGCATAATTATATTTATCGGATATCTTTAGAATTTACAAATTTAAAATGAAATAAAATGCAATACCTAACAAGTAATGAATGGATAATATGAAATTCTTCTCATTGCTAATTATTTCCCGAGAAACTCATCTTAATACAGTAATTTAAATTGCTTTAGTCGTGTTTTGTGACCAGCTCTGAATAACCAGAAACTTCCCAGCCTTCCTCTGCCCCACCTCATTCCCTTTCCCACTCCTTCAAGCCTCACAATATATCCCAACTGGAGAACCATAGTCCCATTGGCTCTGGACAGCTGGGAGCAGTTGGGATTTGCGCGATATTCACAGAAAAATAATAATGTGACCGGTCGGTGGCTGAGTTGGCATTGCGTTTGGGTCTCACCAGGGCGTTGCGTGTTCGATTCCTCGGCTGGCCAAGTCCTCCATCACGACACAAGCAACATTTTCCGCTTACTGTGGTGGTAGTAGGAGATTGTCAGGTTATTCGTAAACCGGGGATGTTTGTCTTTCTTTTAAAAAAAATAAAGAAAATAGATGTACTCGTATGTTGGATTTTTGTCATGCTCGACGGAGTGGCTTTGGAATCATGTTGGAAAATGAATGTTTGGAAACATGTTGATTTGGAGCCATGCTCGTCGTTCCATCCACACGCTCGAGCAGCTCGACACATGACGCCGTAGATAAGCCACCGAGACGATTAATAGTAAATTTATTTCGATCATCGAGCAAGAAATTCGGCCGTTCGCTCGATATCGATCAATCCAAAAAACCATCGAGGGAGATGGTACACACGTTGAGACGTGTTCGAGTGAGCTTAAAACCGGTGACCGGACAAGTCAGAATGAAACCAACTCAGAAGCACCTCTGAAAGGTCATTAAGAGTGATGATAAAAAATACAAAAAAAGTTGGTTAAATAGGTTAAGTTAGGTTAGGGTTACCGGCTATTTTAAAATGATTTTTTCATAGCTTTTACTTAAGGTGTTTTTGAATTGGTTTCATTCTGAGTTGGCATGGAACCCTTAAAACCATCGAGCATGAACGAGTTTGGGTAGGTACTTCCATACTTACATCACTTTTCGTAGTTTGTCTCCTTTGTATTGTATCGCTTTATCTAATAAACAAAGTTTAAAGAAACCCATTTGAAAATATTTTGTTTGCCCGAAAAACAAAACAACGCCTTACCAATTCGGCCACTGCCACCTCTTATTTGAACGTCATATTTGTCAATTTTAGAATTAACATTTAAAATATTTAAAATTATCTTTGACTTTTTTCCCATATTATTGCCAACTACGTTTTTCATTGGAAACGAGTGTTCTATAAATTGGTTTGTAACCTAGATTATTCAGTTCGTCTTTTGCCCTCCTGCAGAGTTATTTACGTCAAAATATACAAATAATGATTTTGAATTTAGAACGTAGTGATAAACTTGCTGTACAATCACAACCGAAACTAAATAATACGGGAAACAACTTGCTGTTGGTGCCAACAATTCGACGCATGGAAAACAAAAGCTCAAATTTTCTGCATCTTGACACAGATAACTTTACAGGCGGTCAGAAGAAAAACAAAATATTCGAAATGTTTTTTATTATTATTTTCGCTTGTTAAAACATTTGGTTTCTTTGTTTTGTTTACGTGTGATATTTTATGATGAATTGAATGAAACATGTATATTTACGCTCCACACAGAAGGCCCCGAGGGAATTTTTTCGTCATCTTTGGGTATGCTGTGTGGAGGGTGTTTTAGGGATAGGAAGGAGAGGAATTTTCGGGAAGGAAAAAGGCGTGAGGGATTGGTCTGCATCTAGGGTCAATGTGTTCAGGAATGACAAACGTTTGAATCCACCCCTCCTACTGCTGTGCGAGGCAATGGTCGAGAGAGTTCGGTTGGAGAGGTCTAGGTTAGGTCTCCCTCAACTAGTCTCTCCCGAACCGGCCCGTCACGCAGTAGGTGGGCAAAAGCATTCACCGCTAAGACCTTGACAAATTTCACCCTATAAAACCGGGCACCCGTGCTAAGTCACCAAACGCAGCGAACCACTTGGAATGACCTGCGGCAGGGGTGTTGCTTAACCAAAAAAGGTTCCCGAAGCAGTGGTACTCACACCCGTCTTTCAAAACTATTAATAAGTATTAATAAGGTTTTGACATTCACGGATATTTAAAACTTAAGAGGGTATTACCGGAGAAAACTAGAAATATGCCATTTTCAAATCAGCTTTTAGATGTATTGACTCTTTTCCACAAATAATTATAAATGGATTTCAAAAGATTGTTCTTTTATCTAGCATTCGCATGTTTTAGATTTTGAGAAAAAGTGTTTATTTTTAGGATAATAAGGTTATACCATAGATCGTTGGCAGATGTGTTAAATTTTCAAAAAAGATTTTGTATTATACAACACCCATTTCAAATAATATAATCATGCAGTAAAATAAATCAATACATTATCTGGGTATCGCGTGTTTTAGAATTTAAATTTAAATTTAAATAAAATCTTAAAAAAATATATACGAACATGTGTTTCTTGACGAAAATTGGTCCGTTTGTGTATTTATTTGCGCACTTAAAAACTAATATATTTCAGATTTTTTAAATATTCTATTTAACTTAGAAATTATTGAAAAATAATAAATATCTAAAATCAAAAAATAATTACAGAAGTTAATAATTTTAATAGTTTTATCATCACGCCTTTCAGCATTTTTGGATGTAGGTATAAATTAAAGCAAATTTGGAATGAAATAAAATCGATATTGAGTTATAATTTTAAAAAGCTGGTACGGAGAACAAATTAATCTTTCTCATTGTAACCACCCTGCACGATCGTAACAACAACTTTCGACGAAATGTGGATTTTCGACCAATATTTAATGTAGGATAGGGACACATTAGCTCAGTTGGTAGTGGCGAAGGTTCGAGTCTTAGATGTGTTCGTATCTCTTTCTGATTTTTCTGTTTTTAGATTTTCGATTAAATTTCGCTAATATTGTCTTCATTTGAATTAAATATAAAGAAATGAATTATTTTTCTGATAATATTCTCTATTACGTTATTATTAGTTATAGAATAAATTCAAAGGCTCATTTTGCACTTGTATCGCCAATATCTACAATAGAGACACCCCCTAATGAATACCCAAGTACACCTGAAACTCCTCCGGCTATTCTGATACGACCGTATGTAAAATGCTGTGGGAATTAGCATTATTTGAAATGCAAGAAAAATTGCAAAAATGCATTACAAATATGACCTAACCTGTGTTGGTATTCGGACGATGCTTGCTATAGTTGGCACGGCTAGCATGCGATTTTAATAAATTATGTCAGGTAAACACACTACAATGAAAGTTGCCTGAGAACGTATAGATTGAATAATCATATGTAAGGCTTTATAGCATGTTACGGGAAATTATACACTTCTCCACTAAGCATTTTTCTTGACTTTGTTGTTGAGAAGGTTATAGTATTTTTCAAGGTTTTATAGTTAATTTTTTAAGCTTCCAATTTGGGAGGCGGGTATGGATACCGCCGCCCTGGGAACCATTTATTGGATAATATGCACCTCTGCCACAGGTCATCCCAAGTGCTTCGCTACGTTTGGTGACTTAGCAGGGGTCCCCAGGTTCATGGGGTGATGTTTGTCCAGGTCTTATCGACGGATGTGTCCACTCTTCAACTGTACGTGATTTTGACGGATGCCCGAGAGGAAATGCTCGATGGCTTGCAAGTTACTACGAGACCAGCTTGGAACGCGGATCTCGTTTCGAATAAGGTGAACTTTGAGTGTTTGAGGAAATTTACGAAAGTCTGGGTTGAAAGATGGCCTGATCTTAGAGTCGCTGACTAGCTGTAAAATCATGTAGTTGCCAGGTCTGGTGTATCTGCTCTTGAATCCACGGACATTCCCTTTACTTTATTACATCTACTGCAAGAATTTTATGTTTTATGCTTTATATCTGCATTTTTTTTTGTTATATCATATCTATCTTTGGTACCTTTATCTTATTCTATTGTATACATTTTTTTTCCTATTTCTTTTATTTTTGTGTGACTATCTTTTTTATGCCTATTTTATTTCTTTTCACATGGTTTCTTTTAGATTTAACCGAGCTATGCTAGACGATGTTTTATCGAGATACCTGTTTATTATTTTCATTATTTTCCATCATTTTTGTGTGATTTTATTTTTTTTCCAGCTTCATATTCCAAGGAACACTATTGATACAACTAACATACTCGACTTTGTTTTTTTAGTTCGTTTTGGTTTCTTTGTTCTCTTTTTCTTTTTAGTCTCACAATGCTACTTTGCTTCGCTCAGAAGGCTGAACTGAACTGCATCTATCTATTTTGTTATGTTTCTTTTTCCCCTTCTGGAGGTGCGCTAGACCTCGTCCTTGCATCAACAGGAGTCGGTTGACGATGGCACGGTGCCCTCTAAAATCAATTGCGCCACCCCCAGCAACATGTGCAGGCTTTAGGTTTGGGGTGGCGACCTCGGCTCTCCTTCGCCTTGCCTCCGGCTACTCGACGCTGAATTCCTTAGGGTCGTCGGGTATTTCCCCCCAATCTCCCATTTACTTTTCTTTGAGGCATCACCGAGGAACCGGCTAAGGGGCGCGGAAGCTGAGTGTGGTTCACGACTAGACCGAACGTCATGCGCATTCTTGCTGGGACTGCCAATCGATTGGAGAGGACCCCCAACCGTTTGCCATGCCCTTATTACTTATATAACAGGTGCTTGTAGGATACGCAGGATACAATCACCCAGCGCTTGCCACCTCGTGGACTTTCACCAACCTGTCCCACTGTCTTGTCTATATTTTGTCATACTAACACATATTGTATCTGTATTTCCTGCTAAGCACTTGCATGCTGCTTATTAACAACGTATGCAGGGACATTGGAGGTTTAGTTTCGTTTTTAAATGTAGAGTCGTTTTTACCAAAAAAATTAGAGTCCTTGCAAGAGCCTTGAAGGGGTAACCATCTGTTACCTATACCAGGGCGGGTAAGTGGTGGGTCTTCCAATGTACGTGATTTTTCAAAAGTTCATTTAAAAAACAAACATTCTCGCCTCCACCCCCACTTCAATATTTAATAATATATGTTTACCTATTATATAGTATATATTTTACCCTGACGAGGGTACGGTTGTTCCGAAACCGATTGGCATATATAAAAATATATAGTGGCTCAAAGAAAGTATTTTTGTTTAAATTTTTTTTAAGAACAACTCTCTTTTTATAACTTTTGAAGGGCATTCGAAGAAGAAGATTAAATAATACTAGGTTCTGGGTTCGAGTCCCAGTTGTGACCACTACCCTTTTATATTTTTCTGTGTCTTGTTCTCTTTCATATCTTTGTTTAGATTATTAGTGTTATATTCTTCAATGATATTATTGTTTCATTTATTAAAAAAAATCTGCTCAAAATTGTTAATATATTCCAAAATCCAAAAAGTCCGTCAAAAAATCAACTTTCTTGATGTTTAAAGTATAAAAAAACGACTGTGCTTTAGACCACATGACTGAAGTAAAACTTCACTAACTTACATCTCCCTCTCAACTTCCGTTCGCCTCGCCCGATCACCACTTTTCATAACGCTCTCGTCACGCATTCACCAGCTTACTCCCCAAGTCAAGGATGCGTAAAGGCCCGACCGTTCGCCTCGCCCGATCACACTTTTCGTAACGCTCTCCTCACGCATTCACCAGCTTAAGTTTTACTTCAAAAATCAACATGCGATGAGTGTTTATCATGGTCTTGCACAATTCTTATGAAGAGAGTGCTCACACCGATGGATATGCCATACCAAATTATCCACAGGCCATAGGATTTGTAGACAAACAACAGGCTTGATTGTAAATGTGAAACTCAATGAGTTCCTCGTTAATGTAAGCCGATTGCGTTTTGGCAACCGCGCCGCTAGGTTCATCTATAAATACTAATCTCGTTCCAAGTATAACTTAATATTTCAGTAGCAGAGTGTTCCGTTTAGTTTTTTAAGCGAACATCCCGTCTTGTTACGCTAATAAGACGTATCAATTTTCAGAAAAAAAAAAACTGAACAAGTTGTCGATAGTGGTGATTCGAGAGGGGAATAACGTTCTTCGTAAATTTTTAATTTGGATTTTAGAAAAAAGGATTTTATTTATTCATTTTATTTATTTATTTTCTTTATTCATTTCAGGCTATAATTGCAATAATATATTAATGATTTGTTGTTTCTATGATGTTTCTTTGTTTGTCCCTGATGCGTTCCTGAACCATTCATCCGATTGCGATGAAACTTTAGGGATTTGATGTGCGCATGCCCGCTATGGTTTCTATATGTAATGGTGAGCTTTGGAGTTATGAAATTATTTCCTACACCATTCATCCGATCGCGATGAAACTTTTGTGAGTTTTTGTGCGCACGCCCGCTAAGTTAATCTTTGGTGTCATGAAATTCGTCCAAAACAAATTAAATAGGTGGCACGCGAATCGTTTGAAGAATGTGGGTATTTCAGCGAGGGAGGGAAGGCGGGAGGGAGACAGCAATCCAAGAAGACGGAGGGGAACGAGGGAGGAATGGTTCGAGAGAAGGGTAGAAGGGGGGTAAGGTGAGGAAAAGTAGGAGGGGAGGGGAGGCGGAAGGGGGACGGAGACAAATGGGAAAGGACACGCAGGGAGAAGTAATTTATTTATTTAAGTGGCATTGGAACGCATGCCGGGAACTCACTAGTGCTAATATATTTAAGCCTCGATGACACATGCCGAGTTACAAGCTACTACTATCTACTAAGTTTTAAAAGCGGGTAAATCGGCGAGTGAGATTGTCATGATGACACACAAAACTGTCCACTCGCTCAGAAGCGTAGGAAATTGAGGTAGCTTTTAGCGCCAGTAACAAGAATAACGACGCCTGCGTGAACTAATTCTTCAGATTTTTGACAGTCGAAATCAGCTGTTTATCGGAAGCCATGTTGGAAACGTAAATAAACCAATCACGAGCAAGCGAAGCAAACGTGTAGGCGAGTAAAGTTTACGACCTTTCAACTTTTTTTCGTAGATTGTCAACAATCTGCTAGTTGCTGCTAGTTAGCAAGTGACACGATGACACTGGGCGAGTTTACTAACAGATAGTGAATTTTCCAGATAGTAGATTGTAAACTAGCCCTGTGTCATCGACGCTTTAGATAACACACCACTGAATGTTGCTGATATTTTTAATATCCCTCTACTGAAGTATAAAGCTGTACTAATTAAACACTTCAGTAGTACACATTTTAACGAGGTCACTACGTAGAAGGTTTTTTGTATTTGTTTCTTCTTCACTGCTTTCATTAATTATAAATGTATATTATTTTTCTTTTGTTGCGTTTACTTATGTAATCTTTAAATTTTTCATTTGTTTCTTCTCTCTGTACTGTGCTATGAATGTTTAAATAAAACATGTATGGAAATGGCACTTGAGACGTTAATTCCAAGTAAATTTTGAAACGTGTCATTTAAGCTTGAGTAAGTACGCACCTTTGTACAGGTACCTATTTATTTACTCGTATATGACTGATTTTTTTTTAACAGAGTTAGTGTGATATAAAGTGTGTTAGAAAGAGTTGCAGCATTATGTTGTGCAATGGGAATCGTGCGTCAAAACAACCTACCGACTTTGGCGGGCTTTCCTGAACACGTTGAACAAGTGATCTTTGTAATTTGAAGTGACGCCTTTTACCGCTTTGCCACAGAGCTTGCCAGTATTGACAATGCCAATAATTCTTCAGTTAATGACGGACAAATAGTAAAAAAATATGATGGACGTGCCAGCATCTCTGCTTACCGCAAAGCTTCTTGGCGTAAATTTCAAGAGGCGTGAGCGTCAACTCAACTATAAAAACAACCAGATAAAAGACACAAGAGTTTGTGAGTGATACATTTAAGAAATATAAAAAAAAACCGCTCATGTCACAAATATGATAAATGTAATGAGATTTAGGAATCTCACGGTCGTCTGACATTTTGACACGACTTTTCAAATGGTTTGTTAACAAATTATCTGAAAACTTTTATTAGCAAGGCGTGTGCGATGTTTTCATGTTTTCGAATTTATTCCAGAGTAGAATTGAAATTCCATCAGCTATGCTTAAATACCAGATCTGAAAGTCATGATCTGCAAACATTCTTCTTTAGTTTCTATTTCCTTTCCCTCATTTCCTTCCTCATTTTATCTCGTATACGAACTGATAAAAACCTTAATTAAAAATACTATTTTCTGTTATGTCTTTATCTATCTGTAACTCCGGTTCATTGAATTCTAGAACAAGTGTCGTCATTGTCAAAATTGGAAATGTTTGTTTGAAGAATTGAGACAAGCGATAAAATATCTATCTTATATAAAAAATCTCCTGTCACGGTGTTTGTGGTCGCACTGCTCCGAAACGGCTTGACCGATTTTTATTATTTTTTTTAATGTATATTTGGTAGGTATGAGAATAGGTTTTAAAGTATATTTCATACCGCTAGGTGATTAGGGTGTCCCTAAACAGAAAAAAAACAAATTTTTTGACAATTTTTTTTTTGTATTTTTTTATTATTTGGCATCAAAAAATACCTATAACCCCAACTTTTAAACCTCCCACCCCCACCCTCCCATTTTTAAATCGCGATTATAGTATTTATGTATGAACAAATTTAACCGTCTTTCGTATTTCAAAATTATTTATGTTGTTGAATGACAGATGGCGCTACGTCCACCTCATCGAACATTCATCCACACATGCGCAAGACATTCATGAGAAGCGTCGCGTCATTTTGATATTTCATTCGGCATCATGTTCTCGCTTGGGCAAACTATCGAGCTTATTTGTGTTGGCTAAAGACGGACCAACAAAAAAATATCGTACACTCAATTGCTCTTCGAAATTCATATTGATTTTCTTTATTTCATTTTCCTACTTTAATTGGTGTTTTTTGTTTTTATCGGCGGTCGTCGTCTACAGCGCTCCATTCCTATTTCTGTCATAGATCTCATCCCCACACACTTACAATACATTCGTTATTCTTTATTTAACAACCAAAATATTCACTAGAAATAATTTATATGGCAGAACAACGTTTGTCGGGTCAGCTAGTAATATATAATATACGATGATATAATATTTTGAACAATTATAAAACAGCAACCGACTATCCGTGGTTTTTCACGGATCTGCGCATTTACTAAAAACTCAATAGGGCCTCAATTTAAATATCTGAGAATGGTGTTTTACAGGATTTTTATCTATTTGTGTGAAGTGGCATATTTTTCATTTTTTGTATTAAATTACACCACTTGGATATTTTTAACACTTTAGTGATAAAATGCGTATGCTTATGTGATAACCTCGTACCTAAGATTTTGCTTTTATATTTATTTAGATAATGAGGAATCTAGTATCTACCGCTTATTACTTCAAAATTCTTCCATGCTTTCCGGCAAAGAGTCGTAATAACACTAGCGGCCATCACGTGTCATGTTGCTGCAAATTCATCTGAAAGTTATCTCTATCAAAAAACACAGCAGGTGAAAGTACACAATGAACCAAGTGAAATAGAAAATATAGTTTTTTTAATTCCACAAGGAACTGTATTAGGACCTTTACTATTCATATTGGAAGTAAATGAACTTTTTGATCTCCCAATCGATGGGAACATTATATCTTATGCGGATGATACAATGATAACTATTGAAAGAAATTCTTGGAAAGAGGTCGAAGTATCCGCTAATAATAATAATAATAATGTATAATAATGTCTTTATTTGGAAAACAAACAGCTTTACAAAGATACATAAAAAGAATGCTAAAATAAAACAGTAAGCCTAAAAACATGTTTTCGTTGATAATTTTTTTTTAAATGCAGTGCAATACAGTTCATTTTCTGGCAGTCGATCATGAAGGACTAACTAACTTTAGATCAGGTTTGTCCTTTCTCTGATCTAGTATTTTTTTAGTCCAGCTTCTGCCCTGTACATGAAACAACAGCTGATAGCCGTAAACCGGATTGATTGGAACAAAAAATATTCCTGATCAAAAAATGTTTGCAGCGTTTTCAGCCCGAACTGAACCATGACCTTCGAATTACAAGGTCAGTATAGTATCAAGTATCAGCCACTTGACCGTGGAGGTACAGTTAACTTTTTAAAGGTAAAAAAAGCATTACATAACAACATGCAAAATAGGGAGAAGTGGAATAACATAAAGATTAGCATCATTTTTTTTATTGCAACGTGGTATTGCTTTATACCTGGCTTTTTAAATGTGAATACCGCACAAGAGTCTCAACTGCTCCCAACCGCCTGCGGTCAGTGACACTAGGCTGAAGGTAAGTGGAGAGGGGAAGGAGATGGGGAAGCGGTAGGTGGAGAAGTGCCTGACTAGTCACCAAACATGGCTAAAGCCATTCCAAGCAGCGTTTCAATTCAGAATGTTAGTTTTACACCAGGGCGATATTGAGAGAATCTTCCACTAAACATACCTTAAATTATTAATTTTGTGAAAACATAAATCAATAAAATAAAATTTACTTTTCAACTGTTTTTATATACATATATAAAATATATTTTGTATTAATTATAATAATGTGTTAAAAACAAAAAACAATAATAATTAAGTAGAGGAAAACAAGGTAAACAATTGACAAGGAAAAGAATAAAAACATAAAAAATGTACAAAATAAATACAAGTGTGCAGTTGAGTGAAACCTTTAGAAAATTGAAGTAGACAAGAGGGGACGCTACGAAGCACCGCACAAATATGACATAGGCTCTGAAGGAAATTATTTTCGTCAGGACCTCCTGTGGGATGAATGTAAAAAAACAAAAAACCTTACCAATTTAGCTAAAAACTCCGATAACATCGACTGATTATCCGGTTCGGTCCTGTGACGTCACAAGCATGATGTATGTGTGCTAAATCGTTGAATGTTTATAGTCCATCCTCTTCGTCTCTGGTATATTCCCGTTGTCCGCGCATGCGCTGTTCATTAGCGCTATAATTAAGCGGCCGTGGCGCGAAATTTCGACAGTGTTATTTTAAACGCGCGAAAAGAGAAAATGAAAACGCGGGAATCGAATGACAGGTATAAACCGTTCTCGGTCTTGCGGCTTCAATGGCAGATATTTTAAGAAAGTAATCAACTAACTACCTAGGTCTAATTGTATTGCGTTAAGTTATATAATTTCTTACAGTTATGAATAGAATCAATGTTTATTCTGTTACAAAAATGCTGACTGGTCATCCATTACGAATTCTTTATAGAATGACAAATGGAGGTTTCAAGGATTATAATATTGTTGTCAGCACTAAAATATGTCAGAGTTGAGTGTTAATAACAGTGCGATTATTTATTAATTTACGTGATGATGTTTGTGATGAATAACACCATATCATTTACATTTCCTCTATTTACGTAGGTACTTCCACATAAATATTTCAAGCAGTTAAAACTATTTAAACACCTACTGCTTGCTCACTCACTTATATACAGGGTAAAACAGCAAGTACCCGAAGGATTTTAACCAGCAATTCCTAAGCATATTTGGAGTAAAAAAAGTAGATGTCATTTTGTTGTCTGATGAAATTTTTTTGTAGCCGGGTTCAAGGGGTGAGGTTTGTCCAGGTCTTGGCGATGAATGCGTCTAGCCACCAATTGCATGGCGGGCCAGATCGGGAGAGGCCGGTTAAGTCAGACCCAACGATCTTTCTAGCCAGACTCTCTTGATCCATCGCCATGCACCGCAGTGGAAGGGGGGATAAATAGGTTTGATATAGATCATCGAGTAGACACAATGACACCCAGATTCCTACTAACAGCTCTTAGAACTTCCTCCCCTCTCTCCTTCCTTCCTTCACAATCTAAACCCTCCAAACAGCATCCCCAAAGATGTCATAAGCCCTTTTTGTCGTCGAATTCCAATGCACCTTTTCCTATACATTTGGTCATAGGTATTGTTAGTATTTGTGTTTTCTTCTTCGGAGTCGCTAGATGTCGTTTTCTTTTATGTTTTCTTTTGCCTTTGGATTTTTTTTTTATTTCGTAGGATTTTTGGTCTCTGGGGTTCGTCAGGGGCTTTATACCGCTAGACCAGGGGTCGGCAAACTTTCAAACGAGAAGAACCATATTGTCAAAGAAACGGGATAACAAATATATCAGAGAGTCATATTATAAAACGAGGCAACGGCGGAGAAGAGGGGGGGGGGGTTGTAATCATACTGTGGTAAATGTGGTGGAACGATAATTACAATTTGCTTTGATATATCGTACATCTGCCCATTTACTGAGTGGTTGGCTAAAGGACACGGAAGCTAAGTGTAGTTTATGGTCAGACCGAAAGCCATTCACATTTTTTGTTGGTACTTGCCAATTGATTTGAGATTTATTGTATTTCTTATGTTCTCTATTTTATGCAGGTGCTTGCAGGTTTTTTACAGATGCAATTCCGCGTCATGGAGTCTCATGAATGAGTTTTTCTTTTGCCCTGTTTAATTTATCTTTGTCTTACTAACCTATTTTTTTGCATTTTGTTTTTCCTGTTAAGCACTTGCATACTGCTTACTAACAACGTATGCATGGACACTGGAGGTCTAGATTCGTTCAAAATAAATAAATGTAGCTTCGTTTAATCAAAAAAATTAGAATCTTGCGAGAGCCTTGAAGGAGTAACCATCAGTTACTTATACCAGGGCGGGTAAGAGGTGGATTACCTCCACTGCCCATTTAATTCTATAAACAGACTCGCACTACACATAACACTGATGCTGATTGAGTCAAAGTTCGTTCAGCGGCTCCATCTCATAAGGTTGGTTAGGAAGAGGTGAAACTGCAATTGCTGTCTGAAGAGCCGCAGACGTCTATGCAGAGAGTCGTAAGAATAAATCCCGACTCCTGAGCTAGACCAAAGGAGACTTGCGTGGTACCGTGGATTTATCGTATTACATTGGAAGCGAGTACCCGTGAAATAAATAATATTAATTGCTATCTCATTCTCTCGTAGACTAAATCCTACAGATGTATGTGTTTGTCTCGTTTGCTCGCTTCAGTTTCATCGAGTTTCAAATCGCAACTAAAGAAGTTTGTGAAAAAAAAAATATAAACAATATTTAATTTCTAACAACATGTATAAGATTATTTTAATATGATAATTCGCCTTTTTCCATTTGAATGACATATCTCGGTAATGATTTTCGCCGTCAGAAATGAACCGCGCCATAACGACCAGATTCGTCCGTGACAAGTTTTTCACGTAACAATATTGCGGAGCGGATTGGTTGATACAATTCATTTCTATCAAAAGCTTTGACACCATTTTTTACAAGTTCCTCGACAAATAAACCAACTGGACAATGACCAATAACCATGAATCAAACAAAACTGAACCGTAAAAAAGTGTCACGCTAGTTTCCACAGCTAAATGTAGTAGGCATAGTGTGAATGTAGCTTCAAGGTGTAACGATTTAATACACAGAGGGTGTAGCAAAATTATATCCTACCCATTCACTTTATCAAAAAATAAATAATAAAATCAATAATTGAAGACTCGAACCCAGACCTCTCGTCTAACCGGGACGTGCGTGTTAACCAATTTCGCTATTGCCACCTTCTGTCAAACCGTCATACCTGGTTAGACGAGAGGTCTGGGTTCGAGTGCCAGTTGCGACCTGCGTCTTTTTCTGTGTCTTGTTCTCTTTCATATTTTCGTTTAGATTATTTTTGTTACCTTCTTCTTCTTCAATGATATATTACATTGATGGGAATAACCTTATAGTTAAAGTTATAAAAATAGAGTTTTTCTTATAAAAAATTGAATAAAAGTCAATATTTTTTTTTACATTTGCTCCACACAGGAGTGCGCTTGGGAAAACACTTTCCCTCGGGGCTCATTTCATCTTTGGGGATGCTGGAGGAGATGGGGATGATGATGGGGAATTGGGATGGGTGTGGAGTCTTTTTTTAACATTAACTCCTCACAGAAGGCCCTGAGGAAAATATTTCTCCTCAGGGCTTTTTGTTATCTTTGGGGATGCTGTGTGAAGGGTCTTTTTAGGGAAAGGGAAAATGTATGGAAAGGAAAATGTATGAGAGGTCGCTAGCAATCTGGGGATCAGTGTGTCCGGACGTATGGATCCATTCCTCCCACTGCGGTGCAAGGCGACGCGGGTTGAGGTCGAGAGAGTCCGGCTGGAGAGTTTCAAAGATCCCTGAGGCATATGGTGTAAACCCATATATGATCGTGTGAGAAATGTGGAGATCCGCAAAGAATGCAGACCTGATGTAAGCGTAACGATTGTAATGAGTTAGATTAAGAAAGGGACGCTCAGATGGTTTGGACATGTAGAGCGAATGAAAGAAGGAAGAAGTGTAAGGAGAATATGTGACGCAAATATGAATGTTAGAAGTCGGGGATGCCCGAGGAAGACATGGTACGATCAAGTGAATCAGGTGCTTGAGTCGGGCCATGTCAAGAGTCAGAATCATAGAATCATATGAGTCCGTCGTTTCTGCATACCCCTGCGGGGAAACGGCGTGATCATTGGTTAGTTAGTCGGTTATATTCCCATTTTCTGGCAAAAGCAGACTTTTCAAGTGGAAGAGCATCTGGTGTAAATTCTGACATGTAAAAATAAATAAATTGTGAAGCGTTATATAAATGTGTACTTGCTTATATAAATGATTTTTTTTTTATGTCATGTATATTATCGAGGCTTCTGACTCACACAATGTTGTCATTTTTGCCTCATCTGTTTTTAAATTATAATATTATCATTATAATCTCTAATGATCTTTAAAAGTTACTTAGAGTCCTTTTATATTCATTTCGTATAAAAAATCACTTTCAAATATTCTCCAGTTTACATGATCTAATAATTTTCATTATTCTCGATAAGGCATGAAACTCAGTTGAGGCTATTAAATTCTGAACTTCCGATGACTTCGAGGTCATTAGTATTGTAGCTCTCTGTCGTTCATATTTAATGCACTTCGATAATGTGTGCTCGACATCTTCAATTTGTTCACATATCGAGCATATTGGAGAATCAGAGAGGCCTATCAAATACAATATTCTTCCCATTAGTGCATGTCCGGATCTTAATCTAAAAATGATTCCCATTTCCGATCTTTTCAGATTAACCTCAGTGAACCATGGTCTTTTAAACGGTTATGGTACAGAAATGAATTCTTCTACTTCAATTTTATTAATCGAGTTCAGTTTTGAGAGCGATTTGTCCCACTGTGCGACAATCCCAAGTGATTGTTTCCACCGCCCAGAGGATGTGTGTCATTAGCGGGTCCTCCAGATATGGCCACTAACTGATACGACTGATACGTTCAACTACAGATACGGCCGGTATCAGATACAGGCGCGTGATGGACAGGAAGGTGACACTTACGGTAGAATTACTGTAGAATTGCTGTAGAATTGCCGCAGAACTGCGAATTACTGAAGAACTGCGCCGCCCGCCCACAATAATTTACGCCATTCGCAAGTTTTGCGTAATGTTCTGTTGTGTTTAAGACGTTTTCTTGTATAACTGTCTTGGATGCAGCGCATTACATGAAACTAAACGAAGATACTTTGGCTTTACATATTTATGGTCTCGTACGATATATTTTATATTAGTTTAAATATTAATTTTACACTAGGTTAAAACCAAGGAGGTTAAAAATACTAGAGCACTCTTATATCGAAATATTTTTCTCATGGAATACTTTAAATTTATTTTTACTATGTATGAATAAAAACGGATTCGTATTTTATTTTTTGGCAGTTAAGGTCTCAAAATCATATGATTTAGAAATATTTAAGATGCTTTACACTTTGAGTAGAACACATATTTTCCTTTCAAATAATCGAGCACGTTTAATTAATTTTAAACGACGTGGTGCATTACCTTAAAACATCGATATATTATGATTGTTCAAAGCATGATAATAAAACAATATATAATTTATAATACATATTATAATTTAATTATAAGAAATTAATATGAATTAGTTATGAATTTTATAATAATTTTTTTTAAATAATTATAAAGTAAATAAGATAGTGTGTTTTTTATAATTAGTCTGTATTTGATATCAGTATATTTTTTATTTCTGATCTCCCTATATTTAGTATCCAGCTTTTTATTTGAGATTTAAATGTTATAATGTTGAGGTTTTTGAGAGAGAGAGTGGTATTTTATTGTAGACTTTAATGCCATAATATGAAAGAGCCGTTGAGAGCTGAATAAAGTTGTGTCGACTTCAAAAAATTACACGTGGGCAGTTCACACGCGGTAAAAGTGAAATCTTTAGAAAACTAAAGTAGACAAGAGTAGGCTTGTTTAAAAAGTATCGATATTTTTAATTCAATACATCGATATTTTTAGCCGATATATTTTGATCCGATATATCGATGCAAAATATCCAATATAGAAAATTGTATCAAAAACGATATTTTTATTTATTTATGTAACTAAAGTCACTAGAATCCAAAACCGTATAGGAATGAACTGAAAAATGTTACTGTATTGGGTCATGACATCTGGCGGTTGAAATTTTAACTATTAATAGCTTACAAACCTATTGTCTTTGCATTAGTATTTGTGATCACTAATACTATCTCACATGTGTAGGTACATACATAGGAATTTATGCTATTTTTCGCCATTTTTTCTAAGCCACTGCAATGTGTTGGTTCCCAATTGTCTATGATTATTGACTATACCTTGTTCCAAACACGAAGTCCTTTTTGACAGATTAATACGCCAATAGAATGTTACTGAGACGCATACAAAGTTTGTATGCGTCTCAGTTTACATATAAGTTAGAAGACAGCTTTTTAGTTTTTGATATTTTTGTAATTATTACCTAATGAAAATGAATACTGATAAAAATACCTTCATTTTTATTGAGATTTTTGTACATTAAAATAATGCACATTGTGTATAAAAATTACTATTCATAATATTGAGCTGAATACACTATTATTTTAAAAACACAAAATCTTTTGAAAATTTGACCGATATTTTTTTTTTTTTTTACAGTGTATACCGCACAAGAATCTCAACTGCTCCCGTCTGGAGCCAGTGAGACTATGGCATCCCCATTTGGGGTATGTTGTGAGGCTGAAGGTAGTGGGGAGGGGAAGGAGGTGGGGAAGAGGAAGGTTGGGAAGTACCTGGCTATTCAGACATCGATACATCGATATTTTTTCCTCGATATATCGATATCGATATCAATATCGATATTTTATTAAAAAATATCGATACATCGATATATAGATTTTTTTCTTCACTTTCGACATCCCTAGACAATAGTGGGAAGCCTGCGAAGCACTACACAAAGAGGAGGCCGATTATTCTATCTCATTCTTTCGCAGACGAATTTCTATATATGTATGTGTTTGTCTCTTTTTAGTTTCGCCTTTTCGTTTCATAGAGTTTTAAATCACAACGGTGCTACTGAAGTTTTCACTTCAATTTTTTTTCTAAAGACCATTAAACACCATGATCTTATTCTCTGTGTCGGTTTTATTTCCTTCCCTGCAGAAAACGATCTAAATGTGACTTGTGACTTCATACACAATCACAATCAATGTAACGCATCACAGGCTGATTACTTTAAAATTGCCCGCTCTTTCAAGCGTCAACTCTGAGGGAAACAATTATATCTATTCTCATTGCACAAGTTCAATTATCTTCCGTAGTTCTTCAGTACTTACCTTCTTACTTGGGGTATATCACGTTGTGGTAATCAATAAGTCTCGGATGATTTAAATTGAAACATTACATGCAGGGGCGGCCTAAACTAAATTATTATGTGCCACTCCCCTCTTAACAAAAAAATGTGCTTTTTCAATGCAGTTATGCAACTTTAATTGAAGTTTTTTTGTTGTTTAAGGCAATTCACCTTAAAAAGAGTGCTATGTGAACTTTAATTGAAGTACCTAGTAGGACGGATAAGAAATAATAACAGATTTTTTTTTTTGATTACATTTATTTAATTAATCTCATCCCTCTGCAGCTTCATATTCAAATAATCGCTTCTTTCTTCGGGATCGGACTGACTTAAACGTAGAATCTATCCCAGCCTGGGAAGCTATTTCCTTAGCTGTTATTTGAGCAGACGAATAAGTCCGGGACTGCTTCACAAATTTCGAGCAGTTTTTCAGCAATTGCGATGCGTTTGCTAAGTCCATAATTTCAGACTGATTAGCTTTACTTACAATGTTTACTTGAAAAAGTATATCGTACCAAGCTACCATTATAAGTACGAATTCAAATTGCTCCATGACCTGAATCAGTGACAAAGTCTCTGTTGCAGCAATTGAGTAATTGGTTTCTTGGTGAAGATTCGAAAGGGCATCATGAACTGAAGAGTAGTAATAGCGAACAGAAGCAAGTCTAGAAACTCTAATCTCCCAGCGAGTTTCCGTGATAGTCCTTATATATGTTTGTATATGGCTTTCTACCTCTTTGTTGATTCAGAGAATAATACAAATAGTCTTTCGAGAAATCCGAATAAAGAAACCGATTTAACGGATGATTTAGCTGCATCTGCTATCACCAAATTCAAGTTGTGACAAAGAATGCTTGTGGATATTGGTTTAGAATTCTGGTTTGGACACCTTTCTTTACTCGTACCATGTTGGCACCATTATCGTACCCTTGACCTCGACAATCGTTCATATCAAAGTCAACACTGCTTGCTCCCCGCACCGACCACACGATTTAAGCGCAAGATCGATAGATAGTCGATCAGTGATCGGGTAACAATTATTACAAGCAATAATTGTCAGCCTGAAACACTCATTTACATTGAAAAATCTTCCGAGAAAAGATACTTGCCGCCAACGGGACTTGAACCCGTGTCCTTCCGTTTGCCGGTCGAATGCTCTGACCACTGAGCTATGGGGGCTTATCAAATACCCGCCAAATAATTCAATATATACTAGTGTTTCATTCAACAATTACTGCTTGTTACATTTAGGGTTCAAGTCCCGTTGGCGGCAAGTATCTTTTCTCGGAAGATTTTTCAATGTAAATGAGTGTTTCAGGCTGACAATTATTGCTTGTAATAATTGTTACCCTTTGTGCTATGCATAAAAATCTTGTCTAAACGTTAGTTTATAAATTAAAAAATAATAATTAGTGATCGGGTGTTTTCGGCGCCCCCCTTATGATGGCTCCCTGTGCGGTCGCACCGCTCGCACCGCCCTAGGGCCGCCCCTGTTACATGGTGGTTATTGATTACCTAATCAATTATTGCTTTGGTAATGTGTAGTTATGATTTCGGATACAATGACAAACGGTTTTCATTGATTTAGCTTGAAATATTATCACTTTTTTATTTTCTCTAGACATTTTAGATGTTGGTTAAGAGTTCTGCAAAACTACGATTTTCATTCAATAGGATGTGTTTTAATTTTGAGATTTTCATTTGAGTAAAAGATGTTTAAATTGTCGACCAAATGAAATAGAAAGATACATATTTTTTATTTTTCTTTCTTTTCTTTGAAAACCTCCTGATACCCTAATTAAAGTGGAAAATGTTATTTATATTCTAATGGAGGACTTACAGGAGGACTTGCAGATTTGGAGTTCAACTCTGGTCTGGAGCGCCAAAATACCTGAAAAAAACCCTTGATTCTGTGTAGAAATGAGCGGTATGTTTGATAGATTCTCCTATCTTAACAAACGGATTGCAATCTTTAGAGCACATGCGTCGAGTGGGAACGCTGTCCTTGTTCTGCAGGTATTTCAATGGAATATGCTCTGAGGAAATATCCTAATCGATTCTTTTGGTACCGGTGCATAGTAGAAAGCCACGCCAAACGTGCGCCCATGTTTTGTATACAGTTGACACTTGTCACGTTAGAACGGATCGTTTCTACGACTCGTTTTTGAGTTCAACAGCTCGGCTATGGGAAGTTTTGCCGGCCTCTGTGTTTCATCCCTCCCATAAAACTCAAGTTCACTCCTTCTTTTCCATAAAAAAACCCTCCACATGGCATCCCCAAACATGACATAGTCCCCGAGGGAAATTATTTTCCCCAGGGCATCCTGCGTGAAATTGATGTAAAAAATATTCAATTCGAGACGCCTGCCTGTAGGGGAATCTGATGCATTTATTCTCTGGGTAGCCGAGAGTTTGTTTTGAATATATTTTTTTAAAGTTTAACAGAGAAATAAAGGAATCGGATGCCACTAGAATCCTTTGCGCCGTTTACTGAGAGTATGGCATCGAACTACATGAGAGTATTAAAGTACTTGGGAGAATTTTTCACGTGAACCCCGTTCTGCTGATATTATCGTTTCCCTTTCTGGTCTCCTTCCAATAATAATCTTTGAAAAATCTCCTTTAATAATGATGTTGCTTTATAAAATTGATTTGACGACTTATTCACCGCGAATTCTGCTTTCAATCATATGCGAAAACAGTATTGCTTTGTGCTTCTCCGTTTTGTTCGGTTTACTGACTAAAGTAATAATTACAAAGTGTAAAATGAACGGATTTTCATGCGGTTTTCACCAATAGATAGAGTAATTTAAGAGGAAGGATTATATGTATATAAATGCTTATTATAGTAGAGAAAAGCCGAGAAATTCAAATATTCAATTCAGGCAGCGGGCAGCGGGCAGCAGGCAAGCGGGTGGTGTGGATTTTATAAAGGTTGGGTAATGGCGTTGTGTTTCGTTAGCCACAGCAACGTGTCGCCGGGTCTGCTAGTCTAATATAAAATGCAAGAGAATATCTTTAGTACTAGCTGACCCGACGAACTTCGTACCGCCCCGGAATCAATAACTGGTGTGTTAACTTATTAGCTATCAGCGCATTGACATTTGACGTTTTAGAATTTTTGGAATTCACGCAAACTTCAATATTATACCTAACACAATATAGCCTAAGAGCCGGCGACATTAAACCTGTAATGATAGGTCTCCCAAAAATCATACACAAAAATCGTTAGGTCATTCATAGGGGTACACAAAATGGCGATGCTGCCATTTCTGAAACCGGTCAGCACTAAAAAAAAATTATTTTTCAAGACTTCTGTAATCATAAGTCTCCCAAATTCTGATTGTTCCTCGAGACAGGGGAGGGGTAGGACTATACGAAAAAGCAGTGCTGCCCGTCCCCCTGATGGGCCGTCTCAGTTGCTGCCGAGAAATAAGAGACGCCTCGTACGAGGTATCTGTAATCATCGGTCTCATCAAAAAACCAAAGCTTATCTGAAAGATCATCAAATTTTGTGAAAGAAAAACCACTGCTACCGTTTCCAAAAAGTAGACAAGATGGCTAGTTAGCTAATAGTTATTCTATTATCCGGGGCGGAGACAAATCCAACAAATCAAAGATCATCAAAATCTGTCCAGCCGTTCTCGAGTTATAAATAGTGTAACTAACCCGACTTTGTTTTATATATATATATATATATATTTTAAAAGAAAGACAAACATTCCCGGGTTACGAATAACCCAACAATGTTTGAAAATCTCCTACTACCACCACAGAAAGCCGAAAATGTTGTTTGTGTGGTGATGGAGGACTTAGCCAGCCGAGGAATCGAACACGCGACGCCCGGATGGGACCCAAGCCCACTCAACCACTGACCGGTCGAATATATTAAAATTTATTACATTGAGAACTCAATTATTAAAATTTTATGATTTTTCCTTTTGATTTAAATGAAATTCGTCACTTTAATTAAATGAAAATAAATATTTTGGTGAAAGCAGTCACAGTATTGATGAAATAAAACAATTATTCATAATTGTTGATAACCACGAAATTCATTTAATTTATTACGACCGACCGGTTTCGCTTAACCCAAGCATCATCAGGGCACAAACTATTATTATAACGAAGCCGTTAAAACCAAAGGCCAAATACTTAATAATCAATTAAATGTGGCCAGCAGCCCTATATCAGATATATTTCCCATAAAATCGTAAAAATCCCATGATTCTTTATTCACCCATTCAGGTTGTATCGTATATAATATGGTAACTGTGAAAAATTTTAATTTCATCCTATCTCACTTTATTTCTTTATTCCATGTTATGTTTTATATTTTTCTAGATGTACCTATATTGTATAAGCTAACACATTGCATTTTTTCATTGGTTTAATTTTGTCCCCTTATGACGCATGCGTTTAACTAAACCGGTCGGTCGTTATAAATTAAATAAATTTCGTGGTTATAAATATATTTGTATAAACCACCATAAAAACGAAATAATCGACATGTTTCAAAAGCAATGGTTTTTTCTTTTCGATAAACGTACGAAAATAATTATTTATTTATTTATATATGTATTGTTGTTATACGCCCGTAGGGGCTTTTAGATATATTATAAAATAATATTTAAGATATTGAGGATTACACATACATAGAATTTATACCAAAAGTTATAAAAGTGAAAAAACCTTTAAGAATATAGAAGTAGTTTTTAAAGAAAAAAAAAACCACTTGTATAATCTTGTGGAAAACCGTGAAATATTTTAAACAATGTAATATTTAACAATAACATAGAACAAAATATAATAATATAAACATTACAATAACAAATCAAATCGTTAAATATATTATACCCATGTTACAATAATTTGTAGGATTCCACAAAGTGTTGGTTTAAATTGCATTTTAGAATGTAAAGGGAATCAGCGAATACATCGACAATACCACCAAACTTGTTGCCTAAATAATGCATCAATGAAAATGAAAAAGAACAAATATAAGAATTTATATAAGAAGAAAACAAGTATAGACAAATAAGTATCTATAGACAAAAACACATTACAGGTTTATACACATTACAATTAGTTATTGTTATTAGGTATCATTAAAAAGTTTTAATATTGTATTAAATATTATTAATGAACAAGTAATTTTTTAAAATAGCCATCTCTTGAATTTATTTTCACATTAATACCTTATAATAATAATTAAGATGATAATAATTTATTTTTGTTATTTAAACATCTTGGTCACTCTTTGATTATGTTGTGTTAATTTATAAAAAAATAATAACACTTCGTTAATAGTAAATGCAATAATTACCTATTGTTTAATTAATATAATTATTTTGCTAATTAATCACCACTCATTGTAATGCGTTTTGTCTATAGGTAATAATTCATCTATACTTATTTGTCTATTCTTATAGATATTTGTTAATTTTCATTATAAGTTTATCCTTACGAAGAAAAAAAAGTTTTCAACTAGCAATAATCGCACCTCGGATAAACCTCATTGGTTACGATATCGCCACTGCGCAAAGTACTTTTTGAAAGATGTGGATTTTTTTGATTAAATAGTGGTACACACAAAGATATTTATTTTTATTTTTATCATTTTAAGTTGTCAGAGAGTTACTTTGTATAAGAAATCGCGAACTTCTATAATTTTATTGATTTAAAACAGCAATTAACAAGTATTTAAGTCTGATGAAACATAAAGCCGTTTTATATTTCTAGATGGGTTTGATTTTGCAATCCTTAGTGCATTTTATAAGAGCATTACCAGAAAAGAGATTTGATTATGCAATCCGGATTTAACGTGAACTGGATTTGTCTGAATATTACGAGAATAATTGCTTGATCTTAAAATATTTACCTGATATATTGGAAATCGACAGTCATAATCTAATGAAGATCTTAGAAAGTTCAATACTATGCTTGAAAATGAAACCAATCATAAAAAAAAGATATTATGTAGATTAGATTAAGGTATTAGATTGAGTTTTTTTACAAATTTATTATAAAGTCAGGTTAAAAGGTGTTGGTTGTATTTGCAGCTTTGATTTCACTTATACCAGTCATACTTGACTATCTTCACTTTCTCGTGTTGAAATTTAGTCGTTAGACAGTGGAGTGACCGTGGTGACAAAAGTTCATACGTAGGTAATATATCCTCCAACCAATAAATGTAAAAGTCATCTTAAAATATCATGAATTAATTGCCACACTTCAAAACGTCAGACAGCCAAAAACAAAATACACGCAATAGCTTTCATCAACTCTTTCTGATTTCCTATGATTCAAAAGCAATATTTTACTAGTTGCCACTCTAAGTTTTGGACTAAGATTACATCAAGTCAATGTTGCAGGTAAAAAGTTTAGGTGTTGATGCTTGCCAACATGCATTAATCTTCAATATACTCGTATATCTGAATTGAGTTACTTACGTCATTCGTATGGCGCACAAACGAATATTCACAGATAAATTCTCTTATGTGGGGCATAAAGATAACATCTCAAAAAGAGTAACTTCTATAATTCAACTAGACTTAAACTGATAATATCATAAATTTTTTTAGCATTCCAAATATGACAAGTATATTGCGACACAAACAAGCTGGAATAAACATTAATATTGGTAAATTGAGCAATTTTCAAAGTTTTCACTGAAATCGAAGACTCGTTTTCTTCACTAGGTATATACCTAGCAAGACAAATTTAACTTTTTCTGTATTCAAAGGTTTATACTCTTTTCTAATGTTACTTTCAATACTTTCTTAGATTTCGGTACCTACTGGTACAATTATTGGAGCATTCATGAATGTTCATCGATGAATTTTTAGATCTCGATACTTGTGCATATATATATATATTTTTTTATATGAATTCCTTACAAAAGTCTAAGCTGCTCCCGTCTGGGGCCAGTAGGACTATGGCTTCCCCAATTGGGGTATGTTGTGGGGCTGAAGGTAGTGGGGAGGGGAAGGAAATGGGGAGAGGAAGGTGGGGAAGTACCTGGCTGTTCAGATCTGGTCAATGGCTGACGCCATTTCAAGCAACGTTTCAATTCTGAATGGTGGTCTTACACCAGGGCGATACTAAGTATCTTCCACTCTGGAACGTGCCGAAAATATACTATAAATTATTTAAAATGAATTAATTTTGAAATAAGACAAATTATTAAAATAAACTTTATTAGTCCACGCCGGAATTCGATCCCGCTACCTTCGGATTGCGAGTCAAGAGCCTTACCCCTGGACCATGCCGACCTTCAATATATTGTAGACATTCAATAATTAGAATGTCCCTCGGAGACCCAACACTCGAATGGCTGCCCGATGCCCAGTCTATCGCCACGCCAATGTCACCCGGCAGTAAATCTTCCATGCATGCAATTATTCCACAACACGTCCTCATCTATAAATTCAACTAAACACTGTATTAAATAGGCAAACTGTAACCGGGATTAAATGGATCCAATAACAATGGTGCCGACATTTTATTGTGACAGGCTGGTTGATAAATAAATGCATGTTCGCAATTTACAGAATTCATCAAGTCATCCTTGGTACGATTCCATGCATAGGTACTATGTTGTATTTGTGAACATAATGCAAAAAATAATATGCATCTACATCTACCAGCATAATTTTGAATACTTTGTGCAGCTTGGTAAATACCGGGAATTATTTTTGTAATACAGTAGGGCATACTAAAGGTATTCGGCTTATAAACGTTTTTCATAAACATGCACATCTACAAACATTACTTTCATTTAAAAGTAAATTTCTTCAATCACAATTCTCTCTTTCTGATCTTCATAAAAAATGAAAGTTTTTTCTTCATACCGACCATTGGTTCCTGTAACAGAGATTTATTGTATGCACTCTCACCCTTCCCCGAACCTTACTCAACCTAACCTAACTTATCCACCTGCACCGCTAGATATTAAAGTTTATTACTTTTACCTGGTGAAAATCTACTTAAACCTATTGTAACTTGTAATAAAAACTGAAAGATCAGACAGTGACCGGCGGGAGCCTGTTTTAATAATGTAGTGCGTGTGTAATCGTGAGTGAATTTAAAATTTTTTGTTTGTAGACACATTTTATCCACTGGAACGCTTTTTGCTGAATTTCAGCACCAACTATAAAACCTAAGTTTGCTTAACTGCTGAATTTCAGAAAATTTTCCCTAGATGCATTCAAATTTTTTTTTTGTAATATTTTCAAATACGCCCGCGGTTTTATTTTGACTTTTTTTAGTTGGGGGAAAGATACTACTTATATTCGTAACAACAGATGGCAGTGTACTCTAGTTAGATTCGACACATTGGTAAACAAAGTTTCATGTTCAGAAGATTTCTGTAAAGTGTTAAACTGTCAGAATTAGACGTGGGCAAAATTGAATGACCGAATTAAATGAATAAATTCAATCTTGTGAAACACTCAATCTAATTCTCAATTTCAAAAGGAATTGATTCTTCATTCCTTATCTTTGGCCTTGCATCCTACGATTTTTAATGACACCATACATTTTTAATTTCCATTTATTTTACTGTTAAATTATTTCAATGAATAATGTGTTCGGTAAACGATTTAAATATTATATTGTTTCATAGGTATTTAAATATCATTAAACGGGCCGCGCGCCGCGAAGTGGTCGACGGACGGTATTGTGAACGACTCGCTTATTACGATTGTATTCCGCTACTGCCGCGCCGCCATTCTAAAAACACCCGAACATCATCAAAGTCCATGTCCCAAAATGGCCAAAACGCGGCCGCGATTCATCCGGGTTGCCCGAGCATCTCTTTCACGCAAGGAATTAATCATTTATCCTAATCAATAGTCCTGAGATTGTCCTAAGGTCCCCGCCGTCCCAGGTCCGTGTTCAATGTCCGCGTCCCAGTTATCTAGTCTGTCGAAATCGAGATTGTCCGATTCCGACAGACAGAGGAATTAAAAAAAAAGTCTTTTTCACTTGTGACGTCATGGTCTTTTGTAAATCTCAGACCTAGAATTGACGTCAGGCGTCATCGTCACGTCAATGTCCCGATATGTCCCAAACGCATCCCAGTCCTAGGTCCGCAGCTCGCGAGTAAATAAAGTCACTGCTAGGTAAGACACAAAACATTAGTCAAAAGTTACTAATTCATTCCTCAATGCCAGCCCTTAATCCGTCCGCGCGGTTCATTTATTCCCCCGCGCTCCAAGCCGTCAATTTCATTACATAGTTAGTCGAAAACTTTCGACTCTGAATCTGAACATAAGCTAGAAAAGTGAGAAGCTAAAATGATGCTTATCTGTTTTTTGGTACGTACGAAAGATATTGTACCTACCTACTTTTAGACGTAGATCTTGGAACAAAATTATAAGTTTAATAAATAAAATAAAATCAATAAAATTTTAAGGGTGAAACGAAAACTTGTATAATTTTAAGATATAATTGCTAGCAATAAATACATTTTACATACGAAAAATTACGACACTAAAAAAAGACAAACAATATAGGATTTAGCCTGCGAGATAATGAGATAGAATGATCGGTCTCCTCTTTGTGTGGTGTTTCGTAGCCTATTGGTCTTCTCTTTGTGCGGTTATTCGTAGCCTCCCCACTCATTGTGATTTTGAAAACTGATGAAACGAAAAAGCGACACTAAAAAGAGTCAAACACATTAATCTATAGGTTTTAGCATGCGAGATAATGAGATAGAATAATCGGTCTCCTCTTTGTGCGATGCTTGGTAGCCTATCAGTCTCCTCTTTTGCGGTACTCCGGGTACTCCGTGGCCTCCCGGTCTCGTGTGCGGTGTTAGCCTCCCCATTCATTTAATTTAATTTTTTTTTTTGGGATTTAATTGAATTAAAGGAATGAATTAAAGGAATCAATTCAAAAGGCCATGGGAATCAGACTGAATCGATTCACTCCTGGGAATCCTTCTGCCCACGTCTAGTCAGAATGTGTTCGTATAAAATGCGGCATTTTATCGTGTTTTAGTGGATTTTTCTAACATATTTGAATACCAGTGTTATAATGATTGAATTAGCAATGCATTCAACTGTTTCAAACTTAAAAATTCAGTGGTTATTTATTTGGAAAACAAAGTTTTGTGCTTATGTTCTCGCCATTTTTTTTGCCGAAAGGACTCTGTTTGACAATGCGATATTTTATTGACTAAATTTGGGTCAAAAATTATTCAGAAGGAACATTAAACAGTTAATAACATATAAAAATTCAGTTTTCTTATAAACATATGTAGATTGTGATTATAAAATAGACCATTTAAAAGGAACCTAGTAGTGGATAAACCTATATGTGGAGGGAAAATTGAACTTCCTAGGAGAGTTTATAGGGAGGTAATCCTGAGAATAGTTCCGTTTTAAATGTTTACGATTTTATAATATTTTTTTTATAAATCCTAGGAATATGTGATAATCAACCAGTGGGCGGAAAATATTCAAAACGGTCACCAAAATATCACGAGCAATATGAGGAAAAAAATAAAAAACGCGCCGTCGCTCCAGTGGTTAAGGAAAACTGTCATAAGTGAATTGCAGTATATACGTAATAATATAAACGTGTCACCGTGCCACATTCCTTTGTAATACGAAACGTAAAACGTAATCTTAAACTCTTGTCGGACGCTTTTGAAATACTAATCGAACATGTCCGTTTCTGTTTAGGAATTGGTCAATTTTAAATCTAATGCTCTATTGGACAGTATGCAAAATACCTTTTCAAAGAAATATTGTTTAAATAACATGATTTAATTTTAATTTTACATAGAAGTGTAAGTATAATGTCCTCCTCGCTAGGAGTTCACCTGTGTAGTGGAGGATATTTTACAAGGGTAAGTTAAATTTTAACGAGGACGATTTAACGGCTAAAGTATAAGTTATACAATTCAAAAAAAATATTACAGGAATTTTAGCGAGTTCGAACACAAAGAAAAATTAAAAAAAATACATATTTTAGCTGTAATTTCCATATTACTTCAATGGGAGTAATGATACATTGTTTATTTATTTATTAATTTTCGGGATATCGACAGTTTACATTTTTCACTTTCTACATGTGGATTATAGCCAAAATAAAACCAAGTATTGATTTCCTCCTTATAGATAGCATAATAAAGGATAAGAAATAATTAAATTTATAATAAAGGAATATGAAGCAAAACATTATATAAAACAAAAAATTGTATAAAAAGAAAACCAAGAAGTATAAATACATTAGTAACCATAAGAAGACAGGTTGTACACACAAATCAAATCAAAACAGAATTATAAGTACAAAAGATAGAAACATAAACATTGACCGGTCAGTGGTTGAGTGGGCATAGCGCTTGGATCCCATCCGGACGTCGCGTGTTCAATTCCTCGGCTGGCTAAGTCCTCCATCACAACACAAGCAACATTTTCGGCTTTCTGTGGTACAACCTGTCTAGGAGATTTTCAAATATTGTAGGGTTATTCGTAACCCGGGAATGTTTGTCTTTCTTTATAAAAAAATAAATAAATAAGAAACATAACATATTCAAGAAATATCAGAGAAATACTCTTTTATGGACCTCTTATATTTGGTAAGTTATTATCTATCATTACTCCATTTAAACTATGTATTTACCTATTCAAAATATAATTGGACATGGGGCGTCGGTATATCATCTGATACGAATATCATACAGGTTTTTAATTGTGATTTATTTATCATGAAAACGTTATTATATTTTTATAAAACGCCCCTGTTTAGTTCGACGATCTTCACGACCGTCACAGGACGGGTTTTAAATCCTCGATAATTAATAATAATGCTGGGTTTTCCAACTAATAGAAATAATAAAACGTTTCTTTGAGGTACATAATGAAATTTCTAACATGGCCCGTGTTTACCTCGATAATATTTTTTTGGAACAAACATCACAAGGCTAATAACCAGTTTTGTTTATGTAAATTCAACTTTTGAAGACTCGTACTTTTATTTAATTGAATTGAGAATAATTATATTTGGGTGATAATAATTATTGGTTTGTACTATATCCGTGCAGATGTTGAAGTATTAGATACACCAAAACAATCGTATTTAGACTCAGATTTAGAGAAGTCTCTACATCTCTACATATCTCTACATATTATGAATTAAAGTCCTCCGCCGTGTCTGTCTGTCTGTTCGCGATAAACTAAAAACTACTCAACGGATTTTCATGCGGTTTTCATCAATAGATAAAGTGATTTATGAGGAAGGTTTACGTATATAATATGTCAAGGTTTTGTATAAGGTGGTTGAAATATATTTAATATAGTGTGGTGGACGAGCGGACTGGCAGTGGGCGGTGTGGATTTGATTTGTATGGAAATCTAAAGTTTTATGCCGATGTTGATGAAATTTTGCACATGTGACCTTCTAAACAAGAGGAAGTTCACTAACGATATTTGATTTCTAAAACGCATTACCGGGGACTTCAGCTAGTAATAAATATTATTTATTTATACATAGGTAAATCTTTAACAAAATTTCACATAATATCGACTGTGGTTTGGTAAAACCCTTCAGGTCACACCCATCTCTCGTAAAATGAAAATTTTCACGGATTCCTTCTAATTAAAAATCTTAAATTTTACAATAAAAGATTAAAAAAAATTCGAATATAGAAATGTGGAATTTGCTGCCAATTTTACAATGAAATATATCTTATTTCTTCAAACACTGCAAACTTATTTTGTGGCACCATTTTAGTTAGTTTTAAGTAAACCCTACTGAAGTAGTTGTTCCAGAACAGAAGATACATAATAGTATATTAAAATATAAGTGGATAAACAGGTCTTTAAAACACGCGCGATTTCTCGAGCACGACGGCGTAGCCGAGTGCTCGAAATAAAGCAAGTGTTTTAAAGACCAGTTATCCACGAATACTTTACGCAATTTTTTTTTATTGGTACACTTTGAAAACATAAATATTGATATTATTATTAAAAATTTGGAAATAAGAACTATTAATGAATTCGTGATGTGACATCACAATATCTTGTTGTCATGGAATTGAAAAACACAAACATTAATTTGCAATCTGTCACATAAGATTAATAGTTGACATCACAGTTTTTACTAGTTATTGTGTGTTGTAAAATGAGTTCTAACATTGATAATTTAAATACCAAAGCAGAATCGCGGTTAATACCTGAAAAATCCAAAGACGTTTATAAAAAAGAATATGAAAGGTTCATAACATGGATGGAGGAGCAAAACGTAGTAGATGTAGATGTACGAGTTGTGCTTGCTTACCTTCAGAAAATGTCGGAACAGTACAAAGCATCGACTATGTGGGCCATACATTCGAAATTGCAATGTCTGTTGAGGATAAATAAAGGGGTTGATTTAAAATCATTTGTGAAAGTGCATGCATTCATGAAGGCAATTAGCAAGGATGACGTTGCTAAGAAGGCGTATGTATTCAAAGAAGATGATTTGCGGAAGTTTTTCACGGAAGCACCGGACATTACGTACTTATTTTTGAAGATGGTAGCCATTTGCGGAATCTTTGGCTCTTGCAGAAGATGTGAATTGTGCGATTTACGCTTATATGATATCAAAGAAGAAGGAAGTGTATTGCTTATTACCATCCGACCATCTAAAACAGTGAAGGCTCGACGTTTTACTGTTGCCGACAGTGGTGCAATTAATTATGTGCATTTGATGAAGCAATATTTATCATTGCGACCCCAAAATGTAAGTACAGACAGGGTTTTCTTACGGCATGATAAGGGTAAGTGCACCAATCAAGTGGTTGTAATACCAACCACTTGATTGGTGCACTCAAATAAAATTATATTCAATAAGGACATTCACAGACATAACACAAGGAGGTGCAAGGAAATCAGGCTTTAAAAAAAAGGACGAGGCAAATACGCAGAATTAATAAATATTACTGTATAAAGGGATGAAGTTATCTAACATGCTACCAGAAACTAAGTCCACACCAATTGGAAAGTTCAAGACGTATTGTAGGAGCTACATAAAACTACATTGAATTTTTTTTTTTTTTTTTTAATTATTTATTAACCAAGAATAACATTACAATATATACAATATACCTACATATACATATATATAAATTTTTTTGGTATATACCACCTCACTAGGCTGAGCCTGTTCTGAGGTGGCAGGAATTTAATTTAATTTTGATATCTTAATCTTGGAAGATAAAAAATATAATTTTAATTTAAATAGATAAATGGAATAAAAGAAAAAAATATAAAGAAATGAAAAAAAGATATGAGATAAATAGATGAAAATAGTTAAGGAGGAAAGAGAAAAAATACAGGCGTTGAGTGTGTTGTTTGATCAAGTTATCTGCACGCAATATGCAATACCCTTGTTTACTACCCACGTATGAATTTTGCGTTTTAGATTTTTTGTCACTAGAATATCTTTTATATCTTTTTCAATTAAATTAAAACATTTTGGAGCCAAATTTAGTTTGCAATATGAAATATTATAATTAATTAGAAATTTGTAAACTTAAATGTACAAATTACTTAAATAAAATTAATAAATAAAATAGTTTATTTATTAATTTTCGGTAAATCGACAGTTTACATTTTTTCAGTTTGTTCACAAGTAATATATAGCCAAAATAAAACCAATGGATTTCCTCCTTGTGACTTTACCTCTACTGAGACAGCATAATAAGTAATAAGTAAACTAAATGTATAAGAAAGGAATATGAAGCCAAAAATTATTTAAAACGATTATAATCATTGCTCGTTGCTTGCAAGTTAGTTTTTTAATCAATTAAAGTGGTGAAAACTAAATATTTTATTAATTTTAAATTTTATTTCTTATTTCTCACTTTCGTTAGCTATATATATATATATATATATATAAAACCATGGCAGGAGACTATATATATATATATATATATATATATATATATATATATATATATATATATATGTATATATATATATAGTCTCCTGCCATGGTTTAATGTATATTATCTGTCTGTTTTTTATTAATTTTGAATTATTGTCTGTCTGTTTGTTATTAACTTTTGATTATTGTCTCTCTGTTAATAACCTTTAATATTTGTCTGTCTGTTTGTTGTTAACTTTTTATTATTATCTGTCTCTTTGTTATTAACTTTAAAGTATTGTGTATCTATTTAATATTAACTATTTATTATTATCTGTCTGTCTGTATTGCATATTTCAAAGCTAAACATATATTCTTCAGCACCAGGTTTATGCGTAAAGTTCAATCGAATAAAAATAAAGAGAAAATAATCCAGTGTAAGAAACTTTAATTTCCACCGATTCAAAATAAGAACCTGTTTGTGGCGAACTGAAAATAGTTCCACTGACCTAGAAGTTTTAGAAAGAAATTGCTAAGAAAGTTTCAAGACGCCAATGCTCACCGTTCGAGAGTTTTGACGGCTTCCTGCAAACATGTTTTCTATTTTATATGTATTTTTTACATTAGCTCCATAATGAAGGCCCTGAGGAAAATAATTTTCCTCAGGCCTATGTCATCTTTGGGGATGCTGTGTGGAGGGTCTTATAAAGAAAATGAAGGCGATAAAGTTCTGAGAATGAACTAGGTATGAGGGGTGGATAGCATGAAACGGGACGATGCTCTGGTACAATATAAGGGTAGTGTAATCTATATGGCAGAGCAGATACCAGAGCTCAGGATTATGGGAAAGGTAGTTTTCTGTCAAGTAGGTGAGAAATCAGAAAATAAAAAGAAGATGAATTTTATAAAACTATATTGTATCCAACCAAAAAACAAACATGAGAGTGCAAATTTCATACCAATGGAAGGTTAGCATTAAATTTATACCAAAGTAATATAATAATACAAAACAATAACATACCAGATGGACTCCTGAACACGCTAAACTAACTAAACAGATTTTACGACGGATGACGACCGCGAACTTGCTTCGTAGAGACAAGACGAGAAGAGATTTCCAGCCTCCTTAACCGGGGACAGGCGCGGAATCCAGAGGTCCTAGGCCATCCTTCTATTTGGGAAGAAGGCTGCTACGCCTCCAAGGAGTGTATTTAGCTTCGGGCTATCTCAACAAGCTCCATGAAAAAAAGCACGTGGCCCCAACCGGTCACCAAGACTTGCGTATTTCGGTAGAACTGTCAACAATCCGGGACTTTACGACGCGGGGTCATAAAGGCATATTATTCTGCCACCACAAGGACCAATCCCTTTACAAGTGGGATTTACATATCATCCACTAAAAATAATACCGAACACGAACTGCTCGTGTTACGAAAAAACACCCCGCGCCTTTTTAAGTTAAAATCAACTTAGATCCACATGATTTAACGAAATTGAAACACCTTAATGGTGAGTGACCAATTCACGAACAGCTAGCCCATTGTTGCCCGGGAGGAAGTTACCATAAACAAAACAAGAATCTCTCTTTTCCAAAAAATTACCAGTCTAAAAAAAAACACCATAGACAAAATAACCAAATAGGCAAGAACTGCACCAGTCACATAATATTTATGTGACAAGCAATCTGGGGTTCAGCGTGTCTAGGTCATCCGCCGCAAGACCTAGACAAACCTCACCCCATGAACCCGGGCATTCCTGCTAAGTCACCAAACCAAACCTAGCGGACCACTTGGGGTGACCTTGCCAGAGGTGTTGGTTATCTAATAAATGATTACCGGAGCGGCGGTACCCATAACTGCCTCCCAAATTGAAAAGTAGAAGTACATTTTAACATTTTACATAATACATTTTTTCCTAAACTCATTGAAATGCGACGTAACCTTGATTAATCTACAAAAACTTCTGTTTTTATCGTTCGTAATAACTAATAACATTTTAAAATATTACGAGTCTTTTGCCTAAATATTTGTAAATGATTCAACGACACTGTTAGTTCATTTTCGTTATGAAGTTCGTCAGTTCGGGTCAATGACTTACTACTTCAATACACGAGTCATGCATACATCAACAAACGTAGGTATCATGACATGATGTACAGTGAACAATATTATACTATGTGATACGTTCCTTCATTGTTATGTACGTATCACATATTCAATGTCGACTTTTAAATGCCGTTGGACAGTTTGGCTATTCGATTTATCAGATGCTTGGTATGAGCGTACAGAATACCATTGCGATGCCAACACTAAAAAACAAATTGATTTAAATGTTCGTCATTTTTCAGAACGGTGTTTTTGAGGTTAGTATTTTTACGGCAGACAGTTAGTATTTTAACACTTTATTGAAGTAAAATTTATTTATGCGCCCTTGACTCGGGGAGTAAGCTGGTGAATGCATGACGAGAGCGTTACGAAAAGTGTGATCGGGCGACGCGAACGGTCGGGCCTTTACGCACGCCTGGCTTGGGGAATAAGCTATGAATGCGTGACGAGAGCGTTATGAAAAGTGTGATCGGGCGAGGCGGACGGAAGTTGAGAGGGAGATATAAGTTAGTGAAGTTTTCTTCAGTCGTGTGGTCTAAAGCACACTAGTTTTTTTATAAAAAATCAGGCAACTAACTAGTTTTCTTTACCACAGGTCGCGCAATAATAATTAGAGTTGATCAAACACCACATAATTAGGATTGTGTGTAATGTGTGTATTGGTGCATATATAGAATTTGTCCAATTCGGGAGGCAGATATGAGTACCGCACCGCCGGGAACCGTTTATTGGATAACCAAAATCTCTTCTGTAGGTCACTCCCAGTTGTTTGGTGACTTAGTAGGGGTGACCGGGTTTATGGAGTGACATTTGTCCAGGTCTTCGCGGCCTTTTTTGTTAAAAATGAACTTTTTAAAATTTATCTGGAATTTCCTGTTTAATTCGAATAATAATGGCTTCAGCCGTGTTTGGTAATGAGGCCGAAGTAGACAGGCACTTCTGCACCTTCTTCTTCCCTACCTTCTCCCCTTTCCTACTAACTATTATAGAACTATTTTCGTGTCAACTCTGGGTGCGATACCTACACTCAACCTTCACCTGGAAAATATCGTATAAACTCTCAATTATGGATTAATTTTCAAAATATTATTTTAAATGTAGGTACATTTTTTTTTTTTTTACATTAACTCCACACAGGAGGCCCTGAGGAAAATAATTTCCCTCAGGGCCTATGTCATCTGGGATGCTGTGTGGAGGGTCTTTTTGAGGAGAGGAAGGAATGAACATTGGTCTTGAAGAGACCCATGTTGTAGGTTGTAGGAAGGAGGAAACACAGAGGCCGGCAAATCATTCCTCAGCCGGGATGTTGAACACAAGAACGAGTCGAAGAAACGACCCGTTCTCATGTGACAAATGTCAACCGTGTACAAATGTTGGGCACGCGTTTGGCGTGTTTCCCGACTATGCACCGGTGCCGAAGGGATCAATGATGCTAGTTCCTCGGAGCTTCTTCCATTGTAATACCGGTAGAACAAGGATAACATTCCCACCCGATGCCTGTGCTCTAAAGATTGCAATCCGTCTGCTAAGATGGGAGAATCTATCAAACGGACCGCCCGTTTCTGCACAGAGTCGAGGGTATTTTTCAGGTATTTTGGAGCTCCAGACCAGAGATGGCTGCCAAATTCAACCGTGGGGTGTACTTGTGATTTGTACAAGGTTAGCAGTTGTGTACTATTAAAGTATCTGCGGGCCCTGTATAGTACCCCCAGCTTTTGGGAGGCTAACTTTACTCTGGCTTCGATGGAGCCCCCATACCTGAGCTGGTCACTTAGGGTTACACCAAGCATATCAATGGAGGGCCTGTTCGGAAGATTGCTTCCGTTGAAAGAGACTAGATTTTCATTTCGATCCCTTTTAAACGTAATCAGACAAGATTGGGTCTTTGAAACATTAAATTCAACGAGATTATTTTTACCCCAAGAGAAAACACTCTCGAGGTAACCGTCCATTCTTTGCTTCAAAGCCCTACGAGCTGTTGGAGTTTGTGAGCCCTTTGGGGGCTTGTCAAACAAAAAGCTATCATGAACTGTACTGTCATCCGCATAACAGTGAATTGGTGCACATGACAAAAGGTCGTTGATGTGCAACAAAAACAAAGTCGGAGACAGAACCGATCCCTGCGGGACGCCAGCATTTATCGAGTGTGAGGAAGAGGTGAAACCATCGACTACCGTCTGAATCGACCTCTCCCTCAAGAAATCGGCAATCCACGTACACAGGGAAGTCCGTAAGAATGCAGTTTGTTGACAAGTCCTCGGTGCCAAACCCGGTAATGCCAAGATCTAAATCTAAACATAGTAATAATTCAGCAAAATAATATAAATAAACATAGGAGATAATAAAAAACTTAACCTGCGTAAAATATAAGCAGCAAAGGAAAGAATAAATATCCATAAATAAAATAATACATATCTGTACATAGAGAATGAAGATTAGATTAGGGTGGTATCAAAAGTAGCTTGGTGAAGCATGCCCTTTTTTGAGTAGTAACTATGTTTGTATAACCTTTTTAGGTTTTTTTTAGTGATGCAATAAGTGTTTTTTTTTTAGGAAAGTGTTGAAAATGAGAGGTGCGAGGTAGGATTCGTGCTTTTTGGAAAAGGTTGATTTAATTTTTGGCACTACAAGTTGATTATGTTTTGTGGGTGAGTTATATGGCCTGGTGAGGAGTACTTGTAGATGTCAGATCGATTAGACAACCGGACATATTTGGTTTATGCCATATCATTTTTACACTCCTTAAATTTCACTAATACATTTCGCAACATGATATCATGGTATCCTGGTTCAGGTATCAACATTTTTGTTCTGGTTGGCTGATAGGAAACAACAGGATACTAAAACTTATCATCACATTTCAATACTCAAATGGCCAACAATGAAATGAAGTATTTCATTATGGAAGCGTTAAATGCCCGTCATTATATTGCACGTAATAAGCAAAAAAACGTCCAACGGTATAAAAAGCTACGCAAAAACTGTCCATACAATTTAGCCGGTAGGTACTTAAATATATTATGAAAGAGGTTTATCGAAACGTTAAAAACTGATTTGTTGAAAGTCCGTAAGGTTTTTCAAGAGAATTTTATTTTTCTAACAATAAGATGCGACATAATTGAATTATTTTTAAATCAAGGATGAACTTGACCATGAAATTTTAAGTTTTTTCGAAATGTTTTCCGACATCTTGACATTCCCGGTGTTATAAATGCAATAAAAAAGCGCAAGTCCCTATTTTAGAGGATACATAGTCCGCTGAAAAAAGAAAAAAAATTAAGAGTGTGCAATTCACACGCGGTAGAAGTGAAACCTTAAGAAAACTTAACTTCGAGAGAATGAGACGAATGTAGAGTATCAGGAGTAGAATAATTGTGGGGTTTATTGATTGTAATATTTTTACCAAGATAATTAACATTTTATTCTACAAAACACCGCACAAAAAGGAGGCCGATAATTTTTTTTTTAAATATTTTATTCTACAAAACACGGCATAAAAAGAGGTCGATAGGCTACGAAGAGGACATCTATTAGTCTATCTCATTCCTACAGATGTATGTGTTTTTCTCTTTTTAGTATCGCTCGTTTCCGTTTCATGGAGTTTCAAATCACAACGGTGCTAAAGAAATTTTAACTTCAAAAGATGTTGCTGTTATGTTCGAGTGAGTGATCATTTAATTATTTATCACATTTTTTTCTCAGTAAAATTATCTCACTTTTACCCTGAGCTAGCGTAAAATCAATAAAACGTAATTAAATATTAAATAAATTCTAATCTAAGTATTCTTGCTCCGTATCGCCGTATTTTAATTGTGTTATATTTATCAAACACAGATTTCAATGTGAATTTAAAAAAATGAAAACATAACACCACGTCTCTACTCAAGTCAAAAGCGAAAACCATATCTTTATGGAGATATATCTCTCGCCACGTTTTTATAAAATGGTTTTGCAATGCAATAACTAAAACACCTTGAATCCAACTAAAACACCTTGAATTATTCAAATGAACGTAAATGCGGGTATATTGTATGTCCCTATATATATACATAATCTATTTTCACCTGCATATGAAAGTGAAATAATAGAAGTAACAACCTGTCTATTATCATTTTCTCAAATGCATCTGATGTCAGTGTGTCAAGTTCACAGTCTGGCTGAAACTACTCTTTCGACCAGCGATATTACCTGTTTCAGAACAAGTTCATTACCATTAATAATATACTCGCATAACATTGCGTGTAAGGAACCTGTAGTGTAATGGAACATTGTTACAGTTTAGATTGTGCGTGTATCTTATTGAAATTGATGACGTAATTTTTAAAATCGAACAGTTCATTCGATGTTCAAATTTATTGGATTACCGGCTCAGGACAAGTTCAGTGGGTACCTACCAATAATATAATGGCAGAACATTGCGTGTAAGGAACCTACGTGTAATGGAACATTGTAACAATTCAAATTGCGAATTTACTACTTTATGAAAATTTATGTATATTTATATAACATTTAAAAATGAAACAGTTCATTCGATTTTCGAATTTATTGGATTACCCGCTCAGAATAAGATAATAATATAATGTACTCGCAGAACATTGCGTGTAAGCAATGATTTTATGCTTCTGCCAAAGACAAACACTATATTTTATCTTGCCTGAAATATATTCTTTAATATTTATTAAATAGTTTACAAAGTATAATAATGTTGATAACATAAAATAAATTTGAAAATTAGTTTTCACATTTTTTTTTGTATCTATAATGAATTATGATTTACGGAAGTATGAACTTAAAAAAATAGACACTTATGTTAATTATGAAGATACCTTCATTATTTTGATATTTTTACGTTGAATTGCTCTTTATTGACTTAGTACCTAGGAATTTATCGTCTTTGATTTTTCTTATCTTTTCCGGTAGGCTGTTGTAGTATTTTTTCCCTAGATATATGTAATGACTAGCTGGTACCCGGCATGCGTTGCTATGCCATTTAATAAATAAATTGCTTCTCCCTGCGTATCCTTTCCCATTCGTCTCGTTCCCCTTCCTGTCCCGCGTCTCCTTCTCCTCTCGCCTGCCATTTCCCCACTCCACTCCCCCCTTCCCCCGTGTTTTTAACGAGAACGACTTTCAGTTAAAAAGCTGTGATTTTGTTTTTCTTTTATTATATGAATTATTATATTTTTTCGGACCAGATCATTAAATTTTAATGCTTCAAATTCTTCAAAAATACGGTTTTTTGGATATTATATTTACAATCTATACATGTAAAAAATATTATTTTTACAATACCTACATGAAAAAAGGCTATTCTATAATCAATGACACAGTTCTTATAAAAAATCCGTGAATTTAATTATTCTATAAAAAATTTACCATCTTAAAAAGTACCAACACAAAAAAATATTATACCCATTTATTCCTTTAGTTTTTCTTTGAAACAATTATTTTCAAAGCGATAAGTGTGCTATCTATTACATAATAAATATATTACTTGATATGTTTGTAGGTATGTGGTTATGAAATTAATATTTTCAATACCATTTAAAATACGCATCACAACGTGACGAATTCATTACATGACTAAACCAAAACTCCTTTTTTTCGTTCTATGGTTGAACTATGGAGATACTATAAATGTCTATTCATATCTCATAGAACATTCACCATTTGTTTTAATGACACGTGTAACAGATGAAAACGTTTGAACTGGGCTCTCAGCGCCAGGTCCATAATAATATAATATTATGTGACTACTCATTGATAAAAAAACATACATTTAGCCTTTGCAACTCCGAAAATAACCCCATGTAGATTGTACACAACGTGTCCAGGGTAAAGTTCAAAAATAGTACAATTAAAAAATATTAATAACTTCGAAATTCCAACGATTTACGGTAGTTTTCAGGTAAAAAAAAATAATTGTTTGTATGGGAAGAATGATATTCTTATATGGAAAAAATATGTTAAAAAAAAACATTGGAATTTCGAAAAAGTTACGTATCTTTTTTATTTATTTTTATTTTTTAACGTAATGAGATGAGTAAAACCTCAAATTGTAATATTTTATTTGAAAATCTGAAAACAGAAAAAGATACGGTCACATCTAGGATCACGTCCTGGGTTCGAGTCCTAGATGTGACCGTATATTTTTCTGATTTTTCTGTTTTCAGATTTTCGATTGAGTTTCGCTAATATTCTCTTTTTAACTCCTACCATCATGTACATAGAATCACATTCCGGAGTTTGTGCACTTTACCCCCGGATACATATCGTATGAAGAATAAGTGTAGTGAAGAATAATGAAGAAAGAGGGTAGAAATGCACGAAGAATGCACGACGAAATGCACTTTGCTTAGTTAGAATTTTATACAATTACTAACGCGAACTCCTTAAAAATCACGGGATAGTCTGAATTCTAAACAAATCTGATCCAATTTTAAACATGGCAATGTATATATATATATTTTTAAATATTGTATTATAGTTTAGTACTTCATGGCTTGTCTGAATTCTTCAACAGTTCTAATTAAAAAAAAAAATTCAAAGCAAATTTGAGTTCTGAAGTTCATTGAACCAGAGTTGGCCCGCAGGACGGACACACAACCGAAGTAACATGTTTAATTTTACAATATTAAATTCTCAAAGAAGAAAAAATTGTTGACCATTTTGTTGTTTTTGCCTTGATATACCACAATAGTCCCAAATGTCTGAAACCGGTGGGACAGTAGCATCCTCACTCCTCACTTTGTTTGGGCATGTTATTCTTTTGGGCATATTGCGTAGCTAAGACAAGAGGGGAGGGGATAAAGACGCGGAAGAGGAAGTTTCAGAATTACCTGGATATTCAGACCTGATCATTTAACACATCTAATGCTATTTTAAGCAATGTTTCAATTGCGAGTGGTGATTTTCACGAGGAGTATTTGACATTATCACTCTAAAAATGATGGTAATTTGTTTATATTTTTTACAACAGTCGTAACCTGTGTAACAGATAAAACAGCAACCTCGAAGTGGCCGTATACTAAATGAAATGAAGTGTTTTTATGTTTTCGTAAAGTTTCCAACTCAAAGTTAACCCAAAGATCACCAACATATGTGTTCAACGTCAACACGACTAATTTATGGCCGACGTGACGGTCAGCTGACCACACCTGTGGTTGCACACGAAAACATAAACAAAAAAACTTATTTTCTTACTATATTTTACTGCGATGAAACATCTACAATAAGGAATTTCAGTAAAAAATATTATGACTTTAAAAATATATGTTCATACAGACCAATAAACACTGATTCTGAATATATAAGTTTTATTTAATAATATTAAACGCAGAGTTTTTAAAAAATTATTAAAAAGTCAATTTTTAATCGGGTCGTAAAAATACGCCGTCAAGTTGGCATTATAGTGGTAACGTCACTGTTCGACGTGTCGTGACGTCACCGTAAAGTCATTGTAAGGGAATGTATGATATGACACAAGCCATCGTATTAATTTATTCGTCTATTTACATACTGTTTATAGAGATGTAGTTGTTGTGTTTATTGAAACATTATTTAGGCCTAAATAATGTTTAAAAAATAAAGGTATACCTTATTAGTTAATCTCTATTATTTAAAATATTCAAAAACTACTGCACAAAAAAAAATAGTAATGCTACTTCTAGGGAGAGTACTTCGAACATCGGAATTCAAAATGGCGGCAATTGATCAGCTGATTTCCCGATCATATAGAATTTTTCAGGAGTGATGACGTCACACGATTTACCATACATACGGTGGTTTTCGGGAGGGTCTTGAAAAATTAAAACTTTGACAATTATTTTAACTATTAAAACTGACTCTAAAAATAAAAATAAAAATGCAGTTATTTAAGTTAGAAGGTCATTAATCATTAAAACAAATAAAAAAATTGACTCTTTTGACCTACTATATTTTACTACGATCGGTCATCTATCTACAATTGATTTACTATATTTTTCTGCGATCGGTCATCTACAATTGAAATTCAAGTGAGTTAACTTTTTAAAACCTATAAAAAAGTATTTGGTTTTTCTTTTTATTCTTCTTTCAATTTTGCCTGCCTGCCGTAGAAAGGGAATAGTAGGTACCGAGTAGGTACAGAGTAGGTACCGAGTGGATACCGAGTGAGTACCTAGTAGGTATCGAGAGGGTACCGAGTAAGTACTGAGTAGGTACCGAGCAGGTACTGAGTAAGTAATGTAAAAATAAATCTTATTTGCAAAAATGTAATATTCTTTTACAACGTTTTCATTTTTTAGTCCATTAAAATTTTCTCGATTATTTACACATTTCATTGAGTTGTTGTATCCACTGGCTCAGCAATATAAAAGAAGTTATGTAAACAATTTATTCAGTAAATGCGAAATATAATTGAAAATAGTTTTATAATTCAAGACCTTGTGGAAGGAGATGTTGGTCAGTCGGATTGTGCAATAATAATTCAGATTATTTATTAAAACATTAACGACATTTTTTATAGTGGAGTAAATATTATATCTGAACGCCTTTACTCATTTTATCGCGAATCTACGAAGAATGCAATAATAATACATTATCGACAAATAATAATACATTATCGACAAAGTGGCAATTCAACACCTAAAAAAAAAGAAAAAACTAGCCCATAACATAATCTAACGTAACCTATTTAACCAAGTTTTTTTTCATCACTTTTAATGACATAAAGGATTAATGAATTTGCAAGATCTTGAGTTGTCTGGTCACCTTTAATAACAATATTGTAATTTCCTACCCAATATTGTAATATCAACCCTACTCCCATTAGAAACCATTCAATTTTTTTAATAAAAATCATCTTAAAAAAGCCCTATTACTACCCAAATATAAATGTTTTTCAAGATTTCCCGGTTCCCCCCCACTTACAAAAATTTATGACAAAATTGCACTATTACAAATACAGATTTCTGTAGTAAAAATAATTTACCACAATTAAATATTAGCAAAAAAAAATATCTGTTGGAGGACTAACCGTGCCACTAGTACGAACCACAACAGCACAGCATCACTATACATTCAAGGGTATAAAATTATTTAATAATTCAACTTTGTATAAACCACTTATATAATGCGTAAATCCGACCGGTTTCGGAACAAACGTTCCTTCTTCAGTGAAAGCTTATAATAATTTGACAGTTTCGAACAATGTTTTATTATGGTAGGGGTGGAGCCGTTGCTAATTATTAATGTAGATTGGGTGAGTAGGTATTAATGTAGAGTGGGTGGGTAGGGGAACAAATCCATGATTGGGCTATAAGACAATATTTTCTGAATTGTTTCATTTTTCTATAATAGATAAACAGAAAGTAATAGCTACATTCAAAATATATATTTTTATTACTTTTATCTGTATTTTCCCATAAAATCACTAATATTATTATTTACGTAACAAAAAAAAATAAGCGTAAACCACAAAAAAAAAAAAGTTTTTTCATGACTTAACTATGAAGTAATACAAGAAACATTTTTTTTAAATACCCCCTTATGGCTAAGACTGTTTTTGAGGTTTTCTATGTTCTAACTTTTTTTCCTTCTTATAAAATTATGCACAAAATAAATAAAAAACCACTTTTTCGCTTACTAGCCTCGTGCAAAAAGACGCTCGATTTTAAAATTTTGCAGGCATGAGATTCCAAATATTTCTATCGTTTGTATTCCTCTTTATTTTTTTGTTTTAATTTAAACAAATGTATTTTTTTTAGTTGTCCTCTCCTAAACACAAACAGTTGCTTTATTAGGAGAGTTATTGAAATATTGATATATTACACATTACTTCCAGTGATTTACAACTGTCTGGTAGCAGAGTGGCGAGAGCGTCTGCCTTTAGATCCGAAGGTCCGTGGTTCGAATCCTAGTAATACCAAAGTGTTTTTTGTTTTTTTCCCTTTTTTCTGCATCCTTATTTAAATCACTGTGTAATTAGTGAAAAGAAATTTGAAGATCTTACAAATTCAGGCGCAATTACATACAAAGTACGAAACAACAACAACGATAATAATGGCTACTTCTAGTAAAGTGCAAACACGATCAAAACCTATTGAGTCACCACTACCAACCGATGCCGGTGAAGTGCACTATGATAAATTTATCAAATATGTAGACAAAAAGATGGACGAAATAAAGCAGCAACTCTTCAAAAAAATGGAACAAGAGACACTAAACATTAAGAAAAATCTAGAACATGAAATTTTAGAAATGAAAAAAAGTGTAGATTTTATAAGCCAGCAATATGATGATATTTCAACCAAGGTTGACACAATCCTACAATTAAACAAAAAAGTAGATATTCTTGAAGAAGCAAACAACAGCAAAGAAATCAGAATCAATAACCTAGAAACTCGACTGGCTGAAATTGAACAGGTCAGTATGAGCCACAATTGGGCGGAGTTTGCGGGTGTAGTTACCCTTCCTAATGAAGAACCGCCGGACACCATAAACAGATTATTCAAGGAAATACAAGTTAATGTCGAATCACAGAAGATAAAAAGAATAATCCGTTATCAAGATCGTACACAGAAAATGGAGGGCGGAACTTACAGATACAAAGTACAACTTCAAGATGAGGAAGCCCAGCAGAGAGTCTTGAACTCCCGCAAGAATGCTAGAGAGAAGAACATATTTGTAGGCGAACTATTAACCCCTTACTTTAAAGAGCTGCTGTGGAAGACAAAACAAAAAGCTAAAGATAATAATTATATGTATACTTGGTTCAAAAATAATAAAATCCTCACAAAAAAGAACTCTGATCATACTTCAAAAATAATAAACGTAAAACATGTCAACGACTTACAGATCTTAATCTAATTGGTTACATTATTTTTAACTGTCTACTGTATAGGTAACTCCATCTATTACAAATGGACTCACTACTAAACATTGATTTTGAACCACCCTATCATGAAGAACATATATTCAAAAATTCTCAAGATTTCAAAGTTTTCCACACAAATAACTCTTTAAATATAATATCCCAAAATATTAGAAGCATTCGCAAGAACTTAGACAGTTTTACAATTCTTTTACAAGACCTCGACTCCCGCTTTGATATAATAATTTTAAGTGAATGCTGGATAGATGACTCTTACACCGATATCTACTTACCTGGATATTCGACATTTCATACTACTACTAAACTCAACCAAAATGATGGGATAGTTATCTTCGTAACAGAATCGCTGAATCCCTTTATCTCTGAAATAAATTTAACGGAAGCAAATTGCATAAAAATATCACTTGGATCTGATTTATCTGTATTTGCGATTTATAGACCTCCGTGCTTTAAAAATCTTACACCTTTCCTAAATTCTCTACAAAAACTTCTGAATGATAACACAAATACCCAACAACTCATCTTAGCGGGTGATCTGAACATAAACATTTTGAATTGCAATCCTCAAACTAACGAATATCTAAGTCTTTTAAGTCATTATGGCCTTAAATCAACTATTAATTCTACCACAAGAATAAGCCTTGAGTCCAAGTCTTGCATTGATCACATTTTTGCTAAAACCAAGAAAATAACCATCTCATCCATTATTCACACAACGGTCACCGATCACTACACTACTTCACTCGGCATTAGATCGAACTGCAAAAATAATACGGAAATGCCTACAAACACCACACAACACGTCATAGACTTCAAATCACTTAGGGCAGAAATTAGTCATGAATCCTGGACTTCAACACTAAAAGAAAAAGACCCGAACAAAGCTCTAAATGCTTTCCTAATAACTATGGAAAAGTACACTAACAAGCACACTACAATAAAAACACATAAAAACAAAGCTCACAAAACATTGCAAATTAAACCATGGATCACTGCAGGGCTAGTAAAGAGTATTCACAAACGAAACGCAATGCACATGAGAGTACATAATAACCCACATGACGGTAAACTTAATCATGACTACTTATTATATAGAAATCTATGTAACAAATTAATTAAGCAGGCCAAATACAAATTTTATAGGAACGCAATTGAAAATGCCAGAACGGATCCAAAAAAAACTTGGAAAGTCATTAATGAAGCAGCATATTTAAAACCCAAGAAGAACAATAATATCAAGAAACTGTCAATTAATGGAGAAATCCTTGAAACTAAGAACGAACCATTTAAACTAGCTAATTATATCAATTCTCATTTTTCCAACGTAGGCCTAAATCTAGCAAGCAAAATCCTCAACAATCACCACACTGCAAAAAAACTTTCATCTAAACACAGCCCTACCAAGCTACCATTACACTCTTTTAATATATATAAACTCAATAAAACTGAAATTTCCGACTTTATTTTATCTCTCAAACCACATTGCGCTCCGGGCCCGGACAAAATCTCAAACCAAATTCTGATTAATCTGCGAGAATTTATTGTTATACCTCTTCTACACATTTTCAATCAAAGCTTTAGCCAAGGGATTTTCCCGGATAAACTAAAAATTGCCATTATAACTCCAATTCACAAGTCAGGGGACAAATCTCTCATATCTAACTACAGACCTATCTCACTATTAAATTCTTTATCGAAAGTCTTGGAAAAAGCAATGAAAAAAAGGCTAATATCCTACCTCGATAAACACAACTTACTCTCAGATTGTCAATTCGGTTTTCGAGCTAAAATGAGCACAGAACAGGCTATATCCGAATTAACTGATTACATTGTCAAAAATACAGATGTAGGATCCAAAGTCATCGGAGTTTTTCTAGATCTGGCTAAGGCTTTTGATACTATCTCTCATGACATTCTGTACGAAAAACTTAAAAATAATGGTATCAACGGTCCGCCGCTCGAATGGTTTATTAGCTATACTAAAAATAGGAAACAAATAGTTGAACTTTATAAATGCTACAGTGATCCGGAAGAAATCAAGTATGGCGTCCCTCAAGGTAGTGTACTTGGTCCCCTTCTATTTCTCATTTACATAAATGAACTTACCGATATTAAAATGGCATCTATCGACTACAAGGTAATCAGTTACGCAGATGACACGGTAATTCTATTCAAAGCACCGAGTTGGGAAAAGGCCTTCAAAAGTGCGGAAACTGGTATGTTAGAAATAAAAAATTGGCTGGACGAAAATCTTCTTACCTTAAACATCTCCAAAACAAAATACTTAACATTCAGCAAAACCACTACCGGGCAACCAAAAATCACTCCGCCTTTATACCTACACCCTGATATTACCTCAAATCCCTCAAACCACAACTGCGATAAAATAGAACATACTGATAATATCAAGTATCTAGGCTTAACAGTGGATTGTAAATTAAACTGGGAACTTCATATTAACTTACTAACTAAAAAAATCCGTAAACTAACATTTATTTTCAAAACTATTAGAAACATTATGCCACTAAAACAATTAAAAAATGTTTACTACGCTCTTTGTCAAAGCCTCCTAACTTATGGAATTTCTGCTTGGGGGGGAGCTGCCGACAAGTACATTAAACCGCTTAACACAATTCATAAAACATTAATTAGGATCATGTTCAAAAAACCTTATCTTCACCCGACGGAAAACATACTTATTACTAATAACATACTAGATATCAGGAAGCTGTTCATTAAAAAGATCATACAAATAAACTGCGTAAATTCCTCTCCATGCCACATAACTCACCCGAAAAACACAAGAGCTAAATCGTGTAACCTACTTCTAGTGCCTAAAACTAAATCAACTTTTGCCCAAAAACACGAATCTTACCTCGCACCTCACATTTTCAACACCTTCCTAAAAGAAACCACCTACTGTACCACAAAAAACAACCTAAACTGGTTATACAAACATTTCAATACATGGTTACTACACAAAAAAAGGGCAAGCATCACCAAGTTATTAGTAATCTCATCTTAGTCTTTAATCCTCACTCTTTATTTACTTATATGTGTTGGTTACTTATAGAAATTTTATCTTAATTATTAATACTGCTTTTGTATTACGAATGCTTTTATTATTAATACTGCTTTTGTTTTGCGATAGTTTATATTATTATTACCTCATATGTATATTTTTTTGTTGAAATCTTATAGTTCTAGATTTAGACGCTAGCATTACTATGTGTACTTGATGAATTTTTGGTTTTATGGAAATTTGTCAATTCCTTGATAACTGTATTTCAACTCCCAATAATTCTTATTTGATTATATGTATTTAGGTTTTAATTTGTATCTATGAGTTTGATTATGTACACGTATGCGAATACCTGTGTGTAAGTATGTGCGCATATGCGTGTATGTGTGTATGAACATAATTGTGTATATGCATGTATATATATGTAAATGTATATGTGTCTAAGTTTATGTATATATATATATATGTACCCGCCTCGGAACAGACTTAGTTTAGTGAGGCGGGATACTAACTTGTGTGTATATGATTATTATTACAATAAACGACCGGGTTGCCGGCAAAAAAAATTAAAAAAAAAATTAAATATTATGTTGTTAAAATTGTAACCTTGCTATATATTCAATAAAAAAAATACAAGCGGTATTGGGGAAGATACTTTATTTTGGGATTACATACTCGTACACTAAACAAAAGCATAGAGTTGATTTGGACATATTTTGTATTATTGGCAGGAAACACTGTGCTTGTTAGGGAATGCATTGAATTTGGTTGCAGAGTGTTGTTTGGCGGGAAATGGTGTAGCAAGTCCTATTTGAGGGTGTCTAAATAAGAAGATAAGGAAACGTGGATATCATATAATTATAGTTGGTGGTTTAGTGGTCAGCATTGTTGCCTTACAAACAGTCGATTGAGGTTCGAATCGTTGCTGTGGCAATTAAAAAAAAAAGTATATTTTTAAATTTTTTCTTTTATATTTGTATGACTTGTATAGCGCCATTTTTAAGAAAAATATCCTCATGGGGGCTGTACAAACTTATAATATATGTCTACAATATTACTTGTAATTTTTGGCAGCCACCTCTGGTCTGGAGCACCAAAATACCTGAAAAATACCCTCGACTCTGTGCAGAAACGGGCGGTCCGTTTGATAGATTCTCCCATCTTAGCAGACGGATTGCAATCTTTAGAGCACAGGCATCGGGTGGGAATGCTATCCCTGTTCTACCGGTATAACAATGGAAGATGCTCCGAGGAACTAGCATCATTGATCCCTTCGGCACCGGTGCATAGTCGGGAAGCACGCCAAACGTGTGCCCAACATTTCTACACGGTTGACATTTGTCACATGAGACGGGTCGTTTCTTCGATTCGTTCTTGTGTTCAACAGCTCGGCTGTGGAATGATTTGCCGGCCTCAGTGTTTCCTCCTTCCTACAACATGGGTCTCTTCGAGACCAATGTTCATTCCTTCCTCTCCTCAAAAAGACCCTCCACACAGCATCCCAGATGACATAGGCCCTAAGGGAAATTATTTTCCTCAGGGCCTCCTGTGTGGAGTTAATGTAAAAAAAAATAATTTCAAACTAGACAAACGATCGATCACCGATACGAAACTATATGTACAATTATTTGACCAATAAACGCGATGCTGCAGAAAAAATTACTGTACAGGCAGAAAATATACAAGACCACTTACCTGTGAGGTCACTTGAGATTAACACTGTTTATTATGGAGGCGGGAATGGGTACCGCCTCCCCGGGAACTTTTATTGGATAACCAACACCTCTGCCATAGTAGGTCACCCCAAGTGGTTCGCTACGTTTAGTGATTTAGCAGGGATGCCCGGGTTCATTCTAGGTCTCGGAGACGGATGACCAGAACACACTGAACCCCAGATTCCTACCCACCCCTTAAATCCTTTTTCTTCCCAGAACTCTCCTCTCCTTCATTTCATAAAAAAATCCTCCACACAGCATCCTCAAAGATGAGTAGAGCTCATGTAATTTATTTATATTTTTTGAGAAATTTGGTTAGGTACAGTTCTCACGCAGATGACATAATTGGGAGATTGGGACCACATGATATTACTTAAAAAAAATATATGTCTGAATATCGATCGTCCAATTGATTAGTGAGACATCTCCAAATACTAAGTTTCGAGAAAATGGGGAAAGCAATATTCGATTGCTCATAATATTTACACGTATCTGTGTTTTACGTATAAAATAATACTAGGAGGTATAACGGTCCGATACATTAGTTAGTTTGACATTTTGAAATATCCTACTAGTGACCCAGATGATTCCCTCATCTTGATTATTTCACTACAAGTTTTTCTGCATTATAATTGAGTTGGTGGTGTTTATGAGTAATCTGGATATTGTACCAGATAGAGGTTACATTTTTACATAAAACTGCATATTCAATTCAAATTTAGATTTTTCGGAGATGTTTGACCAATTAACTGAACGATCGATATATAACTATTTACAAGAAAACAAGAGAGAGTTTATAATAATAATTTTGATTAATTATGCATTTAAGTAGGAAAGGAAGCAAGAACAGAAAATGTTTAAACGGTTGTCTATAAAATTGATTGTGCAGATAATTCCCCCCTAAGAACCTACAACAATTAAAAATTACACCGGTTATGAAGCTTTATTTTTGCCTACAGAATAATAATATGTTCATTATTGAAAATAAATAAACCTGTGACGCGGACAAGGAATGTTTGTGCTCTGATTATATGTATAAACCGGTTAACCGGTTCATAGTCCAATAAGCGGCAGCAATATGGCCGAACTGTGCGCGAATTTGGTTTGTAATTAAAACATAAGCGGAATGTATTGTTCAATTAGGGAAAACCTTAAAATATACGGTACGTTGATTTCTTCGAATGGGCTATCACGTTTGTGAGCCATACCAAACCGTAGTACACTCACAACGGCTAAAACCAGTCGAACGAATGCACAAAATTGATAAATGTTTTTGAGGTTAAAGGATGTCGGAAGAAGAGGAAAAAACGTAGGGTAGGTACCTGTATATTCGTACACGGTCTAAAAACAAACCTCTACCACTATGTAAAATCACCATTCACAATCAAAACGAGTTGCTTCAAATGGTTTTAGCCGTGTGTAGTGACCAGATCTGAAGAGCCAGGTACTTTCCCACTTCCTGTTCCCCTTTAACTATCTCCCACTATGTACCCCAATGTGTGTGACATAATCCTACTGGCTCCAGATGGTTGGGAGCAGTTGGGACTTTGTGCGGTATACACATAAACAAAACAATCTTCTTCAATTTAAAGATTTTTTTGATTTGTTAATAAAGGCGTGTTCTCACCCGTTCTGTTTTTTCACTTATTTCATAGAATCTATGGAATAGATCGGTGAGAACAGGCTTTTCTATGGAATCCAAAATCCAAAGTTAATTAGACTTTCGTTCTGTGAATTGACTGTAGATTCTCCATACAATTTGAGAGGCGGGTATGGGTTCCGCCGCCCCAGGAATCCATTTATTGGATAACCAATACGCCTGCCATAGGTCACCCCAAATGTTTCGCTAAGTTTGGTGACTTGCCAGGGGTGCACGGGGTCATTGGGTGAGGTTTGTTGTCTTGGCGGCGAATGCGTTTGCACACTTACTGCGTTGCGGTCCTGATCGGAAGAGACTGGTTGAGGGAGACCTGACTAGACCTCTCTTGTCATCTCCATACCTTGCACCACAGTGAAAGGGATGGATTCATACTTTAGTCACTCCTGGATACATGACCGTCAGATTCCTACCCACCCCTGATACCTTTTTTCATCTCTTTCCTTTTCCTAAAAATACTCTTTAAACAGAATCCCTTTAAAGAGTTAATATAGGCCCCGAGGGGCTCATGTGCGTAGATAATGAACAAAAATACCTACAATATATCAGGTGAGATCCCGGCTTAAGTGAAGTAACAAATTGATTAATTGACCGCCGAATATTAAAAGTACGCTCCCCAAAGCTTGTTAAATAATTAATTCTACGTGAGTGAATCAGACAGCATTTCATATTTTTACCTGCCGCACGCTGGCTATAAAAATACTAGGAACATAATAAATAAAATCTCTCACCGGTACACATTCACACGTCAGTCAAACGCACAACGCTGCCAATCAGATGCCATTATTTTGCCAAAAGGTGTCGCGTCTAGACCCAGCTTACAGTTATGAACTATGTTAGGAATTTCTCGGAATAAATTCTAAAGGAGACCGTGGTCGGTTGAAACAAAGGGCAAGTTTACACGCATGTTTAGAATATTATTAGTTCGCAATCTAATGTTGATTGTCCGAACTTACATTAGAAGATTTTTTGGCACTACGTGACTGTTACACAGACGCAAAATACAAAAGAAAATAAAACTGTTAGTTTTGCATATCGACATGGTCACGATCGCAACGTGCATGGCACTCTTGACCTAACCTATCCTAACCTAACCGAACTTAACCTATACCTAATAACTTTCTGTTACAGCATATGTGCGGATCGGCATATGTGGGAAAAAAATTGTAATGTTATTATGTAGTTTGATTTAACTTTATCTAACTGTGGTGATCTGTCTTTTACAGATACCCAAGATTACTTCTGATGTAGAGAGACAATGGGTAGGTAATCTTATTTACGTTTATTGTGAGAGCTGTACAATATGCGCGGAACAATATGCAATATACAATAGAACGCCTGTCTCGACACAGGTGTATCTTAGTGAGACAGGCATCAAAAAACCCCAATGTAAATATACTTTTTTATAGATAAATAAAATAAAAAAATACAATAATATTTTTCTTCTATGAAGCGTGCAAGATGAAGAGGACGATTGGACAACAAACACACCCTTTTATGCATTACTCGTGCTGTCTCAATCATACACGCATGTCTCTTTCATATTTTAAGACATTTTTTTTTTTACATGAGCTCCACACAGGAAACCCTAAGGAAAATTATTTCCTCCAGGAATGTCATCTTTGGGGATGCTGTGTGGAGGGTTTTTTTTAGGGAAAGGAGGGAGAAGAGAATTTGGGAAGGAAAAGGGTTTAAGGGGTGGGTAGGAATCTGGGGTTCAGTGTATCCTGGTCATCCGCCTCCAAGACCTAGACAAACCTCACCCCGTGAACCAGGGCACCCCTGCTAAATCACCAAGCGTAGCGAACCACTTGGGGTGACCTATGGCAGAGGTGTTGGTTATTCAATAAAGGTTCCCGGAGTGGCGGTACCCATTCCCACCTCCCAAAGAATACGTTCACCACACTAACTGACTTAATATTTTTTAAACTTTATCTATGTATGTATATATTTTTCATTTATTTTATTTTGTGTTTCTTACAACTGCATCAGATCAAAACAGATAAGTTATTTTGAAATTTCAATTTCACTACCAGAATGTGTTTTTTTCCTTCATGGACAAACCTTTTTCTAAAATTTTTTTTGTGAAACATATTATTAGCGGAAACTTTACTGATGTTGGTGGAAAAAAAAAATAATAAGCAGTAATTGTTGAATGAAACACTATTATATATTGAATTATTTGGCGGGTATTTGATAAGCCCCCATAGCTCAGTGGTCAAGAGCAGCTTTTTTTTTTTTTTTTTTTTTTACATGAGCTCCACACAGGAGGCCCTGAGGAAAATAATTTCCCTCAGGGCCTATGTCATCTTTGAGAATGCTGTGTGGAGGGTTTTTTTTAAGGAAAGGAAGGAGAGGAGAGTTCTGGGAAGGAAAAGGGTTTAAGGGGTGGGTAGGAATCTGGGGTTCAGTATGTCCTGGTCATCCGCCTCCAAGACCTAGACAAACCTCACCCCATGAACCCGGGCACCCCTGCTAAATCACCTGACCTGACCTAGCTGACCGGCAATCAGAAGGACACGGGTTCAAGTCGCGTTGGCGGCAAGTATCTTTTCTCGGAAGATTTTTCAATGTTGATGAGTGTTTCCGGCTGATAATTATTGCTTATAATAATTGTTTTACTGATGTTTTTCCTGATAAAAAAGGGATTAATTGTGTTTCTTGAGCACTTGTATTATCCTATATTCATTACAAACGTCTTTATCTGGGGCGACAGTAGGTACTTCATAAACATGTGGTTAATAAAATATAAATATTAAAAAAAATGATTCAATTTCATTTCACATAAATTAATGACGTCAAACTATTCATTGAATGATTAATTATTTTTCCGTGTTCAAGAAATAATTACAATAACAGCAGTGCCATTAGAATTAAAACAGATAAGTACTTACTTTACGCACACTTCATTCAATCGTCAAGATGATTTTCAAGCGGTCTGTACGCATTGTACGCAAGCAAATTATCTATGGATTGACTAATCAATCATTCTATGTTTAAAAAACATATTACACAGTCTTTACAAATTAATGAAGAAGATTGAATTCTTAGCAAATTGTAAAGGTTGAGGTTAAGATTATGAATAAAAAAGAGTATTATGAAACAGTTGAAGTTACTCGTGTGTAGCATGAACTCGTATATGTACACTACTATTATGAAATTCTATATGTGTAAAGTGGGCCGTTTGCAGTGAACACTGTAAATTTGGAACAATAACGTTTACAGTATTTTGTTGTACATGTTGAGTATGTACGTCACAGTAAACACAAACACAAAAGTGGATACGCCTAAACGCACATATAATATATGCATACCTACCTACGTACGACACTACTGTCGTTCTGATATCAACAGAGCATTAAATGCATATATTCGTAGCTAGTTGTTGTGAATATTTAACGAGTTTTATGAAAATGCTTTATTAATTTAATGTCACAATGGCTTATTTCCAGCAATCATTCCTTTCATGGCAAAAGCACCTTGGTGACATTAAATTACAATAATTGAATTTATTGCAACAATATCGTTCGTTCACATTAATAAAATGAAAATTAATATGCTCATAAATATTAAGCATCACAGAGTAGGTAAATATTTTTTAAATATTTACTTTAGCGTATGCTATTTTTGGTACGTACTGCAGGTGTAATATTGTTATGGCTCTGCAACTGGGCCCGAAAAGAAGAAGATGGAGAGATACGAAATTACGAATGTTAGAGGAGAGCGCTAACATTTACAGCGACAAAGTCGATGCGAAAATTGCGAAAATGTTTAATAAAACACGACTCGTTTAAAATAGAGCAAAAATCTCGCGGGCATTGTCTTAAAAAGCATTTAAAGAAACACTGTGAATTTTTTCATACATATAACTTGTAAAATAACTGAAACAAACGTGTTAATAATAATTTTTGGAGCATACTTTGCGATTTTTTTTTCTATCGAGGGAATTTTATGTAATTTGCGTTTCGGCGCGGGCAAAGTTTAGATATTATCTTCAAGCATAACACATATTTTTTTAAGAGCTTTAAAACTTATCCAGCCTTACTAAAAAACCCAGTGAAAATTATATTCAATTGACAAACGGCCGCGGTTGTGAAAACATTACTAATTAAAAATTTGTTCTTTCAAAGAAATACACATGGTTTCCACGGCCTGAGAGGGTAGTTTATCTCTGTTTTAACCATTGATGTCCGAACGATATTTGTAATTTTTCCATAGTATTTTGAATGTTCTATATATTTCTTATTTTTGAAGGTGTCGTAAAAACAAATACCATTTATGAAAACTAGATAAAATTACCTTTTAGATTTGAGTATTTGAAATACACTTTAGCTTTCAAAAACTGCCATATTTTATGATTCAAACTCGGAAAAACATGGAAAAAAATTTCCTCCCACAACATTTTTGACCAAAATGTAGAGAAATTTAAATAAAATCAAAATTTAAAAAACACAGTCCTTTTATGTAATAAATTTGGAAGGAAACTATCACCTCACTTTTTTATCGTGTATACAATAAAAAAATAATAAAAAATTTCAAAGTTTTTTTTATTGCCAAAAAAATAACTTAGAAATAATACCGAAATTTAAAACAGATTTCTTGCATCTCTAAAGACGTTAATTTTTTTGATACGTTTAAGAACACATGTATTAGATTTTAATATTATAAAAAATTATCACTTTTAACAAATTCTCTTAAAATAAAGATCTAAAATGAAAATTTTATCTTAAGTAACCTATAAAAAAACAATATTCTGACAGTTCAACTTTGAAAGTACGGCGTTTGTACAATAACTTGATTAAAACTGATGTAAACCACACAAATAATATGGTAAATATATCAATTATGTGAACAGAAGAGTAAATTCGTCACTACAATAGAAATTATTTAGTAAAATCACAACATTTAGGCACTAACAAAATTTTCCATATCCCGCCATAAACACACCGAACTGTTTTGTCATCGCGGGCCGATATGCACAGGTGCACCAATAATGCCCCTAGCGGAGAAGAATTAAAACAACATTGTTTCCTTGTAAATTAAAACCATATACAACGTTGTCACATCTTCAATGCGTTTTAACAGCGTGACCACGAAAGAAACGTTATTGGTAATAAAACGTCTTTTAGTGTATACGAGCTCTATTTATGTTATTGCAATAACACAGTTAATCGGTCGCGCTGTGGTTTTTTTTTAGTAAGGCTGATCGTGTTTAAGGGAAATATGTAATAAATCGGTAAAAATTCGGGTTGCGGGCCCTTAAAGGGAGGAATGAGTAAACAATCCCTAGAGAGAAAACACCAAAGATGGCCGTTCAACCTATAGCACAAGAACGTGTCGCAAAAGCGACCCATTCTCAGGCAAATTGATGCCAACCATGCATGGGTGTTCAGCAGTTCATTCAGCCTTTGCCGCTTCCTCGATTGTCCACCGGTGTTAAAGGGACCAATAACGCCTATTCCGCAGAGCAACTTCCAACACAGGTACAACACAGAATACTAACTTTCAGTATGTGTTCCAATGTGTTTGTCAACTATCAGCTAGGTCTAGTTAGTAGTGTTCATTATTTAGTCTGAGGTACACCAAAAAAATGACTCAACAGCTGTCGTGCCGGATAATTAAGACATTCATTAATTTCATCACTGTCAATATTCATTCCCCATTTGAGTGTTTGAATGTGTTAACGGTTTATTTAAAGACCGAATCTGTTAAAAGCTAATTTAACTAGTGGATTACCTGTTTAGAAAATAAGAAACATTAATTTTCAGTTTGCTACGGCTGCCATTTGAGAACTTTGTTTGGATTACGTTCAGTAGATAAGAAGAATAAACGATTATTTACCACGCCAAAAGTAGAATGCTTTCATAATTGGGAAATCGGCATCATGATAGTATATTCAAAGTTAAATATTTGTATCTACACTGGCATGCTATAAATTCGCCCACAATTTAAAAAGTAAATACATAATATTAATTTTGTTAATATCGGCTTGGGCATACTCAAGGTTTTTCAAAATTGGGTGTGCTGATTTTTTGTAGCCAGCAAATTAAATGCCTTTGTAATGTCTATTTTAATTGATGGAATGATAGTACCAATAAATTTAAATAGATATCTCCAACGAACCCTTGAATCTAATGGCGATTTCCCAACATCATCTATTCTATGATTTATTTCGTAGAACGAACTATTTGCAAATGGAAAAGAATTATTCTCTTCGATTTCTTTCAAACTTGCTCAATTCTAAGATCGTTTATATATAGAACAGAAGGAAAGTTGATTCAATATTGGGTTTCTATTTCTATGGTATAGAAAGCCGGTTCTCATATATAATAGTGTTAATTTCAAGCGACCTCCCAGGTAAGTATGGTCCTGTTTTCATTAAATTTTAGGCAGCATCGCGTTCATTGGTCAAAATATTGTACACATATTTTCGTATCGGTGATCACTGATCAATGAACCGATGTATGCAATTTTTAGCCATAAGTTGTTTATAATTGTTTGCCTAGCATGTAGTTTTTTAGATTTTAGAAATGTATTATAAGTTTGTACAGCGCCCTTGAGGTGATTTTTCACAAAAACGGCGCTATATAAATCATCCAAATATTATTATTATATATATATATATATATATATATATATATATATATATATATATATATATATTTTTTTTTTTTTATATATATACTTCGTTCTAGACATAAGAAGTGACTTGCACTCACTTAAGTTTTAGCTTTTGGACCGAACAGACATGCGAAAGCTATCAGTTTGAGACAAAAACTCAAGACATAAGGCCTCTGAAGATGGACAGTGTGATCTGTCCGAAACGTCAGGAGTTAAAAAGTCCTTTTAAGGACTACGTTACGCGGGTAAACCGAGAAAATTGTTCTACATCTTACACCCGTGAAAACCTTAATCATAACATATAGCAGTAGGATTTTACTATATATATTATTTCATATATATATTATTATTTCGATATATATTATTTCGATATATATTTCATAGATTCTATGAAACAGACCACGGAAGAGATGAAGTATGAACACGCCGTTTTTTCTCTCCTGTTTATTTCAAAATTTCGAAATATTCAGATGCTTAGTAAAATCCTACTGCTCAGCAGGATCTTACTAAGCATCGTATTGCTTCTCAGAAAGTGTCTATAAATTATTATTTACATTAACTAACTAACTAACCATCACGCCGTTTCCCCGCAGGGGTAGGCAGAGAGGACGGACCGCCAAACAACTCGGTCTTGGCACACACTCTTTGCCTCACTCACATTCATACATCGTCTCATACATTCTCTTCTATTATTCTGACTTTTGACATGACCCGACTCAAGTATCTGATTCACTTGATCGTGCCATGTCTTCCTCGGGCGTCCCCGACTTCTTCTACCATTCACATTCGCGTCGTATATTCTTCTTACACTACTTCCTTCGTTCATTCGCTCATTCGCTCTTATTTACATATTTATGTTTTTAGGCTTTTTTCAATATTTTTCTTAATATCTACACATTTCGATCATACCATTTTACAACGATGGTCAAATTTTAAGAAAAAAGTACTTTGTATTTATTTATTTTAGAAAGAAAACATTTTTTTTGTTCATTTATTTTATAAAGGACATGGTGCAAAAGCAAGAAAACACGTCATAAAAAATAATAACCAACGTTTATGAAGAAGAGTTGATGCCCTTGTCCTACAATAAATGCAAATAATTATCTACACTGTGCCTCGAAACACCACTAAACGCCACCATAATCGCTGCTGAACTCAGGAGATGACCAGTTTCATTGCTCCCCACTGTAAACTGTTCTCTAAAACTGTTCTAGATTATTTTGTAAGTATGCAGTTGCAAATAAAAACATATGGATGTATAATCGTAACACAAGAGCTCTTTAAAACGTTTACAGTTCAAATAACAGCAGTTTTTCAAACGTAATTATTAGGTATATTTGTTATTCGTTAGATGGAGTGATCTCGTGTAGGTATAGTTTAATTAAAATCTGTTTCAAAATATTTTATTTTTCTCTTCACGTAATAGTTGTATACAGGATCTAACAGCATGTTTCCGAAGAATTTTAATCAGCGATTCCTGAGAACATTATTTGGATTGAAAATGTAGATGTCATTTTGCTGTCCCATGATATTTTTTGAATTAAAAACGATAAATACATTTTTCAATCACACTTCACAATTGGGTACTCCGGTCTAGACTAGCGGGTCACGTCATAAGCACTGCATCTCGTTCCAGTACCACGGTTACACACACAACAGCGCGCGTATCACGTGTTCCTGTCGCGACGTGTAGGAGTGTGATCAATGGCGACGTGTGATTGAAAAACTTTTTTTTGTTGTTTTTAATAGAAAAAAAATCATCGAAGAGAAAAATGACATCTTACGTTTTGTACCTACTATAAATAATATGCTAAGGAATCGCTGGTTAAAATCCTTCGGTTTCGTGCAGTTATACATCTGGGATTACACTACCCTCCTAGTCCTGCTGGATTAAAAACTTAAATAATGCAATTAAAAAAAAAAATTAAATCTTTACTCAAATATTTGTAATCTTTAATATACAAAATGAATGTTTCTTTGTTTGTTCCTTATGTGTTCCTGAACCATTCATCCGATTGCAATGAATCTTTGGTGATTTATTGTACGCACTTTCGCGATGGTTTGTATATATAATGGTGAGCTCGGAGTTATGAAATTATTTCCTATACCATTCATCCGATTGCAATGAAACTTTGATGATTTATTGTACGCACTTACGCGATGGTTTGTATATATAATGGTGAGCTCGGAGTTATGAAATTATTTCCTATACCATTCATCCGATTGCAATGAAACTTTGACGATTTATTGTACGCACTTGATGGTTTGTACATATAATGTTGAGCTCGGAGTTATGGAATTATTTCGTAGACCATTTATCCGATTGCAATGAAACTTTGGTGATGTATTGTATGCACTTCCGCGATGGTTTGTACATATAATGTTGAGCTCAGAGTTGAAATTATTTCGAAGACCATTCATCCGATTGCAATGAAACTTTGGTGATTTATTGTACGCACTTCCGCGATGTTTTGTATATATAATGGTGAGCTCGGAGTTATGAAAATATTTCCTATACCATCCATCGGATTGCAATGAATCTTTGGTGATTTATTGTACGCACTCCCGCGATAGTTTTTATATATGATGGTGAGCTCGGAATTATGAAATTATTTCCTATACCATCCATCCGATTGCAATGAAACTTTGAAACTCCCGCGATGGTTTGCATATATAATGGGTGAGCTCGAAATTATGAAATTATTTCCTGTACCATTCACACCTGAAACTTTGGTGATTTATTGTACGCACTCCTGCGATGGTTTGTATATATAATGGTGAGCTCGGAGTTATGAAATTATTTCCTATACCATTCATCCGATTGCAACGAAACTTTGGTGATTGGTTGTGCGCATGCTCGCCAAGGTTTCTATATAAAATAATGAGCTCTGGCGTTATGCTTTTTTTACACAAATTTTATTATAGGTGGCGCGCGAGCTGATTGAAAACTGAATGTACCGGGAATGAATGTATTGAATGTGGGAGAGGGAAGGGGAACATGGGAGGGGAGTTAGTGGGACGAGAATCGGGAGAAGGAAGGTGAGGAAAGTGGAGGGGGAATGCGTGAGGGCATCGGGACGAATGGGAAAGGACACGCAGGGAACAACAATTTCTTTATTAAGTGGCTTTGCAAGGCATGCCGGGAACTTGCTAGTATTATACAGGGTGTCCGGGGGTAAAGTGCATTAACTTCGGGAGATGATTCTAGATGATAGTACAAGAAAAAAGATAAAAAACTTTTTTTCGAAATTCTAACTTTTAGTGGTAGTTTTGAGGTAAAATGATAAAAGTAGTCCGGCGTGTGCGGCCAGATTTATTATTTTCCGCTGTTACGATACGGGCCAATCACAATCGAGTATGGCGCCCGAAAGGCTTTCAGCAAATAAGTTCGTACCTCACACTAAGGATTTTTAGTAGGTACGTCTTTTTGTATGGGAAAAAAAATATTGGAATTTCGGAAAAAGTTGTTAATCTTTTTTACTCCTACCATCATGTAGAATCACCTTCCGAAGTTAATGCACTTTACCCCCGGACACCCTGTATAAGAAAATAAAATGTGTTTGAATTGGCAGTACAATCAGATTGTCAGGTGAGTGAGAGATCTATTTCTAGCAAGGAATCATGAGCCATTAATCAAATACTAACGTGAAGAGCAAACATTGTTTGTACTAGGCAACGGAGTTATTCCATAAATAATCTAAAGTGAGATAAATTATAACCTTCAGAATTAAGTATTTTCTTCTATGCAGCTGATTCTATCGGGAACTTACTATATTATATTACAGTATGATGTATTTACAGCTCATTATTCTATGTTATACTCTTGCATATAAAAATTTTACAAACCAGATGTGAAGGATTAATGAGCCAGGTTTTATTGATATTTCTAAGAGGTTACTTCTAATAACTTCTATACTTGATTGACTGGTACGAATTACGAATGCAGTTCTGCTGCAGTTCTTCAGGGCTGCAGTCTAGATAGTAAATATTGCCCTCATAATAAATAATGGCTTAATAATCGAACACAAAAACTTTTTTTAGAGAGAGATTGGTATTTTTTGATTTATTTTATTTTATTTTTAATTTATTTTATTTTAGGGATATCAACAGTTTACAATTGGAGTAATTTATACGTCATGTATAATTTACCTAACTGAGAAACCTCATTATAGATTTCCTCATTATACTATTATATAGTGTCTAGAAATTAAACAGTAATCTTACAACGACTAAAAAATATTACATTACTATATAACTGGAGGTAGGTAGTCTAGGTAGTACATAATATATGTCATTACAAAATATATCAGTACATTTATGCAGTTTTGTACTAATTTTAAACACTTTTGATCGAGTTTTTATATTTATTTTTGTCACAATTGACGGCCGGCGTAGTCCAGTGGTAAGGCTTTTGACTCGCATACCGAAGGTCGCGGGATCGAATCCCGGCGTGGCAAATACATTTTATTTGATTAATTTGTTTTATTTCACAATTTATTCATTTAATACAACATATAGTATATTTGCGGCACATTCCGGAGTGGAAGATACTCTCAGTATCGCCCTGGTGTAAGACCACCATTCAGAATTGAAACGTTGCTTGAAATGGCATTAGCCGTGTTTTGTGACCAGTTCTGAATACCCAGGTACTTTCCCACCTTCCTCTTCCCTATCTCCTTCCCCTCCCCACTACCTTCAGCTTCGCAAAATACCCCGATTGGGGATGCCGTACTATCACAGGCTTCAGACGGGAGTAGTTGCGACTCTTGTTCGGTATTCATAAAAAAAAAAATATGTATTTGTATAAAGTATGTTTACATTGGGTTTTTCGATGCCTGTCTCACTAGCATATATACCTGTGTTGAAATAGGCGTAGAGGAACATAAAATGGATATCTTAGTAACAAGAACATTTAAGGTTAAATACATATTAATTTAAATAAAATTAAAAAAGAAAGGTGATTGGAAGTGTGGGTAAATCCCATAAAGAGAGTTATCTTATAAATGTAGGACGAGATGAAGTAAAGTAGTGAATCCTGACAAATCAATATGGAGTTAGATTTGACAGGAAAATTAATTAAAATTAATCCAATACAATTAAAACAGAAAAGTGATTGGAAGTGTGGGTAAATCCCATAAAGAGAGTTAGTTATCTTATAAATGTAGGACGAGATGAAGTAATGTAGTGAATCCTGACAAATCAAATATGGAGTTAGATTTGACAGGATTCTATTATTTGAATTTATTTTATATGGGTTAGGTCGTATGTAAATTGTTATTTCTATCTATATGTAATTTATTTCACAGATGTTTGCAGTAGTGCGACGTCCTATACTTACAGACAATCCATTTATTTCTTCTTCATTCTTGAATTTTGTCATTGAATTGCCTCATATCTTTATAAAACGGTATGACATCTCTTTTTACGATCAACTATTTATGCTAAAGTTAGACATGTTTAAAAAATATATGTTTTCGTAGAAAGCAATCACTTTGTGGTTTGACGTATTATCAAGTGAAACAAGCAATTAGTTTTAATCACTAAGTCTAATTTATTTGACCTATATCACATGTAGGGAGATAAGGGACGTACTTGACTTACATGAACAAGTGATTCTTGAAATTATTTGGAGTAAAAAATGTAAATGAAATTTTGGTCTTCGGTGACTTTTTTGACGTTTTTTTAAAATATATTTTTTCAAAATCATACAATTTTTTTTCTGCCACACGTCGTCACTGGTCACTCAGCCGAGTAACCGCCGAAACCCTCATCCCGACCCAAACTGTCCAATTCTACTGATTTTTTAAATGTTTTTACTCCAAATAACGCAAGGAACACTGGTTAAATAAGTCAAGTATTTATTTATTTACGCCCTAGTGGGCTTTTACAAAGATAGATAATAACAGTTAGGCAGGTATGTAGTACACAATATACAATGATTAAAATAATAATGAAAAATAAAATTAATTAAAATTAAAATCATACATTTCATTAAAGTAATTATAAAGATTTCGTTTTATAACTAATATGGAATCTGCAAACATGTCTACAATGACAAGTATGACCCTTAACCCCCTTTATAATACGTATATGCCCATACGATGTGTTTTTGTTTAGTTCCAATTTTTCCCCTAGTGGAGTTTAAGTCAAGTGAAACTTGTTACAGAATATATCTAAATAAATTATAAGTTAGAAACAAAGTTTGTTTGGAACCATTTATTAGAAAACCGACACCCTTGCCATAGGTCACCCTGAGTGGTTCGATAAGTTTAGTGACTTAGCAGAGGTGCATGGGTTTATGGGGTGTGGTTTGTTCGCGTGTTGGTGGTGGATGCATCTGCCTACCGGTTCCATGTAAACTCAGAATGAAACCAACTCAGAAACACCTTAGAAAGATCATTAAAGGCAATGAAAAAATAATTTTAAAATAGCCGGTAACCCTAACCTAACTTAACCAATTTTTTAATATTTTTTTATCATCACTCTTAATGACCTTTCTGAGGTGCTTCTGAGTTGGTGTCATTCTGAGTTGTCCGGTCACCCTGCCTACCAGCTTCGTGGCCGGCCGGACTGGGAGAGACCGGCCGAGGAAGACCTTTTGACCTCTCCAGTCGGACTCTCTCGATCCATCGCCTTGCACCGCAATTGGAGGAATGGATTCATACTTTCGTAACTCCTGGACACACTGACCTCCAGATTCCTACCCTCTTTACTCCCCTTTTCTTCTCAGAACTTCCTTTCCCTAAAAAGACCCTCCACATAACATCCCCAAAAATGACAAAGGCTCTGAAGGTAATTGTTTAGCTCAGGGCCTCCAGTGTGGAGCTAATGTAAAATATAATTAAACCTATTTCGTTTCCATCCCGAGATTTTACGTTTTCTTTTTAAGTTTCTATGTAAAACAACTAGATATCTAAACTCATTCATTATACCCCCTAGCAGTTAAAACCCCTCTCCGCAGGTTTTTGCTGCTAGGCTCTGCGGTCGGCTTTTGGTTTGCCTTCGCCCAGTTAGTGTTGGTGACCATTTTATAAATCCGATAGGAACTGGTTCCAAAAATAGCCCGTTTCTCGCATCCACTGTCATCCAGTAATAGCTAGTCACCGGGACAGGCAATGAAGTCACATGTAATATATAGCCGCCTGATACTATTATTCACAAATCAGAAACTAAGTATTACCGTCAATCTTTCCATATCCGAAGAGATACTCAAATTCATAAATTCGTAGAATTTATACCTTGGTGGGAAACGTCCCCATACATGCTGCTAACGGAAGTGGCGATATCTTTTGACGAATTCTTGAATTCGAATTATTCGAAACAGAATTACAACGGTAGCCTTGTTCGAAAATTCACGTGGACGCAAGCCTATTAATAATGTTTGATGATTATCATCTGTATTATAATATAGGTAATCACATCACTTTTCTGATGGTACCAGGTACCGGAAAAATATATATTTAGGTATATATATGTATATGGTACGCCAGGTAGGTAGGTACGACAGGTAACATAAAGTATTTATGAAAAAATAATGCAAATTTCTAATGATATGTTAACTAAAAAGGATAATTGCTCAATGTGACAGAAATTGACATGAGCGATGAATTATATTACCAAGGCCAATAATGTACGACACGTGAATGCACACTTTTTTCCAGTTTCCGCTATTTTTATCGCAGCGAAAGCGAACTGTGTCTAAAAATATAGATAAAAGATATTAGTATTTTAATATCGGCGCAAATCTACTGATGTTATTTCGAATTCTATTGCCTCGTATGGATAAAGAATCCCGTTGGAAACATTTATTCGATATGCAACGTTTATTCGATTCAATATCAAGGCACAAAAGAAAATTGCTCCGTTATTTGACCGAACAACGAATTAGGAATGTGCGAACGGTTTGGGCAGAAATTAATTGAATATTGCAATGTAAATAAATACATGTGAAGCCAATGGATACCTTTGCCCTACATTTGCAAACTATTGAAAATTTTATAAATGCGAATTGAACGTAAAATACGCAACCATGAACCTCTAAAATAAAGCATTTACAAAACATTGGAATGGAACTCTAAAAAAGGACAACGCTTTTTACAATCTGTCACTCAAAAATACACAATATGTTAACGTAAGATTATTTATTATCTGATTTATTTAAGAGATTTATTTATTCATAAAATCTCTCGGGTAGTTATGAAAATATAGATATTCAGTAAAAAGATTTTTAGACTTGTAAACTTTTAAGATTTGGTTCCATGCCAACTTAGAATCAACTCACCTCAGCACCTCTTTGAGAAGTCATTAAAACCCGTCTGCTGGTTTAGGAATAAATACATCCCAAAACACGTAATCGCGTTGTACTTTCATAAGACCAAAAACGTCCCGATCAACCTAACATTTTGAAAGCTATATATATCTCTTCCTCTCATGCAAATATTTCTATTTTTCTTTTAACCAGAAAGAGAACGAAAGAATGCTTCTTATTGTCTTTGTAATATGAAAGCTATCTTGCGTAGATATTTTACAATCTCGATCCAAAGTTACGGTTTCAGAATTTACGCGCGAAATCCAGACTTCCGGATTGTGAGGTGCGAATATATTGAACCAGCAGACTTGAATTTCGCCTGAGATGTAAACAGTTCTTAAAACTTAACTAATGAATGTTTGAGAGTAATAGTAATAAAAAGGAAGAAAGTGTGTAGAGAGATGAAGAGAAATTTAGAAATGAAGAATTATTTGCTCACGAAATGTAATTGACTGTTAATAAAAGTTTAATGAAAAATTAAGTGTAAGTAGTTTTAAAATAATTTATATCACGCGAGTGCAGTAATTTTTCGTAGTAAGTATAAGTTGTGATTGAGTGAGCGAGTAATTGGTGAGTTATTTTCTGCATTAGTATTGTTGGTTTCTACTCGTATATGAATAAGCGAAGTTTGCCTGGTACGCCTCATTGGAACATTTAAACCAATGACGGATAGTCTATTTTATTGTTTAGCAGATTTTATAGTAACAGTTTGTCCTCTTATACGATATACATATTTAAAAATATATGTATTTGACAGAATTGAAAGGATTCCGATTTGAGGATTTTTGTCATGAAAACGTAGAATTTACAGATTGTAGTATTTCTTGCGTTAGCAGACTACAAGGTGATTTTTAAGGCTACTTTCGATTGCTGAAATTTAACAAATCAGTTATTTTTTTTATAATCCTGTTGGTTGAAGAACTTTGTGTAGAAAAGGTAAGCGCACGGTACTTTAGATGGTTCACGACGAGTTCATCGAAAACGAATTCATCGAAAATCAATTCATCGAAAGCAAATTTATCGAAAACGAGTTCATCGAAAACCAATTCATCGAAAATCAAATCATCGAAAACCAATTCATCGAATGTTCAATTCATCGAATCGCCAATTCATCAAAAAAATATATTTTGTTGATATTTGAGAGAAATGCCGAGCGGACCGAGAAGTTAAAAAAAGCATTGGTCAACCTAAGCTAACCTAACCTAACCCAACCTAACCTAACCTAACCTAACCTAACTTAACCTATTTAACCAATTTTTAAATATTTTTTATCATCACTCTTAATGACCTTTCTGAGTTGTTTATAAGTTGGTTTCATTATGAGTTGTCTGGTCACCGTTCCTTAGATATCCCTTTTTTTCAGTATCAGACAATCCGAAATCGAAGAGATAACCTATAAATTTTACATTGTCACTACGAAACTGACAGTTGCTAAACACATTTAACTCAGTTAAACAGACCTTTTTGGGTATTTAATTTTGACAGCTCTAATATCTACAAATAAAATGTTTTTAGATGAATTGGCGATTCGATGAATTGATCATTCGATGAATTGATTTTCGATGAATTGATTTTCGATGAACTCGTCGGTTACCCTTTAGATACGGATATAGGGTATTAACCCAAAAACGTAACATAAGTATTATTAATTTATTGTACTTTTTTATGAAGCAATGTATTAAAGAGTAGATAATTGTACCAAAATAAAGAAAAGCAATAATGCATCGATCATAGGAAGAATGATAAGAGATAAGAATAATAATAAGAGCAACAATAACACTTTATTACAAGTCGTAAAAAAATATAAACATCAGGCTCGCTACTGCAGCGGCCCATCGAGTCGGAAAGTTGCCGGTTTGATTCCCGCACAGTATTATTTGTTGACTTAATTTAAGGCAATAATCAATTTGCGAGGCGGAAATGGATGTTTATTGACCTCTCCAGCCAGACTCTCTAAACCCATCACTTTGCACCGTAAATTAAAGGATGGATTCATACGTCACTCCCATACACACTGACCCCTAGATTCCTTACCACCCCTCGTATCTTTTACCTTCCCAGAACTTTCTCTCCTTGCTTTCCTTAAAAAGACCCTCCACATCCCCTAAAATGATATAGGCCTGACGATATAGTAATAGCTTTCTGTAAGGAGCTAATGTAAAAAAAAAAACAATTAAAAGTCAGGTGAATACGGTGTCAGTAGGTAGACAAGTCTAAATACTGCGCCTCGGCAATGCCCCTTACGGAGCGACTTCAATCGTTCCACCATAAAACAAAAATTGATAAAAATCAAGCGGATTAGATCTTACATCGGAAATATTTCCGTGGAATAAAATAATATTTTATTAGAGTTCTAGTTTTCGCCGCCAGTTTTTTTCTTTAAATTTTGTAGGCCAAAAAACGCTTAATTTTTGTCGCAAAGTACTGAAACGTGCTCTGAATTTTTTATCTGAAAGGGCGTAAGCGACTTTTTTTTTAAAGCGACAATGCGCCGTAAGGTCTTACGGATCGCGGGGGAGAAGGGTCGATTATCGCATCATCAAAACGCGATTTTTTTTACGATTTTTTGTATGAGATCGCTGTCCATGCCCCCTGTCCGGCCAAATCGATCTCTGCGGTCGGTGAAACTGGATAGGCAGAGTGGTCGATTTTCGCCTGTCTCCAAAAGGCAACGTTTCCATAGTGAGTTTTCGAAAAACAAATGCCAACTGTGTATTAATATATATATAAAGGGGCACTGCTCTATCTTTTTTTACATGCACACACTATACAATGTGCATTGTGCACTTATCTGCAAAATGCAGGAACCTGTTAACTACGCAATTAGCTCTATAGGTAGATAATATATGAAGATTACCTGCGGTCAGCGGTCACACTTCATGCTTCTATTAATCACTCGTAATTGCTCATTTCTTCTGTGCTTCTGTCGGCTTTAAGTAATTTAGTGGGTATTATTTATCTTTAATCTGGGAATTTTATCTAGCTATAAATGTTATTGTACCCGGAAGAGATAGCAAAACATTATTTGATTTAAATTATCAATAAAAGTTTGCACGTTTCATTATTTACATTAAGGCGATGTACCACGTCACACACAAGGCCGAATAAGGAACTCCAGTGAAAAATATTCGGGCTTTAAAAAAATATGTTCATATAGACCAATAAACGCTGATTCTGAATATTTTAGTTTTATTTAATAATATTAAACGCAGAGTTTTTTTAAAAAAATATTAAAAAGTCAATTTTTAATCGGGTCGTAAAAACACGCCGTCAAGGTGACGTCACTGTTCGACATGTCGTGACATCACCGTAAAGTCATTGTATGAGAATGTATGATATGACACAAGCCATAGTATTAATTTATTCGTTTTTTTACATACTGTTTATAGAGATTTAGTTGTTGTGTTTATTGAAAGATTATTTAGGCCTAAATAATATTTCAAAAATAAAGGTATCTCTTATTAGTTTATCTCTATCATTGAAAATATTCAAAAACTACTGCACAAAAAAAATAGTAATGCTATTTCTAGGGAGAATACTTCGAACAACGGAATTCAAAATGGCGGCAGTAGATCAGCTGATTTCCCGATCCTATACTAATTTTTCAGGAGTGATGACGTGACATGGGGGTGTTGAAAAATTTAAACTTTGACAATTATTTTAACTATTAAAACTAACTATAAAAATAAAAATGCATATATTTAAGTTAGAAGAATTCATTTAATTTTTTTTTTTAAATTGGACTGGAGTTCTATATTGTCAATTTACGACGCCAAAAAAGTTTTTAATTGAAATTCAGATCAGATATGCGTATGAGAAGATAATCTAAGAATTTTTTTCAAAAATTACCTTACTAGGGTTAGTTGGAGTCAGGTGGTCATAGTATTTTAATAAAAAATATAAATTATTTCATATTGAATTATTTCTGTTTTTTTAAGTAGTGAGATAAAACATATAAATATGATTAAACTGTAAAATAATGATAACTTGTAAAATTGTTAATTTTTTAACATTATAAATATGTCGTTATTTTCTCTTAATCCTCATTTCCGTTAGAGCGGGGTTGCCAAGACTACCTGAAAAGAATGCGCTCGATTTAAGAAAGGTGGAAAAGGGTGGATATACAGTTTTCATATTCCTTATGAGGTTTTTTTTTCGAACTAGTAAAATAATGCATTCACTTCATATCATGAATAATTTGTTGTTTTATATGGTAACGATATTTTTTCTATGATTAGCAGCATTGATTGTCTATAAAACGTAATATATTTATATATATATGGCGTAGCGAAGTTTGTATACCGCGTAAGTGTATTAATTTTAACAAAATTAAAATGTAACGTGCACACCTTTCGTTATAATAAAGCTAAAACTAAGGACGGTTTGTTTAAAAAAAATTGACGAATTCATCAAATATTTGAAGTTACTTTTCACGTTCTGTGCAAGTTCTATTTAAGTTCTGTTATTATATCATTACAGGCCAGTTGCTTCATAAAACTGAAATAATCACAGAACTTGAATAGATACTCGTAAGAACGTGAAAATTAACTTTGAATATTTGAATTCGTCAATTTTTTTTAAACAACCCGTCCCAACTGTTTGAATAAGAATTATTCCGTATTAACCGAGATCCGCTTCTCGAGACATACCTAAATACTTTTTTCTTTCTGGGCTTTTAAGAAGAACAATAAAAAGAAATACTTGATTATTATAAAGGCTATGGTGTTTTGCTTGCGGTATTTAATTTAAAAAAATATACATTTCAAACGATATAATTTTCAAACAAAAAACTCATGATCTTGGATTACTTAGTAGTGCACTTCCTCAAGTCGTTTTTAACAAAAAACCGATAAGTGATTGATTTCACCGCGACATTATGAACGACTCTTCGCGCGTCGTTAAACAAAAAGTTTCACAAATTGAACTAAAAATACTTTAACGCGTGGATAGTCGCAAAACCTTCATTAAAACAGTTTTTTCCTTATTTATAAGCGGTTCATTAGGCTTTATTGCTGTCATTTGATACGTTGTTAAAGTGATACTATTCCCCCGGAAAGTTTTTGTATTAAGAAAAAAAGTGTTCGAGAAGAGTCTATTTGATATTTATTTTTATTATTTATTAACCAAGATATTACAAAATACAATACACATTTGATTTGGTATATACCACCTTACTTGGCTGAGCCTGTTCCGATGTGGCAGGAATTTAAACTAATTTTAATCTTGGAAGAAAAATAAGACAAAAATACAAATATTTTAATTTAAATCGACAATAAAAGAAATGAAAAAGAAAAGAGATAAGAAACATATAAAAAAAATATGAATGAAACAAATTAGAAACACAAAAATAATTGTGAGGAAAAGAGAAAAATTACAGGCGTTAAGTGTGTTTTTGTATTGTTCAAGTTATCTGCCCGCAGTATGCAATACCTTTGTTGATTATCCACTTATGAATTTTGTGTTTTAGATTTGCATTTTTTGTCATGTGGATATCTTTAACATCTTTTTCAATGAAATTAAAATTTTTTGTCTTTGTCCATATGTAGTATTTGTCTTTGGAATCATGTGTTGATGTTTATGTCTTGTGTCGTAATTGTGTTGTGCTGTTTGATGGTTTAGTTTGTCTTTTTGGTAATGTATAAATATAATTTTGATGTACAGTTGCTGTATGTTCAATACAGCAAAGTCTTTAAATAACTGTATTGTCAAGAATCTAAAAGTTTTTTTGTAATAATTTTAATTAAGGCCTTTTGCGCTTTGTTGAGGGTTTAAAAATAAGTTTGAAAATGTTTATTGCGGATATTTATGTATCTGTGTAAACCAAGGAAAAAACTAGAAAAAAAAAAGTTTTTTAATATTCTACCATCCATTTTCATTATTATCATGATATTGACAACGATAAAACGATGAAATTGTGAATACAACACAAAAGTCTCAACTGCCCGGAGCCAGTGGACTATGAAATTCCTACAGCAATTAGGGTGTGTTGTGAGGCTGAAAGGAGTAGGAAGGGGAAAGAGATGGGGGAAATGAAGATGAAGAAGTGCCTTACTATTCAAATATGGTCACCGAACACGGCTAAAGCCATATGGTAAATGGTAATACTGTACTATCTGCCGCTCTAGAACGTGTGGCAAATATTCAATGTATTACATTTATTGTATGTTATTTAAAATGTGAAATAACTTAATATATTATTTAATAACACTTATTTGCGTATGCTTGGATTAGAACATTAATTGAGGATCTTAACTTGTTCGATGCCGACCACTCCCATGAGAGTTGCTTCGTTGTATTGTTATGTGCCGCTCACTCTTATCGGCAGACCAAGCTAAATTACTTATTTCGAATAGAAAAAAATAACATATTAATGCCAATATTATACAATTTAAAGCCGGCAGCGAACGTAAACCGCTCGGTCACGGAGATATTTACTGATGCATTGATTCAAAGAAGATACTTTGGTACTGAAATTCAATTTCACAGAACTATTATAAATCAGTAAATTTCATAGAAGTTTTTTTTATTTATTAACGCCCTTTTTAGGGGCTTTTTTATAAACGAATAGTAAAAATGACACAGTATTTATGGTACATAACTGAACCGCCCCAATAATAATTTTATTTATTTGTTTAGTGATAAATTGAAGACGTTCACTGACTTGGTATAATTATTTCCCTCCATTAGCGTTCTGGGCAGAGAGGAATACATATTGCAGTTAGTTCCAGAATGACTGCAATGAAATAAATACCGAATTCTACTAGTATTAAGTAGTGGAATCTGAAAGCTATGAGTGCAAGCAATTCTGGACTATCAACTACATAATTTAAAATGTTATATAGAAAAACCAAATCAGTGAAATTCTTTTGTCTGACAATTTAAGCATATTCAAATAATTTAAAAGAGTGTTGAAGTTTAACACAATTGCTGGACTACCCATTTTAAAATTTAGAAAGGTAAACCTTTATTTTCGTTATTTATTTTTGAGGTGTTATGCCGTGTTGGGCTACCTCCTTCTTTAGCCAACGTTTCAGACAGCATTGCAGTATCCATCATCAGGGCAGATGTGTAATTGTTAGTGGTGTAATGTGTGCTTATTTACTTGAAATCGATACCGTGTTGCCAGCTCCTCTCCAGTACGAGCTGGTATAGTATACTGTATATATACTGCCCTGATGATGGACACTGCAATGCTATCCGAAACCTTGGCTAAAGAAGGAGGTAGCGCAATACGGCATAACATCCCCCAAAACAAATAACGAAAATAATTTCGGCCGTGAAAATCTAAAAACATATCAGTAAGAATTTATTTTGTATTCTTTCAATAGCTTGTATATGAATATTATAAAGTGGGTTCCAGACGAGAGAACTGTACTCAGTATAGAGGGTATTATAAGTTTTATACTACAGTAACTTTGTGGAAAATATTTTTGAAACCATACATTACTTTTTTGAAAAGACACACATTTTTTGAAATTACTCGTACGTTATTGGTGATAATATAATATATTCCACTTTGTACCTTTTACATGGTATGAACCAGATTTAGTTCCAGTATTGGCAATCAATAACTCGTTTGCTACAGTTACATATTTTCAGTCCAAGTTAAAAATGTACAACATGTGCGAGTGACGAAAGCAATGTTACGTGTATTGCGATTGACTTGACAAAATACAAGACGTGATTTAAGCGGTTATAAAGACTGACGTACGTCAACGACACATGTTGCAAATCGAAATTTATTTATTATTGAAATACGTTGCGAATTAATCGCTTGAATGAGCCGACCATAACTTGATATGGAAAAATTTGCGACTTTTTGAGTGATAATGAATATTGGCTGTTTTTTAATACCATAAACCTAAACATAAATCATTATCGAGTGCAAAATATCAAATATTATAACCTTTTAAGTGGCACAAACGAGAAAAAAATACTGACAGTTTTTGAAATGAAAACTTCCTTAGCACCGTTGTGATTTGAAACTCGATGAAATGAAACATAGTGTTATTTACAGACTTTCGGAGTGTAGACTTTGTCTTTATAAGATACACGATTGCGAGATGAACATTTATTGTTTTAACACAGGTTATAGTTACGTCCTATCTAATGAGCTGGCGGTAGGAAAAAAGAGCGAGGAGATGCATTCATCTCCTTTTATATCGAGATCTCTTGTCTCGCTCTTACATTAACAAGAAGCAGGCGTGCCACCCCAAAACCTCTCTTACACATAGCAACACAAAAACGATACAAACACATGAATCTACAGGCGTGCCACCCCAAAACCTCTCTTACACATAGCAACACAAAAACGATACAAACACATGAATCTATACGATTTAGGAGGCGGGTATGGGTACCGCTGCCCCGGGAACCACTTATTGGATAACCAACACCTCTGCCATAGGTCACCCAAGTGGTTCGCTACGTTTGGTGACTTAGCAGGTGTGCTCGGGTCCTTGGGGTGAGGTTTTTCCAAGTCTTGGCGGCGGATGCGTCTGCCCGCCTACTGCGTAGCGGGCCGGATCAAGAGACTGGTTGAGGGAGACCTTTTGACCTTTCCAGCCGGACTCTCTCGACCCATCGCCTTGCACCGCAGCTGGAGGGATGGATTCGTACATCCGTCACTCCTGGATACACTGACCCCCAGATTTCTACCCACCCTTTATACCTTTTCATTCCCATAACTGCCTATCCTTCCCTTCCTTAAAAAATACCCTCCATATAGCATCCCCTAGGATGACGTAGGCCCTGAGGGAAATTATTTTTCTCAGGGCCTCCTGTGTGCGTCCAATGTAAAAAAAAACCTGCCAGAGAATGAGATAGTATAATCGTTCTCCTCTTCGTGCGGTGCTTTATAACCTCCCCACTATTGTCTACTTCAGTTTTCTGAAAGTTTCACTTCTACCGCGTGTGAATTGCACACTCTGATTTTTATCAACATTGTTTTCCTACTAAGCAAAGAGCACTGATTTTGAGTTGGTGAAAGTGAAAATGCAATTGATAAATATAACTAGCACTTCAACAGTTTCTCTGAGCTAATAAATTATTCAAAATGTTGAGTACCTACTTTGAATGAATTTTCAACATTTCGATCGCAATAATACGAAATATTTTTCTGGATTACCAAGTTAGCTCGAACAACTTCCTAGTTCTCAACGGTACCACGAACGCGACTATTAATTGCTTTCAATTTACCATTAATGAAATGTCAGATAATATAATATAATTTTTTTTAAATAGGTACATTTGAAGATAATAGCATAACAGGCTTTGAAAACGCAGAAAGCCAGTGATTTTGAAATACAAAATTAAGGCAATACACACTTTCAAATGAACTAAGTTTAGACAAATATTGACACGCATATAGAATTAGCACAGATGTTAAACGCTAGAGCGACCCCATCACCAGACATCAGAGTAACGGGACGATCCTCATCAAATATTTAATTTGACTTCACAGCTAACTTTGCGACCTCGTGACCTCTAGTCTACCTCTACTTCTATCCATAACATCTCCATTGTAACAAAATTAATCGTTTATATATTAATTGTATTTATACACTAGCTTCCATTTCTCGGTTTCATCCGGTATTTTGATTTTTGTACACATCAGTCTCATATAATTTTATATTTCACTGAAGATAATTGACGGAAAACAGATTCGGAGGGTATTTCACCACCCTCCTCGTAGATTAGTCATGCGGTAACGTACATTTTAGTTTACTATTCGGCACTTGAACCTATGAATAATGGCTACATATAGAATAAGTTAGCCTAGTTTTTTACCAGTTGCAAGTTTTTATTTGTTTACTTATTAATTTTGGTTATGTGTATGGATAAGCTATATGGAGGATGGTGAAATACCCTCTAGGTCAAATTTGACAAAATAAATATTATAATTATTTAGCTGCGAAAAACATTTTTTCTCTTCTGACGTTTTCTAAGTTAATACCATTCTCAAAACATTCAAATCAATCAACTAATTTAACAATTTAATAGAATACAAGTTTATTGTTGCTAAATCATTTTCCATTTTGAACACAATAACTGCTTTCGGTATTCCCGCAGAAACGGTACGGTGACAAGAATGGCTCGCGCCATCCCATTTCTTTAATACGAGTGAGAGAGAGGCAAGAAAATTATTACTTTTTTTCCTTTGAAGGAAGTAGACATACGTACATTGCATGTCTCATCTTTCCTCTCACCATTATTTAATGTGTAAGAAAGAGCTGCAGCTTTATTGTGATAAGGAACGTTTGTTCTTTTCTGTCTTATCTTTTCTCTGTAATTTTAAATGACGGCCTAGAACGCCCTTGAAGAGTGAATGCCAGAAATAATTGAAAAAAAAAAACGTTTATTGCCTATTTATGACGTCGCCGGGTCGTAAACGTGGGAATATTAAAAGCGCTCAATACGCTGCATCGACTTTTTTTTGACAGTCAGACATTTATTTCATTGCTCCATCGCTCATAACAGTACCTAACGATTTAAAAAGTTAAAAATAATTTCGATGATTTGGTAATGGAGACAAGAAATGGTGCAAATTTCGTGACGCCAGGGGTCACCGTTCCAGAGTTTGGTGCTTTAAACATCACGCAAAAAATACCATAATTTGCATTTTTTTGGTTTTTAATTTAAATTTATTACGTTCATTGTTTATTACATTTGTTGATAATTTTTCTACCACCGAGCAAATGCCCGTGTTGTTGTGTTCGGTGTATCTAAACATATCTAGGTATATACAAATGTTCTAGGTACTAAGTTTACTGCGTGCAACCAAGGAATTAATAAACCGGTTGGTATTATTTATTAATGGCAGCGTTGGTGACAATTCGTATGGAGATTCCAGCATCACGTGTCACATGTCATGTGACAGTTGTCTGGTGTTCAACGGTCAGACATGACACCGGCGGAGTTCTGAATGAAAATTGAGCCCGGAATAGAGCTAGCCATAGTTCTGCAGACAATGGCAATGGTTTGAATGACTTAATCAGAATGCGATGTGTATTTTATGATAGAATGCGGTATCACAAATCAAAGAGGTTCTAACAATCTGTCCTAAACATGTGAAACTATAGGATCGTATAGATGAGTCCTAATTGAGGTTAGGAGCAGAGGAAGAAAAGAAAGAGGATATTGAGGATGTGTATGGCTAGTGGCTAGTGATCTTGTCTCTTAACATAGGTGGCTAGACTCAGCTTTTTGGTGAGTTGCCTACAGGGCTGGGCAAAATACATGCTTCGATGTAATTAAAATACAAATTACAAAATACTTTTTCGCATGTATTTAAAATACGAAATACAAAATACTTTCAAGTCGTGTATTTGAAATACAAAATACAGTATTTTAACCATTTTTTTTATTTCAAATACAAAATGCAAATTACAAAATACAAAATACATTTGGTTTTGGTAGAATCTTTGGTTGAACAATCAGTGGCGGACTAAGCCCGTCAAAGGCCCGGTGTGGCAACGCTGAACGACAACCCCTCTGGTTTATAAAGTTGATGTAATTTTACAAAAAATTTATTCAGTTCACACCGGCCTCTGGACCCGGGGGCCTCCAAGCGCCCCTATGTTCCCTTGATCAAATCCTAAACAATACTTTATGGATTGCTTAGGGTTTTTTCAAGGAAAAATACAAAGTGCAATACAGCCAGTGAAACTGGAATTAAAACTGTATAGATATTAGAAAGGTTAGCAGTAGTAGTAATTTTATTTATAAATTGTAAATTACCGGTTCAGGCTGTATTTATTTATTCCTATTTTATTTAAGGGATGATATTTGTTTGGGACCTCCCAACTCTAAATAACCTCTTAGATAGGTACTTAGCATATTTTTAAGGCACCAGGACACAAAAAATGACACTTTTTTATTTCATTTTCTAAAAGATACATTGGTTAATAATTCTTTCACGAAATTTTTTAAGGAAATTCGTAAAATTGACGGATATACAGCATCTTATTCTTATATGAAACCATTTTAAATAGTTTGTTTGTTGAATTATCCTTCAGCAAAACTTTGAAAGCATTTTTCTCAAAACTACGTTTTTCAACCTGGTTACATCCATACATTCGATTTGCATGCACCAAGTCTTAAGCTGTTCGAAAATCCAGTCACTATGGCCAGGGTGCCTGAGAGACGTGCATTGCCTAGGGGCCCCGACATGTTTAAGCCGGCTCTGGCAGGGCCGTATTGTCCTATGGTAAAGGAGCCCCGACATGTTTATTCCGACCCTGACTATGACACAATGTAGGGATTGTTTTATAAAAGGGCCATTTCCATTTTTTTTATTTTTATGAGCAATGAAAATTTTCCATAAAAAATCGAAAATAAAATTCGCTGGTCCGCCATTTTTTTTTAGATATCAAAATTCCCCTACATGGTGCCATAGACACTGAATTTTTGAATAGTTTAAGAATTGGTGCATGCAAATCAGATGTAAATTTTGTTTAATATGTTGTTAATCGGGTTGAAAAACGTGTTAAAAAAGTTGAGAGAAAAACGTATTCGAAGTTTTGCTGAAGGATAATTCAACATACAAACTGTTCCAAACGATTTCACGTAAAATGCTGTACCTCCGTCAATTTTTCGAATTCATTTAAAAAAAATTGAGGATAGCATTTTTAACACGAGCATCTTTCAAAAAAAGTTTTTTTTTAAAATTTATATTTTTTTTAAGAATAAAAAAAATAAATACATTTTTTTTGCAATGTCCTGGTAGTATTTGATGAAGGGAACATGTAGGCGTTTGGGGCCTCCCCAGGACCAGGGGACCGGGGCGGGCCACCCCCCCTTAGTCCGCCACTGTGCACAATTAACTCACTTCTTCATGAATAAATACCGCGAAACGATGAAAACAACAATTGACAAGATACTTGCTTTGACGTACAGTGTTCCACACTACAGCTCCACCTCTAAATATTACCAAATATTGCTCTGGATTCTACGTTTTTAGTCAATGTATATAGTATATATCAATTTTTTTTCATTTCATTATTAAGATCGCTAAAAGTATTTGAAAATGTATTTTGAAGCCATAAGTATTTGAAATACAAATTACAAAAAAAACCTCAGCATCAGGTAATTGAAATACCAATTACAAAATACATTTTTAAGAAGTAATTGAAATACAAATACAAAATACGTATTTGTATTTCAAATACGTATTATAAATACGTATATATATAAATACGTATTTCAATTACAAGTATTTCAAATACTGCCCAGCCCTGGTTGCCTATAACGCGACTGAAAGAGTAGCTAATACCTACCTAGGAAGAAATATATTTTGCGCTGTGTGTGCATGTTCTTGCCCGACGCGACGTTGCAGCACTGTCACTCACTGGATGTTGTTATTTTATTAAATTAATATTCTAGAATACTAGGTGATATCGATGGCCCAGTATTAAACTGCAACAAGTCAAAATCTGTTGTTTTGAGATAATCAATATGGTGTTTTACGAAGCTCCGTGATAGTTTATCCGCCGACAATTGATTCTCCGGTGTACTTATACATACATATACAATGTGCAGTCGCTTTAGGAAAAAATACGTTATACCTAATTACACAAAATATAACTAAGTGATGTGGGATGTAGGGATGTGCAGAGATGATGTACCGCCGAATAACAAAATAATAAAACATATTTTCATTAAAATGCATCAAGAAAAAATCTGTTTCTCTATTTACTGTATGTACCAGCGCATAGGTACAAAATATCGACACTGCTTATAAATTTCTTTGATATTCATACCAACTTATTATAAAGGATATTTTTTAAGTCGAACTGAATATCTTGTACGTTTGAAATAATGCACAAAAAATGATAATTTTATTGTAGGTAAATATCATTTCGGGAGATCAATATTCAATTTGGGAGGCGGGAATGGGTACCGCCGCCCCGGGAACCTTTATTGGATAACCAACACCTCTGCCGTAGGTCACCCCAAGTGGTTCGCTACGTTTGGTGATTTAGCAGGGGTGCCCGGGTTCATGGGGTGAGGTTTGTCTAGGTCTTGGAGGCGGATGACCAAGACACACTTAAACCTAGATTTCTACCCAACCCTTAAACCCTTTTAATTCCCAGAACTCTTCTCTCCTTCCTTTTCCTAAAAAAACCCTCCACACAGCATCCCCAAAGATGACATAGGCCCTGAGACTCCTGTGTGGAGCTCATGTAAAAAAAAAATATTGCATCACTTTTTTATTTTTTCTTCTGGTTAAGGCAAATATTCTAAGATATTAGGTATTTTTTTTTTTTTTTTTAATCGTATTTTTGAAATCCTTGCGATTTTTTGAAAATTTTAATTCGATAAATCTGACCATTTTTTATAAATCGTAAAGACGGGACAACATTTTATGGGTGCGAAAAAACTATAATTACATAGCCGAAAATTATTTAAAAAAAAGAACGTTTTCCACACGAATGGCACAGAAGAATAACGAGGCATACCAAAAATATTACATCTCGTAAATATTTTTTCCTTGATCCTTCTTATTGATCATAAATCATTATAATGTTCAATGTCTATATACTTGTACTTGAAAATTATAATAAGAATATTATAAAATTTGATTTTGTTAAAATCAGCACCACTACCATTATACCTCTAAAACACGTACAGACAGCGTAAAATGTACGGGGTTCTCTTCATAACATCTGTCAAAAAGTGAAACCAAATGATAAGTTCGCAGAGAACAAACAATAAATCTAGTGAACGTTAAATGTCAAATTCAAAAAATTTGCCTGAAATCAAAGTGTTGCCATATAAAAAAATAAATCAGTGTGGAATTTTACAAAATTAATAGGAACATTTTCGGAGACGGGAAATTTTCATGAAGTGACGTCACGGGCCCAAATAATGGATTTATTTATTTAAAAAAAAAAAAAACAGTACATTTCTAACAAATTTTACTAACATTTTCGTAATCTTAGTAAAAAAATCTACCCACACGATTTTTTCCAAGTTGTTATGAAATCCATGCAAGTGGCCTATTGGAAATAGTTTACATAAAGCTGGTTTTTTGACTTTTTTAAGAAGTCAAACATTTTTGTTGCTTTATAACTGGGAAGAACCCATTTTGGTTTATCTTTTGATACCCATATCGTATTTTTGGTTTTTCAGGCTTGTTTACGTTTAATTACAACACATTACATACCATTTTTCATAAAAAAACCAAACACGCCGTATGAAATAAACATAAGAATCCATTCTGCACCACACACTCAACAACACCACTGTAACTTATTGTGTACTAATATTGAAATAAAAACTTCAACCAAATATCTAGGAAGCACTATTGACCAATGTCTAAAATGGATACCACATATAACCATTCTTAAAAACAGAGTACGAAAATTGACTTATATTTTTAGCTGTTTGAGACACATTCTAAGTAAAGAACTACTGAGAATGACGTACTTCGCATTCTGTCAATCCATAATCCAATATGGTATAATAGGATGGGGTGGCGCCTATAAAACTCACACACAATCTCTTTACGTTGCGCAAAAACTAATAATTAAAATAATATTAAAAAAATCATTTCTATATCCATCTGAACTAATATTCAAAGAATTTAAAGTCAGAAAATTTAATACTCTCTTCCTGTATCATTCAACCTTACAAGTTTACAAAGAGGATATCTTAAACAAATCCATACCTTTCAAAAACACAGTAAATCTCAGACAAAAATACATGTTACCAATTCCCATTTGTAAAAAAACTTTGAGTCAACAAAACTATAAATACTTAGGAACAAATTTCTTTAATAAATTACCAGAAAATATAAGATCCCTTAAGGATTGTTTCAAAAATTTCAAAACACAATTAAAAAAATATACTGAAAACCTTAACTAAAAAAAATAAATAATAAATAATAATTAAAAAAATATATACATATACACACATATGTTTCTCTTATTCTTAATATAAACTAAATAAAAAAAAAAAAATCAAAATAACCTAACAAATAATACTTCCTCCCGTACACACAAGCATTTGCTTTATGGGAGAACATTTGAAAAATATATATATATTTGTATTTAATAATTGTATTAAGTTTTTGGTAAATTTTGGGGATCGCTGGCAACGGTTAATACGCACTTTTTTTTGAAAAAATCTTTTGATTCACCTTAATTACATTAAAAGACAACTATTTGCATTGGGGGAAGTGGAAAATATTTTTGTGTAACATGGTTTGTGATACAAAAAAAAGTGCCCCTTTATAACGCCTACTCGCGTCAAGGCAAGAAAAACATCCCAGTTTTCAAGTAGTTTAGCGGCTACGCTAGGTTTGTGTAACATGGTTTGTGATTCTGGCGTACAATCTCACAAGACGAAAGCTAATTTTAATTTTACGTAATGAAATTTAGAATGAAATATTTTCCACTTCCCCCAATGCAAATATTTGCCTTTTAATGTAATTAAGGTGAATCAAAAGGTTTTTTTAAAAAAAAGTGCATATTAACCGTTGCCAGTGATCCCCAAAAATTAATAAGTTTTTTTTTATATACTTTCATTATATTTATGTATCTATTGTATGTACTGTACCAAAAAAAAAAAAAAATTTCAATAAAAAAAAAAAAAAATAAAATTCTGGGGCATGGATAAGTAAACTTAGATTACGTTATTTAGTGTAATTAATTTTATACTTAAATGTTTTTGGTGTGAAATCTAATATGAATGCTGCAGACAGTGCAGACGCATTAGTCTAGGGACATTTATATTAATTTTATAATACGAGCATGATTAATAAATCTTTTGTATGTATGTATCTCTAAATAAATACATCCATTTTAAGCAGCAATGAATGATGGTTTCTTTTCACTCTGGGAATAGGTTTATTTTAATGTGATTACCATTCAAGAGTTCCAAATGCTCCCAACCGTCTGGAGCCAGTGAGACTAAGGCATCCCCAATTGGGTATGTTGTATGGCAGCAGGGTCTGCAGACGGGTAAGAGAATTGGAGAGGAAGGTGAAAAAGTACTTAGATATTTAGACTTTTCAACAAACACTGCTAAAGAAATTTCAAACAACGTTTCAATTCGTAATGGTGGTCTTTAAATTAAGAGTATCTTCCACTCTGGAACGTAATGCGTAAAGGTACCTAGACCGTATGTTATTTTATGAACTAATTGAGAAACAATACTTTATAATTTTTAAAAAATTGGAATGACTTGTGAATGTAATACCTAAAAATGAATAGGCCACTATGGCGGAATTAATTAATTACTCTGTTTTGTTCATGTTTAGTATAGATTTATTAGTATTAATGATATTAATAAAACAGAATTTGAACCCGCTTGTTCTGGAAATGAAATTATGAATGGTGCAAAGTAGTGGGTAGGAATTTCAAGGATTCCTTCATAGCTTAAAGTGATAGCTGATTTCATTGAGGCGCAAAGAAACAATACATACATATATATTTAAATCGAAATATTTACTTACAGCTTGCGGCAGTAATTTTTAAGGTTCTTTAAATACGATGTCAATCAACGGGAAATGAACCTGTAATCGCGATATCAAAATCGTATGCGTAGGTATATTATTTCATCGATGAACCTGACCAAAATCTCGTTGGCGTGACTATATAATATAGTCTCAGTGCGACGACTATGACAATATAGTCCGTGCGCGAGTGTAGAGGGTGAAGCAGGGGTGGCCAAACGGTCGATCGCGATTAGCAAAATGAAGATTCTTTTCAGTACAACATTTTTTTTGCGGTTTATTTTATATATCTACGTATTTTTTTTGATACTTATGTTTAGATTCAAAAATGTTGGCCTCACTGGGTGGCTTACCCGTGCTTAGGCCCCCATTTTAAGTACATGATACATTTTGATAAGATATATAAAGTTGGTAATGAAAAAAAATTAAAATCTGCCAATATTATGAAAAGTGTGTTTGTGAATGATTGGTGTTTTATATTGGGTTTGTGTGTGTTTTTGTATTATTTTATTTTTATTTGTTGTCTTTACATATTAAATTTTACAAACATATTGTATGTTGTCCTCCACACTAGGCTACAAATAAGAATTCACAGAGTTGTGGAAGACAATATTTATTTTTTTACCATGTAGTGCGTCCTTAGTTTTAAAATATAATTTTTGTTGTAGTTTTTTGTGGTTTTGCCATATTTTACGTTTGATGTTCATTTTCAGGATAAGTACCTATATTTAGGGGTTTATATGTTATGATAGGTGTCAGATATAGGTGTAAGGCTTTATGAGAGTAAATTAGATAATTTTTATTACGTCGTCTGAGTATGTAGATAATCTTATCTTTTTCAGATTTTCGCGCCATGACTTTTCCATCTTTTGTCCAGAAAAATGCGTATCCTTTTGTGACGGCTTGTTTTTTGGTTTTCCTTAATTATTCCTTCTATATTTATATCAATACTAGCTGACCCGACGAACTTCGTACCGCCTCAGAATCATTAACTGTTGAATTAAATTAAGTATTTTTATTAAGTTAAAAAATACACAATGAAGCAATTATCGATGCCCAACTGTCCGTGTTTTGTTTTTGTCAGTATCAGAGATGGCGTTGTGTATGCATTTATATTTTTTGTGATTTTCTTACTTTTCCACTTACTTACGGGAATTTTTGAAAGGAAGCGGGTACGGGTGCCGCTGCCCCGGGAACCATTTATTGGATAACCAACACCTCTGCCATAGGTCACTCCAAGCGGTTCGCTACGTTTGGTGATTTAGCAAGGGTGACTTTTGTGCGGGTCTTGGCGGCGGATGCGTCTGCCCACCTTCTGCGTGGCGGACCGGATCAAGAGAGACTGGTTGAGGGAGGCCTTTTGACCTTTCCAGCCGGATTCTCTCGACCAATGGGTCGAAAGAGTCCGGCTGGAACTTGCACCGCAGTTGGAGGGATGGATTCACTCCCGGATACAATGACCTCCAGATTCCTACCCACCCCTCATGCCTTTTTCCTTCCCACTTTTTTACTCAACAGAGGTGCATATGGTACCACCCAACGATTGTCAATGTCAATGTCTACGTTACTGATATTTTTAATGAATGATTGTCCACCATTATCGGTATTTCTTCGACGATATATTGCATATCCTTCAACATGTGTGACCGTATCGTTGGTGAAATCTTTAATAAAACCCTTTGTACAATTTCCGTCTACCATGCAAGGTGATGAACGATTCAAATTACCGCATGGACCGTGAATCATGTTTGTAGTAACAATATCAAACAGTAATTGATTAGTAAATAAATTAAAATTAGAGAAAAGAGGCCGGCTTCGTTCTCATCGGGTCAGAAGTGACACCGGTTTGAATTACTAATATCAGGGGTTAGTGGTAGAAGGGTGAAAATTTAGGATTGCATGTATTTTTTAATGCCTCACCATAAAAAAATAAAAAATAAAAAATTTGTCAAAAAAAAAAAAAAAAAAAATTAAGAGTGGAATACCCTTTACTTTTAGGGATATGAAAAATAAATGTTGGTCGATTCTCAGACCTACCAGATAAGCACACAAAATTTCATCAAAATTGGTCCAGCCGTTTCGGAGGAGTATGACAACAAACACCGTGACACGAGAATTTTATATATTAGATTAGTAGGTACTTTCGTACGTGGGTTTTATGACCAAAGGATTTAACGATTTCCGCCCTGTTTAACTAAAAATACAAAAAGGTATCGCGACTTCAACTTTTTCTCAATATTTTGAATCTGCCATCCAAAATTTCCAGTTTTGTTTTACATGTAATACTCAATCCAGTGATTCCTGAGAGAACATTTGCAGAAAAAATGTCGATGTCATTTTGGTGTCCGGTGACATTTTTTCCAAATAAAAACAAAAAAAATCACATTGTACGTAATACACCGGTACAACCTAGCACATCACGCGATACGCACCCTTTCTCGTTCCAGCAGCATCATACATACGATACAGAGCGCGTATCAGGTGATTCGTCGCGACGTGGGGCAGTGGGATCAGTGGCGACGTGTGATAGAAAAATATGTATTTTAGTTTTTATTTGGAAAGATGTCATCGGACAGCAAAATGATATCTCCGTTTTTATTGTATTTATATAATGGCCAGGAAACGCTGGTTAAAATATTTCGCGTACGTGCTGTTACACTAAATATATTATTAGAATGGTAAAATTCGACATTTAGGTATGTAGAACCAAGAAAATTTGGTTTGTGTTGATACATCTCCAAATAAGTTTGAGATAATCAGGGAAGCAATTATCGAGTGCTTATGTACCTTTTTAAACATGCAATAAAGTAACACCGGTAGGCATAATGGTCTGGTACATTAGTATGACATTTTGAAATATCCTTCTAGTGACCCAGAAAACATCAAAAGTTTGTGTTAATTCACTGCAAGTTTTGCTGCATTATAATTGATTTATTGGTGTTTATGAATAATTGAGTATTGTACCAGATAGAGGACTTTTAAACTCAAATCACATTTTGATTTTTCGAACTGGACGATCGATGTGTGTAGTTGATCTCTTGACTCTAATTATTATGTCGATGTCCAAGAATTTGAATATGATTACCTATCCCTGGTACAGAGTACAGAGACGATAGAGGCCGCTGGCCGCTGTCCGTATTCGCTGTCCGTATTGTCGCTCAGTGGGACAGGAAGCGACCAATATAGCTGGTGAATTATGCATACATCGCCGGACAAGTACTACAGAACTACAGACACTCTTCCCTGCCCAGTGCCCGCTGTTGTGTTCGCTGGCCGGTGTTTGCCGTTCACGCGTGTGCGTGGCGCAATTGTCTCCCGCTGGCTGGGTAGGTACCCACCGACTGTGGTGTGGGATATACCACGAAGATCGCGCATGTAATAGTGGCTATGTATTATCGTTTTCATTCATCTGTCCGACAGGCGACAGTACAACACCGACTACAAGATGCGAGACATCTCTAAAGGAAGAGGAAAAAACGTTCTTTAGGGCTTTTTTCAATAGAAAAACTGCGATGTTTATGCGATGTTTATGCGATGATATCTGCGATATTCACGAAATAGTTGAACAGTATGTTCATACCATAAAACATGTGTACATTGTACAAGTAAACAAATTTGTTGGAAAAATCAAACTTAGTAAAGAAACGGTGTAATTTCAGTTTTAAGAATAACCAACTCCCGTTTAATAAACAAATCGTATTGACAACTAACCATCACGCTTTTACTAGTAGAAGCAGGCAGTGATGATGGAATACCCCAAAAGCTTCATCCTATTATACTACATAATCTGGGAGCAGTGGACCTCGTGTTCAAAAATAATGTTCTTCATGTTCTCTTATTTAATTAAGGGTTATGGCATTCCCAATTGGGGTATGTTGTGAGGCTGAAGGTACTGGAAAAGGGAAAGAGGTGGGGAAAAGGAAGGTAGGAAAGAATCTGGCTATTCAAATCTTTTCAAAATATTAAAAATTCAATCAAATAAAATTTACTTGCTAACGCCGGGATTTGAACCCACAATCTTCGGTTTGCTAGTCGAAAGCCTTACCCCGCGACAACTAGGCCGTCAAACAATGAGGCCGTTAATAAATCAAAACCAAAATTTTCTCTGCAATCATAAGATTTATAAGTAGGTGCTTAAATATCTGTCTTCTTAATTTTAAATCATATAGAGTATATTATTATGTGACATTTAAAAAATTTCAATTAAAAATTTATACAAATCTCGATGACAATTATTTTTTCGAAATTTCTTCAATCGTGTAGTTAGATAACGTAATATTTAAAAAAAATGCGAATAAGAAAGTCGAAATAAACGCGACGTGCTAACCCTTCAAACGGCCATCACCTCGAAACGGAACGTACTTACAAATGAAATGCAAAACGGTCGAGTGAAAACAGGACAAGTCTCATGAATGCTCTTCTGGTGTAATCCGTCTCAAGTATTTGATTGACTTCTCCGTTCTTTGTTTTCTCGGAGTGTCCCCAACTTCTAGTTTCATTCTCCTGATACTCTTTTTCCCTTCCAAATCCTGATATTATAAATATAGTCCTTTTGCAAAATTTTTCTAAAACTTTTAATTGCCTTCACGTCTACTGCTCTCAGTCAATTTTGCATCTTTCGACCAACTAACTAAATGGCTTGACATTTTGTATATTTTTTTAAATTATATTTCATGTAAGCACATTCAAAATTGTAAAATCTTCCATTCACGTCGCACAAAAAACTCCATTAATTGCGGAAGACATTAATTTCTTTAAATTCGGCACGCATTTGTTTTTCCCAAACATTAACAACCATTGGAATTTTGGTTGTTTTTTAGGATATTAAATCTCGAATTAACGTATCGGACAGCCTTGCAGTGTCCTTCAACAGGCAAAAGAAGAAGACAACCTTTTCAGCTGCCATCCGTTTAGTGAGATGATAATCTTCATCAAATGACACATTAATTATAAGAAGTTTTACCAACGACCTTCTTCTGATTGATTTATGAGAGAGGAACGCTACAACACATTTAACCATGAAACGATTCAATGGGAATAGGCCATCGCAGCAAATCCCTTTATTGAACTTTCGGTACATGTCGCTATTGTAAAAATGTACCTTGCTGTTGAATGTCCTTTTGCGTGCAGTGCGTTTTGTCATAAGATCTTGCGCTAGGATTCTCTCGCTTGACATCGCTGAGAGTCGTAGAAGAGGCATTTGATTTTTAAGTGAAATTCTTCTAGCAGTCCAATTTAGATGTCAGCGGCTGAGAATTCAAATTTCGACGAAAGATGGTCTTGCGATTGTACCTTTGCAACTGTACAGGGCGGTTCCGATGAGAAAGATTCTCCGTCACAGCATTTTTAATTAATAACTCAATATCATTTTTATTTCTTTTCAAAACTTTCTTTAATACACATTTACATTAAAGGTAGCAATAAATTGCTAAAACGCGTGATGGTAAGCATTTTTTAAATTATGTGCCTTTTGTAATTATTTTTTGATCATAAGTATCAATAATTTTTCAAAAACGTTTAAGCATAATAAGTGTATAAAAAATCTGAAATAATATATTAGTTTGTAAGACCATAAATAAATAGACAAATTGAAGTATTTTCTTCACAGAACACGCGTTCGGATTTTTTAAATGATTCTTTGAACTAAAATTAAAATTCTGAAAATAAGCTTTCCTGGATAATTTATTGATTTATTTTACCGTATGATTATATGATTTGACATGTGTGTTGTATAATACAACATTTTGTTCGAAAATTTCACAAATCTGCCGGTGTAACCTTTTTATTATAATTATATTCTTTCTTTTTATAATCTTTCAATGACGAAATTGATGAAAGTATGATGCTGTAGGAATGAGACCCTTGAGGCAGATGTGTGGTAAAATCATGTACGATCGTGTGAGAAACGTGGAGATTCGCAAACAATGCAAGGCTGATGAAAGCGTAATGAGTAATGAGTAGGAATCTGGGGTCCAGTGTATCCTGGTCATCCGCCTCCAAGACCTAGACAAACCTCACCCCATTAACCCGGGCACCCCTGCTAAATCACCAAACGTAGCGAACCACTTGTGGTGACCTATGGCAGAGGTGTTGGTTATCCAATAATGGTTCCCGGGGCGGCGGTACCCATTCCCGCCTCCCAAATTGTAAATGTAGAGCGAATGAACGAGCAAAGGAGGGTAAGGAGAATAAATTACGCAAATATCGTTGGTAGAAGAAGTCGAGGACGCCCAAGAAAGACATGGTACGACACAGGCATGTGCCTAGTATGGTGGTCGAAAAATCCCCAATTCATGTAATGAACAATTCAAAGAATAAAGAAACTTAAAAAAAAAAAAAAAAATTGAATCAGATACTTGAGTCGGCCATGTCAAGAGTCAGAATAATAGAAGAGCATGTACGAGACGATGTATGAATGTAAACGAGGCAAGGGGTGTGTGCCAAGACGTTGTTTGGCGGTCCGTCCTTTCTGCCTAACCCTGCGGAGAAACGGCGTGATGGTTAGTTAGTTATCTTTCAAAATTAAACACATAACTTTACTAGATGAAATAACAGTCTTTCGAAATTAATTTATATTTTTTTGAATAAAAGAGCCGATACGTCTAGAATTCGATTTAAAAATGATATGTTTTCGGTTGTCTGGTTCTTTATTCCCTCTTAAAAGTATAGTACATTTTGTCAAAGGGTCTTGCTCTTGGATTCTCTGGCTTAACCTCACCAATAGTGTTATTTATTTATTCTTAGTACATTTACATTACAAAGGTATAATATATTGTCCTCCAAACTAGGAGTTCACCTGTGTTGTAGAGGACATTTTTCAGTTGTAAATTATAAATTATAAATTGTGAATAGTAAAACAAAAGAGTGTTAATAGCTAATAAAAAAGAGAAACAATAAAAATCAAAATATAAAATCGACTTCAATTCGACAAAAATTATAAATTAAAAGTTTAAAAGATTGTGGCCAGTTTCTTGTATTTTTTTTTGTTTTCAATAATATTAATATTGGGTAGGAAGAGAATTGTATAGTTTTATAGCCTTGTATCTGTAGTGTTTTTGTCCAAAGGATGTGTTTGTTTTTGGTATTTGTAGTTGGTGAGCATGTCTTGTTCTAGTATTGCGAGAATTTTGTGAAGTGTTAAATGTGGATAAGTTCTTGTAAAGAAAAGTAAGTATTTGTTTTGAATATAATTTTTGAATTTTCAGCACTGGGAGTTTTTCAAATATGATTGAAGTGGGTGTTAGTATTGATTACTTAAGTATTACTTTTATTAGGATTTTCAGAGCTTTAAACAGTGTATTAATGTATATTTTACTGGCACAGCCCCAGGCAATAATGCCGTATTCCATTATGGATTGTGCAAGTGCGAGGTATATATTTTTTATATCACATATGTTTATATCACAGTGTAGCAGTCCAATTTAGATGTCCTTCTCTTTGTCATTGTTAAATCAACAATACATTTAATTTAATATGCAGTGTAGGTACGCACGGTGATCAAATAATTAGGTAGGTCAAATAATCTATCCATTACGAATCAATGCGATCACATTATGATTGGCTGAAGGTTGGAAAATTTCCTTCGTGAAGAATCTTTTGGGTTCTGATTTCAATCTGTGTTATTACGATTACGTTTTTTCACCGCACGATAGAAGAATGCGCCGTATTCATAAAAGTGAAGGATATCCTTGTAAGTATAAGGTTTTGAGATGAAGAAAAAGGTAGAAGTGTAAGCATTTCCTTTTTTTAGTATTTATAATGATTACCTTATATTTGAAAGAATATCCTCCAAGAATAAGTAAAAGGTTGTTGGCATGTTGGCTTGTGACAGTGTCGCGGCAGGTTTCAATCTATTTTCGGTAGTTTGTTTATTTACGGTATTTCTTTCTTATCGATGTTATTTGAGTCTAGTACTTCGATCAGAGAAGATGTATTCGTCAAGCAGCGGAAAAATATAATGCTACAACTGAACTGCAGTCCATAGCAGATGAAATTGCCAATGCTCCCGCGATTTTGGAAAAAATCTTTGTAATCACTAACAAGTGTTGATAAACGCTGCTTTTAGTGTTTAATCTGTCTCAGTTCCACAACATCTGCCATCGCTTCAACTGATCACTACACGACTGAGTCTGCTACTGACCACACTCGAAATTATTGGAGGATATCCTTTTTATTTAGAGTAAAAGGTAATGTTTATGAATTACCAAATACTTTTGTGAAGGATATGCTCATGCTCAACAAGTATAAGGTTTTACTCGGAATATTTTAAATGCGAGCTGAAGGATTTCCTTTATATTCTGCAAGTATAAGCATAACCTTTTTTTATGAATAATGAATACGGCCCATTAATGAATTGAAGAACTCTTAAGCCGCCGCTACCCGAATTTCTACCCATTTCTTACATATCTCCCTTAAACACGATAAGTTTTAAAGCTCTTAAAAAAATATATATTTTATTCTTGAAGATAATATCTAGACTCTACCGAAATGCAAGTTATATAAAATTCCCTCGATAGAAAAAAATCGCAAAGTATGCTCCAAAAATTATTATAAAAACGTTTGTTTCAGTTATTTTACAAGTTATACGAGTATGGATGATAAAAATCCACAGTTACGTTTTAAGATTTTCACAGCCAAAAGTATTTTCGTTATTTGTTTTTGGGGTGTTATGCCGTGTTGCGCTACCTCCTTCTTTAGCCAACGTTTCGGACAGCGTTGCAGTATAGTTGCAGCAACGTTGCAGCGACGCTGCCCTAAACGTTGGCTAAAGAAGGAGGTAGCGCGACACAGCGTAATACCCCCAAAACAAATAACGAAAAAATCCACAGTGTTTCTTTAAATGCTGTTTAAGACAACCCCCGCGAGATTTTTGCTCTATTTTAAACGAGTCGTGTTTTATTAAACATTTTCAAATTTTCACATTGATTTTGTCGCTTTAAATACTAGTGCGCTCCTCTTAACATTCGTAATTTTATATCTCGCCTTCTTCTTCTTTTTGAGCCCGGTTGCTGCGCCTTAACCCCAACTTGTATCTCCGTCACATGTGAGCGCCGATTAAATCGAAGATTTTGACGTTGAAGCGGTCCCGTTGAAAGCCGACGCTTTAAACATTCTTATTAAATATGCTCCATAGTATCATATAAGTTTTGGTTAACTGTCAATATACAGATGTTTTTTAATAATGCCATTCGTTAACGACATTGAACTAACGGAGCTCTTAGACGATATAAGTAGTATACGCGAGCCATAGACTTAAATAATGTATCAAAGACTCAAACAATTTATTCAGTTTGGTCATTGAGAAACAAAAATGGTTGAAATATGACTAAAGACCTCATTAACCAACTCCCATTTAGTGTTAAAAGTCAATGCGGACTCCCAGTGCATATTTAGTTTAGTATTACATTGTCAATTTATTAATATTTTTACGTAGGTGATTGGTGTACGTTTTGGAATGTGAATTCGTAGACAGATCCGTCAGTGTTTACAGCGTATATAGGTTTCTTATTTATTCTCTGCCAATATCGGTTCGGCTGTCAATAGTGAAATCGTGCTCGGTATATCAATATAAAATCGTAGGGAGTTACACCTTTCGATCCGATATTGGCTGACCTCTGGGCTGCAGTCTGCGGGAGAATCATGCATCAACGCCAAGAGCCAATCTCCGGTAGAAGAAATTAGACGAAGAAGAAGAATTATATCTATGTTCATTGCGTATTAGCATTACATTACAAACATTAAATACCGAACATGAGGGGACTTGATAAAGCACATTCTAACACGCAAATAATAGTAGAAACGTGTCAAGACTGCACATGTCTATTTTATGGATTTTTTGAACCGGTCGCAACGGTGAAGGTCAAAAACTACGTCCAGATTAGCAACCAAAAAACCAAATTGCTCCAATCGTATGCAATGCCGTGGACCACGGTCTCACCTTAGCCCTGAAGCAGCCGAATAGATTATTTGCGAATGATTTTGAAGTTTAAAGTGGGGGAATGTGTCCACCCACCGATTATTTTTAAACTTGCCTGTCCGGCCTTCGCATATTTGGAAGAAAAAACCCATTAATATTGCAGACAGTGGAATGGAGAGAGATGGGCGGTGCAACGGGTTGGATGAACGATGAACTAATAACGTTTTGCATATTTTTTTCGTTTAATTTTTCGAAATATTAACGAGAACTAACAGTCTTCTGAATATAGAATTATTTGGTTGCTTATGTAACTAATTTCTGGCTATTTTGTTTCACAAGAAGGCGGTATGCTTTGCTACTATAAGCACTTAGCCCATTCTATCTTCCATGCTTTATTCTTTGACATTCATTCATTCTTCTTGCTTATTCCTTGACATCACTTTTTTGCGTACATTTTATGAAGTGCCATATCTCTTGTTTCCAACTCAAGCATTCTGAGCCTTCTACCGTAGATAAATCAGCATTTCTTCATTTTTTACATTTCTTATAGCTATTGATGTTTATGATGATTGTTATTATTTGATTAATAGTCCAACTAGCTCCCTCAGTTAGATTTTATCCATTTAGATAAGGTTATTTTGCTGTTTTTGGGCTCACAATCCATGAGAACTTTAGAGTGTAGCTATTTATTTATTTATTTATTTATATCTATATATTACAGTTTACACCTTATTGTTAACATTTTTACATATGTAATATATTTTGAAAACATTTTTACATATTAATATTACATTTCATTATGTTGTGTGTTAGGTAGGTTTGAGAAGGTGAAACTGTTGGTTGGTAATATTGTATGTTTCGTGAACACCTCACTAGGAGAACCTGTGCTGAGGTGTTTACGTGTTTATGATTAAGTGTGACAGGTACAGGTATTTATGTGTTGTAGTAGAAAGTTAGTTTTTTTTCTTTTTTTTTTACATTTTAATGGTAATTGTACATATATTACTTAGAAGAAAAAAAATATATAAGGTATATATATATATAGCTATACTTATACTCTTTAATTATCAAAGTTTTATATCTCAATGTCAAGCGTTCCATTGCAATAATAATTTCTTAACCTGTCTGCTTGGTTCAATATATTCGCACCTCACAATCTGGAAGCCTCGGTTTCGCGCGTAAATTCTGAAACCGTCACTTCGGATCGACATTGTAAAATATCTACATGAGATAGCTTTCATTTCTCAAAGACAATAAGACGCATTTTATGTTTTATTTCGTTCTTTCTGATTAAAAGAAAAATACATATGTTTGCTTGAGAGGAAGAGAAATATATAGCTTTTAAAATGTGAGGTCGCTCTGGGACGTTTTTGGTCTTACGAAAGTATAACGCGATTACGTGTTTTGGGATGTATTTATTCCTAAACAAGCAGAAGGGTTAATGCGTATTTTCATTCCATAATAGTTTTTAAAAAGCATCACAACTGTTTGAACAAATAACACACATTACGCAATGCGACCAAAGCGACACGTGTATTAATAAATAAATCATAACAGTAAAATTTTCAAAATTTCCCTTTGTGAGGGAAATTCCCTCGAAAATGGCAACACTGGTGGACAGACCCCTTTATTCGATGACCCACTAACTAATAATGGTCAATTATTGAATACAACGCTTCGGATTTACAAAGGATTTGCTCAGCACAGCCTATACAAGCGGCGGACATGAATTATATCTGTTTCTGTCCACATGGTCCGTGTGACGCGGACGGCCATAACTGTAATTTAGTACCTAGCGATGAGCGGATTATTGCATTTTACGCCACCTACACGTGCGCTGCGGCACAATTCTCCAATAGCGATCAAGAGCTATTCGTATGCGCCGTCTACGAATGAAAAATTACCCGTCGTATAGACGAACTTTGTTGAATGTTTAATTTATGTTCATTATTGAATTCTCGAAGGGTTGAAGAGATGATTGGATCGGTAGCCCTGTGAATGTTATCTATGTTTCTGATGTTTTTGGCGTTTCTTCAAGTGAATTTGAAATGTTGAAAACAAAACTTCCGTGACCGCGTCATTTACTACTGCACTTTCTTCAAAATGGCTGACGGGTATATTACTCAAAACCAAAAACAGCTGGTAACCACCCGAAGAAAAAAATTATGCTGATAACACTTCTAAAACGACTTTGTAAAACCCAAAATTCCTGAAAAAGTCTTAGTCTATCAAATTAGCGAAATAATCTAACCTCGAAACTTTTCGTTATGTGTTTTTGGGGTGTTATCTGTTACCTGTTACTTAGAAAAGAAAGAGGTATATTACTCAAAACCAAAAACAGCTGGTAACCACCCGAAGAAAAAAATTATGCTGATAACACTTCTAAAACGACTTTGTAAAACCCAAAATTCCTGAAAAAGTCTTAGTCTATCAAATTAGCGAAATAATCTAACCTCGAAACTTTTCGTTATGTGTTTTTGGGGTGTTATCTGTTACCTGTTACTTAGAAAAGAAAGAGGTAGCGCAACACGGCATAACACCCCAAAAACACACAACGAAAATACTTTTGGCCGTGAAAATCTTAAAACGTATCTAACCTCGAAGCGTTTTTGTTGGTCCCAAAGCAGCCGCTTAAACTTGCAGACAGATATTATGTATTGCAGCCAACGTCGCCGATAAATCAGCCATTTGTAAAAATATACGATGCCTGTTCTTCGAAGAGCCCGGGCGAAATGATACAATATACTGGATTTTGACGTTTGTCGAAGTCAAATAAATCTACGTCGACTGGTTCGACCCACTCGTTGTTCGAGTGGAATGAATTTTGACGTTTTGCATCTAATAATGTACCTTCGACGTGACTGAAGAATAACAATTCGACCAATGTATCGACGGCGATTATGAGCGAATTGGATTGGAGAATTTAGCCCTGGACTCAAGATGTTCATTTAGTCATCAAAACACATGTTCGGATGACACAGGAAGGCCAAATGCATGTTATTATCTCCTTTTTGGTCTGATTTTTACTGAACGCTGCTGAAGATCTTATATTATTAGATATGAATATTATAGAAGCAATTTTGGTCAGGTCAATGGCATGGTTGTACATGGCTGAAAGCTTCAATTATTCATTTCACATCAAATAATGATTCTCGGCCCATCAGTTTCTGATCAAGTTGGATTGCTTGATCGGATGTCATGCATAAAAACTCTGAAATCAAGAATCAAGAAGAAGAATTAATATTTTATTGATTTAATATTAGTTACAGGCCCTTGATCACATAATATTTCCACTTAAACCAAACCACAAAAATCTAAGCGGATTTTTTAAAGAATTTCCTACATTACAGCTTGTCCGCAAACCTGTCAGAAATTAACCTCAACGAGAAGGTTAATTAAAGTGACTCTGGACTGACCTTCTAAATTTGCATTCAAATGACGGTATAGGTACCTATTATTAAGTGTATATATAAATGTATATGTTAAATTAGATTAAATATATGTAAACTAATTGATGTTAAAAATAATAAAATAACATATAATTCGTAAATAATTTCGGATGGGATCTCATCATGGGTGAATTTGTGATGTTACATCTAGAAATCAATAGTTTTATGGCAACTCCTTCCATCCTCATTAACAACAATTATTCGAACACTTTCTTAGTAATTTGTGGCGTATGTAATTATAGTAAAACGATTAAAAGTGGAAGAAGTTATCTTTAACATTTTGTAACAGATAACTTTTCAATTTCGATACGTTATTTGAAATAGCTTTATCTCTACATAATGACCACATCTGAGAATAATCACTCCCTAACTAACCACCACGCAGGGGAAGGCAGAGATGCCTTGGCACACACTCCTTACCTCATTCACATTCATACATCATCTCGTGTATACTCTTATATTAATCTGACTTTTGACATGGCTCGAATCAAGTATCTGATTCACTTGATCGTGGCATGTCTTCCTCGGGCGTTCTCTCATCACTCCCTAACTTTCCTATTTCCGTTTCCACAAATTAATTTAAATGGGGGAGCCATTTATTTAAAAAAATACTCGAATACAGATCGATAATTTTTTTGTAGTCGTTGGCGCAGATTTGACTGCGGATTTTGTGGATTGAAAAAAATATGTCAGCATCTATAAAAAATAGTTTTTTTTTCATTGTTTCTTCCTCGGGCGCCTGCAAAGATAAGTTTGTCAAGTTGTAGGTATTGTCATCAAATCAAATGTCAACGATTTATTAAAACCTATTTATAAGTAATTATTCCCAAAGGTACGATGCTGATTCTCTTTTATTTTGTTATTGTTAATTAATGTTAAACTGCCATTACTACTCTCAACACAGGCGTTCCTAGTGAGACAGCACAGCACATCACCAATGTAATAGTATTAATAAGGATCAATATAAAATATCTCTATTCCCAATGAATAAATGTTTTCAGGTGATTTTTCACTGTCCAATAATAGTTTTTTTTTAGTGTTCAACAATACCTTTTTCGTTAGAACAACCGAATAGATTGTTATTTATGTAACTTATTATGAATGTCTCGGTACAATCTCAATTTTTTCCACCAATAAATCTTTGTGGACGGGCGTTAGTTATTATTGAGAAAAAATTTACACGGCTTTATCCTTATTAGAGAAACCGGTTCGAGTGTATTGACCGATCGAAATTTAATAACACTAACGTATTCCAGACATGATATCTAGCTACTACACGAGTTTTTGTTAATGGATCACAGATCTAAGCTTTCAATGAGGTTTTGTATTTCATAATTATCAAGTCTTGGTGGTCTAGCTACTAAATACATATTGTGGAAAATAATTACGTACCCAAAAATGTTGAAAACGGACAAATATGGCGTCCTGTGTAAAGGAAAGAACAAATATGACGTTCTATGTATGGAATTCTGGTTTGGTGGGAATCTATCAATTTTTAACTAGTAGTTCTGTGAACAGTAGACCTGGCGTCCAAAAAAGTAGGTTTCTAATTTTTCTTATTTAATAAAACAAAAATCATTATTTCCTCTGTGGTCATAAGACTTGTAAGTAGGAACTTAAATACCTACCTACTTAGTTATAAACCATATATTTTGTATAACATTAAAAAAAATTCAAATAAGAACTTATACAATTGAGGTACATATTGCCTTTTAAAATGTTGACATCTTATTTTGTTTTGAGAATAATTATAATATATTTCGCCTTAATAATCTACCACCAAACAAGGATATAATTTTTGAGATAAATTAAGTTTTTAAATGTGTACTTCACAATATGTTGTGTTTAAAATATGTTTCTAAATGTCTTTTTTTAATAAATTGAAGCAAAATTTTCCCCCGGAATTGTAAGATTTGTGTGTAGATATTCAAATATCTACCTACTTAATTATAAACCATGTTTTATGTAACATTTTATTTTTATTTGTAATAAGGAATTATATAATTTCTTCAAAGAAAAGTCACTATCTCAATGACAATTCTTATTTCAAACTTTCTTCGGTCAGATACATGACCACGACAGTGTAACATTTGAAAAAAATAACTTTACTGAACCACTAAAACGGCCACCACCTTAAAACGGAAACGGAACGTAAAAACAAATTATCAGATGGACGAAATGCAAAACGGTCGAGTTAAAATAGAACTTCGATACACTCGGTCAATAACAATGTTTTTAAAATACTCATCATAAATACATTTTAACACGAAACCTGAATAGGTAGTTAAAACTCTTAAACGGCGAGTTTCTGGCGTCTTTTTTCACTGCATTTTTTCTGTCTGGAAATTCTTGGACATTGATTTCCATGATCCATGGAGTCAAGCCAACTATCCATTTGATATTAAAAATAGTTAAGATTCCGTGCTTTTTAATAAACATGTTTCGAAAAAGAGCGTTGTATTCTCAGATAGCAGAATTAAAAACCACCTAAAGCAGTTTTGTCATCATTCGGCGGTACCATATTTATAATGAAGATTGTATTCGATTCTTTAAGAAATTAACAAATCAAGAGTAGGTACTTAGTAGGTAATATTGCACACATATCTGACATTATACAATAATAACCTCATTTTGTAATTTGGTGTTGGCGTCAATTTATTGATATTTCCTGATACTACCTTAATATAAACCAAACTTAGAAATCAATAAATTAAGGTCGCTGATGTGTAGGTTTCAGATATTAGATTGAAGTAGCGAAGGGCATAATTACGATATTTATGCATTTCCCAATCTGAATTTACATAAAGCAACTAGTTGCATGCATGTTCCAAACAATTGCATGACACTAAAAAGTGGGTGTAAATTGCACGAATTTAGTGTCGTGCAAACTTCAGTATCGCAGGAAACATAGCACAATCAACATCAAAGCCTTTTTCTGCAATGCAAAATATTGTACACGTGGTAATATGGTATACAGAATAAAAATATTGTCATGAAAGAAAACACGATGTTGGATTCGAGGGTGGTTGTCAAAGAAAGAAAGTCTGGGTGCAAAGCAGTTAAGCTTTGAATTAGCAGATGAATATCCTGAAAGCAATAAAAACTCTTTTCACTTTTACCCAACCTCTTTATATTAATACTTAATTGAGCAAAATGTCAGACAACATATCTGAACAGAATACGAAATGTCGGGAAGTGTTACCAACAAAATTGAAACTTCAAATTGCGCTACGATATTTAGCGACTGGATATAGTATCCAGTCATTACCATACGAATTCAGGGTATCGACATGTACACTGTAGTATATCAATATTTAACGGCATTCCAGCGTTGACTTGACTTTTTTGACGATAAAACTCGCAGCTAAAATGCTTTCGCGACACTAGTTGCATTACGTTTTACACTAAACAATTGGTTGGATACCACTAGTGGTGACGTACTTTCATGCTAGCGCGATACTTGTGACATAAAACTAATTCATGCAGTTGACTTGACTTGTCATTTTCGACATTAAAACTCTCAGCTAAAATGCTTTCGCGACACTAGTTGCATCACGTTTTAAACTAAGAAATTGGTTGCATACCACTAGCGGTGACGTAATTTCATGCTAGCGCGATCCTATTTTTGTGACATAAAACTAATTCATGCATAATGAAACTGTATGTTTACATGTGAAACTAGCAGTGCATCTAAAGTCATGCAACAACTTGTGCGCAACTAATTGCATAATATAAATTCGGCTTAAATAAAATCGAATCTTAAAAATAATGTCGAAATGTTTGCAAGCCGAAAGGAAGGGACAAGAAAGAAAAATTATCCTAGGGGAGAAGTTGTCAATTAAAAAAAATGTACGAGTACTTTTAGGGAAATATGGAGGGCAGATTTAGGTTGTTTTCACCTTTCGTCGTGAAAGATGCGCCGTAAGAGTATCACATAGTTTATTTATTACCACTTTCCTATGTATATGCACCAGCTTGTTCTCTGCCCAAAACTGGCGAGCATGACTAAGACATTAACTCTGCGTAGCTCTCTACGTTGTAAACCCACCTTTATAATCGCGTTTATGTAAAGTGATGTCATTTCGGCTTATTAGTATGAATATTCCGTTCGCCGTAGGTGAGCACAGACAGGTGCAGTCAAAGCTTTACACAACCAATTATTAAGCAATTAGGCGCAGCATAATCAGTTCATTACAGTGCTGCTATCAGCTTACGCAGTTTCTGCTCGATTACATATATTGACTTCTAGTAAAAAGCAGGGAACAGTACCTAGAACAGAGATCAATTTTCAAATTTTTTTAATATGTACATATATCTTTCCTGGCAGTGCTGTAAATTTTTTAATAAAGACCTTTTTTACAGAACAAGATTGTATTGTATTTTTGAGATAGATTTTGGGAGATGTTGATGGGGTCTTAAAGATACCCAGATTAAATGATGTAATAAATGGGTAGTTGCAGATGGCGCTAGCTCAAAACGCTGTTTATCTGAAGCAACAAAAACCGTCGAACGGTGAGCCGTGGCGTCATGCAAATTACACATACTATTCAGTGTGGAATTCTGGAAACTTTGGAATTCTTTACTTTTTTAAATTTTGACAAGTTTTGAGTTTACATTGTCTTTTCCATCATGAGCTACACAGCTTTGAAATATATATTAAACTGCCATAAATGAGACAAGAAGGCATATTGTTCCATATTTTCCAGTACAAATATTATTTTGTCAAGCCGGGGATTAAGCTCTAGTATAAAAAAATATCAGTCACCACTGTCTGAAAATAGGCACAGATAGGTACATACCTAAAAATAACTAGTAATCAACTAATTAGGACAGTACCTATATACTAGTTTCTTTCAATCAAATTTAATTAAAAATAATTTATTTGTCTCTATTAAATGTTATTTCTCGGGTTCAATGAACTCTAAAACCGAGACTTGCTTTTATTTTCAAAATTGGAATTTATAATAAAAAAATATAGTATATCTTTTGTTTAAATTTTTGACAGATGTCGTAATTTTTCAAGTTTACTAACGGTCTTTATTCTACAGGTTCATTTCTGATCTTCTTTTGAAAGGCAATAATCATGAGGCAATAAACATTTTTTTATAAATTCTCACAACTTTACAAATCTTAACCTAAAGTTTAAGTTTATACTTACGGATTTCAATACTTCGTTTGTGTGAAAGCACTATGAAACCAATACATGATTTTACTTCAATGGCAAGCCAGAGATGAAAAAAAAATTTTACAATTATAGTATCCCAAGATTTTTCACTGCGCTAGTAATTATTAAAAAAAGCAATAACAACATACTATATAATTTCACTTATTTTATTTTTTAAACAGTAACAACCGCAAGTGACAACGTTACATATCGTATAAAATTTCGAATTATGATGTTCAACAATTTACGAATCTGACTGTAGACTAGGTAATTAGTGGAGTATCGCAGAGGTACATACCAACTCTGGAGGACAATTGAATAATTTGTGTTACGGTAACGAATACAATCGCGTAATTGAGCGTGTAATTGAAGCACAACGGGCTTCGTTTATAACATTTATCAACAAAACAGTAAACACTAAATCATTATACGTTGCTGTTTTATGCCTTTTTTTCCCTTTAGGTTAAATACCATCTAACTAATTTGTTTATGATGTTGTTTTGTTAAAAAAATTCTTAACATGTTTCATAACACGCGAAATTTTTCAAGGCCAGGCAGATGAATATGGTGAAATCGGGCAGCGTTTTGTCCATACAAACGTTTTCCCTGATTTCCTATCTGGATTTTGACACTAGTGCTAACATTTTTTTAATACGTATAATAGCTAGCGTGACGGTACGTTTTTCCCTTTTGATAGGTTTTTGATTTATTATTTTAATCCATTAAAAAGAAAATAAATCACTCATAACTAGACATAACTAAACACACTAAATTAAATTTCAAAACATCGTTATTCTATTTCATTACTTTGTTTATCAAGAATAAAAAATAATATTTTTATTTATATAAGTTGCACCCTCATCTCATCTCCTTCTTTTCCTTAAAAAAACCCTCCACATAGCATCCCCAAAGATGACATAGGCCCTGAGGGAAATTATTTTCCTCAGGGCCTCCTGTGTGGAGCTGATGTAAAAAAAAAAAAAACCCTCGTAACCAATGGATTGTTTACCATAGTTAGTGTGGATGGTATTTTAATGTATGTTATCGTGTTGTCGTGTAGAGTGTTTGTGTACTTGAAACATTTTAAGAATTCTTGTGTATGTATGGACGAGTATGAGTTTATTTTGTATATAAGGAGACATGTATTGTATTCATATAGTTTTCTTAATGTTAAAAGTTTTGTTTCCATATATAATTTTTTGTGAATGTTCTGGGTCTGTACACTTCTTATAGGAGTTAAGACTCCTCTAAAATCCTTAAAATTGCCTGGTTTGAACGCCATCAAGACACGTTCAGTATACAAAATACAAACTAGACAATATATTTTTAAAAAAGCAAAACGTATAGGCATACAATATTTTCTTCTAATACTACGAGTAGTTGGTAAAAAACAAAACTTTAAAATCGGTCCTTTTTTGGAGGAGAAAAATGGGAAATACAAAGCCTCGAATTTGACGATTTTATTTAGGTATTATCAGCCTGAGGTTCTGTTGTTCCTTTCGCTCGTACAGCGATAGTGACAGCAATAGTTTGGTAAAATACCTATTATTCAAATTTCTCAGCGACCGTGTTTCATCTGAACGTAATTTATAAAAAAAATATATTGTTATCTTCTTTAATCACTGATAAATGCTTTTGAATATAAAAAAAAAAACAAATCAAAACATGCCTATTGGAGATTTTAGAAGATACCCGTGATAATCGTACATTGATCAGTTAAATAAGCAAATGACGAAATTTTCGGTTTTCTCTAGAAATTCAGATTTAATTATTATTTTCTTATGACACCTGCGTTTAGTTGTATAACTGTCGACAGCTGATATCACTGTGCAAATGCGTAATTCTTGTGGAAAGTTAAACGTTTATTGACGATTCCCGTTGTTTATTGAGTGTCATTTCCAAAATGATTGCTAACTAAGAATTCAATCGAAAAAAATAAAATGCATTATTGCAATTTTTTTTCCATTGGCTCGCAGGAGGCCCGGAGGAAGAAAATGCCCCCAACTCCTTCCTTTGTCATATTTGGGGATGCTGGGAAGGAAAAATATATATGAGGGGTGGGTTAATGTGTCCAGAAGTGACGGACGTTTCATCAGTCATCACTATGCATCCCTACCACTGCGGTGCAAAGCAATGTTCCGAGAGTGCCCTGCTGGAAAGGTCAAAACATCTCCCTCAACCTTTCTCGCCCGATCCGTCCCGCCATGCAGTAGGTAGGCAAACGCATTAGCCGCCAAGACCTGGACACACCTCACCCTACGAACCCGCGTACTCCTGCTAAGTCACCAAACGTAGCGAACCATTTGAGGTGACCTATGGTTCCACGGGCGGCGCTACCCACCACCGCCTCCCAGGCCATTATTTCTCAGGTCGCAAACTATAATGAAAAAACGTTGGTTTAAATTTTTTCTCTTTATTTCATTACTGCGATCGCAATCATCACAGTACACTAATAAACGCAAACGTTATATATAAATTAGTAGATTTAATTGCGCACGAGATGAAATTCATTACAGAATCATTACACGTGTATTATGGTACTGCCTTTCAACCTCCAGTGTTATTAGTCATTTATCTTAATAGAGGTGGGTATTTAGAATTTGTCAATTGAACTATTTATTTGTGAAATGAATAATTCAGAAGACATTGCTTCGATACCCTCCATAGTGTCAAACAATTAAGATAGCAAAAATGCATTCTGAGCCATGCACGTCAGCACATGCACCTGCGATAACGAAGGAATTTTAGAATGGGGGTAAAGGAAAAAACTGCATAATTCATACAACATTGTATGACGTGTGACGTCAGAATTTAGTACGGATAGTGTATTTTAACAAACGAGGATATACTGATATAACCGTTTCAACTAAGAGTGCACGGCGGCGGGAATGAAGATGAATAGGTACCTCAAAAACAGAGGTGATGGTTATAGGAAGGGACCAAACTCAGTGCAACATACTCGCTAATGGGACCCACCTGAAACAGGTGGACAGGTTCAAATACCTCGGGGTCGAGTTCTCCAGCGATGGTCGACAAGACGGAGAAATTGATAGAAGAATAAGTGCGGCAAGCAGTGTATTGCGTCCTCTCTACAGCTCAGTGATAAGAAAAGCCGCGCTCAGCATCAAAACAAAGATGGCAGTGTTTAAAACGGTATACCGCCCGACGCTCACTTACGGCCACCAGACATGGATGCTAAATGAACGAACACGCTCTAGAGTCCAAGCTGCCGAGGTGAGATACTTGAGAGGAGTGGCAGGGGTTACGAAATGGGATCATATGAGAAACTCGACGATCCGAGATGGTTAAGCAATGCCTTTAGACGCCAAACCACTTACGAAACCTGCCGCGGTGCCCCTCACCGCTGTCGCATGTTAATATTTTTGTACAAATTTATAATAATAATAGTCCTTTTAAGATTGCCTAATAGTCCATAGTAGTTGGAAGTTCGAACAACCAACCCACCGTCACCGTAAGAGCTGCGTTTGTCCGAAAAACGACGGAAATTTCCGAACCCCGTCCGTTTCACATCGGTTTCGCTTGCCCTGCTGCATCGATTACATCGAATACAAGATCGAAACTAACGAAAACCGGTAGTCTAGATCATCCCATTTATAACTTTCTTCGTCTGCCGACCAGCAGCCTGGCAGTTTTTTGTGTACGATCTTTTAAAGTTTAATTTTTTTTTTTTTAATTAAAAAGAAAAATATTTTCAATATCTTTATTATCATTTTTATTTGAATATGGTTTTAAAAACTTAGAATGAAATAAGCAATGGTTCAATGTTTAGATCGTTAGATTCTAAACATTGAACCATTGCTACTCTTCATAGAAAAATCGCAACTGAGGTGGCTTGGGCATGCACTAAGAATGTCTGAAGACCGAATTCCGAGGAAGATACTGAGTGCGATTCCAGAGGGTAGACGTCCAGTGGGCCGCCCCAGACACAGTTGGGCGAGGCAACTCCAGAAGCTGTGTGAGGAGAGAGTGGATCTACCATGGACAGAGGCCGAACAATCAGCACAAGACAGGGACGTATGGAGGAGCCTTGTCGACGCAATGGGTCCCCGACCCGAATAGGATAAGGGGAAGAAGATGATGAGGATATACTGTTAAAAATATTTTGAAGCTTGTTTTTCTACAACTGATCTTCCTATTAAAAATGCATATTATCAATACAATCATCAATAATTATTTTCGTTAAACCAGTTTAATCCAAGGAGACCATTTTTGTCCCAGCTCACATAGGTCTCATTGAAATCGTTGTGCCTCCCTTAATATCATAATGAGAAACATGATATAGACGGTATTGAAAAGAGAAAGCAACACGCTATATACTCCAATCTAAAAGTTAAAACATGACCACAAAATTATAAAAATTTACATCTTTATGAAAACAAAGTTTCCGACCCGCAAATTCAAAAAAATAATTAAACTTAGTGATTTTAAAATTTTTTTTTTTACATGAAATGACAAAAAAGTGAGTTGACTATAACTTTTATAATTCTTTTGTCCAATAATACATTTGAATGTTTTTATTTTTTTTCGTTATCAGTTATTTTAGTAATGTGAGCCATTTTTAAAACTTTCAAAGTTTGCATTCAAAATTTTCATATTAAAAAAATACACGGTTATTTCTAAAAATAAAGTTTGGAAAAGTATTTCATCACCTTTCCAAAACAGTTTTTGGAATAAGTTCGGTTTATGGCCGAAATTCCTAAAAAATAAAACTAGTTATTTTTATACTAATTTGGGGTCGGAGAATCCGAATCTGAAAGAATTAGGCGGCGGCAAGCAATATTAACAGAATTACACGACTTTAAAATTTTTTATACACATACAGGAAAATAGCCATTTTGGAAGCATTTTGATTCCTAGAAAATCAAACTAGTTATTTTTATACTAACTATGGGCCGGGGAATCCGAATCTGAAAGAATTAGGCGGCGGCAAGCAATATTAACTGAATTAAACGACGTTAAAATTTTCTATACACACACACATGAAAATAATCATTTCGGAAGTATTTTGACACACGCAGTACAAAGATCATAGAAAAACAAGAAATATACAAAAACATGTGCCGGCAGTGTTACCAGCTCTCAAAAATATTTATCTCTATATCAATAATTTCCGACACGATAATTCTTCACATAACACATTAACCTGATGAATTACGACTATCTCAACGGCGTATTCTTAAACCAAAAGTATGAAAATTCGTAGTCTTAAAAATGCGTAACCTAACCTAACCTAACGTTAGGTTTGTGTAACATGGTTTGTGCCCCTTTATACCGCCTGCTCGCGTCCCTAACCTAACCTAACCTAACCTAACCTAACCTAACCTAACCTAACGCTTGGTTTGTGTAACATGGTTTGTGCCCCTTTATACCGCCTGCTCGCGTCACGGCAAAAAAAATCCCTGTTTTCAAGTAGTTTAGCGGCAACGCTAGGTTTGTGTAACATGGTTTGTGCCCCTTTATACCGCCTGCTCGCGTCACGGCAAAAAAACATCCCTGTTTTCAAGTAGTTTAGCGGCTACGCTAGGTTTGTGTAACATGGTTTGTGCCCCTTTATACCGCCTGCTCGCGTCACGGCAAAAAAACATCCCTGTTTTCAAGTAGTTTAGCGGCTACGCTAGGTTTGTGTATCATGGTTTGTGCCCCTTTATACCGCCTGCTCGCGTCACGGCAAAAAAACATCCCTGTTTTCGAGTAGTTTAGCGGCTACGCTAGGTTTGTGTAACATGGTTTGTGCCCCTTTATACCGCCTGCTCGCGTCACGGCAAAAAAACATCCCTGTTTTCGAGTAGTTTAGCGGCTACGCTAGGTTTGTGTAACATGGTTTGTGCCCCTTTATACCGCCTGCTCGCGTCACGGCAAAAAAACATCCCTGTTTTCAAGTAGTTTAGCAGCTACGCCGGGTTTATGTAACATGGTTTGTGATACAAAAGAACGTGCCCCTTTATAACGCCTACTCGCGTCAAGGCATAAAAACTCCACAATACTAGTTGGTGTACCTTCCTAAAATATTTGAGAATCAATTATAAAAAATAAGTACTTAAAATATAAACATGTTATTTTACGTTATAAATATTAGTGCTTAATGGCAACACTTAATTTTGTGTGGTAAAAACATCTATGTTATCGTGTTTTTCTATGATCTTTGTACTACATGTGTCAAAATACTTCCGGAATGATTATTTTCATGTGTGTGTGTATAGAAAATTTTTAAGTCGTGTAATTAAGTTAATATTGCTTGCCGCCGCCTAATTCTTTCAGATTCGGATTCCCCGGCCCATAGTTAGTATAAAAATAACTAGTTTGATTTTCTAGGAATCAAAATGCTTCCAAAATGGCTATTTTCCTGTATGTGTATAAAATTTTTTAAAGTCCTGTAATTCAGTTAATATTGCTTGCCGCCGCCTAATTCTTTCAGATTCGGATTCCCCGACCCCAAATTAGTATAAAAATAACTAGTTTTATTTTTTAGGAATTTGGCCCATAAACCGAACTTTACCCCAGTTTTTGATTTTCGGATACGTTTACAACTATTCCATGTATTTGAATTTCATAGCAAAGCGGAAATATTTTTACCTTCTGACAAATGGCCTTGTGTCATTTCACAATTTATTCATTTAAAATAATATGGTATATTTGCTGCACGTTCCAGAGTGGAAGATACTCTCAGTATCGCCCTGGTGTAAGACCACCATTCAGAATTGAAACGTTACTTGAAATGGCTTTAGCCGTGTTTGGTGACCAGATCTGAATAGCCAGGTACTTCCTCACCTTCCTCTTCCCTATCTCCTTCCCCTCCCCACTACCTTCAGCCTCACAACATACCCCAATTGGGGATGTCATAGTCCCACTGGCTCCAGACGGGAGCAGTTGGGGACTCTTGTGCGGTATTCATGTAAAAAAAAAAAAAAAAAATATGCATCCTTTTTGAAGGGTTGAAACTATTCGCAACCGCAATTTCCTAAATGGTTTATGGTTTCCAGATGGAATTATGACGTAGGTTCCGTCGCTAAGAATCATCGCGATCGTCAGATCAATCAATCCATAAGATCATCGGAACACGGGACTGCCATGAAACATTGACGGGCGTTACGTCATAATCTTCTTCTACAAGAACACATCTCGTTCTATCCAATTCAAAAACATTACAAGTCAGGCAAAGTACCGAAATCCTAAGTCGCATTGATATACATCATCCACCTTTAGAGATTGAATTTAGTTTTGATTTCAAATTAACAAAAATGCTAAAAAATAAAAACTTACTTAAATATGATTTTAATAAGAATGATTACGTTCAATTCAATCAGGAATTACAAGAACTGAATTGGGCACTTCTTTTACCTGATTTCATGTCGGTAGACGATATGGTTTCTTTATTTTACACTCATTTGTATCGTATAATTGAGAAATGCGTAACCAAATTTGTAAATCGCAACAGGCAGCATCCCCTCTGGTACTCACCAGACTTAGTTAAATTACTAAAAGAAAAAAATAAATTTCGACTTCTCTATAAAAAATATAAGAATCCACGTGATAGAAATTCTTACGAACTCTTACGCACCCGTTGTTCCAAACTCATTAGTAATTGCTACTTTAAACACATTGAACAAACAGAATCGTGTCTGGTTAATCATAATAACGTTAAAGCTTTTTGGAGATTTGTCAAACACAAGAAACAAAACATAAGAACTATCCCCCAAAACATGACGTTTGGAGAAAAAAAATCATCAAACGGCGAGGAAAGCAGCGAACTATTTGCCCAACACTTTTCATCAGTGTATGAGAAAGATGACATTAGAAGCAATGAAGAGACTCAACCTCAATCTGAATCAATAGACTATTCGAACAGCTCTCTGCACACAGTAAACATTAGTGTACACGATGTAAAAATAGAAATGCTTAACCTCGACCAAAGCAAAGGCCCTGGCCCCGACAAAATTCCACCACTCCTAATAAAAAAATGTGCACACAGTCTCGCACTCCCTCTGACTATCATTTACAGGAAATCATTATCTTCATCCATTTTTCCAACAAGATGGAAACAGGCTAATATTGTACCAATACCTAAAAGCGGAGACCTTCACGAAGTCACAAACTATAGACCCATCTCTATTCTCTGTTCATTTGCGAAAATTTTTGAAAAATTAATTTGTCCATATCTGAATTATCATCTCAAAAATCTTATAACTCCAAAACAGCATGGTTTTCTCTCCCAGAAATCAACATCCTCTAATTTACTTTGCTATGTCAATACCTTAACCGAAGCTGTCGATAGAGGTCAACAGATAGACACAATCTACACAGATTTTAGCAAGGCCTTCGATAAAGTAAATCATAGATTACTAATTCACAAACTAAAACAAATGGATGTTCATGGTACCTTGCTAAATTGGTTTTACTCCTATCTAACTGACCGCATACAAAGAGTAGTATTTGATGGCTATGAGTCAAGAGGATTAGATGTGCCATCTGGAGTGCCGCAAGGGTCCCATTTGGGCCCAATCTTGTTTCTTGTTTTTATAAATGACTTGTGCGATGTTATTTTGGATTCTGAAATTTTGTTGTTTGCTGATGATTGTAAGATATTCAAAATTATCCATACATTACTAGACTCAATACTTCTCCAAAACGATATTAACAGAGTTTTAAAGTGGTGCAACGACAATAGAATGTTTCTGAATTCTTTAAAATGTGTTCACATAACCTTTACGCGTAAACACAATTCTATTCCAACTCAATATTTTATCGACGGTACTAAACTCCAGGAAGTCGCAACCATTCGGGACCTAGGCGTATTATTTGATAAAAAACTTACTTTCACACCTCATATCGACAATATCATTTCTAGATCTATGAAAATGCTAGGATTTATCAAACGAAACAGTAAACATTTTAAAAATCCGACATCAAAAATAACGCTGTACAATTCCTTCACCCGCGGAGTACGCAAGTGCTGTATGGAGTCCAACCTATAAAGTTCATATTCAGCGAATAGAGCAGGTTCAAGAACATTTTATGTACCACCTGGCATATTCCGATAGGCGAGCTCGATCACTTCCTCACTACACTGATAGACTAAAATTCTACAATATACGCACCCTTGAACAGAGAAGACTAAATACAGATCTAAATTTTCTATTCAAAATTGTAAATGGTTTAATAAACTGTCCTTTTCTACTTCATCAAATCAGGTTCAATGTTCCTAGAATTGGTTCACGACTGGTAAATTATGTTCTGTTAAATATTAAAAAATATCGAACTAAGTTGGGGTATGACTCAGCCTTATCAAGAATGTGCCGTAATTTCAATGAGGCTTATAAAAAACATTCGATTAATTTGACAATGTCAACATTGGCCAACTTCAAATCAAATCTTAACAAGCTTTAAAGCTCCCTATTACGTTGTTTTATAAACTTATGAACCTATAAACTCATTGTTCTAAAAACTTGTTCCTTGTAAAACTTGTTAATTATTATTTTGTAATGTACATATAGTATGTGTTTGTGTGAATGAATGTAATGTATATGTAAGTATTATATTATCAATGCTGTGTTTGTCTTTAATTAGTGATAGCATCAACCATGTTCAGTGTAATTTTATCTGTGAAAGCTTTTGATGTAAATCACTGTTGACAAACCTAATAAAAAAAAAATAAAAAAAAAAAAAAAAGAACACAAAGTTTTGATAATAGATGAAATCGTTAACATAAAAATACAACGTTTTGATGAAAACAAATTACTTTCTGTGTACCTACATCTTTTATAATATCTATTACAAAGTGATTAATTTTCATTTTATTTAAATGACCAGGTACACAAAGTGAATTTGCCATTATAGAAGAACCTTAATATTTGTTTTAGAATAAAGACACACCTAAACGTACATCATAATATATAGAGCTAGGGTTAGACGCTGTCAGCGCCAAAAAGGTTACATTTCAATTAAATTCGCCCTCCAAACCTACACTACAATTAATCAGATTCCTTTCAAATTTGCTTACAAAGAAAACGTTAGAAGTTCAGATCGAAGAAAGATAAACACGAACAAATCCTTCGAACCATTTCCCACAAGTTCTATTATAAATGGAAAATAAAGGCGTAATATAAGCATGTCACGTCAAATAACACATTTAATTGCTATGTTTTCGTCGTTTTACATTCCAAAATACATTATAAATTCATCTAACAATAAATATATCGTTCTCAAGGTAAATATATTTTGCTTTTTTACCTACAGCAGCAAATATACATAATTGCAAAGATACAAATATACTAAATTACAAAGATACAAAATTATAAAGATACAAAATTACGAAGATAACTACACAAAATTACAAAGGTACAAATGTAAAATTATATATACCTATACAAAATTACAAAGGTAAAAATGTACAAAATTACAAACATACTAAAATACAATAAAACAAAATTGCAAAGGTACAAATATACAAAATTACAAAGATAAAATTACATAGATACAAAATTACAAAAATAAAAATGTACAAAATTACAAAGATACCAATATATAAAAACACAAAGGTACAAATGTACAAAATTACAAAGGTACAAATAAATAAAATTACAAAGATACAAAATTACAAAGGTACAAATGTACAAAATTACAAAGATACAAATGTACAAAATCACAATGGTACAAATATAAATATTTTCAATTTGGGAGGCGGGAATGGGTACCGCCGCCCCGGGAATCTTTATTCAACCTAAGACATTTGTCTCCCACCAGGCCCTTGGCGATCCTTTATCTTGCCTTTTAATATAAAAGAAATAATATTTTTTTAAAGAAACCTTGAAGTTTTTTTAAAATTATTTCTTTTAAAGTTTTACGTCCTGCAAATTATGTAACACCACGCGATAAAAGTGTTCATTAATTCCCCATACCAGGAAGCGGTCTTTTTATCTCATAAGTGCAAGCGAGGTGGAGTAATTGAGAGCAGTCAAATGCAACAATGAGTTTGTTATGTATGAGGAATGCATTATTAGCATTATACGGCGCATAGAGTTAATGCATTGCGATTAGATGCATTTATTAACCGGTTCCCTGGGAAAAAGTGTTGCGTTTTGCGGGTTGCGGAGCTCGAAACAATTCTACAGCGTTCCGCGGCGTATTTTATATCAAAAGCAATGGAAATACATTTCTGAAAAATGTAATAATGTCTAGACAATGTTTAAGTGGTTAATAACTAGTCTAGGCTTAAAGTTCAAATATATTGGTGCGGCCATATCGTTGATACTCAAAAGTGGCAATAGTATTGGCTGCTGTCAGCGTCTCAAAGAAAGCCACCTGGTTATTGGAAATTTGTCTTTGCCGGTAGCATTTTTGAAATGAAATTTCTTTAGCCCTGTGGATTTGAAATTTGGATGAAACGGAAGTGCGTCATTAAAATTTATTATTTGACGGGTCCTCGATTCTAATATAATGCGGTAAATTCACGGCTAAAGATACGGCACGGAAAAAGCACCTGACAAATCTCAGCGGCCATAGAGAGACATCAGAGGTTCGAATCCTACGAAATCCAAAAAAAAAAACATTTTTGTTTTTGTAAAATCAATATCCAATTCCGTTCCTTCTCACCTTTATAAAATTCATGTGCTTGACTCCCCAGATTGTGCGTTCTGTGGTCTAGATGTGGGAACTTTAGATCACATATTTTTTGATTGTCCCTCTCTAAATAAATATCCTCTCTTCTATCAAGCGTTACCAAAAATTGCCTCTCCTCCATTCAACATCTCATCTCTTCTAAGTCTGAACTCTACTACAGTCTTCCATAAAATTCTGAAATTTGCACATTTAAATAAAATTAATATATAAATTCACCTTTCCTTTCTCTGTAATTATAAATGATGGCCTAGAACACCCTTGAAGGGTGAAAATCAGAAATAATTGAAAAAAAAATCCAATCTTCACACCACTTTAAAATAGACATGCAAAAGAAGTGAAAGCGACATCTAGCGACTTTCTAGTTTCACTTCTACTGTGTGTGAATTGCACACTCTGATTTTTTTTATAGCTATCTATATAGACGGTTGATAAGGCTATCCAACTCGATGTGGCCACCTGTTTTGATATTTGCAAAATTCATGTTTTATGTATTTTATTACGTGAAGTTTAGGCGCAAATATTAAAATTTGATCCCATCATAATAAAAAAAAAATAGTTGTCTACATTATACAAATTAAAGGGGTTCGAAAGTACAAGATTTTTCACTTTAAAGGTTTTTTTTGGCGTAAAAAGACTTGCAAAAAATGCTTGATTATATCGAAGGTTGAAATGTTCTACTTGGATTTTTAATAAAAGCACTGTAATTAATATTTCTAAGCGATTAAATTTTCAAATAAAAAACATATGATTTTAGATTACTTCATTTTTTCTTCTAAAAATGCAAAAAATATAGATTATACAAATATATTAAAAATTCATTAATTCAAATTATAAAAGAAAAAGATAAATTTCCATTTTTAAATGAAAACAGAACTCCACTTAAACATGTTTTTCTACGCCCAAAACTAAATACGTCTTTTGCACAACATCATTTTTACCAGGGAAGAACTTTTTTCAATCTTCTACCAGAAGAAATCAGAAGCATTAATGATAAAACCCGAATACTACTCTCTATATATATAATATTAGTGGTAACAATACTTCCCTAATTGAGAAATTCTCGTGTTTAGAGTAGAGAGCGAGCACTATCAGATTGACAGAACTATACATACTTAACAGTTGTTATAATTTGGATGTATGTAGAACTACTTTTTTATACATAATGAATAAGTTGGCATTTTTTTTGTTGTTCATAATGAAAGTATAAGTTGGCATTTTTTTTGTACATAATTTATTTTTTTTAAATTTTTTTATTGGCAATGTTTATTAAAAATACATATGAAGTTACAACAGTTACATAGTTACATAGTTACCTAAGGTTAACAAAAAAATAAAAAATTGCCTTTCCTCAACATAAAGAGACAATGCTCTTGTGTTTGGTGAGGGAGTTCTAGTTCAATTAGTAAATTAATGATCGTGTAAGTTAGTAATAACAGCTATTGTACATAATAAGTAGGTTAAAAAATCTTGTATAAATTTAAAAATAAAAATCCTGAAGAGTTTAAAAAAATCATAATATAAATTAAAAAATCATTATAAATGGAAGAATCATGTAAGTTAGTAACAAAAATTATTGTAATAAGTAAGTAAAGGATTCGTAAGAAAGAACGCAAGATTTATACAATAGTAGACTCAGAGATTTAGAAACTAAGAAATGAAAGAAAAAAGAAGGAAGAAAGGATTTATAAAATAGCAGACATAATGTGAATTTTGTGACATAATGTGAAAATAGCAGACATAATGTGAAAATGAAACATAATGTGAATTTTCATACACAGAGAAAATATTAGTTGGTATTTTTTGTTCATAATGGAAACATAAGTTGGCACATCGTAACAAAATCTACTTAATAGTAAAATGTATTTAAAGTTTTTGTTTAAAAAATTCATAATTCCTTTCGGATTGTATTTTTTTAGGGAGTTCGTTAAAGCATTTTCTGGCTGAGTATGTGTAATGATGTTGGGCTGTTGTTGTATTAAGTTTAGGTATAATTATTTGTCCTAAGGTTCTCGGCCTGGTGCTAAATGACTTTGTTGTCACATTTAAAAAATATTCTTAAGCAAAAAACTACTGTCACTTAATTAATCTTACAAATATCCTTAGTTTTCCATTACATTCTTTCTTTTTTTAAAGACACACTATTATCAAAATAAAGACTGCAGCATACATGTATTTATGTAGAATGAAATATTTAAGTAAGACCTAATAATATTTATGTATAATCTCCTTCCATACACAAGCAAATGCTCTCAATGGAAGGGTAGTAAAAAACGTGAGATGTAAAATTATCATGTAAATACCATGTAAACAATATTATTAAAAAATATATAAAAAAATGTATTGAAATTTACAACGGAATAACATCGCGGTAATCAGTAAGTATGGCGTCCTTTAAAAAAATCTACAGGAAATCCTTCATGGTATATGTTGTTATGTAAAGGCACTCTAATTATACGATAAAACACAACTCCTATGTAATGCAGTTACTTAATACAATACAAACAGGGATAAATGATTACTATTTCTCACGAAGACACCAGCATAATCAATTACATAATTTTTAAATAATCTGTAAAGGATCAGATTTTTACTATGTAAAAGGTAGTATTGTTTAGGGAGGTACCTAACCTTGTTGTAGAATAATATTTCAAATCATGCATCTCATGGCACCGTTGTTCTTGGAAGACCTTCCAAACTGTGTGTGTATCCGATATCGGATGCATCATGCAACCTAAACCTATGATTTTGCAAATAAACCTTTATAATATTATAATATGTAGGTACATTATGGAAGGTGAAAACGATTTTAATGCTGACTTCATTCAATTCAATTATACGAGTTAGTATTAGGTCAAGCGGAAATAATTTATTTTAAATCACTCGTTCTAGTTTTGAGATAATTGACTTTGAAATATAGACATACGAATATTATATAATATTCATATGTATATGCTTTGAAATAAGGAGAAAATAATATAAATATATATTTTTGAATGTAGCTATTACTTTGTGGTTATCCATTATAATAAAATGAAACAATACAACTTTGTATAAACCACTTATAAAATGTGCAAATCCGACCGGTTTCGGAACAAACGTTCCTTCGTCAGGGAAAGCTTATACTAATTTGACAGTTTAAAATATATACCCTACCATAATAAAACATTGTTCTAAACTGTCAAATTAGTATAAGCTTTCCCTGACGAAGGAACGTTTGTTCCGAAACCGGTCGGATTTGCACATTTTATAAGTGGTTTATACAAAGTTGTATTGTTTCATTTTTAATATAAATATATATTAGATTTTAATAACACATTTTCTATGTATGAATCAAGGGTTCTAAAACGCAATTTATACCAAAAAAATAAACAATACAAAATATTTCCTTGTTGCTTCCAATCCTACTGATCTATTTTTGAGCCGAAATTTTAGCTTAACACTACTCAAATGCACAAATACGCTCTTCCCAACACAACTCTCCGACCAATAGGCGAATCGAGCATTAATAAACAAATCTCTTAGCTGATCGGAGACTCGAAATTGATCGATGGAAAAGTTGAGAATAACGGCTTTTAGTCTGGCTTATTACTTATCTCAAAAATAATTTTATCAATATATCGATCTTCCCGTTGATTAGTCAGATATCTTCAAATACTAAGTTTTGAGATAATGAGGAAAGCAATATTCGAACGCTCACCATAAATCAAATATTATTAACACGTGTCTATGTTTTACATATTAAACATGCTACAAAATAACGTCGGTAGGCATAAATATTCAGCACATTAGTTTTACATTTTGAAATATCAACAATTTGTTTAAAGCACTACAAGTTTTTCTGCATTATAAATGATTTATTGGTTTTTATGAGTAATTTGAATTTTCACTTTTGCATATAACTTCCTACTCAACTTTTTCGATTTTTCTGAGATGTATGACTAATCAACCGGACGAACGACATCCTAAGAAAATACATGAAGTCCCTTAGTGCTTATTACCTGTATCCATATCTTTATGTGCTTTAGACTTAAAAACTACTTTACTGCAGTAAATATCTCAGCCAGTGTAGACTTGACTTAGGTAGCGTGTTTTTGTGGACTAAACATTGTTCATTAAACAATATTACCTCATCACTAAGCCAATACAGCAAAAATTTGACTGTCCGCAGTACAATGTTGAGATTAGCTATGTTTATAAAAATGCGAATGGCTAATTAGTATATTATATGAACATTTAATATTATTAAGTGTAAGTATAATTTCCTCGCAATAGATTAACTTAAACTCTCTTACTAATTATTTAAAGCGGGAAAATTCTTTTATTGTATCTTTCGCTTTATTACGCGAATTAGGTATCTACCTACACTTCTCTTAAAATAACTCTAACATTCTTCTTTAGAAAGCAAACGAAACGGTTATAATTGCAACACTAGTGTTTTTTTCTGTTTGCTTTTCCCTGTATTTTTAACAGGAAGACTCCCGATTTTTCCGATAAAAGCTCGACAAAACACGTGTTATTTGAAGAAATGTAAGGGCTGCGTTTATTCATTCACCCATTAGATAGTACGCACTTTAAGGCTGGCACATAAATCTCCATTACACAAATGTATTTTTTTAATGTGAATATTATGCAAATGTCCCATATGCTCCCGTCTGGAGTCAGTGAGACTATAGCATCCCAATTGGTGTATTTTGCGAGGCTGAAGGTAGCGGGAAATACTCGGCTTTGGCGGGGTTTAGTCACCAGATCTGATATACCATTATATACTATTTAATTTTATTACATCATCACTTTCTTCAGTGTATATTTCTATTTTATTATGAACCATCAATTTTTTACACTAGTTTAGTTTTAGAAAAATTATAATCCTTGTTGAATAATTATCATAAAGACCATATTGAAAGTACCAATTAGAACGCCTTCAACTGAAATTTTCAATAACTTTGACGTACCAAATGTACAACAAATATATTCCAAAAATATATTATTGAAGCTCTTCAAAAATAATGAATCCTCTACTAGACCGTGTATGCATAACACTAGATCGAATAAAAATGATATAAAAAATATTCCAAGTTATAAAACCACATTTGGACAAAGAAACTATACATACTTTGCAACAAAACTCCATAACATCCTCCCCCAAGACATAAAACTAATAAAAAATCCAATTGAATACAAATCAAGAATAAAAATATGGCTTAAAGAGGTCAATGAGAAAACCCTAGCGAAGACGCTAAAAACGACATAGAAGACAAATGAACTATATTTAAATAACTTTAGTCCTCCTCGGCACAGGACCCCCTAGTGAGGAGGACTAAGAAATACAATATTTTGTACTTAATTTCACATTTCATTTTGTATGTAAAATTTTTGTATATAGTCGCTATAATAAAAAAAAAAAAAAAAAAAAAAAATTGAAAAATACGAAATAAACTCATTCGCGTCAATTCGCTCGTTGCTCTATGATTTGTACCGATTTATTACATATTTCCCTTAAACACGGTAAGTTTTAAGGTTCTTAAAAAAATATATGTTATTCTTGAAGATAATATCTAGACTTTGCCCGCGCCGAAACGCAAATTATATTAAATTCCCTCAATAGAAAAAAATCGCAAAGTATGCTCCAAAAATTATTATTAACACGTTTGTTTCAGTTTTTTACAAGTTATATGTATGCAAAAATTCACAGTGTTTATTTAAATGCTGTTTAAGATAATGCCCGTGAGATTTTTGCTCTATTTTAAACGAGTCGTGTTTTATTAAACATTTTCGCAATTTTCGCATCGATTTTGTCGCTGTAAATGTTAGCGCTCTCCTCTAACATTCGTAATTTCGTATCTCTCCATCTTTATTATTATTATTTTTTTGTTATTAGAAATAGCTGTTAAGTATCTTGCCTTCAAATCTCACTGTGCGACAGTATAGATCTCACTGTAGATTATCTGCTTTTTAGTAGTCCAAAAATGTTAATATACAAGCCTGTCAATAGCGTGGTGTAACGTTTTTAGAATTTTCGCATTTCTCAGAACATACATTTAATGGTTTTGTTTATGTTGTCATCAGTAGCCTAAGAACATAATTTTCCAGCAAGTTTAATTCGAATTTGCATCTTGAAATACAAGCTAAAGTGTGCAGTCTCGGTGACGTCATCTGATCTCATGTGCATAGAAGCGAAAGACCATCTAAAAAGAGTAAGTCATGTCAGTAACAATGGCTTTTTATTGAGGAAATTATTGCAGTACTAGGATGCAACTGACTCGGGCATTATACAATTTAATATAATGATTACATTGTGCACTTACGTAGGTACCCATTTGAGACTATGAGAGTACCTGTGATACAATGTACAATGACAAAGGAACTGTAAAATTAATGTGTTTTATGTTATTAGTAGAAGGGAAAACGTCGTTAATAAATATTTGAAAAAAATCCATTAAGAAAACTGTACATCGCTTTGAATACATTAACTTCGGCGTTATTTTCTTGGTTGCACGTTATGATTTCTTCATTTGTTTCTATCGTCGGCTATCACAAAGGCTCAGGAAAACACAATGTTTTTTATAAATGTTGTAAAATCGATTGTTTTATTAAAGATTAAAAAAACTTATCTCTACATTCTGTGATTTACAAATTAGTCACTTTGTTCCTGGCTTAACTCTTGTAGGACCTGTGTATGAAACTGTGGGATGACAAAGAGCTATTCACCATCTTTAGTCTGCGTCACACATCGCGCAATCATTACAAGGAGGAAGAAAAACCTTCGGAAGATCGTGGCTGCCAAATTGAAATTGTTCAGTGGCGTGGTAAGAGTTACTAAACTCAACTAATCAAAAAGCATTCTGATTTTTGAAATACCTCTTTATTTATGGACAAAATATCCCATATGAGTTAGTTTGGACATAAGTTCAGAACCTATCAGAACAAGGTACTATCGAAAAGCTAGACGTAAGACGTATACAAAATTGGGTATAGTCGACTGATGCTAAAAAGCTCTACAGAGATGACTGTGGCGAGGGACCTGCCTGACGAAGACAAAGAAAACCACACAATTTTTCTGTGGTTAGCGATTAAACACCTATGCAGTAGCTCTGAAATCCAAGACTGCGAGAGTCGAGCGAATAAAATACGCTAAATTTTACATTAAACTTTTGACGCGGTAAATTTTCTTGAAAACAATCTGAGAAGAGGAAAATCTGCAAAATCGTGCTGCCAAATTACGCAATTATTTAATTCCCAGTTTAATTAGACTGAAAATGGCTAAAAATAATGGCAACATTTTCACTTTTTGCCGCCAAGAACTAACTGTTGCCAAACCAAGTCGATTCACTTTCTACGCAAGTGTTGTATTACTATATCAGCGTGAGAAGTTCATTGTTTTCCAATAAACAAGCGAGTGGGTATTTATTCTGGGAACTATATTTTCAAACTTTAAAGACAGGCATTTTAGCTAATTCCTACGTAATCAATTAAAAAAAATTACATGGTCTTGTATTGTTTATGCTAATTGGTAATTTATTGCAAATACTTTTACGTAAGATGAAAAATGCTTCAAAGAGGTGGGCGTGGAAAGGCCTAGTAGAGCAGGTCATACAAACCCAAAGTGTCGATGTTCTGACGACACAGTCTGACAGTCTACTCATAGAAATGAGAGCTAAACGTCTGCCATACGTCCTACACTCTCGGTGACGTGCGACGGTCCGAGCCCTAAATAAGCTTAGAAACGTATATTCTTAAACGTGGTGTTTTCAGTGTCAATAAACGCTTTCCAAAGGAATATATTAAAACGTCAATAATAATAAATTTATTGAGTTTATACTATTGAATAAATTCTCACAGTTACGATAAAACAATTCTTAGATGGTTAAAAAAAAACCTTTTGCGGAGTAGATAGATTGGAAGAACTTTTGCCTAGTTGGTATAAGATTCCGAATCCGGCTCCGCCAAGTTATTTGAATGATATTTGAATATATTACAATTAAAATTTTAATTGAAATAAATAATTTTACCGGTTAAAGTTAAAAGGTGAATGGTTTCCCTACGTTAACTCTGCCAACAGAGACGTTCTACTTAGCATTATATGGATTGAAAGCTTGTAGGTTTAAAAAACAGAGTGAGCACCTTTGCAATAACTACCCATGGAACATTTCGCCCCCTTTGGACGTTGTCTCATTGGGCAGTTAGAGCTTCAATAATTAGTTTCTACATTTTATCTGAGTTTGAATTTATTTGTTTTTTGTTACAGATATAAATTGGTCTCGCAGTGAAGTGAACAACATACTTTCCTTCATATATCATAGTGTTGTAAGTAAAAAACTTTTCTAAATTTTTATGCAATATATTTATGGTAGAAACAGTATTCTGAATGTTTAATTTTGCTACGGGTATATTTTTTAATCTGTTGATTCATGCAATGAATATTTATGATTTGATTAAAATCTTTGTAAAATAATTTATTACATTATTTCCATTTATTGAACGTTATTTGAATAAGATATTGAATTTAAAATTACAAATTAAATACGATCCCAAGTCATCTTACGTACATACAAATACCCAGTACTTTGCTTCCGATTCAGCCGCTCAACCAAGATAGAAAAAAAACTACTTTCGTGCATGTTGGAATTCATTTCACGACACCAAACAAATGAAAATTTTCATAAAATTTAGTGTTGTGAAATCTTGTATCATAGCAACCATGATACCGTCAGCATCGAAGCCTTTTTTGCAATGCATAATATTTTTGCACGCATGGTGATGTACAAAAGGTACTAGTTTCATCATGTTCATACAATGAAATTAGTTTCATGATACCAGTGTTGCCAAAAAATCTAACTATTTTGGTTTCGTAAAACTAACGCATGCATGATGAAACTGTACCTTTTGTATATGGTGATGTACAAAAGGTACTAGTTTCATCATGTTCGTACAATGAAATTAGTTTCATGACACCAGTGTTGCCAAAAAATCGAACTATTTTGGTTTCATAAAACTAACGCATGCATGATGACACTACGAGTATATGTATATATCTACACGTAAACCATTTCGTAATGCAACTCCGGCTTGTATTTTGATATAATACATGGTTCCGTAAATATTCCGTAATTTCAATTTGGGCGGCGGGTAGGGTACCGCCACCCCGAGAATTGTTTATTGGATAAAAACATAAAATTTGAAAAAAATGAGAGACTATGTCCTAAAATGATAAAACTATGGTTAATGAGCGAAAACTCCATGTATCTTTGAATATCTTAATATAGCTGCCTACATATCTTGTTATTAGGCAGGTATATTGAAATAACTTATATATTTATGGTTGTAAGTTAAATTATCTAATATTATGTGATCCATTCTAATGTTTCCTTAAAACTATAAATGTATTTACAAATATTTTCTTAGATATTATATTAAGAATGTTTAAATTGTTAGAACCTGCAGACAAGCTGCCATATGACAGCTTTGTGGGTCTACTCAAATTTTTTGTACAAAATGTATTCTGTAATTAAATAAATGAAAAAAAAAAAAAAAAAAAAATTACCAACACCTCTACCTTAGATCACCACCAAGTGGTTCGCTACGTTTGATGAGTTGGTACTCTGGATCATGGGATGAGGTTGGTTTGGATGTTGGCGGCGGATGCGTTGATTGGATCGGGAGAGACTGGTTGAGGGAGACCTTTGACCTCTCCAGCAGAACTCTCTCGGAACATCGGCTTGCACCGCAGTGATAGGGATAGATTATACGTCCATCACTCCTAGATTCTTGCCCACCCATCAATTTCCTTTTCAGAACTTTCTTTCCTAAAAATACCCTCCATACAGCATCCAAAATGACATAGGCCCTGAGTGCAATTATTTTACTGCTGTGTGAAGCTAATGTAAAAAATAAAAAAAATAAAGGAGTGCAGTTTATTTCTCTCCGGTCCACTCCGACACTGTTTTCCCGACGCGACGGGAAATTGCAAGTTTTGCGGTTTTATCCAAAATTATATTTAGTTATCAACAAAAGCGTGCTACTTTAATAATTGGATTTGCAAACATTCGCGGCGAACAAAAGATAGCGTCACTCTGACAAATTGACATTGAATGATAATTCACATCTTACTTCCCATCTTCTTCTTTATAGAAAATTTAATGCAATTTGTTGCTCTGTCTGGCGTCTAGTGAGATATGAATAAAATAATAAAGAATGTGACATTGTTTAGCACATTAAAGAATTTCCCTTCTTCCTGCTTTTGTGTCGCTATTTTATAGGTAATTATGCGTCACTTTGTGTTTCATGTTGGAATTGTTGGATGTAAAGTGGTCTCTTGAGACGTTTTATAATTTGAACACACTGATCCTTTTAATTTGTAGCTTGACATTTTCTTAACACCCTTTTCATGTAATGCATTTTATTTATATTCACTATACTGAAACAATGTATTTACATAACCCAATTAAGAAATAATAATAGTCGGTCATCTAACCTAACTAAGCAGTCACAAAGTACCTACGCCATTACATGATATAATATTACAGAACGGCAGACATTTGAAAATCAAGAGATCTGTCGTTTAACATTTTAACAAATGAAATACACATTCAAATAAATTATTAGAATCTGCCACAAATATACAATATATTATTTACTAGCAGTCCCGGCCACACGTTGCTGTGGCTAACGAAACACAACGCCATTGCCCAATCTTTATAAAATCCACACCACCCGCTTGCCAGCTGCCCGCTGCCTGAATTGAATATTTGAATTTATCAGCTTTTCTCTACTATAATAAGCATGTATTATACATATAAACTAATTAACTCGCCACTAATTATACAATGCTTGCAATGCAACACTGGATATTTGAAAAGGGAAAATCAAATACCTACTTACTCTAGGACATCTATTTTCCAATTTCTTCCGTAGAACGAATTTCAACTATAGTACGGCCCGCCAGCCGTTTTAAATCGCACAAAAATATGTTTTCTTTGAATTTCTCGGCTTTTCTCTAATATAATTTACATGTATTATACATATAAACATTACTCTTCAATAACTCTATCTATTGGTGAAAACCGTATGAAAATCCGTTGCGTAGTTTAAAAGATTAACGCGCACATACATTTTGAGCGACTTCATTTTATACTATGTAATGATGATGATGATAAATAAATTGCGAAATAACACAAATAAAATTTATTTGCGCACGCCGGGATTTGAACCTGAACGGTTCGTAACCAAAGATCAACTTCCAAGAAGTATGATAATCACTTTCCTGAACAAAAGTCAAAAGTCTAGTAGTTTTGTAACTGATTAAATCAGTCAATTTATTGTTTATGGACTTCAGCGTTTCACCCACTAAAGAAATGAAATACAGAAAAAAAATTCTGCATATTCAACTCAAAACCACCAAAAAGTGGACTTCCGTGGTTTATCCTTTAAGATACAGGGATTTATTTAAAATTCTCTTAAGAATTTCAACAAATCCTCCTTTCGTATACGTATAAGTATCTACTTAAATTTTACTTACGTACTCATATAGTAAATTTTCTTTGATTAACAAGAAAAAACCACTCTTCAGGCCTTCGTTTCTATGGCTTACGCAAATACAATTTATCTGTGTAACATTTCAGCAGTATGTGCGCTGTTGCTATAATAAATCTAATGTGAATTTTATTCAATCAGCTGACCAGTTCAGACAAGATGTCTCCATTGACACAGTTGCGTTAAAAGCTAGCAAAAACTGGGCAAAATTTATGTTTTATTTATTTACTACCGAGTTCCCAGCATGCGTTGCAATGCCACCTTCCCCGCTTTTACCCCTCCGTCCAAAAAATAATTTCTTAACGCTAGAGCTCACTATTATATACAGAAACCATCGCGGGCATTTGCACATAAAATCACCAAAGTTTCATCATCGCGAATGTTTTAGGAACGTATTAGAACAATAGGGTATTTCCACAAATTTTATGTTGATTTTTATGTTTTCATTCAATATTATTGGTTTTAAAAACGATCTAAAACTGATCAAATCAAAACGGCCCATGGTTGGGAAATGGGTTTGTGACGTCACAAGTGACGCTCAGTTGGACTAGCATAAATAAACACTGTCAGTGAGCGTCCTCACTCATGACGTCACACGATAGCCACGCCCCAAAATATCGTTTTTGCGGTAATTCCAAAATGGGAAACTTTAACTCGCTGTAGAAAATTTATTCGTCAACATAAAAATAAAATAAAAATGCTGTAATCATCGTAATTTTTTGCTTAATTTTTTTACGCAATAAAAAAAACACGTGGAAATACCCCATTGATCAAATTTGGTACCTCACTAAAATAGGTAGATATCTATTTAAAATACCTATAATTCTTGATTAGATTCAAAGTTTACGATTTGGGAGAGTATCACAGGTGATACTTCAATTAAATTCATTAATGTAAAGGGTTTATTCGAAAATTGAATGTTCAAAAGTGTGACATGGTTGACAGTTTTGTAAGAGTTTTTGTAATGGTTAAAAAAAGGCTGGAGCAGATAGAGAGCTGCTTACATTGATGAAGGTCAAAATTTCATATCTGGGTCACATACTTCGAGGGGCGAAGTATCACTTGCTTCAATCGGTATTGGAAGGCAAGATAGAGGGTCGCGAGAGCCTCGTAGGAGACAAATGTCTTGGCTGCGAAATGTATGAGAGTGGACCGGCATTAGAAGTGTGGAGGAGCTATTCCGGGCAGCGCAAGACAGAGAGACATTTCAGATGTATTTATGTGGTTATAATAATCCAGAAACCTTCGCGAGGGTGGAAAGAATATATTTTGAACGTTTCAAACATTTCCTGTGCTTAATATAGCAATAAACAAATGACAATAGATTTATAAACGCCATTTTTAGTGGTATTCACATATGCGTAGTTATTAATTATACAAACTAACTGAACTGGCCCAGTAACCACATGCTTAGTGATAAATTGAATGTCCACTGACTTTGTATAATTATTTCCCTTATTCCGGTCTAAAAGGTACGCATAGCATATGGTAGTTAGTTCAAGAATTTCTGGACTGAAATAAATCACCACTTCTAGTATTACGTAGTGGAATCCGAAAGCTTATCAATGCAAGCAATTCTAGTCCATCAACTACCTTCCAAGTCAGTGAAAATCATTTTGTGTGACAATTTAAACATATTCATATAATTTAAAAGTGTGTTCTAGTTTAGCAATATTGCTATCATACGATAATTTTGTACCATATTATGCTATAAAAAATACCACAAAATAAATATAGCAATTGAAAACGCTAAGAACTAATAACTGACGGCTCTCCACCTATAATTTTATGAACATTCGACGTATGGTTCGTAGGTTCACGTAATAACGTAGTTTGTAAATTTTACGAGAATCGGGAACGTAGTATTTGTACTGTATAAGCAAACCTACTTGTATACTAGGAGGTTGTCCACTTTACTATCAATTATGTATAGTTTGTTCCACGAGCTTGTTAGAAGTGTGTAATTTAAATAAAGACCTCACATCTTTGTATAATTTTCCATAAATTCTAATCGTGTTACGTTACGTGTGTGGCTTACGACCTCTATACTCATATTTATAGTAATAGGTTAAACACACTGGCACGCACATCATTTCTAATTCATTGTAATTTTTTTTAAATAATACAGAATCTATGCAACGCTAACGCACTTCGATACTGAAATTTAAAAACAAAAACAATTAGTAAATCTTACTCATTAACTAACCATCACATTGAAACTGCACAACTCTGGCTTGTTACCCATATTACATTAAAATACGTCATCGTCTTTCATTTTTTTTTAACATTAACTCCAAAATCTCAAATAAATTCCCTCAGGGCCTATGTCGTCTGGGATGCTGTGTGGAGGGTTTTTTTGAGGAGAGGAAGGAATGAACATTGGTCTTGAAGAGACCCATGCTGTAGGAAGGAGGAAACACAGAGGCCGGCAAATCATTCCACAGCTGAGCTGTTGAACACAAGAACGAGTCGAAGAAACGACCAGTTCTCATGTGACAAACGTCAACCGTGTACAAATGTTGGGCACGCGTTTGGCGTGTTTCCTGACTATGCACCGGTGCCGAAGGGATCAATGACGCTAGTTCCTCGGAGCATTTTACATTGTAATACCGGTCGAACAAGGATAGCGGTCCCACCCGACGCCTGTGCTCTAAAGATTGTAATCCGTCTGTTAAGATGGGAGAATCTATTAAGCGGACCGCCCGTTTTTGCACAGAGTCGCAGGTATTTTTCAGGTATTTTGGAGCTCCAAACCAGAGGTGGCTGCCAAATTAAACCGTGGGGCGCACTTGTGATTTGTACAGGGTTAGCAGTTGTGTACTATTAAAGTATCTGCGGGCCATTTAAAGTACGCCCTTTTTGGGGAGGCAAACTTCACTCTGGCGTCGATGGAGCCCCCATACCTGAGCAGGTCACTTAGGGTTACACCAAGTATATCAATGGAGAGCCTGTTCGGAAGATTGCTACCGTTGAAAGATACTAGATTTTCATTTCGATCCCCTTTAGATGTAATCAGACAAGATTGGGTCTTTGAAAAGTTAAATTCAACGAGATTATTTTTACCCCAAGAGAAAACACTCTCGAGGTAACCGTCCATTCTTTGTTTCAAAGCCCTCCGAGCCGTTGGAGTTTGTGAGCCCTTTGGCGGCTTGTCAAACAAAAAGCTATCTATCATGGACCCTACTGTCATCCGCGTAACAATGAATTGGTTCACATGACAAATGGTCGTTGATGTGCAACATAAACAAAGTCGGAGACAGAACCGATCCCTGTGGGACGCCAGCGTTTATCGAGTGTGAGGAAGAGGTAAAACCATCGGCTACCGTCTGAATCGACCTCTCCCTCAAAAAGTCGGCAATCCACGTACACAAAGATGCGGGAAGTCCGTAAGACGGCAGTTTGGTTCTCGTTAAGTTAAGGGTTAAGTTCTCGGCGCCAAACCCTTTGACTGGGTTTGGCGCCGAGAACTTGGCCTTGGAAATGTCCAGTGCAACCGTTTGGGTCTCACCGAAACGTTCCAGGCACCGCCCCCAAACATGCGTCACATACACGAGAAGATCACCGCACGAGCGGTTCCGCCGGAATCCGTATTGACTGTCGTTAATAATTTTGTTCTTCTCGAGGTATGTGAGCAGTTTGTCGTTGATCACACGTTCCATCACCTTAGACAGAACTGATGTGATCGCTATGTGGCGGTAGTTGGCCGGGTTGGAGCGGTCACCCTTCTTTGGAATAGGATGGATAACCGCTTTTTTCCAACCAGAGGGCAACAGCCAGTCTCAGGTACATTTCAAAAGCTTCGTTAAAATTGGAGCTATTTCTGCAGCGCACCTCTGCAGTACCAGGGCAGGTATTGTCAGGCCCACTAGCTATAATATTAACATCAAGCCCTCGTAAAACATGGAGTACTTCCCGATCCTTAGCTTTTTAATACGAAAACCGCAGTGAGGAACCGACGTCGGGATAGAACCTTGGTTGTCGAGTGTTGATAAGTTAGACTTTTCGGTGGCGGTGTTTGCTAGTGAGCCGTCAGGTCTGGTAAGAGGTGGCAGACTGGATTTGCAGAAATTGCGACTTATCGAGCCCGCAAGCGACCAGAATTGCCTGCTGCCATGCGGGCATGCAGCCAGCTTTCTGCTGATCTGTTGGTCGTGCTCGAATTTTGACCTATTTATGATTCTCTTGGTTTCCTTTGCCATTTTGTTGGCAAATAAACATAACATAAAATAATAATAAAGTACCTACATACTTGTCCGACATACTGACCCTTGTAATCCATTTTTTGTTTTTGTTTTATGTGAATGCCGTAAAAGAGTACCAACTCATATTGATTCACTCACCTTATACTACCATGTCTTCTTCTAACATGCCGGACTTCACCTCTAACTTACTAATCTTATATAACACACAATATCATTAGTAAACTAACAAAAAAAAAATCAAATTTTAGTTTTATTAAAAAACCTTTACTAATCTTAGTTTCACCAATCTTAGTTTCACCAATCTTAGTTTCACTCATCTTAGTTTCACTAATCTAGTTTCACTAATTTTATTTTCACTAATCTTAGTTTCACTAATCTTAATTTCACTAATCGTAGTTTCACTAATCTTAGTTTCACTAATCTTAGTTTTACTAATCTTAGTTTCACTAATCTTAGTTTCACTAATCTTAGTTTCAATAATCTTAGTTTCACTAATCTTAGTTTCACTAATCTTAGTTTCACTAATCTTAGTTTCACTAATCCTAGTTTCACTAATCTTAGTTTCACTAATCCTAGTTTCACTAATCCTAGTTTCACTAATCCTAGTTTTATTAGTCTTAGTTTTACTAGTCTTTGTTTTACTAATCTTAGTTTTACTAATCTTAGTTTTACTAATCTTAGTTTCACTAATCTTAGTTTCACTAATCTTAGTTTCACTAATCTTAGTTTCACTAATCTTAGTTTCACTAATCTTAGTTTCACTAATCTTAGTTTCACTAATCTTAGTTTTATTAATCTTAGTTTTACTAATCTTAGTTTTACTAATCTTAGTTTTACTAATCTTAGTTTTACTAATCTTAGTTTTACTAATCTTAGTTTTACTAATCTTAGTTTTACTAATCTTAGTTTTACTAATCTTAGTTTTACTAATCTTAGTTTTACTAATCTTAGTTTTACTAATCTTAGTTTTACTAATCTTCGTGTCTTACCAATCTTAGTTTTACTAATCTTCGTGTCTTACCAATCTTAGTTTTACTAATCTTCGTGTCTTACAAATCTTGCCTAACATTTGTACACGGTTGATATTTGTCACATGAGAACGGGTCGTTTCTTCGACTCGTTCTTGTGTTCAACAGCTCGGCTGTGGAATGATTTGCCGGCATCTGTATTTCCTCCTTCCTACAACATGGGTCTCTTCCAGACCAATGTTCATTCCTTCCTCTCCTCAAAAAGACCCTCCAAACAGCAACCCAGATGACATAGGCCCTGAGGGAAATCATTTTCCTAAGGGCCTCCTGGGTGGAGTTAATGTAAAAAAAAAACAAATCTTAGTATGACACTAATCTTAGTTCTACCAATCTTAGTATCTTACGAATATTAGTTTAACTAATCTTAGTTTTACTACTTTTAGTATCTTAATAATCTCATTTACTAGTCTTATTTTCACGAACGTTAGCTTCTCAATAATATTAATTTTACTTCAATTAGCACCATACTAATACCAGTTCTATTTATCTTGTACCTTACTAATCTTAGTTTTACTAAATTTATTTAGTATCCTAATAATCTTAGTTTCACCCATTTATGTACGGTCTCTCATTTTGGATGTAATACAACAGCTTATTGTTAATTTGTAAAATTTTAACCTTAGTTGGGTCATCACGATGGGCATTGTCGATATAATATGTATTTAAATAATAATTAAACATGTTTTCGATAAAATTTGTGTCGTGAAACAAGGTTATTATCCAAATTAAAAGAAAGACCATGTGAAAATTAATTTAAATATAAATCAGACGATTTTACACAAAACCACTGTTGAAAGAAGTGGTGATGAGATTAGGAAAAAAAGTCTAGTCGATTTACTTTAATGGAAAAATCTTGACCTTTATATGGTGTCACTTTTTTTTTCAAAACTGGCAAAGGGGGAAATCAAAAGTGCCGGAAAACTGGTGACGTAGGAGCCATTGAGCAATTCTTTGAATAACAGATGGCGCTCGCCGACCTTGAGAATAATTTGAATTACAAAAACACATTTGATGCTGAAAAGCCGAGCAGTTGACGTGTCTTACTGAGTGACAGGAACGAATAATTTAGATCAGTTAAGACTCCGACAACACGGCCGAAGTCACCGCGCAGAGCAAGCCTTTTTATGCACGTCTACATAACTCCAAATAGGGTTTCTAAATGCCTAAAGCCTGAGGGACTATGCATTTCAGATGTCATCAGGAATGAAGTGAGACTGAAGAAAAACTTCTCAAACATAATATAAATAAATTACAGCAACGTTCCGGTTCTGAAAGGTGGTCTCAGTCTCCGTGATCGAGGGCTAAGATCATCGACTACTAATCCGGAGATAGCGGGTTCGGCGTGCGCATTGACATTGGAGGACCCACCACTTACCCGCCCTGGTATAGGTAACGGATGGTTACCCCTTCAAGGCTCTTGTAAGGACTCTATTTTTTTTGGTAAAAACGACTCTACATTTGATAGACTAGACCTCCAATGTCCCTGCATACGTTGTTAGTAAGCAGTATGCAAGTGCGTAGCGGGAAATACAGATAGAATCGGCGTGCGCAAGCATAATTTATTTAATTAAATAATTGTGTACTTTCACATTTAATTCGCGTAAAATAATATGTAGTTGTAGATACTCTTAAAAGATAACAAGCAGTAATTGTTGAATGAAACATTAGTTTATATTGAATTATTTGGCGGTATTTGATAAGCCCCCATTACTCAGTGGTCAAGAGCAGCTGACCGGCAATCAGAAGGACACGGGTTCAAGTCCCGTTGGCGGCAAGTATCTTTTCTCGGAAGATTTTTCAATGTTGATGAGTGTTTCAGGCTGATAATTATTGCTTATAATAATTGTTACCCTTTGTGCTATGCATACAAATCTTGTCTAAACGTTAGTTTATAAATTAAAAATAATAGTAGATACTCTTAGTATCGCCCTGGTGAAAGACAACCATTCAGAATTGAAACGTTGCTTGAAATGGCTTTAGTCGCACTACTCAACTTTCCTCTTCTCCACCTCTTTCCCCTCCCCCTACCAACACACCTAAATTGAGTTTGCCGTAGTCACACTGGCTCCATCAGACAGTCGGGAGCATCTGAGACTCTTGAGCGGTTTTCACATAAATAAGAAAAACGGGTCCCAAATAGGAATTAATGAATGAATTAACTAAAAATTTCTTAGTAAACTTTTTTATTATTTCATAATTGTTTACATGTCACAGTTTTTGCCATTTTTTAACTACCATAATAGGCTATTGCCTGTGTCCAAAGTTTTCTGTATGTATTTACAAAATCTAGTAAAGGGCCATTCATTTATTACGTTAGACGAATTTTGCTAGTTTTCGACCCCCTTCCCCCCTGTTTAATATTTATTTCGTAAGAATCTAAGTTTTAATGTTTATTTTTCAAAGTAACAATTTTTAGAAATGTTTATTTGTACTTACAAAGGTACTAATAATTTTAACTTTGAACTTCCACTCCCACCCCCTTGTAAGAAAAAATAAGACATGTTCGACCCCCCTCCCACCTAAATCGTCTTACGTAATAAATGAATGGCCCCTAACGATGTCTCCAATTACATATATAACATTTTGAGCTGCGCCAATATGTTTATATGTTAACAACGAACGAAAACGTACAGTTTATAATAATGTTCAGAATATTTTTTATATGTTAACTAATCGATATTTTTTTTAAAAAGCGAAAAGTAAATTATCAGCTTATTTTAAAAACGCGTAAATTAAGTTTTTTTCTTACGAATGCGCTTTACGCTTGAGTTTTTACGTGTGTTTGTAAATAGTAGGTACTTAAATACACTTAGGTATTTGTACTCGTGTAGATCATACAACTTTGTATGTCTCCAGTGAAGTAGTGAAAACCCCCTTTAACTGGCGTATCTTAAAATATTAGATTTTCAAAGGGCATTTTTTTCCGAAAACCACATTAGGGCTAAGGTTAAAAAAAAGAAGAAGAATACTGAAGATGATTTAAAATGGAGATACAGAGAGAGCGCGCTAATATTATTTTTTTTCTTATAAATAATAGGCGTGAGCAAAAATCCTTTGACATCTGAATTAGGGATCATTTAAATAAACATCGCATTTTATAACCACGACATGTTAAATGATAAAACCAGATATGTGTGCGTTATTTTACGGATTAAGAATTTCAATTTTTTAAATTTTAACTCGGCATTTGAATGGAGATTATCTTAAAAAATATATTTTTTAAGGGGAACGTTTTTTTAAAAAAAAAAAACGTATATTTAGATTTATGGCCAAAATACTTAACAAAACTGATTTATTTTATCAAATGGTGAAGCAGATATCTCGTACGAATATGAACAATTTTTTTTTTCTTTTTTTTTTTTTGGGGTGTTATGCCGTGTTGCGCTGTCTTCTTATTTAACCAACGTCACACTATAACGCCGTCCGAAACGTTGGCTAAAAAAGGAGGTAGCGAAACACGGCATAGCACCCCAAAAATAAATAACGAAAATACTTTTGGCCGTGAAAATCTAAAATAATGTCTACTTAATTTTTTTTCAAATTTTAAGAATTTCGGTCTCAAATCAAAATTAAAGTTTTGTATGAAAAAGACCGCGCAACCGTTCCTCTTGCGAGCTTAAAACTTCTGTTCAAAGGAAGTATGTTATATTCGGTAGAAATTCATAATGCGGGTCCTTAGTAGATAAATCAATCGTTTTGGTTTACTACTAGTCATTCGTTTAAGCCACCGCTACCCGAATTTCAACCGATTTCTTACATATCTCCCTTAAACATTTGAAGCTTTTAAGCTTTTGAAAAAAATATATGTTATTTTTGAAGATAATATCTAGACGCGTTCCACCCCGAAACGCAAATTATATAAAATTCCCTCGATAGAAAAAAATCACAAAGTGTGCTCCGAAAATTATTATAGACACGTTTGTTTCAGTTTTTTTACAAGTCATAGTTGTGAAAAAATTCATAATGTTTCTTTAAATGATACTTAAGATATCTTCCACGAAATTTTTTTGCTCTATTTTAAACTAGTCGTAATTTATTAAACATTTTCGCATCGATTTTATAGCTTTAAATATTAGCGCTCCTCTAACATTGGTAATTACGTATCTCTCTATCTTATTCTTTTTGAGCGCGGATACGACGACGCCTTAAAACGCACTCAAGTGGAAAGTCTGTTCTATAAACAAACAACCATGGCCTCTGAAAACGTATATCTACGCCACTGCGTCTCGTAATATTTATAAATTAGAGGTCTGGGCCCACTGGACTTTACTATCGTGTCCCTACTTGTCCCCGGTGCACAGAGCCTCTATAAATTCCTACACATATATACACGTAAACACAGGCACACTGCTTGCATATTCTGGAGGTGCTGAGCTGTGTGGGTATTTACATGGGAGAATCATTAATGTGTAAAGACACGCGAGAGTTAAGACTCGTTTGTTTGGAGCGGTAGATCCGATAAGGTACAAATTGATACGTACAAATTATTATGTGTGTAGTTCATAAGCTTTAATATTTGGTGATTAATGATGATAATATAATACTGTTGTTTCATATCATACTTAACGCTTTTAGCATATGGAACATGACTAGTAGTTCTGTGAACGAATGAGGTCCAAAAAAAGAAAATTCCCTCTTAAATCTAAGATTTCTAAGAAGGTACTTTAATACTTACGTATTTTAATTTTTTTTTTCATTAAATCCACATAGGAGGCTCTGAGGCTTACGTATTTTAGTTTTATTTTTTTCGTTAAATCCACATAGGAGGCTCTGAGGAAAATATTTTCCTTCAGGGCCTGTGTCATCTTTGGGGATGCTGTGTGGAGGGCCTTTATGTGGAATCAAAAACCAAATATTTTACGTAACATTTAAAAAAAATTCAAACGAGGAATTATACAATTTGTCCGACGAAACGTCACTATCTCAATGAAATATCTTTTTTCAAACTTTCTTCAGGTAGGTAGGTAGGTAGGTACTATAGTATTGAAAAAATGCGAATGAGAAATACCAAATCAACCCCACGATTTCACTTCTGAACAAAGTAAACTTTACTGAACATTAAAACGGCCACCACAGTGATACGGCAACGGAACGTACAAAAAAAAATTACAGACCGAAACGATGCAAAACGGTCGGGTTAAACAAGATCCAGTCTTAGGTTTTAACTATAGAAGAGTTTTAACTATCTACACAAACTCTTGGAATGTACAAGTAAATTAGTCCGGGAAAGGAAAAAGTAAGATGAAGTCAGTGCAAACTTGCTATGCAAGGGCGATACCGAATGTTTTATGTTGCATGAATTTCTTTTAGAACCCTTAAACGGGTCGGTGCCACACGGATGCGGTACTGCATACATCCTTTGCCTGCATTTATTTATTCATACTGGATTTTTACAGGTTGTTCACACACATGTGAGAACAACCCAGTTATAAAAACTCATTCTTATTGCAATCGATGTATGTCTATGCTTGTCGACCCGTGAAAACTAAGCCTTCCGTAAAGTAAGTACTTATATCATTATATCATCCTTTTAGGGAACGTACCCATACTACGTGACCAATTTTTTGCAATTTTTAACCCCCCCCCCCGGTGACCAAAAACCTAAGCAACCCGCCGCTCATTTGTATGGAGCGTGACATTTTGAAGACCCCCCCCCCCTAAACATGTCACGTAGTATGGGTACGTTCCCTTAGTTGTGTAGCACACATAGAATTAGGTTTATCGTTTCAGTCATAGGTAACAGAGATGTTTCAAGAAATAAATCCTCCCCCTAACAAATATTATGTTCCTTATACTAAATGAGTCTAGACCCCAACACAATAATAGTAGCCATTTTTGTATAAGCAAATTATTTCTTAACTTGAAATTATAAATTATATCATTTTGAAGCACTCAAAACACAAAATTTTGCATGATTGTGATCTATTTTCACAACGTTTCAATGGATACAGAAACAATCGACCCACCGCCAGCTCTCCAACAAACCTTTGGAGAATTTCAATGTGTTTTAGGCTAAGCGTGTTTGGTGAAATCTCACTATGGAAGTGGTTAACCTTGTCAGGACCTTTTTGACAATAGCAGAGGTTCTGAAACAGTGGTTTCTGCCACCCCGTTTTTTACAGTAATTTATGAATTGTTTCAAAATATTTTGATTGATCTGTATTTAATAAAGCATAAAATGTCGCCCATAAGTTGATTTGAAACGGTGTCCCGACAGTTGATGCCCCGATAGTTGGCCCCTGATTCACCAATTTCAAACCTAAAATCGAATTCTAAAATAAATTTATTAATAAGTTGGTATATTTCAGTGAGTGGGGAGTTTTACCTTGCAAAAGGTCATAGTGATTTTGATATATGTTGTTTAGATTGCCACTCTAAAGAAAAGAAAAAAAGTTTTCGGCCTTGGGGAGGTCGAGCTCGAGCCGCCATCTTGGATTGAAGGTGCCAATTTTTTTTTTTTTAATAATCGTGCAATGGTTGATCTTACAATCAAATTGCCAAAGACAAACTTAAAGAAGATAAAATTTATAATATTTTTTGTTTCAATTTTTTTTGTAAGTCTAATAGGTAACGAGTTACAGTGGCGGAAATGTGAATATTTTTCAAAAAAATTGATAAATTCCCATTTTGTGTTATTTTTTCGGGTTATTCATTACATAATCATAATAATTTTGAAAACTCATTTCCACACCATCATGAGATAGAGAAAATGGCGCATTTTTTATTGTGGTATCCCCAGTAGGTCTTCTTCTTCAATGGCACTACAACCCATTTCGAGCCTTGGCCTCCTTCAACATAACCACCGCCCTCTGCCCTCGGTCGTCGTCTGCCACATGGAGTAGTCCTCCTGACATCATCCTCCCGTCTCAGCCTAGTTCTGCCCGCCTTTCGTTTACCTCCTGTGTGTCCTGTTAGAACCTTTTTCGGTACTCGTGTGCTTGACATTCGATGCACGTGTCCGGCCCATCTTAGTCTTTGGAGCCTTAGATGGATTGAGAATCTGGGAACTTGGTAAATATCATAGAGCTTTATTGTGGCGGATTCTTCATTCCTCTCACTCTCGCACCACTTTTAAGATTCTTCGAAGTACCTTTCTTTCGAAGGTGTCCAGCTGTTCCTGCCTCATATCCATAGGTCCAGACCGTTCTAATAATTGTTTTATATAGGATTTTCCTATGGACGTTTCTAGATTTGAACACTGGCAACAGCGCGAAGTACTCGTAAGTGTTGTTAGCGGCTGTGATGATCTTTCTTACTTCTACTGGGTTTTCGTTGGCCTGCGTTATGATGGAGCCCAGGTATGTAAACTCTTCGACCACTTCGAAATTATAAGTGTTATTAAATTTCACTTTATCTTTTATTCTGTGGTGTGGGGTTCTGGTTTGCATCATGATTTTAGTTTTATTTTCATTGATTTGCAAACCCACCTCTCTTGCCGAGTCTCCAAAAACCTCTCTTACAGCCTGTAGGGATCTCCAACAGTGTTAAATTCAGTAGGTCGATTCCACAGATATTCCAGCGATGGTAGATTTCGAAATGGCGCTTGAGCCGCACAGAGTTCGACTAGCAAGTATTCGTAATTATGTTACATATTCGCTATTGTATAATAATATTTTTTGTCGATCCCGGTTGGTTGATATTGATATCTTAATAATAGTCTTTGTCATCAATGTCATGATCTAACTCATTGTATGTGGTACTGATATGCTGGGCTTCCATTCTCTCTCTCTTCTCTTAAAATCTCTTCATATTCAATTGCAAGAAATAAATTTTAATAAAGTCTCGGGTGCTGTTTTCTTTGTCATTCTTACTGGAACAAGCCCATTGATGCCACGTTCCAGCCCCAGTTTTTTCCAGCAGGATTTTTTTGGATTCCATACCATTTTTGGACTTGATGGTATGTCCTAAATGCATGGTACTGTGCAGCGCCATTCGTTGGTGGCAAAGGGGCAAGATTGAATTTGCTTTTTGTTGTCGACTTTGCCGCACTTTGCGAAAAGTTGGTAGCGGACTTCATCCAAGGTTTCCTCATCCATGTTACCCCCATACAAAGCAACAAGAAAGCGCGTTCCTGCATCTGCTATGTCTTCTGGTTTTGCATCATGTTGTTTTCATTCGTGTACTCGATAAAGACGCACTGGCAGACCAGCCTTTTTAAGGCTTACTTCACGTTTATTATCATTACAAAGTAGTTTCATCCATGCACTCGATGACGGGTTTGTCATAGTGAGATCCTAGCCTGTAGCAATATAGGCGCTGGCAACGCTGCAGCCAGGACTGCAGACACGCGGTATGTTGTCGTCTCTTTCTCTCTTCTACGTAACACGAAAAATTACTGTAATTTGAAATAGATTTTACTATATAATTTATATTGTGTTGTGGAAATACGTTAAAATGATATTGTGTAATATGTTCTCACAAAATTTATCAAGATAACTTGAGTTTTACGATTTTTTGCCAAAATTTTCTTCTTACGCTATAAGTTTTTTTTTTTTACATTGACTCCACACAGGATATATTTATAAAAAAAAAACTTCAAACAAAAAATGTACGTAATTTAGTCTTCTTCAAATTTGCCACAGACACTTTTTATTTTAAATCAACCGTGGAGGAACTATTTTAAAAAAAAAAAAATTTGGCACTTTAATCCAAGATGGCGGCTCGAGCTCGACCCCCTCAAGGTCGAAAACTTTTTTTTCTTCTTTAGAGTCCCAATCAAAACAACATATATTAAAATCGCTACTACACAACCTTTTGCAAGCTAAATGCCTTTTTTATCCCCCATTGACTGGACTAGTATGGATATCAAACCATTTTTTTTACAATAAGGAACTCCAGTGAAAAATATTCTGGCTTTAAAAAATATGTTCATATTGACCAATAAACGCTGATTCTGAATATATAATTTAAAAAAATATATTAAAAGTCCATTTTTAATCGGGTCGTAAAAACACGCTCTCAGGGTGACGTCACTGTTCGAAGAGTCGTGACGTCACTGTAAAGTAATTGAATGGGAATGTATGATATGACACAAGCCATTGTATTAATTTATTCGTTTATTTACATACTGTTTATAGAGATTTAGTTATTGTATTTATTGAACCTAAATAATGTTTCAAAAATAAAGCTATCTCTTATTAGTTTATCTCTATTATTGAAAATATTCAAAAACTACTGCACAAAAATACTATTTCTAGGGACAATACTTCGAACAACGGAATTCAAAATGGCGGCAGTAGATCAGCTGATTGCCCGATTCAATAGTAATTTTTCAGGAGTGATGACGTCACACGATTCACCATACATATGGTGGTTTTCGGGGGTCTTGAAAAATTAAAACTTTGGCAATTATTTTAACTATTAAAACTAGCTTTAAAAATATAAATAAATGTGCAGTTATTTAAGTTAGAATGTCATTATTCATTAAAAAAAATGTACTGGAGTTGTCTATTACAGTATATGGAAAAGTAGTTTTATCCTTGATGCATTTGAATGAAAATATATTTTATACTGTTGTTATTCAGCGGTAAATCCTCTCTACACACTCCTTCGGGGATACTTAGTTATATTTTATATAAGAAGGTATACCGTATTTTCCGTAAAGCGACTGCTTATAAGTATGCCAGGGGCCATCTTTCGGGGGATCAACTGTCATGAAACCATTTGAATCATTTCTCTAATATGGTCATGTCGAGAGATACAATTTGTGATTTAATTTTCAAACATTTACACATGACGTTGTGTAACTGAAGGTTTTAATCAGAGCTTTTTACTGTCCTTGGGTTCGAGAGATACAATTTGAGATTTAATTTTCAAACATTTACACATGACGTTGTGTAACTGAAGGTTTTAATCAGAGCTTTTTACTGTCCTTGGGTTTGAGAGATACAATTTGTGATTTGATTTTCAAACATTTACACATGACGTGGTGTAACTGAAGGTTTTAATCAGGGCTTTTTACTGCCCTTGGGTTCGAGAGATACAATTTGTGATTTAATTATCAAACATTTACACTTGACGTTGTGTAACTGAAGGTTTTAATCAGAGCTTTTTACTGTCCTTGGGTTCAATTGATTTCAACCGAACTTTCATTCAGATCCTAAATAAAAGTTTCCAAAATTGAACAATTTGAAAAATTCACAAGCGTTTTTGAAACCTAAAATTATTTGAAAGCATTTTCCGATGAAGCGATTTGACGAACCTGATTATTCCAAAAACTTTAAAACTTTTTTAAACGGTGCATCTATCGCTATTCAATGGAGCAAATACAACAAATTTTATCCATCTTCTTCTTGGTCAAGTTGTCATGAATTTAAATCGTCAATGACTGGGAGATCTTTCGATATTCGGTCAAATGGTTATAAATTACACAATTTATAAAAAAAATAATTTCCACCGGTTCCAACTACAGTAGGTAGGTAACGATGAAATATTGAATTTTGAAGTGAAAACTTCTTTAGTACCGTTGTGATTTGAAAGGCGATGGAACGAAAAATAGCGACACTAGAAAGATACAAACACATATATCTACAGGATTTTGTCTGCGAGAGAATGAGATAGTATAATCGGTCTCTTTGTGTGGTGCTTCGTAGTTTTTCGGTCTCCTCTTTGTGCGGTGCTTCATAGCCTATCGGTCTTCTCTTTGTGCGGTGCTTCGTAGCCTCCCCAATGTGTCTTGTTTACTTTAGTTTTCTGAAGGTTTCACTTCTACCGCGTGTGAATTGCACATTCTGATTTTTTTTATACAGAGTTGTCAAAAGATAGTCATCGTCATCTCGAAATCTCTGAAAAGTGCTACCGAAACTTTAGACAACTTCCCACACTGAAAAAGTAAATCCGTTAAAATCTCACAAATGCGGATGCAGCAATAAAATATTTGTTAAATTTGACCGCTGCTAGACTCCGTTCCTATCTAATAATTGACTAACTAACGAAACATGTTCAACACCGCTGAATTAAAACGCATGTCCATCTGAGATTCTAAGGCATTGAGAATCAAACGATTCTATTGACAATGCAACAAACAAAACGAAAGCCCGAACCGGTCAAATGTGTAGATAAAAAAACACGCAGTAAATAGCATAGGTACACTTGAGAGCAAAGATTTTTGAAGAAACACTACAAATAAAAATAACTCGGCAAATTTATAAAAGTCTCAAATAATACCAAGCAATATATATATATTTTTTAAATCTTGTTTATTTTGCAAATTTAGAGCAACCTTTTACTGCCTCCTTGGTCGTGGGGTAAGGCTCGCGAATACGAATCCGGAGGTTGCGGGTACAAATCCCGGCGTTTGCAAGAACATTTAAGGTTATTCATTTATAATATTTTGTTTCACAATTAATTCAGTTAAAAATAATAAACACCTACTTGGTCGATTTAGTTTTTGGCTTGGTCTTATTGTTAAATAGAATCACTTCGAATATCGAAATGTTTAAGGCTCTGCAACCGGGCCCGAAAAGAAGAAGATGGAGAGATACGAAATTACGAATGTTAGAGGAGAGCACTAACATTTACAGCAACAAAATCGATGCGAAAACTGTGAAAATGTTTAATTAAACACGACTCGTTTAAAATAGAGCAAAAAATCTCGCGGGCATTATCTTAAACAGTATTTAAAGAAACACTGTGAATTTTTTCATACATATAACTTGTAAAATAACTGAAACAAACGGGTTAATAATAATTTTTGGAGCTTACTTTGCGATTTTTTTCTATAGAGGGAATTTTATATAATTTGCGTTTCGACGCGGGCAAAGTCTAGATATTATCTTCAAAAATAACATATATTTTTTTAAGAGCTTTAAAACTTACCGTGTTTAAGGGAAATATGTAATAAATCGGTACAAATCCGGGTTGTGGGCCCTTAACATCAATGAAGCACAATTTTAAACGGCAAGCTTTCTTGCTATTAGTTTTAATCTGCTTTTCTCATGTAAAATATTTTCTCTTTTAAAAACGCTGTGAAATTTTAAGTTTGTAATGTTTTAAAAATGAATAAATTGAATTGAAAATTGAATCACCATTCAGAATTGAAAAGTTGCTTGACATGGCTTTAACCGTGCTTGGTGACCAGATGTTAAATATCCAAGTACACCTCCACCTTTAACTTTATCATTTCCTCATTTCTCTCTTCCCACTACCTTCAGCATCACAACATACTGCAATTGGATATGCCATAATCTCACTGGCTCCAGGCCTCTTAGGACTCTTGTGCTATATTCACATAAAAATAAAATCTTTTTCTTGATAATTTGATGATATCTGCTTCATTTCAGATTTTGCGTCGTATACTGTTGATTTCGATTAAAGTTATACCGGGTTTTTATTTCAGTGAATTGAGTTCAAGGTTGACTTGTCTGCTCTTCTTGAATTTTTGTTATTCAAGTATTTGTGAAGATGTTTTTGTCTCCGAAAAAGATTAAAACAACTGTTTATTGTTGTGCGATATGTTAAAGTGTTGTGTAAACGTCGAAATTCTCATGAAAGACGGCCTGTCATTGCGAAAATCTGCCAGCATAATTAGTGGACATCACTGAATAGATATATGTAAACACTAGAAATGGGTAATGCGCGTTGTCATCCCGCGACAAAATATCCCCGACAAAATAAGCCTGTCCAAATATCCCCGACATAATAAGCCTGTCAAAATATCCCCGACAAAATATGCCTGACAAAATATCCCCGAACAAATACCCCCGACAAAATATCCTACGGACAAAAAACATCCCCCTACAAAATATCTACTGAAACCAAACATAACCTAACTTTACAGGGTTATTTATGTACCATTTTTTTTGATAGGTTAGGTTAGTTACCCCCACCAAAGCCAGGGAAGAACACGAAAATTTTCTAACAAGCCCACTTTGAATTGAATGTTTGTGGATTAATTTTGAGATATCGTATATTTTATTGACCGAAACACATTCCTAGAACAATAAACTATGTACCAAAACAACATTACTTGCGTTAATTACGTAAATTGATATGTTTTCGTCAAATAACATGCATCGAATTTGACCGAAAGAATAGCGGCAAATCTGACATTTTGATGTCACAGATAAAAATTATTTTAAAATATTCTGGGGTTGCAAGGTGAATGAAATTTTTACCCATCTTGTAGGGAATGTTGGCGCAAGCGATTCTGACGCTATACTTGTACAAATTTTGTACATAGAAGGGTCAAAATTGCAGAAAAACATTTTTTTTTCACGCGCATGCGCAAAACTGCGCACATCCCCGCACTTCGGCAAATAAAATATAAATTATTCTGAGTGACTGGGCGCATTGCAGGTTTTGCTATGGTAAAGGGCGAGAATAGAGCAAGCGATTATGACCTTGTTCTTCATACACTTTCTTTATACATAAGGGTCAAAATCGCGTGTAAATTTTTTAAATTTTTTATTTTATTTCTCATGACATACCGGTGCACGAGCGGCAAGGGCCGGGGTACTTAAGATTTTAGAAGATATTTTGTTGGGAGATATTTTGTTGCCGGTTGAAAAGTCGGGAAACCCTAGAAATGCCTTGCCAAAACTGAAATTAGGTTAGGTAAGGTTTTAGTAGATATTTTGTTGGAGGATGTTTTGTTTGTAGGATAATTTGTCGGGGGTTGAAAAGCCGCGGAACCCTAAAAATGCCTTTCATGCACATTTGAATCGAAACCCACGTTGTCATCGACTTCGTACTATTTGATTGGCGCTCTGTTTAAAAATTGATCGAAATGAAAATTTCATAATAATGTTGAAACGTGGTCTGTACTCGCCATTCCCCCACACATTCCCCCTCGACCACGGCGGATCTCGTGGACGAGGGCAAGATTCTCTAATAGAAATCCGAAGGACCCGGGTTAAAATCCCGTCGTGCGCAAATATTTTTTTTTTTGATTAATTTTTGTTATTTCACAATTTTATTGATTTAAAATAACATCTAGCATATTTGCAGTACGTTCAATAATTGATTGATTTTTATTAGTCCAGTTCCCTAGTTTTGATATCCGGAGGTTGCGGGTTCAATCCGGCGTGCGCAAATAAATTTTGTTGGAAAAATCATTTGTGTTATTTTGGAATTTATTGATTTAAAACAATTATTCAGTAAATATTTGCGGGACTTTACAGAGTGAAATTACTCTCAATATCTCCCTGGTGGAAGACCACCATTGATACGTTGCTTGAAATGGCTTCAGCCGTGTTTGGTGACAAGATCTGAATAGCCAGGTACTTCCCCACCATCCTTTCCCTAATCTCCTTTCCCTTCCCATCACATTCAGCCATAAAACATTCCCCAATTGGGGAAGCAATAGTCTCACTGGCTCCAGATGGGAGCATTTCGGACTTTTGTGAGGTTTTGACACAAAACAATTCAGTATTTGAAATTTAAGCAATCCAACTTTTGGAATACGAAACACGCCCACATTGCATTTCTCGTGTTATTATTTATTCTATGTTGGCCACATTCAAACAGGTTTTCGATCCAAATATTTCCAGGTAAATATACTGTTTATTTAATAAATAATCATCTTTTTTTCAATGATGTTTATATTAAATTTTCTGCGTATTTTACCTCTCAAGACTCGATCTTAAGGTATTTTTACTTTGCGGGCTAAAATCTTACCATTTTGAAAAGTTTACATACCTACTTACAAGGTCAATGGACATTGGTCATCCTTTCCAATAAAGACTTCATTGTAATGCTTCGATTATAATATTTTACCTCAGATCCGCACAAGTTTCGAGATTTCAGTAAATCTCGATCAAATCTTCTGGTTTCTTAAACTCTGTTTAGTATTATCATACTGATCAGCAGTATGCAATATAGCAATCTCAAGCTTTACAGACAGTTGCTTTTTGTCTGTTATTTCGACAGGTATTTCAATATAATGTAGTCGTAAAATCTTAATAGAATACAATGTCGCCTACTCGGAGGAAAAAACTGTATTGTGCCTTTTTCCTAGTACATATATGCCTCTTACGTTACGTCTTTTAACTGAAATAGAAGAAAAATCATCTAAAAAATTTCACCGCTAAAAGTATTAACGTGATTTATTTTTGGGTTGTTGTACCGTGTTACGCTACCTCCTTCTTTAGCCAACGTTTCAGACAGCAGTCAAATTCGGGGTGCCTCAAGAAAGTATTCTGGGTCCGATTCTGTTCCTTATTTACATTAATGACCTATGCCACATAGAATGTGAAGGAGAAATCATCAGTTTTGCGGACGATACTATTCTCCTAATAAATGGGAAAAACTGGCCAGAAACATTTAAGAAAGCAGAAGATACACTTAACAGGATTAAAAAATGGCTAGACTACCATACACTTACACTTAATGCTAATAAAACCAAATTCATCACTTTCAAAATAAAAAATAAGAAAAACTCTGAAGAAAACCTGAACTTGAAAATTTATAGCCCGCATCACTTAAATGAGCATTGTAATTGTCGCTCATTAGAAAACGTTGACTATATAACCCATCTTGGTCTAAAAATTGACCGAAACTTAAAATGGACCGAACATATTACCTATTTAAATAATAAAATTAAAACTAAGTTGTTTTTTCAAAACTATTAGGAATGTCCTCATTAAAAAAGACTTAATCAAGATTTACATGGCTCTCTGCCAATCACTGTTAGAACACGGTATTATCGGATGGGGCAGTGCAAATAAAAACATACTTAATCCACTAATTAAAACTCAAAAAGCCATAATGAAAATTATACTGAAAGTTCCTGTAAGAACTAGAACTGACGAAATCTTCAACAATTTTAAAATCATGTCAATTAAACAACTATATTCTAAAACTATACTCATTTACATTCATAAGTTTAAAACCCAAGAAATAAAAACTAACACGAACATTAGAAACACTAAATACCACTCTCAGTCAGAAACCTCAACATTATAACATTTTAATCTCAAATAAAAAGCTGGATACTAAATATAGATCAGAAATAGAAAATATACTGATATCAAATTCAGACTAAAACCGAATCCACTAAACAGAATTATAAAAAAAGACTATCTTATTTACTTTATAATTATTTAAAAAAAATACTATATGTTTATGATTAATTCATATTAATTTCTTATAATTAAATTATAATATGTAAATGAAATCCTCAGCACGGGAGATCCCAGTGAGGATATCATTATCTCTACATGTCACTAAGAAAGGAAGACAATAAATCAGTATTATTATTATTATATTATTACAGTGCCCATCATCAGAGCAGATGTCTAATCGAAGTCTAATCGTTGAAGTTTGTGCTTATGTTTGTAGATGCGATACCGTGTTGCCAGCTTCAACTCTCTGAGAGCTGGCATTGCAGTATAATTTAAAATGGTTTTCTGTGTTTAGTTTTGGTTCTCTTCTTCTTGTACCCTGTCCACTCAACGGACGTTGGCTATCATGTTGGCTATGTGTTATTATTTACTGCGGCCCGGAACAGCTATACAGTGGTTAGTTTTGGTGCAGCCGTCAATTACCGGATACCAAGAACTATCGAGCCCGTTTATTTAGCTCCATCGCAGTCGCGTCGTCTTTATTAATATTATTTGAGTTTTTGTGATTTTCAATTTTGGGTCTTCCCAATTCAATTTCTTTAGGTTTTGGGTCTTCCCTGGACTCCAGTAACAAATCCAAAGTAATGGCCGGTTCTAAATAAAATTTAATTAACATAAAATTAGCTTATTAAAAACTTGAACGGTGAGCTCTAGAATTATAAAGTAAGCACAGTTTATTATGTCGTTAGTGTGTATATATTATTATTTTTTTATCTATTAATCTTAATAAGACGCAATTAATAGACACAACAATACAGAGTTTTTTGTATTATTATACAAATATATTATACACATATATCGTGGTACAACTTTTTTTTGAGAGCAACGCTCCTATAAAATGACGGAGAAACGTAGTAAAACAATATAATAATAATAGTAATATTTTGATGATTTGTATAGCGCCGGTTTTGTGAAAAATCACCTCAAGGGCGCTGTATTTAAAAAAATCTTCAAACATAGCAAACTTATTTTGTGGAATCATTTTAATGCAAAATTAATAATCAATTAGTTTACCAATTTTATTACTTAAAACACCAATATTCGTAGGTAATGAAGTCAACAGAGATTATTTGAAATGATTACAACAATAGACTTAAAGATGGGAATAGATGGGCGGAATTTGGAAGGGGTGAGGTGGGGTGACATAATACGGCATAATTTACAGAGGGAACACATTTATATAACATACAACAAAGGTTTGGATAATTTAAAAAGTTTTTTTGTTTATTGATAATATTTAAACTCTTCTTTACACTATTCAAATTACGTTTCCTACCCCCCCCTCCCCCTCCTAATCACACCCATTTATTTACATCTTTAAGTTTATTATTTTTGTAATTAATTTTTATGTAAACCCTAATGAATAAGCATTGCTTAAGAAGCATGTTAGTTTTTTAAACAATAAAAGTGGTTAAACTAAGGACGGATTGTTTAATAGAAATTTAACAATATATCAAATTTCAAAGTTAATTTTCAATCTCTATTGAGGTTTTATTAAAGTTCTGTTATTAATTCAGTTGTGTGAAACAACTGGCTAATAATGATTTAATTCAAATTCCGTGAAACAACAAACAACCCCTATTAAGTGTACATTAATTTTGAATTTTTATGTTAAAATTTTCAAAAACGAATTAATCCAAAGAGCCGAACCGAATAATATATAAAATAATATATAAAGTTTAAAAATAATATGACTTAACACCAGAAGAGAAAATAATGCACTACGTACATCTAATATTAATATTGAAAAATATTCTAATAAATCATAAAACATAATATTGAAAAATATTATTGCAAAAGTTAACAAGTCAGTTAATATGTCAACGAAAATTATTTTTAAATTGACCACATCCTTTCCAAGACAAAACATAATTAAAAAAAAATAATGAATAAAAAGGAATCAAGAAAATAGTATTGAAACTCCGGGTGAGTCTAGTGGTAAATCTATCCTATTTATAATTCGATAATTCGAACATCGCCCATTATCCAATTGTCACATTATAAATACATGATTAGCTCCAGAATTTGAAATGTTTAAAACGTAGGCGAGCGGCTTTCAAGCCACACTTCCATATAATTAAATTGTCACACGAACAGAGGAATAAGTGACATAATGCCGTACTTCCATTCTTCCATACATAAAGGACTGCTGAATTACCTATCGTCTGTCTTCTTAATTGTTTTAAATGACGTTTGGCCATTGAGATGATAACCGAGATGATGACTGAGATGATGTGTCGTGGTTCCCCTATTAAACATACCATTATATCTACCAGGGGCGGTCTCAGGCCTCCTAACACAAGCAAATCGATAAAGCAGAAAGCCTTGATAAACTATTAGCAGCTTTTAGTCGACGTCAACTGTCAAATGATATTGCCGGTTTGCGAGAGTGCGAATAGTTCTCTAAGTACGAGCACATTTTTTTAATCGATAATATGGATAACTTCGTTTGGAGCAAAACTGCAGATTGACCGAATCGAGTTTTTCGACATGAACTATTAAATATTTGTTGGCAATGAGCAGTCGTTTTCCGCTACAAGTTACTGATATTATCGATTAATTTTTTTTGGCTGTGTTTGTACTTGGGGGTGAAGGTGCGCTTTTGTAACCGCCTTAAAGTCGTCGACAGATAAAGATTTTTTGATCAATATCTTCGGTGATTAGTATTTTTTGCGAAACGAATTCTTTGTACTTTGCACTTTGTACTGCGATGATAAAATATTTTCCGTTATTTGATGACTTTTGCTTACCGATGTTGATAAAAAAATCCATGTATTAAGCAGCGCCGTGCGTGCTAGCATTATTGATAAACCATCGTTGATAGCATAGTTTGTCGTTAGTTGTCGTTACATTCTAGGCCCTTTGCAAATACATTTTTTTTACATTAGGTCCACACAGGAGGCCCTGAGGAAAATAATTTCCCTATTTCAGGGCCTATGTCATCTTAAGTGATGCTGGGTGGAGGTTTTTTTTAATGGAGGTAAGGATAGGAAGTTCTGGGAATGAAAAAGGTTTTGGGGTAAAGGGGTGGGTAGGACTCTGGGGGTCAGCGTGTCTAGGAGTGACGGATGTATGACACTGGGGCGCAAGGCGATGGGTCGAGAGAGTCCGACTGGAAAGGTCAAAAGGTCTCCCTCAACCAGTCTCTCTCCACGCATCCACCGCCAAGACCTAGAAAAACCTCAACCCATGAACCCGGGCACCTCTGCTAAGTCACCGAACGTAGTGAATCATTTAGGGTGACTTATGCCAGAAGTGTTGATTATCCATTATGGTTCCAGGGGCGGCGCGAGGGAGAGGTAAAATGTTCAATGCCATATGTTTTTAAAAAATCTCTTTTTTAGCATTCAGTTCAAGTATTCAAGTCTCTTTTTTAATGGTTATTTGAAATAATATGCTTGCTTCTGCGCATTCGAGGCGTAGATAATAATTGATTAGAGGTATGTAGATCGCGGAGAAATGTAGCGGTCGATAGAGGTGTTAATAATGTGAAAGCGAAAACCAATTCCACCAAGCTGTATACAGTTAAATGTACCTATAATATTTCTAAGGCTTACGATTTTTAAGAGTAGGTATGTTTAACGGACCGACCGGCCCTGAAATCTACACATAAACTTCATTAGTGGAGATATGTAATTTGTCTAATCGTTGCTTACAAAACTTAAATGATGCTTTTGAATGGATACTAACAACCGTTTAGTGATAATAGTGTCACTTTCGTCCAAAGTACCCTTCAAAGTTTTTGACTCCTGACATAAACTAAGGAAGACAAAGAAAATTATAAAAAAAGATATTTAGTTGATACACATTAACTTTTTTTTCCACAAGTTTTCTATTACTCGGTTTCGTAACCAGGTTTGATCTGGTTTTGCTACCAGTTATATAAAATAATCTTCTTCACTTCAACTTATAAGGCGTCTGATTAAAATAAATTGCAATATCGTTAATAAAATTCATGTTCTCCATTCCTTTCTTAATTTTATTCAGCAGTGAATTTTTCTGATTTAGAAAATTCTTACATGAAGTATATTTTTTTGCTTTTATAAATATATGACATTGTTTCTTTGGTCATGAAATGCATAGCGAAATGATCTATTAAACTAAGAAATTTACATATATGAGCTATTTATTTATCTTACATCATTCTTCCTCGCCACGACCACAGTAGCGACTGTAGGTAAAGCCGATTTTTTCAAAATTGTTACACTAAGCAATCACCATCTCAGCAGCATCACCAAGTTTTAACAAATTTCCCGAATAAAATGACCTTTTATCACAAAGATTACTTTTCACCGAAAATAATGTCTAATAAGTCCTAATTATCAAATTTCTCTAGGGAAAGATCGCTGGCAGAAAGTGAGTGGTGTCCCATAGACACAGCTGAGTTATAGACACAGAGTATTGCGTGTCAAGTGAGAAAAGTGTCTTCTTTGAACATTTCTGTGGAGATTAATATTTTCTCGTGGGAATCTGTTGATTCCCATTCCATTGTTAACTTTGTTTTCTATACAACCTGATTTTGCTGATATGGAACTCTCTGTCATTACCTCACTTTATCCCATTATCATACTTGTGGAATTCTGACACCGGTGTAGTTTCCAAAATTGAATAAACAATAAATTGCCGTGGTATTTTTTTCATAATTGCAACCTTATAAATCAGTAACGCAATCGGCAATAAACAAAAATTTTGTGAAATTAAATTTTAACAAATAATGTTTGTACCGTGTATTATAATTTGAAGTTTCGTTAAATGCTGAGAAAAAATAAATCGCTAATTACATTAAAACATAATTAAACAATAATAACCTTTACGTCCATTTTGTTTCATTTTGTGAAGTTGAAATAAATATTAATAACACAAAATTTTCTACTTAATATTTAAAATAATATTTTTTCTCAAACGATAATGTTTGAAATTGATAAACATAGGTTGAATACTTATCAGAAAAAAATAGTAGTTAGATACGAAATAAAATAGATTCCGTTCCGCGGCAATGATGCCACTGCTTGTCACGGTTATTTTGTACCTGTGAAAGTTAGTGGAGCTGGCGACACGGTATCGCTTCGAAGTAAATAAGCACACATTTCACCACTAAAAATTACACATCTACCGGATCTGCCCTGATGATGGATACTGCAACGAAACGTTGGCTAAAGAAGGAGGTAGCGCAACACAGATTGCTTAAAATTAAAATTGATGTAATGAAGAGGGTTATTTTGAGGAATGAAAGGAGTGGGTTAGAATCTGGGGCACAGTGCATCAAGGAGTGATGGACCTATGAATCTACCCCTTCCGGTGAGTTGCCAGGCAAAGGGTTGGTGGGCAGACGCATCCGCGCCAAGACTATATACTATATAGTACCCATACCCGGTAACCAAATTGAAGGTTAACCAAATTTCTTCAAGGTTACATGTTTTGGGTTGCTATGTGGAGGATATGCATAAATGAAGGATACGATGCTCTGGGAAGGAAAAGGTATCATGGGTGACTAGGAATTTGGGGGTCAGTGTGTCCAGGAGCAACGGTCGTATGAAATCACCCTCACTGCAGTCAGTGCAGTGCAAGCCGATGAGTCCGGTCGAAGTCAATGGGACTCCCTCAACCGTCCTCTCCGGATCGGGCCTGCAACGCAATTTCAAAACGCCAAAACCCCAACAAACCCAAGCCAAGACTAAGTGTACGGCCTGAGTGCACGCTCAAATCGAGCGTGGGGCGGGGCGGAGCGTGCGGCGTTCATGTCAAACACATGTTTTTGCATAGTACCGTAATTCAAATACTGTGGCACCGTCCTGAGTGGGGGCCGAGCGGCGCGGTGGGAGCAGCATGCATGTTTGCGTCGAGCAGGGCGTCGCGTGCAGGTTCAAACGAGTTTGTGATTTTGCAACGGTGACGAGAGCGCGCATAATGTCGTTTGAAGAAATCATTTCAGAAATACAGAACAAGCCTGAAAAATTGTTGTCTTCTAACTCTTCATATAAGAATAAAATAGTAAAAGCAAGAGTGTGGAGAGAACTTTCAGAAAAACTAGGAATTGAAGGGAAATATGATTTTATTGCAAGTATAGGTATAGTTTAAAGTAGGTGGTCGTATTTTTTTTTAGTTAACATTCATTCTATTTGTCCAAAAATAGTCAAAAAACTGCTGTGGTACATTCCTCGCTGCCAAAGTAGAACTGTTGTTGCCCCGGTTTAGGCGATTGGATAATAATACAATATCGAATGACGCAGAAGCCATGTTTAAAACAATAGCGGTGACCGTCAACGCTGAGCACTAAGGCCACTCAGTGAGCACGCTCTTGACCGCTCCACCGCCCCGCTGACCGCCACGCCGAACGCTAACCACTCAGGCCGTACACTAAGGCTGGCTTTAGTCTCACGCTCACCATCAGCGCTCATAGATCAGCGCCTAGTTCGTCAGCGCTGAGGCTCAGCATGGCTCGTTTCAGTATCGTACTGACCGCCTTACTGTACAGACAAAGACCAAAATGCGGAGTGTATTAGTTATTGCTGCTTTATACTACTTCGATCCTGTATCCACTTCGCGATTCACCATGACTGTACACGCTGACGACGTCCGCTCCGCTCGAATCTAGAACGCTCACTGAAAGCAGAGGCGCTCGTGCGATCGTCAGCGCCGACAGCTACGCGGCGCCGACGCACGGCGCGTACGGCCGCGTAGCCATCAGCGCTCACCACCTTGCACGCTGATAGCTACGCGTTATTCAAAAACGCTTCCCAGAAGTTCATATATCTCGACCATCAGCGCCGACGGTGCGCGTGCGGTCGGCGTAAGACTAAAATCAGCCAAAGACACCCAAGCGAACCACGTGGGATGTCCTATTGCAGAGGTCTTGTTTATCTAACGAATGGTTTCCGACAATTTGAAACTTATGTTTTACAACATGTAAAAATAATAAAAACCAAAACTCTGACAAGTAATCTACTTTAAATTGAATATAAAATAAATTTACATTAGAACTATCAAAAAGCGCGGTTAACGGTCACGGTAACACGCGTTAAGACAGGACCCTGACCTCATCCCGTAACGTTATTCTTGACTTGGTTCGTGAACCACACGAACGACCTTCAAATAAAATGCAGTTTTACTTTAACCGTACAACGCAACTCGAAGAAACACGCAAAAAATTACATCAATCATACAACTGTATATTACGTCAGTAAAATAAAACATTTCTTGTTGCTTGTGTTTTGTTCATTACATGCATTTTTTCAGATCGCCTTCCAAGTATTACCTACGTCATAGATGGAATTACGATGACTTTGAATAATTTCAGTATTGCAATAAATACAAATGCAGTCATCTAAAAATAGTGTTTTTTTTTAAATTTTATTAAACAACTAGCTGGTCCCGGCATGCGTTGCTATGTCATTTAATAAAGAAATTGTTTCTCCATGAGTGTCCTTTCCCATTCGTCCCGTTCCCCTTCCGCCTTCCCTTCTTCTCCTGCGTTCTATTCCCCTCTCGCGTTCTCACTCCCTCACCTCCACCTTCCCTCTCCCCACTCTACTCCCCCCCCCCCTTCCCCCATCCCACGAAAACCCCCCCCCCCCCGAGTTCCCCTCCCCCCTCACACGTCCCCTTCCCCTCCAGCGTTCCCCTTCCACCTTCCCAGCCTTCCCTCTTCCCTTTCCCGCTCCCTCATCCCGCCAACCCTCCTCCCGCGTTCCATATATTCAATCCCAGTACATTCAGCTTTTAAACAGCTCGCGCGCCACCTTTTACAATTTTTATTCAAATTTCCATTTTTTCATATATATTAAATTTGGTACCTAACATAGGTACCTATTTAAAATATCTAAAATTCTTGATTCGATTCAAACTATTAGGGGAGTACCTACCTACATTAAATAAATGTATCAACTTAAAGATTTTCAAAAATAGAATTGTTTTGCAAAATGTCATTCTCAAACACGCGAACTGTCAAACGTGCGATAGTCGTTAGGTTTTCTGAAATTATCCAATTTTCTGCGCAATTTTCTTAATTTTTCTCTCCGTAAGAACCATCCTCGTACTTCAAGGAATATTCTAAAAAAATAATGTGCGAAATTGGTTCAGCTGCTCTCGAGATTTGCGCTTAGCAACACATTTAGCGATTCATTTTTATATATAAGATATATCTTAAAGAGTGCCACAAGCTAGAGGGACCACCCTTTTTTCAAGCTAAAATTTGGAGAGTAGGTGTATGCTATGCGTTTTTTTTTTAATTATCTCCGCCAAGGAAGTCATGAGGAAATATTTTCCCTAAAGATCTGTGTCATCTTTTTCTGAAAAAGAAGTTGCGGGATCTGGGATGTAATCCATTCTATATACTCGTGTATATCAAAATGTTTGTTTCTGTCTAGTTAGAGTCTGTATGTGAGATGTTATGCGTTGCTAAACCATTCATCCTATTGCGATGAAACTTTGGGGATTTGATGTGCGCATGCAAGCGATGGTTTCTATGTACAATAATGAGTTCTGGCACCATGAAATAATGCATTGCTAACCGTTCATCCGATTGTGATGAAACTTTTGGGATTTTAATGTGTGCATGCCCGTGATGGTTTCCATATATACTATAGTGAGTTCTGGCATCATGACATTTGTATAAAAAATTGCAATAGGTGGCACGTGAGCTGTTTGAAAACTGAATGTACCATGACTGAATGTATGGAATCCGGAAGGGGGGAGGGAACCCGGGAGGGGGGTTCGCAAAACGGGAAACGGAAGAGGGGAGTGGGGAGAGGGAAGGCGGAGTGGGAACGAGGGAGGGGAAGGGGACGCGGGAGAAGAAGGGGAGATGGAGGGGAACGGGACGAATGGGAAAGGACACGCAGGGAGAAACAATTTATTTGTTAAGTGGCATTGTAACGCATGCCGGGAACTCGCTAGTTTCATTAATAATAATGGAAGGAATCCGGGGTGAGCGCGTCCAGGATTGACTGCGGTGCAAGGTAATGATGGAGAAATCAAAAGGTCGCTCTCAACCAGTTCTCCCCAACACAGCACGTGGGGAGATGCATCCTCCGCCAATACTTCAATAAACTACGCCCCATGAACTTGGGAACGTCTGACAAGTCACCACATGGGGTGAGCTAAGACAGAAGTTGGTTACCCAATAAACGTACTGCCCATAGCCGCCTCCCAATTTAATGTGTTACCTGTTACCTCCTAATTTATGTGAAATGTCGAAGGCCTGACAGGCTGTGATTTATGTTAAACTAACTTACATTTTTCTCATCACAATGTTTATTGTATTTTTAACAATGTTTATTACATACATAATTGTACAAATTTAAAATAAAAATTAAAAATTTTAAAAATAAAATTTTAAAATTTTAAATTTCGATATCCTCTACTACATTCAATCTCGCCGTGATTAACCTCTTTATTTTGTGATACTGTTGTCTTAGCGTTTCTTTTCTAAAGTACATACTAGTACCCCATTTGAAAAAACTCGTATTCAGAATTCCTACAGACTATAGAGGAATAAGATGTATGATGAAATGAGTTGCCTGAAAGTCTACGATAAGGTTTGTATAGTAATACTGGTGAGCTCTGGCATCATGAAATTTGTATAAAAAAATTGAAATAGGTGGCACGCGAGCTGTTGTATGATGTTGTATGTTGTGTGAAAACTGAATGTATGGAATGCGGGAAATAGATTAGCGGAATGGGGGGGAGGGGAACTAGGAGGGGGGTTCGCGGAACGAAGGTGTAGAGGGCGGAGTGGGAACGCGAGAAGGATAGGGGACGCGGGAGAGGAAGGGGAGGCGGAAGGGGAACGAGACGAAGGGGAAAGGACACGCAGAGAGAAACAATTTATTTATTAAATGGCAAAGCAACGCATGCCGGGAACCAGCTAGTAATATTATAAACAGGGCTGGACAAAATACATGCTTTGCTGTAATTAAAATACAAATTACAAAATATTTTTTCGCACGTATTTAAAATACGAATTACAAAATACTTTCAAGTCGTGTATTTGAAATACAAAATACAAAATACAGTATTTTAACCATTTTTTTCTTTCAAATACAAAATACAAATTACAAAATACAAAATACATTTGGTTTTGGTAGAACCTTTGGTTGCAATAAATTGTCGTAAGTGCCCCTATCTAAGGGTGCGTTTCCATAGAAGCAATGTTGAGCAGAGTGAAATAGAGACGTGCAAAAATTGACCAATCATATTGCTCAAAAAACACATCTCATCTCCGCTTCACTTGTAAAGTTTTGTGGTAAAGGACCCAGGTGTTAGATAATAATAATAATATTATTAATATTATTAACGCGACATTTGTATAGCGCAGTTTTGTGTTATTTCTAGTGATCGACCGAAAGTTCGGTTTCGGTTTCGGCATCAGTTTCCGTTTCGGAAGAAAATCTGCCGAACCTTCGGCCGCACCGAAACTTTGCATTCGTGAATTATTGCATGTCGTTTGGCTGACTTCGGGTGAGTTAGTGGCTCGTGTGTCATCCACCATCATCGGCGTGCTTGTATTGTGAGATTATGTGATCACATAATTCATTTATTTTTATTTATTTCATTAAACACGTGTAAATGAAAATTAAAATCTAGTCTTCTTCAACGGAAGCAATTGAAACGTATCATGTTCGTATAAAATGTAACCTTGCGGCAGAGCAGAGACCAGGGCTCAGGATAGTGGGCCAAGTAGTTATCGGTCATGTAGGTAGGGTTTTCAGTCAAATAAAAGAAGAGGAACTTTATAAAAATGTATTGAATCCAAACCAAAAAGCAACAAGGAAGTGTACAAACTTCGTACCAAGGTAACAAAAGGAAATATAAAAAATACACATACCAGATGGACTCGTAATGGACACGCTAAACTAACTATACGGAAATAACCCCGGTAGACGAACGCGATCTTGCTTCGCAGTGAGAAAACACGAGACGGGACGGGAACTCCAGTCTTCCCATATGGGAACGGCGCGGAATCCAGAGCACCAAGGTCGTCCTTCTAATTGGGCAGGAGGCCGCTATACCTCCAAGGAGCGCATTCAGCCACGGGCCATCTCGACGAACTCCAATCAAAAGGCACGTGGCCCCCAACAGTATCCAAGTCTGGCGTATTACGGTTAGCAGACCGTGACTTTGCGACGCGGGGTCGTGAAGGCATATTATAGTAGCCAACACCAGGAGCAATTCACTTCACGATTCCTTTTCCAGAAATAATTCCACAAAACGGCCAACCAGCCACATCGGAAAAAAGTGGGACTTTCACGTCATCCACTATAAATAACTCGTACACGAACCTCGCGTGTTACGTAAAAAACACCCCGCGTTCTTTTAGGTTTAAAATCGACTTAGATTCTCATGATTAAACGTAAATTTAAACACCAGGATGGTGAGTGACCAATTTCCGACCCAACTGCCCAAGTTGATCGGAAGGAAGTGACCATAAACAAAAAAGGAACTCTCTCTTTTCCAAAAATTACCAGTGTCCAAAAAAAACACCATAGACAAAATAACCACCTAAGCAAGAACTGCATTAGTCACATAATTATTTATGTGACAATTCCCCCCTTCCCACGAAAATGTTTGCCCTCAAACATGAAAAACTAAGTCCACAAACTAACTAAACTATGAGTCCATCAGGTATCTAGAAAAATGATAACAAAAACATTAATTAGTAATTAAAATAACAACTTAGAACTAAATTTCTTAAAAGTAAATTTCTTAAAAAACAAAATTTCTTAATAATAAAGAACAAATAAGAAAAGAAAGGCACGAAAACAAGGAGTCAACCATCATCTACTAAATTAAACAAAGTTTTGAATTTACTTTTAAAAAAAAAGGAGATCTGTTGTTTTCGTGTCAATTTAACAAGATTTATATTTATAAAATACTCAACATTTTATATTTTAAGAAAAAACACAACCAAATAAATTGTAGAAAAGAAAAAAAATTTGATCACTTTTCCTTATACAGGAAATAAAGGCCAATTTGGCTTCACTTTTTAGGGTTAAACAGCCCTCACTCGCACTGAATTTACGCTATATTTGAATAGCAAAAAAAAGTAACCTATCTAACTAAGTCCATCCGGTTTAACATTCTTAAGATAAAACTTAAAAATAAACAAATACTTAAAATTAAAGAAGCCTAAATTAAGAAAATATCTATATAAATATACATTTTTCAATCAGAACAATGGAGTTCAATGTTGGCAAAACTAGGACACAAGAAAATACTTTTCTGTGTTATAAGTAATATAGAATCAGTATACAAACTGTCTATCAGACGTGGGCAGAGTAGGGATCTTACATTGGATCATCTAACTGTCATTATTGAACCAGGATTTACAATTCCGAAGAAATACCTATATGTAAAAAGGTCGTCAAACTAGAATAATATTTAAATTATCCAATTTTCAAAAATCAAATCAGGTCAGGTTTTATAAAACAATAAATACCTGCCAATCAAGGTGGTCAGATTAGGATTTACATAACACAATACCTAACTATTAGATCATGACAAAAGTCAATTGGTACTTAACAGCAAAACAGAAAGTTAAGCTCGCAGCTTAGGATATCCAAAAATCCATTAAACAACCTGCATCAAAAACTCAAAAGAGTGACATTGTTTGTAAAAAAAAATGAGACCACGGTAATACCCAAGCTGGCATCCCTTGAAAAAAACACTCCACGAGTGCACAAAAGTCAGCATTTCTTGTACAAACAAAACAAAATGTGTGATCAACTATGGCTTTCAGTGAGTTGACACTATTCGAGGTGTGATCAATTCAAAATTTTAATGAATGACACTAGTAATACTTAATTTAAAGTTTAATAATGATACTAACAGTAAGATATTAATGTTTATATTATTTAGAGTTAAAACTATACAGAACACACTTTCCTGTATTAGAGGCAAAGCGATAATTCCAAAGGAATTAATTATTAGTTAAGCATGCCAAAGCAGTACTTTCCTTGTTAGAGACAGAAACAACTTTCTTATGAACTAAGATTTATATAAAGAACTTATAGGAAAGCTAAACAATACTTAAACTTATGAATACTTAACTATCAATAGTATAATTAACAGAACTTTTGTGCATCAGAAAGTAGCTCAAGTCTCCGAAACACAAAATTCCAAGATATTTCTTCTCAAGTTCCCTGGAGGTTCTATGGGCTATGGGCAATAAAAGAGCCTCCAGTGGACTGAAGAAAGAAGGGCATAAACTTAAAAATAATAGCATTACAACTTAATCCGTTATACAGATGGAACATAGTATAAAGAGAAGAAAAAAAATCAGTGTGTGTATACGTACGTGAATCAGTATGTTATTACCAAAATATTCATACTTTTAATAATGCAAAAAGCTCGAAACTAGTATATGTTATTATTAACAGAGAAGGTAAAGTAACGAAGGAAAGAAAGACTTAACTAACAAAATTTGGGCGCCAGTGACCACAAGGATCACATTCCAGTTTACCGAGGGTAAATACACGGTTTATCGTCAATGAACTAGAATTAAGTGTCTGTACTGAGCACAAGATTTGGAGGTACCAAACTCCAAAGCATGAGACCAGAACAATCACAAAAGAAACAAATGTAATTAAATGAAGCAGTATGAAGGTTTGGTATTCCCTCATGCCACCGCATAAAAAAGAAAATATTTAAAAAAAACTTAATAGTTTTTAATATATCTAATTATATGAAGGTAGTATTATTCTAATACTAATATATGCATAGTATTAATTATAAAGATAAGAATACCTATAAATAAATATAGCTAACTATGTATAAACGACTACTTATAAATAAACTATATAAATAAATAAACCTATAAATAAACTAGGATTTTAATCAAAATATACTTATGAGGTCTAAAATCCTCACCAAAATTTGTCATCAAAATATATGCGTCCATATTGTGTAACTGACGACGACCTTCTGTCATCCTTGTGCACAGAACGCAAAAGATCGTCGGTTATTTATGATAAATGTCTAACCATGTAAATAAAAATTTTAATTTAATTTATAATTAAATTATTATTCTCAAATAATTATATGAAAATAAATGTAATAATAGGATTAACCAAACTGTTATAATTAATTATTTATTTGTAACACGTCAATTACCAAACAACCTGTACGTATGAACTCGAAAAATAGTCATTGATTTTCAATAACGACAAAGCCATTTATAATTTATTTAAAATCACCTTAGAATGCAGTAAATATTTAAAATAATAATTATTTTTTACAACATCCGTTCCACGAACTCCCTTTATATGTATGAAGGTATAAACGGACACAAATGCGAACAAGAATAGTGCCGTTACTATATTCTCCCCATATTTTAGTAACCGCAAGCTTATAATAAACAATTATTTATGATAAATGTCTGTCACAAGTCGTCCTATGTTTAAAAAACAAAAATAATGTATTTAATAATGAATTTCCGCGGCTTTGTAAGTAAACAATGCACATAACCTGACAAATGTCAACAAGAATTGACAGCTCGGCTCCGATAAACCATAACATAGATAGCTGACAGTTAAAACAGAATTGCCAGTAAACAGAAAAAATGTTCCCAACAATATTTCGGTTATCACCTCTAGAGATATTATGAATGAATTTTGTGTTTAACATTATCTTAATGGCAACACTTAAAGTTGGTGTCAAAGTAACCTGAAGTCTCACAAATCGGTAAACAAACAAAAATATTCAACAGAAACAGAACATAACTTAATGAAATGTAATTTCAGAATTTAATTCTCTTAATAGCAATTAAGTGACACACAGTATCTCTGCAGAACGGTTAATGTCATTTGACGGTAATAATAATAGTTAATAACAATAATACGACACACAGTGTCTCTGCAGAACGGTTAATGTTAGATATAAAACCAAATAAATGCACACACACCGATTCATCTCTGATTTCTCTAAAATTATCAGCAAAAGAACTGAAAATCTACCCCACATGACAGAAAAGTACGTTTCGGGCACCGAAAATAACTGATTTTACACGTTGGAAGCGCCACTGAAACGTATCATGTTCGTATAAAATGTAACCTTGCGGCAGAGCAGAGACCAGGGCTCAGGATAGTGGGCCAAGTAGTTATCGGTCATGTAGGTAGGGTTTTCAGTCAAATAAAAGAAGAGGAACTTTATAAAAATGTATTGAATCCAAACCAAAAAGCAACAAGGAAGTGTACAAACTTCGTACCAAGGTAACAAAAGGAAATATAAAAAATACACATACCAGATGGACTCGTAATGGACACGCTAAACTAACTATACGGAAATAACCCCGGTAGACGAACGCGATCTTGCTTCGCAGTGAGAAAACACGAGACGGGACGGGAACTCCAGTCTTCCCATATGGGAACGGCGCGGAATCCAGAGCACCAAGGTCGTCCTTCTAATTGGGCAGGAGGCCGCTATACCTCCAAGGAGCGCATTCAGCCACGGGCCATCTCGACGAACTCCAATCAAAAGGCACGTGGCCCCCAACAGTATCCAAGTCTGGCGTATTACGGTTAGCAGACCGTGACTTTGCGACGCGGGGTCGTGAAGGCATATTATAGTAGCCAACACCAGGAGCAATTCACTTCACGATTCCTTTTCCAGAAATAATTCCACAAAACGGCCAACCAGCCACATCGGAAAAAAGTGGGACTTTCACGTCATCCACTATAAATAACTCGTACACGAACCTCGCGTGTTACGTAAAAAACACCCCGCGTTCTTTTAGGTTTAAAATCGACTTAGATTCTCATGATTAAACGTAAATTTAAACACCAGGATGGTGAGTGACCAATTTCCGACCCAACTGCCCAAGTTGATCGGAAGGAAGTGACCATAAACAAAAAAGGAACTCTCTCTTTTCCAAAAATTACCAGTGTCCAAAAAAAACACCAAAGACAAAATAACCACCTAAGCAAGAACTGCATTAGTCACATAATTATTTATGTGACACAATCTTTTTAACAGTTCCTCCTTTGATGTGCTTGGTGTAACTCTAAGTGACCAGCTCAGGAATGGGGGCTCCATCGAAGCCAGAGTTTTAGACTCTCAGAAACTGGGCGTACTGTACAGGGCCCGCAGATACTTTAATAGGACAATACTGCTAATACTGTACAAATCGCAAGTGCGCCCCACTGTTGAATTTGGCAGCCACCTCTGGTCTGGAGCCCCAAAATACCTTAAAAAAACCCTCGACTCTGTGCAGAAACCGTTGGTTCGATTGATAGATTCTCCTAACACAAACGGATTGCGATCTTTAGATCATAGGCGTCAGGTAGGAATGCTGTCCTTGTTCTACCGGTATTGCAATGGAAGATACTCTGAGGAACTAGCGCCATTGATCCCCTCGGCACCGGTGCGTAGTCGGGAAAAATGCCAAACATACGCCCAACATTACACGGTTGACATTAGTCACATGAGAACGGTCGTTTCTATGACTCATTCTTGAGTTCAACAGCTCGACTGTGGAACGTTTTGCCGGCCTCTATGTTTCCTCCCTCCTACAACATGGGTCTCTTCAAGACCCTTCACACCTTCGTCTCCACAAAAAGACTCTCCATACAGCATCTTCAAAGATGACATACGCCCTGAGGGAAATTATGTGTTATTAGTGGAGTTAATGAAAAAAAAAAGTTGTGATTCTAGCAATTAAAATACTCAATTTATGAGGTCCTTTCTTTATAGTGAGTATAAGTATAAAAAATAAGCCGAATTTCAGTAAACAATAGATTTTTAACATGTCAAAAAAAGTTTCGGTTTCCACCGAAGATTCGGTTTCGGTTTCGGTAGAAAATCCTGTTTCGGTCGGACACTAGTTATTTCACTTCAAATGCGCTCTACTGTAATTACCTTAAACATAATCTAGTATTCAGTCAAATTATTCCTATAGTGCTTGATCTAATATTATGACACAAAAAAGTACAATACAAAGCAATGACAAGCATAATATAATATGATACAAATATGATAGAAAATGTACAATAACAGTGCTATTATAGCACAGAACGTGTTGCCAACTCTGAATATTAACATACATAATATATTGCTCTGGATTCTAGCGTTTTTAGTCTACGTGTTATCTATGTCAGTTTATTTTTCATTATCATTATTAAGATCGCTTAATGTATTTGAAAATGTATTTTGAAGCCATAAGTATTTGAAATACAAATTACAAAATACTTCAGCCACAGGAAATTGAAATACCAATTACAAAATACATTTTTAGGAAGTAATTGAAATACAAATACAAAATACGTATTTGTATTTCAAATACGCATTTCAATTACAAGTAATTCAAATACTGCCCAGCCCTGATTATAAACAATGAAATGTAATATTGTAATATATATAATGTAATAATAATAATGTAATATAACCTACGTATTGCTTTATATCGTAAAATATAAAATGTAATATTTTATTATTATTTTTTTATTTTATTATTACATACAAGATAATAACAATATAAAAGGAAGCTTTGACTGTCCAACTAGGAAGGTTTCCCGTTTTAGAACAGTCAAATATAAACTAAAATATGTGTTACTATATAAATATAAAATGTAATATAAATTAAAAAAAAATAAGAAATATGCTTCTTCCAACATGCAATCGGTGAAGCTTAATTTGTTACCAAACCACACATGAATTAATACTTTTTTATTTCAAACACAGTTGAGACTTAACAAATATGATTTCTAGGGGACATTTATTTAACGTAAATCTGTTAACGCGTGGGCATTGAAAACAGTAATTTGTTTGCTTGGACCTTTGAACGAGTGCTGACCCTCATAACGACACAAAAATCATGCATAATTTCACAGTTGTTTTGATCTAAGTCTAAAGTAAATCCGTCCACCTTGTCCACGAATACTCACGTTTCCTACGCATTTCTGTTTCGTGAAAACACATATTTCTCACTTATCTTCCTCCAGCTTCACACTTTTATCGTAAGATGTCGCAATGTGCGCCGTAAATTATAAGGTATTTCTCACAAACAACATTTCGTCGATTTCACGTGTGTAGTATTAGAAAACGCGTTGACATTTATAAAATGATGTTGATTTCCCTGTAACATTTTACCAGTCAAGTTCGATAATGAGTTGCATTGGGGAATGGATAAGTTTAATAATATTTTGAAATGAACACATTTTAGCTCCGTCAAATACAAAAATATATAGGATTTAGACTGCCAGAGAATGAGATAGTATACTCGGTCTCCTCTTTGTGCGGTGCTTCGTAGTCTCCCCACTCTTGTCTACTTTAGTTTTCTTTCATTTCTACCGCGTGTGAATTGCACACTCGAAAGTTTTTTCTACAAGATTCATTAAAAATAGTAACTCATGTAAGTACACAATTTTATTAATTTAAATGCAAAAAATAGGATTATTAGCTTTACTACCCGCCTTCACCCGAGTTTAAACATCACTTTTTCGAAATCTTGTTTCCTATTTATCAATAATTGAAAAACTGTGGTCTTATATGATTTTTTGACAGCTAATACTTCAATGCTTTAAAGGATGAAAACGGCGATAAACATCTGTGCAAATTTCACTGACGCCAGAGCTTACCGTCCAAAAGTTTTTGATGAATCAGCTCTCAGATTTACAGCTTACATTCAAAATAATTTTTCATATAAATGCGACGATTTAATTATATTTATAGTCCAACTTATTTGGCAAATGTCCCAAGATATTTATTATAGGTATAGGATTGATTTTTTTATCGAATCTTCGGGTAATGCCAGGTAGCCAAAAAGGTGAAATAATTTTTTTAAATTAGACATAAAAACTAAATTTTGAAATACCAACTAACATTTAGACTTTTGAGAACATTAAGAGGAAACCCGGTGGCGTATAAATTTTAATAATAGGTATTTTACCAAACTGTTGTTGTCACTATCGCCCTTACTCCCCCGAACACTGAGTGAAAGGGACAAGCAACTTAGGCTGATATGCCTAAATAGAATCATCAAAGTCGAGGTTTTGAATTTTCCATTTTAGTCCTTCAAAATTGAACCGATTTTTAAGATTTTTTACTAAATGAAGGCATTAGTCTGTACGTTTTGCTTTTTTAAACAAATACATTGTCTAATTTGTATACTGAACGTCTATTGATCAATGACGTTATATAAAATAAATAGACTTGCCATAGTCTCACAAACGCAAGATATAATGTGGCAATTAATCAACACTCTTCTGTTTTCAGCGATTTTCAATAAATTCTTAATTCAAAAGTTATTCATGTATGATAAAGATAGACGCTTAAAAGAATATGTGTATATGGACGAAACAAAAGATAGAACGCGGGCGGCATTTTCGTATTCAAAATTCAAAAGTTCCGTCGAATACTGTCTCAAGGCCGACTAAAGTAGGAGGCTTGGGCACCAGTCGAATTTTGAGGTATCAAATTTTCAAGCTATAGTGAACAACGATAGTTTGTAAATGGCGTTGATTGTTATTGTATTTGTTGTTTTTGCTGATTTGTATGTTGTTTTACCGCAGCAAGTAACTAAAGAATCGTTAGATTATTATCATAAAAAGTAAATTGTACTTAGTGACGGCATCGACTTAGTAATTTGGCTGTTGCGCATCCAGACCTGTACTTTAGTAGGCCTTGAGTTCTCTAATGACGCATAAAATCTTTGGGCGGAAAGCAATTGTATTATTTATATAATCGATAATAATAAGTAATTTTTTTTTTTTTTTACATGAACTCCACACAGGAGGCCCTGAGGAAAATAATTTCCCTCAGGGCCTATGTCATCTTTGAGGATGCTGTGTGGAGGGTTTTTTTAAGGAAAGGGAGGAGAGGAGAGTTCTGGGAAGGAAAAGGGTTTAAAGGGTGGGTAGGAATCTGGGGTTCAGTATGTCCTGGTCATCCGCCTCCAAGACCTAGACAAACCTCACCCCATGAACCCGGGCACCCCTGCTAAATCACCAAACGTAGCGAACCACTTGGGGTGACCTATGACAGAGGTGTTGGTTATCCAATAAAGGTTCCCGGGGCGGCGGTACCCATTCCCGCCTCCCAAATTGTATGTATTTACAAATGAAATGTTATTCCTTCGCTTTTACTACTGTTTACCATGTAATGGAAACATTTTCTCATCACACGGGAGAGAATTTTGGCGCTTTATAATGCAATTTACTTACTGGTAGGACACGACCTTACTCGACGCGTGGCAGTTTAGCACTAAAGTACTAGAAATCGAGTACAGTGCAATTGTCTTGTTGTTGGCTTCCCACTTTGAGATTTATACCACGCGTCTACAGTATATTATGTATAACGTCATTGCTGTTGATGGCGTTCAAACTTGCCTAGCGATTCCGCATTTTTTGAGAGATCGTTATTGGATAACAGACGCAAATTCCTGTCAGATTTGTGTGATTTTTACGTGACATATTTTAGTTTGAATCGATTTAAACATGAACTCCTGCAAGTACGCATGATTATTTTCTCATTTAATGTACGTTGTACATAGAAAACGCAAATAACAGCCATAAAAATCACACAAATCTGACAGGAGATTATGTCCGTTAATCTCACAAAAAATACGGAATCGCTAGGCAGGCTATTTTAACGATTTTTGGAGGGTTCTATGTAACTTCTATAAGACGTAACTTATCAAAAAAGAAAAATGTACCGACATGCTAGTGGTCGATATCTATATTATATTAAAAAATATATTTGCAATAGAGTCAAATCCAAAAACGAAAATGGAGAATACGTTTATTTGCCGCCGCCCGGTTTCTTCTTTAGATTTCAGAGTAGGTACAGAATTTTGTAATGAATCTAGCATTTCTGTTAACAAGCCGAATAGCATCAGTGTCCATCTGTCGATGAAGGAATTCGTTGTAGACGTCCAACAATGTGGACGAGTGATTTAGACCGCTAATAAAATCGTTCCACATTCTCTCTTGGAGCCCTTCCAAGAAACTGGTGACTAGGCCTCTCCACTATTATAATATACGCATTGTATCTTGTAGCAGTTAACACACACCCACGCTCGCTTCTGTGCTCCGGGTAATTCGCGTTTCGTTTTTCATCGTCAATAAATTATTGTATCTTTTAATCTAATTGGAGTTAAATTTGGGTTTGTATTGTATATTGGATTTCTGTTACAAGGGAAATAAATATAAGGATCTTAATCGAAATGTTAAAAACAAATGACTGAAAATATTACCATTGTAGGTTTTGATATAAAAAGGTGCTATCCTGCTGGTTGTCTCTTTTTCTATTCTGAAAATCGATTTTTAAAATTTTCTTTTTACATGAGTTCTACACAGGAGGCCGTGAGGTAAAAATAATTTCCCTCAGGGCCAACGTCATCTTTGGGGATGCTGTGTGAAGGGTTTTTTAAGGAAAGGGAGGAGAGGAGAGTTCTGGGAAGGAAAAGGGTTTAAGAGGTGTGTAGGAATCTGGGGTTCAGTGTGCCCTGGTCATTCGCCTCCAAGAACTAGAAAAACCTCACCCATGAACCCGGGCACCCCTGCTAAATAATCAAAAGTAGCGAACCACTTGGGGTGACCTATGGCAGAGGTGTTGGTTATCCAATAAAGGTTCCCGGGGCAGCGGTACCCATTCCCGTCTCCCAAATTGTATGATTAAGTGTGTTAGAGGACTTTGCATTTTTGAGTAAGTTCTGGATTTGATACACATTCCTGAAGGATTTTACCCAGCGATTCTAGAGCATATTTGGACTAAATAATGAATATATATCATTTTGCTGTCTGATAATATTTTTTTTCAATTAAAAACAATAAAAATATTTTTCCAAAGCAACGAGTGCAACAGAGTAGTCGGGTGTAGCCTAGTGGATCACGTTAAAAGCACTCCGTCTCGTTCCAGCATCACGGTAACACACGAAACAGCGCGCTTATCGCGTAATCCCGTCGCGACGTGCAGGAGTGTGATCAGTGGCGACGTGTGATTGAAAAATATTTATCTGTTTTTACACTCGGTATATGAATCTTAAGTGGGAAAAATAAGAACTGTTTTAAGTAGGATTTGCCTGGTATCTCAGTACAACTGACAAGAATCGAAGAACCCAAGAACCGAAAAACCTACGAACTGGAGAACCGAAGAATCAAAGACCGAACAATCGAAGAACCGAAAAACAGAAGAACCGAAGAACTGAAAGTATCAGTGGTTTTACAACTACTCCACTGGGTAATAGTATTAAAAAAGTATTAGTCGCATGTTTTAAAACTCATAACTTCATAATTAAAATCAAGAAACATCGCGTGATAGATAAAACATAATGATATATGGGTCTGAGATGCAGTTATGAATGCATATTTTGTATTGTTTATGATTACTAGGCAGGTACATTTATTATTACTACATAGGTAATCTATGTTGTTTTGTGAAATTTTTTCCTTAATATAATTGAATCATAGAGAGGAAATGTTAGAACCCAACTGTACCTTATAAATTAAGACGGAATTTAATGTCATTTATCACATTGATTTATATTTTTTGGGGCTGAGTTTTGAGATTTTGGCATCAAGGATATAAGAGTAGTTCGATTAGTTTGAAATTCGTTACAACCATAATCTGATCCATATTAAGACAATTAAATTGCACACTGAAAACTATACACTACAAATAATATGCTTGATTTAACAGTGATTGCATTCTAAGCAAATCCAAGAATTCATGGGAATATCTGGGAAAATCTAAACAGAAATGTAAAATAATGGAAAAATAAATTTATTTGTAAAAGTTGCATGACTGCATTTAAATTTTTGCGGTTGGTTATAATAATATCTCGGATTTGGTAATATTCTACACAAGCATTAATTTGATAGCAAGTGTGAAAGCCCGTTAAGGCTCTGTTATAAGCGTCCAAAAATAAGAAAAATATTACTGTGGATGGTTTGAAAGGGAGATATTATGTAAATATGAATGATAGAAGGAGCGGGCTGGTATTTATCCAATATTTTAATCATCTAGCTTGTGTAGGGGGGGGGGGTTCCCACTACGCCTCCTCCACCTTCCCTTTCCCCACTCCACTCCCACCCACCCCCTCTACCCCTCCCTCTCTCCCCGCCCCTCTACCCCCCTCTCCACCCCTTTGACCTTCAAACAGCTCGTGTGCCACCTATTAAAGCGTAACAATCAAACACAAGCAGTTTCGCATTTATAGTATTAGTACAGATTAGTATAATTTTAACTAGGTATCAAAGGGATCTTTGTATAGTAACATAAACAAATAACAAAATGACAGCGCACGTCAAATTATTACTGATAGTTACCAAGCAACGCTTTGCTTTTCGTCTGGACAATAAACGCACAATGAATAATTTGATAACGCCAGAGCTTACCAATATACACATACACAATATACACAGCCTATAATGTAGCTTTCTATTAGTGAAAGAATTTTTAAAGTCCATTCAGTATTTTGTGCGTGAAAGAGTAACAAACATAAATCCATACAAACTTTCATCCTTATACAAGTAATATTAATAGGATAGGCGTAAGCGACTGTTTGTGAAAAGATTTAATAAAATACGACTTATTTAAAATATGACAAAAATTTGTCGGCATCTGAGATAAGTAGGTACCTAGCATTTAAAGAAACGCTGTGAATGTTGTCATACGTATAGTTTGTTGAAAAACATGACCATATTATGTGTTTTAATAACCATTTGGACCATTTCTTGCGATTTTTTTCCTCAGAAGGGAATTTCATATACAATTATTTTTTCAACTCGTCCTCTGAATAGTGTTTATCACCAAAAACATATGGTTGTTTAGGAGTTTAAAATCTTTCAAACGTTCAAGAGAAGTATGTTATACGTCGGAATGCTGGGACTACAAGTTTCTGCTTGTGAATAAGTACCTACCTATATGTTGTAAATATCTTCTCTTTAGAATATTGTATTTTCCATAACACATCTTACGTTTGCAAAAAAAAAAGGAATTCTTCCACGATTTCCATGTAACGAGTTTGTGATGATGCGTGACCTTCGATTATGTAAATATTTTGAACGAATAATTCCGCTTTTTAAAAAAAGATAATAGCTATCATTAATAATCGTTTTCAATCATAATGTGTTAGTCATTAGCTCTATTATGTTCTCGCTGGCAGCTATGGGAACTGGGAACTGGGAACAACACGAGTCAGAGATCGCTCAGCGCGCGAGTGTTATTCATTTATTCAAAATCAATGCATTATGTTGAAGTGAAGTGTGGTAGCCTGGGCCTATGTGGATTTCCTTAAGAATTCCTGTATAAAAGATTATTATATTTGATTCTATGGAGATCCATGTTACTATACTATACCTATACGTAGAAAGAGTATTTGGGATAAACTAAAGTTCAAACTGATAATTGTTGTTTAAGTAAAATGCCACGCACGAGGCAGTGTAATATCAATTCTGGGCATAGTATGGTTTGTGGAAATGCAACTTTCCAGTTTCCGTCTTTAGTTTAAATCTTAACTATTTTATAACGTGATCATTTAACGATCAAGTACTCTTAAGTCTCGGCATCTCAAATTTCTATTAATTTATAACATACTTTCCAAGTTTTTGAGCTCTTCAAAAATTACGTGTTATTTTTTTTATTGATAAAATGTATACATTTGCGACGCCGAAACGGTAATTATATGAATTTGCTCGATAGAAAAAATCGCTAAGTGTTAAGTATGCTCAGAAAATTATTATAAACACGTTTTTTCTGTTTTTTACAAGTTATATGTATGAAAAAATTTAGTGTTTCTTTAAAAGCTACTGAAGACATTTCTAAAAAATTTATTCTATTTTAAATGAGTCATGTTTTATTAAACATTCTCACAATTTTCACAAATTTTAATCGTTTTTTAAATTAGCGCGCTCCCTCTAACATTCGCATTGACATATCTCCCTTTAAAACTACCTTCTTCTTCTTTTTGAACATTTACTACGGAATCTTAAGAGGAAACGGTGACCTGACAATTGATGCGGCGACAATTGGCCCGTTGATTTTAATATTAGCGCGCTCCCTTTAACATTCGTATTATTCTTTTTGAACGCTTACTACCGGGCCTTACCGGAAGCGATACGCCAAAAATGTGTATATTCGTAGTGTGCCTTATATCTCCACGAATATAGATAGTAAGCATAAAAATCGCGTGGCAAACTGAGTCTAGAAACGCTCGATTTCATTTGCAAAAATCTTATTAAAGTATTTTTTTAATTACTTCATAAGAAAGAAAAAAGTTATTCAAGGAAATATCGTAGATGATATAAGCCATTATATTGTATTTAAAAAAAAGTTATTAATAAATTTCTTATTTAAAAATGCAATTTTTATATGTAGGTCAACGCTTATTTTTTTTATGAAGCAATAAATAATTTTCTTTTAGTTCTACTCCAGCGAAACATAGGAAAAGATTAAATTTTTCCAAAGCAAGATACGTTTTTAGATTTTCACAAAAGTATTTTCGTTATTTGTTTTTGGGGTATTATGCCGTGTTGCGCTACCTCCTTCTTTAGCCAACGTTTCGGACAGCGTTGCAGTGTCCATCATCAGGGCAGATCCGGCACATATGCCGGATCAAGGAGGTAGCGCAACACGGCATAACACCCCAAAAACAAATAACGAAAATATCCAAAGCAAATTTTTTGGTACTCGTAATGTAAGCCGATTCCTAATAAATATTTATCTAAAATAGTGATTTCACCGTAAACTTCGCCTTAATATGTTTGATATTGCCTTCGGAATGTGAAACAGCTATCATTCGTAATAATAAATAATTATATAGCTGAATCTGTTCATTAACTTCAGAAAATTTTGAGAAATAAAATAAACTTGAAATTAAAATGAAGTTCTGCGAAAAAAACTTGAAAACAATTTTTTTTTAATACCTTCTAAAATATTTTCAGTTGAGAATTTTCAATCCTTATTATTTTGAAGAGCCTAATAAAATATTAAACAATTAAATTATCGATAAATAATGAAGAAAATATATATTATGGAAAATAATCTACACATTGTGCTGATACTAATTCAAAAATATTTAAGAAAAAATATTTGACAAGGACAAGAGCCATTAACCAGCGGCCGAGAACTTAAATTTAGTCCAACTTGCGATGGTACCCTTGCAACTGTGCAGGGAGGTTCCGATTTGAAAGAATAATTATTCTCCATACCAGCATTTTAACATAATAACTCAATATCGATTTTATTTCTAAAATTATGTACTTTTTGGAATTATTTCTTGATCGTAAGTATTTATTATTTTTCAATAATATGTATGCAAAATAAGAATGCATTTTTTTTTTAAATATATTAATTTGTAAGACCGTAAATAAATAGACAAACTGAAGTATTTTCGTCACAAAACAAGGGCGCGGATATTTTTATAATTTTATTTGAACTGAAATTAAAATTCTGAAAAGTAGTTTTCCCAATTAATTTATTGATTTTAACTGCATGATTATATGATTTGAAATGTATGTTGTATAATACAAAATTTTGTTTAAAAATTTAACAAATCTGCCAACGACTTAACGGTAAAAATTTATTGTACTAAAAAATAAACATATATTCTTAAAATTTAAAACAAAGCTTTACTAGATAAAATAATAGTCTATCGAAATTAATTTATAATTTTGTTGTAGAAAAGAGTTAATACGTCTAAAATTTGTTTTAAAAATGACATATTTTCGGCTTTGTCTGGTTATTCCATCTAATTCCATCATCCAGAATTCTATACTAAATTGTTTGCAAATTGAAGTGAAAATACTTTATCTGTAGTGTATCATTTAGATTTGAAACGATTGACAAAACAGATTTCCTAGTTCAACCTAAATGTAAATACAATATTTTTAAGATTTTTTCAATGTGGATGAGTGTTTCAGGCTGATAATTATTGCTTATAATAATTGTTACAATATTTTCCAATTGTTAATCGGTTTATGCATTTAGATAAGCCAGGAAAGACATAAATTCTTAACACAGAATTTATTTAAACCTTGCAAGCTGCACCCTCGTGCGGTTAACCCTCCCCTAATGACCTAATAAACTTGTTGCGTTGCACTTGGCGAACATTAAAAACCTTTTTGCTAGAGCTTTTTTCCTTCCGGTATCTGAGGCGACATAATTAAACTAATACACACACTTATGTGCACTGATGGGGTTGTTTGGATATTACTCTGTTCTCTCACTAACCGGATAGTATTGAAAGCCTCATCGAAAGCGCCGTTGAAAGCCTTTTGACAAACGTTTTTCTTAATTCCCGTCTCTAAATCTACATTATGAACTAACGTAGGACTTTGCTTTGTACGTAACTTTTCTGCAATGAACCGGTTGTATTTCACAGGGTGAACGTCCTTTTCGCAAACGTTACTCTTCTTTTCCATCCCCGACACAATATAATTGAGGTTCCATGCCAACTCAGAATCAAGTCAAATCAACACCTCTTTAAAAAGTCATTAAAAGCTATAATTTTTTTTAAATAGCCCATAATCCTAACCTAACGTAACCTATTTAACCAATTCTTTTTCATCACTTTTAATGACTTTTTAATGGAGGTTTTGAGTTGATTTCACTTTGAGTTGTCCGGTCACCATAATTAAATGGGTAGGATCTTTAGAAAATCAATATGTTCTCTAATAAACTGTCTGACGACGTGAATTTGGCCTCATGTTAAGCCCTTTTCTTCTTTCCGGTCTCTGAGACCACAAAAATCCCGCAAATAAAGACCATTGTCCAGGCGGGGTCGTTTGTACATCACGTTTTACTCCAATAAAGTTTGTCTCTATTGGCGTCAAAATAAAACATTTCGCAGATGATTTTCTTCCTTCCCATCCTCCCATCTTTCCCGTCATCTGACGGCCTCCGTGTTCGATGGGTAAGACTCTCGACTAGCGATCCGGAGGTCGCGGGTTTAAATCCTGGCGTGAGCAAGTAAATTTTATTTGATTGATTTCTGTTTTCACAATTTAATCATTTAAAATAATGCAAGGTATACTTGCGACATGTTCCCGACTGAAATATACTCTCAGTATCGCCCTGGTGTAAGACCACCATTCAGAATTGAAAAATTGCTTGAAATGGCTTTAGCCGCGTTTGTTGACTAGATATGAATAGCCAGGTACTTCCCCACCTTCCTTTTCCCACGTACCATCAGCCTCACAAAATACCCCAATTGGGGTACCATAGTCTCACAGGCCGTCACCGTGTGATGTGGTCGTTTGTATTTCTATTTTCACTTTTTTCTCCAATAAACTGGCTGTGTTGCAGTTAGCATCAATATAAGCTTTTTGGCAGATTTCTTTCCTTTTCCGAGACTGCGTAATCAAACTTGTTCATGTAGGACTTTAGTGTGACGGAGTAGTTTGATAAACACATTCTTTCCTAATAAGGAACTCCAGTGAAAAATATTATGGCTTTAAAAAAATATGTCATATACACCAATAAATGTTGATTCTGAATATATGTATAAGATATTAAATAATATTAAACGTAGAGTTTAAAAACAATGATTAAAAAGTCAATTTTTAATCGTGTCATTAAAACACACTATCGAGTTGGTATTATTGAATGTTTAGTGCTGACGTCACTGCTCACCATACTTTTTCAGTCATTGTATTGAAATGTATGACACAAGCCATCGGTATTAACATCATTTCATGTTATTCGTTTATTTACATACTGTTTATAGAGATTTAGTTGTTGTGTTTATTGAAACATTATTTAGGCCAAAATAATTCAGTATCAAAATAGAGGTATCTCTATTAGTTTATTTCTATTATTAAAATATTCAAAAACTTTAAACTGAACAAAAAAATTGAAATGCTACTTTCACGGCCAATCCCCCAAACTACGAACTTCAAAATGGCGGACGTCGATGTCGTTTTCGTGATATTGATTTCGATTCGTGAAACCGAGAAAATAATAATTAAAAAAAAAGTTGGACTGGAGTTCCTTATTGGCTGTACTGCACTTGGCATATAAAAAAAACTATGTAGACTTTTTCTTCTACTTTGCCTCAGAAGCCGTGGTACTCGTACTTATAATCAAATAATTCCTTTTCTCCGAAGGGTGATAACGCGTGTTATATCGGCCGTATACGACACATTTTAACAGTTTTCTTAAATGCGGTATTTCGGATGGCACCAACTCTATAAAGTAGTTACCATAATCCTCGAAAATTTCTGAATCGAATATCATCGCGTACAAACGTCAAATAATACGAGAAATGGATCATCATTTTTGAACTGCTATCGGGATTAAATCATGTGCGTTGCCAGGTTTTGATTTAGGGTAAAAATAAAAATCTACAACCGTAAAAAGTAGGCTTCTACAACATATTCATGCTTAAGCCTCTATGAATACAAATAATATGAACGGAAGAAGGAAAAACCATCCTATGGAGTGCTGTAAATTTGGAAAAGGAACTCGGTCGCCTATCCCAGAGGTCATGCATCGGCCAGCCAGGATGCATGACCCCACTTTGTCCCACCGTGCCTAAGCCCTTGGCTTATATGTAAGTAGTTTTAGTAAATAATAAATAGTATTTCGAGTTTTTAAGTGGGTAATTAATCAATTTAACACACGACAGGCGTAGATAGACAAGCCGTAAAAGATCACAGAAATTTGACAGCCGGATAACGCACGATTGAAGCCTTCCGATATCTGACGGATAATTGTCTCATAACACTGACGGTCTTAATTGTCTCATAACCTGACTTAACTTAAAAGATAACCCAAAATATGCATAATCAGAAATTGTTGATTGTGAGTAATTTTATTTTCACAAGTTCACGAGATGATGAAAGTTGACCCATTTAAAGCGTGTTTTTATCAATGAATGAAAACAACAAATTAGCCACGCGTATCGCGCTGTTAACAGTTGATATTAGCCACGCTTATTGTTGTACAACCTTGTTGCAATGTCACACACACTGTTAGTTGATAAGGCTACTGACGCAATATTACGCATTACACACCTTTTAAAATCTACTGAAGATGAAAACAAAAACAAGGTTTATTTACACATGACTATGGTGTACCGACTATTTTGGTTAAAAAACTTTATAAAATTTTTCTATTTATTTATTTTTTTATTTTATTGGTTTTCAAGGTACAATCCCGTTAAACCGCAATAAAGCAGTTTGTCAACAGGATGTTAATGTTCAGTTACAATTTAAACATTACATAATATTATTACTATAACCATACAGATTATAACAATTACCACATATGAATTAATATAAACTATCTCTATTTAGCAGCCATTGTTTCAGCATATATCTGAATTTATTTGTAGAATCGCAATTTTTTATATTAATTGGTAACATGTTAAATATTTTTGGCACGTTATATTCCAGGGTTCGCCGTCCGTAGTTATTATTATATTTTGGAACAATCATTCCTTCATTCTATAATTAAATGATTTGGAAATATTCGAACTAGTCTGAAGTATTTTCATTATTTGTTTTTGGGGTATTATGCCGTGTTGAGCTACCTCTTTCTTTAGCGAACATTTCGGACATCGTAGCAGTGTCCATCATCAGGGCAGATCCGGTAGACATCCGACATCTACCGGATCTGGTAGATGTTGGATGTCTGCCGGATCTGCCCTGATGATGGACACTGCAACGAACTAAGAAAGAAGGAGATAGCGCAACACAGCATAACACCCCAAAAACAAACAACGGAAATACTTTTCGCCGTGAAAATCTTAAAACGTATCTAACTAGTATGAAGTAACTTAAAATTATAGTTTCAAAAGGTACTCAAAAAATGTTTTAGTTTTGGGGAAACAAATACAAAACGATTATTTTACTAAGACTTTACTATCTACTATTTATAAAGAAGTTATTCGAAATTAAAACCAAGCATTAACAACATTTTGGATTTTATGGTTATTTAATATAAAGACATAATGCGTTCAGGCGTCATCTACAATATACGCATTGATGTAGTCAAATATGAAAGTATTTTTGTATTATTTCTTTTGACAAAACCCCGAGGGGAAGGTTAGTTAATAAGTAACTGGCTTTTCAGATCTGGTCACTAAAAATACGTAAATCCTTTTAAAAAAAATGTCACCAGAAGTAAATATACTTATATTTTTTTTTACTTACTTATTGCCATGTTTCAGGGCTAGTATCGCAACTTAATTGTATAAATACTGCTGGCCTCATAAATTAACACCATTATGTTATCTTCTGGTTCTTGTCCCTTTTTCGTTTTCAGAAACTGCATCATTATTTGAATTTGAATGCTTCCATCCTTAGAGTCGTCAGGTAAGTTCCCCTACTTCCCACTTACTATCGTCAACGCACAACCGAGAAACCGGCTAAAGGGCGCGGACCTTGAGATTCATTCACGGCAGACCGACCACCATACACATTCTGGCTGGTACTGCCAGATGACGAGAGAGGTATCCCACCCGACACAAGCGTTCTGCATATCACAATGCTTGTTTTCAATTGCAGTGAACTTGTGAGCAGCCGCCTTTTATGTTTTTATGTTATCTTTTTTAATTAGTTTATCCCTGACTTACTTTATGTTATTCGCATTTTGTATATTATATAAGCACTTGCATACTGCTTCCTAACACCGTATGCAGGGACACTGGAGGTCTATTCATTCAAACTTAAATGTAGATTCGTTCTTTCAAAAAAATTAGAGTCCTTGCGAGAGCCTTGAAGGAGTAACCATCTGTTACTTATACCAGGGCGGGTAAGTGGTGGATTACCTCCACTGTCTGCATAAAATACGCTTAATGGGGCATTTTCATAAATTACGAATACTGTTAAAAATGTGTGGACGATTGAAAGTAAAACTCCGATTCTGATCATTACATTGAAAATGTGTAATTTTATTATTTCATTATTTTCATAGTTCCATTCATTCAAAGTTTTGGATTTAAAAAACCGCAAGTTCTGAAACGGTTCCAATTGGCGACGACGTCATTATGACATAGAAAACGTTGCTGGCTGGTAAGACGCAGTTATCGTTACGTCGCCCGTTGTGACGTCAACGCCGCCGAATTCACGAATAAAAACGAACTTGTCGTTTTGGCGGCAAATCGAAAATGGCATCGTTATTAAAAAATCATTCGTCAATATAAAAATACCTTCATTATTTTTTTAATTTCAATCATTTTCGAGAATAAAAAAACAGTGAAAAAATACTAAATTACGTTTATAGTCAATTTCGCCATATTTTAATATTTTTTTATTTTCTGAAGCGCAATGTAATGTTTCACAACGCAATACTTATTTGACAAATGTTTGACATCTAAATTACTGGAAATTACTCGAGTTTATAATGCTGTCCATTTGATTAGAAACATAAAATGGTTTCGACGGATATCCGGCCTTAACAACTTTACATAATAAATTAGATAACCTATTTGCCACAACAAAGCAAAATAATCTACTGTTAGTTTTGTTATTTTAATCATAGAGAAGTTTAACGCGGTTTGGTATTTACATCTAGTAAATACGCCCACTAACACGGGAACGGATAATTCGTAATTCGGCTGTAATCAAAGCAGGCATTGACACATATTCGGTTAATAATTGATTAGTTTTATAATTCGTCGTTTGATTGTAGCATTGTCGACCAATCAATAAATAATTTGTATTGAGATCAATACATTATGCTCTTGCCACGCACTTCCCAACCTTTATCTTCTTATCTTCTGTAGAAAGTTTCTGGAGGGAAGGAAAAAAGGAGGCAGAAACTCACTGAAGGCAGAATAATAAATAAATAATAAATAAATAAGTGTTTATTCCAGTATGTGGGGAGGAGAGTGCAATCATGTACAAAGTATTTGAAAGGAAAAAAAGAAAAAGAAGGTGGATATGAATGTACACGAAACAAAAAAAGATAATAAGCTAATAGTAGTAAAAGGAAAACAAAAGAAATAATAATATTAAGCTTTCAGGATTCTGTGAGCACGTAAGGAGCCAGTATTTTTCTCCAGTGTGCATCAATCCTGGATGATGGACTGAGGCGGGCTTCCATGACGAGGATGTTTCCAGAGCTGGTTATCCTTTCCCTAATTCCTGCCACCCTGGATCTAATAAGGGCTGCAAAGCCAGGAACTCGTCCCTCCGTGAACATCCGGGAAGCGCTGCAATATCTGGGGAGACCAAACATTATGCGGAAGGCGTTGTTATACTGAACCCGAAGTCTTTCTATACTACTCTTCTTGTAGTTTGCCCAGAGTTCACACGTATACAGTGTTGCGCAGAAGGAAAGGAAGAGCGTCCTTTTTACAGCAGTACTGCAAAGGCGGAATCTTCTACTGAGCATGTTTGCTTTTACACTGAGAGCTCTTCTTTGCCTATCGATGTCGTCATCGTCCATCAGATTACTGGTGATTATGTGTCCAAGGTATTTAGTTCCTTCAGTCACCTGCAGGTTCACACCATTCAGGGTAGCTGGAGGAATATTTTTTGGTCCTTGTCCATATCTTACGACCAGTAGAGCCGTTTTAGTGGGGTTAGTTAATGATGTCTCTTTTTATAATATGTCTCTCTCGACTTTCCACTTTGCACCGATTGTAATTTTCATCACCAGTTGTAATTTTAAAGGTTTTCACGAAACTCGTAATTTATCAAGAACTCAAGATACTGAGCGTAGAACACTGCCGTCACTTTGAAGATTGTCAATGCACTGACCTTAACTAACTAACTAACCATCACGCCGTTTCCCGCAGGGGTATGCAGAGAGGACGTACCGACAACCAACTCGGTCTTTGCACACACTCTTCGCCTCACTAACATTCATACATCGTCTCATACATACTATTCTATTATTCTGACTTTTGACATGACCGTCCATGTCTTCCTCGGGCGTCCCCGACTTCTTCTACCATTCACATTTGCGTCATATATTATTCATTTTACGCTACATTATTCGTTCATTCGCTCTACATGCCCAAACCATCTGTGGGTCCCTTTCTTAATCTTACTATTTCCTATACTTAATTTAGAAGCACTAGAAATCAGAAAATCCCTAAGTAATAATGCTAGTATTTTGAATAACCAAATTAATTTATCTTTCAGTCCCATTCTAAATATTCTTCCAATTAACCGCTCTGTTCTTTCCGGAAATCCCGCAATTAACCCCACCCCTTTGCTTACCTCCCACTCAAAAACCAAAAATTTGTATATCTGTCTACGTTCTGTATCATAGTTTAGTTATAATATTCTCCTGACGAAGGAAGGGTGCTTCTGAAACCTTCTGTTCATAAAATAAAAGTGGTCTACAACAAATTTATATGTTTTTTTGTTGTTTGTTTTTGGTGTGTTATGCCGTGTTATGTTACCTCCTCCTTTAGCCAACGTTTTGGACAGCGTTACAGTGTCCATCATCAGGGCAGATGTGTAAATGTTAGTGGTAAAATGTGTGCTTAAGTACTTCGAAGCAATACCGTGTTGCCAGCTCCACTCCACTGCGAGTATACTTGAAGATGGTTTTCTGCATTTAGCTTTGGTGTAGCCGTCAATTTTATTAATGTTAATATGATGTTTATGAATTTCAATTGCCTCTGTAACTAGGCGTGCTCTATAAGTTTTGGGTCTTCCCAGGACTTCAGGAACAAATCCAAAGTAATGGCCGGTTTCAATTAAATGCTCGGCGATTGCCGATTTGTCAGGATGGCCAAGTTTACACGCTCGAAAGTGCTCCGATATCCTTTTGGAGATCGTCCGCTCTGTCTGGTCCACATAGACCTTATCACATCCGGAACAGCTGAGTTAATATACTCCATCTGTTTCCCGAGGAAACTTGGTCTTTGCAGACCTCAGTAGGTCGTATATTTTGGTCGTGGATCCCAAGACAGTCTTGATGCTTTCTTTCCTCAACAGTCTGGCAATTCTGTCTGTCACATTGTGAACATAGGGTAGGAAAGCACAGCTTTTAGACTCTTGTTCAATTCTGTCTTCGTTTGGTGTAGATTTGGCTCTTATTATTTGCCTTGTCTGCCTTGCCGGATAACCGTTACGCTCCAGTGCATCGGTGAGCTTTGTAAGTTCCGCTCCGATTTTTGTTTCTTCACACATTCTGGTTGCTCGGGTTACCGACGTATGGATAAGTCCTCTGTTCTGCGCTGGGTGGTGATGCGAATCGGCATGTCGATACCGATTTGTATGAGTTGGTTTCCTATACACTGTGTGTCCTAGACTACCATCTTCTTTTCGCATCACCTCCACATCTAGAAAAGGCAGGATTTTGTGGTTATTTTCCAGCTCCATTGTGAACTTAATTTTACTGTGAAGTGAATTAAGATGGTCTAGGAATTCGTTCAGTTTCTCTGTTCCATGAGGCCAAATGGTTAAGACATCATCGACATAACGCCACCATACCTTTGGAACAGCCGAAGCTGTATCGAGTGCCACTTCTTCAAACTTCTCCATAAAGAAGTTAGCTAGAACTGGCGACAACGTACTGCCCATCGCAACTCCTTCCACTTGCTCAAAAAGTTCACCCTGAAATGCAAAATATCCTGTTTTGAGACAGTGTTCAAAAAGTTTGCAAATGTCTTCATCATATATCTCCCTGAGCATTGTCATGGGAGTCTTCTAGAGGCATATTCTTAAAAAGAGAAACTATGTCAAAACTGACAAGAATATCCCTTTCATCAGTCTTAAAAAAAAAAAAAAAAAAATCATACCAAATTTATATGTGTTTTTATTGTAAATTATGGCGAGCCACAAAGTTAATGCTTTTTACCCGATAAGAGACAACCACTCAGAATCGAGAAGTTGCTCGAAATGACTTTAGCCATTTCTGGTGATAAGATCTGAATGTCTAAGTTTCCAAGTACTTTCAAACCTTTATTTTCCCCTTCCCCTTTCCTTCTCTCACTTTCTTCAGCCTTAAAATAACCCCCAATTTGGAACTCCATTGTCCATTTGGTTTTGGCAGCAGTTGGGGCTCTCATCTCCTATTTAATTGTTGTGACCGTGTGAGGTTTTTGTATTTGTTTCTTAATAATCAATCATATTAATAAATGAAAAATTGAATAAAACGTCAGAAGTTAATTTTTTTTTTACATTAGCTCCACACAGGAGAACCTGAGGAAAATAATTCCCCTCAGGGCCTATGTTATCTTTGGGCATGCTGTGTGGAGGGTCAAAAAAATGTCATAACTAACATTAAATAATTATTTGACCTTGTTACAAGTTATTATGTTATTACTGTGAATCCTTTCCATTTACATGCTTGTCATTTGACTTACTATTATGTTCACTCTGAGTTATAGATATGTACATATTATTATTATTGCCGTTGTGGAGTGAGAATAGATTTCTGACTCTGGCTAGGTACTTTATGTTTTGAAATTTAGTAAGCAGATTATTAGTTTATATTATAATTTATATTGTGTTTTTATTTCTTTTTTTTACAATTTTCGAGGATATATTTTTGTTGACTTTTTACGGGTACAGGACCCTTACTTTTTAAAACTTTTTAATTATAATTTTATTTATGTGAAAAACTGTTATCGGATATTATATGTATTATTAATGTTTTTATTATAAGTGTTGATTTTTGACCAATAAATAAAATAAAAAATAAACATAAGAAGTCATTAAACTTCAGATATTGATACAGTTTTTGCATGAAGTTCTGATGACCAATTGTTGTCCATGGCGATAACAGACCAAATAACAGAATAAAGAATTCAGCAAATTCTTTATTACTTTTCCCACGGCTAGTGTTAGGTAGGGTCCGGCACGTGCTAAAAAATAATGACCTAATGACGTATTTATCGTGACTCAGATGCATCGGAACACTTCGACGGAAGTGGTAATTATCCTAGAATGTAAAAATAGAAAATGAAATGGTAAATATCGGTTCGGACTGGCCACGCTTATTACGAATAATTTTTAGAAAAAAACTTTAGATTCGCCTTAATTACAATTAATGGAAACTTTTTGGCTTTGGGGCGGCGGAAAATAATGCATTTTAAGTTTCAATTGTATAAAACCAAAATTCACTACGCGAGCCGACCCAGCGAAATTCCGCGGCCGTAAATGTCACTGTTATGTTGGTATCCTTGATAAATTAGCAAGAGCTCATACGATTGTAGCCGACTTCGTGGGATAAGGCGCGTAATTATGAAATTTGTCTAGCGGGCTTGTTTGTGTAACATGGTTTGTGATACAAAAGAATGTGCCCCTTTATAACGCCTACTCGCGTCCAGGCAAGAAAAACATCCCAGTTTTCAATTAGTTCAGCGGCTACGCTAGGTTTGTGTAACATGGTTTGTGATTCGCGGTATTTCATGTAGGTATCCCATGAAGTCGGCTACAGTCCATAACAGTGACAGCAAGTGACAGCTACGGCCGCGGATTTTCGCTGCGTCGGTTCGCGAAGTGAATTTTGGTTTTATGCAATTGAAAATTAAAATGCATTATTTTCCGCCGCCCCAAAGTCAAAAAGTTTCCTTTTATAGTAATTAAAGCGAGTCTAAAGTTTTTTTCTAAAAATTATTCGTAATAAGCGTGGCCAGTCCGAACCGATAATTACCAATGAAATAATGCAATTGTTATTTTACTCGATTCACCGACAGATACAAATAATGACAACGCTGAATAACATTAATATTAATAACTAGTGACCGACCGAAGGTTCGGTTTCGGTTTCGTTTTCGGCAAGTTTTGACAAAAAAATCTAGTTTTGGCATCAATTTCGGTTTCGGCAGATTTTCTGCCGAACCTTCGGCCGCACCGAAACTCTGCAAAAATCTCAACAAAAGGCAAATTTAGTCTTAAGAATGTTGTGATTGTAAACGAAATTTAAATTAAAATACTCAATTAATGAGGTCCTTCTTTTATAAGGTACATAAGTGTTGATTTTTGACAATTTTTTCTTCCAAGACGTAGTTAAAACCCGTCTGCTTGTTTAGGAATAAATACATCCTAAAACACGTAATCGCGTTATACTTTCATAAGACCAAAAACGTCCTGAGCGACCTTACATTTTATAAGCTATATATCTCTCTTCCTCCCAAGCAAACATACGTATTTTTCTTTTAACCAGAAAGGGAACGAAATAATGTTTTTTTTTACATGAGCTCCACACAGGATTTGAAATATGAAAGCTATCTTGCATAGATATTTTACAATCTCTATCCAAAGTGACGGTTTCAGAATTTACGCTAGAAACCGAGGCTTCAGGATTGTGATGTGCGAATATAATGAACCAAGCAGACGGGTTAACATGTTTGTTAATTTTTAGTAATACCAAAAAAATAAATTATTTTCACATATTTCAATTATTGTTTTTTATTTTATTTCATTTAACACAAGTTAACTGTTTGTATAAATGTAAAAAATAAGTCATATTTCAGTAAACAATAGATTTTTAACATGTCTGTTTCGGTTTCGGTTTCGATTTCGGCCGAAAGTAAGACAGCTACCGAAGATTCGGTTGCGGTAGAAAGTTCTGTTTCGGTCGGACACTATTAATAACTAGCTGTTAAAAACCCGCTCCGCAGGTTTTTGCTGCTAGGCCCTGCAGGCGGCTTTTAGTTCCCCTCCCCACTTCCGAGTTCTCCTCCTCCTCCTCCCCCTTCCCTCCGCACCCTTCCGAGTTCCCATTTCCCCCTCCCCTCCCCATCCTTCCAAGTTCACCCTTTCCCTTCCCCCTCCCCACTCACCCTCCCCCAACCCCCTTTACCCTCCTCCGCCCCCTCCACCCTCTCCTCCTACTCCCTCCTCCGCCCCTTCTCCACTCTCCTCCCCACCCACCCCTCCCCCCTCCACCCTCCCGCTCCCCCTCCCCACTCCACCCTACAAATCCCCAAATTTTAATTGCAATCGCATGAACGGTTTAGCAATGCATAATTTCATGATGCCAGAGCTCGCTATTAGCACCGCGGGTATGCGCACATCAAATCCCTAAAGTTTCAACGCAATCGGATGAATGGTTTAGCAATGCATAGCGGACATGCATACATATATGCACAAATACATACAAACCCAGAAACAAACATATTTTGATTTTTAAATAAATAGATAGAACTGATGGGGATAAGCTTAAAAATCATTTGTATCCAGTATCTGACGGCTGCACCAAAACGAAATGCAGAAAACCGCATTCATTTGGCTATTATTGTAATTAAATACCGGCTCTGAAAGGATTAACGCGCGCAACAAGGTATCATCACTCGCTATTACACACACTTTTCACCAGGATCTTCTGCTCTGATGATGGACACTGTGGTGCTTTCCGAAACGTTGGACAAATAATGAGGACGCGCAACACGGCATAATAATCCTAAAATTAATCACAATGAAAACTACTGATGTTTCTCCTTCCATAAAAAAGCCTAACAGAAGATTTTTACCTGTCGATATTTCTTCCCAGAATTTCACGCAAATTTGTAAAAAATGTGTTTTGGTAACCAGGACATTTAATTCAAAAACTACAACAAAAAAGGGTATGTTGAATTTCATAAGTTTATTTATAGTTTTATTGTTTGCGAGAATTTAATATGTTTTAACCTTCGATCGACCTTGTTCGAAGGTTTCAACAAATAAATTTACCGCGGAATCTTTTCTCATGTCAGAATATCTGGTCTTTTCGTTTCGCATAATGTGTGATTTTATTCCTCTATAACTATAATATTAATATACATTGTTGCATCTGAAACTGTGTTCGATTACTGCCTCAAATGCAACTGGCAAAATGGACTGTAATATGTAACGAAATTAGTTTGTTTGAAGTTGGAGGATTATACATGTATGGCAAAGACTATGGACTACAAGGAAGCAAGGAAAATCAAGCACTTACCAAATTAGAAGCCGAAACAAAAAACATAACAACTCAATCAGTTGTTACAAATGTCACAAGTCATCTCACACAAGTTGTTATTGTTCCCTGCTTTCTTCAGCAAGGTGACATGGTTGGGAGGGAAGAATGGAAAAGTGACATTCCGGTAGGAACTATGCATATTATATCATTTCAAAGCCAAACATACATATATATATATATGTATTGGAAAAATTAATCCTGTTTCAATAAAATATAAAGAAGGAAGTAAATGTGTAAACTGTCGTTATGACAAATCGAACTTAATTTTACACGGATGAAATAGCTCCCTCTTTCAATAAAACAGAGCAAAAATCAGTTCAAGGAAGTAAATAAAACCTTTTGGGTGAAACGTTTCATGCTGGCTCTACCGGTGAAATATTAACCTCTCGATGTTATATATGTATACGTACATATATGTAGTAGTACTGACGCTACCAGTCTAGGGGTCGTTAAGTTCACTGAATGTCATACGGAATATTGAGAAACAAATCAATTTCCATGAAAATATTATAAATTTTCATCATTCGCGGTCGTTAAAATACAAAAATGTAAAACGACAAAAGTCGTTGTTAAGTAGTAAGCCTGGCGTTTTAATAATATAATGATTACAAAATTCTCTCAATTCTAGTCAGTGATGCCATGTCCTCAAATAAAATAAAAAAAACACGTTTAACAGGTAAAAAAAAACCGCGATTTATCATGTTTTGAAGGATTAAAAAACCAAGTGAAAGAACATTTTTCGTAGGCATTTTATTGAGAAACTAAACAAGAAACCAACGGTACTATCGATAATAATATAAATTATCGATCATGCTTTACAAAAAAACGATAATTTTGAATAATAGAAAAAATAACGTTTTTGAACAAAAAAGCACCACGCAAATAAAAACAAAAAAGTTTTTATTTAATTCGTGTTTTTACTTTAACCAAGTTTAATCTGTAGAACTCCATTAAAAATTGAATGATAATATTAAAATACAAATAAATATTTTATGAAATCTTTGAGGAGAAGATAATTTATTTTTTTCCACATTTTGCAGTAGCAATTAAAGTTATACGAAATATTCAAATCATTTTATTTTAATTTTTTCATATTATTCATTGACAAAGATAATAATTAGTTAAAGAGACACTGCGAACCAGCACTGAAGTTCAAAAACTATTCCTTCCTCCACATGTTTTTGTAACCGGTAATAAAACCATGTTTGACATGGTTTTTTCAAAAAACCATGTCAAACATGCAAAACTATAAATGACCCCAAAAACACGCAAACATGGTAAAAATTGCATCTTCCTCCAGTATTTAGAATTCTAACATAATATTTTCGTTATTTGTTTTTGGGGTGTTATGCCGTGTTGCGCTACCTCCTTCTTTAGCCAACGTTTCGGACATCGTTGCAGTATCCATCATCAGGGCAGATCCGGTAGATGTGACTACTACCTACCGGATCTGCCCTGATGATGGACACTGCAACGATGTCCGAAACGTTGGCTAAAGAAGGAGGTAGCGCAACACGGCATAACACCCCAAAAACAAATAACGAAAATGCTTTTGGCCGTGAAAATCTTAAAACTTATCTGTCTAACATAATAATTTATTTCTATGTTATTACTGACATCTGTTGTGAATTTCTCAAAACAGTAATATTTCCTTGGAAACTTTTAATCTAAAAATGTATTTTATCATAAATAGGATCTATTACATGCAGTTAGTATAATTATTAATTAAGAAGAAAGAGTTTTTATATAATGCAAACATGATTTATAATTACGTTGATTTTTCTGCCTGAAGGAGAATTCTCCTCCTCCTTTGTTTTACAGCGTTGAAAATATTTATAATTTATATAAGAAGTGTTTCCCGGAAAAATTGTAAAAAATACATAGCCTATCTAAATTCATGTATGAACGTAGGGTTTGTATTTAAAATTAATAATAATGAGTGGCTAATTTATATAGCGCAATTTTCGTACAAAATCACCTCAAGGGCGCTGTACAAATAAATATATAAAAGAATTAATATTACTGGCTTACAAATAATATTTACAATTATAACTAGTGACTTATAGCTAGTGACTAATGACTAACGCGGTATTTCACCATCCTCCTGATAGCTTACCCGTAGAAACGAATATTAATAAACTAGCTTTTGCCCCATAGTATTAGGGGGTTTCCCACTCCGCCTCCTCCACCTTCCCTATCCCCATTCCCCCCCTTCCCCCGTGCCCCTCCACTCCCCGCACTCCCCCCCCTCCCCCTTACTCCCCCCCCTCCACATGAACCAGTCCCGAAGTCTTCCCAGTTTTATAAATTTTGTGACGTTTAGCTTCTTATACAGAGTGTACATATAGCTCATTGTTGTAACGTCTGCGCCAAAATCCATTTTCTAGAACCGGTCCGAAGATGCGCCTCAGAATTTTCCCTTCAAAAACGTCCAGTGCTCGTTCCTCTTAGTTAGTACCCAGTGCCGTAAATAGGGCGGTGCCACCGGTGCCCAGGCACAGGGCGTAGACTCTGGAGGGGCGCAAGAATGGCCAGACTAGGCAGGACTATTATTTTTTCGTTTTGCTCCTGATTGCTTTTGATAAGTTCCCGGCCCCGCTGCGCCCCTAGTGCTCGATTCCAACACATACGTACCAAGAAAGCGCGAAAAGTAAATCTTTAAAAAAGTTTATGGTTTGCTTTAAATCTTTACTATCTGAACTTATTCATTTGTGGTCTCATTCATTTGTGTATTGTGTGGTTATGAATAATCTTTGTAAATATTTTCGAAGAAATGTTTTTTCACCAATTCATACTTACGCAATTTATATTATGCTGTGCTACCTTACTTATTCAAAACTCTACGATACCAAGTACTTAAAATTAAATTAACTTTGCAGGGTATTTTATTATAGGAGTATGAAGACCAAAATGGCCCAAAAATTAAATCTAAAGCATCAGGGTGGGCAACGCATTTGCACTAGTGAACTTGCGTTTTAGTGAGTGAGACACATTGGGTGGTGTAATACGCGAAGGGTCCATAGGGCGCAGTTATAGAAGCTCGCACAGGGCGCAGAAAAGGCTATTTACGGCACTGTTAGTACCACGTCTCAACTGCATACGTGAGTACTGGTCTGATAAGTGATTTGTACACTAATATCTTCGTATTTCTGGACAGCAGTCTGGATTTATTTGGTTTTGTAGGCGGAAATAACAGCGATTGCGTTTACTATGCGCTTCTGGATCTCCTCTGTGGTATTATTGTCGTTTGTTATCAGGGAGCCTAGGTATGTGAATCTTGGTACCGTTTCGAAATTTTGGCTTCCACATGTGAGAGTTGGGGTTTTTTGGGTGCATCCTACGGCCATGTATTTGGTCTTCTGGGTTTACTATGAGACCCATATTTTTGGCAGAACTTTCAAGATTTATGAAGGCGTCACGTAAAGCATCTGGAGTTTTCGATGTCGATATCATCAGCGTAACCCAATAGTTGCACAGAGTTGTCAAATATCGTTGCTCTTATCTCAATGCCTGAGTCGCGAATAACTTATGAGATAATATCTATATAAAAAATATATTGAGAATGTTTTTCGTTCAAATGGTTGAAAGATATTTCAAAAAAATTAGGCAGTTTTAATAAATAATATTTTTTTCTGTTTACTAATAAAAATCAATTTCAGCTAATAGCTATTCAACAAATTCGATTGAAAAAATGAATTATTTTCCCAAAAATCAATAATCCAAATAATCGCTGTCCGCATAACGTAGTTTCTACCGTAATTTAATCAGATAACCTAAAGTGGTGTCAAGTGGCTTGTCGGCAAAAGCACGGTAACAGTAATAATTATAAAGGTTTTTATTTTATTTTTGGGGTGCTACAGGTTAATTAGTAAAACCTACGTTGTAATTTAATCAATTTTTATAAGAACAACTCTCTTTTAATAACTTTTGAAGGTTATCCCCTTCAATGTTTTATATCATTAAAGAATAAGATAACACTAATAATCTAAACGAAAATAATAAAAAAGTTGACGGTCGCAACTGGGACTCAAACCCCGAACCATTCGTCTAACCGGGATGGGCGCCTTTACCAATTCGGCCATTGCCACCTTCCATCAAACCGTCATAATTGTCAATCTCATATTTAAAAAATTATAATTAACAATATTATCTTTGACTAATTTTTCTATATTATAGGCAACTACCTTTTCCATTGGGAACAATCGTTCTAAGAACTGGTTTGTAACCTAGATAGCGTCTCGGATAAATATATCCGATTTTTTTTAATATGGAACATACCTTTTTATAAAAGTCTAAATGAATATTCAATTTTTTCATTTGGGATCGTTATTTTATTTGTTATAAAAATACATTCAGTATAAGGAATCTTTGACTGTTCAAGTAGGAAGGTCTCCCGTTCTAGTAAAATTGACATATATAGGTACATGATGATTCATATAGTATTAAGTAACGTTAAGTTTCACAAATTGCATCATTATCTTTTTCTATTTTTCTGTGTCTTGTTCTCTTTCATATTTTCGTTTAGATTATTAGTGTTATCTTCTTCTTAAATGTAATTTAATCACTGAAGACATTATTAACGACTCTCAATCGAAAGTTGTGAAACAGAAAAGACAGAAAACATTCAGTCGCAAGTACTGGGACCACTGAGCTAATTCGACCATATTAACTGACGTCATTTTTAACTGTGTCATACTTCGACTGAGAGCTACCAACATTATCTTCATTTTTTTAATGCACATTTTTTGGCTGCTATCTTTATGTGTGATTGCAAAGCTATCACTGTTCACTCAGTCGAGTAACCGCCCAGCCCACCACCTCTATCTTAACTTTCTTGTACTTTCTGATGCAGATGAGATGGGATAGATCGAATTTGGGAAGATGAACCTTCTCCTTCTTTCCATCAGTTAAAATCAGAATGGAAGGGGCATATCTTTTAATGGACCACCATATCACCCAATTGCTTTCTGGACATGGGGAGTTTAGAGGTAGACTTCACAGACTGGCTCTATCATCCCATCCCAATTGCGCTTGTGGTGATACCGACCAAACAGCCGAGCACATTTTGTGGCACTGTGAGATTTTGACGGATGCTCGAGACGAAATGATTGATGGTTTACAAGTTATTACGAGACCTGCTTGGAATACAGATCTCGTCTCGAATAAGGTGAATTTTGAGTGCCTGAGGAAATTCACGAAAGTCTGGGTTGAGAGATGGCCTGTTCTTAGAGTCGCTGAGTAGCTGTAAAATAACTTAGGTACCAGGTGTATTTTGCTTCTGAATTCACGGACACTCTTTATTATTCCTTTACATTTACTGCTTGGATTTATTTTTTATGATTTTTGTGTTTTGTGTTTCTGTAATATGTTATTTCTTTTATTTTATTATAATTTATGAGTTATATGTTATATTTTACATTTGCGTTATGTTATTTTGTTCATTATATTTTCAAAAATGTATATAATTGCTTTGCGATTTGTTTTGTTTATATTTACTATACTACCTGTTAATTTATGCTATGTTCCTTGTTTTGTTTTGTTTGTCTTTAACTATTTCAATGTTTTTTGGATGAACTGAACTCCAATATTTTTTTTTTTTTTTTCCCTATCCCAATATGGGGGTGTGCTGGACCTCATCCCTGCTTCATCTTTAGTTACATTATTGATTTTGCAGATCCTTCTCAAATCTGTCTGCGCCTCCCCCAATGACATGTGCAGGCTTGAGGTTTGATCAGACGACCTTGACTGTCCTTTGTCCTGCCTCCGACTACCCAACGTTGAATTTTCTTTTAGTCGTCGGGTATTTTACCCCAAATATTCAGTTAACATTCTTTGAGGCTTCACTGAGTGGTTGGTTAAGGGACACGGAAGCTAAGTGTAGTTTATGGTCAGACCGAAAGCCATTCACATTTTTTGTTGGCACTTGCCAATTGATTTGAGATTTATTGTATTTCTTATATTCTCTATTTTATGCAGGTGCTTGCAGGTTTTTTACAGATGCAATGCCGCGTCATGGAGTCTCATGAATGAGTTTTTCTTTTGCCCTGTTTAATTTTTCTTTGTCTAACTAACCTATTTTTTTGCATTTTGTTTTTCCTGTTAAGCACTTGCATACTGCTTACTAACAACGTATGCATGGACACTGGAGGTCTAGATTCGTTCAAAATAAATAAATGTAGCTTCGTTCAATCAACAAAAATAAAATCTTGCGAGAGCCTTGAAGGAGTAACCATCAGTTACTTATACCAGGTCGGGTAAGAGGTGGATTACCTCCACTGTACTTTCTGATGGTGGTGTATGGGGGTGTACTGGACCTCGTCCCTCCTGCATGTTTAGTTACAAATGTTTTCTTGCAGATCCATCTCAAATTTATTTGCGCCACCCCCAATAATATGTGAAGGCTTAAAGCTTGCTTAAACGGCCTTAACTTTCCTTTGTCCCGCCTCCGATCACTCAACGCTGAATTTTTCTTTAAGTCTTCAGGTATTTTACCTCTATTATTCCACTAACTTTCTTTGAGGCTTCACTGGGTGGTTGGCTAAGGGATACGGATGCTGGGTGTGGTTTATATCATGCTGAATGCAATTTGCATTTTTTATCGGTACTTGCCAAATGATTTGAGACTTAATTGTTTATCGTCTGTTCTCTATCTATTTGTACAGGTGCTTTCAGGGTTTTTCACATGATGCAATGTTGCCTCATGAGCTTCTTGAATGAGTTTTGTTTTGCTTTAAATATTATTATGCTTGTATTACTAACCTGATTTGTTGTATTATGTTTTATTTTCCTGTTAAGCACTTGCATACTGATTTCTAACAACGTATGCAGGGACACTGAAGGTCTAGATTAGTTCAAAATAAATAAATGTAGCTTCGTTTACCAAAAAAAAATAGAATCTTGCGAGAGCCTTGAAGGAGTAACCATCTGTTACTTATACCAGGGCGGGTAAGTGGTGGATAACCTCCACTGCACTTTCTGATTTATGAAAATGTTTTTAGATAAATAAAAAGTCGTAAATAAAAGTCAAGTTACTTAAATTATAAACTAAACTTATCAACACTTCTCAAATTATACAAAATTTATTAAATTTCACAATTTCAACTGTCTCCAAACACGACGTCTAATTTTTTTATCAAATTCTATTGTCTAAAATTCTAAATAATGACCTGGACTCCTGCTTATCAACTTAATAAATTTTCATATTCCGCAAAGATCAACCCGACAATCCGATTTATTTTATTTGCCCTCACGTGGAACAAATATTAGAAAAATTCCCCAATTCCTCGTGTATGTGCACAATATAATTCAAAATTTTACAGCATTGACATTTTTAGTAACAACCTAAAGAAATATCGATATGAAGTAACGCGTACTATCTATGAGAGTATGGAATGTACTGGAAGCATCTCCTATCCTTTTCCCATTCCTCTTCCTCGCCCCTTCCCATAACCCAAAATTAATTTTAAGATATTAAAACTTAATTTCCAATGAACTTTAGCATAAGAAACTTCTGTGGCTTGACTTGAGTTCACTTGTATATTTATCACTGTATATTATATAAAGGGGCCATTCATTTATTACGTAAGACGAATTTTGCTAGTTTTCGACCCCCTCCCCCCCTATTATAAGAAAAAAATAAGAACAGGCCGACCCCCTCCCCCCCTGTTTAATATTTATTATTTATTACGTAAGAATCTAAAGGAAAAAATGAATACACGTTTGCATTTTGTTGTTGTTTGTTTTCTGCATTTAACCATCTTCAAGTATTCTGTAATTCCAGCTCGCAGTGGAGTGGAGCTGGCAACACGGTATTGCTTCGAAGTACTTAAGCACACATTTTACCACTAACATTTACACATCTGCCTTGATGATGGACACTGTAACGCTGTCCGAAACGTTGGCTAAAGGAGGAGGTAGCGTAGCACGGCATAACACCCTAAAAACAAACAACAAAAATACTTTTGGCCGTGAAAATCTAAAATCATATCTCACGTTTGGTTTGTTTTAATGTTTATTTTTCAATGTAACAATTTTTAGAAATGTTGATTTGTACTTACAAAGTTATTAATAATTTTAACTTTGCGCATTTTTGTGATCTTACGTAAGAACTATCGAGCCTCCATCCTACCCCTTGTAAAAAAAATAAGACATGGTTGACCCCCCTCCCCCCTAAATCGTCTTACTTAATAAATGAATGGCCCCAAAGCTGTTTGTTTCTTACAAATAAATAAATAATGTTTTCTACATTTTTACTCCAAATAAGTTTAGCAATCGACGGTTAAAGTAAGACAAGTATGCCCCTAAATACCCTGTGTAAGAAGAATTTTTTTAATGTTTTTAATTAATTTCTATATTTATTTATAAATTATACGCCCATATGGGCTTTTACAAATTTGTGAAACAGTAATCCTACTAATCATGAATTAAAATATGCTATTTAAAACACATATAAAATCCACGAAGGAGAATAGTATTATGTTAATATTGATTTATTATTATGGAAGTATGTTATCACAACCTTCTTGTTACGAAATACTATTTATTTAGGAAATACTATTATATATTATTTATTTATTAAAGTTTTGAGGAAGCGCTGCACGTCACTGACTCTTGATTAATGTTAACAATAAACTTTTTTTCTCAAGTATTTCCCTTATCATAAAACTTTCCACATACTGTGCGGTTATAAACGATTATTCACTTTTATCAATACGATTTTTAATACTTAAAATAATGATTTACTTAAATTAAGGACATATCTACGAATACCGTATACTAAAGTACAAGATAGATATATGTATAATTGTACATATAATTGTACATAATGTATAAAAGTACATATCTACGTATACTATTTTGCCAAGATGTCACCTTAATATGAAATTAATAACAAACACAGGTTGTTATTTATTTACTAGAGAGTTCCCGGCATGCGTCACTATGCCATTTAATAAAGATTTTTCTCCTTGCTTATCCTTTCCCATTCGTCCCGTTCCCATTCTGCCTCCCACTCCGCCTTCCCTCTCCCCAATCCCCTCTACCACTTTCTCCGTCCCGCGAACCCACCACCCGAGTTTCCCAACCCCCTCCCGCATTCCATACATTCAGTCCCGGTGCATTTAGTTTTTAAAATGGACCGAGTTAAGAAGGTGTTGAGTTGAGGTGACTCTGAGTTTATCATTATAAACATGTTTTTTTATTTTAATGAATGTTTATGATAACGTTAAAGTCCAACTTAAATTAGCGCTTTTAGCAGTTTTTTTAGCAGTACACTTCTATCACTTATACATGCATAAACACATACCTCACCACAGTTTCCATAACTGCCCGGATTATGGACGGTGACCGGACAACTCAGAAAGAACTCAACTCAACAACTCTTTTGAAAAGTCATTAAGAGGAATATAAACGCTAGAAATATTTCGAAGCCTGCAAAATTTAAAAATCGAGCGTCTTTTTGCACGAGACAAGTAAGCGAAAAAGTGGTTTTTATTTTATAAGAACGAAAAAAAGTTAGAACATGGAAAACCTCAAAAATAGTCTTAGCCATAAAGGGGTATTTTTTAAAAATTGTTTCTTGTATTACTTCATAGTTAAGTCACGAAAAAACATTTTTTTTGGTGGTTTACGCTTATATTTTTTGTTACGTAAATAATAATTTCATTGTAATTCCAATACATAGAAAAGCTAGTAAAAGCTTCGATTTATCCGTAGGATATTTTTTGATATTCGTACTGTAAGCCGATTCGTCGTAAAGATTAAAAAAATAGTATCTAAATAGGATTTCACGTATATATTCATCTTAAAATGATGAATAAAATATATAAAAAAAAACTTGGTTAAATAGGTTACGTTAGGTTAGGTTATGGGGTATTTTTATTTTTTTTCATGGCCTTTAATCATTTTACAAAGAGGTTTTGAGTCGAGTTGATTATGAGTTGGCATGGAACCATTTTAGACACTGTAACGCTGGCTGAAACGTTGGCTAAAGAAGGAGGAGTGCAGCACGGTATATTAACCCAAAAATTTATCATGAATAAACATGTTAAATGTTCGTCTTCTGAATTGTTCGACGAAATATAGCTGGATTTGAACACGATTAAATCGAAAGACTGCGATTGTTCAATTTCTAACCGTATTGAATGGGAATTTTGTAAATATGAATGAATGATTATTTCACGCTGAATATTCATTGGGGGAACGGTGGGTAGAGTAAGGAGTAAGGAGTAGAGAGTAGGGACACCCGCCGAGAAATAATGTATTAAGTGATTGTTCTTGGAGACGGTTTGCCTATTGTTTGCCTAATATCTTAATGACGTCGCATTGTCTGAAAAACAAAAGATCACCAAGCACTGAACAGATATACCCGATAGTAGTGTGTTGTGGGCGAATCTGGGTGCCGTTAAATAAGGTCAATTTTATCTCATTTTAGATGAAATTGGACAATTTTTCTATTGTGCAAAATTCCTTCTTAAACAGATAATCAATTTTAGTCACAAACGAGTTAATCGATGGCCCAAATCCGAGGAGTTGTATAGGTAAATAAGATATAAAATAAGTTATGAACGAGTCTATTACACGTAATTCCTCTCTAAATCACACCACTCCAAAGATAATTACACATTTCAACACGTTAAAATAAAATAAAAATCACCATGTTAATGTTATGTTTATACTTTTTTATATTAATTCTATACTGGAGGCCCTGTGGAAAATAATTTCCCTCCGGACCTATGTCATCTTTGGGGAAACTGTGCGGAGGATCTTTTTAAGGAAAGGAAGGAGAAGAAGTTCTGGAAAGGATAAAAATTACGAAGGGTGGGTAGCCATCTGGGGGTCAGCGTATTCATCTTTCTAGCCGCGGTGCAAGGCGATTGGTTGAGAGCAAAGATATTGAAATATAAGTAGATGTGCTATCTGCTGTTTTTACTATGTGGGTCTGCGCTTCCGGGTGTCGCCGATATTGTTTACCAATTAACAAATAAACTAAAAGAACAAATAATTAACGAATAAACCAAACGAACGTTAAACTAAATGAACGAATTCTTTCCTTATTGAAAATATATTGTTAACCAATATTAATGCACATTTTCAAAAAATCAACGAAATGAACAAATTCTTTTTGTATGAAAACTACGCTAATTAGCGCGTAGTCCGGCGACAGTTGCGCGGACACTATAGCATATCTCTTCTGTATTTGAATATCTTTGGTTGAGAGAGTACGGCGGGAGAGGTCTCTCACCATGAACCCGGGCACCCCTGCTTAGCCGAATTAGCAACGAATTTGGGGTGACCTATGGTGGAGGTGATCGTCATTCAATGACTAGTTTATGGGGTGGTGGTCTCACTCGCCCCCCAAATTGAAATTTAATTTCGCTTATCACGACAAAATGTTTTATGGAGACTCAGTATCTTCGTTTAAGCTTTGTTTTTTCATATTTATAGGTATTTAGTGTTCAGTGGCAACAAGCATGTCCCAGTGTCCCTGTTCTTAAGTGTTTCTCCTTTTGTTGCAGAGTCCGGAGATAGCGCGCCGAGTGGGGCGATAAGGGAGTCCGGCGCTATCAGCACGCGCCACGTGACCCCAGTGATAAGCAACAAGCAGTCAGTATCGGCAGCGTGCTGAAGACGATGGTGTTGCTGGTGTAGAGTGAAGTGCAGCGCTCGGTGAGGGGAGCTGGATACGACTCAGACCGCCCTGCAATGTGTTGCGAGCCCCTGCAGCCGAGCAGTGTCCGACTCCGTGTACACCCCGCCGGCCGCCGCCAGCCGAGCCTCGCTCCGGAGCCCCCCGACGGGCGCGCGCCCCGCGGCCCCGCAGGCCCCGCAGGCCCCGAAGCCTGGGCCTGACGCCGACGCCCAGCGCCGCTTGAAGACCAAGTGTTCACCGCCGCCGGACGACCGCGATCGAGCCGTCGATAACGGCGTTGCGAGCAACTGCTTTAATGTAAGACAGATCAGTCGCAGATCGATACGTGTGCCGGTGAGTTGTAACCCGCGGCGCGCCATGAAGCTGAAGGAGCGAATCATCCTCGGCCTGTCCGTGTCCATGGTGCTGTTCACCCTGCTGCTGGTCATCGACCTGCAGATGGACTACGGCTTCAGCGGACATCGCCTGGTGCCCAGTCACGGCAAGGTGCGCTACAAGGACGAGAATAAGGAGGCGAAGGGATCTGCCTATATGGGATTCAGGAAGATGTTCCTGCAACGATCGCAAAGGTAACCCCACTCTTCACTCTCTAAATGTAACCTAACCTCAAACAATATTACTTAGTTATTCTGAAATATTCAAAACTAATACCATTTTCTTACACTGGTAACAGCAATTCACACAAATATAAAAATATATTTTATTTTTAAATGTCATAATATCATCTACTTTCTTTCTAGTTTCTTTTTAAACGCATCCATACCCAAAACAATGTTATTATTTCATGTTAATTTTTTTAATGCAAAATAACTTTAAAATACATTTTTATTAAATTTCTCTCAATTCATGACATATCTATAATAATTATTTAATTACTTATTTTGTTTATTTACGTATTTTATCCGCAAATTATTCAAAAATACATAAAATTAATATGTCATTCGTTTATCGAAGTCACTAGTTTGACACTTCGCTTATCTTGTTATTCTGATAACAACTGTCTTATTAACGCGGTCATAAATGTATTAAAATTTTAGATCATCTACCGTCGGTTAATAACGTAAGATTTATTAGATCATTTGACAGCAAGATAAAAAATGACACACTGTAAAACACGATAAAAATTAAATTTAATTAAAAAAAAGTATTAACTGATACCATATTTATTTATATTTATTGATTATTATCTGATATTTTTCAAAATTTCAAAATTAATTATGAAAATATTTTGTGTATGGCAGCTCCCAGCGTTATCATGCACTAAACATTGAAGATAAACTATTGTTTATCTTACTTATCTATCACAGGCAAAGGTACATTAACTTCCATATCACCTAGTAAACATCGTAACATTAATTCATATATTAATAATACCTGTTACTTTGCATCAAACTTTATTGAACGATCATTTTGTAGAACCCGCCAAATTAGTTAAATATTTTTCTTCTTACACAATTTCACTTGGACCTAATTTTTTTACAAACTAACAACTTACTGTTCAATTCTTCATATCGTCAAACTGCAAAGTAATTGTTCGTTTTTATATTTTTTTTAAAGTCGAAGAATATTTATTAATTCTGGACATACCCTTGCTAATAAACGTGTTTTGAATTGTACACAACTGAGAAATGACAATTTATGTATGATAAAACGGTTGTTTGTCAGTTGGGTAAAATTTTAATCTCATTTAATTAGTAAGACCTTACTTGGGTAAATCAGTTTGAATACATCTTTTGGACAGAGAAACATTGAATTATATGCTAAGAAACCATGTAATGTTTTACCAAATAAAACAAAATAATAACTATAATAAAAATGTCTATAAGACTGAGAGAACATAGTGATAATCATTTTCGTTATTTGTTTTTGGGGTGCTATGCCGTGTTGCGCAACCTCCTTCTTTAGCCAATGTTTCGGACAGCGTTGCAGTGTCCATCATCAGGGCAGATCCGGTAGATGTGTGGCCTTTTGGCCGTGAAAATCTAAGAACGTATCAGAGTGATAATCAACTTGCAAATATTATAAAGTCAATACAAAAATATAAGGCATAAGTCAAAACGGATAATTTACCCTGGATACCGCCTTAGTTTGCGATTTGGTACGGATCGATTGATTAAAACGGCAGTTTCGAAAGGGGATCGGTAGCACAAAGGGTAGTGCGTCCACGTGCTATGCAAAAGATTAAAATGATTTTCCTTTTATGTATACTTTTCGAACTCATATTGTTTGAATATTATTAATATTGTTTAAAAAATTAATGTTAATGCTATTAATTATTATGATATCTGTGAAATGACAAAGTTTTCACGAACCGTTTAGAAACATGGCAAGTCAGATATTGTTCCACGAAACAAAGTCCTCTAAGAGGCTAATTGTCTGGGTCCGGAGATAAAAAGCTTTGAATGGTGGAAAGATAAAAAAAGATTTTATCAGCGAGGAATCTTTTGAATACAATATTTCAAACAGCAAACATTGTTTGACAATGAAAATATCTTAAGCAGAATAATTGTTATTTAAAGATAAAGGAGTATTTAAAAAAAATAATATTTTGGGGTCATTGCGAGATTCCACTGGTTTTAATTGTTCTAAGTGACAGTTAGAAGTTGAAAATTCTTTTCTTTGCAATGTGAATATCACCATTATCGTGTATTTTTAACATCCTTGCGGCAGAGTTATTATGCACTTTTCAACTTCATTTTAGTTCAATTTAATGCGTTTAAGTCTGACTTTCAAGGTATTTAGGTGCATATAACAATACACAGGGTGCAGTAGGACGTTCCAACAACCTTTAACCAGCGTTAACTCAGCTTATTCAGAATAAAAAACTTGTAGATACGTCATTTTGGTCTCCGGTAACATTTGTATAAATTAAAAAATGGTCAGACCACTTATACCACATGATAGTGCGGATACAAGCAAGGCATAAGAGCGGAAAAAAGCGTTTAGTAGGCTTGCCTTAAGTTCTATCCATTGGAAATGAATATGAAATTCACTTTCACTCTATCGTAATATTTTTCCATACGCCTTGAAAAAGTTTGAAACGTGACACGTAGAATTAAATTGCACTACACGTGGGTTAATTATCAGTGATGTTGTGTAAAGTGACACGTGTAACAAACGTCATTGATAAGACTTAAATTGAAAACTGTCATGTGGGCATATTGTTATCATCCCATATTGATTATGCAGTATAAGATTCATCACAACAGAGTGTTTGAGTTCTTCTTACATTGCCAACATAAATGTTGATCGAAGTATTATTAACACATTACCCTTATCAATCTTACATTATAAACAACAAGCCATATTACGTATCACTAGATCAATTAAATAATAGACATTACATTTATAAACAATGTCTATATGAAGTCTAGTTCAAAGAGTTTGTTAACTTTTTGGTTTGAAATAACTTGCATCACAATTGTAGATTGAAAATTGTTACCCATAGCCAGAAATATATGACCGTTAAATATTTCATATCAAAGTGAAGAATATTGTGAATCAAACCAAACATTGATAAGAAATATGTTTTTCACTTCTGGAAGGTTATTAAAATACACAAACGTATGTACAAGACTGTTCTCTGTAGTGATGCTGTGCCTATAGATTGTTCTAGTCTTCAGCTTGACACAGATAACTTTACAGTAGATTTTGTACAACAAATCATTGGATTTAAAAAATATTTCGTTCGTACGTTAGTTCATAATTTGGCAGTCTGCAAAGTTTTTGGTGACAAACTGCACGGAAATTTTACCAAATTATTTTAATTTCTAAAAAGGTAGGCGATCTATTACGTTGAAATCATGAGATAAAAGGCATCATATTTTCTAAAAGCAATTTAAAATACATAATTTTTAATTTCACTTCGAGCAGTTACTCCCCGCTCCCCGCTTTCATCAGAGTTTCAGTACTCTTTTCTGAACAACTCAAAAAAATGGGAGGCAGAATATAACTTTAAAATTTAGGACAGAAGCGAATTTAATGGAATAAAATAAGTATTTTGATGATATCTGGTGTTTCAGAATTTTTTTTTAGTGAAATAAAACAGATGAGGTAGAAACAGTTTTTCCAATGTTAATAATAAATGAGATATTATTGAGTGGTAGATATCTTGAAATAATACTTGCCATCCTTCCTCTTTCCCACCTCTTTTCCTTCCCGACTACCCTCAGCCTTGCAACAAAGACCAATCAGGAATCAGCAAAAATGGGACTCTTGTGCAGCATTCACATAAAAAATATAACATTTTTTAATAAATTCATTTTCATGAAAAATTAAAGATTTTTGATAAAACATGTAACATTTTTCTTTTACACATAATATCGTTTTGTAATAATGTATTTGAATTGAAAAAAAATGTATACTTGATTCCAAATGTTTTAATTCCAACGTGCTATATGGCTGCGATCTTGGCACAGGTGTATTTTATTTTTAATCCATGAATTTCGAGAAAGAAACACCTGTTTCTAAAGCAAATAATTTGTTTATTTTAGCTCATACAAGTTACCTTGTTTGCTCTGCGCAGTACATTTATAAAACAAACTGAACGTTTTCTTGTAAAATACGATAAAGAGCTGATTTTGCATTGTTGAAACTTTTTAGTGATTAAATGATTTTGAGTCAACGTATTTATACATTTTGAAAATGTCGATACGAAATCATAAAAAACTTGTTTTCACATAATCATTTTGTTTGTTTCTAATATTTGCCTAGTAAAATATATCGTTTGTACTTACCTACCTTATTGATTTTTATATGTTCTTAACACATAAGTTCCTACCTACATTCGTTCCAATTTTGAAATTTTCACACTAGCGTGCACGACGTAAAATGTATTACGAGTATTAAGGCCCGATTGCGTATTTCCAAAACCTATACCGGTACAGTCGCGGCCGCAACTGAAATGGGTTAGGTTTTGTGCAGTGATTTTGCACAACAAACCCTATACCGATTCAGTCGCCAACGCGCTTCGTTGCTCTATCTGTTTCAGTGAGGATCGCGACCGTAATTATATAAGGGTAAGCGGAGAGGTAGGAGGAGAGAGTAAATTTACATTGAAAATTTATTTCGTACCGAATTAAATTTTCAATGTAATTTTTTTTTAAGTTAAAAAAAACGCTGTCCATCCTCTCTACTTACCCGCCTGTCGTCACCCTCACTGAAAGAGATAGAGTAACGAAGTGCGTTGGCGACTGATTCGGTGTAGGGTTTTGTAATGTGATTTATGCACAGCAAACCCTACAAGTCGCTACCCTGACTGAACCGGTATAGGTTTTGGAAATATGCGGCCCGGTTGTTTCGTAGAAATTCACATATGACAAAGTCATCAAATGGCCATTCAACACCTCTTTGTTTTTTGACATTTGGAACGTCCCCGTTAAACGGTGATTCCCAACTGTCCCAACTCACGCCTAGGTAGGCTGTTGGGGTCGGCTTTTCTCGTTTTCAGGTTGTAATTTCTTCTGTTCTGAGTATCGCCTTCATCCAGGCCGTTTCTATGAAGTATTTTGTAGCATTTAGTCATCCAGGAGTTCTTCGGTCTTCCTCTGGATGACTGTCGATGAAGCGCCATAGACATTGCCTGCTTCACTGTGTGGTCTGATGGTCTCCGTCTTATGTACCCATACCATCTCAACTGTCGTTCCTTCAGCTTACTGTTTATGTCTGTGTCACCCAGGCTACCACGAATGCGTGAACTTTTAATCTTATCTTTTAGTGATACTCCTGCCGACCATCTAAGCATTCGCATTTCTGCTGTTTCGAGTTGCCTGGAGAAGGAGTTGTACATAGTCCAGCATTCGGAGCCATACATCATCGCGGGTCTTACAATAGTCTGGCACATCTTTCCTTTAAGTTTTATAGGCCTTTTGGAGTCACACAATATTCCTGTTACGGATCTGAATTTAATCCATCCCACACCTATTCTATGGATGACATTCGCTGCACATCCCCCGCCAGTGAGCTCAGATACTTAAATGAATCACAGTTGGCTAATGTTACTCCATCCATTTGCATTGAAAGAGTTACAGCATTTGTGTCTTCAAATGCCAAATAAAAATATTCAGTCCTTTTCCTGCTAATTTTTAGGCCATTATCCTCCAGGATCTTTCTCCACCTTTCCAGGCTATGCTGTAAGTCACAATGAGTATCTGCTATCAGTACTACATCATCTGCAAAAAGCATAGTCTTGAGAATACTGTTGTTCATTTCTTGACTTGTTAAATAATTACTACTCCCTACTTTTCTGTACTATCAACCCCAAAACAATCCCAAATGGGGATACTTTAGTCCCACTAGCTTGTGGTAGGAAAATTTGTGTTATGTCTTATAAAATAAGAATAAATATTATTTTTTATCATTAGGTATGTGGTTTACCTGTTAGAAAAATCACAACAGGAAATAGTTTATTTCCCTTTTATTACATATCTCCATACAGGAGGCACTAAAGAAAATTTGCAGAGACCAAATCATTCCACAGCCGAGATGTTGAACTCAAGAACGAGTTGCAAAAGCGACCCGTTCTCATTTGATAAATAATGTCAACCATGTACATATGTTGTGCGCGCATTTGGCTTGTTTGCCGACTATGCACCGGCGCCGAAGGGATCCATGACGATAGTTTCTCGTCCTAATTGACCTAGTTGGTGATTTGAATTCAAATCCGTTTTTTTGGTTTTGTCATTGTTTTCTCCATTTTGATTAATGGTGAAAATTTAATTAATTCAAGAAACGAAAAAAAACGTTGTTTCTTAGTTATTAACACACTGATTTATTAAGTTGAACGTTTGTTTACTTGAAAAATATTAATCGAGATAACAACCAACAGAAAGTGCAAAATTAATCAACATAGAACGAGAATAGATGCATGAAATATAAAGGCTAAAATCATCGTAATTTTTATTATTCATGTTTAAAATCTGTTTGTTTACAAAAAGTGCATTAAAGGTATACAACCTTTAGTATGAATACATCAAAACATCATGAAATAATAATTACGACTTTTTAATTTTTTTTTTTAATGACAATACCTATAAGATAAAGTAAAATTACAAAATAAGTAAAAATACAAAATAAAGTGGTTTGGTCACAGTCATCCTCACTAGGTATTCCTGTTCCGAGGCGGACTGTATGTTGTTATATGGGTGTTGATTTTTATTTACTCAACTTCTCGTTTGTTGATTTTCGCAAAATAAACAATAAATAAAATATATTTACGTTTGTTGTCTGCAGGTTGCATAATGAATAGTAGTAAAATCAAATTGATTTAACTAAAAAAATGATCCACTTATTAAATCCTTGAGATCTATTAGTGCAAGGTACACTAATGTTCAATGAATAAATGACTTAGGTACCATCGATGAATTTTTATAAAAACAGTAAAAACCGTTTCGATCTGCTGATGAATGGTTTAAACTTATCGTAATCTATCAAGGTTTTGAGTCTTTTTATTTATATGGTAAATAAAAGCATATTTTATTGAAACTTTTCATAGAATTCAATTTCTTGAATTATTATATTATTTATTTTATTGCAATATTTTATACGCACGTTTATTTATATAATGGAATCACGCAACTATGTAACACTTATGCCGATTTGATGTTACGTTGCAAGATGCAAATAAAATTATGAATATTTTGAAAATCGTCGTAAGGATGAAAAATAAACTATGGAGTTCCGCAGGGATCCATACTAGGACCACTATTGTTCCAAATTTATATCAATGTTATTTCGCAATTAGATTTAAACGGTAAAATTTGCTCTATATGCAGATGATGGTAAAGATTTAGACATCTTACTAGAAAATGCACAAAGAGACCTAGGAAAAATTAACAATTGACTCCAATCAAATATCCTAATAATGAATGTAAAAAGAAAAAGGATTCTCGATTTTAAGCCCAAGCCATAAAATAATTCCTCCTTACGAAAAAAGTCTAGGTAGATTTAAAAAAAAAAATTACGCTTAATCAACAAAATAATGCAAGCGAATAAAATTGTAAAGCAATGAAATATAAAATGTAGTTAGTTTAGGTTTTTCTAATTAAATAAGTGATTTTATTTTTTCTAGAATAAAACTTTAAAAAAATGCCACCTCGATGCATTTTGAGCATAAAAAAATTGACACTTTGTTAGTTCTCCGTGACTTTGTGGTCCCTTGGATCCCAGAGATTACTAGTTCATAACCTAACTCAGGCTAATAAAAACGAGTCGAAGTGGCAGATTAGAAGTGCTGTGCATGTGGATATGCTTAGTATGTAGGGCGGTATTTCTTATTTTAGAAAGAGAAAATGATTTCGCAAATAAAAAAAATATTTTTTTATATGACACATAGACGAAACATTTAATTATATTTTATCATTTAACTGAAAGTACGTACCGAGTAGTTACCTACGTATTTTAATGTGTCCATCGCCTGCTGAAAAAAAGTTAAGAATATTTTACTGTTTTTTTAATGTGGGTCAACTTATTTATTTTTACTAAGTTTATTTTGTAGAACTCCATTTTATTTATTTAATAAATTCAATAATGTTATTATTTAATGAATGAAAACAGTTTATTATAAACAAGTTCTGCTTTGTAATTATTATTTATGCGTTACAGTTGTTGTTTCGCCCTCTGAAGGCATTATCAAACTGTGGTTGTTATCACCTATGTATTTATATCATTTCTAGACAGGTAATTATAATGAAAAAAATGATTGCTTTTATTTTTATTACAGTAAAATGATTGAAAATACTAATGGATAAGTTTCCCAATCCTGGTCGATAATTATGCCCTAAAATAAACCCATGATGATTCATCGGTGTACTTTATAACACAATTAATATTTGAATATATATAATTTATGTAACCATAATGAAAAAACTTTTCTCTTTTGTGAAACATTTTGTATTCGCAGATGATACGGCATTGGTCATATCACATAAAGATCTAAAAATTGCAATTGAACTCATGCAAATTGACTTTAATCAACTCTGTAAATGGTCACATGATGCAGGACTAAAACCAAAGTAATGCATATAAGATCACCTAATGCCAAATTTCAATTTAATCCTAATATTATTTCTCATAATTTTAATTGCATCCATAAAAATATTCCAACTAATTGTAAATGTGAAAGCTTAGAATTAGTTTCGGAATACGTGTATCTTGGTGTTACAGTAGATCGTTTTTTTAAATGGGACAAACATATAAAAAAAACCTGTAAACGACTCAGATCGATTGCTGGCAGAATGTACACATAAATTTTTTTCCTATCAATTGAAACACTTAAAATAATTTATATGTCACTAGCAGAATCTATTTTAAGATATGGATTAATAATATGGGGAAATACTACTATAACCAATCTGAAACAAGTCCAAGTTGTACAAAACGCAATTGTAAAATTATTGGTCGTCCCTAATATTTTCAAACAGAGACAAAATAAACCGTTGCTGTTTCAGAGTGCCAAAATTTGACCTGTTAAAGCAATACTTTGGCACAAAATTATAATTCAGCATATATTTACCCCGCAGCATAAAGAGAAATTAGAACATAAATACAGCACTAGATTCACGCGTAACGACGGGTTAATAGTTCCGAAATTTAACAATAAGTACGGACAGAGAACGTTTGAATACATCATACCGAAGATATTTAATTTATTACCTGACACTATAAAGCAATGTAATTCTATGAATAAGGTAAAATATATGGTGAAAAATTGGCTATCGGAAAAAAAAGATTTATATTGATTTTGATATGTATGAAAAAATGTTGAATCTGTAGATATAAGATGTAAATTTTAAATTATAAAAATGTATAAATATGTAACTAAAATATAAGCACCTGTTGACAAGCCGACTCAATTGGCTTAGCAGGACTTGTTTGTTGATTATATTATGTATTATCTATTATTTCATTAAAAAAAATAAAATAATTTGAACTGGTCGTGTCTAGAAATGATATAAATACATCGTCGATAGGTGGTAGCAACCACATTTTGATAATGCCTTCAGAGGGCGAAATAGCTGTAACGCATAAATAATAATTACAAAGCAGAACTTGTTTATAATAAGCAGTTTTTATACATTGGGTAAACTTAGTTGAAATATTTAAGTCGCTATAATATTCATAGACCCTAATGAATCTACCTTATTTACCAATTTGATAAAGCGAATCTCTCGCATCCATTGTCCATTTTAATTAATCTATAAAAATTTCGGCACTTGAACAAAGTTGGGAGATACGTCAAACGCGTTCCAATGTTCGCATACAGATGTTATTTTCGCATGATAACAGGTTGTTTTTAAGCCTAATTAGTTGTACTCAACAGATCGAATTATCGGTTTTTGTGTTTCTACCCTCCTAAATCAAGGGTCCTTTCAAGACCCTGGTTCGCTATTTCCCTTCTTAAAAAGATCCCCCGCACTGCATTCGCAAATATGTCATGGACCTCAAGGGGAAAAAAACATATCAAATATTTTCCTTAGTTGGAAAGCCTGCAAGATGCAAGTTAAAAACATATTATATTACAAATTATCATTTCCACCCTTCATATTATTTTATAATACTACCTAACATGACCGAAACAGAAAATCACTTTTTATTTCGATTTTATTTCGGATTATTTAATCCAGCCCTTTTTATTTCGTTTCATAAAATAGTGAAATTAAAATTAATAACGCCATTCAAACTTTATAAATTATGCACTTGAATCGGCCATTTGGGCAAAATTATGCAAATATTTGTGCCGTCGAATTTTAATTAAACTCGTCGTTTTATATGTTGCACTTTTATACCCCTAAACGATGGCTATTATCGGATGAAAAATAAACCCATTGTCGCTTTTTATTCCAGCAGCCAATAAACACTCTACATCCACTGCACATTGCATACTTGCATTTGGGCGAAATTGAAACAGTATTTTATAAATTGAAACGAAGTAATATAATCAAATGTGGCATATTTTTTAAAGCAAGGTCTTTTACAATTTTATGTATTATTAGTTTTTGGATAGTTTTCTTTCTCAAATGAACTACATAATATCTACCTAATGGTGTGATAACAGTTGAATCGTGATTAGCTTTTTATTTATTTTTGAAATAATAGAAACCAAGAATTATTGGTAGTAGGTACCTACTCCCCTCATATCGAATGTTAAGTCTGTACTCGCTGCTCTTACAACTCGGTTAATTTATCTTGCAACCGTGCATATACTATCCAGAAACCTAATTACATTTCAATTAATTTTAATAAGTACATAAAATTAATTTTAATTATTCATATTAATATTTATAATTAATTTTAATTATTATTTTAATATATATAAATTAATTAATTTTAATAATTTTTCCTTACAAACCACATATTTTAGATTATTTAAAAAAATAAATATATAGCAATGGCGCTACGACCACATGCATTAGCCCAATTTTTTTTCAGTGGCAATAACCTAATCAAAATATTTTTAATTACTGTAAAACACAGATTCAGACAGTAATAAAGGTTTAGTAAAACTGAAATTCGTCTACGTCCTAACGATAACTATTTCTAATCCGCTCTGCAGGTTTTTGCTTCTAGGCCCTGCGGGTTTGGGTAGCTTTTGGTTCGCTTTCGCCCAGTTTGAGTTTTGGTGACCATTTATTTATTTATTAATTTACGGACAATAGTCCTTTAAAAACATAATAATAACACGAATAAAAAAACAGAGATGACAGTGAAGGGAGAGCACTTATAAATTAATAGCAATGATAATATAAAACGTAAAAAGTACATATAGAAGACACTACAAGTCAAAGCATGACGACGCATTTAAACATTGCGTATCGACTGCCGAAAGTAATTTAGTTTTACACCAAAAAAATCAATGCTTTGACTTGCGTTGACAAGTCCCGACATTCTGGATAAGGGAGAATGGTATCCATAATTAGTAGAATGTTGATTCAGGAAGAGCAATTCATTATTTCGGAGTCTACGGGAAGGGATGTTGAACTGGATGAGTTGTAGCAAAGCAGGTGTATCAGTAATACTGTTGATAATTTTAAATATGCAAATTAGATCAGAGTCCTTTCTACGTTTTTTTTAAAGAAGAAATGTTTAAAATGTGTTCAATATCATCATGTGAGTACTCGTTTCTTTCAAGACCCAACCTCCAGGCAATTCCTCAAGCAATTTCTCAATTGCACGGATTCGATGTGACAAATGTGGACAGCATAGAAAAGAAACCAAATGACATTAGCATATTCAAGGTGAGGGCGAACCAGCGAACAGTAAAGAGTTTTAAGTGTACTTATATGTATATATAAATACTTATAGTTTGAAGTCAGAAGTAATTCTATGAATGAAGCCGAGTAGTTTAAGTGATTATTTACGATATTATTAATGTGATCACGGAAAGAAATTTTGCAGTCTAGAGTGACCCCAAGGTCCTTGATAGATGTGACAGTAGATAGACAAAGTAACCGCGGCAGTAATGACGTCGTATATAATTTTTAGACGGGGGTATTATTATTCACAACTACCAGTTACAATAATAATCATATTATCATCAATCTCTTCATATTTATTTTATTTTATTTTCCCGAAATCGACAGTTTACATTTTGTACATGTTTGTACAACCAAAATAAAACCAATTATGGATTACTGATTAAAAAATTAGAAATAATAAAATTTATAATAAAGGAGGACGAGACCAAAAAATTTATACAACATAATATTATATAAAACTAAAATTTACATAAAACATACAAATATCAATACATTGGTAACCGTAAGAAGCCAGGTTGTACATATAAACCAAATAGTAACTATAAACGATAGAAACATAAGAAACATAAACACAACATATTCATGAAACATCGGAGAAGTACCTACTCTTTTCTGAACCCTTAAAATTTGGTAAGTTCGGAATCGAAAATGTCCACCTTGAATAAATACGCTATTGTAACTATTGCATAGTCTGTTCAGACAAGAATTCTGCTTACAGTTTGTCTTGCATTGATCCACCCTGAACAGGAAAGAAGAGCATGTTGTACGCGCAGGTACATTAAATTGAATTTTATTTAGCAACTCTGGGCAGGGAATATTATTGTTAACTAATTTATACTGGAATATTGCATCCATTTGATCCCTTCGTACAATCAATGCATCAATTTTAAAGTATGCAGCTTCCTCCGCGTAATTATTAAATCTTACGAATGACCTGTAATAAAGATATTTGAGGAATTTGTTCTGAATTGCTTCGTTTTTTGTTCATATGGATTTTATAAAATGGAGACCAAACAACTGAAGCAAACTCCAAATGACTCCGTACATAGGCAAAGTAGATCTGCAATGACGTTGATGCTATCAAAAAATTTTGTGTTTCTAATGATGAGACCTAACATTTTAGCAGCTTTATTTGTGATTTGTTGTATATGAAGGTTATATATTGTAGTTTACCATCAAGGGTTATTCCAAGATCACGAATATCTGAGACTGTTGCAATGTTATTGTTATTTAAATAATAATTAAATAATGTTTTATTTTTATTTCTGGAAAAGACAATGTGATGACATTTTGAAATAGTTAGATAAATAGAAAAGGCAATAGGTAGCTACATTAGTTAAATCGTGTTGTTATCCGGAGAGATTCATGAAATTACAAATCCAATAGTACTTACGCCTGCCAGCCGATGCTCCTCTCGCTAGCTGTTAACGTAAGTGGCACCATCTTTGCTTTCTATTACAAAATTAGATTTGTATACACACTCCGCGAACGAAAACGGTGTTGCGCAAGGCGCGGCGTAATAGAACAATGGGCAGTGGCGGCGTAGGGTAGATTGGCACCCGGGGCGGTTGTGTATTGAGCACCCCTACTTAAAATAAAAACCAAATACTTAACATGCTCACGAGACATTATTTTACTAAAATATTCGATCACATTATGAAATTTTATTTCCCTGTCTCTTTCAATTGAAGAAATCGAAAGATTAGTTAGTCGCGCTCGGCTCATTCATTACCTTAAGTAAGATTTATTATTTATTTATTTATTTATTATTATTACTTTTTTTAAATGTCCGGGTTTAATTTTCCCCACAGGAAAAACTAAACCCTTTCACACACTTCCCAAATGATCATCTGGTCAATCCACGTTATGCAATTGCACAATATAAGTATTATAATTACAAAACAATACAAGAACAACATGTCAACCTACCAGAGACCAGATGGGAAAATAATTCACCGACTCCAGATATTTTCATATCAGAGGGTTCGGCTCTGTGGAATTCCTAATTGAACCTATAAATCTTACTGATCCCTCAATATAAATATTTAAAAAATCTTTTGTAATCCTACATGTATTTAAAATTACCGATTTTTGCATTTATATATATAAATTCTTTGACAAATCTAATATGCCTAAATTTTGAATCAGCGACCTAGGTATAATGCCAGTAGCCGAAATAACAAATGGTAATATTTTTATAGTCCGAGAATGCCAAATTCTTTTAATCTCATTTCCTAAATCTGTGTATTTTTTTTTACGCACCAGATTTAAATGTCCGGGTTTAATTTTCCCCACAGGAAAAACTAAACCCTCTCACACACTTCCCAAATGATCATCTGGTCAATCCACGTTATGCAATTGCACAATATAAGTATTATAATTACAAAACAATACAAGAACAACATGTCAACCTACCAGAGACCAGATGGGAAAATAATTCACCGACTCCAGATATTTTCATATCAGAGGGTTCGGCTCTGTGGAATTCCTAATTGAACCTATAAATCCTACTGATCCCTCAATATAAATATTTAAAAAATCTTTTGTAATCCTACATGTATTTAAAATTACCGATTTTTGCATTTTTATGTATAAATTCTTTGACAAATCTAATACGCCTAAATTTTGAATCAGAGAAATAGTATAAAAATAGTATAGAAATATTATTATTATTATTATTTATTATTTTATTATTACTTATTTGTACCTTAAGTAAGATTTTAATAATTTTAATTCTGAAAAGCTTCTTTCATATGCAGCCATCAAAACACATATGTATTGTTAAAAAAATCTCAAGCCTCGATTACATTGAGCGAGTTTACAAGCTAGTAGCCGGCGTATTCACTAACTGCTAGTGAACTCGCACAGTGTAATCATATTATTAGCTAACCAGCAGATTTTTACACTGAAAAAGTTTAATTGCAGATAGTAAATATGCCGGCTAGTAGCTTGTAAACCCGCTTAATGTAATCGAGGTTTAAAACATAGTGCTAAACTTGGAACAGACTCAGAATAGCCCCATTTTACAATGAATTTGAGAAGCTCCAATGTAGTCCATTGAACTGCTTCTTGAGCTGAAATGTTGGTGGCTTCCAAGTTTCCAAGCACTCCATATTGTCTCTGATAGACGTTTAACGGACACGCCTACATTTTTCATTAATATTTACTACTGCGCTCGATGTTATGCGCGGTATAAGATCAGACCAAGCGCAACATGAATTCATTATTTTAGGGAATTAGAAATTATATCCGAAAAAAAAGAAAATATAGTTGCGATGCGTTACAAAATATGATATTATATTAGTATGTAGGTAGCTAGATAGAAGAGTAGGTAGTTATGTATTGATGTCTGTATAGAGGGAGATTATTATTGTGCTAATTATTTGGCTGTACGAGTGAGTTGTCGTTATCACCCCTTGGTGCTTGGTACCCGGGGCGGACAGCCCCCTCCGCCCCCCGCCCTTACGCCGCCACTGACAATGGGCCTATGGCTTAAGGGCCCGCAACCACGATTTTTGCTCTATTTTAAACGTGTCGTGTTTTATTAAACATTTTCACAATTTTCGCATCGATTTTGTCGCTGTAAATGTTAGCGCTCTCCTCTAACATTCGTAATTTCATATCTCTCCATCTTCTTCTTTTCGAACCCGGTTGCAGAGCCTTAAGTACTCACGGGAACTAATCGTAAACCATCTCCGCAAAGAATAAGGCGCGGCGTCAAAGTTGCTATCTTAGTCGGACTCTTAAATTTCATCCGTACAAGTCGCTAGGCTATTAATACTATCAGATGATTAGGTAAACGACATATCACATATCACACAATCAACAAGATTGTTTCTGATATCAAAAGTACAAAGAACCGAAATAACTACGCACCTAAAAAACATGGAGATAATTTAAAAAAAGATGACTATTTACATACAACGTATCTACACACCTACAAGGAAAATTAATGCATCCATACCTTCGACCAAATACGTCAATGATCCATACAATATCCAACAAAGGGTACCTGCACATATACTATACAACCTTAATCAATCTATATAAATACGACCACCTATGTAGAGCACCTACTGATTATTATTAACTAGCTGGTTCCCGGCATGCGTTTCTATGCAATTTAATAAAGAAATTATTTCTCCCTGCGTGTCCTTTCCCATTCATCCCGTTCTCCTTCTCTCGCGTTCCCACACCGCTTTCCATCACCCCACTCCCCTCGCCCGCTTCCCCAGTCCCGCGAACCCTCCTCCCGAGTTCCATTCATTCAGTCCCGGTGCATTCAGTTTTTAAACAGCTCGCGTGCCACCCATTGAAATTTTTTTATATGTAAATTTCATAATGCCAGAGCTCACCAGTAGTTTTATACAAACCTTGTCCTGACCATAACAAACACAACAAAAATAATTTTCCAATTTGGTGCAGTCTTTCGGAAGTTATGCGCGTACATACATTTCGGCGATTCATTTTTATTTATATAGAAGATAGAAGAAGAAGATTAATATTCATTAGTAATGTGACAAAAATTGCGATTGTGAATTTAATTTAATTAAATAGATTATTATTTCACTTCTAAAACCATTATTTCGAACTGTTTTTTGTATTTTAATAAATTTTCCAAGAATCTTGTTATTATGTACTTTAAAAAAATCAAGGTTGTAAGAATATAGCGATCAAGTCGTAAGTAAGTCATAATGGATGCACATGTCCATTAATCAAGATTTCGTAAACAACGCAATTTAGCAATGTCCCTGGATTGGATTGCATCGAGTTCAGTTTATGGGCGGCGGTGTTTGCTTAAGTCGACTGAAAAATGGTTATCGAGGAAAATTTTATTTGCCCATTCTATTTTGATTGCTCAATCAGTACAAATAATGAAAACAGACTGAATTTGTTTAAAATATATTATGAGAGGTCGTAAGCTTCAAAATATTAAAAATATCGTAGTACCTATCGAAATACCTTAAATTGAGATATTTGTAGTGTTGGTAATATGTTTCTGTCGGGTAGGTTCGGAAATACCGAACCTAGCCGAAGCGTCCTACATCGGGACGATATAATAGCGAGTGGAGTTCTCGCGCGGTCTCTTGCTTATCAGACGGCTCACTGCCTACATTTTTTTTTTATTTATTTATCTATAATAAAATATGTTTACAATGGTTTTATTTGTATGCCTGTCTCACTAGGGTATACCTGTGTCGAGACAGGCGTACAGGTATATAAATGAATATAGTAATTACAAGGATATTTCAGGTAAAATACATATTATGAATAGAATTAAAACAGAAGGGTGATTGGAAGGGTAATAAATCTTTTAAAGAGAGTTATTTTATAAATGTTGGAGATGGAGTAATGAAATCAATTTTGCCTAGTCTATTTATAGGTTAAATTTGACAGGATTCCATTATTTTCATTTGTTTTATATGGGTTAGGTTGTATGTGAATAGTTATTTATGTCTATGTGTGATTTATTTTACAGATATTTGTGATAGTGTGGCGTCCAATACTTATAATCCATTTTTTAATATCTTGTTTGAATTTTGTAAAGGAGTCACTTTGTCTGATCGTAGTTGGTAGTGTATTGTATAGTTTGCAAGCTATGTATTTAGAGTGTCTTTGCCCGAAGGTGGTTTTGAAAAAAGGAGTTTGGAGAAGTTCGTTGTTTTTGGCTCGGGTATTGTGTATTGTTTGTGTAGCTTTGTATGGTGTTTTGTTGTTTTTGTGTAAATTAAGTAATATGGATCTTGAGTAGAGCTGTTTTATGTCCATAACGTTGAAGGAATTGAAGATAGTATCAGTGCTGGTAGTAAGCGGCATTTTAAGAATTATTTTTATGATTAGTTTTTGTGCTTTCATGATGGGATCAAGGGCATTGGAATATGCATTACCCCAGGCTAGAATTCCGTATTCGATGTGAGATTGGCACAATGAGTAATATACTGTTTTTAAAAGTTTTAGGTGAAGGAAATTGCGTGTTTGTTTGAAAAAGTATATAGATTTTCGGATTTTGTTTGTAGTATTATGTATATGTTGCTTCCAATTCAGGTGTGTATCGAAGGTTACTCCTAAATATTTGATAATGTTTACTTGCTCTAGGCATGGGCAGTCACAGTTTCGGTTTAGAGATGAATTTTTACATTTGTGTATTTTTAATGGCGGGGCTGGGTTTGACTTTGGGATATTGGTGAGACTAGACAGTAAGTATTTGGTTTTCTGTACATTTAGAGTTAATATGTTCGAGTCAAGCCAATATTTTACCTGTTGAATTCCTTAAACAGTTTCCGTTGTATCAAAGTACTACGTGTTTATCATATTAAACCTTGAAGTAAACCTAGAGGAATACTGGAGAGAAAGGGCCCAGTATTACCTGCATTTGTTGAACATTACAATATTCCATTCAAAAAATCTATGATGTACTTTTGTCTTTCGCTCCACACATGCATTGCACTAAATAGATATGATGTCTTTTTAAATTTCAGGAAAAAATTTCGATCTTCGAACAACCCTAACTATGCCGACATGAATTTCTCAACGATAATAATAATTAGATACATAATGTAATCCATAATGTAATAATAATGTAATATTCATTTCTAATGTAAAATAATCTATCATTGAAGAACAAGTTAACAATAATAATCTGAACGAAAATATGGAAGAGAAAAAGACACAGAAAATAGAAAAAAGACAATGGTCGCAAGTGGGACTCGAACCCAGACCTTTCGTCTAACCGGGACGTGTGCGTTAACCAATTTCGCTGTTGCTCCCTTCTATCAAGCCGTCATAATAGTCGATCTCATATTTCAAATTTTAAAATAAACAATTTTATCTTCAACTAATTATTTTTCCATATTATGGGCAACAATCCTTTTTATTGGAAACAATCATTCTAAGAATTGGTTTGTAACCTGGATAGCGTCTCGGATAAAATAATTGATTCCAATAAAAAGGGTAGTTGTCCATAATATAGAAAAATAATTAGTTGAAAATAATATTGTTAATTCTAAAATTTGAACGGAGCGATAGCGAATTTGGTTAACCAGTTGCGACCATTTGTGTTTTTTCTGTGTTTTTTTGTTCTCTTTCATATTTTTGTTTAGATAATTATTGTTATCTTTTTCTTCAATGGTATATTACGTTGATGGGAATAACCTTCAAAAGTTATAAAGATAGTTTTTCTTATAAAAAAATAAAAATATTTTTTTTGTTTTTATATTTTTTGTTTTGAAAATAAATCGTGTATATGTTCACACCACTATATAATCAAAATAATCGACGTGTTCGAAATGAATGGTTTCTTCGTCAGGATAAACATGTATTGAAAATTAACAAATTTAAGAGCGGTAAACAAGTATAAACATATACATACATATTGTCAAAATTTCTAAAATGAGCGGTGTTATTATTACATGAATTTTTTTTTTTTTTCAAAAAGTAGGTAATAATAGCATTTGTATATACTAAAAAACTTTTAGAAATTATTGGCTAAATAGCAAAAAAATAAATAATACGTATATTTAATTTTAGGAGATGACCATTTATAAAAAAATATTTGGGTATTAGTAATATTTCATTGACCATTAACACTTTTTTCTAATTTAAAAGGTTTTTTATTGTAAACCCATTTATTTGTTTGTAAAATTTTTAACCCCTTATTTTTACCAAAATAATGATTTGTCCCCAAAATGTGGTTGGCAAATGAATAATAATTAATATTATTCAAACATTTTAGGTGCTACTTAACTGAAGTATTAAAATTAATAAAAGTCTTAGCTTATTAAAAAAAGTTTGTCATTAAAAGTGGTTTATTTTTATTAAATCAAAATGACGCCACAAAGTGAATTTGAAATTGTTGAAGAAGTAATAATAATTTATGTTGCAAATGAAATAGTAAAAATCAAAGACAAATTTGAAACGTATTTTCGTACATGATATGTATTTTTAGGAAAGTTTTCGTTCTGAAAAAAAAAGATTCTGGTACCGTCACGTAAAATGATTTCATCACAGTCTATTTTTATCTCAATGTCACTAACGTAGCATCCAAAACACCTGTATGTGTTTCCAGGAGAAAATTTGTAAAAAAATATTATCTGTGGTCAAGCATTTGATACATGAGTCAAAACACGGGCGAAGGCGATTGCCAAAGTTCTCTTTAGTAGAAGCAGCTTTGCAATTCCAGTGACAATCTTTTTGGTCCTAAGAATTGCCATCTTTAGTTTTAGAAACAATAAAACTAACAACTACATAGGTCAAATAAATAAGTTCACTGCTGAAATTTTCGAGTTTTTGCATTGAATATGATGATCATGATTTTATCGTCCACAATTTCTTTAAAATTAAATTTTCCTAATTCCACATTTATGTTCCATTTGCCCCGAAAAACTGAGACCCATGAAAGTAGATTTTCACAAAAATAGTTCTTAGCTGGCAATATGAAAGACAAGACAATATAAAAAAAATAACGGAATTGAAAAGAATTTTTTAATTACGAAGACAATATTAGCGAAACACAATCGAAAATCTGGTGACAGAAAAATCAGAAAAAAGATATTAAAAATATATATTACCTCTGGGACTCGAACCCAGGACCTTCGGATTTTCGGGCCACTGCTCTAACTACTGAGCTAAGGTGTTTCTATCCGATTCGGTCATTTTTAATTGAATCATATTTCGACTAAGAACTACCAACATTTTCTTCATTTTATTAACGCATATTTTATTGCATGCCATATTTATTAAGATTCAAACCCGAACTAAATGCTTTCTAGGTATGCCTGGATACATTTTTATCCATTTTATTTTTAATATGCGACATCTATTGACTTTTCTGAAAGTCTAGGATGAAAATTTATTTTTATTTTGAATAAAGCTCAATTGGGAGAGCAGCTGACCGGCAATCAGAAGGGCACGGGTTCAAGTCCCGTTGGCGTCATGTATTTTTTCTCGGAAGATTTTTCAATGTGGATGAGTGTTTCAGGCTGATAATTATTGCTTATAATAATTTTTATTTTGAACTTTATGAGTACAATCTCAAATTGTAATATTTATTACAGATCCTGGGTTCGAGTTCCAGAGCAACCAATATCTTTTGTCTGATTTTTCCGTCTCCAGATTTTCGATCAAGATTCGCTAATATTATCTTAATTTATTTAAATATTACAATTTGAGGTTTTACTCATAAAGTTAAAAATAAAAATAAACATAAAAAAATACTTAAAAATATAAATCGCTCATGAGAAGTAAGACAAATATTTATTTTATGGAGCTTATTCTGGCGGTAATTGAAGATGTCATATTAAGACAAGATACCACATCATAAAATAAGACATGATAACATTTTAATCCTGTAATTAGTGTTGAAATTGAACTAATCCGATATTAAATTGACATTATAAGTCCTTATGACACGCAAATAAATAATAAAACCAAATTAAAAATTGCTGTACTGTTTACTTAAAAATTTTAGAAACGCGTTCCGTATTTTTTATATTGGATCATACGTATAGAAAAATAAAAACACCCTGTATTATCGAACGTCTTAGGGAAGATTTTTTTTTTACATTAGGGAACATACCCATACTACATGACCAACTTTTTGCCATTTTTAACCCCCCCCCCCGGTGACTAAAAAGCTAAGCCCCTCGCCGCTCAGTTGTACCAAACGTGGTATTTAAAGACCCCCCTCCCCTGAACGTGTCACGTAGTATGGGTACGTTCCCTTAGCTTCACACCGGAGGCCCGAGGAAAATAATTCCCCTCAGGGCTTATGTCATCTTTGGGGATGCTGTGTGAAGAATCGTTTTAGGAAAGAAAGGATAGGAAGTTCTGGGAAGGAAAAAGTTATGAGGGTGGGTAGGAATCTGGGGGTCAGTGCGTCCAATAGTGACGGATGTATGAATCTATCTCTCCCACAGCGGTGCAAAGTGATGTTCCGGACCTTAACACTAAGCTCACTGGGTAATCCTCCCAGTGAGGCGAACATATTATAAGATGTAGACTGTTGGATCAAATAAAAAAAAGAGTCTCCCTCAATCAGTCTCCCAATCCGGCCTGCTACGCAGTTGTTGGTGACTTGGGGTGACCTATTTTTTATTTTATTTTTAAAGAAAGACGATTACGAATAACCAGACGTCATCTGAAAATCTCCCAGTACCACCACAGTAAGCCAAAAATGTTGCTCGAGTCCTGATGGAGGACTTAGCCAGCCGAGGTTACGCCTGGGTGTGTACGCGATGCCCACTTAACCACTGACCGGTCATTAGATAAACCAACACCTACGGCAGATGTGTTGGTTATCCAATAAATGGCGGTACCCATACCTGCCTACCAAATTGAAATATAATTACGTACAACAATATGAAAGCATTTTATAACACAGTTTTCTTTCAGTGACGTTTCCCGACTAATTATTATTGTAGCTTCTTGGATGGTTTCATCCGATACGGGGTCAGTTGTTCAAACATGGTTTGCCAGCAAACGTGGCCGCGAGTTTCCACTGTGTGCCGGGAGTCAATATTGACCGCGAGGCCGATTGTGCTTTTATGCTGTTTGTGCAAATGCTTCGGGAATTATTCCATTTTTTACACGTCAGACGAAATACATTCGTCAGGGGCCACGTTATTCATTTGAACTTCGCCAGGTGGTTTAAGGTTGGGTTGTTTCAAACTCTCGTCAAATTTGATGACCGTTAAATTATCGATCAGCGCCATTTTGATATCTTGATACTTGAACGATTCTCGTCAGTTCATTCAACGGGAAACGTTTAAATGTAAACATCCTAAATAGCATTGATCGTCAATTCGGTGATCATCAAATGTGACAATGGTTTAAAACAACCCAACCAAAGTTAGATTGTTGTGTATGAAGGTTGAAAGTATTAAAGAAAACGTTTTCATGTTTGTGAAAGTGGGGAAAACGTTAAAATATGTCCAATGCTTTAATTATGACAAAAATGGCGCCATGCGTAATTCGGACAGTCACGAATAACTTTCTGATATTTGAGATATTTCTAAGACTGGAAAAAATTACAATTTATAATACAACATGTTTGTGAAAGTGGTAAATACGTTAAAATATGTCCAATGCTTTAATTATGACCCAAATGGCGCCATGTGTAATTCGGACTGTCACGAATAACTGACGTTTGACATATTTCTAAAACTGGAAAAATTACAATGTACGAATACAATACCTACAACACATTTGTGAAAGTGATAAATGCGTTAAAATATGTCCAATGCTTTAATTATGACAAAAATGACGCCATGTGTAATTCGGACAGTCACGAATAACTAGCTGATATTTGAGATATTTCTAAGACTGGAAAAATTACAATTTCGATTTATAATTAATTCAAATAATTATTGCTCTACATACATGTGAAGAAAATACGTTTAGTTTTGACGAAATTCGTCATTAAAACAACAATGTCTTCATTTGTAATTCGCCAGGTGGATTAAGTTGGATAGTCGTAAAAGGCTGCGTCTGTCTGGGTGATTTTATTAACTCTGAAAATATTATAAATAATGCAAATAATGTGCACTGACGGGCAAATGGAAACCATTGCAGTTTGGAAAGAAGATGATTATATATTATAATGGGACCGGGAAAATGATAAATATATTAATACTTATAACTATATAATGTAACTATGAATAAGTTTTAAGATTTTCACGGCCAAAAGCATTTTCGTTATTTGTTTTTGGGGTGTTATGCCGTGTTGCGCTACCTCCTTCTTTAGCCAACGTTTCGGACATCGTTGCAGTGTCCATCATCGGGGCAGATCCGGCAGATCCGGTAGATGTGACCGGATCTACCGGATCTGCCGGATCTGCCCCGATGATGGACACTGCAACGATGTCCGAAACGTTGGCTAAAGAAGGAGGTAGCGCAACACGGCATAACACCCCAAAAACAAATAACGAAAATAACTATGAATAGTTATAACTGTGGTCTGTCAATTAAGATTAGAAAATATTAAAAATGGAACTATAAAATTTGTAGGCTGGCAACACCAATTTAACTGCCAAATATTATTTTAAAGCGCAATGACACTAAACAAAAAAAATCTAAGAAGCACTGTTGTTAAGGTACCTACTTAATGGCATAAATTTGATTAAATGGTGTTTTGACATAAATTTGAATTTAACAGTAGAAAGGAAGAATCACTAATGGTGAGTTTAGTTACACTACTTTTATCTGAATGAGTTAAGTTAAGCCCGCACAACGCTATGTACTTAAGCTAGTATTAAATAAATGTGAACAATTTCTCAACTGTGCTTTAAATTTTCGTCGCTTTAGTTCGTATTTGTCCAACAGACGATTAGAAAATTTTACAGGAGGAGAAGGTTTTCTCTCATTATTTCAATGAAACATTTTGATAGGTGTTTGATAAAGCTATTTCTGTAAAGGTAAAGGTTTCATTAGTTTAAATAGTTCTTGGTTAAATGATTAACTATAATTTTTTATACTTTATTTTTAATTTAAAGATAGAGATTAAACAAAAACTAATATGGTCTGTTGGAAAAATAAGAACTGAGGCGACGTTTTTTTACAATAAGTTATTCTTCATTTTGTTAACACAAAATTGCAAAGGTATGATATACCCAAAGATATTGAAATATAAGTAGATGTGCTATCTGCTGTTTTTACTATGTGGGTCTGCGCTTCCAGGTATCGCCGATATTGTTTACCAATTAACAAATAAACTAAAAGAACAAATAATTAACGAATAAACCAAACGAACGTTAAACTAAATGAACGAATTCTTTCCTTATTCAAAATATATTGTTAACTAATATTAATGCACGTTTTCAAAAAATCAACGAAATGAACAATTTCTTTTTGTATGAAAACTGCGCTAATTAGCGCGTAGTCCGGAGACAGTTGCGCGGATACCATAGCATATCTCTTCTGTATTTGAATATCTTTGGATATACCTATAGGTCATTTTAATTTTGAGATAAGCATTGCTATTGTAATGAAAAAATATTTTGAAAAAATCTAAACACAGATTGATAAAGCCATGGATAACCCATGGACTAGTAATTTCAATCAGAAATAAAGAAAAATACTACCACCAGTCTAGAAAATTCCCTAATGATGAAAAAATCAACACCTTCTACAAGAAATACCGTAACAAACTTGCGCTTTTAATTAGACTGACAAAAAAAAGTATTTTCGTAATAAAATAAAAAATGCTGGTCAAGACAGCAAAGAGTTTTGGAAAATCATCAATACAATAACCAACAAAAGCACGGAAAAAAAGTTACCAACAGAAATTACTCATCACGGAATCAACACTGACGCCGAAAAAAATCCAAAACTGTGTGGTAACATTTATAATGAATATTTTGCTAATGTCGGCCCTAATCTTGCTCGTAATATTATCCTAGACAACAAACACAACAACCAGAGCACAACTCAACTATTGAAGAAGGTTTCCACACATTTGCGTCAGTAACTGATAAAGAAGTCAAAAGCGCTGTAATGGGTTTGCAAAACATTAAAAGCCGTTCATGAGATAATCAGCAAACCGATTGCTCATATAATAAATGTAAGTCTAAAGAAGGGTGTATTCCCGAACAACTATAAGAAGACTATTGTCACCCCTGTTTATAAATCTGGAGATGAAAAAAATATTTCCAACTATCGTCCCATAGCACTCACATCAAACATTGCAAAAATCTATGAAAAAATTGTTAAAAAACAACTCAACAATTACATAAAAGAAAAAAAGATAATGAGCCCAAACCAATTTGGGTTTAGGGACAATCTCAGCACTCGTGATATGTTAAAAAAAAATAAAACAACATGTCCTAACTCCATTGCAACATATTTTTAATTTATGCCTCAAAAATGGTCATTTTCCAGAGCAATTTAAAATCTCCACTATAATACCTATTCATAAATCTGGAGATACGAATAAATTAGACAATTATAGACCAATATCTCTTGTTTCAAACCTCTCGAAAATATTCGAAAAATGCACCAAGTTTAGAGTCATTGAACACTTAGAAAAATATAAAATTCTATCGAAAAACCAATACGGCTTTCGTAAAGACCTAAGCACCGAGGATGCGATATATGAACTGACAAAAAAGATATACTCATCTATCGATAAAAAAAAGAAATGTCTTGCCATATTCCTAGATTTAAGAAAAGCTTTCGACACCGTAAATCATAATTTACTCATTACAAAAATAAATCAACTAGGTTTCAAAAAAGACACACTAAAACTACTCTCTAACTATCTTACAGACAGAACACAAAAAATAAAAATTGGGAATAATTACAGTTCAGAGTCAAAGATAAAAATGGGGTTCCACAGGGAACTGTGCTTGGCCCGATTTTATTCTTAATGTATATTAATGATTTATGTAATTTTGTAATCCCTGGTAAAATTGTTTCTTACGCAGACGACACGGCAATAATAGTGGATGGTAATCATTGGAAAGAAACTTTTTCGAAAGCAACTGATTGTATTTCATTGGTTTCAACGTGGCTAAAATACAACAAACTCGTTTTAAACTATAGCAAAACATTTTACTTACCTTTTTATAAAACCATTAAAAATAAACCTAAAGACAACCTTAAAATTAGAATCCATAATACTAGTTGCAATCAAGAAATGTGTTTCATGTGCAACGAACTCACTGATGTCGAAAATATAAAATATTTAGGAGTATCAATAGATATAAATCTTAATTGGAAATCACATATTAATCAAATCACTTCTAAATTAAGATATCTGAACTACATATTTTATAGACTTAAGGAAGTACTAAACATTGAAAAATTGAAAATGATCTACTTTTCCCTGGTGCAATCATCAATCACTTATGGCATTATAGGATGGGGTGGTGCACTTGATACATTTATGAAGCCTCTACAAATAATTCAAAAACGCATAATTAAAGTCATATATAACAAAAATAAAACATTCTCGACCAACTTATTATACAAAGAAAGTAAAATATTTAATATACGTCAATTATTTATATTACAAACTTTGAAATATGTGTTTAAAAACAAAAATAATTTCGAAATAAATGAAAACAGAACGAGCAAAAGAATAAATAATATATTTTATACTCCACAAACCAATACTAAATTATTGCAGACACATAGCAGTTTCATTGGTCCTCGTACATTTAACCTTCTACCACTACAAACTCAAATGATAAATAAAATGATAAAATATGTAAAAGAGGTAAAATTATGGTTGAATAATGTAGATATTGAAACGCTTTTTCTATAAATTTATCCATCCTTCTACAACTCATTTGCTGTAACTCCTTAACTGTAGTACAATATGTTTTCTGTTTATTTTATTATTTTTATTTTATAATTACTAAAAAAAAAAAAAAAAAAATTGTATGTTTTTCTCCATATTTTTATTTTATTTTTATAATAGCTGGAAAAAACCCTTTTCACTTATTCTACCTATGTAATACTTATTTTTTATACTATCTTTATATTTAATATGTTTTTTTAAGTCTAATTTATACTTTGGGTACTTAGAAATATATAGTATTTTGTTTTAATATTACCCACACTCAGGCAGTGCCTTAGTGGGTTTTCATTTCTTCTTCATAACTGTTATTATATATTATGTTATTATACATATAATATTTGCTATTATACATTATATGTACAAAGAAATGGGAATAAATAAAGTAAAAAAAAAAAAAAAAAAAGATGCAATTGCTAAATTAACTTCAACAATAATACAAAAATCAGATAATGGGGAAAAGTGTCTTGGTATATTCATCGACTTACGCAAGGCATTTGATAGCATATCACACTCCAAACTAAATGAGAAACTCGTGCAAATTGGATTGGACGGAACAGTACTGTCATGGTTCCAAAGTTATCTAAAAGAGAGATTTCAATACGTCAAAATAAATAACACACTAAGTGAACCTAAAATCTCATCATTTGGTATACCACAAGGAACTGTCATCGGTCCTATCCTTTTTATTATATATGTAAATCAAATTTTCACTCTTCCTATAGTTGGAGATATCATATCTTATGCAGACGAAACTGTAGTTATCACTAAAGGGAAATCATGGGAGGAAACAATGAGTATAGCAAATATCAATATAAACATACTCAAAACATGGTTTGACCTAAATTGTCTCTCAATAATACGGAGAAAACTTATTTTATTCCTTTTTCTTTGAAAGAAAAAAATGTCGAGAACAATATAACTATTAAAATCCATTCATCACAGTGTGAAAATAAAAAAGAATACAACGATGAAAATTGCCTACCAATAACATGCAAAAATAGTATAAAGTATCTGGGTGTCATAGTAGATAGACACTTAAAATGGAAAGAACTAGTCCAAAATAAAGTAACCAGAATAAGAAAACTTATATACATATTTATTAGACTGAGAAACATCTTATCATCCAATATGATCAAAACTATCTATTTCTCTCTTGCCCAATCTATTCTACAACATGGTATAATCGGGTGGGGTGGGACTTTCAAAACTAACCTCTTACCTGTAGAAAGGGTACAGAGGTTGATTTTGAAAGTCATCTTACGAAAACCATCTGTATTTCCAACAACACAGCTATTTGACTCTTTTAGGGTTCTCAGTCTTAATAAAATTTTCAAAAATAACTCATTATTGCAAACTCATAAAGATCATTTCAATCCATCAACAACAACATTCACAAACATAAACAACCGACCACAGTCACGGGGCGATTTAGAAATTCCAAAATTTAAAACGAGTGCTTCCAAACACCATTATGCTTATCAAGGTATAAAATTTTTCAATGCTCTCCCATATAAAATCAAGTCTGAAAAAAATTATAAAGTTTTTAAATCCCAAATAAAAACACTAATAGACTAACCCGACACTAATTATAAGTTTTAAATTCATCATCACAATAATATAACAAAAAAAAGTAGAACATAATCTCTAAAAATATTTCATCACCATATCAAATTGAAAGTAAAGTACATACGCATTATTTGCAGGCACCAAATTGTTATAACTTTATTATATGTACCTACTCTGACAATACTGTCAGTTATTATGTCCACTTGTCTTCATGAATATATATTTTATTAATATAAGTACTTGTAATAACATACTCTGTGTAACTATGCATTTTACAATGGCACTCCAAAATTCAAGCACGAGAAATGTTTTCTCTTTTGGATTGGGTAGTTTCATTAAAAAGAAATTTACATATTGTTATTAGTTTTAAGAATCAAATGTTTTACTATGAATCTGTATACGTATGTATTTTTTTTAAATAAAAAAAAATATTTTTTTTTTTCACTTTTATGCCTTTTTAATATTTTACAAAAATGTAGGTTACACAGTTTTACATTTCCGTTTTTTTTCGATTTGAATAACAGTGGCGCCCTCCTATATTTTCTACTCTTGTTTGACAAATTGTACATATGTTCTGTAACTATGAAATCACTGGTTAAAGTAAGTTCCTCTCTTAACACTGTGTAGAACAAAACACATGCACGATATAATATGCATTTACTAAGAGTCGTTAACCCCTCAGGCTAATTTGTTCGCTTTTCCGAACAACTAATATAGGTCTCATAGAAATTGTTGTCTTCCTTACTATCGTGATTAGAAATATGATTCAAACGGTGTTAGCAAGAGAAACCATCACGATTTATTTTCGTTATTTATTTTTGGGGTGTTATGCCGTGTTACAGTCCTCCTGGACAGCGTTACAGTGTCATCTGTCCTGATGATGGACACTGCAACGCCGTTCGAAACGTGGACTTATGAAGGAGGTAGCGCAACCCGCAAAACAACCCAAAAATAAATAACGAAACTGCCTTTGAAAATATAAAATCACATATCACGATTTATATTTAAATCTAAAAGTTAACCTCAAAATAATTCGAATGTTCACTTTTATGAATCCAAAGTTACCGACCGCAATTCGAAAAAAGAAATTATGAAACTTCGGCAATTTTTAATCAATTACTTTTACATGAAACGACATAAAAACGAGATGACGATAATGTTTGTAAAACACTTTTCTAATAAAATATAATTTTTTTTAGTTATCAGTAATTTTAGTTAAAAAAACGTAAGGTGAGCCATTTTAAAATCTTTTTTGGTTTGCATTCAAAATTTATATATTTTGAAAGTTATATGTTTATTTCTAAATATAAAATTTGAAAGAATATTTCATCACCTCTCAAAAACAGTTTTTAGTTTTCGGAAGCAATCAGAAATATTCCATTTATTTGGATTTTATTGCAAAGCGGAAATATTTTTACTTTTCAATAAAATAGGCTCGCCATATATAAGTTTGTAAAAATACGAATTGAGATTTTCACGGCTAAAAATATCAAGTATCATGATTCACTTTTGAGTTTGAAATTGTGGTGAATTGCACATGAATATACTCTTTTCCAGATTCAACATTTTAATGTTGTCTTAGACGGCTAAAGGAGGAAGCGCAACACGGCATAACAACCCAAACATGAATCACGATAAAGCTAATAAAACATAATTTAAATTAACAGTGTTATACAACGTGAAATAATGATATGCCACGTACCTACTCGTACCTACTGATATAATCAAATGATGCATTCGTGATAAGGGGCAGATAGAATAAGAACATAGGTCATACAAAATTATCGTGCAACATATTTGTCTAGACAGAGTTGTATGGCGGATTATACTCTCTACCTACTACTCCGGTGATATTTAGTTAGTTAGTTTGGTGTTCTACGAAATCTTATTATATAAAAATTGATGTTTCAACACCCTCCCAACACCCCCTCCGCCCCTCCCGACTGGCTCCACTCACCTCTCGCATTCCACACATTCATTCCCGATACATTCAGTTTGGAAACTGCTCGCGTGCTACCTATTATAATTTATTATACAAATTTCATAATGCCAGAACTCAACGGTAGTTTTATACAAAATAACGAACAAAAAAAAGAATTATCCAATTTGGTGCAGTCGTTCGGGTTTATGCGCATACATACATTTCGGTGATTCATTTTTAGAGATAGTTGTTAAGTACGAGGCCAAAAAAGCACTCTTTTTAGGTTGAATTGCCTGATTAAAAAAAACATCGTTTCCAAGGCGACAATTGGTTTGCTTTTTTCTGACGTTTGCAATAAACCTATTTTGTTAGGGACAGAAAACGCATGATAAATAATTTCATAACGCCATAGATTATTCAAAACGCCAGAGCTTACCAATATATATATATATCCAGACATCCATACAAACTTTCGCCTTTATAATATTAGTAGGATAGGATAGGAAGTAGGATACTATTCATCCAACTGCGATGAAACTTTGGTGAGTTGTTGTGCGCCCGCCCGCAAAAGTTTATTCATAAATTGGTGAGCTATGGCATTATGAAATTTAATACAATTTTAATTTCATAATGCCATATTATAAGTGTATTTCATTATTTCATATAGCTTAGCGACAGGGAGGGAAGAAGGGTGGCGAGGGGAATTCGTAAGGGGGGAAGGTGGGGTAAACGGAAGGGAAACTCTGAGGGTATTGGACGCGGAAGGGGAACGGAGGCGGGAACGGGGATGCATGGGAAAGGACATGCAGGGAGAAACATTTACTTACTTTGGGTGGCATTACAACGCTTGTCGGGAACTCGCCAGTATTTCATAAAATATTGGTTAATTTGAACATGATTAAATCGAATTACTTTATTTGTTCAGTTACCGTGTTAAGGCTCTACAACCGGGCTCGAAAAGAAGAAGATGGTGAGATACGAAATTACGAATGTTAGAGGAGAGCGCTGACATTTACAGCGACAAAATCGATGCGAAAATAGCCAAAATGTTTAATAAAACACGTCTCGTTTAAAATAGAGCAAAAATCTTACGGGCAATGTCTTAAACAACATTTTAAGAAACACTGTGAATTTTTTCATACATGTAACTTGTAAAATAACTGAAAAAAACGTGTTTATAATAATTTTTGGAGCATACTTTGCGATTTTTTTCTATCGAGGGAATTTTATATAATTTGCATTTAATGTCTAGATATTATCTTCAAAAATAACATATATTTTTTGAAGAGCTTTAAAACTTACCTATTTAAGGGAGATATGTAAGAAATCGGTAGAAATGCGAGTTTCGGGCCCTTAAGTTATGTGTGGCAGTCCATTCTCCCTGTCTACCGCTGCAGTGAAACGGTGTGGTTGTTAGTTAGTCATATATTTGTATATTGAATCAGTCAGTAGATTCCATGGTGACATATAGTTACAGCATGTATTTTAAGAGGATCGTTACCTAAATCAACCTAATTCCGGATCCAGACCACCTCGTAGTTGTACGTACATATTGGTAGGTCGATTATAATGCCGTATCGGTGACCTGCTTGTTTCTGTAATCGCCAGTGTGTACTGGTATCTATCTATAATCGAGCACTGTTAATAAGGTAATTAATCAATTGATCAATGAATCGTCAATCTGGCCTATGTTCACTTCCATTATCCAGGCTCAATACTCGAATTATTTGATAAAAAAGAAGGAATTGTTTTTTTTAATGAATGCGTTGATTTATTCAGGGTAATTTTGTTATTTCAGTTTAGGGTATATGTAGAACAAAATGGTTAGTTGCCGAGTGTACAAATGCGTCGGGTACCAACCAAGGCCAATTTAAGTATTCGGAATTTTCCTTTTGTTTTAAATAGCGGTTTCATATGCATTATTTGCAATTTGGTAGGCGGGTATGGGTACCGCCGCCCCGGTAACCATTTATTAGATAACCAACACCTCTGCGACAGGTCACCCCAATTGGTTCGCTACGTTTGGTGACTTAGCAGGGGTGCCCGGGTTTATGGGGTGGGGTTGGTCCCGGTTTTGGTGGCCAAAGCGTTTGCTCACCTGTTGCGTGGCGGGCTGGATGGAGAGAGACTGGTTGAGGGTGGTCTTTTGACCTTTCCAGCCAGAATTCCTCAACATTGCACCGCAGTCGGAGGGATGGATTCATGCGTCCGTCACTCTTGGACACAATAACCCACAGATTCCTACCCCTCCCTCATATCTATTTCCTTCCCAGAGCTTCCTCTTTTTCTTTTCCTTTAAAACCCTCCACACAGCATCTCCTAAGATGATACAGGCCCTGTGGGAAATTATTTTCCTCAGAGCCTCCTGTTTGGAGCTAATATAAAAAAGGTAGTTCCAAATTAAAAATTAATTTACAAATACTATTTCTTTTTCCAGTGCTAACACATCTCGAGAGACCGAAGAAGGTCCCCACCCGCACATAGCGGGTCTCCCGGACGCTCTGGGCGGGACTCACCCCCGCTGGGCCGGGGCACCCTCGTCCACCCCCGCGGAACCCCACGACCCCTTCAAGGACATCCAGCTGTCCCTCAAGGTGCTGCTGAGGGACAAGAAGCAGAAAACGTCGGTCAATAAGGTTATTGTCCGTGCTGTCGAGGACGGTAATGCGTTCAGATCGGATAACCCGTCCATCACGGATATGATGGATTTGGACCCTTCGTGAGTTTATTTGATTTATTTATGAAAATTTTTAATGTGTTTAAATATACTTCATACCTATCTCTACTTTGATATGATTTCTACATATAGATAACAGAAACAAAGGGAACAACAACGCATGATAAAATAACTAAATTTACCCCATTTACGAGCGACCAGATTGTGAAATATTTAAAGTCTAAACTTATATCCATTTTCTTCGCGATTATTTATGTAGCTACAATATAAGATGCTGTCATACGCAAAGATAAAAGATCATCGCACGCACAATAACGATCGCCATACAATATACAATCCCATACAGACCTGTCACACCTAAGCAGATGATGTACTCGAAGCTCAAATACGCCGTAATCTGCCGTAACCGCTGCTGAGGCGATATGCGAAAAGTTATGCGACCCCCTCTCCGGCGTTAAACAGGAGAGGGGGTGATTTTAATTATGGAGTTGCGGAGGACAGCTGTCAAGTTGACAGATCAAGTACAAATAAAAATACATTTCGCGGTAATTCATTTGACCCCCTCTCCCACAATAAGAAGAAACATTTGATTGTGTAGTGTGACGGTACAACACACAAGCGCTCGCGGTTCTACAGATAAGTGCTCGCGCTTTTAATGCTGTGTGTGACTGAAGCTTAAAACATTTTTACAATCAGCTCTGTTGGTATAATAGCATGTTTGAGGGTCTTTAAAGAGAAGTCCAGTCATTCGCTGTCGGCAGATCACCATGATTCATAGTTCACGACTCAACGAATAATGTTGTTATGTGTTGAGTTTCCGATAACTTCCTTTACCTAGTTGGTGGTTAGTCCACAGGTTGGAAGATAGTTCTCTCAGTGTTATTCCTTACATTACCGTTAGAATCGAACACAAAATGTTAAATAACTCATAGAACTATAATTCCGTATAGAAAAGCCACTGAGAGCTGAAAATAGTTTAATTAAATGCCAGACAGAATAGCAGTGCTAGTTTTACCACTCAAAACCTCACTATTAAAGAGTTTTTGCTGATAAAAACAAAGAGATATCTTAGTCCATTATGATTTACTTCAAGTATTATAATAATCGATTTTTTGTTTTCAACGATATCAATAGAATATTTTATTGTCAAACCAATATTAAATTCCAAATTGTGTTGGTACTTTGCCTTCTGTGTATAAAATTGAATCTTATATTATGCAATCCAGTGTAATTAGCATATCATAATATTTTATGTTCGACTTCTGTATATATAACTTTCTAATTATAAATGAACTGATAGGTTGTTTGCATTGTAGATTATAAATATGAATAATATAATAAACACACTTTAGCAACTATATTCAGTTGTTAAGTATTTAAATAAATATATTTTTGAATGTAGCTATTACTTTGTGGTTATCCATTATATTTAAAGTAGTTTTTTACCTTTAATTTTTATTTAAATAATATTCTTTCTTGTTGAAATTTATTAATTTCATTTTTAATCGGGTTGTTTTTTTAACATTGCCTCTACACCTGAGAAAAATTATTTCCCTTAGGTATTTTTAGGAGAGGAAGGACGAACGTATGAATCTATCGCTCCCACGCAAGGTTGTCGAAATATCGGTGATACAATTTGTTTATCAGGTTTTTATTTGATAATTATTTGGCGATTAAGTGTAAGGTAAAACCAGGAGAGACTTACCTAATTGGCAGAATCTCATTTCGTACTAAACAATTGTAAATCAACCTTCAGATTAGGCGGTGTCCAATCAAAAAATGTGCCGGAAAGTGAAAAATCATGACGAATGATTGGTGAGTGTTAATTCTGAAGTGTATTTGTTTCTTTGTCCTTCTTTCAAGCCGTAACAGAGTGAGCGATCTTTGTGATTTTTTTGCGTTGGCATAGTTGAAGGACTGAGAAGTGACATAAGCTACTTTTCATCAAAAGTATTTCATTCCAGTGAGAAAATTCTGTGTACAGTAATTTCTCCATAATACCACGCTACTAAGCCGCCGGTAAAAGCTAGTCGTTTATAAATTACGGCACTAACAGGGTTATATTGCAGTGGAAAGTAATCGGATCATTAAATGTTTACATTATTGATTGCAATACTTTATCGTTTTCTGCCAAAATAGCTGAATGGCGAAACGTGTTCGATCATGCACACTCAATGTGTTATTCGTTGACGACAACTAATTAACACGAGTTCAATGTACCATTAATAATATGTCACGTACCTACAACTTTGTATAAACCATTTACTCAATAGGTGTGTAATGTTTAATGCCTCACCATCAATAGTTCAATAAACTTTATTGTGGATTGTGGTCCCACCAAAGCACTTACAAATGTTTACCTATCTTACTAATAGGTATTTTTGAATGTAGCTATTACTTTGTGGTTATCCATTATAAAAAAAAATGAAACAATACAACTTTGTATAAACCACTTAAAAAATGTGCAAATCCGACCGGTTTCGGAACAAACGTTCCTTCGTCAGGGAAAGCTTATACTAATTTGACGAAGGAACGTTTGTTCCGAAACCGGTCGGATTTGCACATTTTTTAAGTGGTTTATACAAAGTTGTATTGTTTCATTTTTTTTTACTAATAGGTGCCTATTTGACTTGATTTACCTTTAATTTTTATTGGTTGTGTCTTTATTGACTAGTTTTCGTAACATTTCCCGCTTTGTTAGCCGTGATCCGTAGACAAAAATTTGACTTGTAATTTTTTTCATCTGTTGGGTGATCTTCTCGTGATAATGTACAACTTATAATAATATAATTAGTAAAGCTTCAATTACATTGAGCGATTTTACAAGCTACTAGCCGGTGAATTAAACTCATTCAGTGTAAAATCTGTTAGTTAGCTAGTAAAATAGTAATTAATTGATTTTATTCTAATATAAGTGCAGGTATGTTCACAGTATATAAATTGACGTAAAATTACTGCCTCAACACAGGCTAGCCTAGTGAGGCGGGTTACGAGAAACCTTAATTTATAATTATAAATCTCTTGCTTCAAGTACCTACTGTATATATGTATTCTGTTTTCTGTTATTAACTTTTGTACTTATGCAACTTTTAAACTGTACTTTTACTGTACTTATGATGTACTTTTTGTTTTTGTAGTTATAAATCTTAATTTTTTTTGTTTAATAAAGATATATTATTATTATTAAAATGATTACACTGAGCTAGTTCACTAGCAGATAGTGAATTTGCCGGCTAGTGGCTTGTAAACTCTCTGAATGTAATCGAGGCTTAATACATAAATTTTCATGTAGAAAGAACTCAGTAACCAAAGAAACTATAAACACCTTGGACTTGTCTCACAGAAATTCAAATGTAACATTGTCATAAAATGGCAATTCAACGCCAATTTTTTTGACACTTGAATTCTATCAAGTTGTAAAAAGCTGACAAGCTAAATAATATGATAGTTGTCCTTTCTGCTGATCACAATTTGTTCGAAAGCTGAAATGGACTTGGTAGAATCGGCATTTAACGGGGACCTTTCTACTGACAAAACAAAATGCCTCTAAGTGGCTATCTGATGACAATGTTACATTGAATAATAAATTAAATGTAACATTATCAGTAAATTCCGTGAAATATACCTAAGATTTATAGTAAGCTAGTGATTTCCCGGCAAGCGTTGAATTGCAATGTCACTTAATAAAGAAATTGTTTCGCCCTGCGTCCTTTCCCGTTCGTCCCGTTCCCCTTCTGCCGACCATTCCTCTCCCATGTCCCCTTCCCCTCATGCGTCCCCCCTTTACCTTCCCCGCCTTCCCAATCGCCTCTCCCGCTTCCCTGTCACGGCAACCCTCCCCCATTCAGTCCCAATATATTCAGTTTTTAAACAGCTCGCAATTACAATTTTTTTACAATTTTTATTACAATTTTTTATAAAATTTTTCATTTTTCATATATTACAAAACTTCATATTTGATATTATAAAAACAATCAATCAAATTTTTTACAATTTTTATTACAATTTTTTTACAAAATTTTTCATTTCTTTTTATTTTTCTTTTACTTACTGTTTTTTGTGTTTAATCACTTCGAATACACTTTTTCTTGTTAATTAATTGATTCCAGAACCTATTACTCCACTGTACAATTATGTAAATTTAAATTGTGAAGCTTAACTTTACTTAATACTTTATGAATGATAATGTACCTACCAACCTAATCTGAATATGTCAATTTGACTGTCCTAGAACGGGAGACCTTCCTAGTTGGACAGTCAAAGCTTCCTTATATTGAATCTATTTTATAACAAATAAAATAAATAAATAAATAAAAATTATGTGCCTAATACAGGTACCTTTTTGAAATACCTATGATTCTTTCCTAGATACTTGTCCTTCAAGTAAATTCATTAATTTAAAGAGTTTATTTGAAAATTGAATTTTGATTGAACAATCGATGGTTTGCAAAACCTCATTCTTAAATTGCGACAGTTTTGTAAGAGTTTTTGAAATGATTAAAATAACTTTTCAGATGTATTGTTATATGGTTGTATTAATCTAGTGAGGGTGGAAAGAAGGTATTTTGTGAAGAAATTTTCAAACATGGAAGGTGAACGTTTCAAAAATTTCCTACGTTTAATATAGCTATACATAGACAACTTACATACATATAAGCTTTGATTATATAATGTCATAATCAAAGCTTATAAGCAAGCATATTTTGATTTTTATATATATAGATACTGGTCTTTTCACTCTCTCTCTCTCTCTGGTTTCAATCCTGGGTTTGCAGCAATTTCCTCTATTCTTCTCTTCCATTCTTCCCTGTCTTGTGCGGCTCTTTTGAAGTCTGCATATGATGAGCAGCGCACGTCCACCAGCAGGTCCTCCAGGTACTCTCGACGTGGACGTCCCCTAGAGTTTTTCCCCTCGGTCATACCCTCCATTATGGCATGCAAGAGGCCTTCTTGTCGTACCACGTGGCCGATCCATCTTGCACGCCTTTCGGACAAGGTCCTGAGCAGGTGCCTTCCTCCTTAGATTCTTTGGAGAACCTCCTCATTTGTAAAGTGGTCTCTCCAGGAAATTCCTAATAGTCATCTATAGCACCACATCTCAAAAGCCTCTCCGTTTATCTCTTTCGGATAGGCACCATGTTTCGCAGCCGTACATCAAGATACTCCATACATAGGTCTTGATGAGGAGTATTCTCAGTTTTAGGTCTATATTATTCGGTTCTATTATTTTCGACCTTTTATTGAATGCAAGCCTAGCCTGGTGTATACGGCTGTCGACCTCGCTATTAGACCGACCGTCCCATGTTATTTTGCTCCCGAGGTATACAAACTCCATAGTGTTCTTTAGCGGAACTCCTGACATCTCTACTCACTAAGATTAACTTATTTTGAATAGGGAATAATTTTGTTACCTGCTGCGAGACGTGATTCTAAAGACGGAGCACACGTGAACTAGAATTATAGAAGATTAGTATTTTTAGAATCTATAGTGATGTGCTTTGTACTAAAACATTACAAGTACCAACTTGTCTACATATTATTCTTTGATTTTCCGACCATTGTCTGCGAATCGATTGATTTCTTGTGAACAGATAAGCGGTTGCTAAATTCGAATCAAAAACTCATATTATAATATAACCATTAAATAATGTAAATCTACCTACGCTTAAGCAGATGAGTAACGAATCTGGGAAGGCAGGAACCCCAATAACTCATTGAAAATCCCATTAACTTTTATTTTCGACTTTTCATTAATAATTCGTTATTTCCATTTCATTAAAAATCTGATTAATAAAATCCATTTCATTCTCGAATTTGTTTTGTAAAAAAAAACGGATGAGATTTTCTGCGATCGCGGAAATTTTCTTTTTAATGTTGAAAAAGAAAATTGACAATTCGAATTGAGTAATCTCAATTATCTTTTGAATTAGAAATTTTATTACGGATAAACATAGACAATCCTATTTGGAATCGCGTGAGGGATGTTCCCTACGTCTTCTCTGCGAACGAGGATATTAGGAATTATTCCTTTTCGATATTTCGTGATCCGAAGCGATTTATTTTTACAGTTTGGAATTGGGGGCTGAAAAAAAGATGTCTGGCTTATTCTGTAATTTTGAAATTATCAAAAAAGTAATACATAACCTTGATTCTAAATTACATCAAAAATGTTTATCTAATTATTTTTTCGTAAATTTTACTGTGGAGGATTCTAGGTCACAAAATACTCGAGTAGTAGTAGTACAGAAGATCTATAAGAAGCAGATAAAAAAAAAATGAATATCTCACAAGAGTCAAAGCTGTTCCCGTCTGGAGCTAGTGAGACTATGGCATCCTCAATTGGGGTATGTTGTGAGGCTGAAGGTAGTGAGGAGGGTAAGGAGATGGGGAAGTTCCTGGTTATTCAGATCTGGTCACCAAACACGGTTAAAGCCATTTCAAGCATCGTTTCAATTCTGAATGCCGGTCTTACACCGGGACGATACTGAGTGTATCTTCCACTCTGGAACGTGCCGCGAATAAACTATATATTATTTTTAAATTATTTGAATGTGAAATAACTCAAATTAAACAAATAAAATTTCAAATTAATAAAATACTTAGTTTTTATTAGGTTTTGTAAACAATAAAAGTGGTAAAAACTAAGTATTTTATTAATTTGAATCAAAATGGTGCCACAAAATAGAAGAAGAAATAAAATTTATTTGCCCACGCCGGGAATCGATCCCGCGACCTTCGGATTGCGAGCCTGATTGGATTGCCTTACCCCTCGACCACTTCAGCCGTCAATGATGATGATGTGGGAATTAGAAGTAGGTTAGTAGCTGAGTGGAGAAGTGCGTCTAGTTCCCATCAAGTAGTCGTATTCATTGTTCATCAGTCGGTTCAATCCTCTACTATCTTAGTTCTCCACTTTGGAATAAGCAAGATTTTCAGCTTATGTTGTCTAAACTTTCAGAAACGCCCTGTTGGGAGATATCTATATCCCGAATCAAAAAATATTAGAAACGTTTTTTGAATAACCAGATAATTTCTAACCGTCCTTCTCCTCTTTTTGTTATCTTCTTCAATTTACTTTCCCCTCAAATATCCCCCAATCGAGGATGCTGCTGGGTAACTCTCGTGTGTTGCGATATTCAAATAAGGCATATTCAAAATATGTTTCGAATCATTTTTATTATGACGTTTATTTAACCTTCAAAATATCTACATGTAGGTGCATGATAGGTAATAAAAAACCTGAAAACGGCAAATGAATTTGGTCATCGTTTTTTTTTTTAATAAATAACATTAAACTTACAAGTCTTCATTTTACCTCTTGCCTCTTCCGTAAAACTTGAATCTTGTTGCGTCATTGTGGCGCTAAGCTCTCTATATTTAAAAGGTGTCAAAATGTTATTTTAATTTTATTTATATTATTCAGTGTAACCACCCGCTATACTGTCAAAGCAGTCTCCCAGCAGGTCAATTTCACGACATTAAGGCTCTGCAACCTGGCATACACATACTCTGCAACACCTCTGCCATAGTTCACCCCAAGTGGTTCGCTACGTTTGGTGACTTAGCAGGGGTACCCGGGTTTATGAGGTAATGTTTGTCCAGGTCTTGGTGGCCGATACGTCTGCCTGCTGCGTGTTGGGCAGGATCGAGTGACAAACTGCCCCCCCAGATTCCTACCCACCCCTTATACCTATTTCCTTCCCAAAACTTCCTCTACTTCCTTTCCTTAAAAAAACCCTCCACATAACATCCCCTAAGATGACACAGACCCTGAGAGATTTTTTTTCTCAGGGCCTCCAGTGTGGAGCTAATGTGAAAAAAAATAACACTAAAACATAAATATAACGAAAAAATACAACATAGAAAATAGATATTATAGAAGAAGAATAACATTACAAGCGACTATAAAACAAAGGCATAAAAATACTCAGACAGATAGATATAACACAGGCAACATACTCAAAGGCATACTCACACGTAAAGACACACAACATACTCGAACACATTCATAGACATATTTATACATAAGATTTCGTGCATAAAATCAATGGATACTAATGTATAGGTGCTTAGAAACAATATCAATATAAACAATCTTCATCTATTAACCGCTTTTTCAGCAATTTCTTCAGTTCAGTGGTACAATTTGATCTTATTAAATATAATAGGTACAAGATAAGTGAATGTTCGCTGCCCGTATTTTTTTGTAATTTTTGTAATGGACATGCTTTCATTTTGACTAAATCTTGTTTGTGTACGTATGCTGTTGTATGATATACTTTTTTATATGTGGAATCAGACAATAGTTTTTGGCATAACATTTTTAACATAATATCCCTCGAACAGGTAATATGTTAATTGACTTATGAAACAATTTTACATCTCTTCTTTGTGCATCAATACTTTTGCTTACCAAAAGCTTAGTCATCGAGTTTTAGATTGTTTCCATGTAACCTATAATACTTCTTGCACGACTTTCCCTAAGACGTTATTTCGTATTAAGTGTTTAATTTGTAGAACTCCAAAATATTTTTTTTAAATTTAAAAATCAAATTTAATAATGTTATTATTAAGTTCTGCAAGTATTTTAGTTTTTTTTTTTTTGTTTTAACAGCTGTTTCGGCGTTCATTGTCATTTTCAAACTGTGGTTAGGCCACGTTGAGACGACTTATTTATTTGATTCTATTTTACCTTCCTCCATTTCAATTTTCATGCTGCCTTAAATGATTTGGTACCGGTTAAACCGATTTGCTGAGAAAATAATCGTGATAATCGTACAATAACGTAACCGTTTCTCTATTCTATGAGGTTCTTTATTAATTACCGGGTGATATGCGTAGTGTATAGATAGGTGTGAGGGTGTGTACGTGTGAGTATGTTGTGAGGTGTGAGAAGTGGTGATATTTGATCGGATATATACGCGCATTGAACAGTTTATATCATTGACATGATGGTCTTTTTAAATTTGGGCAGTGAATCGGAGAAAATGTTGATGTTAGAGTTTAGGCAAATATTATTGAACGTAGGAAGAGCACGGTTAATTGACGAATTAGTTGCTACATTTGTTTTGTAATTATGCGTGTGGAATAGTGCTGTACGTCTTAAGAATTTCGGTACAGTCGATTTTATTAATTCAAATTCGGTGTAGATATAAGTGTTAAATCAGCCATTGCTCGCCTTTGTTGCAAAGTTTCAAATGTGCATTCAAAGTTTTTGTTATTATTTCATATTATTATTCTGTAGAATTAAAAATTATCGATTTTCATCTTGGCAAGTGAAGTAACATCCCTTGAGTATTCAAGGGTAACAACTATGTAATAATAAATTACTTCATAAAAGACATGTCGACATTTCCTAATATCTTGCCAAGGGAACATAATCCGCACCTTTGACAAATCTTCAATAATAATATAATTTCTTAGCGAAGAGCGATGTTCCTACTAAGCCGACCAAGCGCCAAGCGTCCCGCTCCCGCTGCTTGAGTTGGTGCTAGAGTTGGAGCTAGAGTTGGTGCTAGAATTGGTGCTAGAATTGGTGCCGAGCTTGCGGCCGTTACTATTCCCAGTTTAAATCCTGAAATTATTGCCGGACCACAATTTCAGTTTGTTTTAATTACCCGAAATAAATCAGGCGGCCGGGAAGGGACTCGAACCGCAATTCTCGGGCAACGCCGGGAACCGAGAACTTTACCCAATTATTGCACTTAACAATCTTTTGCTGGCGCCCTGATAACTAGGTACCATATCATTAATATCATTATTTAATACCTGCTGAGAGAGAGGCGAGATCAAGTAAAATGCTGTATGACTACTTCACAAGATGCTTTATTTGATTTCGGAAGCTTTATTTACTTTACTTCGGAACAAAATTAATTGTATAGTCGTTATGGTGTTCTATTGGATAAAATATCGTTCTTCCAGTTGATTAGTCAGACATTTCTAAATATATTTTTGAGATAATGAGGAAAGCAATATTCGAATGCTCACCATAAATCAAATATTATTTACACATGTCTGTGTTTTACATCTTACTAATATTATAAACGCGAAAGTTTGAATGGATGTATGTGCGTTTGTTATTCTTTCACTCAAAAACTACTGAATGGATTTTAATGAAACTTTACAATAATACAGCTCATACATCAGAATAACGTATAGGGAGGCCGGAATGGGTACCGCCGCCCCGGTAACCTTTATTGGATAACCAACCCCTTTGCCATAGGTCGCCCCAAGTGGTTCGCTACGTTTGGTGATTTAGCAGGGGTGCCCGGGTTCATGGGGTGAGGTTTGTCTAGGTCTTGGAGGCGGATGACCAAGACACATTGAACCCCAAATTCCTACCCACCCCTTAAACCCTTTTCCTTCCCAGATCTCTCCTCTCATTCCTTTCCTTAAAAACCCTCCACACAGCATCCCCAAAGATGACTTAGGCCCTGAGGGAAATTATTTTCCTCAGGACCTCCTGTGTGGAGCTCATGTAAAAAAAAGGCTATAATTTATAAAGTTAGCTAGTAAGGGGACGCGGGAGGGGAACGGGGACGCACAGGAAAGGTGATTCATTGAGAAACAATGTATTTATTTGAATATAGCATAGCAACGCATGCCGGGAACCATGTAGTATTAAATATTTTTTCAAATAACACCGAGAGACATAATGATCCGGTACATTAGTATGACATTTTGAAATATCCTACTAGTGACACAGAAAACATGAAAATTTTGTTTAATTCGAGACAGGTTTTTCTGCAATATAATTGATTTGGTGGTGTTTAACCTGAGTATTGTATCAGATAGAGGTGCTTTTACATACTCAACTCAAATTTCAATTTTTCTGACTAATCAACTAGACCAGGACTTCCCAACCAGGGGGGCGTAGAGAAATGTCAGGGGGGGCGTAATAGGTTTTAACCATAGCTCTAGCAAAGACTGAAACCAGAATCGACCAACTGATACAGATCATGCAAGATCGAGTATCACATCAGTGCTTTAAAAGTTAATTTAAATAAATAAAAAATAATAATAGAATAATATGTAAAATTAAAAGAAAACTATGAAATGTAAATGTGAAAGTAATTAATGATTAAAAGTGCACCTACTCTTCTATTAAAGATCGATAATGAATAAATATTTTGTATCTGTATAGTACCTATTTGAAATTCAAATAAATAATTTAGTTAATATAAAAGAAATGTGTTTCTTAATTTTGTTGAAACATAACTAAGGAGTCGTTCACGTGATGTTTTTTTGGCAACTTTTTAACTCCCTCCTCCCTGGTGATATGTGGTGAGATTTTAAACTACCCCCCCCCCCCCCCGTCCATACCCAAAATCACCTGTATTTTTTTAGTACAAAGTATATTGAAATTTTCAGAATATTATCTTTAAATGTAGGTATAATAAATACACGTGATGTCTCATTATACCCCCCCCCCCATTGTGATATTTCGTGATTTTTTCCGACCCCCCCCCCTTTCGAGCTTCACGTGATTAATGGACGACCCCTAAGAGGGGCATGAAAATATTTTTTTTTGGTTCGGGAAGGCTCGGCGAAATAAAGGTTGGGAAACCGTGAACTAGACGATTGATTTTGTAACGGCAGATGAAAAATTTCTAGGAAAAGGTGATCTCTAATAATTTGAAAGAAAACTAATGTCACCAATTTACATAAAATACGCACGAATCTTAAGGCATTGCAATAATAACAAATATCCAGGGTGCTAAGAGACGTACCTGGTATTATTATTATATTATATATTAATCCAGTGATTCCTGGTGTTCATGAAATGTTGCAAGCCACAAAGTAAATACTTCTCTATGTTTTTTCTTTCGTAATATGTCGTCACTGGTCACTCAGCCGAGTGACCACTGACGCCCAATCCCTCACCCCGATCCAATACCTAGGAACTGATTTTCTTGTTTTTTGTTGAACAAAAAATTGCTTGAAATCAAAGCATATCTACATCTTTTACTCCAAATATCCTCAGAAATCACTGGTCAAGTATCTATCGAAGTAGAGTACCTTTTTTTGAGACAATGACATATTTGTAAGGAGTACATGGCAAGATGGTCAATAATGTCCATATAAACGTGTGATTGTGGACTCTGCTTACCTCTGCGGGGCGTGATAGTTTGTGATATAGTTTAGTTAATTCTACACAGTAATTATGCAGTATAATTTTGGTTCCATTTCATCGGAACTGCAATAATTATACCAGTATTATGCTTCGTAGAATCTCATCACAACAGAACGCCATTTATGGCGTAAGTGGGTGGCAACGATAAATACCCCAGTATTTATTTATAAATTAAAAAATTAAGTACTACTAGATTGTATAAGTTGAATAGTGCTAGTATTAATATTACAGTTCATTGATATCCTACGAGAAACTGCAACGATTTTAGGCTTCCTTTAGGCTAAATTTATCGCGTAAACATTAATAAACTAAACTAAATTTAGCGGTCCGTTTGATAGATTCTCCCATCTTAACAGACGGATTGCAATCTTTAGAGCACAGGCGTCGGGTGGGAATGCTATCCTTGTTCTACCGGTATTACAATGGAAGATGCTCCGAGGAACTAGCATCATTGATCCCTTCGGCACCGGTGCATAGTCGGGAAACACGCCAAACGCGTGCCCAACATTTGTACACGGTTGACATTTGTCACATGAGAACGGGTCGTTTCTTCGACTCGTTCTTGTGTTCAACAGCCCGGCTGTGGAATGATTTGCCGGCCTCTGTGTTTCCTCCTTCCTACAACATGGGTCTCTTCAAGACCAATGTTCATTCCTTCCTCTCCTCAAAAAGACCCTCCACACAGCATCCCAGATGACATAGGCCCTCAGGGAATTTATTTTCCTCAGGGCCTCCTGTGTGGAGTTAATGAAAAAAAAAAAAAACAAAATGACATTTATTGTAAAGGTTTTAAAATGTTCAATGTACTCACTGTAAATGTTAAGAGGAAACGCGGGAGAGGGCGGCGTTTTGTCCATACAAACATATTTACCAATTTCGTCCTTCGTTTTTGATACTACTGCACATTTTAGTACATTTTGTAATTTTTTAATATATAAAACAAAGTCGGGTTAGTTACACCATTTATAACTCGAGAACGGCTGGACCGATTTTTATGGTATTTGATTTGTTGGATTTGTCTCAGCCCCGAATAGCAGAATAGCTATTAAAAAATCGCAACAATTAACGAAAAAATAGTTATTAAGAAAATTCTTTTCCCCATACATTTCGTATGGAACGAATTCTCATATTTTGAAAGAGCTGCGGGAATTTTGTGATAAGTACCTATAATATTGAGTAGTGAGTTAGTTCCAAAAATTCGAAAACGTCAAATGTCAATGCGCTGATTGTTTTACATTTTTTCTTAAACATATAATGCTGCCTCTCTTTCTTACACACTTGTCAATAGTCGAAAATGAGACAAAAGGTGAACCTACGTCTCCACCCATCCAAAGGAAAGATACAATAATTATAATAAAAATCCTCTTAAAAGGGTCTTTTTAAGGAATGGAAAGATAGGAAGTTCCCCACCCCATGAACCCGGAAGGTCACCCCATGAACCCGGGCACCCCTGCTAAATCACTTAACGTAGCGAACCACTTGGGGTGACCTATGGGTGACGTATGACAGAGGTGTTGTATCCAATAAATGGTTCCCGGGGCAGCGGCACCCATACCCGCCTCCCAAATTCCCGTAAGTATGTGGAAAAATAAGAAAATCACAAAAAATATAAATGCGTACACAATGCTATCTCTGATACTGACGAAAACAAAATACGGAGAGTTGTGCATTGATGATTGCTTCATTGAGTAATTTTTAACTTAACAAAAAAACTGAATTTAATTCAACAGTTATTGATTCTGAGGCGGTACGAAGTTCGTCGGGTCAGCTAGTATAATATAGATATCGATTTTAATAAGTTACTTCGTGTAGGAAAACCGTTACAAGTCTGGTTTGAAGGCCGTCAACATTTAATATACTCGTACAAGCTATGCAATGTATTTTTTTGAAAAAGTAAAACGTACAGACATAGAATATTTTATTCTAATACATTTATAAAAAAATCTTAAAAATCGGCCCAGTTTTGGAAGAAAAAATGGGGAATGCAAAACCTATTTTTGATGATTATATTAGGTTTTATCAGCCTGAGGTGAAGTTGTCCCTTTCACTCAGTATTCGGGGGAGTAAGACCGACAGTGACAGCAACAGTTTGGTGAAATATCTATTGTTCATTTTTGTTGGCATTTGGGTTTCCTCTTAAACCTGAAAGCCTGTCAACCTATCAACGGTTGACGATAACAAAAATGCACGGTAAAGCAACTTTTACTTAGCTAATTATTAATTTTTGAAGCTAAAAGCCTCGCAGTTTTTCGTGGGTTATTTTTTAAAATATTTTTATTACGTGAGCTCCACACAGGAGGCCCTGAGGAAAATAATTTCCCTCAGGACCTATGTTATCTTTGGGGATGCTGTGTGGAGGGTTTTTTTAAGGAAAGGAAGGAGATGAGAGTTCTGGGAAGGAAAAAGGTTTAAGGTGTGGGTAGGAATCTGGGGTTGAGTAGGTCCTGTTCATCCGCCTCCAAGACCTAGACCAACCTCACCCCATGAACCCGGGCACCCCTGCTAAATCACCAAACGTAGCGAACCACTTGGGGTGATATCCACTGGGGGGGTTATATCTCAATGTGAAGTCCAAATTTTAGTACGCAGGTAATTGAATATGAACGTACTATAGATAGTAGTTTTAGCATAGATATACACTAGATATAAGATGTAACAATGTTATAGCTAAATAAAATGTACCATAGAAAATATACCTACTTCCTTATAAATATAGTATACATATAAATATCCTTCCTTATGTACACCTACTTTTATGTACGCCGTGAACTTTTTTCAAACATGCAACATTTTTGTATCAGCAAATTCCAGTTGTCAGCAAATTCAATATCTCTGTAAGAGAGCATATTATACTCCCTTAGTATAATATACTCCTTTACAGAGAAAAATCAACCTTCGAAAGAAACTTAATAATAACTTTAATAATAAAATAAAATTAATTATGCGAGACATTTTAAATTGATTAAAAAATTAAAAATATAAGTACTATTAACAGAATATTTATACTTCGGAGTTGATAGGTCAATTTTTTTCAAAAATTATAATACTAGCTTTTTCCGCGGCTTCGCTCGCATGGTATTAGGAGTTCCCACTCCGTCTCCTCCCCCCCCTCCACCCTCATTAATTCTCGGTACATTCAGTTTTCAAACTGCTCGCTTGCCGCCTATTGCAATTTTTATGCAAATTTCATACTGCCAGAACTCACCAGTAGTTTTATACAAAAAAAGGAATTGTTCAATTTATGGTGCAATCGTTCGGAAGTTATGCGACCCACACACATTTCGGCGATTCATTTTTAGAGATAGATATTAACTACGACGCACACGTCGTTTCCATGGCAACCGTTTGTTTTGCTTTTCTTCTGACGTTTGCAATAACTGGATTTGGTTAGGGTCAGAAAACAAATGATATATAATTTCATAATGCCAGAGCTTATTCATAACGCCAGAGCTCACAAGTATATACAGCCTGTATTACTTGCAAATAATGTAGTCCATTCTATAGTTTTTGCGTGAAATAGTAACAAACATACATCCATACAAACTTTCACCTCTATAATATTACTAGCTATTGTCCCCGGCTTCGCTCGCGTAGTATTAGGGGGGTTCCCACTCCGCCTCCTCTACCTTCCCTATTACCACTCCATTTCCCCCCCCCCTCAATACCCGTTACATTCATTTTTCAAACAGCTCGCCTGTCACATATTAAAGCGTAACAATCAAACATACGCAGCTTCGCGTTTATAATTAGATTAGTATAATTTTAACTATCAAAGGGATCTCCATAGTTACCAAATCAAATAACAAAATGACAGCGCACGTCAAATAAATACTTTATCAAGCAACGCTTTGCTTTTCGTCTGGACAATAAACGTATAATAAATAATAAATAATTTCATAACGCCAGATCTTATAGTAGCATTCCAATAGTGAAAGAATTTTTAAAGTCTGATTTTGGAAATAAGTCGAACCTTTCTCGCCCAATATGGGATTGAGTGCTGTTATTATTTCCGTGACGATCCACGATAACAGAGTTCAGTATTTTTTTGCGTGAAAGAGTTTTTTTTTTTTTTTACAGTGAATACCGCACAAGAATCTCAACTGCTCCCGTCTGGAGCCAGTGAGACTATGGCATCCCCAATTGGGGTATGTTGTGAGGCTGAAGGTAGTGGGGAGGGGAAGGAGGTGGGGAAGAGGAAGGTTGGGAAGTACCTGGCTATTCATATCTGGTCACCAAACACGGCTAAAGCCATTTTCAAGCAACGTTTCAACTCTGAATGGTGGTCTTACACCAGGGTGATACTGATAGTATCTTTCACTCTGGAACATGCCGCAAATATACTGTTCAGGATCTCAACTTCCGCTCTCCTGACAGAGCAATCCGGCGTGGTAACACAAGATTCCAACGGGAAGTGTGGCTGGAGTAACTCTTCAATAACAACTCCAGCTCTTGAATAATTGGTCTTTATTCACACAATAAAAAGACCCGTAGGGTAGCTCATGTACGGTGAGCCCAATGATGCTATCTCTCTCCGCGGTTTTATAACCCACATAAAGTGAAAACCTGGCAGCAGACGTTTTGCCAAAAACGACCCGCCCAAGACGGATGGTAACAAGAGAAGAAGGAATTAAAATCTGTGGCAATACGAACTCGCCCTGGCAATTGCCAACACAAAAAAATGTTGCCACAACCATTAGGGTGACAATCACAAATATTAATATTTCAGTACCTGAAATCTTAACATATACTATATATTATTTTAAATGAATTAATTGTGAAATAACACAAATTAATCAAAGGGGCATGCCGGGTTCGAACCCGCGATCTTCGGATTGTGAGTCAAGAGTCTTACCCACTGGACTACGGAGGTCGTCAGAGTAACAAACATACATCCATACATCCCATACATCCATACAAACTTTCGCCTTCATAATATTAATAGGATAACATATAAATAAATAAAAATTTATTTCTAAACTAACAATATAACTAATCATAATTTCGATTGCGTTCTCAAAATATGAATATATTGCTTTTATCACCATAGGTAGGTAAAATTCATTTACACTAAGTTGGTAACATGAAATACCTATCTACTACTGAAATCTCTTTTAGGATTTTTTCCACTTGATTAAGCTAAAATACTTTATCTAAATTACTCATATTAAAAAAAAAATTACGGAAAAGATGATAGTCGAACAGTTTCCGTAAGATTGTTTTATAGAAGATAATAATTGAAAACAATATTTTTTGCCCCATTGTCCAATACAGTGAAAATCTTGAGATTTGATAAAGTTATCTCACCGGCATCGCCTTTGTAAAGGGCCCTCTCAGGTTAACATTTTAAGGGCAAACTGAAATTATAGCTTACATCTACTGGTAAAAGTTAGTTTTTGAATACCAAAAGGGCTTTGTTTGTCTCATAAGGTAGGTTGTACCTATTTATTAGTTTAACGCTGTAATTTTTTTAGCATGATACCATAAATCCTTAAAAAAATATTTTGTGTCTGAACAATTACAACTTTTAGCCCAAAACAAGTATGACTAAAATTATTAACGCTAGGCACCAAAGATATTGAAATACAAAAAAGATATTCTATGATGTCTGCGCGACTGTCGGCGGACTACTATCTAATTGGAGTTATTTGCATACGAAAAGAATTTTTTCATTTCGTTAATTTTTTAAGGTGTGCACTGTGCAGTAGTATTGGTTAATAATATAGATTGAATACGGAACGCATTCGTTCATTTAGTTTAACGTTAATTTAGTTTATTCGTTAATTGGTAAACAATATCGGCGACACCAGGAAGCACAGTCCCACCCAATAAAAACTGCGGATAGCACATCTCTTATATTTTAATATCTTTTCTAGGCACAGATAAGTGAGTTATTGTGATAACATACTTTGGTTAGAATGACAGCATTAAAAAGCTGCTAGCTAATGTTTCTCACAAATGAAGACTTACACAGCATTTTTTTAAGTGAAACATCTTTAGCACCGTTGTGATTTGAAACTCGATGAAACGGAAAAGAGTGACACTAAAAAGAGAGAAACACGTATTTATGTAGGATTTAGACTTCATTTTACGAAGCCTCGTGCGCTGCGCGCATTGGCCGCTTTGATTATGAGCTCACTTTTCAAGGCTCCCAATGGTTTTATTTTTTTTATTATTATTATTAAGTTAAAAGAAATATAATATTTCGCTTTATTAACTTAAATACAGAGCATGTGAACTCCCTCTTGCCACTTTCAGTCTTGACAGTATTTGTGTACAATTTATTGTGTTGTCTAGTATAATGTTCGTGTACTTGTGATGTTTTTATAAATGTTGTGTTTGTCCATTTTGTATTTTGTAGATTAAAAGACATATGTTATATTCGTACAATGTTCTTATTTTCAAAAGGTTTATTTCCTGGTATAGTTTTTTTGTGGGAGTGTCTGGGTTGAAATTGTGAGGGTGAGAATTTCACTTTTACCACGTAAGAACTGCACTCTTTCTTTTTAATTTATGTTTGCCTTCTGTACGTCTATTAATGTAAATAAGAGTGTCTTTGACCTATGACGGTCGGGCTGGCGGGCGGGCGGTGTGGCTTTTTTTACCACAAATCTACAGTTTTATTCCAAGATTAATGAAATTTTGTACACTTGACCTGCGAAGCAAGAGGAAGGTCAATGTCTTCCAGCGATATCGAAAAAACCAAAAGCAGAATTTTTAAATGTTTTGATAAAAATTTTGCACTTGACGATCAAAATAAGAGGAAAATAGTACTGTGACATCTGATATTGAAAAACTCTGTGTAAAGCCCGGGCCACGCCGGGGATTTCAGCTAGTACTTTATATTGTTCGAAACCACTTAAACTGTGCAAAATCTGGAGAGCAGCAGCTGATTTCAGAAGTTATTGCTTTGCGACCGTTAGCAGAAACGTTGAAAATCGCTTTGATTACCTATTGTTTATCACACTCGAGTTATCAAATCGCTGAAACGTTAATAGTATGAATAAATACTTAAAATCTGTTATTAATTTAGAGTTTTTTCACAAGATTAATTGTCCTACATTTTGGGCCAAAAGAAAAAAATATATTTAAAAAAATCTAATGCCTTGACGGCTTATCCCATGCGAAATGCCACTTGTTTTTTGTTCTTAATCTTTTAACATTAGATTACAACAATCAACAACAACATAATATAATGTCTTTGTTGTAAAATATATATGTTTGCGTGGTAAATATCAGGCGCCATCTCTGTGCGGAGACTGAAAGGTAATCGTGCGGAATGATGGGATTATCTGTACAGACCGGTTGCTCCGGCACTTGGGAATAATCTTTTGTTTTATGCCGCTATTAATGGAAAATCGATGCCCCTACAATATGCTTATCATACGAAAATGTTCTATTATTTGTTCCTAGGACATTCAGCGTTTTAAATATTGTGTCGATGAAAAGGAAAATTAAGCGATTAATCGAAAAATGTAATTATAAGAAACAATGATAATATTATTATTCTCCCAAAATGTTGGGAGAATCATAAATATATCTGAAATAATGCTTTTTATAATCAACACACAACACTTTAGTTTTATACGTCAATAAATGTTCGAAGGGTAAGGCTCTTGACTCGCAATCCCAAGGTCGCGAGATCGATTCCCGGCATGCGCAAATAATATTTTTTTAATTAATTTGTGTAATTTCACAATTAATTAATTAAAATAATAAATGGCATATTTGCGGGTAGCCCTGGTGAAAGACCACCAGGGCGAACGAATTTGAATACATTTCGGAATTGAAATATTGCTTGAAATGGCTTTAGCCATGTTAAAGACCAGATCTGAATGGCCAGGTACTTCGTACCCTTAGCCTCACAACAAACCCTAATTGGAAATGTCATAGTCTCACTGGCTCCAGAAGGGAGAATTTGGGACTCTTGTGGGGTATTCACATAAAAAAATCAAGTTTTATGGTCCTTGAAAATATGGCCTTTCAGCTATTGTAAGAATTCTCAAGTAACTAAAATTCGGTGTTACTGAGGTGAAAAAAATCTGACGCCGTTGGCTTAAAAAACCCACTTATTAGGTCCTTACATATGAAATTGGCGTTTTGTATGGGAGGAATATAAAGTCGATTTTTTTTTTAATATAATATATTTATTTTATCAAAGTATGTACCATTGCTATCTATGCACTTTTGCCATCTCATAGGAAGTTCATCGATCCCTTTACTAAAAAAAAACATTCGGACGGGAATCAATAAAATCTTTGAAGGCGGTTTGGACTGCCCCATTGGAGTTGATTTTTTTCCCTTGCAAGAAGTTATCCAAATTTCGAAAAAAATGGTAATCTGTTGGGGCAAGGTCCGGAGAGTACGGTTGATGTCTTAGACATTCCAATTGAAGATCCTCTAATTTGGTAGCCGTCTGTTGTGCAGTGAGTGGTCTAGCGGTCAACGCGCGTTTGTTGGTTTGCTTCACTCAATTCGTGAGGTACTCACCTTTCAAGCTTTTTTACCTTCCTAATTTGCTTCAAGTGGATTAAAACAGTTTTATCACTAACACCGCAGCCTGCAGCTAACTCGGGCGTGGTTTGCGATGGATCCGCTTCCACAATAGCCTTCAATTCTTCATTATCAACTTTGGTCTCCGGTCGTCCACGGGGCTTGTTCTGCAGGTCGAAATTTCCAGAACGAAAACGTTGAAACCAAAAACGCATTGTGTTTTCTTTTGCGGCACCGTCGCCATACGCATCATTAATCCTTCGAGCCGTTTCTGCAGCACCGGTGCCACGGTGGAACTCGTACTCGTAAATAACGCAATATTTCAAGTTTTCCATTTTGTAAACTAATTGACGCAAAGAAAAAAAACAATTAAGGTAAAAACAAATGAATTATAATTTTCGAACACACAAATACATGAGTAAATAGCTGTATAAATTTGAATTTGGAGTTCCTAACCAAAGAGAACATATTTGAGATCAAAGTTGCCACTACGGCAAAACGCCAATTTCCTATGTAAGGCCCTAATATTAAATGAAATTTGATAATTTTTCGTAAATATTGTTAGGTTTTATTAATTACTAGCTGGTACCCGGCATGCGGTGCTATGCCATTTAATAAAGAAATTGTTTCTCCCTGCGTGTCCTTTCCCATTCGTCCCGTTTCCCTTACGCCCCCCCCCATTCCTCTCCCGCGTCCTTTTACCCTCCTGCGTTTCCACTCCGCCTCCTCCACCTTCCCTCTCCCCACTCCACTCCCCACCCCCCCTTCCCCCGTCCAGAGTTCCCCTCCCCACAGGTTCCCCTCCCCCCTCCCTGGTTCCCATCCCCCTCCCCCTCAAGCGTTCCATAAATTAATTCCAGGTACATTTAGTTTTCAAACAGCTCGCGTACCACCTATTGCAATTTTTTTTACAAATTTCATAATGCCAGAGCTCACCAGACAATAACAAACACAACAAAAAAAGAATTATCCAATTTGGTGCAGTCGTTCGGAAGTTATGCGCGTACATACACTTCGGCGATTCATTTTTATACAAATTTCATAATGCCAGAGCTCACCGGAAGTTTTATAAAAACCTTGTTTAATAGTTTACAAAAAAAACTTTTGTACGTTGGTGAACGATAGTGTAACTAGAGGAACTAGAGGTAGAGTAGCTAGAGGATACCAACATAATAGAATATTCAAACGATCCTAGATGGTTTTTCACCCCCACATCACTAACGCCGGGTTAAGTAAATATTGTAAACACATACACATGATAAAGGATTAGGTTTACAGAAAAGGTGCCTATTACATGGCACCTTTTCTAAATATTGTAAACACATACACATGATAAAGGATTAGGTTTACAGAAAAGGTGCCTATTACATGGAAAAACGTATTTTTACACAAATTTACATATTACGACACAGATAAACATGGTGTCACAGTAGACAAAAATCTGGGTACCTACCTAAATTGATTAGGAGGTATTAATACAACATATACGGACGTATTATTATTTATTTTAATTTTATTTTATTTGATATAATATCTAACATTTTTAAATACAATTTAGCAATGTCGGCCTCACTGGGTAGCTCACCTGTTCTGAGGCCTCCAATTTATAAAACAAAAATTTATACGTAGTACATTAAAAATAATGCTGCATAAAAAAAGGAAGACAAAATTAGACTAAAAATAAAAATTTATAATTAAGGTAAAATTATAAGTAAATTTTTTTTTTATGCGTTTTACATTGGGTTTTTTGTGTTACGAGTATGCGTTTTATTTTATTTTATTTTATTACATACAAATACATATTGTTACACAAATAGAAATAGATTTTTGATGACACGGAGATTAATAGATGTGTGATATTACACACAGAATCTCTTTTATTTTCAAAAATGGGATGACGTGTTCATATGTTGACACTAAATATGACAGTAGTAAAACGAATATAATAACGATATAACATATCATAATAACAATAGTTTTTATTTTTCATAAGTCACATGATTTCAACAACGTTGTATTTATATGATTCTATTGTGGGAATCTATAATTAAATTAATTAGGCATTTTATTTACCGACAGTTTTTAAGAGTTGCTTAAAACCACGCATTCGGAATTTCTATGGATTTAAAACATATTTCCCTTGAACCATACGTTATTTTTTAAGATAATCTCTGTACATTTGCCAATTTGAAAAAGTAAATTGAAAAGGAAATTCCCTCGATAGATAAAAAATCCCAAAAATGCTTCTAAAATTGTAATAAACTCTTTTGGTTCTGTTATTTAGCGTATTATGAGATATTAGCTCTATTTTAAATAGGTCATGGTTTATTAAATATTTTCGTATACGCCTAATAATCACAATATTTTTGTGAAATCAGCGCACATTTTTTAACATTTGTATTTACATATCTCCCTTTCAAAGAATCTTCTTTTTGAACGCTTCCGTCAGATTGTTTTTGTCTTGCTACGGGCATTGTCATTCAGTCTATTTACTTAAAATTGGGCAAGTAACCTTATTTTAGATTTGAATAACCATTTTAATCCATGAAAATTATAATATTTTCACAGTTAATTAAATATTAAGAAGCACCTTTAAAAGGAAAATGAATTAGTACGTATAAGCCCTCCCAGTCAATTTATTTTAAAATGACTAGCGGAAACCAGCGATACAACTCACGACGCCGGCGACATCTTGCTGTGGAAGTGAGAGATTCCGCAGTGATATAAATGTGACCAGGGCAAGGGAAATGAAAAACGTAAATTATGGCAACCCCGGCGTGGGACGGTCAGGCGGACTGGACCATAGTACTTATGTAGGTAGGTACTGCCTTTATCTATGGGCTTGTAGCTGTATTACATAGGTATTGGGTAACTTTAAATTATAGACATGCATATTATAGAAGGCATGCTAAAAGCAAGGAGATTGCAAATTTGATTAAAAACCACAAATAAACAAAAGAAATTTAATTGTTTTTTTAGGATCGGACGAGCGTTTTACGAGTTATCCTATTTTATATTACATTAAAATCATGGAATATTATGTAATAGGTCACTTGCATGGATTTCATAAATTGTGTGGATAGATTTTTTTACTAAGATTAAGAAAATGTTAGTAAAAATTTTAAGGAATGTACAGTTTTTATTTTTTATTTATAAATAAATAAATCCATTATTTGGGTCCGTGACGTCACTACATGAAAATGTCCCGTCTCCGAAAGTGTTCCTATTATTTAATTAAATGAAGACAATATAAGCGAAACTCAATCGAAAATCTAGAAACAGAAAAAGGTATTGACACCTCTGGGACTTGAACCCAGGACCTCTTGCTTTCCGGGCAAACGCGCTAACCACTGCGCCACGGTGCCGATATCAAATTCGGTCATTTTTAACTGTATCATACTTCGACTAAGAACCACTCACATTATCTTCATTTTCTTAACGCATATATTATTGGCAACTATCTTTATGTATGATTGCAAGATTCAAACCCGAACTAAATGCTCTCTAGATAGTGTCTGGATAAATCTTTATCCATTTTATTTTCATATGCGACATCTATTGACTTTTTCTGCAAGTCTAGGATGAATATTTTTATTTTTATTTTAACTTTATGAGTAAAACCTCAAATTGTAATATTTAATTAAATGAAGACAATATAAGCGAAACTCAATCGAAAATCTGGAAACAGAAAAATCAGAAAAAGATATTGACACCTCTGGGACTTGAACCCAGGACCCCTTGCTTTCTGGGCAAACGCGAAAAAAAATAGTGTTCCTATTAATTTTTTAATAATCCACACTGATTTATTTTTTTTATTTGGCAACACTTTGATTTCAGGCGAATTTTTGAATTTGACATTTAACGTTCAATAGATTTATTGTTTGTTCTCTGTGAACTTATCATTTGGTTTGACTTTTTGACAGATGTTATGAAGAGAACCCCGTACAATTTACGCTGTCTGTAGGTGTTTTAGAGGTATAATGGTAGTGGCGCTGATTTTAACGAAATTAAATTTTATAATATTCTTAATATTATTATAATTTACAAGTACTAGTATATTACATTGGATTTAGTAATATAGACGTTGAACATTATAATGATTTATGATCACTAAGATGAATCGAGGAAAAAAATATTTATGAGATATAGTATTTTTGGTATGCCTCGTTATTCTCCTGTGCCCTTTCTTATGGAAAACGTTCTTTTTTTAAATGATTTTCGGCTATGTAATTATCGTTTTTTCGCACCTATAAAATTATGTCCCATCTTTCCGGTTTATAAAAAATGGTCTGATTTTTCGGATTGAAATTTTCAAAAAATCGCCAGGGTTTCAAAAATACGATTAAAATAAAAACAGAATGTCTTAGAATATTTGTCTAAACCGGAAAAAAAATACTTCGAAAAAACAATTTGTCATTAAGATGGTGGCATTTATTTGGAAAAATTATAGGTAAATATTTCCCCATCGAGTCCACGCTCAAAACACACTAAAAAGTTAAAAAAAATTGTACTAGGTAGATTACAGTTAGTAATAACTAATTCAGTTACCCGAATTGAAAAATATTGCATTTTAACGGTTATTTTGTTATCTTTAAAAACGCGAAATGCCGTTTCTCAAGGAACGCCATGTTGTTAATTACGACGGCAAACGTCTCGCGTGATTTTTCGTGTTTATGAAACCGATTAAAATAATAATTAATACGCATTATTTCCGAAGATTGGAATTCGTACTTATTATTGTCTAACTGTCAGAAAGTGATTTTTTCTTTTAAAAATGCGTATTTCATCGTCGTAATTAACATGGCGGTCCTTGAAATATGCATTTCGCGTTTTTTAAATTAAAAAAAAACATTAAATCGCAATATCTTTCAATTCCGGTTACTGAATTACTAATTACTATTATGCCCCGATGACACACGGCGAGTTACAAGCTACTATCTACAAAGTTTTAAAAGCGGGTAAATCGGCGAGTGAGATTGTCATGATGACACACAAAAAACTGTCGTAGATTGTCAATAATCTGCTAGTTGCTGCTAGTTAGCAAGTGACACGATGACACTGGGCGAGTTTACTAACAGATAGTGAATTTCCCAGATAGTAGCTTGTAAACTAGCCCTGTGTCATCGACGCTTTACTAACCATTATCTACCTAATACAATTTGTTATAGTTTTTAAAGTGTGTTTTGAGCGTGGACTCGATAGGAAAATATTTACAAAATTATATAATTCCTTATTGAAAATTTAAATAAAATGTATTATATATAATATTAAATTTATCTATGGTTTTTCATTAAGTAGCTAGGTATTTTAGTACCTACTTACTTAATCTTTTGATTTTCGATTTTCGTTTATTAATAGAAATTCAGAAACATACGTTAAATTTTTTTATGTAACTTCCATTTAATAGAAGATGCAATAAGGCAAAGGAAGTAAACATCTCCACCAATTCAAAGTCAAAAGCATAAACCGTTAGGCTACGAAAGCAATCGAGGTGGAACGAGAAATATAATATGAAAGGAGACCGATTAGTCGAATTATTTATATATCTGTTAATTATTATAAGCAATATCAATTCCCGTTGGCGTCATGTATCTTTTCTCGGAAGATTTTTCAATGTGGATGAGTGTTTCAGGCTGATAATTATTGCTTATAATAATTGTTACCCTTTGTGCTATGCATAAAAATCTTGTCTTAAAAACGTTAGTTTAACAATTAAAAATAATAATTATCTGTTAATTATTAGTAGCAAACCAAAGACCATTTTACTATAAGCAATAATTGTCAGCCTGAAACACTCATTTACATTGAAAAATCTCCCGAGAAAAGATACTTGCCGCCAACGGGACTTGAACCCGTGTCCTTCTGATTGCCGGTCGGATGCTCTGACCACTGAGCTATGGGGGCTTATCAAATACCCGCCAAATAATTCAATATATACTAGTGTTTCATTCAAAAATTACTGCTTGTTATATTTTTCCACCTGAAACAAGCAGTAATTGTTGAATGAAACACTAGTATATATTGAATTATTTGGCGGGTATTTGATAAGCCCCCATAGCTCAGTGGTCAGAGCATCCGACCGGCAATCAGAAGGACACGGGTTCAAGTCCCGTTGGCGGCAAGTATCTTTTCTCGGAAGATTTTTCAATGTAAATGAGTGTTTCAGGCTGACAATTATTGCTTATAATAATTGTTACCCTTTGTGCTATGCATAAAAATCTTGTCTAAACGTTAGTTTATAAAATTAAAAAATAATAATTACCATTTTACTGTTCACAGAAATACTTTTATTATTGCATTTTTTGTTATTTTTATATTGAAACATTAATCGAATTGGATGGTTTTTGCCCTTTTTAATGTTTAAAATGCACTAATTCATTATTATTTGTGATCGAATGAAACAATACGAGTAGAAGTTGAATATTTTCAAGTAGATTGTATCATTATCGTTGTTTTTGCAGGAGGGTAGTTGAGCTTGTTGAATATGTTCGAATATCGTCGAATAATTGGATTGAGTACCTCTACCCGCTCTCATCGCGGATATTTCGAAGCGCTAACACAAAATAATTGCAACACGAAGCGGGTTTTTATACTTGAAAAATATGAAATTTTATTCACCTAGATTGGTTTGACGGTGCCCACTTTTTTGTCATAATCTTGAATGAAAATTATTGTGTATATTTTTTCCGATTTTTATTTATTTTTTATTTTTTTTTTTTATTTATTTTAGAGAAAGTTGACAGCAAATCTGAGATTACACAGTAAAACAATAGTAAGATAGTTAATTATTTATTTATTTATTTATTAATCATTAACGCCCTTATGGGCTTTTACATACATTTACATTTTTATGTTTTAGTGCATACAGGTGTGTTTAGAATACAAAGAAAACATGAATAGTTTTTACACATGGTACATATAAATAAAGCTGGTAAGTAAAAAGTATAGCATTATACAATAAAGAGAAAAAAATCAGTTTTATATGTATATACGTATATAACAAATAATAATAATGGTGAGTTTTTAATATATGTGCAATTTATGTGTTGAATACATAGCGAAGTTGATTTTAAACAAAAATACATACTACCGACTTGCACCGCACTAAAATTAATATACAAAACAATTGCATTTTGACCAATTACTTTATCGTCAGAATTTCTGCAAGGAATTCAATTTCCGAAGACGAAATACTTTATACCATAAATATACCAATCCCCTTTATACTGAAACCATGGAATAATGTCAGATACTTCAGTAAACTATCACGGAGAGGACAAATGAGTTCGATAATATAATATAACAGAGTATCTAATTACAATCAAATTAAAATGTCAATCAAAGTATAAGTCGTTAAAGTAAATTTGTTATTATTACCTATTACAACGATAAACAAGAACAGTTTTTATAAGGTTTGTTTATAAATTATAAATTACTAACCTTTATTACGCCCTATATTGTAGGTGTTTTGACGGAACTTAACTATGAGGGTTTACAATAAACTGTGCACACAAAATTCCAAGATGGGGATTTATAGTTCTATTGTAACTGTTCCAATATACTGAATTTAAATTTGGACACTGACAGATGACGATAAACATCGATTGAGTTATATTTATTTCCAAGTCGATGAAGTCTTTCGATAGGCGAGTTTTCGAAGTAATTATTAGTAGGCGCGTTAACGAAGTACGGCGCATTCAATCTTGTATTACGGGTAGGTACTCGCAGTTGGATTAGTTTGGTTAAATCCAGGGCGTCCAGTCTGCCATTTGAAATATTGAAAAGACAAATTAAATCACTCATTGTTCGTCTTGAAGTTAATTCATTTAATTTTAGTAAGTCCATTAAAAATGTGTAGTTAAGTTCTTCGATTGGAATTCCTAATTTATAGTTTATAAATCTCAAAAACTTATGTTGCACTCTCTCAATTTTTTGTTGGTGAATCTTATAAAAAGGAGCCCAGATTGTTGAATTGTACTCTAAATGGCTTCTCACTAACCCAGTGAACAGCAACTTAAATGAATTAATTATTTTAAAATCTTTTACCGTCCTCAATATAAACCCTAAGCTTTTCATGGCCTTGTTAGTTATTTCGTTTATATGAGAAACAAAAGATAATTGATTGTCAAAAATAATACCTAGGTCCTTGATTTGTTCAACTCTTTTTAGAAAGATGTTGTTGATGCTGTATTCATATTTAATAGGATTTTTAATTCGGGCAAAAGTTATTGTTTGACATTTTTCAATATTGAGGAAGAGTTCATTATGGATGCACCATTCTTGTAGCCTCACAAGATTTGTTTGTAATACGCAACAGTCATTGAGATTAGTAATTGTTTTGTAAATTTTAAGATCATCAGCAAATAAAAGTATCATAACTCCATCAAAGATTGTAGTTATGTCGTTGATGAACAAGGAAAACAGCACTGGTCCCAGATGTGACCCCTGGGGGACTCCGGAGAAGATTTCGAATTGATTTGAAAAGTGCAAGTTGAGTTTGACTGAAATTTTTCTATTGTATAAATAACTTTCAAACCATCTCAAAATATGCCCCGTTATTCCAAGGGATTTTAATTTGTGCATAAGTATTTTGTGTGAGACTTTGTCGAAAGCTTTGCTAAAGTCAGTGTATACCACGTCTGTTTGAAGACGATTGTGCATATTATTAAATAAGTATTCCTGATAGATCATCAAATTTGTGAGAGTAGACCTTTTTGACATGAAACCGTGTTGTCTATGTGAAATTACTTTATTAATCTCAGGAGATAGTTTAGAGAGCAGAGCAGATTCAAATATTTTCGGGATCGACGACTGGATACAGATAGGTCTATAGTTGGATATATCGGATTTATCACCCTTCTTGAAAATTGGAGACAGAAAGCTTGTTTTCCATTTATTCGGAAAGATGCCAGTTTTTATTGACAAATTAAAAAGTTTAGTAAGAGGATAAGTTAAGATTGATAAGCATTTAGATAAGAAGATTGTAGGAATGTTATCGGGACCAGCCGATTTTTTCGGGTCTAGGGACTTTAATTTATTTCTAATATCACTTTCTTCAAATATACATTGATTGAAATCGATCTGGTTATCATTAGATGTTGTGGCGTTGAATAATGGAGAGTTGTTTGCAGAATCGTAGACTTTGCTGAAGAATTCAGCAAACAAATTAACGATTTCTTGGGGATTATCGGCCATTTTGTTATTTAAATACATATTAGAGGGTACACCTGTGATGTTTGTCTTTTTTCTACTCTCTTATATTTGTCTGTATTTTATTTACTCCTGGGCACTTGGCACCAGTCGTAATATTCTTCTTTTCTCTTGGCTCTGATCGATATTTAAATTCTTAAGGCTTTGCATATGTGTGGTAGGGATGGAAAATTCCTCCCCTACGTCACACAAGCCTTTATAAAATTGGACCCTTATTTCCTCTGATAACTACAGAAAGCTACTTAAAGCTCCCTTGTACTACATACCTTTAGTGATATATGTACTTAACTAATAAATACGTTATTTACGACTTTGAACGTAAATATTTTCGTATTTAGGTTGTAATTAAACTCCATCAAACGTTGTGTAATTTTTTTGATTTATGATATAGGACTTTAATTACTTTAAATTTTGTGGTAACCCTCTTGATTCTAAACAGAGTGTTGAATTTCAAACTGTATTGGTCTCTCTCTTGCAAATTTAACCTTAAGTAATTTCTCTAAATGAACTAACTTCCCCTTGACGTTTATTATGATTCCCTACATCCTAATGAATTCATGAATAAGCAATACTAACCGAAACTACACATGACTAATTGAACAGATAATTAAATATAACTCAAATGGTTAAATGTTAGTAAATTTGATTATGATTGTATCTCGTATCTGCTGGGCGCCCCTCCGTTTAGATTCAGCTGCTATAAGGTACATATAAAGATGGATTTAGTAGGTTAATGTAATTAGTTAATTGCATATTTGACGAACTCAGAATAACCCTTTTTCTGGCAAAATTTGGCTCCTGCCTCCATCAAGTAAGCAGGGTGATCAGAAGTCAACCCAAAATTCGCACAGTCCTTTGGCACGGTTCAATTGATTGATACCTAAGTTATCGCGTCCCAATTGACCTTCCTTCGCCATCATGCACTGCCTTCAGGTCTTCCCCCAAGCCCAGATACCTCCAAATTCCTACTCCTCCAAAGTTTACTATTTACTTAGGGCGAACCGGTTTCGTCCTATATGCAATCATATACTCACGGGTTGTGTGGAGTTACGGGTCGTGAATCCTCCCTCCACGTTCAAGAAATGAGACGAGAGTGACCCGACAGGCCTAAAGCACTAATTGTAAGTGAGTTCGTTTCATTCAATGAACAGTACATAAAAAGATATATATGTAAACATACGTTTTGGGAAGGTTTATAACTCGCAATGCGAAACTACTTGCAACGCATCCCGAGCTCGGATCTCGCCCATCAAATTCTGCGAAATTTTCAGATTGATACCGAATATATACGTAAGAATAGTGTGAAATATAAATAAATATTAGTATAATAAGATCTTATCTGGCGATGTGTTCTGGAGATTCGCCATAACTCCAAGCTTTTGTTTGGTTTTTGTTGACGGTTTTGTTTGAGAGATCCGCCATCTCTATGGTTTGATTAATGGTCCTTGTTACAGAAGCGAACACTGCCTTCTGTTGGTTGAACTGTATTTTTTTTTTTTTTCTTTCCCTCCCCTCCAATGTTCAACTTTTGATAAATTCTTGCTATCCCGTGATTCTCAATTGAAGCATGTAAATCCTCATTACCCCTTATTAAGCTATCCCGTGATTTTTCAACTGTTTCATGTAAGTCTTCAATACACCCTATTGAACTGCTATAATAAATCTGTTAATTTTCAATTGCTTAGGTCTGTAGATACCTCGTTACGTTCAAATTAAAAATAGTGTTTAAATTTTTTTTTTTTTTCTTTTTGCTCCTAATAATTGCGCAATATAATAATTTTATCCCGTTCCTAGAAGTTAATACCTAAGTACGATATCCATTAATCAAGGTCATTTTTTTTTTTTTTTTTACTGTACTCGAACTAGTGTCCCAGTGACCGATTTATTTTGTAAACAATTTGAGCTTTGTAAACATTCTCGACGGCCTCGTGGTTCCTAATAATTGCGCAATATAATAATTTTATCCCGTTCCTAGAAGTTAATACCTAAGTACGATATCCATTAATCAAGGTCATTTTTTTTTTTCTTTTTACTGTACTCGAACTAGTGCCCCAGTGACCGATTTATTTTGTAAACAATTTGAGCTTTGTAAACATTCTCGACGGCCTCGTGACCTAGATTCAAGCGTATGAGGTATGTTTACTTTAGACATTCCGGAGACGTGTGAGATGACTCTAAAATTTTCTTTGTTTGATAATGATGTACTTAGCGCAATTGTCTAGTCTGATACCCGATTACGTATACATATTTATTCATTTATATATACTTTGTCTCAATAAATAATTTATAATATTGATCTGTATAATTTTCTGATTGAAATAATTTCTAATATCATAACTTATTTCAAATGCTCTGGATTTTCTGAAATTATATTAATACATACATAAGATTAAATATAAAATATTGATTTGTAAATTTATCACACATAACTACTTTCAATAGTTATTGATGAATTCAGAGGTAGGAATCGATACCCTCTTCCTCTTTTTATATAAGTGTTTTCTTTTTGATTAAAAATTTTCTTGGGAACAATAAAATTACAAATATATGTGTTTATATACATACATATATAAATATATATAAAATATACTTATTATATTTATAATATTTTAATATAGTTACATATCACATATTAAGCGAGTAATATCTTGGTCAAATAATTAATCCAAATACCAATGTTTGCTCCATTCCGCTTTCTCCTTGGAATCTGTAAAATTTTATAACGGAAAAGACTTACCCCTACCAAGGTTTTTTCCGACCGGGAAATACACGGTAACCTTGCTGCGATTTTCCTAAATTAATTTTTTATTTTCCTAAATTTAATTAAATCTTTTTGACTTCAATTTTTTTTTTTCATTTAATCTAATTAATTAAAATGATGTATGAACTCTATCGTTCTAAACTGTATTTTATCTCAAAACTCGTTGGTTAGATAACACTTTAAATGATAGTTACTTCACGATTAATTTAGAGATGGTAAATTGTTGTTAAATTAAATTTTTATCCCTCCGAACTTTTATGTATTAATAAAATATTATTTTGTTTTATTATTATTATTTAAGATAATTAATTTAAATATTTATTATTTGTTAGAACACTTTCACTTAGATTGAACACACGTATTTAATTATAACTTCATCACGCTAAATTATCACATCACTTCAGTTATTTATTGCACTAACATTAAACGCGAAATTTCTAAGTTTAAAAATACGATATTAAGTGATTATAAAATCCGAATTTTCCACTAAAACAAATTGTATTTATCACGAGCACTTTTATTTTTCACAAGTAATTAATGCGTTGTCTTTAATTTTTATTTTCACTGACTCTAACTGCAAAGTATTTTTTTTGTATATCACTGACTAGAATGTCAAATTTTTCTAAGTATCAAAAATAATTATCACTTAGAATTTTCCTACTTTAAATCACCCACCGTTTCGTCACGTTCCGCGAACTTAAAACCTTTTCGACCACGACCGTAGACTGTCCTCAACTGGCATTTGTCTAGACTTTTATACCCCTCTCAGGTCCAAAAGATCGTATCTGAATCTCCTATAATAAACCAATCTAATTACTATCAACTCGTAATTTCTTGAAACCTCTCCATTATTGTCGAATGCGGTCTCTTTGTACGTTTTGCGTTTGATACATTAAATTCTGTCTCGTACTTCCATACTTACAAGATCCGGATTTAGTAAGATCCATGTTTAATGGCCCAACTTCCTTTGTCCTGTTGTTCATACAAAACTAGCTTGAATTTAATAATTTTAAAGTTCTATTTTCATATATTTCGTAACATGTCCGTGCGTACGGCATCTACCATATGTTCCAAATCTGTCCCCAAATTCGCCTATCAGAGATATCTTCATGTCGAAGTCTTTCTCGCAAATTGTTCATTTTTATTTTATTATTTTTCCACGAGTTTTTCTGTATTCTATATGAACCTTTCCATTTAAAACCGAATTTTCTCTATTTACGTCGTATATTTGAATTTTCCATTTTTTTCTCGAATTTTCTTTTATTCACGACACTCTTTCCATGAATTTCCTTATTTATTCTTACGCTATTGTTCATATCTCTATAGATTTTTATATTTCAAGCCGTATTTATTTTATTCACTGTTAATCTAAGATTTCCTTTGTTTTTCTCTGTCGTATCTCCTTTCCCCTCACTTCCCCGTACTTCCTTGATATAACCATATCGTTTTTTGATGTTTGCTGCCTCTTGGAAAATTTCATTTTCTATTTGTTATTAATAAATATATCATTTTTTAACATCTTTATAGGAGATACCCCCACTTCGGCCCTTAAATTTCTGTCATTTTTATTGCTTCATAGAGAACGCCTTCCAAATTTTGTCCCGTTCTTACGCAAAATCCCATAAACCATATGTCTTGACAGTTGTATACATTAGTTCCTGTACCCACCTGGCAATAAATCCTTTTTTATTTCAGTGTCGTTAACTTTTATGAGAATTCTCTAACGTAAATATTTCATAAGACCCATGATAATTTTTATTACCTTTTTAACGACTAATTGCCCTTATATAAACAATTTTCATGTTCGAATATTCCTTGTTTATCACAACAAAATACATCTGAAATCGACAACCATTGTAATGCCTCATTTTTTATCTGCAATCGCGTACTATGTTACTCTATAAACTCCATTTTAATTACGTAAAATGACTCCTTTTCCTGAGTTTTTCTATCGCAATGTTTTCAGCATTTTCCACTCCCCTCCGTACTGCACTCTATCTTCTTCTCTAACACTTGTTACTGCTCTAGACATCTGAAATGTACCCTCGCCTATTCTTTAAAACTCTCATTTTTTTTTGACGTTTCCTCCCTAAATCTTTCATCGTAATATCCTAGCTCCGTCTAAAATTGATAACAATAATTTTCCATTGTTTTTTCAACATTTCCATTTCCTTTAGCACGTTTTCCCTCGAATCGATCATCTCCGGTCGTCACAAACAATCGTATTATAGATGAAAATCTCCCTAACATCTTACAATACGTTTTCGTCACTTGCTTTGCAATTTTTCACTTAAACTTTTGCATCGTGTTTACGTGTATCCTTTTTTCCGCACCTTATATGCTTTAATGCGTTCGAGAACTAGGGTTTCTGATCCCTGGAACGTACCGGTTAATGATAACATTTCTTGGGGTCACCGTACTTTTGTCCCTGAACAGATTATTTCTTCCCATGGAGTTTATTCACCTCTCGGTTTGGTGGGAACGTCAAACTCATTAATCACATTACTAATTGCTAAGTCCAAAGGTCGTTCCTTTGTTCTAAAAATGGGTTCGGCCCTCTTCCCGTTGATAGGCTGAATTGGTTTTTAATCGCTTTTGCTGCAATTCAATTGGCTGTCAATATATCACGTCTAAAGTATATTGGGGAGTCCCTGTCCCTGATTATTTGTTGATACCATCTGTGATTTTTTTATCAATACTCGTCTCACTTTGTCTAATTATAGATCCCTACCGTAAATATGAATTCACTTTACTCTAATCCGATAGATGTCGTAGACGTGTCCGTTTTATAAGTAATTGATATTTTCTTTTTAAATTAAAGTGGGAAGCTACGATATTTTCTTATTTTTCACTGTTGATCAATGCAATTCATCACAGTTCCCTCCTCTGAACTCAATTTGCTGTGGCTAACGTTGTATTTTATTTTAATGTCCTCTTCTTTTTTTTTTTTTTTTTTTTTTTTTTTTTTTTTTTTTTTTTTTTTTTTTTTTTTTTTTTTTTTTTTTTTTTTTTTTTCGTTAGACACCGAAATTGTGTTCAAATTTAGACTAGCTATCTTCCCCTCCTCATTTGGTTATCCCCTATCTCTACTCCGTGTCATATTACTTCCTATCTCCCCCTCCTCATTCTGTTATCCCCTATCTCTTTTCCGTATCCTATTACTCCCTATCTCCCCCTCCTCATTTTGTTATCCCCTATCTCTTCTCCGCATCCTATTACTTCCTATCTCCCTCTTCCTCATTCTGTTCGGATTGTTAACAATCTTGAATTTGAATCTCATTGTATTCTTTATTTTCTTTTCGCGTAGATTTTACTTTATGAAATTTTCTTTAATTTTGATAGATTCAAAATTAATTTCTTTTTGCTGGAACACGCCCCTCGACTCGCGTGTTTTGGTGGTCCCCAACCAAATTGGACTAAGACCTCCCTTACAATGATTTAAGTAAAGATTGTTTACAATCTCGCGGCCTTTCGAACAACTGAAAAGCGGGTGGTCTCTTGGTGTGCAATTAATTGTTTTTTGTTTTGTAAGTATGAATATTTTTTGTGAAATGTGGGTTTTCGCACGACCTCACCCAATCCGACAATCAGTGGTATACATGTTTCATATAAATTTTCCAGCATTTTTTTTTCTTTATTTATTTAAACTTTATTTTATAATTCTTAATTTCTAATTGTAATTTCTTAATTCATCCAAAGTTGTTCTAGCCTAAGTGTTGTCCACTCTAATATTTAAAATTTTATAAATGTTCTTTATTATCCTCAAATTGGTTCAGCGTTCCTTTTTTCCCTTTTTTTTTTTTTCGAAATCTAAAATATTTATACCTTAATTCAAATGTTACCTTTTTATCTCTATACTTAATGTCTACCCTATATCTATAGATAAACTTTCTTATTTCAATATTTCAAAAAAAAAATCCCTAAGCATTGTTTATTTTTTTTTCAAAATGTCCCTTTTGTGTGCCATATAATATCTCTAATTTCTCTCCTTTTGAGTGTTCTTACTTATCTAACTTTTTTTTTTTCTCACTAACACATGAAAAAAGTCAATTTTTTTTTTTTTTTTTTTCAACTAGAAAATCAAAATTAACGAATTTATTTGCCTTACTCTATTTCAATAATTGAATATGATTGTCGCTTATTAAGAACTTGTCCACTCACCCTCAAAGACTTAACGACGATCCGCCCCTCGCAAGCAATCTGATAATCTAATATTTTAGTAATTTTCTTTCTTCCCCCTCCCCAATTATAATGTATCCTAACATAATTTTATTTGTATTTCTCAATCGTTTATTTATTTATTAACATTTACAAATATTTGTAAACTTCGCACTCTATCCGTTGATTTCCACTAACTGTAAACCTGATTTTTGTTTCTTATTACTTGTGTAATATCTAGCTAAATGTAAAGCGCTATAATCTCCTTTTATCTCCCGAGTTGGCTGCGACCACTAGCTCCTTCCCGGCTGTAGTTATTGTAGAATTTTCTTTTGGTGAACTGTTAACTTCGGTGCACTTGCTGCAACTAGCGTTTTCGCCCACACTTTCAATTGCGTGTATCCTCCTTTTTATGGCGTGGTAACGGTCACGGTATTTGTCCTTCTTGCTGGATTCCTCCCCACTCCTCTTCTTCATGTTCCGTTCTTCTGGTGTACATACCATTGTATCTAGTTTTCGTAGAAACTCAGCGGCGACAATCTCATCTCCTGATTGCCCCGAAAACCATAGCGATTGAATTTCCTTCGGATAATGTCTCATAATCTCGTCAACTATGCCCAACGGTGTGTCAATAATCTTTAAAGCCTTCGCTAGCTCCCAATAGTTTGCGAAATGAGTAAGCATGGGTATATTTTTCTTGGCATCATATACCCCTTCTGCAAGACGACGGCGAACTTCATTTTTCTTTATGTCTCCCCAATAGGTAGCTAAAAATCTCGTTCGAAATCTAACATAGTCTCCCATCGTTTATTGTACAATTTTGCCCACGATTTAGCTTCCCCTTTCAAATTTTCCCGTACGACGACTAAAGGATCCGTTCGTTTCACTTTTCTAGTGTATTCTTTTAAATCTTCCAGGAAACTAATGGGATTTTGATTTCCACCGGAGAATGATGGTCGTTCCTGCTGTGGTAACATTTCCACTACTTGGAGAACGCTTTTCGGCGCATTATCCTCTCCTATCACCGCCACTGTTGCTGGGATTTCCAATTGTTTCTCGAGTTCTTGCATCTTATTGACGAGCGGTGCCAAAGCTGCCTGAATTATTGTAGTTATATCTCCTATGTTTATTGTTGAAGTCTCGGTTGTGACATTTTCCCCGATTGCTGTCACTAAAGCCTGGGCTCGCCTACTTGTTCCACGTTTCCCAACCATTTTCTTTATTTTCCGAGTGTCGCCCGGTTAATGTTTATATTTTATCTTATTAAGCGACAACCTTATAATCTCTATTTTAGTTTCCTAAATTACCTTATGTAAATTATGTTGCCTTCCTTATTCTATTTATTTACTTATTTTTTTTTTTTTTTTTTTTCAATTTTCTCGTTTTTCTATATTTTTTTATTTTATTTTTTTATTTTTCCTTTTACTTCGTTAACTTTTCTTGTTCCTTTTCCTCGGGTTTTTCCTGTAACATACCATGTGTGAGTCTCTCTTCACACTCTCGCTTATTTTCGCCCTGTTCCTCCGATTTTGTGTCGGTCTCCCCCTCTGGCTGAACGACTTCTATCATATCCTCGACTCGTAACTTAGACCTCTTTGAACGTCTAAATATCTCCCGTAATTCATCTCCCGACGGTATTTCTTTAGCTTCTAATTCCGTCGCATCCACTTTCCTTTTTTCCGCCATTTTTTGTTTAAAATTTTTAATGAATTTAACTCAATACCAACTATTTATTATAAATATACCTATATATATTTATAATTTACTTAATTTTTTTTTTTTTTTTGGAACCTGTCCCCCTATAAAACACAATATTTTCAATTATTTATATTTGTTTGCATGATGATTGTAACCCAAATTAGATCAACTCTACCATCACTCTTCATTTCAAATAAATGTAGGTAATTGCAAAAAAAACGGAATGAATATTGTTACTCCAATGTTAATGAATATCCCGTGATTTTCGTTCAACCAATAATTACTCATTGTTTAGAATGCCAACCATTCCTTCAAGTTCCGCAATACCTACGATATTTTCGCAAAATCTGTTTAGAGTTCGCAATACCTATCTTGATGTTATTTCGTCAAATCCCCTCCTTTTTTTGGTCCGAATGATCAAATGTTCCCTTAAATAGGTATATACCTATAAAACATTCGTCTGTGATATTAAAGCTCTCAACTCGACACTATCCCCAATCAAATATTTTATGTTATTTTTATTTTATGTTCCTTATCTTTTATGTTATGACCTTTTATGTGATAATCCTCACATACAAACCCACAACATTAACTATAAACAAAGGGTCACTTTATGTAGGTAAGTTCCCCCGTTTTTATCTGTAAAGTCTGTTTATTTTTTCCGTAACCGAGTGTTGATATCATTTTCGAGTTTGTTTATTCTACAATCTCTTAAAGCGATGCGCGTTACCCCCGATGTCGCCTACTTCAAAATTTTTCGATGCTTTGTTATCACTTTCGATGCTTACAAACACCGCGGCATCTCGTATCAGATTGTTTACATTACGATCATTAACATTCTGGATTCAGGAATGTCAATACCATCATTCCGTCAATTTATGGCCTGCCTTGAATAAACTGTTTACGCTTGCATCTGACCTACATTCTTTGTTACGATATTTATAATCTCATAAGCAATCAACAAATTCATGGTCACTTGATTTAAACTTTATCGACACTTTTATAAATTATTTTAAAACATGTAGAGTTTATTCGTTAACACTTTTTTTTTTATATTTAAATGTATTGTTTATATATTTATTTTCGTATATTTATTTATTAATTTATATATTTTTTTCGTGTTTATTTAACGGCGCACTGTTCTGATTTTTTATTTCATTTTTATTATCACTTCATTTAACATAACGTCCTACTTATTATTATTATTATTTTTTTTTTTTTTTTTTTTTGCAATAGATTGACCAATAAAAGTTTTTTTTTTTTTTTTTCTAAAACAACTTGTAAAACTCTGATCTCCTGTCACGGCTGTGCAGTTGTGATGTTTGTCTTTTTTCTACTCTCTTATATTTGTCTGTATTTTATTTACTCCTGGGCACTTGGCACCAGTCGTAATATTCTTCTTTTCTCTTGGCTCTGATCGATATTTAAATTCTTAAGGCTTTGCATATGTGTGGTAGGGATGGAAAATTCCTCCCCTACGTCACACAAGCCTTTATAAAATTGGACCCTTATTTCCTCTGATAACTACAGAAAGCTACTTAAAGCTCCCTTGTACTACATACCTTTAGTGATATATGTACTTAACTAATAAATACGTTATTTACGACTTTGAACGTAAATATTTTCGTATTTAGGTTGTAATTAAACTCCATCAAACGTTGTGTAATTTTTTTGATTTATGATATAGGACTTTAATTACTTTAAATTTTGTGGTAACCCTCTTGATTCTAAACAGAGTGTTGAATTTCAAACTGTATTGGTCTCTCTCTTGCAAATTTAACCTTAAGTAATTTCTCTAAATGAACTAACTTCCCCTTGACGTTTATTATGATTCCCTACATCCTAATGAATTCATGAATAAGCAATACTAACCGAAACTACACATGACTAATTGAACAGATAATTAAATATAACTCAAATGGTTAAATGTTAGTAAATTTGATTATGATTGTATCTCGTATCTGCTGGGCGCCCCTCCGTTTAGATTCAGCTGCTATAAGGTACATATAAAGATGGATTTAGTAGGTTAATGTAATTAGTTAATTGCATATTTGACGAACTCAGAATAACCCTTTTTCTGGCAAAATTTGGCTCCTGCCTCCATCAAGTAAGCAGGGTGATCAGAAGTCAACCCAAAATTCGCACAGTCCTTTGGCACGGTTCAATTGATTGATACCTAAGTTATCGCGTCCCAATTGACCTTCCTTCGCCATCATGCACTGCCTTCAGGTCTTCCCCCAAGCCCAGATACCTCCAAATTCCTACTCCTCCAAAGTTTACTATTTACTTAGGGCGAACCGGTTTCGTCCTATATGCAATCATATACTCACGGGTTGTGTGGAGTTACGGGTCGTGAATCCTCCCTCCACGTTCAAGAAATGAGACGAGAGTGACCCGACAGGCCTAAAGCACTAATTGTAAGTGAGTTCGTTTCATTCAATGAACAGTACATAAAAAGATATATATGTAAACATACGTTTTGGGAAGGTTTATAACTCGCAATGCGAAACTACTTGCAACGCATCCCGAGCTCGGATCTCGCCCATCAAATTCTGCGAAATTTTCAGATTGATACCGAATATATACGTAAGAATAGTGTGAAATATAAATAAATATTAGTATAATAAGATCTTATCTGGCGATGTGTTCTGGAGATTCGCCATAACTCCAAGCTTTTGTTTGGTTTTTGTTGACGGTTTTGTTTGAGAGATCCGCCATCTCTATGGTTTGATTAATGGTCCTTGTTACAGAAGCGAACACTGCCTTCTGTTGGTTGAACTGTATTTTTTTTTTTTTTCTTTCCCTCCCCTCCAATGTTCAACTTTTGATAAATTCTTGCTATCCCGTGATTCTCAATTGAAGCATGTAAATCCTCATTACCCCTTATTAAGCTATCCCGTGATTTTTCAACTGTTTCATGTAAGTCTTCAATACACCCTATTGAACTGCTATAATAAATCTGTTAATTTTCAATTGCTTAGGTCTGTAGATACCTCGTTACGTTCAAATTAAAAATAGTGTTTAAATTTTTTTTTTTTTTCTTTTTGCTCCTAATAATTGCGCAATATAATAATTTTATCCCGTTCCTAGAAGTTAATACCTAAGTACGATATCCATTAATCAAGGTCATTTTTTTTTTTTTTTTTACTGTACTCGAACTAGTGTCCCAGTGACCGATTTATTTTGTAAACAATTTGAGCTTTGTAAACATTCTCGACGGCCTCGTGGTTCCTAATAATTGCGCAATATAATAATTTTATCCCGTTCCTAGAAGTTAATACCTAAGTACGATATCCATTAATCAAGGTCATTTTTTTTTTTTCTTTTTACTGTACTCGAACTAGTGCCCCAGTGACCGATTTATTTTGTAAACAATTTGAGCTTTGTAAACATTCTCGACGGCCTCGTGACCTAGATTCAAGCGTATGAGGTATGTTTACTTTAGACATTCCGGAGACGTGTGAGATGACTCTAAAATTTTCTTTGTTTGATAATGATGTACTTAGCGCAATTGTCTAGTCTGATACCCGATTACGTATACATATTTATTCATTTATATATACTTTGTCTCAATAAATAATTTATAATATTGATCTGTATAATTTTCTGATTGAAATAATTTCTAATATCATAACTTATTTCAAATGCTCTGGATTTTCTGAAATTATATTAATACATACATAAGATTAAATATAAAATATTGATTTGTAAATTTATCACACATAACTACTTTCAATAGTTATTGATGAATTCAGAGGTAGGAATCGATACCCTCTTCCTCTTTTTATATAAGTGTTTTCTTTTTGATTAAAAATTTTCTTGGGAACAATAAAATTACAAATATATGTGTTTATATACATACATATATAAATATATATAAAATATACTTATTATATTTATAATATTTTAATATAGTTACATATCACATATTAAGCGAGTAATATCTTGGTCAAATAATTAATCCAAATACCAATGTTTGCTCCATTCCGCTTTCTCCTTGGAATCTGTAAAATTTTATAACGGAAAAGACTTACCCCTACCAAGGTTTTTTCCGACCGGGAAATACACGGTAACCTTGCTGCGATTTTCCTAAATTAATTTTTTATTTTCCTAAATTTAATTAAATCTTTTTGACTTCAATTTTTTTTTTTCATTTAATCTAATTAATTAAAATGATGTATGAACTCTATCGTTCTAAACTGTATTTTATCTCAAAACTCGTTGGTTAGATAACACTTTAAATGATAGTTACTTCACGATTAATTTAGAGATGGTAAATTGTTGTTAAATTAAATTTTTATCCCTCCGAACTTTTATGTATTAATAAAATATTATTTTGTTTTATTATTATTATTTAAGATAATTAATTTAAATATTTATTATTTGTTAGAACACTTTCACTTAGATTGAACACACGTATTTAATTATAACTTCATCACGCTAAATTATCACATCACTTCAGTTATTTATTGCACTAACATTAAACGCGAAATTTCTAAGTTTAAAAATACGATATTAAGTGATTATAAAATCCGAATTTTCCACTAAAACAAATTGTATTTATCACGAGCACTTTTATTTTTCACAAGTAATTAATGCGTTGTCTTTAATTTTTATTTTCACTGACTCTAACTGCAAAGTATTTTTTTTGTATATCACTGACTAGAATGTCAAATTTTTCTAAGTATCAAAAATAATTATCACTTAGAATTTTCCTACTTTAAATCACCCACCGTTTCGTCACGTTCCGCGAACTTAAAACCTTTTCGACCACGACCGTAGACTGTCCTCAACTGGCATTTGTCTAGACTTTTATACCCCTCTCAGGTCCAAAAGATCGTATCTGAATCTCCTATAATAAACCAATCTAATTACTATCAACTCGTAATTTCTTGAAACCTCTCCATTATTGTCGAATGCGGTCTCTTTGTACGTTTTGCGTTTGATACATTAAATTCTGTCTCGTACTTCCATACTTACAAGATCCGGATTTAGTAAGATCCATGTTTAATGGCCCAACTTCCTTTGTCCTGTTGTTCATACAAAACTAGCTTGAATTTAATAATTTTAAAGTTCTATTTTCATATATTTCGTAACATGTCCGTGCGTACGGCATCTACCATATGTTCCAAATCTGTCCCCAAATTCGCCTATCAGAGATATCTTCATGTCGAAGTCTTTCTCGCAAATTGTTCATTTTTATTTTATTATTTTTCCACGAGTTTTTCTGTATTCTATATGAACCTTTCCATTTAAAACCGAATTTTCTCTATTTACGTCGTATATTTGAATTTTCCATTTTTTTCTCGAATTTTCTTTTATTCACGACACTCTTTCCATGAATTTCCTTATTTATTCTTACGCTATTGTTCATATCTCTATAGATTTTTATATTTCAAGCCGTATTTATTTTATTCACTGTTAATCTAAGATTTCCTTTGTTTTTCTCTGTCGTATCTCCTTTCCCCTCACTTCCCCGTACTTCCTTGATATAACCATATCGTTTTTTGATGTTTGCTGCCTCTTGGAAAATTTCATTTTCTATTTGTTATTAATAAATATATCATTTTTTAACATCTTTATAGGAGATACCCCCACTTCGGCCCTTAAATTTCTGTCATTTTTATTGCTTCATAGAGAACGCCTTCCAAATTTTGTCCCGTTCTTACGCAAAATCCCATAAACCATATGTCTTGACAGTTGTATACATTAGTTCCTGTACCCACCTGGCAATAAATCCTTTTTTATTTCAGTGTCGTTAACTTTTATGAGAATTCTCTAACGTAAATATTTCATAAGACCCATGATAATTTTTATTACCTTTTTAACGACTAATTGCCCTTATATAAACAATTTTCATGTTCGAATATTCCTTGTTTATCACAACAAAATACATCTGAAATCGACAACCATTGTAATGCCTCATTTTTTATCTGCAATCGCGTACTATGTTACTCTATAAACTCCATTTTAATTACGTAAAATGACTCCTTTTCCTGAGTTTTTCTATCGCAATGTTTTCAGCATTTTCCACTCCCCTCCGTACTGCACTCTATCTTCTTCTCTAACACTTGTTACTGCTCTAGACATCTGAAATGTACCCTCGCCTATTCTTTAAAACTCTCATTTTTTTTTGACGTTTCCTCCCTAAATCTTTCATCGTAATATCCTAGCTCCGTCTAAAATTGATAACAATAATTTTCCATTGTTTTTTCAACATTTCCATTTCCTTTAGCACGTTTTCCCTCGAATCGATCATCTCCGGTCGTCACAAACAATCGTATTATAGATGAAAATCTCCCTAACATCTTACAGTACGTTTTCGTCACTTGCTTTGCAATTTTTCACTTAAACTTTTGCATCGTGTTTACGTGTATCCTTTTTTCCGCACCTTATATGCTTTAATGCGTTCGAGAACTAGGGTTTCTGATCCCTGGAACGTACCGGTTAATGATAACATTTCTTGGGGTCACCGTACTTTTGTCCCTGAACAGATTATTTCTTCCCATGGAGTTTATTCACCTCTCGGTTTGGTGGGAACGTCAAACTCATTAATCACATTACTAATTGCTAAGTCCAAAGGTCGTTCCTTTGTTCTAAAAATGGGTTCGGCCCTCTTCCCGTTGATAGGCTGAATTGGTTTTTAATCGCTTTTGCTGCAATTCAATTGGCTGTCAATATATCACGTCTAAAGTATATTGGGGAGTCCCTGTCCCTGATTATTTGTTGATACCATCTGTGATTTTTTTATCAATACTCGTCTCACTTTGTCTAATTATAGATCCCTACCGTAAATATGAATTCACTTTACTCTAATCCGATAGATGTCGTAGACGTGTCCGTTTTATAAGTAATTGATATTTTCTTTTTAAATTAAAGTGGGAAGCTACGATATTTTCTTATTTTTCACTGTTGATCAATGCAATTCATCACACACCGGAGTCATTATTGTTTAGTAGGTTTGAAAATTTATAGATATTTTGAGGGTTGGCAAGAGCCAATTCTTCGCAGTTATCGATGCACTTTTTGTAACATAACTTGGAAATTTTTTTGATGCTCGTTCTTAGTTCACAAAATTTTGCGTAATCAATAGGATCATGTGATGATTTGTAAGCTTTATGAGCGATTTTTTTGTCTCTAATTAATTTAATAAGATCGGTACTAAACCATTTTGGGTAATTATGCGTATACATTTTTGAAACGGGTACAAATAAATCAATAGCATTATTTAGAATTAAGTAAAATTTGTCAACCATTACATTGATTATGCCAATTATGAACTTTCCACTTATGATAATGAATGAATAATAAAGTGTGACATTGTAAGGGTGTTTTCTTATATTAAGTACAATATATTTTTACAACATATGAAAGGGGAGGGGGGAGGAGGAATATAGAATTAGGACTAAGAGGCAAAGGATGGGAATATATAGGGATTAAACTTTCCAGTTTGAGTCATGTTGCTTAGTGAGTTTTCGTTTTATGTCATGTAAAGTCTCGTTAAAAATGTCAATGTGGTAATAATTTAAGTTAAATGAGTGTGTGGATGTATAGATAAATGAGTTCTGTTTGGAGTTGGTCTTGCAAAGAGGGAGATTAAAAGTAAGTGACTGTCTGCTGTTGCGATTTGGAACATGGAATGATAGGCGTTGAAGAAGATCAGGACTATCAATTAGGTTATGTGTAATTTTAAATAACATAACCGAATCTGCTATATTTCTTCGGCAAGTTAACGTCTGAATATTGAAGAACTTTGCAGAGTCTGCATTACTAACGTGAGATCGAAAAGAACGAAAGTTAAGGTACCTTAGGAATCTATTTTGAACACTTTTGATCATGTCTTATATTCCTCTTTCCATTTCGATTGCCTTAATAGCCAAACGGTTTACGCTTTTGACTTTGAATTGGTGGAGACGTTCGCTTCCTTTGCCTGATTGCTTCTTCTATTGAGTGGAAGTGACATAAAAAAACCAAAATAAATTTATATTATGATTAATTTTTCGATTATTATATGTTGCTCTTCTTCCTTCTTTCGCCAACGTTTCGGAAAGCTTTATAGTGTCCATCAACAGGGTAAGGTTGGCCGCTGTAACGCTGTCCGAAACATTGGTTTAATAAGTAGAAAGCACAGCACGGCATAATAGCTCAAAATTACTTACGATAATACTTCTGTCAGTAATTAGGTCAAATTACAAAATCGTTTGTAATTTGACCTAATTTTTTTAAATACTAAATCCATTTGTACTTTTTTATTATTTAAGGCTTCTAGTGCTATTTACATGTATATACTATTTAGGTAATTTAAATAATCTATTTAATTGATATTTAGCATCAAAATTATAAAATTATATGTATACAATGTTTGAAAATGTACCAATGTTGTCATTATGTACCTGCTGACAAACTACATAAGTAGTTTAGCGGGTTTAAATGTAAATAAATAAAATTTTAAAAAAGTTGTTATTTTTTCCCATTATTTCCTTCAGCAAGGATAAAATTGTGAATTTATTTTATTACGATTTTTTAAATAATTGTCGTGAAAAACCGGAGTTTTTGTACAGATTTATTACATATTTCCCTTAAAAACGGCATGTTTTAAAAAATATATATGTTATTCTTGAAGATAATATCTAGACTTTGCCCGCGCCGAAACGCAAATTATTTAAATTCCCTCGATAGAAAAATTATTATTAACACGTTTGTTTCAGTTCTTTTACAAGTTATATGCATGAAAAAATTCACAGTGTTTCTTTAAATGCTGTTTAAGATAATGCCCGCGAGATTTTTGCTCTAATTTAAACGAGTCGTGTTTTATTAAACATTTTCGGAATTTTCGCATCGATTTTGTCGCTGTAAATGTTAGCGCTCTCCTCTAACATTCGTAATTTCGTATCTCTCCATCGTCTTCTTTTCGGGCCCGGTTGCAGAGCCTTAACCTTTCCATATAGCATTATTATTTATATTATGGAAAAAAGGCGGAATTTCTTTAAATTTATTCCGCAGAAAGAAACATTACAATATGTAAAGAATTATCTCATTTTACTCTTTAGAAGCATCTTATCACTTCTTCACAGACAGCGATTCAATTGTCCAATTTTCAGATTTGAACTGAACCTTTTCAGACACTTGACTCATTCGCTATATTTATTCACGTGAAAATCTTATATAATTCGCCTCAATTATCTCGTGCGTGGCACGGAAATAATAGAAAACTCGAACAATCTCTACTTTCCAGCAAAATGTCATCTTAACCCTTGTCCAACTGGGACCACTTATTACGCCCCCGGTTTCCGCTTTGCGATTTTAAAAGTGCTAACCCTCGACCCCTTGGTATGGAAATCGCCTGACTTTCGTCGTACACTAACCCTTATCTTGCTTAAATTCCCAATAAAACGATTGACCCTTTCGTTGTAGTCTTACATTTTCAGAAACTTTGCAAGTTTTCGATTTACTTTTCAGACAAAAAATAAGATAGAAATATTATTTAAGTTGTGGTAATTTAATTTTATTGATAGAATTCTGAGACGAAGTACACCCATTCTTTATAATTACAAGGTGGCGCAAAATTAATCACCATATCGGAAGATGTTATAATTTTTGCAAATGGCGTCGTACGTCAATCATATTTGACATTTGTGAACTAGACAGCTGCAGAATACAAACAGACAAGCAATGGAGCGCTATACTCTGCAAGAGCGTGGAATCATTGTGTCGATTTAAGCTTTAACGCTTTTAGCGATTTTGTGTCGAAAGTCATCATGAGCGACGAGGCGTATTTCCACTTAAACTGTTACGCCAATAAGCAAAATATTCGTTTCTGGGGCACTAAAAATCCACGTGTGATGCACGAAAAGCCATTACATCCACTCAAAGCCACTGTCTGGTGCGGCGAGTGGGCCGTATTTTTGAGGACGCCATTGGTATTACGGTCACTGTTACTGGCGAACGCAACAGGGCCATGATAAACGACTTCTTACTTCCGGAACATGTGGTTTCAACAAGACGGTGCAACCGCGCACACAGCACGAGCCACAATGGATATTGTGAAGGAAGCGTTTCCTGGTCGCGTAATCTCTCGTTTTGGCGATTTGGTATGGCCAGCAAGATCGCCCGATTTAACCATCCCAGACTTCTTTCTTTGGGGCTATTTGAAGTCGCGGTTTTATGCCAACAAGCCTCAGACAATCGCAGCCCTTAAGGAGAATATTTGACAGGAATGCGAACAGTTATCACTGGAAATCTTGCGGGAAAGTCATAGAAAATGCGATAAAACGGGCTCAAATGTGTATCAACACTGGCGGCAGCCACTTGACGGATATCATCTTTTCCACTTAACAGAACAAAAATTAAAAGTCCAAATAAAGATTTCTATTACTCAAAATATTTTTATTTTATTTAGTAAAAAAGTTATTCAAAAACAAAATTGGATGATTAATTTTGCGCCATCCTGTATAAACTTCTGTTGTTGTTATTTTCTCATATTTAAAAAAAACTATTCTTTATTCATTGTTTTGATGGTTACATAATTTGTGGATTTTTCGACCACCATGCTAGGCACATACCCGTGTTGTGGTACACATGCCCATATATACTTTAGATATTCAACGTTAGTGGATTCACTTTTTCCCTTGTAACCGAATAAGTTTTAGATAAATTTAAAATAAGAATATATGACATTGTATTTTAGCTCCACCATTTTCTCAAAAACTAGTAGTTTTTTGAAAATATTTAACAAAAAAGTTTGTTAAATATTTTCTCTTATTGATAAATCCAAAATTTCCTCTGACGTCATAAGATTTGTAATTAGTCACTTTAATTCCTCTCTATACAGGGTGTCCGGGGTAAAGTGCATTAACTTCGGGAGGTGATTCTAAATTATGGTAGGAGTAAAAAAAATAAACAACTTTTTCCGAAATTCCAACATTTTTTTCCCATACAATTAGACGTACCTACTAAAAATCCTTAGTGTGAGGTACTATATTACTTGCTGAGAGCCTGCCGGGCGGCATATTTACAATCCCTACCGCATTTCAGTCGCTTTAAATTTTCAATATCAAAATTTAAATATTTAAAAATAAAATTATTAATTTCTAATATACACATTGGAAAGATTATTTTATCTAGATCTTAGAACAATTTTTGTTTTTGCAAAGTGATAAAAAATTATCAATATAGAGGTGTATTTACAATATATGGGAATAAAATTACAATATTTAGAAATAAAATTATTAATTTCTAATGTACACATCAGAAAGATTATTTTATCTAGATTTTAGAACAATTTTTTTTTGCAATGTGATAAAAATAACCAATATAGAGGTATATTTAAAATGTAAATTGTCGTTACCGCGACTGAATCGGTATAGGTTTTGTAAATACGCTGCCGGGCGCCCGACTCGATTGTGACTGACCCGTATCGTAACAGCGGAAAATAATAAATCTGGCCGCACAAGCCGGACTAATTTTATTTTTTTACCTCAAAACTACCCCTAAAAGTTGGAATTTCTAAAAAAGTTTTTTATCTTTTTTATTTGTACTATCATGTAGAATCACCTTCCGAAGTTAATGCACTTTACCCCCGAACACCCTGTATAATTATAATCCATATATTTTATGCAACATTTTTTTAATTACAAATAAGGAATTATTTGAAATTAAGTTTGCCATTATTATTGCCAAATTTTTGACAATACTTTCTCAATGGCAATTCAATTTTGTGTTTTTCACTTTACCCCCGAACACCCTGTATAATTATAATCCATATATTTTATGCAACATTTTTTTAATTACAAATAAGGAATTATTTGAAATTAAGTTTGCCATTATTATTGCCAAATTTTTGACAATACTTTCTCAATGGCAATTCAATTTTGTGTTTATATTTTTCTTCGAAAACCTTAGAAAAAAGACATTTGCAAAGTCACCGGAAAATTTCATTTACTTTTTTAATACAAATAATGTCAGGAATCACTGGTAAAAATTAATTAAATTATGTCCCTTAACACCCTGTGTAGCGTGGAAGCAACATACGAGTAGTTCAGAGATTTTATCCCATATTTTGTAGTATCTGTTGGAAGAACGCCGATTTAATTATTATTTCTGGTACTGTGATTGTGAATGTCCTGATTGTAAAGTGTCTTGATGTCAGTGTGAGCTGATTGTTTGATTAATTTGTAAGGATGATGCTTGTGATTTCATGTTAAGATTTGTGGTTGAAAGGAAACCGGAAACTGACTAGATGTTCCCTACACGACTGTCCCATGAAAGTCCAACATGCTGATTTTCATTTTTACAACCTTAATCTTAACAGAAATCCGTTATAAAAATTAAAAATTATTTATGCGTTAAATCGCTTACTGTAAATACGGAATATGCATTTAACATTTTAATTTTGTTAAAATTAATTTACTCACGCGGTAACGCCATTGTTAATTCATCGTTTTTATTTTAACGTTTCATAGACAATTAATCAATGCTGCCAATCATAGAAAAAATATTTTTGCGTAAAATAAAGTGAATGACAAAATGAACGTAAAATAAAGTGAGTGAATTGACAAGTTTGTACATGTATTTATAACATTAGAACATGGAAAGAAATGTATTAGAATAATTACACAAACCTGCTAGACGAACCCTGCTTTGCCAAACAAACCATTCAAAACCTGGGATGTTTTTTAAAATTATGATGAAATGCGAGTTTATTTTAGAGAATTTATTTTATAAGTTTGGTAATTCCGACAAATGTCATATTTGATTGTCTATTAGTTAAAAATGGAACATTACGCATTATCCGTGCATCAAACTTCGACAACACGAACGTTCCGTATTATCTGTGAGGTGGATTAACTGCATATTTACCAAATATAAAAAAAATGTCATATTTGATTGTCTATTAGTAAAAAAAGGAATATTCCGTATTATCCGTGCATCAAACTTCGACAACACGAACGTTCCGTATTATCCGTGAGGTGGGCTAACTGCATATTTACCAAAAATATATTTCAAAAGTTTATTTTACATCTTACCCGTCAATTATTATTGTAGCAGTTGAAAAAAGTTTCAATTAATTGTAAGTGAAATGCTGACACCCATATTGTGATATAATGAAATAATTGTAGTTTATTAGTGACAATTAATAATTGTTGATTGTTGGCAGTGTGGATAAGTTAATTGCTGATTAATGCTTAGGTAAGGTAGATAAAGATGTGTACATATAATTCATAGGCTAGGCAACGTCCTATCGACCCGCTTTGCATTCTGTCTACTGACCGTGATGGTGTTTGCCGTGCTCTATGTGCTGTGTACGGGCACTAGTATCTACGTGACTGCTTTTGTTGATTTTAAACAATGATTTATTGGTAAACGGAATAATTATCATCCCTTAAAATAAGAGTATATAACTGTTTTTTAAAGCACTATTTCCGACTGCCTATTAGTGACTGCTACAGGTTAATGGTATAAAAAGCATCAAGAACATCTGTACATAACTGTTTTCAAAGCAAAATGTTTGTGCTATTTCATGATCAAACTATACATACTGCTTTTATTGACACTGAACATTGATTTACCGGTAAATGGTTTAAAGAGCATCCCTTTAAATGATAATACATAACTATTTTCAAAGCATATTTTGTATGCTATTTCATTTACAAACTATGTATCTGACTTTTGTTAACAGTGTGCAATGATTTACCGGTAAATGGTATGAAAATAAGAATAACTGATGCACCTTGTAGTTTTCTCTGCGAAGAAATGGCGTGGTGATGATTTTTGTGAAATAAATCATTTCATTATGGCATAGCACATAGGTAGAGAACACCATAACACTTCTGTTAAAACTAACACTTTATTTAACATTAATCTTTTTGTGAAAAATTACACTTTTTAGTATACTGGTAGCTATTCTGGTCCATAGCAAAACTACGAGTATATCATTTTTAATAATGATTAACGTGGTTAGCATGTAGCTAGACGTCGTACCTATACGAAAGTAATTTATTTATTTTAGGAACATAAAAGGTATTAATAATAATGTACAATACAGAGGAGGATGACAAAAAAATGCCAATTATAATATTCACAAACAGATTTTTAGAAATATAAAACTTGGTAAATAATTAATGTAAACTAAAATATAAAAATCAGAAATATGTAGCAAAAATATGTATAATTCTTTATTTCTGAAGGGTACCGTACACATTTTTTGCGCCAAAAGCCTTTCAGAGAGTTACCCAGAGATCATGTCCTCTACATAAATTAATTTTGATTGGAATTGGTGTTGCAGCTGTCTATGTAGAGCAGGGTTTCCCAACCAGTGGTCCGCGGACCACTAGTGGTCCGCAAGAGGCTAGAAGATGGTCCGCGAGTCAATAAGCGAGCCAGCGCGCGGGCGGTCCCTGGTCGAGAAGTCTGAAGAAAAAAAATTGGAAAAATATTCAGTTTATCATTATTGCACCTTGTGGTCAGTGGCCATTGTGGCATCCCGTACCTTGTGGTCAGTGGCCATTGTGGCCCCACCCCATTCTACCTCGTTCTACCCCCTCCGTTGCGGTAAATATTCTGCTAGGACCCGTCCCACCCTATCCCATACCGCCCCCACCGTTGTGGTAAATATTCTGCTAGAACCCGTCCTACCCTATCCCATTACGCCCCTCCTGTTGTGCTATCCGTCCCGGGTGCCACCCATGCTAGCCTGAGCCGCCACTTACCACAAGCAGCGGCTCAGGCTAGCATGGGTGGCACCTGAGACGGATAGGACGGATAATGTGGTGTCACCCCCCCCCCATTAAAGTTGACATGGTCCGTCCTGGGGAGGGGGGTGGCTAGAGAATTGTGGTCTTGGGGGGTGAAACTCGGTCGTGTGGCACCCGGGGCGACACCCCCCCTTCGCTGCGCCACTGCTTGTGGTCTCTGTCGAAAAAATAAACGTACAAGTGGTCCCGGGGCAGAAAAAGGTTGGGAACCACTGATGTAGAGAATATGGTTCTGTGTGCTATATCTAAGCGGTGAGTGGAAATTTGTTCCGGGCAACCCCGGGCAGTAAAATTTTGTGCAGGAGCATCTGATCAGCAACAAGTCTCTTAGTATCGTGGTTTTATCTTGGTTTCGTGATTTGAAAATGTTTCTCGATTTCGTCGTAAGTGGGTATTGAAAAAAATACAAAGGAAACGTTGGAAAGAATGGTATGAAAAGAAAATAATTTTGAAAATTAGGAATGTTGGTTAATTTCCCAATTAAAAGGCTGATTTAATTTAATTTTTGAAAACAATATTATCGTTTCTAAATTCCATGCGATCTTATAATGACTCGATTGGCTTATCAGCCTTTCAAAGCGTAGTGTCATATTTAATTCAGTAACTAAATCGTATCGTGTTGTGTGGAGGCTTTGTTGGCAGTTCGCCGCGCCTGCCATCCTGTGACGGCCGCTGAAAGCTAACCCCGGCGGCCGTTCTCCAAAGCTCTCCAACGCTTTCATGCTCTCCGGGGGGGATGAATTTTACATGGGTTGGTCAATTTCGTACGTACGGATTATGTGCTTTTCTTTTAGATTTTGAATGTAAAAAGACGTATAGAATTTGGATGAAAAAAATGGCCTGATATTATGTAATATTTATTTATTACATAGGATACATTTATACAGTAAAATAACATAATAATAATATTTCAAAATAACTGTAAATATTAAAATGGGTACAAGTGTTATTATGTCTTGTTTGTCTATATTAGTTCCTAGCTAGGCAGATTGCCCGTTCTAAGGAACCAAATGTTTATGTTTATGTTTATGTTTTTTTTATGTTTCACGTTTCACGCTTATAACGCGAAAATTAATGAGAATAATAAATTGATTATATTTTCTTACTTATGGCCCAAAATTAAAAGATAATGGTGACGTTTTTACTAGCGTCCAGTTGGTCCTAAAGATGGTTTCGTATCTTTATAATATATACATATATATATATATATATATATATATTATAACAACAACTATGCTAAACAATCCACGGCTATTTTATGTTTTAATTGGTTATTTCATTTTTATTTTATTCTTTCTCTTCTCTTTTTTTTCTTTTGCTATGCTAAACAAATAACAGTTAGCTACTATATTTTCAACTTTTTCATTATTTTATTTTATGTTCTCACTCTTCTTTTTATTTCCTCTTTTTATTTCATCAATTTTCTTTCTTTTTTGTACAAAGCATTTTCCACATGTTCATACCCATAATTATTTGACTGTCCTAAAACGGGATAATACTCCTAGTTGGGCAGTCAAAAATTTAATAAATAATGTATTTAAATGTATAATATTGTGCTAAATAAACAAATAAAAAAAAAATAAAAAAAAAAAAATATATATATATATGTATATATATATATAAGATTTGCGAACAAAAGCTAAAGCCATCAATGTGTATAAGCTTAGTAAGTAAAAAATAAGTCATGGCTGTAGTACACACTTAGAATAAATTTAAAATATTGTAAAAGTATGAAAGAAGAATAAATTATATCGTTTTAAAAATATTCATTTTGGTTTGTCAATAATCGTAAAATAAATTATAATTCTCTGAAAGTTCGCGGTGTGAGTGTTGAACAGATGTAGAAATCGAAAAATAAAATACGATATTTGGAAAATTTTATCGCCTCGAGATTTTCAAATTTTGCATGTTTTTGATGTTGTACGTTTTTGCTGGCAAACTACAATGTAACGAATAAATGGAAAATTTCATCTAAAAAGAAACTCAAACTGATCTTTCGGGAAAACTAACGATAGACGCTTTAAGAAATCTGCGTAAAGATTTTCAAAGTTTACGATAAAATAAAAGCAGAAAAAGTAAGGCCCGGTCTCTCCCGATCGGGAACATAAACATATGTTTACACATTTGCTTGAACATTACTATAAACATTAGGATGGGGGCGCGGCCTTACACATTTTCAAATGCGTCTGCGGTGATACCACGCCTTTATTGCCAACGTTTATAGTCATTTTCAAGCAAATGTGTAAGCAAATGTTCATAATGGAGGTCGCAGGAGATCCGGCTTAACAAAACCACAAAAATTTCAATATTGACAACTGATTAAGTCTTTTAATATAAATTAGGAGATATTGTAATGAATCAAAAAGCTCTCATTAAAAACTTAGGTACTTATTTTTGAGGAAAATCATGTTATTTCTTCTAAAAACCTTTTTATACATAACCTGTTAATGTATTAATATTCGGCTCCAATGTTTTAATGACACCGCATTAATAAATGAGTCGAGAATCATAAAATTTAAATTAAATTATCATAGGTCCATCAATATACCAAACGGAAGCACAAAATAATGAACCAATGAAACTACGATCCTATAAACCTGCACAGATTATAAAGTCGCTTACCTACGTACATTGCAGAAATATTTAAGCATTGTTTAAATGATAGTAATAAAATAATCATGCTCACTAAGTATATAAAACATTACAATACGTGTTCTATTATGCATGTGATTCCGGGGATTCCGGAAACTCCGGGCATTTTGTCACTGAATGTCAATTTGTCAGTGAATGACAATTTGCGAAGATCACCTTATATACCGTCAACAATGGACCATTGGCCCATTGCAGCCGGATGGACCAGCCTATACAATCCGTGCCTATACGGCGGACGATTATCATTATTGGCGGTATCAATTGTGAGCTGTGAATATTAATCCTGGACAAAGAAGATGTCATGTATGTAAATGACAATGCATGGTGTGAATTTTACGTGAGTTTTGTCGCGTGGTTTATTGTGAGGGTAATAATAATATTGTATTTTATCATTGATAGGTTTGAATAGAAACGTTCAATGGAGAAGAGTTACGAATCGTAGTAGAAGATTTTTATTGGTAACCTTTTAACGAAGCCATTCTTGTTCTCAAAAGGGTAGGTTTCCGTTCGATTGCTAGTCAGGTCACGAAGGCATTTGACCACCTACTTTATTATCTTCTGATGGACAATTAATCTTTTTATTGCACCTTAATCGGGATCGAAAACGATTTTATCAAGTGAGGTTTTTTCCTAGAGGGACACTTCCATATTTTGCAAACATGTTTTTGTTGATGTCTAAGATTAAAAAAAGCCTTTTATATTTTGTTGTATACCAGATTTTATCCATTTACCTATTATAATAAATTTATGGAGATATTTATCTTACTGGAGCACCACACTAGATTCTTGAAAATCCTCCTATTTTAATCTGGTTAGATATTAGACAATCGAAAAATATGGATACATTACCTAAGGTGTCTTGACGATAAAAGCAGTTTCCAAACAATAAATGCTTGAAAATTTTCACCATCTTACATTAAATTCTAGTACACCGATGTTTTGCTTTGCAGAAGAGGATATGTTTTCACAACCAAAATTCTACTTAACAATATCTAATAAGACCCTTTCCGTAGGTTTTAGAAATGTGTTCATAGCTACATAGATTCAGCATTAATTGAAATATACCTATTACCTTCATTAAGGAACATTTGTATTAACATCTGTATTAACTTGTGTACTTATGCAACTTTTAAACTGTACTTTTACTGTACTTATGATGTACTTTTTGTTTTTGCAGTTTTAAATCTTAAATTTTTTTTTGTTCAATAAAGATATATTATTATATATTATTATAACCTTTATCATTAGGACATGTTAATCTCATCAGCACAAGAACTCTATTCTTTTTGACATCCTGATCGATTCCCGTCTCTCCATCAGGATATCCCATTCGGTCCACATTCCACTCTCGTGTGTGGAACGTAAGTGCAGCAGTAGACCGCCGCGCCACAGCAACGCTAGTTGTCAACAAATCCAGTTGTTGTCAACAAATCTAGTTGTTTGGTAGTTATCAGTTGGTTGACGTTGACAGATAAACAGCGTGCACCGGGAACGGAATAGACAAACACAGGCGAACCAGGAGTCGACCAAACCAGAGATGGACGTTTCGACTTGTGCCTCGTCTATTTCAAATTGAGACCTGAATAATGAATTTGACTGGAAGTTTTGTTCGGGGGATAGATGTGTTTAGAATCTATTTGATAAGTTTAAACAAATCACACGGTGAATGCCGTTTCATTGCAAAGTGTTATAATGCGGGCGGCTGATAGTGGTTAAAGAAAATTCTGAAATAAAGTGACTATAAAGCAGAATTTCATTTCTTTGTAAATTCTTAGATTTTGAACATGAACATTGTGCAGCTATTTCCGTTTAGAATTTGTTGATCATTTATTTTCATCGAGAGCAATTTAATTTTCAATAGGTATTATAAAATTAATACATGAACATATTGATCATAATAATAAATTAGTAAATCTTTTGGGAAATCTTGAATAACATTACTTCTTTTTATAAAGTTCTAAATGGTAGGAAGGCTTCATTATTTTTTGTTTACTTCGCATGTTCATCAAACTTAGCAAAAATTCATTCGACGTTAAAATGGATCAATTCTGCACTTAATTAAAAGTATAACGAATAAGTACCAAAAGTAAGTGAATAATTTGAAATGTTAACATAAATGCAATGCATGCAAAAACATCCAAATTTATGTGATCTCTTTCTTCCTATTCAAAGAACTCCACAAAAAACATCACACATACATTTCATAATTATGAGTAAGTATTCTAATCATGATACTCATTATTTATAACACATATTGTCTTAAGTGCAGTTTTAAATGAGCATATTCTTGTTTTTTTTTTACATTAGCTTTACACAGGAGGCACCGAGGAAAACAATTTCCCTAGGGGCCTATGTCATCTTTGAGGATGCTGTGTGGAGGGTTTTTTAAGAGAAAGGAAGGAGAAGAAGATATGGGAAGGAAAAAGGTATGAGAGGTGGGTAGGAATCTGGGAGTCAGTGTGGCCAGGAGTGACGGACGTATGAATCTATTCCTCATACTGCGGTGCAAGGCGAAGGGTTGGGAGAATCCGGCTGGAGGTCAAAAGGCCTCCCCAATCAGTCTCCTCCCTCAATCACTCGCCACGCAGTTGTTGGGCAAACGTATCCGCTACCAAGACCTAGACAAACCTCATTCCATGAACCCGGGCACCTCTGCTAAGTCACCAAACGTAGCGAACCACTTGGAGTGACCTGTGGCAGGGGTGTTGGTTGTCCAAAAAATGTTTCCCGGGGCGGCAGTACCCAAACCCGCCTCCCAAATTAAAATTGGTTCTTACCGGGATGTCATTTATCTGGTTCTTACCTCTTCCTAACCTTGCTATAAAATAGTTAAAATTTTGAAAACCGAAGATCATTTTGGAACTACCTTGGAAGCAACTTATTGGTATTTTTCGTGTTCATAATCTCGTCTTTAAGTAAAAAGAAGGAATTTGACCACCCCCGAAGTGCATAATATAATTTTTTTTGCACATTCATTATGTTGTAGCGATATTTACCTCGACGTATCGCGTTCGAACTATATCACTTTATTGTGATTGTTACGTGTGCTTCCTCGCAGAGATACAGTAGTAATAATAAGAATAATAATAATAATAATAATAATGTGGGGAGGATAGTGCAATCCCACACGTCCCATAAAGTTCTACATATTTACACAACAGATAAAGTAAAAAAAGTAAATAGAACAAACAAATATAAAAGACATAAGCGATAATAGAAATAAAATAAATAATCAATTATAATGTAGGACGTGGTCTGGAGTGAGCTAGGGCACAGAGCTCGCTCAGGAGTGGCGCTTGGTGCTGGAAGGCTGCGATCACCACTGTGTTATCGGAAGCCATTAGCCGCATCCTGGCTCCAGTGACCCGGTGTCTCATCAGACCGGCGAATCCGTGTAGTCCTAGCTCCGCAAACATTGAAGATGCGCTGCTGTATCTTCTGTATCCAAATATAATTGTGCAAGCATCATTATATTGGATCCGGAGTCGTTCTATTGAGCTGTTACGGTAGTGACACCATGTTTCACATGTATATAGGTTAGTGCAAAATGCATTGAACAAGGTAAGTGATCGGTTATCACTTTTCCTTGCATACCTCGGTTTTCCTACACACATTGCCACCCAATTCCAGCACACACCATTTGGTCTCGTTCGTTTAAAGATTTACAGTCCACTTTTCAAGTGCATCTATAGTAGAAGCGCAGCCTGGGACATGATGTAACTATGTACACATTTAACACAGCGATCAGAATCAGGGAACAATTAATAATATGACAAAGGGTAAATTTCAATATTGCACATGCTTTATTCATATTTTCCTGCATTTTACAAAAAAAAAATACATACATTAATGTTTCACATTGAAAAACCAACATCCTTTTTTTACAATGTAAACAATGGTTTCACGAAGCAGAGTTCGTACATTTTAATAATAACATTCGCCAATTGTCGCAAAATGAATGCAAAAATTTTTTAAACGTACCCGGATATTAAAGTCATAAATTACAGTATAGAATATTTGCATGTTTTTAATATGCATAGATGAAATGTAATTTATTTGTTCCTTTGTTTTGGATGTTATTGAAAATGCAATTATTTTCAGCGATACCGCTAATGCAATAAAATTTGCTTCACACTCCCAACACCCACATTGATATCGATAAATCCCTAAAAATAAATTTATTTCATATTTGCGTTTTAAAATACGAAAATATTTGGATTTATTTAATAAGTATTTTAGCTAACAATCGTTCTAATTTAAAAAAAATATATTCTTACCGCCAAGCAACCCTTAACACTTATTTATTTATTTATTATTTATTTAGTAACTATATGTCTATTTGTTTTTACATTTTATTATCAAACATGTTAGGAAATATATAAAATAGAAAATATATTCGTCGTCCTCCTCACTAGGAGATCCTGTGCTGAGACGGACTATGCTTTGTATAAGTTTTTAGCGACTTCTACGGTTTAACTTCATTGTTTGGATAAGGTTTTCCAGAAACTTCTATGACGATTTTCGTTATTTGTTTTTGGGGTGTTATGCCGTGTTGCGCTACCTCCTTCTTTAGCCAACGTTTCGGACATCGTTGCAGTGTCCATCATCAGGGCAGATCCGGCAGATCCGGTAGATCTGCCGGTAGATCTGCCGGATCTGCCCTGATGATGGACACTGCAACGATGTCCGAAACGTTGGCTAAAGAAGGAGGTAGCGCAACACGGCATAACACCCCAAAAACAAATAACGAAAATGCTTTTGGCCGTGAAAATCTTAAAACTTTTCTATGACGATGTTTTAAGTATACTAGTAAGTTCATTTTCCGATAGTTCCTTCAGCCAACATTTAATGTCCTTAATGTAGCTATTTTTTGTTTTAATTTGTTTGATACTAAGTGGGAGATTGTTAACTGTACTGCTAAAAATTCAGAACCTCTTTGTCCAAATGAAGAGTTACACTTTGGTATTTTTAGTATGTCTGTTTGTCTCACTTCCTCTTAACCCTTTAATTTTTTCTTCTAAAACCAGGCCTCATTCAATAATCTTACCACCATACTTTGAGTCTCAGTTAACCTTTCTCATTAGTTTAAAAAATAATTCATCATGAAAAATTACAATAATTCAATAAAATTTCGTTGATTCGCTTATTTCCCTCGGCACCGGTGCATAGTCGGGAAATATGCCAAACACGCGCCCAACATTTGTACACGGTTGACATTACTCACATGAGAACGGGTCGTTTCTATGAGGTCGTTTCTAATACCTGAAAAATACCCTCGACTCTGTGTGCAGAAACGGGCGGTCCGTTTGATAGATTCTCCCATCTTAACAGGATTGCAATCTTTAGAGCACAGGCGTCGGGTGGGAATGCTATCCTTGCTCTACCGGTATTACAATGGAAGATGCTCCGAGGAACTAGCATACAACATTTGTACACGGTTGACATTTGTCACATGAGAACGGGTCGTTTCTTCGACTCGTTCTTGTGTTCAACAGCTCGGATGTGGAATGATTTGCCGGCCTCTGTGTTTCCTCTTTCCTACAACATGGGTCTCTTCAAGACCAATGTTCATTCTTTCCTCTCCTCAAAAAGACCCTCCACACAGCATCCCAGATGATATAGGCCCTGAGGGAAATAATTTTCCTCAGGGCCTCCTGTGTGGAGTTAATGTAAAAAAAAAACTCGTTCTTGAGTTCAACGGCTCGGCTGTGGAACGATTTACCGGCCTCTGTGTTTCCTCCCTCCTACAACATGGGTCTCTTTAAGACCCATGTTCACTCCTTCATTTCCTCAAAAATACCCTCCACACAGCATCTACAAAGATGACATAGGCCCTGAGGGAAATTATTTTCCTCAGGGCCTTCTGTGTGGAGTTAATGTAAAAAAAAATCCTTATTATTCGACCGCTTCCTTGTTAGGTTGGTAAGGCTCTCGACTAGCAATCCGGAGGTCGCGGGTCCAAATTCCGGAGTGCGCAAGTAAATGTTATTTGATTGATTTGTGATATTTCACAATTTAATCATTTAAAAATAATATTAGGTACATTTGCGGCTCGTTACAGAGTGGATGATACTCTTAGTATCGCCCTGGTGTAGACCACCGTTCACAATTGAAACGTTGCTTGAAATGGCTTAAGCCATGTTTGGTAAGTAGACCTGAATAGCCAGGTACTTCCCCACCTTCCTCTTCCCATATCTTTCCTCACCCCACTTCCTTCATTCAGCCTCACAATATACCCCAATTGGGGGTGCCATAGTCTCATTGACTCCAAGTGGTTGGGAGTAGTTAGGACTCTTGTGCGGTATTGACATTAAGAAAAATCAATAATAAATTGCTAATTTCGGTTGTGATTCTATCTATAACTCTGGTTCAATGAACTCTAGAATTTGGAATTACCTTGACTTTAAGTGTCCTTTTCACAATTGGAGCGATAAAATGTGTACAAAAATAATCTTATTTTAACTAGTTAATAAATAGTATTATTTTAACAAATTAATTAATAATCTTATTTTAACTAATTAATCGTATTTTTGCAGTTTTTTTTACTTCTGCAGGTGAAATATACCGCATTACCTGAAACAATATTAAGGACAGGTTATTTAAAAAAATATTAAGAGTTCATCAAATATTTTAAGTTAATTTCACGTTCTTTGTGCGTTCTATTCAAGTTCTGTTATTATATTATTAAAGGCCAGTTGCTTAATAAAACTGAAATAATCACAGAACTTGAATAGAACTTTCACAGAATGTAAATTGTTATAGATGTACTACATAGAAATGGATCAGATTTATGTCTTAATAATCAAGAAGCTCTTGAAATAAAATAAAAAAATCGTTAAAGATTAATAAAACTTGTTTATTAAATAAAATAAAAATATTTATCTAATATCCCCTTTTTAAACATGTTTCCCTTCCCCACGCTTACTTTTACCCCCTCTCTCCCCCAGGCCCCCCACCAAAGTTAATGTTCTTTCTCCCTCTTCTATGTTATATTTAAATACTAACTCTTAAATTTATTTTATACGTTTTTATTTTCCCCTGATGAAGGTTCAGGTTGAACCGAAATCGGTTCGAAATCGAAAAGATGTTAAGGTACGCACTTGACTTACCTTAACCAGCCATTCCTAATAATAATTAACATTTTTTGATGTTTTATTTTTTAATAAACATAAAAAAAATAGTAGGTGTTGGACAGTTGGGGGAGGGATAAGAGGTTGGGCGATTGTTCGGCTGAGTGAACAGTGACGACATGCGGAATTTTTTGTTGTTGTTTGATTTTGAAGAAAAAAAATGTGAAAAAAAATATTGATGAACTCACCGGAGATCAAATTTTCATTTACATTTTTTACTCCAAATAATGTTACTCAGAATCACCGATTTAAACTAAATTTAGTATCTACGTCCGTTATCACCTCGCATAATAAAATGGTATTCAAACTAAGTAATTATTATAATTATGTATACGCACAAATTGTTTGCTACATGTGAAAATTTAAATACTTGTTTTGTATATTTATTCCCACCTATAAGCTACTATGTTCATCAAGGATTCCGGTATTTTTACACCCCTCTATGCGCTAGGGGTGGGTAGGGTTTGTAAGTATGTTGGCCCGGGACTAGACTACGGGACTAGGGACTAGGACTAGTGGGTAGCGGCGGTATAGCCTGTGGAATCCGCCCACGTTCACAGGGGGTTTATGCGGCACGTTACGTCGCGTACGTTATACGGTGGTACGTTACCACGTATGAACCTGGCAGTAGGTACAGTAGGTACGGGACAAGGGGTGTATGAATAGAGTGTAACGGAGGTCTATTTAGGGGTTGTTTATCGAACATGGCATAAAAACCACCCCAATATAAATAAATTAATAAAAAAACACTTCAAATAAAATCGGTTTCTTATTAAATGATCTTCGTTAAATTTGTTATTTGCATAGGAATTATAAAACATAAAATTGCTTTAAAATTTATTTTTAACTTCTTCAGCACAGTTGTGATTTGAAACTCGATGTAACGGAAACGAGCGACACTAAAAAGAGACAAACACATACATCTATAGGATTTAGCGAAAGAATGATATAGTATAATCGGTCTCCTCTTTGTGCGGTGCTTCATGGCCTATCGGTCTTATCTATTTTAGTATTCTTCTTCTTCTGAAGGTTTCACTTACACCGCGTGTGAATTGCAAACTCTGAATTCCTAACTTCTTTGCTATTATCCAAAAAAAAAATTTAATGTTAAATTTGCAGGGAGAAAAATAGTTGTTTTTTACCTTTTTTGACGAATTTCAACTATTTATGGAATAGCCCTAACAGTCTCACCTTTTCCTATCTATTCAAATCAGAATCTTAGATTTTATCAATGATTGAATAAAATATCCTAAGTGAGGACTTGGCGTACCAATAAAACATTCTGTCCAAACGATTATACAAAAATGGCTGCCAAGATGGAACCAATATTATTTATTATTTATCATATAAACTGAATGAAAACCATGGAAATTTGCCCTATTTTTGTATGTTTAGACAGAATGTTCAGTATGTATTTTGAACGGTATGCCAAGTCCTTCTCTTGGGTATTTTATTTACACATTGGTTTTTATACAAAATAAGGTCAAAACAGGTCTATTTGAAAAAAATCTGTTAAAACACAATTCACCTCATAATGCAAAGAAAATTTTATATGGAGTTGATCAGTATTTATGTATAATCTAATGAATTTGAAATCAATATTTTTAATTAATGTTATTAATTTACTGGGAACTTAACCCGTCTGCTTGTTTAGGAATAAATACATCCCAAAATACGTAATCGCGTTATACTTTCATAAGACCAAAAACGTCCCGAGCGACCTTTAAAATGGCGACTTTTTAAAAGCTATTTATCTCTCTTCCTCTCATGCAAACCTATGTATTTTTCTTTTAACCAGAAAGAGAACGAAATAACGCTTCTTATTGTCTTTGAAATATGAAAGCTATCTTGCATAGATATTTTATAATCTCGATCCAAAGTGACGGTTTCAGAATTTACGCGCGAAACCGAGACTTCCGGATTGTGAGGTGCGAATATATTGAACCAAGCAGACGGGTTAATAACTTGAATAATTTGTTGTGTGTGTGTGTATTTACCTATATGTCTTTTTCGTCTATTTTTGTACAATCCCCTCACGTGTCATGCCCACAATGCTTTTCTATACAAAGCATCAGTATTCTTCCAGAATAATCTGAATCCTTCCATCTTGTTCATACCCGGTGCCTCGCTCCCGGAGTTGCCCGGAGAATTCCAAGTGTCCCCACAAATCCTCTCGATGCGAGCGAGAGGCTGCGGGGCTCAACATATCCCCCTGCTACCAACCATTGCGCGAATACTCTTAGCCTGGCCTCTGGCCTATTTCCTCCCCCCTGACTACCAAATAAAGACTGTTTATTTATTTATTTATTTATTTATTTATTTACGGACTTACGTCCAATTTAAAACAAAGTATCACGAAGTATAGAAATGAACAATGTGAGGATTCGGATGGTACATGAAAGCAAAGACAAACAGTGAAAATAGAAGAAAAATAAGTGTCAAGTCACGTCAAGACCTTGCAAAAATTAGGGTGAATATTACATATCTTCATTTGTTTAAAGAGCGACAGAAATCATTTAAGCTAATACCAAAAAAATCAAGGTCTTGACGTGAGTTGACCAGTCTACACATTCTGGACAGTGGTGAGTTATAACCATAGTTAGTCGAGTGCTGATTGAGGAAAAGCAGGTCTTTATTTCTGAGTCTACGAGAAGGTATATTAAATGTGATGAGTTGTAGTAATGTAGGCGAGTCGATTAAACAGTTAATAATTTTGAAGAAACAAATGAGATCAGATTTTATCCGACGGTCTTCTAAAGGAGAAAGGTTTAGAGTTTGTTCAATTTCAGCACTGTTAAATTAAACTATCATGGGACTTAATTTTGCTCTTAGAATGTGAGAGACTCTATTTGTGTGCCAGCTACAAATTTTTGTTTTAATGAATATTTAAACAAACAAAAAAAATCCAATTTTTTTGAATAACTCTTGTTATAATAAATTTTGAAGGTTGTAGCCATCATTGTAATATATCATTGAAGAAGAACATGGTATTAATAAATCTTAACGAAAAAATTAAAAATTAAATTTTTATTGAAATAACAAGGGTATTATTGAAATAACAAGAGGGTATTTCACCATGATCCTCATAGATTATCCACACGATAATGAACATTTTCGATTAATTAAACACGATTAATTCATTTTCAAAGTTTTATTTTACTATACGGCATTTGAACCTATGAATACTATTCAGGGGCTATATCTTTATCTTTACTAAGTATAAAATGAAGTCGCTCCCGCTGTATGTGCGCTTAGATAGAGCGATTCACGAGGAAGGTTTTTAGGTGTATAATTTGTCAAGGTTTTGTGCAAATTGCTTGAAATACATAATATATCTGGCCAAGCGGCAGCGGGCAGCGTGATGTGGATTTGATTCAACAGATGTCGTTAGTTATAAAGGTTTCGTTAGCCACAGCAACGTGTGACCGGGTCTGCTAGTATGGGAGCCTGATTTTTTGATATGTTGGGAGTATTTATTTGTTTATTTGTTAATATTCATTAACGTATAGATAAACTATCAACAGGATGGTGAAATACCCCCTTAAATCAATAAAAATAGTCAAAACAAAAAAAGCCAATTATAATGTTAATAAGTTCTTGATAAACATTAGGTTTATTAGAATAAACTTGTGTGGTAATAATATTCTGTTTATTTGGTGACGTCACAATGCAACTATTTCCAAAGTCAACCATGATCCAGAAATTCCTGCTCTAATTATGTCGCCGTGTTAATAACTTGGCAGTTAGATGCCGTTAGATGTCCTGCTCTTGTCACTTGCTATTATACTATTAATTAATAATTCATTTTATAGGAACTTGGCTTGTTTCCCGTTACCTGTTGAATTCCTCAGTGGATCAAAAATATTTTCCTGCTTTGCATTGCCAAACTCGTTGTCTTACATGTTTGTAATTTATCTCTATAGTTTTTCACAATATTTAAAAAAAAATGTTCTTTAAAACACTATTAAAACATTAAAATAAACACCATTTTTATAAATACCTTCTTGATATGTCTAACGGAAGGAACTTACGTCAATATCAAGCAATTTCCCTTAACCAGCCATCGAACGATGATCTTGCGATCGTACCCTTGCAACTGTACAGGGCGGTTCCGATGAGAAAGATTCATTATTCTGAATACCAGCATTTTAACATAATAACTCAATATCGATTATATTTCATTCAAAATTTGCTTTGATAAATACCTACATTAAAAAACGCTCAAACTCGTGATGGTAAAACTATTAAAATTATGTAACTTTTGTAATTATTTTTTGATGATTAGTAGATACTTATAAATTTTCAATAATGTCTAAGCAACATAGGAATGTAATTTGTTTTAAATATATTAGTTTGTAAGACCGTAAATAAATAGACAAACTGAAGTATTTTCGTCACAAAAAAAGGGCGCGGATATTTTTTTAATGACTTTATTTGAACTAAAATTAAAATTCTGAAAAGTAGCTTTCCCTTTTTTTTTTCTTTGATTTATTTTACTGCATGATTATATGATTTGAAATGTATGTTGTACAATACAAAATTTAAAACATAGCTTTACTAGAAAAGAACAGTCTTTCGAAATCAATTTATAATTTTTTGTGGAAAAGAGTCAATACGTCTCAAATTTGATTTAAAAATGATATATTTCCGGTTTTGTCTGGTTATTCTCTCATTTGTAACGGTTCTACCAACACATTTTTCACATTCAAAATTTCTATTTGCGCAAACTCCTTGCTTCATTCCCATTCATAGTACTCTTGCTCTACTCTCCTGTTCTTGACTTTCATAATTATGTTTCATCCCGCTTTCATCGGCTTGATGAAAACTTTTTAGGTACTTTTTTTTACTGTTTTCACCATTCTAATTATTTATTTGGTGTATTTTTTTTCCTTTTTTTTACATGAGCTCCACACAGAAGGGCCAGAGGAAAATAATTTCCCTCAGGGCCTATGTCATCTTTGGGGATGCTGTGTGGAGGGTTTTTTAAGAAAAGGATGGAGAGGAGAGTTCTGGGAAGGAAAAGGGTTTAAGGGGTGGGTAGGAATCTGGGGTTCAGTATGTCCTGGTCATCCGCCCCCAAGACCTAGACAAACCTCACCCCATGAACCCGGGTACCCCTGCTAAATCACCAAACGTAGCGAACCACTTGGGGTGACCTATGGCAGAGGTGTTGGTTATCCAATAATGGTTCCCGGGGCGGCGGTACCCATTTCTGCCTCCAAAATTGATTTTTGTATACATTGTGTGGTATATTTGTACATCGACCAAAAATCGATGGTCAAATGTATATACATTTATTATTCACAACATATTAGGTTAAATTAAATACAATATTTTGTACTTAATTTCACATTGCATTTTGTATGTAAAATTTTTTTATATAGTCGCTAAAATAAAAAAAAATAAATAAATAAAAAAAAAAAAAAAAAAAAAGGTTTATCATAATTTTAATTAAGTATCCCACTAGAAGACTTAAAATGTAATCTATTACTAAATATTCTAAAAATACATACACTAGAAGACAGACGTAAAATAAACGACTTAACATTTTTATTCAAAATACTTAACTCTAAATTCGACTGTTGCGAACTCCTACAACTCATAAACTTACGAATACCGACAGTAACCACGCGACAAAATACACTATTCTACTGCAGCATTCACAAGCGGAACTACATTACCCACTCTCCTATACAACGGTTTCACACTATGGGGAATCAGTACTTAGGTGATGTCGACATAATTAGCATCAACTTGGCGAATTTTGTGGATCTTGTAAAAAACATATTCCAAAACTATTCCTAAACATATCTGTATTTTTGTAAACTTATCAAATCGCTGTATTTTTGTGACTTGTGTGCATTTTTTATCTAACTTTATTTTTGTTATTTCATTATCTATTGAAAAATCATCTGTCATCATTGTACTACCAAACATGTAAAAGCCCTCTGGGCGTTGAATAAATAAATAAATAAATAATGTAATTATATTTTAAATAACTGTTCGATTGCTAAACTTAATAAATAAAATATTAAAATAGTATAAAAATGACACAGGCTGAGAGTAGTCGGGAGGGGAAAGAGATGTAGGAAATGAAGGATGGGAAGTGTGTACAAGTCTCAAAGAAAACATAAAGAACCTTGTATAGGATGTCTTACCTAAATCGTAGAAAGAAACTAAAATATTATGAGAAAAAAACATGTTTTGCATCATATTTTTTGTTTGTTTGGGCCCTCTTGGGTATACTTCAAAAGAGGGAAGTATCATCAAATTGTAGTGCTAACCAGAGGCGGCTCTAGGGGTCCAGAAGTGGAAGGTCATTTTATGATACAATATCAAATTAAAAACGATAATATCCATTGGTAATTTACCTCACGAGTTTGACAGTTAAATTACATTTAATATAGTAAATTATTTCATGCGACAAGCCAACAATACGCAGGGGTGCCCGGGTTCATGGGGTGAGGTTTGTCTAGGTCTTGGAGGCGGATGACCGGGACATACTGAACCCCAGATTCCTACCCACCCCTTAAACCCTTTTCCTTCCCAGAACTCTCCTCCTTCCTTAAAAAAAACCCTCCACACAGCATCCTCAAAGATGACATAGGCCCTGAGGGAAATTATTTTCCTCAGGGCCTCCTGTGTGGAGCTCAAGTAAAAAAAAAAAAAAAAAAATCAACCTACGTTTATCAAACCTTCTCTTTCAAACGCATAATATTCGCTATGCTTTCTATCGTTCACGGCCATGACCCAAACCGTCTTTAGAATCCGAAAACATTTCTTCAAGGCGGTGTGTTGCCATCTCGTTTATTGTACGGCGCGTAAAGAGACAGAAGACATGATATTGGGACATTTGAAAAATTAACCGAGCCAATCACGGAGCGTGGGAAAGGCGGCATCCATTTCGTCACTTCATTTGGATAGGGTTCTAACTGACATTTTTTTCAAAAATGACCCTTGAATGCCAAACCATTTCTTTTGCTTATTTCTATAACCAAAATAATTTTCAGAACCATCTGTATTGTATTTTCGTAGATATAAGTATGACAAAGTTCTAACTTCAAGCTTTTTCAATAATAATTCATTTCACAAGGTTCTAAAATCACTTACACTCTCTATTTTGTTTGTATCTGACAGTTGATCTTAAATACGAGGCACATTATGGTCCGTCATTTCATTTGGATAGGGTTCTAACTATTTCTCACCATTTTCTAAGGTTTCTAAGTTTCCAAAGACGAATTTTCGAAATCTATGTAAGAATTTTAATTTATGTATTTTAGTTTATTGGAAAATATTTTAATAGGGCTTGGCCCTAGCTAGGAATAGCATTAGGGTAATGTAATTAGAACCTTGTGCAATGAATTATTATGCTCTAGCTGGTTGCACAGGGTTCTATTTGTATGTTTAGGTATGTTCTAAAAGGGTAAGTTTACGTCCTCTTTAAATACTTTCATTTAAAACATGTTCAATTAAAATACTTTACACAAGGTTCAACATCAAAATCGGAAATTTGTAAACAGATTATGAGAAATTATCTTTGCAAACTTTGACACCTCATATCTCAGAACAAGGTGAAGCGAAGTTAGAACCCTATCCAATTGAAGTGACGATTTAAGACGTTGCTTGCCGCTGCTGGCTATCTCGCGGTGCATTTCAAATGCATTGGAATAATATCAGTTGTTTTCATTAGCATAATATTTCACAATGTTTTACTGTGATCTTATAATTTTGGGAGGTTTTTGACCAATTGCCCAGAAGGAAGGACCGCCACTGATGCTAACATTTAATGTTCAATAAACAAAGCTCGTTGCTAACAATAAGAGACAGGCCTGGCACCATGTAAGTTATGCAGTTAGGTGACGAGACGGATTCTCATGCTTTATGTATTGAATTCTTGCCAAACCAGAGTTGTTAGTGGTCAAGCGACCGTGACAAACGACGTTCGTCGGGCTGTGAATCTTTGCAACGAATAACTCCACAGATTTCAATTTAGCATCTTGTATCAGTAATAGTAATTTAGGGCGAAACAGTGTTTTCGCATCAAAACAATCGTGGGTTACGAGAATCCTGACAATATTGTAAGAACTCCTACTACCATCGATAAAAGCTTACAATGTTGTTTGAAAGCTGAGGAGAGGAGTGGAACCCACGACGCCTGTAATAATTTTAATAAATTGATCTGCTTGGTATAGGGCTTTTGCCTGTTTTGTAAAAACATCACCTAAAGAGCGCTTTATATTTGTCGAAAATTGGTAGCCATTTCTAAATAGACATGTTTTAAATTTATTTTAAAATATTCAAGTTACTCTCTGACCCCAAACTAAATGAAAGGTCATTTCCATAATATCAAAAGCCCTGTCTCCAAACTTAGCAGCATTTGTACAAGAAGGTTCAACTGGTAGCCCATTTGACTTATCAGACTTGACCGACCAGAGCGTGAGTTGCCTCTGAGTAAGATAGTCTAATATAAGGGCCTTCGTACACGAAGATACTTACAAGCGGCTCGACTTTGATGCGCGTAGCACACGCACTGCTCGTGGATATCCGTCATACCATTTTACTAGTGTTCGTACACGATGCTACCCGCCGCGGCCGTCTACGGGTTTGACGTCAGTTGAACACTACCGACGCAACAGTGTTGGTAGCGCGCTACGCCAGGTGCATTCTTGTCTACTACTATCCGTTTGACGTTTGACAGAAATGGTGATCGATCTTGAATGGAATGTTAATTTGTCATGGAAATTAAAAAAAAAATCGTGTTTATATAACTACACGTTTCGAGAATACGTAAGAAAGAATTTAGTGGAGAAGGCAAGAATTGATGTTGGAAAAAAGTGTGTTTTTCTTATGAATTCTAGGAGTTAACAAGGGCATCAAATTTAAATAAGAATCCTTTGATTCTTGTTGTCATCATCTCATGCAATTCCCTGGCGGCAACGGACGCCTTGCAGTTAATATTTCTTTCGATATACGGGTGAACGCAAAAATCTTCTATTAGACAGTTTTTAATTCTTATAATAAATAAACAAGAACATTGTCTTCATCGCTAGAGTGACTTGACATAAAAAATGGTTAAGTTCAGTATATTTCGGGTAGCGCCGTATACGATAACCAGCTTTAAAGAGTAGTATATCTGTAGCTACATTTGGTTCGGTCGCAATCACGTAGTTTGTAAGTATCTTCATGAACGGAGGGCCCAAGTGTGCACGATGGTGCCATTTCCTTCAGTGCCTTACACACAATGGTATAAAATTTTAACTTATCTCTCTGTAATTTGAAGCTAGAGTAGGTAAGGATGACAGGGGAGGAGTTATGTGACAGTATTTGTTGGCACTGATTAACATTACACAAGCTGCTGTTTTGAACATTCCTTGCAGCATTGCAGGCCAGCATACAAATTATTGCAGAATAAACTGTAAACCTAACCTAACCTAAACTACCAACTTCAATAATTTCAACAAACTTTGTTGTTATTGATTAATTTTGACAGTAAAATCGTTTACCCGTGTAATCACAGGAGACCAAATTGTCCCAGCTTTCACGGGTCACAAATAAATCTTTGGATCCCCTTCATGGTGAGAAATATGATATAGTGTTAGAAAGAGAACTCCACGCTTTATATTCAAATATAGAATTTAAACATTTAAAAATTTAAATGTGCACCTCTATGAAACCGTGTCCGGAAATCAATTTGAGAAAAATGTACCTATAAAATTTGTAGATAATTTTTTATAAATTATTTTTTTTTATGAATTGACAAAAACGTGAGCTGATAGTAAAGTTTATAATACATTTGCCTTAATGAAATGTGTATGTATTTTTTTTTTCGTTTAGCAGTAATTCATGATTAAAAAACGTAAGGTGAGTATTTTAAAAACTCTTAGGTTTGTATTAATTTTTTTAATATTTCAGAAATTATATATTTTTTTATAATAATACTATTTGAAAGCATAGTCGTACCTTTCAAGGACAGTTTTTAGTTTTAGGATACATTCAGAACTATTCCATTTATTTGGATTTTATTGAAATGCAGAAATTCTAACCTTTGACAGAATATGCCCGAGACCTGCTGGATTATTGCTTCATATGCTGGAAATTAATTTGAAATACTTTTTGGTTGATCTAGAAACAGACAGACGATGAACAATTTATGAAGCACCACTACCTCTTAACGTTTCAGAATTTTTGCAAAGGTGTATTTTTATGATATTTTACTGAACGGTTAATAAATTTTTATGTGAATAAAATCTCTATTGTGTACATTATCTGACTGTCTGAGTCTAATTTTATCTCTGTGAAGGTGGGGTGCTTATAATATTCAGTTACGCTCATCTGAATTTTGACAAAAGGCCATTTTATTAATGAACCCAAATAAAATGTCGCCTGTGTTGTCTGGCGAAGGTCTGTCCGTTTTAAAAAATCTTTATTATTATATTCTTGTGTGAGAAAATGTTCAAATTTGGGCCACAGAAATAGTCATAAAAAACAAAACAAAAAAATGTTTATAAATATGATTTTAGATTTTCACCGCCAAAAGTATTTTTGTTGTTTATTTTTGGGGTGTCATGCCGTGTTTGTTTATATGTGTTGCACATATGCCCTGATGATGGATACTGTAACGATATCCGAAACGTTGGCTAAAGGAGGAGGTAGCGCAACACGGCATAACACCCCAAAAATAAACAACAAAAATGTTTGTTTATTTTTATTTTTGTATTCCAGTCAAAAAGAAAATTACATTTTCGCTCATTTAACTAGAAATAATTAAACACATTAAACTAAACCAAATATTACAATACAGCGCTATTCTATTTCATTACTTTGTTTATCAAGAATAAACATTAATAATTTTTTTTTAAATTTACCCAGCTTTTTTTCGTTTTTAATGTCGTTTGGGATGCAATTATATAAGTTGCCCCCTTCGTAACCAATGGATTGTTTACCATAGTTAGTGTGGATGGTGTTTAAATGTATGTTATGGTGTTGTCGTGTAAAGTGTTTGTGTACTTGGGACGTTTTAATGAATTTTGTGTTTGTGAGTACGAGTTTATTGTTTATTTTGCAAATTAGGAGATATGTATTGTATTCATATAATTTTCTTAATGTTAATAGTTTTCTTTCCATATATAATTTTTTGTGGATGTTCTAGGCTTGTAGTGAAATAGTTTTTTGATTACCTTAAAACATTCCTCTGAATGGTTCTGAAAGCAGTAAACAATACGCGTTTTTCAATAATGAAAATCATGTAATTTATATTCTTTTTCTTGTATAATAAGGATCCGAATATACCTCTATGGAAGAGTCGACCACTTTTTAATATAATTTGAAGTATCGGTTTTTGTCTGATGTAATGTGAGAAAAAAATATAAATTTCTTTATCTGAAAACCGTTTTAATATATATTTAAAGACTGTAGATATCAGTCTCTAAAGGTAGACATTCCTGCGCGCGCCATTGTAGATCCCAGAGTTCCAGTCGGCCGTCATCAAATGCCCGGTTAATTTACGGGTCTGTCTGGAAATTTAATGAATCATTGCGATTGAATATTTGATATTTGCATTTATCCAGTATGGCGGATGGAATTTTGGCTGGATAGACCGTTGAATTATTTTAGGATGATAATGTCGAAAATTTTTAAAGTTTAAATTTTATCAAATCAAAAACCTATACCACATCTTAAAATCGTTCGAAGCATTGCCTTTTGGCTGTTGTCACTTTTTGCAAGTCGCGGTCAGATCCCCAATGACGCGTTTGTCAACATTGTATCTAGAGTTGGCTATCTGTGCCTGGGCTAACATTAACTAAATTTTTACAATTTCTGAAGTTTTACCGCAGAGCCTCTAAGTAGTTGTGTTCTTAAAACAAAAAAAACTTAACTTTTCATTAAACTTTAATCAATTACAACTATTTATTTATTTATTCAACGCCCAGAGGGCTTTTACATGTTTGGTAGTACAATGATGACAGATGATTTTTCAATAGATAATGAAATAACAAAAATAAAATTAGATAAAAAATGCACACAAGTCACAAAAATACAAAAAAAAAATACAGCGATTTGATAAGTTTACAAAAATACACATATGTTTAAGAATAGTTTTGGAATATGTTTTTTACAAGATCCACAAAATTCGCCAAGTTGATGTTAAATATGTCGACATCACCTAAGTACTGATTCCCCATGGTGTGAAATCGTTGTATAGGAGAGTGGGTAATGTAGTTCCGCTTGTGAATGCTGCAGTAGAATAGTATATTTTGTCGCGTGGTTACTGTCGGTATTCGTAAGTTTATGACTTGTAGGAGTTCGCAACAGTCGAATTTAGAGTTAAGTATTTTGAATAAAAATGTTAAGTCGTCTATTTTACGTCTGTCTTCTGGTGTATGTATTTTTAGAATATTTAGTAATAGATTATATTTTAAGTCTTCTAGTGGGATACTTAATTTAAAATTTATAAAACGCAGAAATTTTTTTTTTCGCTCAATATTATAAACATGAATTTTGTAAGATGGAGACCAAACTACCGAGTTATATTCAATTTGGCTTCTAACAAGAGATACATATAATAGTTTAATGGCTTCTATGGAACTAAAGTTTTTTGTTGTTCTTAATACGAAGCCTAGTGTTTTCATACCTTTGTTCATAATTTGGTGGATATGATTTGCGAAACTTAGTTTTTCATCCAAAATAATTCCAAGATCTCTCATTTCCGTGACTCTTTCTAAAGCTGTGTTATTGATGGAATATTCAAATAAAACAGGATTTTTATTTCTAAAGAAAGTCAAGGTTTTACACTTTTCTACATTTAAAAATAAATTATTTTGAACGCACCAATCTTCAAACTTACTAATATTGGACTGTAGTATATGGCAATGATTTATATCTGTTATTTTCTTGTATAGCTTGATGTCATCAGCAAAGAGCAATACCTCGACATCATTGAAGCAATTGGTTATATCATTGTTGAAAATGAGGAACAAAACCGGGCCAAGGTGACTACCCTGCGGTAGGCCACTAGTAGCCCAGAAAGCTTTCGAGATTCAAGATTTTATTTTGACAAACAGTTAACGATTTAATAAGTAGCTAGTAAACCATTAAAGCATGTTATCCCTTATTCCTAGAGCAAATAGTTTTTGGATTAGTAGTTTATGGGATACTTTGTCAAATGCCTTCGAAAAGTCTGTATATATGCAGTCGACTTATTTATTTTCTGCAAAAGATTGTATTTTGAAGTTTTGAAATATTGTTAAGTTAGTTGCGGTAGATCTACTTTTGATAAAACCGTGCTGTTTTTGGTCAATTAATTTTATTAATTTGGGATAGATTTCATCAAGGACCAGTGATTCAAAAAGCTTAGGTAGTACTGACTGTATACAAATACAAACTAAATACAAAATACAAACTAAATGTATCTTTATCCCCCCCCCCTTTCTTCCTTTTTTATTATTATTCCTCATTCATTCACTAAAGTTTTAAAACCCGTTCATATCTCAGGCGAAAATACCAAATGATATTCTATAGACTAACGTAATAGGTACATAACCATGTAATAGTTTTATTTAACATACCTTATAACTTGTATTACAATGTACTGTGAATGTCTTAAAAAAATAAAAGGACACACATGTAAGGTTTCTAGAAACCAGCTTTTATCGTCGCTTCTGGTGCGTGTCTTACCTTTTATTCGACACTACATTATTTTAAATGAAGATATACACATTCCCACTGAACGCTGCATATAAAACACTTTTGAAAGAAAAATACACCAATAGCCATCCCCTTCATAAACCATGTGCTTATAATTAACTAATTAAATATTTAGTATTTCTTTACATAACGAATGAACCAAGCATAAACCAAATTTATTAATTAATGCTTTGTCCCCAGGCCAAACGCCTCCAACCTGGAGCTGTTCCAACTGAGGATTTCGCAGCATGAGCTGTACCCTCCAGACGACGAGCTGGTGGATAAGGTCATGGGAGATATGATAAAATTGCCGATCCTTCACGTTGGTAAGTTGCAGCCATACCTACTAATACTTTATTTTCTCCTATTCTTATGACTTCCTATTATTCTACACGTATCAATCAACGTCTACTAAGAAAAACTGAAACCGTCCATATTCCTTTGCAACGAACCAACTTAACCTTATCCCAACCTCTTGTGCGAATCTGTCAACTAAATTATTACGTCTACTGTAGTAGCAAGATACCGGACATATTTAACTATAGCCCTCAGAACATACTACAATTCTCGAATCTTTCTTATTTTCACTTGACTTCACTTAACTACATTTGTATTGTCTCTTGTCTTTGTTGTTATTGTTGTTTTACATACCTATTGTTGTACACCGTTATTGAACGGTTGGTATTTATTGTTTGTTATTTCTTTGTAATGTTTATGTTCACCCTGTCTTTGTGTACATTATATATAAAGCATCTTGTTTTAGATAGTATACTATTGCAAAACTACCCGGAACTATTTTTATTCCATTTCTAATTCTAATTGAAAAGAGAATTATTAAGGTGATGGTATTATAATGCTTTCGGGTATAAGGTATGTACATTAGAGTACTATTAAGGTGCGTACGGACTAAGCGTTCCAATGTACGTGTAGTCGGTTACGCGTGTCCTGGAACGCCATGTTCATACTTGCAGCTACGCGTACACTCTTGGGAAACGCGTGCCGCGCGAGCTAGCTCGGACGCGAGCCGCCGTCAGTCGATTTTCGGTCGCGCGTCAAAGGGGACGCGCACGCCCGGGAAAACGCTGTATTTGGACGGCAAAATGGATAGACACACGTGTTCATCGAGTTTTAATAATGAAAACATGGTCAAATTGATTCAACTTTTTGAATTTCACCGAGTTTTGTGGGATAGCACACTAACTGACTATCGATTTACGCGAAGATGCATGGAAGGCAATTTCAAATGAAATGCAAATTCTAATAGAATTATTAAAAAAAAGATGAAAACTTTATTAGTAACAAATAGAAAAGAAAGGAGCAAAATCAAAAAAAGTTTAATAACAGGATCAGGTATTTTTTATTTTCTCGGAGTCATGGCGGATGACTGGCGGGGTTCGCGTAGCGCTATGGATCGATTGACCTCGCGTTCAGGTTCGCGGCGGTCCGTACAGGAGCTGTACACTAGTACTGTATTAAAATATAACTAGCCGTTGGAAACAATAGTTATATTGTTTCAACGTCCAACGCTATTGAAAATAAATAGCGCCAAAAGTTGAAATATAATACCTACATGGGAACATTATTCAACGCAGTCAACGATTCAACTGCCTAATAAATAAAAAGGGTTAAGAGTTTGCACTTTGTGAACAACATTACTCGATATTTCAAACGGTCTTTTGGTAATGTACGTACCTACTGCACGTTTTTTTTTATTTTCCCATCCAATACGGCCGATACGCAGCGCCAGGGAACAAGCAAATTTATCAACGACAAGCAAAAAATAACGTATTGATAATTATCAACGCCGGTCGCCTAAACAGCTATGTTTTGTACCTATTGTTTTCAACGGTATTGGCCCGTTAAATCAAAAGGGTCAAGAGATCACACTTCGTGAACGATATTATACCTTATTTGAAATGGTCTTTTGTTAATGACGTACCTACTGCACTTTTTATTTTATTTTCCCATCCAATACGATCGATCCGTAGCGCCAAGCAACAAGCGAATTTATCAGTGACAAGCAAAATATATCTTCAACGTCTTTAATATTTCTACAGGGCAATTATTTCAACGCCTAAACCAACGCGCAACGTCTTCCAACAGTTTCAACTTTCAACGTTATTATAGGATTATTATTACGTGTGTGGGGCATAGCGATAAGTGATAATAATAATTCATCAATGATTCGGGGAACCGGGGAACCCGTTAAAAAGGATTCCTTAATACGATTTTGATATCTTTTTTGTTTGTTTTTTTTTTGTTAGTATCGTGTCGATCTCCTAATTTATAGTTGCGTCAACGTCGACGTTATTTTCAACAGATATTTTCAACAGTTGAAAATCGCCAACGATAACGACGTTGGCGTTGGATGGAATTATCTTCAACGCCCAGTACTACTGTACACGTATCCAATGTACGCGTGGACAGCGTATTCCGACTACGCGGAACAAAGGAACGCTTAGTCTGTACGCACCTTAAGAGATTGAGTATTTTCATTAGATATCTGTAAGAAACAAATATTTAGTTTTTGTAGACGACCTCCGTAGTCTAGTGGGTAAGATCACAATCCGGAGGTCGCGGGTTCGAACCCGGCATGCGCAAATAAATTTTATTTGATTAATTTGTGTTATTTCACAATTAATTCATTTAAAATAATATATTGTATATTTGCGGCATGTTCCAGAGTGGAAGATACTATCAGTATCGCCCTGGTGTAAGACCACCATTCAGAATTGAAACGTTGCTTGAAAATGGCTTTAGCCGTGTTTAGTGACCAGATATGAATAGCCAGGTACTTCCCAACCTTCCTCTTCCACACCTCCTTCCCCTCCCCACTACCTTCAGCCTCACAACATACCCCAATTGGGGATGCCATAGTCTCACTGGCTCCAGACGGGAGCAGTTGAGATTCTTGTGCGGTATTCACTGTAAAAAAAAAAGGAACAAACCATTATATCTATGGTAATTAAAAAAAAAAAATCGTCCTTAAAATATATTAACAAGATTTGCCTTAATTTAAATTATCATTATTTGCCTTCCAAGCACATTACTATATATACATATACTAAATATACAGTTCTCGGTCACTATGTTTACAAGTTATGTCGCCATATAAGTTGTCTTTCGCCAATTCGAATATTTGACTTAAAAGTGTACCTTTACTCCCCATCAAATCCAAATGTGTAAATTCGAAGCCACGCTCACAAGTTACCATTTGGTTCACTACAACATTAGCAGGCTTTATAACATATAACCAGGGCCGCCGAGAGGGAACGTTGGCCAAGTCTGAAACTTGGGGCCCGGGCCTAAAGGGGGCCCGGGACGGGCTCACGGGCCCCGGATTTTTGACTAATAAAAGCCAATGACACTCGGAGCGGACGCGAGCTGGGCCCGCACGCTCCGTAGGCCCAGCTTTCACTGTGTATTTCATTTTGAGTACCCATTCACTAACTTTTTAAACATTTCTATTGAATAATTCTGCTAAATTCGAATGAATGTATAAGATACTAGAAAATAAGAAAAGGTAATGAAATAGTATTCCTAGCAGTAGCAGGTCAGCATGACATTTTTAATTGTTTTCTCTCTCCCCCCCAGTAAGTTGGGGGGAGGGAGCCCGGTATAGTCTACTAGACTTGGGGCCCAGATTGGCTGTCAGCGGCCCTGCATATAACAAGCCGGTAACAAGTATCAAGCGAAGGCTGGCTCGCTGGCTAGGCCTGGCTTTGTGACACCTCCTCCTCCTGCGCTGCAGGCCGGCGAGCCGGACAATATGGCTTTACGGCGAATCACGTGACAACAGCTGTGACCCAATTACCACCGTGGTTTAACCGACTCGAGGGGATGTTCACGGGAATTTATTGAAAAAGTGATTGGTTTTTAATCTACAGCATTGGATTGATTGGTTTTATTGGAGCTTTGAAGTCTGTTTTTGAAACTGCATTTGAACTTTAAAACGGTTAATATTTTTTGAACGCTTATTTATTTAGTTACATGAGATGGTCGTGTTTTGGAACTAACCAATTATGAGATTAATCGATGAAAATTTAATCAGTTGTTGCAAAAACCAGCCTAACGACTATCATTTTGGACTCATGACTGGTGTCTTAAATTAATACTTTTATATAAAGAAAGAAAGCTTTCGACAGCATAAATCATAAAAAATTACTGCACAAACTAAACAAAATTGGAATTATAAATAACACTTAAATGTGGATAGAAAGCTTTCTGAACTCTAGAAACCAATATGTAAAATTAAACAACACTTTTAGTGAACCGAACACAAGCGACTTTGGAATACCAAAAGGCACCATTTTAGGCCCTCTTCTATTCATCTTATATATAAATAATATCTTCAAATTACCAATAACAGGGAAACTTATTTCATATGCAGATGATACTGCAATTATATTTCAAGCGAATTCATTAAATGAACTTGAGATAACTGCGAACAATGATATCAATACTCTAAAAGAATGGTTTGACAAAACCTATAAACATTGAACATTGAAAGAACCTATTATATAATTTTCAGTATAAACAAAAAAAAACTCCTGGCACATTAAACATTAAAATTCATTCAAACAAATGCACATCAAAAATATTAACTTGCCAAAATAATGAATGTTTATGCATAGTAAATAAAAATGAAATAAAATATTTAGGTTTAATAATAGATAGTAACCTTAAGTGGAAAACTCACATTACTAATATTATAAATAGATTAAGAAAACTCATTTACATCTTTATTAATTTTTTTTGTTTTTTTTTTTCTGAAAGTTATAATTTTTAGTTATTTATTATTTTTATTTTTTCCCCTTTACACACGAGTTTTTAACTCTCGTAAAGATAAATATGTCTAGTTTATAATTTGGAATATATATTATCATGTTAATTTAAGTACCTTTGTGATTTTAATAAACAAAGGAAAATAAAATAAAATTAGGCGTTGAGTGTAATCTGAAATGAATGTCTACACACAAGGGACCAAAAGTCATAGGATATCCCGGCCTTGAAAAGGCTAACTTCCCGATCCTTCAATTCTGAACACAAGTGCAATTTCAAAACCTAATAAGTGTTTTAATAGAAAATGTTCAGGAAGGCTAAATAACATGTTCAGGCGTGGCCTGCTTTACATGAATACATTTAAAAAAATTAACAGCATTATATTGCGAAAAGAGTTTAAAATTGTTTGCCTTACTAGGTTTTAAATTGTATATGCAAGATTTGTCCCTCTGTTCCATGCAGCCAACTATTCCAGCATTCTGTCTCACTTACACTCACGGATATCGTAGATCTCCATCCTATTTGAATTTAGTAAACACAGTTTTGCATTGGAAATTTAATCCCCGATTGACAAATATTTGAATCCGAATTACGTCTACAATGCATTACTTGTGTTCTTCTTTATTTTTATTTGTTTTATTTTATTTTACATACACATTTACGGTTATCATAACCGATAATAAACATACATTATACTTAGTTAAGTAACAATTGTAGTGTCCCAGAGTCTAGTCTTCAGACAGTCTACCGTCAGGTATGAGTGGTACAGCTTTGTTGACTTCTTTCGTTTCCAAATCCAAGGGTGGCGTACAGAGAGAGGTTATGATTTGCGAGGTATCCTTTCTAAGTAAAAACACTTGAGAATTACTTGGATATTATTGTAACTTTAGTTTATTCAGATGAATAGCAAGTTTACAAAGACATTGATTCTAATCTGAGCACTGGGTCTTTAATTTTAGAATGGTCATTCACACGGAATTTCAATGGTCTTTAAGCATGAATCACAAAAACGAAAAACAAGCTATTTAACGACACAAAGTGATAGTTTACGAATGACCACAGACAAATGAGCGCGTAGACAAAAATGCATTGAAATATGTAGTAAAAGGTGACAATCAAAATTGTGAGTAAAAGAGTGAATGATAAAATGTCAAGTGCTAAATGAATTTAAATATTTGATATAGGACAATACAACACACAACATAACAACATTTTTAAATTGTTGAAAAATTAGTTGAAAAATATCTAGGTATGTCAGGGAATAAGTTATTGGATAACCAACACCTCTGCCATAGGTCACACCAAGTGGTGCGCTACGTTTGGTGATTTATCAGGGGTGCCCGGGTTCATGGGGTGAGGTTTGTCTAGGTCTTGGAGGCGGATGATCAGGACACACTGAACCCCAGATTCCTACCCACCCCTTAAACCCTCTTTCTTCCCAGAACTCTCCTACCCTCCCTTTCCTTAAAAAAACCTTCCACACAGCATCCCCAAAGATGAAATAGGCCCTGAGGGAAATTATTTTCCTCAGGGGCTCCTGTGTGGAGCTCATGTAAAAAAAACAAGTTATTTAATAACGATTTCATTTTTCCGAGCGACATTAACAATGGTGTTAGTTCTACATCTCGGAACGACAGTTCTGTGCCTGCTCTTGTGAAGTTGTCGGGAACATAAAATTAAATTTTTGTATAATACGAGTAGGTAAATCACCGTCCTGAATTTTATATGCTGTTATCAGCAAATCAGTTTTCCTTCTATCGACGAGGCTATTAATACCAACAATTTCGGACAGAAACAAAATACGCCATGCCTCGAACAACTAACGCACAGTGGATAAAAGATTATTCTTTACAGGAACACAAAACTGTTAAACATTTCACGGTGAAAATATTCGATACGCGTACGCGAGGCGGCCGCACAATGGGGCTTGACCAAAACTATATTTGTGTTCCCAAAATGATTGTGATTTTCGTCAACACGCGATGGACGCTCATTGCAGCAGGTCAACATTAATAACCCAATCAGCTGATCACCTGGTGCCAACTATGACATCGTATTAACTTGTAACAATACACATTGAATTTATGTAGTTATTGAAATATCGATTTTCGTCATGGTTACTAGAAGTTTCACATTAGACTTAACGTTTTATTAATTAATTCATATTAATTTTTTATTTATTGTAAATGTACGATTACTAGGAAGTCTAATTATAAGTCTAATAATATATTGACGTAATTTAGAATCTATCATCAACACCAGTCATCAAACATAATAATTTATTTTCAAAATTGTAACTGATTGTGTGAAGAATTGAGACCAGCAATAAAGTACCTACCTAAAACTCTACATATTATGAATTAAAGTCCTTCACCGCGTCTGTCTGTCTGTTCACGAAAAACTCAAAAACTCCTGAACGGATTTTCATGTGGTTTTCCCCAATAGATTCCCCAATTAGAGTAATTCATGGGGAAGGTTTAGGTATACAATTTGTCAAGGTTTTGTGTAAATTGATTGAAATATATAATATATAAAGGAGAATGTCTGTATGTGGAGGACGAGCGGGCTGATAAGCGGGCAGTGTGGATTTGATTTGTACGCAAAGGAAGGTCACTGTCTACATTTGATTTCGAAAACTTTGTGTAAAGCCCAGGCATCGCCGGGACTTCGGCTAGTGATATAATGTTGTTGACAGAAAATATTTTTTTTATTTTCAAAATTGTAACTGATTTGTTAAAATTCAGAATGTCCCGTGATTTTTACGGGTCGGCGCTAGTGTCCATGTAGCAATAAAATCAAGTATCTTTCAATTTGAGAGGCTCTTTATTGGATAACCAACACATCTGCATAGGTCACCCCAAGTGGTTCTCTACGTTTGGTGACTTAGCAGGGGTGTCCGGGTTCATGAGGTGAGGTTTATCCGGGACTTTGCGATGAATGCTACGTGGCAGGCCGTATCGGGAGAAACTGTTTGAAGGAGATCTTTTAACCTCTCCAGCACGACTCTCTCGGAACATTGCCTTGCATCGCAACATGGATTCGTACTTTCGTCACTCCTGGAGACACTGACCCCCAGATTCCTACTCAAAAGACCATTCCCATAGCATCCCCAAAGATGAAATGGGTCTCTCAAAAAAAAAATCTTATTTGAAATTCAAGCGGTGTCAAGAAATTGACGTGTGAAAGTATCTGTTACGTTTACAGTTTTCCTTTGAATATATTTTAGTTCCCCTATTTCTTCTTTAAAATCCGATAAACTATTAGAGTAGATTATAAACTGAGTAGTTACTTAATAAATTGGACAAAATAATTTAGATTGATATTTATAAAGGTAGAGTAGAGACCAGACAGATAAAATAGAGATAAGTTACACAAATAACCAAATTAATTGTGATTTCATATCCTAAAATTTGCATTTTGCTTCAAAAACCAACAGCGCTAAAAAAATGGACAACAATCCATGGGTTATCGATTATACAGGGTGTCCGGGGGTAAAGTGCATTAACTTCGGGAGTTGATTCTACATAATAGTATAAGTAAAAAAAGATGAATAACTTTTTTCGAAATTCCAACTTTTAGGGGGAGTTTTGTGGTAAAAAGACAAAATTAGACCGGCGTGCGCGGCTGTTACGATACGGGCCAATCACCACCATACAATGTTGCCACGATCGTGCCCGGCAGGCTCCCGGCAAGTAAGATCGTACCTTACACTAAGGATTTTTAGAAGGTAGATCTTTTTGTATGGGGAAAAAAAAAGTTGGAATTTCGAAAAAAGTTGTTAATCTTTTTTACTCCTACCATCATGTAGAATCACCTCCCGAAGTTATTGCACTTTACTCCCGGACACCCTGTATAAAATAATAAATAACCTGGATTAGAGGTACATAGCTTGATATTTAAATATTAAGAATTTTGCAATATATCCCAAATTGTTTCGCATTAATCCATATGCAATATTGTCGTCAAATGGCCATTCAGCGTCATTAATTTTTTTTATTTGACATTTGAAAGGTCCCCTGTAAACGTCGATTGTAGATGCGGTTCAGCATTATAACAAATTGTATAAAGTGATAACCTTAAGATGAATATATACGTGGAATCCTATTTAGATACTATTTTGATTAATCTTTACGACGAATCGGCTTACAGTATGAACATCAAAAAATATGCTACGGATAAATCGAAGCTTTTACTAGCTTTTCTTTGTATTGGAATTACAATAAAATTATTATATATGTAACAAAAAATATAAGCGTAAACTACAAAAAAAAAGTTTTTTTATGACTTAACTATGAAGTAACACAAAAAACAATTTTTTTAAATACCCCTTTATGGCTAAGACTATTTTTGATGTTTTCCATGTTCTAACTTTTTTTCGTTCTTATAAAATTATGCACAAAATAAATAAAAACCATTTTTTCGCTTACTAGCCTCGTGCAAAAAGACGCTCGATTTTAAAATTTTGCAGGCATGAGATTCGAAATATTTCTACCGTTTATATTCCTCTTAACACGAAAATTGTCTTCTTCTGTTGATCACAATTTGTTCAAAAGCCCTGGGACGATTTAAAATTTTTAAATATATTTAAGACATTGAAGACCATAGGTCTTGATTTGAACTATTCGAATTTCAGACTTATCATCAGAAAAAAAAATACGGCTACACTATCATGCCATTCACATTTTGGTCAAAAATGCTGATCACATTTTGGTAAAAAATCTGAAACGGACTTAGAATTAGCGATCAACGGGGATCATCAAATATCAAAAGGTCGCTGATGGAACTTACTTTGATGATAATATAACATTATTTGAGTATCGGTAAAACAACAAGTTTTTTTAAAATAACGTTGGTCGTGAGACGAAATCAAGTCAAAAGCCATTGAATTTCTCCAAAAGTTCTTGTACAATAAGTTTACAATAGGTTTATAAACGTTTTAAACACAGTTAAATACTAAATTAAACGTTGTTACTTCTTAAAAATACAAAACAAAGGACTCCTATAATATTTCACTTGTTTAAGATGCTTTCAAAGTAATAAGTTTTGAAAGTTTTCAAAGAGGTTTTCCTTCTTCTCGAGACTTTTTCTGGAAAGAATGCGCCCGACTGCAAGGAGAAATTTCCGAAGTAAATTGGAAAAGTCCTAAGCTTTCTCATTTGTTAAAACCATAGCATGGTTTAAATTGTTAATGGTTTGGGATTAATTGTTCCTTTGTAAGTGTCCAAATGAATTCTTTTCACGACGTCTCAAAACCCTCAAATATTTCTTTTTAACCTTTCCGGTGCGGTTAACAGAGTTGACATGATCCCTGATTTTATTAAAAAATATTTTTTAATTTGCTAACCACAGTGTTTATGTTTAAGGTATAGCTCCGCAATACATTGATGTATTTAAAAAAATAATGACGGTATGTAAGGGCCAGTAGTTTCACACAATTTTAACAATTCATCAAATTTCATATTTAAGTTCTGCTTTGGCCAGTTGTTCCACAGAATTGAAATGACAACAGAACTTGAATAGAACACAGAACTTGCAAATTAACTTTGAAATTTGATGGATTGTTCAAATTCTGCGAAACAACCCGTTCTAAGTAATTGTAGAGAGCTAAATGATTGTGAGAAATACATGATAAATAATAATTATTCAATATTATAATAAGCGGGCGTCTGCCGGCAGTAATGGACAGTAATGTGCATTTTATGGATAGCCGATGTTTTTTCCAAATTTTCACTACTTATACAGGATATTTAACTTATTTACATACAAGCAGACCCCGACACAGGTTGCTGTGGAACGAAATACAACGCCATTACCCAACCTTTATAATCAACGCCATCTGTTAATTTGCATACATATCAAATCCACACCGCCCGCTTGCCAGCCCGATACCCGCTCCCTTTATACATTATATATTTCAATCAATTTACACAAAACTTTGACAAATTATATACCTAAGCCTTCCCCTTGAATCATTCTGGTGAAAATCCGTAGTGAAGTTTAAAAGGGGCACACATTAATTACGCGAGCTCTAAAGGGGGGAGGGGGTGAGGATCTAGCTAAATCTCACGTTACTTGAAAAGAATGTACGAAGTGGCCCAAATTTAACTCAATAAGGGGAGGGGTTGGGGGGGGGGGAAACTAGATTGGAAGAAAAACTGCTCACGTAATTAATGTACTCGTATGAGCGACTTTGATTTACTGTGTAAAGGAGTAGGTACCTTTATTTTACCGTTTTACATAAGTAATAAATGTTAACAATGATTTTTTTTAACCTACTTAAAAATAACGACGTTCTAAACTAAATGTACACTGAATGACCTAAGTGTTCAGCACCAGAGTTCGCGGAATATTCTAGCGCTGTAAGGGAAAGGATTGTGAACGGCTTCTTCTTTGAACGTTTTTAATTGTAGGTATTTTAAAACGTCAAAAACCAGCGCGGTTGATTGGTGAATTAATTAATTTATTCTTTTGTTTGAAATTATTTTAATAGCGGGTTTCGGGTGTTATATTAAAATTTTGCTTGCTTTTGCCTTTGTTTTACCATTTTCGATAAAACAAGTTTTTTAATGAGTTAAACGACCGGTGCATTTTAAAGTGGTTTTATAATGTTGTTTATTTTAAAGTCACATGATTACTATTTATTTTCGATAACAGCTATTTTATTAATGTTCACATAATTAACTCCTGATGTAGAAATACGAGGAACGTTTTTTTGAAAAAGGTTTATTTTGCTAAATAAAGTAAAAAAATCTGAACAATAAAACTGAAAATATATTCGTATGATATCTAAAGCTGCAAAAACTTTTGAGCCTTACATATCATACGGTTTTATGTAGCTTTGGATTGATGAACTTATGCAATCTGCAAAGCAATTTCTTTCGGCTTCTCGCCAGGCAATTTTATTTTGATCATGATCTAAGGAGTTAAAAATATCCTTACTCAGAAGAAAAACGCTTTCTTTATTTTAATTTTTTAAACTTTATGAGTAAAATCTCAAATTATAATATTTAATTAAATAAAGACAATTGATTTTTCTGTTTCCAGATTTTCGATGGAGTTTCGCTAATAATTAAAAACGCTTTATTTTATTTATATATTATATACCAGCAGACCCGGCCACACGTTGCTGTGGCTAACGAAAAACAACGCCATTACCCAACTTTTATAAAATCCACACCACCCGCTTGCCAGCTGCCCGCTGCCCGCTGCCTGAATTGAATATTTGAATTTATCAGCTTTTTTCTACTATATTAAGCATGTTTTTTACATATAAACCTTCCTCTTGAATCACTCTATATATTGGTGAAAACTGCATGAAAATACGTTGCGTAGTTTAAAAGATCTATGCGCACATACATTTTGAGCGACTTCATTTTATGGAATGATTATAAGGATTTAACATTGTTCGATATTTTTGGGAAATAAAATAAATACTTTGATGATCGTGATTAATTTTTGTGTTACTATGCCATGTTGCGCTTCCTCCTTCTTTGGCCAACATCTCGGACAGCGTTGCCACTGTAACGCTGTTCGAAACGTTGACTAAGGAAGAAGGAAGAACAATCCGGCATGATAACCCAAAATATAATCACAATAATATTTCTTATCTTAAAAATCTCAAATAAACTCCAATTGATAAATGAGTTTAACGAATTATATTACATTTTTCACGAGCAAATGGTATTCCTAAATTTAAATATTCTCTCAATCACATCATGACAGATCTGCTGGTCTCTCTCGACCCAGCGCCTTGATGGACTCGCACGTCCGGACACAAAGAGCCCTAGGTTCCTGCCAATCCTCATTCATTTTTTCGTCCAATCACTAGATTGTCTTCCTTTCCTAAAATGACCCTCCACACAGCATCTTCAAGGTTGACATGTGCCCTGAGGGAAATTATTTTCCTCAGGGCATCCTGTGTGGTGTTAAAAATGTATATCGTATGACTTCAATAAAGATGTCTGACATTTTCATAAATGAACTGAACCCCCTCCTTTGCATGTACCATTCCTAAGTCAACGCTTCCGTTCCACTGGCCAGATCAAGAAGCGAGGAAAGAGGGTAGCGCCGCCGTCGCGACGCTCAGAGCGTCCGTCCGACGCCATGTAACCTATTATACTGACACCTGTGGAGAATTAAATGAAGCGAATAGGAGGCGCATGTGTGATTTGATTCTTTAATCTAAATATTGACGTCACTGCCTGAACATTCAGCTCATGGTATACAATTTTTTACTTTTAGTAACTATGTTACGAAATATTACATTTAGAATCCAAGAACATCCCTCACATTAATAAATTATAGCCTTACTAAGTTTTAAAATTGGTAAACGCTTCAGTCTATTTTTTTATTTTTTATTTATTTCAGAAATATTCCCAATAAAAAGGCATTTAGATACGTTCTTCTTCTTTGTGTGCCGTATCAGGTCCCCCCGACGTTGGCGATCACTCTTGAAAATATCTCTCTGACATTTGTGACATTTGTCTCCTACCAGGCCCTCGGCGACCCTCTATCTCGCCTTTATATGACCCAGATATGAAATTTTCCGGATTTTTATTAATATAAGCAGTTCTCTATCTGCTCTAGCCCGCCTGAGAATTTCTGTGTTGGTGATCATGTCGGTCCATGGGACTTTGAGCATTCTCCGGTGAAGCCACATTTCAAAAGCCTCTAACCTGTTCATGGTATTTACTTTCAAGGTCCATGTTTCACATCCATAGAGCAAGACCGACCACAGATAACATTTTAGCATTCTCTGCCTTACTTTTAAGCTGATATTGTCATTGTAGAAGAAGGAGATGCATAGATACGTTAACTTGAGAATTATGGACGTTAAAGAGTTTGCAGCATTTTATGCATCAAAACAAAAACCTGTCCAAGATACCGTTTTGCTCAAATATTTATAAAAAAATGCTTTAATTTGGGAGGCCGTCATGGGTGCCGCCGCCTCGTGAACCATTTATTGGATAACCAACACCTTTGCCAAAGGTTATCCCAAATGGTTCGCTACGTTTGGTTACTCAGCAGAGGTGGCCGGGTTCATAGGGGTGAGGTTTACATTACATAGTCATCTTTCGTTTTAATACCCCTTTGGTGAAATTAAATCAATATTCCACCCGTAATTTTGTTTTTTACTAATTCTTAATGATTGAATTAATTAAGGACCAAAACAATTAACTCCCATCTGCTACCTATCCAACTATTTTTAAAATATCGATTGAATTAATTAAGGACCAAAACAATTAACTCCCATCTGCTACCTATCCAATTATTTTTAAAATATCTTGGAGTGCGTTGAACAGTTATTTCACCTTAACTCGGGCCGTCCCTGTACCTATACTGAGTTTGAGTTTTTATTGGATATTTTATATAAATATGCTCTTTTGCGTTATACAATAAAAATTAAAATTATTTTATTTTTTATTTTAACTTTATGGGTAAAACCTCAAATTGTAATATTTAAATAAATGAAGACAATATAAGCGAAACACAATCGAAAATCTGGAAACAGAAAAATCAGAAAAACATATTGACACCTCTGGGACTCGAACCCAGGACCTCTTGCTTTCCGGGCAAACGCGCTAACCACTGCGCCACGGTGCCGATATGAAATTCGGTCATGTTTTAACTGTACCATACTTCGACTAAGAACCACTTACATTATCTTAATTTTCTTTTTTTAACGCATATATTATTGGCAACTATCTTTATGTATGATTGCAAGATTCAAACCCGAACTAAATGCACTCTAGATAGTGTCTGGTGTAAATTAAAGTCCCCGCGTCGTCTGTCTGTCTGTTCGCGATAAACTCGAAAACTACTGAACAGATTTTCATGCGGTTTTCACCAATAGATAGAGTATTTCGTGAGAAAGGTTAAGGTACGTAATTTGTCAAGAATTTGTGTAAATTGGTTGAAACATAACGATAATTGTTAGAAGTGTCAGAAAAAGTCAAGCCGCCTGGTAGCTTTCATCAAAAACGCTGCCTAATCCTTTTGGGATATAACAAAACAATGCATGGTGGGATATTCCTCTTTTATAGATCTACAAAAAAGTCGCCGAAGGCATATATCTATCTTTTACGGATAGCTTACTACACCAATTCTATCTTCTAAAAAAATGGTCACGTACATTGCGGTAATTGAAAAGTTATTTAGACGGATACAGTATTAATCTTTATTAACTTAAATACGTTCGTTACCCCAAGCATTTCATGCACATTATTATAATCTTTCACACCATCTCCATCTTCTCTACATATTATAAATTAAAATCCCCCGCGTCGGCTGTCTGTCTGTTCGCGATAAACTCGAAAACTACTGAACAGATTTTCATGCGGTTTTCACCAATAAATAGAGTGTTTCGGGAGGAAGGTTTAAGTATGTAATTTGTAAAGGATTTGTGTTAATTAGTTGAAACATAACGATAATTATTGTTCGAAGTGTCGGAAAAATCAAGCCGCGTGGTAGCTTTCATCGAAAACGCTGCCTAATCCTTTTGGGATATAACAAAACAATGCATGGTGGGATATTCCTCTTTTATAGATCAATAAGAAAGTCCATGAAGGCATATATCTATATTTTACGGATAGCTTACTATACCCATTCTATCTTCTAAAAAAATGGTCTCGTACATTGCGGTAATTTAAAAGTTATTTAGACGGATACAGTATTAATCCTTATTAACTTAAATACGTTAGTTACCCCAAGCATTTCATGCACATTATTATAATCTTTCACACGATCTCTACGTATTATAAATTAAAGTCCTCCGCGGCATTTGTCTGCTTCTTTGCGATAAACTCAAAGACGGCGATAGTTATACAGGTTAGATAACCATCCAGTAGATGACGTTGTGTTTTATTAGCCATAGCAACGCGTGGCCGGGTCAGCTAGTTTATTATAAATTATAGTGAATGTTAGCTGAAGAATAGAGGTCACAGCTTTGACTCTGGGTAAGTGGTCTAGGGTTCGATTAACGATGAAGTAAAATGTGAGAATGGTTTTAGTGGCAGTATAAAACTAGAGTATAAAAGGTGATGAATGTTCCTGCTCGCTCTCCTTACCTTCAGACAGCTCCGTTAGCTAGCACGTAGCTTATCGACTTATATTGTGCAAATAAATGTTCATCTCGACCACGCGTCTATTATTATTAAAATCTGCAAGATCACACATCACACGCCTACACACACAAAGTCTAAATAACATAAAACAAATAATATGATTTAATTAATGAAGACAATAGTAGCAAAACTCATCAAAATTCTGAAACAGAAAAATCAGAAAAAAATACGGTCACATCTAGGACTCGAACCTAGGACCTATGATTTGACCGGGTGCTCTACTTACTGAGCTAATGTGTCCCTATCCGTTTCGGTCACATTTAACTGTATGATTCTTCGATAAAGAACCACCAAATTTTCTTAACGCATATTTTTATTGGCTGCTATCTTTATGTATGATTGCAATATTCAACCAGAACTAAATGCTTTCTATACAGGGTGTTAAGGGACGTACTTGACTTACTTTAACCAGTGATTCCTGACATTATTTGGAGTAAAAAATGTAAATGAAATTTTGGTCTCCACAGAACAGTTGGAGGCGAGGTAAGAGGTTCATCGACAACCGGCTGAGTGACCAGTGATGACATGCGGAAGAAATTTTTTTTTGTTGGATTTTGAAGAAAAAAATTTTGAAAAAAAAAAGTCGTAAAAAAAAGTCACTGGAGACCAAAATTTCATTTACATTTTTTACTCCAAATAATGTCAGGAATCACTGGTTAAAGTAAGTCAAGTACGTCCCTTAACACCCTGTATAGTTTCTTGGATAAATTTATCCATTTTTTACTAAATATGCTACATTTATTGACTTTTCTGCAAGTCTAGGATGAATTTTTATTTTTAACTTAATGTTGAAATATTTAATTAACGAAGACAATATTAGCAAATCTCAATCGAAAATCTGAAACAGAAAAATCCCAGAGGAGTCCTAGATTTGACCTATCTTTTTCTGATTTTTTTTTGTTTTAGATTTTCTATTGAGTTTTGCTAATATTGTCTTCATTAATTAAATCCGGTCAGTGGGTGGGTTGGCATCACTTTGGGTTCCTCGGCTGGCTAAGTCCTCCATCACGACACAAGCAACATTTTCCGCTTACTGTGGTGGTAGTAGGAGACTTTCAAATCTTGTCAGGTTATTCGTAATTAAAAAAAACCAACATTACAATTTGAGGTTTTACTCATTAAGTTAAAACTAAAAATAAATTCTATGATATTATGCAACTTCGGTAGTAATTTTACTCATTTTATCAACGGCCACCAACTGTGTGTTCTCTCTGGAATTTATTACCGATAAAATTTTCTTCAATAACCTTTTTGTTGACGTACTACTAAGCGAGAAAAGTTATCTGAGATTTTTTTTGTATGAAGCGTAGCTAGAGTTCGATGTTTAAGGCATTTTGGATAATGGTCTTTCTCGTGGTGCATTTTATACCAAACGACCGTTTAAACACTTGCAGGTTTCAAGCATCATCCATTCGCAAAGATAAAAGCGTGAGCAGATATCTGTTGAACCGCGAGCGCTTATGTGTTGTACCGTCACACTGCACTATCAAATATTTCTTCCAGTGGTAGGAGAGGGGGTCAGATGAATTAGAGAGCTACCACGAAATGCCATTTCTTTGTACTGAATCTGTCAACTTCGATCTGTCATCCGCCCGTTTAGGCAGCTCAGTAATTAAAATGACCCCTTCTCCTATTTTCGGCGGAGTGGGGGGTGGGGGTCGCTTGACTTTTCGCATGTCGCCTCAGGAGCGATTACGGCATAAGATCTGTATTATCTATGGTTGATCTGCGCATAAACTGCTTAGATGTGACAGGTCTGATGGGATTGTATGGAGAGTTTTATTGTGCGTGCGATGATCTTTTATTTTTTATAGCTGTGTGTGGCACCCGTCTTAAGTCAATTTTGACTCACTCGATGTTGACGTATATGCACTTTCAACGTTTTGCTCAAAATATCACTTGATTTTCCTAAAATATAATAACCAAATAATATATTTTTTTCTTTTCAGAACAAAAGGAGGGAGGAACGCAACTCAAGCTGGTCATTGTATATCCCAATGGCATTATGGCTCTATTCAAGCCAATGAGGTCAGTCTTTATTCTTATTATTAATAATATAAAATCTTTAAGCGACGTTACTAGGATTATTGAAAAACCATTAAACCAAAAATTCTCGACAAATTTACTTAACTAACAACAATTTTGCACCACGTCTATTTAGGCACTATTTAATTCAAATATTTGAATATGCTGTAGAGTAAAAGCTCATAGTTAAATTTGAGTCTATGGTGAAGGGGTAAGAAGGCGTGAAAGTTATTATTTAGCTTGCAATAAAGCTAGCATTTCCATCTCCACGTTTTCCGAGATAAACCGCCATGATTCATGGTATAAATAGCTGATGAGGTTTTCAAGGAATTTTCACTTTTTAAGGATGATGTCGTTTGTCGGTAAGTTTACGGGAAATCTACTGGGGAACAAGCCGGTTAATAAATATTATTGGTGTTGGGAAATTTAAAAAAAACGTGAATGCGTCAAAATTTGAATAAGTTATAACACAAGTTTGTATGCTAGTAATGATTTGATATTGCTTGTAAACCTCTTTGCAGAAGACGTAATGGAAAATCAATAAATGTTCCTTTGAAGCCTACGGTCTTACAAAATATTTTTTTTTTTGACAGGAAAAAACTTAAATTTATTGTTTGAGTTGCAGCAAAATTGTGTAATTAATGTTAGATAACAATTAATATATCTCGCCCAACTATCCCTAATAATATTTGACTAGCAGTTAAAAACCCGCTCCGTAGGTTTTTGCTGCTAGGCCCTGCGGGCGGCTTTTAGTTCGGCTGCGCCCAGTTTGAGTGTTGGTGACCATTTTATAAATCCGATTGGAACTAGTTTCTAAATAGCCAGTTCCTCGGATTCACTGTGATCCAGTGACAGCTAGTCACCGAGACAAAGCAACCGTGACAGGCAATGACGTCATATGTAATATATACCCGCATGATGATATTATTCATAACCCGTCAAGCATCACCGTCAATCGTTCCATATCCGGAAAGATACTTAAATACTAGACACAGGTATATCCTAGTGAGACAGGCATAAAAAACCCAATGTACATATACTTTTTTATAGATAAATAAAAAAAATAAAAATAACCATAAATCCATAGTACTTATACATAGGGGGGAAACGTTCCTTTGCCAGCTGCTGGCGGAAGTGGCGACACTTTTTGACGAATTCTTGAACTTGAAACCGAATTACAACGGTATCTTTGCTTGAAATTTTACGTACACGGATATTTATGTGGTGCGGTGGGTAAGGGGCGGAGGCAGACATGCATTCGAAGCCGGGTTCTTAAATTCAACCACGTAGACGTTACGCTGTATATGAAATATAACTAAAGTTTTAAAAACGTATTTTGTGTTTGTATAATATTTTACTGGTAGTTCCGTGAACAGTAAACTTCGCTTCCAAGAAAGGATATTTCTAATATTCTATTACTTAATAAAGCGAAGCAAAAGTTTCCTCTGAAATCATAATGTTAGTAGGTATTAAATATCTGCCTACTTCATTATAAACCATGTTTTCTAAAACATTTTCTTTTTATTTTAGATAAGGAATTGATCATTTGTTCAAAGAAATGTTACTATCTCAATGACAATTCTTTACGAACTTTTTTCAGATGGGTAGGTACAATAATATTTAAAAAATGTGAAAGAGAAAGTTAAAATTAACACGACGATTTCACTCTTAAAAAAATAATTTTTCTTGAACCATAGTTAAAGTTAGCCTCCTAGTTAAAGTTATAAAATGGATGCAGTTGATTTCTAAAACGGAAACAGAACACACAAACAAATTTGCAGACAGAAGAAATGCCTAAAGGTCGAGTTGAAATAGGACTTCGCTCTAGACAATTATATAGGTACCAGTGAAGTTTCCACTATCAAAATTGTTGAAAACATAAGTCAAGATAACAAAAAAGAAGAATTACGAATAGTTTTGCAATGCTCTTCCTTCAATCTGACAAATATCTTCACATCAATAATTGATGCAGAGAAATGTGATCTTCTTTGTCTCAATTTGTTGACAGTTTGCCATCAGAATAAATGACAGTTCAGGGAAAACCGAACTCGTCACGAGGGGCGTTATTAATAAATCTAAAAAGTTTTTTCTTTTATTTGACGAAAGATTCTCTCACTTGAGACATGGAATGGGTGTCACCATAGAATACAGTATGGGGTGGTGAGTAGTAACGCTTTACCCTTATCCGTTGGGAGTAAGTAAGTTTATAGGAGAGTTATCGTAAAAGAGATATACCCTTTTTTTACTTTGGCCGGTGTTCGTCATGCCTGCAAAAATAACATACTTACCTCTAAAATTTTAATATTATTTTTTTTTCTAGTTGTTTTGGTAGCTGTCAATGAGGATGTTTGTAATTGTAACGAATCCATAGTTTAATTAAGTAAAAAAGAACTCACTAAAATTACTCATTTTAACACAACTTACCATTCACTCATTATACACACGAAAAATAGTGTTCGAATAACGTTAGACTCTTTTAACTCGACCGTTTTGCATTTCGTGTGTCTGTAAATTTGTCAGTATATTCAGTTTAGTAGATTCTATTTTCAAATGTGAAATCGTCATCTTCATAGGGACTTTCTTATTCATTTTTTTTTTCAATTTTATGGTACCTGCCTTCCTACACAAGTTTGAAAAAAGAATTGTCTTTGAGATAGTGACGTTTCTTTGGTCAAATTGAATAATTCCTTATTTGAAATAATAAAATAACAAATATATGGCTCATAATTGAGAAAAAGAACTAAAGTACCTAAGTATTTACATTTTTTTTTTTTTAAAGAAAGACAAACATTCCCGGGTTACGAATAACCCAACAATGTTTGAAAATCTCCTACTACCACCACAAAAAGCCGAAAATGTTGCTTGTGTTGTGATGGAGGACTTAGCCAGCCGAGGAATTGAACACGCGACGCCCGGATGGGATCCAAGCGCTACGATTATACATATCCTACGATTTCAAGGAGAATTAGAAACATATTTTTGTGGACGCGGAGTTCATCCTTCACAGAACTGCTAGTATATTAATTTTAATCGAACTTGTTTGAAAAGGGAAAAGAGTAGGTAACTACCTGAAAAATTTATGAAAAAAATGGTTTGAAATATCGACGGTTTTGTTTGCTATCTAAATGGTCAGCAATAAAACTCTCAGGAGTTCCGTCAGGGGTCCATTTATCCCGGAGACTCGGTTACCTCCCCTCGCAATCGGGAAACTCTTTGCTTTATGGTTTGAGCAATCGATGTCGGCCATTTTATTTACCTTTCGGCGAAAACATCGTCAAAACACCGGAGCGCGGGATTTATGGGCAGTGGCGCCGCGTGGCTGCACGCACACCCGCGCGCCAGCACTCCCGCACACCACGCCAGTGCTCCCGTACACACGGTGCGGCCCACCCTGATTCTCAACTCACGCACTTTGGCACATGGTCATTCAAGCATACGCGGTTTGACAGGGTGGCGTAGGTTACAAATAAATAATCTTCCTCACACAGTTCTGAAGACAATTATTTTAAGTTCATCAATTTACTTCACTTCACAATTGCCATTTATTCCAAATACCGACAGATCAAAACATAAAAAATACTAACTTATTTTACCAAATACCCACAAATTAAAACATAAAATACGTACTTATTTTTGCATCGCCCGAGAATCAAATCCACAGCCTTCCGATATGCGTATTGTTACTCGTGTTCATTGTTACCGAGGTTAGGAATGTCACAACGCCACGAAAGTCATAATTTCAACGAAGATATTTTATTATTAGCTGTTATATATTTCTAATATTAGCTGAAGTCCCCGGTGTTACACGGAATTACGCAGAGGTTTTCGAAATCTCAAGTAATTTTCCTATTATATTTAAAAAGTGTCGGAATTCTGATTATTTATGCATTAAACCGCTTACTCGTTAATACGGAATATTTTTTATTGAAACAGTTAGATTTAGCTTTATTATTATGAAAAGTGAGCATTTATGTCGGGTGAGACCAAAAAACATGCAAAAAATGTGCATTTAACATTTTAATTTTCTTAAAATTAATTCACTCACGCGGTAACGCCATTGTTTATTCATCGTTTTTATTTTAACATTTCATAGACAATACTACTAACCATACAAAAAATATTTTTGCGTAAAACAAACTGAATGCATTATTGACAAGTTTGTACCTGCATTTATAACAGTAGAACATGGAATGAAATGTATTAGAATAATTACACAAACCCGCTAGACAAACCCTGCTTTGCCAAACAAACCATTCAAAACCTTGGATGTTTTTTAAAATTAAGATGAAATGCGAGTTTATTTTAGAGAATTTATTTTATAAGAATGGTACTTCGGACAAATGTCATATTTGATTGTCTATTAGTTAAAAAGGAACATTCCGTATTATCCGTGCATCAAACTTCGACAACACGAACGTTCCGTATTATCCGTGAGGTGGACTAACTGCGTATTTACCGTATCCTGGTTTAAAGGATGGGAAAAGTAGATCGAGTGGTTTTCGAAATCCCTTGTAGACAATGACCTTCCTCTTGTTTTGAAGTGTGAAAAATTTCAGCAATCTCGAAATAGCTATTATTTTAATGTTTCATTTAAAATAAGTGATAAAATGGAATGGTTCCAATAGTGTGTGTCTCTATATATGGTGTAAGTTAAAAAAGTTATACTTGAAACTATAGAATAAAGAAGAACACAGGCAATGCCCCATGAGAGCGTGTTTTGTAATCCAAAAGTCTGGCCAATCGGGCCATAAATTTCCAATACAAAACTATCTCTCACCAAGATTATAAAATTCAGTTGGGATGGCGATATATGATGTCAGGCAAGTGTAAGAGAGACAGAGATCATGCTAATGTGCATCTAACCAATCTGGCCATAAATTTCCAATACAAAACTGATTCACAAAGATTATAAAATTCAAATGGGATGGCGATATATGATGTCAGGGCGAGTGTGAGAGAGTCGAAAAAAATGTACTAAGTCAGTGGTGACATTTTTCCATTCAAATTTGTATGGAAGGCTTATCGGGTGTTCTTTTTTATTATATTATGCTTTCCAAGCCAGGCGAAGATACAAAATCCGTAATACTTGTAATTATTTTTGTACTTTTCTACTTAAAACGCAAGTATTTTTCTATTCAAAACATAGCTAAAAGTTGAGCACTGTTTCCTTATAGCTAATGTGATGCAATTTTTATTTAGGTAAGAATGGATATATATTTAAATAGTAAATAAAGAGAAATTTTCACCATTGCATCCCTCACCAACCCCCAATAAACTTCCCTCAAACAGTTACATACTTGCTACGACTTTCAGTCCATGGTGTCTTGTGACATGTGGACTGGTAGAATCACCCGCCCCAATCCACCCACCCCACCCATTGTCCTCACCCGCCCATGTCTAGCTGCGGTGGAAGTTTGATGTTTAATGGAAAAACTTGTTTATTTTTCCTCCATGTGACACTGCTAGAGATAACAGGTCTGGAGTAGATAAAATTTTGTGATGCGATCCTGATCGACCTGTCATTATATTAAATTGGCCAACTTAATGACCGAGAAGAAATACTTATTCCTGATCTTATTACCAGTACTATAAAAAAACATTGGAAGACTCGATCATATTACACGGCCTCCGTTGTCGAGGGGTAAGGCTCTCGACGCAGTAATCCGAAGATCGCGGGTTAAAATTCCGGCGCAAGTAAATTTTATTTGATTGATTTGTATTACTTGTTAAATTATGTTATGTAAATTTCCGACACGTTCTAGTGTGGAAGATACTCTCAATATCGACCTGGTGTAAGACTACCATTTAGAATTCAAACGTTGCTAGAAAAGGCTTTAGCTGTGTTTGACATAGTTTCACTGGCTCGAGATGTTTGGGAGCAGTTAGTATTATTCACATTACAAAAATATAAGAAAAAAGATTATGTTTATCAAGTTTTTTTTAACCATTAGTTTTGTCAAACTTCAAGAAAAAGTTTTTACACAATTCTTCGTAATTAACAAGTCAGTAATAAAATTCTGAAAATTATTCTAAATAATTTATTGAATTGGTTATTTTTGTTATTATTAAAATGAAGCCAATCAATAAACAAACAAAAAAATTTAAAAAAGTAAATCGGTACCTGCGTTCCAACTTCGATTCCACCATCCATCTCATACAACTAGCAAAATCAGTTCAAATTATTCCAATCATCCACAATCGAAAATTGTCATAAACATTACAATTATCGTAACATTCTGAAAAAAAAACGAATAATACTAGGTAATTGGATTAAAAAAGATTTTCGGCAAATTCTGAAAACTTTGACCGCTATAAAAAAGTGTTTTTGAGTTCTTATTTACCCAAGATGTTGCCATCTTAGTTTTGACAAATGGCAATCCAATATAAAGTCGCCGTCGCGAAAGTGATATAAGCGAGTTTGTTGGTAGTTTCTTAGGGGTGGGCGGTGGTGGACAAAGGAGTCTAGCCGCCCTCGCCTCCCCTGCCTGTCTTCTCCCACGCTTCGTTTTACATCTATATGTGTTTCCTACCCCATCTCGCATTAATAATTAATGATATTATTCCACTTCAAGCTGTCCAGGATTAATAACCAGTCAATAATACGTAAAGAGGATGTATCTGTTTGGATTATGAATGAGATGTTTAGATTGATATAATTTCCTTTGTCTTAGATTTCAAATCGAGTGTTCTTGATGAGAAATAATCGATTAAAGATTTAATTTAGTATTCGAGTATTATTATCATATTATTTACCATAAATGTTTTCAAAAATTGCTAAAGAATGGAATGTTTTCAGCTTCAGGGATTTAAACCATATTTTTTCTTACATGATTTTCTAATATTTTAATGATTAAATTTTTATTATTGTAGAAAGCAATCACTTTGTGGTTTGACATATTTAAGAAAATAAAATACTTTTTTGTTTAAAACCACGATATTTATTAATTTTTTAACCGACCGGTTTCGCTTAACTTAAGCATCTTCAGGGTACAAATTAATACTAAACAAGAAATACATAGTGTGTGCTTATATATAACAAAATATAGAGGGAGACAACACGATACAAATAAACGGTCATAAAATACATTAACATAACTACTCAAGTAATGGGAAAAAACAGAAAGTTAATTATGTAGACTAATGGGTTATAATAATAAATTTGGAGAAACAAAGCATCAACTGGCATGGTGGTAGGGAGCCCTGGGAATTTTTATTTTTAAGGGTTTATTGGAAACAGACCTAATATAGGACTACTTGATATGTCTAATTGATTATTAAGTATATGACTTTTGGTTTTTACAGCTTTTTTTATTTCTAGCGCCTCTAGAGTGTAGAGGCGCTACACTCTAGAGGCGCTAGAAATAAAAAAAGCTGTAAAAACCAAAAGTCATATACTTAATAATCAATTAGACATATCAAGTAGTCCTATATTAGGTCTGTTTCCAATAAACCCTTAAAAATAAAAAATTCCCAGTGCTCCCTACCACCATGCCAGTTGATGCTTTGTTTCTCCAAATTTATTATTATAACCCATTAGTCTACATAATAAACTTTCTGTTTTTTCCCATTACTTGAGTAGTTATGTTAATGTATTTTATGACCGTTTATTTGTATCATGTTGTCTCCCTTTATATTTTGTTATATATAAGCACACACTATGTATTTCTTGTTTAGTATTAATTTGTACCCTGAAGATGCTTAAGTTAAGCGAAACCGGTCGGTTAAAAAATTAATAAATATCGTGGTTTTAAACAAAAAAGTATTTTATTTTCTTAGATTAAATTTTTATTTATTTTCATTCCAGTTAAAAGAAAATTACATGTTCACTCATTTAACTAGAAATAATTATACGCAATAATATAAAATAAATATTTCAATACAGCGCTATTCTATTTCATTATTTGTTTATCAAGAATAAATATAAATATATTTTTTTAAATTTACCCAGCTTCTTTCTGTTTTTAATGTCATTTGGGAGGCAATTATATAAGTTGCCCCCCTCGTAACCAATGGATTGTTTACCATGGTTAGCGTGGATGGTGTTTAAATGTATGTTATCGCTTTGTCGTGTAAAGTGTTTATGTACTTGGGACGTTTTAATGAATTCTGTGTTTGTGTGTACGAGATAATTTTGTATATAAGGAGACAATTCATATAGTTTTCTTAATGTTAATAGTTTTGTTTCTATGTACAATTTTTTTGTGGATGTTTTGGGCTTGTAGTTAAATAGTTTTTTGATTACCTTGTTTTGTATTAGGTACCTGTAATTCATTTATGTACGTTTCACATGCGTTTCCCAAGATTTCAATCAAATAATTTATATGTGAATGTACGAGACTATAATATAAACCCAACTGTTGATTTTTTCTAGATCTGTTTGTGCATTTTCTAGTAAGATATCTAAATCTTTACCCCAGTAGAAAATTGCTGTATCATCTGCATATAAAAAAGATTTCACAATTTAAAACTAATTGCGAAATATCATTTATGTAAATTTGGAACAGTAGTGGACCTAGTATGGACCCCTGCGGAATTCCATAGTTTATTGGAACGTAGTTGATATTTTGATTGTTAATGCTAACGAATCACTTTTATTATCACCATGATGGGTTTGCATTGTAAAAATCTGTTCAATGAGCATAAGTAAATAAAGTTATTATTTTTGTTATTCCCTTCAAATCAAGCTATTAAAAAAGAGTTTATATTAAAACTTAATTTTCTTAAGTAATTATTTTTCTAGAAAATAATAATAACTACTACTTTTTTCAACCAAAACGACAAAAGTATGACTACTACTATTTATTTCGATTAATTCAGTTTGGGAGTCAGTATTATTCGTTAATACGTGAAGAGTCATAATATTTATTTTTACAGCTTAATTAAACATCCATATCTGTTATTTTTACAAACCCTTAAAGGCCAAACCATCCAACCAGCGGCCGAGATTTCATATTTCGTCGAAAGATGTTCTTACGATCGTACAGGGCGGTTCCAATGAGAAAGATTAATTATTCTCCGTACCAGCTTTTTAAAACAATAACTCAATATCGATTTTATTTTATTCAAAATTTGCTTTAATTTATTCCTGCATTCAAAAATGCTGAAAGGCGTGATGATAAAACTATTAAAATTATGTACTTTTTGTGATTATTTTTTGATCATAAGTATTTATAATTTTTCAATAATATCTAAGCAAAATAAGAATGTAAAATTTTTTTAATATATTAGACCGTAAATAAATATACAAACTGAAGTATTTTCGTCACAAAACACGTAAGCGGATCTTTTTTAAATGATTTTATTTTAACTAAAATGAAAATTCTGAAACATAGCCCTCCAAGATAATTTATTGATTTATTTTACTGCATGATTATATGATTTGAATTGTGTGTTGCATAATACAAAAAATTGTTTGAAAATTCAACAAATCTGCCTCAAAACCTCAAAACCTCATTACATTAAAAATAAACATATTTTCACAAAATTTCAAACAAAGCTTTATTAGATAAAATAACAGACTTGCGAAATCAATTTATAATTTTTTGTGGAAAAGAGTCAATACGTCAAAAATTTGATTTAACAATGACATATTTCCGGTTTTGTCTGGTTATTCCCTCTTAACTCACATCTACGTGAAATAACTATTATAGCCAAAATAAACAACTTAAACAGTTATTTCTTCCGTAACTCTCACGGCTGTCATATTTGATGGACTGTTATGAGCGAATCACAGTACCTACTAGTAGTAATATTGGACATTTACACTCCCGGAATTAAGTTGGGCCCTTCCACTGGACATCTAGAGCAGTTTATCGAACACTGAACTCGTAACGTGTAGAATGGATGAACATTATCAATATTTCATGAGTTAACTCCATTTTCATCATTTTATAAGTTATTGGACAGCTTTTAGATGGGAATTCTGTGTTATTTTTCAATGCTTGTTCTAGTCACGATAGCATTAAAATTTTGGAATAATAATTAAATTAATTATAACGTAAGGTAAAAAATTAACTGATTTGAAATCAAGTATGTCTAGTGGGTTCTATTTATTTTTTAAACTAGCAGACCCGGCCACACGTTGATGTGGCTAACGAAACACAAGGCCATTACCCAACCTTTATAAAATGCACACCACCCGCTTGCCAGCTGCCCGCAGCCTGAATTGAATATTTGAATTTCTCGGCTTTTCTCTACTATAATAAGCATGTATTATAGATATAAACCTTCCTCTTGAATCAACTATATTATTTTTTATTTATACCTATAATAATATGGTTAGCGATCGCCACTAATTATACAATGCTTGCAATGCAACACTCGATATTTGAAAAGGGAAAATCAAATACCTACTTACTCTAGGACATCTATTTACCAATTTCTTCCGTAGAACGAATTTCAAAAGAGACTAGTACGGCCCGCCAGCCGTTTTAAATCGCACAAAAATATGTTTTCTTTGAATTTCTCGGCATTTCTCTAATATAATTAACATGTTTTATACGTATAAACATTCTTCAATCACTCTATCTAGTGGTGAAAACCGCATGAAAATCCGTTGCGTAGTTTCAAAGATTAACGCGCATATACATTTTGAGCGAGTTCATTTTATACGATGTAATGATAAGCTTCACACAGGAGGCTCTGAGGAAAGTAATTTCCCTCAGGGCCTTTGTCATTTTAGAGTACGCTGTGTGGAGGTTTTTTTAAAGGAAAGGAAGTAGAGGAAGTTCTGGAAAGGGAATAGCTATGAGAGATAGCTAGAAATCTGAAAGTCAGTATGTCCAGGAGTGACAGACGTATGAATCCATCATTTCAACTGCGGTGCAAGGCGATAGGTCGAGGGATTCTGGCCGGAGAGGTCAAAATACCTCCTCAGTAGGTGGGCAGATGCATCGGCCGCCAAGACCTTGACAAACCTCACCCCATTAATCCGGGCACCCCTGCTAAGTCACCAAACCTAGAGAAACACTTGGGGTGACCCACGGCAGAGGTGTTAGTTATCCAATAAATGATTCCTGGGGCGGCGGTATCGTACCAGCCTCCCAAAATGCAATATATGTGCACCCTTCAGATTCATAACCTTGTGTAAAATAATTTTCTTTTACTTGTATAATGTTCTTCCCGAAATGATATACATAATTTTTATTATTTTGTAATACATTATCACTAAATAAAAATAACATCTTCACATTTTTAAGCATTCGTTTATTGTCTACGTCGCACTATGGAATGGCCCGGAACAAGACCGTCTCATTAATCGAAAAACTGCAGGTTTTTTCAAATATACCTGTAGTGGTTTTAATAAGAAAAGTGATCGATAAAATTTAATCCATTGACATTTTTTTGTTTGTTTTGTTCTTTTGAATATTTAAAATAATGTCAAAGTACGGGCTCAGACTGAGATATTCAAAATGTGCATATTTCGTGGTACAAATTTGAAGCATTTGAGCTAGTTTATATATAGCTTTTTATATATCACCGCAGAGGTTGGTTTTTAAGCTTTAAAAGTACGTATTTTTAATATTTTTGTTTTAAATAATATTGATTTATAAGTTCCATTTAAGCAAATGATACCTAAACCTGATTTTGACAAATTCAAATAAACTTTCAACGGATCGCAGGGTTTGCCCCTGTGAATATTAAAACACCATTTTATAAAAGAAACGCAACAGGATCAAAAAACGGAATAACCGCTGCTCTTTTTTATCAGAAAATTAACTTGTCCCAGTACCTACCCACAAAGAATAAAAAAAACCACCCACTAAATAAAAAAAATACGAAATATTACCATTGTTTAATTTTTAAGCAGCACACCAAATTTTATTTACTTTTTGATAAGAAACAAAGAAGTTAGAGATTTATGAGACGATAATAAGCATTTGCAACCACTGTGAGTCGTATGAATTGCTCTGAACTTATGCTACTATTGTTTTCAACCAGCAAAATAACTTATCTCCAGAATATTAACTTAAGTAGGTAATGCCGGGTTTGTTTGAGTAAACTGTGACATAAACAAAAAGGATAAATAGAAACCGACTTTCAATGAAGTTCGATTCCTAAACTAAGTATTGCTACCTACCCAGTAGTAAAAATTCGTATTAGTCTATTCAAATGCTTTCAGAGAAATTCCCAAAAATAAATGTCCCCACCCACACGCACCCTAACTGCCTTTACGGCAATAAAATCAAATCGATTCTGACGGAAAAACAAACTTTTGTACCGTAATGTGATGTCCCTTAAACTTTACATTGTATTACTATTGTGTGATGTGTGGGGACTTTTATTTCCTTACACATGATTCAAAACACCATAAAGGAGTTAAGTTTTTACGATGGATATACATTTTTATGGCATTTTCTGATGTTTCACCAATTGAGACATGATGATAATATAATATTTACTAACAATATTCTAATTTTTGAATTCACATAATATAGTGTAATAAGACTAGAGAATGTTTATTAGACCCAGGTGAGGTTGGAATGGTTTGAAGCCACGTTATATTTGACTGACGATCAAAAATTGCTAAATTGCCAACAATTGCCATTGTATATTTTTAACATTTAAAAACCCTCCGAGCAGTTGAAAAGCATAACAGCATGACCATTATGCATATTTTTTTTTTGTAAAATTTTTTAGCGCATTTAAAATATACACAAGTTTTGCACATTTTAAGTTTTTTGTTCTTTTTTAGCGCATTATTCGTTATCGCGAGTGAGTGAGACTATGGCATATGGGATATGTTGTGAGGCTGAAGATTGGTGGGAGAGGAAGGAGACAGAAAAGAGGGTTGTGGGGCAGTGGCCTGGCTATTCAGATCTGGTCATCAAATACGGCTAAAGCCATTTCAAGCAACGTTTCAATTCTGATATGGCGGTCTTACACCAGGGCGACACAGAAGAGCATCTTCCACTCTGCAACGTGCCGCAAATATATTATATATTATTTTTAATTCATTAATTTTTTAAAAACACAAATTAATTAAATAAAAATTATTTGCTCACGCCGGGATTCAATCCGCGACCATCGGATTGCGAGTCACGAGTCCTACCCCACGATCACGAAGGCCGTCAAATTATAAATTATATTATTAAATAAGAGAATACTAGAAATGTATTTTTTTGGACGCCAGGTCTACTATTCACAGATTACTAGTTTTAGAATAATTTGGTTTCCTACCACATAACTATCGAATTTGTTTTCCAAAATCCAAACAACTGTATGTTAGCTGGACGGAAAAAATCAGCCTTTTTCGTACAACTTTTTTCAATAAGTTTGCTTAGACCATCAATTATCTTTATTATTTGATTTTTTGTACAAAGAATTGTACAATTTTGCTTTCTGTCGTAGTTAATCCCTTTGTCAATGTGGATGACAAGCGATGTTATTGTTTTCCTACGTGTCTTGTAACAAAGTGCCGACTTTGCTAAATCGGTGATTTATATGACCGTTTCGCTACACTGAAATTTCTTACTTTCTGATTTCATACAATGGATATAACGAATGTTTACTTAAAATCACAGAGGTAAGGTCACATACAATAAATAATATGCGATAAATTAGATATATTTTGTCGACAAAGCGCTTAAAATGTGAATTGTTACAAGTATAACGCGAAAATTGATGTTTAATATTGTTTTTGTGAAAAATTTTCCACCATACTGGTAAAAAACAAAGACCGCTAAAACAATGGGCGTTTAAAATAAATATCATTATGTTGCGTTAAAAACGAATAACATTTCGTACATTCGTAATATTAAACAGAAAATAGTACAATTAATCGTAAAATGTAGCAAATTGTTTCAAATGGTGCGCGCTAGCTTCGCTAAACCGGCGCAAAAATATGATATGAACAAATGACTTCAAATATTTTTTAGCAATACGATAGATATTTTAAAGCCTCAAGTGGAAGTTACGTTGCAAGCGAAAGTATTTTCGTTAACAAACACACTCCAGACATAGAGGCTAAATAAAGAGTGTAAAAATGCAAACAAACTACGGTTAGTTTTTGTTTTCAATCAAAATCTTATCTTTCTTTTGTTTTTTTTTTTTAATCTGAATTCCGCACAAGAGTCCCAATTGCCCGATACCATCTGGAGCCAGTGAGACTATGGCATCCTAAATTTGGGTATGTTGTGAGGATGAAGGTAGTCTGAATGAGAAAGAGATGGGAAGGGGACGGTGGAGAAGTACATGGCTATTCAGTTCTGGTGACAAAACACGGCTAAAGCCATTTCAAGCGACGTTTCAATTTTGTATAGTGGTCTTATCAGGGTGGATATTTAGAGTATCTTTTACTCGGATACGTGCCGCAAATATGCCTTATATTATTTTTAATTATTAATTTGTGAAATCACATTAATCAAATAAAATTTATAAATAAAATCGATCAAATAAAATTTGTTTGCGCATGCCGGGATTTGAATCCGCGGCCTTTTGATTGCTAGTCGAGTGCTCTACTCATCGAACATGGAGCCATCTATAAAAAAATATGGTCTGTGTGCATTATCATTATTTAAGACGGTTAAGTATTTTTATTTAATTTCATAACTTAATGATCGATAAACAATATGTCAGTAAAAAAATATTTATCTTTATTTTACGTGATATTTTTAGCCGAGACTCCCACCCTTATTTGTTGACGCTTCTCAATTGACCCGTGAAGGGGCGTGGGAGAGGGAGCGGGGGTAAAGTACCGCGGCGTCTCCGTCGCGACGCCCGCCGGTGGCAGACTAACTTTACCTTCACACTTCTGTTTGCTATCTGCTATTTGCGAGCGTCGAGACACTATGCCTGACATACCTTGAGACTGGCGCTAATTTTCCATGGGAAAAATTGTATAAAAAATTGTGCTCGGTGATGTTTGAAGAATATTTGCACTCTAATTTAAACAGGTATTGGTACTTATGCTGATTTTTTATGATATATACTTTTTAAATTAAATTTCTGTAATGTTTTTAGCAATGATTGATAAATATGACAAATTAAAAGCCATAGACAGGTTCTGGAAAAGTAAATAATTTGGAAAACCTTTTTTTACTTACACACATAATTTTTTTTTTTACCTGAGGTTCTGAGGTAAAAAATCCCTCAGGGCCTAGTCCCTCATCTGTGGGAATGTTGTGTTGAGAGTTTTTATAGAAAAAGGAGAAAGAGAAAGTAATGGAAGGAAAACGGTATGAGGTGTGCGTAGTAATCTGGGATAAATGTGTCCAAGAGTGACGGACGTATGAATCCATATCACCCACAGGGGTGCAAGGAAATGGGTCGCGAGAGTCCTTCTGTGAAAAGGTGTCCCTCAACCAGTATCTTCCGATCCAAGTGGTTAACGCATCCACCGCAAAGACTTAGACCACCCCGTGAACCCGGGCAGCCCTGTTAAGTCTAAAAAATGGTTCCCGGGGCGGCGGTACCCATACCCGTCTCCCAAATTCTAAATAAATGCAATACTACGACATATTTATAAACTTTTTTCATTTCTTATTTAAGGTTTATTCCAGGGGACTGCAATACCTTATCTTTTTTTTTTTTACAGTGAATACCGCACAAGAATCTCAACTGCTCCCGTCTGGAGCCAGTGAGACTATGGCATCCCCAAATGGGGTATGTTGTGAGGCTGAAAGTAGTGGGGAGGGGAAGGAGGTGGGTAAGAGGAAGGTTGGGAATTACCTGGCTATTCAGATCTGGTCACCAAACACGGCTAAAGCCATTTTCAAGCAATGTTTCAATTCTGAATGGTGGTCTTACACCAGGGCGATACTGATAGTATCTTCCACTCTGGAACATGCCGCAAATATACTATATATTATTTTAAATGAATGAATTGTGAAATAACACAAATTAATCAAATAAAATTTATTTTCGCATGCCGGGTTCGAACCCGCGAACTCCGGATTGTGAGTCAAGAGTCTTACCCACTGGACTACGGAGGTCGTAAAAATTACACAATTACACGAATTAACCCTACAAATAAAAACAAAAAGAGAAATATACAAATTATTTAAGTAAATTTTAAAAAAATCAAATAAATGGGGGTAATTGCCGCATCGTCTGCATCCATCATCCTTGTGTTTCCAGTCTTCCCAAGTCTTTCCAGTACGAAATATGATCCATTTAACATTTTTAATTTCTTCCTCGAAGCCGGGTAATTAAGCTAGTATATAAATGTATACGTGAAAAAGGACAGGTTAAATTGTGCGACTATGAAAATCATCTTTCTTTTCGTATTCTCAATTAAGTATGCCCCGCCATACCTGTTTCCTGCTGCTCAGTTTGCCCAAGGGAATAAACGTCTTGGAAAAACAGTGACGTGAATGCAACAGAAATGAAGTCACGTAAAAGAAAATGCTCTAAACTGGAGGTTGATGAATGAACACAGGAAGAAGTTTAATGTATAATTGTAGGGAACCTGGAAAACTCAACGATAATTATTTTTTTTTTAAATTAGCAATTTGTGTAATTAATCAAGCTTGTACTCGCGGTTCAAAATACACCATATCCCGGTATAAAATGGGACCATTTTAATGTTGAAATATTATGTACTCGTAATTCAATGAATTTATAAAGATCTAAAATGTGAGAAAAATTGTCTATCTTACTAACATTATAAAGGCGAAAGTTTGTATGGATGGTTGTTTGTTACACTTTCACGCAAAAACTACTAAATGGATTTTAATGAAACTTTACAAAAATACAGCTCGTAGATCAAAATAACATATACGAGCTCTAGCATTATGAAATTTGTATTAAAAAAATTCAATAGGTGGCACGCGAGCTGTTTGAAAACTGAATGTACCTGTAATGTACATGTAGTGAATGTATGGAATGCGGGAGGGGGAGGGGATCCCGGGAGGGGGGAGAGGAACTCGGGAGGGGGGTTCGCGGGACGAGGGAAGGGGGGAGTAGATTGGGGAGAAGGAAGGTGGAGGAATCAAAGTGGGAACGCGAGAGGGGAAGGGGACGCGGGAGAGGAAGGAGAGGCGGAAGGGGAACGAATGGGAAAGGACACGCAGGGAGAAACAATTTCTTTATTAAATGGCATAGCAAAACATGCCGGGAACCAGCTAGTAATATTATAAACGCTTGTAAGATAATATTACTAGCTGGTTCCCGGCATGTGTTGCTATGCCATTTAATAAAATAAACGCTTGTAATATTATAATAATAACTAGCTGACCCGACGAACTTCGTACCGCCTCAGAATCAATAACTGTTGAATTAAATTAAGTATTTTTATTAAGTTAAAAATTACACAATGAAGCAATTATCGATGCCCAACTGTCCGTGTTTTGTTTTTGTCAGTATCAGAGATGGCGTTGTGTATGAATTTATATTTTTTGTGATTTTCTTACTTTTCCACTTACTTACGGGAATTTTTGAAAGGAAGCGGGTACGGGTGCCGCCGCCCCGGGAACCATTTACTGGATAACCAACACCTCTGCCATAAGTCACCCCAAGCGGTTCGCTACGTTTGGTGATTTAGCAAGGGTGGCTTTTGTGCGGGTCTTGGCGGCGGATGCGTCTGCCAACCTGCTGCGTGGCGGACCGGATCGAGAGAGACTGGTTGAGGGAGGCCTTTTGACCTTTCCAGCCGGATTCTCTCGACCAATGGATCGAAAGAGTCCGGCTGGAAAGGTCAAGGTAAAAGGTCAATTCCGCTCAAGGCAATGGTCTTGCACCGTAGTTGGAGGGATGGATTCACTCCCGGATACAATGACCTCCAGATTCCTACCCACCCCTCATGCCTTTTTCCTTCCCACTTTTTTACTCAACAGAGGTGCATATGGTACCACCCAACGATTGTCCGTGATTGGACCGTGAATCATGTTTGTAGTAACAATATCAAACAGTAATTGATTAGTAAAAAATTTAAAATTAGAGAAAAGAGAAAAGAGGCCGGCTTCGTTCTCATCGGGTCAGAAGTGACAGCGGTTTGAATTACTAATATCACTTTTAAAAAATAGGGATTAATGATAGAAGGGTGAAAATTTAGGGTTGCATGTATTTTTTAATGCCTCACCATAAAAAAAAAAATTAAATAAAAAATTTGTCCAAAAAAATAAAATAAAAATTCGGAGTGGAACACCCTTTACTTTTAGAGAAGCACACAAAATTTCATCAAAATTGGTCCAACCGTTTCGGAGGAGTATGATAAAAAACACCGTGACACGAGAATTTTATATATTAGATTATATTATATAAGGAATCTATTATACATGGAGTATTATTTAAATTCTAATATCTAGAATTCAGGAAGGATTCAATTTGAAATATCTGGTTTTCATGTAGGACTTCAAAATATTTTAAATTCATGGAGCATTCAAATTCAAATATTTAGAATTCATTGACCATTGAATTTCAAATATCAAAAATTTACGGATTTCAAATATCTAGAATAGGCCACTTGCATGGACTTCATAACGACTTGGAAAAAATCGTGTGGATAGATTTTTTTAATAAGATTACGAAAATGTTAGTAAAAGTTTTTAGAAATGTACAGTTTTTTTATTTTTAAATAAATAAATCCATTATTTGGGCTCGTGACGTCATTACATGAAAATGTCCCCTCTCCAAAAATGTTCCTATTAATTTTATAAAATTCCACACTGATTTTTTTTTTTTTATATGGCATCAATTTGATTTCAGGCGAATTTTTTAATTTGAAATTTAACGTTCACTAGATTTATTGTTTGTTCTCTGCGAACGTATCATTTGGTTTGATTTTTTGACAGATGTTATGAAGAGAACCCCGTATATTTTACGTTATCCGTACGTGTTTTAGAGGTATAATGATATTGGTGCGGATTTTAACAAAGTCAAATTTTATAATATTCTTATTATTATTATAATTTACAAGTACAAGTATATTACATTTGATTTAGTAATATAGACGTTGAACATTATAATGATTTATGATCAATAAGATGGATCAAGGAAAATAATATTTATCAGATATAATATTTTTGGTATGCCTCGTTATTCTCCTGTGTCATTCGTGTGGAAAACGTAATTTTTTTTTTTTAAATGGTTTTCGGCTATGTAATTATTGTTTTTTCACACCTATAAAATTATGTCCCATCTTTCCGGTTTATAAAAAATGGTCTGATTTTTCGGATTGAAATTTTCAAAAAATCGCCAGGGTTTCAAAATTACAATTAAAAAAAATACAGAATGTCTTAGCATATTTGCCTAAACCGGATTTTTTTTAAATGTGATGCAAGTGGCCTATTCTTTTAGCATTGCATTTAAAGTGTTGTCTAGTATTCTCGAAGACATGTTTATAATTGTTGGAGCATTGAATTTCACATAATGTCTAGAATTCATGGTGCGTTGATTTTCAATACCGATTTAGAATTCATGGAGCTACTATCTTCAAATATCTAGAATTTTATGTGCATTGATTTTCTCATACCTAGAATAATTCATGAAGTCGAAATCGAATTATTCTTGAAACCGAAATTTACCTATGAATACGCTGTGATACGTGTGCAGTAATGAGCTAATGAGAAGAAAACAGAACAATGGCACAACATAAGTAGTAGATAGATCCATGGAATGTCCAGAAACGGAATTGTATAATGACAATTATGTTTCAATAGGCCACTTGCATTACATTTAAAAAAAATTCCGGTTAATGCAAATATTCTAAGACATTCTGTATTTTTCAATCGTATTTTTGAAAATTTCAATCCGATAAATCAGACCATTTTTTTATAAACCGAATAGACGCGACAAAATTTTATGGGTGCGAAAAAATGATAATTACGTAGCCGAAAATCATTTAAAAAAATAATGTTTTCCACACGAATGGCACAGGAGAATAACGAGGCGTACCAAAAATATTACATCTCATAAATATTTTTTTCCTTGATCCATCTTATTGATCATAAATCATTATAATGTTCAACGTCTATATTACTAAATCAAATGTAATATACTTGTACTTGTAAATTATAATAATAATAATTATTAGTGTTGCTTAGCAACGCTAGCCTCGACGTTTGCTTGTATTTTGGCTCTCTGATTTTTTTTATTGTATCAGAAAGAAAAGAATTAGCTTTGATCCCAAAACATATAAATATTTGAAAATAAGTATATTAGATAACCTAATAAATAAACTGCCAGTCAACCGTAGGATATTTAGATAAATAAATACGATATAAAATTTTTCCTTTTGTGAGGGCTTCAGTAACCAAGGTATTCCTGTAATATTCAAAAAACTGTTTCTGAAAAAATTAGAAAATACACAGATTTAGGAAATGAGATTAAAAGAATTTGGCATTCTCGGAATATAAAAATATTACCATTTGTTATTTCGGCTACTGGCATTATACCTAGGTCTCTGATTCAAAATTTAGGCGTATTAGATTTGTCAAAGAATTTATACATAAAAATGCAAAAATCGGTAATTTTAAATACATGTAGGATTACAAAAGATTTTTTAAATATTTATATTGAGGGATCAGTAGGATTTATAGGTTCAATTAGGAATTCCACAGAGCCGAACCCTCTGATATGAAAATATCTGGAGTCGGTGAATTATTTTCCCATCTGGTCTCTGGTAGGTTGACATGTTGTTCTTGTATTGTTTTGTAATTATTATACATATAGTGCAATTGCATAACGTGGATTGACCAGATGATCATTTGGGAAGTGTGTGAAAGGGTTTAGTTTTTCCTGTGGGGAAAATTAAACCCGGACATTTAAATCTGGTGCGTAAAATATAAATATTATAAAATTTGATTTTGTTAAAATCAACACCATTACCATTATATCTCTAAAACACATGCAGACAGCATAAATGTACGGGGTTCTCTTCACAACATCTGTCAAAAAGTCAAACCAAATGATAAGTTCGCAGAGAACAAACACACGTGCCCAACATTTGTATACGGTTGACATTTGTCACATGAGAACGGGTCGTTCTTCGACTCGTTCTTGTGTTCAACAGCTCGGCTGTGGAATGATTTGCCGGTCTCTGTGTTTCCTCCTTCCTACAACATGGGTCTCTTCAAGACCAATGTTCATTCCTTCCTCTCCTCAAAAAGACCCTCCACACAGCATCCCAGATGACATAGGCCCTGAGGGAAATCATTTTCCTCAGGGCTCATGGAGTTAATGTTAAAAAAAAAAAATAATAATAAATCTAGTGAACGTTAAATGTCAAATTCAAAAATTCGTATGATATCAAAGTGTTGCCATATAAAAAAATAAATCAGTGTGGAATTTTACAAAATTAATAGGAAAATTTTCAAAGACGGGACATTTTCATGTAGTGACGTCACGAGCCCAAATAATAGATTTATTTATTTAAAAAAAAAACTTAATATTTCTAAAATTTTTTACTAACATTTTCGTAATCTTAGTAAAAAAAAATCTATCCACACGATTTTTTCCAAGTCGTTATGAAATCCATGCATGTGGTCTATCGCAAAACAGACCTCCCATTAAACAATTATTGATGTTTCGTAGAGTTAGTACCCGAACAAAGTCAAATTATTAATTTGATCCAAATCCCAAACGGTACATCCTTTAAAAGTAGCTATTAAAACAACATATGCAGTCCAACCAAATGGATCGATTTAAATAGTGTCCATGGAGTGTACAGAAATATGTATTTGCCAATTATGTTTCAATTGCAAAACAAACCTCCCCTTAAACACAATTATTTATCTTTCGTAGAGTTACTACCCGAGCAAAGCCAAATTATCAATTCGATCCAAATCCCAAACGATACATCCCTTAAAAATTAATTTCTCGTATTGTCCCGGTCACGTGACGCGGTTGACTTATAAGGGGTGGTCCTGCCTGGAGAAGGGGGTAGTGTTGCAGAAAGGGGGGAGGCAATAAAAGTCTCAATCCGATTTGCATACGACCGCTGGGAGACAGGTGACAGATGAGGACAGATGGGGAAGCAACCCCTCCTACAAACAACCCCTTTTTCCCTGAACTGCTGCCCGACTTCTATATATAGTGTAGGTTTGTCTCGTGATTTAAAGGAAGTGATTTGTTCTTTGGCGAATAGTTATTTTGATTCTCAGAAGACTTTACGATACTTGGTTGTGCATAAAATTCTATCACATTAAAATTTGTGTGTGATTATTATAACGAACGCATTATTCATGGAATTTTAAATCTGTGACTTGCTTCTATAAACCTCAATATCAGTTTTTTTTAAGAGTATTAAAAAAACTAACACTAGCCCTTTTAGCAGCACCCACAAAAATAATATAGATAAAATTCAAATTCGTGGACGGAAATGTCAAATAAATCTTCTTCTTTTTCTTATTGGGATTTTCAAAACGTAGCGCATTTCTAGAAATGGCTATAGTCATGTTTAGTGATCACATAAAGTCCCGAAAAAGGGCGTCAATAAATAAATAAATAAATAAAAATCCATGGGCGTAGCTTTAGGCTCTATGAGTACGAAGTAGGAAAAACCATCCTATATAGTGCTGTAAATTTGAAAACCCGACTTGGTCGACAGTCCCAGAGGTCGTTAACCAGCCATGGTACCTTGCCCCATCGTGACTACGCCCATGATCACATCTGAATATCAGGTACCTATCAATCTTCCTCTTCTCATTTCTTTCTCCTCCCCCTACCTTCAGTCTCACAAAATACTCCAATTGCCATAGTCCCACCATCTCCGGGCAGCCTTGTAATAAGAATAAACATGATAATAAGAACAAAAGGGAAACATATCTAGAAGTACCAAGTTGTTTACAGTACAGTATGCAAAGATCTTTTTCTTTAGAACGGAAATCAATAATATAGCATAGGTCTATATTCTATGTGTACGAGTATTTTAAACTCATTTTCGATTACCCGAACGAACGGTTTTAACCATGTATCCGAAACATTGTTATATTTTATATCCAGCCATTCCACCACCCCGGTTAACAATTTCGCGTAAAATATCATTTTATAATATTTAAAAAAAGTGTATTTAACTTGATAAACCTTAAGTACAATTAATTTCACACCTGCAAACTAACTCCCAACGAACTTACTTTAATCCCGTTCATTCTGTTCATCCCCTACTTCCCCCGCCCGCGGGGGATTGTTTTCCTATTCGCAATGAGTATTGTCACTTTGTTATTGTCACGGAGTAGCTCAGCCCGATTTGTCCCTCCTCCCACTCTCCACCCTGTCGCAATACTCCATGAGCTTAGCTCGGAGGAACGAATGCTGATGGGTTCGGAAAAAAATCACCAGATGGCAATCAATCGACAGATCGTCTGTTTGGTGTTTCGTGAAGGTATTCATTGAATGTGTGAGTTTTATTTTATTTTATTTGTTTCATCGCAGTATGTGTACCCTTAGATTTATTACGATACTGGAGCCCTTTTCTCAAAGTTATAAATTTACATTTAATAAATCTCCTGTTTAGCATGACAAAATCTTTGCAATAATTGTCGCCGTTAGTGTAGAAACATAAAAATGGCAGGAAAAAAAAATTTAGAGTATCTTAGACGAATACGTCAAACAAGAAAAAAAATGCCCGGAATTGTAAAAACACATGATATTTTGACACTTTGATTGAAAAAAAAGTAACTTTAAGGGCGCCTTCAATTTAGACGTTTCGTTTCGGACCGCTGCAGTGCGCAAGCGGTGCGTTTGTCGTATGGCGCAAGGACGGTCATTTGTTTTCATACAAAATGCACGGAGCGGCAACAGTGCGGCGTCGGTACCGAGAATGCTCGACAAAAGGTTGGCAACGTCGCAAGCTCCTCGTGTTCATTTCGCTGTTGAATAGCGCGATGACAAGACGTGAGAGCTAATTTAATCGAATTTTGATGTTTATTGTTTGTTTAAACGGATGATATAAACGTGGAAGAATTTATAAATGAAATTAAAATACGTCCTGCTATATTTATTTATTTATTTATTGCTTCTTCACAATTTATATACATATATTTTTAGCATGTAATTATTAACCCCACTAGGGTTCGCCTGTATCGGGGTTAATAATCTCACAATTTAATAAAAATAACACACGCAAATATCGGTCTTGCAAAACAGTTAAGTAAAAGCAAAATAATAAAATTTAAAAATAAAATGATAAACAGAGAAAATAATAAGTGATAAAAATATGAATTAATAACAAAGTGTTAAGAGATCAGACAAAATGTTCTCATTCATTATATCATTAGTTCATACCATTTTCAACAACAGATAAATTTAAAAAAATATATGTCCTTAGGTTTTTTTTTTAAATATGTGTAAAAAAATAAAAAAAAATGAAACAAAACAATGATTTATAAGCGATTACATTAGAGCGAATCTTTCTTATGCAATATTAAAGTGACTATCAAATAATTATGAAATAAATATGAAAGAAACCGTTTTGATCACAATATTATTGTTTTTATTCCATTTAAGTGACCGTTTTCATTAAAATATGATTGTATTTTATAGTGTAAGTGACACCTTAGAAATGCCATCCGTGTGATCTTTTAGTTTTGACAAAGTTATGGGGTACGATAACCCATATATATTTATTTATTTATTGTTTCTTTACCTTTTTATTTTAGGTGTTATTGTTTAACTTGAAATTTTGAACTTCATTTTGACTTAAGATTAACAATTTTATAGTGTACACAAAATAATGTGTTGAAAGGCAATATTGTTACAATAATATTTCTCACAGAATGGGCCTCTACTGCACTATAGGAACAAATACATTATAACGTAAAACATGTAGGGTGACCATATGTTGAAATCTAGCTTTGAAATAACATATTTTTTTTTGCAAGTTGTTTAATCTATAATATTTAAAATTAGGTTCGGTTAGAAAATTAATATGTAATGGTAAGTTAATAAGAAAATAAAAAAATAATATATTATCAGTAAATATACTGTAATAATAAATCAATATGCTATGAATTTAGAAATGACAATGTAGAAAAAATCAATTGGCAATCCTCGGCTAATACGAATAATTTAACAATTTTTTTAAAAGTGCATAAGGAATTAGATGACTTAATATGTTCTGGAAGGCTATTAAATATGAGTGGAGCCTGATAGAAGTAATTTCTTTGACCAAAAGAAGATTTAGTTTGAATTGCCACAAAGTTAAGACCAGACCCAATTCTAGTAGTACGAATTTGCCGAGTTCTTTCTGCAATATTAATATTATTAAAAAATTTACAAAGTGTTTGACATTACATGACATTACATTCCTTATAAAGTATATGAGTTGGATATCTAAACTTTTTCTTGAACATAACTTTAATGATCAGTTTTTGGGCAATGTTAAGTGGTTCTATATAAGTCTTTTGGCAAGATCCCCAGCACACTATATTATAAGAAAGTAGAGACTGGATTATTGCAAAATAAACCGTCTTCAATTTTTCTTGTCTAGTATATGTCTGAGTTCTTTAAAGATATAGGTAAGTCTCCTAGTATTATTTACCAACATATTAACATGATCGTTCCATCTTAAAAATTTATCTATTTTTACACCAAGGTATTTGATGCTGACTACATTTTCTAAAGGGTTGCAGTTACAAGTTTGCAAACAATTGTGTATTATTAAATTATGAGTGGCGGAAGGTTGACTTTTACTTGAAATGCTAAAAGTGATATATTTGGTTTTTTGTAGGTTCAAAGTTAAAATACTATTATTTAACCAACTATTTACCACTCTTAAACCTGTATTACATTTGTTAAATGTTTCATCCCAAGTTTTACCCTCAAATATTAAGGTAGTATCATCTGCAAAACTAACGATGTTACCAGGAATATTCAGATTAGATAAATCATTTATATATATTAGAAACAATATTGGCCCAAGCACACTACCTTGCGGGACTCCAAAGGAAATTGATTTACCATTGCTTAATATTTTATTTATCTCTACTTGCTGCGTTCTATCACTAAGATAAGATCTGAACCAACCCATTGCTGTACTATCAATGCCTAGAGATGATAATTTTTTAAGGAGCAATTCATGGGAAATTGTATCAAATGCTTTTGATAAGTCCAAAAACACCGCTAAAGCTTTGTTGCCATAATCCAGCGAGCTTATAACTTTGGTCAGTACCTTCAATACAGCATCACTCGTACCTTTATTCTCTCTGAAACCGAATTGATTGTCGGAGAGTATTTTGTGCTTTTCTAAGAATGAAACTAATCTTGACTTTACCAATCTCTCTATTACTTTTGAGAGAGTATTGAGCAAGGATATGGGTCGATAATTGTTAACATCTAGCTGATCTCCACCTTTGAAAAGAGGTATAACCTTAGCAATCTTACAATGAGAGGGAAACACGCCATTTTTAAAACTAATGTTAACAATATGTGATATGGGACCAGCCAATACAGAAACGTTTTGTTTATACACCATTGTACTTAAGCCATCAATACCACAGGAAAAAGACATTTTTAATTCATGTATCACTTTTGTAACTTCATAAATGTTAGTAGATTTAAATTCAAATGTGTCTTCTGTTACTTGAGTACTAGGTATAAAATTGTTTACAAGACACATTTCGGTAGTTTTGTTTGCGCTGCACAAATTTTTGGCGAATCTAGGACCAATATCGCTGAAGAAGTTATTTACGTGATTGGTGATTATATTTGGATTCTCCTCCATTGAGATAATATTGTTATTGATTTTTAATTTTTTTATAGACAATTGTTCCTTTCGTATATTTACAGCCTCCTTTATAATCTTCCACTATTGTTTGGTATTTCCATTGACGTTATCCAATTTTCTTCTGTAATATGCTTGTTTTGTATATTTTATAATTTTTGTACACCAGTTTCTATATATTTATTTTTATTTTTTTATTTATTTATTTATTTTTTATTTTTTATTATTTATTGAAACATTTATTATAATTACAATTTTACAACAAAATATTTTTTTTTTCAGGTTTTTTTTTACTACTCTTCCATTAAAAGCATTTGCTTGTGTATGGAAGGGGAGTGTACATAAATGCTATTAGTTATTAGTTAGGTATAAGTTAGTACTTAAATAATGAATTGTACATAAATATATGTGAGCTGCAGTATTTATTTGATAATGGTATGTTTTTTTTTTTTTAAAGAAAGAATGTTATGGAGAACTAAGATATTTGTAAGATTAGTTGACAGTAGTTTTTTTTTTAAGAATATTTTTAAAATGTCTCTTGACAGAGAGCAGTATTCGGGTTTTATCATTGATGCTTCTGATTTCTTCTGGTAGACGATTGAAAAAAGTTCTTCCCTGAAAAGTATAATAATGCTGTGCAAAAGACGTATTTAGTTTTGGGCATAGAAAAACATGTTTAAGTCGAGTTCTGTTTTCATTTAAAAATGGATATTTATCTTTTTCTTTTATTATTTGAATTACTGAATTTTTAATATATAAATCTTTAAATGTGGGTACTTGAAATTCTTCAAACAGGCGTTCAGTTGGGTAGTCTAAGGATTTTTTAAATATAATTTTAATAATTGTTCTTTGTACAATTTCTATTGGAAGAAGGTTACATTTATACGCGGATCCCCAACTAATAATAGCGTATTGTAGAGTGGATTGAACTAAGGCATAGTAGATTAAATATAGATTTTTTACCGACAGAAAATTTCTAATTCTTAAAAATATATTTATTAATTTTCTGATTTTGTTTACTACTTGACATATTTGTTCCTTCCATTTCAGATTTTTATCGATAATTACGCCGAGATATTTAATTTTATTTGTTGTTTTTAATATTTTACAGTTTGATTTGCAATAATATTGGCTGTGAATTTTAGTGTTATCGTGTATGATAATGTTAAAATTTTTGGGAGCGTCGTTTGGATGGATTGCAAATGGAATTACAAATGTCTTTTCACTATTTAGTGATAGTAAATTAGTGTCGAAAAAATTCTTAAGCGTATTGATGTCTTCTGTGGCCTGTAATTCTACATTTTCCCAAGTATTTTCACTTATTATTAAAACTGTATCATCGGCGTATGATGTAATTTGACCATGTAGATGTTGAAAAAAAATATCGTTTACATATATGGTAAAAAGGATTGGTCCAAGCACTGTACCTTGGGGGATTCCAAAGCTTGAAATCTCTTGATCACTATTAATACAATTGATTTTTACCACTTGAGGGCGGTTTTTTAAGTAGTTGGTGATCCATTTAATCGCGTTGCCTTTTATGCCAATATCATTTAATTTTTTTAATAGTATCTCATGGGATATGCTATCGAAAGCCTTTCTGAGGTCAATAAATATGCCCGCACATTTTTTACCTTTATCTAATGATTCGTAAATGTATGAAGTTACGTTAGCAATTGCATCTTGTGTGCTGAGTGATTTAATAAAACCAAACTGGTTTTTGTTTATTATTTTATTACTATCTAGGAAATTTACCAATTGTTTTTTTACTATTTTTTCAAAGATCTTTCCTATGTTAGAAATTAGACAAATTGGGCGATAATTCGTTACTTGGTGTGGATCACCAGATTTGTAAATAGGTGAGATTATTGTGTTTTTGTAGTTCATTGGAAATATTCCTTTCGTTAAACTCAAGTTTATTAAATGAGTGATGGGTTTTATTAAGTAAGATTTCATAGATTTTAACATGTGTGTCGTAATAGAATCAAAACCGGGAGACGAACCTCCTTTCATATTTTCTATTATTTTTAAGATTTCACATTCTGTTGTTATTTCAAATGTTGAAAGTATATTACGTTTCTGTAAATTTTTATTTTTATGTTTTTCCGGGTTAGAAGGTTTATGAATATTTTTCGCAAGATTTTTTTCCAACATTTGCAAAGAAGGAATTAAATATGTTTGCACATTGTTTAGGCTGTAAATTGGCATCTATATTTTTTTTATCATGTTCGATGTACTTAATATTTTGAGTTTTTTTTGTATTGTCTATGGCCAAATTCACAGTTTTCCACATTTGTTTATGATTATTTTCTGAAGATAATATTTTATTTTTAAAAAACTCTTCCTTACTTTTTTTAATATAAGAAGTTAATTTATTTTTATATTTTTTATAAAAATTATATGCTTTTTCATCATGGGGATTTTTTAAAGTTGTTTTATAAAGTTTTTCTTTGTTTCTGATAGATATTATAAGTCCTTTGGTAATCCAAGGTTTTAAACATCTTAATTTTGATTTTATGTGTATTATTATTTCAGTTGTCGAATTTTTAATGTGTTGTGACAGGATTTTTTCAAAGTTAGTCGAACATATTTCAGTATCATCACTCTTTAAAACATTGTTCCAATCTTCCTTTTTTAGTTTTTCGGAGAGAATAGTCATGTCTATTGTTGATTTTTTGGGTATTAAATTATGTTTTTTATGTTTAATATTATTATTATACAGAAGTAAGCATGAATGATGATGATCAGTTATGTTAGTTTTCCAAACAATTGATTTTAGTTTGTGAAGATCTTTAATGTTTACGTTTGTCCAAATGTGATCTAAACAAGATGGAGTATGTTCTTTTATTTCTCTAGTATTTTTATTTATGCAAGATATGAAATTTTGTTCAGTCATACAATTGATGTATTCAGTTTTGTTATTATTTTCTATTTTTTCATTAATGTTCACATTAAAATCACCCACCACGAAGCAGAGTTTATTTTTTAATTTTAATAATATGTATTTGAGGTCGTTAATAAACGTAATAATACTCGAGCCATGCGTTCTATAGATAGCTATTAAATGATATATTGATTTGCCGAGTTTGAAATGTACTTCGATGCAGTTTACCAAATGTATTGGGTGTTCTTTAATGTTAACAATACTAAATTTATTATTTGCAAATATTATTATTCCCGAATTTTTGTTGATATCTACTTTGGTAGAAATATAATTGTACTCAGGTAAGTGATAAGATGGTGACTCAGCGTTCGTTAATGTTTCGGTTAACACTATGAAGTACGGCTTTTTAATTAAATTATTTATTTTTAGAATTAGTTCATCTAAATTTTTCTGAATGCTACGGATGTTTATGTGCATAATAATTATATCATTGATGTTTTTAGAAATAATTTTGTTACATGAATCAGTACAAATACATTCATATTCTTGAATTTTAATATTTAATTCTAATTCACTATTTAAGAGATCATCCATTTAATTAATGCATTTTTGGTTGTATTTTGCAATATTATATATAAGTTTTTTTATTCAATGTCGTAGTTTATTCTTTCTTTGGCTAATTTAAGCATGTAAGAACGAAACTTACATGTTTCGCTGTTTGTTCGGTGTTCTATTTCATTCATTTTACTGTTGAAGGAGTTTATTTCTTTCTTCTTGTTAGCTGCGTGACAGTTAGCGCATTTGGGCGGTAGTTCCAGAGATTTACACTCGGAGATGGGATGATCTTCTGAACAGTGCTTGCATGTTGGTTTATTCATTTTATTGTAGCATTTTTGTGCTGTGTGTCCGAATCTTTGACAATGGAAACATTGGGTAAGAACGTTACAATCGGTTACATAGATTCTCATGAATCCTAGATGAATTTTTTTTCTATTTATAAGATGTAGTCTCAATTCTGGATTTGTTTGGAGAATTAAGTTTTTGTTGTTAGTTTTTTTGTTCGTAATGATGGCTTTAACTTGTAATATGTTTTTATCTTGGTATTTTTCACATATCATTTTGATGTCGTTGTTTTGTTCAATTATGTCTTCTAAGAATTCTTTTTCGGTATAGTCTTTGTCAAGTCCTGTGAATATTACGCATGGATCCGTTTTCACAAGTACCTCCGCTATTATGGTTTTGTCGACTTCATTTATCTTATCTTTTAATTTTTTTGCCTCTTCTTTTTCTGGGCATGTTATTATAATGTTTTTTTTTTGTTTTTTTAATTTCACTTACTCGAATTCCCAACTGCGATATTTTGATTTTTTGTATTTTCTCTTTTATTTTTTCAGTGTCTTCTTCTTTTAAGCTTTTTATAATTATAGGAAATCGTTTTTCTTGCGTTTGTGGTATTAAGTTTTTTACTGCCGAAGAGTATGAAAATGAGTTTTTTTGTGTTTGGTTTTTTTCTTGAATTTCACATTTTTCTTGTAATTTAGCTAATTCTATTGCCATGTGGGATATCATTTCCATGATGTTATTTATTTCTTTCATCATTTTTGATTTGGTTTCTTTGGTAAGTTTATTTTCTTCTATGATTGTATGTAAGTCGCTTATGTTTTGTTTCGCCTTAGTAATGAAGGCATGCGGATCAACCGCTTCCTCCATTTTCACTGGTTATGAATTATTTTATTTTCGGTTAATTTATATACTTTTAAAGTTTGTCTGGGTTTGAAAGTGTTATTTTATTTATCGCCGCTCACTCGCGTCCAACACCGTTAGAGGTTTAGGCGACACTGATATCTTTTGTAATAGTTCAGCAATTGAATATTATTTAACTCTTCTCGACATTTGTAGTGCAATTTGTCACGGGTTCTGAGGCATTTAATAATTCCATCATTTATCCAAGGTTTTAAGTACTTCATGTTATGTTTTTCACTTTGTACAGACGAACAATTTTTCACGTGCATTTTTAAACACTTTATAAAATTTTCAGCAGCTGAATTAACGTCTTGAGATGATAGGACTGACTGCCATGATTCCTCCTTTAATCTGTCCTTCAAAAGATTGTTATCTATGACGGTTTTGATTTTCACTTTATCCTTTGCTATTTTCTTTAGTGTAAAGCTCATAAATCTCAGCAATATCACATCATGATCTGTTATGCCAGTAGTGAAGACAGCTCCTTGTGGTTCGAATTTAGATTTCACCATAATGTGATCGATGCAGGTTGAACTGGTAGAAGAAACTCTTGTAGGTGAATTTATGATTGATTTCGAACCATGAAAAGCCATAAGTGAGAGGTATTTCTGAGTTTTCATATCGCTCACATCCAAAGTATTAATATTTATATCCCCACATAAAATGATTTCCTTATTTTGGATAGATGTAGAGTCAAGCAGTTCGCTCAGTGATTCAAGGAAATAATCTGTTTGAGCCTGGGACGGAGATCTATACACAGCTATTACACACAAGTTACTCGATATCTGCATGCTTAGGCAGTTTGCGCCAGGGAGAACAACTTCATCAACGGTCGCGTGAACATTTTGTTTTATATAGGCAACTACACCATCGTTCTGCAAACAGTTTTTATTTGTGTTGTAAACAGTGTATCCAGGGATGTTAGGTATATTGGTAATTTTTTTTAGCCAAGCTTCTGTAAACACTAGTACCTCAGGACGGTGTTCAATCCCATCCAGCATAGTTATGGTTTCATCAAAGTTTTTTATTTAAACTTCTAACGTTCAAACAAAGTAAAGAAAACTTGGAATGTTTTAAAAATTTTTTGCAAGTTAATAAATCTTTAATAATTAAATTAGGTTCTGTGATGTCACTCAAATCAACGCATTTTCCTAAATCGACATCCATTTTTAATGATGTTAATATTTTCGGTGCCTCTATTAATCAAATTCTATAATAATCTATTGAGGTCGTCTTCGTGTTTTATTTCCTTGATTTTTTTGCCATCATCTTCTTTCATTAGAACCGAACCATTTTTATACCAAATGTATTTATATTTTAATTCTTTTCCCTTTGTTTTGGCTTTCCAAAGTAGCTCTTTAAAATAAGGAGTTAGTGATTCTCCTAGGAATATCATTTTTTCACGGTTCGAAATCACCTTCTTATTTGCCAATAATTTTAATCTTCATTCTGGATTTCTAATTTTTAGGATAATTTTTTTCGGATGTCCTGGTCTTCTATCATATTGCCTTATTGCTGAGGTAATATCATCTGAACTTATTTTAATATTAGCACTTTCAATTAGTTTGATAGCGGTTATTTTGGGATGTTCATTAGTTTTTCCTCAATTCCTGTAATTTCAATTTGGTCATCAAGGTTGGACTGTTCTAAGTAAGCCATTCTAGTTTCCAGTTGCTTAATGTTTTTGCTTTTGTTTTCCAAATCGATTTTTAAACTTTCTACTTCGCCTTTAACATGATTTATGGAGTCTAAGCGAGAAATGATGTCGTCATATTTTTGACTAATAAATTCTGTTGTTTTTTGAAACTCTAACATTTTTTTGTCAATGTTTTCAAGAATTTGAGTTTTTATTTTCTCCAGTTTTGAATCTACGTATGATGCAAATTTTGAAAAAACATCTTCTTCTGGGTTAAAGTCATCAGGCACCGTATTCATTTTGTTTTTGGATCTTGCGTTCAAATTATCTTGTTGTTGGGTACCGGATTTTTTGCTCGAACTCATGGTCACTCTAGTAGTAGACTGTATTTCTGCAAAAACAGCACAATGCACAAGAGCGGTCTGAGACAGTGAAGCAAGCAAGCAAGCTGTATGGTCAGTGTAGGAAAGATGGCGATGTTGTTGGCCAATCACAAGAGCTCTCCTTAGCTTTGAATATATTTCAATTTCACTGTCACTATTTTCCGATATTAATATTTATTATTCACTTAAATACTCCTGTTTCAAAGTACAGAATTCATATCACTATTAATGCAGTAAACACTTGTATGTATCTTGTAACTGTTTCGGATTGTATTATTTACTAATAAATACAATAAGGAACTCCAGTGAAAAATATTATGGCTTTAAAAAAATATGTTCATATAGACCAAGAAACGCTAATTCTGAATATATAAGTTTTATTTCATAATGTTAAATGCAGAGTTTTTAATAAATTATTAAAAAGTGCATTTTTAAACCTCTTCCCAAAACACAGCGTTAAGTTGGCATTACTGAAATGGTTAACGGTGACGTCACAGTTAACCTGTCACCTGTGTATTGTATTGTATTGACATTTGAAATGACTTGAAGTGCACACGTACCTATGCAATTCAACATTTCGTGTTTTTGGTTTATTTTCATACTGTTTATAGAGATTTAGATAAATAATAGTTATTGTGTTTATTGAAACATAATTTAGGCCCTCAACAATTTACGAAAAGGGCTATATTTGCGGACAATCTGCAATAAATTTTGTCTATTTGAGGTTAAAGTCGTGTCATATTTTGACATTATTTGGTTATGTATTATCAAATTGTTTTTAGTATAGGGCTTTTATACAAGTTGTTACACACTCGTCATGATCAGTGTATTATAAATACTAGTGTTTCTGTATGTATTATACATAAAACAATGTACCTACAAAGTAACGCCTGACACAAAACACGATGTCACATGTATTTGCAATGAAAGAGATGATTTATTGTTTTTATATTGCACTTTGATTAAATACAATAACAGTAGCGGTGAAATGTGGACATTTTATCAATGTTTTTCTATATTAAAAGCAGTTAATCTTGAATAAAAAACACACCTCACACCTAAAAGTCATTACAAAGCATTCCGCCATGATTATTCTGGGTTCTTCACAGTCTTGCCAACAGTTAGAAGTCAAATTTCCCTAGAATTTCACATTTACGCAATTACCTACGTAGCCACCTGATTGTGTAACACTAATCCTGTTATATGTTAATTAATATGACAATTAATTGGAAAGATATCGGAACTTGGTAAATATACTAATAAAACCGTGATTTTCCAAATAAAACACTTTTTGCTACGTGAAGTAATAATTTAAAAGTACGAATACACTCACCACTGAATTAGAAACTGAATTCCAAATTTAAAAAAAAACACTTTGCAAAATAAAAATCATAAGCAACCCGCCGCTCATTTGTACCAAGCGTGGTATTTTGAAGACCCCCCCCCCCGAACGTGTCACGTAGTATGGGTACGTTCCCTAATATCATTTTGAGTTGTCAGTGTTAAAAATAACATGGCATGTAAGTACATGAAAAATAATTAAGATTCATAGGAATTTCAAAAAATATATATACGTATATATATAAATAATACCAGTAATACTGTCATATGTAATAAAATTTTTGCCAGAGTTCGAAATTTCCCTAGATTTTGTCCTGATTTCCCTTATCCCTAAAAAATATTTTTCTCCCCTAGATCTAGGGAAATTTCCCTCGACATAACATCACTGATTCAAAATGACAACTTAAAAAGTAAAAAAAATTATCGGTGGGTGAAGACCACCATAGATACGGTGCGTTTCTGGGAGTCTTTAAAAATTAAAACTTTGACAATTATTTTAACTATTAAAACTAACTATAAAAATAAAAATAAAAATGCAGTTATTTAAGTTTGAAGGTCTTTATTCATTAAAAAAAATAAAAAAATTGGACTGGAGTTCTCTATTATTCGAAATTTGTAATGGATCACTGTTACTGTATGTTATTTCGATTCGGTAGGTAGGTTACTATATGGGACTCCAAAAGCGACAAACACAGTAATCGCACTGAAACAAAAAATGCTTGGGAAGGTATCTGTAAAAAATTTATAGAGGATATTAAAAATCAAACTTCTGGTGAAAAATACTGCTGTCAAATGAATTTAAAACATCAAACGACCCACGTCTAAACATCACTAGCATAAAAACGCACGGCAGTCAGATAAAATCAATTTAGTTTAAATCAAGCGTTGGTATCGGACTGCTACCGTACTGCAGCGTCACGGCACCGGGTTATAACCAGCGGCACGGTAAACGTGCGGAAGCGGTCCGACACTAAAAGTCTAAATCGAAAGAGCCCTAAATGGTTGTCTTTTACAGTATTTAAGTTGCCTTCAAACGATTTTTTTAAGTCGTATTAAGTTTTAGCGTAATTTGGGAGGCGGGCATGGGTACCATTTAATGGATAACCAACACCCGTGCCATAGGTCACCTAGTGATTCACTAAGTTTGGTGACTTAGCAGGAGTGACTGGGTTCACGGGATGAGGTTTGTCTAGATTTTGGCGGCCAAAGCGTTAGCCCACCTACTGCGTGACGGGCCGGATCGGGAGAGATTGGTTGAGGGCGACCTAACCTAGACCTCACCAGCTAGACTCTCTCGGCCCATTGCTTTGCACCGCAGTGGGATGGATGGAATCATACATCCCACTGCGGTGCACTCCTAGACACTTGTTTTTATAAAGAAAACTACCACAAGTTTTTATAAAGAAAATTCAACTAAAAATATTTTGGATGTGTGGAAAGCTAAACAATTTTTTACAATTTGTCACATAAAATAATATACGCTACATTTGCGATACGTTTCAGAGTGAAAGATACTCTCAGAATCGCCCTGGTAAAAGACCACTATTCAGAATTGAAACGTTGCTTGAAATGGGTTTAACCGTGTTTGGTAACTAGATCTGAATAGCCAGGTATTTCCCCCACCTTCTTCACTAATTTAACCCTCACCACATACCTCAATTGGGAAATACCATGGTGCTCCATCCGGTTGGGAGCAATTGTGACTCTTGTGCGGTATTCACGTAAAAAAAAAACAAAACCATTCGAAAAATTTTAATACGTAACATTCGAACAATTCAGTCACGAATTCGGTCGTACGATTCATTTCGATGTGAATCCTCTGAAAACTTGCCAGTTATTTCTGTATAAAACTGAGCAATAGGCCATGGGTCTAACTTTACTTATATAATACTTAGGTATATCTTATTACATACTGACTTATATCTTAGTACTTACTTATTATTTCTGATCAATTGTTATTGTACAGAATCCTAAATAATACGATATCTTCTTTCTTCTTTTACAAAAAAATAGATATTAGAGTTCCTGGTCGCGACGGCAGAAACGTATCTCTTTTTTATAACAGCCGCTCCAACACCAACTACTTACAAAATGAATTCATACATCGAGCCTGCCACTATCATAACACACACCCCACATATACAGACATCTTCAATATAACTTTCAACACATTTAAAGCAACACTATTAGATAAATGTAATTCATCACAACACACCACTTAACATCCATATTTATATTTATTGTATTATTTATCAGATTTCTTTTCCTAATTTGCAATATATTTACATATACCCTAATTACATACACATCATCCTTATACTCCTATAAGATCATAAGCTTACCCTTTATTAAGTTTTTCTATATTCTTATCATGCATATTTAAGTATTTAGCTTCTCTTAACTATTTTTTTCTTAGTTTTTCTTTATGTTTTTCTTGTCCAGCTACTAAAAAAAAAATATCAGCGTGTTATGTTTTTAGGCTTATTGTTTTATTTTAGCACTAATTTTTTATGTATCTTTGTAAAGCTGTTTGTTTTCCAAATAAAGATATTATTATTATATCTTATTTGTAATAAGATATAAGTAATAAGTTTTTTACTTTTTTGTCCAGACACTGTTCACACACTATATGTATTTGGCATGTTGTGGACATGCTTTAGATTTCGGATATTGGCAAAATAATATACATAATAGGGTATAATATGCAGCATATATATTATAATACACCAACGGCCTCTCGTTACACCGTTTCACACCTTTAACTCCTAACGCTGCTGGCAACGACGGCAGGTGCCGTTTAACGGATCCGCCGTTACTGCGCCGTTAGCGATTTCACGTGAATTGTAATGCAGCTTATTTGATTTGGCGAGGAAATATTGCCTAAAAGATATTTCAAACAAATAAAAACTACAAACACGTTCCGCAAAATTTTGTCCAGATTTAATGTTAAAGGTTGTTCAAAATAATAAAGATATTATTTCTTTCATTTTCCGACCAACTTTGAGAAACTTTTGCTCAAAGCTAAAGTAAGTACTACAATATTTAGTTACTTAAAATGATTATATATATCTGACCGGTCATTGGCTGAGTTGGTATCGCGTTGGTCCCACCCAGGCGTCGCGTATTCGATTCCTCGCCTAGCTAAATCCTCCATCACGACACAAGCAATATTTTCCGCTTAGTGTGGTGGAGTAGGAGATTTTGAAGTATTGTCAGTTTATTCGTAACCCGGGAATGTTTGTCTTTCTTTTAAAAAAATATGTGACTCTATTTTGTTGTTTTGGGGTGACCTATTGCAAGGGTGTTGGTTACCTAATAAACGGTTCCCGGGCGGCGCGGCGGTACCCATACCTGCCCCCCAAATTGAACCCTTTTAAAGCTCTTTTTTTATTTCTAATTAAATGTTCAATGCCTCCTTGTATTCCGGCCAGTTTTATTATTTTATTATCTGTTTAGAAATTACGTCACAGTAAATTATGTAACGTGATTTTCCTTTCTGTGTTGTTTTGACTTTTTTCCCTATTTTGCATATTGATAGATGAAATACACAAAACACTTTTACAACCAAATAAATCTAAACCTTATTTTGCAATCGTTCTTATTCGTTCAAAATTATTTCTCTACCAACAAGTGCAAAACCATCATAGTTTAAAATATGAGCTCTGCAGTATATTTTATTTCACTTATCCCCTTGTCATCTGTCCCCTACAGTGCGACTGACTATATTTGCAGTCCAGTGAAATAAATACTATGTACTTTTAAAAGAACTGCAGTGTGCAGTAGGTAGAGATAAGTATACGTTTTTTAGCGTATTTAATTGCTCTTCATAAAAATTCTAAAATTTTAAAAAGTTTATATTGTAGAAGTCCGTTGATTGTTTCTAATGCAAATTTCAATATTATATTTAGCTTTGAGATATTTACTAAATTTTATCCGTTGTTTAGGGGTAACATGTCTTGGGAGATGGGGATGGGTACCGCCGCCCCGGGAATAGTTTATTGGATAACCGACATCCCTGCCATAGGTCACCCCAAGTGGTTCGCCACGTTTGGTGATTTAACACAAGTGTGTCTGGGTTCATGAGGTGAGATTTGTCGAGGTCTTCGCGGCGAATGTGTTTGCCCACCTACTGCATGACGGGCGGAATCGAGAGATACTGGTTGAGGGAGACCTATCCTAGATCGTTCCAGCCGGACTGTCTCGACTGGATGGATGGATTCATACGTATTTCACTGCTGAACGCATTGATCCATAGACCCACTTACCACTCGTACCTTTTTCGTTCCCAGAACTTCATTTCTATTAAAAGTCCCTCCATACAGCGTCCCCAAAGATGATATTGGCCCTGAGGAATTTTTTCCTCAGGAACTCCTGTGTGGAGCTAATGAAAAACACACACACATTAACACAACGGAACTTTCCTCTAATATCTGTTAATATAATTCAATTTAACAATTTAAAAATTTCACATTTCATACAGTTTTGTCAAATTCACACTTCAATTGAGACGCCGTTTTTAATAGTATTTTAGACACATTCGACGGCATAAAGATGAGAGACTGTCCCCGCAGATAGGGCACGGAAAGTCCCTCCTAGACGTTGCTATCGCCACCCTTAACACCTGCCCCCGCTCGCCCTGTCTGCTTGTGTCTTGTGTCTCGTGTCTTGTGTCTTGTGTCCCGACTCTATCTTCAAGGCAAACTATCGCGGTTGGCAAGGTTCAACAAAACACCTTGAGCGTTGCTTAAACTACTCTCTTGAAGATCAATGTATCCTCTCATTAATAGGCACCTCGTGAAATATGGTTACTGTTATTAAATAAAACTCCATCTCCAAGTAACTTTAACATTTACACTAGTAAGGAGTTATACAGAATATAATTCCACAGTTTGGACCCCAAATTATGAGTTTCATTCACAAGCAATTGAAAGAATTCAAAATAATTTTTTAAGATATGTAAATTTTGAAATGGGCATTCCTAGTGAATGCCTAAATTACGATAACGTACTCTGTTCCTTAAATTTAATTAAATTATCAGGTCCAAGAATCATTTCCGATTTAAGCTGTTTGTATGTATAAAATCATTAATTAAATGTTTGATACCCCTGATTTATTATATGTATGTAATCTCTTTTCATACTCCAGGCAGGTCAGTTACAAGACAGTACCTACAATATTATTGTAGCATTCTACATCAACGTCCCAATATTACACTCCGGTGCGACGGATTCAACAGCTAGGAAAAAAATACTTTGATGTAGTTGATATATTTAGTACATCAATTTTAATATATAAACATACATTATTGAAGTTTTTTTCATCAAGTAGGGGAATATTTTAATAAAGGTATTTAAATTGACTAACACATTTAGTTACAAGACAGTACCTACAATATTATTGTAGCATTCTACATCAACGTCCCAATATTACACTCCGGTGCGACGGATTCAACAGCTAGGAAAAAAATACTTTGATGTAGTTGATATATTTAGTACATCAATTTTAATATATAAACATACATTATTGAAGTTTTTTTCATCAAGTAGGGGAATATTTTAATAAAGGTATTTAAATTGACTAACACATTAACAGTATTTTGTCGGCTGAAAGAAAAAAAAAATATTTTGGATTTTTTATATTTTGTACCTACATACTGTGTGGATCAAATTCGATAACATTTTTACTTTTTATTAATTTTTGTGCAAGTGTTTTAAACAGTCGTTTCCTGCACTATTTACGAGTATAATTTCGTAAATATTGTTATGTATATGTAAAATCCTAAATAGGCGTAATTAAATAAACATATGAGACCATTTTGGCTTGACTTAATTTAACTTTATATAGGTATATGTATCTCTATATTTTCATGTATAAGCTGTTCGTCTCTTAAAATCAAATAGATGATTATGTATATGTTATTCTTACTAAAAAATGTTAAAATAATATCATTACTCCTTCAAACTTCACAATACACTTTGTGGCGTCGTTATTGATTTAATGAAAACAAATAACTTTGTAAACACCACTATATTATGAATTTTATCTACATATTTCGAAAACTATGGTTTCTTCATCAAGATATGATAAATATGTTTGTTTATATTATTTATCATATCCTGATAATACTATAAATAAAGGAAAAAATAAATTTGAATATAATATTTCGAAAATTTGAAAAGCTGGTGTTGTGAAAGAAGAAATCTGTTACACAACAATGCAAGAAACTATTAGTTTAATGATCGCTTTTATTATGTTTAGCTCTGGCGTCTTGAAATTTTGCGTAGGTACCTTTTTCTGTCTGGAATATCTAGATCTATAGAGGTATTTTATGCCCGTGACAAAATTTTCGACAATACCTACAAATAATTGAAATATCCAGTTAATTTAAATTTGGACAAAAAAGCTTTGAATTTTTAGCTGTAACGTTATAACAAACTCCCACCCAATATCGAACAAATTAAAACAACTCCATTACGTACATCTAATCTTGACTGAAGGAATTATGGGAAAAATAAGTGAAATTTAAAAATGTCGTCAAAGAAGTAAGTATTAGCGAAACTCCATCGAAAATCTGGAGACAGAAAAATCTGAAAAAGATATTGACTCCGCTGGGACACGAACCACAAGAAAATGAAGATAATGTTGGTAGTTCTTAGTCGAAGTATGATACAGTTAAAAGTGACCGAATTTGATATGGGTTCCGTAGCTCAATCGGTAGAGCACTTGCCATGTAAGCAAAGGGTCCTGGGTTCGTATCCCAGCGGAGCCAATACCTTTTTCAGATTTTTCTGTCTCCAGATTTTCGATTGAGTTTCGCTAATATTGTCTTCGTTTAATTATATATTATAATTTGAGATTTTACTCATAAAATTTAAAAAATGAATATAAAAAGGAATGTCACTGAAAAATAAATCCTACCCAAACCATGAAGTTGAACCAAAGAAGTCGCTGAAAATCATCTTCAAAACCAAGTTCCCCTCATCACTGGATCTCCTAGTGAGGAGAACTAAGAAAATATTCTACATCTCTTTTATACTTATATTTTACATACGTATTCTTAGAAATGTGTAAATTATAATACAGTGATTAAAAAATAACAAAAATATTAAAATACCTATAGAAAAGAGAAATAATTGTAACAATTATTATAAGCAATAATTATCAGCCTGAAACACTCATCCACATTGAAAAAATCTTCCGAGAAAAAATACATGACGCCAACGGGACATTATTGTTTTTATTATTTAGAAATTCCTTTTTTTTTTTCCATGTTTATCAATCCATTTCCGGTCGAAGCCGGTAACTAATATTAGTATTTCTATAAATTATAATTACATTTTTTCATGCTCCACTTTACTTGAGTTTATAAAGTCGAGTATTCTGCAAGATATAATAAACACACTGTTCCGCAGAGATTTAAAGCACCTACAGACCTTTGAACTAAACATAAATCGTTGAAAAGGGAATACGCCGGTACCTACTGTGGGAATCGAAATCGATCCATGCGATGGCCAGCCGAGTGCCCTACCAACCTGATTGTATACCACATGAAAAACTATTATTTAAAAATGAAGAAAAAACGAAACCACAAAACAGAAATTTGTTGATTCGAGTGTTTGTTAGCCGTCAACAATGCAAAATAAAATATCCCGAGTTTCTTCCTAAAATAAAATCAAAGCCATCATGACCTATGGGGCTATTATAGAATATGTCTGTTACAACCATTATTATTATTCATAAAATGAAGTCGCTTACGCTGCATGTGCGCTTAGATCTTTTAAACTACATTTCGGATTTTCATGCGGTTTTCACCAATATATAGTATGATTCATGAGGAAGGTTTTTAGGTATATAATTTGTCAAAGTTTTGTGTAAATTTGTTGAAATACATAACACCTATATTTGGCCAAGCGGCAGCGGGCAGCATGGTGTGGATTTGATTTAACAGATATCGTTGTTTATAAAGGTTTCGTTAGCCACAGCAACGTGTGGCCGGGTCTGCTGGTGTCTAATAAATAGATACGGGGCGGCGTCTTTATTATAAGGCGAATTACGGTTTTTTTTAATATAATTTGTTCGATTGGAAAAAGACATGGAAAAAGGAGTATCGATATTTCCAGAGAAACTGGATGGTAAATGTAGTTTCATATTTAAAATCCCCACGGATTACACCAACATAAGTAATGGTATCTAATCTATGCATGCGGCGTGCAGTCGAGAGATACGTCAAACGCGTGCCCGACATTTGCACACGGTTGACGTTATTTGCCAAATGAAAGCGGGGCGTTTTCGCAACTCGTTCATGTGCTCAACAGTTTTTTTTTCCCAGTTGTATGTTTATCCGCCTTTTGTGTTTGTATTCTCCTTTAGCACTTCCACCCATTCACATCTTACTTTCCTTAAAAACATCCTCCAAACAGCAATCTCAAAGATGATTTCGATCATGGAAATTTGAAATGCTGCGAAATCCAAAAATTAATTAAATATGTAATTTTTCTCAGCTTTTTTCTCTCTTTCGATTCGAAATATTCCCAGAAAAAAAAATGCGCCTTTAACGACGTGCATTTTAAGAGGATTTTTTTCTGAAAAATTAAAAATAAATTTAATACTGTCATTAAAATAAAAAAAAAGTTTAAAATTCTAAAACATCTATTAAATGTTATTTCAAAAAAAAAAATCATAATAATAGATCTTCTAAAACAGGAGATATGATGTTTTGAAATATAAAAAAAATTACTTGTCACTCTCCTGAACAATAATATTAAGTCTACAGCATTTCAAATTTCTATCATCTATGTGTATTATAGGCTCCCAAATTCATTCCATCTACTTCCCTTCACTTCCCAATTTCCTTCAGCCTCACAACATAAACCATTTGGGGATGTCATAGTCTCACTGGCTCCGGACACCGTGGTGAAGTTTTCTTTTTACATAAGCTCCACACTCGGGTTCATGGGGTGAGGTTTGTCTAGGTCTTGGAGGCGAATGACCAGGACATACTGAACCCCAGATTCCTATCCACCCCTTAAACCCTTTTCCTTCCCAGAACTCTCCTCTCCTCCCTTTCCCTAAAAAAAATCCTCCACACAGCATCCTCAAAGATGACATAGTCCCTGAGGGAAATTATTTTCCTCAGGGCCTCCTGTGTGGAGTTCATGTAAAAAAAAAAAAAAAACAAAAAAAAACACAGGAAAAGGTATGAAGGGTGGGTAGGAATGTAGGGGTCAAATAGGTAGTTCGAGCTCTTGTGCGGTATTCACATTATAAAAAAGACCCTCCTGAGTTGGGTTATTATTTCATTTTTAATAAAAATCTGCCTTTAAATAAAGCCATTACCAAATTAGCTATCCGTTAAAGTACTCCGTTTTTATTGTAAAAGGTTAATCAATCAAAAGGGGTGGCTTTCCAGGAACAATGAAAATATTACCATCCTCAAATGGAGGGGTTGAAATTTTTTTCATACGATAATTTCAGATTTAAAAAAACGCCAGATTATCAAAAATCCCGCTCCCCGGCCATATCATTAGCCATATCTTCAATTCAGCAACATCCTCCCCTACTTCAGTGGGCCTCAGCACCCTCTATTCATTGATCTTCGCACCGGGTTACTTTATATAAGGGAAGTTCTAGAACCTGTCAAATAACTCACAGATCATTTGCTTCTTCGGTTACCGCAGAGGTTTAATGGGTGCTATCTTCGGATAATTGTTCACTCTTAAAAATTTCACTTAAGGCGGGGATGATGGAATATAATATCTCATAGAAAGAAGTGCCATAGTTAGATAAAAAACATCGAAATTATTACCGTTTTTATGTGAATACCACATAACTTCAACTGATCCAGCCTGGAGCCAGTGAAACTATGGCATACCCAATTGGGGAACGTTGAGAGGCTGAAGGCAGATGAAGGTAGGAAAGCATATGGCTTTTCAGATCTGGTCACCAAATATGGCTAAAGCTATTTTAAGCAACTTTCTATTCTGAATGGTGGTCTAACACCAAGGCGATATTGAGAGTGTCTTCCACTCTGGAAAGTGCCGCAAATATGCACATTTATTATTTTAAATGAATAAATTGTGAAATAAAGTTTATTTGCGCACGCCGGGTTATGAACCCGCGACCTTCGAATTACAAGTCGAGAGCCTTACCCCTCGACCAAGAGGCCGTCAAACATATGTGTGAACTTTTAGTAATGTTTCCAAAACATATTACTCTTACATCAAGTTTTAATGAGAGAGATGAAATTATTTGTTACAATCACTACATAGTATAAAATGAAGTCCGGATTTTCATACCGATTTACATGCGGTTTTCACCAATAGATAGAGTGATTCAAGAGGAACGTTTATGTGTATAACACATGCTTAATATAGTAGAGAAAAGCGAGAAATTCAAATATTCAATTCAGGCAGCGGGCAGCGGGCAGCGGGCAGCTGGCAAGCGGGTGGTGTGGATTTTATAAATGTTGGGTAATGGCGTTGTGTTTCATTAGCCACAGAAACATGTGGCCGGGTCTGCTAGTATGATATAAAGGCTATAAAATTACGGAGTAATAATTAATAAGAACACAGGAAAAATTAAAATGGAGTTCTACGAATTAAACAGAACAATTAATATCTGTTAAAATGTGTTTAGATAGAGCCAAATCCTCGACAATACCTTCTTCGAAAGAAAAAAGCACTAATAGGTTTTAGATTAATCTATTAAGCGAGTAAAATTTTGCTGGATGTTAACTTTTCCCAAGCTACCATTTTATTTCATTTAACGAGAAAGGGAATCGTAAAACAAAGTGAAGGTGTGAAAACGAAGGTGTTGCTGCCCGCTGTGCGAGCTAATTTCTCTAGATAAATTATTTAATATTCCCGATAAGTCCCCAAATCGTAATCCTTATTGAGGAACACCGCCATAAAGGGTAGTAAACTATTCCCAAGGGTTGTTCCCCAAACCACCGAACACGGGAAGGGAGCGGCCAGAGTGGGCGCACGGAATTATTGTTAGACGGTAAAGTTTCTTTCAAAATCAAAGAAAGAATTGATTATTTGATTCAAAAGATAACTAACTTTATTTAAATCAAAAATAAATTAAGACAATATAAGCGAAACTCAATCGAAAATCCGGAAACAGAAAAATCAGAAAAACATATTGACACCTCTGGGACACGAACCCAGGACCTTGTCAGAGGTGTCAATATGTTTTTCTGATTTTTCTGTTTCCAGATTTTCGATTGAGTTTCGCTTATATTGTCTTCATTTATTTTAAATATTACAATTTGAGGTTTTACTCACAAAGTTAAAATGAAAAAATAAAATTATTTAAATCACTTTACTCAGATATAAACTAAGTTATTTATTCAATTTATTTTTTAACTTTATGAGTAAAACCTCAAATTGTAATATTTAATTAAATGAAAACAATATAAGCGAAACTCAATCGAAAATCTGGAAACAGAAAAATCACCTCTGGGACACGAACCCAGGACCTCTTATGTTATTTATATATATTTTTTTAACTTTTCTTCGAAAAAAAAAAGATTTATGCAGGGTATGAAGGGATATACCTACTTAAGCCGCCGCTACCCAAATTTCTACCGATTTCTCAAAATTTAAAAGTTTTTAAGCTGTTAAAAAATATATATGTTATTTTTGAAGATAATATCTAGACGTGTTTACCGAAACGCAAATTATGTGAAAATCGCAAATTATGCTCCGAAAATTATTATAAACACGTTCATTTCACTTATTTTAGAAGTTATAATATGTATGAAAAAATTCACAGTGTTTCTTTAAATACTATTTTAGATGTTCCCCACGAGATTTTTGCTCTGTTTTAAACGAGTCGTGTTTTATTAAACATTTTCACAATTTTCGCTTCAATTTTATCGTTTTCAATATTAGCGTGCTCTCTCCAACATTCGTAATTAAATATCTCTCCATCTTCTTCTTTTTGAGCAGGGATACGGCGTCTTAACTTGCTTTAACCAGTGTCGGAGTGAGAGGTTGGGCGGTTACTCGACTAAGTGACGAGTAACAATTACTAATGGATATTGAACAAAAAAAGTCAGTGTAACTAACACAGCCCATAATGGTTGGGAAGTGCTTTTATAAAAGTAAGGCTATTTATCTCCAATCCAGCCCCTTCCACCAACAAGGTAATAAGTACAGATCACAGTTTCAGAAGTTCCAGTTTTTACAATTCCAGAATTGTTCCAGATTCCATGCCGGGTAATCTAGGGTCACTATTCGTTACTGAATACTAACGAACGCCGCTCTGTAGCCTGAATTCATTTACGAAGAATCCGAGACGCTTTTTTTTGAACGATGAGAAAGTGACGATTGGTTGAAAAAACAATAGGATTAATTATATCAATTGAGAATCGTATGATGATTGGTTGATCATGAAAATGGGATACGCTTAACCAGCCAGTGGCCGAGAATCCATATTTAGTCGAAAGATGTTCTTACGATCGTACAGGGCGGTTCCAATGAGAAAGGTTAATTATTCTGCGTACCAACTTTCTTAAATTAGATTTTATTTAATTCAAAATTTGCTTTTATTTATAACTACATCCAAAAATGTTGAAAGGCGTGGTGATAAAACTATTAAAATTATGTACTTTTTCTAATTATTTTTTGATCATAAGTATTTATAATTTTTCAATAATGTCTAAGCAAAATAAATGTGCAAAAAATATTAAATATATTAATATGTAAGACCGTAAATAGAAATTTTCGTCATAAATAAGTGTTCGGATATATTTTTTTATGATTTTATTTAATTAAAATTTTGAAACATGCGTTTACTAGGTAACGTATTGATTTACAATAATGTATGATTACATGGTATGAAGTATGAAATATGTCTTGTAAAATAAGATTTTTCATTTGAAAATTTAACAAATCTGCCAACGACCTATGGTATAACCTTATTATTCTAAAAATAAACATTTTTTTCTGACAATATAAAACATGCGTTTACTAGATAAAAGAACAATCTTTCGAAATCAATTTATATTTTTTTTTTGAAAAGAGTCAATACGTCTAAAATGTGATTTAAAAATGACATTTTTCCGATTTTCTCTGGTTATTCCCTCTTAAGTCAGTATTTCACGTGATCTATTTTTCGACCTAATTCATGGAATCTATGAAATAAATCCCTGAGAACATATTAATTTGGTAGGAGAGTATGGGTAACGCCGCTCCGCGAACCATTCATTGGATGACCAACACATCTGTCATAGGTCACCCAAAGTGGTTCGCTTGGTGACTTAGAAGGGGTGCCCGGGTTCATAGAGATGAAGTTTGTCCGGGTCTTGGCAGCGGATGCGTCTGCCCACCAACTGACTGAGAGACTTTTTAAGGGAGACGTTTTGACCTCTCCAGCCGGACTCTCTCGGAACATCGCCTTGCATTATGTGTTTATTGTGTAAGTGTGTAGATGGCAAAGCGAATAAGTAAGACGATTCAATACTTACAAGTTTATTAACACTATTTACAGACACATAAATCTCCAATTTAAATATATGCAATAATAAAGTAATGTGAAGGGCGAACAAATATTAAAGACCAGCGAGTCCTGACCGAGAGTTAAAGCAGAATGAGCGGCAGATTTTTGATGCGTCGCGGTGAAAGTTCTTGTGACTTAAAGTGGATTGGATTGGTTGCTTGGGAACCAATCGAATATCCAGCCGACTGCGATTCCGTGTCCATTGTTCGACCTCCACAGATGGATTCAAACATCCGTCCCTTCTGGACAAACTGCCCCCCAGATTCCTACCTATCCCTCATACCCTTTTTCTTCCCAGAACTTTCCTCTCCTCAAAAAGACCTTCCACGCAGCATCCCAAAAGATGACGTTGGCGCAAAGGGGAATTATTTACCTTCGATCCTCCTGTATAGAGCTTACGTAAAAAAACAGGCTTCTGTAAGAAATAGAAACCCAAAGTTGAAAAATTGTTAGAATTAAGAGTTAGGTATAATTCATTGAATCGTGAATACGGTGAAATGAGTGAAATGTTCTGGGAAATGAGTTTCCCTGTTGCCAGGATATGCGAAATGCGGGGATATCACTAAAAAAGTTTAAAAGTAGTTTAAACTCTATAGTTTAAACACATACCATTTTGCAGGTTGCAGGTACTATGACTGGTCATTTCAATAAATTTTATCTTTTATATTCATTTGATTTTTCCAAGCGTTACAGATTAAATTTTCTTTTTTTTTTTTTTAATTTGAAACCAAATTTTTTAATTTTAAACCATTTTCTATTAAATTTGATATATAGGTACTAACGTAGTAGACATTCATTTCCCCCATATTTCTGTACGGTGTGGAAACATGGACACTTTGAGTCAGCGAAAGAAAACTGACAGACGCCCTCGAAATGTGATTTTTTTTTTTTTTTTTACATGAGCTCCACACAGGAGGCCCTGAGGAAAATAATTTCCATCAGGGCCTATGTCATCTTTGGGGATGCTGTGTAGAGGGTTTTTTTAAGGAAAGGAAGGAGAGGAGAGTTCTGGGAAGGAAAAGGGTTTAAGGGGTGGGTAGGAATCTGGGGTTCAGTGTGTCCCGGTCATCCGCCTCCAAGACCTAGACAAACCTCACCCCATGAACCCGGGCACCCCTGCTAAATCACCAAACGTAGCGAACCACTCGGGGTGACCTATGGCAGAGGTGTTGGTTATCCAATAAAGGTTCCCGGGGCGGCGGTACCCATTCCCGCCTCCCAAATTGTAAATTGATGCTGGAGAAAATGGAGGAGGTTCCCGGGGCGGCGGTACCCATTCCCGCCTCCCAAATTGATGCTGGAGAAAAGTGCTCAAGACTCCATGGACAGTCAGATGCACAAATGTGACCATTCTGTCGAGCTATTCTCTATGTTTTGTGAGATCGAGATAGATCTCTGGCGAAATCTGCCGTCAGATTTGTGTGATTTTCTAAGGGTGTTAAATGAATAAATAATCATGCGTAGGTACTTGCACAAATTCGTGTTTAAAACGACCTAAACTAAAATACGTGACAGCTCCCAGCTGAAATTCTGACATCGGACCATAGAAAAAGCGAATACGCAAGAACCAAAGAAAATCACACAAATCTGTCAGTAGATCTCGCCCGAAATCTATCACGATCTCACAAAATATAGAGAGAATCGCTTAATGAATATCTGAAGTCAGTGAAAATACGCGTCCTAAGTACTAGAATAAGGTAATTAGTAGACCGCATAATAAATAAATCGATTTTGATGCAATATGATGTGAGATTTATGATCCTAATAAAATTATTGCTTAATTAAATATTTTTGAAAAATGTCTGATATCTAATTTTGAAGTTTTAGAAAAGTCTACTGGTATACAGGAATAGAGAACTTGTTGCTTAGTATCCCACATTAGCCGCTAATAATTGAAAAGAAATCTGCCAATCACCAGTGACGTAGCGGAGGGCAGGGAATTATTTAAAAAAATCTATTTCCAACGACAAAAAAAACGAACATTAAAAATTCTTCGAAAACAGCTCCGGAAAAACTTTATGGCGCTAAAATGTCACCGACCAATGTTACATCACGTCGAGAAAACTGGTTAATAATTCATGAACGTTTCTTATCCATCTCTCTTTCTTTCTACCGATATATAGGTGGCGTCTCTGTTACACGCTGGTCCGTTTTTCCCAATCCACGAAGCTGATTATTTCGTTTTTTTAACGGCATTTTGCATTTTCCAGTCTATTCAATTATTTAAAGAGAAAAACGGTTCAAACCGTTTGGAATCAGTTTAGAAAGGAATTTTATATACGAAAAAAAAAACATTTTAATTGTGATTGACATTTTGCCGATATTAAGTGCACTTTTAGGAAATTGAGATAAAAGTTTAAGGTACTGTTCGCAGAACTTCATATTATTTTTTTTTGTTTATGTATAGGTCGCGCTCTTAGAGTTGACTCAAGTTGACACACATACACACATGTATGCACGTGTGATTTCACAGTGAAACGTTACTGAGAAACAACTTTTTATCTTACTTACGTTCAATTATTGTTTTTATCGATAAAATAACAACGAATGAATACATTGTTCGAATTTGAATATTCGAACTGTTTTGCAATATGCCCCTTGTATCCCTTTAAAAAAACATTGGTTTTGGCAAATATTCTAAGACATTCTGTATTTTTTTTTTGAAACGAAAAAACTATATTTTTGGTGCGAAAAAATTATAATTACATAGTCGAAAATCATTTAAAAAAAATAAGGTTTTCCACATGAATTGCACAGGAGAATAACGAGGCATACCAAAAATATTACATCGTATAAATATTTTTTTCCTTGATCCATCTTATTGATCATATTCATTATAATGTTCTACGTCTATATTACTAAATCCAATGTAATATACTTGTACTTGTAAATTTTAATAATAATAATAAATTTGATTTTGTTAAAATCAGCAACATTACCATTATACCTCTAAAACATGTACAGGCAGCATAAAATGTAAGGGGTTCTCTTCATAACATCTGTCAAAAAGTCAAACCAAATGATAAGTTCGCAGAGAACAAACAATAAATCTAGTGAACGTTAAATATCAAATTCAAAAATTCACCTGAAATCAAAGTGTTGCCATATAAAAAAATAAATCAGTGTGGAATTTTACAAAATTAAAAGGAATATTTTCGGAGACGGGACATATTCGTGTAGTGACGTCACGAGCCCAAATAATGGATTTATTTATTTAAAAAAAAAAACTGTACATTTCTAAAAATTTTTACTAACATTTTCGTAATCTTAGTAAAAAAATCTATCCACACGACTTTTTCCGAGTCGTTATGATATCAATGCAAGTGGCCTATTATTCAAAAAGCTTTACAGTGAACTTTTAAAGCCGAATTAAAAATTTGAAACATGGTGTATGCAAGCAATTGTGTCAGCTAGTCAATTCTGCAACTGTGTCAGCTAGTCAATTCTGGCTGCGATACCTTTACTTGTTTATAGTCGGTACTACCTCATTTTAATCGGATGAACGACCAGTATTGGCAAATTGTACACGTGCATAAAAAATAAAAGGAAACTTACAAAATTATACGCATTTACATATTTAATAAATGTATGCTTTTTTTAATTGAGCTTCACTGAACATTTTGTTACATTTATGATGTTAATAAAAAACATTGTAATCTTTCAATCATACGTATAATATATTATTCAAACAAAACATCAAAACAAGATATCCTCATTTATTCCGCAAAGCGAAGCTGAAATCTTTCTGAACTAATACTGTTGTTTTCATTGGTTTTGGGGAAAGTCAGATAAAACAAACTACTGAGTCTATTCGACTCGAGAGAATCAACTGTTTCAATGCGGATGCATTTTACATCCCGCGCTTAAAAAAACAGGTGTGTTAGGTCGCCAAATAAAAATAATATATATCTTGTTACGGATGAGTATTGAATGTGAATGACGCTTGGTTCGTTATTGAGTTATTATGTTGAGTGCTTATTTGACAATTTTTCCAATTTGATATGCTGCACTAATTTGTCGTGAAAATAAGTTTCTTTTTTTCAAATCTTTAAAAAAACTATAATCTTAACATTAATTATGAATACAAACCCGGTCTAAATTTGTAATACCCCAAATTCTATAAGGATGTTAAGGGTTTCTGGAATTCCTGATATTATTTGAAGTGAAAACCGTACATTAAATTTACGTCTCTGGTGATTTTTTCTTCAAAATCAGCCGAGTAATCGCCAACCCCCTCCCCCCCCCCCTAACCAATACCAAGTAATTTTTATGTTTTTAGTTTAAAAAAACCTTTAAAATGTCACCGGAGACCAAAATTTAATGTATCTTTTAATTCCAAATAATGTCACGAATCAGTGGATACAAGGTAATTCAAGTACGTTCCTTAAGGCTCTAAAGTAAACTTTCAAAAAGAAGAAGATTTGAAAGGGAGATGTTTAAATACTAATGTTAGAGGAAAAGCGCTATTAAAAAAAAAAAAAAACGAATATAATTAAGAGAAAATTGAGAATCTTAATATATAAAACAAAGTCGGGTTAGTTACACTATTTATAACTCGAGAACGGCTGAACCGATTTTGATGATCTTTGATTTGTTGGATTTGTCTCCGCCCCGGATAGGGTAATAACTATTAAAACATCGCAAAAATTCACGAAAAAGAAAGTTATGATGAAAATTCATTTTCTCATACATTTAATATGGAACGAATTTTCATCTTTTGAAAGAGCTGCAGGAATATTGTGGTAGGTAGGTATAATATTGCAGTTTGCTTGAATTCCAAAAATTCAAAAACGTCAAATGTCAATGAACTGATTGTTTTTGTTTTGTTCTTAAACATATAATGCTGCCTCTCTTTCTTGCACACTAAATGTCAACAGTCGTAAAGGGGACAAATGGTGAACGTATGTCTGCACAACTCCAGGAAAACAGCCACTTCTTTTCAAAACATTCAAGGCGCATTGTGACGTGGGGTAACTATTGCAATTCGGTGAAGTCAATCAAATACATCTGCAAATTTGTCACAAAAGCCAGCGATATGGCGGTTTTTGGCGTTAAAACTACAAATAAAAAACGATGAAATCAAGTTTGTGAGCTACAATGAGGCGATTTGGCGTATATTCTCATTCCCCATTCATGAACGAAATTCCATTGCATCTGGAGAATGATCAACGAGTTTATTTCATTACATAAATTGTTGCCAAACGTGCTGAAACACCTCCAGCAACAATATTGACCTGTTTCTTTTCAATTTGCCAGTGCGTTCTGTTTGCCCGGACGTTGCTCTACTCTGAGATGCCACGTTATTACACTTTGTCGAAGAGATTTCTACGTCGGAAGCACGGTGTGGTTACTGATCATCGGGTTGTGCGTTCTACTGATGCTCTTGGTCGCATTTACACAGTTCATGTAAAAAGTAACGAATGCTTCTACTTTCGGTTGTTGCTGGTGAATGTTCGTGGGCCGACATCGTTTGAATCACAAGTCAATGGTGTAGTGTGCCCAATAATTCGTGTTGCATGTCAGCAGATCAATTTGCTTGAAAACGATACTCATTGGGACATGACAATCACTGAAGCAATTATTTCTGCATCTCCAGTCTGATACGCACATTATTTGCTTTCATTATTTCGACATGTTTCCCATCGAATCCACGTGAACTATGGAACAAGTACAAAGATGACATGTCAGAAGACATTTTACATCGAATTCGTGTCAGTTCAGGGAATCCTGATCTCTAGGTGAATGAGGATATACATAAACAGGCTTTGTTTTTGATCGAAGACATGTGTTACCTCATATGCGGCAGTTTGTTAGTCAAGTTAGGAATAACAACGCCAGATCGACGCTTCATAAATGCAATGAAACTTGCAATGAATGATGATTTCAACCAAGAATTGGTACGTGAACGTGAATATGATCAAGATGCATTGAACCAATCAGTTTGAAAGAATGTACCACTATTGTACCCCCAACAGAAGGAAGTGCACGATACGTTAATGAAGGTAGTGATGGAAATGGTGGCTTATTTTTACTCGATGCGCCCGGTGGAACTGGGAAGATATCTAACGACAACAAAACGAAAAATGTTAGATATCACAAGGTGCTTCAATGAAGGGAATCGACCCAAGTGCAACCCACCCAGTAAATAGTTTTAACAGAAAGTAGTACAATAATACCACGTGAATCATTTCGATTCGCTTTAATAAAGCAAATGCCTTGCTGCCACGTGAATTACATTTCTTAATTAATTTTAACTTAAAAAAATAAGAAATTTATTCAGCTAATAAGTTAACACAACAGTTATTGATTCTTAGGCGGTACGAAGTTCGCCGGGTCAGCTAGTTTTTTTAATAAAACACAACACGTTTAAAATAGAGAAAAAATGTGAATTTCGACTCTCGACAAGTGTGTCTAAAATAGCATTTAACAACATACTGTAAATTTTTTCATAACTATAACTTATTGAATAACAGAAAAATGTGTCTACAATACCTTTTTTAGCATTCCTTGCATTTTTTTCTGCATAGGTAATTTAGTATACTTAAAAAGTTTAGATATTTTCTTAAATTTTCTAAGAACTTAATAACTTAAAGTATTCAAGAGAGACATTTTACAAAGTGGAAGAAATTGGGAATGCGAAGTCTTAAAACCCTGTGTAGAAAAAAAATTGACAAAAAAAAACTATAAAAAATGGTTCACTTTGGTCAAATATAAAGATTTCACAATAATCTGGAAAAAAATAAGATAAAACGCTTAAAAAAAGCTCACCTCTCCCTCGCGGTTAAGGCAGTATGGCGTGTTGATAATTCGGTCACGTTCCGATGGATGGCGGTGCCGTTTGTGAACCAAGAGGGTACTTAAAATATGGGTCGGGTTAGATTTACATACAAGGGCAAAAAAAACAATTGGGTCCCGGCTAAATTATTGCCGCATTGTTTATCTGGAAGATTTGCATCTAGGGTCGGCCGCTAGGGGGAGTTTTACAGTTTTATTGCAGCGGGGGTCAACATTACAGGACTTGACTATTCATCAAGAACATTAGCTGCCCAAAGTCGCGACTCTGTCTTTATCCATAGCGAATAGTGACCCTCTTTGCAAAAGTGCTAAAGCATTGTATTATATTTTAGGGATTCATTTGGCATTATTAGTTTAAAAAAATTGTTTTAATATTAACTACTCGTATAGGTATTGTAATAATATTATCTAGAATTTTTTTCTTTTAAACTAATATTAAAAGTTGTTTTATCCTTGTTCAAACCTGACAGTCTCCGTCATCGAGGGGCAAGGCTCTCGACTAGCAATATGAAGGTTCTGGGTTCAAATCTCGGCGTGGGCAAATAAATTTTATTAGATTAATTTGTGTTATTTCACAATTAATTTATCTTAAATAATATATAAAGTTTATTTGCGGCACGTTCCAGAGTGGGTGATACTCTCAGTATCGCTATGGTCTAAGACCACCATTCTCAATTGAAACGTTGCTTGAAAAGGCTTTAGGCGTGCTTGGTGACCAGATGTGCATGGCCAGGTACTTTCCCACATACCTCTTCGCCATCTCCTTCCTTCTCCTTCCTCCTTCCCTTCTTCCTTTCCCACCTACCTCTTCCCCCCTTCCTTCTTCCTTCCCCTTCACCTATCGTTTCCCCACTACCTTCTACCTCACAACATACCCCAATTGAGGATGCCAATAGATGACTTTAACGGGAGCATTTGGGAATCTTGTGTGGTATTTACTAAAAAAAACAGTGACAAAACAAAATAGTGTGAAAACCGTAGAGTCTCAAATGTCTGAAGCCAGTGGAACTTTGGCATCCCCAATGGGGATGCCAAATCCCCAATGGGGGTGGATTGTTAAGAAGCCCATAAATACAAATAAAACGCCGCTCCACACTGCTAAAGCCATTTTTAACAATTTTCGATTTCAATTTCGGTTTCGATTCTAATTGGTGTTCTTTCATCATAGAGAGAATCGTCTTAAAGTCGAACAAACAATAAAATTTTATTTATTTATTTCTATTCTTGTAGATACAGTTTAGTGGCGGTACGTGAGTTTTCAGTGAGCTAGAGTGAAAAATATGACGTCATTGACGTTGTTGTAGCTGAAAATTATTTTTCTTTTTTCAAAATTGCAACTTTTTGTATGAAGTCCTTCAGGATTCTTTCAGTCAAGGGATGCGCCGCATCCACATACTGAAAGATCTTCAAACAATAAGTTGATTTTTTGAAAAAAAAGTCGTATTTTTCAATCTAAGCAGTCTAGCTAACTGAAAACTCACGGACCGCCACGGTGGGGTGGCGCGGAGTTTACATAATAAACTTTAGTTATTCAAAACATGTTAATGATCAGTAACTGTATGGGTTGGTAGTAGTGAACACCTCATTAGAAGAAAATAAAATAGCGTAATATTCTGTAACCACTGGAGCGATTTTTGCCATATATTGGCGTCATTTTAAATGTCTCCGATTGTTTTTCGGATTATCTCCTTGATTCGGTAAAAAATTATTTATAGCTCTTACGCTTGTGATTTTAGACTTAAAACGAAGCAAAAATGTTTTATCTATTATAAACGTATACGTTGCATATCTGAACTTCGTAGACTATTTTATAACGATGTTAAAAATATTTTTTTTCACGCAGAATTTCTGATCAGCTGTTTAAAGTTAAAATTAAGTATTTTTTTCCATATATATGCACCTTTCATTATCAAATGTACCACAGACAATATACAGAAACCGAAAGTATTCTATGTTGACTCGAATACGTACCTCTCACAGTTTCAATGCAACAACCACGCAGGATTCGCGCGGTTATAAATTTTACGACTTTTAAATATATATATTTTTAAATCCTACAAGTATGAGATAAACGGTAAAATACAGGTTAATTCATTGGCTCCATAGCATGTAACATATCTTCTTGTCAGAAACCAAAAATCAGAGCAATCGACTACCATCTCAAGATAGTGGGGAAAAGGCTGAGGTCCAAATCGAATGTTTAAGTTAAAGAGTAGTTAGAGATATAAGAACAACTTAATTTATTACTTGAAATTGGCAATTAGTTGTATAAAATATAAATACCTGCATTATTCAAATAGGTTGCGGTACGGAGAGTGAGAGAGAGATTGTTTCGACCGTTAATTAAAGGTACGCCGTTACGGAGTGTCGTCGCGTTTAGAATGGCCACCAGAGGCGAGGCTTCAGGGCTCCGAACCAGGGGGCCAAAAAGCAGGAATATCGACAGGCCATCCGAGTGTCCAAACTGTCTTCCTTCATCAACAGGAAAGAGGCTCCAGGCTCCGAACCAGGGGGCCAAAAGCAGGAATCTCGGCCAAATAGATATGTTACAAGCACTATACTAAGTTTTTATGTCACCATGAAATTCGAAAGTATGATTAATGTTTTAAAATGTGCTGTCGCCCCAGTGGGTATCGCGATATTCTTTACTTTTTGATTTTAAAATAATAATAAAAAAGTTTAGTGCAGCCTTGGAAAAAAAATTGCAAAAAACTCTCTTATCCCAACGAGTACTCAAAAAGCTCTCTTAACCCTCTTACTACGAGTTTTTTTTAGCGACTAAGTGATTTATGAAATCGACCCGAATTACTATACCCCAAGAGAAATCTCCTGGTGAAAAACACTTAATTTCAATAAGATTTCAGCTTGTTTTTCAACATCAAAATACCGCAAAGGTCCCCACACATTTTTTAATTAATCCCGCCGCAAACTTAAATCACTCCGCTCAAAACAAATAAATTACCCAGTAAAAAATATTTCCCCTGCCCTTAATAATAATATTCTTAGGTCCTGTCTTTGGTTAAGCAGTGAATAACACTTTATACTTGACGTAGCGATTATTTTAATCGAAAAATATTATTCCTAGCCGCAAGAGGGTGGGAGGAGGGGTGGGTTTTCCATTATTTGAACCACGGAAGTTGATTCCTCCCTTTTTTCCTGCCGTGTGCAGCCGACATTGCTTTTTATTCCATTAACTTGAACTGTAATTAATTTTTTGTATCGTTGGACAACATAACATTTTGATATTTATCAATTGTATTATAAGAATATATTTAAATTTATAACTAGGTAAAGATCGAGAAATAAAGTTATATTATGTACACAAAATAATGTAACATTGGTTGATTGCCAAAAAGACATTTGTAAGCCGAATTAATTTATTTTTTAAATACTAACTTTGCAATGAAATATTCATAATCCTGCCCAAAAATTTTAAGCCAAAATAATTGGTTATTAAAGTGGCTATTACAACACGCAATTTTTGAATTTTTTATTTTTTATTTCGAAACTTCCAATTTAGTTTTAATAGTCTTACAATATCAACAATTTCCCCAGCAAAATTAATGGTTATGAAAATAAAACTATTTTATCATTGAACATGATCAGAAATAACCAAATTTTTCTTTTTCTATTATTGTAACTAGTTACGGAATACGTGTATCTTGGTGTTACAGTAGATTGTTTTTTTTTTTATGGGACAAACATATTAAAAAAAACCTGTAAAAGACTCAGATCAATTGCTGGCAGAATGTACACATTAAATTTTTTTCTATCAATTGAAACACTTAAAATAATTTATACGTCACTGGCAAAATCTATTATAAGATATGGATTAACAATATGGGGAAATACTACTATAACCAATCTGAAACAAGTCCAAGTTGTACAAAACGCAATTGTAAAATTATTAGGCGTCCCTAATATTTTCAAACAGAGACATTGTTGTTGTTGTTTCACACCGTTGTTGTTTCAGAGTGCCAAAATTTTAACTGTTAAGGCAATACTATGGCACAAAATTATAATTCACCATATATTTACCCCGCAGCATAAAGAGAAATTAGCACTAGATCCACGCACAAAGACGGGTTAATAGTTCCGAAATTTAACAATAAGTACGGACAGAGAACGTTTGAATACATCATACCGAAGATATTTAATTTATTACCTGACAGTATAAAGCAATGCAATTCTATGAATAAGGTTAAATATATGGTGAAAAATTGGCTATAGGAAAAAATATTTATATTGATATTGATATCCATGAAAAAATGTTGAATCTGTAGTTATAAGATGTAAATTTTAAGCACCTATTGACAAACCAATTCAATTGGCATAGCAGGACTTATTTGATGATTATATTATGTATTATCTATTCTTTCAATAAAAAAATCTTCTTTCCGTGCTTAGTAGGTACTAATAATACTTTTTTGTCTTATTTTTCTATTTTTTCTTCTTTTTCCAGATTCCCTCGAGAACAGGAGACCTTACCTAACCACTTCTACTTCTCAGACTACGAGAGACACAACGCAGAAATTGCAGCTTTCCATTTAGACAGGTAAATATTGCCAACATTCCCTCTATCACAATTGAACCCTACCCCGGAATAACGTTGTATCCAACAATATTCTCGTTTTGAGAAAAATTAAAAAAAAACGAAACCAGTTATGTTTCATTACATTTTGTATTTAACATACAATAAACATATAATAGGTAAGAGTTTTTAAAGAAACGTGGCGAAAAAAGGCAATTACTTTAAAATTTATAACTAGAATTTGGGCTGAATAAGTGGAAAAATCTCATATAATGCAATACGTATAACATTTTTGATAACACCAATTTTTTTTTAATACACTTTACTCAATAGTGCTCTCGCTCTTCTAACACACATTTCCACGTGTCATTGAGATATTTGGGCTTAGCAGCTAATAAACATACGAATAAATCAAATCAAATGATTTAGTTTGGACATATACAACGTACTTCCACAAACCAATATTTGTTAAACGCTGCCAAATGCCCAAATATTTTTAATGCCATTCTATGCCTTATCTTAAAAGATGCATAATAATATACCCAACATTAATAAATTCAACAATAACTGAACTATGATATTTTTATTGCTATTACATACGGCCACTAGGTATGCTGATAATTAATTAAAAACTTTACAGTGACGTAATAGAGCCTAATTGTAGACCTACTTATAAAAGCGTCTGGATCAGAAATACAAAAGAAAGAAAAATCTCAGTAATTGTGCTAAATGTAAATCCTTTTTTAATATGGATTTCGTATTGCTTGACAGTACAACAATGTAGTATTAATTAAGAAAAAACTTTATTTACCGTTGATTACGGATAAATCCAACAAATCGTTAAACCCTTTCTAAGAACCAAGTCTCCAACACGTAATATGTCTTTCCTTCATCTTGAGCCACACCTTTATCAAAATGTGAACAACCAATTTACGAAAAAGTGTAAATAAGCAAACATTCAAAAGCTTTTATTCTAGTGATAATAAAATCCTTGTTACTCGGAAAGTCATTTACTAGATATTTTCCTTGGCGAAAGTACCGAGTAGTTTCTTCAAGTCATAGGATTATTTCGGATTATCCCCTTTCAAAATATTTCCATGGGAAATAAAAAAAGTCGCCGGAGTCTTGTCCGTATTAACAAAGGCTTAGCAGGTTAAATGCTTTATTGAGTCGGGAATTTGTCTCTGGAGTGACTTAATGAATTTAATGAGTTCTGTTCTGTTGAATCTGTGCCAATTAAATAAAATCTTCACCTATTTGTAGGAAATTTTTATGTTTTATTGTTTTTTTTTTCATCGATTTGGTTTTCATTTATCATTCACCTAGTAAATAAATAATTACTTGTCATTAATTTACAAAAAAATATATGTATAATCAATAATTTTTCATAGTTTTCTTTCTCAGTCGTACGTATTACGTCAATACGGGTATTATTATAGTCAAACTTTATATATCCCGCTCGAGCGATGGGGATTTCTTGGGATATGGTTTTCGATTAATTCATTCGGTTTGATAAAATTCTTATTGGACTATGGATATACAGTGTATGGTCTCTCTTTAAAAAAAAGTGCAACGTGTCCAAAATGATATTTTTTCGATATTGCCACAATGTCCCGAGACGCGACCATATCTCGCCCTACCTCTGTCGGCATCTAAATATGTTGAACAGAATGAAGTTACATCAAATATGTCAAATATGATATGACATAATACAATATGATAAATTAAAAGGTTCCCGCCTATCTGTTTGACAGACTACAGAGGTTCCGTGATTCTCGTGCACACAATACACGCCAAAGAGACCGCTATCCGCTATATCAACATTCATTGATTTGGAGAAAACCACAGAGAACTGTCACATCTCTAGCGTAAATAAGTCATTTATTTATTTTTTATTTTTTTATTAGTGACTATTTAATTACAGGTTTGATGAGAATTCCAAAATATGATAATGTATATAAATATTTCATCTGTTTGTTCTTAGTCCTCCTCACTAGGTGGTCCTGTGCTGAGGCATTTAAATTTATTGAATAATGAATTGGAGTAATATAATTTCGAAAAGTGTTAATTCTTGTATGTATGTCTAGTAATATTTAAGTAATTTTGATAAATAAAATGGATATAGCGGATTTTGATACTCACTTCGCAGTTCACTAACGATAGAGGCTTTTGAAACTAAACTGATCTGCCAGGGCGGGTTAAGAAACTCGCGCTTGACATACGATGGCTAAATAACTGCTCGTGATTGGTTGAATTTTGAAACGATATTGCCGGTTTTGATGCGACTTCCTGAATGATATAGCGGATTTCGTTTCTCCCTCGCAGTTTTAACTTGGTTTTTGATCGTGATAAGGGAGGTTTTGAAACACAGTTTCAGGTTCCTCTTGTTCCTCGCAAAAATGTGAACAAGATGTCATACTCAGAACATTTTGTCACAAAACGGGTATTGAAATTATAGAATTCTTTACTCGACATAAAACGGCTGTATTTGTGGGTAGGTTCAGCCATTGCATCGTTAGAAATCGTTGCAGTGCTTCAAGAAGCTCTGCGGTTAATGGTTGCTGACTGCACAGTCAACCGCACAACAACATAATTGATAGAATTTACATGAATATTTACTTATTTATTTTTAACTTATTTATTTTTAACTTACTTATTTATTTTTATTTAATAAAAACCAGCTGCATTCCGTGAGAAATCCGGAATGTATGGCTGAGTAGTGCCCCTTTTATGTATGTGACAAAAATGTTTTTTATTATAATTTTTATTCCTTCAAATATCGAACTGCTTACTGCAGTTTAAAGACAATCAATCCACCTAGATTTCAGCATCCATCCCATATTTATAGTATGTATATAAAAAAATATTAAAATCTTAAAATTTATAATTCATTTTAATTTTTTTAAAACACTTACCTTCATTTTGATAGCATTGATAATGTGATTATCAAAGTTCTGCATGCGTCTATTACGTTTAACATAACTTCCAAGAAGTTACCTGCTATCAGAATATTAAAGATATCGTGTCAAAACACATCCATATCAAAATAAAGATACATACAAAATGCATGAGGGACGGAGGTTGTAAATATAATAATTAATTCAGTTGACTTTGATCTCCAAGTCTGAAAAGACAGCCTCTGAATTCACAATTAGCAATCACTCACGTGATTCCATTAGCACTGTCTTTATGAATAATATTATACTCGAGGTGTGTCTAACATATGAAGTGTCAGTCCATTAATTAATGGCATTAAACAAGGCTCGTTTCTCTCCCAGAGACAACGTTCACTTCATTCCTTCATCCCTTCATTCCTACCCTCTTAAAATAATTAACCTTTTACGTTTCTGCGGAATATTTTCCATGTCGTTTGCATTTGTGTTGCTTCAATGATTACCAAGGAAAACCGTTCTTGCGTAGGATGCTAAGGTAATATATGGGTATTTGTCTAGCGTTTCAATTCTTTTACTACAACTCTGAGAATAGAAGAGAATTGGATAATTATTTTTGTTATTCAATTATCACAGAAATGCTCGTAAATATATTGTCTAGACTCTAGACTTTAGAACACAGTATGTAATAGATTTGATTTATGTAAATTTGTTGCTAATGGGAATGGAATGGGGAAGTGCTGGTAACCAGCAGATCCATGGAAAATGTTAAGAGAGAGTTCAAACATTTTTGTTTTTTTTATTGAACAAGGACTCAGACATGTGATTTGAATAACATTTTTATACGACAAACTTTAAATCCAAATAAACCGATGTAAGTTTTGCTTTCGCGTCCTAATAAGATAAAATATAGCTTATACATAGTTAAAAATTTTCATTTTATTTCAACTTCTTTCGATAATATATTTTTTACAAGTACTCCACACTGAAGGCCCCGAGAAAAATAATTTCTCTTAGGGCCTATGTCATTCGGCGAAGCTGTGGGGAGGGTCTTTTTGTGAAACAGAACGAATGAACCTGGAGTGAGGAAACACAGAGAGTTCCACAGCCAAGCTATTGAACATAGAAACGATCCAATATGATTTTAGATTTTTACGGCCAAAAGTATTTTTGTTGTTTGTTTTTGGGGTGTATACTTACAGGTACAGGTATAACATATTTCCAGAATAACCATGAGGACATAATATACCGAATTCAAACAAATTTGCAATGCGCAGTTTTAATTGCAATTTCTTAACTTAACCTTACATTGTACCTTTTTCAATCTCGCCCCACTATTAGCTTATATTAATTAACCCTTGTAAGTTACGAGTAAATTCTGACTTCATTAATTCTTTATTATTAAATTGCTTCTTGAATGTTGGTAAGCATATAATCTGTTTGTGTGTTATCCATTATGAACACATATTAGAATCATTTTTTGAATTCAAGACCACACTCTTTAATCTGGAATATTGCCACTTTAATGTCGTTTCATAAACTTATATTATAAATGCTTAAGTGTGTTCGTTTATTTGTTAGTCCTTTCGACCAATCGACGTGATATTTTGCAAGGGATAGTTGGAGAATTGGGAAGTGATAAAGACTACTTTTTAATCCCGGAAAAACGTTTCATTCCTGTGGGAAAATTCGTTATACAGTAATTTCTCCCTAATATCACATGAGAGAAGCCGCGGGTAAAAGCGACTATAATACAGTTTCACTTCTTCAATAATCGCAAATTCACTTCTTGTCATTCTATTTTTATGAAAATAAATACATTTGTATATACCACTATTTAATCAAAATAATCGACTTGTTTCAAAACCAACGGTTAGTTTCATATTTTTGTAGCATAATATTGTGTATGAGTATCTTCTTCGCCCCCTTGTTTTTTTGGATAAGGGGCCTCCAGACGTCCCAATGACGACCTAATGGCGAAGTGATCTGATCAAAATTACCCAATCTTTGATCGGGTACTTTTAAGCAGGAAAAAGGCTATATCGATGCATCGCCGCCGTGCTGACGTGGACCACAGATTAATAAATTGTGTACATCGGGCGTTTGGAGTCTCGTTTTCACGGTACAGAAATAGAGATGGTTAATCTCTATTTCTGTGTTGCTGACGTCATGCAGTTCCAAGCTGCAACCGCAATGACAGCCTGTGTTAGATTTCAAGTATCAACCACCCCTATTTCTCTGTCGCGAGAACGAAATCTGAGTCGCCCGATTTATAAAATTTATGTACGTGTGGTGACTAGCCCCGCCAGTCACTGAGCTGGAAAGGTGACCTTACCAATAATTGGTGATTCGTGATCGGGTCAAAATGATCAGGTCAATCACGATTAGCCTTATATATATTTCATCGACCGTCGTTCATTTCTGCCCAGCCTCTACTTGCACAGCCTCTAAGTTTCTTTCCCTGAACGTCCTCCCTCTGAACCTCAGAAGGCACACATGTCATGTCCAAGTCAAAATAAAATAATTTTTATTTTAATTTTTAACTTAAATAAAACCTCATATTATAATATTTAATTAAATGAAGACAATATTAGCGAAACTCAATCGAAAATCTGAAAACAGAAAAATTGGAAAAACGAAACCGTCACATCTGGGACACAAACCCAGGACCCTTGCCGGGGCCCAACTCTACTAACTGAGCTAATGTGTCCCTATCCGATTCGGCCATATTTAATTGTATCATACTTCGACTAAGAACTACCAACAATATCTTCATTTTCTTTATGCATATTTTTATTGGCTGCTATTTTTATGTATGATTGCAAGGTTCAAACCCGAACTAAATGCTATCTAGATAGTGTATTGGATAATTTGTATCCATTTTTATTTTTAATACGCTACATCTAGATAGCAGCCAATAAAAATATGCGTTAAGAAAATGAAGATAATGTTAGTAGTCTTGATCTTAGTATGATACGGTTAAATATGACCGAATTGGATATGGACACATTAGCTCAGTTGGTAGATTTGCGTTCCGGTAGGAAAAGGTCCTGGGTTCGTGTCCCAGATGTGACCGTATCTTTTTCTGTTTTCAGATTTTCGATTGAGTTTCGCTTATATTATATATTTTTTTAAATTTTGTTTTAGGGTTCTAGGGTTTCGGCGTGCTATGCCCGTGGTGGGACGAATTCTTAACGTGACCACGGAGATCTATAACGTTGCGGTAGGTGACATCCTGCGGACGTTCTTCGTGTCTCCAGCCAACAACCTGTGCTTCCACGGCAAATGCTCGTACTACTGTGACACGGGACACGCCATCTGCGGGACTCCCGACAAGCTGGAAGGAAGCTTCGCAGCCTACCTGCCGCCCAGTGATGTGGCGGAACGAAGGGTTTGTACTTTTATTGCTTATTTTGGTAGTTCGTCAGTTTTTGAAGTAAAAACTTCTTTAGCAACGTCGTGATTTTAAACTCGATGAAACAAAAAATAGCGACACTAAAACGAGACAAACACATACATCTACAGAATTTAGCCTGAGAGAGAATGGTCTAGTATAATCGTATGGTATATTGTATATAATCGTGTGGTATAATGGTATAGTGTATCCTCTTTGTGTGGTTCTTCGTAGTCTCCACACTCACAAATCAGACATTACAAAGAAATATGTCGTAGTTACCCACCATGAAATATTACTTAATCTCTATTTTAATAGAAAACTATTAAAATTCCAAAATTTAATACTAACCACATTCAAAATTCCTATCTTTATCTGGGCATAATCTATTATAACAATCTCCCATTAAAATTAAAAACCATCGAAAATATGCAGGAATTTAAGTCCAAATTAAAAAATTACCTTAAACTGCTATAAAAGTCCCAAATATGTTTACTTTGTATCTTAAAGTCTGCTATTTTATAAAACATTTATTCCTTCTTTTTTCTTTCATTTCTTAGTTTCTAAATCTCTGAGTCTACTATTGTATAAATCTTGCGTTCTTTCTTACGTATCCTTTACTTACTTATTACAATAATTTTTGTTACTAACTTACATGATTCTTTCATTTATAATGATTTTTTAATTTATATTATGATTTTTTTAAACTCTTCAGGATTTTTTTTTTTAAATTTATACAAGATTTTTTAACTTACTTATTATTTACAATAGCCGTTATTACTAACTTACACGATCATTAATTTACTAATTGAGCTAGAACTCCCTCACCAAACACAAGAGCATTGTCTCTTTATGGTGAGGAAAGGCAATTTTTTTAATTTTTTTGTTAACCTTATGTAACTATGTAACTATGTAACTGTTGTAACTTCATATGTATTTTTAATTAACATTGCCAATAAAAAAAAATAAAAAAAATAAAATCTGTGAATTGGTTTTATCGCTGTAACCAGTGTCCTTTTTGTTTATGTGATATAAAGTAAATAAATAATGATGAATTGAACATAACTTAGTAAAGAATTGAACACGATTTTTATTAGATATTTTGTAAAGTGAAACATTTTTTATGAATTGAGCCTGTGAGATTATAGCACAATGGTAGCGGGGAGGGAAAGAAGGCGGGGAAAAGGAAGGAAGGGAAGAACCTGGACTAAACTAGGCACTGTAGTTAGGGGGAGGGGAAGGAGATGGGGAAGCGGAAAGAGGGGAAGTACCTGGCTATTCAGGTCAGGTTACTGGAGAGCCATTTGAAGCAACGTTTCGATTCTGAATGGCGGTTTTTCACCAAGGCGATACACCCTATACATATATGTATATACACGATATATCAACCTAGGATGTACCACAAATAGTCCTATTATTTGCTGATGATCTGAAGATTTACAGAACTATTAGAAACGATGACGATCGCGCCATTATGCAGTTAAACCTGAACAAACTATGCGCGTCAATGATTTACAACTAAATATTGGTAAATGCCAGATTATTAGTTTTTACAGAGGTAAAAATCCTTTTAAATTTTCTTATGATATGAATGGTGTTAATCTTCTTCGTGTATCGCAGATTCGTGATCTTGGTGTTATATTCCACGAGAGTCTACAGTTCAATGTACACATCGATGAAATAACAAGCGATGAAATGAGAATACTAGGTTTTATCTTGAGAATGGGGGCAAATTTTAAAAGTATATTAACATTAAAACATCTGTATTGCTCACTAGTACGAAGCAGATTAGAATACAATTCCTCTGTATGGTCACCATACTACAATGTTCATTCTCAATCATTGGAAAAGGTACAAAATAAATTTCTTCGGTACATCAATTTTAAAATGAAAATACCAATCGAATTTATAAATTATAATTACTTACGCGCTGAAACCAGACTTCTTAAATTATCAGATAGAAGAGTGTTAATTGATTTATTATTTTTATACAAAATTATAAAATCTTTAATTGACAGCCCTAATTTGTTGGAACTAATTTGCATTAGCATACCCGCTAGACAAACTCGTAGTAAAGATACTTTTAAATGCAACAATAAACTCAACACTAATTACTCTATATACTCACCAATACCAAGAATCCATAACCTTGCGAATAAATACTGCGAATCTATAGATATATTTAGTATTGACAGTTTTGAATGTTTCAAAAATCAACTAATCTCGATTCTATCTGCTAATAATTAAATTTTATTATTTTTTTTGTTTTTCTCATAAAATATTTTCTCATCTAAACCTCACCAGTAAAATGTATACTTACTTTATAATATTTTTGCAGTTCTATTTACACTTTGTTCTATGTCAGGTCTTATTATTATTGTTAATAATATGTATAAATATTTAAAGCTGAATTGATTTAGTTTTTTGAAAGTACAAGTTGTACTATTTCATTTTATTTCTTTTTTATGTTGTAATATTCTTTACCTAACGAGTCGATTGCATTCATATTTATTCTGTTTTATTGTTTATGTAATAAATGTAATTAATATTGTTAATTATATATTTGCTTCTTTTCTTGTAAAAGCCCACTAGGGCGTTAATAAAATATAAAATAAATAAATGTAATGTAAATATTTTTTAAATTAATAAATTTATACCGCACGGGCCGTCGTCGGTATACAGACTGTAATAGGGGGTTGGTAAAAACACGACAAACGTACACGCCAAGCCAAATATAAAAGGCACAGAAATCGACAGAGAGAGAGGCGGCTAGCAGGCGGCAGGCAGACCCGGGCAGGGTCCGTCGCCTAGGCAGATCCGATGAGAAAGAGAGCTTGGACGGTGAGAGCTTGCCTTTTTGTTAATTTAGGCACTTGACCATGGCCAAGGGAAGTACAGTTAGACCCCTAGCCTCAGCCTCTGATTGGTCAAGCCGCTTTCACCGTCGGTACATATGGATATGCCCGGGTTGTAAGTTCCTACTACCTGCTAGTGCCCATTTTTTATTTTAAAAAGGTTTACATACAGTTAGGTACAGAATACAAAAATGTAGACATTAAAGTAATACAAATAATTTTAAAACATAATTCAGAATGGCACGTCCGATATACTCCCCCGGACGCACAAGTGCGTCAAGCTATTTGGGAGGACGTGCGTCGTGTCGGCAACTCCGGCGGCCGAAGACGGAGTCGCTGGGACGAAGTGTGATGGGCTGCGCTGTCGTCGCTGCGTATATTGTCGTCCTCGTCGTGCGCGTTTCCTTGTCCGGGAAAGCGCCCACAATCTGGCCGGGCTCTCTGGGCCAGGCGATGCGGCACCGCGATCTTCGGGACAGCGGCATGTGTTTTCTCGGGGCCCGCCTGAAGCACGGTGGCGGCCGGCGTAGATTGAGCCGAGAGCCGCTGGTAAAGCAATGCCAGGCACTTCGGGGTCGGGCGTTGCGGGGCCGCTTATTTTGGGGTGGCGGCCGGCGTTAGCCGTCAGATCGGGGTGCACATTATACCTGAGCTGAGTAGGTATAACACCCCGGGGTTGTCTGTCGAGCTGTCCACTGCAGATGTTGTCATATGGGGCGGCTAGGCATCCCGTTTCTGGGTCGGGGCGTACATTATACCTCTGCTCGGTAGGTATATCCCCACATGGTTCTGAGTCGGCGGGCCGTCCGCTGAAGACGGGCCACGGCTTATACTGGGCGGCTAGATACCCCGTCACTGAATTGGGGTGCGCATTATCCCTGGGCTGAGTAGGTACATATTCAATTGGTTGACTGGCGGGCTGAACTTTGTAGTGATTGACCCGCGGCTCGTCGTTCGGGGAGGCTGCTTGTCCCATCGCTGGGACCCACATGTTAGGTCCCATTGCAGGCAATATGGTCGCTTGTTGAGTTGTCCTATTATATGTAACGGACATAGGGGCCGGAAAGTTCACTAGCGTATTTGATGCGTCAGTCTCTGCGGCCGAGATGTTCATTGGCATGGTCATAGCGTAGGTCCCCGCGGCCGAGATGTTCATCGGCGTGGTCGTAGCGTGGGTCCTCGCGGCCGAGATGTTCATCGGCGTGGTTACAGCATGGGCCGAGATGTTCATCGGCGTGGGTACAGTAACCGGGAAAGTCACCGGCGTGGCTGGAGCTTTTGGCAGCGCATCCGGAAAGTTCATCGGCGTGGTTACCGCATGGGCTGAGATGGTCACCGGAACGGCTGGAGCTTTTGGCAGCGCATCCGGGAATACTGGCGTGGGTGCAGTAACCAGGAAAGTCACCGGCGTGGCTGGAGCTTTTGGCAGCGCATCCGGAAAGGTCACCAGCGTGACTGGAGCTTGGGATACCACATCCGGGAAGATCACCGGCGTGGTTACAGCATGGGCTGAGATGTTCACCGGAATGACTGGAGCTTTTGGCAGCGCATCTGGGAACACCAACATGGATGCAGTAACCGGGAATGTCACCGGCGTGGCTGGAGCTTTTGGCAGCGCATCCGGAAAGGTCACCGGCTTGACTGGTTGGGCAGGCCTCAGTGCTGCCAATATGTCTGCAATCTGCTGGACACGCATCCGGACGGTGTCATCAGTTAACGATCCGGACGTGACGTCATCATCGGAGCAGAGAGGTGCGGGACCCGGGGCGAAGGAGCCCGGGCGATGGGGGCTCGAGACGTAGGGGCTCAAGACGTGATAGCGTGTAGACGTGATGGCGTGTTGTTATCCGGCTCGAAGGACCACTATATACCGCACGGGCCGTCGTCGGTATACAGACTGTAATAGGGGGTTGGTAAAAACACGACAAACGTACACGCCAAGCCAAATATAAAAGGCACAGAAATCGACAGAGAGAGAGGCGGCTAGCAGGCGGCAGGCAGACCCGGGCAGGGTCCGTCGCCTAGGCAGATCCGATGAGAAAGAGAGCTTGGACGGTGAGAGCTTGCCTTTTTGTTAATTTAGGCACTTGACCATGGCCAAGGGAAGTACAGTTAGACCCCTAGCCTCAGCCTCTGATTGGTCAAGCCGCTTTCACCGTCGGTACATATGGATATGCCCGGGTTGTAAGTTCCTACTACCTGCTAGTGCCCATTTTTTATTTTAAAAAGGTTTACATACAGTTAGGTACAGAATACAAAAATGTAGACATTAAAGTAATACAAATAATTTTAAAACATAATTCAGAATGGCACGTCCGATATAAAATTGTTAAATATCACAAATTATAACGCACTCCGGGTTTGAACCGGCGACCTCAGCAGTCCTAGCCAAGGATACTCAACCATTAATGCCGTCAAAAATAATATAAGAGCTTTTCGTATTAGTAAAAATTTGATAGGGTAATCGAATTACGTTTTGTGGGAAAATTGCAGTTCGACTAGAAAATACCGAATCCGGTCCCCACGCACTGCAACCGCGTGATAACAGTGAAACTTGATTCAACGATATAATTAGTACGCAATTTGCAGTTCTATGACTATCTAGATTTTTTACGGGTCTGCGTGACTTTATTTATAAAATGGATCATTTTTTGGCAGTAACCCCGTGTTCAAAAAATGTTAACCTCCAAATTACAAATGTTCAAACCATGTAAAAATAATTCCCTGTTACAATAATTATGTGTTTGTAGGCAATATCCCTCTTAAAATCTAATGAAAATCATTACCAAATTGCTTAAGAAGAACGGCTGAGCAGCCTTTTTTCGCAAAAATCATATTTGGATTTGTTGCCGGAATACCCAACAAAACAGAAAAATATATTTTTATTTCAAAACGTATAGCAAGTATCGAGTACGGATATGTGCTGTTTTATTTATTTATGTTTTTAATATTGATATGTAGGCAATTAAATAATTAAAGTTTGCATGACTTTTTGTGAGTTAATTATAATTATTTAAAAAAAAAAAAATTTACATACAACAATTTCGTACTCCGGCGTAAATCGCTCTTTTGTAATTTAAATTTACCCTTATCAAAATGTTTTTTTTACCACATTCATTTTAAAATTTTATGTTTCATGATTTTTTATAGTAAAGAGAGAAAAAATATTTTGCTGAATAATTATCACTAACTCGCATGTAATTTCAGAAGTTGCTTCTAAACTCGTGGAAAATTGATTCTTTAGGTATAGCCTGTATTTTATAATTTGACCTTAAATCCAAATTTAAGTTTAAGCTGCCCACCCGTTTCCTTAATTTACAGAGTAAGCGCTTTTAAAAGGAAATTTCTCCGTTAATTCTCTTTTATAATTTCTGAAAATAAAAGAGTACATACTTACCTAAAAGGTTGTGGCTCTCTTTCTCATGCAAAACAAACAACCCAAGACAATTATTTTTTCCGATGTTGCATTTTAAATCATCGGTACTGGGAATTTAATGGAAAGGGTTTTATTCGAAGGGGATTTTGAAAATTGCTACATTACGGAAATTGTATCTCATAATGAGCGTGTTTTTATGTACGTAGATCTGGAGACATCCTTGGAGGAGATCGTACCACAAGAGGAAGAAGGCTCAATGGGAGACACAAGACGATTATTGCACTTTGGTGAGTAATTATTTACTTTTTATTTAAAATTAGCTCTACATTGGAGTCCCTAAAGAACAAACAAATCCCTCAAGGCTTATGTCATCTTTGGGGATACTGTGTGGGTGGTTTTTAGGCTCTTTTTAGAAAGGTGAAGGAGAGAAAGTTCTGGGAAGGGAAAAGATATGAGGGGTGGGTAAAAATATATTTTATGTGTGATATAATAATAATATTTGGATGATTTATAGCCGTTTTTGTGAAAAATCACCTCAAGTGCACTGTACAAACTTATAAAACATTTCTAAAATCTAGAAAAACTACATGACAAACAATTAAAAACAACTTATGGCTAAAAATTGCATCCACCGGTTCATTGATCACCGATACGAAAATATATGTACAATGTTTTGACCGATGAAGGCGATGCTGCCTAAAACTGAACGAATACAGGACCATGCTTACCTGGGAGGTCACTTCAAATTAACACTGTTTATTGTCTATTTAAACAAATTTAGATAGAATTCGCACGCAGAGGACGTAATTGTGAACACATTAAAATCCTCAAAAATATTTTAATATTAATACATAATATTTTCTTGAATGTGTGTTTTTTGGAAAGTAAAAGCCACATTTTATGGTGGGCGGTACAGTAGTACAGGGATTTGATCTTCCTAAATGTTATTCGTCAAGAGACAGATTGATGTGTAAGGATTCGAGTAATTTTAATTCAATAATAAAAGTGTGATTAAGACATATCATAGGCAGTAGAAGTATAATACTCTCAGATAGGTATATTTAAATTAAGGGTTTGAGATCCCAAAAAGGTAGGTTTTCAGTTTGGACCTAAATTATGTCGATTGTTTTATAATGTATTACTAAACTCAAAATATAACGTCTAATTTAATACTGAATCTCTTACTTTAATTAGATAAAGGAAGTCCCTCCATATGACGAAGGCAGAAGGTTGCTGGACATCATGGATATGGCGATATACGACTTCCTCATTGGCAACATGGATCGACATCATTACGAAACATTCAGGTAAATACTTTAAAAAAACCCTTCCCGTCGTAGAAGCAATGACCGTTCTCAGCTTTTGCAACTGCTGAGTCAAATCACGAAAATAATATTTAGGGATTGTCATAGTTTTATCAAAAGCAACATCCATTAATTTTATTGCGTAGAAAAGATACTTTTAATTTATTCATAATTAATTTTCCAAGAATTCAACGGTTAAAGGTTGTTTACAAGCTATTTTATTCATATTTTATTTATGTTTTTTTAACCCCCGAGGTTAATTTGTTCGCTTTTCGAATCAAATCATATAGGTTTCGTGTTGAGTAATATTATTTAAACAGTTAAAAAAAGAGAAAACATCGTGCTTTATATTCAAATCTAAACGTTAACCACAAAATAAGTACAATGTACACTTTTATGAAATCTAAGCATCGCCATTTGAAAAAAAAATTATATTGAGATTTTTTTATTAATTATTTTTACACGAGGCGACAAAAAGTGAAGCCATAACAACGTTTATGATACATTTGTATAGTAAAGTAGGCCTGTATGTATTTTTATTTTATCCGTCATCAGTCATCAGTATCTTTAGTTAGAAAAAAAACGCAAAGTGAGGCATTTTTAAAACTTTTTTAAGTTTGCATGCAAAATTTAATATTTAAAAAATTATATGTTAATTCGAATTATAAAATTAGAAAGCACCTTACAAAAACAGTTTTGAGTGGATTTTATTTATATTTATTATATTTATATTTATTTAGGTTTATTGCATAGCTGAAATATTTTAATTTAAAATAAAACAATAACTTTGTAAACACCACTTTTATTTTTATACTTTATGCCTATAACCATATACATATTTTAACCTCTGACAAAGCTCTGGCTCGAGGTTTTAACAACCTTCTACTAGTTATGGTTGTTAACCCGAGGTTGATAAATCTATCCTCATATTTGAGGTAGAGAGTAGTACCGATACAGGTGTATAATAGAATATGATATGTGATAAAACGAAATAATACGATATAATGTCGATAGCAATGTAACGATAAATTATTGTAAAAAAAATATAATGGCATACGGGTAACAATATATCGAAAAATTGTATCATACAATTATTCAATTAAGTTTTATTATTGTTTTTGTTGTCTGTGAAAATACGGCTTCTGTGAATTCTATCTTTGCCTGTTGTATGTCTACGTTCAAAGAGTAATTGAATCGTTCAAGAAAGACATTTTATGAAATTATTTCCCCTAGTAGTAATTTATGATTCCAAAGTAATACAAGTGTGTGATGGTAGATATTTTATTTTTCTATCCATTTCAATTGCATCGTTCAAGACGAAGGCGGCGACCTCGTCCTTCTAGAGCTAACGTTTCGGGCAAGCAGTATTCAATATTACAAATTCGATGCACTTGTCCCTATGATGGAAACTGAAAGACTGTGAAATGTTGGCTCAAATCATCCAGAAAGCAAAACACGACATAAATACCCAAATACACGAGTTAGTCAAAGTTTTTTTTTTTTTTTTTTTTTTTTTTTTTTTTTTTTTTTTTTTTTTTTTTTTTTTTTTTTTACATTAGCTATCAAGCAAAACTCATGGTTTTGTAATGCTCATATTTTTGCTTAATACGGTCTTCATATTTTAGAACAAATATTAGGATATTCCTAAAACATCTTGTCTGTGACTAATGCATTTATTTTCTATTTTCAGGATGTTCGGTAATGAAACATTCCCCCTCCACCTGGACCAGGGCAGAGCCTTCGGTAAAGCCTTCCATGACGAGGTGTCCATCCTGGCACCACTGCTGCAGTGCTGCATCGTCAGACAGACCACACTCTCTACCCTTATGAAGTAAGTCTAAACAACACACATCAATATACATCTTGAATACCATTAAATTCATAATTTTGGCGGTACGTAGTAAGGTGGGATTTGGCCTTCCTTTGGTCCTCAATTCTTCTTGCCTCTTCCAGTATTTTCCACGCAGTCTGTCTACCTCATCCTCGGTTTGCATCTAGGTTGCTTCAATCCATTCAAATAACACTCATAAATTGCATGTTTTATATTTCAACAGAGATTATAACGATATCATTTCCCAAATCAAATCAAGAAGCATCAGATTCATGATAAATTCATTTATCAGGCAGTTTATAATAGAATCTGGCCAGCTGGCCACCGGATACATATTAAAGCTTCCATTGAAAGCCTTCTTTAAAATTTCTGGCCAATGACGTCTGCGTCATGTGAAGCCTATGCTTTATAATATATTCTTTGTGAAGGCTTCGGGCTGTTTGCTTTCGGACCACAGTGGGAACGGGCGATTAAAAATGTACTGACTCGTTATTCATCGCCTATACTTAAACCGGCCGCGGAAAAATGAAAAATTTCAACAAAAGATTCGGCACTAGCAAACCGAACTTCGAAGGCTCGTGAGAGCAGTGGTAAAATTATAATTTAATGAAAATAAATAACTTTGCGTTCACTTTTGTATGCGTTATAAATAACATCAATCACTTTGGGGGGTTGGTATGAGTACCGCCGCCCCGGGAACCATTTATTGGATAACCAACACCTCTGCCACGGGTCACCCCAAGTGTTTCGCTACGTTTGGTGACTCAGCAGGAATGCCCGCGTTCATGGGGTGAGGTTTATCAAGGTCTTGGCGGCCGATCTGTCTGTCCACCTGCTGCGTGGCGGGCCGGATCGAGAGAGACTGCCAGAATCCATCGACTCTTCGTCTTGCACCGCAGTTGAAGGGATGGATTCATACGTCCGTCACTCCTGGATATGCTGACTCCTACCCACGCCTCATACCTTTTTCCTTTATCCTCTTCTTCATTTCCTTATAAAAACTTAGTTTCCTTAAAAATTGACATAGGCCCTGAGGAAAATTATTTTCCTCCGGGCCTCTTGTGTGGCACTAAATGTAAAACAAAACAAAAAATGCTCCCAAACGCCCGAAGCCGTATCTATGGCATCCGCAATTGGGGTACGTTGTGAGGCTGAAGGCAGTGTGGAGGGAAGAGGTGAGTTGGGGTAAAGAAGATGGGAAAGTAACTGGCTATTCAGATCTGGTCAGCCAAAATCATTTGATACCACGTTTAGATTCTGAATGGAGTTCTATCTTCAGGGCGATACTGAAAGTATCTAGCACTCTGGAACGTGCCTCAAATAATAATATATATTATTATTTTATCGAAAAATAATATAATGCTTCGTTAATCACCCGCGACTGTTGACCAAACATTTTCTGGTTAAAACAATAATTATGTTATATTTTGGATAATGCGATTGATTTTTTCTAAACTTCAAAATATTATGGAAAGCCCAAAAGTCGTCAGAAATAACATTTATTTTCTTTCACAAAATCACAAAGTTGATATATAAAAAAATGACGTTTTCGTATATAAACAGGAGCCTAATTGATCCGGAACTTCTAAAAACTCGAACGAAACATGTCTAAACAGTGTAATGCTTACGTTTATAATAAAAATATATTTTTCTTTAAGGTATGCAGGCCATGCTGGGGTAGTGCAATGCAAAACATTATGATTCAGGGTAAAACAAAAAAAAATATTTTCGCTTGTGGGTCTGTTACTCCGGTTCAGTGAACTCTGGAAAATGGATTTGCTTTGAATTTAAGTGTCATTTTCAAAATTGGAACAAGTGTGAAAATTTCAGTTAAGCGGTAAAGTAGGTACCTACCTACTACCTACCTATAATTAATTATATAATATTTTAACTTTAAAATGTTTTATTTGTCATTTTCTAAGTTCTCCTAGGTATTTAATAAATAAAATAAACGTCAAACGTCAAACAAAACACCAGGAGCACAGAAATGTGATTAGGTATTTACGTTTGGTTTAGGAAAGCATTTATATATAACTAGCTGACCCGACGAACTTCGTACCGCCTCAGAATCAATAACTGTTTAATTAAATTCAGTTTTTTTATTAAGTCAAAAATTACACAATGAAGCAATCATTAATGCACAACTGTCCGTGTTTTGATTTTGTCAGTATCAAAGATAGCATTGTGTATGGATTTATATTTTTTGTGATTTTATTATTTTTCCACTTAATTACGATAATTTGTGAACCGGGAACCATTTATTGGATAACCAACACCTCTGTCCTACGTCACCCATAGGCCACCCTTAGGAATCGCACCTTAAGTGACCTTAAGTGGTTCGCTACGGGGTGACGTTTGTCCGGGTCTTGGCGGCGGATGCGTCTGCCCACCGGCTGCGTGGCGGACCGGATCGAGAGAGACTGGTTGAGGAAGGCCCTTTGACCTTTCCAGCTGGACTCTCTCGACCCAACGCCTTGCACCGCAGTTGGAGGAATGGATTCATACGTCCGTCACTACCGGACACACTGACCCTAGATTCCTACCCTCCCCTCGTACCTTTTTCCTTCCCAGAACTTCCTATCCTTCCCTTCCTTAAAAAGACCCTCCACACAACATCCCCTACGATGACACAGGCCCTGAGGAAAATAATTTTTTTGCGGGCCTCATGTGTTGTGGAACTGATGTAAAAAAAAACTTTGCTTTTAATTTTCTTTAAACGTGTGAGGGTTTTTTATTTTAATGATTGTATCTTTTCTTTGGATGGGTGGAGACATACGTTCACCGTTTGTCTCATTTTCGGCTATTGACATTAAGTGTGTAAGAAAGAGAGGCAGCATTATATGTTTAAGAATTAAAACACAACAATCAGCACATTGACATTTGACGTTTTTGAATTATTGGAACTCACTCACTACTCAATATTTATATGTACTTATCATAAAATTCCTGCAGCTCTTTCAAAATATGAGAATTCGTTCCATACAAAATGTATGGGGAAATGAATTTTCTTCATAACTATCTTTTTCGTGAATTTTTGCGATGTTTTAATAGTTATTCTGTTATCCGGGGCGGAGACAAATCCAACAAATCAAAGATCATCAAAATCGGTCCAGCCGTTATCGCGTTATAAATGGTGTAACTAACCCGACTTTGTTTTATATATTAAGATTATTTATTTTTTCTCGCGGTTATTCGTGGTTCTGCGCTAGGGTATAAAATAAAAACGGAAAAGAAGGGAAAAAAACATTGTAGCCAACGGGGAAGATTCCATCCTGGCAACCATGACAGTCATGATATTATTTTTGGATTGGTGTAGTCTGCACCAAAAGTTTCTTAAAAATAATAATTTTAATGTAATTATCTCGGTGCTAATAAATATATTTTTATTATTCCAGGTTCCACAACGGCAAAGTAAAACTATCGCAAGCGCTGCGAGACTCCATGTCCAAGGACCCCATAGCCCCCGTGGTGTGGGAGCCCCACCTGACGGCGCTGGACCGGCGGGTGAAGATCATCCTCGAGGGGGTGCGGCAGTGCCTGCTCAGGGCTGAGGAGAGCGACGAGTTCGAGCACGAACTTGTCTGATGACGGGCTGAGGATCGGCCTGGAGTGCGGTGACACATAACAACTCTTGCAACACAACCAAAACAATCAAATATTTTGATCTTGCTACCGAGAGCTCCGTTGTAAACTATGCTAACTTTATTGTCATACAATCATAAACCAGTGTGTACTGCAGACGTTAGCGTAATAATACGAAATATGATGAGAGTATAATAAGTGGTTTTACTGAGAGCTCGCTGGTGACCTCTAATAATATTATTGGTCTTGATTTTGACTGAAAGTTAAAGGATATGATCGAAAAATCTCTTTCATAAACATTTAAAAGCATTTTCAAGTGGAAACTTTTTCACTCGAGAATTTTCACCACGAAAATTTCTTCCTGAAAGTTATGGTTTCGACACATAAACGTGAAAAATAGTTAATCCGCTAATTTTTTTACATGTGAATATTTTCAGTTCGAGGTATTTTTTAAGAAAAAATTCTTTAGCACCGCTGTGATTTGAAACTCGATGAAACGGAAACGAGTGACACTAAAAAGAGACAAACACATACATCTATAGAATTCAGCCTGTGAAAGAATGAGATAAAATGAAACCTTACCCACGTACAGTACCTACGAAGCATCGCGCTCTGTCAAGCTGCGCGCATTGGCTGCTTTGATTATGAGCTCACTTTTCAAGGCTCCTATTGGTTGAGATTGTGTGGGTGAAGGTTTCATTTCTACCGCGTGTGAACTGCACTCGATTTAAAAAAAAAAATTCTGTCTGACAGCTACTGTTTTAATAAAAACAATTAACAACTCATCATTTTATCCGAAGAATAACCGAATTTTTTTTTTCGATTCGAGTATTTTTGATTTCTATAATTGATTTCTTGATCACAACCCTATCTAAAGACCACTTTCAATCTACCATTTTGATAACCTATTTTAATAAAGTGTTGTGTAAAGTGAAGCAAGCCGTTACCGCTACGATCCACGATTGTGAACTAGACTTAACAGTGATCTGATTATCATAGAAGACTTTGAAGAGGTGTCGAGGACAATATAAAAGAATTATTGCAATTATTTAATCATTCTGTTGTGAATGAAAATCTTGATAGATATTATTATCAAATGTTACTTTTAAGATTGATGAATCGTACGCTATTTTTGCCATTTGTTTTTTTTGCGATTTCTCATGGATGTAAAAATGATATTAAATATGATAAATAAATATCATATGAAATAAAAATATAAAAAAAGTCTTATGAATGCCATATAGCTAAAATACATTTCTTTCTTTTTAAGTGTGCAGTCAGGAAAAAAACATTTATTTTATAACATTAGAATGCTTTTAGTAATTACGAAATTTTATTTATAAACTCTTTTGATTGTTTTGAATCTCAATTAAACTATTTTTCTTTTATAATTCTTTTGTAAATTGTTTTATATACAGTTATTTTCGTGTTATAATTTTTCCATACAATAATTATTTGTAAAAAAATACTAATGCAGCTTTTTTTATACATTGTTAAGTTTATAATGGAGTTTTTTGTATTTTACAATGTTATTTATAACTTTTAGGCAAATCAATAAAAAAAATGTTTTAAAGCAACACGAAGTATTGTGTGGCCAGCAAACACTAATTTTTCTCTTGGAAATAAAATTAATATTGTTCGTATAATTTACCAAACAAATACTATCCAACAAGATAATCAATTTTTTATAAGATATAAGTTTGCATATCCAAAGAAGACTAATTTCCAACAAATATAGACAATTTATTACAGTGTTTAAAATATACAACTAGTCACCAAAATATCGGTTATTTTTTAAGTACTAACTTATAATAATATAATCTACAAAGTGACTTTAACCTTCGCAATATCAATGTACTAAATAAAATGATACGTTTATTCTGATTTAAAATACATAAACATACATTCCCTTCCTCCATATTTGTTGAAAATTTGTGACAACCATGTTCTTCTTTAGGGTTTTAGTTTAGCTGGAATAGGTAGGTACTTATTAGTTTCACTTCTACCAAGCAAATACATTGCCAATAAGTAGGCAACCAAAGATATTCAAATACAGAATAGATATGCTATGGTGTCCGAGCAACTGTCGCCGGACTACGGTCTAATTAGCGTAGTTTTCATACAAAAAGAATTTGTTCATTTTGTTGATTTTTTGAAAATGTGCATTAATATTGGTTAACAATATATTTTGAATAAAGAAAGAATTCGTTCATTTAGTTTAACGTTCGTTTGGTTTATTCGTTAATTATTTGTTCTTTTAGTTTATTTGTTAATTGGTAAACAATATCGGCGACACCCGGAAGCGCAGACCCACATAGTAAAAACAGCAGATAGCACATCTACTTATATTTCAATATCTTTGTAGGCAACCAACCCAACGAAACATTTTTAAACTAACCAGTAACATAATTATTACACATTACAAATGAAATCAGCCTGCTTTGAATTTATTATTATTCACAGTTTTTATTATTGTATAAATGCGTAAAATTCGAAATTATTTAGTCAAGCAACCAATCAATAACTTATCTATAAAAATAATGTATCAATACTTTGTAAAATTCAATGGTAGTCGTGAAATTAATTAAAACCGCTGATATAAATATTAATTTACCAAGATGATTGTTAATAATATGTTAAAATTTTATTTTTTGACTACTTTTTATTTGGATAGCTTTGATATTCGAGATTTTTAAAGCATAAATCAGTGCACAGTATATTATATTTGTTACGAATTTATTTTGATAAACTGTCTAATGGGCATTGAGTTAATAATGTTCCAAAGAATAAGTTACCATAAATATTAATTTTTGTGTGTTACCTACTAGTTTATAATTTACTTATGTAAATAATAATATTATATTAATTGCTAAGTACAGATTGTTAGACACATAACGTGTAATGAATATAACTTGTAATATACAAACAGCATAAAGTTATTTATGTATCCACATCGGCACCTAATAAGTAATGCAAAATAAATGGAAGATGTTAAGAAAAACATTCGAAATGCTGTATAAAGTTCATAACGGATGCAGAATGCAAATGCGGAATGTAAAGTTCATAACGTAATTAGAGCGCAGATGTAAAATACATTCAATATTCTTGCGGTGTGTTAAGTTCATAACGTATTCAGAATGTAGAATATAAAATACATTAAATATTCAGAATGGGGTGTGTAAAGTTCATATCGTAATTAGAATGCACATGTAAAATACATTAAATATTCTGAATGCGTTACGAAAAGTTCGTATCGTAATTAGAATGTAGATGTAAAATACATTAAATATTCTGAATGCAGATTATAAAATACATTAAATATTCAGAATGAGGTGTGTAAAGTTCATAAATTATTCATAATGCAGATTGTAAAATGAATTTTAATACTCTGAATGTGTTATGTAAAGTTCATAACGTATTCTGAATGCAGATTGCAAAATATATTAAATATTCAGAATGCGGCATGTCAAGTTCATAATCTAATCAGAATGCAGATTGTAAAAATGTGAATTGTGCAGAATCCGGTTGAAATATAGATTAAATATTCAGAATATGTACAGATTGTTTAATGTATTCAATTTTCGCAATGAATATTGTAAAATAGGATTCAGATTGTAAAAAATATTATGAATGAAGATTGCAAAGTAGTTTTACATTCAAATTGTTAAAATTATTAAATATATTATGTATATTGACTTCAGATTTATATTGCATAAATCTACATTAACTGTTCAGAATGCAGATTGAAAAATAAATTTTATATTCAGAATGAAATTTGCAGAATACATTTTATATTCAGAATGCAAATCGAAATATATATACAGAACACATTGTATCATACATTAAATATTCACATTTTTATGTTTCTTCAAATAGTTTTTGTATTGATAACGCTCAGCAAGATTCCAACTAGGTATTTATAAATGAGATAAATATTTTCTATACAATTTGTTTTAATTATTTATAATGTAGTTGAAGAAAATCCTATTCAATTCTTATAGTTTGTCTTTGATTTGGTTTTATTTCTTTGTTATATGTGAGGAGCATTTGACGGTTTTCTCATTAAACGAATGTTATGATTATTTTCATTTGGCTTCTAATACCATGCCTACACAATTTAGTAGGTAAATATTATGTTAAACTGATTATTCCCGAAATGATCGCTAAAAACGTTTTGGAAAACGAGAGAATGTTGATATACCTACATAATTATGAGAAAATAAATTATTTTTAATAAAAAAATCTTTTAATTTTTCAAGAATCTCAATCTAGTTATAAAGAAAGTAAATAATATAAGAAATTCTTAAAATATAAAGTACGTAGGTGTCTAAAAACCATATTTATTATAAAGTATATATTTCGTCATCTACCAGAGTGGTTGATTTTTTTAAAAAGTGAAACTTCTATATGCCCGCAGTGATTTGGATTTCAGATGAAACGGACATGACGATTACTGCACAACTGCGCTCATTGGCCGCTTGATTATTTTGTCACTTTTTAAGGCTCCTATTGGTATGAAACAGAAATTACGCTGGTCTGCGCTCATTGGTCGCTTTGATTATGACGTCACTTTTCAAGTATTGGTTGAGATTGTTTTGGTAAAGTTTCCATTCTACCGCGTGTAAACTGCACTCGATTTTTTTTACCTTAGCTCCACTGAAGAAAATAATTTCCCTCAGAGAATATGTCATCTTTATAGATGCTGTGGTGGAGGGTCTTTTAAAGGAGAATAATGAGAGAAAGTTCTTGGAAGGAAAAATGTATGAAGGGTGGGTCGGGATCTGGGGTTCAGTGTGTACTGATCATCCGTCGCTAAGGCCTAGACAAACCTCACCCCATGTACCTGAGCACCCCTGCCAAGTCACCAAACGTAGCGAACCGCGTGGAGTGACCTATGGCAGAGGTGGTGGTTCTTCAACAAATGGTTCCCGGGGCGGTGGTACCAATACCCGCCTCACAAATACTCTCAGTATCGCCCTGGTGAAAGATCAGCATTGTGTGTTTGGTGACCAGGTACTTTCTAACACTCGTCTTTGTCTTCTTCCCCTGCCCACCCTTCAGTCATACAGCATATCCAAATTAGGGATGACATAGTCCCACAGGTTCGGACAATTGCGACTCTTCACGTAATAGGAAAAATAATAAGATACACATATTTTATAATCGTTTATTTGTTGACATAGAAAATACTCGATGAGAATAAAAAATAAGGTAAATATTTCCCTATCTTCCCTATACATTTTGAAAAATTAAAACAAATTGTACCAGGTGGATAACGGTTAGTAATAAGTAATTCAGTAACCGGAATTAAAAAATATTGCGTTTTAATGTTTTTTTTTTAATTTAAAAAACGCGAAATGTCATTTTTCAAGGACCGCCATGTTAATTACAACGATGAAATACGCATTTTAAAAAGAAAAATTCACTTTCTGTCAGTTAGACAATAATAAGTACGAATTGCACTCTTGGGAAATGATAAATAATGCGTATAAATCATTAGTTTGTTCGGTTTCATAAACACGAAAAATCAAGCGAGACGTTTGCCGTAGTAATTACCAACATGGCGTTCTTGAGAAATGATATTTCGCATTTTTAAAGATAACAAAATAACCATTAAAATGCAATATTTTTCAATTCTGGTTACTGAATTACTTATTACTAACTGTAATCTACTTAGTACAATTTGTTTTAATTTTTTAAAGTGTGTTTTGAGCGTGGACTCGATGGGGAAATATTTAACAAAAATAATATCATTAAACACATTACAACCTATTTATATAAACTACATAGTAGTGTATTATGATAATGTACAACAATACTTCAGCCACTGACAGATAATAATAATTCTTGGATGATTTGTATAGCGCCGTTTTTGTGAAAAATCATCTGAAGGGCGCCGTACAACCTAATAATATATTTCTACAATCGTACTTCTAACTTCATACTAGACAAACAATTTAATAACATAATATAACAATCGAACTTCGGCACATTTAATACATTGGATAATAATACTTAATACTTCGGATACATTGCAATACGATCGTGTCACTTTCGTAAAAAACTAGGAATACTTGTAATTTATTCTTATACTACCTGAAGTCCCCGGCGATGCCCGAGGTTTGGACAGAGTTTTCGAAACCAAATGTGGACAGTGATCTTCCTCTTGTTTTGAAGGTCACATGGGCAAAATTTCATCAACCTCGGCATAAAACTGTAGATTTGAATACAAATCAAATCCACACCGCCCGCTTGCCTGCCCGCTCGTCCACCACATACAGACATTCTCCATTATACATTACACATTTCAACCAATTTACATAAAACCTTGACAAATTATTTACTTAAACCTTCCGAATGATTCACTCTATCTATTGGTGAAATTCGTTCAATAGTTTTTGAGTTTATCGCGACAGATTGCCATGGTAACGACTCACGAACTGTCAAGTTTTGAAATATCAGATCAGAAAGATATAGATTTTGTTAAGGAGATTGATTGCAATTGCGTCGAGAACTGTTTTTTCTCAGTTTCCCAATGAGCGGATGCCCTTAAAGTCAAAAAATGTTGTTAGCAAGAACAACATAATTGACGGCCGGTGTAGTCCAGCGGTAAGGCTCTTGACTCGCACTCCGAAGGTTGCGGGATCGAATCCCGGCGTGGCAAATATTTTTGTTTTGATGAATTTACGTTATTTCACAATTTATTAATTTAAAAAAATATAAAGTATATTTGCGGCACGTTCCAGATTGGAAGATACTCTCAGTATCGCCCTGGTGTAAGACCACCATTCAGAATTGAAACGTTGCTTGTAAAGGCTTTAGCCGTGTTTGGTGACCAGATCTCGAATAGCCAGGTACTTCCCCACCTTCCTCTTCCCTAACTCCTTTCCCTCCCCACTACCTTCAGTGTCACAACATATCCCAATTGGGGATGCCATAGTCCCACTGGCTCCAGACGGGAGCAGATGGGACTCTTGTGGCGGTATTTATGTAAAAAAATTAATGATTTTTTTGTTGTTGCAATGCCAAGAACACATTCGGTAACCGTGCTTTTATTTAAAATTTCACAAATTTTACTCAATTATATCTTTATTTATTTTATTCAGGTTCTCCACAAAACATTTATATCTTCACCAAATTATTACAGAGAAGATTACAAAATTCAAAATAAGAAAAAAAGTCCGTGGGGGCAGATTCACTATGTTGTGACGTATGTCAAAAGATAGTTACTGAACTCTCTATAGGTAACATTAAAGATGTCGATGCTCAATGCATTTCAATTGCTGTTTAATGGCGCATTCTGAAAGGCAGAAGTTCTCGTTTTCGAAGCATAGAAAAGTGCTTGGGATCTCCCACGAGTATACGCGTTAGGGACATATCGATTAATCTCCTTTAACGTAAGTGGATTCTGTACAATACCGGAGATCAGCTTAAAAAATGTTTTCCCAAAAATATTATTCGGTGGGCTTCTAAGGTATTAAGATTGAGCATTCCTGTTAAGAACAATGATGGATACAGGAATGGGTAGAGTATGTATATTCCTCTCATATACAGGTAATGCATAAACCTTTTTTGTACTCCTATTATTATTATTATCTTTTATTACCTATTCAACTTCTCTTGAATCTCTACAAAACTCTTGTTTTTCGTTTCGGGGACAACGAAATGCGTGAAAAACAAACCGCAATAACAACAACCAGCAAATATCCAAAAAGCCACATAGACGCCTGCCGCATCAGCTACCACCAAATATAACTTAGACACCAAGAAGGCCAGGGAAGACCCATAAATACTACCACAAGACACAGCAATGCTTTTAACATTAGTCGGGAAGTATTCACCTAGTAAAACGTAACCTAATGAGCCAATGCCAACGCTGTAGCAGACGCAGAATAACATAATGGATGCGAGAGGGATCCAGGATATTTTGGACATGGTTTCTTCAGGGTAGCCCAGATAGTCCTGCAAGAAGAAGTAGGTCCCGATGGCTGTGAGGGCGATGGAGTGGCCGATGGAAGAGAAGTACAGTAATGGTTTTCTTCCCAGTTTGTCTGTTGCAATTGTCGCAATGATACCTAAAAAGACAATTGCAATTTTCATGAGTTTAAAATCAAAACCTGTCAATTTGCTACCTTGTTACAACAGGTAACACAGCTTTTTGATTTATTTTTATTTTTTTTATTGAAATAATAGATAATACATAATATAATCAACAAACAAGTCCTGCTAAGACAATTGAATCGGCTTGTCAACAGGTGCTTATATTTTAGTTACATATTTATACATTTTTAAAATTTAAAATTTACATCTTATATCTACAGATTCAACATTTTTTCATACATATCAAAATCAATATAAATCTTTTTTTTTCCGATAGCCAATTTTTCACCATATATTTAACCTTATTCGTAGAGCTTTATAGTGTCAGGTAATAAATTAAATATCTTCGGAATGATGTATTCAAACGTTCTCTGTCCGTACTTATTGTTAAATTTCGGAACTATTAACCCGTCGTTACGCGTGAATCTAGTGCTGTATTTATGTTCTTTATGCTGCGGGGTAAATATATGCTGAATTATAATTTTGTGCCAAAGTATTGCCTTAACAGGTAAAATTTTGGCACTCTGAAACAGCAACGGTTTATTTTGTCTCTGTTAGAAAATATTAGGGACAACCAATAATTTTACAATTGCGTTTTGTACAACTTGCACTTGTTTCAGATTGGTTATAGTAGTATTTCCCCATATTGTTAATCCATATCTTATAATAGATTCCGCTAGTGACATATAAATTATTTTAAGTGTTTCAATTGATAGGAAAAAATTTAATGTGTACATTCTGCCAGCAATCGATCTGAGTCTTTTACAGGTGATCAGGTGATCTTATATGCATTACTTTGGTTTTTTTAGCATTTATTAATAGTCCTGCATCATGTGACCATTTACATAGTTGATTAAAGTCAATTTGCATGAGTTCAATTGCAATTTTTAGATCTTTATGTGATATGACCAATGCCGTATCATCTGCGAATACAAAATGTTTCACAAAAGAGAAAAGTTTTTTCATTATGGTTACATAAATTATATATAGTGTAGATTGTGAAAAGACGTACTTTACTTACTATATATAACCAGTGATTCCCGACATCATTTCTTAATTTGGGAGGCGGGTAATGGTACCGCCGGGTACGGAACCATTGATTGGATAACCAACACATCTGCCATAGGTCACCCCAAGTGGTTCGCTACGTTTGGTGACTTAACAGGGGTGCCCGGGTTAATGGGGTGAGATTTGTCCAGGTCTTGGCGGCGGATGCGTCTGCCCACCTGCTGCGTGTCGGGTCGAGAGAGTCTGGTTGAGGGAGGCCTTTTGGCCTTTCCAGCCGGACTCTCTCAACCAATCGTCTTGCACCGCAGTTGAAGGGATGGATTCATACGTTTGTAACTTCTGGGCACATTGACCCCCAGATTCCTACCCACCCCTCATACGTTTTTCCTACCCACGACTTCCTCTCCTTCCTTTCCCTTAAAAGACCCTCCACACAGCATCGCCAAAGATAATATAGGCCCTAAGGGGAATTATTTTCCTCAGGACCTCCTGTGTGGAGCTAATGTAAAAAAACTAAAAATTATTTGCAGTCAAAATGTAAATGAAGTTAATGTGGTCTCCGGTAATTTTTTAGATGCATTTTTTTCTTCAAATGTTTTTTCTTCAAAATCAAACAATTTTTTTCTTCCAAATTTCGTCACTCGTAACTTAATTGAGTAACTGACCAAACCCTCACCCTGACCTATCCGTTCTACTGATTTTTGTATGTGTAAAGTTGAAAAAAAAACATAAATGTCACCAGAGACCAAAATTGAATTGACGTTTTTTACTCCAAATAATGTCAGGAATCACTAATTACATAAAATAAGTCAATTAAGCCTCGATGACACAGGGCGAGTTTACAAGCTACTTTCTAGTAAGTTTAAAAGCGGATAAATCGGCGAGTGAGATTGTCACACACAAAACTGTCCACTCGCTTAGTAGCGTAGGAAACTGAGGTCGCTGCTAGCGCCAGTAACAAGAATAACGACGCCTGCGTGAACTGATTCTGTGATGTTTGACAGTCGAAATCAACTGTTAATTCGCAGCCATCTTGAAAAACATAAATAAACCAATCACGAGGAAGCGGAGCAAGCGTGTAGCGAGTAAAGTTGACAACCTTTCAACTTTTTTCGTAGATTGTCAACAATATGCAAGTTAGCAAGTAACACGATGACACTGAGCGAGTTTACTAACAGATAGTGTATTTCCCTGATAGTAAGTAGCTTGTAAACTTACCCTGTGTCATCGAGGCTTTACGTTCCGTACGTAATCTTGTTCACATGAATACGAATTTATTGTCTTACTACTTCCTCGTAATTTCCAATAATGGGCATATTAGACGTTTCAATTCTGCCTCGCAATTAGGTTGTAGATACCAAATTGCACCGTGTAAACAAGACATTGAATGTTTCCATGTCATTTGTCAAACTGTGACTGTTTATTTTGTAGTGAGTTGTCAACATAGAAAATGTTTTTTAAATGGAGGGAAGAGCATACGCCTCTGTTCTTAGAGCACTTTAAGAACTATCCAAGCCTGTGGAACATTAAATCAGAGGGATATAATTCCCGCGCGCACGACCTGTTTCGAAGACATTCTAAACTCTATGACAGCAATGTGATTGTATGGTCCACTTCTGTCAAGTACGTCTAAACAGCGCACCCTTTCAATTATACGCCGTTCAACCAAATCGCATCAATGTGGTTGACGTGTGTAATATCGCCATAATGGCGAAATTACACACGTCAACCACATTGATGCGATTTGGTTGAACGGCGTATAATTGAAAAGGTGTACTGTTTACACGTACTTGACAGAAGTGGACCATTCAATCACATTGCTGTCATAGATTTTAGAATGTCTTCGAAACAGGTTGTGCGCGCGGGAATAAAGTTAATGTGTGATCATTTAATTAACGAGTTAATGAGAGGCGTATGCACTTCCCTCCATTTAAAAACCATTTTCTATGTTGACAACTCACTACAAAATAAACAGTCACAGTTTGGCACTTCAATACGCGCGCACAGTGCTGCGCGCGCATGCAACGCCGCATTCGCGCATGCGCACGAAGGACAACAGAACCAATCGCATTGAAAATATTAAACAAGTTGAATATTTTCAATGCGGTGGAAAGATGACGCGCAATGACACGGAAACATGCAATGTCTTGTTTACACGTTGCAATTTGGTATCTACAACCTAATTGCGAGGCAGAATTGAAAGGTCTAATATGCCCATAATGGATATATTACACACGTCAACCACATTGATGCGATTTGGTTGAACGGCGTATAATCGAAAGGGTGTGCTATTTAGACGTACTTGACAGAAGTGGACCATACAATCACATTGCTGTCATAGAGTTTAGAATGTCTTCGAAACAGGTCGTGCGCGCGGGAATTATATCCCTCTGATTTAATGTTCCACAGGCTTGGATAGTTCTTAAAGTGCTCTAAGAACAGAGGCGTATGCTCTTCCCTCCATTTAAAAACCATTTTCTATGTTGACAACTCACTACAAAATAAACAGTCACAGTTTGACAATTCAATACGCGCGCACAGTGCTGCGCGCGCATGCAACGCCGCATTCGCGCATGCGCACGAAGGACAACAGAACCAATCGCATTGAAAATATTAAACAAGTTGAATATTTTCAATGCGGTGGAAAGATGACGCGCAATGACATGGAAACATTCAATGTCTTGTTTACACGGTGCAATTTGGTATCTACAACCTAATTGCGAGGCAGAATTGAAAGGTCTAATATGCCCATAATGGATATATTACACACGTCAACCACATTGATGCGATTTGGTTGAACGGCGTATAATCGAAAGGGTGTGCTATTTAGACGTACTTGACAGAAGTGGACCATACAATCACATTGCTGTCATAGAGTTTAGAATGTCTTCGAAACAGGTCGTGCGCGCGGGAATTATATCCCTCTGATTTAATGTTCCACAGGCTTGGATAGTTCTTAAAGTGCTCTAAGAACAGAGGCGTATGCTCTTCCCTCCATTTAAAAACCATTTTCTATGTTGACAACTCACTACAAAATAAACAGTCACAGTTTGACAATTCAATACGCGCGCACAGTGCTGCGCGCGCATGCAACGCCGCATTCGCGCATGCGCACGAAGGACAACAGAACCAATCGCATTGAAAATATTAAACAAGTTGAATATTTTCAATGCGGTGGAAAGATGACGCGCAATGACATGGAAACATTCAATGTCTTGTTTACACGGTGCAATTTGGTATCTACAACCTAATTGCGAGGCAGAATTGAAAGGTCTAATATGCCCATAATGGATATATTACACACGTCAACCACATTGATGCGATTTGGTTGAACGGCGTATAATCGAAAGGGTGTGCTATTTAGACGTACTTGACAGAAGTGGACCATACAATCACATTGCTGTCATAGAGTTTAGAATGTCTTCGAAACAGGTCGTGCGCGCGGGAATTATATCCCTCTGATTTAATGTTCCACAGGCTTGGATAGTTCTTAAAGTGCTCTAAGAACAGAGGCGTATGCTCTTCCCTCCATTTAAAAACCATTTTCTATGTTGACAACTCACTACAAAATAAACAGTCACAGTTTGACAATTCAATACGCGCGCACAGTGCTGCGCGCGCATGCAACGCCGCATTCGCGCATGCGCACGAAGGACAACAGAACCAATCGCATTGAAAATATTAAACAAGTTGAATATTTTCAATGCGGTGGAAAGATGACGCGCAATGACATGGAAACATTCAATGTCTTGTTTACACGGTGCAATTTGGTATCTACAACCTAATTGCGAGGGAGAATTGAAACGTCTAATATGCCCATTAGACGATGATTTATTTATGGTAAATAACCACTGAAAACTTTTTTCTCCGATTACTCAAGATTTTTTGGTGATCATTTTGAATATTTTCCGCCCACATTAAAAAAAATCATACCTCCGAATTTTAATATGGAGACGTACAAACTGATTAAAGTTCTATATGGCCAATGAATTTATCTATCTTTTGTCGATTACCACATATTCGTCGAATTTATAAAAAAAATATTATAAAATCGTAAACTTCTACTTAATTACTTACAAATAAGGGAAAATTTGCCAAAATTGGCAGCAAAGCATTCCGAGATATTTTAAATTTTGCCATATTGTGGCAAAAAGCGCTCGAGTGGTTAATAGTGGAAATAATTATTTTAATGTGGTGAGTGATGAGTTTCTGCGGTCCATACACTTAACGGTGCACTTTATGGATTACTTTACTCTTTCAGTTAATAATTAAATTGTGTGCGTACAACGCTACAACCCACAATCAAAGTTTTAAATAAATTACTGTAGCATGCATAAAAAGTTTTAAATATGATTTTGAAGCTTTACGAAAAATTAAGAAAGAGTCGATGTGGTGCTTTTTTAAATTTAATTTTGTAACATAGGCTTTTATTTCCTGCATTTGATCAAGATAAGGTCAGTGGTGATTATTTTTTTGCATACTGACAGTATTTTAGTAAGCTAGTACCCATATATTTTATCAGTAAAATCGTTGAGAGTCAGATGGACTGTTTCTATATCACAGCGTAATATATTGTTCATTACGATAGTAGAAGGATAATAAAGCAGTATGTCGGTACCTGATATTACTTGAAGAACTCCATACAATATGGTAGTAAGGCTCGATTCTATGCTAATACTGGTGGCTTCAAAGATGATCTGCATGTATGATATGATGGCCATGTTACCACAGAGTTGCTGAAGACTTCGTATACCTAAAAACATATAAATCACACATGAATTTAAAATTATTCGTTGTTGAATTCTGTGGGTCTCAAATTAATAACGTTGTGCGAAAGACAACATTTCATTTCTTCTTCTTGGTGTTTCCTATCGGGTCCCCCCGACGTTGGCGATCACTCTGGAAAATGTCTATCTGTCTTGCGCTGCCCGGAGTAGCTTCTCCACGCTTCTAATGCTGGTTCACTCTCGTACATTTCGTTGCCAAGACATTTGTCTCCTACCAGGCCCTCGGCGACCCTCTATCTTGCCTTTCAATATTAATTGGAGCAAGTGATACTTCTCCCCTCGAAGTGCGTGACCCAGATATGAAATTTTCCTGACTTTTATTAATGTAAGCAGTTCTCTATCTACTCTAACTCGCCTGAGAATTTCTGTGTTGGTGATCATTTCAAAAGCCTCTAACCTATTCATGGTATTTACTTTCAAGGTCCATGTCTCACATCCATACTTAGTTTTAAATTGATATTGACATTGCAGAAGAGGGATTTCATTTTACTGAATGCAGTTCTTGCTGCTTCAATTCTGCACCTAAAGTCTACATCTGGGTCAACAGTCAACATTTTATTTGAATGCGCGAAATATGGACCAAGCATTAAGGTAGTAAACCCATTGCTAATAAACTCACCAACAATAATGATGATAGCCCTCCTGTACATCTTCCCTGAGAAGAGTTCTTTCAATCCTCCACGTTTCTCCAAATCTTCCTTCACGTTAATTTCAATTTCATCGAGTTCTTTGTTAACCTCCTAAAATAACAAATTCAGTTAATATTCCTAATATTTGTGCTTGGCTAAGAAAGTGTAGGTACCTATTTTGAAAGTAATGTATAATTTTACGTTTTTCTTTAATATGTTTTTTGTTATTCTTTTTTATGTTTTTCTTTATTATGTTAATATATTTTTTTCTTTGTCATTTAATAAGTTGCGTAGGTAAAATTACTAAACCAATATTTTTTAACATAATGGAACTTAATTGGTCTACAACATATGAATTTTATTGTTATAATAATTTTTCTGTATGACTGTTTCCTCAATAAAAAGAAATAAATAAAAAATACCTATTTTGAAAGGGTTATGAATTTTATAAACAAATCGAAAAACAGTTTAGAAATTTAATCGTGTTATTATCATTCAAAATAGCATCGTATTACAAAACGATCCAAAAAACGATTTTTTCCGCACTGATAGAAGAAATCATGAATGTTTCCGGGCGCCTGTAAGACGTTAGACCACGAATCCAGAGGTCGGGTAAATTTAATTTTAATAATTTGTGTTGTTTCACAATTAATTCATAGGTATATATAGGTACCTAGAATGTTTGCGACACTTTCCAGAGTGGAAGATAAATTCAGTGTGGCCTTGGTGGAAAACAACCATTTTGAATTTTTAAATGTTGTTTGCACGAAATTATCCGTTTCATAACTGAATAGGTAACCAGGTACTTCCCCACCTTCATCATCCCTCACCTCATTCTTCTCTCTCACGCCTTTAGCCTTATGACACACGATTGGGAGCAGTTAGGACTCTTTAAAATTGCTTATACTTACTGCAAGGTTATCACAGTCTCTCAACTTCATCAGAGATTCTCTCGCTTTCGTCTTATCTCCTTTGATAAGGAAATAGTAAGGAGATTCAGGAATGCCGAGGCAGAATGCGAAGAAGATTAGGGGGAAGAAAACTGTAATATAAGCCACTTCTTGGTAGTCAAAGTAGGGGCCGATGCTGTAGGACATGAGACTTCCGATGTTCATACCGAAGTTAAGGGTTGAGGTTAGAGCACCCCTGATCTCCTTTTCAGCTATTTCGCCGCAATACATTGACGTTACCTGGAAATAACAACAACGTTGTTTATTACCTTTTTAATTTCAATTTGGAAGGCGAGTACGGGTACCGCCACCCCGGGAATCATTTATTGAATAAACAACACCCCTGCCACAGGTCACCCTAAGCGACGTTTGATGTTGCTACGTTTGATGAATTAGCAGGGGCACCCGGGTTCAATGGGTGAGGTTTATCTAGGTCTTGGCGGTGAATGCGTTTTCCCATCCATTGGAGGGCCAGATTGGGAGAGACTGGTTGAGGAAGACCTAACCTAGACCTCTCCAGCCGGTCTCTCTCGACCCTTCGCAAAAATTGTGTTTCATGCCTCTACGTATTTATAATTTATAATATGCACTAATCTGATAGGTACTTATCCGAATGCACTGCTTATGGCAGGTTGCCTATTTTGGATGTAAATAATTCAAAATAATATTATAATAAACTTTATTGGCGTCCAATAATTATTTTTTCTTGTTATTAGAAAAAAATGTTTTTTTGAGAGTTTGGATTTCAAGAAGAAATCAAAATGGATGAATAATTTGGCCTGCACATGGATAGACAATGATATATATTGCCTAAACTACTGCAGGAAGGCGTTTCGGTGAGTCCACGTTTCATTTTACGTTTAGGCAATGTATTGTATTAAATTTAAGGTAATATGAATTTTGTGTAGGTAGAACCTATACCTTTTGTCATCCGACCGCTGTCTTCTCAGAGCAAGTAGATCTCCATCGCAGGATAGTGGAGATAAGGATTTAGAGGTCATGCATATAAAAGACGCAAATTTTACTAGTGAAAATTAATGTTGACTTTATTGCAGTTTGCAAGGGAAAATTGAACAAAGGAAATTGTAAATAAAACATAAATACCTTGAGCAATTAATAACTGATGTAGAAAGAGAGAGTCAACCAATTACGATTAATTTTAATACCGCACACGTCCCGTCGCCGTGACAGTCGTGACATTCCTCCAAAAGACGACAGCAATCCCCAAGACACCGTCCAGCACGTCATCCAACGGCGCGCAGAAAATCTCGCCGGCCAAAGCAGAGCAAAGCCGTTTCCTTCCAAGGGATTACACCCAACAACCAGGCACAGCAGATATAGCCCCCATCAGGCGGTAGGTAGAAACTCTCGCCGGCCAAAGCAGAGCAAAGCCGTTTCCTTCCAAGGGATTACACCCAACAACCAGGCACAGCAGATATAGCCCCCATCAGGCGGTAGGTAGAAACTCTCGCCGGCCAAAGCAGAGCAAAGCCGTTTCCTTCCAAGGGATTACACCCAACAACCAGGCACAGCAGATATAGCCCCCATCAGGCGGTAGGTAGAAACTCTCGCCGGCCAAAGCAGAGCAGAGCCGTTTCAATACATCTCCCGTTGATTACAGAATCAAATTCACTTCCGCACGCGGTTCAAACAATCGCTCGGCATCCGGCGAGAAATAAAATAAAATAAAACAGGCTTCTATGCCATCTGAGTCGTCACACGCTCACAGAGAGAAACAATAAATTCATTCTAGGCTACATCGCACTAGAATTCTTGATCACCAAAAACTCTCCTCCCAAAATCTCCCCTCGCCTCGAAAAATTACGTGATGTCTTCCGCCATTTTTCCTCGAATGACGTTTCCGTCGCCGTGCTAGTTTGGCCAACCAACAAAGTTAAAAAAAAAAGAAAAAATAAATAAAGCATAGACAATAAACAGTACCTATTTTGAGCAGTACTTGCTCACGAAATAGATATGTTACATTTCCCCGCAACCCCCGAAAATTTTACGCCGCGAAGTGAAGTAAAATTATTAGGACACCGCCCAACAAGACTCTCTCTTTCCATATCTGTTAAAGAAAATAACACATCACAGTATCAGAAAAACAATAACATAAGACATATTAAAGTAACAAATTAAAAAAACAAAAACCCATTCACAGAACGGTATACAAAAGAAAAACTTTGAAAATGAGGTAATACCTCCACTTTTACAAGCTCGCTTGTAAGATTACCAACACGTTACTCACATGACGAGAGACAATCTCTCAAGAAAACACTAGTGAGTATGGAGAACTCAAGCTCCCACTTTCCTTTATAGAAAAAAGCAACACTTAGTTATTATTAACATATAATTAACTCTCTCTTTCTCTATCCTTATATTCTAAACAAAAATGATATATGGAAAAAGTAACGTCATACAAATTATACTTAATGCGTCTTAAATTATCGACTAAAACTAGTCCAAGGTATAAACAAATATACAGAATTAACTCGTTCAATTTAAAATTGATGTCTAGGAGGTCAGATCAAGTATAATACAATTATTACTTGTCCATCGTATAACAAGTTTTATAAAAAAACTGTCAATTACAAAGTGGTCAGAGTAGGGTTTATATGTAAAGACATACCTATCTGTCAAACGGTTTTAGATCAGGTTTTACAATACCAAGGCACTACCTATCTATAAAAGAGGTTAGATTAGGGTTTACATATTTTAAATACCTATCCATCAAAATTATGAAAAAATTCATTAGGAACACAGAAGCAAAACAGGATCTAGAATGTTAGGCTTAGAGCTTAGGGATTACAATTAAACAAAACACCTAGCTATTATAAAAGTGAACCTCAAAAAGTACTCTTGATTTTATACAAAAATACAAGATGTAACTAATATAAACCATCCTCAGAGGACGTTGCTTGTGCAAGAAAAGACTGAAGATAAACCCAGGTGGCATTCCTTCAAAAAATAACACTTAATACATCAAGTAAGTGAAAAGTCATAAATTTCTTGAACAAACAATGATATTTTGGTGATCGAATATACTTATTAGATAATCGACACTAGATAAGGTGTGATCGAACAATATCCAAATGAACGACACTAGTAGACAAAATTAAGAGTACAACACTGGTTTAAGCAGTGAGAGACCTATATATGTAAATGCTTAATGTTAACTTAAAACTAAAAGACAAAATACACTTTCCTGTATTAGAGGTAAGGTGATAAACTTCAAATATTAGTTACTTTAATGGGTAGGTATGCCAGAGCAGTACAACCTTTGTTTGTGACAAGAAAAAAAAATTCTTAACAAATATTCTTAACAAACTTAACTAACTGACTTTAAGGAAAGTTATACCAGACTTAATCTATTTAACATAGCTATGGTATATTTATGAAAAAATTAACTTAATCACTAATTGTTGAAATATTAACAATCTGTACACAAGAAAGTCGCTCAAATCTCTCATAAACAGAAGTTTTGAATCATTCTTTCCAAGTCCTTGGAAAATCATTATTCGGGAGAAAATTCCAACGAACTTGAGAAGAAGGATTCAGACTTAAACACTAAAATAGTACAACATAACCTATTATTTTACGGACGCATCAGTGTGTAAGTATAACTGTAGCCTATAAGGAAGGCGAAACAACTCGTTACGTACAAAAAATTAATTAGATTTAAATTTAAAAAATCTCGTCAAAGACTAAGCCAATTACCAAATATGACTTAAACAAAATATTGGGCGCCACTGATCACACGGATCAGAGGAAACGACATTTATTGTAAACGACGTCTCCTATAGAAAAAAAAAATTCCGAAGAATTTAAAGAAAATAATTTTAAAAAGAAATAATGAGGTAGCAAGATTGAGGAAATTTCGTGAAAATTCTAGACATAACCTCTTGAGGGTACCAAACCTCAAAAGCAAGTGACTAGAAAAACCACTGACGAAACAAATGGAACAGCATGCAGGGTTGGTAGCCCCGCATACTATTACGTTGGTTTCATCTATATATAAAGAGTAAGAAATATTTAATCAATGCGAACAATATCCTTTACATGAAAATTTCCTACAATTCTACTGTTCATATCAGCTAGAGTATAGACCAAATTAGAGACTTTACCTTTAATAACATTGCGAACGAATCTAGGGGCCAATTTGTGAGAGAAATAATTCGGTCCACTGGATTGAACGAAATTCCTCCTCCAGATTACGTCGCCTACTTCATAATTAACCGTCTTACGGCGTAAATTGTAGTGTTGGGCATTTTTCTTAAAAGCTTGTAACAAAGCATTTGAAATTTGTTCATAAATTGGAACTAAGTCCTCCAACTTCTTAGCGAAATCGTCCCAAGATTGCTGTAACGTAGTGTCTACGACACCAGAAGATATGTTATTTTTATGAAAGTTTCCGTCAATAATTTGTTCCCTACCGTGCATGAGGAAGAAGGGCGTGAAGCCGGTTGCAAAATTAACCGTGTTATTAAGAGCTGATTGAATTTGAGGCAGAAATCTGGACCAATTACGCTGGTCAGATTCGGTTAAAATAGACAAAGCAGTTCCAATGGTTTGGTTATAGCGTTCTACCACATTATTTTGGGGAGTATAATAAGCATTATAAAAAGGCGGAGGTACGTTATACTCTGCTAACAATTGTTTAAAGTCTTTTGAAATAAATTGTTTCCCGTTGTCGCAGACGCACGTTTGCGGCACTCCGTGTACAAGGAATATGTATTGTTCAATGTTTTTAACAATGCTTTTAGTAGTTGCATTTCTAAGCGGAAAAATCCAGGTATATTTAGAAAATACATCAACGACTGTTAGAATATACATAAATCCTGCATAGCTACGCGAAAGAGGACCGACAAGGTCAATAGACAGCATTTGCATAGGTCTTGTAACTATTTTCGGATTCGTAGAAATGCCTGCCGGCGCAGCAGTGTTAATTTTATGTGCCTTACACGTTTTACATCTATTGACAAAATTTTTGACATCATTATACATCCCTGGCTAAAAATAATGAAGTTGAACCTTCTTATATGTTCTAAAAACTCCTGGATGACAAGAAATAACCGACTCATGTTCTTTAGATAGAACAGCGTTACGGTCCTCAAAAGGAACAACAAGCTTCCAAGCTGTGTCCTCCTGCAGAGCGAAACGAGATTTAGTGTGACGAAATAATTTATTTTCCTTAATTTGAAAATTATTAAAACGTTGTGGATTTGATTTACAATTAGAAAATAAGGTATTATACCAAGTATCTGTACTCGTGGGAACGGAATCAATGGCCGAAATTAAAGAAACGTCTTTACGTGAAAGAACGTCCGGAACCGTATTTAATTTACCTTTCCTGTGAATAACGTCAAAAGAGTACTGTGACAAACGAGTAGACCAGCGAGCCAGTCTACCTGTCGGGTTAGATAGTGAGACTAACCATTGTAGACTAGAATGGTCCGTTACCACAGTGAAGTGAGCACCTTCTATGTAGGGCCTAAAATGGTTGACTGAATCTAACACCGCTAGGAGTTCGCGCTCCGTCACGCCGTAGTTTCGTTCATGCACATTAAGACATCTAGAGAAATAAGATACAGGGTGCTCCTCTCCTTCAAAAATTTGTGTAAGTACACCTCCGATCCCAACGTTGCTCGCGTCACAGTGAATCGTGAAAGGAAGCGAAAAATCCGGACAATTAATAACAGGGGCAGAAGTCAACGCCTTCTTTAATTTCTTAAAAGACATCTCCGCTTCAGGAGACCAAGAAAAATTACTAATTCCCTTCCTTGAACCAGTGAGTTTTGTTAAGGGAGCAGCAATGGTTGAAAAATCCTTTATAAAACGCCTATAATACCCGCACAGGCCAATGAAAGCTTTTACCTGTTTAGAATTCTTTGGAATGGGGTAAGTACGAATGCATTCCAACTTAACTGGGTCTGTGCGAAGTCCTTTTGCATCCACAACGTAACCGAGATACTTCAATTCATCCTTGCAAAACTCACACTTTTTCAAATTGACAGTTAAGCCTGCTTCTTTCAGACGTAAGAAAACCCTATTTAATTGCTCTAAATGTGAATCGATATCTTCTGAAATTATAATTAGGTCATCCAAATAGCAAAAAACGTTTTCGTCGAACTCTGGACCAAAAAGTGCATCTACCAGACGCTGAAGTTCACTAGGAGCGTTTTTTAACCCAAACGGCATCCTAACGAATTCAAACAAGCCATGTCCAGGTACTACAAAAGCCGTTTTGCAGCAAGAATCCTTATGTAAAGGGATTCGCCAGAAACTTTTCGATAAGTCAATAGAAGATATGAAGCGTGCACCACGTAGCTTGTCTAAAATACGCGAAATATACGGCAAGGGGTACGAATCTCTTGTCGTGACGCTGTTAAGCTTCCTGGAGTCCAAGCAGAACCTTGCAGAACCATCCTTCTTAGGCACGATTAAAACCGGATTCGACCAAGCCGAACGCGAACGGCGAACAACACCTAAATCTAACATTTCCTTAAGTTGAGATTCAAGTTGTTGCTGACGTGTTTGAGACAAAGGGTAATACCGTTGCTTAATGGGATCTCCCGTCGTGTTAATTTTGTGCTGAACTAAATGAGTACGACCCAATCCACATTTTTCAAAAGAAATAGACTTAAATTTATCTATAACATTATTTAATCTACGATTGTCTTGAGGGGACAGTAGGGAAGCTGACGTGATCTTGCGAATTTCACCTATAGTATCTCCAACATCACGTCCACTGTTGGCCTTTGAAAACAATTGAGGAGCGATGTCAAATTGTTTCCAAAAGTCGACTCCCAAAACAATCACAGGTGAAAGAGACGGAATAACAAAAAAGGTAACATATTTCTTAAAATTATTATAAGTGTTATGTCTGCCCTTTCCTCGGCAGATAGTATTTATTAAATACAATAGGTTCTTTGAATATAAGAGTGTTTATTACTGGAATAACCTAGCTGGATAGCTACGACTGTTTACTATTCGGGGGTTGGTAAATCTCTGCGGCCTTGCCAGTGGAGCTCGTCAAGTCTATCGCTGAGACTGCTTCTTGTACGCCAATGCCATCTGGCGAGCTATGGTGCAAGCTACATGCTTACCGCCATCTATCGTATTCTTTCCATATGAAATACTCAATTACTCTACATCACACCCTCCCCCACCTAACCTCAAGCCCTGGCTACAATAAGTACAAGACATGTTCTTTTCAAAGAAGTTATACAATTGACAAAAAAGGATTTTAAATATTTCATTTATACACGATTTTATACACTAAATTCAACCAAACATAGTCATGATTTTAAATATTTCAACTTAAATATTTCTGTTTCTCTGGGAGGGACCTTTACGAACGCTTTGAACGGAGCCTTCTTTCCCAAGGTCTTAGTTGAGTAGTTTGCTCTCGATCATCCGCTGGTAATCTGAAATCAAGAGAACTCCACGTTAGCCCCTTCAACAAAGCTGAGGTTCCCAACTCGTCTGAAGCGCATTTCGTGACCTCAGACGCGGTAGGTGGGTTATTATCTTCACTCTCCTCTTCCCATTTCACAGATAAACTCTTCAACTGATCAATATGCCTCTTCCAAGTCAACGGAGTACCACAGATCCTAACGATATAAACTTTTTTACCCACTTTCCTTTCTACAATACCTCTAACCCAACCAACTTTATTCACCTGACGGAAGTCCTTGACCAGACATTTTTGTCCAACATGTAAATTCCTAATTTTTACGCCCCCATAATTCCTTATTTGATTATCTTGACTCCTTTTTATATTATCGTTAGCTAATTTTCTCTGTTCTGACACATCTTCCTGAGTGGTTTTAGGAATTAAACTACTGAAAGTTGATTTCAGTCTCCTACCAAACATCAAGACTGCCGGTTCTAATCCCGTTGTGCAATGTGGCGAATTTCGATAATCCGATAGAAAATCACATAATCTACTTTCATAATTTACTGGAAAATTATTCCTAACCATAATTTTTTTAAAAAAATTTTTTACCGTTCTAACTGAATTTTCAGCTTGTCCATTACACTGAGGGAATTTGACCGGTGAATTTAAAAATTCTATGTTATTCTCTTTAAGAAATTCTTTAAACTCTACACTAGAAAATGCTGTTCCATTATCCGAAACTATGCAATCAGGGTTACCAAAATTAGAGAAAATTCTTCTCAATTCCTTAATCGTGTTAAACGAATCCGCCCTTGGAACCTCTAAGCAATCGATCCACTTGGAAAAAGCGTCACAAATTACAAGAAACATTTTTCCTGCTACCGGCCCGCAGTAGTCTACATGTACCCTACTCCAAGTTGAAATTGGATCCGATTCCTGGTTTACTTTAAAATGGACTTTATATTTGTTAAATCTTCCCAACTTTTGCGAAAACACTTCCGGGTAATCTTGAATAAACTTTTCTCCATTCCTCATTTGCGGCGTCACTAAATTAATTGTCTCCTGAGAAGTTATCCCAAGATCGAAACATTCCATAAAATCTCTACCCACAATTAATTCTGTTCCTCTTATTACTACAATAAAACTAATATTTTTGTTCCTACCCTCAAATTTCACATCAAAAATCGCCTTTCCTACGACTTTTAAACGATTATTTCCATAACCTGAAATAATCCGCTTGTCTTGTGACAAAATGATTGAACTAAAATGTCGTTTAAAAATACCCTCCGGCATCACACATAAAGATGAACCGGAATCAATCATTGCCGTAAATTTCTTGTTATTAATTTCAATTTCAGCAGTAATCGGACTAATTGACGCAACTAAAACTTTACTATCCCTGTGATTTTCAAAAATGGGATTTATCGGATTATTCTTGCAAAATTTCTGTAAATGCCCAACGCCCTTACATTTAAAACATTTCGCATTACGAAATTTACAATCAAACGAAAGATGATCATTCCTTTTGCAAATAAAACACTGTTTTTTAACACTACCCACGGGTGATCTAAAATTCGTACCTGTATTTGATCCTAACCTATAAGCTGGTTTCGTGTTAAAACTACCCTTGGGGCTCGTCGATCGTTCCCTACGCTGATCTCGCTTGAACCCATCGCTAGTAACTCGTTTTTTTACTAGGTTTACTTCTGATTTAACTGTATTAGTACTATCCAAAGTTGACATACTAACTGCAAGTCCTTCTATTTCATTAAACGACAACGTTTGCCCTTCTACGAAAATTTTCTCCTTCGCGCGCCCCGGTAACAACCCGATTGCAAACATGTCTATAAGGTTCTTTTCAAGCCTCGTTTCGAATTGACAATACGTTGCTAAAGAACGAAGTCTAACCGCGAAATCTTTTATCGTCTCGCCTTGTTGTTGTCTTGCTAAAAAAAAATTCTCCCGTTCTTTAAAAACTGAACGATTTTTGTTACAATGTTTGTCGAGAAGCGCTAAAAGTTTATCAAAAGATAAGTCCGTTACTTTACTTGGAAAACACAGATTAATTAGTAAGGTCAAAGTTTCTGATTCAAGGAGATTCAATAAAAAAGCCCGTTTTTTCTCCACAGACGCTTTGTCATCATGGATCACGAAAAATTGCTCTATCCGAAGTCGAAACAATCCCCAGTCTCCGGAGAGATGGCAAAACGGTGGTATTCTACCCGATTCCATAACTCCCAACAAATAAATCGGCAAAAACAATTAACCCGAAAACAATAACAAATAATCCCTCTCAAAGAAGCAAAAATACTTATCTCAGGAACTCTTCTGGTCTCCCTCTGGGTTTTATCCTTGTCTTCTGATTAATCCAATGATTCGTCCTTGAAACTATTAACCCAATGATCCGTTTTGACCTTGAAACTTTTGCTTAATCCACTGATCCACAACCAGATCGCCTCCTTGCGGTATTTCTGTTCCTAAAACAAAAATCTTCTTATCCAGCCCGTAGCCACGGAACCAAATGCTCCTTAATCCCGAGCAGAATCTCTTCCGATTCCTTGCCAAAACTGCAAGTCACTCCAGCAGTGACTTAGTCCTCCGTGTCCAGCACCAATTATTATTCGCACGCGTAACTTCCACACAATTATATCCTACCGGCTGCGCCAATTGTTATGTCTGCCCTTTCCTCGGCAGATAGTATTTATTAAATACAATAGGTTCTTTGAATATAAGAGTGTTTATTACTGGAATAACCTAGCTGGATAGCTACGACTGTTTACTATTCGGGGGTTGGTAAATCTCTGCGGCCTTGCCAGTGGAGCTCGTCAAGTCTATCGCTGAGACTGCTTCTTGTACGCCAATGCCATCTGGCGAGCTATGGTGCAAGCTACATGCTTACCGCCATCTATCGTATTCTTTCCATATGAAATACTCAATTACTCTACATCACAATAAGTAACTAGTACTCGCATAGTACCAATTACATCTTGACGTACACCATCAGCGGTGGTAACGTACGATTCTAACTTATCTAAATTAAACCCTAAACTAATAAAGAAGTTGTAAAGAGAACCGCCAAAACAACTGACAGTCGCACCACTGTCCAAAAGACCTGAAAAGACAAGATTTTGAATCGAAATATTCGCATGGGGTCTTATATCTTGTCCAGAACTAGCCATCGGCATGCATGCGTCCATGTCACGCCTGAAGAACCGGTTACTGGAGCTATAAACTAAGGGTGATGATCTCCTGGCATCCTTGCTAGCAGGACGCAGAGGATCACACTCTAGTTTTTTGGGTTTGTGCGAGCGGGGTCATCTCGGCGTTTGTTAGAATTCTTCTGAGAATCAAACTTCCATTTTCTACAAAAAGGTTTTGTATGACCTTGCGCCTTACAATAAAAACAATTTAAAGTTTTTCTACTATTCGAAGAAGAAGAATGTGTAGAAGAGGAGAATGTGTAGAATGTGTAGAGAGAATGTGATGCTTGAGGAGAAGTAAAATGCGGTGAGGGTTTATCTACGGAGTGCTTTTCAAATCTCCTACACACATTTACCAAAGAAGATAAGTCCTTTTCTGCAAAATATGCGATAGCCAATGCGTATTTAGGTAACAGACTATCAGAAACTAGGTCTACCAACTGTTCCTCCGTAAGTTGAACGTCTAATCTGAGATTAGCTAATTTAATTTCATCAACGTAATCCACAACACTTTGATAAAATTTCTGTTTCATCGCGAATAAAGCTTTTAGGGCCTCTGTTTGATTAATACAACGGTCAAAACGTGCTATGAGGAGATTTCTCAAGTCAGGCCAAGATAACGAATCTTTATAAATAGTCCTATACCAAGAGAGAGCTTTCCCCTCCAAAAGATCAGCAAAGGACGTCACAACCGATGACAGTTCTATATGACGGCATCTAGATAATTCCTCCACACGTTGTATAAAATCCCTAACATCAGAAGAACCAGAAAATTTAATACCCCAAGAATGTACGGATGTATTTGTATTTATCGATTGATAATAATTATTGACTATATTTGTAGTCTGACTCGCATTATCACTATTGCCTTCATTTTGTTGTGGAGAATCACTACTGGATTGTTTTAAACTCTTATTATATATACGAGCCTGTTCCCGCATAGCTGATAACGTAGGCTCTGGAGTGATATTCACTTCTGATAACATCTGTATCATCTCCTCCTTAGTAGCACCGTTAATATTAGAAATCGCCATTTTGTTTTTTTTTTAAATTTGAGAAAAAAAAACAATAATAATATATTTTCATAAAAATAGAAAATATTAATTTAAAAATATTTAAAATTATTTAATTTAAAAAAAAAAAAATAATATACTTTGTAGTTTGAAATACCGGACACCGTGTAAAGCCGAGAATAAATCGAACCGATGAATCGAAAACAATTAAATATATTGTACGTTGGGAGTATGTTGCCTAAAAAAATAATAATACTTTGCTTTGAGTATTTACCATGTATATTGATAAACAAACACGTCAATTTGGCAGGTGACAGTTGACATTTGAAATTCACGTATTGCCAGTAAAGAGAAAATATTTACCCCACAAATCAGTCACTGCCAACAATGTACTTTTAAATTGTCAAAAAAAAAAAAACATTATTATGCATTTTAATTATGTGGCAACACATAAACTAAACAGAAACGTCAAACAAGTATAAATGTGTAATACATTTAACCTAAAAAATTACACACACTGATGCGTTCTATATAAAATACATCGTAAAATACAGATAACCTACAAATTAACAAGACCATTATTACAGATATTTGCATGAACTGAAAATCCCATCCGAGCACCAGTTATTAAACTTTAAAAAAATGCCCCACGTTGGGCGCCAAATGTATTGTATTAAATTTAAGGTAATATGAATTTTGTGTAGGTAGAACCTATACCTTTTGTCATCCGACCGCTGTCTTCTCAGAGCAAGTAGATCTCCATCGCAGGATAGTGGAGATAAGGATTTAGAGGTCATGCATATAAAAGACGCAAATTTTACTAGTGAAAATTAATGTTGACTTTATTGCAGTTTGCAAGGGAAAATTGAACAAAGGAAATTGTAAATAAAACATAAATACCTTGAGCAATTAATAACTGATGTAGAAAGAGAGAGTCAACCAATTACGATTAATTTTAATACCGCACACGTCCCGTCGCCGTGACAGTCGTGACATTCCTCCAAAAGACGACAGCAATCCCCAAGACACCGTCCAGCACGTCATCCAACGGCGCGCAGAAAATCTCGCCGGCCAAAGCAGAGCAAAGCCGTTTCCTTCCAAGGGATTACACCCAACAACCAGGCACAGCAGATATAGCCCCCATCAGGCGGTAGGTAGAAACTCTCGCCGGCCAAAGCAGAGCAAAGCCGTTTCCTTCCAAGGGATTACACCCAACAACCAGGCACAGCAGATATAGCCCCCATCAGGCGGTAGGTAGAAACTCTCGCCGGCCAAAGCAGAGCAAAGCCGTTTCCTTCCAAGGGATTACACCCAACAACCAGGCACAGCAGATATAGCCCCCATCAGGCGGTAGGTAGAAACTCTCGCCGGCCAAAGCAGAGCAGAGCCGTTTCAATACATCTCCCGTTGATTACAGAATCAAATTCACTTCCGCACGCGGTTCAAACAATCGCTCGGCATCCGGCGAGAAATAAAATAAAATAAAACAGGCTTCTATGCCATCTGAGTCGTCACACGCTCACAGAGAGAAACAATAAATTCATTCTAGGCTACATCGCACTAGAATTCTTGATCACCAAAAACTCTCCTCCCAAAATCTCCCCTCGCCTCGAAAAATTACGTGATGTCTTCCGCCATTTTTCCTCGAATGACGTTTCCGTCGCCGTGCTAGTTTGGCCAACCAACAAAGTAAAAAAAAAAAAGAAAAAATAAATAAAGCATAGACAATAAACAGTACCTATTTTGAGCAGTACTTGCTCACGAAATAGATATGTTACAGCAATTCCTGATCATAATTTTTGAGGTGGGAACACCAGGCACATAATTAATTATTTGTTATATATTTTAGGTTATGAAGCCCGCCTTTATTGGGGCTTATTTAGTTTATTTACACAATTCATCATAAAGATTATTTTTCGAGAATCTTGCTTAGAAAAACGTAACAAGAAAAGCAAAATTAATAAAGACTTGGGTAACTACAAATGACACAAATACATACCTGCTACAACATCATACCTGTTATAACTTTACAAATCCTAATTTTTATTTAACCTTTTTTATTTTTCATATATTTTTTTTTCTTCTTTTTTAACTTTAGTTTTGTAAATACGGAATTATTTGTTCTATAAATATGTTAAACCATAATTATGTTTTATTTTTATAATTTAAAGTTTAATTTGCCATGTTGTATCTTAAATGCATTAAAAAAAACTTAAATATACCCACGAACTGGCGATGCCTATGTGGGATTTTTTTTTGTTATCATACATATATGTATACTATTGTAATATCTTTTTTTTTGTTAAATTGTATTATTGGTTATCTTTAAGCTACATATGTAATTTTATAGTTCCTTTTTTTTACTTCTTATCAAAAGAAATGTTTTTTGTAATATTTTTATGTATGTAACAAAAAAAATTATTAATAAAAAAAAAATTTAAAAAAAATCCCCACAGTACCATTGCAATGACCAATTATTAGGTGTTTCTTTATTTTAAAGCAATCTTTCCTTAACTTACCACAAGTCCTATACCAAGGCTGAGACCTGCCATTAGTTGAGCGGCATACAGATACCAAGATGAAGTCGCCATCATTATAAGGATCTGAAAAAAAAGGAGATGAACCAGTTTTATTTCAACGATAACGACGGCAAAGGGAAAAAATACAAGAATATATGGAAAAATGCTTTCGTGGGAACATATTGCTTTATCAATTGCGACTTAGGAAGCGAACATGGCAGCGATCTTAAGACAGATTTCCTTCTAATGGGCACCTTTAAAATTACCGTGACGATTTACGGTTGCAGTACCATGACGGCATAGAAAGGGCAATAAACATACGTTCCTTATCACAATAATGCTTCAGCTCTTTCAAAAGATGAGATACACAATGATAAGAGGTCTGTTTCCTCCGAAGCAAAAAAATTATCATTTTCTTGCATCTCTCTCATACACAGCACCTTGAGGTTAGGGATGCAAGGTTTTTAAAAATATCGATATCGATATATTAAGTCTAGTAGGCCGATATATCGCTATTTCTTCTTTTTTTAAAAGCTTATAGAAATCCAATGTAGTTTTAGTTATAACAAACATTTATCGATTATGTTCGTGTATATTTTTTATACCTATCTACGTGATAATCACAAAATTTGGATAGGTTTATAAAATGTGTTTTTTTTTCATAAATTTATTTTTAAAAAAAATTCCAGTATTTGTACCAGCCGCTATTGAACATAAAAACAGTAACTTTGACAGTCTCCTTCCTTGTAGCCGGTTTCTGCTTTGAGTTATAGTGGCTCCTACTTTTGAAAAAGACGTTCAGAAGGAACACTTGTTGCCACAGTTGGTAAATGACGCATGGCCACTTTAAAAAAATTGGGATGTACACCTTGCATCTCTGGCCATGTTTCAAGAATGTTTACTTTTAGATTATTTACAAGAGAATAGCATTTTACTCGATTTTGTGGGTATTTTAATTTGGGCGGGTTTTTCGATATTTCGATTAATACGATATATTGAGTTTTTCGTATTGATATATCGGTACCGGCGTATAGTCGATAGTGATAAATATCGATATTCTTAGAGGTCGATATATTTATCGGTTTTCCGATATATCGATGCATCCCTACGTGAGGTCTCCGTAAATCCTTATAATACTTCTAGCCGGGACGATTATTTTGAAAGTATGGAAATAGTTATAGGATAACATTGAAGTGTGAATGAATTCCAAAAATTCGAATACGTCAAATATCAATGCGCTAATGGTATTGCTTTTATTCTTAAACATAATGTAATGCTGCTGCCTTTTCTTACACACTAAATTACAACAGTCGTTATACATAAATCTCCCTCAAAAGTATAAAGACAATGAAAAGAAAAAATTCCCGCCGCCGCACTATGGAATGGCCCGGAACAAGACCGTCTCATAAATCGAAAAAAGGTGCAAAGTTTTTTCAAATATACCAAAGGTTTTAATAAGATAAATGGTCGCAAAATTTTGATCCGTTGGAAATTTCATTTTTTTTTAAATTTAAATTTTTAAATTTCTTTTATTTACTTAAAATAATGTCAAAGTACGGGTTCAGGCAGAGACGTTTAATTGAATCAAAATTTTGCATATTTTGTGAATTTAAAGCATTTGCGCTAGTAAATGAAGGAGGTGTTAGACTGGGAGCTGGGAGACGAGATAGGTAAACCGGAACTCTCAAATATTTTTTTTTTATCATTATCGCATTTTTTTTTAATATGGCAATCTAAGTTTTTAAAAATATGTTTGAAATAAAAATAACAATAAAAATAAACGAAAAATTTAAAAAAAAACTTCAAAAAATCGTACACAAAAAGCTGCCAGGCTGCTGGTCGGCAGACCAAGAAATTCTTAAATGGAATGATCTGGACTATAGTTATTTGTTGGTGTCATTCGTGTACTCGATGACGTAAAATTTATTATTTTTTATAACGTGCCAGGTTGCCGGTTGGCAGACCTGCTTTTTTCTCGTTTTATAATCGACCTTTATCATTTGAAACCATTCCCGTTCGTGTACTCAATGACGTATTTTTTTCTAAAAAAATCGCTGACTATTTCCATGACTGCGCGGTTCCAGCTTTTAAAGGTTTCGTAAATGTCCATTATCACTAAAAAGATGACGTATGGTTTACCTATCTCGTCTCCTAGTCTATGTAGAGGGGGGGGGGGGGGGAAGAAGGTCGTTAGTATTGTTTTAGGAACTCTGAACATATATGAAATCCAAGTCCAAGTCCTAAAATCTGTTACAAACAAAAGTGTTGTGTCAGTAATAAGATTAAAACAGCTTTTTCTGAAAATGAGAACATTTTACTAAAAAACTTAAAATTGCTCTAAATATTTATTGGTTTGAGATTAATTTGCTTATGTATATATATTCAAAAAGGGAATTAAATTACTTACAACTTCTTTTAAATAAATTTCTTTCTTTGATAAATATTTTAGACGATATGAAGGAATATTTGATGAAAAATGTGAGGTAAAATGATTTTTTTTAACATTTGTGGAGCGTGAAACTCAAAAACGGCTGAAATTTCGAAAATTACGTTATACAATAAAAGTTGTAGATAATGACTAGCTCACCACCTAGACGTCAGGACTTTTAGTATGTTCACACCCTAAGCACCCTGAACAAGTTTCCGAAGGAATCGCTTAGGTTCCTGCTCACGCACTCTACACCTCCCTTTGGCCAATCATTGACTGGACGAAAGTTTATATATTTATATATAGCTAATTATTATGCATAACAATCGGAAAGATTATTTTTTAGCTTTAATAATATGTATTTTAAATATTTCAATTTTAAATAATAGTGATTTATCAGCTCCCTTTAAGCAAATAATACCGAAACCAGATTTGACAAAGTTAAGTTCAGCTAAACTTTCAACTAGTAGCAGGGTTTAGCCCTGTAAATATTAAAACAGTATTATATAATATAAAACCTTTTTTTTTTAAATGTTCTTTAAAAAAAATTCGGATTTTTTGCGCTTTAGTGTCAAAAACGGTTTTGCCGTTGCTCCTTTTTATCGGAAAATTACAGTGGTGAAAAAAATTGTTCAAATAAAAATTAATTGAATTTATTAAATAATTGAAATTATTATGGACTATTTAAAAAAAAATCATAGCTTTTAATGACTTATCAAAGAGGCGTTGACTTGAGTTGATTCTGAGTTGTCATGGAATGTATATCACATGAACACTTTGTAGTTTTTAAATAATATTGATATTGCGGAAAGAACACCGCAAATTTGTACTACTGGAATATACTCAGTTCTGAACTTTGTGGCAAATCTTACTAAATCTTCTTTTGGTCAAAGAAATTAATTTTATCAGCCTCCACTTATGTTTCAGAGCCTCCCAGAAAAGTCATTTAATTCCTTGTGTACTTTTAAAAAGATAGTTAAATTATCTATGTGAGCCGAGAAATGCGATTTTTTTTTCATCTTTGTCCACAATTAATAGCATTATACTGTTATTCTTCATGTTGTTGTATTATTATAAGTATGTCAATTATGTTAATGGCACGTGTTGTGCCGTATATGTGTAAATAAATAAATAAATAAATAATATGTATTATTTCCAATCCAATATCAATACATAGTCACGATATATGTTTACTTAAATACATGTATAGTAATAATAATAATAATAATTGTTATTTTAGTAATTTGTAAGTTTACAAATTTCTAATTGATTATTATATTTCAAATTCACTATATTTTTTCAAGTTTTATGTAGCTCCTACAATACATCTTGAACTTTCCAATTGGTGTGGACTTTAAAGTTTCTGGTAGTGTGTTATACAACTTCATTCCCTTGTACAGTAGACTGTTCTGCGTATTCGCTTTGTCCTTTTTTTGTAGCCTAATTTCCTTGCACGTCCTTGTGTTATATCTGTGAATGTCTTTATTGTATACAATTTTATTTGAGAAGTATTTTGGTAACGTGTTGTTCAATACTTTGTGGATAAATACCATCGTGTTCAAGGTCAGCATCTGTTTCACGGTCAACCAATTTAGTTCCTTTAACATTTTAATTATTTTTGAAAATCTGTTTCATCGAAAAATTATTCTCATTGCCCTGTTTTGGAGAATTTGTAACTTATTTTGTTCTCTTTCGTTACATAGGAAAAGTATACTTGAGCAGTAGTTGAAGTGTGGAGCAATAATTGAATTGTATATGGTAATTGCAGTTTTTCTAGAAATTTTTGGCCGAATTCTTCCAAAAAAAGATATTTTTTGCCAATTTTCTTTTGGGTGTATTCAGCATGTCTATTGAAGTTTAGTTTGGAATCTAATATAACTCTTAGTATTTCATTTCAGTAACCTTTTCAATAATTTCACCATCAATTTTAATTTTGCTTTCACTGGATGTCTTCTTGTATACAATCACCATACATTTTGTTTTTTTTTTGTTTTTAATTTAAGCTTATTTATTTTTAGCCATCTTGATACATCATTTAGTTCATTATTTAAAATGTGTATTAGTTCTTCATAGTTATCTCCAACTAAGTATATTAGTGTATCATCGGCAAATAGTCGTACTTTGCATTTTGAAAATATTTTCACCATGTCATTAATATAGAGTATGAACAATAGAGGTCCAAGGACCGATCCCTGTGGTACTCCTAACTTATTTTTCATTGGTTTTGAAAATTGATTATTTATTTTTGTTACCTGTTTTCGGTCTCTCAAATACTTTTGTATTAATTTAATGGCTACAGATGAGAAACCAATTTCTTTAAGCTTTCTTATTAGTATGTCTCGATCTATAGTTTCGAATGCCCTTTGAAAATCCAAAAATATTGCTAAGATAAATTTATTATTATTCATTCCTTCCTTCCATTCTTCGACAATTACGTTTAATGCTGTTTCACATGAGTTATTAGATCTGAACCCCGATTGCTCTTGGTATAAAATATCATGTTTAGTGAATTAACTTGCTCTCGATAAGTAGGTAGGTACCCATTATTTGTAAGAAACATTATTGTAACAATACTATCCAATCATATCCACCAAATTATGAACAAAAGTATGAAAACACTAGGCTTCGTATTAAGAACAACTAAAAACTTTAGTTCCATAGAAGCCCTTAAACTATTATATGTATCTCTAGTTAGAAGCCAAATTGAATATAACTCGGTAGTTTGGTATCCATCTTACAAAATTCACGTTAATAATATTGAGCGAATACAAAAAAAATTCTGCATTTTATAAATTTTAAATTAAGTATCCCACTTCTTCTCTTCTTCCTTGCGCTGTCCCAACTCATTGCCTAGGTAGGCTGTTGGGGTCGGCTCTTCTCGTTCTTAGGTTACAATATCTTCTGTTCTGTGTATCGCCTTCATCCAGGCCGTTTCTCTGAAGAATTTTGGAACATTGAGTCATCCAAGAGTTCTTTGGTCTTCCTCTGGATGACTGTCGATGAAGCTCCATAGACATTGCCTGCCTCACTGTGTGGTCTGATGGTCTCCGTCTTATGTGTCCATACCATCTCAACTGTCGTTCTTTCAGCTTACTATTTATGTCTGTGACACCCAGGCTACCACGAATGCGTGAATTTTTGATCTTGTCTTTTAGTGATACTCTTGCCGACCATCTAAGCATTCGCATTTCTGCTGTTTCAAGTTGCCTAGTGTAGGAGTTGTACGTAGTCCAGCATTCGGAGCCATACATTATTGCGGGTCTTACAATAGTCTGGTATATCTTTCCTTTCAGTTTTATAGGCATTTTGGAGTCACACAATATTCCTGTTACGGATCTAAATTTAATCCATCCCACACCTATTCTATGGATGACCCCCGTCTCTGTGGATTAGTGAGCCCAGATACTTAAATGAATCACAGTTGGCTAATGTTACTACATCCAGTTGCATTGAAGGAGTTACACCATTTGTGTCTTCAAATGGTAAATAAAAATATTTAGTCTTTTTCCTGCTAATTTTTAGGCCATTATCCTCCAGGATCTTTCTCCACCTTTCCAGGCTATTCTGTAAGTCACAATGATTATCTGATATCAGTACTACATCATCTGCAAAAAGCATAGTCTTGAAAATACTGTTCATTTCTTGACTTGTTAGATAATTCATGACCATTATGAATAGCAGTGGGCTGAGGACAGATCCTTGGTGTACCCCCACTTTAATTGGAATTTTTGGTGATGTCCCTGATGTGCATCTTACTTGAGTTTCAACGTTTGTATACATATCTTGTATGGAGAGCACATATCCTTCTGGTACATTATGGGCTCTCAATGCCGCCCATATCAGGCTTCGGGGAACCCTGTCAAATGCTTTTTCCAAGTCTATAAATACCATGTGCAAATCTTTTTTGCCATCTCGATGTTTTTCAACTATTATTCTGACTGTTTGAATAGCATCTATTGTTGATTTTCCCGACACAAAACCGCATCGATCGTCGTGTATTTTTACAATATTCCTTATTCGTGTGTTGATAATTCTCTCATATATTTTCATGGTGTGAGACATAAGCTTTATCCCTCTATAATTATCGCACTTCCTAGAGTCTCCTTTATTTTTGTAAAATGGAAGAAGGTAACTCTGCCTAAAGTTTTATGGCATTGGTTCTCCATTCAGTACTTTATTGTACAGAGTGCACAGCCATTTATGTCCTACTTCACCACATTCTTTCCATAATTCAATTGGAATATTGTCTGGCCCCACTGCTTTCCCCACTTTCATTTGTGATATGGCTACTTTAACTTCTGTTTGAGTGATTTTTTCAACTGGCCCCTGCACTATTAAGTATCCCACTAGAAGACTTAAAATATAATCTATTACTAAATATTCTTAAAATACATACACTAGAAGACAGAAGTAAAATACTTTAACTCTAAATTCGACTGTTGCGAATTCCCACAACTCATAAACTTACGAATACCGACAGTAACCACGCGACAAAACACACTATTCTACTGCAGCATTCACAAGCGGAACTACATCGCCCACTCTCCTATACAACGATTTCACACTGTGGGGATTCAGTACTTAGGTGATGTCGACATATTTAACATCAACTTGGCGAATTTTGTGGATCTTGTAAAAAACTTATTCCAAAACTATTCCTAAACATATCTGTATTTTTGTAAACTTATCAAATCGCTGTATTTTTTTTTGCATTTTTTATCTAATTTTATTTTTATTATTTCTTTATCTGTTGAAAAATTATCTGTCATGAATTAATTGTACTACCAAACACGTAAAAGCCCTCTGGGCGTTGCATAAATAAATAAATAAATACTGTTCTTTCAATATGAGTCGTTCAATTTCTATATTCGCTATATCAACTTTCACTGATTCCGAGAAAACCGCAAAACACTGTCACATCTCTAGTGTAAATAAAAAATTGCATTTTTATTTTTATGTAATGAATTGGAGTAGCATACATTCGAAAAGTGTTCATTTTTCAATATATGTGTAGAATTATTTAAGTAATTTGGATAAATAAAATGGATATAGCGGATTTTGATACTCACTTCATGAATTGTATGGAATATAGAGGCTTTTGAAACTCAACTGACCAGAGGGACGTGTTTCTACACCCGCCATCTTGGCAAAATAACTGCTCGTGATTGGTTGAATTCGGGTACAGCGGGTTTTGATGGTAACTTCTTGAATGATATAGCGGGTTTTGTTTCTCGCTCGCAGTTTTATCATGGTTTTTGGTCGTGATATGGGAGATTTTAAAACTCAATTTTAGGTTAGTCTTGTTCCTCGCAAAAATGTGAACAAAATGTCATACTCAAATCATTTCGTCAAAAATCGGATATAGCGGATTTTGAAATTATAGGACTCATATATTAATATGTTTTATTTTCATTAGTTTATAAAATGATTAATCTCAACACAGGCTTCTAGTGAGGTTAAAAATTGAAATGTAAACAATTAAAACATATGAAGATACAATAAACAATTAACTTACCCAGGAAGCACAGTAGGGCCAGGCAGAGAGGAGCATGGTCGTTTTCCTTCCGATTCTATCCACTAAAAATCTGGCTACCAAACACCCAGGCAATGTTCCTAGATTCAGCATAGATACGATCCATGAACTATCGTCCTAAAAAACGATCGAATCAAGAAGCTTATTATATACGTGTTAATAATAATATGAATATTCTTGATGTGATTTTTTTTATTTATTTTATTTCTTTAGTAACTATACATTTATTATTTTTTACATTTTTATATGAAACATTTATAAAATAGTAAATATATTCGTACTCCTCCTCACTAGGAGATCCTGTGCTGAGGGGGACTATGCTTTGGATAAGTTTTCAGCGACTTCTATGGTTTAACTTCATTGTTTGGATAAGGTTTTACAGAAACTTCTATGACGTTGTTTTAAGTATACAAGTTAATTCATTTTCCGATAGTTCATTCAGCCAACATTTAATGTCCTTAATGTAGCTATTTTTTGTTTTAATTTGTTTGGTACTAAGTGGGAGTTTATTATATAACTTTACTGCTAAAAATTCTGAACTTCTTTGTCCAAATGAAGAGTTACACTTTGGTATATTAAGTATGTCTGTTTGTTTAGCTCTGATGGTATTAATAAGAAGTTTATAAGTTATTCCAAGATAAAAGAAAGCGTGTCGGTTTCTGAATATTGTGGTGGGAAATTGCAAACAAAATATGCAAACTTGCAGTATTAGAAGTCAAGTTGGAAATGTATAATATTTTAAATAAATATCTAAAATTTAACAATCGACTGCGGTTTGGTAAAACCCTACAAGATACAAAATGAAAACTTTGTACAGTATTCCCAGTTTTTGAGAGGGAATAATATATAATATGCTAACCAATATAATGAGTTGAATATAATAATTGGTAGCTTTAAATATTACGTAGGAGAAAATGTGTCTAATTGTTGAAAAGTATATATTATGCTTCGAAAAAATCAATATCATGATCTGGGCACATGAGATTTCATTTCATTTATTCGTCAAGTCATGATGAGAAGACAGATATGAGAAGACAAATAGAGCTACCGATTAATGCCGACATACTATTGCAGGTTGTTTTCTTACCCTTGTTATTTGGAAACCGGCAGATCCATCGAGGAGTTTGGGCAAAGCAGGGGAGGCCCACCCCATGTGGAGACCGGCACACACCAACCCCATCATGGCTGCGAATTATATAAAAAATTATTGAAAATTATATTTATGTAGGGTTGCGTACGATTGGACCTATCAATTAACTTTATTATTAGAATACTATCAATTAACTGCACAAAAGATTTGAGCAGTTAATTGATAGTATTCTAGACAGAGCATAAAGTTCTAACATATTTCAAAAAAAGGAAGGCATTTACGTTTAAGTGGACTCAAAGTAAAAAAAATGTATTTTTAAAATTTGGACGTTTTATTCGCATTGTGATCATTTCAGAAATGGTTATTGTAGATGACAATAACAGACTAAAAAAGGGCGTCCTTGCTTTTACATTCCTCAACTATATTATTTTTAAATAGCAGACCCGGCCACGCGTTGCTGTGGCTAACGAAACACAACGCCAATACCCAAACTTTATAAAATCCACACCACCCGCTTGCCAGTTGCCCGCTGCCTGAATCGAATATTTGAATTTCTCGGCTTTTATCTACTATAATAAGCATGTATTAAACATAAAAATCTTCCTCTTGAATATTGGTGAAAACCGCATGAAAATCCGTTGCGTAGTTTAAAAGATCACACATTTTGAGCGACTTCATTTTATACTATGTAATGATGATGATGATGATTTATTTAATTTTTGGACTTGATTCATCAAAGCTCACAAATTTTAATAAATTAAAACTTACGTTCTATATTTCCTCTCCAAATATGGCTACTACAATACAGCTTGAATCTACCAATTGGTGCAGACTTTATACCTATCTACCAATAATTGGTGCTGAATTAAAGGTTTTCGGCAACGCATTAAAATACTTCATGCCTTTTTACAGTAAACTATTTTGTGCATTTGCTTTGTCCCTTTTTGGTAGTCTGATTTCATTGCTTGTCTGTGAATGTTTTTATTGTACATAATTTTATTTGAAAATAATTTTGGTAACAGTTTGTTAATTATTTTATTTATAAATATCATCGCGTTCAAGGTCATCTGTTTCATTGTTAGCCAATTTGGTTCCTTTAATATTTTATTTACTTTTGAAAATCTATTTCGCCTAAATATTATTCTCATCGCTTTATTTTGGAGAATTTGCTACTTATTATGACACAGTTGTTAATAACTCTTTAAATATTTAAAAGGTGAATTATTGAAAAAATTCGCCTTGAATGGTTTGTACCATTTGATGAAATAATAAATGCAAATAGCAAATGATTGAAAGAGATTTCGTCACTTTTCTAAATTTGTTTTAGAAATGAGTTTTGTATACATTTTTTCATTTTGTCTTCTTTTTCGTGCCAAGTGGGAATTTTAGTATTCTAGCATGTTTCGTCTTTCAAAGGAATGAAAACCAACACATTTAAAAATTAAATTAAGAAAAATGCGATTACTCGAGATTTGCAACCCCAGCAATAATTCCACAAAAACTTTCCTTTGAAGCCTGAGAGCCTAAAGCCTGGAGCCGAGAGTATCAGCAGTCACGCACGGAACACGCTCACGAGATGAGAGGCGAATACAATGCCGTGTAATGTTCCGTGTAATACATTAAAATGTTCCGTATAATATAATCCACACATCTTTACCTGTGAAAGCCGACGAGTATTGTGTAACCCTGCCACTCCACACACGATACATATTGTTGTTTGAGAATTATTTCCACAGAACTTTGAGCAGTTTTTCGCACAAAAGAAACCCTGTAACAATATAAAAGAAACATTAAATAAATTGAGTGGTAGTCATTTTATTATATTCCTGTTTGTTTTGTGATTCCTTTGTATTGTTTTTTAATATAGATGCTGAAATGTCTGAAGTTTTATTTGCAGGTTTCGTAAATGGACAAAATTATCTTTGTTTTACACATAAAGCTTTTCCAACATTTAACTTGTTTTATTTATTTTTCCTTTTTTCGAAATGTGGAAGCACGACATTAATTAAGATTTTGAATAAAAATAAAACTTTATACACGCACCCTACAAAGTGATTTTAATTTTGGGAAAAAGGATGATCGGAAATAGTCCATTTGAACTTTCAACAATTTTACTAATAAGTTGATAACAATACATAGGTCCTTACTAAAAATCTGTTGGCCTCCAAAAAATCACCACTAACCATTTAAAAATATAAGAAATATAATGTATTTTAATGAATGATTTTTTTTAAATAACTCGCCAACACTTTTTTTAATTTTTTGTATAATTTTAATATTAGTAAACACTTTTTACGCGTATTACAGCAATTTTTTAAGTCATTAACAGTTTGATTGTAGGTTGTAAACAATTTGAATATTAACTGAAATAGATATGTAATGTATAAAGTGCACTGTTAAGGGTATCGGACTCTAGAAACTGATTAAAATAATTATTATCTCTATTATTTATCATAAATAAATCAACGTCTTATCAGAAATTACGAGTAAGTAGGAAGACAATAAATTAGTATTCATATAAACAGGATGTCATATTTTCTATCATTAAAACTAAACTCATTAAACTGTTTCCTCAACCGGGAGGTCCGTATAAAAGACATTGGAGATTAAATTTTCATCTACATTTTTTACTTCAAATAATGTAAGGAATCTCTGGTTAAAGTGAGTGAAGTACGTCCATTAACATCCTGCTTATAATATTATATATTGTAACATTTACAATATATAATAATTTAAATAATTACCTAATGCAACAAAAATGCGTTATCGGTTCATTCAAAATGAAACAATGTTGTTTTCGTTATTTGTTTTTGGGGTGTTACGCCGTGTTCTCCAGAAGGAGGTAGCGCAACACGGCAATAATATGAAATAAATTCGGATCATGGGTTAATCACTTTTACGGTCGGTGTCAAGAAAACAGAAGCTCCAAGATCCTCCTGGAACTTCAACACCGCTAGGGCGAATTGGGATAACTTTGGGGAAGCGCTACGAGATACATTAAGGGATTTTCAGCACGTAGCAGCTACTGATCCGGATAATTTGGGGAATTTTTTCAACATGGCGGTTGTATCTGCTGCCAACTCGTCTTTGGGAAGATTAAACCCAAATACTAGTATTAGGACGCCGTGGTGGTCACCTGAGCTGACTTCGCTGAAGGGGGCCTACAAGAGGGCCTACAGGGCGCTGGGGCTGTCCCGGAGTGGCGGCTGTACGGAGGAGGAGACGGTTGCACTTCGGGCGGGCCTCAGATCTGCCAGGTCGGCCTTCAAACGGGCTGTTCTCTTAGCGAAACGAGCTGCCTGGCATAATTGGGTTAAAAATGTGGGTAACGCCAACCCGTGGGAAATCCACAGCGCGATTGAAAAATCCGGGAAAGGTTCTGACCGGTATTTGTCAACAGTAATTGGGATTACAGATGGGAGGAACGCTGAGACAGTGGATGTGACCTCCACACTCGAAACACTATTGGGTGAGTTCCTGTAGAATCAGTAATTGGGGAAAGTGACCACCATAAACAGATAAGAAATCTGTCACGGCTGCCACCTAGAGTCCTCGCCCAAGAGGATAACTTCATTAGAGTCACTAAGGCAGAAATTGATGTCATAATTAAGGGTTTGGGTCCTAAGAAGGCACCAGGGCATGACAGGCTCAATGGCGTAATAGCGAAGCAAGTCTGGGTCCACGCCAAGGAGGAGCTCTTCCAGGTGATGGACACGTGCTTGAGGAGGGGAGTTTTCCCCTCTGAGTGGAAGCGCGGCGTGCTCCGGATTATACCTAAGGGGAACGATAAACCACTCACCGACATCAAGGCCTACCGGCCGATAACGCTGCTTCCCGTTTTAGGCAAGATCCTGGAGAAATTACTGAGGGGAGCGGCTCCGTCAAACCTTGTCCCCGGCCAGTGACCTCCAGTTCGGTTTCGTCCCCGATAAATCCACGGTGCACGCCCTGTCGTATGCGCTTGAATGGGTGAAGGCTTGCCCAAAGAGGTATGTAGTTGCAATATTCCTCGATGTCACTGGTGCCTTCGATCACGCGTGGTGGGCAATGATACGTACAAAGGTGAAAAACAGGCGGTGTTCCAACTTATTGTTCCAAGCCATCGATGACTACCTTTCTGATCGTACGATTACGATCAGTTTCGGTGAGTTTTGTATCCAGAGGGAAGCCGACATGGGCTCCATCCTTGAACCCGACCTGTGGAACATCTCCTTTCACGACTCCTCCAGGTTGCCCTTGCCTGAAGGATGTATCGCTGTCGACTACGCTGATGAAAAGTTGTATCTGGTCGCTGGGGACAGCAGAAAGGAAGTGGAGAGTAAAGGCAGTGAAGGTTTGCAGATGTTCCTGGACTGGGGTGAAAGAAACAAGATGACCTTCGCTCCCCACAAGACCAAGGGCCTCCTGATGAAGGGCTCTCTCAGTAGAGCAAGAAATCCTACCATCAAAATGGGAGATTCTAACATCCGCTTTTTTGAAATAGTGAAATATTTAGGAGTTACTCTGGATCGATCGTCCTCTTTTCTGGCTCACGTCAAAGAAGTATCCAGCAAGGCCCAGGCTCTTTTCTTGAAGCTGAAGAGACTCTCCACAGCTGAGTGGGGATTGCGTAATCCGGCTCTGCGAACGCTATATAGGTGCGTGTACGTGGCGCAAGTCTCGTATGCCGCCTCTGTGTGGGAGCACCGCCTGGACAATTCGCTGATTCTCTTAGCTCTCAGGCGAGGCCAACGAACCCCCTTGCTGGCACTCTCTGGTGCGTATAGAACCGTTGCTTCGGACGCTTTACCCGTTTTGGCTGGCATTTTGCTAATCGATCTGGAAATCAGGGAAGTGCTCACTAAGCAGAAATTAACCAGAGGAACCCCGGCCACTCACCTAAGCGTTGTTCTGACACCGGGCGGGCCGGGGACTCTCCCTGGGCTGCTTCGTCAAATGAGGGATCTGTCGCTCCAAGACTGGCAGGTCCGTTGGGATAGAACGAATATGGGAAGATGGACTTTCTCCTTCTTCCCATCAGTTAAAGTCAGAATGGAAGAGGTCTTTCTCAAGTTGGACCACCACATCACCCAGCTTCTATCCGGCCACGGGGAATTCAGGGGGAGACTTCACGCCCTCTCCCTGTCCCCTCACCCCAACTGCGCCTGCGGGGTGCACGAACCAGTCGGCGGAGCACATTCTGTGGCAGTGTGAGATAATGACGGACGCAAGAGAGGAAATGCTCGATGGTTTGGACGTACTAATCAGACCAGTGTCGAACACTGATCTGGTTTCGAACAAGACGAACTTCGAGTGCCTGAGGAACTTTACAAGGATCTGGGTTGAGAGATGGCCTGAGCTTAGAGTCGCTGATTAGTAGATTTTGACACCAGGTGTACTTGTTCCTGACTTACCACGGACTTTTCTTGCTTCCATTCTTTTACAAACTCTGCTCAGGATGTACAGTTTTATATGTTTTTTTTTAATTTTTATGTTTATTGTTTGCATTTTACATTTTATGTTTTTTATGCTTTTACACTTTTATGTTTATTTTTTCTTGTTTACACAGGCCCTGCGTTATTCAACGCTCATGTTTATTTTATGTTTTATTTACTTAACATGCTTATGATTTATTTTTCGTTATTTGGTGCAATTAAACGCCTTGCGATGACTCCCACACGCTCTAGTTTTTTTTTTATGTTTTGCGGTTTTCTACGCTTATATACATTTATTTTCAGTTACGAGAACTCAACTCAGTTGTTCGTTTTTCTACCGTCCTTCTCCCCATATAAGGGGTTGGACCCTGGACCGTGTCCCCGCCTACGTACCATGGCCGGTCTTCTAGAACTGGTGGAGCTGCACCAGTTTGCCGCGCCACACCCCGTGACATGAAGAGGCTGGGGAGAAGGCTGAACGACATCCGAAAGCTGTCCGTCCCGCCTCCGGCGAACCGACGCTTCTCTCCCTAGGGTCTTCTTCATGTTTTCCACTTACTGTCGTCTAGGCACCACCGGCTAGCTGGCTTAATGACGACGCTGCCGGTTGTGGGGAGGCCGGACAATCAGCCTCCTTCACTGCTTCGGGGACTGCCGGCAGCCAGGTTGCGGTGACACCGGTTCTTATCTGTACATATGTTATTTTACTTTTGTTTCCTTTTTCTTTTACTTACAGTGCTCGGTGCCGCCCGCCGGATTATGTATGGTCATGTCTCCTGCTGTCATGAGCTGATTACTCATAACGGCTGCTGTCATTTTGGATTACTTTATTTATTTTTATTTTTTGTTGATGTTACTAACAACTTGTTTGACTGTCCATGAGGCTCACTGCTTTTGCATTGACACCTCCATGGGCTTTAGAATTGTAGAGATTGACCATTACAGTACAGTCCTGTAGGCGCGCCCGCATACCGCCACCTAACACAGTATGAGGGGACATTGAAGGTCTAGATTCGTTACATTAAATGTAGAGCCGTTTATTCAAAAAAATTAGATTCTTGCGAGAACTCCGAAGGGGCGACCATAAGTTGCCTATACCGGGGTGGGACAGTGGTGGGTACTTCAATGATGATGGACACTGAAACGATGTCCGAAACGTTGGCTAAAGAAGGAGGTAGCGCAACACGGCATAACACCCCAAAAACAATGTTATTTTAAAATCAAATTAATATTAATTAATGTTATTTTAAATCGAATTTCTCCGAATTTTACAGGCGAGTTAAACAAAAATGCATATTACACGGTATTGAAATATTAACTAATGATTGTTAACTAGAAATTTACCCGGTTGAACATAACCTGACAATGTTGAAGTTCTTTATTCTAATCCCATCAGAGAAAAGGCGAAATTGTTGCACGTAAATGATGTAGGGCTTTCAAAAATTCATTGAATATTTTACCGCAGATTATGAGTTCGAAGATTTGGACCTATTGGCTATAAACTGGTCAAATACAATTTTTCAAAATTTACTCTCTCTCCTCTCTCTCTCCGATGGCGCTACAGCCCATATCGAGCTTTGGCCTCCCGCAACATTCGCCTCTAACTCCTCCTGTCTTCAGCGGCTGACTTCCAGTTTGTTACCTGGAGAAGCTGTGCTGCATCCCCTCTTATCTCATCTTCCCACCTAAGTCTGGGTCTTCCCACTTTTCTCCATCCATCTGGGTGTCCAGTCATAATTTTCAAAATTTACCACATGACAAAAAATTCTGGTAAAAAATCGTATTTTCTAAAGTTCATTAACCGCTGGAGAATTAAATTAAGGTTATTTTAGCGTTTCTAACGACTATTTTTTATCCACAAAATGTGTCTCTACCCATGAATTAGTTAATTTTAGCAATGTTTAAAGCTATATTTTTTTCTTCCCGTATACTTTATTGTCGAGAAGGATGTTAGTAAGCCTATGTATCATTAATTGCTTAAAAGATAATTTAACCAGATAATTCGATAACCACTAATAACCAATAATAATACTTTGAAATCTATAAGGGCATAGGTAATAAAAATTAAAGAGATAAGTGTAATATTTTTATACGCACTAGATTTAAATGTGCGGGTTAAATTTTCCCCACAGGAAAAAAAAAATCCTCTCACACACTTCCCCAAACGATCATCTAGTCAATCCACGCTATACGATTGCACTATATAAGTATTATAAATACAAAATAATACAAGAACAACATGTCAACCTACCAGAGACTAAATGGGAAAATAATTCACCGACTCCAGATATTTTCATATCAGAGGCTCACAGTTCCATAGGCTCTGTGGAACTCCTAATTGGACCTATAAATTCTACCGATCCCTCAGTATAAAAATTAAAAAAATCTTTTGTAATCCTACATGTATTTAAAATGACTGATTTTTGCATTTTTATATATAAATTCTTTGACAAATTTAATATGCCTAAATTTTGAATGAGAAACCTATGTAGGTATAATGCAAGTAGCCGAAATAACAAACGGTAATATTTTTATAGTCTGAGAATGCCAAATTCTTTTAATCTTATTTCCTAAATCTGTATATTTTCTTATTTTTTCAGAAACAGATTTTTGAATATTACAGGAATTTGGAATAGCTTCATCAATGATATGAGTTATTTTTAAAAATTTTGTCATGTAAAACTATATCAGGTCTATTATGACTAATTGTTCTGTCTGTTAGTATGGTTTTATCATAATATATTTAATAAAATTCATTTTCTAAAAATGAATTTGGTTCATATTCATCACGATTCATAATGTGGTGCTGTATTACGGCAGTCAATCAAGTTATGTTTAATTATCAAACTATGGTGGATTATTTTAAATACCTGAGTGTGCCTTAATAATTAATTAATAATTAATAATTACAAAGCATATAATTAAATTCATTAATTTCAATTCATTGTAAAAAAAACTGTTTAAATTAAATAATGATATTACGCAATATATAAAAGAAATATTGAAGCAATATTGTCGCTACGAATACTACTAGAAAAAAGATTAAAAAGAAACCAAAACACATTCATCGCATTCATAGACCTGGAGAAGGCTTTCGACAAAGTAGAATGGAAAAGACTCTTCGAGATTCTGAAGAGAATTGACATCAAATATAGAGATAGACGAATAATCCAGGCGCTATACAAGAATGAGGCCGCTATAATTAGATGTGACAATGATACAAAAGAAGCCAGTATAAGACAAGGGGTGAGACAGGGATGCTCTCTGTCACCTGTTCTTTTTAACGCATATGTACAAAGTGCGATTGATGACTTGAGGGAGAGAATGAGTCACAGAAAAGGTGTAAAGATACACGGGCAAAAGGTGGATATGATAAGGTTTGCTGACGATATTGCTTTGGTTGCTGAAAGCGAAGAAGAACTGCAAGAGGCCTTAACAACCATGCAAAGCATTCTTCAAAATAACTACAACATGAGGATAAATAAAGACAAAACAAAGCTGCTGACTGTAGGCCGAACGCAACATCAGATGAGAGTAGAGATGTCAGGAGTTCCACTAAAGAACACCAAGGAGTTTGTGTACCTCGGGAGCAAAATAACATGGGACGGTCGGTCTAAGAGCGAGGTCGACAGCCGTATACACCAGGCTAGGCTTGCATTCAATAAAAGGTCGAAAATAATAGAATCGAATAATATAGACCTGAAACTGAGAATACTCCTCATCAAGACCTATGTATGGAGTATCTTGATGTACGGCTGCGAAACATGGTGCTTATCCGAAAGAGATAAACGGAGACTAGAGGCTTTTGAGATGTGGTCCTATAGAAGACTACTAGGAATTTCCTGGAGAGACCACATCACAAATGAGGAGGTTCTCCAAAAAATCGAAGGAGGAAGGCACCTGCTCAGGACCTTGTCCGAAAGGCGCGCAAGATGGATCGGCCATGCAATAAGACAAGAAGGCCTCTTGCATGCCATAATGGAGGGTATGACCGAGGGGACAAACGCTAGGGGACGCCCACGCCGAGAGTACCTGGAGGACCTGCTGGTGGACGTGCGCTGCTTATCATATGCAGAATTCAAAAGAGCCGCACAAGACAGGGAAGAGTGGAAAAAACGAATAGATGAAATTGCTGCAAACCAATCCCAGGATTGAAACCAGAGAGAGAGATAAAAGAAATATAAATTAAGATGGAGTCCTACAAATTAAACTTGATAAAGATAAATATATCGTAAGCAATAATTGTCAGCCTGAAACACTCATTTACATTGGAAAATCTTCCGAGAAAAGATACTTGCCGCCAACGGGACTTCAACCCGTGTCCTTCTGATTGCCGGTCAGCTGCTCTTGACCACTGAGCTATGGCGGCTTATCTAATACTCGCCAAATAATTCAATATATACTAGTAATAATCAGTAATTGTTGAATGAAATATTTGGCGGGTATTAGATAGGCCGCCATAGCTCAGTGGTCAAGAGCAGCTGATCGGCAATCAGAAGGACACGGGTTCAAGTCCCGTTGGCGGCAAGTATCTTTTCTCGGAAGATTTTTCAATGTAAATGAGTGTTTCAGGCTGACAACTATTGCTTATAATAATTGTTACCCTTTGTGCTATGCATAAAAATCTTGTCTTAAACGTTAGTTTATAAATTAAAAATAATAATAAATATATCGAATAGTTTACTTGAAATAATATTTTTGTTATTTCCTTGTGAAAATCATCCAGCAAATAACGCTGGACACATTATAATAGAACACTCTTACTAAAATATCAGCCGCATAAAGAATTTTCCTACCTGATTATAATCATGGAAAAACATCAATAAGTGGATGGAAATAATTTGTCCACTTCATACTGAAATAGCTGCAGATAAACAAACAAAACCCCGGCTGCTGACTAAAGGGAAAAACGCCGTGAACATTATTAAATATTATCTGCAATTACTTGCAATTCTTGAGTGTGCTTTTTTTTTAATAACCGTTTTTTAGCTAGAGCATGGTAATGTACGGCTAAATTTCTTTCATGTACTTATAATGGCAATGCCTATATATTTAAAAGGGATTACTCACAACGATGCACAATTGGATGAATTCTACGCAATTTGTTGGATTAATTCCTCTCAGCTTTCTTTACCATGGATTTTCTTATTTTCACTTGGTTTTAAAACCCGTTTCAATACGAACTTTGCGTATTATGTTTCGCGTATTATTATTACGCGATGATTTCTGTCTACACTTCGAACACCGATACTTACGAGTTGTATTGAAATGACATAATAGGGAATAATACGAGGAGCGGGGGACGTGAGATAATCATTGCCATAGGACATAATATTTTAAATCCAAATAAACATAAAAGTAATCCGCTGCGCGCAGCCAATTATTCTTGGCGATAACAACGGTGATAAAAATAAACATTCTTAAGATGCAATTATAAAGCACTAAAAATAGAGCAGTGTACTCACCTATACTAATAAATAATTTAGGATATGTTTTAAGTAGACACGAATCGAGGTTTTTACGGCCAAACGTACTATGGTGATTTTCATTTTGAGGTATTATGCCGCGTTGTGCTATCACCTTCTGTAGTGAACGTTTCGAACAGCATTAGGGTGTCCATCATCGGGGCAGATGTGTTATCTTATCTTATTATCATCTTTAGATTTCACATGTGCCCTGATCAAGGGCTCTGTAACGCTGTCCGAAACGTTGGCTAAAGAAGGAGGTAGGGCAACACAGTATAATATTCCAAAAACAAATCACAATAGTACGTTTTAAGTAGTTTGATTTTTACACAGTTCTGATGCATTTATAAGGTTTATTGGTGGTGATCTTTCAGAAATTTATTATTGTCCGTTTATTGCAGGCTAAGTCTTTCCTCGTACAGCCCCTGCAAATGTTTTCCTCGATCCTCAGCCAAGTCAGGTGCTATCAATTAGATGTAATATTGTATTAAATATACGGATTTGTTAATCATGTCCGGTCTATTGACTGCCTTGAAAACTTTAAGACTTAGCGGTTGAGCAATAGCATGATAAATGTGTAGTTCCAGTGATCAAATCTTCGCCTTAGTTCGTATTTGTCCAACAGACCATTAGAAAATTTTACGGAAGGAGAAACTTTTCTTTCATTATTTCAATGAAATATTATGAAAAGTATTTAAGACAAAGCTTTTTCTGTAAAGGCAAAGGTCTCATTAGTGTAAATAATTCTTAGTTAACTGATTAACTATTATTTTTTACACTTTATTTTTAATTTGAAAGTGGAGTTTGAACTAAAACTAAAATGTTATTGGACAAATGAGAACTGAGGCGACGAAATGCTGACAAAGTCAGTTAAAATACGGCAATATCCATTCCTTAATACAGAATTAAACTGTGAAATCGAAAATCTAATTGAGCTTAAGACCATTAAAAGTTTCCATTACGAGGTCCCAAAGACTGCGGTGGGTTGGAAATGTTGATTGCCAGATAACAAGACACCAACAATCATGTCCAAGTGTCCAATGTAAGCGACCCAGGGGCCGACTGAGAAGAGCTAGACTGACTGCTCGAAAGAAACAATGAAGGATGCTGGATGAAGAGGCCAAATTCCTGAGATGTAACGCCTTACGATGATGATAAAATTGCGCCACGTGTTTAAAAAAGGGTGAGAACCACTTATTTAATGCTTAAACAACATAGAAAGAGTTCAGTACAAATTTCTTTGATACATTTATTTTATATTACAGAAACAAACAGTACATTGATTACAGCGATGAAACAATTTACAGATAAAATAATATTTCTTAGTATTATCTACGATATGTTCCTTTGTTATGTTTTATTTGTGGTATGTATATTTAGTAAATACCGAGTGATGAGCGCATTGTATTAGTGTGTGTGTTGGTATATTTGTAAATGTGAGAAGTGAAAAGTTTGTATAATTGAAGTGATGCTTCTTTTAAATGTTGATGGCGAATACAAAAAATGTCGATGTTAGAGTTTGGGCAAATATTATTGAATGTATGAAGAGCAAGATTAATTTAATTAGCGAATTAGCTACTGCTTTTTTGTAATGGGGTATTTCCACTTGTTTTTTTATTGCTTAAAAAAATTAAGCAAAAAATTACGATGATTAAAGCATTTTTATTTTATTTTTATGTTGACGAATAAATTTTCTACAGCGAGTTAAAGTTTCCCATTTTGGAATTACCGCTAAAACGATATTTTGGGGCGTGGCTATCGTGTGACGTCATGAGTGAGGACGCTCACTGACAGTGTTTATTTATGCTAGTTCAGCTTAGCGACACTTGTGACGTCACAAACCCATTCCCCAACCAGGGGCCGTTTTGATTTGGACAGTTTTAGATCGTTTTTAAAATCAATAATATTGAATGAAAACATAAAAATCAAACATTTTTAGTAGGATTATTAAAATCAGAAAAATAATCTTTAAATATTCCGTACATTTTCCACAGAATTCCTCGTTTGTGGAAATACCCCATTAAGCGCGTGGAAAAAGGCGTATACTTCTTAAAGATATGTTAAAATTAATCAGAGATAGAAGTTCGGTACAATGGAATTTATTGTTTAAAATTCTGTACATAAATGTTAAATCAGCTTCTTCTCATATCGCACATCCCGTAGAAAGGTGTCACAAAGTTAATTGTACAGGAATGCGAAAACAAATGAATGAACGATGAACAAACGGTCACATCGAAAAGAGATACTAACGACATCCTCTGGAGATGGAATGATCTAAATTTAACACGGTTTTCGTAGGGCTTAGATAATCACAATCACTTTACTTTTTAGAGACAAAACATAAAATAGAAAATTTTGACTTACGACACTTTTCTATGGAAAGTGCGATGCAGTAGGTAAAATATTTTGTAAGTCAGTTTTGTATATATTTTATGCCGTCGATGAACAGTTTATACTGCAGGTTCCAAATTGGCGAATCATATTCCAGTATACTTCTGACTAATGCTAAATATAACATTACAATTGTTCGCGATTTACTGAATACTTTACTTAAATACTTTAGTAAACACTTTACTTTTGCTTATACGAACCATGAACAATTGAGTTGATTTGCCCAATAAATAATATAAGTTTGCCATCAAGGTAAACGCCATGATCATTACATTCCGTTTAGAAGAGACATATTCGTTGTGGAGTGAATAAGCGTACTTTAATGAAGTGAAAACTTCTTTGGCACCGTGGCGATTTGAAACTAGATGAAATGGAAGCGAGCGACACTAAAAAGAAACAAACATATACATCTAAAAGGACATAAGAGTATATTTTATAGACACCACAAGGATATACGAGTACATTTTTTAATTTTCTCTATTGTTGAAAATGGTTGTTAATTCATATACTATTTTTCTGTACATTTCCTCCTTTTTTCATTATCATTTTTATTTTATTTATTTTATTTTATAATTTTACTTGTACTTAACGGTTTGGTAATGACCGATATGTATGTGTGTTACTTTTAAAAAATTGTAAAATTATTAACCCCGATACAGGCGAACCCTAGTAGGGTTAATAATTACATGCTGAAAAATGTATTTAAATTGTGAAGTAACATAGGATTAATAAATCTATAGGATTTAGAATGAGATAGCATAAAATATTTATTTATTTCACGGATACTCGGTTCCAATAGGCCAGATATTCAGCGGACCAAGGGTCGAATCCCGCGAAATCGAATAATTTTTTTTTTGTAAAATCGTAAAATATGGAAAAAAATCATCGTTCACATTGATAAACAAAGTGCTTCGTAATCTCCCAACTCTTGTTAACTTTAGTTTTCTGAAGGTTTCGCTTCTACCGCATGTGAATTGCACTCTATTTTTGAAGTGAAAACTTCTTTAGCACCGTTGTGCTACTAAAAACATACATTCATCTATAGAATTTAGCCTGTGAGACAATGAGATAGAATAATCGGTCTCCTCTTTGTGCGGTGCTTCGTAGCATCCCCACTCTTGTCTACTTTAGTTTTCTGAAGGTTTCACTTCTACCAAGTGTGAACTACACACATTTTTTTTGTTTTATTAGGTTCGTTTACAACTCAACAAAATGGCATTTCAACCCATTTTAAGAGGGCATTACCAGAGAAAACCAGAAATATGTCATTTTCAAATCAGATTTTAGACGTATTGACTCTTTTCCACAAAAAATTATAAATGGATTTCGAAAGATTGTTCTTTTATCTACCATTCGCATGTAATAAATTTTGAGAATTTTTTTAAATTTTTAGTATAATAAGGTTATTCCATAGGTCGTTGACAGATTTGTTAAATTTTCAAAAAAGATTTTGTATTATACCACAGCCATTTCAAATAATATAATCATGCATTAAAATAAATCAATCCATTATCTAGCAAACGCATGTTTTAGAATTTTAATTTTAGTTTCAATAAAATCATTAAAAAATATATACGTACATGTGTTTCTTGACGAAACTTAGTCAGTTTGTGTATTTATTTGCGAACTTATAAACTAATATATTTCAGATTTTTTTACATACTTATTGTGCTAAGACATTATTGACAAATCATAAATAAGTTTGAGCGAAAAATAATTTTAGGAAGTATTTAATATTAATTAATTTACAGCTTCGCATTTCACGATTTTTATCATAGCGCCGTTACACAAATTTCACACTTCATTACGGCCCGAAAAGTGGCCCGACAAGGACGTGTCCACGTCGCTCTGAATCACAACAGTTTGAAATAATATTTTGGGAACGAAACTGTAAATACATACGAATTCCTTGTTTCACGTTCGTAAAATCAACAGGGTTGACCGAATTTCATTTTCATTGAATATTTTTATGCAAAAAGTTTTATATTTAAAAAGAAATGTTTTTATTTGTCCCTCATTATACGATACAAGAGACAAGAGTCCCGACTGCTCAAGAGTCCCAAATGCCCCATTTTTTAAAAGTAAAACTTCTTTACGCATGCTCGACACATGGGGTTAACTGGTGAATCGTTACGAAAAGTGGTGATTATTACGAAAAGTGGTGCTGGTTACAAAAAATGACATGCGAACGGTAATCGATGCGAACAGTGATCAATTGCTAGGCGGGTCGGGCCTTTAGGCTCGCTTGTTATTCGTGTTATTATTATATTGTTAATGGACTATTTGTCCGTAAATAAATAAAATAAATTATATACAGCGCGTACCCGGCATGCGTTGCAAGGCTGGGGATGGGGGATGGGGACGGGGATGGGATTTTTTTTTATTGTAAATAATTTTTATGTTTATATCGCACAATAGTCCAACAGCTCCCAAGGGAGGGAGGTTGAAGAAGAGTTGGGATGAGGGGTAAAGGAGGCGGGGATTGGAAGGAGGGTATGAGGGGGGGGGGGGTTGAGAGGGGGTGGGCGGGTAGACCTTTTTTATATCCATTTTTCGTATTACAAAAATAACAAACACGAGAATGGAGTATGGGTACCACCGCCCCGGGAACCATTTATTAGATAACCAATACGTCTGCCATAGGTCATCCCAAGTGGTTCGCAAGGTTTGGTGACTAGCAGGGGTGCCTGGGTTTATTGGGTGAGGTTTGTTCAGGTCTTGGCGGCGGATGCGTCTGCCCACCAGCTGCATGGCAGGTCGGATCTGGAGAAAGTGGTTACGGCGTTATGAAATTATATATACATATATTCTATTATACCATTCACCCGATTACCGTGAAACTTTGTTGATTTGTTTTGCGCACGCTCTCATTTCTCTCAGAATTTTTTAACACAGAAATTTAACTTGGACGTTATTGAAATATTAGAAATAATTTGTGACCAAAAGTATTTTTTTTTTAATATAATTCTATTGAATTTGCGACACGCCTTTGTTAATATTTTATTCTGTATTTTGACGCACGCAGCACCAACCAAAACTGTTATTATCTATGTTTCTGTCTCTGTCGATTCACGGCAGCGAGCGGTCGTGTTGTCCGCGCCGGTCCTGTTTATAACGTTTTAAATTTATTCATCCGCTCAAAATGGGGAGAAAAATACGTGTAGACAAAATTTTCACAAAAAAAAAAACACTACACCAAAAACATATCTGGGAGAAATATAACGAGAAAAAACGAAGGTTAGTAATATTAAATAATCAATTTACGTTGTACATAACTTATATGCTACAGGGTCGTTGGAACGAATCTGTCAGATTTATTGTACATTTTTTATAATAATATGTTGTTTAATTTCCCGAGAAAAGAATCAACATTCTAAAGTTAATAATGACTGTGAAGTTTCATCGGTATGTGCAATTCAAATTTTTATTACATTACTAGCTGACCTAACAAACGTTGTTCTGCCATGTAAATTATTTCTAGTTATATTATATTATTATGTAAATGGGCTTTGACCAAGTATATTTGATCACTGTAAATGGCTAGCCACATCATGATCTGCCGCGCCGTGAAATGGCGGCAGATCGTGATGTGCGGCGCATCATGATCTACCTGATTTTACGATTGGCCTGCGACATATACACGGTGTCGGGAAATACGTGGTACATAACGCAATTCAATCGATAATAATAACAATAATTTACTAGCGTGCCCGGCGTTACACGCATACACCACTACCTTATATACACGTTGGCTTATGTCACGCATACAGCATTGACTTGTGTACACGGTACATTACGGTGACGTAATTATGAACAAAGGGTGCGGGGGGGGGGGGGGCGGACCGCCCCGGGTGCCACCCGACGAAGGGGTGACACTACACCCGATCGTCAAAAAAATATTTTTATAAGATCTTTATTTTCTTTTAGCAAGCATTCATTTGTCATTTTCTACTTTTCTAGATTGTTGACTTATTTTTTACCCTAAGATTAATTTAACACACTTGTTTCAGTTATAATTATATATTAGAAATGTGTACTTGCTTTATTTAAATTTTTGACAGATGATTTTCGAGCTTACTAACGGCGTTTATTCGAAATGTAAATTACTGACTCCTCTCTAATTTGTCAAAAAAAAATAATATTTAAAAAAAAATTGATAATACAGGGTGGGGCAGAGAGGAGTTACTGATTTCAAAAAATCACTGAAGGCTCCCCAGACTGAGCAGAGGAGCGGGGCGGGTGCCGTTACGTCGGGGAAATGATGCCGTTTTTTTTCATGATATTTTTTAAATGATATCGTTTGACGTGGCGGCCTTGGCGAGCAATACACATATTTACCCTTTGAAAGAAGTTTTCGGCCACTCTTCCCAGCATATCTTGCGGAATTCCAGCGATGACGCCCTCAATCGCCTCGTTCAGAGCTTCAATGGTTCATGATCGAAGTTTGTTTACCTCAACTTTGACGTATCCTTACAGAAAAAAGTCACTCGGGGTCAAATCGGGGGAGCGAGGGGGCCATGGAATATCCTCTCTGCGAACTTATCATTTGATTTGACAGATGTTATGAAGAGAACCCTGTACATTTTACGCTGTCTGTACGCGTTTTAGAGGTATAATGGTAGTGGTGCTGATTTTAATAAAATCAAATTTTATAATTTTCTTATTATTATTATAATTTACCAGTACAAGTATATTACATTGTATTTAGTAATATAGACGTTGAACATTATAATTGATTTATGATCAATAAGATGGATCAAGGAAAAAAATATTTATGAGATGTAATATTTTTGGTATGCCTCGTTATTCTCCTGTGCCCTTTCTTGTGGAAAACGTTATTTTTTTTTAAAATGTTTTTCGACCATGTAATTATCATTTTTTCGCACCCATAAAATTATGTCCCGTCTTTCCGGTTTATAAAAAATGGTCTGATTTTTCGGATTGAAATTTTCAAAAAATCCCCAGGGTTTCAAAAATACGATTAAAAAAAATACAGAATGTCTTAGAATATTTGCCTAAACCGGAATTTTAAAAAAAAAAATGTGATGCAATTGGCCTATTAAACAATTATAGTAGGTATATGGTGTAAGCACGTTGTAAAAAATTATCAAACAATAGTTACACACAATAAATACTGTAAAATTTCTGTTTTGAACTATTAATACTAAAAAATGTCATTAACGGACTGCGAAAGAGAGGCCAGACACCATACGCTTGAAATTCCCGTCAAAATGACAGTTTTAATTTGTGATTGTGTAATTCAAATTGTGTTTTTGTTAATAATTTCTGTTCTAATGACTAAGTCACTATTATATTAGTCTATTATCAATATATTTCATATTATTTTCCGTTTTAATCTATTAATAATTCCATTGTGCACACGAATAAATATTTCAAAATGAGACATTTTTTACAATCCAACTGAATATTACTCGGTTAATTTGATTAAAGTACAATTAAAAAACAAAATATTTAAAAATTATAACAAATTTTTTATTCATGTCTATATTATATCATCTACTTTATACCTACTGTGTTTACGCATTTCATTTGTATATATGTGTGTTTATGTACTTCGATGTACAAATTACAAATAACTGCCTACTACTAATTAAAATTCTGGAAACGAGAATTCAACATCTTCACCTGACCCATACTGTAGCCAGCCCTAGCTCCGCGTGAGATAGTCCTAGTAGATACGCGAAACCAAGCTTGCTGCGGAACGAAATCTAGTTCCAAAAACGTCCGCTCACGACCGCTGATGTTCAGCGCTATAGTCGGAACCGAAATTATGATTTGCTGGTATGACAGTCTTAATCACTTTTATCAATTTTCATCACTTTTCGAAGGTGCTTTGAAGTGTCACTACATTGAGTTGTCCGGTCACCTTTATAACAATACTGTTTGGTATTTACTTCTACTTCATGCTTTAAAAAGCATTTTGTGGAATTTTCTATAGCTAATAAGGTTTTTTGTCCCTAGACAAAAAACCTCCCGGAAAGCGAAAATGGTTTTACATATATTGTGCTCCGATCACGAGCCAGGTTTTAACTTAAAATTAATTTTGCGTTCGAGTCCAAAAGCTTAAATACTCCTAATAGTTACACACCTAACAGTCTTTTTCAGAATGTTGCAGCGTATGGTGCGCAGCTTAAATGTAAAGCTTCACTCGGTACATGAGAATGGCTTCCTTCGATGAATCTGCGACTTATTTTTTTTTTAAATTCAATATTCTGAACAAAAAAACCGGTTTAAATCAAATCTGTGGGCAGTAATTAAAACTACACTCAACATTAAAATGGTTTTTCTTTGATTCTGGCAGTACATACATAGTTTGCAGCTAGAGGAGAATTTGATAACTGCACTTCAAATCAGAATTTAATACTTACATTATGAACACAAAACTGGTTTAAATTCAGAGTGAATCTATATGCGAGTTCCCTGCTGTAATTAGTATACTTTCACAATATGCGTACGATTTTCCTACGAATTGCGAATTTTGTAGAATATGCTTTGAAACAAAAAAATTAACTCCACTCAAAATATTAGAATGATTTGCTTCGAAATGCGCCAGAAATTAATCCGCAACTGGAATTTCGACAGATCATTAAAAACATGAAACTGATTTTAACTTAAGAATTTGCGTGCGAGTCCCCAGCTTTAATTGATTCTAAACACAGAACACGAAAATGGTTTTCCTTAGATATTCACACTTGGAACACATGGATGGTTTCTTTCGAAATGCGTCAGCAGATGAATCCGCAATTGGAAGAGTGGTATAAAATTTTAAATTTATTTAACTTTTTACAATAATTTACGTGGAATGATTTTATTTTTATTAAACTTTTTTTTTAGGCAGAAGTGTAGGAATGATAAGGAAAGCATTTATTTTGTTTCCTTTCTGAATAGAGTTGTCATCAATTCTGACAATTTTTTTCAATATCAATTTCACTATTGTGTAAAAAAATACATAAAATTAAAAAAAGGATGTTGGATCGTATTTATTTGTGTCTAAACTGATTTCTAGTAACATCGGTATACCTGTCAGCTTTGTTGAAACTTTCCATGGGTTTTGTAATAATATATTATTGAAGAACAAGATAATAATAATAATCTAAACGAAAATATGAAAGAGAACAAGACACAGAAAAACAGAAAAAGATAGAGGTCGCAACTGGGACACGAGCCCAGAACCTCTCGTCTATCCGGGACGTGCGTTTACCAATTCCGCCATTGCGCCCTACTGTCAAACCGTCATAATAGCCAATCCCATATTTAAAATTTTAGAATTAACAATATTATCTTCAACTAATTTATTTTCCATATCATAGATATTTTACTACCCTTTTTAAAATGGAGTTGTACGAATTAAACACAAAAACAATGAATAACCCTTTTTATTGGAAACAATCATTCTAACAATTGGTTGTGTAACTTGGAATAAGGAACTATTGACTTTTTATAAAAGTCTAAATGAATATTCAATTTTTATAAGAAAAAAATCTCTTTTTATAACTTTTTGTCCCAGTTGCGACCATTATCTTTCTTTGTGTCCTGTTCTCTTTTATATTTTCGTTTAGATTATTATTATTATATTCTTCTTCAATGATATATTACATTGATGGGAATAACCTTCAAAAGTTATAAAAATAGAGTTTTCTTATAAAAGTTTGTAATAATAACTTAAAAATGAATCTGAAACACCACAAAAGAAAACCATTTTCGCTTCTGACTGATTTTTTGTGGTACTTTCAGCAGGCCGCACCAAAAGTTATAAACTATTTAAAAGCCCAACTGGAGACATAATCAAATTTAAATAAAATGTGGTTGAATCCTTAGAGTTCACAAATAGATCAACAAAATTGTAGGTCGGGAGTTTACGAATGTTTTTATTATCCTTCCATTGTCTAATTCGTGAATGTATGTTTCTTGTACAAAAATATTATACCATTAATATGAGATAACGAAAATTCAACTATCAGGGGTTGGGGGTGAAATGATTTGAATTTTACGATCAGGGGACAGCAGTAGGGGCTGGTTGCCATGAATAATTTTATGGACATTTTGATAAAACCGTGTCAAAACACGCATCACTTTTTATAGTGGGTGCCATAATATTAGATGATGGTACCCGTTTTATTACGCCCAAATTTATTCATATAAACATAAACATATTGTCCCCGAGGGGTTAGATAAAAAGTAAACGGATAAGAATTTCGTTTTGGTTAACTTTTAATTCGATGTTAGTTTTTCTTATAAAACTACTTTGGTTTTTTTATCAGCCATGTTTTATCGAATACTGTGTAAATGCCTCACCAGGCTTTTATATCTTCCTTGTTATGTAGGATTTGTAAATAAATTTGTTGAGCCAAAACCCATCACATCGTCGATGTTTGATCGAGAAATCTCAATTTTACATGTTATTTAAAATACGAAACCTCGTCGTACTTTGTGTGTCAAAAAAATGTTGGAGACTTTTTGATGATAATTGAACTCTCCTTCCAGCGAATGAACAAAACATAAAAAATTGTTTATCATTTAACAACAGTACATAATACACATTAGTATTAATTTCATAAAAATGTATGTAAGATAGTAATACTGTACTGTAGTACTGGAATTAGTTGTTCTCTTTAAGTATGTTTCAAATTTTCTTTTAATTAATAAATCTAAAACAAAATCTTTGAAACATAAGATTTTTAGTAGGTTCTTAAATACCCACTGTTTCATAACGCTGATGGATTTCATTCGTTTTGTGCTCCGATTGGCATACGGGATCGGAGGAATCCAGATTTTTGGAATTCCGCACAATAAGGGTGCCTAACTACACGGTGGACAGGTGTCAACCACTTTATCGTGATTCCGTTGCTAACCATCATCGTATCGTGACATTTCGCTCTACACCAAAGTGTTATTTATCCTATCGTTACATAAAGTGTAAATCATATCGTATTATATCGTATGCTTTGTGTGAACTTCTTACGTAAATTGACTCGTGACTCAAACTTTATCATAGTTCTAATAATCGAATAGAACAATCTTATCGAGCGCTTATGGACACATCTGTGACTGTCACCAAATGGAAACCAAGCTAGAAAACACAACAGCAGTGAGTACCTCTTAATTGGAATTACATTTCTTGTTTGGTGGTCGGGCATAACTCACATCGAAATCCATAAGCGTCTTAGCAAAGAGAAGCCGCAAGGTTATTTCTAAACCCCCGTGCATAGTCATGATTAACCCACCAAATGAATTATAAAAAATTACATAAGGAATAACACAATTTGTTTAAAGATTCATCACTTTCTCAATGTCAATTCTTTTTTTAAACTTTATTTTGTGCTGGTAGGTACCAGGTTCAAAGAAAATGCTTCTAACAAGGTTAAATCGTACGGGGCTTTTTCGAAAAAATCTCGTCGGGTCGCTTTCGAAATTCCGCGTGAGGTAGTTTAAAGTAAACTTGGAAACTTGTATTGCAGTTAATTAAAATCTCCCTGTAGAACACGGACTTTAAACTACGTCACGAATTTTTAGCCTATCACAGTTGTACCCCCTCGATTAGCTAACTTAAAGCATTTTCTACTAACCTTGGTTAGGTACCATTAAATATTGTGAAAATGCGAAATAAACACGACGTTTTCATAGGTTTTTCATACATTTCATTTGAAAAAATAAACTTCACCGAATGATTGAAACGGCCACCATCTTGAAACCCGTACGGATCGTACAGAGAGACGAAATGCAAAACAAGTTGTAACAAGACTTTGCTACACTCAGTTAGTCATCTATCGGTAGATATAGTTTAAGCTTAACATTTAATAGTGCATAGGCATAACTATGTATGCATGGTGGGTAAAAAGTTTATGCAGTGGCAATTTCTTCCAACCAACCGTCGACAGCTCTATTAAAGGAAAAATAGAAGATATTTTTTGAAGAATTGCTCACCCGGTGAAAATATGGACTTGGACAACAACGACAAGCTATGGGTAACAAAGAAATCTAATTCGCATAGGTTTTATACTGCTCCGTTGAACCCCGACGTTAAAGTTTCTCAACTGTAGATATTTAGGGACCAACAAATGCAAATATATTTGTAAATACGCTTTTTTAATTAAATAGAAAATAAGCCTTTATTTCGGCGTCATTGTATTGTGTGCGCAGTAATCAAGACGATTAATAAAATAAACGCAATGCTTGCAGATACGATTACTGATTTTCACGACTAAAAGCACTGTGGTATATAGGATTATGTATGTAGTTTCAACATACTTCAACAGATGTCATTATTATAGCCAGTTATATATAGTTTTGAGATATCTCAACAGATGTCAGTTAAATAGTGCCCTAGAAAAGTCTCAACTGTCACCGTTTGTATCTAATGCACGAACGGTTACGGTTATAGCCGATGATATTCGATCGACAGCTGGGCTCCATCAGTGTTGAGTTGCCTGGCTTCAGAATTACTCAGAGCATGCTATAGAACAGACGTTTGGTCCAGTTAAATATTCATTCTAAACCACACGATAACTTAAATAAAGTAACTTGTAATCTCTACGAACCTCTAGCTTTATTGGAGATTTTCTACGTACTAGATTATGTGCCAAGCAATCCCGATCACTGTGATTGTAGAATATTAAAAGTACTACCGTAATTTTTTTGTGATATTATGCCGTGCTGCGCTTCCTATTTTTTTAGCCAACATTTCGGACAGCGTCACAGTGTCCACCATCGCAGCAGATGTGCAGATTTTGGTGAAGTGTGTGTTTACGGGGGCAGAAGCCATACTGTGTTGTGAGCTCTTTCCTCTTAGTGACGGTACTTCAGTACAAAAAGGTCAAATTAATAATTTTGATGTTTAGTTTTCGTGTAGCCATCAATTATCGGATACCAAAAAATATTAAGCTTAGCGACGTTGCACAGTGTATCGTGTCATAGAAGCAAGACGAAACAACCTCTAAAACATGAATCAAGTACTTATAACCCACCTTCGGGGTGTATTTAATACTAATTGAAAACAAAAAGTGATAAACATTATAAATTAATTTATTTATTTCTATTTAAAATTAAGTTATAATTTGTATTTATAAATTATCACAAAAATATACATTCTAAATAAAATTAAGCCCAACCCAAGTTTTCATCGGTTTTTTACTACTTAAACTAAGCTTTTCAAGTTCAAGTATACCTATAAAATATGATTATACATTTCCTGAAGCCTTTTTTCGGCAAAGGCAAACTCCTTCATGTAACGAACTTCCTGCAAGGAAATTTTGTATGTGGTGCCTGTAATGTAACAAAATAAGCTTGATGCCGGTTTGCATGGAAAAATATCGAAACTGATTTGAATTAAAAATTTCTTTCTTTTTAACTCTCGACAGGCTTTCTCTCTCGACAATTCTTTCTTTTTAACATAACATATGCCAACATGCCCGTAACCAAGTGAGTTGGCCGATGACCCCGTGATTTTTTTTTATGGGCATTTAAACCAAGGCGATCCATTTTTTATTTTCAATTTATTGGGCAGGGAATTTTGCCTATATTTAACTAAATATTTTTTCCTGCGATCAACGATTTTTTCATTTTTTTTTTAAACGGCACATCAAACAGTATTAATACCCTTGTATCTGCGTGGTTGAATTCCAGAACCAGACTTACATTGCATGTCTGACGCCACGCCTTAGCGCCGCGCCACAAATAACATCTGAGTTCATGAAATTTCAAGCAAAACTACTGTTTTAATTCGGTTTTTAATTCAAGAATCTGCCGCTCGCGTGTGGACGTTTATTCCCTAGGTATAACTGCTACGAATTTTTGAATATGTGGTATCTCTCCGGATACCAAAAGAGTGACAGTGGTACATGTTGTATCAAGTGGCTATATATTACATATTACGTCATTTCTATGTCTCGGTGACTAGGTACAATGGATCCGAGGAACCGACTATTTTTGGAATCAGTTCGTATAGAATCTATAAAATAGTCAACAACACTGATAGGCCACTTGCATCACATTTTTAAAAAAATTTTCCGGTTTAGACAAATATTCTAAGACATTCCGTATTTTTTTTTTAATCTTATTTTTGAAACCCTGGGGATTTTTTGAAAATTTCAATCCGAAAAATCAGACCATTTTTTATAAACCGGAAAGACGAGACACAATTTTATAGGTGCGAAAAAACGATAATTACATAGCCGAAAATCATTTATAAAAAAGAACGTTTTCCACACGAACGACACAAGAGAATAACTAGGCATACCAAAAATATTACATCTCATAAATATTTTTTTCCTTGATCCATCTTATTGATCGTAAGTCATTATAATTTACAACGTGTATATTACTAAATCCAATGTAATATACTTGTACTTGTAAATTATAATAATAATAAGAATATTATAAAATTTGATTTTGTTAAAATCAGCACCATAACCATTATACCTCTAAAACACATACCGACTTCTAAAATGTACGGGATTCTCTTCAGAACATCTGTCAAAAAGTCAAACCAAATAATAAGTTCGCAGAGAACAAACAATAAATCTAGTGAACGAATTAAAAAATTCGCCTGAAACCAAAGTGATGCCATATAAAAAAAAATAAATCAGTGTGGAATTTTACAAAATTAATAGGAACATTTTCGGAGACGGGACATTTTCATGTAGTGACGTCACGGGCCCAAATAATGGATTTATTTATTTAAAAATTTGAAAAACTGTACATTTCTAAAAAATTTTACTAACATTTTCGAAATCTTAATAAAAATATCTATCCACACGATTTTTTATAAGTCGTTATGACTTCAATGCAAGTGGCCTATTGGGTGAAGCAGAACCAAACGCCAACCGCAAGGCCCAGCAGTAAAAACCTGCTGAGCAGGTTTTTGACAGCTAGTTATGTATTAATCTTTTGCGCAAGAATACCTAAAATACTAAAAAACATATGAGGGAGCGAACTCCGGGTGTCGGTAGAGACGGGAGAGATGAAATGAAAGACGTCAGGTCGAAGTAGTGAGTCAGTCTTTATTGTTGGGCTACGTAGCGAAGGTCGAAGTAGAGCGGAGTGACAGAGGTGCAGTGAGTGTTGCTCGGTGTTGCTGATGCGTAATGATGGTCAGGAAGCTGCGGCGGTGAAGATCACAGATCATCAGGGAGCCGGCGTGTTGCTGTACACCGTGGCGGTGGAGAAGTGACCTTGGTCCAGGCATTCGATCGACGTCGTGTTGACTGATATGGCGGCTATGTGTCCTTTGAGTCGGAGCACACACGTAACGCAGGAAGGAACCTTGAGAAGCGAGGAGGATGGCCTCTGGCAGCGGAACGCGATGATTTTCGGTTGTCAGAAATCAGGGTGCACCTAAACAGCAAGCGCGTGCGGGCTTGGTGTTGGTAGGCCGGGTGACATCTCATGTTTTGATGTCAACTGAGATGGAGGCCTCGAAGGTGTTATGGAGATGTTCCTGGTGTCACACTGGAAATGCGTAAATCACATGTTGCTGACTGCGCGAGCGGCAGCCCGGCAAGGGCTTGTACTAAATTGCGGCACTGTACTATTGTAATCACTTCACTGTGTATGTGAGTCGACCAACGAATTGAGACTAGACTGAGCTGGCGCGTGAGTTGCGGCGCTTATATAGCCGACTGGTAGAGTAGCTTCATAGAGAGCCTGGTAAAGTTGCGAATTCACGCAAAGCGAAGAAAGTGCTCGAACGTTCTGCTGCCGTAGTGATGAACGGCCGTTGACTATAGGCCTTTAGATGTGTATCCTGAAATGTCACACGGTGCTGGGCAGTTTTCGGCAGGTAGATAACTCGTCTGGTAATTTCTTACAGAGGCAGTGGCGGCACAATAATTTTAGCAAAAGTGGGCGCCGAAATTGATAGCGAAAAATAATGGTGTCGCCACATATATTAAATGTATTTAAGTAGATGTAAGAAGGATAATAATTTTGGGGTCTACCTTCGATTCCAGTTGACTGCGGGAGAGTTAAAAAATGTAAATTATCGTGTGATTTTGATAAACTCTCCAAAATGAATTCCCGAATATTTAGAAATTATTATTGTCACCAAAAAAATTATTAAAAAAAAATCTGAAATGATTCATATTAAAATTTTAGAAAAAAACATACTACATACCTTCCAAAGTAGCTTTCATTTTTTAAAACCGAAACAATTTAAACTCATAAACAACCTTAAAAGGTTGCGCGGCGAGAATCGGATAAAAGCAATTGATCAATAAATTTATTATTTAATTAATATGTTTACAGGGCTCTGGAACTAGTCAATACGTGCATTAATTAAACAAATTAAAAGTGAATTTGTTATATTTATTTATTAATTTATTTATTTATTATAGATACAAAAGAAAGTACAAATTACAATTAGGAAGCTTTGCCTGTCCAACTAGGAAAGTTTCCCGTTCCAGGACAGACAAATTGACATGTTTAGTTCATATTATACCTGAAAATGTACATAATTACATAACAAAAAAAAAACAGAAATTTTAATTTTTCTCTGAAACTAAGTTGTGTGATAAAGAAAATGTATATAAAATATATAAATATAAGTACACGTACATTTTTTTGTTACAAAGTAGAAAAGGTAATCTGGTAGCATATATTATAATCGGATTTACAACACGGGCAATAGCCTAGTGTGGTAGTTAAAAAATACCATCAATGTATCATGTAAACATTTATGAAATAATAAAAAAAAATAATAAAAAAAACATATGTATAATACATTCAGATTTACAGAGTATGAGATAAGTTAGTAGTATTGAAAAGTGTAACATGTACTTGATAACAAGATGGAGGAATTACAAAAGATTTACAACATAAAGAAATGAAATTATGTTAGGTTATGTGTTTAGGAGTTTGAACTTTTAATACATAGTACACTTATAGGAGAAACTATATTAAAATTTACAATATTAGATATAATTAATGAACGTAATAATCTATATAATTTTTTTAAGCGATGTAACTACAATGATTTTTGAAACTACAAATTATTTTCACTGATTTAAAACATGTTTTAAGAACATTATTATATTATAAGTACGACATTATGAATATACACCGCTCGTGTCTTGAACTACTCCTGCTAAAATATAAAAACAATAACTATAAATATAGATAGAAATATAAACTATGAATAATAATAAAATAGTACCAAATTTAGTGCTACTTTGGTGAAATTGGTGCATTACTTCGTACGCCATACATGTTGTGTTATGTAGGTAATATTTATTTATTATAAATCATAAATCATTACCGTTGTAAGGTACCAAGTTTCACGCAGAGTAATGCCGTGTTCAGACGTTTCGATTGTTGTTGATCCACTTCTAAAAAGTTGAATAAGATTATGTTCACACGTTTCAATTTAAGTAGAACCGAATTTGACATTCAAGATGGCGTCAACTGAAATTGTCAGTACGTGCGTCTCTCTAATTTCTGATGGTCTGCGAGACGAGCTCGAGATTATGAAAAAGCATAAAAAACGTCGCATTTGGGCGAGAAAATGGATCATGAGAAGGAGTGAATTAGGCGCATCCAACACAATTTTGAAAGAGATGGCCCTAGAAGACTCCGAAGGATATAGCAATCACATGAGGATGACAGAAAAACAATTTGATGAGCTGCTTCCCAAAATTGGCAATAAAATTCAAAAGCAAGATACGATCATGCGAGCAGCTGTCCTTTGATTTATTTATTAATCCTAGTTCCTTCTTGTACATCGTTCTAATAGTTTTTATTTTATTTTTTACATCGGTCGGCGTCAGTTCTACAATACCCATTTCAAAAATAGTATTATTTATCGCAGTATCACGGGCATTTCTATGCTTGTAGACTTCTTGTTTTTGATCCCAAAGACAGGGATGGCTTTGGTACATATCCATAAATCTGAACATCAAATCATCCGACCATTCCCACCATTTCAGATATTTTTTCGTTGAAACGGATTCCATGACGGTAGAAATTAGGAATGTCTAACGAATATTGACATAAATGAACTAACACCTTTGACGTCTACTTTTGCCCACGAGTAACTATGGCAACCAAGATGGCGATGGTCATACTCGAACGTCAAAAGTAGATGGGCTATCAACTTTAGCTAGTCAACGAAAAACTTGTCCAACTTTGTTGAAAGAAGGTTCACACCTGTCAATACGCTTTCAAGTGTCGAGTTGATCAACTAAAATTGAACCGTGTGAACCGACTATTAGCGACGTGCGACATGAATGTCAACGCTTTAGAGCGGTGATGTACCTACACGGAGCAGACAGGCTTCAGGGGCGCATAACCATAAATCCCATGTGTAAAAACATGATAAATAAAAACATGTTACAGTGAAACTACCTGACGTCATCGTTTAAGAATTCCAACGTGATTTATTTTCGCCCAGCTTGTATGGGACGGAAAAAGTGCGTCGTCTCTATTACTGGGACTCTTGTGATTGTTAATTTCAACCTGGGTTCAGCTCCTAGATGCGAGTGAATCTTTTTCCGTCTTTTTCGAAACGTGTTCGTGACGCCTTGCGCGTAGTTTCCTGTGCTAGAACTCGAAAATGTATCTCTTCTGAAGAAAGGAATTGAGAAAAAAAGATTGTCGACCAATGCTCAAATTTAAAAATACTAATTTTGGATGCGACTTTGTCGGGAGGATGAATACCTGAATTTGGGAGGCTTATATGTGCACTGCTGGGAATTATTAATGGGATAATCATATAATACACATAAAACCCCTGCCGTCGGTTAACCATAGAGTCACGTGGGGTAACCGTACGCAAAGTGTAAGTGTTCGCAATGATGTTTCCGAGGTGGTCGTGCCTGTTTCGCGCCCGCACGTTCCTTAATTCAGTAGCGTTTTGGGTCGCATTGAAGCAGGATATGAGTACAGTGGATCCTAATTTGAAAATAAAAATTGGTAGGTAAATTACTGTTTTTCGTGCTTTTTCTTAAATTTTGTCATCTGCTCTCGACATGTTTGCTTACCGATGTGTGCTATTGTGTAACCAACTGAGTCAGAGCGATGTGGTCGATTATAATTTTTGGTAAAATATTGTTGTTACATGGGTGCAAAGTGATAATTCTATTAAAGATAACCACTAATCTGATTTGAACCCTTCTCTACGGTATGCGAATACTTCGCCCGCACGCAAGTGTTCGTAATCGACATGCATGTAAACATTTTTATATAACTTTTTGATTTATGAACTACATAAGGTTTTTATGTTTGTTTGAGATGCCTTAATGATCAATCATATCAATAAATAAAAAAAATGAGCAAAATACCTAAAGCGTTTTAATACAAAATTCCCAATGTAAAAACTGCGTACGGTTACCCCACGTGACTCTAGGTCACCCCAAATGGTTTGCTACTTTTGGTACTTAGCAGGTTTACCTTACTAGCAGGGGTGTCCGGGTTCGTGGGGTGAGGTTTGTCCATGCCTTAGTGGTGGTAGCGTCTGCCCACAAGTTACATGGCGGGTCGGACCGGGACCCTACCAGATCCAGCCAAACTCTCTCGACCTCAGCGCCTTGCATTGCAGTGGGAGGGATGGATTAATATGGATATATTGGGTATGGATTCATATGAACATACTTTTCTTTTTTCTTCCCAGAATTTCCTCTCATTCCTTGTATGGGGGTATTGATTGGTGTTAATGTGTGGTAAATCAAATAAGCATTTGATGCAGTACTAACAAGTTTATTGAATAATTTACATCCGATTATAACCGCACCATAATTTAAAAATTCACATAAATAATTCGTACAAGAAAGTGGTGAGCGAAAAAGAAGCGATTTTATAAAGCAGTTAATTATTCTGCAGTCTAGAACAGATAGTTCGGCTGATTTTTGTCACGGTGCAGGGAAGAATTTGCGGATAATTGGCCTATTGGCGATGAAGATCGCTGGCTTGTTCGCCTTTCACACATCCCTTCAAAACACTCCCCCGCACAGCATTCTCAAAAATGACACAGGTCTTGAGGGGAAATATTTTTCTCAGGGCATTCGGTTCGACGAACTGTAGTAGAACTTTTTTTTGTTGGGAATATAAGTGTCACTTTCAAAATTGGAACTGATTGTGGGAACAATTCAGACGAGGCATGAAGTAGGTACCTACCAACATTATTTTATTTTAATGCATGTCGTAATTTTTGTTGCGACGGTGTTCATTCGAGAGATAATTTTCTGATCGTCTCTAAAATTGACAATGTTTGTTTTTAAGGCAATCAACCCGAGGCAAATATATATATTTTTAAAAGGATATGCTTTAGTTTCACAAAACCCACAATTGCAATATACCGTGATTTTTCATCATATATCATTACTAATAAATTTTATTGGAATGACATATTTAAAAACTTTTGAAGATAACGATTATTTTTCTTCAATGATATATTTGTTAATGTCAACACAGTTTGACAAGCATCCTCTTTGAGATACAGGGTGGTCACAAGTCGTGCAATCATATCACAATGGTCATGGTGGGACCATTGCGCCATAAAATAAATGTAAGCAAAGTTGTTTGTCCTTATCGGCACTGATTTGCTTAAAGGGCACCCATATTGCCCAACGTGGAAAGTTACTTTTGCTAAACAAAGGAAAGCATGAACATTGTACAATTATGTCCATAAGTCTGGAATACATTTTTTTAAAACTTGTTTAAAAAAAATTCTGCTATTTTGTTGTATAATACTGATTAATTACTTTAAGCGAAAATTTCAGTGATTTAAAACTATGTTTTTAATAAAGTAAAAAAAAAGTTTTTTGACGATGTTAAACAATAAGCAAATCGTAATTTTGAACAAAATGCTTCAGTTTTATAATAATTACTAATCGAAACACAATTTTAACTTCTTTCGCTTTCGTGAGTTCGAATTCATTTTCAATTCAGAAACAATCAAACATTGGGTCCCAATAAAAGTTCTGTTTTCCTCCTTCATATAATCCGGGACTCTTCAAGACACATATAATAAATGCCTCCTTACTTTAACCCGCCTCACAAGACCGCCCAACCGGATGGCGACATAGTTCCCCTGTTTTTTCACTGCATACTGTGCAGAAAGAGGCACCTTTGTGACCTGTTACATGAAAATGGTGAAAAAAATACAATAATTAAGAGGGTATTACCAGAGAAAACCAGATATATGTCATTTTTAAATCAGATTTTAGACGTATTGACTCTTTTCCACAAAAAAACATGAATGAATTTCGAAAGATTGTTCTTTTATCTAACATTCGCATGTTTTAAATTTTGAGAAAAAATGTTTATTTTTAGTATAATAAGGTTATAAGGTCGTTGGCAGATTTGCTAAATTAAAAAAAAAAGATTTTTATTTTACCACACCCATTTCAAATCATATAATTATGCAGTAAAATAAATCAATACATTGTCTGGGTATCGCATGTTTGAGAATTATAATTTTAGTTTAAATAAAATCATAAAAAAATATATACGTACATGTGTTTCTTGACGAAAATCGGTCCGTTTGTGTATTTATTTGCGCACTTACAAACTAATATATTTCAGATTTTTTAACATTCTTATTTAACTTAGACATTAGTGAAAAATGATAAATACTTATAATCAAAAAATAATTCAAAAAACACATTATTTTAATAGTTTCAGCATTTTTGGATGTAGGTAAAAATTAAAGCAAATTTGGAATGAAATAAAATCGATATTGAGTTATAATTTTAAAAAGCTGGTCCGGAGAATAATTGATCTTTCTCATTGTAACCGCCCTGCACGATCGTAAGAACAACTTTCGACGAAATGTGGATTTTCATCCGCTGGCTGGTTAAACGCTCTTAAGGGTTATTACTCTTTGAAGTCTATAATTAATTTAAAAAAAGTTTGTTTGTAAACAATTTCTGGTGTGTAATTATTATCACGAGTGATGCAGTGACGCATTCTGAAGGCAATTAAACTTAATAATAATAAATAAATTATCATTTTCCTTTAATCGTTTTCTGATCAAAGATCTATATAATATTTAACAGAGCTTTTTTTATTTCATTCAATCAATTTTGTTTATGAAATCAATGTCAATCGAAATGATCTTTAATTCAAGTGGTTGATTCTATTGGTGTCTTATTGTTGAGTTCCACTCCCTCGTTTAGATAAATTTTCCATTTTCAGAAGGTTAGTAAAGGCTGCAGTCAAGACGCAAACCATTCTCCGCCTGCCGACGAGAGCTTTTAAAATCCATCGCCAGAAGGCGGTCTGAATGATTAATTTTTCGTTTTCCCTGCTTGACTTGGGAACGAAACTGAGGAATATTAAATGATGAAAACTGCCGCCGTAAAAAGGGTGCCTAATAACCAATCAACTTTCAAAAGTTGAGAGCAAAGCTTTTAAGCATTTTGTTTCGATGGCATCGGCATTAAATAGTAACATATCAATTTGAGTAATTAATTCAAGTGTACCTATTTGGTTTCAATTATTCTACATATGAAAATGTTAACCAACAAATATCTCAATAAATGAAAGAAATGTGGCGATTTGACAGAGGAATTGATTAATGAGTAATATTAAACATCATTATAATTTATTTATTAACGCTCTTTAAGGACTTTTACATGTGGATAGTAAAGAATATACAGTTTTCATTGTCCGTAAACTGAACTGCTTCATAATAACATTTTGTATTTGTTTATTGACAAATTGAAGATGTCCACTGAATTGGTATAATTATTTCCCTCCATTAGTATTCTATAGGCAAAGAGAAATTCAAATGGGGGTTATCAACAGAATTTCTGCACTGAAATTAGTTATTATAAATAAATACATAAAAATAATTTTAATTATCATACCTACGGAGTGGTACTCGCAGGGCTGGGCAAAATACATGCTTTGCTGTAATTAAAATACAAATTACAAAATACTTTTTCGCATGTGTTTAAAATACGAAATATAAAATACTTTTAAGTCGCGTATTTGAAATACAAAAGAATAAAGTATTTTAACCATTTTTTAATTCCAAATACTAAATACAAATTACAAAATACATTTGGTTTTGGTAGAACCTTTGGTTGCAATAAATTGTCGTAAGTGCCCTTATCTAAGAATATCTAAGAATTATAGAAGCAAAGCTGAGTAGAGTGAAATAGAGACGTGCAAAAATTGACCAACCATATTGCTCAGAAGACACGTCTCTTCTCCGATCCACTTGTCAAGTTTTGTGGTATAGGACTTAGACGGTGTTAGATAATAATAATTATTATTATAACACTAGCTGGTTCCCGGCATACGTTGCAATGCCATATTCAAAGAAAATTGTTTCTCCCTGCATGTCCTTTCCCGTGCGTCCCCGTTCCCCAACCGCATCCTCTTCCCCTCCCGCGTTCCCCTTCCACCTTCCCCGCCTACCCACTCCCCTATCCCGCTCCCCCGTCCCACCAACCCCCCTCCCGCGTTCCATATGTTCAGTCCCAGTACATTCAGTTTTCAAACAACTCGCGTGCCACCTATTACAATTTTTTTATTCAAATTTTCATTTTTCATGTATTACAAATATTCATTTTTGTATATTATAAGAACAATCAATCAAATTTGGTACCTAACGTAGATACCTGTTTCAAATATCTATAATTTAAAAAATCCATAGACAATTATTTTGTTACAAAAAAAGCAGCTGCCTGCTAAATTCAATTTCATCAAACGCGCGCACTGTCCAACGTGCGAAGCTATAAAAAGTCGTTAAGTTTTCTGAAATTATCCAATTTTCTGCGTAATTTTCTTAATTTTTCATTCATTAGAAAACTTAAAAAAATGTATGAAATAGGTAAGGGCTTCTGAAGTTATGACGTCACCAAGGGAAACAAGGATCAATTTTTATATACATAGATGACATTTGTATAGCGCAGTTTTGTGTTATTTCACTGCAAGTAATTAACTATAAAAATAATCTAATATTCAGTAAAATTATTCCTATTGTGCTTGATCTAATACTATAATAAAAAAATGTACAATACAAAGCAATGACAATAAAATATCATATAATACAAAATGTACAATAACAGTGCTATCATAGCACAGGACAATAATAATAACTAGCATGACATAAAAAAGAAATTTTCAGTACATTATAAAGCAATGATAAGAGAACCTATATAATCAAATCTACAATAAGAGTGCTATAGCACAGGACAATAGGACAATAGTACAGGATTCTAGCATTTCTAGTCTATGTATTATCTATTTCAGTTTATTTTTCATTAGCATTATTAAGATCGCAAAATGTATTTGAAAATGTATTTTGAAGCCATAAGTATTTGAAATTCAAATTACAAAATACCTCAGCAGCGGGTAATTGAAATACCAATTACAAAATACATTTTTAGAAAGTAATTGAAATACAAATAGAAAATAGGTAATAGGTATAATAGGTATTTGTATTTCAATTACAAGTAATTCAAATACTGCCCAGCTCTGGGTACTCGTAGATACTTTCACTATCGTTTTGGTGAAATATCAGTATTTAGAAACGAAAACCGACTTGAACTAGCTTTCGACGTGCTTAGTGGTTAAATCTAAACAGTCGGATACTTTCAAATCTTCCTTGACCACATCTTCTATCTTCTTCACTTCCGCTCTCCCTTCGACATCATGACATACTCCAATTGGGGATGCTATAGTCCCACCGCAACGCTCTGAATAGTTGCTAGTAGTTGGTACTCTTGTGGTATCTTAAAAAAAATAAACACTTGTCAATAAAATGTTTAAACTGCTCGCATTATTCCAAACTACTTAACTAAAGTGTGCATTATTAAAGGGCCATTTTATCCCTCAAAAATAATGAATATTTTTTTTTTTTTAAAGAAAGACAAACATTCCCGGGCTACGAATAACCCAACAATGTTTGAAAATCTCCTACTACCACCACAGAAAGCCGAAGATGTTGCTTGTGTTGTGATGGAGGACTAAGCCAGCCGAGGAATCGAACACGCGACGCCCGGGTGGGACCCAAGCGCGATGCCCACTCAACCTCTTACCGGTCGTACGGTTCCGCGACTTTTCATCGCGCGACAAAATAACCCCGGCAAAATATCCTCCGATAAAAAACATCCCCTAACAAATTATCTACTAATTATAACCTAACCTAAAAAAAAAATTGGGACAAAAATAAGACAGAAATCCAGTAAAGACAATAAATTATTGTTCAAAAATAGTAAAATGGAACAAAAATAATACGGACATCTGTAAAGACAATACATTTTGTTATAATAAAATAGTAAAATGTAAAATAAGGTTTGGTTAGGTTTTAGTAAATATTTTGTTGGAGGATGTTTTGTGGCGGGATGAAAACGCGTATTACCATATTGTAGTCACCATTTAAAATTCAATAAAAAGAGATTTCAATAGTGTAATGAGTGAAGAATTAAATTAAATCGGCCGTCGCGTCGGAAAAATAACGGCGATATTAAGTTGTAATCAATTATTCGTGGATCCATTAGTCAATTCAGATCAACCTTCGCTCCAGTGCGAGCTTTTCGCACGAATTATAATTAACAATTGACGGATCAACACGCGAGTTGGGTTCGTGAGAAGGGGATGGGTGGGGGCGTGGGGCAGGGGGTTGAATACCGGAGATAATTAACACCGAACGAATCGGAGTCGATAAGGGTTAAAAATAGTGTCAATTTTAACCTCATTCTGAATCCAAATGATAGCGTCCATATTACCATTTTTTTTTCTGTTTATTGGCAGCCATCTTGAAAAACATAAATAAACCAATCACGAGCAAGCGTGTGGCGAGTAAAGTTGACGACCTTTCAACTTTTTTTCGTAGATAGTCAACAATCTGCTAGTTAGCAAGTAACACGATCACACTGAGCGAGTTTACTAACACTATTTACTAATTTGACGACCTCCGTAGTCCAGTGGGTAAGACTTTTGACTCACAATCCGGAGGTCGCGGGTTCGAACCCGGCATGCGCAAATAAATTTTATTTGATTAATTTGTGTTATTTCACAATTAATTCATTAAAAATAATATATAGTATATTTGCGGCATGTTCCAGAGTGGAAGATACTATCAGTATCGCCCTGGTGTAAGACCACCATTCAGAATTGAAACGTTGCTTGAAAATGGCTTTAGCCGTGTTTAGTGACCAGATCCGAATAGCCAGGTACTTCCCAACCTTCCTCTTCCCCACCTCCTTCCCCTCCCCACTACCTTCAGCCTCACAACATACCCCAATTGGGGATGCCATAGTCTCACTGGCTCCAGACGGGAGCAGTTGAGATTCTTGTGCGGTATTCACTGTAAAAAAAAAAAAAACTAACAGATAGTGAATTTCCTAGATAGTAGCTTGTAAACTCGCTCTTACTAACAGATAGTGAGTTTACTAACAGATAGTGAATTTCATAGATAGTAGCTTACTAACAGATAGCGAGTTTACTAACAGATAGTGAATTTCCTAGATAGTAGCTTGTAAACTCGCTCTGTGTCATCGACGCTTTACTGACATTAAAGCCATATAATAATTAATTGAACGATATACATTGTTTATTTAGCCAAAGAGGGTTGTTTATCTGTTGTGTAAAATGTTAATCATAATAATTTAATTTACTAAAATTAGTTTGGTTAAACGATTTATTAAGATTTACAGTAGATGTTAAAAATCTGTTGCTGTCCGCATCTAGCGGGTAAAATAAACAATAAAACCAAATGCGTATGAGTTATACCTTGTCAGATGGCAGATGTTGCCGTATTTATAATTAAGAGATATTTTTTTTACATACCAAATTGAATAATTTTACTAGTACCAAATAAAACACCAGTTAACGGTCCGGAAGTGATTTTTTATTAGTAAGGCAGTAAGTATTATTTTTTTTATATAACCGAACGTAATATAAAACCCTTATTTTCGAAGCGTCTTTTTAACCCGGAAAAATCATTAAGTAGGCAAGTAATACTTGCATGGACTTCCTAACGACTTGGAAAAAATCGTGTGGATAGATTTTTTTACTAAGATTACGAAAATGTTAGTAAAATTTTTTGAGAAATTTACAGTTTTTTTATTTTTAAATAAATAAATCCATTATTTGGGCTCGTGACGTCACTACATGAAAATGTCCCGTCTCCGAAAATGTTCCTATTAATTTTGTAAAATTCCACCCTGATTTATTTTTTTTATATGGCATCACTTTGATTTCAGGCGAATTTTTGAATTTGACATTTAACATTCACTAGATTTATTGTTCTCTGCGAACTTATCATTTGGTTTGACTTTTTGACAGATGTTATGAAGAGAACCCCGTACATTTACGCTGTCTGTACGTGTTTTACGCTGTCTGTACGTGACATTCGTGTGGAAAACGTTCTTTGTTTTTAAAATGATTTTCGGTTATGTAATTATTATCGTTTTTTCGCATATATAAAATTATGTCCCGTCTTTCCGGTTTATAAAAAATGGTCTGATTTTTCGGATTGAAATTTTCAAAAAAATCGCCATTGCCTAAACCGGATTTTTTTTTTAAATGTGATGCAAGTGGCCTATTTCCGAGTGGTAGAGAGAATTACCCGATTCAAAAGTCTCCCCATATAGAATTATTTGAATAATTTAACTAGTTTTAAACGATACTAAAAAATAATAGTAAAACGTGTACAAACGTGTGTTAATTTTTTTTTCTTTGTTTAACAATGTCTTAGAGAAAAATGTGTCATTACTGGGGTACCCCGTTCTAAGGTCACATTGCACAAGTTTTCGTGTTTCATATATAAGTAAATACCTGTGTCAAAATATTACAATAGGAAAAGTATATGGTTATATCTAAAGAAAGTACAATACAAGCATTAATCTTTGTTAGGTTGCAAAATTGCATCTATATTCTTCCTCCACATGTCCATAATCCATATCTTAATTCTTCTTTTGAAGTCAGTTATTTTTTTAATGTTTTTTATTGCAAGAGGGAGTAAATTAAATAATTTTATAGAGAAGCATTGCATATTTCTTTGTCCAAAAGTCGTTTTAGGTTAGTGGAATGTATGTTGTAATGAAGATCTTGTGAATCGGCCTGAGTTGGTCTGTGTACAGTTGACCTGGTTTTTGAATGCGTAAACTAGAATATCTTTTGTATATAATTGTTTCGGTGACATAAAATTCAGTGCTTTAAAAACTTAGCCTGTAGGAGTTCTGATGGGTACTCTAAGTATAATTTTCAAAATTGCCCTTTGTGCTATGATGACTGGTTTTATAGTGGAATCGCCTGAGCTTCCCAACCGTTAAGACCATATTGTAGATGAGATTGGGCTAATGCATAACAAATTTTAATTAGCTGTTCTTCATCTAAAATGTTTCTTATTATTTTGAAAAAAATAGGTTAGTTTTTAAAATTAGTTCTTGATGTTCACATTTTCCGCTTAGGAGTTCCAATTTAAGTTTTGATCAATAATATTCCAAGGTATTTTATTGTTTGTATTTCATTCAATTTTGGGCATTTGCAAGAAATTTCTCGCTTCATGTTTAAACCGTCTTTATGAATTTTTATGTTCAGGTTTGTATTGAGGTTATCTGTCTGTTGGTTGTGGATTTTGAATTTAATATATTTAGTTTTGTATCATTTGTAGAATTTGAATCAATCCATTGTTTCACCCGATTCATCGCTGGCAAAAATTGATAAACGTGAGTTATTCCTTCTGGCCTACTGTATTCGATAGCTGACGTGAAGAAGGTACGGTTTTGTCCGAAAAGAGATTCGATCTGAAAGATATTAAAATGAATTAATGGAGTGTCTTAAATTAGGTTAATAATTCCACGGTAACATGTTATACCATAAATTAAATCAGTGGTAATTCACATAAGACAGATTGCTTGAAATATCACAGTTTGGTATTAAATTTGTTCCCAACGTTGTTTTGCTATGCGGCCCCCAAATACTTGCTGCCCCCAACTTCATATAGATTGCTAAACAACAGATTCTTTGCTAAGTTCAGACCGCAACTTGGGCATTCAACGAGAACTATTCTTGCCACATGCACTGCCCTAGTCATCGTAGCCCGCGTAGCTCCCTAGTCTGTAGTCTCTGTAGCCCGTAGCCAGTAAAGCAAATATATCCGCAGTTGAGAGCTGCTGCTACGGAACTATGTTCGCGACCACACATTACTCAGTGTTAGCAACCCGCTGAAGACTTGGGGGATAATTGAATTGTTTGCTCAGTTTACATTTTACTAAAATCGCTAAAATTCCGTTCAAATTGATTTGCTTTGCTGGAAATACAGTACATCCTTCATAAAAATTATTATAGTTGACGGGCTTCGTGGTCGAGGAATAATTATAATAAGGACAAAATTGTGCCTTTTCACAATTAATTAATTTAAAAAATATATACGACGTATTTGCGGCTCGTTCCAGATTAGAAAATACTTTCAGTATCGCCCAGGTGTAAGACCACCATTCAGAATTGAAACGTGCTTGAAAAGGCTTTAATCGTGTTTGGTGACCATATCTGAATAGCCAGGTACTTGGCCATCTTCTTCTTTCCCATCTTCTTCCCGTCTCCGCTACAACTACGTCAATGATCAGCTCACAACATACCCAATCGGAGATGCCATCTTCTCACTTGCTCAAGACGAGAAACTATAGCAAGTGATAAGAAAGAAAGATTAAATAATTTCGAAGCGCTTGAAATAAAGAAATCCGTTAAAACCAAAGGCAAAATTCTTAATAATCAACCAAATGTGTTCAATAGTCCAAAATTAGGTATATTTCGCATAATATCATAAAATTCGCATAATCCCAATCATCTCTTCAATTTGATGCTTATCTATTTAATATTATTTACTTACTTAACTTAAAAACCTTAATGTAAAATATAAACAAGATTAGTTGAAATAAAAAGTATGAAAAATGAGATAATTTTCATTACATAATGCTGAAATTAGGGAAAAAAATATTGAATTAAATGAAGACAATATTAGCGGAACTCAATCGAAAATCTGGAGACAGAAAAATCAGAAAAATATATTGGCACCTCTGTCTCCATATTTTCGATTGAGTTTCGCTAATATTGTCTTCATTTAATTAAATACTACAATTTGAGGTTTTACTCATAAAGTTAAAAAAAATATATTTATATATTTATTCGGATTTCGTAGGTTGCACGCGTTTGCTTTCCGCGGGAAGTTTTCTCTAATAGGCCACTTGCATGGATTTCATAACGACTTAGAAAAAATCGTGTGGATAGATTTTATTACTAAGATTACGAAAATTTTAGTAAATTTTTTTAGAAATGTGCATTTTATTTTATTTTTAAATAAATAAATCCATTATTTGGGCCCATGACGTCACTACATGAAAATGCCCCGTCTCCGAAAATGTTCCTATTAATTTTGTAAAATTCCACCCTGATTTATTTTTTTACATGTCAATACTTTGATTACAGGTGAATTTTTGAATTTGACATTTAACGTTCACTAAAATAAAGTCCACCTTTGAGAGAGATGTTCCCTCAATATTCAGGGACAATATTTTCAATTCTTCCCCGATATTTAATGTTTCCCCTTGGCCAGGAGACCTTTCGGTCTTCGCCCCTTATTGCCCTGGTTTTCTCAGCAGCTGAATACTGTGCTCCAGTATGGGCCAGAAGCGCCCATACTTCCATGGTCGACGTTCAGCTTAATGCCACAATGCGAACCATCAGCGGAACCTTAAAATCGACTCCTCTTCCTTGGCTCCCCGTACTTGCAAATATAACGCCGCCAAATATCAGGCGAGAGATTGCAACACTGAGGGAATACAAGAAGGCGCTGCAAAAAAGCGAAATACCCTTGCACGATGATGTCGTTTCTCACCCGGCATGCCGCTTAAAGTCTCGAAAACCCTTCTGGACGGAAGGAGAAAGACTCCTTCGAACACCTCTCACCCCAGAAGATAGGTGGAAGCTTGAGTGGCAATCAGCCAACTTCAAAAACGCCCATCTCGTGCAAGACCCCACTGAGAGACAGCCTGGGTTCTCATTGCCTCGCAAACTCTGGACTGCCATCAATAGGATAAGGTGCTCCCATAGCCGTTGTGCTCACATGATGCATAGATGGGGCCTTAAAGAGTCGGCGACGTGTGAATACGGTGCGGTGCAGACCACCGAACATGTGGTCAACGAATACCCGCTCCATTCATTCCCCGGCGGGATTGATGAGGTCCACAGGGCAACGCCTGAGGCCCTAGACTGGCTCGCAGATCTAGATGTCCCCCTCTGACCCCCCACCATACGAAAGAAGAAACGTTCACTAAATTTATTGTTTGTTCTCTGCGAACTTATCATTCGGTTTGACTTTTTGACAGATATTATGAAGAGAACCCCGTACATTTTGCGCTGTTTTAGATGTATAATGGTAGTGGTGCTGATTTTAACAAAATCAAATTTTATAATATTCTTATTATTATTATAATTTACAAGTACAAGTATATTACATTGGATTTAGTTATATAGACGTTGAACATTATAATGATTTATGATCAATAAGATGGATCAAGGAAAAAAATATATATGAGATGTAATATTTTTGGTATGCCTCGTTATTCTCCTGTGCCCTTTCTTGTGGAAAACTTTATTTTTTTTTAAATGATTTTCGGCTATGTAATTTTCGTTTTTTCGCACCCATAAAATTATGTCCCGTCTTTCCGGTTTATAAAAAAAATGGTCTGATTTTTCGGATTGAAATTTTCAAAAAAACGCCAGGGTTTCAAAAATACGATTAAAAAAAATAATGATACAGAATGTCTTAGAATATTTGCCTAAACCGGAATTTAAAAAAAATGTGATGCATGTGGCCTATTCCCTACTCAATTACATTGGCAGTTTGAGTGACGGCTTCCGCCAGACAACATATCCTGACTAAAATCAGATTTCAGCCATATTTTTCGAATCAAGACGTATAAAATAATTCATAATCGGAAATTTGAATACTCGTCGAAAAAAATCTGGACAACATAACAAATGACAAATATGAACAAGTTTCCGAGAAAAAAAATTATGACTAATAATAATTATTGACAACTTACAAAACAATGTTAGAAGACCATGAAATTGTATGTAAGCAGATACCACTACTGAAACCTCATTTTCTGGTCATTGTTATTTGTGAAATAATGTTCCAAAGTAAAAAATGGTTTTTAATAAAATTAGAAAAATTTTCGATCTTTCAAGTGGAAAAGTTAAATGAAATAAAAGATAACTTGACTTGCCGTAAACACAAATTTTACCTTTAATTGACTACTAGCAGACACGGACATACGTTTTTGTGGCTAACGAAACACAACGCCACGCCATTACTCAACCTTTATAACCAACGCTATCTGTTTAAATCAAATCCACACCGCCCGTTTGCCAGCACGCTGCCCGCTGCCCGCTACCCGCTTGCCATCCCCGCTCCCTTTATTCATATTTATCAACCAATTTACATAAAACCTTGACAAATTATATACCTAAAAACCTTCCTCATGCATTACTCTATTTATTGGTGAAAAACGCATGAAAATCCGTTGCGTAGTTTAAAATATCTAAGAAAGCGGGAGCGGCTTCATTTTATTCTATGCAAAGATATGCTTATCTATGTATATAAAAATGAGTCCCTGTTTCCTTGGTCACGCCATAACTTCAGAACGACTTTGGCTATTTCATTCCTTTTTTTAAGTTTTCTAATATTTTGTAGAAGGTTCCTACTTAAAGAAAAATTAAGAAAATTGGGCAAAAAATTGATAATTTCAGAAAATAAAATAATGTGTCACAACTTAAATGTATCAAAACATCTTTTTTTCATTCAGGCAGTAATGATGATGTATGGCTGTACAACTCCTACTCTAGTCAACCCGAAACAGCAGAAATGCGAATGCTTAGATGGTCGGCAGGGGTATCACTAAAAGATAAGATTAAAATTTTACGCATTCGTGGTAGCCTGGGTGTAAACAGTAAGCTGGAGGGACGACAGTTGAGATGGTATGGGCACATAAGACGGAGACCATCAGACCACACAGTGAAGCAGGCAATGTCTACGGAGCTTCATCGACAGTCATCCAGAGGAAGACCGAAGAACTCCTGGATGACTCAATGCTCCAAAATACTTCAGAGAAACGGCCTGGATGAAGGCGATACCCAGAACAGAAGAAATTACAACCTGAGAACGAGAAGAGCCGACCCCAACAGCCTACCTAGGCAATGAGTTGGGACAGCGCAAGGAAGAAGAAGAGGACAGTAATGACAAAAAGTCAAAGTTGTTCATGATAAATCCACCCTCCAAGTTTCGCGGTATAAGCGTGGAACCTGGTGTATATAACACTATCTGTTAGAAATGGAATCCTTCAGGCGCAGATATGGTCATCTATGATCTTGTTCGTATAGTCCAGTCACTTAAGCATGAAAAGGTGGATAACCGCTAAATGAAAAAGAATAAGCTGAAAATTTGTGTGCACCTTTATTTTGGTATTCTGCATGTTGTCTTAAAAGTCTCGTAAGGTCACTTGTGAGCGTCTTTGGATATTCAAGGTCAAAGGTCACTAAAATCAGTTTTTTGGAAATATCTCGCTTCTTTGCCTCGATTCGTATTTGCATTCAATATAAATAATAATTATAATATTTGGATGATTTATATAGCGCCGTTTTTGTGAAAAATCACCTCAAGGGCGCTGTACAAACTTATAATACATTTCTAAAATCTAAAAAACTACAAGCTAGGCAAACAATTATAAACAACTTATGGCTAAAAATTGCATACATCGGTTCATTGATCACCGATACGAAAATATGTGTACAATATTTTGACCAATGAACGCGATGCTGCGACTCGCAACAATAACATTTGGCTGTCATCAGTTCTTTTGTTTTGCTCTTTCAAAAAATATTCTTAAACCAATCTTTTTATTGTGTTTTGGCTGTAAAAAGTTTAGTGTGTTGGAATCTTCTCCCCCCTGATCTTCCAGGAGTCACTTCTTGCTGCTCATTTTCAGATATTTATATAATTTTTTTACTTCTGTCACTTTTTATATTAGCTGTAATTCTTTGAACAATGGAGGAGGATTTCCCTCCTGTACCCCTTACAAAGCCCCCAGATCCACCTCCTGACCCTCCAGATGGTGACATTTCAGATAAAATAGACTTTTCAGAACATTCAAACATTTCAGACAATGAATCTGTCATCCTAACCTCAATTAAAAAAAGAAAATTTAGTCCCCTTTCCCCAAAAAAACATGATTCGCCTTTGTCTCCTCAGTCCCCTCCAGCTCTTCCTCAACCTCCTCCAACAATCTTTTACTCTACTCATTCCCGTGGCCCCTACATTGTATATGCGCAAAAAACTGAACAAGGTAAAACCATCCATCCTCTTGAATTTGGCAAATTTCTTTCAAATAACAAGAACTTTTCGATTAAACCTGGAGGTGTTAAAGCCGAGGGTCGCTTCCGAATCTCTGTTGAATTCCTGTCAGGTTCAGCCGCCAACAACTTTATCAAAAATATATTTATTTCATCAAATTCTAAATTCAAGGCGTACATCCCAACTTTCAATGTCACTCGAATGGGCCTGGTCAGGGGTATCTCGACCGATCTGTCCATTCCAGAAATCCTGTCCTCACTTTCAACCCCCCAACATATCGGCAATCCCATAAAAGCCAGGAGGCTAAATTATAAGGACACCTCTGAGGGCATCGTTTCCTGGAAGCCCTCCCAATCTGTCGTCATCACATTCGAAGGACAATCTCTTCCCTCCCATATTTATTTATTTTTCAACTCCTTACCAGTTGAAATGTACACTTATCCCACCACTCAATGTTACAACTGCTGCCGTTTTGGTCATACCAAAGCTGCATGCAGATCCCCTCCCAGATGTTTCAAATGTGGAGAAAACCACTCGGCTGACCAATGTTCTTCTCTCTCTTCACCTAAATGTTTTAACTGCTTAGGCGCTCATTCCGCCATTAACTCTTCTTGCCCCGAACAATCTCGCCAAAAAAATATAAAAATTTCTATGGCCTCTGAGAACTTGTCTTTTCTGCAGGCTTCTAAATTATTCCCGCCTGTCAAAAAATCATTTTCCGAGGTTTTATCCAGTAACTCTTCATCCAACCCTCTCGCCTCCTCCTCAGCATCTTCCCGTTCAACAAAATTCACATACAAAAACCCTATCTCTAAACAGGCTCGTGGATACGATCAGCAACAACACAACTCACTTCTCTTAAATCCCAATGGTTCTCCTCTTTCACACGCCACAAATGGGTGCGCAAACAATTATAATTCATCCTCAACAAACTATCAAAAGCTTTCTGAACAACTCTCCCAAGATAATTCTTCATTTATTCAAACTCTTATTATGCTTCTAATTGACCTAATTTCTTCTCAAACTAATCTACCGTCCAACGCTGCTTCTATTATTTCCACTTTAAAATCATTTATTCAAAATGGCTCTTCAAGATGTCAGAATTCTTCAGTGGAATAGCCGCAGTGCTATTTCTAACAAATCAAACCTTCTTAACCTATTAAATTCAAACCTTGTTTCTGTGGCTGCTGTCTCGGAGACATGGTTTACTCCATCCACCCACTTTAATGTGGGAGGGTACTCCTGTCTCCGCGATGATCGCCCGGAAGGTACGGGCGGTGGTGCTGCCCTTTTTATTAAAAAATCCCTTCCGTTTTTCCCAATAAATAATATCAAACCCCCCAATGCTGACTTTCAAATGGTTGCAGCTAAAATAAAGGACACTTCCTTTGTTTCTATCTATCTTCCCCCAACATCGCACTTCAATAAACAAGCGTGGTTGCAAATTGTCCGTCAACTAAGCCCTCCTTTCTTTTTATTGGGTGATTTTAATGCCCATTCCCCCGTCTGGGGTTCTGCTTTCTGTGATCGAGACGGTCGAAGTGTGATGGATTTCCTAGATGAATCCAACCTTTTTCTTTTGAATGACGGATCTCCTACTAGAATCTCTCGCCCCAACACAAACCCCAGTGCAGTGGATCTCTCCATATGCTCTATTAATCTGGCACCTCTCTCCTCGTGGGTGGTGTCCCCCGACCCTTGCTCCAGTGATCATTTCCCGATCACCATCACTTATCAAACTTCTTTCCATTCAGACAAGTCCTATATTTCGACAAAGATTAAAACAAAACACACCAAATGGGACGAATTTAACTCACATATGGATAAGTTTATACAAAATTTATCCTATACCGATACATTATCTGTCAAAGATGACTACGATAACTTCAAATCAATGCTCGTAACTGCAATCAATAAATCGAATCCTCCCCCTAAAACCAAATCTCTCAAAAAACTCCCTCCAACTCCCTGGTGGGATGAGGAATGTTCCAAAGTAGTGAGAATTCGGAAAGCTAAATCTCTTTCCTATCGTCACAATATGACTATGGAGAACTATCTCATATACAAAAATGCCGAAGGCAATGCCAAAAGGGTATTAAGGTCAAAAAAAAAATCCGGGTGGTACAACTTCTGCAGTTCAGTATCTCCGAACACTCCAATTTCGGAAGTTTGGTCTATGATTCGAAGATTTCGATCCTCCTTCAGTCCAACATCTCCTCGAGCTTCTCATTCTAAATGGATAGACGAGTTCTTGGACAAAATTGCCCCCCCTTCTGTACCTAACTTAGATGAAATAACTCCAATCCACAACACTCCTATGTCTGATCATTGGCTTGACTCTCCATTCACTTTAATTGAATTAAAAAATTGTTTATCAACAGTCAAGGACTCATCTCCAGGCAGAGATGGTATACCTTATAGCATTATCAAAAATAGTAATGATAATGTTCTAAATCACTTTTTAAGCATCTTAAATAAAATCTTCCAGACTGGCATAATACCTGATGACTGGAGTTCTCAAATAATCATCCCAATTCTAAAATTAAACAAATCACCCAATTCTGGATCCAACTATAGGCCAATTGCTCTTTCATCCACCCTTAGTAAAATTTATGAAAAATTAATTAAAAATCGGTTAGAATTTTTTGTCGAGAGTAATCATCTTCTCTCTCCATCCCAATTTGGATTTAGGAAAAAGAAATCTACACAAGATAACCTTGCCATCATCAGCACTGATATTAATTTATCCATTTCTAACAAAGAAGTATGTCTTGCAGTCTTTATAGACATAGAAGGCGCCTTTGACAATGTTTCCATCCCAATTCTTAAAAAAAAACTTTTAGGCCTTGGCTTACCCCTCATGTTTGTCCAATCTATTATTAATCTTTTTCTCGATAGGAAAATTTTCATTGAGCTACCAGATGTTACTCCTCAGAGTAGGTCAATTTGGAAGGGTTTACCCCAAGGCGATGTATTATCCCCCTTACTGTATAATATATACACACACGATATGCATGTCACCATTCCCCCTCAACTAAAAGTTGTTGAGTTCGCAGATGACATAGCTTTCTTCTTATCATCCAAAATCATTCCATCCGCCGTCAAATATCTTAATGAAGCCATGGATGCCCTTTGCACATGGCTTACTTTAAATGGTCTTGAACTTTCAGTACAAAAGAGTCAGTGTGTTACCTTCTCAAATCGTCATAATAACCCCCCTGTTCAAATTTTATTTAAAAACTCTCCAATCCCCAATGCTTCCGAAGTAAATTTTTTGGGAGTAACATTTGATAGGAAACTTAAATGGTCTTCCCACATTAATAATATAGTTACTAAATGTGAAAAAAATTTAAATATTATCAGATCATTGACTGGCGTTTGGTGGGGTGCTCATCCTATCTGCATTAAGTTGCTCTACAATGCACTTATTCGAAGTCATCTCGACTATGCCTGCCCACTTTTTAGTACTGCATCCAAAAATGCACTCAGTAAATTAGACAAAATTCAATCTAAGTCATTGCGAATAATAACTGGCGCGATGCAATCGTCGCCCATCAATTCCCTTCAAGTAGAATGTTCTGATCCTCCTCTTTATTTAAGGCGTCAATTATTTGCTGACAAATTTGTTCTTAAATGTTTAAATTCTAAAAGTCATCAGATTATTCCCAGAGTCTCGTTGTTCAACGACTCAACACATTCATCTACAATCAGAGCTCGAACTAAACCTCTCCCTGCCATCTGTAAAAATTTTCGCTCTCTCTCAGAGCTTCAAATTATCAAAAATGATCTTTTTCCTTTGTACAAATTAAAATATAGTCACGTCACCCTATCCCCAACGATATTAGAAGGGATCGGCATCCTTAAAAGTCATTCCAATCTCCCAGCCCGTACTGTCAATAATATGTTCAATGACATTATTTCTTCTAAATGGCCCAACTCTTCTCTTTTATTTACTGATGGCTCCAAATCTCCGGACTCTCCTAACTGTGGTATTGGTATTAACGTTTACCACAATAATTCTAATGAAAGAATATTTTATTCAATTTCAAACCAATTTTCAATATTTTCTGCCGAGTGCATTGCGATTATTGAATCTCTCAAATATATAATAAAAAATAATTTTGAACATTCTCTTGTTCTCTCTGACTCTCTCAGTTCCCTCCAAAAACTTAAAACAAGTCCTCTTCTTCATCCTGATGATCACTTTGTATGTCTTATTCGAGTATTGATAACCTCCATTCAAAGCTCTGGAAAAACTGTCACTCTGATTTGGATTCCTGGACATGTTGGCATAGTGGGTAACGATATTGCTGATTCCTTGGCAAAACAAGGAGCGTCTAACCCTACCGTTACCCTCGTAAACCATATTCCCCTGTCTGATATTTTTTCCATCATCAAAGATAGATCCCGCAATGTTTGGACAGAGTATTGGAACATTGCTAGTCAATCCAAGGGTGCCCGCTACGCCTCAATACAAAGGACTATCCCATCAAAACCGTGGTTTCAAAAATTCCCCCATTTTTCCAAAAAAGAAGTTTCCTTACTTATTCGTATGAGAATCGGACATTGTTCCGTTCCTTCTCACCTTTATAAAATTCATGTGCTTGACTCCCCAGATTGTACGTTCTGTGGTCTAGATGTGGGAACTTTAGATCACATATTTTTTGATTGTCCCTCTCTAAATAAATATCCTCTCTTCTATCAAGCGTTATCAAAAATTGCCTCTCCTCCATTCAACATCTCATCTCTTCTAAGTCTGAACTCTACTCCAATCTGCCATAAAATTCTGAAATTTGCACATTTAAATAAAATTAATATATAAATTCACCTTTCCTTTCTCTGTAATTATAAATGATGGCCTAGAACACCCTTGAAGGGTGAAAGCCAGAAATAATTGAAAAAAAAAAAAAAACGCGATGCTGCCTAAAATTTAATGAAAACAGGACCATACTTACCTGGGAGGTCGCTTGAAATTAACACTGTAAATTGTCCATTTAAAGAAATTTAGATAGAGTTCGCACGCAGAGGACATTATTGTAAACACATGTTATTTAATCCTGAAAAATATTTTAATATTAATATGTAATGTATTCTTTGACGAGTGTATTTTGGAAAGTAAAAGCAACATATATAGGTGGGAGGTGCAGTAGTACCTATAAGGATTTGATCTTACTAAATGTGATTCGTCAAGAGACAGATTGATGTGTAAGGAATCGAGTTATTTTAATTCAGTAAGAAAAGTGTGATTAAGACATATCATAGACAATACAAGTATGATGCTCTCAAATAGGTATATTTAAATTACGGGTATGAGAGCCCAAAAAGGAAGGTTTTTAGTTTGGACCTAAACTCTGTTGGGCTTGTTATGCATCTTAATTCCGGAGGGAGTCTATTCCAAGCCTTAGGCCCAGATACTCCGAAAGCATGATCTCCAAACATAGTATTTGGCTTTCGTTTAGGTTCTATTAGTCTGCCTTTAGCAGATGAAGTTGCTGATCTAAGGGTTAATTGTCTCGGACCGGTATTTTCCGGGACGCATAATTCGGATATGTAAGGTGGGGCCATTTCGTAGATTGATTTAAAAACCATCCAGCACAATTTGTACTGGATTCTCTCAGGGCACTTGAGCCAGTGAAGGTTACGAAGGTGTTCTGAAATATGCGAATATTTAGAAACCCCAGTTATGAGCCTTGCCGCTGCATTAAACACGGATTGAAGTTTGTCAATTTGATATTTGGGAAGACTAGCGTAGATGCCGTTACAGTAATCGAGCCGCGAGACTACGTAAGAGTTAATTAATAGTTTTGTCGCCTCTGTAGGAAGGTTTCTTCGAACTGACTTGAGTTGTCTTAGGTGAAAAAAACCGGTGCTTACTGTCCTATTTATTTGACTTTTTAACGAAAAGTCTGAATCTAAATTAACGCCAAGAAGTTTGACTGTTGTCTTTGGAATAATATCGTTGCCGGAAATGGAAATAGGTGCATTGTCTATGAAATGTTGGCGTTTGTTTGTGGCCGCCCATAGAAACTCAGTCTTAGATGGATTCAGCTTCAGCTTGTTTGAAGACATCCAACGAGTTATTGCTTCTAGGCATTCAGCTATGCGGATTTTGAGACTGTTGATTTCGTTTGGAGAGCAGTAAAAATAAACTTGCTGATCGTCAGCGTAGCAGTGGGACAGGAGACCAAATGACTCGATTATTTTGGCGACATCATTTGTAAAAAGGATGAAAAGAAGTGGGCCTAAAACGGATCCTTGGGGTACCCCTGAAGAAAGTGTTGCGAAGTTAGAGAGCTTATTTACAACCTTAACGGCTTGTAAGCGATTGGATAGATATGACACCAGCCAATTTTTAATATCGGAACTCAAACCAAATGTTTCCTCTAATCTCTTAATGAGAAAGTCATGATCAATTGTGTCAAACGCTGCACTCATGTCTAAGAGTGAGATAAGTGCTAACTTACCTGACTCTATGGCCAAAGTTATATCTGACAGCATACGAAGGATTCCGGTTTCTGTTGAGTGAAACCTTCTATATGCGGATTGACGATTAGTGAATAATTTATTTGAATTCAAATGACTGGTTATTTGTGCAGCAGCAATTTTCTCCAGGATTTTTGATAGGAAAGGTAAATTTGAAACAGGTCGATAATTACCTAAGTTATCGGGGTCAAGTTGTAATTTTTTTAGTATCGGCGTAACTACAGCAGACTTTAGAGGTTCAGGGAAGTCACCTGTGCTCAGAGATTTATTAAAAAGATGAACTAGGAACGGGGCTAAGACAATGACACATTTTTTTAGTAACCATGTTGGTATAGGGTCAAGACTGCACTGCTTATTTGGCGAACTTGAAATTAATTTTTTTACTTCTTCCAGTGTTGTGAGTTTGAAGGAAGACAAATTTCCTTTAGAATTTATAGTAAATATTGGTGGAGGGGCGTGAGATGTGGAGGCACGAATGGCTTCAATTTTTTCCCGAAAAAACGTTAATAAAAGTTGTAGAGTATAAAATTCTCTACAAAGTATGCGAGTGTATGGAAAGAGAAGTATACACTGTTAGTATCGGCGAATTGCTTAGTGTATTTTATAAAAAAAAAATAACATTAATATACGGTAGACCCAGAATATCCCACGCTTTGAAACGTAAAGTTTTTGTATTTCGGAATTACTGATATTTATGTTAGCATGTGTTGTACTGTAGAATTTTTTGATTAAAATTGGTGTTAGAAAATGTTGCCTACCACTGACATAGTCAACAGCTAAGACAAGAAAAGCTATTATGGTACGGATACTATTGGAGTAACGAATAGTTTGTAAGAAAAAATCAAATAATTAAGATAAAATCAAAACAACCTTCGTAAGATGACATCACTCTTGTAAGTGGTCATGAAATATCTAAGAGGGATTACACTGATTAATTTGTGATTTCAACTACCTTATTATCAGCGGATTTACCTACTGATAATAAATCTAGATAAGAGATTTCAGAACAACAACAAATTCCAATATGGTATAATCAATCCGAGTTTCAATCAGAGTGAGTTCGGTTAAGTTAATCAATTATTCACATGTTTCTGAAAGTTAAAGGCCTACAAAAGGATTAAAATATATTTTGAATAGTTGACTCATAGTGTTTTATTATGTTTCTGCCTGGCCCTTCTCCAACTCATTGATTTCGTAAAATCAGTTAAAAATTCATCCACCTTCAGAATGTTAAATAGTTACATAGTTAAATAATAAAGTAAATTGCAAAGTTTCTATGAAATCCAGAAAATAACATTGCTCATTAAGTGCTTTGCACAATTTTGGGAGAAGGGTATGGGTACCACCGCCCCGGGAACCATTCGTTAGTTTAGTACAGACAAACCACACAACTCAGTTGAGACTGGGTTCAAAGGAAGTGATTTGTTCAAATCATGGCGGTGTTTGCGCCCACTTACCGGCTGCTGGTGAGCGAGATCAGAGGCCGGTTGAGCGAAACCCCTTGATCTCTCCAGAACCATTGTATAGACGCGTAGTTGGAGGAATGGATTCACACGTCCATCTCTTTTGGACACACTGACCACCAGATTCCAATCCACCCATAATACATTTTCTTTCCAAAAACTTCCTTTGCTTAAAAATACCGTCCCCATAGATCCTGACGGAAATTATTTTCCTCAGGGTCACTTGTTTAGAGTTAATGTAAAAACAAAACAGCTCTCGGTACTTTTCCAATGTATCAAACACAACACAACAAACAATATATTAACATCAAACAACATCTCCTAAAACTTTAAATTTCGAAAAAAAAAACAAATAGTAATGCACCACCACAATCTTCGCTTATAGGCACATCTGTCCTGATGATGGACACTGTAATGCTGTACGAAACATTGGCTAAATACATCATGGTAATTAGTTTATCGAAATACAGATCAATTCGTATTGTAATAATCAAAAGATGTTACAAGTTTCTGGATTAGAGGAATAACGATAAGCCGAATGAATGGAATCAATCAATTTTTGGAAAGTTTTTTTTTTAAATCAAATTTATCGGTTACTAGCTTTTTCCCGCGGCTTCGCTCGCATGGTGTAAGGGGGGTTCCCACTCCGCCCACAGCCCTCCCTCTCCACCCCTCCCCCCTCGCACCCCCTCCCCACTCCCCCTATTTAACATTAGCTATGACATGTTTTTTTAAGATTCTTTAATTACACGATAATATGTCTATATCATTAAAATTCTTATATAAAAGCATTTTGTCTGAGATTGGTAGAACATTTTTGAAGATGAAAAAGTGATTTTTTTCTAGTTCTAACGCCTGGGACTCTAAAATTAATCTCAGACAAAGGGGGCGAACAATCAATAAAGCTATATTATAGAAGATGTATTATATCTGCGTGGTCTCTTCTAATTTTTAATGATTTATTTAATGAAGTCCATAAAGGTCCATCGAGCTGTTTACGTCATGGTAACCAATATTAAACTTGAAATTTAAATGGTGGACAAATTTTCTTTGTATGGCTTTGTATCAGCTATAAATATTATATTGAGGATTCCATATTTGAGAGGCGAATTCAAGATGACTGCAAAAATTTGAAAAATACAATATTTTAAGTGTTTCTTGTAGAAGTCCACAAAAGTCAAGTATTCAGTTAGATTCCATTTCCTTCGTTACAACGGCGGAGTTTTAAAATTCAGCGGTCCCTATATCACGGCTTGCTGGTTGCTAGTTGCTAGGGGCAGCAGAGCTGTCACGGGGGTATAAATGGTTCTCAAAAATAATATGGTGCCGGCGAAGAGGTAATTTCCAGAGCGTGGCCCGCCCAGGTAAAGACTAGAGACTCCATTCTCCATGAATACGCTGTGGGAAATTTGAGAAGTGGATTGTAAACTTAAAACTTATAAGTTCTTTTTTATTGTGAGTCATTTTGTTAATTATATTTATATATATAATACAATTTTGTACATTATTAAAACAAGGAATCGAACAATTATCTTAATATTGTAAAAAAACAGAATGTTTATTTGTTTGTCCCTTAAGCCCTCCTAAACCATTCTTCCGATTGCGATGAAACTTTGGTGATTCGATGTTTGCACGCCCGCGATGGTATTTACATTTAATATTGAGCTATGGCGTTTGGAAATAATTTCCAATATTATTAATCCGATTGCGATGAAAGTTTGATGAGTTGTTATGCGCACGCCCGCCAAGGTTCCCTTGGTGCTTATGAATAATGGTAAGCTCTGAATTATGAAATTTATATTGTAACATAATGGTTCCTTGGTACCATTTTTTATATAGAGCATAAGAAACTCCCTCATGATGGTGGGAAGGGAAAATACAGTTTTCCCTCCGGTAAGGTTAGTTAGGCTAGGTGAATAAAAGAGATTATTTCACAGTAACAAATACTACTATATTTATGCCTTTTAAAAAATATAAGGACCGGGATTCATAATCCCAAAAGAAACAAGAACCATACTGAGAATTTAGCTGGAAGAAAGTTAAATATAAAGTAAAGAGCATACCTTCGGTCCATGTATCTATTACTTTCTATTAATTCTAATTTGACGCGAACGCATATTAACCGGCGACCACGTAGCGTGTGGAGGAAACGAGGTCCATCAGCATGCGGGATCTCCAGGTCAGCAACCGGGAGAGACTCCGAGGAAGGCCCCAGAAGATGGGAAGTTCTCACCAGGGAGCAGGATCCAGTGTACCGGTTGAGCGTACCGATATCCTCTCGGTAGACCCCTAGTACCGCAACCTTCTTCCGGAGATGAGCGCCGGCGTACATCCGCCACAAATAAGTACCGCCACGACCGCAGCTCGTTACCAAGCCTTGCTTACGCCAATTTATCGGATGCCCTGGCCGCGATTCTGCATATAATTGACAATCAATTTTGAACGCGGCGGTGTGTTAGCCTTGAAAACATGGCGATCTCTCTGTCGCTCAGGACAATTCCAAATAACACCCGTTCCACACACGGAACTACTTCCGACTTTCGGTTAGAATTATTGACATAATTCTTGACATTAACACATAATGAACACACAAAACTTATATTTTAGGCGACCATTGGAATTAACATCGGGCTCCGGTACGGCGGAAATTCAAAAACCAAAGCCGGAAATTTATCAATACAGTTGCCAATCGAAAAAATCTAAAATACTGCGATTCAACAATTAAAGTAAGCGGCCAGGTGAAGGTTTATTAAGTCAGGAAAATAATAATTATTAAGTAATAATTATTATCGTGACAATATTTAAAAAAAATGCAACGGGTGCCGCGCGAGTTGTTTGAAAAATGAGTGTATTTCATGTAGTTAAGCGACAGGGATGGATGGGGGGAGGGGAAAACTAGAGAGGAACGGGTTGAAGCGTAAGTGAGGAGGGGGAACAGTTGGGAAGGCGGAAGGGAAATGGGGACGAATGGAAAAGGACACGCAGGGAAAAATAATTTCTGTATATAAGTGGCATTGCAACGCACGGGAACTACATACTACGATAGTACAAAGACAATTCATCTACCTAACTTCTAAAATCTTCAACCTTCCCCTTGATAACCTAAAAACTGAAACTCGATTTCTTACTTTCAAAATACAAGTAACCTGTGGATTCTTACTTATCTGAAATCTTTTATCTCTTATCTGATTTTTAATTTTTTTTAGATTATTAAGGGAATCCATCAGTTACATAAATATATTTTATTAAAATAATTACGCGTTACATGGTTGCATGAACCAGCGAAGTTCCCGCACATAATTCATATTATGTACTGAAAACATAGATGATTAAAGAAAACATAAAGTGATAGAAAAAGAAATAAAAAAGAAGTAAGTAATTTGAAATTAAAAACAATAAACTTTGATATCATGTGTTAATGTTAATGATTAAAAAAAGAAGAAAAACCACTTAATGAGAATAAGAAAATAATACAGTAGCAGGGTTAGAGGATAGGCAATTAACAAGTGGTTTTAGTTTTTTTTTTTAAATACATTTAGTAAATTGACCTGAAGATAAATGAAAAAATATCAGCGTCTGAAAAGATATTAATGTATTTTGTGCACGTCCTTCGGAGAAATGAATGTTTTGTGTAGTTTGTTTTTGAGTGTGGGATGTGGATTAAGTTGGTTTGACCTCATATTTTGTATTGGACGATGGAAATGAATGTCATCTTATTTCACAATTATTGTTAATTTTAAAACGGCATAAAACGTTTATCACATAGACTTCCTACCACATCAAGACAATTAAATGTAGATGCTAGAAGCGTTTCTCTGCACAGAAGTTGAATTATAATGTGATTTTGGTTCATTTATCCCAAATGGATTTATCGACAAGAATAGTAGCTATTTAAATCCATTACTTATTGAATCAGCTACAAATCAAACAAAATGCTAAATTCACTGCTGAAGTTGCATGGGAATGAAAGAAAAACCTTTTAATGGACAATGGACAATTATATATATGGGGGCTCTATCGAAGCCAGAGTAAAGTTAGCATCCCAAAAACTGGCCGAATTGTACAGGGCCCGCAGATACTTTAATAGTATACAACTGCTAACCCTGTACAAATCACAAGTGCGACTCACGGTTGAATTTGGCAGCCACCTCTAGTCTGAAGCTTCAAAATACATGAAAAATACCATTGACTGTGCAAAAACGGGCGGTCCGTCTGATAGATTTTCTCATCTTAACATACGGATTGCAATCTTTAGAGCACAGGCGTCGGGTGGGAATGCTATCCTCGTTCTACCGGTATCACAATGGAAGATGCTCCGAGGAACTAGCATCATTGATCCCTTCTGCACCTTTATTTTATTTTTTTTATTTATTTCATATTATAATATTATATTTTATAATATTATTATTTAATGTATAAAAACAGTTTAGTATAAACAAGTTCCGCTTTGTAATTATTATTATGCGTTAAAGCTGTTTCGCCCTATGAAGGCATTATCAAACTGTGGTTGCTACCACCTATCGACGATGTATTTATGTCATTTCAAGACAGGTGTTTATTACCTGTAGGTACCCCTATTAACTTCCAAGTAAAATGAATGAAAATATTAATGGTTAAGTTTCCCAATTACTGCATAGTTTCAATTTGACTGAAGGTCGTTATTTGGTCGTTAATTATTCCATAAAATAAACCCATGATGATTCATCAGGATTTACTTTATAATACAATTGATATTTGAAATTTAAAATGGTCATCATTATGCTCTAGAATCTAGAATAAACCCACGATGACTCATGTATTTCATAGCTCCGTTAGGTATTTGAACTAGGTTTGAATATATCTAAAAGTGTAGAGCGAATTCCATTTGTGTGTTCATTGATTAAAATATCTTTCCGATAATTAGAGATTTCATTAATTTCTAACTGCTCTAACAGATTGAGTTTGCGTCCTTTATTTTGAAAGTGTAACGGAAATGGTTTATTATAATCATTGTTAGAAATTTATTTTAAAATTTAATTTATTATTATTATTCGAAAACAATCACTCATTTAGTGATAATAATATCTATAATATCTCGATAACGATTCCACAAAAGACATCCTATTCCTCGGCTGATTAGATTAGAATCATGTACATGTGTAGTACAGTCAAAATAAAAACAGTGATGATTTTTTATTGTTTTTAAGTTTATTTTGTAGAACTTCATTTAAATTTTTGATTTATTTCCAAAAATATTATTATTGAATGTATAAAAACAGTTTAGTATAAACAAGTTCTGCTTTGTAATTATTATTGTGCGTTAGCTTGTGTCGCTCTCCATGGAGAGAAAAAAAAATAGTCTTATATTTAAACGCCCGGGGTCTCAAAAGTTTCATATGATCTGTAGCTATTCGAAAACGTAAAAATAAATGAAATTATTGTTCATTATTACCCCGCTAAAACGGCCGGAAGTTTTGAAAAAAAAAATTTAGTCTTTGGAAAAAAATAAAACAGAGGGTTCATACTTTATATTTTGTATCAAACTTATTTTTTATTCCATAACTGCAGTTCAAAGAACCCAAAAAAAAATTTTTTTTAACATATGTGATGTGTTGGTTAAAAATATAAAAGGGAAAATAACACTTTTTCTCGATAAAATCAGAATTCTTGTGACTTGCTTGTATTCATAAACGTGAACTTTTTTTTTCATTTTTGTCAGTTAAACGCATTTTTTAATAATAAACAAACGTTAAAAGGTTAAATTACTGAAAAAAAATTTTTATAAAAAAATGGTTTTAGGTTTGTTTCTGATTTTCAATGCATTTTAGCGGGCTAATAACCATTTAAAAAAAATTAAATGCAGTTCTCATTTTCTTTGTAAGACGCAACTTTTAAGAACCCGGGCGTTTCTGAATTCAAAAGATGAAATAATTGACACACCCTATTGTGCGTTCGTTATTTTTCTGTGATCTTCTGTCAGATTTGTGTGATTTATTTGCTTTTTCTATCAATTTCTATCTATTTCTACAACGTACATTAAATGAATAAATAATCATGCATACTTGCAGAAATTCGTGATCAAAACGATCTAAACTAAAACATGCGACTGTAAATATGTAAAAATCACGCAAATCCAACAGGAGATCACGTCCGTTATCTCATAAAGATCCCACAAAAGATATAGAATCGCTCGGCAGGTTTGTCGATTTCCCGTAAATGGAAAATTGGATTAACAAATAAATAAAATGAAAGGTTATAAATAGATTGTTGAATAGGGCTTAAGCCAAAAAAAAAAGTTTTCCAAGCCTTGGGCATTTTAAAAACAAATTTATTTATTCATGCATCTAAATGTTTTAGTTAAAAAGTTTTTACATGATTATCAACTACCACCTTAGGTCCATGCTGGCAATAACAAGTAAGGTTCGCCATCCCGCAATCTCTCAATCCCGCAGGATTTCAGCAATATTGGATCTCGCTGATTTGCGGGATTGAAATAAACACTGAATTTACACCAAAAACAAGCTGTTTACATAATTAACTAGTCAATCTTTAACAATTATAGAGGAACTGAATTTGATGTTGATAGAGACACATCTCAAGTTCAGAAACTTCATGACGAAATCGATTTTTGAGAATAAATTTTGTCCCTTTTAAAGGACAGGGAGAGGGAGATACCTTCATTTAGCACACACCTTCTTTATAAAAGTTTCACTGACTAGAGTGTAGAGCAGAAATAGCTTTCATTCATAATATAGTACCTACCCAAGATGATCTATTTCAAATGTTTTAATTTTTCTTAACTTTTTATCAAAGTCTTCTTAAAATACTAATTATATGTATAAGTTTTATATATATATATATATATATATATATATATATATATATATATATATATATATATATATATATATATATATATATATATATATATATATATATAATTATATATATATATATATATATATATATATATATAAGTGTTAAGGGACGTACTTGACTTACTTTAACAAGTGATTCCTAACATTTTGGAGTAAAAAATATAAATGAAATTTTCGTCAAATTTTTTCAAAAGTTTTTTCTTCAAAATAAAAAAAAAAATCTGCCGCAAGTCGTCACTGGTCACTTGACCGAGTAACCTCTTACCCTACCTCCAACTGCCCAACACCTACAATTTTTTATGTATTTATTGAAAAAAAGAAAAAAATTAAAAAAGTATAATATGTATCATCATTATTAAACGACTTCAAAAAGGAGGAGGTTCTCAATTCGACTGTATTTTTTTTTTTTTAATGTTACCTCAGAACTTTCGACTGGGTGAACCGATATTAATGATTCTTTGAAAGCTGGTGCTTCCCATGTGGTCCCATTTTAATTTGGTCCAGTTCAGACAATGGAATCCATGAGAAAACCATATAAGTCTTAAATTTGCATTAAGTATGTGCGCGACAAATGGACGAATAACTCAATATCACGCCAACCGATTTCGATGATTCTTTTTTTTATTGGAAAGGATGTACTTCAAGGGTAGTTTGATGAGAGTTTGGTTAGGTTCTGATTATCGGATCCATGATGAAGTAACGGAACTCTTCAATTCTTAGGAGCAAATTAACGAATCTCGGCCGAATCTCTCAATTTGACCCTAACGTCGTTATGGTCAAATTATCTCTATCTCATATGAGCAGCACGTATAGTAGGCCTACCCATATCCATATTCAGACATATTAGTTAGTGTACTTCAGATTCCCTAAAAACCAAAAAATAAACAAAAATTTTAACAAAACAAAAAAACGACTTAAAAAAATGCACTCAAAAGTAAAAAAATAATTTCGTATTCTTCTACAACTTCATAATAAACTTACTTTTTCTACTCATCAATATGTAGGTACGATTGTTATTTTTGGAGTCGGTGTCAGCAAAGGTACCCGGCCCGGCGTGTTCACTTGACAGCTCCCCTCACGCCGCGGCCCCGCTCTCGCCTCTCACCTCGTCAACTCGCTTGTGCGACACAAGCACATCTCACCTATAACTATGTATGTAGTTACAAACCTACCTTGACTGACACCGACTCCAAAAATAAAAATCGTACCTACATATTGATGAGTAGAAAAAGTAAGTTGATTATGAAGTTGTAGAAGAATACGAAATTATTTTTTTTACTTTTTAGTGCATTTTTTGAAGTCGTTTATTTGTTTTGTTAAAATTTTTGTTTTTATTATTACATAGTATAAAATGAAGTCGCACAAAATGTATGTGCGCATAGATCTTTTATGCGGTTTTCTCCAATAGATAGCGTGATTCAAGAGGCAGGTTTATATGTATAATACATGCTCATTATAGTAGATAAAAGCCGAGAAATTCAAATATTCAATTCAGGCAGCGGGCAGCGGGTAGCGAGCAGCGGGCAGCTGGCAAGCGGGTGGTGTGGATTTTATAAAAGTTGGGTAATGGCATTGTGTTTCGTTAGCCACAGCAACGTGTGGCCGGGTCTGCTAGTATAAGTTATATATGTATAAGTTTTTCTTAATATTCTTTTTTTATAAAATGTTCTCATGTTTTAATGTTAATACCCCTTAACGAAAATCCCACATACTAAATTTCGCGGAATCCCGAGTGATTTTTAAATTCTTAAATATTTTGAAAAAGTTGCGAGATTTGCAAACCCTAGATACAAGAATAAGTAAAAAAAATATGTGCTTATTATTTATTTGCAAAACTAGATAAAATTATATCATAATTAACTTTTTTTAAATACAATCAAATTTACAAATCTTATATATAAAAATGAATCGCTAAATGTGTTGCTAAGCGCAAATCTCGAGAGCAGCTGAACCGATTTCGCTAATTCTTTTTTTAGAATATTCCTTGAAGTATGAGAATGGTTCTTACGGAGAGAAAAATTAAGAAAATTGCACAGAAAATTGGATAATTTCAGAAAACCTAACGACTATCGCACGTTTGACAGTTCGCGTGTTTGAGAATGACATTTTGCAAAACAATGATTGTTAAATCAGGATTCTATTTTTGAAAATCTTTAAGTTGATAAATTTATTTAAAGTAGGTACTCCCCTAATAGTTTGAATCGAATCAAGAATTTTAGATATTTTAAATAGGTAACTATGTTAGGTACCAAATTTAATATACATGAAAAATGGAAATTTGAATAAAAATTGTAAAAGGTGACACGCGGGCTGTTTAAAAACTGAATGTACTGGGATTGAATTTATGGAACGTGGGAGGAGGGTTGGCGGGACGAGGGAGCGGGAAAGAGAAGAGGGAAAGAGAAAGGAAAGAGAAGGCGGGGAAGGTGGAAGGGGAACGCGAGAGGGGAAGGGGACGTGTGAGGGGGTAGGGGAACTCGGGAGGGGGGTTCGCGGGACGGGGGAAGGGGGAAGGGGGGGAGTGGAGTGGAGAGAGAGAAGGTGGAGGTGACGGAGTGGGAACGCGAGAGGCGAAGACGACGCAGGAGAAGAAGTGGAGGCGGAAAGGGAATGGGACGAATGGGATAGGATACTCAGGGAGAAACAATTTCTTTATAAAATGGCATAGCAACGCATGCTGGGACCAGCTAGTATATTATATAAGTGTCATTATATTGCATAATGTATTATATCATCCTTTGTTGTTGTTTCCACCTCCAAGGCCATTTATCAAATAACTTTGAAAAAGCATTTTGCAAAATTTAATTTCAGTTACCTACACAGGTACCAAACAACATTAATAGCCTTGCGACTGCGTACATACTCTATTCACAAATAGATATAAACGGAAGTGCTGCCATCTATCCAATAGTATTAATAGGCTTGCGTCTGCATGGTTGAATTTCAGAACCCGACTTCGAGTGCATGTCTGACGCCGTGCCATAAATAACATCTGTGTACGTGGAATTTCGAATTCAAGAATTCGTAACAAGATGTCGCCACTTCCGACAGCAGGTCGTATGGGGACGTGTCCCCCCTAGGTATAGCTGCTACAAATTTGTGAATATGTAGTATCTCTCCGGATATGGAAAGATTGACGGTAATAGTTAGTTGTAATCACGCGGCAATATATTACATATGACGTCATGGTCTTTCCCCGTTACTTTGTCCCGGTGACTGACTATCACTGTTTGACAGTGGATCCGAGGAAAGGGCTATTTTTGGAACCAGTTCCTATTGGATTTATAAAATGGACACCAACACTAACAGGGCGAAGCCGAACCAAAAGCCGCCCACAGGTCCTAGTAGTAAAATTCTGCGCATTTTTAACTGCTAGTATCAAATTATCACAACTAATTTAATTGGAAATTCTCCAAAGTAACCACAAAAATAATAAAAAATGTAAATATTGCATTATTTATTAAAAGGAAATGATTTTATTTGGTTTTACTTAAAATATAACAAGATAACTATTTTCGTCATTTGTTTTTGGGGTGTTATGCCGTGTAGCCTTACCTCCTTCTTTAGCCAAGGTTTCGGACAGCGTTGTAGTGTCCAACATCAGGGCAGATGTGTAATTTTTGGTATCGCTTCCAAGTAAATAAGCACACATTTCGCTACTAAAAATTACACATCTACCGGATCTGCCCTGATGATGGACACTGCGACGCTGTCCGAAACGTTGGCTAAAGAAGGAGGTAGCGCAACACGACATAACATTCCAAAAACAAAAAACAAATCTTAAAACTTATCTAACGAGATAACTAATTTTAAAAAAATGTATTGTCTTGGCTTATTCAAATAATCCATTATTTTATTATCATGTTGGTAGAAGCGCGTTGAATCAATTTGAAAGTAGCAGAAAGAACAGAGTGGTCGAGTGTTTTTCCAACGCAAATATTGTCGGTCTCCCTTTTGGCAGAAAATTGTTTTGGCAAACAGAAGATCACTCTCGCCTTAAAAGCTTTCTTTAAGCCTCCACCCCACAAGCGTCAAGTTGAACAGTCACTAAAGAAGTAACTACTTAGTTACTAGACACTATTTGGTTACTAGATAGGTACCGGCGGATAATAGGTTCTTGCTTAGTAACCGACGGTGATCAATAGTGACCGGCTTTGGATAACACGATAAAATGTTAGTTTTATGTGAAATTCCAGTTTTCCTTTTTTTCGGCAACCAAAGGGTCAAATAACTTTTTCGCCCGGTCTTTCTCAATCTTCACGATGACGCAAAATACAATGTATTCATTGTATTTAATAGTAATAATTAAAAAAAAACAGATAAAACCCCGAAGTAAGCGAATATTTTTTGACATAAAAAATTCGAACTTCGAACTTGAATTACCCACTTGAAAATGAAATCTAAATCAAAAAAGTTAAATCTAAAAAATCTAAATCATTACATAGTATAAAATGAAATCTTTTAAACTACGTAACGGATTTTCATACGGTTTTCACCAATAGATAGAGTGATTGAAGAGGAATGTTTATATATATAATACATGTAAATTATATTAGAGAAAAGCCGAGAAATTTAAAGAAAACATATAATTGTGTGATTTAGCGGGCCGTACTTCCTATCATTTGGGGAACAAGAAGGAAAATTAGATGGGGAAGAGGAAAGTCGAATTGAACATGTCTATTCAGATCAGGCCTTTGAGGAATAGATAGGAATGCTTAAGAGGGAATAACCAGACAAAACCGGAAATATGTCATTTATTAATCAAATTTTAGACGTTTGACTCTTTTCCACAAAAAATTATAAATTGATTTCGAAAGACTGTTCTTTTATCTAGTAAAGCTATGTTTTAAATTTTGAGAAAAACGTTTATTTTTAGTACAATAAGATTTTATCATAGGTCGTTGGCAGATTTGCTAAATTTTCAAAAAAAAATTGTATTATTTGACACACATTTCATATCATGCAGTAAAATAAATTAATAAACTATCCGGCAAAGCTATGTTTCAGAATTTTAATTTTAGTTAAAATAAAATCATTTAAAAAAAGATCCGCACACGTGTTTTGTGACGAAAATACTCCAGTTTGTCTATTTATTTACGGTCTTACAAACTAATATATTTAAGATTTTTTAACATTATTATTTTGCTTAGACGTTATTGAAAAATTATAAATACTTATGATCGAAAAATAATTACAAAAAGTAGATAATTTTAATAGTTTTATCATCATGCCTTTCAGCATCTTTGAAAGTAGGTATAAATTATAGCAAGTTTTGAATGAAATAAAATCGATATTGAGATATAATTAAAAAAAGCTGGTACGGAGAATAATTAATCTTTCTCGTTGGAAAAACTCTGTACGATCGTAATAACATCTTTCGATGAAATATGAATTCTCAGCCCAGAGGAATAGGTATAATATTAGTACAAAACAGCATCAGAGCACTCTGGCGGACAAAACGGTCTCTATCATTCATTTTGAGATTATTTTGTTTTCAAAAAGTTTCGTTAAAATCCGAAAGATGCCACTAGAAAAATAAATATTATGTGTATTTATTTCAACATGACAATGTCGCATCTGGTCGCTTGTCGAAATTCGGCCGGCTAGGGGTGCCCTCAGGGGGTGCCATGTACGCACGTGTCCACTAGGCAATGTTTTCAGAAAAACTACCTGAAGCTCAATGCCTGAAGTCATTATAATAGTTTTATATTTTGGTATGTTGTGTGTTTGGTATTTGGGGTATGTTGTGAGGCTAGAGGTAGCGGGGAAGGGAAGGAGATGGGAAAAAGGAAGGTAGGGATGTACCTAGTGATTTAGTTCTGGTAACCGAACACGGCTAAAGCTATTTCAAGTAACGTTTCAATAATTGTGTTTGGTGGTCTTACACCAGGACGATACTGAGAGTAACTACCTACTACGTCCCGTTCATCACTATTTTTATTATACCAAAGCAAATAAAATTAGGAGAAAATGTAAATAAATTTAACTCTCATTTACCAACATATGTGATTGATTCAAATTTAAAAAAAAAGTTACGAACATCGTTTTAGAGAAAAACTGTTATGTTATGATGCTACTGTACAACTTACCGATGTTACATGCAAAAGCCTTCAAGGCGTAAATAAATAAATTACATTTCAAGAAACTTTATAAAATCAGTCCACAAAATATTTTTTTTCTTTGATGTTAAAACCTACAAAAAACCGTAAAAAAGGTTTTTACCATCTACTTTCAAAAACGTTTAAAAACTTAGAAAAGAAATTGGATGGCCTGGGATTTGAACCTCTCGCTCAAATTTGAACGCCAGTCGACACTTCTACTAGCAGATAACTGAAATAAAAAAACGACCATAAAAACATTTGATGTTTCCATTGAGACGTATTGCATACAAGTATACATGTCTACACGTGGCAGACTTCCGACTAAGGATAAGCAACCGTAATCACGAATAATAATAATACTAGAACATTTGAAAGCGCATCGATATTCCAGACCTCGGTGGTTGAACGGTTACGATCGTTAGCTACGAATCCGGAGGTCACGAGTTAAAATTCCGGCGTGCGCAAGTACCCATCAACATTTTATGCGATTAATTTGTGTTATCCCACAATATATTATTTTTAAATTATTTCGTTTAGATTATTAGTGCTATCTTCTTTTTAATGATATATAACATTGGTGGGAACAAACTTCAAAAGTTATAAAAAGTGCGTTATTCTTGTAAAAAATTGAAAATTGGTAACTACATATTTTTTAAAGAAATATATTTAAAAAAAAATCGGAACGTTGCGCGAAATGGCTTTAGCCGTTTTGGGTGACCGGATCTGAATAGCCAGGTACTTACCCACCTTCCTCTTCCCCATCTCCTTCCCTTCATTTTTTGACAAACGCAGTCTTTAACTCACAAACACATGCATAATACCTACCTACCTATCCACATGGACGTTTCGTGATGACGCTGGCTCACCATGCACAAAACATGACACATGGCAGTCGTACCTATGTTTTATGCTTCATTGTAGGTAGTGGGGAGGGGAAGGAGACGAATCCGGAGGTCGCGAGTTAAAATTCCGGCGTGCGCAAGTACCTATCAACATTTTATGCGATTAATTTGTGTTATTCCACAATATATTATTTTTAAATAATTTCGTTTAGATTATTAGTGCATCTATTTAAAAAAAATAGATAAGAAATATATTTAAAAAAAGGCGACAGCCGTGTTGGGTGACCCAAGTTCTTACCCACCGGGCATCACGGAGTTCTTCTACCACTCACTTCCGTGTTATTTTATTGTATTTACGTAAGTATTATTTTAATAATATAATAACCATTTAAAATTAGGCACAGCTGCACTCGACATAAAACAGTAGTCAGGTTATTATATTAAAACGAATAGGTACCTACAATGTATAGGTAGATAGACGATATAAGTATCATCGTTTCCAAAAATAAATGTTATAATATCTTAGATTCTCACAGTGATTGATTACTGCCATCTTTTGAAAATTTTTGAAAAAGGGTTTTAGTTCAAAATTGTACCGTGTAGAGAAAGATAAATGGGCGCCACACGACAGAGGGCTTGTGCTAGTAATTAAAAATCCTATATTTCATTCTTAATTTGAAGATTAAAATTTAAAAATTGTCTTTAAAAATTGAAGAAATATAATACCAACAATTTCTCGTAACGTTTTGGTAAATAAACGAATCCAAAGTTTTGTACTCAGCGTTTAAAAAAACACGAAAATTGGTGTTTATGAAAAAATTTAACTAAAAACTTATTTATCTATTAATTTTAAATTTCTTTTCGAGGTTTTAAAGAAAACCCCTAAAGGTATACTTTGAGGATATTCAGCAGTTAAAAATATTTTGTAAAATTTACGAAAAACGGTCAGAATAAGGTCGGATTTCTGATTTGGTTTTGATAAATGCTAAGCCTATGTAAATTTTAAAAATTTATAAAAAATATTTTTCATATTAAAAACTTTATGTTTATCGATTTGCGTAATAATATTATCATTATTTAAAATTAATAAATGATTACACTTGGCCTTATGGCCTTTAAGCAGAGTGATCCCTAAACTTTTTCGTCTTCGTCTCCGTGTGTCAATTTTTTTTGTGTTAAATATGTTTTTTTTAGGAAAAACAAAATAAAAACTGGAAACTTTGGGAACCACTTCCTTAGCATATTGGAGATGCATACTTTCTTAGCCACTCTATTTCGCACACTTGAAAATAAAATGTTTGTCCAAACTGAAGCGCATACATTATTCGACTGTTTAACGCTAAAAGCCAAGGGAAAAAAAACGAGTTTTTTTATTCAAATCGAAAGCGCAAATAGTAATGAACGTCTTGAGAGTTTTCACGAGCTTTGCATGTGTGTAGGTGCTAAAAGGCTAACAATCTGAATATCTGAGAACGTTCCAACCTTTCTCATCCCCATCTTCTTCTCCTCCCCCCCCCCCCCGCTCCCTCCAACCTGACAAATTACGCTAATTGGGGATGACATTATGGGGGTTATGTTTACGTGTGTGTGATGTGTGGTAAATCAAATAAGTATATAGCAGTTACAATATTTACAGGTTTATTTAACAAATTATAAACGAACATAACGCACCATAATTATTAAATATTTAAATACGAACAATTGTGAATGAGTGCGAACAAGTACGATTTACAAGACTGTGTATTTATTATACGGGAGCTTAACGTAGAATGGTTTGGTTGATCTTTGTTGCAGCGCGAGAGAGTTACTTTAGGTAAGTCTTGATTTTTATTGGTGTATAGGGAACCAATCAGATTGCCATGATACAGATTGGTGTCCTTGTTCGACCTCCACATCATAGTCTCAATGGCTCCGGACTTGTGTGATACACTAAAATACCACAGAGACAGATCGGTGTCCTTGTTCGACCTCCTCATCGTAGTCTTAATGGCCCCGGACTTGTGTGATACACTAAAATACCACAGAGACAGATCAGTGTCCTTGTTCGACCACCTCATCGTAGTCTTAATGGCCCCGGACTTGTGTGATACACTAAAATACCACAGAGATAGATCAGTGTCCTTGTTCGACCACCTCATCGTAGTCTTAATGGCCCCGGACTTGTGTGATACACTAAAATACCACAGAGACAGATGGGTGTCCTTGTTCGACCTCCTCATCGTTGTCTCAATGGCCCCGGACTTGTGGGATACACTAAAATACCACAGAGACAGATCGGTGTCCTTGTTCGACCTACTCATCGCAGTCTCAATGGCCCCGGACTTGTGTGATACACTAAAATACCACACAGACAGATCGATGTCCTTGTTCGACCGACTCATCGTAGTCTCAATGGCCCCGGACTTGTGTGATACACTAAAATACCACAGGGACAGATCGGTGTCCTTGTTCGACCTTCTCATCGTAGTCTCAATGGCCCCGGACTTCTGTGTTACACCAAAAAAGGGGCTGGAATTAAATACAGAAAAAATATGATGACAGAACTTGCTTTAGAACACAGATGTCATGAAGAGGGTTAATTTCCACTTCCAAGATTCCGCTTCATTCAAACAAACAAAAGTGAAATTCAAATAAATTTATTTATTTATTTATTTATAACTTCTCACCATACATTCTTATTTTTTATTTTTACACGCAAAAAAAATTAACCTCACTAGGACTAGGCCTGTGTTGAGGTTAACATTTATAAAGTGGAGTGATTTTACACACACAAAATACTAAAATACACTACATTTATAACACTAAAATATTATAATAAAGTAAGAAATAAAAATATCATATTAGTGACCAGATGGGTAATTTAAGTATGATTTGTAACAATATAGACCATAAATAAATCTTTAATTACTATACACACTAAGAAACAAAGCTAGTTCAAAACATCTAGGAATCTAGGGTGACACTCCAATTTTGGCAAATGGAACTCAAATAAAATCTATTTATTTAAAAAAATCTTATTATTCAAAAAACAAATATTATTAAAAAACAAATCTTATTAAAAAACAAATCTCATTATTTAAAAATTGAAATCTTATTATTTAAAAAAGGACAAGGATGAAAAAATAGTATGCCAATCCTCTGTTAACACAAATATCTTAACATTAATGCATTTAATAATGAAAAAAATAGCCATTCGAAAAATATCGCTTAAAGTATTTCCACTGGACCTAGTTCAATGCAACCACGCGTATTGTCTCAGTAACGTGTCTTCACTCGATTAATCTATTTAAGCATCTATCAAACATTAAAAATAAATAAATACGCATTTCAAATTGAGAACAATTATTTTATTAAATAATTTTGGTACCTATGTAGGTATTTTATCGCTTGACTGATAATATATGATAAAAATAACTGATAATATATGATATCGACCACCACAACACGGGCATGGTGGTCGAAAAATCCCCAACTTTTGTAAAAAAAATTTTTTAAATGAATAAAGAAACTTTAAAAAAAAAAATTGTTCTAATAATTACTTCCAACTTTTGAAAAATGAAAGTTCATAAAATAATGTTACGGAGCATTTATAAACGTTATTCACATTTTTTTTTTAAATATTAGCTCCGCACAGGAGGCCCTGAGAAAAATAATTTCCCTCGGGACCTGTGTCATCTTATACGATTTTTTAAGGAAAGCAAGGAGATGAAGGTATGGAAAGGAAATAGGTATGAAGGGTGGGTAGGAATCTGGGGAGTCAGTGTGTCCAGATGTGACCGACGTATGAATCCATTCCTCATACTACGGTGCAAGGCGATGAGGGATTCTGGCTGGAGAGGCCATAAGATCTCCCTCAACCAGTCTATCTCGATCCGGTCCACCTTGCAGCAGGTGAGCATACGCATCGGCCGCCACGACCCGGACAAACCTCACCCCATGAATCCAGGCATCCCTGTTAAGGAGTTACTTATGGCAGAGGTATGGATTGTCCAATAAATTATTCCCAGGCGGTGGTACCCATATCCACCTCCCAAATTACCCATTCACTAACAATTGAATTGAATATGTTTAATTATTATTTCTGATCCTCCACGTTCTGGTAACATAATTTAAGAACCCTGATTATCTACCATTTCAAGTACAGATGAAAATGTGTGCATAATCTTATGAATTTATTCAAACGACTCCATTAGCAGTCCTGAAAAATCTTTCATAGCCAAATCATGTGTTCTTTAGAACAGAAAAATAAAAATCTAAAAACCGTTTTGTCAGAGACAGGAACGAATAACAATGATGTAAGTAAAAATATGTCAGAAATTCTTATGTTTACGTGAACCAAACAAATAATATGGAGAACGTGATGTTCAAATCCACGTCGGTTACTTTGGTTGTTTCAAAATGATTTTTCTTCTATTCTGCCGGTAAATCCTATTTTTGTCATAGCACGTTGGTCCTACCAACTATGAATACGTTATTGAAAACTTCCAAGGAGTTTCTATGAAGCTTCGTTCGCATGAGAAGCGAAAATTTCGGCGCGGATTTGTCGGGGGGATTTCGCTTGGCCGCGAACACGCATAATATTTTATTTATTTATTTACTTATTTCAAGATTTTTTTTAACATTACAAATCATAACATTATGCAAAGTTATACAATAATTCATTATTTTACTACTCCACAAGTTCATCACTATTTACTACTCCACAAGGATCATCGTCTCGTCACATCCGAGTTTGCCTTCGATCCTCCAAAATTAGAGTTCAAATCCGTTGTCTCCAGAAATTGGAGAGAATTCGACTTCGAGGCATTTTGCAGTGATTTGAAAGCGTCGCCTCTCTGTGATAAGGAAAAGTATAACGAGAGCCAAGCAGAAGAGTTAGTAACTCTATATAATTCTACGCTACGAGCATTACTCGATAAAAATGCTCCTTTCACAGAGAAGGTCTGCCGCATTAGGAATTGCAGCAAATGGTTCGATGATGAATGTCTTCAAAAGAAGAGGGAAATGCGGAAATTTGAGAGGATTTACAGACGAAACCCGACTTTCAGCAATCGGCAGCTTTGGATTACCAAGCAAAAAGTTTACAAGGAAGAAGTCACACAGAAGAAATCTAACTTTTGGGGTGAGCAAATTGAGACAGAAAAGGACCCTCGAAAACTTTGGCAAAACATAAGGACTCTGTCTGGAGAGAGCAACAATAAGGTTGATTCCTCTCTTGAAGCAAGCAGCCTCGCAACATACTTCAGAAGTAAGGTTGAACAAATTCAGGCCCTCAGTGTGGTAGGATCGTCTTCTATCGCAGCATCAAGTCCGCTCTCCGGTGACTTCTCTACTTTTACAGCAGTAACGGAAGAAGATGTCACGCGTGCTATAAAGTCTTGCCCTAACAAGCAATGTACTCAAGACCCCATACCTACCTGGCTCTTAAAACAATGTCTTCCGGATATAGCGCCTGTAATTACCGCAATTATCCAGAAGTCATTAGTAAATTCACTTGTACTGGGAACACTCGAGAAATCAATAATAACTCCGATTCTAAAAAAACAAAATCTTGATACTGACAATACGGATAATTACAGGCCAATATCCAATCTACCATTCCTTTCTAAACTGCTTGAGAAAATCGTTGCCAAACAATTGGTGGGGTACTTGAACTCCGCCGGTCTATTTGCCAAAAATCAATCCGCTTATCGACAGTTTCATTCAACGGAAACTGTTCTTCTGCGGTTAATTTCAGACTTGATCATCGGGATGGAAGCAGGTAAGTTGGGTTTGGTATCTGTTCTTGACATGAGTGCGGCATTTGACACGGTAGATCATAGTATTTTATTAAATGTGCTTGAAACCGAATTTGGCGTTCGAGGTGATGTTCTCCAATGGATGAAATCATACCTGTCTGGACGAGTAGCCTCAGTAATTTTCAATAATTCTACTTCACCTGAAACTCCCATAGAATGTGGAGTTCCCCAGGGTTCTGTCTTGGGTCCCATTCTTTTCATTCTCTATACGAATCGCCTCGAGAAACTCATTCAATCAGCTGGCTTTGAATCACAAGGCTATGCAGACGATCGTTTCATTTTCAAGTTTTGTTCCCCGGATGAAAAAGACGTCCTTAAAAACGAGGTGGTTAGTTTTATTAACACAGTCTCAAGTTGGATGTCTGTCAATAAACTTAAACTTAATCCGACCAAGACGGAATTTATTTGGATAGCTTCTCCTGGAAGGCAAGCCCTCATCGACTCTAATCCAATCCATATTCAGGGCACAGATATAATCCCTTCTACAGAAATAAAGTTTCTAGGTTTCACTATAGACAATAGTCTTTCTCTTGAATCACAAATTTTAAAATCTGTAAGTTCAGGCTTTTTCCATCTAAGGCAGATAAAATCAATCAGGCGTTGCCTTCCCTCTGATGGAGCAAAGTCACTCATAAATTCGTTCGTTGTCTCACGTATGGACTATTGTAATAGTGCGTATGCTGGCTTGCCTAAAAAACAATTCAATAGAATCCAGTCCGTTTTTAATGCTGCGGCGAGAATGATTTTTGGTGAATCTAAGTATTGCCGTATAACCCCGCTTCTAAAGGATCTTCATTGGCTTCGATGCCCTGAAAAAATAGAGTTCAGGATCTGCTTAATGACCTTCAAAGCATTGCAAGGAATGGCGCCAGCCTATATATCGGAACTATGTGTCCGACAAAACTTAAGCGATAGGCAGCTTACTCTAAGGTCAGCAGATCGAGATGTTACTAATCGTTTAATCGAACTTTCTAGGTCAAATCGAGCCGTTTACTATGATCGATCTTTTCGTGTAACTGGCCCGCTCATTTGGAACAAACTTCCCTCAGCTCTTACTAATATCCAGAACTTGGCTGAATTCAAAAGAGCTTTAAAAACAAACTTATTTAAAAAATCATACCTTTCATGAATTTTAACTCCTTTTCAATCTACTATAATAAGCCATGTTCCTCAAGTTTCTGGTAATTGTTTGGTTTCGATTACCTCTTTACTATAGTTTTATGTGCACTCTGAATTTGTATTATTTCTAAATGTTAACTGCCTCCTGTTCTTTATAATTTAGTTTAAATTATTCTTGTTGAGTGGCACAGTGATGGTTTATCATTATATATTGTCCTGTGCCAAAACAGCACTCACTATTGTTGTTAATATTGTTCTTTAGGAATTGCTTTGTATATTTTTGTATATTCGTTATTTCACATTATTTAATTAATTTTTTAAGGACTCGTAAGGAACACTGTAGGTTAATTTTAAGTTTATTATAATTAAGCGCACTTGAAGTGAAACATCACAAAACTGCGCTATATAAATACTACGTTATTATTATTATTATTATTGAGCTCTAGGAGCTCGTGTTTACGGGAGGAGTATTTACATGCAAAAATAATAATGTTTTAATGAAATGTGTTAACAATAATCAAAGAACTTATGAAATAAATACAAATATTATTTGACATAGGTATACGAATACAATTTAGCAAAAAATAGTTGTTGAAAGGTATTATAATTTTTTTTTTTAATATTAAATATTACAGATTAAGTAAGGGTAAATTAAGGATACAATATATCATTATCGAATTTCAGGGACTTAATTTGCTTTTTGAATTGTTCATATTTCATTGTTTCGGTTATACTAATATTGTTTTTGGATATAATAATATTATACCATCTCACAACTAAATACAAATAGTAATGCTGAGCAGTGATCGTTCTAAGCATAGGGATGGCTATTAAGCCATTACTTTTGAATCTATTGCTTACGCTATCTGTGCCTGTGGGGTGAATTTTTTGGATAAAATATTCTTTATTAATTTGATATAAGGCGATTCTCTTATACAATTATGTGATAGATGGTACATTAAATTCCCGAAATATCTCTAGAGTAGGGAAGTCGTATTGTTTCCGCACCAGATTTAAATGTCCGGGTTTAATTTTCCCCACAGGAAAAACTAAACCATTTCACACACTTCCCAAATGATCATCTGGTCAATCCACGTTATGCAATTGCACTATATAATAATAATAATAATATTTGGATGATTTATATAGCGCCGTTTTTGTGAAAAATCACCTCAAGGGCGCTGTACAAACTTATAATACATTTCTAAAATCTAAAAAACTACAAGCTAGGCAAACAATTATAAACAACTTATGGCTAAAAATTGCATACATCGGTTCATTGATCACCGATACGAAAATATGTGTACAATATTTTGACCAATGAACGCGATGCTGCCTAAAATTTAATGAAAACAGGACCATACTTACCTGGGAGGTCGCTTGAAATTAACACTGTATATTGTCCATTTAAAGAAATTTAGATAGAGTTCGCACGCAGAGGACATTATTGTGAACACATGTTATTTAATCCTGAAAAATATTTTAATATTAATATGTAATGTATTCTTTGACGAGTGTATTTTGGAAAGTAAAAGCAACATATAAAGGTGGGAGGTGCAGTAGTACCAATAAGGATTTGATCTTTCTAAATGTGATTCGTCAAGAGACAGATTGATGTGTAAGGAATCGAGTAATTTTAATTCAGTAAGAAAAGTGTGATTAAGACATATCATAGACAATACAAGTATGATACTCTCAAATAGGTATATTTAAATTACGGGTATGAGAGCCCAAAAAGGAAGGTTTTTAGTTTGGACCTAAACTCTGTTGGGCTTGTTATGCATCTTAATTCCGGAGGGAGTCTATTCCAAGCCTTAGGCCCAGATACTCCGAAAGCACGATCTCCAAACATAGTATTTGGCTTTCGTTTAGGTTCTATTAGTCTGCCTTTAGCAGATGAAGTTGCTGATCTAAGGGTTAATTGTCTCGGACCGGTATTTTCCGGGACGCATAATTCGGAGATGTAAGGTGGGGCCATTTCGTAGATTGATTTAAAAACCATCCAGCACAATTTGTACTGGATGGTTTTTAAATCAATTGTATATAAGTATTATAATTACAAAACAATACAAGAACAACATGTCAACCTACCGACCATATGGGAAAATAATTCACCGACTCCAGATATTTTCATATCAGAGGGTTCGGCTCTGTGGAACTCCTAATTGAACCTATAAATCCTACTGATCCCTCAATATAAATATTTAAAAAATCTTTTGTAATCCTAAATGTATTTAATAATTACATTTATTTAATAATGTTTTTATGATTATTCTTTGAATTAAAATTATGGGCTGTAAGGAAGCCTTAAACGCCCCTCCCCACCCAATAATGTCGTGCTGTGACTGTGTAAGGACTGAATTAATGCATAATAGATAATTTTGATAGTTTTCTTGTTAAAAATGTTTCGTATGTTATAGAAAACATAGATAAGTTTTCTTATTCTTTCCACAGTGAGATTGATATGATCTTTCCATTTAACATTCTTATTTATTGAGATTCCAAGATATTTTATATTAGATTTATGATTTAGCTTAGCGCAGTCCGTATTAGATGTACCGTCATTTGCACAATTTTCGCAATGAATTGTTATGTTAATTAAATTATTTGGCACATCTTTTTGTAGAGAGAATGGAATATAATATGTTTTTTCTGTGTTGAGTGATAATAAATTGTTATCGAACCAATTATTACAAGCAATAATTGTCAGCCTGAAACACTCATTTACATTGAAAAATCTTCCGAGAAAAGATAAGATTATAGAGATTGCTTGTAATAATTGTTACCCTTTGTGCTATGCATAAAAATTTTGTCTAAACGTTAGTTTATAAATTAAAAAAATAATAAATAAGTTATCGAACCATTTTTTATAACCTTCTTGTCTTGATTAGCTGCATTGGTGATATCGTTCCACGTCTTTTTTCGATAATTATTGCAGTGTTGTAAGCAAAAGATATAAGTTTACCATTAAGTGATAACTTAAACATTTGGTTAACGTAAATTATAAATAAAATTGGTCCAATAACAGTCCCTTGGGGACTTCCAAATTCTAAAGTCTCATCTGCAGTTAGTGAGTTATTTAATTTTACTTTTTGACTTCTTTGAGTTAGATAGCTTTGTAGCCAATACCTAAACTTACCAATAATACCGATATAATTTAATTTATTAATCAGTTTTTTATGGGAGATACTGCCGAAAGCCTCGCGTAAATCAATGAAAATGCCAAGGCATTTCTTTTTTTATTAATGCATTGTATATGTATAGAGTTGAGGTTAGTTCAGCAATGGCATCATGAGTGCCTAGTTTCTCTCTTTATCCAAATTGGTTAGGAATAAGTATTTTATTATTTTCAATATAGTACATGAATTGCTTTTTTACGATCTTTTCAAAAAAATTTGCAATGTTTGATACAAGAGATGCAGGTCGATAATTTGATATTTCTTCAGGGCTGCCTGATTTAAAAACGACTGGTACGATAGATTTTTTATAAATTGAAGGGACTAAGACTATTTAAACTAATATTTATAATGTGTGAAATTGGAATGCTTAGTAAATTGTTGTATTTTTTCAATATTTGCACTGTGATTCCATCAAATCCTGGTGCAGATCCACCTTTTAATTCATTTATAATATTTTTTATGTCATTTGTTGTTACTGGTTGGAAAGCTGACAGATTATTTTGTCTAAGACAATCCTTCTCGAAATTATCCACTTTATAATTTTCATCGATCCGTGTAGTTAAATTTTGTCCGACGTCAGCGAAATATTTTTTAAATGCATTCGGATTTTTCTAATGGACACGACTAAGTGAAATCCAAGGTTATATTTTTTTGAATTTTGCTTTATTCTGTATAGTTTTAAATCAGTTGATGCTGTAATATAATTGCAGAGAATATTATTAAAAATATTTGCGCATGTTTCAGCACACGTAGATTCTAATACGAGTTTTCACGTTTCCGCACTTATTTTTTTATATTTAATTTATTATGGTTTAGTGACTTTTTTTTAAAAGCATTGCTTTTTGAAATTTCGTGTTTATTAAAATTAAGTTTTTGTATAGAGATGCAAGTGTGATGGTCAGTAATATTATTTTTTAATATTATCGTAAGTAATTTGTCAGTTTGTTTAGTGTTGCACCAGTTTGTTCAGTTTGTTTAGTGTTTGTTTAGTGTTGTTTAAAATGCATGATAAATGTTGACCGGTAATTTCTCTAGTATAATTTTTGTACATAATGTAAATTCATTTCTGACATAAGACTCAGTTTTATTTTTTTATTATTTTCGTTTTTTTTAATATGAATACCGCAGAAGAGTCCCAACTGCTCCCGTCTGAAGCCAGTGAGACTATGGCATCCCCAATCGGGGTATGTTGTGAGGCTGAAGGTAGTGGGGAGGGGAAGGAGATAGGGAAGAAGAAGGTGGGGAAGTACCTGGCTATTCAGATCTGGTCACCAAACACGGCTAATGCCATTTCAAGCAACGTTTCAATTCTGAATGGTGGTCTTACACCAGGGCGATACTGAGAGTATTTTCCACTCTGGAACGTGCCGCAAATATACTCTATATTATTTCAAATGAGTAAATTGTGAAATAACACAAATTAATCAAATAAAATTTATTTGCTACGCCGGGATTCGATCCCACGACCTTCGGTCTGACCGGCGGCCGTCAATTTTTGTTAGAAACATCTAAGTTAAAATCGCCAATTAGTGTTATGTTCTGATTTTTTTTTGTTTCTTAAAATAATGCTTCTTAATCCATACATGGATTACTATTAAAACATACCTTATTTACATTTGTATTAATATCTGCAATTAACTCGCTGCATAGGTACTTCTTCCACTGTGATGTTTGAATAACAGGATTTAACAAGTACAACAATATCGCTATTTCGGTTAATAGCAAAATGTGTCATAAAGTAGCTATAATTAGGTATACAAAATTTATTGTAATCTTTGGTAAATGCTTTAGTTAACACTATAACGTCCGGTTTATGATTTAGTAAATTAATTGAAAGTAAGAATTTATTAAAATTTTGTTTCATTGATCTGATATTTAGATGTAATATTGATGTAGTATTATATCTACAATGTTACTACAATAATATAAAGTGTGACAAATATGTTCCGCGATATTAAGAGCATAATCTAATTTTTTAGTGAAAAAATTATTCATATTTATGGGAATAAAAAAAATAAGTACATAAAATGCAAACTCAATTCGCATTTGCGCATTTTTTAACATTTTCTTGCGGAATTCACGTAATTAACTGTTACCTGGATGTTCATTTTGGTAACCCTTCCTGTGAGTGCAGTTGTGGCATTTGGCAGGATTCTGTTTTTTGGGGCAGTCTTGTATTTTGTGCTCTTCTGCACAGTGCATCTGGGACTCTTCATGTTTTCAAGGCATCTTAGTGATGTATGTCCATATCCAAGACAATGATAGCATTGCATGAGTGTGCTTTTGTGTAATAAATGTTGATCCTTTCTTTCGATATTATTCTTTTTCTTAGTTTTGGCGTTGTTTGGAAAATTAAATTTGATAATTTTTCAGATTTTTTATTCTTGAGCTTTTTTTAAACAATAATGGGTTCATTTTTATCAGTTTCTTAGGTCATGGCGTTTTTTTGTCTTCATTTTGATTTATAAAATCTATCTCTCAGTGGGATCTTGAACGAGATGGGCGTTAACAAGACCCCACTGAGAGGCAGCCTGGGTTCTCATTGCCTCGCAAACTCTGGACTGCCATCAATAGGATAAGGTGCTCCCATAGCCGTTGCGCTCACATGATGCATATATGGGGCCTTAAAGAGTCGGCGATGTGTGAATGGGGTGCGGTACAGACCACCGAACATGTGGTCAACGAATGCCCGCTCCATTCATTCCCCGGCGGGTTTGATGAGGTCCACAAGGCAACGCCTGAGGCCCTAGACTGGCTCGCAGACCTAGATGTCCCCCTCTGACCCCCCACCATACGAAAGAAGAAGAAATCAAATCTATTAGGTCCTTAAATATGAAATTGGCGTTTTGTATGGGAGGAACATAAAGTCGATTTTTTTTATGTACCATTGCTATCTATGCACTTTTTCCATTTCATCGGTAGTTCATCGACAGCCTCGGTTGTTTAGCAGCTAGCTTTTCCATCATGGTTTGCAGTTGCTGACAATAGACATCTGATTTAAGAAAGCTGTAGTGAACGACACAAAAAAAAAACACAACTGTGTTTTCCATTTTGTAAACTAAGTGACGCAAAGAAAAAAAACAATTAAGGAAAAAACAAATGAATTATAATTTTCGAAACACAAATACATGAGTAAATAGCTGTATAAATTGAATTTGGAATTCCTAACCAAAAAGAAGATATTTGAGATCAAAGTTGCCAGTACGGCAAAACGCCAATTTCATGTTTAAGGACCTAATATTAGAAGTTCTTCTTCGTTGTAGCAAGCATCAACTCCATTAATGATAATGCAAGTTTTTTTTTCCTTTATTTCATTAGCTTGTATTCCTAAAGCTGGGTTTTTGTTGGTTTCATTTATTATGTTTTCGGTATCGTTTTGTTTCTCACATGTTAGTATTATTTTGTTTCGATGTTTTTTTTAGTCCATAAATTCCTATTTCTAGTTTGGATACTTTTATTTTGTCTTTTAATATTTTTCAATTTAATCTGCAGGCTTGTCTTTTTTTTAGGAAATTAGTAATTTTAATTATTTTAGGTATTGGGTGCAATTTCTTCATTTCCACCATTGCATAGCATTTTTCTTCATATTTTTTTCTTCAATTGACGCTATTTGTATTAATGTTTCTAATTTGTCTATGTAATCTACCTGATTTAGGATAACTTTATTTTGTAGGCTAATTATTGTGTTTTGTAGTGATGTTATTTCAGACTTCCATGAGTCTTCGATATTGATTAATATTGTTTCAATTTCGGTGTTATAGCTTCTTTGGAAGCCTTTGTACTACCAATTTTGTTAATTTCCAAAAGTATTTTTTCAATATTTATTTTGCGTTCCATATTGGAAAATGGTCCCGAAAGTGTTAAATTTATGTTTGTAGGCAGTTTACTTTTGCAGTGTCAGCCTCAAAACATCAAAAATGTCACCGGACACCAAAATATAACTTTTTACTCAAAACAATGTCATGAATCACTAGTTAAAGTAAGTCAAGTACGTCCCTTAACACCCTTAACACCGTAACAAATAATTAGATAAGAAATATAACAGAATGGCGAAGAGGAGACCAAAAAGAAAAAAAAAATAAAGAGAGAAAAAGGATATCTAATATTGTAATTGAGTTGTTATGTTGATAAGTTATATGTAAAGCTTTAAATAAATGAAGACAATATAAGCGAAACTCAATCGAAAATCTAGAAACAGAAAAATCAGAAAAAACATATTGACACCTCTGAGACTCGAACCCAGGACCTCTTTTGCCCGGAAAGCAAGAGGTCCTGGGTTCGAGTCCCAGAGGTGTCAATATGTTTTTCTGATTTTTCTGTTTCCAGATTTTCGATTGAGTTTCGCTTATATTGTCTTCATTTATTTAAATATTACAACTTGAGGTCTTACTCATAAAGTTAAAATTAAAAATAAAATATATGTAAAGCGTTTTTATTGAATTTTTGCATTTTTTGTAATTTGTTTCCAATCTTAATTTCAAGGATAATTCGTTAAACCATTTAACTCCTATACATTTGTAGAATTGTTGGGCTGTGGTGGTGTAACAGCGCGGTGTAGTCATAGAACCAAGGATATTTGTTCTATTGCTGTTCAACAAAAGAGTTAAGCTCACATTATTGAATCATTCTTTGTGTAGGTATTTATAAAAGCGTAATTTTTTATAAATAAAATGAAGTGAAGGAACCCTAGGAATAAAACGATGAAGTGAACCCTGAAGAATCATATCTTACGATACATGTTGTTTTTTAAACAATGAAAGTGATTGAACCAATTTTTAAACTAAGGGTCAGTTGTTTCACAGAAATTGAACATTTCATCAAATTTCAAGTTCTGTGGATGTTCTACTCAAGTTCGTTTATTATTCAATAAATGCCAGTCGTTTCACAGAATTGAGGTATTAACATAACCTATTTAGTGCTTTCACAAAACATGAAATTTAACTTATAAATGTGATTAAATGATCAAATTCTGTGAAATAATCTTTCCTAAGTGAGGATAACTTTTTAATTAAAATAAATAGTGTTCTTGCAAATTTATCCATCTGAAAGCAGATTTTTTTATCACACCATACGTACATATTGGTATGTAATTACTTACATAAAATAAGCATTTTTTGTTTGTTCTTAACAGCTTAACGTAGGTACCTTGGATAAATACTACCCCCACAGCCCCACCCAAACTCGTGGCGTTCCATATGAAGACATTCGATTCGAAAATCAAATATTGAACCTTCTTTTGCGGCTAAAAGAAGAAGGCGCCATCTGCATTATTCCCACGACCTCTCGCAAAATTTGATTGTGTAAATATGGTGAGCACCCTCCTGTCTACCTACCCTCACCACTTGCCTAAAACCTCCTGCTCTTTGAATTGTAAACCTCAAGCCAAAATTCAGAAGTTACCTGCACGCAATACCTAGGATTAGTATAAAAGAAGATAAACTGCGATTACCTTTCATTTACATTAGCCCTTACATTTAGAAATTTAATATTTTTTAGGCCAAAAAAAAAAACACAAAACTTATTTATTATTTAAAAAACAACTAAAATTATTTACACTAAAATATTAAGAAAAAACTTTAAAACATACCTTCCAAAGTAGCCGCCATTTTACAGAACTAAAAAAACACTTTTCAAAGTTAGTACACAATTTTAAACGTCGAGCTGCGACGAGCGAATAAATGCAAATGATAATTTCAAAACACATTATTCGACTTTAGGCCTCTGGTATGAGTCAATGCGTGCACTAATCACCCCAATTAAGCATGCATTTATTATCCTGTCTATCTGGTAATGTCGCCATGATGTCATTGTTTGGGAATTCAAAAGTGACTTATTTACGTCCAGCTGGTATGAAACGAATCACTGTGCGCCACATGGTTTCCATTTAATGTCACGAATAGGATTTTCGACTTGTATTTTCTGTACATGCCAAATGACTTTGTTTTTACGTTTGAAATAATATACTTCCATATTGCTACAGTGCATTTTTTGGATGCGAGATTTACTGTTCACAGAACTTCTAGTTTTAGGAAGGTAGGTACCTACCTTAGTACCTACTATATAGCTCCATTATTTGCTTACATTATACAGTGTTTTGTTTTAAGACCAAAAGTTGGAGCGTTACACGAAGCACCTGGGAATGCATTTCCATTTAAATGCATAACCAGCCCGATTTTATTCCGATCAGCGAATTCGATCCCAATATTGTGCTTCCAATTTTGAATTTGAATTTCGTTTACTTGCATTTAAATCCAATTTCGTAAAATAATCAAAAGAAACTACGAACTCAGAAACCCATTGAACCGTTTTAATAACTCATAAATCGTCGGTTAAGAGCGACAAGTGGGTAACGAACTTTTTTTTTTTCAGATTTAATTTTTAGTAATGAAATGTTGTTTTTAATGTCCTTTGCCTTTACTTAAATGATTCAGAAAAAATACAAAATAATAATTTGAATAAGCCTTCGTAATTATAATAATGATTATAGTTTATTCTAGAATGTTCCTCTTCATTAAAGTGGTGCAACGCAATATATTTCATATTTCAATATAATAAAAAAAAATACAAAATAACAAAAGGATAAAAACAAAAAAAGTGAAAAATATTAAACATAAAATTTACGCAATTAGCCGTTTAAGTAGGATATTTAACGGTCTCTCGTTTCCTGTTGGACCATTAAGGGGTACTATATCCAGGCAACCATGGCAGAGCTGATTCAAACTTGGTAAACTTGATTGTAAACTTGGATTGGCGTACCTGCGCCGCGCCGTAAGCTTTCCGTACGGTGGCGGAGAAAAGCTCTGAAAGAGGGCACTCGTCTCTCCAAGAACGTTTCCGTGGCGGTGCATTATTCAGCGTGTTAAGGAATGTTCTTAAATTACTTTAATCAGTGATTCCTGACATCATCCGGTCCTGGTCTTTCTTGTTTTTATTAATATTTTATTGTTTTTTTTTCTTCATATTTTCTTGTTTTTTCGAATTTTCCTGTTTTTATAATTTTTTTCTTGTTTTCTTTTCTTATATTTAATAAATTATATTTTCTGGTTATTATTAATTTTTTCTTGTTTTTAATCGTATTTTCTTGAATTTATAGTGTATTTGTTCACTTTTTCTTCTTTTTACTAATATTTCCTTGTTTTTATTCATATTTTCTTTAGGTTTTTTTTTTCATATTTCCTGGTTTTTATTAATATTTTCTGGTTATTATTCATACTTTCTTGTATTTATTTATTTGTTTTTTTTTTTTAATTTTTTTCTTCATATTTTCTTGTTTTTAACTCATTTTTTCGACTCATCTTATCTGATTTGAACCGATCCGATCCGATCTTGATATATTAAAATTATATATGTATGTCCGCTATGCGTTGCTAAACCATTCACCCGATTGAGATGAAACTTTGGGGATTTGATGTCCGCATGCTCGTAAGTGTTTCTGTATACAATAGTGAGCTCTGGCATTGCTAAACCGTTCATCCGATTGCGATAAAAATTTAGGAATTTGAGGGGAAGAGGGGGAGGGGGAGCGGTAAGGTGGAGTGGGGAGGATGGAGAGGGAGGGGGTTGGGGGAGGGGGGTGGGGGTAGCGGTGGTGGGAGGGGTGGAGGGTGGAGGGGGGGGGGTAGCGGTGGTGGGAGGGGTGGAGGGTGGAGGGGGGTGGGGGTAACGGTGGTGGGAGGGGTGGAGGGTGGAGGGGGGTGGGGGTGGGGGCAGAATGGAGCGGGTTGGGGGAGGGGGAGGGCAGGGGGAGGGGAAGGGGAACGGGGAAAAGGGAAAAGGGGAAGTGACTGTTTTTATGAATTAAAAATAAATTCTTCCATGTGTCAACACTGGTCACTAAGCCGAGAAACCGCACAACCCTCTACCCCGATCCTCACTATCCAATATCTACTGATGTTTAAAGTTTTAATTTAAAACAAAAAAATTACTCCAAATAATGTCAGGTATCACTGGTTAAAGTAAATCAAGTACGTCTCTTAACATCCTGTATAGTAATAAATATTCGAATTATCGTTTCGCCACTTTTTTTTCAATGATAAAAGACATGGTGAAAAGTAATTGGTTATTAAAAACTCAGATTGGCAAAACGTTAATTATTCTGAATTCCTTTTGAATTTTGAATTTCTACCAAATATTCCTTTTTTTATTTATCTATAATATAAAAATGAATCGCTAAATGTGTTGGTAAGCGCAAATCTCGAGATCGGCTGAACCGATTTCGCTAATTCTTTTTTTAGAATATTCCTTGAAGTGCGAGGATGGTTCTTACGGAGAGAAAAATTGAGGAAATTGCGCAGAATATTGGATAATAACAGAAAACATCGCACGTTTGACAGTTCGCGTGTTAGAGAATGACATTTTGCAAAACAATGAATGATTGTGCAATCAGGATTCTATTTTTGAAAAGTTGAAAAATTTATTTAAAGTAGGTACTCCCCTAATATTTTGAATCGAATCAAGAATTTTAGATATTTTAAATAGGTACCTATGTTAGGTACCAAATTTAATATACATGAAAAATGGAAATTTGAATAAAAATTGTAAAAGGTGGCACGCGGGCTGTTTAAGAACTGAATGTACTGGGATTGAATATATGGAACGCGGGAGGAGGGTAGGCGGGACGAGGGAGCGGTAAAGGGAAGAGGGAAGGTGGAAGGGGAACGCTGGAAGGGGGACCTGGGAGGGGGAGGGGAACTCTGGAGGGGGGTTCGCGGGACGGTGAAGGGGGGGGGGGGGAGTAGAGTAGGGAGAGGGAAGGTGGAGGTGACGGAGTGGGAACGCGATAGGAGAAGAGGACGCAGGAGAAGAAGGGGAGGCGGAAGGGGAACGGGACGATGGGAAAGGACACTCAGGGAGAAACAATTTCTTTATTAAGTGGCATAGTGACGCATGCCGGGACCAGCTAGTTTATCAATAAAAAGTATATATACAATGTTTTTATGCCTGTTTTACTAGGATATACCTGTGTCCAGACAGGCGAAATAATACCAAAATGTTAGCAACTTATTCCTAATTCATGCCAAATAACAACAAAAAAGTTAGTTGACCTCTTACTCCCAATTTCTACCAAATAATAACAAAGGGGTTAGTTATCTACGTAATGTATGCCAAACAATAACAAAAGGGTTGGTTATTCACGTATGCCAAATAATAAAAAAAGTGTTAGTTGTCCACGTATGCCAAATAATAACAAAAGGGTTTGTTATCCACATATGCCAAATAATAACAAAAGGGTTAGTCATCTACGTATGCCAAATATTAACAAAAGGGTTGGTTATTCACGTATTCCAAATAATCACAAAAGGGTTAGTTATCCACGTATGCCAAATAATAAGAAAAGGGTTAGTTATCTACGTATGCTAAATAATAACAAAAGGGTTGGTTAATTACTGTACAGCGCACTTGAAGTGAAATAACACGAAACTGCGCTATACAAATGCTCACGCCATACCTTCTGAACGACTTTACCTATTTCATTATTTTTTTAGTAAGATTTTATAATACATTTTATAATACATACATTTCGACTGGTCAATGGTTGAGTGAACATAGCGCTTGGGTCCCACCCGAGCGTCTGGCGTTCGATTCCTCGGCCGGCTAAGTCCTCCGTCACAACACAAGCAACATTTTCGGCTTTCTGTGGTGGTAGTAGGAGATTTTCAAACATTGTTGGGTTATTCGTAACCCGGGAATGTTTGTCTTTCTTTTTAAAAAAGAAAGAAAAAAGAATTTGTAGAAGGTTCTTACGGAAAGAAAAATTAAGAAAATTACGCAGAAAATTAGATTATTTCAGAAAACTTAACAACCATTTTACTGTGACTTCGCAGGTTTGACAGTTCACGCGTTGAATGAAATTGAATTTAGCAGGCAGCTTTTTTTGTAACAAAAGAATTGCCTATGGATTTTTTTAATAAATATTTTATTTTTATTTTTAATAGATTTAATTTTATAGATATTTTAAATAGGTACCTATGTTAGGTGTACCAGATTTGATTGATGGTTCTTATAATATATAAAAATGAATATTTGTAATATGTGAAAAATGAAAATTTTAATAAAAAAATTGTAATAGCTGGCACGCGAGTTGTTTAAAAACTAAATGTACTGGGACTGAATATATGGAACGCGTGAAGGGGTTGGCTTGACGGGGGAGCGGGAGAGGGGAGAAGGTAGGAGGGGAAGGAGATGCGGGTGGGGAACGGGGACGCACGGGAAAGGACATGCAGGGAGAAACAATTTATTTCTTTAAATATGGCATTGCAACGCGTGCCGGGAACCAGCTGGTATTATTATGATAATACTTATTATTATCTAACACCCAAGTCCTATACCACAAAACTTTACAAGTGGAGCGGAGACGAGATGTGTCTTCCGAGCAATATGATTGGTCAATTTTTGCACGTCTCTATTTCATCTACTAATCTTTGCTTCTATGGAAACGCACCCATAGATAAGGGCACTTACGATAATTTATTGGAACCAAAGGTTCTACCAAAACCAAATGTTTTTTATTATTAGTATTTGAAATTAAAAAATAGTTAATACACTGTATTTTGTATTTCAAATACACGACTTGAAAGTATTTTGTATTTGGCATTTTAAATACATTCAAAAAAGTATTTTGTCATTTGTATTTTAATTACAGCAAAGCATGTATTTTGCCCACCCCTGCGCATGCCAAATAATAACAAAAGGGTTAGTTATCTACGTAATGTATGCCAAATAATAACAAAAGGGTTGGTTATCCACGTATGCCAAATAATAAAAAAGCGTTAGTTATCCACTATGCCAAATAATAACAAAAGGGTTAGTTATCCACATATGCCAAAAAATAACAAAAGGGTTAGTTATCTACGTATGCCAAATAATAACAAAAGGGTTGGTTATCCACGTATGCCAAATAATAAAGTAGGGTTAGTTATCCACGTATGCCAAATAATAACAAAAGGGTTAATTATCTACGTATGCCAAATAATAACAAAAGGGTTAGTTATCTACGTATGCCAAATAATAACAAAAGGGTTGGTTATCCATGTATGCCAAATAACAACAAAAGGGTTAATTAGCAACTAATTCATTTATTATTTATTTTAACGATATATCTGTTTTAACGTCAACAACTAGTACATATGTACAACAGGTATACTATAAATGAAATCTTGCTCTAAAAATTAAGATTGGGAATAAAATAATTTATTTTTATTAAAAAACTTAATGAAGTTGGATAATCCTTTAACGGTCCATTGGATAACACGTTATCGAATCAAATTTTAACATGTGCAACGACACAACGACAATATTTGTGTTCATTGATGAAAGTAAAACATCACATCATTGTGGTAACCTAACAAAAAAATATTCCGCTGTCACAATGAATAAAATAATAAATTACGGAGACAAATCTAAATCTAAAATAGATTTTTTTTTGTATTTTCCGTGTCCTATGGACAGGGCCGGATCTACGAAATCTGGCGCCCTGTGCAGTAGGTACCGATGGCGCCCCCCCTACATTTTTATTTTGATTAAAAATTCGTTTACCCCATTTTTTTTTTTTTTTTTTTACACTAATTTATCAAATAAAATCAAGACATATAAAGGGTGTAACTTTTCCAAGTGACCTGGCGGTAGCTCTCAGATTCGTTTTTTTTTTAAAGAGACAATTGCCAGGAGCCCTCTACTCTCTTATTATTGGGTAAACATAAAATTATGGTGCTATTTTAATTATTTTAGGAAAAACTATTTGCAAGTTATGCTTTAAAATAATACAACGAATTGTTTGTTTGTGCCCGTACCATGATTTAAAATATAGGTTAGGAGACAATGCGGGTGGTTTAGCTGAACTAGATCCATTAGACATTCTTGAGATTTACTGCGTTTATGTATATACCTAACGCGAATATTAATAGAAAAAGAAAATACAAATACGTTCTCATGGCAACGTACAACACAAGAATAGCATGTACAGCTTCTGAGTAATAAGAATATAACCTCAAATTTGTACCTTGCATTTCCCGTGTTGAGCGAACAAACACCATACAAACACTAAACACTGACGTATGGTATCAACGGCTTACGAAAGACGCTTACACTGACACTGCAAAATAACAGATCCAACAAATCTAATAGATATTAATTATACATTTAACGAACTTTAAATAATATGTCAAATCAATGATCTGCAATGATCAAACTGTCAACACGTAACACGTTGCATCCTGCAAACCATGCGATGTTTTTGTTAATGGAATTTACTGAAGATTTCATAAGAAAATGGTTTTTAACTACCCTCTCCTAGAGTCTTAAATCGTACAAAATAAAACAACAGCGAGCGTACGCTAACTTGAAAGGCGGTCGGTTTGTTTGTTCTCTTGAACAAAAACATCGCGCTGTGATTGGTTATTGAATTTGGATCGCACCCATTCGTCGTAAAAGACGGTAAAAGATATATGGAAAAATAGATCTTACGTTTAAACTAAATATACGGAATTTGTAAAAAAATTCTGTAACTGACTATACATTCGTAAGCCGTAAACCAACCTGATGCGTGCGCATGACTGGTTTACTTATGCGTGCGCATTCTGTTTCTTTAGAAAGTGTTGCTAGAGCATAATAATTATTTCGTACTATTGGTAATTTTGAAACGATTTAGGGAATATTATAACTAAATTTTAATACAATATTTATTTTCTCACGGCGCCCCTTCGGAGTTGGCGCCAGGTTTTTTGCACGTTTTTGAACGTATGGCACATCCGGCGCTGCCTATGGATATGACGGGAAAATATATCAAAAGAGGAAATATAATATTCTCCATACAAAGACAGCCCCGATTCTCGCCGCTACCGCCATCTGTGACTTATATTTCAAATGATTATCTGAGAATTGCTCAGGGTCCTTTTCAATGGCAGGTAATTTGGAAAGCTTGGTGCAGATGGCGCTGGTGTACTAGGATACCATTTGCACGATATAACAGCAGCTGTTATGTGATACGAAAATATTGTTCTATTGAAATACTGATAATAGACTGTATTGCAGTGCGAAATACAGGCAACACGAGTTTTAAGTAATAAGATAAAGTACCTACTTGGGAATAATTCTAGATAAAACACCTCTTGAAGAAAATGCCGGTTTTAAAAATATAGGAAAAAAATCAATGCGTAAAAAATAAAACTCTTTTTATTATTATATATCTATTTTCAATTATTCTATCAACAGTGGCCAATTTCAAGGAAGAAAATATTTTATTTGGTTTGACTGAGGATTGAACCTTCCTACCAGGGACTGGCTCTTAAACTGCTATGAACTTTTAAAATGTATTTTTAAATTTAAGAAAAGGTGGTCAGACTGAGAATTGAACCTTCCTGCCCAGTGACTGGAGTCAACGCCGCTAAAGCCTAAGCCAATTATAATTGGTTAGAACTAACATTTATTTGTTACCGTGTTATCATCAAATGTGTGTGGTTTGGTTTATTTATGATCAAATGTGTGCGCAGTTCAAAATTTAAAGTAAATCGGAGCAAAACTAACGAAGGTACAGCGTTTCAAGCGATGCCTTTGAAATTTTGTACTATTTTTCTACACAAAATCAACAGGTAGTCAGAGGGAGTTTCTTTATAATAACAAATTCAGCGAATTTTTTTGTCAAAAATGGCGTTTTTCACTTTAAAATGCTGCCAAAAATAAAAAAAAAATCGAAAAAAACTCCCTCTGACTACCTAAGAAAACATATTACTTTCTATTTTTTTTTTGTTTCTAATGATCCGGTGATGAGTTATGGAGTTCACTGCATAACAACTTTTTTTCGAGGATCCTCCGGAGATTCGCTCTCACGAACTTATTTATTGATATTTTTTTCAAAGATACATTAGATGTTATCCTATAAAGTGGGTCTGAAATAAATAAAACCAACATTATTCATATCTCAAAACAAATCATGATGATATGCCTTTATTTTATTTTATCCTCCTTTAAAACCTTACCCCCCTTCAGGCACCAGGGACACTGTAAAAAATACTTTTGTAATTTTTTTTATTTATATCATTTTCTGAAAGATTCATTTCTTAAAAATGCTCTCACCGAATGTTTCAAAGAAATTCGAAAAATTGATGGAGATACACCATTTTATGTGAAACCATTTGAAACAGTTTGTACGTTGAATTATCCTAAAAAAGTTTCGAGAAAAACGCTTTCAAAGTTTTGCTGAGATTAATTCAATATACAAACTGTTTAAAAGGGTTCATATAAAATGCTGTATCTCCATCAATTTTACTAATTTCATCAAATTGTGAGAGCATTATTAACAAATGCATCTTTCAGAAAATGAATTATGTCCTTAAAGCCTTGTTTAGGATTTGATCAAGGAAACATGGAGGCGTTTGGAGGCCCCCAGAGTCGGAGGTCCGTGTGAACTGAATAAAAAAACTTGTATGCCGCCCCGGGCTTAGTCCGCCACTGCCCTTACTCTTTTCTAACTTCCAAAATAATTTTTTTTCTACCCAAAAGTTATTTTAATTATAATTAATTTGTTCTTTTACTATCACCCCATTCAATAAAAAACTAATACAATACAATAAAATACAATTACCCTTCATTGTACATAAATGGACACATACATAGAAACAAAAATATATATTATTAAAAAAAACATTACAATGAGCCGTCTTGTCACTAAAGTGATCTATTCTAGACAACCTTTCCAAAAGAATTTTAGCAAGCAGATATGTAGGTAGTGCATAGGTACTGAAGCTTGTACAACATTTATATTTTTTAAATATACAGGGTGGGGCAGAGTGGAGTTACTAGTTTCAAAAAATCACTGAAGGTCCCTCAGACCGAACAGAGGGGCGAGGCGGGTGCCGTTAGGTCGGGAAAATGATTCCGTTTTTTTCATGATGTTTTGAAAATGATATCATCTGGCTTGGTGGTCTTGGCGAGCAATACGCATATTGAGCCTTTCAAAGAAGTTTTCGGCCACTCTTCCCAGCATATCTTGCGGAATTCCAGCGATGACGTCCTCAATCGCCTCGATAAGAGCTTCAAGGGTTCGATACCTCAGTTTTGACGTATCCTCACAGAAAAAGTCACTCGGGGTCAAATCGGGAGCGAGGGGGCCGTGGAAAAACCCCCGCAAAGAAATCAGGTGACCTGGAAAGAGGTTTTGCAAAATTTCCCATGAACGATGGAAAGCATGGGCCATGGCTTCATTTTGTTCTGAAAGCTTCTGTGTCGTGTTCCTCGCCATACTCTTTCATTTTGGAACGCCCAAAGTTCTCCGACATCTCACAATAGTGAGATGAATAACTCAATAACGGTAATGGTTAATCCTTCGTCGCCAGGGCAAAAAACATCGCCGAGGGATACAGCAGTTACGATTGCAATGCAAGCATTTCTACGTTTCACAAAATCTTGTGGGCTCAATTCCCGTGTACGCATCATCTTGTAGGGGTACAGATGAAGGTCTGAGTGCAAGATTTGCCTTATAATTCAGGTCGATATTCCAAGCGCAGCGGCATGTTTCCGCGCTGCTCGGGTTGGAGACTCTTCAATTGACGCTCTTACTACCGCGATATTTTCAAGTGTTTGCACACTTTTAGGTCACCCAACTGGTATTTTAGGATCTGCAGTTCCTGTCCATCTTACATTACTGATCCATTTCCGAATGGTTTTTGGGATCAGGAACACTGTCATCACGATTTAACTCGAACCGGACCCCGGAAGCTCCTTGCGTAGCCACAACGCTTTCCCCGTTTTTAAAAAACGCCTCTACAATAAAATCCCGGTACTTACCTGAAACACGTCATGGTCACTAACATAAACGGCATCATTTCCCCGACCTAACGGCACCCGCCCCGCCCCTCTGCTCGGTCTGGGGGGCCTTCAGTGATTTTTTGAAACTAGTAATTCCACTCTGCCCCACCCTGTGTAATTAGAAATAAAACAAAACAAATGCCAATATAAACTACACACGGCACCTTCAATCACTTCAGATACCAAGTAATGTTGCAACAAATAGAAGGAAAGAAAAGTAGAATAAAACTATGTTTGTACATTTGTTTTAATTATAGACTTTTTATTTATTATTTGTGCATGATGTCAACATTAGTTATTTATTGGGTTATAAACTAATTATTATAATTTGTTTTTTTTTTCTTTAATGCGTGAACCTAATGTTATTAACCTGTAAATAAAAAGTGAAAACATCTTGAAAGTTGACTTTTTCCGAAACTTCGTTGCTCACTAATTGAAGCAAGTCATTTTTTCTCGGGACGCGGGGTCCCTAGCCGATGTGGGGCCCCTAGGCAATTGCCGTAGGGATAATCCGGTACTGCATACTGAGTACAACTATTAATGCATTGTCACCGATGGCGAGTCTATCTGACGAGTCTCAGTTCGATCGGATGTCAGGAAGTAGGTTAATTTCCACTTCCAAGATTCCATTTCATTCGATAACGAAATTCAAATTCTTTAAAAAAAATTACTAGGAAGGTGTCTTTCCTTGAAAGAATTTGGAATAATTTTGATAAAGTTTTTAAGTTTCGTTTCTTTGTTTGTCCCTTAGGTTAGTTCCTAAACCATTAATCCAATTGTATTGAAACTTTGGGGATTTGATGTGCGCATGCCCGCGATGTTTTCTATATATAATAGTTATTATGAAATTTAATATGAAATAATTATGAAATTTGTGTAAAGATTTTTCAATAGGTGGCGCACGAGTTGTTTGAAAAATTAGTGTTTTTCACATAGTGGGAGAGGAAGAGGGGAAGGCAGGAAAAGTGCAAGAGAAGGGGCAGAGGAAGGGGTCGCAGGAGGGGAACTAGGGCGGGAATGGACACGCAGGGATATGTAATATAATACATGTAATATCCGTGATTACCATAAAGTAACCTGCTCACGCATTAGAAAACCTTCCGATTTATTTGTGTAAGTACCAGTCCGGAAAACAAAAATAGGGGTATCCAAAAGCAGTTAGGTACATAAACAGAATTTAAACACAAGCACTTTTATTTGAGTGGTATGGCAATGCATGCCGGGTACTCGCTAGTAATTTACAAAACAATTATTATTGCACAACACTTGCACTACTGTTCAAGTATTCCCTTTCTTAGTAATGTAATAAATACTAATCCATAATAATACACCACTGAGACAAATTTTGTACGAGTGTAATAAATATAAATAAACTCAGAAAATGCTTATGAAATTAGATATTATGAGTTTTACATAAACAAAGAATTTTCTTTAATGTTTTCATTTTTATTAGTTAAGTTTTTAACAATTTACCACCATCTTTACTTTAAAGATAAATTACAATACAATACAGACATCCCATTATACCATACAAGACAGAAAGAAAACGCCATACCAAAAAAAATAATACTTAATTTAAGAACTCGAATTTAAGGAATTCACTCGACTACCATAATACGGTTATGTGCCTAGTGCAGACGGAAAACTTGTAAAAAACTGTATACAAAAGTTATTTTATGAATAAAGAAAAAAAATCTTAGCTTAGTTCCTAATGAAGTTTAAATGTACCAAGTTTAAAAAAAATCAAAGAAAAATGTCAAAACGTATCTATATAAAAATGTACGTAATAAGAATAAGTATTAGAAGTATAGATTAAAACGTATAAATGTAACTCTTTGTTTACATTAAACGAAAAGAATTGGATCTAGTTTAGGTGTAATAAATAAATAAAACTATTAAAAAATGGAACGCTTTGAATAAATTACAGATTATTGAAATTGTGGAGATTTGATATCTTATATATTATGAGTTTTGATAATAGAACTATAGTAGAACGATATGAAGATGTCCACAACACTCAAGCTGCCATTGTCTTACTAGAATTCTCAATAATTGATTTTGAAAAAATCTGAAATGGAAAGAACACATATGTCAAGTAGTAAACAAAATCAGAAAATTAATATATATATATTTTTAAGAATTGGAAATTTTCTGTCGATAAAAAATCTGTATTTAATCTACTATGCCTTAGTTCAATCCACTTTACAATACGCTATTATTAGTTGGGGATCCGCGTATAAATGTAACCTTCTTCCAATAGAAATTGTGCAAAGAACAATTATTAAAATTATATTTAAAAAAATCCTTGGACTACCCTGAACGCCTGTTTGAAGAATTTCAAGTACCCACATTTAAAGATTTATACATAATATTAAAAAAATTTAAAAAAATCCTTTTTATATTTAAAAAAATCCTTGGACTACCCTGAACGCCTGTTTGAAGAATTTCAAGTACCCACATTTAAAGATTTATACATAATATTAAAAATTCATTAATTTAAATTATAAAAGAAAAAGATAAATATCCATTTTTAAATTAAAACAGAACGCCCAAAACTAAATACGTCTTTTGCACAGCATCATTACATTTACCAGGGAAGAACTTTTTTCAATCGTCTACCAGAAGAAATCAGAAACCGAATACTGCTCTCTGTCAAGAAAATTTAAAAAAAAATATTCTTAACCACTGGAACGATTTCGGTCGAAAAATCGACCACTTTTATTTTTCTGCGATTGATATCGGTCGAAAAATCGACCGATTTTTCTACCATTCGTAAAATATTTATTATAATTATTTAAAACCTTTCCATGGCCAGCTATTTGTTTTATCGAATAGCTGATAAAATATTCTTTATGTCTATGACCTTATCAGTTGTCTTTGAAGTGTTATTTAATAAGATTTCGCGGTTTTCTAAGGCGTCCTGTCAAACAACAAAATAAAACTTTTGACTATTTCGACGAATTATGGTCTCTACCTAAAATGCCGTAAGTAATTCATTTATTGGGTTTTTAACGCATAATTATATATCTGTGTTATCATGATTGAATTATCTATCATTGAAATGCGTTTTTAATTCGTTTGTTCGTAATATATTGTTTTGATGGATGTTTTTGTGTAAAAATGCGTCGACTGAAGACGTCATCTGTTTTTGATTTACAATAATTTCATAAATACTGCACTCGCGCATTTGAAATATAGTTATTCAATCAGAGTGATTCATAACAAAGAGATAAATATAAGTTTTATTTGAATTGGTTCATTATTAATACAGATATTTGCTGTCCAATTATTTAATGTCATATGTCAAAAAGTCTGACTTTTTTTAGATGTAAAATGGTGTAAAGCCTTCGTCGCACAATAAAAATTTGGTTATTTAGTTGTATAATCAATTAATTTGTTTACTTTTACCAAATTTGTGCAGAAACAGCTATCGTCCAGGGAGAGGGAGCACTCCACGACCCAGGTTTAAATAATTATTTTAAAATTTTTTATTACTGCAACATTTAACAAAATTTAAACATTTAAGTACTTAATTACATTAATTGTTTTCAATTTAAAATATATAAAGTGGTGCTGACTGCAAGAGGTGGCAGAGGAAGAGGTGGGGTACGAGCTGCAGATGGAGTACCAGCTGGTGCCGGACTACCTGCACGTGGACTTGAGAGTCAACGCAGAGCTGCAATTGCAGCCTCGTCTGGAGTGTTAGTATTTTTTAATGTTTTTTATGAAAGTACTTTGCTGTGGCCGTTGAATTCATCATATATTTGTATTTATTTAAACGGTGACCCTGCTTTGCTACTGGTGCGAGAGGATCGCGTCAAGGCCCTAAAGGCTGTTAGGGCCCTGCCTGCTTCCTTCCGGCTACAGTGAGTTCCACTGTTACAGTGAGAGTTGGTAAGATCAGCGCTCTGTCCATTTGGCACATTCAGTGCATATTGTACAGAGTTCTAATTTTATTCTTTATTTACATACTGCACTTACTATTTCACACGTGAATGAGAACAATTCATATGATTTATGTATATGTTTTCAGAATTACTTCTCCGGAGAGAATAACGTGTCCCTTTTCACAAGGGACACCTTCACCATTGCCAAGACCCGTTCCACCACCGTGGATGTCCACTCCCGCACAGACCCAATCAATGGCTCCCAATGCACCAATTACGCCAATCCAGGCAGCATCTCCGGAGCCGTTAGCTGGGACATCGCGGAGTGGGGAACTCCAGTGTGGGGAACTCTTCTCTCCGGAAGCCGGCTACCACAGCGAGCTGTGGGTGGACGTGCCGTTCTACCAAGAATTGTCGGCGTTTGGGAACGGTGAGTTTATTTTTTGAAATGTCATACCAGGGGCTCAAAATAAAATCAATTATCTATATTTTATATTGATGTCCCTAGCACAGTTTCACTGTTGGTATATTGGCAGGAGATAAGCATAGTACTTAAAAATTCCACATAACAAACATACAAAATGTACTGTAATCCAAAAAGATATGATGTACCTACATTCTATGCAAGTAAATATGTAGTTACTAACGTAAAAAGTCTGAAATTTGAGTTTGTTTTGGCTAATTTTTGTTCGATAGTAAGAACTTCGCACAGCATTGTGAATACCGACATCATAGTTTCACACATGACAATGCATAATATATTTGTACTTGAGTTAATGTCCTGAAACGTTAAGTGCCTCCATACATGACGCTACTTACAAGCTACTCGATCCTCGTGAGCGTATCATATGCGCCGATCGTAAGTACACCCCGTACGATTTTGCTGGTAGCACCGTGTACGGGGCGCTATGCGACGTCTGTCGGTATCAAATCAGTTTCACGCAACCGGCGCGGCGGTGCTGAACGCACGCGACGCGTTGCATCATTTGTGTCTGATACTTTTCGTTTGACGTTTGACAGAAATGGCATCGGAACATGAAAGTAATGTTAGATTTGTTCTGGAAGTAGAAAAAATGCATGTTTATGTAACGATACTTTACCAGAATACATAAGAAAGGATTTAGTGGAGATGGCATGGATTGATGTTGGGAAAAAGTCATATGACATCGTGTAAACTCCACGGCTGCACGTAAAAAATGATCAAGTTCAGTATATTCCGGATAGCGCCGTGTACGGAAACCAGCATTAAAGAGTGGTATATATGCAGAGTACTTGTGGTTTCGTCACAATCATATAGTTTGTAAGTATCTCCATGAATGGAGGGCCTTACATTTCAAAACATTGGCATTAAACAGGGATTCTATCTTTTTTTTCTGTAACGGGTATTGTAGAATGAGAAATGAGACATGCCGAACTCCTTTGCGAGGGTTACATGTGATTCACCGGCTTCAAAACGGTGTAATATAGCACTTTTTTCATCAATTGAAAAAACACTTTCGCTTCACGGGACTCATTGTGTCGAGCTTCCTAGTCAAAAGCGAGGCTGTATTGGTAGTTGGGTTTTGTAACCGGACAAATTATCATTAAAATAGGTCGCTTTAAGTAGTTGGTCACTTTAAACAGATATGTTGTCCTACTAAAAGCTATAAAACCTTACTAGAGTTTCCATTATCGTCGCTTAAAACGGTAGACCGTTAAATGCAAAGTCATTATATCCGAATTCTACTGTAAATTTGTGTTTTCTATTATTTCAGAGTCAGACATGGGCAGAACCGACAACGTGGACGAGGCAGCTCTCTATCAAGAAGAGTCGGTACTTGGAAACCGTGAGTTATAAAACTAACTAACTTACCTGCACGCCATTTCCCTGCAGGGGTAGGCAGAGAGGATGGACCGCCATGCAACTCGTTCTTGGCACACACACTCTTTTCTTCATTCCATACCTACCTGACTGTGCTATTCTGACTCCTGACATTGCCCGCCTCAAGTATTTGATTAACTTTTTATTTTATTATTTATATGAATACCTCACAAGAGCCTCAGCTGGAGCCAGTGAGACTATGGCATCCCCAATCGGGGTATGTTGTGAGGCTGAAGGTAGCGGGGAGGGGAAGGAGGTGTGGAAGAGAGAGGTGGGAAAGTACCTGGCTATTCAGAACTGGTCACCAAACACGGTAAAGCCATTTGAAGCAACTTTTCAATTCTGAATGGTGTCTTACATCAGGGCGATACTGAGGGTATCTTCCACTCTGGAACGTGCCGCAAATAGACTATATATTATTTTTAATGAATTTTGTGTGAAAATAACACTAATTATTCAAATCAAATTTATTTGCCCATGCCGGGATTCGATCCCGCGACCATCGTATTGCGAGTCAAAAGCCGTACCAGAGGCAGTGGGTAATCGTAATATAGACACGTTAAATTAATTTGGGTTTTCTGTTGTTTCAGAAATGGATATGGACAGAATGAGCGACGTCGACCACAAAGAGAGCGATGAGGATACCTTCTACATGCCACCAATACCTTATCATAATATTATCAACGTTTCACCTAACTCCGCTATGGCCATAGACTTTAGTAGACAAGACCAGGTAGATAGTGAGGCAATGCATGCGATTCTGCCGCCTGAAGGTTACTCTTTCGATTGGTCCAAAGATATCTCACGTTTTACTGGGATAAGGGAGACATTCACAGGCACGCCAGGACCAACTTTCAATACCGACGAAATGGGCAAACTTGTGAATGCCTTTCTTAAAATCTTTGATGCAGATGTCATTGAACTGATCACGAGAGAGACCAACAAGTATGCAGATCAATGGATTGCGAAAAAACAATTTAAGCGCCATGCGCGTACCAATAAATGGGTTCCCACGAATAAAGAGGAAATGTATGTATTCTTGGCAATTTTAATGTATCAAGGTATTAGTCCCCTTCCTGTTGAAAAAGACTACTTCTATTAAAAAAAAACTCACCCTCATGCCTTATTTCAGCCGAGCCATGGATTATAATCGTTTTCTTCCAATTAAAAAATTCCTTCACTTCACCAACAATAAAAGTCTTTCTTCTGGTGTACCGTTATCTGTGCGAAGATTACAAAAGATTCAGCCCGTCTTGGACCATCTCTCAAATAAGTTTGAGACTTTATACCTGCCCGAGCAAGACATCTCACTGGATGAATCCTTACTCTGCTATAAAGGCCGTTAGGGATTCGTCCAGGTGATCAAAACCAAAGCGGCCAGCGCGGGTATAAAGTCTTATGCTACGTCCAGACTGAAGCCAACCTTCCAACTCCGAACTTAGTTCGGAGTTGGAAGGTTGGCCCATCGTGTGGTCGCTGCGGCCAACCCTCCAACCCCGAATTCCGTACTCCAAAATGGCGGACATGAAACAGCTGTAGCTACGCTGTATCTTTTTCAGTTGCCTACAATTATTACGTACGTATAATCATATAATTATATACACGACATGTTTTCAAACAATTGTTATACCACTCTCCGTAATAATATAGTCATTTTAATAGTACGCGGCACGGTGTGGACAGCTGCGGCAGGCTGGTTCGTGTGAGTTGGCCGTCGGGATCGCCTCGAAGGCGATCCCGGGCCAACGCGAACTCCAACCTTCCAACTCGAACTTCCAACGTACGAACACCCCTCCACACGATCGTCCAAACGTTTGAAGTTGGAACGTTGGCCGCAGTGTGGGCTTACCATTACGAGCTTTGTGAGTCCAAGACTGGCTATCTTTGGAAATTCCAAATTTATACGGGAAAGACCATTTCCAGACAGGCTGAATCGACAAATCCAGACCAGGAAGACATGACGGAAGACATAACGGAAGATATGACGGACGACACGACACTGATACTGAGTCTCACTCTACATCGAGGCACAATGACATTATGTATTGATTTTCTTAAATTATGAATAAACCAATATAAATTGAATACATTTTTATTATGATAAAGTGTGTAAACAATGTTTAAATCAATATACTGCTCTTTCATTGTAACTATTGTGTTTCCTCCGTCCTACAACATGAGTCTCTTCAAGACCAATGTTCATTCCTTCCTCTCCTCAAAAAGACCCTCCACACAGCATCCCAGATGACATAGGCCCTGAGGGAAATTATTTTCCTCAGGGCCTCCTGTGTGGAGTTAATGTAAAAAAAAAAAAAAAAAACTAAGACTGTGATATTAATTTAATTGATTTAAAAGAATATTAAGGCTTAATAATTAAATAAATCAATTATGGGTTCCATCAATTATTTTCCCCTCCACCATTTTTTTCGATACCTTTGCTTTTAGATATAAAATTATCACAATGATATTGTTTGCCATTCGACGCTCATACAAAGGTTTGATATATATACAATTTTATCATCATCATCATTTTACATATTCTGATTTACCCTATGTAGCTTGACCTTAAGGTAGCTGTCAGAAGTGATTTTTCGTCAAATATTGGTGGATTTCATCAACTTGCAAAGTATCCCTCTGAAATATTGGCAATGTGTATATCTATGATATATATTTCATTTTAAGCCTTATTTCCTTGTTTTGCACGTTATATAAAAACATGGTTACAAATCTCCAGTTCTAATTTACAATTATTGAAAAAGTATCACCATGATTTTGACATCGTGAAATAGGCTCTCTGTATAATTCATCAAATGAATCAAATAAAGCCAACACGGCAACTATCCTTATAAATAATTGTAGGCAGTTAATGTATCTTCCTAATGTAATACCAGTTTTTGTGGTAAATTCATTAAATATTATAATACAGTGATTTCAATTTTGCACGTCACGCACTCAAATTTTACAAAATCATTTTCCGACCAAACTTTTGAAGAGATCATAAACATCCAAAAAATTATTTTTCTATTATATTCTTGCATCTGTGGTTATTAAACAGGCCATAGAGAACATAAAAACGTAGAAAATATTCAATAAAGATATTTAAAACTGCTACTGGCGGCAATTTCAAACCACAAAAACACAAATTTCGCGCATTTATAAAGTTTAAGATTTTTTAATAATTTATCTATGAATTCTAAAAATATAGGATAATTAGTAAAATATAGGTGAATTCATTGGCTGTAAAGCACTACAATCAGTTTTATGTCTTCATGTTAAAATTCGGAGGTATGATTTTTTTAATGTTGGCGGAAAATATTCAAAATCGTCGCCAAAAAACCGCGAGCAATCGGAGAAAAAAGATTTTTGACGCGCGATCGTTCGAGTGGTTAAGAAAAGACTACAGTCACTTAATTAATCTTACAAAAATCCTAAGTTTTCGATAACATTCTTTCTTTTTTTAAATACACACTGTTCTCAAAATAAATACTACAGCTCAAATATATTTATGTAATTCTTCAAATTTTACAAATTCACTTTGTGGTACCATTTTATTAATGAAATAATTAAAAACACCTTGTTTTTACCACGATAATCTTTATTTAAAAGTCAACATGTTTCAAGAACGATGTTCTCTTTATCAGGACATATAATGTACTGTATATGTCATGTGATATAATGTACTCTATGTACTCTATATGTATCATGTTTCAAGAACGATGTTCTCTTCATCAGGACATATGTACATATAGAGTACATTATATGACATGACATATAGAGTACATTATGTCCTGATGAAGAGAACATCGTTCTTGAAACATGTTGACTTTTAAATAAAGATTATCGTGGTAAAAACAAAGTGTTTTAATTATTTAATTAATATTTATGTACAATGAATTATTTAAGTACTAACTAATAACATTAATGTACACTCCCCTTCCATACACAAGCACAAGCTTTCGATGGAAGGGTAGTAAAAAAACCTGAGATATATAATTATCATGTAAATACCATGTAAAACATAATATTAAAAATAAAACATTATAAAAAAAAAAAAAATTATTACTTTTTGGCTAAATTTAGCAAATTTAACGTATTTTATTTATGCCGGGTCACAGTTTCTTTCCAGTTGCCCAGTGATAGATTTCTGCTAATATATGAGGCACATATGCAAGAAAATATATAATTTACATAGTTTGAAGTAAACCTTTTTGTACAAATCTTGGAGTCGATGTTCTTGATGAAGCTCTCCCATTTATGTCGTCAGCGCTTTTATAAAAGAAATTAGGGCAGGTGCCTTTACTACAATTGTCTATTCCGAATACAGTTGAAATGCATCCGGTTAAACCGTATTTTGATTTTCAGCCATATTAATTCGATGAAAAACACAATAAAGCTCATATGACTTCCAACAATAAGTATGAAAAGACTTCCACGGATGTGCTCCATTTGTAATACAATGGGATATTCCCGAAAATTCTGCTGGGATTTCAAACTTATTCTGTCTGCATCAGTCATCCATTTGTACACCAGACCTGCGTCTAACAGGCTTTTTATTTTGTAAGCAATCATGTTGGCGTATGGAGAGTTCTTAGCCATCATCATACTTGCAAATCCCTCAACAACTGGTTTCTTTATAACGTGCACATCTTTCAAGGTTTTATTTAACATTGACAGTTCAAAGTTCAAAATTTTATGGTGATACATCATTGCGAACAGTTCCCCATTTGTAATATTCAACATTTTCTGGTTAATATGAGAAACTTCAACGGTAATGAAGTCTTTACGCATGGTCTCATGACTAATAAGCTTCATCACGTTGCTTCCACCATAGGGAATATTTTTTTTTGATATTTCTTCGATCGTGTCTGCAGGCATCTCGCGTAAATCAGATACGACTTCTTTGAACAATAATCCCAAATAAATATTTCTAACATAAAATGTAAAGTATATAAATAATAAGGTGAAGCTTCTAAATTTACTTCCTTCAAATTTAACAATGACAGTCGATCCCAAAATAATTCTTAATACGTCTAAAGAAGTAATTTTTTTACATCCACTATTTACCCTAGAACATGTTTTATTTCCGACAATGTACATATAATTGAATATTGCACAAGTAATGAGAATTAGAAACCATACATCAGATTTAAACGGCTTCAATAATTTTTGTAAATTATCTAAACCTTTTGGTGCAGGGAGAAACAACACAAAGTCAACAGTTCCATAAGGAACGATGATAAATTTTTCCATCCGATCTTCGGTTATCATTATTGAAGATGACAAAAGAAAAGTCTTTTCTTCAAATGGTCTAATGATTGAAAATCTCCCTAGTACACTTTGAAATTGTTCATATTCGGAAGTAAAATTAAATGCTTTTTCTAATACTCGCACCATATTCACCTCGATTCCAAAATATTCTTTATAATTTTCATTTGATTTGTTAACGAAGAACAGCGGCTGTGTTAGTGACATTACATTTAATGTACAATTGAGAAAGTTCGTTTTTATTTTTCGATCATCTATGAAGAAGTTTAAGGGTCCACCAATGCTTATCGATATTCTTTCAATTTGAATACGATCGCAGGAGTCGACGTAAGGTCGGTACGTAAAAACGTTGAATTCCTCTTCAATAGTCATAGCATCCACAGTCACAATAAAAGTATTCATTAGAGAGAACCTCCAACTGCACTCTGCTACTTTTTTAACACATTTAGGTCCACAGTTTGGATTTAAAACTCCGATTACCACCTTATCGGGATGTTTTTGATACTGTATACAAGCATTATTCAAAACACCAAAGAGTTCCGCTGCGTTTCTAGTCACCACGATTAAATTCCGTCCTTGCCTATTTAATAGCATACTGCTGTTGTAGCAACTTAAAGAAATTTCGATTCGATTTTGATGTAGTGACGTTATGTACTGGATTAGTTTATTAGCAGCGACCCTTATGTCTTTGACTTCAGGATTGAAGAGGACATCTATGTCTCCCATCACTTTTATATATTTCATGACGTCAAAAGTAACAGAAGACATTTTAGTAATCAGAACATTTTCTCCTGGAATGGACAATGAGTGTGTTAGTAATACAACGCTGAACGGTATAAAAATATTTGTCAGATACATGGTACAAAGTATTGTAGTTATAGGCCTGATTAATCAGGAAATGAAAATGTAAAGCAATTTTATGTTATGGTTTTCATACCGATTGAAATATTCTTTGAAAGTAATAAAAACCAAAAGGATAATCAATCACACACGCAACACATTACTATGACAATGATTGATATTTTTAGTTAATTATTTTATTCATAAAAAATATTAATCTCTCAATCGAACTTGTCTAATTATCAAATCGAGTTATCTATTAGTTTATTGATGCGTTTTTGTGGTATTTTTAGTAATGGTTCTAAGGACTGACTTATTATTTTGCAAAAAAAGGGAATTATTTTCCGAAAATTATTAAAATACACACATGGTTCTCTTATTTAACAAGCAATAGTCATGAAATTTTTTTCGGTGTTTTTTAAATGCTACTGACGTTTGTTTAGAGATACGGCCGGCGTAGTCCAGCGGTAAGGCTCTTTACCAGCACTCCGAAGGTCGCGGGATCGAATCCCGGCGTGGCAAATAAATTTTATGTGATTAATTTGTGTTATTTCACAATTTATTCATTTAAAATAATATATAGTATATTTGCGGCACGTTCCAGAGTGGAAGATACTCTCAGTATCGCCCTGGTGTAAGACCACCATTCAGAATTGAAACGTTGCTTGAAATGGTGTTAGCCGTGTTTGGTGACCAGATCTGAATAGCCAGGTACTTCCCCATCTCTCTTTTCCCCATCTCCTTCCCTTCCCCATTACATACCCCAATTGGGGATGCCATAGTCCCACAGGTTCCAGACGGGAGAAGTTGGGACTCTTAAAAAAATCTCGTAAAAAAATAAATAAATGATGTTACATAAATAAGTCATGATTTATTATTTTTTTAATCTTTGTTCTGCAGTACTCCTAATATTGGTGTTTACATATATACTTTCAAACCATCTTAAGTAATATTCTTCTTCTTTTTCTACTTTTACTATCAAGATTTAAATACAAATATTCAAAAAAACTCCTCTTTTGGACAAAAACACTAAGATACATCAATTATTATTTGTTTATTTGTGTTGAAACTTTCTTAAATTGCTGTGATATTTTGTTGACAAGTTTATTATACCTGATAAGACTTCCTTATTATCTTATCTTATCCTTGTAAAATGTCTTCAAAATAAACACAACTCTTTAAATAAAATAAAAATTAAAGCAATGAAATACACTTTTTTTTTTAAATTCAGTAGATGGAAAAAAACATATGGTCAAAATTAGGCAGCTACCCATTTAAAAGTTTTCAGAGAATTTAAAAACCTGCTTGTGACATAATTTTTAAATATACTGTTATGGGAACTTCTAATATCATTAAAATTGGTCACAATTCTGACTTTTAAATGGTGGTTTATATAATTTCTGATAAGAATTAAATTGGATATTCATATTTTATTAACATCTTGGTTTTTCCTTTTTTAATGGATATTCTTGAATTTCGCAAGCCGAAAGCAACACTATCTACCGTTTTGAAGGCTTATTTCTAATTTACGATCAAAGAAAGGGCGCCACTCGGTTCACATGGGAATCACTGGGGAATCCAGGCCTTTAGTTTATTTGAACTCAGACCCTTCCTCTATGATTGGAGGGCACTGTTTCTTGTCAATGTAGAAGGCAAGTGTTAAAATGAAAAATGAAAGAGTGTAACATATCTTTCAATAGATTCTCCTCATCTTACCCTTCGGCCTAATGAATTTCTTCATCTTACCCAAAAACAAATTGAAGATCGAACGAGGGTAGACTATCTGCACTTGGCTCAGGGTTCAGGGTTCAGGCATAAGGTTGCTAATTTTCTACAAATGATTAATTGGAAAGTTGTGAACTCGATGGTATTAATTAATATATTGTAATTATAAAGAAAGGGTGCTACTCGGTTCATATGGGAATCACTGGGGAATCCAGGCATTCAGTTAATTCGAACTCCGGCCATTGCTCAATTATTGGAGGGCACTGTTTCTTGGCAATGTAGAAGGCAAGTGTTAAAGTGAAAAAGGAAAGAGTGTGACATATCTTTCAATAGATTCTCCTCATCTTACCCTTCGTCTTAATAAATCTCCTCGTCTTACCCAAAAATAATTTGAAGATCGGGTGGAAGGGTTCAGGCATAAGGTTGCCATTTTCTACAAATGATTATTGGAAAGTTCTGAACTCGATAGTAAATAGTGTGCAAATTAAGCACTCACAATCACTTCCCGATCGGATGCAAATAAATAACTTATCCGATTTGTGAAATATTGCGGTCCATATCAGGAACTTATCGGCGCTCTACATATATTAGATTCTCCACACTTGCGAAGACTTAAGTCTGTAAAAAATACTTCGAGATCCCATGACGGTCGAACGAGCACCGATCCAACCCAGTGCCCGTTAAGGTAAGGTTAAAGATTATTTGGCATTAACGATATTTCTCCAAAACGGCGATGATTTGGACATGGAGGGCCATGGAAAAATAACACTAACAGTTAGTCTATATTTATTTACAAACACGTACACATATGTAGATTTAGTGTTCAATGATAGTTAGTAATGTTCAATCTTCTATAACATAAAACTAAGAGTAATGTACTTCCTACTTCAGTTTCTTTTATTTGATATTTCTATTACATTTTTACAAATTTTCGTATAAGGCACGGCTCGGTTCCTTATGGCTTTTTCATGGCACCAAAATATGCGTCTTCTGCGGTTTGTCGATAGAAACTTCGAAGGCGACATGACTTGAGTTATCTATTCATAGGTTAAGATATTTTCCTCGACCAATTTAAGGATTTTTATTTATTTATTTTCAGCCTAAGTAACTCAAAGACAAACACACTAATGCTGATTGCACTTCCAACAAACAGAATAAAAATACTTCCCAGAATATGCTTCATTTGTAAAACAATGGGATCGTCCCGAAAGATCTGCTGGGATTTGATATTGGATTTGTCTGCATCACTCATCCATTTGTGCAATAGACCGGAATCTGACAGGGTTTTCATTTTGTGAATTACTCTATTAGCATAAGGAGAGTTCTTAGGCATCATCATACTTAACAATCCCCTCACGATTGGTGTCTTAGCTATATGCACATCATTCATAGATTTACTCAACTTTGTCAGATCTATGTTCACGAGTTTACGGTTGATTGCCATAGCAAACATTTCTCCGTTCGTTATATTCAGCATTTTCTCGGATAACTGCTCATGTTCAATGGTAGTGAAACCTGTTTGAATTGTCTCATCACAAAGCGCTTTTACTCCTAAATATCCACCATATGGAATGTTTTTTTCCATTATTTCTTGTATTGAATTAGGCGGAATTTCACGCAAATCAGAAATTAGAAATTTGAACAGCGTTCCCAAATAAATGTTCCGCACATAAAACGTAAAGGAAAAAAATAATAAAGAAAAACTCCTTAATTTGTATCCTTTAAATTTAACAGCCACACTCAATCCCAAAATAACCCCAAGGACGTCTACAGACGCCATCTTATTAAAACGACTCTTTCTCGTGGAAAACGTCTTATTAGCGTAAGCGTAAATAAAATTAAAGATAGCACAGGAAACGAGTATCAGTAACCATACATCCAATTTGAAGGGTTTTAATAATCTCTGTACATTATTCAAACCCTTTGGTGCAGGTAGTAGCAATGCGAAATCATATGTTTCATAGGGAATGATAAGTAGTTTTTCTAATCTGTCTTCATTCAATAAGATCGATGTGGACACGAGAAAGGTTTTATCTTCAAATGGCCGAAACATCGTCAATTTTCCTGGAACAATTTTGACTGGTTTGAATTCGCTTGTGAAATTAAAAAAAATCTCCAATTCTCTCACAATATTCACCTCGATTCCGGCGTATTCTTTATGATTTTCATCCGTTTTGTTTATCATAAACAGAGGCTGGGGATATGCCACTACGTTCAAGGAACAATTGAGAAAGTTAATATTAGCCTTTCGATCATCTATAAAAAAGTGTAAGGGATCATCGTTTCTCATCAATATTCTATCTATTTGAATATCATCGCACGAGTTGACGTAAGGTCTGTATGTATATACTCGTACGTTGAATTCATCTCCAATAGTCATCGCGTCCACAGTCACTATGAAAGTATTCATTAGAGAGAACCTCCAACTACACTCTGCTACTTCCTGGACACATTTAGGACCACAGTTCGAATTTAAAACTCCAATCACCACCTTATTGGGATGTTTTTGATAATGCATACAATTATTATACAAAATATCGAACAGTTCCTTTGAATTTCTAGTCACCACGATTAAATTACCGCCTTGTCTGTCCAATATCACACCATTTTCGTAGCATTTTATTGAAACTTCTATTCGATTTGTGTGCGCGGCTGCAATATTTTTGATTATTTCAGTAGCCGTAAACATTACATCTTCAACATCTGGATTGAATGCCACATTAATATCTCCCGTCACTTTTATGTACTTCATAACGTCTAAAGTCACTGAAGATATTTTAGTAATCATAGGATCTTCTTTTGGAAGTGACAGCGATAGAGTCAATAGCATTACGCTGAATGATATGAAAATCTTAATGAGATTCATTCTGCTGGTTAGTTTATACAACACCTATCTCTTATATGTAGGTATTCGTGGCTCGTGGCTAGGCACCTGGTAGCAAGGAGAATTCGAGAAAAATGTGAAGCATTTTACCTGTTTATAACTTTTATACTGAACGAAATGTAATGAAAAAAGATAACTAGGATAGTCAATAATTAATTACGGCTTTTTTATTAGACTTTCTCTTGCTTAATTTCGGAGACGTATTTTCAATTTGTTTTATTAACGTAAACAACAATACATAACAAAATTCATAAATGATGTGCGTCCACCATGGAAAATGGTTTCATTGTTTTATTATGATTGATTACAGGAAAAAAAAATAAGATATATATTTTGTAAATAGATTAATATCTCCATTAGTCTTGTCAAAATGATAAATTAATGACGTGTGTTCGTCTCAAAAATGACAGAAACCAAAGAGTGCGACAAAAGTGTTCGGATTGAATGAAGTAGAACTCTTGAAAGATCCGTCGTTAGCCATCGCAATCACGCCGTTTCTCGCAGATAGGCCTCTACCTTAGAAGACCAGTGACAATGTTGATGTTCGAGGCAAGATGGGACGACGCCCTTGCACGGAAAGATGCTTCATTAGGTCAAACTCTTGCCTATTAGACCTTTTCTGCGCGGTATATTTGGTTTTATTCTGGATCTATTCTAAATTATGACAAATTTTTGATTTGTAGTAGGTATATTTATTTTAATAAAAATAAACTAACTGATTTATTATCAAAAATATAAAGTCTTGTTTACTTTCATTTTCACTTTGCTTCATTAAAAATCAATTTCCATGTTTCACATCTGTCATGCGTCCCGTAACGGCTATATTTTGTTCTTTTTGTAATTTTTCATAAATACTCCCCTGCACTTCTTTGGTTGATTTAATTAAATATACTACATGGAATGGTTCGTCAGAAGTTACCTTACCATTGTAACAATACAGGGAGAAATGCAGAATTTAATTCCGTCATGAATAAACTATACGTACGAAATAAGAACTATATTAATGTCACGGAATGTATATTAACAAACTTAGAAAAAGCGACTAAAGCAGCGACAAAACCTGTTGAAAATGAGAAATTCTAGTCAATTTAAAAATTAATTTACAATGTTCTTTTTACAGGGCTTTTTTAAGTAAGAAACTGTTAATTTTTTTTTTTTTGTGAATACTGCAGAAAAGTTCCTACTACTCCCGTGTGAGGCTGAAGGTGATGGGGATGAGGAAGGCTGGGAAGTACCTGGCTGAATTCATTTGGTCACCAAAGACGCCATGACCATTTTAAGCAAAGTTTCATTCAGAATAATGGTCTTACACTAGGACGATACTCGGAGCATCTTTTGCTCTGGAACTCTCCGTAAATATACAATTAATAAAATAATAAATTAAATTTATTTGCGCCCGCCGGGATTTGAACCCACGATTTTAGGATTGCTCTTCAAGAACGGTTTTTCATTGCACCCACTTTTTTTTGCGCAGTACCTACTAGCTTGAACTCGAACAATAGATTTAGAAGTTACCATAGAACGCCGTACCGTGTTGAAGGCTTATTTATAATTTAGGAGAAATGAAAAGCTTCACTGATTTCATACGACATCCAAGCCCAAGCCTTCAGTTATCTTCGATAATGGGATTTTTAGAATAAGGAAGAAGAGGAAGATTTGGAAACGAAAAAATATATGAGAGTTGGGTAGGAATCTGGAGGTCAGTGTGTCTAGGAATAATAGTCGTATGAAACTATCCCAACCACTGCGGTGCAAGCCAATGTTCCGAAAGAGTAATGCAGGAGAGGTCAAAAGATCTTCTTCCACCAGCTGCTCTCGATCCGACCTGCTACGCAGAAGGTGGGCAGACGCATCCACCGCCAAGACCCGGGCAAAGCTCAAAACGGTACCCATACTCGCCACCCAAAATTGAGAACTGTACCGCTGTTAAATAATAAACAAATTTATACGTTTTGTTCATTCGCTTGAAGTCGAGTTCAATTATCATCAAAGAGTCCCCGTCAGTTTTTTTGTCGATAATAATCAAAGTGCAACGGGGTTTCATATTTTAAACAACATGTAAAATTGAGATTTCTCTATCAAGTTTGTGTGAGTGTTGGTTATCCAATAAATGGTTCCCGAGCGGCGGTTCTCCTCCCGAATTGTTGAATTCGTACAACTGACAGGCAAAAGTATTTTGACCAATTAACGACGAGGACGGTTATTTGGCATTACGACAGCCGTTCTGCATCTGGTCGGCCATGTCTTTTCTCATTGTCATAATTTTTTTTTGAGCGAGGTCAATGTGGACCATCCTATACTCGAAGATCTTATAATCATGAAACTACCTAGATACCATATATTCGAAAAATAAACATAATATCCCAGATTCTCATAGTGATTACCGCCATCTATTGGGATATTTAAAAAAAAGCTTTTCGATATCGCACCCTGTACAGGGACAAAACTATTTTAACAAACCTCAGTTTTTTAAAATTGTAGTTTAAAATTATAAAATGAAAAAAAATACCATACCGTAACGTTCTTTTTTAAATAAACGTTTCCAAAGTTTTGTAATCAGGATTAAAAAAAATAAAGTGTTTGTTCATGAAAAAAATAAACTACAAACCTGTTTTATTTTATTTTTCAAATATCTTTTCTTACTTTTAAGGAAAACCCCTTAAGGTACTTTTTGATGATATTGTGGTCCCATCCTTCTTCCTCACAGGTACCAAAATATTTTGTAAAACATTCGAGGAATGGTCCAAAAAGGTCAGATTTCCGATTTGATTTTGATGAAAAATGCTAAGCCTATGTTAATTTAAAAAATGTGTAAATATTATTTTTTCTTGTTAAAAACTTCAGATTTTAACGTCCGAGTTAAATCTTCCCCACAAGAAAAACTAAACCCTTTCACACACTTTTTCACAAATGATCATCTAGTATCTAGTCAATTGACGTTATGCAATTGTACTATAAAAGTATAATAAATACAGAATAATACAAGAACAACATGTCAACCTACCAGAGACTAAATGGGAAAATAATTCACCGACTCCAGATATTTTCATATCAGAGGGTTCGGCTCGGTGAAACTCCTAATTGGACCTTTAAATCCTACTGATCCCTAAATATAAATATTTAAAAAATCTTTTGTAATCCTACATGTATTTAAAACGACTGATTTTTGCATTTTTATATATAATTTCGTTGACAAATCTAATATGCCTAAATTTTGAATATTTTTATAGTCTGAGAATGCCAAAGTCTTTTAATCTCATTTCCTAAATCGGTGTTTTCTTATTTTTTCAGTAACAGATTTTTGAATATTACAGGAATTTGGAATAGCGACATCAATGATATAAGTTTTTTTTTTAAATTTTGTCATGTAAAACTATGTCAGGTTTATTATGACTAATTGTTCTGTCTGTTAGTATAGTTTTATCACAATATATTTTATAAAATTCATTTTCCAAAAATGAATTTGGTTCATATGCATAATATGATTCTCGGCAGTCAATCAATTTATGTTTAATTACCAAACTTTGGTGAATTATTTTTAAAACATCCTGATATAATAAATCATCAATTTGATTTGTATCTTTGATTATATGCTTCTTATAATTTTTAGTATTACTGACTCTATCTTGAATGGCAAGCACAAATCCTTCCATTTCTGCGCTCAACTTTCCAATACTCAACCATTTGTTTGACGAAAGTTTGTCAACATTAGTTTGGTTGAGATAATTGAAGTGTTTTGCGTGAATAATTTTATTTGAACAGGAATCTAATAATTCCTGGTTAGTATTAATAAGAGTGTTGGTATTCTCGTCACATATATTTTAAAAATTATTTAATATATAAATTTAATAAATAATTACACTTGGCTTTAAATTTAACAGCCACACTCGATCCCAAAATAACATTGAGGATATCTATAGAAGTCATAAAACGGTTATTTCTCTTGGAAATCGTCTTATTACCGTAAACTTAAAAATAATTAGTTACATTGTGATTACAAATGTACATTATTCAAACCCTGTGATGCAGGGTTGCTAATGCGAAATCAAATGTTTCGTAGGGAATGATAAGGGAACGTACCCATACTACGTGACACATTTAGGGGGGGGGGGGGGGGGTCTTCAAAATGTCACGCTCCATACAAATGAGCGGCGGGTTGCTTAGGTTTATGGTCACCGGGGGGGGGGGGGGGGGTTAAAAATTGCAAAAAATTGGTCACGTAGTATGGGTACGTTCCCTAAGTGGTTTTTCTATCTTCCTTCGATCAGTAAGACCGATGCGGACACGAGAAAGATTTTATCTTGAAATGGCCAAAATATCGTTAATTTTCCTGGAGCAATTTCGACTGCTTTGAATTCTCTTGTGTAATTAAAAGTTGTCTCCAATTCTTTCACAATATTCTCGTTTTCTTTTTGGTTTTTACCCGTCTTGTAATAAATAGAAGCTGAGGATATGCCTGTACGTTCAAGGAACGATTGAGAAAATTAACATTTGCCTTCCTATCACCTATAAAAAAGTGTAATATAATTGCCGGTCAGCTGCTCTCCCAATTGAGCTATGGCGGCTTATCTTATACCCGCCAAATGATTCAATATATACTAGTGTTTCATTCAACAATTACTGCTTATTATATTTTTTCCACCTGAAAACAACCAACTTTATTTTTGCGACAGAGACACTGTCCGGTTGGCGTCATGTATTTTTTCTTGTAATATAATGTTACAAATGTATATAAGAGAAAGGGTAGACGGTCTAAGGCCTTTAAAAAAATTGATGTTTTGAAATGTGTTCAATAAAAGAATTTATTTCGTAAAGTTATTATTTTATTACCACTGCATTTATGTATCTATGTTGTACCCATACAATGCTCGGACTGTTCAGTGGCGGAAAAAATAAAAGTGCATATTTCACAAAAGTTTAGTGCCAATGTTTATAACTCAGAAATAATCAGAAAAGTTTGCTTGTGGGTGTTTTTCGTCCAAATTTGTTTATATTGTATAATAAGAGTGTTATATGCAAGCATATATTTCATGAGATTGGTGATACGGGATTGCTGATACTTAAATTTTTTTTTACCAATTTTTAAAAACTGTTCCCTACCAGATACGAAACTTCTAAATAGACTTAACGTTGATTCGGTCGCTCGATTTTTTTTTTGGTTTTTAACATTTCACCATCAATTTTATCGAAATCTTTTTTAAGCCAGAAACTTTATTTTTATTAATTATTTTGTTGTATTTTAATTCAATATTCAAGTTTTTTTACGTTGTGTCGTAAGTATTAAAGTGTTTCAGACTTAATTCACCTATTGCCGTGGCGAAAAAGACAGATGAACAGCTGCCGTTGGGATCTTTCTAATTTCAGCCTTAGGTAGTATCTCAATCAAAAATACAATGATGCTGATTAAACTTCCAACAAAAAGGGTAAAAAGACTTCCAATGATGTGCTTCATCTGTAGTACAATGGGATCGTCCCGATAAATGTGGTGTGGTTTTAGATATGTTTTCTCAGCCTCACCCAACCATTTATTCACAAGACCTGCATCTGCAAGAGATTTATTTTTATGAATTATTCTATTGGAATATGGAAAGTTTTTAGCCATCATCATATTTAGCAACCCTCTCACAACCGGTTTCTTAACAACGTGCACATCATTTAATGACTTATTAATCTTTGAAAGTTCCGTATTCAAGAGTCTCAGGTTGAACATCATCGCAAACACTTCTCCGTTTATTATGTTCAATATTTTATCGACTGAATGAGTAACTTCAACGGATGTGAAACGTTTTTGTACATTCTCATTACACAAGAGTTTCAACATTGTGTAACCACCATACGGTATGTTTTTATCAATTATTTCTTCGACCGAATCAGCTGACACTTCGCGCAAATCAGAAACGACAAATTTGAACAGTGCTCCCAAGTAAATGTTCCTCACATAAAATGTAAAGGAAAAAAATAATAAGGAAAAGCTCCTAAATTTATATCCCTTGAATTCAACACTCACACTTGAGCCTAAAATGACACCCAGTATGTCTAAAGAAGTAATTTTATTAAAGCAACTATTTCCCGAATTATACCTCTTATTTTTGTAAACGTAAATAAAGTTAAATATCGCAGAGAAAATGAAAATAGAAAACCAGATATTACATTTGAACGGTTTCAGTAATTTCTGAAAATTATTTAAACCATTTGGTGCAGGTAGGACCGGAACAATATCATACGTCTCATAGGGAATGGAAATAAATTTTCCTAATCAATCGTCATCTAATAAGATCGATGTCGATACGAGAACTACCAAGCAGAATGAATCTCATTGATCTTTATACTATTCAGCGTAATGATGGTAACTCTTTCGCTGTCAATTCCAGAAGATGATCTTATGCCTACTAAAATATCTTCAGTGACTTTAGACGTTGTGAAATACATTAAAGTGACGGGAGATGTCGCATTCAATCCAGATGTCGAAGATTTAATGATTACAGCTACTGAAATAATCAAAAATATTGCAGCCATGCACAAAAATCGAATGGAAGTATCATTGAAATGCTACAAAAATAATATGCTTTTAAACAGACAAGGCGGTAATTTAATCGTGGTGACTAGAAATTCAAAGGAACTGGTTGATATTTTGAATAATACTTGTATGCAATATCAAAAACATCCCGTATCAAAAATGACCGTTTTCCTACATTCCGAGGACGGCGAAATCAGAGCCCTCATAGGAATTATTCTTACCAGAAATCGTCCCAGCAGAATTCCGCTAGAAGGCCGAGATCTGGGTCTCGCGGTCGATCGCCCAAAAGAAACTCAGATGGGTACTGCAGTTTTCACAGTGGATTTGGAAAAAAGGCCTGCAAATGCTACCAGCCTTGCTCTTTTAAAAGGAAGAATTCGGGAAACGACAACGGAACCTCTCAGTAGGGATGTGCGAGATTCCGAGAAACACATGTCGTCTCTTCGTTTACGCTCTACAAACTCGACAGAAATTCCTGGTGGACACAGGGACCGATGTTTCGGTCATTCCTAGGAACCCTCTATGTAATAAGAACAACATCACTTCCGATAACTGCCCAACTACGTTGTATGGAGCCAATGGAAACCCTATCAAGACGTTTGGAACGAGAACAGTCGAACTCGATTTCGGTCTACGCCGCGCATAAAAATGGCGTTTTATCGTCACCGACGTCTCAATACCAATCCTAGGTGCAGACTTCCTTCATCACTTTAATTTGACAGTAAATCTAAAAACGGCAATTATCGCAGATCAGTCAACTGGATTATTGATTAAAGGAGTAACGTGCAAATGACCTTTATCTGGTATTTCCACAGTATCCTCATCACAGAAATGTCATAACATTTTAAGCAAAAACCCTAACTTAAAGAGACCTAACAAGAAGATTCTGGATATTAAAAAATACTCTTTGACTCACTGCATTGAAACAAAAAGACCACCCGTCACTGAACGTGCCCGTAGACTAGCACCTGCCTTACTAGAAGCAGCCAAACGAGAATTTTAATTTTTAATAGAACAGGGAATATGCCGACCTTCCAAGAGCAACTGGGCCAGTCCATTACATATGGTAAAGAAGCCTAATGGAGAATGGCGTCCATGTGGAGACTACAGGCGTTTGAACGCAAAAACTGTCCCGGACAAATATCCCATTCCCCAGCTCCACGACTTTGCCCACAAACTATCTATGGCGAAGATCTTCTCAACAATTGATTTGGCGTGGACCTCCAGATACCCGTAGAACCTGAGGACATACCTAAAACAGCTTTTATCACACCATTGTATGAATTTACTTCCATGCAATTTGGGTTATATCTAACGCGGCGCAGAGTTTTCAACGCTTTATGCACGCCATTACCAGGGATCTGGATTTTTGCTTCGTTTATCTGGATGACATACTAATTGCCCCCGCAAACGAAGAAGAACACCAAAAACATTTGGACACATTATTTAAACGTCTAGCTGACAATGGACTTAACATTAACATTCAAAAGTAAAAATTAAACAATTACTCCAAAAGGGCATGACTCCTATCAAAGAAAAAGTTAAAGCCATTACCGATTTTCCGCTACCTAAAACTGCGAAAGGTTTACATCGCTTTTTAGGTATGTTAAACTATTACAGAAAATTCATACCTAACGCTATTCCCACTCAAGCGAAGTTATTCGATTGCATAACTAGGTACAACAAAAAAGAATACTTACTTGGAACCAGGAATTAACGGCGGCATTCGATGATTGTAAAAACCACCTTGCGAATGCAGCATTACTAGCTCATCCGAAGCCCAACGCGAAAACTGCCATCATGGTAGATGCTAGTGACACAGCTATAGGAGCCTCTTTGCAGCAGTCGAACGGTGACACACGGGAACCACTTGGATTTTTTTCTAAAAAGTTCACCCCAGCTCAGCAAAAGCATAGTACCTTCGACCGCGAACTAACAGGTGTCTACGAAGCCGTAAAATACTTCTGTAATAACGTTGAAGGACGAAATTTCATAATTTATACGGATCACAAGCCGATCACCTTTGCCTTTTGCAAAAAACGAGCCTCTAGCTCTCCACGTCAGGAAAGACAGCTGGATTACATTGCACAATTCTCAACTGATATCAGGCATATTTCTGGACTAGAATATAGTAGCTGATGCCCTATCTCACGTCGAAGAGGATCAACTATCCTACTACGATTGACTATGGGAAGATGGCAGAAGCGCAGTGTCAAAACGACGAAATTAGTAAGGCAAAACAAGTAATTCCATATAACTTACCAGAATATACAACAATTTTATCTGCCTGTAAGCATACTGGTCATGATGGAGTTACTGACTTCTGTCATAATACTCTGAAAAATGTTGCCGCGGAATTTATTGAATTCAAAACAGCCAATGCAATAAAAGTAACTTTTTGTCAAAACAACTATAAATATCATATTCTTGCCATATATAGATCCCCTTCATTAAATGATTTTTTATTTGTAAAAGAACTAAAATCTTTTGTTAGTTTTTTTTTTTTTTTTTTTTTTACAGTGAATACCGCACAAGAATCTCAACTGCTCCCGTCTGGAGCCAGTGAGACTATGGCATCCCCAATTGGGGTATGTTGTGAGGCTGAAGGTAGTGGGGAGGGGAAGGAGGTGGGGAAGAGGAAGGTTGGGAAGAGGAAGGTTGGGAAGTACCTGGCTATTCAGATCTGGTCACTAAACACGACTAAAGCCATACTAAGCCAGACCAAAGCGATACTGATAGTATCTTCCACTCTGGAACATGCCGCAAATATACTATATATTATTTTAAATGAATTAATTGTGAAATAACACAAATTAATCAAATAAAATTTATTTGCGCATGCCGGGTTCGAACCCGCGACCTCCGGATTGTGAGTCAAGAGTCTTATCCACTGGACTACGGAGGTCGTCAAACGTCGTCGGAGGTAGTAAACTTGATAAAAACAATTTCACTTTATCCATTGTGACAGGAGACATTAATATAAATATTAATGATTATGATACAAATGTGAATTGTCAAAATGAGTATCTTGATTGTTTATCTAGATCTGGACACATGTCATATATTAACTCACCAACAAGAGTAACCTTAAGTCACTCGGCATGTTTAGATCACATATTTGTCAAGTCGCACAAGGCGGTTAATATCATCTCTTCAATTCTTGAAACAAATATCACAGATCATTACCCGACCTTTTATGGACATCATTTCAAAAATACTCCTCTAAACCGAAATTCTGAATATCTAGAAAAAGTAGACATTGATTATGAAATTCTAAACTCTTTACTTCGGTCAGAAAACTGGGAAAATGTGATATCAATAGAAAATCCACATCTCGCACTAGAGAATTTTTATAAAACTCTGAGAGATCATACTCTAAAAAGTGAAAGTAAAATAGTTGTCACTAACAATAAATATAAAAAAATTAAGCCTTGGATAACAGTTGGATTAATTATATCAATTAAACAAAGAGATAAACTATATAGAGAAATGTTTAAATATCAAATAGATTGCCAAAAGAATAATCTCAGAACAATGCCTCATCTGAAAACAAAATATCTAATGTATCGTTACCTACTCAATAGGCTGATACGAAACTGCAAAAAGAAATACTATAGTATACAAATTGAAAATGCTAAAAATAATACTAAAAAAACTTGGAATATTATAAATGAAATTGCCAACAAAAAAAGTATGTCTTCAAATATTGTAAATGAGGTTATAATAAATAATGAAATAATAACTAACAAATCGACCATTGCAGAAAGCTTTAATAACTATTTTACAAATGTAGTAGACGTAGTACTTGAATCATCCGGCATTAATATTAATTATGCTTATATGGAGACATATCCTCAATTAGATTCAAATAATGATTCAATTAACTCTATAGAATATTTTTCTCATATTACATTTAATGAAATTGAAAAATATATTGATAACCTAAAACCATCCAACTCTAAGGGAAATGATGGATTATCTTGTAATACGTTAAAAAAAAAAAACAACATGTCCTAACTCCTTTGCAACATATTTTTGATTTATGCCTCAAAAATGGTCATTTTCCAGAACAATTTAAAATCTCCACTATAATACCTATTCATACGAATAAATTAGACAATTATAGACAAATATCTCTTGTTTCAAATCTCTCGAAAATGAATGCATCAAGTTTAGAGTCATTGAACACTTAGAAAAATATAAAACTCTATCGAAAAACCAATACGGCTTTCGTAAAGACCTAAGCACCGAGGATGCGATATATGAATTGACAAAAAAGATATACTCATCTATCGATAAAAAAAAGAAATGTCTTGCCATATTCCTAGATTTAAGAAAAGCTTTCGACACCGTAAATCATAATTTACTAATTACAAAAATAAATCAACTAGGCTTCAAAAGAGACACACTAAACTACTCTCTAACTGTCTTACAGACAGAACACAAAAAACAAAAATTGGGAATAATTATAGTTCAGAGTCAAAGATAAAAAATGGAGTTCCACAGGGAACTGTGCTTGGCCCGATCTTATTCTTAATTTATATACCTACAGACAACTTTAAAATTAGAATCCATAATACTAGTTGCAATCAAGAAATGTGCTTCATGTGCGACGAACTCACTAATGTCGAAAATATAAAATATTTAGGAGTATCAATAGATAAAATCTTAATTGGAAATCACATATTAATCAAATCACTTCTAAATTAAGATATCTGACCTACATATTTTATAGACTTAAGGAAGTACTAAACATTGAAAAATTGAAAATGATCTACTTTTCCCTGGTGCAATCATCAATCACTTATGGCATTATAGGATGGGGTGGTAAATTTGATACATTTATTAAGCCTCTACAAATAATTCAAAAACACATAATTAAAGTCATATATAACAAAAACAAAACATTCTCGACCAACTAATTATACAAAGAAACAAAAATATTTAACATACGTAAATTATTTATATTACAAATATGTATTTAAAAACCAAAATAATTTCGAAATAAAAGAAAACAGAATGAGCAAAAGAATAAATAATAAATTTTACACCCCACAAACCAATACTAAATTATTGCAGACACAGCAGTTTCATTGGTCCTCGGTCATTTAACCTTCTACCACTACAAACTCAAATGATAAATAAAATGATACAATATGTAAAAGAGGTAAAATTATGGTTGAATAATGTAGATATTGAAACGCTATTTCTATAAATTTATCCTTCCTTCTACAACTCACTTTCTGTAATTTTCTAAACTGTAGTACAATATGTTTTCTGTTTATTTTTTTAAAATAACTAAAAAAAAAAAAATTAAAATCAGTGTGTTTTTTCCATATTTTTATTTTAACTTTATAATAGCTGAAAAAAAAACTTTTTCACTTATTCTACCTATGAAATACTAACTTTTTATACTAACTCTATATTTTATATGTTTTTTAAGTCTGTTTTATACTTTGGGTACTTGGAAATATAGTATTTTATTTTAATATTACCCACACTCAGGCAGTGCCTTAGTGGGTTTTTATTTCTTGTTCATACTATTTGTTATTATATGTATACTATTTGCTATTATACATTATATGTAAAAAGAAATGAGAATAAATAAAGTAAAAAAAAAAAAAGTTGACACCGGCCTCTCTCTACGTCAAATGGTGATACCCGGCACAGACAGATCACTATGGTGTGACATCTCAACTGGTCACGTCAGACCTGTTTTCCTGATACCATGCGAACCGAGGTAATAGAAAGCGTCCATAATGTTTGCCACCCTGGCATCCTGATTTGTTTGGTCCAACATGGCGACCGACATAAAAAACTTTGTCAAACAATGTGTAGCCTATCACAAAGCTAAGGTCTCTCGGCACACGGTTGCGCCATTATCAACATATATATTACCAGAGGATTGATTCAGAAACACACAAATCGACCTATTCGGACCTCTCCCAATATGCAACGAGTACCAGTACATACTTACTATGATTGACAGATTTACTCGTTGGCCCGAGGCAAAACCCCTGAAAAATATGACAGCGGAAACCATCGCCACTGCATTGACGACCCATTGAATCGCCCGTCACGGAACCCCTGACAGCATAGTGACTGATCAGGGACGTCAATTTGTGAGTTGCCTTTTCAAAAAACTTACAGAAAAGTTCGGCATTAAGCATCTGAGAACCACTGCGTATCATCCGCAAGCCAATGGTATGATCGAGAGATGAAGAGAGATGAGAGATTCCCAAAGAGATTATGACATTTTAGAACGTAAAAAGGCATTTTACTTTTATCACATTTATAAAACCTTCTCTAATGAATACTAAATCAATTAAAATTCAAAATAACGAAATTTCAAAGGTATAAATATTTTTTAATTACTAAGAACAAATAATAAGAAAGTCTACAATATTTGATACAAATCTTGAGCTTTATTATCATTCATAATTATTTTTTACAAACAACTTAGTGTTAAATACATTATGATTAAATGCATTCCATTATCATCGAAATGATGCATCTTCAAATTGATGAAAACTTTCACCCTTAAAAACCATGTAGCCTATCATGTAACTAATTTTAAGCAAATATCGTATTAATCGATGAACCCATCATACCTAGCTATAATCGCTTTTCACAATGCTTATTTATCTTATGATAAAAAAAGATTCTTATAAATTTGTATAACTATTATTAGAGTACAATCTTAATGTATCCCATATTGATTATGTTCCCAATATAGCGTATATTAAGTAATATTAACATTCCTATTCAAACCTAGTATCTAACATTGTGTAAACAACTTTTAACTATCTCAGATGTCATATATTTTAAACAATTTTTAATGGAATAAAATTTCACATTTATATTTTTTAAGAACTTTTATCAAGTCACGCACAGCAAAAATGTATTTACTTTTAGTAATATTAACCATGGTCACTCAGATGCACACACATCTGAACATTTTGTTGAAACTTTCATATTTATGTTGTCATAATTCTTTCCAAGTGTTTACTGAAGCATGTAAATGTTATTAATCATTTAATAATTAATTGCAATAACTTAAAAAAAAAAAACAATAATAGGTCCACTCTGGATGATAACTATACCCAGTCTAGTTTTCTTTAATTACCTACAATAAAACTCAATAAATATGTTGAGTTCATAAATAAGCGCTCCAGTAAACAGTTGAAGATAATTTTTATTCGTTTTAAGAAATTAAAAACAATTCTTGATTGTGCATTTAAGTATAACATAACTTGGTATGATACATAAAATAATAAACAATTTATCAACTTCTATGCACATATGACAATTGTTTTGTTACGTGAAATTAACATTTAACACTCCATAAACTTGAGTGTAGTTTCTTTTAATTTTCTTATATGTATTACAAATATTAGTTAAAATTTAGCTTAAAAATGTAACTTTTCCACATCCAGGGTGATGAGCTCTGGCATTATGAAATTTGTAACAGAAATTATAATAGGTGGCATGCGAGCAGTTTGAAAACTGAATGTATCGGGAATGTATGTGTGGAATGCGAGAGGTAAGTGGGGGGATTGGGGAGGGGGGGAGGGGATGTTGGGATGGTGTTGGTGGAGGGGGAATGGAAGGAGGAGGAGGGTGGGGGGAAGGGGTCAGGGGAGGGAGAGGGGGAAGGGAAGGAAGGGGAAAGGGGAGGGATGGAGGAGGGTGTGGGGAGGGGTAGGGGGTGGGGGGAAGGAGGTTGATGGGGGGGAGTGGTGTGGCGAAAGGGAATGTGAAATCTTAACTCATCTGATTAACACAATTTTAACGCAAGCAGTAATACCAGATGAACACAAGTGCAGTATTGTCAGACCTATTTACAAAAGTTGAAAATATACTGATGTAGGAAACTAAAGACCGATTAGTATATTACCCGCTATAGAGAAGATTCTCTAGAAATACATATAAAACTGACTAAATACTTGGATTGCTTTTCTTTAAATAGATCCCAATCAATATGATTTCAAAAAAAAAACCGAAATGTTACTCCAGGATTTTTCTAACTATATAAATAACGAATTGAATAACAAAACACAAGTTTTGTTACTGTTCATAGACAATTCAAAGGCATTTGATACTATAGATACGATGAAATTATTAAATACAACCTCTTTCCCGCGGCTTCGCTCGCATGGTATTAGGGGATTTCCACTCAGCCTCCTCCACCTTCCTTCTCCCCACTCCACTCCCCCATCAATCCCCCTCCCCCTTCACCCACCCCTCCCCATACTCCACTCCCCCCATCAACCTCCTCTGACGACCTCCGTAGTCCAGTGGGTAAGACTCTTGACTCACAACCCGGAGGTCGCGGGTTCGAACCCGGCATGCGCAAATAAATTTTATTTGATTAATTTGTGTTATTTCACAATTAATTCATTTAAAATAATATATAGTATATTTGCGGCATGTTCCAGAGTGGAAGATACTATCAGTATCGCCCTGGTGTAAGACCACCATTCAGAATTGAAACGCTGCTTGAAAATGGCTTTAGCCGTGTTTGGTGACCAGATCTGAATAGCCAGGTACTTCCCAACCTTCCTCTTCCCCACCTCCTTCCCCTCCCCACTACCTTCAGCCACACAACATACCCCAATTGGGGATGCCATAGTCTCACTGGCTCCAGACGGGAGCAGTTGAGATTCTTGTGCGGTATTCACTGTAAAAAAAAAAAGAACATCACTATCATCTTCTATATATTTAGATGACATAGTTAATTGTAGCGAAGTCTCTCGAAAGCGCAGCTTGATAAGCAGGGTAGTGGTTCCTGTCTCTGGTAGAATGGTCAGCGGGCTTTCCAAACCTGAGCGCAGACTGACTTGACGGCAGCACTGGGGCAGTTTATCTTGTCGCGAACTTCGGCAGCGCAGTGACTACATCTCTGCTGTTTTTTGCAAAATTTGAATGTGTAACCGAGCATTTGGCACTTGGAGCAAACGGTGATACCAATAAAATCACGGACAAGGCACACACTCCAATCCACAAAGACCTTCTCTTGTGTCAGCATGTTGGCAGGAACCTCGTAGACTCGATGGCACGTTGAGCCTGTCCATGGGCCAGCTAGATGACTCAGCTTGCAGTGTTTTATAGTGGTCTCTATGTCCTCTATATTAGGGATGCATGCTAGAGGACTTTTAATGAACGCCTCATCAGTTAAATCACGCGGCACATTAAAACATATAATCCCTTCTAGTCGCTTTGACGGAAGTCGGGCTGTCAGGATATCAGAGTTCAAAAGAGCAGGGTTCTTTAAAATCTTTTCCCGCTCCTCACGAGAAGCGGTTTGAATGATTATTCCCTTATTACAGATCTTTCTTACTCCGGTGACGCGTACTCCAATCTCTGATGATCGTGTAATTTCCCTCACAAGTTGTTTTGTTTCCTCACTGTCCTTGGCCGTATCCAATTTAGGGAAGACGCATATTGAAGGTTTTGGGGAACCGAGGAGTGTCTTGTTCGAGTAATGGTAGGTGGAATATCCTTTTGCTTCCTATTTCAGACGATATCTGCGAAAGTTAGGCTTGCCTCCGTGGCATCTGCAACCCTCCTCATTACAGGTCCTAGATCTGACTCTAACATCCGGATTTTCTATTACAAGAGATTTTTCTCGGCTTTTTCTACGATAACCTCTTCTTGTGCTACTTTTATCTTGGCTGCGGCAGTGGCCAACTCAGCTCGCATAACTTCTTGCTCCATTAGAAGTTGAGCTACAGAGCGCGATATGTTGCTGTATATTTAGTTGCTGTTCGTTAGACACTTTTGTTAGCTTTTCAGCCAGAGCTCCCAGAATATAATTTAGAATCACCATTCCGGAGGCACATGCAGACTTGAATTCAGGGCCATCTGAGTATGAGTAATTAGATGCCTTATCGTCCTGGTCTTCATCCATAGTAACTACAGTCACTCACAGCTACTACTTTCATAGTAAAGCAGATAAAAATACGATTTTTTTCACAGCCGTCACGTATTATTATTGTTGAAGTCAATAATAGTTCAAAGATTTTTAGTCAAAACTTTTGATCCTAAATCAAAGAATTTTTTAAATTTCCTCCCCCGGGAATATTTCTTTTGACTATTTTGACTAGTTAACATTTTGTTTTTAATTTATCATTCTTTTAAAATCGATACATTTGTCATTACCTATTTTTGGAACAACTGTATTTTAAATTGACCTAATTTTTCTGCCTAACTTTAACACACTAGGTTTGACTCTTTGATTAAGATTTTTCACTTTTCAAGGTTCATATTGATTGAGATGAAGTCAATTTTCAAGGCTCCTATTGGTTGAGATTGTTTTGGTAAAGTTTCGTTTCTACCGCGCGTGAACTGCAATTGATTTTAAATTTTAATTACCATTTTAATTACCATCACGGACGAGATATATTTTCGATTGCGGGATCTTGATGAACAGCAGTTTAATAATACAATAAAGCTAATTGAACTAGGCTAGCATAGGAGTTACTATAAAGTTAGTTACCTATTCCGACTGCGATCGCAACAGTTGATCCGCAACCGTTGAGATGTTTCCAATGTCGGTCTTAGTAACTCAACAAAAAACACAATAATGCTGATCACGCTTCCAACAAAAATGATAAAAAGACTTCCCTTGATGTGCTCCATTTTTAACACAATAGGATCTTCACGATAAATATTTTGAGATTTAAGAATCGTTCTGTCTGCATCCGTAATCCATTTGTATATCAGACCTGATTCTCCCAGGTCTTTAATTTTGTGAATAATTCTATTCGCGTATGGAAAGTTCTTAGCCATCAACATAGTTAATAATCCTCTCATGATGGGTTTCTTAATTACGTAAACATCATTTAATGTTTTATTTCCCAATGTTAAATCCAACGTCAAAAATGAATGGCCACACGCCATCGCAAACATTTCACCGTTTGAAATGTTCAAAATTTTTTGCCCCAAGTCTTTAGGTTCAACGGTAATGAATTTCCTCTGAGCGTTCACATCAAAAATATGGTACAATCCAGGAGGACCACCAAATGGAATCTTTCTTTCAATAATTTCTTCTATAGAATCAGCAGCTGCCTCTCGCAAATCAGAAACAACATATTTAAACAATGCTCCCAAGTAAATGTTTCTCACGTAAAATGTAAACAGAATAAATAGTACTGTAAAACTCCGAAATTTACTTCCTTCGAATTTAACGATCACAGTCGATCCCAAAATAACACCTAGTACGTTCAGAGAAGTCATCTTATTAACACGTATATTATTTTTAAAGTTAATTTTAAATATCATGTTCCTGTACATGTAAATGCAATTGAACACCGCACAGGAAATGAGTATGAGAAGCCACACATTACCTTTGAACGGTTTAAATATTTTTTGTAGATTATCTAAACCTCTGGGCGGAGGAAGGATCATCATAAAGTCATATGTTTCATATGGAATGACAATTAATTTTTCCATTAGCTCTTCTTTCAACACGATCGACGTCGGGAACATAAAGACTTTTTCTTCAAGTGGTTTAAAGAACGCAAGGTGTCCCAGATTAATGTTGAATCCTTTAAAATATTTGGTTGTGAAATTAAAATGTTTCTCCAATTCTCTTAAAATATTCACCTCAATTCCTGAATATTCTATATGGTTTTCATCTGATTTGTTAACCAAGAACAGTGGCTGGGGAAATGACATTACAAGCAATGTACAATTGAGAAGGTTCACATTTGCTTTTCGGTCATCTATGAAGCAGTTTATTGGTTCATTGTTCATCACGGATATTTTTTCTATTTGAATATCTTCGCAAGAGTCGACATACGGTCTGTATGTAAAAATGTTGAACTCATCTCCAATAGTCATCGTATCCACAGTCAAAATGAAAGTATTTATCAGAGAGAACCTCCAACTGCACTTCGCTATTTCTTGTACACATTTGGGTCCGCAGTTTGAATTTAAAACACCGATAACCACCTTATGAGGATGCATTTGGTACTGCATACAAGTATTATTCAAAACATCTAACAGTTCATTTGAGTTTCTCGTCACCACAATTAAATTCTTCCCTTGTCTGTTTAGTAGAAAACTGCTATTGTAGCAGCTCAAAGAAAGTTCAATTCGATGTTTATACCTTAAAGCTATGTTTTGAAGTAATTTAGAAGCACTGATCTGAACATCTTCATTATTTGGATTAAAGACAACATTGATATCTCCGGTCACGTTTATATATTTGAAAACATCTAAAATCCTTGATGAAATTGTATTTACTAGAAGATTTTCTTCCGGGAGTGACAATGATTGTGTCAATGATATAACTATACTTAACGGCAAAAAAATAGATATCAGATTCATTTTGCTTGTAAGTTTAAAACAATCCCCGAAAAACGAGATTACCAGCTTCGATTTAATTCATATGACTGATCCATTTTATTAGTTGTGACTCTTATGCTTCTGAAACAAATGTTTTTTTTAAAATAATATTAGCTGCCGACAGGATGATTAATTACGAATCGTTGATCCGCCCCATGACCTTTAAAGAAAATATTATGTTTACTACTCGTATATGGAGAAGCAAAGTTGAAATTACTACTGTGGCATGACAACATGATTATTGATTATTCAGTCATGTTGTCTCTAACAATACGACAAAAACTTTATATTATTATTATTATTATTATTTTTTTTTTTTACATTAACTCCACACAGGAGGCCCTGAGGAAAATAACTTCCCTCAGGGCCTATGTCATCTGGGATGCTGTGTGGAGGGTCTTTTTGAGGAGAGGAAGGAATGAACATTGGTCTTGAAGAGACCCATGTTGTAGGAAGGAGGAAACACAGAGGCCGGCAAATCATTCCACAGCCGAGCTGTTGAACATAAGAACGAGTCGAAAAAACGACCCGTTCTCATGTGACAAATGTCAACTGTGTACAAATGTTGGGCACGCGTTTGGCGTATTTCCCGACTATGCACCGGTGCCGAAGGGATCAATGGTGCTAGTTCCTCGGAGCATCTTCCATTGTAATACCGGTAGAACAAGGATAGCATTCCCACCCGACGCCTGTGCTCTAAAGATTGCAATCCGTCTGTTAAGATGGGAGAATCTATCAAACGGACCGCCCGTTTCTGCACAGAGTCGAGGGTATTTTTCAGGTATTTTGGAGCTCCAGACCAGAGGTGGCTGCCAAATTCAACCGTGGGGCGCACTTGCGATTTGTACAGGGTTAGCAGTTGTGTACTTTTAAAGTATCTGCGGGCCCTGTACAGTACGCCCAGTTTTTGGGAGGCTAACTTTACTCTGGCTTCGATGGAGCCCCCATACCTGAGCTGGTCACTTAGGGTTACACCAAGCAAATCAATGGAGGGCCTGTTCGGAAGATTGCTTCCGTTGAAAGAGACTAGATTTTCATTGCGATCCCTTTTAGACGTAATCAGACAAGATTGGGTCTTTGAAACATTAAATTCAACGAGATTATTTTTACCCCAAGAGAAAACACTCTCGAGGTAACCGTCCATTCTCTGCTTCAAAGCCTTACGAGCTGTTGGAGTTTGTGAGCCCTTTGGGGACTTGTCAAACAAAAAGCAATCATGAACTGTACTGTCATCCGCGTAGCAGTGAATTGGTGCACATGACAAAAGGTCGTTAATGTGCAACAAAAACAGAGTTGGAGACAGAACCGATCCCTGCGGGACGCCAGCATTTATCGAGTGAGAGGGAGAGGTGAAACCATCGACTACCGTCTGAATCGACCTCTCCCTCAAGAAGTCGGCAATCCACGTACACAAGGATGCGGGAAGTCCGTAAGAATGCAGTTTGTTGACAAGTCCTCGGTGCCAAACCCGGTCAAAGGCCTTGGATATGTCCAGTGCAACCGTTTGGGTCTCACCGAAACGTTCCAGGCATCGCCCCCAAACATGCGTCACATACGCGAGAAGATCACCGCACGAGCGGTTCCGCCGGAATCCGTATTGACGGTCGTTAATAATTTTGTTCTTCTCGAGGTATGTGAGCAGTTTGTCGTTGATCACACGTTCCATCACCTTAGACAGAACTGATGTGATCGCTATGGGGCGGTAGTTGGCCGGGTTGGAGCGGTCACCCTTCTTTGGAATAGGATGGATAACCGCTTTTTTCCAACCAGAGGGCACAGAGCCAGTCTTCAGGGACAGTTTAAAGAGCTTCGTCAAAATTGGAGCTATTTCTGCAGCGCACCTTTGCAGTACCAGGGCAGGTATTCCGTCAGGCCCACTAGCTTTATTAACATCAAGCCCTCGTAAAACATGGAGTACTTCCCGATGCCGGATCCTCAGCTTTTTCAAACGAAAACCGCAGTGAGGAACCGACGTCGGGACAGCACCTTGGTCATCGAGGGTTGAGTTATCCGCAAATATTTTACCTAGTAAGTTAGCCTTTATAACGAAAATAATCCGCCTTTAGTAAAATAGTTCAATCTTTTTTCAAACAATCTCTAGTTTGTCAAAATGAGTAATTAAAAACAAGGACATACAGGACTAATAAGCAACTACTCGTACAGTATTTTTTTTAATCAATTTTCACCTCCCAACGTACGTGAATTTTTTTCAGTATGATGATCACTTTTCATAATGAATTTTGAATTTTTCATATGGCAAAGCTCGGGTGACGTCATACGTACCTGCGCAGATTTTTGTATGACATTATGGCTGATATCACACGGATCGGCATGAAATAACATTTGTATGAGGAAAATTTCAAATTGTACTATTTAATTAATGAAGATAATTTTAGCGAAGCGAAACTCAATCGAAAATCCGGGTCAGTGCTCTACCAACTGAGCTGCTAATATGTCCCTATCCGATATTGTTATTTTGGTTATTTTGGTTTGGTTTTTTGTTGGTTTTGTTTCATTATTGATTGATTGATTAAGAAAGGGACGCTCAGATGGTTTGGGCATGTAGAGCGAATGAACGAGGAAAGGAGTGTAAGGAGAATATATGACGCAAATGTGAATGGTGGAAGAAGTCGAGGACGCTCGAGGAAGACATTGCACGACCAATTGAATCAGATACTTGAGTCGGGCCATGTGGAGAGTCGGAATAATAGAAGAGCATGTGTGAGACGATGTATGAATGTGAACGAGGCAAGGAGTGTGTGCCAAGATGGAGTTGTTTGGCGGTCCGTCCTCTTTGCCTACCCCTGCGGGGAAACGGCGTGATGGTTAGTTAATTAGTTTTTTAGTTTTTTTTTTCACTATACTCGTATGTTGTCACTATATGTTTTTGTTGGTTTTGTTTCACTATTTGTTGGTTTTGTATTTTGGGTTTTAACCCTAGAAAGATAACCTTATTCTGCCGTACATAAAAGATAACCATACGCTGCAGAGGCGCATAATATATTAATGATTTTTTTATTATTACATACCTACGTAATGTATTTATTTAGCTGATTATTTTAATGTGTGGTTAATGAAATAATAATAAAATACTTTTTTAGTGAAATTATTTATTTATTTTAAACATTAAACTTAAATAAAAAAATCAACAAAATTACTAATACGTATAGAAAAAAATAAACAAAATTAACCGTATTCTGTTTACAGGAAAACATTATCACAAATTTATATATATATTTTTTATAAAAACTATTTTAATTTACTAATCAACTATAAAATAATCAGTCAAAACTATAATTATTTGGCTAAAAATTTGGTTTAGAGGCATTCAAAGCAAACATCTTTTTTGTGTTCGCCGCAAAATGTTTTTTTGCAATTGGCGCAAGTCATCTTTGACATTCTTTTTTTTTTAGCTGCAATACCGTCTTTTCTTGGCTGGAGGTTCTTCTTCATTATCTCTAGAGCTCTGCACATCCGGATTCGGAAGAACATTGGTGATATTGTCTCGCACACGCTTGAGCAAAGTAGGAGCTTCGAATCTTTCCGTTATCCACGGTTCAGATAACAGAGTGCTTAACTTTTTCACATATTCCCTTCTATTTAGAGGCTTTTCATTTTTCCCTAGAACGTTGTGACAGTATATGACATAATAATTTACGAATGCCATGTTCAGTATGCCATATAGCATAGCCATTGGCCACCTATTGGTTTTCCTTGAACATGACATTGAGGAACACATTTGATCAATTGTGTCAACCCCGCCTTTAGTGTGATTATAATACATTATAATATCAGGCTTACCGGTTGTCATTACCTCATCATCGATGAACTCATCTTCGTAGTCACTCTGCATTTCATCTTCACTCACATGATCTTCTGTTTCAATGCCACTTTCCTGATGACCATCATGCTCGTTCTCTTCTTCTTTATTTATTTATTTAAGGAACATAAACAGTCTTAATAAAATAGTATACATAAGAGGATAACAAAAAAAGACCAATTATTAATGTTCACAGATAGGTATTTAGAAACATAAAAGTAACTGAATGTAAACGAGAATATTTAAGAAAAGAAAAAAAAAACAGGACAAAGCAGCAATTAAAAATAAATATATATAATACAGGTGTAGATTCAACAAGTGATAAATCTAAATATAAAAACACAGTAATAAAATAAATGCGATTGTAAATGTAAAGAAAATAGGGTGCGAAACAGGTACATATTTGGATTGGGACGGGTAAGGGGAGGACAGGGATAAGGGAAAGTTACCACGCAGGTAATTTAAAAATATTAGGTACAATTAATTTAATCATCATGAATATGTGTTATGTATTATTCGCGCGTAGAATGTTATACAATGAAATTTTGCAGCAATGAATATGTCAGCAAGTGTTTCGAAACGTGCAAATTTAATGTTATAGTAGTTACATGTCCTTTGCATAAATTCACTTTGGTTAGAATTGGTGTTGCATCTATCAATGTAGAAAAGGGTATTTTGTCTGCTATATCGAGTCGGCGCGTGGAAATTTATTTTATTTAGCAACTCCGGGCAGTCAACTTTCGAGTTAATAATTTTGTACAGGAGAATCTGATCAGCGACGAGCCTCCTGTCGAGCAGTTTCGTGATTCGAAAATGGTTCTCGATTTCATCGTAAGAGTTGTATACATTGAATGATTTAAAATTGAGGAATTTGAGAAATCGCTCCTGAACTCTTTCTAACCTGTTGATATAAACAATATAGCGCGGGTTTCAAACCTGTGAACAGTATTCCAGGTGAGGACGAACATGTAAATTGTAGAGAATCAGATTCTTCAGCCATAATTCTCAATATTGCTTCATCAGATAGTATTCTTTGGCTCGTCATGATGAAGGTAAAAAAATGCTAAAACAACAAAAAAATACCTATAATAAACATGTAATGTAAGTATAAAATTTTTTATACTTTTACTAAAAGTCACTCAAAAGATAACCATGCGCCTTCGGAGTGCATTACCTGGTCATAACTGCAAAAATCTGGTACTTACCGCGTAAAAACGGCCATCCCCCGGTTCTGTGCACCGACGAATGAGCGAACAAAAAAGGACAGCTAGATGCGCGCGCTCATTAGAAAGAGACAGCGTTTTCTTACCGTCGCGGGCGCCTCTGAGGCGTAGGTTATCTTTCTAGGCTTAAAAACCAAAATATAGTGATAACATCATACACAAAACATCTAGACATCACATAAATTATCAGTATTCTATTCACTCGTTCACAGACTTTTACATGTGAATTTGAATTATATAAATTACACTGATGAATTAAATATTATAAAAATCATATCAAAGGACAATGAATATACACAGTGGCATAGCGAAGGGGTTGGGGGGGGGGGGGAGGGGGGTGCCACCGGGGTTACGAATGTTAGAGGAGAGCGCTAACATTTACAGCGACAAAAAAAAAATTGCGATGCGAAAATTGCGAAAATGTTTAATAAAACACGACTCGTTTAATAGAGCAAAAATCTCGCGGGCATTATCTTAAACAGCATTTAAAGAAACACTGCGATTTTTTTTCATACATATACTTATAAAATAACTGAAACAAACGTGTTAATAATAATTTTTGGAGCATACTTTGCGATTTTTTTCTATCGAGGGAATTTTATATAATTTGCGTTTCGGCGCAGGCAAAGTCTAGATAGTATTATCTTCAAGAATAACTTATATATTTTTTAAGAGCTTTAAAACTTACCGTGTTAGGGAAATATAAATCCGGGTTGCGGACCCTTAAGGAAAAATGATAAAAAAACTTACACTACCAATCATTTCACAAGGTCTAGTAAATAAAAATGAAAAAGATATCACTAAACAATGGGTCAAAATTCCTTATAATAGCGAAATATCCATAAAAGTATACAGATTAACCAATAATGATACTTGTGGAACCGTATTTTATAATGTGAATTCTCTAGGGAGAATTTTAATTAACAATAAAGATAAGAGAGATAAACTGGAAAACTCAGGCATTTACCAAGCGACCTGCTCTGATTGCCCGTCATATTTATTTATTTATTGTTGTTATACGCCCAAAGAAGCTTTTACATAGATTATAAAATAATATTTAATTTATTGAGGATTACACATACATAGAATTTATACCAAAAGTTATAAAAGTGAAAAATTTTAAGAATATACAAGTCGTTTTTGAAGGATATAGCGTAAAACCGTGAAATATTTTAAACAATATAATATTTGACAATAACATAGAACAAAATGTAATGTAAAACATTACAATAACACATCAAATCGTTAAATATATTATACCCACGTTACAATAATTTATAGGATTCCACAAAGTGTTGGTTTAAAATGCATTTTAGATTATAAAGAGAATCAGCGAATATATCTACAATACCAAACTTGTTGCCTAAATCATGCATCCTACTCGTAAGTGAGTGGGATTGATAGTTGGTTGTGTATGTGTTGAAAAGAATATTATATTTTGTAAAGTATTCCTTGTCGGTACATGGAGTTTAATAGTAGTAACGATGGCAGGGCTGTCAATTAAGTTGTTCATGACTCTGTATAATAAAATTAGGCCTGAAATGTGTCTTCTGTCAGACAGCGAACTAAATTAAGTCGATTCATCAAACTTAAATAAAAAATGTTTTCTATTGAAATTTTCAGCTTAAAATTTAAGTACCTAAGAAATTTGTGTTGAACCCGATCAATTTTGTTAGAGTGTAGGTACTTTATACAAAGGGGACCAAATAGGTGAATTATATTCCACTTGACTTCTAACTAATGAAATGTAGAGTGTTTTCATGCAATCCAAGGACTTTACATCAGTTAGGGTTCTACAAAGGAAGCCAAGAATCTTTAAAGCCTTATTAGTTATATCATCTATATGTGCTGTGAATGTTAATTTTTAATCAAATATAACTCACAAATCGCGAATTTGTGATACTGGTATTAATTTAACATTATTTTAATTACATTCATGTATGATATGAGAATGAGTTCTGGAAAATCGTATTACTTGACATTTCTCAATGTTAAAAAATTACGTATTTTGTTCGCACCATTTAAAAAATTCGTCTTAATTAGCTTGTAAAATTAGGCAATCATATTACACAGTATATTTCGTATTCTTTTAAACAATTTATTTTAGATCATCTGCAAAAAGTAGGACTTATTCAACTTTTAATATGTTTAGAATGCCATTAATGAATATTAAGAAGAATATTGGGCCGAGGTGGGACCCTTGCGGGATACCACTTGTGCTATCGAATACATAGGATTCTATAAAATTAATCCTGACACTAAGCACTCTATTACTGAGGTAACTGATAATCCATGTCAATAAACTACCTTTGATGCCCAACATTTGGAGTTTGGATATAAGAATGTGATGTCGAACCGTATCAAATGCTTTACTGCAATCGGTATACATAGATACAGTTAAAAGTGAACGAATTGATATGGGTTCCGTAGCTCAATCGGTAGAGCTCTTGCCATGTAAGCAAAGGGTCCTGGGTTCGAGTCCCAGCGGAGCCAATATCTTTTCTGATTTTTCTGTCTCCAGATTTTCGATTTCATTTTGATCCCTTTTAGACGTAATCAGACAAGATTGGGTCTTTGAAACATTAAATTCAACGAGATTATTTTTACCCCAAGAGAAAACACTCTCGAGGTAACCGTCCATTCTTTGTTTCAAAGTCCTCTGAGCCGTTGGAGTTTGTGAGCCCTTTGGGGGCTTGTCAAACCAAAAGCTATCATGGACTGTACTGTCATCTGCGTAACAATGAATTGGTGCACATGACAAAAGGTCGTTGATGTGCAACAAAAACAAAGTCGGAGACAGAACCGATCCCTGTGGGACGCCAGCATTTATCGGGTGTGGGGAAGAGGTAAAACCATCGGCTACCGTCTGAATCGACCTCTCCCTCAAAAAGTCGGCAAATCACGTACACAAGGATGTAGGAAGTCCGTAAGACGGCAGTTTGTTGACAAGTCCTCGGTGACAAACCCTCGGTGCCAAACCGGTCAAAGGCCTTGGAAATGTCCAGTGCAACCGTTTGGATCTCACCAAAACGTTTCAGGCACCGCCCCCAAACATGCGTCACATACGCGAGAAGATCACCGCACGAGCGGTTCCGCCGGAATCCGTATTGACGGTCGTTAATAATTTTGTTCTTCTCGAGGTATGTGAGCAGTTTGTCGTTGATCATACGTTCCATTACCTTAGACAGAACTGATGTGATCGCTATGGGGCGGTAGTTGGCCGGGTTGGAGCGGTCACCCTTCTTTGGAATAGGATGGATAACCGCTTTTTTTCTAACCAGAGGGCACAGAGCCAGTCTTCAGGGACATTTTAAAAAGCTTCTTCAACATTGGAGCTATTTCTGCAGCGCAGCTAAGCAGTACCAGTCTGTAGTTTGTAAGCAACCGCATCGATACCGCTTTGATTGAGAAAAGCGATAACGTCTTCACAGGTTCTGGTTTTCTTCAGTTTTGTGACGAGAGCATATTTTGTCCTCTGTAAACCTTTGATTTCTGCATTTTAGTTTCTGCCCAAAATAATGTTTTTTCTTTTTTTTTGGTGGCGGTTGTGGCTTTTTATTGATTATCTTGATTTTCGTTTTCACTTGAAGGGATGATGTTGGCGTATAAGTAAGTTTAAGATAAGTTTTTAGTAGTAAGTTCGTAAGTATCTCCATGAACGGAATCCCCTAACACTTATTCTAGTGCCCTTGACCCCATAAAATACAAAAACTATTCATATAAATAATTCTTAAATTTCATCTTACTACCAGTACTGATACGATATTCAATACTTTCAACGATATGGAAATTAAACAGCTCTACGCAAGATCCATCTTAGTTAATTTACACAAAAACAACAAAACCCTATACAAACTAATACAAACGATACACAATACCGAGCCAAAAACAAAAAACTAATCCAAACTGCTTTTTCTAAAACCACCTTTGGACAAAGACACTTTAAATACACAGTTTTCAAACTACCAGTAAACACAATATACTACCAGTTACGACTAGCCAAATTGAATCAACGACCAAATTCAAACAAGATATAAAGAAATGGATTATAAGTATTGGACGTCACACTACTGCAAACATCTGTAAAATAAATTACAAGTAGACAGAAATATCAATTTACATATGTCCTTAATACCCATACATTGCAGCGGTTTGGGCCAGTACTTGCTTAATTTAAATATAGTTTTACAGCCACGTGTGTGCCTAAGAGAATCGACAGCCGTCTGTTAAAAGTACAGGCGCCGGTAGGAGGGGCAGATGCTAGAAATTTCGTTTGCGCTTGCCAGTTGAGTTTCTGGTGGCTCGTGGAACGGTTCACGACGAACTCATCGAAAACGAATTCATCGAAAATCAATTCATCGAAAACGAATTCATCGAAAATCAATTCATCGAAAATCAATTCATCGAAAGCAAATTCATCGAAAACGAGTTCATTTAAAACCAATTCATCGAAAATCAATTCATCGAAAACCAATTCATCGAATGATCAATTCATCGAATCGCCAATTCATCGAAAAAATATATTTTGTTGATATTTGAGAGAAATGCCGAGCGGACCGAGAAGTTAAAAAAGCATTGGTCAACCTAAACTAAACTAACCTAACCTAACCTAACCTAACTAACCTAACTAACTTAACCTAACCTAACTTAACCTATTTAACCAATTTTTAAATATTTTTTATCATCACTCTTAATGACCTTTCTGAGTTGTTTATGAGTTGGTTTCATTATAAGTTGTCTGGTCACCGTTTCTTAGATATCCCTTTTTTGCAGTATCAGACAATCGGAAATCGAAGAGATAACCTATAAATTTTACATTGTCACTACGAAACTGACAGTCGCTAAACACATTTAACTCAGTTAAACAGACCTTTTTGGGTATTTAATTTTGAGAGCTCTAATATCTATAAAAAAATGTTTTTCGATGAATTGGCAATTCGATGAATTGATCATTCGATGAATTGATTTTCGATGAATTGATTTTCGATGAACTCGTTTTCGATGAATTTGCTTTCGATGAATTGATTTTCGATGAACTCGTTTTCGATGAATTTGCTTTCGATGAATTGATTTTCGATGAACTCGTCGGTTACCCGTGGAACAGCTGTACAACAAGCCGTCGAAGGTCACGGCCTCAATACGCGTGAGCGAATTTAATTTAATAGATCAACACGAGATAGTTTAATCATTAGCTTAACAATCATTAGCGTTTGATTAGGATCCCTTATAAATATGTATTGATTTATCTTTACAGGCGCCCATTCAGGGTTTCCTAATAATGCAACCATTTTGTTTGATAACCACATGTTTCCGAGATAGCTAGCTTAACATTAATTGATAACCTGATGTAATCAACCACTCCTGTAGATTCTACAATATTATATCTGGCTTTACCTTTTATGGTGAGTCTTTTGAAATAAATCTGCGATTCTTGTTCCCTTTCATTCCCGACATTCTTTTATGATTCTACCCACTTGCCTTGCACATGTAATCCTGGTATGGATTGATTGTTTTACTATACTATGAGTAGTCCTAATTATACAGAAGGGATGGCGGTGATGCGGAGATAGCAAATATGTAAGTTTCTCCGTTACAACATAACAAATTAAAATAATAAAATCCTGTTTAATCTAACTCCATAAATAAATTTTAGACTTACATATATAGACTTTTTAGATTTTTAATTTTTTTAAATTTATTTATTTATCTATAATAAAATATATTTACAATGGTTTTATTTGTATGCCTGTCTCACTAGGGTATACCTGTGTCGAGACAGGCGTACAGGTATATAAATGAATATAGTAGTTACAAGGATATTTCAGGTAAAATACATATTATGAATAGAATTAAAACAGAAGGGTGATTGGAAGGGTGGTAAATCTTTTAAAGAGAGTTATTTTATTAATGTTGGAGATGGAGTAATGAAATAAATTCTGCCTGCTCTATTTATAGGTTAAATTTGACAGGATTCCATTATTTTCATTTGTTTTATATGGGTTAGGTTGTATGTGAATAGTTATTTCTGTCTATGTGTGATTTATTTTACAGATATTTGTGATAGTGTGGCGTCCAATACTTATAATCCATTTTTTAATATCGTGTTTGAATTTTGTAAAGGAGTCACTTTGTCTGATCGTAGTTGGTAGTGTATTGTATAGTTTGCAAGCTATGTATTTAGAGTATCTTTGCCCGAAGGTGGTTTTGAAAAAAGGAGTTTGGAGAAGTTCGTTGTTTTTGGCTCGGGTATTGTGTATTGTTTGTGTAGCTTTGTATGATGTTTTGTTGTTTTTGTGTAAATTAAGTAATATGGATCTTGAGTAGAGCTGTTTTATGTCCATAGCGTTGAAGGAATTGAAGATAGTATCAGTGCTGGTAGTAAGCTGCATTTTAAGAATTATTTTTATGATTAGTTTTTGTGCTTTCATGATGGGATCAATGCATTACCCCAGGCTAGAATTCCGTATTCGATGTGAGATTGGCACAATGAGTAGTATACTGTTTTTAAAAGTTTTAGGTTAAGGAAATTGCGTGTTTGTTTCAAAAAGTATATAGATTTTCGGATTTTGTTTGTAGTATTATGTATATGTTGCTTCCAATTCAGGTGTGTATCGAAGGTTACTCCTAAATATTTGATAATGTTTACTTGCTCTAGGCATGGGCAGTCACAGTTCCGGTTTAGAGATGAATTTTGACATTTGTGTATTTTTAATGGCGGGGCTGGGTTTGACTTTGGGATATTGGTGAGACTAGACAGTAAGTATTTGGTTTTCTGTACATTTAGAGTTAATATGTTCGAGTGAAGCCAATATTTTATTTCATCTCTTCCTATATTTATAAGATAACTCTCTTTACGAGATTTACCCCCACTTTCACTTATCTTTCTGTTTTAAGTGTTTTCAAATTAATATGTATTTAACCTTAAATGTTCTTGTTACTAAGATATCCATTTTATGTTCCTCTACGCCTATCTCAACACAGGTATAGTGAGACAGGCATCGAAAACCGCAATGTAAACATACCTCATATATAGATAAATAAAATAAATAATAAATAAAAAATGTGTATTCGCATTTTAAGTATGAGTTTCGTACTTTTATGTTTTGGCTCATTTGAATAAAATATACGTCAGAACATATAATAGAGAATAAAGTGAGCCTTGAAAGACTTTAATCGGTCCACCTGGTTCAATATATTCGCACCTCACAATCCGGAAGCCTCGGATTGTGAGGTACAAATATATATGTTTGCATGAGAGGAAGAGAGATGTATAGCTTTTAAAATGTAATGTCGATCGGGACGTTTTTAGTCTTATGAAAGTATAATAACGCGATTACATGTTTTGAGATGTATTTATTCCTAAACAAGCAGACGGGGTTTAAACCTCAAATTATCGGCATTGAGATTTGAGCTTTGGGCTCTGACACCATCAAGACACTTTGGAAGTTTGGTTTTAAAAACTTTTAATCAATGTCCTTCCCCAAAAATCTAATTAAAAGACTTATTATCGTAATGTCTTTCAAATCTGTTGAAGCATTCTGTTGCCAATTTTATGTAATCATCAGCTTTGAGCTTTCGTTTTCGAGTTTTGACCGTTTGAACCCAAGCATTTTAGTCAAAAAGGATCAAGGGAAACAAAATCAAGGAAAATTACTAATAAATTTGTAATAGTTTTGCAAAAATGTTTATTTTTCCAGTAATTATAATTATTTTGTATAAACATTTTTGACGCACTACAGTAGCATGAAGTAGAGAAAAAAAATCGAGTGCAGTTTACACGCGAAAGAAGCGAAATTTTACAAAAACAATCTCAAATAATCATGAAAAGTGAGGTCATAATCAAAGCGACCAATGACCACAGGTCAGCGCAATTTCCGTTTCATATCTCATAGTATCTATACCAATAGGAGCCCTTCAAAGTGACATCATAATCAAAGCGGTCAGCGCAGTTGATGCTTCGCAGGTGCAGTAATTGTCATTTCCGTTTCATCCGCAATCCAAATCATAGCGGGTCTATGGAAGTTTCACTTCAAATATTTAAAAGCTTGTTAAATTTTTTTTGTTTAATTTTTTCATTTTAGATTACGGCTTTTTTTTAAAGATATTGGCGTTTACCTTGTTAGCAAACTTATATTTTTTAATAAGCACATCGACACAATCGTTCATAGGTCGTTTATAAGCATTTTATTATGCTTGGTTTTGTTCTTCGTTTAAGCAAAGTTTTCGGTAACCCGCGATAATAGTGATGCCAATGGAATTTACATTAGTCAAAGTAAACTGGAATATTCTCTTTCGCTAATTTGGAACCCGCTGTACAAAGTGTACATCGATAGCATTGAACACATTGAAAATAAATTTATAAAATATCTTGTCTTCAAATTCAACAATTACTTTGAAAGTACATTTCAAACTTTGCCATTAATACACAAAATTAAAAATAATGAAATCGACTGTACCATCCTCAATTAATTTAAATATTTTATTCCACACGCTTAATTAAAAAAAACAAATGCAGCAATTAATTCACCATTTACCGTGTCCTTCATACATCCTACTATCCTACTAATATTCTACTATTCTACTAATATTATAAAGGTGAAAGTTTATATGGATGTATGTTTGTTACTCTTTCACGCAAAAACTACTGACTAGATTTAAAAAATTATTTCACTAATAGAAAGCTACATTATTTGCGAGATCTTTAGGCTATATATATTGGTAAGCTCTGGCGTAATGAATAATCTCGGCGTTATGAAATTATTTATCATACGTTTTCTGTCGCTAACAAAATCGATTTATTGCAAACGCCAATAATTGTCGCCTTGGTAACGATGTTTTTTTTTTAATTGGGTTACTATGGACATCCCTTTGATGTTAAAATTCAAATACTTATTCCTACTTTATTGAATGGATTGGGTGAAATGCAGATCCCGCCAATGTGGGGGATTTTAATAAAAATGCAATAGGTGGCACGATTAGTAAGATATCTATAATTATCATCCTACTAATATTATAAAGGCGAAAGTTTGTATGGATGTATGTTTGTTACTCTTTCACGGCAAAACTACAGAATTGATTTTAAAAATTCTTTCTCTAGTAGAAAGCTACACTATTTGCGAGGTCTATAGGCTATATATATTGGTAAGCTCTGGCGTAATGAATAATCTCTGGCGTTATGAAATTATTTTTCATACGTTTTCTGTCCGTAACAAAATCGATTTATTGCAAACGTCAGAAAAAAACAATTCGAATGTCGCCTTGGAAACGATGTTTTTTTTTTTTTTTAATTATGCAATTCACTCTAAAAGTAGTGCTTTGTTGGCTCGTACTTAATAACTATCTCTAAAAATGAATCACCGAAATGTATGTATGCGAATAAACCCGAACGACTGAATAAACCAAATTGGATAATTTTTTTTTGTTGTCTAATAAAACTACCGTTGAGTTCTGGCTTTATGAAATTTGTATAAGAAATTATAATAGGTGGCATGCGAGCAGTTTGAAAACTGAATGTATCGGGAATGAATTTGTGGAATGCGAGAGGTGAGTGGGGGGAGTGGGGAGGGGGGGAGGGGGTGTTGGAAGGGTGTTGGTGGAGGGGGGAAGGGGAGGGGGAGGAGTGTGGGGGGAGGGGTTAGGGAGGGAGAGGGGGGAGGGAAGGAAGGGGAAAGGGGAAGGATGGAGGAGGGTATGGGGGGGGAGGTAGGGGGTGGGGGGAAGGAGGTTGATGGGGGGAGTGGTGTGGGAAAAAGTAATGTGGAGGGGAGTGGTGGGTGGAGGGAGAGGGGGAGGGAGTTGATGGGGGGAGTGAAGGGGGAGGAGGGTGGGAGGAGGGGTTTAGGGGAGGAGAGGAGGGAGGGAAGGAAGGGGAAAGGGGAAAGAAGGAGGAGGGTGTGGGGAGGGGTAGGGGGTGGGGGGAAGGAGGTTGATGGGGGGAGTGGTGTGGGGAAAAGGAATGTGGAGGGTGAGGGAGTCGATGGGGGGAGTGGAGGGGGAGGAGGGTGGGGGTGGAGGAAGGTGGGGGATGTGGAGTGGGGAGGATGTGGGGTGGGGGAGTGGTGGGTGGAGGAGTGGAAGGGAGAGGGGGTTGATGGATGAGTGGCGTGGGGAGAGGGAAGGTGGAGGGGGGAGAAGTGGGGGAAGGGGTGGGTGGAGGAGGAGGGGGGAGGGGGAAGGGGGGGTTGATGGGGTGGAGTAAAGTGGGGGGAGGGGTGGGTGGAGGGAGAGAGGGATTGATGGGGGAGTGGAGTGGAGAGAGGGAAGGTGGAGGCGGCTGAGTGGAAATCCCCTAATACCATGCGAGCGAAGCCGCGGGAAAAAGCTAGTTTAATAATATTTACCTGAACTCTATCATTGACATTTTCTTGGATTCACTGCCCAAATTTAAAAGGAGCATCATGTCGATGATATTAACTGTTTAAGGGCCTTTAACCAGCCAGCGGCCGAAAATCAACATTTCGTCGAAAGATGTTCTTACGATCCTACAGGGCGGTTCCAATAAAAAGATTAATTATTGTCCGTACCAGCTTTTTAAAAATATAACTCAATAACAATTTTATTTCATTCCAAATTTGCTTTAATTTACACCGACGAGCGACGTCAAAAATGCTGAAATGATGAAACTACTAAAATTATGTAAGTTTTGTAATTATTTTTTGATTATAAGTATTTATCAATTTTCAATAATGTCTAAGCATAATAAGAATGTAATTTTTTTTTAATGTAATTATTTGTAAGACCGTAAATAGATAGATAAAATAGAGAAATTTTTGTCATAAATTTGTGTTCGGATATTTTTTTTTAAATGACTTTATTTGAACCAAAATTAAAATTTTTAAAACGTACGTTTACTAGATAACGTATTGATTTACAATAATGTATGAGTACATGGTATGAAATATATCTTGTAAAATAAGATTTTTCGTTCGAAAATTTAACAAATCTGCCATCGATCTATGATAAAACCTTATTATACTAAAAATAAAAATTTTGTCTCAAAATTTAAAACCTGCGTTTACCATATAAAAGATCAATCTTTCAAAACAAATTTATATTTTTTTGTGGAAAAGAGTCAATACGTCCAAAATTTGATTTAAAAAATGGCATATTTCCGGTTTTCTCTGGTTATACCTCTTAAGGCGCGTATAAATCTCTTCACAGATCACCATTTCTCACACCTACAACTATACTCTTACATACACACACACCTACACACTACGCACATCACCCGGTAATTACTAGTTATACATTCCACCAATGTAAAAGACATTACATACAAAGAAACATATTTTTTTTTTTTTTTTTTTTTATTAGAAGAAAAAAGTTATAAAATATTACAGGAAATCAAATAAAAATAAGATATTACAAAAAAGAAAAGTCCCAATAAACTACTTTTAAGTAGTTTGTCAATGGGTGCTTTTACTTTGAAGTTTTTTTTTTTTTTTTTTTTTAAATAAAACTTATAATGCAGTTAGACATTTTTTGTGTTACGAGTACTACAAGAATGTTAATACAAACTTTTTCTTTCGGCGAGCCAATTTTTCAATATAATATTTGTTCTTACATTATTTGTACATTTTTTAATTTTAGCAGGTAACATATTTAAGCATGTAGGTATCATGTAGTCCAGCGTTCTTTGTCCATATTTGTTTAAGTGCTTAGGTACGATTAGTCCTTCATTTAACGTAAATCGAGTATTGTAAGTGTGGTCCAGTCTATTTATGTATATAGGGCTATTCATATGCTGAAAAATAATTTTATGCCACAGAATTGCTCTTACTGAGAGAATTTTAAGATTCTGGTAAAAGTACGGAACATTGTGTCTTTGCTCGTATAAACTTTTATGGGCTAATAATTTAACTAATGAATTTTGGACAGATTGAACATGATTAACATTTGTCTTACAGGAAAGTCCCCAAGCTGTAATTCCGTACCTTATAATAGACTCAGCTAATGATAAATAAATTATTCGAAGTGTGCATATTGGAACATAGAATTTAAGTTTATATAATCTACTAACAATAGATCTCAGACGTTCACAGACTTTATTTATTTGTAAATCCCATTTGAAAAAGCAGTCAATAATTACACCTAAATAAACATATTCTTTAACCACTTCAATATTTTCGCATGTACACAATGCTGGGATACCAACATGTAAGCAATCTGAACCGTGTGTTTTTATTTCTGGTGTAATAATATTTGTCTTGGCATTGGGTGATCTAATATGTATCAATTTGGTTTTTTTTGCATTTATGATTAAACCAGAGTCATGAGACCATTTCAAAAGCTCAATGTAATCCTTTTGTAAGAGTTCAATACATAATTTTAAATCACTGCGAGAAATCACTAGTGCAGTATCATCCGCATATACAAAGTGTTTTACATGTTTAAAGATGTACTTAATAAAAGATACATAAATGATATATAAAATTGGACCTAATATGGATCCTTGAGGAACGCCAGCTAAAATTTTTCTTTTTTTACTTAAAGTGTTCAATAGCTTTATTTTCATGCATCGGTTGTTCAAGTAATTTTCAAATAGTTTTAGGAGCTTTCCTCTTATTCCTATGATTTCTAGTATCTGCAATAATTTTCTATGATTAATAGTGTCAAATGCTTTAGAATAATCTATAAATAAAACTAATACATGATTTTTACTATTTAGTTCATTATTTATGAAACTGGCAAATTTTTGAAGTAGCATTTCGGTACCCTTTTTTTTCTGGAATCCATATTGATTTGTATCAATAATAGAAAAATCTTCTAAATATTTTATTAATTTCAACTGAATGTATTTTTCAAGAATTTTTTCGAGTGATGGCAAAATACTAATCGGTCTATAATTACCCAATAGAGTGTGATCACCTCCTTTATAAATGGGTCTGATAATACTACATTTTAAGTCATCTGGAATTTTTGCTTCAAATAAAATTCTATTTACAAAATGGGCTATGATTGGAGCTAAAATTATTATATGTTTTTTAATATCACTCATTCTGATATTATCAATTCCAGGAGAAGAGCTTTTAAGTTGCCGCACAATGCTTTCTATATCAGAAATTTTGGCCCTTGGTAGGTACATGCTTTGAGGCCTCTTCTCTGGTTCAAAAGCAGTTGTCCTGTAATTACATTTATGTAACATATTGCAAACACTGTCAGAGAAATAATCAACAAAATCATTAGTTACATTTTCTTTGGTCCGATCTTTCATCAAATATTTGGAGGCAACTTGGTCACAATTATTTTTACATTTCTTACCTAAAATTTGATTACACTCGTCCCATGTCTTTTTTGAATCTTGAAATAGATTTTTGAATTTGTCATTATAGTATGAGGTTTTTAATTTAAGTAACAATTTATTTAAAACATTTCGATAACACTTATATTCTTTTTCATAGTATTTATTTGTTGGGGCATTTTTCCAACGCTTATATAAATAATCCCTTTTTTTAATTTTATATAGTGCATCACTAGATATCCAATCATTTATGGCATAAGGTCGGCTTTTAGGTTTTTTGCTTATTATAATTGTGCTGTTTTTATACAAGTCGTCAAAATAATTTTTAATTTTTAAATAAATAACCGAACATTCGGTTTCCTTTAGAAGCGACTTCCAGTCATAATTACAAATACGTTTATCAATCTGTTTTTGCGAAAGAATTTTGACGTTATTAGAATCGCTAGAATTGAAATTATCTACCGACTTATAGAGTATGCTTACAGCTGTTGTATTATGATCGGCAATATTATAATCACATACGCACGCGGAGATTGTACTGGTTAATCCAGTAGGTAACTTTCCGCTAACTCGCACAAAAAAGTGATCTAAGCAAGAACTAACAATTTTCCCTTGAACTATTACTTCTCGTGTAACATAATTTATACATTTTTTTAAATAGTTATTAGTAAGAATATTTTCATATTTTATAATGATAGCATCATTTTTATGTAATAAATTTAAGTTTACATCACCGAAAAATATTACACTTTCATTTGATTTAATATTGTTTTCAAACACATTGGATATTTCTGACAAAAATGCTTGCTTATTTAAATTCGGGGGTCGGTATATTGCCAAGACATTTAGAGTACTGTTATTTGGAAGTGTCAATATTCCAAAAACGTTCTCAAAAAATTTACTGTCCAGAAATATTTGCGAAAAGGAGAGGTTATTCTTTACATATAACAAAATGCCTCCACCGGATTTATGGTTTCTGCAATAGTGGTACGAATTGAAACCGGGAATATCATAAAGATTAACAAGTTCCGAACGAATTGCAGTTTCGCAAAGCATGAGTACGTCAATGTGATTTAAGCAGTCTTTAAAATAAACATGAAATAGGTCCCAATACCTACCTATAGATCTAATGTTTAGTTCCACAAAATTGAGTTTACTCGTTTCACGTTTCATTGTGTCTTGCTTACGAAGCCATTCGCACAGGTTATTTATCTTACAAAAATTTATGTCATTATCATCATCTATGAAACTAAAAGACATAATGTGTGTAACTAAAATACTTAATAACTAAAATATAAGTATGCAATTTTATTCCTGGCATTGGCATTTCATACTGATTTACGCAATTATTATAACTAATTGTTAAAATTGAAATTGACATTGAATGCATATTTAAATAAATTCGCAGCAATAATAATATCACGAATAATAATGAATAATAATAATTCATGCCCAAAAATAGTCCATCAAGGTTGACTTCAATTTGTTTTGGTGACAGTATTGAATAAACTGTCATTGTATTTCTAGTGATAATGTTATAGAGAAGAAACATAGTATAAAGTATATCAATTTTGTTTTGTGTAAATAATATTTCACAAGCCTTAACACTTTGAGAACAGGCTAAAATTTGAATCCATCGTTTTTGTAGGTATATATCGTAGGTATCGTTTCCATTCGTTCTTCGTTCAACATGATCGACGTTGGGAACATAAAGATTTTATTTTCAAATTGTTTAAAATTTGCAGGCTAACCCCAATAAATTTTGAATGGTTTAAAATGTTCGATTGTGAAGTTAAAGGGTGATTATTACTTATTTTGTAAAAGTGAAACTTCTTTAGCGCCGTTAGTGACTTGAAATTCGGGTGAAACTGAAATGCATCACAACTCAGTTCTACGCAAATACTCGGTTCTAATATAATGCGATATATTCGCACCTCGGAGCGTGCATTTCATAGCGTAGTGGGCAAGGTATCTGACAAGTCTCAACGGCCAGAGAGCTGGACAGACATCAAGCGAACGGGGGTTAGAATTCTACGAAATAATAAAAAAAAAACATCTTTACTTTGTAAAATCAATATTTAATTTTCAAATCACTTGGCAAAATAAACGAAAGCCACAACTAGCGACTTTCTGGTTTCACTTCTACCGCGTGTGAATTACACGCTCTGATTTTGTATTATATTAAGGTTTTTATTGTTACACGAATCATATAAAGGAAATTATAATAGTGCACAGTCGTTCGTGTAAAGGAGGAGAATGTAACGATAATTGTAAAATCGTTAAGAAAACCACAGATGTCAAATATCTAGGGATCACTATAGAAAGTAACATGAAATTTAAGAAACGTGTCGAAAACTGTGTCAAAAGAATTAGAAAACTTACTTACATATTTATACATTTAAGAAATATCCTAAGTCATTCAAATATTAAAATGTTTTACTTTGCTTTTGTGCAGTCAGTACTGCAGTACGGCATTATCACATGGGGAAGCATCTATAAGAATAATCTTTATCCGATAGTAACGACACAAAAAATGATCATCAAAGTTATTATTAAAAAACCAAGAATCCCAACCAACGAACTTTTTGAAAAATTTAAGGTCCTACCGGTTTCAAAACTATTTCAAAAAAGCGCCATTTTAACAGTTTTTAAAGAATCTAAAGTGTCCTCAACACGAATTATAAGACCTAGAACATCTGGAAACTTATATGTACCTAGATGCAACACGACAGCTGTACAACACCATTATGAATACGTAGGCCCAAAGCTATATAACGAATTACCCAATGCAATAAAAAGTGAGAAAAATTATCTTAAATTAAAAAAAAAACTCGCGTTGTATTTATGCAGATAAGCAACAGATTAACATAAGTTAGACAAAAACAAAAGTTTGAGAGGCTCAACCAAGACGAAAAAGGCGTTCGAAAACAACTGGATCAAAATAAAGTTGTTATTAACATTTCGAGCCTAGCGTTGAGCCCAGATGCAACCTCAGTGCTTGCTAGGGGGATGAACTACGCAGTTGCCCCCAAAAAGATACCTGTGGAATCTATCGTATGTGGTGTAGAAACAGCATTACATACAATGATGAAAGTCCACAAAATGTCAGAGTCGCAAGCAGAGAACATACGACAAGAGACTCGCCATATTTTATTACACATGTGCCCTGATGATGGACACTGCAACGCTGTCCGAAACGTTGGCTAAAGAAGGAGGTAGCGTAACACGGCATAATACCCCAAAAACTAATAACAAAATAATTTTTGGCCGTGAAAATCTAAAATCGTGTCTTTCGGGATAATACTTCTTTTTCGTCAGGATCAGTATTCCATGAACTCTAATACGACTCAAGAGCCTTACCTTTATCTATTCCGATCAACACACTTGAACCACAACCATTGGGATCTTTCAAACTTACGCCTTAGTATCTCGACAAAAAACACAATACTACTGATCATGCTTCCAACAAAAAGGATAAAAAGACTTCCCCTAATGTGCTCCATTTGTAATACAATGAGATCCTCTCGATAAAAGTGCTGAGGTTTAAGAATCGTTCTGTCTGCATCACTAATCCATTTGTATATCAGACCTGACTCTCCCAGGGCTTTAATTTGGTGGATAATTCTGTTCGCATATGGAAAGTTCTTGGTCATCAACATGCTTAATAATCCTCTCATGATAGGTTTCTTAATAACATGCACATCATTTAATGTTTTATTGCCCAATGACAGAGCCATCATCATATATGAATAGCCAGACCCCATCGCAAACATTTCACCGTTAGAAATGTTCACAAATTTTTGCTCTACGTCTGTGGGTTCAATGGTAATGTACTTCTTTTGGGCGTTCACATCAAAAAGATCGTACAATGCAGCATGACTGCCAAACGGAATGTTTCTTTCAATAATTTCTTCTATAGAATCAGCAGCTGCCACGCGCAAATCAGAAACGACGTACTTAAACAATGCTCCCAAATAAATGTTTCTCACATAAAATGTAAATAGAATAAATAGTATTGTGAAACTCCTAAATTTACTTCCTTCGAATTTAACGATCACAGTCGACCCCAAAATAACACCTAATACGTCCAGAGAAGTCATCTTATTGACATGTGTTTTATTTTTAAAGTTCATTTTATGTATCATGTTCCTGTACATGTATATACAATTAAACACCACACAGGAAATAAATATTAGAAGCCACACATTACCTTTAAACGGTTTAAATATTTTTTGTAGATTATCTAAAACTCTGGGCGCAGGAAGGATCATTACAAAGTCATAAGTTTCGTACGGAATGATAAGTAGTTTTTCCATTAGTTCTTCGTTCAACAAGATCGACGTCGGGAACATAAAAACTTTTTCTTCAAGTGGTTTAATATACGCAACCTGTCCCAGATTAATGTTGATTTCTTTAAAATATTCGATTGTGAAATTAAAATGTTTCTCCAATGCTCTCAAAATATTCACCTCAATTCCGGAATATTCTGTATGATTTTCATCTGATTTGTTAACCAAGAACAGAGGCTGGGCATATGACATTACAAACAATGTACAGTTAAGAAGGTCTACAGTTGCCTTTCGATCATCTAAAAAGCAGTTTATTGGTTTATCGTTCGTCATGGATATTTTTTCTATTTGAATATCTTTGCAAGAGTCGACGTAAGGTCTGTATGTAAAAATGTTGAATTCATCTCCAATAGTCATCGCATCCACAGTTACAATGAAAGTATTTATCAGAGAGAACCTCCAACTGCACTCTGCTATTTCTTGTACACATTTATGTCCACAGTTTGAATTCAAAACACCGATAACGACCTTGTCGGGATGCATTTGGTAGTGCATACAAGTGTTATTCAAAACATCTAACAGTTCATTTGAGTTTCTCGTCACAACAATTAAATTACTGCCTTGTCTGTTTAGTAGAAAACTGCTATTGTAGCAGCTCAAAGAAACTTCAATTCGATGTTTATTCCATAAAGCTAAATTTTGAAGTAATTTGGAAGCGCTGATCTGAACATCTTCATTATTTGTATTAAAGATAACATTGATATCTCCTGTCATGTTTATATATTTCAAAACATCTAAAGTCCTTGATGATATTGTATTTATCAGAATACTTTTTTCAGGGAGTGACAATGGTTGTGACAATAATATTACTGTACTAAACACCAGAAAAATAGGTATCAGATTCATTATGCTTGCAAGTTCCAAACAATCCATGGAAAGCGTGTTTACAAGTTTAGATTTAATTCGTATAAGTGAGCCTTTTCATTAGTCGTGACTTTTATACTTCTGGAATTTTTTTTAAATTTAATTTTAACCACTGACAGGATGATGAATTACAAATATTTGATCCGCACAATGACATTTATTTCCATAAAATATACGAATACGCAGCACCAATGGTGGACAAAGAGGTGAAAAAAAATAATGACGTAAAAAAAAATCAAAGTATTTAAATTAAGTTCGGAACTAAAGCCGCCTCCACATACACCTTATTGCAAAGGCGAAGAAGAAAACTAAGGATAGTTTATGAGTGAATAATAATAAATTTATAAGCATTTCAACAGATATCTGCTCGGCTTTTGTCTTCGCGTCTGGCACCTACATTAAGTATTCAATGGAAGTATGTTATATCGCGGGGTAATTTATTTTTTATTTTTTTTATTATAGCGACTATATAAAAAATTTTTACATACAAAATGCAATGTGAAATTAAGTATAAAATATTGTATTTCTTAGTCCTCCTCACTAGTGGGTCCTGTGCCAAGGCGGACTAAAGTTATTTAAATATAGTTCATTTGTCTTCTATGTCGTTTTTAGCGTCTTCGCTAGGATTTTCTCATTACTAAAACCATGTCACTCTTAAATCGGCTTTGTTGGAAAATTTAATTATAAGATTAATCGGTTTTTGTACATCTCTGTATATTGATAAGCGTAAATCGTAGAGTGGTGTATTGGTAACCTTAATACTTATATTTTAGAAATTAGAAAATGATTAAATGAAACAATTTAATTAAATTGAAATTAAAATAATTTTTTTAACTTATTTCAACATAAATATGTGGAAATAAGTTAAAAAATTGTTTTAATTTCAATTTAATACAATATAATTCCACCACGTATAACAGAACAATAAATAAACTCATGAAACAATTTAACTTTGTTTGAACCACTTTTATATTCTATTAAATCCGACCCGTTTCAGAACGAATGTTCTTTCTTCAGGGCAAATGTATACTGATTTGACAGTTTTGAAATATGGATGGGTACAATGTGTTATTATGGTAGGGGTAGAGCTGTTGCTATTAATGAAGAATGGATGGGTAGGGGAACATATCCATGATTGGGCTATAAGACAATATTTTTTGTTTGTTGAAAATAAATTCCTTTTTTTTTTGAGGGATTTTTTTTATTTCCAAGGCTTCTAAGTTATCTAAACGTTTTCCTTTATGATTAATATGAAGAATATTTATCCCTGTATTTTTTTCAAAACTATGGTTATTGTCAATGATATGGTTAGCGAACTCTAACCATATCATTGAAAAAATTATTATTATTACGACACCTTAAATGTTCTTTGATGCTAATTTCAAAATTACGAGTTGTTTTTCCAATATAAAATGAGGGACAATCATTAGTATCATTACATTTGAGTTTATATATTCCGGAATGAAATTTAATTTTAAATGTTAGTTGGTTAAACATTCAGAGAAGTCAATTTTGTCATTGGAGATTTAAATGCCAAAATTGGTGAAGGTCGCCGCTCTCATATAGTTGGTGAATATGGCTTAGGCATAAGCAATCAAAGAGGTGATAGACTATATGAATTCTGCCAGGATAAAAATATGGTTGTATTAAATACCTGGTTTAAACTCCCGAAAAGAAGGCTTTATACATGAAGTTCACCTCAGGATGGAACAATCTATGATATTGTCAGGAACCAAATAGACTATGTGTTAGTAGACCATAGATTCAGGAACTCTGTAAAGAGAGTCACCACGTATCCTAGTGCGGACATTGGTTCTGACCATGTTTTGTTAACTGCCGATATTGTTTTACGCTTAAAACAAATAAAAAAGCCCCAAAACAAAATTCAAATGGATATCTCGAAACTCCATGAAGAAGTGGTCAGAAATAAGGTATCTCAGACTTTGAACGATAATATTAAGCTACTCCCTTGTGATCCATTGATAGAAATACAAAAAAATGGGATAACCTTAAGTCAGTTATATGTGAAACCTGTGATACAAATTTAAAAGCTGATAAGCAAATTAGAAAAAAGAATTGGATGACTGACCACATCTTGAACTTAATGGATGAGAGACGTAAACACAAACATAATGAGACACAATATAAAAACTTACAAAGAACGATTAGATGTGAAATTAAAAAAGTCAAAGAAGAATGGATGAAGTCACAGTGTGAAGAACTAGAGTCGTACAGTCGTAGTCACAATGCATTCAAACTTCACAAAAAAATTAAGGAAATTACGGGCACTTCTAGAAGAATTACTCCATCACGTTTAGTTGACGATTCCAATAAATTAATATTGGATGAAAAAGATATTTTACAAACATGGGAAAAGTATATTCATGATACATTCAAAGATATTATACCGGATATTAATATTCCTAATGATCAATTGCATGGACCATCGATTTTAAAATCAGAAATTCTTCATGAGATAAAGACTTCAGCCAAAAGAAAAGCGTGCGGACCAGACGATATTCCGGTTGAGGTGTTGAAGCTCTTTAATGATGAAAATGTTGACTACCTATTGAGGCTATTTAACTCTATATATGACACAGGGAATATACCCCAAGATTGGCTAAAATCCACCTTCATGACATTGCCCAAAAAACAATACCCTAAGAAGTGCAGTGACTATCGATTAATAAGCCTGATGAGTCATATCCTTAAATTATTCCTTAAAATAATACATGCCAGGATACGCAATAAGTGCGAGCAGGACTTGGATGACACTCAGTTTGGCTTCAGAAATGCGTTCGGGACGCGTGAAGCATTATTGTCTATCGACGTACTATTGCAAAAGTGTCGTGACCAAAGAAAGGAAGTCTTTGCCTGTTTTATTGACTACGAAAAGGCATTTGACAGGGTAAAACATGCTGACCTAATGAAAATGCTTGCGGATTGTAATGTTGACACCAAAGACCAGAATTTCATTAAAAACCTGTAGTTTTTTTACATGAGCTCCACACAGGAGGCCTTGAGGAAAATAATTTCCCTCAGGGCCTTTGTCATCTTTGGGGATGCTGTGTGGAGGGGTTCTTTTTAGGAAAGGAAGGAAAGGAGAGTTCTGGGTAGGAAAAGGGTTTAAGGGGTGGGTAGATCTGGGGTTCAGTGAGTCCTAGTCATCCGCCTCCAAGACCTTAACAAACCTCACCCCATGAACCCGGGCACCCCTGCTAAATCACCAAACCTATGGCAGGTGTTGGTTATTCAATAAAGGTTCCCAGGGCGGCGGTACCCATTCCCGCCTCCCAAATTGATTCCAAAGTATTGGTTCCAAACAGCAGAAATAAGACATGGGAATGAGAGATCTAATGCAATTGCCATTCAGCGTGGAGTACGACAAGGCTGTATCTTGTTGCCACAATTGTTTAATCTCTATTCCAACTATGTCTTTAAAAAAGCCCTAGGTAGTACTGAGAAGGGTCTGAAGATCAACGGAGTTGTCATTAATAACATAAGATACGCAGATGATACTGTATTACTAGCTGACTGTATCGATGACCTCCAAGACCTATTAAATCTTGTTAATAATGCTGGTGAGCAACTGGGCCTAACAATCAACGTCAATAAAACAAAATGGATGACATTTGGACGACTAGATCACTCTGAATCAGTGAAACAGTTAAATGGTTGCAATGTCGAAAAGGTGGAGAGATTTAGATACCTCGGCAGTATTCTCACGGAGACTCTTGACCCAGATATGGAGGTTAGATGCAGAATTGAAGCAGCAAGAACTGCGTTCATTAAAATGAAATCTCTCTTCTGCAATGACAATATCAGCTTAAAACTAAGGCAGAGAATGCTAAAATGTTATGTGTGGTCGGTCTTGCTCTATGGATGTGAAATATGGACCTTGAAAGTAAATACCATGAACAGGTTAGAGGCTATTGAAATGTGGCTTCACCGGAGAAGAATGCTCAAGTTCCCATGGACTGACATGATCACCAACACAGAAATTCTCAGGCGGGCTAGAGCAGATAGAGAACTGCTTACATTAATAAAAATCAGGAAAATTTCATATCTGGGTCATATACTTCGAGGAGAGAAGTATCACTTGCTCCATTTGATATTGAAAGGCAAGATAGAGGGTCGCCGAGGGCCTGGTAGAAGACAAATGTCTTGGCTGCGTAATATACGAGAGTGGACCGGCATTAGAAGTGTGGAGGAGCTATTCCGGGCAGCGAAAGACAGAGAGACATTCTCAAGAGTGATCGCCAACGTCGGGGGGACCTGATACGGCACACAAAGAAGAAGAAGAAACATTTTTTATGCATTTATTTACAAAAACGGTATGAATTACCTGATAGTTATATACAAAAATACAACTAAAGCAATTTCACAAATTTGAATGCTACAGAGAGCAAGTTTAGTTGCCTAATTGAAAAATGGAAAAACACTTGTGGTAACTACGATTACCTAATTATAGAATTAAACTAAGTTTAAATAAATTTTTTTAGAGATACCCACAAATAACTTGATGATTCCAATGCGTTTCGACTTTTGTATTTGTGGCATTCATAGATGACGAAATAAAGTTAGGCTTTTAGTGAGTATTTCTATTTTTGAGAGTCATACTGGGCCACTTGCATTGAATTCATAACGACTTGGAAAAAATCGTGTGGATAGATCTTTTTATTAAGATTGCGAAAATGTTAGTAAGTTTTTTTAGAAATGTACAGTTTTTTATATTTTTAAATAAATAAATCCATTATTTGGGCTCATGACGTCACTACATGAAAATGTCTCGTCTCCGAAAATGTTCCCATTAATTTTGTAAAATTCCACACTGATTTATTTTTTAATATGTTATCACTTTGATTTCAGGAGAATTTTTGAATTCGTTCACTAGATTTATTGTTTGTTCTCTGCGAACTTATCATTTGGTTTGACTTTTTGATAGATGTTCTGAAGAGAAAGCCGTACATTTTAGAAGTCGGTACGCGTTTTAGAGGTATAATGGTTATGGTGCTGATTTGAACAATGTCAAATTTTATAATATTCTTATTATTATTATAATTTACAAGTACCTACCAGTATATTACATTGAATTTAGTAATATATACGTTGTACATTATAATGATTTATGCTCAATAAGATGGATCAAGGAAAAAAATATTTATGAGATGTAATATTTTTGGAATGCTTCGTTCTCCTCTGCCATTCGTGTGTAAATATCCTGTGCCATTCGTGTGTAAATTTTTTTTTTTTTTTAAAATGATTTTCGGCTATGTAATTATCGTTTTTTCGCACCCATAAAATTATTTCCCGTCTTTCCGATTTATAAAAAATGGTCTGAGAATTGAAATTTTCAAAAAATCCCCAGGGTTTCAAAAATACGATTGAAAAAAAATACAGAATGTCTTAGAATATTCATTAAAATGTAATGCAAGTGGCCTATCATGGTGCAATTCCATTATAATATATTATATAATAAAACGAATATAAAACTTTATTCCACTTAATTTTACTTGACCGTAACCGGTTTCAGCTCGTTAGAGCCAACTTCAGACTGGTACAAATAATTCTTAGTCTACGGTTTATATACACAACACATTGGGTAGGGGGAGAGGGGTGGTCAACAAGGATTTTAATCAATTATAATAATTATATTTGTTGCTAAGTCATTTTAGAGTGTCGAATTTCTAAATATTTTGGTAATTCCAGTAAGCTAATTACTTTGGGTTTGTAGCTCACTTCAATGATGATTAGGGAAAAACCTAACAAGTAATATGAGTTACTAATGACCTAATTTTATTGTTAAGTCGTTATTATATTTATGAAGTATGGTTTTTTTATTGCTTTTTGAAGGGATACATGTTAACATTGGAGTGGGAATGGTCTAAACTAAATACAAATTTTAATATCGAAATTATTATAAAAATTACACTGGATACAAAAGCGGGGACTTAGCAAATGAATCTAATTGCTTTATCTTTACAAAGTTACTTTTTGAAGTGATACATGTTTACATTGGAGTAGGAAAGGTCTAAATTAAATACCTATTTTAATTTAGAGATTATTATGAAAATTACACTGGATACAAAAGTGGGGAATTAGTGGGTAATTTTCATAATAATCTCGAAATTAAAATAGGTATTTAGTTTAGACTCTAAACTAAATCCGTAGACTAAGAATTATTTGTACCAGCCTGAAGATGGCTTTATCGAGCTGAAACCGGTTACGGTCAAATAAAATTAAGTGGAATAAAGTTTTATATTCGTTTTATTATATAATATATTACTTTTAGTGAGTAACTCAAAAAAGCTGATTTCGGAGTTACCTAGTTCTAGTAGACATGTCGGTGGAAGTTCAGAATGCGGGGTCCTAAAACAAAATCAGAGTGTGCTATTCGCACGCGTTAGAAGTGAAACCTTCAGAAAACTAAAGTAGACAAGAGTGGGGAGGCTACGAAGCACCGCACAAAGAGGAGACCGATTATACAATCTCATTCTCTCGCGGGCTAAATACTATAGATGTCTTTTTTAGTGTCGTTATTTTACGTTTCATCGATTTTCAAATCACAAGTGCTAAAGAAGTTCTCACTTAAAAAATATATTATGTTGGAAGGGGTCAAAAAAGGGTTTGAAGGGCGGCAAGCGGTCGAGCCTTTAGACCAGTTAGGCTTCATGAGAGCATGAGAGAAAACTATGAACACTAGCACTCTTAATAATATCTCAAATTCTACCGTTTTTTCGCTCTCAACCATTTGAACCTGCACAAATTTTGGCCTGCGGGTGACTTTCGTTTCTCTTCCCCAACCTTTTAGCCTGCCAGAGAATGAGATAGACTAATCGGTATTTTATTTGGTAGGTTCTTCGTAGCCTATTGGTCTCCTCTTTGTGTGGTGCCTTGTAGACTCCCCACTTTTTTCTACATTATTTTCTGAAGGTTTCACTTTTATTGCCTGTGAACTGCAAACTCTATTTTTTTGCTATTACAGGCCCTTCTTTTGGGCAGGCAACTATGCACATATTGCATGACAACTTATTTGATTATTTAGTCATGCCCGAACAATACGACAAAAGCTTTATGGCGAAAGTAATGTTTGTTCACCTGCCATAAAATGGATCAATAATGTTCAAATTCTGATATTAATTTATACTTCTAATGATTATTCGTATATAATTAATTTTTTTTCCCTAAACAACCTCTCGTTTGTCAAAATGAGTAACTATCAAATGAAATGTTCATGCGATATATTATTTTACGTTAGGTATGTGTTTTTAGAAATAATGCCTTTGATTAATTCTTATTTAATTAAGACAGGAAAATAATCAAACAATAATCCGAAAATCAGCTTGGAATTGAGTGAACTTAAATATTCCACTAATGGGGAACTCCATTTCATATTTTAATAAATATTCACTTTCTAACTTAAACACTGGTATTTTTTTAAGTAAGGTAAGTTCGTTTTCATAATTTTCTAAATCTGGCAAAACTCTCATTCTCTCTCTTTTTTCTCACGATAGTAAGGCTGATATCGTATGTGTCGACATCTTCCGAAATAAATAATTAACATGAAACCACCCAGCGCAGAAGAGAGGACTTTTACATACGTTGGTAACCCGAGCGACCAGAATATGTGAAGAACCTAAAATCGGAGCAGAACTTACAAAGCTCACCGATGCACCGGAGCGTAACGGTTACCCCCCCCCCCCCCCCGCAAGGCAGACAATGCAAACAATAAGTGCCAAATGAACAAGAGTCGAAAGGCTGTGCTTTCCTACCTTATGCTCACAATGTGACAGACAGAATTGCCAGACTGTTGAGGAAAGAAAGCATCAAGACAGTCTTCGGAACCACAACTAAAATAAAAGACCTACTGAGCTCTGCAAAGACCAAGTTTCCTCTGGAAGCAGATAGAGTGTATAAACTCAGCTGTTCCGGATGTGACAAGGTTTATGTAGAATAGAGACAGAGCGAACGATCTCCAAAAGGATATCAGAACACTTTCGTGCTCGTAAAATCGGCCACCCTGACAAATCGGCAATCGCCGAGCACTTAATCGAAACCGAAGCTAAACGCAAAAAAACATTGTGAAGTATACTGTAATACCAGCTCGTAGTGGAGTGGAGCTGGCGACACGGTATCGCTTCTAAGTACGCACGCACACATCTCTCCACACACACTGTAACGCTGTCCGAAACGTTGGCTAAATAGGAGGAGGTAAGGTAACACGGCGTAACACCCCAAAAATAAATAACAAAAATACTTTTGGGCGTGGAAATCTAAAATCATAAATTAACACGAATATTATTTTGATGATTTTGAATGATTGTCTAAATTGATTCCCAATAATTTGATTAAAAATACCTATATTATAATGAAAATCAAATCACTTTGTTTAAAACCACTATTTAATTATCACTGTCAACATGTTTCAATAACGACGTTTTCTTCATCAAAATTATGTTAATTAAAAAGATGTTAATTAAAAAAAATAAATGAAAAACAAGTAAAGACAAATTAGAACAAATTATAACAAAGACAAAAATTAAAAAGTAGAGGTGATTATTTGCTAAAAAAATCTCATAAAAATAGTTATATAAAATTAAATATAAAAAATATTTAAGGATACATAAAATTGCATTTAGATAATAAAATACTTTTAAAAACAAAAATTATAATTATAGTATGTATTAATAAGAAAATATATTTAAAAACTTGCTATTTTAAAAAAAATGTTTTGTTATTTATAATATTTAATTTACCATTAACGCTTTTTCTAATTTCTAAAATTTCTAAATTACCTAATTGTATGCCCGTAGTGTTAGTATGTAAAATTTTAAGACCTCTATTAATATCAAAAGAATGACTAGTTTCCAAAATATTGTTGTCTAATTCGGAATAATTATTATTATTTGAACATCTTATACGTTCCTTAACTCTAATATTAAAATTTGTAAAAGTTTTTCCTATAAAAAAAAGTCACAATCATTATATAAATTTTATATGTTTTATAAAAGTAATATAATTTTTATTTTTTTTTCACATACTTAATTTATTATTTTATTTATTGAATTTAATACGTATGTCTGAATAAATGTAAAAAAATAAGCCAAATAACAGTAACCAATCGATTTTTAACATTGTGATGAATTGCATTGATCAACAGTGAAAATTAGGAAATATCGTAGCTTCCCACTTTAATTTAAAAAGAAAATATCAATTACTTATAAAACGGACACGTCTACGACATCTATCGGATTAGAGTAAAGTGAATTCATATTTACGGTAGGGATCTATAATTAGACAAAGTGAGACGAGTATTGATAAAAAAATCACAGATGGTATCAACTAATAATCAAAGACAGGGACTCCCCAGTATGCTTTAGGCCGTGATATATTGACAGCCAATTGAATTGCAGCAAAAGCGATTAAAAACCAATTCAGCCTATCAACGGGAAGAGGGCCGAACCCATTTTTAGAACAAAGGAACGACCTTTGGACTTAGCAATTAGGGATGTAATTAATGAGTTTGACGTTCCCACCAAACCGAGAGGTGAATAAACTCCATGGGAAGAAATAATCTGTTCAGGGACAAAAGTACGGTGACCCCAAGAAATGTTATCATTAACCGGTACGTTCCAGGGATCAGAAACCCTAGTTCTCGAACGCATTAAAGCATATAAGGTGCGGAAAAAAAGATACACGTAAACACGATGCAAAAGTTTAAGTGAAAGATTGCAAAGCAAGTGACGAAAACGTATTGTAAGATGTTAGGGAGATTTCCATCTATAATACGATTGTTTGTGACGACCGGAGATGATCGATTCGAGGGAAAACGTGCTAAAGGAGATGGAAATGTTGAAAAAACAATGGAAAATTATTGTTATCAATTCTAGACGGAGCTAGGATATTACGATGAAAGATTTAGGGAGGAAACGTCAAAAAAAAATGAGAGTTTTAAAGAATAGGCGAGGGTATATTTCAGATGTCTAGAGCAGTAACAAGTGTTAGAGAAGAAATAGAGTGCAGTACGGAGGGGAGTGGAAAATGCTGAAAACATTGCGATAGAAAAACTCAGGAAAAGGAGTCATTTTACGTAATTAAAATGGAGTTTATAGAGTAACATAGTACGCGATTGCAGAAAAAAATGAGGCATTACAATGGTTGTCGATCCCAGATGTATTTTGTTGTGATAAACAAGGAATATTCGAACATGAAAATTGTTTATATAAGGGCAATTAGTCGTTAAAAAGGTAATAAAAATTATCATGGGTCTTATGAAATATTTACGTTAGAGAATTCTCATAAAAGTTAACGACACTGAAATAAAAAAGGATTTATTGCCAGGTGGGTACAGGAACTAATGTATACAACTGTCAAGACATATGGTTTATGGGATTTTTTCGTAAGAACGGGACAAAATTTGGGGGACGATCTCTATGAAGCAATAAAAATGACAGGAATTTAAGGGCCGAAGTGGGGGTATCCCCTATAAAGATGTTAAAAAATGATATATTTATTAATAACAAATAGAAAATGAAATTTTCCAAGAGGCAGCAAACATCAAAAAACGATATGGTTATATCAGGGAAGTACGGGGAAGTGAGGGGAAAGGAGATACGACAGAGAAAAACAAAGGAAATCTTAGATTAACAGTGAATAAAATAAATACGGCTTGAAATATAAAAATCTATAGAGATATGAACAATAGCGTAAGGATAAATAAGGAAATTCATGGAAAGAGTGTCGTGAATAAAAGAAAATTCGAGAAAAAATGGAAAATTCAAATATACGACGTAAATAGAGAAAATTCGGTTTTAAATGGAAAGGTTCATATAGAATACAGAAAAACTCGAGGAAAAATAATAAAATAAAAATGAACAATTTGCGAGAAAGACTTCGACATGAAGATATCTCTGATAGGCGAATTTGGGGACAGATTTGGAACATATGGTAGATGCCGTACGCACGGACATGTTACGGAATAGATGAAAATAGAACTTTAAAATTATTAAATTCAAGCTAATTTTGTATGAACACCAGGACAAAGGAAGTTGGGCCATTAAACATGGATCTTACTAAATCCGGACCTTGTAAGTATGGGAGTACGAGACAGAATTTAATGTATCCAACACGGAAGGTACTAAGAGACCGCATTCGACAATAGTGGAGAGGTTTCAAGAAATTACGAGTTGATAGTAATTAGATTGGTTTATTATAGGAGATTCAGATACGATCTTTTGGACCTGAGAGGGGTATAAAAGTCTAGACAAATGCCAGTTGAGGACAGTCTACGTCGTGGTCGAAAAGGTTGTAACTTCGCGGAACGTGACGAAACGGTGGGTGACTTAAAGTGGAAAAATTCTAAGTGATAATTATTTTGATACTTAGAAAAATTTCACATTCTAGTCAGTGATATACAAAAAAAATACTTTGCAGTTAGAGTCAGTGAAAAATAAAAATTAAAGCCAACGCATTAATTACTTGTGAAAAATAAAAGTGCTCGTGATAAATACAATTTGTTTTAGTGGAAAATTCGGATTTTATAATCACTTAATATCGTATTTTTAAACTTAGAAATTTCGCGTTTAATATTAGTGCAATAAATAACTGAAGTGATGTGATAATTTAGCGTGATGAAGTTATAATTAAATACGTGTGTTCAATCTAAGTGAAAGTGTTCTAACAAATAATAAATATTTAAATTAATTATCTTAAATAATAATAATAAAACAAAATAATATTTTATTAATACATAAAAATTTCGGAGGGATAAAAATTTAATTTAACAACAATTTACCATCTCTAAATTAATCGTGAAGTAACTATCATTTAAAGTGTTATCTAACCAACGAGTTTTGAGATAAAATACAGTTTAGAACGATAGAGTTCATACATCATTTTAATTAATTAGATTAAATGAAAAAAAAAAAATTGAAGTCAAAAAGATTTAATTAAATTTAGGAAAATAAAAAATTAATTTAGGAAAATCGCAGCAAGGTTACCGTGTATTTCCCGGTCGGAAAAAACCTTGGTAGGGGTAAGTCTTTTCCGTTATAAAATTTTACAGATTCCAAGGAGAAAGCGGAATGGAGCAAACATTGGTATTTGGATTAATTATTTGACCAAGATATTACTCGCTTAATATGTGATATGTAACTATATTAAAATATTATAAGTATAATAAGTATATTTTATATATTTATATATGTAAGTATATAAACATATATATATGTAATTTTTGTTCCCAAGAAAAATTATAATAAAAAAAAAAAAAAAGAAAAACACTTATATAAAAAGAGGAAAAGGGTATCGATTCCTACCTCTGAATTCATCAATAACTATTAAAAGTAGTTATGTGTGATAAATTTGCAAATCAATATTTTATATTTAATGTTATGTATGTATTAATATAATTTCAGAAAATCCAGAGCATTTGAAATAAGTTATGATATTAGAAATTATTTCAATCATAAAATTTATGTATGTACATATCCATATTATAAATTATTTATTGAGACAAAGTATATATAAATGAATAAATATGTATACGTAATCGGGTATCAGACTAGACAATTGCGCTAAGTACATCATTATCAAACAAAGAAAATTTTAGAGTCATCTCACACGTCTCCGGAATGTCTAAAGTAAACATACCTCATACGCTTGAATCTAGGTCACGAGGCCGTAGAGAATGTTTACAAAGCTCAAATTGTTTACAAAATAATTCGGTCACTGGGACACTAGTTCGAATACGGAAAAAAGAAGAAAAAAAATGACCTTGATTAGTGGATATCGTACTTAGGTATTAGCTTCTAGGAACGGGATAAAATTATTATATTGCGCAATTATTAGGAACAAAAAGAAAAAAAAAAAAATGACCTTGATTAGTGGATATCGTACTTAGGTATTAACTTCTAGGAACGGGATAAAATTATTATATTGCGCAATTATTAGGAACAAAAGAAAAAAAAATTAAACACTATTTTTAATTTGAACGTAAAGAGGTATCTACAGACCTAAGCAATTGAAAATTAACAGATTTATTATAGCAGTTCAAAAAGGTGTGTTGAAGATTTACATGAAGCATTTGATAAATCACGGGATAGTTCAAAAAGGTGTATTGAAGGCTTAGATGAAACATTTGATAAATCACGGGATAGCTTAATAAGGGGTAATGAAGGCTTAGATGAAGCAGTTGAAAAATCACGGGATAGCTTAATAAGGGGTAATGAAGGCTTAGATGAAGCAGTTGAAAAATCACGGGATAGCTTAATAAGGGGTAATGAGGATTTACATGATTCAATTGAGAATCACGGGATAGCAAGAATTTATCAAAAGTTGAACATTGGAGGGGAGGGAAAGAAAAGAAAAAAAAAATACAGTTCAACCAACAGAAGGCAGTGTTCGCTTCTGTAACAAGGACCATTAATCAAACCATAGAGATGGCGGATCTCTCAAACAAAACCGTCAACAAAACCAAACAAAAGCTTGGAGTTATGGCGAATCTCCAGAACACATCGCCAGATAAGATCTTATTGTACTAATATTTATTTATATTTCACACTATTCTTACGTATATATTCGGTATCAATCTGAAAATTTCGCAGAATTTGATGGGCGAGATCCGAGCTCGGGATGCGTTGCAAGTAGTTTCGTATTGCGAGTTATAAACCTTCCCAAAACGTATGTTTACATATATATCTTTTTATGTACTGTTCATTGAATGAAACGAACTCACTTACAATTAGTGCTTTAGGCCTGTCGGGTCACTCTCGTCTCATTTCTTGAACGTGGAGGGAGGATTCACGACCCGTAACTCCACACAAACCCGTGAGTATATGATTGCATATAGGACGAAACCGGTTCGCCCTAAGTAAATAGTAAACTTTGGAGGAGTAGGAATTTGGAGGTATCTGGGCTTGGGGGAAGACCTGAAGGCAGTGCATGATGGCGAAGGAAGGTCAATTGGGACGCGATAACTTAGGTATCAATCAATTGAACCGTGCCAAAAGACTGTGCGAATTTTGGGTTGACTTCTGATCACCCTGCTTACTTGATGGAGGCAGGAGCCAAATTTTGCCAGAAAAAGGGTTATTCTGAGTTCGTCAAATATGCAATTAACTAATTACATTAACCTACTAAATCCATCTTTATATGTACCTTATAGCAGCTGAATCTAAACGGAGGGGCGCCCAGCAGATACGAGATACAATCATAATCAAATTTACTAACATTTAACCATTTGAGTTATATTTAATTATCTGTTCAATTAGTCATGTGTAGTTTCGATTAGTATTGCTTATTCATGAATTCATTAGGATGTAGAGAATCATAATAAACGTCAAAGGGAAGTTAGTTCATTTAGAGAAATTACTTAAGGTTAAATTTGCAAGAGAAAGACCAATACAGTTTGAAATTCAACACTCTGTTTAGAATCAAGAGGGTTACCACAAAATTTAAAGTAATTAAAGTCCTATATCATAAATCAAAAAAATTACACAACGTTTGATGGAGTTTAATTACAACCTAAATACGAAAATATCTACGTTCAAAGTCGTAAATAACGTATTTATTAGTTAAGTACATATATCGCTAGAGGTATGTAGTACAAGGGAGCTTTAAGTAGCTTTCTGTAGTTATCAGATGAAATAAGGGTCCAAATTTATAAGGGCTTGTGTGACGTAGGGGAGGAATTTTCCATCCCCACCACACATATGCAAAGCCTTAAGAATTTAAATATCGATCAGAGCCAAGAGAAAAGAAGAATATTACGACTGGTGCCAAGTGCCCAGGAGTAAATAAAATACAGACAAATATAAGAGAGTAGAAAAGACAAACATCACAACATGTCTTAAAAAGTTTCGGTTTCGGTTTAGGCAGATTTTCTGCCGAAACTAGATTTTTTGGCCGAAACTTGCCGAAACTGAACCTTCGGTCGGTCACTTATTTTAAGTACCGGGTTGTACCTTCATGTATTCATGACATAGTGTCAATTCTTAATAATACTCGAAATAATACACATTAGATTATTAGTATGTGATAAGCGCTTTTTTTTTACTTTTTTTATACCATTTTTTCCTGCCCTCGCCCTCACTGTGCCATCTCAACGCCCCCACCGTGCGTTGAGAAACGCCCCCTTATTTTATCTGGGTCTTCTACCACCCCCCTGAATGTCTCAAACGCCCACAGGGGGGGCGTTTTCGCCCACTTTGAGTACCTATGCTCTAAACGTATCACCATTTCTCCCACCGACAACACACACTTACACAAACATATGCACTCTACATGTCACCCGGTAGTTACTTAATGTAACTACCACAAATAAGAAATGTTTATGAAACATGTTATTGGTACAACTGTGGAATATTTAAGATGTGTAATAATATACCTACCGCTACCATTTTATTTTTTATTGATACAATATCAAAAAGACCGATTCGACTTGCAATACCCATTATGTTTGGTTTTTGCAAGTCGGATCGTGTGTAGATAAAACCACCACAGAAAAGGCATTGGAAAAATAGATCACAAAATCCTTTTTGAAAACCTTTCAAAAATTGGCATGTCAAATACAACTCTAAACTTATTAAAAAGCTATTCGCATATGATAGAGCGTATACAGAGCATTCAAATTAACAAGACAAAAGTGAACCTCTTCTTATTGGAACATGGAGTACCGCAAGGAAAGGTACTAGGATCGATATTGTTTTTGGTATACATCAATGATATCTGTATGCTAGCAACGAGAGGAAAAATAATTATTTTAGTGGAGATTGGATAAGTACCTACAAATAAGCGGAACATGGACTTGGTCTCCTGGCTTAAAAGAAATTCCTTTATGCTTAATTTCGATAAAACAAAATATCAGACATTTTCTATAACCGCCAGAGGATAGCCTGATGACTTTAATCTCAAATTACAAACATACCAAGGAATCTATCAACAATGTCAGTGGTTGAGTGGGCAGAGGCTAAGTCCTCCATCACAAAACAAGCAACATTTTCGGCTTTCTGTGGTGGTAGTAGGAGATTTTCAAACATGGTCGGGTTATTCGTAACCCTGGAATGTTTGTCTTTCTTTATTTATAAAAAAAATATATAATACAACAATACTTTTTAACAGTGCATACGTCAAATATTCGTCTCCAGTCTAAATAATAAACAAAAACTTAATTACAGCAAATCTGAACCTAAAACTTATACGCAATATCGTGTAGTGCAAAAATTTGTGAAATAAAGTGTTAAAACCTCTATGTTTAGTGTCCCTTTACCAGCAAATTAAAAACACAATAACTAAACACAAGACTCTGACAGTTAAAGTACCTATACGAACTACATACTTGAAACTTGGGACAGTGAAGGTCAACCAGTGGTTCTAAAATATAGCTTAATAATTTATTCAACAAAAAATTATATAAACTGAAAAATATATTTTTAATACCACAATGGATATCCAGTCATTTATATCAAACGCAGAAAAGGCAGTCAATGCTATCAACAAAGTGCTTCTTGACCCTGGTAACAAATTTAATAAAGACCAAATAGCAAAAATTACTCCGATAGCATGTGAAATATTAGCGTCAATTGGCAGCATGTCGGCAGCGGTAGTTACCAAAACTGACACCTTGGAAGGTGAACTGAGGGCCTACAAAGAAATTCAAAAAAACATACCACCCCAAAACAATTTCAATATTTGTGAGGCTATTAATGAAATTAATGAGAGGTCAAAAAACATAATTTTGTGCAACGTGCCCGAAAGCACGAAGGTAGCAGTTACAGACAAAATTATGGAAGATCAAACTGTAGTAAAAGAAATAATTTCCAAAATTGACACACCTGCAATAAACAACATTGTAAAAATGTATCGATTTGGTAAATATAACAGCAATAAACCAAGACTTATAAAAATCTATTTTGATAATTCCCAGACAGCAAGAACACTACAAGGAAAAAAACATCTCTTAAAGGACAACCTACGCATTTACTCAGACTCGACTCCAGCTCAGCAAAAGCATCTAACGGACCTACGAGTAGAACTAGAAAAACGAAAAGCTAACGGTGAGACAGATATAACAATTAAATACGTAAATTCGTCTCCCAAAATCGTCAACATTCATCCAAAAAACTGAGTACTATGAAAATTTATTATCAAAACGTCCGTGGACTACGAACTAAATTAAACGAACTACGTTCTACCATATCTACACACCACTATGACGTATATGTGCTGACAGAAACTTGGCTCGACTCGGAAATAAAATCAACAGAACTAGGACTTAACAACTATAAAATCTTTCGCTGCGATAGAAACTCTAAATCCAGTTCCGAATCAGAGCAAATATGTTGAACTGGCTAAGTAATTACGTATCAGGTAGAACTTTATTTGTAAAAATAAAATCTTTTATATCCAAACCATTTTCTGCCACTAGTGGAGTACCGCAAGGTAGTCATCTTGGCCCAATTTTATTTCTTATTTTTATAAACGACATAGTCAACTGCTTTAAAGACGTCAAAGTATTGCTTTTCGCTGATGACATTAAATTATATAAAGAGATAACTATCCTTAATCACTGTGAAATTCTTCAATCAAATATAGACATGCTTAAAATTTGGTGCTCACAAAACAATCTATATTTAAATGTAGAAAAATGCAAAACTTTGACCTTTTCCAGAAAAAAAACATCACTGTTTTTCGACTATTCAATAAATAAAATAAATTTAGAAAGAGTATCGGAAATGCGGGATCTTGGCATAATAATGGATGAGAAACTAGACTTCACGGTTCACATTCAACAAACTGCAAATAAGGGTATGAAAACTTTAGGATTTGTATTAAGAACAATTAAAAACTTTGAATCGTTACAAATCATTAAACTACTATATACATCCCTTGTTAGAAACCTGATAGAATATAACTCCATAGTCTGGTCGCCCTTCTACAAAATTCATATTCATACTATTGAAAGAATTCAAAGAAAATTTCTAAGTTTTGTAAATTTTAAACTTCACATCCCTTTAGAGCACATAAATTACCCGTCGTTAATGAATACTTTAAATATTCCAACATTAGAAAACCGACGAAAAATAAACGACCTAACTTTTTTATTAAAATTATTAAACTCTAAATTCGACAGTTGTGAACTCCTGCAATTAATAAATCTACATGTACCTACACGAACAACTAGACAAACATTGACATTTTATGTACGTACATCTCATTCGAACTATGATTTACATTCTCCAATACAACGTTTGCATAGTCTTGGTAACAAATACTTAAACAATCTGGATGTATTTGACAATAATTTGAACTTAGCAAACTTCAAACGCCATATGTGCCAACTATTTATTTCTACCTATCCCATAAACTAATGAAAACAACAATTTTAAACATTACCTACTTTATGTCAACTACTTTTATTTTATGGATTATATTTTGTTTCTTATGTTTTGTTACCTGTATTTTGCTAACGCTTATATTTTATGTAACCTAAATTTAATTTTTTTTTTAACCCTTATATTTTTTCTAACCTATATTTTGTTTTTAACAAATATTATGTTACTTGTATTGTGTATTGTATTTTGTAAACCCATTCTTTACACAGTAATTAAAAAAAATGTGCTGCATTCTATGTAAAAGCCCTATGGGCGTTTAAATAAAATAAAATAAAATAAATAAACATAGTAATGGTTTATCATGTTTCTGTCCTACTGGAACACACTCCAAAAGCATCAAATATCTTGGAAATTAAATTGATTATAATCTTCGATGGAACATTGACGTAATTAAAAAACGAGCGTGCTTTAGACCACACGACTGAAGTAAAACTTATATCTCCTTCCCAACTTCGTTCGCCTCGCCCGACCGTTCGCCTCGCCCGATCACACTATTCATAGCGCTCTCATCACGCATTCACCAGCTTACTCCCCAAGTCAAGCGTGCGTAAAAGCCCGACCGTTCGCCTCGCCCGATTACACTTTTCGTAAAGCTCTCGTCACGCATTCACCAGCTTACTCCCCAAGTCAAGCGTGCGTAAAGGCCCGACCGTTCGCCTTGCCCGATTACACTTTTCGTAAAGCTCTCGTCACGCATTCACCAGCTTACTCCCCAAGTCAAGCGTGCGTAAAGGCCCGACCGTTCGCCTCGCCCGATTACACTTTTCGTAAAGCTCTCGTCACGCATTCACCAGCTTACTCCCCAAGTCAAGCGTGCGTAAAGGCCCGACCGTTCGCCTCGCCCGATTACACTTTTCGTAAAGCTCTCGTCACGCATTCACCAGCTTACTCCCCAAGTCAAGCGTGCGTAAAGGCCCGACCGTTCGCCTCGCCCGATTACACTTTTCGTAAAGCTCTCGTCACGCATTCACCAGCTTACTCCCCAAGTCAAGCGTGCGTAAAGGCCCGACCGTTCGCCTCGCCCGATTACACTTTTCGTAAAGCTCTCGTCACGCATTCACCAGCTTACTCCCCAAGTCAAGCGTGCGTAAAGGCCCGACCGTTCGCCTCGCCCAATTACACTTTTCGTAAAGCTCTCGTCACGCATTCACCAGCTTACTCCCCAAGTCAAGCGTGCGTAAAGGCCCGACCGTTCGCCTCGCCCGATTACACTTTTCGTAAAGCTCTCGTCACGCATTCACCAGCTTACTCCCCAAGTCAAGCGTGCGTAAAGGCCCGACCGTTCGCCTCGCCCGATTACACTTTTCGTAAAGCTCTCATCACGCATTCACCAGCTTACTCCCCAAGTCAAGCGTGCGTAAAGGCCCGACCGTTCGCCTCGCCCGATTACACTTTTCGTAAAGCTCTCGTCACGCATTCACCAGCTTACTCCCCAAGTCAAGCGTGCGTAAAGGCCCGACCGTTCGCCTCGCCCGATTACACTTTTTGTAAAGCTCTCGTCACGCATTCACCAGCTTACTCCCCAAGGCAAGCGTGCGTAAAGGCCCGACCGTTCGCCTCGCCCGATTACACTTTTTGTAAAGCTCTCGTCACGCATTCACCAGCTTACTCCCCAAGTCAAGCGTGCGTAAAGGCCCGACCGTTCGCCTCGCCCGATTACACTTTTCGTAAAGTTCTCGTCACGCATTCACCAGCTTACTCCCCAAGTCAAGCGTGCGTAAAGGCCCGACCGTTCGCCTCGCCCGATTACACTTTTCGTAAAGCTCTCATCACGCATTCACCAGCTTACTCCCCAAGTCAAGCGTGCGTAAAGGCCCGACCGTTCGCCTCGCCCGATTACACTTTTCGTAAAGCTCTCGTCACGCATTCACCAGCTTACTCCCCAAGTCAAGCGTGCGTAAAGGCCCGACCGTTCGCCTCGCCCGATTACACTTTTCGTAAAGCTCTCGTCACGCATTCACCAGCTTACTCCCCAAGTCAAGCGTGCGTAAAGGCTCGACCGTTCGCCTCGCCCGATTACACTTTTTGTAAAGCTCTCGTCACGCATTCACCAGCTTACTCCCCAAGTCAAGCGTGCGTAAAGGCCCGACCGTTCGCCTCGCCCGATTACACTTTTTGTAAAGCTCTCGTCACGCATTCACCAGCTTACTCCCCAAGTCAAGCGTGCGTAAAGGCCCGACCGTTCGCCTCGCCCGATTACACTTTTTGTAAAGCTCTCATCACGCATTCACCAGCTTACTCCCCAAGTCAAGCGTGCGTAAAGGCCCGACCGTTCGCCTCGCCCGATTACACTTTTCGTAAAGCTCTCGTCACGCATTCACCAGCTTACTCCCCAAGTCAAGCGTGCGTAAAGGCCCGACCGTTCGCCTCGCCCGATTACACTTTTTGTAAAGCTCTCGTCACGCATTCACCAGCTTACTCCCCAAGTCAAGCGTGCGTAAAGGCCAGACCGTTCGCCTCGCCCGATTACACTTTTTGTAAAGCTCTCGTCACGCATTCACCAGCTTACTCCCCAAGTCAAGCGTGCGTAAAGGCCCGACCGTTCGCCTCGCCCGATTACACTTTTTGTAAAGCTCTCATCATGCATTCACCAGCTTACTCCCCAAGTCAAGCGTGCGTAAAGGCCCGACCGTTCGCCTCGCCCGATTACACTTTTCGTAAAGCTCTCGTCACGCATTCACCAGCTTACTCCCCAAGTCAAGCGTGCGTAAAGGCCCGACCGTTCGCCTCGCCCGATTACACTTTTTGTAAAGCTCTCGTCACGCATTCACCAGCTTACTCCCCAAGTCAAGCGTGCGTAAAGGCCCGACCGTTCGCCTCGCACGATTACACTTTTTGTAAAGCTCTCGTCACGCATTCACCAGCTTACTCCCCAAGTAAAGCGTGCGTAAAGGCCCGACCGTTCGCCTCGCCCGATTACACTTTTTGTAAAGCTCGCGTCACGCATTCACCAGCTTACTCCCCAAGTCAAGCAGGCGTAAAGGCCCGACCGTTCGCCTCGCCCGATTACACTTTTTGTAAAGCTCTCGTCACGCATTCACCAGCTTACTCCCCAAGTCAAGCGTGCGTAAAGGCCCGACCGTTCGCCTCGCCCGATTACACTTTTTGTAAAGCTCTCATCACGCATTCACCAGCTTACTCCCCAAGTCAAGCGTGCGTAAAGGCCCGACCGTTCGCCTCGCCCGATTACACTTTTCGTAAAGCTCTCGTCACGCATTCACCAGCTTACTCCCCAAGTCAAGCGTGCGTAAAGGCCCGACCGTTCGCCTCGCCCGATTACACTTTTCGTAACGCTCTCGTCACGCATTCACCAGCTTACTCCCCAAGTCAAGCGTGCGTAAAGGCCCGACCGTTCGCCTCGCCCGATTACACTTTTCGTAACGCTCTCGTCACGCATTCACCAGCTTACTCCCCAAGTCAAGCGTGCGTAAAGGCCCGACCGTTCGCCTCGCCCGATTACACTTTTCGTAACGCTCTCGTCACGCATTCACCAGCTTACTCCCCAAGTCAAGCGTGCGTAAAGGCCCGACCGTTCGCCTCGCCCGATTACACTTTTCGTAACGCTCTCGTCACGCATTCACCAGCTTTCTCCCCAAGTCAAGCGTGCGTAAAGGCCCGACCGTTCGCCTCGCCCGATTACACTTTTCGTAACGCTCTCGTCACGCATTCACCAGCTTACTCCCCAAGTCAAGCGTGCGTAAAGAAGTTTTACTTCAAAAAAATTCACCAGGTATGTACTTCTTTAGAAACATCCGTAATATCCTCAACACAAACGAAATTTAGAAAAAGTATTACGCTTTGTGTCAATCTCAAATATAGTAGATGTTCTGCCTTTTAGCACTCACACAGAGCGGCTCAACATAGAACAAAAAATAATATTATATATTATTCCCTTTGTCGGGTTTGTGCAAGTTGGATTATATGTAGAGCATAATTTTTTTTTCCTTTCCCAAGGTTCTAATCAGAAGAGTTTCTTTCGTAAGCCTTTCAAATCTTCCAAAAAATTCTGAAAAACAAACTCACGAAAAATTACAAATTGTTTGTATTTTTTGCTGTTTTATAATTATTTGTGTATCAATATTTTCTATTCACTTTAATCAAATGAAATATATTTACATAATTTAATTTATTATTTTTTTCATTTCAGGATACGACTCTTTTGGGATGGGCGTCTAAAGAATGGCCAAGGGATTGGGTTCTTGCCCTGATGTACCTATACATAATTTTAAGATAAGCTGTACAAAACGTGCTTCTTCTGTTCTTCATGCATTGAAAAATTTTTGCATTTATTTTTCGCCTATATTTTTTAAAATTATTTGTTTTGCCGTAGTCCCAATATGAAGCTTATTGAATAAGTTTAATTAATATTCAATATATTTATTTTTATTATGAAAACCTTGATACACTAATGTAATGAACACTTTTGTTATGGAAACATAGTATGGATATGTCAATAAGGAAATATAAATATTAGAATGGATGTAATATCGAATATCTGATGGACAGGTGTTGGTATTTATTTTATTTATTTATCATGATGGGTTTTTACATATTTTTACAGATTACATTATTTAGTGCACAAAGAGAACCACTAAAATAATTTAAAGGTTTAGAGAACAATCCAAAAAAAAATTGACACAATACAAGTAGGTAGGTATTTTTTTGGTTTTAAGCATATTATTTATCATAAAAGAAAGAGAAAGAAATAACAAATTGAACACACTGAACAGATAGCATACAAAATAATTTGAAGTAATAAAATAATGTAGGCTTCTAATACATAACAAAGAACATGTTAGAGAAATTGATAATATGGAGAGAAAAGAAAGGAACGAGTAGTTATCACATTGTCGATATATATTGTAAACTTCATCCTTCCCGAATACGTCAGAAACTCACCTCTTGAAATTTATTTTTGTTAACAGTTGTATCTTTAATAGGACTTTATATTATAAAAATTCATTTCAGAAAAAAAATTAAATGGAGTTCTACAAATTAAGCACAATCTCATGTGTAGGTACTGTCTGAGAAACTAAGTAGAATAATGGGATTCTTCATCTAAATTATTTTTAAATTTTTAAAAGAAAGACAAACATTCCAGGGTTACGAATAACCCAACAATGTTTGAAAATCTCCTACTACCACCAAAAATGTTGCTTGTGTTGTGATGGAGGACTTAGCCAGCCGAGGAATCGAACAAGCGACGCCCGGGTGGGACCCAAGCGCTATGCCAATCAACACATTCAACCACTGACCGGTCTATTGAAAGCACAGTTTTCACTGACTCGTTTATGTTTTGGTAGGTAGATCTAATGGCGGGCCTCACCAGCCCGGTTCGGGCAATCCGCCTGTGATACTTACTTATTAATCTGACTCCACATTAGGTTACCAAAGTGCACCATGATATTTCAAATCAAAGAAAGTATTTTACACTGATGTTAAAGTTTATTCGATCTTATGTAAAACACGACAAGTATTTATCAGAAGGATTAGGTAGGGAACGACAACTCTACGCGTGAGCAGCTAATCGGGCCGTCGGGAAACGAATAAAGTTCGGTACATTTGCCGAACGGAACACGGCGCAAAATCACGTCAGCTGAGTTGCCAGCATACAAACCCGATTACCCAGTTGGTGAGTATCGTTCTCTACAATGTTATTCCAGAACCAATTACCCTCGCGGATAAGACACCTAACCGATTGTCGGGATCGTATTAATAATGAACGATTGTGTAATGATGAATAATAAAATATAGCTGATAGAACCAGGCGTCCACAGGATCCTTGACTTTAGTTACCTGTTCCGTCTGCTAGCAAGACAGTTTGACCGAAATCGTTGGGATTTTTCAAATTTCGGCCTTAATATCTCTACCAAAAACACAACACTGCTGATCGTGCTTCCAACAAAAAGTAAAAAAAGACTACCCTTAATGTGCTCCATTTGTAACACAATAGGATCTTCACGATAAATTTGTTGAGATTTAAGAATCGTTCTGTCTGCATCGCTAATCCATTTGCGTATCAGACCTGACTCTCCCAGAGCTTTTATTTTGTGGATAATTCTATTCGCGTATGGAAAGTTCTTAGCCATTAACACACTTAATAATCCTCTCATGATAGGTTTCTTAGTTACATGCACATCATTTAATGTTTTATTGTACAATGATAGAGCCATCGTCAAATACGATTGGCCATACCCCATCGCAAACATTTCTCCGTTTGAAATGTTCAATAATTTTTTGTTTACGTCTGTAGCTTCAATGAAAGCATACCTCTTCTGTGCATTCCCATCAAAAAGATCGTACATTGCAGCATGACCACCAAACGGAATGTTTCTTTCTATAATTTCTTCTATAGAATCAGCAGCTGTCTCGCGCAAATCAGAAACGATATATTTAAACAATGTTCCCAAATAAACATTCCTCACATAAAACGTAAACAGAATATATAATATTGTAAAACTCCTAAATTTACTTCCTTCGAATTTAACGATCACAGTCGATCCCAAAATAACACCTAATACATCTAGAGAAGTCATCTTATTAACTCGTGTTTTTTGTTTTGAGTTCATTGTAAATTTTATGTTCCTGTATATGTAAATGCAATTGAACACCACACATGAAATGAATATTAGAAGCCACACATTACCTTTGAACGGTTTAAATATTTTTTGTAGATTATCTAAACCTCTGGGCGCAGGAAGAATCAATATAAAGTCATAAGTTTCATATGGAATGATAATTAGTTTTTTCAATCGTTCTTCGTTCAATAAGATCGACGTCGGAAACATAAAGACTTTTTCTTCAAGTGGTTTAAAGTACGCAAGCTGTCCCAAATTTATGTTGTCCGCTTTAAAATATTCGATTGTGAAATTAAAAGACTTCTCCAATGCTCTCAAAATATTCACCTCAATTCCGGAATATTCTGTATGATTTTCATCTGATTTGTTAACCAAGAACAGAGGCTGAGAATGTGATATTACTAACAATGTACAATTGAGAAGGTCTACTGTTGCATTTCGGTCATCTATAAAGCAGTTTATTGGTTCATCGTTTGTTATGGATATTTTTTCTATTTGAATACCATCACAAGAGTCGACGTAAGGACTGTATGTGAAAACGTTGAATTCATCTCCAATAGTCATAACATCCACAGTCACAATGAAAGTATTTATCAGAGAGAATCTCCAACTGCACCCTGCTATTTCTTGTACACATTTGGGTCCACAGTTAGAATTTAAAACGCCGATAACCACCTTATCAGGATGCATTTGATACTGCATACAAGTGTTATTCAAAACATCTAACAGTTCATTTGAGTTTCTCGTCACAACGATTAAATTCCTACATTGCCTGTTTAGCAGAAAACTACTATTGTAGCAGCTCAAAGAAACTTCAATTCGATGTTTATTCCATAAAGCTAAATTTTGAAGTAATTTAGAAGCGCTGATCTGAACATCTTCATTATTTGGACTAAAAACAACATTGATGTCTCCGGTCACGTTTATAAATTTCAAAACATCTAAAGTCCTTGAAGATATTGTATTGATCAGAAGATTTTCTTCTGGGATTGACAATGATTGCGTTAATAATATTACCATACTTAACGGCAGAAAAACATACATCATACTCATTATGCTTGCAAGCTCAAAAAAATCCCCGAAAAACGCGTTTACGAGCTTAGATTTAATTCGTAAGACTGACTTTTTTTCATTAGTTATGAGTTATGACCAGAACTTTTATACCTCGAGAAAAAAATTCAAGTTTTTTTTAATATTAACAACCGACATGATGATAAATTACAAATCCATACCATATTTTCTTTAGATGTCACATATAAAGAAAATATTAGGTTGACCATATGTCCATGAATTATGCAGCACCATAGGTAGCGGATGACGTGAAATAAAATCTTTTATTAATACATTTTATATACTCTCTTTTTATACACATACTTTAATTATTATCATTACATACGTATTTTGATGCTTATTTTGTGAAAATTTCATGTACTGCTTTTTCATTTGTTATAATATTTTTAAAATTTTGTACTTTTATTCGTCTCTGATCAGATATCTTCTGGTGAGGTGAGTAACTTCCTAGCATTATCAGAATATTTTATCTCAATCCGGGTTGCCGGAAATTAAAATTATTTTTGTTAAAATTTGTTTAAATATCCTCCTTATCTAATTTACTCTGGTAATTTGCCAAATATTTTCATTGCTTCGTACATCAACGAGTTTTTATCGACAGGAAGTTTTTTTGATTTTTTTTCCTCGTCTCATTTATTCATTTATTTATTATTATTTATTATGTACATTAAGGTGGTCCAAAAATTTTATTTTATTATTTTTCATTTGGCCACCCCGTGAATTTGTTACACGTATTCATAGAAATAACATAGTAAAATTTCGGCGAGATAGCTCAAGTAGAAAGGGGTGCTCAATCGAGTGTTGTTTTTGAATTTTTTGTGTAAAATGCCTAATTTTTACTTTTTGCTACAGGCCAGTTTCGTGTGTTTAACTATTAAATAAATATTAAAAGTAACTACTGAAGAGTTTTATAGACAAATTTGAACAGTATTTGATACTTATTTAGTAGACTGTGAAGTGAAATGTGTTCATCTACTCGAAAAAAAAACGAAATTTTTCTTCTTGGGGTTCGAGATATTGAGCCATTGATGAGGCTTAACCAACATCCTACTCTTCGGCAAGTTTTACTCTGTTATCACTACATATTAAATGATTCCAAAAATTTGAAAGATTCCGCGCATGTACTTATTCAAGAACTTAAAAAAGTATGGAGTAAATCTAGTATTCCGACCAGACAACAAAATCACTGCATTGAAAAACTGATTAAGTTTCTTAAGAACTGTCCGCTTTTGAATAAAAATAGAGGAAGAAATTCTGAAGCACAAAAAAAAGAGAGTATTTTTTTAAAAAACAACTAGACAAACTTTTTGATATTGCACATGCAAGCGCTTTGAATTTGATAAAAATTGCGGAAGACAGAGCGTTTCTCATCGATCAAAGATGAGAACGTAAGATGATTATGATCTCAATCGATAAGAAACTAGAAAAGGTCAAAGAAAGTTCTCTAAAACGGAAACAAAGATCTGAAGAATTGAAAGAAATGGCTGCTGAAAGTAATGCTTCATCTTCGGTGGTGTCGAGACAAGAGTTAGAACTTGAGTGCAGCTTTAGTAGCACTTCTAGTTATGCTAGAATATTAGAGGATAAGTCCAAAGAAGTGACATATTTACACAATACGTTACAAGTGCGCTTGATCGTAATAAGATTTAAACTAATCAAGAGAGAAGAAAAACAAATTGTTCGATTTGTTAATTATTAAAGTTTGAATCGAAGCGTCTTTGGCAGCAGATGCACCAGTAAATGACTTAATACTTCGGAATAGCTTAAAATTGAACGAAGCCATTGATTCCAAAATCAGTATAGCAGCTAGGGGTGTCTTAGAGCGTCACTTATTGTATTTGTTAGATGAACTAGTCTCATTTACCTTGTTTTATGAGAAGCTGTCTGATGCAGAAAAACAGGCCATTGTTCAAAAAATAAATTCTGATGGCGATAATCATTCAGTACGAGGTGATTCTGCTAAGCTTGCCTCAGAGGTTACATTAGAAGCTTTTGCAATACAAAGAACGTTGAAAACGCTCTTAGTTCTTGATATCAAGGACTCTTTCTTGCAATTACCTCCTGAGACTTCGAATAACAATGTTGATTACCTTCAAGGTAAAAGCTGTGTCAAAAATTTGCGTGTTGTTAATGATACAACGGAGAGAGGTCTTAAACTATTTGAAGATTACAACACGATACTCACTAAAAACGAGGAAGAAAAGCAATTTTTACTTCACACCGTTGAACAAAACAGAAAAATCGTTTCTACTGAAACATTCAAAATGGAGTTAACAAACACAGTTTTGAAAGATTCCGACTAATATTATGTCAATTATTGCGTTGTTACCAAATTTTGTTCAAATTTAAATACGTTTTATACTTATTTGACTAAAATACTTGTAATATTAATAAACATTAAATTACGTGTTTTACTTAAAATCCAGAACTTTTGTCAGAAACTTCTAATTCGATGAGCACCCCCTTGTATATAAGATATGGGGCTGAAATTTTTTTACGCATAATGGGAATAATAGGTGTAACAAATAAAATGGGTGGCTACATCTATATTTGAAAAAAAAAATACTATACAGGCCTGGACCACCTTAATGTGCATCTATATAAAAAGGTTTACATATATTTTTTGGCCTTGCCTGTCTCACTAGGAAATCCTGTGTCGAGACAGACTAGTTTACAAATATTTTATAAATATTAAATAAAGTACACTTTTCAATACAGCAAAAATATTTGACAAAAATTTTCAGTTTGGTTAGTGGTAACAATAATGAGATAGAGGTTTATATTTGGGTGAGGTGACTAATTATTGCACGACCTTTTGTATTTTTCCGGATCCGGATCATCGAAATCAGATCCAGTAGATGTGATACATCTACCGGATCTGCTGGATCTGCCCTGATGATGGACACTGCAACGATGTCCGAAACGTTGGCTAAAGAAGGAGGTAGCGCAACACGGCATAACACCCCAAAAACAAATAACGAAAATGCTTTTGGCCGTGAAAATCTTAAAACTTATCCAAATAAGATTCTGTTAGACAAATAACTTTAGAACCATTCCAACAACTTGCCTCTCAGTCCTAAGGCATACAGTTTACTAAGTAATAATTTATGTGATACTTTGTCGAAAGCTTTTGAAAAATCTGTGTAGATACTGTAAACTTGTTTTTTTTTTTAAAGATTCTGTAATATAGTTATGGTAAAGTAACAGGATGTAGCGGTCACTTAACCCGCTCTTGTAAAATCTAACGCAGCGCCACTGGACTCCATCGAACATTAAGGATGTACATACCTACCGCGCAAGGTGCCGCTGAGTAAATAACTACCTACCTACGCCGTAAACGACCGGCCACCTAGGTAAATAATAATATCGCCACCGCCTAGAAAGGTCTCGAGTCTAGCACCATACAATATCTGTGCAGCGCCGAACCTTCTCGACAACTGCCGAGTGGCACGTATTGTACCTACCGTGAGGGTAATTACTCTACCGCTCGGCTTCGGATATATAAGCAGCAGATTTGCTCGCCGGGATCAGTCGAGTTGCTCAGTGACTGCCGCCAGCGACAGTCGCTTCTGTGACAACAGATTTTTTCGCTCCCGAACCGCTCTGTCTGGCTCGTGTTTACACGGCCAGACACCTGCTATTTGTCAGCCGGCCGGACCCCGACCGGCTCACTGCTTAGGCCACCGCGCCGCCAACTGCCTTTTTCAAGGCAAAGAAGAACAAGAAGGACGACCTGGCCCCACCGAGAGAAGAAGCCCCCAAGAACACCCCCGCAATCCTAAAGCGGAAATATAGGACACCTGCCGTGCGGATGATTCCCGCGCGGCTCCTTTCTGCCATTCCAGAGGATACCACCACCTACCGAACGAAGACTGGGACCATCAAGGTCCCCAACTCCCAACCACTGCAGCCCCATCCCGCTGACCCGAGGACGAAGCCGGCAGCCATCCCCCTACCGCCCCCGAAGATGCCCGAGACCGCCACCGCAGCCGGGCCCAGCCGCCCTCCAGTAGGCCCAGCTTCAGGCTAGTTCCGCCCCCCAGATTCCAGCCCCATCAGGACATGGAGATGACAAGAGAGGAGGAAGGTTGGACGAGGCCGACCAACCCCATCAAGAGGCCAGGATCCCCGCAGGAACCCCGGGCGGTTGTTGTCGGCAACCGCTTCGGCAACTTGAGGGAAGTATCCGAAGGCGGCGGCGCGTCGCAGGCGAAACGCGCCAATACTAATTCATCTACTTCCTCCACAGGTACCACGGGCGCCGCCAGGAAGGACCGCGTCCCCCCAGTCGTGATGACCCTGGGGACCCTATCGCATGGACAGGTCACCTCAGCGGTGCAGGGCCACATCGGGCACCTGCACTTCGAGATCCGGTACAGACCAGGGGGAAAGGTCAACATCCTCCTGCGGAGCATGGCGGACCACCGCGCCCTCACCAACGGGCTGCGAGCGGAAGCACGCGGCTTCCATACCTACACGGCGGAGGCAGACAAGATGAAGAAGGCAGTGATAAAGGGCCTGCCTAACGTGGCTACGGAGGAAATAGCCGAAGACCTTACGAACCAAGGCTTCGCCCCCGTCAAGGTCACCAAGATGACGACCACCACGGCCGAGTACCCAATGTACTTGGTCCACTTCAACAAGGAAGTTAACATGGGCCAGCTGAGGGCGGCCGTTAAATACCTATGCCACTGCAGGATCCGCCTGCAAAAACATCGCAGCAACCACTTGCAGCACGGGACACAGTGCTACCGCTGCCAGAACTCGGGCACGGGTCCCGCAACTGCTCACACACCGCAAGGTGTGTGAAATGCCTAGTGGAGCACGCCTCCGCCGAGTGCCCCAAGACCACCAGGGATGAGCCCGCCGCGTGCTGCAACTGCGGAGGCCCCCATCCCGCCAACTACAGGGGCTGCCCGAAGAGGGTAGCCTACGTCGCTTCGCTGCAGCAGCACCAGCGACAGAACCGGCGCCAAGCACCAGGAACCAGCGGGCCACATGCCCAGCAGACCTCGAGGACCGACGGACGCAGCTGGGCCAACGTAGCCCGCGGAACCACGGCCTCCCAACAGCGCGAGGAGCAGCGTGAGGAGCAGCACGAGGAGCAGCCCCGCTCGCAGCCCCATACGCAGTCCCGCACGCAGAAGCCCGCAGGAGAGGCATACACCGGCGCAGGAGACGCACAACTGATGATGGCCCTGCTACAGGGATTGAGACGGGTGCAACCGCAGTTGGCCGCAGCTGGCTCCAACGAGTTGGAGAGGGCATGGATCCTGATGGATCTCATCACGTCCACCATCAATGTCTGATCCCCAGATGGTGAACGTCCTCCTGTGGAATGCCCACAGCATCCGTTTTAAAATTGACGAATTGCTCGCTCTGGCAAACAATACTAACATTGACATTTTTCTCATTACAGAAACTCATCTCAAACCCGACATTCCCCTGAGAGTGCCCGGCTTCGAAGTACACCGAGACGACCGACTAGAGGGCGCAGGCGGAGGCACCGCCATATTCGTTCGTCAAACCATTACATCTACAAGAATCCCTACTCCGAAGTTGAAGCATACTGAAGCCACGATTATCGAAGTCACCATAGAGGATAGAGCGCATACCATCATCGCCGCCTACTGCAACCATCCCAACCTACTGGTTAGAGAAGATCTCGATAAATTACTTAATTTGCGCCCTATTGTCATTCTAGCAGGAGATCTGAACGCCAAGCACAATTATTGGAACAACTACAGAGGCAACGCGAATGGGAAAACGCTCTTTTCACATATGCAGACGCACAACTACACGATAATGGCGCCGGACAAACCGACTTACCACTCAGCACACGCAATGTACCCAAGTACTCTGGATATCGTACTTGAGAAGAACGCCAAGACCATCTCGCCATTGCGCACGCTGGACGAACTACCGTCGGACCACCTGCCCGTGAGCTTCAGCATAGGAGGAACGACTTCAAGGAGCCCCAGAAAGCGGCGAAACTACAAGGACGCCGACTGGGAAGGATTCAAAAAAGAGATTAACGAACGGATACATCTCACGTCGGCAACCCTGCGCTCAAAGGAAGAGATCGACGAAGCCGCAAGCACTCTGACCGAAATCATCCAAATTGCACAAGACACTTTCATCCCCCTCAAAGACGAACAGACATACACGATCAAGCTTCCCGAGCACGTCTTATCGCTCATTAAGGAGAAAAATCGCCTGCGACGCATCTACCATCACACGCGCGACGGCTACTTCAAAACGGCCTACAACACACTACAGCGGGAAATCAAGCAAGAGATCACCGACCTCAGACGCGAACTTTGGACGAAGAAAGTTACGTCACTCACGCCAAAGGACAACAGCCTATGGAAAATGGCAAAAGCGCTGAGACACGAGGATCACGCGATTCCCCCGCTAGAAAAGCTAGACGGATCAGGGCTGGCACTTTCACTCGAAGAAAAAGCAAACGCGCTCGCCGATGGATTCGAGAGAGCCTACGCAGCCACGGACGGCCTATCGGACCCGGAAACGGATCGACTAGTAGAAGAGTCTCTACGAAACCTCGAACAAGCCGAGCAGACGAACGCCGCCGATATCCACTTCAGCACACCGAGCGAAGTAGCCGTCATTATCAGGCGATTGAAAACAAATAAGGCGCCGGGAAGCGATCAAATACATAACATCCTACTGAAACATCTACCTCAGAAAGCCATCATCTTCATCACCAAACTGTTCAATGCCTGCCTCACCATCGGACATTTCCCTGAGATCTGGAAAACGGCGACCGTGCTGCCTTTTTCCAAGCCAAACAAGGACAAGAAGCAGCCGACAAAATATCGGCCGATTATCCTACTCTCCATGCTGAGCAAGGTATTTGAACAGGTGATTCTCAACAGACTTCTACCACACCACGAAGACACTTTACCAGACGAACAATTCGGATTTAGGTAAAGGCATTCCACCACCCATCAGCTATCCAGAGTAGCGGAATTCATCGCGAGAAGATTCAACGAAAATCGCTACACCGCCGCTGCATTGCTAGACTTGGAAAAGGCATTTGACACCGTTTGGATAAAAGGGCTCCTGCACAAACTACACAGACTGAACACGCCCATATACCTAACGAGAGTGATACAAGAATACCTCAAGAATAGATCCTTCCAAGTCTTCATCAGGAACGCGCTGTCGACACTACGTGAGATTCCAAAAGGCGTGCCACAGGGAAGTCTACTGGGACCTCACCTCTTCAACATCTTTACGCACGACATCCCCCATGACGAGAGATGCAACTTTTCCATCTATGCAGACGACGTCAAACTTTACGTTTCCTCGACGCAAGCAGACATGGCAGCCATATACCTACAGAGGGCGCTCGACGCACTCGTAGAGTTCTACAAAAAATGGCGACTCAAACTGAACGAGGCGAAGACCGAAGTCATAATGTACTCGAGGAAAAATAAAATAAGAACACCAGACGTCAACATCGAAATGGGAGGACACGTCCTAGAATGGAAAGATGAGGTCGTCTACCTGGGCCTCACAATGGACTCACGTCTCAACTGGAAATCTCACGTAGCCAAGATGCACGTGAAAGCCAGAAAGGCAGTCGGCGCGATGAAGCCAATCTTCAACAGAAGAAGTCCGCTACTTCCCAGAACCAAACTCCTGATCTACTATTCGCTCATTCGACCGGTACTGACTCATGCTATCCCCGTGTGGGGCAGCATCTCCCACTCTGACCACACAAAACTACAGACTTTACAAAATCTCTGCATTAAAATCACGTACAACACAAGACTCAGAACAAACTTGAAAAAACTACATGCAAGAGAAGAAATACCGACCTTATTTGAATACACACACAGACTGACCGACCGATTTTACAAGTCACTTCAACATAGTAAAAATAAACTCATCAGAGAAATCGGTCAATACAATGCACCTAGCGATCTCCCTTTCAGGTACAAACACAGACTACCCAAACATATTCTGATGGACCTTAATCACATTTGGCACAATCCTGAATCAGACGCGGATGACTGAGCGATCGGTAGGTATTCCCAATCACCAGACCCCTCCCCACAACTTATGTCTATATATCTATGTATATATTTATATAATAATATTTATTTTATCTATATGTATGTAAGTTTATCCTAAAAATTCCCATAAAGTATATATCACATAAAAACAGACTCCCACACCCATCACCACAAAATGCAGGATTTCATCTACTGAAATCACTGAAGGCCGCACAGTTTCATGTTGACTGTCGGCCGACTCCTCCCGGATAAGGTTTTTCATGGTTTCCTTATTCCCAAAGGCAAATGCGGAAGAGCTCCAAATAAAAGGACATGACCGACTCCTTCCCACTCCCAACATAACACAAACACACACGTATGTATATATTTCCCTTGCTTGATGCCGGTTGCTTTGTTGAGCTATGCAAAACATGCAATTTTAGTAGGGTTTTTACATAACAATTTTTCCCTACCGACAAAATACATGACCTCTAAGTCTATAATAGCCAGGTACTATTTTTAAATACCCACATGAGGTAAAAATTGCAAGGCGCATATGACGCCGTTCTATTTGTATAAAGAACATTAACTTTAAATTCAGTAAATTTAAATGATTCATCTCCTCAAGATACATGAGAATCTAGTAAATGAAAAAAATGAAAAAAAAAAATGCCGGGATCAGTCACTTACAAGGTTTGACGCCACCGTGTTTCGCTGCCATGGAAACACGCTGCGCCTCGCCAGGACTACCTGGTGGTGGCTCAGCTCACAGAGCCACTCACCGTTCATCTCCGCGACTCAAAGCGTCGAGCAACGGCCTGGAAGATAGGTTGTCTCCACCGCCACGGTGTCGAGCAATGCGCTGACCTTCACCACACCATCTTCTCCACCTCCGTGCACCTGCAGTATCTGATCTATTTCACTCCTGCATACATCATGTTACCGCTTCACCGACCCACGCTACGTAGCTTAATAAACGACTGACTCACTTCTTCGACTGACGCCTTTTATTTCGTCCTCCATCTCTACCGATCCGCTGCCCACTCCCTCAAGTAGCAGTTGACTTACCAGAAACGAATCCGTGTTGTTTTGTATCAATTATTTTTAATATTGATGGATAAATTAAATCGAGAACAAGGGATTCAAAGATTTTTGGGAGCGCTGCTCGTATGCATATAGGACGGTAGTTTTTAATATCTGTGTCATCACCTTTTTGAGAATCGGGGTGATATAACTGGATTTCCAACGGGTTGGAAAATGTCCAGAAGAAAGTAAGTGGTTAAATAATGTGGTGAGTGGACCTGTTATTATATATACAGGGTGTTTGGGGGAAAAGTGCATTAACTTTGGGAGGTGATTCTACATGATAGTATAAGTAAAAAAGATAAATAACTTTTTTCGAAATTCCAACTTTCAGGAGTAGTTTTGCTACAAAAAAGCTGCTGTTGCTGTTAAAGCTGGCGTGCACAGCCAGCTTTATTATTTTCCGCTGTTACGGTACGGGCCAATCACTACCATACAATGTTGCCACGATCGTGCCCGGCAGGCTCCCGGCAAGTAAGATCGTACTTCACACTACGGATTTTTAGTAGGTAGATCTTTTTGCGTGGGAAAAAAAAGTTGGAAATTCGAAAAAAGTTGTATATCTTTTTTACTCCTACCGTCATGTAGAATCACCTCCCAAAGTTAATGCACTTTACCCCCGGACACCCTGTATATAGAAAAAGAAGCGCATTGTTTGAACAACTGTCTAACTATACTATATTTTGAATATGAACATTTTGTGCTATTAGTGGTGTATTTTTTCCAGGTATAAACGAATATCTCCTCAAGAGAAAGACTGATTATTATATATTTCTAGAAAGATTTGGGACAGCAATTGATTTTTTTTAACAGAATTAAAATATTGCACATGTGCTAATCGAACACTGCGTTTTATTTTTATGCTGAAGAGACAAAACATGCCCCGTTCACTAACCAATCCAGTTTTCTTCCACTTTTTGAAATGTTTGAATTTGAGCTTTAAAGCGGTGCCACTGTGGATGTTGAGCTTCCCTTCTTCACTAGGTTGAAAATAAATAAAATAATAATAATAATTTATTTATTTATTAATAATATTAATGCCTTTCGGCTTTTACATAATGTAATATTGTATAAGAGTAGCAACATGAAAAATACAGCTTTATTGATATTGTAAAACAGTAAGAAATAGTTGCGAAAGACATATGAAGTTGTGCAGATAACGAATCAAAAATAAATAATACCATATTTAAATATTACAATATTGCAACAATGAAAAATATTACATGCAAATAACTTATCTTTAAGGGAATTTGAAAATTTTGAATGGTAGGTAAAGAATAAGAAAAATTACTCGTATTTCAAATTGAGAAGATACTACAGAAAACAAATCTTATTTCCAATTAAACAATAAAATTAAGAAAATCTGGGATAACATAATAAGAATAGCCACTTTTGTAAAATATAAGTAAGAACTTCTCCAAAACTTTTTCTTTTAAACTCTTTTTCCAAAACCATCATTGGACAAAGACACTTTAAACACACAACTTGCAAATTATACAATACACTACCAGCTACGATCAGACAAACTGAATCCTTGACAAAATTCAAGCAAGTTATAAAGAAATGGATTGTAAGTGTTGGACGCCACAATATTACAAACATCTGTAAAATAAACCCCACATAGACAAAAATAACTATTCACATACGATCTAATATCTAACCCATATAAAATAAGTGAAAATAATAGAATCCTGTCAAATTTTACTCCATAAAAATATTAGACAGAATTTACTACTTTACTTCATCTCCTCCAACATTTATAAGATAACTCTCTTTAAAAGATTTACCCACCCTTCCAATCACCTTTCTGTTTTAATTATATTCAAATTACTTTTTATATATTTTACTTTAAATATTATTGTAACTACGATATTCATTTATATCTCTACGCATGTCTCGACACAGGTATTGTAGCGGTCTCAAGGGGGGGGGGGGGGGGGAGGCAAACTACCTTTTGCTCTCGGCCAGCTCAATGTCGTCGGCAGGCAGGAAATCTCTCCTCGCCAAGGTCGTAGGTGACTAGGGGGTAAAGGGTACATAGGTAATTTGCCAAAGCCCGCCCACGTGATCCATCAAATAAAAGAGGTAGCAAGGTGGAACATATTTGCATTGTCTGGTGTACACAATTACATCATCTTGCAAAACATAACTATTAGTCACAAATCAACAACAATGTCTAGCTAGGTATTCCCTACGAAGAGGTCTCTCAAATCCCTCTGGGGTGTGATCATATCAACCGAGTATGGCTAGGGGACACATTTAATTAAGGGGGAAATCGTGGTTCAACTCACAGCTGTTGGACTGGTGCAGGAAGCCAGGGGGCAGTAATCCGGGGCTTGTGCAGGTAGCGGTGATCTCCAAGTGGAGCGGCCATGTCCGCGACCACGGATACTACTTTTGAGATCGGCTTTAATTTGAACGCCATTAAAATCGGCGATTCCGCGGGAGTTTTACGGAGTGTACCGCGTTAAGCGCGGCCTGTCGGAACGACCGCCGGTTGGTTTCTGCGGGGCGGGCAGCGGGCTCCTGCCGGGATCGCAGGGGAGGGGTGCGGTTTGTCCTTTCTTGCAAGGGGGACGAGGGAATTGCACTCGCCGCGCGGCTTGCGGGAATGTGGGTGAGGGGTGCGGCATGTCCTTTCTTGCAAGGGGAAAGCGGGCGTTTACTCGTAGACAGTATATACTAGAGAGACAGGCATAAAAATCCTAATAATAATTAATAAATAAATAAAATTTGTAAGGTCGTAACAATGATGAAGAGAAAAAGAAGATTTTTTTTTTTAATTAATTAAATAATATTATTATTTACAGATTGTGATGGTTTAAAAAAATTACTATAAATAATACAATTAATTACAAAAAAATTTTGGATTTATTTTTTCTAGCCGCAAACCGCTCTCAATACTGCAATAATGACACCGCCACCATCCCAATCTCAGAGACCAACACTAACACGACACACGGAGCAGGTCAAAATACATAATTATGTAATATGTATACATTCTCAATGCTCGAACGTCGCGTAAACTCACCAAAATCAGCAAAACAGTGGATGCTCCGTTCATTCCGCGTCCACGTTCGAGTATGATATTTTTGATATTCGGGCATGCACATTTATTCAAGCCTGCCATGATTGAAGTAAGGCCGTATACGGATTCCTTAGGAGCATCCAACGCACAAAAAACTATTGCTTATAGGCATAGTGCACAGATTAGCTTATACGAAGCGAGAGGACTACCACTAGAGATTTGTTTGCCTGACCGCCTTTCGACAGTTTTTTGTTGTCTTGAATAGCCGAATCCGGCTGTTACATTGAATATTTTTCGAAATACGAATTAATTTAATTGGAAAACTGTAATATTTAATTTGAAAAGACTATTTTTGACGATAATTTGGCTTTACTTAAATTTAATTGGGATAATTTAATTTAATGGGCTAGTTCATATACTTTTAAATTTGATATTAGGTATGTATTCCAGCATCCCTTATACAAAAAGTCACCGACCGCCACTGCCACACACATCAATAAAATATACAATTCTTTCAGACCTGTCACACCTAAGCGGTTTATGCCCAGATCAACCATAGACAATACAGATCTTACGCCGTAACCGCTCCTGATGTGATTTACGAAAAGCTATGCGACCCCCTCTCCGCGGAAAACAGGAGACGGGTTTAATTACGGAGCTGCCTGAACGGGCGGATGACGCAGTCAATTGACAGATTTAGTACAAAGAAATGGCATTTCGTCGCAGCTCCCTAATTCGTATGACCCTGTTTCCTATCATAGGAAGAAATATTTGATGGCGTCGTGTGACGGTACAACACATAAGCGCTCACGGTTCAACAGATATCAATCTGCTCCCCCTTTTATTTTCGCGTGTGGCGCGGCGTATGCATTTAGACGCTAACAACCTCACTAGAAAACGATTTAGGATATTTCCCACCATTCATCGAAGTGCACTTAATTTTGAAGCACATAACAAAACATTTATAAATTATTATAGAACAGAGAAAGTTAGTCGCTAAATTATTTTTTTTTCCTTTATTTTTTCCCAATTCTTACATTTGGCATATACAGTATTATAAAAAAAAGATAAGAATAATGGGAACCCACTAAGGCGCAGCCTGTGCGTGGGTAATATAGTTAAATGTATTATATTATGGTACCTAGAAAGAAACAATGCAGTGGCATTTATAGAAAAATCGTGATTACATTTTGTCTGAACAGCTTGGGTAAAAAGTGTATACACTAATAATAAAGTACTATAGGTATATATAAATATACATTCTTACGTATTAGATAGAAAGGCAAATTTGTCCATCTATGTCCTTCAAAGGTTGTCAATCATGATATTTATTGTAAATGGCAATATAGTGCCTTAAAATCGCTATGTTCGAAGATCCATCTTCGCCTACTAACATTACCAATTACCAACAATTACCAATATTACTCAAGAAGTTTCGAGTTTGACAATTGGTTGTGTTTTTGTTCGGTGAAATTTCTGTACATAAGCGTCTCTCTAATATAAAGAATTCATACTTTGAAATTGAAGTTTCAGATTACAATAACCAGCGTGCTTCCCTTCACATTTGTACCTAATAAAGTAGCTCTGCTCTATTTGAAAAAGATTCATGAAATACACGGGATTCATTTGAGTGCCTTTGTTACTCGTAGTACTCGTACTTGAAGTTCTCCGTAACCGTATCAAAAAAATCGGTAAATGTTTTATTTGGCAAACGACGCGATACCGCGTATACAACACGTGAGTAAATAACACCAAAATCATTGAGTACGACTTTATGCACGTGTTCTCGTCTTCACTTTCCAGAAAGGTAAGTCTCTTTGCTGCATAGTGGGTCTTTTTGAGGAGAGGAAGGAGTGATTATGGATCTTGAAGATACCCATGTTCTAGGAGAGAGGAAACACAGAGGCCGGCAAATCGTTCCACAGCGAAGCTGTTGAACTCAAGAACGAATTGTATAAACGATCCGTTCTTATGTGACAAATGTAACCTTGTACATAAGATGGACGCGTGTTTGGCGTGTTTCCCGACTATGCACCGGTGCCGATAGGAGGGGATCAATGACGATAGTTCCCAGAATGCATCAACAGGAAAAGCCTTTAACCAGATTTTTTATTTAAATAGTTTTATTATTAATTTATTACCGTAAAAAATATCAAAATAGGCTACCTATTTCAGGTGCTAAAGAGGCAGTACCGTTACATTAACTCAAAATAATTATTTTTACAAATTTATTCAGATTTCGCTAATAATAATAATACTAATAAATGGTTACTAATTATTATTTTTTTTTAATTTATAAACTAACGTTTAGACAAGATTTTTCAAATGGGTTCAAGTCCCGTTGGCGGCAAGTATCTTTTCTCGGAAGATTTTTCAATGTAAAATGAGTGTTTCAGGCTGACAATTATTGCTTGTAATAATTGTTACCCTTTGTGCTATGCATAAAAATCTTGTCTTAACGTTAGTTTATAAATTAAAAAAAATAATAATTAATATTTAACAAGTTTAAGTATTTCCCCAATAAATGCAGACATAATTTGTCTCGACGCCACCTAGCGAGGGATTTAACACTAACAATGTCTTCCTTGCAAAAATAAAGTTGGTTGTTTTCAGGTGGAAAAAATATAACAAGCCGTAATTGTTGAATGAAACACTAGTATATATTGAATTATTTGGCGGGTATTTGATAAGCCGCCATAGCTCAGTGAACAGAGCATTCGACCGGCAATCGGAAGGACACGGGTTCAAGTCCCGTTGGCGGCAAGTATCTTTTCTCGGAAGATTTTTCAATGTAAAATGAGTGTTTCAGGCTGACAATTATTGATTGTAATAATTGTTACCCTTTGTGCTATGCATAAAAATCTTGTCTAAACGTTAGTTTATAAATTTAAAAAAATAATAATTAATATTTAACAAGTTTAAGTATTTCCCCAATAAATGCAGACATAATTTGTCTCGACGCCACCTAGCGAGGGATTTAACACTAACAATGTCTTCCTTGCAAAAATAAAGTTGGTTGTTTTCAGGTGGAAAAAATATAACAAGCAGTAATTGTTGAATGAAACACTAGTATATATTGAATTATTTGGCGGGTATTTGATAAGCCGCCATAGCTCAGTGGTCAGAGCATTCGACCGGCAATCGGAAGGACACGGGTTCAAGTCCCGTTGGCGGCAAGTATCTTTTCTCGGAAGATTTTTCAATGTAAAATGAGTGTTTCAGGCTGACAATTATTGCTTGTAATAAATGGTTACTATATTTATTGAACAAAAATTTAAAGATTTATAACTACAAAAAAAAGTATACAATAGTTTAAAAGTTGCATAAGTACAAAAGATAATAATGGTAAACAATATACATATAACAGTAGGTACTTAAAGAATAGATATTTATAATTATAAACGTAGGTTTCTCGTAACCTGCCTCACTAGGCTAGCCTGGGTTGAGGCAGTAATTTTAAGTCAATTTATAATTCTGTGAAAATACCTACACCTATATTAGAAAATAATCGCACAATGGATTGGTTGCATACAATAACATAGTGAATATCTTTACTACCCTCCATTGACAAATCGTGTCACACTCATCAACCATATTTAAAAAGGGATGTCATATATTGCAAAGGGTAGCAGCGCTTTGTTAAAAAGAATCTAAATAAAATAACTTACGATTTTACTCCATGCTGAGTTATAAAATGTGAAATAAAATAGGAAAATACTACTTACGAACTGCTTACGAACTGTGCAGGTATATTATTTTATAGAATCAACAATTTTTCAGTTTCAGTGTCGATAAATCAGCTTATATTATATTGAAATTTTTACAGTTACTATATTTGTAATATTACAAATGTGTTATTTCTAATACTTAATAAATATTTAAAAATTATAGTACTCCATATCAATTAATTGGGAATATTGGGAATTCATATATCATATATTTTGGTTTATAAATGCGTGATTTCTTGTATTTAGTAAATGTATCAAAATAATAGTTACATACTATATTTTTAATTACGCAATTATAAATGTTCTCCAAAATGATCTTGAAAGAATCTCATCCTTGCGATCTCTAGAAAGAAACCATTTGTTCTGAATGCAATTATTATTGTTCTCAAAAATGACTTTGAAAATGTCACCTTCTTGCGATTCTTTCAAGGTCATAAATAAACCTAAATAAGTCATAAATAATGTTCTCAGACGTTGTCTTGATAAAATCTCATTCTTGTGATATCGCGAAGGAAACCATTCCTTTGTTAAAAATATTATGAACATAATGTGCAATTTAGCTGTCCTGAAACTGGAAACCTTCCCAATTGGCATCATTTTGTAATGCATTGTATTATACTCGTATATACATATATACGAGTATTAAATAAGACGTCGTAGGTGACAAATGTAAAATATTTTAGTTCATTGTTTACTAATAACAATGAAGGTACAAAAGATTATGTATTTCTGGTCTTACGTAAAAATCAAAGTTTTCTGACAAATCGAACATGCGCGCCCCTCGGTACGACAGAATTCCTTCAGTATTCATAAATTAAAATGATGTTAAAAAATATTAAATTCAATGATTTTAAAACTCCTTTTTCCGTCTCGGTCGGTTTACCAAGAAGTTATTTAGGTAATTACAAATTACTTTACGCGTGACTATTTTTCAAAAGCATTGTCTCTAGTTGTATTGTAGTATTAAAAAGGTGTTTTATTGTTGTTTTGGTGTATTTTATAAAAAAAAATATGAACAAAAATAAACAATAATTTAAAAATAAATTACAATATACGGCCTACATAGTCCAGGAGTAAGACCCTTGACTGGCAATCCGCAGGTCTCAAATTTTATTTGATTAATCTGTGGTATTTCACAATTAATTCATTTAAAATAATATATAGTATATTTGCGGCACGTTCCAGAGTGGAAGATACTATCAGTATCGCCCTGGTGTAAGTAAGACACCACTACCAAGGTTAAAGTAATAATAATCACGTCGGGGTCACCAGTTTGGTCCAGGGTCACCAGTTTGGTGGTTATTTGGTGGTTTGTTGAGATGAATGTGGGTAGATCCAATAATGTCATCTGCTATTTCCGTTCAGCGATCCGCGTGGTTATACTTACTTCACACTTCTCTGATCTGACTCCATGGGTTACCAAATACACCAAAAATGAAAGGAATGTTTCTGAATACTGAAGTTACATTTATTTAAATTACGAAATACTACAAGTATTAACTTGGAAGGTTTATAGGGAAGATACTCGAGCAAACAAGCTAGCGCGTCAGGTAGCCGAGAAACGAATGAATTCCGCTCGCTTTGCCGGAACGGAATTCGCGCAGGCGCGGCGACTGAGTTGCCGCGCATAAAACCAATTATTAGGCTGTTGAGTATCATCCCCTACACCACCATTGAGAATTGAAACGTTGCTTGAAAATGGCTTTGGCTGTGTTTGGTGACCTGAATCGCCAGGTACTTCTCAACCTTCCTCTTCCCCACCTCCTTCCCCTCCCCACTACCTTCAGCCTCAAAACATACCCCAATTGGGGATTCCATGGTGTCATTGGCTCCAGACGGGAGCAGTTGAGATTCTTGTGCGGTATTCACTGTAAAAAAAACTCCACACAGGAGGCCCTTAAGAAAACGATTTCCTTCAAGGCCTATGTCATCTAAGATGCTGTGGGGAGGGTCTTTTTGAGGAGAAGAGGGAATTAACATTGGTCTTGAAGAGACCCATGTTGTAGGAAGGGGAAAACCCAGAGGCCGGCAAATCGTTCCATAGCCGAGCCGTTGAGCAGAAGAACGAGTCGAAGAAGCGACCAGTTCTCATGATTTTGAATTTGATTTTGAATTTGATTTTGGATTTGATTTTGGATTTAGGGTAGGGTTCAAAAATCTTGATTATTTTGTTTTTACATGAATACCGCACAAGGTAGTGGATAGGGGAAGGAGATAGGGAAGAGGAAGGTTGGGAAGTTCCTGGCTATTCAGATCTGGTCACCAAACACGGCTAAAGCCATTTCAAGCAACATTTCAATTCTGAAAGGTGGTCTTACACCAGGGCGATACTGAGAGTATCTTCCACTCTGGAACGTGCTGCAAATATAATATATATGTATTATTATTAATAAATAAATTGTCAAATAACACAAATTATAATCCCGCGACCTTCGGAGTGCGAGTCAAGAGCCTTACCGCTGGACTACGCCGATAAATATAAAATAGACTAATCATACCTAATCGAGATGACTTGAGTGAGGACTAATTGAATTATTATAAACGAGGTATTCCAATTTGGGAAGCGGGTATGGGTACCTCCGCCCCGGGAACCATTACTGTATAACCAACACCTCTGCAAGCAGTTTGCTACGTTTGGTGACTAAACAGGGGTGCCCGGGTTTATGGTATCAGGTTTGTCCAGGACATGGCGGCGGATAAGAGAGTTTGGTTGAGGGAGGCCTTTTGTCCTTTCCAGCCGGACTCTCTCGACCCATCGCCTTGCACCGCATTTGGAGGGATGGAATTTTAGGTCCGTCACTCCTAGACACATTGACCCCAGATTCCTATCCACCCCACTTACCTTATTCCTTCCCAGAACTTCCTATCCTTCCCTTCCTTAAAAAGACCCTCCACACAGCATCCCCTTAGATGACAAAGGCCCTGAGGGAAATTATTTTTCTCAGGGCCTCCTATGTGGAGCTACTGTAAAAAAAATGAGATTGCGAACTTCGACTACGAATCCGGAGGTCGCGGGTGAGAGACATATGAATCCATCTCTCCCACTGCATTGCAAGGCGATGGGTTGAAAGAAATTACACATCTGCCCTGATGATGGACACTGCAACAATGTCCGAAACTTTGGCTAAAGAAGGAGGTAGCGTAACACGGCATAATACCCCAAAAACTAATAACAAAAATACTTATGGCCGTGAAAATCTAAAATCACCTCTGCGATAGGTCACCCCAAGTCGTTCGCTACGTTTGGTGACTTAGCAGGGGTGCCCGGGTTCATGGGGTGAGGATTATCCGGGTCTTGGCGGCGGATGCATCTCTGCCCACCAGCTGCATGGCAGGATGGATTGTAGGAGAGTGTTGAGGGAGTCCCTTTGACATCTCCAGCCGTACTCTCTCGGAACACAGCCTTTCACCGCAGTGGGAGGGATAGATTCCTGGACACACTGACTCCCAGATTCCTACCTACCCTTCATCCCATTTCCTTTTCAGAACTTCCTCTCCTTCCTTTCATAAAAAGACCCTTCACACAGCATCCCCAAAGATGACATAGGCCCTGTGGGAAATTATTTTCCTCAGGGCCTCCTGTGTTGACCTAATGTAAAAAAAAACAGTCTCTCCCGATCCGTCCTGCCATGCAGCTGGTGGGTAGACGCATCCGCCAACAAGACCCGGACAAACCTCACCCCATGAACCCGGACACCCCTGCTAAGTCACCAGACATAGCTTACCACTTGGGGTGACCTATGGCAAAGGTGTTGGTTATCCAATAATGGTTCTCGGGGCGGCGGTACACATATCCGCCTCCCAGATGAATATTACCACCTAATCTAAACAAGTTGGCAACTAAAACCGAAAACCCAATTTAAGACTATTTATTCAATGTAGTAACCACCTGTACAATGTGGAGTTCATTTTTACAAATTCCTTCAACCAATTAAACAATAATAATTGTCTCTTTCTGATATATTTGTATTTCACACGACAAACAGAGACGGGTATAATTTGACTGATGATTCTAAAAAATGTAAATTCAATATTTTACCGGAAATGTCCCAGACGGAATCATCTAGAACCGGCACGCAAATATTTAAGCATTGTAAAAAGATCATATGAGATGCGAAGTGTAAGCGAACGGGAAGTAATCCTTTCCATTAATAACTTAGAAATTGCTTACTATCGCTTGAATTGTCAAGTTACGCTTTACTTTCTTCCTCTTGTATACCAGCATACATCCTAGCATTTCTTGTAAAATCTCGGAAAGAATACTTTTGAAGTAATATTTTGTGCATTTATTTTGAACTATCGTTTATTTTATGTACCGAAACACATTTATTGAACAATAAACTATCGATAAAAACACCATTACTTGTGTTTATTTTATGAATTGACAGGTTTTAAAAAGTTTTTGTGACCGATCATAGACTGACTTTAATATGCTTTGACAGGGATTAGTATATTAGATAATTAATTTAAAAACATACTGTCGCTGCCAGGTAAATGAAACTTTTGGCGGTATCAAGAATACTAATGGCGCAAGCGATTCTAACCTTGTTTTTGATATAGTTTCTTCATACATAAGGGTCAAAATGGCATAGATATTTTTACATATTATTTTATTCAAATTGATATTTTGGCGTTTGGGCTACTTAAGGCTACTGCAACTAAAATTCGGCTACATTAGGCTACTTTATGTATGAGTAACGGCGATATTAGGCCAAGCGCTGTTGGCAACACTGCGGGGAAACGCTAGACGATGTTTTTACATCAGTCTATGCGTATATCCACATTTCTCACACGATCATAATATATGGTTTTACCACACATCGCCTGAGGGATCTCATTTTCGACAGCATTTAGTTTACTTTCATTCTTCCTCTGCCAGTTTCATGCCTCACTACCATACATCAGGGTAGGCACCAGGACTCCATTGTAGACTGCTAGAACGGCATTCAGTTCTTCGTTAATGGAGTTACCTGCAATTACCCTTCTTTCAATATCTCTATCAGCCTTCCCATCTCTCGTAAACATACTACCCAGATTCACAAAACTCATCCACCTGCTGAGGAATTTTTTTATCAAGTGTAGTGCTAATGCGAGAAAAAATACAATTTAACCAATTAATATTATTACATACCAAACTCTCCCGATCCGGCCAGCCACGCAGTAGATGGGCGAATGCATTCGCTGAAAAGAACTAAACAAACTTCACCCGTTGAACCCAGGCACCCATATATAATTCAGGTTAGTTCTCCCTCAATCAGTCCTGATCCGGCCCGCCACGAAGTAGATGGGCGAACGCATTCACCGAAAGACCTAGACTAACCTCACCGGATGAACCCGGGCACCCCTGCTAAGTCACCAACAGTAGCGAACCACTTGGGGTGACGTATGACAGAGGTGTCGGTTATCCAAAAATGGTTCCCGGGGCGGCGGTACCCATACCCGCCTCCCAACCTTTAGGTATAGGTTTAGTGGTTCGCTACATTTGGTGACATAGCCGGGGTGCCCAGGTTTTTGAGGTGAGGTTTGTGCGGGTCTTGACAGCGGATGCGTCTGCCCACTAGCTGCATGGCAGGCCGGATCGGGAGAGAATGATTGTGGGAGTCCATTGACTTCTTCAGCTGCACTCTCTCGAAACGTCGCCTTGCATCGCAGTGGGAGGGATGGATTCATACGTCCGTTACTTCTGGACACACTGACCCCCAGATTCCTACCCACCCCTTATACCTTTTCCTTCTCGGAACTTCCTCTCCTTCCTCTCCCAAAAAGACCGTCGTTATTACGCGAGGCTCTAAAGGGGGGGGGGGGTCGGAAAAATACGAAATATCACAAGGGGGGGGGGATATAAATGATATCACGTGTATTTATTTTTCGTCGAACGCATGATAATATTCTGAAAATTCACCATACCGTGTACTAAAAGAATACATGTGATTTTGGGTATGGGGGGGGGGGGGGGTTGTCTTAAACCTCACCACACATCACCGGGGGGGAGGGGGTTAAAAAGTTGCTAAAAAACATCACGTGATTATTGGACGACCCCAAAGGAAAAGGGATAAAGGGTGGGTAGGAATCTGGAGGTCGGTGTGTCCAGGAATCTATCACTTCCACTGCGGTGCAAGGCTATTTTCCGAGAGAGTACGGCTGGAAAAACTCAAAGGGACTCCTCAACACTCTCTCCCAATCCGGCCTGCTATGCAGCTGGTGGGCTGATACATCCGCCGCCAATACCCGGACAATCCTCACCCCCCCATGAACCTGGGCACCCCTGCTAAGTCACCAAACGTAGCGAACCACTTGGGGTGACCTATGACAGAGGTATTGGTTATCCAAAAAACGGTTCCCGGGGCGGCGGTACCCATACCCACCTCCCAAATCTTAATCTTGAAGGCGACCTTTTGATATTTCCAGATGGATTTTCTCAAAATAACGCCATGCACCGCAGTGGGAGGGATGGATTCAACCGTCCATCACTCCTGGACACACTGACCCCCAGATTCCTACCCACCCTTCATACCCCTTTCCTTCCCCGGACTTCCTTTTCTTCTTTTCATAAAAAGAAGCCCCCCACACAGCATCCCCAAAGATGACAAAGGTAGGTACTGAGAGATTTTTTCTCAGGTGGACACCCGTGGAAGTAATGGCACGATCAAATGAATCAGATACTTGAGTCGGGCCGTGTCAAAATTCAGAATAATAGAAGAGAATGTATGATACGATGTATGAATGTGAGTGAGGCAAAGAGTGTGTGCCAATACCGAGTTGTTTGGCGGTCCGTCCTCTCTACCTACCCCTGCGGGGAAATGGCGTGATGGTTAGTTAGTTAGTTTCTTTTAGATCGATTTTATCATATAGATCGGAGGTGACAACTTAAAGAAGCGTACGAATCAATGAACAAAGTAAATTATGTAATATATTTCTAATAAGTTTATTCATAATTTTTCGAAAACACTAATAAAACTAAGATAAAATAATTATGTAGCAAATAAAAGAAACTACACCAATATGTATTTAAATATCTAATTTTATTATGATAATAATAAAATAAACCTTAACACAAAAAAAACAACCGTAAACACCAAATAAATAACAATATTAATTAGCAAATCATACTCCAATTTAAAAAAAACGCGCCAATAATCAAAAACGGCAGCTAGAAATAATAAATGTGTGAATAATCAACAAAGCAACATCCGACCTGTTCCGTCAACCTTCCTACATATGTGACTATATTGGTATGTATATGTAGCATTAAACTTGGCAACGTAGCGTGATGCGGTAAGTGTGTTCTTAAAATAGATCAACGAATGCACGTTATTTAAAGATATATTTTTTTAATAAATGAACATAATTTTTGATTACATATAATAGCTGACCATATTTTAAACAAAATTTAAAAGACAGCATGTTGGTACTTCATCTACGTAAGTATATATTACATGCGAAAGAATGAGCTACTAAAGTGGGTTCTTCTAAGATGAGCCACAAAATGTGGAATGACATAAATATATATATATATATATATATATATGTTGACAACTAATGAATGCATATAGTATACGCAAACAACTCACCATTCGCTACTCGGTATCGACTGGTTCGACCCACTCGTTGTTCGTGTGGAATGACTTTTGACGAATGGCGTCTAAGTATGTACCTTCGAAGAGAATTGAGATTAACCAACTCGACCAATGCACTTACTTTCGACGACGATTGTGAGTGACCTTGGATAATAGCCAATAGCTTGGATAATAGCCATCCAGGGTTGCCACACCTTCGTATAAAAATTTACAAAAACAACATGAACTCCTGCGATACTTACTCTTTTATCACAGAGGCAAATCCTACTAATATTATAAAGGCGAAAGTTTGTATGGATGTTTGGATGTGTGGGTATTTGAATGTATGATTTTTTCCAAATGCATTTAAACTCTCGAATTTTGTACGGTTACATAAATCCAGATCGGTCTCTAAACTTGACAATTGTAGACCAATATCGCTGATATCCCAACTTGCAAAGATATTAGATTAAAATATAAAGACACACGTATTAGAGTTTCTAGAATCTAATGCACTTTTGTCCAAAAACCAATATGGCTTAAGATCAGGTCTTACTACAGATGATGCTTTATTTAAACTAACAAAAAATAGGTACATCAATCTTGACTCAAATATTAGACGTATAACAATCTTTTTAGACTTAAAGGCTTTTGATACCGTTAATTATACCTTTTGATTAGAAAGCTTAATAACACAGGAATTAAAAATAATTTATTTTTATTTTTTATTTTTTTTATTTTTTTTTTTAATGCCGGCAACCCGGTCGTTTATTGTAATAATAATCATATACACACAAGTTAGTAGCCCGCCTCACTAGACTAAGTCTGTTCCGAGGCGGGTACATATATATATATATACATAAACTTAGACACATATACATTTACATATATATACATGCATATACACAATTTTGTTCATACACACATACACGCATATGCGGACATACTTACACACAGGTATTCGCATACGTGTACATAATCAAACTCATAGATACATATTAAAACCTAAATACATATAATCAAATAAGAATTATTGGGAGTTGAAATACAGTTATCAAGGAATTGACAAATTTCCATAAAACCAAAAATTCATCAAGTACACATAGTAATGCTAGCGTCTAAATCTAGAACTATAAGATTTCAACAAAATAATATACATATGAGGTAATAATAATATAAACTTTCGCAAAACAAAAGCAGTATTAATAATAAAAGCACTCGTAATACAAAAGCAGTATTAATAATTAAGATAAAATTTCTATAAGTAAATTGTTTGTAACTCTTCACAAATTATCTACTTGATCGCATACAATCCACCAAAATTTGTGTAAATATTAGTAAACCAGCATCTTTGCGACATGAAGTTCCCCAAAGAACAGTTATTGTACCTAATATTCAAAGAACTCTAGAATACCTTGATCCAATAATTTACAACATGTTACCCAAAGCAATAAAAAGCTGTGAATTGAGTTTAAGTGAAAGAACTTTTTTGTACTAATTTCTGCTTTTCTGCTTTTCGTTTAATGTTTTTTCCATTATTATTTTTTTTTATTTCTTTCATTTTCTCTGTTTTGTATTTCTTATATAAAAATTTATTAACAGTTTTTTTCCAAAATATATATTTTTTTGTATAATATATGTGTAATGTGTATATTTTATGTACCTGTCTCAATTTAAAAAAAAAGTTAATTTCAAAAGAACCCGTTGACAAACTGACATCAATCAGTTTGACGGGACTTAATTTAAAAATGTAAAAAAACTGTAAATAATTTTTTTTTAAAATCTATATTAAAGACCTGTGTAATATTAGTATTCCGGGAAAACTATTCTCGTATGCGGACGATACTGCAATTACAATGGTAAATCCTGGGACGAGGTCTCTGAAAATGCAAATAAGTGCACATCCATTGTCAAAGAATTGCTCAATCAAAACTTTCTAACTCTGAACTGTGAAAAGCTCTTTATATTCCATTTTATGATACCAAAAAGGCGGCACCCTTAACTCCCTTAAATATAAGGTTTCACAAAAACACTTACAATCTTGTCTCATGCTCTAACTGTACAAAAATGAATACGGGTAATTCAGTTAAATACTTAGGAATTATAATAGACGGCCAATTGAAATGGACAGATCACATCGAAAAGCTTGCAAATAAACTTAGGAATTTAACTTACATTTTTAAACGTTTAAATTACATAATTGACATTAAAATAATGAAATTGGTGTATTGGTGAAATTGTCAGTATCTTATGGAATAATTGGAAATAACCCAAAAATTTATACTAAAAATAATGTTGCATAAAGATATTAACTGCAATTATTCCAAGATGCTGGATTGTTAGAGATAAGAAGAATTTACTGTAAACGAAATATTCTTTTTCCGAAAAACGAAAACCGATTTAGTGATAGGTTAAATAATTTATTCGAAGTTCCACTGTGTAAAACTAGGTTAGCGCAAAGCCATCCGTATTTTATTACACTAAAAATGTATAATGATCTCTATACTACTACAGAAATTGAATGTAAACATATCCTCCTACAGCAAATATAATTTTTTTTTAAAGTCTTAGATAAATACCATTGATGCAAATACTTACTTGCTGTGTAGCATCTGACCTGATGTCACATCTGACCCGATGTAACTTAACGTGTCGTTTGAAATGTAATTCAGTAAACACTATTTTTTTATTTAATCTCTTCAAAGATAATTCTGGGTCAGTAGGGCAAAAAGGCGGAATGCGTACTGCCACTCGGTTGACCTCAGGTGGTGGATACTTGATGTTGGGTTGCTGGTTGCTGGTCATTGGTTGCTGGTTGCTGGTTATTGGTTGCTGGTTGTCCTCAGATGTTCCGCTCGTAAGAGACATGATGGTGATGATTGCTGGCACTTTACCTCTCCCAGATAAAGTGGAAGCCATCAACAACTACCGCCAACCAGCTTCCATCAAGGATCTCCGCCGTTTCCTGGGAGCTATAAATTTTTACAGGAGATTCATCCCCAACGCCGCGAGGACACAAGCTCCACTCAATGACCTCCTAAAAGGGAACCAAAAAGGCAAACAACTCGTGTCTTGGACTGCCGAAACAGTAAAAGCCTTCAGCAAGTGCAAGGAAGCTCTGGCCCAGGCAACCCTGCTCGTTCACCCGAAGTGCGACGCCCCACTCTCTATCGTCAGCGACGCGTCCGATACTACAGCTGGTGCCGCACTCCATCAATTCGTCGCAGGTCACTGGGAGCCTCTAGCATTCTTCTTGAAGAAGTTTTCGGCAGCTGAAAAGAAATATGGCGCATACGACAGAGAACTACTAGCCATCTATCTCGCTGTGAAATACTTCCGCCACATGGTGGAAGGCAGGTCGTTCACCATATTTACCGACCATAAGCCCAATGTACGTCGTGCTCACTGTCGGGTTCACCAATGTATTTGAACACAGGCGCCGCTTCTGGAAATATCGATACGTTTCGGGTGCAATCCAAAGCGTGACGTAGCAACAATGCGTGGTTGCTACAGGTTGAGTATTATTATTATGCGTGGTTGCTACAGGTCGAGTATTCGTTCAACTTACCGAGCAGTCGCCTCGTCTATCCGCAATCAACCTTGACCCAGTGTGTACTATTTAATATGGTAAAACTGTTACCCTGACCGTGTTTGTGTGCTTACGAATTATAATTATTGTGGGAACTCATTAAAGGTTTATTTTATCTCGCAATCTCGTTTTTCTACATTCAACCACAAGCCTACACATCGAGTACCTACATAATGTACTTACGTATAAGAGTAAATTTTAACTGTTTTAAAAACACTCAAGTATACCCACGAACTGGCGATGCCTATGTGGGATTTTTTTTTATTAATCTGCTAATTGTATTATTCTCTACTTTTTAAATGTTTATATATAAAAATCCTGTATGTATTGTAAAATTACCAATGTATGTACCAAAAAATAATTAATAATGAAAAAAAAAGATTGTTACACTCTAATATTATAAATTCTCTGCAAACTACCATAATGGATACTACAAACAAATTCAACAAAGAACAATTGGGAAAATTGACGCCGAAGCTCTCGGAAATACTTGGAAACGTAAGCCTTATTACAACCAACATGGGCTTTTTAGAAAACACAAATATTACAAATAATGATATGAAAAAATAAAAAATCATAAAAATAAGTACTCATCTTTAATTACTCCGACTAATAAAGACACATCCACCGAAATACAGAAAAAAATTTCAAAGGCACACTGAAACTAGCCAATTAGGAATATACATAGAAGCAATTAAAAATATATCTCAAAATCGAATTAAATCAAATGTATTAAAAAAAGAATATAATTTAAAACTCCAAACATTTATTTCTAAAGAATTACATGATATTGAATGCAATGAGTGGAAGATACTTATCGAGATACTTACATACTATACGAATTTAATCGTTGCTTGAATTGGCCCTAATCGTGTGTGGTGATCTGAATGGCCAGGTACTTCCCCACCGTCCTTGTCCCTATCTCCTTCCCCTCTCCACTACCTTCAATCTCACAAGATACCCTAATTGGGGATGCTGTAGTCTCACTGGCTCCAGATGGGAGCAGCTGGGACTCTTGAGAAGTATTCACGTAAAAAAAAGAACTAACAAATAATAACAAATAACCGACAATGATGTTAAAGGGAATTTTCAATTACGATATCAAAGAAGATTTTACTGACGATATCATCGATAAAAGTGAAGACATCAAACACAAGAAAAAGCAAAATTCTATATTTAAAAGGCAATAATTAAAAGCAAATACAATGACACCGCCAACTATATAATAAAAGTAGACAGCACAACCAGGAAGATACTACTAAATAAAAAAAAATACGGTCGTAGTTTCAACAAATGAAGGAGACGGAAAACATTCTTTTTATAGTAATGTTCAAACAAATGTTCAAGCAAACGTTCAAGTTCACGATCGGAAGAGACCTCCCTTCAGTGAGGAGAAGATGAGACATAAAGCAGACACGCCTCTTTCTACGTATCATGCTAACATGTCGTATCATGCTAATTCATTTATACACGAATGTCTTTCACGCCTTTAACCAGGGGCGGTTCTAGACTTTTCAGTAAGCTAGAGTGATAAGTCTGATAAGATTGAAGTAAACGACATTATTGATGTAACTGAAAATGTTTTTCTTTTCCAAAATAAAGTTTTTTTGGAAGATTTTTTAATTCTGCATAAAAAACATCAGATTAAATTAAACTGGTCAAAAAATATATTGTGTGAGCTAATATATTTTTTGATTTTGTGATTTTAAGTCACTAGAATGTTTGAAAATATTGTACACTTCTTTAGTCAGAAGCCAGGTAGAGTATAATTCGCCCATTTGGTCCCCATTATATAAAATACGTTCCGACAATATTGAAAGCGTACAGCACAAATTTTTAAGATTTGTTAACTTTAAGCTGAATATTCCAATTCAAAATATTAACTATGTCCTTTTGATGAAACAACTAAACTTAATTACGCTGTCAGATAGGCGGATCATCTCTGACCTTGTACTATTAAATAAAATCATTAATAATTGCATTGACAACCCTGAAATTCTCGCCAAAATAAAATTTTACGTACCGACCAGAAATACGAGGCAATGTGCTACCTTCTTCTGTGACAATTTTAAAACCAACTATGAGGCTCATACACCTATAAATAGATTACATCATTTTGGTAATCAATTTGGGAATATTGTAGACATGTTTGCAGATTCTGTATTAGTTATAAAAAGAAGTCTTGATGAAATGTATGATTTTGATTTTAAATAATTTTATTTTTTATTATTACTTTAATCATTATAATTGTGTACTACGTACCTGCCTAACTATTATTATCTATTCTTGTAAAAGCCCACTAGGGCGTAAATGAATAAATAAATAAATAAATATGCATACAGAAAGAGACAAAATATAATATGAAGGAACATTGAGAAAGTGATCTTAAATAGTAATTAAGCGAAGGAGCCGTATATCTAATGAGTTCCCGTATTGTAGCTACAGGACGAATAATACAAACAGTAGTAGTTAATATATCAAACCACAAAGTGACTGCTTTCTACTTAAAAAAATACATAAATGGTTTCATATTTTATTCATATCGTTTTTCTGCTTTTCAAGCTCAAATACACATCAATGACATTTGTAAATTTATGTTATAAGAGCATGTTGCTTTCTGTAACGTACGAAGAGTAAAAAAAAAGTTTTGTGGAATAACGTTGTGTGTGATATTTTTATATACCTACAATACTTTTCCACTCATTCTGCAATAATTCTATTAATAAACTCTAATTTATTTGAATTTCTTCATGACTTTTTATTATTTAAAACTCTTAAGAATTGTATGATTGTTGTATTTTAAATATTAACCAGCCAGCCCGGACCGGGGACTACAAGATTCCCAAGATCCACCTTGTTTGCGATATCTCTATATTATACAATTTCATGCATATTTTTTGTAATCTTTGAGAAAATACCAACATTTTTCTTGCAAATTTTTGTTTTCCAATATTCAAAGCACATAACAGAAAAAAATGTTTTTGATAAATATTACTGCATATCGCGGTGCCTGGTAGCGTTTCGATAACATTACTTTTGTCCCGATAATTAGACTTCAACAGAAGAATTTATACTCGTAAAGCAAAACATGTAGGTACACTGAGCTTCCCATAACAGATCCTAGATAGCGGTAGGTGTAACATCATTATTTTGTTATATTCTCCCTCTCGTAACAAAATAATCATAATTTCATCAACAACAAAAACAACAAGATTTAAACTTCCGATATGCTCATTGAACTTAAAAATTTATAATGTTTATTTATAAACAGACTTTTTGTCAATAAATCAGCTGGCATATTGGAGGTTGATACATAATCAAGTTTCACTTTATTATCAAATACACATTCTCTAATAAAATGATGTCGTACATCAATATGTTTGATACGTTTATGAAACAGTGGATTAACAGCCAATTTAATAGAACTTTGACTATCACTATACAAACATACAGGTGTGATGAATTGCATTGATCAACAGTGAAAAATAAGAAAATATCGTAGCTTCCCACTTTAATTTAAAAAGAAAATATCAATTACTTATAAAACGGACACGTCTACGACATCTATCGGATTAGAGTAAAGTGAATTCATATTTACGGTAGGGATCTATAATTAGACAAAGTGAGACGAGTATTGATAAAAAAATCACAGATGGTATCAACAAATAATCAGGGACAGGGACTCCCCAATATACTTTAGACCGAGATATATTGACAGCCAATTGAATTGCAGCAAAAGCGATTAAAAACCAATTCAGCCTATCAACGGGAAGAGGGCCGAACCCATTTTTAGAACAAAGGAACGACCTTTGGACTTAGCAATTAGTAATGTGATTAATGAGTTTGACGTTCCCACCAAACCGAGAGGTGAATAAACTCCATGGGAAGAAATAATCTGTTCAGGGACAAAAGAACGATGACCCCAAGAAATGTTATGATTAACTGGTACGCTCCAGGGATCAGAAACCCTAGTTCTCGAACGCATTAAAACATATCAGGTGCGGAAAAAAAGGATACACGTAAACACGATGCAAAAGTTTAAGTGAAAAATTGCAAAGCAAGTGACGAAAACGTATTGTAAGGCGTTAGGGAGATTTCCATCTATAATACGATTGTTTGTGACGACCGGAGATGATCGATTCGAGGGAAAACGTGCTAAAGGAAATGGAAATGTTGAGAAAACAATGGAAAATTATTGTTATCAATTCTAGACGGAGCTAGGATATTACGATGAAAGATTTAGGGAGGAAACGTCAAAAAAAATGAGAGTTTTAAAGAATAGGCGAGGGTACATTTCAGATGTCTAGAGCAGTAACAAGTGTTAGAGAAGAAAATAGAGTGCAGTACGGAGGGGAGTGGAAAATGCTGAAAACATTGCGATAGAAAAACTCAGGAAAAGGAGTCATTTTACGTAATTAAAATGGAGTTTATAGAGTAACATAGTACGCGATTGCAGATAAAGATGAGGCATTACAATGGTTGTCGATCCCAGATGTATTTTGTTGTGATAAACAAGGAATATTCGAACATGGAAATTGTTTAGATAAGGACGATTAGCCGTTAAAAAGGTAATAAAAATTATCATGGGTCTTATGAAATATTTATATTAAAGAATTCTCATAAAATTTAACGACACTGAAATAAAAAAGGATTTATTGCCAGGTGGGTACAGGAACTAATGTATACAACTGTCAAGACATATGGTTTATGGGATTTTTCGTAAGAACGGGACAAAATTTGTAAGGCGTTCTCTATGAAGCAATAAAAATGACAGGAATTTAAGGGCCGAAGTGGGGGTATCTCCTATAAAGATGTTAAAAATGATATATTTATTAATAACAAATAGAAAATGAAATTTTCCAAGAGGCAGCAAACATCAAAAAACGATATGGTTATATCAGGGAAGTACGGGGAAGTGAGGGGAAAGGAGATACGACAGAGAAAAACAAAGGAAATCTTAGATTAACAGTGAATAAAATAAATACGGCTTGAAATATAAAAATCTATAGAGATATGAACAATAGCGTAAGAATAAATAAGGAAATTCATGGAAAGAGTGTCGTGAATAAAAGAAAATTCGAGAAAGAATGGAAAATTCAAATATACGACGTAAATAGAGAAAATTCGGTTTTAAATGGAAAGGTTCATATAGAATACAGAAAAACTCGTGGAAAAATAATAAAATAAAAATGAACAATTTGCGAGAAAGACTTCGACATGAAGATATCTCTGATAGGCGAATTTGGGGACAGATTTGGAACATATGGTAGATGCCGTACGCACGGACATGTTACGGAATAGATGAAAATAGAACTTTAAAATTATTAAATTCAAGCTAATTTTGTATGAACAACAGGACAAAGGAAGTTGGGCCATTAAACATGGATCTTACTAAATCCGGATCTTGTAAGTATGGAGGTACGAGACAGAATTTAATGTATCAAACGCAAAACGTACAAAGAGACCGCATTCGACAATAATGGAGAGGTTTCAAGAAATTACGAGTTGATAGTAATTAGATTGGTTTATTATAGGAGATTCAGATACGATCTTTTGGACCTGAGAGGGGTATAAAAGTCTAGACAAATGCCAGTTGAGGACAGTCTACGGTCGTGGTCGAAAAGGTTTTAAGTTCGCGGAACGTGACGAAACGGTGGGTGATTTAAAGTAGAAAAATTCTAAGTGATAATTATTTTTGATACTTAGAAAAATTTGACATTCTAGTCAGTGATCTACAGAAAAAATACTTTGCAGTTAGAATCAGTGGAAATAAAGATAAAGCCAACGCGTTAATTACTTGTGAAAAATAAAAGTGCTCGTGATAAATACAATTTGTTTTAGTGGAAAATTCGGATTTTATAATCACTTAATATCGTATTTTTAAACTTAGAAATTTCGCGTTTAATATTAGTGCAATAAATAACTGAAGTGATGTGATAATTTAGCGTGATGAAGTTATAATTAAATACGTGTGTTCAATCTAAGTGAAAGTGTTCTAACAAATAATAAATATTTAAATTAATTATCTTAAATAATAATAATAAAACAAAATAATATTTTATTAATACATAAAAGTTCGGAGGGATAAAAATTTAATTTAACGACAATTTACCATCTCTAAATTAATCGTGAAGTAACTATCATTTAAAGTGTTATCTAACCAACGAGTTTTGAGATAAAATACAGTTTAGAACGATAGAGTTCATGCATCATTTTAATTAATTAGATTAAATGAAAAAAAAAAAAAATTGAAGTCAAAAAGATTTAATTAAATTTAGGAAAATAAAAAATTAATTTAGGAAAATCGCAGCAAGGTTACCGTGTATTTCCCGGTCGGAAAAAAACCTTGGTAGGGGTAAGTCTTTTCCGTTATAAAATTTTACAGATTCCAAGGAGATAGCGGAATGCAGCAAACATTGGTATTTGGATTAATTATTTGACCAAGATATTACTCGCTTAATATGTGATATGTAACTATATTAAAATATTATAAGTATAATAATTATATTTTATATATTCATATATGTATGTATATAAACACATATATTTGTAATTTTATTGTTCCCAAGAAAAATTTTAATCAAAAAGAAAAACACTTATATAAAAAGAGGAAAAGGGTATCGATTCCTACCTCTGAATTCATCAATAACTATTAAAAGTAGTTATGTGTGATAAATTTACAAATCAATATTTTATATTTAATGTTATGTATGTATTAATATAATTTCAGAAAATCCAGAGCATTTGAAATAAGTTATGATATTAGAAATTATTTCAATCATAAAATTTATGTATATACATATCAATATTATAAATTATTTATTGAGACAAAGCATATATAAATGAATAAATATGTATACGTAATCGGGTATCAGACTAGACAATTGCGCTAAGTACATCATTATCAAACAAAGAAAATTTTAGAGTCATCTCACACGTCTCCGGAATGTCTAAAGTAAACATACCTCATACGCTTGAATCTAGGTCACGAGGACGTAGAGAATGTTTACAAAGCTCAAATTGTTTACAAAATAAATCGGTCACTGGGGCACTAGTTCGAGTACAGTAAAAAGAAAAAAAAAATGACCTTGATTAATGGATATCGTACTTAGGTATTAACTTCTAGGAACGGGATAAAATTATTATATTGCGCAATTATTAGGAACCACGAGGCCGTCGAGAATGTTTACAAAGCTCAAATTGTTTACAAAATAAATCGGTCACTGGGGCACTAGTTCGAGTACAGTAAAAAGAAAAAAAAAATGACCTTGATTAATGGATATCGTACTTAGGTATTAACTTCTAGGAACGGGATAAAATTATTATATTGCGCAATTATTAGGAACAAAAAGAAAAAAAAATTTAAACACTAATTTTAATTTGAACGTAAAGAGGTATCTACAGATCCAAGCAATTGAAAATTAACAGATTTATTATAGCAGTTCAAAAGGGTGTATTGAAGATTTACATGAAACAGTTGATAAATCACGGGATAGTTAAAAAAGGTGTATTGAAGATTTACATGAAACAGCTGATAAATCACGGGATAGAAAAAAAGGTGTATTGAAGACTTACATGAAACAGTTGAAAAATCACGGGATAGCTTAATAGGGTGTATTGAAGACTTACATGAAACAGTTGAAAAATCACGGGATAGCTTAATAAGGGGTAATGAGGATTTACATGCTTCAATTGAGAATCACGGGATAGCAAGAATTTATCAAAAGTTGAACATTGGAGGGGAGGGAAAGAAAAAAAAATACAGTTCAACCAACAGAAGGCAGTGTTCGCTTCTGTAACAAGGACCATTAATCAAACCATAGAGATGGCGGATCTCTCAAACAAAACCGTCAACAAAACCAAACAAAAGCTTGGAGTTATGGCGAATCTCCAGAACACATCGCCAGATAAGATCTTAATGTACTAATATTTATTTATATTTCACACTATTCTTACGTATATATTCGGTATCAATCTGAAAATTTCGCAGAATTTGATGGGCGAGATCCGAGCTCGGGATGCGTTGCAAGTAGTTTCGCATTGCGAGTTATAAACCTTCCCAAAACGTATGTTTACATATATATCTTTTTATGTACTGTTCATTGAATGAAACGAACTCACTTACAATTAGTGCTTTAGGCCTGTCGGGTCACTCTCGTCTCATTTCTTGAACGTGGAGGGAGGATTCACGACCCGTAACTCCACACAAACCCGTGAGTATATGATTGCATATAGGACGAAACCGGTTCGCCCTAAGTAAATAGTAAACTTTGGAGGAGTAGGAATTTGGAGGTATCTGGGCTTGGGGGAAGACCTGAAGGCAGTGCATGATGGCGAAGGAAGGTCAATTGGGACGCGATAACTTAGGTATCAATCAATTGAACCGTGCCAAAAGACTGTGCGAATTTTGGGTTGACTTCTGATCACCCGGCTTACTTGATGGAGGCAGGAGCCAAATTTTGCCAGAAAAAGGGTTATTCTGAGTTCGTCAAATATGCAATTAACAAATTACATTAACCTACTAAATCCATCTTTATATGTACCTTATAGCAGCTGAATCTAAACGGAGGGGCGCCCAGCAGATACGAGATACAATCATAATCAAATTTACTAACATTTAACCATTTGAGTTATATTTAATTATCTGTTCAATTAGTCATGTGTAGTTTCGATTAGTATTGCTTATTCATGAATTCATTAGGATGTAGGGAATCATAATAAACGTCAAAGGGAAGTTAGTTCATTTAGAGAAATTACTTAAGGTTAAATTTGCAAGAGAAAGACCAATACAGTTTGAAATTCAACACTCTGTTTAGAATCAAGAGGGTTACCACAAAATTTAAAGTAATTAAAGTTCTATATCATAAATCAAAAAATTACACAACGTTTGATGGAGTTTAATTACAACCTAAATACGAAAATATTTACGTTCAAAGTCGTAAATAACGTATTTATTAGTTAAGTACATATATCGCTAAAGGTATGTAGTACAAGGGAGCTTTAAGTAGCTTTCTGTAGTTATCAGAGGAAATAAGGGTCCAATTTTATAAAGGCTTGTGTGACGTAGGGGAGGAATTTTCCATCCCTACCACACATATGCAAAGCCTTAAGAATTTAAATATCGATCAGAGCCAAGAGAAAAGGCGAGAATATTACAACTGTCTTGCCGATGAAAGGAGAGTTAAATAAGTATGAAAAGACGAAACATTACGACTGGTGCCAAGTGCCCAGGAGTAAATAAAATACAGACAAATATAAGAGAGTAGAAAAGACAAACATCACACAGGTGTATTGTTATTGATTTCTATCATATCTTTAAGTAAATAGCCTCTTTGCAGGCTTCGGATAAAGCCATGTACTCCGCTTCTGTACTTGACAAAGCAATTGTTCTTTGTTTTCTGGATTCAAAAGAAATGACACTTCCTGACATTATGAAGCAGAAACCAGTATATGACTTTCTATCTAAGGTACATGACGCCCAATCCGCGTCCACGAAACCATGTAAAGGGTAATCATTTTTCTTATAAACTAAACCATAGCTTTTAGTTTTCTGTAGATATTTTAACAATCTTTTTAAATGTTTCCAATGAGTTTCATTATAACAGTTATTATACTGACTTAAATAACTTAGGGAACGTACCCATACTACGTGACCAACTTTTTGCAATTTTTAACCCCCCTCCCCCCCCCCGAAGACCAAAAACCTAAGCAACCCGCCGCTCATTTGTACCAAGCGTGGTATTTTGAAGACCCCCCCCCCCCTGAACAGGTAACGTAATATGGGTACGTTCCCTTACACTATAAGCAATATCTGGTCTTGTAAATACATAAGACTTCCTATCAACTTTTTTTGTTATTAGTTTTTTGCATGTTATGCCGTGTTGCGCTACCTCGTTGCGTCCATCATCAGGGCAGATGTGTAATAGTTAGGTTTTTTTTTTTCATTTACTAGATTCTTATATTTCTTGAAGAGATGTATCATTTAAATTACTGAATTTAAAGTTAATGTTCCTTATAAATAGAACGGCGTCATTTGCGCCTTGCAATTTTTACCTCATGTGGGTATTTAAAAATGTTAGCTGGCTATTATAGACTTAAAGGCCTTGTGTTTCATCGGTAGGGAAAAATTGTTATCTAAAAACCCTACTAAAATTGCATGTTTCTTCTAGACTCAACGTCAATCTTCATCATCAGAGTAGCAGCGACCGACGGCCATATATACATACGTGTCCGTTTGTGTTATGTTGGGAGTGGGAAGGAGGTGGTCATGTCCTTTTAATTTAGAGCTCTTCCGCATTTTCCTTCGGGAATGAGGAAACCATGAAAAACCTCATCCGGGAAGAGTTGGCCGACAGTCAACATGAAACTGGGCGGCTTTCAGTGATTCCAGTATATGAAATCCTGCATTGTGTGGTGTGGGGTGTATGTGTCTGTTTTTATGTGAAATATATACTTTATGAGAATTTTTAGAATAAACATACATAAACATTTATATAATACAATATTATCTAGATATATAAATAGATATATAAACATAAGTTACATGGGGGGGCGTCTGGTAGTTAGGAATACCTACTGCTCGCTCAGTCGTCCGCGTCTGAATCTAGTTCATGCCAGATGTGGTTCAGGTCTATCAGAATATGTTTAGGTAGTCTGTGTGAGTATCTGAAAGTAAAGTCACTAGGTGCATTTTATTGACCGATTTCCTTGATAAGTCTATTTTTACTACGTCTCAGAGATTTGTAAAATCGGTCCGTCAGTCGGTGTGTGTATTCAAATATGTTGGAATGTCTTCTCTTGAATGTAGTCTTTTCAAATTTGTTCTGATTCTAGTGTTGTATGCTATTTTAATGCAGAGATTTTGTAGCGTCTGTAGTTTCAAATGGTCGGAGTGAGAAATACTACTCCACATGAGAATAACATATGTCAGTACAGGTCGAATGAGCGAGTAGTAGATCAGGAGCTTGGTTCTGGGAAGTAGCGGACTTCTTCTGTTGAAGGTGGGCTTCATAGCGCCGTCTGCCTTTCTGGCTCTTGCGTGCATCTTGGCTATGTGAGATTTCCAGTTGAGACGTGAGTCCATTGTCAGGCCCAGGTATACGACTTCATCTTTCCATTCTAGGACGTGCCCTCCCATTTCGATGTTGACATCTGGTGTTCCAGCCTCCAGAACTCCTGCCCTATACGGTCTTCCAAAAATTCATAAAAAGGAAATCCCAATGAGACCAATCGTCAGTGCTATTGGTGCACCGACGTACAAACTTTCTCAATACCTTTCAAGATTACTGCAGATGCAAACTGGGAAAACTGAATCTTGGATTAAGGATTCCACAGATCTGATCAGTAAGCTTAAGCAGGTTAAGACTGAGAAAGGAGATATTTTGGTCAGTTATGACGTCGTGTCCCTTTTCACGAATGTGCCTCTCGAAGACTCCATGACGATGCTCAGAGATCTACGAGGAAGACATTTGTAAACTTTTTTAACACAGCCTTAAAAAGGGATATTTTGCATTCCAGGGTGAACTTTTTGAACAAGTGGAAGGAGTTGCGATGGGCAGTCCGTTGTCGCCAGTACTCGCCAACTTCTTTATGGAAAAGTTTGATGAAGTGGCACTCGACACAGCTTCGGTTGTTCCCAAAGTATGGTGGCAGTATGTCGACGATGTCTTTGCCATTTGGCCTCATGGAACAGAGAAACTGAACGAATTTCTGGACCATCTCAACTCACTCCACGTTAAAATTAAGTTCACAATGGAGCTGGAAAACGACTCTAAGATCCTACCTTTTCTAGATGTGGAGGTGATTCGAAAAGAAGATGGTAGTCTAGGACACACAGTGTATAGAAAACCAACTCATACAAATCGGTATCTACATGCTGATTCCCATCACCACCCAGCGCAGAAGAGAGGACTTATCCATAGATTGGTGACCCGAGCGACCAGAATATGTGAAGAAACGAAAATCGGCGAAGAACTTACAAAACTGACCGATGCACTGGAATGTAACGGTTACCCAGCAAAGCAGACAAGGCAAATCATAAGAGCCAAATCTGTACCAAACGAAGACAGAATTGAACAAGAGTCAAAGGGCTGCGCTTTCCTGCCTTACGTTCACAATGTGACAGACAGAATTGCCAGGCTATTGAAAAAAGAAAGCATCAAGACTGTCTTCGGAACCACGACAAAAATACGAGACTTTTTGAGGCCTGCAAAGACCAAGTTTCCTCTAGAAACAGATGGAGTGTACAAACTCAGCTATTCTGGATGTGATAAGGTTTATGTAGGCCAGACGGAGCGTACAATTTCCAAAAGGATGTAAGAACACTTTCGTGCCTGTAAACTTGGCCACCCTGACAAATCGGCAATCGCCGAGCACTTAATCAAAACCGGCCATTACTTTGGATTTGTCCCCGAGGTCCTGGGGAGACCCAAAACTCATAGAGCACGCCTGATTACGGAGGCAATTGAAATTCCCAAAAATCCTATAAATATTAATAGAGACGACGGAGCTAAGCTCAATAGTTCTTGGTATCCGGTAATTGACGGTTACATCAAGGCTAAACGCAAAAAAAACATGTTGAAGTATATTGTAGCGCCAGCTCGTAGAAGAGTGGAGCTGGCGACACGGTATCGCTCCTAAGTAGATAAGTACAAACATAACCCCTAACTATTACACATCTGCCCTGATGATGGACACTGTATCGCTGTCCCAAACGTTGGCTAAAGAAGGAGGTAGCGTAACACGGCATAATATCCCAAAAAATAATAACAAAAATACTTTTGGGCGTGAAAATCTAAAATCGTATTCCTATCAACTGTTGGTATAGATATTTTAAAATAGCAACATTATTATTTAAATCTTTTATCTTAAATTTATTCTTTAACTTATTTAAATAAATGAAGACAATATAAGTGAAACTCAATCGAAAATCTGGAAACAGAAAAATCAGAAAAACATATTGACACCTCTGGGACTCGAGCCCAGGACCTCATGCTTTCCGGGCAAATTTGAGTCCCAGAGGTGTCAATATGTTTTTCTGATTTTTCTGTTTCCAGATTTTCGATTGAGTTTCACTTATATTGTCTTCATTTATTTAAATATTACAATTTGAGGTTTTACTCATAAAGTTAAAATAAAAAAATAAAAAATATTCTTTAACTGTTCAGTCAAGAAGATTCAACTAAGCCGACTGCACGTATAAGTTTGTCGTATTTTGTGATTGCCGCATGCTACTTCGGAGAGTCGAAATTATTAGTAAAAATAATTTTACAACGGATTTTCACTCAAGATGCCTTCAGATATAAGTATATCGACTTTGGTTGTACGGCCTTATATCCTCTTTGCATACTTACTTGAAGAAAACATCTTCTAAACTTTCGGCCGGACCAATTGTCGCCGTACCAATTGTCGCCGGATCAATTGTCGCCGGAACAAATGTCAGCCGGACGGACTGTCGGCCGGACCAACTGTCATGGAACCAGGTAATTTATTATTTATTTATTTATAAGTACATGTCACATGATTAATACATTTACTTGAGAAGATACATCAGGTCACCATACTAGGCAGCTTCCTGTATCATGGTGACCTATAATGGATTTAAAAGGAATTATTTTAATTGCCATTTTCAAAATTGGATCCGGTTTTTCGGGAATTCTATATATACACTGTATTATATTTAGTCTTCTTCAAGTTCAGTCTTTAACTGTTCATAATAGTTTTCTCAATTATAAAATACAAAGAAATCATCCACAATAATACAAAAAATATTTTAACATCATTATTACTTTTCATAAACAGACAAGGTTCATGCTTGGATTTTTTAAACGACTTCAAAATGGAGGAGGTTCTCGATTCGACGGTATTTTTTTTATTTATGTTTGTTACCTCAGAACTTTTGATTGGGTGAACTGATATTGATGATTCTTTTTTTATTTGAAAGCTGGTGCTTCCCGTGTAGTTTCATTTCAATTTGGTCCAGTTCTGATAATGGCATTCATAAGAAAACCTTATAGTTGTCACGCACATACTTATTTGCATTAAGTATGTGCGTGACAAATGGACGAATAACTCAATATCACGCCAACCGATTTCGAAAATTATTATTTTATTGGAAAGGATGTACTTCAAGAATAGTTTGATGAGAGTTTGGTTGGGTTCTGATTATGGGATCCATGACAAAGTAACGTAACTCTTCAATTCTTACGAGCAAATTAACGATAGTCGGCCGAATCTTTGATAGGCTATCCTGTGAGTCACCTACCGTAACGTCGTTATGGTCAAGTAATGTCTGTCTCATATGAGCAGCACGTTTAGTATGTCTATCCATAATAACACAAATTAGCTAGTGTACTTCAGATTCACTAAAAATCAAAAAATAAATAAAAATTTAAACAAAACAAAAACGACTTAAAAAAATGCACTAAAAAGTAAAAAAATAATTTCGTACTCTTCTACAACTTAATATCAACTTACTTTTTCTACTCATCAATATGTAGGTACGATTATTATTTTTGGAGTCTGTGTCAGCCAAGGTACTTGACAGCTCCCCTCCCGCCGCGGCCCCGCACTCGCCTCGTCAAGTCGCGCGTGCGACACAAGCACATCTCACCTGTAACTATGTATGTAGTTACAAATCTACCTTGGCTGCTATCTACTCCAAAAATAATAATCGTACCTACATATTAATGACTAGAAAAAGTAAGTTGATATTTAGTTGTAGAAGAATACGAAATAATTTTTTAACTTTTTAGTGCATTTTTGAAGTCATTTTTTTGTTTTGTTAAATTTTTTGTTTATTGTAACCTAAATTCAATAAATATTCTTCTACTTTAATATACCAAGTTCTAGCAGACTGTTGGAGACCATAAATAGCTCTTTTTAATTTTAATACTTTAATTTTACAATTTACAAAATGAGAGTATTCTGGTATTTCTGTAAAATCATTTTCTTTAAGAAAACCATTTAAGAATACTGTTGGTACATCCAGGTGATTCATTTTACGGATAGAATATCTTAAATATAAACGCACTTCACCGTTACTTTTATATATCTTTAAGCACACACTTATTTTTTATCGCTGTGCCGTTATTAGTCCTATCCACTAGCTCCTAAATGAATTATTTTCCATTTCACTTTTTTAGGTCCAGTAATATCCTCAGTAAGAGAAATCTGTTCACTCGACACGTCTTCACAAAAATAACAATGTTTTTTTTTTGGATTTCGTAGGATTCGAACCTCCGTTCGCTTGATGTCTGTCTCTCTGGCCGCTGAGACTTGTCAGACGTCTTGCCTACTGCGTTATGGGAGGCACGCGCCGAGGTGCGAATTTACGGCATTATATTAAAACTGAGTACCTATTTGTGTAGAACAAAGTTGTGGCGCATTTCCGTTTCATGCGAATTTCAAATCACTAACGGCGCTATAGAAGTTTCACTTCAAAAATCGAGTTTTTGAGATAGATGATAAATGTTCATTGATCTAGTGGAATGAAAATTTTTCTCATTGGTTCAATATTTAACCTTTCACTCAATTCCAAGCTGATTTTCGGATTGCAGTTTGATTATGAATTAAATTAGAAAACACCCTTACAATGTCACAGTTTATCATTCTCTATAATCAGTGAAAAGTTCATAATTGGCATAATTATCTTTCTTATTATTATATTATTATGTAATCTCTGATTTGATGTCAACTTTATCTAAAATAAATAAAATTAAAATAAAAAATTATTTTCCTGTCTTACCAATAACAATTATTCAAAGGCGTTAATTATAAAATACATATACTCGTGTAACATAAAACAACACATCGAACGAACATTTCATTTGATAATTACTCATTTTGACAAACGGGAGATTGTTTAGGAGAAAAGATTGATGATATACGAATAAACATTTGAAATATTAATTAATATCGGAATATGAACATAATTGATCCATTTCATTGTAGGTGAATACACATTACTTTTACCATAAAGCTTTTGCCTTATTGTTGAATGACTGAATAATCAAATTACTTGTCATGTACACAGTTGCCTGCCAAGAAAAGAGCCTACAATAGAAAATAATGGTATTGTTACAAAAAAGTTGGGGTAGAAAAACACAAGTCGCCCACCAATGAGGGTCTGTGCACGCCCAAATGATTGAGAATCAAAAAACGGTAGAATTAGAAATTTTATTAATAGTACTAGTTAGGAAAATATTTATCTATTAACTATCTTCATCTTAGAAGATGCTGTGTGGAGGTTCTTTTTAAGAAAGGGAAGGATAATAAGTTTTTCTGGGAAAGAAAAAAGGATGTGGGGTGGGTAGGAATCCGAGGGTCAGTGTGTCAGGGAGTGAGGAACATATGAATTCGTCCTTTCAACTGCGGTGCAAGGCGATGGGTCCGGCTGGAAAAATCAAAAGCCCTCCTTTTTTTTCTTTTTTTTTTAATTTTATTTTATTTATCTTAATAAATGGAACATGTTATAATGTTACATTTCCTCCATTAAAAGCATTTGCTTGTGGATGGAGGAGCTTGTGGATACATTTTAAATATGTACAATTTATAGTCAGGTGTTTCACATAATATATGCACAGATTCACAGTTAATATACCGTTAAAACACAATTTAATCATATCGCAATCAAGAAATTTAACTAAAAGATAAAATCATCCACATGTATTCAGTAATAAGTAAAATAGGTATAATTTTTAGTGTGACATTCATGTGGTGATTAGTGTGGATCGATTTTTTGTTTTTTTTTGTTTTTCTTAGCAGCGGGGTGTGGAATAGATGCTCTATGAGGATACGTTTAAAAGTCATTATGACAGCATTAAGATATTTCGACAGCAAATACGGCCCCAAGTCAATTCAAATTTAAAAAAACCAGCGAGAAACTAGAAAAAGAAGGGTTTAATCTTTGTTCAATAAAAGTTGTTAAAATATAAAAAAAATTAAACTTTTCATTTACTAATAATATTATCCCCTAATCAAGAAACAAGTACCAATGCTACACAAAAAAATCACCATTTTTAAAAAATAAAGTCAAAAATCATAAAAGTTATTGTGTTTTATAGTCCTTCTTCGAATTGAATACTGGCATTATACGACTAGATTCTAGCTTGTTTTTTATCCAACCTTCACGTCTTTCAGGACCGTAAACAGCAGAGCATGATGCCGTTACCACTTTGATGCATCTTTCCGTGGCTTGCAGTGACAGGGCATCAATCGGAACTTACACAAAATGTTGGATTCGATAATTTCGTAGTCTGCAATGGCATGAGTTATTGTCTCGCTAGATATCAGTTTTGTAAAAGGTGGTTCTGATGGTTTTTCCCAGTAGATTAAGTCAATATAGTCTGCCGCGTTGAAATTAAAAGTAGGTAGCTTAAATACTCTTATTGGAGAGAACCCTGATGTACGTTCTCGCATACTTAGAATCCGTCTCAGAGTCAACTCTCTAATTTGTCTTCGTTCGTCGTTAAGCATGCTAATAAGTATATTTTCGCTGTGGCCAAAATACCCGTAACGTTGAATTATGGGATCTCTGACCACCTTTTTCAAATGCTCTGGAAGGTAACGAGACAATTTTATGGTTTCGTGGAGGTGTCTCGCCCCGTAAACACATGAAAGGTGTGTTTTTATTTTAAACCACATCGGAGCCATACTCTTAGCTCAAATTCAGTCAATATAACCTGATTTTCTGTCGGATTCTTGGTTGAAATGCAAAGTCGGAGAATAGTATTGGCTGTTGTTAACCAATGCGAATGACAGATTTTACCCGGGTTTCTTTTCGCTAAGTTTTCGTTACATTATCCTGCAGCGATTGTTCGGCACTTTTCCAATAAATAAAGCTGGTCTGTGCTAAGGTCGTCACGGGATTTTGTAATGTCCAGTAAGTTGCATTCTATTGCTTGAAATTCTATCGCAGGAAGCTGTTCACAGTTCTTGAGTAACTTTCCTAGTTGGCCGCTAAAGCTTCTAGAACCTGTTATCAAGGCATTCAAAAAGGTGTCTCAAACTTAACTCGTTAGCATGTAACTGACAGAACAACCACTGAAGTGGACGATGGAGCTTTTTTTCAAGAAGTCGAATAATGCCAGACTTAGTTCCAGTATTAACTGCTGTTCCGTCACATCTGATAGCCACTATGCACGCTAAATAAATGGATTTTGCCTCAAAATATGCAAAAAATTGTGAGCTATTGTTTTAGCATCACCCATCTTAACGCCTATGTGGCCAATGTATTGTGAGCCAAGTTCTTTCAAAAGACTGATATGTTCTTCTACCACAACTTTTCTGCATCCATCCTCCATGATTAATGTTTTATCCTTTCGACCGTCAAACGATATGCAAATGCACGAATCAAAATGGGGCTGATTGATGGCAGTCAGTATGGTCCTAGTTTTGGCACGAGTACGTCGAATCTTATTACGATCGATCACATTTGTTAGATTATCTGTTGTCCAATATCTTTTATTGTAGCGCAGACGATGGCAGCACCTGCCCGATCAGAAATACTGTATTGATCCAATGTTCTGGATGCAACAGATGGTCCACTGTCTGTTGGATTTATTACATAAGAAGAAGAAGTAAATGAAGCAAAGTATTGTTGGTCAGTTGGAAGATCAACGTTAGTAAAACTTGAAATTGTACTGCGAGATGTGGAGGGTTGATCTAAAGATGTTTGTTGTGTTTCTTGTTATAGTGCGCGAAAGTGGACTGAGAAATTTGTCAAATTTTCGCGGGAAAATAAATATTATCACATTTTTTTAATATTATTATTTAAGGCATGGCAATTTTTATTCATTATGAAATGTAAAATTAAAAATTAAAGTATTAATATTAATACAAAACTGTTTCATAAATGGGCAATTTTTTACCAGATTTTAAATAATTCAACTGCTTTGGGGCAGTACTTGTTATCAAAATTTTAAATTGATATTTTGTATGCTTAATTGTATGTACCTAGAGCATCTATTCCGCACCCCGCAAAAACTGATTTATAAAAAAAAAAATTCCATACAATTCCAAGACTGGTGATGAGGGAAGCAGCAATTTTCCCGTTGGTGATTTCTCTAAAATGCTTTTTGATGGAGTTCACCAATTGTACTTTGTCATTAATGCTTTAGATTTCTACTGGAAGGTTTTTAAAGAAGTATTTTCCTTGGTGTGTATAATGGTGTTGGGCAAAAGACGTGTTCAGTTTGGGGCATACAAATACATGTGTAAGTCTTGTACGATTTTCAGTTATGAATGAGAATTTATATTTTTCTTTTATAATTTGTATGATTGAATTTAACCAATTAACCAATCTCTCTCGATCCAGCCCGCCACGCAGCAGGTGAGCATCCGCCACCAAGACCCCTTGAATCCGGGCACCCATGCTATGTCACCATGGCAGAGGAGTTGGTTATCCAATAAATGTATAAGGCAACTAGACTTAGCTATTTATGTCATTGAAATTTGTGGAATTTCTTAAGTTGCTTGTTCTTATATGTTACTAGCTGGGTCACCCGGCTTCGCTCAGAACAACATTCGAGAGTGTTCTGGAATGTATAAGGCAACTAGACTTAGCTAGTTATATCATTGAAATTTGTGGAATTTCTTAAGTTGCTTGTTGTTATATATGTTACTAGCTGGGTCACTCGGCTTCGCTCAGAACAACATTCGAGAGTGTTCTTGAATGTATAAGGCAAGTAGACTTATCTAGTTATATCATTGAAATTTGTGGAATTTCTTGAGTTGCTTGTTGTTATATGTTACTAGCTGGGTCACCCGGTTTCGCTCAGAACAACATTCGAGAGTATTCTGGAATGTATAAGGCAACTAGACTTAGCTAGTTATATCATTGAAATTTGTGGAATTTCTTAAGTTGCTTGTTGTTATATGTTACTAGCTGGGTCACCCGGCTTCGCTCAGAACAACATTCGAGAGTGTTCTTGAATGTATAAGGCAACTAGACTTAGCTAGTTATGTCATTTAAATTTGTGGAATTTCTTAAGTTGCTTGTTGTTATATGTTACTAGCTGGGTCACCCGGCTTCGCTCAGAACAACATTCGAGAGTGTTCTGGAATGTATAAGGCAACTAGACTTAGCTAGTTATATCATTGAAATTTGTGGAATTTCTTAAGTTGCTTGTTGTTATATGTTACTAGCTGGGTCACCCGACTTCGCTCAGAACAACATTCGAGAGTGTTCTGGAATGTATAAGGCAACTAGACTTAGCTAGTTATATCATTGAAATTTGTGGAATTTCTTAAGTTGCTTGTTGTTATATGTTACTAGCTGGGTCACCCGGCTTCGCTCAGAACAACATTCGAGAGTGTTCTGGAATGTTCCACAATGATGTTACTCATTTCCTATTCCCCAACATTCCACCACATACTCCGGCCCTCATTCCAGAACTTTCTAGAGCTCTATGAAACCTTCTAGAACTTTCCGGAAGACTGTTCTAGAAATTTCAAGAGTTCGAAACTTCCAGCCCTTATATCTTCAAAAGCACTCCCTTTAGATTAAAACGGGAACCGTCATCTCGGAGGAGGGAAAAAGATCTACTACACCATATAACTCCCTTGACTGTACCGGGACTCGTTTCTGAGTTTTTGCGACCCGCACGCTTTCAAACACTTTCTTTTATAATACATATTGATTTTATTAATAAATATTTTAATGTTGCATTTTAAGTCTATCCGTTTTCGTAAATAAATGCATAAAAAAATGATTAGTCATTTTCTTATTTCCAAAGTGTAAGTATTACAGTTCTCGATAAACAAATTTATAGTTTAATCATGGTAATCAGTAAAAATAAACAAAAACAGATTCTTTGAAATTCAATTTCCCAATAAAGATGGTTTAAGAGTAAGTTATCTAGTTGAAGTAACTACCCCATGATAAAACATGCTTCCATTGAAGAAGTTGTAACAAGTTTTTAAACTCTTAAAAATGTGTTTTTTGTACGATTTACATGTAGATATATTCAGTTACCGAGTTGAAAAAGTCACACTATATAGAAAACTATCGCAAAGTACGCTGCGAAAATTATAAGAAAACACTTATGATTCTTAGAATATAAAATTAAAACACTTTTGTACTTTCTTCCACTTATTTGTTTTCACCAGGACCAGTTTCATCCTAATACAGACATTTTTAGACTGATGTTCTTATGCTACAGTATTTATTCACACTTAAGAAGGGGTACAAAACATTGTCTCTATATAATGAATGTTCGTCCTTTCAACTCCGGTGCAAGGCGATGGGTCCGGCTGGAAAAATCAAAAGCCCTCCATTAACCAGTCTCTCTTGATCCAGCCCGCCACGCAGTAGGTAGGCAAACGCATCCACCGCCAAGACCTAGACAAACTTCACTCCTTGAACCTGGGAATCCATGCTAAGTCACCAAACGTAGCGAACCACTTGGGGTGACCTAGGCAGAGTTGGTTATCCAATAAAAAATGTATAAGGCAACTCGACTCAGCTAGTTATATCATTGAACTTTGTGGATAGAGACATATTGTGCACCCCTGCCTTCTTCTTTGTGTGCCGTATCAGGTCCCCCGACGTTGGCGATCACTCTTGAGAATGTCTCTCTGTCTTGCGCTGCCCGGAATAGCTCCTCCACACTTCTAATGCCGGTCCACTCTCGTATATTACGCAACCAAGACATTTGTCTCCTACCAGGCCCTCGGCGACCCTCTGTCTTGCCTTTCAATTCAAATGGAGCAAGTGATACTTCTCCCCTCGAAGTTGTTACGTAACGACGGGCTCAAACCGCCTGATTACGAACTTATAACAAATTAATAATAAATAACACCACAATGTTCAAGACACAACAACAATGGTTCAATTTAAATACTTACAAAAACCAAATTATGATACAAACCTTCGGCTAGCTCCTCTCAGGGATATTGTGTTCTCAATTCGATCGGATCTGATTCAAAACGATCGTCGCTTCATTTATTGAATAAAGATAGGGTTTAATAAATTAGAAGATCTCTTGTCGCTTTTAAATAATTTGTGAATTTATTAATGACTCGACGCTTCTAGGAAAAGCTTTTAATCTCTTTGTGAACTCAAGGTTATTGATTCTAAGATAGAATAAAAGGGTTGAATGATAACACATAATTATATAAGTTGTACGTACGTTACCCCGTCTCGGGTTTCATCTGGGCAGAGGACCTCGTCCGGAAACACCACTGAGTTGATTTAGATATATAAAATTTAACTATATTTTAAATTACGTGTTCCAAAAAACGTTGGAACTAAAAGGCGGCCGAAAAAATGCGAAGAACCGTCCCATAGCAAAGCTGAAAACTAGAAGAGCTGGTGAAGCAGCCCGCAGCTCCCTGGCTGGCCGCCTCGCCCCGCCCATCGAATTCTTAGCCAATCAGAAGATCTAGCCAATGTTGCAAACTTTTGACAACTATTATTAAATATTTAGTACCTGATGACGGAAATAATCATATAGGGGTGGGAAGTTATAATTCAAGAAAGTACTTCATAACAAAGTATATGACTCAGATATAAAATTTTCCTGATTTTTATTAATGTAAGCAGTTCTCTATCTGCTCTAGGCCGCCTGAGAATTTCTGTGTAGGTGATCATGTCGGTCCATGGGACCTTGAGCATTCTCCGGTGAAGCCATATTTCAAAAGCCTCTAACCTGTTCATGGTATTTACTTTCAAGGTCCATGTTTCAGATCCGTAGAGCAAGACCGACCACACATAACATTTTAGCATTATCTGCCTTAGTTTTAAGCTGATATTGTCATTGCAGAAGAGGGATTTCATTTTAATGAACGCAGTTCTTGCTGCTTCAATTCTGCATCTAACCTCCACATCTGGGTCAAAAGTCTCCGTGAGAATACTGCCGAGGTATCTAAATCTTTCCACCTTTTCGACATTGCAACCATTTAACTGTATCACTGATTCAGAGTGATCTTGTCGTCCAAATGTCATCCATTTAGTTTTATTGACGTTGATTGTTAGGCCCAGTTGCTCACCAGCATTATTAACAAGATTTAATAGGTCTTGGAGGTCATCGATACAGTCAGCTAGTAATACAGTATCATCTGCGTATCTTATGTTATTAATGACAACTCCGTTGATCTTCAGACCCTTCTCAGTATTACTTAGGGCTCTTTTAAAGACATAGTTGGAATAGAGATTAAACAATAGTGGCGACAGGATACAGCCTTGTCGTACTCCACGCAATTGCAAATGCATTAGATCTCTCATTCCCATGTCTTATTTCTGCTGTTTGGAACCAATACAGGTTTTTAATGAAATTCTGGTCTTTGGTGTCAACGTTACAATCCGCAAGCATTTTCATTAGGTCAGCATGTTTTACCCTGTCAAATGCCTTTTCGTAGTCAATAAAACAGGCAAAGACTTCCTTTCTTTGGTCACGACACTTTTGCAATAGAACGTCGATAGACAATAATGCTTCACGCGACCCGAACGCATTTCTGAAGCCAAACTGAGTGTTATCCAAGTCCTGCTCGCACTTATTGCGTATCCTGGCATGTATTATTTTAAGGAATAATTTAAGGACATGACTCATTACGCTTATTAATCGATAGTCACTGCACTTCTTAGGGTATTGTTTTTTATTGGAGTAATTCTTCTAGAAGTGCCCGTAATTTCCTTCAATTTTTTGTGAAGTTTGAATGCATTGTGACTACGACTGTACGACTCTAGTTCTTCACACTGTGACTTCATCCATTATTATTTGGCTTTTTTTAATTTCACGTCTAATCGTTCTATGTAAGTTTTATATTGTGTCTCATTATGTTTGTGTTTACGTCTCTCATCCATTAAGTTCAAGATGTGGTCAGTCATCCAATTCTTTTTTTTAATTTGCTTATCAGCTTTCAAATTTGTATCACAGGTTTCACATATAACTGACTTAAGGTTATCCCATTGTGTTTGTATTTCTATCGATGGATCACAAGGGAGTAGCTTAATATATTCGTTCAAAGTCTGAGATACCTTATTTCTGACCACTTCTTCGTTGAGTTTCGAGATATCCATTTTAATTTTGTTTTTGGGCTTTTTTATTTGTTTTGCCCTGCCTAAGTGTGTATAAATACCGTAGCATAAGAATTTCAACTAATGACCGTAGTAGGATGAAACTGGTCCTGGTGAAAATAAATAAGTAGAAGAAAGTACAAAAGTGTTTTAATTTCAACTTATTAGGTTTTATTGTAAGATCAACCAAACTGTTTAAGAATTCTAATAGCCTAATAATTCTATTTAATTCCTTAATCCGAAGTGTTCTTGAGTCAGTGGCGAATACAGGGGGGGGGGGGGCGCAGGGGGCGCGCGCAAGAAAATCTTACAAGAAAATCTTTCTTCAAAAATTCGCTCTACATGTCTAAACCATCTAAGCATCCCTTTCTTAATCTTACTTATTACGCTTGTATCAGCCTTGCATTATTTTCATATTTTTTCACACTATCATACATGGCTTTCTATAGCATTTAGTCCTTCCTCTGCCAGTTTCATGCTTCACTGCCATACATCAGGGTTGGTACCCCGGTGCGTAGTCGGGAAACACGCCAAACGCGTGCCCAACATTTGTACACGGTTAACATTTGTCACATGACTCGTTCTTATGTTCAACAGCTCGGTTGTGGAATGATTTGCCGGCCTCTGTATTTCCTTCCTACAACATGGGTCTATTCAAGACCAATTTTCATTCCTTCCTCTCCTCAAAAAGACCCTCCACACAGCATCCCAGATGACATAGACCCTGAGGGGAATCATTTTCCTCAGGGCCTCCTGTGTGGAGTTAAAGTAAAAAAAGCACTCCATTGTGGACTGCTAGCCTCGCTTCTTTCGACAGTTTTTTATTAGCGCCAACGGCGTTCAGTCCTCCATAAATGCGGAGTTACCTGCATTTACCCTTCTTTCAATATCTCTATCAGACTCCCCATCTCTCGTAAATATACTTCCCGAATACATAAACTTATCCACTGTCATTTTTGGGTAACTATTACAAAATATGCCTATTATTATTTTATTATTTAAAAAAATGTCTTTGCGATGCTATGTGAAGGGTCATTTTAGAGAAAGGAAATAGTGGAAGGAAAAAGGCATGATAGGTGGTTAGGACTCTCTGGGTTAGTGTGTCCAGGAGAGATGGACGGATGAAAATTTCCCTCCCACTGCGATGCGAGGAAATGGGTCGAGGGATTCCTGCTGGAGAGGTTAAATGGTCTCCTTCAACCAGTCCTTTCCAGCTCGCCACGCAGTACGTGGGCAAATGCTTCCGCCGCTACTTTGAAAAATCACATCCCACGAACTCAGGCATCCCTGCTAAGTAACCAAACTTAGCGATCCACTTGGGATGACTTATAGCAGAGGTGTTTTTTATCCAATAAATAATTCCCGTCGCGGCGGTACCCACACTCGCCTCCTAAATTGAAACTTTTGCTTCATTCACATTCATCCGTCGTTTCATGTAAAGGTACCCTTAACACGGCCCGACTCAAGTATTTGATTCCCTTGATCGTGTATTCCCTTGAATTTACTCCACACAGGAGGTCCTGAGGAAAATTTCCCTCGGGGCTTATGTCATCTGGGATGCTGTGTGGAGAGTCTTTTTGAGGAAAGGAAGGAATGAACATTGGTCTTGAAGATACCCATGTTGTAGGAAGGGGGAAACACAGAGGCCTGCAAATCATTCCACAGCCGAGCTGTTGAACACAAGAACAAGTCGAAGAAACGACCCGTTCTCATGTGACAAATGTCAACCGTGTTCAAATGTTGGGCACGCGTTTGGCGTGTTTCCCGACTATGCACCGGTGCCGAAGGGATCAATGACGCTAGTTTCTTGGAGCATCTGCCGTTGTAATACCGGTAGAACAAGGATAGCATTCCCACCCGACGCCTGTGTTCTAAAGATTGCAATCCGTCTGTTAAGATGGGAGAATCTATTAAGCGGACCGTCCGTTTCAGCACAGAGTCGAGGGTATTTTTTAGATATTTTGGAGCTCTAGACCAGAGGTGGCTGCCAAAATCATATAGTCGGTCTCCTCTTTGTGCGGTTCGTCGTATTCTCCCCGTTGTCTACTTTTTAGTTTTCTCATATCTTTAGCGCCCCCCCCTTGAGTTTTTTCTGTAGCCGCCACTGTCTTGAGACAACAGTCAAGAGTCTGGAATCCACATTATATTACACAGGTATCTAGACTCGAATCAGTCCAAAGGAAATTTACACGGATTTTGTCTTACCGATCAGGTGTCTACCATCTTCTAGACGGGTACGAACAAAGACTTACATATTTCAAATTAGAGAGTCTAGTTAAAAGACGAAACATAAATGACCTCTTAATGCTTTATAAAATTGTGAATAATCGTGTAGACAGTAACAAAGTCAACCAAATCAAGTTATACGCCAGGCCCAAATCTACAAAAACCCTAAACATATTTTGGACTGAAATTTTTACGAATAATACTGGATATTTTAATCCTATATCTAGAATGTCTCGGTCATACAACGATCTTGTTAAAATACACAGTTTCATAGATATTTTTGCAAATAATATAATATATTTCAAAAAATATCTCTACAATTTGTGCACTTTAAAAAAAAATGTTGTTTCATTACTTTTCAGTAAATACTTTTTAAATATTGTATACTTGTTATTATTATGTATTTCAATTTTGTATTTAAGTTTTCAAGTTATGTATAAATAATACTTGCATTGTTTTTCAAGAGTTTGCTTCTGTGAAAATGCATATGTGATTACTGCAGACACATTAATCTAGGGATACTAAACTTCTACTTGTATTTTAATTTATTATATACTTGCTACCCACAAAAATGTTGTATAAATATCCTGTTTGTGTCTCAAATAAATAAATAAAATAATAACTTCTAATACAATGGAATTCCACCACGAATTAACAGTTCAAAAACTAGACATCTGATTCTGTTATTTGAAACCAATATTATCCCAAGCATATCCAGACTTGTTCAATTTTTGAGTAAATTTTATCCTAGCACCTTGTAATTTTTTTTCTGTATCTCTGGGTTTATTAAATAACAGAAGTCCAGATTAATAAGATAATGTTTAATTCTTGATATGGTGATACACTGTTCACACTTGACATGTTGAGTTGCCGGCTGTCGGTAAGAGAGAGTTCTACAGACCGGAATCTCGACATAGACAGTATAATATAATAGACAACGTATTCTCGGCATAGACAATATAATATCATAATAGACAATGCAACAGTAATGTTTGTCAACATAAATTTATCCCAATTTATTCTTATTATTTTTTATTTGTTTTGAAACCGAGGGAGCGGGCCGGATCGGTAGAGACGGGACGAGAAATAAAAGGCGTCAGTCGGTGTAATGAGTCAGTCTTTATTGAGCTACGTAGCGAGGGTCGGAGCGGAGCGGAGTGACAGTGGTGCCGTTAGTGTTGCTGCTGCGTGATGAAGGTCGGAGACTACGGCGGTGAAGATCACTGGTCTTCAGGGAGCCGGCCTGTTGCTCTACACCATGGCGGTGTAGAAGTGACCTTGGTCCAGGCGGTCGATCTTCATCGTGCTGACGAGATATAGCAGCTGTGTGTCCTTTGAGTCGGCACACACACGTGACGCAGGAAGGAACCTTGAGAAGCGATGAGGATGATTTCTGGCAGCGGAACGCGATGGGTTTCGATTTGCTAGAGAACGGGTTGCATCCCAAGCAGAAAGCACGGCGGGCTTTATGTGCTGCGGACGGAGACATCTCATGTCGAGGCGCGAATAGGCCGGACAGCGGATGGTGGTTGGAGAAAGAATCCTCGAAGGTGTTGAAAATGTTCCTGGAGTCACACTGGACAAATGTTATTTACTGCTGTTGACTGCGCGGACAAGTGCCCCGCGCAGGCACGTACTTGGTCGGGGCACTGGTCGGACTGACTGACTGATAGGGACTGACTGGAGCGGGCGAGTGAATCTGCTGCTTATATAGCCGCAGCGAGTAATTACGCTTACGGTAGGTAATTCTGAGTGAATTCACGCAAAGCTGAGATATCGCTCGAACCTTCTGTGGGCATTTGTATTGCACAGCCACACGTTCTAGGCCTTTCGCATAAGTGGCGGAATATTCACCGCTGTAGGTGGGTGTACCAGCCGGTGCGCGGTATTTCGTAGTGTGCTTCTAGCGCGTTCGGTGGAGTTCAGTGGCGGCGCAATGAATTCGGCAAAAGTGGCCGCCACGTACCGACATGTGTTGTATTAATAAGTATGTATTTATTGTGAAATAATAAACTGAGTATGTATCACACTTTATTATTTTTTATAAAAAAATATATTTTAAAACTGCTTGGAACTACTTAAGATATTGTGTGTATCTATGAAAACAATTTTGAAAGAAAATCGCACTTATTTTATGAAAAGTGACATTGCACTTTGAAAATTTCATAAATGTATTTTGTGACATAATCCACATCGGGTACCTAAATTTATTTTGGTTTACAACGTGATGGGCCCTCCATTTAGCCTTATAGAGTCTAGAACCTGTTTTATAACAGCCAATGAAGACCCAGGCACCGAAAGTTTACCAACGGAGGCGTTGGAGACTTCTTACATATGTCGTAACTTTATACCCGGTAAATGATAATAGATCATGACAACTGTTGCACCTTTTCGACGCTGGGGACATTTTATATAATTGAAAGGCATTGTTCACACACGCATTGAGAGAGAACATAAGTAGTTGCCAATACTATCTCTTCAGCCTAATGGAAATTCTGTAGGACCCCACATTTTATCTAGGCGATCTATGCGCCAATATATTTATTACTAGTTTTTACCCGCGGCTTCGCTCGCATGGTATTAGGGGATTCCCACTCCGCCTCCACTCCCCCCATCAACCCCCCTCCCCACCCCCTCCACCCACCCTCCTGACATCACTCCCCCCCACCCCTAACCCTCTTCCCTCCACCTCCACTTTTCCCATCACCCCCCCCCCTCCAACCCACCTCCACCACCTACCCCTCCCCCCTCCACCTCCCCCCACCCTCCTCCACCCCTCCCTCTTCCTTCCCCCCCCCTCTCGCCCCCCCTAACCCCCCACTCCATCCCCCTCCCCGCCCCACCGCCCTCCCCACACCTCCTCCCCCCTCTCGCATTCCACACATTCTTACAATTTTTACTCACTATTACAATTTTTTATAGTAATTTTATAATGCCAGAGCTCAACTCAAAATATCGAACAAAAAAAAAGAATTATCCGATTTGGTGCTGTCGTTCGGGTTTACGCGTTAGTTGCCAATACTATGTCTTCAGCCTAAAGAAATTCTGTAGGACCCCACATTTTGATCTAGGCGATCTATGCCGCCAATATATTTATTATGGGTTGATCAACACCCTTTTTATGTTGGTCACAAAAAAGGTCGGAGCTTTTGCAAGTCAGATGTACGTGGAGGCGGCTTTAGTTATGAACTTTTTTTAAATACTCGTAACCGGCCAACTCAGAATGAAACAAACTCAGAACCTTGTTCAGAAAGGTCATTTAGAGTGATGATAAAAAAATATTAAAAATTGGTTAAATATATTAAGTTGGGTTAGGGTTACCGGTTATTTTAAAATTATTTTTAATAGCTTTTAATGAACTTTCTGAGGTGGATCTGAGTTGGTTTCATTTTGAGTTGGCATGGAACCTTCAAAACTATAGCTTGATTTTATTATTCGCCATTATTATTTTCATCTCATCGTCTACATTTGGTACAACTTGTATAAAATATAATATTTTGTTTAAATGTCATGGTGCTGACCAACAATTTGTAATTTATCATCCTGTCGGTAGTTAATATCATAAATTAAAAAAAAAAACTTTCTCCAGAAATACAAAAATCACAACCAATAAAATAGCTCAGTCGTACGAATTAAATTTAGGCTCGTGAACGCGTTTTTCAGGGATTGCTTGGACTTACAAGCATAATGAATCTGATATCTATTGTTCTGCTGTTTAGTACAGAAACATTATTGACACAATCATTGTCACTCCCAAAAGAAAATCTTCTAATTAATATAATTTCATCAAGGACTTTCGATGTTTTCAAATATATAAACGTAACCGGAGACGTAAATGTTGTCTTTAATCCAAATAATGAAGATGTTCAGATCAGTGCTTCAAAATTACTTCAAAATTTAGCTTCATGGTGTAAACACCGAATAGAAGTTTCTTTGAGCTGCTATAATAGCAGTTTCCTACTAAACAGACAAGGAAGGAATTTGATTGTGATGACGAGAAACTCAAATGAACTATTAGATGTTTTGAATAACACTTGTATGCAGTACCAAATGCATCCCGATAAGGTGGTTATCGGTGTTTTAAATTCAAACTGTGGACATAAATGTGTTCAAGAAGTAGCAAAGTGCAGTTGGAGGTTCTCGCTGATAAATACTTATATAGTGACTGTGGATGCGATGACTATTGGAGATGAATTTAACGTTTTTACATATAGACCGTATGTCAACTCTTGCGAAGATCTTCAAATAGAAAAAATATCCATGATGAACGATGAACCAATAAACTACTTTATAGATGACCGAAAGGCAACTGTGGACCTTCTTAATTGTACATTGTTTGTAATGTCATATTCCCAGCCTCTATTCTTGATCAACAAATCGAATGAAAACCATACAGAATACTCCGGAATTGAGGTGAACATTTTGAGAGCGTTGGAGAAAAATTTTAATTTCACAATCGAATTTTTAAAAGAAATCAACATTAATCTAGGACAGCTTGCGTCCTTTAAACCACTTGAAGAAAAAGTCTTTATGTTACCGACGTCGATCTTGTTGAAAGAAGAACTAATGGAAAAAGTAATTATCGTTCCATATGAAATTTATGACTTTGTGTTGGTCCTTCCTGCCCCCAGAGGCTTAGATAATCTACAAAAAATATTTAAACCGTTCAAAAGTAATGTGTGGCTTCTAATACTCAGTTCCTGTGTGGTTTTCAGTTGTATTTACCTTTTCAGGAACATGATATTTAAAATTATCTTTAAAAATAAAACACATGTCAATAAGATGACTTCTCTGGACGTATTAGGTGTTATTTTGGGATCGACTGTTATTGTTAAATTCGAAGGAAGTAAATTCAGGAGTTTTACAATACTATTTATTCTAGTGACGTTTTATGTGAGGAACATTTATTTGGGAGCATTGTTTAAATATGTCGTTTCTGATTTGCGCGAGACACCTGCTGATTCTATAGAAGAAATTATTGAAAAAAACATTCCGTTTGGTGGACATGCTGGATTGTGCGATCTTTTTGATGTGAATGCTCAGAAGAAATACATTAGCGTAGAATCTACTATCATAAACGAAAAATTATCGAACATTTCAAACGGTGAAATGTTTGCGGTGGTGTATGGTCAATCATATTTGATGACAGATCTGTCATTGCATAATAAAACATTAAATGATGTGCATGTTACGAAGAAACCCATCAAGAGGGGATTGTTAAGCGTGTTGATGGCTAAGAACTTTCCATACGCCAATAGAATTACCCATAAAATAAAAGCCCTGGGAGAGTCAGGCCTGATTTTCAAATGGATTAGAGATGCAGACAGAACGATTCTTAAATCACAGCAGATTTACCGTGAAGATCCTATTGTATTACAAATGGAGCACATTAAGGGAAGTCTGTTCATCCTTTTTGTTGGAAGCGTGATCAGCATTATTGTGTTTTTTGTTGAGGTACTAAGAACAAATTTCAAAAAAACCTTACTTTCTTGTTCGCAGTCGAAGTAGGTAAATAAAGTCAAAACTCGTGTGATACGATTTTAGATTTTCACGGCCAAGATATTTTTGTTATTAGTTTTTGGGGTATTATGCCGTGTTGCGCTACCTCCTTCTTTAGCCAACGTTTCGGACGGCGTTGCACATCTGCCCTGATGATGGAAACATCATCAGGGCAGATGTGTAATAGTTAGGGGTGATGTTTGTACTTATCTACTTAGGAGCGATACCGTGTCGCCAGCTCCACTCCTCTACGAGCTGGCGCTACAATATACTTCAACATGTTTTTTTGCGTTTAGCCTTGATGTAACCGTCAATTTCCGGATACCAATAACTATTGAGCTTAGCTCCGTCGTCTCTATTAATATTCATAGGATTTTTGTGAATTTCAATTGCCTCCGTAATCAGGCGTGCTCTATGAGTTTTGGGTCTTCCCAGGACCTCGGGGACAAATCCAAAGTAATGGCCGGTTTCGATTAAGTGCTCGGCGATTGCCGATTTGTCAGGGTGGCCAAGTTTACAGGCACAGAAGTGTTCTGATATCCTTTTGGAAATCGTCCGCTCTGTTTGGCCTATATAAACCTTGTCATATCCAGAACAGCTGAGTTTGTATACTCCATCTGTTTCATACTAACTTTTTATACTTTTTAATTGTCTTTTTATACTAACTTTATATTTTATATGTTTTTAAAGTCTATTTTATACTTTGGGTACTTGGAAATATAGTATTTTGTTTTAATATTACCCACACTCAGGCAGTGCCTTAGTGGATTTTCATTTCTTGTTCATACAATTTGTTATTATATATTATGTTATTATAAACTATTTGCTATTATACATTATATGTACAAAGAAATGGGAATAAATAAAGTTTAAAAAAAAAAAAACGGCGAGTCATATTCAATCAAGAGACTTCAAGCTCTAGGATATGTTGTTCTTGAAGAGGCTAGACCTAGAGCCACGGAACGCGCTCATAACATCTCACACGTGACTGCGGCTTACGAAGGTGGCAAACGGTACATTCAGTACGTTTGAGTACATAGGATGTCGTGTTTTTTCTGCTCGATCGTCGTTTATATTGGTAACGCTTTACCGACCCGGTTCGAAAACTATTTGTATAGAATTTTTTAGGGAGTTTTCGTGTTTTTCGGAATGGGCAGTTGGACTTTCCGAAACTCTCGTCATCACAGGTGATGTAAATATTCATCTCGAGCGTGAGACGTCACCCAATTCTGTTAAATTCATTGACTTATTGGATAGCTTTGGACTCATGGTTGACGTACCAACTCACGATGCTGGTGGACTCATAGACATTTTTGTATCCAAGTGCAATGGCCCATCGTTGCTAGCAAAAGTTTATGACATAGGTTTGTCAGATCATCGTCTTATCCGAAGTGAAATCGAATTCAACCCACCAAAAGTGCCATATAAAACAATCGAATCGAGGGAATGGCGTAAATTCGATATCGACAATTTCCTTGAAGAACTTAAAAATTGTACTATAAGCATAGAAAGCAACTGGGAAATTAAGGCACCGACTGAACTCGTCAAGGATTATAACAAAATTTTATCAGGTTTACTAACAAAATTCGCTCCAACCACCTCGAAAATTCGAAATGTTCGAAAATCTGATGGCTGGTTCGATGAAGAGTGTCGGAGTCAGAAGAGGCTTATGCGAAAACTAGAGAGGTCATACCGAAGAAACCCCGATGTTACTCCACGAGACGAGTGGATTCATGCTCAAATAGTGTACAGGACGACAATAAGTGCAAAAAGATCTGAATACTGGATCAATAAAATTGATTCTGAGCGGAAAAATCCACCGCGTCTCTGGAACTCTGTAAAAACTGTCCTTGCTAATAATACCGTGCAAACCTCTACAGACATTACTCCGCAGGCTTTTTCTAAGTTTTTCTATGAAAAAATTAAATCCATACGCGCCTCTTCTGCCCCCCCCGCCAACATTTACAGCCAATTCCAAAGGGACACTGCCATCCTTTAAACCTACAACGCTAAAAGAAGTAGGAAAGTTAATCTTTAGTTCGCCAAATAAACAATGTGTCCTTGACCCCATCCCAACGTGGCTTCTAAAGAAATGTCCCTTCCTGGTTCACATGTTTAACAAGTCCCTAAGCACAGGTGACTTCCCGGAACCACATCTGCAGTGGTTACTCCAATCATTAAAAAACCACAGCTTGATGCCGACAACTTGGGTAATTATCGACCTCTGTCAAATCTTCCTTTCGTAGCAAAACTACTTGAAAAAATTCAATAATAGATTGACAGACCGCCAAATAAATCATTTTCAATTGTTGTAAGTCTCATAGTTTCATATCTTTATAAAAAAAGTGCATGATTTTTCTTATTTTGTCTGTAATTATTTGAGTGTGAAAATTCCATTTGAGATATGGATCAATGGTGAGGCTGAGGTATTTCATCTGTGTAGTGCGCTCAATGTAGGGATACTGACAACATTCATGCCACGATGTTGACCTGTAATACAGACTGTCAACTAAGAGTAGAAAATATTAAAAATATAGCCATAAGCCATAAGCCCTCCGACGATGAGGTGAAGGCAGCTGTCAAGCCCAGGATTCGAGAAAAGACGGAGGAATTTTTCAGTGACGGATTGAAAAAACTTGTCACTCGTTGGGAAACACAGGTATGTGTTAACCTTAACCGTGATTATGTTGAAAAATAAATATATGGTTTTGAAGCTGAAGAATTTTTTTTTATTTTGCCAGATCTTCTATTTGTTTTTGTTCGCACTCTACAAGCATGTGTGCATTACTTTTCAGCCTGCCCAAGAACTAAGGTAAATGCGTCCACGAAATATTTTCCGAAAATAAGCTCTGATCTCTTGACAACAACAATATATAATATACATTTATATCGGACAACACCTATTGGCACATCTTAGAGTAAGCCACCTTTCTTGATCATCCTTTGACATGTAATATATAATGCTGTGAATTAGGTGGCAACATGTTTTTTTGTGAATTTAATTAAAAATATTTATGTTCAGCTATTATATATGAATTTTAATATTTTTTAATATTTAAATTCAAGAAAAAAAAATAAAAAAAATAAACAACAACAGTCTGGCTCGAAAAACAAGGCCACAAGGTCAAATAGTGTCACCGAAGGAGCTAAAAAACCAAGCATGTTGAACTTCTTGACAAATACAAATACAACAAATAAAACTTAAACATGTTTTTCTATGTCCAAAACTAAATACGTCTTTTGCACAGCATCATTACACTTACCAGGGAAGAATTTTTTTCAATCGACTACCAGAAGAAATCAGAAGCATTAATGATAAAACCCGAATACAGCTCTTTGTCAAGAGGCATTTTAAAAATATTCTTGAAAAAAACCACTGTCACTTAATTAATCTCACAAAAATCCTTAGTTTTCGATAACATTCTTTCTTTTTTTAAATACACACTGTTATCAAAATAAATACTGCAGCTCAAATATGTTTATGTACAATGAATTATTTAAGTACTAACTAATAACATTAATGTACACTCCTCTTCCAAACACAAGCACATGCTTTCAATGGAAGGGTAGTAAAAAAAAAACCTGCGATGTATAATTACCATACCATGTAAAACATAATATTAAAAATAAAACATTATATAAAAAATATATATATATAAAAAATGCATAGCAAATAACCCCCTCTCTTCAGACCGATACCACAAATAAACAAACTTAAATAAAAAACACATAAAATCTTCCAACCCGGCTGGTCAACGTGGAAGATTATGACCGAAACCCTCCAAAGATACAAAACTCAAACTCAACCTTAAAAACTTCGAAAAATCACACAAAGTTAAGCCGTCAATTAAAAATTATAACATACAACGTCAACACCCTGTCATCAAACGACCGAATATATAACTGGAAGAATGTTTAAGTAAAATTAACTAAGATATTATGGAAATTTAGGAAGTTAGACGACAGGGCAACAAAACAGAAGAACACAACACTTTTATACTTTGCTAAAAATGAGGCCATCTCTGTGAACTCTTCCCCTGTGGGGCCTTTAGGAGAACCAAGGAGAGATGAAGTCCTCTTCCCTCCTGTGGGGCCGGATGAGGTGGGATGGACCCTTCCCTTGTGGGGCCTTTAAGGAACCAAGGGGGGAGGTAAACTCCCCGTCGTGGAGCCTTCAGGGAACTAAGGAGTGGAGAGGAGAGATGAAGCCCTCTTACCTCGTTGGGCCTTCAGGGAACCAAAGAGGAGTGAAGAGGGGAAATGAGACCTGGGAAGACACATTGTCGAACCAGAATACAGCTTCATTTCCAATGACTTCATTTCCAATGACAATTCCAGTGACAATCGATGGAGTCCGACTAGAGAGTTCTAGGTTAGGTCTTTTTCATTTCCAATGACAATTCCAGTGACAATCGATGGAGTCCGACTAGAGAGTTCTAGGTTAGGTCTTTTTCATTTCCAATGACAATTCCCGTGACAATCGATGGAGTCCGACTAGAGAGTTCTAGGTTAGGTCTTTTTCATTTCCAATGACAATTCCAGTGACAATCGATGGAGTCCGACTAGAGAGTTCTAGGTTAGGTCTTTTTCATTTCCAATGACAATTCCAGTGACAATCGATGGAGTCCGACTAGAGAGTTCTAGGTTAGGTCTTTTACATTTCCAATGACAATTCCAGTGACAATCGATGGAGTCCGACTAGAGAGTTCTAGGTTAGGTCTTTTTCATTTCCAATGACAATTCCAGTGACAATCGATGGAGTCCGACTAGAGAGTTCTAGGTTAGGTCTTTTTCATTTCCAATGACAATTCCAGTGACAATCGATGGAGTCCGACTAGAGAGTTCTAGGTTAGGTCTTTTTCAATCAGTACTTCCCGATCCGACTCGCCACGCAGTACGTTGGCAAACGCATTCGCCGCAAAGATCTAGACAAACCTCACACCTTGACCGGTAACCCCTGCTCAGTCACCAAACGTAGTGAACCACTTGGGGGGACCTATGCTAAAGGTGTTGGTTATCTGATAACTGGTTCCCAGGGCGGCGGCACACATACCCGCCTAAGAAAAACAGATAACCCCGTTTGGGCGACTGTTGAGAGAGTCTGACTGGAGATGATAATAAGGTTCATAATAAGGTCTCCCTCAATAATTCTCTACCGATCCGGCCCGCCACGCAGAAGGTGGGTAAACGCATTCTCCGCAAAGATCAAGACAAACCTCACCCTTTGAACCCAGGCACTCCTGCTAAGTCACCAAACGTTAACCACTTGGGGTAACCTACGGCAGAGGTGTTGGTTATCCGGTAAATGGTTCCCGGGGCGGCGGTACACATATCCGCCTCCCAAATTGATATTCCTTGTTGAGAGACAGGTCGAGCGAGAGTTGTAAGTTAGTCTCCCTCAACAGTCTTTCCCGATCCGGCCTGCTACGCAGTAGGCGGGCGAACAAATTCGCCGCGAAGACCTAGACAAACCTCCCCCCTTTGAAAACGGGCACCCCTGCTAAGTCTCCAAATGTAGTGAACCACTTGGGGTGACCTACATCAGAGGTGTTGGTTATCCAATGAATTAATTATTTATTATTAATTTTCAACGCCATGATGGGCTTTTACATGACAAGTGTAAAATAAAGAGACACTTTTAAATGAAAAAAGATAAAGTATATAAATTTAAGTAAAGATAAAAGAGAAAGTTTCTGAGTTACAAATGGCATAGAAATAAACTAGTAGGTATGTTAGTAATATATACATACTACAAATCCGGAGGTCGCGGGATAGCATCTGTACGTAGTATGAAGATTTATTTTTTCTTAAAGAGATGAACAGTTTCGTCTTGGTACTTAATCTTCGAAAAGTGTTTTTATTTATCTATGTACACCATTATTAACTTCGACTACAAATCCGGAGGGCGCGGGTTAGCATCTGTACGTAGTATGTAATATATACATGAGTCGGGCGATGTCAAGAGTCAGAATAATAGAAGAGCATATATGAGATGATGTATGAATGTGAGCGAGGCAAGGAGTGTGTGCTAAAATCGAGGTGTTTGGCGGTCCGTCCTCTCTGCCCACTTCTGCGGAGAAACGGCGTGATGGTTAGTTAGTTAGAATTAATTTAAATTAAGATGGTCCAATTTTTTTATGCTCGTATTTAATATTTTTGTATACATTAATGTCTGCGCATCTCGAGAGCATTGCGCAACGGGAACGAGACAACGCCATACGGGGAGAGAGAGATGGTGTATTGGGATGAATATTCCGCGAGCCACATTATTTATTTATTTATTTACTTATTTATTTATTTAATTGATTATTTATTTATTAATTTATTAATTAATTCATTAATTAATTAATTTATTCATTAATTAATTTATTTATATATATTTAATTAATTTATTTATTTATATATATATATATATATATATATATATATATATATATATATATATATATGTAAAGGAAATATATTCCCTTTAAATTTGAATCCTATAATGTCAATTAGAATGCAATCATCGATTGTCATTTGTTTTGTTATTCTATTATTTGATTGTTAGAAAAAACCATTCAAAGTGATATTAATAAACATAAATGTCGTTTCTTAGTTAAAAAAAACTTTGCAACACAAGTGTTTTATTTAGAAATTAATAAAAAGGAATTAAACCTATCAACATATTATAAATTATTTAAATGATTCATTGTTATTTTAAAATCTTCTTCTTTAACATGTTCGTTAAAATTAATTCTGTGTTTTTCTATATGATTAAATTTAGTATTCGTTTTCATATCTGTAGAATATTTTTCTTTTTTATTTGTATTATTTAGGCAGAGTTTCTGTGATATTTGTAAGTCTTCACTTTGGATAAGTTTGAAGTCTTTTATCATGTCTAATCCAATCAAAAAATCATACTTGAAATTGTGTTCATCAATAATGTACACATCAGAAAACATGACAAACAATATAAAGAGAACTTGCGAAAGTTGTGCAGTATGTTTAAAGAACAAATCAAGAGGTCAAAATAAATATGGATTGATGTCCTACTTGGGTCCCGCAACAAAACCTTTTGAAATATGTTCTATTGATACGATAGGTGGTTTTGGGGGTTCACGGTCAACAAAGAGATACTTGCACCTGCTATCAGATCATTTCACGAGGTTTGCATATATTTTGACGTCAAAAACTCAAAATACCAACGATTTCATCAAACTCTTAAACTCCACAGAAACTAATGACATTGGCATGATACTATCAGACCAATATCCGGGTCTTAATTCTAGAGAATTCAAAAAATTTTTGGATGAAAAAAATATTCCAATCATTTTTACTGCAGTAAACTCGCCTTTCTCAAATGGATTAAATGAAAGATTAAATCAAACGCTAGTCAATAAAATTAGATGCAAAATCAACGAAAATGACTTAAAAGTGGCTTGGACAACTATAGCCCGTAATTGTGTAAAAAACTATAATGAAACGGAGCACACTGTCACTGGTTATGCGCCTCAGTACCTACTTAACGGCACAGATGTTACGATTTTGCCAAATGAGTTAAAACTTAAGAAGACTGACATCGATTTGATTCAAGACAGAAAAAAAGCTCTGGAAAATACTATAAAGTCACATAATTACAACAAGATGATTTACGATAAAACCAGGAGACATATTAACTTCAAAGTTGGTGATACTGTTTTTGTGGAGAATGGAAACAAACTTAACAGGAAGAAGCTCGACGAATTGAGAATCGGACCCTACAAAATAATAGAAAAATTATCAAACTCAATTTACAAGATAAATACTGGTCGAAAAAAATTAGAATCAAATTTTTTCCACATCTCGAAATTAATTCCAGCACCTGCATTGATGAACCATGAAGAGGATATCGAAGATGAATGAAAATTTTTGCAATAATTTTCTTTCCCGCGGGGGGGGGGGAGATGTAAAGGAAATATATTCCCTTTAAATTTGAATCCTATAATGTCAATTAGAATGCAATCATCGATTGTCATTTGTTTTGTTATTCTATTATTTGATTGTTAGAAAAAACCATTCAAAGTGATATTAATAAACATAAATGTCGTTTCTTAGTTAAAAAAAACTTTGCAACACAAGTGTTTTATTTAGAAATTAATAAAAAGGAATTAAACCTATCAACATATTATATATATATATATATATATATATATATAATTAATTAATTTATTTATATTTATATCCGCACCAGATTTAAATGTCCGGGTTTAATTTTCCCCACAGGAAAAACTAAACCCTTTCACACACTTCCCAAATGATCATCTGGTCAATCCACGTTATGCAATTGCATTATATGTATTATAATTACAAAACAATACAAGAACAACATGTCAACCTACCAGAGACCAGATGGGAAAATAATTCACCGACTCCAGATATTTTCATATCAGAGGGTTCGGCTCTGTGGAATTCCTAATTGAACCTATAAATCCTACTGATCCCTCAATATAAATATTTAAAAAATCTTTTGTAATCCTACATGTATTTAAAATTACCGATTTTTGCATTTTTATGTATAAATTCTTTGACAAATCTAATACGCCTAAATTTTGAATCAGAGACCTAGGTATAATGCCAGTAGCCGAAATAACAAATGGTAATATTTTTATATTCCGAGAATGCCAAATTCTTTTAATCTCATTTCCTAAATCTGTGTATTTTCTAATTTTTTCAGAAACAGTTTTTTGAATATTACAGGAATTTGGAATAGCTACATCAATGATATAAGTTATTTTTTTAATTTTGTCATGTAAAACTATATCAGGTCTATTATGACTAATTGTTCTGTCTGTTAGTATAGTTTTATCATAATATATTTTATAAAATTCATTTTCTAAAAATGAATTTGGTTCATATTCATAATATGGTACTATATTACGGCAGTTAATCAAGTTATGTTTAATTACCAAACTTTGGTGGATTATTTTTAAAACCTGATTGTGCCTAAATGTATACTCGAACGGCGCTAATACAGAACATCCCGATATAATATGTTCTATAGTTTCCGGAAAAGCCAAACATTTTCTACATAAATCATCAATTTGATTTATATCTTTGATTATATGCTTCCTATAATTTTTAGTATTAATGACTCTATCTTGAATGGCAAGCATAAATCCTTCTATTTCTGCGCTCAACTCTCCAATATTCAACCATTTGTTTGACGAAAGTTTGTCAACATACGTTTGGTTGAGATAATTGAAGTGTTTTGCATGAATAATTTTATTTGACCAGGAATCTAATAATTCCTGGTTAGTATTTATAAGAATGTTGGCATTCTCGTCATATAAATTTAAAGGTGTAATGTTTCTATCTGCCTTACAAATTATTTTGTGCATTTCTGAGCTATTAGCTTTCCTATGGAAAAAAAAAAAAAAAAAAAAAAAAAATATATATATATATATATATATATATATATATATATATATATTTTTTTATATATATATATATATATATATATATATATATATATATATATATATATATATATATATTTTATTTATTATTATTATTTTTTATTTTTTTATTTACATTACTCCATTTTATTATTCAAAAAATTGAATTGAAGAAATTTTTTATTTACGCTAGAGATGTGACAGTATTTTTTTCGGTTTTCTTCAAATCAATGAAAGTTGATATAGAAACTGAACGATTCAATATAATTTATATAACTTAGTACATAGCTACTTCTAGTAAGAGGCCGAACGCCGAAGAAGAGACGTTTCTCGGTCAACATACTCGGACTACTTATATCAAAACGCTCGGGAGTCTCCGCTAGCAATCGGAAAATTCGAATGGTTTAAAGACAATTCGATACACCACATATATATCTGCTACTGAGAAAGACTGATTATTCCAAGTAACATGGTCAACAAACCCGCCATCTCTTCCCTTGGACGAGATGTATTTCCGTTTGAATTTTTTTTCAACCGAATTAATATATTGCACATGTTTTAATCGAATAGAGTTTTATTTATTTTTTCTAAGTGGACTAAACATGTCCCGTTCACTCACCATTCCAGTTTTATTCCATTTTTAATGTTTGAATTATAGCTGTATGTAGCTACCAACCTCATTAGAAAACCATATACATTTATAGGATGTTTCCTACCATTCCTCGGAGTGCGCTCAATTTTGAAGCACAAAAAAATATTTATAAATTATGGAATAGAAAAAGTAAGTCGCTAAATTTACATCATTTATGTCTTCAAAAGTTACCAATCATGAGATTATAAATGGCAATTTAGTTTTCAAAGTTCCATCTTCGCCTAATACTATCTGTTCTAATATTATAAATGCGAAATTGCGTGTGTTTCTTTCGCTTTCACGCCTAACCAACTTTTATTTTAAAATTAGATTTTAAGTATTAAAAACTGAATGTACCGGGACTGAATGTATGGAATGCGGGAGGGGGAAGGGGCGAGGAGAACCTCGGCGAGAAGGTTCGCGAGAGGGGGTTCGCGGGAGGGGGTGGGAGGGGAACCAAGGAGGGGGAGGGGAACCTGGGAGGGGTGAGGGACGGGGGAAGGGGGGAGTGGAGTGGTGAGAGGGAAGGTGGAGGAGGCGGAGTGGGATCGCGAGAGGGGAAGGGGACGCGGGAGGGGACGAGAAGGGAACGGGACGAATGGGAAAGGATGCGCAGGGAAAAACCATTTTTTTATTAAATGGCATAGCAACGCATGCCGGGGATATTATCTATCAATATTACTCAACATGTTTCGATCGTCTTCTCTAACTAGTGAATACCCATAAAGATTTATAAACATTTAAATTGAAGTTGCTGATTACAATATCCAGCGGGCTTCCCTTCAAATTTGTATAATAAAGTTGCTTCATTTGAAAAAAGATTCGTGAAATATACGAGATCTATTTGGGTGCCTTTATTACTCGATTTTAAATTGAAGTCTCCTACTAAAATTATGTTTTTATTCATTAAAAAATGGAAGTTCTCCATAACCTTATAAAAAAAATCAATATGTTTGTCTTATTTGGTGAAGCCGACGGCATGTACACAACACATATGTAAATAATACCAAAATCATATAAGTATGTATTTATACACATGTTCTCGTCATCACTTTCTTGATAGGTAAGCCTCTGGAGGTGCTGTGTGGAGGGTCTTTTTGAGGAGAGGATGTTGTAGAAAGGAGAAAAAAAACAGAGGAAATCGTTTCACAGCCGAGCTGTTGAATTCAAGAACGAGTCGTAGAAACGACCCGTTCTCATGTGACAAATGTAAATCGTGTACATCTGTTGGGAGCGTGTTTGGCGTGTTTCCCGACTACGCACCGATGTCGAAGGGATCAATTACGCTAGTTCCTAGAATGTACGTACAAGAAAAGCCTTTAATCAGATTTTGTATTTAAATAGTTTTATTACCGTAAAAATGACCCAAATAGTCTCTACCTATATCGGGCGATAAAGAGGCTGTACAGATACATTACCCCAAGAAAATAATTTTTACAAAATTATTCAGGTTTCGGAAATAAATATTTTTACTACCCTCTATTGATAATTCGTAACACACTTATTAAAGACGCAAACCATATTTAACAAGGCAAGTCATATTATTGCAAAGCATGGCAACATTTTGTTGAAAAGTGTCTACTTAACTAAAAAAACTTTCGATTTTAATCCATAGAGAGTAATAAAATGTGAAATATGAAATCATTAAAATGTCCCAAGTACACAAACATTTTACACGATAACATACGTTTAAACACCATTCATACTAACTACGGTAAACAATCAATTAGTTACGAGGGGGGCAATTTATATAATTGCCTTCCAGATGATATCAAAAACGAAAAAAGTGTGTGCAAATTCAAAAAAAAAATTGTTCATGTTTATTCACAAAAAAACAAAGTAGTGATAGTGAATAATATCGTATGGTAATATAATATCATGTAAATGTTAGTATTGCAATCTAATGTAATCTAAGGTTATGAAATGTAAAAACTATGTAATATAATGCAAAAAGTACATAATTCAATATTCTAGTTAAGTAAGTGAAAATGTTATTTTCTTTTTTACTGGAATAAAAACTTATGAAAAAAAAAAATCGAAAAAACTACATATCGATAACTTGTTATGGAACTATGTACATTATTTTATAGAATCAACAATTGTTCAGTTTCAGTGTCGATAAATCGGCTTTTATTGAAATATTATTGTTACAATATTATAAATAAGTACCATAATTTGCTACATAGTTTTATTGTGCGCTTTTGGGCCGTTCAAGTATTACGTAACGCGCTTGGGGGGGAGGGGGGGTCTTGTGAAACGTTACTGTGCGTTACGAGGGGGGGGGGGGTCTAAAAACGCGTTAGGTAACATGTTTTTCTTTATTTAGATAAAAAATTAGGGAATTAAAATCTTCCAAGTTGGCAATCCATTTCGTTCTCGAAATCTTGTTTTACGAAAAATGTTGCTCGACACCTAAATTTGCACTATTGTTTAGAACATGGCTATTGGAATCAGATTTTATGTATTGACTTGACTCCTCGTGCATTTTTAATTTTTAATTATTAATATTTAATTTTAATTTTTTTTTTCTTTATACTTATTTATGTTTTTATTATGTGTTTTATTAAATTGCAATATTTTTTTCTTCTATTGTAAAACATTGTATATTGTATCATGTTGTTGTCCACACTATTTTCCTGCCGACAAGCTACTTGCAGTAGCTTTGCAGGTGCAATGTAAACAAGAAAAAAAACTATTTTCTAATAAAAAAAAAATTTAAAAAAAAAAATTATTACCGCAAACGCGATTAAAACAAAAAAAAAAGGTATTTAAGCGACTTTCCAGTACTTTGCGCAACTTAATTGTGACTTTCAGGTAAAAATTGTCACTTGGGCGTTACGTAACATTTAGGGGAGGGGGGGGGGGGGGGGGGGGAGAGTACGGAAAAACGTTACGGCGCGTTACATGGGGGGAGGGGGGGTCAAAAATCTTCAAAAATTGCGTTACGTAATGCTTGAACGCCCCCTTATGTAGGTGACAAAATTATTAATTAATGTAATGTAAAATATTTCAGTGCATTGTTATCAGTAGCCAGGTACATTTAGCTTGCAAAAGATCATGTATTTCTTGTTTGTTGGTATGTTGCGTGTATCTAAGTAAGTCTTACGTAAAAAATCAAGTTTTCTCATAAATCACGCCCATCGGTACGACCGGATTTGTTCAGTAACCACAAATTAAAGTTATGGAGAAAATTGTTGAATTAAACGATTTTAAAACTGCTTTTTCCGTCAGGGTAGGTGTTCCACGACGCCTAACAAGCTTTCCATCTTTAGTTTCTACGATTTCCCATCTTTGCTATCTGAAAAACTAACAAAAAGGAATTGGATTATGTTACCAATTTTTCATTATAAACTGGTAGCACAGTTTTCACCTACCTTTTTAAAAAAATATTTTCAGGACTAATTCATATTGCGGATGAGGTAACTCTGTGATTGTGGGAATTGTTTAATGTACGAATAATTATATTAAATTGCCAGAAACAGGTTAGCACAGGACCCATGACTTTAATTACCTACTTCGACTGCGAACGATAAAGATGAACCGCAACCATTGGAATCTTTCGAAATTCGGTGTTAGTATCTCAACTAAAAACACAATAATGCTGATCACGCTTCCTACAAAAAGTATGAAAAGACTTCCTTTAATGTGCTCCATTTGTAATACAATAGGATCTTCACGGTAAATCGGCTGTGATTTAAGAATCGTTCTGTCTGCATCTCTGGTCCATTTGAATATCAGGCCTGACTCTCCAAGGGCTTTTATTTTGTGGATAATTCTATTCGCATAAGGGAAGTTCTTAGCCATCAACATGCTTAACAATCCCCTCATGATGGGTTTCTTCGTAACATGCACATCATTTAAGGTTTTATTGTGCAGTGAAAGATCTGTCGTCAAATATGATTGACCATATCCCATCGCGAACATTTCACCGTTTGAAATGTTCAATAATTTTTCGTTTACGACAGTAGGTTCAACCGTAACGTATTTCTTCTGGGCGTTAACGTCAAAAATATCGTACAATGTAGCATGACCGCCAAACGGGATGTTTCTTTCAATAATTTCTTCTATAGAATCAGCGGCTTTCTCACGCAAATCAGAAACGACGTATTTGAACAATGCTCCCAGATAAATGTTCCTCACATAAAATGTAAACAGAATAAATAATATTGTAAAACTCCTAAATTTACTTCCCTCGAATTTAACAATCACTGTCGTTCCCAAAATAACACCTAATACGTCCAGAGATGTCATCTTATTAACACTTGCACTGTACACATTTTTAAAATTAATTTTAAATATCATGTTCCTGGAAATGTAAAAACAATTGAACACCACACAGGAAATAAGTATTAGAAGCCACACATCACTGTTGAACGGTTTAAAAATTTTATGTAGATTATCTAAACCCATGGGCGCAGGAAGGATCATTATAAAGTCATATGTTTCATATGGAATAATAATAAGTTTTTCCATTCGTTCTTTGTTCAACAAGATCGATGTCGAGAACATAAAGATTTTATCTTCAAGTGGTTTAAAATCCGTGAGCTTACCCCGATAAATGTTTGCGGGTTTAAAATATTCAATTGTGAAATTAAAGGGTTTCTCCAATGCTTTGAAAATATTCACCTCAATTCCGGAATATTCTGTATGGTTTTCATCTGATTTGTTAACGAAGAACAGAGGCTGGGCATATGACAATACAAACAATGTACAGTTGAGAAGGTCTACAGTTGCCTTTCGGTCATCTATAAAGCAGTTTATTGGCTCATCGTTCGTCATGGATATTTTTTCTATTTGAATACTTTTGCAAGAGTCAACGTAAGGTCTGTATGTAAAAACCTTGATTTCATCTCCAGTAGTCATCGCGTCCACAGTCACAATGAAAGTATTTATCAGAGAGAACCTCCAACTGCACTCTGCTATTTCTTGTACACATTTATGTCCACAGTTTGAATTTAAAACACCGATAACCACCTTATCGGGATGCATTTTGTACTGCACACAAGTATTATTCAAAACATCTAACAGTTCATTTGAGTTTCTTGTCACCACAATCAAATTCCTCCCTTGTCTGTTTAGTAGAAAACTGCTATTGTAGCAGCTCAGTGAAACTTCAATTCGATGTTTATACCATAAAGCTAAATTTTGAAGTAATTTGGAAACGCTGACCTGAGCATCTTCATTACTTGGATTAAAGACAACATTGACGTCTCCAGTCACGTTTATATATTTTAAAACGTCTAAAGTCCTTGATGATATTGTATTTATCAAAATATTTTCTTCCGGGAGTGGCAATGAATGTGTAAATAATATTAATATACCTAACGGCAGAATAGCATATATAACATTCATTTTACTTGTAAGCTCCAAGAATCCCTGAAAAACGCGTTTACGAGCTTAGATACATTTAATTGGACTGAGCCATTTTATTAGTTGTGACTTTTATACATTAAGAATTTTTTTTATATATAATGTTAATTACCGACAGGATGATAAATTACATATCGTTTTTCCGTTCCGTGACTTTAAAAAAAATATTATATTGCCAATACGCGACACCAAAGGCAGAGAACAAAAATAATAACGAACAAGTTAACTGTTTTTGTTTGTAGACCGCTTAAATCAGAATGGTTTATAACACATTTAAATGTGTTTTTTTTGTATTTAAAATAAGTTCATAACTAAAGCCGCCTTCACACACATCTTACTTGCAAAAACACCAAAAAGATGAAGAAGATAACTAAAAATGGTTTACTAGAGAGACAGAAGTACAAATTATATAGACCCGTTTAACAGGGAATAACCAGAGAAAACCGGAAATATGTAATTTTTAAATTTAATTTTAGACGTTTTGACTCTTTTCCACAACAAAATTATAAATTGATTTCGAAAGTCTCTTCTTTTATCTAGTAAAGCTATGTTTTAAATTTTGTAGGTCGTTGGCAGATTTGTTAAATTTTCATTTTGTATTATACAACACACATTTCAAATCATAAAATAATCATTCAGTAAAATAAATCAATAAATTATCTGGGAAAGCTAAGTTTCAGAATTTTTATTTTAGTTTAAATAAAATCATTTAAAAAAAGATCCGCGCAGATGTTTTGTGACGAAAATACTTCAGTTTGTCTATTTATTTACGGTTTTACAAACTAATATATTAAAGATTTTTTTTAACATTCTTATTTTGCTTAGAGATTATTGAAAAATTATAAGTACCTACTTGAGATCAAAAAATAATTACACATAGTACATAATTTCAATAGTTTTATCAACACGCCTTTCATCATTTTTGGGTGTAGGTTTATACCTAACTTTTATTATATTTTATTCATTAATGAAATTAAATCGATTTTGAGTAATAATTTTAAAAAGCTGGTATGGAGGTTAATGAATCTTTCTCATTGGAACCGCCCTGTACGATCGTAAAAACATCTTTCCTCGAAATTTGGATTCTCGGCCGCTGGCTGGTTAAAGGCCCTTTACACAAGCAATTTCAGGGTATAAAATTAAATATGCGTTGTAAAAAACAATAACTTTGTTTGTAACCATGTTTAATTTATTTATTTTTTTAATACCGACCGGTTTCGCTTAACACAAGAATCTTCGTGACATATTAAAAAAGGTGCAAAATCTGCAGACATCTGAGTTAAGTAGAATTTAAAGAAACCCTGCTTTTTTCTTATCAATAACATGTTAAAGAACAGAACCAGATTATTTTCTTTCGGAGCAAACTTTGCTATTTTTTTCTATATTGTGTTACTTTTTCAACGCAGTATCTGAATATGGATTACAGATCTTAAAAAATATCATATTTTTCAAAAGCCTAAAAATTGTAAGTATTCAAAGGGTATCATTAAGACTATTGGTAACTACTACTACAACTCTGAAATCGGCTTTGTTGGGAAATTGAATTATAAGATAAATCGGTTGTTGTATATCTATAGATAAGCATATTTAAATCTTAGATTTGTGTGCTGGGAATCTTAAAACGTTGAACTTATATTTTATTTTACGCACCAGATTTAAATGTCCGGGTTTAATTTTCCCCACAGGAAAAACTAAACCCTTTCACACACTTCCCAAATGATCATCTGGTCAATCCACGTTATGCAATTGCAATATATAAGTATTATAATTACAAAACAATACAAGAACAAAATGTCAACCTACCAGAGACCAGATGGGAATCTAATTCACCGACTCCAGATATTTTCATATCAGAGGGTTCGGCTCTGTGGAATTCCTAATTGAACCTATAAATCCTACTGATCCCTCAATATAAATATTTAAAAAATCTTTTGTAATCCTACACGTATTTGAAATTACCGATTTTTGCATTTTTATATATAAATTCTTTGACAAATCTAATATATTTACTTATGAACTTATGTTTTAGAAATTATTATTATTATTTTATTTATTTTTTTATTTAAAAAGAAAGACAAACATTCCCGGGTTACGAATAACCCAACAACGTTTAAAAATCTCCTACTACCACCACAGAAAGCCGAAAATGTTGCTTGTGTTGTGATGGAGGACTTAGCCAGCCGAGGAATTGAACACGCGATGCCCGGATGGGATCCAAGCGCTATGCCAACTCAACCACCGACCAGTAAAAATAAATTTGTTAATCATTTTTTTATGCATTTATTTACAAAAACGGAATGACATACCTAGTTGTTACATAAAAAAATGCAACTAAAGCAATTCCACAAGTGTTAATGCTACAACTATCTAGGTCCAGTTGCCTAATTGAAACATGGAAAAACACTTGTGATAACTAGAGTTACCTAATTATAGAATTAAACGATACCTTCTTTTAGAGATACCCACAAAAAACAAATAATATCTTATAATTTAAAGCCAAAAAAAAAAATTAGCTCACATCCGTACTAGAAATTTGATACACCTTTTGATTACAAATATAATTTTCAGTTTGGCTGGGTATTTTGATTTCAAATCCGAAATTAAGGTTTGTATGAAACGGGGCGAAACCTGCCGCGCAAACGTTCCACTTAAGGAGGGTATTACCAGAGAAAACCAGAAATACGTATTTTTTAAAACAGATTTTAGACGAATTGACTCTTTTCCACAAACAATTATGAATGGATTTCGAAAGATTGTTCTTTTATCTAGCATTCGCATGTTTTAAATTTTGAGAAAAAATGTTTATTTTTAGTATAATAAGGTTAAACCATAGTTCGTTGGCAGATTTGTTAAATTTTCTAAAAAGATTTTTATTATACCACAACCATTTCAAATCATATAATCATGCAGGAAAATAAATCAATACATAATCTGGGTATCGCATGTTTTAGAATTTTAATTTTAGTATAAAATCATTAAAAAATATATTAGTACATGTGTTTCTTGACGAAAATTGGTCCGTTTGTGTATTTATTTGCGCACTTACAAATTAATATATTACAGATTTTTTTAACATCTTATTTTACTTAGACATTATTGAAAAATGATAAATTCTTATAATCATAAAATAATTACAAAAAGTACATTATTTTAATAGTTTTATCATCACGCCTTTCAGCATTTCTGGATGCAGTTTTTTTTTTTTTAAAAGAAAGACAAACATTCCCGGGTTACGAATAACCCAACAATGTTTAAAAATCTCCTACTACCACCTCAGAAAGCCGAAAATGTTGCTTGTGTTGTGATGGAGGACTTAGTCAGCCGAGGAATTGAACACGCGACGCCCGGATGGGATCCAAGCGCTATGCCCACTCAACCACTGACCGGTCAAAAATATAAATTAAAGCAAATTTGGAATGAAATAAAATCGATATTGAGTTATAATTTTAAAAATCTGGTACGGAGAATAATTAATCTTCCTCATTGCCCTGCATGATCGTAAGAACAACTTTCGACGAAATGTGGATTTTCGGTCGCTGGCTGGTTAAACGCTCTTAAGAAAATATGTTAAATGGGATCTAAAAACGGGCTTGAAGGGCGGTCGGACGTCGTGCTTTGAGACCAGTTAGCTTCAGTCAGCATGAGAAAGAAATATTGGTACTAGCACTATTAATAAAATCTCAAATTCTACAATTTTTTGGCTCCCAAACATTTGAGCCTGCAGCAATCTTCTTTGGTGGGCGACTTTCGCTTCTCTTCCCCAACTTTTTTGTAACAATACCATTATTTACTATTGTAGGCTCTTCTCTTGGGCAGACAACCGTGTACATACTAACTACCTATATCAACACAATTTATTTGATTGTTCACCCATACAACACTATGACAAAAACTTTTTGGCGAAAGTAATGTGTCAATTATGTCCGTATTCCGATATTAAATTATATTTCTAATGTTTATTCGTATATCATCAATCTTTTTTTCCTATACTATCTCCCGTTTGTCAAAATGAGTTATTATCAAATGAAATGTTCATTCGACGTGTTGTTTTATGTTATACATGTTTTTTTAGAATTAATGCCTTTGATTAATTGTTATTTGTTAAGACAGGAAAATAATCAAACTGATATCAGAAAATCCGCTTGGAATTGAGTGAAGTTAAATATTGAACCGATGAGGAACATTTTCACTCCACATGTTTAAGAATATTGACCTTCTATTTTAAAAACTGATATTTTTTAAAGGAGGGTAAGTTCGTTTTCAGCCAGCTATCTTCGACCGCGAAGCATTCCTATAGATTCCTCATACGCCAAGAGTCAATTTTTCACGATTCACCTCTTGCCAAGACAAATTTAACGGAACCATTCTGTTCCAGACTGCCGAAGAATTAACAGCTTTGTAAAATCGTTTCTTGTTTGCTCCCACTTTCATGTAGGTACAGATTCTTTATAAATATTAAATTATGGTGCGGTTGTAGTCGGATGTCAATTGTTTCAAACAAATTTAGACAAATTTAACGGAACCATTCTGTTCCAGACTGCCGAAGAATTAACAGCTTTGTAAAAACGTTTCTTGTTTGCTCCCACTTTCATGTATAGATTATTTATAAAATATTAAATTATGGTGCGGTTGTAGTCGAATGTAAATTGTTTCAATAAACTTGTAAGTACAGTATTAAATGCTTATTTGATCTATGCACAATTCATCCACACAAATAAAACCCCCATAAAATGGCGACCCTCGTGAATCATGCGAAAATGCATTAAATTAACCTAAAAAAAACGAGTGTGCTTTAAACCACAAGACTGAAGTAAAACTTCACTAACTTTTATCTCCCTCTCGTTCGCCTCGCCCGATCACACTTTACATAACGCTCTCGTCACGCATTCATCAGCTTACTCCCCAAGTCAAGCGTGCGTAAAGAGCGTTACGAAAAGTGTGATTGGACGAGGCGAATGGACGGGCCTTTACAAACGCTTTACTTGGGGAGTAAGCTGGTGAATGCGTGACGAGAGCATTATACTACAGGGATAATTGAAACAAACTTCACCATCTTCTTTATGTGGTTATTGTAGCTTACCAGTATATATTGTGGCCACCCAATAAATTTATTTTGGTAACAAGAAAGATTATAATTCATCCAGTATTAATCTGTAGATACAGTAGATCAGTAGATAGATCACTACACATAGTTATAAGTAAAATTGTTTCAAACGTCTCAGTCTCCCCTACTACGCTCATTTTAATCAATAACATTACGATTAAATCTTCTTTAGCTATTATCAATGTTCCATTAAAAAAACTGATTAATTTGTTTATTTCAGCCGCTTCAGTTTAACAAAGAATGCAACAATGTTAATCGACATCATTTAACACCCGTAGGGCTTTTACAAACATAATACAGCAGTCTGTGAGATTGTTTTCATTTAAAACGTATAAGAATATCTTTAGTAGTTCTCCGAGTGGAAAGTGGCGATAGTTTTAGATTAAATATTAATGTATTACAGCAGATGTATTAAGCAGATGTTCTCCAAATTAACCAAGAAAAATATCATAATTGTGATCTCCCGAAAGAAACCAATAACTTATTCAGAATGCAATTATTAATGTAATTAAATGTAATGCCTTTGTAATTTCATTGAAAAAAAAAATTGGTTAACTTTTTACCTAAAATATTGAGTTCGAAATTGGATAGGTCCGATGGTTTCGAACTCCTGCAACTCCATAGAGAGGTACAGGAGGTCGGTACCATCGATACATCGCATCGGCTTGACACAGCGAAACATACTTATAGGTGTAAAGACACGGTTAATGTTGCAATTTTGCAAACCTTGGTTCACTTTTAAATTTGTTGGTTGGATTTTTATATTATGTACGTATTTTTTAATCGTAACATATTGATATTATATATCTCACTGTACAAAATTTTTGTTGCATTTTTTTATTTAATTTATATACTTTTTATTCACATCGTAACTTTATCTAAACTATTTGTTTTCTCATGTTAAAGATGGAGGTACTGCCTTTATTATTTATTATTTATGTAAAAGCCCCCTGCGCGTAAAATAAAAGAAATAAATAAACAACTAAATAAATTAATGTTCTCCAAAACGAGGTTGAAAAATCATTGTCATATATTTGGATTACAATTGTGTAATTTCTACTATTTAAGAAATTCCAAAAATTATAGTACTTTAAAATTAAACAGTTATAAATACATTGTGAATTCATATGTCAAATATTGGTTTATAAATGTGTAAATTCTGATTATGCAATTGTAAATGTTCTCTAAAATGGCCTGGAAAGAATCTCCTACTTGTGATCTCACTAAAGAAAACACTCATAGAACATTAATAAATGCATTCACTCTGAATGCATTTATTTACGTTCTCCAAATTGACCTTGAAAAAAATCACATCTTTGCGATTCTTTTAAAGACATAAAGAAACCATCCCTTAATTATATACAATTCTTAGTGTTCTCAAAAGTTGTCTTGACAGAAGCAAATTCCCTTGATATCTTGAACGAAACTATTCCTTTGTTAAGAATATTATGAACTAAATATACAATTTGGCTGTCCTGAAACGGGTATTCTGCCCAGTTGGACAGACAAATGTTCACATTGTAATGTATTGTTAATATATATGCATATGTAAATAAATAAATAAATAAATAAAAAATAAATAAAAAAAAGATACCAATAACAGGTTTTCTTAATTTGTATTGAACATATCTAAGAAATTTCCTTTGTACCTTCTCCAAGCGGTGTAAGTTACAAGTAGGGAATGCAATCCCGGTATACCGGGATCCCGAAATACCGAGATCCCGCAGACATTTTGCGGGACTAATCTCGGTCGAAAATTTTGCGGGATCCCGCTGGACTGACGGGATTACAGAGAAGCGTAGTTCATACGTGTTACTCTGCTCGCGGCGGAGGTTTTGATAAAGAAGGAAATGAATTACTTCGAGTCCGGTGGATTAAAACGCACATACCTTCAATTCACTTACAATGCACTATTGTGCCAACCAGTCATGAAAGCTGAAAGCGTGAAAGCTGAAAGAGCTTTTTCAGCCACTGGCTACCTTGTGTTAAATATCAGAAGCCATTTATCAGACGACACAATTAATACTTAAACTTTTTTACGAAGCTATTTCCAAAATAATGTTTAAACTTATGATGCTTATTGAACAAGAATATTGTTTATCGTGAGAACGTTATTATATAAATTTAAGTTGTTATGTAAATTTACGTCTTATCTTATTCTTTGCCAATTTATGACTTAAACTTTACCTATGTCTAACGAAAGGCATATTAATAAACCATTTAAAATGTCCCAAAGAACTTGTTTCATTAAGTATAAATTTAAAACTCTAAAAAGAAGGTTGGTAGATCGACGTATTAGGTCTTTATTATACGATTGATTAGATATCTAAGTCAACCCTGCTGGATCCCGCAAATACCTGGATCCAGCGGGACTAAAATTGTTCAGTCCCTCAAATACCTGGATTGACATGGTCTTGCGGGATTGTATTCCCTAGTTACAAGCATAAATAGGAGATAATCCAGGAGTTGCATATTCTAGCTGTAATCTTGTAACGCTTAATAAAGGATAACACTTTAAGGGTGGGCATATATTGAGACGTCGGTCGTTCAGCGCAGCGTAGTTCAGCAGCTAGAATATGCAACTCCTGGATTATCTGTTTGTTTTGTTTGTTTTGTTTGTTTTGTTTGTTTTGTTTGTTTTGTTTGTTTTGTTTGTTTTGTTTGTTTTGTTTGTTTTGTTTGTTTTGTTTGTTTTGTTTGTTTTGTTTGTTTTGTTTGTTTTGTTTGTTTTGTTTGTTTTGTTTGTTTTGTTTGTTTTGTTTGTTTTGTTTGTTTTGTTTGTTTTGTTTGTTTTGTTTGTTTTGTTTGTTTTGTTTGTTTTGTTTGTTTTGTTTGTTTTGTTTGTTTTGTTTGTTTTGTTTGTTTTGTTTGTTTTGTTTGTTTTGTTTGTTTTGTTTGTTTTGTTTGTTTTGTTTGTTTTGTTTGTTTTGTTTGTTTTGTTTGTTTTGTTTGTTTTGTTTGTTTTGTTTGTTTTGTTTGTTTTGTTTGTTTTGTTTGTTTTGTTTGTTTTGTTTGTTTTGTTTGTTTTGTTTGTTTTGTTTGTTTTGTTTGTTTTGTTTGTTTTGTTTGTTTTGTTTGTTTTGTTTGTTTTGTTTGTTTTGTTTGTTTTGTTTGTTTTGTTTGTTTTGTTTGTTTTGTTTGTTTTGTTTGTTTTGTTTGTTTTGTTTGTTTTGTTTGTTTTGTTTGTTTTGTTTGTTTTGTTTGTTTTGTTTGTTTTGTTTGTTTTGTTTGTTTTGTTTGTTTTGTTTGTTTTGTTTGTTTTGTTTGTTTTGTTTGTTTTGTTTGTTTTGTTTGTTTTGTTTGTTTTGTTTGTTTTGTTTGTTTTGTTTGTTTTGTTTGTTTTGTTTGTTTTGTTTGTTTTGTTTGTTTTGTTTGTTTTGTTTGTTTTGTTTGTTTTGTTTGTTTTGTTTGTTTTGTTTGTTTTGTTTGTTTTGTTTGTTTTGTTTGTTTTGTTTGTTTTGTTTGTTTTGTTTGTTTTGTTTGTTTTGTTTGTTTTGTTTGTTTTGTTTGTTTTGTTTGTTTTGTTTGTTTTGTTTGTTTTGTTTGTTTTGTTTGTTTGGTTTGTTTTGTTTGTTTTGTTTGTTTTGTTTATTTTGTTTGTTTTGTTTGTTTTGTTTGTTTTGTTTGTTTTGTTTGTTTTGTTTGTTTTGTTTGTTTTGTTTGTTTTGTTTGTTTTGTTTGTTTTGTTTGTTTTGTTTGTTTTGATTGTTTTGTTTTGATTATTTTGTTTGTTTTGTTTGTTTTGTTTGTTTTTGTTTGTTTTGTTTGATTAGTTTGCTTTGTTCGTTTTGTTTGTTTTGTTTGTTTTGTCTGTTTTGTTTGTTTTGTTTGCTTTGTTTGTTTTTTTTTTGTTTTGTTTATGTATCGTAAGACAAAAGTTTTATGTACATATTTATTTTATGTCTACAAGATCTCTAATAGGTAAAATAAAAGTATTGTGATAAAACAATTAAATTATATTTTTCCATTTAAAGAAAGCCAGCACATGGACAGTAAGTTTCTGTTTGTAATGTTTCTCTAATATTTTCATCTCAGGGTTGTGTTTAGCCCAACAGAAACTAAATAGTAAAATTATTTGAAAAAAATAAAATATATCGATAACTTGTAGTTTTTGAAATGAAAATAGAACCAATAATCTATTTTTTTAATACAGATCACCACGTTTTTAAATTAATGTAGGGTGCCAGATTAAGAAATTTGAAATCTATGAAACTCAAAATTAAACGAAGTATTCGCTCACACCTCGGAAATCCACCAAAGTACGTCTTCCTCGTCAAAACACACGTCTGGCCTCTGAGACTCTCCTTTTGGAATAGTTTTAAAAATTAGCTTGTAGAAAATATGTTTTAGTCAACAGAAGAACGCAGGATTCCCCTCGTTCAAATTTTGGTTTTTCAAATAGGAATTCGAAATTAATTCGAATTAATACGTAACAACCGTCTTTATGAATGGGTGCTTAATTAGCATTATCATTTCAAACTGTTACAATCTCACGAGGAATCTGTAAAGTACTTTCATTGACTCAACGTTACGAAAAATCCTTGTGTTATGTTTTACGAAACCTAAAATTTACATGACCTTATTAGAAATAGTTTCGCAGTGACGATCAAACATAACTCTAAGATATTTAATCTTGATATGTAGCAAACACTTTGTGGGAATACATAATTATAATAAACACAATTAAATAACTTTGTTTCAATTCCACTTTATTATTTTTTAATCCAACCGGTTTCGGTTCGTTAAAAAATAATAAAGTGGAATTGAAACAAAGTTATTTAATTGTGTTTATTATAATTATGTATTCCCACAAAGTGTTTGCTACATATCAAGATTTAATATCGGCGAGTACGGCCAAACAAGCAATAATGTATAAAAAGTCTAACACCCCGATTTTTAAAATATTTCCAATACCCCCACCCACGTTCACCCCTCCCTCTTAGATACCTCCCTCATCGCCCCCACCTAAGTTGATATTCTGTCTCCCTCTTCTAATTTTACTTATAAATACCATGTTTTTCTGTATTATGTTCAATATATTTTTATTCACCCCTGAGGAAGGTTCAGTACGAACCGAAACCGGTTGGATTAAAAAATAATAAAGTGGAATTGAAACAAAGTTATTTAATTGTGTCTAAGATATTTGATTAATGGTACTAATAAAATGTCCTTATTATTCATTGATTACGATGTAGATATTGATTCCGTGAACGTTAAAAACACATGTTGACACATGTTTTGCGTTTTAGAATAATTTATTTTTTTGCCACTGCTAGCTAGTATATCTATAATTTTGCAGAAGGATAAATATATAATTTAAACATTTTTAAATCTTCAAAAGCTTTAAATCATCTGCAAATGAAATGAATTTAACATCAATAAAATTAAAAAATAAATAATTTAGAAATATAATGAACAGAGTTGGACCCAAATGAGCACCTTGGGGCACTCCTGATGTCACTTTAAATTTATACGAATGTACATGACAATATAAATAATCAATTCACAACAGAACTATAATAAAAACACATGAACACCTCAGCCCAGGTTCTGCTAGTAAAGCGTTCATGAAACACTATTTATATAAACTATTCACAGGTCACATCAGTCTTACTTTACACAACAAAATATTATACATATTCAATATACAGGACGTTCCAAAAGTCACCGCCATCCCTTGAAGTGATGTACCAACTCATCACGTTTTTTTGTTGTTATTTATTTTTGGGGTGTTAGGCCATGTTGCACTACCTCCTCCTTTAGCCAACGTTTCGGACAGCGTTACAGTGTCCATCATCAGGGCAGATATGTGACACACATCTGCCCTGATGTCCGAAACGTTGGCTAAAGAAGGAGGTAGCGCAATACGGCATAACACCCCAAAAATAAAATACAAAATTACTTTTGGCCGTGAAAATCTAAAATCATATCCAACTCATCACGGATCAGAATATCAAAATTTCACTCACGAAACAAGGCGAGAAAATTAAAAAAACCCGAGAGATATTGGTACTTTTATGAATATTGTAAAAATCTATAGGTACCTTAGATAAGTTTTTTCTGATTTTGAAAAAATGAAAATTAACTTTTGGGACACCCCGTATAAATAATAAAATATTGTTTATACAGAATGTCCCAAAAGAAAGTTGATATTTAGTGGATCGATTAAAAAAAAAAGTAAGGGTTCTATCGAAAAAATGTTTATTAAATACTAAAATACACAATTTGGGAATTTATTTCTGAAAAATAATATCGTCCAAATTTAAACCCTCACGTTCGCGGCATTCATTTAATCGAAGAGTAAAATTTCTTACGACGCACAATGGGGTAGCTCTATGAACCGCGTTGGCAATTCAGAAAGTCAAGTGTTCTTTAGAATGAAACAAGTATGCTAGTTTTGAAGTTCATTAAATGTTTCATAATCCCCCCGAAGCGTATCGCCCTTATCGCAATACTGACAGAAAGAGATCAGTTTGAACTTGAACTTTGTGCGGATGACCGTGTTAGTTTTTGCAATCGCGTAAATTTCGATACCTTTCAAGTTTAAAAAAAGCGAAATCTACCAAGTGTTTAGATCCACTTCAACATGGATACGATGTCTGGTGGTATTTACTTTTATTAAATTATAGCAGTTTTTGAAAACGTTACACGACATGTCAAAATTTTTAATGAAAACAAAGACCTATTTGAATGAAATATTTTTTTGTGAATATATTAAATATCGAGGCAAATAGTTAAAAGTTCCACAAGATTCCGTCATATTTTAATTTTTTTTGTGTACTTTAATATCTTAACTACTAGACTAAATTGTAAGAAGTTGCTTTTATGCACCATTTTATTAATTATAATACCTGAAAGTGAGGACTACCAGTTTTCATGAAAAACGATTCTAGTCTTATAATCAATGTGTTTTGTTTTAGATGCAATTTCTGAAGTGGTTCGTATGAGATTCGAGTTACATATGATTATAAAGAACTCTGGCGTTAAGAAATTTGATGATAAAGTAAAATTCCTGAAAAAATATCTTAGATACACTTTGTCACCTGAATCAAAAATAACGTTTTTAATGGAATAGTTGTTTTCCGTTGTAAATTGAAAATCAGATGGTTGATGTGTCGTAGAAACAATGACACCTTAATATTAAATAATAAATAATGGCTTAAAAGGACTATTATATCTAAGAATTGCAAATCTTTTCCAGAAATAGTAAAAACAAAAAGAGGTCGACCCACGCTGTCGTTTGATATGTCATCGGAGCGTACGAAACGTCAAAAAACGATGATATAGAAATCTGAAACATCGAAAAATAAACAAAATGACCGGGAAAATAATTCCAAAAGAAGTACTGCAAATGCTAAAGATATCAGACCCTAATACGACTACAGGGAATGATTCGGTAATTGAAAAAAGTAGTGATGACGATAATATATTGTCACAAGACGATTAGGATGATCTATTCTGTGAATAACTGTTAATAAATAGCTTGCGAAATGTGAGCATTGTGACTGATTTAATTTATCTTTTATTTTTTAAATTATATTTTTGTACTAAACATGTGTGACCTTTCAAAATTTTTTTTTCTCATATTTTTATTAACATGTCTATACGGAACTAAAAATCGAAAAAGGTTTGATGCAATTGCAACCACTGATTTGATGCCGACTTTCGGGGTCATCCACCCCATTGTGCGACGGCTCGCCAGGTAGGCTTCGTGATGGCTGCCATTTTGTGACTGAATGTAACAAGAAGAAACTTCATGAATAATTTTGTTAAATTGAGTCTTTTTTAAATAATCCTTAACACTCCAGATTATTAGAAAATGTACACGAGACGCCTAATTAAAAATAAAAATCAATAAAATATTGTTTTTCACGGAAAAAAATCACTAGTGACGACGCCTGAAATGCGGACGAGACAATTCAACTACGAAAACAAGAAGGCTAATAGCACATCCAATTAAAACAATACAAAGACTCCCCCAAATGTGCTCCATTTGTAATACAATGGGATCGTCTCGATAAATCTGCTGGGGTTTTATATGCGTTTTATCTGCATCACTCAACCATTTATGCATCAGACCGGCATCTGTCAGGGTATTTATTTTGTAAATAATTCTATTGGCGTAAGGAAAGTTCTTAGCCATCATCATACCTAACATTCCCGTCATAACTGGTATCTTAGCTACATGTACATCGTTCAAAGATTTATTTAACTTTTCTAAATCCATGCTCAAGATTTTTTGATTAAACAACATTGCAAACCTTTCACCGTTTGTTACATTCAGCATTTTCTCGCTTATCTCCCTGAATTCGAGTGCAACAAAGCGTTCATGCTTAGCCGCGTTTATCATGTGTTTAAAGACATAGGCTCCACCAAACGGGATGTTTTGTTCAATTATTTCTTCTATTGATTCAGCAGGCACCTCGCGTAAATCAGAAATGACATATTTAAATAATGCTCCCAAATAAATATTCCTCACATAAAATGTAAAAAGTAAAAATAATATTGTGAAACTTCTAAATTTATTTCCTTCGAATTTAACAATCACACTCGAACCCAATATAACGCCCAACACATCTAATGAAGTCATCTTATTGCAATGACTGTTTGCTGGAGAAAACAATTTGTTTCTGTAACCGTAAATAAAATTGAATATTGCACAAGTAATCAGTATTAGAATCCACACATGCATTTTGAACGGCTTCAATAATTTGTGTAAATTATGTAAACTTCTTGGTGCTGGAAGGAACATCACGAAGTTAAATGTTTCGTAAGGAATGTAAAGTAATGTTTCCATCCGATCTTCGTTTAGCCAGATTGAAGATGAAACAAGAAACGTTTTATCTTCTAATGGCCTAAAGGTGGCATATTGTCCAGGTAAAACATTGAATGGTTTATATTTGGAAGTGAAATTAAAAGCTTTTTCCAATACACTAACCATATTCACCTCGATTCCGGAATATTCGTTGTGATCTTCATCCGATTTGTTAATCATAAATAGAGGTTGAGGAAATGTCATTACATTCAAGGGACAATTGAGGAAATTCACATTTGCTTTTCGATCATCTACAAAGAAGTGAAAGGGTTCATCGTTCCCCATGAAGACTCTCTCAATTTGAATGCCATTGCAAGAGTCAACGTAAGGTCTGTATGTAAAAACGTTGAATTTATCTTCAATAGTCATCGCGCCCACAGTCACAATGAAAGTGTTCATTAGAAAGAACTTCCAACTGCACTCTGCTACTTCTTGAACACATGTATCACCACAGTTTGTATTTAAAACGCCGATAACAACCTTATTCGGATGCTTTTGATGCTGTATACAAGTTTTATTCAAAACGTCAAACACTCCGTTTGAGTTTCTGGTTACCACGATTAAATTCCTTCCTTGCCTATTTAGCAAATCACAGTCTTTGTAGCATTCCAAAGAGACTTCAATTCTATTTGTATACAATGAAGCTATACTTTGGATTAATTTTGTAGAAGTTATCACTACGTCGTCTATCTTTGAATTAAATACTACATTGATGTCTCCAGTCACATTAAAATGTTTCAAGACCTCTAAAGTTCCTGACGATATTATATTTATCACACTGTTTTCTCCTGGAATTGACAGCGATTGCGTCAATACTATTATGCTGAACCATATCATTATGAGAATCATCTTGATTTTGAGCACACAAGTGCAGAATAATATATAGGTCTATTTCCAAAATTATTATGGAAACCTACGAGTAACGTTACGAGTTAGGTTACAAGTAAAATCATAAAAAAGGTGTACGGTGGTAGTCCATTGTAACTTTCCCACTACGAGAAATTAATATTAATTAATTAAAAATACAAGCCACAAACAGAATGGATCAATATAAATAAAGGACATTTTATTGATTTCACTTAGGCTTTCTGTAGGTTGACAGGTAGAGAATGCATAAACATATCATCAACAATACTTTGCTTATTTATTTATTTATGCCATTTTCAGGGGCTTTTACGTAATAGTACAAATTACACCTTATTTTTTGTACGTAAACTGAACTGCCTCAACAACATTTTGTACAGCATTTTGTATTTGTTTAAAGTTAAATTGAACATGTCTACTGACTTGGTATAATTATTTCCCTCCATTAGTATTCTGGGAAAAAAAGGAGTACCTACATAAGGCAGTTATTCCCAGAATTTCCGCACTGAAATTTTACCCGACTTCTAGTAGTAGTATTTATATTAATATTTTTATAAGTTTACTTCTAAATTACTTCTGGTATCTAGTCAAGACTATTAGGAGAAAATCATTAGCCTATTAGAAGGTTCTGTCTTTTTCCATTTATATTGAAAATTGAAACCCCATTTTGCCGTTGTAGAATCTTATTTTTCGTGAGTAAGTACTTAAATAACCATATCATGGCATATATTATGCGTAATATTGTTTCAGTTTATAGGTGTTAAAAAAGCTTATTATGATTTTCATATATTTATTGATTTAAAAATTAGTATGATTGCTATGTTTGGGTTTTATTTTTCAAATTGGGAGGCGGGAATTGGATAAACAATACCTTTACCATAGGTCTCCCCAAGTGGTTCGCCTCGTTTTGAGACGTGCCTGGGTTCATGGGGTGAGGTTTGTCCTGGTATTGGCGGCGAACGCGTATGGCTACCACCAACCAGTATGGCGGTCTGGAGCGAGAGAGACTGGTTGAGGGAGACCCTTTGACCTCTCCAGCCGAAGTCTCTCGATCCGTCGTCTTGCCACCCCAGGGAGGCATGGAAACTCTCCTGGACTAACTTCCAGATTCCTACCCATCCCTCACAAATTTTTCCTTATCCAGAATATTCTATCCTTCATTTCCTTAAAAATCCCACCACACTGCATGCCCAAAGGTGACATAGGTCCTGAGGCAAATTATTTTCTCAGGGCCTATGTGGAGTTAATGTAAAAAATATATATCAAAATATGGGGAAAATTCTGTACTTCTACAAGCGTTAGTAATCTAATATTTATAAAGGTCATTAGTCATTAGAATGGATGAATAATCATTACTTACTTGACTTATTTTAAGAATACCTTAATGACTCAATTAATCTCTTAAATTGATTTGCTAGAATTGTTGACAGACATTTTGGCATATTCAATTCGACATTTAACAATTTGACATATTTGGCGTAAATTTATTACGTATTGTGATAAATGGTATCTAAAATTATTAAATCGGAGAAAAAAATATGAAAGTATATCTGAATAATCTACAAAGGTCAAATTTCAGTTTAGCAACTTTTCGGAGGTTTTGAAATTCACAACTTGGTTCACCTTCTGAGGCGGAAAAAAAGAGGAAACGGAACTAGAAGAAATTAAAATCTAGCTATTCAAGAGTAAAGTCAATGTAGGTATGCCACAAGCTGTAAAATTAATACAGATGATTTTCTTCAGTAAATCACATCATAGTCGTTCATCCCAATGAATACATAAAATACCTTAGCAAAAAGACTTGGCACACCAATAAAACATTCTGTCCAAACGGTTATAGAAATTGGCGCCCAAGATTTAAGCAATATTTATTAATTATCATTATTTAACTTATTAATAATCATGGAAACTGCCGCTATTTTTGTAGAATCGTTTTGACAGAATGTTACGTAGTTCGATTGGTACGCTAACATCCTTCTAGTTAGGTATTTTGTTCAGTCATTTTTTTACATTGGCTCAACACAGGAGGCCACGAGGAAATAAATTTCCCTCTGAGCCTGTCATCTTTGGGGAGGAACTTTTTAAGGAAACGAACGAGATGAAGTTCTGGGAAGGAAAAAGGTATGAGGAGTTCTGGGAAGGAAAAGGTAGGAATATGAGGTTCAGTGTATCTAGATCAAAGATATTTAAATATAAAAGATTATGCTATGATTACGGTCTAATGGTCCCAGTTTGAATACGGAATTTAGTTGGTTATTTTAAGGTGTGTAGTAGTATTGGTTAATAATATTGTTTGAATACGGAAACAATTCTTTATTTAGTTGATTTTTGAAGATGTGCGTTAGTATTGGTTAACAATATCGGCGGCACCAGGAAGCACACTCTCACCCAGTAAAAACTGCCGACAGCACATATTTTATATTTTTAATCCAGATCGTCCGCCGGAAAGAACTAGACAACCCGCATCCCATAAACCTGAGCACCAAATCACAAATTCACATACTTATCTTTATATATATATATTTTAAGTAAGTAAAATACGAATATATACGTATTTTATTAATTTACCTTGCCTTTTTTTCTACAATTTAATAATATACTCGATATAAGGTACTAAAAATTAAGGAAGGAAAATTATGATCTTAAAATATATAATATACAGATAAACATGGTTAAAATGAGTTTTATTGAACATGTCTTATGTACATCAGGTAAGTTTTTTGTAGTTTTGGCTTTTGAACGAAGATGTACCTACGTTCGTTTTGCAAAATATTTACATTACAACAAAAAATTTTAAGAACATGTCAAAAAAAGCATTGAAAAAATAACGCATAAAATGATTGAAGAAGCATAATATTTGGGAAACAGTCCACTGGTCTTAAAAGTAAATTAATAGCTATTACTTCTTTAATATTAACCAATTCTTTTTTTAGCTTCATATAAATAAAATGAAAACAATTCACTTTGGGTCCACCGCTTATTTAGTCAAAATTACCAACATGATTCTAAACCAATGGTTCCTTCGTTGGGATAAAATTAACAAAAAATATAAAAGACGAACCAGTATAGACAAATAAGTACCTATAGACAAAAGCATTACACAGAGTGGTAAAGGTATCATTAAAGGTATCATTAAAGGTATCATTAAAAACAATCACAAAAAAAAAATTAAAAATTATTTTAGAAAAGTTAATAACTGTATTTATATATTAAAAACTATCAACAAAAAATCATCAAAGAGTAACTAAGTTGCCAAAAAAAAAAAAAAAATTACAAATATTAATTTTAATATAACAAAATAAATTATCTAAAATATGAAAATTAATTTAAGAGATGGCTATTTTATTATAATATTTTTAATAGTAGAGTTAAGGAACAGCTAAGGTGTAACCCTCCGATTGGTAATGTGACCTGGGCAGGCCATTTTGATTTTCAAAAGTGATCATCTTTTTTTTTCCGTTGCCTTTTTAGCAAGCGCTATCAATATACTATACAACTTGGCGAGCTCCATCGAATGGTGCTATTACCGAAAAGTTTGCGTTTAGTTGGTATAAATATATTTAAAAAAATGAAGACAAAGCATCAAGGTCTGTACCATGTGGCCTGGACAGGATACAACGCGTTTAATATTTTTCGTTTCCTGGAATGGTCTTTTTCTCGGCACAAATCACGTTCGAACAAGTTTGGTTTGGCTTCTGGGTACATCAGACAGCATATATACTCGTTTATACGTAGCTGCTCAGTTCGAGTTAGTTATTCGTTGTGTACAGACCTATAAAGAAAATTTTATGTTTTTTTTTTACATTTATTTGATTTTTTTGGATTTTTTTCTGAAATGGCATTTTTCTGAGACGGATTGTTAGCAAGACGGCGTAATCGTCTGACGTGTATACAAATTCACAATCATGAAGCAATATTCGTCGAATATTTGGCGGCGGATGATAAGGAAAAGGATCAACAAACCTATGGCCATTGACCAAATATTAGTTGTTTATATATCATTTTTTATTTTTTTTTTATTTAAAAAAATACATACGTATACAGATTCATAGTAAAACATTTGGTTCTTAAGGCTAATAACAATATGTAAATTTCTTTTTAATGAAACTTCACAATTCAAAAGAGAAAATATTTCTCGTGCTTGAATTTTGGAGTGTAAAATGCATAGTTACACAGAGTATGTTATTACAAGTACTTATATTAATAAAATATATATTCATGAAGACAAGTGGACATAATAACTGAAAGTATTGTCAGAGTAGGTACATATAATAAAGTTGTAACAATTTGGTGCCTGCAAATGATGCGTATGTACTTGCTTTCAATTTGATATGGTGATGAAATATTTTTAGAGATTATGTTCTAGTTTATTTTTTTTTTTTTGTTGTTATTATTGTGATGGTGAATTTATAACTTATAATTAGTGTCGGGTTGGTCTATTAGTGTTTTTATTTGGGATTTAAAAACTTTATAATTTTTTTCAGACTTGATTTTATATGGGAGAGCATTGAAAAATTTTATACCTTGATAAGCATAATGGAGTTGGGAAGCACTTGTTTTAAATTTTGGAATTTCTAAATTGCCCTGTGATCGTGGTCGGTTGTTTATGTTTGTGAATGTTATTGTTGATGAATTGAAATGATCTTTATGAGTTTGCAATAATGAGTTCTTTTTGAAAATTTTATTAAGACTGAGAACCCTGAAAGAGTCAAATAGCTGTGTTGTTGGAAATACAGATGGTTTTCGTAAGCTGACTTTCAAAATCAACCTCTGTACCCTTTCTACAGATAAATCAATTATACATCATCGATAATCATTTGAAGCAGGCGAACAAATCTGATAAACGCAGCAGTGGCGGTCCGTGAGTTTTCAGTGATCTAGAGCAGTGGACTCCAACCTTTTTGTCGCCGCGGCCCAGTTATTGTTTGATAATTTTACCGCGGCTCACTGGGGGGCGGTAAAATTATCTATAGTTGAAAATACCTTCGTTACTTGGTCAGTTGTTACCTGGGATGAGGTGACAACAATGTAAATGGTTGAAATGTTGATTATTATGAGCAACGAGGACTCAACATTCCAAATACAAGGATTAGGTTCTAGTACGAAAACAAGGTATTCGAAATAAAAAAAGTATATTGTGAATTAAAAAAGGACATTCTAATTCTTAAACTGTCTGGCATAAAGGGCTTGCTTAGATAATAGATTGATGGTGATACCGTGATAAGTCGTAGTGTGGCTGAAGCGTGGCTTGTCGAAAACACCTCGTTTTGTAGAAAGAATCTCACATCGTGAGAATGGCAGGGCTGCAGATCATTGGCTATAAGCCAAAACAACCATCCAGAAGTAGGACAGGCTGATGATTAAAGACAGCTTCCAAGATGGCGAGAATCACTTCCAACATCTATGATCTTAATCGTGGCTATTTTTAGTTGATTCGTCGTCTTTCGGTCCAGACGATCGCCCAATGCTCTGGGCTGCAGTACAAAGAATTATGAGCTCTCTTTTCCAGGATTTGTCCAGGATCAGCAACTGTTGCATTCAAAAATATTACAGGGCTCGCAATATTACCAATGCCCAAATGTCAATGGGCAAGCACTAGAGGTGCCATACACCGAAACCATAAATAAAGTGTATATAAGAGGGTGCACACACCTTGTTACAAATACTTTTATGTAACATTTCCGCCACCGCCTCCCAAAAAGAAAATATGCCAATATTTTTTTTTTTCTTTCAATCAAAAAAATCCAGGTCCTAGCCTAAAGACTAAACTAGCCATTAAAAATTACAGAAACAAATTCATGTATCAATAAGAAAAGAAAATATATACGAAAACAATAATAAAACCAAAATTTTCACTAAAGGGGTAACCGCAGGCGTCACAATAGATGATCCAATGCCACCAAGACGAACTCCTTTGGATTTTGATCCACCATCTGAAGTCGAACGTTGTGGTGGGATTGGAACAACCAGTTCCGTCGCGGCGACCTCTGAAACATAGTAAACAATTCTGTAGTGTTTGCAATAATGATAAATAAAAAAACTCAAGTAATTAAATGAAAGTATTCGCAAGTTTGCTTGCATTTTTTTTTTAAATCTGTTATTGAGGAAGGAAAAATCCATGTTACTTTACTTGATAGTTATTGTTGAACTTAAATAGCATATAATAGCAAAGTCTCAAACTACGAAGCGTAGGTTTAATACTTTACAAGAAAAATAAAATACAATAATCAAGGGTTTGGTTCCAATTTAACAATATCCTTAACATGAAAATCTCCTGTGATTTTTCCGTTAAGATCTACCAATCTGTAAACTAGATCAGAGATTTTCTTTACGACTACATTACGAACAAATCTTGGAGCAAATTTGTGAGAGAAGTAATTTATAGCGCTTGACTGAACAAAGTTACGACGCCAAATAAAATCACCCTCACGGTAGATGACAGACTTACGTCGAAGATTATAATGATGAGCACCTTTCTGATATTCTTTTAATAACGCTGTTGAAACCTATTCATAAATTGGAACCAACTCCTCTAGTTTCTTCGCAAATTCTTGCCGAGGTGCGAGAATGCTTTGCCTTTCACCTACTGGGGCATCCGTGAACCGATGCATGTTGCCATCAATAATTTGTTCTCTCCCGTGCAGCAAGAAAAATGGTGTAAAACCAGTGGCAAAGTTCACACAGTTATTTAAAGATGATTAAACCTGTGGTAGGTACTTGGATTAATTACGATGATCTGATTCTACTAGAATAGAAAGTGACGTACTCAAAGTTTGATTATATCTTTCGACAACATTATTCTGCGAAGTATACAAGGTATTATAAAAGGGAAAAGGCATATTGTATGCCTTTAGCAAATATTTAAATTCCTTAGAGACAAACTGCTTTCCGTTATTGCAGACAATCGTACGAGGAACTCCGTGAGCTAGGAAAATATGTTTTTCTAAATTTTCAGAAAATCTGCTAAACGCTGAAGTTCGCTTGGCGCGTTTTTGAGTCCACAGGAGTCTTTACGTAACGCAATCTGCCAGAACGCTTTGCTTAAGTCTATCGAAGAAACAAATCGAGCCCCTCTAATTTCGTCCAAAATACCCGAGATGTACGGTAACGGGTACGCGTCCCTAGACGTTGCGTTATTTAATTTTGTGGAATCTAAATAGAGTCTTGCTGAACCGTCTTTCTTAGCAACGATGATAACAGGGTTAGACCACGATGGACGAGAAGGACGAACTACTCCTAACTTAAGCATTTCGTCAAGTTCTGCCTTCAGTTGCTTTTGACGCGCCGGAGAATCTTAGCATTCTTGCTCACTGAATTCTCACGGACCGCCCCTGAAACGCAAGTCATTTATTCTGGAATCGGCAGAAAAATTGGTCATTGAAAACATGGAAAGATGTGCTTCCAATCCAATAGTACATTCCAACACGTCATTCTACGTATGCCACGCACACACACCGTATATCACACTAATATATATGTTCTATCTCTTTACACGAGCCACTACCATCTCTCCAGGCATCAACATCAGCAGTTTCTATAAGACCAAAGAACTCAACGGTATCGATTTTTATGAAATTTGTGTTTTGAAACCATTGATAAATTTCAACGTAAAATCCGGTCGATTTGCCACCGTTGCAATGATCCAGTGTGTATTACACACGTCATGGAAACTTAAACGTACACATGCAACGCCTGTTTACCATTCTGTGGCCAGAGAATCTGCAGATAAATAATAATATATATATTATTTTTTTTCAATAATTTTTTATTTTTAATATTATGTTTTACATGGTATTTACATGATAATTATACATCTCAGGTTCTTTTACTACCCTTCCATTGAAAGCATGTGCTTGTGTATGGAAGAGGAGTGTACATTAATGTTATTATTTAGTAATTAAATAAATAGTACATAAATATATTTGAGCTGCAGTATTTATTATGATTACAGTGTGTATTTAAAAAAAGAAAGAATGTTATCGAAAACTAAGGATTTTTGTAAGATTAATTAAGTGACAGTAGTTTTTTTCAGAATATTTTTAAAATGTCTCTTGACAGAGAGAAGTATTTGGGTTTTGTCATTAATGCTTCTGATTTCTTCTGGTAGACGATTGAAAAAAGTTCTTCCCTGGTAAGTAATGATGCTGTGCAAAAGTATGATGCTGTGGTAATGATGCTTAGCAAAAAGCGTATTTAGTTTTGGGAATAGAAAAACATGTTTAAGTGGAGTTCTGTTTTCATTTAAAAATAAATATTCATCTTTTTCTTTTATAATTTGAATTAATGAATTTTTAATATATAAATCTTTAAATGTGGGTACTTGAAATTCTTCAAACAGGCGTTATGTTGGGTAGTCTAAGGATTTTTTTAAAATATAATTTTAATAATTGTTCTTTGTACAATTTATATTGGAAGAAGGTTATATTTATCGACCACCACAACACAGGCATGTGCCTAGTATGGTGGTAGAAAAATCCCCAATTCATGTAATGAACAATTCAAAGAATAAAGAAACTTAAAAAAAAAAATTATACGCGGATCCCCAACTAATAATAGCGTATTGTAAAGTGGATTGAACTATGGCATAGTAGATTAAATATAGATTTTTTATCGACAGAAATTTTCTAATTCTGATAAATATGTATATATATTAATTTTCTGATTTTGTTTACTACTTGACATATTTGTTCCTTCCATTATAGATTTTTATCAATAATTACTCCGAGATATTTAATTTTATTTGTTGTTTTTATTATTGTACATTTTGATTTGCAATAATGTTGGCTATGAATTTTAGTGTTATCGTGTAGACAATGTTAAAATTTTTGGGAGCGTCATTTGGATGGATTGCAAATGGAATTACAAAAGTTTTTTCACTATTTAGTGACAGTAAATTAGTGTCGAAAAAGTTCTTAAGCGTATTGATGTCTTCTGTGACCTTTAATTCTACATTTTACCAAGTCTTTTCACTTATTATTAATAATATATCGTCGGCGTATGATGTAATTTGACCATGTAGATGTTGAAAAAAAAAATATCGTTTACATATATGGTAAATAGGATTGGTCCAAGCACTGTACCTTGGGGGATTCCAAAGCTTGAAATCTCTTGATCACTATTAACACGATTGATTTTTATCACTTGAGGGCGGTTTTTTAAGTAGTTGGTGATCCATGTAATGGTGTTGCCTTTTATGCCAATATTATTTAAATTTCATAAGAGGGTATTACGAGAGAATACCAGAAATATGCAATTTTTAAATTAGATTTTAGACGTATTGACTCATTTCCACAAAAAAATATAAATAGATTTCGAAAGATTGTTCTTTTATCTAACATTCGCATGTTCTAAATTTTGAGAAAAAAAGTTTATTTTTAGTATAATAAGGTTTTACCATAAGTCGTCGGTAGATTTGTTAAATTTTCAAAAAAGATTTTTTATTATACCACACCCATTTCAAATCATACAATCATGCAGTAAAATAAATCAATACATTATCTGGGTATCGCATGTTTTAGAATTTTAATTTTAGTTTAAATAAAATCATTAAAAAATATATACGTACATGTGTTACTTGACGAAAATTGGTCCGTTTGTGTATTTATTTTCGCACTTACAAACTAATATTTCAGATTTTTTTAACATTCTTATTTAACTTAGACATTATTGAAAAATGATAAATACTTATAATCAAAAAATAATTACAAAAAGTACATTATTTTAATAGTTTTATCATCACGCCTTTCAGCATTTTTGGATGTAGGTATAAATTAAAGCAAATTTGGAATGAAATAAAATCGTTATTGAGTTATAATTTTAAAAAGCTGGTATGGAGAATAATTAATCTTTCTCATTGTAACCGCCCTGCACGATCGTAAGAACAACTTTCGACGAAATGTGGATTTTCGGCCGCTGGCTGGTTAAACGCACTTAATAGCATCTCATGGAATATGCTATGGAATGCCTTTCTGAGGGCAATAAATATATCCGCACATTTTTTACCCCTATCTAATGATTCGTAAATGTATGAAGTTACGTTAGCAATGGCATCTTGTGTGCTGAGTGATTTAATAAAACCAAACTGGTTTTTGTTTAGTATTTTATTACTATCTAGGAAATTTACCAATTGTTTTTTTACTATTTTTTCAAAGATCTTTCCTATGTTAGAAATTAGACAAATTGGGTGATAATTCGTTACTTGGTGTGGATCACCAGATTTGTAAATAGGTGAGATTATTGTGTTTTTGTAGTTCATTGGAAATATTCCTTTCGTTAACTCAAGTTTATTAAATGAGTGATGGGTTTTCTTAAGTAAGATTTCATAGATTTTAACATGTGTGCCGTAATAGAATCAAAACCAGAGACGAACTTCCTTTCATATTTTCTATTATTTTTAAGATTTCACATTCTGTTGTTATTGCAAATATCGAAAGTATATTATGTTTCTGTAAATTTTTATTTTTATATTTTTCCGGGTTAGAAGGCTGATGCATATTTTTCGCAAGATTTTTTCCAATATTTGCAAAGAAGGAATTAAATATGTTTGCACATTGTTTAGGCTGTACATTGGCATCTATTTTTTTTATCATGTTTGATGTACTTAATGTTTTGTGTTTTTTTTGTATTGTCTATGGCCAAATTCACAGTTTTCCACATTTGTTTATGGTTATTTTCTGAAGATAATATTTTATTTAAAAAAAAACTCTAGTTTACTTTTTTTAATATACGATGTTAATTTATTTTTATATTTTTTATAGAAAGTATATGCTTTTTCATCATGGGGATTTTTTAAAGTTGTTTTATAAAGTTTTTCTTTGTTTCTGATAGACATTATAAGTACTTTGGTAATCCAAGGTTTTAAACATCTTAATTTTGATTTCATGTGTTGTAAGAAAGGTTTTGGGCGGCATGCCTGCTTTTTGAAAATGTAAGAGTGAGACAATAGATCTCAGTATAAAAGGAGAGGTATGCATCTGCTCGCTCGCTTTCCCTACCGCCAGCTCATTAGATAGCACGTAGCTTATAACCTGTATTGAAACAATAAATGTTCATCTCGTACATCGTGTTAATTATTAAGACCAAGGTCTATAGACAATATAAGGGTAGAATTAAGTCAGGTTTTAATGTAGGTCAGAAAGTGATGACTAGAGATTTCAGATCTCAGGGTAATAGATTATGGGTCCCTGGGGTTATTGTTGAAAAAAAAGGTAGCAAAATATATTTCATAAAAATTAACAAGTCTAATATGGTGTGGAAAAGACATTTAGACCAGATAAAAAAATTACATGTTTCATGGCAGGAGGGAGATAACCCGGAATTCGGTGCGTCTGACACGTTGGAACTGTCTACGGACGAATTAGATCTCTCCACTGTGTTACGTAATAGAAGTGTCTCTAATTCTGTTTCTCCATGTTTCAGGTCTAACCCTTAGCGTGGAAGACTTTGTCCAAGATGAGAGTACTTCGCAGTCCAGGAGGAGAAGTGAACGGACGAGAGAAGGAAAACAGAAAGAACGAGGGAAATGTTAGTTAATTTAAAAAAAAAGAAATATATGAAATAATATTGTAATATATGAAATAAAAAATTGTAATATAGGAAATGAATTATGTAGAAATATGAAATAAAATATGTAGCAAGCTATCTCCAATTTTAGTAGGGGAGGATGTAAGAAAGGTTTTGGGTGGCATGCCTGCTTTTTGAAAATGGAAGAGCGAGACAATAGATCTCAGTATAAAAGGAGAGGTATGCATCTTAAACTGTAAACTAACTTAACTTTTAAACTGTACTTTTACTGTACTTATGATGTACTTTTTGTTTTTGTAGTTATAAATCTTCATTTATTTTTATTTTTTTTGTTCAATAAAGATATATATTATTATTATTATTATCTGCTCGCTTTCTTTTCCTACCGCCAGCTCATTAGATAGCACGTAGCTTATAACCTGTATTGAAACAATAAATGTTCATCTCGTACACCGTGTTAATTATTAAGACCAAAGTCTACACTCTAAAGTCTGTAAATAACATGTGTATTATTATTTCAGTTGTCAAATTTTTAATGTGTTTTGACAGGATATTTTCAAAGTTACTCGAACATATTTCGGTATCATCACTCTTTAAATATTGTTCCAATCTTCCTTTTTTAGTTTTTATGAGAGACTATAGTCATGTCTATTGTTGATTTTTTGGGTATTAATTTGTTTTTTATGTTTAATATTATTATTATACAGAAGTAAGCATGAATGATGATAAGTTATGTTAGTTTTCCAAACAATTGATTTTAGTTTGTAAAGATCTTTAATGTTTACGTTTGTCCAAATGTGGTCTAAACAAGATGGAGTATGTTCTTTTATTTCTCTAGTATTTTTATTTATGCAAGATATGAAATTTTGTTCAGTCATACAATTGATGTATTCAGTTTTGTTATTATTTTCTCTTTTTTCATTAATGTTCAAGTTAAAATCACCTACGACGAAGCAGAGTTTATTTTTTAATTTTAATAATATGTATTTGAGGTCATTGTAATAATGCTCGAGCCACGCGTTATATAGATAGCTATTAGATGATATATTGATTTGCCGAGTTTGAAATGTACTTCGATGCAGTTTACCAAATGTATTGGGTGTTCTATTATGTTAACAATACTAAGTTTATTGTTTGCAAAATATTATTTTTCCCGAATTTTTGTTGATAACTACTTTGGTAGAAATATAATTGTACTCAGGTAAGTGATAAGACGGTGACTCAGCGTTTGTTAATGTTCCGGATAACACTATGAAGTCCGGTTTTTTAATTAAATTATTTATTTTTTAAATTAGTTTATCCAAATTTTTCCGAATGCTACGGATGTTTATGTGCATAATAATTATTTCTAAAAACATTTTTATTATTATTTTTTATTATTTAATATAGATATATAGTACAGTGGTTTTATATAAATTACATATCGGTACACAAATTATTTAAAATTGCAATCTCACCAAAGAAGAAACTAGTTCTTATGCTTGATGAGCGAGTTACACTAATTATAATAGAAATAGAATAACATTATGCAATAGGTAAATATATAATGGGAACAATTGAAACTTCTGGATTATCTATAAGTGTAGGTATACATACATGGGATACGGTTACATACTAAAATATTGTGCACTTAAGTGAAATTCGAAAAATCTAAATAAAATAGAGATGAATATAGATTGATGATACATAGAAAGAAAGAGAAAAACAGGTAATTATTAAGTTAATTATTCCCAATGAAGTGTAGCTTCAGTTTGAGTTTCAGTTTATTGATGTCTTTGGTTTTTTTTTTTATTTCAATCGGAAGGTTGTTGAAATACTTTATTCCTAAATAGATATAATTGTTTTGCATTAGTTTGGTATTAAATTTTGGTATTTTGAAGTTGTCTTGATAACATGTAACATGTTCTTCTATTAAATATAATTTCAATAATATCTCTTATTTTTCACATTCTTTAAGTTAAAAACAAATTCTACCTAAATCAATATTTTTTTCTATTATATACACAAATAAATGCATCATATATATACAATATACATACACATATACAACATACCAAGAAACAATACACTATTTGCAAACCTGCTTTTTATCTAAAACTAGTTCGATAGCTCAAACAACTTATGTAGCCTGGCCAGGCCACATTGCCAATCCAAAGGGGTAAAAGTACAATGCCAGCGATGAATTAAATAATAATGATAATAATAATTATTTTTTAAATTGATAAACTAATGTTTAAGACAAGATTTGTATGCATAGCACAATAAGCAATAATTATTAGCCTGAAACACTCATCTACATCGAAAAAATCCCCTCAAGCTAAAATCTTGAGTTGGTTGTTTGCAGGTGGAAAAATGTAATGAGCAGTAATTGTTAAACGAAACGCTAGTATATATTGAATTATTTGGCGGGTAGGAGATAAGCCCACGTAGCTCAGTGGTTAAAGAGCAGTTGACCTGATATCAGAAGAACGAGGATTCATGTCCCGTCGGCGGCATGTATCTTTTCTCGGGAGATTTTTTCAATGTAGATGAGTGTTTCAGGCTAATAATTATTGCTTATAATAATTGTTAATAATTATTTTTCTGAATTTGCCAACCACATCTTAGAAAAAAGCATTCTTTTGGTAAAAGAGAAAGTGTTAAACATTTTACATACAAACATAACGGGTATAGAACTATTAGTTAAATTAGAAATTTTATATATTAGAAAAAATGTTAACAGTCAATTAAATATTATTAATAACCAAATATTTGTTTTAAATAGCCGTCTCTTAAATTTATTTTCATACTATTAATACTTATAATACAAATTAAAATAATATGTATAACAATGACAAGGTAATTTTTTGCACAAATCTAGGGTTTGTAAATTAATCTGTAACAATTGTAACTGGTTTTATATAGGGAACACCTCTAGAACGACCGTCAATACGGATTCCGGAGGAACCGGTCATGCGGCGATCTTCTGGCGTATGTGGCGCATGTTTGGGGGCGGTGCCTGGAATGTTTCGGAGAGACTCAAACGGTTTCACTGGACATTTCCAAGGCCTTTGACCGGGTTTGGCACCAAGGACTTATCAACAAACCGTCTTCTTACGGATTTCCCGTAACCTTGTGTACGTGGATTGCCAACTTTTTGAGGGAGAAGTCGATTCAGACAGTAGCCGATGGTTTCACCTCTTTCCCACATTCGATAAATGCTGGCTTCCCACAAGGATCGGTTCTGTATCCGACTTTGTTTTTGTTGCACATAAATGACCTTTTGCCATGTGCACCAATTCACTGTTACAGTCCATGATAGCTTTTTCTTTGACAAACCCCCAAAGGGCGCACAAACTCCAACAGCTCGGAGGACTTTGAAGCAAAGAATGGACGGCTACCTCGAAAGTGTTTTCTCTTGGAGTAAAAATCATCTCGTTGAATTTAATGCTTCAAAGACCCGATCATGTGTGATTACATCTAAAAGCGATCTAAATGAAAATCTAGTCTCCTTCAACGGAAGCAATCTTCCGAACAAGCCCTCCATTGATATGCTTGGTGTAACTCTAAGTGACCAGCTTGGATATGGGGGCTCCATCGAAGCCAGAGTTAAGTTAACCTCTCAAAAACTGGGCTAATTTAATTTGGAACTAGGTTCATTGATCCCTTCGGCAACGGTGCAGTTCTTATGCTCAACTGCTCGGCGGTGGAACGATTTGCCGGCCTCTGTGTTTCCTCCTTCCTACAATATGGATCTCTTCAAGGCCCAAGTTCACTCTTTCCTCTCCACAAAAAGACCCTCCACACAGCATCTACAAAGATGATATAGACATAATTTCGTCAGGGCCTCTTGTGTGGAGTTAATGTAAAAAAAAATAACCCTAAAATTACGGATCGCCTAAAGTAAATAAAAAAAAATCAGAATTTGCCAACCACATTCTGTATATACATCACATTCTTTTGCTACAAAAAAGGGTTATAGTTTTACAAACAAATACAATGGGTTTACAATTAAATTACTAAGAAAAGAGAAAAACCGTTAATAACCAGAATATTATTATTAATATCTAAATATTAAAAAATATTGCCATCTCTTTAATTTATTTTCATGTTAATACTTAAATTCATATTTTTTTGTACTTTTTATTTATTTAGACCTTTTGGTTACTCTATGATCATTTTGTGTTCATTTATAAAAAAAATAACATGTAGGTAATTATTATCTACTCTAAAATATTTTTTAATGTTTTTTTCATATAATTATTTTTTTATAATACCTCTAACTAATTACTCACCACTCTTTGTAGTGTTTTTTTGTCTATATGTAATTATTTGCCTCTACTTGTCATTATTATAAAATTTAGTTTTATCTTGACGAAGGAACCATTATTGGTTTCGAAACATAATTTTGATTATATAAGTGGTGTGTACAAAGAAATTAGTTTTCATTTTAATGGTTAGCTGTTACCTTACTTCTTTCGAAGTAATATTTGTATGATGGTAAAGTAGAATATGGATTAGATATTTTAACATTCTGGATTGGCCCACATATGCTGTCAGTCTTTGGAATTGATACGTGCTTTAACCACTGTTTTCCAGCCATGATAATCGAAGAAATTTCGCATGTGTACTAAGTATTACAAGAAACTAAGTGATTTTCTTGTTACTTCTTCTTAAATTCTCTTTAATTAATCTCTTTCAGATGTGCCTTATTCAAAGGTGTTTTGTTTTCTTACTTGCTTTTTCTCGCGATGCGACGACGGAAAACAATTGAACCGCGCCAGACGCCTCGGCCGTACCGTTTAAACAAACTATCGATATTCAGCCACAGCATTTCTACGATGAACACAATAATGCTGATCGTACTTCCAACAAAATATATGAAAAGACTTCCCATGATGTGCTTTAATTGTAAAACAAAGGGGGCTTTCCGGTAAATTTGCTGGGATTTAAAACTTGTGTCTGCATCACTCATCCATTTTTGCACTAGACCGGAATCTGTCAAAGATTTCATTTTGTGAATAAATCTATTGGCATAAGGAAAGTTCTTAGCCATCAACATACTTAATAGTCCCCTCAAGATTGGTTTCTTAGCAACGTGTACATCATTTAATGATTTATTATAATAAGACAATCTCACATTCAATAGTTTATGGTTAAACATAACAGAAAACCTTTCTCCGTTTGATACGTTAAGTAATTTCTCAACTATTTGTGTAGTGTCAATTGCAGTGAAACCCTTTTGAATGTGCTCATCAAGAAGAATTTTAAAAGCTGCTTGACCACCAAACGGAATGTTTTTTTCAAATATTTCTTCTATCGATTCAGGAGGCACCTCCCGCAAATCAGAAACAACGAATTTAAACAACGATCCCAAATAAACGTTCCTCACAACAAATGTAAAGGAAAATAGCAATAAAGAAAAGCTCCTAAACTTGTTTCCTTCAAATTTCACGCTTACACTTGATCCCAAAATAACGCCCAGTACATCTAAAAAAGTCATTTGAAAATGGCTTTTTCTTTTTGATAACTTCGTATTCCAGTAACTGTTAAGAACACTGAAAATCGCACAAGAAATTAGTATTAGAAGCCAAACATTAAATTTGAATGGTTTTAATAATTTCTGTAAATTATCCAAACCTCTGGGTGCTGGAAGGATCATCACGATATCGTACGTTTCGAAGGGAATGACAATAAAATTCTTTACTCGTTCTTCATTTAGTATGACCGAAGTCGATACCATAATGATTTTGTCTTCGAGCGTTCTAAAGCTCGCAAGCCTTCCCGGAATGGTTTTGATTGGTTTAAATTGGATGGTAAAATTAAAGGACTTCTCCAACACTCTCAAAATATTCACTTCAATACCAGTATACTCTTCATGGTTCTCATCTGATTTGTTAACCATGAACAGAGGCTGGGGACCTGACATTACATTGAACGTACAATTGAGAAGGTTAACGTTATTTGCCTTTCGATCATCTACAAAGCTTTTTGTTGGTTCATCGCTTGAAATAGATATTCTGGCTACGTGAACACTTTCGCAGGAGTCGACGTAAGGTGTGTAAGTAAAAACATTGAGTTCATCTCCGAGGAACTTGGGGTCCACAGTCACGATGAAAGTATTCAAGAGAAAGAACCTCCAACTGCATTCTGCTACTTCCTGTGTACAATTACGTCCACATTTTGAATTTAAAATAACAATTACAACCTTGATGGGATGCTTTCGGTATTGCACGCAAGTATTATTCAAAACTTCTAACAATTCCTTGGAGTTTTTGGTCACAACGATTAAATTGGTTTCTTTTCTGTTTAACTGTAGACTGTCGTTGTAACACTTTAAAGATACTTCAATCCGATTTGTGTGTGATGAAGCTATATATTGGATTACTTTTGTTGTAGTAAACTCCACATCTTCAATATTTGGAGAAAAAGCGACGTTAATGTCTCCTGTCATATTTATATATTTTAAAACATCTGAAGTCAATGATGATATTCTATTAATCATGATGTCTTCTTGAGGAAGTGTCAATGTTTGTACGAATAATATTTTACTGAACTGTAAAAAAAATGATATCAGATACATTTTACTTGTGAGTTCTTGAATATAATTTCCTCAAATAAACGTGATTATATAGACTTAGGTAGCGAGTTTAATTCAGAAGAAAAATGTCATGTTAATTTGTCAGTTCTGACTTTTATTACTTTTTTCTTCTTTACAACACATATGATAACGATCCGCACCATTACATTTTATCAATATTCATTTTCAATTTCACTAAGTTGATGCTTCAAGGATGAGGGACCCAAATACAAAATAAAAATACCTAACGTAATTTTTTTTATCATTTAGTGGAAAACAACATTTCTGTTGGTGTTTATATTACGTTTAATTGATGTGTTTCCCAGGAACACTAAGGACGGGTTATTTTACAGAATCTGAACAATTCACCAAATTTCAAAATAAAAAGTTGTGAAAGTTCAATTTAAGTTGGATTATTATTTCATCGAATAGACCAACAAAAGTGGAGATGGACAGGTCACATGATCCGCGATCCACAAGAAAAATGGTGCAAAATTGTCACTGAATGGTATTCCAGAGATGGCAAGAGAAGTAGAGGACATCAAAAAATAAGATGGGAAGACGACCTATAACTCATGGCTGGACATCATTGAAGTATAGTAGCGCGTGACAGGTCCCAGTGGAAAATGTTAGAGGAGACCTATGCCAAGAGGCAAACTGAGCTTCGGGATATATTATAACAAACAAGAACATGTCCAGTATTCGTATCGAAGTCCAGAATAAAAAGGCAATATATAATAATAATGATTTAAATAATTTAAATAATTCCATCATGAGCAGGTTTTTCAGAGTAGGTACTTGGATAATAAATAATATTCAAAATGGATCACACAAGCCTCTAAAATTGTTTCATTCACTGCAACAAGATGCAGATGCAGATCAATTCAATTCAATGCAGATCAATTCGTCGAACAGAGTACTTCATAATATATGAATTATGTGGTTGTAACGAATGTTGTTGTTGAATGTGGTTATAATGTACATGAATTATGTGGTTGTAATGATGTCATTGAATTACAAGAAATCTAGCTATTACCTACAGACTTGGGGTATCTGTCGTCAAAACATTCAGAATTTCTGAGCTATGGAGCATCCGCGGTGAACCTCTCAAACGCCGCATTAATTGGCCGCCCCCACGAAGGCGTTGCAATTTTATGGCGCAATATAATAAAAGCCACTCTGGTTGACTGTAGAGATCCTCGAATCACGGCATTTGAAATAGAGTCAGCAAATGGAACTTTCCTTATAGTCACGGTTTATACACCGACTAATTCAGCTGAAAACTTACGAGGGGTCGAATAGTGCTGTGAGAAGTGTAAAAATCACAGCCAATTCCACGTGGTCAAACCATTTCCCTATAACTATCGAAATAGATCTAAAGCTAACCCCCATTATTTCCAACAGATAGAATCGACCAAGGGATTCTGGAAAATGGACGGCGAAGTCCGAAAATGATATTAAAACTTACAACGCCTGAACAATAAATTACTGCTAAAAATAAAACCCTCAAAGGCCGTAAGATGTCAAAGACTTAACTGTGAAAACGAGGCTCATAAATTTGAACTAGATTCTCTCTATGGCAATATTGTGAATATACTAAGAAACTGCTCAGGGAGATCTATGAGGAAGACATTTGCAAACTTTTTTAATACTGCCTCAAAACGGGATATTTTGCATTCCAGGGTGAACTTTTTGAGCAAGTGGAAGGAGTTGCGATGGGCAGTCCGTTGCGCCAGTAGGTACTAGCCAACTTTTTTATGCAGAAGTTTGAAGAACGGCTTCGGTTTCGGCTTTCAGCTCAACTTTGGCTGTTCCCAAGGTATGATGGCGTTATTTTTTTTTCAGGTTCTCCATAAAACAGTAGTTATACACCAAATTATTACGGAGAAGATTACAAAATTTAAAAAGAAAAAAAAAGTCCAAGGGGGGCAGTTCCACTATATTGAGACGTATGTCAAAAGATAGTTACTGAACTCTCTATAGGTAACATTGAAGATGTCGATGATCAATGCAGAATCGTTAAGCAGTGAAATTGCTCTGTTTAATGGCGCATTCTGAAAGGAAGAAGTTCTCAGTATCAGAACATAAAATCGTGGGATCTCCCACAAGTATACGCGTTAGGGACATATAGGTTAATCTCCTTCAACGTAGGTGGATTCAGTACAGTACCATGCTTCCCCAAAAATATTTTTCGGCGGGCTTCTAAGGTATTCATCAAGCATTCCTGTTAAGAACAACGATGGATACAGGAATAGGTAGTATATATATTCCCTCATGTACGTACAGGCATAAATAAACCTTTGTTGTAGTCTTTCTATTTCTAGAATATGGATTTGTTCAGATAGGGCCCAAATAATGGAGCTATATTCTAGGATGCTGCGGACAAGTGCTTCATATGATCTTCGTATTGCAATTTCATTTGTAAATGATCTCGCATTACGAAGAACAAATCTGAGCATTTTTTTGGCGCGAGAGACAATGTCAGATATGTGGGATTTGAAAGAGAGATTTGCTTCAAAAATCACGCCATGGTCTCGAATCTTGTGTTTGCGTGGTAGTATAATTTTATTATTGTTGTATGGGAATATTAATGTGTCTTGGGATCTTAAAAAATTGTCGACTTTCTGAATGCTGAATGGTAAGTTAATCAATTCCGACCATTTGACAAGAGAATCATGATCTTTCTGCAGAAGAATGGAATCTATATGACTTTTAATAGCTCTGAAAAGTTTAATATCATCAGCGAAGAGGAGATACTTTGAGAATTAATGGTCTTGCCTATATCATTAATGAATAAAAGAAAGAGGAGGGGTCCTAGATTCGACCCCTGGGGAATCCGGAGTTAGTTTTGTATTCCGTAGAAAGCTGGTGTCCATAACTGACATGCTGACGACGTTTGTGCACGCCTAATTACGAAGGCAATTGAAATCTACAAGCATTATGAAGTATACTGTAATACCAGCTCATAATGAAGTGGAGCAGGCAACACGGTATCGCTTCCAAGTACATAAGCACATACATACTTCACCAATAATAATACACATGTGCCCTGATGAGGTAGCGCAACACGGCAAAACACCCCCAAAACAAATAATGAAAAAAAACTTAATACCATTCTAGCAGCTCGCGGATTTCGTGGTGCTGCTGGCACCTTTGATTAAAGCGATGAGATGACTTTTGCAAATATATGAAGAATACGCAAACCCTCATAACTTGTTGTACAACTCTAAAAAGTCGGTTATCTTCGCTTTCAACCACAACTAGGAGCCATTAAATATTCCTCCAATATATCTAGAAGGAAAGGAACTGCCTGTGGCCTCACAGGTTAAATATATAGAAAGATATAGAAGATATGAAATAACAAAGAAGAGCAATTAACATACAGGCCGCAATGCTCTCAAGGCGGTTCTACCACTGTAGCGACCATGTCAGAAAATTACTCTTCAAGACATACTGCATTGCCCTGTACACATCTGAACTGTGGACGTAATACCCAGCAGCACAATGGGACAAACTGAGGGTGTGCTACAATAATGCATACAGGCAACGTATGCAACGATCTGCAGTGCCTCCACGATGTTCACCGAGGGGAGGGTGCGCTCAAACCTAGTCTTACTTCGCCACCGACTAACCAGCGTCTGAGCAGGACACGGAAATCAACCAACATCATTGTCGTGGCTGCATCCGAGTGGCTCTGTTCCCTACTAAATGAGCGATGGATGCAGATGATGAGGCGACCTTCCTGATGGACGATCTTAAAATATTATTTCAAATTCTGTTTAATTTAATTTTATGCCATATTTTTGTTATTTATGTGACGAATTTTATTTTCATTTTATGTTTTAATTAGGTACCTACCTAATATGTAATCACATTTTTTTTTCTTTTAGATTTTTTATGTGATATGGCAGACTGGGATTGCACTAACCTCCCAATCCTGCTGGAATAAACTTAAATATAAGAAAATAATAAATAATAACAGAACGTGAAATTTTATGAATTATTCAAATTGCGTGACAGGGTCTTACTCTTGTTGTGGTGTTAGTTTCTTTATGGCTCTTACCCAAAGCTGTTAACCCTGTACTGTGTATAGTCTCCAGGGCATATCATTTGTGGAGGGATATATCTCTTTTCATAGTCGTTCTTGAATGAGGGGATTGTACGAGAAATTGTGATTTTTCATGCTTTAAGTTCAACAGTTTTGCGATGAAATGCCTAGCACAATTTTTGATCTTGTGGAATGCTCTTTGATACAAATATGTAGTATTCCACAAGAGTCGGTGTTTGCACTGCAAACGTGCGTTTTAGTAAGGTAATTAATAACTTTATAGTGTTCGGAGATGTTAAGATTTATCTTTTTGGCTCATTTTACTGATCACTATCACCCTATCACGGTTCACCATAAGGTTTCATTGATCTTCGACTTTAGGTAGGTATTGGTTATTGTCAATTTACGGCGTATTTGAAGTTAGATAAATACATTTTTACTCCACGCAGTAGGCCCAGGGGTAAATAATGTTGCACAGGTTGTCTTTGGGATGCTATGTGGAAGATATTTTTAAGAGGAGTAAGGATTGAACATGTGCCTTGAAGAAACCCCTGTTGTATTAGGAATGAAACACAGAGGCTGCCAAATCGTTCCATAACCGAGTCGTTGAACGCAAGAAATCATGGAAACGCAGAACTAGGTGTGTTTCCCGATTGAGCACCGGTGCCGAAGGGATCAATGACGCAAATTTTTCGGAGCATCTTCCATTGAAATACCGGTAGAACAAGGAAAGCCTTCACACCTCAAGTTTACGATTAGGAAATTTGTGTGCTTTCAACCATATTAAATTTTTTTATTAATTTATAGATAAGCCGCCGCACTTTTAATAGGCATAGATTTTGAAAAGTACACTACTTTTATACTTAGTTACCACAAAAAACATCGGTTTCAATCGGGACCGGTGAAAAAATATGCATTTAAATTTACGTTTCATAAAAAATAAATTGTACGTAATTTCTCGTTACGGCTGACATTTCGTATTACATTATTTTGCATACTGAACAACCAGAAAACTTTCCACTATTTCCAGGGTACCAATCATTAAATATTAAAATAAATGTTACCATATCGCAAAAAATCACACATAATCTAGGAAGGTACAAACTAAAGGTTGTATCATACAAATTTTCATGTTCTGAATAAATAAATAATTGAGTATATTTAGGATGAATTAAAATCAATGTATTATTAATTAGGTTAGGTTGTGTTGGGTTAGATTATTAGGTTAGGTTAGGTTATTAGGTTAGGTTAGGTTATTAGGTTAGGTAAGGTCATTAGGTTAGGGTAAGTTATTAGGTTAGGTTATTAGGTTAGGTTAATAGGTTAGGTTATTAGGTTAGGTTATTGGGTTAGGTTATTAGGTTAGGTTAATAGGTTAGGTTATTAGGTTAGGTTAATAGGTTAGGTTATTAAGTTAGGTTAATAGGTTAGGTTATTAGGTTAGGTTATTGTAATGTCGGTGTGAATTGTATGAGTGCAAGCCAGATAGCATGCTTGCGCGAATCTATATAAAGCGATGCGTGCTAGATTCGTCCTCTTTTGCGTAAGGCAGCTCCATAATAAATACCTGTACACTATACCGTTACTCTCTTCATTTGAGTACTACCCACCATAATACTTCGTCTACACACATGTAAGTCCGCATCTGATTTGGCTCGACACCACAACTGCTCAGACGGACATTACAGTTATTAGAACAGGTTAGGTTATTAGGTAACGTTAGGTTATTAGGTTAGGCAAACCCGTTAGACAAACCTTGCTTGCCCTACAAACCACTCAAAACCTGGGATGTATATCTTGTTTAAAAGAAAAACGCGTGCGCGTTCTTATATTTATTTTCATTCTTGGTATTCAAATAATTACACAAACCCGTTAGACAAACCCTGCTTGCCATACAAACCACTCAAAACCTCGGTGTATATGTTATTGAAAATAAAAACGCGTGCGTGTTTTTTATTTCTTTTCATTCTAAGTATTAGAATAATTTCTTACGTTACTAGGCAAACCAGGTATTTTTATAATAATATTGTCTATATACCGTTTCTAGTAGCTACTTGTTTCGTGACTGCTTTTCAATTTTCAGGTAGTGATTTTTGGCAACCTGGCAACCTTTTTAAATAAAATTTAAAATTGGTATCCCTTGAAAACGTCCGATCCTGGAAAGAATACAACATTTAATGTCATTCGTAAAGGAAAAATTACGTACAAAAAGTTTTTTATGAAATAAAAACTTAAATGCCTATTTTTCCGCCTATCTCGACTGAAACCGATGGTTCTTGTGGTAATTAAGTTTAAAAGTAGTTTACTTTTAAAATTTTATGTCTATTTATAGTGTAGCGGCATGCGGCGGCTTGTCCATACTTCAGTTAATTCTGGATCGTCTCACATTACGATCTTTTAAGACCTCTTACGAAAAAAAACAAAGGCTACCGTCTAACTGTGCCAGTGTCATTTCATTCCTCTTTACAAAATTAATCATTTTATATAGATAATAGTTTTAAAATAGTATTGAAAATTAGTGTAATATAGTTTTTACTTGTATATTTGTTTTCACTGTAAGTATTTGTGTTATATAATTGGTTCTTCGGAGCAGTTAAGGTAAGATATTTTTTTTGATTTGTGTGCTGTAGATTTATTCGATAAGGAAAAACCACCTGATCCCCCAGATGATGGTTTGCTATCTGAATCCTCGGGTGTTACAAAAAAATTAATCGCGGTTAATATTCCGGAGGCTTCGGACTTCGTAACGATTACGTCAAAAAAAAAGAAAAATTGCTAAACCAGCAGATAATAGAAATGCAACAGATTTTGAACAGATACATCGAAAAACACCCTCCACGCAAAACGACTCCCTTCCAAATAATTATGTTTTACAGGATGTAATTCCGTCCACTTCTTCCTCGATTTCAAATTTAAGTCCAGCAAGCCCTTCCACCACACCCGCCCCACTGGTAAACAATACTCCTTCACAAATGTCACGTCTGTATAATAATCTTGATAGACCACCTTACATTACACACGTGACTAAAATTTCAAAGGATGAAAAACAATCAAATTTATACGATGTGGACTTTGGACATTTTATGTTTAAAAATAAAATCCACCCTGTCTGGAATGGAGTAAAATCGGTTGGGCGTAACCGTCTTTCTGTTGAATTCAAGACAGCGGCTGAGGCCAATAGCTTTGTAAAATCTGATGTTGCCAAAAAAAACTCGTACAACGTTTTCATACCTACATATCAGGTTACAAAGTTAGGTGTCACAAAAGGGATCCCACCGCACTGGTCGATAGAGGACATCCTGGAAAACATTACTGTTCCTCAAGGTTTCGGAAAAGTTTTAAAAGCGCGTCGTCTGAATTACAGGTTTAATACGGGAAACTCTGTAGAATGGAGACTCTCCCAATCCGTTGTCCTAACATTTGACAGCAAAGACCTTCCACAAAATGTTACTATGTTTAACGTCTATCTACCAGTAGAGTTCTATGTGTTCCCAACTGTGCAATGCTACAAGTGCTGCAGATTTGGACACACGAAGAACCTCTGCAGATCAGAACCCCGTTGCTTCAAGTGCAGTTCGTCCCATAGTGGCGATTCCTGTGATAAAACAGAGGAAAATTATAAATGTTTAAACTGCTCCGGTACCCACATGTCCATCAGCAAAACTTGCCCTGAACTGTCAAGGCAGCGCAATATTAAACACACAATGGCCGAGAAGAGAATCTCTTATGCGGAAGCATCAAGAATGTTTAACAAATCCATTCCATCTTATTCTGAAGTAACTTCCAAAAACTCTAAAAAATCCACCCCTTCTCAACCTTCTTCTTCTTCATTTAGAAAAACTGTTGAAAGGGTCGTGAAACCTAGAGTTCTAACAAAAAAAAATAATGCTAATCACGAATCCCTTCTGTGGTTCCCTAATGGACAAATTCCTTCCAGTTCAAATTTCAATTCTTACCTAAAGTCATCTACTAAAGAACAAAATTATAATATAGACCTTAACTCTACACTAATCACCTCATTTTTACATATTTTACAAACTTTAAATAAAACCAACATTCAAATACCGTCCCACGTTGCTAAACAAATTACTAATATTATCAACTCAACTAGAAATGGCTCCTCTGATGAGGATTCTTCAGTGGAATTGTCATAGTCTTAGAAATAAGACTGAAGAATTTACACATTACACTCAAACTCAATTGCAGTGGCTACCATCTCGGAGACGTAGCTGGAACCGGATTCTGATTTCAGAGTCAGGGGATACCACTGTCTTCGAGACGACCGTCAAGATGGAAAGGGCGGCTCCGCTCTTTTCATTAAAAAATCATTACCCTTCTCCCCAGTAGATGTAAAACCAATTGGTTGTCCTTTTCAAGTGACGGCCGCAAAGGTTTTTGACACTACAATAATTTCTTTGTATATATCACCATCTGTTAAACCTTCAAAATCAATCCTGAAAGCAATGTTTTCCAAGGTCACTACACCTTCTCTTGTTCTAGGAGATTTCAATGCCCATCACGGATTATGGGGAGCTCACAATTGTGACAGAATGGGCAGAGATATTGTTGATCTACTAGATGAACTAGACTTTTGTATCATCAATGATGGTTCTCCTACCCGTCTTCAGGTGCCTGGTCAGCGACCCAGCATGGTTGATCTTACTATTTGCAATTCCAGCATAGCCGCATCCCTGTTATGGAAGGTTTTGGATGACCCTCATGGGAGTGATCATTACCCCATCCTCATTGAATCCTCAAATATTTACCATTCCAACAAAAATGTCAAGTGCAGTAGTCGAAAACCAAGGTTCTTAACTGCCAGAGCCAACTGGAATGACTATTCAAATCATACAAAGTTCTCTGTGCAAAATCTGCCCTCTCCAACTACAGAAAATGTTGCGGAATGTTACGATTTATTTGTGTCTGCAGTCATTACGGCCGTAGAAAAATTTATCCCCATTAAAACGACATGTAACAAAGGGAAACCTCCCCCAGCTCCTTGGTGGGATATTGAATGCTCAGACGCAGTAGATATGAGGAAAAAATATGCGAAAATTTATTCAACAAATATGAATATGGAGAACTTCCTTCAGTATAAACAAATTGAAGCTAAGACCAAACGTCTTCTAAAAAACAAAAAACGTCAAGGCTGGAAAAATTTTGCACATCATTATCTCCCGAAGTTCCTCTTTCAGTTGTTTGGAATTCAATTCGCAGGTTTAAGGGTTCTCACGCCCCAACGGTGACTCGACCACTCACTTCAGAGTGGGTGAAGGAATTTGCCGATAAACTAGCTCCTCAAACTGCAAGTAATTTTAATGAAACAGAATTCACATACTCATTTAAAACACGGGGTTGGATGGACACCCACTTCAATTTAACGGAACTTAGGGAGGTCTTAAACGATCTCACAGACTCATCCGCTGGTGTAGATGGAATTCCTTATAGCTTTATTAAAAACTACGACGTTACCACACTAAACTATTTTCTTTCAATTATAAATCTGATCTTTGACTCCGGCAAAATTCCATCATCCTGGAAAACTCAAATAATTGTTCCCATTCTGAAACCCCAGAAAGACCCTAACTCTGGACTTTCTTACAGACCTATAGCTCTGTCATCTTCCTTAGTTAAAATAGCTGAACATATGATTAAAAGACGTCTAGACTGGTATGCAGAAAATGAGAAAATTCTTCCCAGCTCTCAGTTTGGCTTTCGAAAAAGAAAAAGTACGATCGAAAGTATGTCCATCCTGACTTCTGATATCCAGTTGGCCCTGGCCGATAATGAATTCCTTGTCGGTGTTTGCCTTGATGTGTGCGGAGCTTTTGACAATGTTTTATTAGATGTTTTATTTAATAAATTATTAAAAATTGGCATCTCTCGTAAGCTTTCCAGTTTTATAATTAACCTCCTTCTTACCAGGAAAATTCAAATCCAGGTGCTGGATTTTCCTCCAATGGAAAGAATAGTAAACAAGGGTTTGCCTCAGGGCTCCGTCCTTAGTCCTATCCTTTTTAATATTTATACCTTTGACCTGCATCGGAGTATGCATCCATCTTGTAAAATACTCCAGTATGCGAACTATTCGAAATGGGTCGTAAGGTTGTAAATCATGATTAGGTATACTTTGGACGAACTGTACGCTTTACGACCCTTAAGTGACAATGGTAGTGATAATAATAATAAAAATAGTGTACTTCTTCACCAACGGAAAGGAAAAAAAAGAGGTTGTAGAGCTGGGAGAAAGGTTAGATTAGTAAAAAACCTGCGGTTAGCACAAACCAGGAATTTGCGCCTGCCCAAGTCTCTAAATGTTGCCGCTTGGAATGCGAGATCAATTGCCAATAAACACGAAGACATTGTGGATCTGATAACTAGCAAAGGTATTCACATTTTGGCGCTATCGGAGACTTGGCATGAAAATGCTGACTCCTACTCCATCAAAACCCTTCGGTCAAGTGGGTTCTTGGTGTATGAAGCTGCAAGGCCGATAAAATCCGACACAAGTAATATTAATTTTACGAATCACGGGGGAGTTGCAATTGTAGCGCAAAATGGTATTCGCTTAGACAGTATAGGGATACGTCAGGTATATACCACTTTTGAGTTTGTCGGCTGCAAGGCTTCCGCTAATGGCGCATCCCTCGTGATAATTTCCATCTACCGTCCCGGGTCATGTGCAGCCACTGCAATTTTTTTCAATGAATTTAGATCTCTCCTAGAGTGCACCTCTAACTATAATTGCGACGTTATTATTCTGGGAGACGTAAATATTCACTTGGAAAAGAAAACCAATCCCTTGGCCCTAAAATTCAACAAAATTCTACGTGACTTCGGCTGCGACCAGTGGGTGAACTCACCTACTCATGACGCGGGGGGTACACTTGATGTAATTATTTCCCGGGTAGGGTTTCCCCCAAATAACATAAATTTTACTGACATTGGACTATCGGATCATCGTCTCGTCACATCCGAGTTTGCCTTCGATCCTCCAAAATTACAGTTCAAATCCGTTGTCTCCAGAAATTGGAGAGAATTCGACTTCGAGGCATTTTGTAGTGATTTGAAAGCGTCGCCTCTCTGTGATAAGGAAAAGTATAACGAGAGCCAAGCAGAAGAGTTAGTAACTCTATATAATTCTACGCTACGGGCATTACTCGATAAAAATGCTCCTTTCACAGAGAAGGTCTGCCGCATTAGGAATTGCAGCAAATGGTTCGATGATGAATGTCTTCAAAAGAAGAGGGAAATGCGGAAATTTGAGAGGATTTACAGACGAAACCCGACTTTCAGCAATCGGCAGCTTTGGATTACCAAGCAAAAAGTTTACAAGGAAGAAGTCACACAGAAGAAATCTAACTTTTGGTGTGAGCAAATTGAGACAGAAAAGGACCCTCGAAAACTTTGGCAAAACATAAGGACTCTGTCTGGAGAGAGCAACAATAAGGTTGATTCCTCTCTTGAAGCAAACAGCCTCGCAACATACTTCAGAAGTAAGGTTGAACAAATTCAGGCCCTCAGTGTGGTAGGATCGTCTTCTATCGCAGCATCAAGTCCGCTCTCCGGTGACTTCTCTACTTTTGCAGCAGTAACGGAAGAAGATGTCACGCGTGCTATAAAGTCTTGCCCTAACAAGCAATGTACTCAAGACCCCATACCTACCTGGCTCTTAAAACAATGTCTTCCGGATATAGCGCCTGTAATTACCGCAATTATCCAGAAGTCATTAGTAAATTCACTTGTACCGGGAACACTCAAGAAATCAATAATAACTCCGATTCTAAAAAAACAAAATCTTGATAGTGACAATACGGATAATTACAGGCCAATATCCAATCTACCATTCCTTTCTAAACTGCTTGAGAAAATCGTTGCCAAACAATTGGTGGGGTACTTGAAGTCCGCCGGTCTATTTGCCAAAAATCAATCCGCTTATCGACAGTTTCATTCAACGGAAACTGTTCTTCTGCGGTTAATTTCAGACTTGATCATCGGGATGGAAGCAGGTAAGTTGGGTTTGGTATCTGTTCTTGACATGAGTGCGGCATTTGACACGGTAGATCATAGTATTTTATTAAATGTGCTTGAAACCGAATTTGGCGTTCGAGGTGATGTTCTCCAATGGATGAAATCATACCTGTCTGGACGAGTAGCCTCAGTAATTTTCAATAATTGTACTTCACCTGAAACTCCCATAGAATGTGGAGTTCCCCAGGGTTCTGTCTTGGGTCCCATTATTTTCATTCTCTATACGAATCGCCTCGAGAAACTAATTCAATCAGCTGGCTTTGAATCACAAGGCTATGCAGACGATCGTTTCATTTTCAAGTTTTGTTCCCCGGATGAAAAAGACGTCCTTAAAAACGAGGTGGTTAGTTTCATTAACACAGTCTCAAGTTGGATGTCTGTCAATAAACTCAAACTTAATCCGACCAAGACGGAATTTATTTGGATAGCTTCTCCTGGAAGGCAAGCCATCATCGACTCTAATCCAATCCATATTCAGGGCACAGATATAATTCCTTCTACAGAAATAAAGTTTCTAGGTTTCACTATAGACAATAGTCTTTCTCTAGAATCACAAATTTCAAAATCTGTAAGTTCAGGCTTTTTCCATCTAAGGCAGATAAAATCAATCAGGCGTTGCCTTCCCTCTGATGTAGCAAAGTCACTCATAAATTCGTTCGTTGTCTCACGTATGGACTATTGTAATAGTGCGTATGCTGGCTTGCCTAAAAAACAATTCAATAGAATCCAGTCCGTTTTTAATGCTGCGGCGAGAATGATTTTTGGTGAATCTAAGTATTGCCGTATAACCCCGCTTCTAAAGGATCTTCATTGGCTTCGATGCCCTGAAAGAATAGAGTTCAAGATCTGCTTAATGACCTTCAAAGCATTGCAAAGAATGGCGCCAGCCTATATATCGGAACTATGTGTCCGACAAAACTTAAGCGATAGGCAGCTTACTCTAAGGTCGTAACTAATCGTTTAATCGAACTTTCTAGGTCAAATCGAGCCGTTTACTATGATCGATCTTTTCGTGTAGCTGGCCCGCTCATTTGGAACAAACTTCCCTCAGCTCTTACTAATATCCAGAACTTGGCTGAATTCAAAAGAGCTTTAAAAACAAACTTATTTAAAAAATCATACCTTTCATGAATTTTAACTCCTTTTCAATATACTTTAATAAGCCATGTTCCTCAAGTTTCTGGTAATTGTTTGGTTTCGATTACCTCCTTACTATAGTTTTATGTGCACTCTGAATTTGTATTATTTCTAAATGTTAACTGCCTCCTGTTCTATATAATTTAGTTTAAATGATTCTTGTTGAATGGCACCGTGATGGTTTATCATTATATATTGTCCTGTGCCAAAACAGCACTCACTATTGTTGTTAATATTGTTCTTTAGGAATTGCTTTGTATATTTTTGTATATTCGTTATTTCACATTATTTAATTATTTTTTTAAGGACTCGTAAGGAACACTGTAGGTTAATTTTAAGTTTATTATAATTAAGCGCACTTGAAGTGAAACATCACAAAACTGCGCTATATAAATACTACGTTATTATTATTATTATTATTATTATTATTATTATTATGCGGATGATCTTTTTATATATATTTCAGGACGAATTATTTCTATTCTGGAGGATGTGATTAACATTTGCATGAAAAACCTTGACACCTGGTTAAAAAATCACGGCTTAGAAATTTCTCCGTCCAAAAGCAATGTTTTCGTCTTTTCCAGAAAACGTGTTACTCCGCGTGTAACAGTCCAAATAAATAATTCAATTCTCCGTATGCAGGTACGAATAAGATTCCTTGGGGTAATTTTAGACTCTAAGTTAACATGGAACCCGTATGTTAATTTAATCATTAACAAATGTCAAGCTGGCCTCAACACTTTACGTGCCGTTTCACGGGTCTAGTGGGGAAGTCATCCATTCACCCAAAAACTTTTTTATAACGCATATGTTAGGAGTCATTTGGATTACGCGTCATTCCTCATTGAACCCACTTCTAAAAAGAACCTCGCAAGGTTGGACCGTATTCAATTTCAATGTTTAAGATTGATTATCGGAGCAATGCGTTCTTCCCCAATTAACGCTTTACAAGTGGAAGCTGTGGAGGCTCCTCTTCATTTCAGAAGACAGTTCTTGGCTGACAAGTTTTTATTTAAATGCTTAAGACTCTCTAAACACCCACTGAAAGACAAAATTACTGCACTCACTGCTCAAGTGAAATCACTTCCATATTGGAGGAACAAATCAATCCCTCTTCTTGTTACGTACTGTGCGTATAAACCCCTCTTAAATCCATCAGACAGACTTCCTTTATATGCCAACTCCTTTCGTATTCATTTGTGTAAACCAAATATTCTTTTTTCTCTCGGCATAATTAACAATCACGAAGCTCCAACAAAACTTAAAAACCAAATTTTAAATTCGAAATATTCCAATTGTAAAATTATTTACACAGATGGTTCCAAGTCTCCCTTATCAAACCATGTGGGAGCGGCATTCCACTGCCCATCAGATCAAGTCGATAGAAAAATTAAACTTCCAAAAGAGGCTTCCGTTTTCACTGCTGAATGTATAGCCATTTTTGAATCCCTCAAATACATTGACGATGTTCACATTGGAAAATTCTTGATTCTCTCCGATTCCCTGAGTGCACTTCAAAAATTAAACTCTTCCCCTTTCCATTACCCAGAAGACGATTTCTGTGTTGGAATTCGCACTTTAATTCATAAATTAACCGACTCCGGCAAAGAAATCGTCTTGGCTAGGATACCTAGTCACTACGGTATCCCTGGAAATGAAAAGGCCGATTCATTGGCGAAAGATGCCATTATTTCGGGGGATATTTTATATAAATTTTTAAACACCGATGACATTTTCATAAAATTGAAGGAAAACATGATTTCCACATGGCAGAATCATTGGGAAGAATCTAGTCAATCAAAAGGATATAGCTTTTTCACAATTCAGCCAACGATTCCTTCAAAACTGTGGTTTTCCAGACTTTCTTTTAACAAATTCTCGACATCATCCATTTGCCGCATGCGGATAGGGCATTGCTGCCACAATGTTCACTAATTGACATGACAAAAATTCATATTAAGAATTCTGCGATGTGTGAATGTCGTCTTGGTGAAGAGGATCTCAATCATATTTTTTTCAGTTGTCCTATAAATAATTCATACAAAAATTTCATCCCTCACCTAATCAGTTCGGGTATATTGCCTCCCTACAACATTGCATGCCTGTTATCTTCTGTGAACAAACGCGTGTATAAAGTCTTGGCTAATTTCCTGAATATTAACAGCATCAATTTGTAACTGTAAGTTAAGTTTCATGTATTTATTTATTTATTTAATTTTTTACGCACAATAAATTGTGTCAGCATATCTTTTAATTTCCTTGTTATGTTTAATTAAAATCTTCTCTTATTGTAATAATTTTGCGTATTATTATTTGTATAGTATTATTATATAATGTAGATAGGTTCTTGTTATTAAAACTAAATTAGTTAATTTTAACCAAAAATTACACTCACAAAATTACACTCACAAAAGCATTCACTTGACACTGGCCAGAACACTCTTTTGGGGTGAAGAGCCATTAAAAAAAAAAAAAAAAGACCTCTTACGAAAAAAAGATGGCAACTAAAAAAAAAAAACAACACCATTCTTTTTTTTTAAGAACTGTCACCTTATTATATGAATTATAAAACATGTCGATAAAAAAAGGAAATATTATTACCGGCGGCCTCTGACAGCACTGCAGAAAACCGGAGTTACCGACATAATATGATTAGACTAATTAGGTTAGAACAAAATACAATAGATGTCACTCATGGCACAATTCATTCAGGTTTTAACAATATCTTATTTCTAACATAATTAATCGTTTGTGTTCATGTTTTCTTTTATCAATATAAACACAAAAAATTTTAATCTCTCTGATTGATCGGACATGTCAAAATAAGTACCTATTTATCGATATGTCATGCGACATTTTGTGGAAAATTACTTTTTACGGTGTAATAAATGGTTATTTGATTAAGAGAGAGAACTAATCCAACGTAGGACAGAAAATCAAATTATTCAAATGAGACAAATAATTTATGGGTTCTATTATCCACTGGAGCGACAGCGCCATTTTTAACTTTTTTCTCCGATTCCTCGTTACTTTTTGGTGACCATTTTGAATATTTTCCGCCGACATTAAAAAAATCATACCTCCAAATCTAAAACTGGTAGCAAAAGTTTAGCCCTTATTTTAAAATGGTCCCAGCTAAGACTGCATGTCGGACGCCACGCTATACGCGCCGCGCCACAAATAACAGCTGTGTACGTGGAATTTCACACAAAGCCGCTGTTATACGAGGCATTGTGGCAAAAAGCGCTCCAGCGGTTATTAGTTCTATTATAAAGTTTAACCCTTGTTTTAAAATGGTGCCGCATTGTGGCAAAAAGCGCTCCAGCGGTTATTAGTTCTATTATAAAGTTTAACCCTTGTTTTAAAATGGTGCCGCATTGTGGCAAAAAGCGCTCCAGCGGTTATAAGTTCTATTATAAAGTTTAACCCTTGTTTTAAAATGGTGCCGCATTGTGGCAAAAAGCGCTCCAGCGGTTATTAGTTCTATTATAAAGTTTAGCCCTTGTTTTAAAATGAATAGGATATTAATAAAAATCTTGAAAAAACATGGTATGTAATAGGTATGGAGGTATATCTAAATTACTAGATCACATTTTAAATTCGCAACTGCCATTGGCATAGAGATTACGGTAGGTACTTCAAATGTCGGGGATTATTCTAACTCTAAGGAGATGGGGCATTATTTGCATTACAACGTGTTTTTAAATTTTTGCGCGAGTCTAGGTAGGTTACTATATGACCTCAGATCGTTCACAGGTCTTACAAAATTGTTTATTCACTCATTTTTTGGTCATGTACCTACAGTATTTACAAGTTATAAAAAAATATATATTTTACAATTTGGGAGGCGGCTATGGGTACCGCCGTCCCGGGAACCGCCATAGGTCACCCCTGCATGCAGTGGGGGGGATTGATTCGTGCGGCACTCCTGGACACACTGACCCCCATATTCCTACCCAACCCTCATACCTTTTCCTTCCCACGACTTCCTCCCCTTCCTTTCACTAAAAAAGACCCTCCACACAGCATCCCCAAAGATGACATAGGCCCTGAAGGGAATTATTTTCCTCAGGGACTCCTGTGTGGAGCTAATGTAAACATGATGCTCACTTCTGCTATTCATCTGTTTTTCACATCGATATAGATATACTTGGTCGAAGATTTTTCACCACTTACACATTTTGAGCTTTCCAAGTTCAAACGTACTTAAAATATTATTAAAAATTACCTGAAACTTTTCTGCCTTTAGCAAAATGAACAAATTCCTCTATGGAACGAATGTAACAAAACAAAAAAAATATAATAAAACAACATAGGGAAAATATTCGAAACTTATTTGAATAAAAAATTGGTTGACTATTTAAAAAAATTAAAATTATCGTGCAATCTTGATATCCTCTCGAAATAAATTCTCGGTAAGTTAGAAATATAATATTTTTATTACGCCAGTTATTTATTACTATTTAAAAAAAATCTAACACTGTAAACATTCAAATACAAAAAAAGTACTACATACCTTTCAAAGTCTCAAAATCAATTACAAATCTTAAACTCAATAAATAACCTAAAACCTGCCTGGAAATCTCGCATGTAAAATGACAAAAGATGCTTGACGCAATGTGTGGAAAGATATCGAATCTGATTTGAGTGAAAAATATTTTTTTTTCAATAATAAAACAATAACTTAGTAAATACCACTTTTACTTTTTTGTATGCTTTATACCGATCGGGTTTCGCTACAACCGTAGCTTCTTCATATCAGTATAATCTCTACTAAAGGGCAGTATAATACTCTACTAAAGTGACAGTTTAATAACATGTGTTATAAATAATATATTCTGTTTTCACAGTGGTTTGAAAAATTTGGCTGAGCTCCTCCAGTGAAGGAAGTAATAGGAGTAAGGGTTGAGGAGAATTGGAAAACGAATGTTATTTGTCAATGGGGAACAACCTTAGTATTGAACTTTACATTAGATTTATTTGGATGTTCATTACTTTTCTTTTAATGTTTTTGGCTTTTCTTAGTTCTAGTTCTTCTAAGTTATCCAATCTGATGACTATTTCAAATTATTTATGCAATAATGTGACGCCTATGTTTTTATTATATTTTTGGTCTGTTTCAATAAGATGGTTCGCAAATTCGGAGAAGCCTTATTCTGTAAACATCTTAGGTGTTCTTTGAAACGGGTTATTACGTGCCGTTTTACCTATATAAAAAGCGGGAAAATAATTGCATTGAAGTGAATAAATACCCGAGTGGCCTAAACTATCCTCTTTATTCTATTAGTGCAAAATTAGTCTCCTTGGATATTGTAAATCTTTTCGAAAGTAAAAATATATTGTGTAAATTATTACAAAATTCAAATTTACCAAATACTTTCTCTAATGATTTATCTCACCTTTTCAATATTTGTCTTCAACCAAATTATTTCCAATACAATGATCTTTTTTTATCAACAAAGAGAGGGATTGGCTTTGGGAGCGCCTACATCTCCCTTTATCGCAGACATATTCATAGACAATTCAGAGAATACATTTTTTTTAAACACACTTTTATGAAAACGATATTTATTTATTTTATTTATTAACAGAAACAAACAATACATTAGATAATTTGGTTAAAAAAAATTACAATTAATAATTATATTACATGGTGGGTACCTATTATGTGCTTCACTGTAGTGTCTTATTTATGGTATACATATTAAGTAATTACCGGGTGATGTATGTAGTGGGAGGGTGTGTGTGTGTGTGTATGTATGAGTATGTATGTATGTATATATGCGCATTGAACAAATTATAATATTTACATGATGCTCTTTTTAAATTTGGGCAGCGAATCGGAGAAAATGTCGATGTTAGAATTTAGGCCAATAATATTGAACATATGAAGAGCACGATTGATTGGCGAATTAGATGCTGCATTTGTCTTGTAATTAAGCATGTGGAATAGTTCTGTATGGTATGTAAAATGAACTAGGGAAAGAAGTTCGGTACAGTCAATGTTATTATTTAAAATTTTATGTATAAATGTCACAGCTATTGATCGCCTTTGTTGCAAAGTTTGAAATGTGCATTCAAAGTTATTGTTGAATTTGAAGGTAAGATATTTTATAATTTTTTTATGAATATGTTCTATGCGATCTATGTATACTTTGTATTGCGGGTTTCAAATTGGCGAAGCATATTCCAGTGTACTTCTGATTAATGCAAAATATAACATTATTACTGTACGCGGGTTATTGAACATTTTACTTATGCGAAGAATAAAACCAAGAATTTTATATGACCTGTGAACATTGAGTCGATGTGCTTATTAAATATAAGTTTGCTATCAAGGTAAACACCAAGATATTTACATTCCGTTTTCGAGATGACAGGTTCATTATTGAGTGAATAAGAATACTTAATAACATGTTTATTTCTGGTGAATGTTATAGTATGACATTTGGAAACATTAATATCTAAACAGTTAACTTTGAAATACTTGCAAAGCCTATCTAGGTCACTTTGTAACGCATCACAGTCAGAAAGAGAATGCACAACTTTCATGTCGTATTGGAATTAAGGAATAGAGGTTCCTACTCAACACAGAACATAGTTGAACTTAATTCCAACGCCAACTTAATTCCTTCTTGCTATTAATAATCTCCTTCCACAAACAAAATAAATTCACCATAGAAATAGAAACCAATTCTTGTTTAAACTTTTAGATCTTATATACATTTTATCAATGTTAAAAAAATATGATCATCTCTACATATTATAAATTAAAGTCCCCCGCGTCGTTTGTCTGTCTGTCTGTCTATCTGTCTGTTCGCGATAAACTCGAAAACTACTGAACGGATTTTCATGCGGTTTACACGAATAGATAGAGTGTTTCGTGAGGAAGGTTTAGGTATGTAATTTGTCAAGGATTTGTGTAAATTAGTTGAAACATAACGATAATTGTTAGAAGTGTCGGAATGTCAATCCGCCTGGTAGCTTTCATCGAAAACGCTGCCTAATCCTTTTACGATATAACAAAACAATGCATGGTGGGATATTCCTCTTTTACAGATCTACAAAAAAGTCCGCGAAGGCATACATTATCTTTTACAGATAGCTTACTATACCCATTCTATCTTCTAAAAAAATGGTCACGTACATTGCGGTAATTGAAAAGTTATTTAGACGGATACAGTATTAATTTTTATTAACTTAAATGCTTTAGTTACCTCAAGCATTTCATGCACATTGTTATAATCTTTCACACCATCTCTACATCTTCTCTACATATTATAAATTAAAGTCCCCCGCGTCGTCTATCTGTCTGTCTGTCTGTCTGTCGGTTCGCGATAAACTCGAACTCGAGTCTAAAATTATTCGAAAATATACGTTATATCACGGATAATCTACGAGGATGATGAAATATCCTGCAAGTATAAATATTGTGACATTCTGTTGAAAGTATTTAGTAAGTTAAAGGGTAATTGGTAAACTGTTTCAATTTGGCAGGCGGGTGTGGGTACTGTAGCAACAAGTTGTTCGCTACGTTTGGCGACTTTGCAGAAGTGCCCGAGTTCATGGGGTGAAGTTTGTCTAGGTTTGACGAATGCGTTTGCCCATCTACTGCGTGCCGGATCGGGAGAGACTAGTTGAGGGAGACCTAACCTAGACCTCTCTAGCCGGACTTTCTCGACCCATCGCCTTGCACCACGGTAGGAGGGATGGATTCATACGTCCATCACTCCTGGACACATTGACCCCCAAATTCCTACCTCTTTAATTAACCAAATTCCCCTTTTCTTCCCAGAACTTCTCCTTTCTTTCCCAAAAGACCTTCCACACGGCGTCCCCAAATTACATAGGCCCAGAGGGAATTTCCTTTTCTCTTGTGTGGAGATAATCTAAAAAAAATAATCTCGTACAAACTTAACTTAACCACTGAAGGGCTTCTTGCCAAAATATGGCACTTGCTTTGTATATACTGTATATTCTTTGTTTCACATTATTTAATTAATTTTAGTAAGGACTCGTAAGGAACACTATAGGATTATTTTTAAGTTCATTATAAGTAAGCGCACTTGAAGTGAAATATCACAAAACTGCACTATATAAATACTACGTTATTATTATTATTATTATAACTGTTTAAAATACCTCGGATTAAAATGCTCTGACACCAATTTTAACAAATATTCCCTCGATTTTTAATATTTTTTAAAAATATTTTTTAGTATTCACTTGACGTTTAAACAAAGCTAAAAGAGCATACTTCTACGTTTACTCAATGGATGGGATTATTTTAGTTTACAGTTTACAAAAACGCAATTTATATTTATACAAAAATATCTGATGCCGTCGGTGTTAAAATGCTTGCGTGTAAAATGCCGTTTTTCGTCGTGTTTTAGTGGATTTTTCTAAGATATTTGTACACCAGTGTAATAATGATTGAATTAATAATGCATTCAACGTGTTTCAAACTTTAATATTCAGCGAATACTTGCAAAATAATAAAAAAAATCGTGGTTATGTACATAGTTACTGCGTAGTTGATTTGCCCATTTCAATAAATAACGCAATATAATCGAGTAAATAGGTATTGTGGATTAAAGATAATGAATGCAACTGTCTGACGTGTTGCAGTTATTTTTGGTGAGTACGTTGAAAATTCAATTTTATTGTAATGAAATATTGACATTTCTATGTCAAAAATTTTTATGTCAAAAGTTTTTATAAACGAAAATTTAAAACACTTGACAACGTGTCAAAATTCAGTTTTCTTACATATATTTGTATATTTGATCATGAAAGATAAAGAAATATAATATCATCATAAAAGAAACTTCATAGAAAATATTTAATGTGGACCTAAAATTTATAGCTAGAAAATCCTGAGAATATTTCCGTTCAAAATATTTTTGATTTTTTAATAATTTTTTTTATAAATCTTAAAAATATGGGATGATTATTAAAATATAGGTGAATTCATTGGCTATACATATAGCACTTTTTCGGTTTATGTGTCTCCGTATTAAAATTCGGCCGTATGATTTTTTTTTTATGTGGGCGGAAAATATTCAAAATAAATCAATCAGCAATCCGAGGAAATAGTTTTTATTTAGTTTGCCGCTCGACTGGTTAAATAGAAAGTAATAATTAAATTTCGCGAGTGGCTAGATAATGTCAGTAAAAAGAGATTGCATTCCAAGAGAAATTCATTTTATTAACACTTTAACAGAATTGAAAATGGAAAACTGAATTTCGACCGCTATTTTGGAATATTTTAGTCTGGCGTTGGTCAAATAACAATCACCGAATATTTTAGCCAGGCGTTGGTCAAATAACAATCACCGAATATTTTAGCCAGGCGTTGGTCAAATAACAATCACCGAATATTTTAGCCAGGCGTTGGTCAAATAACAATCACCGAATATTTTAGCCAGGCGTTGGTCAAATAACAATCACCGAATATTTTAAGGCCCATTCTGGAATAAAGACCTTTATTTATTTATTTATTATTTATTTATTAACCAGCGGCCGAGAATTCAAATTTCGTCAAAATATGGTATTGCGATCGTACCCTTGAGACCTTGTATTTAGATATGTATGTAGATAATTTATTGGTTTATTTTACTGCGTGTGATTTGAAATCTGTGTTGTACAATACAATAAATATTTTATTTGGAAATTCAACAAAACTGCCATCCACCAACGGTATAACTGTATTGTAATAAACATAAACATGTTTTTTCAAAATGTATATCATAACTTTATTACATAAAATAACAAACTTTCGAAATCAATTTATATTTTTTTGCGCACAAATGTTTTTTCGTCCGGAATTTGATTTAAAACTGATGTATTTCCGGTAGTTTCTGGTTATTCCCTTCCCTTTGACTTATTTTTCTAAAATACACACAAATCACTACCTCTCGTAAGATATAACATGTGTTACAGTATTGCCATAGAACTATGCCCTGATGTTGAATAACAGAATTGGACTTTCTGCGAACATTCCGGTTTTTTTAGGTGTTTTAGGGATACCTGAAAAGCCCTTGAGTTTGTGGAGAAACGGACAGCCCGTATAACAGATTCCCTTACCATACGATAGATTCCCCTGCTTTACATAAGTTTATAATGAAAATATTGAGTCTTAGGTGCAGTGGCGTAGCTAGCTTGGGTGGCACCCCCCCATATTAAAGTTGACAACAACTAACATTAAAGCCATAAAAAATGTTCATCTGCTTAGGTGGGAATACCGTCCTTACTCTTACAGAATTTCATTGGAAAGTGCTCCGGGGGACTAGCGAACTATGGACTGATTCGGCATCCTGGGACCCTTCAAGACCCATGTTCACTCCTTCTTCTCCTCCCAAAGACCCTCACTCAGCATCCCCAAAGATGACTTATGCCCCGATGGAAATTATTTTCCTCGGGGCCTCCTGCATGGAGTTAATGTAAAAATAGGCGTCATTGATCTCTTCGGCGCCGGTGCACAGTCGGTAAACATGCCCAACATTTATATATTGTGTTGACATTTTTTGTCATATGAGGACGGGTTGGTTGTACAACTCCCCACGCTTCTACAATTTAATAGCTCGACTGTGGAATGTTCTACCGTCTTCTGTGTTTCCTCTCTCTAACAAAAAGGGTATCTCCTTCCTTTATTCAATTAGACCCTCACACAGCATCCCCAAGTATGGCATAGGCCCTAAGGGAAATTATTTTCCTCATAATCTCCCGTATGGAATTAATGTAAAAAAACATATGTTAAATCGGTAAGTATAAAGTGGACCCCAAATACGAATGATGTATCAGAAAATGACCAAATCATATAAATATTTTTATTATCAGTGAGATCCATATCTCACTTAGGTATTGTTGAATAATACCAAAAAATAGTTTGAATTGATAGAAATGAACAGAAAATATAATTCCGAGGTCTAATTTAGATGTAATATTCTAATCCATGAAAAATTTATATTAAGTCTCTTATTTACTCCTCTTTATGCGGGGGTCGGTAAAATGTTGTTGAAAGCAGTGCTGGCGCCTTACCTTTTTCGTTTAACAGGCTCGATAATGAATTTTTTGCCTTTTAAAGAACCTTTTATCCTCATCCAGCATAATTCAATGACGAACACAATAACAGCGCTTGCACTTCCAAACAAAAGAATGAAAAGGCTTCCTTTGATGTGCTCCAATTGTAAAACTATGTGATCGTTCCGATACAATTGCTTGGTTTTAATAAATTGCTTTTCCGCATCACTCATCCACTTAGACATCAGTCCAGAATCAGTAAACGCTTTTATTTTGTTAGTAATTCTATTGGCATAAGGAAAGTTCTTAGCCATCATCACAGTCAACAATCCCTTCACAACTGGCTTCTTAGCAACATACAGATCTTTCATTGTTTTATTTAGCATCGCCAAATTTACGCTCAATGTCTTAAGATTAAACAGCATTGCAAACATTTCACCGTTGGTTACGTTCAAAATTTTCTCTTCAACTTTATTGATTTCAAGAGAAATATAATCATTTCGCATGGTCTCATCAATAATATTTTTTAAGACGTAACTACCACCATACGAAATATTTTTGGCAATAATTTCTTCTAACGAATCAGCAAGCACATCACGCAAATCAGAAACGACAAATTTGAACAATGCTCCTAAGTAAAGGTTCCTTACGTAGAATGTAAAGAAAATAAATAATATAGAAAAGCTTTTAAATTTACTCCCTTTAAATTTAACCATCACACTCGATCCTAACATTACACCGAATACGTCTAAGGAAGTAATCTTATTGAAACGTCCGCTTCTTTTAGAAAACTTAATGTTTCTGTAACAGTAAATAAAGCTGACAATCGAACAAGCCGTTAATATTAAACACCACAAATTATATTTAAAGGGTTTCAATAATTTCTCTAAATTATCTAAACCTTTAGGCGTAGGAAGGAACATCACATAGTCAAATGTTTCATAGGGGATGATAGTTAGTTTCTTCATTCGTTCTTCGGTAATCAGGAGCGGCGAGGACACGAGGAATAGTTTATCTTCAAATGGCCTTAAAGTGAAAAGTTTTCCTGGTTCAATTCGAGCTGATTGAAACGCAGTTGTGAAATTAAAATATTTCTCCAAAACTCCCAAAATAATCACCTCGGTTCCAATATACTCTTTGTGGTTTTCATCAGTTTTGTTAATCATAAATGGAGGTTGGCCAAATGACATTATATTCAAGGTACAATTGAGAAAGTCCACATTATTTGTCTTCCGTTCATCTTTAAATAAGTGTAAGGGATCATCGTTCTCCAACGATATTCTTCGAATTTGAATATCTTCACAGGAGTCGATGTAAGGTCTGTATGTAAAAACATTAAATTCATCTCTTACAGTCATTGTGTCCACAGTGACAATAAAAGTATTCATCAGATAGAACCTCCAACTACACTCTGCTACTTCCTGAACACATCTACGTCCACAGTTATCGTTTAATACCCCAACGACCACCGTTTTGGGATGCTTTTGGTACTGCATACAGGTATCATTCAGAACATCAAACATATCCTTTGCATTTCTGGTCACTACGATTAAATTCCTTCCTTGCCTGTTTAGTATAACTCCATCGTTATAGCACTTCAAAGAAATCTCAATTCGATTTCGATGCTTTAACGCTATATCTTTAGTTAATTTAGTTGCAATTTTCTTTATATTTCCATTATTTGTGTTAAAAGCAATATTAATATCTCCTGTTACGTTTATATAATTGAAAACATCTAATATCGCTGATGCTATTTTATCAACAAGAACATCTTCTTCGGAAAATGACATTGATTCTGTCAACAATATAATACTTAATAACGGTATAAACATCGTCCTCAGAAGCATTCTACTTGCAAGTATGTATATTTTCCCGAGTTAATATTTATGGTGACGAGTGAAGTAACGAACGTGTTTCTGAAGTCAAATGAAAACAAAACTTTGTTTTACACTGATCGATGTGTGGTATGATTTAAAAAGCAAATGATAGATGAAGGTACTTCACAAATCACAGTACAGCACGTTGACCTTTTATAGATTAGTCATTTTTGCTTTCTCTTGTTTCAATGTAAGGAATAAAACAACAAAAAAAAAATAATAATAAATTACTTTTAACGGGGGTCTGCATTATTTTTATTTGTCATTCAATTTTACAAAAATGTCGCTGTATGTCGTCAATCCAATGATTTGAACTATCCCCCCCCAAGGGGGTGCTTCAAAAATCCTATTATTCCGGTGCTGTGTACTAAGTACTACGGAACAGATTTAGGATTTTGCCATTTTCAAGTTAGATTAAATTGAATAGTTTACTTGAATGAAAACAAATAACTTTGTTAAAACACCACTCAACTTGTTAAAACACCACTCACACCAATTAATATTATCAATATGTTTCGAAAACAAAGCTTTCTTCATCAGCATAAGATGAATATTAATGTTAAACTTGTCGACACTGGAAAGGAAGAGTGACTAAAACGCTACATCGGTGCAAACGAGTTATATATATACATGCAGTCCAACTCAGTTTTTTTTCTGCGTCGATTGGTCCTAATTTCATAGCGATCCAAGCACTTTTATGGCGCTTTAGTCACCATAAATTAGCTACTTTTTAAAAATTTCATCGACTTAAACGACAACAAATATTGTCTTTTTATACAGGGTGTTAAGGGACGTACTTGACTTACTTTAACCAGTGATTCCTGACACTATTTGGAGTAAAAAATGTAAATGAAATTTTTGTCTCCGGTGAAATTTTTGATGATTTTTTTATTTATTTTTTCTAAAAAAACATAAAAAAATTATAGGTGTTGGAGAGTTGGAGGCGGGGTGAGGTGTTGGTTGGTTACTCGGCTGAGTGACCAGTGACGACATGCGGAAGAAATTTTTTTTTGTTTAAATTTGGTGAAAAAAATTTTGAAAAAAAAAAGTCATCAAAAAAAGTCACCGGAGACCAAAATTTCATTTACATTTTTTACTCCAAATTAGTAAGTAAGTAAAAAATAAAGGTCAACTACGTCCATTAACACCCTGTATGAATGCGGCTTAAGGCATCTTAGATTATGTGTGGTGTAAGGTTACATCACTCTTCCTTTCCAGTATTTTGTCCAAATTGTTTGTAGGCTTTTATTACCTTCCATGTTTTAGGATATTATGTAGAATTAGCTTTTTTTCCTTACCATTAGGTATGGAAGTCACTTAAGCACATGTTCCCTACCGTAATAAAGTATGTAATTCACATTAGTGTTTCTTCCCTACCCGTTTTAATAATAAATTGGTTCTTAAGTTAAAAATATCATATTAAAAATCACTAACGATGTCGCTGTACGAGTAGCTGTTTGTCCTTTCCAAAAAAATAAGATATGTCGCTTTAGTTAATTATGCTTTCCACGTTTTACAGTTGATTTGGCGAATAAATCATTGTAAATATATTGAACGTCGTTTCCGTTACGATCAACCATTTTACGATCTATTTAATCGGAAGCACCCACCTATAAATATAGTTTCGGATTCCACGGGCGCAACAGTGCGGGTAGCGTATTTACAATAACTACCGCGTTTCAGTCGCGCTACCGACTGAAATGCGATAGGGATTGTAATGCTTAAATCACCTAACAAACACTACCTCGTTTCAGTCGCCTTATGCGCTTTGTTGCTCTATCTGTTGCTGTGAGTGTGACGACCGTAATTATAGAAGGGTTAGCAGAGAAGATGGACCGCGTTTTTTTATACTTCAAAAAAACAATTTTTTACATTGAAAATTTATTTTTATTCTATTTCGAAGTCGCATCGTCGAAGTTTCTCGCTAACGCTCCCAGCTTAGGCCAGTGAGTGATTTTTGTTCTTACAGCTGTACCTACTCACATTTTCTAAAAATGGGTAGATTTTTAATAAACAAAACCAATAGTGCAAGTACCGCTGATCATGCATCGATAAGTGACGGGTGAGGAAAGAAGCGGAAATGCCGCAAATACGAAGGCAGCTACTTGGATTTCGGCTTCACTTCAACGATGATAGACCGCAGTGTGTGCTTTGTTCAAAAGTTCTGTCATCCAAGAGCATGAACCCAAGTAAGTTGAAGCGGCACCTTGAAACAACGCATATATATAAATTTTCAATGTAATTTTTTTTTTTAAGTAAAAAAATGAGAGCAACGAAGCGCGTAAGGCGACTGAAACGAGGTAGTGTTTGTAAGGTGATTCATGCATTACAATCCCTACCGCGATTCAGTCAGTAGCGCGACTGAAACGCGGTAGTGTTTGTAAAGTGATTCATGCATCCAGGGATTGTAAATACGCGTGCGGGTAATGTACGTCATAATGTTCGGATTTAATTAAATTGTGAACAAATAACACCACTCCATCTCGTTATCACAATGAATATAAACAATTCGAAATTAATAACTTTAAAGATATGCTTTTGGAATCAGATATTATTAAAGACCAAGAACATGATAATTAACATTCAATCAAAGTGTCTTTATTTATTTTTGTATTTTTATTTTTATTTGTAATCAAATAAAAAAAAAATATAGCTGCACCTTTCTAGCTTGTTTCAATTTATGTTAAAATTGTAGGCCTGCAGAGTGTGGGCCATTCATTATTTTTTTTTAAATTTTCTGGCTTTCACCCTTCAAGGGTTGATTATTATAATACATCGTTGTTTGCTGATCGTAGCGTTTTGATTTTTATAAAATTAAGATCTTAATTTCAAATTTACATTAATTGAAAAGTTAATTTTGTAGGCTTGCAAAGCGTAGGCCATTAATCCTTTTTATTGTAATTTTTCTGGCTTTCACCCTTCAAGGGTTAATTGTTATTTAATACATCGTTATTTGCTCATCGTAGCGTTAAACATGACACTATTCTTCTATTTCTATTTCAAATTAACATTATTGAAAAGTTAAAATTCTAGAAACTAACTTTGGTTCAAATGTTTTGGCGACGGAAATATAATATAATCGGTGTTTTTTGCAATATTTTTATTTTTTTAAACCAATAAAATACCCCAATGACCATAGTATAATGTATTCGTCATGTCCGTTAGTCTATATATCGGTCAAGATATCACATACGGTGGATCATTAGCCATTATTGCTTGGAATATCTATTACTTTTCTAATGATCAGCTATTATTCCTCACTATATTATTTATTTTTATTTATTTACGCCCTAGTGGGCTTTTACAATAATAGTTAGGCGGGTATGTAGTACACAATATACAATGATTAAATTAATAGTAAAAATAAAATTAATTAAAATTAAAATCATACATTTCATTTATATTTGTCCTTAGGGTATTATATTAGGGTCCAAACGGTACACTTGTCCGTAGGTTATTTTTCCTCTCCTATAAATGAGTAGTAAAAAGAGTTTAGTTATTCATCCTCTCGTGAAAATAACATATAACTGTACAGTAGTCATTTTTCCTGCCGAAATTTTAGGCACTTTTAACTAAAGCGCCATTATCTTTGAGATTATTAATACTATTAAAATTGTATATATGTATAACAATTGATCTATTAGGTTTGATAGACGCATTAATAATTTTCAAGCGGCAACAAATTCAGACAATTATTTTGAAAGTTATGATTTTTTTAAACTGAACATTTAGCATAATGGTGCTTTAGCCAGTTATCCTTTCCAGCGTCGTTATCTTGACGAAGAAAACTTTGTTTTCGAAACATGTTGATTACATTGTGGTATTTTAACACAGTTTGTTTTCATTAAATTAAAAGTTACACTTTAAAGTGTATTTGAAGAAGTGAATAGTTTACATTTAATACCTACATAAATCGTTTCGTCGGCCCTAGAGCAAAGTCACTATCTAACACTTTTGGCAAAAATGAGTTAGGAACGTTAAAGTACATAATTTTGAAATCCGCAATTGTCGTTTAAGTTGATAACTGCCTTAAAAAACCCTAAATCGATTATTGTTGTGGCTAATTATAACTAATCTCAAAATCGATTATTGTCGTGACTAGCAATAATTAATCCAATGGATTAATTTCGTGGCTAATAATTATTAATCCCTAAATTGATTAATGTCGTGGCTGATAATAATAGTCAATCCCCAAATCAGTTAATAAGTTAACAACAGCACAGAAGCAGATTTGTTTATTTTCGAAAAGTCATCAAACCAATTAGATATTTATCGCCTACCAACTATCCACATAATATTATTTGCTCTGATAGCCAAGACGACTAAACAGTTTTTCGCGAATTATTTATTATTGTTTCACAAGCAACTTTAGTAAACTTATCGAGTACTTATAGAAACTAATTTATTTTGTTATTTTATGCCCACGTTTATTTTAAAAAATTTCATCTTCATGCCTAAATCACGTAATGATCATTCAATGTGAGAGAACCATTTGTCTACTTTTCTTTGCTTTTAAAAGGTTACTCTAAGATGCTACACTAGAAAAGAGGCAAATTTGTGCTTGATAATACTATTTTATAAAAACATGGCCGCGTTTGCCAATTTTTTTTTTTTTTAAATAAACTACGCTTGGTTTGATAAGTTTTAAGATTTTCACGGCCAAAAGCATTTTCGTTATTTGTTTTTGGGGTGTTATGCCGTGTTGCGCTACCTCCTTCTTTAGCCAACGTTTCGGACATCGTTGCAGTGTCCATCATCAGGGCAGATCCGGCAGATCCGGTAGATGTGTGATCTACCGGATGATGGACACTGCAACGATGTCCGAAACGTTGGCTAAAGAAGGAGGTAGCGCAACACGGCATAACTCCCCAAAAACAAATAACGAATACGCTTGGTTTTTTCGAATGGGCCGATTAATGAAGCCTCTATATATAGAGATGTCTAATTATGGAACTTACAATCGAAATGACAAAAGAGGATCTAAAATACAACGTAATGAAAAAACACATTAAAAATGTCATTTAACGCCAATATTAGAACGGTAGAAAAACAGTAACTGGGAAATACGGGGAAAATGTTGTACTTCCACAGAGATTAATTTGATTTCACTGTGCTTATAGGGTGAAATATAAATGATTTGCTGTGGGTAAATACATTAAACATTTAACTTTAATAAAATAACTAATATCTCAAACTATTCTATAGGGGTTGTTGTAAAGTACAGTGTTGACAACTCGTATGATTTAAAGACTTTTTCGATTGATTTTTAATTTTCTCATATTTGATTAATATGAGTTAATATATACACCAGAAGAAATAGTAAAACTTCATCCAGCTAGAATGAATTATTAATTCAAATATCGTTACATTTATTAAATATATACATTCATTAAGAGTGAATAACCAGGCAAAACCGTAAATATGTCATATTTAAATCAAATTTCAGACGTACCTATTGACACTTTTCCACAAAAAAATTATAAATTTATTTCGAAATACTTTCTTTTATCTAGTAAAGCTATGTTTTAAATTTTGAGAAAATATGTTAATTTTTAGTTCAATAGGGTTTACTATAGGATACGGCTATATATTGCCACTGCAATTTATCACTAATAGAAGTTCACATTTCAGGGGTCTTTATATTAAAAAAAAAAATAAGAAAGTTGCGTGTAAGTCATAACTAGAGCCTTGCACTCTTATTAAATTCAATGAAATGAAATTATTTATTTAATAATAATTTGACAGTCAGTATACCATGATGAAAACTAATTATTTATTGAAGCCCTTTAATATATGAGTTGCTTCAATTAAATTCATCTAAATGATGGAGATGATGGGATAGCAGCCAAGATTTAAAAACACTGTCTACTGCTAGAATATCTAAAATCACTCAGGGACACTACTTCTTCCCCTCAAACCTGAACAAGGTATTGTTATTCCTGTGCATAAAACAGGAAACGAGACAGACAAAAACAAGATAAGAGACACAAAAAAAAGATTTAGAGCCAATATCTTTTCTGATTTTTCTGTCTCAGATTTTCGATTGAGTTTCGCCAATATTGTCTTCATTTAATTAAATATTATAATTTGAGATATTACATATGAAGTTTAAAAAATAAAAATAAAAATATATGTTTATTTAGTCTGTAAAATATTATTGTACATTGTACTATAGTTTATGCAATATGGCAGACTAGGATTGGACTATCCTTCCAGCCCTGCTGGAATAAAAACATAAATAAAATAAATAAATAAAAACAATACTTACAGACTTATAAATAACTCTAAGAGTACTCTAAATAACTCTAGACTTATTGCCGCTGTCACTGATTTCGTTGACAAAAGCAAAAAATATATATTGATCTTTTTAGAACTTTCTAAAGCCATATATAAAAAAAATAGTAAAGCCATATACAAATATCACACATTGAATTAATAAACCAACATGAAAACTTTTTTAAAAGCTACCTTAATAAACGCAAGCAACAAGTTAAACAAAATAACATACTTAGCAACCAGTGCTCAACTAACTATGGTATACCACAAGGAAGCATATTAGGACCGTCTTTGTTCCCGTTAAATATTAATGAATTTACTCAAGTAACATTAATATTCGGGGAAAATCGTTACTGTCTTACTAAAGAAAGGTGACTTGGCTAAGTGTCTACAAAAAGCTGAAATAAACATAAATATTGTAAAAAAATGATAACATTTAAAAACCTCACACTGAACACCAAGAAAACTAAATACGTCACATCAAGCATAAATATCACAGGGAACCTCATGATTATGCCTCATTTAGAATACACACATGTTTGAATTCCGATGAATGTTGTCATAATCCTTACATTGAGCGCACTTCTCAGAAGAAATACCACGGCCTCATATTTGATCCATTTCTCAAGTGGAATCTTCATACTCAAATAAATGCAAATAAAATAAGAAAAACCATGCACTTTTTCAGAACGATACGAAACTTTCTCGACTTACAATAATTGCAAATGAATTATGTAGCAGTCTGTCAATCTATTATTGAGTATGATATCATAGCATGGGGAGGTGGGACTGCATTTGCACTAGACCCAATCGTAAAAGTACAGGAACTATTATAAAATTGATCCGCAGGCTTCCTCTAAATACTGACTGTAACATTATCTTTAATATTATGAATGTGTTTGACATTCGGCAGATAAAAAACAATTATCACTCATCTATACACAAATAAACATAAATACCAATAACAAAAACATACTATAAATTCCTGTAACGCACACTATTTTTGGTCATCTAAACTTCAGATACCTTGCGACAAGACTTTATAACATTCTTCCAGATTGAATAAAAAAATGTGATATATGAAACAATTTCAAAGATAAGGTAAAAATTTAATCAAAAGTAATGATAGGGCCTTTACCGGCGCACTCACCTAAATACGACATTATTAACGCAACCAACCTATTGGGTGAATATACTTTAATAAAAGTGTGGATATGTTCGTAGGTATTACAAATTAACTTACGAAATTACTGCCTCTCCACAGGCTAGCCTAGTGAGGCGGGTTAGTACAAACCTCAACTTATAACTATAATTATCTGTTCTTTAAATATTCTTTGAATATTGTCCTACTGTTGTCTTGTATATTTTTTTTCTGTTGTAAACTTTTTGTACTTAAGTAATTTATAAAATGTACTTTTTTCGGTTCTATGTAAAAGCACACAGTCTTTCATTTGTTACTGTCTGAGACATTTGACTTGGCTGGATGTAGGTGTAATATTGGGCTCTTCACACTGACGCTCAACCTTCACACAGGCGCCAAATATGGGGCCATCACAAATGCTGTAATTTTGGTACGTCGTGAGGCTGAAATTGGGGATCCCATAGTCTCCCTGGCTCCAGATGGTTGGGAGCAGTTAAGACTCTTGTGTAGTATTTAGGCAAAAAGTTATAGTTTATGCATGTAGGAAACTTAAGCGGTTTTTTACTATTCTGACTGCACATATAAGTATGTCTATTTTAGTGTTTCCACATGCTTCTTCGGGGAGTGGAAATTATTGTTAGTAATAATATTTGACTTTCACTAAAGACGTCTTCAGATATAAGTATATCGACTATGATTGTACGGTCGTACATCCTCTTTGCATATTTTCTTGAAGTAATCATCTTTTCGGGGGTCATCTTTCCGGCGGGATACCTGTCCGCTGGATCAACTGTCGGTAGGGATCAACTGTTGGCGGGTCAACTGTCGGCGGTCCAATTGTCACCGGAACAATTATCATGAACCTAAATCCTTACGTGTTTTTCAATCAATTTGGTTACGAGCAAAAAACGAGAGTAATTCGACAAACAATCAGTCGTGGTTTATATACCACTAGCTGGGTTACCCGGCTTTGCTCAGGACAACATTCGAAAGTGTTCTGGAATGTGTCACATTAATGTTCCCGAATTCTCGAACATTCCACGATTTTCCAAAATGTTCCGGGATGTTCTGGAACGTTATGGAATGCTCTTAAATACTCTGATCGGGGTGTCCGGCTTAGCTCAGGGAAATGATGTGAGATTGAATTGACGTTCGAATCCACGACGGATCTTGCCTTATATATATACATACCCCGTATGCGTTGCCCCATACAAAAAAGATTTTAAATATTCCAGGTCATTCCACAACATTCGGGAGTGTTCTGCAATGTTCCACAATGATCTGGGATGTTCCGGTATATTCCTAAAGAAAACATCCTGTTCCTGAACATTTCACAACACTCCAGAATGTTCCGGCATTTTCTGGAATGTGGTGGAATGCTCAAGAATACTTTGGAATGTTTTGAGCTGTTCTAGAAATTTCAAGGGGCAAAACTTCCAGCCCTTATATCTTTAAAAGCACGCCCTTCAGGTAAAAACGGGAACTTTCTTCAAGGATGGGGGCTACCACACAATATAACTCTCGTTATAGTACCGGGCTTGTCCTTGAGTTTTAGTGGCATGCACATTGTACACTTTTTTTAATAATGTATATTGAAGATTAAAATTATGCAAACTTCTAGAATTTTCCAGAACCTTCAAGACTCACCGGCACTCAGCCACTCTTTTCTGAAAGCTTCTAGACTTTCTCCTTCCATAACATCCTAGAGCATAAGGGAACCTTCCAGAACTATCTAGAGCTTTCTAAACTCACTGACACGCTCCATCACTCCTTCCAGAATTTTCTACAGCTTTATCGAACCTTATAGAAATTTCCCGAAACTTCTAGACCCACCGCCATATTCGGCCACTCTTTCCATAACTTTTTATAGGTTTACCAAACCTTATGAAACTTTCCAGAATCTTCTAGACTCACCGACATACTCCGCCACTCCTTCCAGAACTTTGTACAGCTTTATCGAACCTCATAGAACTTTACAAAACCTTCTAGACTCACTGACATAATCCGTCATTCTTTTCAGAACTTTCTACAGCTTTATCAAACCTTCTAGAACTTTTCGGAACCTTCTAGACCCACCGACATTTTCCGCTACTCCTTCCAGAACTTTATGCAGCATTATCGAACCTTATGAAACTTTCCGGAACCTTCTATACTCACCGATATACTCCGCCAATCCTTCCAGAACTTTTTATAGCTTTATAAAACCTTATTAAACTTTCCAGAATCTTCTAAACTCACCGACGCACTCCACCACTCTTTCCCGAACTTTCTACAGCTTGACCGAACTTTATGAAACTTTACGGAACCTTCTAGACTCACCGACATACTCCGCCACTCCTTTCAGAAATTTCTACAGCCTTATCGAACTTCATAGAACTTTCCGGAACCTTCTAGACTCACCGATATAATCCGCCACTCCTTCCAGTACTTTCAACAGCTTTATCGAATCTTCTAGAACTTTCCCGAACCTTCTAGATCCACCGACATATTTCGCCACAGAACTTGAAATAATGTTCATGGAACAACCGAGAAGGTCTACGTCTGTCTTTCGGTTATCTATAAAGAAGTGCAAGGGTTCATCATTCTCCAATGATATTCTATCTATTTGTATATCATCGCAGGAATTGACATAAGGTTTGTATGTAAAAATGTTGAATTCATCTCCAATAGTCATCGCGTCCACAGTTACAATGAAAATATTCATCAAAGAGAGTCTCTAACTGCATTCCGCAATTTCCTGGATACATTTAGGCCCACATTTTGGATTTAAAACACCGATTATCACTTTTTTGGGATGCTTTTGATACTGCACACAAGTATTGTTCAAAACATAATACAGTTGTTTTGGGTTTCTAGTCACCACGATTAAATTAATCCCTTGCCTATTTAGTAGTACACTGTCGTAATAGCATTTTAAAGAAGTTTCAAAACGAGTCTTATATAACGATGCTAGATTTCATATTAAATTTGTAGCCATGACCCTTCCGTCTGTATCATCTGGATTATAGACGACAGTAGCATCCCCTGTTGCATTCATGTAATTCAACACGTGGAAAGTTGCTAATGATATTTGATTTTGCTTTCTTTTTTTAAGGATTTTAATGGTAAGGTAGGTAGTATGGATATGGATTGGTCACTTGCCCTTTTTTATCGCTGATGGCCTCTGGATGCTGGAATCTGCCTGCTGGATGTTGGAAACTGCATGGCTGGATGTTCCTTCTTCAGTGCTGGTTCTTTTTTATTAATTTAATCACTCGCGTTTAATTATCTGACTCGTAGGATCGTATGAAAAGTTTTGTAGGAAGGAACTTGTAAATGAAAGGCGCGTCTTCAGGAAACTTTAAAGGACTCGCAAATTTATTGTTTTATTCCCAATTACATTGTGAATATTCTGAAGATCCCAAACTACCCGAGACAGACCAAGGAGTTACTTGTTAAGAAAGTATGGCTTTGAGAAGTGAAGAGAAGAGAAGAGGTATAAAAACGTAAAATCGAGCCTTTTATAACTTAACTCTTTTGCTGGACGGAAATTTGCACCCTATGACATCTATAGCTAAATTGTCCAACTAATTATATTAAATCTACCTAAACATTTAAATCATTATCATTTAGAGAGGTGTGAGTCCTAGCTATGTTTAAATTTATACAATACAAATAAATTAAATTACACTATTGGCAATAGATATTTCTCATACATTATTTTAATTATTCGATTTGGTTGGGTATTTTGGCCTCAAATTAAAAATATAGTTTATTATAAAAGAGGTAGCGCAGCCGTTCTTCTATGTCAGGATTATTATGTCAGGATTAAAAACGCCCAAATTATGATAAGTATCAATTTCTGACTTACCGGTCAGAAACATGGTCACCCTATTAAAACAGGTACCTATTACTGACCGCTCAAAAACTATTATTAATCTATTAAAATATATTATTTTCCGTTTTAAATATAAAAATATGGTCAATACTCTGTTGAAAAACATACAAAAATAATACATAAAACATTGGTGAACTGTGTCATCACATTTTATAAAATTTGGTTTACTCGCCGAAAAAGGTGGAAAAATGTGCAATATCATAAAATCACCAAAATCATTTACTAAATAATATTTTGGTAGAAATGGGTGTCAAATAGTCCTTAGACTAAACGTTGGTTAGGGGGAGAGGGGAACAAATTTCTCGATGCGCTAATATCAATATACGTAGGAATGTTACTTCAGTTGGTAAAATCGTGTTACATATGTCAAAATTGGAGCAGGGTCAGAAATGGGGTGTTTTACCTTACCTAAAATTAGGAATTAAAATAATTTAATCGGATTTAAATGTAGAATTATATCTAACACATTATATTACTATTTTCACTCATTTGTTTTCTCTGTGCGTTTTAAATTTACTCATAATTGTACTAAATGTCAGTTCGTAACTTTGCAAAACCTAAAAAAAATCAGATTAAAAAATCAAATAATATATGACAAATTTTCAAAGGGTCAAAAAAGTGTAACTGTGACCAGTTGATTGATGTGTAAGTTTTTACAAAGTTGGTCACCATTCGTGGGATGCCTCGCTCACGTTCAAAACATAGGCTGTCGTACTCGACACGCAAAAGAAAGATCGTCAGAGAAGATCAAACAGCAATGATCAAGAACATTTAGACGATAATTAAGATGTTCGAGTTAGAATTATTCAGAGGCGAGCATAAGAACTGGCGAATCGTCGGGAAGAAAGACTTAAAAGCTTACGAGTAGAAGCGCGAAGAAGACGAGCAGCACATTCATCTCAACAATGTAAAGAAGAAATAGATCAACGCTGAAGACGAATGCAAGTGCAACTTTTGAATAACCATGCTTCGTACCAACGAATGCTTTTTCATACGAAAAAGATATTAAATAAAATACCTCATGTAAATTTGTTCAAATCGGTAAAATGGATAAAGTTTGTCCACACTGCAAAGTGATGAAACTTAAAGGAGAAACTCAAGGCATGTGTTGTGCGAGCGGCAAAGTGAAGCTACCTGAATTTGATCAGCCAATAGCATAACTAATAAATTTGTTGCAAGGAATTACTGATGATTCAAAACATTTCCTCAAAAATATTAGAAAATACAATTCATGTTTTCAGATGACTTCATTTGGAGTTAAAGTTAAAAAAGAAAATTTTACGCCGACGTTTAAAATTCAGGGACAAATTTACTATAAATCTGGCTCTTTGCTTCCTTTTCACAGCAATCAACATAAATTTCTACAAATATATTTCATGGGAGATCAAACTGATCAGTTGAATGCACGCTGTCAAATCTCTACTAAAGTCAAAAGGCATATTGTTGAGTCGTTGCAAAAAATGTTACATGATAACAATAATTTAATTCGAATGTTCAAAAATGCAATTGATCTCATGCCATCAGACAGCCATAAAATTATCATTAGTGCTGATCAAACACCAGCAAGTAAGCATGTCAGACGATATAGTGCGCCAACAATTAATGAGGTGGGAACTGTCATGGTTGGAGAAGAATTTCATCCTCGCGATATCGTTTAGCAACGCAGAAATGATCAACTACAAAGAATGGCTGACACTCATAGGTGCTACAATCCACTGCAATATCCAATTCTGTTTCCAAGCGGTCAAGATGGTTATTATTTCAATAACAAAATAATAAATGCAGTGGCAGATGAATACACAGAAAAAAAAGTTAGTTCAATGAATTATTATTCGTATCGAGTTATGGTAAGTGAAAATAAAGATAACCATCTTCTGAAATGCCGTTAGCTCTTCCATCAGTACATTGTCATTGTTAAGATTTCAGGTACTGAAATATTAATATTGTTATTAGTTCGTATTGCCACGGATTTTAATTCCTTCTTCTCTTGTTACCATCCGTCTTGGGCGGGTCGTTTTTGGCAAAACGTCTGCTGCCAGGTTTTCACTTCATGTGGGTTATAAAACCGCGGAGAGAGATAGCATCATTGAGCTCACCCTACATGAGCTACCCTACGGGTCTTTTTATTGTGTGAATAAAGACCAATTATTCAAGAGCTGGAGTTGTTATTGAAGAGTTACTCCAGCCACACTTCCCGTTGGAATCTGGTGTTACCACGCCGGATTGCTCTGTCAGGAGAGCGGAAGTACAGATCCTGAACATTGGTCCTTCGAGCCGGATGATCATTATTTGGATTGATTCATTCAAGCTGGGTGATCATTATTTGGATTGATCCATTTGAGACGGAAGATCATTATTTGGAGTGGCCCAGTCAGGCCTCATCATCATCGGGAGTGGTCCAGTCGGCGTCCTCATCACCATCATTGGATTGATCAAGCGAGCCTCATCACGACGCTCGCATGCACAGAAAATCAGGTTGTAGCCTTCCTTTCATTGTCCTTTCAAATTCCATTTTAATAAGCTAAAAATCTGTGTAGATGCCACATTATTTCGCATTGATTATATCGAATTACATTCGGGTGTTCATAATCAGATGCTTTCAATATAGCATAAATTTATTGGTGATAATAATTTTTATTGTTGTATTCAGTCTGCCGAATAACTTTGCTTTGCCTACCTACATTTCTAGCCACGCGTTTGCAAGTTTCGTCTTTGTATGCCATAGTATTGTGATTGGGTTCTCTATGATCTATAGTACTAATCATTTTTGTTTACGTCAAACCGCGTCAAACTGCCGTATTGTGTTTTCAGTTTTTAAATCAAGTTAGTGTTATTTCGTTAAAAAATGGAACTCGACAGGTTGATTAAACGGCGCGGGGTTTTGAAAGGTTCATTAACGAGATTCGAAACCTATTTAAGCAACGAAAATGATATTACACCTGGCGTATTGTCATCGAGGTTAGACGCCATCAAGCCTTCTCTGATAGAATTCTCCAAAATTCAGCTGGAGATTGATTTATTGAACAAATCAGAAGATAATGACGCGAGGGATAATTTTGAAGGTACATATTTTAATATAATTGCATTAGGACAGGAAATGTTATCAAAATTTAAGAAGATTGAAAATGTCCCAAATATCTCAGTAAATTTACCACCAATCTCTATACCAGTGTTTTCAGGTGACAACCATAAATGGTTGACTTTTAAAAATTCGTTCATTGCCTTAATTCATGATAACAGTAAATTAAATAATGTTCAGAAATTTCATTACCTTATTAGTTATGTGTCCGGAGAGGCACTTGATTTGATTAGTTCTCTAGAAATAACCGGGGATAATTATAGTGCAGCTTGGACAATGCTTATTTCGAGATACGAAAATGTCCGACTTATAGCGAATAGACATTTGAATTTCTTATTTAATTTTACACCGTTAAAACGACAGAATCATCATGAATTACGGAATTTAATTGATCAAGCAAACATTCATTTGAGAGCTTTACACAACTTAAAGCTACCAACAGAACATTGGGATACATTAATCATACATATTCTAACCTCAAAGTTAGATAATCACACACGTAGCCTTTGGGAATCAATAGAGTGCGACAAAGTTTATCCTACATTCGTGCAGTTTAGCAATTTTATTTCACAAAGGTCTCAGATCCTGGAAACTATCCAAGGTGACATTGGTGGAATGCAACAGAAATCGGAACCAGTTGCAACAAAACCAAGGTTTTTTAATTTTAAGGAAAGGAATTCTACAAACAAAGTTATGTTAGCGTCGGGCAACGTTAATTGTATGCTGTGTAATGACAGTCATTTCATTTATTCGTGCAAAATATTTGTTAACAAAGAACCAGCGGCACGAAGAAAGCTCGTATCAGAGAACAATTTATGTTATAATTGCCTAAAACCGGGGCACCCTTCAAAGGTGTGCAGGTGGAAGGAAAAATGCAGTGTTTGTGATCGAAAACATCACACTCTGTTACATATCAATACTGATAATGTACAAGCGGGTACTTCAGCTGGCAAGGGTCAGTCGGAGGCACCAGTAAATTTAACATGTCATAGTGACATGAACGGGCGGGAAATTTTACTATCTACCGTAATAGTAAAAATAGAAGACGCGTATGGTGGAACACACAAAATACGCGCACTTTTGGATTCGGGTTCAATGTCTAATTTTATTACAAAGGATACTTGTAAAAGATTAAATTTGCATTGTACAAAGTTGAATATACCTGTTTCAGGTTTGCATAATAATTTAATTCATGTAAAGGAAACAGTTGACATTAAATTTAAATCATTATGTTCTCAATACCGGGATGAAATATCTTGTTTGGTATTAGATGAGATTTCTTGCAATCTTCCGCAGACCTTGATTAATCCAAAAATGTTGAACATTCCAGACGGTATCCAGTTAGCTGATCCGCAGTTTTACCAGCCAGCTTCTATTGATATGCTGATCGGAGCAGAGATATTCTGGCAGGTGGTTCGTACGGATCAGATACAGTTAGGAAAGGATAAACCTTCATTGCATCGAACGGAGCTAGGCTGGATAATATCAGGAGCTGTACAGAGGCGTCATAATTCGAGGCCAGTTAAAGTTTGTCATATTTCATTAAATTCTTTGCAGAATCAAATAGAAAGGTTTTGGAAGGTTGAAGAATATGAAAATAGTAAGCATCACTCTCTGGAAGATAGTGAATGTGAAAAGATTTTCAAAGGCACGCATAAACGCGATGCAAATGGTAGATTTGTAGTCAACTTACCATTTAAATCTAACCTATCTCAATTAGGAGATTCATTTAGTATTGCTAAAGGTAGATTAGTGTCAATGGAAAGAAAATTCTTAAGACAACCTAGTTTAAAGGAACAATACTCGGAATTTATTGATGAGTATCTTGCATTAGGTCACATGACTGAATGTGAACCTCCAAAACGCGATGAAACTACTTATTATTTACCACATCACGCTGTATTTAAAGAATCAAGCACAACTACTAAAATTCGTGTTGTTTTTGACGGGTCGGCTAAACCCGCTCGAGGGATTTCTTTGAATCGCGCTCTAATGATTGGGCCCACCATTCAAAATGATATATTTTGTCACTTGGTATTTTTCAGAAAACATCAATATGCAGTCACCGCAGATATTGCAAAGATGTACCGCCAAATTAATATCAACCCGGAACACAGAAATTACCAACGTATATTATGGAGAAAGGATGCGGAGGATTGTTCGAAACACTATACGCTAAACACGGTGACATATGGTTTGGCTCCTTCGCCTTATTTAGCAATACGTTGTCTGCATCAGCTAGGTAATGACGTTTCATTTACTCATCCATTAGCTAGTAAATCCCTTAAGGAAAATTTTTATGTAGATGATTTTCTTTCTGGTAGTGACTCCATTGATACTTGTCACTTGCTTAAATCACAAATCATTAATGCGCTTGCTACAGCAGGCATGGAGATTAAAAAATGGAGGTCTAATGCGCCCTCGATTAATGATTCTAAAGATAATTTAGAATTATTGCCAAATGAATCCAATGAAGCTAAGATTCTCGGATTAATATGGGACACCAAACTTGATGAGTTTACCTATCAGGTAGAAAGCATAGACTCAAAGTTAGAAGTAACAAAACGTCAAGTTTTATCATTAATGTCAAAAGTGTTTGACCCTTTAGGACTGGTAGGCCCAGTAATCATTGTCGGTAAGATAATTATGCAAAGATTGTGGAAGCTAAAAACATCCTGGGATGACAAGCTACCCAATGACCTTTTATTGGCCTGGCAGACTTACACGCTGAGTCTCAGTAAAGCAAATCATATTCGGGTACCGAGGAAAATTTTCTGCTTTAATAAAAAATCTTTTAGCTTACACGGTTTTTGCGATGCATCTCAAGGAGCAGATGGCGCTTGTCTGTATTTAAGATCTACCGATGAACACGGCATTCACCAATCACAGTTAATATGCGCTAAATCTCGTGTAGCCCCACTAAAAAATTTATCGTTACCAGCGTCTGTGAGTAATGGAAGATTTGTATCTAGGCGAAGCAAGGTAAAGGCACTAAATCCTTTTATGCAGGATGGGTTGTTGAGTGTTGGAGGTCGACTATCACAATCCGATATTACCTCGCTCTCTCAAAGACATCCAATTTTGTTACCACAAAATCATAAGTTGACTGACTTAATAATAACCCATCTGCATTATGAGAATTTACATTTAGGATGTAATGCTCTGCTCGCATTACTGCGTTTACGTTTTTGGCCAATATATGGTAAAAACGCAGTGAAGCGAGCACTGCATAAATGTATTGTATGTTTCCGAGTCCGTCCGCGCGAGTGTCGCCAGCTCATGGGTGACCTTCCTGCTGACCGATTCCGAATCCAAAGATCATTTTATGTAACCGGCATAGATTTTGCAGGTTCAATGTTAATTAAGTCTGGTTTAACCAGAAATGCTAAGAGTGTAAAATCTTACATATGTTTATTTATTTGTTTTTCAACAAAGGCAATTCACCTAGAATTAGTGACTAATTTAACTTCAATGGCATTTATGAATGGATTGAAAAGATTTATAGCTAGGAGGGGTAAACCCTCACGACTCTTTACTGATAATGGAACTAACTTTACAGGTAGTTATAGGGAACTTACTGAACTATTTGATTTTTTGAAGGCATCTGATAAAGAAATCCATAATTTTTTGGCCCAGCAGAATATTAGCTGGAGTTTTTTGCCTCCCCGCTCACCGCATCACGGGGGACTTTGGAAAAGTGCAGTTAAAATGACCAAGCAATGCGGTCAACTGTTTTGACATACGAAGGCATGAATACCATACTAATACAGATTGAGGCTTGTTTAAATTCCCGTCCTCTGACTCCATTAACATCAGATCCAAATGACTTAAACGCACTCACTCCGTCACACTTCCTTATTGGCGACAACCTGTTAGCATTGCCTGAGCTTGATATCCACCATCTGCCTACAAACAGGCTTAATATTTACCAAAAGATGTCTACCGTTGTTCAATCTTTTTGGCACAGATGGAGCCGGGAACACCTAGCAGAATTGCAGAACCGAGTCAAATGGCAAGAAGGACGTCAACGCAGTTTACAGCCTGGTGACATGGTCATCATCAAAGACAACCAACTACCTCCGCAGTACTGGAGGATGGCGCGAGTGACGGAGATCCACCCTGGCCAAGACGGACGCGTCCGCGTCGTCTCCTTGAGGACGGCCAGAGGTGTCACCAAAAGAGCCGTGACACAGCTCTGTCTACTTCCCATGGAGGATCCTTCCTCCAACCTGGATTAAGAACCAATTACAACACTAAAAGTGATGTGATGTGTAAATCAAAGTGCCGTCAGGCTCATCAGTGCCAAGTGTTAAACTATTTTCTCATAAGTGGGTGCAGCGCACCAGAAGGTTCTACGTTATTAAACTTTATTTTTTAATGTCAAGTCTGACATAGGGTTATATACTTAGTTATAAGTTTTTTTGTTATTATTTTGATATCCATATATTGAATATTGTTTATTTTTGTATGTGAACTCGTTGGGTAAATTCTGGGTATCAATGTTGCAATCTCTTCTTATATTATTGTATGAAAAACAACTATTCCTTAATACTCGTTTTTGGGCGGGAATATGTTAAGATTTCAGGTACTGAAATATTAATATTTGTGATTGTCACCCTAATGGTTGTGGCAACATTCTTTTGTGTTGGCAATTGCCAGGGCGAGTTCGTATTGCCACGGATTTTAATTCCTTCTTCTCTTGTTACCATCCGTCTTGGGCGGGTCGTTTTTGGCAAAACGTCTGCTGCCAGGTTTTCACTTCATGTGGGTTATAAAACCGCGGAGAGAGATAGCATCATTGAGCTCACCCTACATGAGCTACCCTACGGGTCTTTTTATTGTGTGAATAAAGACCAATTATTCAAGAGCTGGAGTTATTATTGAAGAGTTACTCCAGCCACACTTCCCGTTGGAATCTGGTGTTACCACGCCGGATTGCTCTGTCAGGAGAGCGGAAGTACAGATCCTGAACAGTCATGTCATCAGAACGACTGTTATTCATTAGGCTCAATCAAAAGAAACTAAGATCAGAATAATACATACATTTGGGAGATGCGATAAGAAATGATAGTGATGTAAGCAACATAGGGAAGTTGACCATTTTGCCGGCAATGTATAGTGGTAGTAACTTAGACCAAGTATATCCTAGACATGCCCTGTGGAATTCATAATGATCCCGAAATTCCCGAAACCAAAATAAAATTGGCTCACGGCCCATTGATGAAAAAGTATATGCATCGTTTTGCACCGTTTAGATCGCACAGTTCTTAGTGTTTTACCTTTTATCGGACTATAAGGTCTACACTGAAACTAATTTGCATTCCAGCCATCTAGACAGGGAATAATTTTTTCAAACACAAAAATATACCACTACCGAATATTTTACAAGGTACACGTGGCGGACTTTATTTTTGAAAACGTAGTCAGCTATCAGAATACAGAAGAAAATATATGTGTTACAGATCGCATTTACACACCGCACTCATTTAAGTGAATAAAATGATAGTTTTTAAAATTTTTCAAGCAATGTTTCTGACGTCATTCGCGCTTTGGCTCGTTCACGGTGGCGGGGAGTGGTGATAGTGACGGGGTTACCGCTCAGGGAGCGGGGGGAGGGTGAGCGCTTTACTGGGAAGGGCCGAACTGGTAATGGGCTCATTATTTAATTTTTTTTTTCAATTAAAAAACGTCTCTCAGTTTTTTTTTTTTGTATTTTAAGCACAAAATATAATAGCATATTACGTATTATTTGCTGAACGAATTTCTTTTTCATAATTAATAATTTTCTTAGTTTTAACCACGTTTATTGTTTATAAAAAACCGACATATTTCCTGAGCAATGCTCCCTTCCTCAGCGTTTACTTAATTTTAAAAAAAGATTATGAAACAAGATTATGATTGATTCGTGTAGATTAAAATATATATGTATTAGTTAGTATTGTTTTTTTAAACATATTTTAAATAATCAACAGACTTGCAGTCAGCGCATTTTTATATTTTTTCTTGATGTAAGCTGGTGTTTGAGTTTTAGGAAAGAAGTGCTCGTTATTAATCTAATAAAAAACTGTAATTACAATGATAACAAAATAAATAAAAAAATAATAAAAAAATTAGAATGTTCGAACAAAGGACGGATAAGTACAGGAGACATTAATAACAATTTAAAAGTTATAAAAGCATAATAAAATAAGTGTCACGTGAAGAGTGATACTATCAGTGTTTCTCCTTTAAAAGAACTGGTTCTTGATCCTGCTGAAACTTCCGCTGTAATCAACGAGCTAGCTCCTCTACCACAATTTGCAACAACCGGTGCGGGAGGTTAGTGCAACTTTAGATGCTTACCGTATGATAAAGTTAGACAAGAATATATTTACACAGGAATCCAAACAAAATAATTATCGACAAAGACGGCAAGGAGCGCGGTGGGAATTTCTCGAAAAAGTTATTAGGACCCAAGAAGAGCAAGGCCTAAATTTCGCCAATGAAATAACATGCCAACACATTTATTTCAGAAAACAGATAATGAAGGTCAATCTAGCAACCCAACTACTAAGCCGAAGTGCTACCACAGTCATATAATTTTGTAGAGAAGAGTTAAAATGGCGTAATACAAAGATTCAGAAGCCACTTGCAAGTTTTTAAAATCTTGAATGATCACTTTGACCTTTTATACTCTAGAAATCTTCGAAAATTTGTATTCCAGTGACCCTTGTCTCCCTTAAATAAAGAAACCGTATTGATTTTTTAGGTGGAGCCACTGATTATCTTAACATTTAAAAAATAATTATAGTAACCAGAAGGATGAATAAAAAATACAAAACATTTAAAATAACAAAAACTGAAAAACAAGGTGTGTACAAAACAGGCTTCTTGAGAATAGTATAACGTGCTTACAAAGTCCGAAATATTTATGCAAAAATTTAATAGAGGACTATTAAGTAAAAAATTTAGCTTCTTACTAATTAAGCCAAAATCATATAGAGTACCTTTTCGGCAATATTATATAAGATCACATGGAGGTCATAATAATAACTCGAATGCTCTACAGTTTAAAAACATTTATAAAAAACTCCTCGATCATTTAAATTTAATAAAAACCACTTAAAGTCAGAATCTGCTAACCTACTGTCCCTTAAAATGCAGTAACTTATTGTACAATGGTCGCTTTTTGGCGATAGTTACAAATAAAACATGTCTTTCTTTACACGTGATACAAGTAGATAGAGGATACGGGGTACTACAGGTAACGGGGTACACAAGATAGAAAGAGGGTACAACAAATTTGTGGTAAGAGTCAAGAGGTACGCAGGATAAAAAGTTTGACAACGGCTGCTCTAACCCATCTCCTTCCCCTTACCACTACAATCAGCCACACATCCCCAATTGGGGATGCCATAGTCTAACTGGTTCCAGGCGGTTGGGAGAAACCCATAACCACCATTTATTGGGTAATTAATTAAGTTAATTGCGTTCGGTGACTTAGCAAAGGTGCCCGCGTTCAAGGGGTGATGTTTGTCAAGGTCCTAGCGGCGAATGTGTTTGTTCACCTACTGCGCGGCGGGCCGGATCGGAAGAAATTGGTTGGGGGAGACCTAACTTAGACCTCTCTACCCGGGCCCTGTCATCCCATCGGCTTGCACCGCGGTTGGAGGGATGAATTCATAAGTCCAATACTCCTGGACAGTCTGGACATGTTGAACCTTAGATTCCTACCCGCCCCTCACACCTTTTTCCTTCGCGGAGCTTCCTTTCCTTCCTTTCCCTTAAAAGCCCGTCAAACAGCATCTTTTATTTTTTTTCCTCAGGGCCTGTTAATTTGATGTACTTACTGTCTGAATTTAGGCTATTGTACAATAAAACTCTCCTGAAGAATTAAAAATAATAGTTGAAACAATAATAAAGTAGTTAAAGATAAAAGAACACTCCATTCAATTATAATATCATGCCACAAACTTTTTTGATAATTATGTACTATTTTATAAAAATTTGCCCAATAATAAAAATGTATACCTACCGTTTTTGGTTCGAGAGGACCTGTTCAGAATGTAAAAACTAAAAATGAAAACTAAAACGTTTCATGTTATTTATTAATCCTCTCCCGATTCAGCCCTTTGCTTTGGTTTCGTGACGTATTTTCTCGACGTTTGTTTAAAATTAAAAGGACACCTCTTGTCGCATAACGAACGCTCTCGGGTTATTTCTTCAAGCGACTTTACGAGCGTGTACGGCTAGTTTATACCAAGTAGGATTGATAAATTCATCTCCATAATACGTCACGCGCAACATGTGATTGGTTGGTGAATGACAAAACTACATAATGTGATTTGAGAACGAACTTTGTGATCGGATTTAGGAAGTATCAAGGCTTTCTAAGCGAGGCGCTGGAATACTTACAAGAGTTGTATTGTTAACATTTGCTTAGATGGCGTCATTTTTATGGGCTCGCTACTAAGATAGGGCACATCTAGACAATCCTTGATCGAAGGGTAGTACTCCTTTGTACAACTTTTTCAGTTTATTGTGTTATATACGACATGCTTATAATTATACTCCTGAATAGGTAGATGTATAATAGCGTGATATTGTAAAAGCCTTTAAGGTCTCAATAAATAAATAATTTTAAAAAATTTACGAATGTTTTTTTTTCTTCCCTTATATTCTACACTATAGCATAGTCACAGCAGATATTCAATTAAGCAATGTGTCTTCTTGGAAAATGCACAGTTGCTAGAAAATTTTTGTTAACTCCTATAATAATTAAAATCAGACAAAGCCACAGCGAAGCGTGGTCGGGTTCAGCTAGTTACTAATAAAAAAAACACTTGAAACGACCGTTGAAAGCTAGCCTTACTAATTTAAAAAAAAAACACTCAACGACCGATGAACGGTGTTTCCGTTCCGCCCTGTGTAAAGACTATACATTTTGTTTTTAAAATTATTAAGCACTAATAAGAACTCTTTCTGTCGATCGGAAAACGTTGGTTTTTCATTCATAATCGCCAGCATCTGGCCTTCAGGCGGCCATTACCGCGCATGCGTATATCGTTCCGGCTAATATTTTTCTGTCATGAATTGTTGATTTATTTATTAATGCTCTTTTTCGGGATTTTTACATTTAATAGTAAGATATATACAGTATTTATTGTACATAACTGAACTGCCTTCGTAACAATATTTTATATTTGTTTAAAGATAAATTGAAGATGTCCACTGACTTGGTATAATGGTTTCCCTCCATTAATGGTATTCTGGGCAAAGAGGAATACATATGGTATTTAATTCCAGATTTATTGCACTGAAATAAATCCTGACTTCTAGTATTACGTAGTGGAATCCGGAAGCTTATCAATTCAAGCAATACCGGACTGTCAACTAAATCATTTAGAATTTTATACAGAAATACCAAGTCGGTGAAAATTCTTCTGTCTGGCAATTTGAGCATATTACGAGTATATCATTTAAAATAGTATTGTAGTTCAACATAATTGCTGGAATACTGGATGATGTTGATGCGACTGTTGTTCTATTTCAGATAGTGTTTTAGCTCAAATCTTCTGTTCTTACCATGAATTTAATTTTATGATCATGATTTTAATGAATACATTTATTCTTAAATGAAACAATGTTACTTTGTTTGAACCACTTGTATATTTGAGTAAAGCCAACCGGTTTTGGAACGACCGTTCCTTCTTCAGGGCAAACGTATACTGATTTGTCAGTTACAAAATAGTGGATGGGATGAAACAATGAATTATTACTAGCTATTGTGGTAGTTGTGGAGCCAAATAGAGTAATAGATTTGATTTTAGCGAGTTATTCAGTAAAATTGACGTTAGATAAAGGAATATTCACAAGTCATAACGGATACCCCGATATCTTTGATTATATAAATGTCTAGATAGAGTGTTGCGCTGTAATTCCGACAAAAACAACGGGCCAGATTTGAAACACTTGTGTGCGTGACACGCACACAAGTATGCATAACTTATTCAGCGCTTAACGTCACTGTAGGCGTGTTGAGTGATACCAGCTCCCGAGTATTTCCCATAAAAGTGGGTAAAAAATATGTTTCAATTTTGTGGGACCTATAATTCGTTTAATTTTGAGTTAATTTAAGTATGATAGTTTTCTTCATAAAATGATATAAATGAAAAGAAAATCATTGTTAAAAGAGATATATTTTTATTTGATTATTTTTAACAGAAAAATAAGAAAGGTACATTCCTAGACGCTGCCAACTGACCGGCAGGTATCGCTGTGTCTAAATTTAAATTTTTATCATCATCAAATAAAGAAAGTGGCCCACATCCAGGTAAATCTATACCTACCTAAAAATGGGAAAACTATCTTTAAAATACCAACATGTTCGTGTTTTAAATACGAAAATAGGTGAATTTTTGAACAATGTTATTTCACAAAATACTGAAGTTATTGCTCCAACTGAAATATGGTTGCTAATCTCTGTATTGGATGCAGAACTATTGTCCACCAATCAGTACACAGTACATCGCCAGGTCACACTAACATGTCTCACTTAACATGTCAAACTAAAAAAGACAATGCAACTGTTTCATAATGCTTATGGATTTCATTCGTTTTATGCTCCGATTGTCATACGGGATCGGAGGAACTCAGATTTTGGATTTCCGCACAATAAAGGTGCCTACCTACACGGAAAACAAATGTCAAGCGCTTTATAGTCAGTCTGTTGCTAACCGCCGATCGTATCGTGACGTTTCGCTATACGCCGAAGTGTTAACTCATCATATCGTTACATAAAATAAAAAATCCTACCTGTATTCTACCGTATACTTTATGTGAACTCGTGACTCAAACTTTTACCGTAGTTCTAATAATCAAATTGAACAATCTCGAGATCTTATGGACATCTATGACTGTCACCAAGCCAGAAGACACAACAACCGTGAGTACCACTTAATAAGGAACTCCAGTGAAAAATATTATGGCTTTAAAAAATATGTATATTTTCATATAGACCAAGAAACGCTGATTCTGAATATATAAGTTTTATTTCATAATATTAAACGCAGAGTTTTTAAAAAATTATTAAAAAGTACATTTTTAAACCTCTCCTCAAAATACAGCGTCAAGTTGGCATTACTGAAATGGTTAACGATGACGTCACTGTTAACCTGTCACCTGGTAATAGCATCCGTGTTGAATGTTGTATTGACATTTGAAAATTGACACGTATGCTATTCAACATTTCGTGTTTTTGGTTTATTTTCATACTGTTTATAGAGATTTAGATAAATAATAGTTATTGTGTTTATTGAAACATAATTTAGGTCCTTAACAATTTACGAAAAGGGCTATATTTGCGGACAATCTGCAATAAATTTTGCCTATTTGAGGTTAAAGTCGTGTCATATTTGACATTGTATTTTCAAATTGTTTTTAGTATAGGGCTTTTTATACAAGTTACTACACAATCGTCATGATCAGTGTATTATAATTACCAGTGTTTCTGTATGTGTTATACATAAAACAATGTATAAAATCACGCCTGAACACAAAATTGAAGAAGGATGTCACTTGTATTTGCAATGAAAAAGATGATTTATTATTTTTATATTGCAGTTTGTTAAAATACAATAACAGTAGCGGTGAAATGTGGACATTTTACCAATGTTTTTCTATGTTAAAAGCAGTTAATCTTAAATAAAAAACGCCTTTTCTCACACAAAAGTCATTGAGTCACCTATATTCATTTTATTCCGCCATTTTCTTAAATTCAAAATCAGGGATGCTCTGCCCTCTGCTCAAAAAAATTATTTCCCTAGAATTTCACATTTACGCAATTACCTAAGTGTAGCCACCTTATTGTGTAACACTAATCCTGTTATATGTTAATTAATATGATTAATTAATTTGGAAAGATATCGGAACTTGGTAAATATACTTAATAATACTGTGCTTTTCCAAATAAAACACTTTTTGCTACGTGAAGTAATAATTTAAAAGTACGAATACACTCACCACTGAATTAGATTCCAAATTTAAAAAAAACACTTTGCAAAATAAAAATCAACCGCAATCACCGAAAAAATAGAACTTAAAACATAAATTAAATTTTTTTTCAGAGGTCCCATTTATCTTTTTAGATACATATAATATCATTTTGAGTTGTCAGTTTGAAAAATAACATTGCATGGTAAGTACAACAATAATTAAGATTCATGGGAATTCCAAAAAATATATATTTATATATATATGTATATATATATATATAAATAATACCAGTAATATTGTCATATGTAATAAAAAATTTGCCAGAGTTCGAAATTTCCCCAGATTTTGTCCTGATTTCCCTTATCCCTAAAAAATATTTTTCTCCCCTAGATCTAGGGAAATTTCCCTCGACATAACATCACTGATTCAAAATGACAACTTAAAAAGTAAAAAAACTATCGGTGCGTGAAGACCACCATAGATACGGTGCGTTTCTGGGAGTCTTTAAAAATTAAAACTTTGACAATTATTTTAACTATTAAAACTAACTATAAAAATAAAAATAAAAATGCAGTTATTTAAGTTTGAAGGTCTTTATTCATTAAAAAACATAAAAAAAATTGGACTGGAGTTCTCTATTGTGATATTGTTTGGTGGTTGGGCATAACTTATCGAAATCCATAAGCGTCTTAGCAAGAGTAGCCGCAAGGTTACCCTCATCCCCATGCCCCGTGCATGATTCAGCAACTTTTTAAAACTAAATCTATCGGTAGTTATTATTTTTTCTTAATGACCTTCCCTTTGAATTTGTTTTTTACACAGTTTTCGTATAGATTTTACATCCCGGTTAATATTATCCAATTTTGTCTTATAGTGATATCTTAAGGCCAAATATTTTCCACGACCAATCTTATCAAATTAATTTGATGCAGAAGATTTGAGAAGAAATAATTATCGGGAAAGAACAGACAACCCTGTAAACATGGCGTCAAATGGCGTTGGCCCAAGATCAAATTACACTATTAAAACTGAATTGTTCCTTTAACTAAATGGTTATTTAAAGCTAACTTACCGATGATAGGTAACATTTTTAGTTGTTTTCAATCGTCCTATGTAATTCCTGCACACTGATATAGCGCAAATCGTCATTTTCAAATGTCACACAACACGTGTTTATCGCACAACGATAGTGTCGCCACTGAGCGGATAGGCCGAGCTTATCTGCCAACCTTTGGCAGATCTTTTTTTTGGCGCTTCGTCACTCGAGCGCTATATCTAGACATTTATATAATCATAGAGCTTAATCGATAAAATCCTCACAAAAAAACTTAATCTCATTGCAATAGATTTGATTTTAGCGAGTTCTTCAGTAAAATTGACGTTAGATAAAGGAATATTGACAAGTCATAACGGATACCCCCATAGCTTAACACTACGGTACACGCACCTCTAAAACGTTCATGAGTGCTCGCGTGAGCTTCACTTGTAGCCCATTTTAAATTGAAATTTACTGATAGATGATCGTTTCATTTTTAAATAAAACACATTTATTGTAATATGTGACATTTATTAAGTAAACCGAAATAAAAAAATACATCTTCTCTTTCTTAAACTTAAAATATTAACAAAACTTCAGGCTTCTCAAAAAATCACCTAATTTTTACTTATTTGAGATCAATCAACTTTTCGTTTAATTCTTACATTTTTTTAAAAACCTTTTTTTTTTAATTTTCATTACACGAAGGGCAAATAAAAAGTTGGTGATCATTACATAAGCACAAATTAAAATTTGGTGATCATTACATATACGCCTTATGCAGTTTTCCTTGTGTTTCCTTGTGTTCCGCCAGTGCACGCATGGGCTACATACGTAGCCCAACAACTTTAAATCGTTATTTTTCGCACGTGCGCCAGCGTCGATCGCTCACGCCACACTGAATGCGTCAAGCAATAACCAATCGAAGCTTAGCTAGAGACTCGAAGCTAAATCACGAGATTTCACGAAGTTACGAACAAAAACAATACCCTGGGCTACATATGTAGCCCATGCGTGTACTCTAGTGTTAATCGATAAAATCCTTACAAAAAAACTTAATCTCATATATACTAATAAATTCCTTTACAATAATACACACAACATCAGAGATAATAAAAACCAATTTTATTAATAAATAATTCTTCATCTTCATGTGTTTCTAAATTCCCTGCAGAAATTAAAGCTGCGTTTTATACTAATAACAACCTAGGTAAACTTTTAATAAACTCTAAAGATAAAGAAAATAACTTAAGCCATTCTGGCATATCATTTCATTACATAGTATAAAATGAAGTCGCTCAAAATGTATGTGTGCGTTAATATTTTAAATTACGCAACGGATTTTCATAAGGTTTTCACCAATAGATAGAGTGATTGAAGAGGAATGTTTATATGTATAAAACATGTAAATTATATTAGAGAAAAGCCGAGAAATTCAAAGAAAACATATTTTTGTGCGATTTAAAACGGCTAGCGGGCCGTACTATAGTCACTTTTGAAATTCGTTCTATGGAAGAAATTGGAAAATAGATGTCCTAGAGTAAGTAGGTATTTGATTTTCCCTTTTCAAATATCCAGTGTTGCATTGCAAGCATTGTATAATTAGTGGCGATAAAATGAAGTCGCCCAAAATGTATGTGCGCATAGATCTTTTAAACTACGAAACAGATTTTCATGCGGTTTTCACCAATAGATAGAGGGATTCAAGGGAAAGGTTTATAGCAGAGAAAAGCCGAGAAATTCAAATATTCAATTCAGGCAGCGGGCAGCGGGCAGCTGGCAAGCGGGTGGTGTGAATTTTATAAAGTTTGGGTAATTGCGTTGTGTTTCGTTAGCCACAGAAACGTGTGGCCGGGTCTGCTAGTATAAACATAAATGTAATGACTTTTCGGCCTTTTACATAGGTAAAACGGCTAGAAACATTCTAACAAGGTGGTCGAACACTTGAGACGTCTAAACAGTGTAGGTTTTTCAGAATTCGCCTCCCACCTAATAGATAAAAATCACTCATTTAATAAACCTTCCGGGATAGATGTATTGCATAGAATTGGGATAGGTCTACGCCTTTATAATCTTGAAGCCCTTGAAATAAAAAAGTCATTAAAAATAAATAAAACCAATTAACTTAATAAACCCCGGCCCACGTTCACCCCTCCCTCTTAGACACCTCCCTCCTCGCCCCCACCGGAGTTGATGTTCTGTCTCCCTCTTCTAATTTTATTTTAAATACCATGTCTATCTGTATTATGGTTCAGGACGAACTGAAACCGGTTGGATTAAGAAATAATAAAGTGGAATTGAAACAAAGTTATTTAATTGTGTTTATTATTTTTAATATGATATTATTTTAGATTTTCACGGCCAAAAGTATTTCCGTTGTTTGTTTTTGCCAATGTTTTGGACAGCGTATGAATCATCAGGGCAGATGTGTAATTGTTAGTGGTGAAATGAGTGCTTATGTACTTAGAAGCGATACCGTGTTGCCAGCTCCTCTCCACTATTACACGTTGAAATTGAAACTGTTTACTCATGTATCATGTTTTGTCATTATATATATCATGTTTTCTTAGGTACCATCTTCACAGCCTCTTTGACATCTAAAATTTGTCTCGATTACTTGTTTTAAAATTTAGTTTTTTTTTTTGTTTTCACTTAATAAACTAGATACCTATTACCAATAACCTTATGCATACCCTAACTACCCCCGCTACTTTTCTTGTACTCTTTTTCTAAATTTAAGATACAAATCAATAAATTTTTCGTGTCTGAACTTGTATCATTCAAGGAGCCGGAACTGAACTACCGTCTCATAATTTCGTATTGTCTTATACCCCATCAAGGGGTGGACTAGACCTATGTCCGTGCATCAACCGAGGATATGACTCCCAAGGCAGCCGCTGCATAACCCGCCCGCGCCTCCCCCGTCCCGGCTGGCCGGCTTAGGGACGCGGACACCGAGTCTCGTTTGCGACTGGACTAATGGCTCCGCTTATTCTCGGCGGGACTGCCGGACGACTGCAGCTCAGCTGCTTTGGTTAAGTCATACAATCTCATTATAATATGCATTTTTTTTATTTATTCTATTAACTTTTCATCTTTTATTTATTTATTTATACTGCGTTTTTACAGGTTGTTCACACACATGTGAGAACAACCCAGTTATAAAAACTCAGTTAATTATACAAATAAAATAAAGTAAAAATTTATATACAATCAATTAGCGAAATAATAAAATAATAATTTTGGAACAGATAAAATAAAAATTTGATAAAATAAAACAAAAAAAAAACAGTTAGACATATAGAATTTAAAAAAATCAAAGTTTACTCAAATAACAATTAAAGAGAGGCAAGATAAGAGACATAATTAGAGACAAAAATGATACATAATAATTTATCACATATTTTTTAGCAATCGGAGAGCATTTTTTTGAATCCATATAAATTATCGAGAAAAATATCTACTTCAGCACACTCTATCTTATTATACAGTCGACACATTTGGGTCAGAGGGCTAAAATAGGCGATATTGTTTTTAAATGTATTCAGGTGAAACATATTATGACGTCTTAAGCAATGGGAATTGGGAACATTTATATCAATGTTGTTAAGACACAATGAAGTATCAAGATGGCCGTGAATTATTTTATGTAAACATATTAGATCAGTCAATTGCCTTCTGATTTTAAGTGTATTAATTTTGAAGTATTCAAGTCGCATGTCGTACGATCTAAGATGTTCATGTAATTGACATTTAAAAGATAACAGTCTTAGCATTTTTTTAACTGATTCTACAATGTTTTCATACTTGCAGTAATGTGGATTCCAAATAGAGCTTCCATATTCAAGTTTACTTCTAATTAAGGCATTGTAAAGGGTTAGAATTGATAGAGGATCTTTGAAAGGTTTACATATTCTATGAATAAATTCCATCATTTTAAATGATTTGCACTTAATGTCGTTAATGTGTACATCAAATATGAATTTAGAATCGAGAGTGATTCCTAGATCTCTTATGGAAAACGCTTTTTTAAGAATAGTATTATTAATAACATAGGAAAAATCCTTTATAATTCTGTTACGAGTGAAGTTTAAAGTGAAACATTTTTCAACATTTAAGTGCATATCATTGACAGTACACCAGTTATTGAGTGTGTCAAGGTCATTTTGAAGCAGTTGATGATCAGAAACAGATTTAATTTTACGAAAAATTTTAAGATCATCGGCGAAAAAAGCATAATCACAGTTTAATTTTGAACCAAGGTCATTTATGAATATTTGAAAAAGAAGAGGACCAAGATTTGAACCCTGTGATACACCAGAAGTTACATTTATAGGGGATGATTTGTATCCATTAATAAATACTAGTTGCGTTCTGTTACATAAATTTGATTTCACTCAGCGAAATAGGTCTCCATTTGGTCTCCATGTATTCCTATTTCATCAAGCTTTTGTAATGTAAAGATTTTAAGGTAATATAAATTTTGTGTAGGTAGAACCTATACCTTTTGTCATCCGACCGCTGTCTTCTCAGAGCAAGTAGAACTCCATCGCAGGATAGTGGAGATAAGGATTTAGAGGTCATGCATATAAAAGACGCTTATTTTACTGGTGAAAATTAATGTTATCTTTATTGCAGTTTGCAAGGGAAAATTGGAAAAAGGAAAATTAAATAAAACATAAATACCTTGAGCAATTATTAACTGATGTAGAAAGAGAGAGTCAACCAATTACGTTTAATTTTAATACCGCACACGTCCCGTCGCCGTGACAGTCGTGACATTCCTCCAAAAGACGACAGCAATCCCCAAGACACCGTCCAGCACGTCATCCAACGGCGTGCAGAAAATCTCACCGGCCAAAGCAGAGCAAAGCCGCTTCATTCAAAGGGATTCCACCCAACAACCAGGCACAGCAGATATACACCCATCAGGCGGTGTGTAGAAAATCTCGCCGGCCAAAGCAGAGCAAAGCCGCTTCAATACATCCCCCGTTGATTACAGATTAAAATTCACTGCCGCACGCGGTTCAAGCAATCACTCGGCATCCGGCGAGAAATTAAATAAAATAAACAGGCTTCTATGCCATTTGAGTCGTCACACGCTCACAGAAAGAAGAAATAAACTCATTCTAGGCTACATCGCACTAGAATTTTTGATCACAAAAAACTCTCCTCCAAAATCTCCTCTCGCCTCAAAAAATTACGTGATATCCTCCGCCATCTTTTCCTCGAATCAAGTTTCCGGTCCCCTTGCAGTTTGGCCAACCAACAAAGTTTAAAAAAAAGAAGAAAAAAAATAAAGCATAGACAATAAACAGTACCTATTTTGAGCAGTACCTGCTCACGAAATAGATATGTTACACTTTTTAAGTAAGATGGAGTGGTTAACTTTATCAAAAGCTTTTTGGAAATCGGTATATATAGCATATACTTGTTATCTTTCATTAAAAAGAGTTACACACACAATCACAGAATTCCAAAAGATTTGAAGTAATAGATCTGTGAGGAACAAACCCATGTTAATGTAATGCTTCTTGATGATATATCATCAAGAAGCATTACTTTAGGAATACAATTGGTTTTTCGTAATGATTTTGAGTATGACCAGAATACTTTTAATATTAATAAACTTTTATTTCAGCTATAAGTGGCGGAGATGAGACGTGATACCGTGAAATAAATAACTAACAACATCTACGCACTCGCATACTGCATGCTAACAATATACGCCCGGACATTGAAGGTCTAGAGTAATTTTCATAAAAAGTAGCTTCTTATAAACTAAAATTAGAGTCCTGACGTGTACGGTGAATGAGGAAACCGTCTGTTTCCTTTGAACGCCGGAGAAAAGTGGTGGGCAACCTCCAATGTACCCACTCCAATAAAGATAAGTGTGGTTACATTATAAAAGTGTGGTATTTATTTAATTACCACCGCTACACTCTTTTTTAAATTAATCAATGTAATATATCATTGAAGAAGAAGATACTAATGAATCAAAACGAAAATATGAAAAAGATCAAGATCAAGACAAATAAAAAGGTAACGGTCGCAACTGGGACTCGAATCCAGGATTTTGTCTATCTTGACTTTTTTATAGGGATAACACATTCTTCTTCTTTATGTTCTATTACTTATTATATTATTTATTTTTTATTAAAGATTTTATTATAATTTTATTATCATTATTATCTTTTTTCGTCTTCATTGTTATTTTAATTATTGATTCTAAAAAATAACAAACTACGGTTTACACGCGTGTTTTTTCCGCCTTTTTAACTCGAGCCTTGCTCTAAAAAACGTGTAAAATGAATTTAATCAATGCATCTTTTAAATGAAAAACTTAACATGATTTTATAACACGTAATGTAAAAAAAGCGCCTCAACCAACTAGGCCATTGAGACGTCTTATTCTTAAGTCATTTTTGTCAATATCATAGTTCAAATTCAGAATTAAAGGTAATATATTCGTCTAATCTTTTTATTTTTTTTGGAAACGGCCTATTTAACTGATTTATTTATTCATTTACTTGTTAACGCTGTACTCTTGGTCATTAATTTTTTTCTTGCAAAATTACTCAATATATTTGTTTATAGCGCAATACCTCCATAATCATATAGCACTATCATATTTCCTGCATATTCATTCATGTTTTACACTAAGTAATCAATGTTTTATATATAATTTTGATACATCATACGTCCTAATTAATTTATCACTCCCGCAAATGTGGAATAAGTCGAATAACACTCTTACTCTAAAAAAATGACCTCATCATCTATATCTGTTTATTACCAGAACTGTGGTGGTATTAAGACCAAAACTCGGGAGCTTCTTATTAATATTTCATCGAATAACTATGATGTTATAGTTCTAGTTGAAACGTGGCTTGTAGCAAGTGTAAACACGGCCGAATTCATAGATTCGCGTTACACGGTATTTCGACGAGATAGGAACCGTATAATTACCGGTAAGATGGATGGAGGTGGTGTGTTAGTGGCAGTGCGCAAGGAACTCGCAGCTTCCCGTCTCGACGATTGGGAAAAAAATCAAATTGTACAAATCTTTATATCAATTCCGTTAAGGTCTCTAAATCTCATCATATGTGCTGTATATATACCTCCTGTCTCGCCAGTAATGCTTTATGATATTTTCTCCAAAAACCTGGAATCCGACTTTTCATCAGAACCAAATAATACGTTTTGTGTTCTTGGGGATCTGAATCTACCTACTCTTACATGGACATTTTCCGAAGGCTGCAATCATGGTATTGCCTCCTCAAACACGGCTGCATCGCAAACTTTTCTTCAAACAATGGCATTGATGAGCTTATTTCAATATAATTGTATACCTAACCACAACGATAAATTCTTAGACCTTATATTTTACAGTCGCGAAACAAAAGTTACACATAGCGACGACCCTCTCCTTTCAGAGGACAGACACCATCCAGCCCTGGAATTTAAAATATCATCCGCGATTCAACCAAAAATCAAAAACAACAAAGAGCGTAGGCACAATTTCTGGAAAGCTGATTATACTCAAATTAATAATGACATTAATTGTATTGATTGGAAGTCTGAAATCGCGAATTTATCAGCAGAAGAAGCAGTAGACCGATTCTATGTAATAATAAACAATATAATTGATGAGTTTATTCCAGTATTGGCACGACGAAATGACAAATTCCCCATATGGTTTACTCCCGAACTTATTAGCTTATCACGGAAAAAAGATAAAGTTTGGCTCAAATGGAAGACATATAAAGGTCTTTCTGACTATCGTAAATTTTCCTTCTTACGTGCTACATACAAAAAATTGGCTAGTGAATCTCGAAAGTTATTTTTTGAAAACATCGAAAGTTCATTGCAAAATAATATTAAATGCTTTTGGTCATACATATCCTCATTAAAATCATCTGATGGATATCCTGCTACTATGTCCTTCGAAGGGCGCAAATCTAATGATGCCCAAGAAATCTGTAATATGTTCTCTGAGTTCTTCAAGTCAACATTTGAACTCTCCTCTATCAATGACTCAATTAACATTGACCAACTTGAGGCCGTTCGGGACTCTGGACTTACGCACATTCACACCATTGAACTAATGGAACAAGAAGTGCAATCAAGTTTAAAGGCGTTAGATATAAACAAAGGTGCGGGTCACGATGGAATACCGGCATTTTTCCTCAGATCTGCTGCGTCGTCATTGTATGTTCCACTTACCATAATATTTAATAAATGCCTGAGTGACGGGGTTTTCCCTGATAGGTGGAAGTTGGCTTATATTATACCAGTCCATAAGGGTGACTCACGTCAAAAAGTCGAAAACTATAGGCCAAAATCCATTCTCTCGGCGATCCCTAAACTCTTGGAAAGACTTGTCCATGATAATATATATCCCCAGCTTGCCGCCAAAATTACAGAACAACAACACGGGTTTGTAAAAGGCAAATCTACCAAGAGTAATTTACTAATTTACTCAAATTTCTTATTCACTAGCATGGATCGAGGCCACCAGGTAGATGCAATATACTGCGATTTCAAAAAAGCTTTCGACAAGGTTGACCACCTTATTCTTATTAAAAAAATAATGTTCAACGGAATTAGGGGAAACTTATTACGTTGGTTTGTCTCATATTTGACAAAAAGACAGCAAGCTGTATCATTACGAGGACATACTTCTACGTGGGAACCAGTTACCTCTGGCGTACCACAGGGGTCAATCCTGGGTCCGCTGTTATTTATACTTTTTATTAACACTGTTACTAAATGTTTCATGCATTGTTTATTTCTTTTGTACGCCGATGATATAAAAATATTTGCCATTGTTAGGAATTTAAACGATTGTCTGCTCATCCAAAGCGACTTAGTAAGGTTCGAAGCATTTTGCAATGAAAACAAAATTTACCTAAGTTACAACAAATGTAAACAAATAAGGTTCACTAAAAATCACAACGCTATTATACACAATTATTGTATTGGTAACTATTTACTCGAGCGCGTTTACTGTATAAAAGATCTAGGCGTACTTTTTGATTCTAAACTCCATTTCGATGCGCACATTGAGAACATTGTGAATAAAGCCTACCGCATGATAGGATTTGTCATCAGAAACAGCCGCGAATTTCGAAAACCTGAAACTTATCTTCTACTTTACTATACGCTAGTCCGTTCTCAACTTGAATACTGCACTTCCATATGGACACCACTTTACGGTGTCTATAAAGTCAACATTGAAAGTATTCAAAAGAAATTTCTGCAATACCTCAATTACAGAATGAGCGCACCTAAACGGGGGTACATAAATATGCTCTCGAATTATAACGTCACCACTCTAACTAACCGGCGAACATACCTTGACCTCATGACGCTTTATTAAATCTGCAATAACTTTATCGACTGTCCTGACCTACTGAAACTAATAAACTTCAAAATACCACCCAGAGTAACAAGGCTTAACGACTTATTCCACATTAGCCGGACGCGTACAAATGCTGGTCTCAGGGATCCAATCAGAAGAATGTGCGAATCGTTTAATCAAAATCAAAACATCAAGGATTCCGACTTATTTTTTGATACACGCAGTACTTTTAGTAGAAAATTGAAGGCCGTTTTCCTACAAAGTACAATACCTTAGACATTGCTTGGTTTATAATTTTAACTACCTTTCTTTTTTAAATTTCTGTATGACATTATTTTTTATCTATATATATATTTGGTCTTACCATCAAAATTTTTCCAAAAACAATTTGTAAACTTTTATAAGGATATTGCGCATTTTTTTTTCTTCTCTCTGTAAAATAATATTTACTTATGTATATACATACGTCTTTTCCGTATTTAACGGTAAAAATATTTGTATATGTTTTTATCTGCTGTCAATGTTAATTCGTGAGAAATAGTTTGGATGCAGGCGAATTATCTATTAATTGTTTTGTATATTCTTGTCAATTGACGTCTGTATCTGTATTTTCTCCTTAATAAAAAAAAAAGACGCGTTGAAGACTTTTCTTATGTAAATTATTATAAGTAAGTTATTCAGGCGTATGATAATAGGTAAATACCTTTTATATAACATAATGAACACAATTTTAAAGTAAGGTAAGTACAACACAAGTCGATATCTAGTTTAATAGTTATGTAAAGATATACAAACAAGTTCAAAAGCGCAAATACATTATGAGTAAAAAGAAGTACTTAAGTTACTATGAATGCGTGAAAACTGAAGACGTAAGTATTCTTAATAAAAATAATTTATTGATTAAATAACAAGTATTTTTTTAAACATAATTGTAATGCAATAAAAATATGAGTTTAAGCAACGTTCATATTAAGTATTTACGAACGGACAAGTGAGCTATTTTCACTGACAATAATTCTCCTGCTTGTAATGAGGTCAGTAGTCAACTGTATAAACTATGTCGTCTTTATTTTGTTTTATTTTCCGCAGACACTGCAACGAATTCGCCTACAACTTTCAAAGATACTTTCGATTTTCAGAGAAAACAATTCCACTGCGAAGACAATAAGGCTGGTTCCAAATCCAATGAAAAGTATATAAAGACTTCCCCGAATATGCTCCAATTGTAAAACAATGGGATCGTTCCGATAAATCTGCTGGGATTTTATAACTGTTTTGTCAGCATCACTCATCCATTTAGAGATTAAACCAGAATCTGATAAAGCTTTTATTTTGTGAATAACTCTATTGGCATAAGGTGAGTTCTTGGCCATCATCACAATCAATAATCCCCTCACAACTGGTGTCTTAGCAACATGAACATCGTTCAATGATTTATTTAAGTTCGCCAGACTTTGGAGCATGATTTTCTGGTTACACACCATTGCAAACATTTCTCCGTTTGTTATGTTCAACATTTTTACATTTAGCTCTGCGATTGCAAGGGATGTATACCCTTTAAACATTTTCGCATCACTTAACTCTTTAAAAGCGTAGTTACCGCCGAAGGGAATGTTTTTGTTAATTATTTCTTCTAATGAATCAGCAGGTGCCTCACGCAAATCAGAAATAACATATTTGAATAGTGCCCCTAAATAAATGTTTCTCAAGTAAAATGTAAATAAAATAAATAGTGCAGAAAAACTTTTAAACCAACTTTCTCTAAATTTGATAATCACACTCATCCCCAAAATAATGCTAAATACATCCAACAAGCTCAGTTTACTAGAAACATCGTTTTTTTTAGACAAATTTTTGTTTCTGTAATAGTTAATAAATGCTACAATGGAACAAGTGATGAGTAAAAGAAACCAAGAATTCTTTTCAAACGGTTTCAATAATTTCTCTAAATTATCTAAACCTTTTGGTGCTGGAAGGACCAACACATAGTCAAACGTATCATAGGGAATGATAGTTAGTTTCTTCATTCGTTCTTCGGTTAACAAAAGGGGCGATGATATGAGGAATGTTTTGTCTTCAAATGGACTGAAGCTGAAAAGTTTTCCTGGCTCAGGACGAGCTGATTTTATATCAATAGTGAAATTTAAAGACGTCGCCAATACTCTCAAAATATTAATCTCGATTCCAAAATATTCAGTGTGGTTTTCATATGTTTTCTTTAACATAAACGGAGGTTGAGAAATTGAAATAATGTTCATGGAACATCCGAGAAGGTCTACGTCCATCTTACGGTTATCTATAAAGAAGTTCAAGGGTTTATCAATATTCAATGATATTCTATCTATTTGTATATCATCGCAGGAATTAACATAAGGTTTGTATGTAAAAATGTTGAATTCATCTCCAATAGTCATCGCGTCCACAGTCACAATGAAAGTATTCATCAGAGAGAACCTCCAACTGCACTCTGCTATTTCCTGTACACATTTATGCCCACAGTTGGAATTTAAAACACCGATGACCACCTTTTTTGGATGCTTTTGATACTGCAAACAAGTATTGTTTAAAACATGAAATAGTTCTTTTGAGTTTCTAGTCACCACGATTAAATTAATTCCTTGCCTGTTCAGTAGTACACTGTCATAATAGCATTTTAGAGATATTTCAAAACGGTGCTCGTATAAGATCGCCACATTTTGTATTAATTTTGTAGCAGTTATCCTTTCATCTGTGTCATCTGGATTGTAGAGGACGTTAGCATCCCCTGATGCATTAATATAATTCAACACATTTAAAGATGCTAATGATATTTTATCAATCAGAACGTCATTTTCTGGAAGTGACAATGATTGAATCAATAAAACAACACTAAACGGCATAAAAATCATTGTCATGTACAAGGTGCCATTTATTAATTCCATGCAAAAATTATTACTAATGAAATGCGAAAGTCATATCATAAACTTGATTTGATTGTCAATAATTATAGTTATTTCGATAACAATATGCCAAAGGTCAAAAAAATCGTTATCCTTACTAACAGTTTTGCTTACAAATTTAAATTAACTTCGTGTTAAGTGAAACATTACTACATTGACAACCGAGTGAAGTGAACCATAATTTTATTAGTTATGGCTTTTATACTGCGTTAAACTTTATTTAGGTTGAGTTAAATATGATGATAAATCACAAATCACAGAACCGCTCCTTGACATTTGGATATTATTCTTTTTACTTTCCAATGCCATAAAATTAGAGAGAAAATAATTACTCGTAGTTTGTTATCAGTTGACCCATTGCGGTGCATACAGCATTTAGTAGTACTTTCATACGAGTACATACATTTAGATTATAAATTTAAGGTAAACTCGTTAATTCCTATTCTTAATTATGTAGGTTTCTTGTAATTATTCCACGGCAAACCATATGATTATTTCAAAATTATTAGAAACTTGTGAAAGTTAAGGCGAAAATGTTGTCATTTCACAATAAATTCAGTTCAATTAAGTTTTATTTATGCACGAAGTCGCTTGTATCTAAATAACACGATCAAACAGTCTCCTTAATCCATCGTTACTGTCGAAGTTGAAATAAATATATCGGCAAGTAACTCATTGTGACATCGTCTACAGAATTTTTAGGTTTAATCAAAAATAGTTAAGTTTTTAAATTAGTTTAGTTGGTTTAGTTAGTTTTTATTTGTAAGACAGATTTCCTAAATCACTCAAAATTGCATTCCAGTGTTATTAGTCCATTCAAGTTAACCCTTTATAACTCAACTTCTTGAAAAGTCAAAAATACCAGGAGTTTTTATAGCTTTAGAAATGAGGTTTGTGACATTTATGTTACATTGCGTTACATTGTTTAAAAATATTCTTAAGTGTCTATGAAGTATGAAATAATTTGAAATAATTATTTTGCTTATTGTAGCATAATGCAACCCAACATTTTTCACACAGTGTTTGTGAGACGCCATTGCATCCTGGACGCTCACAATGAATTATTTTTTCAGCCCATACTGGCCAATGCCCAATTTGATCTTATTACCATTGTAGGAACATATTGAACTGTACTCTTCAGTTTCTTAGCCTTCTTAATTTCTTGTTCATTGCTACAGCAAATCATAGTGTTCTTTAAACCCAGCTTACAAAACACCATAGCAACCTCCGGACGAAAATCGGCCGATGCCAGTTATTCACCGTCATGGTTTCTTTCAGTATAGGCGTCCCCATCAAAGTAGCCAGTGTTTTGTTACTCTTGGAAGATGCACTAAAGACATAATGAAAACTACTTCCATAAACTGATGCATATCTGATTCTGACACACGGAAAGAATTACTGGGAGCTTTTTGAACTATGTACAGATTCGTTTGATAAGCAATGCAGTCTGTCAATTCTTTGGAAAATATTTTCAGAAAAAATTCAATTCAATCTAAGATCTCAGGTGCCAAGGACTCGTCACCTGCAAAACAAAGCTGATGCTCATTCAACTCAAGATTTTTCTTTTTCCATAGTAGATTTTAAATTATTTTTGCCTTCTGATGGTCTTGGTTGCGAAGTTGGTGCAGATATGGGCTTAGGCACAACAACAATCTCACCAACGGACTGAGACTCCAAATATGAACCTAAATCGCTCTTATACTCAAAGTCAGGGTCTGCAAGGCTGTCATCATCATCCACATCATCCACGAAGCAATCCTCATTGTCTTCATTGTTAAATAATAATTCTTCTCTATCTTCTCGATAATAATAATCTCTCAAGCCCGGGAAAGCCATTCCAATCAGGAAAAATATATAATGATAAAAAAATGAAAATATCTATGTAGGTATATATATACTCGTATGTTCTAAGATTATATTAAAATATATTTCCCACGGAAAGGTTCGGCCTTGGTGGGATTCTTAGTTGTAATAAATAATCCTAAGATATACAACAATAATTTTCCTCAAATCCCAAATGTACCAGCAAACATTTAGTGAACATGAACTTTATAACGCAATGTGACAGGAATGACACAATCTTAAATTACTTCCTATTGCCACAACTACTAAATATTTTGAGTAACTAAGAATATCGTTCAAAACAATGAACTTGCATAGCATGTAGAAATATTTTTTTCTATTTTTTAAATGCTTCAAACGCGCGTCGTTGTGAATTTCACTACGACTAAAGGTCAACTGAACTTTTTAGCTACTAACACCATCTGTTTGTGAGAAAATGTACTTGCATTATGAATAATGGTGTGTTTCTGTGATATTACATTGATTTTAAATTAAATTTATTGATTATTTTAGATGTGAGCATTGAAACGGTTTGTAACAGAACCTGATGTCACATGATGCTATAAAGGGACATGAAAAGCGGGTTGTGCTTGCAAAAGGTCCAGTCATTCTGAATTTTTTATATGTTGTTAGGACCTAAACCAGTATTAAAAAAAAATTGCAACTTCGAAAGTGCTGTGCGAGCGGCGGTGGATCCAAAATACCAGGAAATTTTCGTTTTTTTTTTCAGTTTTTTCTCAATATCTCAGTGAAAGAAGGGTCTGACCGGTGTAATAAGTGTACATACTTTTTAAGTAGACTAAATTTTCTATAATTTGAGACTAAAGCGAGCTATATACGGCCATTGGTTTCCAAGATACAGTTCTTCGAAAATAGGCCATTTTTTCCAAAAAGTGAAATTTTTTCGAAATGGTCACTTATTTTGTAAAATAATTTCTAAAATACGCATCTCACGTCAAATATTATATGAAATACAGTTGTTGTAAATTTAATAAGCGTTTATTTGAGACTAGATTGATATCTTTAGACCTAACGGTTCTCTCAAGAACGCCAGATAACCAAAAACAGTAAAAAGTGGGTTTTGGGGGGAAATGCAAATAAACTGTTCTCACGTCTTTTTATGGTTTTATTTATCAAACAGATACAATTTTTTTTGTTGTTGTTATTATTAACACATTTTTGATGAAAAAAAGTAAAGATAATACATCTATCGGGAATTACGTCATCTTCAAATATTGTTTTATATACCTACATACTAAAATGCTTGTACAAACATCGTGGTACCTACTCTAAGGACAAATTACATGTACACAAAAAATAAAACTAATATAAATCATGTAGGTATTGTGTCTTGGTTGCAAATCATATTATCTTAGATGGCCCGGGCTTAGGCTCGCATGAAGAACGTCTCCGATATCTGTGATGGACGCTGGGAGTGGCGTCCGGTCTGTAGTCGGGTCATCTTCATCGTCCGAGCATTTCATCTCCACATCCGGGACGTTAATGCACAATTTTCCACCGCATGACTGACAGAGGACTGAGCAGTGGAGCCCAGCCTTCATGCACGAGCAGCTCCCAGAGCATCCTTCCTTGCATTTTTATGAAATTTTTCGCAGAACGGAAGGAGGTGCGGGATCCATTGTGGTGGAGATGGGGGTGAGTCCTTGAGAAGACAGCTTCCACCCCCATTCAGTGGGATTCAAGTTGACTCTCCGCCACTTTTGCACTTGGAGGTAGCACCTTGCTGCATGGTAGCCAGCGGCATCTTCCGCCAGCCCCTTCCTTCCCTGAGATATTGAGCAAAAACTGAAAAAATCCTAAATTTTCCTGGTTTTTTGGGTCCACCGCCGCACGCACAGCACTCTCGAAGTTGCAATTTTTTTTTAATATTGGTTAAGGTCCTAACAACATATAAAATTCAGAATGACTGGTCCTTTTGCAAGCGCGGATGTACATCTTGACTGGAGTATATAAGGATGCTGTATTATGGACATGCTGTTAAACACAAGCATCCTCTATGTATTAAATGTATGTGTGTTACGGGATTCAATTAAATCAAATAAGTACGCTTATGGAGTTACTCACAACTTTATTTTTTAATAATTTAATTTAATAATATTTTTACGTAATTGCTTGGCGTTTGATATTTCGTAGTGACAGTTCATAGAAAATACCTCCGGTATTGTCAGCGTATATCGATTTCTTATTTATTCTCTGTCAATATCGCTTGGGCTTGCAACGCTCAAACCGTGCTACCGCATCTTGTTGATACTACTCGACTATTTTCTCTGCATAGTTGAGTGTTTCGTGCACGGCCAGAAAGTCGGAGATAAAATAATTTGAGATAAATAATTGATTATCTGAAGTTGGCTGTTATAAATACATACATATATAATAATATATAATACTGTTATAGCATTTAAAATGGTCCCCACACTTTAATATTCTGAACAACAGAGTAAGGAAACAAACATACATATTTAGATGTTTAAGAGATATTTTATAGGAAAAATTATTTAGAACTACATACTTCGCTTTCTGTCAATCAATTTTACAATATGGCATCATAGGACGGGGCGGTACATATACAAATCAAACACAAACAATTTGCCTTTCACAAAAACTAATAATCAAAGCAAATTTAAAAAAACCTACTCATATTCGTCAGAACTTTTATTCAAACAATTTAAGGTCAGAAAATTAAGTGAGTTATACTTTTTATCATGCAATATTACAAATTTATAATGATAATATTCAAAATAAAGTTGCACCCTTTAAAAATAACAGAAATCTTAGACAAACATCAAAACTTCTCACTCCAAAATGTAAAAAACAATAGGACAGTTAAATCATAAATTTCTCGGAGGTAATTTTTTTAATTCACTACCTGAAAAAATCAGAAACATGAACAGTAATATAAAAAAAAATTAAAACACTCTTTAAAAAATATATCGAAAATTTGAACTGAATAAAAAAAAAATAAACCAATATAATAACACCCCCCCCCTCCCTTTGCACACAAGCCCTGCTTATTTATGGGATTAAATCAAATACATATATAATGTTATTTAATTATTGTATAAAATTTATTGTGATTTATTAATCTTTTTGTTGATAAAAAATGTATATATATTTGGTGTTCCGAGTGACTTCATGCGTATTTCCAAAACCTATACCGATTCATTCGCGGTAGCGAAAATTTACATTTTAATTATACCTCTATATTGGTTATTTTTTATCACATTACAAAAACAAAAAATGTTCTAAAATCTAGATAAAATATTCTTTCAGATGTGTCTATTAGAAATTTATTTTATTTTATTTCTAAATATTTAAATGTTATTATTATTCTCATATATTGTTAATACACCTCTATATTGATAATTTTTTATCACTTTGCAAAAACAAAAATTGTTCTAAAATCTAGATAAAATAATCTTTCCAATGTGTATATTAAAAATAAATAATTTTATTTATAAATATTTAAATTTTGATATTGAAAACATAAAGCGACAGAAACGGTATAGGTTTTGGAAATACGCGTGATTTCATCCATGTGTTCGATGACGAAAATTTTACCAATTTTAATCCTACTTTAAATACGGCTACCTGCTAACGTCCCAGGCTGCCGGCCGGGAGACCTATTTTTCTTTTTACCTTTTATCTCATCTAGGTACTATTCGACTCCTATCTTAAGAAACCATTCCCGTGTATCTTGTGACGTAATTTTGTCGAAAAAAACACTATTTCCATGACTGCGAGGAACTCTCCAAGAGGCGCACCGGCAACCAGCTTTTTTAGGGCTCACTAAACGTTCTTTCTCACTACAAAAAAGTTTCATCTGTGTATCCGATGACGTACGGTTTGTTGTATTGGACCTAGCTATAACGCCAAATATCACGTCCACTATTGCTGGATGAACCGCCAATAGAAGGTAATCTGAAATCTGGGTGAAAGTAAATGATTAAGTTTTATAGATTAAAACAAGAAATCGTTTTTTTTATGATTTGTGATTTGATGACAATTGTTTGAAAATTAATGTTGCTCTAATTAACTATACAAATATGGTGAAATACACAATTTAAAAACAAAAAATGATTAAAGGGAGCATTTTGATAAGCGTTTATTATAAAAATAACAAGTGAACGATTTACATTGAAGTGAATACAAATCTCTTTCACGCAATTGCGTATCTGCGTGGGGGAAGCGTTGCATGTATTAGGGTGAAAGGTAGTTTACTAGGTGGTTTGACATCATTAAAAGTGTTAAGCAAGGCTGCGTAATGTGACTGCGGTTATTCAATCTATACATCGAAAATTGTATGCAAGAATTAAATGTGGTTGGATTGGGGGCGAAAAGTCATGGTGTTTTGAAAGAGAGATTACGAAAACGGTGTGCAATGTAGCTGTGAATAATGAATACTTGGAGCAGGTGGATGAGTTTGTGAATTTGGGAAGCGTGTTTACGAGAGAAAGGAAGACTGGTAGAGAAAGAAGGATAAATGCTGGAAACTCTGGGGGACTGGAAGCCATTGGCTCTAAGAAAAAACTATCTAAAGAAGTGAAGCTAGCAGTCCACAATGGAGTGCTGGTACATACCCTGATGTATGGCAGTGAGGCAAGGAACTGGCAGAGGAACTGGCAGAGGAAGGATGAAAGTAGACTGAATGTTATAGAAATGAGATCCCTGAGGCGAATCTGTGGTAAAACCATGTATTCTCATGTGAGAAATGTGGAGATCCGCAAAGAATGCAAGGCTGATGTAAGTGTAATGTAATGAGTAAGATTAAGTAAGGGACGCTCAGATGGTTTGCGCATGTAGAGCGAATGAACGATAAAGGAGTATAAGGAGAATATATGACGTAAATGAGAATGGTAGAAGAAGTCGGTGACTCCCAAGGAAGACATGGCACGATCGAATGAATCGTATACTTGAGTCGGGCCATGTCAAGAGTCAGAATAATAGAAGAGCATATATGAGACGATGTATAAATGTGGATGAGGCAAAGAGCGTGTGTCAAGACCAAGGTGTTTGGCGGTCCGTGCTCTCTGCCTACCCTTGCGGTACGGTTAGTTTGTTACATTGGAACACAAATTTGTCGTAAAAAAGTAAAAATTTTACGTGAAAAATGTTTTCAAATTTATTGTTTGATAATGAGATTTTATTGTTAATTTCGTTTTTCATTTTATTAGCATAGTAGGTAGAGCAAGACTATATTTTTAATAATGAATCCGTGAGAAGTAGTTAGGGGTCGTCCATTAATCACGTGAGGCTCAAAAGGGGGGGGGGGGTTCAGAAAAGATCACGAAGGGGGAGGGGGGGGGGGGGTAAAATGATTTATCACGAGTATTTATTTTTCGTGATAATATTCTGAAAATTTAAAAATACTTTATACTAAAAAAAATACACGTGATTTTGCGGGGGGGGGGGGGGGGGGTTAGTCTAAAACCTCACCAAATATCACCAACTGTCTGTGGCAGTATTTTTATCTTAATAATAAAAAAAATTACAATAACAATTTTTGTTTAATGTAAAAGTTGCCTTTAAAATCATAAACAAATGAATTTAATAACGGCCGGCGTACCACAATTTAAAAGACAATCAAATAAAATGGCACATATTGGTATTAGACATTTGCTATAATATATTGTGATTTAAAAAATCGAATCGAATGGTATCAATAGGCTTGCGTTTGCGTGGTTGAATTCCAGAACCCGGCTTCGAGTGCATATCTGACTCCATGCCATACGCGCCGCGCCACAAATAACATCTGTTTACGTGCAATTTCCAACAAAGCTACCGTTGTAATTTGGTTTCGAATTTAAGAATTCGTCACAAGATGTCGCCACTTCCGCCAGCAGGTCGGATGGGGACGTGTCCCCCTAGATTTAACTGCTACGAATTTGTGAATATGTAGTATCTCTCCGGATATGGAAAGATTGACGGTAATGCATACTTGTATCAAGCGGCTATGTATTACATATGACGTCATTGCCTGTCTCGGTTACTTTGTCCCTGTGACTAGCCACAGTGGATGACAGTGGATCGAAGGAAAGGGCTATTTTTGGAACCAGTTCTTATTGGATTTATAATGCACTAACACTAACTGGGCGAAGCCGAACCAAAAGCCGCCCACAGGGCCTCGCCCCAGAAACCTGCGGAGCGGTTTTTAACTGCTAGTTATGTTTAGTTTGGTGAGATGTTTGGGCCCCAACTCCACTCGTGTGTTTTCTATGGAAAATCACTTTTCTCATTACGTTGAATTGTTCATTATTCAGATTATTTATTTATTCATATAGGTACTCGTACCTACACTATACTACAAACCTACTTTCGCCGTATAATCCAGGAATTAGTATAATATACCAAAATGCCACGTTGTAGGGTGAAAATGCCACGGTTTTGGAAGATGTGGCTGTGAAGAAAAATTTTCAGTGTCTCTATGAACTATTACCTCCAGAGATAATCTCACATGGAACCGAAAACGTTCTGGTATTTGAAATATTTCCAGCCGTGGACTCCTTTCCGTGAGAGGATATTTCCTTTTGGAAGCTCTGTAATAAATAAATTTGTTGATTTTGTATTTCAACTGTTTTATTACCGTAAAAAATATCAAAATAGACGATCTATTTCGGGCGCCAAAAAGGCATTACCGATGCATTCCCCAAAGATAATTTATTATTTTTACAAAATTATTCAATTCTCGCTAAAAAATAATGCCTTCACTGCCCTCTATTGATAAATCGTGTCACACTTATTAAAGACGCAAACCATATTCAAAAAGGGATGTTATAATATATTGCTAAGCTCGACAATGTTTTGTTTTAAAGTACGTATCTAAAATAACTTACGATTTTACTCCATAGAGAGTTACAAATGTGACATAAAATAGGTAAAAATGATGACTGGTTATGGAACTAACTGTATTATTTTATAGAATCGACAAAAAAATCAGTTTCAGCGTCTATAAATCGTCTCTAATCGAAATACATTTTTACAGTTAATATTTATAACAACATTAACAACAGAGGCAACTAAATTACTAGTTAATTCGTATGTTGTTTCACGTCTAGATTATTGCAACGGAATATATGCTAGTCTCCCAAAATATCAAATCAACAAACTACAATCTGTGTTCAACGCTCTCGGCAAGACTCATCACCGGCGTATCTAAATATTCGCATATTCTGAGCATCTCAAAAATCTTCACTGGCTCAAGTGCCCCGAGAGAATCCAGTTAAAGCTCTGCTGGATGGTATTCAAGTCCCTTAACAGAATGGCTCCGACTTACTTATCGGAAATGTGTATTCCAGAAAATTCCAATTCTCGACAATCAACACTCAGGTCAGCAGCAACATCAGCGATCGGACGGTTGAAGGAACCAAAGCGCACACCAGATACTAAATTCGGTGACCATGCTTTCGGAGTGTCAGGACCTAAAGCCTGGAATGGACTGCCACACGAGTTAAGAATGATCACAGATTCAGCGGAATTTAGAGCTAAACTTAAAACTCATCTTTTCAGACAGTCGTATCCATAAGTTTAAAAAAAAACGGCTCGCAATATTGTAAATAATTAAGTGTGTTAAATTAAAGCAAATTCTTAAAATTCTCCAGACTTTCAAAATAAATATTAACTCAACTTTGGCATAAATCTTCTTATAAATATAAATATAAATATAAATGTAAAACCAACAGTGATGAGGGTAGCAAAGGTAAAGTCATGCAATGTCCAGTGTTTTGAGTATAATGTCTTCCACGTGCAAAGTCGTATCTTCCCCAAGCATAAACTTTCTAATAAAGTGTGTTTTATCGGAAGTGTCCTGCAGGTAAGTATGTTTCTGTATCTATTTGTAAATAATAAAATTAGATAGAGCCTAAGATTCATAATAAATTGTAAAGCGCCCTAGAGGTTCTTTGACGGCCGGCGTAGTGCAGCGGTAAGGCGCTTGACTAGCATTCCGAAGGTCGCTGGATCGAATCCCGGCCTGGCAAATAAATTTTATTTGATTAATATGTGTATTTCACAATTTATTCAATTAAAATAATATATAGTATATTTGCGGCACGTTCCAGAGTGGAAGATACTCTCAGTATCGCCCTGGTGTAAGACCGCCATTCAGAATTGAAACGTTGCTTGAAATGGTTTCTGCCGTGTTTGGTGACCAGATCTGAATAGCCAGGTACTTCCCCACCTTTCTCTTCCCTATCTCCTTCCCCTCCCCTCTACCTTCAGCCACACAACATACCCCAATTGGGGATGCCGCAGTCCCACTGGCTCCAGACGGGAGCAGTTGGGACTCTTGTTCGGTATTCATGTAAAAAAAAGGTGATTTTTCACAAAAACGGCGCTCTACAAATTATCGAATTATTATTAACATTATAAATGAGGACCATAATTTGCTGCATAATTATTTTATTTTGTGATTTACATAGGTGACAGGAATGTACCTACTGTAAAATATTTCAGTGCATTGTTATTAGTGGCCAGGTACATTAAGCTTGCAAAAGATTATGTAGTTCTGGTTTTGTAGTACGTTGTATGTTGTAAGTACCTAGAGTTTTCGGACAAATCCAACACGCGCGTGCATTGGTGCGACCGGGTTCGTGTCACTATTTTAGATTTTCGACCAAGACACTTTCCACACAATAATGAACTAGTAGGAAGTGTATAAAAGAAAAATAAAAAAATACATCTATGACCTGGAGTTAAAAAGATGATTAGATTAAATTGGTTAGGATATTGCCTACTGGTCAAAGTAATGCATAGAGAATAACGAATTCTAATTCATTAGCACCACCCACACGTAGAGTTCGGAGCGACCGAGCGGCCTGAAAGCGACATTTTCTGCGCGACGAGGCGGCCTGTCTTTAATTTCCTTGAGACCTTTTCTTATTAGCCAGTCAGTGATGTTTTTGTTGAAGGTAGGTGCCTACATATGCCTACATATTAGTAATTATACTTTTTTTTTTAAATATTTTTATTCATAAGTACATTATTTTATTTTGTATATTACCAAACAATTTTTTTTTAATAAAAAGTGAATAAAAATGAAGAAACAAAAGTTATATAGATTAAAGATAAAAACAGATGTAATTAAACAAAAATATTTATTAATAATATAATGTAATTAATATGCGAATAGAGGCAGTGCTGAAAACCAGCTATATTCCAGCAGAAATCCTGAATGCAGAGCTGAGCAGTGATCTTCTTCTTTTTTTTTACTTGAGCTCCACACAGGAGGCCCAGAGGAAAATAATTTCCCTCAGGGCCTATGTCATCTTTGGGGATGCCGTATGGACAGTTTTTTTAAGGAAAGGAAGGAGAGGAGAGTTCTGCGAAGGAAAAGGGTTTAAGGGGTGGGTAGGAATCTGGGGTTCAGCGTGTTCTGGTCATCCGCCTCCAAGTCTTAGACAAACCTTACCCCATGAACCCGGGCACCCCTACTAAATCACCAAGCGCAGCGAACCACTTGGGGTGACCTATGGCAGAGGTGTTGGTTATCCAATAAAGGTTCCCGGGGCGGCAGTACCCATTCTCGCCTCCCAAATTGTAAATAGAATCATTACTCTGCTTGGCGCGTCTCAGCATACGCCCAGCGTTCTTGCGTTGCCGGCGGAATGGGTAGAACTCTGCTCTATTTCACCTACTACTCGTATCTACAGTGAGCATTTGAAAAGTAACATAAAAAAATATAAAACAATAATATAAAACGTGTCTCCACCATGAAGGACCTTGGAATCATGTTTGATAGTAGGCTGACATTTCATGCTCATATTCAGATGGCTTGTAGCACTTCATTGAGAATGCTGGGCTTTGTTCTGCGTACTGCAAGGAATTTTAAAGACACCCGGGTTCTCAAAATTTTATTCAATTCCTTAGTAAGGAGTAGACTTGAAAGTGTGTCAGTAATTTGGAGTCCGCACCAAGTAAAATATTCCCTCATGTTGGAGAGAGTTCAGAAAAAATTTCTGAGATTTCTGTACATGAGGGAGTACGGCTATTACCCGTGGCTCTATCCTACCGACTTTCTTTTGGGTATGCTCGGAATGAACTATCTACGTGTCAGAAGGGATGTACACCTTGCTATGCATTTCTTCAGATTGATTCGCGGATGGTTTGAAAACTCAGCTATCTTGGAGAACATTCATTTTTATGTTACCGATGGTTATCTTCGCCATCAACAGCATAGGCTGTTCTATCTTCCGGCCTGCAGGACTAACTTGCCAATGGTCATGCCGGTCGGGAGAGCAATCTTGCTGTTGAACAGAATTAATTCGGATATCGACATATTTAGCATCAGTGAAGCTGCCTTTAAAAGGCAAGCCCAATTGATGCTTATATAGTTTTTTTTGCCTACCATGTATATTTATGTTTAATGTAATACTGTTACAAATATATTTTAAAACACATTAAAATTTTAAATTTTGTAATGTTTTTGAAAATAAATTGAATTGAATTGAAATTGAAAAATTAAATGGATTTAGGATATATTTTAAGAAGCCAAACTTTCCACCCCGTCCTCTCAGAATTTTATTGTTTTTTTTTTAAGATTTTTAACCTATTCCATAAAATAAAACAGATTTAAATAAATCTTTCTTGAATAACTTTGTTGAACTGACGAAAAACCAGCGGAAATATCAAAAATCCTCATCTTTGTGTTCGTGCTAGACACTAAGGGACAACCCTATAAGGTTTTAAAAAAGAATTAATAAATTATTGTTAGGTACATACATCACAAATATTACATTTTATCTACGCTCATTCTTTGGGTGATTCAGAGGTAGGTATATTAATTCCACGAACGAAAACATTACAAAATCCAACACCGTTTGAAGAATCTTTCGATTATCAGCCAGAATAATTCAACGACCAACACGAAAATACTGATGGCATTTCCAAAAAAGAGTATATAAAGACTTCCCTTGATATGGTCCATTTGCAATACAATGGGGTCATCCCGATAAATCTGCTGAGATTTGATGTACGTTGTTTCGGCGTCACTCATCCACTTGCACATTAGACCGGAATCCGTAAGGGCTTTTATTTTGTGGGTAACTCTATTCGCATAAGGAAAGTTCTTAGCCATCATCATACTTAGCAATCCCTTCATAGCTGGTGACTTAGCTATATACCCATCGTTCACGGTTTTATTAAACAATGCCAAATTAAGGTTCAAGGTTTTCTTATTAACTAACAACGCAAATATTTCACCGTTTGTTATGTTCAACAATTTCTCATCGTTCGTCTCGGCTCCAAGAGAAATAAACCCTTTATACTTGGTCTCATTAAACACAATTTTCATAACATAAGGCCCACCATATGGAATATTTTGTTCAAGTATTTCTTCTAATGAATCAGGAGGCGTTTGGCGTAAATCAGAAACGACAAATTTGAACAATGCTCCCAAATATATATTCCTCACGTAAAAGGTGAAGAAAATAAATAATAGAGTAAAACTTCTAAATCTACTTCCTACAAGTTGTACAACCACAGTCGATCCTAGAATAACTCCTAATACGTCTAACGATGTCATCTTATTACAACAGTTTTCGGTGGAAAACTTTTTATTCCGGCAAGCGTAAATAACGTTGAATATGGCACAACTTATTAATATTAGAAACCAAACATAACTCTTGAAAGGCTTAAATAATTTCTCTAAATTATCTAATCGTCTAGGAGTGGGAAGGAAAACCACAAAGTCAAATGTTTCGTAGAGAATGAAGGTTAGTATTTCGATCCGATCTTCGGTCATCCAGATTGAAGATGAAATAAGGAAGGTGTTTTGTTCAAAGGGACTAAACGTTGCAAGTTTCCCTGGGACAAAATTGAATGGTTTATATTCGGCAGTGAAATTAAAAGATTTTTCCAATATTTTCACCACATTCACCTCGATTCCGGAATATTCTTTGTGGTATTCGTCTGACTTGTTAATCCAGAATAAAGGCTGATAGAATGCCATTACATTCAAGGTACAATTGAGAAAGTCCACGTTTGTTTTTCGATCATCAACAACGAAGTGTAAGTGTTCATAATTCATCATGAAAACCCTCTTAATTTGTATACCGTTGCAGGAGTTGACGTAAGGTCTGTATGTAAAAACGTTGACTTCATTTCCATTAGTCATCGCGTCCACAGTCACAATAAAAGTATTCATCAGAGAGAACCTCCAACTGCACTCCGCTACTTCTTTTACGCATTTAGGTCCACAGTTTGGATTTAAAACACCGATGACCACCTTTTTGGGATGTTTTTGGTACTGCAAACAAGTATAATTAAAAACATCAAACAATTCCTCTGAGGTTCTGGCCACCGCAATTAAATTAACCCCTTGTCTGTTTAGCAAAAAGCTATCGTTGTAGCACTTTAGAGAAATTTCAATTCGATTTTTTTGAGAAGCCGCTATGTTTTGGATTATCTTTGTAGCAGTAATCCTTACATCTTCGATTCTTGGTTTAAAAACAATGTCGATATCTCCAATCACTTTAATATACTTGAAAACGTCAAAAGTCACCGAAGAAATTTTATTTATTAGATTATCTTCTTCAGGAAGTGACAATGAATGTGTTTCTAAAATCATGCAGAAAGGTATAAAAATCGTTGTCAGGATCATTTTGCGTGTATTTATCTGGGTACGCACACATTCGTCTTTTCCAAATAAATCTGGTTGCTAGTTGCCACCTCAGATGACGAGAGTATTTAGACAGCCATCAAACTAATTTTCGAAATGAATTAAAATGCTCGTAAATGTTTTCCAATAGAATAATAAATCATAAATCATAGCACCGCTTGGCTTTTTTATGGATATTCAATTAGGTTTTCTCCGCCTTTGTAGATATGGTAGGATGTAGTAAATAACATAAAAGACATCTAGAAACTGTACAAAAAATTACGCAAAAAAACTCAATAGTTGCCTGCACATCGCACATGGGCCGCTCCCAACTATAAAATAAATAAAAATTACAATATATTAACGGAAAAACAATGCAAATTTCATGACGACAAGAACGATTCAGAAACATTGGGGGTTATCCACCACTTACCCGCCCTGATATAAGGAACAGATGTTTACTCCGATACGATTTTAGATTTTCACGGCCAAAAATGTTTTTGTTATTAGTTTTTGGGGTATTATGCCGTGTTGCGCTACCTCCTTCTTTAGCCAACTTTCGGACAGCGTTGCAGTGTCCATCATCATAATACCCCAAAAACTAATAACAAAAATAACAGATAACTATAACTAAACATAATAACAGATAACTAATAACAAAAATAACGGCAGTAGAACTGGGAGGAGAAACGAGTGAGATGGGTAAAATAACATGTGGAGTGCCACAGGGATCAATTCTTGGACCGTTGTTATTTCTTATCTATGTGAATGACATAACAAAGTGGGGTATTAAAGGAACTCTACAACTCTATGCGGACGATACAGTAATTTTTTACAACAGACTGAACCTAGCGGAGCTTGAAACGGAAATTAATGCTGATATTTCTAAACTCACAAGCTGGTTAAGAATAAACAAACTAACTCTTAACGTAAAAAAAAACTCATTATATACTTTTTGGCAACAAGAAAAATATCAGCCTCAATATCAAAGTTGGTGATAACTGCCTCGAAAAGAAAATGAGCACAAAATATATGGGCCTGATCGTAGATTCCCAACTTTCGTGGGATCTCCACATAAATCATGTAAAGGAGAAAATTACACCCATAACTGGTGTTCTTTATAGACTCCAAGGATTACTACCCGTACCTTTATTAACATCAGTGTACTACGCCATGGTACATTCACAACTTTCTTATCTCTGCTGTATCTGGGGATTTGCCTCAAAGAAATTGATAGCTGATCTGCAGGTGGTTCAAAACCGAGCTCTCAGAAATGTTTTTGGACTTCCATGGGACACCCATGTCAGAGACATCTATTTAGTTTCCGGTATTCTTCCAATCACAGTCCTTCCTAAACATGAAATCACAAGCACCATCCTACAAATTACCCAACAATCAACTCACACTATCATCAAGCCACTTTACAATCAAGACATCCACACTCACAATACTCGAAATAGCAATAAAATCCGCATACCTCAAACACACACTACAAAATATGGGATAAAATCTCTGAACTATGTTGCCTATACACTATATAATTCGTTACCAGATATGTACAAGGGAATCCAGCAAAATAAAAAAAATCAGAGTAATGCTTTAAAAGAATATTTTTTAAGTATGTATAAGGATAAAACTTTGTAATTTTCTTGTCATGTTCAATTGTCTTGTTTTTTTTCTCTTCTTTTCTTTTCCATTAAGTTGTAATCATCCATATCTGTATAACCTTGTTCCCTTTTTATTTAATTGTTTTCCATTGCTGTTTATTCTACTCAACCTGTATTTTATTTTTCTTCTATATTGTATGTGAATCTTATATTTTAATATCCAAATTCTTATGTAAAATTTTAACTATTTCCTTCCACCCATGATTTGTATGTTCCTCCTGTCCCAAAATGAGTTCTGTAACTCATCGGGATTGCTCTAGCAAGAAATAAAAACAATAAAAAAAATTTTAAAAAAAGATGTTTAGTCCTTCAAGGCTTTCGCAAGGACTCTAATTTTTCTGAATAAACGAATCTACGTTTAAGTTTGAACGAATCTAGACCTCCAGTGTCCCTGCATATGGTGGTAGGAAGCGGTATGCACGGGTTAACATAATATACAAAATGCGAATAATATAAGGGATAAAATAATTAAAAGAAAACAGATAAATATAGAAGGCGGCTGCTCGCACAGTAATGGCATCGTATGCTGCTAGTATCTGTAAAAAATGATAATGAAAACAAGTATGGTAATATGACTATATATATATATTTTTTAAAAATAAGTACTTGTAATAACATAATATCTGTACCTATTCGCATTTTACAATGGCACTCTCCAAAATTCAAGCACGAGAAATGTTTTTCTCTTTTGAATTGGGTAGTTTCGTTAAAAAGAAATTTATATATTGTAATTAGTTTTAAGAACCATATGTTTTACTATAAATCTGTATGTCGGGTGGGTACTTCTCGCGTCATCTGGCAGTACCAGCGAAAATGTGTATAGTGGTCGGTCTGCCGGAAATGAATCTCAACGTCCGCGCCTTATAGCCGGTTTCTCGGTTGTCCTTTGATGATAGTGAGTGGGAAGTAGGGGAACGTATCCGTAGACCCTGAGGATGGAAGAGTCGAGTTGTCGGAGGCAGGGCGGAAGGACGCCAAGTTCGCCCGGCCAAACCTCAGGCCTACACATACACATGTCGCTGGTGGAGGCGTAGATGAGTTGTGAAGATTTTATTCCGAAAAAAAAATGACAACAGTATACGCAGGAACGAGGTCTAACTCACCCCCAAAATGTGAATGTTGACATTAACAGAACATTTACAGTTCAGTTTCAGCCAAAAAGGCCGAAGTTTATTACTAAATCGCTAAAACAGAAAAGCATGGTAAAAAAAACTAAAAATAAGATAACACAAGTGATGAATAGCAGTTGGTAAAAAGTAGCAGAATATATTATACACAATATTATTAATTTGGTCAGTAATAACAGAAATGTATCAATGTTTTGACGTTTTGAGCGAAGGAGTCATCACGACATTCGCTCTCGATTCGGCACATTGAATTCTGAAATGGGAGAACAACCAAAAATATATGAAGTACATAATACATAGTAAGTAGATATTTCTTGAATATATTATAATAAAACAAATATATAACTTAATTCTACATTAATTTGTTTGACCGTAACCGGTTTCAGCTCGTTAAAGCCATCTTCAGGCTGGTACAAATTATTCTTAGCCTACGGTTATATAGATAACATATGGAGGAGGGGGAGAGGGGTGGTCTTCAAGGATTTTAATCATAATATATTACTTACATTGTTACTGAGCCGTCTTAAATTCTTCGAATTTTTTGTTTGTTCCAGTAGGCTAATAGAGAACTCCAGTCCATTTTTTTTTAATGAATAATAATGACCTGCTGACTTAAATAACTGCATTTTTTTTGAGTTTGTTTTAATAGTTAAAATAGTTTTCAAAGTTTTAATTTTTCAAGATCCCCTGAAAAACACCGCACGTATTGTGAATCGTGTGACGTCATCACTCCTGAAAAGTTTTTCAACAGATGTTTATTTTGTATGACAGTTATACGAAAGAAAGTATGGTACTATTCGATAAGTTAAAACATTATTTATTTATTATATTATATTCATTATCTTAGTATATTTTTAAATATTATTACGGGAGAGAAATTGTTTGAAATTATTTTTTTTTAGCTTTTAAAATCAATACTATCTCAAACGGAGCATCACCTGCACACTGCAAAAATTGTAGGCCAATAAGATACAGGCGATACAGTGCCTACCAACTGATCGACGACGGCCATTTTGAAATCGAAGTTCGTAGAGAAGTGAGTCGTTCGCAAACGAGTCGGCTCAGTGACCCGGATCTTCATACGGATCCGTAAGTGACACTGAGAGCACGTTCAATTTTGCGCTTAATACTAATTAACAGTCTATAGTTGTTTTAAACAGTGAAACTACTAATAAAATAAGCCACAGAGTGACTGCAAGTTTAAGGAAGTTGTAGTGCAAACCTGCAGGATTCTAATATCTAACTAAGTGAGCATTATCAATATTATTAAAAGTCAAAACAATTAGCATTATTGTCACCCAAGTTACTACCGTGTGACCCGGCCGACAGTACAAAGTAATTCAAGTCACCTTAGATCCAGAATAAACCATCTTCCATTTTTTCGAAAAAAAATTTTTTTTTGAAAAAAACTAATAAAATGGGCTCACAGGGATTCATCAGTCTGGCGAGATAAGCGGTTGAGGCTCTTACTGAATTGATAATAGACCCAAGTAGCAAACTGAACAAGGATTAAATTGCGAAAATAATTCCAAAAAACCAACGCTATTCTTGGAACTATTGCGCAAATGGCTGCAAAAATGGCAGGACTCGAGGGTGAGCTAACAGAAATCAAAACAATAACCTTCAAACCCAACTCACTAGAAACTACATGTGAAGCGGCCGATGAGCTTGAAGAGAAAAAGATCAGAGCAAATAATCTCATAATTATAAACGTTCCCAAAAGCTCAAAACTGAACCAAATAGAAAAAAACGAGGATGACAATTTACAAATAACAAATATTTTAAAGAAAATAGATAACAACATAGAACCAAACTCAATCAACACATTTGGTCGTGGAGCAGTGAGGCCTGATAAATTGAGGCCCATTAAAGTTATCTTAAGAAACTCGACTGAAGCAATGACTATCCTTCGGAAAAAAAAACTTTTACCTGAACAACTCCCCGATCAAATTTTTTTCCGACCAAACACCAAATCAAAGAAAATACTTGTTGGACCTACGTCATACAATGGAAAGTCGTATTCAAGGAGGTGAAGTCGGGCTAACTATTAAATATATCAACAGCAAGCCGACAATAGTTAAGTCAACTCCAAAAAACTCAAAGACATCAATGGATACGGCCAAAACATCCGGAACTGCCGCACCAAACTCTTAGAGTTGCAAACTACTATTCCATTACTTCAAAACATCGATGTATTTCTTCTTACTGAAACCTGGCTTGATCCTGATATTCACACGAAAGAACTCGGTTTTACATCTTACAATACCAACCGCCTTGACAGAAATCCAGCCACCAGCAATAAAACCAGAGGAGGAGGAGTTCTTATATCCGTTAATAAATCACTGCCAACGACTCGATTAATTTGCAAACATCTAGATGTGGAATAGGTATTCGTATTACTGAAATCTAAATCAAGTAAAATTCTATTGATATGTGTCTACATTCCTCCAGGATCAAACATCACAGTCTACAGAAACGATATTGATGACCTCGAAACCTTCAAAAACAAATACCCTGATGCCAGAACAATTTTATTTGGTGACTATAATACCCCTAGCATTGATTGGATGAATAAAAACTCTTATAACAACCTAAGCCTGCCAGAAAAAGCTCGCAAAATAATAGATATGACGAACTTACTCTCTTTACATCAAGTCAATTAAGTCTACAATAACTATAATCGGCTGCTAGATCTGGTATTCTGTAGTGATCTCACAATTCATAATGTTAAATCAGTTGACGAGCTCCTCCCCCTAGACTGCCACCACCCCGCTCTAAGCATAACCATCACGCCGAATAACTCACCAGACAACACAACTATTCTGCCTAACCTTACTTATAATTTTTCCAAAGCTGACTATCCCAATATGAACCACTATATTGCAAATGAAGACTGTTCATTTTTTCACCACAACAATAATATTAACTATAATCTTGAAATATTTTACACGTAATTAACAGGGCCATTGAAAACTATGTACCACTTTCATACTTCAAAGAAGCGAAGTTCCCGAAATGGTTCAGCGGAGAGCTAATTAAACTAGTTATCTGTAAAAAAAATTGCACACAAAAACTTTAAAGAATCCAACTCCCTTAACGACTATAAGATATTTCATAACTACAGAACTCAATGTAAAAAACTTTCAAAAATATCGTATTTTAATTATATAAATGGAATCGAAAATTCTGTACCCTCTAATATTCAAAACTTTTCACACATGTTAACTCTCTTAGAAAAAACAAACAAGGCTTACCCATCTCAATGCACTTCAAAGAAAAGAGTAGCACTGATATGAAAGTAAAGGTTAACTATTTTGCTGAATATTTCAAAAGAGTCTATGATAAAGATATCCCAGATAATTATATACCACCTCCTTCCCCTAATGAGAGCATACATATCTCTGCTGTACACATCAATATAAACGATGTTAAAACTAAAATTTAATCGCTAGACAAAAACAAGAAGGCCGGACCTGACAATGTGCATCCCAGTATCCTTATTAATTGCATCGGTTCACTTGCTGAGCCGATTTGTATATTGTTTAACCAGTCCCTCGACACAGGTTACTTCCCTGACACTTGGAAACGTTCTTATCTTATTCCTATATTAAAAAAGGGTAATAAAAGTGATATCACTAACTATAGACCTATATGTAAGCTATCTGTAATCCCGAAACTCTTTGTAAAACTATTACTTGATCAAATTTCCCCATGTATTAACCATCTCATTGTTCCGAATCAACATGGATTTTTGTCAGGTAGGTCAACTCTAACAAATCTTTCGTTATATGAAAATTATATATAAAACGCATTAGCTGACAGAACTGAAGTCGATTCCATATATACGGATTTTATCAAGGCATTCGACAAAGTATCCCATAAAATTCTACTGGTTAAGCTACGTAATCTAGGTATTGATGGAAAACTTTTAGACTGGTTTGCAAGCTACCTATCTAAAACCGTACTACTTGAAAAAATTAATTTGTTCCTTTCCAATCAATTTATAGCTACCAGTGGTGTACCACGAGGGTCTCATTTAGGCCCAATTTTATATTTACTGTTTATAAACGATATTGTTGATATATTTAATAAAGATGTAAACGTGTTGCTTTTTGAAGATTTTGCAAAATTTTTAAAATAATTAAAACGGCCGAAGATTGTATCTGTCTACAAAATAATTTAAACAAGTTAATAAATTGGTGTTCTCTTAACAAACTTTTTCTGAACATAAATAAGTGTCATTCAATAAGATTTTACAGAATAAATCAACCAAAATTCATCCGTACGTACTTAACAACTGAACCCTTACCTCTATCGAATAAATTAATGACCTAGGAATAATTTTTGACTCTAAATTAAACTTTATATCCCATATAAACACAATCACTAATAAAGGAATAAAAATGCTCGGCTTCATTCTTCGAAATACCAGAGGTTTTAGGAATATTTCAACTGTAAAAATTTGGTATTCAGCCTTAGTACGTAGTCAAGTCGAATATAACTCCTCAATCTGGTCCCCCCATTTTAAATTACATTCAGACACAATCGGAAAAATTTAACACAAATACCTAAGACATATAAAATTTTAAACTCGGTATTCCCATTGAAAACATAAATTATAATTACTTGATGAATGAATTAAATTTATTATAACTCTCAGATCGAAGAATTTTATCCGACTTAATATTAATGTTCAAAATTGTAAATGGTAGAATAGAGAGTCCTGATTTAACTAAGCTCATCGAATTTCATATACCCACTAGAGCAACTCGCTCCAAAATCTTGTTTCAATGTAACAACAACAGGACTGAGTACACGAAACACTCGCTTTTACCTAGATTACATGACGTTAGTAATAGATATGCAGATGTGGTGGATCTATTTAACTGCACGGAAGCTAGGTACAATAAGGCTATTCTATCATATATCTTCAATCAAAATTAATTTTATTTTTACTATAGTATTGAATGTAATTGTAGCCCTTTGTGTCATTTCTTAATCAAATGCCACAATTAACTTAACTCTTTTTTAAAATTATTTCCTATGTACCTACAACTAATATTTTGTGACATGTAATATGTATTTATGATATATTTATACCGTTAATAAATAAATAAGATCCGGTTAAGTAAGACCGATCTTCAAAGCTACGGACACACTTGCTCGCGGTACGCGGATCTTTGCGAATGAGTGAGCGAGTAGCAATTGCTACTAGGTAGCATGCTCTTTGGCTTCTAATGAGCAAGTAGTGTGTCCGTAGCTTAATTCAGTCGTTCAATTGAGCCGATTCGCAGAACCGGATCTTTTCATTCTCGTTCAACTGAGCCGCTTTGCCCGTCTCTAGGTAGCATTATGTTGTAGCATATTATACATTTTTTTCGTATAGTTTGGAATTTTTCAATATTTTAAATAATGGAGATAAACTAATAGAGATACCTCTATTTTTGATACTGAATTATCTAGGCTTAAATATTGTTTCAATAAACACAACAACTAAATCTCTATAAACAGTATGAAATAAAGAATAACATGAAATGTTGTTAATACTGATGGCTTGTGTTATACCTACAGAATCAAAGTTTCAATACAATGACTGGTGACGCGTGACGTCAGCACTAACCATTCAGTATTACCAACTTTACAGTGTATTTTGACGAGAGGTTTAAAAATGCACTTTTTAATAATTTTTTAAGAACTCTACGTTTAATATTATGAAATAAAACTTATATATTCAGAATCAGCATTTATTTGTATGTATGAACACATTTTTTTAAAACCATAATATTTTTCACTGGGGTTCCTTATTACCTTCGGTTTGTAGCTCACTTAAATACTGTTTGGGGAAAAACCTCACAAGTATTGTGAATTATTAATAACCTTTTCGTTATTTGGTTTTGGGCTGTTATGCCGTGTTGCGCTACCTCCTTCTTTAGCCAACGTTTCGAACATCGTTGCAGTGTCCATCATCAGGGCAGATCCGGCAGATCCGGTAGATGTGTAACACATCTAACCGGAATAACGAAAATGCTTTTGGCCGTGAAAATCTTAAAACGTATCTATTAATAACCTAATTTTATTGTTTTCATTTATGACATGACATTGTTTTCATGTGACAATAATCTGGCATTGACAGCTGTTGTGTTTTTGATTTCCTCTTGATAAATTATTGATTTATTGTTTTAGTGCCAAAATTTACAAACTATGCAATAAAACAAAATAAGGAGTATTCTTAAACAAGTTTTAGTGTCAACATTACTCTCCGAGTATCTTGGTTAGTCAAATAAAAGTAAATAATCATTTCGTTAACCACAATCAATAAAGCGAACCCCACCTGACTCGCCATATCAAACTCCAGTCTCTGTTGTCGAAGAATATGAATTGCTTCCAAAAATGACCCTGTCCATGTAACCGCTATTAACCCAGGTTATGATTTACCCCTAATACCTGAATGTGATACTACTGGATATGTCAAATAGCTAGCTGAGAAGGTCCAAGCCGTAATGCCAATAATTATAAATGATCCATCCTGCCGAGCCACCAAAGATCAGCAGATCAGGTTTCGAAAGGAGCTCATCAGTGTTCTCTGCATTTCCAATATGATGGGTCTGGAAATGGTTAAACTTGAAGGTACCCTATCCGTGTTTACATCTAAAAGTGCATGCCTAATAAATTATCGATAGTGCCTGGAATACTGTCGCTGTTTCCTCTTCTGACACCGGTTGTACTCAATATCCCTGCTTGCCGCTTATAATAAGGAACAATGCTCTTCCTGGCCCGGCTAGACCTTGAGTTCTCGTTTTTCCGGCCAAAAATACCCAGTTCACTTTCAAGGCAATCATGAAAACCTGGGCATTCGAGTAACGGGTATGCGTGAACTAAAAAGTGGTGGGGAGATAATCCACCCGAGTACTTCCGCTGAAGCGACGAAATTGTCAAATGCTCCAGCACTATCTGAAGCCGGTCTAAAAGCAACGATCGTCCCAAATTGCCTCCGTCGTATTTTATTTTATTTTTTTTTTTTTTTCTTTATTCATCATATAAATTTTTATACAGTTTTTACAGGTGATTCGACTACCACGCTAGGCACATGCCCGTATTATGGTAGACGATTTATGTATATAATTGTATAAATGTAAGAATTGTTATTGGTTAATATATAGTTTAGTTAGGTACAATGTTTTTGTATGACAACGAATTCTTTAAGTGGTTTGTCAATTAAGTAGATAATATTTATATAATAATAAACATATAAATAAACCATTCTTATTGTAGGCTGATGTTTCGCTTAAGTAAAATAGGTACATAAATACATGATAAGTAGATAAATAAATGAATGACTCTTCTTGTTGAGATGTTGAAAATAAGTCATAAAAATAAAAATATTTTTATGATAATTATCAAAAGTTATTTTTTTAATTCGAATTAAAAAAAAATAATAATAATAAAGCAAATTAACTTAATTTGTAGACTTCAGACATTCTTTAAAATAGTTCCTCCCCTTTGAAAGTAAGTCATCCAAATATAAATATTATTATGATAGCTATTAAAAGATATTTTTTTTTAATTTTAATTTAAAAAAATAAAAATAGTAAAATAAACATAAAGCAAATTAACTTAATTTGTAGACTTCAGGCATTCTTTAAAATAGTTCCTCCCCTTTGTAAATAACCAATCCTGTACACTTATGATATAAAGCTTATCAGTTTTCGATTTCCTAGTATCAATACTCAATGAGTTGAACATTTTGGGGGCAATATAGGAGAACTGTCGCTGTGCGAAAGTTGTTTTAGTCGTAGGAATTATGCATTTTAGGTGTGACGAGTACCGAGTGTGAATTTCGTTTTGTGTTTTTTTCCATCAAATCATTTTTCCATAGGAATATGAGAATTGTCTTTATATATAATTGTCGAATGTCTAACACTGTGAATTTTTTAAAAAGTGGTTCTGATGGGTGTGATGGGTTACATTTGAATATTATCCTTAGCAGAAGTTTTTGAATTAGAAAATGTAGCATAATTTGCGAAGTTTTTTGTGGTAGAATTGATGTGTGCCTCCCAACGCAGGTGATCGTCAATAACAACCCCTAAGTACTTAATTTCGTTTGATATTTTTAGGACATTGCATGAACAGTTTTTGTGAAGTGATGTAGGCGTGTTAGGGTTCTGTGAACATGAATGTATGGTAAGTTTATGACAGTTTTGGGGGAGATTTGGTTTCCGTATAGAAAAAAATAGGTATTTTGTTTTATCAATATTAAGAGTAAGGAGGTTGGAATCTAACCAGTGTTTTACTACATTTATGCCATAGTTTGCTTTTTCAAAGGTTGAATTCAAATTTTCACCTTCAAATACAATAACTGTGTCATCAGCGAAAGATATTATAGTGCCACCAGTATTCAAATTGCATAAAGAGTTAATGTATATTAGAAAGAGAAGTGGGCCTAATACACTGCCTTGGGGCACGCCATACGTGATTGGTAAACTTGAACTTCTGTATTCTTTAGCGGAATTGATAATAGTTGACTGGGATCTGTTTGTTAGATAGCTCTTAAACCATTCAAGCGGAATCCCTTTTATTCCTATCTGCAGGAGTTTTTTCAGAAGTATGCGGTGAGATACAGTATCAAAAGCTTTAGATAGGCCCAAGAATACAGCAAGGGGTTTGCATCTTTTATCGAGATTATCAGATATTAATTAAGTAAAACCTGCAATTGCATCTGAGGCACTACGACCTTTGCGGAAGCCGTATTGATTTCTTGACAGGATTTCATTGTCTTCAAGAAATTTGTAGAGTCTTCGTTTTACCGTTTTTTCAATTATTTTTGAGATCGGACTCAGCAAAGATATTGGTCTGTAGTTATTCACGGATGATCTGTCCCCTGATTTAAAGACAGGAATTATTGTTGAATGTTTTAGTGTGTTTGGGAAAAGGCCAGTTCAAAAACTTAGATTCGTGATATGTTCAAGGGGTTTAGTGATGATAGGTTTGAGGTGTTTAATTAGTTTTGTGGATATGTTGTCAATTCCCGTGGAGTGTGTATTTTTGAGTGAAGTGATGATTTCATTGATTTCTTGTTCTGTTGTTGGAGAGAGAATGAAAGGGTTATAACTCATATTGTCCCGAGAGATATTGTTTGCAAGGCTATCTTCAGATGCTTTATTTTTATTTAGGATATTATTTGCTAGGTCTGATCCGATTGTGGAGAAGAATTGGTTGAAATGATTTGTGATTGTTTCAGAGTTTTCAGTTGCATTTAATGTTTTATCTGCGATGGTGATCTTATTTATGGGCGTTGTCACTTTTTCTGTGTAGCATATTTCTTTGACAATATTCCAGATTTGTTTATTGTCATTAGCAGCTTCCTCTATCTGTTTCCTATAATAGTCTTCTCTGGCCGTACATGTTATTTTTTTCCAAGCATTTCTGTAACGTTTATAGAATAAGAGATATTCATAATCAGTAGGATTATTTTTACAATACTTATGGAGTTTGTCACGCTTACGAATGCAGTGTAAAATACCATTTGTTATCCAAGGTTTTAGTTTAATTTTACGACTACTTTGGTTGTTGTTTGTGTTGGATGTAGCATTTTTTAGATCTTTATGAAGAATATCGATGAGAGATTCACAGGCTAAATTTGGATCACCTAGTTTTTAAAAATTTGACCAATTTTCCTCGGAAACCAATTTGTAGAGGATATCATAAGAAATTTGCTTTAGTTGTATTGTAGATGCTGGTGGTTTTTGTATTTTATGGAAAATGGAGGTGATAGTGGCGTAGTGGTCTGTAACAGTGCATTGATATACTAAAGAATTGATATTTATTTTGCATTTGGCAAAAACGTGGTCTATGCAACTGGCGGATAACTCTGATACACGAGTAGGGGCTGTAATAGCTGGTAGAAATTCTTGCAAATTTAGTAGATTTATGTAATCGTTGGCTTGAGGATGAATTGTATTTATAATATTGATATTAAGGTCACCAATAATAAGGACATTTTCACGATCTCTAATACATACCAGAATTTGATTAAGTGCTTTTAAAAATGGTGTTATGTTGGATGTGCTCGGTGATCGGTATATACATAGAATAGTAACGCTTTTTTCTATTTCGAGTTTAAGACAATTCGAGTTAGTTAAAGTGAGTTCCTTTACAGAGTGTTGTATGTGATTTTTTATGTAAATAATAACGCCATCATTTTGTGATTGGTTATTATCTGTGTTGTAATGGTTACAGTTTTTTATGTTTTTTGGAATATAGTTATCTTTAATCCAGCATTCGCTCAAGATAAGCAAGTCAAAGTCTGAGTCAAGTTCTGTAAGTAGTATCATAAGTTCATTGAAGTTTTTGATCATACTTCAAACGTTCATGGAAAATATTTTTAAGTTAGATTTATTTAGGGTTTTTTTTTAACTTCTATGGAACTATTGGTTTCAATACATTGAATCTGCGACATGTTGTCCAAAAGATTTGTTATATTATCATCTATTTATATAAAATTGGTGTAGTATTTATTACATAATAGATGGTTGGAATTTTGTTGGGTTTTGTATTTAGAACAGAAGCGGAAGAAATAATTTGCGAGTAATCTAGAAAATAAATTTTGTGAATGGTTTTTACTGCTGGCGACCGTAGAAAAAAGTTTTGATATTTCAATGCATTAAAAATAAAAAAAAATAATAATACTATGGGGAATTTTCAGAGAGTAAAGCCAGTTTGTCTGCATTAGCTACAAGAATTGCTGGTGTTCCGATATCTCTGCGTACATAAATTTGTCCCGCTTTGACCCACGCATATTTAACTTTCTTATCCTTAGCAGCTTGGCGAGCCAGGTACCACAGATGACTACCACGAAATGTCAGGTGTTCCGAAATGTAGACTGGCGAGCTCGGTCCGGCCATTCCCATGTTTAGTGTATTAAGCTTCACTTCAGGACTGGATGCTTGTTTATGGAAACTTTGAAGTAGTTGGTCCCGGTCATCATTGGAGATCAATTTAAATATAATCGGTCCATTTTTTTTTTTGCGAAGTCCTGTAGACCGCTTCAATGTTTGACGTATCTAATTTTGAGTGGATAGTGTGGCATATATTGTGGAATATATTTTTAAGATTTTCTCCGTTAGTTTCTGTGATTCCTCTCACCTCCACATTTTTGGCTCTTTGGTTTTGCTATACATGATCTCCCTCAAGAAATTTTGTCGGAGGATATTATCTCGGCGATTCATCATCGATCTTCCAACGACACCGGTCTCTATTTAGAAAATGTAATAGTGTCTCGTATCACTACAAATATCTTAATGGTTACTATTCTAACATGAACAAATATATGAGGGAGCGGGCCGTATCGGTAGAGACGGGACGTGAAATAAAAAGGCGTCAGTCGATGTGATGAGTCAGTCTTTATTGTAGCTACGTAGCGAGGTCGAAGCGGAGCGGAGTGATTGTGGTGCCGTTGTTATGCTGATGCTTGCTGATGTGTGAAGAAGGTCAGGAGACTACGGCGGTGAAGATCACTGGTCTTCATTTTTTGAAACTGTGAAATACTTAGGCGTCACACTAGATCGATCGTCCTCTTTTCTGGCTCACGTCAAAGATGTATCCAGTAAGGCTCAGCCCTCTTCTTGAAGCTGAGAAGACTCTCCACAGCTGAGTGGGGACTGCGTAATCCGGCTCTGCGGATTCTATATAGGTGCGTATACGTGGCGCAAGTCTCGTAAGCCGTATCGTAAAACTAATAAACTTTATCTGAATATAAGTAAATGCCAGATAAAAAGGTTTTTCAGAACAAATCAACCCCTTAACTATCAATATAAAATTAATAATGTTTCCCTCACCTCTGTCAATGAGATTAATGATCTTGGCATTATTTTCGATTCCAAATTTAACTTTCTTCCACATATAACTACAGTAACCAACAAAGGATTAAAAATGCTAGGTTTCATTCTTCGAAATGGCAGAGACTTTCAAAATATTTCAACATTAAAATTCCTATATTCCTCTCTAGTTCGAAGTCAAGTCGAATATAATTCATCTATTTGGTCCCCTCACTTCAAAATCCACTCCGATTCCATAGAAAAAATTCAGCATAAATTCTTAAGATTCATTAACTATAAACTTGGTCTACCAATAGAATCAATAAATTACAATCACTTAATGAAAGAATTAAACTTACTCAAACTTTCAGACAGAAGACTTATTTCCGACTTGACTTTTATTTTTAAAATTGTTAATGGTATTATAGACAGTCCTGATTTATTAAACCTAATTACCTTCCACATACCTACTAGGACTACTCGATCCAAAATTCTTTTTAATTGCAACAAAAATATCAGGACTGAGTCATTTAGATACTCGCTTATACCTAGATTGCATGCTGTTGGCAATGCTTTCTCAGAAGTAGTAGATGTGTTCAACTGCACCGAATATAGTTATAAGAAGGCTATAATATCATACCTCAATGACAATAATTAATGCTAGGTATAATAGTGTTCGTCTGCACGGCGTCTATATCATACTCTAATATAGATTCCAAACTGCTTGCTTCATTTATATTAACTATCAGACAGACTAGTTAAGTGATAGTTAATAATGTATAATTTTTTTTTTTCAAAAGTATTATTTTTAAAACAAAGATTTATTATAGATTCTCTAACTGGCAGCCCTGAAAAGCTGAACTAATTAGCAGTACCTGTAGTAATTTTAAACTTCAGTCATTTCAACTGAAGGTAACAATAATATCATTACTAAGTTAGTCCATTTTAGCCAATTCCTAGAATCCAACAATACGTACAAATAAAAGTAAAGTAGGTATATTATACTTGATGTTGAGAATTTTTCTAAGAATTCACCTTTATTTACTTATGTTTATTCTGCATAAAAATGTGTATTTTGTATGAGCTCATATCTTTTTTGTTTTTTATAAACATATTTGAATCCTATAACTAAATACCAGTTGTTATCATACATATGTACCTTGTTTAATGTACACTATTGTAATTACCCTCCTATGTACCACTGTGTATCATGTATCACCGGATGTAATAGCCATTTTATGGCGTTGAAATAAATAAATAAATAATCTATGTGGGAGCACCGCTCGCAAGCGGGGCCAACGAACCCCTTTGCTGGCACTATCTGGTGCGTATAGAACCGTTGCTTCGAACGCTTTGCCTGTATTGGCTGGCATACTGCCAATTGATCTAGAAATTAGGGAAGTGATTACTAAGCAGAAGTTAACCAGAGGAACCCCGGCCACTCACCTTGGCGTTGTTCTCACACCAGGCGGACTGGGGACTCTCCCTGGGCTGCTTCATGAAATGAGGGACCTGTCGCTCCAAGAGTGGCAGGTCCGTTGGGATAGAACGAATATGGGATGATGGACCTTCTCCTTCTTCCCATCAGTTAAAATCAGAATGGAAGGGGCCTTTCTCAAGTTGGACCACCACATCACCCAGCTTCTATCCGGACACGGCGAATTCAGGGGGAGACTTCACACCCTCTCCATGTCCCCTCACCCGAACTGCGCCTGTGGGTGCACGAACCAGTCGGCCGAGCATATTCTGTGGCACTGTGAGATAATGACGGATGCTAGAGAGGAAATGCTGGATGGTCTGGATGTACCTATTAGACCAGTGTGGAACACTGATCTTGTATCGAATAAGGTGAACTTTGAGTGCCTGAGGAAGTTAACAAGGATCTGGGTTGAGAGATGGCCTGAGCTCAGAGTCGCTGACTAGATGCGTATTAGAGACTGGGTGTACTAATTCCTGACTTACCACGGACTTCGCTGATTTTCTCTTTTAATACCTTTGCCATGGCTGTACAGTTTTTATTTTTTTCTTATGTTTTTATTATACCATTGTATATACTATGCCTTATACCATGTTTAATTTTTTTTGGTTTTAGACTGTTTTCCTCCACAGCATGGACACACAGCATATTTTTCGTTATTTCACTTATATTTTTTAATTTAGTTGCGAAACTTTTCGTTATATCCGTGTTTTTCATCTTAGTTAAACACTATTTTCTTTATAGCTCTTACGTTATACATAATTTACTTTAGTACAGTTGTCATGCTGGTACTGCTCTTTTAATTTTATTTCTACACACATTTGTCTTTTTTTATTATTTACTATACCAAGAGCGTATAACATGTATTTTTACAGGTTTTATTGATTTTATCCAAACGTGTATACTTTGTTTTCCTCTATTATTTCAGTTTTTAGATATGACTTGCCAGAACTGAACTCCGATGTTCATTCGGTTTTGTCCTTCTCCCCATTAAAGGGGTTGGACCAAGGACCTTGTCCCCGTGTACGAACATTGGTAGGCCTTTTTCTAGATCTGGTAGAGCTGCATCTATAGCCCGCGCCACCCCCCATGACATGAAGTGGCTGAGGAGACGGCGGATCGACATCCGAAAGCTGTCCGTCCCGCCTCCGGCGACCCGACGCTTCTCTTCCTAGGGTCTTCTTCCATGATTTCCAATTACTCTCGTCTAGGCACCACTGGCTAGCTGGCTTACGGATGACGCTGCCGGTTGTCGGGAGGCCGGACAATCAGCCTCCTTCACTGTCTCGGGGACTGCCGGTAGCCGGATTGTGGTAACACCAGTTCTACTCTTAGTTCAGTTCTAGGTCTACATATTTTATTTTAATTTTAGTGCTCGGTGCTGCCCGCCGGATTGTGTATGGTGTTTTGCCGTCATGAGCTGTTTACTCATGACGGCTGCTGTCTATTTTGTTTATTTTACTTTTTTATGTCGATGTTACTAACACTTGTTTGACTGTCCATGAGGTTCACTGCTTTAGCAGTGAATACCTCCATGGGCTTTAGAATTGTAGAAATGACCATTACAGTACAGTCTGTAGGCGTGCCCACATCCGTCTTCTAACAAAGTATGCAGGGGCATTGAAGGTCTAGATTCGTTTTATTAAATGTAGAGTCGTTAATTCAAATAAATTAGATTCTTGCGAGAGCTCCGAAGGGGCGACCATAAGTCGCCTATACCGGGGCGGGACAGTGGTGGGAACTTCAATGGTCTTCAGGGAGCCGGCGTGTTGCTCTACACCATGGCAGTGTAGAAGTGACCTTGGTCGTCGTGTTGACGAGGTATGGCGGCTGTGTGGCCTTTCAGTCGACACACACACGTGACGCAGGAAGGAACCTTGAGAGGCGATGAGGATGGTGGTTGCTGGCTTGTTGCCGGTTATTGATGCTGGCTCGTTGCCGGTTGCTGGTTGCTGGCTCGTTGCAGGTTGTGGTTGCTAGCTCGTTGCCAGTGGTGGTTGCTGGCTTGTTGCCAGTTGTGGTTGCTGTCTGCTGGCTCGTTGCCGGTTGTGGTTGCTGGCTCGTTGCCGGTTGCTGGTTGGTGAAGTTCCTCGAAGGTGCTGGAAACGTTCCTGGTGTCACACTAGACAAATGTTGTTTACTGCTAACTGCGCAGGGCCGGTGCCCGGCGCAGGCACGTACTTAGTCGCGGCACTGCTTGGACTGTGTTGCTTGACCGATGAATGAAAACTAGACTGAACTGAGCGAGCGAGCGCTTGCTTATATACTCGCGGCGAGTAATTGCTCTCACGGTAGGCAATGCTGGGTGAATTCACGCAAGCTGAGAAATCGCTCGAACCTTCTGTGGGCACTTGTATGGTACAGCCACACGTTCTAGGCCTTTCGCGTAAGTGGCGGAATTATTATTTACGAGGCGGCGCGGCCGGCCGTAGTAACTGTAGGTATTTCGTAGTGTGCTTCTAGCGCGTTCTGTGTAGTTCAGTGGCGGCGCCATGAATTTGGCAGACGTGGCCGCCACATATATTTCCCTGATTAATTGGACATAACCATTTTTAAATTCTGATATTAATGACGCCGTATTTACATTTAACGAATGTGTATCACGTGCTTTAGATTTTTTTGTTCCTAACCTAACATAACCTTACTCTCAACCCAAGTTTCCAAACTAGTTTAGCTCGAAACTTAAATAGTTAAAAATTTAAAAAAAACTCATACGTATTTTTCAGACACTGGCAACTTAAACTTTGATCAAAAAAATTCTCAATCTTTTTTAGAAGTTACACAGACAAAATTACTGCAAAATCCCAACAATTTTGGCAATTTGTGGCGTATAAGCGTACTAATAATGATCTCCCTTCAAGTATGTATTATTATGAAACACAACATTGTCAACCTTTTTGCGAAACACTTTTCCAGATTTTTAACCTGCATGTGGTGGTCGCTTTCCCCAATTACTGAATCTATATGGACTAACTTACCCAGAAGTGTAGAATGGATGCCACGTGCCTTTTCGGTTATTAGGCTGGTTAAATACCGGTCATACCATTTTCCCGCTTTATCTACGGCGCTGTGGATACCCCACGGGTTGGAGTTGCCCACTTCTTGTACCCAATTATGCAGCTTGTTTTGCTGAGAGGATCTATAATCTGTCCTGCCCATTACGGTGCAAGGCGTTGGATCGAGAGAGTCCGGCTGGAGAGGTCTAGGTTAGGTCTCACTCAACCAACCTCTCCGGATTCGGCCTGCCATGCAGAAGGTGGGCAAATTCTTTGGTCACCAATATCTAGACAAATCTTACCCCATGAACTCGTGGACCCCTGCTAAGTCACCAAACGTAGCAAACCACTTGGAGTGACCTGTGGCAGGGATGTGATTTATCCAATAAATGATTACTGTAGCGGCGATACCTATACCCGCCTTCCAAATTAGTACGTAAAAATCATGTATGTGGAAATAGACCGATGGTCTTCCCTCCTGGATGGATAAAAATATTGCGGAGAATTTCCAGTGCTTTCACCGCAGAACAAGGTGGTTGACTTTTACGTTGTTTTTTTTTTAATTGAATAATGACAAAGTCATAGATCATTATTTTTTACTGTATTGTCGTATTATTAGACCTAACTTCAAATATTAACATTTGTTCCGATTATCTTTACATTTGGAAAAATAAATATGTTTTATTAGATATGATTAATATTTTTCCTCTGACAGTTAATTAATGTATTTGATTTATGTGATACATTTTTAGTAATAATTAATTTATGGATTTTACACTTAGTTCCAATATGTTGTTGTAAAAAAGGCTGCCGATACATAATAATATAAACTAAGCATCGGAGAATGCTAGTAGCAGTATTAAAAAACGTGCCGATATCTCTGGTCTACTTGGTTATATCGGGAAGAGTGATTGTCGGAAGGCATAACTCCCCGATTTAGCTGATAAAGCTAACAGTTACAATGTGTAAGCACAAATCCTACCTCGCACCTCTCATTTTCAACACCTTCCTAAAAGAAACCACTTATTGCATCACTAAAAAAACCTAAAAAGTTTGTATAAACATTTCAAAACGTGGTTACTACTCAAAAAAGGGCGTACATCACCAAGTTATTTGTAAAACCATCCTAATATAATCTTCATTATCTATTTACATATATGTGTTATTTACATTTATAGAGATTTATTCTTTCCTATTAATACTGCTTCTGCTTTACGCATGTTAACCCGGCGTTCGCACAGTTGGGTCAATTTGACCGGCGCCATTTTAAAATTAGCTTATTTCTTAGAATTTTTGTGCGACGTTGCCATACTTCTCAGTAGCTGGAGCTAACAATCTCCCCTCCCCGCGGGTTATCGCTGTTCAGTGGTGTAGTGGCCGCAACGGTGGATAGACGTGGCTAAACACGAAAATGGTAAATATGACCCAACCATACATTTCGTAACGTAATTTCGCGCTATTACTTATAAATTATCTTATTGATTTTTTTATTATTTTCAGAACCTTTGCAATTATGGATCGTGAAGAACGTGAACGGCAGCGAATATTAAAAATTTTGGAAGAATCTGACTCCGATTGTGAAAATTCTACGTCAGAAGCTCTGCAATCAGCATGCAATATTGTACTGTGGAGATTGCGCAGATGCAAATGATAATATGTAAGATTAACTCATGAGACTGATGTATTATTCTTTGTCCTACTGTAGATCTCATTCATATGAATGATATTAGTTCACATTTTGGGAAAAAAATTATGTTTTCCTTAAATTTTATAACCTTAAGACAGAGGATGTCTATTTTGTTAAAATTTAATTATAATTTTATAAAAATGTGATTAAAAGATAGTTTTATATGAAGTTGTTTTATTTTACCCAAAATCTCGCAAACAATATAGTTGTTTTATCAAATTATTGCAAAATATTACTAAATTTATTTTAAATATGGAAATCATAGCGAGTTTTTCATTCGGGTCTCCTAGACCCAACCCTACTATCGTTGTTACATATTTTGACTGTGTTGACGCCGGGTTAAGTTTATTATTACCTCCTACGTTTACTTATATAATTTTGTTGAAATGTTACCATGCTTAGATTTAGATGTTGCCATTACCATGTGTTTTTAAAGTTTTAACGAAATTCTTGATTTCATGAAAATATATACAAGTATATGTATATAAATATACTGGGTGTCCGGAGTTAAAGTGCATTAACTTCGGGAGGTGATTCTACACGATAGTACAAGTAAAAAAGTTACATAACTTTTTTCGAAATTCCAACTTTTAGGGGTAGTTTTGAGGTAAAAAGATAAAATTAGTCCGGCGTGTGCGGCCAGATTTATTATTTTCCGCTGTTACGATACGGGCCAATCACAATCGAGTCGGGCGCCCGGCAGGCTTTCAGCAAGAAAGATCGTACCTCACACTATTGCCCAGGCAACGAAGGAAAAATAGGGGAAATAATTCATGTAGAAGCCAATTTTGGCACAGTTGTCGGGAAGGTGTCCTTAACAAAATACTAAAAGTGCTGGGGGTGTGGGTGGAGCTAAGGGTAGGGGGGGGGGGTCTAAAGGTCCCATTTTCAGTTTCATTTTCATTAATAATAACTCGAAAATGGGATTGGGTCAAGGGAGAAGATGGGATCCTTAACCCAGTTAACACGAACGACCCTGGTGGCACCCATCTCCATTTTGAACACGATCTTTTGCCCATGCACGACTGGGTGTGGGATGCGCTGCGGTTGCCGCAAAGCAGGGATTACCTGCTCCGGTGCCTGCGGCCACCTCGGCTCATGTATGAACGGAGCCCCCGTCGAAGACAGCATTGATGACGATTAAAATTTAGATTTCGATGAAATTTAATGTTCAAGGTACATCCTTAAGCACTAATTATTTGATTTTTAACAATAAGCATTTCCTTTTTACCGACAAACATTTAATTTTTTTAAATTAAAACAGTTTTTTTTTCATTCTACATTTTCCCCCCTCCCCATCTCCTTAAGCATTGATCCTAACAAAAAAGTTCAAAGAACCTTTTTTGTAGAAAATTTTATGTAGATAATTTAGTACCTAAATTATAGAGGCAGTAGTTTTCGAGTTATTAATGAAAAACTGAAAAAAGGGACCTTTAGACCCCCCCCCCCCACCCTTAGCTCCACCCCCACCCCCCCAGTACTTTTAGTATTTTGTCCCCTACAACTGTGCCAAAATTGGCTTCTACATGAATTATTTCCCCTATTTGGAATTTTTTGGTCTTCGTTGCCTGGACTAAGGATTTTTAGTAGGTACGTCTTTTTGTATGGGAAAAAAAAGTTGGAATTTCGGAAAAAGTTGTTAATCTTTTTTACTCCTACCATCATGTTGAATCACACCCCGAAGTTAAGAGTGTGTTATAGGGGCAGAATGGTTATTTTCTGAAAAACGGCTCTCTAAAACGGCTTAATACTACCTTTCAAGTGTCATTCTCGGACCTGATATTTTTTGTTACCAAATAATGGACCTTTATTTTTCAATCTGCTTATTTTTTTTTGTAATTGATGTAGGCATTCGACCATGAAAAATAAAAACATTGATACACCATACATCCCATTTTTTAAACTTAAATCTATGATTGTCGCATTAATAATGATTTTACACAATATTTTTAATTTAAAATATGTACATAATACATACATCTGTAGAAGTACGGCCTCTTATTATTGTTATGATATCTGTGGATATTAACAATTAAATAAATACTTCATTTTACACCAAATTCTAACACACTCCAGAGCTTTTAACTCATTCCGGGCTAGAATCTCCCGTTGATAGGCGTTGAAACTATATGCTCCTCGTTTTATAGTCTGTAAATTTCGAAAATGCCCTCAAAATGTTTCATTAATGGCTCTAAACGTAGAATACCGACTCACTTGAAAGATTGCAACAATATCAGGAAGATACAAAAACAGTAAGTAATCACAAATTGTCTTTTTTCGTGTAAATATTGTGCGTGATGTACTTTTCAACGGATGAATGTCCAAACGTGTAAAAATATAACATTGCCTGTGCGTTTTTTCCTGTAGGTTAGTACGATCTTCATGTCTATTGGCAGCTGGCATGTTTTGCTCCAAACGCACACTTCGACACGAGTCGCGCCGTGCAGAAAAGTAAAGACCGATAGGTTTACAGCGCAGTTCACTATGAGACTTTTCTGCGCGGCGGCCTTAAGCGGGCGCGGAACTCGGTCGCTCCGAAGTGTGCGTGTGGGAGATGCTATTAAATGTGTACACATACATAGCTATAATATACGTAGCACGCCCGGTGTTTCGGCAAGACATAAATTTCGCCGCAATTTTGTGCACGGTGTTTGGTAATAAATACAAAAATTTATTACCCTTTATTACTGTTTATTTATTTTTATCTAAAATTTCAAATGAAGTGAATAATGTTTAATGTACATGGTGTTTAAGAAATAGACAAAAAAACTTTTAAAGGAAATTAACAAAAATATCGCCTTTCTGCGTATAAATACGTAACCATTCACACACACATTGTCAAATCAAAGAAATTCTATATATGTTTTGTGTCGTAAAGTTCCAAATAATAATATTATTTTTCTATTTGTAGATCAAAACATGATTTATCCATGGCAGCCGGAAAAAATACTCCAAACAAGGTATGCTTCAAATAACAAATGAATTTGAGTGCGTCGGAGTCCCGGGAGGGGGGAGGGAATTTTCGTCTTAACTCCTTAATATATTTTTTGCTTTTTTATTTAGGAAAAAATACAGCAAGAACACCAACATACGATAGAACCAAATGAGCCTACCGTAAATATTGCACACAAAGGACCAAACTTGGAAGATTTAGAGCACGAGGATATTCTTATTGGATCATCAGCCACTTCTGTCGAAAAGGTACTTTTATTTAGGTAACCTATTAAAGGATATTCCTGATATATCGGAACATTTGTTACATGCACCTGCGTTGGCCCTCTTAAAATATATTGTCGATGGGCGGGAATTTTTTTGAATTTTTATGATTTTTATGACACGTGTTCCCAACATCGTGATAATAGGTTTGTATTTTATCAAAATGTATATTAACAATCTCAAAATCAGATTGAATAGCATGGTAATCAGTTTTTATTTCTACATTGTTTAGGAGCAAAAAAACAGTAGTTCTTTGGCGAAATTACCTGTGACCGAAGACCAAGGATGGAGCTGTGAAGAATCGGAGCAGGAGCTTACTATTGAAGAGGTGATAGAAGAAAGCGATGATATTTGCATAGAAGGGCGGAGAGTAGTACAATTTGATTATTTTTTTAAACAACTCCAATGTATTAGTCAACATGATTCCCTTTTTAACTGCAATTTAAAGCATTTACGAATTACCTCAGAAAATAGAAATGGTTTGAATTCTACATTTAATTTAAAATGCGTGTTATGTGGTAAAACTTTTAAACTTAAAACATCCGAAAGCCTACAAGAAGGCATTGGCATCAACGAATCTTTTGTGTCGGGAATAATGAGCATAGGATCGGGTTATTCGGGCATGGAAGAGCTATGTGCTACCCTTGAAATTCCGTCCTTATCTATTGCTGGATATGGAAAATGCCATAAGAAGGTTTGTGAATGGTGGGAGAAAACCAAATTTACCAGTATGGCTGCGGCAGCCGACGAAGAAAAAAAACTGGCTTTTCAAAGCGGCGATGTTGACGAAAACGGGACGCCGATGATCACTGTAGTAGCTGATGCGTGTTGGTCCAAGCGATCTTATAAAACCAACTACTCCGCCCTCTCAGCTACGATAGCTGCTACGATTATCGGTTACCGCACAAAAAAAATTATTTACATGGCAGTTAAAAACAAGTACTGTACAACCTGCGCAAGAGCTATAAATTTGAAAATTCCTATGCCCGAGCACACTTGCTTTAAAAATTATGTTGGTTCGTCAAGCGGAATGGAAGCTGAAGCAATTTTAGACGGGTTCCAACAATCGATGAGTATGTACGGTCTTATATATTCAACCCTCATTGCCGATGGAGACTCCAGTACTTATGCCAGAATTAAAAACAGTCACCCGTATCCCAATATTACAGTACAGAAAATAGAATGCTCTAACCACTTAATTCGAAACTACAGCAATCAAATTGAAAAAATTACAAAAGATACTGGCTTTCCTTTGGAGTTCAGAAAAATTATTTCAACCAACAAACTTCGTCTTAGGAAGGCGGTAGTCGGAGCTGCAAATTACAGGATGCAATCAAATAGTGCTTTGGACCAAAAAATTACCGATTTAAGGAAAGATTTATTAAATGGACCCAAACATGTTTTCGGTGAACATAAAGATTGTTTACCATACTTCTGCAAATTTAAACTTGATCCGAATAAAATATTAGATTACAATCACGTTCCACAGTTACAAAACAATATTATATTTTCAAAAATTATGGACGCTAATTCTCGGCTTGTCAGTAATGCCCGAAGTCTAGTATATTGTTTAGACAGTAATATTGTTGAGAGTTTTAATGGAGTTATTGCAAAATTTATTGGCGGAAAAAGAATAAATTATTCTTTAAAACAGTCCTATATGGGTCGTTGTGCAGCTGCAGTAGTTTCTTTCAATTCCAAGAGACCTTATTATTCTTTACATAAGCAGATTTTCAACAGAAGTCCTAGTAATTTTTTAAAACGGTTAGAATTGAAAAGAGCAAAAAGAAGAATGGCTTCTAAAACAAACGATAAAAGATCTTTACGAAAAAAACAAGGGAGACATTTGCTTACAAAATCGGGAGCACCTGATAACCATTATGGCGAATTGTGCGAAAAAACGGATATGGAACAAGATGCATATGAATGTGCTAAGGCAGAATTCTTAAAGCTACTCGACATTTCACAAAGTGAAAAGAAGGCAGTCGAAAGACGAACTGTCTTACAGTCTGATAGCGGGGAGTGGCTTGAACGCAGAAGAAACATGTTAACAGCTTCTTTATTTGGTAATATCTGTAAACGAAGTCAATCCATTAGTTGTGCTAATTTAGTCAAAACAATATTATACGGCCGCTCTCTAGATAATATAAAATCTATTCAATATGGTAGGGACCATGAGCAAGTTGCAAAAAGGCAACTTTGCATTCAAGAAAATATTGTCGTCGATGACTGTGGGTTATTTATTGATGATATTTTCCCGTTCTTAGGAGCCACCCCAGATGGTTTGGTAAATGACAGTACAATATTAGAAATTAAATGTCCGATTTCTGCTAGTGGGATGCTATTTGAAGAAGCAATAGCAAAAAAAAAAATAACGTTCTGGAAGCAAGATAAAAAAAAAACAATTTTATTTTTACAAACACAAATCACAACTGGTATTATCAAGTACAGGGTCAACTTCACATTTCCAAAAAGACTGTATGTATTTTTGCCGTCTGGTTGGGTGAAGCAATTCCATTAAAAATAGAATTAATTAAACGAGACGACAAATTTTGGGGAGAAAAAATGGAAAGCAGATTAAGTACTTTCTTTATGGATTGTTTATTACCAGAAATTATAGATTCAAGATTTAAAAGATCTATGCCCATTCGTGACCCACAATATATTATGTCCGCCTTGGAGAAAAAAAGAAAAGCAGCGACACTAATTAGAACAGAAAAAATTAAGAAATGCAAGAAAAATCTATTACGGGATATTGAAACTAATGTAAACTAATGAAACACGGAATGTATTGCATTGTACTACTCTGCGTACATCCGATTGCGAGGAAACTTTGGTGAGTTGTTGTGTGCATGCCCGCGATAGTTTCTGTATATGTAGTGAGTTCTGGCATCATGAAATTATGCGTTGCTAACCGTTCGTCTGATTGCGTTGACACTTTGGGGATTTAATGTGTACATACCCGCGATGGTTTCTATATATAATAGCGAGATCTGGCGTCATGAAAATGCATTACTAAACCGTTCATCCGATTGCGAGGAAACGTTGGTGAGTTGTTGTGTGCATGCCCGTGATGATTTATATATAGAGGGTGTCCCAAAAGAAAGTTGATATTTAGTGGATCGATTTAAAAAAAAAGTAAAGGTTCTGTCGAAAAAATGTTTATTAAATGCTAAAATACACAATTTGGGAATTTATTTCTGAAAAATAATATCGTCCAAATATAAACCCTCACGTTCGCGGCATTCATTTAATCGAAGAGTAAAATTTCTTATGACGGCTTGCCAGGTAGGCTTCGTGATGGCTGCCATTTCGTGACGGATATTTTCTTTTAATTGCATCAGGGAAGTCGGATTTTTTGTGTACACTTTAGATTTGAGATAACCCCACAGGAAAAAGTCCATAGGAGTTAGGTCAGGACCACGAGGAGGCCAATTTATTTCACCTCTCCTGGAGATCAATTTGCCAGGTAAAATTTCACGAACTCATGGCAGAGACGTATTGGACGTATGTAATGTTGCTCCGTCTTGCTGAAAAGTTGCGTTCACACAGAAAGCAAAACAAATATCAACTTTCTTTTGGGATACCCTATTTATATATATATATAGTGAGTTCTGGCATCATGAAATTATGCGTTGCTATCGTTCATCCGATTGCGATGACACTTTGAGGATTTGATGTGTGCATGCCCGCGATGGTTTCTATATATAATAGTGAGCTCCGGCGTCATGAAAATGCGTTACTAAACCGTTTATCCGATTGCGAGGAAACTTTGGTGAGTTGTGTGCATGCCTGCGATGGTTTCTATATACAGGGTGTTAAGGGACGTACTTGACTTACTTTAACCAGTGATTCCTGACATGATTTAGGGTAAAAAATGTAAAAAAAAATTGTCTCCGGTGACATTTTTCATGTTTTTTTTCTACAAAAATGTAAAAAAATTGTAGTTGTTGGATAGTTGGAGGGGTGGTTAGTGGTTGGTCTGTTACTCAGCTGAGTGACCAGTGACGACATGCGGAAGAATTTTTTTTGTTTGATTTTAAAGAAAAAAAAAAATGAAAAAAAAAGTCACCGGAGACCAAAATTTCATTTACATTTTTTACTCCAAATAATGTCAGGAATCATTGGTTAAAGTAAGTCAAGTACGTCCCTTAAAATCCTGTATATAGTGAGTTCTGGCATCATGAAATTGTGCGTTGCTAACCATTCATCCAATTGCGATGACACTTTTGGGGATTTTATGTGTGCATGCCCGTGATGGTTTCTATATGTATACATATAATAGCGAGCTCTGCCTGGAATTCGCTAGTTCTGGAATAAACGATTTTTATTATATGTATGCTTTATTAAAATAAAGAGTGTCGCTGCAGTTTTGTCATGGTTTTGCACGACAGCTACTGCCATGATTTAAAAAAAATATTGTGTAGTTGTACAAAATAACACAAAATAAATATATAAATAAAAAAGAAACTTTCTTTTATTTCTCGAAGTCAATATTATTAATGATGTTATTAATATTTATAGATATTCTATCAAATATACGTTTAGAATTTGGGGATAGTAATAATAATGATGAATTCTAGAAAATATATAGTTTTAAAAACAATAAACAACTGAATATTTAGAAGTTAAATTTAAAAAAAAAACTTCATTAAATCCACTCCAAATGTGAACCACGAGATTCCAAACGCTTTTTATAATGTAAGCCTATGTGGAAGGACCAAGAACAAGCAAATGATGAAACATTTATAAAAAGGATCATACTAGATATTCTACCAACAGAATAAGTTACATAAACAAACCACACTTTGTTATTGGTTTGCTTTTACTTCGTTATTTAAAAATACTGTGCTTGGATGTACATAACGCAAGTATAATGTTGACCTTTTGAAATCTGGGAAGACACCCCTACTGCCATCTAGCGATGTTAAAATGAACACATTTTGACAGTTAACGAAATGTTCCGAGGGTATTATATACGCTTAATGCACTTTACCCCCGGACACCCTGTATGTATATACATTCCATGATAACCTTATAACCATTTTCAATAATTCTTTTTTGGTTTTATGACATTATGTACATCCCATTTTAGCAATTACCAACGATTCTTTTCAGAGTTTTGGTTTATAACCTTTTAACAATTTCCAATAATTTTATCTACATTCTATATACTTATGTTTTTTTGATTATGTGCATGCACGCGTATACATAATATGTGTATATGAATGCAACTATATGTATATATGAATGCATATATTTATACCCGTCTCAGAAAAGACATCGTCTAGTGAAGCGGGTTACTTAATTACAATGTTATTTCAATAAATGCCCGGGTTGCCGGCAATTAAATAAAGTACAAAGTCGGTACTCTTATTTCTAAAATGTATTCATAACAAATTAATTCTATGAGTATGCATTAATTCGTAATACAATCATACTTGTGGAATTGTCTAATTAGTAATCGATGACTTCAATCTTCCTAAAAATTTACATAAGATTTTAAATTAGTTACGGATACCTACAAATATATTGAGGTAACTAGCTGACTGATCTTGCAATGTTTGTATGTTTATTATAGATCTGGTTCTAACTCTTACATTTGTTCGTGCATCATCATACTTACCCTTACTAACTTGTTTTGAATTTGTAGGCTCCAAATGATTTTGGCTGGTAATGAATTTAAATTATTAGTAAATCCCGTGCTCTTTGGAACCTACCAATTTTTTTTTTACATTAACTCCACACAGGAGGCCTTGAGGATATTGCTAGTTAGTGCGTGTTTCATAAAAGAAACAATATTTTTTAATGTAGTGTCAGAACATGAATGGAGGAAACAACGTCTATACCAGCGATTTCCAACTGGTGCGGTATCGCCCCTCCTGGGGCCGTTGGTGAGATTTAGGGAGGCGGTGATGGCCTCGTGGCCCAATGGTGGGCGGAGAAAGGCTCCAAGGGGGCGGTGAAGGGGTAAAATGGGGTCGGAGGAATAAAAGAATTTAAAAAAAAATCCTAATGAGATCAACTAAGTCGTAGGTAAGAGTACATCATTGGAAGAATTTTGCAGATGTTCCATTCAATTAGTGATTAAATTAGGTATTTTCGATGAACTAACAGCATTTTTTTAAGTGAAAACTTCTTTAGCACCGTTGTGATTTTAAACTCGAGGCAAACACACATACATCTGTAGGATTTAACCTGCGAGAAAATAAGATAGAATAATCGGTCTCCTCTTTGTGTGGTGGTTAGTAGCCTCCCCACTCTTGTATACGTAATTTTTTTGGAGTTTTCACTTCTACCGCGTGTGAACTGCACACTTTGTCCAGTCAAGGAAGGAGGTGTAGAGTGCGTGAGCTGGAACCTAAGCGATTCCTTTAGAAACTTGTTCAAGGTGCTTAGGGTGTGAACATACTAAAAGTCCTGACGTCTTAGTGGTGAGCTAAGTGGGGGTCGGCGGGGAAGGTCCCAATTTTTGGTTTTCCGCTTATATCTCAAAAACGGTGCGTTGCAGGGTAAAATTTCGTTAGAAAAAGCAAAAGCTCATAAAATTATCTACTAAGTACTATTATTCTAGGCGCAATTTTCAAAATCCCAGCCGTTTTTGGATTATACGCTCCACAAACGTAGATATTTTCAAAAATTTTCCTCACATTTTTCATCAAACATTCCTTCATATCGTCTAAAATATTCATCAAAAAAAAAATTATTCAGAAAAAGTTGTAAAGAATTTAATTTAGAATATACATATGTATACTTATTCAAATTTATCTCCAACCAGTCAACATTGACAGCAATTTTAAGTTTTGCGTAAAATTTTGTCATTTTCAGGAAAAGCTGGTTTTATCTTGTTACTGACACACAACTTTTGTTCCTTCGCCTAATAATATGTGTGACCACACCTTAAAGCCAGTTATTAAATAAAGTAGACAAAAATCATAATACTTGAAAAATTTTAAATTGTATTTTATGATGATAATGGTAATTATTTCATGATAATTTTATTCTATTTCGTTACATTAAGTATATAAAATTATAAACCTCATCGTTATCATTGTTCTCAATAACAACATTTTACCCTCTCAATTTTGTATGGATTCACCTTTTCATCCTCTTTGGAGGTATGGGTCCTGGCAAGCGTTGTTCATCCATGGCATCTTCATCCTCAGTAGTGGATGGTTCTTGCCGAATGGGCTCTAAGTCGTCTTCATCGTTGTCCTCGGCAACAGGCACGCTATTGAGGCATCTTCCTTGGCGGTGGAGGCACGCTGCAGAACATGTCAGCATTGCTTTTCGGCATCCACATTTGGCAATTGCGCAATCCTGGTGCAGCCGCAAAATGTCATTTTCTGAAGGACCTCCGGTGCTGGTGGATCGTCTGTTGTAATTTGCACTTTTTGGCGCCACATACCATTTCAGGAAGCATTTATTTCCAGCCTCTTCAACCTCGTCGTGAGTAGAGGAGGGGTTGTAGAAGCTCATTGCCGCTTTTTGAGATGCCAACCTTGCTTCTCCTGAAAGTTGCAGATGTTGTTTCGAAGCCGGTAAAAATTAATGTAAGAACAGGATGTGTTCAAATCCACGGTGCTGCATCTCTTGGGTGAACAGTGCCATTGTTTTGGTTTTCCCTTGTCCGGGTTTCAGCAGCAGAATATCTTGGATGGGAGGAGTGGAAGCAATCAAAAGAATAGTGAGGTCCACATCCTCACGAACAACAGCCACGGAATTATGAGAGAATTGTTCCACAGCAGTCTTCACGATAAGGACGTCAGCATCATCGATGGCCTGAAGAGTCTGTATCCCATTCTCCCGAAGCTTTGTCTGTAGTAAGGTGATGAAGTTACTTTTGCTGGTAGGATTGGATAATTTTTTTTCCGTTTAACGCGTATTGATACGCGTTACACATTGATGTGTTTCATGTCAAATTGATGTCAGTTGATCTTCTCAGTGTGTGTCGTCGCATTTGTTCATGTGATTTCGCACTGTTAGCTGGGTTTGCGTACCCATCAAATACCACAGTGCGAGTAATTCCAGGATAGTGGTGGTTGACGTGATATAACGGTCACAAATTGTGGCAATGGAGGCATCTTTTCGTCAAATTACTTCTGTTTAGTAGAAATCCTCCGTCCACGACTATGTTCATCTGAGACAGTAGAACATTTTTTTAGGTAGGCTCAAATAACCTGTACAGGACAGATTTAGTTGTCTTTCGTATCCCACTTTCATTGAACAGTGCCAAAGGAAATGGGGCCAACTCATACTCAAAGAATTTCGAATTTAATCAAATCTTCATCTGATCGTTTGCTTATACACATCCGCTGAAACAGTAATGTAAGGTCAGTGCAACCTTTTCATAATGATTTTTTATCGATGAGCTGTCAGAAGACTTTGGGAATGTCCGTTCTTAGCCAACCTTTGCGTAACAACTTGATATCTGGGAATGTCAAGCCCACTGTCGCATTCATTACCTTTTCACCAACTCAAACAGCATCGTAGGAAGTTATTGTGGCATCTCCAACGACTCCAATAAAAAAATCACATTATTTCACAAGTTTGCGGGAAGAGAGGATGGGCATTAAACCACTGTCTGAGTTTGGCAATGTCTGCCTGTATGGTATCTTGTCCGAGGTCCATGTGCTGTTCACTTGACGTGAAGAAGCCTCCACATAACTCTTCAAGGGAAGTACAGAACTCATCAGTTGCGTTCATACCAACTAACCACTTTCTGAGTATATTGTGCGAAACACCTCTGCCTCCTGTTATGCCTCCTCGGCTCTTGAATGATCGCAACAATGTGGTTTCAATGGTCATATCTGATCATAAGCCTGACCAAAAGCGATCATGTTTTAGGAACTCTAAACATAAATGAAATTCAAGTCCAAGTCCCACAATATGTTACAAACAAAAGTGATGTGTCAGTAATAAGATAACAACATTTATTCTGAAAATGACAAAATTTTACGAAAAAACTTAAAATTGCTATAAATATTTGCTGGTTGCAGATTAATTTGCATATGTATACAGGGCTGGGCAAAATACATGCTTTGCTGTAATTAAAATACAAATTACAAAATACTTTTACGCATGTATTTAAAATACGAAATACAAAATACTTTCAAGTCGTGTATTTGAAATACAAAATACGGTATTTTAACCATTTTTTAATTTCAAATACAAAATACACTTGGTTTTGGTAGAACCGTTGGTTGCAATAAATTGTCGTAAGTGCCCTTATCTAAGGGTGCGTTTCTATAGAAGCAAAGTTGAGCAGAGTGAAACAGAGACGTGCAAAAATTGACCAATCATATTGCTCAGACGACACATCTCGTCTCCGCTCGTTTTGTGGTAAGTAAAGGACTTAGGTGTTAGATAATAATATTAATTATTATGATAACACTAGCTGGTTTCCGACATGCGTTGCAATGCCATATTCAAAGAAATAAATTGTTTCTCCATACATGTCTTTTCCCGTGCGTCCCCGTTCCCCTTCTGTATTCCCTTCCCATCGCGCGTTCCCCGTCTCCCTCCCCGCTCCCCGGTTCCATATATTCAGTCCCAGTACATTCAGTTTTTAAACAACTCGCGTGCCAGCTATTACAATTTTTTTATTCAAATTTTAATTTTTCACATATTAAAAATATTCTTTTTTGTATATTATAAGAACAATCAATCAAATCTGATACATTACATAGGTGCCTATTTAAAATATCTATAATTTAAAAAAACCATAGACAATTCTTTTGTTCCAAAACAAAACGGCTGCCTGCTAAATTCAATTTCATCAACGCGCGAACTGTCAAACGTGCGAAGTTAAAATAGTCGTTAAGTTTTCTGAAATAATCCAATTTTCTTACTTTTTCTTTCCGTAAGAACCGTCTACGAAGTATTATAGAACATAAAAAAATGAATGAAATAGGTTAAGTCGTTCTGAAGTTATGGCGTGACCAAGGGAAGCAAGGATTCATTTTTATGTACATAAATGACATTTGTATAACGCAGTTTTGTGTTATTTAACTTCAAGTGCGCTCTACGGTAATTAACTTAAAAATAATCTAGTATTCAGTCAAATTATTCGTATGGTGCTTGAGCTAATACTATGATACAAAAATGTACAATACAAAGCAATGACAAGTATATTATAATATGATACAAAATGTACAATAACAGAGCTATTATACTAGCACAGGACAATAATAATAATCACTAGCATGACATAAAAAAATGTACAGTACATTATAAAGCAATGATAAGAAAACTTCAAATAATCATTTGTAAGGGTGCTATAGCACAGGACAAAAGTACAGGATTCATATTATCAATGTCAGTTTATTTTTCATTATCATTTTTAAGATCGCTAAATGTATTTGAAAATGTATTTTGAAGCCATAAGTATTTGAAATACAATTTACAAAATACCTCAGTAGCGGCTAATTGAAATACAAATTACAAATTACATTTTTAGAAAGTAATTGAAATACAAATGCAAAATAAATATTTGTATTTGAAATACGTATTTCAATTACAAATAATTCAAATACTGCCCATGCCTAGCCCCATATGTATATATGTATTCTAAAAGGGAATAAAATTCTTTCCAAACAAATTTCTTTCTTTGATGACTATTTTAGACGATATGAAAAAATGTTTGATGAAAAATGTTAAGGAAAATTTTGAAAATATCCACATATGTGGAGCGTGTAACTCAAAAACGGCTGGGATTTTGAAAATTACATATAGAATATAAGTTTTTTGATAACTTTATGAGCTTTTACTTATTTTAACAAAATTTTCCTCTGCGACGCACCATTTTTGAGATATAAGCGGAAACCCGAAAATTGGGAACTTCCCCCCTCCTCCCTCCCCCAGCTCACCACCTAGATATTAGGACTTTTAGTATGTTCACACCCTAAGCACCCTAAACAAGTTTCTGAAGGAATCGCTTAAGTTCCTGCTCACGCACCCTACACCTCCTTTTGGACCATTCATTGCTTAAAATAATTTATAAACCTATAGAAAAGAGTTTTATTTATTTATTTCTATACATAGCATTCCTGTGATACAAATAATGGCAGAATATTGAAATAATGACGGAAAATTTGGTTTGTGTACTTATGGAGAACTAAAACAATAGAGGATCAAACGCCCAACGCTCGTGTTAAATATTGATAAAAAAAAAAAAACACTCTCACGCTAATAACAGGTTGGTCGTGATATTGCAAAACGTGATACGACAATACAATGGAAAGGTACATTGCAAACCTTTAACTTTCATTCTATCAAAAAATTTCCCGTCTGTGCTGTCGTAGTTTTTAGGGCGGGCGCTGAAAAAAAGCTTGAAAAGTGGGCGGTGAACCGGACAACGTTGTGAACCTCTGGTTCATATGAAGTTGAAACGAGGAATAATAATAAGTGGGTTTTTATCATCACATTTACTTCCCCTTATCCTATTTGGGTCGGGTACCCAACGCCTCTACAAGACCCCCACAGACATCCCTGGCCTTTCAGCCACTTGGCTGCTTCCATCCGTAGACCGTTCAACATCTCCTCACACAACTTCTGGAATTCTAGAGACTTAGAAAAAAAGGAAAAACGAAATATTTCAACTAATAATGACGTGTTTATTAGTAATAATAATAATTGGATAATTGGTAGTAATTGGATAATAGGTAAACAACCGTTTTGGTGAAAAATCACCTCAAGAGCGCTGCACAATTTATTAATTCTTTAGGGCTGGAGAATGTTCATGAAATGACCTTCACAAAGGCTTAAAAATAGTTTTTTTGTAGATATTTGAGCAGTAGATCTCGCATCCAAAGAAGTATGTTTCTAATTTTCTCTCATTTAATAAATCAAAAACGTAATTTCCTCTGAAATCATAACATTTGTAAGAAGGTATTTAAATACTTACCTACATAATTATAAATTGTATACTGTTTTACGCATATGAACATATAGATATATGTTAGACTCCCAAAGGATATAATAATGTTTGCAACTTAAATAATATCTAGGACGCTTTAACACCTATGTTAATTTCTAATAAAACCATTTATTAAAACCCAAGAGCAAAAGTAAATAAACCCTTTCAAGTTCCCTAAATCAAATCAACATTTTCAATATCTTCCTAACACAAACAAAAATTTACATGACTCCAAATAATCTGAACTGTCTGTTCAAAAGTTTTGTAATATGGTTGACTGAAAAGGAAAGAACAGACATTCGAAATATCCTTAAGAACTAACAGGAGTACATTTTAAAGACATTCATTTTTCATATAATTACTCACTAAATTATATAATATTCAAATATAATAATATATGCAGGGTACTGCTTGCTAGCAACATTTATTATGTAATCATGTACCAAATCACAGTCTGGATAAAAGCTAAAGGAACACTATTTTTCCAAAACCTATTTACTACAAACCAAACATAAAAATTAACTTCTTAATAACCAATGTACAAGAACCATTAAAATAAAATAAATATAAAACTTTCTACTTCAACAAATTAATACTTGTCACACATAATCATAAATAAACACGTAAACACCTCAGCACAGGTTCTCCTAGTGAGGTGTTCACGAAACATACAACAATACCTATCCATAGTTTCACCTTCGCAAACCTACCAAACCTACCTACTGTATTTACATTTTCCTATCTCCATGTGAAATCTTATATTACGTATGCAATCTTCTTATGGAAATTCATCAAATAATAAAAACAACACGTAAATATTTAATATAACAACAATACTTGCGTGTGCGTTTATATGTTCATAAATGCGTATATATTTATCTTATTATATACATACATATCTTTGTTGATACATATCATTTAAAAAAATATAATATGTTATTTACCTCTAGTGAGGTGGGTAAAAGAAAATTATGTACATAAATGAAAATAAAATAAACGCCCGGGTTGCCGGCACTGAAATTGTTTAATTTGTTTTATTTCCTTCACTTAATTAAGACATGCACTGATTTCCACAAATTAAAAAAAATACAGAATTTGTATTATGTTAATATTTGAATCACTACTTGTACATTTATTTAGCACTAGCTGGTCCTGGCATGTGTTGCTATGCCATTTAATAAAGAAATTGTTTCTCCCTGAGTGTCCTTTCCCATTCGTCCCGTTTCCCTTCCGGATCCCATTCTTCTCCCGCGTCCTCTTCCCCTCTCTCGTTCCCACTCCGTCACCTCCACTTTGCCTCTCCCCACTCCACTCCCCTCCCCTTCCCCCGTCCCACGAACCCCCCTCCCGAGTTCCCCTCCCCCCTCACACGTCCACTTCCCCTCCCGCGTTCCCCTTCCACCTTCCCCGCCTTCCCTCTCCCTTTCCCGCTCCCTCGTCCCGCCAACCCTCCTCCCGCGTTCCATATATTTAATCCCAGTACATTCAGTTTTTAAACAGCCCGCGTGCCACCTTTTACAAATTTTATTCAAATTTTTATTCAAATTTCCATTTTTTATTCATATTAAATTTGGTACCTAACGTAGGTACCTATTTAAAATATCTAAAATTCTTGATTCGATTCAAACTATTAGGGGAGTACCTACTTTAAATAAATTTATCAACTTATTGATTACAGATTTTCAAAAATAGAATTGTTTTGCAAAATGTCATTTTCAAACACGCGAACTGTCAAACGTGCGAAAGTCATTAGGTTTTCTGAAATTATCCAGTTTTCTACGCAATTTTCTTAATTCTTCTCTCCGGATGAACCATCCTCGTACTTCAAGGAATATTCTAAAAAAAGAATTAGCGAAATCGGTTCAGCTGCTTTCGAGATTTGCGCTTAGCAACACATTCAGCGATTTATTTTTATATATAAGATTACTCAAGCAATCAATGCACAATTATTCCAAAGAACTCTGATTACAACAACCCTAAAAGGTTCTGGCCTAATATGATTTGTAATACAAAAGCACAATTTTTGAGGGAGAGGTCGATTCAGGTGGTTGCTGAGGGTTTCACCTCTTTCTCGCATTCGATAAATGCTGGCGTCCTAAAGGATCGGTTCTGTCTCCGATTTTGTTTTTGTTACACATCAATTACCTCTTGTCATGTGCACCGATTCATTTTTACGCGAATGACAGTACAGTCCATGATAGATTTTTGTTTAACAAACGTCCAAAGGGCACACAAACCCCAATGGCTACGAGGGCTTTGAAGCAAAGAATGGACGGTTACCTCGAGAGTGTTTCTCTCTTGGGGTAAGAATAACCTCGTCGAATTTAATGTTTCAAAGACCCAGTCATTTCTGATTACGTCTAAAAGGGGTCGAAATAAAAATATAGTCTCCTTTAACGGAAGCAATCTTCCGAGCAGAACCTCCATCGATATATACTTGGTGTAACTCTAAGTAACCTCAGGTACGGGGGCGCCATCGAAGCCAGAGTTAAGTTAGCCTCTCAGAAACTGAACGTACTGTACAGGGCCCGCAGATACTTTAATAGCACACAACTGCTAACCCTGTACAAATCGCAAGTGCACCCCACTGTTGAAATTTGGCAGCCACCTCTGGTCTGGAGCCCCCAAATACCTAAAAAAAATCCACTCTGAGCGGAAATGGGCGATCCGCTTGATAGATTCTCCTAACTTAACAAACGGATCGCAATATTTAGAGCATAGACGCCAGGTGGGAATGCTGTCCTTGTTCTACCGGTATTACAATGGAAGATGCTCCGAGGAACTAGTGTCATTGATCCCCTCGGCACCGGTGCATAGTCAGGAAACATGCGCCCAACATTTGTACACGGTTGATATTAGTCACATGAAAACGGGTCGTTTCTACGACTCGTTCTTGAGTTCAACAGCTCGGCTGTAAAACGATTTGCCGGCCTTTGTGTTTCCTCCCTCCTACAACTGGGTCTCTTCAAGATCCATGTTCACTCCTTCCTCTCCTCAAAAGACCCTTCACACAGGATCTTCAAAGATAACATAGGCCCTGAGGGAAATTATTTTCCTCAGGGTCTCCTGTGTGGAGTTAATGTAAAAAAAGCACGGCTCGTGCTTCAAAATATGTCCGTGTTTGTCTTCCATGGGTCTCTTCATGATCCATGTTCACTCCTTCCTCAACTCAAATCTTCAGAAAGGCTAAGAATTACAATATTGGATTGAATCACCGATAAAATATTGTGCATGTTGGATTTTGCAGTCATTAAAAACAAAAAAGTTCGTTAACTTTATTAAAGATTCAAACAAATTAAACACTTTCTGTTATCAAACGCGTCATTTCAATAAACGCTTTTTGATAGTAAACAAAAATCTTTCAAGAAAGGCAAACAATTACAATATTGGATTGAATCACCGATAAAATATCGATGTTAGCTTTTAAGGTCGTTAAAAACAAAAAAATGCGTTAATTTTATTATCGATTCGAATAATTTAAACTCTTTATTTTATTAAACGCGTCATTTCAACAAACATTTCAGTTTATTAAACACTTAATTTTATTAAATAATCAATGCATTAACGTGATGATAACACAGATTTCATATATTTTGCAATCAACTTTATTTGCTCCCGATAAGAGGCTGATCCTGATAAGAGGTTTGATCGAACTCGCAAGGACCCATAAAAGTGAGAGTTCTTTTTTAAAATTAACCTGACTATTTCCAAGGCGACAGTAAAGTACGCCAGCGTTGAAAGAACATTTTAATTTCCACCCAGAACAATTCAGCAAAGAACAACGCAATGCTGTTTGCAGATCCAATAAATAGTAACAAAAAACCACCCCAGATGTGCTTCATTTGTAACACCATGGGGTCGTTCCGATAATACTGCTTGAATTTTTTAAATTGATGGTCTGCATCACCATACCATTTGGAAATTAAACCTGAAGGTGTCATGGATTTAATTTTACTAATTATCCTTTTTGCATAAGGAAAATTCTTAGCCATCATCATACAAGTAAATGTGATGGCAGCTGGTTGCTTTGCCACATGCACATCATTTAATGATTTGTTTAAATTTCCCAGATTTGCGTTCAAGATATTTTGACCTATCACCAACGCAAACAATTCATCGTTTGTTATCTTAAGCATTGTTTCGTTCACCTGCGAGTATTGAAGGGATTTGTACTCCTTTTGCATTTTTTCACCAATAATAATTTTTAAAGCATAAACACCACCAAAAGGGATGTTTCTTTCGATTACTTCATCAATTGAATCAGCAGGTGTTACGCGTATATCAGAAACGACATATTTGAACAAAGCTCCCAAATAAATGTTTCTCATGATTAAATTAAGGAATATGAATGATATTGAAAAGCTTCTTAAGTTACTTTCGGTAAACTTAACACTCACCGGATATCCCAAAATTATACCCAATACGTCTAAAGATGTAACCTGGTTAACACGAATGTTTCTTTTAGAAAGAATCTTATTTTTGTGACCGTAAATCATGTTTACCAGGATACAAGAAAAAAATATTAAAAGCCACACATTCCATTTAAATGGTTTAAATATTTTTTCTAAACTATTTAAACATCTTGGTGCAGGAAGAATTAACACATAGTCAGTTGTTTCATAGGGAATGATAATTAATTTTTTGGCTCGCTCATCGGTTATTAAGAGTGAAGCTGACACAATAAATATTTTTTCCTCAAATGAGTTCACAATGGTGAGTTTTCCTGGTTCAACAATTTCTTTTATAATACCACTAGTAAAATTAAAAGATTTCTCTAAGATACACAAAATATTCGCCTCAATTCCAGAATATTCTTTATGGTTTTCATCTGTTTTATTGATCATGAAAGGAGCCTGGTTGCGTGAAATGACATTCAGGGTACAATTGAGGAGGTCGACGTGACTTTTTCCATTATCTATAAAAAAGTCGAGGTGTTCATCGTTCTTCATAGATATTCTGTCTATTCGAATACCATTGCAGGAGTCGACATAAGGTCTGTATGTAAACACGTTGAATTCATCTCTAATTGCCATAGCATCATCAGTCACAATGAAAGTATTCATCAGAGAGAACCTCCAACTGCTCTCTGCTACTTCTTGTACGCATTTATAACCACAGTTTGGATTTAAAACGCCAATAACCACCTTTTCGGGATGTAGTTGATACTGCATACACGTGTCATTCAAAATATCAAAAAGTTCCTTTGAGTTTCTGGTCACTACGATCAAATTCCTTCCTTGCCTGTTCAGTAAAACACTGTCATTGTAACACTTCAGAGAAATTTCAATTCGATTTGCTGACATTAATGTTATTTTTTGGATTAATTTATTAGCCGTAATCGTAACATTTTCAACTTTTGAATTAAAAACAACATTGATGTCCCCTGTCACATTAACGCGGTTTATAACATCTGAAATTGCTGATGACATTTTATTAACCAGAACATCTTCTTCTGGAAATGAAGACGAATCAGTCAGAGAAAATACACCGAACGGTATTAAAATCATTGTCATATACATCATGCTTTCACACGTATAAAGTATTCCTTATTAAGATGGTTGTGAATGAAATGTGAAATTCAAATGAAAAGTAATTTTCTTTACCGCTTTTTATACTGATAATACACCCAAAGTAACTTTAATCGCCAACACCATTAAAAAAACTAAATAACATCAGTTTACTTTGACATTTTATGAATCCATAATACATTAGTTCACAATTCTTTAAAAAGTTAATAAATTCATTGACAAAACAGGTAAGTAGTTCAAAAAAATATTTTATATCAAGATGGTACCCGTATCTATACAACGTAATTTCTATCAATTATAATAATTAATATGAAATTCAGTGGCGGTTTTCTTTAAATTGAGTTTGTGTACCAACTCCCATTAAAAATATAACTAAATAAGACACAGCATTAGTAATATAATTAAACCGCACTTTATACAACGCGCCATTTTAATTTCATGCTAAAAAATCTACCCGTCCAATGATACTCGTACTGCTTAAGAGAAGTTCGAAATCAATCCCAAAACCCGTACATGCGTTATGAACATTTATATCAACACATCCCGATGGCACTCTCAGCAGGAAAACGTTGTACGGTGGGCAAGTACGTACTCCCAACCGATATATTTGCGATCAGGAGTAAGGCAAGGATGGTGTATGTCCCCGATCCTGTTCAATGCATAGGTACATGGACGAATTATCAAATCGCCTGAACACCAGAGCGGGCTGTCGTATCAATAATCTGTGAGTAAATCACAAAACAATCTAAATCACGGAGCAAATTGCATTCCACCATGGAAAAAACCCCGAGAAGAAGCTCCCCGTACAACTTAACGAGGAAAACATGAGCAGTATGAGCACATTCACGAATGTAAAATACTTGGGGCACATCATCACTGAAGACCTCTCGGATGATGGTGATATTGACCGATAGAGGAGAAGTATCAGTGTTTTGTCAAATATGATTGCCCGAAGATTCTTCCGATGCAGCTATAATGAAAAAAAAAACATCGTTCAGTGCATTCTGCACTAGCCTGGATACGTAGGAAAGATGGTGCCAATACCGAGTAAGCTCGTTGGAACGTCTCCAGATCCAATATAATAATGCATGCAGAATCAAATTTGGATTCGGAAGGTATAACTGCGAATCAAGAATGTTCACGGAATTAGGACTCCATGGATTCGCCAGCCTGATGAGACGCCGGGTAACCGAAGCCAGGATGTGGCTAATGGCCTCCGACAACATGGTGGTGGCTGCAGCCTTCCAGCACCAAGCGCCACTCCTGAGTGAGCGTTGGGCCCGAGCTCACTCAATAATGGATTATTTATTTTTGGTATTAATTTTTTTAAATTTTTCTTTTAATTTTTTCTTTTTATGTTCTTCTTTCTTTACTGTGTTAATATATAAATATGTATAACTATGTGGGACGTGTCCTCCCCACATCCTGGAATAAACAGTTAATATTATTATTATAACTCTTTATACCAGGATGTGGGGAGGGTGCAATCCCACACGTCGCATTTAGTTAAATATATATTTATATATTTACACAAAATTTATTATTTTATTATGATTACTAGCAGACCCGGCCACACCTTGCTGTGGCTAACGAAACACAACGCCATTACCCAACCTTTATAAAATATAAAATCCACACCACCAGCTTGCCAGCTGCCTTAATTGAATATTTGAATTTCTCGACTTTTCTCTACCATAATAAGCATGTTTTTATACATATAAACTCTCCTCTTGAATCACTCTATCTATTGGTGAAAACCGCATGAATATCCGTTGCGTAGTTTAAAAGATTTATGCGCACATACATTTTGAGCGACTTCATCAAATAAAATAATTCAAATCAAATATTACTCTAGGACATCTATTTTCCAATTTCTTCCGTAGAACGAATTTCATAAGTGACTATAGTACGGCCCGCCAGCCATTTAAAATCGCACAAAAATATGTTTTCTTTGAATTTCTCGGCTTTTCTCTAATATAATTTACATGTATTATACATGTAAACATTCCTCTTCAATCACTCTATCTATTGGTGAAAAGCGTATGAAAATTCGTTGCATAGTTTAAAAGATTAACGCGCACATACACTTTGAGCGACTTCATTTTATACTATGTAATGATTATTATTACGTGACCTTTTGTTAAATTTCGATTCTTACAAAACATACTTGTGGCGCCAGAGTGGTAGACTTGTAAACCTTCGGAACTAGTATTAGTTGCCCGAGTACGCAGCACCGTGAGATTTGTCAACATTAAATTTATGCGGAGTTGTATTTTGCAAGAATCAAAAGATTTTTTTCTGTGATTGTCGTGTTTATGGCGATGCACCAGGAAATAATGCACACTGATGTGTTATTGATTTGAAAAGTTGCTCAGAAATATTTTAGATGCTTTAATAAAATACTGCGAGTAGAACACAGCTTAGCCCATGGCTTAGCCATTTTTTATTTTTTTTTACATTAACTCCACACAGGAGGCCCTGAGGAAAATAATTTCCCTCAGGGCCTATGTCATCTTTGTATATGCTGTGTGGAGGGTCTTTTTGAGGAAAGGAAGGAGTGAACATGGGTCTTGAAGAGACCCATGTTGTAGGAGGGAGGAAACACAGAGGCCGGCAAATCGTTCCACAGCCGAGCCGTTGAACTCAAGAACGAGTCATAGAAATGACCCGTTCTCGTGTGAGTAATGTCAACCGTGTACAAACGTTGGGCGCGTGTTTGGCGTGTTTCCCGACTATGAACCGGTGCCGAGGGGATCAATGATGCTAGTTCCTCGGAGCATCTTCCATTATAATACCGGTAGAACAAGGACAGCATTCCCACCTTACGCCTATGCTCTAAAGATTGCAGTCCGTCTGTTAAGATGGGAGAATCTATCAAGCGGATCGCCCGTTTCTGCACAGAGTCAAAGGTTTTTTTAGGTATTTTGGAGCTCCAGACCAGAGGTGGCTGCCAAATTCAGCCGTGGGGCGCACATGCGATTTGTACAGGGTTAGCAGTTGGGTACTATTAAAGTATCTGCGGGCCCTGTACAGTACACGCAGTTTCTGAGAGGCTAACTTAACTCTGGTTTCGATGGAGCCCCCGTACCTGAGCTGGTCACTTAGAGTTACACCATTGCCATTGAAATAATGGAGCATTTTTTATGTCTTTTGATAAGCCCAGAAAAAAAACGAGTGTACTTTAGACCACACGACTGAAGTAAAACTTTACCAACTTATATCTCCCCCTCAACTTTCGTACGCTTCGCCCGACCGTTCGCCTCGCCCGATCACACTTTTCGTAACGATCTCGTCACTAGCTTACTCCCCAAGTTAAGCGTGAATAAAGAAGTTTAACTTCAAAAATTATCTGTTCTATAAAAAACTATTGGTTTTAGTCTGTATGATAGTAAAATGTTAGTAAGATAAACAAATTATTGAAGATGCTACTTTATTTACATTTAGGCGGTATTTCACCAACCTCCTGATAATAAATAAACAAATAAATACTCGCAACAGGTAAAGAAAAATAGACAAACTTATCCTGTGCATAGCCAATATTTATAGGTTCAAGTACCGAATAGTAAACTCAGACATCAAACAAAAACGTGTTTTATAAATTGAACATGTACCTTATCGTACGGATAATCTATGAGGAGGATGGTAAAATACCCTATTAGTGTGATTTTTGCATAAATTGTGATTTTCGTATTTAAATAATACCATATTTTGTGGCCTATGACATTATATCCTAAAACCACCAATGTTTTAATGAATCGCCGAATTGTGTGACTACTCGTATATAGGTATGTATATAAATATAAAAATGAATTCCTCTTTCCCTTGGTCACGTCATAACTTTAGAACGACTTTACCTATTTCATCGTCTTTTTTTAAAGTTTTCTAATACATTGTAGAAGGTTCTTATGGAAAGAAAAATTAATAAAATTGCGCAGAAAATTGGATAATTTCAGAAAACTTAACGATTATTGTAACTTGAATGTGAATCATAAATATACCAAACCACCCACATGTGAATTTAGCACGCAGCTTTTTCTTTGTAACAAAAGAATTGTCTATGGTTTTTTTTGAATTTATAGATATTTTAAATAGGTACCTGTGTTAGGTACCAAATTTCATTGATTGTTCTTATAACATAAAAAAATTATTATTTATAATATATGAAAAATGTAAGTTTGAATATAAAAATTGTAATAAGTGGCACGCGAGCTGTTTTAAAACTGAATGTACTGGGACTAAATAGTATATGGAACGCGGGAGGGGAGGGGAGCGGGAGAGAGAGTGGGTAGACGGGGAAGGTGGAAGGGGAACGCGGGAGAGGAAGGGGATGCAGGAGGGGAACGGTGACGCACGGGAAAGGACATGCAGGGAAAAACAATTTATTTATTTGAATATGACATTGCAACGCACGCCGGGAGCCAGCTATTATCTAATATAAATAAGAGGTAAATATAAACCTGTATATAATAGAATATGAAAAAGACCAACATCGGGTTTGAGGGATTTTAATCACTTTTTAAACTCCAATTGAACAACACGAACCGCCACTGAAGACATTCAAATCGGAAAAATAGATTTGTGATTAAATTATTTTCTCTTGGAATTCCCAGTGTTTCCAGCTTTACCTTTTTGCAGGATTAGTTGTGACGTAATGATTGCCATTACAATATTAATCTGTCAGTCTAATTCATCGGACCTTTCGGAATCAGATAAAGCTGACGTCCACGACGTTTGCCTTCCAAACATTTTTTATAATCAGTTATTAGTTATTACTATTACTAATACTATTACGTTCCATTTCAAATGATTTAAAAAAGCAATAAAATTTATGGTAATTTTATCCCAGCAACATTACAAACGATTAAAATGATTTGTTTTTACTATTACAACAATGGAGGGATATTGCAGATATAAAAATGAATTTAAAATGGTAGCTTTCATTCAGTGGGATTTATTTTTATAAGATTCACCTTTAACCCTTTGATTAGTGGGTTATTTTTTGTCATCTACATCGTGGGAGTGAGTTATTTTTTAAGTTTTTCTTAGTTTTGTAATCAATTTAATCAATTACCTTCTTACCTTTTTTTATTACACAAGTTAATTTCTGAGCTTTTTTATTACTATATATAACCTTTTATTATTGTATTGCAAATTTAGTTGAATATCTTAGTTTCAGGGATTGTGGTTCTCAACATTTTATAAATAAAAAGTTTTGAAATTTTGATTTTTTTTTTGTATATAAAAAGAAATGTCCAATAATAAAGGGATAATAATAACAAAAGTGGAATAATCCAATGGATCCCAACATTTAACAAATAGAGTTTTCAAAATTATTATTTTTATTTACGAAAAAAGAAATGTACAATAATAAAAAGATAATACTAAAAGTTAAAAAGTATAAGTAAGGTCTTATAAATGCAGCGGATCTCAACAAAAAAAAATATGTAAAAAGAAATAAACAATAATAAAAAGATTTTTTTTATTTCTCAGGGAGGAGCACATTCACTTTTAACCCCCATAACGTAATATATTAATTTAACTAGTTCTAGAAACATTTAAAATGGTTAGAAACTACAAGAAAAAACGTGGAGGGAACTTTCGCATCGAAATTAAAGAAGTCTTTTACGATATGAAAGAAGACAATATCTAAGAAGCTTACAAATAAAAATAAGGCTGATTGTTCTTATTCGGAACCAAAAAAACGTAAAGTGCGTAAAAAAGCGTAAAAAACGTAAAGTCTGGAGTGTTTTGAGAGTTACGCCTGCTTCAAACCTGAAGTGGAATGGAACCGATGCACTAAGTGCTGTCATTGGGCTCATATTTTTTTTATTTTTTTTTGTTTTTTCTTTTTATTTTAACTTTAAGAAAATGAAAATAATGTGGGTGGTTCTTAGTCTAAAGCTAAAGGTGTAGATTTAGCAAGTAGATTTTTTTTTTTAAATGGTGTCTTAGATGTCATAGAATTTGACATGTTCTGATATACGTTAGTGCTCATAAAATGTATTAAACACCTTCCGGGTAGGCAATTCAAGCTGGTTAATCGGAGCATAAGTGCATCCGAGAACAGTGACAGCAACAGTAAAATACCTATTATTCAAATTTTTCGGTGACCATGCTTCCCTTTTAAGCAAAGTTTAACACTATTTTCGATTAATGTTTACTACGAATCGGTTTACAACATAAACATGAAAAAATACTCCAAGATAGCGAGGATGGGGGTCATGGTAAATATTTTTTCCATCAAACTGAACACAGAGTTTTGCGTTTGCGTGTGAATTACTGAAATGGAAAGCTGTCACAACTGTTTTCGACCCATTTGGCTTTAGTCGCTAATTGAGGAAAAATCCTTCCATAGCCTAGAGGTCGGAATTAAGGATTTCTTCTGCTATATTGAGGGTTTTGGCTTGGACTGTGATGGCGAAGTCATCTGCGTAAGTAAATTTTCTGCCTTCAGTGTGAGTAAGATCTCGAGTATAGATGTTAAAGAGTGATGGGGCCAGCACTGAGCCTTGGGCAAGGCCATTATTCAGGGGCATTTTTTTGCTTTTTAGCCCGCCTAGTAAAACCCTCAAAGTACGGCCAGTTAGTAGTTGCTTAATAAGTCGTACTATGTTGCCATCCTCTATGGTGTCGTAGAGCTTGACAAGGAGGCCTTTGTGCCACACCGTTTCATAAGCCACAGAGAGATCAATGAACGCTGCCGCAGTCTTAAGCCTTTTCTGGAAACCAGATTTGATGTGTGTTATCAGAGCTAGCACCTGGTCACAGCAGCTACAGCCTGGTCTGACGCCAGCTTGCTCTTGTGGAACCACTTTCTCCAGAATTGGGGTGAGACTGCGGAGCACCACTCGCTCTAGGAGTTTGTACATGGTACTTAAAAGCGAGATGGGCCGATAGCTGTTTGGATCTTCTGGTGGCTTGTTGGGTTTGGGGATCGCAATAAATTTATATATTTTCTAGATATTTGGAATTACTCCAGCTTTAAAAATGTCAGTAAACAGCTTTGCGATCCACAATTTTGTCTATGGCCCAGCATGTTTCAGAAAGTCTGGAAGAACTCCGTCGCATCGAGCTGCTTTCCCAGCTTTTGTTGAAGTGAGGGCGATGTCTACATCATCAACTGTAACTGCGACCACGTCGTTAGGGTTCACCGTAGAGATGGGTAAGTTCTGCATTTTGCCGGAAGCCTCCGAGACTTGCTTACTTTTAAAAGTACTTGAGTTCTAGGAGCAGGTCCCGAGTCCGAGTTCTTAGGTGCGGACTGAGCACTGGGTGCTGTTACGGCGCACCGCGCACCGAGCCGGGACGCACGGGTTCAAAGAACTCGGAGCCGGGGCCTGCTCCTAGAAACCGCACAAGAACCCGGAGCCGGACAATAACCCGCACGCGCAATGGACCCATCACCCGTCGCACCCGAGTCGCGAGTTGTGTAATTACATTTTGACGAAGATCAGCGAAATACATTCGCGTCGTGTCCAATTCACTAAACGTAGCGAACCACTTGGGATGACCTATGTCAGGAATGCTGGTTATCCAATAAATGGTTCCCGGGGCGACGGTAAACATATCCACCTCCTAAATCTTAAGTAGATGTTGCACATATAAGAATGTCGCCTTTTGCTATTCGTCAGTATTCAATCAGAATTGAAACGTTACTTGAAATGGCTTTAGGCGTGTTTGGTGACTAAATCTGAATAGCCAGGAAAATTTTTCACATATCCTTCTCCTCCCCACTATCTTCAGCCTCACAACATATCAAAATTAGGAATGCCATAGTCTCACTGGCTCCAGACGGTTGGGAGCAGTTGGGACTCTTGTGTTTTGATAAAAGTTCTAAAAAATAAAAATAAAAATATAAAAAAAATTATATCATATGATTTTTGTAATTTGTTCGCTGGTGTACAGTGTATGTAAGTTTAGTCGGATTACTTGAAATGACGTTACTAGACCTGAATAGCCAGGTACGTTTTTCACATCTCCTTCCCCTCCCCACTACCCTCAGTATCACACCATACCAAAATTGGGGATGCCATTGGTACTCACTGGCTCGAGACGGTTGAGAGCAGTTCGGACTCTAGTGCAATTTTCAGATAAAAAAGTTATACGGAATCTTTTACGGATTTTTTGCTAAACTGACTGCACGTATAAGTATGTCGTATTTTGTATTGCCGCATGCTTCTTCGGAGAGTCGAAATTATTGTTAGTAAAAATATTTTTACAGCGGATTTTCACTCAAGATGCCTTCAGACATAAGTACATCGACTTTGGTTGTACGGCCGTATATCCTCTTTACATACTTACTTGAAGAAAAAATCTTCTAAAGGATCAGGCCGGACCAATTGTCGCCGGATCAACTGTCCGCCGGATCAAATGTCGGCCGGATCAAATGTCGCCGGACCAACTGTCGCCGGACCAAATGTCGCCGGATCAAATGTCGGGTCACCAGAGAAAATAGTTATTTTTAAAAACATTACTGTTTTTTTTTAATTGTTTTATAATTACAATGGTAGCTACCTATCCCTTTTCAATTTAATTCCTATTTCCCAATGTTTGTTAATAAATTTATGATAAAATTATTTACATTTTGGTATAATGATTGATGGTAACGGAATTAATCTGCCAGCCTAATCGGACTAATTATCGGTCCTTCCGAAATCACAAAATGTTGACAAGATGTTGACAGTGAGTCCATGACGACTGTTAGCTGAACAAACATTTCAAAACATTGATGTCACGTTTTACACGATGGATAAATTATTTTAAAAAATTGGTTGAAATTTTTATTAGAAGTTTTGGTTCTACTTCTAAGGATTGTAAATCAGATGTTGAAAAGAGATATTTTTACACGGTAGGCTATTATCTATTTATTATGCAAGTATTATGGTGGTCACATTAATTTCACCGAATTTCTTCCGTCTATCTGTATATTATGTATGTTAATTAAAAATAATCACATCCGTTGGATAGAATGACTTTTTTTTTTAAATTAGCTCCCCGAGGAAAGTAATTTCCCTCATGGCCAATGTCATCTTAGGGGATGCTGTGTGGAGGATTTTTTTAATGAGAGGAAGTTCTGGGAAGGAAAAAGGTATGAGGGGTGGGTAGGAATCGGGGGATCAGTAAGTCAAGTGACGGATGTATGAATCCATCTTTCCCATTTAATTTTAGGATGTTACGTAGATTTGAGGTTTTCGTCCTTGTGGTATAGGTGTGTTGCGTGTTTACCAAATCTTTAATAATACCTTCAGAAGGCGAAATCCCTCTAAGAGCCCTGATTATAGTCCCACAAAAACTAATTAAAACCGATCATGAATTGGTATCACTATTTTTTTTAGCCAACTGCGGTGCAAGGCGGTGGGGCGAGAGATTCGGGCTGGAGTGAATAAAAGACCTCCCTCAACCAGTCGCTCGATCCTGCCCACCACACTGCAGGTGAGCAGACGCATCGGCTGCCAAGTCCTGGACACCTCAACTCATCTGAACTCACCCCTGAACCCGGCACTGAGTCATCAAACGTAGCGAACCACTTGGGGTGACCTATGGCAGAGGTGTTGGTTATCCAATAAAGGTTCCTAAGACTTCTTTATTTTGTTTTATTCGGTACAATGTTTGAGCAGAGTTTTGGAACATTGCTAGTCAATCCAATGAAGTCTGCTACGCCTCAATACAATGAACTATCCCATCAAAACCGTGGTATTATTTATGCATTAAACCGCTTACTCGTTAATACTGAAAACTTTTTATCCAAACAGTTAGATTTAGCTTTATTATTACGAAAAGTGAGTATTTATGTCGGGGGAGACCAAAAAACATGCAAAAAATATGCATTTAACATTTTAATTTTGTTAAAATTAATTCACTCGCACGGTAACGCCATGTTTATTCATCGTTTTTATTTTAACATTTCATCAATGCTGCCAATCATAGAAAAAATATTTTTGCGTAAAACAAAGTGAATGCATCATTGACAAGTTTGTACCAGTATTTATAACAGTAGAACATGGAAAGAAATGTATTAGACAAACCCTGCGTAGCCAAACAAACCATTCAAAACCTGGGATGTTTTTTAAAAGCATGATGAAAAGCGAGTTTATTTTAGAGAATTTATTTTATAAGATTGGTACTTCCGACAAATGTCATATTTGATTGTCTATTAGTTAAAAAAGAAACATTCCGTATTATCCGTGCATCAAACTTCGACAACACGAACGTTCCGTGTTATCCGTGAGGTGGACTAACTGCATATTTACCACCGTGGTTTCAACAATTCCCCCATTTTTACAAAAAATAAATTTCCTCACTTATTCAAAATCAATCAATTTAACGTAAATTGATTTCGTTCGCAAGCGAGAGTGGTGCGAATTTAGCAAAACGACAATTTTACTGAAAAAAAAACTGCCCGAATGAAAATAGGAGGGGATAATAGGAGCCAAGCACTTAGCAAAGTCCACATTCGATAGTAATTTTGCCATTGGCTCTTTAGTCATTATAATTTAGTTTAAATAAAAGTTCACAATACGATACAAAACACGGCTGTATCGTACACATCTGCAGCCGCTATGGGTAAAGAAGAATAAGTTCACAAATTAAACTTACTCCGGTATTCCAAATCACAAGTAAAATGTACAAATTTTCAATACTCGTATCGGGCGGGCGAAACGAAAGAATTAACCGGGCAATTTGCACTGCGTAGCTGGCGATATCATTAATTTCACAACACGATCGACGGCGGCTAGCTCTTAAACGGCGGCGCGTACATCAATACATGCATGTAAAGTAGAAAGCGAAAGAAGCTATTTGTTTGTCTTTGCGTGGAATGGATAAAAGGTAGGAAACATAAAGGAAAAAAAAAACAGTTATTCAGCTACAAAAATTATAGTTAAAAAACATTGATTGGCGCAAACAACCTGTAAGATGAAATGAAATTAAATGAATATCCCAATAAACTAAAGCCATGTCTTTACCATTCGAAGTACCAGGAATTAACTTCTTGGACCGCCTCCCTTTGTCCATAGTTTAGATTGCTCTTTAAATTATATGTGTTATGCTAATTCAAGTCATCAGAGGAATCAATATAAAAAAGCTATTTTATATTCTAGTCAATCACCCCTAAACACGCCTATGGTATTAGATGTTTTGAATCTAAAGACAAATATGTATTAATCATTAAATAAGAAGATAATACTGATAATCTAAAAGTAACATGCACAAGACACAGAAAATAAAAGGCAACGGTCGCATATTTATTAACTTTTTTTTTAATTGGTTTTATTTCTTGTTAGGGCAATGTCGATGAGTTACAGAACTCATTTTAGGATGGGACGAACTTACATAAGTGGGAGGAAATAGTTACAATTTTATGTAGGTATTTTGAGATAAAAAATATAAATTTCACTTACAGTACAGACGAAAAATAAAAGACAGATTGAGTAAAACAAACAACAATGGAAAACAAATAATAAAGAACAAGGTTGTATAAATATTAATGATTACAAAAATGGAAAAGAAAAGGAGAGAAAAAGAAACAAGACAGAATAGAACATGAAAGAAAATAACATTGTTTCATCCTTAAACATGCTTAAAAAAATATTCTTCCATTTTTTTATGTATCTTGTTCCGTTTCATGTTTTTTCTAGATTAAAGTTATTCTAATAAAACTAAGGACGGGTTGTTGAAAAAAATTCGAACACTTCATCAAATATTTGAAATAAATTTTCACGTTCTGTATAAGTTCTATTTATCTGTTAAGTTCGACCTGTGTAAATGCTCATGCGACCGTTTACATCTGTAATTTTATTTGCGGTAAGATGGCTTCCTGTCAACAACGACCTGCTACTGTCAAATTTACGCGATTTCGTCAATAAAGACGAAAATGTCCAAATAAAGTATTGAAATAGATTTTGGCTTTAATTAAACAATTCTCCACGCACTTTTGTGCCGTCAAAGGCGACAATTAATTTCGTTTCATCCAAATGACAGCTACCTGACATCTGCTGACAGCAACCGACTTCGAATTCAAAATTTCAAACACGTAAATGTTAAAAACAGAAATATTAAGATTGGAAGGGATTGGACCGATAATCAATATTTTGCATCTGTGGGCTCTAACCTAGCAAATAATATTTTTTTAAATACTCAGAAAACGGAAGACACTTTAGCGTCAGCAATTAAAACAAACGATCCAAGTTGCTCATTTGAAATTAAACCAACTACTACAGAAGAGACCATAAAAATAATCAACAGTCTTAAAACTACACATGCAAAGGGTCCAGATAGTCTAAATATATACATATTAAAAAAAAAAAATCAGATTTCTACACCGCCTGCATACATCCATAACTTAAGCTTTGCTTTGGGAATATTTCCTGATCATTTAAAAAAATCAATAACTATCCCAATTCACAAAAGTGGACCAAAATTTCTTGTAGAAAACTATAGGCCAATATCACTGTTAAGCGCAAAATCTAAAGTTATTGAAAAGATTTTTAAATCAATCATTGAGCGAATATGTGGAGTATAACAAAATTCTAAGCCCAAACCGATACGGTTTTCGGTCTGGTAAAGGAACAGTGGAGGTAATCCACCTCTTACCCGCCCTGGTATAAGTAACTGATGGTTACTCCTTCAAGGCTCTCGCAAGATTCTAATTTTTTTTTGTTAAACGAAGCTACATTTATTTATTTTGAACAAATCTAGACCTCTAGTGTCCTTGCATACGTTGTTAGTAAGCAGTATGCAAGTGCTTAACAGGAAAAACAAAATGCAAAAAATAGGTTAGTAAGACAAAGATAAATTAAACAGGGCAAAAGAAAAACTCATCCATGAGGCTCCATGAGGTGGAATTGCATCTGTAAAAACCCGCAAGCACCTGCATAAAATAGAGAACATCAGTAATACAATAAATCGCAAATCAATTGGCAAGTACCAACAAAAAATGTGAATGGCTTTCGGTCTGACTATAAACTACAATTAGGGTGGGTTTCTTCATTTACCGAGACTGCTAAATGCAATGCTAATTGTAAAAATAAACGATCGAAATTTAAAAATTTCTTTGCATTTGACCGTTTACTTTTACAATTAGCATTGCATTTAGAATTCTCGGTAAATGAAGAAACCCACCATTAGCTTCCGTGTTCCTTAGCCAACCACTCAGTGAAGCCTCAAAGAATGTTAACTGAATATTTGGGGTAAAATACCCGAAGACTAAAAGAAAATTCAGCGTTGGGTAGTCAGAGGCAGGATAAAGGATAGACAAGGTCGTCTGATCAAGGCTCAAGCCTGCACGTGTCATTGGGGGAGGCGCAGATAGATTTGAGAAGGATCTGCAAAATTAGTTATGTAACTAAACTAAAGATGAAGCAGGGACGAGGTCCAGCACACCCCCATATGGGGATAGGGAAGAAAAATTAAAAAAAAAAAATTGGAGTTCAGTTCATCCAGTAAAACATTTAAACAGTTAAAGACAAACAAAACAAAACAAGGAATATGGCATAAATTAACAGGTAGTATAGTAATTATTAACAAAACAAATCGCAAGGCAATTATATACATTTTTTTTAAAACATAGTGAACAAAATAATATAACGCTCATGTAAAATATAACACATGAATCATAATATATAATAAAATAAATGTTAATAAAATAAAATAAATAACATATTACAGAAACACAAAACACATAAATCATAACAAATAAATCCAAGCGGTAAATATAAAGGAATCATAAAGAGTGTCCGTGAATTCAGAAGCAAAATACACCTGGTAGCTAAGTTGTTTTACAGCTACTCAGCGACTCTAAGAACAGGCCATCTCTCAACCCAAACTTTCGTGAATTTCCTCAGGCACTCAAAGTTCACCTTATTCGAGACGAGATCTGAATTTCAAGCAGGTCTCGTAATAACTTGTAAACCATCAATCATTTCGTTTCGAGCATCCGTCAAAATCTCACAGTGCCACAAAATGTGCTCGGCTGTTTGTTCGGTATCACCACAAGCGCAATTGGGATGGGATGATAGAGCCAGTCTGTGAAGTCTACCTCTAAACTTCCCATGCCCAGAAAGCAATTGGGTGATATGGTGGTCCATTAAAAGATATGCCCCTTCCATTCTGATTTTAACTGATGGAAAGAAGAAGAAGGTCCATCTTCCCATATTTGATCTATCCCATCTCATCTGCCATTCACTCAGCGTTTTTATTCTCATCATCTTAGGAGTTCAGGGAGAGGCACTGCTCCACCAGGTATTAATTCAATACCAAGGCGGTTTACAGGTCATCCTCTTTTCAGACACTTCTTTGTCAAAACTTCCCTAATTTCTAAATCAATTGGCCAAATGCCAGCCAAAATTGGCAAAACATCCGATGATACTGTTCTGTAGGCTTCTGAAAGCGCCAGTAAGGGGATTCGCTGGCCCCTCTTAAGCGCTGACTGAATAAGTGAATTACCGAGTCGATGTTCCCATATACAGGCACCATATGAGACCCATTCACCCCATTAAAAACCCCATTGTAAACCCCATTCAGCAGTTGAGATTCTTCTCAGTTTTAAGAAGATAGCCTGGGCCTTACTAGAAACGCTTTGAAATGCTTCGCAAGAACGAGGACGATCTGTCTAATGTAAGGCCTAAATATTTAGTACTCTCTACAAAACGGATTGCAGTATCTCCCATTTTTATGAAAGGGTTTCTACCTCTACTGAGGGAGCCTTTCATAAGGAGACCCACGGTCTTATGGGGAGCAAAAGTTAGTCTGTTTTCCTTTCTCCAGTTAAGAATCATTTTCAAACCTTCTTCAGCTTTATTTTCAACTTCTTTTCTCCTGTCTCCAGAGACCAAATACAATTTGTCGTCTGCGTAATCACTCGCAATAGTGCCTTCAGGTAAGGGTAACCTGGAGGAGTCATCTAATAAAATATTCCAGAAATCCGGTGCAAGGAGAGAACCTTGGGGACAACCCATGTCCACATCTCTTTCAATGATGCAATCACCAAAAGAAATTATAATTTTTCTATCTTTAAAATAATCGCAAGATATTTGAAAAAGTTTTCTTGGACAATTATGATTCTTTAATTTAGTTAAAATCATCTCCCACCATGCATTATCGAAGGCACCAGTTATATCTAAGAAGATACCGATTACGTACCTCTTTGTGCAGAACTTCACCCAGTCAAGCGCAGTCATAATGGCGTGCTCCGTGGACTTACCTGGGACGAATCCATATTGATGTACATATGATGCTGTTAATATTTCTCGTAGACGATTTTGAATAATTTTTTCCAATATTTTCCCTAATACAGGAAGAAGTGTTATTGGTCGATAAGCTTTAATATCCGTTCTTTTTTTGTCGTTCCCTTTAGGTATGATCCTGAGCACGCTTTTCTTCCATACAGAGGGAAAAACTCCACTTCTCATACACGTTTCCATAACCTGAAAGAGTTCTTCCTTGGCATGGATCCATACATACCTCACAATTATACTATTCAATTTATCATGCCCTGGTGCCTTCCTAAGACTCAAACCCTTAATTATAATTTCTATTTCAGCTCTAGTTATTTTAGAAATTTTTTCCTCCTGGGAGAGGATTGGAGGAATCCGTGATTGATTTCTAATCTGTTGGTGGTGGTCGTCTGTAAAGGAACAGATGATGCCATCGCATGTCTCATGGAAACTATTGCAGGAAATATGAACCGTGGCAAGAAAACCATTGCCCTGTTCCTGGACGTGGCCAAGGCTTTCGACACAATATCACATAAAATACTTTTACAGAGACTGCAAAATATAGGGATAACTGGAAAAAGTTTTCAATGGATACAATGTTATATTTCCAAGAGATTCCAGCAAACAAAAATTAATGAGGCTACTACTACTTCAATTGAAAATAACTTTGAAGTGCCACAAGGAAGTACACTAGGGCCCATTCTCTTCATTATATATATCAACAAACTATGTAATCAACATATAGGTGGGAAAATCATTACGTTCGCAGATGACACCGTCATATTATTTGAAGGAGAGGATTGGAAAGAAACGCACCACCTTACGAACACCGGTATTAACATAGTTAAACAGTGGCTGGACAGTAATTTGCTTACATTAAACATTAAAACAAACATTAAACAAACATTAAACATTCAATACTACTAATGCAGGACAACCCAAAACACTTCACCACCTCATAATACATAAAATTAATTGTAGCCTCGGAAATAATAACTCTCCATGTAAATGTGAAACACTTGAGTGTGTTAAATTTATCAAATATCTAGGGGTTGTAGTTGACAATAACCTAAAATGGAAATACCAAATAGAAAATATAGCAAAAAGAGTGCGTACACTTTTTCATATATTTATTTCATTGTGGGAAATTTTAAAAACACTCTACTTAAAAAATATATATTACGGGCTGTGCAACTCGATCATAACCTACGGATGTATTGGGTGAGGGGGCGCAGGGAAAACAATATTAAACTCGTCATTGAAGGCACAGAAATCTATTTTACGTGTTATAATGAAGAAACCTTTCAGATATTCGAGCGACGATCTCTTCAGGGATTTTAATGTACTAGATGTTCGACAGTGTTACATTAAAAAGATATCAATTTATGCTCATAAAAATAAATATAAAATGAAAAAAGTCTAATACAAACATCAAACCAGAAGTAAGGGCAGAAATGACCTTTCTATTCCAACAAGCAACACAGCAGCTTATCAAATGATATTCTCATACCTGGGACCAAAATTATATAACAAAATCACTTCACAACTAAAACTGTGTGAAGTGTCATCCTTCGGTAAAAAAATAACAAAATGGTTACAAGATTTAGTCAGGACAGTTATCCACATTCCTAAGACAATAACTAATAAAAGATATTGCATATCTTAAAATAAAGAACATTATCTTCTCTTCTCCCCATAGGAGTAGGTGTATTATGGTCTTGTTCAAGCTGTCTCGGGCGTGCTTTCTCCAGTTGTTTGTGAAACTAGCGCAGGTTCCAAGTATTTAGTTTTCAACGCGACAGGCCACCATTCAGACACCATCATGATTTTAAGCCAGAAAAATTCAATGAAGAACGCAACGACGCTTATTACACTACCAATAAAAAGTACAAAAATACTTCCCATGATGTGCTCCAATTTTAAAACAATACGATCGGTCCGAAAAATCTGCTTGGATTTTGACATTTTTTTGTCTAAATCACCAAACCATTTTGAAATTAAACCGGACGTTGTCAAGGCTTTCATTTTGCCAATTATTCTATTAGCGTAAGGAAAGTTCTTAGCCATCATCATACAAGTAAAAGATCGGGCAGCCGGTGACTTAACAACATGCACATCTTTCATTGATTTATTATGCTTTTCTAGATTTACGTTTAGAATGCGGTAGTTATATACCATCGCAAACATTTCACCATTAGACACATTCAGCATTTTTTGATCTAATTCGTTGCTTTGTAATGAATTGTACTCTTTTTGCATAGTATCATCCACAATAAGTTTAAATGCGTGATTTCCACCAAACGGAATGTTTTTCTCGATTATTTCTAGAATCGAATCAGCAGGCACTTCACGCAAATCAGAAACGATGTATTTGAACAATGCTCCCAAATAAACATTTCGTACGATCAAATTAAGTAATATAAATGAAAGAGAAAAGCTCCTTAATTGACTTCCTGTAAATTTAACACTCACAGAAGATCCCAGCATTATGCCCAAAATGTCTAAAGAAGTCATTTTATTAAAATTAATTTTTCGTTTAGATAAAAACTTATTTCGGTAAAGGTAAATCATATCTACAAGAAAACATGCAAATAGCATTAAAAGCCACACATTCCCTTTGAACGGCTTAAACAATTTCTCCAAACCACTTAAACGTCTTGGTGCAGGAAGAATCAACACAAAGTCAGATGTTTCATAGGGGATGATCCGAAATTTTTTCATCCGTTCATTGGAAACTATGAGCAAACACGACACCAAGAATGTTTTTTCCTCAAATGGATTAATAATAGTTAGTTTTCCTGGTCCAATAACTTCTTCTTTAATTTCGACTGTGAAATTGAAAGACTTCTCCAATATTTCCAAAATATTAAACTCAATTCCGGAATATGCTTTGTGGTTTTCATCTGTATTGTTGATCATGAACGGAGCCTGGAAGCGCGAAATAATATTCAAGGTGCAATTGAGAAGGTCTACATGCGTCTTCCCATCATCTATAAAGAAGTTTAAGGGTTCATCATTCGTCATGAAAATTCTCGCGATTTTAATACTGTTACAAGAGTCAACGTAAGGCCTGTATGTAAAAATGTTGAAGTCATCTCCAATAGTCATCGCGTCCACGGTCACAATAAAAGTATTCATCAGAGAAAACCTCCAACTGCATTCTGCTACTTCTTGTACACATTTATGTCCACAGTTTGGATTTAAAATGCCAATGACCACCTTTTTGGGATGCATTTGATACTGCATACAAGTATTATTCAAAACATCGAATAGTTCCTTTGAGTTTCTAGCCACCACAATTAAATTCCTTCTCTGCCTGTTTAGTAAAGCAATGTCCTCATAACACTCCAGTGAAATTTCAATTCGATTTTCTGACATTAAAGTTATTTTTTGGATTAATTTATTAACGGTAATCATAACATCTTCAACTTTTGGATTAAAAACAACATTCATATCCCCTGTCACGTTAACATGGTTTATAACATCAGAAATTGCTGATGATATTTTATTGATCAGATTGTCATATTCTGGAAATATCAACGATTGAGTCAACAAGATCAGACTGAATGGTATAAAAATCATTATCAAATACATTATGCCGTATCCTTATGAAGATCGTCATGAGTTATCAGCGAAATGCGAAGAACAGATCAATTTATTGCTTTCTTTCGTACGTAATATAAGTATCTTGACTTTGGACAATAATTCAAATCATGTATCTGCACATTTTAGGGTTCTTCATATTTTACTTCTTGAAAAGTACACATTTTCACATACCTTTCTAACTAAATAGCTTGTTCCAATGGTCAATACACACTATCTGTAAAAGGTATATGTATATCGATGACAGTATGTAATAGCAGGAAATTTTAATTTCAAATGTTAAATTATACGAAGCTGACAACTAAGGCCGAAATAAAAGGTAGCGACTGTGTAAATCGGATATTTTGAAGGCACTAGTCTGCTGAACACCTGTTGAAGAATACTGTTCTTGACCAAGTAAAAAATAATCTGATTGATAATTGAATTTTAAAATAATTAAGAATCTGACAGATGTCAGCACTCATATTGGAGCTAACGTTAACGATATATTAAGTTTGTCTAATATATGATGTTGGTTTTTTTAGTTTTTTTTATATAAGTAATTTTCGTTAGAAAAAATTATGGTTTTTGCCTTTTTTAAACTTTTTTAAGTTTCCATTTAAAAAAAATATTTAAAAATACGAAAAATTATAAGTTTTAATAATAAAATTTGCAAGCGTGGTTTCAACTTTCAAAAACAGTTTTTCGCTTTCGGATACAATCAGAAATATTCCATTTAAAAATAAAATGTTCACATATCATACAAAGTTTCCGAATACAATTTGAGAAAAATGTATGAATTTTTATTGATTATCTTTACATGAAACGACAAAAAGTGAGATGACAGTAACGTTTATGATACATTTGTCTAATAAAATTTGTTAGATTTTTTTGATATCAGTAATTTTGGATAGAAAAGACGTTTCGTGAGCCATTTTTAAAACTTTTTTTTAATTTTTGCTTTAAATAAAATTATGAAGAATTTTAAAAACAAAATTTGATAGCGTATTTTATCACCTTTCTAAAACAGTTTTTTGTTTTCAGATACGTTCAGAAATATTCAATTTATTTTTATGTTATTGCAATGTAAGGTGCTTGACTTGCATTCCGAAGGTCGCGGGATCGAATCCCGGCGTGACAAATAAATTTTATTTGATTAATTTGTGTATTTCATAATTTATTCATTTAAAATAATATATAGTATATTTTCGGCACGTTCCACAGTGGAAGATACTCTCAGTATCGCCCTGGTGTAAGACCACCATTCAGAATAGAAACGTTGCTTGAAATGGCTTCTGCCGTGTTTGGTAATCAGATCTGAATAGCCAGGTACTTCCCCACCTTCCTCTTCCCTATCTCCTTCCCATCCCCACTGCCTTCAGCCTCATAGCATACCCCAATTGGGGATGCCATAGTCACAGTTAAAAAAATTCCAATAATGTAAAAATGACGGATTTTTGACGGGTAGATCAACTCGAATCTTTCGTTATGTGAAAACTATATATCAAACGCATTGGCAAACAGAACTTAAGTCGATTCCATGTATATGGATTTTACGAATGCCTTCGACAAAGTATGCCATAAAATTCCACTGGTAAATGGTAACTGGTAATTGGAATTTTGGTGTACCATAGGGGTCTCATTTAGGCCCAATTTTGTTTTTACTGTTTATAAACGATATTGTTGATATATATGAAAAATATGTAAATGTGTTTTTGCAGATGATTTGAAAATATTTAAAATAATTGAAACCGCCGAAGATTTTATCTGTCTACAAAATAATTTAAATAAGTTTATTGATTGGTGTTCCCTTAACAAACTTTTTCTAAACATGTATGTGTTATTCAATAAGATTTTACAGAATAAGTCAACCAATTATTCATCCGTATGTAGTATGTACTTAATAACTCTACTCTTACCTCTGTCGAAGAAATTAATTGACCTGGGCATAATTTTCGACTCTAAATTAAACTTTATATCCCATATAAACACAATCGGTAATAAAGGAATGAAAATGCTTTGCTTCATTCTTCGAAAGGTTTTAGGAATATTTCAACACTAAAAATTTTGTATACATCCTTAGTAGTGTAATAATTTATTGACTCTTACCCCCCCCCCCCCCCCCCCTAATTAATAAAACTTTAAGAATATAGTCCTTCTTAACTAACTCTGTACGTAGAGTTCGTAGCCTCGAATTCGTATTCGTAGCCTTGAAGTTCCGTCGCTCACTCTTCTCTCCCCTTCATTCCTTTGGCAGCGCCTCGACACCCCTTAACGTAATACGTTTTAGGTATACATGGCGAGATGCTCTCAATTAATCGACTTGTAATTAACCCCTTAACGTTGTGTCATTTTTTGTTTTAAAGGTTTGATATGGTTAATCCAATTTAATTAATAATTTGTTTGTGGTAAACCCTTTGTTCTTTTAGGTATGGTGTTACGATACGCCGGAATACACCCTTGCAGATCACTAGGCTACACCACTGTGTTTGCAAACGGTTTCCCCCTCCTCTCCGCACGCGTCCCGCGCGCTAGCGGCGGCTGACAACGGCCCCGACCGCCATTCCTTCCACGGCAGCGCCTCGAGTGCACGCGCTGCGTGAATCGTTCCAATTTTGTTCTGAAATACTCCATGGAAACACATGGCGAAGTTCGCCCATCGAAGTTCCTTTGGGATACGCCAGCCCCCAGAGAACACCTCTCACCTCACCGATCTCCCAGCACCAGCCTGCTGCAGTGAGTACCCGAGCCATTAATTCCTCTTAATTCCTCCAGCTAACACTGGACGCTCAACGTGAGGCATTTTTTTTTCCTTTTCCTCAGCATTCTTAATTTATCTTTTCCCCACGTGTAACACAGGACACCAAAACGGTCATTTGCAGTCCGAAAGAATTGCAAATAATATTCTTATCAGCCGGAAATGTGTTCCCGCGCTGTGAACTGCTATAAACAGTTCCCGCGTACTTTTGTGTGAACCAGGAGATTGCGCGGCATTCTTACGAACCCTCCGGAATGTTTTGGCGCGCAATGATTCTGGAAAGTTTGTTGATTTCGTCACCCCAGCCACGCGATAGTTTTGGCGGCAAACATTAGCAACATTCGAGAATGATCGATAATTGCATCAGCCGCGACTTAACATTTGGGCGAGAATGACAGCGCCGTTTCCCTCTAAATAACGTACCTCACATTTTACTATGAGAATATTTTTTTATAAACAATGAAATGTTGTTTTATATATTTTTTCTCTCCCATAAGTGTTTAGGTACAATGTGTCATACCTACATAACAAGTGAATCAGTGCGGTTACGTCCCCCGCGAATTGTGGAAATTTATGTTTATAAAAAGTGAATCTTTATTTAAATTAAATTAATAAATTCGATGAAATCAAACCACGTAACCTTACGGTCTGTGTTTTTTGTAACGGCTAAAGTGACGTTTTGTGCTTCAACAAATAATATTTTTTCCGAAAAGTGTTTCGTGAAAACAAAAATATTCATTCTCAGAGGGAGACCGCTGCCCAATTTTTTCAAAAAACCAAATACTTTGAAAAATTTTAGCAAGTTTTCAAAAGTGCTTATTTAAAACACAAAAGAGCAATTTTGTAAGGACCCCCCCTGGCAAATTTTTTTCCCCCCCCAAAAAAACACTTCAAAACAAAAATACGGCAAAATTTTTTTAAATTTTGAACTTTTTATAAAAAAAAATTGTTTTTCTTTTTCTGCTCATCGTCCAGCGAAAGAATTTAAGTTGTCACTTCGACTACCACCTACACCATAATGGAATCCAACGAAGCAAGCACGCCACAAACACTAGGCATCATTTCTAATGTGTTCAGCTTATCAAAAACTGGCTTGCAAGCCATTTTAAAAGACAGAGGGTTTTCCCCAATGAATAAGTCAAAGACTGCTTTAAGAGCGTACGCTCTACTGTTCAACAAAAAATACACCAGAAGGATACACCTCACATCAACAAATGAGGATAATGAACCCGTCATCACCACAGCTTCTAAAAACCCGCCTTCTAGTAAAGAACCAGAAGCAATCGCTAAAATTAAACAAGACGCGGCACCCATCACAGCACAAGAGAAAACATATGACCTCTCTTCTTGGAAAATCAAGTACAACGGCGTTACTAATGTACTGGATTTCATCGAAAGAATCGAGGAAACGGCAACCATCAAGAATGTGCCCTTTGATGTGCTCCAAAGAAATTTCATAGAGTTAATTTCTCCAGAATTAATTCCCTTGCACCGTATCCAGAAACTTAAATGTAAGGACTGGAACAAACTGAGGACAGCATTGATAGCTAGCTTCGGCAAAACGGAAGCGCAACACAGAATAAAACTCTCTTTACTATCCATCAAACAGTTAGTAAACGAATCAATTGCAACATTTATGGAAAGGGCCGAAACCATAAACATCAAGCTTTCCCACCCTGTTTCGGAAGCCGAATTATTATCTGTTATAACGGATGGCCTCTTACAACAGTATAAAAACATTATCACCTCGCAAAAAATCACGTCACTGGCCCAATTAAGCGAAGTATGCACACTCCTAGAATCTTACCAAGACAGGAAGAATACCCAAGCGGCTCCAACCAATATGACTGTGCCAAGCCGTTCTTCTGGATTAAAACCGAAATTCGACAACAAAAAGTTTGCACCTTTTGCAAAAAAGTAGGCCACCTAATTGATACCTGTTTTAGAAAAACCAAACTGACGGAACCAAAAGATTCCAGAACCTTTAAGAGGCACCGTTCTAAGGATCGCTCTCCACCACGCGATGAACTACGCGAAATTTTTAAAAGATCCAAATACAATATGGAAAGGCTGCAAGATACCAGCAATGCCAAACCCCAAGTGGATTTTTCCAAACCCCCACCCAACTTCTTCACAAGGAACCCAAAAAACTAAATGGTAACCTCTCAGGTATTCATTCCGTATCAAGGTCAAAGGAGTGGACTGATTGGTTATCACACATCAAGTATTTTAATCAGACCTTGAATATTTCTTCAGTTTGTTGCAAGCAAGCCAAGGACGGTAGACCTTTTGCCCTTTTTTCTGTTAACAACGTACCCTTCTCCGGTCTGCTAGACAGTGGCGCATCGGTTAGCTGTCTCGGCAACAATGCCCACCTGCCTTTTGTTAACAATGGTTTTAAGATTTCTCCCCAACATACACACGTGACAACTGCAGATAATGTCTCTCAGTCAGTCATCGGTGCCCTTGCTTTGCCAATCAAGTGTGACAATAAAATAGTTACAATTAATTTTCTAATAGTCCCATCTATATCCCAGAATTTCATCCTTGGTGTCGACTTATGGAAGGCATTCAGCGTTGCCCCCCAAGTATTTAATACTCTTGATGAGGCGCCGCTGACTGCACAAATTAGCGAAATTCGCACAATCATACCTCACGAGAACTTGAACACTGACCAAGCTCGTCAATTAAAGGAAGGGGTCAATAAATTCGAATCAATATCCTTCGAAAAATGTGGTCTGGGTCTAACCAATTTGGTGGAACACCATATAAAAACTAATGGTCCCCCAATCAAGCAACGTTATTATAACTTAGCTCCACAAAAACTCAAGCTTCTAGAAAAAGAACTTGACGAAATGTTAAAATTGGGAGTAGTGGTTCCCAGCAGAAGTGCGCGGACCAACCCTACTCTTTTGGTTTCCAAAAAAGACGGCTCCGCTCGCTTCTGCCTTGACAGCAGACGTCTTAATTCTTGCACAGAGGCCAACGCGTACCCTCTGCCATATGTTCATGCAATCTTAGACAAATTGCGTAACGCCAAATTCATTTCTTCTATTGATTTAAGCAAGGCTTTCTGGCAAATACCCCAAGACGCTGAATCTTGTGAAAAACCCGCTTTTGTAGTACCCGGCAGGGGAATGTTCCATTTTAAAAGACTACCTTTTGGTCTAAAAAACAGCCCCGCCGAGTAACAAAGGTAAATGGACAAATTGTTTGGCCCCGAAGCCGATAACAATCTATTCTGCTATCTTGATGATCTCATCATTATTAGCGACACGTTCGAAAAACACTTACAAATGCTGGAAAAAGTTTTCCATCAACTCAAGTTGGCTGGTTTAACCATCAACTTAAAGAAGTCTGAATTCTGTAGGTCTTGTTTACGTTATTTGGGATTCATTGTAGACGAAAAAGGTCTAAGAACAGACCCTGCTAAGGTGGATGCCATGGCAAATTTTCCTCGCCCCAAAAACGCGAAAGAAGTCAAAGCTTTCCTCGGACTCACAGGTTACTACAGGAGATTCATTAAAGACTTTTCCACAATCTCAGCACCCCTCAACAAAATTACCGGCATCCGTAAAGGCGTCATCAACTTTCGTTGGTCTGATGAAACTGAAGAAGCTTTTATAACTTTAAAAAATGCTCTTCAGACAGCTCCAGTCCTAAATTGTCCGGACTTTGCACTCCCGTTCACCCTCCATACGGACGCCTCAAATGTTGGAATCGGTGGAGTTTTGACACAAGAATTCTCTGACAGCGAACACCCAGTGGCTTACTTTTCCCGCTCCTTAAATAAGCACGAAAAGAATTACGGTATCACTGAGAAAGAGTTACTGGCCGTACTGGAATCCGTTCACCATTTCCGCAGTTACATAGACGGTAGCAAATTCACTGTGATCACTGACCACAGTAGTTTGAAATGATTAATTTCCTTAAACAATCCCTCCGGCAGGCTCGCTCGCTGGGCCTCACGCCTGTCGCAATACAACTTTGACGTAATATACCGCAAAGGTGCGGACAACACCGTCCCAGACGCCCTCTTAAGAATTGAATTAGCCACTTTAAATACCGGTGCAATTGCAACTACACCATCCACAAAGGACGAATGGTACCTCAAAATTTTTGATGGCTGCCAAAATAATCAACAAAAGTTTCCCAATTTTATTATAAAAGAAGGACAACTATACCGCAATTATAAAGCCCCCCTATCTATCCTTGAGAACCACTCCTGGAAACTTGTTGTTCCCCTCGAAAAGAGAAAACAAATAATTATCGACAACCATAGCGCACCCGGCTCTATACACCCAGGAACTTTCAAGACGTATAAAAAGATTTCCTTGAAATACTACTGGCCCGGCCTCTATAAGAAAGTTCGCAATTATATTTCTAAATGCGAAACATGTAAAGCTTACAAACATAGTACGACATCTCCCGCCGGTTTAATGGGCAAACCCAAACGCGCTGATAGACCCCTGCAGTTGCTGTCTATGGACCTCATAGGACCTTTTCCCCGAAGCTATGCCGGACATATGCACATACTCAGCGTAGTAGATATTTTCACCAAATTTTGTTAGATCTTCACTTTAAAAAGAGTCAAAGCAGCCGCCATTGTCAAACTTCTGGAGAAACATATCTTCATACCTTACGGAACCCCCAGAACTGTGATAGTTGATAATGGAAAACAATTTATAGCTCAGAAATTCAAAGACTTCCTTGCTAAATATGGGATTAGGGATACCTATTACAACACCTTGTACACCCCCCAAAATAACACCGTTGAACGGTACAATCAAACCATCAACACAGCTCTGGCCATTTTGGTTGACAAAGACCAACGTACTTGGTGCAAAAACCTGGATAAAATCCAAGCCGCCATGAACAACACGGTTAACCTAACCACCGGTTATACCCCCTTTTTTCTAAAACACGGCATGGAACAGGTTGTCCATGGTTCACTACATTGGGACACAAGTTTTCCTACGTCCATCACCCCCACAAATAATCCCTCCTCCGATTATGCCCACCGTTTGGAGGAATTGTCTGCCATTTACAGTAAGGTTACCGATGCTCTACTGCTGGCCCACCAAAAAAGTGCGGACCAGTATAACTTACGCAGAAAACACGTCACCTTTAACGTAGGCGATGTCGTCTGGAGAAAGAATAATACCCTTTCCCAAGGAGCTCTGTACTTCTCTGCCAAATTGGCCCCCCGTTTTGTCAAAACCAAGGTCGTAAAGAAAATATCGGACTTAGTCTACTCTTTATCCGACACCTCTGGCAAACATGTCGGTAATTACCATATTAAGGACATCGTAAAGTCCGGAAGTGAGGAGACAACCGATACCACTCCCACTATCGATGGAATCATAAATTGTTCCACTAGGTATCACCACCTCCCTTGGTAAACCCACCAAGTCTTACCTTTAACTGGCGTGTAAAGTGTCAATTACACGTCCAGACCCCCCATAAATAAAGCAAGCCCTTTATTTATTCTTGTTTGTAAATAAATGTACATTCATAATAGGTACATCCAAATGTCACGGTTGTACCGAATTCTCTTTCTCCCTCTTACGGCAAATTGCCAGCATTATTTCCTTTTACCTGTTGTTCATTTTTTTTCTCACCTGTTCTGAGGCTGATCACTTCGGAGCAGAGACACTTCGAGTCACGATACTCTGGAAGTCATGAACCCGGACTAGCGTTTCTCACCCCCACACTATGCAATGTTCATGTCTGTCTTGCTTGGTCTTGTCATCTAATGTCACTTGTTTTGTTTTGTTTTGTTTTTGCCTCGTTTTGTATAGCCTCAGCTTCGGTCGCCCTTGTACTTTTTTTTTCTCTCATTCTCACAATCATCACATTTTACCTACCATGGTAAAACCCTTTTTTTCTTACCCCTCGATTTTCAGCTCACCTTGAGTACGTAAAACCCAATAGTGGTCTCAAGCACGAAATTCAGAAATGGTTACTTTACCTTTTTCTTGTACACATAAGTCTTTTTCAATTTTTTCCTTAAAATCAAAAATTGATGGCGTCCTTTTCACCCGTGCTCAATTTTTTTCTCTCCCCAAAATTGAATATTGACTCTGTTTCATAACGCTTATGTATTTCATTCGTTTTTGTGCTCCGATTGTCATACGAGATTGGAGGAATTCCGACTTTGGAATTCCGCACAATAAGGGTGCCTAACTACACGGAAAACAAGTGTCAAGCGCTTTATCGTCAGTCCGTTGCTAACCACCGACCGCATCGTGACATTTCGCACCACGCCGAAGTGTTATTCATCATATCGTCACATAAAGTGTAAATCCTACCGTATTCTTTCGTATACTTTGTGTGAACTCGTGACTCAAACTTTACCGAAGTTCTAACAATCAAATAGAACAATCTCGAACGCTTATGGACATCTATGACTGTCACCAAGCCAGAAGACAACAACCGTGAGTACCACTTAATTGTGATATACCTTTCTTGTTTGGTGGTTGGGCATAACTTATCGAAATCCATAAGCGTCTTAGCAAGAGTAGCCGTAAGGTTACTCTCATCACCATGCCCCGTGCATGATCATTTTTGGTGCCGGAAACCAGCGAACCTTTAGATAAATTCTCATAATAAATTCTTTCTTTGGCAAAACGAAAGAATGCTATGAAATATTACGTGAATTGAAATGTCATTTCAAAGAACGAATTCAAACAGTGAATCGTAGAATTAGTTTACACAGTTCTTAATTATTAACGACCTAACGGGTATTTAAATTATATCGAATTCTATTTTTTAATTCATAAAGTTTTCGTGATTATTTCGTTAGTACATTCGTTTATTAAAAAAAAAATGGCTAGTACTTTACAAGGGTTGTGTAGAAGACGGAACGTAGCCATAAGCAGATTGAACAAGGTTTATGAGGTCGGTCAAAGCGTTTTGCAAGATGAAACCGATTACCCATTATTTTTAGCGTATTATACGAAGTTGCAAAAGATTGTTAATGATTTTGAAACCGTTCACGCTGATATCTTAGCTTTAGATGAGGCAAACAAGGACATTGAAGATCAAGTTCGCGTAGCTTTTAATAATTTTTATTTCAAAATCGTCGTAATTCACAAGGAATTAACGAATCAATCTTTCGAATCGGAGCCCGCGAATATTATCTTACCAAACCAAAACATTTCAACATTTCATGATCAAGCTATCATAACAAAAACGTCATCGCTTATTTGTGACACGATGAAGGCAAAACCTGAAATCAAAGGGTCCTTGACTGCGTTCACTTCAAAGTGCGCGTTTTGCAAGGGTACTCACCATATCGGTAAGTGCAAATCATTTGCACTCAAATCGGTTCAGGAACGTGCTCAATTCGCAAAGGCACACCGTTGGTGTCTGAATTGTCTCACGCCTTCTCATTCTCTCACGAATTGTAAATCTGTGTTTGATTGTCAGAAATGTCATCGTAAGCACCACACTCTTCTTCATAGGGAAGACAACATTTCTGCTGAAGAGGAGTACCAACGACCCACCACATTTGCCATTCAAGGAGCTTCTATTTCAGATCCTCCAGTTCTTTTCCTCGCAAACTTCGGTGACAGATCCATCGTACGTTTGCCTACTGCTCATATTAGCAATCGTGATCCCTCCGGCAGTTTTCAAACGTTTCGTGGGTTGACCGGTTCAGACAGTCAAGCACACTTCGTATCTAATCGCACTGCCGAGCGTCCAGTCAGCTCTCAGAAAATCCGTGGCTTAGGCCAATCTTCTATAACCACGTCAGGCGTCACTAATTTCGATGTCGATGTTAAGGGACAAACTACCTTCAACACGAAGTTACTTCCATCGCCAACGATTCAATTCGACCAGTTATCTTATCATCTGTTCCAAGACATACTTCGTGTCGACTCTGACTATCACAAACTGACAACTGACACAGGAGCGACTGACCTACTTCGAGATGTTGAGATCTTGCCATCTTTACCGAGACCCCAATTAACGAGTGATCTTCACCAGCCTTCAGCTATCAATTCACCATTCGGTTGGCTTCCTCTGGATTCGGTTGGTTTTGCTACCGATCGTCAAACAAACTCCTTCATCGAAACCAACCAGTCTCGTCTTCCAGAAGAAGTCAAGAGACTGAGGGAGTTGGACATATTTCCTCAGTCTTCACAGCCCACTAAACAACGTAGTGACAAAGTGTATCGCATTTATCGCTCACGTGACTTTTCTAGTCAATTTATTGAAACCAACCAGTACCGCCTTCCTGAAAAGGTCAAGAAACTGAGGGAGTTGGACACATTCCCTCAGTCTTCACATCTCACCCCTGAAGAACAACGTGATGAGCAGGTCCATCACACTCATCACTTACGTGACCCTTCGGGACAATTCATTAGTGAAAAGGATAAGGATATCGCTTCCCCAGGTTCGCGTGAAGCCTCTTCGCGCATCATCCTTTCACTCGAATATAAACAGACATTAAAGCTCAGTTTACGTGAACCGTACTTCGCTTTCATGGCTGACTACTTGCACAGTGGTCACATGACACGTGTTCCTGGAAAAGATTTACTCAAGGAAATGCATCACATACTTCGTCATTGCATTCTTCGTCCGGGCACCGTTACCACTATGTTGCGAATGGTCTTCGATGCCTCGGTGACGGAGGTGAATGAATCATCGTCAAATGATGCCTTCCTTATCGTTTCCAAGCTACAAACGAACATTGCTGAACTTCTGCAAAACTTTCGTTCACCATCTGTGGTGTTCATTGCTGAGGTGCGGCAAATGTATCGCCAAATATTTCTTCAAGAGCCAAATCACGCGTTCCAAAGAATATTTTGGCGTCATCAATTATCGGAATCTACCCCGGAATACCCATTACACCCTGTGACTTCTGATATCTCTGCCTTTATTCTGTCCTATCGTATTGTCAGATCGTTGACAGAAAAGAAAGGTTACGGATTATCACTCACACGCCACGCGATCACTTCGGACTCAAATATCGATTCTATCGTCATCGGCTGTTTCAGTCTGGAACAAGTTCAACTAACGCAATCCGAAGTCATCGAACATACCAAACGAGGTCAACTTGAACTGCAGAAGTGGGATTGTAGCAAACCGAAACTTCGCGCCTTTCTACCGTCGGACTACTATCTCAATGATGTAATCTTAAAAAATGTTGAACATTCTTTTACTCTCAGAGTATTGGGATGGAAGTGGAGGCCACCGGATGCTTCACCCGATGATACTCATCACGGGAATCGTTACACCGACCAATTATCGCTTTTGACAGTTATCGCATCTAACCATCGGCGTCAAGCATCATCGGTTGATAATTCATCGGATATCGCTTCACGTGGCCATTCTCCGGCCGTTCTAAACCGCAACGTGTTATGGTGGGCGGAGCCCTCCGGGTTTGTCCAGCCAAACGACTCTTGGCCCATTTTAGATGGCCATGTTAACAAAACTGAACTCCACTCTGAGGAACGAGTTCAATCGTCATTAGTCCAACATGATGATATTCTGCTGGATTTTTATTTAAAAAAAATATATCGTTTTCGGAAACTCCAACGTCTTATGGGTTCTTGTTATCTATTCGTACACAACTTTCATAACAAAGCCTCTCGTCGTTCGGATTTTCTACTTAATCATTTCAAAATTCGTATTCTATCTTTAACCAAACATTGGACATCACTCTCTACGGATGAGGTGATTAGAATCATAATTAAAAATCTTGTGCTTATCGCTACGTTTAGTACTTTGAATGGATCTTCTCTTACAAGACCATTCACCAAATCGTATCCATTGCCTAGGCAATGTGACTAATCATCATCGTTTCGCGGTTCGTTTTATTCTTTTTTACGTCTATGTTAATCGTATCATTTAGTTTCTTATCGTCTAGTTTGTCTATATGTAGTTATCGTTTAAAACGACTTCTTTTGCTTCGTCTTCTTTTCATCTACGTCACGTTTCATGGCATTCTGCGTTTCGCTTAACGTTCAACTTTTCTTTAAAATACAATTTGCTGTATTTTGGTGGGCGGAATGTTTCATAACGCTTATGTATTTCATTCGTTTTTGTGCTCCGATTGTCATACGAGATTGGAGGAATTCCGACTTTGGAATTCCGCACAATAAGGGTGCCTAACTACACGGAAAACAAGTGTCAAGCGCTTTATCGTCAGTCCGTTGCTAACCACCGACCGCATCGTGACATTTCGCACCACGCCGAAGTGTTATTCATCATATCGTCACATAAAGTGTAAATCCTACCGTATTCTTTCGTATACTTTGTGTGAACTCGTGACTCAAACTTTACCGAAGTTCTAACAATCAAATAGAACAATCTCGAACGCTTATGGACATCTATGACTGTCACCAAGCCAGAAGACAACAACCGTGAGTACCACTTAATTGTGATATACCTTTCTTGTTTGGTGGTTGGGCATAACTTATCGAAATCCATAAGCGTCTTAGCAAGAGTAGCCGTAAGGTTACCCTCATCACCATGCCCCGTGCATGATCAGACTCGTCCATTTTTGAAATCGTATTTTATAAAACCTAAAAGTTGGCCTTTATAAGGCATACACAAATCCTTTGGCTCGTTCGACTAAAGTATGTAAAACCGAATCATCCGGTCTTTGGTTGCTACAACGAAACTGTTTCTTTTCTAATGTTACGTCACTTATGTTTTGTATAACACGTTTCAACACGAGACAGGTTAATAAAACCTAACGGTCATCCTGATTCTCGAATTCAAATAATTGTAATTTTTAACGTAAATCAGCATTGATTTGTTCGATCAACGTTTTGCAATTTTCACCTCATGTTTTTTCTTTTCTAAAAAATGGTTACACGGACAGTGTGTAAAACCCGCCAGGTCTGTCTCTTTTTATTGCTCGGTGTAAGCAGAATATACTCTGCCATCACTTTGTGCCTCGTTACATACATGGTAACATTAAATTGCATACCTCCTATGTTATTCTATCGTACGTCTCCGGGCTACGGGGTTAGTTAATCTAACGAATCTATAAACAACATTAAAACGAATGTTGTTATCATTCATTTTGCTGTACTTAAGCGTAACCTGTACGCAATAGGAGAGATCCTTACAACATCCACCATCATAGGAGAGATCCTTAAAACATCCGCCACGAAACGAGAAGTTCGTTATAATTACTTTAGACTCTTAACTAAATGTTATTGAGTTGGTCTTGTGTCATTAATTTGGCATGAGTACCGCCCTTTTGGTCGTGTGTTATTAATTTGTCATGAGAACCGCCCCTTTTTGGTCGTGTTTCATTAAGTTGTCATGAGAACCGCCTTGTTTATAATTGTGTACTTTTATAATCTGTACACGAGACGTGAAGACGTAATAATACTTACCGCGATTCGTGTGAACGACATAATATCGGCCTTGCTATCTTCTTTAAGATGCATTGTATAACACTCTTTGACTTCTGTCTATAATTGAGTTGTATCTTGTGTACCTATATAATCTGTACACCACACGTGAAGACGTTTCAATACTCACCATGAATCGTGCGAACGAAATAATATCAAACCCTTTTTGTTCGTACTACACAAAGTAACCCACAACCTTTTGTTATGAAGCGATTGTATTTATCGTAAGTAAGGTACTATTTTTTTTAAATGCATTTTAATTGGTTAGGTTGGCAAAGCTGGGGGAGTTTCGTTCAACGCGTCGGTGGGCGGCGTTTGGGTTTTTCCGTTTCCGCACTCTGGTTTTTACGGCGATATGTGTGGTACGCCGTGAAAACAACGGTCACTTAATTTTTAAGTTTTAATAGGATGTGATTGAAATTCAAGTTTTGGGCATCTGCATTCGGAGAAGGAAACACGTTGTGTTTTTTTTAAATATAAATTTCAAAGATTTATTCGCGTAAAATGCGAGTTTTCGCGCGGGTCCCAGTGACCACGAGTTAATTGGCAATGTTCGAGTGAAAAGACTATTGTACCTCATTATCCTAGTCATCGGTTTAAATAATAACTCGCCGCGCCCGTGATTGTATGCAGGGCAACTATCGAATTCCCACCGGGGGTTTATTTATGGAACAAACCCGAGAATACCGCAGTGTTGAACAATACTCCGCCTCGATTGCTGACGAGCCTTCCCTTTACAATTTGGAGGAGAGTTTGGGTACTCCTCCCTTTCTCTGAGGGTCCAGGTCTATCATCCCTTCCATGCGACCGCTGTGGAGGTCACAGGCACAAGCTGAGCCGCAGAGGTTGGGACCTCCCTTGCCACCAGGAGGTGGTGTTGGTTCTCACGACATCGGGGGTACGGCGGCAGTAAATTTAATTAGTGTAGCTAGGAATAGCATAAATTACGAAATTGGTCCCGGGGGTGAGTCCATACAATTTGTTTTATTATGTCTTATCATGTCAATACAGTGTACCGATTTTCTACTCTACTCTTTGTTTTATTATGTAGATTCCTTGTGCATCCTTTTCAGAAATGCTATGAAACCAAATGGCCCACACTCTGAGAAATGAGTACCTATCGTGTTCTCCGCTTGTTGACATACCCAGACATTAGACTGGGTTTGGCGTCCAAGATTTCCTGAGATGAAATCAAAGTTGACTTGCAGATTACACCCGAGCACGACTAAGGCTCATCATTACATTTCCCTTTAATAATATAACACAAACACATAACAATATGTCATTACATTCATACATGATAACACTTTTTCAAATTGTTCAACGACAATGCCCGTGGACTTCCTGTTTTGCAATTTCTTTCTCTAAAAGAAAGAAGCCCAGGAATATCTACTATCTCAAAAAGACTAGCTTGTCAGCTTCACTGTCAGCTATGGGGCATAGTGCCGTGGGAGTTAATCAAATGGGCACAAAAAACCACCAAACTCTTCGTCTGGGAAGCGAATAAAAGAAAACCCAGGATTGTGAAATTGGAGCGAGGGTCTATCTTTTTTCACAATCAAGAAGAAGTTTTAAGTGACCCCCAATCTTTCGTCAAATACACGCGAAAGACTAGTCTCTTTGGTATAATGTGTATTCTTTCTCATCTCATTGTTTTTCTAATGTAAAGAGTCAGGAAACGTGCTGGTGGATTACGTTTCATCCTCACATAGAGTTTGAATTGGAAATTAGTCCAGTCCCTAGCAAGTTTCGTCACTCAACTCCCCTCCATCCATTTTCCCCTTCCCTCCCTCATGTTCTCATCATGCTATGAAGTGGAAAATCCGTTGTTGTCCACATTTCGCCCTCACTTGGAGTTCGAATCGGTACCTAACCCGGCACAACGGGCCTTCTATTTCACTCTCGTCATATGTTTCATCTTTTCTTCATCCTTTTTTTTTTTTTTTTTTTTTTACAGTGAATACCGCACAAGAATCTCAACTGCTCCCGTCTGGATCCAGTGAGACTATGGCATCCCCAATTGGGGTATGTTGTGAGGCTGAAGGTAGTGGGGAGGGGAAGGAGGTGGGGAAGAGGAAGGTTGGGAAGTACCTGGCTATTCAGATCTGGTCACCAAACACGGCTAACGCCATTTTCAAGCAACGTTTCAATTCTGAATGGTGGTCTTACACCAGGGCGATACTGATAGTATCTTCCACTCTGGAACATGCCGCAAATATACTATATATTATTTTAAATGAATTAATTGTGAAATAACACAAATTAATCAAATAAAATTTATTTGCGCATGCCGGGTTCGAACCCGCGACCTCCGGATTGTGAGTCAAGAGTCTTACCCACTGGACTACGGAGGTCGTAAAAATCCTGGTTTCAATGAGGCAGATTCATGAATATTGGACACGTATGTTATGCACTTGGCGTACCATTTGTCTCTTATCGACAACCTTTATCCATGAATCAGTTTCGCTGCCTTGCCGTGACTCGTTCACGACTTTTTGTCTTATTCTTTGAAATTCTTTGAAAATGTTACCATTTTATGTTAACATAGGCCATGGAAGGCCGGTTGCTTTTCAACCAAGGTATCTTGTCACCCGGCAAAAAAAACCAGGTTATCCTAACAAAGGATAATTTTTTTTTCAAAAATGTAATTGTATGCTAGCTAGGAATCTCTCTCTCTCTCTCTCTCTCTCGTGTTCTCTCTGGGTCGTTGGTTAAAACCTCGTTTGTTTATTCTCTGGACACACTTTGTTTCTCTCCAAACTTTTCTTCATTGGGCTCTAGGCAGGTAAACTTCAAGAATTTTGCTTTAATAATAATTTCTCCCGGATTTAAAAATAAGCCCGGAAGGATGTCTTCATCGGCAGTCAAGCTGAGCTTCACTTCCTGGCAGCCCTCGCTGTAGTTACGGAGGTCCCCCGCCGCTATTTTCTACATATTTGTTCCTGAAAGCATGGAACATACCGCCCTTATGTATGTTGTCTTGTTGCGTCACTGCGAGCCGAGTTGTCCCGCTATATATAATGACACTCTGGACTACCTTTTGGGCACGCTGGCCCCTGGGTTTTGTTCCTGCTCTCGCTACCAAGCCAGTTTTGCCGTCTCTTGCTCTATCATGCAGCGAAGCACACCATGTCATGTGTAAACCATTATTACCTTGACTCTCCAGTATTCGCTGAATGCGCACCCTTACAAGTTATTCCGAGCTACATTATGCTTCGATAACCATTATATACGATCCGTGCCCACCATAATGGCACATTAGGATTCGTACTGGCATGTCTGCAGATCCTGGATTCTTCTCTTCAACGACCCCTGTAACCATAGCCCTCCGCACTGCAACCACAGTCTCCACTTCGTAACCTTTGACGGCTACGATAAAACAAAGTGTTTTTTCCCCAAGGCCCTAGTGTACTCTTGAGTGTTATCTCAAATGGGTCAGATTACAGTGATAATGTCCCTTTAGAGTCTGTGAAATCACGTCTCTTCGCAATTCTTCGAAACTCTTCGAACCCCGTCGAAATCACAAACAAACCTACGCTCCGCAAACTTAGCTTCCAGACCAATGAAACCCTAGAGTCACAATCTTCATAGTTTTGTCTTTGTTTTCACATTTTCATAATTTTGTCTTTGTCTTCACATTTTCATTACCTTGTCTTTGTTCTTTCAATTGCATAAATATGTACGTTGTTTCACCCCTCCATGTGCTAATTGCCTGTTCCTCATATGTTATGTACCCCCCTCCCTACCCTGACAAACATTGTACCTAGCCCATGGCATAAGCTAGTTTTAAGATGTTAGTCAGCTCTCTCTCTGGTCAACAAATCTCTCTTTCAACTCCCGTGGGTAACGTAGAGGGTTTTTGCCCTATTGCTCCATTGCCACGTCGCTTTTTTTCCGAGCGCGGGGGGAGGTGTTACGATACGCGGGAATACACCCTTGCAGATCACTAGGCTACACCACTGTGTTTGCAAACGGTTTCCCCCTCCTCTCCGCACGCGTCCCGTGCGCTATCGGCGGCTGACAACGGCCCCGACCGCCATTCCTTCCACGGCAGCGCCTCGAGTGCACGCGCTGCGTGAATCGTTCCGATTTTGTTCTGAAATACTCCATGGAAACATACGGCGAAGTTCGCCCATCGAAGTTCCTTTGGGAGACACCAGCCCCCAGAGAACATCTCTCACCTCACCGATCTTCCAGCACCAGCCTGCTGCAGTGAGTACCCGAGCCATTAATTCCTCTTTTTGCGTTTGTTCCATCTTAAATTCTACGCGTAGATTAATAACCGCCCCAGAGAGAGTCTCGAAGCAGAGAGATGTTAGGTCCAATTACCCCTGAATTAGATAGGATTATTGATGCTGCCTTGTTCTAACATTGACCGTGTTATGTACCATTGTTGTTTTATGAACGGATTCTTTCCAATACACCTGATATTTACTGCAGCTGAATTGTTTCATTGCCTCCCCGGCCCGTAGGATAGAGTTTATTTCAGGGATGCCACACTAACGCCTCAGAGATCCTACAACCCTGGTGATGATAGTCTCCCCCGCTCTGCTGACCGAATTAATTCTGAGCTGGTCTGTCGGCTGAAGGTAGGCACCTCAGGTAGGAGTGCTTAACAATGGTGTGTTACAATTCACTAGGGTCCGATTTACAATGACTGACTCTAGCTAACTTTAAAATAATTAATGCTACCGTTCGTGCAACTTCCTCCCCTACTAACGTCCGTTCTATACTTGTTTGTTGATGATTATTTCTTCTGAATTAACCCGCGTCATCTTCCCTAGTACCTAGTAAATAAATATACCTTTATTCAGTGAATTGGGAAGATCCAACCTTTAGTATAACGCTGCAAATCCTCTGCTATTCTTGGGACGCTTACATAAAAAAATAATTTGACATTTGTACTCTAGTTACGGATTTTCAATCAAAATTCAATCAAAACAGGCCCGGGATGCACAAATTCTACAGTCACAGTTGTAAGTGGAGTTTGTTAGTTAGTTTTGAGTTTGAGTAGGTATCTTTGGGAGATTACTAGGGATTGACAAGAAACAAAATACGTCTTGCTTCAATTGGACTCCTCCATTTCCGCAACTGACTGGGTGAGGTTCCATTAAAACCACCCGGTCAGCCTCCAATTCCATCACCTCCTGAAAATATTTTGATGGTCGCAAGCGACGAATGAAAAATCGACATGTTTTGCTTCCTGTCGGGAAAGGGTTTGATGTGTGTTTCCGGTTCGTAGGGTGATAGTGTGAGTGTTCTCAACCAATGCGCCGCCAAATTATAATGGTGGTAATGCTAATGTTGCTTGATGAAATGTCATCTCATATCGTTTGATGTGAGGATCTGCTTCGATTTATTTGTAACTTCTTCTATAGCCGATGTCCGGAAGTATTCAGGATTGCGTGGGTGACACGAGGTTTTAGATCGTGACATCCTCAAAGCCGAATTGATGATGATGATGATGATGATACTGTAGAAGTCTTTCAGCTCGTCAATGACTAGAGTCCCATTCACTTCTAAAGCATCGAACATGAACATTAAACCGAAGTGGATTAGACAAACGGCAATGTCAGGAGGTCAGTGGAGCCGCGCCCTCCTCTGATCTCGTGAAGTTTGAATTTAGTAAAGGTGGATTTTGATGTCATCGACCCTCGCCTCTGCAGTCACACAGCTCCCCAACAGTCCCGTTCTCCGTCCAGCATACCACTTCGAACCAGTAGAAATAATGCTTACGTTTTCCTAGGCACGTTAGAAACATGCGTCAGCCTTCAGCCGCCGTGAACTTTGGTATTTGATTTGAATGAAAATACCTCCTCTCGCATGACGGAAACAGGCGTGATGGGGACGATCCCCCATTTAGCGTCACGGGCATCCGTCCTACGATAGGTGATATCCCAAGCTCATCTTAAATATCAGCTCGAAGAAGGAATGTCAAGCTCGGCTTCCAGGGTGCTGGGTCCAGGAATGAATGGCACCGGGTCATGAATCCGGCTTCCATTCCTTCTATTTCCCCTGCTACGCTTTCGTCCAAACTACATTCCCAACCTGATGCTTGATTATTCTAATTTGCATTGCATGAATTCTAATTTTGGGGAAAATTATGAAAATTTATCCGGTTTCCGACAAAGAGCCGCCGATCGATTGCTAAAACAACTCTTTATGTCATGTTCTCTTCGTTCCGCTGACAAGGTAACTCCCCACGAGCGTAACCAAAGGGTAGTGAAGCCAACGTGAATTTCGCCACTTTTTTTCCTTTATTACGGAGGTAGCCCGGCCAGATCATTATCTCTGTCCTGTATTTAATTGACCTCCCGCGACAGCGACTCTTATCAGCTGATACCTCTGGAGGGGGGTGGAGGGGGGAGTTGTGGGAGCACGTCCTTTGCCTTCCAGACGTCTCCCAATGCCTTTATGACGATACATGTGATAGCATATACGTCGACATCATGAAAGGGCTCCTGCCTCGCTCTCAACTGCTTCAGGCCCGTCCAGAGACACAGGTTTCCAAGTCTCCATGACAAAGGATTCCAATTTAATTGAACCAAGCCGTATCGTCGCTCGCTTCGCCTCCACATTTGGGAAATAGTGTAGCCCACCAACAAATTGTTCATTTCGCCCCCGATCATAACTGCATAAAGTGTAACCTACATTCATGGAATAGGGAAGCTTAACTCAAAAATTACTCCAGCAATCACCAGCTTTAGCACCGTAACTCGTTCGGTTAAATTTGAAGGAAGGAAATTTGCTAAATAATAATAGCAGAGCGCGTCGCGCGCGATGTCTGAATACCTACGGACGGTCTCGTTCAATCGCAAATACTAAGGATTTAGGCTAGAATGTAAATTTTGTATAAAATGTACCTAACGTAAAGTACTATGCACACTTCCAAGCGCGAGTTTAAGCGAAGTCAAAAGCTAGCTTATGTAGGTCTCTACATAACAGTTTTCTTGAGATCCCTGAAATTTGAGGTTAAAGGCGTGGGGTTTTATTTTTGGGAATGGGAATTCTATTGTATACATTTTGTTAGTAGGCAGAGGCCTCATGCAATGCATCCTTTTTCCAAACCTATATAGTACGTACAGAACTTGCCTAACAAATATCTCCAATTACTGAGTAAATTCTAAAATGTTTTTGAAAATAGGTATTCCTGATGTAATGTAATTTATTATATCCAAATAAACCCCTAACCTAATATTTCTGATGTAATGTCTCGCAACACAATCGTAAGATACATAAATACCTCTTGTCCGTTAAAATTAACAAAACATCCCCAAAAGACCCTCTCCCTTGACAATCATTGCACCTCGGTGGCCCCATTAAGGTTATTGGTTTGAAAACTTCTTTAGCACCGTTGTGATTTTGAAACTAGATGAAACGAAACTTAGTGACGCAAAAAAAAGAGAAACACGTACATCTATAGGATTTACCCTGCGAGAGAATGAGATACTTTAATCGGTCTCCTCTCTGTGAGGTGCTTCGTAGCCTCCTTGGGTTTTCTGAAGGTTTCTCTTCTACCGCGTGTAAACTGCACAACTGTAATTTTTTTTGTTTCTAAAATACTGACAGCTGTTTTTTTTTAATGAAAACTTCTTTAACACCGTTGTGATTTGAAACTAGATGAAACGGAAACGTGCGACACTAAACACATCTATAAGATTTATCCTGCGAGTGAATGAGATACTATAATCGGTCTCCTCTTTGTGAGGTGCTTCGTAGCCTCCCCACTCCTGTCTCCTTGGGTTTTCTGAAGGTTTCACTTCTACCGCGTGTAAACTGCACAACTGTAATTTCTTTGTTTCTAAAATGCTGACAGCTGTTTTTTTTAAATGAAACTTCTTTAACACCGTTGTGACTTGAAACTAGATGAAACGGAAACGAACGCCACTAAACACATCTATAGAATTTATCCTGAGAGAGAATGAGATACTGTAATCGGTCTCCTCTTTGTGAGGTGCTTCGTAGCCTCCCCACTCCTGTCTCCTCAGGTTTTCTGAAGGTTTCACTTCTACCGCATGTGAATTGCACTCTGATTCCGCATACCCCATCGACTAGACAGGGAACCCGCCTAAAATGTCTAGTTACACAAAATTAAATATTAGCTATTGTCCGAAGTGTCAAAAGAAAGGAAGTCTAAGATTTATGACCCGAACCCAAAACAATCGCGTCCCTCACTATAAAGTATCTCAGCATGACCTTGGGTAGGTACACCCTCCGAAACCTAGAATTAAACTTGGCTTTTGTTTCCTTTTTTCGCAAGGCCCGTATTAAGTATGTAATGTAAATAGGTAATTTTAAACAAGCTTACCAAATCCTTCATGCTACACGGTCCGACTCAACCTCCACATGCACTTTCGCAAGACACAAAAACTCATGCAATTATGAACTGAATTGAAAACAAATGAATTCTGAATTTACGCCTCAAGATTTTCACAAAATAGCTAACTTCCCGAAGTTAATTAAATTATTTTCGTCAGTTTCAAAATTACTTTCTTTGTTCATGCGCCCCAACCGCTGTTATCACCCGTGTACCCCCGAGATTTCAACCATCCGCTCCCATCATCTTTCCCTGACTGTCTTTTTTTAAGATTTGATTATCCGCGTTTTCTTGTTAATAAAATGAATTATTTCCCGTCTACACGCCCGAACTACTATTATTATTCCCTGTATAACTGCAAAATGACCGTCTCCCTCCGCGAACTTTTCCTGACTGTTTTTATTTCAAATTTGATTTCACTTCCTTTCCTTCCCTGCCCGTGTGTGCGGTCCAAGTCTCCTCGTTTTTAATTTATCATCTTCTTCTCTAAAAATCCTTCAAATATTAGATTAAATCCAATATCATTAAAGATATATTTAACTTAATCGACCAGCCTGTCAAATTTAATCACCATTTTTGAAGAATTCTGACGTTATTTCGTGTTTTTTAGTTTTTTGTCGCAGTTTCAGAACTTATACAAATCTCACAATTTATTACCATGTACTTGAAAGCCAGAATGTATTCCAAAACGACACGGTCACACGTGGCTCCAAGCCCTTTTTTTTCATTCAGAATGGCCTTCGCCGGGGGTCTTCATAAATTCATCAACCCCGTAGTTATTTGGATTTCAGAAATTATTTTAAGTTGTACAGCGCTCTTAGAAAACGGCGCCATTCAAACCACCCAAGTATTATTATTATTAAGGCGAGTTCATCACAGTAGTAGTAAGTCGAATACTCTCCTCCTCGCTCTGGTCCCCCCATTTTAAAACACATTCAGATTCAATGGAAAAAATTCAACGTAAATTTCTAAGACATATTAATTTCAAACTAGTTATTCTCATTGAAAACATAAAGTACAATTACTTGACTGAAGGATTAAATTTATAAAGACTCTCAGATCGAAGAATTATGGTGACACGACATTTGTTCCGGCGACAATTGGTCCGGTGACAATTGGTCCGGCCGAAAGCTTAGAAGATGTTTTCTTCAAGTAAGTATGCAAAGAGGATATACTGCCGTACAACCAAAGTCAATATACTTATATCTGAAGGCATCTTGGGTGAAAATCCGTTGTAAAATTATTTTTCGACTCTCAGAAGTAGTATGTCGCAATCACAAAATACGACATACTTATACGTGCAGTCGGCTTAGCAAAAAAATGCGTAAGATTCCTACTAGCGTATAATAAAACTTTTATATCTAATATAACACAAGAGTCCCAACTGCTCCCAACCGTCTTGAGCCAGTGAGACTATGGCAACCCCAATTTTGGTATGGTGTGATGCTGAAGATAGTGGGGAGGGGAAGGAGATGTGGAAAATGTACCTGGCTGTTGTAGCCGGACGAACTGTCGGCCGGACCAAATGTCGCCGGACCAACTGTCATGAAACCAAGAATTATATCCGACTAAATATTTACATTTAAAATTGTAAATTGTAGAATAGACAGTCCTGATTTAACTTAGCTTATTGAATTTCATATTCCCACGAGAACCACTCGTTCTAATAATAATAATAATAAGCCGGGATGGTCCGATGCTCTGTAGGGAACCCGCTTGCACAGCGCGGTGTAAACTGTGCGCCCTAAAGTTTAAGTTTAATACTTCGTTTGTGTGAAAGCACTATGAAACAATACATGATTATTAATAATAGTTGGTATTTACAATATTACAATTAACTCGAATTTGATTTGTATTATGAATTTATTTATTGTACTCATTGTACTGTTATTCGTGGTGGAGTTCTATTGTATTAAAATTGAAATTGAAACATTTTTTCATTTTTTTCCACTTATTTATTTCACCAGTACCGGTTTCATCCTATTATGAACATCTTCAGGCTGGCAATTGATGGAATTGCAATTTTAATGATGGAATTACAATTTTCAATGCAATTGCCAGCCTGAAGATGTCCATAATAGGATGAAACTGGTGAAATAAATAAGTGGAAAAAAGTTAAAAAGTGTTTCAATTTCAATTTTGATTTGTATTAGTAAGTTAGCTTAGATTATGTTAGTAACATGAGTATATGCATGTTTTAAAAATATTTATGAATTAACAAGAACCACGGTTTGGGTAAAGGCCTCCTCCAAAGATGCCCATTTTTGTCGCCTTGTGCTATGGGGTACCAGTTTATGCTAGTTGGTTCTTTCTGTAGCAAAGTATAAAGGTGTAATGGTATTCTATTTTGTTGCCCTGTCGTCTAACTTCTGAAACTCCCATAATATCTTAGTTAATTTTAGTTAAACATTCTTCCAGTTCTAATATTCGGTCGTATGATGACAGGGTGTAGAGATTAATTTACAAATCTATATATATTCTAAAAGGAAATTAAATTCTTTACAACTTCTTTTACATAAATTTCTTTCTTTAATGAATATTTTAGACCATATGAAGGAATGTTTGATGAAAAATATGAAAAAAAATAATTTTTTTCGAAAATATCTATCTTTGTGGAGCGTGTAACTCAAAAACGGCTAGGATTTCGTAAATTAAGTAAATAATAAAAGTTATAGATAATTTTATGTGCTTTAACTTTTTTGGAAAAGTTTTCCTCTGCAACGCACCGTTTTTTATATATAAATGGAAACCCGAAAATCGGATCCTTCCCCCCCCCTAACTCACCATCTAGACGTCAGGACTTTTAGTATGTTCACACCCTAAGCACCCTTAAAAAGTTTCTGAAGCAATCGCTTACGATCCTGCTCACGCACTCTACACCTCCTTCCTTGACTGGACTATATGGCATTGGGCAGGGTTTTATTGTGACCGTTTCATTCTATAGGTCTCGCAAATTAAGTTGACTTTATCACAGTACTCACACAGATGCAAAACTTTCATACAGCGTGTTTCGTTTTAGGCTTTTAACAAAAAACAATTAATAATTATTTCACAATTGAGAATTCGAATCCAAAGCGTGTTTTAATCGGTAACATAAAACTAACGTTGTTTTACAACATTTTTATAGAAATACTGAAGATTTAGGAAGAAAAATAAGTATATTAACTAAATGTGATAATCTTCAGAATTGAATTCAAATGGGTATTCATAGCTAACAATAAGGTTAAAAGAATATTGTGTTATTTAAAAAGATTAATTTATTATAATATTCATACTTAAAAAGATAATATTTTTAAATAATCTACAAGCCGCCACATGCCGCTGCACGTTTAATAGGCATAGAGTTTGAAAAGTAAACGACTGTTAAACTTAATTACCAAAAGAAACATCGGTTTCGGTCGGGAGAGATGGAAAAACATGCATTAAAATTCGGTTTTCAAAGTTAAAAATTTCCCATCTAAAACATCTCCATTGCCGCCATTTTTTTATACGGATTTGACATTTGTAAAGTTTCGTTTAAAACTCAATACGCATGAATTACTTGGTTTACCTAAACCAAGAACCTAATGTTGAAATGAAGTGTGATTTCCAAAATCTGTGTTTAAAAATTTGGCTGCTTATGGATTATTTATTTTTTATAATTATGTGTTAGCAATCATCAGCAACAGTAATTATTTAATTATGTATCAGTCATCATCAGCAACTATCTATACGTATATTATCTAAAATATAACAGATTACTAACACAAAGGTACAAAATATCAACTGTTGAATAGGTACTAGTCTGTGATACTCCAATTGCCTTAGACGTCAAATCATACAAGTCATTTATGCTTAAGTTGACCACCGTTTTTTACATTATGAATAAGTAAAATAATTAAACATACGGAATAAAATTTCACGAGTTGGTCCATTCAGTGATTTGCCACGTTCCGTTTCGTAACAGGACTCCATGATATCGTAATAAATATTACCAACACCTTACAAACACTCTGTAAATCTACTAATAAAGATTCGAATTAAAAATAAAAACTATTTATTATTCCAAATTTAAAAATTTGATTTTACACTTGCGAAATGTAGGTGCACGTATGTTTAAATCAAATTACGAACCGAATAAATAGAATAGAACACCCTGTAAGTTTAGCCTCAAAAGGTTGTCGTAAAACTTGCCTATCTTCTAACTAGTTGCAATAAGTGGGCGTAAGCAAGACAGAGAGCCTAATCGCGTTTGTGGGCGTCGCTTAACGTTTACACAGATAGACTTATAATCAATACTAAGCATTTTTATTGCTTCCAACTTAAAATGTTTTACCTATACCATTTTCAGTGCGCATTATGGTTTGTACCGGAGAGCGTCGTGGCTTCGCTGTTGCAACTTTTTTACAAAACGGCCGTTATGTCATCGCGAGCAAAGAGCCATGCGCTTGCATTTCAATATTCCGCGCAATGATTTTCAATTTTTTTCAATTCAATTTTTTTTTTGATTGGACACAACAGTCCCGGATGGAAATACAATCAGACGTTGGGTTCTTGCTTTGGAATAAACTGGATCCACATCAATGCCTCGTGTAGTTGGAAGACCCAGAACTGCAACAACGCCCGAAAATGTGGCGTTGGTGAGGGCAGCAGTCAAATAGTCACCTAGGCGCTCTGCTCGGAGGCACCAAGTTGCATTGGGAATGTCTAATCGTTCTGTCAGAAGGATTTTGCATAATTATTTGTCGTTCCACCCCTACAAGATCATGCTCGTTCAAGAAATTACAACCGTCTCAATCTTTGTCAAATAATGCTCAAACGAGTTCCCTAAACATTAATTCTTTGGAGCACTGACGAGGCCCATTTCCACTTTTCTGGTGCTATTAAACAAACAAAATGTTCGGTACTGGTCCGACATCTACCCACGGGAACTCCATGAGAGGCTTTTTCACCCAAAAGTCAGTGTTTCGTGCGCCACATCCAAATTTGGGATCATTGGGCCTTACTTACCTTTTTGAGGAAAATGACCGTAACGTGACAGTTACAGCTCAACGCTATGTTTTCATGCTGATTACAGGAGTTGAGCGACAAGATCATTTTGGAGGTCACGTGGTTCAAGCAAGACGGCGCTTCAGCGCATACAGCCCGCATTTCTATGGCGAAATTGAGACCCATTTTCCCTGCTCGTCTCATCTCTCTGGGAGTTGACGTAAAGTGGTTTGAGCATGTATGACTTTTTCTTTGAGGTACCCCTCAAGGAAAAAGTTTCCAAGCGCAGCCCCCATACCATGCAAGAACTGAATTCCGCTTAAGATGTGATATTGTTGAGTGACCGGAGGAAGAAGACGACGATAAAGAAGAAGAAAACTGACCCCCTCACTGGCTAACTAGTAACATAAATAAAGTTTTTAAAAATCTCCCCAAACTTCAACGTGGATTGAACAAATTTATTTATTATTTTTTTTTTCTTAATTTCCTTCCTCTTGAAATGTGTACAATTATATCTTTAATGAGATTATATTTATTTTTAAAAATAATTCACTTAATTAGTTTATTATTTATATGAAAAAGGTAAGTAATGTTAAATGACTATTTGTTGAGTAGTTTATGTATTAAAAAAAATGTTAAATAGTTTCTTAACGATTAATTAAGTTAAAAAACCGTATTATGTACTGGGATTCGCCATTGACCTTGCGCCATGGCTTCTTCGGCTGAGCGCTCCGCACTCTTCGCGCTCTAATCTTAAAAACGGTTAAGCGAATAAAAAATTATTTAAAACAAAATTTGTAGAGAACATTTTACTCTACAACTATTATATTAAAATTAAATGCAAATACGCAAAGGAGGCGAGATATTTCCAAAAAACTGTTTTTTTGGTAACCTTTGACCTTGAATATCTAAAAACCCTCATACGTGGCCTTATGAGACTTTTGAGACAATATGCAGATTACCAAAATAAAGGATTATACAAATTTTCAGTTTATTTCATTTCATTACGAGATTATCCCCCTTTTTAGCTTAAGTGACTGGATTTCAACTACTTACAAAAAGTACCGATAATATTCGCTATAAATGCCCAACGCTTCACTCTCTTTTCTTTTTCATTTTATTGACGTTTCCAATGTTTTAATTGGTGGAGAAGGTTATGTTTGTCCGTTGACATTCGCTTACCTACCATAACCAAGTTTTATAGTTTTGATAAAATCATAAACGCTAGTTTTAAAGCCACGAACTGATTTTCCGTCTGACAGGCTTTTCCAGTTACTCTTTTAAAATTATTATCTTTCAACCAAAACCAACACATCTTCGGATTATTTGCAGTTCTTCGGCAAAAGCATTGCAAAATTTTCTAATTATGCCAATCGATGAATTTCCTCTGACATAATAATAGACTGCGTTTAGTCGTGGTTTATTATACATTTATTATAGATTTATTATATGTATCTTACTGACATTAGGGTTAATCAGGATAAATTAAAGAAGAAAAAAATGGTTGCCGTCTGCCTTCTATTGCCTTACTTGGATTCAATTTTATCAATTCACGGTGACCTTATGGAAAGGAACGGGTCCGGCAGTAAGAACATAAATTAAAACTAATAACTCGATGTGTATTTATTCTTTAGCATGAAAAAGCATGAACATTGCTTTATAATTTCCAAAATTATTTCAAGACATATCTATAAACCAAAAACACATTTTATGTATATGTTTCAATTACATACTTTGAAACCAAAAAGATCAAAATGTTTACATCCTTGCTGAGATCAAACACGAATTATATTCAAATGCACATGTGAACCTTAAAACACTACGAAAAAGTGTGCGATTACGGAAATCAAGGAAGAATGTTATTTTTACAACTGAACTGCAAAGACAAAATCTTCCAGAAAGCATTTTATCTTCAAACCGAGGGTGTTTGCCAATCGATATCATCGTCATTTTTTAGAGATACGTGAACATTTAAGTAATTCTCTTCATAACATTTCTTTGATTTCAAGCCAGAAAAATTCGACGACAAACACAATAATGCTTGCAGCACTTCCAGCAACCAGTATTAGAATGCTTCCCTTGATGTGCTTCATTTTTAATACAATGGGATCTTCCCGATAAATAAGTTTGGATTTTATAAACCTCTTTTCGGCATCTCTGATCCATTTGAACAGTAGTCCAGAATCTTGAAGTGATGTTATCTTATGTGTAATTCTATTGGCATAAGGCAAATTCTTCGGCATCATCATAGTCACCAATCCCGTCATAACTGGTGTCTTAGAAATATGAATATCTTTAAATGATTTATTTAACTTCGTTAAATCATATTCCAAGTATTGACGAACATATAACATGGCAAACATTTCTCCGTTCGAAATATTCACAATTTTTTCATCAATCTCCGCGTATGAAAGAGAAATGAATTCTTTCTGTATCATCTCATCAATGACATATTCAAAAAAGTAAGGACCACCAAACGGAATGTTTTTTTTTAATACTTCATCTAAAGATTCGGCAGGCATTGCGCGCACATCAGAAACGACATATTTGAACAAAGCTCCCAAATACACGTTCCTTACAAAAAAATTAAACAAAATGAATAATATTGATAACCTGCTAAATAAACTTCCTTCAAATTTAACGGATACAGGCAACCCCAACATTACCCCCAATACGTCCAAGGAAGTCATCCTATCAAAACGAAAGTTTTTTTTAGATAATATCGCATGCCTGCAACCGTAAATCACGTTCACAATGAAACAAGCTAATAATATTAAAAACCACACAATAGATTTGAATGGTTTAAATAATTTCTGTAAATTATTTAAACCCTTTGGTACAGGAAGAAATATAATATTGACATACATTTCGTAGGGAATAATGAGAAATTTTTCCATGCGTTCTTTATTAATAATCATCGACGATGACACAAGAAATATTTTTTCTTCAAATGGTTTCAAGATGGTTAATTTTCCTAGTTCAATAACTTCGGGTTTAAATTCAATAGTGAAATTGAAAGACTTCATCAATATTTCCAAAATATTCACTTCAATTCCGGAATATTCTACGTGGCTTTCATCTGTACTGTTTATCAAGAAGGGTGGCTGGGAGTGCGTAATGACATTCATGGTACAATTGAGAAGGTCCACATTTGCTTTGCGATCGTCTATAAAGTGGTGTAAGGGTATGTCACTCCTAAAGGAAATTCTGTCAATTTTAATGGATTCGCAAGAGCCGGCGTAAGGTCTGTAGGTAAAAACATTGATTTCATCTCGGATAGTCATGGCGTCCACAGTCACAATAAAAGTATTCATCAGAGAGAACCTCCAACTGCCCTCCGCTACTTCTTGTACACATGTATTCCCACAGTCTGGGTTGAGAACTCCGATCACCACTTTATTAGGATGTTTTTGGTACTGCACACAAGTTTCATTTAAAACGTTGAACAGTTCCATAGAATTTCTTATCAGCACGATTAAATTTCTTCCTTGTCTATTCAGTACAACACTGTCATTGTAGCATTTTAAAGAAACTTCCATTCGGTATTTAGACATTGAGGCTATACTGTTGATTAATTTAGTGGCAGCAAATGTCATATCTTTATTGTTTGAATTAAAAATAAAGTTAATGTCCCCCGTCATGTTAATATATTTCAAAATATCGATGGTCGCAGATGATATTTTAATAATATGAACATCTTCTTCTGGAACGGACAGTGATTGAGTCAATAATATTAATGTGAACGCAATAAAAATCTTTGCAATGTACATTACGCTTATAATTTTGTCCTACTAACCTGCTGATGGTGGTTATGAGTAAAATGCGAAATTCGAATTAAAAACTTTTTTAATATTAGTTATAGCTCTTAAGCCACGTATTATTATAATGATGTGACTATAAATAACTATCAAATTCCGTTGAAATAAAATAAATTCAGTTTAATAACATGGCACGTCTAAAACGAATGTTGGTATTTCAAATCATGATGGCCACATAACCTCATTTTCCTCGTAAGTACTTAATGTGTGATGAATGTGTTTTCAGTAATAATAATTGGAATTTAGAGAATAAACCAAATAATCGTATTACTGCTTTGACAAGTCTTCACTTCTGTTTTATTCAACTTTTGAGCTAATTATTTCGATCATTTGTTTTTTATACAAACATAATCATTAATATGCCAGTCCGATCCAACATCCAATCAACGAATCTTTCTGCACTTGGAAATGTCAATTATTATAAATTCATGACACCTGCCACTTGGATAAATGCAGAAATATGTTTGAATTTTTCTATATTTGACAGAAAGTGCCATAAATTAGAAATTACCATTGAGCAGAGAACAACAGGAGGTGCCCCAATAATACAGAGAAAGAAAACAAATAAATTACTTAGTAGTATCGCACAGTTAAAAACGGAGAAAAAACGGGGTGTGGGTGGAGGGGGGAGGGGGCGGGGGGGAGGGGGGTGGTGGGAGGGGGGAGGGGGAGGGATTGGGGAGAGGGAAAGTGGTGGTGTCGGAGTGGGAACGCGAGAGGGGAAGAGGACGCAGGAGAAGAAGAGAAGAGAATTTCTTCGTGACCAGCTGGTTTTTAAATAATTTAAACGTTGATATCTCGAATTTGTATTTATTTTTAACTGCATGAGGCATTTACATTATCAAATAACATTACTTTCATGGAAGTTTTATTAAACCCTCCCGGAAAAAACAATGGTTCAGAAATAACCTATTTTTAACCGTTAGCAAAACTAAACTATCAACAGAACAATATTTAAAAGACTAAAACTAAAAAAAATAACACAAGAATAGTAATTTATTTTAATTTTTTAAACGCACTCTACACCTCCTTTTGGAGCATTCGTTGACTGGACTACAGTTAAAAGTGACCGAATTTGATATGGGTTCCGTAGCTCAATTGGTAGAGCTCTTGCCATATAAGCAAAGCGTCCTGGGTTCGTGTCCCAGCGGAGCCAATATCTTTTTTCTGATTTTTGTGTCTCCAGATTTTCGATTGAGTTTCGCTTATATTGTCTTCATTTAATTAAAACACACCTTTTATTATTTAAAATAATTTGTTTTATTTAGCGCCTTCAATTTTCGGACGTTATTACATAACATGTTAAGTACACTTTTCAGGTTTCCGTAACAACCCAAAAAAGAAGCTATGCGACCTGTGAGTTGGAAGCCAACCAAGAACTCTTGTCTATTCAATACGTCATATTGATGATAGTTTCGTCAACTGAACATTGAACGTAACTCGATGGATAAATAATATAAAATTGACAGCGATTCGTGTAAAAAATTACTAGCCCTTTCAAAATCTGAGTTTTCAATATTGCCTTCTCAAATTTGCCTGTAGAACAAATTTAGTTAAACTGGGATATTTTCTATATCAATTAAATAATCATAAATACATTGGAAATTCATATGTCATATGTTTTGATTTATAGAAGTGTAATTTCTAGAACTTAGTAAATGTTCTCCAAAATGACCTTAAAAGAATCTCATCCTCTCGAAAGAAACTCTCTCTCTCGAAAGAAACCACTCCTTTATTCTGAATGCAATTATTAATGTTCTCCATAATGGCCTTGAAAAAATCACATCCTTGAGATTCTTTCAAGGACACGAAGAAACCATTCCTTCGTCCTGAATGCAATTATTAATGTTCCTAAAAGTTGTCTTGATAGAATCCCATTCTTGTAATTTCTCGATCGAAACCATTTCTTTGTTAAAATTTTATGAACCAAATATGCAATTTGGCTATCCTGAAATGGGAAACCTTTCCATTTGGACTGACAAAGCATCATTTTGTAATGTATTGTATTGTAATATATTAATAAAATTTAAAAATTAAAAAAATGGCACGAATCAGGGACGTCATGTTTTTTTTTTTACATGAATAACGCACAAGAGTCCCAACTACTCCCGTCTGGAGCCAGTGGGACTATGGCATCCTCAATTGGGGTATGTTGTGAGGCTGAAGGCAGTGGGGAGGGGAAGGAGATAGGGAAGAGGAAGGTGGGGAAGTACCTAGCTATTCAGATCTGGTCACCAAACACGGCTAATGCCATTTCAAGCAACGTTTCAATTCTGAATGGTGGTCTTTCACCAGGGCGATACTGAGAGTATCTTCCACTCTGGAACGTGCCGCAAATATACTATATATTATTTTAAATTAATAAATTGTGAAATACAAAAATTAATCAAATTAAATTTATTTGCCACTCCGGGATTCGATCCCGCGACCTTCGGAATGCTAGTCAAGCGCCTTACCGCTGCTCTACGCCGGCCGTCAAAAATGTTTCACAAAAAGATAACATGAATCATGTTCATTAGGGTGGTCACAAGAAATCAATGTTGGAGTTTTTTGGGGGGACCCCCCCTAGAAGTTGCCAATTGGCTAAGAAATGAGATTGGTGAAGTTTAAGCTCAATTGGATAAGGTTAACCCATGCCTCATCGAGGTTGAAGTTTTAACTTTCTATAAAAACGTTATTTTTTTTTATAAAATACCTAACAATGTTGCAAGATTTAATTTTGCTTTTTTTATATTTATGTCCAGATTTTGTTTTATTTATTTTTTCAATTAGTACATAAAAAGGGTGTAGTTAAAACCGTTTTCAAAGTAAATACAGCACAATCCAAATTGAAAATGATGTATTTAGGAGAAAAGAAAAGCAAAAAGGTATAAAAAACAAGAAGAAATAATGTTCCAAATTTTATTATTTAAAATATAAAAAAGAAAGCATTATAAAAGAAAGAAGTTATTATAATTATTATTGACATTTACAATTAATTATCAGATTAAGTTGGTAACGGCTTAGATAACGAACGGCTTTTGAAGAGTCAGGAAAAAAATTCTACATTCCGATACAACTTGTAACAGAAACTGTCGTTGTTCTTCGTCTTTTGTCAAACAGGAATTGAAGTATTGGATTAACTTTGCCCCTCTTTCAGCTGTGTCATTTGACAACCTTGAAACCTTTCACTATTTTTTTTGCTTTTAAATGATGTGCATTTTCACACCATATATCAGGATCCGTATTTAAAAATTCTGTACCACTTTCAAATCTTTTGAAAAAATTTAGAGTTTGATGAGAAACAAAAAAATCAATATCTTTGTCCAATAAACTATCCACTCGATGGAGACTGAATTTTGCTTTCACATCCCTATCATCACATGTTTTTTCTTCAATTGGAATTAATTGTAGACTTTTTACAGCCATGCTTGTTTTCATACTTTTTTCTTTGGCTGTTGGTTTGTTTGTTTTGTAAGAAAAATTGATATTTCATCCGAATTCCCTATTTTATGTCTAATATTTTTATCTTCAAAAGCAGTTTTGTATTTTGTCTTGTCTAGCTTCGACCATCCAGTCTAAAACTTTTTAAAAATCAAAAACTGTAGTAACAAAAACTGCTTGTCTTTTTCAACAGTGTTTTTTAATGCATCCTGATGGGCAATATCAAAAAGGTCATCAAGGGTTGACTTGAAAGCTTCTATTTTTTTTATGTTGAGCTGTGCTTTTAGAACTATTCGCGTTTTTTTGTAGTTTTCTCCACTCTTCGTAAAGTTTTTCCAGCTTTACAATACAATCTTTAAAGTGTCTGGTTGGTATTGTCACATAAATAATTATGTGACTAATGCAGTTCTTGCTTAGGTGGTTATTTTGTCTATGGTGTTTTTTTTGGACACTGGTAATTTTTGGAAAAGAGAGAGTTCCTTTTTGTTTATGGGCACTTCCTTCCGATCAACTTGGGGCAGTTGGGTCGGAAATTGGTCACTCACCATCCTGGTGTTTAAATTTACGTTTAATCATGAGAATCTAAGTCGATTTTAAACCTAAAAGAACGCGGGGTTTTTTTACGTAACACGCGAGGTTCGTGTACGAGTTATTTATAGTGGATGACGTGAGAGTCCCACTTTTTTCCGATGTGGCTGGTTGGCCGTTTTGTGGATGTATTTCTGGAAAAGGAATCGTGAAGTGAATTGCTCCTGGTGTTGGCTAATATAATATGCCTTCACGACCCCGCGTCGCAAAGTCACGGTCTGCTAACCGTAATACGCCAGGCGTGGATACTGTTGGGGCCACGTGCCTTTGGATTGGAGTTCGTAGAGATGGCCCGTGGCTGAATGCGCTCCTTGGAGGTATAGCGTCCTCCTGCCCAATTAGAAGGACGACCTTGGTGCTCTGGATTCCGCGCCGTTCCCATATGGGAAGACTGGAGTTCCCGTCCCGTCTCGTGCTTTCTCACTGCGAAGCAAGATCGCGTTCGTCTACCGGGGTTATTTTCGTATAGTTAGCTTAGCGTGTCCATTAGAAGTCCATCTGGTATGTGTATTTTTTATATTTTCTTGTGTTACCTTGGTACGAAGTTTGTACACTTCCTTGTTGTTTTTTGGTTTGGATTCAATACATTTTTATAAAGTTCCTCTTCTTTTATTTGACTGAAAACCCTACCTACATGACAGATAACTACTTGGCCCACTATCCTGAGCCCTGGTCTCTGCTCTGCCGCAAGGTTACCTTTTTATACGAACATGATACGTTTCAGTGGCGCTTCCAACGTGTAAAATCAGTTATTTTCGGTGCCCGAAACGTACTTTTCTGTCATGTGGGGTGGATTTTCAGTTCTTTTGCTGATAATTTTAGAGAAATCAGAGATGAATCGGTGTGTGTGCATTTATTTGGTTTTATATCTAACATTAACCGTTCTGCAGAGATTCTGTGTGTCATTCTGAAAATACACCTCATTTTGTTATGATCATTTTGTTGTGTGAATATTATTGTTTGTTTACCTTTTCGTAAGGCATGTAATTATAGTGATACCAACTTTAAGTGTTGCCATTAAGATAATGTTAAACACAAAATTCATTCATAATATCTCTAGAGATGATAACCGAAATATTGTTGGGAACATTTTTTCTGTTTACTGGCAATTCTGTTTTAACTGTCAGCTATCTATGTTATGGTTTATCGGAGCCGAGCTGTCAATTCTTGTTGACATTTGTCAGGTTATGTGCATTGTTTACTTACAAAGCCGCGAAAGTTCATTATTAAATACATTATTTTTGTTTTTTAAACATAGGACGACTTGTGACAGACATTTATCATAAATAATTGTTTATTATAAGCTTGCGGTTACTAAAATATTGGGAGAATATAGTAACGGCACTATTCTTGTTCGCATTTGTGTCCGTTTATACCTTCATACATATAAAGGGAGTTCGTGGAACGTATGTTGTAAAAAATAATTATTATTTTAAATATTTACTGCATTCTAAGGTGGTTTTAAATAAATTATAAATGGCTTCGTCGCTATTGAAAATCAATGACTATTTATCGAGTTCATACGTACAGGGTGTTTGGTAATTGACGTGTTACAAATAAATAATTAATTATAACAGTTTGGTTAATCCTATTATTACATTTATTTTCATATAATTATTTGAGAATAATAATTTAATTATAAATTAAATTAAAATTTTTATTTACATGGTTAGACATTTATCATAAATAACCGACGATCTTTTGCGTTCTGTGCACAAGGATGACAGAAGGTCGTCGTCAGTTACACAATATGGACGCATATATTTTAATGACAAATTTTGACGAGGATTATAGACCTCATAAGTATATTTTGATTAAAATCCTAGTGTATTTATAGATATTTATAAGTAGTCGTTTATACATAGTTAGCTATATTTATTTATAGGTATACTTATCTTTATAATTAATACTATGCATATATTAGTATTAGAATAATACTACCTTCATATAATTAGATATATTAAAAACTATTAAGTTTTTTTTAAATATTTTTTTTATGCGGTGGCATGAGGGAATACCGAACCTTCATACTGCTTCATTTAATTACATTTGTTTCTTTTGTGATTGTTCTGGTCTCATGCTTTGGAGTTTGGTACCTCCAAATCTTGTGCTCAGTACAGACACTTAATTCTAGTTCATTGACGATAAACCGTTTATTTACCCTCGGTAAACTGGAATGTGATCCTTGTGGTCACTGGCGCCCAAATTTTGTTAGTTAAGTCTTTCTTTCCTTCGTTACTTTACCTTTTCTGTTAATAATAACATGCACTAGTTTCGAGTTTTTTTTTTGTATTATTAAACGTATGATTATTTTGGTAATAATATACTTGTTCACATGAGTACACACACACTGATTTCATACCTTGTTCCGTCTGTTTAACGGATTTAGTTGTAATGCTATTATTTTTAAGTTTATGCCCTTCTTTCTTTAGTCCACTGGAGGCTCTTTTATTGCCCATTGCCCATGGAACCTCCAGAGAACTTGAGAAGGAATATTTTGGAATTTTGTGTTTCAGAGACTTGAGCACCTTTCTGATGCACAAAAGTTCTGTTAGTTTTATTATTGATATTTTGTATTTCATAAGTTTAAGTATGGTATAGCTTTCCTAAAAGTTCTTTATATAAATCTTAGTTCATAAGAAAGTTGTTTTGTCTCTAACAAAGTTAGTACTGCTTCGGCGTGCTTAACTAATAATTAATTCCTTTGGAATTATCGCTTTGCCTCTAATACAGGAAAGTGTGTTCTGTATAGTTTTTTAAGTCTAAGTCTGTTCTGTATAGTTTTAACTCTAAATAATATAAACATTAATATCTTACTGTTAGTATCATTATTAAACTTTAAATTAAGTATTACTAGTGTCATTCATTAAAATTTTGAATTGATCACACCTCGAATAGTGTCAACTCACTGAAAGCCATAGTTGATCACACATTTTGTTTTGTTTGTACAAGAAATGCTGATTTTTGTGCACTCGTGGAGTGTTTTTTTCAAGGGATGCCAGCTTGGGTATTACCGTGGTCTCATTTTTTTTTTACAAACAATGTCACTCTTTTGAGTTTTTGATGCAGGTTGTTTAATGGATTTTTGGATATCCTAAGCTGCGAGCTTAACTTTCTGTTTTGCTGTTAAGTACCAATTGACTTTTGTCATGATCTGATAGATAGGTATTGTGTTATGTAAATCCTAATCTGACCACCTTGATTGGCAGGTATTTATTGTTTTATAAAACCTGACCTGATTTGATTTTTGAAAATTGGATAATTTAAATATTATTCTAGTTTGACGACCTTTTTACATATAGGTATTTCTTCGGAATTGTAAATCCTGGTTCAATAATGACAGTTAGATGATCCAATGTAAGATCCCTACTCTGCCCACGTCTGATAGACAGTTTGTATACTGATTCTATATTACTTATAACACAGAAAAGTATTTTCTTGTGTCCTAGTTTTGCCAACATTGAACTCCATTGTTCTGATTGAAAAATCTATATCTATATAGTTATTTTCATAATTTAGGCTTCTTTAATTTTAAGTATTTGTTTATTTTTAAGTTTTATCTTAAGAATGTTAAACCGGATGGACTTAGTTAGATAGGTTACTTTTTTTTGCTATTCAAATATAGCGTAAATTCAGTGCGAGTGAGGGCTGTTTAACCCTAAAAAGTGAAGCCAAATTGGCCTTTATTTCCTGTATAAGGAAAAGTGATGAAATTTTTTTTTTTCCTTCTTTTCTACAATTTATTTGGTTGTGTTTTTTTTTTTAAATATAAAATGTTGAGTATTTTATAAGTATAAATCTTGTTAAATTGACACGAAAACAACAGGTCTTCTTTTTTAAGTAAATTCAAAACTTTGTTTAATTTAGTAGATGTTGGTTGACTCCTTGTTTTCGTGCCTTTCTTTTCTTATTTGTTCTTTATTATTAAGAAATTTTGTTTTTTAAGAAATTTACTTTAAAGAAATTGAGTTCTAAGTTGTTATTTTAATTACTAATTAATGTTTTTGTTATCATTTTTCTAGATACCTGATGGACTCATAGTTTAGTTAGTTTGTGGACTTAGTTTTTCATGTTTGAGGGCAAACATTTTCGTGGGAAGGGGGGAATTGTCACATAAATAATTATGTGACTAATGCAGTTCTTGCTTAGGTGGTTATTTTGTCTATGGTGTTTTTTTTGGACACTGGTAATTTTTGGAAAAGAGAGAGTTCCTTTTTGTTTATGGGCACTTCCTTCCGATCAACTTGGGGCAGTTGGGTCGGAAATTGGTCACTCACCATCCTGGTGTTTAAATTTACGTTTAATCATGAGAATCTAAGTCGATTTTAAACCTAAAAGAACGCGGGGTTTTTTTACGTAACACGCGAGGTTCGTGTACGAGTTATTTATAGTGGATGACGTGAGAGTCCCACTTTTTTCCGATGTGGCTGGTTGGCCGTTTTGTGGATGTATTTCTGGAAAAGGAATCGTGAAGTGAATTGCTCCTGGTGTTGGCTAATATAATATGCCTTCACGACCCCGCGTCGCAAAGTCACGGTCTGCTAACCGTAATACGCCAGGCGTGGATACTGTTGGGGACCACGTGCCTTTGGATTGGAGTTCGTAGAGATGGCCCGTGGCTGAATGCGCTCCTTGGAGGTATAGCGTCCTCCTGCCCAATTAGAAGGACGACCTTGGTGCTCTGGATTCCGCGCCGTTCCCATATGGGAAGACTGGAGTTCCCGTCCCGTCTCGTGCTTTCTCACTGCGAAGCAAGATCGCGTTCGTCTACCGGGGTTATTTTCGTATAGTTAGCTTAGCGTGTCCATTAGAAGTCCATCTGGTATGTGTATTTTTTATATTTTCTTGTGTTACCTTGGTACGAAGTTTGTACACTTCCTTGTTGTTTTTTGGTTTGGATTCAATACATTTTTATAAAGTTCCTCTTCTTTTATTTGACTGAAAACCCTACCTACATGACAGATAACTACTTGGCCCACTATCCTGAGCCCTGGTCTCTGCTCTGCCGCAAGGTTACCTTTTTATACGAACATGATACGTTTCAGTATCTTAGCTTTCTCCCAAAAAATTACAACTTCCTGTTTTGTAAGTCTTGCAGCTTCTCTGGTGTTCAATTTCACTTGCCGTATATTATAAAATAAGCTGCGTAAAACTTGAAAATTAGATGGTAATTTACTGCCAGTGATTTGATGAGACATGTGGCCAATTAAATATACCATTTATTTTTGCCTTGAACTCGAACCTGCACGAGCATGGCTGGTTAATTCTGTAGAAGACATGGTCCCACAAACCTCACAAGAAAAAGCTCACTAGAAGAACGTTATTCAATAATGTTCAGAATGTTCACTTGTTCACTGTTTGAAAAGCAAAAGTTAACTAAAGCCCTCTGACCTCTCCCTCACACTTAAGAAGGAGTGGGAAAACCCCAGGAACCCCAGACAAGGAACACAAAAGGAAGGGTGTGGTTTATGACACTCCAGGTAGGATTATATGAAGAAAGGTTCCTTGGCAATAGCTCTTTTGTAACAAATCCGACCTTTTAAGGCAGGGGTGGGGAACCTCCGGCCCGCGGGCCGCATGCGGCTCGCGAAGCATTTTCTGCCTGCTGAAAGCACCATAAAAAAATACACTCGCGTTCATTAAGCGAGGGCGGTTTTCTTTAGTTATTATTACTAAACCCAGAAAAAGTTATAACATAGCTGACGGTAAGTGTGTGCTTAAGTATGCATCTATGTCTCTAGAAATCAGGTAAGATACAAATGCATACGTGATCCAACATCCTTTTTTAATTTTATTTCTTATTATTATATGGTTCGTAAATTAATATTGAAAAAATATATTTGTATTGATGACAGCTCTATTTGGGAAGGACAAAAAATCTTTATATAATGACACACTTCTGCCATTTAAATAAAAAAATAAAAGTTCAATAAAAAAAATCATCCCATATAAATTTTTGTACATATTTAATAAATATAAAATTTTATTACAGTCAATAAATTTGCTGTACCTAAAATGCACAAAAATCATTAAGATATTTGAGTACAATATACTTTAAGCTGGTGGACCCCAACGCAAATCCATTCCTATGTTAAAACCACTCTTGTGTCCATAATGCAAATTCCTGTTGCGGATTTATCTGCTGACGCATTTCGAGGGAAACCATCCATGTGTTCCAAATGCAAAGATCGGAGGAAAACCGCTTTCGTGTTCTGGATGTAGTATCAATTAAAGCTGGAGACTAGCATACAGATTCACTCTAAAGTTAAAACCAGTTTCATGTTCTGAATGATTTGTCAAAATTCCAGTAGCGGATTAATCTGCTGACGCGTTTCGAACAAATTCATACTAATGTTTCGTATGGAATTAAACTTTTTGTTTCAAACACAATCCTGCAAAATTCGTAATTCGTAGGAAAACCATACGCATATTATGAGAGTAAAACTTAATAAAGCTGGGGATTCGCATGCAGATGTTTTACTATTAATAACCGGTTTTTGTGATCACAATGAAACGATTAAATTCCAGTTGTGGATTCATTTGCTGACACATTTCTAGGAAACTATTCTCTTATTCGAAGTGCAGTTATAAAATTCTAGCCGTAAAACCATTTTCATGATCTGAGTGTAGTTTTAATAAATTAAAACAAGTTTTGTGTTCAGAATATAACGGTAAATCGACGAATAATTGAAAAAAAACTATAATTTGAGATTGTAGCTTGTGAAGAATCAATTTTTAAGTCAAAACCTGCCTTGCGTTCAGTGAAAAATTCGAGATGCGAAATTCTTTAATAACCGAATGAATTCAAGGGACACCACTTTTGATTTTTGAGAGCAGTTATAAATTTCTAATTGCGGAATTTAGATATATGTTTTCGTATTGGAAGAATACTCATCAACCCCCCCCCCCCCTACTTAAAGACGACTTTGAGGATTCGGATCACGTCCGGTCTTAGAAAATAATAGATATCTTCAAATATAAACGTTTTAACAAAAAAGTGATAGACTAAAACTAGAAGATAACAACATTTCGTATGAAATGAAAACAAGAATAAAATTTCTAAGACAAATAGTTTTCATTTTATGAGGAAAAACGGCGATTTTTTTTGCAAAAAAATCGTTTTTTTTTCAAATTTAATCTCGATGAGGCACGAGTTAACATTATCCAATTGAGCTAAAACTTTCCAAATCTTATTTTCTTGTAACATTATTGTCTAACATTGATCATCTTCGATTATCAAAACAAACACAATCACACTTATTCACAGTACTTTATTAAAAACATATTTTTTTTATATATTCATGTTTTTAATAAAGTACTGTGAATTAGTGTGATTGTGTTTTCAAAAATAATAATCGGGTTTTATAAAAAAATCAAGAATTTTAGTACTCTTTTGACAGCCTTCACTCGTGTTTTTTTTCAACTTGTGACCTAATTATTTTTGGTTAAAGGTTATTGTATTTGATATAATCACAATCAACACTTTGCCTGTCTAATTTACCGATCCTTTCTACGCTGGGAAATGACACTAATTACAATATATTCATTACACCTGTCACTAGATGATGTTTTTCCCAAATTTGGCAGAAGAGGCCATAAATTAGAACTAACTTTATTTTGTGATTCTTTCCTATCCTGAAAATACCTAAGTAGTAAACAAGTATATATAGTAAATATCTTTTCATTGTTATAAAACTTGAACTTAATGGATGAGAGACGTAAACATAAACACAATGAGACACAATATAAAAACTTACAAAGAACGATTAGACGTGAAATTAAAAAAGCCAAAGAAGAATGGATGAAGTCACAGTGTGAAGAACTAGAGTCGTACAGTCGTAGTCACAATGCATTCAAACTTCACAAAAAATTGAAGGAAATTATGGGCACTTCTAGAAGAATTACTCCATCATGACGTTGACGATTCCAATAAATTAATATTGGATGAAAAAGATATTTTACAAACATGGGAAAAGTATATTCATGATACATTCAAAGATATTAGACCTGATATTAATATTCCTAATGATCAATTACATGAACCATCGATTTTAAAATCAGAAATTCTTCATGCGATAAAGACTTCAGACAATAGAAAAGCGTGCGGACCAGACGATATTCCAGTTGAGGGGTTGAAGCTCTTTAATGATGAAAATATTGACTATCTGTTGAGGTTATTTAACTCTATATATGACACAGGGAATATACCCCAAGATTAGCTAAAATCCACCTTCGTGACATTGCCTAAAAAACAATACCCTAAGAAGTACACTGACTATTGATTAATAAGCCTGATGAGTCATGTCCTTAAATTATTCCTTAAAATAATACATGCCAGGATACGCAATAAGTGCGAGCAGGACTTGGATGACACTCAGTTTGGCTTCAGAAATGCTTTCGGGACGCGTGAAGCATTATTGTCTATCGACGTACTATTGCAAAAGTGTCGTGACCAAAGAAAGGAAGTCTTTGCCTGTTTTATTGACTACGAAAAGGCATTTGACAGGGTAAAACATGCTGACCTAATGAAAATGCTTGCGGATTGTAAGTTGACACCAAAGACCAGAATTTCATTAAAAACCTGTATTTCCAAACAGCAGAAATAAGACATGGGAATGAGAGATCTAATGCAATTGCCATTCAGCGTGGAGTACGACAAGGCTGTATCCTGTCGCCACTATTGTTTAATCTCTATTCCAACTATGTCTTTAAAAGAGCCCTAAGTAATACTGAGAACGGTCTGAAGATCAACGGAGTTGTCATTAATAACATAAGATACGCAGATGGTACTGTATTACTAGCTGACTGTATCGATGACCTCCAAGACCTATTATATCTGGTTAATAATGCTGGTGAGCAACTGGGCCTAACAATCAACGTCAATAAAACTAAATGGATGACATTTGGACGACTAGATCACTCTGAATCAGTGATACAGTTAAATGGTTGCAATATCGAAAAAGTGGAAAGATTTAGATACCTCGGCAGTATTCTCACGGAGACTCTTGACCCAGATGTGGAGGTTAGATCCAGAATTGAAGCAGCAAGAACTGCGTTCATTAAAATGAAATCCCTCTTCTGCAATGACAATATCAACTTAAAACTAAGGCAGAGAATGCTAAAATGTTATGTGTGGTCGGTCTTGTTCTATGGATGTGAAACATGGACCTTGAAAGTAAATACCATGAACAAGTTAGAGGCTTTTGAAATGTGGCTTCACCGGAGAATGCTAAAGGTCCCATGGACCGACATGATCACCAACACAGAAATTCTCAGGCGGGCTAGAGCAGATAGAGAACTGCTTACATTAATAAAAATCAGGAAAATTTCATATCTGGGTCATATACTTCGAGCGGAGAAGTATCACTTGCTCCATTTGATATTGAAAGGCAAGATAGAGGGTCGCCGAGGGCCTGGTAGGAGACAAATGTCTTGGCTGCGTAATATATGAGAGTGGACTGGCATTAGAAGTGTGGAGGAGCTATTCCGGGCAGCGCAAGTCAGAGAGACATTCTCAAGAGTGATTGCCAACGTTGGGGGGACCTGATACGGCACACAAAGAAGTTATAAAACGGGGAGGAGTCGCACCTTGGGTTTATAAATTACTCGTCTGCTTTAGCGCCCGTTCACCCGCCCGGTGCCCATAATATTGATAGTAATGTTAGTATTAGTAATATTACAAGTAGTAATGTCACTAAAATAATGTTACTAAAATAATACAGTATAGTAATTTTACAAATAGTAATGTTATTAAAATAATACAGTATCAGTAATGTTACAAGTAGTAATGTTACTAAGATAATACAGTATTAGTAATGTTACAAGTAGTAATGTTACTAATATAATACAGTATTAGTAATGTTACAAATAGTAATGTTACTAAAATAATACAGAATTAGTAATGTTTCAAGTAGTAATATTACTAAAGTAATACAGCATTAGTAGGTAATGTTATAAGTAGTAATGTTACTAAAATAATACAGTATTAATTTATTTAGTTATTTAAGGAACATAAAAAGTCTTAGTAACATAATATACATAAGAGGATGACAAAAAACAGATCAATTATTAATGTTATGCATTATGATAGGCATTTAGAAACATAAAAGTAACTGAATGTAAACTAGAATATTTAAGAAAAGAAAAAAACAGGACAAAGCAGTAATTTAAAATACATACATAATACAGTTGTAGAGACAACAAAATGATAAACCTAAATATAAAAACACAACAATAAAATAAATGCGATTATAACTATACTTAAGAAGGCTGCGAAATAGGTATTTGGATTGGGACGGCTAAGGGGAGGACAGGGGTAAGGGAAAGTTGCCAAGCAGGTAATTTAAAAATATTAGGTACAATTAATTTAATCATCATGAATATGTGTTATGTGTTATTCGCACCTAGAATGTGATACAATGAAATTCTGTAGCGAAAGTAACTAGCAGTGCATATGTCAGCAAGTTTTTCTATACGTGCAAATTTAATGTTATTAGTTACATGTCCTTTGCATAAATTAATTTTGGTTGGAATTTGTGTTACATCTTTCAATGTAGAAAAGGGTAATTTGTCTGCTATATCGTGTCGGCGCGGCAGGTGGAAATTTATTTTATTTAGCAACTCCGGGCAGTCAACATTCGAGTTAATAATTTTGTACAGGAGTATCTGGTCAGCGACAAGCCTCCTGTTGAGCAGTTTTGTGATTCCAAATGGTTCTCGATTTCATCGTAAGAATTGTATACATTGAATGATTTAAAATTTAAGAATTTGAGAAATCGCTCCGGAACTCTTTCTAACCTGTTAACATAAACAATATAGCGCGGTTTCCAAAACTGTGAACAGTATTCCAGGTGAGGACGAACATGTGAATTGTAGAGAATCAAATAAGTCTTAGCGTTTTTGAAAAACTTGCATGTTCTTAGCACAAAGCCTAGACTCTTTGTTGCTTTGGTGACAATGTAATCAACGTGTTTATAAAGGTAAGTTTAGAGTCTAAAAAAACCCCGAGGTCACGTATATAATCGTTATTTGTTAACAGCAATCCAGAAATGGTGTAATCATGCAGTATTTTCACACGGTTACGTGTGAAAATACTGCATTGATTACACGTAACCGTGTGAAAATACTGCATGACACGGTTACATTTAGAAAGATTGATAAAAAGCTTATTTCTGAGACAGTAATCCGTCAGTCGGTCAAGATCTTCTTGTAAACGCACAGAACAGTCTGGGGAGCTTATAGGAAGGTATATCTTCATATCGTCGGCAAATAGTAAAATTTGAGCGTTGTGAAAACATATCGTTATATCATTTATATAGATAGAGAAAAGAAAAGGACCCAAAATGGACCCCTGAGGCCCACCCGAAGTGATAATTTTCCAGATGGAGGAAAATTCACCCACTGTCACAGCCTGGGACCTGTTTGTTACGTATGAAGATAACCAACGAAGGAGATCTCCATGAATACCATGATTTGCAAGTTTTCTAAGCAGGTCGCTGTGGTTGATCTTGTCAAAGGCTTTGGTATGGTCGATGTAGATTGATTCAACTTGCACATGTTTATCCATAGAGGCAGACAACAAATTTATAAATGTTATAAGATTTGTAGCAACAGAGCAAACTGCAAAGAATCCGTGCTGAAATTCATTGATCGAATTCTTTACCACAGGAAATAACTGGTCATAGACTATATTTTCGAACACCTTTGAAAAATGCAGAGCTTGGAAATGGGTCTATAATTATCTGCTTCACATTTATTTCCCGATTTATGAATTGGCGTGATGTGGGCTCTTTTCCATATGTCTGGAAATGTACCAGTCTTAAGCGATATATTAAACAGTATTGATAGCGCAAGTGACAAACGATTTGCGCACTCGGTAATGAACAGTGGTGGAATATCATCTGGCCTAGCTCCCTTGTTGGAATCCAGCCGTTTTAAATATTTAGATACAAGGTTAGCATCGATAAAAACTGACCCTATCGCACAGACCTGCTTAACTACGGAGTCATCGCAGGAAGTCCCCAGAGGGTCAGCTGGTTCGTAGAAGGAATGAAATTGAAAATATTAAAAATAATTAATCACTCAAATGGAAAAGATCAAGGCAGAAATTTAAAAAAATGAATTAATAAGTAATCACGTAGTATCCGGCTAAGCGGTGGCAAAATAAAGAATTCCAGAGCGCTCATTATTAAAGGCCAAAAAAAATAATTATTTTAATTAAATTATTCGTTCTTATTACAGCGTAGCGTTCCTAGCTGGTAAGTAGAATCCACGAGAGGATTGGTCTGAACAAATTCTTACTTTTGCATTACTTTTAAAGTAATTGGTTTTCAAACAGTGAATACGTAGGTGTTATGCTGACTATGTGAAACACGACAAACTCTTCACATCGTGCATATTAATGAAGACAAAATATTCTGCAGTTGAACGACATGTAACAGAAATATCGATATTATAAATTTATTAATAGAATCTTTCACATGAGATTGCTGCTGGCAGCCCATCAGTGCATGAAGAGGCGTTAACTGAAGTGCTTCCAGTGTTACTAGTATTACTTTAGGGTTTATGTCATGGTCCAGCAAGGTATGTGTTCACATTCTTGTTTAGATTTTGGTAAACCGTATAGGTTGTGTTGTTAGGGATTTTCGGAAACCCGTCCCAAGATTAATGTTCTATTATATGTTTTGAAATTTAAATACTTAAGACTTGTGGCTTTCTTGGTGGTTTTAAGAAAGCTATTAATTTTGGTTTTGTATTTTGTGTAAAACACTCTGTTATTCATACTACACATATGTCACAGGTAAAATTGGAAATATAATATTTGAGTAAAAATAAATACTTATCTACTATTATCATAATGATTTCACAATATTTTCATAAAAATAACATACTCATAGGATTATGCGAATAAAACAGAGTTATTATTTATAAGACTGTCATTTTGAAAGAACATCATCCTTACTCCAGGTCTATTGATAATACTTTGGAGGTGTACGTTAGGTACACGTTATGTTAGTTGTGCGTGTGGGAGGAAACACAATGGGAGTAATAAGATTGACACTTGTGCTGCTGAGCTTTGAGCGTTTGTTGACTGCCATAAATATACCAATTCATAGATCGATATCTTTGGGCCTTTTCTATGGGAAAAATGTTAACAACAACTTCACCACGGAAAAACAAACCCGATCTTGGTAGAAGGGAGTAGACAATGGCACAAGGCCTGTCATAGACAGTATACTCCACCTATTTCTTGATCTTGGTAGAAGGGAGTTTAAAGCCATTTGTCATAGACAATGGCACAAGGCCTGTCATAGACAGTATACTTGACCTATTTCCATTTCTATATCCAATAAATTATTAAAAAAAAATTGCAGAGCAGAAAAATGTAAAAACTTTCCCCCAGGACAACGAGGTTCCATGTGACAAAGATGGTTCTGAGGAAATGAGATTTTTACAGCTCATTTTCTCAGGAGGGAGCTTTGTCAGATGGAAACCTGTTATCCCGAGGAGATGGAAAATCAATACATTAGAAAAATGAAAAACTCACAGGTAACTCAAGACAATGGATAAACAACACATAAAAATGCAGAGTCGGTTCCACCGATAGATTGAGCATGAGTCAAAAACTAATATTGACTGCGCCATAATGTATTCACGCCTGTATTACAGCTTATCCTCGAGGTACATTGTACATGTCATATAATTAACAGTAATAATATGACAAGAACAATGTACCTTACTATTACTGTTAATTATATTAACATTATGAATATGACAAGTATAATAATACGATAACTCTGTAATCTTTTATATAAAATGTACAATAAATACAAATACACAAAAAATAATAGCACAAATTTATTTATTTATTTATTTATTACGTGCCCTGATGGGCTTTTACATTATAATTTATAAGTTGAGTAACAAACAATGAAGAAAATATAATACAATGAGAAAAGAAAATACACAAAACAGTGTAACAACAAAACAAATAATAAAATAAAAATACATAATATGTAAAAATGATAAGAAGTCTCATATTCAATATAAACAAAAATTGAAGAAATTATGTAAATCTATTTGTGCCTAGAAGAATAAAAGTGATAGAATATACAACGTTTATACTGATTAGTTTTAAGATGAAATATATCACCTAGATTAGAATGTTTATTTCCGAGACTGTGAAGTCTCGGAAACGGAGAATTTTGATAAGCTATTGTCCTGGTGTTATTGAAGTAGAAGGGTAATAAATGTCGGCATGATTTTTGCAGAACATGGATATTGATAAATTGAAGTAATTCAGAACAGTCAATTTTGTAATGCAGTATTTTATGTAATAGTATTACATCTGTGCTTATTCTTCTTTCTGAAAGTTTCAATAGAGACGTTTTATCCAGGAGACAATTGTAATCAATGTTTAGTATAGGAATATGCAATTTATAGTTTATAAACCTTAGAAACTTCCGTTGAATCTTTTCAATGTTGTCTGAATGAATGTTGTAAAAGGGAGACCATAACGTAGAGTTATATTCAAGTTGGCATCTGACAAGGGTTTTATATAACATAATAAATGTGTCTAAATCATTGAAATCTTTTGCAGCTCTCAAAACAAAACCAAGAGTCTTTAGGACTTTGTTGATAATATTATTAATATGACATACAAAGGTGAGTTTACTGTCTAGATAATGCCTAGATCCATAATTTCACTAACACAATTTAAATTTTCATCATCTAAAGAATACTGAAAAATAATAGGATTATTTATTTTGGAAAAATGAATGAACTGACATTTATTTATATTTAATGCTAGTTTGTTGATAGAGCACCATTCAAAAAGATATATCAAGTTAGTTTGAAGTATAATACAATCATTAATGTAGTTAATCTTTTATATAGTTTCATGTCATCGGCAAACATTAGCACATTTATGTCAGTAAATATATCAATAATATCATTTATAAATATAATAAACAAAATGGGCCCTAAATTGGAGCCTTGCGGCACTCCACTTGTTGCTATAAATTTGTAAAACTGTGTGCCATTTATTTTCACATTAAGAATTCTTTTGGACAAATAATTAACAAACCAATTTTATAAGCTACCATAAACTCCAAGTTTCGCCAATTTATTGATTAGTATTTTGTGACACACCTTGTTTCAAAGGCCTTGCTAAAATCAGTGTATATTGAGTCAACCTGGCACCTGTTAGCTAAAGATTTAGATATGAAGTTTACGTATATTAGTAAATTGGTCAGTGTAGATTTATTTGAACAAAAGCCATGTTGATAGGGAGTTATAATTTTTTTAATGTTTGTGGATATTTTATGGAGGACAATTTTTTCAAAAAGCTTGGGTATCGATGATTGGATACATATTTACAATTTGTTACGTCCGTTTTGTCCCCTTTTTTAAAAATGGGTGTAAGAAAACTGTGTTTCCATGTATCAGGAAAACTGCTTGTCTCTAGTGATTGGTTAAAAATTAGAAAAAGAGGAACAAGTAAGCCGTTTAAACATTCTTTAATTAGCACCGGTAGAATATTATCAGGTCCTGCATTTTTTCTAGCATCTAACAAATTTACAAGGTTTTTGATATCTTTAATTTCTATGCGTACTTCAGATATATCCAGACTAAGATTGGATGAGAATTTTGGAATTTCGTTGCTAGGTATATCCTCTTCATACACAGACTTAAAATAATCGGCGAATACATTTACAATGTTTTTATCGTTACACCCAATTTTTCCATTGAAATTCATAGAAGTTGGAATACCTAAGTAAGTATTTTTTTGAGAATTAGTGTAATTCCAAAAATGTTTTATATTTACACGAATTTCACTTTCAATTTTGTCAATGTAATTTTTATAGCACAACTTTGAGATTTTACAACACTCCCTTCTTAACAATTGAAATTTATTGTAATCACTCGTCAGTCTGGATCGCTTGTAATTTTTATGGGCTATTTTCTTACTATATGTTAAAGTGATCAAATTGGGACTAAACCAGTTTGGAAAATGAGAAATTCTATTATGTCGAAGGGGCACAAAGTTTGCAATAGCATCATTTAGAATGTCATAGAATTTATTTACATTATCGTTAATATCTGCGTTTTCCAGGAAGGACCAATCTGTTGTATTTAAGCAATCAGAAATTTTTTGAAAATTTGCTTTACGGAAGTAGTAAGATGACTTGATATTTTTAAGATGAGTGTTGTTAACAAAGGGAATAACTATGTCCAGAGGAGGATGGTAAACGTCTACAGGTAATAGTTCTTCCAAAGATTTACATACGTTAGCAGTGCGCTCACTGCAAAAAACTAGATCAAGAATGCGACTGTTTATATTAGCCACAGTGTTTAGTTGTGGGATTGATAAATAATTCGACATAACCAGAATCTCTCTCTCATTAAGATTAGCAGTTGACATATTAATACCAGACAATTCAGGGTCATCATGGTTCCAGGATATATTTGGCAAGTTATAGTCTCCTACCATGACAAGTTTGGCACTGGGATAACCTTAAAAATTCCACGTCCTCAATATGTTTTGTATACAGCTGTGTATCGGAGGATGGCGGTAAATATAAACATCCAATTATTAACTTGCCAGCATTTTTGTTTTCGAGCAACACGAATATTTGTTCAACCTCACTATTTTTGTTTTTAAGCACTTTTGACGGAATACGTTTGTGGACAGCAATCAGGACTCCACCACCTCTTGTATTGGAGCTGGTGTTTGGACTACGGTCTACTCGGTAGATGTGGTGATCGTGTATTCCAAGTTCCGCTGAGAAAATTGATGGTGTTAACCAGGTTTCCGTTAACATGATGACATCGTATGAGAGAGTCGGGGCACTTATTCTGAATTCATTTAGTTTCGTTCTGATGCCTCTGACGTTCTGATAGTAGATGTTACATTTATTTAGTTGGAGTTTTTTGGCAAAACATTGACGATTTTAGGTAGGTTATTTATATATTTTATGGTTAAATTTGATTCACCATTTTTTTTTCTGGACTCCAGCTCGTCCCGAAGCATCATCAGGTGTTTTCTTTGTTGAATGATCTGATCATTTCTGGCTTTGATACCATCTTTGAATTTTTTGTTATTGATCAAAATTGTCCTAACAAAATGTTCCTCTTTGAATTCTAACTTCATTGGTCTACATTTATTGGTGACTTTCTTCGTTCCCCATCTGTATATTTTAATATCATGAGCATTAAAGGAAGTATCAATGTTTTTCAGGGCCGTGGTAACTTTATTCGCGTCATCGGAAATATTTATTGTGCGGCTGCCTTGGGAGTCATCTCCTCAGTTGATGCAAAATGTTCATTTTGGTGTGTTGCGACTGCGTGACTACTGCCGGGCCTCACAGGAGTGCTTATATCTGAAAAAAGAAAATGTTTTTTAGTTTCTGAATGCATGGTAGAAAAAATCTACATGTTACATGAACAAAATGTAGAATTACTATTCCCTTTCAACCAAAATAAAATATAATAAATTTAAAAAAACCCTTTGTAATACACCACTTTTTATGATTAATATTTAATTTCACTTATGTAGCTCAAGCTTCATCAGGGCTTATTATATTAACTAAAGCTAATACAGACACATATATACTATAAGAAAATAAAATAATGAGTAATGTTAATGTTAATGTTCAGTTTATTATGTTATATACTAAACGCTTATTATTATACTCATGAACAACTTAAGTTTACTAAATGTACCTTCGTTAACTCCTGGGACCCCTTTGGTAGGAATAACCTCACTGCTGGTCCCTAGGGTAGAAGTTTTGTTCTGAAATATCTATCTCTTCTCTATCTTCTCTACAAATTATAAATTAAAGTTCCCCGCGTCGTCTGTCTGTCTGTCTGTCTGCCTGTTCGCGATAAAATCGAAAACTACTCAACGGATTTTCATGCGGTTTTCACCAATAGATAGAGTGTTTTGAGAGGAAGGTTAGGGTATGTAATTTGTCAAGGATTTGTGTAAATTGGTTGAAGCATAACGATAACTGCTAGTAGTGTCGGAAAAAGTCAAGCCGCCTGGTAGCTTTCATTGAAAACGCTGCCTAATCCTTTTGGGATATAACAAAACAATGCATGGTGGGATATTCCTCTTTTATAGATCTACAAAAAAATCCGCGATGGCATATATCTGTCTTTTACGGATAGCTTACTATACCCATTCTATCTTCTAAAAAAATTGTCACGTACATTTCGGTAATTGAAAAGTTATTTAGACGGATACAGTATTAATCCTTATTAACTTAAATACGTTAACTTAACTCAAAGACGCGGTGGTTAGAAAGGTTGGATAACCATCCAGTAGATGACGTTGTGTTTTATTAGCCACAGCAACGCGTGGCCGGGTCAGCTAGTAAATATATATAACACATTAACCAAAGTTTGGAAACAAAAAGGAGAATACTTTTTCCCTTTCAAGAAATATTCAGGAGCTTTGTAATAAACTTTTTGGATTCTTAAAACAAAATATTATCCAAATAGCGAACGTCTGGGACATCCCATATGTAACTAACTAACTAACCATCACGTCGTTTGTTCGCAGGAGATAGGCAGAGAGGACGGACCGCCAAACAACTCGGTCTTGGCACACACTCTTTGCCTCACTCACATTCATACATACTCTTCTATTATTCTTACTTTTGACATGGCCCGCCTCAAGTATCTGATTCATTATTATTTTTTATTTATAAACTAACGTTTAAGACAAGATTTTATGCATAGCATAAAGGGTAACAATTATTATAAGCAATAATTATCAGCCTGAAACACTCATTTACATTGAAAAATCTTCCGAGAAAAGATACTTGCCGCCAACGGGACTTGAACCCGTGTCCTTCTGATTGCCGGTCGGATGCTCTGACCACTGAGCTATGACGGCTTATCTAATACCCGCCAAATAATTCAATATATACTGGTGTTTCATTCAACAATTACTGATTATTACATTTTTCCACCTGAAAACAACCAACTTTATTTTTGTGAGGGAGGTATTGTTAGTACTAAATCTCTCGCTAGGTGGCGTCGAGACAAATTATGTCTACATTTTTTTTGTGAAATACTTAATACGGCTTTTAAAAATTTCCTCGAAGTGCTTTGGCAAGAAACATTTTAAATTCAAAATCTTTACGTATTGGTATAACGTTACTATTCACTGACAGTTGCAATCATAAACCCCCGAACCAGATAAACTGGTTAAATGGCGTATTTGTCATTTCTTTTTACTATCTACAATTCAGTTCGTCTATGAATCCCGATCTTTTTTGGAGTTACAAGGTTAGTACAGAAATATACGCCCCTGTTGACTGCTGAGTGTTGTTAGTACCAGCAGTACAATATGTGAGGCAATGTTGAGGTGGGGGGGTGACCGTGACGTAGCCGCCACACGCCTCCCCTCCTAGTGAAATGATCACACAATTTCACGAAAAAAAATACAAAATGTCGAAGAAAATTGTAGAACAAACAAAAAAATCGGTAATTGTTGATATTGGCAAAAAGATACATAAAGCATTTAAACATTGCGAACGGTACATTGTAAAAAAAAAATTGTCACAGTGCATTAAAATTTTTTGAAAACATTTCATTTGCGATGAAACCAAAAGCTATAAATAAAGTGTCATTGTAAAACACAAGTATGATAACGCATACAAAAAAAGTTATTCAGAAAATCATCACAAAAAACGAAGAATTATGATTATACACTTTTTTACAATATTTGCAGTTGACAGCAATTTCAGGAGAAACGTACTGGTCTTTTGATGGTTCGTCCGGCATGTGTAGCATATTTTGCTGATGGGGTCACGGGTACAGCTTCACTGTGCAGTTGGGTTGACCCTCTAGTCGCCCTGTCTACCTACAGCTGACTCAGTAGTTGGCCTGAATAATGTTGAGTCAGCTGGTTTATTTTTTTCAGAAACATTTACAGGTTGGTAGAATGCCGGTTTAATTGACACAATTACTTTTTTTAGTTCATAAATTATGCTAAAATTTTTTCTTTTGTTCGATAACTGTACCGGACGTAATTTTAAGTTTAATTATAATGTAATTTATCTGTTTTCATGTTTTACAAATAATAAATATAATCACGGGGTCAGGTGGTCGGCCTAAGACAAAAAAACAAAGCCTGACCCCACCAACTGTGTACGTACCTACACACTACTTTTATCGCAATAAACCCTTTTCATTGCGCAAATTAAATCTGTGCGAAGTCGTTCCTATACAAACCTTCGCGCAGGTCCAATTTGCGCAAATATCTGTTATATATCTTTTGTTTATAAACGGGTTTTGCATAAATATAAAATCTGTGCAAAACCCGGTCTTCTATATACCTAATTTGTGCAAATTGATCATATTTAATTTGCACAAATTGGCTCTGAACAACCATGTAAATTTTATGCAAACTCATAAATAAAAGAAGTATCGGGGAAGCGGTCAGAATGAGGCGAGATTGAACGGTGTGGCGTTTTTGCTTCGTTGGGCAAGTGCAAAACGAACCGCAGTAGCGTTTAAGGTCTCTAACGGCCAAAATTCCTAGAACTCATCTCAGTTCGGAGAATTGAGATGAAAAAAGGGCTAGTATGGGCAGACTCCCGGCTCAGAGCCCTTTAAATACGGCCGATATTGCGCTAGATCGGGAGAGCTCCAGATCTCATCACCACATCAGCATCTCGCCTACTCTTCTGCCTTCTCCGATCGAATCTACTTGACAAGTTGGACTTTTTCTTGGCCCTGGCTGCACCGCTCACCAAGACTCCGCATACAATTTCGAAACGCCTTTATCAAGGCGCAGGTTACCCCTCTACCCCGTTCTACCTCCCTTCTTCCCCTCGCCTTCGATCCGTTTCTCCCTGCAATTTCTCCCCATTTCTCCCTTTCTCCCTACATTTACCCCATTTTTCCCTTCTCTCTCACTTTTTCTCCCTTTTTCCCCAGGCGTCGAAACGGCCAGCCGGCAACTTCCCACTACATCGTCTGTGCGGGTGGCGACTACAGTGCCACGTCTCGTACAATAACCTCATGGGGACCTTTGTGGAGTGAGAGCTTTCTTTACTTCGTTTCTAAGGAAAACATGGGAGCACGTTGTTAAATCGGGTTAAATAAAAATGTGTCTTTGATCTGTAGTGACTCTTCCCTCTGGCCAAGATAAGTTTCGGAAATAGTCCATCAGTCTTTATTTTGTTGAATTCTGTATCGTTTTTTTTCGGCTTAGAAGGCACGAACATATCTCCAGGTATTGTTAAAGATGTACCATACACCATTTGAGCTGGGCTGTGGCCTTTCTGTGGTGTTTCTCTTCTCAGCATACGATAGCTTTGCCATGTCTTCTGAAAGCGAATTTGAAGATGATTTGCTACGATTATTATTATTAAATCAATATTCTCGTAAACAGAAAAATAAAAAGTGAGAAGTAGTGTTTTGGTCCACAACATTAACAAACAAAGACAAATGTTTGAAGAGTTCCATACTTTAGTAAAGGAACTAGAATCTGATGACGGACGATTCTTCATGTACTTCCGTATGAGTAAAGTGGTATTTGAAGAGCTTCACAGCATAATTGAATATGACATAAAAAAACACGTCTTCGAAAGTCAATTTGGACTAGAGAAAGACTGGCAGTGTGTCTAAGGTTTGATTGTCATTCATTGCCGGGGTATAATATTGAAAGTCATGCCATGAATAACTGAAATTTTCTCCCAAGCTACGCGATTCTGCGTATAGCAGAATCTCTAAAATCCTGTGATTTGATATTATAAATAACTTCGTGCTGCCTAACAGTTTCATTGAACTGATCGTCACCCATTTTTTAATAATATCTGTCAAAAAACAACCATATAGCGAAATATAACGTTAGATGCTTAGATAACACCACAAACATGTAAAATCATCTCATAGTAGTGACCATACCCCCTCCACCTTCCACATGGCCCACGCCAATCTAGCTGCGGCAGATCCGCGTCGCATAGGGGACGTCAGTTTGCGTTGCGTGAGGCTAGTCTGATTCTAAAGCACCCGTTTCCATAGAAAATGTAGGATGGTAAGTAGTCCAGATATGGAAATGGTGACATCTACCTACGTCGCATCGCGTCGCGTGGGCTCAGTGTGGTTTTACCTTCAGAGAACAAGAAGCAGGGTGCTACTGCATCATCTTCGGACTCTCTGTTTCAACTTCGAGGCACTCATTACACAACCTCGCAGTTCTTGTCCATCGCACCACACAGCTCTAGAGATGCTAAACGCTAATCCGTGACAACAGGCCCGCCATGCCTTCTGTCCAGGGCAGCTTCCTCGGGGTCACCACTTAGGAGGTGAACGTTATGTTAGTTGTGTGTATGGGAGGAAACACAATGGGAGTAATAAGATTGACACGTGTGCTTCTGAGCTAGTGCGTTTATCGACTGCTGAGTATTGTTAGTACCAGCAGTACAATATATGAGGCAATGTTGAGGTGGGGGGTGACCGTAACGTTGACGCCACAATACTAAACATCCATAATAATAAAATTCCAAAACTAAATAATTTTAAAGTTTTAGATTTTTCGGATTCAGTGTATTAAAATTAATTATTCAGGTATATAATTTTCAGAATATCAACAAATTTACAACAAATATCATTAATAAAAAGCCTGGTACGACAATCTTAACCATCCACCCCCTGCCATGCTAATCAACAATCCTAATGATTACATTCATAGCTTCAAGAACATATGGTGGACATTCAAATTTCATAATTCCAATTTTGAACCAAATCGGCAGAGAACTTAAAAAATTCAAGATGGATGCCGAAATAATGTTTTTTGACATTAGATCCGAGATCAATTGCACGTCCATACTCCCTAATATCGATTATGAACCAAGTTGGTATAGAACTCAAAAAATTCAAGATGGGTTCCGAAATTTTGACTTTTAATTTTAGATTCGAGTTCAGTGCACCTCTGAACTTCTCGATCGCGATTTTGAACCAAATCGGCCAAACCAAATTAATAAATTCAAAATGGATGCCGAATTTATGCATTTTGACATTAGATCCGAGATCAATTCACGTTCAAATTCACAAATATCGATTTTGAACCAAATCCGTAGAGAACTCGAGAAATTCAATTTAAAAGTTCCAATGTAAGGATAGTTTGTTTTCATCAGTTAGTTTGTCTTAATTTCATGAATAGTATACCGATCCAGTAAAACAAATACAATTTTTAATTAGTATCCTCTTTTATAGCCGAATGAAGTAGGGGACTTAATCAAAAAGCAACTCGAAAATTAAACCCAAGTAAAAATAAACTTCGGTTGTTAATATTTTAAAATATCGTGATGACAATTTGGATTTGAAACACGTTCCTCTTTTAAAATCTTTGGCACAAAGTAAATATTGGCGGAGTGGCGTGAGATGTGGAGGTGCGAATGGCTTCAATTTTTTCCCGAAAAAACGTTAAGAAGGCATCCGGGTTAATATCTATTTTAGTTGTAACAGTGGCTTCGGAAATAACAGTCTTTATTGAGTTCCAGAGACGCCGTGGATTGGTTCGCTCAGAGTCAATCTTTTCATTCCAGTATTCTGATCTTTTGGATTTTATTTTGCTCTTATACTGATTTTGAGCAAGGTTATATAGCTTTTAAAAAGAGATCGGAAAGTAATTTTTTTTATGTGGAGTGAGTAATGGATAGACATATGAGTGTGTCGTGTGTGCAAAATGAAAAATGAAACATACCTCTCTATTATTAAATTTGTTTATTCAAAGACGTATTAAGGATTACTCTATCGCAAACATTCCATATATTTTATTGTAAATCTATACACATTATGCACAGTAACCACAAGATAAACAAACAACCTAATAACACGTAGAAATACAAATAATCCATTAATTTTACATAAACTTGTTTAGCCTCGTTGTGATTTGAAATTCGGATGGATCGGAAGTGCGCTGGATATCCAGCGAACGTAAGTTCGAATCCTACCAAATCAAAAAAAAAAAAACATTTGATTTTTGTAAAATCAATATCTAATCTTTAAACCACTTTAAGATAAACAGGCAAAAGAATAGAAAGCGACATCTAGCGACTTTCCAGTTTCACTTCTACCGCGTGTGAATTGCACACTCTGATTTTTTTTTAAATGAGCTCTTCGCTGGAGGCCCTGAATAAAATAATGGGATGCTGTGTGGAGGGACTTTTGGAGGAAAGGAAGAAGAGGAAGTACTGGTAAGGAAAAAAAGTATGAGGGGTGGGTAGGAGAGAGTCGTATAGTAAAAAAACTTTGTTTTTCAAGTGTTTATTAATTTTCTAATAAAAACACATGAAATGTAATTGCTTTGTTCATGTATCTTTTTACATACAACTTTACTAATTTTTATTTCGCTGAGGACACTTGCCTATTGGTATTATCCATATTCCTAAAACTGCAACTAATAAATGAAATCGCATTTCTTCAAATTAATAACATAATCTTCTCTTTTCCCATACGGGTAGGTGTACCATGGTCTTGTTCAAGCTGTCTTAGGCGTGATTTCTCCAGTTGTTTGTGAAACTAGTGCAGGTTACAAATCTTCAGATTTCAACGCGAGAGGCCACCATTCAAACATCACCATGATTTTAAGCCAGAAAAATTCAATGAAGAACGCAACGATGCTTACTACACTACCAATGATTAGTACAAAAATACTTCCCATGATATGCTCCAATTTTAAAACAATGCGATCGGTCCGATAAATCTGCTTGGATTTTATCATTTGTCTATCTAAATCACCAAACCATTTTGAAATTAAACCGGAGGGTGTCATGGCTTTTATTTTGCTAATTATTCTATTGGCATAAGGAAAGTTCTTTGCCATCATCATACAATTAAATGATTGCCCAGCCGGTGACTTAACAACGTGCACATCTTTCATTGATTTATTATGCTTTTCTAGATTTATGTTCAGAATTTGATAGTTATATACCATCGCAAACATTTCACCGTTGGACACGTTCAGCATTTTTTGATCTATGAGATTGCTTTGAAGAGAATTGTATCCTATTTGCATGGTATCATCAACAATAAGTTTAAACGCGTGATTTCCACCAAACGGAATGTTTTTCTCGATTATTTCTCCAATCGAATCAGCAGGCACTTCGCGCAAATCAGAAACGACAAATTTGAACAATGCTCCCAAATAAACATTCCGTGTGATTAAATTAAGGAATATAAAAGACATTGCGAGACTCCTAAATTGACTTGCTACAATTTTAATCATCACAGAAGATCCCAGCATTATGCCCAAAATGTCCAAAGAAGTCATTTTATTAACATTAATTTTTCGTTTTGATAAAATCTTATTTCGGCAAAGGTAAATCACATCTACAAGAAAACATGCAAATAGTATAAGAAGCCATACATTCCATTTGAACGGCTTAAACAACTTCTCTAAACCATTTAAAGGTTTCGATGCAGGAAGGATTAACACAAAGTTAGATGTTTGGTAGGGTATGATCAGAAGTTTTTTCATTCGTTCGTTGGAAACCATGAGCAAACATGACACCAGAAATGTTTTTTCCTCAAATAGATTAATATTGGTTAGTTTTCCTGGTCCAATGACTTCTTCTTTTATTTCGATTGTGAAATTAAAAGACTTCTCCAATATTTTCAAAATATTAACCTCAATTCCGGAATATGATTTGTGGTTTTCATCTGTATTGTTGATCATGAACGGAGCCTGAAAGCGTGAAATAATATTCAAGGTGCAATTGAGAAGGTCTACATTTGTCTTCCTATCATCTATAAAGAAGTTTAGGGGTTCACCATTCGTCATGGAAATTCTCTCGATTTGAATACTGTTACAGGAGTCGATATAAGGTCTGTACGTAAATATGTTGAAGTCATCTCCAGTAGTCATGGCGTCCACAGTGACAATAAAAGCATTCATAAGAGAGAACCTCCAACTGCACTCTGCTACTTCTTGTACACATATATGTCCGCAGTTTGGATTTAGAATGCCAATAACCACCTTATTAGGTTGCATTTGATACTGCATACAAGTATTATTCAAAACATCGAACAGTTCATTTGTGTTTCTAACCACCACAATTACATTCCTTCTATGTCTGTTTAGTAAAACACTGGCTTCGTAACACTTCAGAGAAATTTCAATTCGATTTTTTGACAATAAAGCTATATTTTGGATTAATTTATTTGCCGTAATCGAAACATCTTCAACGTCTGCATTAAAAACAACATTGATATCCCCAGTCACATTAAGATGCTTTAAAACTTCTAAAGTTTTCGATGATATTTTATTAATCAGATTGTCATATTTAGGAAATGACAAAGATTGAGTCAATAAGATCAGACTGAACTGTATAAATATCATTGACAAATACATTATGCCGTATCCTTACGAAGATTGTCGAGAATTATAAGCGAAAGGACAGAGAAGTGTATTGCTTTCTTCCGTACGTAATATAATCATCATGATTTTGAAACAATAATTACCAACTATTCAAATCATAGAACTGCACGTGACATTTTAAGGTACTTCATTTTTTTTAAATTTGAAAAGTATAGATTTTTATATATCTTTTATCTTAATACATTATTCCAATAGTCAATACACGGTAGACTTATATATAACAGCGTTCTTCCACCTTTTTGTATCTGCGAACCGACAGAAAAGGAACCATTTCGCCGACCGGCTGTCAACTAAGGCAGAATAAAACTTAATGACTATCTGAATGAAAAAATAATCTGATTGTTTCATATTTTATAAGGCTGATAATTCAATTTGAAAAAAAAAATAATATGACGGAGTTCAGCACTCAAATTGGCGCTAAACGCCACTTTAGTAAATTTGTAATCCAAGCTACAAATGATTATTAAAAAATATGGAAAATTTATGTGGGTAGTTACGAAAATGTCTAAGATTGGCAGTGATTTTTTGAAGTGACGTAAGAATAAAATCTTATAGTTTAAAATCAAAGGTTCTATGAAATCCACTCCCAAATGTCTGTATTAGGTGCAAATGAACGTACGAGTACGAAAAACTGGATCCAACTTATATTAGAATAGTTTTGAAACAAATCAATTTTAAAATATCTATCGCTAATATTGTGTTCATTTAATTAAATATTACAATTTCAGGTTTTACTCACAAAGTTTAAAAAAAAATCATTTGAAAAGGGTCAACCCGAAAAAATAAAGATTTTCTTACTGTAATACAACTATTTTGACTGAAGATCAAACCTTCCTACACAGAAACTGGGGTCAACCTACTGAACCAAATGCTGAATGGATAATACCGACAAACTAACTGAGCCAAATGCCGAATAGATAAGACCAACAATTATTTCGTATATTAAGTGTAATAATTTCTTCGAATTTTCGAGAAATAAGTATAAGTTCATGTGTGTGTGCGTGATTGCCATCAAAGTTCAAAGAGTGCGTTGTCATCCACAATTGGTCTTTCTGCTGAGTTTTAGTTCGATCGGATGTTGGGATTAATTTCCATCTCCAAGATTCTACTTCTTTCATACATTAATTCAACCGAGAAAACCAAAGTGAAATTCAAGTATATATAATAAAATAAAATAAAATTGTTTGACTGAAGATCGAACCTTCCGATCGGACTCAACCACACTACCAACCGGGCTGCATCTTGTGTTGACAATACCGATATTTGGCGAACCAAGTATTTTCACAATGGTATTATTATTTCTTTACACAATGGCAAGACCAGTAGTTCGAGAAGGTTCGAGAATCTCACAACGTCTCGCCATTGTGAAATTTGTACTCGGTTCGATAACACATTTTAACGTATTAATTTCTATAAAAGTAAGTATTGAGAATTTATTCAAAGATTTTCTTTTATTGGTACAATTGTTTTTTGGCTCGAAAGGTTGGCGGCATTGACAGAAACGGTAAGAGGCCAAAATGGCGGCGGAGGTATTTTTGGGCCTGGTGACGGAAATAGGAGTAAAAATTTCGAGCCGGGAAGTGGTTTCTCGAGCAGTAAAGTTACAGCGTGTTTTTGAATTATTTATTTAATAATCCGTAAGAATAAGTATCGGCCGTAAAGCGGAATGTTCTTTTGGAGTTTTTATAATTGCGACGAGGGGCTAGCGAGGATTGTGAATGGACGCGATTCCCACGTGTGATGAATGGTCTGTGGTGCTTTTGGAGGTCGAGGCCAGTGTCGATCGGTGTAGTTCAAAGAATTGAACCTTGGCTGCAAACATCCGCGTTCATCCGAAGTTGGAGCTCGTTTCAGAGGTTCCCTAAACGTGTATGGAGATTGCCGGGATAGGTGGACCCAACTCCCAAGGATATCCAGGCGGATGGTAGTCGGGAGTCCTTCGATGGATGGGCGCTCTGTTCGTTGGAGACTCAAGATAGCACACTGATGGTAGAGGGCGGCTGGAATGGAACCTCGATGTCACTGAGGAGGGCTGCTGGTAACGGAACTGGGATTCGTAGATCGGAGACGATCTATCGTTGGAATTGCCTAATGGAAGCTGACTAATAATAATCACTAATCTAACTGAAATTTCTCTCTCTTCATTCCCTTTTGATGACACTATTGTTAAGGTATTTAAGTGGATTTAAATATTTTATATGTTATGCAATCGTCTTAGATCATGCTTAGTTGGACAATGTTATCAAGGACACTTTATTCTATTGATAAGTTTTTTTATTTACATCCAGATAGTAGCCTTTTTATCCCACTAAGGACCCTGAAAGGATGAGAGCTCATGTTAACGGTACCTATTTGCTATGCCGACAGAGCAAATATCGTGTCAACGTGTATCTTGTTAACATAAAATCTTCTGATTATTGTCGCGGATGTTTAAATTCTAAACTTGTAGAGATATGTAAAAGTTACAAATAAAAATTCAATCACACGAGCCAAGTGTTATAAGATTAGTATATTCCAAAAAGTTAAATTGAAATGAAAAAGAATAAATTCAATTTATCAAGGCTACCACCCATCATGCAGTCGAGCAAACATGCTTCAAGAACATACTTCCAAGTGCAGACTTGGCTTGGTCACCATAAAGATCCAACTGAATGGGGGTGGAAGAAGGACGTTGTTGGGTTACTAACTCCAATACCAATGATGAAGGAGGTTGCACCTCAGGCGTTGTTGAACTTTATATTGTGCCAATGCAAAAAAGGTTGCTATAGAAAGTGCACATATAGAAAGTCGGGTTTGAAATACTCCCTACTCTGTATTACCTGTAATAGCAGCTCGTGCGAGAATGGTGTGGAAGCCTTCGTTCATGATGATGACGAGGAATTTGTGACCCAGTCGCCACAAATTCAGCCATTGGAAGACTGTATTGAAGCTGTTCGGGGCCCGTAAGTGGGAGTAAGAAACTTAAGTCAATAGTCATATATTTTAAGAAAATAATTTTTTTTTACCACATCTATGTACCTTAATTATTAATTTTATTTATATGTTTTGATTACATTGATGGTTAATGTTGCTGTTTTGTTACATGTTATTTCAACAGTAATTGTTTTAAAAAAATAATAATCAAGTTATGCCAACACTATTCTTCTAATTCAGTTTTTGACTTAATTTTTGTGAAAATTTTGTATTCGAACTTCGATACCTAATTGCGATAAAAACATTAAACATATAGGTAGGTAGGTACCAACGTCTTTTTTGAAGTTTTATTCTCTACAAAATTTATTTTTGTAATTTTTTCACAAAAATGTACTGGAAAAAGAAACGCACAAAAAACCAAACCAAGTCGGGCAATTTACCTATTTTTATAAACTAATACACGTTTTTACGACTGCATATCTCGATATTTATTAGAGATAGAAGAAAAAAAAATTCACAAAAATTGTAGGTAATTTTATGTTCTACTAAACTTTTAAAGCTACTTTATCCGAATTTTTTATTGGAAACGAGATAGGTATTTGAGAAAAACTAGATTTTTGGAAACGAGATAGGTATTTGAGAAAAACTAGATTTTTGGAAACGAGATAGGTATTTGAGAAAAACTAGATTTTTGGAAACGAGATAGGTATTTGAGAAAAACTAGATTTTTTATTGGAAACAAGATAGGTATTTGAGAAAAACTAGATTTTGGCGCGATTTCGGCTGGTTTTTCAAAATGGCGGCGAAAGCTCAAGTGACCCAAGGTCGAAAATTCAGATTTTACATAAAGAGATGAGTATATAAAATATATAAAAAATTGGGATTACCGGAATAATTCCGATCGCAAATCGCTAATTGCACTGGCCTACATGTCTAAAGACAGCATATTAATAATTTAGAAATTCAATTGAGAATTAAACAAAAAAATAAGATTATGCAGTCAAATAACTTTCAAACAAAATTATTTTATACAACATTAACTTTCAGAATGTTCATTAACCTCACAAATGAAATTCAAAATTAACGGAATAACAAATTTTATGCAGATTTACAGTTTTAACGAATTGTTACTTATTAATTCAGAGTTAATAATGACTAAATAAAGGTTGGCAATACTCGTAAATTAAATTTTACCACAAACTTAAATTTTTTAAAACTTTAAAATTTGTCAACTTTTAATATTTTTTTTATAAAAACATAGAATTAGTCACACGGGTATTTATGATTTGTTTTAAAAATTATCATTAATGATTTAAAATTAATGATTTCAATAATTTTGAAAATCAATAAGTATGGATTCTTAAACAAATTTTCAATTCTTTGCCTTGTCCTTTGATCTGATCCAGTGGCGTAGCGTGGATTTTGGCCGCCCGGGGCGGAGGAAAATTTTGCCCCCCCCCCTACCCCTCCATAACTTCTACAGGTACTTCTTCCGCAGATTTTTCCGCAAAGAAAATTTGCCGCCCCCCTAAAAGTGCCGCCCGGGGCGGGCAGGCGGCCCCCCCCCCCCCCTATTTTTCATAAAATTTTATTGATTACAGATTTTTTTGTTTTTTTTTTTTGGCTACCACACTAGGCTAATGCCCGTGTTGTGGTAGTCATACATTTAATATTTTAAATAGGAATTAATACTAAATAAAAATTAAGAAATACATAAAAGTAAGTGAAAATTAAAGAAAAAAAATCATTTTTTAAAGAAAAATAGAATTAAAAATGAAAATTCAAATTTTGAAATACATAAACTAATAATAAAAATTAACAGCCTTACTAATAACAAAACGCCTTAACGATGGTTAACCTGCATATTTGTTACTTGCGCGGTGCACTGCGTTTTTACATGGTTACTAATAAAATGATTACATTATTAGGTTAGTTGCATTGTTTTTGCTTGATCTGCGCATGCGCGGCCATTTTTTTTCTATAAATTCGCGACTTTTTTACTTTCGTGACGTGTAAAATATCATGCGCAGTTATTTAACGTTTTTAAACATGATTTCTGTTTATGATAGATTCACTGTTATATTATTATCATAAATAAATATAATTTATTTTATTTGCGACATTTTTGTCAGTTTCTGTGCTTTTATAATGTCTCTGTTGTTACTTTAATTTGGTTAAAATAAACATATAGGTTATTTCGAATAAATTATTTTTTATCCACTTAAGTTTAATTAAACTTCCATAAAAGTAATAATATTTAATGAAATAAAATTCTTGTGCGTGTGTTAATAAATACCAAATTCGAGTTATCAACGTTTATATTGTTTGGAAGTGAATTCAAAGTGTCAGAATTTTTCTATTACTCTCTCGGAACAATTGTTATATTTTTTTATAATGTTTATTGTATGATCGATATAAAAAGTGAAGTGACAGTTTTCTTTCAAATTCATTATATAAAAGGACTGTATTTTTTAAATTTAGTTTTTTTTATGAATTTCTCTACACTTTCATAAAAAATATTTTGGTAAGAAATTTTTTTCCAATTTTTTCCGCGTTTGAATCTTAAAATATGGCAGTTTTTTAAAACTAAAGTGTATTTCAAATACAAAAATCTAAAAGGTACTTTTATCTTGTTTTCATAATTGCTATTTGTTTTTACGACACTATCAAAAATCAGAAATATATAGAACATTCAAAATACTTTGAAAAAATTCCTAATTTCGTTCAGACACCATTACTAAAACAGAGATAAACTATCCTCTCAGGCCGTGTAAATAATGTGTATTTCTTTCTATGAACAATTTTTTAATTAGTAATGTTTTCACATCCGCGTCCGTTTGTCAATTGACTAAAATTTTCACGGGGTTTTTTAGTAAGGCTGAAAGTGTTAAGAACTCATGTGTTATACACAAATATATAAATTAAAACACATAGGTATATAAATTAAATCATAAATAAAATTAAGTGAAAACCTAAGAGAAAAAAATTTTTAAAGAAAAATAGAAATGAAATGGAAAAAAAAAAATTGAAATGCAAAAATGGTACGTAAAAGTACGCTCGGCCCCTTTCGAAAATCTAATGTTGTACTCGTGCTATATAAAGAGATTTCGAATTATTTGACTTTAGGTCAGTACTCAGAGCATTATATATTTTAGCAGCGATGAACCAGAATTGTTGTTGAGCGAATGAGGTATTAGTTTTTGGGAAAAAAAATTATTTCTTAATTAAATATATTTTTTAAATTTCTTAATTAATTTTTTCCTCATTGTAAAAGGATTGCAAATGTTTTGTGAATATTTAGCGATAGTCAATTTTGATCGGTCCAGTTTCGATCAATTATGTGTCTAATTTAGCGATTTTCTGAGTTTCATTCCCGGTTAAACCATCTGGTAATATTATCTGCGTATGAGATAATTTTTTTTATTTTAATAGGGATTTTAAAAATATCGTAAGTTGCCTATTTCAAAAGCGAGAAAGAGAATGTTGTTTGTCACCTACCAATTTATTTATTTTTATATTCAGCCAAAATAATTCTATGACGAAAACATTTAAACCTGCTAAACTACTTATGTAGTTTGTCAGCAGGTATATAATGACAACTTTTTTGCAATAACATGGTACAATAGTAAACAGTATCTAGGTATGTATAATGTTAATGATAAGTTTAACAATAAAGATAAGTTGGTTATGTTACAGAATTACTAAATAGTAAATTATTAATTACATGCTGATAGCACTCCCAAGAAAAGGAATCATTATACTCCCCCGAACATGCTCCATTTGTAACACAATGGGATCGTCCCGATAAATCTGCTTGGATTTTGAAATTTGTCTGTCTGCATCACCAATCCTTTTGGAAATTAAGCCATAAGGCGTCAAGTCTTTAATATTTTTTATAATTCTGTTGGCGAAAGGAAAGTTCTTAGCAATCTTCACATTTTTCATCAGATTTTAGAAATGTATTATAAGTTTGTACAGCGCCCTTGAGGTGATTTTTCACAGAAACGGCGCTATATAAATCATCCAAATATTATTATTTATTATTAAGCATAAGGTCGCGCAACTGGTTTCTTAGCAACATGCACATCATTTATTGTTTTATTCAATTTTGCCAGATTAATATGCAAGATTTCGTCGATATAAAAAACATTTCACCGTTTGATATGTTCAACATTTTTTCATTAAGCTGCGTTGCTAGAATAGAAGTTTAACTTTTTTGCATTGCATCATCAACAATAAGTATTTTCACGACCGATGCCGCGACACGAGAATATGTGAACAGTAAATCTTATTTTGACAAGCAAAAGACAATTGACTGCGTTTTAAAATATCGCTCATAGGAATTGGGCGATGAAAGGAATAGTCCCTTACCTTTGATGGCTTCCTTCACTGTCTCAGGATCGACCCTGGTGCTGGCAGCTTCCCAATAATAACGGCACAACACAAGGTCTCAAATATCGACACTTTGGGTTTATAAAATAGGAATTTATGCGATTAATTGCGATATTTTTATTGCGAGCTGTGACCGATGTCACTTCGATTTTTCTACAGCTCAAGTAGGTAATTTAAAACTTTGGTGGCAATATTGTTTATTTTTTCCATGTAGGTAGGAAAACATCTTCTTTTACTTGTAGAGACTTTTGAGGAACGGAGGAAGACAAAGGAATAAACGACTGATGAAGGACTTGGGAATATGGATTTAGTTTTTAAAACGGTTTCAGAACCAAACAAGTGTAAATACAAAATTTCCACCAAACTGAATATTTTCTTCCATTATTTCTTCAATCTTCAATCGAATCAGCAGACACTTGACGCAAATCAGAAACGATGTATTTGAACAATGCTCCCAAATAAATGTTCCTTACAATCAAATTAAGACATACGAGTAAAATTAAATTGAAAAGATCCTAAATTTACTTCCCGTATAAATTTGACATTATACTTAATATGTCTAAAGACATCATTTTATTATAAAGAATGTCTCGTTTAGATAGTAACTTGTTTCTGTAACTGTAAATCATATTTACAGGGAAACAAACAAAAAATGTTAGAAACCACACATTATTTTTGAACGGCTTAAATAATTTCTGTAAACCATTTAAACTTCTTGGTGCAGGAAGCAACATCACAAACTTAGTAGTTTCATAGGGAATGACAATAAATTTTCTCATCAGTTCGTTGGTTACCACGAGCGAACACGAAAACATAAACGTTTTGTCCCCAAAGGGATTTACGGTGATAAGTGTTGTTGATCCGGCAACTTGGTCTTTAATCTCGGTTGTAAAATTAAAAGAATTCTCCAATATTTCCAAAGTGTTGACCTCAATTCCGGAACATTTTCTGTATTTATCGTCTGTTTTAAGGATCATGAACGGAGCCTGGATGCGTGAAATAATATGCATAGTGCAATTGAGTAGGCCTTCCGATCATCTGTAAAGAAGAGCCTGGGTTCATCTCTCTTCACGAATATTCTGTCACAGGTAAGGTCTACATGTAAAAATGTTGAATTCGTCTTCAATAGTCATCGCGTCCACAGTCACAATAAAAGTATTCATCAGAGAGAACCTCCAACTACACCCTACTACTTATAGTACACATTCACGTCCACAGTTAAATTTAAAAATTTACTCCGAATTTAAAACCCCGATGACCACCTTATTGGGATGCATTTGATACTGGATGCAAGTATTATTCAGAACTTCATACAGTTCCTTAGCGTTTCTAGTAACCACTATTAAATTCCTTCCTTTTCTGTTCAGTACAACGTTATCATCGTAAGACTCCAAAGAAATATCAATTCGATTTAGAGACTGAAAAGCGATATTTTTAATTACCTTATTAGCAGTAATCGTAACATCTTTAACATCAGGATTAAAAACGACATTGATGTCTCCTGTCCCATTATTATAGTTATCTGAAGTGGGTTGTTGATATTTTATAAATCAGAACATCATCTTCTGGAAATTACAATGATTTTGTCAATGAGATCACACCGAATGGTATAAAAACAGTTGTCAAATACATTACGCTGAGTAAAATACGAAAGCCGAATGAAGAACAGTTCTATCGATTATGTACCATTTAATATGAAATATATTATGTGACTTTTAAATTATCCACTATCGATCAAAAGAACATCTATCATCTAGCATCGCACTTTATTAATCTTCAGAATAATTACTTTATTTTTCTTAAAAAGATAACAATTTTAAAAATATCAAAAAACGAAAAAAAAACCGGCTACTTTATTATATAGTAATCTTTTTCTTCGTACTAACTAAGACAAATGAGCGAGCACTGGAACTTTTTATGAAAGAAAAAAATTGAGGCGCATCTTCGGACCGGTTCTAGAAAATGGATTTTGGCGCAGACGTTATAACAAAAAGCTCTATGCTTTGTTTAAGGAACTAAACGTCGCTAAACTTATAAAACTGGGAAGACTTCGGTGGCTGGATCATGACCGAGCATCACGCACCAAAGTCCCTGCTGAACTCAAGACCAATAAGGCGAAGGAGCCTGGGAAGACCAAGACTAAGATGGAGCGACAACGTCCTCAAAGACATATCTATCTCTCTTGAGGAGGCCAAGACCCACCAGGGGTTGTAAAGCCAATAGTGATGATGATGATGATGAGTTGTGACTTTTTCAATATTGGTGTAACGACAGCTGATTTTAATGGCTCAGGGAAATCACCTGTACTGAGAGATTTATTAAAAAGATGATCCAGGAATGGAGCCAAGACAATGAAACATTTTTTTAATAACCAAGTTGGTATAGGGTCAAGACTACACTGCTTATTTGACGAACTTTATCTTTTTTACTTTTTCCGGCTTTGTAGGTTTGAAGGAAGACAAATTTCCTTTTGAATTAATAGTGAATATCGGCGGAGGGACGTGAGATGTGGAGGCACGAATGGTTTCAACTTTTTCCCGAAAAAACTTTGAGAAGGCATCCGGGATAATATCTATTTTAGCTGGAACAGTAACTTCAGAAATAACAGTCTTTATTGAATTCCAGAGACGCCGTGGATTGACTCGCTCAGAGTCGATCTTTTCATTCCAGTATTCTGGAATTTATTTTGCTCATATACTGTTTTTGAGCAAGGATCACTCATCTCATCTCTTGAAGTCACTGCAGAGTGTTTCCTATATGACCTCTCTAATTTCCGCAAAAGTCTCTTCTGGTTGCGTCATTCATCATCAAACCAGCCGTGGTTTTCGCGTCCCTTCTTTTGCCTTGCTTGCTTCAATTTATCAATTCGTGGTGACCAAATAGAAAGGAACGGGTCCGGCAGAAAAAATATTAATTAAAACTAATAACTCGATGTATTTTTATTCTTTAACATGAAAAAGTGTGAACACTTGTTTATAATTTCTAAAATTATTTCAAGACTAACTACAAACTAAAAACGCATTTTATGTTAATGTTTAATTACATACTGTAAAATCAAAGAGATTAAATTTTTTGCATCCTTGCTGAGATCGAATACAAAAAATTATAAACCCCGATACAGGCGAACCCTAGCGGGGTTAATAATTACATGCTAAAAATATATGTACATAAATTGTGAAGAAGCAATAAATAAAAATATTGAAATGCACATTTGAACATTATAACATTAGGAAAAAGTTTGTGGTTACGGAAATCAGGGAAGAGTGTTTGTTATTTTTACAACTGGACTGTAAAGAGAAAATCTTCCACGAAGCATTTTACCTTCACACCGAGGGTTGTGTTTGCCAATCGATGTCATCAGTAGTGGTTCGTGAAAATTTAAATAGATTCTCTTGATAGCATTTTTTTGAGTTTAAGCCAGAAAAATTCGACGACAAACAAAATAATGCTTGCAGCACTTCCAGCAACCAGTATAAGGATGCTTCCCTTGATGTGCTTCATTTGTAATACAATGGGATCTTCCCGATAAATAAGTTTGGATTTTATAAACCTCTTTTCGGCATCGCTGATCCATTTGGACAGTAGTCCAGAATCTTGAAGTGATGTTATCTTATGTGTAATTCTATTGGCATAAGGTAAATTCTTCGGCATCATCATAGTCACCAATCCCGTCATTACTGGTGTCTTAGAAATATGAATATCTTTAAATGATTTATTTAACTTTGTTAAATCAGATTCCAAATATTGACGGACGTATAACATCGCAAACATTTCTCCGTTTGTAATATTCACAATTTTTTCATCAACCTCCGCGTACGAAAGAAAAATGAATTCTTTCTTTATTATCTCATCAATCATATATTCAAAAACGTAAGAACCACCAAACGGTATATTTTTTTCGAATACTTCATTCAAAGATTCGGCAGGCATCGCGCGCACATCAGAAACGACATATTTGAACAAAGCTCCTAAATACACGTTCCTTACGAAAAAATTAAACAAAATAAATAATATTGACAATCTGCTAAATAAACTTCCTTCAAATTTAACGGTTACAGGCAACCCCAGTATTACCCCCAACACGTCTAAAGAAGTCATTCTATCAAAACGAAAGTTTTTTTTTGATAATATCTTATGCCTGTACCCGTAAATCATGTTCACAACGAAACAAGTTAATAATATTATAAACCACACAATAGATTTGAAAGGTTTAAATAATTTCTGTAAATTATTTAAAGATTTCGGTACAGGAAGAAATATAACATTGACATACATTTCGTAGGGAATAATGATAAATTTTTCCATGCGTTCTTTGGTAATTATCATTGACGATGACACAAGAAATATTCTTTCTTCAAATGGTTTCAAGGTGGTTAGTTTTCCTAGTTCAATGACTTCAGGTTTAAATTCAATTGTGAAATTGAACGACTTCATCAATATTTCCAAAATATTCACTTCAATTCCGGAATATTCGACGTGGCTTTCATCTGTACTGTTTATCAAGAAGGGCGGCTGGGAGTGCGTAATGACATTCATGGTACAATTGAGAAGGTCCACATTTGCCTTGCGATCGTCTATAAAGTGGTCTAAGGGTTTATCACTCCTCAATGAAATTCTGCCAATTTTAATGGATTCACAGGAGTCGACGTAAGGTCTGTACGTAAAAACATTGATTTCATCTCGGATAGTCATCGCGTCCATAGTCACAATAAAAGTATTCATCAGAGAGAACCTCCAACTGCCCTCCGCTACTTCTTGTACACATGTATTCCCACAATCTGGGTTTAAAACTCCAATCACCACTTTATTAGGATGTTTTTGATACTGCATACAATTTTCATTTAAAACGTCGAACAGTTCCATAGAATTTCTTATCAACACGATTAAATTTCTTCCTTGTCTGTTTAGTACAACACTGTCATTGTAGCATTTTAAAGAAACTTCCATTCGGTATTTGGACAACGAGGCTATACTGTTGATTAATTTAGTGGCAGCAAATGTTATATCTTTGTTGTTTGAATTGAAAACAAAGTTAATGTCTCCCGTCATGTTAATATATTTCAGAATGTCGATGGTCGCAGATAATATTTTAATAACATGAACATCTTCTTCTGGAACGGACAGTGATTGTGTCAATAATATTACCCTGAACGCTATAAAAATCTTTGCAATGTGCATCACGCTCACAAGTTTTCGTTTGTTCCTACTAACCTGTTAAAGATGGTTACGAGTGAAATGAGAAATTTAAATTAAAAAACTTTTTTATATCAGTTATGACTTTTATGCCATGTATCGTAATGATGTGACTGTAAATAACTTTCACATTTTTTGAAATTTAAAAAAAAGTAATTAAACATAGCAGGTGTAAAATAATGTAGGTATTTTAAATTATGGTGGTAATAAAACTTCATTTTTCTAGTAAGTACTTAATATATATTATGAATGTGTTTTCAATAATAATAATTGGAATTTAGAGAATAAACCATACAATCGCATTACTTGGCATTGACAGTCTTCACCCCTGTTTTGTTCAACTTGTGGGCCAATTAATGTTGATTATTCGTTTTTTATACGAACATTATGATTGACCTCTAACTGCTGACGTGGGGGCCGCTACGGCCTAGCAATAATAATAATATCGTAATACTCCCCTTCCACGTGCGTGACGCGTACGCCGCTTCCAGTAGGTTCGAATTTAGTGACGACAGAGCCGTAAGTTTTAAATTTAAATTTCTGTAAGTAAATTCATTTAAATTTTTTTTGCGGGCCTCTCGGACCCATCTTTCGTGTCTATTTAAAAAATAAATACAAACAACTTTACTAAAGTTTTATGTATATTTTTTTTATTCGAGACACTATTCAAATATTATAATAAAACTGAGTTCAATGTTTCTATTTAGTTTAATAGATAATACAGACTGGTTTCTGATCTCAAGTGATTTTTGCCAAAAATTATTACATAATATCCAAATTGTCAAATATAAATTTACTTAGCAAAAAAAATATTTTGTTTTATTAAAATATATTTAAATTGTCCAATTAATAATAATTTGGACCCCAAAACTTTCGTAGATCTCTAATATATAAACATTTAATGTAACAGGCTGCGTGAATTTTTTTAAGTTGATTTTTACTACATATGTCAAAATAAACGTAAATAAGTTTACTAAAGTTTTATATATGTTTTTTTATTCGAGATACTATTCAAATATTATAATAAAAGTGAGTTCATTATTTTCATTTAGTTTAACAGATAATAAAGACTAATTTCTGATCTCAAGTGATTTTTGCCAAAAATTATTACATAATATCCAAATTGTCAAATATAAGTTTATTACTTAACAATAAAAAAGTATTTTATTTTATTAAAATATATTTAAATTGTTCAATAAATAACAATTTGAACCTCAAAATTTTCGTAGATCTCTAATATATAAATATTTAAAGTAACGTTCCGCCCATGCCCCCACATCAGAGTATAAGTAAAAAAAATAACGTTAGCAGCTAAAGGTTAACAGGGCAGTCCGATGCCAACATTCAATCAAATAATCTGTCTGCACTAGAAAATGTCAATTATTAATATATATTTATGACATATGCGTCCTGGTTAAATCTAGAAATATGTTTGAATTTTTCCATATCTGACAGAAAGTGCCATAAATTAGAAATAATCATTGAGTAGAGAACAACAAAAAGTGCCCTAATAATACAGAGAGAGAAAACCAATATATTACTCAGTATGTTTGACAGCTTTACAGTTCTTTATAAGACCTGGACTCACACTTTGATATTATAATTTTAAGTGAATGCTGGACAGATGACTCTTACACCGACATCAACTTTCCTGTATATTCGACATTCCATACCACTGCCAAACTTAACCAGAATGACGGGATAGTCATCTTCGTTACAGAGTCGCTAAATCCCGGTATCCCTGAAATAAACCTAACGGAAGTTAATTGCATCAAAATCTCACTAGGATCTGATTTATGTGATTTTACTGATTTTTACTGTTTTTACTATAAGATGAGTTGTTGGGTTTTTAAATTGTCATTCAAAAGTTTTTGAAGGGAGTTTAAGAAAGGTGTAAGATTTTTAAAGCATGGAAGCCTATAATGAATAAACCAAATCAATACATTATAAGCATCCATGCTTTAAAAATCTTACACCTTTCCTAAACTCCCTTCAAAAACTTTTGAATGACAATTTAGACACCCAACAACTCATCTTAGCGGGAGATTTGAACATAAACATTCTCGATTGCAATCCGAAAACAAAAATAATATCTAAGTATTTTAAGTCATTATGGCCTTTTTTTTCAATTATTTCTGGCTTTCACCCTTCAAGGGTGTTCTAGGCCATCATTTATAATTACAGAGAAAGGAAAGGTGAATTTATATATTAATTTTATTTAAATGTGCAAATTTATTCATTATGGCCTTAAGTCAACTATAAATTCTGCCACAAAGGCATTTCTGGACATTTCATCCATTATTCATACAACGGTCACCGATCACTACACTACTTCTCTTGGCATCGAACATCAAAAATAAAACGAAAAGGCCTTCAAACATCGCACAACATTATAAATCACTTAGAACAGAAATAAGTCATGAATCCTGAAATACAGCACTAATAGAAAAAGACCCGAACAAAGCTCTAAATGCTTTCCTACTAACTCTGGAAATATATGCTACCAAACACACCACACTAAAAACTCACAAAAACAAGGCTCACAAAACATTGAAAATTAAACCATGGATCACAGCAGGGCTAGTAAAGAGTATTCACAAACGAAACTCGATGCACTTTAGAGTAAATAAAAATCCATTTGACAGGAAACTAAATCATTAATTCTTATTATCTGTAACAAATTAATAGAGCAAGCTAAATTCAAATGTTACAGGAATGAAATAGAAAATGCCAGAAATGATTAGAAAAACTTGGTAAGTCATTAATGAAGCAGCTTATTTAAAAACTTAGAAGAGTAATAATATTAATTATTATAAGCAATAATTATCAGCCTGACACACTCATCCACATTGAAAAATCTTCCGAGAAAAGATACATGACGCCAACGGGACTTGAACCCGTGCCCTTCTGATTGCCAGTCAGCTGCTCTCCCAATTGAGCTATGGCGGCTTATCTTATACCCGCCAAATGATTCAATATATACTAGTGCTTCATTCAACAATTACTGCTTATTATATTTTTTCCACCTGAAAACAACCAACTTTATTTTTGCGAGAGAGACACTGTTAGTGTCAAATCCGTCGCTAGGTGGCGTCGAGACAAATTATGTCTCCATTTATTGGGGAAATATTTAAACTTGTCAAATATTAATTATTATTTTTAATTGTTAAACTAACGTTTAAGACAAGATTTTTATGCATAGAACAAAGGGTAACAATTATTATAAGCAATAATTATCAGCCCAACACACTCATCCACATTTATCTTTTCTCGGAAGATTTTTCAATGTGGATGAGTGTGTCAGACTGATAATTATTGCTTATAATAATTGTTACCCTTTGTGCTATGCATAAAAATCTTGTCTTAAACGTTAGTTTAACAATTAAAAATAATAATTAATATTTGACAAGTTTAAATATTTCCCCAATAAATGAAGACATAATTTGTCTCGACGCCACCTAGCGACGGATTTAACACTAACAGTGTCTCTCTCGCAAAAATAAAGTTGGTTGTTTTCAGGTGGAAAAAATATAATAAGCAGTAATTGTTGAATGAAACACTAGTATATATTGAATCATTTGGCGGGTATAAGATAAGCCGCCATAGCTCAATTGGGAGAGCAGCTGACCGGCAATCAGAAGGGCAAGGGTTCAAGTCCCGTTGGCGTCATGTATCTTTTCTCGGAAGATGTTTCAATGTGGATGAGTGTGTCAGGCTGATAATTATTGCTTATAATAATTGTTACCCTTTGTGCTATGCATAAAAATCTTGTCTCAAACGTTAGTTTAACAATTAAAAATAATAATTAGTAATAATATTAATAAATTGGCAATTAATGGTAAACTCCTGGAAACAAACAACGAACCATACTTAATGGCTAATTATATTAATTCTCATTTTTCCAACGTAGGCCCAGATCTAGCAAATAAAATCCTCTTTCCTCACCAATAACCACACTACAGAACAACGATCATCTGAACACAATCCCAAAAAACAACCAATACACTCGTTTAATATATATAAACTTAATAAAAAAGAAATTTCTGAACTTATTTTATCTCTTAAACTGCAATGCGCTCCGGGTCTGGACAAAATTTCGAACCAAATTCTGATTAATCTGCGTGAATTTATTGCTATACCTCTAATACACATATTCATCCAAAGTTTCAGCCAAGGGATTGTTCCGGATAAACTTAAAATTGCCATTATAAAGCCAATTCACAAATCTGGGGACAAAACTCTAATTTCTAAATACAGACCTATCTCACTATCAAAATTCACTTTCGAAAGTTCTGGAAAAAGCAATAAAAAAAAGACTAATAACCTCGATAAACATAACTTACTCTCAGATTGTCAATTCGGTTTTAAGCTAAAATGAGTACTGAACAGGCTTTATCGGAATTAACTAATTACAGTGCTATAAACACAGATGAAGGATCCAAAGTAATCGGAGTCTTTTTAGATATGGCCAAGGCTTTTGATACTATATCTCATGACATTCTATACCAAAAACTCAAAAATAATGGTGTCAACGGACCGCCGCTCGACTGGTTTATTAGCTATACTAAAAATGGAAAACAAATAGTAGAACTAAATAAATTCTGCAGTGATCCCGAACAAATCATGTACGGTGTTCCCCAAGGTAGCGTCCTCGGTTCCCTTCTAATTATCATTTACATAAATGAACTTACTGATATTAAAATGGTATCTATCGACTGTAAAGTAAACAGTTACGCAGACGACAAGGTAGTTCTATTCAAAGCTCCAAGTTGGGGAAACGGGTATGTTAGAAATAAAAAATTGGCCTAATAAAAATCTACTTACCTTAAACATCTCCAAAACAAAATTCCTAACATTCGGCAAAACCAATACTGGGCAACCAAAAACCCTTCCGCCTTTATACCTACACCCATATATTACCTCAAAACCCTCAATCACAACTGCGATAAAAAAGAACATACTGACAATATCAAGTATCTAGGCTTATGATTAGACCATACATTAAACTGGAAACTTCACATTAACTTGCTCATAAAGAAAATCTGGAAATGATTATTCATTTTTAAAACGATAAGAAACATCATGTCACTAAAACAAATAAAAAATGTTTACTACGCACTATGTCAAAGCCTTTTAACATACGGTATTTCGGCTTGGGGGAGGGGAGCCGCTGATAAGTACATTAAGCCGCTTTACACACTGTAATTAGGATTATGTTAAAAAAACCCTATCTGCATCCAATGAAAATCTCCTAATTATAAGTAACATACTAGAAACTCGTATAAGGGAACTATTCATTAAAAAGATCATTCAATTAAACTGCATGAAATCCTCACCATGCCACATAACTCACACACAAAACACAAGAGCAAAATCACATAATCAACTTCTAGTGCCAAAAAATAAATGAACCTTTGCCAAAAAGCACGAATCCAACCTCGCACCTCTCATTTTCAACACCTTTCTAAAAGAAAGCACTTTTTGCATCACTAAAAAAACCTAAAAAGGTTGTATAGACATTTCAACACATGTTACTACTCAAAAAAAGGGCAAGCATCACCAAGCTACTTGTAATACCATCCTAATCCAATCTTCATTTTCTATTTACATATATGTATTATTTACATTTTTATAGAGATTTATTCTTTTAAATGCTTTTATACGTTTATTTATATTATTTTGTTGAAATGTTACTTTGTTTAGATTTATATCTTGGCTATTTTTTTAATATGTGGTTTTTAAGTTTTATTGCAAGTTTTAATATATATATGTATATATACAAGGTGGGGCAAAAGTAATCACCCTATTGGAAAACGCTATAACTTTTGCAAATGGCGCCAAATGTCAATTCGGTTTTGACATTTCTGAAGTAAACAAACGCAAAATACAAATCGACAAGCCATGAATCGGTTTACTCTGCAAGAACGCGGAATAATTATTTTTTCAAATTCGTCTGTTATGTTGGGGCAGCGTGAATTTCGTCGCAGATTTCCTTGCCGTCCGACACCAACTGAACAAACACTGCGGCGTTTGGCCACTCGCCTTGAAGAGACTGGGACAACACGAGATGTTCCCAAGGCTGGCCGGCCCCGGAGCAGCCGTTCTGCTGAGAATATCGCTGCTGTTACCCAAGATGTCGAAGATGAGCCCGGAACATCGACCAAACGACTAATTGGGCATTAGCCGGCGGTCCCTACGCAGAATTGGGTGAAAGATTTGAAGATGTTTCCTTACAAAGATACAAAGTGCAGACAGTGCATCAGCTGTTAGCTGTTGACCGCCAAACGCGTTTAACCTACGCTCAAGCCATCCTGAATCTCAACAAAAAGGTGGACGATTTTTCATCGAAAATTATCATGAGTGGTGAAGCTCATTTCCATCTTAGCAGTTACGTGAATAAACAAAATAATCGTTTCTGGGGCACCAAAAATCTGTGTATCACCCAGGAAGAGCTATTACACCCGCTCAAAGTTACTACGTGGTGTGCTGTTTACGCTGGAGGAGTCATCGGGCATTTTTTTTTAGAACGCCGCGGGCCAAACGACGAGTGTGGACGGCGCGCGCTACAGAGCCATGATTACCGATTTTTTTCTTCCTCAATTGGATGAATTGGGACTGGAGAACACGTGATTCTAACAAAACAGTGCAACGGCGCACACTGCTCAAGCCACAACCGATATTCTGAAGGCAGCATTTCCGGGTCGTTTAATCTCTCGTTTCGTTGGTTTGCACTGGCAGGCCAGATCGCCCGATTTAACCGTTCTAGGATTTTTTTCATTGGGTTTTTTGAAGTCGCAGGTTTACGTCAACAAGCCTCAGACTCTTAAAGCCCTTAAGGAGAATATTCACCAGGAGTGCGAGAACCTGTCGCCCGCAGTTCTGGCAAGACTGATGGAAAATGCCATAAAACGGATCCGTACGGTCATCAACTCTGGCGGCGGCCACTTGGTGATATCATTTTCTCGACTTTATGGAATAAATTCTAATTGATTTCACAAGCAGAACCAAAGTTTTTCCTTTAAAAAAAAAATTACAACAAAAGAACATCGGATGATTACTTTTGCCTCACCTTGTATACATTCCATGATAAACTTATAACAATTTCCATTAATTCTATCAAGATTTTTGGTTTTATGGTACTGTGTACATTCCATGATAACCTTACAACAATTTTCAGTAATTATTTTTAAATTTTTGGTTTTATGGCATTATGTACCTACCATGATAGCCTTTTAGCAATACCAAAAATTCTTTTCAGAGTTTTGGTTTTATGATAACCATCAACAATTTCCAATAATTTTATCTGGATTCTATAAACTTATGTTTTTATTATAAGCAATAATTATCAGCCTGAAACACTTATCCACATTGAAAAATCTTCCGAGAAAAGATACATGACGCCAACGGGACTAGTATATATTGAATCATTTGGCGGGTATAAGATAAGCCGCCATAGCTCAATTGGGAGAGCAGCTGACCGGCAATCAGAAGGGCACGGGTTCATGTCCCGTTGGCATCATGTATATTTTCTCGGAAGATTTTTCAATGTGGATGAGTGTTTCAGGCTGATAATTATTGCTTATAATAACTGTTACCCTTTGTGCTATGCATAAAAATCTTGTTTTAAACGTTAGTTTAACAGTTAAAAATAATAATAAATATTTGACAAGTTAAAGTATTTCCCCAATAAATGAAGACATAATTTGTCTCGACGCCACCTAGCGACGGATTTAACACTAACAGTGTCTCTCTCGCAAAAATAAAGTTGGTTGTTTTCAGGTGGAAAAAAATATAATAAGCAGTAGTTGTTGAATGAAACACTGGTATATATTGAATCATTTGGCGGGTATAAGATAAGCCGCCATAGCTCAATTGGGAGAGAAGCTGACCGGCAATTAGAAGGACACGGGTTCATGTCCCGTTGGCGTTATGTATCTTTTCTCGGAAGATTTTTCAATGTGGATGAGTGTTTCAGGCTGATAATTATTGCTTATAATAATTGTTACCCTTTGTGTTATGCATAAAAATCTTGTCTTAAACGTTAGTTTAACAATTAAAAATAATAATTATGTTTTTATAATTATGTGCACGCATGCGTGTACATTTATTTATTTACTTATTGTTTCTTTACACTACAAGTAAAAATGTTTACAATACAATTTGTCACCTCACTAGGACAGGCCTGTGTTGAGGTTAACAATTATACAAATTAACAAAATAACACAAAATTATACAGATATTGAAAGAAAAATATTGTTGTATTTCTTACAGGTTGAGATTATGGATACCTCCTAGACTGATGGCGCTAGGTAGTACATTAATGTAAACATGTAGACTTTTAGGGTGACCATAGTTTAGTGATCTGATTTAAAAAAGGATTAAGTTGTAAATAATAAATAAATGTAAATATGCTATAAATGTGGCAGGAGGTAGATGAAAAAAACGGTTTAACCAAAAATAATATTAATTTAGCTAATTATAAATTTAGCTAATAATTTTAAAAGGACAAAGCAGAGAAAATCAATTGGCAATCCTCGATCAACACGAATAATTTAAGATTCTTTTTAAAAGCGTACAAGGAATTAGATGACTTTCTATGTTCTGGAAGGCTATTTAATATGAGTGGAGCTTGATAAAAATAATTTATTTGACCAAAAGAATATTAAGTTTGAATTGCCATAAAGTTCAGACCACAGCCAATTCTCGTAGTACGAATTTGCTGTGTTCTTTCTGCAATATTGAAATTATTAAAAAATCTACCAAGCGTTTGTGTAATATGTAACTGTTTTACATTCATTACATTACATTCCTTAAAAAAAATGAGTTGGACATTTAATTTTTTTCTTTAACATTGATCTGTCCATTTGAGTTGACCGTCTATTATAATTTCTAAGTTTTTAACTGTATTTTCCGTATTCATTTTTGTACAGTTAGAGCAGGGGTTCCCAACCTTTTTGCACTCTAAAGCACATTCTAAAATATCGGTAGGGTGGCGGGCACCACCTGCTTTTAATCGACAAACTCCTTCCATAACTTCTCCTTTTCCCATAATTTATTTTCTTATATTCATAATTTATTAATAAACTAGCTTTTTCCCGCGGCTTCGCTCGCATGGCGTAAGGGGGGTTCCCGCTCTGCCTGCTCCACCTCCCCCCCTCCTTCCCCTCTCACCGCCCTCCCTCCCCCCTCCCCCCCCCCCTCCAACTGTTAGAACATGAGATAGGATTGCAAGTATTTTTGTGAAACCTTGTATTTAAGTTCGATCAAACCTTTTATTTTGAGAAGCAAATAAAGTGTATTCCAATGTGTATGAAATCTTTGAGTAACGTTTATGTATTACATTGAAAATTAAATACAATTGTGTGTTAAATAAAGAAGTGTTTATTCAAATAATGTGTTTAGTTTAATTTGTGTTGATCTATTTGATGCTTTGTGCAAGTTTTGTAATTCCTTATAAATTTAAATGTTTTGGAATGCAGATACATACATTTTGAAGCACAAGACGGCCTCCGTGGTCGAAGGGCAAGGCTCCCAACAAGCGATTCGGAAGTCGCGGGTTCTAATCCCGGCGTGGGAAAGTAATTTTCATTTTAATGATTCTTGTTTTCACAAAATTAAGAAGTAAGCAGGGCAATCGATTTTGTCAAAATTTGCTAAAATAGTTAAAATCTTTATCGCTTGTTTCGCCCTAGTCGCAATTTTAAGTCGACTCCGCTAAAAGGTATTATTGTACATTGTTACTTAAATGGATTTGATCCTAGTATCCGCTCGTAAAAAATCGAAGTTATAACGATCATTCCCGAACATAAATTTAAAAAATGGCAAATGCATCTTGGCCTTGGTTTCGATTTTTCCCTATAACGTGGGGAAATTTTCCTTGAGATTCCCTATTTTGATGAAAAATATAGTATAAACAGCATTTTAAAAACTGGCGTATATTCACGATTCAAAAAGTATTATATAAGAATTAAATTGTGAGATGTTTATGGGGTTTTAACACTACGATCCATGTTTATTTTAAATTTAAAGAATATAAACGACAAAAAGTTATATTAGTTCATTTTTTACAGTATTTGAGTGAAGCGGGTCAGTCACGGAGAATAAATCGAACAAGTTTTTGTTGTGATGTCATCTGCTCGAGCCTAAAAGTGACGAGATTAATAAATTGTTTGTAAATACTGTCGTGATGGATTAATATTTCTATCGTGAACTACCGAGTCAATTAATTTATATGTAGAGTAGAGGGCCCATGTAACGATTTATGATGATAGTTGTTGTTTTGAAATTCGTAAATGGTACATTTAGGTCTCCTAAGAATGCTAGTAGTCAGAAATATTAAGTAATTCGTATTTCTGGTGAAATTTTTCTTGCATATGTAGTATAATTAAACCTAGTTCTTCAAAATCTGTTTCAGAGACATGGAAGAAATTATACAAATCGAAATTTTATTATGTATTTATGATAAATAAATACATAATAACATTTCGAGGAAGTACGGATAACTTCTCGCTGATACTTACGTGTAAATGTAACACCTACAATCTAATCGCTAAAACCATAAGAATCTTTTTCACATCAGAACTCGACGTTTTTTGACCTCAACGTAATTATTTACGCAGATGAAATTCTTAAATGGTAAATTTAGGTCGTGTAATAATCGATTTTAGCCAGAAACCTTTCCTGATAAATAAATATCTAATGAAATATCTGTGAAATCTGTGTTTTCCCCCTAATGTAGCATCTCTCCTTCATCAAAACTCATCTCGAAATTTACGTAAACGTCAAACGTCAAGTGTTCAGTGCATACACGTAGATACGTCTTTACCATAGACCACTAGCCAAATTGTGTTTATGGCCATGCCCACTTCGCCTCAATATTTCAAACATGTTTCATAAAACGCAGGAGCCGAAGAATAAAAAATGTTTATAGTAATGTTCAAGCGAATGTTCAAGCAAATGTTCAAGCAAATGTTCAAGTTCACAATCGGAAGACGTACGTTCTTTACGCAGGTCGCTTTACGTAGTTTCTCACGGTGACTGCTGCACACGTAATTTATGCGTAATTTAATTGGGCGTGAGATGGCTTCCTGTCGACAACGATTTTGTCAATATGGACGAAAAGGCATAAAAAATATTGGAATCAGTTGGAATGGAATTGTTGGCTCTGTAAGAATCAGTTGGCTTGGGAGAAACGGGATTTTAATTAAAATAATAAAAATATTAGTTTTTATTAGGAAAAAATCAATAATTTAAAAACAATCATTATTAAGAAAAATCCTACAAAAACAACTCTCTAATTTTTGACATCTCGCATCGGCGCATTTTGGTATCATTTCTTGCGATAGGCGTCTTAACTTATCAAACTGATTTGATAGGTTGTAAGAAGACTGGAAATTCGTGCGGAAACGATTAGACCTGTCAAAAAACTTACTTTTTTATTTTTATTTAATAAACTTTCTGATTCCGGAATGCGTTGCTATGCCATTTAATAAAGAAATTGTTTCTCCCTGAGTGTCCTTTCCCGTTCGTCCCGTTCCCCTTCCTCCTCCGGTCGGTGGCGATTATATTTAAGACTAGCACTATCTTTGCAATCATCGATTAAGTGTACATATTTGGCTTGGTTATTTTCAAATCAATAATATTATGGGCATAAGCGTAAGTATGGGCGCTAATGGTGGCGAGCAAGGTACATAGGGAATATACATGCTACCCATTCCTGTATCCATCGTTGTTCTTAACAGGAATGCTCGATCTTAATACCTTAGAAGCCCGCCGAAATATATTTTTGGGTAAACATTTTTTTAAGCTGATCTCCGGGTACTGAATCCACCTATGTTGAAGGAGATTAACCTATATGTCCCTAACGCTTATACTCGTGGGAGATTCCACGCACTTTTTTATGCTCGGAAAGCAAGAACTTCTTCCTTTTAGAATGCGCCATTAAACAGAGCAATTCAACTGCTTAATGTTTCTGCATTGAGCATCGACACAGTACCGGATTATCCCTAAGGCAGAGTAGGCAACTGCCTAGGGGCCCCGCATCGGCTAGGGGCCCCGCGTCCCGAGAAAAAATGACTTACTTCAATTAGTGAGCAACGAAGTTCCGGAAAAAGTCAGCTTTCAAGATGTTTTAATTAGGCACATTTACAGGTAAATAACATTAGGTACACGCAAAACAACAAATTATATTAGTTAGGTTATAACCCAATAAATAACTGATGTTCACATCATGCAAAAGTAATAAATAAAAAGTATATAATTAAAACAAATATATGAACATAGTTGTATTTTACTTTTCTTTTCTTCTATTTGTTGACAAGACGGCTCATTATAATGTGTTTTTTCTAAAAAAAAAAAGTTTTAAAACCCCCCCCCCCCCCCCCCCTTAAAGCATTGTTTCGGATTTGATCAAGGGAACAAGGAGGCGTTTGGAGGCCCCTTCAACCCCCCCCCCCCCCCGTTAGTCCACCATTGGTAAAGGGGCCCCGAGACGTGGATTGCCTATGGGCCCCGACATGGTTAATCCGGCCCTGCATCGACATCTTCAATGTTACCTATAGAGAGTTCAGTAACTATCTTTTGACATACGTCTCAACATAATGAAACTGTCCCCATAATTTTTTTTTTCTCTTAAATTTTTTAATCGTCTCCGTAATAATTTGGTGTATAACTGTTTTATGGAGAACCTGAAAAAATAAATAAATAGTTGTACAAGGGTCGACTAAAAGCTGTTCGCAGTGGCGTGCTCTAATTACGTTTCCAGTATGTCACCTTTTTCCCCCATAGTTACCCTCCGTATTTTTTTTTTCTTTTTTTTTTAAATTTTTATATTTCTTTTTTTTTTTTTAATATTTATTTACTTAAAAAATATATACAGATTATGATCACTATTTTTTTTCTAATAGAAAGCGGGTATGGGTACCGCCACCCTTGGAACTATTTATAACCAACACCTCTGCCATAGGTCTCCCCAAGTGGTTCGCTACGCTTGGTGATTTAGCAGGGGTGCCCGGGTTCATGGGGTGAGGTTTGTCCGGGTCTTGGCGGCGGATGCGTCTGCCCACCAGCTGCATGGGAGGCCGGATCAAGAGAGAATAGTAGAGGGAGTCCCTTTTCCTTCTCCAGCCGTACTCTCTCGGAATATTGCCTTGCATCACAGTGCGAGGGATGGACTCATACTCCTACCTCACTCCTGGACACACTGACCCCCAGATTCCTACCCGCCCCTCATACCCTTTTCCTTCCCAGAACTTCCTGTCCTTAAGTATGTGTATACAATAATTATTCATGTGTAGTAATAACCTGTTATACAAAATTTAAGAATACGTCTACTCGTGAGGTATAGCATACTATAAGATTGAAATAGTGCCACGCATACTGTCGGTTTACTGACGACCTAGCGCTGACGAGCTGGGTCTAGAAAAACACAGCGAATCGCGTGGCACTACAGCTCTCCATTCAAACACCTAAATATTACTGCAAGCGACCGACGTACGCGTTGCACTATATCCAGCCTTCAATATCTTTGATCTAAATAATATAAATAATATAAATACCGATGCATTGCATCTTATTTATAAATATAAATAATATAAATAAGATGCAATTAAAAAACAAAAAGTAAAGAAGAAAGTAAGGAACTAAATTTTAGGGTTGGAATTCATTAACATATATAGCAATTAAATCGCAAAACCTAAATTAATAAATAATATGTAAGTACAAATTAAATTAAAAATTGGCAAAAATTATTCAAAAAAGTTTCCGCTCTATCTGTGTGTAATTTCGTATACTTAGATATTTCGTTTTATCACCAATACGAACTATCCAAATAGTACGCAACATTTCCAAATTTATTACCAAAATCATGCGACCGGTTTGAAGGGTTTGGAATATTCAGTTTAAAACTAATAAGCCTGAAAAATTTATGGTGTAAGCTTTCTATATTGCTGGAAAATATTTTATAAAATGGGTACGAAATAGGCGAAGTGTTCAGTGTTTTCAAACATCCTAGTGAATGGAAGTCACTTGCAGTTAAAAATGTAAAACCAATCATTTCTATAGCTTTATTTGTTACTAGCTGGTACCCGGTATGCGTTGCTATGCCTTTTAATAAAGAAATTGTTTCTCCATGCGTGTCCTTTCTCATTCGTCCCGTTCCCCTTCCGCCTCCCCTTCCTCTTCCACGTCTCCTTCCCCTCTCGCGTTCCCCCTACTCCACTCCCACCCCTTCACCCGTCCCGCGAACTCCCCTTCTGGGTTCCCCTCCCCCCACCTCCTCCCAGGTTCCCCTCCCCCCTGTCTGGTTCCCCTCCTCCCCCCTCCCGCGAACCCCCTACCCGAGTTCCCTTCCCCCTCAGCCCTCCCACATTCCGTGCATTCAGTCCTGGTAGTTTTCCAACAGCCCGCGTGCCACCTATTGCAATTTTTTCATACAAATTTCATAATGCCAGCGCTCACCAGTAGTTTTATCCAAACCTTGTCCTGGCAATAACGAACCCAAAAAAAAATAATTATCCAATTTTTTTACATTTCATTTCCACGACAACGATTTGTTTTGCTTTTTTTTATTTTTTTTTATTCCAGTAAAAAAAAATTACATTTTCACTCATTTAACTAGAAATAATTAAACACATTAAGATAAATTAAATATATCAATACAGCGCTATTCTATGTATGTCATCACTTTGTTTTCAAGAATAAATATTAACATTTTTTTTTTTAAATTTACCCAGTTTTTTTTTGTTTTTAATGTCGTTTGGGATGCAATTATGTAAGTTGCCCCCCTCGTAACTAATGGATTGTTTACCATAGTTAGTGTTTATGGTGTTTAAATTTATATTATCTTGTTGTCGTGTAAATTTTTTGTGTACTTGGGACGTTTTAATGAATTCTGTGTTTTTGTGTACGAGTTTATTGTTTATTTTGTAAATAAGGAGACATGTATCTTATTCATTTAGTGTTTTTAATGTTAATAGTTTTGTTTCCATATATAATTTTTTGTGGATGTTCTGGGCTTATAGTGAAATAGTTTTTTGATTACCTTTAGTATTATCTTTAATTCATTTATGTATGTTTCACATGCATTTCCCCAGTTTTCAATCAAATATTTTAAATGCGATTGTACGAGACTATAATATAAACCTTTTTAAAATTTATTTGGTAACAGATATGATAGCTGGCTAAATACGCTAATTAAGGGGATGATTTTGTCTTTGTTGAACATGTTGTTTAAATGTCAAATGCTGATCAATGCATAGCCCCAGATATTTTGCCTGGATCAGGATATGCAAATCATTATTTTCATTACAGAGTCCATGAGGAGGAATTATTTTACGGGTTGAGCTTAAGATCATGTATCCTGTTTTTTTTTTTTTAATATTCATTGTTAAAATATTTGATTGGAGCCAACTGTTGATTTTTTCTAGGTCTCTTTGTACATTTTCTAGTAAGATGTCTCAGTCATTGCAGAGGAGGGATTTTATTTTACTGAATGCAGTTCTTGCTGCTTCAATTCTGCACCTAACCTTAATAATATTCTACATATGGGTCATGGTGGTTCGTTTGGTGATTTAGCAGGGGTGCCCGGGTTCATGGGGTGAGGTTTGTCTAGGTCTTGGAGGCGGATGACCAGGACACACTGAACCCCAGATTCATACCCACCCTTTGAACCCCTTTCCTCCCCAGAACTCTCCTCTCCTTCCTTTCCTTAAAAAAACCCTCCACACAGCATCCCCAAAAATGACATAGGCCCTGAGGGAAATTATTTTCCTCAGGGCCTCCTGTGTGTATCTGTGAAAATACTGCCGAGGTATCTAAATCTTTCCTTTTCGACATTGCAACCATTTTTCTTTCTATTGAGTACATCTCTACATATTATCCAGAGCAATAGATCTCTACATATTATAAATTAAAGTCCTCCGCCGTGTCTATCTGTCTGTTTGCAATAAACTCAAAAACTACTGAACGGATTTTCAAGTGGTTGTCACCAATAGATAGAGTGATTCGTGATTTAAGTATATAATTTGTCAAGTTTTTGTGTAAAGTGGTTGAAATAAATAATATAAGAATGTCTGTGTGTGGTGGACGAGCGGGCTGGCAATCGGGTGGAGTGGATTAGATTGTATGCTAATCTACAGTTTTATAATGAGGTTGATGAAATTTTGCACATTTAGGCATCATATGCTTAAGTACAATTAGTCCTTCATTTAACGTAGAACGAGTATTGTAGGTGTGGTCCAGTTTATTTATGTACAAATATAGGGCTATTCTTATACTGAAATATAATTCTATACCACAGAATTGCTCTTACTGGAATTTTGAGATTCTGGTAAAAGTATGGAACATTATGCCTTTGTTCGTATAAAATTTTATGAGCTTATAATTTACCTAATGAATTTTGAACTTAGTGAACATGACTTACATTTTTTTCACGGGAAAGTCCCCAATCTGTAATTCCGTACCTTATAATATATTCAGCTAATGATAAATAAACTATTCGAAGTGTGCATATTGGAACATAGAATTTAAGTTTATATAATCTACTAACGATAGATCTCAGTCATTTACAGAAACTTTATTTATTTGTAAATCCCATTTGAAAAAGCAGTCAATAATAACACCAAAATAAACATATTCTTTAACCAGTTCAATATTTGCACATGTACGCAATGCAGGGATACCAACATGTAAGCAATATGAACTGTGTGTTTTTTATTCCAGTTATAATATTTGCCTTGGCGTTGGGTGATCTAAACTGTATCTTTTTTTTTTTAATTTATGATTAAACCATGAGTCATGAATCCATTTCAAAAGTTCAATGTAATCTTTTTGTAAGAGTTCAATACATAATTTTTAATCACTGCGAGAAATCACTAATGCAATATCATCCGCATACATGAAGTGTTTTACATGTTTAAAAATGTACTTAATAAATGATACATATATGATATTTAAATTGGACCTAATATGGAACCTTGTGGAACGCCTTGTAATTTTTTTTCTTTTTTTTACTTAAGGCGTTCAATAGCTTTATTTTCATGCAACGGTTGTTTAAGTAATTTTTAACACTAGAAAGACCAGAGCCGTTATTTTGACGGCAGCTGGAATGATATTATACTTAATAAGTATTGTATCGGTGAGTTTTTTTTTTACATTTCATGATTTATGGTTTAACAACTATGGTGAATGTTGTTATCTTCATTGAGATTTTTAATCTTGATGTAATCTTCCGAGTTAATAAAAAATAAAACACTTTTAATAACTGGTTTTATTGACGATGTACGTATTACAAGAAACAAGAAGTTACCTAGACAGCCACTCTAATCCCACGATAAACTCTCTCGCTAAATACAGCGAGAATGATCAATTTAAATATAAAAAACAAAATCAATCTTACGTAGAGATTAATTAATTTCGTATAGAATATTCCTGCATAAAGCCGAATTAAAAATAAATATATATCTCGAAAATTCAATTACATTAAAAACCATGTAAAGCATCAATTGATAATCCTTTTATAAATATGTTAGAGCAAGTAAACTTAGGTTTACGTACTTGAAAAATAACTAAATCCAAAGTCCAAAATCAAAAGGGAGCATAGAAAAAACAAAAGAAAAACTAAATGGGTTACCACACACAAAATGTTGCCAACCCTTAAACCAACATTATTATTGTTAAAATAATGTATTACATTGTATATTTTAACACCCCCGCTCAATGTAGTACATTCTTACTTTATCTAGTACAGTCCACATTGAGTAATAAATTTAAACAATAGATTTTTGTTCAATGACTTAGTAAACATATCACCTATTTGATCCTCAGTCTTCATATACATTAAACATATCTTACATTCCTTAATTAAATCTTCGACAAAATGATAACATATATCAATAAGTTTTAGTCCTTTAATATTATCAGTATTTGCAACCATAATGGTTAAATTTATTACTCAATGGTTATCACAGTGTATAGGTACAGGGCAAACATTTATATTATTAAAGTCTTTCAATAAACTTGACAGCCAACAAGATTCACTAGCCGCCATACTGACTGCAACATACTCTGCTTCGGTTGATGATAAGCTTACGGAACACTGTTTCTTAGAACACCACGATATAAGATAATTGGAGAACTTTAAACACTAGCCTTTCGCCTTTAGCCTTTAGTGGTAGACTTTCTATCTCGTGTGTCACCGCCCCAATCCGCATCACAATGCCCAACAAGCCCATCATCATTACATTTGAAAATCAGCTTATAATCTAGAACAGGGGTGCTCATACATGAACTGCTGGCGATCTACCTCAATATTATTAGACTCCGATCGATCGACTCTCCACAGATTTTCAAGTGGCGGGGTGGGGGGGGGGGGGGGCGGTAGAAATCCTATTTTTTTATTGCGACCTCATTTTATGCCGATTTTTATATCACATGTGACGAATATTCTTACAATACAACATGTTAATATCTTCATAATATAAGGCAGGTTTTAACTTAAGATTGCTTCTGCGTAAGAGACCCGAAAAAATAGTTACACACGGATCAATCAATTTCTCTGAATTTTGCAGCACATGACATTCAACTCAAATGCAAAGCTTAACTCGGTACACGAAGAATCGGCAACTTGTTATTGAATATATCGCTATTTTGTGAACAAAAAACTGGTTTAAATTAAATCTGTATCCGGTGAATTAAAACAACACTCAGAACATGAAAATGGGTTTTCTTTGATTCTGGCAGTACATGAATAGTCTGAAAATTGAATTTTATAACTGCGCTTCGAATAGGATAATGATTTTCTTTCGAAATGTGTCAGCAGATGAATCCAAAAATGGAATTTTACATTCTGAACACAAAACTGGTTTAAATTAAATCTGTGTGCGGTGAATTAAAAAATTAAAACTCAGAACATGAAAATGAATTCTCGTTGGTTCTGGCTTCACATACATAGTCTGCAACTAGAATTTTATAGCTGTACTTCGAATAAGAGAATGTTTTTCTTTTGAATGTTTCAGCAGATGAATCCACAACTCGACTTTTACATTTTCAACACAACGCTTAAATTAAATCTGTATGCGGCGAATTAAAACTACTCGCAGATGAAATTGGTTTTTCTTTATTCTGGCTGCATATAAATAGTGTGCAACTAGAATTTTATAACTGCACGTCAAATAATAGAATGTTTTACTTCAAAATGTGTCAGCAGATAAATTTGCAACTGAAATTTTACATTCTGATTACAAAACTGCTTTTAAATTAAGATTGAATCTTGTTGCTCCCCAGCTTTAATTACTATTACTCTCATAACACGCGTATGGTTTTCTAACGAATTACTAATTTTGGAGAATGTTTTAAAATAAAATTTAACTCTAAATATTATTACGATTTTATTCGAAATGCGTCAGCAGATTAATCTGCTACTGGAATTTTAACAGATCATTCGGAAAATGAAACTGGTTTTAACGTAAGACTTGATCTGCACGCGAATCCTCGGCTTTAATTTATATTACACCCAATTTAATTGATATTTAATTGATACTACACTTAAAATACGAAAATGGTTTTCCTGCAATTTTTGTACTCGGACCTCATGGACGGTTTAACACATGGAAATTTCCAAATAAAGTTTCACCCGCTTCAATAAATGCTCCCTTCACAACCATTCAATCTTCAAATAGTTTATTGCGATTCGCCAATATATGAGATATTTTAAATGACGCGATCGTTGCAGCTTTTGATTGTTTGGCTGGTCTTATGAACAAGGTTTTTTTTTTTTTTAAACAAATCATCAAATCAAATACTTTTCTGTATCTTAATTCACTCTGTGGCGGGAAATGCTTTTCATAGTTTTTATGGATGGTTTTATAATGCCTCTCTAAGTTCTGTTAGGAGCGGGCCCCCAAACATGTCCCAAGCTAGCTCTCAGGGGAGGCATGATTTACCCTCTATTCAGGTGGTGGGTCGCTCGAGGCTTCAGAAATTCCTTCGCATCTCAGTCGTCTGGCAGGATACTCCCCCTCTAGGAAACCCTCCTGCCGTAGCAGAATAATAACAGGATTGAGTTAACTAGATTCATGTATTGCAAATTTAAAACACAGTACATAGGTCATTACAGTACAATTCAACACAAGAAATACATACTACACAATCCTAGCTATCGTGTTTATAACCTCAAGATCCCTAAACGAAACTCTCTGAGTGATGGCTTTGCGCGGGAGTTTACAGTCTATCGTTAAAGGACACAATCAAATGAGGAAACAATTGTACAGCTTACATGATGTTGGGGGGTCTTCGTCTTCCGGCTTCCAGGGGCACCTCCCGAGTTTAGGACAGAACCGAAGTTTACACAGGCATGGTGAAATATCAGCGCTAAACCCGTAGGTTATTGAATTAACATTGCAGGTTATATTTGAGTACAATTCGAGCGATAGTACGCCGGGCGCGAACAGTGGGAATCAACGCGCGGGCTTAACGTGTGCCCGAGGCGGCTCGCAATTCTCAACTGGTGGAAGGGATCGCGTGCGGGTGGGCGGATGGGATAGGAAGTAGGAAGCAGGGAACAGGGGGGAGAGCAGGGTGTTGTGTAGTTTGCGGCGAATTAGGAGTTTGAATTCTTTGTCGTTTGGGCGTACCATAACAGTTCACATGCATAGATATTGCAACTGACGCACGGAAAATGAGATAAATGCACTCATCCTTCACCATACAAAATAAGAATTTTTCCTAACAATCGTTATTAAAATGATACGTTTTATTTCTATTCACCGCACTCATTTTGTATTATTTAATAATAAACTTCGTATCACCTTCAAGTTACAACTAGGACTGACTAACTCATAAATAAACCGAACCACACACTAGAAAATAGATCGATAACTTCGGGCTTTTGAAGGGGGCAATTTTTGGCAATATTTCACCATGAATATGCAATAATTAGACCATTTGTTTTTTCTATGTGAACTTGTGACGTCAAATACTATAGATGATGATAGAGTAAACAAATAATAAAAATGCGCAACCTTGACAATATAAGCTACAAATAAATAATATACAAAAAGGCATGAAAATGGGCGGTCTTATTGAGGCCTAATATCGGCAAATTTTTCTCGAAATCGACTTAAAAAGCTCTCGCGATCGACCGGTCCATCGCGATCGACCGTTTGGGCACCACTGATCTAGAGTATATTTTATATATCTAAAAATTCTTTTTAAATGAGTCAACAATATATTACTTGCATTATTTTGGTACCTACTTAATATAGATACAGCTACACAAAGAACTGGCCTAGTGCCTGAGGCAGCATACATTAAACCTCCAATAATTTTCCTACAAGTGTTTTCAATATCCTTGTCAGTTCTTTAGATTTTAAGATTTTTACATTAAAATTTTGATGAATAGTGGTAGATATTGGTTTGCAATTTTCCATGTTAAATCTTTTTAATACATTTTCTAAATAAGATTTTTGACATAATTAAGTTACACCGTCTTTCAAATTCTGTTTAACACTGATACCAAGAAAATTTGAAATTGGTCCCAAATCTTCTATCTTAAACGCATTGTGTAATTTTAATTTAACCAAACTTATTTTTCATCGACATACAGTAAAAAATAAGTTTGGTTTTCTCCATTACATTTAGTAATCAAACTAGTATCATTCTTTGACTTTACATAGCCTTCTTTACTTATTACATGGTTAAATTTTTCATTCCAATATTCAGGGGATTTTTTTAGCCCATACAAAGATTTATTTAGTTTTACAATATTATCACAACCATTATACGCCCCTTCCGGTAATTTAATAAACACAATTTTCTTTATATACCCATACAAAAAGGCCCCAGTGACATCCATCTGATGTATTGATATAGTTTTAATTTTGCGGCAACTCAATAATCTAAATGTTGACAATTTGACAACAGGTGAGTAGATTTCATATAAATCTAATGTATCATTCTGTCCAAAACCTCTGGCAACCAATCTTGCTTTATATTGGATAATATTATAAACTTTCTTTATTTTGAATACCCATTTACTACTAATAATGTTTTGTGTTGAGGTACAGCGCACACTGTCCAAGTATTATTTGCTTTGAGGGTATCCAGTTCTTGTTTGACAGCTTCTTCCCACTGACAGGCATCAATCCTCTGCATAGCTTCCTTATAGGTGCCTGGTTCTGTCTCTGCAGCGTACACATTTTAGCAAGTATAGAATTGTGGTGCCTTTCTGACAGGTTTGGTTTGTTAAGGAGAAGTTGGCTGTAATGTACTATCACTATCGCGTTCACTGTCTTCATCACTTGTTTCTTCAGGTTTATATAAGCTGTGCTGCTCATCACCTGAAATCTGATTTGTAATATTTGGATCACTCCCAACATTTTATACTAACTCCTGCTGGTTATTGTCAGTTTTATTGTTGAGTGTTTCTGTTACAGAATCTAGGTTTAAGCCACATTCCTCAAAGACAGGTTCCAGAAAAACGACATCCCTCTTTATTTGAACTTCATTATTATCAGGATAAAAAATTCTATACCCTTTCACATTTTCTCCGTATCCTACCATGATTCCATTTTCTCCTTTAGAATCCCATTTTCTTCGTTTTTCCTTTTGAATTTGGACAAATACAGGCGTACCAAAGATATGTAGGTTACTGACATCAAACCGTTTGTCTGTTCATAATTCATAGGCTGTTTTTTCTGGTTCATTACTTCTACTGGTTCTGTTGAGAACATAGGCTGCAGTATTGACTGCTTCTGCTCATAATTTTTTTGGTAGGTTCTTGGCACACAGCATTGACCTTGCCGCTTCTGTCAGGGTTATTATCTCCCGTTCCACCTTGCCATTCTGTTATGGCGTGTATGATACAGAAGTTTGGTGTACTATACCCCGGTCCGAGAACAAAGTTGACACAGCCTTATTAATGAATTCTAAGCCGTTGTCACTTTTAAATGTGATTATTTTGTTACCCGTGACATTTTCAGCTTTTTTTACAAAATCTTTAATACAATTAATCACTTTATCCTTCTCTTTAATAGTGTACACAGTTCTATAGCAAGAGTAATCATCTTTTAAAATCAAGAAATACCTCGCCCCGCCTACAGATACTGCCTCCATCGGCCCGCAAAAATCGGCATGTATCAGTTCACATGTTTTAACAGCTTTTGTCTCAGTGTTCATAAAGTGCAGCCGGTGTGATTTACCCTGCAAGCAGACTTGACAATTCTGAAGAGATTTACTTGAGACTTAAATATTATTGCTCTCTAACACGTTTTTCATCTGCTGTATATTCTGGTGTACAAGTTTCTCATGCTACTCACTCAAACTTGATTTAACTGTAGTTACATTTGCAAAGCAATTTTTAAATTTATAACGAACATCCATAATATACATATTTCCAACACGATTTGCTAACGCACATACTTTATTATTTTTGAAAAACTTGCAAATGTTTTAATCTGTCAACATGACGACCTTTATCTGCCGCACAATTCACAGATAACAAGTTTATTTGTAAGTCTGGCACACATGGTACATTATCTATGGTTGTCCCGACCCATCGGTGTTCATTGAATACCTCTAGCTCCACTTGTCTGCAGCCAATAACATTTATTTGAGTACCATCACCTATTATCAGAGACTTTTGTGACACTTCTGGTGAAAATTTCGAAAACAGATTTTCATCTTGATACATATGTTCACTAGCACCTATGTCCACCAACCACTTTGACTGTTGATAAAGTTCTTTAGGTACTTTTACTACAAACGCATTTTCTCCTTTCCTTTCTTATTACAGCACTCACTCTTGTTGTGCCCAACTTTATTGCAATAAAAACACTTTTTATTTACGTTATTTTCACTATTATTTTTAAACCACGTTCTGCTACCATAATACGTACATCGTCAATAAAACCAGTTATTAAAAGTATTATATTTTTTCATTAACTCAGAAGATTACAACAAGATTAATCTCAATGAAGATAACAACAGGTTATGGAGCCCAGACACATATACCTTGATTTACAATATAAAACTTGCTGAATTGTGGATAACTGCTGCAAATTGATTGACCGGCGAATTGAGGTTAAGTTATTGACACCACGCCGCGTATGTCGCTTCGTTTTTGCAGGAGGAAGGCAAAAAGAAAAAAAAATAAAACATCTTGATAAGTATTGTGATTTGTGATCAAAATGGAAGGAAACCAAAACGTGTTGAAACTGGAAGGTTCGAGAAACTGGAATGTTTGGAAGTTCCAGACTACAGTGCTGTTGCGTGGACAAGGATGGCTCATAGACAAGGATAAGGATGAAGGCCGAAGTGTACAACCTGAAGAACAGGCACAGAAAATTCTTTGGGAAAACAAGGATGCAAAGGCTCAGACCTTAATAGTCACAAGGATGACAGAAAATGTTATGTTGCACATTATATCCTGTTCTACTTCAGCGGAAATGTGGAAAAAGTTGCAGAGTGTGGTATTACCAAAAGACGGAGACTAGCATTCTTATTGGATAAGTTTTAAGATTTTCACGGCCAAAAGCATTTTCGTTATTTGTTTTTGGGGTGTTACGCCGTGTTGCGCTACCTCCTTCTTGTGATGTTTGTCTTTTCTCTAAACTCTTATATTTGTCTGTATTTTATTTACTCCTGGGCACTTGGCACCAGTCGTAATGTTTCGTCTTTTCATACTTATTTAACTCTCCTTTCATCGGCAAGACAGTTGTAATATTCTCGCCTTTTCTCTTGGCTCTGATCGATATTTAAATTCTTAAGGCTTTGCATATGTGTGGTAGGGATGGAAAATTCCTCCCCTACGTCACACAAGCCTTTATAAAATTGGACCCTTATTTCCTCTGATAACTACAGAAAGCTACTTAAAGCTCCCTTGTACTACATACCTTTAGCGATATATGTACTTAACTAATAAATACGTTATTTACGACTTTGAACGTAAATATTTTCGTATTTAGGTTGTAATTAAACTCCATCAAACGTTGTGTAATTTTTTTGATTTATGATATAGGACTTTAATTACTTTAAATTTTGTGGTAACCCTCTTGATTCTAAACAGAGTGTTGAATTTCAAAACTGTATTGGTCTCTCTCTTGCAAATTTAACCTTAAGTATTTCTCTAAATGAACTAACTTCCCTTTGACGTTTATTATGATTCCCTACATCCTAATGAATTCATGAATAAGCAATACTAATCGAAACTACACATGACTAATTGAACAGATAATTAAATATAACTCAAATGGTTAAATGTTAGTAATTTGATTATGATTGTATCTCGTATCTGCTGGGCGCCCCTCCGTTTAGATTCAGCTGCTATAAGGTACATATAAAGATGGATTTAGTAGGTTAATGTAATTAGTTAATTGCATATTTGACGAACTCAGAATAACCCTTTTTCTGGCAAAATTTGGCTCCTGCCTCCATCAAGTAAGCAGGGTGATCAGAAGTCAACCCAAAATTCGCACAGTCTTTTGGCACGGTTCAATTGATTGATACCTAAGTTATCGCGTCCCAATGAACCTTCCTTTCGCCATCATGCACTGCCTTCAGGTCTTCCTCCAAGCCCAGATACCTCCAAATTCCTACTCCTCCAAAGTTTACTATTTACTTAGGGCGAACCGGTTTCGTCCTATATGCAATCATATACTCACGGGTTTGTGTGGAGTTACGGGTCGTGAATCCTCCCTCCACGTTCAAGAAATGAGACGAGAGTGACCAGACAGGCCTAAAGCACTAATTGTAAGTGAGTTCGTTTCATTCAATGAACAGTACATAAAAAGATATATATGTAAACATACGTTTTGGGAAGGTTTATAACTCGCAATGCGAAACTACTTGCAACGCATCCCGAGCTCGGATCTCGCCCATCGGATTCTGCACAATCCTCAGATTGATACCGAATATATACGTAAGAATAGTGTGAAATATAAATATATACTAGTACAATAAGATCTTATCTGGCGATGTGTTCTGGAGATTCGCCATAACTCCAAGCTTTTGTTTGGTTTTGTTGACGGTTTTGTTTGAGAGATCCGCCATCTCTATGGTTTGATTAATGGTCCTTGTTACAGAAGCGAACACTGCCTTCTGTTGGTTGAACTGTATTTTTTTTTTCTTTTCTTTCCCTCCCCTCCAATGTTCAACTTTTGATAAATTCTTGCTATCCCGTGATTCTCAATTGAATCATGTAAATCTTCAATACACCCTTTTGAACTATCCCGTGATTCATCAAATGTTTCATGTAAATCTTCAATACACCCCTTTTTGAACTGCTATAATAAATCTGTTAATTTTCAATTGCTTAGGTCTGTAGATACCTCTTTACGTTCAAATTAAAGATGGTGTTTAAATTTTTTTTTTCTTTTTGTTCCTAATAATTGCGCAATATAATAATTTTATCCCGTTCCTAGAAGTTAATACCTAAGTACGATATCCACTAATCAAGGTCATTTTTTTTTTCTTTTTGTTCCTAATAATTGCGCAATATAATAATTTTATCCCGTTCCTAGAAGTTAATACCTAAGTACGATATCCACTAATCAAGGTCATTTTTTTTTTTTTCTTTTTGTTCCTAATAATTGCGCAATATAATAATTTTATCCCGTTCCTAGAAGTTAATACCTAAGTACGATATCCACTAATCAAGGTCATTTTTTTTTTCTTTTTACTGTATTCGAACTAGTGCCCCAGTGACCGAATTATTTTGTAAACAATTTGAGCTTTGTAAACATTCTCTACGTCCTCGTGACCTAGATTCAAGCGTATGAGGTATGTTTACTTTAGACATTCCGGAGACGTGTGAGATGACTCTAAAATTTTCTTTGTTTGATAATGATGTACTTAGCGCAATTGTCTAGTCTGATACCCGATTACGTATACATATTTATTCATTTATATATACTTTGTCTCAATAAATAATTTATAATATGGATATGTACATACATAAATTTTATGATTGAAATAATTTCTAATATCATAACTTATTTCAAATGCTCTGGATTTTCTGAAATTATATTAATACATACATAACATTAAATATAAAATATTGATTTGCAAATTTATCACACATAACTACTTTTAATAGTTATTGATGAATTCAGAGGTAGGAATCGATACCCTCTTCCTCTTTTTATATAAGTGTTTTCTTTTTGATTAAAAATTTTCTTGGGAACAATAAAATTACAAATATATATGTTTATATACATACATATATAAATATATAAAATATACTTATTATATTTATAATATTTTAATATAGTTACATATCACATATTAAGAGAGTAATATCTTGGTCAAATAATTAATCCAAATACCAATGTTTACTGCATTCCGCTTTCTCCTTGGAATCTGTAAAATTTTATAACGGAAAAGACTTACCCCTACCAAGGTTTTTTCCGACCGGGAAATACACGGTAACCTTGCTGCGATTTTCCTAAATTAATTTTTTATTTTCCTAAATTTAATTAAATCTTTTTGACTTCAATTTTTTTTTTTTCATTTAATCTAATTAATTAAAATGATGTATGAACTCTATCGTTCTAAACTGTATTTTATCTCAAAACTCGTTGGTTAGATAACACTTTAAATGATAGTTACTTCACGATTAATTTAGAGATGGTAAATTGTTGTTAAATTAAATTTTTATCCCTCCGAAATTTTTATGTATTAATAAAATATTATTTTGTTTTATTATTATTATTTAAGATAATTAATTTAATTATTTATTATTTGTTAGAACACTTTCACTTAGATTGAACACACGTATTTAATTATAGCTCCTTCACGCTAAATTATCACATCACTTCAGTTATTTATTGCACTAATATTAAACGCGAAATTTCTAAGTTTAAAAATACGATATTAAGTGATTATAAAATCCGAATTTTCCACTAAAACAAATTGTATTTATCACGAGCACTTTTATTTTTCACAAGTAATTAATGCGTTGGCTTTAATTTTTATTTTTCACTGACTCTAACTGCAAAGTATTTTTTTTGTATATCACTGACTAGAATGTGAAATTTTTCTAAGTATCAAAATAATTATCACTTAGAATTTTTCCACTTTAAGTCACCCACCGTTTCGTCACGTTCCGCGAAGTTACAAACTTTTCGACCACGACCGTAGACTGTCCTCAACTGGCATTTGTCTAGACTTTTATACCCCTCTCAGGTCCAAAAGATCGTATCTGAATCTCCTGTAATAAACCAATCTAATTACTATCAACTCGTAATTTCTTGAAACCCCTCCATTATTGTCGAATGCGGTCTCTTAGTACCTTTCGCGTCTGATACTTTCAATTCTGTCTCGTACTCTCATACTTACAAGATCCGGATTTAGTAAGATCCATGTTTAATGGCCCAACTTCCTTTGTCCTGTTGTTCATACAAAATTAGCTTGAATTTAATAATTTTAAAGTTCTATTTTCATCTATTCCGTAACATGTCCGTGCGTACGGCATCTACCATATGTTCCAAATCTGTCCCCAAATTCGCCTATCAGAGATATCTTCATGTCGAAGTCTTTCTCGCAAATTGTTCATTTTTATTTTATTATTTTTCCACGAGTTTTTCTGTATTCTATATGAACCTTTCCATTTAAAACCGAATTTTCTCTATTTACGTCGTATATTTGAATTTTCCATTCTTTCTCGAATTTTCTTTTATTCACGACACTCTTTCCATGAATTTCCTTATTTATTCTTACGCTATTGTTCATATCTCTATAGATTTTTATATTTCAAGCCGTATTTATTTTATTCACTGTTAATCTAAGATTTCCTTTGTTTTTCTCTGTCGTATCTCCTTTCCCCTCACTTCCCCGTACTTCCCTGATATAACCATATCGCTTTTTGATGTTTGCTGCCTCTTGGAAAATTTCATTTTCTATTTGTTATTAATAAATATATCATTTTTAACATCTTTATAGGGGATACCCCCACTTCGGCCCTTAAATTCCTGTCATTTTTATTGCTTCATAGAGAACGCCTTACAAATTTTGTCCCGTTCTTACGAAAAATCCCATAAACCATATGTCTTGACAGTTGTATACATTAGTTCCTGTACCCACCTGGCAATAAATCCTTTTTTATTTCAGTGTCGTTAACTTTTATGAGAATTCTTTAATATAAATATTTCATAAGACCCATGATAATTTTTATTACCTTTTTAACGGCTAATCGTCCTTATCTAAACAATTTTCATGTTCGAATATTCCTTGTTTATCACAACAAAATACATCTGAAATCGACAACCATTGTAATGCCTCATTTTTTTATCTGCAATCGCGTACTATGTTACTCTATAACCTCCATTTTAATTACGTAAAATGACTCCTTTTCCTGAGTTTTTCTATCGCAATGTTTTCAGCATTTTCCACTCCCCTCCGTACTGCACTCTATCTTCTTCTCTAACACTTGTTACTGCTCTAGACATCTGAAATGTACCCTCGCCTATTCTTTAAACTCTCATTTTTTTTTGACGTTTCCTCCCTAAATCTTTCATCGTAATATCCTAGCTCCGTCTAGAATTGATAACAATAATTTTCCATTGTTTTTTCAACATTTCTATTTCCTTTAGCACGTTTTCCCTCGAATCGATCATCTCCGGTCGTCACAAACAATCGTATTATAGATGAAATCTCCCTAACACCTTACAACACGTTTTCGTCACTTGCTATGCAATTTTTCACTTAAACTTTTGCATCGTGTTTACGTGTATCCTTTTTTTCCGCACCTGATATGTTTTAATGCGTTCGAGAACTAGGGTTTCTGATCCCTGGAATGTACCGGTTAATGATAACATTTCTTGGGGTCATCGTTCTTTTGTCCCTGAACAGATTATTTCTTCCCATGGAGTTTATTCACCTCTCGGTTTGGTGGGAACGTCAAACTCATTAATTACATTTCTAATTGCTAAGTCCAAAGGTCGTTCCTTTGTTCTAAAAATGGGCTCGGCCCTCTTCTTGTTGATAGGCTAACTCGGTTTTTAATCGTTTTTGCTGTAATTCAATTGGCTGTCAATATATCACGGCCCAAAGTATATGGGGAGTCCCTGTCTTTGATTATTTGTTGATACCATCTGTGATTTTTTTATCAATACTCGTCTCACTTTGTCTAATTATAGATCCCTACCGTAAATATGAATTCACTTTACTCTAATCCGATAGATGTCGTAGACGTGTCCGTTTTATAAGTAATTGATATTTTCTTTTTAAATTAAAGTGGGAAGCTACGATATTTCCTAATTTTCACTGTTGATCAATGCAATTCATCACAGTTCCCTCCTCTGAACTCAATTTGCTGTGGCTAACGTTGTATTTTATTTTAATGTCCTCTTCTTTTTTTTTTTTTTTTTTTTTTTTTTTTTTTTTTTTTTTTTTTTTTTTTTTTTTTTTTTTTTTTTCGTTAGACACCGAAATTGTGTTCAAATTTAGACTAGCTATCTTCCCCTCCTCATTTGGTTATCCCCTATCTCTACTCCGTGTCATATTACTTCCTATCTCCCCCTCCTCATTTTGTTATCCCCTATCTTTTTCCGTATCCTATTACTTCCTATCTCCCCCTCCTCATTCTGTTATCCCCTATCTTTTTCCGTATCCTATTACTTCCTATCTCCCCCTCCTCATTCTGTTATCCCCTATCTCTTTTCCGTATCCTATTACTTCCTATCTCCCCCTCCTCATTCTGTTCGGATTGTTAACAATCTTGAATTTGAATCTCATTGTATTCTTTATTTTCTTTTCGCGTAGATTTTACTTTATGAAATTTTCTTTAATTTTGATAGATTCAAAATTAATTTCTTTTTGCTGGAACACGCCCCTCGACTCGCGTGTTTTGGTGGTCCCCAACCAAATTGGACTAAGACCTCCCTTACAATGATTTAAGTAAAGATTGTTTACAATCTCGCGGCCTTTCGAACAACTGAAAAGCGGGTGGTCTCTTGGTGTGCAATTAATTGTTTTTTGTTTTGTAAGTATGAATATTTTTTGTGAAATGTGGGTTTTCGCACGACCTCACCCAATCCGACAATCAGTGGTATACATGTTTCATATAAATTTTCCAGCATTTTTTTTTTTCTTTATTTATTTAAGCTTTATTTTATAATTCTTAATTTCTAATTGTAATTTCTTAATTCATCCAAAGTGGTTCTAGCCTAAGTGTTGTCCACTCTAATATTTAAATTTTTATAAATGTTCTTTATTATCCTCAAATTGGTTCAGCGTTCCCTTTTTTTTCCTTTTTTTTTTTTTTTTTTTGAAATCTAAACTATTTATACCTTAATTCAAATGTTACCTTTTTATCTCTATACTTAATGTCTACCCTATATCTATAGATAAACTTTCTTATTTCAATATTTCAAAAAAAAAGTCCCTAAGCATTGTTTATTTTTTTTTTTCAAAATGTCCCTTTTGTGTGCCATATAATATCTCTAATTCTCTCCTTTTGAGTGTTCTTACTTATCTAACATTTTTTTTTTTTTCTCACTAACACATAAAAAAAAAAAGTCAATTTTTTTTTTTTTCAACTTTCTCGTTTTTCTATATTTTTTATTTTATTTTTTTTTTTATTTTTCCTTTTACTTCGTTAACTTTTCTTGTTCCTTTTCCTCGGGTTTTTCCTGTAACATATCATGTGTGAGTCTCTCTTCACACTCTCGCTTATTTTCGCCCTGTTCCTCCGATTTTGTGTCGGTCTCCCCCTCTGGCTGAACGACTTCTATCATATCCTCGACTCGTAACTTAGACCTCTTTGAACGTCTAAATATCTCCCGTAATTCATCTCCCGACGGTATTTCTTTAGCTTCTAATTCCGTCGCATCCACTTTCCTTTTTTCCGCCATTTTCTGTTTAAAATTTTTAATGAATTTAACTCAATACCAACTATTTATTATAAATATACCTATATATATTTATAATTTATTTTATTTTATTTTTTATTTTTATTTTTATTTATTTATTTATTTTTTTTTTTTTTTTTTTTGGAACCTGTCCCCCTATAAAACACAATATTTTCAATTATTTATATTTGTTTGCATGATGATTGTAACCCAAATTAGATCAACTCTACCATCACTCTTCATTTCAATTAAATGTAGGTAATTGCAAAAAAAACGGAATGAATATTGTTACTCCAATGTTAATGAATATCCCGTGATTTTCGTTCAACCAATAATTACTCATTGTTTAGAATGCCAACCATTCCTTCAAGTTCCGCAATACCTACGATATTTTCGCAAAATCTGTTTAGAGTTCGCAATACCTATCTTGATGTTATTTCGTCAAATCCCCTCCTTTTTTTGGTCCGAATGATCAAATGTTCCCTTAAATAGGTATATACCTATAAAACATTCGTCTGTGATATTAAAGCTCTCAACTCGACACTATCCCCAATCAAATATTTTATGTTATTTTTATTTTATGTTCCTTATCTTTTATGTTATGACTTTTTATGTGATAATCCTCACATACAAACCCACAACATTAACTATAAACAAAGGGTCACTTTATGTAGGTAAGTTCCCCCGTTTTTATCTGTAAAGTCTGTTTATTTTTTCCGTAACCGAGTGTTGATATTATTTTCGAGTTTGTTTATTCTACAATCTCTTATAGAGATACGCGTTACCCCCGATGTCACCTACTTCAAAATTTTTCGATGTTTTGTTATCACTTTCGATGCTTACAAACACCGCGGTATCTCGTATCAGATTGTTTACATTACGGTCATTAACATTCCGGATTCAGGAATGTCAATACCATTATTCTGTCAATTTATGGCCTGCCTTGAATAAACTGTTTACGCTTGTATCTGACCTACATTCTTTGTTACGATATTTATAATCTCATAAGCAATCAACAAATTCATGGTCACTTGATTTAAACTTTATCGACACTTTTATAAATTATTTTAAAACATGTAGAGTTTATTCGTTAACACTTTTTTTTTTTTTTTTTTTTTTTTTTTTATTTAAATGTATTGTTTATTTATTTATTTATATATTTTTTCGTGTTTATTTAACGGCGCACTGTTCTGATTTTTATTTTATTTTTATTATCACTTCATTTAACATAACGTCCTACTTATTATTATTATTATTTTTTTTTTCACTTTTTGCAATAGATTGACCAATAAAAGTTTTTTTTTTTTTTTTTTCTAAAACAACTTGTAAAACTCTGATCTCCTGTCACGGCTGTGCAGTTGTGATGTTTGTCTTTTCTCTAAACTCTTATATTTGTCTGTATTTTACTTACTCCTGGGCACTTGGCACCAGTCGTAATGTTTCGTCTTTTCATACTTATTTAACTCTCCTTTCATCGGCAAGACAGTTGTAATATTCTCGCCTTTTCTCTTGGCTCTGATCGATATTTAAATTCTTAAGGCTTTGCATATGTGTGGTAGGGATGGAAAATTCCTCCCCTACGTCACACAAGCCTTTATAAAATTGGACCCTTATTTCCTCTGATAACTACAGAAAGCTACTTAAAGCTCCCTTGTACTACATACCTTTAGCGATATATGTACTTAACTAATAAATACGTTATTTACGACTTTGAACGTAAATATTTTCGTATTTAGGTTGTAATTAAACTCCATCAAACGTTGTGTAATTTTTTTGATTTATGATATAGGACTTTAATTACTTTAAATTTTGTGGTAACCCTCTTGATTCTAAACAGAGTGTTGAATTTCAAAACTGTATTGGTCTCTCTCTTGCAAATTTAACCTTAAGTATTTCTCTAAATGAACTAACTTCCCTTTGACGTTTATTATGATTCCCTACATCCTAATGAATTCATGAATAAGCAATACTAATCGAAACTACACATGACTAATTGAACAGATAATTAAATATAACTCAAATGGTTAAATGTTAGTAATTTGATTATGATTGTATCTCGTATCTGCTGGGCGCCCCTCCGTTTAGATTCAGCTGCTATAAGGTACATATAAAGATGGATTTAGTAGGTTAATGTAATTAGTTAATTGCATATTTGACGAACTCAGAATAACCCTTTTTCTGGCAAAATTTGGCTCCTGCCTCCATCAAGTAAGCAGGGTGATCAGAAGTCAACCCAAAATTCGCACAGTCTTTTGGCACGGTTCAATTGATTGATACCTAAGTTATCGCGTCCCAATGAACCTTCCTTTCGCCATCATGCACTGCCTTCAGGTCTTCCTCCAAGCCCAGATACCTCCAAATTCCTACTCCTCCAAAGTTTACTATTTACTTAGGGCGAACCGGTTTCGTCCTATATGCAATCATATACTCACGGGTTTGTGTGGAGTTACGGGTCGTGAATCCTCCCTCCACGTTCAAGAAATGAGACGAGAGTGACCCGACAGGCCTAAAGCACTAATTGTAAGTGAGTTCGTTTCATTCAATGAACAGTACATAAAAAGATATATATGTAAACATACGTTTTGGGAAGGTTTATAACTCGCAATGCGAAACTACTTGCAACGCATCCCGAGCTCGGATCTCGCCCATCGGATTCTGCACAATCCTCAGATTGATACCGAATATATACGTAAGAATAGTGTGAAATATAAATATATACTAGTACAATAAGATCTTATCTGGCGATGTGTTCTGGAGATTCGCCATAACTCCAAGCTTTTGTTTGGTTTTGTTGACGGTTTTGTTTGAGAGATCCGCCATCTCTATGGTTTGATTAATGGTCCTTGTTACAGAAGCGAACACTGCCTTCTGTTGGTTGAACTGTATTTTTTTTTTCTTTTCTTTCCCTCCCCTCCAATGTTCAACTTTTGATAAATTCTTGCTATCCCGTGATTCTCAATTGAATCATGTAAATCTTCAATACACCCTTTTGAACTATCCCGTGATTCATCAAATGTTTCATGTAAATCTTCAATACACCCCTTTTTGAACTGCTATAATAAATCTGTTAATTTTCAATTGCTTAGGTCTGTAGATACCTCTTTACGTTCAAATTAAAGATGGTGTTTAAATTTTTTTTTTCTTTTTGTTCCTAATAATTGCGCAATATAATAATTTTATCCCGTTCCTAGAAGTTAATACCTAAGTACGATATCCACTAATCAAGGTCATTTTTTTTTTCTTTTTGTTCCTAATAATTGCGCAATATAATAATTTTATCCCGTTCCTAGAAGTTAATACCTAAGTACGATATCCACTAATCAAGGTCATTTTTTTTTTTTTCTTTTTGTTCCTAATAATTGCGCAATATAATAATTTTATCCCGTTCCTAGAAGTTAATACCTAAGTACGATATCCACTAATCAAGGTCATTTTTTTTTTTTCTTTTTTCCGTATTCGAACTAGTGTCCCAGTGACCGATTTATTTTGTAAACAATTTGAGCTTTGTAAACATTCTCGACGGCCTCGTGACCTAGATTCAAGCGTATGAGGTATGTTTACTTTAGACATTCCGGAGACGTGTGAGATGACTCTAAAATTTTCTTTGTTTGATAATGATGTACTTAGCGCAATTGTCTAGTCTGATACCCGATTACGTATACATATTTATTCATTTATATATACTTTGTCTCAATAAATAATTTATAATATGGATATGTACATACATAAATTTTATGATTGAAATAATTTCTAATATCATAACTTATTTCAAATGCTCTGGATTTTCTGAAATTATATTAATACATACATAACATTAAATATAAAATATTGATTTGCAAATTTATCACACATAACTACTTTTAATAGTTATTGATGAATTCAGAGGTAGGAATCGATACCCTCTTCCTCTTTTTATATAAGTGTTTTCTTTTTGATTAAAAATTTTCTTGGGAACAATAAAATTACAAATATATATGTTTATATACATACATATATAAATATATAAAATATACTTATTATATTTATAATATTTTAATATAGTTACATATCACATATTAAGAGAGTAATATCTTGGTCAAATAATTAATCCAAATACCAATGTTTACTGCATTCCGCTTTCTCCTTGGAATCTGTAAAATTTTATAACGGAAAAGACTTACCCCTACCAAGGTTTTTTCCGACCGGGAAATACACGGTAACCTTGCTGCGATTTTCCTAAATTAATTTTTTATTTTCCTAAATTTAATTAAATCTTTTTGACTTCAATTTTTTTTTTTTCATTTAATCTAATTAATTAAAATGATGTATGAACTCTATCGTTCTAAACTGTATTTTATCTCAAAACTCGTTGGTTAGATAACACTTTAAATGATAGTTACTTCACGATTAATTTAGAGATGGTAAATTGTTGTTAAATTAAATTTTTATCCCTCCGAAATTTTTATGTATTAATAAAATATTATTTTGTTTTATTATTATTATTTAAGATAATTAATTTAATTATTTATTATTTGTTAGAACACTTTCACTTAGATTGAACACACGTATTTAATTATAGCTCCTTCACGCTAAATTATCACATCACTTCAGTTATTTATTGCACTAATATTAAACGCGAAATTTCTAAGTTTAAAAATACGATATTAAGTGATTATAAAATCCGAATTTTCCACTAAAACAAATTGTATTTATCACGAGCACTTTTATTTTTCACAAGTAATTAATGCGTTGGCTTTAATTTTTATTTTTCACTGACTCTAACTGCAAAGTATTTTTTTTTGTATATCACTGACTAGAATGTGAAATTTTTCTAAGTATCAAAATAATTATCACTTAGAATTTTTCCACTTTAAGTCACCCACCGTTTCGTCACGTTCCGCGAAGTTACAAACTTTTCGACCACGACCGTAGACTGTCCTCAACTGGCATTTGTCTAGACTTTTATACCCCTCTCAGGTCCAAAAGATCGTATCTGAATCTCCTGTAATAAACCAATCTAATTACTATCAACTCGTAATTTCTTGAAACCCCTCCATTATTGTCGAATGCGGTCTCTTAGTACCTTTCGCGTCTGATACTTTCAATTCTGTCTCGTACTCTCATACTTACAAGATCCGGATTTAGTAAGATCCATGTTTAATGGCCCAACTTCCTTTGTCCTGTTGTTCATACAAAATTAGCTTGAATTTAATAATTTTAAAGTTCTATTTTCATCTATTCCGTAACATGTCCGTGCGTACGGCATCTACCATATGTTCCAAATCTGTCCCCAAATTCGCCTATCAGAGATATCTTCATGTCGAAGTCTTTCTCGCAAATTGTTCATTTTTATTTTATTATTTTTCCACGAGTTTTTCTGTATTCTATATGAACCTTTCCATTTAAAACCGAATTTTCTCTATTTACGTCGTATATTTGAATTTTCCATTCTTTCTCGAATTTTCTTTTATTCACGACACTCTTTCCATGAATTTCCTTATTTATTCTTACGCTATTGTTCATATCTCTATAGATTTTTATATTTCAAGCCGTATTTATTTTATTCACTGTTAATCTAAGATTTCCTTTGTTTTTCTCTGTCGTATCTCCTTTCCCCTCACTTCCCCGTACTTCCCTGATATAACCATATCGCTTTTTGATGTTTGCTGCCTCTTGGAAAATTTCATTTTCTATTTGTTATTAATAAATATATCATTTTTAACATCTTTATAGGGGATACCCCCACTTCGGCCCTTAAATTCCTGTCATTTTTATTGCTTCATAGAGAACGCCTTACAAATTTTGTCCCGTTCTTACGAAAAATCCCATAAACCATATGTCTTGACAGTTGTATACATTAGTTCCTGTACCCACCTGGCAATAAATCCTTTTTTATTTCAGTGTCGTTAACTTTTATGAGAATTCTTTAATATAAATATTTCATAAGACCCATGATAATTTTTATTACCTTTTTAACGGCTAATCGTCCTTATCTAAACAATTTTCATGTTCGAATATTCCTTGTTTATCACAACAAAATACATCTGAAATCGACAACCATTGTAATGCCTCATTTTTTTATCTGCAATCGCGTACTATGTTACTCTATAACCTCCATTTTAATTACGTAAAATGACTCCTTTTCCTGAGTTTTTCTATCGCAATGTTTTCAGCATTTTCCACTCCCCTCCGTACTGCACTCTATCTTCTTCTCTAACACTTGTTACTGCTCTAGACATCTGAAATGTACCCTCGCCTATTCTTTAAACTCTCATTTTTTTTTGACGTTTCCTCCCTAAATCTTTCATCGTAATATCCTAGCTCCGTCTAGAATTGATAACAATAATTTTCCATTGTTTTTTCAACATTTCTATTTCCTTTAGCACGTTTTCCCTCGAATCGATCATCTCCGGTCGTCACAAACAATCGTATTATAGATGAAATCTCCCTAACACCTTACAACACGTTTTCGTCACTTGCTATGCAATTTTTCACTTAAACTTTTGCATCGTGTTTACGTGTATCCTTTTTTTCCGCACCTGATATGTTTTAATGCGTTCGAGAACTAGGGTTTCTGATCCCTGGAATGTACCGGTTAATGATAACATTTCTTGGGGTCATCGTTCTTTTGTCCCTGAACAGATTATTTCTTCCCATGGAGTTTATTCACCTCTCGGTTTGGTGGGAACGTCAAACTCATTAATTACATTTCTAATTGCTAAGTCCAAAGGTCGTTCCTTTGTTCTAAAAATGGGCTCGGCCCTCTTCTTGTTGATAGGCTAACTCGGTTTTTAATCGTTTTTGCTGTAATTCAATTGGCTGTCAATATATCACGGCCCAAAGTATATGGGGAGTCCCTGTCTTTGATTATTTGTTGATACCATCTGTGATTTTTTTATCAATACTCGTCTCACTTTGTCTAATTATAGATCCCTACCGTAAATATGAATTCACTTTACTCTAATCCGATAGATGTCGTAGACGTGTCCGTTTTATAAGTAATTGATATTTTCTTTTTAAATTAAAGTGGGAAGCTACGATATTTCCTAATTTTCACTGTTGATCAATGCAATTCATCACATTCTTTAGCCAACGTTTCGGACATCGTTGCAGTGACCATCATCAGGGCAGATCCGGCAGATCCGGTAGATGTGAACGTTGGCTAAAGAAGGAGGTAGCGCAACACGGCATAACACCCCAAAAACAAATAACGAGCATTCTTATTGTTCAACAACGATTTTTCCAGTGCAAATACGAAAAAGGTACAGAAATGTCTGCTTTTTTATCGAAAATCCAAGAAATGCAGAAACATTTAAAGCAAATGGGGGAAGAGATTTCTGAGAAATTTGTTATAACTAAAGTACTTATATCGCTGCCAGAAGAATATAAACACTTTGTTTTGGCTTGGGAATCTGCCCCTAATGATAAGCAAACCTTGGACAACTTAATGGCCAGGTTATTGATAGAGGTAGAAAGGCTTATGGATAAGAATAATGAACATCAGCAAACTTCATTATCGTCAGCTTTTTTAATGAAAAATAAAAAGACTGGAAAGTGTTTCAAATTTAGGAAAATTGGACATTTTCAGAGCGAGTGTAAGAATAATGAAAATAAAAATGGTTTTATTGACGATGTACGTATTACAAGAAACAAGAAGTTACCTCTGGGAGTATAGAAAAAAACAAAGAAAAACTAAATGGGTTGCCACACACAAAATGTTGCCAACCCTTAATCCAACATTATTATTGTTAAAATAATGTATTACATTGTATATTTTAACATTGAAAAAAACAGGTATATGTCTTATTTACTTTTTGAAATAAACTGACTTATACCTACAAAAACCGCTGCCGTCAATGTGACGGAGAGTACGAATCCATTCGAACATTCGAACTCGACCTGAACGTTTATTTGCCACTGTCACACAATTTATAAAAAGTCCTACCAAAAATCCTACCAAAGGCAGTGGGCCTGATGGTATACCCTCGGTATTTTTAAAGAATTGCGCTAATGTTTTATGTTATCCGCTAAGTCTAATATTCAAAACTTCTTTGTCTTCTGGTATTTTTCCACTAGAATGGAAAAGTTCATATATTGTGCCTATATTAAAAAAGGCGACAAACACAACATAGAAAATTACAGACCGATCTCTAAATTAAATGTAATGGGTAAACTTTTGAAAAGATTGTTTTCGATATCATTTTTCCTTGTATACGACCACACATCATTTCGAATCAACACGGCTTCGTGAACAGAAAATCAGCAGAAACTAATCTATGCGAATTTGTTGACACATTCCTTGTTGCTATGGATAACGGTTTTCAAGTCGATGTAGTCTACACAGACTATTCCAAAGCCTTTGATAAAATTCCACACAGCATTTTAATTGAGAAAGTCGAAGCAATGGGTTGTTATGGTACGCCCAAACGACAAAGAATTCAAACTCCTAATTCGCCGCAAACTACACAACACCCTGCTCCCCCCCTGTTCCCTGCTTCCTACTTCCTATCCCATCCGCCCACCCGCACGCGATCCCTTCCACCAGTTGAGAATTGCGAGCCGCCTCGGGCACACGTTAAGCCCGCGCGTGGATTCCCACTGTTCGCGCCCGGCGTACTATCGCTCGAATTGTACTCAAATATAACCTGCAATGTTAATTCACCATGCCTGTGTAAACTTCGGTTCTGTCCTAAACTCGGGAGGTCCCCCTGGAAGCCGGAAGACGAAGACCCCCAACATCATGTAAGCTGTACAATTGTTTCCTCATTTGATTGTGTCCTTTAACGATAGACTGTAAACTCCCGCGCAAAGCCATCACTCAGAGAGTTTCGTTTAGGGATCTTGAGGTTATAAACACGATAGCTAGGATTGTGTAGTATGTATTTCTTGTGTTGAATTGTACTGTAATGACCTATGCACTGTGTTTTAAATTTGTAATACATGAATCTAGTTAACTCAATCCTGTTATTATTCTGCTACGGCAGGAGGGTTTCCTAGAGAGGGAGTATCCTGCCAGACGACTGAGATGCGAAGGAATTTCTGAAGCCTCGAGCGACCCACCACCTGAATAGAGGGTAAATCATGCCTCCCCTGAGAGCTAGCTTGGGACATGTTTGGGGGCCCGCTCCTAACACTGGCGTCCATAGTGGGGCCCAGAATTTTTTTTCATTTTTGCCATTGTCTCAGTCGCCTTACGGAGTGCTCCCTGTCGAAATCTTCCCCGCATAGGAACTGTTTGTAAACATTGATTGTACTGTGTCTTGGTGTTTTATACCCAGTGAATAATGAATTCTGTGGGAAACCACAGAAATCCATGTGCAAATTGAGTCCATAACGCAGATTTGATTGCAATTATAAAAAAATTGCGTCAAAGTTGAAAACATGGCCATTTTGTATCAACCAGAAAGACGGCAGCATTTAAACCGCGAATCTGACTGCGCACGCGCCGACCCCTTTGTTCACAAAGCAGCGGACGAGCAACAGTAATTCGCGCCAAATCAACGGCCCGATGTTTCACGCGGTAAATACATACCTAATCTCTGAGTTGCGCGCGCACCCACGCGCATCGAAGCATAAAAGTGCGTTTATCGCGCCAAACTCCAACGGCAAAAATCCGTTTGAATCAGGCAGAACAATTCCCTGTCACTATGCAGTGTTTTGAATAATAAAATCGCCCTTCTGTCACTAAGGTCGGAAGCAATGGAGATCGCTATTGTAAATTTGGTTTTGGAATTCCAATTACCTTGTGGATTCTTTAATTAAAAAATCTCACACTCACGTTTTTCTTGCACAATATACCGATCGGCCCACTTGTTGTGTCTGTCAAATTAGTACCACGTATATTTCACCAAATGGACAAAATAATGACTTTCTTTCCACATTCTACGTTATAGGTACCGCATTTTTTTCAGCATAAGTGTAAAGTGAATTGTTTTTTTTCCTTACAAAAAAAGTGAAATAATAATAAAACCAATGATTGGTTCCATGAAAAAATAAAATAATTTTAATGTGGTTTCGTAACAAATCCCATATGCAGTTATTTTCATCCGGAAGTTTGTCCTTATTTGCCAGAAGAGTGCCTTTTGTGAATTTTAGTGCCTTTCTCAGTGCAAAGTGGTTTGTGAAAAATAAAAAAACCCGTTTTCTAAAGGTCAGTCCTGGCAAAATTTTTTGGAAATAAATAAATACTTGTGAATTTCACAGTTTTCTCAAAAGTGGTTTGTGAAAAATAAAAAACCCGTTTTCTAAAGGTCAGTCCTGGCAAAATTTTTTAAAAAAAAAATAAATACTTGTGAATTTCACAAGTTTTCTCAAAGTGGTCAGTGAAACACAAAAACCTTTACTACTTAGGTCTTTCCACGCAAAAATTTTTTCTTGTGCCTTCCTTTGACAAAGATTCTGGTGTCATATATACCAAATTGTAGTATGGAATACAGTTTTCTATAACTATTTTAGAAATACCAACCAGTGATTACCAAGTGAAAAGTGCCTCACAAAATTAATTTTGCGTTTACTAAAGGAAACCCCTGGCAATTTTTCACCACCTGGGAAACTCACAATGGAAAACAATCAAGCTATGGCATCATCCAATTTGGGCATCATTCCCAACGTGCACAACTTATCCAAAACTCACTTACAAACTGCTTTAAGGGATAGAGGACTCTCGCCATCAAGCAAATCTAAACCTACATTAAAGGCTTATGCACTTTTATTCAACAAAAAGTACATTAAGAGAATAAACCTCGCCCCCTCAAGCGAAAATAATTCACGCTCGGCTACGCAAGTTTTGAATAATCTTGTTCCTAACGAAGAACCTATGCCACAAGTAATGATAAAACAGGACATCGCACCCACCTTGACACAAGATAAAACCTACGATTTATCCTCGTGGAAAATCAAATATAATGGCGTCTCCGATGTACTGGATTTCATTGACCGTATTGAAGAAACGGCTACAATCAAAAATATCCCATTCGAGATTCTACGAAAAAAACTTCATAGAACTCATCTCCCCAGAATTGATACCCTGGCACCGCATTCAAAAAACTAAATGCAAAGATTGGAATAAACTCAGATCTGCCCTAATCTCGAGCTTCGGAAAAACGGAAGCCCAGCACCGGATCAAATTATCTTTACTATCTATTAAACAGCTAGTAAATGAACCTGTAGCAACATTCATAGAAAGGGCTGAATCCATTAACATCAAGCTTTCACATCCCGTTTCGGAAGCTGAACTATTACCAGTCATAACTGATGGCCTTTTAAGCAAATAAGAGAACATCATTACCTCACAGAAAATTGCATCCCTAGCCCAGCTAAACGAAGTCTGTCTCCTTCTGGAATCGTACCAGGATAGGAAAAACATAAAGAATGTGTCAAATAATGTAGTTGTGCCAAGCCGTTCGTCTGGTTTAAAACCAGAATTCAACAACAAAAAAGTGTGCTCTTTTTGCAAAAAAGTAGGCCATCTGGCCACTACTTGTTTCAAGCAAGCAAGGTTTCTGGAATCTAAGGAACCCCGAACTTTCAAGAGGCATCACTCTAGGGACCGCTCTCCTCCAAGCGACGAACTGCGCAACATTTTCAAGAAATCAAGGCACAACATGGAAAGGTTACAAAACCCAAGCGATGTCAGACCTCAGGTGGATTTCTCCAAGCCCCCACCAAATTTCTACATGAAGAGGCCAAAAAACTAAATAATAACCTCTCAGGCACCCATTCTGAACCAAGGTCTAAAGAATGGACTGATTGGTTAGCACACATTAAGTATTTTAACCAGACCTTAAATGTTTCTTCGGTTTGTTGCAAACAAGCTAAAGATGGGAGACCCTATGCTTTTTTCTCTGTTAACAATGTGCCCTTTTCCGGATTACTTGATAGTGGTGCATCTGTCAGCTGTCTTGGCAACAATGCTCACCTGCCTTTTGTTAACAGTGATTTTAGAATTTCGCCCCAATCAACACACCTGACGACTGCGGATAATGTTTCTCAACCGGTCATCGGTGCCCTTGCCCTGCCAATTAATTGTAACAATAAAATAGTTACAACCAATTTTCTAATAGTGCCCTCTATATCCCAGAATTTCATCCTTGGCGTTGACTTCTGGAAGGCATTCAATGTTGCTCCCCAAGTATTTAATACTCTTGGCAAAACCTCCACTGCTGCTCAAATTAGTGAGATCCGCACAATAATACCTCACGAAAATTTAAGCACGGACCAGGCTCTCCAACTAAAAGAAATGGTCAATAAATTCGAGTCAATATCTTTCGAAAAATGTGGATTAGGTTTGACAAATTTGGTTGAACACCATATCAAAACCAATGGCCCACCCATCAAGCAACGTTATTACAACTTAGCCCCCCAAAAACTTAAACTTTTAGAAAACGAACTTGATGAAATGTTAAAAATGGGTGTGGTGGTTCCCAGCAGAAGTGCATGGACCAACCCAACTCTTTTGGTTTCTAAAAAAGACGGCTCTGCACGTTTCTGTCTCGACAGTAGACGTTTAAACTCTTGCACGGAAGCTGATGCGTATCCCTTACCTCACGTTCACGCAACCTTAGACAAGCTGCGTAACGCCAAGTTCATCTCTTCTGTCGATCTCAGCAAAGCGTTTTGGCAAATACCCTTGGACGCAGAATCGTGCGAAAAAACTGCTTTCGTTGTACCTGGTAGGGGAATGTTCCATTTTAAAAGATTACCCTTTGGTCTAAAAAACAGCCCCGCCGAGTTACAAAGACTGATGGACAAACTTTTCGGTCCTGAAGTCGATAACAGCCTGTTTTGTTACCTTGACGACCTCATCATCGTCAGCGATACCTTTGAAAAACACCTATTAATGCTGGAAAAAGTTTTTCAACAACTCAAGTTCGCTGGTTTAACCATCAACTTGAAGAAGTCTGAATTCTGTAAGTCCCGTCTACGTTATTTGGGATTCATTATCGACGAAAAAGGTCTAAGAACAGACCCCGCTAAGGTGGAAGCCATGGCAAATTTTCCCCGACCCAAAAACGCGAAGGAAGTCAAAGGTTTCCTTGGACTTGCAGGTTACTACAGGAGATTCATCAAAGACTTTTCCACTATCGCAGCCCCCTTAAATAAAATTACCGGCATCCGTAAAGGTGTCAGCAATTTCCGATGGTCTGTCGAAGCTGAAGAAGCGTTTACAACTCTAAAAAATGCCCTTCAAAAAGCTCCCGTTCTGAATTGCCCGGATTTTGCACTCTCTTTTACCCTCCACACGGATGCCTCCAATGTAGGAATCGGTGGAGTCCTTACTCAAGAATTCCCAGATGGCGAACACCCTGTAGCGTATTTTTCCCGTACATTAAACAAACACGAGAAAAACTACGGAATTACCGAGAAAGAGTTATTGGCTGTATTGGATTCTGTTCACCATTTCCGCGGTTACATAGACGGTAGCAAATTTACTGTAGTTACAGACCATAGTAGTTTGAAATGGTTGATCTCTTTAAGTAATCCCTCCGGTAGGCTCGCTCGTTGGTCCTCCCGTTTGTCTCAATACAATTTTGATGTTGTTCACCGTAAAGGCGCGGACAATATTGTTCCCGACGCCCTTTCAAGAATTGAACTGGCTTCATTAAATGTTGACACAATTGCCCCCCCTCCATCTACAAAAGATGAATGGTACTTGAAAATCTTCGAAGGTTGTAAAAATAACCAACAAAAGTTTCCTAATTTTATCATAAAAGAAGGACAACTATACCGTAATTGCAAGGTACCACTATCCATCCTTGAAGACTACTCGTGGAAACTTGTCGTTCCCCTCGAAGGTAGAGAACAAATAATTATTGACAATCATAGTGCTCCCGACTCCATACACCCAGGAAATTTCAAGACGTATAAAAAGATCTCCTTGAAGTATTACTGGCCTGGTCTCTTCAAGCAAATTCGCAATTACATCTCTAAATGTGAAACTTGTAAAGCTTATAAACATAGCACGGCAGCACCTGCCGGCCTAATGGGTAATCCCAAACGTGCCGACAGACCCCTACAATCATTGTCAATGGACCTCGTCGGACCCTTTCCCCGAAGTTATGCCGGACACATGCACATACTTAGTGTAGTGGATGTTTTCACTAAATTCTGTTGGATCTTTCCTTTAAAAAGAGCCAACGCGTCCGCCATCATCAAACTTCTGGAAAAACACATTTTTATACCTTACGGAACACCCAGAACCGTAATTGTTGATAACGGAAAACAATTTATTGCCCAAGAATTCAAAGATTTTCTTGCCAAATACGGAATCAAGGATATTTACTATAATACCTTGTATACTCTACAAAATAACACCGTCGAACGTTATAACCAAACAATCAACACAGCTCTGGCTATTCTAGTTGATAAAGATCAACGTACTTGGTGTAAAAACCTAGATAAAATTCAGGCTGCAATGAACAACACTGTTAATCTGGCCACTGGTTACACACCTTTCTTCTTAAAACACGGTATGGAACAAGTTGTTCATGGTTCTCTACATAGGAACACAAACTTTCCTACGTCAATTGCCACCACAAGCAACCCTACCGCGAACTATGCCCATCGTCTGGAAGAACTGTCGGCCATCTACAGTGAAGTCACTGATGCTTTGCTCCTGGCTCATCAAAAGAGTGCGGACAGATACAACCTACGTAGGAAACATGTCACCTTCAATACAGGAGACATAGTTTGGAGAAAGAACAACACACTTTCCCAAGGAGCCATGTATTTCTCTGCCAAGCTGGCACCACGTTTCGTGAAGGCCAAAGTTCTAAGAAAGATATCAGATCTAGTGTACTCCTTGTCTGACTGCTCTGGAAAACACATTGGTAATTACCATATTAAGGATATCGCAAAATCTGGAAGTGAGGAGTCAAGTAAAACTGCCCCCACTATCTCAGCAAACTTAAAATGATCCAGTGTGTATCACCACAACCTTTTTGTAAGCACACCAAGTCTTACAATGACCGGCGTGTAAAGTGTCAATTACATGCCCACCCTTTCGTTGATAAAACGAATATTGTTAAAAAATCATTTTTGTAAATTTATGTACAATCCACGGTGTAGTTTGCCCCGTTCATGTTCGTGAATTGGCAACCACCGTAATTTTTGTCTCACACGTTTTTTTATTTTTATTTTTTTCTTTCTTTTTTCTCACCTGTTCCAAAATTGATCACTTTAGAGCAGAGACACCCCTCGAGTGACAGTGTTCGGGAAGTCATGAACCCAATCATTGCCTCTCAACCCCTCACACTACGCAACGTTCATGCCATGGCACGCTTTGCCATGTAATGCAATATTGTAATTTTCACCATTTTTGTTTGTTGTTTTTTTTTTCATCATATCGGAAGGAATCTCTTCATTTTTTTTTCTTTTTATGTTCTGTAAATACTGGAGCGTCGTTCTAAAATCGATTTGGTAAACTCCAAAGCGTTAAATCACGACCCAGGACTAGTAAACCATCTCAACATGCTCCATATTTTACCCATCATGGTAAAGATAAGTGGTTACTCACATAATCACATTCCTTGTGTATAGTAGTTTTCAATTTTTTCTCAAATGTCAAAAATTGATGGCGTCCTACCCGAGCTCTTTGCTAACAAATTGGATTTTGACACATCCATTTTGAAATCATATGTATATAAATAAAGGAAAAGCCTTTAAATTGGTCTTTCCATCCTTGTACAAATCCTCATGGACTCGTTTCAACTAAAGTACGTAAAACCAAATACTCGGTCTTTTGTTGTTATAAGAAGTCCTCGATTTGTCCCTCTTCACAACATGTATGTCTTGTATTACATGCTTCAACCCTTACGGAAAAGGTTAATAAAACCTAACGGCAGCCCTGATTTCCGTACATAAATAACCGCAGTTTAACGTAAATCATCAATGTTTTGTTTGATCATCGTTTTACAAACATAGGCATTCAACTCCTGTTTCGCCATTTAACCAAGTATTTGCAACCTAAATTGCACATAACCTGGTATGTTGTAACCGCACCAAGGGTATGTAAAACCACAATTGGTCCCTTTTATTTGTCCCCACTGAAGTTTGCTGCAATAGACAGTATGTAAAACCATGTAGGTCTGTCTTTGTTTGTCACATGGTGTAAACAGAAATGTACTCTGTCATCACCCCGCCTTTATAACATACGAAGTGACATTAAATTGTTTACCTCCTTGTTATCCTATCGTACGCTCCTGGGCTACGGAGTTAGTTAATCTAACAAATCTTTATAAACTGTGTTAAAACAAGCATAGTTAACGTTTATTGTGTTGTATTTAAACGTAACCCTGTTACATTATAGGAGAGATCCTTAGAACATCCACCATTATAGGAGGGATCCTTAAAATACCTGCCGCGATACGAGAAGTTCGTCATAATCACTTTTTTCTCATAGCTAAATGTTATTGAGCTGGTCGTGTGACATATTTGTCATGAGAACCATTTTGTACATTCTATTTTGGTCGTGTGCCATTCATTTGTCATGAGAACCATTTTGTACATTCTATTTTGGTCGTGTGCCATTCATTTGTCATGAGAACCATTTTGTACGTTCTATTTTGGTCGTGTGCCATTCATTTGCCATGAGTACCACCCTTTTCGTATAACCTGTTCCGGTCGTGTGTCATTTATTTGTCATGAGTACCGCTTTTATGTATAACTGTGTATAAACTCTGTACACGAGACGTGGAGACGTAATAACAATACTTACCGTGATTCGTGTGAACGACATAATATCGGCTTTGCTATCTTCTTTAGGATGCATTGTATAAACTCTTTGACTTCTGTCTATAATTGAGTTATATCTTGTATGTACTTACATATTTTGTACACTATACGTGGAGACGTTAAAACACTTACCATGAGTCGTGCGAACGAAATAATATCAAACCCTTTGTGTGCGATCTACGAAATGTAGTCCACAACCCTTTGTTGTCATTCAACGCCAATGCCCGTGGACTTCCTGTTTTTTTACTTCTTTGCAAAAAGGAAAGAAGCCCAGGAATATCTACTATCCCAAAAGGACTAGTTTTCAGCTTCACTGTCAATTATGGGGCATAGTGCTGTGGGAGTTAATCGATTGAGCAAAAAAAAACCACCTAACTCGTTGTCTGGAGAACGAACAAGAAAACCCCCAGGTTTGTGAAATTGGAGCAAGGGTCTGTCTTTTCTCACAATCATGTAGAAGTTTTTAAAATGACCCCTAATCTTTTGCCCAATACACGCGAAAGATTAGCCTCTTTGATATAATGTGTATTCAAATGTCTCCTCATCCTTTTTGATAAATGTAAAGAGCCAGGAAATCTGCTGGTTGATTATGTTTCATTTTCACATAGAGTTTGAATCGGAAATTGGTCCAGTCTCTAGCAAGTTTCGCAACTCGTCTCCCTTCTCCCCTCCTCCTCCCATTCCCCATGTTTCAGACTTATGTTATGAAGTGAAAAATCTGTCGTTGACCATATCTCGCCCTCACTTGGAGTTCGAATAGGTAACTGTCCGGTTACCTACAGGTTTTCCCCCTCAATCTCTGCATATGTCTCACCAGTTTTTTTTCTCTCTTTTCTCAATTCCACGAAACACATTCATGAATGTTGGATATGTACGATATGCACTTGGCGTACCGTCTGTCTCCTTTTGACAACCTTTATTCATGAATTGGTTTCCCTTTGCCGTGACTAGTTCACGATTCTTTGTCTCGTTCTTTGAAATTCTACGAAAATGTTACCATCTCATGTTAGCATAGGCCATAGAGGGCCGGTTGTTTTTTAACCAAGACATATTGTCACTAGGCAAACGCCAAGTCATCCTGGCAAAGGAAAATGTTCATGTAATCACAATTTAGTTAGGAATCTCTCTTCGTCACTCTCTGGGTCGGTGGTTAAAATTTCGTTATTTCATTATCTGGACACATTTTGTTTCTCTCCAAACCTTTTCTTCATTGGTCCCTAGGCAGGTAAACTTCAAGAATTTTGCTCTAATAATAATTCCTCCCGGATTTAAAAAGAAGCCCAGGCGGATGTCATCACCAACAGCCAAGCTGAGCTTCACTTCCTGACAGCACGCGCTGTGGTTACAAGGTCTCTCCTGCGGCCATTTTCTACGCAATTGTTCCTGAAAGCACAGACCATACCGCCCATACGTATGTTGTCTTGTCGTGCCACAGCAAGCTGAGTTGTCCCACTATACTTTATGACACTCTAAACTACCTTTTGGGCACGCTAGCTCTTAGGTTTGTTCTTACTCTTGCTATCAATGCCAACCTTGTCGTCTCTTGCTCTGTCATGCAGTGACACATATATCGTCATGTGTAAACCATCATTACCTTGACCCACCAGTATTCGCTGAATGCGCACCAATACAAGTTATCTTGAGCTACATTATGCTTCAATAACCATTATATACGATCCGTGTTTACCATAATAACACTTAGGATTCGCACTGGCATGTCTGCAGATACTGGATTCTTCTCTTCAATGACCTCTGTAACCATAGTCGCGGCACAGCAACCACAGTCTCCACTTCGTGAACTTCGACGTCTTCGACAAAACCAAGTGTTTTCTAAGGCCCAAGTGTACTCCTGAGCGTTGTCTCAAATGGGTCCGATTACAGTGACAATGTAATCCTTAGAATCCGTGAAGTCACGTCCTTTTCTTCGAAATTCTCCGAAACCAAACAAACCCACGCTTCACAAACTTAGCTCCAAGACCAATGAAACCTTAGAATCACACACTTTTTCTCTTCTCTTGTACAAATGTATTGTCATTCTTTCAATTGCATAACCATGTGTATTGTCATTCTTTCAATTGCTTAACCATGTGTATTGTTATTTTCAATTGCATAACCTTGTATGTTGTTTTACACCATGCACTTTTCCCAAATTTGTCTTGTCCAAACATTGTATGTACCCCCACCCATTCCCTACAAACATTGTGACCCAAACTATAGCATAAAACTGTATGTTCTAGCTAGGAAATCTCTCAAGCAACGAATCTCTCAAAACCCCGATGGAAGCATAAGAGGATTTTTTTTCCCTACAGCTCCATTGCCACGTCGCTTTTTTTCCAAGCGCGGGGGGAAGTGTTATGGTACGCCCAAACGACAAAGAATTCAAACTCCTAATTCGCCGCAAACTACACAACACCCTGCTCCCCCCCTGTTCCCTGCTTCCTACTTCCTATCCCATCCGCCCACCCGCACGCGATCCCTTCCACCAGTTGAGAATTGCGAGCCGCCTCGGGCACACGTTAAGCCCGCGCGTGGATTCCCACTGTTCGCGCCCGGCGTACTATCGCTCGAATTGTACTCAAATATAACCTGCAATGTTAATTCAATAACCTACGGGTTTAGCGCTGATATTTCACCATGCCTGTGTAAACTTCGGTTCTGTCCTAAACTCGGGAGGTCCCCCTGGAAGCCGGAAGACGAAGACCCCCAACATCATGTAAGCTGTACAATTGTTTCCTCATTTGATTGTGTCCTTTAACGATAGACTGTAAACTCCCGCGCAAAGCCATCACTCAGAGAGTTTCGTTTAGGGATCTTGAGGTTATAAACACGATAGCTAGGATTGTGTAGTATGTATTTCTTGTGTTGAATTGTACTGTAATGACCTATGCACTGTGTTTTAAATTTGCAATACATGAATCTAGTTAACTCAATCCTGTTATTATTCTGCTACGGCAGGAGGGTTTCCTAGAGAGGGAGTATCCTGCCAGACGACTGAGATGCGAAGGAATTTCTGAAGCCTCGAGCGACCCACCACCTGAATAGAGGGTAAATCATGCCTCCCCTGAGAGCTAGCTTGGGACATGTTTGGGGGCCCGCTCCTAACAGGGTATACACGGTGACCTCCTTCGTTGGTTAGCCTCTTATCTCGACAATCGTACGCAAGCTGTAACTGTACTGGGGTTCTGCTCTAGCTTTGTCCCCGGACCTCAGGAGTTTCCCAAGGATCTCACCTTGGCCCCCTTTTATTCAACATTTTTATGAACGATGTTTACAAAACTATTCGTAATTCTCAGCTGTTCCTATATGTGGATGAAAAAAAGATTGTCAAAATCATTAAATCTGAGATGGATTGTATAGAGCTCCAGGATGACCTGAACTCCCTGGTCAATGTGTATTGTTTAGAAAACCGCCTTCTTTGGAATGCAGATAAATGTTCCGTCATATCTTATTCTCGAAAGAAAAACACTATACTATATCCGTACATAATTAAAAACAATCTTTTAAATAGGGTAAATGAAATAAGAGATCTTGGAGTTCTATTAGACAGTAAGCTTCTTTTTCAATCTCACGTCGAGCACATCACGTCTAAGGCTTTGAAAATGCTAGGATTTATACTTAGAGTAAGTTCTGTTTTCAAAAATCCACAAACATTTAAGATTCTCTACATATCATACGTCAGGAGCCACCTAGAGTATGCTTCAACAGTATGGAACCCTCATTGTTCTACATATAAAGCAAATATAGAAAGAGTCCAGAAAAAGTTTTTGAAATATGTTTCGTTTCGCATGCGAAATGATGTAAATTATGTCTCTATGAACCTCAAAACCCTTGATCAACGCAGAGATATCAGAGACCTAGTAATGCTTTATAAGATAATCCACAATTTTATTGATAGCCCTTACCTATTACAAAATATCAATTTCAGATGTCCAATAAGAGTCACTCGATCTCCAGACATATTTAATATTCCTAAGAGCAATGCTAATTAGCTTCAAAATGTGTTTATAAGAAGAAGCTGTAGCACTTTCAATAGATTATGCACAGACATTGACATGTTTAACACGAACCTTGCTAACTTCATAAAATTCGTAAAAAGTAATATTCAACGGAAAACTTAATGTTTCATTAATTCCTTATCTTTCTTTTTCATTTTTCATTTTCCTTTTTCTTCATTTTCATTACATTTTCTTTTTTGATTTCAGCAGTTTGCATTAAATAACCTCTTCAAAAATGTTACAGTATATATTACTCATGAAAATACATTTTTTGTAGATTTAAGTGAGTAGATGCACTTTTTCAGAACTGTTTTGTTTGTTTTTCTTTTTATTATGGTCTCAAATTTTTATGTCGTTATTTTATTGGTCAATGATATGACTATCTCTAACACTGTTATATATGAACTTGTAATGACTGTTTTTAACGCTAAAAAATAAAATTAAATTAAAAAGACCAAATAAATACATCTCGCCCAAATTTATTTTTATGGCTTAAACTAAACTGACTAGAACGGTCTTGGCCTATGGATGTGAGGCGGGAACACTGACAGCAAGAACAGCTGGACATCTTGGAAAGAAAGGTACTTCGAAGAATCTTAGGACTGGTGCGAGAGGGAGAGGCATGGAGAATCCGCCACAATAATGAGCTCTACGATATTTACCAAGCTCCCAGACTCTCCACCCATTTAAGGCTCCAAAGATTGAGATGAGCCGGACATGTGCACCGAATGCCAAGCACACGAGTACCGAAGAAGGTTCTGACAGGACACCCGGGAGGTAAACGAAAGGCGGGCAGACCTAGACTGAGATGGGAGGATGATGTCAGGATGGATGCAAGAGGATTACTACATGTTGCAGATTGGAAGACGACGGCCGAGGACAGAGGGCGGTGGAGGCTTATTTTAAAGGAGGCCAAGGCTCGAAATGGGCTGTAGCGCCATTGAAGAAGAAGAAACTAAACTGACAGAATCATTTATTGGATAACCAACACGTCTGCCATAGATCATCCCAAGAGCTTCGCTATGTTTTGTGACTTAGCAGGGGTGCCGGGTTCATGGGGAACCACTTGAAGTGTCTTATGGCAGAGGTGTTGGATATCCAATAAATGGTTCCCGGAGCAGCGGTACCCATATCCGCGACCCAGTTTGAAAAAAATGATCAGCCGTCAAAAAGACGGTCGTGGTTTTTATAGGTAGGGAGCAGTACCCGGTCTTTCTAGTTAAAGGGTCTTAGAAGTTTTCTTCTTATTCCTATGATTTCTGTTATTTGCAATAATTTTCTAGATTAATGGTATCAAAAGCTTTAGAATAATCTATAAATAAAAGTAATACATGACTTTAACTATTTAATTCGTTAGTTATTAAGCTGGCAAACTATTGAAGTAGCATTTCAGTAACCTTTTTTGGAAGCCATATTGATTGGTATCAATAATATAAAAAATATCTAAATATTTTTTAATTTCAACTGAATATATTTTTCAAGATTTTTCTCTAGTGATGGCAAAATACTAATCGGTCTATAATTACCAAAAAGAGTGTGATCACCTCCTTTATAAATGGTTCTGATAATACTAGATTTTAAATCATCTGGAATTTTTGCTTTAAATAAGATTCTATTTAAAAAATGGGCTACGATTGGAGCTAAAATTATTATACCAGGAGAAGAGCTTTTAAGTTGCCTCACAATGCTTTCAATGTATAACAGGAATTTTGGCCCCTGGTAGGTGTATATGCTTTAAGGCATCGCAGGCAAAAGCAGTTGTCCAGAATTTCGTCGTCTTAGTTCTTGTTTGTTCAATAGACCATTTGAAAATTTTACAGGAGAAGGTTTTCTTTCATTATTTCAAAGAAATATTATGATAGGTGTTTAAGATAAAGCTATTTCCGTAGAGTTAAAGGTCTCATAAGTTTAAATCATTCTTAGTTAAGTGATTAACTATCACGTTTTATACTTTATTTTTAATTTTAAAGTGGAAATTGAAAAAAAACTAAAATGGTCTATTGAACAAACAAGAACTGAGGCAACGATTTGTGTAACATATTGCAAACACAGTCAGAGAAATAATTAACAAAATTATAAGTTACATTTTCTTTGGTCTGATCTTTCATCAAATATTTGGAGGTAAGTTGCCATCATTTTTACATTTCTTTTCTAAAATTTGATTACACTCGTCTCATGTCTTTTTTAGTTTTGAAATAGATTTTTTTAATTTGTCATTATAGTATGAGGTATTTAATTTAAGAAACAATTTATTTAAAATATTTCGATCACACTTTTATTTTTTATAAAAGTCTTAGCATTTTTCCAAAGCTTATATAGTTTTTCCCTTTTTATAAAGTGCATCAGTAGATATTCATTTACAGCATGACGTCGGCTTTTAGGTTTTTTGCTTATATTAATCGTACTGTTCTTAAACAAGCCGTCTTAACTTTTAATTATTAAATAAATAACAGAACATTCGGTTTTAATTATTAATAATTACAAATAAGTTTATTTATCAAATTTTGATTTTGTTGTTTGCATATCGTAGTGTTGACGACCTTGAAGGTGATGTTAGGTGAGGTGGGAATGTTTGGTTTGGTTGGTCGCGTTGGGAGTTGAGGTCCACCATGACACGAATTTTCGCAAATAGAGCCGTGATAAGGGATGGCATGAACATTCCCTTCTAGAATCAGTAGTTGTAGAAACAACCAGGAGGCAAGAAAGTTGGGTTGGTTCTGAAAAACGATTTGAAGACCTGGTACTCTTTCTTCTGATACGTACGACTGCCATCGGAGCAAGGAAGTCCGTAAAAGAGGATGGGTTTGGCCTTTAGACCTTGTTAAGCCATGTAGGGATAGGGGCCATGCTGGATGGTCGGTCACCAGAGTCTACTTGGATAGTTAGCGTGAAAGAAAACTATAGAGGTTGAGAGTGACTGGGGTAGGTCAAGAAAGACTAGGAAAATGTAAAAAGTGGGCCAAATAAATTTAGGAAAAGAGTCTCCACAAATGACATGAGTGACCCAAGGGTAGGCTAGAAATACTTTAGATGATATGGTAGACAGGGAGACAGCTTAGTTAGGATAGGAACGTCACAGCTGGTTTACGTGACCAGTAGATCAGATAGCGATAGGGACCATCACAACTTCCTCCATGGTCTAGGTCTATGATAAACTCTTCGAGATGAACCTTCTTGTTAAAAACTCACGAGAATGCTTTTTCTTCACAGATTTATTTTTTACGTGAGAAAGACAATGAAGTTGAAAAAGCCCTAAAAATTCTATTGATTTTCAGCCAGAAAAATTCAACAACAAACATGGTAATGCTGCTCGCACTCCCAATAAAAAGTAACAACAAACTTCCCCAAACGTGCTCCATTTGCAATACAATGGGGTCAGTCCGATAAATCTGCTTGGATTTTATGAACTGTATATCTGCATCCCTCATCCATTTGGCGATTAAACCAGACGACGTAAGGGCTTTTATTTTGCTAATTATTCTGTTGGCATAAGGAAAGTTCTTAGCCATCATCATGCAAGTAAATGATGTCGCAGCAGGAATCTTTGCCACATGCACATCTTTTAATGTTATGTTCAACCTGTCTAGTAGTGCGCTAAGAGTTTTTTCGTCATACATCAACGCAAACATTTCACCATTTGACACGTTCAACATTTTGTTATCTTGTTGCGAGGGTTGAATGAATGTGAACTTTTTTTGCACCTTGTCATCAAGGATATCTTTAAAAGCATAACTACTTCCAAACTGAATCTTTCTCTCGATTATTTCTTCAATCGAATCAGCCGGTAATTCGCGCAAATCAGAAACAACAAATTTGAACAAAGCTCCCAAATAAATATTCCTAACGATCAAATTCAGAAATATAAATAATATTAAAAAGCTTGTAAAATTATGTTCCATAAATTTAATACTCACGTTTGATCCTAACATTAAACTCAATATGTCTAAAGAAGTCAACTTACTAAAACGAGCGTTTCTTTTAGAAATAATCTTATTTCTGTAAGCATTGATCATGTTGACAAGGAAACATGAAAAAAATATTAGAAACCACACGTTACTTTTGAAAGGTTTAAATAATTTCTCTAAACCATTTAAACTTCTTGGTGCGGGAAGAATTAACACAAAATTAGTTGTTTCATAAGGAATGACAGTAAGTTTTTGATAACGTTCTCTAGTTATCAAGAGCGTAGAGGACGCGAGAAACATTTTTTCCTCAAATGGATTAAGACGGATAAGTTTTCCTGGTTCAACAGCAAGTTCTTTAATATCGACAGTAAAATTGAAAGATTTCTCTAATATTCCCAAAATATTGGCCTCGATTCCGGAATATTCTATACGATTTTTGTCTGTTTTATTGATCATAAACGGATTTTGGATGCGTGCAATAATATTCAAGGTACAGTTGAGAAGGTCCACGTCTGTCCTCCTATCATCCTTAAAGAAGTGTAAGGGTTCGTCATTCGTCAAAGAAATTTTGAATATTTGAATTCCGTCGCAAGAGTTAATGTAAGGTCTGTACGTAAAAACGTTGAAATCATCTCCAATAGTCATCGCGTCCACGGTCACAATAAAAGTATTCATCAAATAGAACCTCCAGCTGCATTCCGCTACTTCCTGTATACATTTTTTTCCACAGTTTGCATTTAAAACAACAATAACCACTTTTTTAGGATGCAGTTGATACTGTATACATGTGCTGTTCAAAATATCAAAGAGTTCTTTTGAGTTTCTAGTCACCACGATTAAATTCCTTCCTTGCCTGTTTAGCAGAACACCGTTATCGTAACACATCAAGGAAATTTCAATTCGATTTTCATTAAGTGAAGCTATATTTTGAATTAGTTTAGTAGCTGTGATCGAAATTTCTTCAAGATTTGGATCAAAAGCAACATTAATATCTCCTGTCACATTAATATGTTTAAAAACATCTGAAGTCGCTGATGATATTTTATTAACCAAAACATCTTCGTCTGGTGGTGACAACGATACTGTCAGTAATATCACACTAAACGGTATTAAAATCGTTATTATATACATCATGCTTACAAATACTCAACGTTCTCCTTCCACATAAGATGGTTGTGAGTGAAATATGAAATATAAATGAAAATTATTTGATCTACATATTCTTGCTTTTATTCTGATGAAACAATAAAAAAGAGAAATTCCTAAATAGGTACACAGAAAGTAGTTAAATGACTAATTATTACTATTTATTGAAACGATTTTATAATTACATTGACGTAATTACAATAATTACCTACACCTTTTCAGTATTGTTCCTTTTTCCTATTTTTTTAATATTATGAAATGCAAAGGTTGTGTTAATAGATGTATGTTAAAACTGTTTACTCTATGTAATGGTATAATAATTGCTGTAATCTAACAAAATTAATCTGCCAGCCTAGTCCGGCTAATAATTATCGAACCTTTCAAATGACAAAATTTTAAAAAGATGTTGACAGTCCATGACGTTTGTTAGCTGAACTAAATTTCCAAAACTCATTTTAAGTGGATGGATAAGTAATTAAAAATATATCAAGTATTTTTATCAAAAAAGTTTTGGTTCTACTTATAAGAATGTAATTCAGGTGTTGAAAAGAGTTATTTTTACACAGTGGGCAATGAGTTACACTCATTTCATCGCATTTCTTTCACATATTATGTATTATAAATAAATACACGCATATCTAACTGTATATTATGTATTATAAATAAAATACACGCATATCTAACTATATATTATGTATTGTAAATAAAATACACGCATATCTAACTGTTTATTATGTATTTTGAATAAAAAAGTACCTACTTACATTTTTTTCCATTAGCTGTACACAGGAGGCCCCAAGTAAAATTCTATCAGGGCCTATATCATCTTTGAGGATGCAGTGTGGAGGGTCTTTTAAGGGAAAGGAAGGAGTGAAAGCTCTGGGAAGGAAAAGGATAGATATCTAGGAGGGCAATGTGACCAGGAATGACGGACGTATGAACGCACCCCTCCGAAGGTGATGGGTTGGAGTCCGGTAGAAGTCTAGAATATGTCTCCCTCAACCAGTCTCCCCTGATCTGACCAGCCACGCAGTAGGTGATCAAACGCATTAATCACCAAGAAACAGACAAACCTCACCCCGTGAACCCGGGAACCACTGCTAAGTCACCAAACGTAGCGAACCACTTGGGGTGACCTATATCAAGGATGTTGGTTATCCAATAAATAGTTCACGAGCGGCGGTAGCCATACCCGCTTCACGAAAAGGAGTGGGTCAGTGGAGTCGGTGAATTATTTTCGCATTTGGTCTCTGGTAGGTTGACATGTTGTTCTGGTATTGTTTTGTATTTATAATACTTATATAGTGCAATTGCATAGCGTGGATTGACTAGATGATCATTTGGGGAAGTGTGTGAAAGGGTTTAGTTTTTCCTGTGGGGAAAATTTAACCCGGACATTTAAATCTGGTGCGTATAAAAATATAAAAATAATATATATATAATGATAACATAAATGAAGAATCCATTAACTTTATATGTTGTTTTGATATTGATATCATTCTAAGATTCCATTCCCACGGTTAATCCTCGGCTTACAGCTTTGTAGAAAAGGGCGAAAAAAATAAGAAAATCTTTTTCTCATCTGAATTGCAAAGCTGAGAAAATAAAACATTCACAATGTTTTTTAACTCAATGAAGACAATTGTCAATTATTTTTTTCATCCATAAAACTGATACCTAAATAAAATTATGTTTATTAAAATTATGACCATTACCTTCCTCTATTCGAGGCGTAGATATATTCATGGTCTTGTTCTAGCTGTCTCAGGCGTGCTTCCTTCGGTGTTGTGTTAAACTAGTGCAGATTTCAAGACTTCAGTTTTCAACGCGAGAGGCCACTACTCAAAAACCATTATGATTTTAAGAGCACAACGACACTTATTACATCTCCAATAAAAGTATAAAAATACCTCCTACGACGTGCTCCAATTTAAAAACCATGCGATCGGTCCGATAAATATTTTTGGTCCAATAAATAATTATACTTTGATTTTATCATTTGTTTTTCTGAATCACCAATCCATTCTGAAATTGAACCAATTATTGCTAATTGACCGTGTGCGGTTATATCCCGATATTCTGGACTTCCAAAATATGATGGAACCAGATTCCTTGATGGTGATCTCAGTACAGGGGATTGACAATAAGAAGTAGGTAGTCTAGTGATCTTTATTCCGAGATTGTACAGTGGTTCTTCTAAGAAAGTCTAAAGGTAAAGAGAACGAAAGGACAACAATCACACCCTTACTTTAAGACATACGTTCAACACACATACCATCGAAATCATTTCACCGTTGGACGCATTCACCCTTTTTGATCTAATTGGTTGCTTTGTAGAGAATTTTACACTTTTCGCATAGTACCTATTATCATCAATAAGTTTGAACGCGTGATTTCCACCAAACGGAATGTTTTTCTCGATTATTTCTTCAATTGAATCAGCAGGCACATAGCGCAAATCAGAAACTACGTACTTGAACAATACTCCTTATAAACATTCATTCGATCAAATCTATTACATAGTATAAAGCAAAGTCGCTCCCGCTATCTCTACGCTTAGATAATTTAAACTACGCAACGGATTTTCATGCGGTTTTCACCAATAGACAGAGTGATTCATGAGGAAGGTTTAGTTTTATGATTTGTCAAGGTTTTGTGTAAATTGGTTTTAATAGGGAGGGATAATAAAAATGGAGCGGGCTGTGTGGATTTGATATGCCGCAAATTAACAGACGCATTGGTTATAAAGGTTTAGATAAAAAAAAAAAAATTTTGTAAAGGTAAATTATATCTACAAAAAAACTCTCAAATAGCATTAGAAGGCACACATAAGTACCTTTTGCGCGGTTTAAAAAATTTCTCTAAACCATTTAGGTTTAAGGAGAAGGATGATTCATGGGGAATGATCAGAATTTTTTTCATCCGTTCGTTGGAAACCATGAGCAAACACTATATCAGAAATATTTTTTCCTCAAATGGATTAATAATGGTTAATTTTCCCGGTCCAATAACTTCTTCTTTAATTTCGATTTTGAAATTAAAAGGCAAACCATAAAACCATTAAATTCTGCCTCACAATGCTTACAATGCTCACCGATGCACATACGGTTACCCGGCAAGGCAGACAAGGCAAATATTAAGAGCCAAATCTGCACCAAACGAAGACAGAATTGAATAAGAGTCAAAAGGCTGTGCTTTCTACGTTATGTTCACAATGTGACAGACAGAATTGCCAGACTGTTGAGGAAAGAAAGCATCAAGACTGTCTTCGGAACCACAACCAAAATACAAGACCTACTGAGGTCTGCAAAGACCAGGTTTCCTCTGGAAACAGATGGAATATGTGATGAATAACCTTCCACCTGAGAGAGCTAACGAGGATTTTTCCCCTAAATTTTACGAACAAAGGCGCTGCTCGGCGACGCCTGTACGTTTAAATTCAAAACTTACCCAAAAATAAAAAAATAAATGAACTCGGTAAAAGAAACTGTAAGTGGCCAGATAATAATGAGTTGTATTAGATTACACACAGGTGGTGATAAAATCAATATTTAACGGGGATCCCAGAGGTTAGACCTAATAGTATACAATATAATTAAATCAACCAGTCAAATTACAGGAAAAGCAATAAAAATATGTCGACCAATCAGCGAGAAGAAGGGTGCGCCCATCATGAGGACAAAAGATTTGGACTTTGGACAGATAAACTAACTAACTAACTAACCATCACGCCGTTTCCCGCAGGAGTAGGCAGAGAGGACGGACCGCCAAACAACTCGATCTTGGCACACACTTCTTGCCTCGTTCATATTGTTATGAAAATATTTAAATTTATATTCTAAATTACCCTAGGATTATTAATGTTTGTTTTTATTAATAATTCCGATGATTTTTATTGCCTACTAATGGATTCACCTTTTCTCCGGTTAGTTGAACTTTCAAACGACAGGGGGTTCTATGTCGCTTTCCGGACTTCTTGAATTCGTCTAAGGAGCAGGATATGAATTCAACCAGTCGACAATGTGGATTTTAATTTAAAATATAAAATATTTAAAAGACGGGTTTTCAGTTATTAATTCAATATGTGAACGTTAAGTTTATTTATTCTCAGACGGGACGATGTGATCGCGACTGTAAAACCTTATTTTTCCGGGTAATCTAGTGTAAAATCCCGATGTGTTAATGGCGGCTTGACCGACCAAGTTTTATTATAATCATCGATTATAAACATCATCCCACATCCGACGAGATGAAATACTATTATTTCAACGGCACACAACCCGTCCGTTTAGTCCACGCCGATTCTTTCCACAATCTGATGGGACTTTTACTGCTACCAACCACATGATGGAGGACGCCATGGGCATGGCGTTCCCAAACTTATTAATCACCCAAGATGGAGGGAGAAGCTCGCAGACCTGGCGCTGATGCTACGAGAGAGAGTTGGAGACCCCTCATTATGGATCCGGAATCGTCGCATCAAACGTATATAGGTTCTAGCTAGTAGCTTTCTATAGGTTGGTCCACAGGTGTATTATTTTCAATATATATCTTTTGTTATACATCCACTTTTTTATTTACATTTCAATTTTCACAACTATGTTAAAAATAACAGTGCCCACGCTCTGATGGGAGTAACTCATGCCTACCTACTGCGCAGCTTCAGCATATCTCGTATCAAACCAGATTTGGCGTCCAAGATTCCACAATGGGATTAAAACTGATAACTGTGACGACCTCCGTAGTCCAGTGGGTAAGACTCTTGACTCACAATCCGGAGGTCGCGGGTTCGAACCCGGCATGCGCAAATAAATTTTATTTGATTAATTTGTGTTATTTCACAATTAATTCATTTAAAATAATATATAGTATATTTGCGGCATGTTCCAGAGTGGAAGATACTATCAGTATCGCCCTGGTGTAAGACCACCATTCAGAATTGAAACGTTGCTTGAAAATGGCTTTAGCCGTGTTTGGCGACCAGATCTGAATAGCCAGCTACTTCCCAACCTTCCTCTTCCCCACCTCCTTCCCCTCCCCACTACCTTCAGCCTCACAACATACCCCAATTGGGGATGCCATAGTCTCACTGGATCCAGACGGGAGCAGTTGAGATTCTTGTGCGGTATTAACTGTAAAAAAAAAAAATCTAAAACACCCACTTAACGAAAGGTGTTTATGTCATGATAACATGACCACATAGTAGGTACAATACAAACACACCCCGTGTTACATTACCCTAACCCTCATTATATACCTAACATGGTACCCACCTTTTAATTTGAGCTATAACAACATTCATACATTCTCTTCTCTTATTTTGACTTTTGACATGACCCGACTCAAGTATCTGATTCACTTGATCGTGCCATGTCTTCATCGGGCATCCCCGACTTCTTCTACCATTCACATTTGCGTCGTATATTCTCCTTACACTCCTTTTCTCGTTCATTCGCTTTACATGCCCAAACCATGTGAGCGTCCCTTTCTTAATTTTACTCATTACGCTTACATCAGCCTTGCATTCTTCGCGGATCTCCACATTTCTCACACGATCGTACATGGTTTTACCACACGTACGCCTCAGGGATCTCATTTCTGCAGCATTCAGTCTACTTTCATCCTTCCTCTTCCAGTTCCATGCCTCACTGCCATACATCAGGGTAGGTACCAGCACTCCATTATGGACGCCTAACTTCTTTGGACAGCTTTTTGTTGGCGCCAACGGCGTTCAGTCCTCCATTAATAGAGTTGCCTGTATTTACCCTTCTTTCGATATCTCTGTCAGCCCTCCTATCTCTCGTAAACATACTTCCCAAGTACTCAAACTCATCCACCTGCTTCAAATAGCGCCGAAATATTTTTCACTGGGGTTCCTTATTCCCAAAAACAATTTCTTTATTAATGGGAACTAAGCAAAAAATATCATGCGTAAAGGATGGAGGACATGTGGTACAAATAAATTAAGTCACTGTTCCCCCGCAACCTTGGAATAAAGGTGGATGGTAGATTGAGGTACTCGTATGAGGAACACGTTAAAAAGACGTCACGGATTTGCTATTCGAGGCATCGTCTGTTGTATGATATAAGAGATTATATATCAGAAAAAATACTATGGCTAATTACAAATATTCTTACCTCCTCTCAGTGTTGGACTATCGACGCACGGTGTATGGTTCCTCTTTATTTAAAAAAAAAATGCAAACAAACAATGTGCAACGTGCTGAGTAGATGGGCGAGAAAGTGCCCTTGGCCGAGTGTTCGGTATGTGTAAACACATCATCGAGTGTTTGGCCGAGTTAAAGGAATAGGCAGCCACTCGGACCCTGTTCTATTTACTAGACCGAGTGCCTACCCCTGCGCTTCCCACTAACTTCTTGCCTACTCGGCAAGAATAGATATGCACTCGGTGCGTACGCGCCAGCCGGAACACTCAAGTCTCTCGCAGCACTTTATTAAATTATCTTTTTTCGATCCATTGTCGCGCTAGTCTACGGCGCGTGGCGTCGCAACTGAATTGACTGACTGACTCGGTGCCAAATTTAAAAAAAATACCTGTGAACACCTACTCATCTACCCAACTCTCTCGGCCTAGTATCATTTTGCTATCTCGCCCACCTTCTCGGTACGTGTGATCCAGATATTACTCTATCGGCATCGAATCCTAAACATGTCGAACAGAAGGAAGTTATATCAAATGCTTCAAATTTACAATTTTATGAATTCGAAGGTTCCTGCCTGTCTGTTTGACAGATTGCAGTGGTACGGTGACACTCATGCACTCGGTGCACAATGAACCATTAATTCATTCTCCCCAGACGTAACACCGCTATTTGTGGGTAGTTTCAGCTATTCATCATCAAAACTGAGTGAAATACCAATGTCTATTTGAATATCGGCATTGGTGCAGTGCTCTGCACAACATCTTAATGGGGCCAACAGACTTAGCTATATAAGATAAAAGATCATTTGGCTTGGCATATTTCGGCATATCGCTCGCCATACATTCCCATATATGGCGATATGCTGAAACAGGCAAATTACCTTTTATCAAATTATCTTTTATAGCTAAGTGTGTTCGCTATTTAATTGATAAAATTTACAATTAAATGAATACCTACTTGTGTTTTTAATTTGACAAATTATTTCTAATGAACTTTAATATTTGAATTTTAATACTACCTGTTTAAAAGTAATATCTCCTATTTTTTTTTCTCCGTTAATTGCCAAGATATAAAAAAAATGCAATTACAAGGATTGAAAACCACACTATTGACGATTAATGTGTTACTTCCATTTCCACAGCTTTGTTCCATCTTTTAACAAGGGCATGTATCACAATATTGTAAAAAGCACGGGCACACCCAGGACACCATCGCCATAACTTTCCCCGCCGATCGCATAGTTTTGGGTTTTTTTGTCATTGGTGAATTTGTGTGATGCCATTCCAATGACAGGCTCTTTGATACCGGTTCAAAAAAATTAAATCATATTTCAACTCCGGTCACAATTTTTTCCAGAAACTAAGCGCTGCAAGTGTTGTGAGGCTATTGTTTTTCTTGTTTCTTTATTCTGGCCGGTTAACTTTTTAGGTACCTACCTCGCACAAACTTTTGTTGATTAATCACTTGTCGAATAATTGTCATCATACTGCCTTTATTGAGGAAGAGAATGCGACATCTGTAGTTGTCTGGGGTCACGACGAATGATGTCATCAACTCGCTCAATGTTTCATGCAGTCACTGCAATCAACGGCCTGCAGCTCCGCTTTTCGTCAGTCAGCGGTGTTTGTCCTTCAACTTCGTTATGGCGATGAACCCATCATCTAGAAGTGCTGACATCCACTGTTGCATCATGGTACACATTTTTCAGTCGTTCATGAATGCGAATGGGCATTTTACCCTCTACAGTCAAAAATCAATCACAGAACGCTATCTAATATGAACATCAATGTCAGCCATTTTGCAAGTGACTGCAGTGCTGCCACCTGTTGGCGTAAAGCATTATTACAGCAGGAGATTGTAGAAGAGGTTTGTTTGAGGAATAGCACCCAATTCAATTTTTTTTACTTAACTAACTTTTTTTAAGTAGAAAAAATAGGAGGCATTACTTTTTGACTGACCCTCGTAATATTATTTGCTTTAATTTGAATTTTGATTTACATGATTTAATGATTTTAAATTTTATTGTTTATTTTATATTATGTGTTTTAAATCAGAAATTTGACTTAATTTTATTTTATTTTATTTAATTTATACGAATTTATTTTATTTGAATTTAATTATTTATTTTGCATATGATATCAATTTGGTAGGCGGGAATGGGTACCGCCGCCCCGGGAACCTTTATTGGATAACCAGCACCTCTACCATAGGTCACCCCAAGTGGTTCGCTACGTTTGGTGATTTAGCAGGAGTGCCCGGGTTCATGGGGTAAGGTTTTTCTAGGTCTTGGAGGCGGATGACCAGGACACACTTAACCCCAGAATCCTACCCACTGCTTAAACCCTTTTCCTTCCCAGAACCCTTCCCACCTTCCTTTCCTTAAAAAAACCTCCATACAGCATCCCCAAAGGTGACATAGGCCCTGAGGTAAATTATTTCCTCCGGGCCTCTTGTGTGGAGCTGAAAACCATCAACGTTCCGGGAAAAATCCTGAATGAGCTGAGCAGTTACCTTTTTGTTAATAGAATCATTGATAACAAAACGAAATGTGTAAAATTTTAAAAATCACTTTAATTTTTTAATTTAATTTTACGAACCTGACAATGTTTGAAAATCTCCTGCTATCACAACAGTAAGTTGTGGTAGCAAAATGTTGCTTGAGTCGTGATGGAGGACTTAGCCAGCCGATGAATAGAAACGCGTTGCCAACTCAGCCACTGGCCGGTATTGATGAATATTTTTTTTAAATATTTTTATAATAAATACTTACACATAGCATGTACTGACAACCGGCCTTGTGCGCATACGAAATTTGAGCAAATTAAGCCGCCGTTACCCGAATTTCTACCGATTTTTAACATATCTCCTTTAAACACGTCAAATTTTAAAGCTCTTAAAAAATACATGTATTATTTTTGAAGATAATATCTAGACATCCCCGGGTCGAACCGCAAATTATATAAAATTCCCTCGATGGAAAATAATCGCAAAGTATGCTCCAAAAATTATTATAAACACGTTTATTTCAGTAATTTTACAAGTTATATGTATGAAAAATTTCACAGTGCTTCTTTAAATGCTGTTTACGACAACCCCCGCGAGATTTTTGCATATATTTTAAAAAGTCGTGTTTTATTAAACATTTTCACAATTTTCGCATCGATTTGGTCACTTTAAATAAAAGCGCGCTCTTTTAACATTCGTAATTTCATATCTCTCCATCTTCTTCTTTTTGAGCTCGGTTGCGGAGCCTTGAGAAAGGCGTCAACGAGTCAAGGAGTTAACACGCTGATAATACCTAACACAGCGCCCTTGAAGGCCTGTTCAGATTGAGCAGATAAATATAAAAGATCATAGCACGCCAAATATCTCTCCATACAATCCCTTCAGACCGTTCACACCTAAGCGCTGTATGCGCACATCAACCATAGACAATGCACATCTTACGCCATAATCGCTCTTGAGGCGATATGCCAACAGTTAAGCGCCCCCCACTCCGACGAAAACAGAAGAGGGGGTCATTTTAACTACGGAGCTGCCTAGACGGTGTATGACAGATGTCAATTTGACAGATTCAGTAGAAAAAATGTGCATTCCTTGGGCGCCTCATAATTTATCGGACCCCCTCTCCTACCCCGTCGTGTAAACGGTACAAAACATAAGCGCTCGCCGTTCAACAGATATCTGCTCGCGGTTTATGGCCGTGTCTGATCACTACTTAATGTACCGTTGTATTTCTCTCCACGTTGAACAACTTCCTCAATATGAAATAGAGTTCACATGGATATCATGGTAAAATGCTTATAATGAGAATATGGTAACACCGATATCAAAGAAGAACGTTTTTTTTTACATCCGGACTGTAAAAAAAATCGAAGCGTGTTTACGTTGTTTAACACTGTACTGAGAGTTTGTGTTACCAGTCAATCAACACCATTATCATTATTTAGACTTGCACAGATAAACAGATCGCATTGAAAACATTTTTTTAATTTCAATCCAAAAATTTTCGACGACAAACACAACAATGCTTGCAGCACTTCCAGTGACCAGTATAAAAATGCTTTCCTTAATGTGTTCTATTTGTAAAACAACGGGATCTTCTCGATATACAAGTTTGAATTTTATGAATTTATTTTCGGCATCAATGATTCATTTGGACATTAGTCCAGAGTCTTGAAGGGATGATATCTTGTGTGTAATCTATTGGCATAAGGAAAGTTCTTCGGCATCATCATCGTCACCACTCCCATCATAACTGGTGTCTTAGAAACATGCACATCTTTTAACGATTTATTTAACTTCGCCAGATCAGATTCCAAGATTAGTTGAGTATGAGCATCGCAAACATTTCTCAGTTTGAAATATTCACAATTTTTTCATCTACCTTCACGTACGAATGAGAAATGAACTCTTTCTGCAACATCTCATCAACGATATGTCCAAAAGTGTAAAAACCACCAAAAGGTATGTTTTTTTCAAACACTTCATCTAAAGATTCGGCAGGCATCTCGCGCACATCAGATACGACATATTTAAACAAAGCTCCCAAATACAAGTTCCTTACGAAAAAATTAAATAAAATAAAAAACATTGACAAAATGCTAAACAAACTTCCTTCACAGGTGACCCGAACATTACACCCAATACGTCCAAGGATGTCATGCTATCAAAACGGTAGTTTTTTTAGATAATATCCTACACCTGCAACTGTAAATCATGCTCACAATGAAACAACCAAACAATATTATAAATGAACGGTTTAAATATCTTCTGTAAGTTATTCAAACCGTTAAATTACTGTGAAAGTGTTTTCAATAACAATAATTGGGTTATGAAAAAAAAATTGTTTACTGCTTCGACAGCCGTCACTCCTATTTTCAACTAGTCGCCTAATTTTTTGTTGTTGGTTATTGTCTTTTGCATTAACACAATCATCAATCTGCCAGTCCGATGTATCGAACCCTTCTACGCTAGGAAATGTCAATCATTATATCGCACCTTACACAATTATGTATATGTATTTTAAATTACTCGTCTGCATTAGCGATGCTTCGCGTAGTGCCCATTTTATTGATTTAAAAATACATTGCAAACACCAATACAATTTGGGAGGCTGAAGAGTTATTCTCTATCTTTTGTGGGATTGTTATAGAGATAACGGACGTGATCTCCTTTCAGATTCGTGTGATTCTTTTGATTTTTCTATGTACATTGGAGGGGACCCACCACTTTCCCAACGGCGTTATAAGGAAACATATGGTTTCCTCCTTCACCGCACACGTCTAGACTCTACTTTTTTTTTAACGAAGCTACATTTATTTGAACGACTCTAGACCCTCCAATGTCCATGCATACGGGGTTAGTAAGCAGTATGCCAGTACTTACATTAACATTATACAAAATATAAATAGAAGTAGCAGCCCGTGGAATAATTCGTCTGAAATAGGTAACATCAAAAAGAGATAATAGTGTTAGTAAAAGAAAAAGAAAAATAAAAATAACGGCTATGACCAGTCGAAGAAACCTTCTGTGAATAAAATAAGTAATGAGGAAAAAACAGTTATATGATTATATTATAATGTAAGTAATTACTATAGTAGCGGAAATAAAATAAAATATATTTTTAAAAAAAGCCAGAGAAAGTATTCCATAGACCACCGGGCAGTCCTAATGAGAATGCGTATAGCTATCGGCCCAACCGCAGACGATGCTCGAAGTCCGCGTCCTTTAGCCGGTTCCCCGATTTTGCCTCGAAGAAATGTACTTGGGAGAGAAGGGGAAGTTTTTGAAGACCTTGAGGAAAGATGAGCGTCGGGTTACCGGAGGGGGGACGGAAGGACATCGAGACCGCACGGTTACGCCTCAGGCCAACGCATGTCGATGGGGGAGGCGCGGGCGGATCGCGGGAAGACCGCTCTGTTGTATGTTCGCCTGGCAATGTGCATGGACAGGGTCTATCCCACCCCCTTTATATGGGGAAATGACGATACATAACATGCACAGTTCAGTTGCGCCACCAAAGAATGGAAACCAAAACTAATCAAGAAAAATAGAAAATAATAAGAGCATTTATACATGTAAAACATAATTTCAGAATCAGTACAGAGTGAAAATGTATCAAGCGATACTGTCATCACTACCATCGCTCACCAAGATGACCTATCGAGGTAAAAACATAAATCATTGTTAGCAGAGACCAGAGAAGAAAAAAAAAATAGTCAAACATAATCAGTAATTTATAGGTCACATAAGTTATATTATAGATAGTTCAAAGCATATTCACTAAATAAAGAGTAATAGAGGAGGACCGAAGAAGACGGGAGCAATACGTGTAGCACCTGAAACAAAGATGAATTTAGTCTAGGTCGGCGACTCTAAGTACAGGCCATCTCTCTACCCAGGACTTGACAAACTTTTTCAAGCATTCGAAATTCTCTTTGTTCGACACAAGGTCAGCATTCCACGCTGGTCTTGTTATTCCGCGCAAACCATCCAACATTTCCTCTCGTGCTTCCTTCATCAACTTGCAGTGCCACAGAATGTGCTTGGCGTCTTGGTTAGTATCACCACATGCGCAGTTTGGGTGAGGAGAGAGGGTCAAGCTATGAAGCCGACCCCTGAACTCCCCATGCCCAGAAAGCATCTGCGTCATGTAGTGATCTAGTTTAATGTATGCCCCTTCCATTCTGAATTTAACTGAAGGAAAGAAGGAGAAAGTCCATCTGCCCTTCGTCGACCTATCCCATCGCTCTTGCCATACACTCAGCGTCCTCTCACGCATCGCTTTGAGCAAGCCAGGGAGGGCCACTACTCCTCCCGGTGTCAGCAACCCTGCCTCTAATAAGTTCCTTTTTGGTCAATATTTCCCTAATTTCAAGGTCAATCGGCAGGACGCCGGCCAGAACCGGTAATGCATCTGAGGCCACAGTCCTATAAGCGCCCAAGAGCGCCAACAGAGGAGTCCGCTGACCCCGTTTAAGAGCCGAGTTTATCAAGACGTTATCCAAGCGATGCTCCCACACAGAGGCAGCATATGAGACTTGCGACACATATACCCCTCTGTACAGCAGGCGAATCGCCGGAGAACGCAATCCCCACTCGGCAGTTGAGAGTCTTCTCAGTTTCTGAAACAGGGCCTGGGCCCTGTCGGAGGCGTTCTTGACGTGGGCTAGGAACGAGGAAGATCTGTCCAAAATTACGCCTAAATACCTGGTGTTTTCTGCAAATCGGATGGGTGTGCCTCCCATTCTGATGAAGGGGTTCCTGCCTCGGCTGAGCATGCCCTTCATAAGGAGGCCCACGGTCTTGTGGGGAACGAAGTTCAGTCTATTTCTCTGTCCCCATTCAAGGATCACTTGTAAACCTTCTTCAGCCTTAGATTCCACTTCCCTTCTACTGTTCCCAGAGACCAAAAACAATTTGTCATCTACGTAGTCGACCGATATACAACCTTCAGGCAAGGGCAACCTGGAGGAGTCGTCAAACAAGATTTTCCACAGGTCGGGTCCGAGGACCGACCCCTGCGGACATCCCATGTCGACTGTTCGAGTGATTAAAACGTCCCCGTGCCCTATGATAACTGTCCTACCACTTAGGTAGTCACTAATAATCTCAAACAGTTTACGCGGGCAATTCCTGCTTTTCAGCTTGGTAAGTATCATCGGCCACCACGCGTGATCAAAGGCACCCGAGATATCCAAGAAGATGCCTATGACGTACCTCTTTTGGCATACCCTCACCCATTCAAGCGCATATTTAATGGCGTGCTCCGTGGATTTGCCGGGGACAAAGCCGAATTGAAGATCGCTAGGCGGCGTTAGGGTGAGGTGTAGACGGTGCTTGATGATGTTTTCCAATATTTTACCTAGAATTGGCAATAATGTTATAGGTCTATAAGCTCCTATGTCCGTCTTCGGCTTACCGTTGCCCTTTGGTATAATCCGGAGCACGCCCTTCTTCCATTCCGTAGGGAATTTTTCCCTACGCAAGCACGTCTCCAACACCTGGTAGAACTCCTCTTTGGCGTGGATCCAGACATTCTTCGCAATTATTCCATTCAATCTATCAAATCCCGGTGCCTTTTTTGGACCCAAACCCTTAATTATTATCTCCACTTCGATTCGACTTAACGGTGGCACGCCGTTCCCCTGGGCGGGCTCACTAGGTGGTAGCCGTGACAGATTTCTAATCTGTTTATGGTGAACACTTTCCCCTATTACTGAGTACATTTACTAAATAAATAATCGTGCATAATTGCAGGAATTCGTGTTTAAACGTCCGTCGTCGGGCGCAGCCGGCCTCAGAAGCCAACAAAAGACATTGTTTCCCTCTCCACTTCTCAAAGCGGCCCACCGCCCCTTCTCTCCTTTTATTCGCCTTTAGGGACTTTAGGGACCTTGTTATGAAGCAATTCTTAATATTTGTTATTCCTTCAAGTACTTTCGTAAGCTATAGAAAAAATGATAATTTTGGCGACACTCTCTTGATTTTGGTGACTATGCGAAGCGCGGGGAGCGTTTTTCCGGTTCCGCTTTACTCTTTGATTTGGAAGCGAGAATAGCGGCCCGCTTTTAAATCGACGGGTCACACATTGGGAGTGAAAAATGTGCTAATTGTTCGGGAAGGAGTGGAATCAAGTATACGCGGGCGACAATAGATTTTTATTGAATTTAACAGTGGTTTTCACACGAAAACCATCAAAACACGCGAGTGAATTCGTGTAGTTCCGAGGCGGGTGAAATTCTACCGCGTGTTATTGTGGCGGGCGCTCGGTAATTGTAATCGGTAATGATCAGTGCCATCCCGTCGGGATATAAAGCATTACGCAGATAATATTCATTTTTGCGCGGCCGGCGAACCCGCGGAGAACATCATTTCAAGGTTTCGCGCCGTAAGCGAGAGAGAGTGTCGCTACCATTTGGGGAAGGACCGGCAAACCGTAGAGGGTCATGGGTCCCCACCAGCAGTAATCGATCGGCTCCAGAGCTGAGGCCTGAAGAGGAAGCAGAAGGACCGGCATCCCACAGAGGGTCATGGGATTCTACCTGATTTAGTCGAGCGGATCCCGAGCTGAGTTCTACCGATGATGGAGAGAGACTGGGCATCCCCATTCGATAGGAACTTACATCAGGCGTCTCCGGGAGAGGCCACATGGGCCTACTACTCTCAGCCGCAGTCCGGGGGTAGATAGATAGGTTAGGTTAGTTGGATACGTGGTCCCGGGTGAGTCATTATATGTATTATGTTTCTATCACCGGTCCTCCTTTGTATAATAAACAATATTTATGTTCTCACTTAATACTGAGTTTTAATAGCAAAGTCCGACACCCTACTCCTTTCCAGGATTGTCATATTAAGATTGCCCACGCCGTGAATGGAGAGTTTCGTGCCTGCTGCAGATTGACATTCCACGACATAGTCGTGGAATGTCGTCGTGGAATCAACCAAAGTTGATTTGCGGTAAGCGGGAGAGAGATGAAATTGACTGGCATCTGATACTTACAGTCTCCCACGCAAACTGCGTTTACATAGTAGATAGCACATCACTCATTCTACCTAATTAACATGCTATTTAACAAATGACTCTCAACGTAGTAATTAGCAACTTAACAATGTACTAAAAGTAGTACTTAACAACCTCACACGGCGCCCGCCTCAAGTCAGGTGTCGGCCTTTATAAAAATGACGTACAACCTCCCTGGCTCCACAGGCCGCTTGCTCCCGATTGGATTCCGCCATCTTTTCAGGCATTTTATACGCAGCATATTTGTATGAAAATATTTTATATGAATTTTTTTTTGAATGGCTAGAAAATATACTCTCTATCAATCGAATGATGTTGATGATATACTGAAGCTTCTCCTCGACGATTATGCTTCTGAAGATCCACCTTTGGTTGAAGATTTAGAAAAATTGTTTATTTTAGTTCATGGTTGTTAATGTTTAATAATTTTGTATATAATTCATTTCTGTAGATCGTAGTAAATACTGCCCGACAAGTATTTTATATTAGAATAAATTAATATAGTATGGGTGGGGGGAGGGTGGCCTCTTAGACCGGATGCGCCTGAATTCGGTTCGCCCGTTAAAACGATCTTAACTAAAATATGTGACAGTAAATATGTAAAAATACAGTCGAATTGAGAACCTCCTCCTTTTTGAAGTCGTTTAAAAATCACACAAATCTGACAGGCGATCAAGTCCGTTATAATCGATAACGATCCCACAAAAGATAGGGAATAACTCTTCTGGTATGGTTACCGCTGCCCGGGGAACTATTTATTGGATAACCGACACCTCTGCCCATTTACGTTCGCTACAATTGGTGACTTAGCAGGGGTGCCCGGGTTCATGGGGTGAGGTTTTATCGGGATCTTGGCGGTGGATGCGTCTGCCTACCTACTGCATGGCAGGTCGGATCAGGAGAGTCTGATTGAGGGAGGTCTTTTGACCTCTCCAGCAGGACTCTCTCGGAATATTGCCTTACACTGCAGTGGTAGAGATAGACTCAAATGTCCATCACTCAAGGACACATTGACCCCCCGATTCCTACCCAACCATCGTACCCTTTTCCTTCTCATTACTTCTTCGTCTTCCTTTTCCCTCAAAACACCCTCCACGATGACATAGACCCCTAAAGCATCCCCAAAGATGACATAGACCCCGAGGAGAATTATTTTCCTAAGTGTCTACTGTATGGATCTAATGTAAAAAAAACACATGACAAGCAATTGCCGCAACTCCTCTCATAATAATATACCTTAGAGTAAAACTCAGTATATGATTGTTACTGAACAATTGTACATATCTGATTGAACAAAGTTTTTTAAACAGTTTGCAAAATGTTACAACTGCTAAAAACTATAACTTTAGAGTTCACATCAAAATTAGCAAATGCATTGAATACAGCAATCCTGTTTTAACAATTTTAAACTGATTGATATCAGGATTTTTTACCTGTATTTTAAATAACATTTCAACTAAATAAATACGGTGAAAGAACCCTAAACTATATTGTACCCAAAATATTTAATAAACTTCCAATGGCAATCAAAAAAATTAACGTTTTTAATCGTAAAGACAAATATAATCTAAGGAAATGGCTATTAGATAGGGATGATTTATATTGATGCCCCACCGAAGTCCTTGTATTCTTTATTGAAACTCGCATTCAAAGGAATTGAAAAATTCATAATAATTTTTGTAATACCTCATGTATATGAAACTATTCATTTACTTGCTGATTGAATTCATTCGTTCATACTAAATCCATTTGTACTTTTTTATTATTTAAGGCTTATAGTGCTATTTACATACTATTTATGTATTTTTTTTTATTTGTTTATCTATGTATGTATAAAAAAAGTCTCAGGTATATCCTAACCTGTGTCGAGACAGACTATTTCCGTTATTTAAATTATTTATTTATTTGATTTTTAGCATCAAAATTGTATGTACACAATTTTTGAAAATGTACCAATGTTGCCATTATGTACCTGCTGACAGACTGCATAAGTGGTTTAGCGGGTTTAAATTTAAATAAATAATAAAAAAATTAAAAAATTAAAAAACTCCTTCCTTCCGTATTTTCATGGGATGACGATCTTGTTATACGAATAAGGAACTCCAGTGAAAAATAATATGGCTAAAATATGTTCATGTAGACTATAGACCAATAAACGCTGATTCTGGATATATAAGTTTTATGAAATAATATTAAACGTAGAGTTTTAAAAAAACTATTAAAAGTCCTTTATAAATCGTGTCATTAAGACACACTGTCAAGTCGGTGGTATTGAATTTTTAGTGCCGATGTCCCTGTTTTCCATAATTTTCCGGTCACCTGGTGATAGCACATTGAAGTTGAATTGAAATGTATGACGGAAGCCATTCAACATTTCATGTTATTGGTTTATTTACATACATAGGTACTGTTTATGGAAATTTAGACATATAATAGTTGTTGTTTTTATTGTAACATTATTTAGGTCTAAATAATTATTTTATTATCTCTATTATTTAAAATATTCAAAAACTTTAAACTGTACAAGAATCACAATGCTTCGCAACCCTCCAACTCTCAGTTTGACGCTGTATTTTTTTTTATTAATATTAAGTTAGCTCACATCTTTGTGTGTGCTAATATTTTATAAAGATATAAACATTTACATTGGTTGGCAAACATAATCATTCTTTAAATATTACACATAAATAAAGACATTAATAATTGAGGTAGACATACTTTCGTAATTCTTTTTAAACTTTTTTATATTTTCTATCTCAGTGATTTCATTCGGGATATTGTTATACAGTTGGATGGTCTGGTACATCAGAGATTTCTGGGTGCTTGATTTTTTTCTTGTCGGCAGTCTAATTTGCTTTGAATTTCTTGTCCCGTGTCCGTGTGTTTCGTTATTATAATGTATTTTTCTTTTTAGTTCCTTAGACATCATCCCCGTGTTAATTTTATGTTAAAAAAATAAGTACATTCAAATACACAGTTTGCTTCACCGTCAACATATTTAGCTCTTTTAGCATGTCTCGTATCCGTGTGTATATGTTGCGCTTAAGGGAAACGTATGCGCGGCCCATTTCTGCACGTTTCATACAAATCTTAGATTTGGATTTGAGATCAAAATACCCAACCAAACTGAAAAATTATTTTTGTAATGAAAAGGTATATCAAATATCTAGTTAGGATGTCAGCTACTTTATTTATTTTTGCTTTAAATTAAAATACATAGGGCATTCAAGATTTGAATGTTTCGGGATTTTAGAGGTGTTTTGGGCAATTATTTGTGAGTAAATTAAAAACAATAAAAAAAATATTTTACTATATTTACCATGTTAATATGATGAAATATAAAATAAAACATAAAATTAAAAAAAAAAATAGTTTTGATGGGTGTAAATTAAAAATACAAATAACCTATTTACGGCGGAATAAAAAATTGTCGTTTATATATTAAAATTACTACCCAAAAAATGCATTTTTAAGAATTGTTTATTTTAAATTTTATTTTTCATTGTATTTTTAAAATAAATATAGTAAAATTATTTTTTTATGTTTTTCTTTTACTCACAAATAATTGCCTAAGTTGTGTCCAAAATAATGAAACACTAAAATCTTTAATGGACTAAATCTTATAATTTAAAGCAAAAATAAATAAAGTAGCTCACATCCTAACTAGATATTTGATATACCTTTTCATTACAAAAATAATTTTTCAGTTTGGTTGGGTATTTTGATCTCAAATCCAAATCTAAGATTTGTATGAAACGGCCAGAAATGGGTCGCGCATGCGTTCCTCTTAAGTATTATTCGCATTGCTTTATTTTGCAGTATTTGCAAATATGCAAATTATGCTATATCTTATCAGTGCCTACATTTGTGCAGACGATGCTCCGGTTTCCACAATATTGATTTCGATTCGTAAAGCTAAAAAAATAATAATTTCAAACAATTTTTATACCGCTCTCCCGTGATAATGTTGAAAAATATAATAAATAAATATTATTATATATAAGAACAAAAAAGACAATATTTCCAAAATCTCATTACATAATAAGAATAAAACACATACACGTAACACACAAAAATAAATATAAAACACATCAATAAAAAAATACATTTTTACCTAAATTATAAATTTTTATTTTTAGTTTAATTTTAGCTTTTTTGCAGCATTAGTTTTAATGTAATATGTATAAATTTTTGTTTTATAAAATGGAGGCCTCAGAACAGGTGAGCTACCCAGTGAGGCCGGCATTGCTGAATTGTATTTAAAAATGTTAGATATTATGTCAAATAAATAAATAAATCTCCACCCCACTATTTTTTTTTTACATATTAAATAGTTTCTTCCATACAAAATGATAACACCTGTTGAAAGTAAATAAAACTTTTGGAGAGTGATGGTGACCAAGGGCAGCTGGTCGCACAGTGTGTTTGTGTGCAGCACTGGCAAATTATAATGGCTAAATTTACTTTATTTGCTTACTGAAAACTATAAAATCTCTAATTTAAATCTATGAAATCTCTAATTTTAATTCTCTTATTTAATAATTTCAAAATATTATTTACCAATATGAATAATGCTGTGAATAGCTTGTACATAGCGCGGCCGCCGAGCGCCATCGTATCGGCGGTGTGCAATCGTTTGCAAGCGGATCAAATCATGTTTTTGTATGGAATAAAACATTCGAAGCTCGTAGGTTTCGCTATTTGTACCAGAATTTGGCTCGGATCGGTGTGCCACCCGCAACCGACATTATCCGATTCTTGCCGAAGTTTATCAATTAACCACGAACCGACCCGAGGTGACATGAATATAATCGAATTTCGGCGAATATCTAATATATGTAGATCAGTCTAGCTTGCTGCGGTGATATATGATAAACCATATATAAACTAGCTTAAATGCTTTAAATTTATACGACAAAATATACCACACTTTGATTCAATATATCTCAGACTGAAACCGTACTTTGGTTTTATTTTAAATATACATAAGAAAAATAAAAAAATTCCAACAGATAAAAATTAATGGCAGAGGTGAGGGGAGATGCGGCACGGGACCTCACCTCGGGTTCATTATTTAGTAGGTATTTAATAAAACGCAATTGAGTACTAGTCATAGTTTATTTTATTTACAACAGAACCCTATCTTTCAGACTCATTACATTTTATATCATGAGACCTTAAAATAAATCCCATAAACTTACATGCATATATTATTTTGGCTGTATTTCAATAATTCACAAAAATTAAGTAACAAAATATTGGAGTCCAATTCTGAAGTGTTCATGTCTGAAAGCATGAAACCATTTTTTACTTTCGGTGACGTTGAATTACAGAAGCGTTATTTATGCCTTTCACATTCTAATAAGGCTATTCCGTGATCCAGGTAGAGTTCTTCAAGATTCTTCCCAGGTTTTTTGTAGAAATTAGTATCGAACGATGTTTTCAATTTTCTATTTCCAGGGCAAGAATTTATATATTTATTTTGCAAGGAATTTTACATTTATACAGTTACAAAATGCAATTATAATAATAGTATAATGTACGAAAAGATAAATATAGTACTGACACACATATCGTAATAGCACATAGGTGCATTTAATAAAACTAAATAAGCAAAATAATGATACTATGATGGGTATTGTTTTTATTTAATAAGAATTGAACTAGTTAATAGATAAGACAATTTAAAGTATAAGAGTATATTATTCGTGTATGGTAAATTAAAGCAAGAATATACCGACACGTGCCGTATAAAAGAGGCAAGATTATTTATTTATTTTATTTATTTAAAATTTGCGGCACAAAGTGCCATTTACAAACATGTGTTATTTAATATATTTAAACAGTCATAGTAGAGTGAAGAAAGATTGTTTTTTTTTTTTTTAATTTCTCACAATAAGAGAAAAAGAGAAAAAATTTCTAACAACAAATGAAAACTTTAAAAGGATTTTTTTTTTTTTTTTAATTAACTCCACACAGGAGGCCCTGAGGAAAATAATTTCCCCCAGGGCCTATGTCATCTGGGATGCTGTGTGGAGGGTCTTTTTGAGGAGAGGAAGGAATGAACATTGGTCTTGAAGAGACCCATGTTGTAGGAAGGAGGAAACACAGAGGCCGGCAAATCATTCCACAGCCGAGCTGTTGAACACAAAAACGAGTCGAAGAAATGACCCGTTCTCATGTGACAAATGTCAACCGTGTACAAATGTTGGGCACGCGTTTGGCGTATTTCCCGACTATGCACCGGTGCCGAAGGGATCAATGATGCTAGTTCCTCGGAGCATTTTCCATTGTAATACCGGTAGAACAAGGATAGCATTCCCACCCGACGCCTGTGCTCTAAAGATTGCAATCCATCTGTTAAGATGGGAGAATCTATCAAACGGACCGCCCGTTTCTGCACAGAGTCGAGGGTATTTTTCGTGTATTTTGGAGCTCCAGACCAGAGATGGCTGCCAAATTCAACCGTGGGGGGTACTTGTGATTTGTACAAGGTTAGCAGTTGTGTACTATTAAAGTATCTGCGGGCCCTGTACAGTACGCCCAGTTTTTGGGAGGCTAACTTTACTCTGGCTTCGATGGAGCCCCCATACCTGAGCTGGTCACTTAGGGTTACACCAAGCATATCAATGGAGGGCCTGTTCGGAAGATTGCTTCCGTTGAAAGAGACTAATTAATTCAACGAGATTATTTTTTCCCCAAGAGAAAACACTCTCGAGGTAACCGTCCATTCTTTGCTTCAAAGCCCTACGAGCTGTTGGAGTTTGTGAGCCCTTTGGGGGCTTGTCAAACAAAAAACCATCATGAACTGTACTGTCATCCGCATAACAGTAAATTGGTGCACATGACAAAATGTCGTTGATGTGCAACAAAAACAAAGTCGGAGACAGAACCGATCCCTGCGGGACGCCAGCATTTATCGGGTGTGAGGAAGAGGTGAAACCATCGACTACCGTCTGAATCGACCTCTCCCTCAAGAAGTCGGCAATCCAAGTACACAAGGATGTGGGAACTCCGTAAGAATGCAGTTTGTTGACAAGTCCTCGGTGCCAAACCCGGTCAAAGGCCTTGGAGATGTCCAGTGCAACCGTTTGGGTCTCACCGAAACGTTCCAGGCATCGCTCCCAAACATGCGTCACATACGCGAGAAGATCACTGCACGAGCGGTTCCGCCGGAGTCCGTATTGACGGTCGTTAATAATTTTGTTCTTCTCGAGGTAAGTGAGCAGTTTGTCGTTGATCACACGTTCCATCACCTTAGACAGAACTGATGTGATCGCTATGGGGCGGTAGTTGGCCGGGTTGGAGCGGTCACCCTTCTTTGGAATAGGATGGATAACCGCTTTTTTCCAACCAGAGGGCACTGAGCCAGTCTTCAGGGACATTTTAAAAAGCTTCGTCAAAATTGGAGCTATTTCTGCAGCGCACCTCTGCAGTACCAGGGCAGGTATTCCGTCAGGCCCACTAGCTTTATTAACATCAAGCCCTCGTAAAACATGGAGTACTTCCCGATGCCGGATCCTCAGCTTTTTCATACGAATACCGCAGTGAGGAACCGACGTCGGGACAGCACCTTGGTCATTGAGTGTTGAGTGATCCGTAAACATTTTACCTAGTAAGTTAGCCTTTTCGGTGGCGGTGTTTGCTAGTGAGCCGTCAGGTCTGGTAAGAGGTGGCAGACTGGATTTGCAGAAATGGCGACCTATTGAGCCCGCAAGCGACCAGAATTGCCAGCTGTCATGCGGGCATGCAGTCAGCTTTCTGCTGATCTGCTGGTCGTGCTCGAATTTTGACCTATTTATGATTCTCTTGGTTTCCTTTGCCATTTTGTTGTAAGCTGTTCTGTCTTCGGATGTTCTAGATGTGTTGTAGGCTCGGTAAGTCGCGTTTTTTCGTCGCACTGCTTCAGCGCATTGTCGACTGAACCACAGCTTTGAGCCTACACCAGTTTCCTTAACAGTAGATTGGATGAAGCCATCCATCGCGGATGTGATAACTTCACCAATTTCCTGGGCACATCTTGAGGGATCCGAAGTCCGAAAACAGACAACTGACTACGGAAAAGCATTAAAATGTGCCCGCAGACCGAACCAATCTGCTGAGCTATAGTGCCACACTTTTCTCTTCAGCCTCTCGTTTGGTGGTCTGAAGTTTACAGGGATTGATGTCGTCACCAGGCAGTGGTCGGATGATCCTGAAGGCGCTGTGACTTAAATCCTGTAACCGTGTGGAACAGTAGTTAAAAATATGTCTAACAGATTAGAACGGTGAGTCTGGACATCAGGAACCCTTGTAGGCTCCTGAACCATTTGCTCCAATCCATAGCAAAGGGCAAAGGATTCCGCTTGGTGTCTAGCCGAGTCTGTTGATCCTGAGAACTTCAACCAAGGTTCGTTATGAACATTGAAGTCCCCCAGGACCACAAACTCTGCCGTAGGGAAGCGGGGCAAGAGGTCATCAATAGAGTTGCTTAAGTGTTTGAAGAGCTCGGACGTGTCTGATTCGCTAAGGTTCGGTGAGCGGTATAAACACGCGTAGAATCTTACCGTACTGGCAAGATTGACGCGTACCCACATTACGTCGAATCTGGAGTTTTCCAGATTCAACAGTCGCATACAGTTGACGTCAGCTCGACTATAGAGAAAGACACCTCCTTTAGGTCTGAACTTGCCTGCGAGGGTGAAGCCCGGGCAGTCCAGATAGGAGGTGTCTACAGGCTCAGCTATCTGAGTTTCAGACAGGAAAAGTAGGTTTGGGCGTTGAGAAGAAAGGTGGTGGTGGACAGAGTTTAAATTGGTGTGCAGGCCGCGAATGTTGGTGTAATTCACCGACAGTTTTGGCCCGCACCGGGGACGCCTACGTCTCGCCGCTGTCATGACGTTAATTATTGGATACAATGAAATAAAAAGAAAAACTTATTATGAAGTAACCTCGTTACAGTACGTAAGGCTGAAATGTTTGATAAGTAGAGGCTTTTATTTTAATAAGGAAATATTAAAAATGTCAGCAACATTAGCATAAAAATTACCAATGGTGAGTATTCTATTTATAACAGAATTATATCCTGCAACAGACGTATAATTGTCACAATAATACATACTAGGGAACCTTGATCTATTGGTAGGTACATGGAAGTGTATCAACTTTAATATATCAGGGCTATCCAACTGACGATTTACAATTTTGTATAAAAATATGAGATCAAAAATGCTTCTTCTGTCACTCATCTTCAACAATTTCAATGAGTGTAATAAAAAGTCATAATTTATTGATTCTTAAGGGATTCCAAGTCGAAAATTAATACACCTCAAAAACTTGCGTTGAAATTTTTCAATGATATTAATATGATTATTAAAGACAGGTGACCAAATTGTAGAGTTATATTCTAGAATGCTTCTAACGAGAGAGGTGAACAGAATTTTTATGTGTGAATATTTTTAAAATCTTTGGAAATCCTTAAAATAAAACCTAACATTTTCATAGCCCTGTTGGCTATAGAAGTTACATGAGATACAAAGCAGTTATGCTCAATTTTAGAGACGGGAATGGGTACCGCCGCCCCAGAAACCATTAATTGGATAACCAACACCTCTGCCATAAGTCACCCCAAGTTATTCGCTACGTTTGGTGACTTAGCAGGGTTGCCCGGGTTCAAGGGGTGAGGTTTGTCCAGGTCTTGACGGCGGATGCGTCTGCCCATCTGCTGCGAGGTGGGCCGGATCGAGAGAGACTGGGTTAAGGAGGCCTTTTAACCTTTTCAGCCGGACTCTCTCGACCCATCGCCTTTCACACTTACTTACAGTTGGAGGGATGGATTCATTCGTCCGTCACTCCTATACACACTAACCCCAGATTCCTACTCACCCCTCATTCTCTTTGTCCTTCACAGAACTTCTTATCCTTCCCTTCCTTAAAAAGACCCTCCACACAGCATCCCCTAAGATGATATAAGCCCTGAGGGAAGTTATTTTACTCGGGGCCTCCGGTGTGGAGCTAATGTAAAAAATAATAATAATAACATAAAAACATAGGTAAAAGTCAGCTTATGTTGCAATATTGTTGAACTAAATATATTTACAACACGAATGATAATGAGATCCAACAACGGTTCAAAATTTGTTTAATTTTCACCCAGAAATATTCAATAAAGAACACAATCATGCTAGCAGCATATCCCCCAGCAAGTATAAAAAGACTTCCCAGTATGTGCTTCATTTGCAGCACAATGCGATCGTCCCGATAAATCCGCTTGGGTTTTATAAAGCTTCTATCAGCATCACTCATCCATTTGGACATGAGACCAGAATCTGCTAGTGCTTCTATTTTGTTAGTAATTCTATTGGCATAAGGAAAATTCTTAGCCATCATCATTGTCAACAATGAATGGCTAACTGGCACCTTAGCAATGTGTACATATTCTAATGATTTATTCAACTTTGCCAGTTCTAACTCTAAGTATTTTTTGTTAAAAAGCAACGCAAACATTTCACCTTTAGTGATGTTCAAAATTTTTTCGTCTATTTGCGCATGTGTAAGACTAGTGTACCCTTTTTTCATAGAATCATCAATAATTATTTCAAAAGCGAAATCTCCACCAAACGGGATGTTGTTTGCAATTATTTCTTCTATAGACTCTGCAGGAACCTCGCGCAAATCAGAAACGATATATTTGAACAGTGATCCCAAATAAATGTTACGCACAAAAAAATTAAAGATAATAAACAAAATGGAAAAGCATCTAAATTTGGATCCATTAAAATTACCAATCACGCAGTTTCCCAACATTACACCGAAAACATCTAAAGAAGTAAATTTTTTAATACGCATGTTTCTTTTCAGTAACATCTTATTTCTGTAACTGAAAAACATGCTGACTATAAAACAAGAAAAAAATATTAGAAACCACTCCACTGCATTGAAAGGCTTGAATAAAATCTGTAAATTATTTAAACTTCTTGGTGCAGGAAGAAATATCACAAATTCAATGGTTTCATAGGGAATAATGTGTAGTTTTTCTATTCGTTCTGTGGTAATCATGAGTGGCGATGACACAAGAAATATTTCATCTTCAAATGGCTTCACGATGGATGTTTTTCCTGGTTCAGCAATATCTTGTTTAAATTCAACAGTGAAATTAAACGATTTTTCCAAAATTTTCAAAATTTTCGGCTGAATTCCAGAATACTCTTTATGATTTTCATTAGTATTGTTTATTATATAGGGCGGTCGGGTGCGTGTAAGGACATTCAACGTACAATTTAGAAGGTCAACATTTGCCTTCCGATCATCTAAAAAGAAACGTAGGGGTTCATCACTTTTCAAGGGTATTCTGTCAATAATAATGCCAATGCAGGAGTTCACGTAAGGTCTATATGTAAAAACCTTAAATTCATCTACAATATTCATCGCATCCACAGTCACAATGAAAGTATTCATCAGAGAGAACCTCCAACTGCACTCTGCTACTTCTTGTACACATTTAGGTCCACAGTTTAGATTTAGCACTCCGATGACCACCTTCTCGGGATGCATATGATACTGCAAACAAGTTTCATTAAAAACATCGAACAGTTCCTTTGAATTTCTGGTCAGCACAACTAAGTTCCATCCTTGCCTGTCAAGTATAACACTGTTTTTGTAGCACTTTAAAGAAACTTCAATTCGGTTATGAAACAATGATGCTATATTTATGATTAACTTATGAACAGCGAATTTAATATCCTCTTCCTTTGAATTAAAAGCAACATTAACGTCTCCCGTCATGTTGATGTACTTTGAAACGTCAAAGGTCAGAGATGATATTTTGTTGATCTGAACATCCTCTTCCGGAAAGGGCAACGATTGAGTAAAAATTATCACGGTGAACGGAAAACATATCTTTAAGAAAAACATTAATGTGACACACGTATTTGTATTCATAATGAAAATGATTACGAGCGAAATGTGTAACTCTATTCACGAATAATGGTTATTTGTGAACTATCTCTTCGGTTGTTATTATGAGTGTGCTAATATGATTACCAGTAGGAAGAGCAAACGCAATGAAAAGCACCACACTTGAGTTGGCACTTGGAAATATTTTCGTCAAATTTAAATTCATTTCACCAATAATGGTATTAAATACTTAATTCAACTTAATTATCAACGTTAATAAAAAAAGTGGAAAATGGGTGACATTTACAATCTTTCAAGAGTGAAGAATTTCACTCAGCAAAAAAAAAATTATTTGCTTTCATCGTAAATATTGGTAATATTTCTTCTATAAAAACCGAAATGACTTGTCCAATTATATATACATAATCAAAATTGTACGAAACTAATTTTATATTGGATATTGATTAGCTTCCACAATATAATTCATACATCGCGTGTCGGTACGGATCGCAATATTTTGTTTTTAATTTGCCTACATGTTTTGTAATAAGTAATAACACAAATAATAAGGGGAGGGGAAGGAGTTAGGGAAGAGGAAGGTGGGGAAGTAATTGGCTATTCAGATCTGGTCACCAAACACGGCTAAAGCCATTTCAAGAACGTTCCCCAAATATACTATATATTATTTTAAATGAGTAAATTGTGAAAAACACAAATTAATCAGATAAAATTTATTTGCCACGCCGGGATTCGATCCCGCGAACTTCGGATAGCGAATCAAGAGCCTTTCCGCTGGACTACGCCGGCCGTTAGGGGTTGCGATAGTTGACAATTTGAAGGAATAAATATTTTTTTATTAATTTTTTCGTGCATCATACAATTTTGTATCTTATAATTTATACTACTCTTCCATTAAAAGCTCTTGCTTGTGGGTGGAAAAAGGGTGTCCATTTGAAAAGGGTTAACAGATTTTCTAATTAATTGGTGAAGGTTGCCGCTCTCATATAGTTGGTGAATATGGCTTAGGCATAAGCAATCAAAGAGGTGATAGACTATATGAGGATAAAAATATGGTTGTATTAAATACCTGGTTTAAACTCCCGAAAAGAAGGCTTTATACATGGAGATCACCTCAGGATGGAACAATCTATGATATTGTCAGGAACCAAATTGACTATGTGTTTGTAGACCATAGATTCGGGAACTCTGTAAAGAGAGTCACAACGTACCCTGATGCGGACATTGGTTCTGACCGTGTTTTGTTAACTGCCGATATTGTTTTACGCCTAAAACAAATAAAAAAGCCCAAAAACAAAATTAAAATGGATATCTCGAAACTCCGCGAAGAAGTGGTCAGAAATAAGGTATCTCAGACTTTTAACAATAATATTAAGCTACTCCCTTGTGATCCATCGATAAAAATACAAACACAATGGGATAACCTTAAGTCAGTTATATGTGAAACCTGCGATACAAATTTGAAAGCTAATAAGCAAATTAGAAAAAATAATTGGATGACTGACCACATTTTTAACTCAATGGATGAGAGACGTAAACACAAACATAATGAGACACAATATAAAAACTTACAAAGAACGATTAGACGTGAAATTAAAAAAGCCAAAGAAGAATGGATGAAGTCACAGTGTGAAGAACTAGAGTCGTACAGTCGTAGTCACAATGCATTCAAACTTCACAAAAAATTGAAGGAAATTACGGGCACTTCTAGTACGACTGAATGACTGACGGAATTACTCCATCATTGTTACTCTGTAATTAGGGGTTGTGTATAGGTAGGCATAATTCTCTTTGTGTTAGGTTTTTACCATGAACTTTACGGTTAAACCGAGCGCCAAAAAACTGCCATTCATGCAGAATTATGCCCGTGGTGGGTAGAATCATGAACTCCATCTCAAGCGTGAGCAAAACGTATGCGATCTCCAGCTTATTAGGGTATTAAATAAAAACATGTATCTCATTAAATGAGATATATGTTTTTGGCAATAGTTAATAAGTTACAAAATTTGTAACTTAAATTTAAAAATCGTATATTGTTTCAATAGTGACAAGTTACAATAAATGAACAGAGCTACTCACCCTCAGGGACCGATTGATATTAGAATAACCTAGCTAAATTCACCAATATTCCTAGCCGATCCGCGTCTCGGGGATCGCAACAGAATAACAAGCAAGACTTCTAGCCGATCCACTTCTCGTGGATCGCTATAGGATGATCAGCAAGAACGGCATCCTCCCGACACCTTCGCAGCATAGCAGGGCCTCATCCAAGGGAAGTGGAATTCCAGAGACGATGTTACGGGCCTTTCATAGCAAGCAAGTGGGACTGATAGTATTACTGTTCGTGTAATTGTTAATACAAGCCGGTGAGCGTGATTTTAACACTCCAGGCGATAAATGAGTCGATCTTACTATCGGCACCCGACAAATACACTCCGGCGTGGTCCGTGCAACGCCAAACCATCATCGATCGCCATGATAATTTCAGTAAACTTCTCGAATATTTCGATCTACCGCGGAATCCCATTTCGCGACATTATTGATTACATACTTCGATGCACTTTAACATCTCGTATCAGAGATCGTTTCACCACTTTTTCAATGCGCCAACCGACGGAATTTAATAACTTCGTCCCTTATATTTAATTAAATCTATTTGACTGTCTCAAATCATGTTTAGTTGACGATTCCAATAAATTAACATTGGATGAAAAAGATATTTTACAAACATGGGAAAAGTATATTCATGATACATTCAAAGATATTAGACCTGATATTAATATTCCTAATGATCAATTGCATGGACCATCGATTTTAAAATCAGAAATTCTTCACCCGATAAAGACTTCAGACAATAGAAAAGCATGCGGACCAGACAATATTTCAGTTGAGGTGTTGCAGCTCTTTAATGATGAAAATGTTGACTACCTGTTGGGGTTATTTAACTCTATATATGACACAGGGAATATACCCCAAGATTGGCTAAAATCCACCTTCGTGACATTGCCTAAAAAACAATACCCTAAGAAGTGCAGTGACTATCAATTAATAAGCCTGATGAGTCATGTCCTTAAATTATTCCTTAAAATAATACATGCCAGGATACGCAATAAGTGTGAGCAGGACTTGGATGACACTCAGTTTGGCTTCAGAAATGCGTTTGGGACGCGTGAATTGTCTATCAACGTACTATTGCAAAAGTGTCGTGACCAAAGAAAGGAAGTCATTGCCTGTTTTATTGACTACGAAAAGGCATTTGACAGAGTAAAACATGCTGACCTAATGAAAATGCTTGACGATTGTAATATTGACACCAAAGACCAGATTTTCATTAAAAACCTGTATTGGTTCCAAAAAGAAGAAATAAGACATGGGAACGAGAGATCTAATGCAATTGCCATTCAGCGTGGGTACGACAAGGCTGTATCCTGTAGCCACTATTGTTTAATCTCTATTCCAACTATGTCTTTAAAAGAGCCCTAAGTAATACTGAGAAGGGTCTGAAGATCAACGGAGTTGTCATTAACAACATAAGATACGCAGATGATACTGTATTACTAGCTGACTATATCGATGACCTCCAAGACCTATTAAATCTTGTTAATAATGCTGGTGCGCAACTGGGCCTAACAATCAACGTCAATAAAACTAAATGGATGACGTTTGGACGACTTGATCAGTTAAATGGTTGCAATATCGAAAAGGTGGAAAGATTTAGATAACTCGGCAGTATTCTCACGGAGACTCTTGACCCAGGTGTAGAGGTTAGATGCAGAATTGAAGCAGCAAGAACTGCGTTCGTTAAAATGAAATCCCTCTTCTGCAATGACAATATCAGCTTAAAACTAAGGCAGAGAATGCTAAAATGTTATGTGTGGTCGGTCTTGCTCTATGGATGTGAAACATGAACCTTGAAAGTAAATACCATGAACAGGTCAGAGGCTTTTGAAATGTGGCTTCGCCGGAGAATGCTCAAGGTCCCATGGACCGACATGATCACCAACACAGAAATTCTCAGGCGGGCTAGAGTAGATAGAGAACTGCTTACATTAATAAAAATCAGGAAAATTTCATATCTGGGTCATATATTTCGAGGGGAGAAGTATCACTTGCTCCATTTAATATTGAAAGGCAAGATAGAGGGTCGCCGTGAGCATGGTAGGAGACAAATAATTCTATTCTCAGTACATGAAACGTCAAACGCATTTTGAAAACGTCTACAATAATATACCCAAAAGTGCGATAAAAAGTGAAGTGGGCCATTACAACCAGTGCAGTCCTGCGCAGTTTTTAGCGCGCTATCGACGGGTGTTTATGCCTCTAATTTTTTCCACCCGGAAGTACCAAAATATGTGTTTAAACAAGCTACAAAAACAAAACGGTTTCTATTTAGTGCGACAATAAAGACAACAAGTAACTCGACCCGCTGTATGCATGAACCATCACAGAAACAAATACAAGTGTTCTTACCGGAACTCCAACTAGCGCCGGTGGCTCTGTGGACTAATGCGTCGGAATTACTTTTTGCCCGATTTAAGTTCGAATTGCCGCACTCAGTTCGAATCCCACACCGGCGAAAATTTTTATTTTTAAATTTTTTATTCTTAATGAATTTCTTCTTTGTTTTTAATAAGCCATGTAAATTCCAAAGCCAAAAATGACGGTAGCAAGCTGTATAAATGAACTAAAGAGTGAGGTTGCGAAAATTCAGACAGTCAAGGACCAAAAAACAAAAAATACTATTGAACTCATAATAACGAGGTTGGAAGATGCAATTAACAAAGAGAGTCTCTCATTACAGGAAAAAATTATCGAATTACAAGAAAATATAATCGTGAGTGATAGAAAATATATCAGTAACTTAGAAAAATTCCAAAATCTCGAAAACAAAGCAACTACGAAAAGTTACGCTAGCATCGCCAGTGGAAAATACGCGACACCTAAAATTCCAGTATTCCCCGTTATAATAAAAACTAAAAATGAAAACGAAGACATAAAAGAAACCATCATAAAGAACGTCAAAATATCTAAACTGGGAATCGGAGTAAGCAGCATCAGGAAGACATCAAAAAATGAATTAATAATAAATCTACAAAAAGCGGATGATATGGCCAACATCAAAAATGAAATTACAAAATTAAAACTTGAAGGAATACACGTTGAAAACATTGATAAAAAAAGACCGTGCATGATCTTTAAAGGAATAGACGAAAAATATACACAAGAAGAATTTATATCAGATTTGATTCTGCAAAATGAAGACATAAAAATTATTTACGAAATGGACCCAAACCAGATAAAATACAAAGGAACCATACAAATTAAAAAATTTAAACAAAAAAATATAATTCTCGAAACCAGTGGAGATCTCAGAAATCTTCTAATTTCGAAAAAAAGCGTAAACCTTGGATTTTACCAAATTAAAGTGGAGGATTGCAACCCCCTAATGCAGTGTTACCATTGCCAAAAATATGGTCACACAGCAATGCGTTGCCTCCAACCACCGAACAAACCAATATGCCTTCATTGTGCGGGTGAACACAACTTAAAAAACTGCAACAATAAGAACGAAATACCAAAATGCATTAATTGCACAGAACTTAATTTAAAATTTAATACTACGACTCCAACAGACCACAAATCAAATAGTGAAAAATGCAAACACAGATTGAAAATGCTTAACTTTGCTCAAGAAAAAATTAATTATAATTCAAAATGACCGAATACATAGTAAAACAAATTGACGAAAAATACAAAATAAACCAAGAAATATGTCAAAATATAAAAGAAGTTAATAAGTGGTGCGTTACAAACAGTTCCCCCTTTTTATTACTACACATGAACATTCGAAGCATCGCAAAAAACCTTGATGAATTTTTGATAAATATAAACGATCTGTTTTTATCGCCCGCCTACATAGTGTTAACAGAAACGCACTGTAATAACGATCAACACATTAATGCACTACCCAACTACAAAGGCATCGCAACAACAACACCAATTAATAAAAATAGTGGTATAATTATATTTGTTCATGATGAGTGTGAAATTATTAACATTGAAGAAATATATATACAACATGTAAATTGTCTAAAAATAGATATAAAATTAAAAAACAAATTATACAGAATTATAACAGTGTACAGAACACACAAATCAAACATAACTAACTTCATCAATGAACTATATGAATATCTAAGCAAATTATCGAAAATTCTTACTTTTGTATGTGGTGATTTCAATATAAACATTTCTGCTAACCATAACTCAATAGAAAAAAATAATTTCATTAACATGATGACGCATCTCAACTTTAAATCTTGTATTAATAGTAACACTCGAGAAATTAAAAACCAAACTCCATCATGCATAGACCATATCTGGTGTAATATACATTTAAATGAAATAAAAAATATTAAATCTACTGTTTGGAAAACCAATATAACTGACCATTACGCGTGTCTTATATTACATGAGACAAATAAAAAACTAAACACAATACCCAAATTAAATCTTCCATATTCCCAAATAGACTATGAATTATTAAAAAAATCATTAATAAATGAAAAATGGGAAGAAGTTTTAAAAAATAAATGCACCAACCAAAGTGCCTTACTGTTTGAAAAAACTTTAACTAAACACGTTTTAGAAGCAACAAAAACAACACAGATCGTCCCCAATTCAAAAACAAAGAAAATTAAACCATGGATTACTCTAGGATTAATAAAAGCCATTCGAAAAAAAAATAAACTTTATAAAATAACACAAAGGCCACTAGTTAACAATAAAATTGTACTATATTATAAAAAATATAAAAATATATTAACTACTCTAATTAGAAAAACGAAAAACGACTATTACTCAAAAATTATAACAGAAGCTAAAGACAATAATAAAAAAATATGGTCAACAATAAATGAAATAATAAATAAAAATAAAACATATAAGCACATATCTGAAATATCAGATGGGAAATTAATATATAATGTACAAAATGACACAAAAAAATGTTGTAATATTTTAAATAACCATTTTAATAACGTTGGAAAAAACCTAGCAAAATCCATAAATTCGACCAATATATCAAATCCACAACACAGAACACAATGTCAAATAAATAAATTTGAGCCAGTCACAGAAGCCGACATTGACAGAACTATTTCGGAACTAAAAGGAGGTTCTGCCCCCGGCTTTGATAACATAGATGCTAAGACAATAAAAGCGATGAAAACATACTTAATTCTCCCAATAACACATATAATAAACCTAAGTCTAGCAAATGGCGAATTTCCCAATAATTACAAAAGAGCAATTATAACTCCCATTTATAAAACAGACTGTCCTAAAGACCCACAAAATTACCGCCCGATTTCCCTTCTATCAAATATATCAAAAATATATGAGAAAATTGTAAAAAAACAAATTTGGACATTCTTAGATGAAAATAAAATAATCAATGATAATCAATTCGGCTTCAAAAAAAATACAAGTACTCACGACGCGATAGCAAAAATAACCAACTATTTATATACGGCCCTAGATTCCGATAAAAAATGTATCGGAATATTTATAGACTTGAAAAAAGCTTTCGACAGCATATCACATAAAAAATTAATAAATAAATTAAAATCTATAGGAATTAATGGGAAAGTTTTAGCATGGATAGCTAGTTATTTACATGAAAGACCACAACAAGTAAAATTACTAAATCAAGTCAGCGATTCAAAATATAGCGATTTTTCAATACCCCAAGGTACAGTTTTGGGACCATTGTTATTTATTATATATGTCAATGATATATTCAATATTTCTAAATATGGAGACATTGTCTCCTACGCTGACGACACAGTCCTACTACTAAAAGCAAACACTTGGTCTGAATTAAACAAAATGGCAAATACAGATATCAATGCACTAAAATTATGGTTTGATAAAAACCTATTGACTTTAAATTCTAAAAAAACCTATTATTTGCCATTTTTCATTAAAAAACAAGAAACACCTAAAGAAATAAACTTAATAATCCACTCTGTGACAAATACAGAAAACCACAAATGTAATATATCATGTTCAAAAATAGAAAGCAAAACTGATATTAAGTACCTGGGCATAACAATAGACCAGCGTTTAAAATGGTCTCCACACATAAATATTCTGAACAACAGAATAAGGAAACTAACATATATATTTAGATGTTTAAGAGATATTTTAAACGAAAAATTACTTAGAACCACATACTTCGCTTTCTGTCAATCAATTATACAATACGGCATTATAGGATGGGGCGGTACATATACAAATCAAACACAAACAATTTACATATCACAAAAACTAATAATAAAAACAATTTTAAAAAAACCCTACTCATATTCGTCAGAACTTTTATTCAAACAATTTAAAGTCAGAAAATTAAGTGCATTATACTTTTATCATGCAACACTACAAATTTATAAAGATAATATTAAAAACCAAGTTGCACCATTTAAAAATAACAGAAGTCTTAGACAAACATCAATACTTCCCACTCCAAAATGTAAAAAAAAAATTGGACAATTGAGTCATAAATATCTCGGAGCAAAATTTTTTAATTCATTACCAGAAAAAATTAGAAACATGAATACCAATATAAAACATTTTAAAACTCACCTTAAAAATTATACTGAAAACTTCGTTTAAATGGTAATTTAAATTTGATATAAATAAACCGAATGATATAAAAAAAGCAATACAATAACACCCCCCCATACACACAAGCCTTGCTTAATTATGGGGGTACATCAAATATATCTACCATGTAATTAAATACTGTATAAAATTTATTTGTAATTTATGTACCTTCTATTACTAATAAAAAAATTAAAAAAAAAAAAAAATGTCTTGGCTGCGTAATATACGAGAGTGGACCGGCATTAGAAGTGTGGAGGAGCTATTCCGGGCAGCGAAAGACAGAGAGACATTCTCAAGAGTGATCGCCAACGTCGGGGGGACCTGATACGACACACAAAGAAGTAAGAAGAACAGATTTCCAATGTGTGGTATTTTGTGAAATAATTGACATTTCTGTTATCACAATTAAGAATATAAAAAAATATATAATGTTTATGGTTAATACGGTTGTCTTTGCCTCCTTTTATACCGCTAATATAATTGTAAACATAAATAAAAAGATAACGGCGCAACCAGTGGCGTAGCTACTAAGGTGCTAGACGGTGCTATGCACCGGGGCCCCAAGCTCAAGGGGCTCTCGGGGCCTGACCAGTAAACTTCATATTGAACTAGCCACAAATTCTCCCACCTTTGGAATGTACATAAAATAGGTTGCAACACGACTTTAAGGTAGTACTGTCGATCAAAGAGTTACCGTTTAAAATTTTCTAACATTAGGCATATTAGTAGATTATGATAAGATAATGATCTCGTTAAATTTTTGAAAAACTACGGAGAACCAGTAAAAAGATATTAAACTTCGGATTTTTTTGCATTTAACATTGAGGCTTATGAAAATTCATAGTTTTTATTTCATTTTATAAAAAGTACCAGAAAAGATTCTCAAAATTTAGAAAACGTGAGAAAATGATATATAAAGCATTTTAGACACTAATTACTGCTTCAGAGCATGTGGTGGGCAGGGCCGTATTATCCATAAGGCAGTGTAGGCAACTGCCTAGGGGCTCCGCATCGGCTAGGGGCCCCTAGGGTAAACGGGCCCCGAGACGTGCATTGCCTGGTAGAGATGGGTAAGTTCCGCAGTTTGCCGGAGGCCTCCGAGACGCGCTTTCTTTTAAAAGTACTTGAGTTCTGGGAGCAGGTCCCGGGAGCCACCCCCGACGCGCAAATGGCTCGGACCGAGACGCAGGGGTTCGCACCTCGGAGCCCTAGCCTACAAAATGAATGCGAAATTTAACGCGCAACCTTTTACCGACTCGCTAATGGCTCGAACCGAGACGCTCGGGTTCCACCCCAGCCGGATGTCGGAGCCGGAGTCCGCAAAAAAACATGAACGCGCGACCTATTCCCGACTCGCGCGTGTCTCGGACCGAGACGAACGGGTTTGACAACTGCGAGTTGCTCGGACCCGCCGACTGCCGACTGCCGCGCCGGGTGCACTTGGGTTTCGGCTCCGAGCTCGGCTACGAGTTTGGGACGGAGTCTTGGACCGGAGTCTCTGGGAGTAGTCAATGACTAGTGCGTGGCCGTAACGGATGTAGCATTGTGACAAAAATTCCTAATACAGTCAAATATGAAAGAAAAAAGTAAAAATAAAAATACAAATATGAATGTTTATAGACTGTTTAACGAAATAAAATAAAATTTTGCTGTCTTTAAACTAGTAAAATAAAAATGACTCGACGGACAGGGGACTGATTAGCATTTTAAATAAATAAAATATTTTTTTACATTTACTCCCCAGTGGAGGCCTTGAAGAAAATAATTCACCTGAGGGCCTGTCATATTTTTGTGGATGGTTTATGGTCTTTTTACATAGGAAAGGGAGGAGAGAAAGTTTTGAAGGTGGGTAAGAATCTGGGGGTCAGTGTGTCTAGGAGTGACGGGCAAATGAATCTACGTGCAAGTCGATGTTCAAAAAGAGTCCTGCTGGAGGGTCTCAAAAGGTCTCCTTCAACCGGTATTTCTCGATCCGGCCTGCCACGTAGTTAGTGAACAGACGCTTTCGCCGCTATGACCCAAAGAAACCTCACCCAACGAACTCAGGAAACTCTGCTAAGTGACCAAACGTTGCAAAAATTTGTGGTGACCAATGGCAGAGTTGGTAATTCAGTATTTTTTTTACATTAGCTTCACACAGGAGGCCCTGAGGAAAATAATTCCCCTCAGGGCCTATGTCATCTCATAGGATGCTGTCTGAAGGGTCTTTTTGAGGAAGGGAAGGAAAGAAAATTCTGGGTAGGAAAAAAGTCATGAGGGGTGGGTAGGAATCTAAGGGGAAATGTGTCCAGGAGTGACGGATGTATGAATCCAGCCCTCCAACTGCGGTGTAAGGCGTTGTGTCGAGGGAGTCCGGCTGGAAAGATCAAAAGGCCTCTCTCAACCAGCCTCTCTTAACCCGGCCCGCCACGCAGTAGGTGGGCAGACGCACCTGCGGCTAAAACCTGGACAAACCTCATCCCATGAACCCGGGCACCCCTGCTAAGTCACCAAACTAAGTGAACCACTTCTGGAAACTTGTGGCAAAGGTGTTGGTTATCCAATAAATGGTTCCTGTGGCGGCGGTACCCATATTCGCCTCCCAAATTTTAAAATTAACATAGGCCCAGAGGAAAATTATTTTCCTCGGAGGAATTATTTTCCTCCACTGTGTGGAGCTAAAAGAAAAAGAGATAAGCGCACACAAAATGGTTCCCGGGGCGGCGGTACCCTTAGCCGCCGCATCGGACAAGCGAGTGTAGTCCGCACAAATACTATAAATTCAATAGGGCACCGGGCACATGGACACCTTGACCTCTGAATTGTTTAGGTAGAGTCCAGTTTGCAAAGACAGCACGCGCTTTGTAAAAGCAGCAGGAGTATATTCAATTAAATTAAACAACGTATTACTTATCCCGAATACTATCGAAAAATATGTTCATTAAAGGTGATGATTATTAATAATATATAAGTTTTTATGAAGTATAAAAACTTAAATATTATCTCAACAACATAACAAATTTATTTATACCTCGTTCTCAAATTAACAAAATATCAAAATATACCACAGGCAACACTGTCCCTTATATACAGTTCATAAAGCCATAACAGGCAACACTTTTAGGGTGTAAAACCAACTCCCACTTTGAACTGAATTTACTCCTTAGGAGATAGAAAAATATTCGCTCTGTATAGTCTTAACTAGTCTACCTAATTCGGTCATTCGGGTAAGTGTTCGAAGTGAAGTACCGTAGGTACTAAGAAAAATCAATAAATTTTATAAAATTATAGATACATAACTAAAACTACACTCTATGATTATTCGCAGGCATGTGAGTTATTATTACGTGTTAAATTTACAACATTTCTCTGAATTAATTTATATTTATTAACAATCAAGTTTTAGATGAGAAGAGATAGAAAAAGAAAAAAAAAACAATGCTCAAAACACAAAGAGGTGTAGGGCTGGCATCTCTGTGTGTCCCGAGCTAAAACTTAAAAATTAAGACAAAATTCAATATCCATAAACACAGTTCAATGGAATGTACCCAGAACACAGGGGGAAGTGGGCATGTGTTCCACTTGTATTCCGTATATTGTTATGAAAAGAAATCACTATATGATGTCTATTAGGTTATTTTTTAATGTTGGCAATATTTGGCGACAGTGGTTTTTGGTAGCGAGAGCGCTCTGTCGCCCACTTTTGAACGAAAGACGCTGGAGGAAACGTATTTGGTTTTACAGATGAGTTTTTAAATAACTAAATATCGATGTAATCCACAGGATTACCAATAACCCGGTTTGCGGGAAAATAAGCATGATGCTTTACATGTTAGTGTAATCATAATTTGTTGATTTTAATATATTATCGAGAGTTATACCGTCCACAGTCGATGTAGGTCGGATTATTTTCAAACATACCGCTTGGCGGTGTCTCTATGAGATTGTTTCGTAATGCCAAAACCTTGGATAAGATCGATCATCCCGGGCTAGGCGCGTAGCCACTAGGATTCGCGAAAGTGCCACAATAAGATTACCCGTATCGAGCACGCGATTCCGAGGTCGGAGAACCTCGTTCATCCTGCCTTAACCAAAGCTGCCGCATCCTGACGATTACCATCGGCAATACTATTTAATTCCAATGGAATTAAGTCCCGATTTATGGGCCAAGAACGAGGAGCTGAACCTGGCCTAACTTTCACCTGAAAAACCGGGTGATTACTTGGTCACCTATGGCAGGCTGTGTTGGAGACACGGGCTCCGAGCGGATATTCACGGATGCTGGATGAAGGGCGATATGCAGGAGAACAAAACACTGTCACGCGCGCGTAATGTTTAATTTAGCTAGCAATCATTTTTCCATAACGGTCCAACGTAAGTCTATCTTGTAATTTATAATCTGCAGTATTTAAAACCTAATACATGTCATGGTGTTTGATTCACAATATATACTTTCAACTCTTTGAGCTAAATACAGTAGTTTTACTTAATAACATATAACCTCCCAGGACACTAGCTAGTCCCCACGACTCAATGAGATTCCTTGCTCGAATTAAGCGAGGTCTGTTTCTCCTGAGATTGACATTTCATGTGACAACTATTGCATTGAATTGGCGCATAGAAATAAACAATATTTCTCAAAGTTAATCTCAAGAGAGATGGGTTGCGCTACTGTTCCAATACACAATACCTAAATCTTACGGCGAAGTCCACTAGAGCGGAATATAATTATAATGAATCATACCAAACTACGGGAGTTTGCGTAAACGCGTCCTAAGAAAACAAGTATGAAAAAAAAAATATTTCTGTGACAGGATTTTGACTGTCGAATTATCGGGTCGTTTCACCTCGGTTGATCAAACCGGATTGAAATCTAAATTGGATTAAATCCTCAATGTTTATGAAGAAAAAAAATACAATTCGAGTGTATGACATTGTATTATTGAATGAATTATTCACCATTTTTTTATTTAATATTGTTTACTGATTATATGGGCCTGAAAAAATAATTGGCTCTTTACATGAGTCCAATATAATATAATGTATAAGATTGGATTGTGTATATTTTGACTTGTTTTATGAGAATTATCAAATGATTTATTTATCACTTGTATTATGTCCGTTATTGATCAGCGAGACAAGGCAGACAGGCCCTTCTGTCTTCTGCAGGGAAAACATCCGCAGACAACAGATCCTCTGATACTGGAGCATACCCATTCTGAACATCAGGCTATAGCCCTACTATGAACAGATCTCTCATCTGCCGATCATGAATCAACTATCGATGAATTCGAAGCGTTACGAATAGGTAGCGTCATACACTACTCTCATCTTCGAAATATATGGACTGAATTATGGATTAGTGTCAATCTCCGAATTTTACTCCCAAAATTTTTATAATGATGTGTTAACTGAGTGTTGTAGAATGTTTCTCGCTGTACCTCGAGCACGGCAGGAAAAAAAACCCTAATTAACTATTAAACCCTAATTTAAATTCTCCAAGTCCACAAATTTCCTGAAAACCACTATGCTCGTTTTGTAAATATTGATAATAAATATCAAATTTATAAAAGTGTCACGATTGACAATAAATAGATTATAAATTTAAATTGTTATTTTTATTTTATTTATTAAAAGAAACAAACAGTTCATTGGATACTTTGGTTAAAAATATACCAAAAATAAGTATATTACATGATGGGTACCTATTATGTTTTTATTTTATTTTATTTTATTTGGAAAACCAACAGTTACATTATTTACTTAGGTGTATTTACATATGTATATGTTATTGAACCAATAATAGGTTTTCACTGGTGTGTATTAATTAGAGAGATTAAAAAGTTATAAAAGTTATAATAGTTATAATAGCTTATTGGGATGGGATGGTGGGCGGGAGGGGAAGGGGACGGATCTAATCTGGGAGTGAATAAGTTATTTGTATAGGAGTATAATAGTTTGTATATGTTTAGAAGTTATTTATTGTTTATTTTTTTTTAGAATTTGGGGTGCTGTGTTGAATAAGTCGAATTCATTGTATGAATTGTTAAAAAAGTGTGAAACGCGGTTAATGAATGTGTTTTGTTTAGAGTTAGTATTGCATCGAGGTGTGTTAAGTGTGTGATTTAGTCTAGTTTGTCTGGTGGGCACTCTTAATTGAATTCTTTCAAGTAATTCAGGGCAATCTATCGCAGAGGTGGCTATCTTTTGCAAGAATATTACGTCTGCAGAATTTCTACGATTTTCTAGTGACGAGATTTTGAAAAACGTGGCTGACTCCACATAACTTAGATGAGGACGATATCCCCGAAAATCAAGGTATCGTAGAAAACGATTTTGTATTTTCTCAATCCTTTCTATGTATGTTGTGTACCTGGGATTCCAGACTTGAGAGGCGTACTCCAGAGAACTGCGTACATACGCAAAGTACAGCATTTTCATAGTGATTACCTTTTTAAAGTGTTTGCAGATTCTGAGTATGAAGCCAAGTACCTTGGAAGCTTTTGCAACTATGGATTCGATGTGTCGGTCAAAAAGTAATTTTGGGTCTAGCACTACTCCCAGATCTTTGGCCTCCATCATTTTTTTAAGTATTGTGCCGTTAAGGGAATAATCAAACGAAATGGGATTTTTGTTTCGGGTAAAGCTGATGACGCCGCATTTTTTAACATTTATTTGAAGGTTGTGTTGTGTGCAGTAGCTATTTAGGCGATTTAAATCTTCTTGTACGCGAGTACAGTCATTGATACTTGTAACAGGAGAGAATATTTTCATGTCGTCTGCGTATAGTAACGTTCTGGAGTGGAGAAAACATTTTCCAATGTCATTAATGTATATATTGAAGAGCAATGGTCCCAATAATGACCCTTGGGGTACTCCTGACGGTACGGTTACCCAATTCGATTTATAGCCACCGACGACTACTGCTTGGCTGCGATTTTTCAAATACGACGAGAGCCATCTGAGGAGATCTCCGTGTACGCCGATTAGTGAAAGTTTAGTCAACAAAACATCATGAATTACTAAATCAAAGGCTTTGCTATAATCTGTATATATTGCATCTACCTGTACGCGTTGGTCCATATTGTCTTGTAAGATTTCGACAAATGCCGTTAGGTTAGTGGTAGTAGATTTTCCTTTCATAAATCCATGCTGATTGTTGTTAAGTGACGATCTCAAGGCTGTAAACATCTGGTCGTACACAATTTTTTCGAAAACCTTACTGAAAATGCAGAGCTTTGATATGGGCCTATAATTTTCAACGTCAGATTTTTGGCCGTTCTTGAAAACGGGAGTTACAAATGCAGTTTTCCAAGTGTTTGGCACGATTCCCTCATTAAGGGAGCGACTAAAAATTATGAATAACGGTTTAGAAAGGCTGCGCGCACATTTGCTTATGAAGAAAGGGGGAATTTTATCTGGGCCTGCGCTTTTATTGGGATCTAAATTTTCAAGTTGTTTCTGTATGTGATGCTGGTTGATTTCAATATTATGAATGCTAGCAATACAGGGCTCACTGGTGTAGTCTGGCAGGATCTGGTTAATCCGAGCATTATTATTGTAGACTGAAGTGAAATATTTAGAGAATAAGTTGCAGATATCAGATCCATTTTCAGCTTTTACGTCTTTGAACATCATGGTATTCGGAACGCCATGGGATTTGGAGTTTGACTTAATGTAATTCCATATTTTTTTTGGGTCGGAGGATATGTCATGTTCTATTTTAAGTAAGTATTTATTATGGCATTCCCAGTTAAGTTTTTTGTGACGTGATCTTAGTAGAGAGAAAGTGGCATAGTCAGAAGGGTTTTTATATGTCTTGAACTTTTTAAAGTATTTATATTTTTCTGTTGTTAATTTGATAAGGGCAGAGTTATACCATGGCGGGTATTTCGAATTCCTACATAATTTCATAGGAATATGGGCATCTATAAGATGATTTAATTGTGAGTAGAATTTATTTAATGCTGCGTTCACGTCACCAAACGAAAGTAGCTCGTGCCAGTTTACCTGGTCGAGAGATGTGTTAATTTGGTCGTAATCACCACGCTTATAGATGTAAGCCCTTCTAGGCTCTTCCACTAGTGGAGCGGGTTCAGAGAATAAAACTTCCATTATTAAGGAGGTGTGATGAGGGTCTTCTAAAATTAATGGTTCATCACAAGCAGAGACCGGTACCAGGTCATTACATAGAACGAGGTCAAGAAAGTGACCGTTGGTATTCGGAATTCCATTACATTGATACAATCCCGAAAAATGCATGCAGTCAATAAATGATGTACTAACAGGCGATAAGCGATCACTGGGTATAAATGACGTATTATTGAGAGACTTATTCCATGAAATGTCAGTGAGGTTAAAGTCACCTAGGATAATGAATTTGTCTGTGGGGAATTGCAACGTAAGTGATGAAATTTGTGTGAGGAAGCTTTCCATATTTTCACGATATGTTGGTCCTTTAGGGAGGTAAACACAACATATGTGGAGATTTGTGTGTTTGGATCCCCTGGATTCTAATGTTATCCAGACGTCCTCAGCTTGAGAGTGCCACCCTGAACGCTCGCGAGGTACCAGCTCACGACGAACAGCGACTAAGACACCCCCGCCCAAGCGTTGGCCCGTGCGAGTGTAGTCCCGATCTCGGCGGTGTACATCGTAGCGATCATCAAATAGCTCTTCGTTGCGGATGCCATCAACGAGCCATGATTCAGACAGAGCGATAACATCATATTCGTTGGATCGAACAGCCACCAATAACTTGTCAGTTTTAGTGCGTAACCCTCTCACATTTTGGTAATAGATATTTAAAGACATTGGTTAAACCGTGCGAATCTATGATTAAGTGCGGAATTGAAGTGAATTTGTGTCGATGTTCGAATTTTATTATTGACGGATTTATGTTTATTTTTATGAAATTCCCAAAGAATTTTACAAAAAATGCTAGAAAATTGTACAAAAGCTAAAAAGTGTGTTAGAATGAATGGAACTAAGAAATGTATTAGAGTGAATAGATCCATACGGTAGGCGTGGGGGATAAGGGAGGGAAGGGTACATTCTAAGTGAGATGAAAATATAAAAATAATTAAAATGAAATTAGTATAAAGTAATGTAGTAATTTTAAAAGGCCTTATCTGGAGGCTTGGCTCAGCTGAGAACTTTCTGCATCTACTCTGCTGGGTCCTGTGGCTGGAGGCTCGCGGTCCATTTTCTTCAAATCTGCTTCCTTTGAGATAATGATGGGTGCTGACGTCGTATTTCGTCGAGCGTAAATTAGGCAGTTTTTTGTCCAGACGAATCTATAACCTTTTTCTTTGGCGAGAAGCCTTGCGCGGTAGAATAGATGTTTATTCATGCTCGTGAGATGGTCACCTATGTAGACATTTTGCGGTTTTGCATGTGTTTCATTGTAGTGTCTTATTTATGGTAGGCGTATTAAGGAATTACCGGGTGATGTATGTAGTGGGAAGGTGTGTGTGTGTGAGTTTGTGTGTATGTATGTATGTATGTATGTATGCACATTGAACAAATTATATTATTGACATGATGCTCTTTTTCAATTTGGGCAGTGAATCGGAGAAAATGTCGAAGTTAGAATTTAGACCAATAATATTGAACATACGTAGAGCACGATTGATTGGCGAATTAGATGTTTATTATTGGTCTACAATCAATGACTTCACTCGATCCAGAATTCTGTGCTGATAGGCCCACAACCTCAAAAAACTAGACGGAAAGAATTCATCTAACCAGTATGGGCAACCCTGAAATTTCTGCATTCCCTGCGCAAGGAATGACATCAAATCGAGTGACTCCGTCCTAGCTATATGTATGCCTTTATTGACATTTGGTTTGTATAATAAATCTTTACTAGATTTTTTATTGATGATTTGTATAAAAGTTGAAATCTTAAAAAAAATATTATCTTTTAAAATATTTTTAATTAAAAAAAAATATAATTATTGTTATTGTTGTTTTTATTTTTGTTGTTATTGTTAACGTTGTTATTGTTGACATTGCTAATGTCTTAAACTATTGTTTATAAATGTATATAAAAAAATAATTGTTATTGATGTTGTTATTGTTGAGGTTTGAAATTGATGTTGTTATTGGAATACAATTATAGAAAAAAATTAAAACAAAATAAAAATAAATATTATTTTTTTTTGGCAAACCTGATTTTTTATTTGCTTGTGGCATCCTTGATTTTGAAATAATTCCGATGTTGATATTTTAATGAAATTATTTGCGACTAATACTGAATGTAATCAGATGCCATCATGAATTGATCATATATGGTGTAATTCCAACTACACTGATAATCTTAAAACAATAATATGAAAAAACAGCATAACGGACCAATATACTAAACCTCAACATAGCAAAACAAAAAATAAATAATAATAACAATGACTCTGCCATTCCTAAAATAAAAATAAATCAGGAAGAACTATATGAAAAACTGTCTCACGAAACGTGGGAATCTGTACTTACCAATGAAGATGTGAATATAAGTGCATCACAATTTCATGACACCTTTCAAAAACATATAAAAGATTCAAGCTATGAAATACCGAGCAAAGCATTTAAAAATAAATTTCGTAAACTTAAGTCATGGATCACTCATGGCCTCGTGGTTTCTATAAAGGAGAAAGAAAAATTATTTAAACTAACAAAAAAATATCCACTAAATAATCCAATCTTCTCATACTTTAAAAAATACAGAAACAAACTAACGGCACTAATTAAAACTACCACAGAGGAATTTCATAAACAAAAGGTATTGAATTCAGGAAACAAATTTAGAAAACAATAAATGAAATAATTGATAAAAAAAAGGAAAACAAGTGACATTTTAAAGTTACGTATTAATAATAATATGGTTCAAGTTTCGGTTAACCCTAAACAATGTGCAAGTGCTTTCAATATTTTTTTTTCTAATGTCGGTAAAAATCTGGCAAACAAAATAACTAACATCGTAGATAATACCACATCTACCGTAGAAAATGAAGTAGCATCATAAAAAAAACCATAGGAAAATTCGAAACGATAACTGAACAAGAAATTGTTGATATAATACAAAAACCTAAAAACTGAGTCAGCACCCGGTTTCCATGGGATCACTGTTGAAAATCTAAAAACACATCTTAACTTTTTGAAAAAACCTATTACATATATTATAAACATTAGTCTTAAAAGGGGAATCTTTCCATCAATATAAAAAAAAAAACCATTATTTCACCGATTTATAAATCAGGTGACTTTAAAGAAATTAATAACCATCGACCCATATCAGTATTATAAAATATCTCATAAAAATTTGAAAAGGTAGCCAAAAAGCAAATACAAAATTTTATTTGAATTAATAGTATATTGAGTGACCAACAATTTGGATTTCGCGCAAAAATAACCACACAGGACACGACCATTTTTTTTTTTTTTTACATTAACTCCACACAGGAGGCCCTGAGGAAAATAATTTCCCCCAGGGCCTATGTCATCTGGGATGCTGTGTGGAGGGTCTTTTTGAGGAGAGGAAGGAATGAACATTGGTCTTGAAGAGACCCATGTTGTAGGAAGGAGGAAACACAGAGGCCGGCAAATCATTCCACAGCCGAGCTGTTGAACACAAGAACGAGTCGAAGAAACGACCCGTTCTCATGTATGTGACAAATGTTAACTGTGTACAAATGTTGGGAACGCGTTTGGCGTGTTTCCCGACTATGCACCGGTGCCGAAGGGATCAATGATGCTAGTTCCTTGGAGCATCTTCCATTGTAATACCGGTAGAACAAGGATAGCATTCCCACCCGACGCCTGTGCTCTAAAGATTGCAATCCGTCTGTTAAGATGGGAGAATCTATCAAACGGACCGCCCGTTTCTGCACAGAGTCGAGGGTATTTTTCAGGTATTTTGGAGCTCCAGACCAGAGGTGGCTGCCAAATTCAACCGTGGGGCGCACTTGCGATTTGTACAGGGTTAGCAGTTGTGTACTATTAAAGTATCTGCGGGCCCTGTACAGTACGCCCAGTTTTTGGGAGACTAACTTTACTCTGGCTTCGATGGAGCCCCCATACCTGAGCTGGTCACTTAGGGTTACACCAAGCATATCAATGGAGGGCCTGTTCGGAAGATTGCTTCCGTTGAAAGAGACTAGATTTTCATTGCGATCCCTTTTAGACGTAATCAGACAAGATTGGGTCTTTGAAACATTAAATTCAACGAGATTATTTTTACCCCAAGAGAAAACACTCTCGAGCTAACCGTCCATTCTTTGCTTCAAAGCCTTACGAGCTGTTGGAGTTTGTGAGCCCTTTGGGGGCTTGTCAAACAAAAAGCTATCATGAACTGTACTGTCATCCGCGTAACAGTGAATTGGTGCACATGACAAAAGGTCGTTGATGTGCAACAAAAACAGAGTTGGAGACAGAACCGATCCCTGCGGGACGCCAAGCATTTATCGAGTGAGAGGAAGAGGTGAAACCATCGACTACCGTCTGAATCGACCTCTCCCTCAAAAAGTCGGCAATCCACGTACACAAGGATGCGGGAAGTCCGTAAGAATGCAGTTTGTTGACAAGTCCTCGGTGCCAAACCCGGTCAAAGGCCTTGGATATGTCCAGTGCAACCGTTTGGGTCTCACCGAAACGTTCCAGGCATCGCCCCCAAACATGCGTCACATACGCGAGAAGATCACCGCACGAGCGGTTCCGCCGGAATCCGTATTGACGGTCGTTAATAATTTTGTTCTTCTCGAGGTATGTGAGCAGTTTGTCGTTGATCACACGTTCCATCACCTTAGACAGAACTGATGTGATCGCTATGGGGCGGTAGTTGGCCGGGTTGGAGCGGTCACCCTTCTTTGGAATAGGATGGATAACCGCTTTTTTTCAACCAGAGGGCACAGAGCCAGTCTTCAGGGACAGTTTAAAAAGCTTCGTCAAAATTGGAGCTATTTCTGCAGCGCACCTTTGCAGTACCAGGGCAGGTATTCCGTCAGGCCCACTAGCTTTATTAACATCAAGCCCTCGTAAAACATGGAGTACTTCCCGATGCCGGATCCTCAGCTTTTTCATACGAAAACCGCAGTGAGGAACCGACGTCGGGACAGCACCTTGGTCATCGAGGGTTGAGTTATCCGCAAACATTTTACCTAGTAAGTTAGCCTTTTCGGTGGCAGTGTTTGCTAGTGAGCCGTCAGGTCTGGTAAGAGGTGGCAGACTGGATTTGCAGAAATTGCGACCTATTGAGCCCGCAAGCGACGAGAATTGCCTGCTGCCATGCGGGCATGCAGTCAGCTTTCTGCTGATCTGCTGTTTGTGCTCGAATTTTGACCTATTTATGATTCTCTTGGTTTCCTTTGCCATTTTGTTGTAAGCTGTTCTGTCTTCGGATGTTCTAGATGTGTTGTAGGCTCGGTAAGCCGCGTTTTTTCGTCGCACTGCTTCAGCGCATTGTCGACTGAACCACGGCTTTGAGCCTACACCAGTTTCCTTAACAGTAGATTGGATGAAGCCATCCATCGCGGATGTGATGACCTCACCAATTTCCTGGGCACATCTTGAGGGATCCGAAGTCCGAAAACAGACAGCTGACCACGGGAAAGCATTAAAATGTGCCCGCAGACCGAACCAATCTGCTAACCTATAGTGCCACACTTTTCTCTTCAGCCTCTCGTTTGGTGGTCTGAAGTTTACAGGGATTGATGTCGTCACCAGGCAGTGGTCGGACGATCCTAAAGGCGCTGTGACTTCAATACTGTAACCGTGTGGCACAGTAGTTAAAAATAGGTCTAACAGATTGGAACGGTGAGTCTGGAGATCAGGAACCCTTGTAGGCTCCTGAACCATTTGCTCCAATCCGTAGCAAAGGGCAAAGGATTCCGCTTGGCGTCCAGCCGAGTCTGTTGATCCTGAGAACTTCAACCAAGATTCGTTATGAACATTGAAGTCCCCCAGGACCACAAACTCTGCCATAGGGTAGCGGGGCAAGAGGTCATCAATAGTGTCGCTTAAATGTTTGAAGAGCTCGGACGTGTCTGATTCGCTAAGGTTCGGTGAGCGGTATAAACACGCGTAGAATCTTACCGTACTGGCAAGATTGACGCGTACCCACATTACGTCGAATCTGGAGTTTTCCAGATTCAACAGTCGCACACAGTTGACGTCAGCTCGACTATAGAGACAGACACCTCCTTTAGGTCTGAACTTGCTTGCGAGGGTGAAGCCCGGGCAGTCCAGATAGGAGGCGTCTACAAGCTCGGCTATCTGCGTTTCAGACAGGAATAGTAGGTTGGGGCGTTGAGATAAAAGGTGGTGGTGGACGGAGTTTAAATTGGTATGCAGGCCGCGAATGTTGGTGTAATTCACCAACATTTTTGGCCTGCGCCGGGGTCGCCTACTACTCGCCGCTGTAATGCTGTTAATTTTTGTTGTTTGTGTTGTCATGATTTTTATTAAATATTTTTATGATGGAGTGTAGGGGGAGGGAGGTCTGGGAAGGAAAAGGGATGAGGGGTAGGTAGGAAGCTGGGGATCAGAGTGTCCAAGAGTGACGAACGAATGAATCCAATCCACCCACTGCGGTGCAAGGCGATGGATAGGGAGAGTCCGGTTGGAGAGGTCACCCGATGCGCCCCAAACGCTACTGCTGGGTCCCCTCCGGTCACGAACCGGCACAACAGCAGCGGCGGGGTTTTTACACTCGTTGATGGGGCAGCCCACCCTCAGTCGTGAGCCTGCGGGTCAGGCCCCTGTACTACCGAGCGGCCCGGACAGCGGTAACCGGTTGTAAAGGGTCTCCCTCAACCAGCATCTCCCAATCCGGCCCGCCACGCAGAAGGTGGGCCGACGCACCCGCCATCTAGACCTGAACAAACACCACCCCAAGAACCCGGGCACCCCTGCTAAGTCACCAAACGTAGCGAACCACTTGGGGTGACCTGTGGCAGAGGTGATGGTCATCCATTAAATGGTTCCAAGGGCGGCGGTACCCATACCCGCCTACCAAATTGAAAATCATAGATTTAACAACACAAATATATGAAGCACTGGACAAAGGCAAAAAATCTCTTGCAATTTTCATAGACCTAAGTAAAGCTTTTGACAGCATAAGTCACAAAAAATTACTATACAATGTAATGTAAATATAAGTAGGTAAAGGCAGTGCAATGTCGATCCATCTCAAGTTCGTGGGAAAATTGTAGGGTTCATCTCAAATGAAAGATTTTGTTAGATTGCGATTCTTATTTATAGTAAAATAAACAAACACATTTAAATACCTTATGCTATTCGGTGAAAACGGTAACAGGTGAGAGAAAACTATCCGCAAACCCACGCGAGAACTTCTTGGACACAAATAACGTCTTGGACATCTTCCCATCCATGGCCACGTGGCCAGGATTCCGGACATACGGGCTTCTTCCTCAGGAAACCCTCGAGCATCCGGGTGGGGGGCTCTTCCGCAACCACGTAAAGAAGCCTCAAACCGAGAATTCTCACCCTCAAACAGCACGCGCGCCTTGACGTCTCATACCTCAGACAGGATGGTGGAGCATAGTAAATCACAATTTCCAGCCACATCCGAAGACCTCCGCAACCAGACAGTCTTCGCTGAAACCCGTATCGGGACAAATCCAAATGTAAAAGTCACATTGACTTCAGTATCCGGACCACCATGACCGGCACATTTCCATAAATGCCTCCATATCTCAAATGTGAGACCAATCGACACGTACAAATCACTGGCACAATAACTTGATGGTACTGCATCGCCTTCGCCAATAACACCCCCCTTCGCCAATCCAAAAAAGAAGGTACGCCTCGTTCTTACATGAACCAAAAATAAAAAGATGTCCCGTCAGGGAACCAAAATTCACGTCCGCCGCCATCTTTCCGGCGCGGGCTACCAACTTCACCGTCGACAGGGTCGACAGACTGTCAAACTAAATAATAAAAATAATTTAAATTAAAAAGTACCTACTCGCGTAGTTAAACTCACAAAAATTAATACGTTACAACAAGCTTAATGAAATCGGAATTATTGATAAAGCTAACACATGGATAGAAAGTTTCCTGAACTCTAGAAATCAGTATATAAAAATAAAATAAAAACATTCTTAGTGAACCGAGCACAAGCGAAGAATTTGGAATACCACAAGGCACGATTTTGGGCCCTCTTCTATTAATCTTGTGTGTTAATAACGTCTTTGAATTACCAATAACAGGAAAAAAATTATATTCCAAGCAAATTCATGGAATGAACTTGAAACAACTGCTAATCATGATATCAATACCTTAAAAGAATGGTTCGACAACAGTTTATTAACATTAAACATTGACAAAACCTATTATGTATATACTTTTTAGCATAAATAACAAAAAAATACATCCTATCGCCTTACATATTAAAATTCATTAAAAAAAAATGCGCCACTAAAAAATGACTGTCTATGCATAGCAAATAAAAGAGAAATAAAATATTTGGGTGTAATAATAGATAATTACCTTATGTGGAAGATTTTGTTAGTTTGCGATTATTATTTATAGTAAAATAAACAAACACATATAAATACCTTATGCTATTCGGTGAAAACGGTAACAGGTGAGAGAAAACTATCCGTAAACCCACGCGAGAACTTCTTGGACACAAAGAACGTCTTGGACATCTTCCCATCCATGGCCACGTGGCCAGGATTCCGGACTTACGGGCTTCTTCCTCAGGAAACCCTCGAACATGTTCTTTATACCGATGTAAACACAATTTGTGTCACTTTGACATTTTGTTGTTGAATGTAAACAGCTGATGTTTACTTTAAGATGGTATCCATCTTCGACCATAGACAATAATAGCTGTAAAATTATCCAATCAGTAAAATCTTTTGTTATTTTTTTTAACTTATCATTAAAGTTAAATTGTCTATGATTGGATCTTGACACTTCTATGAAACGAATTTAGTTTTGTCAGTTTTGAGAGTGAGAAGATTATTGTCTAGCCATTCTTTTACCTTGTTAATACCTATTTCTGATTTTTTTACTAACTTCACTCCATTTTTTGCCTTCAAATAATAATAAGGGGTCATCGGCAAAGGTGATAATGTGACCTGCAAATGAATTGTTACATAATTTATTTATACATATATTGAATAAAAGTGGATCTAGGGTGCTTCCTTGAGGTATACAAAAGTTGATATCAGCTGGATCGCTCAGAGTTTTGTTAATATACACTCTTTGGCTCCTATTTTCTAAATAACTAACTAACCATATTGGTAAAAAGCACTAACTTTGTGGCTCGCCATAATTTACAATAAAAAATACAAAAATTTGTTTAAGACCACTTTTATTTTAAAACACTCTACCGGTTTCAGAAGCACCCTTCCTTCGTCAGGAGAATATTATAACTAAACTATGATACAGAATGTTAGGTGTTTGAGTGGGAGGTGAGCAAAGGGGTGGGGGTAATTGCGGGATTTCCGGAAAGAACAGGCGGTTAATTGGAAAAAATATTTAGGGACTGAAAGATAAATTAATTTGGTTATTCAAAATACTAGCATTATTATTTAGGGATTTTCTGATTTCTAGTGCTTCTAAATTATCTAATTTTTTGCTTTTATTGTTACAGTGAAGAATTTTAACCCCTGTGTCCTTATTAAAAGTGTGATCTGTAGAAATTAGGTGATTAGCAAACTCTATTATTTAAGCATCTTAAATGTTCGGTGATTCTAATGTTTACATTTCTGGTTGTTTTACCTATGTAGAACGAAGGACAATCATTGCAACATAGTTGGTAAATGCCTGAGTGGCTTAATTTATGATCTCTATCTTTAGTGTTTTTTAGTAATTTACCTAAATTGTTATCAGTATAGAACGCGGGCTTAATGTGGGCAGGTAAGTTTTTTGTACTAAGTGAGGAAAAGTTGGATATATATAAAATTCTGCGCCATTGAACGGGATTTATTATTTTATAATTATTTTCAGGTGTACCAAAAAAATGTATTATTTAGGATTTTATCAATTAAATTTGTGGAATAACCATTATTTAGAACAATTTGTTTAATTTTTGAAAGTTCAATCGCGAAATTAACAGACGATAGAGGGATTTTTACTAGCCGGTGCACCATTGAATGATAAGCAGAATGTTTATGAGAAGCTGGATGATTTGACATGTCATGTATAGTTATATCTGTGTACGTCGGTTTACGAAAAATGTTAAAATCAATTCTATTATTTATTGAAGTAAGTGTTAAATCTAAAAAATTAATCGATGCATTACTGCCTACCTCTAAAGTGAATTGGATGCTTTTATGGAATGAATTGATAAGAAGAAGGAATTTAGACAGTTGCCGCTCTGTTCCTGTCCAAATACAGAAGATATCATCCACATATCTCTTCCAAGTTAGAACATTATTTAAGAGTGATGAATTACAATTAAAAATCTTATTTTCTAAGTTATCCATAAAAATGTCTGCTAACAGCGGACTCGTTGGAGCCCCTATCGGAAGGCCTTGATTCTGTTGGTAGACACTGTTGTTATATTGAAAATAATTTTGCTTAAGGCACATGTTGAATAACCGAGACAGGTCATTAATCATATCAGTATCCAAATTGGAGGAATTTAAAATATCTACAATAATTTTTTGGCAATGAGTAGTTGGAACATTTGGGAATAAGTTAATAACATCAAAGGAAATTAGTTTGGCATTATCGGGAATAACCAAGTCCTTAATTGCATTGATCAATTCAAACGAGTTCTTAATTGTATACTTTGAGGAAAATACATTAATATTATTAAAGACATTAGTAATGTGAGCAGCTATTTTGAAATTCGGGGAAGCACAACATGATACAACAGGTCTGATGGTTTTATGGCTTTTATGTATTTTCAAAAATCCGTATAATTTGGGGATTTTGGGATTAGATTGTAAAAATTTATTTTGGTTAGGATAATCATCTTTGAAAATTCGAGATTTACATGCTTTAATTGAATTTTTAACATCTGTTTGAAATTTATTAGTGGGGTCTTTCGTTAAGGTAACGACATCGTCACCTTTTACAAAGTCTTCCATTTTACACTGGTAGTCCATTCTATTCATTACTATCACTGTATTTCCTTTGTCCGCCCTGGTTAGCACTAGTTCTTCTTCAGCCAACGTTTTTCGAATGTTGTTAATACATAAAATCTCTGGATGGATGACTTTTTTAATTTTATTTTTTTCTATTTGATTTTTAATGGTTTCGGCACTTTTGTACGGGAATGTTTTAGGTTGGTAGAATAGAGCTGTTTCAATATCTACTGCCACATTTTCAATAGCACTTTGGATATTATTTTTACTATAATTTAAATTATATGTTAGTCCTTTAGATAATAAATTCATCTCTTCTGCGAGGAACACATGAGAAGAGAGATTCTGCACACGATCGAAGAAAATATGTTTTGGTTTATCTGGACACTGATTGTTGGTGTTATATTTACACAGATTTTGAAATTTTTTATTTAATTTCCCTTGTTTTTTTAACGCTTTTTCCGAGGTATACGTTCTTATTTTATCATCGAATAAAATCCACTCGATTGGATGTAGTTCGTGCACTAGTTCAGTGTGAAGAAGCATGATTTTAAGTTTAAGCTCGTTTCTTTGTTTAAACGCGCTTTTTAAATCCTCTTTTAACCAAGCAACCTTAGCTCGGTATGCAGAACTATTCGAAGAAACGCACATTTTATTGAATTTACAGGTAATATAATTTGGGAACACTTTACTCTTTATACACCGCTGGTAGAAATATATATCTAAACTCAGCATTCTATATTTAATAGAAAAGTTTTTATATAATTTTGCTTTGTTGGCCGTACTCGCCGATATTACATATTGGTAAAAAGCACTAACTTTGTGGCTCGCCATAATTTACAATAAAAAACACATAAATTTGTTTAAGAATCTCGAATTTTCAGAGATGATTATCCTAACCAAAATAAATTTTTACAATCTAATCACAAAATCCCCAAATTATAAGGATTTTTGAAAATACATAAAAGCCATAAACCCATCAGACCTGTTGTATCATGTTGTGCTTCCCCGAATTTCAAAATAGCTGCTCACAATACTAATGTCTTTAATAATATTAATGTATTTTCCCCAAAGTATTCAATTAAGAACTCGTTTGAACTGATCAATGCAATTAAGGACTTGGTTATTCCCGATAATGCCAAACTAATTTCCTTTGATGTTATTAACTTATCCCAAATATTCCAAATACTGATTGCCAAAAAATTATTGTAGATATTTTAAATTCCTCCAATTTGGATACTGATATGATTAATGACCTGTCTCGGTTATTCAACATGTGCCTTAAGCAAAATTATTTTCAATATAACAACAGTGTCTACCAACAGAATCAAGGCCTTCCGATAGGGGCTCCAACGAGTCCGCTGTTAGCAGACATTTTTATGGATAACTTAGAAAATAACTTCTAACTTGGAAGAGATATGTGGACGATATCTTCTGTATTTGGACAGGAACAGAGCGGCAACTGTCTAAATTCCTTCTTCTTATCAATTCATTCCATAAAAGCATCCAATTCACTTTAGAGGTAGGCAGTAATGCATCGATTAATTTTTTAGATTTAACACTTACTTCAATAAATAATTGAATTGATTTTAACATTTTTCGTAAACCGACGTACACAGATATAACTATACATAACATGTCAAATCATCCAGCTTCTCATAAACATTCTGCTTATCATTCAATGGTGCACCGGCTAGTAAAAATCCCTATATCGTCTGTTAATTTCGCGATTGAACTTTCAAAAATTAAACAAATTGCTCTAAATAATGGTTATTCCTCAAATTTAATTGATAAAATCCTAAATAAGAAACTTAAACTCATTTCAACTAATACATTTTTTTTGGTACACCTGAAAATAATAATAAAATAATAAATCCCGTTCAATGGCGCAGAATTTTATATATATCCAACTTTTCCTCACTTAGTACAAAAACTTACCTGCCCACATTAAGCCCGCGTTCTATACTGATAACAATTTAGGTAAATTACTAAAAAAACACTAAAGATAGAGATCATAAATTAAGCCACTCAGGCATTTACCAACTATGTTGCAATGATTGTCCTTCGTTATACATAGGTAAAACAACTAGAAATGTAAACATTAGAATCACCGAACATTTGAGATGCTTAAATAATAACAATTTTTCAGAGTTTGCTAATCACCTAATTTCTACAGATCACACTTTTAATAAGGACACAGGGGTTAAAATTCTTCACTGTAACAATAAAAGCAAAAAATTAGATAATTTAGAAGCACTAGAAATCAGAAAATCCCTAAATAATAATGCTAGTAAAATGAATTGACACATGTTACTGATCTACGTCAACAATCTTTGAAAAAACAAATGCTCGTGCGAAAGACTTCGAAGGATGTCGGAACGTAAAGCTATCCGAAACGCTAAACGCCGAGGTCCACTTTGGCTTGAGATCGACGGGTTGAATAATTCTCATACGATCTCGGTTACGCTCCCCTTCGACATATATATATATATAGATATAGAGCCCACAGTTAGACCAAAATTACCGAAATTGCATACGTCAAAAAAATTATCTAAATTAATTTCTGAATTAAATAATTTAATTTAACCAAAAATAATATTTGACGATATTAGTTTTTTAGATCTTCATACGATAGTGTACGCTAGTGCTATCACTATATGTACTAGGTTAGGAGTTAAATTAACATCATCTGATGATAGATCATATAGTTATAGTAAACCAGAATGGCAGATTAGATTAGAAAATGATGTAGTATTTTTAAGAAGTAGTATAGCTAGAGTAATTGAATATAAAAATGGGAATAGAAGTAGAAATATTTTGAGACATGTAGATGAAATTGGGAGAAAATTTGGTTATAACATTGGTAGTAATAATAATGAAAATATAATCAATGATTTATTAGATTTATTAAAACAAAAATTAGGTGTAAAAGCTAGTAGATTAAAAAGATAAAATTATACGTATAATAAAAGAAATAATAATAGATTATTTCAGAAAAATGAGAAATTATTTTATTCCAAACTTGATGATAAACAGAATATTATTTCGAATAATAATATTCCGTTGCCATCTGAACCAGATATGCGCGATTTTTGGACAAACATTTGGAGTTAAGATATAAAACATAATGAGGCAGGTTCATGGATAGAAAAAGAAGAACTCAATTGTTCAGACATTGAACAAATGAGTTTTTCTGATATATCGGTTGAATTGTTAGCCAAAATTATAAAAAATACTCAAAATTATAAATAATAATTGGAAAGTCACGGGTTGCGATTGGATACCTAATTTTTGGTACAAACGTCTAACTACTTTACATCCTGTTTTTGCAAAAAATCTTTAAAAACTTGTCAAACAACCTTAAAATTTTCCTAATTTTCTAACTAGGGGTATTACTTATATGTTACCTAAAAGCGAAAATATTAATAATCCCTCTCAATATAGACCCATTACATGTCTACCGACAATATACAAAATTTTAACCTCTTGCTTGACAGATTTAATATATACTCATTTGGATGAAAAAAATATTTTATCTGAGCAACAAAAAGGTTGTCGCAGAAAACATATGGGATGTAAAGAACAATTAGTTATTGATTCTGTAATTTTAAAACAAATTCAAAATCAAAAACGTAATTTACATACTTGTTATATAGATTATCAAAAAGCTTTTGATAGTGTCCCGCACTCGTGGCTAATCAAAATATTAAAAATATATAAAGTTAACCCAATTATAATTAGCTTTTTGAAAAATATTATGTCCTTTTGGAATACAGATTTACTAGTAAATTTAAAAGGTAAGAAAATAGTAGTACCGGGCATTTTAATAAAAAGAGGGATTTTTCAAGGAGACTCATTGAGTCCTCTTTGGTTTTGCTTAGCATTGAATCCTATGTCTAAAATGTTAATCAAAAACAAGTTTGGAATAAAAATTAAGGGTAATACAAGAGAGAGTAGTATAGTTTCACATCTATTATATATGGAAGATATAAAATTATTTTCAAATTCTGAATCAAATTTAGAGAAAATGATTAAGGTAGTTAAAATTTTTTCAGATGATATTAAAATGACTTTTGGTTTAGATAAATGTAAAACGATCCATATAGAGAAAGGCGAAATTGTAGATGGAGACGAGGGTATATTTAGAAATTTCAAAATTAAAAGTATGAAAGGGGATGAGGTTTATAAATATTTAGGATACCCGCAATCGAATAGATTAGATCACACTAGTATTAAAAATGATATTAGGATTAAATTTCAAACTAGGATCAGAAAAATTTTAAAATGCAATCTATCTGCTAAAAATTTAGTAAAAGGAATAAATACTTGGACAATACCTTTATTAACGTACTCATTTGGCATAATTAAATGGTCCAATACAGATTTAGATAGTTTAGAACGATTAATTAGAACTACGTTAACAAAGTTTAATTGCCATCATCCAAATTCAGCTATAGAACGAATTAATTTACCTAGAAATTTAGGAGGTAGAGGTGTAGTCAAAATAACATCTTTGAAACACAATCAGGTAGAAATGCTTAGAAATTTTTTCCATAGGAAAGCTAATAGCTCAGAAATGCACAAAATAATTTGCAAGGCAGATCGAAACATTACACCTTTAAATTTATATGACGAGAATGCCAACATTCTTATAAATACTAACCAGGAATTATTAGATTCCTGGTCAAATAAAATTATTCATGCAAATCACTTCAATTATCTCAACCAAACGTATGTTGACAAACTTTCGCCAAACAAATGGTTGAGTATTGAAATAGAAGGATTTATGCTTGCCATTCAAGATAGAGTCATTAATACTAAAAATTATAGGAAGCATATAATCAAAGATATAAATCAAATTGATGATTTATGTAGAAAATGTTTGGCTTTTCCGGAAACTATAGAACATATTATATCGGGATGTTCTATATTAGCGCCGTCCGAGTATACATTTAGGCACAATCAGGTTTTAAAAATAATACACCAAAGTTTGGTAATTAAACATAACTTGATTGACTGCCGTAATATAGTACCATATTATGAATATGAACCAAATTCATTTTTAGAAAATGAATTTTATAAAATATATTATGATAAAACTATACTAACAGACAAAACAATTAGTCATAATAGACCTGATATAGTTTTACATGACAAAATTAAAAAAAATAACTTATATCATTGATGTAGCTATTCCAAATTCCTGTAATATTCAAAAAACTGTTTCTGAAAAAATTAGAAAATACACAGATTTAGGAAATGAGATTAAAAGAATTTGGCATTCTCGGACTATAAAAATATTACCATTTGTTATTTCGGCTACTGGCATTATACCTAGGTCTCTGATTCAAAATTTAGGCGTATTAGATTTGTCAAAGAATTTATATATAAAAATGCAAAAATCGGTAATTTTAAATACATGTAGGATTACAAAAGATTTTTTAAATATTTATATTGAGGGATCAGTAGGATTTATAGGTTCAATTAGGAATTCCACAGAGCCGAACCCTCTGATATGAAAATATTTGGAGTCGGTGAATTATTTTCCCATCTGGTCTCTGGTAGGTTGACATGTTGTTCTTGTATTGTTTTGTAATTATTTATTTATTTATTTATTTATTTATTTATTGTTCTTATACGCCCGTAGGGGCTTTTACATGGATTATAAAATAATATTTAAGATATCGAGGATTACACATACATAGAATTTATATCAAACGTTATAAAAGTGAAAAAACTTTTAAGAATATACAAGTAGTTTTTAAAGAAAAAAACACTTGTATATTCTTGCTTAAAACTGTGAAATATTTTAAACAATGTAATATTTAACAATACCATAGAACAAAATATAATATAAAACATTACAATAACACATCAAATCGTTAAATATATTATACCCACGTTACAATAATTTGTAGGATTCCACAAAGTGTTGGTTTAAATTGCATTTTAGAATGTAAAGGGAATCAGCGAATATATCTACAATACCACCAAACTTGTTGCCTAAATCATGCATCCTATTGGTAAGTGAGTGTGATTGATAGTTGGTTGTGTATGTGTTGCAAAAGAATGTTATATTTTGTCTAGTATTCCTTGTCGGTACATGGAGTTTAATACTAGAAACGATGGCAGGGCTGTCAATTAGGTTGTTCATAACTCTGTACAATAAAATTAGGTCTGAAATAATTCTTCTGTCAGACAATAAATAATACTTATAAAGTGCAATTGCATAACGTGGATTGACCAGATGATCATTTGGGAAGTGTGTGAAAGGGTTTAGTTTTTCCTGTGGGGAAAATTAAACCCGGACATTTAAATCTGGTGCGTGAAAAAATATGAATAACCAAATTAATTTATCTTTCAGTCCCATTCTAAATATTTTTCCAATTAACCGCTCTGTTCTTTCCGGAAATCCCGCAATTACCCCCACCCCTTTGCTCACCTCCCACTCAAACACCTAACATTCTGTATCATAGTTTAGTTATAATATTCTCCTGACGAAGGAAGGGTGCTTCTGAAACCGGTAGAGTGTTTTAAAATGAATGTGGTCTTAAACAAATTTATGTGTTTTTTATTGTAACTAACTAACCACTTAAGTAGCTGACCCTGAATGCCGATGCGCTGTAGTTTTTTTCATGAGAATTTTGTGTGAGATAGTGTCGAACGCTTTGGCTAGATCCAAAAGAGCGCAATGCATTTTCTTCCTCTATCGATATTGTTGGAAATGATTTTTGTCAGGTTTGTAATGGCATTTTCAGTGCTCAATCCTGGTCTGAAGCCGTACTGTCTATTGGAAAGGATGTTATTTTTATCAAGGTAGTGACTGAGGCGATTCTTCACAATTTTCTCAATAATTTTCGAAACAGAATTGAGCAAAGAAATTGGCCGGTAATTGTGTATCTGCGATTTATCTCCATTTTTGTGCAGCAGTATAACGATAGAGTGTTTTTAATGATTTGGAAATTTTCCTGAATCAAAGCTTAGATTGGAAATATACGCGATTGGAGTTTTAAAAAAAAAAAATTATTTAGTAACAATACATTTATTATTTTATACGTTTTTCTATGAAACATGTTAGGTATATATATAAAAAATAGAAAATATATTCGTAGTCCTCCTCACTAGGAGATCCTGTGTTGAGGGGGACTATGCTTTGGATAAGTTTTTAGCGACTTCTATGGTTGCTATTTTGGATTTAGTACGTTTTAGCAGAATCGATAAGACTTTATCAGGACCGCAAGCATTCCATGACTTGAGTTCGTCAATTATTTTCACAACTTCGTTTACAGTTTTTTTTATTTATTTTTTTATTATAAAGACAAAGTAATACAATATGACAGGAAAGAAATATATAAATATTTTACATAAAAAAAGAAAAGTCCCAATAAACTACTTTTTAGTAGTTTGTCAATGGGTGCTTTTACTTTGAAGATATAAATAAACTTATTTTACTTTATTTTGCAGTTAGAATTTTTGTGTTAGTGTCTAATACAATTTTTTTATTTCGGCGAGCCAATTCTTCAACATAATATTTTTTTACCATTTTTACATTTTTTTTATTTCAGCAGGTAACATATTTAATAAATTTGGTATCATGTAGTCCAGCTTTCTTTGTCCATATTTGTTTAAGTGCTTAGGTACAATTAGTCCTTCATTAAGCGTAAAACGGGTATTGTAAATGTGGTCCAGTTTATTTATGTATATAGGGCTATTCATATGCTGAGATATAATTTTATACCACAGAATTGCTCTTACTGGGAGAATTTTGTGATTCTGGTAAAAGTACGGAACATTATGTCTTTGTTCGTATAAACTTTTATGCGCTAATAATTTAACTAATGATTTTTGAACCGATTGAACATGATTTACATTCGTGTTACAGGAAAGTCCCCAGGCTGTAATTCCATACCTTGTAATAGATTCAGCTAATGATAAATAAATTATTCGAAGTGTGCTTATTGGAACATAGAATTTTAATTTATTTAATCTGCTAACAATAGATCTGAGTCGTTCACAGACTTTATTTATTTGTGAATCCCATTTGAAAAAAACAGTAAATAATAACACCTAAATAAACATACTCTTTAACCAGTTCAATATTTTCACATGTGCACAATGTAGAGATACCGACATGTAAGCAATCTGAAGTGTGTGTTTTAATTTCAGGTGTAATAATATTTGCTTTGGCATTGGGTGAACTAATATGTATCAATTTAAAATAAAACAATTACTTTGTAAACACCACTTTTATTTTTATACTTTATGCCGACTGGGTTTCGCTACAACCGTAGCTTCATCAGGAGAGTATAATACTCTACTAACATTAGGTGACATGTGTGTTATAATATATAATTTACCAAAAATGGGCTGGACTCGTCAAGTGGAGGAGGAGGAAGGAGGCGTAGATGAAGAGTTGGGAAGGGAACGGACATGTTCTTTATCAATAGGGAACAATCTTAGTATGGGACTTTTATTTAAATTTAGTTGATTATTAACTACCTTACTATTAGTGTTTTTGGCTTTCCTAAGTTCAAGTGCCTCTAAATTATCCAACCTTACACCGATATTGTTTTTATGAATAAGTTTGGCGCCAGCGTTTTTGTCAAATTTATGATCGTTTTCGATCAAGTGGTTTGCAAATTCTGAAAATCCAGAGCTTTGTAAACATCTAAGATGTTCTTTGACACGGTTGTTTATGTTGCGCGCTGTTTTACCAATATAAAAAATGGGCAGTCGCTGCATTGAAGTGAATAAATTCCCGAGTGAGATAGACTGTCTTCCTTATCCTTACCGTTCATTAAAAGTTTGCCTATATTATTATTAGTGTAAAATGCTGGTTTGATTTCTGATGGGAGATTTTTAACACTTTTTTGAGAGAAATTATTGATGTACAAGATTCTACGCCATTGATGAGGTTGATTATTATTACTTGGTATATTATTATTATGAGGTGGACTGTTGTATAAAAATTTACAAGTGGATAATTTTTTAAATTTTTTATTTAGAATGTTGTCGACTATATTTGGGTTGTAACCGTTATTTATTGCGATTTGTTTGATCGTAGATAGTTCTATTGCAAAGTTGGTATTTGATAAAGGGACTGTAACTAATCTATGTGTCATGGAATGAAACGCTGAATGTTTATATTTTAAATTCAATTTTATTATTTATTATTGATAACGTAAGATCTAAAAAGTTTAAGGTAGAATTGGTTCCTATTTCTATGGTGAATTTAATTTGTTTATGGAAGGAGTTTATTAGCAGCAGGAAGGAATTGAGTTGTCTCTTGGTTCCTAACCAAATAAGAATACATCGTCAACATATCTCTTCCGACGTTCCCTGACATAACGATTCACAATTCCTCTAACCATCCCAATTCCTATAAACATTCAGCGTTTCATTCCATGACACATAAAAGTATAAAAATAAAAGTGGTGTTTACAAAGTTATTGTTTTATTTTAAATTAATAATGTCACATCACAAAGTATCCGCTTCATATGAACAAATAATATGTATCAATTTAGTTTTTTTTGCATTTATAATTAAACCAGAGTCATGAGACCATTTCAAAAGTTCAATGTAATCTTCTTGTAAGAGTTTAATACATAATTGCAGATCACTGCATAAATCACTGCACGATGTTATAATTTTATCGGAATGTTGGCTTAATAAAGTTTACACCTCAAAAGTTATTCAAAATTACACTGAACACCACACAAACATATATCTCAATAAGTCTAGCGGGATCGTTGTCTACATCAGAGACGGACTTCAATCTCAAGTTGATGAAAAAATTTTATCACAAGCCAACTGCCTGAAATTTTATTTAATAATGACATATGTATTCTAGCCATGTACCGATCTCCATCTATAAAAAACATATTTCCCTTTCTGGGGTCCCTAGACAGTCAACTCAACAAAATGAAAAAACTAAAAAATATCTGCTTAATAGGAGATATAAATATTAACATTTTAGAATATAAAAAGCATCCTCAAAGTAACGACTACTTAAACCTTTTGATGTTTCATGGACTCATTAGCACCATAAATGAACCCACGAGAGTCAACTTCAATCAAATCAGCCTTTTACCCACCCAACCATGTATTGACCACATTATGTTAAAAACAAAAAGATCGTACCAATCCATAATCCATCACTCAACAATCACTGACCACTACTCACTTATCCTAAAAATAAATTCTCCAAATAATTCACAAGTTAAACATTCCAATACCTCAAAAACATATAATAAAACTGATTTTTTAAAACTAAATGATACATTACATAATAAAAAAATGGGAAGAACTTGTAGAAAATAATACAATTAAAAGAGCATGGTCACTTTTTATACAATGTATTGAAGACGAATTTAATAATAATACTGTCGTAACCGAAAAAATTTCTCCAACTAAACTTAAATTTCTAAAACCGTGAATATCAAAGGGACTTTTAACAAGTTTCAGTAAAAGAGACCCACTTCATAAACAATGTAAATCAAACCTATATGATATTTATCTCATAAATTTCTATAAACGATATAGAAACTTATGCATAACGCTTGCACGTATATCGAAAGAAATATATTATAAACATAAATTAGTTAAAGGCAACAAGGGCCCCAAAAAATATGAAAAATTCTAAAAGAATATCCCACACAACTACAATGAAAAACAAAGCTATAACTGAGATTAAAATAGATAAATAAATTATTAAAATATCAGATCAACCACAAAAAGTATGTAATTATGTAAACAATTATTTCGTTAATGTAGGCAAGGTTTTAGCGAGTAAAATCACGACAAACTACGATACCCCTAAATCCGCAAACCACCATACACACACAGGTATTACTCCATTTAAAATACCATACATTACCCGAAAAGAAACACTACTTATAAATGACCTAAAAAATACAAACTCACAAGGCAGTGACAGAATTTTACCGATAACACTAAAAATATTAAACTCCGCACTTCATATCCCCCTAACTATACTCATAAATTGGTCCATTAAAGAAGGCATTTTCACAACAATTTTAAAAACGGGCAAAGTGATTCTAATCCACAAAAACGGAAACAAGGAAGAAATAAATAACTACAGACCAATTACAATTTTAAACACACTTTCAAAAATTCTTGAGAAACATATCAAAAATAATCTGTTAACTTTTCTCAACAAAAATAATATACTATCACCCAATCAATATGGATTCAGGGAAAATATGAGTACCTCACATGCGATAGCCTCAGTAACAGACTTCCTCAAAACAAATATAGACCAGGGCAAAAAATGCCTTGGAATATTCCTAGATCTGGCAAAAGCGTTTGACACAATTCATCATCAAAACCTATTCGATAAACTAAAAAACATCGGAATCACGGGAATAGAACTCAAATTAATTGAAAGCTATATGGGAAATCGCACACAGTATACCCCTATAGAAAACACATGTAGTGACAAGGAACAAGTATCCTACGGAGTACCCCAAGGCAGCGTACTTGGTCCAATCCTATTCCTTATATATATTAATGACCTGTGTCATCTACAAATAGACGGGGAATTTATAAGTTTTGCTGATGATACTTTGTTATTCTTTAAGGCCAAAGACTGGAAAACATTAACCCCAAAAGCAGAACTTGGCTTAAATATTACTAAAAAATGGCTCGACTCTAACTTATTAACTTTAAATATAGATAAAACAAAATTCATAACTTTCAGCATAAATTCGTTGTATAAATATTTTTATGTTACTAAGAACAAATAATAAGAAAGTCTACAATATTTGATACAAATCTTGAGCTTTATTATCATTCATATTTTTTTACAGACAACTTAGTGGAAATACACTATGATTAAATGCATTCCATTGCCATCGAAATGATGCATCTTCAAATTGATGAAAACTTTCATCCTTAAAAACCATGTACCTAGCATGTAACTAATTTTAAGCAAATATAAAATATCGTTTTAATCGATGAACCCTACATACCTAGCTATAATCGCTTTTCACAATCCTTATATATCTTATGCTAAAAATAGCTTCTTATAAATTTTTATAACTATTATAGAGTGCAATCTTAATGTATCCCATATTGGATATGTTCCCAATATTCCTGTATCTAACATTGTTTAAACAATCTAGTATCTAACATTGTTTAACAATCTAAGATGATTAACTATCAAAGATGTTATATATTTTAAAACAATTATTAAATAATTATAATAATAATAATAATAATGTTGTGGATGTGGGGAGGATAGTGCAATCCCACACGTCCCATAAAGTTGTACATATTTACACAACAGATAAAGTAAAAAAAAAGTAAATAGAACAAACAAATATAAAAGACATAAGCGATAATAGAAATAAAATAAATAATCAATTATAATGTAGGACGTGGTCTGGAGTGAGCTAGGGCCCAGCGCTTGCTCAGGAGTGGCGCTTGGTGCTGGAAGGCTGCGATCACCACTTTGTTATCGGAAGCCATTAGCCGCGTCCTGGCTCCAGTGACCCGGTGTCTCATCAGACCGGCGAATCCGTGTAGTCCTAGCTCCGTAAACATTGAAGATGCGCTGCTGTATCTTCTGTATCCAAATATAGTTCTGCGAGCATCATTATATTGGATCCGCAGTCGTTCTATTGAGCTGGTACGGTAGTGACACCATGTTTCACATGTATATAGGTTAGTGCAAAATGCATTGAACAATGTTTTTTTTACATTGTTACTGCATTTGAAGAATCTTCGGGCAATCAATTAAAATAATACATTTATCTTTTTTTTTACTTTTATCAAGTCACGAATAGTGAAAATATTTTTACTTTTAGTAATCTCAACCATGGTCACTCCGATATACCTACAATGACACTCACATCTGACTGAACATGTAGTTGAAACTTTTATATGAATATTATGTTTTAATTATTTTCAAGTGTTTACGGAAGCTAGTAAATGTTATTAGTCATTTAATAATTAATTGCAATAACTTTTAGAAAAAAAAACAATAATAGATCTACTCTGGATGCTAATAAAACCTAGTCTAGTTTTCTTTTAACAGCAATAAACTCCATAAGTATGTTGAGTAAATAAGAAATGCGCTCCAGTAAACAGTTGAAGATAATTTTTATTCGTTTAAAAAAAAAAAACAATTCATTCTTGTTTGTGCATTTAAGTATAATATAACTTAGTATGACATGCAATTAATAAACAATTGATCAACTTCAATGCACACATGACAGTTGTTTTGTTACATTAAATCTTAATTTGTGTAATATTATGTTAGAACATACGTGTAATTTTTTTACAATTTTCTTACTTTTATTACAAATATTAGTTAAAATTCAGTTAAAAAATGTAATTTTTCCACATTCAGGGCGATGTTAGGTATTTTGTTCACATAATGTAATGTGAGACATAGAAATATGAAGTGTTACCATGGTACCTAAATTGACGTCACTCTATAATAAACTCTATGGTTACCCATACAACATATAATTTCTATACTTTATTAAATACATGGCTAATCGTATAATGTTATACAAACATGTATCTTATTTTTAAAGAGTATTAATATATAATTAGTTTATAGGAAACTCAGATATTACGATATACATTTTTGGTTTCATAATCACAATTGCTCCAAATATTTCATATCTATTTAATATCAAATTTATCCAAATTGTTTCATAATACATGCTCCAAACGAAATGTTTGTAAATATTTTTTTTGTTAAATACTTACCTAATTCCATCTAGTTGATGCGTGCTCCTAGTCATTAATCTCGTATTGTTTTGTTGACAATGTTTCAGATATTTAATTTTTTTAATTTAAAAAATGTTTTTAAGATTTTTATATTACCTAATATTTATAAATTATAAATCTAATATTCAAGGCTAAGACTAAAACACAGTAAATGACACGTTCGTGTAGTGTGTGTCCTACACAACATGGTCATTATTATTTTTCTTTTCTTTTGAACTACTATGTGTACTATAACTATGTACTATATTTTTCTCTCCTTTATATCGTTTAACAACTGGGGGGGAAGCATGTGGAAAGTGCCTACGCACACCACATAACAGCCATAAAAATATATTAGTAATATGACAACACCGGGACCTAGGTACTTTCCACTGTAAGTCGACAGAAAGACGAATTCTCGAACATTCTTGGAGGTACCTCGGTCCGGGCTGGTCGCGATGTGTTTTACGTAGACCCTTTGCTTCTGTCAATTTTATCAAAAATTATTGCCGTGTATTTTACTCCGTAAAATATGGAATCTATATATAAACCAAATCCAGTTTAGTAAACTATAATCTTCTTATTTTTTACCCGTAACATTAATTGAAATTAATTAAGATTAGGATGTAAATACTAATCCATCAACCGTATGTTATAGTATAATACATGCATATTATAGTAGAGAAAAACCGAGAAATTCAACGATTCAATTCAGGCAGCGGGCTGGTAAGTGGGTGGTGTGAATTTTATACGTAAGCAAATTAAGATGACGTTGGTTATAAAGGTTGGGTTGTGTTTCGTTAGCCACAGCAACGTGTGAACGGGTGAAAGCTGGAGGGAGAAGAGAATCCGGAAGGGGGGGACGAAGGAGGGGGAGGGTTCGCCGGATAGGGACGGTGGAAGGGGAACGGGAACGGGGACGCAAGGGACACGCGGGTTATCAATTTCATTCTTTGAGTTGGATTGCAACGCATGCCGGATACTCGCTAGTAAATATAAAATAAAGTTAAAATAAAGAGAGAGAAAATCACATAAGGTTAGGACAGAGCTTCAGAAAGTATATGGGTGAGGGTGGGGATTGGATGGTTGTAATATTTATTTTTATTATTTATTGAGTCATTATCAGTATTACTTTAGTAAATAAACTAATTTGCACAAGGTAACATTTCATTTTATAAAATTAGATTTTTATAGTAAGCGTGTTATGCTTTTTTTTAATTCATTCTTCAGACTTCAGGCAATTCATCATACATATTTAGTCTTCTGTACATGTAGAACACATAAAATAAATTTTCTGAAAGACGCGTTTTTTTAATAGCAAAAAATTGAATTAAAAAAATTTACCCGCGGGCAAATGACGATGAAATTCAACCCTGAAATGCTGACTTAAACAAACGCACACTACTGTATGTAGAAACCCATGTGGAATCCTTGAAATCGAACACGCTTAGAATGCATGTTGGTTGTGGAACATATCACGGGCTGCAAAACTGTGGTTAGATTAATTTAAAATAGAAAAAAAATATTTTTTAATGTTTTATGCAACAAGCAAACAAGGATTAAAATTTAACGGAAGTAGGTCACTAACAGAAATTAAAAATTGTTCCCAAGTTATACAAACTACTGCGATGGTTTTCAACTAATTTGTCAAACGTTGGATCTACGTTAGAGATGCGGTCATCTTCCAATTTTAGTTTGTTTATAAATTTCGTTTTTCGAGAATAAAATTGTATTTATGCAAAGTACGACATTTATGAGAAGTGCACACCATAATAATGTAAGTGCATACCATAATAATTATTATTTTTTATTTATTTATTTCCAAAAACAGTGTAAAAACCAATACATTGCAAAAGCGGTATATATATATAATACATAAACTTACATTTAAGATACAAATTAAAACATGAGTGATATTTTGCGTTTAAACTCGTTGTAGGACATATGGAAAATATCCACATTTCCTGCGAGGCAATTAATTAACCTAGTAATTCTTCCCACGGGCATCACCATTGGCAAGTTAGTTCTGCACCTGGGAAGAATCAAAAGCCTGTGTTGGCGGCCTCGCGTGAAATTATCCGGGACATAGAATCCTATTTTTGCCAGTATATCTGGTACCGATATAAAACCATTTAGAAGCTTAGAAGCCATCAGTAATGCTGTTGGAAACAGCCATGGGTAAAAACCAAACTCTCTCATATAGAGGAATCGTAAAAATTTCTTTTGTATTTTCTCGACCATTTGTACATAGACGATGTCCGCTGGCCCCCATATCTGAGATTCACTCTGAATGCTACGCATCAAGCTAAAGTAAGGCAGTCTTATAACTGTAAGATTGGTTAGTTTCTTCGAATTATGTATGACAAAACCCAACATCTTTGTGGCTGATTTGCATATCTTTTCAATATGAGCATGAAATGTTAACCGAGCGTCATACACAATTCCTAGGTCCTTACATGTCGCCATGTGCTTCAATGATGTGTCTTTCATTTTATAATTAAAATATATGGTCTTTTGTGACCTCGTAAAGCACATAATCGAGCATTTTTGGAAGTTAAAACCAAGTTTATTATCGATACTCCAGTCAATAATTGAATTTATGTAGTTTTCTACAGTCTTCTAATGATCGAATTCTCAAGAAGAGTTTAATGTCATCTGCAAATAGTAAAAAACGGACGAATTTGATGTTTTTCCGTATATTGTTAATAAAAATTAAGAACAATAAGGGTCCTAAATTTGATCCCTGCGGCACACCAGAGTTTGTAGGATACGTGTTAGAGTTAAACTCACCATAGGATACAAATTGTTCCCTTTCGCTCAAATAATTACCAAAGAGTTTCAGTAAGTTTTCGGAAAAACCAATTTCTTCAAGCCTACTTAGGAGCACTAAGTGATCCACCTTATCGAAAGCCTTTGCAAAGTCATGGTATGATGTGTCGACCTGCTCATTGTTATCGATTGCTCTCGCCACGTAATCTGTAAATACCATTAAATTTGTTGTGGTTGATCGGCCATGTCTAAATCCATGTTGTTGTTCGATCAAGAATGGTTCAATTTAAGCATTTACATATTTATGGATAATTATTTCTAATAACTTGGCAGGTGCGGAAAGAATGGCTATAGGACGGTAATTGGTAGCTTGACACTTATCACCATCTTTGTGTAAGGGGGTGACTTTCGACAGCTTCCATAATTTAGGAAAAATTCCGTTTTTAATAGTTAGATTAAATAAATGTAGAAGTGGCTTAGATAGTGGTTCGGAACATCCCTTAATGACAAAGGGTTGAATCAAATCAGGACCAAACGATATTTTTGGTTTCAATTTTTTTACTGCTTAACTGAAATCCACGATATTAATGTTTTCAATGGAGATATTTTGAGCATTTGTTATCCAATCTGTCCTGGCACATATGATTTAAAATTAACTTTTTCCTGATTATAGACAGATTGAAAATACTTTGCGAAAGCTTCCGGTACGTCGGTTCCTTTGTGAGTGCAATCATTCAGGATGATATGACTTAACAGACCTCTATCGTGTTTCTTATCAGAAACATATTTCCAGCATGACTTCGGATCATGTTTCACATTATGTTATACCTTTAAAATATAGTTTTTGTGGGCAGTTGAAATATTACGTTTAATTCTAGTACGATAAGATTTGAATAACTCGTGTTCACTTTCCAAACCTGATCGTTTCCACCACCCTAATAATGTACTAGCAGTTAAAAACCAGCTCTGCAGGTTTTTGCTGCTAGGCCCTGCGGGCGGCTTTTAGCAGTTTGAGTAGGAACTGGTTCCAAAAATTGCCAGATCCTCGGTCCACTGTGATCCAGTACCGTGACAAAGTAACCGAAACACGCAATGACGCCGTAATATGTAATATACTCGTATATTGCATATAGCCTCTAACCGCCAATAAATCCTAGTACTTATACCGATATTATATATATGCGAGCTGCTTACGGAAGTAACGACATCTTTTGGCAGATTCTTGAACTAAAACCCAAATTACAACGGTAGCTTTGCTTGAAAATTCACTAACACAGATGTTATTTGTGGCGCGGCGTATAAGGCGTGACATCGGACATGCAATGGAAGTCGGGTTCTGGAATTCAACCACACGCAGATCGTAGGCTATTAATACTGTTTGATACTATAATAAGTTAATACATAAAGCCCATGGACTTTGAATCTTCGATCAAGTATAACCAAAATTAAAGAAATTCGTGAATACTTAAAGCCCGGCAGTAAGCGTTCAAAAAGGAGAGGAAAGGGAGATATATTAATACGAATGTTAGAGGGAGCGCTCTTATAGTAAAAACGATAATATTTAAGTGAAAATATTTAATAAAACAATCACCTCACACTGACATCAAGCCACTTTACAATCCAGACATCCACACTCACAATACTCGAAATAGCAATAAAATCCGCATCCTCAAGCACACACTACGAAATATGGGATAAAATCTCTGAACTATGTTGCCTATACACTATATAATTCGCTACCAGATATGTACAAGAGAATCCAGCAAAAAAAAAATTATAAAAAAAAAAATTTAAGTACGTGATGAAACTATGTAATTTTCTTATCATGTTCAATCTTCTTGTTTCCTTTTCTCTTCTTTTCTTTTCCATTTAGTTATAATCATCCTTAACTATATAACCTGGTTCCTTTTTTCTTAACTGTTTTCTATTGTTATTTGCTATACTTAACCTGTCTTTTATTTTTCGTTTATATTGCATGTGAAATTTATATTTTTAATATCTAAATTCGTATGTAAAATTTTAACTATTTCCACCGACCCGTGAATTGTATGTTCCTCCTGTCCTAAAATGAGTTCTGTAACTCATCGGGATCGCTCTAGCAAGAAATAAAAAACAATAAAAAATATTTAAAAAAACATGACTTGTTTAAAATACAACCATAAGAATCTAGCGGGAAGTATTTAAATAGCATTTAAAGAAACAATGAATTAATTATGTTTTTTCAATTATTTACAATAATTACAATAATTTTCGGAGCATATCTTACGATTTTTTCTATTGGGGGAATTTCATATAATTATCGTTTCGGTGTGGCAAATGTATAGACATTATCGTAAAAAATAGCACGTATTTTTTAGAAATTTAAAAACTGTGTTCAAGAGAAACATGTTATAAAAAGGTAGAAATTCGAAATGCCGTGGCATATGATAGTTTAACTTGAGACCTTAATTGAAGAATAGGGCAACGGTTTTTTGTTGAGATCTATGATGTGTTTTAAAGGTTTCCGTTTTACAAAATAACAAAAATTATCTTGACGAAATATTGTAATTCCGAACGAACATAAACCAATACCATTTATTGGTTTGACCTTGAACGTAGTAAAAAGTTTGTCTGGCAATTTTTGCCCTCTTTTGATACTTTTTGAATTTATTTATATATAATTTGTACATTTATTTATAACAATAACAGGCAATATAGCCTAAGACGTTAAAATTGTACCATTTATGCAGTGTATATGCAATGCCAAAAATCGTACAAATGCGCTATAGGATACAAAAAATAAATCTATTTTTTTATCCACCGTATTCAAAAAGCACGTAGCTCTCCCCACAAGTGAGTTCATAAATAAAATAGTGCGGCTTGCTCTACTATATAGGAGATTGTGATGACGTCCTCGAGAGTGAGACTCTGGTACAAAAAAATTGAATTGGGCCAGTATCTCATTATTAGATAAGTGACCGTTTATTAGTTGAAAAAAATATTTAAGCAAAGCAATACCTCTACGCGTCTCTAGGGAGTGGTAATTGGTCATGCCTAATATATAAATCGATGGGTAAAGCCAATGGTAATGTCCATAGAGCCGCGAGAAAAAAAACCTTAAAAAATTCTTACGGACTCTTTCAATGCGTAAAGTGTATATTAATTCGTGTGGGACCCAGATGATCGAATTTGACTCAAGTACACTTAGGACTAATGTGTTATATAATAACGTCAGTGTTTTTGTGTTACAAAACGGATATGAGTTTCTAATTACGAAGCCGAGAAGCCTGTATGCTCTGCTTATTAAATCATCGATGTGTTGGTGAAAAGTTAGTTTGCTGTCGTAAATAACTCCTAGATCTTTGATTTAGTTTAGGTGTTGGAGAATAATTTCATTAATTGTGTATTCAAATACATGCGGTTTCTTTGATCTTGTATACGAGACGATATTGCACTTGGGTGTACTGAAGTTCAAGCCATTTATTTTGGCCCAGTTTGAGGCGCAGTCAATGTCACGTTGAAGGAGAATTCAGTCAAGAAGATTTTTTATTGAGCGATATAGTTTCAAGTCATCTGCAAATAGTAAATACAGCGAATGTGTGATGACTGAAACAATATCGTTAATAAAAATCAAAAACAGAAGTGGTTCAAGGATAGACCCCTGAGGAACTCCAGAAAAAACTACGAATTCAAAAGAACTGGAATTTTTTATAATAAACAAACTGTCTAAGGATACGATTTTAGATTTTCACGGCCAAAAATATTTTTTTTTTTAGTTTTTGGGGTATTATGCCGTGTTGCGCTACCTCCTTCTTTGCAGTGTACATCTTCAGGGCAGATGTGTAATAGTTAGGGTTGATGTTTGTACTTATCTACTTAGGAGCGATACCGTGACATAGTAGCGAGCGATAACATGTTTTTTTTTGCGTTTAGCCTTGATGTAACCATCAATTACCGGATACCAAGAACTACTGAGCTTAGCTCCGTCGTCTCTATTAATATTTATAGGATTTTTGTGAATTTCAATTGCCTCCGTAATCAGGCGTGCTCTATGAGTTTTGGGTCTTCCCAGGACCTCAGGGACAAATCCAAAGTAATGGCCGGTTTCGATTAAGTGCTCGGCGATTGTCGATTTATCAGGGTGGCCAAGTTTACAGGCATGAAAAAGGATATCAGAATAAAAGTACTTTTCTAAGTTCGTTAATAAAACAAATGGAAAAATCGATAGCATTCATTGTTTTGGCATTGCAGATATAAAAATTTTACCTGCGGCGCTTTATTTTTACCCTTTATTTTATTTTGATAGTTACAATATGTAAAGTAGGTTTGCTATTCCACCGACTACAAAGTTAACCAGGTTATGTTGTACATACTCTCCCACCAAGGTCGGCATGCAAAATAATAATGGATACATTAATAATACTTCGGCTAAAAAGGTTTATCATTCCTAAAAAAACAGCGGGGGGGGGGGTGAATTTATGTGTTTCATCATCATTACATAGTATAAAATGAAGTCGCCCAAAATGTATGTGCGCGTAGATCGTTTAAACTACGCAACAGATTTTCATGCGGTTTTCACCAATAGATAGAGTGATTCAAGAGAAAGTTTTATATGTATAATACATGCTTATTATAGTAGAAAAAAGCCGATAAATTCAAATATTCAATTCAGGCAGCGGGCAGCGGGCAGCTGGCAAGCGGGTGGTATGGATTTTATAAAGGTTGGGTAATGGCGTTGTGTTTCGTTAGCCACAGCAAGGTGTGGCCGGGTCTGCTTGTATAATTATAATTTATGGAATTAATATAATTTATTTTATTACGAAAAGCGGGTCGCGCTTTAAAAAAGTTTGAAAACCCACTTCCAAATTGTGCTACTAGCCATCATGAATGTATTAGTATAGGAGCTGTGATGACGTCACAAGCAGTGTGGAGATTTGATGACGTCAGAAACTTTGATGGTAACAAACGTAATTCTCTAAAATAAAATAGAATATATATTTGTATGTATAGTACCATTGTTGCATTCCTCTCTAAATAGAATAAACTAAGTGATTCAATAGAGTTCATTCGGATAATATGGTAATATGATTATCATGATAATATGGTATCATGGATATCAAGGAAGAACGTTATTTTTAAATCGGGACTGCGAAAACAAAATCGAAGCGTGTTAACATTGTTTATTTTAATGAGAGTTTGCGTTAGTCGTTGCGTTAATCGTCACCATCGTCATTCTTTAGACTTGTACAGGTAAACAGATCCTGTTGAAAAAATTTTTTTATTTATTTCAATCCAGAAAATTTCGAAGATGAACACAATAATGCTTGCAGCACTCCCAGCAATCAGTATGAAAATGCTTCCCTTAATGTGTTCCATTTGTAATACAACGGGATCTTCTCGATATATAAGTTTGGAATTTATGAATTTATTTTCGGCATCAGTGATCCATTTGGACAGTAGTCCAGAATCTTGAAGGGATGTTATTTTGTGTGTAATTCTATTTGCATACGGAAAGTTCTTCGGCATCATCATAGTCACCAATCCTGTCATAACTGGTGTCTTAGAAACATGCACATCTTTAAACGATTTATTTAACTTCGCCAATTCACATTCCAAGATTAGTTGAGTATGTAGCATCGCAAACATTTCTCCGTTTGAAATATTCACAATTTTTTCATCTACCTCCACGTACGAAAGAGAAATGAACTCTTTCTTCAACATCTCATCAATGATATATTCAAAAGTGTAAGAACCACCAAACGGTATGTTTTTTTCGAACACTTCATATAAAGATTCGGCAGGCATCTCGCGCACATCAGAAACGATATATTTAAACAAAGCTCCCAAATACAAGTTCCTCACAAAAAAATTAAACAAAATAAATAAAATTGACAACGTACTAAACAAACTTCCTTCAAATTTAATGATCACAGGCGACCCCAACATTACACCCACCACGTCCAAGAAAGTCATGTTATCAAAACGATTTTTTTTTTTAGATAATATCCTGTGCCTGCAACTATAAATCATGCTCACAATGAAACAAGAAAACAATATTGTAAACCACACAATAGATTTGAACGGTTTAAATAACTTCTGTAAGTTATTTAAAGATTTGGGAGCAGGAAGAAGTATGACATGAACATACATTTCGTAGGGAATAATTAGAAATTTTTCCATCCGTTCTGTGTTTATTATGACCGACGATGACACAAGGAATGTTTTTTCTTCAAAGGGTTTTAGAGTGGTTAGTTTTCCTAGTTCAATAACTTCGGGTTTAAATTCAGTAGTGAAATTGAAAGATTTCATCAATATATCCAAAATATTCACTTCAATTCCGGAATATTCTACGTGGCTCTCATCTGTACTGTTTATCAAGAAGGGCGGCTGGGAGTGCGTAATGACATTCATGGTACAATTGAGAAGATCCACATTTGCCTTGCGATCGTCTATGAAGTGGTGTAAGGGTTTGTCATTCCTAAATGATATTCTGTCAATTTTAATGGATTCGCAGGAGTCGACGTAAGGTCTGTACGTAAAAACACTGAATTCATTTTCATTGGCTAACGCGTCCACAGTCACAATGAAAGTATTCATCAGGGAGAACCTCCAACTGCACTCCGCTACTTCTTGTACACATGTATTTCCACAGTCTGGGTTTAAAACTCCGATCACCACTTGTTTGGGATGTTTTTGATACTGCATACAAGTTTCATTTAAAACGTCAAACAGTTCCATAGAATTTCTTGTCAGTACGATTAAATTCCTTCCTTGCCTATTCAGTACAACACTGTCATTGTAGCACTTTAAAGAAATTTCCAATCGGTATTTAGACAATGAGGCTATACTGTTGATTAATTTAGTGGCAGCAAATGTAATATCGTTATTGTTTGAATTAAAAACAAAATTAATGTCTCCCGTTATGTTAATATATTTCAGAATGTCGATGGTTGCAGAAGATATTTTAATAACGTGAACATTTTCTTCTGGAACGGACAGTGATTGGGTCAATAATATTACGTTGAAGACTATAAAAATCTTCGCAAAGTGCATTATGTGCATAAGTTTACATCAATTCTTAAGAATATGGTTGAGTGAAATACGGATGTCAGTAGGTACAGTTGTGGCTTTTAAGCCGGATAATGAATGTGACTATACATAAGCATCACACAAAGGTGAAGAAAACATAACCAAACACAGCAGGGCATGTAAAAAGAATGTCTGTATTCCAAATTATAATGTCAATTTAATATTCATTTTCGAGTAATTAATAAATTACTTGGAAAGTGTTTTCAATAACAATAATTGGTTACAAAGAAAAAAATAAAAGAATTTTTTTACTGCTCTGACAGCCATTAATCCCGTCACCTAATCATTGTTGTTATTGCGTTTTACATTAACACAATCATCAATCTGCCAGTCTGATGTACGGAACCCTTCTACACCAGGAAATGTTAATCAACAACAATGTGTATATATTATATTAGTCATCTGCATTAGCGCCCGTTCACGTTCACACACGTAGAGCCCGTTATATTTATTTAACCTTAGAAAGATAATCTTATTTTCACTTACGTTAAAGATAATGATGCGTCTTAAAGACGTACCAAAATTTGGTTCACGACGAGTTCATCGAAAACGAGTTCATCGAAAATAAATTCTTCGAAAACAAATTCATCGAAAGCGAGTTCATCGAAAACCAATTCATCGAAAATCAAATCATCGAAAACCAATTCATCGAATGATCAATTCATCGAATCGCCAATTCACCGAAAAAATATATTTTGTTGATATTTGAGAGAAATGTCGAGCGGACCGAGAAGTTAAAAAAGCATTGGTCAACCTAAACTAACCTAACCTAACCTGACCTAACCTAACCTAAACTAACCTAACCTAACCTAAACTAACCTAACCTAACCTAACTTAACTTAACTTAACCTAACGTAACCTAACCTAACTTAACCTATTTAACCAATTTTTAAATATTTTTTTTATCATCACTCTTAATGACCTTTCTGGGTTGTTTATGAGTTGGTTTCATTATGAGTTGTCTGGTCACCGTTCCTTAGATATCCCTTTTTTGCAGTATTAGACAATCGGAAAATCGGATAATCTATAAATTTTACATTGTCACTACGAAACTGACAGTTGCTACACACATTTAACTCAGTTAAACGGACCTTTTTGGGTATTTAATTTTGACAGCTCTAATATCTACAAAAAAAAATGTTTTTCGGTGAATTGATTTTCGATGAATTGATTTTCGATGAACTCGTTTTCGATGAATTTGCTTTCGATGAATTTGCTTTCCATGAATTGATTTTCGATGAACTCGTCGGTTACCCCAAAATTTAAAAGTTAATAATTGACACAATATCATACTTTAACAGTTTAAAGGTAGTTGAATAATTAGTTTTGGGTTTCGTACCTCAAATAAAACCAAAATATTTTTAATTTATATATTGTAATTAAAATAAATAACAAAATATTGAGTATCTTTTTAACGAAAAATAATGTTTTTTATAAATAATGTTTTATTTAAATTGTATTTTTTTTTACGCTTTGAAAGTTTGAATGCTAATTAGAGGTTATGCTTAAAAATAATAACTATTTTTACACTGAATCACAATTATAACCTAAAACAAATTACACAAATGCTTAGATCGCAAAGACGAAAATTATTCTGGGGTTAAAATAACAAACGGACGAATCAATTATTGCAAAGGTAGTGACACAAGCAATTGCCCCTTCTTCTCTCATAATACATTTGAGTAAAGCATAGTATATCACTGTTACTGTATATATATTATCTGTTTGAACAAAGCTGTTTTTAAACGGTTTGCAAAATTGCACTGGTAAAAACCATAACTTTTGGGTTCACATGAAAAACAGCAAATGCGATGAATACGGAATTCCTGTTTCATGGGATGACGATCTCATTGTACGAATTATGACTGCACAATATATGGACACTTTAAAAATAGTACACACTATCCATTGATACGTAATTTATTCATTGTGCGCTTTTATAATTTATTTACACTGCAGGTAAAATGTTAACAATACAATCTTTAACCTCACTAGGACAAGCCTGTGTTGAGGTTAATTACCGTGGCGTTTCACGTTTTTCTTAAACATATGCTGAGCTCTTTCTTACACACTAAATATAAACCCGTCTGAAGGCGGGGTTCCGACGTCGAGAGTCATAGAATTTTTGACAAAATATCCCCTTTTTTGCAAAAAAAAAATAGTAAACCTGGGTACTTATTATGTACCCATGTACATATATTTATCAAATAAAACTAATGTAAATTTGTGAATTCATTCTTATTATATTTTTCTAAAATTAAATCTAAGAAGAACTTTGGGGTAGCATGGCCACGCTAGAGAAAAGTTGCCCAGCACTGACTTAAATCGGCTACGGAATCTTTCCATCGGCTTTTAATTTTTTTTTTTTATTATAATGACTATGAAACGTTTTCAATTTTAAGATCTAGACACAAACAAATTGCACAACAACTCTACATTGATTGTATAGATACTGCTGAATATAACATAAATGGTAATCCTAAAATCTTCTGGAATCATTTTAATAACATGAAAATACACAATCGTCTCTTCCAAGGACGATGCACCTGGATGACAATAAAGCAGAAAATGGCCAAGACATATGCAATATTTTCATGGGATATTTCCAATCAGTTTACATAAACGATAATAACCTACCTGACTTCGACATACCAGAAAACACAAATAACATAATTATCACCACGGTTAAATTCACACGAGAAATAGTCTTAAAATAATTAAAAGCTCTTAATATTAACACAAACGCGGGGTGTGATGACATTCCGCCATACTTTATAGCTAATTGCGCCGAAGCACTCGCAAAACCTCTCTGCATTATTATCTATGAAGGTACCTGAAATATGGAAAAGAGCCTATTGAATACCAATCCACAAAAACGGCGAAAAAATAATGTTAAAAACTATCGTCCGATTTCAAAACTAACAATATTCAGTAAGTTAATGGAAAAAAATGTTAACCAATATCTAAGCCCATAACTATCTTCTTCGATGGCGCTATAGCCCATATCGAGCTTTGGCCTCCTGCAACAGTCGCCTCCAGCTCCTCCTGTCCTCAGTGGCTGACTTCCAGTTTGGTATCTGGAGAAGCTGTGCTGCATCCCCTCTTACCTCATCTTCCCAGCCCATCTCAACCTATTTCTCATATGTGCTGAGATGCTAGGGGCTTCATATACATCATACAATCATTTATGTTGCCGAATGCGCCAATGTTCGCCCTCTTTCACGGGTCCACATATTCTTCTTAGCACTTTTCCCAACAAATCCCACAACTATCTATGTTTACCAATATCTAAGCACACAATCATAACAACAAAACAACATGGTTTTACAAAAGGCAGAAATGTGGAAAGTAATCTCGGTCTTCTTACTGAAGTCAGTATCTATCACATGGAGAACCGCACTCAAGTAGATATCATATATACAGACTTTTCCAAGGCATTTGATAAAATTAATCAAAAATTATAACTGGGAAAACTTTGATCATTAGGTAAACGGGGTAATTTATTTCGTTGGGTTACATCTTATATACTGAACAGATCACAGGCAATAGCAATAAAGGGCTTCGAATCAGATTTCAATGAAATTTCCTTTGGGATCCAGCGGGGTTCTCGTCTCGGACCATTGTTTTTCATTTTATATATTATTAATTATATGGTCAATGTTGTAAAATACTCTGAAAATTATTTGCTGATGATGCTAAGCTATACAAGCCAATAAAAAGTCTAAACGATTGTGTCAATTTGCGACACGATTTAACCGAAGTAGCTACCTCTTGCCAACAAAATCAACTATTTCTAAACGTTTCAAAATTTCATCACATTGTCTTTTCCAGATTAAATAAAAATAAAACATTATTTAATTATTCTTTAAATAACAACATTGCAACAGTCTCGGATATTCGTGATCTTGGAATAACCCTTGATAGTTAACAACAATATAACCATCATATACAACAAATCATAAATGAAGCTGCTAAAATGTTAGGTTTCATCATAAGAAACACAAAACTTTTTAATAGCATCAAAGTCATTAAGCAACTCTACTTTGCCTACATACGGAGTCATTTGGAGTTTGCGTCAGTTGTTTGATCTCCATTTTATAAAATCCATATAAACAAAATTGAAGCAATTCAAAAAAAAAATCCTCAAATATCTTTGTTACAAGTCATACGTAAGATTTAATAATTATGCAGACGCAGTTTCAAACCTTAAAATTGATTCATTGAGTGTATGAAGGCATTATATGGATGCACTATTCCTGTATAAATTAGTTAAAATTAATATTCAATGCCTAGAGTTGCTAAGTTTCTGTCCGGTTCAGGGTGGATCAATGCAAGATAAACTGTAAGCAGAATTCTTGTCTGAACAGACTATGCAATTGTTACAATAGCGTATTATCCAAGGTGGACATTTTCAATTCCGAACTAACCAAATATAAAGGTACATAAAATAGTATTTCTCTGGTGTTTCATGAATATGTTATGTGTCTGTTTCTATCGTTTATACTTATAATTCTGTTATGATTTGATTTATTTGTACAACCTGACTTCTTACGGTTACCAAGGTATTGATATTTTTATATGTTTTATGTAAATTCTAGTTTTATACACTTAATCTTTTGTTTTATAAAATTTTTGGTCCTTTGTTATAAATTTTATTATTTTCATTCTTTATTAATAATGATAATAATAATAATTGGATTATTTATAAAGCGCCGTTTTTGTGAAAAATCACCTCAAGGGCGCTGTACAATATTATGCTGTTTAATCAGAGGTAAAGTCACAAGGAGGAAATCCATAATTGGTTTCATTTTGGCTATACAAACATGAACAAACTGGAAAAATGTAGACTGTCGATTTCCCGAAAATAAATAAAAAAGTTTAAAAATGGATAAATAAATTATACAAATGACAAATTGATAGTTATTTATGTAAAGTAACAACAACCTACATATATCGAAGGCTGTAAGCGTGCCAACGTCAGTAAAACATTTTGAAATTTTCTTCGTGTTACTTGTGGATTTAAAAAAAAGGAGTATCACTTAATTTAATCTGGTGGACTGGTACGCAGATTCATTCAACTTAAAAGCAGTCTTGTGATCAGAAATAAATAAAAAATCCACTTACTGATGCATTTTGAAGGAAACCATTCTCGGGTTCCAAGTGCAGCTACAAAATTTAAGATGCTATGTGCCGCAATAATCAGAGGTAAACCATTTTCGAGTTCAGGATGTAGTTTTGAACCAGATTCACTTTTGTCAGACAAGTTGAAACCAGTTTTGTTTTCCGAATACCCGATGAATTTCGAAAGTTCAGATTTGAAGTCATTCTAATATGCTGAAAAAATTCTGAGAAAAAACATTTGCTTGCGTGAAAGTTAAAACCAATTTTGTCTTCAGCGTGAAACGATAAAAATTCACGGGGGTTCAGAAACTGTTCTAGTGTTCCAAGTGCAAGACATGATATTTGCAAGCTATGTGCTGCAACGATCGGAGGAAAATCATTTTCGTGTACTGCGTGTATTAATAATTAAAGCTAGGGACTCACACCTTTACTATTTCATCTTTATTCACTAAAGTAAAAACCATTTTAGTGTTCCAAATACACGTTTAAAGCGGTTTGATATGCTGACAAATTTCAAAGGAGGTTTCCTTTAGTTCCGATTGGAGTGTAAACTTCCAGTGGCGTATTTGTTGCAAAATTCCGGGGAAATCCATCTGAGTGCATAATATGAAGATAATATATATATATATATATATATTATCTTCATATTATGCACTATATATATATATATATATATATATATATATATATATATATATATATATATATATATATATATATATATTATATATATATATATATTATCTTCATATTATGCACTCAGATGGATTTCCCCGGAATATATATATATATATATATATATATACATAACACCGTCTATTTGGCGACCAGCATGGGCAAATATGCATCTAAAGTGGCGACCACCGACATTTGGCGACCGATATACGGTCGCCACTTTATTTTTCGAAATTTTTACACAGTTCATAGTACATGTCGTCACAAGCATTTTGGCAAAAATTGTCCTGGTAGCCAAATTGGGCGTGAAGTGGATGATTTCGAATATTAAAGTTCCGCCATCTGTCGCTACGCAGCTAGGCGCTAGGTGATATACACGGCCATGTATACTACCATTCATCCTACCGACATTTAGGCGACCGGTGTGACATAACATGCCGCCTTTCATTCCTAGCATTTACCCGCCACCGAGGCGTTGGCAAATGTGTTGGGAAACAACGTTGCCGGTTAATTCCAACTCCCGTACAAGAGTTGAGGTGCACGTGGCGGTGGCGTGTTTTGCGACGTTGCCGCCGCGCTTATTTAGCCTCGGTTGCCTCGAATGTTTTGCCTTTTAAAATTTTATCGTGATCAATCGTATTATCGTATACCGAGCATTAACGTACATGTGATTTGGAGTGTAGGTATTTGGCGACCGACCATTTTAGTGTCTTAATTACAATACATTATTGATTACGGTTGACTCAATGAAACGGAACAAAATAATTGCAAGAATAACAGAAATGCAATATCAAGATGATTCTTTGGAGTCATACCTACCTATGACATAGAATTCGGATAATCTGAGGTACTTGCCTTCAATTAATAATTCTTCTTTTCGGTCATTTATACGGTCAAATTTACTTCTTTAAAATTCCCGATTCTTATTTTACAGGAGTTCACTTACTCTGACGGTGATGGTGGGATACGACCCAAATCCCATGTGTGAAACAAAAGGCGAGCTCACCAATTAATTTTAATCGAAAAAATAAAAATATTGCATGGATGATTCATCTAATCAAAACGACCCACGAACATTGTTTCCACAAAACTTCAACGTGTTGACCAAATCGAAGAAGAAAATTGATATAGAAATAACGAAAAATAAATTCAGTGCGCAGATCACATGCCGTAGAAATGAAACCTTCAGAAAACTAAAGTAGGCAAGAGTGGGTAGGCTACGAAGCGCCACACAAAGAGGAGACCGATTATTCTATCTTAGGGGCATACATTAATTGAGCTCAAAATGGGGGGTGGGGGTCCAGTAAAATCTCACCAAATCTTGAACAGTTTTTCAGCATATTGTCGCGATCATATTTACCACAACGGGGGGGGGGGGGGCGTAACGGGATAGCATTGGGCGGGACGGGATAGGGTGGGACCCCAGATACACAACTGATGTCTCGTGAGGGGAGAGGGGGGGGGGCACCAAATCTCACCAAAGGGGGGGGGGGGGGGTTAAATTGGAAAATTAACTGCTCACGTTATTAATGTATGCCCCCTTATTCTCTCGCAGTCTAAATCCTATAGATGTATGTGTTTGCCTCTTTTTAGTGTCGCTAATTTTCGTTTCATCGAGTGTCAAATCACAACGGTGTTAAAGATGTTTTTACTTCAAAATAGTACTGCCAGATTTTTGTTTTTATTTCGAAAAGGACTTAGGAGAGGTGGTTTTAAAAATTTGTAGGAGTCATCAAAAATTAAAAATTTTAAGTTAATTTTCACGTTCTGTGTAAGTTCTATTCAAGTTCTGTTGTTATAACAATGAACTTGAATACAACTTGCACAGATTGTGAAAATTAACTTCAAATATTTGAAGAATCTGTCATTTTTTTTAACAACCCGTTAATTATAATTTTAATTGTTCGAGGCGTGTTTTCAGAAACATTGTATTCGAGGAAACAACATCGAAAACAATGCGACTAAATTTAATATAAATGTTTTTGTTTTTTACTTTAGTTTCACACAGGAGGCCCTGAAGAAAATAATTACCTCAGGGCCTATGTCATCTTTGTGGACGCTGCGTATAGGAAAGGAAGGGGAGGAAGCTATGGGAAGGAAAAGGATTTTAGGGGTGGGTAAGAATCTAGGGTTCAGTTTGTCAAGGAGTGACGGACGTATGAATCCATCCCTCCCACTGCGGTGCAAGGCAATGTTCCGAGAGAGTGCGGCTGGAGAAGTTAAAGGGACTTCCTTAACCACTCTCACCCGATCCGACCTGTCATGCTGCTGGTTGGCAGACGCATTCGCCACCAAGACCCGAACAAACCACACCCCATGAATCATTAGATGACTAAGTCGTAGGTGAAAATATTGAAATGAACCAGAACCCACCACATCAAATGCATCACAACCATTTAAAAGTTTCTTAAATACTTATCAGACAGTCGCGAGTAAACATTCTACAGTAAAAAATTTCAGAGTGTGCAATTCACACGCGGTAGAAGTGAAACCTCCAGAAAAACTAAAGTAGACAAGAGCGGGAAGGCTACGAAGAAGTGCACAAAGAGGAGACCGATTATACTATCTCATTCTCTTGCAGGCTAAATTCTATAGGTGTATGTGTTTGACTCCTTTTATTGTCGCTATTTTTCGTTTCATCGAGTTTCAAATCCAAAACGGTGCTAAAGAAGTTTTCACTTCAAAATACAAATGTGCAGTTCACATGCAGTAGAAGTGAAACCTCAGAAAACTCTAGACAAGGGTGGGGAGACGACAACGAAGCACCGCGCGAAGAGGAGACTGAATAGCTACGAAGCACCGTACAAAGAAGAGACCGATTAGTCTATCGCATTCTCTTGCAGGCTTAATCCTATGGATGTATGTCTTTATCTCTTTTTAATGTTGCTATTTTTCGTTTTATCGAATTTCAAATCACAACGGTGCTAAAGAAGTTTACACGTACTCGAGTTTAATCTATGTACCTACATCATCTCTAAATATTTAAATTTTTAAAATTAGTATGATATACATAATAAAAAAATGCTCGTACATCTATGGAATTTAGCCAACGAGAGAATAAGAGTATAATCGGTCTCCTCTTTGTGCGGTGCTTCGTAGCCACTCCTCCCACTGTATTCTAATTTATTTTCTGAAGGTTTCACTTTTAATTGCGTACTCGGATTTTTTAAAATTGTTTCGGATACCTATTTAGCTACCTTTTATTATATTTTTTTAATTCTTTTTAAACGTTTTATATCTTTTCATGTACATAAGAAGATGAACATTCATTATAAGTGATAATTAAATCCTTTTTTTACTTTGGTAGAAAGCAGTCACTTTGTGGTTTGACAAAGATATTAATTGAAATAAAACAATCACTTAGTTTGTAACCACGATTCATCCATTAACCTTTTTTATACCGACCGGTTTCGCTTAACCTGCGCATCAGCGTTATTTCATTATATCTACTTTATCGCATTGAAACCAAGCTCACGCACACTAACGAAATTCAAAACAATAAGCGCACACAAACTTAGCTGTTGCCGGCCGAATTCCCTATCAAGATTCCCTTCACCTCACCCACACAGCTGTTATCCCGCGCCGCCGATCGGCTTGCTTGCCCCCCGTGCGACTAGCCCCACCGCTTCCCTTACCCCGCGGACTCCTGTTCATACAAAAGTCACGTGGAATCTGCGTGCAATCGAAATCAATTTAAAAAAATAGGTTGTCGTTGAAAATTTAGTTGGATCTTTGCAGAAATTATTTTAACATAGCTATCCTATCAATTTGACTTAAAAAAATTGGACGGAGGATTTTTCCGGAGCGATATTTTTGACTGATATCAAAAAAGCATGTACCAAAAGAAAAAAAATGTTGGATCTTTTGATTAAATAAAGCTAACACCAATATAAAGACACTTCGTGATCAAAAATTGGAGGGAGGAATTTTCCCGGCAAGAATAGAAATAAAAAAACAAATCTCTTTTTAAAAACACACTTTCCCAAGAATAATATTGTTGAATTTCTATTTAATCAGGTGGATATTAATTACCTAATACTAACAAGATGTGAAGAGTTTTCGAAAGAAATACTTTTCTAGCGGGAGTTATAATTTTTTTTTCAGTTTTTGCTAAAAATAACTAGGTAACTTCCCGTTAAATATTTTGTTGGATCTTTTGTCATTCGTCATCCCTAAATGATACTCCACGTGACTGCAAAGGTTTCATCGACGGAGGAATTTTTGCGTACCTCAAACTCTTTATTGATTTGCCTACTACCTACCCAAGCAATAGGCCACTTGCATGGATTTCATAACGACTTTGAAAAAATCGTGTGGATAGATATTTTTACCAAGATTACGAAAATGTTAGTAAAAATTTTTAGAAATGTACAGTTTTTTTAAATTTATTTTTAAATAAATAAATCCATTATTTAGGCCCGTGACGTCACTACATGAAAATGTCCCATCGCCGAAAATGTTAATTATTATTTTTAATTTATAAACTAACGTTTAGACAAGATTTTTATGCATAGCACAAAGGGTAACAATTATTATAAGCAATAATTATCAGCCTTAAACACTCATCAACATTGAAAAATCTTCCGAGAAAAGATACTTGCCGCCAACGCCGTTGGCGGCAAGTATCTTTTCTCGGAAGATTTTTCAATGTTGATGAGTGTTTCAGGCTGATAATTATTGCTTATAATAATTGCCGAAAATGTTCCTATTAATTTTATAAAATTCCACACTGATTTATTTTTTTTATATGGCAGCACTTTGATTTCAGGCGAATTTTTGAATTTGACATTTAACGTTCAGTAGAATTATTGTTTGTTCTCTGCGAACTTATCATTTGGTTTCTTTTTGACATATGTTATGAAGAGAACCCCGTTCATTTTACGATGTCTGCACGTGTTTAGAGGTATAATGGTAGTGGTGCTGATCTTAACAAAATCAAATTTCATAATATTCTTCTTATTATTATAATTTACAAGTACAAGTATATTTCATTGGATTTAGTAATATAGACGTTGAACATTATAATGATTTATGATCAATAAGATGGATCAAGGAAAAAAAATATTTATGAGATATAATATTTTTGGAATGCCTCGCTATTCTCCTGTGCCCTTTCTTGTGGAACATGATCTTTTTTTTATATGATTTTCTGCTATGTAATTATCGTTTTTTCGCACCCATAAAATTATGTCCCGTCTTTCCGGTTTATAAAAAATGGTCTGATTTTTCGGATTGAAATTTTCAAAAAATCGCCAGGGTTTCAAAAATACGATTTAAAAAAAATGCCGAATGTCTTAGAATATTTACCTAAACCGGATTTTTTTTTAAAATGCGATGCAAGTGGCCTATCCGCAAAATAATTATTTGTTCTTTGTAGCATTTTGATCTCGCCTGACTTATAGGACAGTGCAATTAGTGCAAAAAAGGGGGTCGCGATCGGAATTATTTCGGTAGCCCCAATTTTTTTATATGTTTTATACACTCATCTCCTGATGAAAAATCTGAGTTTTCGACCTTCGGTCACTTGAGCTTTCGCCGCCGTTTTGAAAAAACCTGCCGAAATCGCGCCAAAATCTAGTTTTTCTCAAATATTTCGTTCTCAATGAAAATTTTGGCTAAGGTAACTTCACAAGTTTTGTAGAACATAAAATTATCTACAATTTTTATTAAAAAAAATGTCTTCTACCTCTAATAAGTATTGAGATACACAGCCGTAAAAATGTGTATAAGTTTATAAAAACAAGTAAATTGCACGACTTGGTTTGGTTTTCTGTACGTACCTCTTTTTCAGTACAGTTTTGTAGAGAATAAAATTTCTAAAACGATTTTTATGTTTTTTGTATTGTTTTTACTGATTTAAAGTATGAATAAACAAATATCGGTAGGTGAAAACATAAAAATTTATCACGATATTACCACGTCTTTAATATAGAAATAACGAAAAATAAATACAGTGCGTAGTTCACATGCCGTAGAAATGAAACCTTCAAAAAACTAAAGTAGGCAAGAGTGGGTTGGCTACGAAGCACCGCACAAAGAGAAGCCCGATTATTATCTCATTCTCTCGCAGTCCTGTAGATGTATGCTTTTGCCTCTTTTTAGTGTCGCTATTTTTAGTTTCATCGAGTTTCAAATCACAACGGTACTAGGCGATTTGCAGGTGCTAGAAGTTTACACTTCAAAGTACAAGTGTGCAGTTCACACGCGGTAGAAGTGAAACCTCAGAAAACTAAAGTAGACAAGAGCGAAGAAGCTACGAAGCACCGCACGAAGGGGAGATCGAATAGCTACGAATCACCGCACAATGAGGAGACCGATTAGTCTATCTAATCTCTTATACTTATCACTCAGAAGTGATAAGTAAATAAGTACTTTTTTTCATTTTTTTATTTTTTCATTCATAGTGTAATAATAAATTTTGTTAATTATTTTAAGTTTTAGATACTTACTTACTAGCGACTTGAAATTCAAATGATACAGAAATGCGTCACGAAAATTTATTATTATTTTAATATAATAGTTAATTAGTTCTAATATAATAGGTACGGTAAATCCTCGCTCTCACTCAAAGCTCCCATAGTCCAGCGGCGTAAAGCGCCTCACGAATTTAGTGGCCAGACAATTCAGACCGCGTGGGTTCGAGTCTTATAAAATAAAATAAAAAACGTTTTAATTTTTGCAAAATTAATATTCAATCTTCAAACCACACAAAATGAAAATGAACCACACCAAGAAGAAACCATAATTATTAATATGATGACCCAATGTATAGCAAAAGTTGCACCAGAATTCGACGTCAAAAATATATATAAAATCATCCTTCACTAACTAACTAACCATAACACCGTTTCTCCGCAGGGGTAGGCAGAGAGGACGGGCCGCCAAACAACTCGGTCTTGGCACACACTCCTTGCCTCGTTCACATTCATACATCGTCTCACACATCCTCTTCTATTATTTTGACTCTTGATGCAGCCCGAATCAAGTATCTGATTCACTTGGTCTTGCCATTTTTTATATTAGCTCCACTCAGAAGGCCATGAGAAAAATAATTTCCCTCAGGCCCTATGTCATCTTAGGGGATGCAGTGAGGAGGGTCTTTCAACATCATTTTACAACTCATCGTATTTCTACGTAATGTGTTTATTTATTAAATTGATAAAATTGAGCACAATCTTTAAATTAAATTATAATTAATTATCAATCTAACAATTAACAATGTATTACGGCCAAATAAACGCATTTTTCCCACCCGCCAGTTACGGCGGGTACCCGCTAGGAGCGAGGAACCGAGGTAGGTACAATGCCAAACCGCGCGCCAGAGCTAAGCGCCCCGTAATTTGAATGATGCTCGTAGTAAAAAATCCCAAAACGTCAGAAACATGCATGTCACTAAAAATCGGCTGATCGCGTGCCGCATGGCCGACCCGAAGAGCTTCGGCATTCTTCGGAAATATTCCGAAGCTTTGGTTCCAGCGGTAGTAAGGTTTGAACAAGATAATATTAAGTAATAACATTTCTCTTCTAAAATGTAACCATTAGTCAAAGGGTCAGCTATGCGTCTCGTGTGACATTATCTTGTTCGAGCCCTTGGGATGTACCTTTTTGACATTATTATTTGTTTGTCACCCATTGATCGAAGTTGTCACGACAGTAAATGGCGATATTGGCGATCCACGCCGCAGAGTGTTTCTTGTGTGTTAATTATTATTATTGGATTATTGCGTTATTATTATTATCTTTGGAAGGTTGAGTATTTTTAAATGGATATCACACCCACCCTTTCCACTAATCTTCCAATAGATGTAATATCAATAGTAATGGAGTGTAAAATGCTTCTAAAAATATTGATACCAGAATAATTCTATAATAATTGGATAATTACTAGAGCGCCGTTTTAGTTATGTTGCGTTGTACAATTTATTATGAGTTCCTAGGCTATATGTATTTTTATTATTTGAATTTACAAACAGATACATAAAACATACCTACTTACCTGGCAGGTCAATTGACTATATTAAACTCTAGACATCAGCATGTTTTTACATCGCACGATATTTTTACTATTACAGTTACATGATATTTTTAGATACTTAGCAAGTAATGTAAAATTATGCATGATGTCTAGATTTTTTTTTAAATATAATATCAACCTTTCGTTTTTTATGAATGGCTTGGTGAACCACCTATAACTTGAGGCACCGGCCGCGCCTGGTAGGAATCAGAGGTTTAGTATATCCAGGAGTGACGGACGTATGAGTCCATCCCTCCAATAGCTGTGCAAAGCGATGGGTCGAGAGAGTCCTGCTGAAAAGGTCGAAAGGCCTCCCTCAACCAGTCTCTCTCCGCCATGCAGTAGGTGGGCAGGCGCATCCGCTGCCAAGACCTCACCCAATGAGTTCGGGCACCCCTGCTAAGTACCAAACGTAGTGAACCACTTGGGGGTGACCTATGGCAGAGGTGTTGGTTATCCAATAAATGGTTCCCGGGGCGGCGGTACTCATACCCGCCTCCCAAATTGAAATGCCACACGTCTTCTCGTTCATTCGCTCTACAATCCATCCGAGCGTTCCTTTCGTAATTTTACTCATTACGTTTACATTGGCCTTGCATTCTTCGCGGATCTCAACGTCTCTCCCAAGATCGTACATGGTTTTACCATACTCACGCCTCAGGAATCGCAATTCTACAGCATTCAGCCTACTTTCCTTCCTTTGCTTCCTTCCTCTTCCTTCCTCTACCAGTTCCATGCCTCACAGCCATACATGGGGGTCGGTTCCAGCACTCTATTATGGATAGCTGGCTTCGCTTCTTTGGACAGTTTTTTTGTTGGCGCCACTAGCGTTCTATCCTCCGTTAATGGAGTTACCTACATTTAACCTTGTTTCACATATCTCTATCAGCCTTCCCATCTACCGTAAACACACTTCCCAAATATACTTCACAATACATACTTCAAAAACTTATCCACCTGCTCCAAGTATTCATCATTCACAACTAAGTTTCACATTGTTTTTGTATCAAACACCACGATTTTAGACTTACTTACATTCATCATTAACTCATTCTTCATACATATTAAATTATCTGTCTAGGTACATTTAAATTAAATATCTAAGCATAGTTTTCTATGTTTTCATATTGTTTAATCGAAAAAAATCCCAAGCATTTGGGACATGGCAAATAATCATTAAATGAGGAATGGTATTTTCTTGTAATGGGTTTTTTGTATTCCTGATAATTTTGTACATAATCTCCCGTTTTATGCAATTTAGCAGAAGACCTTTTCTTTCCTTGCCATTCATTATTGTCAGGATATTTTGAATTTCACATTCTATCTCGTGGTTTCTGAAAATATGCCTCGAGTCCTTTTCGAAATAAAAACAAAAATCCGGCATTCGACCTTTTTTGAAGTGAAAACTTTTGTAGCACCGTTGTGATTTGAAACTCGATGAAACTAAAAATAGCGACACTAAAAAGAGGCTAAAACATACATCTATAGGACTACAAGAGAATAAGATAATAATCGGGCTTCTCTTTGTGCGGTGCTTCGTAGCCTATCCACTCTTGTCTACTTTCGTTTTCTGAAGGTTTCATTTCTACGGCGTGTGAACTGCGCCCTGTATTTTTTTTTGTTATTTCTTTATCAATTTTCTTCTTGGATTTGGTCAATACGTTAAAGTTTTGTGGAAACGACGAACGAAGGTCGTTTTCAGAATGGGGGTGAGGTTTGTCTAGGTCTAGGAGGCGGATGACCGGGACACACTGAACCCCAGATTCCTACCCACCCTTTAAACCCCTTTCCTTAAAATAATTTTCCTCTCCTTCCTTTCCTTCAAAAGCTCTCCGCACAACATACCCTAAGATGAATAATTTCCCTCAGGATCTTCTGTGTGGAGCTCATGTAAAAAAAAAAGAAAAAAAAAGTACGAGATTTTAAATTAGTGACTGATTATTTGTAACCCAATAATGATTGTCTTTCTTAAAAAAAAATTGTGCCTTTATTGCACTTGTCAATTGCTACCTATCGCAATAAGGAGCCAATTTTATGCATCCCAAATAATTATTGGTAACTAAAATAACCTAGTTCCTGTTCACTCTATATATTTTTTTTTCATTAGCTCCACACTGCAGGCCCTGAGGAAAACAATTTCCCTCAAGGCCTATGTCATCTTTGGGGATGTTGTGTGGAGGGTATTTTTGGGGAAAGGAAGGAGAGGAAGTTTTGGGAAAGAAAAAAGTATGAATGGTAGTTAGGAATCTGGGGGTCAATGTGTCCAGGAGTGACAGACATATGAATCCATCCCTCCCACTGTGATATAAGGCGTGGATCGAGAGTCCGGTTGGAGAGATGAAAAGGTCTCCCTCAACCAGTCTCTCCTGATCCGGCCCGCCATGTAGTAGGTGGGCAAATGCATAGGTTGCCAAGACCTAGACACAGCTCACCCCGTGAACCCGGGCACCCCCGCTAAGACACCAAACATATCTAACCACTTGGTGTGACCTATGGCAGGGCTGTTAGTTATCTTGTAAATGGTTCCCGGGGCGGCGGTACCCACACCTGCCTCCCAAATTTTTAATTTGATTGTTGTTTTTCCTCCCAAATATAAAATGATATAATAACAGTCTACCGTTTTGACTTCTTGGGATTCTGTTTTGGTTTCCTTCAAAATAATATTTATGTAACCAATCATTATGTACCTACGATAGATAGACCGTTGGCAAATCGAGAACGAATTAAAAGGATTCTGAAAGCATCGTAATTTAAACGTACTGCATACAGGAATATACGGAGGTCGTCAAATGTTCGTAATGAACGGACGCCCTAAATATGGAATGAAGTGTGATATACGTACGATATACGCGGTTGCCAAAACGGCGGCAATATGAAAGGACGCCCAAAAGACTCTAAAGTATACGTACCTATCAAAAATTTGAATACCCTCAAAACACAATTTCTGGATAATTCTTTTACTATCACTCTTTTGTCAACCTAAAAACATGTGAACATTCACCGCAATTTTATTTAAAAACCTACCGTAAGCAGTGGTAGCCAAAAGGATGCGAAGTGAAAGGACGCCAAATCTGTAGCGGGATGTATATATATATATATATATATATATATATATATATCTCCTCACGTACTTTTTTTATTTTGCGCGACGGTACACCAGTTTTTTGTTGATCCGTTTGAGTTTGTTGATCTATCCGGATTTGTGGATCCGTTACCGAAGCTGGGATACATATCCTGATCCATGTGGATCAGCTTTTGTCATCGAGATTTACCTGTAAGCCACGCCTATTTTTCGGTGTGATATACATTTTACACGTTTTTATTTGTTGATCCATATATGTATATATGGATGGTGCCGGTCTGTCGAACTTTTCTGCTCCTTTTAGTAGGTACTTGTAGGTACGTTCTTATTTGCCAAGTTTTGACCGCGAACTGTGCGCAATGCAAATGAGAAGTTCTATGTCGTATTGTTCAGGTCCATTTAGTAACGGTCTGTCGAACTTTTCAGCTCCTTTTAGTAGGTACTTGTAGGTACGTTCTTATTTAATTCGTTTTTTTATTGTATTTTTGTTTTGGATTTCATTTGGATTTTGGTTTTTGATTTTGGTTTTGATTTTGGTTTTTGATTTTGGTTTTGATTTTGATTATGAATTTGATTTTGAATTTGATTTTGATTTCAATTTCAATTTCGATTTGGATTTTATTTTGGTATGATTTTGATTTTGATTTTGATTTTGATTTTGTTTGTGATTTTGATTTTGATTTTGATTTTGATTTTGATTTTGGTTTTGGTTTTGATTTTGATTTTGATTTTGATTTTGATTTTGATTTTGATTTTGATTTTGATTTTGATTTTGATTTTGATTTTGATTTTGATTTTGATTTTGATTTTGATTTTGATTTTGATTTTGATTTTGATTTTGATTTTGATTTTTATTTTTATTTTGATTTTGATTTTGACTTTGATTTTGGTTTTGGTTTTGGTTTTGATTTTGATTTTGATTTTGATTTTGATTTTGATTTTGATTTTTATTTTTATTTTGATTTTGATTTTGATTTTGATTTTGATTTTGATTTTGATTTTGATTTTGATTTTGATTTTGATTTTGATTTTGATTTTGATTTTGATTTTGATTTTGATTTTGATTTTGATTTTGATTTTGATTTTGATTTTGATTTTGATTTTGATTTTGATTTTGATTTTGATTTTGATTTTGATTTTGATTTTGATTTTGATTTTGATTTTGATTTTGATTTTGATTTTGATTTTTATTGTGATTTTGATTTTGATTTTGATTTTTATTTTGATTTTGATTTTGACCGCCAACAAAGATGCGCTTCGGTCGTACTTTTCAGCTTATTTTAGTAGGTACCTGTAAGTTCTTTGAAGAAATAATTATCTAAAGAGGTGAGCCGACTAGGTATAGGGGTTTCTTTTATCGCTACACAGTTGGGCAACTTCGTGAGATGGATTAAGGTAGGGTACAAAGACTCGATTGAAATTAATATAGAATAGAAAAAGCTATTATAGAATAGACTAACCTATTACCTAAGGTGACGTATGACAGAGGTGGTTATCCAATAAATGGTTTCCGGGGCAGCGGTACCCATACCCGCCTCCCAATCTGTAAGTCAAAATTAAATGGTTCGCTAAGTTTGGTGACTTAGCCGGGGTGCCCGGGTTCATGGGGTGAGGTTTGTGCGGGTCTTGACCACGGTCGCGTCTGTCCACCATCTGCATGGCATGCCGGATCGAGAGAGAATGTTTGAGGGAGCCGTTCTCTCCCGTTCATCTTCAGCCGTACTCTCTCTGAACATCGCCTTGCACCGCAATGGGAGGTATGGATTCAAACGTCCGTCACTCCTGGACACATTGACCCACAGATTCCTACCCACACCAACTTCCCTTTTCCTTCCCAGAACTTCCTCTCCTTCCTTTCCTAAAAATACCCTCCACACATCATCCCCAAAGATGACATAGGACCTGAGGGGATTATTTAAAAAATACCCTCCACACATCATCCCCAAAGATGACATAGGACCTGAAGGGAATTCTTTTCCTCAGGGCCTCCTGTACAATTTTTTTTCGTTAAGTTTTTACGATAGCTATTTTATTGCCATGTCTTTCTCAGGCGTCCCCGACTTCTTCTACCGTTCACATTTGCGTCATATATTCTCCTTACACTCTTTTCCTGGTTCATTTGCTCTACATGTTCAAACCATCGGAGAGTTCCTTTCTTAATCTTACTTATACATCAGACTAGGTAGCATTCTTTGCGGACCTTTACGTTTCTCACACGTTCGTACATGGTTTTGCTACACATATATACCTACGCCTCAGGGATCTCATTTCAAAGGCTTTATATTTAGCTTACTTTCATCCTTCCTCTGTCAGTTTCATGCCTCACTGCGATACATCAGGTTAGGTACCAGGACTCCATTGTGGACTGCTAGCTTTGCTTCTTTTTATTAGTGCCAACGGCACCGGGGGCATGTACTTACATGTACTACACTAACAAGGATTTTACGCTGTGGCTAAATTATTTTTTAATAACACATACTCATAATTTAGGTAAACCTAGAAAAACTATTCGATGTGCATTTTAAAAATAATGTATATCACATAACTATTTAGCAACTAATTTCTTAGGTATTACTAGAAAGGGCCAAATTCCGGTCGTTTATACTGCGCATCTCGTAGGCCCTTCTGCATTGCTAAAATATTCACTTGCCGGCCTGAGATCGTTCTGTCGAGTTCGCATTCGATAAATTGTCAATATTCTATTTATTTTGTAATATAGATTTTTGTACGTAGCGCCGTTTACACGCACACTTCGGAGCGACCGAGTCAGGCCGCCGCGCAGAAAAGTCTCACAGTGAACTGCGCTGTAAACCTATCGGTCTTTACTTTTCTGCGCGGCGGCCTGAAGTGGCGCAGGACTCGGTCGCTCCGAAGTGTGCGTGTAAACGGCGCTTAAGCATTATGCAAGCCGCAAACTATGCGAACGCTAACTTCACGTCATTCAAATTAAAAATGGCGTGTTGACGAGCGGTGTTCATTCTTTCAATAGTGTTTGTAGTTTTTAAAATTTTAACAATAAATAACCATTTGTTTATTTTCATAATAAAGCCATAATCTCTTAATGGATCGACTTTTGCCAAACTATCCATTTGTTAGAAAAATTGGGAGAGTGGATTATGAGGTAGGTAAGTTTTGTCCTATTATTTTCAAATAATTTATGTTATGGCAGCGTGTTATAGCGTGAGCTGCATAGGTAAAAGTTTATATATGTTAATATATAATTTACGATTATATAATGTTGCCTATATAATCGTAACTATGAAATACTCAAAGTGCTCTTTTTGTTTCTAAAAAACCAATGTAATAGTCTCTTTACTGTGTTTAAAAATGTGCCGCCATGTAAGGAATACGAAATAGAAATTATAAAATGTAAACAAACCTACAATTTTGCACGCAAGATGAAGTTAGGGTGTTGAATGAATACTTTGGTTATTTTTATTTGTTAATCGATTTTGCTTTGCATTAAAAATCCAACCAAATGTAATAATTTTACCACTTCAGTTGACAGTTTTATTTATTTAGGTTTATCATTGAATAACATCAAGTATTAATAATTTCAAATGTCTATTGCTTACAGAATAATGGATTACAGAATTTTGAAGTCTAATGGTGGACATTATACGCCAAAATTCTGCATTTTACAAAGGCGAGATGTTACCCGTTGTCGCTGAAATGAAATTTAATGAAGGACCAGTCAAATCTTATTGTATACTTCCAATATATGATGGCTATAATTATGAAAGTGCATTATATGATATTATTTGTTTAGACGCTTTTCAAAGTAAAATACTTTTTTGTACGAGTGAATGTTTGGCTCAGGAAGTAATTAAAGGAAGGAATGGAAGTAAGACGGGAGATGGAGCCTTGCTTCTATCAAGTATAAATATTTCCAAATGTTTTTTGTTTACAGACTATATAGTGAGAATGCTGGACATTATACAAAACTGACTTTTTCAAAACCCTGCATTTTACCAAGGCAAGATGTCAATTCCCGCGTTGGCGCGCTGATGTGAAATTAATGTGGGATCAGTCAAATCAAATTGTATACTTACAATATATGATGGCTGTAATTATGTAAGTGTATTATATGATATTATTTGTTCAGATGATTTTAAATTAAAATACTTTATGTACCGAGTGAATGTTTATAAGGCTCTGGAAGTAATTACTTAATAAGACAGGAGATGGGAGCCTTACTTCTATCAAGTATTAATATTTACAAATATCTTTTGTTCACAGACTACATAGTGAGGATGCTGGACATTATACGATTATACAAAACTGACTTTTTCAAAATCCTGCTTTTTACCAAGGCAAGATGTCAATACCCACGTTGGCGCAGTCAAATCTAATTGTGTACTTCAAATATATGATGGCTATAATTATGTAAGTGTATTATATGATACTAGCAGACCCGGCCACATGTTGCTGTGGCTAACGAAACACAACGCCATTACCCAATATTTATAAAATCCACACCACCCGCATGCCAGCTGCTCGCTGCCCGCTGCCTGAATTGAATATTCGAATTTATCGTCTTTTCTCTACTATAATAAGCATGTATTATACATATAAACTAATTAACTCGCCACTAATTATACAATGCTTGCATTGCAACACTGGATATTTGAAAAGGGAAAATCAAATAGGTACCTACTAACTCTAGGACATCTACTATAGTACGGCCCGCCAGCCGTTTTAAATCGCACAAAAATATGTTTTCTTTGAATTTCTCGGCTTTTCTCTAATATAATTTACATGTATTATACATATAAACATTCCTCTTCAATCATTCTATCTATTGGTGAAAACCGCATGAATATCCGTTGCGTAGTTTAAAAGATTAACGCGCACATACATTTTGAGCGACGTCATTTTATACTATGTATTATATTACTATTTTATATATATGATAATAATGATATGATATTATTTGTTCCCACGCTTTTAAAAGTAAAATACTTTATGTACCGAGTGAATGTTTTTAAGGCTCTGGAAGTAATTATTTAATAAGACAGGAGATGGGAGCCTTGCTTCTATCAAGTATTAATATTTCCAATTGTCTTTTATTTACAGACTACAGAGTGAGGATGCTGGACATTATACAAAACTGACTTCACCAAGGAAGGAACTCAGGCGGATTATAGAGTTCGACTCAGACCAAAAAGCTAACGTGCTTTTCAGCATAAATTAGAGAACAACTTTACCACCTGTAAATCCTGAGTAGTATTGTATGTAACATATATGTTACGGTATTGTTGTGAAGCGCCTTTGAGGTGATTTTTCGCAAAAATGGCGCTCTGTAAATTATCAAATTCGCAGAGCGCCGTTATTATGTAGTATTTTAACTTGGGTCTGCGATATGGTGATAAAAAAAGGTTTTGTAAAGTATGAAGTACAACGATATAACTTAAATGATAAAAATAATTAGATGATTTATAGAATACTGTCACCTCACAAGGGCAGTTCAGTGGTAAAATGCCTGGTGTCTGCGGTCTAATTAAGTATAAGCGCAATCACTGATTACAACAGTGAAAAAGTTTATTTCATTTACAAAACCTTTCTTTGCTACTAGAGATCTTCCCAATAAATACTGCGATAAATTGGAAAAAAATATGCTCGGCAGATCTGTCAGAAGCTGAGTTCATCCCGAGTATTTTTATCATTGGAAGTCATACAATTATTTATTAATTAATTATTATTTTTACCAGTCCACATTCTGCTTTAGGTATCGTATTTTTGTATGGTATTACAATCTGTAATTATATTTTACCCTTAGTAATATGAGATTCGACATTCCTTGAAATTTTTACAGTGTGATTTATGATGAGTAATTAAATATACTTACACTATTTAAAGCTTCATTCTTTATGAATTATTATCTAACAAACCTTCGTCTTCCCTATCTCCTTCCTGCTCCCCAACCCCTTCAGCCTCCCAACATACTCCAAATGGGCCTCCGTGATCCCGTTGACTCATTGGAAGATATTATACCTATAAGATTGTAAGTATTATTAAGTTGTTTCATTTTCATGTTTATTTTTGGGTACTGCCATGTTAATTTTACCAATACTTTCTGATAAAATTATAAGACTTCTTACTTGCATTTTTAATGATTCCACTGATATTTCATTATTCCAGTCCAAACTGCACTAGGACTGGAATGATGGAATGTCAGTGCAATCATTAAAAATGCAAGTAAGAAGTCTTATAATTTTATCAGAAAGCATTGGTAAAATTAACATGGTAGTACACAACAATAAACATGAAAATGAAACAACTTACTTGCATTTTTAATGATTGCACTGACATTCCATCATTCCAATCCTAGTGCAGCTTGGACTGGAATGATGAAATGTCAGTGGAATCGTTAAAAATACTAGTAAAAAGTCATATACTTCTATCAGTACGCAAAGAGCAATTAACTTGACAGTAAGCATAAGGTATTAGTCCAAGAACCTAACAAAATATCAGTAAAACCTAATAAAGTATTAGTTAAAGAACGAACAAATTACCTGTCAGTATTTTACTAGCAGAATATCAGGAAGACCGTCGTATAAGAACGAATAAATGGTTAGTAATTGCTGAAAAAATATCAGGAGGACTGTCAATATTTTCGTAAAAGAACTAACAAAATATTATTAACTACTGGCAAATATCATGAATCACTCTTAGATATTCGTAATTGTAATGCAAAAATATTAGTATTGTCATGCAGACAGAGTTGAAATTGCGAGACATCATGAAAATATATTCGTAAAGTTTTTGACAGTCGCCGTCCGAATATACAACGAACAACTGCAGTCCCTTTTTTACAGTAATTCCGAATAAAAAGACAAGAATTCCCAATAAATTCTCAAAACATTTTTCTCCGTGTAGGGGCGTGAACAAGAAATGTCAATAACATTTTGTGGAGAATATAGAAGAATATATATTCTTCATGACCGTTGTAAAAATTTAGCTGAACAATTGGATATCTTTTTTTAGTAGGTGCCTTCCATATCTGCTACCAATGAGAAGGCTTCGTTCGACCAATCAGAAGGCTTCCCTTTTCAGCCATCTTTGATTATCAACAATGAGAAGGTTTCGTTCGACCAATCAGAAGGCTTCCCTTTTCAGCCATCTTTGATTATCAACAAGCGGAACAACCGCGTATGGGGATTTGAGCGGATCGACAACGTATGGGGATTTGACTGGATCAACAAAAAAGATGCGTATGATTTCCATACAAAGTTCGAAAATCTTATGTGCAATATATCAAAAACTTTTGCCGAGAAACTGGCAACCTTGGTATTTGTAGTAACGTTGTTGCCAATTCATACAGATGTATTCCATCAAAGCCAAGTTATACGGTGTTAAAGGTGGATCAACATTGTCAAGCAACTTCTTACAGGATCAAGATACTACGGGAAGAGGTCAATATATATATATATATATATTATTTTATTTAAGTTTGATATGTTGGTTTGTGATATGTAAGTTTGATATGATATAAAATATATATATTATTTATGTTTGGCTGACAAATTTCAAAGGCGGTTTCCTTTAGTTCCGAGTGAAGTGTAAAATTCTAGTGGCATATTTACTGCAAAATTCAGAATTCAAATTATTCTCACTTTCTTCAAGTCGGGTGTGATGATATAAATCGGTTTATTTAAAAAAAGATTTATGTTTAAAACATTGGTTGGTTTTACAAGGGAAAAATAAGGGCGTAATAATATTTTTAAGGTTTAACCCCCCTCCCCCCCCCCACGCTATGCGTCTGGTAGTTGATTACCAACGAACCAAGTTATCTCCAACATGCCATCCACATTTTTCCATCCGAAATCTGTTGGTGGCATCTCAGTGACGACTCTCGAAATGCAAAGTTCTCAGGAGCTGCACGCACCACACTTTAGTGATAATTTTAGGTACTTCGACTTGTAGAAATCGTCAGATTATGTTATTTCCGTGATCATTACACGATTTCCTTCAAAATAAATAAAACTTGCCAGAATACGTATTTTATTTAATAGATTCAGTTTGCAATCTTGAAATTGTTGTTTTTTTGTGTAATTAATGATTATTAGTTTTTGGCGCCGAAGGATAAAGCCACTTCATACGAAGCAGATAATTTCCATATCTTTCATTTATACTTTTTACTTGTCAATTAAATTAATTTTTATTTCTTTCAGCATTGTTTTCAAAACAAACTTAATATGGATAATGAGAACGGTGGCCCGTAACCATCGACGAAGGAGGAATTATTTATTACATTCATTGAGGCAGGCTCTGGTTAATTGATTTTTTACTATTTCAGGAAAGGTTGTGGAACACTGAACTCTGACAAACATTTTGAACTCACCGAGAGACATAGATTAATCTATCTGAACGAGTATACAATAATCTCACGGTTACGTAATACGTTTCAAGTATACCTTAGGTTAGGTTTTTTAGTTATTTTTATTTAGGTATGTAACTCACGAAAGTGCTATGATGTTTGACAAAATACCGAAATAAGAAACTTTGCTTTTTGTGAAGAAAAAAATTTACCAGCTATCGAAACACATAAAACCGCCTCAACAAGGAAATGAAGTAAAGGAACACCTCTGCACTATTATGAAGATCAAAGATTTGGACACATGGCGAGGCAGGGAGGATCTATTCACGGTAGACTGGAACTTTTTTTCCAGTCGGAATATGGTAGGAATCGAATACTGCGAAGCATGAAGCAGAAAACGGGAAGCAACGGAAGCGGGAGGCAAGAAGCAGCGAGAAACGAGAAGTGGGATGCAGGGAAGCTGGAAGCTAGCAATTTTTTTTTTTTTTTTTTTTATTATAGCGACTATATACAAAAATTTTACATACAAAATGAAATGTGAAATTCAGTAAAAAATATTGTATTTCTTAGTCCTCCTCACTAGGGGGTCCTGTGCCGAGGAGGACTAAAGTTATTTAAATATAGTTCATTTGTCTTCTTTGTCGTTTTTAGCGTCTTCGCTAGGGTTTTCTCATTGACCTCTTTAAGCCATATTTTTATTGGTGATTTGTATTCAATTGGATTTTTTATTAGTTTTATGTCTTGGGGGAGGATGTTATGGAGTTTTGTTGCAAAGAATGTATAGTTTCTTTGTCCAAATGTGGTTTTATAACTTGGAATATTTTTTATATCATTTTTATTCGATCTAGTGTTATGCATACACGGTCTAGTAGAGGATTCATTATTTTTGAAGAGCTTCAATAATATATTTTTGGAATATATTTGTTGTACATTTGGTACGTCAAAGTTATTGAAAATTTCAGTTGAAGGCGTTCTAATTGGTACTTTCAATATGGTCTTTATGATTCCTTTTTGAATCGTATTCAGGCTGTGTAGGTACGTATTTGCAGCAGATCCCCATCCTATGATTCCATATTCAATTCGAGAATGACATAACGCATAGTAGACCTTTTTCATATCCTTTTTATTTAGCACGTTTCTTAGATTTTTGAAGAAATATATAAGGCTTGTGAGTTTTTCCGTAATACCTTTGATGTGTAGGTCCCATCTAAGATTTTCGTCAATTATTACTCCGAGATATTTTATGTTTTGTGTTTTTTCGATGACGGGGCCAGTAACATTGTATATTATTTCCATGGCATTCATGTAATTTTAGTTCTAGTGATTTTATTGGTTGGCCCCTTGAGTTCATTGAAAATGTTATATATTTTGTTTTGCTTATATTAAGGGTAAGCGAGTTGATTTTAAGCCAATTTTGAAGTGCACTAAGCCCTTTTTCAGCCTCACTAAATGTATCAGTCCAATTTTCTTCTTGAAATAATAAAACAGTATCATCAGCAAAACTGATTACGTTTCCTTTAATGGTAAGGTTATTTAAATCGTTGATGTAGATAATGAACAGAATCGGTCCCAGTACACTTCCTTGAGGAACGCCATAGTTTAAAGATAGAAGTTTGCTCTTTTGTTTGCCAATTTGTACTTGAGTCGGAAGTAAGAAGCAGCGTAAAGCGGGAAGCAAAAAAATACAAGAAGCAGTAAGTGGGAAGCAGGACGTAGGTAGCAAGAAGCAATGGAAGCGGAAAGCATGAAGCCGTACGAAACAGGAAACGAGAAGGAGGGGCAAGCTGAAAGCGTGCAACGGAAGCATCAAATAACGGGAAGCTGGAAACGAGAAGTAAGAATCAGGGAGAAGCAACTACAACAAAAGACGCAGGGAAGGAATCTGGACGCGGAATGAAAGAAGCTGGAAGCGAAAAGAAACGGGAAACAAGTTAAGCGAAATGCGAGAAACGAAAACCAAAGTTCACGACCAATTACTTTATTCCTGCCCATCTTACAATCCAATATTGGCTTATTAGGTTGCCATGTATACAGGTCGATTGAATTCCAATCTCTTTCCCATCCTCAGAGCACGTGTTCCAGTCATAACAAATCACTGCTCACTGGTTACCGGTCTCACCGGGACAGGAGTGCTCCTGGCTGGGATGTTACAATCGTATCGTCATGTTCAAATCGTTAGATTATTAAAATGTTAACTTTTCTGCATGTAATTATGTAACTCACTTTACCTTAATCTGACACGCTCGAGTATTTTGGCGATCGATTTTTTTTACTAATCTGAACGGTTGTCGTAGACGCACCCCCCTTTATTTAGGGTAGGGTTTCTAGATAAAACCGCTGGGCTTAGGTTTCAAATTAAAGCTAATTAAATTGACTACAGCTTCATATTACGTAATATTTGACGTGGGATGCGTATTTTAGAAGATATTTTACAAAATAAGTGACCACTATGAAAAAATTTCACTTTTTGGAAAAATGGCCCATTTTTGAAGAACTGTATCTTGGAAACAAATGGCTGTATACAGTCTTAAATTGTTGTAAATTTAGTCTACTTTAAAAGTATGCTGGTTTACTATACCAGTCAGACCCTTCCTTCACTGAGATATTGAGCAAAAACTGAAAAAAGTCCGAAAATTTTATGATTTTTTGGGGAGGGGAACGCGGGAGAGGGTCGATTGGGGGGGGAAGGCGGGGATGGTGAAAGGGGAACGCGTGAGAGGAAGCGGGCGCGGGAATGGAACGGGGGCACATTGGAAAGCACACGCTGGGGAGGGTGGGGGACGAGGGACGGTCAGAGGGAGGAATTGCAAATTGTTGAATCTTTTCAAAAAATCATCAAATGTCATAATTGGTAGGTCATTTCTGATTGGAAACACAATCAATCTTCCATTCTGACCAATCGATTCTTTCTCAATCCATAAATGTGATAGATAATAATATAATTTGTTTCTTCAATATTATTAACTGTTTCATCGATTCACCTACATTACACAACTCGTCACATTCAATATACCTTCTCGTAAACTCAGAAATAAAGACCTGCTCTTCCTCAATCAGCACTCGACTAAATATGGTTAAAACTCACTACTGTCCAGAATGTGCACAATGGTCAACTCACGTCAAGACCTTAATTTTTTTGGTATTAGCTTAAATGATTTCTGTCGCTCTTTAAACAATTGAAGATATTTTATATTTACTCTAATTTTTGCAGTCTTGACTTGACTTGACACTTTTATTTTCTTCTATTTTCTCTGTTTGTCTTTGCTTTCATGAACCATCCTCATCCATACAATGTTTATTTCCAAAAAATTTTGATACTTGTTGTAAATTGGACGTAAGTCCGTTAATAAATAAATAAATAATTAAATAAATGAAGACAATATAAGCGAAACTCAATCGGAAATCTGGAAACAGAAAAATCAGAAAAACATATTGACACCTCTGGGACTCGAACCCAGGACTTCTTGCTTTCCGGGCAAACGCGCTAACCACTGCGCCACGGGGTCGATATGAATTTCGGTCATGTTTACCTGTACTATACTTCGACTAAGAACCACCTACATTATCTTCATTTTCTTTAACGCATATATTATTGGCAACTATCTTTATGTATGATTGCAAGATTCAAACCCGAACTAAATGCTCTCTAGATATATCTTGATAAATCTTTATCCATTTTATTTAATATGCGACATCTATCGACTTTTCTGCAAGTCTTGGATGAATATTTTTTTATTTTTAACCTTATGAGAAAAACCTCAAATTGTAATATTTAAATAAATGAAGACAATATAAGCGAAACTCAATCGGAAATCTGGAAACAGAAAAATCAGAAAAACATATTGACACCTCTGGGACTCGAACCCAGAACCTCTTGCTTTCCGGGCAAAAATAAAAAATATTCATCCAAGACTTGCAGAAAAGTCGATAGATGTAGCATATTAAATAAAATGGATAAAGATTTATCCAGACACTATCTAGAGAGCATTTAGTTCGGGTTTGAATCTTGCAATCATACATAAAGATAGTTGCCAATAATATATGCGTTAAAGAAAATGAAGATAATATAGATGGTTCTTAGTCAAAGTATGGTACAGGTAAACATGACCGAATTTCATATCGACCCCGTGGCGCAGTGGTTAGCGCGTTTGCCCGAAAAGCAAGAGGTCCTGGGTTCGAGTCCCAGAGGTGTCAATATGTTTTTCTGATTTTTCTGTTTCCAGATTTCCGATTGAGTTTCGCTTATATTGTCTTCATTTATTTAAATATTACAATTTGAGGTTTTTCTCATAAAGTTAAAAATAAAAAAAATAATAATTGTTTTTTGTATTTCTTGGGCATTGAGTATGTAACAATTTCTAGACATTTTTGTTTTGAAAAGTTTTAATTTTCCATGTACATTTGATACTTTAATTTTAAAGTTTTACGACCGGTTTCGACACGTCAAAATTAAAAAAAAATTAAAAGTATGGAAGGGGATGAGGTTTTTAAATATTTAGGATACCCGCAATCGAATAAATTAGATCACACTAGTATTAAAAATGATATTATATTTCCGAGAGCAGTTATAAATTTGTAGTAAAATTTATAATTTTTTATTGGAAGAATACTCGTCATATGTGATGTAAAATTCGGCATAAAAAAAATGATCTCTACCCCCCCACCCATCCCTGGCGCTTGAAAATCTGCGATTGAGTCGATCGATCGGAGTCTAATAATATTGAGGTAGATCGCCAGTAGTTCAAATTTGAGCACCCCTGCTCTAAACAAAACGAAGAAATTTTCTTTGAATTCTTTTAATACTATGAATATGAATTTTATGGAAGGGTTGCCAGACTACGGAGTATCAGGCTAAGGTTTTATTAGGCTTCCAACAAGGGATGTGTACAATAGTTTAATGATTTGTAGCGAATTAATTGTTCTTAATACAAATCCTAATGTTTTAATACCCTTTGTCTAAATTCGAACATTGGCTTAGCTAGAACTCACACCTCTCTAAATGATATATAAAATGATTTAAAGGTTTAGGTAGAATTAATATAATTAGTTGGAAAAATTATCCATAGATGTCAGAAGGTGCAAATTTCCCTTCAGCCAAGTAGGTAACGTTATAAAAACCTCTGTTTTAGGTTTTTAACTTCTCTTCGCCATACCTTCTTAACAAGTAAAACATAAATTCCTTGGTCTGTCTTGGGTAGTTTGGATCTCCTGAATATTCACAATGTAAATGGGAATAGAGCTAATAAATTTACGAGTCCTTTAAAGTTTCCTGAAGATGCGTTATCATTTACAAGTTCCTTCCTACAAAATTTTGCATTTGTTCCTACGAGTCGGATAATTTAACGCGAGTGATTAAATTAATAAAAAAGAACCAGCACCGAAGAAGGAACCTCCAGCCAACATGCAGTTTCTAGCATCATGCAGGCAGCAGAGGCCATCAGCGATAAAAAAGGGCAAGTGACCAATCCATATCCATACTACCTACCTTACCATTAAAATCCTTAAAAAAAGAAATCAAAAAATTCAATGACATCAATATTGTGGATTACTCATAAAAAAATTGTTGCAAGCCGGTATGATCAAGTCTACAAGAAAAAATAACTCGACATTGCAGTAGGCAATGAGATTATTGCGAAAAAACTACAGCAATGTTATAAATTCCGAGATTAAAATAATCTTTGTTTGAAATATTTATTTAAATTAACCGCAAAGCTGGTAAAGCAGTTTTTGCTAGACATACTCTATGGGCGAACGGATAAAATTAACTGCGTCGGTGCATTGTCGTGTTGTGACAGATTGGAAAGATGACTAGTTTATTTATGTTGGGAAGTAAATAACGATAATTTGGGAGGTTATCAGTGCTTATATTAGTTGATTAATAGTGATTAAACGATGATTGTGATAAAATAATTGGATAACTCTGTAAATTGTAAGTACCTACAAGCCTGATTAAATCAAAATGGATTTAAAAATGCTGATCGCTTAACGGGGAACTTGTAAGGGAAAAGTAACGAGGTTCAGAGATTTTTAAACAAAAATTCACAGACGCAAAGCAAACTAGAATTGCGTATAAAGCGTTTCGAACCTTTGCTAGATAATTTTGAAGAAATTCAGGATAAAATAGAAGCATTATCTCCCGATGATGATGAAGGCGACCGGGCGAGCTTTGAAAACGATTATTTTTATGTATTGTCCAGCGCGAAAGAAAGGTTAGTTAAAAAGGATTCCGCAGTCAAGACTAATAATAATATCAAATTACCGATAATAGAATTACCAAAATTTAAAGGGGATTACTGCGAATGGATAGAGTTCCGAGATGCGTTTATATCTTTAGTAGACAGCAATCCTAACATAGATGCCGTACAAAATTTTTATTATTGGCGTTCTTGTCTGAAAGGGGAAGCATTAAAACTCATATCAGCATTGCCTGTGCATATCGACAACTGTGTGACGGCCTGGGAGATGCTTACGGACAGATACCGAAATTAAATAATTATAAATAATCATGTAAACGCGTTGTTTAAATTGCCGGACGTAAAAGCGGAAAATCACGTCGCAATAAGAAGCCTATTGGACGAGGCGCAGTTACATTTAAAATCACTAAATAACTTAAATATAGTTACGAAAAATTGGGATGTAGTATTGATTTATTGTTATCAAACAAGCTAGACTCAAATACAAGGGCACATTGGGAACAATACCCAACAAAAAATAATCTACCTACCTACGAAGAATGTATTAAATGAAACGATTTTAGATTTTCACGGCCAAAAATTATTTTGTTATTAGTTTTTGGGGTATTATGCCGTGTTGCGCTACCTCCTTCTTTAGCCAACGTCCTTTAGCAGATGTCCTGATGATGGACACTGCAACGCTGTCCGGAACGTTGGCTAAAGAAGGAGGTAGCGCAAGACGGCATAATACCCCAAAATTTAATAACAAAAAAAAAATATTATTAAATGTTTGTATACAAGGGCCCAAGTGCTAGAAGCCTCGGCAAATAACGAAAAAAGAATTAATCCGGGAAAAACGAATCGGCATAATTATAAAAAAGAAGGTATGGTGTCCATTATCCGCACAAAAATTAAAATGTTTACATTGCAACGATAATCATAAGATTTATTATTGCCGCAAATTTTTGGAATTAAAACCGAAAGAAAGAATTGATAAAATACACAAATTAGGCGCTTGTTTAAAATGTTTAAACCTCGGTCATAAATTAAAGGATTGCAAATCTAAATTCAATTGCCGTAAATGCGATGGTGAAAATCACAATACTTTACTTCATTTTAAAAAGGAGGAGGAATCAAAACACGGAACGGCATCAACATCTTCCACTAATGAAACGCCTTTAGTATCAAATCATGCCGCGAAGGTAGAACAAAATTTCGTGTTATTGTCCACTGCCATCATCAACATAAAAAACGATACAGGAAACTCAATTCAAGCAAGAGCTCTATTAGATTCTGGGGCTCAAACGAATTTCATAAGCAAAGAAATTAAACTCAAAAGCGAAAAGGGTCAACATTCCTGTCACGGGAATCCACAATAAGATTTTAAATGTAAGATCTAAAGTGGAATTAAATATAACTTCAAGCTATTCTGAATACGAAAAGAAGATAGAATGCCTGATAATACCTGAAGTGACTAGTAATCTGCCGCAAATTTCCTTTCAGAGAAAAGGCGCGGGGATCCCCAGCGGTCTCCAATTATCAGATCCGAACTTCAACATTACCAGCCCGATAGATCTACTACTGGGAGCGGAGGTATTTTGGGAAGTCTTGCATACCGATCGAATGAGGATTGGAGATGCGGGGCTCACACTACAAAGGACCGAGCTAGGATGGCTTGTATCCGGACCTATCTCCACTCCGAAACCAAAAAGGCCAGTAAATTCCTGTCATTTATCTGTAAATTTATTGCATAAGCAATTAGAAAGCTTTTGGAAAATAGAGGAACTAGCGCCTGTAAAACATAGAAACCACGAAGAAAGAGCATGTGAAGAGAGCTTCTTATACACGCATGAAAGAGATGAGAAAGGACGTTTCGCGGTAGATTACCGCTGTGGCCTAATATTAATCAAATGGGTGAAACCCTAAAGATGGCTGAAAAAAAATTCTATAATATGGAGAAGAAATTCCTTGCCAATAAAGACCTGATGCTAGATTACAAAAAATTCTTGAAAGAGTATCAGGAATCGGGGCATATGACGCTGTGCGAAGTACCGCCAAAAGATAAAATTTGTTATTATTTGCCACACCATGCAGTGATGAAGGAGTCTAGCACGACAACCAAAACCAGGGTGGTGTTTGACGGATCAGCCAAGTCATCAACCGGTATATCATTGAACGACGCCCTCATGGTAGGGCCAGTTTTACAAAAGGATTTATGTGCACAACTATTATTTTTCAGAAAGCACCAGTATGCATTAACCGCCGACATCGAGAAGATGTATCGTCAAATATTGGTGCAGCCTGAGGATAGAGATTTGCAGCGCATAGTCTAGAGGGACTCTCCGGAAGAAGAAATCCGACACTATCAACTCAATACTGTCACCTACGGTTTGGGACCATCATCCTTTCTGGCTACCAGATGCTTGGAGCAGTTAGGAACGGAAAATCAGGAAGCATACTGTAATGTCTGTGTGAATTGTATGAGTGCAAGCGAGATAGCATGCTTGGGCAAATTTATATAAGGCGATGCGTGCTAGATTCGTCCTATTTTGCGTAAGGCAGCTCCATAATAAATACCTGTACACTATACCGTTACTCTCTTCATTTGAGTACTACCCACCATAATACTTCGTCTACACACATGTAAGTCCGCATCTGATTTGGCTCGACACCACAACTGCTCAGACGGACATTACAACTGGCGCAGCCGATAGTAGCTGACTCCACAACTGGCAAAGAACCTGAAGACGAAATTGATCTAAAAGGGATAGTACGGAAGAGATTGTTGCGACAATAGGAAAAATTGTTGCATGAAGACGCACTCAAGAAGACGCCACCACGTATGTCAAGAAGTTGTGCATTAGTGCCTGCATCTATATTGCAGTATATTGAGGGAGCAAATTTGGCGTGGCATGCAAGGTTTACATGCGTAAGAAGAAGACGGTGACAGCAGACCATCTACGGAAGATGCCGGAATCTGGGGCAAGGGCTCAGATTCTGTCGCTGCAGCTATTCAAGCGGGACCGGACAAAGGGCTGGATTCTGTCGCTGCAGTGAGACGGACACGGGCAATCAGCGGTCGAAAGAGACGGCTGCTGACGGAGATCCGGAAGCTGAGTGGAGAGACTCTTTGGAGCGGCGAGGTTCTGGAGCGGATTCACCAGGAAGCGCTGAGATAAGTTTTTTTAATCACAAAGTTTGTTTCAGCTCTTATTTCCGATGGTTGCGTTTTGTAAAAGTCTGGGGGCTTTCTGTCACAAGACAGGAGTGTGGCCCCTGTTCAAGGAGAGACTGGACCAAGCTCGCATTTTATATGATGAGAAAATTTTGTCACCTGAACGTAAAAGAGCGTTCCTCTTAAATAATCTCACCGAAGATACCAGTACTCAGTACATTGTAGAGCCCTTAGAAACGTGCGTTAAAAGCAAACGCCAAATGCTATCATGTATCGCCTCTACCTTTGACCCATTGGGACTGATAGGCCCAATAACTTTAGTCGCAAAATTGATAATGCAAGGTTTGTGTCAAACTAAGATTCAGTGGGACGAAGATGTTCCATCTGACCAGATGAATGAGTGGAATTCGTATATAAATGAATTTCCTCTTTTGAATAATTTAAAAATACCGAGAAAAGTAATTTGCAAACATCAAGTTAAACTGCATCTGCATGGATTCTGTGACTCGTCAGAGAAGGCCTATGCAGCTTGTATATATATAGTGTCTACTGATGAATCGGGAAACACAACTTCTAATTTTGTCACATCAAAATCAAGGGTGGCACCGTTGAAAAGCATATCACTACCAAAGCTGGAGCTTTGTGGTGCTGTTTTACTCACAAAGTTACTAAACTGACTAACTAAACTAGCTATGAACTTAAATGAAATAGATACAACCTACTGGTGCGATTCCATGATAACGCTATTCTGGATTCGTGGACAGCCAGCAAGGTGGAACACTTTTGTGGCCAATAGGGTAGCTGAAATCCAGGAGTCCAGTCAACCCGCACATTGGAAATACGTAAGATCGGAGGATAATGCGGCGGACGTTTTATCCAGAGGCGCTACGGTGTCGCAATTACTAAAGTCTGACATTTGGTGGCATGGACCGACCTGGTTGACTTCAGGCGATTACCCGATTACCAGCAGTGAAGTTACGCCGTTGGATCTGCCAGAAGAAAGATTAAAACTAACTTTAATTTCAGCAGTAAAACAGGATTGGGAAATATTTTCCATATACTCTTGCTTAACCAAATTGCAAAGGGTGACAGCTTATATTTTAAGATTTATTTTTAATTGCAGAAATTCTTTGTCAAGGCGTAGCGGAGCGCTAACTCTTTACGAATTGGAAAATTCGCTTCACATATTAATATCTCGCGCACAATGTTTTGCATTCCCGGAAGAGACGAGGACCTTACAAGCCAGGGAAAATGTAAGGAATAGTAGTAGGTTAAAGTCATTAAATCCTTATTGGTTTAAGGATTTAATCCGGGTGGGGGGTAGGTTGTCCAACGGAAAAATGATATCGGAAAGTCAACAACACCCCATAGTACTACCTTCACATCATAAGCTAAGTGAGCTTATTGTCAGGCACTACCATTATTCATATTTACATGCAGGAACGCAGGCATTGTTAGCGTTAATAAGAATGAAATACTGGCCAATTATGGGTAAAAATTTAATTTAAAAGATTCTGAAATACTGTATTATATGCTTTAGATGTAACCTGAAAACAGAAAACAACTGATGGCGGACCTACCGGCCGAACGAATGACGGGAATGTCGTGCATTTCAATTATCCGGCGTGGACTATTGCAGACCCATTATGATTAAATCAGGTGTTAGCAGATTATCAGGTTATCAGATGTAACCAAAGCGATACATTTAGAAGTAGTAATGTCTTTAAGCACTGATAGCTTCATGTAATGTTCTTTTATTGTGGCCTTACTAGCCCACAAATAATGAGATGCACACGTAAGTTCTTTTCGTCTATTTATTGTAATGTACAGTGGATTCGATAGTATTATATTATTGTCTAACGTAGCGAGTGATTACTAAGGCTACTGAAATGGTTCTGCGCGCTGCCACGGGAGAGACCGCTGTCTGACCCATGAGACGTTCGTCAACGTTCGGCGGAACCCGAACGTTTCCGAATGATCCAATACATGGATAATTACATATACTACATCCTTCCCCCTGTAATCAGCCGCTACAATCTACGTATTTAAAATATTTCATATATATTTTAAGTATTTCAGGACTCTTAATATTTCATATACATTATAAATATTATATTCATTATTCACACATTTTCTTATTATATACACATAATTATAAATATTTTATACACAAAATTATAAATCAGAAGGCTTTCCGTTCCTTCCTTGTGGGGAACTATCTAACTATCTTGGACGGAGTCTCCCCGACCATGGACTATGCGAAGTACTGGGTATTCCCTGCCAGCGGCCTACTGTAATCCAGGTGTAACCTACTCCAGACCTTCCCAGAATTAGGCCATACCGATAATTGACTCTTTGGAGGAGATTGTTTCGACGACGCGCATTCTGGTCATTCCTGAAAAATTTTCTCTAAGTCTTTGCTCAGTGACGTCCACCAAAAATAACCTTTTGCCAACCCTTTCATCTTTACAATACCGTGTGAACGGTGCATGAGCTCTAACACTTTTTTATGCAACAAACTTGGAACAATAATTCTATGTTGCCAAAATAAACAATCCTTAACAATCGAAAGTTCGTTCCTTTTTATCCAGTATTTCCATAAATCCTCCTCGCGTTTAATCCGTTTGGGCCACCCCCGCCTTAAAAAAATCATTACGCTTTGAATGACAGCGTCTACTTTAGTGGCTTCCATAATCGAATTAACGTCTAGATGCTCACAATTGCTAACAAAACTTACGAAATCAGACCCGTAATCTTCTCTGAACTCCTCAACTGACGATTCTAAAGGCAGTCGAGATAGGAAATCCGCTTGATTTTTGCAAGATCTTACGAATTCCGTTTTATAAGAAAAACCTGCTAGAATTATTCCATACCTTTGCAATCTGTTTGCGGCTAGTACTGGGATATTCTTATGTTCACCGAGAATTCTTATCAGAGGCAGATTATCAACACACAGCGTGAATTCTCTGCCATATAAGTATTGAAAAAAATTATTCAAACCGAACACTATAGCTAAAGCCTCTAAATCTAATATGTTATATTTCTTTTCCGCGCTATTTAAGCTTCTAGATGCAAATGCTATAGGTCGCAACGTACCGTTTGCGAATGAATGAACCAGACACGCCCCTAGACCGGAAGTCCTCGCGTCCGTAAAAAGTTTAACCGGAAGGTGAGGAATGTAATTCGTCAAAATCGTATTTTTACTCATCAAATTCTTTATCGTATCTACTGCGTTAGCGCATTCTCTAGAAAAAACCCATTTGACATCTTTCTTTAAAAGATTATGAAGTGGCTCTAGAATTGATGACATATTAGGTATAAAATTCCGGTAAAAACTGAAAAATTCTAGTAAACTTTTAAGTTGATGAACGTCCGTCGGATAAGGTGCATTCTTAATGGCTACTAATTTATCCATTTGAGGTTGGATTCCCTTTTCAGAGATGATGTACCCCAAAAACTCTAACTCTTTTACAAAAAATTGACATTTTTCCGTATTGACACATAATTCGCAATCTTGTAATCGCTTACAAACTGCCATGATATTATACGTTAGATCCTTTTCGTTGATCCCAGAGATGATAATATCATCTAAGTAAAATGCCACGCCTTTTAACCCATGCAAACAACTCGCAATTGTTCTAGCAAAAATTGCTGGGGCAGATTTAAACCCAAACACTAGTCTATTGTAAACAAACAATCCTAAATGCGTATTAATCGTTGTAAATTTCTTACAGCTATCCTGCAGTTCTAACTGTGAATAAGCTTGTTTTAAATCCAGTTTTGCAAAAATTTTTCCCGAACTAACCTTGTGGATAACCTCTTCGATCCTAGGTAGCGGGTATTTCTCTAACTCTGTAATAAGATTTAAACTTCGTTTATAATCTACACAAATACGAATCTCGCCGTTTTTCTTTACTACTGGAACGATAGGAGATGCATACTCGCTGCTTTTCACTGGCGAAATAATACCATCCCTCACCATTGATTTAAGTTCACATTCGATCTTATCTCTAATAGCAAAAGGTACCGGTCTAGCATTACAGAAAAAAGGATTCGCATCTTTCTTCACTTTAAAATTCACTTTGAATTTATTAAATCGTCCTAGTTTTCTGTCAAAAACTTCTGGAAATTTATTTTTAATTTTATCAATTTTCTCTTTTTCCGATGGAACTGAATTGAGAGAATTTTGTTTTGAAATAATGTTGAGGTTAAAGGTTTCCATGAAATCCCTTCCCACAATCAGTTCCGATCCTTTTGTTACAATGATAAAGGTTATTAACCTAACTAGATTATTGTATTCGACCTTGAAATTTGCATTACCCACAACATTCAACATATTCCCGTCGTAACCTGAAATTTTTCGTGTTTCGGGTGACAACTCTATATTACTGAAATGTTTACAAAATAATGTCTCTGGAATAACACAAACCGATGAACCTGAATCAATCATAGCTTCGAAGAATTTCCTATTTAATTTCAATTGTGCCTTGATTGCCTTAACAAAAACTACATTCTCAATATTCTCATTATTACAATTCATAACTGATTTTACTGACCCGTTTTTACAAAATCTTTGCAAATGACCCAACCTACCGCACGAATAACATTTAGCCTGCTTAAATTTACAGCTACGAGTGTCATGATTTGATTTCCCACAAATATTACACTTCTTTAGAGATGAACCGGTTTTAACCTGTTTATCTGACCTACGGGAATCGGTACTATCGGACCGATAACTATGTTTTCGCGCCGGAGAAGACGATTTCTCAAATCTCTTTACCGCATTTACTTCCAACTTCATCTTGACTGACTCGACTTCAGGACCTTTCGCGGTCACTGCAAGTTCAACTAGTTGATTAAAGTTTTGTTTAGGCCCTTCAACAAACAATTTTACCCATACTGGACTCGGGAGTAAACCGATTGCAAACACGTCTACAAGATTATCCTCCAGCCTAGTTTCAAACTGACAATACGTGCTGAGACCACGTAGTCTGGCTGCAAAATCCTTAATTGATTCGTTTTGATCCTGTTTAGCTTGAAAAAATAATTCCCGCTCTTGAAAAAGTGATCTACATTTACCACAATGTTTCTTTAGCAACTCAATTAATTTCTCAAACGTAACATCTGTGATTTTAACCGGGAAACATAAGTTAGACAGAAGAGTCAAGGTCTCCGTTTCAAGCGAGTTTATCAGATAAGCCTTTTTCTTGATCTCGGTAATGTCATCATGCAAAACGAGGAACTGGTCTAATCTGAGATGGAATACATCCCAATCTCCGTTTATGTGAGAGAACGGTGGAATTCTCGCCGATTCCATCTTCACGAAAGGGAAAAAAATACTATCACGCGAAGCTACGCCAACGACAACAATACTACCCCAAAAAAAATTACAAAAACCAGACAAATCCTCCACAAGAAAGAAATAAAAAACCTAACTTAGAAATTGCGGTTGCAACGTCTCCAGGTTGTCTTCCTTCCTCTATTTGTCCTTGTCTTCCTTCCTCTATGTGTCTTTGTGTGAATGCCTTCCTTCGGCACTCCCTCGGAACTTCACCTTCGTGAAAAGGCTCTGTTGAGCCCCAAAACGACCACTGTCTCTTGCTTCTGAGTACCCTTAGAATGGCACTCCAGAACTCTGACTGTGGCTCCAGGAATAGCCAGAGATATCCTCGGTTTGTTCTGCCGGTCCTTTCTCTCGGTCAGACAAAACCCAAAAGATCCTCCAATGTTCCACCTCGGCTGTAGGTACACTCTAACAAAATAGAACGTGCTCAACACAAATTTCTTAGGTACTTAAATTTCAAACTCAAAATGCCAATAGAAAACATTAATTATTTAAGTTTAATGAATCGAATAAATTTAATTACGCTGTCTGACAGAAGAATCATTTCAGACCTAATTTTATTGTACAGAGCTATGAACAACCTAATTGACAGCCCTGCCATCGTTTCTAGTATTAAACTCCATGTGCCGACAAGGAATACTAGACAAAATATAACATTCTTTTGCAACACATACACAACCAACTATCAATCACATTCACTTACCAATAGGATGCATGATTTAGGCAACAAGTTTGGTGGTATTGTAGATGTATTCGCTGATTCCCTTTACATTCTAAAATGCAATTTAAACCAACACTTTGTGGAATCCTATAAATTATTGTAACGTGGGTATAATATATTTAACGATTTGATGTGTTATTGTAATGTTTTATATTATATTTTGTTCTATGTTTTTGTTAAATATTACATTGTTTAAAATATTTCACGGTTTTACGCAAGAATATACAAGTGGTTTTTTCTTTAAAAACTACTTGTATATTCTTAAAATTTTTTTCACTTTTATAACTTTTGGTATAAATTCTATGTATGTGTAATCCTCGATATCTTTAAATATTATTTTATAATCTGTGTAAAAGCCCCTACGGGCGTATAACGACAATACATAAATTTTGTCGTATATATACGTGTAAATGTAGTTAGTTAGTCCTTTATTCTGATGGGATGTCCTCTGTCTTTCTTATGTGGATGATTGGGGCTGTTTCACCTTTTCTCATCATTACGTTACCATTTTTCGCCCATATGAATTTTGAGGATTCGAACGAGTCTTGAGGATTTCGCCAGGAACAGAAGGTGTTTATTTTGTGGTGTCAGTTGTTCATTGATGTAGACTTTGATATATTCCGGAAAATTTAATTTTATTGTGGACAAAACACGGTATTTTCTTTTTTGGGCGATAATTTGGTCCTTAGTTTCTTTCTTTGAAATGATACAACAGTGGCTGGATATTTGTTTAAAGGATTTCTCTTTTTTATACGGTAAATACTGGTTATTTTTAAAGATTCTGTTTCGCATTTGATGGTTTACATTGTATTGTTAACTATTTTTGTTATGTTTTCATTTTATTTAAATGGAACTCCCTGTATTTCGATGTTATTTTGTTTTTGCATTTGTTCCAGTTTGTTTATTTGTAGTTTTATATCCTGGTTTTCTGATTTTAGTTGTTTAATCATTGAATCTTTTTTTTTAATTTTTCTTCGTATTGATCAGTTTTACTACAGCAGAATTCTGCCGATTTTTTAAAGTTCTCTCAGTTCATTTTTTATTTGTTCTTTAAAAGATTTCATTAGTTGGTTTGATAGGTCTTCGAATTTCTTTTCCATGAATTTAATCATTTTATTAGAGTTGTAATCTTCCTCTGAATCACTAGATGGCGCCTTTTTCTGTCTATTCATCATCTTTAAATTTTCGGTGTATTGCACTAGATGGCGTTATACTTAAGGTTAGCGAGGATATTCTTCTATCCGATTTGCAGAAAATACCAGGTATTTAGGCGTAATTTTGGACAGATCTTCTTCATTCCTAGCCCACGTCGAGTATGTCTCCGACAGAAACTGAGAAAACTCTCAACAGCTGAGTGGGGATTGCGCTCTCCAGTAATTCGCCTGCGCTACAGATGGGTATATGCAAAGATATTCAAATACAGAAGATATATGCTATGGTGTCCGCGCAACTGTCGCCGGACTACGCGCTAATTAGCGTAGTTTTCATACAAAAAGAATTTGTTCATTTCGTTGATTTTTTGAAAATGTGCATATTGGTTAACAATATATTTTGAATAAGGAAAGAATTCGTTCATTTAGTTTAACGTTCGTTTGGTTTATTAGTTAATTATTTGTTCTTTTAGTTTATTTGTTAATTGGTAAAAAATATCGGCGACACCCGGAAGCGCAGACCCACATAGTAAAAACAGCAGATAGCACATCTACTTATATTTCAATATCTTTGGGTATATGTGTCACAAGTCTCATATGCTGCCTCTGTATAGGAGCATCGCTTGGATAATGTCTTGATAAACTCGGCTCGTAAACAGGGCTAGCGGACTTCCCTGTTAGCGCTTTTGGGCGCTTATAGGACTGTGGCCTCAGATGCATTACCGGTTATGGTTGATCTTGAAATTAGGGAAATATTGACCAAAAAGGAACTTATTAGAGGCAGGGCTGCTGTCCACCTGGGAGTCGAGCTGACACCGGGAGGAGTCGTGGCCCTCCCTGCCTTGCTCAAAACAATAGACTTTCTCCTTCTTCCCGTCAGTTAAATTTAGAATGGAAGGGACATACATTAAACTAGATCACTACGTGACGTAGATGCTTTCTGGGCATGGGGAATTCGGGGGTCGGCATCATAGCTTGACCCTCTCTCCTCACCCAAACTGCGCATGTGGTGATACTAACTAGGACGCCAGGTACATTTTGTGGCACTGCGAAGGAAGCATGAATAATAAGACCAGCGTGGAACGCTAACTATGTGTCGAACAAAGAGAACTTCGAGTGCTTGAAAAAGTTTGACATGTCCTGGGTAGAGAGATGGCCTGTACTTAGAGTCGCTGACCTAGACTAAATTCATCTTTGTTTCATGTGCTACACGTATTGCTCCCGTTTTCTTTGGTCCTCCTCTATTACTCTTTATTTAGTGTATATGCTTTGAACTATTTATGATATAACTTATGTGACCTATAAATTACTGATTACGTTCGACTGTTATTTTCTCTGGTCTCTGCAAATAATGATTTATGTTTTTACCCCGACAGGTCATGTTCTATCTTGGTGACCAATGGTAGTGATGACACTAATAACTACAATTGAATTTGACGACCTCCGTAGTCCAGTGGGTAAGACTCTTGACTCACAATCCGGAGGTCGCGGGTTCGAACCCGGCATGCGCAAATAAATTTTATTTGATTAATTTGTGTTATTTCACAATTAATTCATTTAAAATAATATATAGTATATTTGCGACATGTTCCAGAGTGGAAGATACTATCAGTATCGCCCTGGTGTAAGACCACCATTCAGAATTGAAACGTTGCTTGAAAATGGCTTTGGCCGTGTTTGGTGACTAGATCTCAATAGCCAGGTACTTCCCAACCTTCCTCTTCCCCATCTCCTTCCCCTCCCCACTACCTTCAGCCTCACAACATACCCCAATTGGGGATGCCATAGTCTCACTGGCTCCAGACGGGAGCAGTTGAGATTCTTGTGCGGCATTCACTGTAAAAAAAAAAATAAAAAAAATATCACTTCTGAACTGATTCTGTAATTATGTTACACATATATAAATGCTCGTATTATTTTCTATTTTTCTCTATTAGTTTTGGTTTCCATTCTTTGGTGGCACAACGGAACTGTACATATTACGTATCGTGGTTCCCCCATAAAAAGGGTGATGTCCATACACATTTCCAGGCAAACACACGCCGGAGCGGTCTTCCGGCGATCCGCCCACGCCTTCCTCAACGACATGCGTAGGCCTGAAGCGTAACCACGCGGTCTCGATGCCCTTCCGACCCCCTCGACGCTCATCTTTTCCTCAAGGCCTTAAAAAAACTTCCCTTCTCTCGCAAGTGCATTTTAAATTCAAGGCGAAATCGGGGAGCCAGCTAAAGGGCGCGGACTTCGAGCATCGTCTGCGGTTGGACCGATAGCCATACGCATTCTTATTGGGGACTGCCCGGTGGTCTATGGAATACCTTCTCTGGCTATTATTTTCTTTTTATTATTTTATTTTCTTTCTACTATTATAGTAATTACTTACATTTTAACATTATCATATAACTGTTTTTTCCTCATTACTTCTTTTATTTTCAGAAGGTTTCTTCGACTGATTATAGCCGTTTTTTTCTTTTTCTTTTATTTAAACTATTATCTCTATTTTTATGTTACCTATATGGCGGTTGTCACAAATATTGCTGTCGTGGTGTGAATATTGTATTACCTCAGTCGAAGTTTTACTTGGATTGACACAAACCATAGGGATCACGGGATGAATAATACTCGGTTAGTACTTGAAAGGTACACTCAAATTTATTGAAATGATTGCCGTGATACATGACTCTAGATTCAGAAGGGTTTTTTGTTACACGAAATCGTAACAAAAGCAGTTAACAAAGAACGAACGATGAGCGACGAACTGTCCAACCGGAGATCACAAATGCAAGTGTCGAGCGGGTTGGCTAAGTTGGCTTGCGCTCGGGCGTCTGAATGGTTAGTTAATCAACCGGCCGCTCATGGCGCTAATGCTGGAAATTGCCAGTGCAATGAATGATATATTATTATGTATGGTTAATAAAAATAAGTTCTTTCCGACTTTTATGACGATCTCCACACCTATTTCAGAAGAATTATTGCACGGGCTGCTACTTCTATTTATCTTTTGTATAATTTTAATGTAAGTACTTGCATACTGCTGACTAACCCCGTATGCTTGGACATTGGAGGGTCTAGAGTCGTTCAAATAAATGTATCTTCGTTAAATAAAAAAAAATAGAGTCTTGATGGGTGCGGTGAAGGTGGAAACCACATGATTACTTCGCCCTTGGGAAAGTGGTAGGGTCCCCTCCAATGTCGTCACTTCTGACCAATGAGAGAGTTTAGTCGGATTAGATACTTACTTCGGCGTTAACAAATATTTGAAATAAAAGATTGGGTGGTTTGACATATATATGTTCATCGGACGCTCGGGAGAAGAATATAACTGATTGAAAATGTTGAGGACTTTTTTAAATCAGGATACCTATTTACACAACAAACTTTGTGTTTGTTGAGTCGTGTATTCACGACGCATTGACACAATGCCGTAGATTTTTATTGTAAAGCTTGAATATTCTTGGGTCTTTACGAAGGACAAACATGTGCGAGCTATTGTGTAAGCAGTAGAAAATTATTGAAAATGATAGAACACTAACCAACGTAAAATTCCTTGACCTTCTTATGAACGATTTCGACATATGTAGATAAGAACGATCTTCACCTACTTGTGAATGGACGAGGAGTGACCTAGACCTTGGGACCTTGGGAGATGCCAGTTCAGTAACCTACCTGCACTTTGACCTCTGTTATAAACTTATCAACAGAAGTAAGGAGGGGCTTATACTTTGGTTTAATCTAGTCGAACCTAAGTTATCTAGTAGCAATATGGGAAAACACAGACATACTCGTACTTAAATTATTTACTAGTAACAGGAATAAGGATAAAAAAAAACTCTTTAAACATATCCCAAACACCCGCACGAAAAAAATTACCAAGATACAAACATTTTTTTGAAGTTTTTATTCCAGAAAAAATGAATATTATATTTACACTTATTTAACTAGAAATAACTAAAATAAATACATTTGCATCGCATGACATATTTAGATTACAATATTATTTACTTTCATTAAACACAAAAATGGATATTTTGATTGTACCTAGACTTGTTTTGATTGTACCTAGACTTGTTTTGATTGTACCTAGGCAATTATATAAATTGCCTCCCCCCTCGCTAGATTGCTTGCCATGGTGAGTATTTATGGTATTTAATTATCGTGTTGTCGTGTTAAGTGTGTATGTACTTGGGACGTTTTAATGAATTATGTTTTTGTACCTATGTATGAGTTTATTATTTATTTTGAATATAAGCATACATGTATTATATTCATATAGTTTTCTTAATTTAAATTTTTTTTTCATATATAATTTTTGGAGAGGTTCCGTATTTGAAGTTTTTGATTACCTTGTTTTGTATTACCTGTAATTAATTTTGTTTGTTTGAGATGCGTTTTCCCCAGATTTCAATCCAGTATAATAAACCTATATATATATATAGGTTTATATTTATATAGGTTTTTAGATACGGAACCTCTATATATATATATACCTGTGTATACATATATACCTATGTACATACAATATATATGTATGTTGGCTATGAATTCTCAAGATTGATAACTAATGAATGTATATTGTACGAAGCAGCTTGTGTAATCTGTAAGGTAGAGCATGATTTGAATTGTTATTCTAAATTTAACAATAAAAGACAGATATTATCCTACTAATATTACAAATCCTACTCCTACTAATTTTATAAAGGTGAAAGTTTGTATGGATGTATGTTTGTTACTCTTTCACGCAAAAACTACTGAATAGATTTTAAAAATTCTTTCACTAATAGAAAGCTACATTATTTTCGAGATCTATAGGCTATATATATTGGTAAGCTTTGGCGTTATGAATAATCTCTGGCGTTAAGAAATTATTTATCATACGTTTTCTGTTAAAAGAGTGCTTTGTTGGCGTCGTACTTAACAACTATCTCTAAAAATTAATCACCGAAATGTATGTAAAATGTATATTGAGCTCTGCCATTATGAAATTTGTATAAAAAGTTGTAATAGGTGGCACGCGAGCAGTTTGAAAACTGAATATACCGGGAATGAATGTGTGAAATGCGATAGGTGTGAGAGGGAGGGGGTAAGGGGGTATGGAGAGGGCAGTGGGGGTGGGAGAGAGGGGGATTGGAAGGAGGATAGGGGTAGGAGAGAGGGAGGGAAGGAAGGGGAACGGGGAGGTGGAGGGGGGTGGTGGAGGAGGTAATTAATTAATTAATAATGAATCCTATCCTACTCATATGTTTGTATGATGGATGTATGGGTTTGTTACTCTTTCACCCAAGAAATACTGAATGGACTTTTCTTTCACTAATAGAAAGCTTAATTATTTGCGAGTAATATAGGCTGTTTATATTGCTAAACTCTTGCGTTATGAATAAGCTCTGTAGTTATGAAGTTATTTATTATACGTTTATTGTCCAGATGAAAAGCAAAGCGTTTCTTGGTGGGCGCTGTCATTTTGTTATTGTATGGGTTACTATGGACATCCTTTTGATGTTAAAATTCAAATATGTATAAAATACTAATTCCAACTTTACTGAATAGATTTTAATGAAACTTTACAATAATAAAAACATATAGGCTATAGCTCTGAGCTCTGGCATTGTGATATTTGTATGAAAAATTGCAATAGGTGGCACGATTAGTAAGATATCTATAATTCTTTAATCGATTCAAATTATTAGGGAAGTAGGTACTTCAAATAAATTCGCGAATTTAAATATTTTCTAAAATAGAATTTTTATTTAAGAATCTTAGTTTTGCAAAATGTCATTCTCAAATTTTGACATTTTCTATCACACAACAATTATTGTTTTAATTGGATAGACAGGTATCGCATTTTCGAAGTATAAAACTGTCGTATTTGATTTTTTGGTAGAATATAAAAAGAAAAATAATAATAATTATGCCGCGAAAGCCTAAGTCTAATCTTTACAAAAGCTCCAATAAAGCTCGAGCCATGAAAGTCGCTAGACTTGACGACACGTTTCCACAAGCTGAACTGCCAAGGCTTGAACAGGCGGTGCGTGAGGCAACACACAGAGCTGCTGAGACACCAGAACAATCCCATACTCGGCGTCAACAGAACGCTCAATATCTGGCATCCAAACGAGCCGATGAGACAACAGAACAGTATCAAGCTCACCGTCTACAGCATGCTGAATATTTTACATCTCAGCGGGCTGCTGAGGTAGAGAGGGGTGGTGGAGGGGGGGTGGTGGAGGGGGGGTGGTGGAGGGGGTAATTAATCCTACTAATATTATAAAGGCGAAAGTTTGTATGGATGTATGTTTGTTACTCTTTTACGCAAAAACTACTGAATGGATTTTAAAAATTCTTTCACTAATAGAAAGCTACATTACTTGCGAGATCTATAAGCTATATATATTGGTAAGCTCTGGCGTTATGAATAATCTCTGGGATTATGAAATTATTTATCATACGTTTTTTGTCCCTAACAAAATCGATTTATTGCAAACGTCAGAAAAAAAGCAAACGAACTGTTCCCTTGGAAACGATGTTTTATTTTTATTTTTTACTAGGCAATTCACCCTAAAAAGAGTGCTTTGTTGGCGTCGTACTTAATAACTATCTCTAAAAATGAATCATCGATATGTATGTATGCGCATAAACCCGAATGACTGCACCAAAATGGATAATTCTTTTTCTTTGTTCGTTATTTTGTATAAAAACTACCGTCGAGTTCTGGCATTATGAAATTTGTATTAAAAATTATAATAGGTGGCACGCGAGCAGTTTGAAAACTGCTCGCTGGGAGGGGGTGTTGGGAGGGTGCTGGTGGAGGGGGAATGGGGAGGGGGAAGAGGGTGGGGGGAGGGGGTTTGGAGAAGGAGAGGGGGGTAGGTAAGGAAGGGGAAAGGGGAAGGATGGAGAAGGGTCTGGGGAGGGGTAGGGAGTGGGGTGAAGGGGTTAATGGGGGGAGTGGTGTGGGGAGAGGGAATGTGGAGGGGTAGGGGTTGAGGGGAGGGGTGGGTGGCGGGATAGGGAAGGGGTTGATGGGGGGAGTGGAGTGGAGAGAGGGAAGGTGGAGGAGGCGGAGTGGGAGGGGTATGGGGTGGTGGAGTGGGAAGGGGTAAGGGGTGTTGAAGTGGGGAGCAGTGGCGTGCACAGAGTTTTTGATCAGGGTAGGCAGTAGGAAAACCGCCGAATTGATTCGAATGAATAAAAAAAACTTACTACAAATAACTTTCTTCGTACAAGTTTTTGCTAAGTGCACTTGCTGATGGTAAGACAACTATGTAGTTGATAGAAATAGATAACAACATATGTCACTGTCTTCACTGATTGCTATTTGCTAGTTTTGTTCCAGAAAGCACTGCCTAATACTAACAAAAAAAACCTCATAGAAGTAAATTCAAAACGACAGTTCTACTCTATGCTATGGGCAATTCGTAAACATTGATATTATATCTTGCACGAAGTTAGCTCCAAGCAGAAATAATTCCTGCTTAGGCCGCATTTTAGTGAGGCAGTCGGAGGGCGCGCGTGTAGTTTCTAGTTACAGTTTATGCCACGTTTGTAGTATGCCGTTTGATGTGGCGCTCGCGTAGTTTCGGTTGCTCTGCTTTTTTGCGCCTATTTTTGAAAGTGTGTATTTATTTTTAGCAATAATTTAATAAATTATAATATTATTTAGATGCATATCTTTTACAAATACGGTAGGGTAGGCAGTGCTTATATGCCTATATGAAGTGCACGCCCCTGGTGGGGAGGGGTATGGGGTCGGTGGAGAAGGAGGGGGAGGGAGAGGGAGGTTGATGCATGAGTGGAGTGGGGAGAGGGGGAGGAGGGATGATGGGGGGAGTGGAGTGGGAGAGGGGTGGGTGGAGGGAGAGGGGGGTGATGGGGGGAGTAGAGTGGGGAGAGGGAAGGTGGAGAAAGCGGAGTGGAAAACCCCAATTACCATGCGAGCGATGCCGCGGAAAAAAGCTAGTAATAATATAAAACAGATTTATTGAATTATTTTACCTGTAACATACGCAGAAATATAGGTGATACTAACTCTAAAATATTTAACTTAAATCTCAGGTGAGGTCGAAATCCAAAAAGTGAAGATTTCGAGAACCGAATTCCGTAACATGAATAAAATGGAAGTTGTGTTATGTGATTTGATAACCATTAAAGGAAATTTTATGGGCGCCATTGCGTTACCATAAAACAAAAGTGGTGAATTAAAATGGTAACCATTTTAAAATATACTAAAAGAAATATTACGATCCCGGAGCGCCATGGAGTGATAATTCTGACAGCATTGTGCAACTTCAAAGATATTGGGTTTAATATCTTTGTTCAGCTTTCTCTCTATGGGCCAGGGACCTGATTCCTCTGTACTGACGCTGTGTGCAAAAGGTCTGCACTGACAAGTTATGCCACGCGGGATGTAGTGTCGCTCCTTCGCTATTTATATTATTATCGAAATCGGGTTTGGAAAATACTGATTTAATCAATCCATTACGACCTATGTAGCTATGATATAAACCTTTTTAAAATTTATTTGGTAACAGATATGATAACCGGTTAAAAATGCCAATTTAGGTCTATTTTATCTTCAATATCTTGTATTTGCTAATCAATGCTCAGCCTAAGATATGTTTCCTGTGTTGGGATTTTTAAGTCATTTTTTTCCATTTTTAAGGGTATACGAGGAAGAATTATTTTCCTACAAGTTGTCGAAAATTAGAAAATTGCACGACTATAACATAAGCATCACAAGTAGACGAACACTACGCAAGACAAAGTAATAAATTATACACTAATACAGGAAAGACTGAAATCGGTAAAAGAAACATTAGCCGTGAGCATATACACATTTACAATGTCCTTCCCGATAGTCTGAAAACGGAGAACTGAATAAACAAATTTTAAAATGAACTGTTCGATCTTAATTATTTAGATTAGTGAAAAAAAAATTATTACATGTGCTTTAAGGTGGAATGATCTTTAAGATTTTAAAATACAAGTGCCTAACATAATTGTGTGCAGAATAATATTAGAAAGCTATGAGTACATTTATTTAACTACTCGTATAATAAATAATACATAAATATTTAGTCATTGAAGACAATATTAGAGATTCTAAAACAAAAATTGCCGGGGATTTGCTCAATCTCTAGTGCAAAGCCCGGCAAGGCCGAGGTCTTTTTAAGAACTTTTTGTTCCAAATTTTCGTTTGAGAGTCGCTATTATTGTCTTCAATGATTAAGTAATGCAATTTGAGGTTTCACCCAATAAGTTATTCCAAACGTTAAAAAAATGTTTTTCATCATAGTTCATCAATATTTCCCGTTTTTTTTTTACTGGTGACGTGCTATGGAGTACGAAAATGTTTTGGGTGACTGTCTTAGACCAGGGCAGTGCTCTGAAACATGTGTACCACGAAACGACGCACCCGCTACACATTTTTGAGAATTGTCAGTTGTTACGCTATGTCAAATTAAAAGAAAACACAAATAATGATACAATTTAGAAGGTTCAAACTGGTGGGGTGCTTAGGAAAAAAAGAGAATAGTATCTACCTGATTAAATACAACAATATTATTTGCATCAACTCTTATAAATATGAAGTAAAAGTCTTTGTAAGTAGAGGTAACTTTCTAATAAACTTTCCGACCATACTATATCTATGAGCAGTGAGCACCCTTATTTTTAATTATGGGTCTTATCCTTTCTAATCTCAATGTTTCTGTTTATCACATGACGTATTTGAATTTGAAGTCGGTTGCGGTCTTCTGGTTATATTAGGCTAAAATTAAAGTACTTCATTCAATTTCGCAGTTAACTGAACAAAGTTACAGGGTAAATGATTGTTTATCAATTGCGTAATATTTAAAACTCGTTTATTAGTATTGAGGAATAAGTTTTACCGTCGTTTTAGGATTTCCGTTTTTCTTCCGGAAATATTCAAAGACGAATACAATCATACTAATAACACTTCCACCGACAAGTATAAAAAGACTGCCTCGAATGTGCTTCATTTGCAATACAACGTGATCGTTCCGGCAAATCCACTTGGGTTTTATAAATTTGTCAGCGTCACTCATCCATTTGGTCATTAGACCAGAATCTGCTAGTGCTGCTATTTGATGTATAATTCTATTGGCATAAGGAAAGTTTTTAATCATCGTCATAGTCAACAATGCCTTCTTCACTGGCTTCTTAGCAATATGCACATGTTTTAATGATTTATTCAGTCTTTCCAGTTCTATATCCAAGTATTTTTTGTTGAAATACATGGCAAACATTTCACCGTTAGTTATGTTCACAATCTTATCATCCATTTGCGTTGTTTGAAGACAAGTGTACCCTTTTTTCATAGAATCATCAATAGAAAAAATATAAGCGTAATTTCCACCAAACGGGATCTGGTTTTCGATTATTTCTTCTATCGATTCAGGAAGCACCTCGCGCAAATCAGAAACGATGTACTTGAATAATGCTGCTAAATAAATGTTCCGCACAAAAAAATTAAAAAATGTAAATAATATTGACAACCTGCTAAAAACACTTCCTTCAAATTTAACAGTCACAGACGATCCCAACATTATACCAAATACGTCTAAAGACGTCATCCTTTTAAAACTAATTTGTCTCTTGGATAATACCTTATGCCTGTAACCATAAATCATGTTCACAATAAAACAAGCAAATAATATTAAAAACCATACATTAGAATTGAATGGCTTAAATAGAATCTGCAAGTTATTTAAACTTCTTGGTGCAGGAAGAAACATCACAAATTCAAGCATTTCATATGGAATGACACGAAGTTTTTCCATTCGTTCTTTGTTTATTATCATCGCTGATGACACGAGAAATATTTTTTCTTCAAAAAGCTTCAAAATGGTCAGTTTTCCAGGTTCAACAATTTCTGGTTTAAATTCAACAGTGAAATTAAAGGATTTCTCTAATATTTTCAAAATATTTGCCTCTATTCCGGAATATTCTTTGTGGTTTTTGACAGTATTGTTAATCATGTAGGGCGGCTGGTGGCGTGAAATGACATTCAAGGTACAATTAAGCAGGTCCACAATTGCCCTCCGATCATCTACAAAGAAGACTATAAGGTCATCATTTCTCATGGATATTCTGTTAACTTTAATCCCTTCGCAGGAGTCGACGTAAGGCTTGTATGTAAAAACATTGAATTCATCTCCAATAGTCATCGCATCTACAGTCACAATGAAAGTATTCATCAGAGAGAACCTCCAACTGCACTCTGCTACTTCTTGCACACATTTAGGTCCACAGTTTGGATTTAAAACTCCAATTACCACCTTGTCGGGATGTGTATGATATTGCATACAAGTTTCATTAAAAACGTCAAACAGTTCCCTCCAATTTCTGGTCAGCACAATTAAGTTCCATCCTTGCCTGTCAAGCATAACACTGTTTTTGTGGCACTTCAACGAAACTTCAATTCGATTTCGAGATAATGACGCTATCTTTTGGATTAATTTTGTAGCAGCCATTGTAACATCTCGGTGCTTTGAATTAAAGGCAACGTTAATGTCTCCTGTCATTTTGATATATTTCGAAACTTTAAAAGTCACCGATGATATTTTATTAATCTGAACATCTTCTTCTGGAAGGGGAAACGCTCCAGTCTTATGTAATACGATGAACGGTAGAAAAATCTTTGTGATTGTTACAATGCTGGTATACATTTTGTTATTCCGAGTGGTTATGAATTATAAGCCAAATACCAAAGCCTGATGAAAGGTGACCTTAAAGCGAAAATTACCCAGAATTACCATTTTATAAAAATTTACTTTATTTTTCTTCAAAAATGAGGAATTTTGCACAGATAAAAAACTTTTGCGTATGTCGTAAATATTGATAGCAACTTCTTTACGAAAAACTCAAATGAAAATAAAAATTATTATTGAAATGTATTAAAATAATTTGATATTTGAAAACTACGTGCTTCCACATTAAAACCCTTGAAATCACTTTTGATACTGTATGTCATAACGATGTAATTTTTGTGGGATACAAAAGCGTGCTTACTAAAAACAAATTAATCTAATAATCAGCCTGATACACCGGACATGTCCAAGGAAATGTTGACAGCGCATAGAATTTCTTATCATCACAAGAAAAACAAATTAATTTCCATAATAAACAGGGTAGATAGACATGGGTCGAAGGACGATAGCAGGTAAAAGTAGTAATAATAAGTACTGTTTATTAAATTTATTTGTGTCAACACAAAACATTAATGAATGCTGCTTGATGTCAAAAACGGGGTGGCATCATGAATTCACACTTGTAAGGGTGGGCATACATTGAGACATCGGTCGTGCAGCATATTCAGCGCAGCGTAGTTCAGGTTTTTGTATTGTATGGAAGTGCATGGAGCGACATACGAAGAGACGCAGACATGTGCATATATGACAAATGCAGACATGTGTGAGATCGGCCCTGCGTCGAGTGGCGGCCGGGACGCAGTTTCTGCGAGACGCGTGAGCAGGCGGGCAAGGTATTTTGTAATCTTATACATAAAAATCAATATTTGTTTGTTTATTTGTTTGTTGGTTTGTTGGTGTGTGTGTTTGTTTGTTTGATTGTTGTTGTTTGTTTGTCGGTTTATTGATTTGTTGGTTTGTTTGTTTATTGGTTAGTTGGTTTATTTTTTATGTTTGTTTGTTTATTTGTGGTTTAGGTATTTGTTTGTTTATTTGTTGGTTTGTTTTTTTTTTAGTTTGTTGGTTTTATTTGTTAGTTTGTTGGTTTGTTTGTTTGTTTATTTGTTGGTTTGTTGGTGTATCTGTTTGTTTATTTGTTTGTTTGATTGTAGTTTATTTGTTTGTTGATTTGTTGGTTTATTGTTTATTGGTTAGTTGCTTTGTTTGTGTGTTTGTTTTAATGTGTGTTTGTTTATTTGTTGGTTTTTGTTTGTTTTTTGGTTTGTTGATTTATTTATTTTTGGTTGGTTTGTTTGTTTGTTGGTTTGTTTGTTGGTTAGTTTGTTGGTTTGTACTTTTGTTTGTTTGTTGGTTTGATTTTTCTTTTGTTTGTTTATTTTTTGTTTGTTGCTTTGTTTGTTTGTTTGCTTGTTGGTTTGTTGGTTTGTTGGCTTGTTGGTTTGTTGGTTTATTTGTTTATTTGTTTGTTTGTTGGTTTGCTGGTTTGTTGGTTTGTTGGTTTTTTTGTTGCTTTATTAGTTTGTTGATTTGTTTGTTTGTTTGTTCATTTGCTATGCACTGCCATTACCGCTCACCACTTGCCATTACCGTTACCACCACTTGCCATTACCGTTCACCTTGTGCGATGAAACATGGGTGATTTATTTTGCGCACACTCGCGAAGGTTATACATAGGTTATTTATAACTGGTGCAGAGTAATTCACACAGAGTGCACGCCAAAACACAGCTCCTCAGAGATCGTTTAAATTTATAGCGAATAATATTGAAAAAGTTATAATTCTATCGGCAATTGTTTGCGTTAAGATCTATTCAGCGAAAGATCTACATTAATGATCTATGTGCGGTCTCACAAAGTGATCAATCTTTATAAAGTGACAGTTCAGTGAATATTGTTGCCCGAATAAATATCCGCTTATTACAAGTACCTGTCATCTAACACTGCGCCCAAGTCAACAAATATTGCACTAACCTCACACTACGTCATATGTGGTCAATAGTGTAGTGGCTAGCGCGATTGCTCAGGCACACCTAACGGACCGAGATCGAATCCTACCTAATCCAGAAGAAATTTGATATTTTTATTTTTCCTAAATAAATATCCGAGCTCCAAGCCTTCCCAAGATGAATAGGCAGAAGAAATCGCAAAAAAAGTGACATCTAGCGATTCAGAAGAGGATAATCACAATATAAATAAGACGACCAAATCTACAGGAAAAAATGCACCTGAATTAGGCGATATTTATATGGAACAAATTATCGTACACATCGCCAAAAATATGGATAATATTAAAAAAGAAATTATATCCAAAATGGAAAAAATCACAGCTGAAACACAAAAAAGCATAGAATTTATAAGCAATCAATATGACGAGCTAATAAAAAAGATAGACCTAACTCTTAGTCAAAACAAAAAAATTGAAGATGAAATAGCAATCATCAAAAAAGATCAACAAGACAAAAATACCACTATAAAACATCTGGAAATAAAACTTTCTGAAATTGAAACAAAATTCCGCTCAAATTACTTGGAAATAGCCGGGATTAAACATTCAAGTGGCGAAGAGGCGGCTGAAATAGTTATAAGAGTTGCTGCAGCGGCTGGCGTAGAAATCAAATATAATGAAATAACCGAAGCTAAAAGAATACCGGACCGACGTACTGATGCCCCCCCCAAACTGCTGGTTCAGTTCAAGAACAAAACTGCACGTGACAACCTCATCGCCGCGAAAAGAAACATAAACTACGCTTCCATCAAAGGACTTACAGACGACAAGATTTACATTGGAGAAGAACTCTCCCCATATCACAAAGAACTTCTATGGCATACAAAAAAATTTGCTAAAGAAAAAAACTATGCCTATGTCTGGTACAAAGAAGGGAGAATCATGATGAGGCGCATCACGAACGATAAAATTATTTATATTAAACATGTAGATGATTTTAAAAAAATTACATAAAATATCGGGTAATTACCCTTACATATTTCCACACAATCTACACATCATTCAAAATGGATAATACTACCACAACATCTAACAAAACAAACTTATCAATATACCATCAAAATATTAGATCTATAAACAAATTACATAAAATATCGGGTAATTACCCTTACATATTTCCACACAATCTACACATCATTCAAAATGGATAATACTACCACAACATCTAACAAAACAAACTTATCAATATACCATCAAAATATTAGATCTATAAACAAAAACTTTGACCAATTCCTCATCGAACTCGACCTTACTAAAATCAAATATGACATAATTATCCTGACAGAATGTTGGCTAACACCTTACTATACTCCTAAAAACATCCCCAACTATACCCACCATCAAACCTCAAATCACTACAGACAAAACGATGGCATAGTAGCATATACATTAAACAACACTCTTAACTCATTTAATGTCAAAGAAATTTATATTACTAACTCAAACTGTCTTCAAATAACGTACAATGTCAACACATGTATCATTGCACTTTACCGCTCTCCTTCTCAACCTAACATCTCCTCATTTTTGCGCGACATAAACTGCTATCTCACGGATCTACACATAATAAAGAACTTAATTCTAATGGGGGATCTTAACATTAACATTTTAAAAAACAACGAACATCCCCAATGCCAAGACTATCTAAACACACTGATGTTCCACGGAATGGAAAGCACAATAAATTCAGCAACACGATGTACGCCAAACTCCTCCTCCTGCATCGACCATATTATGGTTAAATCAACCAACCAATACACCTCCGAAATCCACATGTCATCAGTCACAGATCACTACGCTACCTCTTTCACAATGAGTTCCAAACACAACGTACAAAGCAAACCTCCAACTAAAACAACGAAGAAAACAATTAACTATGACAATCTTAACAAAACGATTAACTCCAAATCGTGGGACACACTCTATAACAAAACTAACATAGAGGAGGCCTGGAACTACTTATCTACCTACCTACAAGATATCCTTGTCCAAAACACCAAAATCACCACAAACACCATTCCTAAAGCGATCAAACCTCTCAAACCTTGGATAAACCATACTATAATCAAATGCATTCGGAAACGCAATTCCATACACAAAAAATGTGCCACAAACCCATATGATATCACACTCCATAATTTCTACAAAAGATACCGTAATATCTGCACACAAGTCATTAGGAAAGCCAAAAATCTATATTACAACAAAAAAATTTCCGAATGCAACAATGACCCTAAAAAAATATGGAAAGTCCTCAAGGAAGCTACCAATTCAAATAAAGCCACTGACACCTTAAACTCTCTCAATATCAAAGATATCACTGTAGACTTTACATCGAACCCCAACACAATTGTCAATTACATAAACCAGTACTTCACAAACATAGGTCCGGAACTAGCAAAAAAAAATCCAAATAAATAACGATACGCTTGGTCCAAATGACCACGCGACCAATGATGATTTCCCAACCCGCTTTGTTCTTAAAACGATTACAGAGAAAGAAGTTTCTAGAGTAATAAACTCGCTCAAAAACTCTTCATCAACCGGCATTGATGAAATATCTAACAATGTTCTTAAAAAAATTGCCCCTGGTATACTTCAACCATTAACGCATCTACTTAATATTAGCATCCGCCAAGGGGTATTTCCCACCATTCTAAAACAAGGTCTCATTATCCCTATTTTTAAAACTGGCTCCAAACTTGATATTAGTAATTATCGTCCTATTACGTTGCTAAATTCCCTCTCAAAAGTATTCGAAAAGATCGTCAATAATAGTCTCATGGAATATCTGGAAACCAATAACTTAATATCGCCGCGGCAATTTGGATTCAGAAAACATAAAAGCACCAATGATGCTATAGCCACGGTCACTGACCATATTTCTGGCCACCTGGATAAGGGCTTGAAATGTCTATCGGTATTTCTCGACCTATGTAAAGCATTTGATACAATCTCACACAGCAAACTAAAACGCAAAATGTTTAATATAGGTATTAGGAACAAAGAATTAGGCCTCCTCTCCAGCTTCTTATCTGACAGATCCCAATGCGTTAAACTCAATACCACAAAGAGCCAGAATTTGCCCATTAGTTACGGGGTCCCTCAAGGCAGTGTTATAGGTCCAACGCTCTTCCTAATATATATTAACGAGTTATGCAACCTAGATATCGATGCCACTATTGTCAGTTTCGCCGATGACACTGTCCTACTCTTCCAAGCAAAAGATTGGCTTACCGCATATTCCAAAGCGGAGGAAGGAATTCAACAGGTAAAATATTGGCTTGACTCGAACATATTAACTCTAAATGTACAGAAAACCAAATACTTACTGTCTAGTCTCACCAATATCCCAAAGTCAAACCCAGCCCCGCCATTAAAAATACACAAATGTAAAAATTCATCTCTAAACCGAAACTGTGACTGCCCATGCCTAGAGCAAGTAAACATTATCAAATATTTAGGAGTAACCTTCGATACACACCTGAATTGGAAGCAACATATACATAATACTACAAACAAAATCCGAAAATCTATATACTTTTTCAAACAAACACGCAATTTCCTTCACCTAAAACTTTTAAAAACAGTATATTACTCATTGTGCCAATCTCACATCGAATACGGAATTCTAGCCTGGGGTAATGCATATTCCAATGCCCTTGATCCCATCATGAAAGCACAAAAACTAATCATAAAAATAATTCTTAAAATGCCGCTTACTACCAGCACTGATACTATCTTCAATTCCTTCAACGTTATGGACATAAAACAGCTCTACTCAAGATCCATATTACTTAATTTACACAAAAACAACAAAACACCATACAAAGCTACACAAACAATACACAATACCCGAGCCAAAAACAACGAACTTCTCCAAACTCTTTTTTTCAAAACCACCTTCGGGCAAAGACACTCTAAATACATAGCTTGCAAACTATACAATACACTACCAACTACGATCAGACAAAGTGACTCCTTTACAAAATTCAAACAAGATATTAAAAAATGGATTATAAGTATTGGACGCCACACTATCACAAATATCTGTAAAATAAATCACACATAGTCATAAATAACTATTCACATACAACCTAACCCATATAAAACAAATGAAAATAATGGAATCCTGTCAAATTTAACCTATAAATAGACTAGGCAGAATTGATTTCATTACTCCATCTCCAACATTTATAAAATAACTCTCTTTAAAAGATTTATTACCCTCCCAATCACCCTTCTGTTTTAATTCTATTCATAATATGTATTTTACCTGAAATATCCTTGTAATTACTATATTCATTTATATACCTGTACGCCTGTCTCGACACAGGTATACCCTAGTGAGACAGGCATACAAATAAAACCATTGTAAACATATTTTATTATAGATAAATAAATAAAAAAAAATAATAAAAAAAACTGTAAGCACTTGCGTTATGAAATGTGTGTAAATGAAAATTTGTGCATTTAATATATTTTAAGCGGCAGGGAGTGAAGGCACGAGGGGAAGGATAACAAAGGATGTGGGGTTAGCGGGCGAGGGAGAAGACATGGCCTTTATTTTTTGAGCTTTTAACATCGCAATTTATTTTTTCAGCTTTAAGCTTTGAGCTTTGAGTTTTAAGCTTTGAGCTTGCTTTAAGTTTTGAGCTTTGAACTTTAAACTTTGAACTTTGAGCATTAAGCTTTGAGACTCAGTTTTATTGTTTGTTTGTTTGTTTATTTGTTTGTTAGTTTGTTGGTTTGTTGATTTTATTTGATAGTTTGTTTTTTGTTGGTTTTTTGTGTTTGTTTATTGGTTTGATTATTTGTGTGTTTGTTTATTTTTTTGTTTGTTTGCTTGTTTGCTTGTTGGTTTGTTGGCTTGTTTTTTTATTGGTTTATTTGTTTATTTGTTTGTTTGTTGGTTAGTTGGTTTGCTGGTTCGTTGATTTATTGGTTTGTTGGTTTATTTGTTTATTAGTTTCATTGTTAGTTGGTTTGTTTAATTGTTTGTTAGTTTCTTGGTTTGTTTGTTTTTGGTTTGTTTGTTTTTTGTTTGTTCGCTTGTTGGTTTGTTGGCTTGTTGATTTGTTTGTTTATTTATTTGTTGGTTTGTTGGTGTATTTGTTTGTTTGTTTGTTTGATTGTTGTTTATTTGTTTATTGATTTGTTGGTTTATTGTTTATTGGTTAGTTGCTTTGTTTGTGTGTTTGTTTTAATGTTTGTTTGTTTATTTGTTGGTTTTTGTTTGTTTTTTGGTTTGTTTGTTGGTTAGTTTGTTGGTTTGTACGTTTGTTTGTTTGTTGGTTTGATTGTTCTTTTGTTTGTTTATTTTTTGTTTTTTGCTTTGTTTGTTTGTTTGCTTGTCGGTTTGTTGGCTTGTTGGTTTGTTGGTTTATTTGTTTATATTTTGTTTGTTGGTTTGTTGGTTTGCTGGTTTGTTGGTTTATTGGTTTGTTTGTTTTTTTGTTGCTTTATTAGTTTGTTGATTTGTTTGTTTGTTTGTCCATTTGCTGTGCACTGCCATACCGTTCACCGTGTGCGATGAAACATGGGTGATTTATTTTGCGCACACTCGCGAAGGTTATAGGTTATTTATAACTGTAAAATTAGTGCATTTAATATATTTTAAGCGGTAGGGAGAGAAGGCACGAGGGGAAGGATAACAAAGAAAGTGGGGTTAGCGGGCGAGGGAGAAGACATGGCCTTTATTTTTTGAGCTATTAACATCGCAATTTATTTTTTCAGCCTTAAGCTTTGAGCTTTGAGTTTTAAGCTTTGAGCTTTGAGCTTTAAGTTTTGAGCTTTGAGCTTTAAACTTTGAACTTTGAGCATAAAGCTTTGAGACTTGAACTTGAACCTTTGAACTTTTTAGCTTTGAGCTTGAACTTTATGCTTTGCACTTTAAGCTTTGAGCTTTAATCTTTGGGCTTCGAACTTTAAGCTTTTCGCTTTAAGCTTTGCACTTTAAGCTTTGAGCTTTAAATTTTTAGCTTAAAGCTTCAAGCTCTGAACTTTAAGATTTGAACCTTAAACTTTAGGCTTAGTGCTTTAAGATTTTGGGATTTTTTTTTTTTAGTTTTGAGCTTTATTTTTTGGGCTTTAAGCTTTTAGCTTTATTTTTCATTTAAGCTTTGTGCTTTCAGCTTTGAGGTTTTTGAGCTCTAAGCTTTGATCTGTAAGCTTTTAGTTTATTTTTGAGCTATAAGCGTTGAGCCATAAGTTTTCAGTTTTAAGCTTCAAGCTCTAAGCTTTGACATTGAGCTTTATGCTTTGTGCTTTAAGCGTAATATTTATTAAAGCTCACAGCTTAAAGCTTTGAGGTTTATATATTACGTATGACGTCATTGCCTGTCCCGTTACTTTGTCCCGGTGACTAGCTATCACTGGATGATAGTGGATCCGAGGAACGGGTTATTTTTTAACCAGTTTCTATCAGATTTATAAAATGGTCACCAACACTCTACCTTGGCGATGCCGAACCAAAAGCGGCTCCGAGGGCCTAGAAGCAAAAACTTGCGGAGCGGGCTTTTAACTGCTAGCATAATATAAATAGATAATTTTATTGTACGTTACTTACATAATATAACTTTTTCCGAATAAAACACCCAATTGCTCCCAACCGTCCGGAGCCAGTGAGACTGTGGCATCATCAATTTTGGTATGTTATGAGGCTGAAGAAGAAGTGAGAACGTGAAGTGGAAAGAGAAAAAGAAGTGAAAGGAGAAGTGGAAAATGTACCTGAGTAATAAGATCTAGGCACCAAACACGGCTAAAGCCATTTCATGTAATAAGTCTAATGTGTAATCTGTATATAAAATCTGAAAACAAAAAAACAGAAAAAGATATTGGCTCCTCTGGAACTCGAACCCAGGACCTCTCGCTTTCCGGGCAAACGCGCTCTTCGCAAACTTCGAGTCCCAGAGGTGCCAATATCTTTTTCTGATTTTTCTGTTTTCAGATTTTCGATTGAGTTTTGCTTATATTAAAAAAATAATAAAATCATTTCGTTCCTGAGATTTTCTTATTTTCACTATTTTATTTATTTGTAGTAAAAAAAAAAAACAATATTACCTGGGTTACTTTGCTTAAATATTATTAGATGATTTTTCAATGAGTTTGGTGACAAAAAAATATTATTAAAATTTCCCACCATAGTTGCAAGAGGATTCAAAGTAATTGGTAATTAGTAGCATTACGGTATTTTCAAAATAGTCTCTTAAAATTAACGAGTTATTTAATAGGAAAATAACACGATAATAATAATATTAGGGAAATAATATTTGTCAACAAATAAGTGGATGATTATGGTACATTACATATTATTTTTCAGGTATTCGTTGGTTAATACAGTCCAACCCAGTTGGATAACCCAGTAACACCAGGTATTAATATTTTCCAGGTACTCGGGGATTTTTGCGTGCATTATTTACACGTCAATGCTCTACGTATATGATTTGTTGGTATTTGCACATTACATATTTACTACCTTCTCAGAATCTTATAATGTTCATTTCTAAACAAATAAAACTCCCATCTTCCCGTTTCAGACTACGCAAGGGGCAGAAACATTTAAAAAATACCCTTAAATGGGTTTCAAAATCATCATTTTTAAGTTTTTGCATGCTAAATCGTCAACTTAGAGTCTATATTTTTAAACCAGTTTCTAATATTTATTTATTTATTTTTTTGTTTATTTAGCACAGCAATATACATTTATATACATAATTTATTAAATTTTGACTGCCCAACTAGGAGTATTATCCCGTTTTAGGACAGTCAAATAATTATGGGTATGAACATGTGGATAAAAAAAGGAAATAAAAAGAAGAGAAAGAATATAAAATAAAATATTAAAAAAAAGTTTAAACATAGTACCTAACTGTTATTTGTTTAGCATAGCAAAAGAAAAAAAAAAAGAGATGAGAAAGAATAAAATAAAAATGAAATAACCAATTAAAACATAAAACAGTCGTGGATTGTTTAGCATAGTTGTTGATATGGTAATAATAATAAATAAACATTTATTTACAAGCAAATGATTAAAATATAAGGTGGTAACTGGGGTTTGCATTTCATATTATAGTCCTACGAACACATTTTGCATAGTGAGAACTAGAAAAAGAACAGAAACAATAAAGTAAAATAAAATAAACAATTAATGCTTGATTATTACTGCAGTTTGCTAAGCATAAATATTAAAATAATAATAAAATAATAGGTATATATATACTTATAACTGGTGTTTACATTGCATATTATAAGCCTACATACATATTTTGTATAAATATGAATAAAAAAGAGAAGAGATAGAATTAAATAAAATATGCAATTAACATAAGATTGACAGCTGTTTTCTAATTTAAAAGTAATAGGTAGGTTCATACAGATAGGTAGATAGGTAGATACACATAATAATATAGATTAGAAGAAAAGGGTATCTTAGGGTATCTACTTAGTTCATTTTTGTTGGAATTTTTGTTGTTGTTTTTGGTTTGTGTTTGATTTTATTTTTTATGTAGTAAAAGTTCACTCTCCTTTCTCCCTAATTGTTGAAACCAAGTAGTGGTCAATTTACGAAGAACACCTGTGCTTTCCTTTTTCCAAGCATCAGGCATGAAGTTGTACAGTTTTGGACCTAAGAAAGTGAAGTGTCTTTGAGCGAGAGATGTTTTGGTTGTGAGTGTTACAATTGGATTTCTCCGTGAGTGTCGGGTGTTGTGAGAGTGGTTAATAGATGGGTAGAGGTGGCGTTGTCTATGGGTGTTTAAAATTAATTTTCTCATGTACAGTTGTCTAACATCCAGAACTTCTAAGTCTTCAAATAGTGCATCACTGTGATATCTAAATGGTTTTTTAAGGATTACTCTTAGTAGTGATTTTTGAGCTTTTGATAGTTTGTCGAAAACAGTTTTTACACATCCACCCCAACCTAAGGATGCATAGTCTAGAAGTGACCCGCACATAGCATCATAAATGAGTTTCAATTCTTTTTTACGTAAGATATTTCTGATTGTCATAAACATGTACGTGAGCTTTCTAACCTTTGTGGTGACTAGGTCCACGTGACCGTCCCATCTAAGGTATTTGTCTAATACAACACCAAGGTATTTTATATTGTCCACGCATTCTAATTTAAAGCAAGTACAGGTAGTTGAGTCAGTGCATTTATGTACAAAAATATTATATGCTTCCTTGGGTTGGCCGGCTTCTGTCGCACTAAATCGTATAAATTTTGTTTTTTCCGAATTGAGTGTTAACAGATTACTGTCTAACCAAAGTTTTAGCTCTTTTATTCCATCTTCTGCTTTGCAATGTACATCGTGCCATGTTCTTCCTTCAAATATTAAGACAGTATCATCTGCAAATGTTATAATGTGATTGGAAAAATTGCTATTGCATAGATCATTTATATAAATACTGAACAAAATAGGTCCTAAGGTGCTTCCTTGGGGTACACCAAATTCTACAAGGGCCGGATCACTAAAAGTATCATTAATTTTGACTTTTTGGTATCTGTTAGCTAAGTAACTACCCATCCATTTGTGTAGCTGTCCCTGAATACCTATAGAGGTGATTTTATATTGTGTAGGTACTTCTTGTATGATGATTGAAATAAATACACGATTTTATAGTACTTGCTGAATTTAAGTAAATAATTAGTATATTAAGTTTTTCCGTAATATTTAAAATACCGACAAAATGTACGACTCACTAGTTGTGTAGTTTTTAGTTTTATTATAATGTTTACATCATGTATTTTTTTGTACGTGAGTGAATAAAAATAATTATTATATTTATTAGTTTCGCATAAATATAATAGTTTATATTGTAAATATGCATTTACCATAAAACACATTGGACACCAATAAAAATTCAAAAGGAGGAAGCCCAACCCCAAAAACAAATCATGATAAGTTATTAATTTCAAAACCTGAATCGGATTCCGAACTCAACATTCTTATATCATTCGACATATAGTCTGTCAAAAAAGAGTAGAAAATATAAAAACTGGAACTACTAAATTTGTAGACTGGCAACACCAATTTAACTGTCAAATATTTTTTTGAAGTGCAATGACACTGAACGTATAGAACACAGTAAACCACATTTTAAAAAACATGTTTTTCTTCATGACATAAATTTGATTAAAAGGTGATTTATAAAGCGATTTGCTTTAATTTAATTTAACATAAATTTGAATTTAACAATAGATTGAAAGGAAGAATCACTAATGGTGAGATTAGTTATACTACTTTTAGATTTGAATGAGTTAAATATATTCAGATCTAAAATTAGAGACATGATCTAAAGCCCAGGCAACGCTAGGTACTTTATCTAGTAAATAAATATGAGCAATTTCTAAACTGTGCTTTATATTTTATTACATTTTAGTTATTCTTCATTATGTTAACACAAAATTTCAAAGGTATAATAATAATATACTTATTTATATGCAATTCTAATTTTGGGATTGGCGAGTATCTATACTGGAATGAAAAAATATTTTTCCACTATTATGCCTTTTTAATTTTTTATAAAAATGTAGGTTACACAGCTTTACTTTAACACCATGAGTTATGTGTTTAGTATTGCCATTTGATCAACAGTGGCGCCCTCATATATTTTCTACTCTTATTTGACAATCTGTACGACCAACGCTCAAGGGGGAACAAGACAAACTAAGCTACCGAGCAACCAAGCTGCGTTGCCTACAGTCGCCTACGCATAAATGAACTAATACCTAGATCGATATTTTTTTATTTTTTTTTACATTAACTCCACAGGAGGCCCTGAGTAAAATAATTTCCCTCAGGGCCTATGTCATCTGGGATGCTGTGTGGAGGGTATTTTTGAGGAGAGGAAGGAATGAATATTGGTCTTGAAAAGACCCATGTTGTAGGAAGGAGGAAACACAGAGGCCGGGAAATCATTCCACAGCCGAGCTGTTGAACAGAAGAACGAGTCGAAGAAAGAAACGACCCGTTCTCATGTTTGGCGTGTTTCCCGACTATGCACCGGTGCCGAAGGGATCAATGATGCTAGTTCCTCGGAGCATCTTCCATTGTAATACCGGTAGAACAAGGATAGCATTCCCACCCGACGCCTGTGCTCTAAAGATTTCAATCCGTCTGTTAAGATGAGAGAATCTATCAAACGGACCACCCGTTTCTGCACAGAGTCGAGGGTATTTTTCAGGTATTTTGGAGCTCCACACCAGAGATGGCTGCCAAATTCAACCGTGGGGCGTACTTGTGATTTGTACAAGGTTAGCAGTTGTGTACTATTAAATTATCTGCGGGCCCTGTATAGTACGCCCAGTTTTTGGGAGGCTAACTTTACTCTGGCTTCGATGGAGCCCCCATACCTGAGCTGGTCACTTAGGGTTACACCAAGCATATCAATGGAGGGCCTGTTCGGAAGATTTCTTCCGTTGAAAGAGACTAGATTTTCATTTCGATCCCTTTTAGACGTAATCACACAAGATTGGGTCTTTGAAACATTAAATTCAACGAGATTATTTATACCCCAAGAGAAAACACTCTCGAGGTAACCGTCCATTCTTTGCTTCAAAGCCCTACGAGCTGTTGGAGTTTGTGAGCCCTTTGGGGGCTTGTCAAACAAAAAGCTATCATGAACTGTACTGTCATCCGCATAACAGTGAATTGGTGCACATGACAAAAGGTCGTTGATGTGCAACAAAAACAAAGTCGGAGAGAGAACCGATCCCTGCGGGACGCCAGCATTTATCGAGTGTGAGGTAGAGGTGAAACCATCGACTACCGTCTGAATCGACCTCTCCCTCAAGAAGTCAGCAATCCACGTACACAAGTATGCGGGAAGTCCGTAAGAATGCAGTTTGTTGACAAACAGTCAAACTTCTTGGCGTTAATTTAGATTCAGACTTTTCGTTAAAAAGTCAAATAAATAGGACAGTAAGCACCGGTTTTTTTCACCTAAGACAACTCAAGTCAGTTCGAAGAAACCTTCCTACAGAGGCGACAAAACTATTAATTAACTCTTACGTAATCTCGCGGCTCGATTACTGTAACGGCATCTACGCTAGTCTTCCCAAATATCAAATTGACAAACTTCAATCCGTGTTTAATGCAGCGGCAAGGCTCATAACTGGGGTTTCTAAATATTCGCATATTTCAGAACACCTTCGTAACCTTCACTGGCTCAAGTGCCCTGAGAGAATCCAGTACAAATTGTGCTGGATGGTTTTTAAATCAATCTACGAAATGGCCCCACCTTACATCTCCGAATTATGCGTCCCGGAAAATACCGGTCCGAGACAATTAACCCTTAGATCAGCAACTTCATCTGCTAAAGGCAGACTAATAGAACCTAAACGAAAGCCAAATACTATGTTTGGAGATCGTGCTTTCGGAGTATCTGGGCCTAAGGCTTGGAATAGACTCCCTCCGGAATTAAGATGCATAACAAGCCCAACAGAGTTTAGGTCCAAACTAAAAACCTTCCTTTTTGGGCTCTCATACCCGTAATTTAAATATACCTATTTGAGAGTATCATACTTGTATTGTCTATGATATGTCTTAATCACACTTTTCTTACTGAATTAAAATTACTCGATTCCTTACACATCAATCTGTCTCTTGACGAATCACATTTAGAAAGATCAAATCCTTATTGGTACTACTGCACCTCCCACCTTTATATGTTGCTTTTACTTTCCAAAATACACTCGTCAAAGAATACATTACATATTAATATTAAAATATTTTTCAGGATTAAATAACATGTGTTTACAATAATGTCCTCTGCGTGCGAACTCTATCTAAATTTCTTTAAATGGACAATATACAGTGTTAATTTCAAGCGACCTCCCAGGTAAGTATGGTCCTGTTTTCATTAAATTTTAGGCAGCATCGCGTTCATTGGTCAAAATATTGTACACATATTTTCGTATCGGTGATCAATGAACCGATGTATGCAATTTTTAGCCATAAGTTGTTTATAATTGTTTGCCTAGCTTGTAGTTTTTTAGATTTTAGAAATGTATTATAAGTTTGTACAGCGCCCTTGAGGTGATTTTTCACAAAAACGGCGCTATATAAATCATCCAAATATTATTATTATTATTAAATCCTTGGTGCCAAACCCGGTCAAAGGCCTTGGAGATGTCCAGTGCAACCGTTTGGGTCTGTGATCGCTATGGGGCGGTAGTTGGCCGGGTTGGAGCGGTCACCCTTCTTTGAAATAGGATGGATAACCGCTTTTTTCCAACCAGAGGGCACAGAGCCAGTCTTCAGGGACATTTTAAAAAGCTTCGTCAAAATTGAAGTTATTTCTGCAGCGCACCTATGCAGTACCAGGGCAGGTATTCTGCAGGCCCACTAGCTTTATTAACATCGAGCCCTCGTAAAACATGGAGTACTTCCCGATGTCGGATCCTCAGCTTTTTCTCAGCTCAGTCAGGTCTGGTAAGAGGTGGCAGACTGGATTTGCAGAAATTGCGACCTATTGAGTCCGCAAGCGACCAGAATTGCCTGCTGCCATGCGGGCATGCAGTCAGCTTTCTGCTGATCTGCTGGTCGTGCTCGAATTTTGACCTATTTATGATTCTCTTGGTTTCCTTTGCCATTTTGTTGTAAGCTGTTCTGTCTTCGGATATTCTAGATGTGTTGTAGGCTCGGTAAGCCGCGTTTTTTCGTCGCACTGATTCAGCGCATTGTCGACTGAACCACGGCTTTGAACCTACACCAGTTTCCTTAACAGTAGATTGGATGAAGCCATCCATCGCGAATGTGATGACTTCACCAATTTCCTGGGCACATCTTGAGGAATCCGAAGTCCGAAAACAGACAGCTGACCACGGAAAAGCATTAAAATATGCCCGCAGACCGAACCAATCTGCTGACCTATAGTGCCACACTTTTCTATTCAGCCTCTCGTTTGGTGGTCTGAAGTTTACAGGGATTGATGTCCTCACCAGGCAGTGGTCGGACGATCCTAAAGGCGCTGTGACTTCAATCTTGTAACCGTGTGGCACAGTAGTTAAAAATAGGTCTAACAGATTGGAACGGTGAGTCTGGACATCAGGAACCCTTGTAGGCTCCTGAACTATTTGCTCCAATCCGTAGCAAAGGGCAAAGGATTCCGCTTGGCGTCCAGCCGAGTCTGTTGGTCCTGAGAACTTCAACCAAGGTTCGTTATGAACATTGAAGTCCCCCAGGATCACAAACTCTGCCGTAGGGTAGCGGGGCAAGAGGTCATCAATAGTGTCGCTTAAGTGTTTGAAGAGCTCGGACGTATCTGATTCGCTAAGGTTCGGTGAGCGGTATAAACACACGTAGTATCTTACCGTACTGGCAAGATTGACGCGTACCCACATTACGTCGAATCTGGAGTTTTCCAGATTCAACAGTCGCACACAGTTGACGTCAGCTCGACTATAGAGACAGACACCTCCTTTAAGTCTGAACTTGTCTGCGAAGGTGAAGCCCGGGCAGTCCAGATAGGAGGTGTCTACAGGCTCAGCTATCTGCGTTTCAGACAGGAAAAGTAGGTTTGGGCGTTGAGAAAAAAGGTGGTGGTGGACAGTGTTTAAATTGGTGTGCAGGCCGCGAATGTTGGTGTAATTCACCAACAGTTTTGGCCCGCACCGGGGACGCCAAAGTCTCGCCGTTCTAATGACGTTAATTATTGTAGGTTGCAAGTTCATGATTTTAATTGTTGTTTTTTTTATATGAGAGGAAGGAAGGTCTGGGAGGTAAAAGGTATAAGGGGTGGGTAGGATGCTGGGGTTCAGAGTTTCCAGGAGTGACGGACGTATGTATCCAACCCATCCACTACGGTGCAAGGCGATGGGCAGGGAGAGTCCGGCTGGAGAGGTCGCCCAATGCGCCCCAAACGCTACTGCTGGGTCCCCTCCGGTCACGAACGGGCACAACAGCAGTGGCGGGGTTTTTACACTCGTTGATGGGGCAGTCCACCCTCAGTCGTGAGCCTGAGGGTCGGGCCCCTGTACTACCGAGCGGCCCGGACAGCGCTAACCGGTTGTAAAGGGTCTCCCTCAACCAGCATCTCCCAATCCGGCCCGCCACGCAGAAGGTGGGCCGACGCACCCGCCATCAAGACCTGGACAAACATTACCCCAAGAAACCGGGCACCCCTGCTAAGTCACCAAACGTAGCGAACCACTTGGGGTGACCTGTGGCAGAGGTGTTGGTCATCCAATAAATGGTTCCCAGGGCGGCGGTACCGATACCCGCCTACCAAATTAAAAATCTTTTTATTCCCAACTGGTTTCGATACTATTTAACTGTCAAAATAAAAATTATATTACTCTAACATCACATACCATCGATAAGGATAGAGAAAAGTAAAAAAAAAAAAGAGTTCTACCATAAACAATATAATTTTTTTTATATAATTTTATTTATCTTAAAAAATGGAACATGTTGCAGTGTTACTTTTCCTCCATTAAAAGCATTTGCTTGTGGATGGAGGAGCTTGTGGATACATTTTAAATATTTACAATTTATGCAGTCAGGTGTTTCACATAATATATGCACAGATTCACAGTTAATATACATATAAATCCCTACCCAATTTATCAGCCTAAAAATTATTTTAAAAATAAAATATCTAAGACGTTAAAAGTTTTATTTATTTATCTACATATGTATAAATTCACAAAATAATATACAAACATATTTTAAAGGTGTTGAAAGATATTCATTACAAAGCAGTCTTTAAGGATAATTTTATAGGATTGCTGATTTCCAAAAAAAAAAATGTTCATTGTGATGTCTAATAAATAATCAAAAAGAACAAGACAAGTAAGATAAATGAGGACAACAATTTCATCCTATATTGAGCATACTTTAAATATGTGCATTCAGAGAGAGCCGGAAAGAAAATCTTCAATACTCGTAGCGATGCGTTCCGTTGCATTATTTTGTTGGGCGTATCTCAATTGACGCCTGGTCCCCGCCATTTGCAACTGCATTCTCCTCTTTCTGGGTGTTGTGTTGAGACTTCCTCTTTCCTAGAAAAACACAATATTTCAAACAAATTACCACATTATTCAAAAAATTATTTTGGATGAAAAACTAAGTTTCGCCAATCATATCCACCAAATTGTAAACAAAGGTATGAAAACACTAGGCTTCGTATTAAGAACAACCAAAAACTTTAATTCCATACAAGTCATTAAATTATTATATGTATCTCTAGTTAGAAGCTTAATGGAATATAACTCGGTAGTTAGGTCTCCATCTTACACAATTCACATTAATAACATTGAGCGAATACAAAAAAAAATTCTGCGTTTTATAAATTTTATCCCACTAGAAGACTTGAAATATAATTTATTATTAAATGTTTTAAAAATACACACACTAGAAGACAGACGTAAAATAAACGACTTAACATTTTTATTCAAAATACTTAACTCTAAATTTGACTGTTGCGAACTACTGCAACTCATGAACTTACGAATACCGACAGTAACTACACGACAAAATATACTATTCTACTGTAGCATTCATAAGCGGAACTACATTGCCCACTCTCCGATACAACGATTTCACACTATGGGAAATCAGTACTTAGGTGATATTGACATATTTAACATAAACTTGGCAAAATTTGTTGATCTTGTAAAAAACTTATTCCAAAACTATTCCTAAACCTATCTGTTTTTCTGAAAACCTATGAAAATGCTGTATTTTTGTATTTTTATGACTTGTGTGCTTTTTTATCAAATTTTATTTTTATTATTTCTGTATATGTTAAATAATCTGTCATGAATTATTTGTACTACCAAAATGTAAAAGCCCATTGGGCGTTAAATAAATAAATAAAAAAATAAAAAAATAAAAACAAAAACCTATAATTGCACCGTGTAAAAAGATAGTCCAGTTAAATGACCAACTTACCATCATGCTGTTTCCGCAGGGGTAGGAAGAGAGGACAGACCACCAAACAACTCAATCTTGGCACACACTCCTTGCCTCGTTCACATTCATACATGGTTTTATACATGCATTCTATTATTCTGACTCTTGACATGGCCCGACTCAAGTATCTGATTCACTTGGTCATGCCATGTCTTCCTCGACTTCTTTTACCGTTCACATTTGGAACGTGTATACTATTTTCCTCGTTCATTCGCTCTACATGGCCAAACCATCTGAGCGTCCCTTTCTTAACCTTACTCAGTATGCTTACATCAGTCTTGCATTCTTTGCGGATCTCCACGTTTCTCACACGATCATGGATGGTTTTACTACACACATGCCTCAGGGATCTCATTTCTACAACATTCAATCTACTTTTTTCCTTCCTCTGCCAGTTCAATGCCTCACTGCCACAGGGCAGGTACCAGCAGTCCATTACAGACGAGGTGATTTTTCACAAAAACGGTGCTATACAAATCATCCAAATATTAAAATGTACTTATAAACGTACCCAATCTCTGATTTCATCATCTGCCTCTTCTTTGAGTCGTTGATTTTGTCCTCGTCAAAGGTAAAGCTCTTGTGGAAGTCCTCCTTGTATCACTAATATTATATTCTGGTATTGTTTATCAATTATTTTACCTAGAAAAACACAATATTGCAGGTCATTTATCACATTATTCTAAATAAAAGATACCAGACGCCGATTACCAAACGAACGTATACCCGGGATGCTTTTGAGGATCGAATTGCTGCTACCGGGCTTCGGGACACTCCTTAAGTGGGTCGGTAACTTATGTCGAATTGAATCAATATCTTCACAGCCTTCGACACCGCAATGATATCAAGGAATCATTTTCACAAATATTTACGCCGGCGTTGGGAGGTTAGGAATGTCCGGTTCGAACAATGTGCTATTTCTATTTGACATATATAATACCATAGATATACTACTCAGTTCTCAACAGTCTTTCTATGGAATAAAAATGATATAATGGACCAATAAAATGATATGGTCATTACTTATACGTCACACACCACGTGATCGACACAAAAAAGGTCGGAGTTATACCCTCCTGCGCCTACGAGAGACGAGCGCTCAAGTGGGAACAAGACGAACTAAGCTACCGAGCTGCGTACTGCGTACTGCGTCGCCTACGAGAGACAAGCGCTCAAGCGGGCACAAGACGAACTAAGCAAACTGAACTGCGTCGACTGTGTCGCCTGAGCCCCAAAGTATGCTGCCCACTGATTTCTTCACATTTGAGACATCCGACACTGAACTACGCTGCGCCACCGATGTCCCAATGTATGCCCACCCTAATTCTATCCTACTTAATATTATAAAGGCGAAAGTTTGTATGGATGTATGTACTCTTTGTTTGTTACTCTTTCACGCAAAAACTGCTGAATGGATTTTAATGAAACTTTACAATAATATAGCTCATACATCAGAAAAAAAAGGCTACAGCTCAGAGCTCTGGCATTATGAAATTTGTATAGAAGAGATTGCAATGGGAGGCACCATTAGTAAGATATCTATAATTCTTTATTCGATTCAAATGATTAGGGGAGTTTTTAAAATAAATGCTGGAGGGAGGAGGGGGGAAGGGGGGGAGGGAGGAGGTGGAGTGGGAACCCCCCCAATACCATGCAAGTGAAGCCACGGGAAAAAGCTAGTCTTATTATGTAAAAATGAATAGTTTCTTTGTTTGTCCCTTATGCCTTCCTAAACCATTCATCCGATTGCAATGAAACTTTGGCGATTTGATGGGCGAATGTCAGCGATGGTTTCTATATATTCACTGGTGAGCTCTGGCGTCACGAAATTTGTATAAGAGGGAGGGGGGTTCGTGAGACGGGTGGAAGCGGAAGGGGGAGGGGAGAAGGCGTGTAGGTGGAGAGGGAATGCGGGGGGGGAGAGGACGCGGGGACAGGGGAAAGTATGGGAATGGACACGAAAGGAAAAAAAAAATCTTTATTTAAGTGACATTGCATCGCATGCCGGAAAGTCGCTAGTATATAATAATAAGTCACCTGAGGGTCTAATAAAACATAAAAAAACATTAATATTTTAAAAATTAAAGCAGAATTGGTCAAATGAATTGTACGTATAGATTTGTAGCTGACGGACAACTCAACAACATGCAACTTCATCAACTTCTTTGAAAAGTCATTAAAGGTGGTGAATTTTTTTAAGCTGGTTTGAAATGTTAGTTTTCGTTGTGGACTATTTAAAAAAAAAATCATAACATTTATTGACTCTTCAAAGTGGTGTTGAAAACAAACTTCGTGGAGTTGTTGAGGAACCAGTTGTTGTATTAGTGATCGATGAACCGGTGGATCCAGTCTGTTAGCCATTAGTTGTTATAATAGTTTGTCTAGTTTGCAGTTTGAAATAAGATCCGAGAATTGTAGAAATTCATTTTAAATTTGCAAAGCGCCCTTGAGGTGATTTCTCCTAAAAATGGCGATATACGAGTCGTCCCAATGTTATTAAATTACCAATTGATAGAGAGTTATTTTTAAAGGAAGGTTTTTGACAGGATCGGAACGCCAACACAACAACTTTCTTAACCTTTTGAATTCTTTTCATAATCAAATAAAATTTAAGATAAAAATAGGCAATGAAACATTAAACTTTTTGGATTTATCTTTATTATCAATGATAAAATCGATTTTTGTATATATCGCAAGCCCACATACACTGACATAGTAATTCATAATACCTTCGCCCAACCTGACTCATAAAAACTCTCCGCCTTCCACTCCATGATACACCGCTTAGTAAATGTCCCGATGTCTAATAATAATTTCCTTTCTGAAATTTCTTTTATAAAAAAAGTTGCTGTAAATAACGGATATGAACCAAATTTAATTGATAACATCTTAAATTAAAAACTTAATTTCAAACCATAAATATCTATACAATTCTAATAATAATAACGATAAAGAATGAGTAAAAATTTATATATCAATAAGTTTTCAGTCCAATGTTGCAAAAATCTCCCTTCTAATATTAAACCAGCTTTTTATACAAGAAATAATACCGCTGATTTTTTGAGGAACTCTAATTTTAACTTTAATTTTAAAGATAAAGACCATAAATTCACTAATTCCGGAATATGTTAACTCAAATTTAATGACTGTTCCTCATTAATCGGGAAAACAACTGTTGGAAAACAGCTCGTAATTTTGAAATTAGAATCAAAAAACATTTAAGGTGTCTTAATAATAATATTTTTTCCGATTTCGCTACCCATATATCATTGAAAATAACCATAGTTATGAAAAAAATACGGGGATAAATATTCTTCATATTAACCATAAAGGAAAACGCCCAGAAAACTTAGAAGCCTTGGGAAAAAATCCCTTAAAAATATGGAGTCCATTATCAATAAAAAAAAAAATATTATCTTATAGCCCAATCTTGGATATGTTCCCATTTAATGTCCGTTCTGTTTCCCCCATCCACTCTTCATTAATCCCTAGCCACGCCCCCACCCCTACCACAATACTTAGTAATAATGCATTGTAATTGTCAAGTCATTATATGTTTACACTGAGGAAGGAACGGTCATTCCGGTCAGTCGGCGTTAATAAAATAAATAAGTAGTTATAACAAAGATATATTGTCTCATTTATTTATAACTAGCTGGTCCCGGCATGCGTTGCTATGCCATTTAATAAAGAAATTGTTTCTTCCTGAGTGTCCTTTCCCATTTGTCCCGTTCCCCTTCCGCCTCCCCTTCTTCTCCTTCGTCCTCTTCCCCTCTCGCGTTCCCACTCCGTCACCTCCACCTTCTCTCTCCCCACTCCACTCCCCCCCCCCTTTACCCCGTCCCACAAACCCCCTCCCAAGTTCCCCTCCCCCCTCACACGTCCCCTTCCCCTCCCGCGTTCCCCTTCCACCTTCCCCGCCTTTCCTCTTCCCTTTCCCGCTCCCTCCCGCCAACCCTCCTCCCGCGTTACATATATTCAATCCCAGTACATTCAGTTTTTAAACAGCGCGCGTGCCACCTTTTGCAATTTTTATTCAAAATTCCAGTTTTTAAGTATATTAAATTTGGTACCTAACATAGGTACCTATTTAAAATATCTAAAATTCTTGATTCGATTCAAACTATTAGGGGAGTACCTACTTTAAATAAATGTATCAACTTAAGGATTTTCAAAAATAGAATCCTGATTAAAAATGTCATTCTCAAACACGCGAACTGTCAAATGTGCGATAGTCGTTAGAAAAAAAGAATTAGCGAAATCGTTTCAGCTGCTCTCGAGATTTGCACTTAGCAACACATTTAGCGATTCATTTTTATATATAAGAAGATGGATAACCACAAAATTATAGCTACATTCAAAAGTTCAAATAATAACAAAATACTCGTTGAATTCAAATACAAAATAAAATCATTTCAAATATAAAACATAATTAACTCATATACAAAATATAATCAATTCAGGTGTAAAATATAATCAAAATAAAATAAATAATATAATCAAATCAAAAACACAAGTAGGTATTCTTTTAATTGCAAATTTTATTAATTAAGATGTAGTGCTGTTGACTGTGCACTGTGCATTCGCCGCGGAGTTTCTTGAAGCACTGCAATGATTTCGAGATGCAATACAGTTATACCAGCAATTAGATAACAAAAAGCGACAAATTTTATTCGCTCTACGCTCTAAATAGTCGGAAAAAAATCTGAAATCTATGCATTTTCAAAGAAACGCACGATCGGAAAAGGTTTAAGCCACTGCTAATAAAACACTACACGATTTTGACTCGTATCTAGTACCTATGTTAACTCTCGGATTTCCACTTTAATTTTTAATTGATGTTCTTCTTGACTTTCTAACTTTCAGTTGTATTAGGTATAATTTAGGTTAGGTTAGTAAATAGTTAGATGGGTACGAACAGTCTTTCCAGGTCCGACGATGGAGTCGTTAGATAGGTACGAACAGTCTTTCCAGTTCCGACGATGGAATAGTTAGATAGGTACGAACAGTCTTTCCAGTTCCGACGATGGAATACCTAGTTAGATAGGTACGAACAGTATTTCCAGTTTTGACGATGGAGTAGTTAGATAGGTTCGAACAGTCTTTCCAGTTCCGACGATGGAATAGGTAGATACTTTATTTTTGCTCCTGAGCTTCTAAAACGTACTATTTATATCGTATTTTTTAATATAAAACATTCAATACTGAAATAGAAATAGAAATACCGAAAATAGAAATACCGAAAGCTGCTAAAACGTACTCTATTATATTCTTCATAAAAAATCAATGTTCAATATTGAAAGCACCTAAAACTGTTGAATTTTTAAATGAGAAAATCAAGATTTAATATCAAAATAAATAAATCAAAAGGGATATCTTTAAAATATTTATAAGTCCAGGATTAATTTAATAATGCTTTTATAATGATTTGCCATGCCACAAACTTCAAAAAATTCAATATTCAATATTCATCGAAGGAAAAATTTCAAGCGAGTCTAAAATGTCGGTACTCTATTGTTGGATTTTTTTTATACAAACAAGCCATAACTAAATATCAAAATACAAATATCAAAGTGAATATTCAAAAATATTTTAAAGTTTAGGATTTATTTAATTATACTTTATTTTCTTTTTTTCTTGAGAGAAAGAAAAACATTCTCGGGTTGTAAATAACCTGACAATATTGAAAATTTCCTACTACCACCACACTAAGCGGAAAATGTTTCTTGTGCCGTAATGGAGGACTTAGTCGAGGAATTGAACACATGACGCCAGGGTCGGAACCAAACGCGATTCAATTCCCTTTATTAGGTTTCCTACCATGCCACAATCTTTGAAAAATAACAAATGATATAAGTTTAGAATAACCCCTCAAAAAACATTAACGCGTTAAAGTCTTTACCAGTTCAGTAATCTTTACTTATATTATAATAACTCTTATTTGATTTACGGCAATACTACTTAGGTACGAGAAATCTCGCATTAATTTGTTCGAATTCTACCATGTCAAAATAACATCTTGTACATGGCACCGCAAAAGTCATCACTCTATCGAAAGATGATCTCATTTCTGAAAAATCTCATTGAAGGTATTTTTTGTTTTTGTTTTAATTTTTTTATTTTTTGCTTTGATGGTTACCTAATTTGTGGATTTTTCGACCACCATGCTAGGCACATGCCCGTGTTATGGCAAAACCTCCTAGATCACATGATCTATAGGTAGATGTGATCGAGGAGATTTTGATTATGGTGGGTGATATCTAAAAAGTATTACTTGCTCCATTTAATTGGACCTTCACCATTTAATTGGAATTGGACCATTTAATCGGACCATTTAATTTAAAATTGAAAGGCAAGATAGAGGGTCGCCGAGAGCCTGGTAGGAGACAAATGTCTGGGCTGCGAAATATACTAAAGTGGACCGGCATTAGAAGTGTGGAGGAGATATTCCGGGCAGCGCAAGACAGAGAGACATTTTCAAGAGTGATCGCCAACGTCGCGACGTTGCGCGTCGCGACGTCGCGACGCGTCGGGGTGACCTGATAGGGCACACAAAGAAGAAAAAAGCGGCCTACACACGACACTGCATGTAGTGACTGCGGCAGTGACTGCAAAGAGGGTGGAGTTGAGCGAACTAGCGCTGTCTCGTTCTAGCGGCCCTTTAACAACCGAGACAGCGCTAGTTTGATCAACTCCACGCTCTCTGCAGTCACTGCCGCAGTCACTACATGCAGTGTCGTGTGGAGAGCCCAGAAGGGTGGTATCTAATGTTATCAACTTTCCATGGTGAGAATGATAATGAGTTTAAGATTAATTTGATTTTCTACCAGAAATATTCAATAAAGAACACAACAATGCTGGCGGCACATCCTCCAATAAGTATAAAAAGACTTCCCAGGATGTGCTTTATTTGCAGCCCGATGGGTTTGTCTCGAAAAATTCGCTTGGTTTTTAGAATTTTTTTGTCAGCATCACTCATCCATTTAGACACGAGACCAGAATCTGCAAGTGCTGCTACTTTGTGAGCGATTCTATTGGCATAAGGAAAGTTCTTAGCCATCATCATAGTCAACAATGTATGGCAAACTGGCATCTTAGCTATGTGTACATATTTTAAAGATTTATTCAACCTTTCCAGTTCCACGTCAAGTATTTTTTTGTTAAAAAGCATCGCAAACATTTCACCATTAGTAATGTTCATTATTTTTTCATCCATTTGTGCATATGGAATATCAGTGAACCCTTTTTTCATCGTTTCATCAATAATGTGTTGATAAAAGTAAATTCCACCAAAGGGGATATTGTTTGCGATTATTTCTTTTATCGACTCTGCAGGCACCTCGCGCAAACCAGAAATGACATATTTAAACAGTGAACCCAAATACATGTTCCTCACAAAAAAATATAAGAAAATAAACAAAATAGAAAGGCATCTAAATCTAGACCCTTTAAAGTTGTCAATCACACAGTTTCCCAACATTATACCCAAAACATCTAAAGATGTAATCTTATTAAAACGTTTGTTTCTTCTGAGTAACATCTTATTTCTGTAGCCGAAGAATAAGTTTACTGCGAAACAAGTAAAAAATATTAGTAACCACTCAAATGCGTTAAAAGGCTTAAATAAAATTTGTAAATTACTTAAATTTCTTGGTGCAGGAAGAAACATCACAAATTCAATTGTCTCATAGGGAATAATACGAAGTTTTTCTTTTCGTTCTGTGGTAATTATGAGCGACGATGATACGAGAAATATTTTTTCTTCAAATGGTTTCACGGTAGTTAGTTTTCCTGGTTCAGTAATATCTGGTTTAAATTCCACGGTGAAATTGAAAGACTTCTCCAATATTTTCAATATATTCGCTTCTATTCCGGAATATTCTTTTCTGTTTTCATCGGTATTGTTAATCATGTAGGGCGGCTGGATGCGTGAAATGACATTCAAGGAACAATTGAAAAAATCCACATTTGCCCTCTGGTCATCTATAAAAAAATCTATAAATTCATCATTTCTCATTGATATTCTCTTAATTTTGACCGCTTCGCAGGAGTCGACGTACGGCCTATATGTAAAAACATTTAATTCATCTCCAGTAGTCATCGCATCCACAGTCACAATGAAAGTATTCAGCAAAGAGAACCTCCAACTGCAATCCGCTACTTCTAGCACACATTTAGGTCCACAGTTTGGATTTAAAACTCCAACGACTACTTTGTCGGGATGAGTATGATACTGCAAACAAGTTTCATTAAAAACATCAAACAGTTCCTTTGAATTTCTGGTCAGCACAACTAAGTTCCATCCTTGCCAGTCAAATTTAACGCTGTTTTTTTGGCACTTCAATGAAACTTCAATTCGGTTTCGAGATAATGACGCTATCTTTTGTATTAATTCTGTAGCAGCAATTGTAACATCTCCACTCTTTGAATTAAAAGCAATATTAATATCTCCTGTCATGTTGATGTATCTCGAAACATTGAAAGTCACGGATGATATTTTATTGATTAGAACATCTTCTTCTGGAAGGGAGAATGATTCAGTCTTTTGAATTATGATGAATGATATAAAAATCTCTGTGACTATTATTATGCTGATACGCATTTTTATATTCATGGTGGTTAGTTATTTTGTAGTGAATTATTAGTGATATACGAAAGCCAAATGAAAAGTGACTTTAAATCGAAAATGACTAAGAATGTGTTCCTAATATTGTATAAATTTTTACTTTCTTTTCCTTCAAAAGTGGAGAATTTTGCGCTGTCAAAAACACTTTTGCATATATTGTAAATATTGATTGTAACTTTTCCATAAAAACTCAAATGACGTTTTTCAATAATAATGATCTAAATTGTGTGAATTTTTTTGATGTTGGAAATTTATGTGCTTCCACAACAGAACCCTTGCGTTCATTAATCACTTTTGGTGTTGCATGTCGTACCGACATAATTGTTTTAGGTAACTAAGGACTGGAAAAATGACAATATGCATTTCTTTGTATTTTTTAGCAAATACAATTTTGGTTTAGGGCAACTTTTTTTTTTTCAACTTAAATCATAAAAAAACAGTAAATATTGGACAGTTAGGTTTCGGGTGAGGGGTTGGGCGGCTACTCGACTGAGTTACAGTGATGATATTTGAAAAAAAAAAATTTCGAAAAAAAAAAACTTCTAGAAGTCACCGGAGACTAAAATTTCTTTCATATTTTTTTACTCCAAATATTTTCAGGAATCTCTAGTTAAAGTAACTCAAGTACCTACGTTCCTTAAAACTCTGTATAATAACAATCGATTTGCCCTCTCATTCCTAATTTCAATCTAAAAATTACACCACCACGCCCAATTTCTGGTAGATGATTTTTTTTTAACAATTATTTTAAGCAATAATTGTCAGCCTGAAACACTCACTTACATTGAAAAATCTTCCGAGAAAAGATACTTGCCGCCAACGGGACTTGAACCCGTGTCCTTCTGATTGCCGGTCGGATGCTCTGACCACTGAGCTATGGCGGCTTATCAAATACCCGCCAAATAATTCAATATATACTAGTGTTTCATTCAACAATTACTGCTTATTATATTTTTTCCACCTGAAAACAACCAACTTTATTTTTGCGAGGGAGACATTGTTAGTGTTTAATCCCTCGCTAGATGGCGTCGAGACAAATTATGTCTGCATTTATTGGGGAAATACTTAAACTTATCAAATATTAATTATTATTTTTTAATTTATAAACTAACGTTTAGACAAGATTTTTATGCATAGCACAAAGGGTAACAATTATTTTAAGCAATAATTGTCAGCCTGAAACACTTACTTACATTGAAAAATCTTCCGAGAAAAGATACTTGCCGCCAACGAGACTTGAACCCGTGTCCTTCTGATTGCCGGTCGGATGCTCTGACCACTGAGCTATGGCGGCCTATCAAATACCCGCCAAATAATTCAATATATACTAGTGTTTCATTCAACAATTACTGCTTATTATATTTTTTCCACCTGAAAACAACCAACTTTATTTTTGCGAGGGAGACATTGTTAGTGTTTAATCCCTCGCTAGATGGCGTCGAGACAAATTATGTCTGCATTAAATTGGGGAAATACTTAAACTTACCAAATATTAATTATTATTTTTTAATTTATAAACTAACGTTTAGACAAGATTTATATTTGATAAGTTTAAGTATTTCCCCAATAAATGCAGACATAATTTGTCTCGACGCCATCTAGCGAGGGATTAAACACTAACAATGTCTCCCTCGCAAAAATAAAGTTGGTTGTTTTCAGGTGGAAAAAATATAATAAGCAGTAATTGTTGAATGAAACACTAGTATATATTGAATTATTTGGCGGGTATTTGATAGGCCGCCATAGCTCAGTGGTCAGAGCATCCGACCGGCAATCAGAAGGACACGGGTTCAAGTCCCGTTGGCGGCAAGTATCTTTTCTCGGAAGATTTTTCAATGTAAGTCAGTGTTTCAGGCTGACAATTATTGCTTAAAATAATTGATACCCTTTGTGCTTTGCATAAAAATCTTGTCTAAACGTTAGTTTATAAATTAAAAAATAATAATTGATTTTTTTTTAATTTAAATCAATTATAAATTTAGAGATTTTTTTTTAATCTTCATCATATATAAAACAAAGTCGGGTTAGTTACCTACACTATTTATAACCCAAGAACGGCTGGACCGATTTTTACGATCATTGATTTGTTGGATTTGTCTCCGCCCCGAATAGCAGAATAGCTATTAAAACATCGGAAAAATTAACGAAAACAAATATGAAGAAAATTCTTTTCCTCATACATTTTTTGTGGAACGAATTCTCGTCTTTTGAAAGAGATGCCGCAATATTAATGATAAATATAATATTGAATAGTGAGTGTATTCGAAAAAGTCAAAAACGTCAAATTTCAATGCGTTGATTGTTTTGCTTTTGTTCTTAAACATATAATGCTGTCCCTCTTTCTTACACACTAAATGTCAGTAGTCGAAAATGAGACTGTCTGCACCTAAAAATATCTGCACCCTTCACACGTACCTATAAAGAAATTGAAACGCAATTCCGTAAGTAAGAAGAAAGTCAGAAAATCACAAAAAAATCCATACACAAGGCCGTCTCTGATACTGACTAAAAAAAACACAGGCAGTTGTGCATCAATAATTGCTTCATTGTGTAATTTTTAACTTAATAAAAAATGCATTTAATTCTAATGAACACAAGTGTTATTGATTCTGAGGCGGTACTAAATTCTCCGGGTCAGCTAGTATGATATAAAAATATGGGATAGATGGTAAAATCTAGATGGATTCATTGGCTTTAATCCGCAGTAAGGATTTAACATGTTCCGTTAAGATATTTAAGATGTTCTTTTTTTTTCTTTTTTTTTTATTCCAGTTAAAAGAAAATTACATTTTCACTCATTTAACTAGAAATATTTATACAAATTAAAATAAAGTAAATATTTCAATACAGCGCTATTCAACATCATTATTTTGTTTTTCAAGAATAAATATTAATAATTTTTTTTTAAATTTACCCAGCTTCTTTTCGTTTTTAATGTCGTTTGGGAGGCAATTATATAAGTTGCCTCCCTCGTAACCAATGGATTGTTTACCATAGTTAGTGTGGATGGTGTTTAAATGTATGTTATCGTGTTGTCTCGTAAAGTGTTTGTGTACTTGGGACGTTTTAATGAATTCTATGTTTGTGTGTACGAGTTTATTGTTTATTTTGTATATAAGGAGACATGTATTGTATTCATATAGTTTTCTTAATGTTAGTAGTTTTGTTTCCATATATATATTTTTTGTGGGTGTTCTGGGCTTGTAGTTAAATAGTTTTTTGATTACCTTGTTTTGTATTACCTTTCTTGACATTCGGCATTTGTTTTTACTCTTAGCTTGTATTCGAAATCTAGGAAAAACTTGTTTACGCCGTGTGTGTATGTGTGAAAGGGTTTGGGATGACAACCTAAGGCCAGATCTACTCAATCTACGTGCCGCGAAAAGCAACAAGACCCCGATTATTGTGGTATGTTGTGAGGCTGAAGTGAGTGGAGAACAGAATAAGGTAGGCAAGAGTAAGGTGGTGTTCGCTATTCAGATCAGGTCAACAAATATGGCTAATGGCGTTCCAAATAACGAATTCTTTCTGAATGGAAATGGAATGATGCAACTGCAAGCAGCGTTTCGCGCCGTTTACTATTGCTTCGTTCCTTTCGCATAATTCGTAACTCGGCTCGCATTCATGTTCCCAATGTATACGCAGCAAAGATTATGAACCACTTTTATAAGTGCCGTAAAAATGCCGCAACCATTACATGCATTTATTTAGCAAAGATAACATAGTAACTGAAAATGTTAAAAATATGTGCAAGTAGGTCATGTCTTGTAGATCGATATAAGTTCCTAGCTTGGCAGATTGCCCATTCTAAGGAACCAAAGGTTTTAAGGTTCTGGTGAAAATGCCAAATATTTATTTTGTAAAAATATGTTTTTTTATATTTTGTTTACTAAACGTGCCATTAAAAGGTAACCACGTAAATTTTAAGTGATATTATTTAATAGTTTTTCAGACTCCACCCTACCAAAGCCAAAACTATTTAGTCATTATTAAACCGATGTAGGACATTTGCGTATCATATCTACTCACTTTATTCTGTCTTATGACAGAATTCACGTAAAGGTCTGGCTACTTTGATTTGAATATGGTGATGGTGATGCTCCTGGCGATCATGGGCGTAGCCAGGTTTTGATTTAGGGTGGGGCCAAATCTAGAGTAGGTACCGAATAAAGTAGGCTTCTACAACATATTAATGCTTTAAGAAAAAGAATATCAACGGAAGAAGGACAAACCATTCTACGAAATACCATAAAATTGAAAACGTGACTCGGTCTACAATTACAGAGGTCATGCATCGGTCAGCCAGGGTGGGGCAAACACCCCACCTTACTGGTGATGTTATTCATTTTCCGTGTTCAGTACTTACAACTGTCATCTTGGACCCAACACGGATCTGTTGTAGCTGTTGGATGTTGTGTGTTGTGATTGTCCTATTTTATATTTAGCTTCCTTTAGCACTGAACACTTTTCTCATTTTCAAGTGAAGGAATTTATTTATTTATTTATTTATTAACGCCGATTATAGCGGCTTTTACAAAATAATTACAAATATTTTACATATGAATACAGAATATACATAGATAAAGAAAAAGAAAAATTGAAATATAAAATTCATAAATGAGAACAATAAAAATTGTAGTATCACATAAAAGTACAAAGAGTAGGTTATTAAATACAAAACAACATATTATATATCCCGGATATTATGTATTAGGAAATTAATACTTTTAATCTGTATTTGATTATAGTTAAACTGAGAAGCGCTGACAGACAGTTTTAATTAAGTAGTGTTTGTATGAGGTTAGACTAGCAATGTTTATAGATTCATCCAAAACATATTTATTTCCAAGTACATGCAGGCGATTCATTATGGAATTGAGTTCAGCGTTAGATCCTGTATTGTTGCAATGATAAGGTAATTTGAAACGAACTGATCGACTAGGTACATGGAAACTTATTAGCGAAAGAAGTTCAGGGGAGTTCAACAGGTTGGTAACGATTTTAAATAAATAAAATAGGTCTGAACAAATTCTTCTTTCTTTTAATGTATCGAGTCCCAATTATTGTAACAGAGAGGGATAATTAATGTTTTCTATGAATATTCCCAATTTAAAGTTAATATAACGTAAAAATTTATGTTGGACTCGCTCAAGAGAATTCTCATGTACACTGTAATAAGGATTCCAAATGGTGGAGTTAAATTCTAGTTGGCTTCTAACAAGTGAAGTGTAAAGTAATTTGACAGTTTTTAAATTTTTAAAATCCTTAGAAATCCGTAAGACAAATCCTAACATTTGCAATGCTTTACTGGTTATATTATTAATATGTTTAATAAATGTTAATTTAGTGTCAAAGGTTATACCAAGGTCTCTTATTTCATCAACAGATAATAATATGTGATTATTGAGAAAGTAGGTGAACAACAATGGGTTTTTTTTTTCTGTGGAATCTCATAAGTTGACATTTTTTTACATTAAGAGTTAATTTGTTGATAAGACACCAATCATAAAAGCTATTAATATTAGATTGAAGTGTCAGACAGTCCTCGATATTATCAATAATTCTAAAAATCTTCATATCATCAGCAAACATTAGAATGAGAACACGGGTGAATATGTTTGTTACGTCGTTAATGAATAAATTAAAAAGTATAGGACCAAGATGCGAACCCTGGGGTACGCCACTGGTGGCTTCGAACATGTAGGATAAGTGATCATTAATACAAACAATTAGCTGACGCCTAAGTAAGTAACTCTTAAACCAAGATAAAAGGTTTCCATTAATGCCGAGTTTCAAAAGTTTATTAATGAGAATTTTAAGACAGACCTTATGAAACGCCTTACTGAAGTCGGTGTAAATAGAATCAACTTGTTGTTTGTTGGCAAGTGCATTAGAAATGAAATTTTCATATAATGTAAGGTTAGTCAAAGTTGATCTGCCGGAGATAAAGCCGTGTTGACAAGTTGCGATACATGAGTTTACAAAGAAGCTGATTTTCTTAAGAATAAATTTCTCAAAAAGTTTAGGTATAGACGATTGAATACAGATGGGCCGATAATTTTCAACAAAGGATTTATCACCACTTTTAAATATAGGAGTTAGGTAGCTAAGTTTCCATATTTGTGGAAAGTGTCCTGTAGAGAGTGACTTATTAAACAGTATATTAAGCGGAACAGATAAACTTTGGACACAATTCTTAAGTAAGATGGAAGGAATCTTATCAGGTCCCGAGCTTGTTTTGGGTTCAAGTGATTTAATACAGACTATAATGTCTTCAATGTCGATGTGTATTTGCGATAAGTGTAAATTTATATCCGAGTTGAAGTACGGAATTAAGTCATCTGGAATATCAGGTTCATACACGTCCTTAAAGTAATCAGCAAACATGTTAACAATTTCATAAATTTTACTGGAGCTGTTTTGTCTGTAACGTATATTACCGGAAATACCAGCATCATTGTTTTTCATTGATTTTGTGTATTTCCAAAAGTATTTTACATCATGAAGTATCGTGTTCTCAACCGAATTAATGTAATTATTATAACATCTTTTTGTCATTTTTTTGCAATCTCTTCTAATATTGTTGAATGCCATATAGTTGGGAATTGTTCTGTGTTCTTTATATTTTTTATGTGTTTCTTTTTTAATAACAATTAACTGAATTAATTCTTTGCTGAACCATATCGGATACTTTCGTACTTTATGATGAATTAGAGGAATAGTGTCGGAAATGATACTATTCAGTTGAGAGTAAAATAGTTCTACGCTATAGTTAAGATCACCTTCCTTGAGAACAGACCAATTTACTTTGTTAAGTGCATGATTAACGTCCTGGTAATTAGCATTAATGAAATTACGACTACAATTTTTCATTGGGGGGTCACACTCTATTGTATTAGGTACTAGTATTCTAAGTGGAGGGTGGTGATTATCAATTGGGTCAAAGGATTCGGCTGACTCATAGACTTTTATATCCTGATCAGTAGAAAAAATTAAATCAAGTATCCGATTACTGCAATTCGGCACATTGTTACATTGAAATAGTCCTAAATAGTTCGACATGTCTAAGATTTCTCTCTCGCACGCTGTTAATGGTAAGTAATCAAGATCATTAAATTTACAATTGGGTAAGTTATAGTCACCGCAAATTATAATATTGTGATTAGGGTGGTTAGATTTGAGTAGCTCGACATCTTCACAGTGATTTTTATACATTATTATATTAGAATTTGGTGGAATATATACACATCCGATGATAGTTTTTTTGGATTTATCGTTTAACATTACAAAAATTTGCTCAACATCATTGTTTTTGTTTTTTAATAATTTCGATGAAATTTTTTTATTTACTGCTATCAAGACGCCTCCTCCTCTTGATTTGGAGCTGGTGTTCCGATTGCGGTCAACTCGGTAGATACTGTAGTTAGGTAGACCGAGCTCCGCTGAGTATATCGATGGATCCAGCCAGGTCTCAGAGAGTATGATGATGTCCTGTGTAATGGTGGGTGCATTAGTTCTAAAGTCACTGAGTTTAGTCCGTAGTCCCCTGACGTTCTGGTAGAAGATGTAACGTGGCACGGTTATAAGTTTTTTGGTATATTGGTTATAATTTTAGGTCTATTGTTGATATATTTAATCATTAAATTATTTTCTCCCTTGCTTTTACGATCCTCCAGCTCCTTCCACAAGTTTTGTACTTCTTGCCGTTGAAGCATTGTTAAGTCGTTCTTGGTCTTGATAGTTACACTTCCATACGGTATTCCTTTTTTCTGTAGAACAGTTCTGGCTTGATATTTATCGGACAATTCGATCTTGATGGGGCGTGTTTTATTAGTGTCCTTTTTACCCAATCGATACACTTTAATTAGCGAGGTATCTATTTTATATATTTATTTTTCGTAAATAAACGTGTTTATTTAGGGTGGCTAAAAAAATCAAGATACCCTCCACTGCCATCACTGGTTCAATGCCTTCATTTGCTATGTTGTGTAGAAGAGTTATCAATAATGATGTTTCACGTAGTTTCCATTTTTATTTATTTTAGACCAACTGACCCGGCCACGCGTTGCTGTGGCTAACAAAACGCAACGCCATCTACTGGTTGGTTATCCAACATTTATAACCATCGCCATCTGTTTGCATACAAACAAAATCCTCAACTCCCGCGCCCAGTCCGCTCCCTTTATATAAAATATATTTCAACCAATTTACACAAAACCTTGACAACTTATATACCCATACCTTCCTCAGGAATCACTCTATATATTTGTGAAAACCGCATGAAAATCCGTTCATTAGTTTTTGAGTTTATTGCGAACAGACAGACAGACGCGTCGGAGGACTTTAATTTATAATATGTTTTAGATATTTTTGACAAACGTCAAACTTTAAAAAAACTGTTGATTTTCTGAAAAATAATGTAGAAATAATAATTAACAAAATATAATAATTGTTTTCTTATTTCTTTAAAAAACCACAATCGGTCGATCGCGGTCTTTAGTCTAGTCGATCGGAGGCACGGTAGTCCAGTCAAGATGTACATCCGTGCTTGCAAAAGGTCCGGTTATTCTGAATTTTTTACATGTTGTTAGGACCTAAACCAGTAATAAAAAAAAAATTTGCAACTTCGAAAGTACTGTGCGAGCGGCGGTGGACCCAAAAAACCAAGAAATTTTCGGATTTTTTTCAATTTTTGCTCAATATCTCAGTGAAGCAAGAGTCTGACCGGTATAGTTTGTATACATACTTTTAAAGTATTTTGTATTTGCTACAACTTGAGATCAAAACGAGCTATATGCAACCATTGGTTTCCAAGATACAGTTCTTCGAAAAAAATAGACCATTTTTTCCTAAAAGTGAAATTTTTTCGAAATGGTCACTTATTTTGTAAAATATTTTCTAAAACACGTATCCCACGTCAAATATTACAAAGAATAAAATTGTAGTAAATTTAATTAGCTTTCATTTAAAACTAGATTAATATCTGTAGACCTAAAGGTTCTCGCAAGAACGCCAGATAACCAAAAACAGTCATAGGTGGGTTTTGGGGGGAAATGCAAATAAACTGTTCTCACGTCTTTTTATGATTTTATTGTGCTGTGAAGTAATTCCATTAGTCATCGTGAATTTATCCTAGGGTAATAATATAATTACGACCATTTCAAATTTCAAGTACCCATTAGTACCTATACCCATGAGTCATCATGGGTTTATTTTATGGCATAATTATCGACCAGTATAACGACCTTAAGTCAAATTTAAACAATACAATAATTGGGAAACTTACTTATTTCAAATTTAAAAGAACCATTAATATTTTAGCAAAATGTTTTCATTGTCCCCCCCCCCCTTGACCTCCTTACCCGCACCCGGCCCTTTCAGGGCAGCTCTCAATGTGTTGCGAAATGTCTGTGTGGAGAAAATTGAAGCAAATGGTCCAACATCACAGTTGTGGGTGCAATACTTTCGTATAACCACTTTGATAAAACTATTCATCCAGGCAGAGCGTGCTGGTGATTGGAACCTTCATTTGTACACTGTCCACAAGATGCTCCCTTTTTTCCACGCAGCTGGACATTTTTTGTATGCTAAGAGCGCGCACCTCTACCTTCAGGATATGATGGCTCTACAAGATCGGATGGATAAAAGTGAATATGACATGTTCACAAAAGGATCCTTCACCATTCGCCGGTCTGACAAGTTTTGGTCTGAGTTGTGGTCAGATCTAACAATTGAGCAGAAGCTGATTCAATCCATGAAAACCTACGGTGGGTTGACCCAAGGAAGGGGAATCTCCGACAGTATTCTGGCAAGGTGGACAACAGGAATGGTGTTTATGTTGAACATTTGTGAAGAACTAGAAAGTTTTTGCAGCATCTCATGTCCTACTGGAGAGCAGCATGTAGACATGAGACCTTAATAGTGATGTGGAAAAACTAAAAAACTGGTTTGCTCTCCACCCTCTATTTCCCAAAACTGACAGTTTGATTTCTATCAGTAGTAGTTTACTGGCAGGTCCTGAAATTAATTTCCACACAGCCCAGAGAGTTGGAACTGAGGGAGTGTTGAAGATTGTGGGGCAAATGTACTACTAAAGCGGAAAAATAAAGTTACCACGCTGGCATCAATCACCTCAACCGTTAAACTGCCGGACAAAAACAGAAGAGTGGCTGTGGATCCGCTCACAATTTTCCAGCGATTGTGTATTATAAAGCAATCTGAACAGGATTTACCGAGGGTGAAGCTGGTTGCTGTCACTACTCTACGACCTCCTACAATCACCAGGGCTCCCGGCGATTACCAGGAACGGTACTATTCACCCACGCCTTTACCGGGTGCGATACCACCTCTGCACCGTTTGGCCAAGGAAAGACCAAAATCACCACACTTCTGAGCAAGAGTGAACCACTTGCTGAGCAAGTGGAGGTCTTCCTTCGGCCAGACTCCACCCCACAAGCCATAAGTGAAGCAGGCATCAAGTGCTTTGTGGCTCTATATGGGGGTGACATCGCGAGGGATACTTTGGATTTCCTGAAGTATAAGACGTTTGTCACTTCAACAAGCATAAACCTCGCCCGTTTGCCACCGACGGAAGATGCCGCAGGCCACCATGCAGCAAGGTGCTACCTCCAAGTACAGAAGTGGCGAGGAATCAACTTGAATCCCACTGAATGGGGGTGGAAGCTGTCTTCTCAAGGACTCACCCCCATCCCCACCTCGATGGATCTCGCACCTCCTGCCCTTCTGCGAAAAATTTCAAGTAAATGCAAGAAAGGATGCTCTGGGAGGTGCTTGTGCAGAAAGGCTGGGCTCCACTGCTCAGTCCTCTGTCAGTCATGCGGTGGAAAATTGTGCAATAACGTCCCAGATATGGAGCTGAAATGCTCGGACGATGAAGATGACCCGACTACAGACTGGGCGCCTCTCCCAGCGTCCATCACAGATATCGAGACACCTTCTTCGTACGAGCCTAAGCCCGGGTCATCTAAGATAAAAATAAAGACATGATTTGGCAACCAAGACACAATACCTACATGATTTATATTAGTTTTATTTTGTGTGTACATATAACTTGTCCTCACAGTAGGCACCATAATGTTAGTACAAGCATTTTAGTATGTAGGTATATAAAACAATGTTTGAAGATGACGTAATTCCCGATAGATGTATTATCTTTTCTTTTTTTCATCAAAAATGTGTTAACACTAACAAAAAAATTGTAACTGTTTGTTAAATAAAACCATAAAAAGACGTGAGAACAGTTTATTTGCATTTCCCCCCAAAACCCGCCTATGACTGTTTTTGGTTATCTGGCGTTCTTGAGAGAACCGTTAAGTCTACAGATATCAATCTAGTTTTAAATGAAAGCTAATTAAATTTACAACAATTTTATTTCATATAATATTTGACGTGGGATAAGTGTTTTAGAAAATGTTTTACAAAATAAGTGACCATTTCGAAAAAAATTCACTTTTTGGAAAAAATGGCCTATTTTCGAAGAACTGTATCTTGAAAACCAATAATTGTACATAGCTTGCTTTGATTTCAAATTGTAGCAAATTTAGTCTACTTTAAAAGTATGTATACAAACTATACCAGTCAGACCCTTCCTTCACTGAGATATTGAGCAAAAACTGAAAAAAATCCGATAATTTCTTGGTTTTTTGGGTCCACCGCCGCTCGCACAGCACTTTCGAAGTTGGAAATTTTTTTTTTATTACTGTTTTTTTACGTCCTAACAACATATAAAAAATTTAAAATGACCGGACTTTTTGCAAGCACAACCCCATTTTCATGTTTAACTTGATTGGACTACGGGTCCGGCCAAGGACTCGAACCCAATAGAACTTGCACCCGCACAAGAACTCGGACCCGAAAAGTTGGACAACTTTTCGGGTCCCATAAGAGCTGCGCGAATCATCTTGTGTGGTTTTCAAATGCCAATCCATCATGTTATTGAACGTAATAACAAGTTTTCTTTAAGAGAGGGGTGATGGTTATCAGCAACTGTGTGATTTAGACTGGCAATGTGATTTAGCATTCTTAGCAGATTTTACCGGAAAACTTAGCATTAAATCTGGAATTACAAGGGGGCGATTCCGCTATAGACGATTCTCGACAGTATTTTTTAAATCTCAGTATTTTAGTTACTTTTTTATATCAGTGCAAAGACGAAGGTTAACATTTAATATTTAAAAAAAATGGATTTTAATGGATGGAGATTTTACTTCATATTGAATTTTTTTGCGCGCTTGGAAACATTATTTATCATTCAAAGAATCGGTATTAAACTGCAAAATCACACAATTGCAATTTCAATTAATTTCATTTCATAAAGGGACGGCAGACCTGGTAGGTGCATTTTGGGTGGACTTCAATGTTGAGAGTTTGTTGACATCCTCTTGGTCATAAATAAGTATTATGGGTGTTGATTCGCTTATACAAGTGAAAATTTTACCATTTCTAACCCAGCAATAGCGAATTTTACCAGCTACTCTTATATCACGACATTGCTTCAGCAAAAGTTGGTTTTTTTAGGTTAGATGGTCATTAATATATATTTTACTCCTTCCAGGAAGCTGTAATTCGTAAGCAAACATCCCTTTCCTCTTACTTATTGCAGCTATAAGTTCATCCTTAAGGTACCTGCAAGTTAATTTGAGTACAATGTTCCTCGGTTTTCCATTTTTTGCATCACGGTTTGTCCTGGGGGCAATCCTGTTGGCGAAATCGCTTTTTCTCGGGTTATATTGCATCCAGCTGTGGCTCCTATCTTGAAAAGAATGTCGTACACATTTTCGTTATTGTTTTCGGGGATACCATTTATTATGACATTATTAGAACGATTAAATAGGTCACTGCTTTCAATTTGTTTTTCCAATTGGAACTTTTGTTTTTGAGGTGATTAATTGGTTTGGATAAAAAACCAAAAATCGGCCGTTTAATAAATTTTTACTTTGTAAAAAACCACACGGACATTTGTATAAATGTCAGTAATTTAAAAAATTAAGTATTAAGAAAAGATCAAGGGTAAAGGATTTTGTTTTAGATGTCTTAGTGATTTAAACATAGGGCTAGAGCTTGCAATTCAAACGAAATTTGTCATAAATGTAATTACAAATTTCATCATACGATGTTACATTTTGAGCAACAGGGTGAGTCACGCAGAAGGCAGTCAGATTCTTGGAACGCCCAAAGAATGGAAAACCAGACCGCTGATCAAACAATTGATCCGAAGGAAGGCAGCTCGAATCCTGATGTGGCTTTATGTACGTTTTCAACTGTTCGACCTTACAATCACAATGCACATTATACAGTTTTCTTGGCTACCGCACAAGTAGGTATTATGGGCTCGCAAGGTAATGAACATCTTATTAGATAGTGCATCTCAAAGCAATTTCATTACTCGTGATTGTTGCTGAAAATTGGGTTTCTTTGAATATCAACGCCCGTCTTGTTCCACTGTTAAAGGAATTGGAGGGTCTTCAAAACCCATTAGAGGTTCGATAAATACCAAAAATTATTCTCGTTTTAATCAACTTCGTTGATAATGGGCAAGGTGACAGAACGTTAACCTACCGCCAAAGTGGACGCACCTTCATTGTCATACTTAAATTAGTTTCCCTAGGAAGACGAATCGTTTGGAGAACCAGGAGAAATTGACATGTTGATAGGAGCTCAGCTCTTCCCGCATCTCTTGTTGTCAAAAAGGGTTCAGGACCCTTCGCAGAGGCATAATCTGTTTGCTTTAGAAACAGTTTTAGGATACTTTATTTTGGAAACAGCACTGACCCGAGTTGAGAAAAATGCTACCGTATCTTGTTGTGCTATGATGAACGAATCAGAGATATTCGTCTCAAAAGGTTTTGGAAATTAGCAGAGGTAAACGCTATTAAAGGTCCTGAAGATCGTGAATGTGTAAAAATGGAAGGTATTTTGTAGCCTTACCATTTAAGCGAGATGCATCAGCACTTGGGGAATAGTTCGAAATATCAAATAAACGTTTATGCCTCGAACGTAAATTGGAATGCTCTCCAAAATTGAGAGACGCTTATACGAGTAATAATACTATAAGTGAATATTTGGAAAAGGATAATTTGTCTCCTATCGCACCAAATAAGGAGGATCAAACGCCAAATTGTATAATACCGCACCATGAAGTTAAAATGCACGCACGAGAGGGTAAGATCACCACGATACCCCCCGCCATGGGCATATCCGAGGAAGCTAAACTGAAAAAGGCCTCCATTCGAATTTAGATTATGATGTCTATTTTCAGGCAGAAATATTGGATTCGATCGGCCCGTAGTTTAATTGGAAATCGAGTACATAAGAGCAATTCTTGTTTACGGCTACACCCTAAAACAATCGCATCTTTAATGGCCGACTCCATATCATTCCATCTGTAAAGCCATTTACGCACGTCGGCATAGACTTTGCCGGGTCTTTGAAGGTGACCATGTCACGTGGATGTGGAATTCGTTCTCAAAAAGCATATATTTGCTTATTTGTGTGTTTAACAACGAGAGCGATACCTTGAACTAGCGTCAAGTCTAAGTACCGAATGTTTCCTGAGTACATTTAAATGCCTTTTTTCCCGTCGTGGTCCCGTGTCAAATTTATATTCGGACAACGGAACTTACTTTGTACGAGCTAAACGCAAGTTGAATGAATTGCACGCATTTTCAACATCTTCACTTTTTGGTGAAGAATCCGCAAGTGTTTTGGCCAATAATAGAATAAATTGTAATATTTAAATAAATGAAGACAATATAAGCGAAACTCAATAGAAAATCTGGAAACAGAAAAATCAGAAAAACATATTGACACCTCTGGGACTCGAACCCAGGACCTCTTGCTTTCCGGGCAAACGCGCTAACCACTGCGCCACGGTGTCGATATGAAATTCGGTCATGTTTAACTGTACCATACTTCGACTAAGAACCACCTACATTATCTTAATTTTCTTTAACGCATATGTTATTGGCAACTATCTTTATGTATGATTGCAAGATTCAAACCCGAACTAAATGCTCTCTAGATAGTGTCTGGATAAATCCTTATCCATTTTATTTTAATATGTGACATCTATCGACTTTTCTGCAAGTCTAGGATGAATATTTTATTTTTAATTTTTAACTTTATGAGTAAAACCTCAAATTGTAATATTTAAATAAATGAAGACAATATAAGCGAAACTCAATCGAAAATCTGGAAACAGAAAAATCAGAAAAATATATTGACACCTCTGGGACTCGAACCCAGGACCTCTTGCTTTCCGGGCAAACGCGCTAACCACTGCGCCACGGTGTCGATATGAAATTCGGTCATGTTTAACTGTACCATACTTCTACTAAGAACCACCTACATTATCTTCATTTTCTTTAACGCATATATTATTGGCAACTATCTTTATGTATGATTTCAAGATTCAAACCCGAACTAAATGCTCTCTAGATAGTGTCTGGATAAATCCTTATCCATTTTATTTTAATATGTAACATCTCTCGACTTTTCTGCAAGTCTAGGATGAATATTTTATTTTTAATTTTTAACTTTATGAGTAAAACCTCAAATTGTAATATTTAAATAAATGAAGACAATACAAGCAAGAGGTCCTGGGTTCGAGTCCCAGAGGTGTCAATATGTTTTTCTGATTTTTCTGTTTCCAGATTTTCGATTGAGTTTCGTTTATATTGTCTTCATTTATTTAAATATTACAATTTGAGGTTTTACTCATAAAGTTAAAAATTAAAAATAAAAGAATAAATTGTCATCTAAATGCGCCAATCGCACCACATTTTGGTGGATTGGGAGGCTGAAGACTCATCTTTTTCGCGTAATAGGAGATCAGATTCTGTCTTTCGAGGAGATAACTACAGTGCTCGCGCAGGTAGAGGACATTCTAAATACAAGGCCATTATATAGGACGCTCTTTTCAGACCCATCTGAACTTCTCGCGTTAACCCCCGCTCATTTTTTAACGACTACCCTGCTGAAACACCTGCCAGCCATGACCATCGAGGAGGATAAATTAAACCCTCCATCGCGTCATGACTTGCTCGATAAATTGATTCCATCGTTCTGGAAACGTTGGAGGTTGGATCACTTGCAAACCTTGCAAGTATGTCCCAAATGGAATACTCCCGCTAACCCTGTCGAAGTCGGTTTAGTAGTAATTGTGGGGACAGAAAACGCTCCTCCATTGCATTGGCCACTAGGGGTAATTGTCGAAGTTTTCCCCGCAAAGGACGAAGTAATTTGTGTTGCTCGCGTTAAAACGGTGTCGGGAATATATCGTCGGCAGAAAGGCTAATTGACGTAACTAGCAAATCCTCTACTTTCGGGAAAGTCGAAAAAACAAAACAAAAAATTCAGAAAATAGTAATGGTAACCCCTATCTCGTTGATTTGTACAATGAACAACAGAATAATGTTTATGTTTCTACCAATATAATTAGATCTATGTAATTATTTAAAAAAAATGATGATTTACAAGGCTGTAACCAACAATATCTAGTATGAGAAGCTCGGTGTGCGATTAATTTACGGAAAGGCAAAAGGGCGTAACCTCTTTTGTGTTATTTGTAGCTCCTAAAACCATGGTGTAACCGTCTTCGAAGGGAATCAGACTTAAAATTAGTTGATGTAACCAAATTTAAATAAAAAAACAATTTTTGTAATGGGAGGAAAGGCGAAATATTCTTTTAACAACCGTTTTTTTCATATCGAAGGCAATAAGTTGACCGCTCGCACATTTTTTCAGAAATAGAGTTATGCACATCATTTTTTAATTTTTTTAAGCTCTATTTAAATAACGTCGTCATTATATCTTTATATATCATTACTTTTTTTTTATGCATCAGTTATTTTTTTTTTAAGTTATAGAAAAGAAGTTTTTAAAAACATATTTAAATAAAAATAATAAAAAAATATATAAGAAAAAAATTTAAAAAAACATATCGTAAAAATTTTTTAAAAAATTAAAAGATTGTACACCAAAAACGTGCAGGCTGGTGGCCGGCCGATCAAAGAACTCTTCAATGGAGTGTGATCTAGACTACAGTAATTCGTTGGTTTCATTCATGCATTTGATTTAGTCGTTGCTAGCGGGGCACGCGAAAGATTTCGTCGTTTTCCAGGCTTCCGGTCGGCGGACCTGCGGATGAGCACAAATATTCACCCACGAATTTACGTCTTCAAGTTCACCCTGCATGGGAATGGGTACTGCCCCATGGCGGGAATAGGTACCGCCGCCCCGGGAACCTTTATTGGATAACCAACACCTCTGCCATAGGTCACCTCAAGTGGTTTGCTACGTTTGGTGATTTAGCGGGGTGCCCGGGTTCATGGGGTGAGGTTTGTCTAGGTCTTGGAGGCGGATGACCAGGATTTACTGAACCCCAGATTCCTACCCACCCCTTAAACCCTTTCCTTCCCAGAACTCTTTTCTCCTTCCTTTCCTAAAAAAAAACCCTCCACACAGCATCCCCAAAGATGACATAGGCCTTGAGGGAAATTATTTTCCACAGAGCCTCCTGTATGGAGCTCAAGTAAAAAAAAAAATCGGTCGGATGCGCACTGAACGCCGAAGCAGGATGCAATAACACGATGTTTGAGCGTGACGCATTTTCGATTAAAACAGTGTAACGTTCTCCACAAAATAAAAGTCTTCAAATCTGTGGTAGTATTCAACTTTTAATAAAGTTTTTAAACTTACAAAATGATGTTACTAAAAACTTTCGATACGGCACAACTTATAGGATTAATGTAACCAAATAAAACTTAAAACTTTAGTCAGCCATTTACCGTAAGCGAAAATATTTCCTAAAACACGGAACGGCTCTTCCCGGATTTCCGGGAAAAACAGTAGGTATTTTAAGAGGGTAAACTTTCAAATTTTCATAATATATAAACTTCGAGTATACAGATCGACGCAGTTTTTTTTTCAAGTAAAATGGCATCAAAAAGTGAAAATCGACAAAATGTTGGTTACGTCAATTAGCCTTTCTGCCGTCGATATATTCGGCCTATAATGAGGCTTTACTCTTTGCCGACTCAATAATGGGTTATTATTGTTAGATTTAGTTAAACATAGCTTAGGAAATTTAGGATAAGTATTTAGTTATATTTGTTTATTTGCGATAATGCTACCACAGTGTGGTTTAGAATGGGCGACCCGTTCAAGGCGAGGGGGGTGGTTGCGCCAGTTTGGATTTGAATTATTGTTTGTCTATGATATAGTAACTGAGTAACTGTTTCGTTTCTTTATTCCAATTCTTACCTGTATTATATGCCAAAACAAAACAGCTTTGCTCGCTTGACTTGCGCCTGAGTATTGTTGCACATATCTCTCGCCATGTGAAACTGCCCTCCGCTACATGTTGTTTGCATTTTCATCTGCCGCTTCAAAACGACGTATTTTCGCACCACGAGTATTGTATTGTTGTTGTTTCCCGCCACGCGTAAGTGTGTATGGTTTGGCCAGCACGTCGTGTGAATCCATCGTAGTTATTAAATTGTTTTGCCCGCCCCTGTGATTTACAAGTGAATAAACCGCCGAAATCTTCTACTCTTTGCTTGTGAAGTGAAATATCTTTATTATAATATCGCCCGCCGCACGCGTGTTGAGTGAACACCGTGTTTTCTTTTTGTAATTGGACCCGCAACTAAGTTCAATTGAGCTTAGTAATTAAGTTTTCCGGCTGTAGAAACTACAGTGTTTTGTGAAAATAATAGAGACTAAAACCAGTGCAGTGGCCTAAAGTTAAGTATAAAGACCTAAAGTGGACTATAAGAACCCGAAGTGGACTATATGAAAGCGCAGTTTGGTGAGTTTTGGCACCCTTGTCAACCTTCCTTAATTGGGCAGTTATTCCGTGAATTGTTTTATTTATTTAGCACATGCGCTCATCCCGCTTCGCGAAGGGATTTGAGTTTAGAATTGCCGCAACCAGATACCAATCAGAGCCCAGAAGAGATGAGAAGAATCAAGAAGCGCTAAGAAAAAGCGACCATTGGATCTATTCGAAGAAGCAAGAAGATGCACTAAGACCAATAAGAACCTAGCACAAACAAGAAGAAGCGAGAAGAGACAAGAAGGGGGAAAAACACGAATAGCCAAGAAGAACAGAGGAGAGACAAGAAGGTCCAAGAAGAGGTAAGAATAGAATAGAAGAGCCGTGAAGAGAGGGTAAGATCAAAGATATGCCAAGAAGAGATAAGTGGAGATGAGAAGATCTAAGAAGAAGCATGAAGAGCCAAGAGGAGACAATAAGAGACGAGAAATAGCAAGAGGTGACAAGGTGAAGTAAAAAGGAGAAAGAAGCAAGAAGCACGAAGGTGCAACAAGAGCCGAGAAGAGGCGACAAGATCCAAGAAGAGACAAGAAGAAACAAGAAGAGACAAGAAATAGCAAAAAGTGACAAGATGAAGTAAAAAAGGTCCAAGGAGAGACCGAAAGATCCCGGAAGAGACAAAAAGAAGCAAGAAGGGAAGAGGCAAGAAAAGCGACAAGATCCAAGAATAGACAAGAAGAAACAAGAAAAGACGAGAAGAAACATGAAGAGACAAGAATGGCCGAGAAGCGCCATGACGAGTCGAAAAGACGAAACAAGAAGTAAGAAGAGACAAAAAGAGTCAAGAAGAGACGATAAAATCTAAGAAGTGGCAAGAACGTCCAAGAAAGGCCAGAAAGAGAGAAGGAGAAGAGCCGAGATTAGGCAAGAAAAAGGAAGACATAAGGAAAAGATTTAAAAAAAATCATAACGCTCAATGAATTCCTTTGTTTCTGCCCATCCTAAATTATTTTATTAATTATTAGGTTGCCATGTATACTGGTCGATTAAACTCCAACCTACTTTCCATCCTCATAGCACGTGTTCCAAGTCCTAACAATTCAGTGTCCCTCGGTGTACTGTCTCCCCGGGACAGTAGTACTCTTGGTTGGGGGATACAATCGTATCGTATATTGTATAATATATGTACACGGTGTCCGGAAACTTGTAGTATAAATGGAAAACTGGTGAATCTTCGTCACATTCCGAGTTGATTTTGTAGCATAAGTTTGTTGATATGAACTTTCGTTTTCTAGTTAAGTTGATTTTTAATCAAGAATTTTTAAGTCAAATTTGAAAAAATTGGTTGCGACGGGGTTACGTTACTATTTTTAGTACATTGAGCACAGAACCGGCTTCAAAAGATTTAATTGCATTAAGAAAAGGCACAGATCTGAAACAATTTTTCTTTTTCACCACATAGAAAACGAAAGGCCAAATCATAAAAATTATACCACAAAATCAACTCAAAATGTGATGTAAATGGCATCTTTGAGGTCATTTTTTACATTTATTTAACCCTAGATCACCTCCAAGACAACCTCCGCCGAATCGACGACACAGGATTAACAAAACCACGATAACTTTTGCGCGCGCGACAGAAATTCTTTCATACTCTGGCTAATCTCAGTCGGCCCCTTGCCTTTTTAGTGCGGGCTGTGTGGGGAGTCCACGAGCGCCAATTCAGCAACCATGGCTCGTCGCATCGACGAAGGTTAGTGATAACGTGACATTTTATTTTTGCTATATTTTCACGAAATGTTTATTAGTTGCTAGATTTTCACTAATTTTTATTTTATTTTATTGGATAATTCAAGATTTTATTTTTGTTATTTAATTTGTTTTGTTTCCAAATTTATTTATAACTAATTCAAATACAAACTTTAAAAAGGTTACAATTGTTTATTTTGCATGAAAACTATGATCTCATTCACAAGGCTGTCGATTATTAAACTTGATATTTATGTTCATCTAAATATAAGAAAAAATATAAATAAACACTGTTAATTAATAACAAAAAGAAATTCGTACACATTTTGTTTTAATGAAACCCTTAAACCCCCTTTATTAAGTACCGTAGTCGAAACGACGAGGGTTTTTGATCTTAATACATTAGAAGCCCGCCGAAAAATATTTTTAGGAAAACATTTTTTTAAGATAATCTCTGGAACTATACATAATCCACCCATTTTGAAAGAGATTAACTTATATGTCCCAGACAAGTATACTCGTGGAAGGTCCCATACCCTTTTTTATGCTCCAAAAGCGAGGACTTCTGCCTATCAGAACGCGCCAGTCAACAGAGCGACTGAACTGCTCAACGAGTCTGCATTGACCATCGACATTTTTAACGTAACCTACAGGCAGTTTAACAGTTATCTTTTGACGTATGTCACAGAGTAGTGAAACTGACCTTTTTATGTGTTTTGCTATACTTTTTGTCTAATTTGTAATCTTCTCCATAATGTATTGGTGAATAACCGTTTTACGGAGAACATGGAAAATAAATAAATAAATAAATAAGCGCCCAAAAATAAGGTTTATATAGGGTTAAGAATAATTGTGAATTTTTTTAAGTATTTCCTCGGAAAATAAGAAAATTATCAGCTGCTACCCATCGAACGTCACCATCAGACGTAGCTATTTGTGTGCATTCTGGATGCCACAGTTTTCATCTCAAATCAATAGTGTTTTGAATTTAAGATCCAAGCAGGGCAATGGATTTTGTCGAAATTTGACAAAATAGTTAAAAAAATTGTCGCTTATGTCGCCCTCGTCGCATTTTAAGTCGATTTCGCAAAATGTTATTAAACTTTGTTACTTGACATGGATTTGACCTTAGTATCTGCTCGTAAAAATCCGAAGTTAAACGATCATTCCCGAACACAAATTAAAAAAGAACAAATGTGTCTTTACCGAATTCATTACTCGCAAGATATCGATTTTTCCCTATAACGTGGGGAAATTTCCCTTGAGATTCCCTATTGTGATGATAAATAATTACAAAAATAAAATTAATTGCTTTTTAAAAACTGACGGATATTCACGATCAAACAGTATGGTTTTAAAAGTAAATTGCCATTTGTTTATGGGGTTTTAATACTAAAATCTATTTATTTTCAATTTAAAAAATATAAACGACAAAAAGTTAATCAAGTTCTTTAATAATCTACATCTTCTCAACATGACATTAATATTTGAGGTGTATTGATTTATTTTACATTTATACAAATATTCCCACATTTTACAATATGTACGCAATATTTCATAAATTCTGGGATTTTTTTAAAGGTTTCCAACCCAGAAAGACACGTGCATTATGCCCGCCAAGCGAGAAAAAATGTCTCGCTGGATTGTTAGGGCTGTCACACCATGGAAATATAAACGCGGTGGAAAAATAAATTTATTTATTTGAAAGTTTAGGTTTTTACAGTAGGTAGCCATAGAAAAAATTCGAGTGCAATTTACATGCGGTAGAAGCGAAACTTTACCAAAACAATCTCAACCAATACTTGAAAAGTGAGTTCACAATCAAAGCGACCAATGAGCGCAGACCTAACGTAATTTCCGTTTATCTCAACCAATAGGAGTCTTTAAAAATGACATCATAATCAAAGCCGCCAATGAGCGCAGTTGATGCGTTGCAGATGCGGTAATCGTCATTTCCGTTTCATCCGAAATCCAAATCACAGCGGAGCTATAGAATTTTCACTTCAAAAAACAGGTTTTATAACATGAAGAAAAAAAACATAAAACTCACTTCAGTACTAAACAGCAATTATAATTGTTATTTTTAATCGCTGTTTAGTACTAAAGTGATTAATAAAATAATATTATTATATTATTTCATTAATCACTTCATATTATAATATTATTTTATTAATCACTTCAGTACTAAACAGCGATTAATAATATTGTTATTATGAATCGCTGTTTAGTACTGAATTGATTAATAAAATAATATTATAATATCATAAAAAAATATGAAATAAAGATATTCTGCAATGCGCTATATATAATGATTTATTTTATCACTTTTATGTAAAACGTCTTTTAGGCGTATAAATAAATAAAAATTTCAAATTCCAATCTATAGTCTCATCGAGACAGCATAGTAACAATCTGGTACTGGTACTGCATGTAACTGTCTTTTAATAGTAAGAATTTGATAACACGAAGACAATGGCTGAAGAAGTCGGAGATGCCCGAGGAAGAGATGAATCAAAAAATTATTTGTATCGTAAAACCAATGTTTAAAAAAGCTTTTTCAATTCTTAGCATTAATTTTCAATTTGGGAGGCGGGAATGGGTACCGCCGCCCCGGGAACCTTTATTGGATAACCAACACCTCTGCCATAGGTCACCCCAAGTGGTTCGCTACGTTTGGTGATTTAGCAGGAGTGCCCGGGTTCATGGGGTGCTGTTCGTCTAGATCTTGGAGGTGGATGACCAGGACACACTGAACCCCAGATTCCTACCTACCCCTTAAACCCTTTTTCCTTCCCAGAACTCCCCTCTCCATCTTTTCCTTAAAAAAAACCCACTACACAGCATGCCCAAAGATGACATAGGCCCTGAGGTAAATTATTTTCCTCAGGGCCTCCTGTGTGGAGCTCATGTAAAAAAAATATTATTTCCACCTTAAAACTACACCCAGTTTTCAGGTAAACTAGAATTCTCAACATCACAACTTTACACCAAACCATTTAAAACCCCGAGCCACTCCGGGTACTCAGCCAGGTAGTAGTTTTACGCATATACTGAAAAAAGATAATAAACTTATTTAAAAATTTTGTTATTAGTTTTTGGGGTATTATGCCGTGTTGCGCTACCTCCTTCTTTAGCCAGCGTTTCGGACAGCGTTGCAGTGTCCATCATCAGGGCAGATGTGTTTTTTGGCCGTTAAAATCTAAAATCGTATCTGACGAACCTCTATGGGGAGGAAGTTCACACAATGGTACGACGATTGGAGAATCTGAGGAAGCGAAGGAACCATTTATTGGGCAGTCTGGCTTTCCTCAAGAGATGTAAGGAGGAATCGATCGTACCAATACACATCCCACATCTGCCCTGATGATGGACACTGCAACGCTGTCTGAAACGCTGGCTAAAGAAGGAGGTAGCGCAACACGGCATAATACCCCAAAAACTAATAACAAAATAATTTTTGGCCATGAAAATCTAAAATCATATCTTATTTAAATTTGTTTAAAACCAAGGACGCATAGGTGAGTTAAATAAGGAACTCCAGTGAAAAATATTATGGCTTTAAAAAAATATGTTTATATAGACCAAGAAACGCTGATTCTGAATATATAAGTTTTATTTCATAATGTTAAACGCAGAGTTTTTAAAAAATTATTAAAAAGTGCATTTTTAAACCTCTCGTCAAAATACAGCGTCAAGTTGGCATTACTGAAATGGTTAACGATGACGTCACTGTTAACCTGTCACCTGGTAATAGCGTCCGTGTTGAATGTTGTATTGACATTTGAAAATTGACACGTATGCAATTCAACATTTCGTGTTTTTGGTTTATTTTCATACTGTTTATAGAGATTTAGATAAATAATAGTTATTGTGTTTATTGAAACATAATTTAGGCCCTCAACAATTTACGAAAAGGGCTATATTTGCGGACAATCTGCAATAAATTTTGCCTATTTGAGGTTAAAGTCGTGTCATATTTGACATTGTATTTTCAAATTGTTTTTAGTATAGGGCTTTTTATACAAGTTACTACACAATCGTCATGATCAGTGTATTATAAATACCAGTGTTTCTGTATGTGTTATACATAAAACAAATGTACAAAATCACGCCTGAACACAAAATTGAAGAACGATGTCACTTGTATTTGCAATGAAAAAGATGATTTATTATTTTTATATTGCACTTTGTTAAAATACAATAACAGTAGCGGTGAAATGTGGACATTTTACCAATGTTTTTCTATATTAAAAGCAGTTAATTTTAAATAAAAAACGCCTCAATTTCGCACACAAAAGTCATTGAGTCACATATATTCATTTTATTCCGCCATTTTCTTAAATTCAAAATCAGGGATGCTCTCCCCAAAAAAGTTATTTCCCTAGATTTCGAAGTGAAATTTCCCTAGAATTTCACATTTACGCAATTACCTACGTAGCCACCTGATTGTGTAACACTAATCCTGTTATATGTTAATTAATATGATTAATTAATTGGAAAGATATCGAAACTTGGTAAATATACTTATAATACTGTGCTTTTCCAAATAAAACACTTTTTGCTACGTGAAGTAATAATTTAAAAGTACGAATACACTCACCACTGAATTCCAAATAAAAAAAAAACACTTTGCTAAATAAAAATCAACCACAATCACCGAAAAAATAGAGCTTAAAACATAAATTAATTTTTTTTTCAGAGGTCCCATTTATCTTTTTAGATACATATAATATCATTTTGAGTTGTCAGTGTTAAAAATAACATTGCATGGTAAGTACAATAATAATTAAGATTCATGGGAATTCCAAAAAATATATATTTATATATATATATATATATGTATATATATAAATAATACCAGTAATATTGTCATATGTAATAAAAAATTTGCCAGAGTTCGAAATTTCTCTAGATTTTGTCCTGATTTCCCTTATCCCTAAAAAATATTTTTCTCCCCTAGATCTAGGGAAATTTCCCTCAACATAACATCACTGATTCAAAATGACAACTTAAAAAGTAAAAAAAAACTATCGGTGGGTGAAGACCACCGTAGATACGGTGCGTTTCTGGGAGTCTTTAAAAATTAAAACTTTGACAATTATTTTAACTATTAAAACTAACCATAAAAATAAAAATGCAGTTATTTAAGTTTGAAGGTCTTTATTCATTAAAAAAAAAAAAAAAATTGGACTGGAGTTCTCTATTATGAATAATAATATTTAATCATTTATGTATTTGCACAGCCCTTGTGAAACCGTTCGAAATGTGAAATATGACACTCACTTTTTTAATAATATAATAAATGGACCCGTATAAGTACATGCTTGCTTCGAAAAACTAGGATAACACGGATATTGGGCTTGTATGTGGGTATTTAATACAAAAAATATTAGTAATCAGATATAAATGTCCCTGGACCGTCTGCAGCATTTGATGAAGCGTTATATAAACGAAATGTGCAGGCCAAAATAGTTCGTTGCTACTAAGTTATTAATCATGCTGTTAAGTTATTAATTTTTTTAATTGTAAAAAAAAATTATTAAAGCCATATTTTTTATTTAATTAAATGAAGACAATATTAGCGAAACCCGATCGAAAATCTGAGACAGAAAAATCAGAAAAGATATTGGCTTCGCTGGGACTCGAACCCAGGACCCTTTGCTTACATGGCAAGAGCTCTACCGATTGAGCTACGAAACCCATATGAAATCATTTTTAACTGTATCATACTTCGACTAAGAACTACCAACATTATCTTCATTTTCTTAACGCACATATTATTGGCTGCTATCTTTATATACGATTGCAAGATTCAACTCGAACTAAATGCAATCTAGATAGTGTATGGATAAATTTTTATCCATTTTATTTTAATACGCGACATCTATAGACTTTTCTGTAAGTATTCTTATATTTTTTAAATCGAAAAACCAATTTATTTTATTTTTATTCATATTTATTATTGGTTATTTTTATTTATAGCTCTTTCGCCTACCGAAGTCATTTCCAAATCAATACGCTTAACGTTATGCAAATAAATTTATACGTGCATCTAGGAAGTCTTAATAAAGCAGAATTTGGTATCAAACAAAAATGTTAATAATATTCTGAAATTAAAATGTTACGATTATTATGAGGTAAACAATATATTTAAAAAATATATAAGGGAAAGAATTAGAAAAAAGGTTTCGTAAACCGATCATCGAGTGATTACTGTATTTTATGCGCCTACGAATTTGTTGGACTTATATCGGAAGGTTTTATCATAGCAATGACCGCGTCGTTAAACCATGCCCGTTTTCGGATTCCTTTCGACTTATATACTACAAATTAGCGAACGACCTTTAATGGATTGTGGTCATTCAAGTTATAGTGTACATATATTCAATTTGCACTACTAAAGTCCTAATTTTGAAATACTACTTTTCAGAACAAAGCGCCACGGACGACCGTCCGATGCGGCTTGTCTCCGCGTAATGAATCGGAATTATTTTTGCGTTCGTTTTTATGTGTATTTGGTGTTATAAAAAATCATATATTACCAATAAAATCACAAAATTTTCAACTTTTTTTTTAAAATTGTCATAGTTAAAACATTGTAGTTATGCATTATATTTTTTGTACAATAATTACCAACTATTTTAATGTGTAAAAATAATTTCAAAGTTGATTGATTTATGTAGTTTTAAAAATTATTAATACACTATAAATTAACTTTATTACAAAAATGTGAATATGAGGAGGCATAGGTTGATATTTTTTCTACGATAATATTTTTTTTTTTTTTTTTTTTTTCGTATTGTGTATGATCACAGAAGAAAAAAAAATGGAGATCGATTGACGATTTATAGAAAACGCTTCTTGAACAAACAGTTATAAAGTATGATAAACATATTTTTTAATATTTTATTTTAACTGACAGGCACAGAAAAAGCATTTATCTATTTTTTTTGGTATCAAAAATTTATTTTGGGATGGTGTTATGGACACAGGCGACTTCAAAAATGCACAAAAACCCTAAATATTGCAAAATCCCTCGTGCTCTGTTAATTTAAGAACAAGGTGTCTCTTCCGTGTAAACCGAAGAGGCACCTTCTCCTGTTGTCTTCTTCCGTGTAAACTTTTCTCAAAAGAAATAAAAGTAAAAAAAATTACAGATGTGTATAAACAGTAAACCTTGATTATTTGTCATTTTTTTGCATTTAAAAAATACTTTGGACTATAAATATTACTACGAATTTAGATTCATATACAGAGTAATTATATAAAAAAAGGTATTTGCAAATTTTTAAAATGATTGATTAAAAACTTTCTCAGCTAGATGCACACAAATTCAAAAAAAGTCGTTTAGATAAAATTGCGTTTTAAGTTTACCGCGCGGTTCTGCACTTAAGGAGGGGAAGCTTACTTAAACGCCCTCATAATACCGGAACGAATTGAAATTTTTTTTTTAAACTTTGGGAACATATTTTTAAATAGTTATACTAATAATTTTATGAAATAAATAAAAAATAAAACCTTTATTGAGTCATCTACATGTATGTATTTCCCTCCTTGAGCAGAATTTTTTTAATTAATTTTGTTGAATGAAGTTTATTTGTAGGAATTAGTATCTAATGATGTCTTCAGCTTCCTATTGGGTAAATGTTTAAGTTTGCTTCGATTAAAATCAAATGTTAATTTTTAGGTCTTTTAACTCCAACAAGAAATCCAAGGTAGATCAAAGATTAATTTATTGGCAATAATATACAACAATCCAATCCAAATAAATCCTGAAATCGTTGATAATATAACGTTCCTTTTAAAGGCAAACTAATGCAGAAGAGAGAGAAAATAATTAATTCATCCTATTTATTAACTTACTACAGGGTCCATTGGAGAGGGAAGACTATAGCCACTCCCGACATCTATGTGAATAACACCGAACTACAACTGTGCCTGACATCTCTGTCGAGAGCGGAGAAACATTTCACCCCTTACCCAACTAAATACTAGTTTTATTTCTTAACATATAAAGATATCATCTAAGAACAGTTCAAGATTTTTGTAATTTTCTCCCAGAAAAATTCCATAAAGAATACAGTCATGCTGGCGGCATGTCCTCCAACAAGTATAAAAAGACTTCCCAGGATGTGCTTTATTTGCAACCCGGTGGGATTGTCTCGAAAAACCCGCTTGGTTTTTAAAATGTTTTTGTCAGCATCACTCATCCATTTGGACATGAGACCAGAATCTGCTAGTGCTGCTATTTTGTTAGTAATTCTATTGGCATAAGGAAAGTTCTTAGCCATCATCATATTCAACAACGTATAGCAAACTGGCATCTTAGCTATGTGTATATATTTTAATGATTTATTCAACCTTGTCAGTTCCACGTCCAGGTATTTTTTGTTGAAAAGCATCTCAAACATTTCACCATTAGTAATGTTCAAAATTTTTTCGTCCATTTGTGCATATGGAAGATCAGTGAATCCTTTTTTCATCGTATCATCAATAATATGTTGATAATAGAAAATTCCACCAAACGGGATGTTGTTTGCGATTATTTCTGTTATCGACTCTGCAGGCACTTCGCGCAAATCAGAAACGACATATTTGAACAGTGAGCCCAAATAAACGTTCCTCACAAAAAAATATAAGAAAATAAACAAAATAGACAGGCATCTAAATCTAGATCCTTTAAAATTGTCAGTCACGCAGTTTCCCAACATTATATCCAAAACATCTAAAGATGTAATCTTATTAAAACGCTTGTTTCTTCTGAGTAACATCTTATTTCTGTAACCGAAGAATAAGTTCACTGCGAAACAAGTAAAAAATATTAGTAACCACTCAAATGCTTTAAAAGGCTTAAATAAAATCTCTAAATTACTTAAACTTCTTGGCGCAGGAAGAAACATCACGAATTCAATTGCTTCGTAGGGAATAATACGAAGTTTTTCTCTTCGTTCTCTGGTCACTACAAACGACGACGACACGAGAAATATTTTTTCTTCAAATGGTTTCACGATAGTTAGTTTTCCTGGTTCAATAATTTCTGGTTTAAATTCCACGGTGAAATTGAAAGATTCCTCCAATATTTTCAATATGTTCGCCTCTATTCCGGAATATTCTTTGTGGTATTCATCGGTATTGTTAATCATGTAGGGCGGCTGGATGCGAGAAATGACATTCAAGGAACAATTAAGAAGGTCTACGATTGCCTTCCGATCATCTATAAAGAAGTCAATAGGGTCATCATTCCTCCTGGATATTCTGTTAACTTTAATCCCTTCGCAGGAGTCGACGTAAGGCCTGTATGTAAAAACATTGAATTCATCTCCAATAGTCATCGCATCCACAGTCACAATAAAAGTATTCATCAGAGAAAACCTCCAACTGCACTCTGCTACTTCTTGCACACATTTAGGTCCACAGTTTGGATTTAAAACTTCAACGACCACCTTGTCGGGATGAGTATGATACTGCATACAAGTTTCATTAAAAACATCAAATAGTTCCTTTGAATTTCTGGTCAGCACAACTAAGTTCCATCCTTGCCTGTCAAGTATAACACTATTTTCGTGGCACTTCAATGAAACTTCAATTCGATTTCGAGATAATGACGCTATCTTTTGTATTAATTTTGTAGCAGCAATTGTAATATCTCCATTCGTTGAATTAAAGGCAACATTAATATCTCCCGTCATGTTGATATATCTTGAAATATTAAAAGTCACGGATGATATTTTATTGATCTGAACATCTTCTTCTTGAAGGGAAAACGATTCACTCTTTTGAATTATAAGAAATGGTATAAAAATCTCTGAGGCCATTATTACCACGCTGATATGCATTTTTGTTTTTAAAGTGGTTAGTTATTTGGTGGTGAAGTGATATGTGAGAGCCAAATGAAAAATGACTTAAGATCGAAAATGACCAGAAATGTGTATCTAATATTGTATGGATTTTACTTTCTTTTCCGTCAAAAGCGGAGAATTTCGCGTTGAAAAAAACACTTTTGCATAATCGCGAACAGAGATAGTAGTACTCTTAACATTTCCATTAAAATTCTAATGACGTTTTCAATAAAAATGATTCAATTTGTGTGAAAATACTGGAAAACTATGTGCTTCCACAACAGAACTTTTACGTTCATTAATCATTTTTGATGTTGCATGTCGTACCGACATAATTGTTTTAAGGTAACTAAGGACCTGAAAAATGGCAATATGCATTTTTTTGAGTAAAAATTAAAATAAAATTTTGGTTTCCGGTAACTTTTTTAATGTTTTTTTTTTAAACTTATATCATTAAAATATCAGTATGTATTAGAGGGGTTGGACGGCTACTCGGCTGAGTGACCAGTGATGACATTAGGAAGAATTTTTTGTTTAGTTTTGAAGAAAAAATTTTCGAAAAAAGAAAACATCTAAAAATCAGCGGAGACCAAAATTTCATTTGCGTTTTTTACTCCAAATATTTTCAGAAATCACTAGTTAAAGTAACTCAAGTACCTTAAAACCCTGCATTATAACAATTGATTTGCCCTCTCATTCCTAATTTCGATCTAAAAATAATACCTCCGTGCCCAATTTCAGATAGGTGATTTTTTTAAATTTAAATTAACTATAAATTTAGATATTTAATTTGTTTTTAAATGATATAAAAATATGGGATTCATGGTAAAATCTAGATGGATTCATTGGATTTAATCTGCAGTAAGCAGTTCATATGTTTCGTTAAGGATTTTAATATGTTCGCACTTTTAGCCTGTAGTATAAATCTTGAAAAAACTTATTTATGAAAGTGTTTGGGATGACAACCTTAGACCAGGGCTACTCAATCTGTGTGCCGCGAAAAGCAACTATGTGTACCGCTGTGGCCAGGCAGAGAATATAAAATTAAAATTGCTTTCTATAGACGGTACAAATTAGAAGTGGGCAAAATTGAATGACTGAATTAAATGAATAAATTCAATCTTGTGACACACTCGATCTGATTCTCAATTTCAAAAGGAATTGAGTCTTCATTCCTCATCTTTGGCCTTGCATCCTACGATTTTTAACGGCACCATTAGTTTTTATTTTCCATTTATTTTACTGTTAAATTATTTCAATGAATGATGTGTACCGTAAACGATTTAAATATTATAATATTTAAATAATAGTGCAAAAAACGTAAAGTATCCCTTTCCCGCGCGCCATTCGTAAAACACCCATAGGTACCAACTTCATCGTGGTCAGCCCAAGCGAAATACGATCGCAAATCGGTCGAGTAACTAGTTCCGAATCTGTCTCTTTCACAACACAGGAATTAATAGGTACATTGGTTCTATTCAGTATATGATCCAGTCATAGTCCCGCCGCGCCGATCGACTCCCGTCCCGCATAAATAGTCTCTGGTTTATAGTCTGTCGCTAACAAGTTTGTCCGGAGTCTTTTTCACTAGGTCAGGAATCAAATCTCAATTCAGTTGTGACGTCATCGTCTCTGTGATCGCGTCAATCTCAGATCTCAACACCCAAGACCGAAACCCAGTTCCTGCTAGGTCCGCAGCTCGCTAGTAATCAAGTCACTGCGAGACAAGAGGCAAGACACTAGTCAAAAGTTACTAATTCATTCCTCAATGCTCGCCGCAAATCTCTCCATGCGGTTCACTCATTCCTCTCCGTTGGCCAAGCCGTCAATTTCATTACATAGTTGATTGAAAACTTCCGACTTTGAATCCGAACTTAGCTAGAAAAACGGGAATGATTTATTATCGTTATTTTTTGGTACGCATCAAAGCTATTGGAATACAAATACCTACCTACTTTGAGACGCCGAACTACGGCAATCGGCTGTGGTCAGCTGTCATAAAATAATGTCTTTAAATGATAAAATGTTTGTTTATATTAGATCACGTGAAATGGAATAATTTTAGTTTAATAAATAAAATAAAATTGGTAAAACTTTATACTCCAGTCAAGATGTACATCCACACTTCCAAAGGTCTAGTCATTCTGATTTCTTTTTATATGTTGTTAGGACTTAAACCAGTATTAAAAAAAAAATTGCAACTTCTAAAGTGCTGTGCGGTGGACTGACAAAATGACGTGAGTGCTGGCATCTATCGGCGTGTGGCTGGAAAGTTGAGTAAAGGCAGAGTACAGAGTAGATTTTGTGCCCTTGCGCATCCCTTGTTCATTGAACAGAGACATCGGGAACGGGGCCAACTCATACTTGAAGTCACTTGTAAATCCTGTTCTGATTGCTTTGCAATACACACTCGCTGGAAAATTGTAAGCGGATCCACAGCCACTCTTCTGTTTTTGACCGGCAGTTTAACGGTTGAGGTGATCGATGCCAGCGTGGTAACTTAATTTTTCCATTTTATTACTACCTTGTCATACATTTACCCCACAATTTTCATCACTCCCTCCATTCCAATTCTCTGGGCCGTGTGGCAATTAATTTCAGGACCTGCCAGTAAATCACTACTGATAGAAATCAAACTGTCAGTTTTGGGAAATGGAGGGTGGAGAGCAAACCAGTTTTTTTAGTTTTTCCACATCCTTATTATTTATTTATTTATTTATTTACTTAAACGCCCAAAGAGCTTCTACATAAAACGCAGTACATTTTTTTATTACAAACAAAATAAAGAGTTGACAAAATACAGATATCATAAAATATAGAAAATAAAATAAAGGTTACATAAAATACAAAATGCAAAGTATTCCAGAACTATCTCGAATGTTGTCCCGAGCGAAGCCGGGTAACCCAGCTAGTATTATTATATTATCTCGGATGATTCAAGAAGGTCTCATGTCTACTTGTTGCTCTCCAGTAGGACATGAGATGCTGCAAAAACATTCCAGTTCTGACGGATAGACATTTCGCAACACACTGAGAGCTGCCCTGGAAGGGCCGGATGCGGGTAGGGATGTCAAGGGGAGGGGGGGACAATGAAAACATTTGGCTAAAATATTAATGGTTCTTTTAAATTTAAGTTAAGCAAGTTTCCCAATTATTGTATTGTTTAAATTTGACTGAAAGTCGTTATACTGGTCGATAATTATGCCATAAAATAAACCCATGATGACTCACGGATATAGGTACTAATGGGTACTTGAAATTCGAAATGGTTGTAATTATATTATTACCCTAGGATAAACCCACGGTGACTAACTCACAGCACAATAAAACCATAAAAAGACGTGAGAACAGTTTATTTGCATTTCCCTTAAAACCCACTTATGACTGTTTTTGGTTATCTGCCATTTTTGAGAGAAGCGTTAAGTCTACAGATATTAATCTAGTCTCAAATGAAAGCTAATTAAATTCACAGCAACTTTATATTCTATAATATTTGACGTGGGATGCGTATTTTAGAAATTATTTTACAAAATAAGTGACCATTTCGAAAAAAATTCACTTTTTGAAAAAATGGCCTATTTTCGAAGAACTGTATCTTGGAAACCAATGGCTGTATATAGATCGCTTTGGTTTCAAATTATAGCAAATTTAGTCTACTTTAAAAGTATGTATACTGACTACACCTGTCAGATCCTTGCTTCACTGAGATATTGAGCAAAAACTGAAAAAAATTCGAAAATTTCCTGGTTTTTTTGGTCCACCGCCGCTCGCATAGCACTTTCGAAGTTGCAATTTTTTTTAATACTGGTTTAGGTCCTAACAACATATAAAAAATTCAGAATGACTGGACCTTTTGCAAGTACAACCCCCTTTTCATGTTTAACTTGACTGGACTATTAGGGGTGAAACAAAACACTGTTTAATTTTAAGATTTTATTGCTAGTCTAATGTAAATACATTTTTCTTGTCAATTTTTTTTTTGTTTTAACAAATGTAATATTTTAATATTACATTAACCCCGCAGTACAACTTTTCAGAACGGCATAATTCGTAATAATTTTTTTAAAAGTGAAATAGGCAATTTTCGTTATTTGTTTTTGGGGTGTTATGCCGTGTTGCGCTACCTCCTTCTTTAGCCAACGTATCTCTGAAATAGGCAAATTCACCCTAGGAAGAGTGCTTTGAGTGTAGTGAAAACTTCTTTAGCACCCTTGTTATTTGAAACTCGATGAAACGAAAAATAACGACATTAAAAAGAGGCAATTTGGGAGGCTGGAATGGGTACCGCCGCTTCGGGAACCTTTATTGGATAACACCTCTGCCATAGGTCACCGCAAGTGGTTCGCCACGTTTGGTGATTTTGCAGGGGTGCCCGGGTTCATGGGGTGAGGTTTGTCTAGATCTTGGAGGTGGATAACCAGGACACACTGAACACCAGATTCCTACCCACCCCTTAAACCCTTTTCCTTCCCATAACTCTCCTCTCCTTCCTTTCCTTAAAAAAAACATCCACACAGCATCCCCAAAGATGACATAGGCCCTGAGGGAATTTATTTTCCGTAAGGCCTCCTGTGTGGAGCTCATGAAAAAAAATGCAAACATCTACATTTATAGGATTTAGTCTAATCCATTAATTAAATTTGGGAGGCGGGAATGGGTACCGCCGCCCCGGGAACCTTTATTGGATAACCAACACATCTGCCATAGGTCACCCCAAGTGGTTCGCTACGTTTGGTGATTTAGCAGGGGTGCCCGGGTTCATGGGGTGAGGTTTGTCTAGGTCTTGGAGACGGATGACCAGGACATACTGAACCCAAGATTCCTACCCACCCCTTAAACCCTTTTCCTTCCCAGAACTCTCCTCTCCTTCCTTTCCTTAAAAAAACCCTCCACACAGCATCATAGGTGAGCATAAAGATGACATAGGCCCTGAGGGAAATTATGTTCCTCAGGGCCTCCTGTGTGGAGCTCATGTAAAAAAAAAGGTCTCCTCTTTGTGCGGTGCTTCGTAGCCTATCGGTCTCCTCTTAGTGCGGTGCTTCGAAACCTCTTCACTCATGTCTTCTTTGTTTTCTGAATCAGAGAGTATATATATATATATATATTTTATTTTTTTTAATTGATTGAATTATAGGAATGAATAGAAGGAATCAATTCAAAAGGCCAGGAGAATTAGACTGAATCGAACCACGCCTGGGAATAAATCTGCCCATGTCTAGTACAAATGTCCCAAATGTTCGGATCCAGTGGAACTATGGCAACACCGATAACCGAGAACAGAACGCTTCATGATTGGTCGAAAGAATTCTGACGTCATCTGCACTCCCGGTTTGTACGATGAACGGAATGTCTATGGTGCATCTCTTTATATTACATGAGATGTGATTTGTTTATGATGTAAGAGGTTGTATAGGCAAATCAGTTTTGCTTGCTATCTGGTTTATGAGTCTTTTTATTTTAAGTAACTGTCCATAGTATCTATACAAATCTATACAAATAAATAATACTTATATAATACTAACACAAAATCTGTTAGAAAAACTACATGCCATATCAAAAATCGAATATATTCAAGGCCAGTCCGACAACCATTTATGTATTCTATTCATCTGACATCTGACGTTTCGCCATAACCTCATTAGTTTTGTGTAGGTATGTTTATTGATTTCGCGTAATATGATCATTATTATCTAAGCATTATAATATATAATGTGGTGATGGCTTTTCATTATTTCATCTTTTGTTTATCATATTTATAGGCACTGCTCAAAACTAGCTGAAATCCTGGAGAAACCCTTTTTGTCAATATAATCTATGTGAAAAAAATAGGTTCAATCTATTGTCAAATAAATGTGTTTATTGTTATTATTATATGAAGTGGATTTCTAAACATACATATTCGTACAGTGTTTTATAATAATACTAGCAGACCCGGCCACACGTTGCTGTGGCTAACGAAACACAACGCCATTACCCAACCTTTATAAAATCCACACCACCCGCTTGCCAGCTGCCCGCTGCCCGCTGCCTGAATTGAATATTTGAATTTCTCGACTTTTATCTACTATAATAAGCATGTTTTTATACATATAAACCTTCCTCTTGAATCACTCTATCTATTGGTGAAAACCGCATGAATATCCGTTGCGTAGTTTAAAAGATCTATGCGCACATATTTTGAGCGACTTCATCAAATAAAATAATTCAAATAAAATACCTATTTACTCTAAGACATCTATTTTCCAATTTCTTCCGTAGAACGAATTTCAAAAGTGACTATAGTACGGCCCGCCGCGCCAGCCGTTTTAAATCGCACAAAAATATGTTTTCTTTGAATTTCTCGGCTTTTTTCTAATATAATTAACATGTTTTATACATATAAACATTCCTCTTCAATCACTCTATCTATTGGTGAAAACCGTATGAAAATCCATTGCGTAGTTTAAAAGATTAACGCGCACATACATTTTGATCGACTTCATTTTATACTATGTAATGATGATGTTGTTTATTGCATCGCTTCGAAGTTTTCGAAGTTCGACAATAACTGTCACCTGTCAACCATCGGCAATACAGTGCTGGGAAAAGTTTAGGCGGGAGAAACAAAAATTCAAACTTTAAAAATTAATTTAACTATGAAATCTTGATCATTTTTTTTAAATACCATTAATTCTGATGGACGGTTAACATTGATAAAAAAACTGGAATTCCTTATTGAAGAATTAAAAAAATCTCCATACAAAATGCCAAATCGACGTGTTTTTTTCAGAGCCCAAACGACGTCACACACACCTGACACACCCCGCCTCTCATCGCTCGGATTCCGCTCGTTTTGGCGGACTTAATAAAATTTATACATACTTGGAGAATTAATTTAATTTTGAAAAATAACTATAAAAATAAAATACTAGTATTTAAGTTTGAACGAGAACATTGATTAAAAAAACTGTACTCAACTTCCTTATTACATTGTAAATATACATCAACATGCGTTGTGATTTTTTTGTTTCATGATCTAACGGGGATCTAATTACTTTTATTGGTGTGGTAACCTTGATTCTAATGAACCGTTGAGGCTTAGAACTGAATTGGACATTTTGTTCGCGATTCTATTATGTACTTTTATTTATTTTTTCTTTAAACGGGCTAAGTTATCCTAATCACTAACTTGATACCCTTACCCCTCTAAACAAAGTAGTGCATGATCTGTAATAATTGATATTTCAATACATACAAGGCACATGTACATAAACGATAAATTCAATTAATTAGTTCTTAATAGATTTTTGTTCCTGGTCTCCAATGTCTGCACGATTCTGCTCCAATATGATTCAACTGCAAAAAGGGTTAGATGTATACAATTTGGTTTAGTAAATTAGTAAAATGAATTATTGAACAGTAGGCGAATACGGAAAACTTTTGCTGGCAAATCTGGCGCCTGCCTCCTACAAGTAATAAGGATGGTCAGATTGGTCAGAAATCAACAAGAAATTCGCACAGTCTTTTGACATGACCAATGTATTGATACCTAAGTCCCGAGAGGTCTCCCTTTGTCAATTGAGTCTTTCTCTGAGTGCTCACACTTCCAGATTCCATCCCCTCCAAAGTCTACTATTACTAAAGGCAAACCGGTTTGGTCCTATGGAACATATACTTGCGCTTTTTTATGTCAATTTGATTTCTTATGCCAAAAGACATCTCCGAGAGGCACTGTAAAACGGTCTCTTTGACCTAAAATGATGGCTGTTATCAAGTTTAATTTGCCCCTGGAGACAGTACATAAAAAGATATACATTTATACATACTTGTGGTTTTTATAACCTACAATACAGCACTTTGGGCATTGTTATCCAAGTCTAGATTTTGCGGAATTCTTACCTCATCGATATTTTAATCTCTATTTTCATATCTACGATTTTAGGCATCACAGCAAACAGTATGCTTGATGTGTTGTTTACAGTGGTGACAATTGAAAGCGTAGATACAAAAATAGAGATGAAAATATAATATAATATATTGGACAGATAAATAAACATGTAAACTGCAGTGAAACCAAAAGAGTTTCTCATGCTAATATTACAATAATGAGCTCAACTGTGAATGACGTCGTTTGAAATTATGTACGATGGTTTATTTAATTAGAAATAGAGTGAAATTTACTGTTTCATAACGTTGATGGATTTCATTCGTATTTGTGTTCCGATCGGCCTAGCAGATCGGAGGAATCCAGATTTTGGACTTCCGCACATTAAGTGTACCTACCTACACGGTAGACATAAGTCAAGTAACGCAATATCGCCAGTCTGTCAATAGCCATCGTAACAAATCGTAACGTGACATTTTGCTCTACGTTGAAATGTTATTTATCAATCGGAAGTGTGTAATATGAAGCATTATATCGCCGTCGTTCATCGAATGCATTATGTGAACCACTTATTCGTGTCATGACTCAACTTTATCGTGGTTTTAATAACCGACCAGAACAATCTGTATCGCACGCCTTTGGATACACCTGTGACTGTCACCGAATGGGGATCAAGCCACGAGACACAACAGTAGTGAGTATTACTTAATTGTGTATACCGTATCTTGTTTGGTGATCGGGCATAATTCTTATCGAAGTCCATAAACGTTTTAAATAGCAAGGAGTGGCCGCAAGGTCATTCTGCCTCCCGTGCATAGTCACGAAACAATTACGCTGGTCTGTTAAATGCTAAATTGATATCCTTTAATAAACCTTTAATCAATTGTTAAATATACCTTTTAACTACAATATGTAATTACGTTGTGGCGTATTATCAACGACCAATCGTATAGCTCGAACCGATGTTATCTCTACGGAAAATTGGTTTATATCTTGTTTATATAACTATATCGATTGAAGTACATAATGTTTATATATAAAAATGTCGACTCTACTGTTTAGCTCAGCGATCAATGCCCTCTTACAGGTATTCCAATTGATTATAACTGTCATAAATACAAATAGGCATTTAGGATTAACCTAGTTTTAACTCAACATATGATCGTTATAGATACATAGATAGTTTGTTTACCTACTAAAGAGAGTACCTGTATGACCTAGTTTCAGCTCAACAAATGATCGTTATAGATAGGTAATTTATTTACCTATTATAGAAAATATCTAAATAACCTAGTTTTAGTAGTGAGTAGGTATCCTGATACCTCGAACGCATTTGTAGATGTCTTAGAAAACTAGACACGAACAGATTAATACATAAATAATTATAAAGTACGGACATACATATATTTACATATAATTTAGGAATAACAATAATATCTCAAAGTGACACGTGTACGTTTTTGTTTTGCTCCCGTAAAATCAATAAAAAAAGTGTTAAAAGTGACAGAAATCTTCGGAAAAGTGCACAAATTGAACCATTTTGCTAGTCTTCTAGTCATGTCACCGAATAAAGTGGTACTTATTACAACTAAAAGTGACAGCAGTCTGTTTCTGTTTCTGTTTTTTTAGCTCCTGCAAAATTAATAAATAAACCATTAAAAGTAACGAATCATTTTAAAACTACACAAGTGCTACCTGAGTCGCTACTAGCTATTGGAATTATATACAAACATTATGTCCGCAACGAGATCTGACGCAGAACATTAAAAAATCATGGATTCGCTCATGGACTACCTTGATCGTAAACTGAGTGAGTTAAAAACACAATTGTTTACAAAATAAGAGTCACCTCAAAAAATCATAAATGAAAAATTTAATAAAATGTTGGATTTACCAAAACGACAAAAAAATATAGAGGAGATGGAAATACAAGAAAAAAAAATAGTTGCTCTGGAAACAAAAATAGCGGAATCCGAGCAAAAAGGATTGAAAAATAGTGTAGAGGTCAATGGATTTAAAGTATCGCTGAATGAACCGCCCCATGAAATAGCCACCAGAACTAGTTCAGCCTTCGGATTAAATCTGACACCAGAGGATAAATACAGTATCATAAAATCTAGTGATATAAGACCTTCACGTATCATATTACGGTCAAAGATGAAACTAAAAAAAAATACACTACAATACAATAACACGAAAATAAGAGCAAAAGAAAAAAAATTCAAATTCATCTGGTTCAGAAATTGAAAATTGCTGGCAAGAATATCTGAAGACTCTCTAATAACTGAAATAAAAAAAATCACCACGACCTTGAAAGTAAAATCATATAAACAAGCTGTGTAATCTATAACTATCTACAATAAAATTAACACTTTTTCCAGAAATGAATCCATTAACTGTATTGAATATGACAACCCTTCTTATATTTTTTCTAATATTTTATTTTATTTCACTAGCTTATTAAGCCACTTCGTTTTAAATGTGAATTGACCAAATAATCTAATTTGGACCACTTTTGTATGACGAATTAAAATACGTTATTTATTTTGAATCAATATTAAAACACCATATTTTTTTTAAGTTAATTTTTAATTTAATAGAATCCTATTTTTCACTTTATGTTTTTAAATATTTATTTCAAACATATCCAGTGTAATTATTTTTTATTAAGTACTTCGAAGCACGTATATTATTATTTCACTATCTTTTAATTGGAATAAATTTTTGAGAATTTAAATTAACAATTCGCACTGAGATAAAACTTAAAATTTTTAAGGACTCCTCTGAGCACACTTTTTAGATTTTCAAAGCATTGGACTACAAAATTTTGGGCACTTGTAATATTTTCCACTTCTTTTCTCTGAAACCCAAACACGCTCTTAAATTATCAAAACACTTCCACGATGAACCGGATGATATTAGACAACTCTTGCCCACTGTCGGAACCCCCGAATAAGTGCTCTGCGGATGCTTTTAAACCATTTTCAACTCCAAAAGGGCAAAATCGTATTTTCGTTGATCCAGGATAAAGAAAATTATCAACTCGTAAACCCATATTAGTTAGCTTTCATAACTGTGTGATTTGAGTTACGTCTCTTTGTCCCCAGTCGGGTGTACGGCAAAAAGGGTGACCCGACATTTGATCCGGCGACATTTGGTCCGGCGACAGTTGGTCCGGCGACATTTGATCCGGCCGACATTTGATCTGGCCGACACTTGATCCGGCGGACAGTTGATCCGGCGGACACTTGATCCGGCGACAATTGGTCCGGCCTGATCCTTTAGAAGATTTTTTGTTTAAGTAAGTATGTAAAGAGGATATACCGCCGTACAACCAAAGTCGATGTACTTAAATCTGAAGGCATCTTGAGTGAAAATCCGCTGTAAAAATATTTTTACTAACAATAATTTCGACTCTCCGAAGAAGCATGCGGCAATATAAAATACGACATACTTATACGTGCAGTCAGTTTAACAACCCGTAAAAGATTCCTACTTGCGTATAACTTTTTTATCTGAAAATTACACTAGAGTCCCAACTGCTCTCAACCGTCTCGAGCCAGTGAGTGCCAATGGCATCCCCAATTTTGGTATGGTGTGATACTGAGGGTAGTGGGGAGAGGAAGGAGATGTGGAAAATGTACCTGGCTATTCAGATCTAGTCACGTCATTTCAAGTAATCCAACTAAACCTATATACACTGTACACCAGCGAACAAATTACAAAAATGATATAAGTATATAAATTTTTTTATATTTTTATTTTTATTTTGTAGAACTTTTATCATAAGACAAGAGTCCCAACTGCTCCCAACCGTCTGGAGCCAGTGAGACTATGGCATTCCTAATTTTGATATGTTGTGAGGCTGAAGATAGTGGGGAGGAGAAGGATATGTGAAAAATTTTCCTGGCTATTCAGATCTTAACGTTTCAATTCTGAATAAATACTGACAAATAGAAAAATACGACATTCTTATTTAGGAGGCGGATATGTTTACCGTCGCCCCGGGATCCATTTATTGGATAACCAACATTCCTGCCATAGGTCATCCCAAGTGGTTCGCTACGTTTGGTGAATTATAAGGGTTGCCCGGGTTCTTGGAGTGATGTTTGTCCAGGTCTTGGTGGTGAATGCTTTTCCTCACCTACTGCATGGCGGTCCGGATCGGGAGTAGTTCTAAAAAATAAAAATAAAAATTTTAAAAAAATTATATCATATGATTTTTGTAATTTGTTCGCTGGTGTACAGTGTATGTAGGTTTAGTCGGATTACTTGAAATGACGTGACTAGATCTGAATAGCCAGGTACGTTTTCCACATCTCCTTCCCCTCCCCACTACCCTCAGTATCACACCATACCTACTGCTCATCCGATTATTATTGCATACTCGTCCCTCTCCTTCCACACGCTGTCCTAACCTGCATCTCATATTGCCATTGCATTACCATTATATTTATCATATTCGCACAACATTACCTGATTATATTTTTCTGTTCTCAACTCCTGCCCACTGCAAGATATTCTCTCTTTCCGTACTCAGCTATTATAATGTACATGTCATATTTCAAGTATCTATAAATATTACACCTCACATTATGTTCACACATTCTCTGCATATTTTTGTTATTGTCACTAAACTGAAAAAGAGTCCCTACTGAGAACAAAAACTGATACATTTCTTCGCAGTGTTACGAGCGGTGATTATGACGTGATTGGCCTAACAGAGACCTGGCTTACAGAATCTATTTCAGATGGGGAGCTTTTGGACTCAAGATACAATGTATTCCGACGCGACAGAAGTATGAAAGGTGTAACAATGGGTGGTGGGGTGCTCTTGGCTGTCAAAAACAAACTCAATGCAATTTGTAATTATTCATGGTGTTCTACAGATGAAGAGATTTGGGTGACTCTTCGCATCCCACGTGCAAATGGATTTACTAGCGTTCATATTTGTTGTATTTACCTGTCCAAAAGCTTCAACTTCAATGCTCGAATCTCCACCTTTTCGAATGATCTCGGTATTAGCTTTTGAATCAACCTGACGACAAATTTCTTATCATGGGAGACTTTAACCTTTCCGATATTACCTGGACTCTTCCGGTGGGTGAGGTAAACATGATTCCTTGCAACTATACCTCTACAATAAGTGCAACATTTATCGACAATATTAATTACTGTAACTTCCACCAATATAATGGTGTTCAAAATACGTTAGGAAGAATTCTTGATCTCGTTCTATGTAATTTCTCGGTACGCGTTGCTCCCGCGAACGATCCGTTGGTTCCTGAGGATACTCACCACAAATCCATCATTATCACTGCTGGTCGTAAAGAAAAAATCAATTAAAAGGCCCTCATTCCACAAGGCTAATTATGATGACATAAGAGACAGCCTGGCACAAGTAGATTGGAACGTACTTAACTCAACCGATTCCGTCAATCCTGCAGTATCACATTTTTACAATATTATTAATAATTTGATCTCGGATAAGGTTCCATTGAGGCGTACTGGTAAACATTCCTACCCCCCGTGGTATAGCTCACCATTAATAAAACTTATTCGCGAAAAGCAGAAATCTCACAGTTAAACTAAATGTTAACCAATGGATCAATGATTTTGAGAATGAATGTACACGTTTCGAGATATTAAAGGAGACGGAAAAAATTGAGACTTTAAAGTATTTACTTGAAAAACAGTGCCTAGACTGGTACACTAGTATGTTAATAAAATGTACATTAAGCGCAGGATGGGCAATATGGAAAACAAATTTTTGTGAAACATACGGAAACAAAGGTTGGTCACAAGTTAAATATGCATTTGCATTTAAATTTCAAGGAGGTTCATTACGAGAATATGCTACAAAAAAAGAAAGATTGTTATTAGAGATAAATAAAAATATTGACTATCAGACATTAATTCATATTATCGTTATGGGTCTACCAGATTACATAATGTACAAAATGGATAAGGAATCAATAAAATCGACTGCAAATCTATTCAATGAAATTGGTAAACATGAACAAACACACAATTAAAAATAATTGTAATAAATTCAAGAGAAATACATTTGATAATAGAGTAAGATTTGATAAAATGAAGCCTTGCAAAAATTGTGAAAAATTAAATAAAGTTAGCCGTTTTCACTCTGAAGAAAACTGCTGGTTTAAACAAACTGATGACTATGAGAACAAGAGAAACTATAATAAAAATGTAAACAACTACTGTATTAGATGTTGAATTGAGTGGTAATGAGTCAAAAAACGAATAAATACACCATTAATTAAAGTAAAACTAACATTAGAAGGAAAATTAGACATATTTGGTATATATGATTCCGGATCTAATGTTTCCTTAATAAATTCTAAATTATTAAAAATAAAGGATGAAGGAAAAAATATACACAACAATACAAATTTACTAACAATTAATGGTGTAAAAAAGACAAAAGGCTTAACAACAATAAAAATTAAGATATTTAATATAGAGAAGAAAATTGATGTTTATATTGTAGAAGGAAGAGATTTCAAATACAATTTTCTAATTGGATTGATACTATAAAAAATTTAATTTGATTCAGAGTGAAAATTTGGAAATTGATCAGAAATCTGAAGAAAGCTTGAAAAAAGAGGAAAAACATTTTAAAAACAATCCTAATGAAAATGAAGATAAAAAGAATTTGAACTTTATAAACTTTAAGGAACATACAAAAGAAAAAGAATTTACAGTGGATCTGAGTCATTTAAGTAGTCAACAAAAATCTGAAATAAATAAACTTATTGATAAATATAAATCAAGCTTTGCAAAGGATAAATATGATATTGGAACAGTAAAGGATTATGAAGCACGCATTGATCTACTTGTGGACAAATACTGCAGTAAAAGACCCTACAGATGTTCAATAGAGGATAAGTTAGAGATTGAAGAACAAATAATAAAATTGCTTGAAAGAAATCTTATAGAGGAATCATACAGCCCTTTTGCAGCACCAGTAACATTAGCTTCCAAAAAAGAAGACAATAGAAAAACAAGATTGTGTATCGATTTTAGAGAAATAAATAAAATGGTGGTACCTCAGGCTCAACCATTTCCTTTGATTGAGGACTTAGTAACAAAAACCAGAAACTGTAAGTACTTTTCAACATTGGATGTAAATTCTGCGTTCTGGTCTATTCCCCTGCGAATTGAAGATAGAAAGAAAACTGCTTTTATAACCCAGGAAGGCCACTACCAATGGACATGTTTACCCTTCGGTTTAAAAACTTCTCCAGCCATATTTCAAAGAATACTAAGCAACATACTGAGAAAGTACAAGTTAACAGAATTTGCTGTAAATTTCATTGACGACATTTTAATATTTTCAGAAACCTATACCGAGCACATAAATCATTTATCACAGCTTTTAAAGGCGATAGAAAAAGAAGGTTTTCGACTTAAACTAACAAAATGTCGATTTGCAACAAATTCGGAAAAATACCTCGAACATATAATACAAGATAATACAGTAAGACCAGTGAGAGATAACTTAATTTCAATAAGAGATTTCCCTACACCAAAGAATCAGAAAAATATTAGACAACTTCTAGGAAAAATCAATTTCTACCACTAGTACATTCCTAACAGTTCAATAATTTTAGAACTACTACATAATTTACTAAGAAAGCACCAAAAATTCATATGGTCAATAGAATGCGAAGAAGCTTTCGAGAAGATTAAACAACTATTGTGTTCACAACCAATCTTGGAAATTTTTGATAAAGACTTATCAACAAACATATATACAGATGCATCATTGGAAGGTATCGGAGCAGTGCTAAAGCAAACTCAACCAGACGGAAAGGAAAAACCTGTAGCATATTTCTCTAAAAAATTAAATGAAGCCCAAAAGAAAAAAAAGGCTATATATTAAGAATGCTTAGCTATTAAAGAGGCCATAAGTTACTGGCAGTACTGGCTAATAGGCAAACCTTTTACAGTATATTCCGACCACAAACCATTGGAAAATTTAAACATTAAATCTAGAACGGACGAAGAGTTAGGAGATTTATCCTATTATCTATCACAATATGATTTCAAAATGAAATATACACCAGGAAAGAATAATTTAGAGGCAGATTGCTTGATCAGAAACCCAGTATTAGAAGCTAATAAAGATGTACATGAACAATTAAAAATAATAAAATAACAGATCAAGAGAAAAATGAGGATATAAAAAATACAAGAACAAGTTAATATATAAACACAAGAAACAAGAAAAAATACTACTGTCAGAGGAACTCAGTATAAAATTTATAAAACTAATACATGAAAATATGTGTCATATAGGTATAAAACAAATGCAAATGAAAATAGGAAAACTTTATGCAGCAAAGAACTTAACTAGAAATATCACCGATTTATGCAAACAATGTGAAATATGTATAAAAAATAAGACAAGAGGACAGGCTAAATATGGTTTAATGTCGCACTTAGGCCCTGCCACAAAACCACTTGAAATTGTTTCAATAGACACAATTGGGGGATTTGGTGGCTCTCGATCAACCAAAAAATATTTGCACCTTTTAGTCGACCATTTTACTCGATATGCTTATATATTAACCTCAAAGACACAGAGTGCAAAGGACTTTGTAAAACTTATAAATATTGTACCAAATTGTAATGAAATTGGCATGGTTCTCACCGACCAATATCCTGGAATTAACTCAAAAGATTTAAAAACTTTTTTAAATGAAAGATCAATCACACTAATTTTCACTGCAGTAAATTCACCGTTTTCTAATGGACTGAACGAAAGGCTAAACCAAACACTCGTTAATAAAATAAGGTGCAAGATAAATGAAAATCTAAAAACTAAAGCATGGACGACTATTACTCATAATTGTGTTGATAGATATAATAACACAGAACACTCAATAACAGGCTTTGCACCGAGATACCTATTGGATGGTACTGATGTTTCATTCGTACCAAATGAACTTAAATTTAAAAAAGAAACAGATGACTGGATTAGAGACAGAAAATCAGCATTAGAAAGAACAATTAAATCACATGAATATAATAAAATGTTAATTGATAAAAAAAGAACAATACATAATTTTAAAATAGGCGATATGGTATATGTTGAAAATGGTCACAAACTAAATAGAAGAAAATTAGATGAGTTAAGGATTGGTCCATTTAAAATCGAAGATAAACTATCACAATCAATATACAAGATTAATACAGGGCATAGAAAGATGTAGTCAAATTTTTTCTATATTACAAAACTTATTCCTGCCCCCGTACCAGAAGAAAATGAAGTTTAAAAAAAGAAAAAGGTATTGAAAGAAGCGAAAATCTCTAGGAAAATTTTCTAACCCTAGGGGGGAGATGTAAAGGAATACCTACCTAGGTATGCATAGGGATTCCTTCGTATTCAAATAATGAATTACTTTTCAAATGTGATTCATTGATGTGTTGTCATGGTGACATACAAACACATTATTATTGTTTTTGACGAGCTATGTAGCAGAGATTCAATTAATCAAGATATCAGAAAAATAAGTGTTAAAGTGTTATAATGTTTTTTAAGATCGACAAATAAACTTCAAATGTAGTTTCTTTGTTAACAGAGCAACACATGATTTGTTTTGTCATAAATAATACCAATAAAGAAGTACAATCAATAGACAAATTGTCATATATATATATAACTTATAAGAACCCTTCCGATTACATTACTTTTTCAAGGCTACGCACCAGACACAAAAAAATGGCAAAGAAGTGTCACAAAGACTTTATTAATAATGCTGAAGAGAATATCGCCAAAGATCCCAGAGCATTCTGGTCATATTTTAAATTAAAAAAAACTATCAGCATCTATTCCTAGCGTTTTAAATCTTAAGTATTTTACAGCCGAGGGGGGACAGGCAGTCTGTGATTTATTTGCTGAATATTTTCATTCCGTCTACGAACCGGCTGACCCTCTGGGGACTTCCTGCGATGACTCCATAGTTAAGCAGGTCTGTGCGATAGTGTCAGTTTTTATCGATGCTGACCTTGTATCTAAATATTTAAAACGGCTCGATTCCAACAAGAGAGCTGGGCCAGATGGTATCCCACCACTGTTCATTACCGAGTGCGCTAATCATTTGTCACTTCCGCTAATAATACTGTTTAATATATCGCTTAAGACTGGTACATTTCCAGATATATGGAAAAGAGCCAACATCACGCCAATTCATAAATCGGGAAATAAGTGTGAAGCAGATAATTATAGACCCATTTCCAAGCTCTGCATTTTTTCAATGATGTTCGAAAACATAGTCTATGACCAGTTATACTGTGGTAAAGAATTCGATCAATGATCAATATCGATTCGACATAGCAGACAAAATACCCTTTTCTACATTGATAGATGCAACACCAATTCCAACCAAAATGAATTTATGCAAAGGACATGTAACTACTATAACATTAAATTTGCACGTATAGAAACACTTGCTGACATATTCACTGCTAGTTACTGTCGCTACAGAATTTCATTGTATCGCATTCTAAGTACGAATAACACATAATCATGATGATTAAATTAATTGTACGTAATATTTTTAAATTACCTGCGTGGCAACTTTTCCTTAACCTTCTCCTTACCTGTCCCAATCCAAATACCTATTTCGCAGCCTATTTTAGTAGAGTTATAATCGCATTTATTTTATTGTTGTGTTTTCATATTTAGGTTTATCAGTTGTTTAGTCTACACCTGTATAGTAATTATTTTTTTGATTGCTGCTTTGTACTGGTTTTTTTTTCTTTTCTTAAATATTCTACTTTACATTCAGTTAGATACTTTTATGTTTCTAAATACCTATCTGTGAACATTAATAATTGGTCTGTTTTTTGTCATCCTCTTATGTATATTATGTTACTTCGACTGTTTATGTTCCTTAAATAAATAAATACCAAAATTGGGGATGCTATTGGCACTCACTGGCTCGAGACGATTGAGAGCAGTTGGGACTCTAGTGTAATTTTCAGATAAAAAAGTTATACGCAAGTAGGAATCTTTTACGGTTTTTTTGTTAAAAATTCAAGGGGGTGGTAATCAACAGGTAAGAGAGGATCATTACATTTGTCAATGACCAATTTAGGATAATTTGATATTGCTAGATCTAGTAAGCGAGTTTTCGCATTGTACATAAATTTATGTTGGAAAAGATTTAAAAAATTTGTCATATCTAAAATCTCACGCGCACAATCTATTTCGCCTTCATTTACAATTAAACCACTATCACTTGATTTCCATTTTAGGTTGGGGAGGTTGTAATCCTCAAGAATAATAATTTTAGAGTTAGGGTATTTTCAGAGTAGATCTTCAACGTCTTCGCTGTGGCTTCGGTAGATTAAAGCATCAGATAGTGACGGTGTGTACACAGTTGCAATTATTATCTTTTCTACGGTGGTATCAATTTGTATAAATAGTTGTTCAAGTGTATTATTTTTTGTTATGAGTTTTCTTGATAGCATTTTTTTTTAATTGCAATTAGCACTCCGCCGCCCCTTGTTTTGGAACTGGATTTAGAGTTAATTTTTAATGTAATGTTAATTTAGAGCTTTAGGGACTAAACCGAGCCCGAATTTGAAATTTTTTCGGTGAAATTTCAAAAAATCTCTCGCAGGGGGTTAATATCAGCCGGTTAGTGTCATTTTTAGTGCGTCGGAGTGTAGACCTGGCTACCAAAAATTTTTAATCCTTTACTAGCCGAAAAATATGCAAATACTTTTTTTTTAATCGGAATGCTCAGACTTTTTCTGTTCTCTCTTTGATGCAGACTCGGTAAACTGGTAAATAAACCGACTAAGAGTTTCCAGATACAGTGTGTGTGTATGTCAATATTTCCTTTGGACAGAGTTCTAACTTCACTTCACCTTGTTCTGAGATACGAGGTGTCAAAAGTTTACAAAGACGATTTCTCATTACCTATTTACCAATTTCCGATTTTGAGGTTGAATCTTTTGCAAAGTATTTTAATTGAACATATTTTAAAGGATAATATTTAATTAGGAGGTAAACTTACCATTTTAGAACGTACCTAAACTTGCGAATAGAACCATAAGCAACCAGCTAAGGTATAATTATTTATTTATTTGTAAGAAACAAACAGCTTTTACATAATATACAGTGATAAATATACAAGTGAACTAAAGTCAAGCCACAGAAGTTTCTTATGCTAAAGTACACGGGCAATAGCCTAGTGTGGTAGTCAAAAAATACCAACAATGTACCTATCATGTAAACATTTATTAAATAATTTAAAAAAAAAATTAAAAAAATTGAAGTTTTAATATTACAAATTATAAATTTTATTGTAAACATTTTACCAACCGTGTAAAGAAACAATAATAAAATAAATATCTTAGAATAAATTTAGGGTTATTGTAAGGGGAGAGGAAGGGGAATATAGGAAAAGGATAGGAGATGCTCCCGGTACATTCTATACTCTCATATTAATAATCGATCGTACGCGTTACTTCATATCGAAATTTCTTTAGGATATTACTAAAAATGTCAATTCTGTGAGATTTTGTATTATATTGTGCACATACACGACGAATTGGGGATTTTTTTCTAATATTTGTTCTACATGATGGTAAATAAAATAAATCGGATTGTCGGGTTGATCTTGACGGAATATGAAAATTTATTAAATTGGTAAATTCTGGTCAGTCCAGGTCATTATTTAGAATTTTAAACAATTGGATTTAATAAAAAATTAGACATCGTGTTTGGAGGGATTTGAAACTGTGAAATTTAATGTACTCAGTATAATTTGAGAAGGGTAAGTTTAGTTTATAATTTAAGTGTTTAATTTTTTTTTTTATTCTCTCTATTCTTTCAACATGGGCTTGGTATAAAGGGGTCCAGATCGGTGTACAGTGTTCCAAGTGCGGGCGAATATATGAGGTGTAAAGGGAATATACAGTGTTTATGTCGTGGAAGGGTTTTGCTATACGAATTTTAAATCCCAGCATTTTATTGGCTTTATTAATGACTTCATCAGTGTGTTGGATAAAGTTTAATTTAACACCCAGAGTTACCCCAAGGTCCCTGATATATTTTACTTCATTGATATATGTGCCGTTCAATGTGTAAACAAAGGAAATTTTATTTTTATAACGTGTAAATGTTAATTTATTGCATGTTGAGATGTTAATAACAAGTTTGTTTAATTCGCAATAGACAATGAATTTTTAATATATAATTTTTTAAATGTGGGTACTTGAAATTCTTCAAACAGGCGTTTTTTTGTGTAGTCCAAGGATTTTTTTAATATAATTTTATTCCAATTTTTTTTTTTCCAACATTTGCAAAGAAAGAATTAAATATGTTTGCACATTGTTTAGGCTGTAAATTGGTATCTATAATTTTTTTATCATTGTAACGTATATAGTTCCGGGGAACCAGGAGTAGTATTTTATATGTATAGGTAGAGCAAGTGAATCTCCTCAGGATTGTGAATGGATATACGGGATTCTCCCCAGCATGATTAGGTTATCTTTTTTAAATAAAAGAGTACTTTTCCATATAACAAAATTAAACATATATTTCAGAAAACATATTACCAGGGGGTTTCAATTACCCCGAAATAACACCGGAAGGGCGACAAACTAAAAACTAAAAAACTAAAAACTAAAAAAACAAATATAGCAGGTAGCACACCTGTTGGACCAAGTCATGTTATCTAAAATCTTACTAACCACTCGTGAACACCATAAACTGTAGCCTCGAAGTCGTGGGGAAATATCCGAAGGAACCGCATCCGAAGAATGCATACCAGGATCGTATCCATGGGACGCGACCGCAAATCACCAACTCATTCTCCACCGACTCAGCTAGTCGGGCAGCAGGGCAGCAGGTTCCACCTGATGACCAGGATTCCGGCTGAAGGCACCATGGAATACGGGGTATTTGCCAAGCTCAAGGCGTGAGCTCCATCAAAGGCTTTCCACGAGGAATTTGCCACAACGACAGGAAGCAGAGGCCAGGCAAGGCCACAAAGGTGTTCCGTCGCGTTTCACGTCACCGTACGACATAGGATTGCGTGGATTTATCTCAATGCAAACATGGCGAAGCACATGAAGCTATCACACCGACGGCCGACAACGCACACTCAATTACTTCGGGTCGCGTTTTCAAAATCAAACTTTATCATCCGGCTCGCGGTTTGTATTCTTAAATCATAATTATAAGGGATTAACCCAGGTTAAAAACTTGCAAAACTAACCACTAAGTGACAAGTCAAATAACCGTCGTGCTCCTGTCACGGCGGATATTCAAAAAGTGCCGGAAGCTAGAAACTAACATTGCCACACGCAAAAAAAGAAAAAACCCACGGTGGTTCAAAAAATAACGTGAGCGGCCAGGTGAAAGTTGATTCAGTCACGAGAATAATTATTCGAATTTAATAATTATTATTGTGACATCATGTTCGATGTACTTAATATTTTGTGTTTTTTTGTATTGTCTATGGTCAAATTCACAGTTTTCCACATTTGTTTATGGTTATTTTCTGAAGATAATATTTTATTTTTAAAAAACTCTTCCTTGCTTTTTTTAATACAAGATTTTAATTTATTTTTATATTTTTTATAAAAAATATATGCTTTTTCATCATGGGGATTTTTTAAAGTTGTTTTATAAAGTTTTTCTTTGTTTCTGATAGATATTGTAAGTCCTTTGGTAATCCAAGGTTTTAAACATCTTAATTTTGATTTTATGTGTATTATTATTTCAGTTGTCGAATTTTTAATGTGTTGTGACAGGATTTTTTCAAAGTTAGTCGAACATATTTCGGTATCATCACTCTTTAAAACATTGTTCGAATCTTCCTTTTTTAGTTTTTCAGAGAGAATAGTCATGCCTATTGTTGATTTTTTGGGTATTAAATTATGTTTTTTATGTTTAATATTATTATTATACAGAAGTAGGTATGAATGATGATCAGTTATGTTAGTTTTCCAAACAATTGATTTTAGTTTGTGAAGATCTTTAATGTTTACGTTTGTCCAAATGTGATCTAAACAAGATGGAGTATGTTCTTTTATTTCTCTAGTATTTTTATTTATGCAAGATATGAAATTTTGTTCAGTCATACAAAATTGATGTATTCAGTTTTGTTATTATTTTCTATTTTTTCATTAATGTTCACATTAAAATCACCCACCACGAAGCAGAGTTTATTTTTTAATTTTAATAATATGTATTTGAGGTCATTAATAAACGTAATAATACTCGAGCCATGCGTTCTATAGATAGCTAGTATTATAATCGAAATGCCGGTACCTACACGCCACATAAATTTAAATTAATATAGGTTTCTATAAGTAAACAGAATATGTCTATATGCGGGTAATATTACATATAAGATACTATAAGTTTGAATAGAAGGGAGATGTAGGAGGGAGATACCCGTGTTATAAAAAAGAGGAAAAAAAAGCAGATGAACTACGACAGAATAATTAATAGCACGAGTTTAGTAGGTTAATTTTATTGAAATAAGTAGGCCCAATTCTTAAAATACCCACATAAATACTACACAAATGAGTCGTTATTCATTTCATTGGTAATGAATAATAATATAAATAACATTAATACCTCGATGATGAACATATTTTATTATTTCCTTGGAAGAAGGTTATTTCAAGTTAGCCTTTAAACTACTAAAATTGAATAAAATGCAATAAAAACAAACTATTCACCATCAAAAATAAATAATCAATATATAAAACTTATTTTTTTGTGTTTGTTTTAGATCGCAGACCGATCGATCTGGAGCCTTCGTGTTGTATATTGAGACCAGGGCTGGAGCTGGTCCTGGTGCCGGTGCCGGTGCTTGTGCTGGTGTTACTGATGGTTTGACAGGTTTGGTTACGAGTTGGGGCGCTTGGTGCCGTCCGGGAGGAGAACCACGACTGTCCCGTCGCTGTTCCAGCACTTGTTGTTTGAGAAAGTTGAGCGAGCGGAGGGTTTTTGACGCGTCTTTGTAAGGGATTCGGTAAGGAGAAGAGAGGAGTTTTTTTAACCCTTTCTTCTTCTCCCATACTGATCTACAATCGTTTAGGTACTGGAACTCGATAAGGATGGGTCGGTTCTTTTTTGGTATCACGCGACCTAGCCTCCTGGTGGAGACGATTCCCCGGATGGCGTCTTCAGGGCACCCTAGTCCGGTCAGCACTATGGTACCAAGGGACCGCGTATCCTCAAATTCATCCTCCTTCATGCCATGTAGAAGAAGCAGATTTTTTCTTGATGCTGTAACGATGGCATCCAGACGACGCTCAAGTTGAGCCACGTTCTCTTAGAGAGCGCTGATCTCCGATGTTATTTTCTTCTTAAGTGCTTCTAGCGACATGTTCATCATTGTGGGTATGTTATAAGTTATAATTTAGTAACTGTCACTGTATTATTTTAAGTTAGAACCCTTTCCAACCAAAGTGGCGAACCATAATGCGCCTCAGATACAAACAAAATAGAGAATGTAAGTGATGTTACAACCATATAAAATTTGAATATTTAAAATGATTGATGTTAGAAATTTGTCATACATAATCTCGAAAACACAACAAAGATAGTTATGAAAATTCTTTTGGGTATAGAAATGAGCAAGCGGAATGCTTTGACATTCAAATTTCATTTTTGAAAAAAATGTTTTACACTCCCGATGATGGTGGATTATAATGAAGGGATTTTGTATGCCTTCTATACTCTCATACTCCTCCCTCCCCCACAATGGTTCGGATTCCGGAATCCAGATAGTTCTTCAAGGTTATTTGTAGGATTTGCTATCTAACGATTCCTTCAGTTTCCTATTTCCATTGTAAGAATGGTAATGAATTACGAAACGGTTAAAGATTTTTTTAAATTTTCTTACAGTACAATTCAATAAAGAATACAGTCATGCTGAAGGCATGTCCCCCAACAAGTATAAACATACTTCCCAAGATGTGCTTCATTTGCAGCACAATGCGACCGTCCCGATAAATCCGCTTGGATTTTATAAAACTTTTGTCGGCATCACTCATCCATTTGGACATGAGACCAGAATCTGCTAGTGCTGCTATTTTGTTAGTAATTCTATTGGCATAAGGAAAGTTCTTAGCCATCATCATTGTCAACAATGTATGGTAAACCGGCATCTTAGCTATGTGTAAATAATTTATTGATTTATTCAACCTTGCCAGTTCCGCGTCTAAGTATCTTTTGTTAAAAAACATCGCAAACATTTCACCGTTAGTAATATTCAAAATTTTTTCGTCCATTTGTGCGTATGGAAGACCGGTGAAACCTTTTTTCATAATGTCATCAATAACGAGTTCATAAACGTAATTTCCACCAAACGGGATGTTGTTTGCGATTATTTCTTCTATGGACTCCGCTGGTATCTCGCGCAAATCAGAAACGACATATTTGAACAGTGATCCCAAATAAATGTTACGCACAAAAAAATTCAAGAAAATGAATAAAATAAAAAAGCATCTAATTCTAGACCCTTTTAAATTATCAATCACGCTGTTTCCCAACATTATACCCAAAACATCTAAAGATGTTATCTTAAGAAAAGGTTTGTTTCTTTTGAATAACATCTTATTTCGGTAACTAAAAAATATGTTGACTATAAAACAAGAAAAAAATATTAGAAACCACTCAATTGCTTTGAAAGGCTTAAATAGAACCTGTAAATTATTTAAACTTCTTGGTGCAGGAAGAAACATCACAAATTCCATATTTTCATAGGGAATTATTTGTAGTTTTTCCATTCGTTCTGTGGTAATTACGAGTGACGATGACACGAGAAATATTTCTTCTTCAAACAGCTTCACCACGGTTAGTTTTCCTGGTTCGATAATTTCAGGTTTAAATTCGACCGTGAAGTTGAATGATTTTTCCAAAATTTTCATAATATTCGGCTGAATTCCTGAATACTCTTTGCGATTTTCAACAGTATTGTTTATCATAAAGGGCGGCCGGGAGCGTGTTAGGACATTCAACGTGCAATTGAGAAGGTCAACATTTGCCTTCCGATCATCTACAAAGAAATGTAAGGGTTCATCACTCTTCAGGGGTATTCTGTCAATAATAATTCCACTGCAGGAGTCGACGTAAGGTCTGTATGTAAAAACCTTGAATTCATCTCCAATAGTAATCGCATCCACAGTCACAATAAAAGTATTCATAAGAGAGAACCTCCAACTGCACTCTGCTACTTCTTGTACACATTTAGGTCCACACTTTAGATTTAAAACCCCGATGACCACCTTTTCGGGATGCACATGATACTGCAAACAAGTTTCATTAAAAATATCGAACAGTTCCTTTGAATTTCTAGTCAACACAACTAAGTTCCATCCTTGCCTACCAAGTATTACACTGTTTTTGTAGCACTTCAAAGAAACTTCAATTCGGTTATGAGACAATGACGCTATATTTTTGATTAATTTATTAGCAGCGACTTTAATATCCTCTTCCTTTGAATTAAAAGCAACATTAATGTCTCCCGTCATGTTGATATACTTCAAAACATTAAAAGTCTGAGACGATATTTTGTTGATGTGAACATCTTCTGGAAGGGACAACGACTGAGTAAACATTACCATGGTCAACGGTAAACATATCTTAGAAAAAAACATTATTGTGGCATGCGTACTTCTATTCATAATGAAAATGGTTATGAGCGAAATTTGCAGCTCTATTTGCCAATAATGGTAAGAGCAAACGCAATAAAAGCACCACACTAAATAGGCACATTAATATGGGCGGTGAAAGATTTAGGTAGGTACGTCAAATGAAAATTCATATCGTCAATTGTGGTATTAAATATTTAATTCAACTTAATATTTTAATTTCAATAATTGACTTTCAATTGAAAATTACCAATGTGATGAATAAATACGAAAGTGTATTGACATTTTATTCTTTCTTTTCTTTCGAAAGTAAATAATTTCATTAAGACATAAAAGAAATTCTTTGCTAAGAAAATAGATATTGGTAATACTTCTTCTATGAAAATCCAAATAACGTGTCCAAATATATATTCATAATCAAAATTGTAAGAAAATAATTTTATATTGGAAAATGACGTGCTTCCACTATATTATTCATACGAGTACATCGGTAAAATCACTAATTTACGTAGATTTTTTTCGCCCCACTGGAGGCTGTGGGGGAAATTATTTTCTGTATTATCTTTGAAGATGTTGTGTGGAGGGTCTTTTTGAGGAGAAGAAGGAGTGAACGAGGTTCGAAGAGACCAATGTTGTAGGATGGATGAAACACAGATATATGCTTTTTATTATCACATTAACCTACCAGAAAGATTCCTCGAAACTGTTTGAAGAAATATTAACAGCTAATGCATTTATAAACTTAGAAAAAAATATACGACACAATGGTCAAAATACTGTGGGTCTTAGACTCTTGAGGAGGCCAAGACCCACCAGGGGTTGTAGAGCCAATAGTGATGATTCCAACTTGTGGGTTATGAACAGTTTTTCCAGTGCGCTAGTTCTTTTAACTTGCGTTCACTGCTGTGCGATAAAACAATAATTGATTTTTCTAATAATGCGCGATAAAATGAGGAGTTGGGTAAGAAATGGTACGTAATGTTATTTCTGGGGCATCTTCTGGATATTCTCACAGCACGTACATGAAACAGATATCTTTCGGAACAGATAATATAGTTCAAATGATAAAACATATCTACAATAAATCAAATGATAAAACAATGCAACTCATATGATCGATTAATCGAATTTGTGGGTTATCCAAATTGTGCGACGTTCAACGAACGAATAGAGCGATACGTGTGTGGTATTCAACAAACATTGGAACACTGAGATTTTACCTGTGTTTGTGGGGGTTTAGATAAAAGACAAATGGATGGAATAAGGGATGCACATTTTGTTTTGATGCATATTACAGTGGTCTAATACCACTTATTTCTTATTTAGGTTTCAAAAAACCTGCGCGACTAGTGCCTGAATGAAACATTCAAAAATACATCGATTATTATTTTTCATATCGAATGAACATACTCGTAGATGGCATGGGTGTGGCGTAAATATGGATAGAAATATCCGAACTCCGTCAGTTTCATACCGGTTTCGCTTGCCCTACTGCATCGATTACATCGAATACAAGATCAAAACTAACGAAAAACTGTAGTTTAGATTATCCCATTCATGACTTCCTTGGTCTGCCGACCAGCAGCCTGGCAGTTTTTTTGTGAAGGATTTTTTTAAGTTTTAATTTTTTTTTTGTCTTTAAATTATTTTAAATACCCTTATTATTATTTTTATTTCAACATGGTTTTAACAACTTTGAGTGCCAGATTTTAAATAAAATAAGTGATAATGAAAAAAACCCTCAAATAATTTTTTTTATCATTTTCGTTTTTTTTTTTAAATATGATAATCTAAGTTTTTAAAAATATAAATCAATAAAATTAATAATAAAGATAACCGAAAAATTAAAAAAAAAAACTTTCAAAAATCGTTTACAAAAAGCTGCCAGGCTGCTGGTCGGCAGACCAAGAAATTCTTAAATGGAATGATCTGGACCATAGTTATTCGTTGGTTTCGTTCGTGTACTCGATGACGTACAATTTACTATTTTTACCTCACTTTGACGCCGGATGCCTGCGAACGTGCCAGGCTGCCGGTTGGCAAACCTGCTTTTTTTCTCTTTTTTTAATCGACTTTTATCATACGAAACCATTCCCGTTCGTGTACTCGATGACGTAATTTTTTTTTTTAAATCTCCAATTATATCTACGAGTGCGCGGCTCCTGTTTTCCTGTTTTCTTAACGCATATATTATTGGCTACTATCTTTATGTATGATTGCAAGATTCAAACCCGAACTAAATGATCTCCAGATAGTGTCGGGATAAATCTTTATCCATTTTATTTAATATACGACACCTATTGACTTTTCTGCAAGTCTAGGATGAATATTTTAACTTTATGAGTAAAACCTCAAATTGTAATATTTAATTAAATGAAGACAATATAAGCGAAACTCAATCGAAAATCTGGAAACAGAAAAATCAGAAAAAGATATTGACACCTCTGGGACTCGAACCCAGAACCTCTTGCTTTCCGGGCAAACGCGCTAACGCGGCATGGCAGTTGCGTCTACTAAACATACGCAGTTGATAGTAATACATGGTCGGTACGCATTTTAATAAAAATTACACATTAACCACACAAATATTTTTTATTATAATATTTCAAATTAACAAAAGCTAAGGATAATAAAATGCACATCAGAAATGGGACTGATTTTTTGCCGCGATGTCATGTGATGTCTGTGATACATGGTGTCTGGAAACTGAAAATACAAGTGGAAAACTGGTGAAAAAGAAACATCACATTTGAACAGGAATTTTTAACAATTGTTTATAAGCAATAATTATCAGCCTGAAACACTCATCGACATTGAAAAAATCTTCCGAGAAAAAATACATGACGCCAACGGGACATGAACCCGTGCCCTTCTAATTGCCGGTCAGCTGCTCTCCCAATTGAGCTATGGCGGCTTATCTTATACCCCTGGTGATAATTATGAGGCTGATAATTATTGCTTATAAACAATTGTTACCCTTTGTGCCATGCATAAAAATCTTGTCTTAAACGTTAGTTTAACAATTAAAAATAATACGGAATTTTTAATTTGAGCTATCGAGTCCGAATTGGGATTTTTTGATTAGGGAAAATAGAAAAAATACGCTAGGGGGTTAATATTAGCTGGTAAATATCTTTTTTAATACATCGACGGTAATACCTGACGAAAAACTCCTTTAGTTGCCGAAAAAAGTGTAAAAAGGTTTGAAAGAAAATTAATTAGAATGCTCAGACTTTTTTTCGGTTTTCCTGTGTTGTAGATTCAGCAATTGGTAAATAGACCTACGACGCGTTTCCGAATACCTTATGTACATATTTATATAAATATATGATATTTGTTAGTATGGCTCTATTTCACCATCCACAAAAATTATATGACAAAATATTGGGTTTTAATTCTGGACTTATCTGAAAATATCTCAAACGCAAAAACCATTTTATGCTTTCGGTGATGATGGATTATAATGAAAAAATATAACGTCGAAGGCTTTGAAAATGTTGGGATTTATTCTTAGAGTAAGTTCAGCTTTCAAAAATCCACAAACATTTAAGACTCTCTACATATCCTATGTTAGAAGCCATCTGGAGTATGCTTCTACAGTGTGGAACCCTCATTGTTCTACATATAAAGCAAATATAGAAAGAGTTCAGAAAAAGTTTATGAAATATGTTTCTTATCGCGTGCGAAATGATGAAAACTTTGTCCCCGTAAACCTTAAATCTCTTGATCAACGCCGAGATATCAGAGACCTATTAATGCTCTATAAGATTATTCATAACTTCATTGATAGCCCGTACTTACTACAAAATATTCATTTCAGATGTCCATTAAGAGTTACTCGATCTCCAGACACCTTTTATATCCCTAAGAGCAAGACAAATTATCTTGAAAATGTATTTGTAAGAAGAAGCTGTAGCACTTTTAACAGATTATGCCCAAATATCGATGTGTTTAATACAAACCTTGATAAATTCACAGCATGCATAAAAAATAACACTATTGAATGCCACATGTTTAACTAATAACTTAATATTTCATTGATTTCTGTATTTCTCTTTTTTTATTTTTAGTATCACCATATTTTCTTTCCTACTTTTAGCAGTTCGAATTCAAATAAAATCACTTCCTGAAATATATTATTGATACCCATCAAAATTTAACTGTAATCCCTTGAAAATTTTCAGTTAATTACTTTTTGTAGATTTAAGTAAGAAGATATTATCACAATTGTTTATATCAGGTGTAGGTATTGTATATTTTTGAATTATGGTTCTAAATTGAAATTTGTCGTTATTTTATTGGTCTATGACATACTTATTTTTATCACTGTCATATATGAATTTTGTACAGACTGTTTATAACGCTAATAAAATAAAATTAAAATAAAAATACATTCTCCTACTCCCTCTTCCCTTTTGAGAGGATCCAGGTAGAGTTCTTCAAGATGAGCCTTCCCAAGTTATTTGTGGAAAGTAGTATTTAACGATGACTTCAGTTTCCTATTTTCATGTTAAGAGTGATAATTCCAAAAAAAAATATTATTTTATCCCAGAAATATTCAATAAAGAACACAATAATGCTGGCGGCACATCCCCCAACAAGTATAAAAAGACTTCCTAGGATATGTTTCATTTGCAGCACGATGCGACCGTCCCGATAAATCCGCTTGGATTTTATTAAGCTTTTGTCAGCATCACTCATCCATTTGGACATGAGACCGGAATCTGCAAGTGCTGCTATTTTATTAGTAATTCTATTGGCATATGGAAAATTCTTAGCCATCATCAATGTCAACAATTTACGGCAAACTGGCATCTTAGCTATGTGTACATATTGTAATGATTTATTCAACCTTGTCAGTTCTAAGTGTAAGTATTTTTTGTTAAAAATCAACGCAAACATTTCACCTTTAGTAATGTTCAAAATTTTTTCGTCTATTTGCGCGAATGTAAGACCAGTGAACCTTTTTTTCATAGAATCGTCAATAATTAATTCAAAGGCGTAATCTCCACCATACGGGATGTTGTTTGCGATTATTTCTTCTATAGACTCTGCAGGCACCTCGCGCAAATCAGAAACGACATATTTGAACAGTAATCCCAAATAGATATTACGCACAAAAAAATTAAAAAGAATAAATAAAATAGTAAAACATCTAAATTTAGATCCTTTAAAATTACCAATCACGCAGTTTCCCAACATTATACAAAAAACGTCTAAAGATGTAAATTTATTAAAACTCTCGTTTCTTTTGAGTAACATCTTATTTCTGTAACTGAAAACAATGTTGACTATGAAACAAGTAAAAAATATTAAAAACCACTCAATTGCTTTGAAAGGCTTAAATAAAATCTGCAAATTATTTAAACTTCTTGGTGCAGGAAGAAATATCACAAATTCCATGGTTTCATAGGGAATAATATGTAGTTTTTCTATACGTTCTGTGGTAATCATGAGTGGCGATGAAACGAGAAATATTTCGTCTTCAAATGGCTTCACGATGGTTAGTTTTCTTGGTTCAATCGTTTCTGGTTTAAATTCGACAGTGAAATTGAACGATTTTTCCAAAATTTTCAAAATATTCGGCTGAATTCCAGAATATTCTTTGTGATTTTCATCTGTGTTGTTTATTATATAGGGCGGCCGGATGCGTGCAAGGACATTCAATGTACAATTGAGAAGGTCAACATTTGCCTTTCGATCATCTGTAAAAAAATGTAAGGGTTCATCACTCTTCAAGGGTATTCTGTCAATAATAATGCCACTGCAGGAGTCGACGTAAGGCCTGAATGTAAAAACCTTGAATTCATCTCCAATGGTCATAGCGTCCACAGTCACAATAAAAGTATTCAGCAAAGAGAACCTCCAACTACACTCTGCTACTTCTTGTACACATTTAGGTCCACAGTTTGGATTTAAAACCCCGATGACCACCTTTTCGGGATGCATATGATACTGCAAACAAGTTTCATTAAAAACATCGAACAGTTCCTTTGAATTTCTGGTCAACACAACTAAGTTCCATCCTTTCCTATCAAGTATTACACTGTTTTTGTAGCACTTCAAAGAAACTTCAATTCGGTTTTGAGACATTGACGCTATATTATGGATTAACTTATTAGCAGCGACTTTAACATCTTCTTCCTTTGAATTAAAAGCAACATTAATGTCTCCAGTCATGTTGATATATATCGAAACATCAAAAGTCAGTGATGATATTGTGTTGATATGAACATCTTCTTCCGGAAAGGGCAACGATTGAGTAAAAATTATCACGGTGAACGATATAAATATCTTAGATAAAAATAGTGTAGTGACATGCATATTTGCATTCATAATGAAAATGGTTATGAGCCAAAAATGGTCGAGTAATTACGGTTATTTGTATACTATCACTTCGTTCGTTTTATATTACAAGTGCTCTAATATGATGACCAGTAGGATGAGTAAAGTAAAATGAAAAGCACTGCATTGAGTGGGCACGTCGAATGAAAAATCATTTCATGACTAATGGAATTAAATATTTAATTCATCTTAGTATTTTATAAGTCTGACCTTAAAATGAAAATTACCTACTGGAAAAAAAACTAGACTGTGGTATTTACGGGTTTTTTCTTTCTTTCACTAAAAAACGACAAAATAACGTTATTTGCTTACATCGTATATATTTGTAATAGCACACCGCACACGGCCACTTCCCAGCGACCGAGTCCCGCACCACTGCAGGCCGCGCGCCGCGCAGAAAAGTAAAGACCGATAGGTTTACAGCGCAGTCCACTGTGAGACTTTTCTGCGCGGCGGCCTGATGTGGCCGTGTGGGGGGGTGCTAATCTCTCTTCTATGAAAATCCAAATGATGTGTCCAATAATATATCCATAAATAAAATTGGAGGAAAATAATTTAATAATGTGCTTCCACAATATAATTCAAATCAATAATCTATTTACTTGCTTACGTACTAATACAATTATCCTGCCAGTATGATTACTTGGACGTGTTTGAAATTATTGACAGCTCATGGGATTTATAAACTTATACATGACGACATGACGACACAATGGTCAGAATATGTGCCTTGACTTTAGGAATTTCTGCTTGGCAGCTTTTTTTTCTTTTTTTTGTTTTGATTTTTTTTTAAAGAAAAACGAACATTTCCGTATTAAGAATAAACTGACAATGTTTGAAAATTTACAACTACCACCATAGTAAGTGGAAAATGTTGCTTGTGTCGTGTTGAAAAACTTAGTCAGTCGAGGAACTGAACACACGACGCCTGGGTGGGATCCAAACGCGATACCAACTGTGCCACAGAACTTTCCACAAAATGGGATGTTTCTTTAGATTATTTTTAGTCCTATTAATTCGGCAGGTACCTGACACATCAGAAACGACGTATTAGAAGAATACTCCCCAATATATGTTACTCAACAACAAAATAACAGAAACAATTTTAATATTATCGAAATCCACTTCCCTTCAATTTAACGAACATACTCGATCCCACTATTATGCCCAATACATCTAAAGAAGTCACTTTAGGGGGGGGGAGGGCACGGGGCACATTAATTACGTGAGCTCAAATGGGGGGGGTCCAACAAAATCTCACGTTACTTGAATAGAATACGCGAAGTTGCCCAAATTTATCTTACCAAGGGGTGAGGGGGTCTAGATTGGAAGAAAAACTGCTCACGTAATTAATTTATGCCCCCTTATATAATACAGAGAGAGAAAATCTTCTCTCACAGTCGCGCACCCCGTATTAGACAGAGACCAGAATAGTTTCAAAGTTAATAAAACACTTACTACTTTTATTTTTTTTAAAGCCAACATGTGTCGTGTAAGCAATGCTTACTTAATCAGGGTTTATATATTATTATATTTATTTATCTTTTTATGAAATAAAAAAAAATAAAAAAAATATTTAAATAAATACTTTACTTAAACTTATAGTTTACTTAAAAGCCCTGATGAAGTAAGCATTGCTAACGAAATTTATTAATTTTTAAACAATAAATGCATTTAATTAATTTTGAGATAAAATAGTGCCACAAAATACGTTTGCTTTGTTTTAAAAATAATAGTTTCATTACCTACATTCTTCTTTAAAAAATACGTTTTTAAATTTCAATAGTCTGTTCAGTTTTACTTACGACTCTATTGTTGGTAGACCATTTCTTCTCAACTGTCAGTCGGCTAATTATAAAATACTAGCGAGTGCCCTTCATGCATTGCAATGCCACATAGAGAATGAAAGTGTATGTGTTTCATACACCAAGCCCTGCTTATTTATGGGAGTAAATCAAATACATATATTAAATAATTAATTATTGTATACCTAAAATTTATTGTAATTTATGTATCTTTTTGTGAATTAAAAAAAAATTATTAAAGTGCTTTTGTATAGACAATAATTTTCGTTTTAGCGCAAAGAAGGTGGCCGCGATCGGAATTATTCCGATAGGTCCATTTTTTATATGTTTTATACACTCATCTTCTGATGTAAAATCTGAGTTTTCGATCTTGGGTCACTTGAGCTATCGCCGCCATTTTGAAAAAACCAGCCGAAATCGCGCCAAAATCTAGTTTTTCTCAAATATCTCGTTTCCAGTAAAAAAAATTCGGCTGAAATAGCTTAACAGGTTAAGTAGAACATAAAATCATCTAAAACAAATTTATATAGAATTTTCTTCTATCTCAAGAAAATTAATAAATATCGAGATAATACGCAGTCGTAAAAAATGTGTATCTGTGTATATATATGAAAATCAAAATATGTTTGTTTCTGGGTTTGTATGTATGTATATATAAATATGTCCGCTATACATTGCTAAACCATTCATACGATTGCGATGAAACTTTGGGGAGTTGATGTGCGCATGCCCGCGATGGTTTCTGTATACAATAGTGAGCTCTGGCGTCACGAAATTATGCGTTGCTAAACCGGTCATTCGATTGCGATTAAAATTTGGGGATTTGTAGGGAGGAGTGGGGTGGGGTGACGGGAGGGGGGGGGAGGGGAGAGTGTGGAGGGGAGGGAGGAGGGGCCGTTGAAAGGAGTGGGGAGGGGGGAAGGGGGGAAGGTGGAGGAGGGAGTGGAGGTATGGGTGGGGGAAGGGAGAGGGGGGAGGGGGATGGTGAAAAGGGGAACTCGGAAGGGTGCGGAGGGGAGGGGGAAAATGGGAACTCGGAAGCGAGCTGAGGGGAACTCGAGACCGGGGAGGAGAACTAAAAGCCGCCCGCAGAGCCGTGCAGCAAAAACTGCTAGTAAGTTTGCGACGTTTAGCTCCTTAAATAAATTATAGAGCTCATTGTTATAACGTCTGCGCCAAAATCCATTTTCTAGAACCGGTCCGAAGATGCGCCTCAATTTTTTTTTTCAAAAACGTTCAGTGCTCGCTCATTCCTCTTAGTTAGTACCCAAGTACGTAAGTACTGAGAAAATATATAGATTGTAATCTTTATGAATAATTTAAGGTAAAAAATTCATATTTTTAATTTATAAACTAACGTTTAGACAAGATTTTTATGCATAGCACAAAGGGTAACAATTATTATAAGCAATAATTATCAGCCTGAAACACTCATCAACATTGAAAAATCTTCCGAGAAAAGATACTTGCCGCCAACGGGACTTGAACCCGTGTCCTCGTGAAAAAATATAATAAGCAGTAATTGTTGAATGAAACACTAGTATAAATAAATAAATAAAGGTCTTTATTCCAGAATGTGGGGAGGTGAGTGCAATCCCACACATCATATATATAGTGTGTAAGTACATACATAAAACACATAGATATTTATAAAATATGGTAATAAGAAAATAAAATAAAAATACAAGTAAAAAATAAAAATAAATCAGTCTGGGGTTATGGGAGCCAGTGTCTTCCTCCAATGTTCTTCTAAGCTCGATCCTGAAGTCAAACGGGATTCTATTATGAGAATGTTTCTGGAGTGGTTTATCCTTCCCCTCAGTCCTGAATATATATATATTGAATTATTTGGCGGGTATTTGATAAGCCCCCATAGCTCAGTGGTCAAGAGCAGCTGACCGGCAATCAGAAGGACACGGGTTCAAGTCCCGTTGGCGGCAAGTATCTTTTCTCGGAAGATTTTTCAATGTTGATGAGTGTTTTAGGCTGATAATTATTGCTTATAATAATTATAAGGTAAAAAAGTTATAAATATAAAAAAGTATGACAAGTAAACAGTAAGAAATGCTCTTAGGAGCCAAATATTGAAGATAATATAAAATCTCGAAAAAAAATATAAAAGGAAGGTTTTACCGAGATATGAAAAGTAGGTACCTTTGATATGTTTCTAATCCATAGGTATTAGAGTGCATACTGGTAGCTGGTAGGACATCATATTATGGTTACATGATTATATTTATTACGATTACGTGTTAGTACTAGCAGATAATTTTTGTCTAATGCATCTTTTGTATGATGACAGACTTCCGGCATGATCGACATGAGCAAATTCATTACCTAAAGTGTGTAAACGATGTATTATTGAATTTTGTTCTGCATTACTGAGAGTATTGTTGCAATAATAAGGTGTTTTGAGTCGAGTTCTTCTATTAGGTACATGATAATTTATTAACGAGACCAATTCAGGGGATTCAAACCAGTTATTGTTTATTTTAAATAAAAAAATAAGATCATTTAGTTTTCTTCTATCTTTTAACGATAAGAGTCGCATTTTTTGTAATAGAGAATCATGGGTTATGTCATCCGCGGGAATTTCTAATTTGAAATTATTGATCTGAGAAATTTGCGTTGGATTTTTTCAATGGAGTTTGCGTGGCTTTTGTAGAAAGTGTTCCATATAGGGAATTATATTCCAAATGACTCCTAACCAGAGTTGTATATAGCATTTTAAATGTACGGATTTTTTTGAAATCTTTACATAGTCTTAGAATGAAACCCAACATTTTCATAGCTTTATTAGTAATGATATCAATGTGGTTGGTAAATAGTAGTTTAATGTCGAAGGTTATTCTGAGGTCCCTTATTACAGGTACTGACGTTAAACTGTGATTGTTAAGTGAATAACTGTATTTGCTGGGGTTTTTTAGTCTAAAGAAACTCATGATTTGATATTTTTTTAATGTTAAGTGTAAGTTTGTTAATGATACACAGCTGTTCGTAAAGCATTTGATAAATAATTCCTAATCCAGCATAATAATTTCCACTGATTCATAGTTTAGACAATTTATTTATAAGAATTTTAATGCAAACCTTATCAAATGCTTTACTAAAATCCGTATAAATTGCGTCAACTTATTCTCTATTAGCAAGAGCACCTGAGATAAAATTTTCGTACAGAGTAAGGTTAGTTAAAGTAGATCGTCCAGAGCTAAAACCATATTGAATTGATGAGATATTAAATGTTTATTTATTAAAAGAAAATAACTTAGTTTACGTCACTTTATTTTTTATACTTTATAATATCAACATGTTTCGTGAACCATGTTCACTTCTTCAGGAATAAAAGTATACTAAAGTTAAAAAAATAATTATAGATTACATATGGAGAGAAGAAATTGAAGGAGGGGGAAGGGTTGACAATGGTGGGAATTTCGAAGAATTGGGGATTACCAAGCTATTAGAAGTAAAAGGCCGGTTAAGTGGGAAGATATTTAAAACAGGGTTAACAAAAATTTTTTGCTTATTAATTATGTCAGCTTTGGAATTAACATTTTTTCTTATTTCTAAAATTTCTAAATTATTGATTTGCGATGTTTTATATCCTGTATGTAATATTTGAAGACCTGAATTTATGTCAAAGCTATGATCATATTTTAATAAATGGTCTGCGAACTCAGAATCGCTATTGCCATTTAGTGCTCTGAGGTGCTCTTTAACCCTAATCTCAAAGTTTCTATAAGTCCTACCTATATAAAACGAACTACAATCATTACAATTGAGTTTGTAAACCCCTGATTTTTTAGTTTTAATTTCCTTATCTTTATTGTTGAGTATATATTTCTTCAGTTTGTTATTTGTGTAAAACGCTGGTTGAATAGTACCGGGAATATTTTTACTAATAATTTTTGACGTATTGTTGTCGACAAATAAAATTCTACGCCAATGTTTATTGTTATCTTTAGAAATAGGGTAAATATATAATTTGAAAAAATTCTGTTTAATTTTTTTATTTAGTATTTCATCTATCAAATTAGTAGAATAGCCATTATTAATTGCTATTTGCTTTATGAGATTTAATTCAAAATTATAGTTAAGAGCTGACAAAGGAATTGTAATTAGTCTATTAATCATAGAGTGGAAAGCCGCTAGTTTTTGAGAAAAGGGATGATTAGAAGAATTATGTATAACAATATCAGTATACGTATCTTTACGGAAAATATTGAAATCTATTTTTGTACCTGTTAATGTTAAATTTAAATCTAAGAAATTTAAGCTCTTATCTTTACCAATTTCCAATGTAAATTTAATGTTTTTGTGTAATTTATTTAAAAAATTTAAGAACATGTTCAATTGTCTTTCTGAACCTAACCAAATGCAAAATATATCGTCAACATATCTTTTCCAACAATACACATTTTTAAGTAATAACGCACCGCTATTAAAAATCTTATTTTCTAAATTATTTACAAAAATATCGGAAATCAAAGGACTCGTACTACTTCCCATAGCTAAGCCATCCTTTTGTTTAAATATAGTATTATTTTTTGATTTCCGATATTTTTGTAAATAATTTAGAAAATAAGATGCTCGAAGTCCGCGTCCTTTAGCCGGTTCCCCGATTTTGCCTCGAAGAAATGTACTTGGGAGAGAAGGGGAAGTTTTTGAAGACCTTAAGGAAAGATGAGCGTCGGGTTACCGGAGGGGGGACGGAAGGACATCGAGACCGCACGGTTACGCCTCAGGCCAACGCATGTCGATGGGGGAGGCGCGGGCGGATCGCGGGAAGACCGCTCTGTTGTATGTTCGCCTGGCAATGTGCATGGACAGGGTCTATCCCACCCCCTTTCTATGGGGGAATGACGATACATAACATGCACAGTTCAGTTGCGCCACCAAATAATGGAAACCAAAACTAATCAAGAAAAATAGAAAATAATAAGAGCATTTATACATGTAAAACATAATTTCAGAATCAGTACAGAGTGATAATGTATCAAGCGATACTGTCATCACTACCATCGCTCACCAAGATGACCTATCGAGGTAAAAACATAAATCATTGTTAGCAGAGACCAGAGAAGAAAAAAAAAATAGTCAAACATAATCAGCAATTTATAGGTCACATAAGTTATATTATAGATAGTTCAAAGCATATTCACTAAATAAAGAGTAATAGAGGAGGACCGAAGAAGACGGGAGCAATACGTGTAGCACCTGAAACAAAGATGAATTTAGTCTAGGTCGGCGACTCTAAGTACAGGCCATCTCTCTACCCAGGACTTGACAAACTTTTTCAAGCATTCGAAATTCTCTTTGTTCGACACAAGGTCAGCATTCCACGCTGGTCTTGTTATTCCGCGCAAACCATACAACATTTCCTCTCGTGCTTCCTTCATCAACTCGCAGTGCCACAGAATGTGCTTGGCGTCTTGGTTAGTATCACCACATGCGCAGTTTGGGTGAGGAGAGAGGGTCAAGCTATGAAGCCGACCCCTGAACTCCCCATGCCCAGAAAGCATCTGCGTCATGTAGTGATCTAGTTTAATGTATGCCCCTTCCATTCTGAATTTAACTGAAGGAAAGAAGGAGAAAGTCCATCTGCCCTTCGTCGACCTGTCCCATCCCTCTAGCCATACACTCAGCGTCCTCTCACGCATCGCTTTGAGCAAGCCAGGGAGGGCCACTACTCCTCCCGGTGTCAGCTCGACTCCCAGGTGGACAGCAGCCCTGCCTCTAATAAGTTCCTTTTTGGTCAATATTTCCCTAATTTCAAGGTCAATCGGCAGGACGCCGGCCAGAACCGGTAATGCATCTGAGGCCACAGTCCTATAAGCGCCCAAGAGCGCCAACAGAGGAGTCCGCTGACCCCGTTTAAGAGCCGAGTTTATCAAGACGTTATCCAAGCGATGCTCCCACACAGAGGCAGCATATGAGACTTGCGACACATATACCCCTCTGTACAGCAGGCGAATCGCCGGAGAACGCAATCCCCACTCGGCAGTTGAGAGTCTTCTCAGTTTCTGAAACAGGGCCTGGGCCCTGTCGGAGGCGTTCTTGACGTGGGCTAGGAACGAGGAAGATCTGTCCAAAATTACGCCTAAATACCTGGTGTTTTCTGCAAATCGGATGGGTGTGCCTCCCATTCTGATGAAGGGGTTCCTGCCTCGGCTGAGCATGCCCTTCATAAGGAGGCCCACGGTCTTGTGGGGAACGAAGTTCAGTCTATTTCTCTGTCCCCATTCAAGGATCACTTGTAAACCTTCTTCAGCCTTAGATTCCACTTCCCTTCTATTGTTCCCAGAGACCAAAAACAATTTGTCATCTACGTAGTCGACCGATATACAACCTTCAGGCAAGGGCAACCTGGAGGAGTCGTCAAACAAGATTTTCCACAGGTCGGGTCCGAGGACCGACCCCTGCGGACATCCCATGTCGACTGTTCAAGTGATTAAAACGTCCCCGTGCCCTATGATAACTGTCCTACCACTTAGGTAGTCACTAATAATCTCAAACAGTTTACGCGGGCAATTCCTGCTTTTCAGCTTGGTAAGTATCATCGGCCACCACGCGTGATCAAAGGCACCCGAGATATCCAAGAAGATGCCTATGACGTACCTCTTTTGGCATACCCTCACCCATTCAAGCGCATATTTAATGGCGTGCTCCGTGGATTTGCCGGGGACAAAGCCGAATTGAAGATCGCTAGGCGGCGTTAGGGTGAGGTGTAGACGGTGCTTGATGATGTTTTCCAATATTTTACCTAGAATTGGCAATAATGTTATAGGTCTATAAGCTCCTATGTCCGTCTTCGGCTTACCGTTGCCCTTTGGTATAATCCGGAGCACGCCCTTCTTCCATTCCGTAGGGAATTTTCCCCTACGCAAGCACGTCTCCAACACCTGGTAGAACTCCTCTTTGGCGTGGATCCAGACATTCTTCGCAATTATTCCATTCAATCTATCAAATCCCGGTGCCTTTTTTGGACCCAAACCCTTAATTATTATCTCCACTTCGATTCGACTTAACGGTGGCACGCCGTTCCCCTGGGCGGGCTCACTAGGTGGTAGCCGTGACAGATTTCTAATCTGTTTATGATGAACACTTTCCCCTATTACTGAGTCTAACGGAACTAACTTGCCCAGAAGTGTCTCAAGAGTGGAGGTAACATCGACACTCTCAACTTTCCCGAGCACCACGCTCGACAAGTAACTTTCAGATCCTTTTCCCGTTTTTCCAACGACGCTGTGGATTTCCCACGGGTTGGCGTTACCCACTTCATTAACCCAATTATGCCAGGCAGCTCGTTTTGCCGAAAGCAGGTCGCCGGTGCAGGCCAAAACTGTTGGTGAATTACACCAACATTCGCGGCCTGCACACCAATTTAAACTCTGTCCACCACCATCTTTTTTCTCAACGCCCCAACCTACTTTTCCTGTCTGAAACACAGATATATATACTGAAATCCAGATAGAAGGCGTCTACACGCCTGTAGATGCCTCCTATCTGGACTGCCCGGGCTTCACCTTCGCAGGCAAGTTCAGACCTAAAGGAGGTGTCTGTCTCTATAGTCGAGCTGACGTCAACTGTGTGCGACTGTTGAATGTGGAAAACTCCAGATCCGAGCCCACAAGGGTTCCTGATGTCCAGACTCACCGTTCCAATCTGTTAGACCTATTTTTAACTACTGTGCCACGCGGTTACAAGATTGAAGTCACAGCGCCTTTAGGATCGTCCGACCACTGCCTGGTGACGACATCAATCCCTGTAAACTTCAGACCACCAAACGAGAGGCTAAAGAGAAAAGTGTGGCACTATAGGTCAGCAGATTGGTTCGGTCTGTGGGCACATTTAAATGAATCATAAATAGAGAATCCAATCCAAGAGAATCATAAATAGATCAAAATTTGAGCACAACCAGCAGATCAGCAGAAAGCTGGCTGCATGCCCGCATGGCAGCAGACAATTCTGGTGGCTTGCGGGCTCAATAGGTCGCAATTTCTGCAAATCCAGTCTGCCGCCTCTTACCAGACCTGACGGCTCACTAGCAAACACCGCCACCGAAAAGGCTAACTTATTAGGTAAAATGTTTGCGGATAACTCAACCCTCGATGACCAAGGTGCTGTCCCGCCATCGGTTCCTCACTGTGGTTTTCGTATTAAAAAGCTGAGGATCCGGCATCGGGAAGTACTCCATGTTTTACGAGGGTTTGATGTTAATAAAGCTAGTGGGCCTGACGGAATACCTGCCCTGGTACTGCAGAGGTGCGCTGCAGAAATAGCTCCAATTTTGACGAAGCTTTTTAAAATGTCCCTGAAGACTGGCTCTGTGCCCTCTGGTTGAAAAAAAGCGGTTATCCATCCTATTCCAAAGAAGGGTGACCGCTCCAACCCGGCCAACTACCGCCCCATAGCGATCAGTTCTTCTAAGGTGATGGAACGTGTGATCAACGACAAACTGCTCACATACCTCGAGAAGACAGTTTACAGTTTACAGTTTTCTATTTTCTTTTCTTTTACTATGTTTTTTATGTTTTGCGCTTTACACTTTTACACCTGTACATATTTTTTCTGCTTTTGGTTGTTTACTGCTTAAATTGATATTTTGGGTTTTTATGCTTTCACAAATTTTCCTTTTCTTTTAGGCTTTATAAGCCTAGCGTAACTAAACGCTCAAGCTTTGTTATTTTTTTTTTATTTTTACGATTACATTACCTTATGTTTTACTGCAACCCTCATGCTTTTGAATTTTTTTTTGTTAGTTAATTGGTGAAATTTCACACCAAGCGATGACTCCTACACGCTTTTCTTTTATTTTTTCGTTTTTTTGGATTGGTTACTTGTATATTTTCTTTCAGTTACGTTTAAATGCGAGAACTGAACGTTATCTGTTATGTACCATCCTCTTCCCCATTAAGGGGTAGGACTCTGGAGCGTGTCCCCGCCTATGTTTACTGGCTGACCCTACAGAACTGGTGGAGCTGCACCTGTCTTCCGCGCCACCCCCCGTGACATGAAGAGGCTGGGGAGAAGGCCGAACGGCGACCGAAAGCTGTCCGTCCCGCCTCCGGCGACCCGACGCTTTTCTCCCTAGGGTCTTCATCCTTGACTTCCATTTACTCTCGTCTAGGCACCACCGGTTAGCTGGCTTACGGACGACGCCGCCGGTTGTCGGGAGGCCGGACATTCATCCTTCTTCACTGTCTCGGGGACTGCCGGTTGACAGAGTGTGGCAATACCACTTCTTCACTGTATATACTCTCTGTTATCTGTTTTTCTTTTTTTCTTTTGAACAGTGCTCGGCGCCGCCCGCTGGATTGACCATAGCCATCCGCTGTCGTGAGCTTATTACTCACGACGGTTTGCTGTATATTTTGTTCTTTTTTCTTTACTTTATTTTTGGTTGAGGCTACTAACAACTCGTTTGACTGTCCATGAGGCTGATTACCTCCATGGGCTTTAGAATTGTAGAAGTGACTACAACAGTGCAATCCTGTAGGCGCGCCTGCATACCGCCCTCTAACAACGTATGCGGGGACATTGAAGCTCTAGATTCGTTATACAAATGTTAAATGTAGAGTCGTTTATAAAAAAAAAAAGTAGATTCTTGCAAGAGCTCCGAAGGGGCGACAATAAGTCGCCTATACCGGGGCGGGACAGTGGTGGGTGCTTCAATACCTCGAGAAGAACAAAATTATTAACGACCGTCAATACGGATTCCGGCGGAACCGCTCGTGCGGTGATCTTCTCGCGTATGTTTGTTTATGTCTTCATGCTCGATTCAAGTATATTTCGAGTATAAAAAATTTAAATTCGGTTTTCTCGCAAACAACATTTTTGAAGTTCGTGAACATCATAACTCAAAATCTCGACTTGACTTAACCGATGCTTTTTAAATTTTGTACACTATTTCTAAATAAATCAACGGGTAGTCAGAGGGAGTTTTTTTTCCATTTTTAATAACAACTTCACCGAAAATTTTTGCAAAAATCGCGTTTCACACTTCAAAATGCTGCCAAAAAAAATCGAAAAAAAACCCTCTTATACTACCTAGGAAAAAATATTACCTTTTAAACGTATTTCGATTTTTTTGTTTCAAATGATCCGGTGACGAGTTATGGAGTTCACCGCATAACAACTTTTTTTCAAGCCGCTTCCGGAGATTCGCTCTCGCGGACTTATTTATTGATATTTTTAATTGAATTTTTTTTTCAAAGATACTTCAGATGTCATACTATAAAGTGTGTATGAAATAAATAAAACCAATATTACTCACATCTCAAAAAAAAATCACGACAATATGCCTTTATTTCGCCTTTAAAACCATACCCCCCCTTAAGGCACCAGGACACTATAAAAAATACTTTCGTATTTTTTTTAATTTCATTTTCTGAAAGATGCATTGACTAGATTTTCTAACTGTTTAAGACTTAGTGCATGCAAATCGAATATATAGTTTTGCTAATATATTGTCAACCAGGTTGAAAAACGTAGTTTCCAGAAAAAAATCTTTCAAAGTTTTGCTGTGGATAATTCGACATAAAAACTGTTTAAAACGGTTTAATATAAAATGCTCAATCTCCATCAATTTTACCAATTACCTCAAATGGTGAGAGCATTATTAACATATGCATCTTTCAGGAAAAAATTTTTTTTGAAATTTCTTTAAAACCTTTTTTAAAGATTACTTTTTTAGGATTTGATCAAGGGAACATGGAGGCGTTTGGAGGCCCCCCAGAGTCAGAGGCCCGTGTGAACTGAATAAAAAACTTGTAAAATTTCATCAACATCACTAAAGGGGGGGGAGTCATTCAACTTTACCGCCCCGAGCTTCTGACGGGCTTAGTCCGCCACTGCACTTTACCCTTTTCTAACTTCCAAAAATGTTTTTACTACCAAAACGTAATTTTATTCATAATTAAGGAGGCGTCTACTAATATCTACAGGAATTCCAAAAACTGAACAAATCGGACTAATATCTATGAGAACCAAAATGTATGTATGTAAAAATCCCTAATATCGGACTATTTGACACATTTAGCTGATTATTAAGGATTTGGGTTTTTGTTTAAACCGCTGTCTTTATTTCGAGTGCTTCTAAATTATTTAGTCTGTTACCATGACCATTTCTATGTCAGTTAGCTTAGGTTAGGTTAGGTTACGTTGTGGTGCCGTGTATTTCGAAATAAATAAATATCTTTGTAATATGACCTCCATGTTTGTTCAATAAATTATTGTCCTCGTAAACAGCAAAATAGGTAATATTATGCAAAAAACTTCATGTTCGTACTTTAAACGTTTAAGCCTTTACGTAATTAGTATTTAGGTAATTGAAGTAATTTATGATTTTCTGTACAACCTCTTGCTCAGCTGCCCTCTGTAGATATTAGTCCAACCTACGCTCCATAGACATTAGTCACTACTGGGACCGTCAAAGATATTCGTCCGACCTTAGCTCTGTAGATATTAGTCCACACTCTGAAGTTCGTAGATATTAGTCCAATATATGAGCTGTAAATATTCGTCCGATATACATTAATTATGACTCCAGATACTAATATCTACATATTAGTATCTGGAGTCATAATTAATCTGTTTTTTTACTACATTACGAAAGGTATGCCATCACCTCAGTCAATAAAAAAAATACAATACAATAACCCTTTATTTTACATAAAAGGACACATATATAGAAAAAATATATTATTTAAAAAAAACATTACAATGAGCCGTCTTGTCACTAAAGTGATCTCTTCCAGACAACCTTTCCCAAAGAGTTTTAGCATGCAGATAGGTAGTGCATACCTACTGAAGCTTGTAAAACATTTATATTTTAAACACACTATAATTAGAAATAAAACAAAACAAATGCCAATATAAACCACACATGGCACCTTGAATCACTTCAGATACTAAGTAAAGTTGCAACAAATAGAAGGAAAGAAAAGTAAAATACAACTATGTTTACATATTTGTTTTAATTATAGTATTTTTATTTATTATTTGTGCATGATGTGAACATTAGTAATTTATTGGATTATAACCTAATTATAATAATTTGTTGTTTTCTTTAATGCGTGCACCTAATATTATTAACCTGTAAATGTTCCTAATAAAAAAAAAATTAAAACATCTTGAAAGCTGACTTTTTCCGAAACTTCGTTGCTCACTAATTGAAGCAATTCATTTTTTCCCTAGCCGATGCGGGTTGCCTACTCTGCCTTATAATCCGGTACTGCTCACATTAAGACGACAATATATCCTAAAATATGTTCAGAATCTTAACGACGTAAGTAAAGAAGCCGTGTATACAATACTGCGACTCGCGACCCGTCTATTGAACGGACCTACTGTTGAATTTTCCGTATCAAAGAAAAGAAGAAGAAGACACAATAATGTGGGAATCTTAACGACGTAAGTGAAGAAAGCGTGGACACAAATATACGCCGCGGCACGGCGTATTGTACGAACGTACGGTCGAATTCACCCTAGCAGGCCTGGAGATTCGACTTTTCTGCCGCGTTCATTTTAATTAATTCTGAAGAACGTGTTACAAATATTTAAAATATGTCTCCATGTTGTTCTCCCGGAGTTATTGATTCATCGTGTAGAAAGATAAAATCTGGTGCTTACCGCTAACTTTATAGTTGAAAAACGGGTTATAAAGATTTAAAATCGTTGCACGTAAAATATATTAATGGTAAGGTACTGTTTTTATTATTCTAAAATACAAATAACTAGCATTCCATGTGCGGCATGGAAATGAAAAAGTTATTATAGCTACTAATTCGCCGAAAATGATTAAAATGTAAGTTTTGAGCAAACAAAAATTATTAGGGTTGTGTACCGCCTTAAGAAAGGACGGCAGTTGCGTCTACTTAACACGGAACAGGTAACACCCCTTGGGGTAATAGTAATACATAGCAGGTACGCATTTTAATAAAAATTACATATTAACCACACAAATCTGTTTTATATTTTTTTCCTTTATTATAAAAGAATATTAAACTTATTTCCACTTTAATTTTAATAAAAGTTATTTAATTTTATGTTATTTTTATTTATTTTTTCCTTTACTTTTTCCCATTATATCTTGAAACATTTAAAAAGTATTTTTTTACATATTTTCTAAATATATATAACATAACACAAGATACAAATAATGTAAAAAAGAAAAAAATATATATATATAAGACAAAAGTACATAATGCGAACCCACTAACGCGCTGCCTGTGCGTGGGTAATATAAACTAATGTGCTAAATTACACCAATAAGTTAGTGGTACAAGTAAAAAATGTAAATTTCAAAGTGAAAGTTTAAAAATATAGGTTTGTATCTTTGAAAAGATTGTCGTAACAAAGTGACATATACAAGTTGATTTTTGTTACGGTTTCAAAAAGATAAATAAAGTTAGTCTTGAAGTTATAGTAGAATTGTATTAAAAAGTGAAGCATAAAGGTATACACATAGTTTATAACATAAGTGTTTCAACATCTGCATTATTTAGCCATAATTTTAATTCTTTTATGTAAAGTGATATTTTATCTGTCATTTGAATGTGTTTTTGGTAGAAGATTAAATGTACGAGGACCAATAAAACTGCTATGTGTTTGCATTAATTTTAATTTGGTGAACTTGAAACACATTATTAGTCTTTTTGCTAATTCTGTTTTCGTTTCTTACGAAACAATTTTGTTTTAAATACATATTTCATAGTTTGCAATATAAATAATTTATGGATATTTAATATTTTTGTCTCTTTGAATCGGTCGGGAATGTTTTATTTCAATTGTACATAATTTTAACGATGCGTTTTTGAGCATTTTGTAAAGGCTTTAAAAATGCATCTAGCGCACCACCCCATCCTACAATGCCGTAGATCAGCGTTTCTTAACCTTTTATGGTCACGGACCCCAAGCAAATCAAGCAAAATTTTCAAGGACCCCCTTAATAAAAAACAAGAATAAATTTCGGACAATTTACTTAAGTACTACAAATACAGAAAAAAAACTTTTTTATAAAAAGTATTTGAATAATTAACATTCACATTAATTAATGTAAAGGTTGGTGATGCTTTTTTGCACTAAATTAGTTATATTCGTGTTGATGTTACTACTAAATTGAAATCTCAAATCGGATTAATGTAATTTGTTTCTGTATTTGTTTTTGGTGTGTACAATAGCAGAGAATGCCTTTTCATAGAGGTATGTGGTTGAGAAATGCAGAAACAAGGAGAATTCTTTGAAATTACATTTTTAAAGTTCCGCGGTCGCACGTTCGCCATGCTAAGTAAGCGTAACGATTACGAAATGTTTAGTGACATTTATTTATTATTGTTAAATGTTCCAGACCAGAGATGAGACTGCGGCCCCCCTTACAGGGGTCCCCCAGGAGTCCGCCGACCACAGGTTAAGAAACACTGCCGTAGATTATTGTAGATTGTACCAGGGAAAAATAGATCATTTTCAATTTGTCAAGATTGAGTACTTCCTTAAGTCTGTAAAAAGTATATCTAAGATATCTTAATTTCGAGATGGTTTTATCAATTTTATATTTTTATTTTATTTTATATTATATTTGATATTAACGAAAACTAAGGATAACGCAGGTCTGCAACAAAAATTCTGTCTGGATGTTTTCAACTAATTTATATGTATTTAGGTGTTCTGAAAACTAGAAAAATACTCAAAAAATTCCAGAACGTCAGGTTATTTTGCAAAACGGTATACATATACATAGATATAGAGAGTATATACAATAGTGAGCTCTGGCAATAAACATTTCATTGCTAAACCGTTCATCCGATTGCGATGAAACTTTGGGAATGTGTGCAATGTGCATGCCCGCGATGATTTTTGTATACGATAGTGAGCTCTGGCATCATGAAATTACGAAAAATTAATTAAATAAATAAAAATTAATCGCAGAAATGTATGTGCGCGCAAAACTTTGAACGACTACACCAAACTCGATAATTCTTTTTTTGTTCGTTATTGTCAAGACAAGGTTTGTATAAAACTACTGGTGAGCTCTGGCATTATGAAATTTGTATAAAGAATTTGCATTAGGTGGCACGCGAGCTGTGAAGACTGAATGTATGGAATGCGGGAGGGGGAGAGGAACTCGGGTAGGGGGTTCGAGGGAGGGGGGAGGGGAACTAGGGATCGGGAAGGGTAACCTGAATTTTTAGGCAATAACAAAGACCCATAACTACAAACAAATCGTTAACAGCATTTTAAGCTTTAGGTTGCCTAATGAGTTTAAAGGTATATTTTCTTCATTCTCACCTCGACTACTTTCCAGAAAATTTAGGATATGTGAGTGAAGAGCAAGGTGAACGATTTCAACAAGATATTAAGGAGATGGAAAAAAGATACCAGGGAAGATGGAGCATCTCAATGATTTCAGACTACTGTTGGACGCTTCAGAGAGACCTTCCAGATGCTTCCTACAAGCGAAAATGTACCAAAAGGAGTCTTTTTGAGGAGTTTTTTTTTTGTATTTTTTATTTTATTTTAAGATGATAACTTGTTTAACATAGATACCTACATTGTCAGAAAACGTGACGTTCTGTGACAAAATGAAAGTCATTTTCGGATTCAGCACACCCAAAAACATAAGAATTACGCAAAAAAACCCAAACAGCTCTTAATTTTTTTTTTGTAGACTTGTGAATCAACTACACATCGGAAATGGACTTCGGAGTGCTAAGTCTATTTCTGAAATATAAAAATCTATTCAAGCGGGAAACTGGTGAATCCACATCACATTTGGAGTCAATTTTGTGGAAATGCAATTTTTAATATAAGCTTTCGTTTAATAATAATGATATATCTAATCAAAATTTTCAAGATTTATAACTAAAAAATACATATTCAATGTTAATGTTTACAATAGTTTATAAGTTAAATAGTATGTACAAAAGGTTTACAATAGAAAATAATATAAATATTAACAGTAGGTACTTGAAGAATAGAAAACAGTCATGAATTTAGGTTTCTCGTAATCCGCCTCACTAGGCTAGCTTGTGTTGAGTCAGTAATTTTTAACTCAATTTATAATACTTACTAGCAGATCCGGCCACACGTTACTGTGGCTAACGAAACATAACACCATGCCATTACTCAACTTTTATAACCAACGCCATCTGTTAAATCAAATCCACACCGCCCGCTCGCCAGCCCGCTCCCTTTATTGATATATTTCAACCAATTTACACAAAGCTTTGACAAATTATATACCTAAAAACCTTCGGCATGAATCACTCTATCTTTTGGTAAAAACCGCATGAAAATCCGTTGCGCAGTTTAAAAGATCGGTGCGCACATACAGCCGGAGTGACTTGATTTTATACTATGTAAAGAAGATTAACATACCTACACTTATATTAAAATATAATCACGCAATAGATTGGTTGCATTAACAATACTTTTGAATAATAGCAATCAGTTTATAATTTTTTTTTTAATAAGAAAGATGTAAACAATGGGGACTTGTCAGAAATGTTGTCAAAAATAATTATAGAGTAAATTTGTATTGAGTTTATTTTTACCTTCAAAGTTATCTTTGTTTGGAATTATTAAACAGGTATTGCTAATTAGCTAACTGTTTCAGGGCTGTCAGATAAAGATTTAATAATGGTTTTAGTTAAAAAAAAATCATTTTTAATAAAATAATACATTTAAAGCTATCTCTCTTCAGCCTGACAGTAAAGATATCTGAAGTAAGTACCTAGTTGAGAATCTATAGTAAAATATTTATTTCTTTAGAATTTTCCGCCCGGCTGGACTTTTACACGTTATTTTTTTTTAAATTTATTACAAAGAAGATCTAAGTAAGCAATTTTCGAGTTATTCGAGCCGAAATTGGAATTTTTAATATTAGCTGGGTAATGTCTTTTTTTAATGCATCGAAGGTTTGACATGGCAACAAAACCCCTTTAGTTGCCAAAAAAAGGGAGAAAAGGTTTTCAAAAAATAAATTAGAATACTCAGACTTTTTTTTCAATTCTCCGTGAGTTGTAGATGGGATATCTGGTAAATAGACCTACTACGAGTTTCCGAACACCTTGTGTGTATACATATATACATACAGTACACATATTATTGTGGCTCTATACCTATACAAACCAAATGTCAACCATCCACAAATATTATGGGACAAAATATTGGAATAGAATTCTGGACTTGATGTTATATCTGAAAGAATGAAACCATTTTCACTTTCGGCGATGATGGATATATTGAAGGGATTTTTTATGCCTCCTATATTCTATTCCCCTCCCCCCTCCCCTTTGAGAGTATGGGTTCCGTGATCCAGGTGGAGTTCTTCAAGGTGGGCCTTCCCAGGTTTTTGTAAAAATTAGTATCTAAAGATGACTTCAGATTCATATTTTCATGGTAAGAATGATGACGAGATCGGACAATGAACAAAGATTTTTTTTTTTATTTTCACCCAGAAATATTCAATAAAGAACACAATAATGCCGGCGGCACATCCCCCAACAAGTATAAAAAGACTTCCCAGTATGTGCTTCATTTGCAGCACAATGCGACCGTCCCGATAAATCCGCTTGGATTTTATTAAGCTTTTGTCAGCATCACTCATCCATTTAGACATGAGACCGGAATCTGCAAGTGCTGCTATTTTGTTAGTAATTCTATTGGCATAAGGAAAGTTCTTAGCCATCATCATTGTCAACAGTGAATGGCTAACTGGTATCTTAGCTATGTGTATATGTTTTAATGATTTATTCAACCTTGTCAGATCTAAGTGTAAGTATTTTTTGTTGAAAATCAACGCAAACATTTCTCCTTTAGTAATGTTTAAAATTGTTTCATCTATTTGCGCGAATGTTAGACCAGTGAATCCTTTTTTCATGGAATCATCAATAATTAGTTCAAAAGCGTAATCTCCACCAAACGGGATGTTGTTTGCAATTATTTCTTCTATAGACTCTGCAGGCAGCTCGCGCAAATCAGAAACGACATATTTAAACAGTGATCCCAAATAAATGTTACGCACAAAAAAACTAAAGAGAATAAACAAAATGGAAAAGTATCTAAATTTAGATCCTTTAAAATTACCAATCACGCAGTTTCCCAACATTATACAAAAAACGTCTAAAGACGTAAATTTATTGAAACGCTCGTTTCTTTTGAGTAACTTCTTATTTCTGTAACTGAAAAACATGTTGACTATGAAACAAGTAAAAAATATTAAAAACCACTCAACTGCTTTGAAAGGCCTAAATAAAATCTGTAAATTATTTAAACTTCTTGGTGAAGGAAGAACTATCACAAATTCAATGGTTTCATACGGAATTATGTGTAGTTTTTCTATACGTTCTGTGTTAATCAGGAGTGGCGATGACACAAGAAATATTCCTTCTTCAAATGGTTTCACGATGGTTAATTTTCCTGGTTCAATAATTTCTGGTTTAAATTCGACAGTGAAGTTGAACGATTTTTTCAAAATATTCAAAATATTTGGCTGAATTCCAGAATATTCTTTGTGATTTCCAACAGTATTGTTTATCATATAGGGCGGCCGGGAGCGTGCAAGGACATTCAACGTACAATTAAGAAGGTCAACATTTGCCTTCCGATCATCTACAAAGAAATGTAAGGGTTCATCACTCTTCAAGGGTATTCTGTCAATAATAATGCCACTGCAGGAGTCGACGTAAGGTCTGTACGTAAAAACCTTGAATTCATCTCCAATGGTCATAGCGTCCACAGTCACAATGAAAGTATTCATCAGAGAGAACCTCCAACTGCACTCTGCTACTTCTTGTACACATTTAGGTCCACAGTTTGGATTTAAAACCCCGATGACCACCTTTTCGGGATGCATATGATACTGCAAACAAGTTTCATTAAAAACATCGAACAGTTCCTTTGAATTTCTGGTCAACACAACTAAGTTCCATCCTTTCCTATCAAGTATTACACTGTTTCTGTAGCACTTCAAAGAAACTTCAATTCGGTTTTGAGACATTGACGCTATATTTTGGATTAACTTATTAGCAGCGACTTTAATATCTTCTTCCTTTGAATTAAAAACAACATTAATGTCTCCAGTCATGTTGATATATATCGAAACATCAAAAGTCAGTGCTGATATTGAGTTGATATGAACATCTTCTTCCGGAAAGGGCAACGACTGAGTAAAAATTATCGCGGTGAACCATATAAATATCTTAGAAAAAAATATTATAGTGACATGCATGTTTGCATTCATAATGAACATGGTTATGAGCGAAAAATGGTTATGCAATATGGAAGTTGAGCCGATTTTTTTTTTTTTTTTATCAATGTTCACATTAAAAACGTAAATACTGGTATTTTTTTTATTTTAAAGTCCGTTTTCATAATAAAATTAATTCTCAAAGTTTAAATTTTATTAAGCCCGTCAAAACGAGCGGAATCCGAGCGGTGAGAGGCGGGGTGTGTGTGTGACGTCATTTGTACTCTGAAAAACACGTTGCTTTGGCATTTAGTATGGAGATTTTTTTAATTCTTCAATAAGGATTTCCAGTAATTTTATTATCAATTTTAACCGTCCATCAGAATTAATGGTATTAAAAAAATTATAATTTATCAACTTTTCATAGTTAAATTAATTCTTAAAGTCAGAATTTGAGTTTATCGCGCCGCGCGCCGCCCGATCTTCCCAGCATGGTATTTATAAAGTGACAGTTGTTGTTGTCGAACGAGGATACGTTCTACAAAATCGGTAAATACGTCGTGAAAGAATGCGATTCAATCACACAAACACATATTAAATCAAGCGGAATTACTTTCCACACGGAAGTTTATTGTTTACATATTAATATTTAATTACAAAACGCAGATTGAAATATAAAATGTCAAATACTATAACATAGTTTCAGTGTTGCCACTAAAAAGTCTTTTTTATTTTACCACCTTATTGGGAGAATACATAATTTATGGAAAAGGTTACTATGGAGGTAACTTCTCATTTAAAATATTTTGGAAATAATAATAAAAATTACGTTTTAATCTTCATACAAACGAAGTCAAAGCAATTTATTTTAGTTTATTAATGAATAAATTAGTAATTTTATTTTTGGTTTTTTTTATATAAATACCGCACAAGAGTCCCAACTGCTCCCGTCTGGAGCCAGTGAGACTATGGCATCCCCAATTGGGGTATGTTGTGAGGCTGAAGGTAGTGGGGAGGGGAAGGAGATAGGAAAGAGGAAGGTGGGGAAGTACGTTTAATTCTGAATGGTGGTCTTACAACAGGGCGATACTGAGAGTATCTTCCACTCTGGAACGTGCCGCAAATGTACTAAGTATATATTATTTTGAATGAATAAATTGTGAAATAACACAAATTAATCAAATAAAGTTTATTCGAACGTGAACATATTTTTATAAGTCACAATATTTTTCACTCAACTTCCGTATAATGGTTATTGGTGTACTGTCACTTCGTTTGTTCTATATTACAAGTGCACTAATATGATTACCAGTAGGAAGAGTAAATGCAATGAAAAGCACCACACTGAGTGGGCACGTCAAAGGAAAATTCATTTATGTAATCGATAATGGAACTAAATATTTAATTATCTTACCAATAATCTTAGCATTTAATAAGTCTGACTTTAAAATGAAAATTACTAACATTAATTAAAATTAGTTATTTGCTTACAACGTAAATATTGGTAATGCCTCTTATTTGAAATAATATATCCATAAACAAAATGTATGAAAATAATTCAATACTGAAAAAGAATGTGTTTCCGCAATACAATTCATGCAACGCGCAACGGTCCAAATCGGTAATTTACTTACTTGCTTCGCATTAATATTATTAACTTGCCAGTTAGGAATTATTGGCAGCTCATGGGACTTATAAACTTATTTATTTATTTATTATGAATTAACACCGATTAACGGCCTTTACGTAGGAATTACAATAACTTGAAATGGATGCAGAATGTAACATAGTTAAGAAAAAAAAAATCATATGACAAAAAATAAAAGAGTTCGTATTGAAGTGCAAATAGTTAGCTATTAAAAATACAAATATGAAGAAAAAGAAAACCTATTATCTATATAAGATATTCATTTATCAAGCTTTGACAGCACAATGCAATGGTCAGAATTATGCCTTGACTGTCGAAATTTCTACTTGTTAGTTCATATTCAAATTTGTGCCTGTAGTATTATAGATGCTTCAATTAAATACTGGGTGTAGAACATACCTTGGCCCTTAAAAATATCGGTAATTTTTTTTATAAGTCTTTTAATAAGCCTATAAAAAAATAAAGTATAAGGTCTAAAAAACACACTTTCAAGTCCAAACTCTTCTGTTTATAAACCCCTTTTCGGATATGATTTTATTGTATAATGTGGCAAATTCAGTTTATTTTATAATAATCGCAAAAAAAGTTGATATTTACACCCGATCTTCCCAAAATAAAATAAAATATGCATTTTCGCGTTGTTATTTTACAATACGGCCGCTAGTCGACGAATTCGGTTTTTCAAAGTGTACCCTATGGCGTCCACCGAAGAACTACTGTCCACGCCACAGTCGCCATACCTCAGTCACGCCCCGAATGGAGCGAAAGATGGACGCGTGCTTCCGCGTCGCTTGATTTCGTGAAATCAATTTTAAATTTCCGTTTTATTACAATAAATAATGCGTAAAAAGGGAGTTAATGTTTTTTACAGGTTTTTACGAAATCAACCTGTAAAAAAAATTTCATTAATACCTTTTCCAACGTTTCGAAAAGCTTTTTCTTAAGTATTTTCAAACTCCTCCCATAAAAGGGCGTGAATTCCGATTTTGATTTTTTCCTGAACTATTGGATCGCCTTAATGGTCAGAATTATGCATTGACTGTCGGAATTTCTACTTGTAGGTTCGTATTCAAATTTGTGCCTGGTTGCTCATTGATTCTTTTAACTTTCGTTCATATCGATTTCAACAATAATATTGATTGATCCAATATTGCGGGATGAAAAGAGGGCAAACCATAGACATCCAAATAGATAGACAAGAAGATACAGATGAGGGGTAAAACTAAACCATGGAAGGGCGAAGAGGGGAAAGATGGCTGTGATTCGTTAAAAAATCAATCTGACAGTATATAAGCATCTCGCATTATAATATCACCATTTAGTTCTCAAAAGCAAAATCTGCTTTTGATTGAATAGACCTTTTTACATGGGAGCGCGAATTGCCCGCCACGTTATTAACATATTTGCGTAGTCCAAAGGCGGGAAAGGAAAGTTCGTTACCTTTTTCACAGAGGAATATTTTGTTGCCGTATTTAGTTAAGAAACTTTTACGAATGTTTCATAATTTACTTACCCCTGTAACCAGCGACGAGCTCACTGGAGAAACGCCCACATTCGCAATATTCACATATATTAGGGTATAATTTATAGCACAGGTTCTCATTTTTGTTCGTAAAATGTATGATGCGTGCTTGGCGCTGGTCAGGAGAAGAATGATGACTTCACATTTTTTAGATTCAAGCGAGGCTCTCGTCGATCCGAGCTGGATCCATGGAACCCTTATGGGGAGGGGGAAATAATACGCTTTTATCACTTAGGGCAGGTCCAGATATATTCATATGTCCATGGGAGAAACGAAGGAAATCACCGATTTACCTTGTCCGTAATATTGTTTCTCGCGGCATCTTTTGAAGTGAAACTTCCTTAGCCCCGTTAGCGATTCGGAATTCGGATGAAACGGAAATGACGCGTACAGCACCTGCGAAGCATTATGCTCCTATCAAGGCTCCTATTGGTTGAGATATAAAACGGAAACGACGCGAGGTCTGTCCTCATTGGCATGCTCATTGTGCTTTGATTATGACCTCACTTTTCAAGTCTCCTTGGTTCTTCATGGTTTGAGATTGTTTTGGTAAAGTTTCGCTTCTACCGCGGTTAAGCTGCACTCGATTTTTTTTTTTTTAAAGAACATTTCCGGGTTACGAATAACCTGACAATATTTCAAAAATTTCAACTACCACCATAGTAAGCAGCAAATGTTTCTTGTGTCGTATTGAAGGACTTGACTTAGCCAGCCGAGGAATTGAGCACACGACGTGACGCGACGCGACGCCCGGGTGGGACCCAAATTCGATGCTAACCGAGTCGCTGATCAGCTCAGCACGAACATGAAACAAAGTCTTTTACAACAGATATTGTAGTTAATCCTATTAATATTATAAAGGCGAAAATTTGTATGGATGTATGTATGTTTGTTACTCTTTCACGCAAAAACTGCTGAATGGATTTTAAAAATTATTTTACTGATAGAAACATACATTATTTGCGAGTAACATACGAGTAGACTGTATATATTGATAGGCTCTGGCGTTATTAATAAACTCTGGCGTTATGAATAAGCTCTGGCGTTATGAAATTATTTATCATACGTTTTCTGTTCCTAACAAAATCGAGTTATTGCAAAAGTCGGATGAAAATCAAAACAAACGGTTGCCGTGTAAACGATGTTGGCGTCGTAGTTAGTAAAAATGAATCGCCGAAATGTGTGTGGGTGTATAACTTCCGAACGATCGCACCAAATTGGATAATTCTTTTATTGTATAAAACTACTGGTGAAATCTGGCTATATAAAATTTGTATAAAAAAATTGCAATAGTTTTTTGAAAACTGGATGTACCGGGAATATTATTTATTTGATTTATTTATTTTATTTTTAATGCACATTTACAGTTATACATAACCAATACATTTTATTTTATTAAGTAATAATAGCGTTTTTGAATTGATGAATATTTAGTTGAAAAATATTGACAGGTAATTTAGTAAAAGAATCATTTTTCCGAGCGGAATTACTAATGGTAAGTTAGTTGTGCATCTCGGAACAACAAAAGTTCTGTGTCTGCGCGCTCTTGTGAAGTTGTCGGGGAAATAAAACTAAATTTTTTGTATTATATCGGGAATACAGATGTTACCGTTTAAAAGTTTATATGCTGTTATCAGCAAAGCAGTTTTCCTTCTATCGGCGAGGCTATTAATACCCAGCATGCCGGACAAAAAGGCTGATGGGTATAACCAGGGATAATATCCGAAGTTTATAAGATATAAATATCTCAAAAACTTCTTTTGCACTTTCTTTATCATTTGAGAGTAAATTAAATCCATTGGTCCCCATATTACTGAACCACTTTCCAAAATGCTACGAACTAAACTATAGTATAGCACACGAATCGCGGCCGAGCTGCAAAAATGTCTGGAGTTGCTTAGCACAAACCCTAGCATTCAGGACTTTACTGCATATCGTTTCTAGGTGGGCGTGAAATGTTAGGTGCGCATCAAATGTGATTCCCAAATCACTCGAAATAACAATGTGCTGAAGAGATGAATAAAACATTTTGTAGTTACAGTAAATCGTTTTGTTTGTCTTGGTGTAGCACACAATAGAGCATTTATTAATATTAAATCCTAATTTATTGATGTGACTCCATTCGACGATAGAATTAGATTATTGTGGGTGGAGGGGGGTGGGGGGGAAGCAGACTGTGAACCCCCTAAAACCATGCGAGCGAAGCCGCGGGAAAAAGCTAGTAATAATATAATGTAACATATTCGTAATAAATAAAATAATTATACAACACAGAAGATGATCTACAGCGGGTTCACGATAACCAGATTGATCTATTTGCAAGTTATCCATACCGTGCGGCGTTCAACGAATGATTTTAAACTCTGATATTTTGTCTGTGGTATTAGGGGTGGTTTCAGTTTTTTTTTCAATTCAATATATTTATTGTTTAAAAAAAAACAGTACAAAATATAAACTTTTTTATGCGTACCCTTAAATTGAACTAATTGGAGGGAGAGAAGTGGAAACAATTTTTTCGCTTCGTTTATCATCTAAATATTTATAATACGCATTGACGTAGCCTTTATTGATCGAAGATAATACGTCAATGGTGGTAGTCTGAATTTCCGACAAATCAGTACCAATTTGATAATGGTAATCGTACTAACTTCGTCGTTTGTTAGATTCTTCAAACAACCGCTTCCAATTTTGAAAACGAATCTTAACTTCTCAGCAAAAGTTCTAGAGTTCGTTGATCCGGAGTTACAGACAGAGAAAAAAGTGACACGACAGAGGCAAACCGAAATTAATATTTTGAATTGTCTACATCACTCATCCAGTTGGATATGAGACCAGATTGGGAAAAGGAAAGTTCTTCGCCAGCATAATAGTCATCAATGTCTTCATGAATGGTAACTTTGCTACACATGCATATTTTGACGGATTCCATGCCAACTCAGAATGAAACCAACTCAGAACCACCTCAGAAAGGTCATTAAAAGCTATGAATAAATAATTTTAAAATAACCCTAACCTAACTTAACCTATTTAACCATTTTTTATCATACCTCCGCAACGTAAGCAGATATAAGCGTTAAAAATAGGACAGCAGTCAAGTATAATAAGCGTGTTTATACGTCAGCGCGTGTGTTTCCATAGAAATCGTTATAACTCCGTTATTATTTTAGTTACATCCCTAAAACAAAAAGTCAAAGGTCGATAGTAGATCAAGCTGCACATTTCTATCAAGTTGTCTATGGAAATACATAACAGGAATCAGCTGTCAATCGTGTAGTTGACAAAAATATTTACCCGCGCAAATTTGCCACCGCGCTCCACATTTTAAATTTTTATTAAATATTTTTATATGAAATGATAAAAAAGTGAGGTGACAAAAGTGTTTATTACACATATACATATACAATAGAATAAGTATTGTTGTTTGCATAATCTGTGATTTTAGTACCGTTTTCACACAAAAACATCACGTGAGTCATTTTTACCTATTTTTAATGTTTGCGTTCTAAATTTTAATATTAACAAATGCTAATATTTATTTGTGTATATTTAATAATTTGAAAGCCTATTTTGTAACCTTTCTAAAACAGTTTTTACTATTCGGCTACGTTCAGAAATGTTTCATTTATAGAGCTTTAATTGTGAAGCGGTTGTAACTAAAAGTTTTCGTAAAATGTCATTTCGTTTAAGACACCAAAAGCTAATATTCTCGAAAATTCGGAGGGGTTTCCTTTCTGATTTGACGTCTGAGGGGAGAGACCTTTCTGATTTGTCGTCTTATTCGATCTACGTCCAAGTATTTTTTGTTAAACATCGGCGCAAACATTTCACCTTTTGTTACATTTAACAATTTGATCGAACTGTGAAAAAAAATAATAAGAAAATAAATTAACCATTTTTCATGTTTAAAAACGAAGTTTCCACCGAATGGGACGTTCCTTTTGATTATTTGTCCTATTGATTCGGCTTACAATACATGTTTCTCGAGAAAAAATAAAAGAAACATGATTTAACTTTTTAAGTTTTATTTTAGTAATTTGTACACTTAAGTTTACAAATTTCTAATTAATTATAATATTTCATATTGCAAACTAAATTTTATGTAGCTCCCAAAATACGTCTTAGAAGTTTCTGGTAGTGTGTTATATAACTTCATTCCTTTGTACAGTAAACTATGACAATAATGAAAAGTTTCTAAATCAACTTCCCTTCAACAAAAAACACACTCAATCCCACTATGCCCAAACATCTAAAAAGTCATCTTATTCAATGTACATGCTTGTTTCTTTTGAGTGAGATCTTATTTTTGTAATACGAGTAACATTATCAATATTTATTATAAAAGAAAATCCAAAAAAATGTGCGTCTCGCAAAAACTCAGAAACTAGTCCCGGTGCGATCAAAGGGAGTTATATGGTGTGGTAGATCTCTATCCCCCCTCCAGGATGACGGTTCCCGTTTTTATCTAAAGGGCGTGCTTTTGAAGATATAAGGGCTGGAAGTTTTACCCTCTTAAAATTTCTAGAACAGTCTTCTGGAAAGTTCTAGATGGTTCAATTGAACTCTATAAAGTTCTGGAATGAGTGGCGGAGTATGCCGTGGAATGTTCGGGAATATGGAATCAGGAACATCATTGTGGAACATTCCAGAACACTCTCGAATGTTTTTTTTTTATTTTATTTTTTATTGTACGACAGACAGGTGAGTCCAATTACGGTACAATTTTAATTTTCTTATAACTAACAATACATGTATAAAGTTTTTTTAAAACATGGTACGGTGATATCAAACACATCTATATCCGCTGGTAGGGCATTAAGCAATGCCATACCTCTTGTCATGCTGTGTTGAGCCATGACATCTGTCCGACCCTGCGGTATGTAGAATAGGGCGTGGCTACGAGTTGACAGTATTTGTTAGGAGCGAATAAGCCACAGCATGACAGGAGATATGGAGAATCAAGAAGGTTTTTTATTAACTTTAATTCGAATACCATGAGCCCGGCATTACGCCTGGCCTCTAGGCTTTGATAATTTGTCTCCTTTAGCAGTTCCACGTGATGCACGAATTTCGGATATATTCTGTAAGATCGCATGTAAACATACCTTAGGATTTTTTTTTAATTTGTTCAATCATATTTATGTATTTAAGTTGATATGGTATCCAGACAGTACTAGCGTACTCCAGCTTGCTTCGGACCACTCCGTTGAACATGGCGGTCATTGCTTCTACGTTACTGAATTGTTTGCAAGTTCTTTTGGAGCAAGCCGAAGTAAGCTGCACTATATGATTTGAAAATGTTAGCCTGGGATCAAAGGTCACCCCAAGATCCTTGATGATATTTACGCGTGTTAGTATTTCTCCATTCATTGTTGTCTTGTGCAAAGCCGGACACCCAGCTAGTAATGTAATGATATGAAACCACACAACCGATTTGAATGGTTTGAATAATATCTGCATATTGTTATAACGTCTCAGTGCAGGAATAAACGACACATATTTATTTGTTTCATGCGGAAAGATGTTCAATTCTTCCATTCCTTCTTCTTTTTTTATGGGCGAATACGGCACGAGATGAATTTTTTCTTCCAATGGTTAAGTTTCCTGGTTCAACAATTTCTTGTTGAAATTCGGCAGTGAAGTAAAATTCAAGATTTCTTAATTTTTTTAAATATGAGATTGGTGAGTTTCAACGACTCAAAAATCCATTTGTGTCTGATTTCAGCAAAGACGGAAATCAGTGAATGTCTGGTGAAATTTGATTGGAGCACCCTCCCCAATGGACTATTGAAATGTTCAGTTCGGTTTACGTACCGCGGCTCCATGGAAGACCAAGTAAATCTGGCTTCCAAGAAACTGGACGTCCTCGGCTAGATGCTAACCCTCTACAAATATCAAGTATGTGCAACAATTCAATATAAAAACCATCTCTGCGCCCCAAAATACCTGATGAACATACTCGTACTTGGTTCTGTGCAAAGGAGGGCGGTCAGTCTGGTTGACAATCCGTTGTTAGCAGACCATGAGCTGCTCGTCAATAGTAATAATAATTGGTATAAGTATAATAATTAAAACAATCTTGCAGTGTTGAGTTGTCATTGCCAAGAAAGAGACACCGGGAGCTTTTGGACTCCTAATGTAAACTGGGCAATTAGGGCATGTCCATTTTTACTCATCGTGCGAAGCTTATCCGTGTTTCGTACTCTGTAACTGTATAATAGTAGGCAGAAGAGCATTGAGACATTTTTATAAACCTGAAGTTTAACGAAAGCGAAAACGACAGAAAAGTCATATCTTATTTATTACTGGGAATTTTAGAATTATAGCGAGCCGAAAATATTACCTAGATGATTTTTATAGGACGATTTTTTTCTAAAAATACAAAAAACAGCTAATAACGTAATAACCTTAGAGCTTTAATAACCTGTAACATATCAACCCGTAAATCAACAATAAAATAATATTATATATTGTGCACTGCAGTTGATTAATGAGTATTATTTTGAACTAGCTTTTTCCCGCGGCTTCGCTCGCATGGTATTAGGGGATTCCCACTCAGCCTCCTCCACCTTCCCTCTCCCCACTCCACTTCCCCCCATCAACCCCCCTCCCCCTCCACCCACCCCTCCCCCCACTCCACTCCCCCCATCAACCCCCCCCCCTTACCCTCCAACCACCCTCAACCCCATTCCTCCGGCCTCCACCTTCCCTCTCCCCACTCCACTCATCCATCAACCCCCCTCTCCCTCCCCCTCCTTCTCCACCCACGCCTCCCCCACCCCATACCCTCCCCACTCCACCTCCCCCCACCTTCCTCCACCCCTCCCCATTCCCCCTCTCCCCCACCAACTCCGCCTCCTCCACCTTCCCTCTCTCCAACCCATTCCCCCATCAACACCCTCCCCTCTCCCTCCACCCACCCCTCCCCTCACCCCCTACCCCTCCACATTTCCTCTCCTCACACCGCTCCCCCCTCTCACCTCTCGCATTCCACACATTCATTCCCGATACATTCAGTTTTCAAACTGCTCGCGTGCCACCTATTATAATTTTTTATACAAATTTCATAATGCCAGAACTCAACGGTAGTTTTATACAAAATAACGAACAAAAAAAAGAATTATCCAATTTGGTGCAGTCGTTTGGGTTTATGCGCATACATACATTTCGGTGATTCATTTTTAGAGATAGTTATTAAGTATGACGCCAACAAAGCACTATTTTTAGGGTGAATTGCCTAATTGGAAAATAAAAAAAACATCGTTTCCAAGGCGACAATTGGTTGACGTTTGCAATAAATCGATTTTCTTATTGACAGAAAACGTATGATAAATAATTTCATAACGCCAGAGATTATTCATAACGCCAGAACTTACCAATATATATAGCCTATAGATCTCGCAAATAATGTAGCTTTCTATTAGTGAAAAAAAAATTAAAATCCTTTCAGTAGTTTTTGTGTGAAAGAGTAACAAACATACATCCATACAAACTTTCACCTTTATAATATTAATAGGAAGGATAGGATGCAATTTAGAAACTAATAAATTATGGTCGATGGTTATAAATAACAGTAAGATGAGAACCAATTAGATTCGAGTTTTTTTAATATTATCCATTGATATTTTACCCACAATACTATTAACGCTACAATGGTGCTAAAACTTTTTTTTATGGAGTATTTTTAATATTTTTTAAAAATATTATTTAGTGTAAGAATGTAATATAATGTAATTTAGTGTAAGAATGAAAGTAATGATTATTTGGATACATATTAGAACAGAGATGTAGATTCACAGCGGAAGAACAAAATGGATTAATTTATTTAATCGCTTAAATCTATTAAAAATGCAATGTTGGCGTCTTTCCAAAGAAAACCTCGGGATCCGTACAATAAAAATAACACAATATTATGATCAACTTTTCAAGAAAGTGGGATCCGCCACCGTTTTAAGACCGTCTTTTTTTCACCTTCACCCAAAATAGTTCAATGGCAAAGGCAAATAAGCTGGCAGTATTTCCAATTAACAGTATGGATAGGCTTCCCCAAATGTGCTCCATTTGCAATACAATGGGATCACTCCGATAAATCAACGTTGATTTTTTTAATTTATTTTCTGCATCATTCATCCATTTGGAAATTAAACCAGAATCTGACATTGCTTTAATTTTGCTAATTATTTTAATAGCGTAAGGAAAGTTCTTAGCCATCATCATACTGGAAGATCCTCCAACGACTGGTTTCTTGGCTATATGGACGTCATTTATAGTTTTATTAAATTCTGCCAGTTCTACCTCTATGGTTTTACGGTTAAACATCATCGCAAACATTTCACCATTTGATACGTTCCGCATTTTTTCCTCAATCTCCTCAAGTTTAAGAGAAATGAACCCTGTTTGTGAGTCCTCGTAACAAAGATATTTAAAAACGTAACTTCCACCAAACGGAATTTTCTTTTCAATTATTTCCTCCAACGATTCCGGAAGTACCTCGCGCAAATCAGAAACGACATATTTAAATAATGCTCCTAAATAAATGCTCCTCACGAAAAAATTATATAAAATAAAAATTAAAGAAAACCTGCTAAATCTACTTCCTTTGAATTTGACTACCACACTCATTCCTAGAATAACACCCAGAATGTCTAATGGAGTCATCTTATCAAAACAATTGTTTCGTTTAGGCAATATCTTATTTCTGTACCAACAAATAAAAGTGACAATCGAGCCCACAAAAACGATTAAAAACCACAAATTACATGTGAACGGTTTTAATAGTTTCTCTAAATTGTTTAAACTTCTTGGAGCGGGAAGAAAGATTATGTAATCAATTGAATCATAGGGAATGACGAGAAGTATTTTCAATCTTTCTTTGGTTAACACGAGCGTAGATGACACGAGAAAAGTTTTTTCTTCAAATGGTTTTACAACCATTAGTTTTCCTGATTCAACAACTTGTGGTAAATAATTGGTAGTGAAATTAAAAGCCTTCTCCAATATTTTCAAAATATTAACCTCTATTCCGTAATATTCTGTACGGTTATTACGTGTAACATTTATCATGAAAGGCGGTTGGGAGTGTGTGATGACATTTAAAGAACAATTGAAAAAGTCCACCTGTGCCTTCCGATCATCTACAAAGTGTAACAATTCATCTTTTCTCATGTATATTCTGTATATTTTAACGCCATCGCAGGAGTTGACATAAGGGCTGTATGTGAAAACATTGAATTCATCTCCATTAGTCATCGCGTCCACAGCCACAATGAAAGTGTTCATTAGGAAGAACCTCCAACCGCACTCCGCTACTTCCTTTACACACTCAGGTCCACAGTTTGGATTTAAAACCCCGATGACCACCTTATTAGCATGCTTTTGATACTGCACACAAGAATTATTCAAAACATCAAACAGTTCTCTTGAGTTTCGAGTCAGCACGATTAAATTCCTTCCTTGCCTGTTTAGCAGAACAGTGTCATTGTAGCACAACAAAGAAATTTCGATTCGATTTTTATACAATGACGCTATATTGTAGATTAATTTAGAAGCGGTTATCTCAATATCTTCAATCTTTGGATTAAAAGCAATATTAACGTCTCCCGTTACGTTAATGTATTTGAAAACTTTGAAGATCGCAGATGACATTTTATTTACCTGATCGTCTTCCAGAAGTGACAATGCATTACTCAATAATATCATACTGAACAGTATACAAATCTTCGGTTGATGCATGTTTCCTTGCATGTTTATATTTTATTAATTTTTCAAATCAAACGAAAGTTTTTTATAAAGTGAAGATTTTTTTGTTACATGAAATCAAATATTTTTCAATGGAAAACACAAAGTATAACCTGCCACTTGGTGACACTTTATGAATATTTATTTGGCTTTCTTTTAGTCGAAAAGTGAAATATAGGGGTGTTGGGAAAAGTACACCCAAGTTAAATAAATTTCGCAAAAAGCGAAATATTCATTGTAAAAATTAATAATAATAATAATAATAAATTTGGACAACTTATATAGCGCTGTTTTTGCGAAAAATCGCCTCAAGAGCGCAAATGTAGTAATAGTGTAATATTTGTAGATACACATGGTGTCTCAAAGTTGATATTATTCCTTGGAATACTGATGGCCAACTCATGACAGTCTTGACGGACCAGAATATCATGACGTGATTGATATTAACACTTTTATGAATTTCGTGAAAATCGACTCCTTAGATCAGATTTTTGAGTTCCACAGCTACAAAACTCCATTTTTCTCTACAAGGGATCTATTTTTTATCACGCAATTCTAAATAGCCCTGCTATTGATCACAGTCCAAAATAAAACTAACCTTTCCTTCTGCAGGAAAGTCATTTGTTTTGCATTAAAATAGCCATTTTTTCTCTCTAAACTAAAACATACAAAAAGTGATACCATTTTAAAAACTACACTAAAAAAGCAATGTTTTTAATGACTTGCCAGTTAAGCGCGGTAATTTTTTTTTCGGGAACCACTTATTGAACAACCAACACCTGCCACAAGTCACTCCAAGTGGTCGTAACGTTTGGTGACTTAGTAGGGGTGCCCGGTTTCACGGGGAGAGGTTCGTCCAGATCTTGGCAGCCGACGCGTCTGTCCACCTGCTGCGTGGCGGGTCGGATCGAGAGAGACTGGTTGAGGGAGGTCTGTTGCCCGTCTGGATTGATACGTCTGTCACTCCTGGACTCACTGACCCCGAGATTCCTACCCACCTCTTATGTTTATTTGCTTCCCAGAACTTCCTCTCCTTCCTTTCCTTAAAAAGACCCTCCTCACAGCATCCCCTAAGATGACGTAGGCCCTGAGGGAAATTATTTTAAAAAAGGAGAATTAAGCTAATCAAAGAAAACTAATGAATCGAGTAAAAATGTTTATATTTAGAGGTATGAGCACTGTTAGTTTTATTTTGAACTGTAATCCTTATCAAAGCTATTCAGGTTGCGTTCTTAAAAAAACGACCTACGAGTAGAATAAGAAATTGTATAGTTGTGGCAATCCAAAAACTAACCTAAAGTGTCGATTTTCACAAAATTCGTAAAAGTGCCAACATCTCTAAAACTAACGACTTTTTACGAGAGTAATATTGTGTTGTTCTAGTCCGTATGATTTGGCCTTCCAGCCCTCCAAGGGCATTAAATTTTGGGGCACCCTGTATCCGTAATACAGACTAGAGTAAAAAAATTATGATATCTGATAAATATTTACAATAATAAATTTTAGAATTGTAGGTTCAATATGTTAAGGAAAAACTCGGTACTTCTACCAAAAAATTGGATAGTGTAATTATTTTATGTTCATTAGTAACCTACATAGTTAATTTATTTACTCACGACACACACAGAGTATGAAATTGTGTTTTACATTAATTTATTAACCTGTCAACACGATTAATGGAAATCGTCTATTTGAGGAAAAGTTAACGTTTCATGACAAGTGTCATCAATTTGTTCATTTCATTATTACGAGCTATTTTATACTCGTTGATCCATTTATATAATTAATTTACCTTCATTAAGTCGTCATATTATTTATTATAAACAGTGACAAAAATATATTAAAGAAACCATTTATCGTGATTTTATGTGCAACAGTCCAAACATAAGGAGCCAGTGAGACTACGGCATCCGCAATTATGGTATGTTGTGAGACTGAATGTAGTAGGAAGGGGACAGAGATGGGGAAGGGGAAGGTGGGGAAGCACCTAGCTATTCAGATAGTTTTTGAAGTGAAACTTCTATAGCCCCGCCATGATTTGGATTTCCCCATTGACCGTTTGATTATAATGTCACTTTTAAAAGCTCCTATTGGTTGAGATATGCAACGGAAATTACGCTGGTCTGCTCTCATTGGTCGCTTTGATTATGACCTCACTCGAGTATTGGTTGAGATTGTTTTGGTAAAGTTTCGCTTGTACCTCGTGTAAACTGCATTCTATTTTTTTTACTTTAGTTCCACGTAGGAGGCCTTGAGGAAAATAATTCTCCTTAGGGCGTATGTCTTCTTTGGAGACACTGTGTGGAAGGTAATTTTAAAAAAGGAAAGAAAGGAAGTTCTGGGAAGGAAAAGGGAATGAGGGGTGGTTAGAAAACTGGAGGTCATTGTGTCCAGAAGTAACCAACGTATAATTCCTAACCTCCCACTCTGAGCAAGACGATGTTCCGAGAGAGTCCTGTTGGAGAGATCAAAAGATCTCCCTCAACCAGTCACTCCCGATTCAGCCTGCCAAGCAGATATGAAGAAAAATAATTACTAAAAAAAAAACGAAAAACAAAAAATTTTAAAAGTCACCGGAGACCAAAATATGATTTACATTTTTACTCCAAATAATGTCAGGAATCACTGGTTAAAGTAATTAAAATTCGTCCCTTAACACCCTGTCCCACTTCTCTAAAATTAGTATTTTCGCATATTATGAACAACATTTATTCGTAAAATCAAGTGTAACTTTTCACAATTAGAAATCTGTTCTAATTTATCAAAGGAAGCCAAAACTTCGTGTTTTTCGCGTATATATTTAATAACGAATTGGATAAATGGTTATTCATCACTGATGAAAGTGTGGAAGGTCATTGTGTACGATTAATAATAAATATTAGGTACTTGTAGTAATGTCAGTGATGGAGTATTGTAATCAATCATTAAATATATGAACAAGAAACAAATAGTTTAATAAATTGATGTAAATTGAAGTGGTGTGGACTCGTGAAACGTGAAAAACAATACTTTTGAATAAATTGAGGTCGTAGTGCAAAAAGTTGGGATGTCTCAAATATATCACATGCTGAAATAACAAATTTATAATAAAAAAAAATTTATACGAAAAACTCTCTTTTATAACTTTTGAATGTTATTCCCATCAGTGTAATATATCATTGAAGAAGAAGATAACAATAATAATCTGAACGAAAATATAAAAGAGAACAAGACACAGAAAAACAGAAAAAGACAATGGTCGCAACTGGTACTCGAACCCAGACCTCTCGTCTAACCGGGACGTGCGCATCAATCTCATATTTCGAATTTTAGAATTAACAATATTATCTTCATTCTAAGAATTGGTTTGTATCCTGGGTAGCGTCTCGGATAAATGTATCCGAATTTATTCATATGTTACTATTGACTTTTTATAAAGGTCTAAATGAATGTTCATTTTTTATAGGAAAAACTCTCTTTTAAAACTTTTGAATATTATTCCCATCAATGTAATATATCTTTGAAGAAGAAGACAATAATAATAATCTAAACTGTAATATTCAATATTAAAAAATCTGTTTCTGAAAAAATAAGAAAATGTACAGATTTAGGAAATGAGATTAAAAGCATTTGGCATTCTCAGACTATAAAAATATTACCATTTGTCATTTCGGCTACTGGCATTATACCCAGGTCTCTTATTCAAAATTTAGACATATTAGATTTGTCAAAGAATTTTTATATAAAAATGGAAAAATCAGTAATTTTAAATACATGTAGGATTACAAACACTTTTTAAATATTTGTATTGAGGGATCAGTAGGATTTATAGATCGAATTAGGAATTCCACAGAGCCGAACCCTCTGATATGAAAATATCTGGAGTCGGTGAATTATTTTCCCATTTGGTCTCTGGTAGGTTGACATGTTGTTCTTGTATTGTTTTGTATTTATAATACTTATATAGTGCAATTGCATAGCGTGGTTTGACTAGATCAGGGGTGGGGAACCTTTGTAGCGTCGCGGGCCATTTGGATTGTTATCAATTATGAGTGTAATGACATATTGTTATGTGTTTGTGTTATATTATTAAAGGGAAATGTAATGATGAGCCTTGGTCGGGCTCAGGTGTAATCTGCAAGTCAACTTTGATTTCATCTCAGGAAATCTTGGACGCCAAACCCAGTCTAATGTCTGGGTATGTCAACAAGCGGAGAACACGATACTCATTTCTCAGAGTGTGGGCCATTTGGTTTCATAGCATTCCTGAAAAGGCTGCACAAGGAATCTACATAATAAAACAAAGAGTAGAGTAGAAAATCGGTACACTGTATTGACATGATAAGACATAATAAAACAAATTGTATGGACTCACCCCCGGGACCAATTTCGTAATTTATGCTATTCCTAGCTCCACTAATTAAATTTACTGCCACCGTACCCCCGATGTCGTGAGAACCAACACCACCTCCTGGTGGCAAGGGAGGTCCCAACCTCTGCGGCTCAGCTTGTGCCTGTGACCTCCACAGCGGTCGCATGAAAGGGATGATAGACCTGGACCCTCAGAGAAAGGGAGGAGTACCCAAACTCTCCTCCAAATTGTATAGGAAGGCTCGTCAGCAATCAAGGCGGAGTATTGTTCAACACTGCGGTAATCTCGGGTTTGTTCCATAAATAAACCCCCGGTGGGAATTCGATAGTTGCCCTGCATACAATCACGGGCGCGGCGAGTTATTATTTAAACCGATGACTCGGATAATGAGGTACAATAGTCTTTTCACTCGAACATCGCCAATTAACTCGTGGTCACTGGGACCCTCGCGAAACTCACGTTTTACGTGAATAAATCTTTGATTAGTTGCACTGCGTACCATGACAAGCGTGGCGGGTTATTATGTAAACCGATGTCTCGGATAAAGAGGTACATTAATCGTAACACTCGAACATCGCCATTAAACTCGTGGTCACTTTGGGACCCGCGCGAAACTCACGTTTTACGTGAATAAATCTTTGAAATTTATATTTAAAAAAAAACACAACGTGTTTCCTTCCCCCGAATGCAGATGCCCAAAACTTGGATTTCAATCACATCGTATTAAAACTTAAAAATTAAGTGACCGTTGTTTTCACGGCGTACCGCACATATCGCCGTCAAAACCAGAGTGCGGAAACGGAAAAACCCAAACGCCGCCTACCGACGCGTTGAACGAAACTCCCCCAGCTTTGCCAACCTAACCAATTAAAATGCATTTAAAAAAAATAGTACCTAACTTACGATAAATACAATCGCTTCATAACAGGATGTTCATACTTTAACCCGCGGGCCGCACTCCGATTTCCGTCTCGGGGGTGGGTGGGGAGCCACATTCAGAATTCTAAACTTTTCTGGTTATACTAAAACTAATTATAAAAAATTGTTACGTAACTTGCAAACACTCTTTAATTATAGCTACACTCAGAACATGCAAATGGTTTTCCTACAATTCTGGCTGCACATAGTCTACAACCAGAATTTTATAACTGCACTTTGAACACGAGAATGGTTTCCGTCAAAATGTATCAGCAGATGAAACCACAACTGAATTTTTTCGTTGCATTATGAACACGGAGCTAGTTTCAATTTAGATTAAATTTGCATGCGGGGAATTAAAACTACACTCAGAATATGAAAATAACTTTCCTCCAATTCTGGCAGCATCAACTACGAAACTAAAATTTTATAAATGTACTTCGAACATAAGAAATGCGTCAGCAAATGAAATCACACCTGATGCGTTTTCTTTGCATTCTTAACACAGAACTGGTTTTAATTACAGGTTGAATCTATATGCGGGGAATTAAAACAACACCCAGAACCTGAAATTATTTTCCTCAAATACTGGCAGCACATCTGCAACTACAAATTTGTAACTGCACACACGAGAATAGTTTCTTACGAAACGCGTTAGCGAAATAAAACCCAACCTGGAATTTTTTCGTTGCATTCTAAGCACAGAACTGGTTTTAATTATGAAGTGAATCTGTACGCGGAGACTTAAAACTACTGGGTGTAGCCATTTTACTGAGTGCATGAAAATGGCTTTTCTTTAATACTGGCAGCACAAAGGCAACTAGAATTTTATAAATGCACTTCAAAAACGAGAATGGGTTACTACAAAATGCGTAAGCAGACGAAACCACACATGGAATTTTTTCATTGCATTTTGAACGCAAATCTGTTTTTTCCGTCAGAGCAAATTGGACTGTGAGTCCCCAGCTTTAATTAATATAACACCTAAATGGTTTTACCTTCGAAATGCGTTAGGGTTAGCAGATGAATCCGCAACACGAATTTGCATTGTGAACACAAGATTGGTTTTAGAATGAAGCTTAAATTAAATTGTACCTACTCTGATTACGTGAATGGTTTTTCTACATTTTGTAACATATTTATTATTCGCAATATTATGTTATATTTATTTAACTAATTACAATAAATTACATGTAATTATTTTTTTATGCTAGAAGTGTGGCAATTATAATGTCATTAATGTTTATATTATATACAAAATATTAAGGGACGTGTTTGACTTAATATAACCAGTGATTCCTCACTTTATTTGGGGAGATTGTTATGTCTAGCTTTTAATTCATCATCGCTTTGTAATTGAATAATTTCGTGCTGCAGATTATCAGGCACATTCGATGGTTCGACGTCAGTGGCGGACCGTGAGTTTTCAGTGAGCTAGAATGCTAAGATTGAAAGAAAATGATATATATATATTTTAATTTCAACTTTTTGTATGAAGAATTCAGGATTCTTTCAGTCCAGGGGGGCCGTGCCCCCCTTGACTGAAAGATCTTATACAAAAAATTGAAATAAAAAAAATAAAAAAAATCATTTTCTGCTACAACTACATCAGTAATGTCGTATTTTTCAATCTTAGCATTCTAGCTCACTGAAAACTGACGGTCCGCCACTGTTCGACGTTGAACGGTGTAGCGAATGTGTTCAAATCCGTTTGCTCTCTTTTCACGCCCTTAAATCGTTCATTAAATGCCTCACTTAATTTCGCGCACTCACCAGCGTATTCAAACGATTTAGAAGGCTTTTGTCCTTGCAGTGTTGGAAAATGCGTCGTGTTATTCATTTCGAGTAACTTTCCACAGCCTTAATTTAGTTTCAAATGATTTCACGTTTCACTCAGCTTCAACTTTTCTTTTCTTCGTAATTTTCATAAATATTTACTATCAACTTTACCTCCGTAACATGACTAGAAAATAATGTTTATGACAGACTGCCTAAGATTCCCCTCCGAATAGAGTTGCCATCAATCCTGAAATATCGGGACTGTCACGTACAAGAAAAAGAAAAGTTCCGATAGAATTTCATTATCGTTCCACAATAACAAATTTAAAAAAAGTAAAATGGAAGGTTTTATCACGTTTTTATTTGTAACTTAACTACTTGCTAGTAACGATTTTGTAATAACGTCTTAAAAATTCATCTAAAACACCGCGAAAAAACCATTCCATTCTGTGTAATATTTTGTGGTTCTTTCAGCAGGCAGCACCAAAAGTGCCTGCGGGCCGCACCAAAAGGCCTCGCGGGCCGCATGCGGCCCGCGGGCCGCAGGTTCCCCACCCCTGGACTAGATGATCATTTGGGGAAGTGTGTGAAAGGGTTTAGTTTTTCCTGTGGGGAAAATTTAACCCGGACATTTAAATCTGGTGCGTAAAAAAATATGGAAAATAATTAGTTTTTTTTATTTTTTTTTATTTCATATATATCCCGTTAAACTACAGTTCAGTAGTTTGTCAACAGGATTTTTATTACAACTTTTTACAGATTACAACTTAGACCTTAATTTATACAATAACAATAAACTTACACATTAATAGTAAAACTAAATCGTCTAATACAAATTATTTCTACCTAGTAGCCATGTTTTCAGCAAATATCTGACTCTATTTGGAAATTCGCATTTAAGTTGAAGATAATATTGTTAATTCTAAAATTTTAAATATATCCACAAAGAAGGCCCTGAGGAAAATAATTTCCCTCAGGGCCTATGTCATCTTTGGGGATACTGTGTGGAGGGTTGATTGACATTGACATTTTTTTAGTGTGTTAATTAAATTTAATTTAATTTTAATTTTTAATCTTTATTCTTAGTTTAAATTTATCTTTATTTTAAATGGTTTTTTTTTTGTTTCGTCACCAACATTGTACATTTCTTTTTTTTTCAAACTGTATTATGTATAAATCATTATATTATAAAATGGGGGCCTCAGCACGGGTAAACAACCCAGTGAGGCCAACATTACTGGATTGTACCTACTATGAAATTTTGTAAAATAATGCATCAACAATAAAAAATTAAAAAATTAAAATAAAACAATTATGACGGTTTGACAGAAGGTGGCAATAGCGAAATTGGTTAACGCGCATGTCCCGGTGAGACGAGAGGTCTGGGTTCGAGTCCCAGTTGCGACCATTGTCTTTTTTCTGTTTTTTTTGTCTTGTTCTCTTTCATATTTTCTTTTAGATTATTATTATCTTCTTCTTCAGTGATATTTATAATTTATCTTATTTTTTGCGAAGACACGAACTTCATAATTTTTTTACAATAGCTCCACGCAGGAGGCTCTGAAGAAAACAATTTTCCTCGAGGCTGTTTCAACTTGATGCTGTATAGATGGTATTCTTAGGCAAAATATGGAGAGGAAGTTCTGAGGGTTGGTATGTCCAGGAGTGACGGACGTATGGATCCATTCTTCCCACTGCGGTGCAAGGCGATGAGTCAAGAGAGTCCGGCTGGAGAAATCAAAGGTCTCCCTGAACCCAGGCACCTCTGCTAAGTCACCAAATGTAGCGAAGCCGTTGGCATGACCTACGGTAGGGGTGTTAGTTGTCCAATAAATATTTACCGAGGCGGCTGCACCCATACCCGCTTCCCAAATTGATTCCTTCCAAGTTCTTTACGTTTTAATTTTTTTTATTTCGTGATTCAGAATTCTAACGAAAACAATATTGTTTTTAATTAACATTATTCTTTTACTACTTTTTGACCCACCCAGTACACCACTACACAAGTAAGGGTCTATTTAATGACTTACCTGTACCTACCTAAGGTACCTTTCTGGTATTTTTTTTATTTAGGTATAATGGATTCAATTTTCGTAATATTATGCATTATGTAATTGGTTGTTTTTTTCAATGTTTGTTTCGTTTTTATGATGAGGGCATTACACAAATGGAAATGAATAATATATGAAGAGTGATGAAGTGATGAACAAAAGCATTGTTCCCAAAGTTTTGTCGAACGAGCAAGTTTTTATGGTAATCTCTTGCCAGAAAGGTATTGCCTTCAAGGTTTGCGTATTTTTGGGTAAGATTGCGCTAGATCGCTAGGTCTTACTTATAATTAACTATAGGGCCTAGGTCATCTTTGGGGATGCTGTGTGGAGGGTAGTTTTAAGAGAGAACGTTCTGAGAAGGAAAAGGATATGAGAGGTAAGCAGAATCTGGGGTCAGTGTGTCCAGGAGTGACGGACTTATGAATCCATCCCTCACACTGCGCTGCAAGACGATGTTCCGAGAGAGTACTGCTGGAGTGGTCAAAAGGTCTCTCTCAACTAGCCTCCCCCGATCCGACCTACCACGCAGTTGGTGAGCAGATTTATCCACCGCCAAGACCAGGACAAACCTCAACCCATGGGTTGGGCACCCCTATTAAGTCACTAAACGTAGCCTACTTCTCGGAGTGATGTTTGGCGGGGGTGTTGATTACCCAAACTTTACCATTATCGATTACTTTACCGTACACCATTATGGGGCCGACAAACCTAGCTATAAAAGCGCCAGCGTTATTTGGCTTAGCCTATTTCGGCATATCCGAAGAACGTATGAAGCACTTGTTCGCAGTATCTTGGAATATAGCTCCATTATTTGGGCCCCTTCTGAGCAAAACCATATTCTTGAAATAGAAAAAGTACAAAAGAGATTCATGCGTTACCTATATATGAGGGAATATTTGTACTACCCTTTCCTGTATCCATCCTTATTCTTAGCAGGAATGCTCGATCTTAATACATTAGAAGCCCGCCGAAAAATATTTTTAGGAAAACATTTTTTTAAGATAATCTCTGGAACTATACATAATCCACCTATTTTGAAAGAGATTAACTTATATGTCCCAGACAAGTATACTCGTGGAAGGTCCCATACCCTTTTTTATGCTCCAAAAGCGAGGACTTCTGCCTATCAGAACGCGCCAGTCAACAGAGCGACTGAACTGCTCAATGAGTCTGCATTGACCGTCAACATTTTTAACGTAACCTACAGGCAGTTTAACAATTATCTTTTGACGTATGCCACAAAGTAGTTGTTTAGATTTAAACCCAGGACTCAAACCAATTATGGAGTTGAGTTACCATCAAAGGTTGGATTGCGATCCAAGAGTTGTCTGATTTGTTCGTTAGATGTCGATAGAATCATTTTATTTTTGTCCCTTTCTCACACAACAAACAAGGTAAATATAGATGTACGAAACCTTTATAAAAAGGCTTGCATCGGTAAAATTAACTTACTTCTTTACGAAAACTTGCACTAAGAATTTAAAATACTACTGAAACCTTGTACGTTGGGTGGGGAAAGTTATTGTCGTCAGTTTGTAAATATTCAAATCATAACAATAAAAAATCAAGAACTTAAAGTTAAAACCAAAAAGTGCTTCATTTATAAAAAAACAGTCTACCCAAAGAAATTCTCCTGAGTGAAGACCTCCAATTTTTACAGTAGTGAAACTGACCTTTTTATGTGTTTTGCTATACATTTTGTCTAATTTGTAATCTTCTCCATAATGTATTGGTGAATAACCGTTTTACGGAGAACATGGAAAATAAATAAATAAATAATAATAAATATCACTCGCTGTATATTCTCAATAGTCCAGTAAACGAATGGTCCAAAAGGAGGTGTAGAGTGCGTGAGCAGGAACCTAAGCGATTCTTTCAGGACTTGTTTAGGGTGCTTAGGGTGTGAACATACTAAAAGTCTTTACGTCTAGGTGGTGAGCTAGGGGGGAGGGGGGGGGGGAGGTTCCGATTTTCGGGTTTCCGTTTATATCTCAAAAACGGTGCGTCGCAGAGGAAAACTTTTTTAGAAAATGTCTCATCACAATAATAATGATTATAAAATGAATTCCACTAATCATCTATTCGAGAACAACTTACCTGCTTTCTTGCGTGCAAAAATTAATAAGGAATTTCCGATGAAGAAAAAACCCGTCTTAATAATTTGGTAAGAAAAAACAGCTTTTTCTGAAAATGAAAAAACTTAAAATTGCTGTAAATATTTACTGGTTGGAGATTTATTTATATATATATATTCTAAAAGGTAGTTAAATTATTTACAATTTTTTTCAAATAAATTTCTTTCTTGGATGAATATTTTCGACGATATGAAGGAATGTTTGATGAAAAATGTGAGGTAAAATGATTTTTTTCGAAAATATTGACATTCGTGGAGCGTATAACTTAAAAACGGCTGGGATTTCTAAAATTACGTATAGAATAAAAATAGTATGTTCACACCCTAAGCAGCCTAAACAAGTCCTGAAATAATCGCTTAGGTTCCTGCTCACGCACTCTACAACTCCTTCCTTTACTAGATTACAATGGGAATGTATATATTTATATATATAGCGATACGCTGAAATACGCCAAGCCAAATAACGCTAGCGCTTATATAGATAGGTCTGTTGGCCCCATTTATTATCCATTGTCTGTTCTGGTGATGGATACCGTAACGCTGTCCGAAACGTTGGCTAAAGAAGGGGGTAGCGCAACACGGCAAAATACCCCAAAATCAATCGCGTACATCAAATTAGAAAAAAAAAATTTTTACATCCGACTATGTAAAAATTTTTTTTTCTAATTTGCTTCTATGTGTGTTTCAACTCACTCTATGGTTTCTTTAATTGCTTATGTTTTTCGATATTTGCTGGTTGCATCATGTAAAATTTTAATAAAATATGTATTTATAACTGTTTATTTTCCTAATGAACTAAAATAAAATAAATTCTTATTGATGATGTGTAATATTAAAATCAACGCGTCTTTTGCTACGTATAGACAGGTATAAACGACGCGATACGCCGCTTGCGGTTGCTTCGTCCCTTTCCCAAAATTCGTGGCTAGGTACCTACCCGAAGCATTAGATTTAACGAATAATATAATATTTTAAAAAGAAAACACAAAATTGATTTAGAAATATTTCTTGCGTCCAAAACTGCTTACGAATCACGGCTTCAGGTGTACTTGGAAATGGACTGTAAATACTAAAAATGAAACGAAACGAAACGAAATGATGTTTGCAATAGAGAACTCCAGTCCAATTTATTTTTATTTTTTTTATGAATAATGACCTTCTGACTTCAATAACTGCATTTTTTAGAGTTTGTTTTAATAGTTAAAATAATTTTCAGTTTTAATTTTTCAAGATCCCCCGAAAAAGAAGACCCCACGTATAGTGAATCGTGTGACGTCATCACTCCTGAAAAGTTTTTCAACAGGTGTTCATTTTGTATGACAGTTATACGGAAGAAAGTATGGTACTATTCGATAAGTTAAAACATTATTTAGGTGGAATTATTTATTTATTATATTATATTTATTATGTTATTATATTTTTCAATATTGTTACGGGAGAGTGGTATAGAAATTATTTGAAATTATTATTTTTTTAGCTTTTAAAATCAATACTATCTCAAACGGAGCACCAACTGCACACTGCAAAAATTGTAGGCAAATAAGATACAGGCGATACAGCGCCTACCAGCTGATCGATGACGGCCATTTTGAATTTGAAGATCATAGAGAAGTGAGTCGTTCGCGAACGACTCGGCTCAGTGACCCGGATCCGTAAGATCCGGTTCCGTAAGACCGATCTTCAAAGCTACGGACACACTTGCTCGCGGTTCGCGGATCTTTGCGAACGAGTGAGCCAGTAGCAATTGGTACTAGGTAGCATGCTCTTTGGATTCACCGAACCGGATCTTTTCATTCTCGTTCAACTGAGCCGCTTTGCCCGTCTCTAGGTAGCATTTTGTTGTAGCATGTTATACAGTACAGTACAGTATGTACAGTTTAAAGTTTTTCAATATTTTAAATAATAGAAATAAACTAATAGAGATACCTCTATTTTTGATACTGAATTATTTAGGCTTAAATATTGCTTCAATAAACACAACAACTAAATCTCTATAAACAGTATGAAATAACGAATAACATTAAATTTTATTAATACTGATGGCTTGAGTCATACCTACATAATCGTTTCAATACAATGACTGGTGACGCGTGACGTCAGCACTAACCATTCAGTAATACCAACTTTACATTTTTTTTGACGAGAGGTTTAAAAATGCACTTTTTAATATTTTTTTAGGAACTCTACGTTTAATATTATGAAATAAAACTTACATATTCAGAATCAGCGTTCATTGGTCTGTATGAACATATTTTTTTAAAGCCATAATATTTTTCACTGAAGTTCCTTATTGGAGGATAATATGTGTAGCAAAAACCAGGGATGCAAGTAAAACCGATAAAAAAAGGATAACCAATCACTTACCACGGTACCTCTGTGAAAGAGCACACAATTGTTATGAAATGCACTTCATAACATAGAACATGTTACCCCGTAAGTATTTTTGAAATCAAGTACTTTTATTTTCATATTTTGGGGTATGACAACACCGAGGTAAGCCGCGCCCACCCCTATCGACGGGGGCGGGGCGCGCGGTGTGGACCGGCTGGGGCCGGTGAAATTTGGAGGAGCTCTCTTAGTTCCCAGGTCTCGAACGGATAGGTTGTCTCTATTCTTCCGTTCAATATTTCCACCAAAAACAGTTTGCGGGTTTTTGGTTAAATTCAGTTGTTGGCGTTGTTGTTGCCGAGCCTACAGAATCCCACACCGGTATCGTTCCAATTTTCATATATATTATTGCCTTTACTTGACCTTAAAACTAAATTCACACCTTTATTTCACGTCATTAGTCACCCCATTCTCACAGAGATTTAAGCTTTTCCTGGCCTAGAGTCCTTACTGCAAATATAAACCTTTTTCTAGTAGCAAAAGAGAACCTTTTATTTACAATTATCCCGATATTTCTGTGCTCTCCTGTATTTTGTTTTAACTGCAACATAGCAGTGGTTATTCAAGTCTACCAAGGCCGAACTGAAAACACACCAGGCGACTGAGCTAGTCGATTGAAGTAAGTATTGAGTGATCAGCGGTGTAAGTAAATTAGCGTGGGTTAATTAATTAAAGAACGGTTCAAATCCGCTTCTCTGTACCTAGCACTGGCGCCCCACGTTGGGCGCCAGTGTTACGTATCGACGGGCTCGAACCGCCTGATTACGAACTTATAACAAATTTGAAATTAAATAACACAATGATCAAGACTCAACAACAATGGTTCAATTTAAATACTTACCAAAACCAAATTATAATACAAACCTCGGCTAGCTCTTCTCAGGGATATTGTGTTCTCAATTCGATCGGATTTGATTCAAAACGATCGTCGCTTCATTTATTGAATAAAGATAGGGTTTAATAAATTAGAAGATCTCTTGTCGCTTTTAAATAATTTGTGAATTTATTAATGACTCGACGCTTCTAGGAAAAGCTTTTAATCTCTTTGTGAACTCAAGGTTAATGATTCTAAAATATAATAAACGGGTTGAATGATAACACATAATAATATAAGTTGTACGTACGTTAACCCGTCTCGGGTTTCATCTGGGCAGAGGACCTCGTCCGGAAACACCACTGACTTGATTTAGATATATAAAATTAACTATATTTTAAATTACGTGTTCCAACAAACGCTGAAACCAAAAGGCGGCCGACAAGATGCGAAGAACCGTCCCATCGCAAAGCTGAAACTAGAAGAGCGGTAAAGAAGCCCGCAGACCGCAGGCTGGCTGCATCGCCCCGCCCACCGAATTCTTAGCCAATCAGAAGATCTAGCCAATGTTGCAAACTTTTAAAAACTATTATGAAATATTTAGTACCTGATGACGGAAATAATCATATAGGGGTGGGAAGTTATAATTCAAGAAAGTACTTCATAACACAATACACAACACAATCACAATATAGTATAATGTTATGTATATAGGGATGTAACGATACCGATACCGATACCGATGTATCGGCCGATATAATCGGCAAGCCGATATCAAGCGCGCGAAACGAACAACGGTCGTGAGAAACGACAACTTGTCAAATTCCCAAAATTAAAAATGCTTGCGCAAAAATACTTGTCCTGTCCAATGAGCTCAGTGGCTTCAGACGTCTTCTTTCAACTGCAGGCCTGATACAAAATGATTTGCGTAACAGATTATTTATTACCTGCTGATAATTTGAATAAACATTATTTTCTTAACAAAAATCTACCAAAAGTAAATTTAAATAAATGATTTTTTTCAATTTAATTTCTGCATTTTTATTGACTATTTTTTCTTTCACACTCCTGAGGGCAATCAATATTGGCATCACTATCGGTATCGCCGATTATTTTTGTTAAGAATCGGTATCGGTATCGTATCGCCAAAATCATGTATCGTTACATCCCTAGTTATATGTATAGTTCCACCTCCACCGCGATACCTCGAGGTACCTAATTATTACCACAACAAAACGAATAAGTACAAAACGATATTGTTTACTTTCGAGATTGTCTAATTAATACCTTCTTTTTAGTTCAAAAACGAGATTATGTACACGAAAAACACCAACAATTTTCTTCCAAAGAAATGCCAATTCTTCTTCTGTTTTTTTCTGAAAACAAATGCACTCGAATTTGCTGTTATTCTTGCCATCGTTCCAAATTTCAAATTCTTTCCAGCAAGGTTATGTAGATAAGGAGAACTGCTTACATTTAAAAAAAAAAAACAGAAAAATTTCATATCTGGGTCATATACTTCGAGGGGAGAAGTATAACTTGCTCCATTTAATATTGAAAGGCAAGATAGAGGGTCGCCGAGGGCCTGGTAGGAGACAAATGTCTTGGCTGCGTAATATACGAGAGTGGACCGGCATTAGAGTGTGGAGGAGCTATTCCGGGCAGCGCAAGACAGAGAGACATTTTCAAGAGTGATCGCCAACGTCGGGGGGATCTAATACGGCACACAAAGAAGAAGAAGATAAGGAGAGGTAGGTACCTATTGGATAAATGACATCCCGGTAGGAACAATGTGTATTCTTGTTTCAAAACCAAACAGAAAAAGCAATTACTGGTTCCATTTGATCAATCGCTGGTACAAATAAAGTTCACGGATTTAATTTGCAATGATTTCCCAAAAATCAACACTAGTGTGTAAATTAGGTGTACCAATCTGTAGGTACTGGACAAATTCACCAATTCAAAACCTCCTTAGGGGTCGTCCATTAATCACGTGAGGCTCGAAAGGGGAGGGGGTTCGGAAAAAATCACAAAATATCACAAGGAGGGGGGGATATATAATGAGATATCACGTGTATTTATTTTTAGTTGAACGCACGATTTCTAAACCAAATGCCAGTCAAAAACAACTTGCAACCTTAATGTCTCTCTGGAAGTTTTTATCACGATGCTTAATTTTCTAAAATTTAATCAGATTATACCTGTATTTAAAGATAATATTCTGAAAATTTCATTATACTTTGTATTAAAAAAATACACGTGATTTTGGGTATGGGGGTGGGGTTGCCTAAAACCTCACCACATATCACCAGAGGGGGAGGGAGTTAAAAAGTTGCTAAAAAACATCACGTGATTAATGGACGACCCCTTAGCCAAATGCTAAATCTGATTAGCCTTTCAAAAATGGCCAAAAATCACTGTCATTTTGAAGGTTAGTACATTTGTGAATTGCTTATTATTACTTTACCATACATTACTATTGCCTCGTGCAAGCCTATTGTCCGTGCGGTGGCTTTATACATGGGCGAGGAAATAAAGCTGACCTTGATGTTGATGCTGAATTCGGTTGTGTTGTAGTAATATTTTTAATCTCGTTGCACTAAAAACAAGTGTAACACCCATTTATATATATGTGACCAGCAATGGGACGGAAGTAGCAGCCTAGCAGAAATAGAAGAAGAGGAGGGGTTTCCGGTTGCGATGGGAAGGAGAGTTCCGTTGATGGAGGGAGAGAAAAAGAGAACTGAACCGCTAGTTATGTCAAATTGTGTTGAAATCATCAATAAACCGTGATATACAGATTACAGACTATTATTTGACATTTTCCTGCACACCAAGCTATTTAATGTTACACAAGTAAAGAAAAATAAAAATGCTTGAAATTAAAACGATTTTCCAGAAAGTTTACTCTGTGGAGTAAAACCGTAACCAGTTTTTCTACGTTGTATTATACCGTTTCCTGCTTTAATATGGTGTGTGTCTTTGATAAGGCTGAGATATTTATTCCACAGATGGCGGTAGTAAAAAAATCACTACTCCCTGTTATAAAACTCAGAAATTCAAATTCAAACAAATACAAATAAAAATTTTGAGTGAAGGATTCTATAGCACCGTTTGAAACTCGATGAAACGAAAAATAGCCATACTAAAAAGAGACAAACACATACATCTATAGGATTCAGCTTGCGATAGAATGGGATAAAATAATTATTGGTCTCCTCTTCGTGCGGTGCTTCGTCGCCTCCCCACTCTGGTCTACTTAAAAAAGGTTTCACTTGTACCGCCTGTGAATTGGTGACTGGCCAACTGAGAATGAAACCAACTCAGAAAGGTCATTAAGAGTGATGATAAAAAAATATTAAAAAATTGGTTAAATAGGTTAAGTTAGGTTAGGGTTACCGGCTATTTTAAAATAATTTTTTCATAGCTTTTAATGACCTTGAGGTGTTTCTGAGTTGGTTTCATTCTGAGTTGGCATGGAACGGTGTGAATTAGGGGCAGTTCAAGTATTACGTAACGCACTTGGAGGGGGAGTTCTTGTGAAACGTTTCTGTGCGTTACACAGCATACAAGTATTATTTTATTACTTTACAGATATACTATTAAAATAAAAATTAAATTGAATCTTTACTATTGTAGATGGCAACGCATCATTACAATAAATAATTTGTGTTTCAAACTGGTGCCTAGGATGAAGTAATTGCATGTCAATCAAAAACTTATGAAGAAGGGTTCTAATTTCGCGTTACTTACTTTCTAACTTACATTTAAATATTTAACATTAAAATATAATACTTAGGTAAAACTAAAATACTTACAATATTGAACCTCAAAATAAACAAAAATTGTTAAACAGATTACGAAATATAGTCTTTGCAAACTTTGAAAACTTAAAACATGGTAAGGTGAAGTTAGAACCACATCCAACCAAAGTGAGGGACTATATGAGGGATCACCTGTCAGATACAAACCAAATAGAGAGTGTAAGTGATGTTATAACCTTGTAAAATAAATGGCGCTTGATTTTAGAATTTCTTCACAAGGTTCGTAGAAAATGCGAGGGGGTAGAGCGGTGATTGGCTAAAAATTTGTGATATAACTTGAAGTTCATGTTCCACTGGAAGATTTGAATGAACTGAAATACAGGTGACAGTGTTTTACTTCAAGCTATGTCATGCAATTGAAATTTCGAAAGCGGCACAGAGTTTTTTCGAAAAACGTCCATATGAGCTAACCTTGTTAAATGCATTTTCTACAAACCTTAATTTCTTCATACAAGTATCTACTTAAACAACACCTAATATGTGTTGTATTTCATAAAAAATTATTTAATACTTTATTGAAAGTAGTATTTTATCGCATAACAACATTATTCCACCTTTTAGGAAAGCGTGCGTTAACTGAGAATTAGCTAAATTTAAAAAAAATAGTGAGTACTTTATAATGAACTTTATTCAGTAAAAATAAAATACATTCGACTTATTTCACTCACGATACATAAGGCTTATTGAAAAGTACACAGATATAAAATATTAACACTTCTTGACACAAATTACTTTATTTAAATATACTTACAAAAAATGTGAAACATCGATAAGGCTGTAAAAATATTAAATAGTTTAAAAATTTTATATAAAAATAGTTTTATCGCTGCTTCTAATATGTGTCAGTACAAAACTAAAAATTAATCACTTTTCTGCAATAATCATTGTACGTGTAGGTATATAAAAAGCGGAAAAAAAAATATGGATTCGGTTTTATCTTATTAGTAGACAAAAATTATTTCTTTGGTAATGTAATGAATAACAGTAAAGGATTTTACAAGTACAATATATTTTCTCAAAAGTAGGTAAACAGTTACAGCCTTACTAAAAAAAAACCACAGCGCGACCGATTAACTGTGTTATTGCAATAACATAAATAGAGCTCGTATACACTAAAAGACGTTTTATTACCAATAACGTTTCTTTCGTGGTCACGCTGTTAAAATGCATTGAAGATGTGACAACGTTGTATATGGTTTTAATTTACTAGGAAACAATGTTGTTTTAATTCTTCTCCGCTAGGGGCATTATTGGTGCACCTGTGCATATCGGACCGCGATGACAAAACAGTTCGGTGTGTTTATGGCGGGATATGGAAAATTTTGTTAGTGCCTAAATGTTGTGATTTTACTAAATAATTTCAATTGTAGTGACGAATTTACTCTTCTGTTCACATAATTGATATATTTAACATATTATTTGTGTGGTTTACATCAGTTTAATCAAGTTATTGTACAAACGCCGTACTTTCAAAGTTGAACTGTCAGAATATTGTTTTTTATAGGTTACTTAAGATAAAATTTTCATTTTAAGATCTTTATTTTAAGAGAATTTCTAAAAAGTGATAATTTTTTATAATATTAAAATCTAATACATGTGTTCGTAAACGTATCAAAAAAATTAACGTCTTTAGAGATGCAAGAAATCTGTTTTAAATTTCGGTATTATTTCTAAGTTATTTTTTTGGCAATAAAAAAAACTTTGAAATTTTTTATTATTTTTTTATTGTATACACGATAAAAAAGTGAGGTGATAGTTTCCTTCCAAATTTATTACATAAAAGGACTGTGTTTTTAAAATTTTGATTTTATTTAAATTTCTCTACATTTTGGTCAAAAATGTTGTGGGAGGAAATTTTTTTCCATGTTTTTCCGAGTTTGAATCATAAAATATGGCAGTTTTTGAAAGCTAAAGTGTATTTCAAATACTCAAATCTAAAAGGTAATTTTATCTAGTTTTCATAAATGGTATTTGTTTTTACGACACCTTCAAAAATAAGAAATATATAGAACATTCAAAATACTATGGAAAAATTACAAATATCGTTCGGACATCAATGGTTAAAACAGAGATAAACTACCCTCTCAGGCCGTGGAAACCATTTTTATTTCTTTCAAAGAACAAATTTTTAATTAGTAATGTTTTCACATCCGCGGCCGTTTGTCAATTGAATAAAATTTTCACTGGGTTTTTTAGTAAGGCTGTTAGTGTTTTTTAACATTTACATATTTTATTAGTAGTAAATTGGCTGCATATGGATAGAACTGGGACAAAAGTGGGAAAAAATGGAGAGCGAAAACATCAGACCAAAAAATAAAGTTAAAATAATACAATGTTTAAGTTAATACAATGATTTTCTAGATTCAAAAACATTTTTTTTATATCGATGCATTCGTTTTTCATCTATAACACGAATTTCTCACATGTATTGCAGAAAAACTTGTAGTGAAATAAACAAAAAATTTATGTTTTCTGGGTCACTATGAAGTAAGATATTTTAAAATGTCATACTAATGTACCGAACTGTCATGCTTCCCGGTGATATTTTATAGCATATTTAATATGTAAAACACGTACACTTTTAATAATATTTGACTTATGACGAGCAATCGAGTATCGCTTTCCTCATTATCTCAAAGCTTAGTGTTTGGAGATGTCTGACTAATCAACTGGACGATCGATATGTTTATGAAAAATATATTATCTTATTTTTTGGGGTGCATTTATGAATTGGTAGGTAACCCAGCTAGACGACGGACACTCTTTGTCCCAGCTCCGCATGTACTAGTAACTGGTGCAATATTTATAAATTGAGTAGCAAAATTAATTAATGTTAATTGTATCACACCAAAGGCACTGAATCAAAGACGGTAATTGAGAAATGTAACATCAGGCAGTAATCAAGTTATAAATTAATAGTCACGCTATCATTAGATACACAAATTTTCATTTCACATCATAAATCTAAATAAAAGACAACTGATTCACAAAATGCTTAACATTCTTAATTAGAGAATTTGTCATGTACAATAATGCTAATTTATAGATTACATACAAGTCACACGATAAAATAAATACAAAACCTTCATGAAAAGCAACTGTTTTGAAGTTGTCTGATGACAATAACTTGTAGGTCTCCAAATAGAAATAAATTATAATATGAATAGCAGAAAGATGAAGGCATAATTTTATAATGTGGCTCTAATAAAAAAAAATGCATTTATGTTTTGATCAAATCGAACAGTGTTAATACCGTAGTGTCTGCGTGGTTGAATTTCAGAACCCAGCTACGAGTGCATGTCGGACGCAACGCAACATCTGTGTCGTGGAATTTCACACAAAACTACTGTTATAATTCGGTTTCGAATTCTAGAATTCGACACAAGATGTCGCTACTTCCGTCAGCAGAATATATATGGTATCCTCCGGATATGAAAAGATTGACGGTAATACATGTTGTATCAAGTGGCTTTATTTTACATATGACGTCATTGCTCTGTCTTGGTTACTTTGTCCCGGTGACTAGCTACAGTGGATCCGAAGAACGGGCTGTTTTTGGAATCAGTTCGTATTGGATCTATAAAATGGTCAATAACACTAACTGAGCGAAGCCGAACCAAAAGCCACCCGCAGGGCCTAGCAGTAAAAACCTGCAGAGCTAGTAACTTAAGTATTTATGTGCGTTTCTTGGATAATCATTTGGAATCGATGTCGCCGATGGTGGTAATGTCACAAAACAAGTTTACATTATTTTTAACTTTTTTAATTTCGCAAACAAAATTAGTTTTACAGGGTATCCTCGTATACCGGTAAGTAATCGATGTAAATCGAGTGTAGTAAGAAAACGTGATACCGAGAGAGCTTCATTCCGTATTATAATATAAGATTTCTATTGGTGTCCGCACACCGGACGGTGCAGCATGTCTGCACATATTTTGAGAAGGATTTATACAAATAAAATATTGATTTGAATTTTTATATATTTATATGTTTTTGAGATTTAATGACTGAGAAATCAAGATTATTCTAGAAACTCGATAACAAAATCACTATAAAACCCAAGAAACAATGTTTAAAAAAACCTGATTGTACCTAACCGACTATTCTACCAGTTCATTATAAATTGAACTCATCAGCTTTAAATAAATAATGCAAATAAAATAATAATGAAAGAGTCAACCATAAAAGGAAATACATAATAACAGTTGCTTTGTACCATTTTACTAAGAAATAATACTTTCATGACATTTAAATTATTCAAAATCAACAGATATCATAAACATTTTTAACTTGTAATATTTTCACATGACAACATGAATAATAGCCTTATATTTATATTATTCTGGTTTAACAATACAATCTGAGCTTAGAATAGAGAAGGCATTTTGCAATGAACAGTGAACACCAAAACATCAAGTAAAGGCAAATACAAAAGCTCAATTTAAAACACTTAAATATTTGATTTTAGGTCTTGAATGTAAAGTTCTCCATACATCATTCATTAAATAAGAAATTCAAATACTGGGTTATTAAAAAATTAAATGCATATTAAATACATATTGTTTTAACCTTTCAGCAGTCAAGTTGAGATGATTGTATGGGAGGTTGTATAATGTCTTAATTCAATTATAATATGTATTTCTGAAACACTGCATTTGTAACAAATTGGACTCATGCTAGTTAACAAATTGTAATTGTGACAAACCAGCATAATAATACATAGTTATTAAATTGCATTTCTAACAAACTGATAAATATGCATTTTCCTAGTTCAAATCGTTTTGTTTAATTGGTACGATACTATGCAATAAATTGTATTTTTAACAACCAGAAGTTTGATAAATTAATAGTTAAAGTTAATAAATTTTATCTGTAACAAACCGGGAGGTTGATACTTAATAAATTGTATTTGTTACAAACTAGCATGAAGCTAGTTAATTAATAATAAGCATGCTAGCACAATGACTAAATTAAAGTAAAAAACAAATAAAATGAAGGATAAACTATGAGTAATTGTTCAAACAAATAATAAGCAAAGCCATTATGTATTATATCAGTAACTTTATGACAAAAACTTCAAAATTACATAAAATTATAAAATAGTTTTCAGTATAGTCCACGTACAAAATCCAAAAAGGTATTTTTAGAATACAATCTTACAAAATCAATAATTAAAGCAAACAATCAATCAATCATTTGACCCGCTAACTCGTTTAGATCTATAAATATAAATGTAATTATGTAAATGCATTTTCTTTCTTACCCAAACAATCATTCAGAACACATGATGACGATGATGATGATCTCAACATGATGCCTCAAAACTTCTGTTTAATCCAATCACTGGATTGATTCAATATTATCTTTCGTACAACAACAAAAACTTTATCAATCAAAAACCCAACAAATTATCAATGTGATGCTTATAATCTTATGTTTAATCCAATCACTGGATTGATTCTACATTATCTTTCATACGACAACAAAAAACTTGATCATTCCAAATATTTGACAATTATCTCAAAGCTTCACAAACTTATGCTTGATTCGCTATCTTTCATTAGAAAAAAAAATTGATCATTATTCACAAGACCTGACATAATTCACAATGAGATGCTACAACAACAAAAAAAATCATTCAAACGACCTGACAACTTCTCAACTAAATGAAAAAAAACTCTTTTGACGAAATTTAATAAATTATTCTCCTCGGAAGGTCAGCAGAGCATCTACGAGGAAGACGGCTCCGTTGATGATGGCCATTGATGCCTTGGCCAGCTGCTTGTCTTTAGCTTCGCTCTTGTAGGTGTTCTGCCAGCGCTCGATGATCAGGGCACCGCAGGCCACGAAGAGAGCGCAGCCGGCCAGAGAGAAGAAGATGTCGATGCGGCGGTTGATGGGAGTCTGCAGAAGGTACCCTAGAAATTACAAAATAAAAATTAACACATTGATAATAAAATTTCTATGAACAGCTATAACGCTAAAAATTGACTATTTTTCCGTACCCATGTAATCGTTCAGTTTTTTGCAAGAATACGAACATATCAATGTTCTTAAATACAAAAATTAACTTTATTTAAATATTTAATGTACCTTTACATTATTTCTTTTAATTTTCTTTGTTGTATAATGTTATTTATTTCCTCCCTTTTCTATTTTTTATGTTTTATTTAGGTTATGTTATGTTATGCCAATATGGATTAAATTGCATTGCACAACCCCTGCGTAAAGCCCAGATTAAAATTATTATTATTACAATTATTATTATATTTTATTTAAAACTAATATTTTAAAATTCAGAACGAATATTGTTTAGAAACATATTTTCGAATTATTGCCACAGAATGTGGAAAAATGCGCTTGTGTCCAATGCCATGTAAGTCCAGGTGCACAACTTTAGTTGCAGGCAACTTTAGTTGCAGGCAACAGTTGTGTCGCAACAGTTGCATGCTTCAAAATCCAGTATGGTATAATATACTTATATCCATATTATGGAGGGGCGCGTACAAAAAAACGCGATACCAGGGAGACTTTTTAAAATTTGTATAGATTTTTAAATAGTTGCCAACTGTCGTCGTAACTAAAGTTGCTCATGTGCAGGAGTCCCTATCTATCAAGTTTAGTATTGGAGAATTTTATTACATGACCATGTAAGGTTGTCATGAAGGAATTCATAAACATTATTAGGGGGACAGTGGGAACAGTCCCCACCAGTTTCACCCGAAACCTACTAAAGGAAATAACAATCGATGCTTTGTCTTCACCAAAAAGAAGGAATTATTTAAACATAAAAGCAATTAACATTTGCAGAAATAAAATACATAAAATTATTCCGGATGATTTTGATGTGACCCGGCGACCACCAGGTTGTCCAGCGGATAGCCAACCGACGCACAAACCATCAGAGTCCATTTCTCAGTATGCAGAACCTACCGCGCACTTGGGAGACAATCCGACTTGTCCCTTTAGGCATTTTGGTTCGTTCTTTGCGTTTCTTTCTCGATCGTAGACAATCCGAGAACTGTGCATGCGCACTCGTATGTGAATTTCAAACACCGTGGGGATAATCCAATGAATCCCTTCCTGACAAAATACTGAACCATTTGTTTGCGTAGTTTTGGGCGGGAATCGCTCGCGTTCAATCTTCCAAGATAAAGCTTTATTTTTATTATACTATATTATAAATTGGTATTCATCCACAGACATTTTATATTATTTTGTTTGTTTAGATATCCGATTAGCATGATTTAACCATCAAATTTTTTATTTGAGAAATTTTGTTATATTCTCCGGGTGGTGAGATTATGGTACAGTACAAAATGTCGATCCCCACCATCAAAGAAGTGCTCGAGCATCCACTGGTATATGGGATTAGACTTGTAGTTTGAACATCCTTCAACAGATGTCGTTAGTACATATGGTTTTTAGATATCTCAATTGATGTCAATTAAGTAGTCCTTAGAAGAGTATCATCTATCCTCGTTTGTGTCTAATGCACGAACGGTTACGAAAATAGCCGATAGCTTGTAATAGACCGCCGGACTCCGGGAGTGTTTGCGCACCCAGCTTCAGAATAACTTAGTTAGAGCCTCCAATAGTATGGACATCTAGTCATATCACATAACAATTATGCATAATTATCACATAACACGTTAATTATCACATAAATCATTATTCTGAACCACAAGCACAAAAAATAATATATAGTATATTTGCGGCACGTTCCAGAGTGGAAGATACTCTCGGTATCGCCCTGGTGTATGAAAGACCACTATTCGGAATTGAAAAGTTGCTTGAAATGGCTTTAGACGTGTTTGGTGACTAGATTTGAATGGCCAGGTACTTCCTCACCTTCCTCTTCCCATCTCCTTCTCCTCCCCACTACCTTCACAGCCTCACAACATACCCCAATTGGGGATGCCATAATCTGACTGGCTCCAGACGTGAGCAGTTGGGGACTCTTGTGCGGTATTCCAAAAAGCCACTGATAAACTGTCACCAATAGTGAATCACGTTGCGATGTTGACATAGATAAAAAGTAGCAGGTCACAGGGTAAACACAACAATGATAAAAGAAAACTTGAAATATATAATTATTGATTATATTACCTGCAGCACATCCCGCGAGGATGATGATGAATCCCACAAAGGTGCCTGTGGTGATCATGGCGATGGTGATGTCACACTCGAAGCTGTTGTAGTGGAGACCGATGCAGACACATGTCAGGGCCTGGAGAAAAGAAAGGTGGAACGATTACTACAACTCAATTATTAGTGTTATATTAAGTTTTTTTCTACAAAATGTTACAGAAGAATAATTTATAGTAAATACTGTAATGTAACTATAACTGCAACTATACATGTCGTCCGTTTACTGCCTGAAGACTTAGTTAGAAGTCACAATCTACCCATTTTGTCAATATACGTTTTATAATACAGCAAATAAGTCATTATATCGAATAACGCGTTGTTTCTGGCTAATTAAGCATCTTAATAACCACGAAGTGCAAATAATACCGATAATTGTAAATACAAAATCACTAAAACGTTTATTTTAATAACTTTTAGAATCGGAATAATATTTTAAAATGCACATAAATTACATTTTAAAATCACTAAAAAAGTTTTGATGGCTTCTTGAGAGACGGAAAATATTACCTCTCTCTCTGTTACATGTTTGGAAAAAGTCACAAAGTGCGTTTTTTATTGTTTTTGAAGTGAAACTTCTTTAGCGCCGTTAGTGATTTGAAATTCGGATGAAACGAAAATGCGTCACAACTCAGTTCTACACAAATACTCGGTTCTAATACGATGCGGTAAATTCGCGCTTCGGTGCGTGCCTTCGATAGCGCAGTGGGCAAGGTGCCTGAAGAGTCTCAGCGGCCAGAGAGACAGACATCAAGCGAACGGAGGTTCGAATCCTACGAAATCCAAAAAAAAAAAAATATTTTTTGAAATCAATAACCAATGTTCAAACCACTTTAAAAAAAGGCAAAAGAAAAGAAAGCGACATCTAGCGACGTTCTAATTTCACTTCTACCGCGTGTGAATTACACACTCGTTTTTTTCTATTATAATATGAATAAAACAAAAAAGTTAAATTCCCACGTAAAAGAACTTGTAGAAGATTAATAAAAGTGCATTTAATAAAGCCGACTAAGTTATTATTTTAGCTTGGATAAATAAAACTGATTAATAAAAGTAGCCGAAACTTTAAAATCGATTATCTCAGAATCAACATTTTCTTAGTCAATTACTTCTGGCAGTAAGCCAACGATATTAAATCGAACGATTTTTGAAGCGAATCGAGAATGGGTTGGGGCTTAAGATTTTTTTTCCGGGTCTCGAAGATGTATGTTGTATAACAAGTGTAATAATATATATGTATAATAACGAGTCGAAAACAGGATCATTCTCATGTTGCTGACATTGAATATGATGGATGAGTTTTCCACCATGATACTCGTATGCAGCACGCACCAGAGCGCATTCATATGCATCTATCTTTTTTACCGAAAAATTCCAGTTCTTACACCAAATAACTTTATTTTTACAATTTTAACAATACTTTTTTATCTTTGAAGAAAATAATACGTATCTACTAATAAATCTAGACGAAATATTAGACAGAACCAGCCAAATAAAATATTAGACAGAACAGCCAAATAAAATAAAAATAAATCAGAGTGAGCAATTCAAACGCAGTAGAAGTGAAACCTTCAGAAAACTAATATAGACAAGATTGGGGAGCTATGAAGCACCGCACAAAGAGGAAATCGATTATACTATCTCATTCTCTCATTCGCATTTGTCTCTTTCTAGTGTCGCTATTTTTCGTTTCATCGAGTTTCAAATCACTAACTAACTAACTAACTAACTAACCATCACGCCGTTTCCCCGCAGGGGTAGGCAGAGAGGACGGACCGCCAAACAACTCGGTCTTGGCACACACTCTTTGCCTCACTCACATTCATACATCGTCTCATACATTCTCTTCTATTATTCTGACTTTTGACATGACCCGACTCAAGTATCTGATTCACTTGATCGTGCCATGTCTTCCTCGGGCGTCCCCGACTTCTTCTACCATTCACATTCGCGTCGTATATTGTTCTTACACTACTTCCTTCGTTCATTCGCTCTACATGCCCAAACCATCTGAGGGTCCCTTTCTTAATCTTACTCATTATGCTTACATCAGCCTTACATTCTTTGCGGATATCCACATTTCTCGCACGATCATACATTGTTTTACTACACATACGTCTCAGGGATCTCATTTCAACAGCATTCAGTTTACTTTCATCCTTCCTCTGCCAGTTCCATGCCTCACTGCCATACATCAGGGTAGGTACCAGGACTTCATTGTGGACTGCTAGCTTCGCTTTTTTTGACAGTTTTTTATTAGCGCCAACGGCATTCAGTCCACCATTAATGGAGTTACCGGCATTCACCCTTCTTTCAATATCTCTTTCAGCCTTCCCATCTGTCGTAAACATACTACCCAGATACACAAACTCATCCACCTGCGCCAAGTATTCATCATTCACAACTATGTTGCATACTGTTTTCGTACTCTCCCTTTCAAACACCATGACTTTAGACTTACTTACATTCATCATTAGCTCATTCTTCATACATACTTCGTTCATCTTAGATACGAGAGACTGTAGATCTTCCATAGTGTTAGAAATCAGCACCGCATCATCAGCATACAACAGGCAACATACTTTCAGATTACTCAATTTCGCGCCCAATCCCACCTCTTTCAATTCTTGCATACAATTATCCATGTATAGATTGAATAACCATGGTGACATTACGCAGCCTTGCTTGACACCTTTTGTGATGTCAAACCACCCCGTAAAACCACCGTTCACCCTAACACACGCAACGCTTCCCTCGTACAGAGACGCAATTGCCTGTATGAGATTTGTATTCACTCCATACTTGGACAAGAGTTTCAAAACACAACGGTGCAAAAGAAGTTTTCACTTCAAAAACTAAATAAATACTACCGATTACGATGTTGGCTGCCGTGTCGCAAAATAAATAATATGTGCACATAATCAAAATATTGGTTTGTTGACATTGTAGATAATATTTATCTACAATGTCAACAAACCGTAAAATGTTCTCCTAATTTTAAAAAAAAAAATTACATTAACTCCACACAGGAGGCCCTGGGGAAAATAATTTCCCTCAGAGCCTTTGTCATCAGAAATGCTGTGTGGAGGGTCTTTTTGAGGAGAGGAAGGAATAAACATTGGTCTTGAATAAACCTTGCTATTGAAACTTATAATAAATAAATAATTAAATTAATAAATAATTAAATTGTGCATACATTATAAATAATTAAATATTTTTGCCTAGTAAGTCAGATAAAGTTTTTTGGCGATGATTTTTTGATTTGTGTCCCAAATCGGTCATTTGTAAATTAAATTTACGCCGATCAAAATATTTCTGTCATTTGACTGTCCTAGAACGGGAGACCTTCCTAGTTGGACAGTCAAAGCCTCTTTATACTGTATTCTTTGTAACACAAACAAAGAAATAAAAAAATAAAAAATTAAAAAAACTTCCCCGATAATTATTTAGAGATTATGTTCAGGCACGGAAAGGTGTCTTGAATGATGTATGATGTGGGTATGCCAGATTGATAAGAGAGGTAAATATTAGATAAAGATATAATAAAACACGAAATTCTGCGATTAAAATATCGAATCCTAATATTAGTATCTAGTTTTATGGGAAAATTGTCTTTTATGTGTCACGTCACACTAGTACGTGTCTGCTAACATTGGGACTGTGACTGTGTACTAGAGTAGCGCTTCCCAAACTTATTTCATAACCCGGAAACCCGTATAAGCGGAAGACTGGTGACTGGTGAATCTCCATCACATAGAGAATTCACAAACTTTTTTACATGTTTTTTCGGCAACCCAATGGTTTAAAAAAAATTGGAGCCGGGTCGCGTATTTCCTTTTCCGTGTTCAATACGAGGCAACCGTGCCTCAAAATCAACAATTGTAATGCCATTTTTTCTCCAAACCCGTGTCCAATAGAAGGCAAGCGGCATCCTACCGTGCACGGGTTTGTATGTTTAACGCCAATTCCCTTCCCAAACCCGTGTTCAGTACGAGGCACGCGTCCTCCAAACGTGATTATAACATAAAAAAGGAAGTGTGTGCATACACCACAATATAAGGGAAAGGCAAATAAAACGCAAACAGCCTTACTAATAACATAAATAAAAACACTTTATAATATAGTACTTATAACACTTTATAGTCCCAATCTTGTAAAATAAATTCTCTAAAATAAATTTGCATGTCATCATAATTTAAAAAAAACATCCCAGGTTTTGAATGGTTTGTTTGGCAAAGCAAGGTTTGTCTAGCGGGTATATATAATTATTCTAATACATTTCTTTCCATGTTCTGCTGTTATAAATACAGGTACAAACTTGTCTATGATGCATTCACTTGACATGCCTCGTACCGAACACGGGTTTGGGAAGGGAATTGGCGTTACAAACCCGTGCACAGTAGGATGCCGCTTGCCTTCTACTGGACACGGGTTTGGTGTATAAATGGCGTTACAAGTACATGGTTGCCTCGTATTGAACACGGAAAAGGAAATACGCAGCCGGGTCTATGTCTTCGTGCATTTTAATAAACAGCTGATCTACCAACGTTTTTTTTTAACTTTACAAAATTGAAAAAAAAAACTCCAACTTCAGACACGATATTCTGGAAAATGAAAACTCAAATCAAAAAACTTTCACCACAAAATCGACTCTAAATAATATGACGTAGAGACAGGAGTTTTCGGATACCGTGTATATCTAACAGTTATTTCCGTAGTATGTCAACAAATTAAAAGCTGTTTCCCCATATTTTTCGTAGAAGCGGTTAAACTGATAATAACTGTTTCATAATGCTTAAATCCAAATAAGACAGCGCGATGATGTCTTTGAAAGGCGAAACAGCTATCACTCGATAAAAATAAAATAAGTTCATCTTTAATTTACACTTCAAGGCTTTTATTACTTTCTCTGTTTTAGTAGGATTGGGGAAGTATACAGTGTACAAAGATACAACCCTTATCATACAAGTGGTGTTAAAAATTAAAAATGCATTTATCAGTAAGGCCCGTATGTTATTATTACGTACCCGTGCTGTGCAAGTGGGTTCCCTATCTTACATAGTTCCCTATAGCGGGGGACAATCCCCCTCCTATTCCTGTTTCTCGTCTCCTTCCTTTCGCCACTCTCGCTTTTTTTTTTTTTACATGAATACCGCACAAGAGTCCCAACTGCTCCCGTCTGGAGCCAGTGGGACTATGGCATCCCCAATTGGGGTATGTTTGGAGGCTGACGGTAGTGAGGAGGGGAAGGAGATAGGGAAGAGGAAGGTGAGGAAGTACCTGGCTATTCAGATCTGGTCACCAACACGGCTAAAGCCATTTCAAGCAACGTTTCAATTCTGAATGGTGGTCTCACACCAGGGCGATACTGGGAGTATCTTCCACTCTGGAACGTGCAGCAAATATACTATATTACTTTTTAAATGAATAATTGTGAAATAACACAAATTAATCAAATAAAATTTATTTGCCACGCCGGGATTCGATCCCGCGACCTTCGGAGTGCCAGTCAAGAACCTTACCACTGGACTACGCCGGCCGTTGCAACTCTGTCTCTCCAGTAAACTTCAGATGTATGGTGTATATGATTACACGTAGTTTCAACATCCCTCAACATATGACATTAGTATAGCTGGTTATATGTAGTTTTTAGGTGTCTCAACAGATATCAGTTAAGTAATACCTATCTACGTCTATCGTCGATCGTGTCTAATGCACCCAACTCCAGAATAACTTAGAACCAGATGTTCGTGCTCCTGTAATACGGACGTCTGGTCCAGTTAAATATTCATTGTAATCCTTGCGACAATGTAAATATAACAATTTGTCTTCTCGACGAACCTTGATTTTTATTGGAGTGTTCGAGAACATTGGTCGGAACAATTAGAACAATTCTTTCACATATTTCAAGTAATCACGGGGATCAATTAACACTACAATATAGTTCATCATAGTACAATATCGTAATACTTCGAAGAAATAGATTTTCAAAAATAATTCAAATGTTAAAGGAACTAAATTGGTTAACCGTGAAACAGATGCTGACCTTGAACACGGTGGTATTTATCCACAAAATATTGAAAAACATGTTGCCAAAATACTTCTCAAATAAAATTGTATACAAGGATATTCACAGATATAACACAAGGACGTGCAAGGAAATTAGGCTACAAAAAAAAGACAAAGCGAATACGCAGAACAGTTTACTGTACAAGGGAATGAAGTTATATAACACACTACCAGAAACTTTAAAGTCCACACCAATTGGAAAGTTCAAGATGTGTTGTAAGAGCTACATAAAACTAGAAAAAATAAAGTGAATATGAAATATTATAATTAATTAGAAATATACAAATTACGCTGCTTCAAATACACAAAGACTATTCTAAGAAGTCGCACCACGCCATGGTACGCGTTAAGAGCAATAGGCAAAACACAGTGGGTCGCTTGTGTACGCCATTAATGCATACCAGTTTTGCACAACACTACTACATGTACAATGGTGTGGTTTAATCAACTAGCAATAGGAGCTGAGATTAGAATCTGACTACAATAAATTCAAAAATAAATTAAACAATAATATCTTAAATAATTTAGCCAATTAGAACCGCATTAACCTTTAACTAACAATACTTATTCAACAATTTATTTTATTATTATAAGCAATAATTGTCAGCCTGAAACACTCATTTACATTGAAAAATCTTCCGAGAAAAGATACTTGCCGCCAACGGGACTTGAACCCGTGTCCTTCTGATTGCCGGTCGGATGCTCTGACCACTGAGCTATGGGGGCTTATCAAATACCCGCCAAATAATTCAATATATACTAGTGTTTCATTCAACAATTACTGCTTGTTATATTTTTTCCACCTGAAAACAACCAACTTTATTTTTGCGAGAAAGGCATTGTTAGTGTTAAATCCCTCGCTAGGTGGCGTCGAGACAAATTGTGTCTGCATTTATTGGGGAAATACTTAAACTTGTTAAATATTAATTATTATTATTTTTTTTTAATTTATAAACTAACGTTTAGACAAGATTTTTATGCATAGCACAAAGGGTAACAATTATTATAAGCAATATTGTCAGCCTGAAACACTCATTTACATTGAAAAATCTTCCGAGAAAAGATACTTGCCGCCAACGGGACTTGAACCCGTGCCCTTCTGATTGCCGGTCGGATGCTCTGACCACTGAGCTACGGGGGCTTATCAAATACCCGCCAAATAATTCAATATATACTAGTGTTTCATTCAACAATTACTGCTTGTTATATTTTTTCCACCTGAAAACAACCAACTTTATTTTTGCGAGAAAGACATTGTTAGTGTTAAATCCCTCGCTAGGTGGCGTCGAGACAAATTGTGTCTGCATTTATTGGGGAAATACTTAAACTTGTTAAATATTAATTATTATTATTTTTTTTTAATTTATAAACTAACGTTTAGACAAGATTTTTATGCATAGCACAAAGGGTGACAATTATTATAAGCAATAATTGTCAGCCTGAAACACTCATTTACATTGAAAAATCTTCCGAGAAAAGATACTTGCCGCCAACGGGACTTGAACCCGTGTCCTTCTGATTGCCGGTCGGATGCTCTGTCTACTGAGCTATGGGGGCTTATCAAATACCCGCCAAATAATTCAATATATACTAGTGTTTCATTTAAGTATTTCCCCAATAAATGCAGACATAATTTGTCTCGACGCCACCTAGCGAGGGATTTAACACTAACAATGTCTTTCTCGCAAAAATAAAGTTGGTTGTTTTCAGGTGGAAAAAATATAACAAGCAGTAATTGTTGAATAAAACACTAGTATATATTGAATTATTTGGCGGGTATTTGATAAGCCCCCATAGCTCAGTGGTCAGAGCATCCGACCGGCAATCAGAAGGACACGGGTTCAAGTCCCGTTGGCGGCAAGTATCTTTTCTCGGAAGATTTTTCAATGTAAATGAGTGTTTCAGGCTGACAATTATTGCTTATAATAATTGTTACCCTTTGTGCTATGCATAAAAATCTTGTCTTAACGTTAGTTTATAAATTAAAAAAAAAATAATAATAATTTATTTTATATTATTTTATTTTTTTATATAATTTTATTTTTTATTACATTTGATTTATGTAAGTACGTATTTATAATGTATGTGTCATAATTTTTAATTTTAAAAAATATATATTTTTTCTCTTCACTTTACACACGAGTAGTTACACTCTCGTAAAGGTTATATATTATATACATAAATATGTTTGTACTGTTTCTAATCAATGTTGCATGTTAGTATTTAATGATTTGAGTTTAATCCGATTGTAACCTGAAAATGTAATTACTCATGATTATATTACATGTGTATGTATATAAAAACAAATAATAAAAAAAAAACAAATATTAAAATAAAAATTATTATAATTATAATATACCAACTCGGGATGTCATGGAACCACTGACTCTGGACAGTAGGGAGTTAGGGAGCAGTTGCAACTCTTGTGCGGTATTCAGTGTATTCACAGAAAAGAATTGATTTCGTTAGGGTCTAAAATTAACCAATTCAAGTTTAAAATATTTCCGTTGCTTTATTTCACGGTGAAAAGAAGAACCTCCAAATAAGAACTAAGATATTATCAGGAAAGAGCTTCAAAACTCAATGTATAGTTTGAGAACCACTGTCTTGGAGATATCCGAATATTTATTTTCATAAAAATAATGTCAACCGGCGTGGTATGGCAACAAGGACGACCTTTGGCAGCTCTTTTGGGGGCTGTCTTTGACTATAAAAAGATGACTGGAGATTTTGACTCTCAATATGAAGAGGGGATTAATGGTGGAGTAAAGAGTAAACCAACATGCCAATAGAGCCTCTTACTACAGGAATTAAAGACTTAAAATTGCTAATCGCCCAATAATAACGTTAAGACACTAGAATACTGTTCAAAATGCTGGGTTAAACCCTAAAAGTGAAGAAACGTTTTATGAAAAAACGTTCTAAATGAAAACAACCTAGGAGTTCCTCAGGAGTCGGTCTTGGGTCCAATTTTATTTATAATTTACAGATGAGGCTTAATGTATATTTAAATGAATATGTAATTAGTAACAAGTAGTCATCAGCTATCGGATAATCGAAGTTGAGGTTTCCAGAATGAGGTTTGAAGATAAGAAATATATGTTTAACTTGAACAATATTTCGAAAAACAGTTTTGACAATAGAGGGGTTCGCATTGGAAAACTAACTCAATACTATGTATTGTATTTTTGGGTCTGGAAATCGCTTTTATATTGATATTTCTCATTATCCTTATGTATAAAGCATTATTGATGACATAATGAAAAGAAATGCAAAATGAATACAAATATGAATTTAAAACGTTTAATAGAAAAACCAGATAAAGGCACAAGGACTCCGGGATACGGCAAGTAGACAGAATCGCGGAGAATATTGATTTTCCGCGAGGTTCTGTAGGCGCCAATATATCCACATCGTCACTCAGCATTCGTCACTTCCCACGGCTAAATACATATTCGCAGTTCGCATACCCCTCACAGCCACAGGGTGCTGCACTTATCGACGAAAATAATCATATTAATGAACAATGCAAGTCTTATTAATTTGACACAGTGCTTATTTCGGTGAAGAGACGTGATCAAATCTCTACATACGTAAAAGTATGTTCGGTATAGTCGTTTAATATAAGAAATGCGAACTCAATAAAATGCTGAAATAAATAAATTAATTTAGTAGAAAACATAGAAGAAATGAGTATCAGTGTCGTAGATTATTAATGAAGTAAGTGAACCTCAGCAGAGTGTGGAATTGTTTAGCACAAATCCCAGTATGAATTCTCAAGCAGTGTCTGTATGAACATGAAATGTTAAGAGTGCATCAAATTTATTTCCAAAGACCTTTGCAGTATTAATTTAATACCAAATTAGTCACAACCACCCTGTTTAGTAATGAATTTAGAAGAAAACATAGAAGAAATGATTTGAGTATCAGTGTCGTAGATTATTAATGAAGTAAGTGAACCTCAGCAGAATGTGGAATTGTTTAGCACAAATCCCAGTATGAATTCTCAAGCAGTGTATGTATGAACATGAAATGTTAAGAGTTCATCAAATTTATTTCCAAAGACCTTTGAAGTATTAATTTAATCCCAAATTAGTCACAACCACCCTGTTTCGTAGTGAGATTTATACAACTTTTCATAGTTTCTCTGTGTAGATATAACTGTGATGAATTGAAGGAAATAACGTTCGTATTTCAATATCTTTGGAAATAACAGACCTTCAATTCGTCTTTATATACACAAACACCATGTCTATTATAAAAACAACATGATAAATTGATAAACTAAGTAAGCGGGTAAAATCGCAGGTGCGGCCCCGAAGGCCGATGGGCTATGGTCAATGGGATTGGCCTAGTTCACGATGGCCTCGGGGAATCGTAAAAAGACGATCAACGATACTCATTTACTTTATAAATGTGCTTTGTATGGTTCCACGAAGTGAATAAAAATAACAAACCTAACCTAGACTAACGAAAACTACCTAACAGAACTAACCTAAACTAACCAAAACTTTTTTTTTTTTTTTTAAGAAATACAAACATTCCCGGGTTACGAATAAGCCAACAATGTTTGAAAATCTCCTACTACATACCACCACAGAAAGCCGAAAATATTGCTTGTGTTGTGATGGAGGACTTAGCCAGCCGAGGAATCGAACGCGCGACGCTCGGGTGGGACCCAAGCGCTATGCCCACTCAACCACTGACTCACTTACCTAACATAACCTAAACTAACCTATTCTTGTATACAAACTCGGCACGAAAGTAGGCTCAGATATCTTGAAAGGCACGTTGTTGAGTAAGGAGACAGTCAAATACCCAATGACAATCCTGCTGAACTTTATTAAAGGACCTTTAATGTCAAAGGGATAAGGTAAAACATAAGAGACAGCGCAATGGGCATACGGCTGTGCTTGTGGGAGCCGTGCTCACTATCTCCAAATCAATAATAATAATAATCTACGGATCTGGGGTGAATTATCAGATGAACACTCTGGAAAGTCTTGCGTTGTTAAACCTGATTTATTTCATTGCACTATGCTGTTCTTAGGAAAGTCCGATTACCAAATATATATTTTTATAGTTGTAATACATATTGCAGTGAATTTTAAAGGTTAACGCTTAAATTATTTATTAGTGCTACGTATTATTAATAAGTGCTTTATTTCTCACGGTTGTAATAGGTTTTTTTAACCAAGATCAAAAAACTACATACAAGAAAATAATTTGTGAAAATTTCAGAGTGACAGATTCTCGCAGAGTCGCCTTGGTCAGAGACCACCATTCAGAATCGAATTTTAATTTGAAATTACTATAGCTTGGTTTAATATCAAGGCAGGCCAGTAGGTACTTCCCAATCATTTCTTCACTTATCCTTCCCCTTCCTCACTTTTATGAGCTTCACAGAATTCTCCAAAATGGAAAGCCTTTGTTCAACTGGCACCATATAACTCCTGAGCGATATCACATAATTTAATTATCTTTATGTCATTCCATTAGTCATTATTCATTATTCGTCCTCGTGAGTCTCTATACTCTCGATAGATATTTTAAGTGCATGCTTAGTATTTGGATAACGTCGGAAGGATAAAGTCATTAAGGTTAGTCAGGCAGAGAAGTTCATTCAATATGTTCCATGACAACAGTCATAGACATATATGTTCTCGTAATAAAAATTGCAACTCGTGTAAGTTAATATATATTCAGTGTACTAAATCTAATGAGCTCGACTCTGTGTTGTTACAAAATAGTGCAATTTAATTAATTTTGCATGTAGGTTGTTCCTTTTGATATAATATGTAGGAACGGTATAAAATAATAATAATTTATTCCGGAAAGATGCGGTTATGCAATAACGAAGCAAATATGCAGGAGTAGTGCAATACAATACATTCTATATTTCTAAACGATTAAAAAATGGCAAAATAACAATATCCTACATACGAAGAATAGAATAACGACGGAAAATAAGTGAAAATATTAAATAAAAAATTTAGGTAAATAGCCTTTATGGAGGATGTTGGACCGTCTCTAGAGGGACATCAGGGGAGACTCCATCCAGGCAAACATGGCAGTGATGATGGTATTCTTCGACTGCGAGTCTGCGCCATAAGCTTCCCATACGATGGCGGAGAAGTGCTCTGAAAGAGTGCACTCGTCCCTCCATGAACATTTCCGTGGCGCTGCAGTATCTCGGTAGGTGGAATAGTGGGCGATAATTTTTTTTTAATGTGTATTAGACGTGGGCAAAATTGAATGACCGAATTAAATGAATAAATTCAATCTTGTGACACACTCAATCTAATTCTCAATTTCAAAAGGAATTGATTCTTCATTCCTTATCTTTGGCCTTGCATCCTACGATTTTTAATGACACCATACATTTTTAATTTCCATTTATTTTACTGTTAAATTATTTCAATGAATAATGTGTTCTGTAAACGATTTAAATATTATATTGTTTCATAGGTATTTAAATATTATTAAACGGGCCGTGCGCCGCGAAGTGGTCGACGGACGGTATTGTGAACGACTCGCCTATTACGATTGTATTCCGCTACCGCCGCGCCGCCATTCTAAAAACACCCGAACATCATCAAAGTCCATGTCCCAAAATGGCCAAAACGCGGCCGCGATTCATCCGGGTTGCCCGAGCATCTCTTTCACGCAAGGAATTAATCATTTATCCTAATCAATAGTTCTGAGTTGTCCTAAGGTCCCCGCCGTCCCAGGTCCGTGTTCAATGTCCGCGTCCCAGGTATCTAGTCTGTCGAAATCGAGATTGTCTGATTCCGACAGACAGAGGAATTAAAACAAATGTCTTTTTCACTTGTGACGTCATGGTCTTTTGTAAATCTCGGACCTAGAAATGACGTCAGGCGTCATCGTCACGTCAATGTCACGATATGTCCCAAACGCATCCCAGTCCTAGGTCCGCAGCTCGCGAGTAAATCAAGTCACTGCTAGGTAAGACACAAAACATTAGTCAAAAGTTACTAATTCATTCCTCAATGCCAGCCCTTAATCCGTCTGCGCGGTTCATTTATTCCCCCGCGCGCCAAGCCGTCAATTTCATTACATAGTTAGTCGAAAACTTTCGACTTTGAATCTGAACATCAGCAGTGAGAAGCTAAAATGTTGCTTATCTGTTTTTTGGTACGTACGGAAGATATTGTACCTACCTACTTTTAGACGTAGATCTTGGGTCGATATAATATGTAAATTTGCAGATATTATAAGGCAAATTAGCTGTGGTTAGCTGTCATAAAATACTCATCTTAATGTTTGTTTATATTCGATCACGTGAAATGGAACAAAATTATAAGTTTAATAAATAAAATAAAATCAATAAAATTTTAAGGGTGAAACGAAAACTTGTATAATTTTAAGATATAATTGCTAGCAATAAGTACATTTTACATACGAAAAATTACGTCACTAAAAAAAGACAAACAATATAGGATTTAGCCTGCGAGATAATGAGATAGAATGATCGGTCTCCTCTTTGTGTGGTGTTTCGTAGCCTATTGGTCTCCTCTTTGTGCGGTGCTTCGTAGCCTCCCCACTCATTGTGATTTTTAAAACCGATGAAACGAAAAGCGACACTAAAAAGAGTAAAACACATTAATCTATAGGTTTTAACCAGCGAGATAATGAGATAGAATAATCGCTCTCCTCTTTGTGCGGTGTTCCGTAGCCTATTGGTCTCCTCTTTGTGCGGTGCTTCGTAGCCTCTCCACTCATTGTGATTTGAAAACCGATGAAACGAAAAAAGCGACACTAAAAAGAGTCAAGCACATTAATCTATAGGTTTTAGCGAGATAATCATATAGAATAATCGGTCTCCTCTTTGTGCGATGCTTGGTAGCCTATCAGTCTCCTCTTTCGCGGTACTCCGGGTACTCCGTGGCCTCCCGGTCTCGTGTGCGGTATTAGCCTCCCCATTCATTTAATTTTAGATTTTTTTTTTTTTTTGGGATTTAATTGAATTAAAGGAATGAATTAAAGGAATCAATTCAAAAGGCCATGGGAATCAGACTGAATCGATTCACTCCTGGGAATCATTCTGCCCACGTCTAATGTGTATACCTCACAAGAGCCCCTTCTGCTCCCGTCGGGACCCGGTTAGACTATGGCATCCCCAATTGGGGTATGTTGTGAGTCTGAAGGTAGTGTGGAGGGGAAGGAGATGGGAAGAGAAAGGCAGTGAAGTACCTGGCTATTCAGATCTGGTCACTAAATTTCAAGCAACTATTTCAAGCAACGCGACGTTTCAATTCTGAATGGTGGTCTTACACCAGGGCGATACAGGGAGTATCTCCCGCTCCTGAATATGCCGCAAATATACTATCTATACATTATTTTTAATTAATTAATTGTGATATAACACAAATCAAACAAACAAAATGTATTTGCGCACAAATAAAATGTAGGAGCTTTACCCCTAGAGTACGGAGGCGGTCAATCAGCATTATAATTGTAAGCGATTTCATCTTTTTAGCTTACCTATACCTTATACCAGGGGTCACCAATTACTTTCATTAGGGGTCCGTTTTTTAAAATAACATGACCGTTGCGGTCCGGAACGGAAAAAGCCTAACCTCCCCCCCGGCCTATTTTTTAATGTAGTTCATCTTGAAAAATGCTGCTTCACAAACATATGTTAACCCAAACAAAATGAAAAGTTTCAAGGCTATTTTTCTAATTCTGGGTATTTATTAGTTCAAATAAATTTTATTAAAACTCTTAAAAAAAACTTCCTGTTTTGGTGTTTAAAAGCTGTATTTTCTTAAAAATCGATCATTTCCATCTGGAGAGCAGCCTTATTACTCCCGAAAATATTTGCAGCTTTATTGCTCCGTTCATCACCAGGATGCAGAGAGTAAATGTTACTGAGGATGTCGACGACAATCTTAATTTTCTTAAAATCTGTGAATCTGTTTTCAAATTCCGATTTAAGAAACTTTATGAACGTCATTGCTGATTTTTTTAAATTAGGGAAGTGTTAGTTACGAGCTTTACAAAATCGATGTTGAAAAGATCGAGTTTTCGCAAAAAGATTTGTCTTCTGTCAGGAGCTCCCATACAAGCTTTCCTTTACCTTGAAGTTTAAGGTTCAGATCATTGATGTGTTTAAAAATATCTGATAAAAAAGCAATGGAAGTTACATTTTCTTTATCGCTAAGATGGCAGCAAAGGCAAAGAAAAATTATCAAATTACGCATTGAAGTTACATGTGTAAAATATTTTGTATTGACAAGGTCCGCACAAAATAGGTTGGCAGTCCGGATCCGGATTTGGTGACCCCTGCCTTATACCATCAGGATGCAGAGTAATCTAACCACAGTTCTGACGTATACAGCGATGGGCAGAATGTGTTGAATAGTATTCTTTTGACTTTAGTACCTACTGCAAAAGAGAAAAGGTCTTGACATCATACCATGGTTTATACGTAAGCACTCGGGCCATCTTATACCTTTGGCAATTGCTAAAGCCCAGGCCTTTTGACAAAGTTTACAAGTGTTGTCATTGGGTATTTGACGAAGCGTCCTGGTTCCACAGAGTGATATTATTTCAATTCTTCTGGTATCTGAGACTTTTTCCCTTTTTGGGCTTAATGTGGGACATTATCATCATAGTCACATCTAGGTTTCTTCTATTGTGCCTACTTTATGTCTGCGTCAGATCATGTTATACGCGCACTATACTTTCGTGGCTTGGCCTATTCCGAAATGTATGGCGAGCGATATGCTGAAATAGGCCGAGCCCAAAAACGATTTCCACGTTATAGCGTTGTCCAACAGTACCTTTACACCTTTACAATGATTTGAGACTTAATTGTTTATCTATGTTCTCTATGTATTTATACAGGTGCTTCCAGGGTTTTTCACACGATGGAATGCTGCCTCATGAGCTTCTTGAACGAGTTTTATTTTACTTTAAATATTATTTTTCTTGTATTACTAACCTGATTTGTTGTATTATGTTTTTTTCCTGGTAAGCACTTGCATACTGCTTTCCAACAACGTATGCAGGGGACTGTAGGTCTAGATTAGTCCAAAATAAATAAAAGTAGCTTCGTTTAACAAAAAAATTAGAATCTTGCGAGAGCCTTGAAGGAGTAACTATCTGTTACTTATACCAGGGCGGGTAAGTGGTGGATAACCTCCAAGTACCTTTACACTCACAGCAGTTGCATGTGACTCCTGATCTAGCATCGGCCTATTAATAGTCCTACTAACTCCATCCAGGAGTTTCTAACCATATTGAGTAGTTGCATGACTCGTTTAGGGTTAGGACCATCTACACAATAGTGACCGACCGAAACTAGATTTTCAGCCGAAACCGAAACCGAATTTCCCTTAATACCTACGAATATTTTTTTAAATACCTAAGTTAACTTTTGATTCATCTTAATGTGGGATGACAGCTGGAAGGAATTTCCTTTAATAAATTTTCATTAACTTCCATCAATTACGTATAATGAATTTCCATTATCCGTTTTCTATGAAAATTTTGTATTAAAATTTTGAATGCATTATTTACGCCATAAATGCAAATAGTTGTCAAAGGTGAATCGAAAGGTTTTTTCTAAAAAATATTCGTATTAAGCGTATCCAGTCTTCCGATAGTTTACCTAACTAACTAATGAATAATTATTCAAACAATGAATTTTGAAAAAAACATTGCAATTCTTTAATATTGGAACTTTAAGTGAACTTTTATATTACAACAGCATCTTTTAAAATAATATTTAAAATATTCTAGAGTTACACGCACACATCCGAGTTAACAACGTGATCCAACACACCACTTACGTAAGTTTCGACATTTTTTTGGCCAAAACCGAAACCACGGACAAAATTCGTTTATCCGAAACTGGCCGGAACCGAAACGGTAACTTCGGTCGGTCACTACTAAATAACCATTAGCAAATTAGCATTGTCAAGCAGTTACGATGCAACAAAGAAAATATTTACGTCTTCAAAAACCGGATATGGTTACGAAGCATATATGATAATATGACGACATCCGCTGAGTTCATAAAACAAAACAATGATTGAATCAGATATTTTTTTATAATTTATTCAAGCAATTTCTGCAACCGATGCGTGCAATTGATATTTATGTAAACAGCTTTGGACACGATATCTTTTGTTTTCATTTAGCCACTTGCACTGCTCACAGAGGTGCAATTTGCAGCCTGTTACATGTTCTAATTAATTGACTTAACACTGTATGCTCAGAACACCCAGATGACCTACTACGCTCATTTCACTACGCAGAACACTCTTGCTTGATGTTAGTCACACAAGGTCACTCGCAATGTACTTTTTGCGAGTGATATCTGATAAAACAACCTAACTCAACAATGCAAAAAAAAAATATTTTGGAATCTGAATTGTGATTCCAATCGAATTTAAAATCATGATTTATCAGAACTGAAAAATTTATTTAAAACTTTACTTAAGTCTACGAACAACTACTACTTCAATTAGATGGTAAAAAGGTGTTGAAGTGTTATTTAATTACGTTAAAAACTACGTCCTTGCAAATAAATATAAAGAAATAATTACATGCTTTGTCCTGATTTATATTTGGGGTATTATGCCATGTTGCTGTACCTCCTTCTTTGGTAATACTTACTACGATTCAAGCGAACTTGAAAAACATGGTTTTGAGAAAAACGTTTTCGCTTGTAACCGGACCGCTCCGTTTTCCGGTTCACCTGCTTGGCGCGCACCGCTCCCATCTTCAAAATTCGTCAAATTTGATGCTATAACTTTGGGAATGTATTCTCCACATGTATAGGAATATTTTTAGGCAACAAAAAAGTCGACTTTTTGGATCGGCTGGACCAAACTACCCCCTAGAGCAGGGTTGGGGAACCTGCGGCCCGCGAGGCCTTTTGGTGCGGCCTGCTGAAAGAACCACAAAAAATTACACAGAACGGGATGGGTTTTTCACGGTATTTCAGATGCATTTTTAAGACGTTATTACTAAATTATTACTAGGAAGTTATTTAGATAGCAATGAAAACGTGATAAAACCTCCCATTTTACTTTTATTTTAATTTGTTATTGTGAAACGATAGTGAAATTCCATCGGAACTTTTAATTTTCTTGAACGGGACAGTCCCGATATATCAGGATTGATAGCAACTCTATTCGGATGGGAATCTCAGGCAGTCTGTCATAAAAATTATTTTCTAGTCGACGTTGCGGAAGTAAAGTGAATAATAAATAAATAAAATCATATTAATGACAACTCCTAAACATATCCGTATTTTTGTAAACTTATCAAATCGCTGTATATTTTTTTTGTATTTTTGTGACTTGTGTGCATTTTTTATCTAATTTTATTTTTATTATTTCTTTATCTGTTGAAAAATCATCTGTCATGAATTAATTGTACTACCAAACATGTAAAAGCCCTCTGGGCGTTGAATAAATAAATAAATAAATAAACTACAAAGAAAAGAAAAGTTGAAGCTGAGTGAAACGTGAAATCATTTGAAACTGAATTAAGGCTGAGGAAAGTAACTTGAAATGAATAACACAACGCATTTTCCAACACTGCAAGGACAAAAGCCTTCTACATCATTTGAATACGCTGGTAATTGCGCGAAATTAAGTGAGGCATTTAATGAACGATTTAAGGACGTGAAAAGAGAGGAACGGATTTGAACATATTTGTTACACTGTTCAACGTCGAACCATTGAATGTGCCTGATAATCTGCAGCACGAAATTATTCAATTACAAAGCGATGATGAACTATGTAAAAGCTAGATTTAACAATCTTCCCAAATAAAGTCAGGAATCACTGGTTATATTAAGTCAAGCACATCCCTTAACATTTTGTATATAATAGAAATATTAATGCCATTATAATTGCGACACTTCTGGCATAAAAAAATCACTACATGTAATTTATTGTAATTAGTTAAATAAATATAAAATTATATTGCGGACAATAAATATGCTACAAAATGTAGAACACCCATTCACGTAATCAGAGTAAAACTTAATTTAAGCTGGTTGACTAGTGGACTTCACAATTCACAATGCAAATTCCTGTTGCGGATTCATCTGCTAACCATAACGCATTTCGAAGGTAAAACCATTTTGTTGTTCTAGGTGCAGTATTAATTAAAACTGGGGACTCACAATCCAATTCCCTCTGACGGAAAAAACAGTTTTGTGTGCAAATGCAATTAAAAAATTCCGTGAAAAAATTCAATGAATGTAGGGAGTGGGGAGAGGAACTTCGTGGGAAATATGAAGATGGGAAGTTTCAGACTATTCAGATCTGATCACCAAATAAGACTAAATTCATTTCATATTCAATATCTTCTGAAGTTCTTGTTAGGACAGTTTGTGCTAGTACCTTGTGACCTGAGCATCTAGTGACCGCATTCGTATCATGAATGTATGTACAATCAATACATGTACATATCCCATGTAACACTATCGTCTTATTAGTTTGGTATGTATGACATGCGCAGCGTTAATGTTCATAAAGAGGCGTTCTTTCATTGGGCTCAATGAATACAGAGCCACTATTTGACGCATACCTAAAAATAACACGAATGATAAGCGCTATCCAACTCCTTCAAACTAATAATACATAAAAAATAACTAATGTGACTTTCAAACTTTTTTGTCCTGTCTATCTGAAATAACAAATAGAAAAAAAACTATCTGAACACTCTCTTTCAAACTTTTTTGTCCTGTCTATCTGAAATAACAAATAGAAAAAAAAACTATCTGAACACTCTCTTTCAAAGTTTTTTTCTACGATACTCTTGTACCATCCCAGCCTGGAGTACTCCTGTTCCCGTGCGGCAGGAAACACAGTTTTGTTAAGTGTTTTCTTAGGTGTAATAGGTGTTTTGTTAGAATTATGTATTTTGTTAGTAGTATTTGGTATTTTGTTAAATGTTTAAGTGATTTTAGGTGTATTTAAGATGTTTTGTTGGGTGTATTAGTTGTTTGGTTTCGTGTATTATGTGTGTTATGTATCGATAAATATATTTATATATTTGGCGTTTTACTAGATGTATCGGATGTTTTGTTAGATGTATTAGGTTTGTTTTTAAGTGTAGGTATGGGGTGTTTTGTTAAGTGAATTAGATTAGTTTGCTAAGTGTATTAGTTCGTATTAGGATAGTCTGGGTTGGGTTTTAGGTTATATTAGGTTTTGTTAGATGTATCAGGTGTTTTGTTAAAAGACTTAAGTTTTTTGTTAGGTGTTTGGTTAAGTGTATTGGGTGTTTCGTTAGTTCTAACAAGTGTTTTATTAGGTGTACCTATTATGTTAGATTTATTGGTGTTTCGCAGGGTGTATTAGGTGTTTTGTCAGGAATTAGCAAATGTGCTCTAAGGATAGAAGTTTTGAGAAGCTTTTTGAAGTTTTTTATCTTATTGAAAAGTGAGAAAAAAGCCAATTCAAAAATATAATATCGTATTAATATTTTGCCAGTTTTTGAAATGAGATATTACATATTATCATACTTTAGTTCCATTAAAACTCATCCAACTCTTCCAGAAAAAAGCTGTTCAGAACAAAATTTGAATGAAATGGATTTCTAAATGCTAAGTAGGTCGTACCTACCTAACATTTAGAAGGGTACCTACTAGATACCCTCCAGTACGCTCGAAGATACATCTACTTGAACTTCACGTTTGTTTTCTTGATTAAATGAAAGTAGCTATGAATGAAGAGAATCTTTTAAGTGGAAATTAACCCACTCTAGACATCCGATCGAGCTAAAACTCGGCCTATAGATTCGCTTTCGATGACAATGCATTATATCAACGGTGGCAATAACACAAACGCAATAGCCATTTCCCTGAAAATCGATGGCATTATAATAGTTAATACACCCGATAAATGTCAGTCTTATCCAATCGGAAATTGGCTCGGTTGGTAGAGTTGTCAACTCCAGTCTCTGGGTGGAAAGGTTCAGTAATAGGTTCAGGTTCTTGAGGGCCTCCGTGGTCGAGGGGTAAGGTTTTCGACTCGCAATCGAAATAAATTTTATTTGACTCATTTGTGTTGTTTCACAATTAATTCATTTAAAAATAATATATGCTATATTGGCGGCACATATTCCAGAGTGGAAGATACTCTCAGTATCGCCCTGGTGTAAGACTACCATTCAGAATTGAAACTGCTTTGAAATAGCTTTAGCCGTGTTTGGTGACCAGATCTGAGTAGCCAGATACTTTCCCCCATCTTCCCCATCTCCATCTCCTTCCCGTCCCTACTACCTTCAGCCTTACAGCATACCCCAATTGGAGATGCCATAGTCTCACTCATGGGCGTAGCCAGGTATTGATTTCGGGTGGGGCAAAAAATAAAAATATAGAGTAGGTAGATACCAAAAAAGTAGACTTCTGCAACACATTCATGTTGAAGTTCTGTGAATACAAAGAATATAAACGGAAGAAGGAATAACCATTCTATGAAGTGCTGTAAATTTGAAAACGTGACTCGGTTGACAATCCCCGAGGTCATGCATCGGCCAGCATCTGGGGCAAGCGCCCCACCTTGCCCCACCGTGGCTACGCCTATGGTCTCACTGGCTCCAGAAGAGAGTAGCTGGGACTCTTGTGAAGTATTCACATAAAAAAGTTTAAAAAAACATACACTCTCAATAGAAAGTAATAAGTCACAAATGGGAAGCGTGGTCTGATACAGGCATCATCTGCCGTCCTGGAGAGGAACTGTGTTTTAAATTAGAAAAAAAGATGAATAAACCAATAAAACAAACATTGAATCGTCTGTCTGGAAAAGGGAGCAACTACCTATTAAATTAATAAACATAATATCGTTAGCCAAATGCCGATCAATACGCATTAATTAAAATACCAATGAAAACATCTGCACGTATCTTTCAATAAACGTCATGTTTACAAAACACACGATTACACAATATACAAAATGATCTCATGAAATGTGTAGGCATTTATTTACAAACCGTCTCGTGGGCTTGAATCAACAAAGTATAAACATAACTATTATTAGGTCTAGCATTTTCATATCGGTTGATTAACCACATACACAACGAATTTAATACCAACTCATAAGACGCATTACGTCAGATTTATGATGTCAGTGAATCGGTGGATAGGGCCGCCTGCTGAGTCAGAGATGCCATATCTAGGTGGGGAATAATAAGTACTATAAGAAAAATCAAATAAAATATATTAAACCTGAAGATCTAGAAAAATGTTTTATGAAAAGAAGCCAATATTAGTACTACTGGTAGACGTGAAGATAATAAGAGTACGCATACTTTTACGCATCTAAATAGAATCTTTTTTTATTCCATCGTGATCATCCTAGGTGTCTTCATCACTAATCAAGTATTCACTCCGTAATACTTAAGCAAATTTATATAGAGCCATTTTTGTGAAATAAGTAACAAATGAGGACGCTCCGGGGAGGATCTTTTTAAAGAAGTGATCCTGGTACTTCAAGAGACCCTTGTTGTGGGAAGAAATAAACACAAAAGGCTGCAGTCATCACACATCTAAGATAATTGACATAAAAAAGAGCCATTCTGTTAACAATCAAGCGATTAGCGTGTCATTGTGCTCATTCAATTTGTTCAATCAATTCGGATTACGTCATTCGGAAAAACTTTCGATAAAATACCAGTAAAACAAACATTGAATTCCTGTCGTCTGTGTTCCAAATATTGTAAACGATGCGCTTCAAATATGGGAATCAAAAACACGTTTTTAATTTTATCTATTTTGAGGTTAAATGCCAATCAAGAAATTTTTCGCAAAAACAACAAGTTTTCACCAGCTATTTTTAGAGTGTAAAGTATTGTACTGTAATTTATAACACAAATTATATCAAGCGCGTGGGTAGACACCTACCAAAACCTGACATTAATCTATTAAATTTAATGTAATTATTGTTTACGTGTTTTCCAAATGATAACCCTGTCAAAACTGAAGGCTATAACAAGGCTAGAACCGACCTACTCCACAGTTCACACCTCTTCAATGATAATCATAAATTCCATACAAATACCCATCCCGCGTAGGCTACGTAAAATTATTTACCAAATTTGCCAATAGGCCACTTGCATCCCATTTAAAAAAAAATTAACGGTTTAGGCAAATATTCTAAGACATTCCAAATATATATATATATATATATATATATATATATATATATATATATATATATATATATTTGTTAATCGTATTTTTGAAACCGTGGCAATTTTTTGAAAATTTCAATCCAAAAAATCAGATTTTTTTTATAAACCGGAAAGAAGGTACATAATTTTATAGGTGCGAAAAACGATAATTACATAGCCGAAAATCATTTTAAAAAAATAACGTTTTCCACACGAATGGCACAGGAGAATAATGAGGCATACCAAAAATATTACATCTCATAAATATTTTTTTCCTTGATCCATCTTATTGATCATAAATCATTATAATGTTCAACGTCTAAATTACTAAATCCAATATAATATGCTTGTACTTGTAAATTATAATAATAATAAGAATATTATAAAATTTGATTTTGTTAAAATCAGCACCACTATCATTATACTTCTAAAACACGTACGGATAGCGTAAAATGTACGGGGTTCTCTTCATAACATCTGTCAAAAGTCAAACCAAATGATAAGTTCGCAGAGAACAAACAATAAATTTAGTGAACGTTAAATGTCAAATTCAAAATCCGCCTGAAATCAAAGTGTTGCCATATAAAAAAAATTTATCGGTGTGGAATTTTACAAAATTAATAGGAACATTTTCGGAGACGGGACATTTTCATGTAGTGACGTCACGGGCAACATTTTCGTAATCTTAGTAAAAAAAATCTATCCACACGATTTTTTCCAAGTCGTTAGAAATCCAAGCAAGTGGCCTATTCAAAGAATAATACTAATAAATTCGCCTCCCATGGAACGCCCTTGAATGGTGAAAATCGGATACATAGAATTTTTTAAACTCTAAAATTATTAATTTGGTACGTCCTCTCTTTCTACCACTTGCACCGATAAAACTGATCCACAATATAACATTTTTCAGTGTGACACAATTTCTGAACGTAATTTGCATTCAGTGGTACCCACCCTACTTACGCTCTCTTTAGGTAAGATGAAAGAATAAGAGTCGAGTCTTTTTAGATCTCTTCGTAAATTACAATATTTGGTATTTTAGTGTGGCAGATGGTTGTTACAACAATTCAATGTGATTGTCATTGACTAGACAAAGTTTTAACCCCCTATCTAAACAGGACATGGAGCTATGACTTGCCATAAAGATATGGCAAAATTTGGTATGTTTACATAATCGATAGATTAAGGTAGGTACTAATGTAATGTTGTAATAAGGCTTAACCTGAATTAACTTCTTACAGATATTTACTAATTGGTAGTAAGGAAAAACGTTACTTTATTCACAAATATTCCATGAAAAGGTGAAACGATATAGCAATAAACCTGCATTATCCAAGTTGAAAAGACAAAAAGTATTTCTCAAAAATTACTAGAAGGATGTTACTGTAAGTAATAATAGGCCACTTGCATTGAATTCATAACGACTTGGAAAAAATCGTGTGGATAGATCTTTTTATTAAGATTGCGAAAATATTAGTAAATTTTTTTAGAAATGTACAGTTTTTTTTATTTTTAAATAAATAAATCCATTATTTGGGCTCGTCACGTCACTACATGAAAATGTCCCGTCTCCGAAAATGTTCCTATTAATTTTGTAAAATTCCACACCGATTTATTTTTTTAATATGGCATCACTTTGATTTCAGGCGAATTTTTTAATTCGTTCACTAGATTTATTGTTTGTTCTCTGCGAACTTATCATTTGGATTGACTTTTTGACAGAAGAGAACCCCGTACATTTTAGAAGTTCTGAAGAGAACCCCGTACATTTAGAAGTTGGTACGTGTTTTAGAGGTATAATGGTTATGGTGCTGATTTTAACAAAATTTTATAATATTCTTATTATTATTATAATTTACAAGTACAAGTATATTACATTGGATTTAGTAATATATACGTTGTACATTATAATGATTTATGATCAATAAGATGGATCAAGGAAAAAAATATTTATGAAATGTAATATTTTTGGTATGCCTCGTTGTTCTCCTGTGCCATTCGTGTGGAAAACGTTATTTTTTTAAAATGATTTTCGGCTATGTAATTATCGTTTTTTCGCACCTATAAAATTATGTCCCGTCTTTCCGGTTTATATAAAATGGTCTGATTTTTCGTATTAAAATTTTCAAAAAATCCATAGGGTTTCAAAAATACAATTAAAAAAAAATACAGAATGTCTTAGAATATTTGTCTAAACCGGAAATTTTTTTTAAAAAATGTGATGCAAGTGGCCTATTCTTAAATTGAAATACGAAATCGTTAAAAAAGATTAAGGCCACAGTAGCTCAATTGGGAAAGTGTTGTCCATTTAAGAGAACTACGTGACCTACTTTTTGCAATTTTTAACCCCCCCCCCCCCCTCTCCCCCGGTGACCACGTGTTGTATATTCCAAGACCCCCCCCCCCTCCCCCTACAGTTTTAACATAGTAAATCATAAATATGGTTTTGAATCATTTCTTGCTAACAAAAAGTTTAAAAAAAAATTATTTGGCTTATATTTGTCTTTATTAATACGCGCTTGCTGCGTGACGGCAACACTGCATGCATACCTATAATTATTACAAGAGGAAATAATATTAAAAAGTTAGTGGAAAAAATATAAAAAGATTTCTAGATTGACTACCTGATAAAAACTTACCCCCCTACACATAGTGACCAAGCGTGGTATTTTGAAGATGCCCCCCCCCCCCCCCCCCCAAAACGGGTCATGTAGTACGGGTACGTTCCCTAAGGTAATGATGTGTACAACTTCGAGTGACCACCGTTAATTTTTGAAGTGAAAACTTCTTTAGCAACGTTGTGATTTGAAACTCGATGAGACGAAAAATAGCGACACTAAAAAGAGACATACACACATTTATAGGATTAAACCTGCGAGAGAGAGAATGAGATATTATAATCTTTTTTTAGTGCGGTGCTTCGTAGCCTCCCCACTCTTGTCTATTTTAGTTTTCTGAAGGTTTCACTTCTACCGCGTGTGATTGCACACTCTACTTTTTATTATTTATTTTATGTGTTTTTCTGTCACATATTATCTTCTTCTTAGACTGAGCGTAAAGAAGTCCTGTTTTAACTCGACCGTTTGGCATTTTATCTGAACGTAAATTTGTACGTTCCGATTCCGGTTTCGAAAATCTGCTGCATCACTTTATTATTCAAGCAAGCCTTGCGTAGACTAGATGGCTAACTTTAACTGAGCTTATTATGGTACATACATTGATATATTATATTTATTATAAGTATATCTCTATGGGTACATACTGAATGGAAAATGTATGAAAAAAGATTTGTCATAGAGGTAATGACTTCCTTGGACAAACTGGGTAGGTATTAAAGTTACTTCTACCAAAAAATGTTATGATTTCAGAGAAAATTTTGGTTTTGACTTAATAAATAAGATAAAATTAGAATCATGCTTTTTTAGACGCGACGTCTACTGTTCGCAGAACCAGTGGTTTATGCTATTATTACAATTGAACACAATTGAAGACAATTCGTACTTTCATAATCCTTGTCTAAGTTCTCCGATTAGTGTGAATTTTCGCTTAAGCCGCCGCTACCCGAATTTCTACCGATATCTTAATTTGAAGTTTTTAAGCTCTTAAAAAAATATATGTTATTTATTAAGATAATTTTTATACATTCTCCACGCCGAAACGCCAAGTATATGAATGTCCCTCGATAGAAACCAATTTTTCACCTCAGATTCAGTTATTTTACAAGTTATATGTTTGAAAAAAATCACAATGTTTTGTTAAATGCTGTTTTAGACAACCCCCAAAAGATTTTTGCTCTATTTTAAACGAGTCGTGTCTTACTAAACATTTTCACAGTTTTACTAAACATTTTTCGCTTCAATTTTACCGTTTTAAATATTAGTGCACTGGCACTTTCTCCAACATTCATAATTACATATATCGTATATATATTACTACGTGATATTAATAACTTATTCGTTTTGAGGCGCTCGGATGATAAACGTTTTGAGTCTAAATAAACATGGAAACTTGAAACGTTGAAGACTTTGAAGTTCGTCAAACACTTGAAATCTTTTCTTAGCGTAGGTTCACCGCTCCATGTTGGATGATAGAAAACCTACCGGATGTATACGTAGTTGTGTGGGTTATCATTACCACTTATCACGTTTTGAGTATTTACCTATTTTATACCGAAAAAATTACCGCGGCGGATGTTAGGCAGATGCTCAAATGGATAGAGTGCATCAGTAGTTTTATTGAGTAGGCACTTTACTCATTCGTGAAGTGCGTATAGATAATTTTTAATGATTGTTATAAACTTCTACGCAGTAAACTCGTAGAACTAGCGAAAAATTAGTAAATCTACGTCACCTTTGGAGTCGATTTTCCAGTATAACTTTTTTTTTAATTGAGCTGTCATTTTCGAGTTTAAAATTGGAATTTAAAAACACGACTTTGAAAAACATCGGTCGCTTGGGGGTTAATAACAGCTATCTAATGTCTTCCAAAAAAGAGTTGTAAATAACGTAAAAAGTTTTTTTTAAATGCTCAGATCGAAAACAGTTTTTATGGGTTCTCCATGTGATGTAAATTCAAGAGTTTGTACCCCCTTGTACAAGAGTTTCCGGATATAGTAGAGGAAGGTTGAAGAATACCTAGCTATTCAGATTTAGTCATTAGTCGTTGCAAATGAATCATTATTTTTGATTTGGATGGTCAATTTATGATTAATGAATGAATCCTGTACACAAAATCACAAATTTTCAATCACATCTGATGACAAACTTTTTCAAAAATATTAAAAAAAAAAATTTATTAAAAATGCTAAATAATGTTAGGTATAATTATTAGGTTATGTTCTGCAAGTATTTCAGTTTTTTCTTTTATTATTGTGACGACATCATTAAATTTTTGATTTACGCATCAAGTTTAAAAAAATAAATATAAATTGATTATTTCAATTTGGGAGGCGGGTATGGGTACCGCCGCCCCGGGAAACATTTATTGGATAGCCGACACCTCTGCCATAGGTTTGCTATATTTGGTGACTTAGTAGTTAGGGGGCATACATTTATTTTTCTTCCAATCTACACCCCTCCCCCCCCCCTTTGGTGAGATGAATTTGGGTCACTTCGTATATTCTTTTCAAGTAACGTGGGATTTTGCTGGACCCCCCTCCGCCCCCTTTTGAGCTCACGTAATTATAAATGTATGCCCCCTTTATTGAATTTGCTGTATTGTAATGGCGGAATAATAGACAATGGACTGCAATTAACACAATGTATTTATCTCGGATGATAATGAAGAGAGACTGGACAACCATAAATACTCTTTGTCTTATAGGTAGGCAGGTACCTACCTACAGCTGTCTCCTTTTCGTGCTGTCTCTGTCATACGAGACTTCAGTCGCACGTTCATTACAAAAACAATAAATTAATATAGTGACAACAATATATTATGCTATCATTTTGACCCGTAACTTCTAAACATTCCTAGCAAAGCGATGAGTAATTTCTTGTAAATGTTCTCGTAATATTGGCCCGGTTTATCGGTTGATTTTAAGCTCGGCTTGGTTGGAATATCAAGCTTAGGGCGGCCTTGAACATGTTCTGTGTATAGTTTGCAAGCTTAGATCTCACCAGCATATTTAATTTAATTTGGGAGGCGGGTTTGGCTACCGCCGTCCCGGGAACCATTTATTGGATAACCAACACCTCTGCCATAGGTCACCCCAAGTGGTTCATGAGGTGGAGTTTGTCCAGGTCTTGCTGACCGATAAGTCTGCCCACCTGCTAAGCGATGGGCATAATCGAGAGAGACTGGTTAAGGGAGATCTTTTATCCCCCAGCCAGTATCTATCGACCCACCGCAGTTGGAGGGATGGATTCATATGTCCGTCACTCCTGGACACACTAAGCCCCAGATTCCTACCCACCCCTTAGGGGCCGTTCAAGTATTACGTAACGCACTTGGGGGGGGGTCTTGTGAAACGTTATTGTGCGTTTCGAGGGGGGGGGGGGGGGGGGTTCAAACAACGCGTTACGTAACATGTTTTTCTTTATTTAGATTAAAAAAACTAGGGAATTAAAATCTTCCGAGTTGGCAATCCTTTTCGTTCTCGAAATCTCTTGTTTAATTATTACTGGGGGGGAATTTGATGGAAAAAATATTTACCATGACCCCCATCCCCGCTATCTTGGAGTAACTTTGGACAGGAGCCTGAATTACCGGAAACACATGGAAACAGTGGGCAAAAAAACCAGGACAAGACTAAACTTAGTCAATAAGCTGGCTGGTACTAGCTGGGGATGCGACGCCAACACGCTCAGAACGGCATCCATTGCCCTGGTTTTCTCAGCAGCTGAATACTGTGCTCCAGTATGGGCCAGAAGCGCCCACACTTCCATGGTCGACGTTCAGCTTAATGCCACAATGCGAACCATCAGCGGAACCTTAAAATCGACTCCTCTTCCTTGGCTCCCCGTACTTGCAAATATAACCCCGCCAAATATCAGGCGAGAGATTGCAACACTGAGGGAATACAAGAAGGCGCTGCAAAAAAGCGAAATACCCTTGCACGATGATGTCGTTTCTCACCCGGCATGCCGCTTAAAGTCTCGAAAACCCTTCTGGACGGAAGGAGAAAGACTCCTTCGAACACCTCTCACCCCAGAAGATAGGTGGAAGCTTGAGTGGCAATCAGCCAACGTCAAAAACGCCCATCTCGTGCAAGACCCCACTGAAAGACAGCCTGGGTTCTCATTGCCTCGCAAACTCTGGACTGCCATCAATAGGATAAGGTGCTCCCATAGCCGTTGTGCTCATATGATGCATAGATGGGGCCTTAAAGAGTCGGCGACGTGTGAATGCGGTGCGGTGCAGACCACCGAACATGTGGTCAACGAATGCCCGCTCCATTCATTCCCCGGCGGGATTGATGAGGTCCACAGGGCAACGCCTGAGGCCCTAGACTGGCTCGCAGACCTAGATGTCCCCCTCTGACCCCCCACCATACGAAAGAAAAAACTGGGGGGGGGGGGGGTGAAATGGAAAAACGTTACCGCGCGTTACATGGGGGGAGGGGGGGTCAAAAATCTTCAAAAATTGCGTTACGTAATACTTGAACGCCCCCTTACACCTATTTCCTTCCCAAAACTTCCTCTCCTCTCTTTCCTTACAAAAACCCTCCACACAGCATCCCATAAGATAACATAGTCCCTGAGGGAAATTATTTTCCTCAGGGCCCCCTGTGTGAAGTTAACGTAAAAAAAAGTATTAATTACACGGATTGTCTATGATTTTAATAGAAGAACGTGTTTCTTTTTCTTTGAAAAACCAAACTACTGTCTACTTGTGTGCTATATCTATGCATTATACTGTCATCGGAAGTTTTCCATTTCAATCAACATAGTACTCTAGGCAAGGACAATAATTTTAAATAGTATTCGTTTGCCGGAGTCGTGCACTATTAATGTAATTAAGCGCTGAAAACAACTGTCCTGATGTTAAAGCTTTTAAAATCTCTCATCAGACTATTATAGATTGATTAGCAATTAATAACATCGTCATTTGTCATCTCTCGATGAATATAATAGTCCATACTCATAAAATTAGGCAATTTACCGTGATTTCAGTGGGAAGTATTCAATATTATTTACTTAAACTGAAGGAATACAAGAAGGCGCTGCAAAATAGCCCAATACCTTTGCACGATGATGTCGTTTCTCACCCAGCATGCCGCTTGATAACTCGAAAACCCTTCTCGACAAAATGAGAAAGACTCCTCCGATCACCTCTCACCCCAGAAGATAGGTGGAAGCTTGAGTTGCAATCGGCCAACATGAAAAATGCCCAACGCGTTCAAGACCCCACTGAGAGACAGCCTGGGTTCTTATTGCCTCGCAAACTCTGGTCCGCCATCAATAGGATAAGGTGCTCCCATAGCGGTTGTGCTCACATGAGTCGGCGATGTGTGAATCCGGTGCGGTGCAGACCACCGAACATGTAGTCAACGAATGCCCGCTCCTAGATGTCCTCCTCTGACCCCCCACCATACGAAAGAAGAAGAAGAATATTATTTACGTAAATGTTAGATTTGGCATGTCTGTGACTATTCTGCGGCTTATTATCAACTAGCAGACCCGGCCACACGTTGCTGTGGCTAACGAAACACAACGCCATTACCCAATATTTATTAAATCCACACCACCCGCTTGCCAGCTGCCCTCTGCCCGCTGCCCGCTGCCCGCTGCCCGCTGCCTGAATTGAATATTTGAATTTATCGGCTTTTCTCTACTATAATATGCATGTATTATATATATAAACTAATTAACTCGCCACTAATTATACAATGCTTGCAATGCATCACTGGATATTTGAAAAGGAAAAATCAAATACCTACTTACTCTAGGACATCTGTTTTCCAATTTCTTCCGTAGAACGAATTTCAACTATAGTACGGCCCGCTAGCCGTTTTAAATCGCACAAAAATATGTTTTCTTTGAATTTCTCGGCTTTTCTCTAATATAATTTATATATATTATACATATAAACATTCCTCTTCAATCACTCTATCTATTGGTGAAAACCGTATGAAAATCCGTTGCATAGTTTAAAAGATTAACGCGCACATACATTTTGAGCGACTTCATTTTATACTATGTAATGATAATGTAATAATGAAGCTTGAGCCGCTGATTTAGCCCGCTTAAATTCGAGCGAGGAATGTCGTACATAGTGAGTAGGGATGCAAGGTTTTTAAAAATATCGATATAGATATATTTCAAAATATATCGATATCGATATATATATTTCGAGTTAAGTCAAATATTGATATATCGATATATCGGTCTAGCAGGTCGATATATCGATATTTCTTCTTTTTTTAAAAGCTTATAGAAATCCGACGTAGTTTTAGTTATACGAAACGCTTATCGATTATGTATGTAAGTAATTTTTTTATTCTTATCTAAGTATGTGAATAATCACAAATTTTGGATAGGTACATAAAATGTCTTTTTTTCATAAATTTATTTAAAAAAAATTATTCCATTATTTTGTACCAGCTATCGAACTTAAAAATAGTAACTTCAGTCTGCTTCCTTGTAGCCGGTTTCTGCTTCGAGTTATAGTGATTCCTGCATTTGAAAAAAAACGTTCAGAAGCAACACTTGTTACCACAATTGGTAGATGACTCATTGTCACTTTAAAAATTTTGGGATATACACCTTGCATCTCTTGCCGTGTTTCAAGAATGTTTACTTTTACAGTATTTACAAGAGCAGAAAGATATAATAATAGCATTTTACCCGATTTTGTGGGTATTTTAATTTGGGCGGGTTTGCGATATTTTAGTACGATATATTGAGTTTTTCGATATTGATATATCAGCGTATCGTCGATATCGATATTTTTAGGGGTCGATATATCCATATTTATCAGTTTTCCGATATATCGTTGCATCCCTAATAGCGGGGATACGGACCGGCTGATATACCGGGCCATTGTGTTGTTGGAACATTATTGGCCTTGAACGAGCCATTAAATTCGGTTTGGCAGGAATCTGGGTGTTGAATGGCTAGAAATAGGAAGTAACAAGATGACATCACACAATACACGCAATACGCATTGTTTTGGCGTAGACTAGTACTCTTGTAATTACTTATCTATTCCTAGGTCGTACTAGCACATTAAACTCAAGGTTCTGGACTTTTAAGGCTCTGCTGTGAAAATAGTAAAGTTGACCGTGTGGTGATTGCCGACGCATAAATTTTATTCACAAGATTAAGAAGACATACGTTAGGTTGATTGTAATAAAATTTTACTTCACACCTTGTACTAGTGATGTAACGAATGTCATTATTTGAGCATTCGCCAATGCGAATATCTGCTACCGACATTCGCGAATGCAAATATTGAGTTTTTTTTTTTTTAATTTGGCGCCAATTATGTATGGCTTTTGCATCTTGTTCAGAGGATTTCCGTGTTGATCCGAAAAAAGCCGATCGGTTGGTTTATTTCATAAACAAAAACAAGTGAATTTTAAGGTTAGAGTGTGATTGATTAGTGATTAACATGAGTGAATCAAATTCTAGTGAAATTTGGAATTTTGTGAAATGGTTGCCTTGGAAGACTTGCCATTTAGTTTCGTGGAAAGTGTTTGATTCGTATGACTTATCATGTGAAGCATTTGTGTCCATCCTATAATTTAAAGTCTCGTCTCTTTTTTTCTGATGTTCATATTCGCAAAACATTCGCTCGAACTTTGCGAATGCGAATGCGAATATGTAAAAATATGCGAATGCGAATATTCGTTACACCACTACCTTATACTACGACAATATCCGGATTTTCGACTACTCTGTGTTTCCTCCACTCCTTCATCTTCTCAAAAAACTTTTCACACAGCATCTCCAAATATGACATAGGCCTGAGAGAAATTATTTAAGTCAAGACTTCTTTAGCACCGTTGTCATTTGAAACTCAATGAAACGAAAAAATGAAAAAGCGACACTAAAGAGACAAACACATACATCTATAGGATTTAGCCCGCGAGAGAATGAGATAAAACAATCGGTCTCCTCTTTGTGCGGTGCTGCGTAGCCTCCGCACTCTTGTCTACTTTAGTTTTCTGAAGGTTTCACTTCTATCGCGTGTGAAATCCACAGATTTTTTTCCTCGGTCTCCTGTGTGGAATTAATGTAAAAAATAAATAATAAAAATATTCGAAATCACAAGCATTCGAATTTCGAATCCCTGGCAAGTAAATTTGAACTTATTGGTACCTATGTGTTATTTCACATTTAATTCATTAACAAAATAACATATTGCCTGTAATATATTTGCGGCACGTTCCGGATGGAATATCCTTTCAGTACCGCCCTGGTGAAAGATCAACATTCAGAATCGAAACATTATTACTGTAGCCGTATTTCACAATCAGATCTGAATAGCCAAGTAATTCCCAACCTTCCTCTTTTCAGCCTCTTTCTTTTCCTTAAGCCTCACAACATTTCCCAATTGGAAAAGCCGAATTTCCACTGGTCACGATCAGTTCGGAACAGTTGGGACAATTGTATAAACAAAAACAAAAACAATGGATTATGGTGAACCACTTATCATATATCTTAAGTAAGGTGGGGTTACATTGTTACATACCACTCTACTTGGGTAAATGGGTGAAGCCGACATTAAAAGGTCACCAAAGGTCAGCCACAACTAAACAGGAATTGAAACTAACTAAAAGTAAGAATTAATTTTATAAAAGCCGAAACGAAAATACTTGTGAAAGATTAGATAACTCATTGAAATTCTATTTATTCCTTCATTAGCTTAGTTACTAAAGTTGTGTTAATTTTATTATATTGCGATAAAATGAAGACTTTTGCTATTTATCGCATTACGTGACGAATCTACCAATACTACAAATTATTTAATTCCCCGAGTTTATCTTTGATTAAAACAATCAATTCCTAATAATATATTTATGTTTTTATCACCTCTAAGATTTCGCTTACAAGTCCTGTATAAAATTGGATATCTAAACCCTAGAATTGTGATCTATACCGATTTAAAAGGAAAGTTGTGCAGCAATTTACGTAATATTAGCAATATGGGTTATGTTTAGATATTTTATCCAGGGGGTTGACAGTTTACAGACCTTGCCACGTCTGGAAACTGGATGTGTGTTGTGGAGGTTTTCAATAATAACTCTTGATTTTTTTCATTGAAACTTTGTGTTATAATAAGTTATCACAGATTTAATAATTATCTCGCTTAGAGGAAAAGCAGGTGGATGGAAAGAACATTGAAACCGGGATAATTTTGCATTATCATGCACTCGGCCGGACAGCGGTGCCCAGTGATACCAGTGTGTAAAATCGAATTTGAATAATATATTTATAGTTGTTCGTTGCTCGGCTACATCTCTGTTTGAAAAAGAATTTCGATATTTGCAAACATTTGATCAATTTTAATAGAAGTAAGGAAAAAATGGCCTTACTTCTATTTATTTATCTCTTCAGTGGCCCGTCTGCTTACTGCTAGCTTTACAAAACCCACTTTTCAAGAGCTCGGTCGCTATGACAAGTTACCTATTTTACCACGTTTCATTTTGGGAGGCTATAGGTACCACCGCCACGGAACGTTTATTGGATAGCCAACACCTCTACTATGGGTCACCCGTTTGCTATGCCTGATAACTTAGCAGGGCTGCCCGGGTTCATTGGACGATGTTTGTGTAGGTCTTGGCTGTGAATGCGTTTGCCCAATTTATAATTACGTGACGAATCTATTAAGGGGCATACATTTATTGCGTGAGCTCAAAAGGGGGAGGGGGTCCAACAAAATCTCACGTTACTTGAAAATAATATACGAAGTGGCCCAAATTTATCTCACCGAGGGGGGGGGGGTCTAGATTGGAAGAAAAACTGCTCACGTAATTAATGTATGCCCCCTAATCATACTAAAAATTATTTAATTCCACAATTTTTAGAAGGACTATTTTAATGATTTGTCGGTGTTTTGTGAAAATATTTACACAAAACATTTATTAAATTTCTTGCACCAATGATATTTATTTTTCATGAATGTTCTAGTCTCCGTATCCTTGTTACTCGCGTTATTTTTTTGACATTTCAAAGGGCTAATTCTAGGTGCGTTTCAGCTTTCTAAAATTGTAATAAGCTGACAAGCTTCAATTTGATAGTTGTCAACCTTTTGCTGATTGCAGTTTGTTCAAAAGCTGCAACGGACTGTCAAAAAAATAAGAATTTTAATTTCTGCGAAACAACCAGTCTTTAGTATCCAGCTAGATTCTCGTATGAATTTTTTAATATGTTGAAAGAAGTTTAGCGAATGCTGCCAATCGACATTTTTATGGCGGTTCTTTAATGGGCAGGTAGGTACCTACCGTCTTAACTGATAGATATATATTAGATACTTTATAGAACTTTACTACATACGGGTAACAACACACCCTCTTTTTTATTGGCTGCTCCATTTTAACGATGTACTATTTTCGTCAACGTTACTAGCAAAATTATACCTACCACCAATTAACATCATTAAAATAGATATGTTTATTATTATGCAAAGTCTTCTTGCATACTCTTTAAAAATTACGGGATAATTTGACTTGCCAAGATGAAAACTCAGAAAATTTGCTGATAGAAACTAAAAAGATTTACACATTTCAAATATAGAACAAAAATAATCGTCGAGTAAAATATTTTATACGTAGGTTCATTTCGCCTGATTTGAAAAGATACCTACCTTACCTACATTAGTGCGAATTTTAGAAAATGTATATGCAGATGCAAAGATACTGTTTTGTATAATTTTGATATTATCTATGCCAAGGGATATTATGCTGTGTAATATTCAAAAGAGGAATATACGTAGTAGGTACCAGTTAGAAGCTGGGAACAGTAGGTTGTGAACGAGATTTAAGCGCCAATTTTCATATTGTTTCGGATCCGTAGGCGAATTTTTCTACCCACTCGCGATTTCAGCATCCGAAGGACTTCTCGCGGTGTGGCTTGTCTGTGACTAGCTTAAAAATGAACATGTACAGTGTACAGCTTGACACACTTAGCTTTGCACGTATCTTAGAAACAATGAATGCATTTTTTTTTAAATAAGCTAAAAAAAAAACCTCGGGGCCATGTCAGCTGTGTGAAGGGTCTTTTTATGGAAAGGAAGGAGAGGAAGTTCTGTGAAGCATATGGACGTATGAATCTATCCCTCACACTACCGTGCAAGGCGATTAGTCGTGAGAGTCCGGCTAGAGAGGTCAAAAGATCTCCATTAACCAGGCTCTTCCAATCCTGCCCGCCACGTAGAAGATGGTCAAATGCATCCGCCGCCAAGACCTGATAAAACTCACCTGATGAACACGGGCATTCTAAACCACAAACGTAGCGATCCACTTGGGGCGACTTATGACAGGGGTGTTGGTTATCCAACAAATGGTTCCCCGGGCGGCGGTACCCGTACTTGCCCCCCCAAAATAAACTCTTTTATAAATTCTACCGGCACAATCTAGCAAATATAAGATTATCAATCTTAATACATTTTTACTTTTTTATATGCTACCTCACAATGGGTCCCCTTTATGTGAACCTACCTTATCGGGAACTATATTGCAATCAAGTTGGGAAACATTGTGAGGCGGGTTAAGAAGGGGATATATGAAAGGATCTGTTAATGCGGGTCTTGAAGCGACCAGGGTTAAAAGAGGGAGGAAAGACGAATGCCCGTAGCTCGTTCAAAAAGAGTCGGAGAAACGACCCATTCTCAGCTGCCGACATCAAAAGCGAGTTATAATGAAAAAGAACCCACTTAGAACAATTTAATGAAGATAAAATACAACTTTGCTATTTTTCTACTTCATTCAGTCTCACAATATTATGAATTCGATGTGTCATAGTTCCACTGGCTTGACGCAGTTAAAAATCTTATGCTTAGTATTCACATAAAAATAGGCGTTGCTGATTGTTTTCTATTGATTATTAACTTAAGAGCGTTTAACCAGCCAGCGACCGAAAATCCACATTTCGTCGAAAGTTGTTCTTACGATCGTGCAGGGAGGGCGGTTACAATGAGAAAGATTAATTATTCTCCGTACAGCTTTTTAAAATTATAGCTCAATATCGATTTTATTTCATTCCAAATTTGCTTTAATTTATACCTACATCCAAAAATGCTGAAAGGCGTGATGATAAAACTATTAAAATAACTAGCTTTTTCCCGCGGCTTCGCTCGCATGGCATTAGGGGATTTCCACTCAGCCTCCTCTACCTTCCCTCTCCCCACTCCACTCCCCCATCAATCCCCCTCCCCTTCCACCCACCCCTCCCCTAACTCCACTCACCCCCATCAACCTCCTTCCCCCCACCCCCTACCCCTCCCCACAACCTCCTCCATCCTTCCCCTTTCCCCTTCGTTCCCTCCCCCTCTCCCTCCCCTAACCCCCTTCCCCCCCACCCTCCTCCCCCTCCCCTTCCCCCCTCCCACGACTCACCTCTCGCATTCCACACATTCATTCCCGATACATTCAGTTTTCAAACTGCTCGCACGCAACCTGTTATAATTTCTTACACAAAATTCACTATGCCAGAACTCAACGGTAGTTTTATACAAAAAAATACGAACAAAAAAAAGAATTATCCAATTTGGTTCAGTCAGTCGTTCGGATTTATGCGCATACATACATTTTGGTGATATATTCTTATAGATGGTTATTAAGTACGAATTATTATTCTTCTTTTTACATTCTACCAAAAAATCCAGTACGGCAGTTTTATACTTAAAAAATGCGATACCTGTCTATCCAATTAAAACAATAATTGTTGTATGACATTATGTCAAAATTTGAGAAAGACATTTTGCAAAACAAAGATTCTTAAATAAAAATTCTATTTTAGAAAATATTTAAGCGAATTTATTTGAAGTACCTACTTCCCTAATAATTTGAATCGATTAAAGAATTGTAGATATCTTACTAATCGTGCCACCTATTGCAATTTTTTCATACAAATTTCGTAATGCCAGAGCTCTGAGCTATAGCCTATATGTTCATATTATTGTAAAGTTTCATTAAAATCCATTCTGTAAAGTAGGAATTAGTATTTTATACATATTTGAATTTTAACATCAAAGGGATGTCCATAGTAACCTAATTAATAAAAAAAACATCGTTTCCAAGGCGACAATTGGCGTTTGCAATAAATCGATTTTGTTAGCGACAGAAAACGTATGATAAATAATTTCATAACGCCAGAGATTATTTATAACGCCAGAGCTTACCAATATATATAGCCTATAGATCTCGCAAATAATGTAGCTTTCTATTAGTGAAAGAATTTTTAAAATCTATTCAGTAGTTTTTGCGTGAAAGAGTAACAAATATACATCCATACAAACTTTCACCTTTATAATATTGGTAGAATGTACTTTTTGTAATTATTTTTTGATTATAAGTATTTATTATTTTTCAAAAATGTCTAAGTTACATAAGAATGTGAAAAAAATCTGAAATATATTAGTTTGTAAGTGCGCAAATAAATACACAAACGGACAGATTTTCGTGAAGAAACACATGTACGTATATATTTTTTAATGATTTTATTTAAACCAAAATTAAAATTCTAAAAGATGCGATACCTAGATAATGCATTGATTTATTTTACTACACGATTATATGATTTGAAATGGGTGTGGATAAAACAAAATCTGTTTTGAAAATTTAACAAATCTGCCAACGACCTATGGTGTAACCTTATTATACTAAAAATAAATAAACAATCTCAAAATTTAAAACATGCGAATGCTAGATAAAAGAACAATCTTTTGTAATCCATTTATAATTTTTTGTGGAAAAGAGTCAATATGTCTAAAATCTGATTTAAAAATGACGTATTTTTGGTTTTCTCTGGTAATGCCCTCTTAACTGCATTTTCCATTGTCTTATTTTTTGTTAAAATAAACCCATCTCGGTGAAAGGTCCATACGCATTCCACAGTTTGTAGCCTAAATAAAAACAACATTAGTAGGTAGGTACCTAATAATAAATAATTATCACTGAAGCGGCTCTACGCATGGCAGCACACACACAGTTTCCTGAGTTGGACAACGTTCTAACTACACTTTACCTTGTTCTGAGATATGAGGTGTCAAAGTTTTCAAAGACGATTTATCATTTTGTATTTACCTATTTCGAATGTTAAATCCTTGTGTAAAGTATTTTAATTGAACATATTTGAAATGAAGATGTATTACCTATACTTATTTTAGAACAAGCCTAAACATGCAGATAGAACTATATGCAACAAACCAAGGCATAATATATAATAATTCATTGCATAAGGTTCTAACTACATTTCTCTAATAGGTATCATTCCAAGCTAGGGCCATGTCCTATTTGAATATTTTCCATAAAATGTGATAAAGAAATAAATAATAATGATAAATTATGATACTAAAATACACACCAAAACTCGTTTGATTTTAGAATCTCTTCATACAAGTAGTATCTACGTAAATATAACACATTTAGGTATATGGTTCTGAAAATTATTTTGGTTATAGAATTAGGTAGGTACCTAAAAGCAAAATAGTTTTGCATTCAAAGGCCATTTTGGTAACAAAGGTCAGTTCACACGCGGTAGAAGTGAATCCTTCACCCACACAATCTCAACCAAGCCTTGAAAAATGAGCTCAAAATCAAAGCGGCCAATGCGGTAAGGTTTCATGCGGTAAGGATGTATGTATTTGTCTCTTTTTAGTGTCGTTCCCGTTTCATCGAATTTCGAATAGCAACGGTGCTAAAGAATCTTCACTTAAAAAATGTCAGTTAGAACCTTGTCCAACTGAGGTAGATTAATAGTATAGTAACCAGTGGTAACCGGTCATGTTTACCAAAATAAGGTTAAATTGGTTAAAATAATAGAGTTTATAGTGCAATAAAAAAGATATTATTCTTACCAGCTCCAAGAACTTGATGATAGTAAGACGGGAGATCGCCATTGTATATTTTTGTTATTCTCCTTTCGAAATCAAAACAAACAGATGGTTGAAAACTACCGAAATTGCGTCGAATGGATTTGGAGCCGAAAACAACTCAAACAATCCTGTTTGTTTTGTGAATAATCAAAAAATCGGTAATTTAATTCAGAATGTATTAATAATAACGGACAATTTAAGAAGGGCGTCACCCGAACCGTATAAGAAAACACGTCTCACGCTCACAGAGCAACCAGACTGGTCGAAAATCGGCGGCAAACTAAAGAACGAAGAACGAAGAACGAAAACGGACTGACGTTTCGTAGTAAACAAAACCCATCAACCAAATACGACCACAACGAATAAAAGAATTCGTCTAGTCTAACAAACCCGAGTAAAAAAGTCCACCGACATTCATTTCATTGTGTGGATTGTTAGAACGTTGAATTGATTTTTTGTGAGGTGCTTTTAAATTGAAGGTAGTCTGTGGATTTGTATGGACACATTCGGATATAGCGTCTCTACCGGTCGCCATGATGTCACCGTTCACTTTCTATGGATGAAAAGACTTTAATGCGATGACCAATGTTTAGGGTGTGCAATGAAATAACTTAATATTATTTTATCGTTATATGTTTTGGGATATTATGCCGTGTTGCGCTACCTCCTTCTTTAGCCAACGTTTCGGACGGCATTACAGTGTACCTACTTCATCAGGGCAGATGTGATTTCACGTAATGCAATCCGAAACGTTGGCTTAAGAAGAAGGTAGCGCATAATTGCATAAAACCCCAAAAATAAATCCCGATAATATTTTTGACCCTGAAAATCTCAAATCATATCTAACACATTATGATATATATTAAAAAACCGTTTTTTAAATCGAATGCAGTTCACTCGCGGTAGAAGTGTATCTCAAGCAATAGGAGCCTTGATAAGTGAGCGGTCAATGCAGGAAGGTTTCATTCTATCTCATTCTCTCGCAGGCTAAATCGACGACCTCCGTAGTCCAGTGGGTAAGACTCTTGACTCACAATCCGGAGGTCGCGGGTTCGAACCCGGCATGCGCAAATAAATTTTATTTGATTAATTTGTGTTATTTCACAATTAATTCATTTAAAATAATATATAGTATATTTGCGGCATGTTCCAGAGTGGAAGATACTATCAGTATCGCCCTGGTGTAAGACCACCATTCAGAATTGAAACGTTGCTTAAAAATGGCTTTAGACGTGTTTGGTGACCAGATCTGAATAACCAGGTACTTCCCAACCTTCCTCTTCCCCACCTCCTTCCCCTCCCCATTACCTTCAGCCTCACAACATACCCCAATTGGGGATGCCAATAGATGCCATAGTCTTACCGGCTCCAGACGGGAGCAGTTGAGATTCTTGTGCGGCAATCACTGTAAAAAAAAAAAAAAAATCCTAAAGATATATGTGTTTGTTTCTTTTTATGGTCGTTTCCGTTTCATCGAGTTTCAAATCACAACGGCGCTAAAGAAGTTTTCACTTCAAAAAAGATGTTGATTTTGTCATAGATTAACCACTAAACCAAAATACGCAGGCTGACCTGATATCTTCATAGCATAAATTTATTTTTTCTGCCAAACATTACTGGGTACTTTTTTTGTCTGTAACTTTTCCTTTAATGGATTCATTAATTCTTATTCTTAACATCTTTTGGACTCTGTACTTCTGTACTGATTGCTTCACGATAAAAAAGATAATAATATTGTGACCTATAAAGAACTGATAATATTTGGATGATTTGTACAAATATTTCTTCCCAATGCTCTTATTAAAAGATTGATCAATAATTCATTAATTATTACAACGATTTCTTGCATAAATGATTGTAACGTTCCAACATATTTTATAAAGATGGTGGAGCAGTGCGTTTCAGAGTGGAAGATAATCTCAGTATCGCCCTAGTGCAGCGTTTCTTAACCTTTTTCAGCCACGAACCCCTTAGGGAACATACACAATTTTCAAGAATCCCCTTAAGAGGAATATAAACGCTAGAAATATTTCCAATCTCATGCCTGCAAAATTTTAAAATCGAGCGTCTTTTTGCACGAGGTTAGTAAGCGAAAAAGTGGTTTTTATTTATTTTGTGCATAATTTTATAAGAACGAAAAAAAGTTAGAACATGGAAAATCTCAAAAATAGTCTTAGCCAAAAAGGGGTATTTTTTAAAAATGGTTTCTTGTATTACTTCATAGTTAAGTCATGAAAAAACTTTATTTTTGTTACGTAAATAATAATCATTCAACATTCACGGATGATTATTATTTACGTAACAAAAAAAAACTGAAAAAAAAAACTGAATGATGAATATTTGGAGCAGGTGGATGAGTTTGTGTATCTGGGTAGTATGTTTACGAGAGATGGGAAGGCTGAAAGAGATATTGAAAGAAGGGTGAATGCCGGTAACTCCATTAATGGTGGACTGAATGCCGTTGGCGCTAATAAAAAACTGCCAAAAAAAGCGAAGCTAGCAGTCCACAATGGAGTCCTGGTACCTACCCTGATGTATGGCAGTGAGGCATGGAACTGGCAGAGGAAGGATGAAAGTAAACTGAATGCTGTTGAAATGAGATCCCTGAGACGTATGTGTGGTAAAACAATGTATGATCGTGTGAGAAATGTGGATATCCGCAAAGAATGTAAGGCTGATGTAAGCATAATGATTAAGATTAAGAAAGGGACCCTCAGATGGTTCGGGCATGTAGAGCGAATGAACGAAGGAAGTAGTGTAAGAAGAATATACGACGCGAATGTGAATGGTAGAAGAAGTCGGGGACGCCCGAGGAAGACATGGCATGATCAAGTGAATCAGATACTTGAGTCGGGTCATGTCAAAAGTCAGAATAATAGAAGAGAATGTATGAGACGATGTATGAATGTGAGTGAGGCAAAGAGTGTGTGCCAAGACCGAGCTGTTTGGCGGTCCGTCCTCTCTGCCTACCCCTGCGGGGAAACGGCGTGATGGTTAGTTAGTTAGTTAGTTAGTTAGTAAATAATAATTTTATTGTAATTCCAATACAAAGAAAAGCTAGTAAAAGCTTCGATTTATCCATAGCATATTTTTTGATGTTCATACTGTAAGCCGATTCGTCGTAAAGATTAATCAAAATAGTATCTAAATAGGATTTCACGTATATATTCATCTTAATTTAAAAAAAAGGTAAATATTCGGAACAAACGTCAACGGTTATGTAACGAGATTGTGTATGTTAGCTTTACTTTAAAAAACAGCCTACGTTTTTGAATGGTTTGTCTGGCAAAGCAGGGTTTGTGTAGCGGGCTTGTGTATATTATCTTAATTTTAAAAGTTTTATCAAAAAAAGTGCGTATTAACCGTTGACATTTGTTCCGAACTGCAAACAGAGTGATTTGACGGTGTGAAAGCAAATTTTCAATTTATGTAAATAAAATTAAAAATGTAACATTTTCAACCTCCCAGAATGCAATTAGTTGTCTTTTATGGTAATTAAGAAGAATCTAAAAGTTTTATAAAAAAAAAGTGCGTATTAACCGTTGACGTTTGTTCCGAACAATTACCAAAAAAAAATCTGAGTGTGCAATTCATACATTCATACACGTTAGAACTGAAACCTTCAGAAAAGAAAGAAAAGTAGACAAGAGTGGGGTGGTTACAAAGCACCGCACAAAGAGGAGACCGATAGGCAAGAAGCACCGCACAAAGATGAGACCGATTTCACTATCTCATTCTATATATGTGTTTGTATCTTTTTAGTGTCGCTATTTTTTTATTTCATCGAGTTTCAAATCACAACGGTGCTAAAGAAGTTTTCATTTCAAAAATCATCAATAAACTTTGGACCATTTATTTTAGTACTACAAATACAAAAAAAAAATATTTTTTAATAAAAATGTGCGTTAATAAATAACGTACACCAGTAACACCAACATTCACAATAATTAACGGATAATTAATGTGAAGATTGGTGTTGCTTTTTTGCAACTAAATTAGTGATATTCGGGTTGATGTTACTACTAATACACAAATCGTATTCCACTTGTAATCTGTTTCTGTATTTGTTTTTAGTATATACAAGAGCAGAGAATGCTTTTTCACAGAGGTATGTGGTTGAGAAAAGCATTTAATGTTTCAGTGCTTCTTCTGATATTTCCTTATAATCTTTCTTTACATTCACCCAAAAACTTGATGAAGAGAATTCTTTGAAATTACTTTTCAAGCCGGATCACAAGATATTTATATTAATTGGTTTTCGTGTGCCATTGTCAAGCTAGTAAAATCTGTATTGAAAGGGTCCAATATCCAATTTTTATTCTTGTCGGGTACTGGAAAATCATCCCGAAGCGAAGACGCGTAGCAATTGCGAGACTTTTGGTGGCATTTATTTATTATGTTAAATGGTCCAGAGATAAGATAGAGTAAATCTAAAGTCATGGTGTTTGAAAGAGAGAGTACGAAAACAGTGTGCGACATAGTTGTGAATGGTGAATACTTGGAGCAGGTGGAGGAGTTTGTTTATCTGGGTAGTATGTTTACGAGAGATGGGAAGGCTGATAGAGATATTGAAAGAAGGGTAAATGCCGTTAACTCCATTAATGGAGGACTGAATGCCGTTGGCGCTAATAAAAAACTGTCAAAAAAAGCGAAGCTAGCAGTCCACAATGGAGTCCTGGTACCTACCCTGATGTATGGCAGTGAGGCACGGAACTGGCAGAGGAAGGATGAAAGTAAACTGAATGCTGTTGAAATGAGATCCCTGAGACCTATGTGTGGTAAAACCATGTATGATCGTGTTAGAAATGTGGATATCCGCAAAGAATGTAAGGCTGATGTAAGTATAATGAGCAAAATTAAGAAAGGGACCCTCAGATGGTTTGGGCACGTAGAGCGAATGAGCGAAGAAAGTAGTGTAAAAAGAATATATGATGCAAATGCGAATGGTAGAAGAAGTCGGGGACGCCCGAGGAAGACATGGCACGATCAAGTGAATCAGATACTTGAGACGGGCCACGTCAAAAGTCAGAATAATAGAAGAGTATGTATGAGACGATGTATGAATGTGACTGAGGCAAAGAGTGTGTGCCAAGACCGAGTTGTTTGGCGGTCCGTCCTCTCTGCCTACCCCTGCGGGGAAACGGCGTGATGGTTAGTTAGTTAGTTAGTTAGTGGTCCAGAGATGAGACCCATACATATTTTGACCATATGATGATCCCCATACATATTTTTGCGGACCACAGGTTAAGAAACACTGCCCTAGTGAATGAATACAAGAATCAAATTTTTGTTGGAATTGTGTTTCTGAATTACTTAAACATTTTCTTCTCCGTCTCTTCTCACTCCCTTCCGTCTAGAATCCCAATTGGATGTGCCATAGTCTCGCTAGCTCCGGTCGATTGAGAGAAGTTGGAATTCACAAAGAAATAAAAAATACCTTTGGAAGGATGTAAGACGGTCGAAGAGTGGAAGACCCAGAGTTAGTGGTTAAACGTTAAGAAGACAAAAATCGAATCCATGGGTATGAGGAATGTAATGTTAAAAGGTAGCAGGAGATCTGCAGCAGTCAGTGGAGACGTTTCCTTAAAGCTCTGAAAGACGTTTCCTTAAAGAAGATGAAGAGCGAGAAAATCGATGCGAAAATTGCGAAAATGTTTAATAAAACACGACTCGTTTAAAATAGAGCAAAAATCTTAAATAGCATTTAAAGAAACACTGTGAATTTTTTCATACATATAACTTGAAAAATAACTGAAACAAACGTGTTAATAATAATTTTTGGAGCATACTTTGCGATTTTTTTCTGTCGAGGGAATTTTATATAATTTGCGTTTCGGCGCGGGCAAAGTCTAGATATTATCTTCAAGAATAACATATATTTTTTTAAGAGCTTTAAAACTTACCGTGTTTAAGGGAAATATGTAATAAATCAGTACAAATCTGGGTTGCGGGCCCTGATCAAAAGCTGTTTTATTATTGACCACCTTCATCGAAGCCTTCAATAGTTATTTTTATCACGCACTAGGACTAATTTGTAGTAATTAGATAAAAAGATACAGCTCGTAATCGCTAAAAGATAAGGAATAAACCAATCAATCGATTCTGAGTATGAGGTACTTTATGAGATTTTGGGAGAGAAAACTTTTCGATGGATTTTACTACCGCTTCTTTGCAAGTTTTCTACCTGAGCATATTATGTTTGACCTAACTGCAGAATTAGAGGGAAAAATATGTTTAAGTAATTTGTAATCTTCTTAATCATAATAATTCTTTATCCCTGTAATGAAAACTTAAAAAAACAGTATTTAGTCATTTAAATGTCTTTTGAATGGACTGATGTGGGACCTAATAAAGATTTTCCAAGTAGATAAGTAAGTACCTGCTCTCTTTTAAAAAGACGGAAAGACACCGTGCAGGCAAGTTATTAACAGCAAAGTTATTAACCGCTTGACACAGTTAACTTTGCAATCGATTGCGCCGCCACCGTAGATATTGGAGATGCCACTGCAAAATAAATTAATGTAAATGTCAAAATATGATACAAAGCGCCGTAGATCGTGATGGAAATTACGTGTCGTGCTGAAAATAAGGTGCCTAAAAATTCCAAGCACAAAATGCTGCGCCATCTTCAAAACACCGGAACTCACCGTTTGTAGAGGCAAACAAACATATTTTATTTTATTACTAAGTTTGAAAGAAGAAATGTTGTTGGGACATTTTTTCAGACAAATTGTATAAATATTGTATAAATTGTATAAATATTTATCTTTACACATAAAAATTCATTTTAATTTATTTGTGCCGCACGCGTTTTTTGTTGTGCTCACGCTCGCGAAGGTTTTTTTTATATACAATGCTCACCTGGTGTTATGAAATTATTTCCTATACCATTCACCCGATTGATACTTTGGTGATGTGTTGTGTGCACGCCCGTGGAGGTTTCTATATATAGTGAAATCTTCACTGGCTCAAGTGCCCCGAGAGAATCCAGCTTAAGCTCTGCTGGATGGTATTCAAGTCTCTTAACGGAATGGCTCCGACTTACTTATCGGAAATGTGTATTCCAGAAAATTCCAATTCTCGACAATCAACCCTCAGGTCAGCAGCAACATCAGCGATTGGAAGGTTGAAGGAACCAAAGCGCACACCAGATACTAAATTCGGTGAGCGTGCTTTCGGAGTGTCGGGACCTAAAGCCTGGAATGGACTGCCACACGAGTTAAGAATGATCACAGATTCAGCGCAATTTAGAGCTAAACTTAAAACTGATCTTTTCAGACAGTCGTATCCATAAGTTAAAAAAAACTTTCACCTTCGCCTTCACGGCTCGCAACATTGTAAATAACTAAGTGTGTAAAAGCAAATTCTTAAAATTCTCCAGACTTTAAAAATAAATACTAAGTCAACTTTGGCATTAATCTTCTGTTAAATATAAATATTAATGTAAAACCCATGCAATGTCCAGTGTTTTGAATATAATGTCCTCCACGTGCCAAGTCGTATCTTCCCCAAACATAAACTTTCTAATAAAGTGTGTTTAATCGGAAGTGTCCTGCAGGTAAGTATGTTTCTGTATCTATTTGAAAATAATAAAATTAGATATAGCCTAGAATTCATAATAAATTGTAAAGCGCCCTTGAGGTGATTTTTCACAAAAACGGCGCTATACAAATTATCCAAATATTATTAGTGGTGGGCTCTGGCGTTATGAAATATGCACAAAAAAATTACAATTGGTGGTGAGCGAATTGTTTGTTAGTATTCATTACAATTTTACGCGGTGATGCTGTAAACTAAATATTTACAATGACTAAGCATATCGATTTTTGAAAAGTGACTCATTTTCCTTAGAAAACTTGGCACCGAACTGCGTGTAATTTAATTCCCACCGATTGTAACTCATTTGGTCACCCTAATTTTATTCTTTCATACGAATAGCATCATATTCGCATATAGAAATGACGTCACCTAATTTATACAACAAAATCAGAAGGTTGTATAATTTATTATACCTGTTAGACTCAGTAAAAGCGTCGGTGTACCGCATGGAAAACTGATTTTAAAAATCTGACCTTAATTTATACAATGCTGGCCTAAATAATCTTGTGAACGTATTTTTAACACCGTTCAAATTAAATTTTGAGCCACAAAATTAACGATCCGGGAAGTGAGATGCATACATTTTGAGATTGTACTCGCAATACTCGTATGTTAGGTACTATTTATTACCCAACGTTTTTTTTCTTATTGAACTATTATTATTTATTAGGTCCCAATGGCCGAGTTGGTTAAGGCGCTGTGTCCTGGTAAGGCAAGAGATCACACATCTGCCGGAACTGCCCTGATGATTGACACTGCAACGCTGTCCGAAACGTTGGCTAAATAATGAGGTAGCGCAACACGGCACAACACCCCAAAAACAAATAACGAAAAATACTTTTGGCCGTGAAAATCTAAAAACGTATCCAAGAGATCCTGATCCGATTGCGACCGCTACCATTTTTCTGTGTCTTGTTCTAATTCAAGTTTCTTTTAGATTTGTTAGTATTATCTTCTTCTTCTTAAATTATTTTCTTAAACTTTCAAAAGTTATTAAAAGAATTCTCCAATAAAAATCGAATATTATTTATTTAATTTTTATAAGGAAAACTCTCTTTAAAACAATTTCTTTGTTATCGAACTATTATTGAAAAATATTTTATCCGAAAATAGCGATATGTCATATTTTAATAACGATAAATAAACATTTTATCAAATAATAAATAAACTACGATAAGTAAATTACAAAGATTTTTTTTATTACGGAAAAAATAATATTACCTACATTTTCACTTATCTTGATTTTTTACAATAGCTCCACACAGAAGGCTCTGAGAAAAACACTTTCCATCGGGGTGTGTGTCAACTTTGGGGATGTGTGGAGTGTTTATTTAAGAAAATAAAGGAAAGAAAGTTCTTTGAAGGAAATAGAAATGAGGGGTGGGTAGGATTCTAGGGGTCAATGTCTCCAGAAGTGACGGACATATGAATCCATCCCTCCGACTGCGGTGTAAAAAAGAGACCTGTTCGAGAGGTAAAAAGGTCTCCTTCAACCAGTCTCACCAGATCCGGCACGCCGCAAACGCATCCACCGCCAAGACCTAGACAAACCTTCCCCATGAATCCGGCCACCCCTTCTAAGCCACTAAAAGTAGCAAACCACTCAATGGGGTATGTTGTGAGGCTGAAGGTAGTGGGGAGGGGAAGGAGGTGGGGAAGAGGAAGGTTGGGAAGTACCTGGCTATTCAGATCTGGTCACCAAACACGGCTAAAGCCATTTTCAAGCAACGTTTCAATTCTGAATGGTGGTCTTACACCAGGGCGATACTGATAGTATCTTCCACTCTGGAGCATGCCGCAAATATACTATATATTATTTTAAATGAATTAATTGTGAAATAACACAAATTAATCAAATAAAATTTATTTGCGCATTCTGGGTTCGAACCCGCGACCTCCGGATTGTGAGTCAAGAGTCTTAGGGAACGTACCCATACTACGTGACCAACTTTTTGCGATTTTTAACCCCCCCACCCCCCCCCCCTGAGCAACCCGCCGCTCATTTGTATGGAGCGTGACATTTTGAAGACCCCCCCCCCCCCCTAAACGTGTCACGTAGTATGGGTACGTTCCCTTTACCCACCTCCCAATTACCAAAGTAAATACAACGCAGTATTTCATGTTTTAATTATTTTCTTAATTTTATTTCAAAAAGAATAATTATTATACTAATTAAATTAAATAAATGTGCAATTTTGTATTTATAGCATTTTCAATGAGTAATTATTTTAAAAAATGAGTATTTACGGTCGCTTATTAAATTCTTCCTAAAATCCTTATCGCTCGTGAGAGTCATTTCCCGTTCATATAATACTCATAAATAGTAATGTATGAAATAATTGTTTGTCATCAAAGAATCTTATTTATTTACGAGAACACTATTACAAGTATTCATAATTAATCATTTTCTCAAGGTTAATAAAAATAGTATCCGGGATATACAAAATTAAACATTGATTTTAATGTAAAAAAGCGCTTATTTAATTTTGACAAATGAATGCTTTTTATAATAGAATCTTTTCTAAATGTTAGATGTAGGTAGTAGATAAAATATGCCCTATATAATATATAGGTAATACGGACTTTTGTAGTTGTAAATCTCAGTAGTTAGTTGCTAAAATTTAAGTCACTAGTTACAAATCTTAGTCGTACCGCACAAGAGTCCCAGATGCTCTCAACCGTCTGGAGCCAGTGAGTCTAACTAAAGCATCCTTACACCCGTATTCAGAGTCGATCCTTAAAGTTGTCTAAGTCAAGTGTCGGCCTTACCTTAGCAAAGGTAAGAACCGTCCTTACCTTTAACGCTTCTATTCAGAGTCCACACTTTGAGCTTCCTTTCCTAAGGTAGAGACCTTTTGTCTACGCCGAAATAAATGTGTGACGTCATCCGAAACTTGCCGATGTTCTGCTTCTACGGAAACAACATGCCCCGTTTCGGGACAATTTGTGTGTTTTTCTATGTTCGTATCCATGGATTTATCAGGCATCTGTCAGTTTTGTTTATTTATGCGTCGTTGGCCTGTCAAAGTTCTAGCGCTACGCATCTCGTTTTAAAATGAATTCACGGATTATGATTACGCCAAGCGAAAAACAGTGCTTATTAGATTTGATCAAGAAATAACAACAACCCCGCGGTAGCCAGCATTTCGACGAATCATCTGCAGCTTGGTGAAAAGAAAAAACGCGTGGGCCAAGTTGACAATGATTTTAATTCAATCGGCGATAATCAAAAGGTTTGTATCGTTTGTAATTTAAATTTAAACTAGCCATCACGCCGTTTCCCCTCAGGGTTACTCTTCTTCATTCACATACATACTCTTCTATTGTTCAGACTCCTTAATACTATTATAATACTATCTTGAATTCATTTTAGAGGAACCAAGCGCAGCTCAAGAAATGTTGAGACAACTTAAAAACAAAAAGGAAGATGGAGCTCTGCGAGGAGAAGAGGAGCAAGTTGAAGACTGGAGGGGGCAGGCTGTTGCCAAGTGTCTCCAATGAGCACCATCCCGTTGACGGCATACCGGATTTGGCCACCGATACAGAGTTGAGCTTCTGCAACGACAGCGATCACTCTATTTGTAATACATATGATGGTTAGTTTAAAAAAGTTATGCGAAATATTTTGGCTACTTGTTTATTTAACGTTGGCATTATTTCTTATTCAAAGTATTGTTTAAGTTTCAGATACCGCTGTCAGCACGTCTGTTGTATTCGGCATGCCATGGGCTGACCAGTCGACGGAAATGGGCTGACCAGTCGATGGAAGTGCCGGTGTTTGGTTAGTTTTTGATAATGTAATTGATTCTTTGCAATTTTAAATTTAAATGAATGTGGAGTATTTATTTATATTTAGATGGTAGCATTCGCATTTCTCTATAGGAACTCAATACAAATTGTTGTGTGAACATAATTTCATCAGTTGTCATGCTAAATCTTAATATTTGAGATAGAAATATTGTAAAAAGTGTTATTAATTTTCAGATATAACAAGAACACCGGAGGAAAGTTCAACCCCCCAGCTCAAGACGAAGACAAGACGTATTATTCCCAAGAAAGAGGTGACTATGTTTACATCTCTATTTGCACTTATCTTGCACTTGAATACTTGCAATTCCCTTCATAGGGTCAAACAATGCTCGGAGAGCTTTAGTTTAACCTCTCGTTCTCCACCCTAAAGAGCGGCCCTGTTGAAGATGCTGTGTGGGGGGTCTTTTTAAGGAAGGAGTGAAGATGGGTCTTGAAGAGGTAGGAAGTCTTGATGTTGTAGGAGGGAGGAAACACAGAGGCCGGCAAATCGTTCCAGAGCCGAGCTGTTGATGACAAATGTCATTCGTGTACATACATTGGGCGCGTGTTTCCCGATAATGCACCTGTGCCGAGGGGATCGATGACGCTAGTTCCTCGGAGCGTCTTCCATTGGATATAATTTTGGAGAGCAGAGCTTAACGCTCTCCGCCATAAGCGTCTCATGTGACAGAGATGCTAAACACAACCTCTCCTTGGAAAACCTAAACATCTCAGAGTCATCGGGCACATAGTGGCCTGAACCTGTTATTGAAAAACCCTTGACTCTGTGCAGAAATGGGCGGTCCGTTTGATAGATTCTCCCATCTTAACAGACAGACTGCAATCTTTAGAGCACAGGCGTCAGGTGGGAATGCTGTCCTTGTTCTACCGGTATTACAATGGAAGATGCTCCGAGGAACTAGCGTCATTTATCCCCTCGGCACCGGTGCATAGTCGGGAAACACGCCAAACACGCGCCCAACATTTGTACACGGTTGACATTAGTCACATGAGAACGGGTCGTTTCTATGACTCGTTCTTGAGTTCAACGGCTCGGCTGTGGAACGATTTGCCGGCCTCTGTGTTTCCTCCCTCCTACAACATGGATCTCTTCAAGACCCGTGTTCACTCCTTTCTTTCCTCAAAAAGACCCTCCACACAGCATCTTCAAAGATGACATAGGCCCTGAGGGAAGTTATTTTCCTCAGAGCCTCCTGTGTGGAGTTAATGTAAAAAATAAATAAATTACATTATTGACTAATTGGCTTGTAATTTTGTGTTGTTTCAGACTTGGTACCATCTAGTGGGCAGGTGGTTCGGGACGAGGCCGAAGTGCGTTGCCGAAGAAATAGAAATTGAATTATTTACGATGAAGAAATCCACGTAGTAAGGTTGGAGACTGCCAAGTGCCCGGGCACAGAGGGAGACTGCCCTGGAGCAGGTGAAAGGAGCCGCCTGCAGAACGAGCTTCTAGAACTACAAATTAAAAAAAGCAAAGGCAGAACTAGAAAAAGCTCTGGCGAATAGTCTTGAATAAAAAAAATATTAATCTCCAATAGATGTTTTATTTATTTTCCATTCTGTTATTTCTTTAATTATGGACAGAGTTTCACACTACCTTGATACACACATTATTTATACATACATAGGTATATATTTAAGATAAATCCTTGTGCTTGTTCATAATTCAATACACAGCACAATTATAACATATTACAAAAATATGACTTCACTATTCATTACATTAGATATGATGTCCTTTCACAGTCCATTACACAGCACAATTACTACACATTACAAAAATATATGACTTCACTATTCATTACGTTAGAGATTGTGTCCTTTCACAGTTCATTACATATTACAAAAATATGATGTCATTATTCATTATATATGGTGACCTTTCAAAGTTCTTTACATGTCACGTAAAATGTCTTTGGATAAACGCATCTCTTATTGTTCTGCCTGAAGCAGACTGTACCACCGAATTGGCAGGTATATTTATACCCTCAAACCGCCCAAAATGCTGGTCGTTTGAAGATATACACAGGTTATGCAAAATGGGACACGCAACTATAATGTTTGTAGTATTAGATAATTTATTTTCTAATTTCCTCCTCGGACAAGGAAATCTCCTCTTCCATACACCAAATAATCTTTCGACTACATTCCGTGAGAAAATTTGGGCCTTATTATATTTTTCCTGCGCTTCATTGGCAGGATTTAACACTGATGTGAACATATAATTCGTCTGGCCATATCCGCTGTCCCCGAGAAGAATGCCTGTAATTCTTTTCTCCTTGAATTTTAGGCGGCACGTGCTGTTTTGAAATATCCTGGAATCGTGGGTAGAACCAGGCCACCTGGCAACGATGTCCAAAAATTCCAAACGTGGACCTGAAACAGCTTGCACATTCAAAGAGAACCATCCTTTCCTGTTGCGAAAAGATTCCCCTATTGTTTGGCTTGGGCTCTTGATGGCAATGTGTGTACAATCTATGCACCCGACGACTTCTGGAAATTGCGCTCTTGAATAAAAGAATTTTCGATTTTCAGCGTATTCCTCGGGCCGTTGAGGAAAATAAATAAATTCCGTTAACCGTTGCGCCAATCCGGAGGAAATCTTTTGCACCACTCTGCTGGAGGTTGGTTGACTCAGCTTGTGAAGATCTCCCGCAACAATCTGGAATCATATATATTATATATGTAGGTAGTTAATGGAAATAATTACAAGATGATCTAGATATATTATACATCTAAGGGCATCTGGTTAATTTTTCAATCATGTTTTCATTTAGCATTGACATAATGTAAAGAACAAGTTTCATCATAGCTTTTCACAAAGTGCAATATTTTAGTTTCACAAAAGTAGAACAGAATTTTACAATAGATATCTAGTAAAAAGACGTACATATTTACCTGATAATTACCAGTAGTGTAGAATCGCAGCGCGATAGCTACCTGATTAACAGGAGGTATGGGCAAGCCTCTATTATTTACTAAAGAGTAATTTGGAAATAATACAGGAATTAATACAAGCATTACAGTTGTTTTCTCCAACCGATAACGATCCTTAAATTGGCAGTCACTGTAAAGGGATTTTCAAAATCGCGTAAATATCGCCGTACGCTGCCCATAGCGCCCGTGCCAATGTCGTCACGTGTATGATATGGATCAACGACATAATCGAGAAACTCATTATCCATTTGCATAACATCCATCTCCACTGTTTTATGTTTACGACAGTAACAATTGGGAACAAACCACCGACTTGGCAAGTTTAAAGGTACCCTTACCACCAACCTTGACTTTTGACAGCTAAAAATCAAAGTAAGCAAGAATGCGCATGCGCCGTGTCGTAGAGACTTACGTAGTGACGTCTCTGAATACAAAAATTTTGTAAATCTTAAGGAAGGTAGCTACCTTATTTAGTGACGTCACACCGACCTTAGATGTGTCTCTGAAAACAAAACGGCGTTCCTTAGAGGAAAGGAAGGCTCCTTGAACCAAAGGATCGACTCTGAATACGGGTGTTAGTGTTGTGAGCCTGAAGGTAGGGAGGGGAAGGAGATGGGAATACGAAGGTAAGGAAGCACCTGTCTGTTCAAATTTGGTCACCAAACGTGCTGAAAGTCATTACTGGGCGTTATTTTATTACACTCTTGTCTTATTTTTTGGTATTACCGTATACCCGCTCAAAAAGAAGAAGGTGGAAAGATACGTAAATACGAACGTTAAAGAGAGCGCGCTAATATTACAAACTATAAAATTTGTGCGAAAATGTTTAATAAAAAACGACTCATTTAAAATAGAGCAAAATCTCTTGGGGAATATCTAAATTAGCATTTAAAGAAACACTGTGAATTTTGTCATAGATATAACTTCTAAAATAAGTGAATAAAACGTGTTTACAATAATTTTCGTGGCATACTTTGCGATTTTTTTCTATCGAGGGAATTTCATATAATTTGCAGTTCGGTCTGGGGAACGAATAGATATTATCTTCAAAAATAACAAAAAAATTTTAAGAGCTTAAAAACTTCAAATGTTTAAGGGAGATATGTAAGAAATCGGTAGAAATTCGGGATGCGGCGGCTTAAGAGGAATATACCTACAAGTCAGAAATGTGTATATTCTTAGTGTGCCTCATATCACCACGAAAATAGGCATAGACATATGACTAATATTCATATGTCTAAATATCGCTTGGCAGACGGAATCTAAAAAGGGTGGATTTTTAATGAAAAGGTGATAATTTTGTGAATAATTTTATAAAACAGATAAGTCAATCAAGAGATACTGTCACATATAATATTAGCCGGATATAGTATTTTGGTAGTTTGCACTTGAATTTTTTATAAAGTAATCAACAGTTTTATTCTATTTCTATTCAATCGAAACAACAAGAAAAGCTTTAATTTATCCAAAACGTATTTCTCGATATTCATAATGTTAACCGAATTGTATTAAAGATAATACCCAGAGGAGATCCAGAAGCGCATAGTGAACGCAAATCGCTGTTATTTCCGCCTACAAAACCAAATAAAATCCAGACTGCTGTCCAGAAACACGAAGATATTAGTGTATAAAACACTTATCACTAAGAGGAATGAGCGAGCACTGGACGTTTTTGAAAGAAAAAAATTTGAGGCGCATCTTCGGACCGGTTCTAGAAAATGGATTTTGGCGCAGACGTTATAACAATGAGCTCTATACTTTGTAGGAGCTAAACGTCGCAAAATTTATAAAACTGGGAAGACTTCGGTGGCTGGGTCATGTGGAGAGAATGACCGAGCATCAAGCACCAAATTCCCTGCTGAACTAAAGACCAATAGGGCGATGGAGCCTGAGAAGACCAAGACTAAGATGGAGCGACAACGCCCTCGAAGACATATCTATCTTGGAGCTTCTAAACTGGAGAGAGCTGGCACAAAACCGAGATGAGTGGAGGAAGATTCTTGAGGAGGCCAAGACCCACCAGGGGTTGTAGAGTCAATGGTGATGGTGATGATTAAAGATTAATCTAAATTTCACATTTTCTTTGCCGTAATACAAATAACAACAGTTTCCTTAGAAATTCCAGTGTGTACTGCAGAGAACCATATTTGATGCCAGAGTTTTTGCTACCTCAGATAGATTTTCTGTTTTACAATAAAATAAGTAGTGTCCGACCGAAACAGGACATTCTACCGAAACCGAACCATCGGTAGCTGTCTCAGTTTCGACCGAAATCGAAACTTTTTTAGACATGTTAAAAATCTATTGTTTACTGAAATTTGGCTTATTGTTTACACTTATAAAAACAGTTAACATGTGTTAAATGAAATAAAATAAAAATAAAACAATAATAAATTGAAGTGTGTGAAAATATTTATATATATTTTTTTTGATATTATTACATGTTAACTACTTCTTGGAACAAAAATTTGTCAATAATGAACACTTATGTACATTATAAAGAAAGGACCTCATTAATTGAGTATTTTAATTTAAATTGCGTTTACAATCACAACATTCATTTATTGACATCTTTTGCAGAGTTTCAATGCGGCCGAAGGTTCGGCAGAAAATCTGCCAAAATCGAAATTGATGCCGAAACTTGATTTTTTTTCCGAAACCGAAACCAAATCTTCGGTCGGTCACTAAAAATAAGGACATATGGAGAAACTAACATCTTTAAAAAACATTTTTTTGTTTATTTTAGCAATGCAAGCAGAAATATAAATATACCAGATCGTCGAATATCTCAAACATCGAACATTTTGACGATTTTATCTAATCTCAAGCATTAGCATAGCCAGATACGTACAGATAAACTAACAAACTGGTTTCTATTTGCGGTACACACGAACCAAAAAACTGACAGAAAAAGTGATTAGAATAAAAAGATAACATGGAAATGATTTATATCCCGGGCAATATTTTAATACCCGGTAATAATTATTCCAACAAGAAGAATAAAGCGCAATTTTTGGCACCATAGATTATAAAAACGATGGAGATTGGATAGAACCATTAAAGTATGAAACCGCGCGCACAAAAGGTTTGCCAACATCGTTCACCTGTAGGTAGAGTTCCACGACTACTTAACAAAGTGACATTTCAACACCTCTTTGAAAAGTCATTAAAAGTTATAAATTTTGTTTTGAAAAATAGCCCAAAACCTAACTCAACGTAACCTGTTTAACCTTTTTTTATCATTTTTAATGACTTTTCAAAGGAGGTGTTGAAGTTATATGTTGTTGAGTTTTCCAGTCACCCGTGGATAGGTAGGTAGATGAGAGTTATTCCCCCAACAGTTGGCCCCCCGGCATACTTATATTATTTTTTTATTTAGTAACAATATATTTATTATTTTTTACATTTTTATATGAAACATGTTAGGTATATGTATATAATAGAAATTATATTCGTAGTCCTCCTCACTAGGAGATCCTGTGCTGAGGGGACTATGCTTTGGATAAGTTTTCAGCGACTTCTATGGTTTAACTTCATGGTTTGGATAAGGTTTTCCAGAAACTTCTACGACGATGTTTTAGTTAGTTCATTTTCCGATAGTTCCTTCAGTCAACATTTAATGTCATTATATACATTAAGTAGTCGGTATAGGGAAAATACGGTGTACCTACGTAAACAAAATATAACCAAGTTTCCTGAAGGGGTGCGCAGAGAGGTTTTACCGCCGAATAACAAAAGTATAAATTTTTTTCATAAGAAGCAATTGTTATAACTGATAACTCTGTCTTAATATTTAGTTATTATTTTATCCTGAGGAAGCTTGGTCTTAGTGAAACCGGTAGATACATAAATAATAAATTCGTGGTTAAATACAAAGTGTTGTTTTATTTTTATAAAAGTATAAAACATACATTTATTCAAATGCATCAAGGATAAAACTACTTGTCTAATATATTCAAATGCATCAAAGATAAAACTACTTGTCTAATATACTTTTTTTAACTTATTAATAAAGGTGTTTTTGAAGTCGGTTTTCGGTTTGATCGTGGTAAGTAATCCACGAAAAATTGTAATTTTATCATAATTATAATTTCGGAGGGCCAACTGTCGGGGAACCAAATGGTACTAAGTCAGTGGTACACTTGTTTCTAAGGGTCTACCGAGATAGGTTTTTTGTTCTCGGCCGAGACCGAGACCGAGAGCTGAGACCGAGAATTAAAAAAATGAAAATGCGCTATTTTTGCATAGTATAGCAACAATAAAACATTATACCTACTTAGTAAACACATTAAATCGAAATAACACACCCTAACAAACCCTACCGCGAATCAATTGTCATAATCATCACAACACATCGATTAGTTGATTTGTATGTTCATTGCTGTTTTTGGCAGTTTATTATGAACAAAGTTCTAAGAAAAACAGCAACGAACATACAAATCAGCGAATCTATGTGTTCTGATGAATGTGGCCACTGAATATTAAAAAATCTTTGTACGCTTACCAGCTGTTCAACATACGTATAAAATAATACGTAATTATTATTTTTTTCCTTTATTTTTTCCCATTATATCTTGATACATTTCAAAAGTAATTTTTACACATTTTCTAAATATATATATAACATAACATAAGATAAAAATAATGTAAAAAAGTAAAAAAAAATATATAAGACAAAATGAGATAATGGGAACCCACTAAGGCACTGCCCATGCGTGGGTAATATTAACTAAAGTGCTAAATTATACCAATAAGTTGGCGGAAAAAGTAAAAAATGTAATTTTCAAAGTGAAAGTTTAAAAATATAGGTAATGTATCTTTGAAAATGTAGTAGTAACAAGTTAGTTGATTTTTAACATACAAGTTAGTTGATTTTTTGTTACGGTTTCAAGAAGATAAATAAAGTTAGTCTTGAAGTTACAGTAGAATTGTAAAAGTGAAGCATGAAGGTTTACATAGAGTTTTTAAAAAAAGTGTTTCAACATCTTAATGATTTTGATATTCACTTAACTATTTTCTGGCTAGTAATAGTAACAACACATAAAAGAACTTATTTTTTTCTACTACGAACAAAATTCAAACAAACTTCCTTTAACTATGTTCTCGGCGATTACTCGGTAGAATTTGTAGCCGAGAATGCCGAGACCGAGATCTCGGTCGACCCTTACTTGTTTCCACTCAAATTTGAACGGAAGGCACCTCTACTGTTATATTTTTACTATATGCCGCGAGTGTCTATAGAATCCTGAGCATTCTTCTCCAGTATCAGAGAGGTTACAAGTTACAACGGAGCTATCAACACCAGTTATTCTCATCAGGATAAAAAATTCGTTGTCGATTACACGAATCAAATAGATCAAGGCCACATTCCATTGGTCGGTATGAACGACATTATTTAGTGAATTTATTTGACCCCTGACCTGTTATCACGGTCAGTGGCACCTGAGATGTGAATAGTGAATAGCGTGAATGTATTTTTATCCGGAAATTATTCATAATGTATTGTAGCGCCCACACAACATTACGGTTGAGAGCAATTGGGACACTTGTGCAGTTCTCAAGCTAAGATTTAAATTACTAACAGTAATAGCTTACGACTAAGATTTGCAAGTAGTGACTTAGGAGGCATACATTAATTAAGTGAGCTCAAAAGGGTGGGGGGGGGTCAAGCGAAATCTCACGTTAGGGAACGTACCCATACTACGTGACCCACTTTTTGCAAAAACCTAAGCCCCCCGCCGCTCATTGTGACCAAGCGTGGTATTTTGAAGACCCCCCCCCCCTCTGAACGGGTCACGTAGTATGGGTACGTTCCCTTACATGAAAAGAATATTCGAAATGGCCCAAATTTATCTTACCAAGGGGGGGGGAGGGGTCTAGAAAAACTGCTCACGTAATTAATGTATGCCCCCTACCTACAACTTAGACAGTTAGCAACTAATATTGTTTAGGCGTTATAATATACTAGCTGGGGTACTCGGCTTCGCTCAGGGAGTTGATATGAGATTGAACTGACGTTCAAACCCACAACGAACCTTGTTTTACATACCCCTACCAATGGGTAACCACACCCATACAAAAAAGGCTTCGAATGGTCCACAATGTTCCAGAACATTTTTTAACATTCGAGAGGGTTCTGGAATGTTCCATAATAATCTGAGGTGTTCCGTGATGTTCCCGAACGTTCCAGACATTCTCGAACACTGCACAACATTCCAGAATATTCCGGGATGTTCTGGAATATTGTGGAATGCTCTCGAATTTCTAGAGAGTGAAACTTCCATCTTCGAAAACACGCCCTTCAGGTAAAAACGGGAACCTCCGTAGAAGTTCCGTTCCGGAATGTTCTCGAACATTCCAGACTATTCCCAAACATTGCAAAACATTCCAGAATGTTCTGAGATGTTCTGGAATGCTGTGGAATCATTGATATATATATATACTAGATGACTAACGACCGCGCCAAAGCATTGCCACTGTACATATGTCCAAAAGCATATGCCCCGCTAACGTCAGTTCAGTGCTCATTGTGACGCTGACCGACTTGTGCCGGACGATACGCAATCAAAACTATCACCAAAATGGTTAAATGCGTCGCGAAAAAATGCGATTCAACATTATAAAGCAAGTGGAATTACTTTCCACACCTTAGTTTATTGTTTACATATTCACATTTAATTTAAAAAAAGCAGAAAATGAAATAAAATGTCAAATACTCTAATATAGGTTCAGTGTTACCACTAAAAAGTCGTTTTGGTTTTCCCACATTAATGGGAGAATACATAATTTACGGAATAAGTTACTATGGAGGTAACCATATTAAAATACTTAATAAAAAATATGTTTTAATCTTCATAAACATACTTCATTAAAACTTATTTTAGTTTATTAATGAATAATCTAGTAAGTAATTATATTTTTTTACGTATTTTATATTAATAATTTTGCAGGGTACCATAAAATGCAGCACGCCGTGAGAAGTGGGTGGAAATAATTCGATTGCTGAGAAAAGAACTTTGAAAACACTTTTGAAACAATTTCGGTTTGAGTATTATATACTATTGGTTCAATAAAAAATATTGGAACAAATAATGACTTCATTATTTTATTAGTTGTGCATACTTTTAGTCGTATAATAAAAAATACATATTTAAAATAATTTTATTTAATTACAAACTAACGTAAAACAAAACTATTTCATTGTTTATTTTGGGTAAAATTTCACATTGTAGGCAACACCAGGCCGCTATTGCAGGTTTGCGTTTCTGGCTTTGTCTAATCCTAGCGGTGGTAATGTTCTCGTGACTTGTGCAAGTGAGACAAATATATGTTTACTTTCAAATGTTTAGTGATTCCAAAGCTACGTCGTTGCAGTTGTAGAGTGGTTACGCTTTTTTCGATGAGCGGTAATGAAGTTTGCTTCTCTATTTATATACTTCAATGTGTGGAATGCTCTCAAATGTTTTGGAATGTTCTAGAATTTCAAAAGAGCGAAACTTCCAGCCCTTACGTCTTCGAAAGCACGCCCTTCAGATAAAAACGGGTACCTTCTCCATGGATAGGGGATAGAGGGCTTATAACTCTCTTGATCGTACCGGGATTCGTTTCTGAGTTTTAGCGGCACGCATATTGTACACTTTCTTTTATAAAATATATTGATTGCGACGGGGCAGGTAACTATTCTCCAAGTAGGTAACTGAAACAAGGGAGATGGGCTACGAGCCATTATGTCTGTGGATATCGACTGCGTAAAGTAGTCGGTGTATTCAGTAAAGACTGTAGACTGTACGAAGTATTTTCCACGTAGATTTTCTAATTATGTTTAATTCACCATGTTGTTAGTTCCATCATGAGTTATAAAGTTTTGATCAATGCATTTTTTTTAAACAGATCTGTTAATCTTTGTAACTATCAAAACTTCGAAAAAAGTGTTGAAACTCGTGCAGTGAAGCTAGTTTATTGAACAACACATACATGTTTTTAAAGCGCTGAATTTAATGTCACTGAAACAATTATATACAAAAGATATTCTAATGTACGCATTCAAAAATCAGGATAACTTTACACAGACAAACTCGGGCCGATTCACAAGATCTACATTACAACATACATTCTACCAACCTACAACTAAAACGACTTTTGGACAAAGAAATATGGAATACTTCTCTGCAAAATTATTTAATTTACTCCCTCTTGCAATGAAAACCACAAAAAAAATAACCGCCTTCAAAAGAAGCATAAAAATATGGATTATGGACATGGGAAGGAAGAAAATAGATTCAATTTTGCAACCCAACAAAGAATAATGCTTTGTTTTGTACTTTCTTTTAGATATAACTTAATAATTTCCCTTGGCAATATTCTAACATAGATTAGGTATTTACTTATAATTAAAATAATAAAACTTGTACAATGTGTCCTTAGAACGGGGTACCCCAGTTAGGACACATTTTCTCTAAAAAACTGTAAAAAAAAATGTATATAAATATAAATAAATAAATAAATAAATATAAATCAGGATGTAATACATATTTATTATTAGTTGATTCGATTGGACAAAAAATATATTAAAGCGGTTTTCCTTCATTAAATTTAAATGTTTCCGCAATGTATTTTCCTAATAAATTGGTTGTGGTGAAATTTCTCAAAATGTTTTTCATTTTTTTGTTATTCGAGTAAAGGAGTATTTCACCATCCTCCAAGACAAGATTTTTATGCATAGCACAAAGGGTAACAATTTTTATAAGTGATAATTATTAGCCCGAAACACTCTTGAGTGTACTCTTGTATTTGACTACGACGGCCGGCGTAGTCAAGCGGTAAGGTTCTTGACTAGCACTCCGAGGGTCGCGGGATCGAATCCCGGCGTGGCAAGTAAATTTTATTTGATTAATTTGTGTTATTTCACAATTTATTAATTTAAAATAATATATAGTATATTTGCGGCACGTTCCAGAGTGGAAGATACTCTCAGTATCGCACTGGTGTAAGACCACCATTCAGAATTGAAACGTTGCTTGAAATGGCTTTAGCCGTGTTTGGTGACCAGATCTGAATAGCCAGGTACTTCCCCACCTTCCTATTTCCCATCTCCTTCCCGTCCCCGCTACCTTCAGCCTCACAACATACCCCAATTGGGGATGCCATAGTCCCACTGGCTCCAGACGGGAGTAGTTGGGACTCTTGTGCGGTATTCATCTAAAAAAAAAAGTTTAAGTATTTCACCAAAAAATGTAGATATAATTTGTCTCGACGCCACCTAGTGGGAGATTTATCACTTACAATGCCTTTCCCATATAAAAATCAAGTTGGTTGTTTGCAGGTGGAAAACTGTAATAAGCAGTAATTGTTGAACGAAACACTAGTAAGTATATATTGAATTATTTTCACGGGTAGAAGATAAGTCGACGTAGCTCAGTGGTCAGAGCATTTGACCGGAAATCAGAAGGACACCGGTCGAGTCCCGTCGGACTTTTTTTCGTATCTTTTCTCAGGAGATTTTTTCAATGTAGATGAGTTTTTCAGGCTAATAATTATTACTTATAATAATTCTTATCCTCCTAATAGATCATCCACACGATAACGTACATTTTCGATTAATTAAACATGATTTATTTATTTAAGAAATCTTATTTTTTAGGTATATGAACCTATGAATAGTGGCTATGTATGGGACAAGTTAGCCGATTTTTTTACCGGTTGCAAGTATTTATTTGCTTATTTTTTTAATATTCTCTATCGTGCGGTGAAGCTACCAGGAGGATGGATGATGAAATACACCCTAAATGCATTAAATCAAAAAAATTGTGCTCCCCACCGGCTCGAAAAGTTTTCGGTGTATTCGAGAGATATTATGTTTTTCATCAAAATTCGTCGTGTCATATCTGTAAACAATTATTACTTGGAAGTATTCCAGTTAGAAAATTATCATCTGAAAATAAACACAATATAATTAGCAAATATGTCTAGTAGTTGCGCTAATTGGCATAATATTGTGGTTAAAGGTGAATAGCGACATCAATGATATAAGTTATATTTTTAAATTTTGTAATGTAAAACTATAAATCAGGTCTATTATGACTAATTGTTCTGTCTGTTAGTATAGTTCTGTTTTATCATAATATATTTTATAAAATTCATTTTCTAAAAATGAATTTGGTTCATATTCATAATATGGTACTATATACGGCAGTCAATCAAGTTATGTTCAATTACCAAACTTTGGTGAATTATTTTAAAAACCTGATTGTGCCTAAATGTATACTCGGACGGCGCTAATACAGAACATACCATTTATTTTTTATTTTTTTTATTTCAGCTTTTGTACTATTTATGAACCTCCACGTTAGGAGTTAAACTTTTACAAGGATAAGTAGATTATTTGTGTAATTTTTATTTTTTGTGAGACATAAAATTAAAAAAAAAATAACCTAACAAAATAACGGGACAAAATAATACTGTCATCCTGTAAAGAAAATAAATTATTGTTATCTGTTTTTGTCCCATTTTACTATTTTTAACAATAATTTATTGTTTCTACAGGATATCTGTATTATCTTTTGGTTAGGTTAGGTTAGGTTAGGTTAGGTTAGGTTTGGATATTCTGAAAAGATTTCCCAAAATTTTATTTAATAGTTTTTCGAGTAAGTGCATCAAACCCAAAGAATAAAAAATATGAATGAATCTATTATCAACAAACAAAAAATATTGTCATATAGCCCAATCATGGATTTGTTCCCCTACCCACCCACTCTACACTAATACCTACCCACCCAATCTACATTATTAACTAACAACGGCTCCACCCCTACCACAATAAAACATTGTTCTAAACTGTCAAATTAGTATAAGCTTTCCCTGACGAAGGAACGTTTGTTCCGAAACCGGTCGGATTTGCACATCATATAAGTGGTTTATACAAAGTTGTATTGTTTCATTTTTCTATAATGGATAACCACAAAGTAATAGCTACATTCAAAAATCAAAAAATATAAAAAATATGACATTAGAAGTATCTTCCGTACAAAATTGAATGGAAACAAATACCCCACTTACTTACCTGACTACCTTCTTGAAGTTAAAACTTCTTCAGCACCGTTGTGATTTGAAATTCGATGAAACGAAAAAGCGACATTAAAAAGAGACAAACACATACATCTTTTGGATTTAGGAGTTTTAGCCCGCGAGAGAATGACATAGTATAATCGGTCTCCTCTTTGTGCGGCGTTTCGTAGCCTCCCCACTCTTGTCTACTTTAGTTTTCTGAAGATTTCACTTCCACCGCTATCTAAAGACAATAAATTATTCTACAAAAATAGTAAAATGGTACAAAAATAATACAGATAACAATAATTTTCTTTACAGGATGTCTGTATTATTTTTGTCCCATTATTTTATTTTTTTGTTAGGTTAAGTAAAATTAGGATATTTTGTCGGGGATATTTTGTTGATGATATTTTGACAGAAATATTTTGTCGGGGATATTTTGTCGGGGATATTATGTTTTATCATGTTATATGTTATGTTATGTTGTAAAAGTAGTAACACTCATGTTTCAAAAAATAAAAATAAAACAATTTAAAATGTGTTTAAACTGCTTATATTTAACCGTTTATCCCATATTTTTAAGATTCATAAAAAAAAATATAAAAACATCGTTAAATTTAGAAACGCATCAAATTCTGCGTATTATTTACTTTATAGTTGGCGTACTTTCCAAAGGTCACGAGCCACCTCTGCCTGCTTGCTACCTATCAAATTTGGAGATTATTAAATATTATGAATTTATGTGTTTTCTACAGTCTTGTTTATAATCACGGATATAAATTTAAATTCGATTCGTTTTTTAGTATTTGACGTATAAAATAATCAATGAAAAATGGTTAATGATTAATTCGTAAGAAAACATATTTCAATAATTTCGGTTCGCGAAATAATGTCAATCCCAAATAATTTTAAAGATATTATGCGTATCATCTCTTGTTGAGAAGTTAAAATACTGTGTTAGGGGGCATACATTAATTACGTTGGCAGTTTTTCTTCCAATCTAGACCCCCTCCCCCTTGGTGAGATAAATTTGGGTCACTTGCTGACCCCCCCATGCCCCCCTCCCCCCCCCCCCCCTGCCATCCTTTTGAGCTCACGTAATTCATGTATGCCCCTTATCTTTGTGATCAATCGAAATATTATACAACGCGTGGGAACTTTTGAAATAATTTCAATTAATAATGTTTTAGAATAATATCTCTTCAAATTGGCCACATTTTGGTCAGTATAGGTACGCTCGAGGGTGTTTGCAAATTGGCCTAGATGTGGCCAAAAACGCTCCAGTGGCTAATAAGTAGATACAACTTGAAATATTTGCACAGTATAGAATTTTTGGAAAGCATGGGTATTTTTGGAATGAAAACAATATTTTTCTTTGCCGGACTTTATAGTTCATTCGATTATTAGTTTCTCTTATGAGGAATCCCGCGAAAGAGGAATTTGACAACTTTTTTTAATCCATGGCTTTTTGTGTTCACAATATCGACAGAGACTCCGACTGAACACCTAATAAAATAATCAATAAGGTAATAATAATATAATAAACAATAATAAAATACATGAGAATCATATTAACAAATTATTAAACGTAAAACGATATTTAGCTAGGTGCGTACATAAAGTTTATTATTATTATTTTGCAATAATTTTATTAAATTGTTTACTACCGCCATCTAGACACAAAGCGATGAATTTAGCGCTCATTGTAAAAAAATAACAAGATGGTGCGGCTGTGAGAACTTCAGTAAAAGCTTCAAACTTAAATCGATAGGTGTCACTATATTTAAAAATAATTTTCGCGAATTTAAACGAATTTATTGTGGTCGAAAAAGTATCGATTTTGAAATGAAAACTTCTTTCACCGTTATGATTTAAAACTCAACGAAACGAAAAATAGCGACACTAAAACCAACAAACATGTACATCTATAGGATTTAGCCTGTGAGAGAATGAGATTGTATAATCAGACTCATCTTTCTGCGGTGCTTCGTAGCCTTCCCACTCTTTTAGTTTTCTGAAGGTTTCACTTCTACCGCGTGTGAACTGCGTACTCTATTTTTTTCTCTTTCATATCAAAAACATACTCATTTAAAATACATACATGTATCATAAATTATGTGGTGGATCATACTTCATCATTTCAGGACCGGAGGAGATCAAAAATAATGTGAAAAATGGATTTCATCGTTTCATCTTTCAAAGATAGCGTAACATTGTTGGGTTACGAATAATCCAACAATATTTGAAAATCTCAGTCTAGGAATCTGTTCAGGTGGCACCATAGAATCTGAGGGTCAGTACGCCCAGGAGTGAAGGAAGTATGAATCCATTCCTCCCACTGCGGTGCGTGGCGAAGTTCCAGTACGGCTGGAGAAGTCAAAGGGAGTCCCTCAACCATTCTCTCCCGATTCGGCCTATTCTCCCTCAGCAGCTGGTAGGCAGACGCATCTGACCCGGACAAATCTCACCATGAACCCGGGCACCCCTTTTAAGTCACCAAACGTAGGAAACCATTTGGGATGACCTACTATGGCAGAGGTGTTGGTAATCCAATAAATGGTTCCCAAGGCGGCGGTACGCATACCCGCCTCCCAAATTAAGAGGAATATAAACGCTAGAAATATTTCGAATCTCATGCCTGCAAAATTTTAAAATCGAGCGTCTCTTTGAACGAGGCAAGTTTAGTAAGTGAAAACGTGGTTTTTATTTATTTTGTGCATAATTTTTTAAGAACGAAAAAAGTTAGAACATGGAAAACCTCAAAAAAAAGTCTTAGCCATAAAGGGGTATTTTAAAAAAATTGTTTCTTGTGTTACTTCGTAGTTAAGTCATGAAAAAACATTTTTTTTGTGGTTTACGCTTATATTTTCTGTTACGTAAATAATAATGTTATTGTAATTCCAATCAATTAAAAAGCTAGCAAAAGCTTCGATTTATCCGTAGCATATTTTTTATGTTCATACCGTAAAGATTAATCAAAATAGTATCTTAATAAGATTTCATGTGTATATTCATCTTAACTCTCGACAGGCCAAGATGCCAAACATAACGTCCGTAACCAAGTGGGTCGGCCGATAACCCCATGAAATTTTTTATGGGCATTTTATTTGACAAAATATTTTGTCCTGCGATCAACGATTTTTTCACATTTTTTAAACGGCGTAACATGTATTAATCCTTTGCGCAGGAATCAGGAATACCTAAAATACTAAAAATATATTTCATGTATTTAAGTAGATATAAGAAGGATAGTAATTTTGGGGTATTCCTTCGGCCCCAGTTGGCTGCGGAAGAAAGGCGATCCAATAGTTCAGGAAAAAATCGAAATCGGAATTCACGCCCTTTTATGGGAGGAGTTTGAAAATACTTAAGAAAAAGCTTTTGGAAACGTTGGAAAAGGTATTTAAGAAATTTTTTTTACAGGTTGATTTCGTAAAAACCTGTAAAAAACATTAACTCCCTTTTTACGCATTGTTTGTTGATACAACAGAAATTTAAAATTGATTTCACGAAATCAAGCGACGCGAAGGCACGCGTCCATCTTTAGCTCCGTTAGGGGCGTGACTGGGGTATGGCGACTGTGGCGTGGACAGTAGTTCTTCGGTGGACGCCATAGGGTTCACTTTGAAAAACCGAGTTCGTCAACTAGCGGCCGTATTGTAAAATAACAACGCGAAAATGCATATTTTATTTTATTTTGGGAAGATCGGGTGTAAATATCAACTTTTTTTGCGATTATTATAAAATAAACTGAATTTGCCACATTATACAATAAAACCATATCCGAATAGGTGTTTATTAATAGAATAGTTTGGACTTGAAAGTGTGTTTTTTATACCTTATACTTTATTTTTTTATAGGCTTATTAAAAATGACCGATATTTTTAAGGGCCAAGGTATGTTCTACACCCAGTATTTAATTGAAGCATCTATAGTACTTCTAAGTGATCAAATTTTCAAAACAACAACATATGATTTTGTGTGATTTTGCATTATTTACTATGGCTTCATCTTAAGGGAACAACATGCAAGGAATGTTATGTACCTACATAATATTTATAGTGCGTTTTCTGACAAGCACAATGCACAATAATAAAATAACATTTATTTTCCACAAAACCGAACGTTTTCTCTTATTTTTTTAATGTCGGAGAACCAAAATACTTTTAATGCACACTTAATTTATTTTTAAAACGTGACTTTTCTTTAAAACCCGACGATGCACTTTTGGCGAGACAAAGATAGCACACACAAGATGAAAAATCACGCGCTACACAAATAAAACCCAGCGAATGCATTTTTGTCCCGATAATATAATGTGATGATGACGGAAGAGAACAAATTAAATAATTATTTCTTCAAATAAAGCAAACTAGTTTTGTGGCATCATTTTATTTAATTAATTCAAATTTAAAAAACACTTAGTTTTAACCACAATTATTATTCTTTAAAAAAACAAGATCATTTTTAAGTTTCTCGGAGTTTGAAATCATATTAGAGCTGATAGATGATACCCATACTTTTGATTATAATTAGAGATGCCACGAGTATTCGGCTACTATTCGGTATTCGGCCTATTCAGCTACTTTTTAACTATTCGGTATTCGGCCGAATATTGCGAACCATTCGGTCGAATACCGAATACCAAATGTTTAAAAAATGCAATATAAATTAAATATTTATTTTTTTCACTACAAATTTCATAATATTCCCAAATAAGTGATTTTTTATTAAATGGTGCCATTTCATAAAGATTTTCGCGAACAAGCAGACGTGTTACACACTAAAAGTAATAACAATCAACAAAAAATGTGTGTTGTGACACGACCTACTCGCAAATAAAACAAATACGTAGTTCCCACACGCACTTTAATGACGTAGGTCGGAAGGAGGAGTCTACTAATATCTACAGGAATTCCAAAAACTGAAAAAATCGAAATAATATCCATGAGAAGGAAAGTGTTGACGAATATCTACAGCTCAAACTGTTGACGAATATCTATGAGAACCAAAGTGTGAACGAATATCTACAGCACTGGCAGAGGTTGGATTTGCAATTATGTATAGCATATTGGAATAACGTAATATTGCGTATGCAGTTTAAAAAACTTAATTTATGTAAGTATGTATGTAAAAATCCCTAATATCGGACTATTGGACACATTTACCTGAATAATCCAACCTACGCTCTGTAGATATTAGTCAACACTCTGAAGTTCGTAGATATTAGTTCAACATATTCGTGGCATCTCTAATTATAATCATGCAATAGGGTTACTGCATGCACTGAAACAGGACTTCCACCGAAACCGAATCTTCGGCGTCTGTCTCAGTTTCGACCGAAACCGAATGTACATGTTAAAAATCGATTGTTTTCTGTTATTTGGCTTATTTTTTTACACTTATTCAGACAATTAAATTAAATAACTGATGCCGAAACTAGATTTTTTTGCCGAAACTTGCCGAAAACGAAACCGAACCTTCGGTCGGTCAATACTGCACTGTAATTTAAATGGTATATCCATTTAGATCATAGATTCTCAACCTTTTTTTGGCAACATTTTTATTTCTAGCGCCCCCTAACTCCGAATCCGAAACAGTAATTGACCACAACGGGGGGGGGGGGGGGGGGGCGTAAAGGGATACCACGATGAAGGGGGCGTAATGGGACACCACGACAGGGTTACAATTAAATAAAATATTTTTGTGGATGGATGGCCCCTAATGGGATTGTATGGGGTAAGATAGGATGGGGTGGGACGGGTTTCTCTAGATTTCCTACCGCCCTCTGAATATCTGAACGCCCCCCAATTTTCTCTTGGTCCTCTACCGCCCCCCTGAAGTTCAGAAATGCCCCCAAGAGGGAGTTATCGCCCACGTTGAGAAACAATGATTTAGATAAACTAGAAATCTTGGAAATTAAAAAGAGTAAAACTTATAAAGAAGAGTTCAAATACATACGTATTATCAATAGTCAATAAATACTTTTTAATTAGTTTTTACTCGCGGCTTCGCCCGCATGGTATTAGGGGGAAATTACTTTATAAAGAATTTCCCAGTCCTCCAATTATCTGTGTTTACAAAAATCACGTCGATCGGTGGCTCCATTTATATTATTATAGCGAGTTCCCGGTGTGCGTTGCCATGCCAGTTATTAAAGAAAAAAATTCTCCCTTTCTCATTCATCCCGTTCCCGTTCCGCCTCCCCTTCCTCTCCCGCGTCCCCTTCCCGTCTCGCGTTCCACTCCACCTTCCCTCTCCCCACTCCCTCGCCCGCTTCCCCCGTCTCGCGAACCCCCCTCCCGAGTTCCCTTCCCCCCTACCCCTCTCCCACGAACCCCTCTCCCGCAAACCCCTGGGTTCCCCTCCCCCATCCCGGGTTCCCCAGTTTTCAAAAAGCTCGCGTGCTACCTATTGCATTTTTTTATACAAATTTCATAATGCCACAGCTCACAATTATATATAGAAACCTTCACGGGCATGTACACATCAAAACCAAAAGTTTGAATGAAATTGGTAAAGTCGTTAAGATATGCGCGTACATACATTTAGGCGATTCATATTTTTTAATATAGATTACCCTTTGTAAATTTGTTTCCTCTATAAAATACCCCCTATTTTTTTATTTTTTTTTTGATAAAATATTTAACTTTTTATTGTGTAATTTAATAATGTTGGCCTCACTGGGTGGCTTACCTTTTTTTTTTACATTAACTCCACACAGGAGGCCCTGAGGAAAATAATTTCCCTCAGGGCCTATGTCATTTGGGATGCTGTGTGCAGGTTGTTACCTGCGCTGGGGTCCCAACTTACTCCCCTCCCTCGCCATCCCAATCCTGCCCATTCATTGATATCTTTAAATATATTGTTGTAATTATAATTAGTATTTAAATAAACCCTGATGAAGTAAGCGTTGCTTGTATAACATGTTGTTTTTTAAATAATAAATGTGACTAAAACTAAGGACGGGTTGTTTCAAAAAATTTGATGGATTCATCAAATATCAGATGTTAATTTTCATGTTCTGTGTAAGTTCTATTCAAGTTCAATGATTATTTCAGTTTTATGAAGCAACTGGCCTATAATAAGGAACTCCAGTGAAAAATATTATCGCTTTAAAAAATATGTTCATATAGACCAATAAACGCTGATTATGAATATATAAGTTTTATTTCATAATATTAAACGTAGAGTTCTTAAAAAAATATTAAAAAGTGCATTTTTTAACGTCTCGTTAAAATACACTGTAAAGTTGGTACGATTGAACGGTTAGCGCTGACGTCACGCGTCACCAGTCATTGTATCACATTGTATTGAAATCAATTGAAATGTAGGTATGGCACAAGCCATCAGTATTAACAACATTTCACGTTATTCTTTATTTCACACTGTTTATAGAGATTTAGTTGTTGTGTTAATTGAAACAATATTTAAGCCTTAATAATTCAGTATCAAAAATAGAGGTATCACTATTAGTTTATCTCAATTATTTCAAATATTCAAAAACTACTGCACAAAAAAAGAGTAATGCTTCTTCTAGGGAGAATACTTCGAACAACGGAATTTCAAAATGGCGGTAGTTGATCAGCTGATTTCCCGATCCTATACTAATTTTTCAGGAGTGATGACGTCACACGATTTACCATATTTCGGGTAGTTTTCGGGGGGTCTTGAAAAATTAAAACTTTGACAATTATTTTAACTATTAAAACTAACTCTAAAAATAAAAATTAAAATGCAGTTATTTAAGTTAGAAGGTCATTATTTATAAAAAAAAACTAAAAAAAATTGGACTGGAGTTCTCTATAATACAATAACAGAACTTGAATAGAAATTACAAAGAACGTGAAAATTAACTTAAAATATTTAATGAATCCGTCAAATATTTTGAAACAACCAAGTTTTGAAACAACAAGTGTTTTTTTCTTTGTTTGTCCCTTATGCGTACCTAAACCCCGATTGCGATGAAACTTTGGTGATTTGTTGTACGCATTCCCGCGAAGGTTTGTTCTATATACAATGGTGAGCTCTGGCGTTATGAAATTATTTCCAATACCATTAATCCAATTACGACGAAACTGTGGTGTTTTATTGCGCGCACTCCCACGAAAGTTTCCATGTATAATGGTGAGCTCTGGCATTATGATATATAAAATTGGAAAGTCAGGAGGGGAGGGGAATCCGGAAAGGGAGAGGAGAACGAAGAAGGGGGGAGGAGGACGAACAAGGGAGGTTTCGCGGGAGAAGCGAAGCGGGGAAGGCAGATGGGGTACGGAGAGGGGAATGGTTCCGGAAACGGGACGCATGGGAAAGAATACGCAGGGAGAAACAATTTCTTTCATTATGTGGCATTCGCTAGATTTTAATAAAAAATAATGACTTATTTCACAATAATCGTTATTCTTTTGAAAGTCTTTCAGACCAACACATTTGAAATATATATTTAAAATTCAGAGGTACCTACTCCTTGCTCTGATCACCAAAAGGTTGATCACCTGTCTGTCTCGAATTTTGTCACCATTATTTATTTTTACAAAACTTGTAAGTAAGTATTAATTATGTGATCGGTTATATAAAAATATTACATGTGCTCTAAGAGTTAAAAGAGTGTGTTTTCTGATCAGAAAATGGAACTGTAAAAAAGAAAAAAAACTTTTTAATCCTGCGGTTGAACGTATTTTCTCATTATCATTTTCATTTTAGCTGTAAGAAGAAATTAATCATTCAAATTTCTACATGATATGTTCGACTCACAGTGTTTTATTATAAAATCTAAAATTCTTCCAGTTAAGTAGGTAGGTACTTATATCGGATGGTTAACAAATAATGGTGTTTGAAAGAGAGAGTACGAAAACAGTGTGCGATATAGTAGTGAATGATGAATACTTGGAGCAGGTGGATGAGTTTGTTTATCTGGGTAGTATGTTTACGAGAGATGGGAAGGCTGATAGAGATATTGAAAGGAGGGTAAATGCCGGTAACTCCATTAATGGAGGACTGAATGCCGTTGGAGCTAATAAAAAACTTTCAATAAAAGCGAAACTAGCAGTCCACAATGGAGTCCTGGTACCTACCCTGATGTATGGCAGTGAGGCATGGAACTGGCAGAGGAAGGATGAAAGTAAACTGAATGCTGTTGAAATGAGATCCCTGAGACGTATGTGTGGTAAAACCATGTATGATCGTGTTAGAAATGTGGATATCCGCAAAGAATGTAAGGCTGATGTAAGTATAATGAGCAAAATTAAGAAAGGGACCCTCAGATGGTTTGGGCACGTAGAGCGAATGAACGAAGAAAGTAGTGTTAAAAGAATATATGATGCAAATGTGAATGGTAGAAGAAGTCGGGGACGCCCGAGGAAGACATGGCACGATCAAGTAAATCGGATACTTGAGACGGGCCATGTCAAAAGTCAGAATAATAGAAGAGTATGTATGAGACGATGTATGAATGTGAGTGAGGCAAAGAGTGTGTGCCAAGACCGAGTTGTTTGGCGGTCCGTCCTCTCTGCCTACCCCTGCGGGGAAACGGCGTGATGGTTAGTTAGTTAGTTAACAAATAATTATATTCGAAGTTTTGATGTTATCAAAAAAAATTGTTGAACTACAAAATGAACATAATATTCATGTACGAGTTCCCGGATGTCTTCGAGAAACTTCTGTATTATACACGGTATCCGGAAACTTTTAGTACAAGCAGGAAACTCGCCAATCTGCATCACATGTGTAGTAGATTATGTGGCATTTAATTTACTTGTTTTGGGCTTTTGTTTTCGAGTAAATCCAGTCCGAAGTTGGAATTTTTTAGGTCAAATTTGAAAAAAATATGCCGCTAGGAAATCAGCTGTTTAATATCTATAAAAAGGTGTCAGAGCATAGACCTGTGGGGGGTTACGATTTACGATAAGGAATAGTCCTTAATCTTAAAACTATTGACGACTTTGACGTTTATTGCGATTCTGGTTTTTATCTAAAAATGTCCTCGTTTCTCTTTATTTTCCTCGAGGCCTAACACCTATACTGACCAACCTTTTGTTTTATTATGTTTTGGGTGTGGGAGCGCGGCCTCAAGAAAGAAGATAAATCTGAAATGAAAGAATTTGAAAACAAAGTAATGTTAAAGTCGCGACTCGTGACGATTCTGCCAATGGGCAATCCCGTTTTGTCGCGGCTGCGAGTTGGAAGAGGGAAGGGGTAAAGGCAGCCACCAGCGATCAGCACGCAGCACTCACCTCACCAGCTGTTTTCTTCTGTCAGTTGGTGTGTTTTCGTCGCACTAGTCCGCGGTGCATTTGTGCTATAAACTTACCGCTGAATTCGTCGCTTTTATGAATAAAAACCGTGCCCGAACGACCATTAAAAAGGCGATCCGACGGCTATCAGTGCAGTTCTACCAATTTTAGAAAGTTGCCGGTGATAAAGTTGACGTTTGACCTGATATAAGGTATAAACTTCTAGGTACGTTAAGTCATGTAATGGGTATTATCATCTGACTACGCTCAAATCATAACTTGACTTCAGTGTTTGGATTGAATGCAATCTATTAAAAATACTAAACAAACTTGTACCATTTTTGAATAGTTGAATGAGTGACCAAAATAGTTGCGCTAAAGTTAAGTTTTGTGACAGTTTTGACATAAACTTGTGTTTAAATTGATCAATAATAATTTATGTATCGTGTCTCCTTAGCACGTTGAACGTTGAACGACCTTTTCAATGTTTGATAAGTGATAAATATACAGTTTTTTCAAGTTTTTCTTCATAAACAAAGATTATTGATTCGTGTGCGTTTTATGCAAATATTTGCATTCGTGGGAGCTGTTTAGTCTGCGCGTTGAACTTCGTTATGAGGTAAGTCATTTCGCTTTGTTTTAGCACTGCGATCCAAATTAATCCGTCTGGAATCGGTATCAGAACGCTGCGGAATGCTAAACGCAACCGTGTTTGCTATGGTAATTTAGTTTTGCAAGCGAATAACCTCCGCAAAGCATTGCTATTTGTTCTCGGAACAAAGTAGAAGCCTTTAATGAAATACTGAATTGGATTTATCCACGATGTAGTAATTATAATTACCTATAATCATAGCTTATCATTGACAACTACTGGTAAATCTGTCAACCTAAATCAACATTTTGTAAATAATCGTGTCTACACATTTTAAACTATTTTTTACGCATTGCGTTCACGTCCGTACTTGCTATTCAAATTAATGTAACCAGTCTAGGTATATTACAGTCTATAGTAAATAAAGCTAGTTTAAAAAGTCAGGAATTAACCTGTCTATGTACAGTCGTGCAGGTGTTCACGTTTGTATATTTACCTCGGTAGATACTACATACTATGTAGGTAAGTTGGTAAGTAGATAGCTGGCTACCCATCGTATTATTTACGTTCACGGAATACGAGAACAATGAAATTTAATGCACAAAAATACACAGAATGACTTCTGCATGATTGAAAATTACTGTTTTAATTATGATTCCTTTACAATGAAAATATATACAGAAGTTATGCTGTTGACAGTTACAGATCGACGGTCCCGAAGAACAATGTCGGTTCTGCTAAAAATTTAATATAATTTTGTCGGCTTTTTTGAATTTCCTTTTGATGATTTAAAAGTCTGTATTATTGGAACTTTGAATGAAATGAAATGGAATACAAAATATTAAATTACAAGTAGGTACCTATCAAACAAGGAGGACCACAATAAAACATTAGTAAATACATACACATTTACGTATATATGTATACAGGTATATATGTATATAATATATGCATAGGTGTGCACTCTACCCATATATTATATGCATACATGTATATGTACACACGCACACACATATGCATATATACACATATTATAGAGCCAATGCATATAAGTAGGTGAATGATTCAATAATTACAAAGTGAGGCGATCTACAGGTGTATGCGACATCAAATAAAATAAAATAAAACATCAAAACAACTGTATTTTTTGATCTCAAAAACAGAAAAAATGTAGAAACGAAACTTGCCAATTGCACATCCGACATCGTTCTTCGGGAACGTCGAGAGGGTCACATTCGGCAAATCGTTCCACAGCCGAGCCGTTGAACTCAAGAGCGAGTCATAGAAACGACCCGTTCTCATGTGACTAATGTCAACCGTGTACAAATGTTGGGCGCGTGTTTGGCGTGTTTCCCGACTATGCACCGGTGCCGAGGGGATCAATGACGCTAGTTCCTCGGAGCATCTTCCATTGTAATACCGGTAGAACAAGGACAGCATTCCCACCTGACGCCTGTACTCTAAAGATTGCAGTCCGTCTGTTAAAATGGGAGAATCTATCAAACGAACCACCCGTTTCTGCACAGAGTCAAGGGTTTTTTTAAGGTATTTTGGAGCTCCAGACCAGAGGTGGCTGCCAAATTCAACCGTGGGGCGCACTTGCGATTTGTACAGGGTTAGCAGTTGTGTACTATTAAAGTATCTGCGGGCCCTGCACAGTACGCCCAGTTTCTGAGAGGCTAAATTAACTCTGGTTTCGATGGAGCCCCCGTACCTGAGCTGGTCACTTAGAGTTACACCAAGCATATCGATGGAGGTCCTGTTCGGAAGATTGCTTCCGTTGAAGGAGACTAATACCGTTTACATGAGATTTCTGAGGGGCACGTTTGTAAAACTTAGTGTGAGCGGGTTAAAAATGAGGAGACCCGGAATGAATGGATGTACGCATAATTAGCAAGATAAAGAAAGGGACGCTTAGATGGCGTGGACATGTAGAGCGAATGAATAAAGAAAGGAGTGAAAATGAAAGGTAGAAAAACTCGAAATGGTAGAATCGAATTTTTTTTATTTTTACATTAGCTTCACACAGGAAGCCCCGAGGAAAATACTCGATAATCAAAATAAAATACTCGAGTCGGGTGGTTATAATAATAGAAGAGTACCTATGTGTAAAGTCAGGGTTTTGTGGTGGTCTATCTTCTCTGCCTACCTCTGCGGAGAATCGGCGTGCTGGTTCGGTGCGACCTTCACTGCATAACCCGTCCTTGCCAAGCGTGATGAGATGTAAAATAAACGACCGGGAGATACTGTTTTCTGACCTTTCACTCAGATTGCATGCAACTTCTACAATTAATCAATTCTGAACGGTGTCCTTTGCTATTTTAAAAATATTCTTTCACTGATGAGGACAACATACACGTAGGTACAGGATACGTCACAATAGCCTCGATTATTTTTAAAATGGAATAAGAGAATCTTTTTTTGAATACCGCACAAGAGTTCGAACTGCTCCCAGCCGTCTGGAGCATGGAGACTATCGATTGTTGTAAGACTGAAGGTAATCGGGAAGGGAAGGAGATGAGGTGGAGGAAGGTGGGAAAGCACCAGACTGTTCAGATCTGGTCACCAAACTTAATTTCAAGCAACGTTTCGAATCTGCATGGTGGTCGTACACCACGGTGATACTGAGAGTATCTTCCACTTTGGAAGGTACCGCTGTATACTATACACACATATTTATATATTTTAATGAATTATTTATTAAAAAGTTAATTATTTATTAAAGTGAAATAAACCAAATAAAAAAATATTAATTTACTGGAGGAATGGAGGCCGTCGTTTTTTGAAATATTTCGGTCTATATTAATTTGTCTAAAGCGGCTCCTTCATGAGATGGTAAAAGCTCGATGACACAGAGCGAGTTTACAAGCTACTATCTACTAAGTTTAAAAGCGGGTAAATCGCCGAGTGAGATTGTCATGATGACACACAAAACTGTCCACTGGCTCAGTAGCGTAGGAAACTGGGGTCGCTGCTAGCGCCAGTAACAAGAATAAAGAATCACGAGCAAGCGTGTAGTGAGTAAAGTTGACGACCTTTCAACTTTTTTCGTAGATTGTCAACAATCTGCTAGTTAGCAAGTAACACGATGACACGGAGCGAGTTTACTAACAGATAGTGAATTTCCCAGATAGTAGCTTGTAAACTCGCTATGTGTCATCGACGCTTAAGGAATTGACGGAAACGAGTGTTGACCTTGTGCTGACACTGCTGACCCTGCTCGGAAAAGTAAAGTTTATAGGTTTTTGCTGCTAGGCACTGCGGGCGGCTTTTAGTTCGCCCGGTTTGAGTGTTTGTGACCATTTTATAAATCCGATAGGAACTAGTTCCTAAATTAGCCAGTTCCTCGGATCCACTGTGATCCAGTGACAGCTAGTCAACGTCGGTGACTCATCGAAACAAAGTAACAGTGACAAAGTAACCGTGACAAAGTAACCGCGACCAAACCGAGACACGCAATGACGTTATATGTAATTAATAACAACTTCGTCAATTATTGCCGTCAATCTTTCCAAATCCGAAAGGGTACTTAAAGTATATAAATCCTTAGCACTTATACCTTGGGAGGAACTTCCACATGCGAGCTGCTGACGGAAGTAGTAACATCTTTTGTAGAATTCTTGAATTTAAAACCGAATTATAACAGTAGCTTTGTGCGAAATTCCTCGTACACAGATGTTATTTGAGGCGCGGCCGTTAAGCGTGACGTCCGACATGCACTCGTAGCTGGGTTCTGAAATTAAACCACGCAGACGCTAACGTAATAATACTGTTCGATTTATGGATATTTCAGAATATTTGTTAATATTTATGCATATATATTACGTTATATATATGGATATTTTTGGATATTTTTAGATATTTTTCGGATGTTTATGGATATATGAGGTTGGCTTTGGATGTTTATGGATGTTATGAATATATATGCATAATATTTATGGATTTTATGTATGTGAATGGATATTTATAGACGTTAAGGATATTTATGGATGAGTCTGGATATTTTTGGATAATTGTGAATAATTGTGGATACTTTAAGGATAAAATAATTTTAATATTATACGGATATTTTAGGATATTTATAGGCATTTATGGATTTGTGTGAATATTTTTGGAAAGTTTGTGGATGTTATGGATATTTATTAATAATATTTAAGGATTTTATCGACGTAAATGGATATTCCTGGGTATTCAATATTTAAAAAATATTTTTTAACGAATTTTTGTGAAGGAATATTATTTATCGATATTAATCGATTTTATGGATATTAAGGATAGTTATGAAAATTTACCATTATGGAACGAGATGCAAATAATCTATATTATAAATGTGAAATATATCACATACCTAAATCTAGAGCCAATGAGCATATGGTCACTCAAATTATAACCGCGAAAATACGATTTTTTTTTAAATTTCATGGTTTGAATCGACTAATGTTTTGACCAATCACCGCTTCTTTTATACAAAGTTTTGTGGCAAACTAATTGGTTAGCAGTAATTTTTTATATAAAAGCTTTATTTGGTACTTGGTACGAACAAAATTATTATAGGTTTTTAATGCTTTTATAATTTTTTTTAATTTTATTATTTGAAACAAGTTGAATAAAATGTCATATCGAACAATGCATATTTCATTATTTCTCAGCCATTTTTGTGTGTTTTTATAACACCTAACAATATATTTTTATACTTCTTTATAACTGATCCCTAAATATTTGTCCCTTTTTTCAAAGATGTATTATTTTTATTTCAAACGATTTTTGTTTCTCATGAAAACACGTGTAAAATGAGATATGCGGTGTTATAGTGTGAACGACGATATATCGTTCTGACACCAAAATGAGATACGAGGTGTTATAGTGTGAGCGACATATCGTTCTGACAACAAAATGAGATACGCGGTGTTTTAGTGTGAGCGACATATCGTTCTGACACCAAAATGAGATACGCGGTGTTATAGTGTGAGCGACATATCGTTCTGACAACAAAATCGTCATCGTATTGAAAGTAGCTTCCACTCTGAAAACTTGACATTGTTTTAATATTTTAAACAATGATTCACGAATAATGATGATATTTTAAAAACAGCCACAGAAAATCTGATCAACATTCATAATATACACGGTGTTAAGGGACGTACTTGACTTACTTTAACCAGTGATTCATGACATTATTTGGAGTAAAAAATGCAAATGAAATTTTGGTCTCCGGTGACATTTTTGATGTTTTTTTTTTTTTTTCTACAAAAACATAAAAAAATGATAGTTGTTGAATAGTTGAAGGCGGGGTAAGGGGTTTGTCGGACACCCGGCTGAGTGACCAGTGACGACATGCGGAAGAAATTTTTTTTTGTTTGATTTTGAAGAAAAAATTTTTGAAAAAAAAAAAAAGTCGTCAAAAAAAGTCACCGGAGACCAAAATTTCATTTACATTTTTTACTCCAAATAATGTCAGGAATCACTGGTTAAAGTAAGTCAAGTACGTCCCTTAACACCCTGTATTATTCTTTCATTGAGGAGAATTTTTAACATCCTTTTATTTATTTTTAATTTGGTTTTTATTTTTTTTATTTATAATTTCTCACCAAACATGTGTTCTTATATATTTTTTTACATACAATATATAAAATTAACCTCACTAGGACTAACAGCCTGTATTGAGGTTAACATTTACAAATTTGAGTGATGCATTTACACACAAAACACTAAAATACAAAACACTACATTCAAAACACTAAAATAAGAAATAAATATATTATATTAGTGACCAGATGGGTAATTTGAGTATGATTGTAACAATATAGATCATAAACAAATCTTTAATTACTATACCCACCAAAAAACAAAACTAGTTCAAAACAACTAGGGTGACACTCCGATTTTGGCAAATGGAACTCAAATAAAATATAATTATTTAAAAAAGGACGAAAAAATGGTATGCCAATCCTCTGACAACACATATATTTTAACATTCTTTTTTTAAATTTAGCTAATGAATTGGAAGACATAATGTAATCTGGCTGAATATTAAACATAAGTAGATCTTGATATAAATAGTTTCTTTGGCCAAAATATGTTTTTTGTATTTATTGCCACAAAGTTCATTGTTGAGCCAATTCTAGTGGTATGGATTTGTTGGGTTCTTTCTGCAAATTTAGTGTTGATAAATACAGCTGTTTAATAAACATAACATTAAATTCCTTGTAAAGTAGTTTCGATGGATAATTAAATTTGTTTTTGTACATGACTTTAAGAATTAATTTGTGAGCAATATTTAGTGGCTCTACATTGGACTTTAGACAGGATCCCCAGCATACAATATTGTAAGAAATTCGAGTTCGAGTCGAAAGTTCAATCTATAACAATTGTAACATTTCTCACAGACCAATTTGCCTTCAGAAGACATTGAATTCTGTCCAAAAACATGTTTGGAAATGGACCTCGGTTCCTAAAATGTAATAATCACAAAATAATATTTGGATGGGTTAAATGTTTTCTTAGGTCACGCAGAACCAATCTTTTACTTCAATTAATAATCCAAATAGAATCGTACATTCTAGTAACACTCTTAAATAATTAAAGGTATAATTATTTAGAGTGTGTTCCATTAATATGGATTTGTAACAGACCATTATTTTGATCATTAATAAAATGGTCAGTTATGTATCCAGAAAACCAATTATTTTGGTTAGTCTTCTTCGACCTCAAAATAGCTTTGCTTCAAGCAACAATTAATATTTTTAATGAGTTTTGCCAAAGTTAAAATATACATCAGTATTTTTTTTTATTTATCTGAAGATACTGATAAATTTGACGCCGGCATGGTCTAGCGGTAAGGCTCTTGACTCGCAATCCGAAGGTCACCGGATCGGATCCCGGTGTGGGCAAATAATTTTTTTTTAATAATTTGTGTTATTTCCCAATTAATCCCTTTTTTTTAAGTACGTTTCAGTTATTTAATTGTACAATATTTTATCTTGCTTAAGCCTTACAAAACTGATCAATCAGTTTGATTGTAAGAAATCTCTCATTTTTTTCTATTTATTTGCTTACAATAATATAATTAAATGATATTTTGGTGCGTAATACGTAGTAATTACTAATTACTTAAAAGTATGATACTTAATATTAAAATACTTAACTAATTATTATTATTATTATTTAAAATACTGTACAGTATATTTGCGGCACTTTCCAGAGTGGAAGATCCTATCAGTATCGCCCTGGTGTAAGACCACCACTCAGAATTAAAACGTTGCTGGAAATGGCGTTAGCCGTGTTTGGTGACCAGATCTGAATAGTCAGGTACTTCCTCACCTTTCTCTCCCCCATTTCTTTCCTCTCCCCAGTGCCTTCAGCCTCACAACATATTCCAATTGGGGTTGCCATGGTCTCACTGGCTCCAGACGGGAGCAGCTGAGACTCTAATGAGGTATTACTATAAAAAATTAAAAAATGAATACCTCATTTTTTAATTTTTTTGGATGAAATCCTCTAGCGAGGTATGTTGGTGAAGCTAAAAGGATTGAGGAGGAGGAGGGGATAGGGAAGGAGATGGTTGGGAAGTAGGTACCTGGCTATTCAGATTCGGTCACCAAACATTAGGTGGATTCAATGACTGTAATTTGTGACAATGACAATGATATTTAAAAAATAATTTATCTCTATTTACTATGCACATAGATATGATAAAACGAAAAAAAACATTTTTAAGCTTATGAATTCAGCGTATAAGCGACCGATTTACGCTGTTTCGTATATAAATTAAAATTTCTATTAAAAAAAATGCTTTTTTATGATGCTTATATTTTTTAAATTATTTTAACTCTGTAGGTCGTGCAAGATTTTTTTTTTTGATAAATGTAATCACACAAATGCTGGCGTCCCGCAGGGATCGGTTCTGTCTCCGACTTTGTTTTTGTTGCACATCAACGACCTTTTGTCATGTGCACCAATTCACTGTTACGCGGATGACAGTACAGTTCATGATAGCTTTTTGTTTGACAAGCCCCCAAAGGGCTCACAAACTCCAACAGCTCGTAGGGCTTTGAAGCAAAGAATGGACGGTTACTTCGAGAGTGTTTTCTCTTGGGGTAAAAATAATCTCGTTGAATTTAATGTTTCAAAGACCCAATCTTGTCTGATTACGTCTAAAAGGGATCGAAATGAAAATCTAGTCTCTTTCAACGGAAGTAATCTTCCGAACAGGCCCTCCATCGAAATGCTTGGGGTAACCCTAAGTGACCAGCTCAGGTATGGAGGCTCCATCGAAGCCAGAGTAAAGTTAGCCTCACAGAAACTGGGCGTACTGTACAGGGCCCGCAGATACTTTAATAGTACACAACTGCTAACCCTGTACAAATCACAAGTGCGCCCCACGGTTGAATTTGGCAGCCACCTCTGGTCTGGAGCTCCAAAATACCTGAAAAATACCCTCGACTCTGTGCAGAAACGGGCGGTCCGTTTGATAGATTCTCCCATCTTAACAGACGGATTGCAATCTTTAGAGCACAGGCGTCGGGTGGGAATGCTATCCTTGTTCTACCGGTATTACAATGGAAGATGCTCCGAGGAACTAGCATCATTGATCCCTTCGGCACCGGTGCATAGTCGGGAAACACGCCAAACGCGTGCCCAACATTTGTACACGGTTGACATTTGCCACATGAGAACGGGTCGTTTCTTCGACTCGTTCTTGTGTTCAACAGCTCGGCTGTGGAATGATTTGCCGGCCTCTGTGTTTCCTCCTTCCTACAACATGGGTCTCTTCAAGACCAATGTTCATTCCTTCCTCTCCTCAAAAAGACCCTCCACACAGCATCCCAGATGACATAGGCCCTGAGGGAAATTATTTTCCTCAGGGCCTCCTGCGTGGAGTTAACGTAAAAAAAAATAATAAAAAAAAAACTCACAAAACCTCAAATAAACTCACAAAAAATGCCAAACTTTCCTCTAAATTCATGCAAAATTGATTTCTTTAATAAAAATAGATTTAATAAATAGCACATATCCGTACTAGATATTTGCTATACCATAGGATTAAAAAAATAACTAAACATTTTGATTTGGTATTTTGGCAAATCCAAATTTAAATTTTGTATGAAAAAGTTTGCACAGAAGATTCTTCTTCGAGGTTTTTTTTCGTATTAACATTTGGAGGTGTAATATTTTTAAATACCTAAGCGGGGCAGTATCGAAAACCACACGGAAATCTCTATCGCTCGAGTGGGAAAACAGCTTTCAATTTTCTATTACAAGTACTATATGTATCAAAAAATGTGTCAGAATCCTTCAGGTTTTGATTTGATTAAAAAAATCGGATTTTATTGAAAAACGCAATGTCTATGCTCCGGCTTGGCGGAGCGACTAGCTCCGGGCAAAAACACATTGCTCTACTGATCCATGCTCCAGATCCGGGTTCTGTTCCAACGTCTTCTTTCTGTATTAAAAATCCACTTCTAACTCATCACGCCATAACCTGTATCAAATAGGTAAAGACGCACCTGTTCCAAAACCTTCTATAATTAAACTTGATTAAAGTCAGAATCCGATCTATATCGGCATTAACTCAAGCCACAGGGCTTTCTCACGTCTTCCGCTACCGATTTTGTATTTATGTAAATTTAATTGTATGGTTTTATAATAATATTACGTTTCTCATCTTTCGTGTTGTATTAAATCCAAAAGGTCGTCGTATGGGAACCGTTTTCAGATGATAATTTCAAATCTCAATACCAAATGGATGCAAATTGGGGGGGGCATTTGAATAATTCTATGTCTGGAAGTTAAAATCAGGTGCAATGGATTACCGACCAGACTTTATTATTATGATTAAATCGGATGCGGATGTGGAAGGTGCAGGATGTCGTGGTAGATCAAAGATCAATCAAATTGCGACTGGTAATTCAGAAGTCTTCGTAAAGCCGAGCGTGTTGCTGCAGGTGCTTACTAGGAAGCCGGTGTTGTATTGTGGAAGCAGTTGAATTATTCATAATTATTGTCTTTAAGAAGATAAGTTGTGCGTGTGAGCAATACACTATCATTTTGATTTAAGTAATATCTCACATGTTTTCATCTTCCCCTTTTTACTATTCTCAAATTATACTAGTTTTATTATTTCCACAAGACATTAAAACTAGATTCTAACCTCAATTGTTTCCCTAGTATTTTCGCTCTTAAACTTTTCTGTTTTCTTTTCATTTTCCTATCTGCCAAAATAACTTATTAAATAATAATAATAATAATAATTGGCTAATTTATATAGCGCCGTTTTCGTGGAAAATCACCTCAGGGGCGTTGTACAAATAATATATAAAAGAATTAATATTACTGGCTTAAAACTAAGATTTACAATTACAACTAGTGACTTACATCTAAGACTTATAGCTACTTATATTACTGGCTTACAACTAAGATTTACAATTATAACTAGTGACTTACATCTAAGACTTATAGCTAGTGACTTATGACTAAGACATATAGATTCTAACCTAAAACTGGTGACTTATTAACACACATATTTACAATTAAGATTAGCGCCAGAAGAAGTAGGAAGTTTTTACATAATATTACAATTCGAGAATACGGGTGCAAAAATATAATGACGGTTAACTGGATTTACGGGAAGGTATAGATATTTTAAATAAATTAATAAATTTAATAGTCGATCTTTACTGCATTAAGGTGATTCATCGCTCACCAGTAAACAGATTGATGTATCACAATTAACAGATTACATTAAACAGGTTGAGTTAACTATAAACAAAGAGAAAAGTGGAAAAAAAACTGTCTCCTGTTTAGTGCCTACACAAATTTGAAGCTGCTTATTATAAATTTGTTTATTGATTGTCTTAAACAGCTCCCTAATTTTATAAAATCTTTATGTTTCACCATGGGACTTTGACAGTTATTAATAATAATAATAATATATATCTTTATTGAATGAAATTTGTAAAATTATAACTAAAAAGTACATATTCAGTGAATGTTTACAGTGCTTTAAAATTACATAAGTACAAAAGGATATCAACAGAAAAAAAATATAAATATGATCACTAAAAAAATGAAAAATAGTTATACATTTTGGTTTTTCAGTAATTCAGTAATTTTTAAATCAATTTATAAAACTTATAAACATACCTACACTTTTATTAAAAAAGTAATCACATAATAGATTGGTTACATTAATAATAATTTTAAATAAAAGCAACCTTAAAAACCTGGAAATATACATTGCTTGTATATTTCCATTGTATAATACCAAATCATTAATAATTTCGAATTTGGGTGAGTGCACCGGTAAAGGCCCTATCATTATTTTTGATCCAAATTTTTATGTAATTTTTGTAATTTTTTTGGGAATCACATTTTTTTATTTTATCTGGAAGAGTGTTGTAAAGTCTTGTTGCAAGGTATCTGAAATTTCGTTGACCAAAAGTAGTATGCGTTTTGAGGATTTGTAGTAAGTTTTTGTCATTATTTCGAGTACGTTAAGTTGCCCATTTCCATAAAGTTCACCTGGGTTTTAATTGGGTTCCCTGGTTCCACTACGTAACTTCCCCAGGTATCGTAGCCTTTTGCACAACAAAATGGGACATTAACCCCATAGATAAATCGGTGTTTCCTCATTTTCTTCGCATTTCTTTCAGCTATTAGTGTTTTCCACTCCCAACAGCTGCGTTTTTTGTCAGTCAGTTTCTGTTCATGACAGCATAGCGAAGCCCTATTTTAACGGGAATGCTTTCGTTTGTCTGTCATTTGTGTCCGGTCAATCCTCTAAAGCTAAAGATTTCCGTGTTGGATAGTACCTCTTTACTCCGCCGATGTCAGATCGGAATAATCAACATTTCACGGGGTCTATCATTCACAGAACTATTTACTTAGAGGTCGGACTGTTTATAAGCACTCAAAATTCGATGACCCGACAGTTAATCGCCGACAGTTGACTCCACGAAATTATAATTATTATAAAAATATAATTTTCTGTGCATTACTTACCAATTTCAAACCTAAGATCGATTTCAAAAATACCCTTAATAATAGTTGTTATGGATATCAGACGAATTTATTTGCAGTTTTTATTTCTTATACTTATTCGCTGGTATATCTTCTATAACAGGGTTTCCCAACCAGTGGTCCGCGAGAGGGTAGAAGATGGTCCGTCGGTCAATAAACGAGCCAGCGCGCGGGCGGTCCCTGGTCGAGAAGTCTGAACAAAAAAAATCGGGACAATATTCAGTTTATCATTATTGTACCTTGTGGTCGGTGGCCATTATGGTATTCCGTTTCGCCCCACCCCATCCTACCCCGTTCTACCCCCTCGGTTGTGGTAAATATTCTGCTAGAACCCGCCCCAGCCTATCCTATTCCGCCCCCTCCACTGTGGTAAATATTCCGCTAGAACCCGTCCCACCCTATCCCATTCCGCCCACTCCGTTGTGGTAAATATTCTGCTAGAACCCGTCTCACCCTATCCCATTCCGCCCCCTCCGTTGTGGTAAACATTCTGCTAGAACCCGTCCAACCCTATCCCATTACGCCCCTTCCGTTGTGCTATCCGTCCCGGGTGCCATCCATGCTAGCCTTCACCAATGACCACAAGCAGTGGCTTGTAGCAGTATCTGCCCACTGGGAACCACTGGGAACCACTGTTCTATAATATAAAAATGAATCGCTGAATGTATTGCTGAGCGCATAACTTTCTAACTGAAAATTCTTTTTTTTGTGTGTTCGTTATTGTTAGGACAAGGTTTTTATAAAACTTCCGGTAAGCTCTGGCATTATGAAATTTGTATAAAAAATTGCTATTGGTGGCACGCGAGGAAGCGGCTATTGCTATGGAAAGCGGGAGGGAGGGAGAGATGGGGGTGGGGAACCAGGGAGGGGGAGGGGAACCTGGGAGGGTGGAGGGGGACCTGGGAGGGGGGAGGGGAACTCGGGAGGGGGGTTCGCGGGACGGGGGTAGGGGGGGGAGTGGAGTGGGGAGAGGGAAGGTGGAGGTGACAGAGTGGGAACGCGAGAGGGGAAGAGGACGCAGGAGAAGAAGGGGAGACGGAAGGGGAACGGGACGAATGGGAAAGGACACTCAGGGAGAAACAATTTCTTTATTAAATGGCATAGCAACGCATGCCGGGAAACGGCTAGTACAATATATTGACAAGTTCGACCAAGTATATACCCTTGACTTTTTTTTTGTTGATGCATTATTTGAATAAAAATATATTTTATACTTTTGTTATTCAGCGGTATATCCTGTCTGCACACCTCTTCGCGGACAGTTCGTAGTAGGGATGTCGAAAGTGAAAAAAAATATCGATATATAGTTTTATCGATATTTATTAAAATATCAATACCGACGTCGATATATCGAGGAAAAAATATCGATATATCGGTCAAATTTTCAAGAGATTTTGCGTTTTTTAAATAATGGTGTATTCAGCTCAATATTATCAATAGTAATTTTTTGGACACAATTTGTACAAAAATCTCAATAAAAATGATGGTATTTTTATCACTATTCATTTTAATTACGTAATAATTACAAAAATATCAAAAACTAAAAAGCTGTCGTGTAAAACTTATATGTAAACTGAGATGCATACAAATTTTGTGTGCATCTCAGTAACATTCTATTGGCGTATTAATCTGTCAAAAAGGACTTCGTGTTTGGAACAAGGTATAGTCAGTAATCATATACAATTGGGAACCAACACATAGGAGTGGCTTAGAAAAAAATGGCGAAAAATAGCATACATTTCTATGTATGTACATATGAGATAGTATTGGTGATCACAAATACTAATGCAAAGACAATAGATTTGTAAACTATTAATGGGTAAAATTTCAACCGCCAGATGTCATGACCCAATACAGTTACTTTTTTCCGTTCGTTCCTATACGGTTTTGGATTCTAGTGACTTTAAATACATGAATTTAAAAAAATATCGTTTTCGATACAATTTCCGATATCGGATATTTTGTATCGATATATCGGATCAAAATATATCGGCTAAAAATATCGATAATTTGAATTAAAAATATAGATATATCGATATTTTTTCAACAAGCCTACTTCGTAGTTATATTTTGTGTAAATAGGTATACCATATTTTCCCCACACCGACAGCATGTTGTATATAAGTATGCCGGAGGGAGGATCTGTCGGGGGATCAATTGGTATGGAACCCAAAATTTAAAAGCATAAAGGAAAAATCTTGCAATAAATCTCTACACGCCTGCTGTAGTTATTCAATTAAAAATTAAATGAATGCACTTCCCATGAAATAATTCCAAACAAAATTGTATATTTCTATGAACAGATAATAAAAACCAATTACTTTTAACATTTTTGATGGGCATTTAAAACTATTTGGTGGTATAATTACATGCAAAGTTATCTAATTAAAATAATAATACCTGTTTCAATCAGCTATAGTTTTTATCGCATACGCGGAAGTACCTAAAAAACGTTTTTGTAATCTACATTAAAACGTTTTTGTTTTGTTTTCATTCATTTCACGTTTCGTTTAGTTTGAACTTCTGTAAATTTGTTCACGTAGAATTTAAAAAATGGCTGCTGAGCACGAAATATCCCACGGTGTATTGACGACGTGGGACTTTTGAAAATCAGGGCATTATGAGGAAACACGGTGGCCGAGAAATTTGAATAATAGTTATTTTTTTAAACTGTTGTCCATGCTACCCCCCTCCCCTCTAATACTAAGCGAAAGATTACCAAAATTTTACCCGTTAAGGCAATACTATGGCACAAAATTATAATTCAGCACATATTTACCCCGCAGCATAAAGAGAAATTAGAACATAAATACGGCACTAGATTCACGCGTAACGACGGGTTAATAGTTCCGAAATTTAACAATAAGTACGGACAGAGAACGTTTGAATACATCATACCGAATATATTTAATTTATTACCTGAATTCTATGAATAAGGTTAAATATATGATGAAAAATTGGCTATCGGAAAAAAAAATTATATTGATATTGATATGTATGAAAAAATGTTGAATCTGTAGATATAAATTTTCAATTTGAAAAATGCATATGCAACTAAAATATAAGCACCTGTTGACAAGCGAATTTAATTGGCTTAGCAGGACTTGTTTTTTTTTTTTTTTTTTACATTAACTCCACACAGGAGGCCCTGAGGAAAATAATTTCCCTCAGGGCCTATGTCATCTGGGATGCTGTGTGGAGGGTCTTTTTGAGGAGAGGAAGGAATGAACATTGGTCTTGAAGAGACCCATGTTGTAGGAAGGAGGAAACACAGAGGCCGGCAAATCATTCCACAGCCGAGCTGTTGAACATAAGAACGAGTCGAAGAAACGACCCGTTCTCATGTGATTAATGTCAACTGTGTACAAATGTTGGGCACGCGTTTGGCGTGTTTCCCGACTATGCACCGGTGCCGAAGGGATCAATGATGCTAGTTCCTCGGAGCATCTTCCATTGTAATACCGGTAGAACAAGGATAGCATTCCCACCCGACGCCTGTGCTCTAAAGATTGCAATCCGTCTGTTAAGATGGGAGAATCTATCAAACGGACCGCCCGTTTCTGCACAGAGTCGAGGGTATTTTTCAGGTATTTTGGAGCTCCAGACCAGAGGTGGCTGCCAAATTCAACCGTGGGGCGCACTTGCGATTTGTACAGGGTTAGCAGTTGTGTACTTTTAAAGTATCTGCGGGCCCTGTACAGTACGCCCAGTTTTTGGGAGGCTAACTTTACTCTGGCTTCGATGGAGCCCCCATACCTGAGCTGGTCACTTGTTTATTATATGTATTATCTATTCTTTCAATAATAAAAAATAATAAAAAGTAAGGGGACAACTGCACGTCAGGCTAATAAGACCTAAATAAAATTGGCAAAAATCAAGGCTTTGTCTTTCCCATTTTTATTTTCCAAAACTGGACCGATTAATTTTACCAACTGTATTAGAAAAAATATTATGAAATATGTAATAAGTCTATACGTATTGTTTTTTTTTTAAATATTGTCTAGTTTATGTAAACCAAGCGTTTTAACGATTTTGGAGGGTCCTAACTCCTTTAAATTTGGGAGGCCAGAATATGGGTTCCACCGCCCCGGGAACCATTTATTGGATAACCGACACCTCTGCCATGGGTCACCCTAAGTGGTTCACTACGTTTGGTGGCTTAGAAGGGGTGCCCGGGTTCACGGGATGCGTCTGCCCACCAGCTGTATGGCAGAACCGGTCGGGAGAGAGTGGTTGAAGGAGTCCCTTTGACTTCTCCAGCCGTACTCTCGCGGAACACCGCCTAGCATTGCAGTGGGAGGGATAGATTAATACGTCCATCACTCCTGGACTCAATGACCCCTATATTCCTACCCACTCCTAATACCCTTTTCCTTCCCAGAACTTGCTCTCCTTCCTTTCTTAAAAGGATCCTCCACACAGCATCCCCAAAGATGACACAGGCCATGAGGGAAATTATTTTCCTCAGGATCCCCATATATGGAGCTAGTGTAAATAAATATGTAAATAAGAAGCGACTTACTAAAAAAAGCAAAACGTACCGACAAGCTAGTGGTCGATTTCTATATTATATTAAAAAATATTTGGATTAGTGTCAAAAACCAAAGCGAAAATTACGTTTTGGACTTTTGTCCGCCCGGTTTCCACTTAAGAGGGCATTACCAGAGAAAACCAGAAATATGTCATTTTCAAATCAGATTTTAGACGTATTGACTCTTTTCCACAAAAAATTATAAATGGATTTCGAAAGATTGTTCTTTTATCTAGCATTCGCATGTAATAAATTATAAGATTTTTTTTTTATTTTTAGAATAATAAGGTCATAGGTCGCTGGCAGATTTGTTAAATTTTCAAAAAAGATTTTGTATTATACCACACCCATTCCAAATAATATAATCATGCAGTAAAATAAATCAATACATTTTCTAGCATGTTTTAGAATTTTAATTTTAGTTTCAATAAAATCATTTAAAAATATATACGTACATGTGTTTCTTGAAGAAAATTGGTCCATTTGTGTATTTATTTGCGCACCTACAAACTAATATATTTCAGATTTTTTTTAACATTCTTATTAAATTTAGACATTATGAAAAATGATAAATACTTATAATCAAAAAATAACTACAAAAAATACATTATTTTAATAGTTTTGTCATCAGGCCTTTCAGCATTTTTGGATGAAGGTATAAATTAAAGCTAATTTGAATTGAAATAAATTCGATATTAAGTTAAAATTTAAAAAAGCTGGTACGGAGAATAATTAATCTTTCTAACCGCCCTGCACGATCGTAAGAACAACTTTCGACGAAATGTGGATTTTCGTCCGCTGGCTGGTTAAACGCTCTTAATGGGTCAACTTTATACTTTTTTTATGCGACATCTTTCACGTATGGCTATTGCATTGAACGATTTTAAACCGGATTAATTAAATAACCGTCATGCATTTCTCCGCAAGGATAGGCGCCGACATAACTCTATCTTGCCTCATTTACATTTATGCACACTTTCGATTGTACCCACCCGACTCAGGCATTTGATTCATTTGATTGTGCCTTATCTTTCTCGGGCATCCCAGACTTCTTCCACCGTCAATCTACTCTTGAACATAAAGTAAACATATAATTTTAGTAATACATCATCCAAGAAGAAGATAATACTAATAATTATCACAAAAATATGAAAAAGAACAATATACACAAAAATGTAAAGGTAACGGTCGCAACTGAAACTCGAACCCAGAATCACTTATCTCAACTATGTGATGATATAAAAAAGTAGCCGCCAAAAATAAGGGAAAATTAGTCGACGATAATATAATCGATGTTATTTATGAATTTGAAATATGAGATCATAGAAAATTAATTAAAAATAATTTAATAATTAATTAAAGTTAAGGGCCCGTAACCCGGATTTCTACCGATTTATTACATATTTCCCTTAAACACGGTAAGTTTTAAAGCTCTTAAAAAAAATATATTTTATTCTTGAAGGTGATATCTAGACTTTGCCCTCGCCGAAACGGAAATAATATAAAATTCCATCGATAAAAAAAAGTCGCAAAGTATGCTCCAAAAATTATTATTAACACGTTTTTCAAGTTATATGTATGAAAAAATTCACAGTGTTTCTTTAAATGCTGTTTAAGATAATGCCCGCGAGATTTTTGCTCTATTTTGTTCGCAACGATTTTGTCGATGTAAATGTTAGCGCTCTCCTCTAACATTCGTAATTTCGTATCTCTCCATCTTCTTCTTTTAGATCCCGGTTGCAGAGCCTTAAGGCGTTTGTCTCGGTAAGATAAGATTTCCTTGATTCGAGTCCAAGTTGCGACCGTGCCCTTTTATTATTCCGTATATTGTTCTTTTTCATATTTTATTTTGGATTTAATTATTAGTAATATGATCTTGTTCAACGATGTATTACATTGATGGGTACAACTTTCTAAATTTATTATAACAAGAGTTATTTCTATAAAAATCAAATTTTAGATTTAGTTCTAATATTATACCTAAAAAGTTCAAATGCTTATTAGAAAGGTGGAAAAGTGGGAATTGATTTCGAATGCCTTCAAATTACGTGAATAGTATTTAAAAATACATATGTTTATTTTGAAAACATCTATCCCAAACATATGGGACACATAATTATCGAATACGTAATAAAACAATTTATGTAGTTTCGGGGAAGAATTAAATGTAACGTCTTTTAATTTAAGCACTGTTATGGGACCTTTAGTTAACATATGTAGGTGTAGGTATGTATAACAGGTCTATCAATTTTATGTTATATATACAGCGTGTTTTATTTATAGTTAAAAAAAAAACAGAGTGTGCAATTCACACGCGGTAGGAGTGAAACCTTCGGAAAACTAAAGTAGGTAGACTAAAGTTGGGAGGCTATGATGCACCGCACAAAGAGGAGACCGATTATCCTATATCATTCTTTCGCAGGAAAAATCCTATGAATGTATGCGTTTGTCTCTTTTTAGTGTCGCTTTTTCGTTTCATCGAGTTTCAAATCACAACAAATAACAACAAGTTTTCACTTCAAAAATATATTTGTTTATTTCACAATTTCGAGTTCAAATAATGAAAAGTGAGATTATTTCACCCCTACGATATCGTGCACGTTCGAACTAGAACCGATATCAATGGGACACGCTATAAGCTTCCTACCAATATTATTTTACGTCGATCATATACACTTGTTGTCCCTCTTCCGCTAGTGACAATAAGTAGGCGTGAACTAGACAAAGAGCTGTTCCTCGCCGGTGAAAGCGTATACCGATGTACAAATATATTCAATGTTAAGATTTTTTATTGGAGCCAACTCTCGCTGCGTTACCTATACCCTATACCTACTGTATAGGGTGGTTCAGATTTAAAGACCGTTCTAAAAAATCAAAAAAAATATATATTTACAAAAAAATCATTTAACATTTTAGCTCCATAACCCCACTATTTTTCGACATATTTCCCGTTATGGTCGATCCTCTTGGTGAGCCGTGGCACGAGGTTCTTGACTTGCTTATATATTTCTCAGAAAACTTATCCCTCCGCGTCCTAGTCGGTCTCTAAAGATTTTTCTGCTAAATGTTGCTTCAGGTGAAGAAAAAGATGTAATCCATGTCACCGATTGCCTTTTTGATTCCGAGGTTAGGTGGTGAACTCGTATTTCAAACCAAAAAAGCATCGCCTTGTTTGGAAAAAACGGTTCGAAGAGATCCGAGCGCTTTTCATACGATTTTGATCTTCAGCATTTTGGGAGCCCAAGGAGCACGCAATTTGCATGCGACATTTTTTCCTCAAAATTATTTATTGATGTCTGGGATCAAATTTGCGATCTTACGAACTTCAACAGAGCGGACTCCCTCTTAGTTGAGAAAGCGAAGCATGCGGTGGGATTCGACAGCCGCTGACGCAGACGCATGCCGTTGCGTCGATCGCAAACGGACGCAAATATCGCACTGAAGCAGCAACCAAGCCGGATCACCGCTCGTTTTTTAGGGGATAGTCTGAGCTACACGTTAGTGCCAGCAAATTTTAGAAATAATGAGGAACGGTCTTTAATTCTTGGAAATCCGTTAGTATGTATTGTTGTACAAAAATGGAAAAGATGGCGTCCACTGTAGGCTCACGTTCTGCCTACAACGTATTGTAAGATAATTTGGACACGTTGCTCGCAAAACTGAGGACTCCAAATTGGAGAAACTCATAGTTACTAACAAAGTGGAAGGCAGAGGAAGCAGAAGAAGGTCACCAATGCGCTGGAGTGATCAAGTATCATTGGAGTCCGGTAGTAGAGTATCCTTGGCTCTCCACGCAGTGCAGAACTGCGAGGAGAGGAGGAGCCTTATCCACCATAGAAATTGGAGTAGGGGAGTACAATCATCAGCAATGAGGAACCGACTTAAAAAGAATACAATACTCATTTCGTTACCAGGTTTTTAGTTTCTAAATGAGCCAATTTTCAAAATAAATCCAGAGCCACAAAAAGTATTAAACGGTGCAATCTATCTTGTAACAAATAAAACGAGTTAAATTGCATTTTATTCTTCTATGCATTTCATAACAATCCTTTCTCAGAAAACAAAAATTTAATTCACCCTTTCCAAGAAGATATACTTTGCTTCATATTTATAATTGTAAATTATCTCGAGATCTTTCTGCAGAAAAAATAAAAATAAAATTGAATCTTATATTTGCTTCAAAGAATTTTCTTAGGGCAAGTTCCCTTTGATTGTTAGCAAATTCCTCTTTTCTAGAGCAAATAGAGGGTATATTAAAAACTCGCAGCATCCTTTGTGGAGCAATAAATCACATCCTTTCGGAAGTTATATTATTTCATAGAAATTGTTAATCGTGAAATTCTGAGTAGGATCGCTAAGTAACCATTTAGACATTAGCACGTGGACAGGGTGGCCATTTGCAGGTTTGTAGGCATTTATTATAAGAAGCAGGTGAACACATTTGACTAGAACCGATTACTTCCCATCAAAGGTCTTTAATACCAATAATATTGATAGTAAGTTGATAATTCAATTTGAGAAGCGGGTATGGATACCGCCAATTGGAATACCAATAGGTACTCTACCACGGGTCGCCCCAAGTGGTTCGCTACCTATGGTGACTTACTAGGGGTGCCCGGGTTCATGCGTGGTAAGGTTTATCCTAATCTAGGCGACAGATGCATCTGCCCACCAAATGCGTGGCAATCCAGATCGGGATAGACTGGTCGAGGGAGACCTAACCTAGCAGCCGGATTCTTTCGACCCATCACCTTGCACCCCTGTGGGAGCGATAGATTCATACGTCCGTCACTTCTGAATACACTCCTCTTACCCTTTTCCTTCCCAGAACTTCATCTCCTTCCTTTCCTAAAAAGGCCATCTAAAAGACCCTCCACCCTCCGCCCGCCCCGGGTGCAACCGATGGGGGGTGACAAGAGCACAAACTTTAATGTGGGGTGGGGTGACACCACGTTACCCGCCCGGGTGCCACTCATACTAGCTACGCCACTGGTTAGGTTAGGTTAGGAATATCAATATGTGGTTTAATTTTTTTTCTTATTGCTAAAAAATGCTGCTTAAAAGTGGCTACTGCTTAATTGTGGCTACTGCCCGGCAACCTTAAATTGTTCCTCAACTGATTTAATGTTCACCGTAATACATTTATCTCTAAAATAATTGTATTATCCCGTGTACACATTAATATAATTTAGTTTACACGTAGTTACGGATTAAACCCTTCTCAAACAATCCCAGAACATAAATTTCTAAATTTACGCTAATTATCAATAATTTATCACCATCTTATTTACCGGTAAAATACCGGTAAATGTTGCTATAAATTGATTTAGTGCTGTAACAGACAAATGTTACCTTTATTTCGTGGTGGCCTCAGGATCGACTAATTACCATAAACATGGAGGGACTTCCGTTTCCCATGACATACAACCTTCCTGGCGCGTTATTACCTTATTACTTATTATTATTATTCATGGGGTAAGTAAGCTCCGACATTAGAACAACGCGTTATAAACTTACAGCAAGCCAGCGTAATGTTTATGTCATCTATTTTTTGTTAACTTAATTTTGACACGCCGTGAAATATTGCTTTGTATATTATTTCACCCTTGTTTTTGAAGTGAAACTTCTTCAGCACGGTTGTGATTTGAAACTCGGATGAAGCGGAAACGATACTAAAAGAGACAAACACGTACATCTACGGGATTTAGCCAGCGAGAGAATGTGATAGAATCGCATTGGCCGCTTTGATTATAGGCACACTTTTCAAGGCTCCTGTTGGTTGATATTGTGTGATTCACTCCTACCGCGTTCAAAATGCATTCGATTTTTTTGTTATTGAAGTGAAAACTTCTTAAGCACCGTTGTTATATTAAAACTCGATAAAACTAAAAATAGCGACTCTAAAAAGAGACAAACACATTTTTTAATTTTTTATTTAATAAAATAAAAAATATAATATTTATAATACATGAAATAAAGTTTTTCTATTAAAATACATTAAATAATACGTTTTTCACCCTTTTTAAGAGCAAAGCTCGAGTTAAAAAGGCGGATAAACGCATGTTAACCACATACATCTATAGTGTAGAATTTAGCCTACGAAAGAATGAAAAGGAATAATCGGTCTCCTCTTTGTGCAGTGCTTCGTAGCCTCCCCACTCTGGTCTACTTTGGTTTTCTGAAGGTTTCACTTCTACCGCGTGTGCAAATAAATAAATAGCTGCACGCATGTATTTATTTATGGTAGGTACATACAGACTTTATCACTAAAGAAAAGACAGTAGGATTATCGCCCTGGTGTAGGACCACCATTCAGAATTGAAAAGTTGCTTGAAATAGCTTTAGCCTTATTTTGTGACTAGATCTGAATAGCCAGATACTTTCCCACCTTCCTTTTTATGTGAATATCGCACAACAGTCCCAACTGCTCCCGTCTGGAGCCAGTGAGTCTGTGGCATCCCCAGGCATGAGATGGGGAACAGGAAGATGGGAAAGTACCTGGCTATTCAGATCTGGTCACCAAATACGGCTAAAGCCATTTCAAGCAACGTTTCAATTCTGAATGGTGGTCTTACAACATGGCGATACTGAGAGTATCTTGCACTCTGAAACGTGCCGCAAATATACTTTTTTTTTTTTTTAAATGAATAAATTGTGAAATAACACAAATTAATCAAATAAAATTTATTCGCCATGCCGGGATTCGATCCCGCGACCTTCGGAGTGCGAGTCAAGAGCCTTACCGCTGGACTACACCGGCCGTCGTTACCGGGACCGGTGATGGACGAACGCAGTCACTGCACAACCAACAATAACCTTAACAACAACATAAAGAAATGGTCCTGGTAGTACGCTGCGTTTGGTTAATTAGCAGGGGTACCCGGGTTGATGGGGTGAGGTTTGTCTAAGTCTTAGTGGCGAAAGCGTTGTCCACCTACTGTGTGGCGGGCTGGATCGGAAGAGAATGGTTGAGGGAGACCTAATCTGGACCTCTTCAGCCGGTCTCTCTCGACTCATGGCATTGCAGCGCAGTGGGAGGGTTGGATTCATACGTCCGTCACTCCTTGACACGTTGACCCTAAGATTCCTACCCACTCCTTTCCTTATACCTTTTTTCTTTCCATAACCTCCTCTCCTTCCTTTTACTAAAAATACTTTCCACACATCATCCCCAGAGATGACATAGGCCCGGTGAATTTTTTTTCCTCAAGGCCTGCTGTGTGGAGCTAATGAAAAAATAGTCGACTACAGTTCACACGCGGTAAGAGTGAAACCTTCACCCACACAATCTCAACCAATTGGAGCCTTGAAAAGTGAGCTCATAATAAAAGCGACCAATGCAATAAGGTTTCATTCTATCTCTTTCCCTCGCAGGCTAAATCCTATAGATGTACCTATGTGTCTCTTTTTAATGTCGTTTTCGTTTCATTGAGTCTCAAATCACAACGGTGCTAAAAAAGTTTCATTTCAAAAAATATTGAATAGAAAAAAGTCGCCGATTGCCTCGACGAAATATTTTGGATGTTTATTTTTTAGATAAAGTGATGTAATTACACTAATTACGTTATTTGCGTTAGAGAATCCATCATTGTCATGCACCATTCAATTTGCAATAATAATGATAATAATAAAAACAACTAACCTCGTCATTGGTCACACCCCCTGCCCATCCAACTGGCAATCATCAATCATCACTACAATCAGTTTATTACAAAATCGTTTTGTGTAAAAGGTGCTGTCCAAATAAGTCAATTTTATCCCTGACTGATTTCTACCGTCTGACGTAATGATAATTCAAAGCTATTTGGTGCACGTTATTTGTATAAACTAATATTGTGTTTTGTGGTCGGTAAATAATATTTTACAGCGCAGATGATTTCGCAAATGAATTTTATTTATTAATTATTTTATTCAGGTTCTCCTTAAAACAGTTCTCCAATACACCAAATTATTACAGAGAAGATTACAAAATTTAAAATAAAAAAATCCGTGGGGGCACTTTCACTATGTTGTGACGTATGTCAAAAGATAGTTACAGAACTCTCTATAGTTAACATTGAAGATGTCGATGCTCACTGCAGAATCGTTAAGCAATTGATTAATGGCGCATTCTAAAAGGAAGAAATTCTCGCTTTCGGAGCACAAAAAAGTGCGTGGGATCTCCCACGAGTACACGCGTTAGGGACATATAGGTTAATCTCATTTAACGTAGGTGGATTCAGTACAATATCGGAGATCAACTTAAAAAAATGTTTCCCCAAAAATATTTTTTAAGAACAACGATGGATACAGGAATGGGTAGTATGTATATTCCTTCACATACAGGTAACGCATAAACTTTTTGTACTATTTCTATTTCTAGGATATGGTTTTTAGTCCAGTAAACGAATGGTCCAAAAGGAGGTGTAGAGTGCGTGAGCAGGAACCTAAGCGATTCTTTCAGGATTTGTTTAGGGTGCTTAGGGTGCGAACATACTAAAAGTCCTGACGTCTAGGTGGTGAGCTAGGGGGGGAGGGGGGGGGGGGGGGGAAGGTCCCGATTTTTGGGTTTCCGTTTATATCTCAAAAACGGTGCGTCGCAGAGGAAAACTTCTTTAGAATAAGTAAAAGCTCATAAAATTATCTACAACTTTTATTCTATACGTAATTTTGGAAATCCCAGCCGTTTTTGATTTATACGCTCCACAAATGTCAATATTTTCGAAAAAAATCATTTTACCTCACATTTTTCATCAAACATTCCTTCATATCGTCTAAAATATTCATCCAAGAAAGAAATTTAGTTGAAAAAAGTTGTCAATAATTTAATTACCTTTTAGAATATATATAAATATGTTAATAAATCTCCAACCAGTAAATATTAAAGCTGTTTTTTGTACCAAATTATTAAGACATTAGGTTAGTCTTCGGAGATGCGACAATAACGTGCTACGGTGCAATGAATGCGATAGTGGGCTTGACATTCTCAGACATCAAGTTGTCCCGCAAAGATCGGGCATTCCCAATGTCTTCTGTCAGCTCGTCGATAAAAATTCACGATGAAAAGTCAGTTGACCCAACATTGCTGTTTCAGCGGATGTGTATAAGCAAACGATCAGATGAGGATTTGATGAAATTCTTTGAGTATGAGTTGGCCCCATTTCCCTTGGCACTGTTCAATGAAAGTGGGATGCGAAAGACAAATAAATCTGTTCTGTATGGCTTATTCGAGCCTACCAAAAAAACTGTTCTACTGTCTCAGATGAACATAGTTGTGGACGGAGGATTTCTATTATACAGAGTAATTTGACAAAAAGATGCCTCCGTTGCCGCAATTTGTGATCGTTATATCACCTATGTCAACCACCACTATCCTGGAATGACTCGCACTGTGGTATTTAATGGGTACGCAAATCCAGTCAATAGTACGAAATCACAAGAACAGATGCGACGATACAGACTGAGAAGGTCAGCCGACATCAATTTGACATGGACCAAATCAATACCCGTTAAACAGGAAGATTTTTTATCTAATCCTACCAACAAAAGTAACTTCATCTCCTTACTACAGACAAAGTTTCGGGAGAATGGGATACAGACTCTTCAGGCCACCGATGATGCTGACGTCCTTATCGTGAAGACTGCTGTGGAACTATCCTTTCACAACTCTGTGGCTGTCTTTAATGAGGATGTGAACCTCACTGTCCTTTTGATTGCTTCCACTCCTCCCACCTAAGATATTCTGCTGCTGAAATCCGGATGAGGGAAAACCAAAACAATGGCACTGTCCACCCGAGAGATGCAGCATCGTGGATTTGAACACATCATATTTTTATATTCATTTACCTGATGTGATACAACGTCTGCAACTTTCAGGAAAAGCAAGGTGGGTTTTTCAAAATTGTACTTGGAGTCAGAAATGATCAAGCAAGCGGCAATGATCTTTTACAACCCCTCCTCTACTCATGACGAGGTTGAAGAGGCTGGAAATAAATGCTTCCTGAAATGGTATGCGGCGCCAAAAAGATAGACCTCCCTTAACCAGTCCGTGGCAAATATGAAGCCTGACATCAGCTCCCTCCCTCCAACAGAGAGTGCAGCTAAACAGCATTCCCAGCGGACATACCACCAAGTTCAGCACTGGCTCAGGATTGAGCTGCCTTCTGAAGAATGGGGGTGGAAACACGAAGGAGACACCCTGGTGCCAATTACAACAGAAGACCTCCAGCACCGGAGGTCCTTCTGAAAATGATATTTTGCCGCTGCACCAAGGATTGTGCAATAGGCAAATGTGGATTCCGAAAAACAATGTTGACCTGTTCTGCAGCGTGCCTTCACTGCCAAGGGAGATGCCTCAATAGTGTGCCTGTTGCCGAGGACGACGATGAAGACGACGTAGAGCCCTTTCAGCAAGAACCATCCATCACTGAGAATGACGATGCCATGGATGAACAATGCTTGCCAGGACCCTCACGTCCAAAGAGGATATGAAAACGTGAATCCATATAAAGTTGAGAGTGTAACATGATGTTATTGAGAACAGTGCCAAGGGAAATGGGGCCAATTCATACTCAAAGAATTTCATCAAATCCTCATCTGATCATTTGCTTATACACATCCGCTGAATCAGCAATGTTGGGTCAACTGACTTTTCATCGTGAATTTTTATCGACGAGCTGACAGAAGACATTGGGAATGCCCGATCTTTGCGGGACAACTTGATGTCTGAGAATGTCAAGCCCACTATCGCATTCATTGCATTTTCACCAAATCAAACAGCATCGTAGCACGTTATTGTAGCATCTCCGACGACTAACCTAATCACCCATCCCAATAATAATGATTATACAATGAATTCCACTAATCATCTGTTCGAGAACAACTTACCTGCTTTCTTGCGTGCAAAAATTAATAAGGAATTTCCCATGAAGAAAAAACCCGTCTTAATAATTTGGTAAGAAAAAACAGCTTTTTCTGAAAATGACGACATTTTACGGAAAAACTTAAAATTGCTGTAAATATTTACTGGTTGGAGATTTATTTACATATGTTTCTATATTCTTAAAGGTAATTAAATTATTTATAACTTTTTATAGCTAAATTTCTTTCTTGGATGAATATTTTAGACGATATGAAAGAATGTTAGATGAAAAATGTGAGGTAAAATGATTTTTTTCGAAAATATTGACATTCGTGGAGCGTATTACTCAAAAACGGCTGGGATTTACAAAATTACGTATAGAATAAAAGTTGTAGATAATTTTATGAGCTTTTACTTATTTTAAAAAAGTTTTCCTCTGCGACGCACCGTTTTTGAGATATAAACGGAAACCCAAAAATCGGGACCTTCCCCCCCCCTCCCCCTCCCCTAGCTCACCACCTAGACGTCAGGACTTTTAGTATGTTCACACCCTAAGCACCCTAAACAAGTCCTGAAAGAATCGCTTAGGTTCCTGCTCACGCGCTCTACAACTCCTTCCTTTACTGGACTATTTGTTCAGAGGGGGCCCAAATAATGGAACTGTATTCTAGTATGCTGCGAACAAGTGCTTCATATGTTCTTCGTATTGCAATTCTATTAGTTAATGATCTCGCATTACGAAGAACAAATCCAAGCATTTTGTTGGCGCGGGAGACAATGTCAGATATGTGGGATTTGAAAGAGAGATTTGCTTCAAAAATCACGCCAAGGTCACGAATCTCGTTTTTGCGTGTTAGTATAATTTTAATAATGTGGTAAGGGAATAGAAATGTGTCTTTGGATCGTGTAAATGTAAGGACACTGCATTTCTGGATGCTGAAGGGTAAGTTATTCAATTCTGACCATTTGACAAGAGAATCAAGATCTTTCTGCAGAAGAATGGATTCTATTAGACTTTTAATAGCTCTGAAAAGTTTGATATCGTCAGCGAAGAGGAGATATTTTGAGCGGTTAATGGTCTTGCCTATATCATTAATGAATAAAAGAAAGAAGAGGGGTCCTAGATTCGATACCTGAGGAATTCCGGAGTTAGTTTTGTATTCGTGAGAAAGCTGGTGACCATAACTGACATACTGACGACGATTGACGATTGACATTCCGACGACGATCTCGATTTCGTAGCTAGCTACGAAAGCGAGAAAATCCTGAGAGAATCCGACGTCACTCAATTTTTTTAAATAAAATATCAGGGTCGGTCGACTTTGTCAAACGTTTTTTCGAAGTCTGTATAAATCCCATCGACATGCACAAAATTTTCAAACGATTTAGTAATATAGGTGATGAGATTCATCAGGTTTGTTGAGGGTGATAGAGTGGGGCGAAATTGATGTTGATTTTCGATAAGTGTATGTTTTATTTGATTATATATTTGTGAGTAAATTATGGTTTCTAAAAGTTTTGTGGGTGCTGATAACACGGTTATAATTATCGATTGCCGACTTTTTGCCTTTTTTGTGTACATGTGTGGCTTTCGTTAGTTTCCACATTTCAGGAAAAATGTGTTTTAGAGGTTGAATATTGAAATTTGGTTCAGTGAGAATTATTGTATCGTCCAGCAATGTACATATTTTGTGAAATAGTCTTTATAATGTTCAAATGTGATGAGTGATTTATCAAATCATAGAATGGTTTTTTTTTTTAAATTTGAACAATTCATCAATAATTGAAGTTAATTTTCACGTTCCGTGTAAGTTCTATTAAAGTTCTGTGAATATTTCAGTTTTATGAAGCAATTGGCCTATAATCAATATATATTATAAAAGAAAGTCCAAAATAACGTGCGTCCCGCAAAAACTCAGAAACGAGTCCCAGTACGATCAAGGGAGATATATCGTGTGGTAGATCTTTATCTCCCCTCCAGGATGAAATTTTTTGAAACCACCCATCCTTGAATTCCTAATCCTTATTTATTTTTTTCTCTAGTAGCTTACCAAAAAATGACATCGGAAAACAAACGGTTCAAGTTCAACGGTTCACAAGGCTCCCTTCAAGGACGCCCAGCAATCCTGAATCCTATCTTGTATTTATTTGTTTACCACAAATGCCTTTTACATTCTGGTTTATAACATAATGTGTTTATACGTTAGCGCTTAAGAGATAATTATGATAATGTATACACATGACCTTAATTATCGCTAATGTATTTATTAAAATGATCACTTTTAATCTTGGTTGTCCTTATTACACATTAGTGATGGTCATTATCGAGATAAACTTTTTGAATTGACCAATTATTTTAATGCTCGGTGAATAATATAGATTTAATTTTCTTAAACTCGTTAGAGAACCTTATCTTCTTTATATTCGATGCGATGCAACATGGGTTCTACAAATAAAAGTTTTTGCGTCATTTTTTTGGTTCAAGAGAAAAAAATCGCTATTAAAACATAATCTTCGTTTCTGAGGGAAAAGTTTAATTTGAAATATCTTATATAGGATTGCTCCAGTGATTTAAAATCGTGTATTTTATCAGATACCTAGATCAATTTCTATTATATATGTAGCAGGTTCACGTGATTTCAAGTAAAAAGAGATATTTTATTATAATATCTTCAGTTGTTTACAGTGAAAGCAACAACCAACATACACCCAATCAGGAATCAACATGTACCCAATCAGTTCCTTTCATTATTTAATTCCTCCCCATTACTCCTGTCTTTCTAACCTTTACCCCGTTTTCTTTTTCCTCTTTTCAATTCTTCCTTTTCGTCAAACAAAATTTCTTAAAATATATGTACATATATGCCGTATTCATAATGGGGGGAAAATCCTTTCAACTTCTTATTCAAGCCAATTACATTAATTAAATTGTCGCGACTACTAATCGTCATCGTTGCCACGACAGTTGTTATCATTAGCTACAAAACGACTTTGAGAGGTTTTTCTCCGAATTTGAACAATGCAAAGTGCTGCAAAAGACTACTCTCTAAGTTTGATGCTATATCTATCTTATTCCGAAATAAATAATATTCTAATTAATGAACCGTATACAGAGTCGGTTCAAGGAGGAAATTGTGTTACATGCCGAAATTACAAGTACTAATATTATTCAAATAAAATTCAATTTCAAGTAATTACATTACGAGTATAAAATTTATCTAGACTCCTTAAACCTATTAAACCTATTAAAAAACAGAGTGTGCAATTTACACGCGGTAGAAGTGAAACCTTCAGAAAACTGAAGTAGACAAGACCGGGGAGGCTAGGAAACACCGCATAAAGGGAGGCCGATACTAAGCACCGCACAAAGAGGAGACCGATAGGCAACGAGACTCCGCACAAAGATTAGATCGATTATACTATCTCATTCTGTCGCAGGCTAAATCCTTTACCGATCGACCGTGCTAGATACCCTGAAGGACAAAAAAAATATATAAATGTAGGTATATTTGTTTAAACGGTATACTGGGATGATAATTTGTTAATGTCTACCATTGTAGAAGTGGTGACAAATATTTGTCAATTTGTTGCGTAATTACAGAATTTTCCCGGCAACTTGAGTAAACAAGGTTAGGTCAGGAGAGTTTTTATTAGCTTAAAAGGTTATTTTTGTGTTTGCTGTCTGCTCATCGACACAGAAACCCCGATTAGCAGTTTATTTATTATATCTTCATTAAATAATTTATCATCTTTACTGTGCCCACTTATTAGCTTTACAACAATCCCCAAGTGGGGATACCTGACTGCAAAAAAGGGTCGTGCAAAACATACCTTTCACTTTTACAAAACTTCACTCTGCGTTTTATTAACTTACTAGCTGACCCGGCAAACTTCGTACCGCCTAAGAATCAATAACTGTTGTGTTAACTTATTAGCTGAATTATTATTTTTTTTTAAGTTAAAATTAATACTCAAAATGAATTTAGAAATGTAATTCACGTGGCAGCAAGACATTTGCTTTATTAAAGCGAATCGAAATGATTCACTTGGCATTATTGTACTACTTTCTGTTAAAACTATTTACTGGGTGGGTTGCACTTGGTTGTTAGCACCTTGTGATATCCAACATTTTTCGTTTTGTTGTCGTTAGATATCTTCCCAGTTCCACCGGGAGCATTGAGGAAAAATAAGCCACCATTTCCATCATCAACAGCCTTCATTAACGTATCGTGCACTTCCTTCTTTTGGGGGTACAACAGTGGTACATTCGTTCAAACTGATTGGTTCAATGCATCTTGATCATATTTACGTTCACGCACCAATTCTTGATTGAAAGCATCATTCATTACAAGTTTCATTGCATTCATGAAGCGTCGATCTGGCGTTGTTATTCCTAACTTGACTAACAAACTGCCGCATATGAGGTAACACATGTCTTCGATCAAAAACAAAGCCTGTTTATGTATATCCTCATTCACCTAGAGATCAGGATTCCCTGAACTGACACGAATTCGATGTAAAATGTCTTCTGACATGTCATCTTTGTACTTGTTCCATAGTTCATGTGGATTCGATGGGAAAAATGTCGAAATAATGAAAGCAAATAATGTGCGTATCAGACTGGAGATGCAGAAATAATTGCTTCAGTGATTCTCATGTCCCAACGAGAATCGTTTTCAAGCAAATTGATCTGCTGACATGCAACACGAATTATTGGGCACACTACACCATTGACTTGTGATTCAAACGATGTCGGCCCACGAACATTCACCAGCAACAACCGAAAGTAGAAGCATTCGTTACTTTTTACATGAACTGTGTAAATGCGACCAAGAGCATCAGTAGAACGCACAACCGGATGATCAGTAACCACATCGCCGTGCTTCCGACATGGAAATCTCTTCGACAAAGCGTTCGACAAAGTCTAATAACGTGGCATCTCAGAGTAGAGCAACGTCCGGGCAAACAGATCGCATTGGCAAATCGAAAAGAAACTGTTCAATGTTGTTGCTGGAGGTGTTTCAGCACGTTTGGCAACAATCGATGTAATGAAATAAACTCGTTGATCATTCTCCAGATGCATCGCCAAATATACAATAATGGAATGTCGTTCATGAATGGGGAATGAGATAATCGCCTCATTGTAGCTCACAAACTTGAGAGCGTGTGATTTCATCGTTTTTTATTTGTAGTTTTAACGCTAAAAACCGCCATATCGCTGACTTTTGTGACAAATTTGCAGATGTATTTGATTGACTTCACCGAATTGCAATAATAGGTACCCCACGTCACAATGCGCCTTGAATGTTTTGAAAAGAAGTGGCTGTTTTCCTGGAGTTGTGCAGACATACGTTCACCATTTGTCCCATTTACGACTGTTGACATTTAGTGTGTAAGAAAGAGAGGCAGCATTCTATGTTTAAGAACAAAAGAAAAACAATCAGCACATTGACATTTGACGTTTTTGAATTTTTGGAATTCAAGCAAACTACGATATTATACCTACCTACCACAATATTCCTGCAGCTCTTTCAAAAGATGAAAATTCATTCCATATTAAATGTATTAGGAAATGAATTTTCGTCATAACTTTCTTTTTCGAGAATTTTTGCGATGTTTCAATAGTTATTATCTTATCCGAGGCGGAGACAAATCCAACAAATCAAAGATCATCAAAATCGGTTCAGCCGTTCTCGAGTTATAAATAGTGTAACTAACCCGACTTTGTTTTATATATTAAGATTTTTTTTATTTTTTTGTGATACCACATAAAACGGTACTGTATCTGTCTGTATCAAGTGCGCTTAACGTTTAAAGGAAGAGGAACTATGTTGCCGCCCGTTTGGGAACGCTGTGATGGCAATCGGTCTGTTTACAACAGAATGTCAATCAAACGAACTGCCCTCCTTTGCATACAATCAATTATTGTGGGGCTCCAGCCCATAGGTGGCTCCCAAATTAAATTGTTAGGCTTACTTATATAGATTTTTATGGGGTTATCAGTTGGTCACTACTGAAGAATCTGCTAGCCCTGTACAAGACGTCCAGTTTCTTGGAAGCCAGATTTACTAGCTTAGATTAACTAGATTTATTTAGCTTCTATGATTTGATAAACTTACTCCAATTATTTCAATGGAGTCTTTATTGTTAACCTGTAGTGCCGATTTGAAAAATAATGGGTTGTTTCTAGGATTCGAAAACATGTTCCCTAAATCAACTGCAAACGCTCTCAATGCACTAAAATTCATTAATTCCTACTTTGTTATTGATAATCTCCCGTGTACCTCTGTATACTTATAACATCATGTACTCACTTGAATGTAAAAGCCACACTATGGCGTTTAAATAAATAAAATACAAATTACAATAATTGGTGAAATTGTTAAAAAATATTTATAAGATTTAAATTCTTTCTTTAACAATTTCATTGGCCTGTCAGGAGTCAAAATATCATATACTGTAATATTTATTGTTAATCTATATTCTTCACAAATATTTTGGGGTTATAAAAAGAAAAAAGCATGTGTCAAGTGACAAAATTTGTTGGAAAATAACGAATCTAACAGATTTAAAGATTCATTATTTTAATTCTAGGTTGAATGACTCTAAATTTCATTAAATAAATATCTCAGAGTGTGGATTAGGCTCGGAGCGATCTCAACAGTTAAGAAAACTTTAAATTCCCTGAGACCCCCCGCCAAATTCTGAATAAACATCCTCCCGGTCTCACCAATGCTGTCAGCTGTTGTATCCATAGTTAATGTTTTAGTAACGAATACCGTGGTTGATGCATATGCATCTAAATTGGCAACATTAGTTTTCTTTTTAATCAGTCGTCACTCTTGTAGCGATTTTATGATCAGTGCTTATCAACAAAGAAATGTCACCTAAATATAGGGTTGCCATCTCAAAAATTTGGCAACCAGGACAAGACGCGTGAAAACCCCGGATTTAAGAGCCCAAAACCCGGACATGTCAAAAGGTTTTTTTAAACATAGTCAGTGTAATAAAAAACAATTGAAAATGTCATAAATCACCTTTTTATTTATTTTCAGACCTTAAAATTAAATTAAGTCATCTTTTATCTTCATTTTAAATGTACCTAACAAAACAGAATCTTATTACAGTTTGTTACAAATTGTTTTAATAATCAGTTAGAATTTTTTATTCTTAAAATAAAACCCAAATTATTAATATAATCTGCTATGAAAACAAAACCTTATTTAAATATTAAACCTAACAAAACCAATTAAATTTTTAAACAAAAATCTTAAAACTACTTAGACCATTTTAGTATTCAGTCTTACAATTTTGGAGGTAACTCTTTTAACTTTGATTTTTAGATGTCCCTTGCAATAACATGAATAGTGGCAATCGGGACATGAAAAATATTTTTCTCCTCTGCGGGTAAATATGTGACGATTTAGTTTTTATTTTGTAGAACATGTATATTTGCAGCCGGGGCAAGAATAAGGTTTTTATCCACTATGGGAAAACTTTCGATTTTTTTAGATTTATTTTCGTAGTTCATGCATAGTTACACTTGGAACGTGAAAAGGGTTTTTTTCAACTATGAATCGCGCTGTAGATTTTCGAGAACTTGAATATTGAATAACTGCATTCGGGACAAGAAATTGATTTTTCCGCTATAGGTAAACATGTGATTTTTTGGTGCCTCTTTGTAGAACATGAGTAGTTGCAGTAGAAACATGTAAAAGGTTTTATGTCACTGTGAGTTAGCAAATGATTTATAAGAAATTCCTTTGTACAACATGAATAATTGCAGTCGGGACATGAAAAAGTTTTTCTTCACATAAGTCAGCAAGTGACTTCTTAGATAGCCCTTTTGAGAACACGAATATTTGCAGTCAGGACATGAAAAAGGTTTTTCACTTCTGTGAATCACTCTGCGGATTTTTAAATATTCCTTTTGAGAACTTGTATTACTGCGTTCGGGACAAGAAAATGTTTTTGTGCGCTATGGGTAAACTTGCGGTTTTTTTGGTGCATCTTTGTAGAACATGAAGAGTCCCAGTAGAAACATGTAAAGGGTTTTATGTCACTGTGAGTCGGCAAATGATTTGCAACACGTGAATTTTTAGATACCGTTTTGTAGCGCATGAGTAGTCACAGTCGGGACATGAAAAAAGTTTTTCATCACTGTGAGTCAGCAAGAGCCGTTTTAGTTATTTTTTTCGAGAAGAAGAATAGTTGCAGTCAGGACATGAAAAGAGTTTGAGTGCCTCCTTAGTGCATCTCTTCTAGAGGTAACATTGATGTCCTTGTTGCAACTCTTGCAGAATGCAAAAGTTTTTTTTTTGCTAGGACAAGCCAACCGTAATAATAATATAATCGGAAAAAATTACCCACTCTTTTTTATAATATTGGGAATTTTTTTTTTCATTACTCCTACTCGTACCTGCGCCTGAATCAGAATCTGAGCTGGTAATAATTGAAAAAATATATAAAGTCGTAGAACAAAGTACTGAAAAAACCTTTCGAGTCGAAGAGGCGTTACGACGTAATAAATTATAAATTCCAGCTCATCACATGTAATTCATAGATGATCGGTTTGTATGGGTTTATAATAGAGATATTCTTAGGTTGCGGTATTTTCTAATTTTTCTGGTCGATACCGGAGTCCAGGGAATTTTTTAGTTTTTTTTAACCATAGACAATTATTTGCTTGCTAAGCGGACGATAAACAACGAGAAACAATAAATCGCTGAAAACTTGAAAGATCGGGAGATTTTGATGCCATTACGGTAGATCGGTAGATGAAGTGAAAAATCGGGAGATCTCCCGAAAAATCGGGAGCTTCGGTAACACTGACTGCTCACTGCTAGTGTCACTGTGGAGCGCGGGCAGCGAAGTCGAAGTGCGCACCGTGGCAACTGCGACGGGAGGGGCGGAAGGACGGTGAATTTAGCGAGTCGGTTCGTCGGTTGATCGCGGCGTGCGGGCACAGTGCGTGTGTCGCGGGCGGCCCAAGACTTAAAATTTTTAAACCCGGACTACAAATGAAATCCCGCCCGGACGCTCCCCGGACGCCCTCTAAACTAGGACAAATCCGGGGAAACCCGGACGGATGGCAACCCTACCTAAATACATTGTTCCGACTCTGCCTTGAGGTTTATACTTTGGCTTCGCGCCAGCATTATTTATAAGATGGCAACTCTGTGCGTCTCATGCGCAGAAAGAAGCAGAAATAACTGATAATAAAGTTGTTAAATAATTATGTATATCTTCCTTTCATTAATTTTGCGGCGGTCTGTGTTCTGTTGGCCGAGAGCGTCTTTCATTATTATATTATTCCGCCATTATAACTGCTCTGCGCGAACGTAACTGTTGCCTGTTGCCTGTTGCTGCTGAAATGCTATCTCTGGCGGAACGGACCAAGGTTGTGCGGGATGGGTTGACGATACGGACGAAAGGAGATGAATGGATTTATGTCAGGTAAAGAAAGTGGACAACTTTGTCTAAACACGAAAATAAATTGCATAAACCGTTAGATTTAGAGAGTCAATCATAGTATCTATCATGTGTGGCTTCAGTATTCTGTGTCATACATACGCCTACTTTTATTTTTTGAGATGAATATAGTTGAGTTTAATAAAGCCATTGGAGTCAGTTCAGTGGCGGATACAGAAAAACTCAAGGGGGGGGGGCGCAAAAGATATAAGAAAACTAAAAAGTAGACAACAGTGGGAGAATACGAAGCACCGCACAAAGAGGAGACCGACTATACTATCTCATTCACTCGCAGGCTAAAACATATAAATGTATGTGTTTGTCAAATTACAAAGGTGCTAAAGAAGTTTTCACTTCAACAAATAAATAAAAGATTGGCGGACCACACATTTAAAACTTGGCTGGCCACGGGGAGCAGTAGGGCTGCATTACACGATCAAGGGAATCAAATACTTGAGTCGGGCCATGTTAAGGGTACCTACCTTTACATGAAACGACGTATGAATAAGAATAAAGCAAAAGTTTCAATTTAGGAGGCGAGTGTGGGTACCCCCGCCACGGAAATTAATAATTGGATAAACAACACCCCTGTGCTTATAAGTCATCCCAAGTGGATCGCTAAGTTTGGTGACTTAGCATGGATGCCTGAGTTCATGGGATGTGCTTTTTCAAGGTTGCCCACGTACTGCGTATTGAGCTGGAAAGGACTAGTTGAGGGAGACCATTTAACCTCTCCAGCAGGAATCTCTCGACCCATTGCCACGCATCGCAGTGGGAGGGAAAGGTTCATCCGTCCATCTCTCTTGGACACACTAACCCAGAGAGTCCGAACCACCCATCATATCTTTTTCCTTCCACTATTTCCTTTCCCTAAAATGACCCTTCACATAGCATCTCCAAAGATAATTTGTAATAGTTACCCAAAAATGACATTGGATGAGTTTTTGTATTCGGGAAGTATGTTTATGAGAGATGGGAAGGCTGATAGAGATATTGAAAGAAGGGTAAATGCAGGTAACTCCGCATTTATGGAGGACTGAACGCCGTTGGCGCTAACAAAAAACTGTCAAAAGAAGCGAAGCTAGCAGTCTACAATGGAGTGCTGGTACCAACCCTGATGTATGACAGTGAAGCATGAAACTGGCAAAGGAAGGACTAAATGCTATATAATTGAGATCCCTGCGGCGTATGAGTGGCAAAGCCATGTATGATAGTGTAAGAAAAATAGAAAAGAATGCAAGGCTGATGCAAGCGCAATAAGAAAGATTAAGAAAGGGATGCTTAGAGACATGTAGAGCGAATGATTGAAGAAAGATTTTCTTATACATATTTAGGGGGGCCAAGTCGCCCCCCCCCCCCCCTCTGTATCCGCCACTGAGCCAGTTATTTCAATACTTTTTATTTATTTATTTATTTACGCCCTTGGAGCATTTACGTCAATCAAGTAACATAGTAATAATAGAAATAGAAACATTAAAATAACAATTATTTTATGTATTTTTCTCTTCCTTTACGTTAATAGAAAGGAAGTAGAATTAAAAAGAAGTAACAACAAAAACAATATTAGAATAATAAAATTTACATCAGAATTTTAGAAATTTCTGATATAAATTTAGGTAAGAAATAAATGAAAAATTCAAAGGAACTAAATTTATTTCCAAGCCTATGTAGTCTTTGGATTGAGGAGTTAATGAAATAGTTAGTTTTAGACGGATAAACAAAGAATTGCTCTGGAAGTCTCGGGTCACGATTTGGTACCCGGAATGTTATTTGTTTTGTTAAATCACGTGCGTCAAGTGATCCATTAACTAATTTGAATAAAAGAACCGGATCGCTCTTGGTTCTTCTACACCAGGACTTCCCAACCAGGGGGGCACGCCCCCCTAGGGGGGCGTAGAGAAATGTTAGGGGGGGCGTAATTGGTTTTAACCATAAGCAAAGACTGAACCCAGAGTCGACCAACTGGTACAGAGCGTGCAAGCCCAAATATCTCATTAGCACTTTAATTTTTTAAATTTATCTGTCCTAAAATGATTTTGAAAGTTGTTAGACATTATCTAATTATAAAAATATAATTTAAATAAAAAAAAAATAATAATAGAATAATATATATATAATTAAAAGTAAACTAAGAAATCTAAAAGTAAAAGTAATTAATGATTAAAAGTGTACATACTCTTCTATTAAAGATCCATAATAAATAAATATATTGTTTATTTTAATTTTTTAAACTTTGTGAGTAAAATCTCAAATTATAATATTTAATTAAATGAAGACAATATTAGCGAAACTCAATCGAAAATCTGAGACAGAAAAATCAGAAAATATATTGGCTCCGCTGGGACATGAACCCAGGACCCTTTGCTTACATGGCAAGAGCTCTACCGATTGAGCTACGGAACCCATATGAAATTCGGTCACTTTTAACTGTATCATACTTCGGCTAAGAACTACCAACATTCTCTTCATTTTCTTAACGCACATATTAATGGCTGCTATTTTTATATATGATTGCAAGATTCAACTCGAACTAAATGCAATCTAGATAGTGTCTGGATAAATTTTTTATCCATTTTATTTTTAATACGCGACATCTATTGACTTATAAAGTAGCAGCCAATAATATGTGCGTAAAGACAATGACGATAATGTTGTTAGTTCTTAGTCGAAGTATGGATACAGTTAAAAGTGACCGAATTTCATATGGGTTCCGTAGCTCAATCGGTAGAGCTCTTGCCATGTAAGCAAAGGGTCCTGGGTTCGTGTCCCAGCGGAGCCAATATATTTTCTGATTTTTCTGTCTCAGATTTTCGATTGAGTTTCGCTTATATTGTCTTCATGTAATTAAATAAATATATTGTATCTGTTTTGTACCTATTTGAATTTCAAATAAATAATTTAGTTAATTTAAAAAATATGTTTCTTATTTTTGTTGAAACTTGATTAGGGGGGGCATGAAAATATTTTTTTTTGGTTCGGGGAGGCTGGGCGAAATAAAGGTTGGAAAACCCTGTTCTACACGATAAGCCAGTTAAATTAAGTGTTTTCATTAAGTTAACATAATTAATGTGTTCAATGGGTATGGAGACCTTGAAATAAATGAACCTTAAATATTTATGTTGAACTTTCTCAATTTTTATTTGATGTGCTTTGTAGTATCGGGACCAAATAGTAGAATTGTATTCTAAATTACTTCTTACTAAAGCAGTGAAGATAATTTTAAATTAATAATGTGAAGTTAAATCTTTTACTGTTCTGAAAATAAATCCCAAATATTTCATAGCTTTATTAGTAACTTCATTAATGTGTGTAACAAGTGATAATTTTTCATCAAATACGATATCCAAATCCTCGATATGAGACATCTTTTTAAGAGAAATATTGTTGATACGATAATGAGAGTGAAAAGTGTGTTTTGCACGGTGACCGGATAAAAGGTTAATCATAATAATACGATTTTAGTAATGATATCACTATGCTTATCTAATATCTGGCCAGGGCAGGAGCCCTACCCAGATTACACCATAGAGCAACTTGATGGACATAAAAAATATCTCTTAAGCGGGATTTTCAGTAGTCGATTTTTTCGTGCGGCTTCGTAAATCCGGCATTAGCGAACATAAAAGGTAAACAACTGATATTCCGGCCCTACATCATACTCATTTTGTATTAGTTTTATCAAAATAGCGAGATATTGAACGTCAAATACAGCGAAGTGATTTACTAGAGGGGGTTTTGAATTGCAAAAATAATCTGCTTGATGATGAACACTGTAACGCAATCCGAAATATTGACTATAAAAGAAGGTCGCGAAGCATGGCATAATAACCTAAAAATAAAACACGGTAACACTTTATAAATATTTTTTTGCATTACCTGCACACAGGAGAACACGAGGAAAATAATTCCCCTCAGGGATTATGTACCATTGAGGATCTTTTCAGAAGAAGGAGAGAAAGTTCTGGAAGGAAAAAGATATGAGGGTTTGGTAGAGGAAAGAAATCTGGGGGCCAGTGTGTCCAGAAGTAACGGACGTATTAATCCAACAATCGGTGAAGGCGATGTTCCGAGAGAGGACGGCTGGAGAGGTCAAAGGGACTCCCTCAACCATTCTCTCCTGCCATGCTGCTGGTGGGCATAGGTGACAGAGATTTTGCAATAAATGGTTCCCGGAGCGGCTTTTGTATGGAGTTTTGATACATTTTCCCTCTCATCTCTCCGCTTCAACTTGTTCTAGAATAGCTCTATCCATGTTTTTTTCCCGATAAATTTGCTATAAAGAGTTAAGAAAAAGACCAGAATCAATTTTTTCGTGTCTAACCTCCTAACCAAGTTTCCTAGACCATTAGGGACAAGTGGTTTTACGTTACGATTTTAAAGCACTCAACTTTAGGAAATTTATAGATTCGAAATGCAATGTGCGACTTCCGTGGGATTCTTAATTCCTCGAATCACGAATATAATGAGCAGTTTTAATTTGGATTTCGGGGAGATGGATTATAATTTAATATTCGTACCTTTTTATTTACGTAAAAAGCCGTCAACCACAAAATTTATAGTACCTACCTACGACCCTTCTCTGAGCAAATAAAGCAGTGAAATACTGTATAGATGTAAACAAGTTGCTATAATCAACTAGGAGAAGAAAGAGTACGCTAGAATAACGCATTTCTAACAAATGTTGGGGCTCCTGTGATACAGCAGCGTTACCAATCTCAACTACCCCAAAAGAGATCGCTTTCAACTAACCTAACTTTGAGACTCATTCGTTATTTGATATTAATAGTGCACCATTTACAACAAAAAATATTCGTTAAATGATGTAACATTATCTACAAATAAACATTAATAAAAAAATATGTAACACTCATATTGCAATGGGAAAAATGTAGGAATGTACCAGTAAAACTTTATCAATGATTGTTCAGATATTTTGGTACAACTACTTTGCGTCCAATGAACTTTTACCCGAGTTACTTCAGTTGGTATTATTCTGCATTCTATAATTACACTGACACTTAAGTTCTTAATGGTAAATCAAATAATGATCAACGATAATAGGTAAATAATTTGTTCATTAGAACACCACTAATAATAATAATAATATTATTAGTTTATTCCAGAATGTACTCAGGGGAAGTGCAATGTAATACATTCCATATTTTAAAATAACAAACAAAGATAAATAATTAGTTAGGGTAAAAAGTAAATAACAACACATAAATTAAACGAAATAAACGAATAAGCATGAAAAATGAAACTGAAAAAAAAGACGTATATATCAAACACTAAAATGAACGTAAATAGCCGTTTACGGAGGGTATTTCATCGTCTCCCGTCTCCAGAGGGTCATCAGGGGAGATTCCATCCAGGCAGTCATGGCGGTGATGATCGCATTCTTAGAATGGCGCAGTCTGCGCCATAAACTTCCCATGCGGTGGCGGAGAAGTGCACGAAAAGTATGTACTCGTCCCTCCAGGAACATTTCCGTAGCACTGCAGTATCTCGGTAGGAGGAAAAGTTGGCGATAAGCGTTATTGTAAGCAACCTTTAACTTATGCCATTGGGTAGCAGTGTAGTCAACCCACAGTTCTGATGTGTACAGCGAGGTACAGAAAGCGTTGTACAGTATTCTTTTTACTTTAGGGCTGCAGAATTTTCAATTTGGGAGGCGGGAATGGGTACCGCCGCCCCGGGAACCTTTATTGGATAACCAACACCTCTGCCATAGGTCACCCCAAGTGGTTCACTACGTTTGGTGATTTAGCAGAGGTGCCCGGGTTCATGGGATGAGGTGTGTTTAGGTCTGATGACCAGGACACACTGAACCCCAGATTCCTACCCACCCCTTAAACCCTTTTCCTTCCCAGAACCCTCCTCTCCTCCCTTTCCCTAAAAGACCCTCCACACAGCATCCCCAAAGATGACATAGGCCCTCATTGAAATTATTTTCCTCAGGGCCTCCTGTGTGGAGCTTATGTAAAAAAAAAAAAAAAAGAAGTAAAAATGTCTTGACAGCATACCCGCTCTAACTGATATTGCTCTTCTCTGCCTTTCCATGTCCTCGATATCCTTAAGGTCGTCTGTGATGACATGTCCCAGGTATTTAACGCTGTGATTAACATTCATTTTCCTTTCATCTAGCCATACTGAGGGTGTTTGGACGATTTCGTTTTTCAGTTCAAAAACCATAACTATTGACTTGGTGGTATTATACAAAAGGTTATGGTTTTTTGCAAAGTCTTCACAAATTTATAGTAATTTCTCTAATGCGCTTAGTGACGGTGCAAGAAGAACCATGTCATCTGTGTAATTAATGTTATTTACACACACTCCATTTAAATGGCAACCTATTTTCGTGGCATTAAGTCTTTGAATAAGCGGTATATAGATTGAACAGAACCGGAGACATGCTTCCTCCTTGCCTTACGCCACTTTTCAAAAAGAATGGGTTGGAAAATTCCCCAGACCATTTCACAATATTTTCTTGTTGCGTGTGCCAAATTAAAGGAATAGCTATTACATCTTCTGAAACTGCTCTTTTCTTTAGTTTTTCCCACAGTTTATTATGACATATACGGTCAAATGCTTTGCTTAAATCTAGAAAGCAGGTATAGAATGGCGTTTTTCTTAGTTTTTTTTACTAAAAATCCAAACTTTTTTTTATAATAACCAACTACCTGCTTCTGAAGAATTCACAAAAATCTGAACATTAAATTTGTATTTATGATTTTAAGGTATTATCTGTGTTGATTATTTACATTCTCTTCCAAAACACACACAATGGCATCCAGAATGCCTAAATGTCGAAAAAGATTTTTAAGAATCATACCCACATTACAGTAGGTAACATACGAAGAAATTTAATTTTGCCGCTAGAAGCCGTTTTAGCCTGGGAGGTCGAAAAGCTCCTAGACTAGTCTCAGCTAGAGGTCTTACTTGACGACATCATTCTAGTATCTTCTGTCTTTTTCGTTTTTATACAAAACGTCTGAGAAGGAAGAGGACAGTCGTCGGTGAACTCCTGGGACTAGTATAGTATATATAGTATAGTGACTTTTTCTAGCCAATTAGTATTTTTTAGTCCGTCACTAGTTCGAAGAAGATCCTCCGAGGTTTTTTTTATTATTTTTATTTCATACAGCTAGGTACCCGGCATGCGTTGCAATGCCATTCAAAGAAATCTGCATGTCCTTTCCCGTGCGTCCCCGTTCCCTTCCACCTTCCCCGCATTCCCCCTCTTCCCTCCCCGCGAACCTTATAGTTTTTGTTACTTAGCGATTGCAAATATTTTAAGATAGGTATACGGATATTTCGAAGCTCCATAGCTCATTCTGGAAATAATGTTAAAAACAAAACATATTTGCCTTTCCTCCCTGCCGCAAAAATAAATGAAATACACATATTTTCATTTATACAAATTTCATAACGCCAGAGCCTACCATCAGCCTATGTTACTCGCTGATAATGTAGCTTTATATTGGTGAAAGAATTTTTAATATCGGTTTAGTGATTTAGGCGTGACAGCGTAACAAACAAACACATACGCACTTTCGCATTTATAATATTATGGTATGGATCATTGAGGTATATAAATAGAGAAGCAAACTTCATAACCGCTCATCGAAAAAAGCGTAACCACTCTACAACTGCAACGACGTAGCTTTGGAATCACTAAACATTTGAAAGTAAACATATATTTGTCTCACTTGCACAAGTCACGAGAACATTACCACCGCTAGGATTAGACAAAGCCAGAAACGCTAAACTGCAATAGCGGCTTGGTGTTGCATACAATGTGAAATTTTACCCAAAATAAACAATGAAATAGTTTTTTTTTATGTTAGTTTGTAATAAAATAAACTTATTTAAATTATTTTTAATATGTATTTTTTATTATACGACTAAAAGAATGCACAACTAATGAAATAATGAAGTCATTATTTGTTCCAATATTTTTTATTGAACCAATAGTATATAATACTCAAACCGAAATTGTTTCAAAAGTGTTTTCAAAGTTCTTTTCTCAGCAATCGAATTATTTCCACCCACTTCTCACGGCGTGCTGCATCTTATGGTACCCTGCAAAATTATTAATATAAAATACGTAAAAAAATATAATTAAGTACTTACTAGATTATTCATTAATAAACTAAAATAAGTTTTAATGAAGTACGTTGTATGAAAATTAAAACATAATTTTTACTAAGTATTTTAATATGGTTACCTCCATAGTAACTTATTCCATAAATTATGTATTCTCCCATTAATGTGGGAAAACCAAAACGACTTTTTAGTGGCAACACTGAACCTATATTAGAGTATTTGACATTTTCTGCTTTTTTTAATTAAATGTGAATATGTAAACAATAAACTTAGGTGTGGAAAGTAATTCCACTTGCTTTATAATGTTGAATCACATTTTTTCGCGACGCATTTAACCATTTTGGTGATAGTTTTGATCGCGTATCGTCCGGCACAAGTCTGTCGGCGTCACAATGAGCACTGAACTGACGTTAGCGGGGCATATGCTTTTGGACATATGTCAGTGGCAATGCTTCGTGCAATGCGGTCGTTAGTCATCTAGTATATATATATCAATGGTATGGATGCACAATTGCACAGAACGTCGCGTCGTGTTTTACAAGAGGTAAAAAGTCTTGTCCTTATTGTCATTACCTCGAAGCAGTTTTTTTTAAGGTTCCTATAATTTTGTGAACCCTCTTTATATCATATTGGAAAGAGCAAAAAAAACGTAATAAATTCCTAGTGACAGTTCGCGTGGACTTGTACAAGAAACCTATACACGTTCGCGAAGAATTTCACCGATTCCTGAGCATATTTGGAGTAAAAAATGTAAATATCACTTTGCTGTCCGATGATGTTTTTTTTCCATTAATAAAAATATTTTTTCATCATATGTTGCAACTGAGTAGTCGCGTATAGCATGGCGGTGGGTCTCACGATAATCCGTTTCGTTCTAGCAGCACGGTAACTCACGAAACGCACGCATATTATGTTATCCCGTCGCGATGTATTGGGGTGGGATGCGACGTGCGATTGAAAAATATATTTTTTGGTTTTAAATAGAAAAAAAATATATCATCGGACAACAAAATGACATGCACATTTTTTACTTCAAATATGCTCAGGAATAGCTGGTTAAAATCCTTGATGTATGTGCTGGAACAATCTGTATAAGATATAAAAGATAGCTTTTTTACTAAGCAATATGAACAGAACTTCTGTTAGTTTATTCCCTAGTGGCATTTCACAGTCGGAACAAGTGAATGTATTTATTTTCGGTTAATAAATCCATTTGAGAATATTGAAACTGTGATATGTAGCCACAATACAGCGAATGTACACAAATTTTATTCAAAGCAATCAATCTACATTTTGGAAGGGATATAATTTTGATTGTTACAATAATTCACGGTATTACGCTGTCAAAATTTGATTGAATTCTTCAATATATTTCTTCATCTTATCAATTCTATTACTTATCCTGGATTTGTATTCCGATAATAAATTATTCGTTGCGAAGATTTCCCGGGGGACAAATTCTATAATCATTTTAGGTTGCTACGTACAACGTACAATCGCTAAACTAGATAATAACGTCTCTTCGCCTGCAGAACTGACTGCACATTATTAGTATGCAGGTATATCGGATTATTCAGGAGTAAAACCGGTAATTCTGTGAACAGTGGATCTCGCGTCCAAAAATCATGTTTCTAACTAACCATCAAGCCGTTTCACCGCAGGGGTAGACAGAGAGTCCGGACCGCCAAACAACTCTGTCTTGCCACACACTCCTTGCTTCACTCACATTAAGGCGCCGTATCCCCGTTCAAAAAGAAGAAGACGGAGAGATATGTAATTACGAATGTTGGAGAGAGTGCGCTAATATTTAAAACGGTAAAATTTAAGCGAAAATTATAATTATATACAGGTGTCCGGGGGTAAAGTGCATTACCTAACTTCGGGAGGTGATTCTACATGATGGTAGGAGTAAAAAAGATTAACAACTTTTTTCGAAATTCCAACATTTTTTTTCCCATACATTAAGATCTACCTACTAAAAATCCTTATTGTGAGGTACGATCTTACTTGCCGGGAGCCTGCCTATTTTTAAACGACTTTATTTTTATGTTTGGAATAACATAATGAGTAAAACCTCAAATTTTAATATTGTAATCATTGAAGATAATATTAGCGACTCTCAAACAAAAATTTGAAACCGAAAAACCAGAAAAAGATTCGGTCGCATCTAGGAATTGAAACCAGGACCTTAGTATTGCCGGGGCTATTCGTAACCCGGGAATATTGGTCTTTCTAAAAAAAAAATAATAATATAAATATGCATATAATATAATAAATAATATGACATACCTATATATTATATTACTAGCTTTTTCCCGCGGCTTCGCTCGCATGGTGTAAGGGGGGTTCTCACTCTGCCTCCTCCACCTCCCCCCCTACCCCCCCTCTCACCGCCCTCCTTCCCCCCTTTCCTCCCTCCACCCCTCTTCCTACCTCCCTTCTCCCCCTCCCCACTACCCCCCACCCCCCCTCCCAACCACCTCCGCCCTACTCACTCTCCCCTCCCCCCTTCCCCCCTCCCCGCCCCCTCTCCACCCCTCCACCCCTACCCATCTCTCCCTCCCTCCCGCTTTCCATACATTCAGTTTTCAAACTTCGCATGCCACTAGGGAATGCAATCCCGCAAGACCATGTCAATCCAGGTATTTGCGGGACTGAACAATCTTAGTTTAGGGATTGCATTCCCTACGTGCCACCAATAGCAATTTTTTTATACAAATTTCATAATGCCAGAGCTCTCCGGAAGTTTTATAAAAACCGTGTCCTGACAATAACGAACACACAAAAAAAATAATTATCCAATTTGGTGCAGTCGTTCGAAAGTTATGCTCTTAGCAACACATTTAGCGATTCATTTTTATATTATAGATAGATAATAAATAGCTTTTACCCGTGGCTTCGCTCGCGTGGTATTGGGAAGATTTTTTTCCATTATTTTTTTTTAACATAATAATATTTTTTTCGTATTATTTCATACATTCTTGTGCTTACGAAAGAATTTTCGCAGGCGAATTTAATGTTTTTCCGGGATGAAAAGTAGCCTATGTCACTTCTCATTCCTCCAACTATCTATGCAAAAAATCACTCGATCGGTCGCTCCGCGTCGCGACATGAAAGAAGACAAACAAACACCCTTTCGCCTTTATAATGTCAATAATATTATATAATAATAATAAAAAGCCTTTTTATTCTGGATTCTGTTAGGCATGAATACTAGGCATGTTCTTGTTTATTATACCTAATGTATCCCGAAGTTCAGTTTGCCTCTTGGCATAGGCCTCTTCTAACATTTTCCACTGGGAACTGTCACGCGCTACTCTTCTCCAATGATGTCCAGCCGTGAGGTTTAGGTCATCTTCCCATCTTATTTGTTGACGTCCTCTACTTCTCTTGCCATCTCTGGGATACTATATTACTTGCGATGTTAGGATTAGGTTTAGGGTAAGGAAAATTACATTTTTTTGTATCTAGGTGTAGGCACGGTTCACAGAACTACTAGTTACAAAAAGAATATTCACATGTTTTGAGTACACTACCTAGTCGCCGACTGTGATTGCTAGTGCGTAATAGGAAGTTATTTGTTTTTATTATGCTGAATTTGTTTTGATATTTTGCGTTGTTATGATGTTAGCCTACCTACATAACCACTTATTGTTTATTTCAGTTGTTAGTTAGTCACCGGTACGTTAATACCGCTAGTTGAGTCGATCTCCCATTCACCATGCGGTCGCAGGTGGCAGGAGTCCAACTTCAGCAGCGGGATTGCTTGCACCAGCTACTGCTGACGATTGATACTCATTTTGGCACTATCCCAAATGAACCGCTGCTGTTATAAAATCGATATAGAAAGGCATTTATTGCACAAACATTATGTTTACCAAAATTAAGCATCACGATAATTTTGCCTGAAACTGGGGATCCAACGGCACTATTATGAACATATTAACATTTCTTTTCAATTTACAAGAGAACCCCGCCCGCCAAAATTATTATGATCCAACACGGAGCACACTAGCTACACTGACAATATATAGCGACAATAACAACACTAGATTAATATATCATAAAAATCATATCAATAAAAAGTAGATTTTTTTAGTAAAGAGGGAAAAAAAGAACCAAGAAAATTCCGTCTATTTTTAGCGATAACCACTAAAAACCACCGTGATCCTTCTTGATTACGATCTATTTTATACAATCTATGAAATAGATCAATGAGAATAGGCTTTTCTCTAAAAAGAAACCCAAAGTCAAATCAATTTTCGTTATATAAATTGACAATGTTTCTCATACTATAGATCAGGTCTCAGGTCTCTAAACTGCCTCCATAGTGGAGGGGTAAGGCTCTTGACTCACAATCCCGGCGTACATGAATACATTTTATGTTATATACTTTGTGTTATTTCACAATTAATTTTTAATTTTTTTTTTACATTAGCTCCACTCAGGAGGCCCTGAGGAAAATAATTTCCCTCCGGACCTATGTGGAGGGTCTTTTTAAGGAAGGGAAGTATAGGAAGTTCTGTGAAGGAAAAAGGTATGAGGGGTGGGTAGGTATCTGGTGGTCAGTGTGTCCAGGAGTGACGGATGTATGAATAGATCCCTATAACTGCGGAGCAAGGCAATGGGTCGAGAGAGTCCGGCTGGAAAGGTTAAAAGGCCTCCCTCAACCAGACTCTCTTGATCAGGCCCGCCACGCAGCAGGTGGGCAGACGCATCCGCCGCCAAGACCTGGACAAACCTCACCCCATGAACTCAGGCTCCCATGTTAAGTCGCCAAACGTAGCGAACCACTTGGGGTGACGCATGGCAGAGGTGTTGGTAATCCAGTAAATGGTTTTCGTAGTGGCGGTACCCATACCCGCCTCTCAAATTGGTTTAAAATAGTAAATAGCATATTTTCGGGTCGTTCCAGAGTGGAAGATACTCTCAGTATCGTCCTGGAATTAAGACCACCACTCAGAATTAAAAAGTTGCTTGAAATGACTGTACCAGTGGTTGGTAACCAGATCTGAATAGACAGGTATTTTCCCACCTTCCCATACCCCATCTCTTTCCCTTACTCACTCCCATCAGTCTCCCAACATACCTCAATTGGCTATGCCATAGTCTCACTGGTTCCAGACGGAAGCAGCCAGGACTCTTGTGAGGTATTCACATAAAAATAAAAAATGTGGGAACGCAGCGTTTAAAATATGCCATGCATCTACTGCACATAGTAAATTTATATACTTACGACTTTTTATCGACCAATCTACGTCTACAAGTAGTCTTTGAAAGTAAGCTTATGTATTCTATTCCCTGATAGAATAATATTAAGGGCGCTCTCTTAAGTCTAAACCAAAACTTCAAAGCACTATTATTAGCTTTGTGCCCTACAGACCAAAGTTTGTTTGAACCGGTTGATAATACTTATAATTATGTAGATAATTAACTAGAGTTCGACCGAAAACAGGACTTTCCACTGAAACCGAATCTTCGGTGTCTGTCTCAGTTTTGGCCGAAACATTTTCAACGAGTAACACAGACATTTCATTAATTGAGAATGTTAATTTTTATTGCATTTACTATCACAAAATTCTTTTCATACGTGTTAAATGAAATGAAATACAATAACTGAAATGTGCAAAAAAAAAATTTTTTTTGGTATTACTGCTATAAAATAAATCAAAATTAACAAACACGTTATCTACTTCTAGGAACAAACATTTGTCAATAATCAACCGAAAGGAAGGACCTCATTAATTGAGTATTTTGCTGATGATGGCGGGTGATATATACGAGCCATGAACTCACCCGAAGTCAGCCGAACGAGAAGTTCCAAGAAGTAGTTAACATGTTTTGTTATTTTTATAAATTTTGTTTGTTTTATAGAAGTAATATAAAAAAATAAAATTATGTTTTCATGTTCTGTCTGAATGAGTGTAAAAAATAAGCCAAATAACAGTAAACAATCGATTTTTAACATGTCTAAAAAAGTTTCGGTTTAGGAAACTGATGGCGAAGCTAGATTTTTTTTCCGAAACTTGACGAAACCGAAACCGAAGCCGAACTCTCGGTCGGTCACTATAATTAACTCACTTGTTTATGGTATTAGGTATAGTTGTGAGAAGATTCAATAAATAGTTCAGGATAAAATTGTTAATCTGAATTTGAAATATGAGATCGACAAAATAGACAGAAAAAAATTAGGTACCAATGGCACAGTCCAAGTTGCGACCGTTAACTTTATTTTTATTTTTACTTTTCTGTGTTCTGTTTTACGTTTCGTTTTAGTTTAGATCTATTAGTATTGTCTTCTTCAAAGACAGTTTCAGTAATATTGATTTTTCTTCAAAAATTTTAAAATAACGTTGAAGAAAAAGATAACAATAATGAGCTAAAGGGCGATTCCACAATCGCGGGTGCAACATTTAGACGCATGTAAAGCTTCCTAATGATAAAATAAAAAACATTTTAAATTAAATTATTCTTGGAAGAGCCACATTTTAACATGTTCACTTTGTATTCATTTAGAAGAACTTTATTGAAATATTTAAATAGTCGGGAGGGACCCGTCTAATTTAAGTGGATATAAACATCAATAAAAACTTAAAATGGGACGAAATAAAAGATCAAACAATGCTTTTGACTAATCAGTACACTTCTTTGTAATTTATGTTAATTATTTCTTTTCAAAAACGTCAACATTCGCTGAAAATTCCGTGAACAAATTATCTCAATCAATCTTTTTCTCTGGCATTTCCAACTTCGAAAAAGTCTTCAAAATGCACGTCTGCAAAATTTTTAAAATTTTTTTTTACGATTTTCATTATTATTTAATTAATATTAATATCTTTTATATAAAAAATATATTTTTTACATTAGCTCCACGCAGGAGGCTCTGGGAAAAATAATTCCCATCAGGGCCTATGTCATCTTTAGGGATGCTGTGTTGAGGATCTGTGGTAATTTTGAGAGTTGAAGAGACGTTTGAGCTTCGTCATTTAAGGATTCGTCGCCTGAATCTCTGTAAACATCAGAAATGCGCAATTTTATTTTAGGTGAAACGAAGGATTTAATCTCATCTGATACTGAAGGCACAGATACATCAGGAAACAGAATTTTCTTTAGTATTTTGTAATTTGTAAGATGTTCCAAATACTTATCGTCCCAATCACTTTCTGTTTCAGTGGTGGTTTTTGGAGATTTCAAAACAAATGTGCATTTGAGATGAGATAGTGAGGTTCGCGCCACGGAAATGCTATCACCGACTTCAGATTGAATGAAATGTTTTGATTGAATGCCTGGTATATTTTTCAGCCCTTCCCATTTATCATCCAATATGACCCTTCTACTTCTTCTTTTATAACTAATATGAAGAACAATTTTCTTTAAATTTCCACCTATATTGAAGCGGTCTCTTTCCGTTATTCTTTTAACACAACGCCATTAACCAACCTTTATAAAATCCACACCATACGCTTGCCTGCTGCCTGCTGCCCGCTGCCTGAATTGAATATTTGAATTTCTCAGTTTTTCTCTACTATAATAAGCATGTTTTATACATATAAACCTTCCTCTTGAATCACTCTATCTATTGGTGAAAACCGCATGAAAATCCGTTGGGTAGTTTAAAAGATCAATGCCCACATACATTTTGAGCGACTTCATTTTATACTATGTAATGATGATGATAATGATTTGTCGATATGTTATTGTATAGGTACTTTTTTAACATTAGATGCACACAGGAGGTCCTGAGGAAAACAAATCCCTAAGGGCCCATGTCATTTTTTTGGCATGCTGTGAGGAGGGTATTTTTAGGGAAGGGAGGAGAGGAAGTTCTGGGAAGGAAAAGGCATGAGGGTTGTGCAGGAATCTGAAGTCAATGTGTCCAGGAGTGATGGACGTAGGTATGAATACACCCTCCCATTCCAGCACAATGCGATGGTTCGAGAGAGTGCGGCTGAAGAGGTCAAAATGTCTCCTTTACACAGTCTCTCCCGATCCGGCCCGCCATGCAGTAGGTGGGCAAACGCATCCGCCGAATGAAAATGGAAGTGACCCAGCCAGACCCAGCAGTTAGGTTTCTAGCAACGGAGAGATTTCGAGAGCGTAACCGAGAGGGCGTTGGCCTCCAGGCCGTCCTACGCACTCGTTCTCGGTTATAAGAGTTTTAGTCTAAATAAAGACAAAGTGGTTTGTTGTGAAGAAGGAGTTATTATTTACCAAGAACCATTCAAAACAATAACTAAATAAGTAGATTGAGTAGGAGCTACTAATTCTACACTTCAAACATCAATAAATAATATCCATAAAAATTGAAAACCGATCCGATATCAGCGATTCACAAAGCGCATTATGCAATAATATAGCTATTAAATTTATGTGCCGGATACTTCAGTATACGTAATTTGATTGATTGAAAGCGCAGATGTCTCTTCAGCAGTACCTACAATAACAGTGGGCAGCCCTACTTTGTGAATGAATTGTTGCAAGACGCAGTTTCTCTTCTCGATGGAAGATGAATGATTCGAAAGTATGAATATTTATGAGGGTACCAGAACCATTATATATTATTATTGTGGATTCTGTGGATTTTTGAAGTGAGAACTTCTTTAGCACCGTTGTGATTTGTAACTCGATGAAACGAAAAAGCGACACTAAAAAGAGACAAACACATTCATCTATTCATCTATAGCAGTGGTCGTCACACTTTTCTGGTCAAGGGCCAAATAGGACAATGTGAGGTATCACCGCGGGCCGCACGAATTAGCGGCGGGGGGGGGGGGGGGGTTGATGTTGACCTTTTTGTTAAGCATGTTAAAAAGAAAATTCTTTCCAAGTTGCTACCTCCTTCCTTCCTGTATTCATGATATAGTATCAATTCTTTAATAATGACAATATTAAGTGATAATTGTGTAGATCTGTAATGGAATCTTTCAGTTCAATTTTCATCCACTTCCCGAACTAACTATCGAAATACGTTGAATGATTGTTTATTTATCTCAATAAAAAGGAAGTTTATATTAGGTTTTTCGATGCCTGTTTCACCTGTGTCGAGACAGGTGGATTACAATACTTGCAATAACAAAAATTAACCAATATTTATGTTTATTTTGCTTTATTAGTACGCGACTAGCATGTTTTTTTTGTCTTTTTTAGACCATTTTTTCCCTGCCTACGCCTTCACTGTGCCATCTCAATGATATCTAATTTTCTCTGGGTCTTCTACTGCCCCCCTGAAAGTCTCAAACGCCCATAAGGGGGCGTTAATGCGCACGTTGAAAAAAGTACATTACGCACGATTATAATCGACTTACGATGTGGTCAAAAACCAGCTGAGCATTTTACAATCAAATGTCAATCAATTAAAATTAATTCTTCAAACTTCGCAAAATTACTTTGTGGCATCATTAGTTATATAATGAATAACAGATCACTTTGTATAAACCACTGATCTGTTATTCATTATATAATTAAAATTAACGTTTTAAAATCATAAGGTACACAAAATATTTGAAAAAAAGCTGGATTATATAATTGCACGTGAAAAAAAAAATATTTAAAAAGAAAGCGGCAGGTATTTGTGCGGGCCGCACAAATACCCGCCGCGGGCCGCAGTTTGACGACCACGGATCTATAGGATTAAGTCTGCGAGAGAATGAGATAGACTAACCGGTCTCCTCTTTGTGCGGTGCTTCGTATCCTCCCCACTCTTGTCTACTTTTTAGTTTTCTGAAGATTTCACTTCTACCGCCTGTGAACTGCACACAAACTTTTGTCCATGCATGTATAATTTTATTTTGTCCAAAAAACTGGTGGGGAGGTATGTAGAAACTACTGGTAATTCGATTTACTAATGTTGGCAATGTTTATTGAATGTTCGAGAAGTAAGGATATGCAATGCGAAGTACTTCGAAGTACTTAATGCAAAATCACAGGTTTGAAAATTTGGTCAACTAAAAATATTATACATATAATAATTAGATTAAAACCTTAAAAAAAAAGTATCAGGCCTATAAAAATGCTGCACTTATAAACCCGTTCTCGAATATGGTTTATTCTTTACATTATCTCCACACATGTCATCTGAGATGCTGTGTGGGGGGTCTTTTTGAGGAGAGGAGAGAATGAACATTGGTCTTGAAGAGACCCAAAGAAACACAGAGGCCGGCAAATCATTCCACAGCTGAACTATTGAACACAATAACGAGTCGAAGAAGCGACCCGTTCTCATCTGATAAATGTTAATTGGGCACGCGTTTGGCGTGTTTCCCGACTATGCACCGGTGCCTAAAGGATCAATGACGCTAAATTCGAATTCTTTCATTGAAATACCAGTAGAACGAGGATAGCATTCCCACCCGACTCCTAAGCTCTAAATATTGCGATCCGTTTGTTAAGTTAAGTTTAATTGCATAATGTAGAAAATGAAGTTCTATATATTATTATTATCGGAAATTCTATATTTGTACGACCCATTGTTCAAGATGTTGTTTATATTTATTATCAATACATGTTAATAATGCCACTACCGAACATTACATCTGGATCTTTAAACTGCCCTGATGTTTTGATGGTCAACCTCTGGAGTTTGCAGCAAGCTGGATATGTGGTCGGAGAACCTTAGTTTGGAATCAAAGACGATACCGAGATCCATAACGCTATTGAATTGATATAATATTTGCTTTTTATGCTGTACTCAAAACTATATCAACCGCCTCAGTGATGGCACACGCATTGGAAAACATTAATGTCCGTATCCATTAAAATAATGTGTAGTAATCATCGACCAAGTATATACGGTCGAAGGTAGAGGTAAAAGGTATAAGTATAAGGTATTAAACCATTATCATTATGTCTACTTATTGAATATTATTATTTAATTTACAAAGTAGTTATAAATTGTTGACAAGAAAATAAAACAGGTAAAGACATTGACCATAATTCAGTTCTGTAACTGCAATCCTTAAGCAAAATAGGAACAAATAAGCAATAGTTGCAGGTTCACTGGAATTACTCTGATGACATCTATTAGCTCAATACACAAACTTATTTGTTTTCTTTATCGACGACCGAACGCTGAAGTCTGTGCTTTTTTATGCGTTCTTTCAGTCTTCATTCAGAGTGTATGATTCCACACAATTTGAAAGAACATTAATTGAATCATGGATGCCTGAAAACTTCAATTCTGATATTATATTTCAAGCCGATTTTAGGGATGCAGACGTTGTAACTCCTTACATAAGATATGAATCATGTTTCATTTTGATTGTATCTCCAATTGAGTCACGCCTAGGAATCTATACTATCATCAATGGGGTAGCCATATTGGATCGGAACGCCAAGGTGGATGGGGTAGAATTCCAACTGTACGCAAATTGCCACCTTATTCAACAGAGGCGTAAATTTGTCCTAAAAGAAGAAATATTAACAAAAGAGCTCGATGTCAAAATCAAGCCTCAACAAAACCTTAATGAAAAATGTAAAATGGAGCTGCTGATAGATTTGATGCTTTATCGTTCTAATCCAGGAAATGTGTCGATGGAAGAGTTAAAAAATAATCCAATATTCAAAATATTATCCGTGATATCGGAATTTCAGAATGCCACCATTGTACCTTCGCAACTTGTTATGAACCTTGTGTTTGTAGATGGAAACCACGCATTTCATCAAGAACCGTCAGAAGCTTTGCTCTATTTGGGGACAGAAGACATTGTGTGGTTGATTTTTAATATATCGGATCCAACGTTAAATTTGAAGACCATCATGCAAACATCCGCAGTGATTGGCTGCGTTTTGGGGATTGTGCTTGTATTTGGAAAGTTGCTGAATCGTTTTTTATTCAATCCAAAAGTACCGTTTGTATTGTTGCTGATACTTACTTGGTCAATATTTTTATCAATGTCTGTTCCCCAACAGCCAAATAATGTAATAATGAGGATTGTATTTTTAGGCTGGACGATTTCTTCATCAGTTCTGATAATGTGTTACTACATGAAGTATTATAATGCATTGGCGTTTCCTTCAATTAGTAGGCTCCACACGCAGGAAGAGCTTATGGCCTCAGATATTCCTATTCTGGCCCTGTCAGCAGGGTACGCTAATATCGCATTTAATAAAGACGATGTTAAGAACTTAAACTTTGAGGACGTAAGACCCTTTGACATTCATTTTCAAAGCTTGAAATTCATACCATATTTCGATTGGATTGGTCGTATAATGGAGACGAAACAAGAGACTGCTCTTCTCCTGGACTATCAGCAAGCTGTTCAAGTTCTCTCCAAGTTTTCTAACTCTACTTACTACCTCTTACCAGAGAAGGTGGCAACATATCCAATATTTGCTCACGGCCTGAAAGCAGATAAGTACGTGATGATAATAAGGAAGAAGGTTGAAGAATTGACTGCAACAGGGATTGTGTCGCATTTCATGAAAGCTCCTGAACTGAGGAAAAAGCACGGACCACTGGTTTCGAGTATTCCCCTGAACTACATGCTTAATGTGTATTTTTTGCTGGTGATTTGTATCGTGATATCTTTTGCGGTTTTTGTTGGAGAGCTCGTCGTATTTTATTTTTTCGACCCAAGAGGACCACAAGTGTTTATAAAATTATGCAATTTTTTGGAGATTTAGATACCAAAACCCACGATTTCGTAGCTTTTGAATATTTCACACTCTAATATACGCAAGAAAAGGAGAAAACATATATTGCCACTGATGATCTAACGACCTAATGTAAACTCACTACTATACTGAAGGGACGATTTTATGTGTATAGGTATATTTATTTACTGGGCACGGATAGTGAGTCTATTAAATCTAATAGTGAATTAAAAGATGTAACCAATTGATTAGATGATGCCCATTTAAATAATGTGTGATGTGATGTGAGTATATTACAAGTAGCATGATTAATATGGCAATCCAATGAGAGTATAGGTTTATGTTAAATAATATATTTAAGCATGTTATGATATTATTGTATTGAAATTATAGATAAAGTTTCTTTATGACTAATGACTCTAATTTAACAAAATAACTTAAATAAAATTAGACCGGTCAGGTTATATTCCTCGTCTGGCTAAGTCCTTTATTAACATTTTCCGCTTAATGTGGTGGAAGTAGGAGATTTTCAAACATTGTTGGATTATTCGTAACCCGGTAATGTTTGCTTTTCTTTTTAATAATGAATAATCTCAGGACTTTTTATTTATTTATTTTTTTTTTTATTATAGCGACTATATAAAATTTTTTTACATACAAAATGCAATGTGAAATTAAGTATAAAATATTGTATTTCTTAGTCCTCCTCACTAGAGGGTCCTGTGCCGAGGCGGACTAAAGTTATTCAAATATAGTTCATTTGTCTTCTATGTCGTTTTTAGCGTCTTCGCTAGGGTTTTCTCATTGACCTCTTTAAGCCATATTTTTATTCTTGATTTTTATTCAATTGGATTTTTTATTAGTTTTATGTCTTGGGGAAGGATGTTATGGAGTTTTGTTGCAAAGTATGTATAGTTTCTTTGTCCAAATGTGGTTTGGACAAAGAAAACTTGGAATATTTTTTATATCATTTTTATTCGATCTAGTGTTATGCATACACGGTCGAGTAGAGGATTCATTATTTTTGAAGAGCTTCAATAATATATTTTTGGCATATATTTTATGTACATTTGGTACGTCAAAGTTATTGAAAATTTCAATTGAAGGCGTTCTAATTGGTACTTTCAATATGGTCTTTATGATTCCTTTTTGAATCGTATTCAGGCTGTGTAGGTACGTATTTGCAGCAGATCCCCATCCTATGATTCCATATTCAATTCGAGAATGACATAACGCATAGTAGACCTTTTTCATATCCTTTTTATTTAGCACGTTTCTTAGATTTTTGAAGAAATATATAAGGCTTGTGAGTTTTTCCGTAATACCTTTGATGTGTAGGTCCCATCTAAGATTTTCGTCAATTATTACTCCGAGATATTTTATGTTTTGTGTTTTTTCGATGACGGGGCAGTAACATTGTATATTATTTCCATGGCATTCATGTAATTTTAGTTCTAGTGATTTTATTGGTTTGCCCTTTGAGTTCATTGAAAATGTTATGTATTTTGTTTTGCTTATATTAAGGGTAAGCGAGTTGATTTTAAGCCAATTTTGAAGTGCACTAAGCCCTTTTTCAGCCTCATTAAATGTGTCAGTCCAATTTTCTTCTTGAAATAATAAAACAGTATCATCAGCAAAACTGATTATGTTTCCTTTAATGGTAAGGTTAGTTAAATCGTTGATGTAGATAATGAACAGAATCGGTTCCAGTACACTTCCTTGAGGAACGCCATAGTTTAAGGATAGAAGTTTGCTCTTTTGTTTTCCAATTTGTACTTGTTGTTCTCGCCCTGTTATATATGACTCCAATAAGTTCATTGTTGATTCGGCCATTCCGATTTTTTTTAGTTTAGTTAGTAATATTTTATGGTCTATTGTGTCAAAAGCTTTTTGAAGATTTATGAATAAAGCTAAACATTTTTTCCCATCATCTATGTTTTTTATGGCCATGCTTGTTAGATTTTCTATGGCATCATTGGTGCTCAGCCTGTGTTTAGCCCGCAAAGAAAAATATGTATTTAATACAAAAGAAATGTCACTGGTGGTCCCTATATATATATTACGTGGGGAGAAAGATTATTTAGCTAAGAATTTATCATAATCAAGTGATCTAATGGGGGCCAGTTCTCACGCTTATTCGAAAGAACTAATATAAAAAATGATATCAGCTTCATAATTCACAAGGAAACAAGTTTAATAGAAGACAATATTTTTTTTACATCTAAAAGTTCTACTTCTTGGAATAATTGCAAGGAGGGTTGGGTAAAATACCTTTATGCAACATCATTTTTAGTATTAATTTTTGAGATTCTCTTTTAAATGAGGTTTACTCTGGCGTGTTAATTAAGAATCTTTTATATTATTTTCATTTATTTAAAATAATAATATTGTTTCAAATATGAATATTGTGTAATTGCTTAGAATAAATGCCGATAAAGAAAACGAGCTCTTGAGATTAGTGTAGGATTTAAAAATAATATTATAGAGTGTACAAATCATATAATTATCTAAAGTAGGTACTAGGATGTGGCAAAACAGGTGACCGGACAAGTCAGAATGAAACCGTCTCAGAACCGCCTCAGAAAAGTCATTAGAAATGTTGAAAAAAAAATTGGTTAAATAGGTTACGTTAGGTTAGGGTTATGGGCTATTTTAAAATAAATTTTTTCATAGCTTTTAATGACTTTTCAAAGAGGTGTTGAGTTGGCTTTATTCTCAGTTGGCATGGAACCGGCAATACTAAATATAAATATGGTTTGAATTAATGCTGTTACCGCTTTTTGTTAACGATGTAACGGGTGTTCAGTTTTTAAAAAGGATTTTATTTTTTTCTTGGCTATTATCAAATCTGTTATTTATTTTTACTTCTTCAGGAAAAATATTAAAATATTTTATCCTTTGTAAATTTTACTTTGTGTAGAAAATAAAAGGGTTTTATGTTGTATTTATGTCATAATGATGAAGTTTTATTTTTTTTTCATATAACGCAGATACTTTGTAATGTAACATTATAATTTAAATTAAATTTTACAATTGAAATATTTTTGAAGTGAAAACTTCTTTATCACCGTTGTGATTTGAAACTAGCCTGCGAAAGAATGAGATAGTATAATCGGTTTCCTCTATGAGCGATGCTTCGTAGCCTATCGGTCTCCTCTTTGGGCGTTGCTTCGTAGCTTACCCACTCTTATCTTTTTTTTATATGTCTACTTTAAAGGTTTCACTTCCACCGCGTGTGAATTGCATTCCTTGATTTTTTTACGTTAACTCTTTGCAGGAGACCCTGAGGAAAATAATTTCCCTCGTAATAGTCGTAGAAACGACTCGTTCTCATGTCATTCAAGGGCGCACAGGGGTTAAAGGGTTTTTGGAGGATTTAGTGGGTTCAAGGGGTACAGGGGTTTCAAACCTCCCCACACATCAGCCTTAGATTGGTTAGGATAAAAATAAAATAGTACCGGTAGATTACATTCCTGGAAAATACAACAATATTATTTGCACCCATCTTTTTTATCAATGTGATGTAAATAAAAAGTTGTGGTAAGTAGGGGTTTCAAAAAACTTTATACTAAATTTTCCAACCCCCCCCCCCCTGCCCTTTCGTCCCTGCCACTCCCCCCCTAGGAACCAACCTCCCCCCTCTAAGGGTCAAACCCTCCCCCCGATGAGAATGCTAGGGTAACCTCCCTTGGAAGCATTGACGTAGGGTATACTTGGTCGTAGGGCCTGGTAGGAGACAAATGTCTTGGCTGCGTAATATACGAGAGTGGACCGGCATTAGAAGTGTGGAGGCACTATTCCGGGCAGCGCAAGACAGAGAGACGTTTCCAAGAGTGATCGCCAACGTCGGGGGACCTGATACGGCACAAAAAGAAGAAGATACTTGGTCGAAGCTTGGATGTCAAACCGTGTTAAAATGTTAGGTGCGGGTGCCGAAGTCTAGCTCTAATGGGAGGCGTCGACTAATATCTACAGGAATTCCAAAAACTGAACAAATCGCACTAATATCTATGAGAACCAAAGTGTGGACGAATATCTACAGCTCAAACTGCTGACTAATATCTATGAGAACCAAAGTGTGGACGAATATCTACAGCACTGGCAAAGGTTGGATTTGCAATTATGTATAGCATATTGGAATAACGTAATATTGCGAATGAAGTTTAAAAAATTTAATGTATGTATGTATGTATGTAAAAATTCCTAATATCGGACTATTGGACACATTTAGCTGATTAGTAAGGATTTGGGTTTGGATTTGTTTTAACAGCTTTCTTTATTTCGAGTGCTTCTAAATTATTTAGTCTATTACCATGACCATTTCTATGTCAGTTAGGTTAGGTTAGGTTGTGGTGCCGTGTATTTCGAAATAGATAAATAAATATCTTTGTATTATGAGTATTATGACCTCCATGTTTGTTCAATAAATTATTGTCCTCGTAAACCGCAAAATACGTAATATTATGCAAAAACTTCATGTACGTACTTTAAACGTTTAAGTCTTTACGTAATGAGTAATTATGTAATTGAAGTAATTTATGCTTTTCCGTACAACCTTTTGCTCAGCTGCCCTCTGTAGATATTAGTCCAACCTACGTTCCATAGATATTAGTCACCACTGGGACCGTCATAGATATTCGTTATTAGCTCTGTAGATATTAGTCCTCACTCTGTAGTTCATAGATATTAGTCCAACATATGAGCTGTAGATATTCGTCCGACATACAGGCCGTAGATATTAGTATCTGGAGTCGCTCTAATGAGCAGCATTTCCACCTGACGCCTGCACTCCACAGATTGAAATCCGTTTGTTCAGATTTTTTAAGAGAGTTTTGAAGAGTCAAGGGTATTTTTAAGTATTATGGAGCTCTAAAACAGAGGGGCTGCCAAATTCTACAGTGGGCGCACTCGCGATTTGTACGGGGCTAGCAGTTGTGTAGTTATATCAAAATATTTGCGTTTATAATAATGCATTAATTTTTGCATGAAAAACGCCTCAAGGGCACTTTGCGATTCAACCATTAGCTCAAATAAATTCACCTGCCGACTAAAATAAACAGATATTAAATAAATCATGAAAAAACACGAAGATTCGATTGCTCCATTATATCTCTCACGTAAATTGGATGTTTCTTTGCGAATGTTATTAAAATAGAAAACTGCAACGAAAAACAATGTCCCACTTTAACAAGTTATAGAACAATCGTAAAAAATGCAAACCACCTGTGTGATCGAGAATCGATATCTTATTACGTGTTAAAACTATTTTACGAGATGTTCATTTTTAACTAGAATTTTTCCATTTTTTTAATCTGACACTCAACTTCTAGATCAAGCTAAAGCACACTCACAAAAAATGCAAATTATCTGTATGATCACGAATTGTTTACCTTATTATGTAGTGGGTTTTTTGTGAGATGCTTATTTTTACCCTGCACTTTTAGCGTAGTTTGCACGTTTTGTTATGATCGGTTGAACACGGTACAGCACCGAAGTGCATTCAAATGATGGCACGAATCGGAAATGGCCTTAATGCATTAACATTTGTTGGCTCCGGGCTACATGCCCACAGGACTGGAGTGGTGCATGCACTTTATAAACACGTGCAAATTATGCAAAGATTTTCATTTGCATGCTTACGGGTTGCGTTATTTATTACTAGTAGTTCTGTGAACAGTTAAGTAGTCCTGGCGTCCAAAAAAGGACTGTTTCTAATTTTCTCTTATTTATTAAATCGAATACAAAATTTCCTCTAAAATCATAAGATTTGTATGTAGTTACTTAAATACCTACCCACTTAATTTTTTAAATATTTCTAATGTGTAAATTTGTCCACAGAAACGTCACTATCTGAATGACAATTATAATTTGATCTACCATAATCCAATATAAGAATCCATGCTCTCTGACTGGATAAAAAGGTAATATCCAACACGGCCACCTTCTTGAACCGGAAACGGAACGTTCAAACAATTTTAAAGTCAGGGATATGCCAAACGGTCTAGGCTTAGTCAATTAAAATGTTCAAACAAGAATCTCCTTTTTGAAGGTGAGCTAATTTTTAATATTTCTTTAAATAATGATTGTATTGATAGTAGTTTACTCTGGAGTTCGGATACCCTCATTATCACCCTGTTGATATACAACCATTCAGAATCGAAACTTTGTTTGAAATTATGCATTCGGTGACCAGATCTTAATAGCCAGGTACTTCCTGATATTCCTCTTTCCCTCCGCACTCCCTTCAGCTTAACAGCATACAATCCTGGCTGTGGACAATCGGGAGCAATTGAGACTAACTAACTAACTAACTAACCATCACGCCGTTTCTCCGCAGGGGTAGGCAGAGAGGACGGACCGCCAAACAACTCGGTCTTGGCACACACTCTTTGCCTCACTCGCATTCATACATCGTCTCATACATACTCTTCTATTATTCTGACTTTTGACATGGCCCGTCTCAAGTAACTGATTCACTTGATCGTGCCATGTCTTCCTCGGGCGTCCCCGACTTCTTCTACCATTCACATTTGCATCATATATTCTTTTTACAGTACTTTCTTCGCTCATTCGCTCTACGTGCCCAAACCATCTGAGGGTCCCTTTCTTAATTTTGCTCATTATACTTACATCATCCTTACATTCTTTGCGGATATCCACATTTCTAACACGATCATACATGGTTTTACCACACATACGTCTCAGGGATCTCATTTCAACAGCATTCAGTTTACTTTCATCCTTCCTCTGCCAGTTCCATGCCTCACTGCCATACATCAGGGTAGGTACCAGGACTCCATTGTGGACTGCTAGCTTCGCTTTTTTTGACAGTTTTTTATTAGTGCCAACGGCATTCAGTCCTCCATTAATGGAGTTACCGGCATTTACCCTTCTTTCAATATCTCTATCAGCTTTCCCATCTCTCGTAAACATACTACCCAGATAAACAAACTCATCCACCTGCTCCAAGTATTCATCATTCACAACTATATCGCACACTGTTTTCGTACTCTCTCTTTCAAGCACCATGACTTTAGACTTACTTACATTAACTCATTCTTCATACTTGAGACTCTTGGGTATTCACATAAAAATAAAACCACTGTAGTACAAAGAGGGTCAGTTCTCAAAGAATCTCGTCACATCTCATCTGATTCCACTTGTTGGTCATTTAGGAAGGCATTTCAATTATTTATCAATAATGCCCGTCAAATCCAAAGCCAAGTCTAGCCTCTGACATCCCTTTGTTCACTGCCTATCTCGTTGTTAATCTCCTTGGAGTTATCTCCTCCGATTCGGAGCGCAGAATCCCTTCTGTAACTGAATTGAAAATCTTGAAGACTTCATAATAAGTTCACACTAAATGATTTAGACAATATTAAACAAATATTTTAAAAAACAAAATTGATAGAAAATAAACTAGTTCAGGTGTTCCCAAGTTTTTGATAATGTAAACATTTGTTTTATAATTAAAATGTTTTTACAATACTCTTTATACTAGTCATGCTCCCCAGCTTCTCCCCTGTTTTGTATTCTCGTGATAATTGATATTCCCTCACTGAAAAGTTAATTGTTGCATGCAAGGCAGAAAAAATCTGAAACAAAAATGGACGTCTGAATAAAAACATTATTAACACTGTTTTCAATTTTGAATTTGTTGAGATTTGAAACTCAATGAAACGTAAAATAGCGACACTAAAAAGAGACAAACACATACCTCTATAGGATTTGGCCTGCGAGAGAATATAATCGGTCTCCTTTTTTACGGTGCTTCGTTGCCTATCGGTCTCCTATTTGTGCGGTGCTTCGTAGACTCCTCACTCTTGTCTACTTTTCTGAGGGTTTCACTTCTTCGGCGTGAGAATTGCATACTCTGTTTTTTCTTGTTTAACCATTGAAAAATACTGATAAAACCATGTTGCGTCTTGTCAATATTTATATCTTTTCTCAATATTTATATTTATATATTTTGCCAAAATTTATATGTTTTGTATGATATTTCAAAGCTCCATGGCTCATTAAGAGCAATATATGAAAAGCAGGTGTATTGTCCCAAATATTCCAGCCAGAAAAACTTGTGCAAGTTTCATGACGCCAGAGAATAGCTGTATATGGTTTTTGCGGCTTCAGCCATCACACAAACTTTCGTCTTGATGTTTTCTTGACTAAATTTCGATAAAATTCTGAATCACCTTTCATCAAATCAAATCAATTGAAACTGTTAGTAGGCAATTATAACTAGCAGACCCGGTCACACGTTGCTGTGGCTAACGAAACCTTTATAACCAACGCCATCTCTTAAATCAAATCCACACCACGCTGCCCGCTGCCGCTTGGCTAGATATATTATGTATTTTAACCAATTTACTCAAAACCTTGACAAATTATAAACTTAAAAACCTTCCACATGAATCACTATATCTATTGGTGAAAACCGCATGAAAATCCGTTGCATAGTTTAAAAGATCTAAGCGCACACACAGCGTGAGCGACTTCATTTTATACTGAGTAAAGATTCATTTTATACTTAGTAAAGATAAAGATATACTGAATGAACTATACTTTGTTTTTTTTTTTTTACAGTGAATACCGCACAAGAATCTCAACTGCTCCCGTCTGGAGCCAGTGAGACTATGGCATCCCCAATTGGGGTATGTTGTGAGGCTTAAGGTAGTAGGGAGGGGAAGGAGGTGGGGAAGAGGAAGGTTGGGAAGTACCTGGCTATTCAGATCTGGTCACTAAACACGGCTAAAGCCGTTTTCAAGCAACGTTTCAATTCTGAATGGTGGTCTTACACCAGGGCGATACTGATAGTATCTTCCACTCTGGAACATGCCGCAAATATACTATATATTATTTTAAATGAATTAATTGTGAAATAACACAAATTAATCAAATAAAATTTATTTGCGCATGCCGGGTTCGAACCCGCGACCTCCGGATTGTAAGTCAAGAGTCTTACCCACTGGACTACGGAGGTCGTCGATACCTGAACAAGCAACAAAAATATTGAATTTCTTATTTTATTAGATTAACTCTGTTTTATAATAACTTTTGAAGGTTATTCTCATCAATGTAATGTATCATTGACAATGAAGATAATAATAATAAATCTAAACGAAAATATGAAAGATAAATAGACACAGAAAAATAAAAACCCTGAGACCCAGGAGCGAGCGTTACCTTTTTATTTTTCTGTGACTGTTATTTTTCATATTTTCGTTTAGATTGATTATTATTATTATCTTCTTCTTCAACGACATATTATATTTCTTTCTGAATCTGAAAATAAATTCATCCCTTAGCAATGCACTTGCTATCTCCATCCTCCCATAAAATATAAACCATCCTCTATAACAGCATCGCTTCCACCTGTAGGCCGGTAAGGGGTGTCCCCCTGGCTACCTGAGGGGTGGTGTCTGCATCCCCCTTGCACCCAGGGGCAGATCCTTGACATCCTAACTGTCTCCCTCTAAAGGTTAATAAATGTAAACAAAGACCACGACCCAATTTCAAAAGGGTAATAATGATTTACAAAAACTATAAAAATTGATTGATTCTTGGATTATGGACGTAACAAAAAACAAACCTAAAGAATGTCCCTTCTTTTATTTCGTACTAGCCGAAGTCCCCGGCGATGCCCGGACTTTTCACAGCGTTTTAGAAATCAAATGTAGACTGTGACCTTCCTCTTGTTTTGAAGGTCACATGTGAAAATTTTTATTAACCTCTGCATAAAACTGAAGATTTGCATACCACCACATACAGACATTCTCCTTTATATTTCAACCAATTTACACTAATCCTTGACAAAAAATTATACCTTCATCTTGAATCACTCCACCTATTGGTGAAAACCGCATGAAAATCCGTTCAGTAGTTTTAGAGAGAGTAGACACACAGAAGCGGCGGAGGACTATAATTTATAAAATGTAGAGATTTATTATATGTAGTCCTGTGAAGTAGTAGAGAAGAGGCGCTATTGAGTACTAATATCTCACCGAAACGTGTTCCACTATTATTGGACCGCATTCGGGAGTTTCCGGTTGTTCAGCGGTAGAGCATTGACCTGTCAAAGGCCCGGTATATTTGGCAAAAACCGCGCGAAAATTACGTTCCTGACTTTTGCTCAAAAAAATAAATTCTTACGAAAATGAACTGATGGTCATATTTCTAAACAAACCTGAATAGACACCCTACGTGAAAACACAATTCACAGGTGTTTGCTAATTAATACCTTTATTATGCATTTGAAAAAGAACAAAAAAGCGAAAAGTTTCGACTTTTCGGTTTTGACAGCTTTTGCCAAGTCAGAGATAATGCATTTACAAATAGTGTAGTGTTGCCACATGAATGAAATCTTTGGCTCCAACAAGAATGATATTGGCACAAGCGATTGTAACCTTGTCGTTCATACAGTTTCTTTATACATAAGGGTTAAAATATCATATAATTTTTTTTTAAATATTTACCGGCGTACACGGCCATTGGGAGATTGGAGGTCAAATTGGACTATTGGAGGTGAAAGTGTGGAATCATATTTTGCGATTCTTGTCTCGTCTAAATATAATAATACATCATTGGTGATACCCGAATTTCAATTTTGAAAATGTAAATTAAAATTATTTTCTTTTAAAAATATTATATTACAGATAGATAGATACTTTACCGCCTGTCTGAATTCTCCGTACAATCACTTCTAATTTTTAATATGAACTTTAAAATCAAAGCAAAATTCCAGACTCCATTGAATTAAAGAATGAAAATTTAGAAAATATATATAATTAATTTAAAATACGTTTAAATTTCAAGACGCCAGAGCTCACTATAAACCGCTTTGATTTGGAGTTTCTAATAACTTATTTTCAGCTCACAACATCGTAGTAAAGCTAAAATTTCTACGTGTATGAAATTAGTGACACTGTCCTCCACAACTCAAATCTTTTTGCTTGTCTCATAAAAGATTCAGTAAGGGATTTATCAAATTTAAAAAAGTTACCTTTTGGTACTTATTAATTGAAGGGGGCAATAAATAATATAATCAATGGCGTGATGGTGGTTCGTATCGGAACGGTCTTGATTTGGGTCGTGAGAACGGAAATCCTTTGGGAAGGAACCTCCTCACAGCATCCCATTGATCCTTAATGATCAAGAAATACGATCATTACGGACTCATGTCAAAAACATACCAAAAAAACCTCATATCGCTGTAAGAAAACTGCCGAATGCGTGGGAACCTTATGGATAATTTAGGTTTTATTGTTTTTTTATTCGAAAACAACTTTGCCTTTCTTTGCCTGCAGATAAATTGCGTAAAAACAGATTGTCATGCTTCTGCGTAAGTTATGTTTATTGACATGGGAAGCGATATTACCAGATCTTGTTAGTGCTGATTATTAACATGTATAATATGTATATGTGGGTATGTTTCCATTGTATGCTAAATTAAAAACAAAAAAGTTGTAGAACGGGGGTAATTATGACTCTCTGAAGTACCAAAAGATCGCCTACGAGGAGTGCTGTACAGAGTTAAATCTTTCAAATTGTGAGTATAAATATATAATAGCCTTAAGCCTCGATTAGGTACATTGAGCGAGTTTACTAGCTACTGGTCGACGAATTTACTATCTGCTAGTAAACTCGCTCAGTGTAATCATATTTACTAGCTAACTAGCAGATTGTGAACAGTCTACGAAAAAAGTTGAAAAGGGGGCTACTTTGCTCGCTACTCGCTAGCATGTGGGCTTGTTAGCTACTAAACTAACCTTGTGTCATCATAGTTGCTAGCTGCGAGTATCTCAGTTTTCTACAAAATGTCGACAGAATTAGTTTGCGAGGGAGTCGTTATTTTAGCTCGCTCAACTCGCTGGGTAGTTCGCTACTGAGCGAGTAGAAAGTTTTATGCGTCATCATTAAAATCGCACTCGCCGACTCGCCCGCTTTTAAACTTGCCGGCTAGTAGCTTGTAAACTCGCTCAATGTAATCGAGGCTTTACTTATAAAAAAAACACTTCCCAACCGTTTTATTTGCATGCATGTCTGGTAAATATAAAACTAGAAACTAATGTTTATTTTGCGCAAACAATGAATCCAAAATGTAATTTTTTGGTTATTCACTTGGAGTTATTTCATACATTTTTTAAAATTATTATATAAACGAGATAAAAAGATGCTTGCAGATTTCCTAATTAAAAGCAATTTTTTTTCTAAATTTCATATTTTCTACAATTTTTCGACATTTGGAGTAAAAATGCACGTGGTTTTATTTCAGCTTTTTTCATGTTTTAAATTAAAATATTCCAATTTATAAATATTAAAATATATTTGAAATAAAAAATAGTTTTTATTTCTACGACATCTTGAAAAAGAAGAAATATAGAGCACATTTAAAATACCTTGGAAATAGCCCGAAATTTGATGCGAAATTTCAAGTTTATCCAACAGAAGATATTTTTTGTTGTTGTTGTTAAGTATGCCTCTTAGTGACCTACCCAATTTATAATCTAGTGTACCTTTACTATTTTGGAAATGTACTGTATTAAACTCCCCGCATACTGGAATAAATACATTTGTGATAATTTTATTTACATCTAAGTACTTTTATAAATTTATTTTTAAAACAACTGGTTGTGATAAAAGCATTCCTTTTCTGTGACAATACTATGATGAACAGAACTACATGTTACGTAAATGTTATCTTGAATTTAAAAGGTTAAATCAATTCATTTCAGAGATGAATCTGAAAACTGACAATGACTAGGGAGTAAATGAAAATCGTTTTGTCGTTGTTGAGATACAATAATTGTCGTCAAAGAGAAATACTGAGCACTCGGTTCTGAAACTGTCATGTTATTAACAATGTACAATGAGGCTGGCACCGAAGAATCGTCTATTATTTCCTGCTCATTCGAAGCCTTCTGTTTGTGTCATTCTTGACAATCAACTGCGACGGGTTAACCTCAGAACATAATAACAGGGCTGGATCAACAAAAATTTGGGCAAATTTCAGTTGATTGTCTCTGAATTGTCTTTTCGAATAGATAAGATTTGGAAAATAATAAATTGAACCACCACTGTAATTAAATTACAAACTTAGGAGTGCCCGCTAAGGATATTTATTACCTTTGCTGTTATCAGTTGCCTTATCAGTTGTGAGAGGTTCCTAAATTTTGACTTCAAATGGTTTCTAACGATCCTTATGAATGTAAAATAACTTTATCATAATTACGTTTGATTTATAAATGCATAAATTTCTAATTTCTTGCATTTTCAAGCGAACAACAAGTTAAAGTGATTATGTGTACAATTAAATATTATCAGCATCACTTAAAAAAAAAACTCCGTAACGTATTTTTGTTACACATTGTATAAAGACTGTTTATTTTGTTTTTCGAATTGTTACTATAAAATAAATTTCTGTCGATCTGGCAAAGTCGTATCGTACTTGTTTAAATTGTTGTTTTCATTCATACCCGCATTTTTTATTATCTTTCTCGCTAGAAATATATTTTCCGAGAACGCCACGAAAAAAATTCTATCACGAATGTATTGTGATTGAGATCATGTTTTAATTCATAATGTCTATTCTAATGACAATGACCAATTCACTCTTATATTCATATAATCCATATATTTACTAATGAGATACGTTTTTAGATTTTCACGGTCAAAATTATTATCGTTATATGCCGTGTTGCGCTACCTCCTTCTTAAGCCAACGTTTCGGACAGCGTTGCGATGTCAGTGAACACATATTGTGTGAGTTTAATAAAACTTCCATAAAATTAATGTTATTTGATAATATAAATGTCTTCACGTGTGCAAATACATACAAATTCCAAAATTAATCAAAATGTCAGATTTTGTCGGTTACTCCCGGGAATAATTTTTATAATTTTTTTATAATTTTTAATTGAATGATTGAAATAAAAAGTGATGTGACAGTTTTGTTGGAAATACCTTACATAAAAGTACTGTGTTTAACCTGAATTTTAAGAAAATTTACAATGTTTTACTTAAAATTGTTTGGGGTAAGCTTTTATTTCTACATTTTTAGAGTTTGAAGCTTAGATTGCAATTATTAAACACTAATAACAAGTATATTTCAAATACAAAAATCTGGAAGGTAATTTTATCTAGTTTCTCTAGCAGATGTGACACATCTGCCCTGATGATTGACACTGTAACTGTAGCTGTCTGAAACGTTGGCTAAAGAAGGAGATAACGCAACATGGCATAATACCCCAAAAATAAATAACGAAAATACTTTTGGCCGTTAAAATCTAAAATCACATATGTATATCACATCTTTAAAAAAAGCCTGCATAGCTGTATGTGGCTTTACGAACATATGCATTAAGGTTGACAGTTTTCTTAACTTGTTTCTGCTTTGTGTTATACTCGGCAATAATTAACACACCATCTGCATCAAATACTGATCCACCCCTGCAAACCGCAGAATCTCAGCCGTATATTTAGCAACACGGAGTACATGAGCACGTGAGATAAAAAATGATGCACGATTCTGCCATTTCGCAGAGAGTTATCATTACCTGAGAGGATGTTTATGGACCTTTAGCCACGGCGTGGAGAGGGGCCCGCCCCTATTGCCAGGAAATGCAACTAGCGAGCTGTTCCATAATCGAAGCCGAAAACACCACTTAAATTATACGAATGAATAATGACTTTTGCTCATTTCAGTGCCCTTTGTCTGCTGCGGTAATTATTACGATGACTGGAATAAAACAATGCTTGAAATTAATGAAATAATTTTTAAAGTGAAAAACTATTGTAATTTGAAACTCAGTGAAACGGAAGCGAGCGACACAAAAAAGATACAAACACAAACATCTACAGGATTTAGCCTGCGAGACAACGAGATAGCAATGCAAATATTTATTTTATTCACGGGTACTCAGTTCCAATATAAAACGATAAATCCACGATCCCACGCAAGTCCCCTTTAGTGTAGTGGTATAAAGTGCCTGACGAATCTTTGCAGACATTCAGCCGACCAGAGGACGAATCCTTTGAAATTCTAAAAAAATTAAAAATTATTTTTTGTAAAATCAATATCCAATCTTCAAACCACTCCAAAATGAACAGGTAAAAGAAAACTATATCAAGCGACTCCGAATAAGAAACCACAAATATTAATAAGATGACTAAATGTACAGGAAAAGGTGCGCTTGAATTTGACAACAAAAATATGGAATAAATCATCCTGCACATTGATAAAAAAAAAGGGTTTCGTAGTCTCCCCACTCTTTGTCTACTTTAGTTTTCAGAATGTTTCACTTCTACCGCGTGTGAATTGCACACTCTGATTTTTTCTTACTTGTTTTACGTTCTTTCTAAAATTGTATGCATTTTTTTTCCTGCGCAAAATATCTTTATCATAAGTTGGTTATTCTTACAGCTTACTAAGAAAATTACGTAATTTGTATCTAAGTTACAAATTCGCTATGTAGTAGAAGTCAAAAGCAGTTATTCAATTAATAGTAATTACAAGGTATAATAGGTAACGCAGCGAGAGTTGACTCCAAGTTTTTTGTCTTGTTTGCGCCTATTTATTGTCACTAGCGGAAGAGGGACAGCAAGTTTATAAAATCGTTCTAAAAGTGCATTGTTATGAAGCTTACAGCGTGTCCCATTCATATTCACATCGGTTCCAGTTCGATCGGGTGCATGCGAGTGAAATAATATCGGTTTTCATTATTTTAAGTTAGTATCTTTATTAATATATTTATTAGTGTCAGTTTTTCTGCTACATTTTTTTTTTTACTTTACGTCTTATTTATTCGTTTGTCACAGTCGCTAAACTGTCGTACGCGACGAGTCTATAGGTACGAGTAATTACGTATATAACATACATATACGATTATGCGGTTATAGACCTATTGGACAGAAAACATAATTCATCAAAAAATGTTAAACAGAAGAGTTGTACGACAACTCAACAAAGCGGCATTTCAACACCCCTTTGAAAAGTCATTAAAAGTTATTAAAAAATGAAGAAGAGCCCAATAGCCCTCCATAACCTAACCTAACACGACCTATTTAACCAATTGTTTTTTTTTTCTTCTTTTTTTATCAATTTAATGACTTTTCAAAGGAAGTGTTGAGGTTGTATATTCTTGAGTTGTCCGGTCACCGTTTAAGGCCCGGTATTACCCGTTCAAAAAGAAGAAGAAGGAGAGATATGTAAATACGAATGTTAGAGGGAGCGCGCTAATATTAAAAACGACATATTTAAGCGAAAATTGTAAAATAAAACACGACTCGTTTAAAATGGAGCAATATTCTCGCGGGAAATGTCTAAAATAGCATAGAAACATTGAGAATTTTTCACACATATAACTTGTAAAATAACTGAAAAAAACGTGTTAAAAATATTTTTTGGAGCATACTTGTGATTTGTTTCTATCGAAGGAATTATATAATTGGCATTTCGGCGAGGGAATTAATGGATATTATCTTCAAGAATTAGGTACATATATTTTTTTAAGAGCTTTAAAACTTACGATGCTTAAGGAAAATATGTAATAAATCGGTAGAAATGCGGGAAGCCAGGCCTTAAGGCTCTGCAACCGGGCTGGAAAAGAAGATGGAGAGATACGAAATTACGAATGTTATGCGACAAAATCGTTGCGAAAATTGCGAAAATGTTTAATAAAACACGACTCGTTTAAGATAGAGCAAAAATCTCGCGGGCATTATCTTAAACAGCATTTAAAGAAACACTGTGAATTTTTTCATACATATAACTTTTAAAATAACTGAAACAAAACGTGTTTATAATAATTTTTGGAGCATTCTTTGCGATTTTTTTCTATCGAGGGAATTTCATATAATTTGCGTTTCGGCGCGGGCAATATCTAGATATAATCTTCAAGAATAACATATATTTTTTAAGAACTTTAAAACTTACCGTGTTTAAGGGAAATATGTAAGAAATCGATAAAAATTCGGGTTGCGGGCCAATACATCCTGTTATTCCTTTGCGAGTAAGTAATACATCAAATGTGATAATAGAATATTTCTGTGTTTATTAAATTGGCAATTTACGTAAGTTCGAACGATTGTATAATTAACATTATTTTAATTTTCCAGATGTTTACTTACATAACTTGTAAAATATTCCTCGATCTTATAGAAAAATTACCAAAACAGCGTAGATTATGTGTCGCGGAGTGCGATTACATGTAATTATTCTGACGAAATTTACTTGTCTCTCAGTGTGCGCCATGCGACCTGTAAGGGTTAACTATTATTATATTTAGTTGTTAGTAGTCACAGATGATTTTATTGTCGATAAATTGTGATTAAAAACATATACGAACGATTATTTAACGACGTTTTTATACTCGTAGTATGTAAATCAATAATCCCTCATTATGATGAAGGTTCAATTATAATATCACTTAATATGATGATTTGATGATTATCGACATGCAATATTACGGTCCGTGTAATATTAGACCTGCGTCTGAGACGTGCTACCTACGTACTTACGTTAGTGTAATTACGACCATTATACGTACTAATGTAATTACCACGATAATTGTAGATTATTCTAGTATTAAACTCCATGTACCGACAAGGAATACTAGACAAAATATAACACTCTTTTGCAACACATACACAACCAACTATCAATCACACTCACTTACCAATAGGATGCATGATTTAGGCAACAAGTTTGGTGGTATTGTAGATGTATTCGCTGATTCCCTTTACATTCTAAAATGCAATTTAAACCAACACTTTGTGGAATCCTACAAATTATTGTAACGTGGGTATAATATATTTAACGATTTGATGTGTTATTGTAATGTTTTATATTATATTTTGTTCTATGTTATTGTTAAATATCACATTGTTTAAAATATTTCACGGTTTTACGCTAGAATATACAAGTGGTTTTTTCTTTCAAAACTACTTGTACATTCTTAAAAGTTTTTTCACTTTTATAACTTTTGGTATAAATTCTATGTATGTGTAATCCTCGATATCTTAAATATTATTTTATAATCTATGTAAAAGCCCCTACGGGCGTATAAGAACAATAAATAAATAAATTACTGTTGGACCAATTCAATATTATATAAATTAATGTTTTAAAGGTTTACAGAATGTAACAAAGCAAGCAGGTTAATAGTAAATACTAGAAACGACTTCGCTAGACATTTGTTTTAAAAAAAAGATTTGAAAAACAAAGTTATTTAACTGTAATAGTTTGTTTAAAGTGTTAAAAATGTCTTAAAACTTAAAAAAAAAATACATTTCTTTCTGGTTTGACTTGGGATTGAACCTTCCTACCCAGGAACTGGAGTCGACAACTCTACCAACCGAGCCAAATCCCGATTGGATAAGACCGGTATTTTTTTTTTAAAGAAAGACAAACATTCCCGGGTTATGAATAACCGAACAATGTTTGAAAATCTCCTACTACCACCACAGAAAGCCGAAAATGTTGCTTGTGTTGTGATGGAGGACTTAGCCAACCGAGGACTCGAACACGCGACGCTCGGGTGGGACCCAAGCGCAATGCCCACTCAACCACTGACCGGTCAAATTTATTGCGTATATTGCTGTGACATCGAATTTTAGAGAAACCTGTATATGGCAAGTCCGCGTGTATGTTCGCGATGGCCACAAATAGAGGATAGAATGCATTGTCAACGACAACGAGTCTATCTGCCATTTCAGCTCGATCGAATTTCGGGAAGTGGGTTAATTTCCACTTCCAAGATTCAATTTCATATTATTTATTCGAAGAAAAAAAATCAAATTTCATATATGTATATATTATGCGTATTTAAAATAATAGAACCAAAAATTAATCATATATGGTGTCATACCTTATTTTTGGACAAATAAATGCGTATTTCGATGCTCCCTAGTTTGTGAATAAAATTTACTTCTTAGCAAGTTTGGCTCACTGTTAGAGAGTTATTTTTTCTGTTTTATTTGTGGTGTCTTAAAATGAGCACAGCTTTTCCTGTCTGAAATTTATAGTCTTTTTTATAGTTCGTTATTATAATAATAGACTTAAATTCATAAATCGCATAATTTTCCTGCCTGATATTTATACAGTTCTCCAACTTGAACTATGGAGCTTTGAAAAATTAATTTGTTTGTCCAGAAAATAAAGCATGAAACCATATTATTAATACAAAATACATAATAAAAATATACGATAAAAACCATCGATACGATGGTTTTGAACTCCTGCAACTCCATAGAGAGGTACAGGAGGTCGGTACCATCGATACATCGCATCGGCTTGACACAGCGAAACATACTTATAGGTGTAAAGACACGGTTAATGTTGCAATTTTGCAAACCTTGGATCACTTACTTTTAAATTTGTTGGTTGGATTTTTATATTATGTACGTACTTTTTTTAATCGTAACATATTGATATTATATAACTCACTCTACAAAATTTTTGTTGCTTATATTTTTATTTAATTTATATACTTTTTATTCACATCGTAACTTTATCAAAACTATTTGTTTTCTCATGTTAAAGATGGAGGTACTGCCTTTATTATTTATTATTTATGTGAAAGCCCTCTGGGCGTAAAATAAAAGAATTAAATAAACAACTAAATAAATTAATGTTCTCCAAAACGAGCTTGAAAAATCATTTGTCATATATTTGGATTATAATTGTGTAATTTCTACTATTTATAAAATTCTAAAAATTATAATACTTTATTATAATTAAATAGTTATAAATACACTGAGAATTCATATGTCAAATATTGGTTTATAAATGTGTAAATTCTGACTACGCAATTGTAAATGTTCTCTAAAATGGCCTGAAAAGAATCCCCTACTTGTGATCTCACTAAAGAAAACACTCATAGAACATTAATAAATGTATTCGAAAAAAATCACATCTTTGGGATTCTTTTAAAGACATAAAGAAACCATCCCTTAATTATATACAATTCTTAATGTTCTCAAAAGTTGTCTTTACAGAAGCAAATTCCCGTGATATCTTGAACGAAACCATTCCTTTGTTAAGAATATTATGAACTAAATATACAATTTGGCTGTCCTGAAACGGGTATTCTGCCCAGTTGGACAGACAAATGATCACGTTGTAATGTATTGTAATATTTATGTATATGTAAATAAAAAATAAAAAAATAAAAAATAAAAAATAAATAATAATAATAATAACTATAGATTAACCCTCCCATACCCAATTCCAATCCCAAAGTGACACCACCTACGAGACTTTTCTTAATACATTAATACAATTCTGTTGCATCTCCTGCGTGACATAGTTATTTTGCTAGGAAGAAATTAAACATTTTTTTATCAAATGTTACTTTTCTCGATACGCTGCCTGTACTGTACTGCTATGTAGGGTAAAGGGAGGCAAAGTGGAAGGGGCGGGCAAAGTGGAAAGTTAACATAAAACAAAAAATAGCGATTTCCCGCCCCGTTGGGCTCACTTACCGCAAGTCGCATGTCGCCCTTGTACCCCTGATGAAATTTTACACGGCAGCGACGACAAAGCGCGGTGCACGTGTATGTTTAGTGATTTGTGCAGATTTCTTACGAAAACATTCAAACTTCAACGGTTGATTTTTCATTGAAAGGTGAGGATTTATTTCTATGCTATTTATTATTTCATTGCATATAAGTATTGTCCAACCTTATTTTAATACGTCTGTGATATTTTGATACGATTTTTCGATATATATATATTTTTTTTTGTTCCTTTCACACCATTTGGGCAAAGTGGAAAGATGTATGTGAGGGCAAAATGGAAACCTTTCCACTTTGCCCGCGCTCGTGAGATGTCCAGTTTTACTCTAACATAACAAAAATCAATTGAAAGAAAAAGTAGCCAAAAAGATGAAAATTATCAAGGAAAGAGAGCAGAAAGTAAAAAATACAAAAGAAAATAAAAATTGAGAAAATGGAACACAAAAAAGAAAATTTCAAAAAAACAAAAAATCTGCAAGAAAGATGAGAAACCATTTTCTCGAAGAGGAACAAAGTTAAAGAGAAAATTAATTTTCAACCTCAGCCTGGCACACCAAAACAACAACATATAACACTTTGCATGTTTTGCAAAGAAATTTACATTGATCTTCCAACTGAAGAATGGATTCTATGTAATGTCTGTCAAGAATGTGCACATGAACTGTATGTCGATATTGGAATGATGGAAAATTTACCTGTTTTAATTGCCAATCCCATTAGAGGAATCATGCTATCGTATTCTGTATTTTATTGTTCTATATTATATGTTTCCACTTTACCCTTTCCACGTTTCCACTTTGCCCGCGTAGTAGGGCAAAGTGGAAAAAAGTTAAGTTTTCAAAACTGGGTCTCCATTACCAAAACTGTTCTCTTTTAGTGTTATTTTTTTTCAATTAGCAAAAATATGTAAGTTTCTTGTTTTAATAAACTTTTAAAAACTAAAAAAAAATTACATTTTCTTAATTAAGCTGTATACTGAAGTTAAGTTTTCCACTTTGCCCCCCCTTCCCCTACATATTTTTTTTAGATATTCATATAACTGATTAAATTGTTAATAATAAAGTCCGCGTAACCCATAGGTACCTAAAATATTTCTTACTGCATGAAATTTGTGTTTTAAAAATGATCTTCACAAAACTAGTTATTCCGTTGCCGCGAACTTGCTGGAAAATAAATTAGCTCCACGCAGACCAATTAAAGGTACAAATCAATGCTTCTTGCGAGATAATGGACTTTCTTTTTGATAAATGTTTCGTAAACCAATATTTTTGCTTCCGGTGTCATTTTTAAGACCTACACGCCTTGTCTAGATATACTTGGTCGAAGATGTAAACCTGTAATAATGCATAACAATGCATATATAATAATTTTCGATATGCGTATATATACCAACATGGTTATATTACAAATAATAAAATTAAGAAAAATAATAGAAATGTGTACCTACCTAGAAAAGCAAATAAAATTATATTTTTGAATTCATGGATGTTATGTGCAAATTATAATGAATGTGCAAATGATATTTCCCAATGCAACAGAAACAAATAATAGAAATACGCCCGAAGCCAGAAATGGCGCCCAGACTGGGGCTGGAAAACGGACGGGCAAGGAAAGGAAATAAAATGCCTAAGGAACGGGAAATACGAGTACAACAGGAAGGAGATAAAAACTAGTAGGAAAAACAATAGAAAGCCAGAATATACGAAAGTATTTTTAAAACTCGAGTGTGGTAGTGTTCACTCTTTTAAATCAAAATCTATGATATTGCCCGTTACGAACAACACGTATAACTTCCAGGGTAGAAGATAATCTGGTGAAAGGCCACCATTCAGAATTGAAACGTTGCTTGAAACAACTTTAGCCGTGTTTAGCGATCAGGGCCTAGTCACTAACTTTTATGTTTCACAAACAGTCGGTTAGCGAAACTAGGTAGTTTGAGCAAAGTTATCGCAACTGGCGAAAAATGGTAGTCAGTAACTATTTAGTTAATATTTAGTTCATTTTGGCGTCAAAATAAACTAAAAGTTAACCAAATAGTTGCTGACTACCATTTTTCGCCAGTTGCGATAACTTTGCCCAAACTACCTAATTTCGCTAACTGACTGTTTGTGAAACATAAAAGTTAGTGACTGGGCACTTACTATTTACTATCCCATCGTCCTCTTTCTCATCTCCTTCCCCTTCCCACTACCTTCAACCTCATAACTTACACCAATTGGGGTTGCCATAGTCTCACTGGCTCTAGATGGTTGGGGGGCAGTTGAGACTCTTGTGCGTTATTAACATAAACAAACAAAAAATATAACTTTTATTTTTTATTTTAACTTTATGAGTAAAACCTCAAATTGTAATATTTAAATAAATGAAGACAATATAAGCGAAACTCAATCGAAAATCTGGAAACAGAAAAATCAGAAAAACATATTGACACCTCTGGGACTCGAACCCAGCGAGTCCCAGAGGTGTCAATATGTTTTTCTGATTTTTCTGTTTCCAGATTTTCGATTGAGTTTCGCTTATATTGTCTTCATTTATTTAAAAAAAAAACTTTTCCGATAGTTAAACCTTTTTTACAAACCTCCATGGTAAAGGTGGAAGTGACTTAAAAGTGTGCTTAAAATAGTTTCTTTGACTGGAAAAATCCACCATCTTGAAACGGAAATAGAGCGTACAAACAAATGTATAAACAGATGAAATCCAAAACGGCAGAGTTAAAACATAAAATTATCTTTTGAATGCAAGAAATGAATGCATTAAGAATGGAGTGCAATGTGAATAATACTTGTATGACGCTGAAGTGAATGGTTGAAGAAGTTTAGGATGCCCGAGGAAGAGTAAAAATAAAAGAATAGTGTGTATGAGAACATGTATGAATGTGAATGAAGCAATAAAAGTTTACCAAGACAGAGTTGTGTGGCTGTCTTTCCTTTCTGCCGATTGCATGATTGTTAATTAGTTAAGAGGAATGCTCAAGCCAAAAGTTTGTATATTCTTTGTCAGCCTTATATCAACGTGAATATAGGTTAAAGGCATAAAAATCGCTTGACAAAAGGGGTCTGAAACGGTCGAGTTTAACGCAAACGTGTTTTTATTTATTTACTCGCTGGGTTCGAGTCCCAGAGGTGTCAATATGTTTTTCTGATTTTTCTGTTTCCAGATTTTCGATTGAGTTTCGCTTATATTGTCTTCATTTATTTAAAAAAAAAAAACTTTTCCGATAGTTAAACCTTTTTTACAAACCTCCATGGTAAAGGTGGAAGTGACTTAAAAGTGTGCTTAAAATAGTTTCTTTGACTGGAAAAATCCACCATCTTGAAACGGAAATAGAGCGTACAAACAAATGTATAAACAGATGAAATCCAAAACGGCAGAGTTAAAACATAAAATTATCTTTTGAATGCAAGAAATGAATGCATTAAGAATGGAGTGCAATGTGAATAATACTTGTATGACGCTGAAGTGAATGGTTGAAGAAGTTTAGGATGCCCGAGGAAGAGTAAAAATAAAAGAATAGTGTGTATGAGAACATGTATGAATGTGAATGAAGCAATAAAAGTTTACCAAGACAGAGTTGTGTGGCTGTCTTTCCTTTCTGCCGATTGCATGATTGTTAATTAGTTAAGAGGAATGCTCAAGCCAAAAGTTTGTATATTCTTTGTCAGCCTTATATCAACGTGAATATAGGTTAAAGGCATAAAAATCGCTTGACAAAAGGGGTCTGAAACGGTCGAGTTTAACGCAAACGTGTTTTTATTTATTTTATGAATAATTTTATAAGAAAAAAAAACGGTTCATCGAAGGAATCTGTGATAGATACTTCTTCAAAACCAGCAAACTTATTTTGTGGCACGATTTTAATTCAAAATTAATAGAATACTTAGTTTTTATCCCTTTTTTAAATGTGACAAATAACCTAGTATTTTTAAAAGTTCTTTCTTGTACGCTTGCATACATTACTAATGAATTTTTTTAAAGTAGTTGTTATTTTTTATTTATTTATTTTAGGGAAATCAACAGTTTACAATTTGATTAATTTATACATGTTTAGTTTACCTTACTGAGAAACCAATTATAGATTTCCTCATTATACTATTACATTGTGAATCTAGAAATTAATAATTAACCGAAACTGAAATCTTATAACAACTAAAAGATATTACATATAACAGGAGGAGGTAGAATATATCATTACATTTATGCAGTTTTGTACACATTTAATAATTTTGAAACACTTTTATAGAATTTTTATATTTACTTTCGTCACAATTGAAGATATCTATATCAGAGAAAATGTTATTATGTGTTGAACACAGTCGTATAAGGCAAGCATTTTGGTTTGAATTTGTTTTACAGTCTTTCTCTTTAAAAATATTACAAGAACGTGTCTGCCGTGTAAGTGCTTTAAAATCTCTTCTGTTCAATAATTCAGGACAGTCAGTTATGTTACTTACGATTTTATATAGCACATCGCATCAGAGAATTGTCTGCGTACGCTCAATGCATCAATTTTGAAAAGAAAATTGTTGCATCAAGATAATTATTAAATTGATTGTGCGATTTGTAAGAAAGGTATCTTATGATTTTTTTCTGAATCGATTCAATTTTGTTTACACGTACTGCATAAAATGGAGACCACACAGTTGACGCAAACTCTAGATGGCTTCGTACATATGTTTGATAATTACAGTGTTTATGATTTTTTTTGTATTTCTTGCGATGAAACCAAGCATTTTAGCTGCTTTATTTGTTATTTGATTGATATGACATTGATATTGTAACTTACTATCAAGAATCACACCTAGATCGCGAATATGGAGCTGGTTTCAATTTTATTTTCATTTAACAGATATTGATGTATAATTTTTAGTGAAATTTACAATTTTATTTGAATTCTACTCAAGCGAAATGATAGAAAGAGCCCAAATTTATCTAAAGCGTGTGTTTTGGTATTCATGTTAACCAATTAGTAGTAAAGATTAATCGAAAATACTGGTTTCACGTTAAGCTTCGCCCGTTATAAATATAACATGTAACGCAACAATCAAATATGATCATTAAAAACAACTATCATCGTCACTTGATGGCGTGTTGTATACACATAATGGTTGCCCCACATAGCAATAATGCGTGATGCTTCATAATAAAACCCATCATAATGGTGCTGACACTGACCGTGCGGCTCTAAAGGTTGAACGGAAGCGGAATGCATTAAAAAGGGTCCCGCTGTGTTATACCGGTGGTGATTTGAATAAATATTCAACACGTAATTGTAACACCTGTAGGACGTAAGTCTATTTAAAAGGGCTTGGATACAAGAGATTATTATTATTATTTCGTTTTATATCCGTTTAATTTTTTGTAATTGTTTTATTGTGTATTACTTTATTTTGTCATTTTTATTCATTTTTAATCCAAGTAAAAAAAAACTCTCAAACGGTATGTTCAAGCGTCATTAAATTTAAGCCCCTTGTTTGTTTTCCGTTTTGCTTCCACTTGGTGTTTCTAATTAACCCTAGAAAGATAATCTTATTTTTACCTACATACCTTAAAGACAATTATACGTCTTTCTTAGAGGCGCACTGAAGTTTAAAAGTGAATATTTCACATATTATCTCACTTACACTGTTTAAAGATAGTTGAATAATTAGTTTAGGGTTTTGTACTTTAAATAAAACCAAAAAATTAAAAAAATATATATTGTAATTAAAAAAATAACAAAATTCTGTAAACATTTTACGAATGAACTACAACATATTAAGTATTTATTTAATTGAAAAATAATGTTTAATTTTATGTCTAAATGGTTTTTTTTGTTACGAAAGTTCCATTGCTAATCAGTCGTTATACATAAAAAAAATACATATAATTTTTTCATTTCGCTAAATCACCTTTATACGAACAAGTCTTGAAAGTTACTCAAAAGGTAATCAATCATACGTCCCTCGGACGTATGGGGTATGTATTTCTCCATAATTATTGTACCTACTGTGGTGACAGAGCCGCCCCGCACAAGCTCCGCTCGGCAACTGAGCTAACTCAGATAGACAGCGCACTACGTTGCGAAATAAAAAGACAGCCATAAAATAAAAAAAGATTATCTTTCTAGGGTTAATAAAGCGGAAATCTGTTGGTATAAATCAGCTATCTCCCGAACGGTGAGATTGATGTTATGAAATCTGCTCAGCCATTTATGTCTCCTATTTTTTAACATATGAATACCGCACAAGAGTCCCAGCTGCTCCTAATCATCTGGAGCTAGTGAGACTATGCCACCCCCAATTGGGGCATGATGTGAGGCTGAAGGTAGTGGGGAGGAGAAGGAGATAGGGAGGAGGAAGATGGAAAAGTACCCGTCTATTCAGATACAGCCACCAAGCACGGCTAATACCAGGGCGATACTGAGAGTATCTTCCATTCTGGAATAATATACACCTTATATTATTTTAAATGGTTAAATTAAAAAAAAAACAAATCAATCAAATAAAATTTACCTGCACACGCCGAGATTTGAAACCGCGAACCTCCGGATCGCTAGTCGAGAGCCTTGCCCCTCGACCACGGAGGTCGTCCAAAAACTGAAATCTTCTAATTGTAGGTTATCACAACTGATATCACCATGATCTATTTCATGGAACTTTGAAATTAATATCTATTTAAGGTTCCGTGACAACTCAGAATCATGCAATTTAAACACCCCCTTGAAAGGTCATTAAAAATGATTTTAAAAATATAAGAAATACGCCTTAACCTAATCTAACGTTACCTATTTAACCAATTTCTTACAAATTTTTTTCATAATTCGTAAAGCCTTTTCAAGGAAATGATGAAGTTGTACAATTCTGAGTTGTTCGGTCACTCTGTTTAAACGTAGAAAAAAAATAATTTATATACTTATAAAACAATATATTACGAACTCAAAATTTCCCCAATTATATAATTGTATTTTCGATTTCCGAAAAATAAAATTGTATTTTCGCTATTACGTTTTATTCAATTAATTTAACTGTTATTTTTTTCACAGGTGAGTGTCAACTTGCTGCCCTAATGAAAACAAAATCAACTTACCTGATACTTCTACAATGCAAAGTAAGTTAAGTACCTGTATTTTACACACCGAACTTTTTCACTGATACACCGATAGGTGAATATAAACCTTTATAGATTATTGAATACAAACCTAAAACTATTTTTCCGACTATGGAAGAGTAAAAGATTTTCGCATTGATTTTATCGCAATATTAGCGCACTCCTTTAACATTCGTTATTACATATCTCTCCATCTTCTTATTTTTGGGCGAGCATACGGCGTCTTAAGGCGATCCACTAGTTCGGGAAAAAATCGAAATCGGAATTCACGCCCTTTATGGGAGGAGTTTAAAAATACTTGAGAAAAAGCTTTTAGAAAGGTTGGAAAAGGTATTTGAGAGTTTTGTTTTACAGGTTGATTTCGTAAAGGCCTGTAAAAAATATTAATTTCTGTTTTACGCATTGTTTATTGTAATAAAACGGAAATTTAAAATTGATTTCACGAAATCAAGCGACGCGGAGTGACGCGTCCATCTCCCGCTCAGTTCGGGGCGTGACTGAGGTTTGGCGACTGTAGCGTGACCAGTAGTTCTTCGGTGGACGCCATAGGGTTCACTTTGAAAAACCGAATTCGTCGACTAGCGGCCGTATTGTAAAATAACAACGCGAAAGTGCATATTTTATTTTATTTTGGGAAGATTGGGAGTAAATATCAACTTTTTTTGCGATCATTATAAAATAAACTGAATTTGCCACATTATACAATAAAACCATAACCGAAAAGGGGTTTAGAAATAGGAGAGTTTGGACTTGAAAGTGTGTTTTTTAGACCTTATACTTTATTTTTTTATAGGCTTATTAAAAGACTTATAAAAAAAATTACCGATCTTTTTAAGGACCAAGGTATGTTCTACATGCAGTATTTAATTGAAGCATCTACAATACTTCTAAGCGATCAAATTTTCAAAACAAAAACATATGATTTTGTATGATTTTGCATTATTTACTATGGCTTCATCTTAACACCTGCCGCCTGTTTTGATTTACTCACGAAAAAAATATCGCCAAAAAGCATGTTTTATTTTTCCGAAGCTCACGCACTAATATGTGTTCGAATGTTCTACGATCATTTTCTAAAGAATTTAATTTTCTACATTTTACAATAAAACCGTAACCGAAAAGAGAATCATAAGTAGGAGATTTTGCACTTTAAATCAGTTTTTATTGACCTGGTGTTTTATTTTTTCTGTGCTTATAAAAAAATACTCGATTATTTCAAAGGCAAAAATGTGTCCTGCTCTCAGTACTTAATAAAAGAATCTAAAATATTTCTTAGCGATCTAATTTTCAAATCATAATCACATGATTTTGCGTTACTTGATAGTGCTTCACCTTACAACATTGTTAACTTACTCCCTGTTATGTTAAATTGGATTTAAGTACTACCAGTTGTTACGAATGAATTTTATATTACGTGTACATATTTTACGAAAATACGTTTACACTCAACAGGTAGCTAGCTGCCTGTCTATAAATAAATTCGTTTTTCGGTAACATGAACATAAGTTTTTTTTTTACGTAGGTACCTGTTAACCCATTCAGACCGTGTTTATTTGCAAATAAATTCTTAGAATTCAGAATTCTTTCCTGATGCGAATAAAAATTAGCGATTTTCGTTTCCCATTGGCTGGTAAATAGGCTTCGTTCGCTATTTTTAAATACCTACGTCTTTTTGAATTTCGAATTTGTTTTCGTAATGCAAATCTTGGAAATGGAAATTAACCAACTTCCCGGCATCTGATCGAGCAGAAATTTTGCAGATGGACTCGTTGTCGATGATAATGCATTCTTTCAACTGTTGGCAGTAAAGCGCTCAAACACGATTTTTTTTAAAATTGGATGACGTTATATATGAAACAGTTAATATACGAAATATGTGTTGTTCATTCATTTTAGTCAGTCCACAGGGAGGAAGGTTCAATCCTCACTAAAACCAAACAAATTATAATTTTTCTATGAAATTTGCTCTTAGTTATCCCAAGAGATGGTGCAACTTTGAAAATTGAAAATAAATGTATTATAGTAAAAACTTTGTTTTTTTTACGATTTTTTTTTATTTATTTTATTTTATATACAAATTCAGGCCTTTTTTTATTTTTTGAAAGGTGATTGAAACAAACTTTCTCCAGTTTTTTTTGTGATGTAGGTACCTAAGTTTTGAATGTATTTTTTTATGGTTCAATTTTTTAAAATTATATAAAAACAAGTAGGTATATTATTTTAAAAATTACTATTTTGTTACATTTTTTGTTAACGATTTGTCATTTTCAATAACTTCTAAACCTATTAAAAGAAATAAAAAAAAACACACAAAATTTTTCAAATAAATTAATATAACCAATTATTATCAAGCATCTTCTTGTTATCAGTATGTTCTGCTACTCCTACTTAGTGCCAGTGCCACAGAATTTTAACAATTAACCAAATTACAAATTTAATTTTCAAAAGTTAAACTTCTATTATTTTTTTCAGATCTGTTAAGCAACGGGCCATTAAATATGTAATAACAGAACATGAATAGAACTTTCACAGAGAATTTAAACAATTTGATAAATTGTTTAAATTCTGCGAAATAACCCGTCTTAAATTTAGATCCGAAAGGGTTAAACCAACAATAAATAAATAGTGTCTGCGATCTGATGTGCGTTAACCAAAAATAATACACATTGTCCTTGAGACTTCGAGACTACATGTGCCAGTTAAAAACCGGTTTGAATTTTATAAAAAACTTAAGAATCATAATATTGGCACCAGAGAACCAGAGGCTTGTTGAAGTTGTTTTTTTCTAGCCATTTTTTATCTGACATTATTAGTAGCTATATCAGGTGTTATTAATCATATTATTGTTTTAAATAGGTTTATAATAGACTCACATTAATCGCGGTGTACGAGTAATTCTGACAAAACTACAAAAACTTTGGTATTCAATCATAAACAATTCAGGAGAAAACATACCTTTTAAATTACAGTTTTTTTTAATAGGCATATCACCCTAAAGACAGTGCTTTATGATTACAGAATTTAACGTCTTTATTAAAACTTTGTAATTTATCTTTGGGTTATTATTTTATTTAGGAGACCAATAGTTTACTTTAAAATAAAGCATAATAATATCTAAGTTACATAAACTCTACCATTTTAAGATTTTCAAAAGGGTATTATGTCGTGTTGCAGTACCTCCCTTTTCAGCCGACGTTTCGGATAGCATTAGAGTGTCTTCATCTAGATCTAGGCAGATGCATAATCGAAGATTATGGTTAAGTATGTGCTTATGTATGTAGATGTGACACCGAGCTCCAACCTTCTAAAAGCTGGTATTATAGAATAATTTTAAATTGCTTACTGCGTTTAGTTTTGTCGTAGCCGTCAATTACCGAATACCAAGAACTATTGAGCTCAGCCCCGTCGCATTTATTAACATTAATTGGATGTTTGTGAATTTCAATTGCCTACGTAATTAGGCGTGCTCTATGCGTTTTGGGTCTTCCCAAGACATCAGGATCAAATCCAAGTAATGGCCGGTTTCAAATAAATGCTCGGCAATTTGGCGGATTTGTCAGGATGACCTAGTTTACACGCTCGAAAATATTCTGATATCCTTTTGGATATTGCCCGATCTGTCTGGCCTACATAAACCTTGTCACATCCGGAACAGCTGTGTTTATAAACTCGTAATAATTCGTAATAGTAATTTATTTTATTCGTAAATTTACAAACATCTGCTGCAATATTTTATAATAAAAATAATATAATTATTATTTTGAGCCAAATGGCTCTGTTTCAAATAAAATTTCAGATTGCTTTATTGCGTCTTAGAATTTATTATTTAACTTATATGAATTTATGATTCGTTCTCATAAAACTAAAGCGTTTACTCATTTGAATAAATCTAGCTTTTGTTATTATTTTATTGTTATTTTTATTAGCAATTTACCGTGTCCAAAATGAATTACTTTTTCCTAATACGCAAATAAAAAAATATTGTATTAATAACGTCAATAAAAAATCCATAAACACTCGATAAAATCATTCACCGCTATTCAAATTAAATTCAACGATTTTCACAGGTGAATTATACAAGAATTTTATAAATCTGTTCTTTAAAAACCAGGTAAAAACCGTGGCCGATTTAACTTCTTTATAAGTACTGCTGAAATAGTTGTACGCGATCACGGCAGTTTTTAATCAGTTCATATTTAGTAGCCCATTGAACTTTGGGAATAGTTCTATAATCAAACTACATAGTAATAAGCGTTTATAACGTGTTTTAAAAGTTCAGTTATGTGTATAGTAGGAAGTGGGAAATAAATAAATTAAAAATAATTACATGCGTTGTTGTTCTTAACAGTGATATCGTCAGAATGAGAACGGGTCATTTCTTGTAAGTACCTTTTGAAAATTAAATGAGCCACCGGTTTATTTTATTCACATGTTTCCACAAACATCCAAATTGATAGACAAGCCTTTTGTTAAATCTTGCAACATGTTGCACGAGCTTTGTATTCTTGCATTCTTTGTATTCTTGCAACATGTTGCTTTCGTATTTCCTCCTGCATTAGGTCCATAACTGCCAGGTTTCCATAGTGGATGTATATATATATATATATATTTTTTTTTTACATGAATACCGCACAAGACTCCCAACTGCTCCCGTCTGGAGCCAGTGGGACTATGGCATCCCCAATTGGGGTATGTTGTGAGGCTGATGGTAGTGAGGAGGGGAAGGAGATAGGGAAGAGGAAGGTGAGGAAGTACCTGGCTATTCAGATCTGGTCACCAAACACGGCTAAAGCCATTTCAAGCAACGTTTCAATTCTGAATGGTGGTCTCACACCAGGGCGATACTGAGAGTATCTTCCGCTCTGGAACGTGCAGCAAATATACTATATTATTTTTTAAATGAATAATTGTGAAATAAGACAAATTAATCAAATAAAATTTGTTTGCCACGCCGGGATTCGATCCCGCGACCTTCGGAGTGCCAGTCAAGAACCTTACCACTGGACTACGCCGGCCGTATATGTTTCCATTCCACAAAATAATAGAGAAAACTTCCTTTTTGGTTTGAATTATATTTATAAAAAGAAACAAAGTTTTGTTGAAATAGAAAAGACAAGATATTTTTTCACTATTTTACCCGAGGGAATAACCAGACGGAACCGGAAATATATGTCATTTTTAAATCAAATTCTAGACGTATCGACTCTTTACTACAAAAAATATAAATTGACTTTGAAAGATTGTTATTTTACCTAGTAAAGCTATTTTCGACTCTTTACTACAAAAAATATAAATTGACTTTGAAAGATTGTTATTTTACCTAGTAAAGCTATTTTATAAATTTTCAAAAAATGTATTCATTTTAATTATAGATAATAGGGTTATAGCCTTGGTCATTTATAGATTAGTTAAATTTTCAAACAAAATGTTTCGCAAACAAACTTATATCTCCCTCTCAACTTCCGTTCGCCTCGCCGACCGTTCGCCTTGCCCGATCAAACTTTTCATGACGCTCTCGTCACGCATTCACCAGCTTACTCCCCAGGTCAAGCGTGCGTAAAGAAGTTTTACTTCAATAAATCAATAAATTATCTAGGAAAGCTATTCTTTGCGGCCCTCACCCAACCTTCTAATCTCTGGTGATCTCTATTTCCCATCCCAACCAAAGACGTTATCAGATGATGCCAGAATTCCAACTACACAATTCAAACTAATCAACGATTAAATAATCTTATTAGAACTTTTTTTAAAGATCGAGATCCAAGTAATAACTCGCAAAGAAGGCTGTATCCTTGAATTTTTTGGCTGTTTTAGTCTCCCTGCCCTGAATAGGCAATAGCCCAAACGGTAAATGTAGAAAATGATAGTGCCGTATTGTCACACGTCGGGTAAATGGTAAATGTAGTGCCTAATGTCTAATGGCACCATGTAACGCCGTGTGGCCGATTCTGCACTCGTGATCAGTTGATGACATTTCGTCACGTGCGACATAATGCCACCAGCATTGGTTTATGTTATCCTGGTGGTGAGTGGCGATGTTGTTTTCTGTGGACATGACTTGCTTATTATTTGAATGGTGCCTATAAGTAGACGTTTTTAAGAAGGTAAAATAGTTTCGATTGTGTTTGTTTGTCCATGCGTGTCAAAACAAACGGTTATAATACAAATTTTGCAATTATTTTGATGGTTATGTTGTTAACCTCTCGGTTAACCCTTAATTAGGCGCATGGGGTCAAGACCATTTCAAATCGGTTTGGAATTCATCAGCGCTCTTTCTAGCTTCAAACCTTCCCGCGGAGTGCTGACAACATGCGACTAATTACGTAACAATTTTTGTACCAAATTACCTATCAATTTTAACGTCAGAATCAAATCAGGGTTTACTGCATTGGATGCAGAATTCATGAATCTACTGATGAGTCTAAATATATATTTTTTTAAATTTGATCTCAGCTGTACCAAAAATTAGTAGTTTTAGGAGAGATTAGAAGCTGTTTTATTTTTTTTATTGTTAAGTCAAAGTAACATTTTTTTCTTGATGTTAATTATAATAAAGTATTTTAATATTTTTGATAATACATACTTCGCTTTATTTATTTCTTCCACTTCATTTTCCTTTATTTCTTTGGGGTCAGTAGTAACCCCATGCGACTAATTGTGTGATTTCCTTAATGCGCCTAAATACGGGTTAAAATATTTCAGTTAACATTCAATTTCAAATAGATTTGCTGGAACGTGTACGAATACCAATACAATAAATACAATTTGGGAGGCAGGTTTGGGTACTGCACCCCGGGAATCATTTATTGGATAACCAACATCTCTGCCGCCGGTCACTCAAAGTGGTTCGCTACGTTTGTTGATTTAGCAGGGGTGCCTGGGTTCATAGGGTGAGGTTTGCCCCAGTCTTGGTGCCGGATGAGTCTGCCAACCAACTGCGTAGGATCTGGAGAGACTGGTTGAAAGACCTTTTGACTTCTCTAGCAGGAAACTCTCGGAGCCTTCATCCCTCGTACCTTTTTCCTACCCATAACTTACACCCCTTGCTTTCTTTATTAAGTCCCTCCTTACAACAACCTCAAATATGACATAGGCCCCGAAGAAAATTTTCCAGAGGCCCTCAGGTGTTTGACGACCTCCGTAGTCCAGTGGGTAAGAGTCTTGACTCACAATCCGGAGGTCGCGGGTTCGAACCCGGCATGCGCAAATAAATTTTATTTAATTAATTTGTGTTATTTCACAATTAATTCATTTAAAATAATATATAGTATATTTGCGACATGTTCCAGAGTGGAAGATACTATCAGTATCGCCCTGGTGTAAGACCACCATTCAGAATTGAAACGTTGCTTGAAAATGGCTTTAGCCGTGTTTGGCGACCAGATCTGAATAGCCAGGTACTTCCCAACCTACTTCCAGCCATAGCCAGGTACTTCCCAACCAAGGAGGTGGGGAAGAGACTTCCTCTTCCCCACCTCCTTCCCCTCCCCACTACCTTCAGCCTCACAACATACCCCAATTGGGGATGCCATAGTCTCACTGGCTCCAGACGGGAGCATTTGAGATTCTTGTGCGGTATTAACTGTAAAAAAAAAAAGGTGTGGAACTAATGTAAAAAAATCTCCAGGTCAAGGTAAGAGGCATATTGTGTATTTTCAGTAACACCCTGCTGAAACACCACAATTTGGTATGGAAACCTTTGCTTTAACCGTGTTTAATAGACTGATCTGAATAGCCAAGTATTTCCTAACTTTCCTTCCCTCCTCACTACCTCCATCCTCACAACATACACCAATTGAGGATGCCAGGCTGGCAAGGGGCAGTTGCAACTCTCGTGCAGTCATTTTCTTCAACAACATCTTCTATAATATATTCATATATTCACTTACGTAATAGTTAGTTGTTTAAAATGTGGAGATTGCCTCGTAAAAATGGTCACAGGAATATTAATTTTCTAGAGACTACTCCGCTCGGTTCCTCTGCCTTACATTTAATATGATATTTGATACGGTTCTGTAGTCATAGTCAAGGTACACTGTAATGTAACGGGAATGTGGGGAATAAACAGATATTAAAATGAAATATGGATGCTCTTGGCACTCTCCACGATACTAACACGAACATAAATTGAACCGTGTTGAAGTGAAGCTAATGAAAGTTAAATGTACTCCACTATTTAATGTTGCAACACTTCGCTATTTTGCTACGGTGCATGTTTTCCATCCATTTAAAATATTACGCGTGGATATAATTAAAAGTGTTTAAAATAGACATTAAATGTTTGAAGGTTGAACTGTACTTATAATTTTATACTTGAGCCGAGTCAAGTTAAGAGTCAGAATTAGACGAAAGTATTCACCAAGTTCATTTATGTGGCGGTCCATCCTCTAAAATAAATCAAAGAAATCACCTCTGCGGGGAAACGGCGTGATGATTAATTAGTAAGTCAGTTCACCCCTCAGGCTAATTTGTTCGTTTTTCGGAACAATGCGCATACATAAATCGTTGTCTCGCTTACTACCATGATTAAACATATGATCTAAGTGGCGTTATAAAAAGAACACCACGTTATATTAAAATCTTTAAAAAAAATCACAACATAATCAAAATGCACACCTTCATGAAATCAAAGTATCCAATTTGATAAAAAAATTAAACTTTGGGAATGACAAAAAAGTGATGTTGACGATACTGTTATAATTCATTTGCTTAATAAAATATCTGTAAATTTATGTATTTTTTTATTATCAGTAATTTTAGTTGAAAAAAAAAACAAAAAAATAATTATGTAAGCATTTAATTTTTTTATATTTAAAAAATTATATGTTTATTCCGAATTATAAAATTTGAAAGTGCGTATTTCATCAGTTTTCAAACACAGTTGCGCTTAGAAATATTCAATTTATTTGGTTATTATTGCAAAGCGGAAATATTTTGACATTCTGATAAAATAGGTTCGAGGCCTGAAGGATTAAATTTTTACATTTGCAATTGTGAAGAGTCTCGTAAATAAAACGTCATTCCGGTGGCTACCGATCCGATTAGCTCCTTCAAAAATGTTTTCAATTTCCACAACATGCTCCGCGCTGACGGTATCTAAGTCTAAAAGGATCTTCTATTCTGTCAGCTTAATGGGTTCAAATCCCACGCACATCTATAAAGTCTAGCCCGAAGCAGGTGCTTTTCTCTTCCACCTTGCTTGCTTGCTTTTAAGGCTCGAATTTTCATTCCTTTCGTCATTTCCCCTATCGATTTTATAGGGGAACCCCAGGGGTCCTGTTTTAGGCCGTCGCCCCTCGCCTCCGGTTCTCGTTACCGGAACGAGCAAAGTTCTAAAGGGCGAGGTTGCCGGTAATTTTGAAGATCACGTAACAAGAGACTATTCCACTTTCAGATTGCAAATTAATTGAGTTATTGGTGAGATCAGTTAAAGATCACGATAGAACTTTTGGTCCCGGGTTGGTATCAAATACTTCAAACTTTAATGTTTTATCAACTCTAAAACCAATTATGTTACTTTGTTCTTGTTTAGTTCGACTTTCAAAAGCTAAAGCGAACGTGCACGTGGAAGATATATTAAAAGGCGGCTCTATGAAAGCATTTCAGAGTGTTTGTCCCACTGACTTTAAAAAACGTATAATACTGTGTATACGTAGGTACTTGGATGGATGATCAAAATTTAATTCAAATTTTAATTATTAAAGTAGTGTTACATTACCTTTATTGCAAACCACACACCGTTCAATCCACCTAATTTTCTTCCTAAATCTTCTAAGGGCCATCTTTGATTTTCTCTTCATAATATGTTGTTCTTAAACACTCAGGCCTCGACCATATTTCCCAAACTCCTCGACCCAAACTCCACCGGCTCGGAGGGCTTTGAAGCAAAGAATGGACGGCAAAGGCAATTTTTTTTTTCTCTTGGGGTAAGAATAACCTCGTCGAATTTAAAGTTTCAAAGACCCAGTCATGTCTGATAACATCTAAAAACCCTCCACACAGCTTCTTCAAAGATGACATGGGCCCTGAGAGAAATTGTTTTCCTCGGGGCATTGTGTTAGAAGGACAAAATATTTCGTTCTGCAATAAAATCCAAATAGAACAAAATAAACATTTCAACTTATACGAAAACTAAAAACTGTTTTTAAAAGGTGATGAAACACGGTTTCAAATTTTATTATTAGAAATAACCAAACATTAAACGTTTGAATGCAATTTTGAAAAGTTTTAAAAGTGGTTCCCACAGGTAACGAAAAAAATAAAAATACTCATGTTTTATTAGAATTCATTTAAAATAATATATAGTATATTTGCGGCATGTTTCAGAGTGGAAGATACTATCAGTATCGCCCTGGTGTAAGACCACCATTCAGAATTGAAACGTTGCTTGAAAATGGCTTTAGCCGTGTTTGGTGACCAGATCTGAATAGCCAGGTACTTCCCAACCTTCCTCTTCCCCACCTCCTTCCCCTCCCCACTACCTTCAGCCTCACAACATACCCCAGTTGGGGATGCCATAGTCTCACTGGCTCCAGACGGGAGCAGTTGAGATTCTTGTGCGGTATTCACTGTAAAAAAAATAAAAAAAAGACGAATTTTGTCTTCACCTCAATTTTTTGTAGTAGGAATGAGAAAATAAAATTAACGAAAAACTCACAAAGTTAAATTTTTTATCAAATTGCGGTTGGAAACTTTGGTTTAAGGTGTACATTTTAATTCTTTTGTGGTTAAATTTTACATTTGAATATATGGCTTTGTGTTTTCCCTATCCAATTACGGCATTGTGTTTTCCCTATCCATTGTCGTTTAGATTATATTTGTCACTATGATAGTAAGGGAAACACGATGATTTCTGTGCGACCTATCTCCGTAAAAATTTGAGAGTTCTTTTTTAAGTTATTTATAATTTAGTCTAATAATCTGATGATATTTGAATTCCAACGGTCATCTGTTAGTCCTGCTACATACCCAGAATTGTTCACCTTTTATCGGGAGATTGTGATGTTTTCCTTTGTCTTCTTGCTGCTAATCTACTCATTTTTCTTCCTCACTATAATATTTTTTTATTCCATGACTTTTGGCGTGATGGACATTTAGTTCTCGACACTCTTGGTGTGTTTAGTTATGTAGCCATGTTTGGGCACTGGAAGTATTCGTTTGTTAAATACATGTTGTACTCGGAGGTGTAGAGATACCTTTTTGTTTTCTGTTCTCCAAGGCGGAAAAAATTATCCTATTTTTGTAACGTTTGTGGTAGTTTAGTAAGTAATTAAAGCAATTATAATATACGAACCTCTGCAATAATTGATAGAGTGTTTCCTCTCGCTATCCACCTTCGACCTTTAGAAGCGTGAGAGCCCCTTCTGCCCAACGGTGAACGGATTACGTAATTCAATCAAAGATCGCTTCAAGGCCCATTCAACATGAAAACAGTTCTGTATTGATATTTCTTACACAGATGTGATTCGTTTCATTCGTTACTTCAATATTGCATACCAACCAAACTAATTTTTGATTTTTGCTCATAACAAACTATTGCCCAGACAGAGATATATTGCCTGCACCTACGTTACTTAGGGCTCGATGATACAGAGCCAGTTTACAAGCTACTATCTACTAAGTTTAAAAGCGGGTAAATCGGCGAGTGAGATTGTCATGATGACACACAAAACTGTCCACTCGCTCAGTAGCGTAGGAAACTGAGGTCGCTGCTAGCGCCAGTGAACTAATTCTGTGATTTTTGACAGTCAAAATCAGCTGTTTATTGGCAGCCATCTTGAAAAACATAAATAAACCAATCACGAGCAAGCGTGTGGCGAGTAAAGTTGACGACCTTTCAACCTTTTTCGTAGATTGTCAACAATCTGCTAGTTAGCAAGTAACACGATGACACTGAGCGAGTTTTCTAGCAGATAGTGAATTTCCCAGATAGTGGCTTGTAAACTCACTCTGTGTCATGGACGCTTTACGCACGTTATTCAGGGATATTTATTAAGTATTTTTTGCTATACCGCACAAGAATCTCAACTGCTTCCGTCTGGATCCAGTGAGACTATGGCATCCCCAATTGGGGTATGTTGTGAGGCTGAAGGTAGTGGGGAGGGGAAGGAGGTGGGGAAGAGGAAGGTTGGGAAGTACCTGGCTATTCAGATCTGGTCACCAAACACGGCTAAAGCCATTTTCAAGCAACGTTTCAATTCTGAATGGTGGTCTTACACCAGGGCGATACTGATAGTATCTTCCACTCTGGAACATGCCGCAAATATACTATATATTATTTTAAATGAATTAATTGTGAAATAACACAAATTAATCAAATAAAATTTATTTGCGCATGCCGGGTTCGAACCCGCGACCTCCGGATTTTGAGTCAAGAGTTTTACCCACTGGACTACGGTGGTCGTCCTGTACGGAGGCTGTAGCGCCATTGAAGAAGAACAAGATGAATATAGCATCTTTATATCTGCTATTATCCCTACCTATATTTCTTCTATTCTTTTCAGTCATAAATATATAACTACTAGATTTTGCCCCCGGCTTCGCTTGCATGGTGTTAGGGGGGGTTGCCACTCCGACTCCTCCACTTTCCCTATCCCCACTCCCCCCCCCCCCCTCTCACACCTCCCCCACACCCTATCCCCGATCCCCACTCCCCCTATCCCCCTCTCACCCACCCCCAATACCCGTTAAATTCATTTTTCAAACAGCTCGCGTGCCACCTATTAGAAGCGTAACAATCAATCACACGCAGTTTCGCATTTATAATATTAGCATGGATTAGTATAATTTTAACTATCATGTCAAATAATTACTTACAGTTACCAAGCAACGCTTTGCTTTTCGTCTGGACAATAAACGTATAATAAATAATTTCATAACGCCAGAGTTTATACATAACGCCAGAGCTCACCAATATATATAACCTATATTGCTCGCAAATAATGTAGCTTTCGATTAGTGAAAGAATTTTTAAAGTTCTTTCAGTATTTTTTGCGTGAAAGAGTAATAAACATACATCCATTCAAACTGTTGCCTTTATAATATTAATAGGATTGTTTTTTGTTTATCATCTGCATGAAGGTGCGCCAGATTATGCGCCTGTTGACACATTACTAAAATAGTGTAAAAGGTTTTGAGAAAAATAATAGTATAATAACATTAATCCTCTTCATTTTGTTTTGAGAAGAGTTTTACCTAGACTCAAGAATTCTCCTTGTTACAACTTGGCCAGTGGCTATTTGAAGGCTTTGAGCTTTTCCAGTCGAGTGTTGTATTTACGGAGAAGGGCGGAAGAAAGTCCGCCCTGGGGTGGATGTTTGGTTGCACGCGATGCTATAAAGCAGGTGTTTGCCTGCAATACATTCCACCACCCCTAAACTCACCCCCGTTTCCCTCCCACTCCCCCTATCACTCTATCAGCGCAGCAGAACAGTCTGTCAACATAATCTGAAAGTTTAATAAAATAAAACTTTTTTTTAAAATTAATACAGCTGCACCTAGTCTGTCAACATAATCTAAAAGTTTTATAAAATAGAACTTTTTTTAAAATTATTACAGCTGCACCGAGTCTGTCAACACAATCTAAAAGTTTCATAAAATAGAACAATTTTTTTAAATTATTACAGCTGCACCGAGTCTGTCAACATAGTCTAAAAGTTTAATAAAATAGAACAATTTTTTTAAATTATTACAGCTGCACCGAGTCTCTCAACATAATCTAAAAGTTTCATAAAATAGAACAATTATTTTAAATTATTACAGCTGCACCGAGTCTGTCAACATAATCTAAAAGTTTAATAAAATAGAACATTATTTTTTTTTAATTATTACAGCTGCACCGAGTCTGTCAACATAATCTAAAAGTTTAATAAAATAGACTGATTTTTTAAAATTATTACAGCTGCACCGAGTCTGTCAACATAATCTAAAAGTTTAATAAAATAGACTGATTTTTTTAAATTATTACAGCTGCACCGAGTCTGTCAACATAATCTAAAAGTTTAATAAAATAGAACAATTTTTTTTAATTATTACAGCTGCACCGAGTCTGTCAACATAATCTAAAAGTTTCATAAAATAGAACATTTTTTTAAAATTATTACAGCTGTACCGAGTCTGTGAACATAATCTAAAAGTTTAATAAAATAGAACAATTTTTTTTTAATTATTACAGCTGCACCGAGTCTGTCAACATAATCTAAAAGTTTCATAAAATAGAACATTTTTTTAAAATTATTACAGCTGCACCGAGTCTGTCAACATAATCTAAAAGTTTAATAAAATAGAACAATTTTTTAAAATTACTATAGCCTCACCGATTTTAAAACAAAACTAATGTAATTTTATGTTTGACTCAGAATCTAATAATAAGATAATGGACAAGACAAATGGCGTAACTCAATTTAATGCTTTTCAAAAAAGTGCTATTTTCTTCCTCGTGGTTTTTATTTTGGTTTCACAATATTAAAGAGTAAATGACTTCTTTGATGTGTGGAAACTTTGATATGGAAAATAAATTATTTGAAGATAATATTGTTAATTCTAAAATTTTAAATATGAGATTGACTATTATGACGGTTTGACAGAAGGGCGCAATGGCGGAATCGGTAAACGCACGTCCCGGATAGACGAGAGATTCTAGGTTCGTGTCCCAGTTGTGACCATTATTTTTTTCTGTTTTTCTGTGTCTTGTTCTCTTTCATATATTCGTTTAGATTATTATTATTATCTTCTTATTCATTGTATCATATTATATTGATAGAAATAACCTTCAAAGTTTTAAAAAGAGATTTTTTCTTATAAAAATTGCAAGTAAATAAGTTTTTAAAATACGAAAACAAATTTTGCATGCAATTATCTCGCAAAATATTACAATAAAAAATATTAGAATTTGGGAGGTGGTTTTGGGTACCGCCGCGAAGCCCGGGAAACTTTTATTGGATAACTTACCATAGGCCACCTCACCCCAAGTGGTTCGCTAGGTTTGGTAACTTAGCAGGGAAGCTTAGAGGCGGCCAATGCGTTTGTCCACCTCCTGCGTGGCGGGCCGCATCGCCTCTCCGGCCGAAATCTCGAACTATGGCCTTACACCGCAGTGGGCGGGATGGATTCATGCGTCCGTCACTCCTGGACACATTGACCCCCAGATTTCTACCCTCATACCTAGAACTTGCCTTCCCTAAAAAAAAAATCTTCCACCCAGCACCCCCAAAGATGACATAGGCCCTGAGGGAATTTTTTTATTCCGGGCCTCCCGTGTGGAGCGAACGTAAAAAAATCCTTACAATATCCTATCCTATTAATATTATAGAGGAGAAAGTTTGTATGGATGTATGTATATTTGTTACTCTTTCACGCAAAAACTACTAAATGGATTTTAAAAATTCTTTCACTAAATGAAAGCTACATTATTCGCGAGTAATATAGGCTATATATACAGGGTGTTAAGGGACGTACTTGATCTACTTTAACCAGTGATTCCTGACATTATTTGGAGTAAAAAATGTAAATGAAATTTTGGTCTCCGGTGACTTTATTGACGACTATTTTTTTTTCTAAAATTTTTTCTTCAAAATCAAACAAAAAAATTTCTTCCGCATGTCGTCACTGGTCACTCAGCCGGGTGCCCGACGAACCCCTTACCCCGCCTCCAACTGTTCAACAACTACCATTTTTTTTATGTTTTTGTAGAAAAAAAAAACAAAAAAAACATCACGTGCGCTGTCATTTTGTTATTTGTTTAAGTTACTATGGAGATCTCTTTAATAATTAAAATTTACTGCGCGTGTTTGATTGTTACCTTTTAATAGGTGGCACGCGAGCTGTTTGAAAAATGAATGTAACAGGTATGGAGGTTGGGGAGGGGAGGGGGGCGAGTGGCGCGTGCGAAGCCGGGGAAAAAAGCTAGTTTTTATATAAAATCACCTCCTTTCAGGAATTACCACAATTTCGGGATATTGTTTGATGTTGATGTTAAAAGTATTCACGTTTTAAGGCTGTTTATAGTTAGATATTTTCCTTTCAGCCATTTCAAACCATTTAAACGACCCTAGCAATTTTTGTCTACTATTTTTTGACACACTGCACAGCAGCCCAGCAACACAGTAGAACAGATGTTTCACTGCACGGGCTAAACCTTCCTTGCTTCCTCACTGCTGGCGGATATTGTATTTTCTGGGATTCTAGGTAATGGTAAAACGTGAATGTTTTCATTTGTACTACCGTTTGCGTTTTCCGTTAGAGAGTTGCTTTCAATGGGAAGATGGATAGTTAAATATAAGTCTGGATGTTATTTTCATTTTTTATTGTGAATATCGCACAAATATCTCAACTGCTACTGATTATTTATGGTATGAATATCGCACAAATATCTCAACTGCTACTAATTGTTTATGGTTTCCCCAATTGGAGAATGTTATGAAGCTGAAGGGCGTGAGGGGATGGGAAAGAGGAAGGTGGGAAAACACCTGGTCGCCAAATAAGGCTAAATGCCTTTAAGGCAACGTTCTTAAAACAATTGTGATGTGGTGCGGTTTTCTCTGATGAACAATACAACTCGAATGATCGGGAGTTTCAATGATATCTACTTAGGTTACGAGTTGTGTTTTTTATCGTCTTATTTACAATGAATATTTGACTTAACCACTTCGACCCCTAAGTTTGTTTACACGACAATATAACAATAGTCAAGTACAATAAGCTTGTTTTCAAGCTAATGCGTATGCTCCCACAGAAATCATTGTATTTCCGTTATTGTTCTAGTGACAACCCTAAAAAAAAGTAGAAAATCGATATTAAATCAAGCTTCATATCTCTATTCAAAGTTGTCCATAGAATTACATAAAAAAAGGCTTATTTTGTAGAAACACCGCCAAATCGCCTGCGCGCCGTTAGACGTTGTTATTTTTTTAATAAATATTCTTGTACGAAATGGTAAAAAATTAAGGTGACAAAATTTTTTATTATACATACGACAGAATAAGTGTTTTTTTCATAATCCGTGATTTTAGTACCGTTTTCATATAAAAACATCATTTGAGTCATTTTAACAATTTTTTTTATGTTTGCATTCTAAATTTTAATATTTACAAATGTTAATATTTATTTGTAATAATACAATTTGAAAGCTTATTTCATAAACTTTAAAAACAGTTTAGTATTCGGCTACGTTCAGAAATATTTCATTTATAGAGCTTTAATTGCGAAGCGGAAATAACACAAAGTTTTTATAAATCTGACAGTTTGTTTAAGAAAAAAAACTTGCACAATGGCAAAATACCTGAGTGGTTAACGTCCATTCTAAAGGATGCTCCGAGTAGATCTGCGGCGGGAGAAATGGTCACTAAAGGTGCCCACCTGTCGATTGGATATCATCGGATATATTCGTAACTGTTCGGGTATTAGACGCGAACGGACGACAGTTGTCTCTCTAATATAGTACAATTTTACGGATCCCTGTTGAGACGCGTTAAAACCACTTACCTACACTAACGACATCTATTGAGAACTAAACGATATATACATTCACATTAGTCCTGGGTCGATCGTGAAAAACCTGATCGTCGAAACCCGCTCACGAGCCACCAAAGAGCGAGCGGGTTTATTTATTCGTCAGCACCCGGGTCTCACGATCCGCGACTCGCGAATAACAAGACAAGAACAACGCGCGCATTCCCGCGACCAGTGAACCGCGACACACTCCCGCCACCCGCGATCTACCTCACATTCCTGCACCCCGTGACTCACGGACCGATCGCCGGGTGCCGGGTGCGGGTGGGGCGAGACGTGTCAGCTCCCGGAACCCGCAAACTGCGACACATTCGATATGCATTTGATCGCCGATTGCCGATCAACGCACACACGTGCGTGACAGTATCCTGCTTCCTGCCCGTGTGTCACGTCATCGCGGGATTGTTAGGTAGATTCGATTTTTGAATATTCGACTAGACACAGCGTCGTTTTTAATTAGAGCGTATCTCGGTATTGTTAATAAACGGGTGAAGTGCATTTCTTTTTACTTTTTGTTAGTGTTGTTTTCATAAAAACTTTTCATTTTTCGTGTGAGTGTGAATGTAATTGTGCATTGTAATATAAACTGGTAAAAGTATAAAATGTCTGACTTTAATAAAAATAAATTATAATAAAGCATTAGCTTACAGCTAATTTACTTATTTAAATTCTCAATAAAAGCTTTAGAACAGCGTTTTTTACAAGGTTTTTATATCCTCCTAAACATGATAAAACATTGTTTTTTTACCCCTGAAGCATGTCTTTTTAAAAATTAATTTCTGGGACATGACATTACTAGTTACAGGTGAAAGCAGTGAGAGAACGTTCACGCAATTATATCCTGGGTTTTGTGTCACGTATGACTTGACCGGTCTGGGCGGCGACCGTCTACCGCGCGGCGCACCCGTAGAAAGTAACTGGGTGATGAGTAATCGAGTTTCGTATTTTGTGTCGCGAAAAGAGCAGGTCTTCGCGACCCGCTCGTGACGCCAGTGGGTCGTGAGCGACCCGGGTCGTGTAAAACGATCGATCGACCCAGGACTGATTCACATACACTATAACAATCACTTTGTATCTCCTAATTTACTATTCATTGAACGTTGTTATTTGAAGGGATTACATATTTGATTTCATATTATTATATTATATACAATGCCAAACCACAAAGAGTTGTCTTCTAAGAAAATATGTTGTTTTTATATTTATAATATTCGTAAGAAGGAACGGAATATGAATATTATACGTGACTGTTATTTTGTGGTTTATCTCGTCTCGATTTTCTTGGAATTGTCATTTTATAATTCTTGCCTAATTAGTAAGAAAAATTGAAAAATTCATCAAATTTCGAAGTTAATTTTCATGTTCTGCGAAACGTCTATCCAAGTTCTGTTATTATATCAGGTATGTGAGGAAATTAACCTGTAATGACATTTTAACAGCACTTGTATAGATACTTCCACATAACTTCAAAATTAATTTAGAAATTTGATGATTTTTTCTAATTCTTTAAAACAACTGGCCCTAAATATCTACTTGTTTTTAAAACTCTTCAAAAGATAAAGAGGTTCAAAAGAATAAGAGTTAATCTCGGTCTGAAATATGTGCAATATGGTTTATTTATTCGTCCTCAAATCTGTGTAATATGGTTTATTTATTCGTTCTCAAATCTGTGCAATTTGTTAATGTACTCTTTTACATTACTATTTTTCCTCCTATCCGTAGGCACGAATAACTTTCTCCTTTTTGCATCCGGTTAGAGTTGACATCCTTCGGTGCGATGAACTTGTCTCCAACGCAGCCTTATAAGGTACCAGTAGATACAAAATTCAGATATTAAATGTGAATAATTCGTCATCAAAACTTCAATTTATATGCAAAGTTCGTAGCATTCAGTTTTCTTGGCGCAGGTTTATTGTGCTATTGCCGAAAGGGAGTGAAGTACCGATTTGTCATTAAAAACTAAATATTGGCTTTGGCGTACAGACTTCCTTATTGAATCCTTGTTGTGGGAATAAGCGATGTTTCCAAAACTTTTCGACTCACTAATGGATAATAAAGATACTTTCAAAGGAACTTTTTTTTTCATTTTAGGATCATTGTATTTAAGGTAGATATTAATTTACAGATGCTCTCAAGTCTCAGTATCGCTCTGGTGACATACCACCTTTCAAAATCGTGATGTTTCTTTGGGTGACTTTAGCCGTATTTACTTGCTACATCTGAATTGTTAGTTTTTTTTCCGTCAACATCTACCCTCAAACATCTGATATCCAGTCTGGGTCCGGAAAGTTGAGACTCTTGTGCCGTTTTCTAACTATTGCAAATCGCTATATCGCTATCGTTATCGTTATCGCTATCGTTGTTAACACTGAAATTTTAAAGATATTAAGTAAAATATATAAAATGAAAGTGTTACAGATAAATTGTTTACAACCGGCATTTGTTTTCCTCCTTCAAATAATCCAGGCCTCTTCAAGACCCGCATTAATAAATCCCTCCCCACAGTCCCTTCCTTAACCCGCCTCGCAACCGAGTGGTGACATAGTTTCGTCATAATTTCGGCCTTAAGGCCGGTTACAGTGCTCGACCGACGGTCGGTGCGTACGGTCGGTCCTGACGATCGCATAACACCGACCGACCGTCGGTGCGTACCGTCAATTCACGATTGACCAACAAGCTGACCGGACGTCGTACGCGAAATTAATTAATTAATAGCTGCTTATTATCTTCGTAGATGTATTTGGAACAGAAGACGTAGATATCACGTACACCCGATCGTCGCCCAGAGAGCATTTCTAGCTCGTCGGTCGACCGACGGTCTGCATGCGCACGCGCTCGACCGACGATTCTCGTACGCACTGCGTAGCGATATACGCATGCGTACGGTCGGTCCTGCACTGAACGATTTATGAATTTTCATACAAATGACAAGCGCGACCGACGTACGCACCGACCGTCGGTCGAGCACTGTAACCGGCCTTACATTGTACAGACAGGGGCGCTTTTGTGATGTGTCGCATAAATTAAAAAAATAAAGCATTTGTAAAAAAAATAGATTCATGCATTTTGTACGTTTTCTACAAAATTAAAGCATGATATAATATATCATTGGTAGCTTTTTCTTTAGTATAGCATTTTTATAGGTCTTTTTATAAACCTAGAAAAAAAATAAAGTATTAAGCCTATGAAAAATGTTTTATCTGTAAAATCTCCTACTTAGGAACCTCTTTTCGGATATTTTAATCTACAATGTGGCAAAAGTACTTCAGAATATGATCGGAAAACTTTGTAATATTTGTACCTGAACACAACAAAATAAAATAAAACAAGTTTTTCACAATAGTTTATTTTTGCATAATCGGGTATAGTGGCAATTTCATCCTTATTGCCATTAGCGCATGGAGTATGTGATTTCTACCGATTCCGAATAGTACAGTGGTAGTAGAGAAAAGTAAAAAAATAATTTCGATTCTTTTTCTTGCCCTTGCCACTTCTTATTCTCAGCGCTTTTAGAGAGCGCTATCGCCCACTTTGGGAACCGGCGGTACTTTTTTTTTTTTTTACAGTGAATACCGCACAAGAATCTCAACTGCTCCCGTCTAGATCCAGTGAGACTATGGCATCCCCAATTGGGGTATGTTGTGAGGCTGAAGGTAGTGGGGAGGGGAAGGAGGTGGGGAAGAGGAAGGTTGGGAAGTACCTGGCTATTCAGATCTGGTCACCAAACACGGCTAAAGCCATTTTCAAGCAACGTATCAATTCTGAATGGTGGTCGATACTGGTAGTATCTTCCACTCTGGAACATGCCGCAAATATACTATATATTATTTTTAATGAATTAATTGTGAAATAACACAAATTAATCAAATAAAATTTATTTGCGCATGCCGGGGTCGAACCCGCGACCTCCGGATTGTGAGTCAAAAGTCTTACCCACTGGACTACCGAGGTTGTCAAAGGTGCAAAGGTACAAAAGTTAACTTTGGAGAAAGAGATGCTAATAATGTAATTATTCTCTAATGAGATAGTGACTAATTTAAAATCGTATGGAAAATCACTGTGGAAATTCGAAAGGATACCTTGGAAAAATTCAAGGTTACTCGCGTAATACAATATTATGTCGGAATGTCGGCATGCGTCGACTATATGCGAATAATATCCCTTTTAAATCGCAGATTTATCTTGAATTGCATAGGTAGTTAACTTCACCTTGCCCGTGGTTTGTGGTAGATTTGAAGAAAAATTAGAGTTAGTGTGTAGTTTCTTAAGTTGAAATTATTTAATTAATTTACATCAATGATATTTCTCAATTAGATTTAAACGGTTAAATTTTTTATACGCAGATGATACTGCAATTTTCTACTGGGGTAAATAAAGATTTAGACATTTTACTAGAAAATGCACAAAGGGACCTAGAACAAATTAACAGTTTGCTCCAACCAAATATCCTAACAATGAATGTAAAAAACTATTTCACCACAAACCCAGAACATCCACAAAAAAATTATATGTGGAAACTAAATTATTAACATCAAGAAAACCACATGAATACAATACATGTCTCCTTATTACAAAATGATGCAAACACAGAATTCATTAAAACATACTAAGTACACAAACACTTTACACGACAACATGATAACATACATTTAAACACCATCCACATAATTTTGATAAACAATCCATTGGTTACGAGGGGAGGCAACTTACATCCCAAATGACATTAAAATGAAGAAGAAAAACAGGGTACATTTAAAAAATATATTATTTTTTATTCTTGATAAACAAAGTACCTACTTAATGAAATAGAATAGCGCTGTATTTTAATATTTAATTTAATTTTATGTGTTTAGTAATTTCTGGTTAAATGAGTGAAAATGTAATATTCTTTTTACTGGAATAAAAAAAAAGAATAAAGTTAAACCATAAAAATTGCTCGTGATGGATTCTATTGTGAAAACTGTCCGCTGGGTAATAAGCTAAAATAAGGTGTTGAAATAAATGATCCAAACTCGGGTTTCCGGCTGGAAGTAATCTCGATTTTGGTTTTGTCACAGACGATTTATGCTGACAACAATGTCGATTTTATTTATTTTTTTACATTATCTCCACATAGGAGGCCCTGAGGAAAATAGCCCTCAGGGCCTGTGGCACCTGGGGGATGCTGTGTGCTGTGTGGAGGGTTTTTAAAAGAAAGACAGGAGAGGAAGTTCTGAGAAGAAATGGGTATGAGGGGTGGGCAGGAATCGAACTCTGTTAAAACAGAATAAGAACTCTAGCTTTTTATGCAATATCCTACTAATATTATAAAGGCGAAAGTTTGTATGGATGTATGTTTGTTACTCTTTCACACAAAAACTACTGAATGGATTAAAAAATTCTTTCACTAATAGAAAGCTACATTATTTGCGAGATCTATAGGCTATATATATTGGTAAGTTCTGGCGTTATGAATAATCTCTGGCGTTATGAAATTATTTATCATACGTTTTCTGTCCCTAACAAAATCGATTTATTGCAAACGTCAGAAAAAAAGCAAACCAATGTCGCCTTGGAAACGATGTTTTTTTTTTTTAATTAGGCAATTCAATCTAAAAAGAGTGTTTTGTTGGTATCGTACTTAACTACGTCTAAAAATGAATCACCGAAATGTATGTATGTGCATAAACCCGAACGACTGCACCAAATTGGATAATTTTTTTTTGTTCGTTATTGTGTATAAAACTACAGTTGATTTCTGGCATTATGAAATTTGTATAAAAATAATAATAGGTGGCACGCGAGCAGTTTGAAAACTGAACGTATCGGGAATGAATGTGTGGAATGCGAGAAGGGGAGTGGGGAGGGGGGGGGTGTTGGGAGGGTGTTAGTGGTGGGGGAAAGGGGAGGGGGGAAAGGGGAGGGGGAAGAGGGTGGGAGGAGGGGGTTAGGATAGGGAGAGTGGGGAGGGAAGGAAGGGGAAAGGGGAAGGATGGAGGAGGGTATGGGGAGGGGTAAGGGTGGGGGAAGGGGGTTTATGGGGGGAGAGGTGTGGGGAGAGGGAATGTGGAGGGGTAGGAGGTGAGGGGAGGGGTGGGCGGAGGGATAGGGGAAGGGGGTTTATGGGGGGAGTGGAGTGGAGAGAAGGAAGGTGGAGGAGGCGGAGTTGGGTTTGAGAGGTGGGAGGGATGGAAGGGGAAGGGGGAGGGGTGGAGGAAGGTGGGAGGGAGGTTGATGGGGAGAGTGGTGTGGGGGGGGGGAGGGGGGTTTATGGGGGGAGTGGAGTGGGGAGAGGGATGGAGGAGGAGGCGGAGTGGGAAACCTCTAATGCCATGCGAGCGAAGCCGCGGGAAAAAGCTAGTTACAAATAAATTAAAACTCACGCAGTACTCTAACATATTGATGTCCATTCATTTTCTAAAATTGATTAGTATAGTAAATAATATACTTCAGTAAATTATATTTCAACTCCTCCTTCTTTAACTCCCTTGTATAACTTTCTATGATAATGAAACTGCATAATTGTAGATCTTTCATACTCAGTTTATCATGTTTATTTTTTCTTCTACACTTGTTATTGTACTTCTTTGCAAAACTAATGCATAATAATGTATACATGTGAAAGCTATAAAAGCCTTCAAGGCGTGAATAAATAAATAAATAGTATACTTTACCTGTAAATCACTAAACACCAAATTCGATTGTTCCCAACTGATGCAAATCATAAACCTACAAGAAAAAGACAAAAGACACTAGTGTTCCACTGCATCATGTATATCGCCTAACCACAATTGATAATTCCCCGATACAACAGGAAAACAATGTGCGTTATGACGTTATGCCATAATTTAATTTTGTTGAATTCTGTGGACAACATAAAATACTGTTTTAAGATTTTCACGGCCAAAAGTATTTTCGTTATATGTTTTTGGGGTGTTATGCCGTGTTGCGCTACCTCCTTCTTTAATTTTTATCAATCTTTATTGCACCACAAATACGGGACAAAAGTATTCATTAATATTACACTCAATACGATGTGGGAAACAAATAAAAATTCAGATTCAAAATTAAAAGATTGATAAAAATTATAAATAACAAAAAAGGTGGTATTACATAAATTTTATAACTTAAAAGAGTAAAACATATAAATGTAATACGTTATGTACAACCGTACCAATTACAACCGTATAACAGCAATTTGGGAGGCGGGTATGGGTACCGCCGCCCCGGGAACCTTTATTGGATAACCAACACCTCTGCCATAGGTCACCCCAAGTGGTTCGCTACGTTTGGTGATTTAGCAGAGGTGCCCGGGTTCATGGGGTGAGGTTTGTCTAGGTCTTGGAGGCGGATGACCAGGACACACTGAATCCCAGATTCCCACCCACCCCTTAAACCCTTTTTCTTCCCAGAACTCTCCTTTCCTTCCTTTCCTTAAAAAAACCCTCCACACAGCATCCCCAAAGATGACATAGGCCCTGAGTGAAATTATTTTCCTCAGGGCCTCCTGTGTGGAGCTTATGTATAAGAAAAAAAAAACCTTTAAACAATTTTTTTTTCATTACCGCCTATGTATTTTATTTTATTTCTTTCGTAGTTTTATTTTATTTATTTTGAAATTTTTTAAAAATATTTTATTCAGTTTAATTAACTTGTTAAAGGGGGACTAAGCACGGGTAAAGCACGTAGTGAGGCCCACACTATCATAGTACCTAGGTATAATGTTTTAAAATATGCAAAGTTATTGTATCCATAAATAACGAAAAAATATAATATTAGGTCTTTACATATGAAATTGGCGTTTTGTATGGGAGGAACATAAAGTCGATTTTTTTAAATATAATATATTTATTTAATAAAAGTATGTACCATTGCTATGTATGCACTTTTGCCATCTCATAGGTAGTTCATCGATCCCTTTACTAAAAAAAACATTCGGACGGGAATCAATAAAATCTTTGAAGACGGTTTGGACTGCCCGCCCCATCGGAGTTGAATTTTTTCCCCTGCAAGAAGTTAAATTTCGAAAAAATGGTAATCTATTGGGGCAAGGTCCGGAAAGTACGGAGGATGTCCAATTGAAGCTCCTCTAATTTGGTAACCGTCTGTTGTGCAGTGTGTGGTCTAGCGTTGTCATGAAGCAGCAGTTGCCTAGAGCGATTAACCAGCCTCGGTTGTTTAGCAGCTAGCTTTTCCATCATGGTTTGCAGTTGCTGACAATAGACATCTGCCGTAACCGTCTGGCCAGATTTAAGAAAGCTGTAGTGAACGGCACAAAAAAAAGAAAACACAACTGTGTTTTCTTTTGCGGCACCATCGCCATACACATCGTTAATCCTTCGAGCCGTTTCTGCAGCACTGGTGCCACGGTGGAACTCGAACTCGTAAATAACGCGATATTTCAAGTTTTCCATTTTGTAAACTAAGTGACAAAAGAAAAAAAAAATTAAGGAAAACACAAATTAATTATAATTTTCGAAACACAAATACATAAGTAAATAGCTGTATAAATTTGAATTTGGAATTCCTAACCAAAGAGAAGATATTTGAGATCAAAGTTGCCAGTACGGCAAAACGCCAATTTCATATGTGAGGACCATGGAGGAAAGTTCCTCCGTGGTGAGGACCTAATATAATATTCCATTTTTTCTGTAAACATAGTGAGGCCCACACATTACCATAGTATAATGTTTTAAAATATGCAAAGTTATTGTATCCGTAAATAACGAAAAAATAAAATATAATATTCCATTTTTTTCTGTAAACCTACCTGGTGACTGAGTTTTTTTTATTTTTTTTATTTCTAGTATTTTTTGTCTTTTGAAATAATTTTATTTTTAGTACTTTCTTTACTCAAGTTCAAAATTATTATTTGTCATGTTAAATAAATGGGAGTTAAAAAAATAAATAGTTAACTCACCTGTACTATACCTGAGATGCAGTCCTCTATTTTGGTTTGTGACTAGCCAAGACTGAAATAGCCTCTACATTCGTACATCTGCTCCGCTGGATCCATTCACAAGGCGGGAAGCAGTCACTGAATGCACCAATCACCATAGATGCTAAATACTATAGGATGTTATTTCCTCTCCTTGGTGCCCGCAGTGGCGTGCACAGAGTTTTTGATCAGGGTAGGCAGTAGGAAAAACGCCGAATTGATTCACATAAATCTAAAATAGCGTACTACCAACTCCCTTCGTACAATTTTCGCTAAGTGTGCTTGCTGCTGGTAAGACAACTAGTTGATAGATATAGATAACAACAGATGTCACTGTCATCACTGATTGCCATTTGCTAATTTTGTTCCAGAAAGCACTGCCTAATACTAACAAAAAACCTCATAGAAGCAAATTCAAAATGACAGTTCTACTCTATGCTATGTATGTGCATTTCGTAAACATTGACATTATAATATCATACAAGATATTATCTTGTATGAAGTTAGCTCCAAGCAGAAATAATTCCTGCTTAGACCGCATTTCAGTGAGGCAGTCGGAGGGCGCGCGTGTAGTTTCTAGTTACAGTTTACGCCACGTTTGTAGTGTGCCGGTTGATGAGGCGCTTGCGTAGTTTCGGTTGCTCAGCTTTTTCGCGCTTATTTTTTAAAGTGTGTATTTATTTTTAGCAATAATTTAATATTCTATTTACATGCTTATGTTTTACAAATACGGTAGGGTAGGCAGTGCTTATGTGCCTATATGGAGTGCACGTCCCTGGGTGCCCGCTCTGACAGCAGGAAGCGAGCAGAATTTCACCGAGAAACTGCCCGTGGTTCTCAGAAACAGAGAGATTACTACAGAGGAGCTTTGCGATAAGAGGCATATTCATTTTGTAGCAAGTTGTAGCTCTCTGAGATGTTATCTCAACTAAATGCATAACACGGTTATAAATGTTACAACATCTATCTCATTCTGATAAACGACGTATGTTACATAATGTGACCATACGTCCCGTTTCGATCGGGACCCTCCCGTTTTTGGGGACCCTATCCCGCTGAAATGTCCCGTTACAAAAGCGGGCTACTCGTGACATCAAATTGAGCGCCACTGATTATCTTAATTATTGGGCGCTTTTATCATTCTTACGGTTACGGCACGGCACAAAGCACGTTCTTTACCACACTAATGCAGCAGCTCTCTCTTACGCACTACATAATAGTGTGTAAGAAAGAGTTATTGAAAATGAGACAAACGATTTCCTAAAGAAAAATGTATCGGACATCTCCCTCACACGGTATCAAAAAAAATGAAACTCCGTTGCAGTTGCCGTTGCCGTGGGAATTATAAAATCGCCCATTAGATATCGTCATAGAAAAACGAACGGTGTAAGAAGTGTGATCTATGCCGACTTGAAAGAGAACTGATGTCGCCAATAGATAAGCCATAAGATCTTCGACTCCTAGACCCCAGGCAGACAATGAAATTTCCATGTTTGTTAAATAAAGACTTTCGATATTTAATAATGTTCGATCAATTTCACTTGGAGTTAGATAAAATCGACTTTTCTTTTGTCACATAACACGCTTCCATCGTTTACTTCTTCAGAGGGTATCATGGATTCAATGTCAATAGATTGTCCCGGTGACTTACAGGGTGAAGGGGGGGGGGGGGATTCAAAACAAAATCGATAGAGTTCATTTGTTCATCCACCCGCATCACTATCATTGTCAGGTTTTAAGCCGAAATAATGTGATTGATTACCTTACGTAGATGCCTAACGGTAAGAGAGGTTACAAAGATGCTCCCAGCAACAGAGAAAAGTTAAGTGTCTTTTCTCATCGTAATTATAATATGTATATTATTTTTACAACTTCATAGATTTCGTATGTAGCAGTTAAAACACTCAAGTTGTGAGCTGGGGCGTCGTGACATTTGCACAGATCTTTCTTTCTGAAATTATCGATAAACCCAACTATTTTCAGATCCCGACGTCATTTTCGTCACGCACTGTGGAGCTTTGAAATATCTATTTAACTATCACAAATAAGACTGCACCTCATATGGTCCGTATGTTCGAATAATTACGAATAATTTTTAGAAAAAACTTTAGATTCGCCTTAATCACTATAAAAGGAAACTTTTTGCATCGCGGCCAGCGGAAAATAATGCATTTTAATTTTCAATTGCGTAAAATTAAATTTCTCTTCGCGAACCGATACGGCGACAATCCGGCGGCCATTCCGTCACTGTTATGTTGGTATTCCTGATAATATTAGCGAAGAGCTAAATACGACTGTAGCCGACTTCGTGGGATACATGAAAAGACGCGCAATCATTTTTTTTAATAATTAAATATTACTACAAGTTATGACGGTTTATAATATTTCAATTAATTTACTAAGACATTACATTTAATTACATTAATAAGATAGGTAGAGATAGTTTAGTAAATTTGTCGATGTACAAGTAGTTTAATAAATTTACCAAACAATTTCCTTAGTGAGTACTTGTATCATGGATAAATGATTTAATTATTTCATATTTAAATTGTGTTAGCGACGTATTCCAAACATCTAGGTATGTGCGTTATAAAATAGAGTAAAGATGAAACAGTCAAAATTGAAAATAAAAACGAAAGCAAAGAAACATAGGAGAGAAAGATGAATATAGTAAATTAAAATTCAGAGAAATAAAAATAAATAAAAAGATTAAAAAAGTAGTAGGCATCATTAGATAATAAGTATTCATAAAAATATGATAAAGTCTTTAATTGAGCTCTTATTAGCCCATCGGACCTTAGATTGTGGGAGCAAGTGTCTTTCTCCAATATTCTTCTATGCTCGATCCTGAAGTCAGTCGGGATTCTATGATGAGAATATTTCTGGAGTGGTTTATCCTTCCCCTCAGTTCTGCAATCCTGGTTCTTAATAGAGCTTTAACTCCTGGAACTCGCCCTTCTCCTTTTGGGGAGTCCGAACATCAGACGGTAAGCATTATTATATTGCACCCGAAGCCTTTCCATTATTATTTTTTTGAAGTTTGCCCAGAGCTCGCATGTGTATAGTGTGGTGCAGAAGGCTAGGAAGGCGTCCTTTTCACCCGTGGACTCCAGAGCCGAAATCTTCTGCTGAGCATGTTAATATTATCTTCATTTAATTAGTTATTTTATTATTATTTGTTTATTTGTACGTAATGTTAATCATTATATATATTTATTCCGATACAATATGATACATCTGCCGTGATGATGGACACCGTAACGCTGTCACAAAAATTGCCTAAAGAATGAGGAAGCGCAACGCGCATTACCCCCCAAAATAAATTACAATAAATCCAAATTATTTAATTTGATTATCTGCCACCAGGGCCGGATTAACCATGTCGGGGACCCTAGGCAATGCACGTTTCGGGGTCCCTTTACCAATGGCGGACTAACGGGGGGGGGGGGGGGTTGAAGGCTTCATTAAGGGGGGGGGGGGGTTCCCACTGCACTTTACCCTTTTCTAACTTATAAAATAAATTTTTTTCTACCAAAACGTAATTTTATTTATAATTAATCTGTTCTTTTACTACATTACGAAAGGTACCTATGCCATCACCCATCACCCATTCAATAAAAAAACGAATACAATGCAATAACCCTTTTTTACACATAAAAGGACACGTACATAGAAACAAACATATATATTATTAAAAAAAAAACATTACAATGAGCCGTCACTAAAGTGATCTCTTCCAGACAACCTTTCCCAAAGAATTTAACAAGCAGATAGGTAGTGCATGCTGGAGCTTGTACAAAATTTATATTTTAATAATAAATAAATAAACCACACACGGCACCTTCACTTCAGATACTAAGTAATGTTAAAACAAATAGAAGGAAAGAAAAGTAAAATACAACCACATATTTTTTTTATATGTTTATATATATTTTTTAATTATAGACTTTTTATTTATTATTTGCGCATGATGTGAACAATAGTTATTTATTGGGTTATAACCTAATTATTATAATTTGTTGTTTTCTTTAATGCGTGAACCTAATAGTAGTAACCTGTAAATTGTCCTAATAAAAAATAAAATAAAAACATCTTGAAAGCTGACTTTTTCCGAAACTTCGTTGCTCACTAATTTATTGAAGCAAGTCATTTTTTCTCGGGACGCGGGGCCCCTAGCCGATGCGGGGCCCCTAGGCACTTGCCGACTCTGCCTTAAGGATAATCCGGTACTGTCTGCCACGTATCTGTGTGTCGATTTTTTTGTATTCAGCTTTGTTCTTTCTTCTCTTATTTCTTTTATAGTGTCTCCTTCTTTTATTATTTTTTTTCCGTGTGAGATCTTCAAATATGTACCACAATGTCATAATTTGTCCGACCGAATTCGCTTCCTACGACATCGATCGGCCTTCGGGCTATTTCGACTCCCGTCAAACATCGCAAGCCTGCGCGGTGTCTACTCTAAAAGTCCCTTTTTAGCAGTGGCGATTTTCCCTAAAGTGAATTAAATATTAGAAAATAAGACAAACAGCACGCCGTTCAAATTACGTGCTAAAAAATCCTACCATCCGAATGATACTAAAACCGGTGACCGGACAACTCAGAATCATGCAACTTCAACATCTCCTTTGAAATGTTATTAAAAGTGATGAAAAAAAATATACAAAAAAATGGCTGAACAAGTTACGTTAGATAAGGTTATGGGCTTTTTGACGTTTTTTCTCACGAGTTTTAATGACTTCTTTAAAGAATTAAAATAATAAAGATAGAGATTCAAAAATGAAAAAATCTGGAATCTATAAATTGAAGTGTAACGATTGTGGTTTCTTTTATATAGGTAAAACTTCGAGAAACTTCGAAATAAGGATTAAAGAATATATGTGTTAAAAATTGATGATACTACCGGCACCTATGGGTTGCTTGAGCAAGCTCCCAGACGTTGATATTTCGAATGGTGCGAGGCTTGGCTGGACGCTGAGTGTTCGCAGCCTGTTTTAACTACCAAGTACATACTATGGAGGAAGCCATTTTTTTTGTAGATGCTTTCGAATGTCAAAATGTATAATCGTAGATTCTTTAAATGTGTGCAGGTTTTTATGTTATAAAAGTGCTAGCATCCCATTATTATTGCTTCTTCCCAACGCAAGTTTTAACAGTAAACAACTGCCAGTGTTTGGCCCGGTGTATTGACACCGTATTGTAATACATTTATAACATGTCCAAGTGAAATAAACAGTGAAGTTTTTTGCAAGGATAATTATTTTATTTAAAAGGACCCCTATCAATTTTGAACATGGTCCTTCGAGCCGGATTGCAATCAGAGGACTGCAATAATATAAAAAAACAAGAACCAGCTGCCAATTAATACAGATGACCAATATTACAATTACCGGAATCACAAAGATGAACAAAGGAAGACTGGATTCACATCGGAAATGAGATAAGTTTTTAGTGCCTTCCCACCCATACCCATTCTTTAACATCCATACAGAACTCATTCGTAGTTTTTTAACAAGATTAATCCCATAAATATTGTATTGTAAAAAATAAAATCACTACCCACGTAAAGATTTTATGCAACTCATGATTTTCAATTGATTGAACATTAGGTTCTCAATTAATAATTGCCAGGAATATTGTCGTTGTTGTCTTTCAGGCGGGTAGCTTCTCAAATAAATAAATACGCATTGTCGGAACACATTTTATCAGGGATTAAGCTACGAAAAGGTATTTGTACACAAAATGGATAAGATCAAATCTTTAATAGCCAAGAGAGGCGTGATTAAGGGGAAATTGACGCGTTTCGCGGATTCTATAAACTCCTTGTCCGCGATTGAAATTAAACTGAGGTACGACCGAATAAAGCCATTGTTAGATCAATTCGAATCTATACAGGACGAAATTGAAATTTTATCGGATGAGGAACTGGAAAATTCTATTCAGCGCGAGACGTTTGAAAATCAATATTTTTCAGTCCTTGCTACTGCTAAAGGGGCGATGGACTCAATTAACGAGGGTAGAGTCGACATCAAACTCCCAACTCTCCAATTGAGGGAATTCGATGGGAATCAAAAAGATTGGGTAAATTTCGTTGAAACCTTTAAAACTTTGGTTCATAATAACAGTTCCTTGAGCAACGTCCAAAAATTCTTTTACTTACAATCTGCGCTGAAAGGGAACGCATTGAAAATAATTAGTAATCTAGAAGTTTCGGAATTAAACTACCTATCGGCTTGGGAATTGTTGCACGACAGATTTGCGAATCTCAGGGCTACCGTACATAAACATATCCAAACTCTATTTCAATTAAAGGATATGAAACATGAAGAGCCTGTAGCATTAAGGTATTTAATTGATGAAACTAATGTCAATTTGAAAGCGTTACAAAACATCGGAGTTAAAGTAGATCATTGGGATCCTTTGATTATTTACATAATTTCAAATAAATTGGATATAGCTACCCGGAGAAATTGGGAACAATATACATTGCAAGGTGAATTACCTACATTAAAGGAATTCATAAAATGTTTATCTGCTAGGGCACAAGTATTGGAGCTTATGAATGCTTCAGAGAAAAAATCTTCTAACCTACATAAAATGCAAATAGGCGACAATAATAACAAAAAAGATTCATCGGTATTCTTGGCAATAAAGGCAAACAACTGCATTTATTGTAATGATAAAGGTCATCAAATTTATTTTTGCAAAAAATTTCTAAAATTAAAATTACAGGATAGGATTGATGCTACGAAATCAATCCGGGCGTGTTTTAAATGTTTGAGGTTGGGTCATCAGGCACAGAGTTGCAAGACAAACCTAACCTGCAAAATTTGTGGCAAGTATAGCCACAATACTCTATTACACAAGGAGGTACCTCCGCCGGAGACCTCAAATATGGATGCTAATAACGAGGTTATAGTGTCGAATTTTTCTGCATCGGAAAAGGCAGAAAAAATAATATTATTGTCAACCGCCTACATAGGAATTGTGGGGGCCAACAATAAAATGTTTAAAGCTCGCGCCCTGATTGACTCTGGTGCGCAGAGTAATTTTATGAGAGCTGATTTTGCTAATAAATTAAATTTACCATGTGAATGGATAAACAAACCCGTGTCTGGGATCCATAATAATATCACACACATAAAAAAGAGAATTTCAGTGGAGATGACTTCGCTTAATACGGATTATAAACGCGAAATATCATGTCTGATTTTACAGGAAATTACAACCAATTTACCACAAGTGACAATGGCGAAAAAAGAGTTCAAAATACCACCAGGACTGGAGCTGGCAGACCCGAACTTCAATATAGCTGCACCCATCGACATCCTGTTGGGCGCGGAGAGCTTCTGGGAAATGCTAAACAACGATAGATTGAAACTCGAGTCAGGACCAACGCTTCAACGTACACAACTGGGATGGATTGTGTCCGGTCCTATCAACGTGTACCCCAAACAAAGGCCTGTATCAGATTTTTGCAGTTTATCTATAAATAAGTTGAGTCATCAAATAGAAAAATTTTGGAAATTGGAAGAGATTAATTCCACTAAAATTCAAACTCAAGAAGAAAAGGCTTGCGAAGCCAGTTTTGTAAGTACTCATACTAGAGAAGATGACGGTAGATATGTAGTAAGTTTACCGCGTCGGGCATGCATTGATCAGTTGGGAAACTCATTGCTCACTGCCGAAAAAAGATTTAAAAACATAGAAAGAAAATTTGTGTCACATCCCGAGTTAAAGACACAATATGTAAAATTCATGCGTGAATATGAAGAATTGGGACACATGGAGATGTGTGACCAGTCAAAAGGGGATCGTGACTCCTATTTTTTACCGCATCACGCTGTAGTGAAAGAATCCAGCACTACTACTAAAGTGAGAGTCGTTTTTGACGGCTCCGCCAAAACCTCAAATGGAATTTCCCTCAATGAAGCCTTGATGACAGGACCTGTTATACAAAAGGATCTATATAACCAACTATTGCATTTCAGGAAACATCAAATAGTCATGACTGCCGACATCGAGAAGATGTACCGCCAGATTAACATGTGTGAAGATGACCTGGACCTACAGAAGATAGTATGGCGCGAGTCGCCACAGGATGTGCTCAAGCATTATCGTCTGAAGACTGTGACTTATGGACTGGCACCTTCCTCCTTCTTAGCCACAAGATGCTTAAAGCAAATTGGTATGGATAATAATTTAATTTTTCCTAGAGCTAGTCAGGTCATAGAAAATGACTTCTATATGGATGACTTGTTAACGGGAGCAGATGAGCTGGAATCCTGTAAAAAGTTAAAAGAAGAATTAATCAGCATCTTGTCATCTGCGGGGATGACGTTGAGGAAGTGGAGGTCCAATGCGTTGGAATTGTCAGCCGAGTCGGGCCAAGCTAAGTGTGCCGATTCAGGCGATTCCGACAAAATTATTACTGACAATCCAAAGACTGAGAAAATATTAGGATTAACATGGAACAATGAATCTGATTACTTTTCTTATGTAATAATGAAGCCATCAGGTCCAACCGAGAGCAAACGAGAGATATTGTCTTGCATCGCATCAACCTTCGATCCATTGGGACTCCTAGGGCCGATAATAGTCATAGCCAAATTGATAATGCAAAGGCTGTGGCAGTCCAAAGCAGCATGGGATGATCAGTTACCTAATGAAATATTAGCACCCTGGAGGACCTACCTGCAAGATTTAATTCAGCTAAATGTGTTGAAAATACCAAGAAAAATTATTTGCAAGCAAGCAAAAGAGCTACAGCTACACGGTTTTTGCGATTCGTCTGAGAAGGCTTTCGGAGCCTGTATCTATATGGTGTCAATGGACCACAGCGGTAAGTGGCATTCACACTTAATAACATCCAAATCAAGGGTAGCACCATTGAAGTCTATTTCACTGCCTAAGTTGGAGCTATGTAGTGCTGTACTACTGGCAAAATTAATGAAAACTATAAAACAAGCATTAAATATAATGAAGATCAACACATATTATTGGTGTGACTCTACGATAGCACTGTGTTGGCTGAAAGGTCAACCTACTCGTTGGAGCACTTTCGTGGCCAATCGAGTAGCCGAAATACAAGAACTGAGTGATCCAGATCAATGGAGACACGTATCATCATCCGACAATGCAGCGGATATACTTTCAAGAGGAGCTACGGCGGATAAACTGATAAATTCTACAATATGGTGGAATGGACCCAATTGGTTGACCGACGGAGTCAACGATTGGCCTATATCGAACATTTCCTGTTCAAACCCTCCGGAGCTCAAGAGTAAAAATATTCTTTTATCTACTGATATTCAAGAATGGGAAATATTTGGAAAATTTTCCTCATTTATCAAATTGAAAAGGGTTACAGCATATGTACTGCGGTTTGTGAATAACTGCAGAAATATTAAAAGTAAAATTTCAGGTAATTTAAGTGTAGCTGAACTAGAAGCAAGTTTGAATTGTCTACTGAAATCAGCTCAGGCACATGCCTTTCAAAAAGAGTTGAAGACATTAAAAAACCAGGGAAATGTCAACAAAAATAGTAACTTAAAATCTCTTCATCCCTTTTTATGTGATGGTCTTATATATGTGGGCGGTAGATTAAGTTTAGCTACACACCTATCGTACCAACAAAGACATCCAATTATATTGCCAGCTAAACATAAGCTAACCGAATTGATTATACGTCACTATCATTATGTAAACTTACACGCAGGACCTCAAGCGCTATTAGCTGAAATAAGATTAAGGTTTTGGCCTATTTTTGGGAAAAATACTGTTAAAAAGATATTACATAAGTGTATTGTGTGTTTTAGGTGTAATCCTCGTATTGGTAACCAGATCATGGGAAGCTTACCGAGCGAAAGAATCACACCGAGCCGACCTTTTGCTATCACGGGAGTCGATTTTGCTGGACCGATTCCAACCAAAAGTGGGCCACTGAGGAGAGCTCCACTCGTGAAATCGTATTTATGTATTTTTGTTTGTTTTTCCACAAAGGCGGTTCATTTGGAATTAGTTTCGGATTTATCTAGCAATGCTTTTTTGAACAGTTTAAAGAGATTTATATCCCGTAGGGGAGAACCTGATAAGATCTTTTCCGATAACGCTAGCAACTTTCGGGGGGCCAGTAATAGACTCAAGGAGCTGTATACCAGTTTGAGAGAGAACAATGACAAGATTCAAAATTATTTAGCTAACAGAGGTATTGAGTGGAGGTTCATAACCCCTCGAGCCCCTAGTCAGGGAGGGCTGTGGGAAGCTGCGGTCAAGTCAGCAAAGTTTCATTTGTATAGAGTCACTAGTAATTCTGCTTTAACCTTTGAACTTTTGTATACCTTAATTTGTCAGATTGAGGCCTGTCTAAATTCCCGTCCATTGACTTCCTTGTCTGATGACATCCACGATTACCAACCCCTCACCCCAAACCATTTCCTCATAGGCACTAAATCCTCTATCATTCCGGAGAGAGATGTCCGAGCCATACCAGACAACAGGCTGACCCAATATCAGAGAATCCATGCGCTAATGTTATCCTTTTGGTATAGATGGAAGCGAGAGTACTTGATGGAGCTACAAAAAAGGACGAAATGGCAAACCAGTAATCAACGGGCACTGCAAAAGGATGATCTGGTTATTCTGAAGGAAGATAATTTACCTCCACCATTATGGAAAATGGCGCGAGTTATATCTACACATCCCGGCGCGGATGGTGTAGTGCGAGTGGTTACCCTGAAAACCCCTCAAGGAATCTTTGTCAGGCCTATCACAAAGATATGTCTAATGCCTCTGGATCCGGAAGCTGAACCTGTGACGGACGCCCCGGACCCTTCAGTCAGTCCGGACACCCCGGACGACCATGATGAAACTTTTTAGGGGGAAAATATTTAAAAAAAGACCCTTTAAAGATACCAATCCCAGGAACAACATGACAACCTATAAATTGATGATTGATTGCACCCCGCGCTGTGGTGCTTATATCGTGGACTGCACCCGGAGAAGATCCTAACCAATGGACTTGAAAAAAAAAAAAAGACAATTGTGTTGTGTTGGGTTGGGTTTTATTATAATATTATTTTGTGTTAGGTTGTGTTCTATTATAATAGTATTTTGTGTTAAGTTATTATTTAAATATGTAAAAAAAATTTTTTGTTAATTTAAGTTTATGTAATTAGTTTAGGTTAATCACCTTAAAATTCAACTTGTGAATGTACATTTTTAAATAATAGTATAATAAGCAGTGCAGGATCATTTAGTTTTGGCTGCTAATTTATAATAGGTAAAATTATTTGTTAGTATTTGTACGGTATTTAGAGTTAGGATTTGTGTTTTTTTTGCTTTTGCTTTGATTGTCTTCCCCTGTTTTTGTTATGTTTTCTTGAAGGGTTCCTAAATCGGTATGGGCGATTTAGTAACCCCGAGGCGGAAGCTATGTTAAAAATTGATGATACTACCGGCACCTATGGGTTGCTTGAGCAAGCTCCCAGACGTTGATATTTCGAATGGTGCGAGGCTTGGCTGGACGCTGAGTGTTCGCAGCCTGTTTTAACTACCAAGTACATACTATGGAGGAAGCCATTTTTTTTGTAGATGCTTTCGAATGTCAAAATGTATAATCGTAGATTCTTTAAATGTGTGCAGGTTTTTATGTTATAAAAGTGCTAGCATCCCATTATTATTGCTTCTTCCCAACGCAAGTTTTAACAGTAAACAACTGCCAGTGTTTGGCCCGGTGTATTGACACCGTATTGTAATACATTTATAACATGTCCAAGTGAAATAAACAGTGAAGTTTTTTGCAAGGATAATTATTTTATTTAAAAGGACCCCTATCAATTTTGAACAATATGAAATCTTTAAATAATAACAGTTTCTCGGAGTTTGCCAACCATTTGCTGGAAACTAGTCACACCTTTGACTTCAATAGTGGAATAGAATTAATGCATTGTAATGTCAGTGGCATTCAGTTGGATAAACTAGAAATTTTAGAAATCTGATAAGAGTGTTAATGCCAATTTGAATATTATTAATAACCAAAAATTGTTCTTAAATGACCCAATATTAAACCTGTTCCCTTTGTAAATTGTCCCCCATTGCCCCTCTCTCCTCTACCCACTCTCATATTTCCATTGATACCATTGTCTATGTCCATTCTTTTTCAATTGACACCATTGTCTATGTTTATTATTTATAATTAGTATCAATAAAAAACCCTGAAGAAGTGAGCGTTGCTCACGAAACATGTTGGTTTTGTAAACAATAAACTAAGTATTTTGTTTAATTTGAATGAAAATTAAAATTCTTTAAATCATGCAATTTAAAAATCGCTAGAGCGGTAGACTCGCAAACCTCGGGAATCTACTATAGCCGCCTTGAGTGCGCAGAACCTACGACATTTTGTTAAAACCATATTTGTACGGATAGTATTTTGCAAGAATCAACAGAATTTTATCTGTGATTTTCATGTTTTAAGTTGTTGTTAAAACTTAATTTCTTCTACCGCAGCAAACTTATTTTGTGGCACCATTTTAATTCAAATTAATAAAATACTTAGTTTTTACCACTTTTATTGTTTACAAAACCAACATGTTTCGTGAGCAGCGCTCACTTCTTCAGGGTTTTTATTGATACTAATTATAAATAATGGACATAGACAATGGTTTTCAATTGAAAAAGAATGGACGTAGACAATGGTATCAATTGAAATATGAAAGTGGTTAGAGAAGAGAGGTGCAATTGGGGACAATTTACAAAGGGAACAGGTTTAATACATTATTCTGTTCTCTTGTTCAACCTTTCGACAATATACTGGACAGTCTAGTGCAAAGATGTGATGAAATTCCTTTAAATCAAGTGAAAAATGTATTTAATATCGAAAAGACTAACATTTGATTATTTCAGACAGAACTGGAAATTTTTTCTTTTCTTTATTGAATCTCCGATGTGATAGGCCATGATCCGCCACTGCTTTTAGTACTGTTTACGTTCCAATGTTGTTACTGTAATATTAATCCCAACACCGCTTATCCAGAGCGGTAGAGCTTAATCATTTTATATCCCGCTGCGAAGTCGATGACGGAAGGAGTGAATGGACAGAGAAAGGAGTGTCATCAGAATGTTTATGACTCCCGAATGCATAGATGAAGAAGTCGTCGACGGCCTAGAAAGACATGGCTCAATGTTTTTAATCATATTAAGTATAGTTTATTTTTTATTTTTAACTTTATGAGTAAAACCTCAAATTGTAATATTTAAATAAATATTTAAATAAATGTGTCGTGTCCCAGAGGTGTCAATATGTTTTTCTGATTTTTCTGTTTCCAGATTTTCGATTGAGTTTCGCTTATATTGTCTTCATTTATTTAAATATTAAGTATAGGTTTACGGTTCAGTAATCGATTAGTTGATTCTAAGGGTCGACCGAGACAGGTTTTTCGTTCTCGGCCGAGACCGAGATCGAGACCGAGAATAAATTAAAATCTCGGCCGAGACCGAGAATAGATAAATTGAGGAAAAAAATGCGCTATTTTTGCATAATATAGTATATTTAAGAATGTAATAATAATTTTTTTTAAATAGTTTTAATAATCAAAATTGAACAACATAATGTTGTAGCACATAAAAAGCAATTTTTCTGCGTTTTCACCCTTCAAAGAGTGTCGCCTCGTGTGGTATAATTAAGCAGCTCTGCTAACGAGTTGTTCACTTGCTGCACAGTAGGCGGTGCTGATAAAAAAACTTTTTTACTGCATTTCTAAGTAGTAATATGGTGACGAATACCAACACTCAAAAATATTTGCATTTCTTTGCAGTCTCTCTAAGAAAGCTATAAAGCGCTATTTCCATCACAGCACTTGAACTGCTTTCGTCAATGGTCGTAGGCTCATCTCCCAAGTCTATGTAATCATGAGCTGCCCATAAGTTGGATTTCGACAATCGACAGCTCTCTCACACACTGACACCAAGTAACGAATGTGAATCCCATTATCCTATACCGTACTACTTACAACGGTCTCGGTTATGGCCCAGAATCTCGGCGATTTTTCGCCGAGAGCCGAGACAGAGTTCTCGGTAGAATTTGTAGCCGAGAACGCCGAGACGAGACCGAGATCTCGGTCGACCCTTAGTTATTCTACAACAATTATTAACTGGCGAAAACAGAAAAATCAGAAAAAGATACAATGGGTCACAATAGGTTGGGTCATTTTTAACTGTATCATACTTCGACTAAGAACTTACAATGTTATCCTCCTTTTCTTAATGCATATTTTTATTGGCTGCTATTATTATGTATGTAAATATTACCATTCGAGATTTTACTCATTAATTTTAAAATAAAAAATAATTATATTTATTGATTTTAACAATCGTCGGCTGCGATTCCGGAGGTTCAAATCGGGTTCAAATCGGATTCAAATCCCGTAAATTTTGTTTGGTTAATACGTGTTATTTCACATTTTTTTATTAATTTATAGCATACTAGCAGACCCGGCCACACTTTGCTGTGGCTAACGAAACCTTTATAACCAACGCCATCTGTTAAATCAAATCCGCACCTCCCGTTTGTCAGCCTACTCCCAGTTGCCCGCTGCCCGCAGCCCGCTGCCGCTTGGCCATATGTATTTTGTATTTCAACCAATTTACACAAAACCTTCACAAATTATATACCTAAAAACCTTCACCATGAATTATTCTATCTTTTGATAAAAACCGCATGAAAATCCGTTGCGTAGTTTAAAAGATCTAAGCGCACATACAACCTGAGCGACTTCATGTTATACTATGTAAAGAAGATAAAAATTTGCGGCTCGTTTCAGAGTGGTACATACTTTCATAGCCCTGGTGAAATAATACCATTCAGAATGGAAACTTTGCTTCAAATAGCTTCAGCCGTATTTGGTAACCAGATCTCAATATCCAGGTACTTCCCCACCTGCCTCTTCCTCATCTCCTTTCCCCCCCACTACCTTCATACTTATGACATGCCCCAATTGGGGTTGCCATAGTCTCGGCAATCGGGACTCTTGTAAACTCACTTAAAAAATGTCACACAAAAGTCCCATATTTGTCCGGAGCCCCTGGGACTAAGACTACCCATTGCAATTTGGGTAATTTTGTGAGGTTGAAGGATACGGGGTAGGAAAGATATAAGAAGAGTTTCAATTAACGTTTCCATTACAATGACGGTCTTCAGGGTGGCACTAATGCTATCTACTGCTTAAAATTCTCTTGTTGAAACGATTCCTGACTTATTTTCTATGGTGGTAAGCAGAAAGTTTTGAATTATCGGTAATTTATAACAGGTGTTTAATTGCATAACTTCACCTTATTTTTTCGTATCTTTCAACCGCAAAACCAATTGTTTGGGGTTTGGCATTTAAATTGATAAAAGTTACCCAATTTTACTTTCTCCGGTCCTTTTATTAACCACATATCAATCTCGATTATATCACCGCATGTACTTACTTATTTCCTGTTCTTTTATAAAATATGGTGAAAATTTTAATTCAGGTATATCAATTGACACTTATTTGCCTTATTTTAAGTATAGTTTTGCTGGGCATTCTCTTGCCATCGCTTGCCACCAATCCATTGGCTTTATTCCATGGAAATGTATTGTTATTTCCCTTATAAAACGACTTTTGTTGTAGAGCAGTAAGCACATACAGAAAGGAACAGCCATCTATAAATTGGGGATGTAGTTAGTCTCAGTGGTTCTGGAGAAGTTGCAACTCTTGCCTAAATTTAAAAAAAAGCGCGAATGCCTATTCACAAAACTTGGTAAGTATGTAAGATTGAATATAATACATATATACTAATCCTTCGCTGAGTCTTCCGCTAAGTGTAAATTTGAGACGGTGCGGTGTACAGATAGTTCCCGTGAGCACACAGGCCAAGAGGGGTCCATATCTCCCACTTCACCTCATTCCTTTTTCAGGATTGTCATTGGATATGCGGCTGTGTCTTCTGTGTTTTCCTAGGTATCTGAGCCTTTTTTCCGTCAGGGCGGGACTTTAGTACCATAGGTGGATCTTTATCCTCTTCGGCACATTTCCTGCATCTATTGGTGATGTCTTCCACTCCCAACAACTGCATCTCTTGAGATGGCAGTGTCGCGTTAGTAGCCCTATCAGTGGTGAGGTTCACTAGCGATCTGGAGGTCGCGAGTTCAAATCCCGGCGTGAACAATTTGATTGATTTCACAATTTATTCACTTACAAATAATATAATGTACTAGCAGACCCGGCCACACGTTGCTGTGGCTAACAAAACACAACGCCATTACCCAACCTTTATAAAATCCACACCACCCGCTTGCTTGCTGCCTGCTGCCCGCTGCCAGAATTGAATATTTGAATTTCTTTACTATAATAAGCATATATTATTCATATAAACCTTCCTCTTGAATCACTCTATCTATTGGTGAAAACCGCATGAAAATCCGTTGCGTAGTTTAAAAGATAAATGGGCGCATACATTTTGAGCGACTTCATTTTATACTGTGTAATGATTTGCGGCACGTTCCATATTGGAAGATACTCTCAGTATGGCCCCGGTGTAAAACCATCATAATTAAAATTAAGTTTTTGGTGACTAGATCTGAATAACTAGGTGCAGCCCCAACTTCCTCTTCCCCATTTCCTTCCCCTCCCCATCTCTTTCCCATTCCCATCTCCTTCCCCTTCCCATCTCCTTCCCTTCCCCATCTCCTTCCCCTTCCCATCTCCTTCCCCTTCCCATCTCCTTCCCTTCCCACTACTTTCAGCCTCACAAAATACACCAATTGGTGATGCCATAGTCTTACTGGCTCCAAGTGGTGGGAGCAGTTCCCAAAAATTTATATCCAGTAAGTTTCTATCCACGTTGAGTAGTTGCCTGGTTCATCTAGGATCTAGGTTCATTTAAATTAATATTCGCTCAGTTTATTTTGAAAAACCACGGTTTGTAATTATATAATGCTGCTTTTCAGATAGGTACATAAAAAAGTCAAACAGAACTTTTGACCAAGGTATGGTATAAAATCTGCTCACCATATTTCTCGTACGGATTGCCGTTCCGTAGCTTCTTACTTCAATGCTGACAACAAAGATTAATAAGAAATAATATGACTGAAACGAGAATGATAACAAACTTCCACACCTTCTTGGGAGAAAGCTACGAATACAAAGGAAAAGCTGCAGTTTACAGCCGGAGCCGTAATAATAATAATAATAACAACTAAGTTATTAGGAACACATCACGACGGCGAGACGGACAAACCTCAAAAGCAATTTGTTCGAGAACATTGCGTTCAGCTGTACCGCGAGAGATCTATGCAAAGCGTTCTGGTCGGGTTACGAGATAAATGTTTAGATCCGCCCGCACACAATGTTTCCACTGTTTGTCATATGAAATCAAGTTTCTGTTTAGCTCGGAATACTACCACGAACACATCAAAGTAAAACAAATCAACAAATGAATGGAGGCAGTGATGGAAAAACCGTAAAACTCAATAACAGGATACTTAACTAATGTGGAAATGAACTGGTCATGGTTGGGTTTGAAGTCCCGATTGTCTCGAGGATGCTGAAATGCCAGAACACAAAAATCATTGTCCATTTCTTTTTTGTGATATTGTATAAGAGTTAAGCCTAATGCTCGAGACTAATGGAACTATGGGATCCCCGAATTGGGGACTGTTATTTCAAACAGTAAAAAAAATAGGCATAAATTATTTCGCCTATTGTTATTTAATTAATATCTTAGGCTATCTTATATTGTTAACGATATATCCCATATAACAAAATTTACGAAAAAGTAAATATGTAATACGAAGTATGTTCAAAAACACAAATTGATAAAAACGAGGTACTTAATTGCCAAAATGAGGTACTTGAGAGGAGTGGTAGGGGTTACGAAATGGGATTATATAAGAAACTCGACGATCCGAGATGATCTAAACGTTGAACCATTGCTCCTCTTCATAGAAAAATCGCAACTGAGGTGGCTTGGGCATGTACTAAGAATGTCTGAAGACCAAATTCCGAGGAAGATACTGAGTGCGATTCCAGAGGGTAGACGTCCAGTGGGCCGCCTCAGGCATAGTTGTTGGGCGAGGCAACTCCAGAAACTTTGCGAGGAGAGGATGGGTCTACCATGGACAGAGGCCGAACAATCAGCACAAGACAGGGACGTAACGAGGAGCCTTGTCGGTGTAATGGGTCCCCGACCCGATTACGATAAGGGGAAGAAGAAGATGATGATGATGATAAAAACAAAAGTTCATTGTAGCTTGTCTTTTTACAAAAACTCCAACTTTACTCAAACAGTTAAACGTCGCGTCGTTATCTACAAAATATTTTTTTTAGATTTGAGAATTTCGATTTTTTTAAACTTTTTTCCCATTTTCTCGCATGGATTATAAAACTATTTGATTCCGCTCTACGTTTCGACGCCCTTTAAAATACATAAACAGTTGATTGTACTTATGAACCCCAAAGCTACCATTTTTTTTCAAACTTGATAAAAAAAAATTAACATAGGAAACGATTTACTCGAAAACAAAATCTGAAATACAAAAAAGGTTTACCAGGAATGAACTCCAAATGTGACATATTTGCCTAAGTTTCTCGTTTTTCCAGTTGTTTCTGGAAACCATGTACAAATATTATGAATTTGCAGGGAAACTGATATATTCTTATAGGGTTCTGAAGCAGTTGCACGCAGTTGACATTACTTTCAATGAAGTAGTAGGTATGTCCAACTGCACGGAATATAATTATAAGAAGGCTATAATAATAATATTAGCATATTATATTAATAGGTCCTTACACATGAAATAGGCGTTTAGCCGTACTGGCAACTTTGATCTCAAATATCTTCTCTTTGGTAAGGAATTACAAATTCAAATTTGTACAGCTATTTACTCATGTATTTGTATTTCGAAAATTATAATTCATTTGTTTTATCCTTAATTGTTTTTTTTCTTTGCGTCACTTAGTTTACAAAATGGAAAACTTGAAATATCGCGTTATTTACGAGTACGAGTTCCACCGTGGCACCAGTGCTGCAGAAACGGCTCGAAGGATTAATGATGTGTATGGCAACGGTGCCGCAAAAGAAAACACAGTGCGTTTTTGGTTCCAACGTTTTCGTTCTGGAAATTTCGACCTGCAGAACAAGCCCCGTGGACGGCCGGAGACCAAAGTTGATGATGAAGAATTGAAGGCTATTGTGGAAGCGGATCCATCGCAAACCACGTCCGACTTAGCTGCAGGCTGCGGTGTTAGTGATAAAACTGTTTTAATACACTTGAAGCAAATTGGGAAGCTTGAAAGGTGGGAACCTCACGAATTGAGTGAAGCAAATCAACAAACGCGCGTTGACCGCTAGACCACATGCTGCACAACAGACGGCTACCAAATTAGAGGAGCTTCAATTGGAATGTCTAAGACATCCACCGTACTCTCCGGACCTTGCCCCAACAGATTACCATTTTTTTCGAAATTCGGATAACTTCTTGCAAGGGAAAAAATTCAACTCCGATGGGGCAGTCCAAACCGCCTTCAAAGATTTTATCGATTCCCGTCCGAATTTTTTTTAGTAAAGGGATCGATGAACTTCTTATGAGATGGCAAGAGTGCATAGATAGCAATGGTACATATAACCTTAAAGCAGAAAAGAATATAAAAACCTTTAAAAAAAAACTATCTAAACTTAAGATGTTGGAACAAAATTAAAAATACTATTACTACACCTGTACTATATATGCTCTGTACTTAAGTTAAGAAAGCGAAATATTATATTTCTTTTAACTTAATAATAAAAAATAATAAAAAAAAATAAAAAAAAATAAAAACTTTTTATTAAATAAATACATTATATTTTAAAAAATCGACTTTATGTTCCTCCCATACAAAACGCCAATTTCATATGTAAGGACCTAATATTATATTATATCATACCACTGGAGCGACCATGTCGAATAATTCGACGTTTTGTTTTCTTCTAGGATTGCCCACGTCGAATAATTCGACGTTTATGACGTACCACTCGTAAACAATTAAAAATTATTTAATTATTTACCAGTCCCTGGCCAATATTTATTCAGTTGGAAAGCTGGTAAAATTGTCTTTCATTTATGGCAACATCGATGCTTCTAGTGCTTCTGGAAGGAATATTTCGCGGCCAAATGACAGCCGTTTGTTGGCTTAGAATGATGTTATTGATTGTTTTAATTGATTTTTATTAAGTGTTTACATACGGCAGTTCCCGCAATTCAATTATCAATCTATTTAACGTGTTTTCAATTCGTGCAAATGAAAAATTAGTGGCTTTTTTACGTATTTTACGAAGTAAATTTTAAATTTAGAATTTCACCCGATCTTTGTGTTCATTTTTACAATTATTGACCTAATTACTTGACGTGTGCATTTGAACTGTAGTTTATCAATTAGAAGGATTCATAACAAAGATATACATGTAAATTTCAATTAGTTTAGAAAAGTTTTAATCCAGTAAATCTCAATCAAAGCCAGCTGTCAGATGGTATATTTTGTCAGAATGGAAATGCGAAACTCGAAAACATTCGTGCAAGTATTCTAAAAGGTTAGTAATACGTATTCTTATGATTTTTATCTTATTAAAAACCTTGTATCTTAATTAACTACATTATATAAAAACATGTTGATGAATATCCAATGTTAGATCACAAATGTTTATAAAGCTGTAGTCTGATTTTGATATTGTCATTTAGGGTGTATTTGTAAAACGATTATTTTAGTTAAATAAAGCAAAAATCACGTAAATTCTTATTGATAATTGTAGACAATGAACGTATCCTACTAATTTCATACAGTTACTTTGTGTTAAATGTATTTCAGTATACTAAAAAGTGGATTTCATTTTGTCACTCCGCGGTCTCAAATATCTATAAAAAAAACTTCGAGCAAAATATTCCAAATCAGCTGATTGCACTTAAAAATTGACAGTTTAAAAATATGTTTGCTTCTGTGGTTATCAAGTAGGCCATAGACAACGTGTAGAAATCGAAAATATCCAATGTTGACTTGAAAAAGTAACATTTAGGGCAATTTCAAAGTAACGAACACGCAGGATTCGCACATTTTTAAAGTTTACGATTTTGTAATATTTTTTTTATAATTCCTACGAATATGCGATAATCAACAAAAGATAGGTTAATTCATTGGCTATATGGAACTATAATCAGTTTGCATGTCTCAATATTAAAATTCGGAGATATGATTTTTTCAATGTCGGCGGAAAAAAATCAAAATGAATACGAAAATATCACGAGCAATCCGAGGCAAAAGTTATAAAATGCGCCGTCGCTCCAGTGGATAATACATAATATTTTGAATGGGTTCATATATTACTTCATGATTACTGTTCCACAAAATTAATGTGTACATCACGTGTTTGTTAAAGCCCCTATAGGCGTATAGTAATACGAATAAATAATTTTTTTGGAACTTATCTCATAATAGGTGACTTTCGTCTTCTGAACCAATGCCAGGTTTTCTTCCAATCGTGCTGCGAATCTAAGTCTAAATGAATACCAGCGCGTGGCAGGTGTTTTATTATCGTAACTCACTTTAATAATAATTCAGTACGTACACTTTAGCCAGACCAGGTGGCTGGCAAGAAATCCGTTTGATCCCCGTCCAAAAACTATCCTTTTTACTGGTGCCAGCGGGTCTGCGATGAGCTTTTATTTTTTGTTGCCACTCCGCGCTTATTTACGAGCTTTTCGAGTGTTTATTCAATTCGAATCGTGAAAATATGGCGGAGAAAAAGCTTAAGTATTGTGTTCGTTAAAAACTCGTAATTCAGTCAAACTCACTGAACAAATAATCCTTAGAATGGTCTATACCAATTTGAAAGAAAACGGTTGTCGCTAATTTGTACATATAACAATTTTTAGTTGCCTTAGTTCTTAATTTTCCAAACGACCATTTTAGGTTTTGTTCAACCTCCACTTTAAACGGGAAAGTTTGCATGGATGTTTGTTTGTGACTCTTTTACGCAAAAACTACTGAATGGATTTTAATGAAACTTTACAATAATATAGCTCATACATCAGAATAACATACAGGCTATATACAGGGTGTAACAGGACGTACCCGAGGGATTTTAACCAGTGATTCCTGAGCATATTTGGAGTAAAAAATGTAAATGAAATTTTCGTCTCCGGTGAAATTTTTATTTCAAATAAAATCATTTTTTTGGTTTTTGTCCACACGCCGTCACTGATCTCATATTTCGAGTAAAGGATACGGCAACTCCGCGCAAACCCCTCCCCCATATCCGCTAGCCAACCCGAACCCCGTTGTTGGCAGCGTACTCTTTCACTCTCTACTGCGCGCCTCCTCGTAACGCGAATAAACATATTGCCAGGTGGTTTTTTAAATAGATATTTTTTTGGAGATAATATTTAACATAACTTTCGCATACAGTATTTTTAAATAGTGTAACAGGACGTACCCGAGGGATTTTAACCAGCGATTCCTGAGCTTATTTGGAGAAAAAAATTTGTATATCATTTTGCTGTACGGTGACATTTTTTTTCAATTAAAAACATTTTTTTTTGTTTTTTCTACACACCTTCACTGATCTCATATTTCGAGTAAAGGATATGGCAACCTCGCGATAACCCCTCCCCCTATCCGCTAGCCAACCCTACAGTTATCGGCAGCACGCTCCCTCACTCCCATACCGCGGCGAAGCTACCCCTTTCCGAATACCGCTCGGTCAGTTGTGTTTGGAGTTTGACGGTGAACGGGGTCGTGCGTAGTTGCTTTGAAATTTGTTTTTGTTTTACTGTTATTATTAGTGTTTATTCTAAAAGATGCCTCAAAATTATCCACCTGCCCATGAAGCAGATATAGTGTTTGTTTATGGAATTTGCCGAGGAAATTCAGTGGAAGCTGTAAGAGAGTATCGCAGAATATATCCAGAACGACGTCTACCACACCATACAACTTTCGTACAGGTTTGTACCTAACTACCTATTTATTATCGTAGAGCTAGACACACATTTAATGCCGCCATCTCATTGTAAAGGCTCCCAAAAATCCGCCTAATTGTGTCTTGTAATGTTACGGAAAAAGGTTATCACTACGTATGTTTATTTACAAAACTTTCCAAAATTTTATGTTTCACTCTCGGAAATCCAAGATAATACCTATCAAACGTGCCAAGTAAAAAAAATAGGGTAATGTTTCCCAACTTGGCTAATTCTTTAAGCTCAAATTATTTAAATAACACTTCATTTAACTTAATATCCTCCTCACAGCATCCCCGAAAATGTGTGGAGTTGATGTAAAAAATGAATAATAATACAACAGAAACAAGAATAATTTACGTAGGTTAATTGGTAAAAGATGCTTTAAAGTTCCATTTTCATTACAATTAAAGTTCGAAATTCTTGTGAAAAAAATATCAAGCCGTCGCGTCATTTTGAAATTGTTATTAACACTTATTTATAACCCAAATTAAGAACTAAATAATCATATTTTGTGCTTGTCCCCCAACGTAAATAGTTGCTAATCAAAATCGGTTCCAAGAAAGCTTGTTTTAAATAGTTTCACTCACAAAATAAATTAATTCGTACTTACGGAACGTTTTCTATGTTAATCAAATATTTCTATGTTCTCAGAAATAAACTGATATAAAACGCACCCGTCATTCATTTTTACTGATATTTTATAACAGAATAATGTTAGCAATTGTATTTTTGTTTGCAGATGTATCAACGCCTGCGCGACCATGGAATCGTACGGGTTCAGGGCGGAGGAAATAATGATGTTCCAGTTCGTGTTGAAGAGAGGATCCTCAACATGATGACAGAAGACCCGACGCTTTCCGTGCGTCGCGTCGCCATGATCGTTGGAGACATAACACACACGACGGTATGGAGAATCCTAAAAAAACATCGCCTGAAACCTTTCCACTACAGGCGCTGCCAAGGTCTACTGGAGAACGACCATTTCTCAAGACTAATTTACTGTAGACGGATGCTACGAAATGTGTTGAGAAATGGAGATTTCATGAAAAATATTCTATTCACAGACGAAGCCCAATTTACAAAAACAGGAATATTAAATATCCACAACCTGCATCATTGGGCCGAAGAAAATCCTAAGCTTGTCCGGGAATCGTCGAGCCAAGAGAGATTCTCAGTAAATATGTGGGCGGGTATTTTGGGTAACAAAATAATTGGTCCGATCGAGTTGCCTCCCAGGTTAAATGGACCGATGTATCTGGAGTTCCTGCAAGGGCAGCTGGGCGACATTCTGGACGAAGTAAACTTACAAGCACTGCGAAGGATGTGGTTCCAGCACGATGGAGCTCCACCCCATTATTCCGTTGCCGTGCGGAACTACCTGAATGTAGAGTTTCCTGGACGGTGGATAGGCCGAGGTAGTCCTAACATTGCATGGCCACCGAGATCACCCGACCTAACACCGTTGGATTACTACCTCTGGGGAACTCTGAAGGAAAAGGTATATTCGAAGCCGATAGCGACGAGAGAGCAATTGATCCAACTGATCATGGAGGCAGCAGACGAACTGAAGGCGAATCCTGCTAATTTAAGCATCCATAATGTGTTAAGATTGCATGCATGCATTGAAGCCGATGGCGGCCACTTCGAGCAACTTTTATAATAATAATAAAAAAAATATTATAACCAAATGTCAGCATTTTTATTCTTACATGTCATTCATAATATTATGTTCGTATCTGTGACAGATGACAGACACAAACGCGAACAAAACATTGCCGGGTGGGTTTTTAAATTATTTTTAGAGGTATTATTTAATTATAACTTTCGCAAATAGTATTTTTAAGTATTGTAAGTTCAGTCAACATTACACTTAAACAGTAGATACTAAAATGTTTTCAAAGCTTATGATCGAACCACCACGATTAATTTATTTGAAACTTCTATAAGAACTCACATTTTGTGTCAAAATTATGAAACATTCCAATCCTTCATAATCGGACTGTTTGTGGTTAGTTTGTATTTTATTGGTAAGGCTGAATACAGTCAACTTATTGACTTGATTTTTTTTTCTTTAAATCGGCACCATTACCTTAGGGAACGTACTCATACTACGTAACCTCTTCGGGGGGGGGGGGGTCTTCAAAATGTCACGCTTGGTACAAATGAGCGGCGATTTGCTTAGGATTTTGGTCACCGGGAGGGGGAGGGGGGGGGGGGTTAAAAATTGCAAAAAAAATTGGTCACGTAGTATGGGTACGTTCCCTTCTGTAAAATGATAATATTATTTGTATCGGTAAAACAGGTTATTATTGCAATCCTTATTCTGGATAGTTCCTTGTAATCCAAATGTATGCTATTACATTCAAAACATTGCTAGATCAACTTATTTTCTAAGAACTTTGTCAACATACTTATTGATGGGTTGGTAAAACCAATAGTTTATTGTTTCAAAACACTGGTTAGGCCACATTATAAGTCGAGAACTTTCTAAGAATTGTGTTAGGTATCCTGTTCTTCATAATACGTATTAATAGATCGGTAAAACCAATAGTTTATTGATTGTAACCCTTATTCTGAGTACCTACATAACTGAAAAATATTAGTACCTACATTGTGTAGTTAGGTAAAAATAAATGGGGAATTTGAATTGGAATTTGAATCATGACTAGGTACTTCCAAGAATACACAATTACCTACTACGTGGAATTGCGAGGAGTATGCTAAGACCGAGTTGTTTGGCAGTTCATCCTCTCTACCTACCGCGTGATGTTTAATAAATCTTTTGAACAAAATATTTCACACGGTTTTAAAATTGTTCCAATATGTAATTGATTTATTTTTAAATTCATTTATAAAATTAAATATTTTTCTTATTCAAATAATTCAGCACCTGGCAGCATTCTAATTTTAAAATAACATCGTATTCTACCTATACATGTATGTATTTCATATTATTTTAAATTCTGTGGGTCAAGGTCACGGTTACGCATTTGCAGCTGTTGACAAGTTCGTTTTATATGAGCATTGATTTTATTGACAATAATTTCGCGATGATAATGCGCGTTTCGTTTTGGTGATTCTGGATACCTACTTAAGCAAGTGCAAGGGAGATTGTTTTTCGCGATGATAATGCGCGTTTCGTTTTGGTGATTCTGGATACCTAATTAAGCAAGTGCAAGGGAGATTGTGTTTTTAAAGGTGGTTAAATATTTATCTTATCTTATTTCTTAATATTTATGATAAAAGGACCATTGGAAATTATTCTCAATTATTGTCAACAAATAAGTTATTTAATTACTGTTTTTGTGTTTAATTCGTAGAACTACATTTTTTTTTGTTTAAAAGTTATTTAATGGTGGGTTTCTTCATTTACCGAGAATGCTAAATGCAATGCTAATTGTAAAAGTAAACGGTCAAATGCATAGACATTTTTAAATTTCGATCGTTTACTTTTACAATTAGCATTCCATTTAGCATTCTCGGTAAATGAAGAAACCCACCCGTCTTCTAACCACAAATTATTTAAATTAGAATTCCATCAGGAATTTTCGGTACTTAAAGTCTTTACTTAAAGCTAGCAATAATATCTGAGTAAAATAAGCATAATAATTATTTACGCAATATTAAATATTACTTGTTTGGTATTGGAGCATATAATATGGTCCTGCCTTGAAGCGCGCTGGCCGTTGTCGCCTCCCTTCCACTGTGTGCACGTGTGAAATTGCGACGTTGTCTCCCGAGTAGACCAATGATCATGCCATTGGCGACGCGTGATTTAAAAACATAATTTTTGTTTTTAATAGAAAAAAAATATCACCGGAGAGCAAAATGAAATCTACATTTTTTACTCCAAATATGCTCAGGAACCGCTGGTTAAAATCCCTCGGGTACGTCCTGTTACACCCTGTATAATGGTAAGCTCTGGCGTTATGAAATTTGTATGAATGAAAATTTGTATAAATGTGTGTATTTCATATATTTTAGCGGCATGGAGGAAAGGCAGGGAGAAGGGGCACGGGGGAGGTGGGGTTCGCGGAGAGAGAATAGAAGAGGGTGGGAGAAGGCGGGGAAGATGGAAGGAACGGGGACGCACGGGAAAGGACATGCAGGGAGAATCAATTTATTTCTTTGAATGGCATAGAAACGCATGCCGGGAACCAGCTAGTTAAAAATAAAGTATAAAAAAATATGGTTAATCACTTAACTAAGAATTATTTAAACTAATAAGACCTTTACCTTCACGGAAATAGCTTTATCTTGCACCTACCATAATGTTTCATTGAAATAATGAAAGAAAACCTTCTCTTGTAAAATTTTCTAATAGTCGTTTGGACCAGTGTTTCCCAAACATTGTTCTGCCGTGGCCCGGTAATTTTCACACTGCCCCTTCGTGACCCACTTAATACTTTGAAACCCAAGCTAGTTCCATACACATTAATTAATAGTAAAAATGTTTTATTAATACTACATATTTTGGTATCGCCTATTTAGTCAATAAATTTTAGTGTGAAGTATGGAGCTGCTGCTTAATTGTTACTAAATAATCCAAGTTCGCGGAAAATGACGAAAGTTTTATCCTAAGGTCTGTTTCCACTTCAGGTCGGTTTCTATATTTATTTTTAAGGTAAACTAGTGTTGAAAACCCAACTTCACATTTATAAGTTGTGACGAAAGGCATTAAAAAAGTTATTGCTTGATGAGCTATTTTTGTGTATTCTTGATGACAAGATAACCAATATCTATCAATGGTTTCAAATGCTGTCAAATATATCCTTGAGTGATGTGTCAGTTGACTCCACACAGGAGGCATACAAAATGTAATGGTGAAATTAAGAATAAAATATTGTATTTCTTAGTCCTCCTCACTAGGGGGTCCTTTGCCGAGGCGGACTAAAGTTATTTAAATATAGTTCATTTGTCTTCTATGTCGTTTTTAGCGTCTTCGCTAGGGTTTTCTCATTGACCTCTTTAAGCCATATTTTTATTCTTGATTTTAGGCTTGTTGAAAAAAATCGATATATCGAAATATCGATATTTTTAATTCTAAATATCGATATTTTTAGCCAATATATTTTGATTTGATTTATCGATATATCGATACAAAATATCCAATATCGAAAATTGTATCAAAAACGATATTTTCTTAAATTTATGTATTTAAAGTCACTAGAATCCAAAACCGTATAGGAACGAACGGAAAAAAGTAACTGTATTGGGTCATGACATCTGGCGGTTGAAATTTTAACTATTAATAGCTTACAAATCTATTGTCTTTGCATACTAATGTGATCACCAATACTATCTCATGTGTGTAGGTACATTCATAGAAATGTATGCTATTTTTCGCCATTTTTTTCTAAGCCACTCCTATGTGTTGGTTCCCAATTGTCTATGATTATTGACTATACCTTGTTCCAAACACGAAGTCCTTTTTGACAGATTAATACGCCAATAGAATGTTACTGAGACGCATACAAACTTTGTATGCATCTCAGTTTACATATAAGTTAGAAGACAGCTTTTTAGTTTTTGATATTTTTGTAATTATTACGTAATAAAAATGAACAGTGATAAAAATACCTTCATTTTTATTGAGATTTTTGTACATTAAAAAAAGCAAATTGTGTACAAAAATTACTATTGATATTATTGAGCTGACTACACTATTATTTTAAAAACGCAAAATCTCTTGAAAATTTGACCGATATATCGATATTTTTCCTCGATATATCGACGTCGATATTGATATTTTAATAAATATCGATATATCGATATTTTTTTCACTTTCGACATCCCTACTTGATTTGTATTCAATCGGATTTTTTATTAGTTTTATGTCTTGAGGAAGGATGTTATGGAGTTTTGTTGCAAAGTATGTATAATTTCTTTGTCCAAATGTGGTTTTATAACTTGGAATATTTTTTATATCATTTTTATTCGATCTAGTGTTATGTCACGGTCTAGTAGAGGATTCATTATTTTTGAAGAGCTTCAATAATATATTTTTGGCATATATTTGCTGTACATTTGGTACGTCAAAGTTATTGAAAATTTCAATTGAAGGCGTTCTAATTGGTACTTTCAATATGGTCTTTATGATTCCTTTTTTAATCGTATTCAGGCTGTGTAGGTACGTGTGTGTAGTATACGTCTATCTATACTTCTACACTCCGTTTGCCAAGCGATTTTTATGCCTCTTACCTATAAGGTGATATAAGGCACACTACGAATACTTACATTTTTGGCTTGTGACTTTTTTGGCTTGTGACTTTTTCGCTGTCTTCCTATAGAACTAGAATCGCCGTTAAGTCTCCTCCCAGAACATTTGAGCGTGCTTCAGGCACACGGACTCGCCCGCAGCACATATCTATCTGTTTATATCTACAGTGGTCTCGCTAAACTTCCATCGGCTCTTATTTATTTCGCGTTTCGTTTCGGACATTATTTACTTTTGTAATGTAAGCACGTACAAAATATTATCCATTATTTTTTAAACACGTTTTAAGTTTTTTTGCGATTTAAAGCTTTTTAAAGCGGACGTCTTTATTGGCTAAATTAATGTGATCCATTAAATTGGGCAGTGTTATCAAAACAAAACAGTGTAATAATTTTCATAATAAATAGAAAATCTGTTTGTACGATCAGTAAAAGCTTGGATGGGGATCATAATATTTTCGTAGCTTTTTTTTAGATTGACGCATTTTAAGCTCGCAACGTAATTTTCATCTGCTGTGGAGCATCGGAATTTTATACAAGTACTCAATAGGGAAAGATAATGTCGAAAGTCGGACAAAGCCGGGTAGCAATTTTTTTCTTTTAAACAATAATTGGGAGGCAGGTAAGGGTACCGCCGCCACGGGAACCATTTATTGTGATAACCAAAACCCCTGCCGTAGTTCACCCGAAGTGGTTGGCTACGTTTGATGACTTAGCAGGGATGTTCGGGTTCATAGTGTGAGTTTTGTCTAGGTCTTGGCGGCCAATCCGTTTGCCCCTCTATTGCGTGGCGACCGGATCGGGAGAGTTTGGTTGAGAAAGATTCCTGCCCATCCCTCACACCATTTTTTCCCAGCACTTTCTTTCCCTATAAAAGACCTTCCGCCCAGCATCCCCAAAGATAACATAGGCCGTGATGGATTTTTTCCTCGGGGCATTCTGTGTGGATCTAATTTGGAAAAAAATAGTGCAAAATAAGTTATTAATTTGTTTATTTTGGGCTCTCGCAGTCATCCATCATACTTTAGAGTTTATTGAGCTTTGTTTCGTCCGATTTTCATATGGGTCGTCTTTACGTATGGATTTGGGATGAAAAAAGAACGCGTGGTACCTACTGATATAATTATTTATTAATTTGGTACTGATTTTCGTACAGTTTAAACTTAAAATTTGTCCTGATATCATTTGACATCTGTGGTTTGGCATTGTTTTAAGCGGGTGATATTTTATATGGAAATGTTGCACGGCTATTCCGTTTCACATTTAAAAATATTGATAAAATGCTATGGGTTCACTAAAGTTTACGTTAGGAAATAATAATATTGCACAAAATTGTAGGTATGTTGAAAACTTTTATTATATGTGAATAAAAATACTATATGGGTGGCGGGTATACTTACACCCACCCGGGAACCATTTACTCGATAACCAACAACTCGGCCATAGGTCACCCTAAGTGTTTCACTACGTATGAAAATACGTAATGAATCACTTACGTAGTAAGTATGAAAATAATGATTTGTGCGTCGATCAAATATATCAATGGATTCGTGTAAAGCAATTTTTTTATATGGGATCCCCATATAATTTCAACAAAGTGATCGGTATATAAAAGCTTGGTTTAAAATGTCAATTACATCACTAAAACATGAAATAATGTTCTTATGACGAAATCAGACGTAATCTGGGCTGTGGTGGCTAAATAACGCTTGTAATTATATGACAGGCTTACAAATTGGCAGAAGGATGCCGAAAATAGACCGAACGCATTACAAATATCCCTACACGTAGGAATACATGACTAAGCCATGTATGGCCGAATTATGAATTGATTGATCCGAAAAGAATGCAAGACCTATTATAATATAAACGTTATGTAAAATATTTAGAAAGGGACGCTTAGATTGTTTAAATCAGAGGTTCCCAAACTTTTTTTCTCGTTCAAAATTTTAGTGGTTTCGGTGGACCCTCTGCTGCCACATTTCTACCATATTCACAAAACTCGTGAAATAATAATAGTATAATAATCGTTTATTCCAGAATGTGCGCAGGGGAAGTGCAATTCAATACATTCCATATTTTTAAATAACAAAAGAAAGATAAATAATAAGATCAGGTAAGAAATATATATATATTTTTTTATTTTTTTTTTATTTATATATATATATTTTTTTTACAGTTTTTTAGAGAAAATGTGTCCTAACTGGGGTACCCCGTTCTAAGGACACATTGTACAAGTTTTATTATTTGAATTATAAGTAAATACCTAATCTATGTTAGAATATTGCCGAGGAAAATTATTAAGTTAGATCTAAAAGAAAGTACAAGACAAGCATTATTCTTTGTTGGGTTGCAAAATTGAATCTATTTTCTTCCTTCCCATGTCCATAATCCATATTTTTATGTTTCTTTTGAAGGCGGTTATTTTTTAGTGGTTTTCATTGCAAGAGGGAGTAAATTAAATAATTTTACAGAGAAGTATTCCATATTTCTTTGTCCAAAAGTCGTTTTAGTTGTAGGTTGGTAGAATGTATGTTGTAATGTAGATCTTGTGAATCGGCCCGAGTTTGTCTGTGTAAAGTTATCCTGATTTTTGAATGCGTACATTAGAATATCTTTTGTATATAATTGTTTCAGTGACATTAAATTCAGAGCTTTAAAAACATAGTCTGTAGGGGTTCTGATGGGTACTCTAAGTATAATTTTCAGAATTGCCCTTTGTGCTATGAGGACTGGTTTTATAGTGGAATCGCATGAGCTTCCCCATCCGATAAGACCATATTGTAGTTGAGATTGGGCTAAGGCATAAAAGATTTTAATTAGCTGTTCTTTATCTAAAATGTTTCTTACTGTTTTGAAAAAATAGATTAGTTTTTTTAATTTGTTGCTCACATTTTCCACTTGGGAGTTCCAATTTAAGTTTTGATCAATTATTATTCCAAGATTGTTGTATTTATTATTATTGTTTGTATTTCATTCAATTTTGGACAGTTGCAAGGAGTTTCTCGGTTCACGTTTATACAGTCTTTATGAATTTTTATGTTTAGGTTTGTATTGAGGTTATCCGTCTGTTTGTTGTGGATTTTTAATTTAATATAATTAGTTTTTGTATCATTTAGTGTTAGTGAATTTGAATCAACAACACATAAATTAAATAAAAACAAATAAGAATGAGAAATGAAAAGCACTTAAATTAATGCAAACAGCCGTTTACGGGGGGTATTTCACCATCTCCCGTCTCCAGAGGGCCATCAGGGGAGACTCCATCCAGGCAGTCATGGTGGTGATGATCGCATTCTTCGAATGGCGCAGTCTGCGCCATAAACTTCCCATGCGGTGGCGGAGAAGTGCACGGAAAGTATGCACTCGTCCCTCAAGGAAAATTTCCGTAGCACTGCAGTATCTCGGTAGGCGAAAAAGTTGGCGATTAGCGTTATTGTAAGCAACCTTAAACTTATGCCATTGGGTTGCAGTGTAGTCAAACCACAGTTCTGATGTATACAGCGAGATACAGAAAGCGTTGAACAGTATTCTTTCTACTTTGGGGCTGCAGGAGTAAAAACGTCTTGACAGCATACCCGCTCTAACTGATATTGCTCTTCTCTGCCTTTCCATGTCCTCGATATCCTTAAGGTCGTCTGTGATGACATGTCCCAGGTATTTAACGCTGTGATTAACATTCATTTTCCTTTCATCTAGCCATACTGAGGGTGTTTGGACGATTTCGTTTTTCTGTTTAAATACCATAACAATTGACTTGGTGGTATTATACAAAAGGTTACGGTTTTTTGCAAAGTCTTCACAAATTTTGAGTAATTTCTCTAATGCGCTTAGTGACGGTGCAAGAAGAACCATGTCATCTGCGTAATTAATGTTATTTACACACACTCCATTTAAATGGCAACCTATTTTCGTGGCATTAAGTCTTTGAATAAGCTCATCGGTATATAGATTGAACAGAACCGAAGACATTCTTCCTCCTTGCCTTACGCCACTTTTCAAAAAGAATGGGTTGGAAAATTCCCCAGACCATTTCACAATATTTTCTTGTTGCGTGTGCCAAATTGAAAGAATAGCTATTAAATCTTCTGGAACTGCTCTGTTCCTTAGCTTTTTCCACAGTTGATTATGACATACACGGTCAAACGCTTTGCTTAAATCTAGAAAGCCGGTATAGGTTGGTGTTTTTCTTAGCTTATAATAACTGCCGGTTTCTTTTAGAGAATATATTGCCATAGATGACAGTGCAGGTTTGAATACGAACTGTTTATCCTCTGTTTTTAGACGATCTATTACGACAGCAGATAAAAAAATTTCAAATAATCTTGCCACTGTGGTTGAGAGTGAAATGGATCACGGATGGATCAAGATTTGTTGATTTAATTATGGGAATAATTACCGTTTTCATCATTTCATTCGGGATGTGCCTGTAACGTACAATATTTGAAAATAGTTTTGCTAGGATAATATGAATCGCTGGTCCTGCATACTTAATGTGTTCGAGAGCTATTGAGTCATGTCCTGTGGCTTTTCCTGTTGCCATTTCTCTGACAGCTCTTTCTACCATATGCGAAGTAATTCTGAGAGCGGTAGTATTATCTTCGGTTTTCAAACTAAAATTTACATTCTGAGATTTTTCTGCTGCTTCTTCACCCGCCATAGAAAGGAAGTTACGAAACTCATTGGCAATATTTTTTAAAAATAGAAGTAGATGTAGACCCCCGTCGAGTCTCCCGTGGACCCCTGTAGGTCCACCTGGACCACTTTGGGAATCACTGATTTAAATGAACACTTGTATCAATAAATGGAGAATGGAAGACTTATGAGGAAAATATTATGTCTATGGTCTTATGTCAATATATGTCATATTATGATAAGTGCAAAAGTTTATATTTTGTGACAAGTGTGTCGATTCATTAATTAGTGTTGTGTGCTCTTTCGTTTAATGTAAACTTGATAACACACATTGTCCGCCAAACCATACGACCTTATTTTTTTTCAATTTACATAGACAATTATTGAAGTTTTTCTAAAAAAAAAATTGGGCACTTATATTGTATACCAAATTTTGACCTAAAACACAGTTACAATGCGCTAGAAAGAAGTAACAATAAAATGCGTGAATGTGATGAAGCAAGGCGTGTTTGTCAGGACCTCAGATCAAAATATTTTGACCAAAATGAGGAAGAACCACGTGAGACGAAGTAAAAGCAACTACGAAGTGGATTGATCGCCAATTAAAAGTACGCTAAACAGGTCGTGGTCCGGCAACAGCTGATCGCTCTTTGACAAAAATGTTACGTAGGGCTCTATTTTAGATTATTTGCACCTCCGATATCATTTTTTTGGTATCAAACCCCCAGATACTCGAAAAGGTATGCCAAGTGGGAGTGAATCATAGCATAGTACAATGATCGCAGTATGGCTGTGGGAAGCAATCTACGTAGTCGGGTCTAGGACGTTTCTACGCCGCCGGTTCTTCGCCGCCAGTTCATCGCCGCCGTTTCTACGCCGAGACGGTTCTACACCGGCCGTTTCTACACCGGCCGTTTCTACGCCAGCCGATTCTACGCCGCATTCAAATTAAATTAACAATTACAATTAAACTTTATTGTTTTAACACATACATACAGTCATAGAAAATAAAATAGAAAATACAAAAACTATCGAATCATTTAAAAAGTAGCATTAACATTTATTTTAAATTAAAAGAATAAATAGGAAAAATAAGATTATTGCGTCATTTGGTAATTGTGTGCTAGGCCACGTAAATAATCTAGAGGTTCCCTGTTTTCATAATCTAAGACAATTCTTCGAATACGTTCATCAGCGTCACGGTATTTTTTCAGCTTCATCGGTGGTAAATGTCCGGCGATAAGTTGCTCAAAATAAGCGTCTCGTCCTTTTTGTACTTTTCGCAATCCATCTATAAATTTCCAAATAGTTGGGTGATGCATACATAATTCAGAACGCAATCGACGATTGGCTGCCTCTGCATGATTATTGGTGCGATCTTCTCCATCGATTGTTCTCTGGTATAAATTCCACATTGTTGGATGAAACATAGGCGGGCGCCTACCATTCCCGCGTCGATTTAAACGGCCAACATAGCTGTCTTCAAACCAATTTAGAAGCGGCTGAAGTTCTACTGGCAAATCATTTGCTAAAGCATCAATGTATTCATCTAAATCAGCTATTGGCACAAATGCTAATGCAATGACCATTTTAGCTCTCAATGCAAATTCAGCATCATTGTTGTATTGACTAATAACACCAATCTGAGCTAAATGCTTCCTCATATTTTGTGCTAAATGGAAGAAGCAACCTTTTACATTTACTTCAGGATAGCAATCTTTCATGGCACTAAAAGCTGCATATTCATAATCACAAATGATAGATCCTGGACTTAAATTTGGCACTAGTGTTTTAATTAGTTCGAACATACGTGTGTATGTAACACGCTGCTTGTTAGGTAACAGAGCATACACTATAGGATGCACTCCTCCGTGTTTTGTTGCCATAACAATATAAACTTGCGAAAATAGCCTCGGTGCTATTGCGAAGGTACCATCAGTGTACCATGTATTGGCATTATGCAAATGCTGCAACCAGCTCCCTCTTCCAAAAATTAAAATTCTGTTTGCTCCCTCTCCATCGTCGCTTAGCAAAAAAGTTTCTTCTGTTCCTGGTTGAGGCACATATAGCTTATATCGATTTGGCAACACCAAATCGTTTAGGTCTGCGGGATCAGCAGGTGCAGCATTAATTTGATTCCGTTTTCTTCTGATTATTTTTCTCAGGGCTGCATTATTTGGAATCGATGCTAAAACAGCTTCAGACACGTCGACTATACACTGATTTATAACTACACTTGTGCCCTCCATAGTTTCTTCTGCACGACGTTTCATGTTAGTGCAAACAGTTGCTGATTGTATGGCTGCTGCCGAGGAAGGGTGAGAATGATTGTTGATTTCGTTGACCACTTCTCCAGCCCTCGTGTGAATTCTTCCTTTACAGCGACCCACTTCTTCGCACCGCCAAAATTTTAAACTAGCGTCCCTTTTACTAACTTTGTCGAAAACGTACAAATATCCGTTATATGAAAACTTCTCGTTTCCTTTCTTGCTGAGAACTGCTGGTTCCATTATTAAGATCACTGTTAACTAACGTAATGATTACTTTGTGACGAATACACTTAGAGTGATGTGTTAAGGGCTCCTGCCCCATATTTATACCAAATACTGTTAAACAGTTTTTAGAATTTTAAGCGGATTAAAACTTCTCATTACCTCCTTTGTGCTAATGGGCCTGTGTTGATAACCATAACACCATTAAGATAACCCGGATTAAAACTTCTGCTTACCTGCTTTGTCAATGGGTCCCAATCTGGTAATCCCGGCGCTCTGTGGCTGAAATTGGAACGCTGGCGCGTCACCGGCCCCTGATCAGCATGTTCCCAAAATGCATTTATAAGGAATGATTGTATTTTTTATCAATTTTTTTTTAGAATTCAATCTTTGATTCCTTTATGTCTAAGAAAGATTAACCTAATGTTACCATTGATACTATGACCAATAAAACGTCAAAATGAATTTATTCTCAGTTACTCACTTAAATTAAAAATTTCATTGAAAATTACATCTGAAACTTAATTATTCTGTAATTAGTCGCAGAACAGAGGATTATTGGGCGCACTTTTACGCTGCTGTATTTAGGTGAGTTTGAAGGTGTGCAGAATCTAGCTGTTTGTGTACTTATTATCGATTTTTTTTTTTTATAAATTCATTTAAAATATTTTTAAAGGTATGAGCTTTAGTAAAGTAACAGTAAAAAGATATTTATGTCATAAATCATATCGGAAATCTTGATTTAAAGTTGACGTCTTTTTTCCAAATTTTTTTTTCAAATTTATTTTCTTTAATGGAGTAGGAAAAAAAACTCCACGATTCTCCACTCTAATTTTAAAAGAATATTATTGATGTATCTTTTTTGTACATGGAACAATAAAAATTATCACCAGCCGTCACCAGCCACTCCAGTAATTGCATTTTTAAGGAATGATTGTATTTTTCATCAATTTTTTTTTTGAATTCAATCTTTGATTCCTTTATGTCTAAGAAAGATTAACATAATGTTACCTTTATTACTATAACTAATAAAACGTCAAAATGAATTTTATTTTCAATTAGTCACTAAAATTAAAAATTTCATTGAAAATAACATCAGAAAGTTAATTATTCTGTAATTTATGTAATAACATATTTTTTAATTTATGTTATTACATAAATATAAAATATCCTGTACTATCTTTTGGAGTCTTTTCCGTTTGGTTATTTTAATGCGCATGTCATTAAATGTATAATATATTTTTAAGTAGGTACCTGCCAACTATAAAATGTTTATAAATACATTCAATTTGCGTGTGAGCATTTTTAGCAGGAGTTAATATATAATTAGATTACCTATTGTGTGTAATTACACTAATTACCCCCATTAAACCATTCTACCCCCAATTATCATTATTTAACGTTATTCCCCACTGTCTGGAAAATCCTAAGTATTATTGCTATGTACATCGATTAACAATGTTATGTTTATTGTTTGGGATTCTCCTTCAATTTATGAAGTTATTATAGAGAATCTTTCAAAAATTTTGTAATATTTCATATAAACACTTAAAAACAACAATAAACAACCAAATGGTCGAACGCCGAGAGGGATGTCGCGCCAGCCAGCGCTCCAATTTCAGCCACTGTGCGGCGATTGTAACTTGCATGTACAAAATATCTTTTAAATTAAAATAAATGTTAATGCTACTTTTTAAATGATTCGATAATTTTTGTATTTTCTATTTTATTTTCTATGACTGTATGTATGTGTTTAAACAATAAAGTTTAATTGTAATTGTTAATTTAATTTGAATGCGGCGTAGAATCGGCTGGCGTAGAAACGGCCGGTGTAGAAACGGCCGGTGTAGAACCGTCCCGGCGTAGAAACGGCGGCGATGAACTGGCGGCGAAGAACCGGCGGCGTAGAAACGTCCCATTCCCACGTAGTCTGTACATTACACCGGTCACCGGAGCAATCTTTGATTTAACATGGTCAAAATGGTTTTTCCATGTAAGCCGTGAGTCAATTAAAAGTCCTAGATACTTTGCGACATCTGTTTGTTCCAGTTTGTTTATTCCCAGGGAAATGTTTAGGCGTTGTCCTCTCCTATTCCCGAATAGCACATATTGAGTATTTTTAATATTGAGGCCAAGTTAGTTATCAATTCTCCGCCACTCGGCTAGATGAGCCAAATCCCTTTCCATGTACTTTTCCATTTCGTTTAAATTAGTATTATAATAGAATAATATTGTGTCATCAGCATACAGTTGAAGTGTAGGTACCTTTTACTCCCCATTTTGCAGTATCATTTATATAAATCAAAAATAATAATGGCCCGAGAATCTAGCCCTGTGGTACACCACATGTTATATTTCTATGATCACTTGATTCTTTTCCAATAACAACCGAACAGCACCTGCCCGTAAGATAACTAGATAAAAGTTTTAGATTGTTGCCCACGATGCCCAGATATTCAAGCTTTTTTAACAAAAACCCATGATCAACCGTATCGAACGCCTTTTTGAGGTATATGAAAATACCCGCTGCATATTTTACTTGATCTAAGTGTTTTTGAAGAGTTAGTTTAAAATCAAAGGCAGCACATTTCGTGTTGGAGAATTTTCTGAACCCATATTGTTGAGGCGTGAGAATATTATTAGTTGTGAGATATTTTGTTAGTCTATTTTTGATTACATGTTAAAATACTTTGGAGAAGACTGACAATTGATATTGGACGATAATTAGATGGAATTTTTTTTGCAGTCTTCTTTGTGAATTGGAACGATTTTTGCTAGCTTTAATTGATCCGGAAACAGTCCACTCACCTATGTTAACCCAAATTTCACACAGTTGTTTCTATCATGCAATAATACCAATGACATCTATTGAGACACCTTAAAACTACATATAACTACATATACTAAAATCCCTTCAGAGACATTAAAATTACATAAATATGTATTTACAAGCACTATATGTATACATAAATCAAAGCGGAATACTTTTGTTAATCGTTAGTGAATAAGTAAACCTTCGAAAATACCTGATTTTAGAGACCACTTGTGATAATATTTCTAAAAATTAGTTAAAACTATTAACTTAAAAGTTATTAATTATTTATCCGATGAATATGAGTCAAATACATAAGTTACTATAATTACAAGGTTCATAACACAATTACACCAAAGAGAACGCACCTAGTTCATCGTTAATGACATAAAAATCCCGTAATTAAAGATCACAATTTTGTTATTGGTCATAAAAACTTTAAACTAGAAATGAAAAAGTTATTACTAATTATTAATTATGCATTGAATAGAATAATCACATAAGTCACTGTTTGCACAAGGTTCATGATAATATACTCAAAGCAAAGAAACTCGATTAGTTCATCGTTAGCGACAAAATAAACCTTGAAATACACCTGAGTCAGATCAGGCCGCGCCGGGAATTCTCTATAAAATCACGCAACCATTATTTGTGAAACAGATCATCCGATTAATTGTCGGCCTTGGTAGATTTCGGTATTGGTTCACGGCCGTGCATAATCACGGCCGTGTGTTGAACCATGTGACTAAGTTGTCTTGCAAATTATATGATGTTGTACCGATTATGACATGCAGTGTATCCCATTTGTATAATATCACAACTGCAGCTTGTGAAATCGAACCTTTTTATTCGATTACATCACACCTTACGACGAACGACTGCGCGTCCCTTTTCATATAAAACTTAAATTTAGATTTTAGGCAAAAATACTTGACCAAACTTTAGTTTGCTTTATAATTTTCTGGCTTTTCTGTGTTCTCATCTCTACAACATGGGTCCCAGTGGTCTCAATAAAACCCAGTTGCATTGCTTTCCAAAGATTATCTACACAGTATCTCCAAAGATGACAGATGGGTCGCCTTTAGTCCCGGAGAGAAAATTCAGCTCTTTCTTCCATTCTTTCAATAATACGCTCTCTCGATCTTTCACTGTTTTTGATCGTTTACGCCGTTAGGTTTCGCAATTAACACTCATCAACTAACTTTTCCGTCAAAATTATTATTTTTAATGTCTTTCCTTGTTTTGCAAGCAATCACTGACCTCCAATTTATTTACTATTTTCTTTTTCTATTTTATATCCGGTAAAAAAAGAGTTCAGTGTTCGACATTGCCACTGATATCTTACTCAACGGGCTTTCCACGTCTTATTTGACTAATACTGATTGCTTAATTTTTAGTAATTTTTCGATCTTTTGAGATAACATCTAGTTATTAACGATTTCTTTTCAATGAAGTTGTGTTGTGTCTAAATGAATTCATACGTCATACTTACGTTAAATAAATAATAATAATTCATTAAAGACCAATTTTATGGTAAACTTGTGTACTTCTTGGGTTTTTTGCGTTCCGAATTGAATTACTTTCAAATCGAGGTCCTGATCAATTGACCTCATTTTGAGAATAAGTGCTGATTAAATGGGTAATCTTTCATCCGTTTTCTACAGTAAATTAAACATGGTGTGACGACATGAACTAGATTTCGGAAGATGGTAATTTACGAATTATTTTCATATTTTCAATAATTCTCTGACTGTCTTCTAATAGATGCATCGTAGTCTATTCATGAATCGGACCGAGGTTCTCAATTAGGTATTATTTATTATTCCTTTCTCGGGAGGTCAGGTCTAGACCTGCATGCTGAACTTTGCGTCGCGTCGTATCAAATAATTGAATATCTTGTCGAACTACGGAATATCCCAGGTGTCGTTTGTTGAATTACTGCGATTTTAAAATGGTTCATGATAGTACTGTATTAAAATATAACTAGCCGTTGGAAACAATAGTTATATTATTTCAACGTCCAACGCTGTTGAAAATAATTAGCGCCAACAGTTGAAATATAATACCTACATGCGAATATTATTCAACGCAGTCAACGATTCAACTGCCTAATAAATAAAAAGGGTTAAGAGTTTGTACTTCGTGAACAACATTACTCGATATTTTAAATGGTCTTTTGGTTATGTACGTACCTACTGCACGTTTTTTTTTATTTTCCCATCCAATACGGCCGATACTCAGCGCCATGGAACAAACAAATTTATCAACGACAAGCAAAAAAATAACCTATTGATAATTGTCAATGTTTTGTACCTATTGTTTTCAACGGTGTTAGAATGATTAAGTCAAAAGGGTCAAGAGATCACACTTCGTGAACGATATTATACCCAATTACACAAGGACTTTTGGTAATGTACATACCTACTGCACGTTTTATTTTATTTTCCCATCCAATACGGCCGATACGTAGCGCCATTGAACAATCAAATTTATCAACGACAAGCAAAAAATAACCTATTGATAAATGTCAATGTTTTGTACCTATTGTTTTCAACGGTGTTAGAATGATTAAGTCAAAAGGGTCAAGAGATCACACTTCGTGAACGATATTATACCCAATTACACAAGGTCTTTTGGTAATGTACATACCTACTGCACGTTTTTTTTTTTTTTTCCCGTCCAATACGGCCGATACGTAGCGCCAAGCAACAAGCGAATTTATCAGTGACCAGCAAAATATATCTTCAACAGGATAATATTTTCAACAACCACCAACGTCTTCCAACAGTTTCAACTTTCAACGTTATTATAGGATTATTATTACGTGTGTGTCGCGTGGGGCATAGAGATAATAATAATTAATAATACATCAATGATTCGGGGAACCACCCGTTAAAAGGGATTCTTTAATACGATTTTGATATATTTTTTGTTAGTATCGTGTCGATCTCCTATTATAGTTGCGTCAACGTCGACGTTATTTTCAACAGCTATTTTCAACAGTTGAAAATTGCCAACGATAACGACGTTGGCGTTGGATAGAATTATCGTCAACGCCCAGTACTAGTTCATGAACCACTTTTCGAAATAAACGTGCATAATAATAATAATAATACTTGGCTGATTTATATGGGTTCATGGGGTGAGGTTTGTCTGGGTCTTGGAGGCGGATGACCAGGACATACTGAACCCCAGATTCCTACCGACCCCTTAAACCCTTTTCCTTCCCAGAACTCTCCTCTCCTTCCTTTCCTTAAAAAAAACACTCCACACAGCATCTTCAAAGATGACATAGGCCCTGAGGGAAATTATTTTCCTCAGGGCCTCCTGTGTGGAGCTCATGTAAAAAAAAAATATATATATAGGGCCGTTTTCGTGAAAAATCACCCCAAGGGCGCACACGTACACACTGCAACAGATCGAGTTTGTGTTTTGTTCAAAGTTCCTATTTAAAAGTTTTTTTGCAGCAAAGTCATCATCATCATCTTTTTCCCTTAATCCTATTCGGGTCAGGGACCCACTGCATCGACAAGGCTCCTCCATACGTCCCTGTCTTGTTCTGATTGTCCGGCCTCTGTTCATGGTAGACCCATCCTCTCCACACACAGTCTTGCTTTGCCTCGCCCAACTGTGTCTGGGGCGTCTACCCTCTGGAATCGCACTCAGTATCTTCCTCAGAATTCGGTCAGTATCTTAATCTTTGCTGCAGCAAAGTCACTTTATATTATTAAATAATGCGATAGAGTTTGCCTTTAGCTAGGAGGAGGGAATTAAGAAACGTCTTAAAAAAGGGTGAGAGAATAAGGTGAAAGGGTAAGGGTAGGGGAAAAGGGAAATAAAGAATAAGGAAACTATGATAGAGATATTTATGATTTTGTTTTTTTACTTTTGCTCACAGGTTGGAAAAAATATGACAAACTTTTTATGTGAGTACCGCACAAGAGTCCCAACTGCTCCCAACCGCCGGGCATCACCCGGCATCCCAATTGGGGTATGTTGTAAGGCTCGCGGCAGTGGGAGGGAAAGTAAATGGGGCGGAGGGAGGCGGGAATGGCTATTTAGATCTGGTCATCAAATACGTCCATCACTCCTGGACACATTGACAATCAGATTCCTACCCACCCCTCATACCTTATTCTTCCCAGGACAGCATCTCCAAAGATGGCATAGGCCCTGGGGGATTTTCTTTCCTAATGGTCTGTGGAGCTGTGTATTTTTTTAAAATTAATAGGTTGATAAATTTAATATAAACCAATTAATCATGCAAAATTTACTTCCACGCGCTATGAACCCGCGACTTTCGGATTTGTAGCCAAGGATCGTACCACCCAAGAGGCTGTTGCTTGCTTGAGGATGTCATCGCGAACACCAAGCAGGACACGCAGATTTTCTTCATTAGTGAGGAAAGTGTCTACTGTTGATATTGACACAGTGTAATGGAGATATAATTTGAGCTCGTCGCGTGGCACACTTTTCTACAATTCGTGCCATATATATATTTTTTTTCCACATCACGTTTTTGCTGTGATGCAACCCGTCGTCGGGCCGGCGACTACCGGCATATTATATTACTTTTATAAGCTACGAAATTAAGATTATTTAACGGTGGACACAGCAATGAATTTAAAAATATTGCTCCCTTCACATTCGCATAACTCTAAAATTGACACACGTTTATCCCGTCAAGTCTATAACAACTCATACAGGTCTCATAGAAATCAATGTTTCTCCCTTTTACTATCATGGTTAAAAATATGAAAGAGAAAATATCACGCTATATATTCAAATCTAAAAGTTAACCGCAAAATAATTAAAATGTACGTCTTTATGAATTCAAAGTTTCCGACCATAATTTGAAAAAAAAAATTAAATGTTTAATATTTTATAATATATTTACCTAATAAATTTTGTAGGCGTTTTTATTTTTTTCGTTGCATGCAATAATTCTATATTTCAAAAATTAAATGTTTATTTTTAGTTATAAAACTTGAAAGCGTATTTCATCACTTTTCCAAAATAGTTTATAATTTTCAAGTACATTCCGAAATATTCCATTTATTTTAATTTTATTGCAAAACGGAAATATTTTGACCCTTTGACAAAATACGGTTGAGACCTGAGGGGTTAACTGCTAATTTTGTTTGCACGTTTGAAGTTATTATCCGTAATAGAAATTATATCATTTTGGTTTTTTACGTATAAATAAATAACCTAGATTTTTTAAAATTAAGTATCTACCATAATTTTCATGGCTTTTCATCTACCCCTTTACTAAAAAAACGTGTTTTAAATTTTAGACAACTGATAAAGAAAAATAACCATTTATTATACGTAATGTCTTTTTGTCGGTTGTGTAAAATTTAAAACACATTTGTTAGTGAAGTCCCTTAATTTGTCATATAATTTTATTAAGTGGATAGTTATTTTACCAATTAATATGAATTGTTGAATTTCTAGGTTAGTTAATGCATTTATTTTCGGCTCATAAAGTTATTTTTATCACTATAAAAAATATTTTTGACAGAACTAAAGTATAAATTCATTTGTAACTTTACGGTTCCGGTTTAAAGATGGTGGCCGTTTTGATTTCAGTAAAGGTTAATTTTTCAAATGTGAAATCGACGTACTTATTAATTAAGGAGGTGGCTGGGTACGAGTACCTTCTTACAAATCTTATGATTTCAGAGGAAATTTTTGTTTTGATTTAAAATAAGAGAATCAGTGAAACTTATTTTTTTGGATGCGTGGTCTACTATTTATAGAACTACTGGTTAAGACGTTATTGTATATTCCATAGTTTTTTCAATTGTTCAAAAAGAACGAGTGTTGAAACTTGAATAACGGCGAGTAACTAGTAACTCATACTATAAGACAAAAAGTTTTAGTTTTATTATGATTACTAGCGGACCCAGCAAACGTTGTTCTGCCATATAAATGATAGTTCGATGAGGGGGACGTAGTGCCATCTGTCATTCAACAACATAAATAATTTCGCTGTGTTTGAAATACGATCGACGCCGACCGACGGTTAAATTTTTTCAAACAAAAATACTAAAATCGTCATTAAAAAATGGGAGAGTAGCGATTAAAAAAGGGGGGATGGGGGTTTGAGGGTAAAAATTTGGGGTTATAAGTATTTTTTATGCCAAATTAAAAAAAAAATACGAAAAAAATTATCAAAAAAATAGATTTTTTTCCTGGATAGGGACACCCTAATTATCTAGCGGTATGAAATATGCTTTGTGACCTATTCTCATACCTATCAAATATACATAAAAATATTCCTTAAAATCGGTTGAGCCGTTTCGGAGGAGTGCGACCGCAAACACCGTGAAACGAGATTTTTATATATAAGATTTTTTTTTTTCCGAAGAAACTAAAAATTTGTTTTTTTTTATGTCTACTAAACTAAGTTACTTTTTGTATTTTTCGCAGGTGAGTAGACGACTCGGCAAGCAAAATCGTTTTTGTCAACTAGCGATCAGCAGAGCTGTTACTGTTTAGATTTTAGAAATAATTTGTTTGTGAACATTGACAATGAAATAGGTCCTTACGCTTATAGTCGAGTAGGTGCTCTTATAATAACTAGGTACTCTTAAAATAACTAGACTCGGGAGTTCGTAACAGTCGAGCTTCGAATTTATAATTTTGAAAAAGAAGCATAAGTCGCTTATCCTTCGACGATCCGCAAGTTTACAAATGTAAATTGAAGGTATTTAATATAACTAAATCATTCACGAACGTGCGGAATTTTATTGAACGGTTTTATTTTTCGTGGTTTTCTGAAAAATAAAAGTTGCTCTAGAAATTCTTGTAACACATCTTCCGTATTTCGTCCGTCGATGTTGCCATTGAATAACTACTCACTTTCAGCCGATCCAATCTACTTTCACCGGAATATAAAGACGCAAAGATGCCGATGATGGTGATATTGTACAATCAATAATCTATTAACCTAAATAATTTATATCGGCTTTAATTAATTTTGTATTGACGGAAATTCTTGGATTTGCTTACGACAAGACATTCTTATATCTTTAGTCTTTATGTTTTTTTACTATAAAGGAAAGTTTGACGATATGGACTGGTGGGTGGGAATTCCAAGGGTTTTCTAGTCACTCGATAAAAAGGAGAGCCTTATTTAAGCTTCAGGGCCGAATTTAATTTCTTCCACAAGTGCTTTCCACGGGCTTCTGTTTATTTTTATACCTTATAAAAACTGTTCTTGTTTATCGTTGTAATAGGTAATAATAACAAAATTACTTTAACGACTTATACTTTGATTAACATTTTAATTTGATTGTAATTAGATACTCTGTTATATTATATTATCGAACTCATTTGTCCTCACCGTGATAGTTTACTGAAGTATCTGACATTATTTGTTTAAACCTGAAATGTTCCATGGTATCAGTATAAAGGGGATTGGTATATTTATGGTATAAAGTATTTCGTCTTCGGAAATTGAATTCCTTAAGCAGAAATTCTGACGATAAAGTAATTGGTCAAAATGGAATTGTTTTGTACATTAATTTTAGTGCGGTGCAAGTCGGTAGTATCTATTTTTGTTTAAAATCAACTTCGCTATGTATTCAACACATGAATTGCACATATATTAAAAACTCACCATTATTATTATTTGTTATATACGTATATACATATAAAACTGATTTTTTTCTCTTTATTGTATAATGCTATACTTTTTACTTACCAGATTTATTTATATGTACCATGTGTAAAAACTATTCATGTTTTCTTTGTATTCTAAACACACCTGTATGCACTAAAACATAAAAATGTTAATGTGTGTAAAAGCCCATAAGGGCGTTAATGATTAATAAATAAATAAATAAATAAATAAATAAATAAATAAATTGTTTCAGCATTAAATTCACACAGGAAGCCCCGAAAAAAAAATTTCCACCTTGTCATTTTTTTCCTAAAAATAAAGAAAAACATCCCCATGTTACGAATATTTGAAAATCTCCTACTATCACCACACAATGAAAAATGTTGGTTGTGTCGTGATGGAGAACTTGGCCAGCCGATGAATCGATCTACGGCTACACTACGGCTGGGTGAGATCTAAAAGCAATGCCAACTCGACCACTGATGGGTCTTACCTTGTCATCCTTTGTTGTGTCGAGGGCCTTTTTTGGGAAAAATAAGAAAAGGAAGTTCTGGGAAGGATAATAAGGATCTCCCTCAATCGGCCTACCCCGATCCGGTCCGTTAGTGAGCAAAAATCTCACTTAAAAACATCGCAAAAAACCCATCGCAAAAACCTCATCCCCATGAACCGGGCACTCTAGCTAAGTCACCAAACGTAGCGAACCGTTCGGGGTGACCTATGGAAGAGGTGTTGGTTGTCCAATGAATGGTTCCTGGCATGACCAGCCTAACCAAAAAACCCAATGCAACCTTTTTTCTATTATCCTTTGAATGATTTTGCGAGAAGTGTTTAGGAACGATGTGTTTTGTGTGAATGAACAAACTTGAAAAAACTACATGCAAGAGAAGAAATACCGACCTTATTTGAATACACACACAGACTGACCGACCGATTTTACAAGTCACTTCAACATAGTAAAAATAAACTCATCAGAGAAATCGGTCAATACAATGCACCTAGCGATCTCCCTTTCAGGTACAAACACAGACTACCCAAACATATTCTGATGGACCTTAATCACATTTGGCACAATCCTGAATCAGACGCGGATGACTGAGCGATCGGTAGGTATTCCCAATCACCAGACCCCTCCCCACAACTTATGTCTATATATCTATGTATATATTTATATAATAATATTTATTTTATCTATATGTATGTAAGTTTATCCTAAAAATTCCCATAAAGTATATATCACATAAAAACAAACACCCACACCCATCACCACAAAATGCAGGATTTCATCTACTGAAATCACTGAAGGCCGCACAGTTTCATGTTAGCTGTCGGCCGACTCCTCCCGGATAAGGTTTTTCATGGTTTCCTTATTCCCAAAGGCAAATGCGGATGAGCTCCAAATAAAAGGACATGACCGACTCCTTCCCACTCCCAACATAACACAAACACACACGTATGTATATATTTCCCCTTGCTTGATGCCGGTTGCTTTGTTGAGCTATGCAAAACATGCAATTTTAGTAGGGTTTTTACATAACAATTTTTCCCTACCGACAAAATACATGACCTCTAAGTCTATAATAGCCAGGTACTATTTTTAAATACCCACATGAGGTAAAAATTGCAAGGCGCATATGACGCCGTTCTATGTGTATAAAGAACAATAACTTTAAATTCAGTAAATTTAAAGGATTCATCTCCTCAAGATACATAAGAATCTAGTAAATGAAAAAAAAAAAAAAGAGAATGTCGAAGGACCTTGTTTGTGTTTTGAGTGTATGATAGACCACTGCACAAGTAAAAATGAATGCACATAAAGGAAGGAAGGGACTTACTGAGGAATCTTGTGGTACTTCTCTTCTTTCGTGGGTGGCCTTTGTTCATACACTTGTTTATTATTATTTGCGTTATTAACTTTGATATGCGGGTAGAGAATGCGGGAGCGTAAAATTGAATGCTTTCACGGCGAGGTTCGATTGACGACACTGATTTGTCATGGTAACAAAATAACAGGTTCATAGGGATGGGACAGGATGGGTAAAATGATAGGGATGTATAGTTAAGGAACATGTGGCAATCAAACTACAAGCACAGAGTCTATGATAAATGTAGATGTATGTTATTTATTAATTAGGCAGTGCTCGGGGATAGAACTTTTTGATTTTTGTGCCGGAGATATAAAACGTCGAAAAGCTTGAGACATCACGGTTCATACGCTGCGGTACTGCAGCACTGCCTTTCAAATTATGAATCGGTTCTCGTGTGACGTCGCGAAATACCAGAGCATACATTTTACTCAAGTTCACTTTGAAAGCTCATAACTTTGTTATTCTTGTAAATATCGAAATACTAATTTTACCTCTGCTATTAACTTTTTAAATACAACACATTTTCAACAACAAAAAATGGGAGACGACGTTATTCGGACTATCCCTTGATTTTCACGGATCTGCACTAATATTATTATAAATTATAAGTTAAGGGAAAGTGAATTGTGTCTAATATAATACTTATGTAATTCGTTCACACTTGCGCTGCTTTACACGAAAAATAATGTACATAATATATATTATATAGCCGGTTAGTTGCTGAGTTGGCATCGCTTCCTCCATCACGACACAAGCAACATTTTTTACCATCGTAGTAGTAAAAGATTTTCAAATTAAAGTCAGGTTATTCGTAACCCGAGAAGGTTCGTCTGTCGTGCTTTAAAAAATATGTATGCAGGGTGTACCATGATGTACCCGGAGGATTTTAGCCAGTGATTCCTGAGCGTATTTGGAGTAAAAGAAGTATAAAAGTAATACATACGTGCTTGTAGAAAACAAACAAAAACAAATAGCAAGATCCGGCAAAAAGCACAATAAAGTACAACTCTTCAGGTTCAATATCATATTTTTATTTTTCAACATATTTACTGTCTAGCCTAACACATTGTTACGATACGCTCTACGAGTAAATTCCCGCTTTCCCCTTGCAAGAAATGTCATACCGCTCCCCTCTCCTCTCAGCTCGCTGCCCGCTTTCCCCTTGCAAGAAATGACATGCCGCACCCCTCGCCCATACTCCCGCAAGCCGCGCGGCGAGTGTAATTCCCTCGTTCCCCTTGCAAGAAATGACAAACCGCACCCCTCCCCTGCGATCCCGGCAGGAGCCCGCTGCCCGCCCGGCAGAAATCAACCAGCCGTCGTTCCGACAGGCTGCGCTTATCGCGGTACACTCAGTAAATTCCCGCGGAATCGCCGATTTTAATAGCGTTCAAATTAAAGCCGATCTCAAAAGTAGTATACGTGGTCGCGGACATGGCCCGCTCCATTTGGAGATCACCGCTACCAGCCCCAACCCCGGATTGCAGCCCCCGGCTTCCTGCATTTGTCCACCAGCTGTGAGTTGAATCTCGATTTCCCACTTAATTAAATGTGTCCCCTAGCCATACACGGTTGATACGACCACACCCCAGAGGGATTTGAGAGACCCCTTCGTAGGAAATACCTAGCTAGACATTGTTGTTGATTTGTGACTAATAATTATGTTTTGATAGATGTTGTATTTAGACAATACAGATATGTTTCACCCAGCTACCTCTTTTATTTGATGGGATCACGTGGGCGGACTTTGGCAAATTACCTATGTACCTTTTACCCCCTAGTCACCTACGACCTTGACGTGGAGAGATTTCCTGCCTGCCGACGACATTGAGCTAGCCAAGAGCAAAAGGTAGGTGTCCTCCCCCCCCCCCCCTCTTAGGACCGCTGCAACATATTTCCCAACGTGAAACAAGTTTTTTCATTCCATCACTGAAAAACCGTCCGACTTTCTCGAATCCAGGATTCGACAGCTGCCTTCACCCCATCATCCGAGGTGTAATGATTACCTTGGGGTCTCTATTGAGTAGAGGAAAAAAATAAAAATCGCAAGGCATAAGATCGGGGGAGTAAGGAGGGTGTGGAATCGGTTTAAACATCAGTCGTTTGTTCTCGTCTGTGAGACGGCGTGATACCCATCGTGCATAGATTTTACGGAGTCCCAATTGTTCAATACTGAAGCCTACATGTTCCTTGGATATTCCCATATGGTTGGTGATACGCTTTTAAGTGATTCGCCCATCATTTTGAATCAAATCGTCAACGAGTTAGCTATGTTCATCTTATGTGGCAGTGATCGGACATCCACTGCGTGTTTCATCAACAATTATGACTTTTCCATGATACCAATCACGACATTTTATTACCCATCGATTTATAGTAGACATGTCAACAGCTTCGTCGCCATAAACATCTTTTAAATTACGATTAATCTCAGAAGGAGTCCCTTTTTCAGCAGTTAAAAATTCGGTAACTTGCGTTGACATAGCACTAGAACACGTATTCATACTTAAGCTTCTAAAAATAAAATGGATGAATTCAACGAGCGCAATTTGTTTACGCTGTAAAGCATGTGTGCATTACTTTTCAGCCTACCTCGTCCTTTTGCTCTCCGCCGATATTATTTTTCTATTAAAAATTAAAAATATATATTTTTCAATCACACGTCTCCATTGATGCCTACACGTCGCGACGGGATCAAGAATTACACGCGCTGTTTCGTGTGTTGCTGGCTGGAACGGGACGGAGGGCTTATCACGTGATTCGCTAGGCCATTTATTCCCGGCTACTCAGTTGCGATGTGTGATGGAAATTTTATTGTTTTTAATTGAAAAATTGACAACCACATTTTTTACTCCATATGCTCAGAAATAGCTTCTTCAAATCCTTCGTGTAGGCGCTGTTACAAATACAATAATAATATTTTATTTTCAAAATATTTAACTAAGATATAATTTGTTTTTATAAGGCATTTAGGCACCAATCAAAATGCTGTAACTTCATTTTATGCCATATTAATTTTAACGTCACAACTCACAACATTCTAGTACCTACTTAATATTATTTATTGTACACTCAAATATATAATTACGGAATAACTCCTACACCAAGCTCAAGAACTAGCTCTTTCAATTGGCGTAGAAATCCTTTAAAATATGTATTTCATTATTTTGTTTATACTGTAACAATGTTACAAATTAAACAATAAAATAAAAATTGTATGAGCAGGGAACTTTCAACATTTTGTACCACCGTGGTTTTATTCCTGCATGAATTAAACAAAATTTCATATAAACAGTGATATTCTTCAACCTTAGTTCATACAAGTTCAGTATTAAAGTAAATTAAGCCAGAGCGGCACGGGAATAAAACTTTACATTGTTTGAAAAATCTAATGAATATAAAATGCTGACGCCAAGCTTTTTTGTACTTTTTTCAAACACTCAAAATTTTACTTTAAAGAGAAAAAATATTTTTTCGTTTTTCTCTAGTAAAGCACTATTGTACAGTGGCCGTTTTTCATTTGAAAATATTGCGTTTGCGCCATTGGAGTAGCAAAAAATTATGGACCTAATGATTACAAAAAAATGTATTTAGGCCCTTTTGTACCAGCCTAGCCAGGAGTTCTCCTATCCCGGTGCGACCGTCAAGTAAACCATGCGGCATGTACTTTGGGAACTTATTCTGCGGATGGAAAGGTGACGGTTGTGAGTCAATATCGGGGTTTTAATGGCAAACAAATGTATTTGAAAGAGTGCGGAAGTTGAGTGGATTCTATCTCCAATATTTGAGAATTATTTTCCTTCATGAATCACGGCACAAAGATGCCCGCTTTTTCTCTCAGCATCAATCAACTCTGAACTCTGATTCATTTTATTGCCGCCAGTGTGCTTTAATATGACTCATGTTTAACAAGGCACCACCCCTTAGGCCACTTTTAATGGCCCGTTATGTAACGAGGAGATGCAGGAACAAAGAAGGCTTTTATCTTACTGATACAATTTTACAATTTGGGAGGCGGGAATGGGTACCGCCGCCCCGGGAACCTTTATTGGATAACCAACACCTCTGTCATAGGTCACCCCAAGTGGTTCGCTACGTTTGGTGATTTAGCAGGGGTGCCCGGGTTCATGGGGTGAGGTTTGTCTAGGTCTTGGAGGCGGATGACCAGGACATACTGAACCCCAGATTCTTACCCACCCCTTAAACCCTTTTCCTTCCCAGAACTCTCCTCTCCTCCCTTTCCTTAAAAAAAACCCTCCACACAGCATCCTCAAAGATGACATAGGCCCTGAGGGAAATTATTTTCCTCAGGGCCTCCTGTGTGGAGTTCATGTAAAAATAAAAAAAAAAAAAAAAACTATCCGATATAATATACAGCTACAAGATGATGAATTTAAGAAAATTTTGTTTATTTTATTTATTTATTTAGAATTAACGACACAAATACAATTTACATGGACAGAATAAAGAAAAGAAAAAAATATAAGATTGCATAAGTAAACAAAACAAAAGAATATACATACACAAGTACAAAGTTAATAAAAGCAGTGAAGAAGGAACCAAATCAAAAAAACCTGTTATGCAATGACCTCGTTAAAATAGTTTTATTAGTACAGCTTTATGCTTCAGTAGAGGCATATTAAAAATATATGCAACAATTAGCATAAAAGTTACCATTGGTGTGTAGTTTATTTATAATAGAATTGTAGCCTGAGACCGTAGTAATATTTGTCACGATAATAATAGGCTCCCTACCTTGATTTAGTGGTAGGAACATGAAAGTGATATATAAGGGCGAATGCTATCAATTGCCGCCACCGCGACTGAACCGGTATAGGTTGTGTTGTTGTTTATTTAATTAATTTTTAATGGATTTTTAAAACAACCCTTCTCTATCAGTCCTTATTATATCCAAAATCTACCATGTCGGCTTATCTACCGATTCACAAACTGCTACCTTAGTTGTCCCTGCTGAACAATGATCCGTCTGCAAAGGATTCCTCAATTATGATTCATGTGACGTTGTTACAAGGTACCTCCCCTGGAATGACTAACGCGCGGCAGGCTCTACCAAGCCGAACTAACGAGCCCCTCGTGTATCTGTCGTTGCCGCCTGACCACAAAGAGTACGATATTATTTTATCAATTATTCTTCAAAGCTTCCTCAAACCTGACTCACACCATTAATGTTTCTACCATAAGTGAATCATCCTGAAAAAAGTCTCTACGAAGCACAGCCTTAAGAGGAAACTCGGTCATCGACAAATTTGAACAATTTTATTTTACCAAACTGTTGCTGTCACTGTCGCTGTCCCCCTCCCCCCCTCTCCCAGAAAGGGACAACTGCATATCAGGCTGATAATATCTAATCCCCCAACATTTGTACACGGTTGACATTTGTCACATGAGAACGGGTCGTTTCTTCGACTCGTTCTTATGTTCAACAGCTCGGCTGTGGAATGATTTGCCGGCCTCTGTGTTTCCTCCTTCCTACAACATAGGTCTCTTCAAGACCAATGTTCATTCCTTCCTCTCCTCAAAAAGACCCTCCACACAGCATCCCAGATGACATAGGCCCTGAGGGAAATTATTTTCCTCAAGGCCTCCTGTGTGGAGTTAACGTAAAAAAATAAAATAAAATAAAAAATAAAATTGTCAAAATCGAGATTTTTCATCCCCCATTTTTCTTCTCCAAAACTGAACTTATATCTTTTTAATATGGTTTTACCGAGTATTAGAAAAAAATATATACAAAGGCACGCAGTTCTGCCAAAACCGGTTGACATGTTGATCTAAATAAGTCATATTGTTACCCAAACTTATGTACATTTACCCAGTTCAGTTCTCTGTGTTTCCTCCTTCCTACAACAAGGGTCTCTTGAAGACCAATGTTCATTCCTTCCTGTCCTCAAAAAGACCCATCACACAGCATCCCAGATGACATAGGCCCTGAGGGAAATTATTTTCCTCAGGGCCTCCTGTGTGGAGTTAATGTAAAAAAAAAAAAAAGTTTATCATTTAACAATTTCAGTGTAGGTATTTTTTTTTAATTGGTTAAATTTTATTTTATTAGGAACATTTACAGGTTAATAAAATATTGCAAACTTTAAAAAAAATTATTTGGTTGTAACCCTATAACTAATATACGTATAATGCACTAATAAAATAATTAAAAATAACTTCACAAGTATGTACTTGTATCTATGTAGATACTGGAAAAACAACATAACAATACAAGTAGGAACACGTTTTGTGGCTAGTAGATAAGAAAAAGCAAAGAATACTAAAAATAAATAATTAAACTGGAAAAAACCAGACGTAACCTGAAAAACATTTTTTTGAAATATCATTTAATTAATTCATTCAAAAATAATATATAGTATATTTGCGGCATGTTCCAGAGTGGAAGATACTATTAGTATCGCCCTGGTGTAAGACCACCATTCAGAATTGAAACGTTGCTTGAAAATGGCTTTAGCCGTGTTTGGTGACCAGATCTGAATAGCCAGGTACTTCCCAACCTTCCTCTTCCCCACCTCCTTCCTCTCCCCACTACCTTCAGCCTCACAACATACCCCAATTGGGGATGCCATAGTCTCACTGGCTCCAGACGGGAGCAGTTGAGATTCTTGTGCGGTATTAGCTGTAAAAAAAAAAATCAAACAAAAAAAAATAAACAAAAAATATCATAAAATTATATAGTAAATAATAAGGATAAATGTGATTTTTTGAACAAATCTGGGGTTTATAAATTAATTTGTAATGATTGTAACTTTTTTATATATGAAAACTTTTAGAAATTTTAAAATTAGAGTTAAGGAACGTATAATATGTTTAAATAATAATAATTAATCAGAATTTGCCAACCATATTTTGGAAACAAGTCATTCTTTTGATATTAATAAAGGTCTTGATATTTTACATACTAACACTAAGGGCATACAATTAGATAAAAGTTTTATCTTGATAATATTTTTTCCACTTGTAATTATAGGTATATACATATTATATAAGCCAAATATTTTTTTTTTACTTTTTGTCAGCAAGAAATGATTCAAAACCATATTTATGAATTACTACGTGAAAACTGTAGGGGGAGGGGGGTCTTGGAATATACTACACACGGTCACCGAGGGTGGAGGTAGGTGGGAGGATTGGGGATGGGGGGGGGAAGCGGGGGGGGGGGGTTAAAATTTGCAAAAAGTGGGTCACGTAGTATGGGTACGTTCCCTAACTTAGAAATTTTAGAAATTAGAAAAAGCCATCAAAATAAATTTAAAATGGCCATCTTTTAAATTTATTTTCATATTAATACTTACAATAATAATTATTATTTATTTTGTTATTTAGACTACCTGTTTTTATTGTATATTTAAAAGTTTTTTATTATATAAATGCAATATATCCTTTTTTATGAGATTTTTTAAGCAATTAATCACCTCTCCTTTTTAATATTTTGTCTTTGTTCTAATTTGTCTGTACTTGTTTGTCATTTTTTTAAGAATGATGACGATAACATTGTTATTGAAACATGTTGATATTGTTAAAAAATATCTATTGCAACTTTTTTTAAATAATGATTTAATTGATTTTAAATTAATTATTATTAAATCCTTTAAAGTACACGACAATGTATATCAGCATCAATACATTTTTTTATTATAATGATTACAAGTTTTAATGAGGAAGAACTTTGCCTGAGACTCGGTGAAGCAATTTCGATATGAAACAATGACTTGTCTCTAGTTTTCTTACTTCAAGTAAGTTTTTGCAAATCGCGCGTTTTTACGTAATGTGTTCACATAAACCGATATACATAATGATATACCAAATACAACACGCGCCATCAGAAATTAGAACGTCTCAATTATTTCCGTTCAGAATTTCAAAGTGCGAAAGATGCTTTGATCTCTTTGACAAAAACATTCAAATTGATATGCTCACCTTCGTACAAAAAATAAAACGAAGAAATTGCGCTTTGATTCGTTCAATTACGCAAGTACGTTATAGAAATATCGCACGCGCATTCGGAGCACGGCCAACTTTAACTTTTGTCAACTTTCCCCCGTTCGCACTTCCCACCTCTTCCAACCTTCCATTTCTCAGGCGTGGTTTATGGTTTATAGCGGATGTGCGCTCAGTTGGTTCCGTCGGCAATTTGGCATCATTATCCTCTGCAGTTGCCAAATCTTCCATCTCGATGTGCGACAGTTTGATTCTCGCGCTTTATTAATTGTGATGCCATTTACTTTTGCGTCATCCACGCGGTATTATCGGATGTTATAAAATTACTAAGTTATCATCTGCAAATAGTCCAACAGGAATCTTTGGAACCTAAGAAAAGAAGTAGTTATTATCCTATGTCAGTTAAGTCTTTACAATTACTTGAAATGATGGCGGTATGAGGGATTAAATTTTTTATTTTTTTTATTATATAATCAATAATATATATCTTTTATTTAATTATTTTCATATTAAATTTGGTTATAAAATGACGTATTGCCCATCTCACTGGGTATGAAACGCCTGTGTTGAGATGGCAATTTACAGAGTGGTTATCTAAGATTTTGTAGTAATATTATGAAAATGGCAGGTTAATATAATTTTTTTTTCTTTAAATATACAATTCAAGTATGTTACATATATATATATATAAAAAAAAGAAGATTGAAGTAGGTACATGGTTACATATATACACACAGTAGGTATAAAGGTAAGTCTGTTATTAAATACTTGTGATGGATATGTTTATTTGGGGTGATCAATGATTTTACTTTTAAATGTACTTTTGGTTTGCGTGTTTCTAATTTCAGGGGGTAGAGAATTGAACAGCTTTGTTGCATTATGTTTAAAACTTCTTTGCCCATAAGAAGTTTGACAAACTGGGATGTTGAAAGATTGTTATTAAATACACAACCACCAAAGCACCAGATTTTATTTTTCTAGACGATGAATTAACAACTTCGTGAGGACAACATGTAGACACATTTTAAATATTTGTAACACGTTCTTCAGAATTAATTAAAAAGGAAGCGGCAGAAAGGTCGAATCTCCAGGCCTGCTAGGGTGAATTCGACTGTACGTTCGTACAATACGCCGTGCTGCGGCGTATATTTGTTTACACGCTTTCATCACTTACGTCGTTAAGATTCCCACATTATTCGTCTTCTTCTTCTTTTATTTGATAGGGCAAATTCGATAGTAGGTCCGTCCAATACACGGGTTGCGAGTTGCAATTTGTATCCACGGCTTCTTTACTTACGTCGTTAAGATTCTGAATATATTTTACGGTATATTGTCATCTTAATAAAAACGGTTTATTTTCAGGGATTAAAATGGATTCTGTTCATTCGTAACCAGTGTTGAGAGGTGTTCGGTATTCTACCGAACCGTTCGGTATTCTACCGAACCGTTCGGTATTCTACCGAACCGTTCGGTATTTTAGCACCGTGTTTGTCATACTTTGTATTTTTGTCATACCGAAGTATGGGCGGTTCGGTAATTTTTTCTGATTAATTTTTCTCCCTAATCAACGATTCAATTGATTTGACGCAATCGGCAATCGATGTTGCGTAGCATCCCTACTTAGTTTGTGCGATGTTGCCGCTTTGTGCACGTCTCACTGTTTTCGAGCCATTTCGCGGATTAGTGTTCCACATCAGGTTTGCCAAGGTATCACCGAAATCTAGGGAAATTTTTTTTTGCTCAATCTTCGGTATTTATTTGGAAAAGATCTGGCAACCCTGTTCATAACCCGAGAGTGTTTGTTTTTCTTTCTTTTTAATGACTCCTATTTGGTCCCCTCACTTTAAAATCCACTCCGATTCTATTGAAAAAAAAATCACAATAAATTCATAAGATATGTACATACATATTAACTATAAACACTGCCTATCTATAGAAACAAAAAATTACAAGTGTACAGTTCACACGCGCTAGAAACCTTCAGAAAACTACAGTAGACAAGACGGGGGAGGCTACGAAGCACCGCACAAAGAGGAGACCGATTATTCTATCTCATTCTCTCGCAGGCTAAATCCTATATATGTACGTGTTAGCCTATTTTTAGTGTCGCTTTTTCGTTTCATCGAGTTTCAAATCACAACGGTGCTAAAAAAGTTATCACTTCAATGAATTACCATTTCATGAAAGAATCGAAATTATTATCACTCTCAGACAGAAGACTTATTCGCCTTTTATTTTTAAAATTGTTAGTCGTTTTCCAGACAGTCCTAATTTATTAAATTTAATAATCTTCTATATATAGTAACCAGAACTACTCGATCTAAAATTATTTTTATTTGCAACAAAAATATCAGTACGGAGTTCTTTGTTGGCAATAGGGGTGTCCACTTAGAAAATACATCGATGTTTTTTTTCGATGCAATACATCGAGGTTATACATCGATTTTTTCCGGTTAGAAACATCGATGTTTTATCAAAATCGAGTGCCTTTTCTAATCGCATCACAAAGTTCTAGTCAGCCTTGTGACTTGTGACACTCCATATAAACAAACTAATTTTTATTATCTAATTCTCCTACTTGTGCATGTGCTGTACACGCGCGCCGGTTGTGTGTTAAAGAATTAACAAGTTGAGAATTATTGTGTTGAGGAACTAAGAGAAAAAAATATTAATGTTTCCAAATCCAAAAAAGCACTTTCACATTCACGACGCAACTAAAAACAAATGTGATTTAACGTTTTTATTCAAACTTGATCACAGAGACGAAACCAGAACAGACCAGAGGCAAAACAAATACACTTTTTTTAATTCTCTCTCGCGCAGTACTGCCAATGTCAATTTCTATTCTTTTTAAGCGGCCGACAATTAGCTTTACACGTCAAAAAAAGATAAAGGTAAAAGATAACTTTTAAATTGTTCGAGATCAACTAAAACAGTAAAAATAGGTATAATCATTGACTGGTTACCATTGATTCGACGTTTTATGGAAAAACATCGATACATCGAGTAAATCAATAGCTTTTCAAAACATCGGATTGATTCGATCCATCGTATAACAAACATCAACTGCACATAATAATATAGTTACAAACAGTCTATAATAACATACCTCTATGATAATACCTACTTTTCTTCTGCTTGGATTCTATATGATTTAATTAGCATGTTTTAGTTCATTTGATTACTATTCCACAAAATTATTATGTATATCCCAAGTTTGTAAAAGCTCGTGTAGGCGTATATTAATATAAATAAATAAATACTAACTATATTGGGTCAAAGGTTTTACACGACATATGGGTGATGAAAAGAGAACTCTGAACTGGCTTCCATAGAAAGCTTGTCTCTTTATAAAAACAAAATTTAACGCCCTGCTTCTATTAAATTAGTTTCATGTCTCCCCTGACTACGGGTAGTTTATTATATATTAATGTAGTTTCATGCAAACACTGAATACGTAATAATTACCATTTGAGATACGTTTCTAAACATGGGTATGAATACGTAAATTGGAATTACAAATAAACTACCAACAAAAGCTTTTGATTAAGGAATAAGAAATAATATAATATGCATCTAGTAATGGTAGAAAATGTATAAGGAAATAAGTATAATAATTAAAGCTATAAAACCGCGAGCAGATATCTGTTGAACCGCGAGCGCTTATGTTTTGTACAGCCACGCGATGCTATCAAGTATTTCTTCCTATGGTAGGAGAGGGGGTCAGATGAATAAGGGAGCCGCCACGGAATGCACATTTCTTTGTACTGAATCTGTCATCCGCCGGTTTGTTTTCGGTGGAGAAGGAAGCGCATAACTTTTCGTATATCACCTCAGGAGTCAGGAGTGGTTATGTGTATTGTCTATGGTTGATCTGCGCATAAACCACTTAGGTGTGAATGGTCCGAAGTGATTGTATGGAGAGCGTTATTTGGCGTGCGAAGATCTTTTATATTTTATAGCTGTGGGTGTACATAGTTTAAGAGTCAAACTGTTAACTTAGGCGTATGAATGAGACTTTAACTAACGGGGAAGTATCAGATATATAAACTACTAAACCTGTAACTCACGGAGGATAAGCTGCTAACGAACAATTAAATAAGGATAAGTGATAAACGCGATGAACTACAAAATGAATAAGGAGTATGCAAAAATATCATATGAATCAGAACAACAGACACAATGTAAAGATGCAATGAAGAATAAACTATTTATTAAAACGGAATGGTAAAAAAACTGTCTACAAAATGGTATGAATAAACAATTTCTTTCAAAAAATAGTCTCGATTCATATTTAAAGATGTCGGATTTTAAAAACAGTTTTGAAATGTCCAAGATCTTTCTTCTTACCGTTAATATTCTGGTAGTACCATAATTTTGCAATATCACTTAGTTTTATTACGAAACAACGTCTGAGTTGGCGGCAGGATTTGGCACTTAGCTACCTGGAAAGAAAGTGACTGGACCGTCATTTCACTGAGATGAGATGACGCGGCATTGCGGATATTGACTTAACTTGTAAACTTGTAAAACAGTATTATTTATCAGTTGATCAGTAATGTTTGAAATTTTACCTTTGAAATTTATAAATATCTTTCAATTGTCTTCAAGACGGAAATAAATCATGTTACTTTTATTTGTATCACTGTCTTTACCCGATATTTGAATTCAGTCTTATAGAGCAAACAATATGACGCGTTAGTTTTTTTATGGTCAGTTAAAATACTATTTTAAAGCTTGATGAAAACGGAGACACGAGCTAAACTGGTTTTATAGATCTATAAAGTCATGTTTGTGAATTCTTATCTATCTTCGAGCTGTTGCGAGAAACGAATCAATAATAAACTCACGAGTCATGGTCAAATACGACCAGACAAAATTGACAACACAGACAAAACAGAAATTTGTTTACAACAATTATAAAATAATACATTTTCACAAAGTCCTCTCTTCTTCTTCTTTGTTTGATTTAGGAGAGTTGAGTTGTTGGAGGTCAATTTGAATGATGAGGTTATTCAGCCAGTCGGCGGCGTTAGGAGTCACTCGATTCAGCACAGGTGTGCCATAGGGAAACTCGTGGAGTTGACCACAGTGTGTTCTGTAGTTCGTATTTGTATTCTACTATGTGTTCTGCAGTTTGTATTAATCTTCTACGATGTGTTCTATAGTCTCTAGTTGTTTTCTACGATGTGTTCCGCTGTTTGAATATCTCGGTGTGCTTTGTAGTTGTTTTTTTTATGCGTTCTCTAATTTGTAATTGTCTTCCACGATGTGTTCTGTAGTTTGTATTTGTCTTCTGCTATGTGATCTGTAGTTTGAATTAATCTTCTATGATGTGTTCTATAGTCTCTAGTTGTTTTCTACGATGTGTTCCGCTGTTTGAATATCACGGTGTGCTTTGTAGTTGTTTTTTTTATGCGTTCTCTAATTTGTAATTGTCTTCCACGATGTGTTCTGTAGTTTGTATTTGTCTTCTGCTATGTGATCTGTAGTTTGAATTTGTCCACATTTGAAATTAAGAATTTTTTAGGTCCCACTTGTGCATCATTTTTGCACAGCGACTGTGATGTCCATAAGGCCCGTTTTAAGGTCCATAAAACTTAAATACCTACATAAAATTTCAAAAAAGCATGACAACATGGTATTTTCGCTACAGCAGGAATCAAACCCGTAACCTCCCGAAATAATAACAAATTTACCTAAAATCAAATTCGAAGTCTACAATATTAAACATTATTTTATAAATGGTATTCACTCTTTATTGACAAAGCTGTTTCTTTGTATGTTTTTTTTTATGGAAACAGAGCTCTACAGCATAAGGTTAGAGAATCCTAACTGCAGTACTTTTTACTTATTCTGTTACATTATTTATGTTGTTGTACTATGCATATGTTAATTTAATTATATTAATGGCAAACGTTGTTCCGTATATAGTGTACATGGAAATGAGTAATATCTACTTTAAAGTAAAATTCTTAAAACTCTATTTTCAACATCTCTCAAAAGTATATTGGAAAAAATCTACTAACTGTGTTCCTAATAAGACCACTCACATGCGTCACAAAGAGGAAAGAAGAGATAACAATTTTTGAAAGACATATTTTTTATACCACTTTACTTTTTAGCATATCATAAACTTATTGTGCGTCATCCGAATCACTTTGCATAATTTAGTTCCTACTTTCATGGAGCGCTTTTATGATGATATTATAATAATACCTAATGATCCAATTCTCAATATGAAACCGGATTAGAGAACATATTATTACATGAGTTTAAAATTTCAATTAATTGTTGTGTAATAAAATTATGCACGTCAAATGTATCTATTATATTATATAATGGAGTGCAGATTTCTCTTCCGAAACAGAAAATAATTATTGTAAGCGTGACCTAAAACTATATTTAGTATTTATGTGTATAATAATGGTGTTGTTGTTATGATTTGTCTCTTATTTTGTATAGTAAGGGCGCATCCTCTAAATTTCGTCTAAAGATAAGGGTGACTTATGTATTGATTGTCAAATTATTTCTAACTTGTACTAAGAAGAAAACTCCAATCTCTGGTTCAACATTATGAGGGTCGCCAAATACAAGTTTACCCAACTGGTTATCAGTGGATTACTTGTAGAAGACGTGGTAGAAAAAGGCGCCGCACTTTGCCTTATCTTCCTAAATAAGATAATAAACGAGCTGTTGGGACTTGGGCTGCCATTTGCATGAAATTTAGATATTGAGATTCAAAGTTTGAAACAAGTATCATCATACATACTAATTTCAATTGTCTGTGCATGATTCTTTGTCACCTTGAAATAGGTATTAACTACCGCCAAACAACTCGATCTTGGCACACACTCCTTGCCTTGTTCACATTCATACATGCTCTTCTATTATTCCGAATCTTCACATGGCCCGACTCAAGTATCTGATTCGCTTGGTCGTGCCGAGTCTTCCTCGGGCGTCCCCGACTTCTTCTACCATTCACATTAAAAAAAATATTGAAATATTTATTTATTTATTTATTGTTTCTTTACACTGCAGGTAAAAATGTTTACAATACAATTTGTCACCACACTAGTCCTTGTCACGACAAGTCTTTATTGAGGTTAACAATTATACAAATTCAAAATAACACAAAATTATACAGACATTGAAAGAACAATATTGTTGTATTTCTTACAGGTTGAGATTAAGGGTACCTACTAAACTGATGGCGCTAGGTAGTACATTAATGTAAACAGACTTTTAGGGTGACCATAGTTTAGTGATCTGATTTAAAAAAGGATTAAGTTGTAAATAAAAAATAAATGTATATAATATAATATGCTATACATTTGGCAGGAAGAAGATGAAAAAAAAGTTTAAACAAGAATAATATTAATTTAGCTAATTATTATAAACGTAATCATTTAGCTAATAATTTAGAAAGGACAAAGTAGAGAAAATCAATTGGCAAACCTCTACTAACACAAATAATTTAAGATTCTTTTTAAAAGTGTACAAGGAATTAGATGACTTTATATGTTCTGGAAGGCTATTAAATATAAGTGGAGCTTGATAAAAATAATTTCTTTCACCAAAAGAAGATTAAGTTAGAATATTCCTCTGTGAAATGTGAAATCTGGTTCAATTAAGGGCCCGCAACCCGGATTTGTACCGATTTATTATATTATATATTTATTGAAGATAATATCTAGACTTTGCCGGCGCCGAAAAGCAAATTATATAAAATTCCTTCGGTAGAAAAAAATCGTAAAGTATGCTCCAAAAATTATTATTAACACGTTTGTTTCAGTTATTTTACAAGTTATACGTATGAAAAAAATCACAGTGTTTCTTTAAATGCTGTTTAAGATAACGCCCGCGAGTTTTTTGCTCTATTTTAAACGAGTCGTGTTTTATTAAACATTTTCGCAATTTTCGCATCGATTTTGTCGCTGTAAATGTTAGCGCTCTCCTCTAACATTCGTAATTTCGTATCTCTCCATCTTCTTCTTTTCGGGCCCGGTTGCAGAGCCTTAACTCCAATTTGCTTTGAATTTAAGTGTCATTTTCAAAATTGGAGCTGCTTGTGTTAAGAATAATTCGTACAAGCGATAAAGGAGACACCAACGAATTTTATTAATATCGACTTTTTTACAATTCAAATTATTATATCCAGTTATTTTTCAGAGGTCTGCCAGCCCTAGTTAATTAATTAAAATTGACATTTACGAAGAAAATGAAGTGGAGAAATACTAATTTTACTCTCTTCATTTCTTTTTTTTTTTTTTTTTAAGAAAGACAAACATTCCCGGGTTACGAATAACCCAACAATGTTTGAAAATCTCCTACTACCACCACAGAAAGCCGAAAATGTTGCTTGTGTTGTGATGGAGGACTTAGCCAGTCGAGGAATCGAACACGCGACGCTTGGGTGAGACCCAAGCGCTATGCCCACTCAACCACTGACCAGACAAATGACACAAACACTTCATGTTTAAGAACATTCTAAAAAAATATGGCATTTAGCCAATCCACGACAGATAGAACCTTGTTGCTCTGAAAATCGGCTAAACTCAGAGAAATAGAGTTCTGATTATTTTAAATAATTTTTTTGTTGTTATTTCAATGCCATAGTTTTTACCATACAATGTAATTTTTAACGTAAAGATAATAATAATACGTTCTGCATATTCACTTTATCATAAATGTAATTTATTTCCCCAGTTTCAAGTAATTGGCAGACGAAACATTGTTGTTCCATGGGAATGAGCTCCAAGTGCAATGTAAATAAAACCGTGTTGCACCAAAAATATTTGATCCGTGTCAGATAGGATTGACATAAAAAATTATTAAGTATAAAATTAAATTTGTAAATGAAACGTCATTGTTCTAAAAATGAAATTTAAGTATTCTAAATAGTACTTTATTGGATAGTTAACTGCGAACTTACATAGAATTTGGATACATTTTAGATAGGAAATTAAATAAGAAAAAAAGTGAGAATTTTGACAGATGGATCCTCTCTGTTCCACCGACATGATAAATCGAATACAGGTAGCTTTTTCCGAATGCGTAGGTACCGCTCAAAAAGACTCCAGATACTAATATCTACAGCCTGTATGTCGGACGAATATCTACAGCTCATATGTTATAACTAATTTCTACGAACTTCAGAGTGTTGACTAATATCTACAGAGCTAAGGTCGGACGAATATCTATGACGGTCAAAGTGTTGACTAATATCTACAGAGCGTAGGTTGGACTAATCAGCTAAATGTGTCCAATAGTCCGATATTAGAGATTTTTACATACATACATAAATTAAGTTTTTTAAACTGCATTAGCAATATTACGTTATTCCAATATGCTATACATAATTGCAAATCCAACCTCTGCCAGTGCTGTAGATATTCGTCAACACTTTGGTTCTCATAGATATTAGTTCGATTTTTTCAGTTTTTGGAATTCCTGTAAATATTAGTAGACGCCTCCCTCAAAAAGACCTCGCAGACATCGATTTTGGTCGGGCAGCCAATCGGGTGTTTACAGAGTTTCTTGTTAGTACTGACACCAATGTTTAGAAAATCAATGTTGCTAGTTCCTCCGAGCAAGTTCCATTTTAATACACATTAAATAACCTCAGTTGTTAATCAGACTAAATTCACTCTCTAACGCCAAATTCATCTGTTAGACTAACTTAAAATTTAAAATTACCTATATATATATAGCAGCTGGTCACTATTGAAGAATGTACTAGGAAGTATATACAATGGTATATTGTATATATTGTAATGTTATTCTTGGTTAATAAATAATTTATTTATTTATAATTTAAGTCTCAGCATTTTGTAAGATCTTTACTCCTGCTTCAAAGCACCCGATGGGCCAGTTTAAATACAAAACGATTACTCCACATTCATCACCAGAGTGACAACTTTTAATGACAGAACTATCTCACCAAAATAATTTCTATGTTAAAATATGATTGATTACAATATCATTAAATAATCCTAACTACATAGGAACCGAGTTGTCGGAGTGACAGAGCGAATAAATGAAGAATGATTACTGATTAAATTTCACGGTAAACTTAACAATTATTACGTTTCTGTATTTAACATAATATTGTAATCTTTAACATGAATTTAACAACAGTTAACAGTATACGCGGGGAGTACTTTGCACGCCATGATATTTTCCGTTATTATTCAATGTTTGTAATATAAATATACGCTTTGAAATTATTGTAATGCATGTAAGGTACCTTACCTGTCTATGTTTATTTTATCATATGAATTGAATATGAAATGTAAATTTTCTGAATGAAATAATATTAAATCTGAATACGTGAGTTGAGATGTGATATTATAATGAGAAATGATAAATTTGCTTGTGCCTAGCATCCCTACACCAAAGATTGTACTTTCTGCGTGAAATAAAAAGAAGCCGTATGATTAAGAACCTGGAAAAACCGATTTTTTTTAAATAATTTTCTTGTGAGCATGTAGAAAGATAGATATGCATGATTGTAAGCGAAGCGTCATACAGAGAATTACGAGTATGTATCAGATATAGTATACTTATTTTCTAGTTTGAACTATTCGAAATATTTTTTCTTAAAGAGCATTTGAAAATATATTGTGGAAAAACAATAAGGCGTCTTGTCTTATTTTTTTAACTGTTAAATCGATGTTTTAAGACTCATCGTTCATTTCAATTTTTTTTTATATGTTTACTTCACAAGAGTCCTAGCTGCTCCCATCTGGAGCCAGTGGAGACTATGGCATTCCCAATCGAGGAGGGGAAGGACATGGGAAGAGGAAGGTGGGGAAATACCTGGCTATTTAGATCTGGTCACCGAACACGGCTAAGGCCATTTCAACTAACGTTTCATTTCTGAATGGTGGTCTTACACCAGGGCGATGAGTATCTTCCACTCCGGAACGTGCCGCAAATATAGTACCTACATATTATTTTTAAATGAATTAATTTTGAAATAACACACATTAATGAAATAAAATTCATTTGCGCACGGCGGGGTTCGATTCCGCGACCTTCGGGTTGTGAGTCAAGAGCCTTGTTTCTAATCACGATGGAAAAGAAATTGCAAGCTGAAAATAAATTCGTTGACCGACAAAATTTCTTGACTCCGGAGCTCTCTGTTTGAGAGTTTTTGTTGCTTCACGTAACGTGTTATCTGTTTTAAACGGATTTACCATAATTTATTTTAATAGTAGTTATTCACTCTCACTGATAATGTATAAATTAATGAAAATTCTTTTCGCTTATTTGTGACTGATCGGTTGCTTCGTATTATTGAATACGCGCGTGAGAAGTAAAAAAATATGGATTTAGTATTTGAGAATTCTGTTCTTCGAATTAACACTCACTTCTTCATTTTTATTTACTAAATGGGATTACGTCTAGGTACATGATCGATTATATTATTTTCTTTAGCGTTATCTCGTTAGTTTATAAATATTATAAAGAAAACATATTACAATGAAAATGATTAATGCATAAATTACTGTCATACATGACAGATTATTCAATACTTAAAAATTAGAATTCAAACCAAATAAACAGCCAATATCGAGAGGACAAATTACAAAAAACATACCAATATTGATAATTACTGGTACATCATTTTTTTAATAACGTTGTTTGATTTTAACCTCTCAGGCCTCGGGCCTATTTTATCAAAATATTTCCGCTTTGCAATAAAATCCAAATATACGGAATATTTCTGAACGCATCCGAAAACTAAAAACTGTTTCTGAAAGGTGGTGAAATAAGTCTTCAAATTATGTAATTCGAAATAAACATATAATTTTTGAAAAATATTTTTTTTTGCAAACAAAAATTTTTTAAAATGACTTACCTTACGTTTTCTCTAAGTAAAATACTGCTAACAAAAAAGAAGTAAAAAAATACATTTTTTATTAGGTTTAAATATATTATAAACGCCATCGTCACTCCACTTTTTTGTCGCTTTATGTAAAAATAATTAATAAAAATAAAAATTTCAAATTTCTATCGGGAACTTTTGTTTCATAAAGGTGTTCATTTTAATTTGTTTGTGGTCACCTTTTAGTTTAGAATATAAAGTGTGGTGTTTTTTTCTTTCTAACACCATTTAGATCGTATTTCTAACCTTGGAAACAACGATTTCTAGGAGCCCTAGTCTGTGGGATTAAGCCCTCGTTAATTTGTTAGATATGTTGTACGCAGATAACATATTTTGACTTAGTCTAGAATAATTTAAATGTTTTATTTGTAGATAACGTTATTTGACTTTAAGCCCTGTATATTAGATACTGTCAGAACAATGGGTCTTTTAAAATAACAGTTAAACTTTTAAATCTCTCTCCTGTATAGTTTGTCAACTGTTAGTTATTCAGTTGTTTAGTTGTAGTTGTTATAATTTGGGAGGCGTGTATGGGTACCGTCGCCCCGGGAACCATTTATTCGATAACCAGCACCTTTGCCGTAGGTCATTCCAAGTGGTTCGCTTCGTTGGTGATATAGCAGGAGTGCCCGAGTTGATGGGGTGAGGTTTATCGAGGTCTTGGCGGCCGATACGTCTGTATTTTATCCTCCAGCCGGAATATCTCGACCCTTCGCCTTGCACCGCGGTTGGAGGGATAGATTCATATGGCTGGACACACTGACCCCCAGATTCCTACCCACCTTTCCTTCCAAGAACTTCCTCTCTTCCTTTCCTTAACCCTAGATAGCTAACCTCCGTCGATTCGATGGCAGCGCTAAGAAATATCGCTGTCTCTTTTTAATGTCGCGTCTTTATTTCGTTCGTATCTTAATTCGAGTGCGCGTGAATATTTTACTCTATTTAACTCTAGGTATTTTTTTTCAGTTTTCTCGACCTGGAAACATCTCCAGGTCGAGAAAACCGCAAAAGGAAAACGTGTGGAAAGTGCCACTATAAGAAAAAGCAAAAAATTATGTGCGCCAACTGTAACGTTGCGATATGCGGTGACCATAAAGTTGATTTTTGTGTCACTTGCACCGAAGCAAAATGATTTATTTGATGTTTTAATAACTTTTTATGTTTTTACGTGCCATATGAAGCCGAAAAACTGATAGTTTTATTTTAATTTACTAATTGATTTTGCATGCCAAAGTGGTTAGTAAAATAATGTTTCTTTTTCATTAGAGGTCAAAGAACGATTTAAATAATTTAATTAATTAATAAATCAGGTTAAATCCCAAAATACATTTTTATTTAAAATCATATCTAAGAATAAAACTATAAAAAGGAGACGATTTTTATAATTATATCATCCAAAAAAATATAATAATCAAATACCCGTCGTTTTAACGGATGGTTAGCTTAAATAGAGTACACCGGAAGGTTAGCTATCTAGGGTTAAAAAAAAATACCCTCCACGCAGCATCCCCTAAGATGACCATGACCCTGAGATAAATAATTTTCCTCAGGACGTGCTGTATGGAGCTAATGTTAAAAAAAGCACAATCTTTATCTCCAGGTATTACGACAATATTTTATTGACAGCTCTTACAACTTCTTCTTTACTTGTAGTTGAAATAGAAAGCATTGACGGAATCGTGTTGTCGATTCAACTTATGCAGGTATTGATGTTTAACACCTCCTATATTTACACCCTGCATCTCCTCTCCTCTGCATCTCCTCTCTGCACTCTGTTAAGTCTATTATTTGTACCTGTGAATGGTCCCGCGGTGTGGTGTCTGCGGCTGCAGTCACCTTGAGTGCGGTCTTCGGCTCTTGTGAACTCGGGATTACTTTTCCTTTCAAACCTTTCGGCTTTTATTATTATACCATTATAATGCTGCGGAGATACGAGCTATCAAGGTCGACTGGCAACAAGTGTTAATTCGAAGGTTTTCATATGCTATGTATTTCTGTGTTTTTTTTTATCTTCCTTCACTTATTTTTTTTTTTGTATTAGTGTTCCAATTGTCTATTTTTTTTTAAAATATTTTTTATGTAAAACCGCATAAGAGTCCCAACTGCTCCTAACCGTTTGCAGCCAGTGAGATGGCATCCTTAATTGGGGTATATCGTGAGGCTGACGGTGGAGGTGGGGGGGGGGGGGGAGTGGGGATTTTTTTTTATTAGTGTTTCAATTGCCTATTTTTTATGTAATTTTTATATAAAACCGCACAAAAGTCCCAACTGCTTCCAATCCTCTGGAGTCAGTGAGATGGCAGCCCCAATTGGGGTATATCTCGAGGCAGAAGGTGGGCGGGGAAGAGGGGATTTTTATTCTATTAGTGTTTAGGTTGCCTATTTTTATTTAATTTTTTATGTGAATCGCGCAAGAGTCCCAACTGCTCTCAACCGTTTGTAGCCAGGGAGATGGCATCCCCGATTGGAGTGTGTCGTGAGTCGTGAGGTAGAGGGAAAAGTTTTGCTATTCCGATCTGGTCACCAAACACGGTCAAAGCTTAATTATTATTTTTTAATAGATAAACTAACATTGTAAGACAAGATTTTTATGCATAGCACAAAGGGTAACAATTATTATAAGCAATAATTATTAGCCTGAAACACTCATCTACATTGAAAAATCTTCCGAGAAAATATACTTGCCGCCAACGGTACATGAACCCATGTCCTTCTGATTGCCGGTCAGGTGCTCTGACCACTGAGCTATGGCAGCTTATCTAATACCCGCCAAATAATTCAATATATACTAGTGTTTCATTCAACAATTACAGTAATTGTTGATAAGCCGCCATAGCTCAGTGGTCAGAGCACCTGACCGGCAATCAGAAGGACACCGGTTCATGTCCCGTTGGCGGCAAATATCTTTTCTCGGAAGATTTTTCAATGTAGATGAGTGTTTCAGGCTGATAATTATTGCTTACAATAACGGTCAAAGCCTTTTCAAGCAACGTTTCAATTCTGAATGGTGGTCTCATACCAGGATTATACTGAGAGTATCTTCCACTCTAGAACGTGCCGCAAACATACTCATGTTGTTTAAATTACGTATTTGTGAAATAACACAAATTAATCCAATAAAATGCGGGATTTGAACCTTTGACTTCCGGCTTGCTGGTCGAGAGCCTTACCTACAGACTCAGTCTCTGAATACGGTGAGATTTGATGAGCTAAGTAGGGAAGAACACGAGGAATATGAAGGTTGGGAATGTTGAGAGTTTTTCCCACACTTCCTTTCCTTTATACTATAGTGTAAAAAGCTACAACGTTATGAAAATAAATTAAAAATGTATCACTACATTCCTACATTTTATCTGGTAAAAAAAAAACTCACGGTGTCTTTCTTTTCAGCTAATGAGAAGCTCAAAGTCGGCATTTTACCAATGTTTGAAGCTTTGCAGTAACAAACAACGCCTCGCAACTAAACTAGAGTCACGTGGGGTAACCGTAAGCTGTTTTTGCATTGAGATTTTTGTATTAAAACGCTTTAGGTATTTTGCTCATTTTTTTGCTTATTGATATGATTGATCATTAAGGCATCTCAAACAAACATAAAAACCTTATGTAGTTCATAAATCAAAAAGTTATTTAAAAAGTTTACATGCATGTCGATTACGAACACTTACCCCACGTGCGGGGTAAGTATTCGCATACCGTAGAGAAGTGTTCAAATCAGATTAGTGGTTATCTTTAATAGAATAATCACTTTGCACCCATGTAACTAACAATATTTTACCAAAAATTATCATAGACCACATCGCTCTGACTCAGTTGGTTACACAATAGCACACATCGGTAAGCAAACATGTTGATAGCAGATGACAAAATTTAAGAAAAAGCACGAAAAACAGTAATTTACCTACCAATTTTTATTTTCAAATTAGGATTCACTGTACTCATATCCTGCTTCAATGCGACCAAAAACGCTACTGAATAAAGGAACGTGCGGGCGCGAAACAGGTACGACCACCTCGGAAACATCATTGCAAACACTTACACTCTGCGTACGGTTACCCCACGTGACTCTATTTATGGTAATATTATTATGTAGAAGGTACGAGTATGTTCCACGGTATTTTCGATTAAAGTCAATTAGTTTCCAACAAAATCGTGCCCTCATTATTTTCCTTGTTTTGTGTTTTTGCAAAATACTTTTTTCTGTAGAAATATCCATATTTAAACAACGCCCAATGTCGCTTTAACAAGGAACAACGACCTTGTAGTCTTTTTTCAATCGACGTAATACAAGTTTTTTTTATTTATTCTCCATACCTGAATACCTCCATAATATTTTTATCTTCGATGGATGGTTTTTATTGCACTTCGGTCATCGTGTTTTGCACAAAACAGCTTACTAACCTAAACACTCAAATTCGTGATTTGGAGAAAAACTCTTAAATAATAAAACTTAAGTGCGTAAGGTACTTAAAAAATGTTTCAAAGCGCGTCTAAACTAGACTTGTCATTTTACAACCACTAAGAAATTGAACAATTCTATTTATAGCATTTTTTTTACCTAATTGGAGCAATTCGGTGTTATCTGGATCATTAAAATAATGATTTCCTTCTTACTAAGAATGATGCATCATTTCTTTTGTCGCACGATTTCTTTACTTCTAAGGCAATAATAATATCCTGACTATGGACATTCCGTTGCCAGAATTCGTCAATACGGCCTTGTCAGTGTGTCGTTGAATTTTTTTCAGTACCTTTTGGAAAAAATCATAAAGAGGTGTCAAACCTTTGGTTAAGAGGAAACACGGTCGCCAAGAAAGTTGAATAATAGGTATTTTTAAATTGTGTAAAAGAGCAAAAGGGACAACTGCGCCTTAGGCTGATAATATCTAAACAAAATCGTCAAAAGTGAGATTTTGTGTACCCCATTTTCCTCCTCCAAAACTGGACCGATTTTTTACAACTGTATTATTAATCTAAACTGTGTTAAAATATTCTGTATCTGTACTTTTGATGTTAAGGCGATCCACTAGTTCAGGAAAAAATCGAAATCGGAATTCACGCCCTTTATGGGAGGAGTTTAAAAATACTTGAGAAAAAGCTTTTGGAAAGGTTGGAAAAGGTATTTGAGAGTTTTGTTTTACAGGTTGATTTCGTAAAGGCCTGTAAAAAATATTAATTTCTATTTTACGCAGTGTTTATTGTAATAAAACGGAAATTTAAAATTGATTTCACGAAATCAAGCGACGCGGAGTGACGCGTCCATCTCCCGCTCAGTTCGGGGCGTGACTGAGGTTTGGCGACTGTGGCGTGAATAGTAGTTCTTCGGTGGACGCCATAGGGTTCACTTTGAAAAACCGAATTCGTCGACTAGCGGCCGTATTGTAAAATAACAACGCGAAAATGCATATTTTATTTTATTTTGGGAAGATTGGGAGTAAATATCAACTTTTTTTGCGATCATTATAAAATAAACTGAATTTGCCGCATTATACAATAAAACCATAACCGAAAAGGGGTTTATAAATAGGAGAGTTTGGACTTGAAAGTGTGTTTCTTTGACCTCATACTTTATTTTTTATAGGCTTATTAAAAGACTTATAAAAAAAATTACCGATCTTTTTAAGGGCCAAGGTATGTTCTACATAATTGAAGCATCTACAATACTTCTAAACGATCAAATTTTCAAAACAAAAACATATGATTTTGTATGATTTTGCATTATTTACTATGGCTTCATCTTAAATACATTGTCTGCTGATGAACGAACGTCTGTTGATGGCGTTCTAACCAAACAATTTTAAAGTTTTTTGGAGGGTCCTAACTCCTCTAAGAAGTAACTTGTCAAAAAAAGCAAAACGTACCGACACGCTAGTGGTCGATATCTACATTATGATAAAAAATGTTTGGTCTAGTGATTCATTTATTTTTTTATAATTTTACTATGTATATACCTACAAACCATCCACCTACCCAAATTCGCATATCAGAAAATGAAAATTCATTTTCTATGTTGGACTACAAGCACCTGTTTTTCTATCGTTATAAATGAAATATAAACCGACAGAAAAATATTTAAAACTTACAGTCAAACTAATAAGTACGAATAAAACGTAAGACATTCTCTCTAGTTATTCTCGAAGTTAAAGGGTTTCAGTTTTAATGATTCGAAAGCCTTATGTTCTGAAATGATTCTTTTTTTATCTTTTTAGTTTACTTTCGGTTTGTTATTTTGCAATCTTCATTTTCGTAATAATTCCTTCAGTGGGTTTTATTTATTTTACCCATTTTGATTTCTCCAGTGGAAATCTCTGGTTTTCTTCATATTAAAATAATAACGTAACTTTTCGAATGATGAACCCTTCGGGAAAGATAACATACGACAAGGCTATTTTGATAATGGACAGACACGTGTCATTTATCAATTAACTTTAAATGTTTGTCTTCCATTCAGAAGCTATTTAAAAGATTGGGCTTGCCTGGTCTGCCTTCAAATAAACTTGGAAAATGTTAAACGAAAATCTCTACAGAAAACTGCGACGCGTTGCAGAGGCATGAGTAGTAGGGCTGCGCTTGGAAAATTGGACAGTGTTGGTAAAAGCTTCTTCGGTAGAGCCAGAAAAGGGTTTTTTATTCGAAATTTAAATCGAAGCATAATCCGTAGTTCTATAAAAGATTTTGTATTTTTAATTGGTCTTATTAATAAATATCAAGTATAAAATCAGTACTTAATCAATAATAGTCTGCAACTTATTGCTTTCTAATTATTATGCTTCAGCCATCTTTCAAACTATGTCCTAATTTTCTAAAGAGTTTTGCTGTAACTGAGAGTGACCGATATTCTGATTTTGTTTCACCGTAGATATTACTTATTTTTATTTATTAATTTTATTCTACTAATTTGTATATTAAAGTTTACAAATTACTAATAAAATATAAATATTCAACCATATTTTCTCTTGCTTAATGTGACTCCTACAACAAATACATCTTGAATCTACTAATTCGTGCAGACTTTATATTCCGGCACATTAATATTTCAACCCTTTTTAAACTATTTTTTCCTACTGGCTTTATCCTTTTTTGTTTGATTTCACTGCACGTCCTTATTGTCATGTCTGTGAATATCCTTGTTGTGTATAATTTTATTTGCAAAGTATTTTTGTAACAGTATGTTTATCATTTTATGTATAAATATCATCGCTCGCAAAGTCAGCATCTGTTTCACTATTAGCCAATTTAGTTGCTTTAACATTTCCATTACTTTTGAAAATCTCTTTCGTCTAAGAATTATTCTCATTGACCTATTTTGGAGAATTTGCAACTTATTTTGTTTTCTACCATTACACAAGAAAAGAATCGTTGAAAATTTTTGACGAATTCTACTTAAAAAAGATCGTCTTCTCAATTTTTTTTTGTGTGAATGCTCAGCATACTTGTTAGGTGAGTTTGGAATCTAATATTACTTCTAGGTATTTCAATTCATACCGTGTTGGATGTAAACGGGAATAATTTCTTCACTCTTTTCATTCAAATCATAACGACATCAATTTTATCCACGGAAAAAATATAATATTTTACTACCGATTCCATTCATTTCTACATTTTAACCCTTCCTTCCGTTCTTTTGTGCCAATCCATTCCGACCAACTGTACCCAATCAATCACGCGACTTGGTAGGATCGCGGAGCGACTTTTTGTGCCCTCTTTGCCCGTCTGACGGAGAAATCACGTAATCTCGCGATCACACGCCATCTATTGATCTCCACAAAAGCGAGGGTTTTTTGGCAAACGAGTCGCACGTGACTCCACATAGATTTAGATTTATCAAATTTGCGTCATTGCCTTCGAACAATGACACGTGAAACTAAAAATTATATGGACATAGTTAGTTCCTACAAATATTCTGAAAAAGAGATATTTAATAATGGGCTCGGATGTTTGATAAGTTTCGTATTGTGAAGAAGACAATTGCTTACTTACTGAAAGATTGTAAGCCTTTTTTAACAACGCATAGGTGTTTTCAATTTCGTATTTTTGTGTTTAATTTTCAGATATGGCACGATCTACTGAATCAAATGCTTGAGTCTTATTAACTATGAAAATGTGTATATTTTAAGTTAGAACCTGCAAACAAGCGGTCATGTGGTAGCTTTTCAGGATCACCTTTTATGAAATATTTATGTCTTAAATGTGATCAAACCATGGTATTATCTATGTCTAAATATAATCATATTTAATGAAAACAATTATTAAACCTGATTCTAGAATTTTTTGCTATCACAAAGCCTCCAAATCAAAAAAGTAGTTCGTGCTAAATTGCCATCTAAACCTCAGCTGATTAGGCGTTAACCTTACGGTCATATTCCACTTTGCAAATTATAATACATAGGTTAATATGATTGAGAAAATGCATTAACAGTCACGCATCGCAATATTCAACGTTACAGCGAACTGCATGATCTTGGGAGGGCCACCGCAATATTATTTATTACACTGATCAACAAATTAAAAAAAAAATTGGTGCCGAAATACCGTTGATGGATTTGTATTTCTATGTACATTGGCAACACTAAATAAATAAATAAATTTCTTACGTGTAGTTTTTGATCTACCCTCTGTTTTGAGTATTGGCTGCAATTAGCACTTTCGTGTGTGCGTTTTGCTATCTATCAGTACATTTATATAAATAAATTTATTTCCATATAATGTCTTTATCGCGAAGAAGTTGTCTCAATGATCCAAATGTGTTTTGTTTTATTTGTTATATTATTTATAATAAGTCCGTTAAAGTACACTAGCTACATAGTCATCTTGATCAATTTCCAGATAATCTTGGATCCTATAGCTAAGAACAAGACCTAAAAACTATGGAAGAAAGGTACCAAGGCCGATGGGATCAGCATATGATGACTGATTACTGTTGAGGGGTGAAACGTGATTTTCCCACTACACCTCATTCAGGAAAATCGCGTAATAATAATGTAATAAATGCTGTTTTTTACGCAATTTTATTTATATATGTACAAGTCAAAATCTAATAAACTACACGTAGAATCCAAAACTTTTGCTATTGTTGTAATCCGTATAAGGTCCTAAGAAAAAAAATACATCTACTCGGCACCAAAACCACTGTTGACCAGTGTTATCTTTGTTTTCAATCACAGTGGGAGCTCTTCAATAATTGAAAGTCTAATTATTTAGTAAGGTACGGTTGGATGAATTCAAGTTTAGTGTTGTCATTTAGTTTTGATTGAAGATTACTACTGTTTCTCGTGTACATCTTGACGCGGTTAACTTTACAGTCGGTGGAGTTCATTAATAATGCAAATTGGGGAGATGAGCCATGAAATATTATTTAAATGTGAACAAAGTGTCGCCAACATTGTTCATTCATACGAAAATCGCATTTCGCACCCCTTATTTGTTTCTACCTACACACCAAAGGCATTACTTTCATTGTATAGCCGTCTGGACCACTTGGATTTGGTCCACTCCATTTGGCTTTGGTCGTTTAGTTTGGTCGTAGTTTGGCAACATCCGGAATGCTTTCACGACATATCTTCTGTGGTGTATAGGATTGTACATGTAGTTTCAACATTTGTCTATTGTTTAATCAATCGCTTGATACAGGTTGCTTCCCGGACATTTGGAAACGTTGTTATCTAACACCTATACAAAAAAGGGTAATAAAAGTGATGTCACTAACTATAGACCGATATGTAAGCTATCTATAATTCCGAAACTTTTTGAAAAATTACTTCTTGATAAAATTTCCCCATATATTAAACCATCTCATTGTGCCAAATCAACATGGATTTTTGTCTGGCAGGTCAACTCTGACAAATCTCTCATTATATGAAAACTTTATATCAAATGCATTAGCTAACAAAACTCAAGTCGATTCCATATACACAGATTTTATCAAGGCCTTTGACAAAGTGTGCCATAAAATTCTACTGGTTAAACTACGTAAGCTCGGTATTGACGGAAAACTTTTAGACTGGTTTGCAAGCTATCTATCTGATAGAGTTCTACTTGTAAAAATTAATTTGTTCTATTCCAATCAATTTATAGCTACCAGTGGTGTACCTCAAGGGTCCCATTTAGGCCCAATTTTGTTTTTATTGTTCATAAATGATATTGTTGACATATTTGATAAAGATGTAGATGTATTGCTTTTTGCAGATGACTTAAAAATATTTAAAATCATCAAAACCGCTGAAGATTGTGCCTGTCTACAAAATAATTTAAATAAATTAATTAGTTGGTGCTCTATTAACAAACTTTATCTGAACATAAATAAGTGTTATTCAATAAGTTTTTACAGAATAAGTCAACCAATTATTCATCCTTATGAACTTAACAACTCTACCCTTACCTCTGTCGAAGAAATTAGTGACTTGGGCATAACTTTCGACTCTAAATTAAACTTCATATCCCATATAAACTCAATCTATAATAAAGGTATCAAAATGCTTGGCTTCGTTCTTAGAAATTCCAGAGGTTTCAAGAATATTTCAACTTTAAAAATTTTGTATACATCCTTAGTACGTAGTCAAGTCGAATATAACTCCTCGATCTGGTCCCCCCATTTTAAAATACATTCAGATTCAATCGAAAAAATTCAACACAAATTCTTAAGACATATTAATTTTAACCTCGGTATTCCCATTGAAAACATAAATTATAATTACTTGATGAAAGAATTAAATTTACTAAGACTGTCAGATCGAAGAATTATATCAGACTTAATATTAATGTTCAAAATTGTAAATGGTAGAATAGACAGTCCTGATCTAACTAAGCTCATTGAATTTCATATTCCCACGAGAACCACTCGTTCTAAAACCCTTTTTAAATGTAACAATAATCGGACTGAGTATACGAAACACTCACTTTTACCTAGGTTGCATGAAGTTACTAATAGATATGCAGATGTGATAGATCTATTTAACTGCACGGAACAGAGATACAAGACGGCTATGCTATCATATTTTTTTAGTCACTATTAATTTTATTTCTATTATAGATTTTTGCATGTAAATGTATCTCTGGTGTCACTTCCCAATGTATCGTCACAATTAACTGTTATACATACACTGTTTTACCATTACTAATATTTTGAATATGAATTTGTGACATGTAATTAATGTTTATGGCATACTTATGCCGTTTGTATTAAATAAATAAATAAATAAATAAATAAATAAATAAATAAATAAATAAATAAATAAATAAATAAATAAATAAATAAATAAATAAATAAATAAATAAATAAATAAATAAATAAATAAACATACTTCAACGGATATACTTATTATAAATAGTTATATGTAGTTTTTAGGTATCTCAAGAGATGTCAGTTAAGTAGTACCTTCGAAGAGGGTCGACTATCGTCGTAAGTGTAATGCACGAAAAGTTACAGAAATAGCAGATGAAACATGATAGATAGCAGGGTTCCCACAGTGTTTGGTTCCCCAGCTTTAGAATAACTTAGAGCTTCCTATAGTACGGACGTTTGGTCCAGATAAATATTCATTGTAAACCTTACGATAATGTAAATAAAGCAACTTATAATCTGGACGAACCTCGATCTTTATCCGAGTTTTCCCGAACACATTTGAAGTGATCTCAACCATTGGGATTGAAGTACATCAAAGTTTTTATTAACTATAACTACACTGTAGATGTATGTAGATATATTGACTGCTGGGTGACTACTAACATCGCTTTGTAAATCTGTAATAATATTGAGTGTTGTGATATTAATTCTCAAGTATGCCACCGAGCCTAATAAAATGGTTTACAGTTGTCGTAAAGAACACGGATAAATAAATTTGTAACTAAAAGAACAAGGGGCGATACGTGACTGAAAATCTTGCTGTTAACCAATATTTTACTTAATATTTCGACGTGTCCTAACTAAAATAAGGTTTTTTTATTCGTGAACTTCTGTATTTTTATTGGTTCCACGACAACTCAACAAAATGACTTTTCAAAGGAGTGATTTTGAGTTGTTTTTTTATAGCTTTTTCAAAAGTCATAAATTTCCCTGAAAATTGTTATGGAAAACCATGCTGTGAAGATGGTAATTTTATGATAGGAAGGGATGGAAGTGAAAGTTCTAGGAGGTAGAAAACCCAAAATCGTGAATTCATTCGTAAGAATCAGTCGTAAAAAACTTCTTCGATCTTCACCCAAAAAATTACAATGATGTAGAAAATGTAGACACACTTGTTAACCGGTGTTGATAGTTATAAGAGAGTTTAAATACCGGTAGAACAAACAGCATTCCAAAGTGATATTAAAAAAATGCAACCGGCCACTTAGATGGGAGAATCTTTCAAAAGAATTGCCCGTTTTAAAATTCTATGAAACCACTATTAAAAAAGCTTTTTCTCCTCGTGTAAAATATCACATTTTCCATATTTTTCGCATAGATTAATTTACTGGCTGCGTCATCATAATCAAATTAATCCATCACGTAAGGAAAATTACCCGTAGAGCGTTCTAGGCCAAGCTTCTCTTAGCTTACCTGGTATGTTAGCTAAGTTAGTTTACCTGGAATGTTAGAATTTCTGATGTTTTATTTTATACAAGGTACCTTACCGGGGCAATATACGAAGGATAAGATGAGATTTAATAAAAAAATCGAGTGGTTTATACGCGTTAGAAGCGAAACTTTACCAAAACAATCTCAACCAATACTTGAAAAGCGAGGTCAAAATCAAAGATACCGATGAGCGCAGACCTGTAATTTCCATTTCGTATCGCAACCAATAGGAGCCTTTAAAAGTGGCATCATAATCAAAGCGGCCAATGAGCGCAGTTGATGCGTCACAGGTGCAGTAATCGTCATTTCCGTTTCACCCGAAATCCAAATCACAGCAGGGTTATAGAAGTACTTCAGATTTTATATCCGGGTTAAATCTTCCCCACAGGAAAAACTAAACCCTTTCACACACTTTTCCACAAATGATCATCTAGTCAATCTACGCTATGCAAGTGCACTATATAAGCATAATAAATATAAAATAATACAAGAAAAACATGTCAACCTACCAGAGACCAAATGGGAAAATAATTCACTGACTTCAGATATTTTCATATCAGGGGGTTCGGATCGGTAGAACTCCTAGCTGGACCGATAAATCCTACTGATCCCTCAATATAAATATTTTTAAAAAATTTCGTAATCCTACATGTATTTAAAATGACAGATTTTTCTATTTTTATATATAAATTCTTTAATAAATCTAATAAGCCTAAATTTTTAATGAAAGAGCTTGGTATAATGCCAGTAGTCGAAATAAAAAACGTAATATTTTTAAAGTCTGAGAATGCCAAATTCTTTTAATCTCATTTCCTAAATCTGTATATTTTTTTTACTTTTTCAGAAACAGATTTTTGAAAAAGGAATTTATTTAAAAAAATATATATATATATATAAAAATAAAAAAATTATATTTTATAAAATTTATTTTTACGGGAATTTGGATAATAGCGATAAGATAATTTAGCTTTATTATTATTATATTACATAATTATTAGAACTTTTAGAAACCATGATATATAATATTTGCAATTTAATTTAATTTGTTTAATTTAATAACTTATAATTTAATTTATCAACCGTAATATGAATGATTTCCCATCTGTAAATATGGCGGATGAAATAACACAAAAATCTATACAATGTACATAGTTCTTATAATAAATAAATAAATCGGATAATTGTATAGCGCCGCTTCCGTGAAAAATTATCTCGAGGGCGCTGAAAGATTGTGACTTTCTATGCTATAATTATACGTAAATTCAATAGCTATATAGCTGATAAGCACTAATAAACCGCCTCCAAAACTTTAGTTAACCTCTCTCTTCAACACAAACACTCGCTAGACATAGCGAAACACTTGGGGTGACACATCCAGGAGTGTTGGTTATCCGATAAATGGTTCCCGGGGCAGCGTTATCCAAATATGCTATGAATATTATGTAAATCAACAATATTTAGCCTCACAATTGTTAAATTCCTTCAAGTAATTTTAGTTTTAATACCTCGGGGAAACAATAATTCGCCTTGAAAGCAAATCCCGACGTTTTCACTGAAAGTTTTCCAGCGCAAAATTAATTCAAGTTCTCTCCTTGAGCTTAATATAAATGCAAATATAAGAATATTGTATAATTATACATTAAATGATTTTATCAAGAATTTTAACCAGATTCCGCCCGTTTGCTGTGGAATTTGAAATAATTGAATTAAAAAACCTTTTTATCTTTGACCTTCAAAAATAACAATATTCTTAACGACCCTCGACACCACGAATTCTTGTTACATATTTTACGAGTCAATTGAAGATGTATCTAAGCTGTAATCCCGAAAAATTATGTCTAATCTCTTACATACCTATGCAGAAAGACATGCTTAATACGCACATTTTATTTTATGAACCCTTTGTTTCAGTAAAATAATAATGAGAAGTAAATGTTTCAGATTCCGGAAATAGAAAATAATGCATTATAGTATGTATCTATTTTGTTGAAAAAAAAAAACGTACGGTATTATTACATATATTAGGGTAGCTACATAATTTTAGATTTGGTAAATGTACAGAAAATAGAGACGCGCTTAATACGCACTTAAAAAAACACTAGTAGTATTTATATGATAATGAGAAGTATTTATTTCAGATAAGTTTTAAGATTTTCACGGCCAAAAGCATTTTCGTTATTTGTTTTTGGGGTGTTATGCCGTGTTGCGCTACCTCTTTCTTTAGCCAACGTTTCGGACATCGTTGCCATCAGGGCAGATCCGGTAGATCCGGTAGATCCGGTAGATGTGTCTACCGGATCTACCGGATCTGCCCTGATAATGGACACTGCAACGATGTCCGAAACGTTGGCTAAAGAAGGAGGTAGCGCAACACGGCATAACACCCCAAAAACAAATAACGAAAAGTATTTATTTCAGTTTCGGGATACGGAAAATAATAAAAAAATAAGCAAAAAAAGTAAGTAAGTAAGCGTTCAAAAAGTAGAAGAAAGGGAAGTAGAATGGAATATTTTTTTATTAAAACTCACATAAACTCATAGTTTGGGGTGGACGCCGCTTTCAACAAGACATTCCGACGAAATTGCTGCTCAGTGGTTGACAGCGATTAAGCCATACGGTTTATCAGAAAATTAAATAAAAAATATATTTAGATACTACGTACATACATACACTCGTAGGTTTAAGGCACCACGTAGGGGAATTTTGATATCTAAAATACAAAAAAATGGCAGACTAGCGAATTTTTTTTTTTTTTAATGGAAAATTTTCATCGTAAGGAAAACACGAGAAGTGAAACTGAAACAAATATTAAACACTAAGATGAATGCAAGCAGCTCTTCGCGAAGGGTATTTCACCGTATCCCGTCTCTACTGGCAATCAGGAGGGACTCCATCCAGGCAATGATCGCATTCTTCGATTGGTGCAGTCTGCGCCATAAACTTCCCATGCGGTGGCGGAGAAGTGTGCACTCGTCCCACCAGGAACATTTCCGTGGCACTGCAGTAACTTTGTAGACGGAAAAGTTGGCGATAAGCGTTATTTATTTATTTATTTATTTATATCTATATATTACAGTTTACACCTTATTGTTAACATTTTTACATATGTAATATATTTTGAAAACATTTTTACATATTAATATTACATTTCATTATGTTGTGTGTTAGGTGGGTTTGAGAAGGTGAAACTGTTGGTTGGTAATATTGTATGTTTCGTGAACACCTCACTAGGAGAACCTGTGCTGAGGTGTTTACGTGTTTATGATTAAGTGTGACAGGTACAGGTATTTATGTGTTGTAGTAGAAAGTTTTTTTTCTTTTTTTTTTACATTTTAATGGTAATTGTACATAGATTACTTAGAAGAAAAAAAAATATATATATAAGGTAGATATGTATATTATATGTACATATGAATAGTTGGTAAATTCTTGATAGACATGTTTATTTATTTTACACTTGTTATAGTTTGGTTATGTTTGGTTAGGGATTAAAGTATTTTGAATAAAGTGAATATCTTGATTTTTGATCCAGGCTGTGATATGTTTTTTGTGGATGTTTGTAGATGTATTTGCAATTAGTTGTTGTTTCAGAGTAATGGGCATATAATTAAAAAGTTTGGTTGCATAATACTGAAAATGTCTTTGTCCGTGTGTGGTGTGTGTTATTGGTATGTTCAGGGTTATATTTGTTAATGACCTGGTTTTTATTATTATTTTGGGTTGAATTGGAATATGGAGTTTGTTTTGGAGGAAGTATAGCAGAGCAGAATTGGCATAAAGTTGTTTTATTGACATTGTAGATGATTTTAAGCTTATGCCATTGGGTTGCAGTATAGTCATCCCACAGTTATGACGTATACAGCGATGTGCAGAAAGCGTTGAATAGTATTATTTTTACGTTTGGACTGCAGCAGTGAAAATGTCTTAACACCATGCCTGCTCTAACGGATATCGCTCTTCTTTGTCTTTCCATTTCCTCGGTGTCTTTAAGGTCATTTTTGATAATATTTTCCAGGGCGTGTGCTTTACGCTATGACTAACTTCCATTTTCCTTCCATCTAGCCATACTGTGGGTGTTTGGATGAATTCGTTTTTATATTTGAAAACCATAACGATTGACTTGGACGTATTATACAGAACGTTAGGCCGGTTACAGTGCACGACCGACGGTCGGTGCGTACGTCCGTCGCGCTTGTCATTTGTATGAAAGTTCATAAATCGTTCAGTGCAGGACCGACCGTACGCATGCGTATATCGCTACGCAGTGCGTACGAGAATCGTTGGTAGAGCGCGGGCGCATGCAGACCGTCGGTCGACCGACGAGCTAGAAATGCTCTCTGGGCGACGATCGGGTGTACGTGGTACCTACGTCTTCTGTTCCTAATACGTCTACGAAGATAATAAGCAGCTATTAATTAATTAATTTCGCGCACGACGTCCGGTCAGCTTGTTGGTCAATCGTGAACTGACGGTACGCACCGACGCGCGACGGTCGGTCGGTGGTATGCGATCGTCAGGACCGACCGGAAGCATTCGTATCGGCAGAACCGACCGTACGCACCGACCGTCAGTCGAGCACTGTAACCGGCCTTATAAATACTAAATACGTCTGTTTTTCGTTTACAGTGTTTTTTTAATACATTAAGCATGTTTGATCTTAGATATAATTTGTGATACTTTTACAAAATTAGGTCATTAGTGTGAACGGTTTTATTTAAAGTTTTAGAGGAAAGAATTATATTGTAATATGTTTCTTTGGACATAGGCCTCCCTCAAATGACTCCGGTTTTTTCGATTATATGTGACTTTCACCCATCCGATGGAGACTGTTCTCTTTCAGTCATCAGCCCACCCCGCCGGTGGGCGACCTCTGCTTCATTTTACCAAGATGACATCCAATGATTGTGGAATTTTTTGTGGGTGACACACCTGACATTTGCTCATCCGACAGTTGATTCCCCGAACAGTTGAACCCCTGCAAATTGATCCCTCGCCCACTTCTTGATCCCTTAAGTATTTTCTGTGAATTATATCCTCGCCCACTTTTTGATCCCCCAAATTTTTTTCAATAATATTATGAAAATTTTAAAAAATTACTACATGGTAACTTGATAACAAAAAAAAACAAAAAGGGATAATAAGAAGATAAAAGTAGATACGAGTATAATTCTCTTTTTGGTGACCTTTTTTTTTACATCGTTCTTGAGTCCATGAATGTGCTCAAAAGTTTAGTATAGTTTGGCATAGTGCCATACCTACGCAGAGGGTTAAAAGAGGAACTAATGAACGAATAAAATTACTGTTTATTAAATTTTGTAAACCCCTCCGCAACGTAAGCAGATATATGCGTTAAAAATACGACAGCAGTCAAGTACAATAAGCGTGTTTACACGTCAGCGCGTGTGTCTCCATAGAAACCGTTATAATTCCGTTATTGTTTTAGTTACATCCGTAAAATAAAAAGTGAAAGGTCGATAGTGAATCATGCTGCACATCTCTATTCAAGTTGTCCATAGAAATACATAAAAAGAACATTCTGTCAGACGCGCAGTCTGACACATAATTTATCCCGCCAAATTTACTACGGGCGCCCGACATTCTTAATTTCTATTAAATATTTTTATATGAAATGATAAAAAAGTGAGGTGACAAAAGTGTTTATTACACATTTATACAATAGAATAAGTATTGTTGTTTACATAATCTGTGATTTTAGTACAGTTTTCACATAAAAACATCACGTGAGTCATTTTCACATTTTTTTAATGTTTGCATTCTAAATTTTAATATTTACAAATGTTAATATTTATTTGTAATATAATAATTCGAAAGCTTATTTTGTAACCCGTCTAAAACAGTTTTTACTATTCGGCTACGTTCAGAACTAGCAGAATGGAAAACTGACAAATTAATGAACCGTTTTTATTATTAATTCATATTTTTTATTCACTTTATCTACAGAAGGTAACGATGCGACGCTGCGCCTGTAACTGCATACGTAGTTTGTCAAACTAAGCTTAAGATGAAGCCATACTAAATAATGCAAAATCATACAAAATAATGTTTTTGTTTTGAAAATTTGATCGCTCAGAAGTATTATAGATGCTTCAATTAAATACTGCGTGTAGAACATATCTTGGCTCTCAAAAATATCGGTCATTATTTAAAAAAATCTTTTTATAAGCCTAGAAAAAAATAAAGTGTTAGGTCTCTAAAAAAACTTTCAAGTGCAAACTCTCCTACTCGTAAACCCCCTTTCAGATATGGTTTTATTGCATAATATGGCAAATACAGTTTCTTTTATAATAATCGCAAAAAAAATATGAAATTTACGCCTTGACTTCACAAAATAAAATAAAATATGCATTTTCTCGTCGTTATTTTTGACATCAAACAACACGGCCCGGACTCTACGAATTTGGATTCTTGAAGTGACCCTTATGGCATGGGCACAAGAACCACGCACTGGGCACACCTATTTCGTATCAGTCACGCCCCGGCCGGAGCGGCAAACAGGCGTGTGACTCCGCGTCGCTTAGTTTCGTGAAATCAATTTTCAATCAATCAAATCAACCTGTAAAAAGATTTCTCAAATGCCTTTTCCAACCTTTCCAAAAGCTTTTCCTCAAGTATTTTTAAACTCCTCCCATAAAGGGCGTGAATTCCGATTTCGATTTTTTCCTAGAATATTGGATCGCCTTAATGCATTTCATTGTATTGAATTGTTTATGAACTTTAAGTTGATACTTTGAATCAACGAAGAAAGTAATAAATGTTACAATTACGCTCAGGAAAACTGCAGAACGTGCTTCGAGTGGAGTCAAATGGCTGAAATAAAGTTCAGTATCAATCATAAAACAAACTTACATTTTACCCTTGCCACGTTTTCCTGCACTTCAAACAAATTAAAATATTTTTGTGGTTCGCTTAACCCCTTAAACCTCGGAGAGACATAGGAAAATCATCATATGCCATTAGAGCCTCTGAGGGACAAATCTGACCGGAGTGTCCATGCATTATAAAAGTATTTTATCTTTTTTTTCTATAATGTGTGTTTGTTTCGTCGTTACAATCATTCTTTCCAGTTTGCTTCAAATATTTATGCATACTTAATTCCATGAATGAAATAAAAATAAAAAAATGTTAAAAAGGAATAGGTATGTTTTCTTACTTTCTATTTGAGACCTGTTGATAAGTTTTTTGTTGATATTTTCATGTTTTATATTAAAAAAAATTTTTTTTTCAAGAGTCAGTGTTCAATTCCACGGGCTCGGAGGGCTTTGAAGCAAAGAATGAACGGTTACCTCCAGAGTGTTTTCTCTTGGGGTAAAAATAATCTCGTTGAATTTAATTTTTCGAAGACCCAATCATGTCTGATTACGCCTAAAAGGGATCGAGATGAAAATCTAGTCTCCTTCAACGGAAGCAATCTCCCGAACGCGTATATCCAAAACCTATACCGATTCAGTCGCGGTAGCGACAATTTACATTTTAAATATACCTCTTTATTGATTATTTTTTATCACATTGCAAAAACAAAAAATGTTCTAAAATCTGGATAAAATAATCTTTCCAATGTGTATATTAGAAATTATTAATTTATTTCTAAATATTTAAACTTTGATATTGAAAATGTAAAGCGACTGAAACGGAATAGGTTTTGGAAATACGCCTCCGGAACAGGCCCTCCATTGATATGCTTGGTGTAACTCTAAGTCATCAGCTCAGACTTAAGTTAGCCTCTTAAAAACTGGGCGAACTGTACGGGGCCCGCAGATACTTTAATGGTACACAACTGCTATCCCTGTACAAATCACAAGTGCGCCCCGCGGTTGAATCTGATAGCCGCCTATGCCTATTTTCTAGAGCCCCAAAGTACCTGAAAAAAACCCTCGACTCTGTGCAGAAACGGGCGATCCGTTGGATAGATTCTCCCATCTTAACAAACGGATTGCAATCTATAGGCGTCGGGTGGGAATGCTATCCTTGTTCTACCGGTATTACAATGGAAGATGCCCCTAGGAACTAGCGTCATTAATCCCTTCGGCACTGGTGCGTAGTCGGGAAATACGCCAAACGCGTTCCCAACATATGACACGGTTGACATTTATCACATGAGAACGGGTCTCTTCTTCGACTCGTTTTTGTGTTCAACACCTCGGCTGCGGAATGATTTTCCGGCCTCTGTATTTCCTCCTTCCTACAACACGGGCCTCTTCAAGACCAATGTTCATTCCTTCCTCTCCTCAAGAAGACCTCCACACAGCATCTTAGATGACATAGGCCCTGAGAGAAATTATTTTCCTGAGGGCATCCTGTGTGGAGGTAATGTAAAAAATGTGTTTATTCCAAAAACAGACACATCAAAGATAATTTTATCTATTCTTAAACGGTATTACCACAAAAAACAAGAAATAAATGTCGTATTTAAAATAAGTCGAAAGCGTTCCGAAATTGCATGAAATTTCACCGTGTCATGTCGGTGGGAAAGATGGGTAAAAATATTTCAAAGTTTTAAGGGTTGAATACTTCAATTATTTCCTTTATTTTTTTTTAATGTAATACAGAGTAACTGAAGGTAGGCGTCGATATATTAAAGTTTGCTTTGTCAAAGTCAAACGGTTGGTGTAATAATTTTTCTTTTATAGACGTTATCATAAATATAATATTTTATGATTTTACATTTGATGTACACACGGATGGTGATATATCACGCGTAAAAATAATGAACCCAGTTGAGCTTTAATAAATCGTTTTTAATTATGTATGTTGGAGATCTAGAAAATAAACAAAAACGTTATGCTGAATAACACAAAGCACAATTTTAGACAAAACAACACGTGGTATTCAGAAAAAATGAGATAAAAGTCAAATAATGATGAGATTAGAAGATGATAAAAAGAAGAATGCGCTCCTTGTTTAGTTTTGCAGTGTTATACTAATTAACTAATAACTAATTTCTTTTTATGTTAATACTTCTCAATAGTCCCAGCTGCTCCCGTCTGGAGCCTGTGAGACTGTGGCATCCCCAAATGAGGTATATTGTGAATCTGAAGATAGTGGGGAGTGGAAGCAGGTGGGGAAGAGGAAGGTAGGGAAGTATCTGTCTCTTCGTATCTGGTCACGAAACACGGCTAAAGCCATTTCAAGCAACGTTTCAATCTAAATGGTTGTCTTACACCGGGCGATACTGTGGGTATCTTCCGCTCTGGAACGTTCCGCAAATATACTATATATTATTTTAAATGAATTAATTACGAGTTCACACAAATTAATCGAAGCGAGTCAAGAGACTTAGGCTGGCCGCATACATCAGATTTTTCCAACCGATTGTCTGATCAGACAAAAATCGATTCTAAAACCGGATTGGTTATAATACTGGGATTACGCCCGTCCTAGGACCGGATTGGACGGCCGGCGCGAAAGGCGTGGCATATTTTCATTACCGATCCGGTTTTCGAATCGCATGCGTTTTTTTTTTTACATGAGCTCCACACAGTAAAAAAATAATCCTCGGGGCCTATGTTATCTTTGGGGATGATGTGTGGAGGGTTCTTAAAGGAAAGGAAGGAGAGGAGAGTTCTGGGAAGGAAAGGGGTTTAAGGGGTGGGTAGGAATCTGGGGTTCATTGTGGCCTGGTCATCCTCCTCCAAGACCTAGACAAACTTCACCCCATGAACCCGGGCACCCCTGCTAAACCACCAAACTTAGCGGACCACTTGGGATGACCTATGGCAGAGGTGTTGGTTATCCAATAAAGGTTGTGTGCGGCGTTTATCCGATTTTCATAAGAAATATACGGCGCGAAGGCCATCCGATTTCCATCCGATTGTCTGATCAGACAATCGGATGGAAAAATCTGATGTATGCGCTAAGCCTTAACCGTTGACCACGCCGGCTGCAAGGATGAGATTAGATATTGATAAAAGAAGATTGCTCTCATTGTTTAGTTTTGCAGTACTATACTTTTACTCAAAACATTTTAATAAACATCGAGTTAGTTGCGCCTCATACGTCATACATATGTCTGGTAATGTTATATTATCGTGAAAACAAGGGTTCGAGTGGTTTTAAGGACGTTTGACATCTCTGTTTATTCTTCATAAGTTTTTGTAGTTTTTCTAGCATTCTATATTTATGATAACTAATATTTTTGATAACTAATATTTATGATAACTATCACTCTGAATCAGTGATACTGTTAAATGGTTGCAATGTCGAAAAGGTGGAAAGATTTAGATACCTCGGCAGTATTCTCACGGAGACTCTTGACCCAAATGTGGAGGTTAGATGCAGAATTGAAGCAGCAAGAACTGCGTTCATTAAAATGAAATCCCTCTTCTGCAATGACAATATCAGCTTAAAACTAAGGCAGAGAATGCTAAAATGTTATGTGTGGTCGGTCTTGCTCTATGGATGTGAAACATGGACCTTGAAAGTAAATACCATGAACAGGTTAGAGGCTTTTGAAATGTGGCTTCACCGGAGAATGCTCAAGGTCCCATGGACTGACATGATCACCAACACAGAAATTCTCAGGCGGGCTAGAGCAGATAGAGAACTGCTTACATTAATAAAAATCAGGAAAATTTCATATCTGGGTCATATACTTCGAGGGGAGAAGTATCAAAGGCAAGATAGAGAGTCGCCGAGGGCCTGGTAGGAGACAAATGTCTTGGCTGCGTAATATACGAGAGTGGACCGGCATTAGAAGTGTGGAGGAGCTATTCCGGGCAGCGCAAGACAGAGATACATTCTCAAGAGTGATCGCCAACGTCGGGGGGACCTGATACGGCACGCAAAGAAGAAGAATATTTTACTGAAGACTTTCTTGCAATTTATTACAGTAGGTAGGTATAACTGAAAAATTGTGAACACAAAAGTAAAAAATTGTTTTATTATAATGTAATGATAAACTAAACTTTTATGGACACGTTGTATGATGAATGTCTTACTTAAATCTGGACATTAATAATTTTATAATTTGAGGTGTTTCAAACTCTATAATTACATTCGATTAAATGTGATGAAAGTATGACATATCTAAACCTCGGGGACCAGTTGTTTCATAGAACTTAAATAGAACTTTCGCAGAACTTGAAATGACTTTAGCCGTATTTGGTGACCATATCTGAATAGCCCACTTACTTTTACTACTTTCCCACATTCCTTTTGCCCATCATATTCCCCTCCCTACTACCTTTATCCTCCCACCATAGTCACAGTCTTACTGGCTGCGGTTAACAGGGAACAGTTGGGGACTCACGTGCGGTATTTACATTTAAAAAAAAATGATTTCTTGGAACTTTTTTTTTATGAACTGTTCAAGTTCTGTGAAAACACTGGCCCTTAGTGTTAAAAGATTTAAAAATTACCCTGAAAACACTGGCCCTTAGTGTTAAAAGATTAAAAAATTACCCTGAAAACACTGGCCCTTAGTGTTAAAAGATTAAAAAATTACCCACCCTCGTAAAACATAATAATTTCCGCTGTGGGTGAGTTGGTGCATCCATGAAATGATGTGAAATATTCCTGCGTAATGCGTCAAATTATTGACGTTCAAAAACTTTTATTTTTCTTAACTGATTGTCGGAACAAGCGATAAAATAGTTTCCGAAATTAATTTATTGTACTAATAATTCTGTGCTTGAAATGTTTATTTCTTTTGTTTAAGTTTTTGACAGATGTAGTAATTTTTCACAAGTTAACTACGGGTGTTCATTCGAAAAGATTTTTTTTACTTTTCGCTTATTTGTCAACAAAATATTGAAGCAAAAACGAAGAAGCGTATATTCACCATTTTGTGTTAATTGGAATTTGAACTTAGTAATTTATTTAAATTGCGCATTGTTTAACGTAATATTGCTATTTGCTATACTCTTATTATTTATTTAAGAGCGTTTATCCATTCTCCTCCATAACTCGAGCGTTGCAACACACAGGGCACTTCATATCCCTTTAACATTTGCCAGAGCTGCGTGTGTGCGTGTGTGTGTGTGTGTGTGAATGTGTGTGTCCCATAGAGATGGGATCCTCATTGGAAAAGGTTATTGAATTATTTATAGTGGTTTAAATAAACGCCAATAAATTGATTAAAGAACCACTGATGATGTCCCAAGTTCATCTTTTTATAAGCTCTTACAAAAATTTACTTGTGTGGTGTTCTTTTTTTTTTAATTCTTCAAAACCAAACAACAACAAAAAAACTTCCACATGTCATAATTGGTGGCTCATCCCTCACCCCGATCCTATCTGTCCTGTACCTACTGAATTTTATGACCTTTTAACCTATTGAAAAAAAATTCGGTATGTCACCGAAGGCCAAAATTTTGTTTAAATTTTTTACTCCAAATGATGTCATCAGGAATCACAGGTTTAAAGTAAGTCAAGTAAGTCCCTTAACATCCTGTATAAGGTTTAAAAACGTTCGTTAGAATAGTGTTACCAATTTGACCTAAAAAAGTAATTTGTTTAATATTAAATGAAAAGTTCATTTGTTTTTAACCATTACAATTACGACTACTATTTTCGGTTAGATCCTCATCTTCTTCAGGTTTCAGGACAGTAGGTATTATTTTAAGCTAACCTAAGAACAGATATTTACATTATAAGGTTAAGAGAAAGAGAAAGCGTATTAGAGGAGGATAGATCAGCAGAGAAGGGAGGTGAGGAGTTTCAATAAAAAAGTTATTGTTTAACAGGTTTGTATTGCCTTCGAAGACGATACCTGGTTTCGCTTAAGTTCAAACTGCTGCTGAAATGCATATTTTTGTTATCGGAAAATTTTCCATATTAAATTACGGAAATTGGTGCAGAGGGCTGATCCTTCTTGAGGATTGGTTTAGATTTGGTATTTATTTTTTGGGAATCACTGTGTAGAAGATTTCCGCAAGGTTTTATCTCTTTAGGGGAACTGAACCGAAATTCAACAGTTCTGTGATTTTGGGTCAAAACGTGACAAGTACCTATGGGTTATATTTTATAATTATGTGTCTCTGTGTCTGGTGAATGCTTATTTATATAGTTTCGTTTGTTTTGGTAGAACATTAGTGAATGATTAAATAAGAAACAAAACTTATTGACTTGCTTTTCGTAAATTTTTGCTAAGACCACAGATTTTTTGTACATCCATCTCATTTTTTTTTTCATATAATGTGCATAGTGGTGCTGTATCCTATGCATTTACAAAATGAAAGCCAACTTTCTTAGAATTTACCTCATTGATCTTCTGTACCAATTTCTGAGTGCATCGAGATGCAAACCGTAATAATAGCATCCATTGAAAAGGAAATACAAGAATGACCTCTGGACTACAAAAATTGATAAAAATTTCATTTTTTATTCCCATTTGAACCCTAAATGTTTTTTTCATCATTTTAACTCCATTTTATTCACTTCAATATAATTTATTTTTTAATCCAGTATTTTTTTGTTATTGTGCACTTATGTTCATTTAATATTTTTAGAGGTGAACTTATTAATTTTCACTTTATTTTGAATGGTAACTGTTTTTTTACTAATCGTTTTCGCAACTTTCAAAACTCTTACAATTGTTATTACATATGTTGTCTTATTTTTAAAACGATGTAATCACTGTTGCGTTGACCTAGATATTACAGACATAAAAACTCTGCAAATTACATAATACCAGATCTCACCGTTTGAATGTTTTTGTTGCAGTAAATTAGTAAATATAGTTCTGCCTTAAGAGGCAACCCGGTCGCAGAAAAATTTGAACAATGGGTATTTTACCAAACTGTTGCTGTTGCTGTCGCTCTTACTCCCGCGAATAATAATAATAATAATATTTGGATGATTTATATAGCGCCGTTTTTGTGAAAAATCACCTCAAGGGCGCTGTACAAACTTATAATACATTTCTAAAATCTAAAAACTACAAGCTAGGCAAACAATTATAAACAACTTATGGCTAAAAATTGCATACATCGGTTCATTGATCACCGATACGAAAATATGTGTACAATATTTTGACCAATGAACGCGATGCTGCCTAAAATTTAATGAAAACAGTACCATACTTACCTGGGAGGTCGCTTGAAATTAACACTGTATATTGTCCATTTAAAGAAATTTAGATAGAGTTCGCACGCAGAGGACATTATTGTGAACACATGTTATTTAATCCTGAAGAATATTTTAATATTAATATGTAATGTATTCTTTGACGAGTGTATTTTGGAAAGTAAAAGCAACATGTAAAGGTGGGTGGTGCAGTAGTACCTATAAGGATTTGATCTTTCTAAATGTGATTCGTCTATTGTATTCGTAACACTGAGCGAAAAAGAACCTCAGGCTGATAATAACTAAATAAAATCATAAAAATTGAGGTTTTGTATCCCCTATTTTTTCCTCCAAAACTGAACCGTTTTGTTTTTTTTACTAACTGTATTAGCAGAAAATATTCGAAGCTTTAGTTTTGATTTTTCAAAAAAATATATTGTCTAGTTTGTACACTGAACGTCTGTTAATGGCGTAGAAACCAGACAATTTTAACGATTTTTAGAGGATCTTAACTGCTGTAAGACGTAACTTATCAAAAAAAAGCAAAACATACCGACACGCTAGCGGTTAATATCTATACTTATATTTGCAGTATTGCCAAAATTCAGAGAGGAAATTGGGGAATATGTTTGTATGGACAAAGCCGCCCGGTTTCCTTTTAAGTTTAGAATTTATTTTACTTCCTTTTTTATTTTATACACAAATTTATATACATATACCTAACCATATTTAATAATGTGGACCTCACTGGGTGCTTTACGCGTGTTGAGGCCCCCTATTTAATAAAATTAAATAAATAGATAAAATGAAATAAATTAAAATACAACAATAAAGGCGGTAATGAAAAAAAACGCTGAAATTTAAAATTCGCAAAGTTTGTGATGAACGGTAGATTATAATTAAGTGTGTATTTTGTAATGGTGTTGTGTATAACATATGTAAGTTTTATTCTTTTGCGTTATAATTTTTTTGTAATAACGCCTTTTTGTTAATTAACCTATTTTTATTTTCTATTTGAAATATTTTTTTAAGTGGGTGAATCGTTTTCTGATGGTGGGCTTACCTAGTATTTTTAATATCAGTGGTTGCATCACTTAAGATTTATTATTGCGCAGCATTTTCAAGTGTAGCGATTGAAATTGCAGTTTTATTGATGATACCTATTAAGAATTTTATTGAGGAACATGAAACACGTTACAGTGAATAATGATTTCAAATCCTCTATTGTGCAGTCGATGGTAAATAATAAGGACCTATTCCTTCTCAATTTCGAAAAATCCGATAGGCGAAATTGAAAAACATCGACTGAATCTTTGGGGTTCTACTAAGAATAATGGCCTGAAAATATCTACAAACGCAAATTTTATGCAAAAATCATCAAATTTATGGGTAAAATACCAGGCCTTGGGTTTGGCTTAATTCATCTTTTTCCAGCTCTATGGGACCGAAATTTGTTTTTAGTCGGGAATAGAAATATGCGTTTCGGAAACATTTTAATTATATTCGTCCTCTGTTACACAAAAACATCCCAAGCATGGCGTGCAAAAAAGAACTTAAAATAAATACAAAAAAAGTATAGAACTAAAACAAACCCAAACACTTTTTAAATACATACGAAGGATTTTTTCCAGCGATTCTGGCCATATTTGGAGTAAAAATGTAGATGTCATTTTGCTGTCCGATATAGATCTCGCAAATAAAGTAGCTTTCTATTAGTGAAAGAATTTTTAAAATCTATTCAGTAGTTTTTGCGTGAAAGAGTAACAAACATACATCCATACAACCTTTCACCTTTATAATATTAGTAGGATTGCTAATAAATTCACAACGATCAGATCTGATGTTATGACGGTGTGTAATAGGTAGGTACTAGTTGGTTTATTTTAGGGTGACGGGTTCATTTCCCGTCAATTGAAAAATAAAAACATGGCTTTGTTGTGAAACGCAGCATTCCAATCGGCTTGTTCATTCCTTTTTCATTGTTGTGTGTAAAAAACACAGCAGGTGTTTCAATTATTATGGGTATAGTAATAGTTTATTTTTAAAGCAACAATTCAGTATTGAAAAATCAAGAAATAGACAGATATATTTACAATCACATACCAGAAATTCTCTGCCACTTCTTATAACAAAAGTTTTTATTTTCATTTTCACAATGCGTACCTTATTACAAAAGAATTAATTATGAAAATAATTTTAAAAATTCAGTTCATTTCGCCTTTCAAATAATTTATCTGTACGTGTTTTTGTGCGCTGCTCGCTTTAATTAAAGTTCAACGGAAGATGTTTTTAACATTTATTTTTGAATAAGAAAACTAGTGCGTCATCTTACGTATATTTAAATATTAATTAAAAATACTGCTCAACAAAACCAGCAGAATATTATTTTTTATGCCAAAGTTTTAAAGTAAATACTAAATTTGGTAGCGTTCTGTTTGTGACGCTGATGAAATTTAGGACAGTTGATGTCTTTGATATACACTAGTCCCAGGAAGACCGTCGCGGTCCGGAAGGGAAAAGCCTACACCCCCCCCCCCCCCCCCCCCACGGCTTAATAATTGAAATGATAAACTGCACTACTTTAATATGTGTATATATACAATATCAATGAACAAATGAAACGAATGTGTTCCGGAACATTATTTTATTAAGTCATAAACAAACATTATGAATAAAAAGAAGTAATATTATTGAGAAAAATTACATTTTTTCATGTCAATAGTCGAAAATGAACAAACCGTAAACGTATGTCTGTGCACCCCTCCAAAGGAAAAATACAATAATAATAAATCTGTGAAATGAAACGCATTTTTTTACGTAAGCTCCACTCGGGACCTATGTCATCTTAATAGGGGATGCTGTGTGGTGGGTCTTTTTAAGGAAGGATAGGATAGGAAGTTCTGGGAAGGAAAAGGGCATGAGGGGTGGGTGGGAATCCATCCCTCCAACTGCGGTGCAAGGCCATTGCCTTAACCGGAATTGACCTTTTACCTTGACCTTTCCAGCCGGACTCTTGAAAACGAAAAATACTACGAAGAAACACAATATTTATGCAGACCTTTTCCTGAAAATTTTGAAAGATTGTGGTCGGTCCGAAGTATTTCAACTTTATTACCAATTGAATTACTTCAACTTGGTAACAATTTGGCTGGCATTTTGAAGGTATTTAAATTTATATCTAAACTAGCTGGTCCCGGCATGCGTTGCTGTGCCATTTAATAAAGAAATTGTTTCTCCCTGAGTGTCCTTTCCCATTCGTCCCGTTCCCCTTCCGCCTCCCCTTCTTCTCCTGCGTCCTCTTCCCTCTCGCGTTCCCACTCCGTCACCTCCACCTTCCATCTCCCCACTCCACTCCCTCCCCCTTCCCCCGTCCCGCGAACCCCCCTACCGAGTTCCCCTCCCCCCTCACATATCCCCTTCCCCTCCCGCGTTCCCCTTCCACCTTCCCCGCCTTACCTCTTCCCTTTCCCGCTCCCTCATCCCGCCAACCCTCCTCCCGCGTTCCATATATTCAATCCCAGTACATTCAGTTTTTAAACAGCCCGCGCGCCACCTTTTACAATTTTTATTAAAATTTCCATTTTTCATGTACTCGTATATTAAATTTGGTACCTATCATAGGTACCTATTTAAAATATATAAAATTCTTGATTCGATTCAAACTGTTAGGGGAGTACCTAATTTAAATAAATTTATCAACTTAAAGATTTTCAAAAATGGAATCCTGATTTAACAATAATTGTTTTGCAAAATGTCATTCTCAAACACGCGAACTGTCAAACGTGCGATAGTCGTTAGGTTTTCTGAAATTATCCAATTTTCTGCGCAATTTTCTTAATTTTTCTCTCCGTAAGCACCATCCTCGTACTTCAAGGAAAAAAAGAATTAGCGAAATCGGTTCAGCTGCTCTCGAGATTTGCGCTTAGCAACACATTCAGCTTATATATAAGATTTTCATTTCATTCATTTTTATATATAAGATGTTGCTTTTAAAACCATGACCTTCGTTGTTCCAATTATTTGAAAATTATCTTACTAATTATTACTCAAAGTTGCGGTTTTGTGGTCGCCAATATTTAAAATTAACTATTCAAACCGCTTCCAATTAAATAATTAGACAAAATTTCTGGTGGTCACGTTATAATCAAGTAGATATTTAATATTATAAAAATCGTCTTTTTGATGTAAGAAGGGACTAGTGGAGTTGCATCCTGGTTTCTCGGGGAAATTAAAACTCTATTTTTTAAATACATCTGTTTGAATTTCACTTTTGTTTTCATGATTTAATGAATGTATGAATGACGTGGAATTTCGGAAGTGGAAATTAAACCACTTCCCGACACCCGATCGAACTGAAACTAATATTGTCAATCCGGTCTCCAAGACAAACCATATATACATATAATACTAGCAAACCCAGCCACACGTTGCTGTGGCTAGCGAAACACAACGCCATTACCCAACCTTTATAAAATCCATACCACCCGCTTGCCAGCTGCCCGCTGCCCGCTGCCTGAATTGAATATTTGAATTTCTCGGCTTTTATCTACATGTATAAGCATTTATTATACATATAAACCTTCCTCTTGAATCACTCTATCTATTGGTGAAAACCGCATGAAAATCCATTGAGTAGTTTAAAAGATCTATGCGCACATACATTTTGAGCGACTTCATTAATTTTATACTATGTAATGATGATGATGACATGTAGAATGATCCACACACATTGTTACAAAATCCTTTATGTAAAGCGTCTTACCTTATTTTGTGTAAAATCAAAAGTCAAATAGATGGGTACGTTTTAAGATTTTCACGGCCAAAAGTATTTTCGTTATTTATTTTTGGGGTGTTATGCCGTGTTGCGCTACCTCCTTCTTTAGCCAACGTTTCGGACAGCGTTGCAGTGTCCATCATCAGGGCAGATCCATACAAATCTACGATATCTAGATGTGTCATACAGATCTGCCCTGATTATGGACACTGCAACGCTGTCCGAAACGTTGGCTAAAGAAGGAGGTAAACACCCCAAAAATAAATAACGAAAGTCAAATAGATCTTTCATAGCGGGCGTAAAGTTGCAGCCGGGAGAACCACCTGTGGAAGCGATACTTCGGGTCGCCAGTTCCCTGGGAATGCCCCTGTTACACCAGGATCTGCGAATGGTGACCTCAACACAGGACCGGAGACACAACACCCCGGACAAACTCCGTGCTGCCTTCCACAGCCTGAAAACTAGGGATTCCTTTTTAACACTCAAAAACGCGGCCAAGACATTATTTCCAAACTCCCCCATATACATAGGTGAAGTACTAACACCGTACTACAAAGAGTTACTTTGGAAAACGAAGCAATCAGCAAAAGTCAAAAACTTCCAATTCGTTTGGTTTAAATCCGGAAAATTGCTGGTCCGGAAAGGGCCGGGGGAAAAAACTATACAAATAAAACATGAAAATGACTTAAAAAAATTATGTAACTAATGAAGGTCACTCAGACTTCGTTACAAAACTATCCTGATTTACATAACATCATGGCTGATTTACTCTCAATTAACTTAAATAGCTCTCATCAACATCATAAAATCAATGACTCAAAACTATGTGATGATATTTTTAACAATCCAGGTTCTCTGACACTACTTAACCAAAATATAAGATCACTTAATCGTAACTATGACGAACTTGACATACTCTTAAACAACTTTAAAACCGATTTCAAAATTATAATCCTAACGGAATGTTGGATATCAACCGCTTTTACAAAAAAACATAAAATAAATTATACTGCGTATCACACATTAAAAAACAAAAATCAAAATGATGGGATTGCTGTGTACATACATGATAGTCTTAACGCCTCTGTTTCAGAAATCGACTTGATAAATACTAACTGTCTACAAATAATCATCGACTCAGACACGTGTGCCCTCGCTATATACAGATCACCTTCCACACATAACATTTCACCATTTATAATAGCTCTAGATTCTCACCTTAAAAAACTCACTTCATACAAAAACATCATCATAGCTGGTGATCTAAACATAAACATACTTCCTAATGGTCACCCTCAAAATATTGATTACCAACTGATGCTTCTGGAACATGGCATTATAAGCACCATTAACACTCCTACCAGAGTAACCAAAGACTCAGAATCATGTATAGATCACTTTATGGTTAAATCAAAAAGTCAAATATGTAGTGCTGTATACGAATCCACAATCACAGATCACTACACAACTATGATAGGCCTGACTTCGCCAACTAGAAAATCAACGTTCCAAAATAACACAGCCAAAAAAATAATTGATTATGTTAATCTAAATCAATGCTTAGAAAAACAAACGTGGGAACATCTTACAAAATTTAACACGGCAGAAGAGGCCTGGAATTTCTTCATAACACATCTACAAATTCTCATTACCCAAAATACCAAAACGATATACATACCTATCCCGCACCGCAAAGTAAGACTTAAAAAATGGATTTCCCAAAGCATTATAAATAGCATTAAAAAAAGAGACAAACTACACAAACAAGTTAAACTGAACCCTTACGATACTACGCTTTATTTCTTCTACAAAAGGTACAGAAACATTTGTTCTCTAATAATACGTAAAGCCAAAGAATTGTATTATCAAAATAAACTTAGAGCAGCAAACTATGACCCTAAAAGCGTATGGTCAATTTTGAGGGAAAGTACGCATTCACAGAAGAACAAAGATGATACCATAAAAAAATTACTTATTGATGATGAAGAAATCCACTTCCACGACAATCCTACACGTACCCTCAATTATATTAACAAGCACTACACTAATATAGGAGCTAGCCTAGCTGAAAATATAAAAAAAATCACAGCCTCTCCAAGATATTCAGGAACCTCAAAACACTGCCACTAACATCAGCAATGAAAATATGAACAGACACTTCAAATTACAAAACATTACACTAGAAGACACCAATAAAATAATTCAATCACTAAAGAATAACACAACAACGGGACCCGATGGTGTGGACTCCAAAACTATCTTAACAGTAAGCCAACAACTACTCAAACCACTCACATACTTAATTAATCTTAGTCTAAAAGAAGGAATTTTTCCTAGCTTACTAAAAAAAGGTCTTATCATTCCAATTTTTAAATCAGGACAAAAAATAACATAAACAACTACAGACCCATTACGCTACTAAATACCTTTTCAAAAATTTTGGAAAAAATTATTAAGAAACAGCTTCAACACTATCTGGAAACCAAACAAATACTGTCGATAAACCAACATGGATTCAGGAAAAACAGAAGCACAGAACATGCAATAGCTACTGTAACGGACTTCATCACACATAATCTTGATGCTAAGAAAAAAGTTATTTCAATTTATTTAGACCTATGTAAAGCCTTCGACACAATCTCACACGAAAAACTTTTCAAGAAGTTAAAAAGCATTGGTATTAACGGAGTAGAATTCGACTTAATTAAAAGCTTCATGTCTGACCGAACTCAAAAAGTTAAAATTGATAACAAGATAAGTGAACCACTCTTAATTACGTACGGAGTCCCACAGGGGAGTACTTGGCCCTTTATTATTCCTCATCTACATAAATGAACTATGTGACATTGAAATTGAAGGTAAAATCGTGACCTTCGCTGACGATACAGTTCTTCTTTGTCAAGCTGCCACATGGAAAGATGTATTCGTAAATGCCGAAAAAAGTTTATCAGTTGTCAAAAAATGGCTAAACAGTAATACGCTTACCGTCAATACTATCAAAACAAAATACATCACACATAGTATTACACAAAGAGGTCAACCTCCATCAAACATAGACCTGCTTCTGCATGACTGTGAACAAACTTCTTCCAATTGTCAATGCGAGCATATAGAAAGGGTCAAACAAACAAAATACCTAGGGGTTATTATTGATACACACTTACGCTGGACTGAACACATAACTTTCATCACAAATAAACTAAAAGGAGTCATGCACCTAATAAAATCCATTAAAAACATTTTCCCACTAACAATACTCAGATCCATATATTTTGCACTTTTTCAATCCATTGCGACATATGGAATACTGGCTTGGGGAAGTGCTACAAATGTAGCAATTGACCCAATTCAAAAGATACAAAAGGCGATAATTAAACTAATTCTGCAAGTGCCTTTCTTCACAGATTCAACCGAAATATACAAAACATTAGAAGTCATATCAATAAAACAACTTTATGCCAAATCTGTTCTGCTATACTTCCTCCAAAACAAACTCCATATTCCAATTCAACCCAAAATAATAATAAAAACCAGGTCATTAACAAATATAACCCTGAACATACCAATAACACACACCACACACGGACAAAGACATTTTCAGTATTATGCAACCAAACTTTTTAATTGTATGCCCATTACTCTGAAACAACAACTAATTGCAAATACATCTACAAACATCCACAAAAAACATATCACAGCCTGGATCAAAAATCAAGATATTCACTTTATTCAAAATACTTTAATCCCTAACCAAACATAACCAAACTATAACAAATGTAAAATAAATAAACATGTCTATCAAGAATTTACCAACTATTCATATGTACATATAATATACATATATACCTTATATATATATTTTTTTTCTTCTAAGTAATCTATGTACAATTACCATTAAAATGTAAAAAAAAAGAAAAAAAACTAACTTTCTACTACAACACATAAATACCTGTACCTGTCACACTTAATCATAAACACGTAAACACCTCAGCACAGGTTCTCCTAGTGAGGTGTTCACGAAACATACAATATTACCAACCAACAGTTTCACCTTCTCAAACCTACCTAACACACAACATAATGAAATGTAATATTAATATGTAAAAATGTTTTCAAAATATATTACATATGTAAAAATGTTAACAATAAGGTGTAAACTGTAATATATAGATATAAATAAATAAATAAATAAATAGCTCCATGGTTTATGATGTTTCGAGTTGAATACAATTGCGTTGATCTAGAATGCAAATTTCAAGAAGCGATAGCTCACCATTTGAAAGTTGTTAGTTAAGACACAGACCTTTTGCCTTTTAGTGAGCCAAATTTTAAAATGCTGAATTAATTTTGGTTGGGTTTTTAGTTCCCGAAACTCTACACCCCAGCGGCCGCTTTCACGAATTAAATCTGAGAGAGTGCTTTGCATGTACATTTTATAGTGGCAAGTTTTGAGGTGCAAACACTTTTTTTTCTAAAATCGGATGAAGTGGTCGTGCAATAAGAGGTCCGTTCTGACTTTTTTGTTTCATGCGGCATTTATGAGAAAGAGAGATAGAGGTTCAAGGAAAACGGTCAATTCATACATATTATTAAAAAAAAAGATTCATACATATTATTAAAATAATATTAAAATAAGTTGACTGATTTTTATGATTTACACACAGGAGTCCTAACTTCCTGGAGTCGGTAGACCTACGGCGTCCTTAGTAGGACTATGGCAGAGTCGGGAAACGCGCCAATCGCACACCCAACATTTGTACACTGTTGACATTTGTCATGAGAACGGGTCGTTTGCTGATTCGATCTTTAGCTCAACAGCTCGGCTGTGGAACGATTTGCCGACCTCTGTATTTCCTCCCTCCCACTACATGGGTCTCTTCAAGACCTTTGCTTACTCCTTTTCTCCTCAAAAAAATCCTTCACACAGCATCCCCAAAGATGACATAGGCCATGAGGGAAATTATTTTCCTCAGAGCCTCCTGTGTGAAGTTATTGTAAAACAATCTTAATTTGGGGTACTTTGTGAGGCTGAAGGACGTGGGAAAAGAAATGAAATGAAAAGTGGAAGGTTGGAAAATCCCCGATAATTCAGATATGGTTACTAAACACGACTAAAATCGTTTCAAGCACCATTTCGATTCTGAATGGTGGTCTCTGCCCATGGCGATACTGATGGTACCTACATGGCATTATGTTAGATGGGCGGGTGCGGGTACTATATTGCATATTATTGATTTAAGAACCTACTTATCTTGAGACATGTCATTTATCTTAACCTTGCGACAGTCGCCACCGCGCCGCAGCCAGAACGCGGAAATGTTAATTTGACTTGGTAGGTCCACTGTAAAATGGGTTAAAATCAAGTCTGTCCAATCAGTCGCCACATTGACTTGAACCGCCTGGCAATTGCAGATGCGGTTAATCGATCAAAGTCATTCGCGATACTAATTCCAGGTACACAATTATAAGGAGGCAAGTCGAAAAGAAATTTTTAATACATTTTTTAATTATTGTTACCCTACTGATAGCAGAAAATATGACAGTTGTGTTATTTTTTATATTGTGTATTCCAGATCTCGGGGAGAGTGGTGCAATTCCTCGAGTTCCATATTGTACATAGAATATATCAAAGTAAAATTAAAATATTGTAAGACATGGTAAAAGAAAACTAAATAAAATAATAATAATAATACAGAAAATTAGAATAAAGTAAAAACTTTTAGAAATCCATGACATCAGGAATTGGCTCCATCGCTTGTAAATTGGAAGTGGAACCAGAAGTGCCAGAAGTGGAGTGCTGCCTTCACAAGAGCGTTTTCGCTCGAGGCTTGTCGCGTTCTGTAGTTGTTGATCCGTTTTTTTATTAATGCTCGGAATCCGGGAACGCGCCCTTCTTCAAACATCTAAATGATTTTCGGCAGTCGATATGCAATATTTAAATGCTTCTTCATGCTTTGACATGTAGTGTCTTCTATATGTACTGGTACTGCAGGATGTGTTAAAAAGTTACCTTTTCGCACCTGGGCTACACTTGTTGAATCTTCGAGAAATCATATTTGCCCTAATGCAAATGCAGTGATCTTCTCTGTCGCTCTATATGCGAATCATCGTTGAGCTCCGCTATTACGATATGTCCAAAGTATTTGACTTCGAATTTTTCAGTTATTTTTGTGTTGTTTAGGCTGACGGGTAATACTTTTGTAATGTCTGTGTTTATAATTACTATAACCGTTGTTTTAAGATTAATTACTGAATAAGTATTTTAGGTGCATGTTGTATGTTTCTTCAAAAATTATTATTTTTTACAAATCAGGGCTCAATGGCCGGTTGGTTGCATGCGTTACCCCGGTAAAACAGAGATCGTGTGTTCAATGACCAGTTGCAACAACCTTTCATTTTATTTTTTGTGTCTTTTTCGGTTTCATGTTTCGTTTAGATTTATTTTTGCCCTGAGGAAAATACTTTCCCTCAGGGCCTATGTCATCTGAGATGCTGTGTGGAGGGTCTTTTTAAGGAGAGGAAGGAATGAACATTAGTCTTGAAGAGACCCGTGTTATGGGAAGGAGGAAACACAGAGGCCGGCAAACCGTTCCAAAGCCGAGCTGTTGAACACAAGAATCAGTCGAAGAAGCGACCCGTTCTCATGTGACAAATGTCAACCGTGTACATATCTTGGGCACGCGTTTGGCGTGTTTCCCGACATTGCACGGGTGCTGAAGGGATCAATGACGCTAGTTCCTTGAAGCATCTTCCATCGTATTACCGGTAGAACAAGGATAGCATTCCCACCCGACGCCTGTGCTCTAAAGATTCCAATCCGTCTGATAAGATGGGAGAATCTATCAAACGGACCGCCCGTTTTAGCACAGAGTCGGGAGTAGTTTTCAAGTATTTTGGTGCTCTAAACTCTAAACCATAGGTGGCTGACAAATTCAACTTGTGATTTGTACAGGGTTAGCAGTTGTGTACTATTAAATAATCTGCGGGCCCTGTACAGTACGCCCAGTTTTTGGCAGGCTAACTTTACTCTGGCTTCGATGGAGCCCCCATATCTGAGCTGGTCACTTAGAGTTACACCAAGCATATCAATGGAGGGCCTGTTCGGAAGATTGCTTCCGTTGAAGGAGACTATGTTTTCATTTCGATCCCTTTTAGACGTAATCAGACATAATTAGGTCTTTAAAACATTGAATTCAACCAGATTATTTTTACCCCAAGTGAAAACACTCTCGATTTAACCGCCCATTCTTTGCTTCAAAGCCCTCCGAGCCGTTGGAGTTTGTGAGCCCTTTGTGGGCTTGTCAAACAAGCTTATCTTCTTCAACTATCAAACAAATTATATAGTATATATATTTCAAATGCTTCAATCTTCTGTATATTTTATAATATATCGCAACTAATTGTACGAAATTTTCTTCTTTTCACAGGTGAGTAGACTCGATGTTCTAGCTTCACAAAATCGCACCATTCATCGTATACGAGTATAAAGTGAGTCAAAGCCCAATAATTTATTTGTTTCACCAAATCATCACTGATGAAATCGCCATCCTTTTTATCACTATATCACTTGCCCTTATGTCATCATAAAGTGAGATAATTTCACAATTTTTTTCACCAAAACATCACTGATGAAAACGTCATGTTCTTCACCACTTCATCACTTGCCCCTATGTCATCACGCGCCTGATTGGCCGCGCGATTGACAACTTTTTTCCCCGCGCGTCCAAATCAGGAATTGGCTCGCAAACCACTCCGACTGGTGGCACACTTCTGAACTGACTGGATAGGGACAGGGACAGGGACAGGGGTCGCGAAACTTTGGTTACCAGAAAACAAGTTACCTACCGATTTCATGGATTGTCTGATATAATTTGACAAATTTTATGCATTACGCAGGAATATTTCACATCACGCAAGCGTGCACCGACAACCGTAATTAGTATGTTTAAGAGGAACGACTGCATGACCTTTTTCATAGAAAATTTAAATTTGGATTTATAGCCAAAATACACCATCAAAGTGTATAATTTTTTTTAAATCATAGGGTGTAGTAAATATCTTGTACGGAAATGTGCTACTCTATTTACAGTGTTTCAAATTATAGATTTTTCAAAATTTTGGTGGTAACTTTGGCAATTATTTGTGACTTAATGACGATTCATGAAAAAATACCCTTTCTGTGTAAATGTAATAATATATAAAATATTAATTACTCAAATTACTAAAAATGCATTTTGATGGACTAAAATTCGATTTACTAACGACCAATTTGCGTTGAAACACAAATTTGTTGCATATAAATTAAAAAATTTGACATAAAAACGCTTTTATAAGATGTTTTATTTTTTCATTGCATATTTAGCTGTAATTACATAGTAAATTGGGTAAGATTTTTTATTTAAATCACCATTAATTAAAATTAAAAATTGTCAAAGTTGCTCCCAAAATCATTAAAATTTTATTTATCACAATGGCTTATATTTTATAATTTAAAACACAAATTGATAATGTCCTTACTATATATTTTTTTATATATATATTAATTAATATAAGAATTATTCCGTTTGGTCAAGTATTTTGGCTCCAAATCCAAATTTAAGTTTTGTGTGAAAAGGGCCGCGCAGCCGTTCCCATTAATGTCACGTCTCGATAAGAAATCTCATGTTTAACAACTCTATTCTCAGTTATTTTATATTTACAAAATCAGAAAACACCGAAGCTCTCAACAGAAAAACTCCTGCGACTGAGGCATATCAAACAAACGTTTATAATCTGAACAATTACTCACCTTTCTGACTGAGTCAATTTCCAAGAGATAAATCAGTGGCGCCCATAAATAACAATATGCAGAAACGGTTGAGAAAGTATTTTACCAACGGAAGGGATTATAATATTCTGCAGAAAAATGTTTTTAGGGATCTTGACAAGTTAGGTAGTTTATGCTTTAAATTATTGTCCTTTCTTAGTGTCAACAACATCATAAATATAATGCGATTTGTGTCAAGTCTTTATGGAATACTCATAAAATGGCACGTCTCAAAAACATAAATATTAACAATTAAAATGCCATTATTTGAAGTATCATTAAGGTGCCTCTCCGTGTGATTATTGTCGCATTTAACGGACTGCAAATGTCTGTACAGAATAATTATATAAAATACCGTATGAATTTCCTAGACAAATACTTAAATAAATAAACTTTTTTATGCCGTGTAAATAACTAGTGTTTTCCTATCTTATTGTTTGTGTTTGAGGACGTGTTTATGCGGCCTTATCGTGATATTATTTTATTTATTATTTACCCTGATAAACCAGAATAAAAAGATTCTTTATTAATTGTTTTTGTGTTTAATTCGTAGAACTACATTTTTTTTTTCATTGTAGCGAACCACTTGGGGTGACCAATGGCAGAGGTGTTGGTTAAAATTTAATTTAAGTAGTCAAGTTCTGCAAGTATTTTTTTTATTTACCTTATCCAAACAATGAAGTTAAACCATAGAAGTCGCTGAAAATTTATCCAAAGCATAGTCCCCCTCAGCACAGGATCTCCTAGTGAGGACTACGAATATATATGACTACGAATATGGACTATAAATGTATAGTTACTAAATAAAAAAAAAAAATTGTTACAATCGTTTCGGCTTAAAAGGCCATTTTCATACTGTGGTTAAACCACTTTGAGACGACTTATTATAAAAAAAAATATCTATATATACTAGCTGACCCTGACACGCGTTGTTATGGCTAACAAAACACAACGCCATCTACTGGATGGTAAGCCAACCTTTATAAATTAACTCATACCGCCATTTGCATTCAAATCAAATCTACACCGCCCGCTCGTCTGGATAGGGAGACCTAATCACCTAGCGGTATGAAATATACTTCACAACCTATTCTAAGAACTACCAATTGAGGCTCTGCAACCGGGCCCGAAAAGAGGAAGATGGAGAGATACGAAATTACGATTGTTAGAGGAGAGCGCTAACATTTACAGCGACAAAATCGATGCAAAAATTGCGAAAATGTTTAATAAAACACGACTCGTTTAAAATAGAGCAAAAATCTCGCGGGCATTATCTTAAACAGCATTTAAAGAAACACTGTGAATTTTTTCATACATATAACTTGTAAAATAACTGAAACAAACGTGTTAATAATCATTTTTGGAGCATACTTTGCGATTTTTTTCTAACGAGGGAATTTTATATAATTTGCGTTTCGGCGCGGGCAAAGTCTAGATATTATCTTCAAGAATAATTATATTTTTTAAGAGCTTTAAACTTACCGTGTTTAAGGGAAATATGTAATAAATCGGTACAAATCCGGGTTGCGGGCCCTTAAAAAAAATCATAAAAATCGGTCGAGCGAAAAATTTTGTCTTAGGTCTCTATTCGCGAATCGGGCTGAAAAAAGAGATGGTGTGAAACCTACATAAGTTGCTAAAGGTAAAGCCGTTGAAGAAGGCAATATTGTTATATATATATATATATATATATATATATATATATATATATATATATATATATATATATGTATAATCACTTTGCATATTGACATATAACATCATTGAAGCTCTATTGCTGCTCGTGTAAAACCTACTTTTTATATTATGTCTATTTGTTATTAACCAACCGATTATTAACCAACACCTCTGCCATAGGTTAACCCAAATGGTTCTCTACGTTTGACTTGGCAGGGTTCATGGGGTGAGGTTTGTCAAGGCTTGGCGGCCGATGTGTCTGCTGACCTGCTGCGTTACGGCCCGAATCGAGTGAGACTGATTGAGGAAGACTTTTGATCTCTCCAGCCAGAATCCCTCGACCCATCGTCTTGCACCGCAGTTGAAGAGCCCTTTCCTTCCCAGAACTTTCTTTACCTAAAAACACCCTCCACATACCACGCTTAAAGCTGAAATAAGCCCTGAAGGATTTTTTCCTGTCTGGACCTATTGTAAAAAAATATATGTAGATTTTGTGTTTTAAAGTTAAAGGACTTTTGGTTGACGATCGCTGATATTATTTCCACTTTCTTTCTAGTTCATCAGAATAGGGCAGAGAATGAAGTATTTCTCACAAATAGTGTCACTTAATAACAATAATGTAAATACTCGAGACGTAAAAACATTTTAATAATACTCGCTGGAGATAATGAAAAACGTGTCTCTTAATATTGTAACTGATTTATTATTTTCGTATCGCGAGCCAAAATTAATTCTTCACGCAAAAGGAAAGAGGAGTGATTATAGCAATCCACTCGGGGTTTGAGAGGAAAGGCGAGTTTATAATAGAAGTAATGAATATTATAAACCATCTGAAGTCCCCGGCTTTGCCCGGGCTTTAAACAGAGTTTTACATTTATTATATTAAATTTTATATCGTAGTGATGTATATATTTTTAACAATAGTTACACAGGACTCATCGCTGTGTGGAGATTCTTTTTAAGAACAGGGAGGAGTATAAGTTCTGGAAAGAAAAATAGTGTGAGGGGTGGGTAGGAATCTGTGGATCAGTGTGTACATATCCCTCCAACTGCGGTGCAAGGGGATGGGTCATGAGAGTCCGGCTGGAGAGGTCAAAAGGCCTCCCTCAAACGGTCTCTCCCGATCCGGTCCTCCACATAGAAGGTAAGTAAACGCATCCGCCGCTAAAATCTAATTAAACCTCACTCCACCAACCCGGGCACCCTTCCTAAGTCGCTAAACGTAGTGAACCACTTGGGGTTAAAGATGAGGAATGTAATTTGTCATACTTTGTCATGTGTAGTAGTTATGTATCTACATAGGAAACTACTACATATTTTCCCACGGCAAATAGGAACATAAATACGGGCTTATTCGTGATTATTATTACATTATGTTAAATTAACAACAGTATTACAAATTCGCGACTTGGGAAGTTATATTCGATTCAAACTTAACATTCACAGCACATATAGATGATATAACTAATAAGGCTTTAAAGATTCTTGGCTTCCTTTGTAGAGCCCTAACTGATTTTAATTCCTTGGATTGCATGAAAATACTCTACATTTCATTAGTTAGAAGTCAAGTGGAATATAATTCACCTATTGGGTCGCCTTTCTATAAAGTACACTCTAATGGTGGGATTCTTCATTTACCGAGAATGCTAAATGCAATGCTAATTGTAAAAATAAACGATCGAAATTTAAAAATTTCTATGCATTTGACCGTTTACTTTATTTTAATTTATTGCATTTAGCAGTCTCGGTAAATGAAGAAACCCACCCTAACAAAATAGAACGTGTTCAACACAAATTTCTTAGGTACTTAAATTTCAAACTCAAAATTCCAATAAAAAACATTAATTATTTAAGTTTGATGAATCGACTTAATTTAATTAAGTCGATTCATCTGTCTGTCTGACAGAAGAATCATTTCAGACCTAATTTTATTATACAGAGTTATGAACAACCTAGTTGCTACTATTAAACTCCATGTACCGATAAGGAATACTAGACAAAATACAACATTCTTTTGCAACACATACACAACCAACTATCAATCACACTCACTTACCAATAGGATACATGATTTAGGAAACAAATTTGGTGGTATTGTAGATATATTCGCTGATTCCCTTTATATTCTAAAATGCAATTTAAACCAACACTTTGTGGAATCCTACAAATTATTGTAACGTGGGTATAATACATTTTACGATTTGATGTGTTATTGTAATGTTTAATATTATATTTTGTTCTATGTTCTTGTCAAATATTACATTGTTTAAAATATTTCACGGTTTTACGCAAGAATATACAATTGGTTTTTTCTTCAAAAACTACTTGTATATTCTTAAAAATTATTACACTTTTATAACGTTTGGTATAAATTCTATGCATGTGTAATCCTCGATAACTCAAATATTATTTTATAATCTATGTAAAAGCCCCTACGGGCGTATAACAACAATAAATAAATTAGTATACGTAAGGCGCGCGAGCCCAACCTGCGAACCGGACCATAAGCCGGACCACGAATTATGGTAAAGGAACGAAGCAACGCTTGCTGCCGAGTGATTCTATAATTCTATATCTTATGTTGGATGGTTATCGAGATAACAGATGTGACCTCCTGTCAGATTTTTGTGATTTATTTGCTTTTTCTATGAACAACATACATTAACTCAATAAATAATCATGCATACTTGCAGGAATTTAAAACGATCTAAACTAAAATATGTGACAGTAAATATGTAAAAATCACACAAATCTGACAGGAGATCAAGTACGTTATCTCGATAACTATCCCACAAACAATATAGAATCGCTCGGCTTATGTTGCTTCGTTCGTTTCGCATAATTCGTGGCTTGGCTCGCGCTTATTTTCCGTATACGCATACGCAGTATGACATAATATATTGAAAGAACTTTGTTAGTTTCTTTGCAACAATCCACCATATCTGTGGAATCCATCAGCGTTAAGCATGATCAATGAGCTTTTAATTACTGTAATCAATTGTAATAAAATAATAACTTAACGATCCGCCAACAAGTCAAACGTACATAGATAGATTCATTTATTATGTAATTAATTACCTGTTACGGACATCCGTAGTGAAATCAGACGGAGTAAATAATTAAGCGAATAAACCTATGTTACCTATCACATGCAAAAATTAATAATCATCAAAAATACAAATTTCGGTTGTCTCGTTCTTTTTCACGTTTACAAACTAAAATGTTTAAGATGAATTTATACGTGAAATCCTATTTAAATACTATTTTGATTAATATTTAGGTAAATCAAAGCTTTTGCTAGCTTTTCTATGTATTGGAATTAGAATAAAATTATTATTTACGTAACAAAAAATATAAGCGTAAACCACAAAAAAATGTTTTTTCATGACTTAACTATGAAGTAATACAAGAAACAATTTTTAAAAAATACCCCTTTATGGCTAAGACTATTTTTGAGGTTTTCAATGTTCTAACTTTTTTTCGTTCTTATAAAATTATGCACAAAATAAATCAAAACCACTTTTTCGCTTACTAGCCTCGTGCAAAAAGACGCTCGATTTTAAAATTTTGCAGGCATGAGATTGGAAATATTTCTAGCGTTTATATTCCTCTTAAGTGACATTTTCAAAATTGGAACTGATTGTGTGAAGTGCTCAGGTATTTGAATTAATTAAATAAGTATTCTATAGATATTATTTGAAATATATTTTTGTATGTGAATACTTCACAAGATTCTCTCGTCTGGAGCCAGTGAGACTATGGCATCCCTAATTTCGGTATGTTGTGAGGCTGAAGGTTGTGGGGAAGGGAAGGAGTTAGAGAAAATGGTGGTAGGGAAGTACCTAGCTATTCAGATCTTGTCAACAAACACGGCCAAAGCCACTTTAAGCAACGTTTCGATTCTGAATGGTGCTCTTACACCAGGGCGATACTGAGAGTATCTTCCTCTCCGGAACGTTTCGCAAATTTACAATATATTTCATTTTATTAATTAATTGTGAAATAACGCATTATTTTTAATTAATTAATTAAATTTATTTGCCCATGCCGGAATTTGAACCCGCGACCTTCGGATCCACCACGGAGCATTTCATTTTTTTTTTAATTTTTTACAGATTTCATAATTTTTGAAAGGTCTGAGCTTTTTTCAATTTCAAAGAAAGCGTTATTGTCAACAAAATATTTTTTTTAATTTATTATGTTAGGTGCAAAAAATTGGCCATATGTGTTTTTCAAAGGCAAGGATTCTGGGGCAATAGATTATATGTTGCTTCCGATGCGAAATGATGCATCGTATTTTCTTTTTTGTATGAATGAGTTCGGTGTTGTCATCGTTACAATCAATTCACACGCGATCTTTTGCCGCCGGAGAGTCTGACCGGTCCAGTTCATTAAAGACCACCCATCGCAAATATCTCACATAAATAAAGAACCCGAGAAAAAAGTAAAAATCATCTAAAAGAACTCGCCAAATGCTCACTTGTTAGAAAAAGGCATGTTAACTAAGTGCCTTGTTACTTTACATATTTGTTGCATATTTCGGCTCATCTCAGAGATGGATGTCCTACTTCTCACGCCTCTCCTTTCCATAAACCCGGACTGCGAAATAAATCAACTGTTAAAATTGACCCCCGAATAAAAAACTCTGAGCATGGTATGCACCGTTTATCTGTGATTATACGGTAATGATTGTCGTTTCGAGGAAAGGTGAGTGGGTCTTGTTAGGCGGTTGTCACCATGTAATCGAGGCCTAACCCGCCTAAAGGCCTACTTTAAACCACTGTGCCAGATTCTCAGATCTCAGAGATCTCGGTGCGCTTCTGGTCAGACACTTCTGACTTTTGAGATGTTCTGAGCAATGCCAAGCCAAGGCGTTCAGAATCTCAGAACATATATTTCATCACTTTGGCTGGACAGGGTTCCAGCTTCACTATACCTTGTTTTGAGATGCGAAGTGTCAAAGTTTGCAAAGACGATTTCTCATAATCTATTTACCGATTTCTGATTTTGAGATTGAATCTTGGGTAAAGTATTTTAATTTAACATATTTGAAAGAAAAATATTTAAATAGGACTTACTTAACATTTGAGTACATACCTAAACGTGCAGATAGAACCAGCAACCAATTAGCAATTCATGGCATAATGTTCTATATATATTTCCCTGGTGTCATTCCAAGATAGGGCAACGTTTTAGTGAAATGTTTTCCGTAAATATGATAACTAAAGTAGATTTACACAAGATTAAACCTCAAAATCAGAAACCGGTAAATAGATTATGAGAAATTGTCTTTGCAAACTTTGACACCTCTGAACATGGTAAGGCGAAGTTAGAACCATATCCAACTAAAGTGACGAACGCGCCTCGTAAAAACGATCAACTACTGTCAAATTCCATCAAAATGGCAATTATTGCCACAGGTTCAAAGTGAAGTTAAAACCTTGTAAAACAAATGAATGATATTATACTTGGTCATAGAAGTATCTGCGGAAATAACAACACAGATTACTCTGAAAATTATTTTGGTTATAAAAATGCGCAAAATTTATGGTTTGGCATACAAATTTCTTTTTTTTTTTAAATGTATAGAATCTTGTCCAAATAAGGTGACAATTTATGTACAATTAGGTACAATCTGTACAATCTAAAAGCATTTGAAAATTTTACAGTAGCAGGAACAGGCTAATTCCTCATGCTAGCAACAAAGCTGCAAAATTCTGTCACTCAAACGTCAGTTTCCTTGAAAGGTCATACCTGCTTCACCTTCGAGATTTCACTTTGTATAAATCAACAGTAGAGTTGATTTTGATATCCATCCATGCCAATTTAACCCTTCGCTTACATAATTTGGCTGTGGACCAGATTTCGCGGATTTTACATCAACATTTTTACTTAAATGCAAGTTACTTTTTAAGAGATTGGACTTTGGCATTTGGTGGAAATTTAGAAAACCGTGCCAAAATCGTTGAGATTATCTACATCGTGAAATTTTCTGTGGGAACAACAGTCGAATATTTCTGATCGATGCCAGGGAAACTAATTCAGAATATTCCTACAATCACGTACGATATTGCGCTGTTTGGTAGTTTCTTCGATGAACGTGAGCATATATAAAATATAATGTGTCGCAAACTCGTACGTGTTCCTGCCATAATAATAATAATTATTAGACTATTTTGTACATGTGAAACATGACAGAAAACTTTAGCAAAAGATGTGGATAACCGGAAAAAGGGACGGATGGTATATTAGTATACAATACACGGTGTCCGGTGTCCGGAAACTCATGGTACAAGCGGGAACTGGTAAATCTACATCACGGTAACTTTGTGTAACTTTACCTTTTTTGTTTGGTTCTTTCGTTTTCGAGTAAATCGAGTTCAAATTTGGTAATTTATGTAATGTTATTCAAAATATTCGGTCGCTACCATTTAGGTTTGCTAATTGTATTTTAAAATGTGTAAAAGTGTATCCGGTTCTAATAGTTTTGTTTTAACCCTCTGGTTGCTGAAAAAAAAAATCTAAATGCTCACACCAAAACTCTAGAAAATCTCAATAAAATTGATCATAAATCACAAGAAGTCACACCAGAAAGGATCTTGTGGATCCAGGGAGCAATACGACAAAGTTTCAAAAGACATATACATATCTGGGACCGAAATTTTTTTAATAAAATCCCTCCAGAATTAAATGTTAAAACATGCAAAATGACATGCATCGGTTCAATAATAACTAAATGGTTGATTGGCTTAGGTAGGGTTGAGTCTGAAAAATTGTTAAATAATGTAACTTAAAACTTTAAATTTCACATGGTTAACTATTAAATGGCACAATCAGTAAAAACTTAGTATATATTTAATCTACAAAAAAAAACTATATTTTTATTTTTTCAGAATACATTTTTGGCATTTTTCATCAGCATTTGGTTCCTTAAAACGGGCAATCTGTCTAGCTAGGAACTAATATAGATGTACAAGAAATAATAACAGTTGTATACATTTTTAATATTTACAGTTATTTTGAAATATTATTATTATGTTATTTTTGCTGTATATGTATCTTATGTAATAAATAAAAAATAAAGTTTTCTGTACCTACACATTATATTCACCAGTTTCCCCCTTGCAACACTAGTTTTCGGACACCGTGTATGGGTAGTAATGTTGTAAGACTGGAGGAAGTGGGGAGGGGAAGAAGAATGTCGAGACATGACTCTAAGGGTCGACCGAGATCTCGGTCTCGGTCTCGTTCTCGGTCTCGGTCTCGGTCTCGATCTCGGTCTCGGTTCTCGGCGAAAAATCGCTGAGATTCTGGGCCATAACCGAGACCGTTGTATGTAGATACGGTATGGGATAATGGGATTCAAATCTACCGCGCGCGTCCACATTCATCACTTGGTGTCAGTGCGTGAGAGAGCTGTCGATTGTGATTAGTCGGCTGTCAGCGAAGCGGGTTTTACTTACCGCTCTTTAGCAGAGCTGGTCAATTATGCGACATGAGGCGACACTCTTTGAAGGGTAAAAACGCAGAAAAATTGCTTTTTATGTGCTCAACATCATGTTGCTCAATTTTGATTATTAAAACTATTTAAAACAATTTATTATTACATTCTTAAATATACTATATTATGCAAAAATAGCGTATTTTCATTTTTTCCTAATTTATCTATTCTCGGTCTCGGCTCCCGGTCTCGGTCGAGATTTTAATTTATTCTCGGTCTCGATCTCGGTCTCGGCCGAGAACGAAAAACCTGTCTTGGTCGACCCTTACATTACTATTTCAAGCAAACATTCGATTCTGATTAGTGGTATTTTACCGAGGCAATATTGAGAGTAAATACCACTACCTAAGTTTAAAAAATATATTATAACACAAAGAGTCCTTTAGATACTACGGATTGTTTTGAGATTGAAGAGGGGGAATTGAATGTTTCACTGTTTGTCCCTTCTGCGGCACCTAAACCTTTCATCCGATTGCGATGAAACTTTGGTTATTTGACGTGGGCATAACCGCGAAGGTTACTAAACATAATAGTGATTTCTGGCATTATGAAATTATTTCCTATACCATTCATCCGATTGCGATGAAACTTTGGTGATTTATCGTGGGCGTAACCGCGAAGGTTACTAAACGTAATAGTGATTTCTGGCATTATGAAATTATTTCCTATACCATTCATCCGTTTGCGATGAAACTTTGTCGATTTGTTGGGCGCACGCCTGTGAAGATTTCTATATACAATAGTGAGTTCTGGCGTTATGAAATTTGTAAAAAAAAATGCAATAGGTGGTGTGCGACTTGTTTGAAAGATGTGTGTACTTCATATAGTTTAGCGGCATGGAGGGAAAGGATGCGCGATGGGGGGGGGGAATCAAGAGTGGAGAGGGGAAGGAAGGGGGAGAGGGGTTAGTGTGATGGGGCACGAGGTAGGGGGAAAGGCAGGGGAAGTAGAAGGAGAACGCGGAAAGGACACGCAGGGAGAAACAAATTATTTAAGTGGCATTGCAACGCATGCCGGGTACTCGCTAGTGTTTAATAGAATATTCTTTTTTTCCAATTTAATTCTCAACAACCCCCACATTAATTATTTATTAGTATTGAAACGATGACACGTGGATTAATAATAATTCCGTATCGACAACATTGATTAGTGATGCCTTTGAACTCTTAATTAGTTTCAGATTGAACATACTAATTAACTAATTAAATTGTATTATAATAAAATTATTATTTTGTTAGCATCCATTTTGTAGAAGGAGCTTTAATGACATGGAGCCTTCGAACAAATATATCAACTTAATAAAGTATTTCTTGAATAGGTAATATTGTTACTTGCTTCGAAAGCCAAATAGTCCTATGAATAGATTTTTCATTGTCGAAAATGCAACTTTTACTTTCGATGCTCTCCGATTTTGAGATCGTTTGGAGGTTGAAGAAACCAGGGAACAGGAATAAGAAGGGGAAGGGAAAGGTTGAGGTATTCCTTGATAGATTCTCCCATATTAACGAACGGATTGCAATCTTTATAGCACAGGCTCGGGTAGGAATGCTATCCTTGTTCTACCGGCATTTCAATGGAAGACGTTCCGAGGAATTAGCGCCATTGATTCCTTCGACACCGGTGAACAGTCGGGAAACACGCAAAACTCGCGCCCAACACAGTTGACATTTAAACGGCTTCTTCAAGACCATGGTTTACTCCATCCTTCTTACAAATAACACAATCCACACAGCGTCACCAATTTTTTCATCTCTCAAGCTGGTCTTCCTCGACCAATCGTCTTGCACGGCAGCGGGAGGGGTGATTTCATACGTCCGTCACTCCTGGATATACTGAACCCTTAATTCCTATCTAACCCTCACACCTTTTTCTTCCCAGAACTTCCTCACCTTTCTTTCCTTAAAAAGACCAACTACACAGAATCCACAAGGATGACATTGACAATGAGGGGTAATTGTTTTCCTCAGACCCTCTTGTGTGAGGTTAATGTTAAAAAGTCTACTTTACAGCTTAATCGAATTTTAAAAACCAATTTGAAAATTTCAAATCAATTCTAAGTTCATTACGCGGAATATTTCACATCACGGACAACCGAAATTATTATATTTAATTCACGGCCCATTTGGGCTTTTACGTTTTATTAATGTTTATGTTATTAAAAAAATCAGAGTGTGTAATTGTAGAAGTGAAACTAGAAAGTCGCTCGATGTCGCTCTCTTTTCTTTTGCTTGTTTTTTTAAAGTGGTTTGAAGATTGGATATTGATTTAACAAAATACTTTTTTTTATTTCGTAGGATTCGAACCCCCGTTCGCTTGATGTCTGTCTCTCTGGCCGCTGAGACGTGCGAAGTGCGAATTTACAGCATTATAAGAAGCATTATTAGAACCGAGTATTTATGTAGAACTGAGTTGTGAGTATCACCCGAATTTCATGTCACTAGCTGCGTTAAATAAGTTTCACTTCAAAAATGTTAAAGAATACTTTCATAAAGTTCAAGACAAAAGAAAACGCCGTGCATCCACTCGCCTTCTAATGTTCCTGGTTAATTCGTTATTAAATTCTCATTTAGCAACTACATAATCACACGTCCATAAAACATTTGCGCGCTACTTTATTTGGGGAACAATACCATGGTTAACACATCCAATTAATTCTGCGGTGAATTTTAACTAACCACCGCCTGCTACGGAGCCAAGACATGGTACCGTACGTGGTCTGGATAATACGATAATCCTGTGAAATACTATCCAGTATAGGCCACTTTCTCATAAATGACGGTGTTAACATAAATATCAGTTCCAACGTAGCTCTCAGCGGCAGAACCACATTTTATGTAGTGTGTTTGTTCATAATTATTGAAGAAGAATATAATATTTAAGACCTCGCACTCGGAATTTCTACCTGAATGTAACATTCTTCCCTTGAAAGCTTTAAGTAATCTTGAAGAAATATCCTAATCTTATTTTTTAAGATAATCTCTGCACATTTGTCGAGTTGAATAATATTTTTTGTATATTTCTTCAAACACATCAAACTTATTTTGTGGCACCATTTTCTTCTTCTTTGTGTGCCGTATCAGGTCCCCCCGACGTTGGCGATCACTCTTGAGAATGTCTCTCTGTCTTGCGCTGCCCGGAATAGCTCCTCCACACTTCTAATGCCGGTCCACTCTCGTATATTACGCAGCCAAGACATTTGTCTCCTACCAGGCCCTCGGCGACCCTCTATCTTGCCTTTCAATATCAAATGGAGCAAGTGATACTTCTCCCCTCGAAGTATATGACCCAGATATGAAATTTTTGTTCAAATTCACCATTTTAATTCAAATTAATAAAATGCTTAGTTTTTACCACTTTTATTGTTTATAAAAACCAACATATTTCGTGAAACATGTTGGTTTATATAAACAATAAAAGTGATAAAAACTAAGTATTTTATAAATTTGAAGTTTATGTAGAATTAACTCTACAAAACAATTTCAAATTATACTGTTTCTGTTATTTATCATATTACGGTTACGAAAAAATTCATAGTGTTTTATTAGATACTACTTAAGATATATTTCGTCGGGTAGATTTTGGCTCGTTAAGAAAAATAAACAATAAACCTAATTACTCTAGATGTACTAATTACTATTTTACTACAACTAACTGCATCACGTACGTGTCTAGTCGGTTTTAATATCTGTGAAGGTACTTTTAACTGAACGCCCCTTTAAATTCGTGTTCTTGTATAAAAATAATTTTCTTTAAATAGTTGTCCTTCCCGAAATGAGTTTTATTAAACTCATTGGGAATTATCTTACTAATATTATAAACGCAAAAGTTTGTATGGATGTATATATGTTTGTTACTCTTTCACGCAAAAACTACTGAATGGATTTTAATTAAACTTTACAATAATATAGCTCATACATCAGAATAACACATAGGCTTTAATTTTTAAAGCTAGCTAGGAAGGGGACGCGGGAGGAGAACGGGGACGCATGGGAAATGTGATTCAGGGAGAAACATTGTATTTCTTTGAATATGGCATTGCTACGCATGCCGGGAACCAGCTAGTGTATAATAAATATTAAGTTGTGATTTTGTAATATATTATAACTAAATAAAAGAGGAAAAATATATGCTTTCATATTAATTAAATCAACCACGTGTACTTTTTAAGTACGTAAAATTTAATAGCGCATGCCGCGTTTGAACCTACGACACCTGGATTCGTAGCCAAGGATCTTAACAGCTTGGCCATGTAGGTCCATTTTGTTGTCAGTAATATTCCATTATGATTTCCATCAGACATCCTTGATATTATTTTATATTAATACTGCAAAAAAACAAAGAAAAATTCAAAAATTCCCAAGCGTATTGATATCACTTATACAGACAAAGCTAAGGCAAAGCTTTTGATTTAGTAATTCATGATATATTATTGATCAAACTCTCACAAATCGGCATACACGGGGACCTTCTCAGATGGCTCTCGTCCTATATAAGCAAACCGCAACCAAGCAGTAGTTGTCGGTGGCTATAAGTCAGATTGGGTAACCGTACCATCGGGAGTACCCCAAGGATCACTTTTGGGACCATTACTCTTCAACGTATATATTATTGACATTGGAAAATGTTTTCACCACTCAAGGACTTTGTTATATGCAGACGACATGAAAATATTTTCTCCTGTCACGTGCACCAACGACTGTACCCGCTTACAAAAAGATCTTAATCGTCTTAATATTTATTGTACACAGCACAACCTTCAAATAAATGTTAAAAAATGCGGCGCCATTAGTTTCACCCGCAATCAAAAGCCAATTACTTTCAGTTATGCACTTAACGGTACAGTACTAACAAAAATGACGGAAGTCAAGGACTACTATTTGACCACCACATTGAATCCATGGTATCAAAGGCCTCCAAGACACTAGGCTTTGTACTTAGAACCTGCAAAGATTTAAAAAAAGTAAAAACCATGAAAATGCTTTATTTTGCGTACGTACGCAGTTCTCTGGAGTACGCCTCTCAAATCTGGAACCCCAAGTATATACGTCACATAGATAGGATTGAGAAAGTGCAAAACCAATTTCTACGATACCTTGATTTTCGGAGCTATCTTCCTCATCTGAGCTACGAAGAGTCAGCCGCGTTCTTCAGGAAATTTAGCAGACGTACTGTAAGCGACGTTTCCCGCCACTCACATAGACTGTAAAATAGGGGTGCTGGGTAGTCCTGGGTAGCCGCCAAGATGCTCGTCAATAACGCCCCGGTAATGGCCCACAAGAGGAAGAGGCAGCGTCCAAAAGGGGGGGCAGAAATGAAATGCAAGTTTTCAAGTCAAGTCCGGGAAGAGGTCCTTAGGTCAGGCAGAAGAGGCGGAGAAGTGCTTGAGACGGTACCAGATCGAGTTTGTCAAGTGCGTGTGTGCGTTGGAAACGCTTCTTGTCGAATGCTCTATGTTCCCGGGGTACCGCTGTATTTATAGCCGGCCCCTTGCCCTTGCCGCCGGCGCGGGTGGGCTCGAACCTTTTGCCCATTTTTCCGGCGGTTCGAGCTTTGGCGGGCTATAACCTCTGCTGTGGGCTACACAGCAGAGTTCTCTGTTGTCTCAGCTCTTCCCCTTATCCTTCTCTTATGTCTGACCCCCACGACCTCTCCCCTAGTAATTTATTTAATTTTATTATGGCATGTCAAATAACTTTCATTGGGGTCCCTGCACCCACATTTTGTCAGGGAAACTTAAATATCTAAATCATTATTAATTATACATTCATCAGAGATATTTATTAACATAAAGGAGAGTCCGGTCTATCTGTCCATATCATTTATTCGGTGACAGATTAGACCGAACTCTCATAATTTGCCAAAACATTCGGAGCCTTTTGTGTATTTCCGATTCAAAAATACCTACTCCCCCAGACGGAGCGTTCCTATTGGTCCGCCCGGTGGGTAGGTGAGGGGAAGGGTAGGAAGCAGTGCCCGCCTGCCCGCGCGGGGGGATTTCGCCCAAGGCGACGAGCACCACAGGAGCCCGTTCTCGGGCCAAGGAACACCTACTCCCCCGGACGGAGCGTTCCTATCGGTCCGCCCGGTGGGTAGGTGGTAGGGGAAGGGTAGGAAGCCGTGCCCGCCCGTCTACGCGGGGGGATTTCGCCCAAGGCGACGAGCACCAACAGGAGCCACAGGAGCCCGTTCTCGGGCCAAGGGAACTGGTCTTTATTCAAACAGGGTACATTTTAATTGTGAACATAATTATTAGCATATTATTTGCCTCAAACCCTTAATCCTACGTTATTTAAAGAGACGAGGACGGCCTGTGAGGGAACTCATCCTTGTCTTCGTCTACAAATATATTTAATCTTTCTTAAAAAATAAAGGAAGAAGATGTCCGGAAGGGAATCTTCTTTCCCTCGTCGACACGTCCGGTACACTCCCCCCGGTGCAGCGTCAGCTGTGCCCTACTCAGCTAGGACGGGTGCGGCGACGTCGGTGTCCCTGGCGGCCGGATCCTCTGTGGCACGCTGGTGCACGTGGTCTGCCTGCCGCTGGAAGCTGCGTCGGAGGTGGCGTGGCTGGTAGGAGGACGATGATCTTCACTGCACGCCTTATGTACTCGCCCGTGCTCGTTCTCACGCGTACTGCTCGCACCTGGCCATCTGCTGCGGGAATCGCCTCGACGACTCGTCCCCTGGGCCAGCTGTTGCGGGGCAGGGTGGAATCCACGATGAGGACCAGATCATCCTTCTGCACGGGGGCGCTGCGGTGTTGCCACTTTGGCCTCTCTGCCATGGTGGGGAGGTACTCCTTCAGCCATCGTCGCCAGAACATGTCCGCCATCTGTTGACTGATGCGCCACTGCTTCCGTAGGCCGATCTCTTCGTCCTTCGGGCCGTAAAGCGACAGGTGCGGCCGCCCACCTGCAGATCCTAGCAGGAAGTGATTAGGCGTTAGTGGTTCCTCATCTCTGGGGTCGACGGACAGGTGGGTAAGCGGCCGGTTATTCACGGCATACTCTGCTTCAGCCATTGCCGTCAAGAGGGTCTCTTCCCGGGGTGCTCGTTCTCTTAGGACCGCCTCCAGGGCTCGTTTCACAGACCTTACTAGCCTCTCCCAAGCTCCCCCCATATGCGGTGACATTGGCGGGAGAAAGTGCCACTCTGTTCCTTGCGTGGAGAGATGATCCTGCAGTCGGGGGTCCTCTTGGAGCTCTTTTAGCGCCCCCCTCATCTCGCTGTCCGCCCCGCGAAAGTTCGTTCCGTTGTCCGAGTAGATCGCTTCGGGCTGTCCTCTCCTCGCGGTCATCCTTCTAAGGGCCATAATGGCGGAATCGGCTGACAGCGAGTGGGCGATCTCCAGGTGTATCGCTCGGGTGGAGAGGCAAGTGAACAGGGCCCCGTATCTTTTTTCCCGCCGCCGGCCGATGGTAACGTCAATCGGCCCGAAGTAGTCCAGCCCGCAATTGGTAAACGGGCGTACATGGTGGGCTAGTCGGGCTGCCGGTAATTGACCCATTAGCGGCGGGTGGGGCCTCCCTCTTCGTATGCGGCATTCGGGGCAGGTGTGCGCAATTTTCCTGAGGTTCGTCCGTAGTCTCAGTATAAAGAAGCTACTTCTTAGCTCGGACATGGTTCGCTCTGTACTTGCGTGATCCCCTTTTTTGTGATAGTGGAGGATCAGCAGGCGTGTGTAGGGATCATCCTCGTCTAGTATGATCGGGGTCCGTACGCTTTGCACGACTCTTTTAGCGGCTCGTAGCCGGGAGCCCATTCGTAGGATTCCGTCAGGCCCGAGAAATGGTGTCAGGGCATTGAGTCGGCTCCCGGTGGGTGTCGGCGCGCCAATGCGCAGCGCCCTCATGTCTGTGTTGAAGGCATCCCTCTGAGACTGCCGGACCCAGCGGGCTTCAGCTTCCTGGATCTCTTCCGCGCGCAGGGGGCCTTCATGGAGGGCGCGATAGGGTCCGTCGCGACACCGCCTGATGAACCGCAGCATCCATCCTGTTGAACGGATCAGTCGGAGCCAGGATGAGAAGCGCTCGATAGGCGGCAGGGCCTTCTCTTCTACGGTGGTAAGGCCCACAAACTTGGGCTTCCGCTCCAGGGCACTTTCGTCCGGCTGCATCCCGTGACCGCGTTGCACTGGCCACTCAGTATCTGGGAGAGTGATAAAGGGTGGTCCGGAGAACCACCTTCCAGTTTGTGTGAGGTCCGGTACCTCCACGTCGCGTGTCCCGATGTCCGCTGGATTGAACTTTGTGGGGACCCATCTCCATTCGCTGGTACTCGATAGATCGTCGATCTCACCCAAGCGGTTGGAGACAAATGTTGAATAGCTCCTTGGGTCCGTTCGTAGCCAGCATAGAACCGTTGTGGAATCTGTCCAGTAGGTCGTCCGACTTATGTGGCACTGCGTCTCTTTTCTTATGCTGGCCGCGAGGCGGGCGGCCATCAGCGCTGCTTGAAGCTCGAGCCGCGGGATAGACAAAGGCTTGAGGGGCGCCACCTTACATTTACTTGCCAGGAAGGTAGCGCGTTTGCCCTCCGGGTTCCCCTCGACCAGGTACGCGATGGTGCAGCAGGCAGACTCCGAGGCGTCGCAGAAGAGGTGCAGATCGAATGCCCCGTTCTTTCTTTGCAAGCAGCGCCTCGGGACTCGGATGTCATTCTCCTGCAGCGTCTTTACCCAGCTGGCCCATCGTGTCGCATGCGCGTCCTGGATGCGCTCGTCCCAGCCAACGCTGGACCTCCAGACATCTTGTAGGAGGATCTTCGATCGCACGGTGAGGCAGGCTACAAACCCCACCGGATCGAAGATTTTCATAACGGTGCTCAGCAGCTGCCGCTTTGTTGGGTGTCTGACGAGCTCCGCTGCTTCGGTCTCCTTGAATTTGTAGATGAACTCATCGCTGCAAGGGTCCCACGCTAATCCCAGCACCTTTTCCGTTTCCGCATCGGCGCCGCTGCTTATTGTGACGGCTGACTTTGCCCTTTTTTCTGCTGGAACACTCTGGATGGCGGTGGGCGCGTTGGATGCCCAGCTAGCGAGGTAAAACCCTCCTTGAGCCAACAAGGCACCGACCTCTTGAACCAGCGTCGCGGCTTCCCTCACGGTGTCGGCGGCGTCCAAATAATCGTCCATATAGAATTTAGACCGCACTGCAGCGGCGGCATCGGGGAACTCAGCGGCGCCTTGCTCGGCCACTCGGTTACGCACGAACTGCGCACTACTCGGGGAACACGTTGCGCCGAACATCATTGCCGTCAATTTGTAGGTGCTAGGTGGTTCCTGTGGCCTAGCGCGCCATAGGAAGAGCTGGGACATCTGGTCTTCCTTTTTTATGCGGATCCTTAAAAACATTTCCTCTATATCGGCTGCTAGGGCGACCTTCCCCTCGCGGAACCGCAGCAAGTTCCCCAGCAGTAAGGACAGGAGGTCGGGCCCGGTTAGCAACCGGTCGTTCAGGCTCGTACCTCGGCAGCGGCTGGCGGCGTCAAATACCACCCGCAATTTCCCGGGGTTATTCGTGTTTGATACGGCAAAATGCGGCAGGTACCATTTCCTTCTGCATGGAGTGCTTGCTTCCTCCTCGGACAACTTTACCGCATATCCCCGCTCTATGAGGTGCTCTATCTTGCCTGTGTACGCCGCCGCCAATTGGGGCTCCCTGCCCAATTTCCTTTCAAGCGAGGCGAGCCGGTTTATTGCGCACTGCCGGTTGTCGGGCAGCCAGGCGTCGTCCTCCCTCCATAGTAGGCCGGTCTCCCACCGGTTTGTCCCTGCTAGGCGGGTGGTGCTCTTCAATAGTGCCTCTGCTCGTTGGATGTCCGCGGACACCCGGATCGCGGCGGTCACGCCCAGCGAATCCACGGCGAAATGCTGCTTGACCAGCCTGTCCACCCTGTGGTCCGGGTCCGCTGCCTTGGCCGACATGTTGAGTGTGATGCCGCCGTCGATGTCCCGACGTCCTCCATGCATGATCCAGCCAAATGGCCGAAAATTCTTCTAAAAAAGAAAAACACTCTGAAAAATAATATCCGAATTTACCAAGACCAGTCTTTTCTACAACGGAAACAGTTGACAGATTTAAGAGAAGAACTAGAAAAAAGGAAGTCTTCTGGTGAAACGGACATTACAATTAAATACCTAAATAACAATCCCACTATCGTTAAAATGCGCCCAAAAAACTAAACACTAAAATGTTAATACATCATCAAAATGTACGAGGACTACAAACAAAATTACAGGATCTGAAATCAAACTTACCTACTTTAAACCACGACTCTAACGCTCTCACTGACACTTCAGAATTGGGATTCTTTAATCATACCCAGAATCTTTCTGTTCATCATAATACTGCAGAAAAACTAAAAAAACACATAAGAATTAAAAATATATCATACCACAAACATCCGAGCACATCAAAAGGAAAAACCTCAATTTCCTTTATGTACCTAAATGTGAGAAGCTTGAAAGGTAAACTAGATGACATCAAATGCCTACTAAAATCTACGAAATCGAACTTCAACATTATCCTACTGTGTGAGACCTGGCTCAAAGAAGCGGACCTAAAGTACGTCAACCTAGAAGGATACAAACACGAAGCATCTTGCCGGCCGCAGGGAGCTGGAGGCGGAGTCTCTATATTTATAAAAGATTCTTTAGAATACAATGTGATTAATAACACTAGTGACCCCGACAACAACTTTCTATGGCTTCATGTAAATAAGCTTAATCTAAAAATAGGTTTAGTGTATAAAAAACCAAATACTGTTTTCAAAGACTTCCTGGAAACACTATCCTCTCATCTAGGATCATATAAAAGAGGTATTGTATTTGGAGACTTCAACATAAATCTGCTTGACTCTGCCAATACACATACTTGTAAATATACGAACACAATTAGATTTAATAATTACACTATTTTGAACAAAATAAACAAAAAACACGCCACACGCATCACAGAAAATACAAACACAATTATAGATCATATACTCACAGAAACTATCATACACACTAACGAACTGTGATAATTCCATTTCTGATCACAATATACTACTCCTTGACGTAATTCACACATACGTTAAAAGCACATCTTTAAAATCGTCCCAAAAATATACACACATTAATCTTGATAATCTAAAGAATGATATCTTGCAAAATCCCTTTCATCTAAATATGAATGACAATTCGGTATTAAATTATGACAATCTTGTGAACTACTTGAAAAATAAAATTAATTCTAACAGTACCACTAAAATTAAAACAAAAAACATAAATAACCCAGACTGGATAACCAAAGACCTTATAAAATTAATCAATAAAAGAAATAAATTACATCTGAAACTAAAAAAACAACCAAATAACACATTATTAAAAGCAGAATTTGTAAAAATAAGAAATAATGTCACTACAAAAAAACGAAACTTAAAACAAACACACTACAGTAATCTTTTTAAAAAATGCGAAAATGACAGTAAAAAAACTTGGAACTTAATTAATAATATTATTAAGAACCAATCTTACACCTCAAGAAATTTTTGTACTAAATTAATCATTAATGATAAAATAATCACTAACAATGTAGAGATATGCAACCAATTTAATAATTTCTTTTGCAACATTGGCTCCTCCTTAGCCGCTAATATACATGGCAAAATCAAACACAATCCAGCCAATGAAATAACGTTAATGCATGATAGCATTGAATCTTTATATCTTCAGCCTACTACGGAGTTAGAAATAAGTCAAATATTAAAATCTCTAAAACAAAATGCAAGTGCTGGTTACGATTCACTCAAATGTAAGACAGTGCTAAGTCTCTCCACAGAATTGATTCCTACTTTAACAAAATTAATCAATCAATGTTTTAAAGAGGGAACTTTTCCGAATAACTGTAAAATTGCTAAGGTGATACCAATTCACAAAGGTGGGTCCAAAACAAATACCTCAAACTACAGACCCATCTCAATCTTACCAATTTTATCTAAAATTTTTGAACGTGTAATTTACGATAGATTAAACAATTTTCTGCTAAAAAAAAAATTCTTATATAAAAAACAATACGGCTTTAGGAAAAAATCGAACACACTAGGAGCAATAAACGACTTAATCAGTAAACTTAGAAGTGGCATTGATGGTGGAAATTATATTTTATCTATATTAGTTGACCTTCAAAAAGCCTTTGATACAGTTAGTCATGACATACTTCTCAAGAAACTCGAGAAAATTGGTGTAGTTGGTCCTGCTCTCAATATACTCAAATCATATCTTAGCAATAGAAAGCAATTCGTTAGCATTAACAATCAAAATAGCAACTACGTTCCAATAAACTATGGAGTTCCGCAGGGGTCCATACTAGGTCCACTACTGTTCCAAATTTATATCAATGATATATCGCAATTAATTTTAAATGGTGAAATCTTTTTATACGCAGATGATACAGCAATTTTCTACTGGGGTAAAGATTTAGATATCTTACTAGAAAATGCACAAACAGATCTAGAAAAAATCAATAGTTGGCTCCAATCAAATGTTTTAACAATGAATGTTAAAAAAACAGGATACATGATCTTAAGCTCAACCCGTAAAATAATTCCTCCTCATGTACCCTTAAAAATTGAAAACAACGACTTGCAAAACCTGATCCAGGAAAAATATCTTGGGTTGTGCATTGATCAGCATTTGACATTTAAACAACACATACAAGGTATTAAAGATAAAATCATCCCCTTAATCAGCGTATTTAGCCGGCTATCATATCTGTTGCCAAATAAATTAAAAATAGGTTTATATTATAGTCTCGTACAATCACATTTAAATTATTTGATTGAAATCTGGGGAAACGCATGTGAAACACACATAAATGAATTACAGGTAATACAAAACAAGGTAATCAAAAAACTATTTAATTACAAGCCCAGAACATCCACAAAAAAATTATATATGGAAACAAAACTATTAACATTAAGAAAACTATATGAATACAATACATGTCTCCTTATATACAAAATACAAAATAATCTCGTACACACAAACAGTACCGGATTATCCCTAAGGCAGAGTAGGCAACTGCCTAGGGGCCCCGCATCGGCTAGGGGCCCCGCGTCCCGAGAAAAAATGACTTACTTCAATTAGTGAGCAACGAAGTTCCGGAAAAAGTCAGCTTTCAAGATGTTTTAATTAGGCACATTTACAGGTAAATAACATTAGGTACACGCAAAACAACAAATTATATTAGTTAGGTTATAACCCAATAAATAACTGATGTTCACATCATGCAAAAGTAATAAATAAAAAGTATATAATTAAAACAAATATATGAACATAGTTGTATTTTACTTTTCTTTTCTTCTATTTGTTGACAAGACGGCTCATTATAATGTGTTTTTTCTAAAAAAAAAAAGTTTTAAAACCTTACCCCCCCCCCCCCTTAAAGCATTGTTTCGGATTTGATCAAGGGAACAAGGAGGCGTTTGGAGGCCCCTTCAACCCCCCCCTCCCCCCCGTTAGTCCACCATTGGTAAAGGGGCCCCGAGACGTGGATTGCCTATGGGCCCCGACATGGTTAATCCGGCCCTGCACACAAACACAGAATTCATTAAAACGTCCCAAATACACAAACACTTTACACGACAACGCGATAACATACATTTAAATACCATCCACACTAACTATGGTAAACAATCCATTGGTTACGAGGGGGGCAACTTATATAATTGCCTCCCAAATGACATTAAAAACGAAAAGAAGCTGGGTAAATTTAAAAAACAATTATTTATATTTATTCTTGATAAACAAAATAATGAAATAGAATAGCGCTGTATTGAAATATTTATTTATCTTAATGTGTATAATTATTTCTAGTTAAATGAGTGAAAATGTAATTTTCTTTTAACTGGAATAAAAAAAAAAAAAAAAAAAAAAAAAAACCGAGGGCCGTCCGTGTCGACATGCGGCCGCCGCTTTCTATTTGCTGTTCACGTGCTACCAGGAGATGCACGTTGTCTTGTCCTATCAGCATACGCGGTTGCACTGGCCGGTGGCCCACTACTGCTTGGTCCGGCAAGTTCAGATCCCGCACCGTGTTGGCGGAGATGGCGTACTCCCCACTGTCGCCTCGCACTGATACTTTCGCTCGCCGAGAATCGCTGTCTGACCAGCAGGTCCCGTAGGCCCCGTGTATGCGCAGTCCACAGGGAGGCCCGCTTGCTCCCACTTGCTCTGCTATTGCTGCGTCGATAAGGGTTACTGTTGACCCGTCATCGAGCAGCGCGTGTGTCAACACTTGACCTTTCGGGCCACAAACTTTCACTGGCACCACTTTCAGGAACACTTCACTTGGCCCGTGGGCCACCGTCGTATTCACGGTGTCACTGCTTGCGGGGTACCGCGACCCGTCGTGCAATAGTCTGTGGTGGGCGAAACGGCACGTGCCCACTCCACAGCTCACTTTAGATTTGCAATAACGGGTATAGTGGCCCTTTTCTAAACACTTGTTACACACGCGCACTACTTTCGCGAGTTCCCACCGAGCGGGAACATCCATCGCGGCGAACTGCGGGCACTCGCTCAATGTGTGGGCGCCATTACACTTTGCACACTTCACACTCTTCTCACTTTTCTCACTTTTCTCACTTTTGTTGCCCCTTTCACTTTTGTCGCCCTTTTCCCAGTCCTTCACTGCACTCTTTTCATATCCCGCGCTCTGTGCGTGCACCTGCTCGCGGCGCGGGCGGGTTGTCTTGGCCGGGTCGACCAGGCCGGAGCGCGGGACCGCATTCGCGAGCCGCTTCAGAAAGGCCGCAAACTGGTGGACGTCCGCTTGCTCTGGGTTGTCCGCGACCTTCTCCAGCCAGGCGATGCGTAGGGCGAAGGGCATCTTCGAGGACATCTCGCTCAGCAGCGCAGGGTTCATTAGGTAGTTGTCGGCCAGGTTGCCGAGCGACGTCACCACATTCTGAACCGTCCCCTAGTACTCGACCAGGGCCTCGTTGGTCGCATCGTCGGCGAGCCGCGGTAAATTCTTCACCCTCTCGTGCATCACCGCGGCAATCGCTTGCGCCCCCCCGAACCGGTTCCTGAGGGTCTCCATGATCTCTCCGACCTGCTCGGGATCCATCAGAAGTGGGTTGACCGCATCCCGTGCCTTCCCGCGCAGCGCGCGCTGGAGGCGGATTAGATTCTCCGCCGCTGTCATCCCGCACGTGTCCGTTGATTGCTTAAACTGCGCTGAGAAGGTGGGCCACTCCACTGGGTCACCGGAGAAGGTGGGCAAGTCCTTAGCCGTGGACTGCCGCGCTATCAGGGCCGCCATCCGGTTGTCCTCCTCGTAGGTTCTCGGCGTAGCTCCGGACTGCGAACTACGGATGGCGTCGGCCACCACGGCGGCGAACTGTGCGAAAGGGTCCGGTCCACGGTCGACCCATTCCCTCGTCTGCCGTGCGGTTTCTGCGGCTGTGGGATGCCCCGGGAAGTGCACCGAGCCAGCTGTGGGCCCGGTGGGTACTGAAGCTGCGGGTGCCACCGGCGGGAGATCGGGCGGCGTTGGGCCGGCCCCGGTGTCGGCGGCGGGCTTCGGCTGTGCTTCCCCGGCATCGCTGGTGTGCCTCGGCTGCGCTTCCCTGGCCTCGCCGGTGTGGCTCGGCTGTGACGCCCCGGCATCGCTGGTGTGCCTCGGCTTTTCGTAGTGCAAAATTGTGTTATTTGGGTTTTAAAACTTATTCCCTTACCATTTTTAAATAATTTGTGCAAAATAGTGTGTGTTTTTATTAGTTTTTGTCAAAATTAATTTAATTTTGACGTAATATATTTTTTTCTGACATTCTGCTCAACATCAACTATTTGGAATTTGAATTTCGTTCTTTCGTGTCGGGGACTAAAGTCCCTGACAATAAATTGCGTTAAATAAGTACCATAACAACCGACTGTCAATGTTGTTTTGTTATTATTAATTTTAATATTTTATTTGATTTTTACTGTGAAAAATAGGATTTGTAATAAACAATGGCATCTTCTGACTCTGAAGATGATGCGAGTTTCAAACAATTAAAAGATGACTTTCCTAATTTAGCCATTAGTAGTTCTGTTCGACAATCAACCTCTACATCATCAGTTCCTGAAACTACCAACCAAACCAAAAATTCTGAAATAAATACCGATGTTGAATTTTCAGTAGACATTCTTAAACCAATATTTGAGCAAATGTTGTTAATTTCTAGTGTTGTAATTGACGGTAAAAACAAACTCAATAAGGATGACCGATCCTCCATACTTAGTTCTATTGAGGAGATGAGGAGATGCCTCACATCATTAGCAATCTCACATGCTGCGGCAGTTTCAAAAGCGGAAACGCTTTCTAAAGTTGTAATTATTCAATCGAACATTACCGATAAAATTGATGTATTAATAAACAAAGCGAATAATTCATCTGTTTCAGAACAACCAAAGAGAAATACTTATGCGGGAATCACTTCTGGTGAAAATCAATCAAAAAAATTATATCTAAATGGAACAGAGCGACCTACTCCTTCCCTACAGCCGACTATTCTTTTTTACCCAACTATTCCGGAGGGTAAATCATCGGAGGACCTCCAAAAAAAGTTAACCTCTGTACTTAATCCTAATAATGATGGTTTTCAGGTTGTCCGCACTAGGAAAATAAAAGGAGGGGGTATTGCACTACAAACTACCACTTCAGTGGGAGTTAATAATATTAAAAAGGCAGTTGAGAAACTTTCTGCTAAAGGAATTAAATTAGTAAGTCCACAGGGCCGTCTACCTAAAATTGTCCTTTATGATGTGCCGAAAGGAGATTTATCTTTGGACGCTGCTCTTTTTGAGGAAATCTATAACAATAATATTGTCGACAAATGTAATATTTCCAAAGAAGACCATCTGAGGACCATGAGAAGAGTTTCACTCTTTGGTAAGAGAGACAGTGCCAATATGAATATGATATTAACATGTCATCCCGAGGTAAGGAAAATTCTAATTGATAGTGGTTTGTGTTTCCTTGGGTGGAATGCCTGCCGTGCTCGGGACTATGTTGGCGCTACCCGTTGTTTTAAGTGCCAACAATATGGGCATATTAGTAAGGCATGCACGCAGGAGAATTCTACTTGTCGCCACTGTGCAACTACTGGCCACGATGTGGAGAATTGCCCCAGGAAAGCGCAAGCTGCTGTCTGTGCAACCTGCACAAGATTTAAAAAACCTGCCTCACATGTTACTGGTGATCGGCTATGCCCAGCACAAATTGCTGCCATTGAAGCACAAGTCAGACTAACCGACTATGGCTTCTAATAACATTCTTTCCCTTGGTCAGATAAATCTTCAGAGGTCTAGAGTGGCCACGCTTGAGGCACTGAAGATTATGACTGACAAAAAAATTGACATCTTGCTCATTCAGGAGCAATACACCTGGTTAGGTAGAACGCCTGTTCAATATCCGGGTGCGGTACTCGAAATTGGCCCAGCACCGGGGGCGGGAGTCCTGGTTAACATTTCGTTAATTAGTCCCCTTCTTCTAGTGGGACTGTCAAACGAGTACCAAACTTGTGTTTCACTTAATTTTGGAGACACTGAAATTATTTTAATTTCAGTCTATTTCAAACATTGTAATCCAGTTGGACCTCATATCTTGAGCCTGACGCGCGCACTAAACGCGCTTAAAGGACGTAACATAGTTATTGGAGGAGACTTTAATGCTCGCTCACCGATGTGGTTTGACAATTTTGAACAACGGACGGAACGTTCAGACGCCGTCGAAGACCTTATTGCGACGCAAGGTCTTTCTTTAATAAATGAATCTGGTAGTATTTTTACTTTCAGTAACACACATGGTGAGAGCAATATTGATTTAACTCTTTGCTCTGGATCGATTGCGGCCAAGATTTCTAAATGGAAGGTCCACGAATGTGCTATTAATTCTGACCACAGATTAATAACTTATGTGGTAGGTGTCAAGAAGACCGAAGCTCCAAGATCCTCCTGGAACTTCAAAACTACTCGGGCGAATTGGGATAACTTTGGGGATGCTCTACGTGATACTTTAAGGGGTTTTCATGACGTAGCAGCAAGAGATCCGGACAATTTGGGGAATTTTTTCAACGCAGCCGTAGTATCAGCTGCTGAATCGGCTCTGGGAAGAACAAACCCGAAGACGATTATTAGGTCTCCGTGGTGGTCGAATGAGCTGACTTTGCTAAAGGGCACCTTTAAGAGAGCTTACAGAGCTTTAGGTGTCTCTAGACGGGTTGGATGTACGGAGGAGGAGACATCCACCCTCAAGAGACAACTTAGTAGCTCTCGTAAAGCTTTCAAATCGGCTATACTTTTGGCGAAACGAGCTGCTTGGCATAATTGGGTTAAAGATGTTGGTAACTCTAACCCATGGGATATTTGTAGCGCCATTGAAAAAACGGGTAAAGGTTCTGATCGGTTTTTATCTAGTGTTATCGACAATGATAACGGGAACGTTGAGAGTATTAACGTGATGACTACTCTCAATACACTTCTGGGAAAGTTAGTTCCCTTAGATTCAGTCATTGGGGAAAGCGACCACCACCAACAGATTAGAAATCAATCACGGATTCCTCCAATCCTCTCCCAGGAGGAAAAAATTTCTAAAATTACTAGAGCTGAAATAGAAATTATAATTAAGGGTTTGAGTCTTAGGAAGGCACCAGGGCATGATAAATTGAATTGTATAATTGTGAGGTATGTATGGATCCATGCCAAGGAAGAACTCTTTCAGGTTATGGAAACGTGTATGAGAAGAGGAGTTTTTCCTTCTGTATGGAAGAAAGGCGTGCTCAGGATCATACCTAAAGGGAACGACAAAGAAAGAACTGATGTTAAAGCTTATCGACCAATAACACTTCTTCCAGTATTGGGGAAAATATTGGAAAAAATTATTCAAAATCGTCTACGAGAAACATTAACACCATCATATGTACATCAATATGGATTCGTCCCAGGTAAGTCCACGGAGCACGCCCTTATGACTGCGCTTGACTGGGTGAAGGTCTGCACAAAGAGGTACGTAATCGGTATCTTCTTAGATATAACTGGTGCCTTCGATAATGCATGGTGGGAGATGATTTTAACTAAATTAAAGAATCGCAATTGTCCAAGAAAACTTTTTCAAATATCTTGCGATTATTTTAAAGATAGAAAAATTATAATTTCTTTTGGTGATTGCATCATTGAAAGAGATGTGGACATGGGTTGTCCCCAAGGTTCTCCCCTTGCACCGGATTTCTGGAATATTTTATTCGATGACTCCTCCAGGTTACCCTTACCTGAAGGCACAATTGCGATTGATTACGCAGACGACAAATTGTATTTGGTCTCTGGGGACAGTAGAAAAGAAGTTGAAAATAAAGCTGAAGAAGGTTTGAATATGATTCTTAACTGGGGAAAGGAAAACAGACTGACTTTTGCTCCCCATAAGACCGTGGGTCTCCTTATGAAAGGCTCCCTCAGTAGAGGTAGAAACCCTTTCATAAAAATGGGAGATACTGCAATCCGTTTTGTAGAGAGTACTAAATATTTAGGCGTTACATTAGACAGATCATCCTCGTTCTTGACTCACGTTAAAAGCGTTTCTAGTAAGGCCCAGGCTCTCTTCTTAAAACTAAGAAGAATCTCAACTGCTGAATGGGGTTTACGTTTCCCTGCGCTCCGTCTATTATACAGATGCGTATATGTGGCACAAGTTTCATATGGTGCCTGTGTATGGGAACATCGACTGGGTAATTCACTTATTCATTCAGCGCTTAAGAGGGGCCAGCGAATCCCCTTACTGGCGCTTTCAGGAGCCTACAGAACAGTATCATCGGATGCTTTGCCAATTTTGGCCGGCATTTTGCCAATTGATTTAGAAATTAGGGAAGTTTTGACAAAGAAGTGTCTGAAAAGAGGAAGACCCGTAAACCACCTTGGTATTGAATTAATACCTGGTGGAGCAGTGCCTCTCCCTGAACTTCTAAAGATGATGAGAATAAAAACGCTGAGTGAATGGCAGATGAGATGGGATAGATCGAATATGGGAAGATGGACCTTCTCCTTCTTTCCATCAGTTAAAATCAGAATGGAAGGGGCATATCTTTTAATGGACCACCATATCACCCAATTGCTTTCTGGACATGGGGAGTTTAGAGGTAGACTTCACAGACTGGCTCTATCATCCCATCCCAATTGCGCTTGTGGTGATACCGACCAAACAGCCGAGCACATTTTGTGGCACTGTGAGATTTTGACGGATGCTCGAGACGAAATGATTGATGGTTTACAAGTTATTACGAGACCTGCTTGGAATACAGATCTCGTCTCGAATAAGGTGAATTTTGAGTGCCTGAGGAAATTCACGAAAATCTGGGTTGAGAGATGGCCTGTTCTTAGAGTCGCTGAGTAGCTGTAAAATAACTTAGGTACCAGGTGTATTTTGCTTCTGAATTCACGGACACTCTTCATTATTCATTTACATTTAGCGCTTGGATTTATTTTTTTATGATTTATGTGTTTTGTGTTTCTGTAATATGTTATTTCTTTTATTTTATTATATATTATAAGTTATATGTTATATTTTACATTTGTGTTATGTTATTTTGTTCATTATATTTTCAAAAATGTATATAATTGCTTTGCGATTTGCTTTGTTTATATTTACTATACAACCTGTTAATTTATGCCATGTTCCTTATTTTGTTTTGTTTGTCTTTAACTATTTCAATGTTTTTTGGATGAACTGAACTCCAAATTTTTATTTTTTTTCCCTATCCCCGTATGGGGGTGTGCTAGACCTCGTCCCTGCTTCATCTTTAGTTACATTATTACTTTTGCAGATCCTTCTCAAATCTATCTGCGCCTCCCCCAATGACATGTGCAGGCTTGAGGTTTGATCACACGACCTTGACTGTCCTTTGTCCTGCCTCTGACTACCCAACGCTGAATTTTCTTTTAGTCTTCGGGTATTTTACCCCAAATATTCAGGTAACATTCTTTGAAGCTTCACTGAGTGGTTGGCTAAGGGACACGGAAGCTAAGTGTAGTTTATGGTCAGACCGAAAGCCATTCACATTTTTTGTTGGTACTTGCCAATTGATTTGAGATTTATTGTATTTCTTATGTTCTCTATTTTATGCAGGTGCTTGCAGGTTTTTTACAGATGCAATTCCGCGTCATGGAGTCTCATGAATGAGTTTTTTTTTTGCCCTGTTTAATTTATCTTTGTCTTACTAACCTATTTTTTTGCATTTTGTTTTTCCTGTTAAGCACTTGCATACTGCTTACTAACAACGTATGCATGGACACTGGAGGTCTAGATTCGTTCAAAATAAATAAATGTAGCTTCGTTTAATCAAAAAAATTAGAATCTTGCGAGAGCCTTGAAGGAGTAACCATCAGTTACTTATACCAGGGCGGGTAAGAGGTGGATTACCTCCACTGGTGTGCCTCGGCTGCGCTTCCCTGGCCTCGCCGGTGTGGCTCGGCTGCGCTTCCCCCGCATCGGCGGGGTGCCTCGGCTGTGATGCCCCGGCTGACTGGGCAGGCTCTGCTGGCTCTTGAAAGGTCCGTGACGCCTCCAGCATGCTGATCAGCCGCTCCATTTGCCGAGCCGAGTCCCGTGCCTGCTGCTTGCTGCGCTTCCTTTCCGCCCGTAGCTCTCGTTGTAGCAGGCGGAGGGTGTCTTCTGTGGAGGGCTCGCTGTCCGAAGCTGACTGCTCTTCCGCCGAAGCGGAGGCGCTCTCCGGAGCGGGGGCGTCTTACTCTGCTCTTGCCTGCTCCGCGACCGGAGCAGCGGGGCTCAGGCCGGGGCGATCGGCACCGTCTTCTTCTCCACCTCTTCCTGACCGCAAGGACCTGGGCATCGTAGCGGCTGGTGACTGGATCCGGCTCGAAGGACCACTATGTAAGCGACGTTTCCCGCCACTCACATAGACTGTAAAATAGGGGTGCTGGGTAGTCCTGGGTAGCCGCCAAGATGCTCGTCAATAACGCCCCGGTAATGGCCCACAAGAGGAAGAGGCAGCGTCCAAAAGGGGGGGCAGAAATGAAATGCAAGTTTTCAAGTCAAGTCCGGGAAGAGGTCCTTAGGTCAGGCAGAAGAGGCGGAGAAGTGCTTGAGACGGTACCAGATCGAGTTTGTCAAGTGCGTGTGTGCGTTGGAAACGCTTCTTGTCGAATGCTCTATGTTCCCGGGGTACCGCTGTATTTATAGCCGGCCCCTTGCCCTTGCCGCCGGCGCGGGTGGGCTCGAACCTTTTGCCCATTTTTCCGGCGGTTCGAGCTTTGGCGGGCTATAACCTCTGCTGTGGGCTACACAGCAGAGTTCTCTGTTGTCTCAGCTCTTCCCCTTATCCTTCTCTTATGTCTGACCCCCACGACCTCTCCCCTAGTAATTTATTTAATTTTATTATGGCATGTCAAATAACTTTCATTGGGGTCCCTGCACCCACATTTTGTCAGGGAAACTTAAATATCTAAATCATTATTAAATATACATTCATCAGAGATATTTATTAACATAAAGGAGAGTCCGGTCTATCTGTCCATATCATTTATTCGGTGACAGATTAGACCGAACTCTCATAATTTGCCAAAACATTCGGAGCCTTTTGTGTATTTCCGATTCAAAAATACCTACTCCCCCAGACGGAGCGTTCCTATTGGTCCGCCCGGTGGGTAGGTGAGGGGAAGGGTAGGAAGCAGTGCCCGCCTGCCCGCGCGGGGGGATTTCGCCCAAGGCGACGAGCACCACAGGAGCCCGTTCTCGGGCCAAGGAACACCTACTCCCCCGGACGGAGCGTTCCTATCGGTCCGCCCGGTGGGTAGGTGGTAGGGGAAGGGTAGGAAGCCGTGCCCGCCCGTCTACGCGGGGGGATTTCGCCCAAGGCGACGAGCACCAACAGGAGCCACAGGAGCCCGTTCTCGGGCCAAGGGAACTGGTCTTTATTCAAACAGGGTACATTTTAATTGTGAACATAATTATTAGCATATTATTTGCCTCAAACCCTTAATCCTACGTTATTTAAAGAGACGAGGACGGCCTGTGAGGGAACTCATCCTTGTCTTCGTCTACAAATATATTTAATCTTTCTTAAAAAATAAAGGAAGAAGATGTCCGGAAGGGAATCTTCTTTCCCTCGTCGACACGTCCGGTATACGTACTATTCTTACAAAAAATAGCTACCTCTATGATAGATTGCCCGGAATTACTAGAACGAATTCAACTAAGAGTGCCCATCAGACAAACCAGACAAAACCACGCATTAAACATTTCTCAATTCAACATTAACTCCAAACAAAACACTTCTGACACAGCAAACTATTTTGATTTAAATTAATAAAATACTTAGTTTTTACCACTTTTATTGTTTACAAAACCAACATGTTTCGTGAGCAACGCTCACTTCTTCAGGGTTTTTTATTGATACTAATTATAAATAACAGACGTAGACAATGGTGTCAATTGAAAAAGAATGTTCTGAAATGTTGTCTACGTCTATTATTTATAATGAGTATCAATAAAAAAAAACCCTGAAGAAGTGAGCGTTGCTCACGAAACTTGTTGGTTTTGTAAACAATAAAAGTGGTAAAAACGAAGTATTTTATTAAATTAAAACACATTCATTCATCGCGCTTCACACACCGTTAACATTTCATACAGTGAATTAGACTTTTAACACAGTACCTAGTTTTTAAAACTAAATTGAATAAATAACATTTACACACACATACCATTATTTACACAGAAAATATCCATCTCTTTCCACTCCCTTCCACCATCCCATCCACATAACTTAATTTAACAATTTTTTTCGATTTTTCTTTATACCTACTCACTAAATAATTGATATACTTCAGCGAAAACCTATAATTGGTTAGATTTCTATACATATTTAATCAAACATTATTAATAATTGTAACTGTTGGTTTTCCTAATAAAAAAAATTAAAAAATATATATTTTTTGCAATGCGAGCAATATTTGATCGATTTTATTGCTTTTATTAATATACATACTTGTATATAATTACAAGTATGTATATTAATAAACTACAGGTGCACACCTACAGTAGAATCAAAAGAGATTATTCGATAATAATGTACCGTCTCGTAGGTCTACTGTTGGGTAAGACGGAACTGTGGGCGGGTATTCCAAACTATTTCGAACCAGATACATTTTAAGATTTTCACATCTACCGGATCTGCCCTGATGATGGACACTACAACAATGTCCGAAACGTTGGCTAAAGAAGGAGGTAGCGCAACACGGCGTAACACCCCATAAACAAATAACGAAAATATTTCGAACCAATTTGACAACTCTCAGTGTCCACAAATACATTAAAATGTGTCCTCTTTCTAATAATTTGCCGGTACGTGCATCGTTTCAAGTTTCAATCAAACATTTACCTGTTATTTCGGTAAACTACAAATCAAAGAATTCCTTATTCCACCTTCGCATATATCCAACTTTTTAGTCGTCAAGATCAACCAGTCCCAACCACGTTAATAATTATTTCACAGAAAAAAATAGAAAAAGATACTGATGTAAGAGATAGAAGCTGTGTTATAAATATTTTTCTTGATTTCTTTGTTACGAAAAATCATGGTTGGTACTGCTATGTGTATCTATTAAGTATTATATAGACAAGGCGTGTCAAAGATAAAATTATCAACGAAACCAAAAATATTGGTTTAAGAAAATATTGAATGAAAGAAAGTGTATTTATTATCTTGCAGTCGAAAGATCGGATGAAGCATTTCTCTTTAAACGACTTCAAAAAGGAGGAGGTTCTCAATTCGACGGTATTTTTTTATGTTTGTTACCTCAGAACTTTCGACTGGGTAAACCGATATTGATGATTCTTTTTTATTTGAAAGCTGGTGCATCGCGTGTGGACCCATTTCAATTTGGTACAGTTCTGACAATGGCATTCATGAGAAAACCATATAAGTCTTAAATTTGCATTAAGGATGTGCGCGACAAATGGACGAATAACTCAATATCACGCCAACCGATTTCGATGATTCTTTTTATATTGGAAAGGATGTAAAGGGTAGTTTTGTGAGAGTTTGGTTAGGTTCTGATTATGGGATCCATGACAAAGTAACGGAACTCTTCAATTCTTAGAAGCAAATTTAACGATACTCGGCCGAATCTTTTATAGGCTAACCGGATCGTTGAGGCACCTACCGTAACATCGTTACGGTCAAGTAATGTCTGTCTCATATGAGCAGCATGTTTAGTAGGTCTACCCTTATTCAGACAAATTAGTTAGTGTACTTCAGATTCACTAAAATTTAAAAAAAAATTAACAAAACGACTTAAAAAATGCACTAAAAAGTAAAAAAATAATTTCGTGTTCTTCTACAACTTAATAATCAACTTACTTTTTCTACTCATCAATATGTAGGTACGATTGTTATTTTTGGAGTCGGTGTCAGCCAAGGCCCGGCGTATTCACTTGACAACTCCCCTCCCGCCGCGGCCCCGCTCTCGCCTCGTCAAGTCGCGCGTGCGACACAAGCACATCTCACCTATAGCTATGTATGTAGTTACAAACCTACCTTGGCTGACACCGACTCCAAAAATAACAATCGTACGTACATATTGATAAGCAGAAAAAGTAAGTTGATTATTAAGTTGTAGAAGAATACGAATTATTTTTTTACTTTTTTAGTGCATTTTTTTAAGTCGTTTTTTTGTTTTGTTAAAATTTTTGTTTTTGTCTTTTGTTGATATGCACGGAGATTTGTCTTTCAGATAGTTCGTCACAACGCTTACTACTAACTTTGTGATGATCGTTTTTCAAACATGAAATTGAGACAGTTAGAAATATTTTAGGGAGAGACTCTCACCTAATTAACAATTTAATCGGTTAATACGATAGCGCTTTTGCCACAAAATGAACGATCTTCGCTGGTATCGCGTACGTTCTGCAACAAGCTTACATCAAGTAGGGTTGTTAAGTTAGTCTCTATATATTGTAACGATGCTTTTCGTTTTCCGGTTTGCCGATAAATTAACAAATATTACAACGTGGGATTTGAGCGATAACTTTGTGCTCTGCTTTATTTTGTAGGGAACTTGCTTTTTTATTTAGAAATTCGATGGTGATTCGTATTATGAAATTGCTCTTGGGAGGTGTCACGTGTATTTTAGATTGAAATTAGGTACGAGAGGGTAAATCTATTTTCATTATACATCGATGGCTATATGCCTATTTTAGTTTAATTTTTGTTTGATAGAGTCAAAGTACCAACTGTCGGAACAAGTGGGACTATGGCAGGGATGGCGAACCAATGGCACGCGTGCCATTAATGGCAATATTTTGGGCCACAAAATTTATTATGCACTATGAAAAAAAGTGTGAAGTGCATAAGTAGGTGAACGAGCGAACCCGAGTTCTCAGATTTTCTCAGTTCAAAGAATTATCGGAAATACACAAGTTTATTATTTACCCTGATGTGACGTCCTTTGATAAACGGAATTTGTCCCCATTCGATTGGTTGGAAATTGATGAATTTGAAATACAGCTGATTGATTTCCAGTTTAGTTCAATATGGATTCAAAAATTTGTTGAAAAAAGGAGAGAGTTACAATTAATTGAAACAGAAAGATTGACAGGTAATATAAGTGAAAATGCTAATAACATAATTTTGGAAACATAAAATACGTTACCAGACACGTTTAATTGTTTGAAGAAGCTGGCTCATGCTATTTTAACAATATTTTCATCAAATTGTGCCTGCGAGTCATTATTTTCAGAGATAAATAACATTAAAAAGTCGGTTATTTACCGTTTGACAGATGAGTCCAGTTCAGCATGTATTCTGCTAAAAGTAACATCTTACAACCCTAACATACGTTATCTGTCATCTAACCTGCAACAACAGAAGTCACACTAATTTTACTTTCATTTAAATTACGCGTATAATGCTAAATGAACATATTTAGAAATAGTAAATAAAGAGTTTTTAATTGATAATAAGTATTTATTATTATTATTTTCCCAACAATCACAAAGTAAAAATTATTTGATGGCACGTCTATGACCTCATTAAACATTTCTTTAGAAAAATGGCACGTTGATACGTAAAGGTTCGCCATCCCTGGACTATGGTATCCCGAGTATTAGTATATTGTGAAACTGAAGGATGTGGAGAAGGGAAGAGGATGATTTGAAACTAGCTGGCTTTTCAGATCTGGTCCACTAAACACGACACTTATTAATGCCGTTTCAGGCAATGTTTTTTTTTTTTCAAAATATTTTTTTTGCATGAAGATTTTCAGAATTCTTTCAGTTGAGTGGGGCACTATGAGATTTGTCAAATAATATCTGCAACCTTGAATTGTATGTAAATCGGCACCAAAATAGAACGCGTACTTTTTTTCATCTCGCATCCATATTATGAGAGGCATAGTATAGAAACCGGACCTAAAAGAGCATCCTGTAAAACGCCCATTACCGCCCATATTAGACGCCCTGAAAGCAATAAAAAATTATTTTTTTTTTCAAATAATAATCTTACGTAAGTTTTGCATTCTCTACAGTTATTTACTTACTTAACATATTAAAAAAGTACACGTCTTGCCAAAATATATCTGTCGTGGGTTTTTTTATGCATTGAATACTTCCTACATTTCATAATTTATTTTTATTATCATTGCGATCGGCCTCAATCTATCGGTCTATAAATAGCTCAATCACCTCTCCATTTGAATTTCTTTATTGTTTTATAACTATTAAAAATTGCACAACAAACAAACAGTTTACATTTTTCATATTTGAAACTTACACAATTGTATGTTATTTCACGGTTACTAGTAGTAAATGAGAAGAAAAAAATAATGATAACTTCCGTCCCCACAATCTGCTGCACTGTTACACCCACAGTAGGGACTATGTACTAACTATTGATAGTTTCCCTCTTATACTGCGAGTTTCCGCACACCCTGTATAACTCAACGTGTATAGCCAAACCTATATTTGACTTTTTCGACATAATAAAAATTCCCCGTCCTGCATCAAACCAAAAATGATTAGATATTTCTTTGATATCTTATTCTAATATTTTGTCATTTTAAACTAATGTACCTACAGCTGTTTTTACCCTTTTATTCAACGAAATATCGATGGCCCAGAATTAAACTGCATCAAGTCAATCTGTTGTTTCTGGATAATCAATATTTTGTTTTTGTGCGAATTTAAGCAAAAATTTCAAATTTCAATGGTTTTCACTGATATTTCTACATTAGGTACCTCAAATGCAAACCCTTATGTTTATAACAAACTCGACAGTTTTAAATGAAAACAATCCGAATTGGTTTATATAAAACTGGGTTTAGTAAGCTCCAAACTTTAATGCCGACCTGGCGTTATACAGAAATCGTCGCAATGGGCGAGTTTAACAGTTTAGAAAAGGGCATGAAGCAAAAGTAGCATGCCTACAACGCTTTTCTCTTTCACTTACGGTCATTGTAAAGTCAGTAAAGCGACTGTACCTACGCGAGAGATCTGATCGTATCAAGTTAAGATCGGCATTTAAGTTTGGCCCGTACTTATGCATCTGAATAGGTATTTGAATATCTTCAAACGTTTTTCGAGTCGTAATTTAAGGAGTCAAACATTTTTTTATTAATTTGTTGCCATTTAAAACTTGCAAGAGCCCTTTTTAGCGAATGTTTAGCAAGTATCCAGTACGGATATGTTATAGTTAAATTTGTTTTATTCCATAAAATTCAGATAGTTGCCAATAATATATGCGTTAAAGAAAATGAAGATAATGTAGGTGGTTCTTAGTCGAAGTATGGTACAGTTAAACATGATCGAATTTCATATCGACACCGTGGCGCAGTGGTTAGCGCGTTTGCCCGGAAAGCAAGAGGTCCTGGGTTCGAGTCCCAGAGGTGTCAATATGTTTTTCTGATTTTTCTGTTTCCAGATTTTCGATCGAGTTTCGCTTATATTGTCTTCATTTATTTAAATATTTAAAAAAATATTAATTTTACTTTAATTAATTAAGCAAATATGATGAAATATAAAATAAAGGGTATTTCAATCGGCGTTAATATAAAATTCAAATGACCGATTTACATTTAAACACAAATTTGTCGTATGTAAAAAATGAATTAAATATGAAATAAAATTCGTACTTAAGGGGAATATAAACGCTAGAAATATTTCGAATCTCGAGGCAAGTAAGCGAAAAAGTGGTTTTTATTTATTTTGTGCATAATTTTATAAGAACGAAAAAAAGTTAGAACGTGGAAAACCTCAAAAATAGTCTTAGCCATAAAAGGGTATTTTTTAAAAATTGTTACTTCATAGTTAAGTCATGAAAAAACATTTTTTTTTGTGGTTTGCGCTTATATTTTTTGTTACGTAAATAATAATGTTATTGTAATTCTAATACATAAAAAAGCTAGCAAAAGCTTCGATTTATCTGTAGCATATTTTTTGATGTTCATACTGTAAGCCGATTCGTCGTAAAGATTAATCAAAATAGTATCTAAATAGGATTTCACGTGTATATTCATCTTAAAAATGTTTTTTTTTACGATTTTTTATTTTATTTTGTATTATATTAACACAGTTGATATGGCAAGATTATTTTATTTTGTATTATATTAACACAGTTGATATGGCAAGATTATTTTATTTTGTATTATATTAACACAGTTGATATGGCAAGATTATTTTATTTTGTATTATATTAACACAGTTGAAATGGAAGATTATTTTTTTTAGTAATAACAATTAACTCACAAAAAAGTTGTCTCTAAAATCAATCCAAAACGAATTCTTGAATGGTCAATATTGACTTTTCTGTTATGAACTACGCCGCGCCGGCCGGAATATTTATTCAAATAAAAAAATACATACATAGGTACCTATAAAAGAATGCGCCAAATTGTTTTTTCATGGTTTTCAATTAGACCTTTAGATTTTGGAAAAAAATGGTTTAGCCGGCGAGTAAAATTAGATGTTAATGAAATTTTTTCTATAATTTTATACATTTACCACATTAAGCTTTTAGGCTTCTATCCGGTGATTAGCATTCTGCGCCAAAACCTTTTTGTCGCGGTTTTAATAAAAAAATAAACTAAACGTTTTGGCATTATGAAATGTGTACAGTAGTGCCAACTTGCAAAATGTATTTCAACAGAAGTCGAATACATAAAACATCGCTATTTGACGGACAGCCGGTAAATTCCAAGCGAATCAAAACCATAATATATATACATCATGTCATAAACACATCACACGCTAATAAATCATATTGATTTACTGCCGCAGAGAGGTTTACTGTTGGTGTAATAACCTCAAGTTGCAATTGACAGGTTGCTGTTGGCAGGTTGCTGGTTGACATACTTAACTTTGCAGTCTGTGGATATATTTGTTTATTTGTTTACGATTGAAATTCCTTTAAATCTTTACATAGTATAAAATGAAGACGCTCCCGCTGTCTGAGCGCTTAGATCTTTTAAACTACGCAACGGATTTTCATGCAGTTTTGACTAATAGATAAATTTGACATAAATTGGTTGAAATATATAATATATCTGGCCAAGCGGCAGAGGGCGGCGGGCAGCGGGCAGCGGGAGGAGGGCTGGCAAACGGGCGGTGTGGATTTGATTTACCAGATGGCGTTGGTTATAAAGGTTGGGCGTGGTGTTGTGTTTCGTTAGCCACACCAAAGTGTGGTCGGGTCGACTAGTATAGAATAATTATAAACTAAAGTCTGTTCGCGATAAACTCAAAAACTACTGAACGGATTTTCATGCGGTTTTCACCAATAGATTGAGTGATTCCTGAGGAAAGTTTAGATGTATAATTTGTCAAGGTTTTGTGTAAATTGGTTGAAATATACATATAAGGGAACGTACCCATACTACGTGACACGTTTAGGGGGGGGGTTCTTCAAAATATCACGCTTGGTACAAATGGGCGGCGGGTTGCTTAGGTTTTTGGTCACCGGGGGGGGGGGTTAAAAATTGCAAAAAGTTGGTCACGTAGTATGGGTACGTTCCCTAATATATAAAGGAGAATATATATATATGTGTTGGACGAGCGGGCTAGCAAGCATGCGGTTTGGATTTGATTTGTATGCAAATCTACAGTTTTATGCCGAGGTTGATGAACTTTTGCACATTTGACCTTCAAAACAAGAGAAAGGTCACTGTCTATATTTGATTTCGAAAAGTTCGTGTAAAGCCCGGGCATCGCCGGGGACTTCAGCTAGTACATAATTATAATAATAATGTTTTATTCCAGGATGTGGGGAGGATAGTGCAATCGCACACGTCCCATGTAGTTGTACATATTTATACAACAGATTTTAAGTAAAGAAACAAGAAATGAAATATTAAAAAAATAGTAAAAATTAAATTAAATTAAAAATAACTAATCAATTATTATGTAGAGCGTGGTCCGGGGTGAGCTCGGGCCCAGTGCTCACTCAGGAGTGGCGCTTGGTGCTGGAAGGCTGCAAATACCACCGTATTGTCGGAAGCCATTAGCCGCATCGTGGCTCCAGTGACCCGGTGTGTCATCAGACCGGCGAATCCATGCAGTCCTAGCTCGGTAAACATTGCCGATGCGCTGCTGTACCTCCTGTATTCAAATATAATTCTGCGTTAAAGCATTGGATCCAGAGCCAATCCAGCGAGCTGATTCGGTAGTCAGAATAAAACATTGTTTTGTGTAATGGATGACAAAACAAATACACAGTGTAAACATAAATATGATTGAAATTAACTAAAATTACAATTATGCAAACGAAATATACACCACCAGTGTTTCGGTGCTATTGAAAATACCTGCTACTTCTGCATATACCTATACCTATTTAAGATAGATTACCTATTTAAGCTGTGTATTCATGCGTGGTTAAGGGGAGTTCATAAACGAATTGGTATTGCCATCATTGAAAGATGTTTTTTTGTTCTTGTTACTCTATTAAGAATGTGAAATAAAATCAATTGCAATAAGGGCTAGGCATACATACAACTTTTGCATCGACTAAACTGTTTTGTCGAGTTTTGTACTGCTCGTAATTTCCACAAAACTAAACCGTTTAGGTGATGCAGTCGATCGTCAATTTTTAATATCTCCTTTCAATCGACGAGTCTTTATTCAGCAACGCTCAAGTCAAGGTGTTACAAACAATGTTAATTAACAAGAAAGTTCTGGTTTGTGCTTTGCTTTGTAGACATTTTAAATAGAAAAAAAAGAAGATACTGTGTACATCCTATACTCAGTGACAGATTACACAGGTCTGCGACAAAAATGCTGTATGGATGTTTTCAACTGATTTCTATGTATTTAGGTATTCTGAAAACTAGAAAAATACTCAAAAAATTCCAGAACGTCAGGTTATTTTGTAAAATGGTCTACATATATATCTTGTTAATAATGCTGGTGAGCAACTGGGCCTAACAATCAACGTCAATAAAACTAAATGGATGACATTTGGACGACTAGATCACTCTGAATCAGTGATACTGTTAAATGGTTGCAATGTCGAAAAGGTGGAAAGATTTAGATACCTCGGCAGTATTCTGACGGAGACTCTTGACCCAGATGTGGAGGTTAGATGCAGAATTGAAGCAGCAAGAACTGCGTTCATTAAAATGAAATCCCTCTTCTGCAATGACAATATCAGCTTAAAACTAAGGCAGAGAATGCTAAAATGTTATGTGTGGTCGGTCTTGCTCTATGGATGTGAAACATGGACCTTGAAAGTAAATACCATGAACAGGTTAGAGGCTTTTGAAATGTGGCTTCACCGGAGAATGCTCAAGGTCCCATGGACCGACATCATCACCAACACAGAAATTCTCAGGCGGGCTAGAGCAGATAGAGAAATGCTTTCATTAATAAAAATCAGGAAAATTTCATATCTGGGTCATATACTTCGAGGGGAGAAGTATCACTTGCTCCATTTGATATTGAAAGGCAAGATAGAGGGTCGCCGAGGGCCTGGTAGGAGACAAATGTCTTGGCTGCGTAATATACGAGAGTGGACCGGCATTAGAAGTGTGGAGGAGCTATTCCGGGCAGCGCAAGACAGAGAGACATTCTCAAGAGTGATCGCCAACGTCGGGGGGACCTGATACGGCACGCAAAGAAGAAGATATATATGTATAGATATTGATAGTGTGTACAATAGTGAGCTCTGGCAATAAACATTTCATTGCTAAACCGTTCATCCGATTGCGATGAAACTTTGGGAATTTGATGTGTGCATGCCCGCGATGGTTTCTGTATGCAATAGTGAGCTCTGGCATCATGAAATTACCAAAAATTAATAAATAAAATAAAAATGAATCGCAGAAATGTATGTCCGCACATAACTTCCGAACGACTGCTCCAAATTGTATAATTCTTTTTTTTTGTGTTCGTTATTGTCAGGACAAATATTGTAAAAAACTATTGGTGAGCTCTGGCATAATGAAAATTGTACAAAAAAATTGTAATAGGTGGCACGTGAGCCGTCTGAAGACTGAATGTACCGGGACTGAATGTATGGAATGCGGAAGGGGGGAGAGGAACTCGGGTAGGGGGTTCGAGGGAGGGAGATAATTATCTAGTGGGATATTTCATACGTTTCATTCTAAGCTGAAAGAGCACCCAGATAAGTTTTTTAAATATTGTAGAATGATAAAGAAAGGTTTAATGTAATAATATCATTCGTGGGTCCTTATAAATACTTATGCGAGACTGATCGACTACAGTTGCGGATCGACTGTTGAATCGATGGAACATATGTGTTCATCAATACAATGTCATTTGATCATTTGATCGATAGTCGTCCAACTTTTTAATCAAAAGCAGATTAATACAGCTTTTTTTACTTTTTTGTCGAACGACTATCGAGTTGATTAATGTGCACTTAAATATATTCCTATAAACATATGATACACAACAACTATCGAGTTGACAGTATGTGCACTTAAATATATTCCTATAAACATATGATACACAACAACTATCGAGTTGACAATATGTGCACTTGAATATATTCCTATAAACATATGATACACAAAAACTATCGAGTTGACAGTATGTGCACTTAAATATATTCCTATAAACATATGATACACAACAACTATCGAGTTGACAGTGTGTGCACTTAAATATATTCCTATAAACATATGATACACAACAACTATCGAGTTGACAGTGTGTGCACTTAAATATATTTCTTTAAACATATGATACACAACAACTATCGAGTTGACAGTATGTGCACTTAAATATATTCCTATAAACATATGATACACAACAACTATCGAGTTGACAGTATGTGCACTTAAATATATTCCTATAAACATATGATACACAACAACTATCGAGTTGACAGTGTGTGCACTTAAATATATTTCTATAAACATATGATACACAACAACTATCGAGTTGACAGTGTGTGCACTTAAATATATTTCTATAAACATATGATACACAACAGCTATCGAGTTGACAGTATGTGCAATTAAATATATTCTTATAAACATATGATACACAACAACTATCGAGTTGACAATATGTGCACTTGAATATATTCCTATAAACATATGATATACAACAACTATCGAGTTGACAATATGTGCACTTGAATATATTCCTATAAACATATGATACACAACAACTATCGAGTTGACAGTATGTGCACTTAAATATATTCCTATAAACATATGATACAAACAAAATAGTTGTTCAACCAAAAGTTGTATGTATGTGCTAGCTCTTATGCAGGGCTCTCATTAAGGAAATTGATGATTTTAAAAAGAAAAATGAAATCATATACCAAACTTTTGTCTGATATGTATTTTACTGCTCCGAACGTCTGGAGCAAGTGAGACTTTAGCATCACCTGTTGGGGTATGTTGTAAAGTTGAAAGTACTGGGAAGGGGAAGGAGATGGTGAAGAGGAAAGGGTGGAAGTACCTGGCTTTTCCGATATGGTCACCAACCACGGCTAAAGAAATTTCAAGGAAAGTTACAATACTAAATGATGGTCTTTCTCCACGGCGCGCAGCGATACTGAAAGTGTCTTTCTCTTTGGAAAGTGTTGGAAATACACTATATGTCATTTTAAATGAATAATTTGCGATTTTTTTGGCCTATATCTATGTTGAGAATGCTGTGTGAATGGCTTTTTATAAGAAAAAGAAAGAGAGGAAGGTCTGGAAAGGAAAAAAGGCATGAGCGGTGGATAGGAATCTGGAGACCAGTATGTCAAGGGGAGACGGATGTAATAAACCATCCCTCCCCTGCGGTGCAAGGCGATGGCTCGAGAGTGTCCTGCTGGCGAGGTTAAAAGGTATCCCTCAATCAGTAGGTGGGCAGACGTATCCGCCGTAAAGACCTTAAGACAATTCTCAACCCATGAACCCGGGCACCTCTGCTAAGATACCAGATAGCGAACCACTATTTATTCAATAAATTTTGGCGGCATTCCCCATACCCGCCTACAAAATTGTAATAAACCAAATTAATCTCGTAAAATTAATCAAATAAAATGTATTTGCATGGTATTAACCCTCAGCGGAACTTTTAACTTTTTTTTACTTCAAAATTTTAAACTGAATGACAAAAATGTCAGTAAATATGATGTTATTAAAATTTTTTTTAATTTTTTGACAACGGCATATATTTGGCAGTATTAGTTACTTTTCAATTTATATGAGTTATTTTAAAAAGTTCACTGATCCACTAGGTTATAATTATTTTATATGTGTTATCATTATTAAGGTAGACAACAGGCTACGAAGTACCGCACGGAGAGGAGACCGATAGACTATGAAGCACTGCACAAAGAGGAGACCGATTATATAATCGATTATAAATCCTGGAAGTATGTGTTTGTCTCTTTTTAGTGTCGCTATTTTTCGTTTCATCGAGTTTCAAATCACGACGGTGCTTAAAAAGTTTTCACTTTAAGGCGGTAAACAGCCCTAATAATTTTTGTTTGCTCAAAACTCACATTTTAATCATGTCCGGCGAATTCGTAACTAAATAACTTTTTTATTTCCATGCCGCACAAGAAATGCGAGTTATTTATATTTTAGATTAATAAAAACAGTACCTTACCATTAATATATTTTACATACAACGATTTTAAAACTTTATAACCCGTTTTTCAACTATAAAGTTAGCGGTAAGCACCAGATTTTATTTTTCTAGACGATGAATTAACAACTTCGGGAGGACATCATCGAGACACATTTTAAATATTTGTAACACGTTCTTCAGAATTAATTAAAATGAACGCGGTAGAAAGGTCGAATCTCCAGGCCTGCTAGGGTGAATTCAACCGTAAGTTCGTACAATACGCTGTGCTTGTTTACACGCTTCTTCACTTGCGTCGTTAAGATTCCCACATTATTTATCTTCTTCTTATTTTCTTTGATACGGCAAATTCGACAGTAGGTCTGTCCAATACACGGGTCGCGAGTCACAATTTGTATACACGGCTTCTTTACTTACGTCGCATCGTTAAGATTCTGAATATATTTTAGGGTAGGTATATTGTCGTCTTAAAACTGAAAACATTTTTACAGCGGAATAATACATGAAACTTGACTGCTTCAGTCCCTCCACATCTATATTCCATGTTTTTCCACTTGCGGCCACCTGAAAAGTTAACTGTGTCAAGCTGTGGGTAGTTGCTGTGTTTCTGCTCTATGCAGAATGTCGATGGTGTTTATTATTATTTGTACGTAATATTATTATGATTGTTGTTGAAATGCTGAAACATTGCATTACGTGGTAATCATATCTTCGCCGGATGTGCTCAAGGAAATCAACTTTGCTTTTGTATTGCCTAGAAAACAGTGAGCTTCGTTGATTCATGAACATTCCTACTACATTGCACATTACGTGATAGTTTTCTTTGAACACCTGTCACGACTAAATCACGTGTTTGTATCTCCATAAACCATTATTTCGAGAAAAATGGAGTAATAAATTTTATTATCTAGGAAAATAAATTTTATACGTTAAATACACTAATGGTAGCTTCGAGTTAAAATATTTTATCGAAAATGGTGGTGCACGTCTAAGCAATGCTAAATCATCTGATTTTGGTTTGAAAATTAGATCGTTTAGAATAAAATGTTTTGCATTTAGATTTAGATCGTTTAATTAAACACTGCAAGTTGAACGCATAATTGTGTTTTAAATAATCGAGTAATTTTTGAGATACGTTTTTAGATTTTCACGGCCAAAAGTATTTTCGTTATTTGTTTTTGGGGTGTTATGCAGATATGACACATCTGTCGGATCTGCCCTGATGGTGGACACTGCAACGCTATCCGAAATGTTGGCTAAAGAAGGAGTTAGCACATGGCATAACATCCTAAAAACGAATAACGAAAAGAGTATTTTTTATTACAATTGTTGTAAGCCCAAAAAATAAAGTATAAGGCCTTTGAAAACTGTTCTGAAGTTCAAAATCTCTTACTTACGAAACTCTTTTCGGTTATGTTTTTATTGTGTAATGTGGAAAATTAAAGTGTTTAGAAAATGATTGTAAAACATTTAAATATTTGTACCTGTGATTCGCAAAATAAAGTAAAGCGCCCTTTTCGGCGATGTTTTTTTCGTGAATAAATCAAAACAGGCGGCTGGGAGCCGTTTACATAAGGAGTGTTGTTGTTGGCGGCCTTATCCCAAATTTTATACGACCTGGTGACCCCTAAAAATACTGAAATGTACTTTTTTAATTTAAATATTGCATCTCCTAAACCTATAGTCCCAAAGACATTATAATATAGACATTATACAATACATTGTAAATCTTCCAGGGGATGTTTACATGTTTAATGAGCACAGATATGGTATCTCGTTAACAATATGCTACATTGTATTAATATCATACAGATAGGTGTTACAATGTGGAACTAAAACTGATTTGTATATCACAAAATCTTATTTTCGAAGATTTGCAAACTTTCCATTTCAGTTTTCTCAATATTGTTATGTTTTATAGAGATAAAATATTTAAAGTCTAATCCATCTGTAATATAAATAACTTTGGAATGGGGTAAATTACAAATTGCCTTGATGCAAATACAGAATCCTGCAAACCTTCTCGAATAAATAAGTACAACTTTGTATTTTGTATCAGATTTTCCCTGGAAAACTTGATAATATGAATATTGAAATTATTCTGCGCCTATGGAGAATTGCATCAGAACTGTTTTTGAACATAGAATACGACCACAAATTGACAAACTTTTTAATGTAATTCTTCAGGCAGAATATCCCAGGAGCAGCAAATGCATGCGAATTATTTGTGGTGAGAAATAACAACAAGAGAGACACATAGTAACAAACACAATCATAATAACAAACTGAACTCTGGACGCTGGACGCTGGACGCTGGACACCAAGCAATTATTAGTTGAAACATGGATTTACTGATATAAAGGCAATGTTTACCTTTCGGCAATTTTTCAATGCTAATTAACTACTTTTTTCGAGATTTGTTGTTTTTCAGACCTAACAATCTCCTTAGGTATACGTTTATAAATAGTGGTTATTTATTTTATGTTAGTGTATTGATGATGCGATCTTGTTATAACTACGAACTGTTATAACTGATCTAAAATATCATTGGGTAATTGCTTATTAAATCTGGAACGCGCTACTGCCGTGATGGCCATGTTCGGACTATTACAATCTTCGTACAGTGGTCCCATGGAGATGCAGTACGTGACGTCATCGTTCTGGTATCTTCTGCCTTTTTCGTTTTCATACAAGAGGCGTTATAAGTAAGAAGACGATCATCAATGATGTACGACTTATAAAGACATACTTACGAAGTTCTTCCAGTAAACAAACAAAAAACTACTAAAAAGTTATAACTCTTTACAATAACGTTGTATAATTTTGGTAAAGTGTCAGATTAATCTTTTAAGAGTGTATGATTAATTTTTATACAATAATGATGTAAAATAAATTGAAATAATTAGTAGTTTGTATTTGTAATTTTGTGATTACTTCAATTACTGACATTTTTTTATTACATTATGCATTGCAGTAATTTCTGAACTTACGTGACATTTTATATTTGACCACATTGTAGTGATTTCTGAAGTGCAGTGACATTTTATATATGACTATGCACAATTGCACATTGCAGTAATTTCTGAAGTGCCGTGACATTTTATATATGATTACATTGCAGTGATTTCTGAAGTAAAGTGACATTATTTTTGTTTTGACTACGAGTACATTGCAGTGATTTGTGAAGTGCCGTAACATTTTATATTTGACTACATTGCAGTGATTTCTGAAGTAAAGTGATATTTTATGTTCGAATATAATGCAGTGATTTCTGAAGTGCCGTGACGTACGTGTAATATTTGACTATACATTCTATAACGTTTTTGTAAAGAGAAAATGATTAAGTAACATGTAACAGTTATACGTCTCTAATTTGATACATTACTGAAGCATTTTTGAGTGAATTTTTGAGTGAATTTTCATTTTTGAGTAGAATTAGATTTGAATAAAAAATAAATGTGAAATAAAATATTGTAATTTCCGGATGAATTTTTAGTTTTTCAATATGTATTTACATTTCTCATGTCATCTGAATTTTTAAATGTGTCGGGTGTTTTAATTTTCTCTCATTTAGTGGCCTACCATTCAACCCACTGTTTCATACCTATGTTACTGTTCATATTTTTTTAAGCTGGCTGTACTGCTGAATAAGGCTTGCTAAAATTAACACTATCAGACCGCAAAACGGAGATGATATCAGATATCGATATCTATTCCTATTTCAGTTCTGGATGCAGTTAGCAATGAACAGGTAACTCGTAACATGTAAACTGACATCAGTCTGGCCGCTGGCGATGGCGTCCTACATAATTTTGCTTTTACCCAGCTTCATCGCTTCGACAATAATACAAAAACTTGGTCAGGCACGTTGAATAATAGCTTTTTTATTTAGTTTTGTAATTATTTTGTTGTCCTTACTCATTATTTTTAAATTAAATATTGTCACGCGTAAAATAAACTAGCAGACGGAATGTAATCCCGGTGTGGTTTTATTTTTAAACAAATCTAAAGTTGTATTCCGCGATTGATGAAATTTTTCGATCTTCAAAACAGGAGATAGGTCACTGTTTACGTGCGATTTTGAAAAATCATCCCAACCCCCTTAAATCAATATTTTCATACTTATTGATGAAAGTTTGCACACACAAATTTTGCACAAATTCAAAATAGAGGAAAGTTAATGTCTACATCTGATTTCGAACAAGTGTGCGTAAAACCCGTGCAATGCCAGGGATTTCAGCTACAAACAATAATACTCAGGCCATGCTCTTTTGCATATATTCACCTGTGACAACGTCATCAAGTGGCCATTCGGAGGTTAAATGCCGTGATTTTAAGTCCGTTTTAGCTTTTGAATAAATATTTACCAGCAGAAGAGGATAACTATCATTGTTGAGATTGTGAGCTTATTACAATTTAATAGAAAGACTATTAGCACTTCAAATCGGGTTTTAATGGGGACCTTGCAATGGTCAAAAAATAAAATGGCGCTGAACGGCGATTTGATGACTTTACCACACGTGAATTTCTGCAAAACAACTTAGTGTCTTTTTAAAACCACGTCAATCCTTCGCAGAAGCAGGTAGCGTATATTAAAGGGAAATTTATAAATAACCTTCGACGTCCCCTATTCGTTCTATCATGTCTCTTTTTTAATTATTCGTTATCTATTCGTAATTCAGTAATACCATTTTACAACACACACGATCTCATTTCTACTACGTCTAATTTCGTTCATTTAATTGACAGGGTTTCCATTAGGACACCGTTGTAAACTTTGGAATTTTTTTTATTGTTTATTAATGTTTCTTAAGATTTGTGGACATTTTTAAATGATGTGAAATCCCTGTCTAATGGCGAATTAATACCACCAATACATACTTTATTAATTACTAGCAGATATCTTAAAGTACCAACCTACAACTACCTAACCCTGCGTTTTTCAAAATACATTAGAAATTTGTCATAAATATTTTATATCTTACCAATTTTTTACAACTAAGGTGAAGGTTATTAAAATGATAATTTAATTATTCAAATCACAACGGCCTCGACAAAATAATATTATTGATTTTTGTCAATTTATAAAGTTAACTATAGTATCTTAACCTATTTTCCATAAGGACTCTTCCCACGTAATAGTTTAATTGATTTTAATTATTATTTTCGAGCAGTGGTAAGCCGTGATTTTCTCATGTTTATTTAGTTTTGGATTCACAGACGTTAGTTGTTGTTCCGAAAATATGGTAATATTAAGTGCATTTGTTATAAAAAGCATAAAATTTTATGAAGGTCTTACAAAAATTGCTTTTCGCAATAATAATAATTACGTACGTAATCGCTTCACAGATTAAAAAAAATCATATGTTATTTATTTTTTTAAATGCACATTTACATTTAATACACAACCAATTATAAACATACATTTTATTTTATTACATAGATAATAATAGCGTTTTTGAATTATTGTATATTTAGTTGAAAAATATCTGTATTAGGGGGGAGGTAATTTAGTAACGGAATCATTTTTCCGAGCAGCATTACTATTGGTAAGTTAGTTCTTCACCTCGGAACAACTAAATAATAGCTTTTCCGCAGCATAAAGAGACAAGGCCCTTGTGTTTGGTGAGGGAATTCAAGCTCAAATAATATAACCATGTAAGTAAGTAAATATTGTAAATACAGAAGAAAATACAAGATTAAAAAAGGAAAAGAATAAATCAAAAATAATTTTATTAAAAATAATGACAATAAGGGAACGTACCCATACTACGTGACCAACTTTTTGCAATTTTTAACCCCCCCCCCCTTCCCCCTCCCCCCGGTGACCAAAAACCTAAGCAATCCGCCGCTCATTTGTACCAAGCGTAGTATTTTGAAGACCCCCCCCCCCCCCTAAACGTGTCACGTAGTATGGGTACGTTCCCTAAGGACTTCCAAGGTAATTTTAGGTAATATTTTAACGTAAGCGCCGAAATACATGAATATTTTGTATAATTTTTAGTTTTAAAGGAAGGCTATTAAAATAAGTTATTCATGGGTATTTTGAATATTATGCTTGGTGTTAAATTTTAATGTTATTCTGATATTTGCTGATACATTAAATTACAAAAAAATTAAGAAATAAAGAATTTAAGAAAAACATTTCTAGCACACTGAATTCGCACACATAACGCACACATCCACACCCTCACACGCGCATACACACACATGCAAACACTCACATACTCCCCTCTCCTTCAATAATTTACTAACTTAATTTAGGTAAAATGTATAATTTATCACATAAAAACATAAGTATATAACTGCAGCATGTCATTGGTACCAATTATTGTGTTAAATTCTATAACTTTGGAACTATTTTCTACTAATGTAATTATGTACTGTTTGTTTTTGCAAAATAAAATAAATGAATAAATAAATAAGTTATTTAACTGATTTTCTTTAAAAAATATATTTTTGAGTAATTTGAATGCACTGTCTATTGTAGGTACATTGTAGATTGTAAAAACAAAATATTTTCTAGTGTCAAAATACAAATCAATATTTTGATCGAACAAAAGCGAAAATCCGAAGAAATATTAATACTTTTTTATATATATATTAGGTCCACACAGGCTCTGAGGAAAATAATTCCCCTCAGGGATGTGGTCATCTTTGGGGGTGCTGTGTGGAGGGTCTTTTTAGGAAAGGAGAGAGAGGAAGTTCTAGGAAGGAAAACGGTATGAGGAGTGGGTAGGAATCTGGGGGCCAGTGTGTCAGGAGTGACAATCCATCCCTCTCACTGCGGTGAAGACGATGTTCCGAAAGAGTACGGCTGGAGAAGTCAAAGGGACTTCCTTAACCATCAAGCTGGTTGGCAGACGACCCGCAAAAACCTGACCCCATGAAGTCACCCTCTGTTAAGTCACCAAACGTTGCGAACCACTTGGGGTGACCTATGGCGGAGGTGTTGGTTATCCAATAAATGGTTCGCGGGGCGGCGGTACCCATGCCCGCCTCCCGAATTGAAGGTGTCACTGATGGGTTGCGTTTAGGTTAGGTTTAGTTTAAGCCAAATTAAGATCGGTTCAATTGGGTTAGGTTCTAGATATCCAAATTAATTTTAAAATGCGAATCGTTTGTGAATGTCGAAATAAAAGTCACGGTACACCACTGTTGCTAACTATTTATTTTAACTATCAATTACTAAAGCTAAGTTGGTTGGTATCTAAAGGTTGCTGATTGCAATTAAAATGAGAATATTAATGAAACATTTTGTTTCGCATTAAGATTTCGGGTTTAACCATTAAAATGTGGGTTGTGCTGGCTGGGGGCGTTCGTATCCATTACTGGCTCTTAACAGATGGTAGCTAAAGTAGGTACTCTTACCCATATCAATTGCATTATTCTGCTAATGATTGACTGAGTGTAGCCAAGTTATGTTTTAACTAAACCGTTTTGTATTACGTCTGTCTGTAAATTTGTTTGTATTTTCCAAAGATATTGAAATATAATAGATGTGCTATCTGCAGTTTTTACGAGGTGGGACTGCGCTTCCGGGTGTCGCCGATATTGTTTACCAATTAACAAATAAACTAAATGAACGAATAAACCAAACGAACGTTAAACTAAATGAACGAAATCTTTCCGTATTCAAACTGTATTGTTAACCAATACTAATACACACCTTAAAAAAATCAACGAAATGAACAAATTCTTTTCGTATGCAAACTACTCTAATTAGGTCGTAGTCCGCCGACTACGACTACTTTTAATATCTTTCGTATTTTCCTTGTTTTGTTTCAATTTATTTTTGTTAAGATTTATTTTTTTAGTATTATCGTATTTACCTGTCTTAAGAAATAAAAGTTCTAAAAAAGAATTGTCAATGAAATTGTAAGTTTTTTTGGTTAAATTGTAATTCCTAATTTGAAATATAACAAAAATGTTACATTCAAACATACGGTTTATAATTAGGTGGGTAGGTATTTAAGTCGGTATTTTTTACAATAAATATACTTACATATTATTTGTGCATTTTATAAAGAAAAAATCGCCTTTTCTCATCACAAAGTGACAACGCTCTTGGTGAGGGAGTTTAAGCTCGAATAAGAAAATCATTTAATTGAGAAATAAAATATTGCAATTTAATAAAATATAACAAGAAAATAAAAAAGAAAACCCAAGATTTATTAAAGAACAGAAAAATAAAAGTTACTTTGATTTTTAGTAATAACAACGAGAAATAGTGGTTTTGGGTAATTAATCAATTTCAGCTGAAGTTAATGAAAAATTTTGATAATTTAATTTTAAATGAAGGTTATTAAATTAAGCTATTCGAATATACGTATTTTGAAAATGCTTGGTGTTAAATTTTGGATTTTGTAGTGTTGTTCTGATGTACCTACTTGCAAAACTCGCGATTTCATAGGTAATTTAGATTTATTAAATAATAAAAAAAAAATAGAAACGTACTTTCTCGGGCATGAGGTCCACTGTTCACAGAACTATCAGTAGTTTTTGTTTATGTGAATACCGCACAAAATATGTTGTGTGGCTGAAAATAGTGGTGAGGAGGAAGAGATGAGGAGGAGGAAGGTTACTATTAAATTACCTAATTTACCTACAGTTTCTCACTATTGATCATAATATTTTCGTGGTGTATTGTTGTTTTATCTGATTAACAACACCACTCCTATGATCGGGAATTTCAATGTCAGGTTACGAGTCATGTTTATTATCATTTTACTTACAATGAATATTTAACTGGACTTAACGTTCGTTCTAATGGATGCTCCGTGTTAATCTGCGGCAGGGGAATGGTCAACAAAGGTGCCCACCTGTCGATTGGATATCATCGGCTGTCTTCGGGTCTAATGCCCGAACGGGCAACAGTTATCTCTTTTATATAGTACAACTTTTCTTACCTATGTTGAGACACATTTAAACAATACATTACTACCAAAGTTATGTATTATTTTATGTTTATATCCAAACTACCTATAGTCTGTTGCAAGACGTGGGACATATTTATTATAACTATACATAATACGCATTCAATATATCCTCGCCAGTGAAAATAGTTTAATTTTAGTTTGGTGACGTTCGACAGAGTTCCACGCTCATGGCAAAATTAACACTCATTTTAAAGAGCCTAATTATTTCTACGAACTATTCTTACGGCAGAGATTTAGCAGCACATTAGGCGTTTCACCTAAGAGATAAAGTTAAACTGAGTTTTTAGAAGCACTAATGGCTGGTGGTCATGATGAATTGTCCATGACAAAACTGCTTGACGGGAGAGGAACATCTTGACAGTTTGATGGAGGGGTTACCAGAAGCTGGTACCCAGAAATGCAGGTACATGATAGCATAATAGTCGGCCATCACAACTTTACTCAGGATAAATGAAATGGACATGGAAAAAATTTACTCTTTTAGAAGTGTTGCAAAGTATTGCATTGATGGGAATAATAGAATTGTTTAATTTTTCTATTTTAAATTAATACTAAAACTTTAAGGTTCATCTCACTAAATCATACACACGGTGTAACAGCACGTATCCATATGAAGCAATTCCTGAACATTTTCGGAGTAAAAAAGTTGATTTTGCTGTCCGATGATGTTTTTTTTTCCTATTAAAAACCAAACATATACTTTTTACACGTTTCCACCGATCACACTCGCGTCGCGACGGGATCACCTGATACTCACGCTGTTTCGTGTTTAACCATGATTCTGGAACGAGACGGAGTGCTAAATGACGTTACTCGCTTAACTATACCCGACTATTCAGTTGCGACGTGGTATGTGTAATTGTGTATTAGTTAGGTTCCGGATATCCGTACTCGTATCCGTATCCGCGGATATCCGAGGGAGAAGAAAGATCCATATCCGTATCCGTTACTTTTCTCGCGGATCTTTTACCTTGATGAAACGCTATATAAAGGTGATTAGGTAGAATTATGGCATGCAAGAGGCCTTCTTGTCTTATTACATGGCCGATCCATCTTGCGCGCCTTTCTTACAAGGTCCTGAGCAGGTGCCTTCCTCCTTCGATTCTTTGGAGAACCTCCTCATTTGTGATGTGGTCTCTCCAGGAAATTCCTAATAGTCTTCTATAGGACCACATCTCAAAAGCCTCTAGTCTCCGTTTATCTCTTTTGGATAGGCACCATGTTTCGCAGCCGTACATCAAGATACTCCATACATAGGTCTTGATGAGGAGTATTCTCAGTTTTAGGTCTATATTATTCAATTCTATTATTTTCGACCTTTTATTGAATGCAAGCCTAGCCTGGTGTATACGGCTGTCGACCTCGCTCTTAGACCGACCATCCCATGTTATTTTGCTCCCGAGGTAGACAAACTCCTTGGTGTTCTTTAGTGGAACTCCTGACATCTCTACTCTCATCTGATGTTGCGTTCGACCTACAGTCAGCAGCTTTGTTTTGTCTTTATTTATCTTCATGTTGTAATTGTTTTGAAGAATGCTTTGCATGATTGTTAAGGAGGGTATGACCGATTACGATATGACAGATTATGGAGGGTATGACCGAGGGGACAAACGCTAGGGGACGCCCACGCCGAGAGTACCTGGAGGACCTGCTGGTGAACGTGCGCTGCTCATCATATGCAGACTTCAAAAGAGCCGCACAAGACAGGGAAGAGTGGAAGAAACGTATAGATGTAATTGCTGCAAACCAATCCCACGATTGAAACTAGAGAGAAAGAGGTAGAATTAAAAACTATTAAATTCCATTCATAGTATTTTTTATTTCTTAAAATCCATTATTTTATCGTATTAAGTTACCATACGGTAGTTGCGGCGGGCGTAACATCAACTTTCGTTTCAAGGTGTCGCGCGCCAACACCGATTGAATAAGAAAATAAAGATCCGTATCCGTATCCGCGGATCTTGACACCAAATATCCGTATTCGGATCCGTATCCGCGGATATACATTTTTAACGATCCGGCACATCACTAATGTGTATACACCCTTCTTTAGTTTCAATTTCTTATTCATAATCAAGACTCACTCTGGTCAGCATAACAACAAAGAAAATACCAATAATTCATTATCGAGAACTTATAAAATATCGTCTGAATATTTTCACTATTATAGTGAAAATCAATGCATAATTTATTAAAATATTAAGAAGTGATTTTATCAGAAAGAGTGAAACGGTACCAGAAAGAGGAAGAAGGGAAATATAATATTTATGTATTTGGTTGCCGGTGCGTTAGTCCTGCGCGAAATCTAGTTCAAAGAACTAAAATTTGCTTTGAATTTAAATCTCCTTTTCAATATTGGAACAGATTGTGTTAATAATTTAGACAAGGTATACCGTAGATATATAATCACCTATAACATGATATATATATAAACAGAAAATTATTTAAGTTGTTTTTTTTCAAAACTGGATTTATAATATCCCGTGATTTATCACGGGATTGCGCTAGTGATAAAAATGTTTATTATAATAAAATAAATATTATTCTTTGTTCTGTTTGACGAGTGTAATATTATAGTATCATTCGCATCTCCTCGTTATTTTTTCACCGAGACACACTGAACCCCAAATTCATACCCATTCCTCATACCTTTTTTCTTCCCAGAAATTCCTCTCCTTCCTTGCCCTAAAAAGAACCTCCACATTGCATCTCTAAAGATGACATAGGCCCTTAGGATTTGCTCCCTCTGTGTGGGGCTAATATTCAAAAAAGTTATTATAGGTTAGATTTGGTTTAACTTTTGGAATGTCACTCCTACTGTGACCATTTTCTGATGTGGTTTAATAACCTTCTGTAGTTAAAGAAATTTTCCGGTAATTTTCCACAAACTGCATCAATTAGCAGCAGCAATAAATCTTCTTGTTTTTGAAATCTGTTTTGATGTTTGGGATTATTTTTGGCAACAGCTGTTTAAATTCAAATTGCTTTCTCCTAAAAAGAGTTGAATAACAACATTTTTTCAAGTTTAAATTAAATTTAACATTTGGTTGTGACAGCTTCTCGAGACGGATTAACTTCAAGTAAAGTTTAAAAAAATTCCAGCTTTGTGAATCACAAATTACTACTGTAGGTGAATTTGAAGAAAAAAACGTAATACGCATCGGAGTGGCAGTGGCCTATTTTGTAAAGTAAACTGAGATCTAAAATGTTTGTTTTGATAACCGGACTTTATTCATTTTCGCAATTAAAGGCCTATTCAGACTTCAGATACAAGCGATATTCGCTGCCGCTGAGCGTAGCGAAATACATCAACCGGGATTTCGCCAGAACCCAGACAATTTCGCCTGGCCAGGAGGGAGGCCGGGTCTTTATGCTTGTATTGCGAAACAGGCGCAATCCCTATCCGTTTCAATAATAAAATGCTTTTTTACTGGCCGCGCAATGATTACAGTATGTAATTATTCACGAACTGCGCGGTGGCGAAAATCAACAATTCGCTTCTCATAGCAGAAGCGAAACCGTTGGGAAACACGCCAAACGCGCCCCCAACATTTTTATACACAGTCGACATTTGTCACATGAGAACGAGTCGTTTCTACGATTCGTTCTTGAATTCAACAGCTTGCTGGCCTCTGTGTTTTCTCCCTCTTACAACTTACAACTGGTTCACGACGAGTTCATCGAAAACGATTTCATCGAAAATCAATTCATCGAAAATCAATTCATCGAAAGCAAACTCATCGAAAACGTGTTCATCGAAAACCAATTCATCGAAAACCAATTCATCGAATGATCAATTCATCGAATCGCCAATTCATCGAAAAAATATATTTTGTTGATATTTGAGAGAAATTCCGAGCGGACCGAGAAGTTAAAAAAGCATTGGTCAACCTAAACTAACCTAACCTAACCTAACTTAACCTATTTAACCAATTTTTAAATATTTTTTTATCATCACTCTTAATGACCTTTTTGAGTTGTTTATGAGTTGGTTTCATTATGAGTTGTCTGGTCACCGTTCTTTAGATATCCCTTTTTTGCAGTATCAGACAATCGGAAATCGAAGAGATAACCTATAAATTTTACATTGTCACTACGAAACTGACAGTTGCTAAACACTTTAATTCAGTTAAACAGACCTTTTTGGGTACTTAATTTTGACGGCTCTAATATCTACAAAAAAAAATGTTTTTCGATGAATTGGCGATTCGATGAATTGATCATTCGATGAATTGATTTTCAATGAATTGTTTTTCGATGAACTCGTTTTCGATAAATTTGCTTTCGATGAATTGATTTTCGATGAACTCGTTTTCGATGAATTTGCTTACGATGAATTGATTTTCGATGAACTCGTCGGTTACCCTTACAACTTGGATCTTTTCAAGACCCAAGTTTACTCCTTCCTTTCACACTGTATCCCCAAATACGACGTAAGCCCTGAGAGAAATTATTTTCTTCAAGACCTCCTGTGTGCAGATAACCCTTTTTAGAAGAGCGTAATTAAAAGGTTAATGTAAAAATAAATAGTCAGAATACAACTAGGTTTTCGCTACCCACAGCGGTAACGAATATCGCCTATATGTGAAAAGGTCTTTTCAGACCATCTCTCAATATCGCCCAGGTGAAAATCACCATTCAAAATCGGAACGTTACTTAAAATTACTTTAGCCGTGTTTGGTAACCAGCTCTGAACAGCCATAGACCTTCAGCTATATACTTCACCTTCCTCTTTCCCATCTTCTCCCCACTAACTTCTGCCTCAAAACATACCCCAATTGGGGATACAATAGTCCCACCGTATACATCTACTAACTTCACCATCGATTTACGTTGATAATCCTTCGTTTACTGAGACAACAAAACGAGTCTCAAAACTTTCCACGCGACTGGACCCATCTGATATTGGTATCCAACCAAATACTTATATGGGATTTGGGATCAAAGTCATGGAAAATCTGTAGACTGAAATTTACCTAAACCACTATACCTTTTTGAACTGTAATACATTAAGCAAAGAGCCTGAATCTGTTTCTGGTCTAGCTCACAACTGTCACACAGGTAGAAAAATATAGGTGGTTAGTTAAGTAGGTATATGTGGTTTATTCACCTGAGTAATCAACTGCTTATGAGATACTATCAAAGAAGCGGATTGATAAAGGTGTAGGTCAGAGGTTAGGGTTAAGAGGGATAAGCAACATAATAGTTTATTTTAAATTAAACAGTGTCATTCTGTTTAAACTAGGACCAAATGTAAGTATATGGTAAAATATTATTAAATTTTAAATATATTAAATACATAATTATAATAATTACAATAGAATTGCTTTGTTTGAATATCTTTGACCAACTGGTTTCGATTAAACCTGAACCTTCACCAGGGATATATAAAACATATTGAATATGAATGTATTTTTCAATATATTTCATATTTTTAATTTGGTAGGCGGGTATGGGTACCGCCGCCCTGGGAACCATTTATTGGATGACCAACACCTCTGCCACAGGTCACCCCAAGTGGTTCTCTAGATTTGGTGACTTAGCAGGGGTGCCCGGGTTCTTGGGGTAATGTTTGTCCAAGTCTTGATGGCGGGTGCGTCGGCCCACCTTCTGCGTGGCGGGCCGGATTGGGAGATGCTGGTTGAGGGAGACCCTTTACAACCGGTTACCGCTGTCCGGGCCGCTCGGTAGTACAGGGGCTCGACCCTTAGGCTCACGACTGAGGGTGGGCTGCCCCATCAACGAGTGTAAAAACCCTGTTGTGCCGGTTCCTGACCGGAGGGGACCCAGCAGTAGCGTTTGGGGCGCATTGGGCGACCTCTCCAGCTGGACTCTCCCTTCCCATCGCCTTGCACCGCAGTGGGTGGGCGGATACATACGTCCGTCACTCCTGGAAACTCTGAACCCCAGTATCCTACCCACCCCTTTACCTTTTCCCTTGCACGATGATGTCGTTTCTCACCCAGCATGCCGCTTAAAGTCTCGAAAACCCTTCTGGACGGAAGGAGAAAGACTCCTTCGAACACCTCTCACCCCAGAAGATAGGTGGAAGCTTGAGTGGCAATCAGCCAACGTCAAAAACGCACATCTCGTGCAAGACCCCACTGAGAGACAGCCTGGGTTCTCATTGCCTCGCAAACTCTGTGTAATGACCGTGGCCGGTTATATACATTACTTCTGGACTCCTTGTGGTGGATCCAGATTTCTCTTGATGGTGATCTCAGTGGGATTGCAATAATAATAAGTGGGTAGACTATTACTGTTTATTCCGAGGTCGTACAGAGGTGCTTCGTAGGAAGCCTAAATGCAAAGAGAGGACGAATGGACAACATTCACGCCTTTTATACCTTCCGCATGCTGTCTCACTCATACACGCATGTCTCTTTCATACTGCAAGACATACGTTCACTACACTCTGGACTGCCATCAATGGGATAAGGTGCTCCTATAGCCGTTGTGCTCACATGATGCATAGATGGGGCCTTAAAGAGTCGGCGACATGTGAATGCGGTGCGGTGCAGACCACCGAACATGTGGTCAACGAATGGCCGCTCCATTCATTCCCCGGCGGGATTGATGAGGTCCACAGGGCAACGCCTGAGGCCCTAGACTGGCTCGCAGACCTAGATGTCCCTCTCTGACCCCCCACCATACGAAAGAAGAAGAACCTTTTCCCTCCCAGACCTTCCTTCTTCTCATATCACACTTAAATAACCCTACAAATAAAATCATGAATATACAACCATCAACAATTAACGTCATTTCAGCGGCGAGGAGTAGGCGTCCCCGGTGCAGGCCAAAACTGTTGGTGAATTACTTAATTACAACAATTTGGGAGGCGGGAATGGGTACCGCCGCCCCGGGAACCTTTATTGGATAACCAACACCTCTGCCATAGGTCACCCCAAGTGGTTCGCTACGTTTGTTGATTTAGCAGGGGTGCCCGGGTCCATGGGGTGAGGTTTGTCAAGGTCTTGGAGGCGGATGACCTGGACACATTGAACCCCAGATTCCTACCCACCTCTTAAACCCTTTTCCTTCCCAGAACTCTCCTCTCCTTCCTTTCCTCAAAAAAAACCTCCACACAGCATCCCCAAAGATGACATTGGCCCTGAGAGAAATCATTTTCCTCTGGGCCTCCTGTGTGGAGCTCATGTAAAAAAAAAAAAAAAAAAACATCCTGCACACCAAATTAAACTCTGTCCACCACCATCTTTTTTCTCAACGCCCCAACCTACTTTTCCTGTCTGAAACACAGATAGCTGAGTCTGTAGACGCCTCCTATCTGGACTGCCCGGGCTTCAACCTCGCAGGCAAGTTCAGACCTAAAGGAGGTGTCTGTCTCTATAGTCGAGCTGACGTCAACTGTGTGCGACTGTTGAATCTGGAAAACTCCAGATTCGACGTAATGTGGGTACGCGTCAATCTTGCCAGTACGGCATCTTCGGCACCGGTGCATAGTCGGGAAACACGCCAAACGCGTGCCCAACATTTGTACACGGTTGACATTTGTCACATGAGAACGGGTCGTTTCTTCGACTCGTTCTTATGTTCAACAGCTCGGCTGTGGAATGATTTGCCGGCCTCTGTGTTTCCTCCTTCCTACAACATAGGTCTCTTCAAGACCAATGTTCATTCCTTCCTCTCCTCAAAAAGACCCTCCACACACCATCCCAGATGACATAGGCCCTGAGGGAAATTATTTTCCTCAAGGCCTCCTGTGTGGAGTTAATGTAAAAAAAAAATACATCCCTGATGGAGGTTCAGGTTTTACCGAAACCGGTTGGTTAAAGATATATAATAACGTGGTACTCTAACAAAGTTATTACATTGTAATTATAATAAAAAATGATTTTCTTAATTCTGATCTCTCTCGACCCATCGTCTTGTACCGCAGCGGATGGGATGGATTTATATGTCCGTCTCTCCTGGACACACCGACCTCTAGATTCATACCGACCTTTTCACACCTTTTTTTACTAAGTTTAAAATAATATATGGTATATTTGCGGCATGTTCAAGAGTGGAAGATACTTTCAGTATTGCCCTGGTGTTAGACCATCATTCAGATTTGAAACGTTGCTTGAAATGGCTTTGGCCGTGTTTTGTGACCAGATCTGAAAGCCAGGTACATCCTCGCCTTCTTCTCCCCATCTCCTTCCCCTCCCCACTGATTTTAGCCTCACTCACATACCCCAATTGGGGATGCCATAGTCTCACTGGCTCCGGATGGAATCATTATCATCCATCCTTGCTACATGTCCTGCCCAACAGATCCGTTCCGGTTTAAAATATCTTCAAACAATTGGTGGCTAAAGTTCGGTGTTTGGGTTAAATTCCTAAAAAATAAAACTAGTTATTTTTATACTAATTTGGGGTCGGGGAATCCGAATCTGAAAGAATTAGGCGGCGGCAAGCAATATTAACTGAATTAAACGACTTTAAAAAATTTTATACACATACAGGAAAATAGCCATTTTGGAAGCATTTTGATTCCTAGAAAATCAAACTAGTTATTTTTATACTAACTATGGGCCGGGGAATCCGAATCTGAAAGAATTAGGCGGCGGCAAGCAATATTAACTTAATTACACGACTTTCTATACACACACACACATGAAAATAATCATTCCGGAAGTATTTTGACACATGTAGTACAAAGATCATAGAAAAACACGATAACATAGATGTTTTTACCACACAAAATTAAGTGTTGCCATTAAGCAGTAATATTTATAACGTAAAATAACATGTTTATATTTTAAGTACTTATTTTTTATAATTGATTCTCAAATATTTTAGGAAGGTACACCAACTAGTATTGTGGAGTTTTTATGCCTTGACGCGAGTAGGCGTTATAAAGGGGCACGTTCTTTTGTATCACAAACCATGTTACATAAACCCGGCGTAGCTGCTAAACTACTTGAAAACAGGGATGTTTTTTTGCCGTGACGCGAGCAGGCGGTATAAAGGGGCACAAACCAGGTTACACAAACCTAGCGTAGCCGCTAAACTACTCGAAAACAGGGATGTTTTTTTGCCGTGACGCGAGCAGGCGGTATAAAGGGGCACAAACCATGTTACACAAACCTAGCGTAGCCGCTAAACTACTCGAAAACAGGGATGTTTTTTTGCCGTGACGCGAGCAGGCGGTATAAAGGGGCACAAACCATGATACACAAACCTAGCGTAGCCGCTAAACTACTTGAAAACAGGGATGTTTTTTTGCCGTGACGCGAGCAGGCGGTATAAAGGGGCACAAACCATGTTACACAAACCTAGCGTTAGGTTAGGGACGCGAGCAGGCGGTATAAAGGGGCACAAACCATGTTACACAAACCTAGCGTAGCCGCTAAACTACTTGAAAACAGGGATGTTTTTTTGCCGTGACGCGAGCAGGCGGTATAAAGGGGCACAAACCATGTTACACAAACCTAGCGTTAGGTTAGGTTAGGTTAGGTTAGGTTAGCGACGCGAGCAGGCGGTATAAAGGGGCACAAACCATGTTACACAAACCTAACGTTAGGTTAGGTTAGGTTACGCATTTTTAAGACTACGAATTTTCATACTTTTGGTTTAAGAATACGCCGTTGAGATAGTCGTAATTCATCAGGTTAATGTGTTATGTGAAGAATTATCGTGTCGGAAATTATTGATATAGGGATAAATATTTTTGAGAGCTCTTAACACTGCCGGCACATGTTTTTGTATATTTCTTGTTTTTCTATGATCTTTGTACTGCGTGTGTCAAAATACTTCCGAAATGATTGTTTTCATGTGTGTGTGTATAGAAAATTTTAACGTCGTTTAATTCAGTTAATATTGCTTGCCGCCGCCTAATTCTTTCAGATTCGGATTCCCCGACCCCAAATTAGTATAAAAATAACTAGTTTTATTTTTTAGGAATTTAACCCAAACACCGAATTTATTCCCAATTGGTACCTATGTTTGTCCGCAATACTGTCTCTAGTGGACCCCTCGCGAGGAGTTCTGGTATACTTTAGGTTGACCATCCACCTTTAACACCCCTCCCCCAATCACCTTATAACACCAGCCACTATCTCCTATCAACTCTAACACCATCCTAACAGCACTTAACACACCACCCTTTACACCACCCCTCGTAACAATATTGTTTTCTTCAGCTCAAGCGATGCAATTTCAACCTCCATAAAAATAATAGCTGCACTGACAATCGTTACGGTTGAATATTGAATATGGAATTTATATTGCAATTGTTACGATATTTTTTAATATAGGAAAATATCAGAATCTGAAAGCATGTCTTAAAGTTCCTACCTATGTTATGTAGTAACTGTATTCCAATACGCTTCTCTAAAAAGGTGATCCCCCTGCATCCAACAAATGATACTGCACAGTGCATCGTAATATAGTCATAGAGTTATGGTGGGTTTTTCAGAGTAGGTTCCGTCTTCAACGTAGTGTGTTTTTTCTCCGTTGCAACACTGTCATTATGTATTGCATTACTGCACATGGTTTGGGTGCATATTATGGAGTATTATGCAATTGGTCTGTCCCTCGAATACATCCGGATCCGCGTATGTTTTGTTAGGAGAAGATTTAAAATATTTGACATGTTACCTTTGCTGACAACATTTTACTTCGATGATAGAACTGAACAGGTTGCAGTACGCGTGTTGCAGTATGCGTGGTTCAACTTTGCATAATATTGCAGATGTACTCGTAAGTATATTAGAATGGTAAGTAAATATTTCATTCTGCGGTCTTATAAAAAGTATAATATTTCACATGACCTAATTGTATAAATCATTGAAGAAGAAGATAACACTAATAATCTAAACGAAAATATGAAAAAGGACGAGACACAGAAAAATAGAAAAAGATAATCGTCGCAACTGGGACTCGAACCCAGAACCTGATGGGAATAAACTTCAAAAGCGAGTTGCTCTTTTAAAAAATTAATTGTATAAAATTATTATACACTAGCTGGTCCCGGCATGCGTTGCAATGCCATTTAATAAAGAAATTGTTTCTCCCTGAGTGTCCTTTCCCATTCGTCCCGTTCCCTTTCCGCTTCCCCTTCTTCTCCTGCGTCCTCTTCCCCTCTCGCGTTCCCACTCCGTCACCTCCCCCTTCCCTCTCCCCACCCCACTCCCCCCCCTTCCCCCGTCCCGCTAAGCCCCCCCGGGTTCACCTTCTCTCTCTCAGGTCCCTTTCCCCTCCCTGGTTCCCCTCCCCATCTCTCCCTCCCTCCCGCTTTCCATAGCAACAGCCGCTTCCTCGCGTGCCACCAATAGCAATTTTTTTTACAAATTTCATAATGCCAGAGCTCCCCGGAAGTTTTATAAAAACCTTGTCCTGACAATAACGAACACACAAAAAAAATAATTGTCCAATTTGGTGCAGTCGTTCGAAAGTTATGCGCTTAGCAACACATTCAGCGATTCTTTTTTATATTACAGATTTGCTGATTCAAGACAGTCCCCGACTTTCGTATAATATTGGTCCCTGAAAATTTATGTGAAAAAACCTTAGATGGACCAATCGATCTTTGGAAAAAAACCGATGGACGTAACTGAATTTAATCATATCACTGGTGTAATTGTAATTGAGTGTTGTTTCGAAATAAATCGGACATAGAACAGACTTAAACGTGCGTCGGTTTTTATTATCCACTAATCAATTGGTTTGACTCTAACGGCCGTTGTTCCCAACTTTACGATCGATCAATCCGAGTCTCCGATCAGCTAAGTGATCTGTTTAGTAATGCTCGATTCGCCTGTTGGTCAGAGAGTTGAGTTGGGAATAGCGTATTTGTACATTTGAGGAGTGTGGAGCCAAAAATTCGATTAAACAGTTGGATCAGCAGGATTAGGAACAACGGCCGTTATTTTGATTCTTCGTAAAACGAAGATGGAAGTATTTGAAAAAAAATATATTACGACGCTTGATTTTGCATGAAGTAGACCTTTTGTTATGTTGTGAATAATATTGAATATGCGAATTATAGTTCGTTAATACGATGAATGACTTTTTGATCGATTTTATTCGTTCGAATGAATTGACGATCATTTTAGATTCGAAATTATCGGAAAAGTTTAAAAAAATACATTGACTTGACTACGATCGACACTTTCGATAGAGACCGGTGTAACAGATCTTTAGAAATTCTTCTATCATTATAATAGCCTACTAGTCATTCATGGTCGTTAATTATAAACCAGCGTGTGACACGGCGCGCGGCGTGTGGTGCGTAGCGCGTGGTGCACTGGGCACGGTTCAGATATCTAGTTAGCCGGCAGATCCGGTTCATTGCTTTTTAGAAGTTTTATGATTAGATTCCATGGATTTACCTATGCAGGTAAGATTGTATGACGCGTGTCTTCTCGGTTGTGTCTTAACGGCCCTCCTCACCGCCGATCAAATTCTTGTATTCTTGTAAAAAAAAAGCCAACTTAGGTTTCCATTTTCTAATAGGCCACTTGCATTGAATTCATAACGACTTGGAAAAAATCTTTTTATTAAGATTGCGAAAATGTTAGTAAATTTTTTTATTTTTTATTTTTAAATAAATAAATCCTTTATTTGGGCTCGCGACTTCACTACATGAAAATGTCCCGTCTCCGAAAATATTCCTATTAATTTTGTTAAATTCCACACTGATTTATTTTTTTAATATGGCCTCACTTTGATTTCAGGCGAATTTTTGAATTTGTTCACTAGATTTATTGTTTGTTCTCTGCGAACTTATCATTTGGTTTGACTTTTTGACAGATGTTCTGAAGAGAACCCCGTACATTTTAGAAGTCGGTACGTGTTTTAGAGGTACAATGGTTATGGTGCTGATTTTAACAAAATCAAATTTTATAATATTCTTATTATTATTATAATTTACGAGTATTATATACGTTGTACATTATAATGATTTATGATCAATAAGATGGATCAAGGAAAAAAAAATTTATGAGATGTAATATTTTAGGTATGCCTCGTTATTCTCCTGTGCCAATCGTGTGGAAAACGTTCTTTTTAAAAAAAAATGATTTTCGGCTATGTAATTATCGTTTTTTCGCACCTATAAAATTATGTCCCGTCTTTCCGGTTTATAAAAAATTATATGATTTTTCCAATTGAAATTTTCAAAAAATGCCCAGGGTTTCAAAAATACGATTAAAAAAAAAAACGAATGTCTTAGAATATTTGTCTAAACCGGAAAAAAAAATTAAAAAATGTGATGCAAGTGGCAAGTGCAAGTTAGCTAAATATCTTATTATTAATAAGAACATGAACATCTTGGTCGACTGTACAAGCGCAAATGTTAAGTTTTACTTACTCATTTATATTTCTTTTCTTTTCAGTAAATGTACGCTGCCCATCTTCACGAAAATATCGCATCCACAGCCGTAAGTACCTTTATAATTTAGGTTAAAAAATAACATTATTTTTCCTGAATTTTAATGTGGACATCTTTACATAACAGTAAGTTATTCCGTTTACAATTTGAAAACTGCAAAAAGAGTGGCTCTTCTTACAGATGGCAGGCTATTATATTACTCGATTGCTCAAACAGTATTCGTTCAGATGGTCACTTATTACGTAACATAATTGCTAAAACAGTGGCTATTCGTTCAGACAGTGGGGCTTTTATACAACATAATTGCTAAAACAGTGGCTATTCTTTCAGATAACAGGTTATTATATTACGCGATTGCTAAAACAGTGGCTATTTGTTCAGATGGTCGCTTACTATATAACATAATTGCTAAAACAGTGGCTCTTCCTTCAGATAGAAGACTATTATATTATTAAATAATTTCTGAACCAGTGGCTATTCTTTCAGATAGCCGGCTATTATATTGCAAAATTGAACGTACAAGTAACTCCATTTTCCTAATAGGACGCACTTACCTATTTTCATTTAGAAAACGGGATTTTTTTTATGCCGCCATTGTATTTTTTTTTCTTTAAGGGCGGAGCTAAGAAATAACTTAGTTTTACTATTTCGTAAATGATTTTTCTGCTTCCCATAACTGTTTTTCTGACATCTCCGATCAATCAAATATTAAAATTATTCCCCTATTTGCTTTGTATGTGTTAATTCATGAACTCTTTAACCGACCCCATTTCACTTGTTTTACAATTGTATATTAAATTATACTTGGTTGTAGTACCTATAACATAGATGAGAAGATGAGAAAAATCACACTAAAAAAATTAATAAATTAGTTTTGTATCAATTATTATAAGCAATAATTATCAGCCTGAAACACTCATCAACATTGACAAGGACACGGGTTCAAGTCCCGTTGGCGGCAAGTATCTTTTCTCGGAAGATTTTTCAATGTTGATGAGTGTTTCAGGCTGATAATTATTGCTTATAATAATTGTTACCCTTTGTGCTATGCATAAAAATCTTGTCTAAACGTTAGTTTATAAATTAAAAATAATAATTAGTTTTGTATGTTAGCAAGGAATCATAAAAAAATATCTAAACGTAGTAATTTTTATAGTGGATATAAGTTATGATTGTCCGAGTAATGGGTGAGTTATTTGCTGTATTAGTGTTGTTGGCTTCCTTCTACATGAAGAAGCGTAGTATGCCTAGTACGTCTCGTTGGAACGTTAAAACCAATGACGGATAGAAATTCGGGATTATCTCTTTTATAATTTAGCAGATTATGAAGAAACAACAGATCAGGCAGTGTACGTCATTTTTTATGAACTTAACATATTATTTTTAGCTTTGTTGTATTTCTCTAAATCTATGTTTACCTTATTTTGAGGATTCCACATTGTGGAACCATGCTCCAGTGGACTCCTGACCAATGAACAAAATAACATTTCTAGAGTCTTGACACTTTCAAAACTTTACTTATTCTTAATATAATAAGTATAATTATATAATATTGCATCGTTAAAGTTTGGAGCATTAGGTATCTGTATCTTATGGAAGTTTACATGGCGCCATATCTTGTCTTCTCCTGTAATTTACTAAAATCGGTTATTTCAATCTTCGTGCCACCATTCCGTGTAACGTTACTAATAAGAAAGCTACCATAAAACTAAGTTCTATTTAACTTCTTTAATTTGTTTCACTCTGATTTGAGAGCATAAAAGCGTACGTGTCTCCAGTCATGCCCAATGAGTTCAACGGCTCCAAGAAAAGAACTTATTTCTGGAAAATGAATTACATTATGAAGCGGACAAAAGTTAGCTTGCTTATGTAAAGAATTAAGCTCCTAAATCTCTTTCGCCTTTCTGGTTTTCTTGCTATGGAGCATTAACCTTAAATATTGTGTGAAAATTGGTTAACTGAATTATGAAACCATTAAAGAAAAGCTTTGTACATATTTTGTTGGTTTTTTTTCTTTCGACGATGAAATAATTATTATGAACTAATTTTAAAAACTGTTTGATTGGGGTTTCTTAACCAAATTATTTTTTAGTACAAAAATTGCTAATAAAAGATACACAAAGTGTTATTGCTTATATGTATATTTATTAATGGTCGTTTATCGATATTTCATAATATAACATAGTAATGTAATACTATTTGCGTGTATATAGCTACACTATATATTTTAACGTACATGGTATTCCCAAAACGTAAGTTATTTTTTCTGATGATTGACGAGTTTTCTTGCTCATGGCCGTGAAAATGTAAATTTGCATTTATTTTATATTTTATCACACTAGATGTAACTACCCAGCTTTTTCCGAGTTTCGTTCATTACGCCAGATCTGTCAGCGTTTAGCAGTTTTTACTGCTTTAAAACTTCATACAAAATTTCCACTTTCTGCGCGGCAATTACGTGTTTTTCAGCAAAAAAGTAAATTTAATAATTAATTGCCACTCGACGTCACATACATTTAAATCGAAAAAAGATATCATTATACTTTGAATTTAGTGTGCTATTTTTGTCTCAATTCGAGCAAATGAAATATAAGAACTAAAAAGTCAAAATACAAACACTTCACACTAGAAACCTTCCACTCCTGATTTGTCTTCAAATCCAATTTAGAATTCGATGTAGTTCTAGTAGTTACAAATTAATGATCATTAAAAACAAACACATTTTTACATTTAAACATGAACTTTGCACTCTAGTGTTTACTGAAACTGTTGTCCCACAACTTTTTACAAATAAAAACATTCTAACGGGAACCGTATTTAGGTACAACGTAAAAAATACTCACTTTTGTTTGTACTTTATAGTAGTTCTTTGTTCAAGAATAAATAAATATCGTATATTTTGACACACTGATCAGTGGTATAATCCAATTTCGGTGACAGCGAAATTCCAGGATAAAATCTTCTGTTGCATACATACAATCTACATAATTACGACCACAAAAATTCGACCATTTTGCACTAGGCATGCATTATGCACATTGCTGGCAAACAAAATAATTTATGAAGAACTTAAGTTAGTTTGACCGGTCAGTGGCTGAGTTGATACATGCGTCGGATTTCCAACCAAGCATCGTGGGTTCGATCCTTCTGCTGGTCAAGCCGTCCATCATTGCACAAGCCACATCTTCCGCTTTTAACGATGGCAGTATGAGTTAGGTCAGGTTAGATAGTTAGGCAGTAGTATTTTATTAATCGGGGAACGTTCCCACATGACAGCAATTGAAGACCTGATCATGAGAACAAGATAAAGACCAATAATTGTGAATTTCAGAGTAGAGAATAAAAACTGTCTGTCCTATTTTCACTAGGTATATTTTTTTTAAATGACGAATGTTTTTCGGCTTGTTAATTTATCTATGGTTTTATATTTCTATTTTATTAGTTATAAGTACAAAATATTTCAAAATATCAATAACAAAATTCATTCATTTTGGAACTTTTTCGCCGGATTTGTTTCGGATTTCAAACTATCATAATATTCTTGATAAACATTCGTAGGTTCATACTTTTTTACATTAGTTATTTTAATTGAATTGAGTTTATTTATGGATTAATCATACAGGACAATTGCCGCCCACTGAAACTCGTTAATAATAAAGCCATATTTAAAAATTTGAAATTTCTGTATTGCATCAGGGTATGAATTTTACTGACCTCTGTATTGTCTCCTATAAATTTAAAGCATTTTATTATTTCGATATAGGTACTAAAAATATCCTTTTTTGATGTGGTATAATATTCTGCCTGCGATCTTTTATCATGTCTAGATTTACATTGTTCTTTGTCACATAAATATTATGTGACTAGTGCAGTTCTTGCCTATTTGGTTATTTTGTCTATGGTGTTTTTTTTGAGACTGGTAATTTTTTGGGAAAGAGAGATTCTTGTTTTTGTTTATGGTCACTTCCTCACGAACAGCTAGCCCATCGCTGCCCGGGAGGAAGTGACCATAAACAAAAACAAGAATCTCTCTTTCCCAAAAAATTACCAGTCTCAAAAAAAACACCATAGACAAAATAACCAAATAGGCAAGAACTGCACTAGTCACATAATATTTATGTGACATCTTATAAAAGTTCTTGGAGGGTTTCTGAATTAGAGAATGCCATTCTCTAAGGGTACCTTTTTTAGTATCTCAATTTGTGCAAATTTCCTGTCGCCTGGAAGGGAGGAATGACCTCGTTCAGGAAATTGCAGAATGTCTTCGGATAATCTTTTTGTTCTACTGAATGATGTAAGGAATCTCTGCATCACATTATTTTTTTTCTACTCTGCACAACTATCCACAGTTGTCAGCAGAGTTTCAACATATTCTATCTAATTGTTCTATATGCTGCTTTACTAAAGCTTATACTTCCTTAGCAGCTTTTTCGACAGTTTTCTCGTCATGCATAGGAATATATTTTCTATTTATTTGTCTTACCGGAATATACCCTAATTTGTCTGGCATGATATATTTCAACCACCGCGCACTGTAAGAAGTAGTAGAGGGAAGTTTGATCATAATCAAAATGGATCAACCAATATCGAGCCAATATGGTTGTCTCTCTGTTGACAAAAATGGTGATAATGAAAACAAGGTATAAATGGTGTATATCTCATTCTCTTTCTTTGTGAACTTAGATTTTAGTTGACATTGATACCACTGATCCCATCTTGTGACAAAAGTCGAAATGCGCCTTATTCCGTTATACTCATCGAGAGATGGTCGACAGATTTTTTTTATGTGAATATACCGCACAAGAGTCGTAACCGCTCCCGTCTGGAGCCAGTGAGACTATTGGGGTATGTTATGAGGCTGAAAGTAGTGGCGAGAGGAAGGAGATGGATAAGAGAAAGGAGTGGTAATACCTGACTATTCAGATCTGGTAACTAAACATGGCTATAGCCATTTTCGATACATACTTTTGGAATGTTACGCCGTTTTGTGCTCCTTACGCTCCTTCTTTAGTCAACGTTTCGGACAGCATTACAGGTTCCATCATCAGTACAGAAGTGTTAATGATGAACATTTTAACGCTGTCCAAAACATTGGCTAAACAAGGAGGTACCGCAAGTCGGCATAACACCCCAAAAATAAATAACGAAAATACTTTTGGTCCTGAAAATCTAAAATCATGTACGGTTTATATAGCCATTTCAAGAAACGTTTCTGAATGTTTGTCTTACACCGTGGCGATACTGGGAGTATCTTCCACTCTGGATATTTAGATAGTTTTTTTTTTTTTAATTTGAAATCACCGAAAAAACGTTTTTCGACTTTTGTTCTTTATTTTGATCTCAGGTCTTCCATCACAGACAATGATACAATTTACATTATTTTATTTTTAACGTTGAAACCTAGATGAGATGTTGATGAACCGAGATGACTTTTTTAGAACTTTGAAAGATTTGTTATCATTTTTTGAATTTACCATTTCAATGTAAATATTTTAAATCAATATAACATTATAATGCGATTGACTTGGGAACGCAAAGCACGCACGAACATTCCAAATTTACTTTTAATTTTGTCGAGTTTGATTAATAAATCCCGGCATTGCACGTACCACGTTCGTTGGATATTGGGTAAACATCGATAGCAGTGCAAATGAGTTTTTTAATTGGATGTTTGATAACATGTTGATACTAAGTAAATAAAACTATTTGAAATGTAGAGATTTTTTACAGATATCGGAAAACCAATTGGAATTTCTAAAAGTGTTTTTTCTGGTTTTAAACGTTTTATTCTACATCAAAAGCTTGTCAACAAAGGTACGGTAAATCAAAGTCACATCATCATAAAATGATGTGACTTTGATTATCTCGGATATCTGCCAATAAATAAATAATCTCGCTGATACTCAGAAATTATGTTACAATGTGGATTGTGGATATAATGATGCTCTGAAAGTGAGTGTAAAATTAGTTTTTGTTTGAAAACTGAATGTACTGGGACTGAATATAAGAAACGCGGAAGGGGGGTTGGCGGGATGGGGGAGCAGGAGAGGGGAGAGCGTAGGTGGGGAAGGTGGAAGAGGGACGCGGTAGGGGAAGGAGATGCGGGAGGGGAACGGGGATGAACAGGAAAGGACATGCAGGGAGAAACAATTTATTTCTTTGAATATGGCATTGCAACGCATGCCGGGAGCCAGCTAGTAAACTTGTAAAAAAATGGTACATAAAAGTTGACCCAAACTGAAAATAACTATAATTACACGAGTCCCAGATGTGACCGTATATTTTTATGATTTTCCTGTTTCAGATTTTCGATTGAGTTTCGCTAATATCGTCTTCCTTAATTCAATTATGTAATTATGTACCATATTTTAAAAAAAGGGACTCGAACACATAATATATACATACATATTTGCTAAATATATTTCGATTGTTAACATGTGCTCCTTCAACGGAAGCATTCATCCCAACACACCTTCCATTGATATGCTTGGTGTAACTCTAGTTCAGCTACGGGGGCTCCATTGAAGCCAGAGTTAAGTTAGCCTCTCAGAAGCTGGGCGTGCTGTACAGGGTTCACAGATACTTTAATAGTACACTGATACATTGCTGAACCTATACAAATCAAAAGTGAACCCCACGATTTAATTTGGCAGCCACCTCCTGTCTGGAGTCCCGAAAAAACCCTAGACTCTGTGCTGTATTTGTTCTACACGGTCGACATTTATCACATGAGAAGGGATCGCTTCTACTACTCGTTCTTGAGTTCAATAGCTCGGCTGTGGAACGATATACCGGTTTCTGTATTTCCTCTCTCACTTCTCTTTATCTTTAAGACTAATGTTCACTCCTACCTCTGCCCAAAAGACCCTCCACACAGCATTTTCAAAAATGACATAGGCCCTAAGGGAAATTATTTTCCTTTGGGCCTCCTATGTGGGTTTAATGTAAAAAAGTGCAATAAACATGACAAAATTTTCTGACCGTTATAATTTTATAAGATAGAAATGAGATCCCTGAAGCGTATGTGTGATAAAACCATGTGGAGATCCGCGAAGAATACAAGGCTGATGTAAGCGTAAGGGAACGTACCCATACTACGTGACCAACTTTTTGCAATTTTTAACCCCCCCCCCCCCCCCCCCGTGACCAAAAACCTAAGCAACCCGCCGCTCATTTGTATGGAGCGTGACATTTTGAAGACCCCCCCCCCCCCCTAAACGTGTCACGTAGTATGGGTACGTTCCCTAATGAGTAAGATTAAGAAAGGGACGCTCAGATGGTTTGGGCATGTAGAGCGAATGAACGAGGAAAGGAGTGTAAGGAGAATATATGACGCAAATGTGAATGGTAGAAGAAGTCGGGGACGCCCAAGGAAGGCATGGCACGACCAAGTGAATCAGATACTTGAGTCGGGCCATGTGAAAAGTCGGAATAATAGAAGAGCATGTATGAATGTGAACGAGGCAAGGAGTGTGTTCCAAGATCGAGTTGTTTGGCGGTCCGTCCTCTCTGCCTACCCCTGCGGGGAAACGGCGTGATGGTTAGTTAGTTTTTAGTTAGTCCTTTAGTTTCATAGCCTATCATAACCTTAAAAATTTCGATGACGAGACAACTCAGAATCATGCAACTTCAACTCGTCCTTTGAGAAAACTCATTAAAAGTGACGAAAAATATATTTAAAAAATTTTAAATTGGTTAAGTTTGGTTTTTTTTTCATAACTTTTCAAACAATTGTAAATGTGAAAGCTTAGAATTAGTTACGGAATACGTGTATCTTGGTGTTACAGTAGATTGTTTTTTTTTTAAATGGGATAAACATATAAAAAAAACCTGTAAAAGACTCAGGTCAATTGCTGGCAGAATGTACACATTAAATTTTTTCCTATCAATTGAAACACTTAAAATAATTTATATGTCACTGGCAGAATCTATTTTAAGATATGGATTACCAGGTGACCAGACAACTCAGAATGAAACCAACTCAGAAGCACCTCAGAAAGGTCATTAAGAGAGATGATAAAAAAATATAAAAAATTGGTTAAACAGGTAAAGTTAGATCAGGGTTACCGGATATTTTAAAATTATTTTTTTAATGCTTTTAATGACCTTTCTGAGGTGTTTCTGAGTTGGTTTCATTCTGAGTTGGCATGGAACCGGATTAACAATATGGGGAAATACTACTATAACCTATAACCAATCTGAAACAAGTCCAAGTTGTACAAAACGCAATTGTAAAATTATTAGTCGTCCCTAATATTTTCAATCAGAGACATAATACACCGTTGCTGTTTCTGAGCGCCAAAATTTTACCTGTTAATGCTATACTATGGCACAAAATTATAATTCAGCATATATTTAACCCGCAGCATAAAGACAAATTAGAACATAAATACAGCACTAGATTCACGCGCAACGACGGGTTAATAGTTCTGAAATTTAACAACAAGTAAGGACAGAGAACGTTTGAATACATCATACCGAAGATATTTAATTTATTACCTGACACTATAAAGCAATGTAATTCTATGAATAAGGTTAAATATACGGTGAAAAATTGACTATCGGAAAAAATATTTATATTGATATTTTTAATTGTTAAACTAACGTTTAAGACAAGATTTTTATGCATAGCACAAAGGGTAACAATTATTATAAGCAATAATTATCAGCCTGAAACACTCATCCACATTGAAAAAATCTTCCGAGAAAAGATACATGACGCAATATATATTTATTATATTTTTCAGGTGGAAAAAATGTAATAAATATATATTGATATTGATATATATGAAAAAATGTTGAATCTGTATATATAAGATGTAAATTTTAAATTTAATAAATCTATATGTAACTAAAATATAAGCACCTGTTGACAAGCCAATTCAATTGGCTTCAGAACTTGTTTGTTGATTATATGTATTATCTATTCTTTTAAAGAAATAAATAAAAATAAAGGGGTATTGAAATTGCTTGGTTCTGAGTTGTCATCGAACCAAAATTTCCTTACCACATAAGAAAAAAATCGACTGTTTGTATACATTAACTTGCATCTTACATTCGGCTGCGTTCTGTTTATTTCCTACAATTCCTTAAACAACGTAATGTCCATTGACATTGAACCATGAAAAAATTAACTGCCCTCATTACTAACGTCTACATTTATACTGGTATTTTGCTTGGCCCGCGAAGCAAACATGTTTGTACGACGGTAACTACATAAAAATTCTACGTAATTCACCTCTACTTCTGTGATAATGTGTACTTTTTGCGTCAACTCCGGTCTTTGTTCCATTTATTATTTAATTTTACGACTAATGGCCCCGGGCACATTGTCATTACCGTGGAGAAGTTTTTGGGCCATAACGACCAACTTAAATACTCTGCCTTTATTAGCCGGGTTGTTAACATGCAAACGGAAAACTAAACACCGTGTAATGTTATTTAAAATCATCGAACTTTCTATAATCTCTATCTCTATCTCTACATATTATAAATTAAAGTCCCCCGCGTCGTCTGTCTGTCTGTCTGTCTGTCTGTCTGTTCGCGATAAACTCGAAAACTACTGAACGGATTCACCAATAGATAGTGTGTTTCGTGAGGAATGTTTAGGTATGTAATTTGTCAAGGATTTGTGTAAATTGGTTGAAACATAACGATAATTGTTAGAAGTGTTGGAAAAAGTCAAGCAGCCTGTTGGCTTTCATCGAAAACGCTGCCTAATCCTTTTGGTATATAACAAAAAAAATGCATGGTGGGATATTCCTCTTTTATAGATCTACAAAAAAGTCCGCGAAGGCATATATCTATCTTTTACGGATAGCTTACTATACCCATTCTATCTTCTAAAAAATGGTCACGTATATTGCGGTAATTGAAAAGTTATTTAGACGGATGCAGTATTAATCCTTATTAACTTAAATACGTTAGTTACCCCAAGCATTTCATGCACATTATTATAATCTTTCACACCATCTTTACATATTATAAAATAAAGTTCTCCGCGGCATATGCTCTTCGCGATAATCTCAAAGACGGCTGTGGTTATAAAGGTTGGATAACCATCCAGTAGATGACGTTGTGTTTTATTAGCCACAGCAATGCGTGGCCGGGTCAGCTAGTAATAATAAAAATATTTTTTTTAAATATATAAAAACACTTTGTATTTAACTACGAATATTTATTATTTTATCGACCGGTTTCGCTTCGACCAAGCTCATCAGGATATAATAATAACAAAATGCCAAGCAGAGTTATCGGTTGTATATAAGTTGAAAGACAGGGGGAGAATACATATATATCAAAAAAAATACTCGTATTTAGACAGAGACAAAGTATTTGAAAGAGATACAATGGATAGTCAATTAGTGGGAGGGAGACAACAATATACATCTAATCACAAGTAAATGAACAACTAACAGTTAACGCTATTCAATGAGATGTTAAATGTTTGATGTATTTTTCATTATAATATAAAGGATCATATTTAGTGATATGGGAATTTTAATAATTAACGATCTCAGAATGACAATAAAACACGTAGGTATATAATATCATGGGTTGGGATAGATTGCAGGAAATAAGTTAACTATAAGGACTATAAGGTGTATATTTTTGATTGGATATACAGGGTGTTAAGGGACGTACTTGACTTACTTTAACCAGTGATTCCTGACATTATTTGGAGTAAAAAATGTAAATGAAATTTTGGTCTCCGGCGACATTTTTGATGTTTTTTTTTTTTTTCTACAAAAACATAAAAAAAATGGTAGTTGTTGAACAGTTGGAGGCAGGGTAAGGGGTTCGTCAGACATCCGGCTGAGTGACCAGTGACGACGTGCGGAAGAAATTTTTTTTTGTTTGATTTTGAAGAAAAAAATTTTGAAAAAAAAAGGCGTCAAAAAAAGTCACCGGAGACCAAAATTCAATTTACATTTTTTACTCCAAATAATTTCAGGAATCACTGGTTGAAGTAAGTCAAGTACGTCCCTTAACACCCTGTATTAATTTGGTTTTTAAGTAGGAATTCGTACAAATTTGTATTTAATGATTTCCTAATTTCTAAAGCTTCTAAATATACAAAATAATACGGTTATGTTTATTTATCTTCATTTTCCGTATTCGGTGTCTGCAAATTGTACATTGTATACACAACTCATCGCATTAATTTAATGTAGCATTTTTATGTTACAAATCTTCCTCTCCTTCATTTCCTAAAAAGACCCTTCGTAAAATTACCAGAAGAAAACGCCTTAAGGTACTAATAATAAAACCTGACAATAATTGAAAATCCCCTACTACCACCACGATAAGCGGAAAATGTTGCTTGTGTCGTGATGGAGGACTTACCCAGCCGAGGAATCGAACATGCGACGTCTGGGTGGGCGATGCCAACTCAGCCACTGAAACGTCACACTTATTACACTTTCATTCTTATCTGTGTATTTTTCAAGTATTTCCTTGGGATAATGCGAAGTTATTATTCTTATGCTCCACAATCTATATACGTTAGCTTTTGTGTCTCCTCCCTCCTATGATATATCTCAAAACGTTATCTAAATAAAATACAGTTAACTATTTCTTCTCTATAAAAGCACCCTGTCACGTCATCCCCATTGATTAAATAGATTCCTCGGGACTTCCTGCTTGGAATCAAATAAAAAAATGCTATTATTTATCTTGCTGAAAAAAGCTTTCAGTTTGTTTCCATCGATCATGCTTACGCGATACCCGGAATATTTTTCAGATGGAGTGATATTTTGTGTTTGAATTGCGTAGTTATGGGATTGCCTGGGACGGTTGTTGGAAGTATATGTAAGTAAATCGGTGTTGAAAAATCTACAATGATCCAAAATGAATTTGATGGAGAAACTGTTAAAATTGACGAGTTGAAAGGTTTTGGCAACTTTTCTAAAATACTCACTTATACCGTATATTTATTTATTTATTCAACGCCCAGAGGGCTTTTACATGTTTGGTAGTACAATGATGACAGATGATTTTTCAATAGATAATAAAATAACAAAAATAAAATTAGATAAAAAATGCACACAAGTCACAAAAATACAAAAAAAATACAGCGATTTGATAAGTTTACAAAAATACACATATGTTTAGGAATAGTTTTGGAATATGTTTTTTACAAGATCCACAAAATTCGCCAAGTTGATGTTAAATATGTCGACATCACCTAAGTACTGATTCCCCATGGTGTGAAATCGTTGTATAGGAGAGTGGGTAATGTAGTTCCGCTTGTGAATGCTGCAGTAGAATAGTGTATTTTGTCGCGTGGTTATTGTCGGTATTCGTAAGTTTATGAGTTGTAGGAGTTCGCAACAGTCGAATTTAGAGTTAAGTATTTTGAATAAAAATGTTAAGTCGTTTATTTTACGTCTGTCTTCTAGTGTATGTATTTTTAGAATATTTAGTAATAGATTATATTTTAAGTCTTCTAGTGGGATACTTAATTTAAAATTTATAAAACGCAGAAATTTTTTTTGTATTCGCTCAATATTATTAACGTGAATTTTGTAAGATGGAGACCAAACTACCGAGTTATATTCAATTTGGCTTCTAACTAGAGATACATGTAATAGTTTAATGGCTTCTATGGAACTAAAGTTTTTAGTTGTTCTTAATACGAAGCCTAGTGTTTTCATAACTTTGTTCATAATTTGGTGGATATGATTTGCGAAACTTAGTTTTTCATCCAAAATAATTCCAAGATCTCTCATTTCCATGACTCTTTCTAAAGCTGTGTTATTGATGGAATATTCAAATAAAACAGGATTTTTATTTCTAAAGAAAGTCAAGGTTTTACACTTTTCTACATTTAAAAATAAATTATTTTGAACGCACCAATCTTTAAAGTTGCTGAAATGGATTAATCATTCCACTGTTTTAATGGACAGATTCTAATTATAAGAAACAGACGGCAGGTGGGCTCTCTTCGTTATGCGATATTTCAATGAAAGGTGTTGGATGCGCGACATTGATCTTCGGCACCCCAAACGCATCCCAAGCATTAATATGCGGTTGACAATACAAGCGTTCAAAAAGAAGAAGTTAACTGATGATGGCTTGAAATGGAGAAATGTTAATACGATTGATAAAGTCAGCCTACTAAAATTAAATTATTAGCATAAGCATTAGCGTGAAAATATTTCATAAAAACGACTTATTCAAAAATCTCTTGACATCTGAGTTAAGTGGGATTTAAAGTAACACTGTGAATTTTAACATTTCTATAACTTACATAACAGATCCAGATTTTTTTTTAAATTATTTTCGGAGCATACTTTGCAATTTTTCTCTATCAAGAGAATTCTTATAATTACTTAAAGTTAAAAACTTAAAGGGCCTAGCCCTGCGGGAGGCGGGCGACACGACAATAGCTTAGTCACATGTTTCAAATATCTTTGGTCACAAACTTACACTTAGTCACATACACGTATCATATCATCCATATCCAAGCTGGACAGATTCATGAAAATGCAAATCCAAGAGGACTTACGCCTGCCAGCCGACGTTCCCCACGCTAGCTGATAACATAAGTGGAGCAAGCAGTCTTTTGGCATTATTAGCTACTTGCTATTCGGTTATATTACGATAGTAGTTTAGTCACAAACTTCACGTTCACATAAGGCGCGGCGTCCCGCGTCAGAATTGTACTCGGAGTCCGATTCTTAAATTTCAATCGTGCAGCCGCTAATATTAATTTTATTTTATTTTATTTTATTTATTAGCGTTATAAACAGTCATTACAAGTTCATATATAACAGTGTTAGAGATAGTCATATCATTGACCAATAAAATAACGACATAAAAATTTGAGACCATAATAAAAATTACAAAAAACAAACAAAACAATATATGTATGTAATATAAACAGTTCTGAAAAAGTGCATCTACTCACTTAAATCTACAAAAAATGTATTTTCAAACTGCTGAAATCAAAAACGAAAATGTAATGAAAATGAAGAAAAATGAAAATGTAAAAGAAAGATAAGGAATTAATGAAACATTAAGTTTTCCTTTGAATATTACTTTTTACGAATTTTATGAAGTTAGCAAGGTTCGTGTTAAACATGTCAATGTCTGTGCATAATCTATTGAAAGTGCTACAGCTTCTTCATAAACACATTTTGAAGATAATTAGCATTGCTCTTGGGAATATAAACTATGTCTGGAGATCGAGTGACTCTTATTGGACATCTGAAATTGATATTTTGTAATAGGTAAGCGCTATCAATAAAATTGTGGATTATCTTATAAAGCATTACTAGGTCTCTGATATCTCTGCGTTGATCAAGGGTTTTGAGGTTCATAGAGACATAATTTACATCATTTCGCATGCGAAACGAAACATATTTCAAAAACTTTTTCTGGACTCTTTCTATATTTGATTTATATGTAGAACAATGGGGGTTCCGTTGAAGCATACTCTAGGTGGCTTCTGACGTATGATATGTAGAGAATCTTAAATGTTTGTGGATTTTTGAAAACAGAACTTACTCTAAGTATAAATCCTAGCATTTTCAAAGCCTTAGACGTGATGTGCTCGACGTGAGATTGAAAAAGAAGCTTACTGTCTAATAGAACTCCAAGATCTTTAATTTCATTTACCCTATTTAAAAGATTGTTTTTAATTATGTACGGATGTAGTATAGTGTTTTTCTTTCGAGAATAAGATATGACGGAACATTTATCTGCATTCAAAAGAAGGCGGTTTTCTAAACAATACACATTGACCAGGGAGTTCAGGTCATCCTGGAGCTCTATACAATCCTTCTCAGATTTAATGATTTTGACAATCTTTTTGTCATCCGCATATATAATACTGTCAGATGTCGGTAGAAATTCAGAATGCGGGTCTAAAAAAACTGTATTTATAACGACTCGTTCTTATTTTCACCAGTTTGACAATGAAACTACTTGCCGATTTTTCTATTTGCTTCTGTCTAAATTTACGAATGACTCTTCTTCCTACAAATTCATAAAAAAACCTTTTTTTCCTTCCTCGATCGATCATGCTTACGTGAATAGGCCACTTGCATGGATATCATAACGACTTGGAAAAAATCGTGTGGACAGATTTTTTTTTCAAAGATTACGAAAATGTTAGTAAATTTTTTTAGAAATGTACAGTTTTTTTTTTCTTTTAAATAAATAAATCCATTATCTGGGCTCGTGACGTCACTACATGAAAATGTCGCGCCTCCGAAAATGTTCCTATTAATTTTGTAAAATTCCACATTGATTTATTTTTTTTATATGGCAACACTTTGATTTCAGGCGAATTTTTGAATTTGACATTTAACGTTCAATAGATTTATTGTTTGTTCTCTGCGAACTCATCTTTTGGTTTGACTTTTTGACAGATGTTCCCCGTACATTTTTCGCTGTATGTACGTGTTTTAGAGATGTAATGGTAATAGTGCTGATTTTAACAAAAAAATTTATAATATTCTTATTATTATTATAATTTACAAGTACAAGTATATTACATTGGATTTAGTAATATAGATGTTGAACATTATAATGATTTATGAGATGTAATATTTTTGGTATGCCTCGTTATTCTCCTGTACCATTCGTGTGGAAAACGTTCTTTTTTTAAAATGATTTTCGGCTATGTAATTGTCGTTTTTTCGCACCCATAAAATTATGTCCCGTCATTCCGGTTTATAAAAAATGGTCTGATTTTTCGGATTGAAATTTTGAAAAAATCGCCAGAGTTTCAAAAATACGATTAAAAAAAATTAATTTACGATAAACCGCCGCACTTTTAATAGGCACAGATTTTGGAAAGTACACTATTTTTAAACTTAGTTACCGCAAAAAACATCGGTTTCAGTCAGGACCGGTGGAAAAATATGCATTTAAATTTACATTTCATAAACAAAAAATTTTGTACGTAATTTCTCGTTACGGCTGACGTTTCGTATTACTTTATTTTGGATTCTGAACAACTTCCACTATTTCCAGGGTACCAATCGATAAATATTAAAAAAAATATTGCTGTATGGCAAAAATCACACATATTCTAGGAAGGTACTAACTAAAGTTACCGTACAAATTTTCAAAATAATTTATGGATAAGCCGCCGCACTTCGGTTTCAGTCAGGACAAATTTTCATAATATTAAAAAAAGATACGGCAAAAATCACGGTAATTTTTGGAGATCGCTGGCAACGGTTAATATGCACTTTTTTTTAAAAAAACCTTTTGATTCACCTTAATTACATTAAAAGGCAACTATTTGCATTGGGGGAAGTGGAAAATATTTCATTCTTAATTTCGGTTACGTAAAATTAAAATTAGCTTTCGTCTTGTGAGATTGTACGCCAGAATCACAAACCATATTACACAAACCTAGCGTAGCCGCTAAACTACTTGAAAACTGGGATGTTTTCTTGCCTTGATGCGAGTAGGTGTTATAAAGGGGCACTTTCTTTTGTATCACAAATCATGTTACACAAATCTAGCGTAGCCGCTAAACTACTTGAAAACTGGGATGTTTTTCTTGCCTTGACGCGAGTAGGCGTTATAAAGGGGAACTTGCTTTTGTATCACAAACCACTGGTTCACTACTATTATGGATAATATGGGGGAAAGCCCTTACAAACACCTACTTGTACACAAACATACCACAAGATTTAGAGAAGGAAAGGGCCTAAAAACTCCTCGAATATTAAATAAATATGGAAGCCGTACTCTTGAATATCTAATACCAGTGATTTTCAATAAAATCAATAAAAACATAAAACTTGAAAAAAATGAGAGACTATGTCCTAAAATGATAAAACTATGGTTAATGAGTGAAAACTCCATGTATCTTTGAATATCTTAATATAGCTGCCTACATATCTTGTTATTAGGCAGGTATATTGAAATATCTTATATATTTATGATTGTAAGTTAAATTATCCAATATTACTATGTGATCTATTCTAATGTTTACTTAAAACTATAAATGTATTTACAAATATTTTCTTAGATATAATATTAAGAATGTTTAAATTGTTAGAACCTGCAGACAAGCTGTCATATGACAGCTTTGTGGGTCTACTCAAATTTTTTGTACAAAATGTATTCTGTAATTAAATAAATAATAAAAAAAATAAAAATAAATGTTACACAAACCTAGCGTAGCCGCTAAACTACTTGAAAACTGGGATGTTTTTCTCGCCTTGACGCGAGCAGGCGATACAAAGGGGGCACTTTCTTTAATGTGTGCAAATTATTTTACTATTAATTTGTTTTGTATGGTTGGCACTACTGATATACGTCACTATGTGGTTTCTATGGACAAGATTCAATATGGCGTCGGCGTCAAAACGGAAAATTACGTGAATAAAAGTTTTTACGAATATAAATTTAAATGCACGTTTTCCGCCGTTCTCGACTGAAACAGATGGTTCTTGTGGTAATTAAGTTTAGGGGTAGTTTATTTTTTTTAAATATATGCCTATTAAAAGTGTTGTGGCATGCGGCGTCTAGTCGTAAATTTACCAAAAAAAAATACGGAATGTCTTAGAATATTTGCCTAAACCGGATTTTTTTTTTAATAAATGTGTTGCAAGGGGCCTGTTCAGTACTGGTAGTTTGCAGATAACGAAAGTGATGTTTTATGTTCGAATTCTTTAGTTTTTCGATTACCACGTGAGTAGTTGTCTCTGGGGATATTTTGTCTATTTTTTTGTTGAATGCCTAATGGAAAATGTTTGTCATTTCAACCAGCTAAGCAAGCTTTCAAGCCTTGACGTTAGATGCCAAATTCTCTTTTATTTCTCGCGCGAATCTCAAATAGCTACTGATTTTTAATTACAATAAACTTTCTATAATCTTCTTCTTGAGTCCTATGTTATTTGAGGTGATGCTGTACCTATGTATAAGGGAAATTTTTGAAAAAAGATTTATTTATTTATTTATACTGTGTTTTTACAGATTGTTCTCATACACGTGAGAACAACCCAGTTATAAAAACTCAGTTAATTATACAAATAAGAAAAAATAGGTAAAGATTTATATAAAATCAATCAGCCAAATTATACAATGGTTAAATTTTTAAACAGTTTAAATAAAAATTTGATAACGTAAAAAAAAACAGTTAGAAATAAAAAAAATATATAAAAATACAAAGTTTGCTCAAAAGACAATTAAAGAGAGGCAAGACCAGAGACATAATTAAAGACTCAAATGATACATAAATAATTAGCACATATTTTTCAGCAATCGCAGAGCATTTTTTTTAATACATACGTTACAGTACGTTCCGCGTCTACAACTATAACATCTTTACACGATACACTTCTTTATTACGATCATCACGTAGTGTCATGATACGAGAAAGATACGCCTCGATTTTATAAAAAAATAAAAATATTATAGGTACCTACATAGAATCCGTACCTATTCTTCATCATTGCTCACGCAATCCTTTCCGCTTGTAATGATGGTAGTAGGAGTTTTTAAAGTGTGTACTGTTATGTTATTCGTAATTCTGGAGAGTTTGTCTTTCTTAAAACCTCGTATGTGTATGTGGGAATATAGTACATAAGTATATTATACTTTCACCTCGTTCCAGAATGCAAAATACAATTAGGTGGTAGGTATTGTCTTAATGAGATACCACAATTTAGCACAGAAATGTTGCAACGAAATTACTTTAGGTTATGTTTAGTGATTAGATCTGAAAATACAGTCAATTATCTATCTTTCTATTTCCCTTCTTCTTCCCCCCACACTAGGGCGGATCCAGGACCTAGGTGGACCTACTTTTTACTTGTATCTATTATTACCAAAATTAAATTATAACTTCTAGTGACTTGACCACGACTCTGTGACCCCCCCCCCCCCCCCCCCTGAAGCTATGTGACCCCCCCCCCCTGGCGCCAAAGCTGGATCCGCCCTTGCCCCCACACTCCTACTACCGTCATTATAAGCAGACGAAGTTGATTGTGGAACGATGAAGGACTTACCTGCATGGTTATCAAGTTTAATTTGTAGAACTCCATTTTATTTTTTGTTTCTTTTATATATTCAACTAGCTGGTCCCGGCATGCGTTGCTATGCCATTTAATAAAGAAATTGTTTCTCCCTGAGTGTCCTTTCCAATTCGTCCCGTTCCCCTTCCGCCTCCTCTTCTTCTCCTGCGTCCTCTTCCCCTCTCGCGTTCCCATTCCGTCAGCTCCTCCTTCCCTCTCCCCACTTTACTAACCCCCCCCTTCCCCCGTCCCGCTAACCAACCTTTCGAGTTCCCTTCCCCCCTCACGCGTCCCCTTCCCCTCCCGCATTCCCCTTCCACCTTTCCCGCCTTCCTTCTTCCCTTTCCCGCTCCCTTGTCCCGCCAACCCTCCTCCCGCATTCCACATATTCAATCCCAGTACATTAGTTTTTAAACAGTCCGCGTGCCACCTTTTACAATTTTTATTCAAATTTCCATTTTTTATGTATATTAAATTTGGTACCTAACATAGGTACCTATTTAAAACATCTAAAATTCTTGATTCGATTCAAACTGTTAGGGGAGTACCTACTTTAAATAAATTTATCAACTTACAGATTTTCAAAAATAGAATCCTGATTTAATTCCATCATTGTTTTGCAAAATGTCATTCTCAAACACGCAAACTGTCAAACGTGTTGGGTTTTCTGAAATTATCCATTTTTTTACGCAATTTTCTTAATTTTTCTCTCCGTAAGAACCATCCTCGTACTTCAAGGAATATTCTAAAAAAAGAATTAGCGAAATCGGTTCAGCCGCTCTCGAGATTTGCGCTTACCAACAAATTTAGCGATTCATTTTTATATTATAGATAAAATTATCATTCAATTTATAAAAGCAATTTATTTAAAAACCAGTTCTGCCATGTAATTATTATTAGGCGTGACAGCTGTTTCGCCTTCTGAAGGCATTATCAGTTTGTTATGAAGTATGAAGTTTGATAATGCCTTCAGAATGAGAAACAGCTGTCACGCGTAATAATAATTACACAGCAGAACTTGTTTATAATTTTTTTTTTTTTTTATTCATTTATTTACGGTGTAATAATTTACATCTTAATAATAATTTATATCTTGGAGTTAGTTACTACCCTTCCAATTGAATGATAATATTGTTGAATATATAAAAGAAATACATAAACTAAAATGAACACACTAGGGAACCAGACCCATTTATCAATTCAGCCACTGACCTGTATTATATATTATTCTATGAAATAGTATTAGCTATATTTAGTAAGCAGAACTCAATATCCATGCACTTCCCATCCACTCTCTTTCTTTCTCCCCCAATTCTGTTAGCATCAATTTCTCAAAGTGCCTCATTTTCACTCGGGCGTGTCGCCTTTTTCGTAATAGTTTTATCAAACTCGTAATACTTTCATACTCGTTTGTGATATTGTCACTGTCATCCGAGTTCAGGGTCAACACCCCACTGTCAAGTTTGCCTGTTTCACAACCGCACAGAGTTTAGATAAACATATTCTACAAGTTAGTTATCTAGTTTCTAGTTGGTAGCCTCTCGGAGACAGGCTTCATTATGCACTGTTAAATTGGACTTTGTCACAACATGAATGTTGAGTGATAAGCTAAATTTAACAGCGGTCTGAACCGACTAAAGCTAATCTGACTGCACGTGGGATACTAAAATGTTAAAAAGTTTTACGGTGTATTTTATCGCTCGCTTCTGTTTAAATGAATGCATGTTGCTCCAAACATGAAAGAGTAGTAAGTGAATTTGACAAGTCTTGTCTATTTTCCAAGTGACTTCATTTGTTTAAATGGTGGTATATATTTTTTTTATTTCATTCAAAGTACATTTTGCAGGTGGAGGGCCATCTTCTTACATACAAAGCTGTATTATAAGTACTAGTATTCATGTACTGAGCAGATCAGTTCGTCACAAATTACCTTACCATTGCAACAATACAGGATAAAATGCTGAATTATATTCCGTAATAAACTTGGTGATAAATATGTTTTTTATGATGTGATAAATATTGAAAGAATATCAACATACAAAGCTGTTTGTCAGCGTTTCTCGGTTGGATTATTATCGAATATATTTAGAATGTTTATATTCATCATCAAAGTTTACTTCTCAAATTTTTAATTTATTTTTTTACATGGTTGTTTTTTTAGTTTCAATGTGCTTTAAAATATTTTGTATACATGTGCACGAGGTGATAGTTTAGTATTTGTATTTTATGCTGTCACTTCAATATTTACTTTACTTTTTTCATATGAATATTTTTTCTTATCTATACATATTTGTATCCATATTTAAAATTATTGTGATTCCTATTTAAAATCCGGTAATCGACGTTAATTCATAATAAATAAATAAACAATATTTATATTTTCTTGTAAACACCCGTTCGGACAAATACAATCACAAATATTTGTCATTTCGTGAGTCAGGTTTTACATGTTAAGATGTTAATTTCACAGCAGGTAATACAAAACGCATGCACTTAAATATCATAAAAATGTATCATAAAAATAGCATCTATAAACTTAAATGTAATGATTGTACAGCCTTTTACATAGGTAAAACGGCTAGAAAAGGGGATGGTCGAACACTTGAGATGTCTAAACAGTGTAGGTTTTTCAGAATTCGCCACGCACCTAATAGATAAAAATCACTCAATAAATCTTCCGGGATAGATGTATTGCATATAATTGGGATAGGTCTACGCCTTGAAGCCCTTGAAATAAAATAAAAATCATTAAAAATAAATAAAACGAATTTACTTAATAAACAATTAGATTTGTCTAACACCCCCATTTTTTAAATATTTCCATTACCCCCGCCTACGTTCACCCCTCCCTCTTAGGAATATATTATATTTTTATTCAATGAATGAAGGAAAACACTACTTGTCTACATGCAGCGTATGACAGCTTACAAGTACAAAAATGGACATTGTAAATAAATTCGTTTGATATCCATACAAACTTACTATTGAAAGTGTTTTGAAGTCGTTTTAAAGGTTTTAGATTCGTAAATAATGCACAAAAAATTATAATTTTATCAAAATTAGTATTATTGGGGCCAACGGTCGGAGATCAACTGTCAGGACATCTCAAAAGACGAATCAAAATTTACCATATCAATGTAACCCTATTTTCTGATGTCTTTGGTTTTGCAATTCTTAATTAAGAATGTTTTTCCCTTGTTTTGATTGAACTTTACACCTATCCATGATGAATTGATTGAACCTGTGACGATTGAGATGTGATGGAACAGTTGTTGCAATTAGTTCCTGCTTCCGTTACGCCATACTTGTACTGACTGCACGGTCACAACCTTCTAATTTTAGAGCATAATAAAGTAACGTCTATCTCAGCCGTGGGAATAAAACAAATAAGTAGTTACCAAGCATCGCTGTATTTTGGCAGTCAAATAACAGTTATATCTAGTTCATTTTGTTCCACCTTTGTGACTGGAATTCCGCCGCGATACTGGACTGTTGCTGGTGGTACTAACAATGGAACTCGTCTTTTTTCACCTTTTTTATCGCACGTTTTATCGCGCGTTTCACGTAAATTCTAAATTCCTGGCATATTTTCGCCGGCTGTTAAAAAGGCTGAATGACTCTGGGTTATTAAATGTAGATTTACAATGACACAGCGGTAGTTTGTAGTTGAATTGTACATTTCCCTTTCATGGTGATTCATCGTACAGATCACGGAACTGCTTTGGTTGAACCACCAAAGTATTGCTGATCCACAAATGCTTGCGACGATTTTAGTAATACGTGTTCGGAAATCAAAAATAAATATAAATACGTATGTAGATTAAAGGTCATAAAAAATTCTTTTGCTGGTAAATTATGTTTGATAATTTTATTCCAGAAAGTACCTAATCATTAGCATTTAATTAACTGGTAAAGTTATGTTATTATTTTCATTTTTACAATTTGACCTTTTGAAGAGAATAACAATGTTTTTTTTCTAATCTGGTGATTAAAACGAGTATCTAATAACTACTGGTATACTAATTAATATGCCTCAATATGAAATTAAATTTCCGTTTTGAAATGTCGTGTAGGTACTGAGGGTGGGTTGTTTTTTTTTACATTAGCTCCACACAGGTGACCCTGAGGAAAATAATTCCCCTCTGGGCCAATGTCATCTTTGAGGATGCTGTGTGGAAGGTCTTTTTAGGAAAAGGAAGGAGAGGAAGTTCTTGGAAGGAAAATAGGTGTGAGGGGTGGGTAGGAAACTGGGATCTGTGTATCAAAGAGTGACGGACGTATGAATCTATCGTCACTACTGCGATGCAAGGTTCTGCTTGAGAGGTCAAAAGATCTCCCTCAACTAGTCTCTCCCGATCCGGCCTGCCACGCAGTTGGTAGGCAGCCACCGCCATGATCCGGACAAACCTCACGTCATGAACCCGGGCACCTCTGCTAAGTCACCAAACGTAGCGAACCACTTGGGGTGGCCTATGGCAGAGGTTTTGGTTATCTAATAAATGGTTCCCGGGCGGCGGTACCCATATCCGCCTCCCAAATTGAATTGTTTTACAGAATTTGAACATTTTTTCAAATTTTCAAGTTAAATTTCAAGTTCTGTGAAAGTTCTATTGAAATTCTGATACACTTAAGGGAAGAATTATAACCAAATAGTTTAAGCATACTAATTTCGGTCGTTGGTGCACGCACGCAGGATTCGCAATATTTCTACGTGATGCGTAAAATTATTCAAGTTCAATTTACTCTTAATTTTCAGAATTGGAACCGTTACGCATTAAATTATATCAGACAAGCGCGATAGAGAAGAATTTATTTTATTCATAATTTATAAAAATATTTCTATATTTGAAATGTGTACCTACTTCATTCGTTAACAATTTTGACAATACTAAATCTGAAAAATGACTTTCAAGTTTCACAGCTAATAATTCATCAAATTTAAAATTTAATATTCAAGTTCTGCGAATGTTTAAGTTCCGTTACTATCCAAGTATTGTGAAACAACTGGCCCATGATAAAATAATAACTGAATTTGAATAGAACTTTCTCAGAACTTAAATCTTATCTTTCAAATTTGATGAATTGTTCAAATTCTGTAAAGTAACCAGTGTTTAGTGTATCTATGAATTTAAAAAAAAATTAAAATGCAAAAGAAAAACCTGAGTCCCAATTTCTCATAACTGTCCGGAGTGAGTGGGACTATGTCATCACCAATTGGAGTACGTTGTGAGCAGTGGCGGCTCGTGACTTTTGGGTGCGCTAGGATGCTATTTCTAAAAAAATGGCATTATGGATGTTGTCGTAGGCGAAAAATTTTATTTTCAAAAATCGGTTTTTGTATGAAGATTTTTCAGGAAATCCGCAAGGCCAAACTGAAACTTCCTGAAATTTTTCAAACATAAAACTAATTTACGAAAAAAAATTTTTTTTTCTTCTACAACAACATCATTAATGCCGTTTTTGTAATATCAGCACTCTAGCACACCCAAAAGTCACGAGCCGCCACTGGTTGTAAGGCTGAAGAGAGTGGGGGGAAGGGAGAAGGAGATGGAGGAGAGGAAAATTGGTAAGTGTCTGGCTATTCATTTTAGGTGACCAAACACGACTAATGCCATAAGTAACGTTTCGATGTTTAATCATAATTTTTCACCTAATCTGCCACTACACAAAATATATTGTTGGCGACTTTTTTTTAAAGACAACACGAGTTATGGATTCATTTCTATGAACCGTACGTCACTGGATGATAGGATTATTATCTGATGTAATTTTCTTAAATTAATAAGGTTTTTTTACTATCTGCTATATTTTATCAATAAAATACGAGTTGGCTATTTTTATTATTATTTACAAGGCCATTTTTCTTTCTGCCCATTTGACCAGACAAACTACCGGATTCCTCTCTACACGAACTTTACTGAGTGGTCACAATTATTTTCAAGCGAAAAGCGACGATCCAATCTACTTTATTTCCTATGCAAAAAGATACTCGGCTGTTTGACAATTCGGAGTATAATTCGATGTATAGATAGTTTTGGTTATGCAATTATTAAACAATAAAATGAAATGATGGATGGATGGATCCGTATGATTACTCTTTATTAATATCCTCAAATTATTAGGTTCATTTACACGCGATTGAAAGAATCCAAAATAAATTTTTAAGATATGTAAATTTTAAAGTGTGCGTTCCTAGTGAATGCCTAAATTACTATAACATTCTTTGTTCATTGAATTTAATGACTGTAGAATCATTTCCAATTTAACCTGTTTGTATAAAATCATTAATTCAATGTTTGATATCCCTGATATTATAAGTTAACATATTATATGTTATCCCTCTTCATACTCCAGGCAGGTCAGTTACAAGACAGTACCTACCTACCATATTATTGTAGCAATTCTACATCAACGTCCCAATATTACACTCCTATGCGACGGATTCAAAGCTAGGAAACATACTTCGAAAAATACTTCGATGTTGTTGATATATTTAGTATATCAATTTTAATATATTATACAGCATACCTTATTGAAGTTTTTTTCATCAAGTAGGGGAATATTTTGATAAAGCTATTTAAATTGACTAACACATTAGCAGTATTTTGTCGGCTGAAAGAAAAAAACTCTTTTGGATTTTTTATATTTTGTACCTGCATACTGTGTGGATCAAATTCAATAATATTTTTACTTTAAGTATATTTATTTTTGTGCAAGTGTTTTAAACAGTCGTTTCCTGCACTATTTACGAGTATAATTTCGTAAATGTTGTTATATATATATATATATGTAAAAGCCTAAATAGGCGTAAATAAATAAATATGGTTTCTGTTCTTATTATTAGTATAGATACGATACCTACCGATTTTACATTAAAATCTAATATATGTGTGTTTTGAATTATGTTCATTGATATTTGTGCCCTAGATTCATGTAGAATTGCACAACGCTTATCCCAAAATATTGAAGTTTGAAAGGGGTTAAAATCTTTTATATCGGCATCCGCTATATTTTCGATTGCCGACCCCTGTCGTACATAAGAGAAGCTCGCTCGCAAACCCACTTCAATGCATTACTTCATTCGGAAGAGCAGACGTCCTGTCACTAACAGTTGAAAAATATGTGGTTCAAACTTATTGGTTCTTTCAAAATATATTTTCTGTAATAGGTAATTGTTATAACGGGTTGGTAAATTATTTATTTCATTTATTTTTTGCCCTGAGAAAAATAATTCTTCTCCGGGCTGATGTCATCTTTGGGGATGCTGTGAAGTGGATATTTTTAGGATAGGAAGGAAAGGATGTTCTGGGAAGGAAAAATGTATGAGGTGTGGATAGAAATCTGGGAGTCAGTGTGTCCAGGAGTGACGGACGTATGAATCCATCCCTTCACTGCAGTGCTAGGCGATGTTCCGAGGAAGTTGTGCTGGAGAGGTCAAAAGATCTCCCTCGACTGGTCTCTCCTGATCCGGCCCGCCACACAGTAGGTAGGCAGGCGCTACTACTGCCAAGACCCGGACAAACCTCACCCGATGAACCCGGGTAAGAGGCATTAACGAACAGGTCTGATTAACCAGGTACTTCCCCTTCCACTATTCCTATCCCTCTTCTTTTCATGAAATTCACTTTAATCTACGTTGCATTTATGAATTCACAAGCCGCCACTGCTGGTATAATTACATATCACTTTAAATGACACTTTTAAGTCCCTGCCCTTGCAATTAGTTCGCAACTGCCGTTAGTTCGCAGCGATTCAAGTGTGGCCAGAGGCGCAGCAGGCAGGAGGCAGCAGGCAGAGGGGACAACGCTTGGCCGCTCTTGAGGAACGCCCGCCAATTAGGGCAGATAAGCCACCGGTAGACTACCAGCTAGTACGTCATATCAAAAACTGTGTGACCTCTTATCTCAATCAGCGTTTAATATTACTGGTATTACTTGCCCGCAATCTTTTTTACGTTATTACGTTCACGTACGATAGTAGCAAGGTTTTACGTTGAATGAATAGGAACAGTTCTTTATTCCTCGTGTTCACAGTATGCCTACCTATATTACCTACACATTCGTACACTCGCTCAATCAAAAAACCAGCAACTTGCACAGAGGCCGGAAAACTGTATATAAGTACAGTAGTGGATTATTTATTTATGCTGGGTTTTTACTGATCTTCTCCCTCACACGAGTACAATCCAGTTATAAAAACAATAGTCAAATCAGACAAATTATACATTTGTAAGTATTGAAATTGTTTCTGCATAAAGGTTAATTAATAAAATAATTAAGAATGAAGAATTATAAAACACAAATTTCACCCAAATGATAAATTATACAAAGAGAGGCAAGAGACACAAGAGACATAATTAGAGCTACAAATGATACATAATATAATACAGTCTCATTCAAAAATGTTATCCTGATAAATATGACATAAAATAACGTGTAGTTTAATTTATTCTTCTACTCTCAGATGTTGGCCGGGCTTCACGCAGAGATTTCGAAGTCAGACGCAGGCAGTGAAATTTCCCTCTTATTTTGAACGTCATGTGTGCAAAATTTCATGAAGTAGTATCAAAATTCGGCTTTTAGGAGTGGGACCCCTTCCCTTCCCCCTGATGGGGAGAAATCTAAACAGATCATCAAATGATCTATACAGATTCCCATATTTCTCTTGTTTTGAAGGACAAGCGTATAAAATTTAAACTTAGATTTTTTTATAAAAAACAAAGCCATAATAGAATATAAATATAATAGACAACCTAGTGAAGATTGCACCATTTCTTCACATCTTGGTGGCACTCCCCGGTTCCTCACTTCTGATTTCTCTCTATTTCTATCATGGTTGTCCCATAGTTCTTCCTATCCCTCCTTGATTTCCTTTGGTTCCTCATTATAGTCCCCGTAGTTCCCCCCTAATTCCTTACTAGTTTTCTCCAAATTCCCCTCTAAGGACGCCATTGATTACTGCAAATACCTAGGTACCAATTTAAGGTTGTTGATAATTCACTTTCAGCACCTTTCTAATATTTTATCTTTTTACCATATCGACCTGAATGCCCACATAGTTTACAAAACATGCGTACTTGAGAGTTTGATAAGAAATAATATGTGTTTAATTTACAAGACAAATAATTATTCCTTTTTGATAGCATTAACGTGCAATGAGGAATATATGCGGGTATTGGGTAATTATCGAAATACTTGTGGATTTTCCAATTTCCCTGGTAGTTGATAAGTTCATGTTGTAACAATTGTATTCTTCATCAATATTTCATTAATTCAATATTAATTTATTATCCGCCAGTGTAGTTACGAGTTCATCGCAGTAAATATCTTGTTACGCCAAAATGAAAAATATGTAAGATCGAACTAGGATTTTTTTGTAAAAAATTAATGTATGGTCGATTCGTTTTCTGCGTGGGGAGGCAAGTCGTCGCTAAAGTACAAACATGTGAGTTCCTTTAACTGCATTTGTTGTCGTGCAAGAGGAAAATGGAAAATTACTATGGTTACGGTGTAGATTGTAAATTAACACACTAATTATTAGTTTTAATTACAATATTGTAAATAAACCATTAACTTTCATTACATTACTATTTTTAGTAACTTTTAACAGTGTTTTTTATGTTGATAATCGAAATTTTTCTTACCTTTTTTAATTGGTAATGACAATGACTAAGTTAATATTTATTCAATTTAAAATTATATATTTCTATTATAATTGGCAATGTCGTTGAAAAGGAATTGAGTAACCTTTCACAAAGTCTTCCGCCAAGCTTAATCTGTTCTTCGTAAATAATGTATCCTTCATTCTTGCTAAGTAAAGAATGACGTTATGCATAATGTAACTAACTGCAAGTATCCTGTGGATTTTAACCAGAGATTCCTGATTTTGCAGTCCGATGATATATTTTAAATTAAAAAACGACACCAAAAAATTCTATCAATGCCAACCTACATAATAATAATTTTAAACCATATGTATGGGTTGTTTCAAAAAAATTTTACAATTCATCAATTTTTTAAAGCTCATTTTCACATTCTGTGAACGTTGTATTCGTGTTCTGTGATTATTTTATTATTGTATTTCAGTTGTATGAAGCAACTGGCCTATGATGATATTAAACAGAACATAACTAGAACTAACACAGAATGTGGAAATTAGCTTAAAAAATTAAAATGAATTGTTAAAAATTTTTGAAACAAACTGTCTGAAATATTTTAAGAAACATATTTTAAAAATTTCAAATAAGGATTTATATAATTAAATGAAACAATTTAACTTTGTTTGAACCACTTTAATATTTGAGTAAATCCGACCGGTTTCAGAACGAACGTTCCTTCTTCAGGGCAAATGTATACTGATTTGACAGTTTTGAAATATGGATGGGAACAATGTATTATTATGGTAGGGGTGGAGCTGTTGCTAGGTATTAATGGAGAATGGGTGGGTAGGGGAACATATCCATGATTGGGCTATAAGACAATATTTTTTGTTTGTTGATAATATATTCATTATTTTTAAGAGATTTTTTTTTTTATTTCCAAGGCTTCTAAGTTATCTAAACGTTTTCCTTTATGATTAATATGAAGAAAATTTATCCCCATATTTTTTTCAAAACTATGGTTATTTTCAATAAAATGGCTAGCGAACTCAGAAAAATTATTATTATTAAGACACCTTAAATGTTCTTTGATTCTAATTTCAAAATTACAAGTTGTTTTTCCAATATAAAATGAGGGACAATCATTACATTTGAGTTTATATATGCCGGAATTAGTCAATTTATGGTCTTTATCTTTAGCATTTCTCAAAAAATTACCGATATTATTTCTTGTATAAAAAGCTGGTTTAATTTTAGAATGGAGATTTTTGCAACTTTGAACAGAAAAATTATTAAAATTATTAATTCAAAAGTATATTTATATATTTCGTCAAAATTTTCCAAAGAAATGTCACCATCTCAATGAAAATAATATTTTCATTGAGATGGTACCATACTATCGATTATTACGATTTGACAGTTGTTGTAGGAAGTAGGAACCACGATCACGCAAAATCTGGCGAGATTAAAGGGTAGTATCCAACAAGGCTACCATCTTGAACCGGAGCCGGAACGTAACAAACAAATGAAATGCCAAATGGTGGAGCTAAAACAGGACTTTGCTACGCTCAGTCAATTAATGACATAACTAAGTTGTTCCTGCAGGACTGTCAGGACCGTCACGTAATAAAGTTGAAGTTTATGTCGTTTCTGTAAAAAATGTTGCGCAATTAATTATATTTTTAGTGTCCACTGTCGTTAAATGTTTTACGATACAACGGACTGTCCATCACCATATAATATTAGAATGTATATTATTCGTTTGTACGAGTATTACATAATCAAACAAATACTAACAGCATTTAAACTCGGGCAATGCGCCCAATATATTATACATTATTTTGATTGTGTTATCACCGTGACATTTTTTTTAATAATAGGTAGGTAGTTCTATATGAATAGATTTAACTTTTCGAACGATAAAAATCAACAATAACATTTACTGTTTTGACCTTGGAGATCTAAAATTTTCAACTTTGGCGCTTTATTTTTCCGTTAAATAAAGGTTATTTTAGAATTTTTTTTTCAAAATCTTGACAGGTTTTCGACATCACCGAATGCAAATTTAACTATGCCAAACTGTATTAACCCTTATCCTATTAGGCCCGCGAAGATAATGAAAATGGATAAATTAAAATTAAATTAATTTAATTAAAAAGGTTGATCATCACTGCTCTAGAGCTAGAGCCCTTCACCGCATAACATTGCCGAGTCAGATGGAACCTTGTTGCTCCAAGGACACGATATGTATGCCCATTGCCAAGGGTCTTACAATGTTTAAAAAAGTTTCACTTGTGCTTGTCCAATTATGATTTGGCATTTTTGCCCTTTACTCCTAAAAGATTCCTAGCGTATGTTTTACATCTTTCTCGACTACCACCTCCGTGGTCAAGAGGTAAGGCTCTTGCCTTGCAATCTGAAGGTCGCGGGATCGAATCCCGGCGTGCGCAAATAAATTTTAATTGATTAATTAGTGTTATTTCGCAATTAATTCATTTAAAATAATGCAAAGTATATTTGCGGCACGTTCCAGAGTGGAAGATAGTCTTAGTTTCGCCCTGGTGTAAGACCACCATTCAGAATTGAAACGTTGTTTGAAATGGCTTTAGCTGTGTTTGTTAACCAGATCTAGTACTTCCTCACCTTGCTCTTTCTCGCCTCCTTCCCCTCCCCACCCTTCCCCGTTACCACCCCACCATCTTCCCCTCCCCACAACATACCTACCCCAATTCGTGATGCCATGGTTCCAGACGTGAGCAGCTGGTACTCTGGTGAGGGATTCGTATATAAAAAAGCGATATGCGTTCATACATAAACTAAACCATTATTTTTTATCCACTATTTCACTTGAAATATCAAGTTCGCGGTCAGCCATTGTTATATTTGTTCCGCGTATTCATTTTCGGTATTACATAACAATTACTTCCACCATTATGTAATAAGTAATGGCGCGTATTACCATGAATCGGCGGAAAGCTTTTTCTGTTCGTCACAGTTTCCTAGTTTTTTCGTAATATTGTTTATTATTGCATTGCATTCATTATGGATACAAGTATCTACGGATGAACGCGCATCGCGCAAAAATAAAATAGTATATTATTTTTATTTTAACTTTCTGAGTAAAACCTCAAAGTGTAATATTTAATTAAATGAAAACAATATAAGCGAGACTCAATCAAAAATCTGAAAACAGAAATATCAGAAAAAGATTTCAGATTTTTCTGTTTTCAGATTTTCGATTGTGTTTCGCTTATATTGTCTTCATTTAATTAAATATTACAAAATAGTATTGTTTTTTTTATATGATTTTTCAACAAATTTCGTAATTAATATTTATTTTCAACAAATTTCATATATTTTTTAATAAATCTTGAGTAAAAATGAGTACCGCGCAACTTTAGTGAGACTACTATGTCGTCTCCAAATTAGGGTACGTTATGAGACTGAAGGAAGTAGAGAGGTGGAGAAGGTGGGGGAGAGGATCGTAGGGAACTACCTGACTATTCAAATCTGGTCACCAAATGCGGCTTCATTTCAAGCAACGGTTAGAATCTGAATAGGGGTATTTCTCCAGTGCGATACCATCAGGGCGAAGTTCTCGTATCTACTATCTACCACTCTGGAACGTGCCGCAAATAAACCAGTTTCTCACTTGTTGTACGAGTTTCCGGTCTCAGTGTATAGTAAGTAATACGCGGTGATTGGAAACTAGTTATGCAAGCGGGAAATGAACTGATGAATCTCCATCAATCCAAAAACTTTTTTTTCAACTTATTTAATTTTATGTGACTTATTTCAAAAATCATTCATTTAAAATAATAACGGTGTCCGGAAACTCGCCGGTACAAGCGAGAAACTTCTGAATCTATTTCACATTTGGGTTCGAATTTGTGTTAGAACTTCTTTTGATTTGAGTTTTTTTTCAGGTAAATCGACTCTAAAATTGGAATTATTTTGGTCAAATTTAAAAAAATCCAGCTTATCAGATTTGTAATATAATTTAAAATGCGTCGAATCGTTGATAAGGCTCAAAAAGTTTTTTTTTTTAACTTTAAGGGCCTTCGCTCAGGGAGAAACTGAAAAAAACAGTTTCGACGCAAACGCAATCAACCTCCTGAACAAAATCGATATTTTTCTGAAATTCGAAGTAAATTTAATTGTACCGGCGAGTTTCTGGGCACCGTGTATATTATTTTAAATTAATGAATTGTGAAATAACACAAATAAGTCAAATAAAATTGCATAAATTGCGCACGTCCAGATATGCCCCCGCGACCAAGGACCAATCGATTACGGAATTTGCATTTGCATTGCATTTAAATTTCTGTATTTATCTCAGATTTTTGATACGTTGTGAGGCTTGACGAGAGATGGCGGAGGGAAGATATTAAAAACACTGTTTTCCCCATTGGATTTCGATTCCGCCACCCCTAGTTCCGAAGTCAATGACCTCGCCACTCTGCCACTGGGGTCGACATGTTTTGGTTAATAAAAAATTTCTGCATTCTACGCATGTTATTAGTACCAAAGTTTGACCGTTAATTTTGTCAGTCACGCCAAGAAAATAGCATCAATAATTAATTTCACCAGCCCAATAGTTTGATGAAGACAATTCGCTACTATCATTAAATATCTAAAACTGTGCAGATTCTGTATTTTTTTTAGTAAGCATTTCATCTCATTGCTTTCCTTATCAACTCAGTTTCGTAATCTTTGTAATTAGGTTGCTGTAATTATTTTTAAATAAATACTAACGAAATTGCAACGGTTAAAGATTTGATTGTATATTAAACCTCATATTGTCGCGGTTAGACGAGAGGTCTGGGTTCGAGTCCCAGTTTCTGTTTTTCGGTGTCTTGTTCTCTTTCATATTGTCGTTTAGATTATTATTGTTATCTTCTTCTTCAATTATGTAATATTTTAATTCAAATATGAAATTAAGAAAATCAATCAAAGAAAATTTATTTGCGCCCGCCAGGATTTGGACACAACCCCTCGACCACGGAGACCGTCACCTTTTTTTTACATGAGCTCCACACAGGAGGCCCTGAGGAAAATAATTTCCCTCATGGCCTATGTCATCTTTGGGGATGCTGTGTTTAGGTTTTTTAAAGAGATGGAGGAGAGGAGAGTTCTGGGAAGGAAAAAGGTTTGAGGGGTGGGTAAGAATCTGGGAAGACCTAGGCAAACCTCACCCCATGAACCCGGGCACTTCTGCTAAATCACCAAACCTATCTCTCTCTAGGAATAAAATATTTTAACAACCTTCCTTTAAATCTAATTCATGAATTTAAGCTTAAATTGAAAAATTATTATGACCACTATAATTTGTTAATATTTTTAATCAAATTTTTAAAAATTTATATTTTATACTTGTTTTCATATTTATTTTCTTGTTAGATACTATTTACAATAATTTGTTACTTACTTATGTGATTTTATTATTTGTGCTTAAATTCCCTCACCAAACCGGAGAGCCTTGTCTATGGTGAGAAATGGCTATTTATTATTTTCTTTAAAATTCGCATGTAATATGTAAAAATATTATTTACATTTACTGTAAAAAAACACATACATTTAATATAAAAATAGTTAACGTTACAAGTATTCTGTTTTTTACCTCAAGTTTTGAAAAAAGCTCGCGTTTCAGCGAGAATCCAATAAAAATGGCGTAGAAATAAAACAGGCATTCGAAATATTTTTATGTACAACAACTTTACGTGATTAAATGTTCCCATTGTGCATTCACATCGCGGTCAAAGATGTCGGTGTAGGTCTTAAAACGGCGTCGAACGTCGCTAAATACATGCTTTTATTTTCGCGGGCGCAATGACCTTGCCTAGCCTTATGATTGTGAGAAAGTACAATTAACGAGATATTATTCTGATAATTAGACCATTTAGATTTAATTTTACTTTTAATTTCACTTTTATTATCACAAGATTCCCAATTTCACGGAGCCAGTGGAAATTTTGCTATTTCGAGTTTTTTTTTACTGTGACTAATGTCAACCGTGTTCAAATGTTGGGCGCGTGTTTGGCGTGTTTCCCGACTATGCGCCGGTGCCGAGGGGATCACTGACGCTAGTTCCTCGGAGCATCTTCCATTTAACACCGGTAGAACAAAGACAGCATTCCCACCTGACGCCTGTGCTCTAAAGATTGCAGTCCGTCTGTTAAGATGGGAGAATCTATCAAACGGACCGCCCATTTCTGCACAGAGTCAACGGTTTTTTTAGGTATTTTGGAGCTCCAGACCAGAGGTGTCACCACCGTGGGGCGCACTTGCGATTTGTACAGGGTTAGCAGTTGTGTAATATTAAAGTATCTGCGGCCCTGTACAGTACGCCCAGTTTCTGAGAGGCTAACTTAACTCTGGTTTCGATGGAGCCACCGTGCCTGAGCTGGTCACCTACCTAATTCGGTGTATGTTGTGAGGTTGTTGGAAATGGGGGGATAAGATGGAAAGGAGAAGGTTGCAAACTTCCTGACTATTCTATAAATCTAATCACTAAACATAGCTACAGCTATTTCAATTACCGCACAAGAATCCCGGCTCTCGAGCCTGAGAATGGCACCCTTAAATTGGGGTATGTTGTGAGGCTGAAGATAGTGGGGGAAAGGAAGGAAAGGGGAGGAAGAGGAAGATGGGAAGAGTAAGGTGGGGAAGAGCCTGACTATTCAGTTTTGGTCAGACATTGTCAGACAGTCGGTTCAGACATTTCAAGCAGCGCTTCGAATCTGATTGGTAATCTATTTTATTTAAAAAAAAAACAAATAACTTACATCACTTTATTTTATTTAGTTTCGTAAATATTAAATATTAAGCCGCCGCTATCCGAATTTCTACCAATTTCTTACATACCTCTCTTGATAAATTATATGAAATTCTCTCGATAGAAAAAAATCGCGAAGTATGCTCCGAAAATTATTATTTTCACATCTGATTCAGTTATTTTACAAGTTATATGTATGAAAAAATTCACAGTGTTTCTTTAAATGCTGTTTTATACATCCCCGAGCCAGAGATTTTTGCTCTATTTTAAACGAGTCGTGTCTTATTAAACATTTTCACAACTTTCGCCTCAATTTTACCTTTTTAAATATTAGCGCACTCTCTACGACATTCAAAATTACATATCTCTCCATCTTCCTCTTTTTGAGCCAGAATACGGCGCCTAAACAATCGTAGAGGATCTTTTTATAGTGCGATTTTGTGTAATAAAGGCGCCTTGCACAGGTAGAACATAATTTAAGTCAACTAGTCCCAGCGAAAGCTCGTACGGAAGTCATTGACGTTCACTATCTTTCTTCTAATGCGTCTTGAAGATACTAAAATGATGATGTCACATATAATATCTCGTTGGGGCTACTATAATTAAAATTTTAAAAAAAAAGTATTATATGTGCTAAGTTTGCAAAGATTATACTTACTGAAAAAATAACATTTTCTGCTTTAATTTTTCACGTCAATAAAACCTCAAATTGTTTTATTTAATCGTTGAAGACAATATTGACGACTCTCAAACGAAAATTTGAAACAGAAAAATCTGAACAAAATCATCTTGGAATTCTGACTTTTCCGCTTCAAACTTTCGTTTTGAGTCGCCAATATTGTCATCACTGATTAAACAATACGAGTGTGCTGTAGACCACACGACTGAAGCAAAACATCTTTAGCTCCATCTATATGATAGCAAGAAAGAAAGAAAGAAAATGTGCGCGCGCACTGCTCTCTCTTGCTTCTACAGTGTGATACAGACAATAGGTCTGCAATGTGTCTTAGATATACGAAACGTAACTGACTATGAGAGAAAGAGAGAAAAAAATGTGTGGTCGCGCTGGCACCTCTCTCTCTTGTACCTACAGTAAATACGAAACGTAACTCTCTCTCTTTTTATCTTCACTGATATATTTATCCCTCTCAACTACCGTTCGCCTCGCTTTTCGTAACGCTCTCGTCACGCATTCACCAGCTTACTCCCCAAGTCAAGCGTGCGTTAAGAAGTTTTATTTCAATCATTTAATTGATAATAGTTATGAAATAATCTATTATCAAGAAAAAATTGTAAATATACGTGAAAATAAATTTATGCCCTCGTCAATGTTACAGTCAATGCCGGATTACAGAAATAATCCCGTTTTGGAACAATCCTCGGTAAATTGAATAAATTAACCAGCCGATTGGAAATATGGGAAAATGACAAAAGGCCCTATAATCCGATTTACTCTGGATTGCCATTTTCCCAGTGACATTTCACGCTGATATTACAATAGTTCAATTAAAAGCATCAAATTAATTGTCATTAGATTCGTCACACGACGGACAATGCTCAGAGGATTATCCATAAAGATTGTATTAGTTATGAAGCTGTCCTCTGCACATTTCCGCAACTTTTCATGACAAAATATCCCCGATAAAATATCCTACGGACAAAACATCCCCCAACAAAATATCTACTAAAACCTATTCTATAACTTAACCTAACCTAATCTAACCTAACCTAACCTTACCTTACTTAATCTAACAAAAAATGGGACAATAAATTATTGTTCCTATAAAGTTTATTTTTTTCCTATAAAGACAATAAATTTTATTGTTCAAAAATAGTAAAATGGAACAAAAATAATACAGAAAACCTGTAAAGACAAATAATTATTGTACAAAATAGTAAAATAGGACAAAAATAAAACAGACGACCTGTAAAGTTTGGTTAGGTTAGGTTTTGGTATTTACCCGCTTTTAAACTTATGCCTCGCTGACACACGACGAGTTACAAGCTACTATCTAAAAGCGGGTAAATCGGCGAGTGAGATTGTCATGATGACACACAAAACTGTCCACTCGCTCAGAAGCGTAGGAAACTGAGGCCGCTGCTAGCGCCAGTAACAAGAATAACGACGACTGCGTGAACTAATTCTTCAATGTAATTTGACAGTATAAATCAGCTGTTTATCGGAAGCCATGTTGGAAACATAAATAAACCAATCACGAGCAAGCGGAGCAAGCGTGTAGGCGAGTAAAGTTGACGACCTTTCAACTTTTTTTCGTAGATTGTCAACAATCTGCTAGTTGCTGCTAGTTAGCAAGTGACACGATGACACTGGGCGAGTTTACTAACAGATAGTGAATTTCCCAGATAGTAGCTTGTAAACTAGCCCTGTGTCATCGACGCTTTAGTAGATAGTAGCTTGTGAACTCGCCGTGTGTCATCGAGCCTTTAAGGATATTTTGTCCGTAGGATATTTTGTCGGGGATATTTTGTCGGGTATATTTTGTGCGGTATGAAAACACGCAGAACAACTCTCCCCAATCCTCCGGGTAGCGGCAGGATGGTTTATTAGTGACATTATATTATATTTATGACTTTAGCGATGTTAATGTTATAGATACACACACAAATACATTGTTAGCAGCAAAAGTTTCAAACCTCTTACTCGACTTCGGGAAAGAACTATACGTGGAATTTAATATTATTTTAATTCATATTGTTCCACTTGTCCCAGACGTAAATAGCCAAAATGCTGTTTCTCAGTGACTTTTGGCTACGACTTCACTGTCGAAAGTGGATACATATTAACCAATACACACAATCCTACATTTGTGTTGTTTGGGTCAAAATCAAAATTTTACGACCTGTAATCAAATGTTACAACTTCATTTAAATGTCTTACTAAAATTATTGTTATATGTATTATAAACCATGATAACCTGTAGTATTATTTAGTTATATATATATATATATATATATATATATATATATATATATATATATAAAATGATTTAACTTACTTATCTAAAATATTAAAATCCTAATTGGACAGTTCTGAACTCCTGCAACTTGCACAGGTACAGGAGGTACTATCGATACAGCGGTTTGGCAATATGCGAAATCAATACTTGGTGTTATTAGACATGGTAAATGTTGCAATTTTGTAAACCTCTGATCACCTTTCTTTTACATTTTTGTTGTTTGTATTTTTATATCATGTATGTATTTTTTTTAACTTATTAAATTGTTGTAGCTTATATTTTTTATTTCATCTATGTACTTTTTTTATTTCTATCGTAATTTTATTTATATTATTTCGTTCTCATGTTAAAGATGTACTGTCTTTATTTATGTATGTAAAAGTCATCTAGGCGTAAAATAAAATAAATAAATAATAATGAATACAATAATGTATTTATTTATTTACGGTACAAATACCTTTAAATACAGAATAAAACATTTTTTACATGATTACAAAACAATTATACAGTGTAATTATAAAACATACTAATATGATTTAAATTAGTTAAAATTTACAATCAGGCCATTAGAAACAAAATGTAAACTATTTTTTAAAAAATAATTTTAAAATGCTTTTTAATAATATGTTATACGCAGGGAATATAACAATTGAAGAGTGAAAAAAAAATCATAGTTAAAAAGCAGGTTTTTCAAACAATATGCTGGTCTGTTTTTCCCAGCCCTAGTAAGTCCTAGGATGATTTTTCTGCTGTAATTGTTTAACTTAATAAAATGGCTATCCTTCTTTACTCTTCTTCTTTCCCAGAAGTTAACTTGTTATTTGGTGCTTAAAAGTTTTGCTTATATAATTTTCAAATTTCTGAAAATGTTCATTTTTTTTTTAAATTTATTTCACCATTTCGTGTTAACTCCACCCAGGCTGACCCAGGAGGCACAAAAATTTCCTTCGGGGCTCGCCACATATTTTGTGATGATTTGTAAATGATAAATAATTGAACTAATAATTCAACATTATTTATTTAAATAAATAAACACGCATTGTTCTGTTTTGTTTTTTTTTACTTAAACCGGAAAATTCTAAGGATGATAAATAACTCGCGAAGGAAACGTCATTGAGAGCAAGAAACAAACCAGCTTCGTGAAGTGTTCATCGTAAAATATTGTGATAATAACAAAAATGGCGCTATATAAATTATGTTAGTATTATTATTATTATTCCATGCTAGTAAATAATTGAGCGGCAAATCGTGATCTCACTGACCAATCCCAGCTAGGTGAAATTGCATCATAACCGAGCCGTGTATTATGTGCGTTTTCCGACGGTTACCAAACTTTTATAAATGCATTATTTTTTTATATATCTACATATGTAATAAATAAACATGTTTTTTCGAAGGAGACAGAGCAGTTTGGAGAATTTGAAAAAAATTGTTTGAAGATACAAAACATAAATTAATAATGAATATAGTATAATATAGTAACATTATTAAATAAATTGTCACCTGAAATATATATTTTCCACAAAATCTTGCAAGATCATCAACAAAAAATTCAATTTATAAATTTACGGACAAATGAGTACTTCAAAAAGCTGTATGAAATAAAATATGAGCACTTATTCTTAAATACTTTTGAATGTAGCTAAAACTTTGTGGTTATCCATTATAGATAAATGAAACAATTTAACTTTGTTTAAACCACTTTTATATTTGAGTAAATCCGACCGGTTTCAGAACGAACGTTCCTTCTTCAGGGCAAATGTATACTGATTTGACAGTTTTGGGTTCGCTAACCATATCATTAAAAATAACCATACTTTTGAAAAAAATGCGGGGATAAATATTCTTCATATTAATCATAAAGAAAAACGTTTAGATAACTTAGAAGCCTTGGAAATAAAATAAAAATCCCTTAAAAATAATGAATCTATTATCAACAAACAAAAAATATTGTCTTATAGCCCAATCATGGATATGTTCCCCTACCCACCCACTCTTCATTAATACCTAGCAACAGCTCCACCTCTACCATAATAATACATCGTTCCCATCCATATTTCTAATCTGTCAAATCAGTGTACATTTGCCCTGAAGAAGGAACGTTCGTTCTGAAACCGGTCGGATTTACTCAAATATAAAAGTGGTTCAAACAAAGTTAAATTGTTTCATTTACTTATTCTTAATTTTCGAAAAACATTTTTTTTGCGATGTAATTATACATAAAGGATATTACAGCCCGTATCCTAAGGATTTTAACCAGAGATTCTTTTGCACATTTGGAGTACAAATAATAGCAGTCATTTTGCTGTCCGATGAAATTTTTTCTCTTAAAAATAACTAAAAAAAAATTCAATCACACTGCATATCGTGAGATCATGTGATGGTCGCGCTGTTTCGTGTGTTACTCTGCTGCTGGAACGAGACTGGGAGCTTATCACGTGACCCGTTTGGCTAAACCCGACTAATCGGTTGCGTTGTGTGATGGAAAAATGTTTTTATCGTCTTTAATTGAAAAAAATCTTCGGAGAGCAAAATGACATCTACATTTTTTACTCCAAATATTCTCAGGTATCGCTGGTTACAATTCTCCTGGTACGTGCTCTTACTGTATAGTGTAAGTCATATTTGTTCTTAATAATAACAATTCGCAAATAAACTCCTTACATGACGAAATTAAATTATGGAATATAAAAGGATTCGGAATAATATATATTTTTTTAATTTAAGTAATGATATTTATAATGTGTATATAACATAGAGGGTTCCAGGCAAGGGCGTAGTTATAGCATTCACATGGGTGGGGGGTGTTGACGCTAAGGGGGGATTTGATTCCGGGTGGGTGGAGAAGCAAGGCAGAAGAGGGGAGGGGAGTTGGAAAGTATTTTGGGGCCTTTATTTTTTTATGTTTTACATCACATTGATAAAAGAAATGGCCCAAATGATGTTATTAAAATTTCCAGGAATGTTAATCTACGAGTACTATTTAATTTTTTAATTCGAAATTCTAGGCTTGAACCCCTTAACCCCCCCCCCCTCACCCCTCTCACTTATATTCACCCTCGGTGCCAGATAATGAGATTTTCCCTTCCCCCGTGGGAAACCACGTATGTTTCTCTAATTAGTTGCTTATTGAAGGTACCGCTAACCATATTCCTCTATTTTCTTTGAAAGGGTAAATGTTGGTTTTAGAAACAAGTTTTGTAAAGTTATGTTTTGTGTGATAATACAACTCTAATGAACCGTCAGAATAACAGGTGAAACACGTTGTTTCATCCTATCTGCTGACCTAGAAATAAACAATATGGACGGTTATTACATAGTTATTAAATAATTCTAATATTTATGTGAACAAAGGGAAATTATCTCAAAGAGAGACCTCTTTCTTCCAAATTGATTTCAGGTCTTGAAGTTTCCGAGCTTGAGATGCGACTCTATCCTCTCTCCAACATCAAGTTCAGTTCCTCTTTCATTATCACAGTTTGACCACCGCTCATTTCATTCAACTTTCCACAACTCACAAGTACCTGTACATTTACGTGCAAATCAAAACATCATGTTTTTGGTGTAAATTTAGTTTTTTTTTCAATCCCAAAAATCCCTGGAATCAAATGCTTCCAAATCCCGCGGGATTACGGGTTGCGGGATTGAGGGATGCGGGATTGCGGGATGCGGGATTGCGGGATGTGGGATTTGCGGGATGTGGAATTGAGGGATTAGAAACTGAGGGGTTGAGGGATTGGAGGGTAGGTAAGGTACCTACCATTAGAGTTTTTAAAAAATTTGTCTGAAGAAAGTGTGAAAAACTTTTCTTTTAGAGAATTGTATAATTCCTTATTTAAATTAAAAGGGTACATGTAGGAGCGAAGGTATCGTAAATACCTATTTACGTATGTTATGATTTCAGAGGAAATTTTGGTTTTGATTTATTAAATAAGTTAAAGACATTCTTTTTTGGCGCGAGGTCTACTCTTAGATAATTTACAGAATTATTAATTATGTAGTGCAGAAAACTCCACAGTTTGAAAATCATTTAAAGCCAATGAATCTGATATGCCAATGCCGTCTAAACTGCATCTAACATTTCACAAAAGTACAACCACTCCGCAAAATACATTTACCGACATTCCCTTTGAAACCCTTTAAACTCGGTAATCATGGGACCCTTTCGTCTCGGGGACTCTAATTTCCTATCTATCAAACGGTTCATTTGATCACATCGGACCTATCATTAGACACAATCTGCAAACAGGTGTTATTATTATTTTTATTACCAGTTACCGTTCACTTTCCATTAATTGGCAGGTTGACATTTAGGAATCGTAAGAAAATGACACGATATACTTTGACGTGTTTAATCATACAGTGTTATGATTTGTAATACCTTCATGATGTCACAAGTATAAAATTCAACGATTAAATTGAATATTTTCATTTGAGTAGTGATGTTCAATTAGCTAACAAATTTTGGAGGCCGGTAATACGGATAACCGGGTACCATTTATTGGATAACCAAAACCACTGCCATAGGTCACAACTTAGCAAGGATGGTGAGGTGTTTACCGGTTCTTGGCGGCGGATACATCTTTCCACCAACTGCGTGGCAGGCTGGATCGGGAGAGACTCTTTGAGGGAGACCTTTTGACCTCTCCAGCAGGGCTCTCTCGGGACTTCTGAGAGAGAGAGTAAGTAGGTATTTGATTTGAATTATTTTATTTAGTCGTTCAAAATGATGTGCGCAAAGATCTTTTAAACTACGCAACGAATATTCATGCGGTTTTCACCAATAGATTGATTCAAGAGGAAGGTTTATATGTATAAAAACATGCTTATTATAGTAGAGACAAGTCGAGAAATTCAAATATTCAATTCAGGCAGCGGGCAGCTGGCAGCGGGCAGCTGGCAGCGGGCAGCTGGCAAGCGGGTGGTGTGGATTTTATAAAGGTTGGGTAATGGCGTTGTGTTTCGTTGCGTTAGCCACAGTAACGTGTGGCCGGGTCTGCTAGTATGAAATAAAATAAAAACCTATAATTTTTGGATAGCGAAAAGTACCCAGACCTTCATATCGATAAAATGTATTCGTCATTTAAGCAGTCATATGAAAACTGAAGGAAATTATTATTCCACTAATTGGTGTGTTTGTTAGAATATCTCATCTTTTACCAGCAAAAGAATGAGGGGTCTGAGCAGTGGCCCATGGGGGGTGACACCTGTCACAAAAATAATGAACACGGCCTGTTATTTATATTTTTGTGTCTCACGGTCGTTTTATAGGCAAAAATAGCCTATGTCTGAAATCCTATCGATGTACGAGTTTGTCCCTTTTTAGTGTCGCTATTTTTCGTTTCAAATTTTCAAAATTCACTTAAAAAATCAGAGTTTGCAGTTCACACGCGGTAGAAGTTAAACCGTGGTAGAAGTTAAAGTAGACAAGATTGGGAAGGCAACGGAGCACCGCACAAAAAGGAGACCGATAGGCTACGAAGCACCGCACAAAGAGTAGACCGATTATACTATCTCATTCTCTCGCAGGCTAAATCCTATAATTGTATGTTTGTCTCTTTTTAGTGTCGCTATTTTTCTTTTCATCGAATTTCAAAAAGTGCTAAAGAAGTTTTCACTGAAAAAAATAGCATGGCTTTACCTTTATGAGTAGGCATACCTCTGTTCCTGACCGGAAGTTATATGTCAGTTAAAAAGCGTAGGTACTATTAAATATTATTATTATTGTAGTCATTTCCTGTACACATGCAAATCAAATGTATTACTATTCTGCAAGTATTCCGATCCGATGTTATCTTGGTAACTGGTGACCATTCCACTAGTCCTACGCTATATTTTTTTTTATTTGAAGTTGTTGATGACTGATAACTCTCTTGTCTCTTGTAGCATATGTGATATTGCATTATTCACATTAAAATGGACACAGTTCTGACAGTGTGCTGTGGTCAATTTAATGCATTTATCCATTGATTTCAAACTCACTGGATGTACCTTCCACTAGAACGAAATAGCACTTAAACAAATATTGTTCCCGGCTCTCGGTACCATTTAGCACCACTAGCAATAATTAATTATAGAGGGAAACCTCTAGTTGAAATATTAAAAAAAATCTTTTTCTAATATTTTTTTTAATGACATTAAAAAATGTGTGTAGATAATCATGAGCTACGGAGATTTGAAATATCAATTAGAAATTCCATGATTTCAAAAAAGTTTTTTTAACAATAAACGATAATTTCATACCATTTCCTTGATGAAAACACAAGAAATCTAAACGCGCCGGCGCGGCGCCATATCTGATGTCATGTGATTCCGCTCAGGACCTCCCGAACAGGATTGATAACCAAATCTGACTTTAGTAAAGTTCTTGGCATGCGACGTATGTTTTTGCATCGTGTGATTTATATTTTACGACGTATTTTTTTTTTACAGTGAATACCGCACAAGAATCTCAACTGCTCCCGTCTGGACCAATGAGACTATGGCATCCCCAATTTGGGTATGTTGTGAGGCTGAAGGTAGTGGGGAGGGGAAGGAGGTGGGGAAGAGGAAGGTTGGGAAGTATACCTGGCTATTCAGATCTGGTCACCAAACACGGCTAAAGCCATTTTCAAGCAACGTTTCAATTCTGAATGGTGGTCTTACACCAGGGCGATACTGATAGTATCTTCCACTCTGGAACATGCCGCAAATATACGATATATTATTTTAAATGAATTAATTGTGAAATAACACAAATTAATCAAATAAAATTTATTTGCGCATGCCGGGTTCGAACCCGCGACCTCCGGATTGTGAGTCAAGAGTCTTACCCACTGGACTACGGAGGTCGTTGCTGTTGATATTGCTGATAGAGTGTTGTTTTACCTCAAGCATATTAAATAAACAGAGTTATTAAACTACATATTTTAAACAGTGAAATTCACTTAGCGATAGCAGTGACTTCGTAATTTGACATTTGTTCCCCCAGGAGTTGGCCTTGTTGTTAAATATGTGACTTCACCTTCTGCATCATAGGCTTTACAACGGGTAATATTCACTCGACATTTCAAATTGAGCGCAGTTTTAATTTTTATTTTTTATTATTAATAAGTTAAAAGAAATATAATATTTCGCTTTCTTAACTTAAATACAGTGCATATAAAGTAAAGTAGTACAAGTATAGTAGTAATATTTTTAATTTTGTTCCAACATCTTAATTTTAAATAGTGTTTTTTTAAAGGTTTTTACATTCTTTTCCATTTTTAGGTTATCTGGAAGGAGATTATGTATGTGAACTCCCTCGTGGCCAATATTTTTCTTGCCACTTTCAGTCTTCACAGTATTTGTGTACAATTTATTGTGTTGTCTAGTATAATGTTCGTGTACTTGTGATGTTTTTATAAATGTTGTGTTTTTGTGTATAAGTCCATTTTGTATTTTGTAGATTAGAAGACATATGTTATATTCGTACAATGTTCTTATTTTCAAAAGGTTCATTTCCTCGTATAGTTTTTTTGTGGGAGTGTCTGGGTTATAGTTGAAGAGTTTTTTAATAATTTTGTTCTGTATTATTTCTAAGTTTTCACACTTCGGAGTTTAAAAATTCCTCAAAATTATAACGGATTCTATAAAAACGTGATCGAATAAAATAATCATAAAAATACTGTGTACTGACATTTAAGTTCTATCGACAGTGAATATTGAGATTATGTCCCTGTAGGTAGGTGTATTGATAAATTATGATCTCTTTTATGTCGTACAGACCAATCTCGTGTGTTTTATTTCAAAGAGCGCACTCAATTACAATGCCAATCTCACTTATCTGGCACAAAATTAATACATTTTGCTCATAGTCCTGTCATGCGGCTGCCAATTTGAGAATATGTCAGTTACCAGCTGTCAGTTTTATTTCTGTTGATAATAATCTGTCCAATGACCAATTTGTCAGATTAAGTCTTATTGTTTTACGTATCTCGTTCTGTTTCATGTTTCGTTTAGATTGATTAGTTTTGTCCTCTTCTTCAATGTTACTATATTACATTGATGGATATAACCTTCAAAATTAGTCCAATAAATTTTAAATATTTATTTTACTGAAATTTTGATTACTAGAGCACTCATTGTAAAACAATGTTTTATTTTACAACTGCGGAATGCTTAAACATTTATTGTTAACTTCTTATCGCACATTGTTAAATAATTTAACGTTATGACTTTACTTTCTGCCCGATCGACACACAAAATCTTATGTCGTCACTTCGAGAGTTCAACGCTTAGCGGAAATTGCAAAGTTGGGCTTCAAAATCAAGAAAGATCATGGCCTATAACTTATAATTTAAAACACAGTTTAATTAAATAGCTCCCATCCGTGCTTGGATATATTTGATCTCGTTTGAAATCCAAAATTAAGATTGAATGACAAAGGCCACGCAGCCGTTCCTCATAACATGAAGCCACAAGCCAAAAATATTCTTAGTGTGCATTAATTGTATCATTAATTGCATTAATTGTATTAATTGGTAATAAGTATAAAAATCGCTTGGCAAGCAGGGTTGCCAGGTTTTTTTCCAAATATATTGCCAGGTTTTTTCCAAGCAAATGCTTTTAATGGAAGGGTAGTAAAAAAAACCTGTAAAAAAATATTTTGTTGTAAAATTGTAATTATAATAAATGTTTCAATAAATAAAAAAAAAAAATAATAATAATAATTTACCGAACAGTTACAGCAAAAAAAAATAATTTCGGGGAGAATTTCCCTGGATTTCGGTGGTACCTTGGCAAATCAAAACCCGCGTCGGGGAGGGGGGTTGTCGGACTTTGAAACAATGTAAGCAGTCAAATTATTCGAATAATCACATTTACGCAAGTACGTAGTCACCTGACGTGTAATACTAATCCGCGAAAAGGCTCGAAAACAGTGAGCGCGTGCACCAAGCGGCAACACCGCACAAACTAAGTACGGATGCTACGCAACATCAATTGCCGATTGCATCAAACCTAGGGTTGCCATACGTCCGGAATTTTCCGGACAGTCCGGAAATATAGGTCTCTGTCCGGAAATGGGGGGGGAATCCTAAAGAGTCCGGAGTTTCTACAATTAAGTGGAGATTGATATAAAAAATTAAATAAACCAAATTATTTTTATATCAAATCAAAGTAAAAACATCATTTCTGATATTAAATGCTCCCAGAAATATTGTTCAACATTTCCGAATCTTTAATAATAGTTTTGTTGAACATTTCGCAAGTCATATCTTTTAAATTATACTGTGTTAAGAGAGTCGACTTGACAGACTCTGCAGAAGAAATCCTGTTCCTTTCTTTTAACCATTGGATTCCCAAAATACCAACATTGGTATTTTGTGCCTGCGTCGCAATTATATAAGAGCATATGTCTAGGTAGTTTATAATATCTTTGTTAATTCCGTAACTTTCGAATGTCCGAAATTTTTTTCAAATGTCAGGAATTTTCTCCGGGATTTTGATTTTTTGGTCTGGGAACCCTAGTCAAACCTGACGGTGAATCGTTTATTAGGGAGAAAAATTAATCAGAAAAAAAATACCGAACCGCCCATACTTCTGTATTTTTGTCATACCGAACACCGAACACGTTGCTAAAATACCGAACGGTTCGGTAGAATACCGAACACCTGGCAACGTGGCAACCCTGTTGGCAAGCGATGTCAAGAAGTCAGGATTTCAAACGTAAAAGTGGTTTTTATTTATTTTGTAAATAAAATTTATAATGAAGAAATAAATTTAACTAACTAACTAATCATCAGCGCCGTTTCCATGCAGGGATAGGCAAAGAGGACGGACCGCCAAACAACTCTGTATTGGCACACACTCTTTGCCTCACTCACATTCATACATTGTCTCATACATACTCTTCTATTATTCTGACTTTTGACATGGCCCGACTCAAGTATCTGATTCACTTGATCGTGCCATATCTTCCTCGGGCGTCCCCGACTTCTTCTTCCATTCACATTTGCGTCATATATTCTTCTCACACTATTTTCTTCTTTCTACATGCCCAAACCATCTGAGGGTCCCTTTCTTGATTTTACTCATTATGCTTACATCAGCTTTACATTCTTTGCGGATATCCACATTTCTCACACGATCATACATGGTTTTGCCTAAGGGATCTCATTTCAACAGCATTCAGTTTACTTTCAACCTTCCTCTGCCAATTCCATGTCTCACTGCCATACATTTGGGTAGGTACCAGGACCTCATTGTGGACTGCTAGCTTCGCTTCTTTTGACAGTTTTTTATTAGCGCCAACGGCATTCAGTCCTCCATTAATGGAGTTACCTGCATATACCCTTCTTTCGATATCTCTAATTTTTATAAAGTAATTAACAATTTTATCTTAATTCTCTCTGTCTCCGTTGGCGCTACAGTCCATATCGAGCCTTGGCCTCCCACAACATTCGCCTCCAACTCCTCCTGTCCTCAGCGGCTGACTTCCGGTCTGTTACCTGGAGAAGCTGTGCTGCATCCCCTCTTACCTCGTCTTCCCACCTCAGTCTGGGTCTTCCCACTTTGCTCCTTCCACCTGGGTGTCCAGTCATAATTCTTTTGGGGACGCGTGTGTCCGGCATTCTCTGTACTATATTCTCTTCCAGCCCATGAGAAGTCTCATGGCCCTGAGGAGTCTCGTGTGGACTGAGATTATCTTAATTCTACTCAAAGGAAACGGTAGGAAAGCATCTATTTATCCAAAGTATATATTTTGTACTTATAATGTTAACCGATTCGTAGTAAAGATGAATCGTAAATAGTTATTTAGCATTAATCTTCGATTGGAAGAACTGTAAAATCTGATTGATTCGCGGAGCGCATTGCTAGTAGAGGTTAAGGTCAACAACCCCTATGAAAGGCCATAGGGTGGGATTGTGGTGAATTAGGGGGTGGCAGCGGGATGGGATGGGAGCGTGGGTTCGTCAGGGTCATTGGCAGAGCTGCAGGAGGAGTGGGGGGGGGGGATTAACGAATAGAACAGAGAAACAAAAGTAACATGTGAAACTGTCACACGGAAGATATAAATTCACGACTGTGACAAATTTAGTGGCGGCACTAAAAAAAGGTTTTTGGAGTGAAAGGTTTTTGGCTGCTTTGATTATGATGTCACTTTTGAAGGCTCCTATTGATTGAGATATGAAACGGAAATTTCGCTAGGTCTGCGATCTTGGATCGCTTTGATTATGACCTCACTTTTCAAGTATTGGTTGAGATTGTTTTGGTAAAGTTTAGATTCTACCGCGTGTAAACTGCACTCGAATTTTTTTATTACACGTCAATTTTTTGTGATATTTTTTAATTGTGTAATTTATTCAGAATGAACATAACCTAATCGCCCTGGTGAAAATACTTCTTAGTCATTCTATTATTCTTCTCTTTGCCCTCCTCGCTTTCTTCAACCTCTCTACGTTTCTCAAATGGAGATTCAAAGAAAATTCATCAATTCTTCTGACAATTGATCAATATTGATCATCAATTAGAAATCAAAATACAATTTTCTTTTAATTGTTAATGTTGTCCTTCCCAAAATGAGCTTTATTATACTCGTGGGAATAATGGATTATAAATATAGGCAAATACACTGCTGAAAAATACATTCCTCCAAAACGAAAGCTCAAAACAAAGTTACACTCGTACTACAAAATTGGCTACAAAAAAAATGTATATTAATTAACCTGCTTGTGTAGTTAGTTTCCGGAAACCTGTATATTATGGTTTTGCAAATTCTCCGAATTATCGTGCGCCGATGTTTCCAACTTGGAACTTAATTTTGAACCTTTAAAAATAATCCTAGCATAATTAAATATATTTTATTCACCTCACCCCTCCCTCACCACCTCCCCCCACCAACCCCACTCGCCAGCCCCCTCGATACCCGTTACATTCATTTTTCAAACAGCTCGCGTGCCACCTATTAAAACGTAATCATCAAACAGGCGCATTAAATTTTAACTATCAAAGGGATCTCCATAGTAACCTAAACTAATAACAAAATGACAGCGCACGTCAAACAATTGCTTAGCAACGCTTTGCTTTTCGTCTGGACAATAAACGTATAATAAATAATTTCATAACGCCAGAACTTACCAATATATATAGCCCCTAGTACTCGCAAATAATGTAACTTTCTATAAGTGAAAGAATTTTTTAAATCCTTTCAGTAGTTTTTGCGTGAAAGAGTAACAAACATACAAACATTCAGACATCCATACATCCATACAAACTTTCACCTTTATAAAATTAATTGGAAGGATTATATAATTACATAATATGTATAATTCGTCACTTGCAAAGATATATACAAATGTGTTTATTTGATCTGTGATAAAGCAATATATACCTAATATAAACACATTCGTGTATATACACATCTTTTTTTTGTGTTTTAAAGAAAGACAAACATTCCCGGGTTACGAATAACCCGACATAATTGAAAATCTCCTACTACCACCACAGTAAGTCGAAAATGTTGCTTGAATCGTGATGGAGGACTTAGCCAGTCGAGGAATCGAACACGGAACGCCTGGGTGGGACTCAAACGCGATGCCTACTCAACCAAAGACCGGTCATCTGTGAATAACATTGGTTTATTATTTCTGAGATTCTTATTCCGGTCTTACATCAAGATTGAAGGTTGTACATATGTTTCCACAAGGTTTAGTTGTCTCACAGAGTTCAAAGAGACTGCACTATGCGCTAGGGGTTGAGGGATGATAAGAGGCAGTAGGGGCGGTTCCGACAGGTTACTCCATCCCATTCCGAAGAGAGACTATGATATAATAATGAATGCATGGATTTAATTTTCTTGTTATTTTAGAGGAGTTAATTTGTGGTTTTTCTGTAAAGCGTATTTGATTTAATTTTTTTTTAAATTCAGTCGAATTTATGTATGTTGTCGTGAATCCTGTAAAAAGAGAAAGAGTAATACTGATAAAATAAATTGACCAATAAACATCGTTGACTTGACATTTAATGACAATAATATTACATGCTCTTATTGTTCATAATTCTGTAAACATGTTTGGTACAAGTGGGTATAAATGAGTGACACAGTCATAGAATTCATGGAAAAACCCACAACAATATTAACTTGTCTAAATGGGAAATCCTCCGTTAACCCTTAATTTGCTAAAACCCGAAATGAGCGGTGAACTATAACAAATTAGGAAACCAATTAAAATTATTATTATCATAATGGAAGGTAAATTCCTACTCTGGTCTTAGTCACATTGAACAAATATTATTCTTTTCTTTTATAGATTCACAAGAAAAATGTTGTACTGCACACATGTAAGTACGTTTTTTTAATGTATTTTCGATCTACCGGAAGCAAGTGGAACTATGGCATACAAGGGTACGTATCCGAAAGCCTCTAACGGTTATTCCTGAGCATATTTGAGGTTAAAAATGTAAATGTCATTTTGCAGTCCGATGTCATTTTTTTTTCATTTCATCACATATGTACGACCTAGCGCATCACGTGTTTCGCACTCCGTTGCGTTCCAGCGGCACCGTACAGATGACACATAGCGCGTATCAACGTCATTCGTTGTGACGTGTGGCAGTGTGAACAGTTGCGACACGTGTCGGAATTATTATTTTTCAATTGAAAACAAATTATCGGACAGCAAAATGACAACTACATTTTTTACTTCAAATATGCTTAGGATTCGCTGGCTCTGGTTAAAGTCTTTCGGGTACGTGTTCATACACCGCCGTATATCTTAAAACTGCAGGTAGTGGGGAGGTTCTGGTATTATACCACGTTATAAATAATAAATCGATAAGTTTCTGTGAAATACTTCCCAACTATTCCCGTTCTTTCCCTATTCACTATATTGAAAGAAGGATAATTGCAGGTAACTCTTCATTAATGGAGAACAGAATGCCGTTGGCGCTAATAAAAACTGTCAAAGAAGCGAAGCTAGCAGTCCACAGTGGAGTGTTGGTACCTACCCTTATGTACGGCAGTGAGGCATGGAAATGGCAGAGGAAGGATGAAAGTAGACTGAATGCTGTTGAAATGAGATCCCTGAGGCGTTTGTGTGGTAAAACCATCTATGATCGTGTTAGAAATGTGGAGATCCGCAAAGAGTGCAAGGCTGATGTAAGCTTAATGAGTAAGATTAAAACAACAACCCTCAGATTGTTTGGGCATGTAGAGCGAATGAACGAAGAAAGTAAGTAGAATATATGGTGCAAATGGGAATGGTAGAAGAACTAGGGGACGCCCGAAGAAGACATGGCACGATCAGGAGAATCACATACTTGAGTCGGGCCATGTGAAGAGTCAGAATAATAGAAGAGTATGTATGAGACGTTGTATGAATGTAAATGAAGCAAAGAGTGTATGTCAAGACCGAGTTTTTGGCGGTCCGTCCTATCTGCCTGCCGGGAAACGGCATGATGGTTAGTTAGTTAGTTTCATTCATATATTAATTTTATCAACACTTCATTCTGTATGAAAACAATCTCCAAATTGGTTGTTTCATAAATCCACTCAGCCGGTGTTGAGACTGTGCGGTATCGCATAAAAAAATTCAGCCTCTTAAATACAAATTAATTTCACCTTGAGTTTGCCCTGCCATTATTCATTGTAAAAAAATGCGTCCATTCGGAACTGTCAAAAGTGCATTCATTTCAATTCAACTTTATTGGGGGCTGTCTGTTGCACTTCTCGGTTGATTCAACTCCAGATGCATTTTCATTGCACTTGTGAGATTCGTCATGGTAATGAATGCACATTGTGTTGGTAATGAATGCGGAGGGCCAGGGGTCAGGTTTCAACACCGCAGAATTAAGCCGGGTGCCACCGGGCACGTCTTACAACAAACTTCAAAGAAGAAGACGGTTTATGTAGGGTGGAGTATTAGATTATAGAAGAAGAATCAGAAGATGAAGCTGAACGATTGGATTAAAAAACTGGATTCAATTTTCAATCATTCGTTTTTGATAAGAAATGAAAAATTTGGAACAAAAATTAAGCCTTGTTTAAAGTTTTATTATTTTTATTTATTTTTTATTATGTTCGAGTATATACAAAGTTGAATAGATATTTCAAAGCTTTATAGTTGATGATGGAAGTGACCTTGCAAGCTAGGAATAATCTCGTTGGCTTAGAAATTCCGGACATGAAAATCTGTGCAAATCTAATGACGCCAGAGCTCACGGTTTGGTTGTTTTTTACTGCTCCACGCATATTTTTCTGTTTTACTAGTACACAAGTTTTTTGCTATCGGTCCAGAAACTCGACGAATCCTTCATTTATTATAATTTTTTTTTGATTTAAAAAAATATCCATCCATTATGACGCCGAAACAAATCTATTCCAATACATTCCTTCCCAAAGTTGTAAAACTATGAAACATTATAGATCTTTTAGTAACCATCACGCTGTTTCCCCGATGGGATGTGCAGAGGGGATAAACCGCCACACAATTCTATCTCGGCACAAAAACCTTACTTCATATAACGTCTCACACATACTCTTCGACATAGAAGGTAAGGGTAAGGTTTGTTCGAGCCTTCGCGGTGAATGCGTCTGCCTACCAACTGCATCGCGGTGGAAGGGATGGATTCACACCCCCGTCATTCCTAGACACACTGGCCTCAATATTACTACCCAACCCTCATACTCTTTCCCTTCCCAGAACTTCCTCTCCTTCCTTTCCTCGAAAATACCCTCTACACAACATACCTAAAGCTGACATGGGCCCTGAATGGAATTATTCCTCATTCCTCAGGGCCCCCTGAGTGAAAATAATGTTATAAATATGTTTAATAATAATAACATTTTTTTTTTATTTCTTTCACAATTACAAATTTTTTTATTACATGTAAGAAATATCGCCATATAAATATTTTTAAAATAATGTTTACATAAAAGAAATTTAAAGAATTATAACAATTTTAAAATAAAAAAACTAAAAATGTCAGGCAGTGGTGAAGACTTCGTCAGTGTGGAGAGACTCTTTCAAGAATCAAAAGAATTTCCCTGGCGGCATTGTCATGGTAAGCCACTGTAATCATACAATTTATTGCAAATCCAGATAGCAATTTTCCTTTTCCTCATCACCACATCCATCGTCCAGTTGGGGTAACCGTACGCAGTTTTTACATTGGGATTTTTGTATTAAAACGCTTTAGGTATTTTGCTCATTTTTTTGTTAATTGATATGATTGATCATTAAGGCATCTCAAACAAACATAAAAACCTTATGTAGTTCATAAATCAAAAAGTTATATAAAAATGTTTACATGCATGTCGATTACGAACACTTCGACGTGCGGGGTAAGTATTCGCATACCGTAGAGAAGTGTTCAAATCAGATTAGTGGTTATCTTTCATAGAATTATCACTTTAAATTATATTTTACCAAAAATTATCATAGACCACATCGCTCTGACTCAGTTGGTTACACAATAGCACACATCGATAAGCAAACATGTCGGTAGCACAAAATTTAAGAAAAAGCACGAAAAACAGTAATTTACCTACCAATTTTTATATTCAAATTAGGATTCACTGTACTCATATCCTGCTTCAATGCGACCCAAAACGCTACTGAATTAAGGAACGTGCGGGCGCGAAACAGGCACGACCACCTCGGAAACATCATTGCAAACACTTACACTCTGCGTACGGTTACCCCACGTGACTCTACCTACCCTCTATCTGGTATAGTACTCACATAATACAACTACAAATAAACACTAACAAATCAATTAAAATACAGAAAAACTTTTAGCGAATTAAACAAAATGTTGATGTTTTCTAGGTCACTAGTAGGATATTTCAAAATTTCATGGTATTAAACAGGACCGTCATGCCTCCCGGTGTTATCTTATATCATATTTAATATGTAAAACAAATAATATTTGATTTATGATGAGCATTCGAATATTCTTTCCTCATTCTCAAAACTTAATATTTGGAGATGTCTGACTAATCAACTGTGGACTATGGACATTTTAATGGAATACTATGTCTCCAGTTCTTTTCTCGTTGTCGAAGTCAATGAGGAAAAGCATAACTGAATACCATGGAAATATTAGATCGTCTCGCCGGGCGTTTTGCTTCATTAGTTAGACTTAAGAAATGCCAAGCAAGATGTCCGCCCAAAGTGCCGCTAGATTTGCAATTAAGATTGTGGAAGAGCAAAGTCGCTAACTGTTGAAAATGCGCCCGGGGAATTAACGAGGATTAAAGCGGCCACCGAAAGACTTTACTCATTTGTGAGGTGTTGGTAATCTTTTCATCATTATCCAAAAATATAACGGTGTTTTTAAATTACGTATTTTTTACTTTATATATTGGAATAAGTACCTTACCTTACTTGTTTCAATAGTCAATATCGTTGGCTTACAGTTAAAATGTTGTAACTTAAAAAATAGTAGTAGTTTCACCGACACCGACTCCAAAAATAACAATCGTACCTACATATTGAGGAGTAGAAAAAGTAAGTTGATTATTAAGTTGTAGAAGAATACGAAATTATTTTTTTTACTTTTTAGTGCATCATTTTGAAGTCGTTTTTTTTGTTTTGTTAAAATTTTTGTTTATTTTTTGATTTTTAGTACTCTAACTAATTTGTCTAAATATGGGTAGACGTACGCATACGGTAGTGCTGCACATATGAGACAGACATTACTTGACCATAACGACGTCACGGTAAGTGACTCAAAGATCCGGATAGCCTATCAAAGATTCGGCCGAGTATCGTTAATTTGCTCCTAAGAATTGAAGAATTTCGTTACTTTGTCATTTATCCCATCATCAGAACCTAACCAAACTCTCATCAAACTACCCTTGAAGTACATCCTTTCCAATAATAAAAGAATCATCGAAATCCGTTGGCGTGATATTGAGTTAATCGTCCATTTGTCGCGCACATACTTAATGCAAATTTAGGACTTATATGGATTTCTCATGGATGCCATTGCCAGAACTGGACCAAATTGAAATGGGACTACACGGTAAGCACCAGCTTTCAAATAATAAAAAATCATCAATATCAGTTTACCCAGTCAAATGTTCTGAGGTAACAAACATTAAAAATAAAAAATTTAAAAATTGAGAACCTCCTCCTTTTTTGAAGTCGTTTAAAAATTAAAATTTTGTCTCGTAAAATAAGATTTTTCGTTTGAAATTTTAACAGCTCTGCCAACGACCTACGGTGTAACCTTATTTTGGAACGCACCAGATTTAAATGTCCGGGTTTAATTTTCCCCACAGGAAAAACCAAACCCTTTCACACACTTCCCAAATGATCATCTGGTCAATCCACGTTATGCAATTGCACTATATAAGTATTATAATTACAAAACAATACAAGAACAACATGTCAACCTACCAGAGACCAGATGGGAAAATAATTCACCGACTCCAGATATTTTCATATCAGAGGGTTCGGCTCTGTGGAATTCCTAATTGAACCTATAAATCCTACTGATCCCTCAATATAAATATTTAAAAAACCTTTTGTAATCCTACATGTATTTAAAATAACCGATTTTTGCATTTTTATATATAAATTCTTTGACAAATCTAATACGCCTAAATGTTGAATCAGAGACCTAGGTATAATGCCAGTAGCCGAAATAACAAATGGTAATATTTTTATAGTCCGAGAATGCCAAATTCTTTTAATCTTAACTTAATAGTAAAAAAAATCATTTTTCTCAAAATTAAAAACATGCGTTTGCTAGATAAAAGAACAATCTTTCGAAATCAATTTATATTTTTTGTGGAAAAAGTCAATACGTCTAAAATTTGATTTAAAAATCACATATTTCCGGTTTTCTCTGGTTATGCTAGAGAAAACAAACCCCTGAGTCATCATTTGGGAATAATTCACTTGACGACATTTAGTCAAATTTAAACAATGCAGTAATTGATTAAACTTTAAAAGGGTAATAACCATTAATATATCCGATTTTTTACTCGGAAATCAATAAGGGCATAAGTAATAAAAACAAAATCAATAAATTATCATTATAAGTACCTATCTAGAAATATATCGTCTGTAAGTGGCCTAACCACAGTTTGATAATTCCTTCAGAAGATGAAACGGCTGTCACGCGTAATAATTTATAAATAAACTGTTTTTAATTGAATATAACTTTAAAATAGGAAGTATTCTTGATATTTTAATACCATATGTTATCCATTTGAAAGGTCATTAAAGATTATGAAAAAAAAATTTACTGACTTTTCAAAGGAGGTGTTGAAGTTGCGTGATTCTGAGTTGTCCCGTCACCGTTTTTTAAATACAATATTTAACTCTAAGCCATCGATATGAACCCCTCTGTAAAAATTTTAATTGGGCCACTAATAATAATAACTCTCCTTATGTGGACGACGATAATGTTTAATTTCCCGCATGACACAAGTCACATGTTTTGGTTTATGCAGGAAAAAAACATCTCCTAAAAAAGTATTTTATAGAAAAATGAAACAATTCAACTTTGTATAAACCACTTATATAATGCGTAAATGTTTATACAAAGTTGAATTGTTTCATTTTTCTATAATGGATAACCACAAAGTAATAGCTACATTCAAAAATAGAATGTATTTTATAATAAATTAAAAAATACACTTTGTAAAGCACCACTTTTTATCAGAATTGATATTAAACAGCCAACCAGGTTTCGCTCATCTCGAGCTTCATCAGGGCTTATTATAACAACTAAAAATAATTATCTACAGACATACATATATAAAAGAAATTAAGAAAATGAGTGAAAGAGATAGAAACAGAATAGGCAACACCCTATTGGTGCCAGAGAGCGATACAAATAGAAAAGAGGGAGACAAAATAATTACAGGATGGGTGAGTAAGGGGGGGATGGAGAGGGAGGGAATTGTTTAAACAAGGATGGGTGAGTAAGGGGGGGATGGAGAGGGAGGGAATTGTTTAAACAATTCCCTCCCTCTCCATCCCCCCCTTACTCACCCATCCTGTAATTATTTTGTCTCCCTCTTTTCTATTTGTATCGCTCTCTGGCACCAATAGGGTGTTGCCTATTCTGTTTCTATCTCTTTCACTCATTTTCTTAATTTCTTTTATATATGTATGTCTGTAGATAATTATTTTTAGTTGTTATAATAAGCCCTGATGAAGCTCGAGATGAGCGAAACCTGGTTGGCTGTTTAATATCAATTCTGATAAAAAGTGGTGCTTTACAAAGTGTATTTTTTAATTTATTATATAATGTCACACCACAAAGTATTTGCTTCCTTCGATAATAGAATGTATTTTATTTTATTTTAAAGTATAATAATTAATAGTAATAATCTCCAGATTTTCGATTGAGTTTCGCTTATATTGTCTTAATTTATTTTAAACTTTAATTAATTTTGATGATTGTTTTAGAAAGGAAAGGAATGGTGCTACATTAATTAACATAGGTCATAACTGTGGATTGTTTCTTGAGCGATATATGTCCCTTAAATTAAAAATTGTCACAACTCTCCTAGGTCTCCCCTATTTAGTCTGTCTAGGTCTACGCAGCTGTTTTAAACTTACAACATCTTTTCCATTATGGTCTACTAAGCTTTATAAAATACTCTGCAAACACGAGTAGTAACTATGTTTGTGTATAAACCTTGCCCTATTATCGTTTTTCGTATGTTCCGTACATGTTATACCGGCATACGATCAGCATAGAATTACAGAGGTAATGAATCATTATTACTAGTAATATTATTTAATCGAACACAATGGCGTACATTAGCTTTTACATGATTTTTCTAAATAGCCAAAGTTTGGTCGTGATTTATTTTTAGGATATTATGCCAAGTTGCATTATCTTCTTCTTCAGCCAATGTTTCGGACAGTTTTACAGTTTCCATTATCAGGGCAGACAGATGTGTAGTTGAATCACAATTGAATTGACACTACAACGCTGTCCAAAAGTTGGCTTAGGTAGGAGGTAGCGCAACACGGCGTAATACCCCAAAAATAAATCACGATCAAACCTTGTCTATTTGGAAAAATCATCTAAAAGCCACAATTTTTTTTAGTTTTTAAATAATAAATTTAATATGGATCTGTCAAGAGAACTTTGTTTTTGAAGTGAAAACTTCATTAGAACCGTTATGATTTGTAACTCTATGAAACGAAAAATAGCGACACTACAAAAAGAAAACTCACGCATTTATATTATGAGAGAACGAGATAGTATAATCGATCTCCTATGTGTGCGATGCTTCGTAGCCTCACCACTCTTGTCTATTTTAGTTTTTTGAAGGTTTCACTTGCGGTGTGAACTGCACACTTGTGTTTTTATTTTAAAAGTTTATCTGTGTTTTTTTTTTAAGTTCTGTGGTTACTGAATAAAACATCGAAAATTATTAACGATTTTTACTGTGTTTTAAAAAACTATTTTGGGACAGGAATGTGGCAGAAAAGAACTGTTATCTGTAAAACTTGGCATAGCAGACAGATGACATTTAGTTTTGGAAGAATCTTGCAAGCGTACAATAAATATAGCAAACTATAAAAATATGTGTTAAGGAAATGAAGATAAAGTTGTTACTTCTCATTCGAAGTATGATACCGTTTAATATGACTTGGGTTGAATCAGTTCAGTGGTTAGGGCAGAGCCTCGGCATAACTTTTTTTTTTTTTTTTTTTTTTTTTTTTATTATTTACATACGCATATATATTACAATACATTACAATATGATACTTTTTCTGTCCAACTGGGCAGAATACCCGTTTCAGGACAGCCAAATTGTATATTTAGTTCATAATATTCTTAACAAAGGAATGGTTTCGTTCAAGATATCACTGGAATTTGCTTCTGTCAAGACAACTTTTGAGAAAATTAAGAATTGCATATAATTAATGGATGGTTTCTTTAAGTCTTTAAAAGAGTCGCAAAGATGTGATTTTTTTCAAGGTCAATTTGGAGTTTTTTGGAGGTCAAGTAGGAGATCTTTCCAGGCCATTTAAGAGAACATTTACAATTGCATAGTCAGAATTTACACATTTATAAAGCAATATTTGATATATGAATTCCCAATGTATTTATAACTATTTAATTTTAATAAAATACTATAATTTTTAGAATTTCTTAAATAGTAGAAATTTCACAATTATAATCCAACTATATGACAAATGATTTTTTAAGCTCGTTTTGGAGAACATTAATTTATTTAGTTGTTTATTTATTTCTTTTATTTTACGCCCAGATGGCTTTTATATAAATAATAAGGCAGTACCTCCATCTTTTACATGAGAAAACAAATAGTTTATAAAGTTACGATGGGAATAAAAAGTATATAAATCAAATAAAAATATAGGCAACAAAATTTAGTACAGTGAGATATATAATATTAATATGTTACGATTAAAAAAATACGTACATAATATAAAAACTAAGGTTCTGGATTCAATTCCTCGATGCGAAGCGATCTTTTCTGATTTTTTTTTTGTTTAAAATTTTTGTTTGAGAGTCGCTGAAATTGTCTTCAATTAATAAAAAAATGAGCTCTGTAAAACGAAGAGTTTTTGTCTTTGAACAGTTCGGAGTTAGAAAAAAAATTCCTGCGCGTCACTGACGGACGGTTAATTAATTATCTAATAATTACTTCCATACTTTGGTTGCATGCTATTATAATTTTGGTATTTAGCCTAAATACCCGAATACCTAGAAATTCTTAGTTCTTTTAAAAACCTGCTACATTGTATTATCAAATATTAATGCATTATTCATTAAATTGATCACTTGAACACATAATTACTCAGTAATTACCTAATAAATGGTAATTATTATAATAATAATTACATGTCTACCTTTCATTTAGATTATTAGATCAATAATAAATTGATGGTTCATCGGTAACCGATGACTAAACTCGTTTTAGTGTCAATTCTTATTTTTTTATTGGATTTTTCGAATTTGGGATCGCTACAGGTGTGTAAAAGTATTATTGCTATATATTAAGTACTAGCTTTTTCCCGCGGCTTCGCTCGCATGGTGCAAGGGGGGTTCCCACTCCGCCTCCTCCACCTCCCCCCCTCCTCCCCTCTCACCACCCTCCACTCTTCCCCCCCCCCCCCTCCCCCCTCCACCCCCCCCACCGCACCCCCTTCCCCCATCTCTCCCTCCCTCCCGCTTTCCATACATTCAGTTTTCAAACCTCGCGTGCCACCAATAGCAATTTTTTTATACAAATTTCGTTATGCCAGAGCTCACCCGAAGTTTTATAAAAAATCTTGTCCTGATAATAACGAATACACAAAAAAAAGAATTATCCAATTCGGTGCAGTCGTTCGAAAGTTATGCGCTTAGCAACACATTCAGCAGATTCATTTTTATTTTATAGATTATTAGGGGTACCAACATTACACACTTAGTACATACAACACCTCTGCCATAAGTAACCCCAAGTGGTTCAATACGTTTGGTGACTTAGTAAGGGTAGACCGGGTTCATGGGGTGATGTTTTTCTAGGTCTTGAAGGCGGGTGTGTCTGCCCACCAACTGCGTGGCGAGCGGGATCGAGAGAGACTGGCTGAGAGAGGTCTTTTGACCACTGTTGGACTGATGGTTTCATACGTCCGTCACTCCTAGACACACTGACCCCAGATTCCTACACACCCGTCTAACCTTTTTCCTTCCTAGAATTTCCTCTCCTCTCTTTCCTTAAAAATAATATCGACACGGCATCCCTTAATGACCGAGGGAAATTATTTTCCTCAGTGTGGAGCTAATGTAAAAAAAATATTCGTACCTATATTAGACGTATTATTTTATGTCAATGAGTTATGGTAACTGCGCGGAGCCAATAGGACTATGGTATCTCCAATTTCGATATTATGTGTTTCTTAACCTTTAACTGCTGAAGTGGGGGCCGCTCCGTCCTAGCAGTAATAATAATATCGAAATATTCCCCCGCGCGTGACGCATACGCCGCTTCCAGTAGCTTCGAATTTAGTGACGCCAGAGTCGTCAGTTTTAAATTTATGAATTTTATACTTAAATTTGTGTAAGTAAATTAATTTAATTTTTTTGCGGGCCTCTTTGACCCATCGTCAATACTTACTTGACTTTTTTAAAGTTGTTTTTTTACTATATAAAAATAAACATGAACAATTTTTCTAATTTTTTTATTCGATACACTATTGAAATATTATAATAAAAGTGAGTTCATTGTTTTTATTTAGTTTAATAGATAATACAGACTAATTTCTGATGTCAAGTGATTTTTGCCAAAAATTATTACATAATATTCAATTTGTCAAATATAAGTTACTTAACAATTAAAAAGTATTTAATTTTATTTAAATATATTTAAATTGTCCTATAAATAATAACTTGGACCTCAAAATTTTAATGGATCTCTAATATATAAACATTTTAAATAACAGGCCGCCCAGGCCCCCACGTCAGAGAGTACGTAAAAAAAATCACGTGAGCAGTTAAAGGTTAAGATAATGAAAAAGAAAAGGATATGAGAAAGAAGAATGTTGGAAAGTGCCTGGACATGCAGATCTGGTCAGCAATAATGGCTTAAGCCATTTCAAGCAATATTTCATTTCTGAATAGTGGTCTTTCACCAGGGCGATACTTAGAGTATCTATCACTCTGAAAGATATACCGCTCTCAAAAACAACGCATGTTTCAGAATTATAGGTTACAATGGACCTCTCAGTAGCAGGGCATTTATATTATTGTGAAAGTAAGAACACAAACCAATGGTGTTGCGCCCTTTCAACAAAATATTAACCAAACAAAACACTTCACAATTTTTCGAAATGAATAATTCAGTCATCATTTAACAATTCTTTATCGACTAAAATAAAATTTTGTCTCATGAGAAACGAATGTAAATATGTATTTAATTTTTATTGGAACAATTTTGAAGGTTATACTCATCTATTTAATATATCACTGAAAAAAGAAGATAATGCTAATAAATGTAAATGAAAATATGAAAAATAATAAGAATCAATAAAATAAAAATGAAATAAATAACCTTAGAAATTTGTGTACATTTAAAAAGGTAGCGGCCAAAAAATGGGAAAAATTAGTCGATAATTGTTAAATCTGAATTTGAAATATGAGATCGACAAAAATGACTTAAAAATAAAAGATTCCAATGGCTGAATTCGTTCACGCGTTTGTCCCGGTAAGATAAGAGATCCTGAGTTCGAGTCCCAGTTTTTTTTTTACATTCCACACAGGAAAATATTTTCCCTCGGGGCCTGTGTCATCTTTGGGGATGCTGTGTAGAGGGTCTTTTTAGGGAAAGGGAGGAGATAAAGTCGTGGGAAGGAAAAAGGTGTGAGGTGTGTGTAGGAATCTGGGAGTCAGTGTGTCCAGGAGTGACGGACGTATGAAGAATCCATCCCTGAAACCGCGGTGCAAGGGGATGGGTCAAGAGTTACCTTTTTTATTTTTCAGTGTCTTGTTCTTTTTCATATTTTCGTTTGGATTTATTAGTATTATCTTCTTCTTCCATGATGAATATGTATTTTAAACCCCTTCCAACAGGATCTTCCCGCTTTAATTGTATAATTTGAACCATTTTCCTTTGTTATAATTGGTCGGTCCTGCGACTTAATTAAACGCAAACAAAATATCTCGGCCTGACTTCAAAAATAGAATTGGGCCATTGAGGAAAATAACCAAAATAACTTTTACTTTCTTGATTAGGTCAACTTAACTTTGGGACCACTGAAGAAATAAACGTATAGAAGCGTAATGTGGGCGGTGCCCGCCAGTGCCCGTAGTAAATTTTATCTTACTTCGTGTGGAGTTGATAAAAAAATTAATAATCGAATTTCATTGGTAGGTCTAATACGGCCTCCGTAGTCGAGGGGCAAGGCTCTCGACTAGTGATCCGGAGGTAAATTTTATGTGATTGATTTATTTTCACAATTTAATCATTTAAAATGATTACATTGAGAAAATAATGTTGTACTGAGTGGAAGATACTTTTAATATCACCCTTTTTGCGGTAACAATAAAGGCGTGAACAACCCTGATGTAAGACCGTCATCATCACCATCTTCTTCCCCCTTGTCCTATTCGGGTCGGGGACCCACTGCATCGATAAGGCTCCTCCATACGTCCCTGTCTTACGCTGATGGTGCGGCCTCCGTTAATTTGGGAGGCGAGAATGGGTACCGCCGCCCCGAGAATCTTTATTGGATAACCAACACCTCTGCCATAGGTCACCCCAAGTGGTTCGCTAAGTTTGGTGACTTAGCAGGAGTGCCCGGGTTCATGGGGTGAGGTTTGTCTAGGTCTTGGAGGCGGATGACCAGGACACACTGAATCCCAGATTCCTTCCCACCTCTTAAACCTTTTTCCTTCCCAGAACTATCCTCTCCTTCCTTTCCTAAAAAAAACCCTCCACACAGCATCCCCAAAGATGACATAGGCCCTGAGGGAAATTATTTTCCTCAAGGCCCCCTGTGTGGAGCTCATGTAAAAAAAAAAATGAAAATGGCAGACCCATCCTCTCTTCACACAGTTTCTGGAGTTGCCTCGCCCAACTGTGTCTGGGGCGGCCCACTGGACTTCTACCCTTTGGAATCGCACTTACGATTTTCCTCTTAATTCAGTCATCAGACATTCTTAGTACATGTCCAAGCTACCTCAGTTGCGATTTTTCCATGAAGAGTAACAGTGGTTCAATGTTTAGATCATCTCGGATCGTCGAATTTCTTATTTGATCCCATTTCATAATTGCTGCTACTCCTCTCAAGTACCTCATTTCGGCAGTTTTGAATCTAGAGCGTGTTAGTTGGTTTAGCATCCATATCTTGACCGTACCTAATATGTAAGACCACCATTCAGAATTGAAACGTAGCTTGAAATAGCTTTAGTCGTGTTTGATTTCCAGATCCGAATAGCCAGGTACTTCCCCATCTTCTTCTCTAACATCTTCTTCCCCTCCCCACTAGGGATGTCGAAAGTGAAAAAATTATCGATATATCGATATTTATTAAAATATCAATATCGACGTCGATATATCGAGGAAAAAATATTGATGTTTCGGTACATCGGTCAAATTTTCAAAAGATTTTGCGTTTTTAAAATAATAGTGTATTCAGCTCAATATTATCAATAGTAATTTTTATACACAATGTGCATTATTTTAATGTACAAAAATCTCAATAAAAATTAAGGTATTTTATCTGTATTAATTTTTATTAGGTAATAATTACAAAAACTAAAAAGCTGTCTTCTAACTTATAGGTAAACTGAGACGCTTACTAAATTTGTATGCGTCTCAGTAACATTATATTGGCGTATTAATCTGTCAAAAAGGACTTCGACTTTGGAACAAGGTATATTCAATAATCATAGACAATTGGGAACCAACACATAGGAGTGGCTTAGAAAAAAATGGCGAAAAATAGCATACATTTCTATGTATGTACCTACACATACGAGATAGTATTAGTGATCACGAATACTAATGCAAAGACAATAGATTTGTAAGCTATTAATTGTTGAAATTTCAACCGCCAGATGTCATGAGCCAATACAGTTACTGTCCGTTCGTTCCTATACGGTTTTGGATTCTAGTGACTTTAGTTACATAAATAAAATAAAATCGTTTTTGATACAATTTTCGATATTTATTATTTTGTATCGATATATCGGATCAATATATATCGGCTAAAAATATCAATGAACTGAATTAAAAATATCGATACATCGATATATCGATACTTTTTCAACAAGCCTACTCCCCACTTACCTTCAGCCTCGCAACATACCCCCAATTGGGGATTCCATATTCTCACTGGCTCCATCAGTTAGGAATCTTGTACGGTATTCATTTAAAAAATGTAGACGAAAGGTCCTACATAAATTAACGACATCCGTTTTCATTCAAATCGACACCTATCGCACCCTATGGATTAGCTGTTCAGCGTTTGAGACAAAGTGTCGAATTTAAACGGAAATATTCTGGGAAAAGTAATTAATTCATCTTGGGCTTCGTTTTATATTTTTATCTCGCTATTAAATTAATATTTAACGAGTATGTTCGCGAGAAAAACTAAATTAAGAGTCTTTGAACGTAAAACACTTGTACCTAATCCAATTCTAAAATCTCTCTTGGTACCATCGTGTGACTCCAGCCACCCTATTAATAATCTCTTTTCAAGTCTGGACCTTAGACCGTATTATCTCGGTAAGTGCCCTCCTTCACTTCATTCAATTATTGTATCATTTAATCCGAAATATAATCAAAGTTCTAATTTATAAAATACTAAAAAATTGATAACGCATCTATGCTACTCTGACATTATATCGTCGGATAAATGCCATCGCTAATCCGCAAAAACATTGTCCCGAGATATTGAAGTTTGAAATTTAGAATTGATATCATAAATCGTTTTATATTATTACTAAATCAGCTTAACTAAATCTGTAGTTTGTACATAATGGGCCGTATTCATAAAACTAAAGGATATCTTTGTAAGTATAAGGTAGAAGTATAAGGTTTTGAGTTGAAGAAAAAGGTAGGAGTATAAGCATTTCCCTTTTTCGTATTCATAATGATTACCTTATACTTGCAAGAATATTAGGAAAAATTCTTTGTTCATGAACAGGTGTTGATAAACGCTGCTTGTAGTGTTTAATCTCTCTCAGTTCCACGACATCTGCCATCGCTACAACTGATCACTACACGACTGAATCTGCAACTGATCACACTCGAAATTATTGAAGGATATCATTTTTATTTAGAGTAAAAGGTAACGTTTATGAATAACCAAATACTTTTTGTGAAGGATATGCTCATACTCTATAAGTTTAAGGTTGTATTCGGAATATTATGAATGCGAGCTGAAGAATTTCCTTTATATTCTGCAAGTATAAGCGTAACCTTTTTTTTTATGAATACGGCCTAATGTGTAATAAAGAAAGACAGGGGGCGACGATATGTATATCAAGTGTACAGTTCACACCTTAAGTAGTTAAGAGTAGGGAGGCTTCGAAACATCGCACAAAGAGGAGACCGATTATTCTATCTCATTCTCTCGCATGCTAAATCCTATAGATGTACGTGTTTGTCTCTTTTTAGTGTCGCTTTTTCGTTTCATCGAGTTTCAAATCACAACGGTGCTGAAGAAGTTTTCACTTCAATCAAGATAACATAAAACAACATAAAAATAATAATGGATCCCTTATGGTATTACGAAGCAAGACCGCCGAAACGAAATCTGTCACTAAATTTGCAAGGATTTCAACCTAGCACAAAAAATATACTCATTTAAAGAATGTCTTTCACAAACGGTACGTAAAATACGGCGCTATTTATTTTACAAAATCAAGATTTTTTTCTTCGTGTTCCTAAGGTTGAACACTGTTATCGAAAGGGTTAAATCGTATCGATTCTCAATAGAGGTACGGGTGTCCCAAAAGAAAGTTGATATTTATTTTGATTTCTGTGTGAACGCAACTTTTCCGAGGGGCGCGGGGGTATGTCAATCAGTAGTCTGGCTCTTGGGAATTTAGTCGCTATGAAGCATTTCTCGGGAGCGACCGCGCGTTGTGCGTGCGTGAGTTTTACAAAAATGATGATTCGGCTACTGTAGCTCGTAGAAGATTCTGCATTATTTGAGGTTTTCGTCAGTTCAATGATGCGCCAAGCATTCCTCTCATTCGAAAATGGGTCAAAAAGTTTGAAGAGATCGGTACAACGCTGGAAAAACCAAAATCCGGGCGACCAAGGTCATCGAGAACGGTAGAAAACGTAGAGAGTGTTATCAGTCTTTTCGTGACGACTCAAACTTTTCGATTCGGAAGCGCACAAGTGCTTTAAATCTGCATAGATCATCGTTACACAGCATCTTGCACAAAGACCTAATGCTGCACCCCTACAAACTTACTGTCTATAACCAAAGAATATGGTTCCAGCAAGACAGAGAAACATTACATACGTCCAATACGTTTCTGCCATGAGTTCGTGAAATTTTCCCTGGCAAATTGATTTCCAGGAGAGGTGACATAAATTGGCCTCCTCATGGTCCTGACCTAACCCCTATGGGGTTATCTCAAATCTAAAGTGTACTCCAAAAATCCGACTTCCCTGATGCAATTAAAAGAAAATATCCGTCACGAAATGGCAGCCATCGCGAAGCCTACCTGGCGAGCCGTCTTAAGAAATTTTACTCTTCGGTTAAATGAATGCCCCGAACGTGAGGGTTTACATTTGGATTATATTATTTTTCAGAAATAAATTCCCAAATTGTGTATTTTAGTATTTAATGAACATTTTTTCTATAGAACCCTTACTTTTTTTAAATCGATCCACTAAATATCAACTTTGTTTTGGGACAACCTATATTTCATCTGGATTTGTTAATAAGAATATATTTCACTCTGGATTCTACTTTTGTATATGGTACATAATCTACGAATATAACATTCTATAGTATTATAAATATGTAGTTATGTTAATCAAAAATACTCATTTCTGATTGAATTCAAATTTGTTTACAATTTAAGTGTCATTTTCAAAATTGGAACTGATTGTACAAACAAATAATAAAGTAGGTACATACCTATAATCTGAAAATTATTTTATATTTATCAATTATTTTTTCTATGATTGGAATGTTTGTTTAAGTTTTTGACAGATTTCGTGATTTTTCAAAATTACTAACCGGTGTTTCATTCGAAGGGTAAATCTGATCGAGTCTCAAATTTGACAATAAAACAAAAAATTATATTATAAAGAAATTTGAAAATATTTGGGGAGGAATGCAGAATACGCCAATGTCAGGGAATTTAATAAAAATGCACTTTCTAGATGAGAAAAGTGTGTAGAAACTCATTAAAAAAAGAATTAATGTGCGGAAAGCAAAATTGAGGGAGATACAGCCGATCAAAGTTTTATAAAATTTCACTCGCAAACTGATACTATGACAGCCCGCCCGCCATCGTTATGTTGGTATCACGGACTAGATACAATTGTAGAATTGTAGCCGACTACATGGGATACTTGAGGCGCGTAATTATGAAACTAAACAAAATACTACCTTAAAATCGCTCACTCGTAATCGTCCTCAGAGTCAGATGTCCCATCCTCAAGCGACGGCAGAGTGTTGGGTGGACGTTCCACAGTGGCGTCATATAAACGTCCAGCCATGCACAAAAATTCGTCCATGCGATCGACGTTCCGCTCCCGACAACGTTTCTGGAACATATATAACCTAACCTAACCTAACCTAACCTAACCTAACCTAACCTAACCTAACCTAACCTAACCTAACCTAACCTAACCTAACCTAACCGAACCTAACCTAACCTTTCTAGCGGGCTTGTGTATGTTAACCCAGCGCCGGATCTGCCCCCCCCCCCCATAACCTAACCTAACCTAACCGAACCTAACCTAACCTTTCTAACGGGCTTGTGTATGTTAACCCAGCGCCGGATCTGCCCGCCCCCCCCCCCCCCCCCATAACCTAACCTAACCTAACCTAACCTAACCGAACCTAACCTAACCTTTCTAGCGGGCTTGTGTATGTTAACCCAGCGCCGGATCTGCCCGCCCCCCCCCCCCCCCCCATAACCTAACCTAACCTAACCTAACCTAACCGAACCTAACCTAACCTTTCTAGCGGGCTTGTGTATGTTATCTTTACATTAAGAAACAGCCTACGTTTTTAAATGGTTTGTCTGGCGGGATTCTCCATTTCAGTGCCTATTTACATTATATTATTAATTCTGTTTTTCATAATTACGCGCCTCAAGTATCCCATGTAGTCGGCTACAATTCTACAATTGTATCTAGGCTCTTGTTTGTATCAGGTCCGGGATACCAACATAACGATGGCGGGCGGGCTGTCATAGTATCAGTTTGCGAGTGAAATTTTATAAAACTTTGATCGGCTGTATTTCCCTCAATTTTGCTTTCCGCACATTAATTCTTTTTTTAATGAGTTTCTACACACTTTTCTCATCTAGAAAGTGCATTTTTATTAAATTCCCTGACATTGGCGTATTCTGCATTTCACCCAATATTTGGTTATGAAATGCAACGATCCTGAGGCAAATGTTGCATAAATACTTTCAGGTTAATAAATCCTACAATCTATCTATCTATCTATATAAATAAAAATGAATCGCCGAAATATATGTACGCGCATAACTTCCAAATGACTGCACCAAATTGGATAATTCTTTTTTTTGTGTGTTCGTTATTGTCAGGACAAGGTTTGTATAAAACTACTGGTGAGCTCTGGCATTATGAAATTTGTATTAAAAAAATTGCAATACATGGCACGCGAGCTGTTTGAAAACTGAATATACCGGGAATGAATGAATGGAATGCGGATGGGGGAGGGGACCTCAGGTAGGGGGGAGGGGAACTCGGGGGGAAGGGGGGGGAGTGGAGTGGGTAGAGAGAAGGTGGAGGAGGTGGAGGAGGTGGAATGGGAGCGAGAGGGAAAGGACACGCAGGGAGAAACAATTTCTTTATTAAATGGCATAGCAACGCATGCCGGGTACCAGCTAGTTTATAATATCTCGTGAGTTTTACGGGTTAGCGCTACTACAATGTACATAGTATTATTGGTTCCATGCCAACTCAGAAACACCTCAGAAAGGTCATTTAAAGCTATGAATTTTTTTATTAAAATAGCCGGTAACCCTAACCTAACTTAAGGCTCTGCAACCGGGCTCGAAAAGAAGAAGATGGAGAGATACGAATTTACTAATGTTAGAGGAAAGCGCTAACATTTACAGCGATAAAATCGATGCGAAAATGTTTAATAAAACACTACTCGTTTAAAATAGAGTAAAAATCTCGCGGGCATTATCTTAAACAGCATTTAAAGAAACACTGCGAATTTTTTCATACATATAACTTGTAAAATAACTGAAACAAACGTGTTTATAATAATTTTTGGAGCATACTTTGCGATTTTTTCTATCGAGGGAATTTTATATAATTTGCGTTTCGGCGCGGGCAAAGTCTAGATATTATCTTCAAGAATAACATATATTTTTTTAAGAGCTTTAAAACTTACCGTGTTTAAGGGAAATATGTAATATATCGGTAGAAATCCGGGTTGCGGGCCCTTAACCTATTTAACCTATTTTTTATTTTTTTATCGTCACTCTTAATGACCTTTCTGAGGTGCTTCTGAGTTGGTTTTATTCTGAGTTGTCCGGTGACCAGTATTATTAATCGGTAGTATGTAATTCTACGGCATGTTATTGTGCAAGCAAGTAATGGCGAAAAGTAACGCATCTCGGCGAAACTCGCCGTTTATCGTCCTTGCCAAGCTGTGAGAGGATTCGCAATTATTATTATTGTTGCTATTAACGATTGACCTTTCAGCGGTTATTAATAATCATAAATCATTAAATTACATGCCTGGATGGATACACTGTAGGTATATATCATCACTGTATACTATTCTTGACTAATCTGAACTTTACATTGCAGAAATTCAAAGGTTTGCTTAGGAAGATGTTTCACTGACACGATGATGGCTGATGTTAAATATTTTGGCTTCTTCGAAATGTCAATATCCCATTTATTATTTACACACTTTTTGATGAACTTTTTTTTTTAAGAAAGGCAAATATTTTCGGGTTATGAATACCTAATCTAACCGCTATCATCATTTTAAGCGGAAAGTGTTGCTTTTGCAGTGATGAAGGACTAATCTAGTATAGGAACCCAAGATGCCGTGGTGGGGAAACTGAATACATTTTTTTTGTTTTGTTTGAGCTCCACAAAGGAGCCTGGGGAATATAATTCCTCTCAGAATCTGTCATCTTTGGGGATGCTGTGTGGTGGGTCTATTTAGGGAATAAAGAAGAGGTAGTTCTGGGAAGGAAAATGGGAAACCCCTGCCATGTCACCAAACGTAGCAAACCATTAGGGGTGACCTATGGCAGAGGTGTTGGTCTACGGGGCGGCGGTACCCATTCGCATCAGTTAAATCAAAATTCTCAAAATGCCACTACTTTCTATAAATATCAACATATTTAGTTTATCATAAGGACATAATTATAATAATTAAGAGCGTTTAACCAGCCAGCGGACGAAAATCCACATTTCGTCGAAAGTTGTTCTTACGATCGTGCAGGGCGGTTACAATGAGAAAGATTAATTATTCTCCGTACCAGCTTTTTTAAATTATAACTCAATATCGATTTTATTTCAATTCAAATTAGCTTTAATTTATACCTTCGTCCAAAAATGCTGAAAGGCGTGATGATTAAACTATTAAAATAATGTACTTTTTGTAGTTATTTTTTGATTATAAGTATTTATCATTTTTCAATAATGTCTAAATTTAATAAGAATGTTAAAAAAATCTGAAATATATTAGTTTGTAAGTGCGCAAATAAATACACAAATGGACCAATTTTCGTCAAGAAACACATGTAGGTACATATTTTTTAATGATTTTATTGAAACTAAAATTAAAATTCTAAAACATGCGTTTGCTATATAATGTATTGATTTAATTTACTGCAAGATTATATTATTTAAAATGGGTGTGGTATAATACAAAATCTTTTTTGAAAATTTAACAAATCTGCCATCGACCTATGGAATAACCTTATTATACTAAAAATTATAAAAAATTCTCAAAATTTATTACATGCGAATGCTAGATAAAAGAACAATCTTTCGAAATCGATTTATATTTTTTTGAGGAAAAGAGTCAATACGTCTAAAATCTGATTTGAAAATGACATATTTCTGGTTTTCTCTGGTAATGCTCTCTTAATAATCAACTTACTTTTTCTACACATCAATATGTACATAGGTACAATTGTTATTTTTGGAATCAGTGTCAGCCAAGGTAGGTTTGTAACTACAAACATAGTTACAGGTGAGATGTGCGTGTGTCGCACGAGCGACTTGACGAGGCGAGAGGCGCTAGCGGGGCCGCGGCGGGAGGGTAGCTGTCAAGTGAACACGCCGGACCGGGTATCTTGACTGACATCGACTCCAAAAATAACAATCGTACCTACATATTGATGAGTAGAAAAAGAAGTTTATAATTAAGTTGTAGAAGAATATGATATTATTTTTTTTACTTTTTAGTGCATTTTTTAAGTCGTTGTTGAAATTTTAGTTTTTTTTTTTTTTTTTAGTGAGTCTGAAGTATACTAACTAATTTATCTGAATATGGGTAGACCTACTAAACGTGCTGCTCATATGAGACAGACTTACTTGACCATAACAGCAGGTGACTCAATTTAACTACCCTTGAAGTACATGCTTTCCAATAAAAAAAGAATCATCGAAATCGGTTGGCGTGATATTGAGTTATTCGTCCATTTGTCGCGCACATACTCAATGCAAATTTAAGACTTATATGATTTTCTCATAAATGCCATTATCAGAACTAGACCAAATTGAAATGGGACCACACGGGAAGCACCAGCTTTCAAATAAAAAAATAATCATCAATATCGGTTCACCCAGACGAAAGTTCTGAGGTAACAAACATGAAAAAAAATAATACAGTCGAATTGAGAACCTCCTCCTTTTTGAAGTCGTTTAAAAATGTACGTTAACTCAAATTTGGAAAAAATGCGGATTCGCGACTTTGGCATTGGACCGACTATCTCATCCTACTAATATTATAAAGGCGAAAGTTTGTATGGATGTATGTTTGTTACTATTTCACGCAAAAACTACAGAATGGATTTTAAAAATTCTTTCACTAATAGAAAGCTTCATTATTTGCGAGATCTATAGGCTATATATATTGGTAAGCTCTGGCGTTATGAAATTGTTTATCATACGTTTTCTGTCCCTAACAAAATCGATTTATTGCAAACGTCAGAAAAAACAAACCAATTGTCGCCTTGGAAACGATGTTTTTTTTTTAATTAGGCAATTCAACCTAAAAAGAGTGCTTTGTTGGCGTCGTACTTAATAACTATCTCTAAAAAGAATCGCCGAAATGTATGTATGCGCATAAATCCGAACGACTGCACCAAATTGGATAATTCTCTTTTTTTTGTTCGTTATTTTATATAAAACTACCGTTGAGTTCGAGTTTTTTTAATACCATGCGAGCGAAGCCGCGGGAAAAAGCTAGTAATACATAGAGCGCCTTTTTACATGTTATTTGTCGAGACAAAATATTGTGAATGCATTATTATGTAAATATGTGTGTACCTACATTGATGTAATTTGCATGCGCAGTAGGTGAAAGTTGCTACTACTTGTCAATTACTATGTCGAAGGCTGTTTTGCGGTAGCGTAATAAATAATATATTTATATCTATCATGATACACGAGTTTGCATATATATTTCTTTGTCAGATTACATCTGTTCAACTAGTGGTCCGTGGAATCCTGCCTTTATTCTATTGTGTTTATGTTCTTCCTGACCTGATAGCGTGAAGGTTTTATGTAATTTGTTTGTTATTTTTTTAATTTCAAACGAACTAGGTTGATAAGTATATATTCGGCCGTAGGTGCGTGGTGTGAAAAATTCCCGCGTAACGTAATTATTTAAAAAAAATTGGAACTGATTAATTCAAACGAGCGATTAAGCAGGTACCGTTTTATTTTAATAATAATTCTACATTTGAATTCTTTCAATTTTCTAAAGATAAATTTTCGAAGATCTAAATCTGAATTTTTAAAGATTTCTAACTTAATTTTCTTTTTTTAATTATAATATAATGAAGAAACTTGACAATATTATTTTTGATCAGAAGGAAAATATTGTTTAAATGCTTTTTTAGCTTTACAAATCATAAAATAAAATAAGCTACATTTTGCTAAATTAATTTTTCATAAAAATGCGTACATGTCCGTTTGTGTGTGCGTGATTGTCATATCATGTGCGTGATTGTCAAGTCATACCAAAAGTTTATGGAATGGATTGTCATCGACAACAAGTCTATTTATCGAGTTTCAGCTCGATTACTTTCCACTTCCAAGATTTCGCTTCATTCATACATTCATTTCATAACAAAAGTAAATTTCAAAAAATAGGTGTATTTAAAAAAGTCAAAAACATTAGTTCATAATGAAAAGTCTTCTAAACAGGAAGCAACCCACGAAACATGTTTTATGTTTCATAATTAAGTACCCAACTAACTGCTTGTTTGAGATGTCCAAATGCACCTGGTAAATAATTAGTTTCGTAAATAAATACATTTACATTTCTCGGAACTTCAACAGGAAGACAATCAGAGCTAAACAAATTTATGAGAGATGCCTTCCCGGGCTTTACCTCCTGCAGACGGCAGGTAAAGGCTTGCTGCTGAAAGCCCTTTTGTAACCTCTCCCTCTATCTCCTAAACAGATCATGTAACAGAAAGATAAGTTACAACGGTTATCTCATTGGCTGGACCACAGCACGCGATCTGCCCCAGGCTAAAGGCGTGAAATGGGATAAACGCATATCCTCGGCAGCTCCATTGTAAAAACTACCTTTTCTTATTAAGAGGAACGGATGCGCGCGGCCTTTTTCATACAAAACTTAATTTTTGGATCTGAGGCCAAAATACCTAATTAAACTGAGTAATTATTTATTTAAATCAAAATGATTTGAAAATATCTTGTATGGATATGTGCTATTTAATATATTTTTGTTTTAAATTATAAAATATAAATAGGTGAATAGAGAAATCAATTTTTCATGATTTTAGTGGCAAATTTGGATTTTTGTGAGTAATTTATATTTATATATATTTTATTATTTTAAACACAAATAAATAAAAGGACCACACAACCGTAGGCACTGGATGGTGACCTGGTAGTAGATTTACCGGCAATTGTCCTCCTGAAATGATATCTATCTATCTATATAAATAAAAATGAATCTACGAAATGTATGTACGCTCATAACTTCCAAACGACTGCACCAAATTGGATAATTCTTTTTTTGTTGTATTCGTTATTATCAGGACAAGGTTTATATAGAACTACTGGTGAGCTCTGGCATTAAGAAATGTGTATGAAAAAAATGCAATAGGTGACACGCGAGCTGTTTGAAAACTGAATCCACTGGGACTGAATGTATGGAATGCGGGAGGGGGAGGGGAACTCGGGTAGGGATTCGCGGGAGGGGGGAGGTAACTCGGGAGGGGGGTTCGCGGGACGGGGAAAGGGGGTTGTGGAGTGGGGAGAGGGAAGGTGGAGGAGGCCGAGTGGGAACGCGAGAGGGGAAAGGGACGCGGGAGAGGAAGGGGAGGCGGAAGGGGAACGGGACAAATGAGAAAGGACACACAGGGAGAAAAAAATTCTTTATTAAATAGCATAGCAACGCATGCCGGAAACCAGCTAGTTTACTATAGAATTATAATTTTTTGTGCATTATACACCAATTTTAATCGTAAAATCGACTTCAAAAATATCTTTAAAAATAAATTGGTATGAATATCAAACTAATTGTACATAACGTCGATTTTTTGAATTTATATGCTGGTATATGCAGTATACAAATAAGTAGTTTTATCCTTGATGCAGTTGAATGAAAATATGTGTTATACTTTTGTTATCGGCGGTACATTCTCTCTGCACACCTCGTCGGGTCACTTAGTTATATTTTGTGTAAGTAGGTATACCGTATTTTTTCTAAACCCACTGCACATTGTATATAAGTATGTCAGCGGATCAACTGTCATTGATTCGAACTAGATATTTGTTCTACCTTTTGATTGAAAAAATAATTTTTCAGTTTGGTTAAGTATTTTGGCTTCAAATCCAAAATTAAGTATGAAAAGGACTGCGCAGCCGTTCTCCTTAACCGAACATGTAACAGACAGAGAAGTTACAACGGAGCTGTCAGCGGCAGGATCATGCACGATTGGTACAGTTGTTCTTCTTGACTTCCGTTCCTAACCTGTTAACCGCCTCCGGGGGCGCTATTATATGGCGCATAAATTATATGGTTCTTTGGAAACAGGTGCAATGGTGCATTACCGTTACTGCTACAAATCCACATAGGATTTTCATAGAAGGTTAACCACTCCAGTGTTGCATTGTAATGAAATGCAGTAATTTTTTTTAACGTCACTATTGATTCTGTATGCCGGCTAGGTTTGTTCCCAAGCTCTGATGGGCACATTACACTTCGATCCTTTATGCTTATTTAGTGAAAAAAGCAAACACTTTGTGGTGTGGCATTGTAAATTAAATACAGCAACTTTGTTTCAAAGACACTTTTATTATGTTTTAAGATGCCGACCAGGTCTCGACCGTGCTCAAGCTTTGTTAGTGGCCAAGTCGGTATCCAATACTTGGACTAAAACAACTTTGTATTACTGAGAGAAATCGATTTTTACCCTGACGATAAATTAACAGCTTCAAAGAAATTACTTAAGGATATTTTATCGATTTGCCATTATTAAATATCACGCCGATAGCAAAATAATAATATACTCAAACATTGATGACTTATGTTTTTTTTCTAATAATAAGGAACTCCAGTGAAAAATATTATGGCTTTAAAAAATGTGTTCTTATAGACCAATAAACGCTGATTCTGAATATATAAGTTTTATTAAATAATATTAAACGCAGAGTTTTTAAAAAATGATTAAAATGTCCATTTTTAATCGGGTCGTAAAAATACAGCGCCAAGTTGGCATTACTGAAATGGTTAGTGGTGACGTCACTGTTCCTCGTGCCATGACTTCACCGTAAAGTCATTGGATGGGAAATATACGGGAATGCAGGAATGACACAAGCTATCGTATTAATTTATTCGTTTATTTACATATCTACTGTTTATAGAGATTTAGTTGTTGTGTTTATGGAAACATTATTTAGGCCCAAATAATTCAGTATCAAAAATAGAGGTATCTCTATTAATTAAAATATTTAAAAACTTTAAATTGTACGGAAAAAACCGTATAAATATATAGTATATCATAATGCTACCTACTGCTCCACGGCCCAATCAAAATGGCCGCAATCGATCAGCTGATATCGTTTACCTACACTTTTGTGGGTGATCATATTGATTTTTAAAAAAAACTAAAAGCACACACATATTTAACTATACAAATGTTATCGTCACCTCACTTTTTGTCGTTTCATGCAAAAATTATCAACATGAAAAAATATATTTTTTTGTTTTCAACTCTTCAGAAATTTGGCGTATTTTTCAGATGGTCAAAATATTTCCGCTTCGCAATAAACCAAATAGATGGAATATTTCTGAACATATCCTAAAACTGAAACTGTTTTTGAAAGGTGCTTTTAAATTTTATAATTCCAAATAAAGATATAATTTCTGAAATATAAAAAAATTGCGTGCAAACATAAAATGTTTTGAAAATCGCTCATCTTACTTTTTTAAAAACTTAAATCATCTACTGATAACGAAAAAAACACATCCACATTTTATTAGACAAATGTATTATAAATTTTATGATCACCTCACTTTTTGTCGTTCCATGCAAAAATAATTGTTTCAAATTTCGATTCGAAGCTTTGATTTCACAAAGGTGTACATTTTTCACCGACAGCAAAAAAATATCTACTTTTTACTCCAAATATGCTCAGGAATCGCCGGTGTACCTTGTAAATGTGTAATTATTTATTTGTTAGTTTTAAGAAGCAGCAGGGGTTAATTTGAAATAATCGATATTAATAAAAAATAAAGTTTTTTAATCACGGTGTGAAACTTAACTCTATTTTGACATTTGAAAGAATGTATGAACTTTAATGTTCATATCAAAGCTGACATTTGATATAGGTAAGTCCTGGCTAACGACACAATACATTGAATTGGCATTTATTTGAGTATATTCTTTTATTTATCTGACAGCAGAGTTGATAAATCTCTTTTATCACAATCTGTATTAATATATTTGGGAACTATATAAATTACCATCAAAATATTTATTATCATCGTCACTGAATCACTAAAAATTTTTAATATTCGATTCTAAATTTTATAATTTCAGTAATAAACGGTCCACTTAAAAACCTAGGTACAAAATGGACACCAGTAATTTCCGAATCATTTAAAATATTTTTAATAATTATTATTAACAACTAGCTGAAGTCCTCGGCGATGCCCCGGCTTTACACAGAGTTTTCGAAATCAAATGTAGACAGTGACCTTCCTCTTGTTTTGAAGGTCACTTTTACAAAATTTCATTAACCTCGGCATAAAACTGTAGATTTGCATACAAATCAAATCCCCACCACCGCTTGGCTGCCCACTCGTCCACCACTTACAGACATTCTCCTTTATATATTACTAGCTGACCCGGCCACGCGTTGCTGTGGCTAATAAAACACAACCAACCTTTATAAACACCGCCGTCTTTGAGTTTATCGCGAAAAAACAGACAGATTCCGCGGAGGACTTTAATTTACAATACGTAGAGATGGTGTGAAAGATTATAATAATGTGCATGAAATGCTTGGGGTAACTAACGTATTTAAGTTAATAAGGATTAATACTGTATCCGTCTAAATAACTTTTTAATTACCGCAATGTACGTGACCAAGATAGAGTGGGTATAGTAAGCTATCCGTGAAAGATAGATAGGTATATGCTTTCGCGGATTTTTTGTAGATCTATAAAAGAGGAATATTCCACCATGCATTGTTTTGTTATATCCCCAAAGGATTAGGCAGCGTTTTCGATGAAAGCGGCGGCCAGGCGGCTTGACTTTTTCCGACACTTCTAACAATTATCGTTATGTTTCAACCAATTTACACAAATCCTTGATAAATTGCATATCTAAGCCTTCCTCACGAAACACTCTTTCTATTGGTGAAAACCGCTTGAAAATCTGTTCAGTACTTTTCGAGTTTATCGCGAATAGACAGACAGATGACGCGGAGGACTTTAATTTATAATATGTAGAGAAGATATATTTCAACCAATTTACACAAAACCTTGACAAATTATATACCTAAACCTTCCTCATGAATCACTCTATCTATTGATAAAAAACGAATAAAAATCCGTTTGGTAATTTTTGAGTGTAACAGACAGACCGTTAGACGCGGCGGAGGACTTTAATTTATAATACATAGAGATGTAGAGATAACATCTGAGTAGAAAAAATGTAACTTATCGGAATCTAAATTTGGCACAAAAAAGTATGTTTTAACATCGTTTTGTGCATTTAATAGTTTATGTCAAATAAGTTAAATATATTTTGGTTACAATATAAACTAATAAACTGATAGTCCCGTAGGTATATTTTTTATACTAACAACCTATACAGGATTCAATAACTTATGCAGGGTGTAATAGCACGTACAGCCCTAAGAATTTTAACCAGCGATTCCTGAGCATATTAGATTAAAAACGTAGATGTCATTTTGTGACGGGTAATGGAAAAATATTTTTTGGTATGTTAAATTTTAAAAAAATCATCGAACCGCCAATAGGCCACATGCATCACATTTAAAAAAAATCCGGTTAAGGTAAATATTCTAAGACATTCTGTATTTTTTCGTATTCGTATTTAATCGTATTTTTGAAACCCTGGCGATTTTTTGAAAATTTCGATTCGAAAAATCAGACCATTTTTTATAAACCGGAAAGACGGGACATAATTTTATGGGTGCGAAAAAACGATAATTACGTAGCCGAAAATCATTTTAAATAGAATAACGAGGCATACCAAAAATATTACATCTCATAAATATTTTTTCCACTATCCATCTTATTGATCATAAATCATTATAATGTTCAACGTCTTTATTACAAAATCCAAAGTAATACACTTGTACTTGTAAATTATAATAATAATAAGAAAAGTATAAAATATGATTTTGTTAAAATCGGCACCATCACCACTATACCTCTAAAACACGTACAGACATCAAAAAATGTACGGGGTTCTCTTCATAACATCTGTCAAAAAATCAAACCAAATGATTAGTTCGCAGAGCACAAACAATAAATTTAGTGAACGTTAAATGTCAAATTCAAAACTTCGCCTGAAATCAAAGTATTGCCATATAAAAAAAAATAAATCGGCGTGGAATTTTACAAAATTAATAGGAACATTTTCGGAGACGGGACATTTTCATGTAGTGACCTCACGAGCCCAAATAATGGAATTATTTATTTATTTTAAAAAAAACTGTACATTTCTAAAAAAATTTAATAACATTTTTGTAATCTTAGTAAAAAAATCTATCTACACAATTTTTTCCAAGTCGTTATGAAATCAATGCAAATGGCATATTAATATCTACATTTTTTACTCCAAATATGCTCAAGAAATTGTTGGTTAAAATCCTTCGGGTACGTGCTGTTACACCATGTATACCAGTGCACATATTTTAATATGCAAAAAGCAGTTATTCGTGCATAAAATCACAAATAAATAGATACACAATTATAGATAACAAGAAACAAACCGAGTATTTATATAACACATCTTTGTATAATCCTTAACGGAGGCGTCTACTAAATCTACAGGAATTCCAAAAACTGAACAAATCGGACCTATCTATGAGAACCAAAGTGCGTACGAATATCTACAGCTCAATCTACTGACTAATATCTATGAGAATCAAAGAGGACGAATATCTACAGCACTGGCAGAGGTTGGATTTGCAATTACATATGTATAGCATATTGGAATAACGTAATATTGCGTATGCAGTTTAAAAAACTTAATTTATGTATATATGTAAAAATCCCTAATATCGGACTATTGGACACATTTAGCCGATTATTAAGGATTTGGGTTTTGGTTTTAACAGCTTTCTTTATTTCGAGTGCTTCTAAATTATTTAGTCTGTTACCATGACCTAGGTTAGGTTGTGGTGCCGTGTATTTCGAAATAAATAAATATCTTTGTATTACGACCTCCATGTTTGTTCAATAAATTATTGTCCTCGTAAACAGCAAAATACTTAATATTATGCAAAAACTTCATTTACGTACTTTAAACGTTTAAGCCTTTACGTAATTGAAGTAATTTATGCTTTTACGTACAACCTCTCAGCTGCCCTCTGTAGATATTAGTCCAACCTACGCTCCATAGATATTAGTCACCACTGGGAGCGTCATAGATATTCGTCCGACCTTAGCTCTGTAGATATTAGTCCACACTCTGAAGTTCGTAGATATTAGTCCAACATATGAGCTGTAGATATTCGTCCGACATAGAGGCTGTAGATATTAGTATCTGGAGTCATCCTTAACTTATGCTGAAAAGGAATAGTTCTGTCAGCAAACCCCAAACTTGGTTTATCAACCCAAAATCAACAAATTACTTTTAATTTTCACGGCGATGACTGAGGTTTCGTGTCCAAGGCATTTAGTTGCCTTACCTTTCCCATTAATAATGGTAGCTGGTAGCACTTCGAATAATGGAATCGATAACTCACAGCCACAGCCGTCAGAGGGGCTCCAGTCTCGTGTTGAAATAAATGCATGCAGGAAGCGAATATAAATAATCATTGTTATGCTTATTATGCATTTAAGTAGGTGCCTATTTCTGTTTCTTGTTCATTATCGCACGCAACGCACCTTGGGCTAAATGCAAAATACAAGTGCAAAAAGCACACCTGTGATGCATATTATTATTTTGAATTTATATAAATTAGTTAGCCATGAGGCAGTTTAGGCTACTACCGTGGCTTAAATGTGTTTTGACGGCCGCTATGGTCAAGGGGTAAAGCTCTTGACTCACAATCGTTAGCGGGATCGAATCGGGGCGTGCGCAAATGATTTTTATTTGATTAATTTGTGTTATTTCACAATTAATTAATTAAAAATAATGTATAGTGTATTTGCGGCACGTTCCAGAATGGAAGACAGTATCAGTATCGCTATGGTGTAAGACCACAATGAATTTGATAAATTGAAGCATTTCCTATTAATATTATTTATCTGTGACAGTTTCCCTCGATTTTTATTTCTTATAAAATTATAAACAAAATACATAAAAAATAAAAACCGCTTTTGCACTTGAAATCGAGCCTTTCTAGACTACGTTTGTCGCGTGATTTTTATTCCTATTACCTATATTCGTGGCGATATAAGGCACACTAAGAATATAATATACACATCGATCACGTAAATTTGAAATATGACAAAATGTTAATTGTTCAGGAGAGCGAAAAGAATGCGTTTTATTTTTTCAAAAAAATATAATATCTCCTGTTTTTGTGGACCTATTATTATGATTTTTATTTTACCCGCGGCCTCGCTCGCATGGTATTAGGGAGAAATTACTGTATAAAGAATTTTCCCACGGGAATGAAATGTTTTTCCGCCACAAAAAGTAGCCTATGTCATTCCCGAGTCCTCCAATATTATCTCTGTAAAAAAAAATCATGTTGATCGGTCGCTCCATTTAAGTATATTATTATAGCGAGTTCCGGTATGCGTTCTTTTGTTTCTACCTGCGTGTCCTTTCCCATTCGTCCCGTTCCCCTTCCGCCTCTCCTACCTCTCCCGCGTCCCCTTCGCCTCCTCCACCTTCCCTCCCCCCCCCTCCCGCGAACCCCCTACCCGAGTTCCCCTCCCTCCTCCCCCCTCCCGCATTCCATACATTCAGTCCTGGTACATTCAGTTTTCAAACGGGTCGCGTGCCACCTATTATATTATTATACAAATTTCATCAGAGCTCACCAGTAGTTTTATACAAACCTTGTCTTGACAATAACGAACACAAAAAAAGAATCATCCATTTTGGTGCATCCGTTTTAATTTGTATTCATATATATACATAATATTGAATAGATCTTTCAGAATCCGTAACATGTTTTTTAAATTTATTTACTAAGTGCATTTAATTTATTTTTAACTTTTCAGAAAAAAATTTAACCTAAAATGCAAGTTGTAAAAGATGCACTTATTTTACTAGAAATTGTAGTCCAGTGGGTAAGACTCTTGACTCACAATCCGGAGGTCGCGGGTTCGAACCCGGCATGCGCAAATAAATTTTATTTGATTAATTTGTGTTATTTCACAATTAATTCATTAAAAATAATATATAGTATATTTGCGGCATGTTCCAGAGTGGAAGATACTATTAGTATCGCCCTGGTGTAAGACCACCATTCAGAATTGAAACGTTGCTTGAAAATGGCTTTGGCCGTGTTTGGTGACCAGATCTGAATAGCCAGGTACTTCCCAACCTTCCTCTTCCCCACCTCCTTCCCCTCCCCACTACCTTCAGCCTCACAACATACCCCAATTGGGGATGCCATAGTCTCACTGGCTCCAGACGGGAGCAGTTAAGATTCTTGTGCGGTATTCACTGTAAAAAAAAAAAAAGATGTTTTTGGCTTGGGATTCCTCTTAATTTCTAGTCAACCCACATTTTATTTATTTTCAACGCTCAACGTTATTTTTATCATGACATGGAGGCAGTTTTTACGTTTCTTTCTCTGATGTTAAAATATATTTTCTGTATACAATGGAGTTAAAAAAATATTCCATTATTGTAAACATCTCTCTTTCAACGGAAGCAATCTTCCGAACAGGCCCTCCATTGATATGCTTGGTGTAACCCTAAGTGACCAGCTCAGGTATGGGGGCTCCATCGAAGCCAGAGTAAAGTTAGCCTCCCAGAAACTGGGCGTACTGTATAGGGCCCGCAGATACTTTAATAGTGCACAACTGCTAACCCTGTACAAATCGCAAGTGCGCCCCACGGTTGAATTTGGCAGCCTCCTCTGGTCCCGAGCTCCAAAATAACTGAAAAATACCCTCGACTCTGTGCAGAAACGGGCGGTCCGTTTGATAGATTCTCCCATCTTAACAGACGGATTGCAATCTTTAGAGCACAGGCGTCGGGTGGGAATGCTATTCTTGTTCTACCGGTATTACAATGGAAGATGCTCCGAGGAACTAGCTTTGATTGATCTCTTCGGCACCGGTGCATAGTCGGGAAACACGCCAAACGCGTGCCTAACATTTGTACACGGTTGACATTTGTCACATGAGAACGGGTCGTTTCTTTGACTCGTTCCTCTGTTCAACAGCTCGGCTGTGGAATGATTTGCCGGCCTCTGTGTTTCCTCCTTCCTACAACATAGGTCTCTTCAAGACCAATGTTCATTCCTTCCTCTCCTCAAAAAGACCCTCCACACAGCATCCCAGATGACATAGGCCCTGAGGGAAATTATTTTCCTCAAGGCCTCCTGTGTGGAGTTAATGTAAAAAAAAAAAAACATAAAAATCATTAAAAACATGTAACCTTGAAATCATTTTTAGATCATGCCGGAAAGAAGAATTTCGAAATAAATACAATACCACCTGGCAAATTATTGAATTTTTATGGATTTTTAATGTTTAAATTTGACGAGTGTGTAGCCATTATTTACCCAACTAAACCGTATGAATTAGGTACAGGTATAATTTCGCATTTGACCTTCAGTTTTGGGATCACGAATAAATTCCATAAAATTTATTACATATATTATTATTTATAACAAGTCAATTATTGAGCGAGTTTATTGTGAAATTTGTGATGCTCCTTATATTATAAATCGTGTTATAAATCCATCGAAGAGTTAATCCGATAGGAGTGTGCATTAGCGAGGTCTCTGTGGCCGAAGTAAGGTCAATTTTATCTTACTTCATGTGAAATTTGATTACAAATATAGAAATAGTTTTATGAAGATATATATAATTATTTTCCCATTTGTCCCGGGGCTAGGAGTCGAGAGGTCTTATGCGGATTGGCTAACTTACTTTCAAATCGGCATAGATCTCATTTTCAGGTATTTTCTGAGTGAACAAAAAAATTTGGCCAAAAATAAAAGTTACATAGAAAATCACCAATGAAATGTATTCGAAAATAAGTCAAATTAGTAATATTCGGATGATTTGTGCGCTGGGGCGCTGTACAAACTTATAATATACTAGCTGGTTCCCGGGATGCGTTGCAATGCCATATTTAAAGAAATACATTGTTTCTCCCTGAACCACCTTTCCCGTGTGTCCCCCTCAGAGTAATATTGTTACTCGGAAGTGTCCCCGTTCCCCTCCCGCGTCCCCTTCCTAGCTAGCTTTATAAATTATAGCCTATATCAGCGTTTCTTAACCGGCGGTCCGCGGACACCTGGGGGTCCGCGAATATATGTATGGGGGTCCGCAGTCTCATCTCTATACCATTTAATAATAATAAATAAATGCCACCAAAAGTCTGTAAGCTCTACCCTTACTTAGGACGGCGAATGTGCGACATCGGGCGGTGTGCTAAGTAAGCGTAGATTATAAAGAAATATCAGAAGAAGCACTGAATCATTTTCTGCTTTTCTCAACCACATACCTCTGGAAAGAGCATTTTCTGCTTTTCTCAACCACATACCTCTGGAAAGAGCATTTTCTGCTTTTCTCAACCACATACCTCTGGAAAGAGCATTTTCTGCTTTTCTCAACCACATACCTCTGGAAAGAGAATTTTCTGCTTTTCTCAACTACATACCTCTGGAAAGAGCATTTTCTGCTTTTCTCAACCACATACCTCTGGAAAGAGCATTTTCTGCTTTTCTCAACCACATACCTCTGGAAAGAGCATTTTCTGCTCTTGTACATACTAAAAAACAAATACGTAAACAGTTCACAAGTGGAATCCGATTGAGATTACAAGTTAGTGATAACATCAACCCGAATACCACCGATTTAGTTGCAAAAAACGACACAAACCTTCACATTAATTAACCGTTAATTAATGTGAATGTTGGTGTTGCTGTTGTACGTTAATCAATAACTATTTTTATATAATTTTTTTTTTTTTTGTATTTGAAGTACAATAAATGGTCCGAAAGTTATTGGGTATTTTTATTAAGGGGGTCCTTGACAGTTGTGCTTGATTTCCTAGGGGTCCGTGGCAAAAAAGGTTAATGCTCTGCAACCGGGCCCGAAAAGAAGAAAATGGAGAGATACGAAATTACGAATGTTAGAGGAGAGCGCTAACATTTACTGCGACAAAATCGATGCGAAAATTGCGAAAATGTTTAATAAAACACGACTCGTTTAAAATAGAGCAAAAATCTCGCGGGCATTATCTTAATCAACGTTTAAAGAAACACCGTGAATTTTTTCATACATATAACTTGTAAAATAACTGAAACAAACGTGTTAATAACAATTTTTGGAGCATACTTTGCGATTTTTTTCTATCGAGGGAATTTTATATAATTTGCGTTTCGGCGCGGGCAAAGTCTAGATATTATCTTCAAGAATAACATGTATTTTTTAAGAGCTTTAAAACGTGTTTAAGGGAAATATGTAATAAATCGGTACAAATCCGGGTTGCGGGCCCTTAAGAAACGCTGGCCTATATGTTATTCGGATGTATGAGCTATATTATTTTTAAGTTTCATTAAAATCCATTCAGTAGTTTTTGCGTGAAAGAGTAACAAACACACATACATCCATCAAACTTTCGCGTTTATAATATTAGTAAGATAAGATTTCTACATCTATAAACTAGATAAACCATTATAACATAACAACTTACAATGATTTGCCCAATGAACGTGATGCTGCGTAAAATTGTACATGTTTATTGTTTCATGTTATTGTTTCATTTATACTCTGAATAGGCAGAAAATATACAGGATCATACTTACCTGGGAGGTCACTTGAGATTAACACTGTTATTGTTTATTTAGAGAAATATAGGTATAGTTCGCACGCAGTGGGCATAATTTAATTGGAAACACATGTTATTTAATCCTGATATATATTTGAATAATAGTATAATAAATTTCCTTGAATCTTCTAACAAAATTAATATCTTCTTTGATTTGGGTTTTCCCTTATAATCAACAAATTAGGTACCTACTCATTCAGACAGGTCAAGAACCTAGCAACATCCGACAGGCCGGAAACGGTAAAAAAAATCGAATGCGTGTTCTAAATTTAAAATCGTGAAATAACACGATTATCGTACCTTCGTGACAGTGGCAAAAGATGCCACCTTGTCAAAGTTTTCACGAACTTATCAATAGAATTGAAGCAAAATAAACACCCCTTACAAAAAAGTTGATTCGTTTGGTTTACGTTATTTGGTTTTGTTTTGTTTGTGTCAGTTGACGAATGTACAAGCGACATGTTGAGATTGAAGTCGACTTCCGTATCATTATAATATTTGCCCGCCGTTTAGACGTGTTCTACTCGGTAAATAAGTAGTAATTGCCATATAATTTAGTATTCCGATGACAGAATATGTGGCCATCTATTTTTATTGGTGGTATAACACTCCTTGCAATTACTATTGTTTTCGATTCCTGAGATCATTCGCACCAAGGATGTGCAAACTACGAGTGTATTTTCGTTTTAAATAATTTATTTGTCTCGATGTAATGCACTTCCGCCCGAAGGTAAATCATACTAATTTATGGCTCTTAAGAATAATGTTTGTATGAAAAAATTGTTACAGATGTTCGGTTTGTTAGATTTCAAACATTCTCGTTTTTATCATTAAGTTTTCTATATGCCGATAAAATGGTGTCAGGACAACTCAGAATCACGCAACTTCAACAACACCTTTGAAAAGTCATTGAAAGTGATGAAAAAATCTGTTAAATAGATTTTTAGGTTACGTTAAAGCTATTATTGAAAAAAAAAACTTTCGAGGGGGTGTTGAAATTGTATGATTTTGAGTCGTCGTGGAACCTGATAAAATACAGTTATTGAAATGAACGTTGGTCGGAGATTGTATAATGGACGTAGGCGGGTGACTCAAATCAAGACGGCCGGTGTGGTCTAGCGGTAAGGCTTTTGACTCGCAATCCGAAGGTTGCGGGATATCCCGGCGTGGGCAATTAAATTTTATTTTAATAATTTGTGTTATTTCGCAATTAATTCATTTGAAATAATGTGTAGTACCTACCCACGTAGTACCTATATTTGCGGTACGTTCCAGAGTGGAAGATACTCTTAATATGGCCCTGGTGTAAGACCACCATTCAGAATTGAAACATTGCGTTGCTTGAAATGGCTTTAGCCGTGTTTGGTGACCAGATCTGAATAGCCAGATACTTCCCCATCTTCAATTCAATTCAATTCCGTGCCGGCAACCCGGGCGTTTATTTATTATTTGTTATGTACAATATGATTTTTTTTCCTTACCCTCCTCACTAGACAAAGTCTGTTCTGAGGCTGGTAACTAACAATTTCTAATTACATAAAAACAAATAAGTGGTAAAACAAAGAAAAAAAAGAAACATATATATTATAGTAAAAATAATAATAAAAAATAAGAGGAAAATCAGAATTTAAAAACAGAGTAGAAAATAGAAAATATATAATATTAGATATTAAGAATATTACTTATCTCTCTTCTTTCCTTGACATTCAACCAGTTTAAAAATCTTTTGAAAGCCCAGTTCAAATTATTAGATGCGACGTAGGTCTTTGTTTGGGCTACAAACTTATTGAATATATATGGTGCCAAGTAAGATTCATGTTTTTTTGCAAAATTTGATTTGATATAATATGGTACTTGTAGTTGATTGTGTGTGTTTGCTCTTGTGTATTGCGAGTGAGTTATGAAGTGTGGTGATATTTTTATGCAGTTTTTGTAGATGATCTTCTTTATGAATAGTTTATTTATGTCTAATAGGTTATTGTTGATCATTATCTGTTCTGTCGGATGTTGATAAGGCTTTCTAAACATAATTCTGATTATTGTTTTATGATTAATTTTAAGTGATTTGAGGTGAGTCTCTGCTGCTGCTCCCCATACTGAAATACCATACATTAGAATACTTTGACAGAGTGCATAATATATATTTTTTAGCTGAGGTAGTGACATAATGTTTCGAATTGTTTTGAAGATGTAAGAGAGTTTCCGTATTTTTTTTGTAATTAGGTTAATTTGGAGATCCCATTTTAAGTTATTGTCAACAGTTAAACCGAGATATTTAATATTTTGCGCATAGTCAATTTTATCACAAACACAGCGTGAGTTAGTTAATGAGGTAACTGTGCAGGGGTGAAGATGTAGTTGTGGGCGACTATCTGGCTGACCAGCTAATGTTTTACTGAAAGTTAAGTATTTTGTTTTAGAGATATTTAGTGTCAGTAGATTATTTATTAGCCATTTATTTACTTCAGTCATCCCTGCTTCCGTGTTTTTGAAGACTTTTTCCCATGATTGGGCTTTGAATAAAATTACAGTGTCATCTGCATAACTGATAACTTTGTACTCTATGTTCCCTAGGCTTATCTCAGTTAGACTGTTAATGTAGATGAGAAACAGTATGGGACCTAAGAGGCTGCCTTGGGGTACTCCATACCTGTTGCCTACTTTGTCACTTTCTTGATTATTGATTTTTACAATTTGTTGTCTATTTTCAATGTAGCTGATGAACCATTTTAGTGGTGGACCCATTATGCCAATGTTTTTGAGTTTTTGTTGGAGTAATTTGTGTGAGATGGTGTCGAAAGCTTTTGCTAGGTCTAAGAACACTCCTAACACCTTTGAACCGCCATCTAGGTTTTTCACTATGTAGGTCCCTTCCTTTTCCCTATCTCCTTCCCCTCCTTCAGCCTCACAACATACCCCAATCGGGGATGCCATAGTCTCACTGGCTCCAGTCGGGAGCAGCTGAGACCCTTTTGAGGTATTACTATAAAAAAATAATAATAATCTACGTCATTGATGGAGGTCTTGGCTAGGCTTAAAGCCCGATGCTTTAGATTTTAGACTAATTTGGAAGGCGGTATGTGTACCGCCACCACGGAAGCTATTTATTGGATAACCACCACCCCTGCCATAGGTCACTGCCATAGTGGTTCGCTACGTTTGTGTGTCTTAGCGAGGGTGCCCGAGATCATAAGGTGAGGTTTGTCTAGATCTTGGCGGTGCATGCGTTTTCTCACCGAGTCGTAACCTAGACCTATCCAGCCGGACTCTCTCGACATTGCCTTGCACCGCAGTAGGATTCAAACGTCTGTCACTCCTGGACACATGGACCCCAAATTCCTACGTACCCCTCATCCCGTTTCCTTTTCAAAACTTCCTTTCCCAAAAAACACCCTCCACACAGCATCTCCAAAGATGACATAGGGCCTAAGGGATTTTTTCCTCTGGGCCTCTTGCCCAATCTATTCCAATGGTTCCTAATTAGTGGTACGAAAATTCCCAGGGGTACCCTACATGAGATTGCTGGAAGTGGTACGTGCACGCAATATTAAAATCGCCGAAATGTATTTAATATATTTTTCAGAACTGTGCAAATGAAGACGTGCACGTTTGTCCCATTAACTACTTACAACAATATATGATTTTCAATATTATTAGAATTGTTACGTCATTAATAAGGATTAAGATTACAAAGTTAATTAATGTCGAAAAAATAATTAAATTTTTATTTATCGTTTTGGCTGCAGGAGGTATACGAGTTTGGGCTCTTTCTCGAAAGGGTACTCGGGAAAAATAATTGGGAACCTCTGAGCTAATCTAACTGATCAAATTGCCCTTGAATTTTATTGATTTGGTTTGATAAACTTCTCCGTTATAAAAAATTCTTGCACTTACGTATATACTTTTTAAATAAATATATTTGAATTTTGTTTTTGTGAATGAATTAATGAAAATCTTGGAAGTGAAAATAAACCCGCTTTCCGACATCCGATCGAGCTGAAACTCAACAGATAGACTCGTTGTCAATGACAATGTATTCTTTTAGTGGCACTCACTTACAAACAAGCGCACACACAATGCATTTTTCTGAAATTGTGTGACATTACATATTTAAAATTTTACGGCGCGGCGTAGGTTTTCGAATTAAATGTCATTATTGTCCAATACGGATTTGGCCTAGGTGCTAGCGGTGTTCAGTCGATGGTTAATCCCTGGGGAGAAAGGTTCAATCCTCAGTCAAATAAAAAAAAGCTTTGAAATTGACCACTAGCCGGCCCGAAGAGGTGACGTAACTAGATCGAAAATTTAAAATATTATAATGAATGTAGGTATTACATTAAAATAACGTCGTTTGTAAGAGTTGATTTTTTATTTGTTAAACGTTATTAACCTGCGTGTTTGGGAGCTATTTATGTTACTCACTCAATTTGGGATGCGGGTATGGGTGTGGGTACCGCCACCCCGGGAACCATTAATTGGATAACCAGCACATCTGTAATAGGACATCCCAAATGTTTCGCTAAGTTTGGTTAGCAGGGGTGCCCGGGATCATGAGGTGACTTTTATCCGGGTCTTGGCGGCGGATGTGTCTGCCCACCAACTGCGTAGCAGGCCGGATCGCGAGAGACTGGTTGAGGGAGACCTTTTGACCTCTCCAGCACGACACTCTCAGAACATCGCCTTGCACCGCAGTGATGAGAGGGATGGAATCCGTCACTTCTGGATGCACTGACTCCCAGATTCCAATCCACCTTCATATCTTTTTCCTTTCTAGAACTTCCTCTCCTTCCTTTCTTAAAAGTACCCTCCACACAGCATCCCTAAAGATGATATAGGCCCTGAGGGGAATTATTTTTCTCGGGGCCTCCTGTGTGGTGCTAATGTAAAAAATGTATAAGAATGAGGCAAAATTCGCTCTATAAAAAACTCGATTAGTTGAGTCAGCCAGACGCTAGACCCGGCAAGACTAGAGGATCTGGGTTCGAGTCCCAGTTGCGACCGTTAATTTTTTTAAATTTTCTGTGTCTTTATTTCTTTCATGTTTTCATTGAGAGTTGTTGATATCATCTTCTTCAATGATTAAATAAAATTTTGAGCATTTCGTTAGGTTAAGACAGGTCATGGCAACATACAATTATATATACCCCCATCACCACAATGTATTTCTTGTCGAGTTCGAACTTGTTTCTACCAGTACCCATTTTAGGCGTCTGTTTAAATTCGGTTATGGTAATGGCTCATAGGTACAATGCTCTTAAATGTTATTTGATAATTCGGCAGCGTAATGCCCATTCGAATATAAACAATGATTTAATAGATGTGATTACGTGTGCCCATCGTTTGATGATTCAAGAACAAAAGATTTCGCACACATGTAAGCACGCCGAATGATGATAAAAACCCATAATACATGATTCTATACATACTCCTGTTTTTCTCGCGCATCAATACAAGACGTAGGAATAAAATATCAATCATGTTTGTATATTTTTTCTTGAAATCCCAATAGGTAAGTAGCCTGCTGCATTTGACCTCCATTTAGTATGATGATCTTCCTATTCGATTCCTGCTGAAGTACAAACATATATGTATATTATAATGTGTTTTTTTTTTCACGTTTATATGTGGTTAAAACTAAGTAATTATTAATTTTGAATTTGCAGCTCTTTCTTACATATTAAATAACAACAGTCGAAAATGAAACACATGTCTGCACTCCCCCCAAAGGAAACATACAATCATTATCATACATCTCCCTCACACGTATAAAGAAAATGAAACGCAATTCGCCTCGCACAAAAGTAGTACTTTGGAGGAAACAGTTACACGTGCTTTGTGTGTCACACCATTATTTAATGTATAAGAAAGAGCTGCAGCATTATAGCGATAAGGAACGAATGTTTATTGCCTTTTTTGCCTTCACGGTACCGTAACCGTGAAGGCAAGGTACTTTGACAGTTTTCAAGCTGGAGAATGATTTTTACAGAATTATTTCATTTGTGGAATAGTTCTTAAAGACCCATCAAGTTTTATGCAAATTGTCATGTAAGTCTTAACATTTGACTATGTCATTTCCTAGTCCTCCAATTATCTCTGTTTAAAAAAATCACGTCGATCGGTCGCTCCATTTATATTATCATGTCGAGTTCCCGGAATGCTTTGCTATGCCACTTAATAAAGAAATTATTTCTCCCTGCGTGTCCTTTCCCATTCGTCCCGTTCCCCTTGCGCCTCCCCTTCCACTCCCGCGTCCCCTTCCCCTCTCGCGTTCTCATTCCGCCTTCCCTCTCCCCACTCCCCTTGCACGCTTCCCCGTCCCGCGACCCCCCCCCACCGGGTTCCCCTCCCCCCTCCCGGGTTCCCCTCCCTCCTAACTATTGCAATTTTTTATGCAAATTTCATAATGCCAGAGCTCACCAGTGTATATAGAAACCTTCGCGGGCATGCACACTTCAAATCCCCAAAGTTTGAATGAAATAGGTAAAGTCGTTCAGAAGTTATGCGCGTACCTACATACATTTAGGCGATTCATTTTATTACAGAAGATAAAAAAGTACAACTTTTTTGGGGGTTGAATATCCCCCAGCGAAGCCGCATTCAGATAGTACTAAAAATTTTAACAAAACAAAAAAACTACTTCAAAAAATGCACTAATAAAATGTATTCTTCTACAACTTCATAATCAACTTACTTTTTCTAATCATCAATATGTAGGTACGATTGTTACTTTTGGAGTCGGTACAAAACACAAACAAAGTACTTAATGCAAATTTAAGACTGATATGGTTTTCTCATGGATGCCATTGTCGGAACTGGACCAAATTAAAATGAGACCACACGGAAAGCACCAGCTTTCAAATAAAAAAAGAATCATCAATATCGGTTCACCCAGTCAAAAGTTGTGAGGTAACAAACATTAAAAAAAAAATACAGTCGAATTGAGAACCTCCTCCTTTTTGAAGTCGTTTAAAAATGCGCAGGGTGTCTTTTACTCCCAATATGTATAGAGGGCGCAGTGGAATGAATGTTTTATAATTCCCGGTTATTCGCCGAAAACTTTATCCAATTCATACTCAAGTACCCCTATTAACAAAGCCAGAGCCGTCCGCTGATTAAGTTGTCGATTAAAGTCCGGGAGTATGGGATTTCCGAATTAAATCCTTGTTATTTTTCCTTATTAAAGTTTTCTGGAATTTCTCCAACACTTCATTTTCTAATGCTTTTTATAAGACTTCAATATTCAAGATTCTTACACGGCTGAGTTACTCGTATTTTGCAGGAGAATGGTAGTTTTTAAGACCCGTTCCCCTGTGTCTTGATCTCTTGAGCAAATAATCAATTTCATCAATCTGTCTCAGTCTCAGTAGTTGAAAGCTCGAAATTTAAATTAGCGTGATCACTTTTTTTCTCCACGCAGGAGGATCTAAGGAAAATAATTTCTCTCAGGGTCTATGTCATCTTTGAAGATGCCGTTTAAAGAATCTTTTTGAAGAGAGGAAGGAGTGAACATGGGTCTTGAAAGAGACCCATGTTGTGGAAAGGAGGAAACACAAAAGCCGACGAATCGTTCCACAGCCGATCTGTTAAAGTCAAGAACGAGTCGTAGAAGCGATCCGTTCTCATGTAACAAATGTCAACCTTGTACATGTGTTGGGCACGCGTTTGGCGTGATTCTCTGCTATGCACCGGTGGCGAGGGGATTAATGGTGCTAGTTCCTTCTATTGAAGTACCAGTAGAACAGGGACAACGTTCCCATCTGACGCAATTGGTTCGTTAAGATGGCAAAATCAATCAAACAGACCGCCCGTTTCTGCACAGAATCGAGGGGTTGTTTTTCGAGTATGTTGGGGCTCCAGACCAGAGGTGGCTGCCAAATTCTACCGTGGGCACACTTGCGATTTGTGCAGGTTTAGCGGTAAGTTTTACTTAAAATCGGTAATCTCTCTCCACAACACTGTTACTCTTCTAAAAATACCCTCTACCTAAGAGTAGGGTATATAACATAAGGAACTTCTATGTAGAGTCTTACGGCCGTTGTTTCCAATTCTGCTGATCAACTGTTGAGCCGACATTTTTGTTCAACACTCCTCAAATGCACAAATACGCCCTTCCCAGCGCAACTCTCCAACCAACAGGTGAATCGAGCATTACTGAATAAATCAATTAGCTGATCGGAGATTGATTGATCGAAAAGTTGAGAACAACGGTCGTTAATTTTATTTATTATTATATCAATATATCGTTTCAATGTGCTTAATTCATTACGAGGTACCTATAAAATGATTAGTCTTCAGTAGCCCTCCTCTCTCCACGTGAAGAATCGTAAGTCAGCAAGTGAAGTCAGCTGCTTACGTTACTTACAATGCTTGTATTACTTATCTGTAGAAAGCGTAGTTGTAGACGTTATGGTGTGATGCGAACACTGAGCAGTGATCACCGGTGAATATTTGATAGCAGACAACACGATCACGACTGACATCCTTTTGACAGTGATCCGCCGTTGAATACGAATTATTATTGAGAGTTTATTTGGTCCACTTTTTAAATTTATTACACGGTGAAAATGGCTGGTTGATTTCGATATTTTAAATTGTAACAAACCGATGTACTTACCTAAATACGTTAATTTCTAATGAGTGTTTATCGGCCCTTGTCTGTTTGACCTTGTAAGATAACGCCAAATTACTTTAAAAAAAATAATTATCTAACATTGCCTAAAAGTTCATAAGGGAGAAGATGTTCTCTATAATGAATGAAATCAGACTACCATAAAAGGACTAAGCCATTACACAAAATAGTTTACTCAAATGGATGAAATATTATGCGACGCAAACTATAAAGTCCGCACCAATTGGTAGATTCAAGATGTATTGTAGGAGCCATTTTAGAAAGAGAAAATATGTTATAAAAGTACGAGTAATAATAAATTTATAATATAAAAGCTTTAAGTATAAGCTTTACCTGACGAAGGAACGTTTGTTCCGAAACCGGTCGGATTTGCACATCATATAAGTGGTTTATACAAAGTTGTATTGTTTCATTTTTTTAATAAATTTATAATTTAAATTTGACTTACAAATTACTTAAATAAAATTAATAAATAACTACAGGTTATTAATAACAATAACTACGGTTTATTTCACACAATTTGAACAATTCATCAAATTTCAAAGTTAAAATACAAGTTCTTCAGAAGTTCCATTCAATTTTTGTTATAATTTTTATTATAATTAACGGCACCATATTTAAATGTCCGGGTTAAATTTTCCCCACAGGAAAAACTAAACCCTTTCACACACTTCCTCAAATGATCATCTAGTCAATCCACGCTATGCAATTGCACTATAAGTATTATAAATTCTGATTTTTCTGTCTTCAGATTTTCGATGGAGTTTCGCTAATATTGTCATCATTTAATTAAATATTACAATTTGAGGTTTTACTCATAAAGTTAAAAATAAAAAAAAATTGTTCTTATCAATGATTGGCAGTAAATGTTCATACAAAAGTATTATTTAGTAATAAGACTAAAATTATTATAATTTTCCAATGTTCTTACAATTATTTTTGTTTTATTATTTATATGAAATTGAATAAAATATTGTATATTTCGCGCATAAGAACAACGCGTTTCTCATTATTTCTCTGCCTTTTTTTGTGTGTTACATCGCGAATGTCATTTAAAATACCTAACCATATGTTTTTAATGAAAAAAAAATACTTCTCCAAATAACTGTATATTTGTTTATCCGTTTTATTTAAAGATGTGCCATATTTCTTTAATAAACCAAACTATATTTTGTTCCTCCAGAAAACCTGCGTAAAATGAGATACGCGGTGTTACGAGTGTAAAGTAAGCGATGATATGCAGATTTTATTAATTTCAAAAACTTACGGCCGTTGTTTCCAACTTTTCGATCGATCAATCCGAGTCTCCAATCAGCTTTTTTTTATTTTTTTATTTTATTTGTTAAAAAAAAAATCAGTATAATGAAGCTTTGACTGTCCAACTAGGAAGATCTCCCGTTCTAGGACAGTCAAATTTATATATTCAAATTAGGTTGGTAGGTAGGGGAGACCTAGGAGAGATGTGACAATTTTTAATTTAAGGTACATATCTCGCTCAAGAAATATTCCGTATTTATGATCTATGTAAATTAAGGTAGCACCATTCCTTCCCTTTCCAAAACAATCATCAAAATTAATTAAAGTATTACGGTTTCCGAGTAAATCAACAAAAAGAACAACTACTCCCTCCGTCACAACTCTCCTATCACCGAGGTAAGTTGTGACAGCTTTGTATTTAGACTATTTGAGTATTTAGACACTAGCAATGCCTTTACCAGTCTTTCGTGTATAGTTATTAGGCATTCTGAAACAAAAAAGTAGTCATCCAGCATGCAATATCACACTACAAGTCCAAATATTTTTTTTATCGAAAATGATTCTTTTGAGACAAGCTTTTATTGCGGACTGCACTTGCAAGATTTGACCTTCATATACTAACGCACAAACACACATACGGACATCGTACATTAATTTTAAAAAGTGTCGAAATAACCCAGCAGAAAAATGAAGTCAAAAGGAGAGTTGTGACAGGCTGTCATTGTTACAATTTCGCTAACTATTATAGGTAGGGAGAAATCGCCTTTGTCACAACTCTCCTCTGTTACAACTCTCCTAGGTCTCCCCTACATTATCATTCATAAAGTATTAAGTAAAGTTAAGCTTCACAATTTGCATTTACATAATTATACAGTAGAGTAATAGGTTCTAGAATCAATTAATTAACAAGAAAAATGTATTCTAAAAACAGTAAGTAAAAGAAAAACAAAAGAAAAGAAAAATTTTGGAAACAAAAGAAATATATAAGGTTCTCGTAATACATAATTATCAAATAACATTTTTTAGTAATATTTCTGACTCTGTCCTGCCTAAATCTTGTAACCATTTTGTTATTTTTTTTACCGAAGGATGGCACTTCACACAGTTTTAGCTGAGTGATTTGTACAGTAACGCTAACGCTCGATCCGCCTTTTGGTCGGAGAGTTGCGTTGGGAAGAGCGTATTTGTGCATTTGAGGAGTGTTGAACCAAAATTTCTTGTAGTTCAAAATTTGGAATAATTTAGTTTTTTACTTTGACTCTGGATAATTTAACGACATCCATGGTGGAGCAGTTAAAATCCCCGACTACGAATCCAGAGGTCTCGGGTTGAATCGAAATGAAAAAAATTATTTAAGTTGGTAGTACATTTTTGCGGCAAGTTCCAGAGTGAAACATTCATTCTGGAAAAAGACCACGATTCAGAATCGAAACGTTTCATAAAATACCTTTAACTGTATTCGATGACCAGATCTGAATAGCCCGGTAATTCCTTATTCCTCTTCCTTGTCTCATTCCCTTCCTTAATCCATTCAGTCTCACAACATCCCCCAATTGGGAACGCTATACTCTCACTGGCTCCGGATAGTGAGGGAGCAATTTGGACTGTTGTGCAGTATTTACATAAATAAAACGAAGACGCCAATAATCTTGTTACGTATGGCAGGGATGTTGCTGATGTGCATTTTACGAGATTGGGTTGGTAATAAAATAAAACTATAACAGCGTTATATTCATTACAGATAAAACTGTTTAAAAAGTATCTATGACTGAAAACGTATTATTTTTAGACTGGTTCAGCCTCTTTCAATTAATCTATTTGCTGTGAATATTCAGGAAGCGTAAAGTGTTCAATTGGAAATAATTTATTTCGACCTTGGCTAACAAAAAAAAACTATGCCAATCATATTCTGATCGAATGTGCTCACGTTAAAATTCAAAATCCAATATTATATCGAATGACAACACGTGGAGATCTTGTTCACTATACAGGGTGTAATAGCACGTACCCGAAGGATTTTAAATAGACATTACTGAGCATATTTGGAGTAAAAAATGCACGAGTAGTCTAGAGGGTCTATAGCCTAGCGGGTCTCTTGATAAGTACTGCGTCTCATTCCAGCAACACGGTAACACACGAAATAACGAGCATGTCGTCGCGACGTAATGGGGTGGGATCAGTGGCGACGTGTGACAGCAAAATGAAATGTACATTTTTCACTTCAAATATCGATCGTCCAGTTGATTAGTTAGATTTCTCCGAAAAACCGGAATTTGAGTTGAGTACGCAGTTAAATGTAAAAGTGTATTTAATTATTTATTTGCAAAAACAGCGTAAAATAAATTAAAATAGATACTATTCTCAGATTATCTCATAAAAACCACAATGCAATTATAATCACACCAATTCCAACCAAATTGAATTTATGCAGAGGACATGTAACTACTATAACATTAATGCACGTATATAAACACTTGCTGACATATTCACTGCTAGTTACTTTCGCTACGGAATTTCACTGTATCACATTCTAGGTGCGAATAAAATACATAACACATATTCATGATGATTAAATTAATTGAACCTAATATTTTTAAATTACCTGCGTGGCAACTTTCCCTTATCCCTGTCCTCCCCCTACCTGTCCCAACCCAAATACCTATTTCACAGTCTATTTTCTCTACAGTTATAATCGTATTTTATTGTATTGTTGTGTTTTTATATTTAGGTTTATCACTTGTTGAATCTACACCTGTATTATAATTTCTTTTTAATTGCTGCTTTGTCGTGTTTTTTTTTTCTTTTCTTAAATATTCTAGTTTACTTTTATGTTTCTAAATACCTATCTGTGAACATTAATAATTGGTCTGTTTTTTGTCATCCTCTTATGTATATTATGTAACTAAGTCTGTTTATGTTCCTTAAATAAATAAACAAAATAAACAAATAATGCAGAGAAATGATTTTTTTTAAAGATGTTTTCTGGGTCACCTGTAGGATATTTTAAAATGTCTTACTAATGTACCGGACCGTTATGCCTCCCTCTATTATTTTATAGCTATTTAATTCGACACTTGTAAATAATATTTGATTTATAGTGATAATTCGAATATTACTTTCCTTATTATTTTAAAACTGATTATTTGGAGGTATCCGCTTAATCAACTGCATGATCGTGCTGTTACAACCTGTTTAGTTACTTGCTCAATTAAACTTGTAAATACTCATACGTCATAAAACAATATTTCTTAAAATAAAGTGGTACTTCTTCTTCTTGTTCCCTGTCCGTTCAACGGACGTTGGCTATCATGTTGGCTATGCGGACTTTGTTGACTGCGGCCCGGAACAGCTCCACGGTAGACTGGCCAAACCACTGTCTCAGGTTTTTCAGCCATGAGGTTCTCCTTCTTCCAGGGCCCCGTCTTCCGGCAATCTTTCCCTGCATTGTGAGATGCAGGATCTCATACTTCTTGGACATGGATGTCTCATCACATGTCCAAAATATTGAAGTTTTCGGATTTTTATAGTTTTAATTACTTCCTTTTCTTTATTCATCCGAACCATAACATCTTCATTTGTAACCCTGTCCATCCAGCTTATTTTAAGTATTCTTCTGTAGATCCACATCTCGAATGCCTCAAGTCGGCTAATTAGTTCTTCAGTAAGCGTCCATGCTTCTATTCCATAAAATAATATCGAAAACACGTAGCATCTGACCATTCGCATTCGTAATCCAAGGTTGAGATCATGACACATGCTTGCTCAATGCGGCATTTGATTTCGTTCCAGCAATATAAAGATTTTCATCCAATGCGTTATTTTTGCTTATGAGCATGTATTTTGTTTTATTTATATTCAGTTCTAGCCCAAAATTCTCACAAGTCTTCACTACTTGATTCAGCGTGTGGTTGTGGTACCTACTACTTGATTCAGCGCAAAGTGGTACAATGTAATATATTAACATACGTCTTATAATTTATTCGGTCATAAATAAATGTTGTTCCTATCGATGGGATGCAAAAATTGATAAGTCTTCCTATTGCATCGATGTATATGATTTTGTTAATGAATTAAGAGTTAAGAATTGTTTTTCCGTAATCGCAGTTTATTTACTGAATTTATGTGAAAGATTTTTCATTGATTTAGGTATGTCGACACTGGTATGTGATATGTTCTTAATAATATTGATTAGAATATTTCATATTAAAATCATTCAATTATTTTCGTAACGTGACAAAAGTGAAATAAAACATTTAGAAACATGCAGAATCAACATAGATAAACATGTTGATTGTACATGTTTCTATGAGGGAAGATTCTACATAAACATGTAGAAATGTAGAATCTTCCCTCTTAGCCACAATCAATATTATAACCGTCCAATAAGATACCTCGAAACTTTCCATATTCTTTTCCAAAGAACTTCTCTTGTGCGAATATGTCGACTATCGATCATGTAAGAATTATTGTAGTGGAAATATTTCGGTTATATTTAGCCCCCCTGATCTTAACAAAAATTTTCAAATGATTTCGCTTGATCTAAGCTTTATATTTTCTTGTTTCTTTTACATACTTAAAGTCTTACATTCGTGGAAAGTTTTACATTGTTTTACGTAGTCATACATTATTAGCACAGCCAGAGGGTTGTTTATCTGTTGTATAAACTTCGATAAGTTCTTGTTAAAAACAACGAAAAACGCCTTTCACCAGGAATTTACTCAACTTTTACTTATATGTATTTTTATTTCAATAAAATAATGGTTTCATTATATTTGAAATTTTATTGCCCTTCCAAAAAACGTATTTTGCTGTCTTTTTTTATTCCACTTCATTTTAATGTGTAGTATGTAATGTTCTAGAATACGCGAACAATCGTATTTTTAATACATCCTCACCGAGTTAATAATATAAAAGTATTAAAAATACGCGAACAATCGTATTTTTAATACTTCATTCTAAAGAACCTAAGAATAACTGTAATTTGTTAAAAAGTTATTTTTGAAGTGAAAACTTCTTTTGATTTGGAACTCGATGAAACGGAAACGAGCGACACTAAAAAGAGACAAACGCATACATCTACAGGATTTAGCTTGCGAGAGAGTGAGAATCGGTGTCCTATTTGTGCGGTGCTTTGTAGAATAAAATTTAAATTAATTTGTAAACTTGGTAACAATATTATAATAAATAAATCTTACAATAATCCTACTCTTGATATTTGCATTCGTCTCATTCTCTCAAAGTTTAGTATTCTGGAGGTTTCACTGTTACCGCGTGTGAACTGCACATATGTTTTTTTGGTTCCATGCCAACTCAGAAACACCTCAGAAAGGTCAATAAAAGCTATGAAAAAATAATTTAAAAATAGCCGGTAGCCCTAACCTAACTTAACCTATTTAACCATTTTTTTTCTTGTCACTCTTAATTACCTTTCTGAGGTGGTTTCATTCTGAGTCGGCCGGTCACTGTTTTTTTTTTCATAAAAGTTTTATTCGCATATTTTCACCCTTGGAGTCAAGCACTGTGTGCAATGTGCAAGGCAAGCATTATTTTAATGTGGGTATTTCTTTTTAAAGTACAAACTGTTAAAAGCATCAAAAAATATGTACAAATAAATTAGGGAATTCCTTCGCTTTGTTGTTTTGTAGATTTCAAGTCCAGTCATTTAAAAATATTTCAAGAAACTAAAGGTGAAGCTAAATTTTATTTCATAAAACTAAGATAAAGTTATTTGGGTAAAAATTACTTTTTTTATTGCAGTCTCGAAATATTTATTTGAATCCATTGCCTGTCTAGCACAAACCATTTATTTGAATTCATCGACAACTTGGTTTAACTTTAAAACTAAATAGGTACCAATTCAATAATTATGACCACCCTCTTCTACATCTCACCAATTTCTCCGTAGGATCCCACTGAGCAAAGGTGCGTATAAAATAAACGAGTAGGTATTACCGCGAACGAATTATGGAAAAGATACCAAGCTACCTACGCGAACGCCTCTTGTCATTGCTTCATTCCTTTTCCATAATAGGCCACTTGCATGGATTTCATAATGACTTGGAAAAAATCGTGTGGATAGTTTTTGCTCCTAATATTTCGAAAATGTTAATAAATTTTTTTAGAAATTTATAGTTTTTTTTTTTTTAACTCAATAGATACGTTATTTGGGCTCGTGACCGTCACTACGTGAAAATTTTCCGTCTCCGACAATATTCAATTCATTTTGTAAAATTCCACACTGATTTATTTTTTTATTTGGCAACACTTTGATTTTCAGCGAATTTTTGACAGATGTTACGAAGAGAACCCTCTACGTATTATGCTTTCTGTACCCGTGTTAGAAAAATAATGGTAATGGTACCTACTTATTTTAACAAAATCAAATTTTATAATACATATATTATTAAATTATTATAAGCAATAACTGTCAGCCTGAAACACTCATTTACATTGAAAAATCTCCCGAGAAAAGATACTTGCCGCCAATGGGACTTGAACCCGTGTCCTTCTGACACGGGTTTAAGTCCCGTTGGCGGCAGGCTGACAGTTATTGCTTATAATAATTGTTACCCTTTGTGCTATGCATAAAAATCTTGTCTTAAACGTTAGTTTATAAATTAAAAATAATCACATATATTATTATTATTATTATTTACAAGTACAAGCTTTTTACATTTAAATTAGTCATTTATAGACGTAAAACATTATAATGATTAATGATCAATAAGATGGATCAAGGAAAAAAATAATTACGTGATGTAATATTTTTGGAATACCTCGTTATTGTCCTGTGCCTTTCGTGTGGAATACGTCGTTTTTTTTTAAATGATTTTTGGCTATGTAATTATTTTTTCGCACCCATAAAGTTATGTACCGTCTTTCCGGTTTATAATAAATGGTCCGATTTTTTGGATTGAAATTTTCAAAAAATCGCCAGGGTTTCAAAAATATGATTTTAAAAAAATCCGAAATGTCTTAGAATATTTACCTAAACCGGAAAAAAAATGTGATGCGAGTGGCCTGTTCGTGGCTCGGTCCGCGTTCATGTTCGCAAATGTATGCGCAACATAATATACTATATCAGGGTTGGCGAACCTTCACGTATCAACGTGCCATTTTTCTAAAGAAATGTTTAATGAGGTAATAGACGTGCCATCAAATAATTTTGACTTTGTGATTATTGGGAAAATAATAATAATAAATTCTTACTATCAATTAAAAACCCTTTATTTACTACTACTAAATTGGAACATTTAGCATTATACGCGTAATTTAAATGAAAGTAAAATTAGTGTGACTTCTGTTATTGTAGGTTAGATGACAAATAACATATGTTAGGGTTGTAAGACGTTACTTTTAGCAACTGAACTGGAGTCATCTGTTAAACGGTAATTAACCGACTCTTTAATGTTATTCATCTCTGAAAATAATGACTTTCAGGCATAGGTTGATGAAAATATTGTTAAAATAGCATGAGCAAGCTTCTTCAAACAATTAAATGTGTCTTGTAATGCATTCCATGTTTTCAAAATTTTGGTATTAGCATTTTCACTTATATTACCTGTCAATCTTTCTGTTTCAATTAATTCTAACTCTCTCTTGTTTCAACAAATTTTTGAATCCATATTGAACTAAACAGGAAATCAATCAGCTGCATTTCAAATTCATCAATTTCCAACCAATCGAATGGCGACAAATTCAGTTTATCAAATGACGTCACATCAGGGTAAATTATAAACTTGAGTATTTCCGATAATTCTTTGAACTGAGAAAATATCCCAGAAAATCACTTAGTTGAAGAATCAATCATAGAAATAAATTCTTCAGTAACTTGGTCTTCGCCTGGTTTCTCGTGTATTTCTAAATCGTTGATATATATTTTTTAAATTTGTAAAGTGCTTGTAATTTCTTGTGATAATATCGTTCCTGATAACTTGCAGTTTAGACTTAAAAGCGCGAATGAGATCTACTATCATGACGATCACCGCACCCGAACATTCTGTAGCATAGGGAGGGTTCGCTTGTTCACTTACTATTATACGCTTCACACTTTTTTTCGTAGTGCATAATAAATTTTGTGATCACTGATCAGTGACGTGCCCAAAATATTGTGTCGCGTGCCATTGGTTCGCCAACCCTGTACTATATTATCACCCTTTCATGCGCAGTTAATTAGCAATTAATGTCAATTCGCAATGTTCATGCATATTCAACTGTCGATTATTCTCCCTTATTCCATTTTCCAGAATTCAGACGACGAGCGACTTGATGATCTCACCTGTCTATTGATATTGCAAATTGATCGCAGTGAATGCTTGAATAACATGAATACTGAATGCCGAGCAAACCGAATCCACCTGTATTACCACATGTTTCTGTTCACAATAGCAGGTGAAGGTGATAGATTATTCAGATCTAACTAAAACAAACTAATACAGTGGCTGTTTACCTTTAATTTGCCACGGTTTCCAGAGAACAGTTTGTTGTAATCAGGGCTGGGTGGTATTTGAATTACTTGTATTAATACGTATATGTATTTCAATTACTTCCTAAAAATGTATTTTGTAATAGGTATTTCAATTACTGAGGTATTTTGTAATTTGTATTTCAAATACTTACGGCTTCAAAATACATTTTCAAATACATTTAGCGATCTTAATAATGATAATGGAAAATAAACTGACATAGATAATACATGGACTAAAAACGCTAGAATCCAGATCAATATATTATGTTAATATTTAGAGTTGGCAACAATGTAGGTACGTCAAAGCAAGTATCTTGTCAATTGTTGTTTTCATCGTTTCGCGGTATTTATTGACGAAGACGTGAGTTAATTGATGATGGATGATCAAACTCCGTCGTTGCTTTGTATTGTACATTTTTGTGTCATAGACTTAGATCAAGCACTATAGATTTGACTGAATACTAGATTATTTTTAAGTTAATTACAGTAGAAGTTGAAGTGAAATAACACAAAACTCCTATAACACCTGGGTCCTAAATACACCACAAAACTCGGAGATGAGATGTGTCTTCTGAGAAATATGATTTCCATGGAAACGCACCCTTGGATAAGGACACTTTCGACAATTTATTGCAACCAAAGGTTTAACCAAAACGAAATGTATTGTTTATTTTGTAATTTGTATTCTGTATTTGAAATTTTTAAAAAAGTGGTTAAAATACTATATTTTGTATTTCAAATACACGACTTGAAAGTATTTTGTATTTTAAATACATGCGAAAAAGTATTTTGTAATTTGTATTTTATTACAGCAAAGCATGTATTTTGCCCAGCCCTGGTTGTAATACCTGAAACTATAATACAATGTGTGCACAGTGTTGCGTGTTTATAGCTTGGTTATCTCGAATAAAATAATAAAGTCATGTTTCTATATATCTGCTATTTATTCTTCACTGACTTGTTTAATATATTACTCATTTTGCCTATCTTTTTTTCTTAGGAGGCCATGAAGTTTCTGCTGGAGACGTCTTTAATTCGTAGAAAAAACATTAAAACTCCGACGGTAAACACAAGCTTTGGACAAATACATCATAAATATCAGGCAATAAAAGCATTCAACATTCTTTCACTTGATATAAAAAATAGGAAAACTAAATTAAATTCCGATACATTCAGATGGATTCGAGAAGAAAAAAGCAGTATTACAAAAATTTTGTAACATAAAACAACAAAACATATACATGTAACAATACTATTATAAAACACACATCATTATAAATTATAAACGATCATAACTCATAAAGCATTCCGATTTTTTTGTTTTTAATAACCGACTATATATATTTTATTAAAATTCATTACTAAATCTTATTAAATTTTGTATTATAAAACGGGGGCCTTAGCACGGGTAAGCCACCCAGTGAGGCCAACATCATAAAATTATCTTGCAAAATGTAAATTATTGTACCAAAGAAATCATAAACAAAGGCTTTTGGAGGAAAGAAAGCGGTGTGTGCACGGTGTCCGTAAACTAGTGAGATAAGCGGTTAATAAGAGAACCCAAAAACTTAATTCTTTTTCGATCTGGATATTTTGTTCATTTATGATTTTTTCGGCATATACACTTTCGACACTTTTTAAAAGAGAATAAACAGCTGATAGCAACAAATTTGACCTATAACATTCCACCTTCGTTCTCGATTTATTCGAATACGAAAGCTCAAATCAAAAAACTTTTATCACAAAATGTACTCTAAATGTGATGTACCAGTTTCCTGCTTGTACCACTAATTTCCGGAAATCAGCTATTTATGTTGAAAATTGTTCATTCAAGGTTGGTCTACCCTGACGCTATAAACTTGTTATCCTTAGATATATGTACCTCCAAAATATACTAGACGAAATATTTTATTTTAGAACAATAACTTCGCTACGAATTCTGTGATCGAAAGAATACACAGGTTGGGCAATGAACTAACTGATATCGCTGACATTTTTTATTTAAATTTCGATTCATTACTACCCTGACGCTATAAACTTGTTATCCTTAGATATTTGTACCTCCAAAATACACTAGACGAAATATTTTATTTTAGAACAATAACTTCGCTACGAATTCTGTGATGGAAAGAATACACAGGTTGGGCAATGAACTAACTGATGTCGCTGACATTTTTTATTTAAATTTCGATTCATTTAAAGCCAAATTAGTCCACCACTTTTTAGATGTAAATAATGAATGAGAAATCATTTTATTTTAATTTTGTTTTGTTTATTGTTTTTTATTGTTCTTATTTCAAAAGCATACAACGAGTAATTAAGTAAAAATTAATGTGTTTTGATTATTTTTAATGTTTTTGTTGCTCGTAGGTATATGTACATACGAGTTCTCTAAAATCATCCATGTGGAATTAGCATTAGATGTATTCCTATTATTTTACATTGAGTTTATGCTTTTTTTGTATATTTTGGATTCTTTTTTTTATTTTGTGTTATACTGTTGTTATAAATGAAATTTGTATTTTATATGTAAAAGCCCAATCGGGCGTCAATAAATAAATAATAAATTATTTTTCTTTTAATTTTTATCCCGTTGTAAAACACTGTAACGTAAGAAATTATTTTTTTCAACCTATTGTTTATTACTAACAATCCATGTTTAAAAACGGTAAAGTTCAACACCCAATGTAAGAGAGAAAATAAATAAAGTTAACACAATAGAGAAATTTATGTATTTTCTTACTTCAAATACTGTTATTTTCCCTCACAATATAAAACTTATAAAAACAACGATATTAAACTGCTGTTGCAGTGGCGGGGCGTGACCTTTCTATCCATTTTCTTTCGAAAAGTTCCTACATTATGTTAGAAAAACTTATAAAAATGTCAAATTTAATAATTTTCTTCAATACATAACGCTGTTCACGAGTGTTTCACACAAATATCTTCTCGTATTATGTGACACTAACGAATATCTTATACATAAACGAAAATACGATTGTGACTTTTTAAACCTAAATTCTGAATTGTGGTTCATTTTATTTGCCAATTTAATACAATTTATAGAAAAACATTATATATTAAGTTTTTGAACAACTCTACGCCTTTATTATTTATTTTTTATCTTACGTACACTTTCACCAATCGTATCTGAGCGAACGGCCGGCCGGCGTGGTGCAGCGGTAAGGCGCTCGACTTGCATTCCGATGGTCGCGGGATCGAATCCCGGCGTGGCAAATAAATTTTATTTGATTAATTTGTATATTTCACAATTTATTCATTTAAAATAATATATAGTATATTTGCGGCACGTTCCAGAGTGGAAGATACTCTCAGTATCGCCCTGGTGTAAGACCACCATTCAGAATTGAAACGTTGCCTGAAATGGCTTTAGCCGTGTTTGGTGACCGGATCTGAATAGCCAGGTACTTCCCCACCTTCCTCTTCCCTATCTCCTTCCCCTCCCAGTACCTTCGGGCTCACAACATACCCCAATTGGGTATGCCATAGTCTTGCTGGCTCCAGACGGGAGCAGTTGGGACTCTAGTGCTGTATTCATGTAAAAAAAAAACTTGAGATTTAATAAAGAATTAGTAATTTCCATGTCACCGACAATTTTTGACTGAGCGTTCGTTTAATACTAATGAAGCAAAAAATCGAAGTAAATCTGTTGGATATTTAGTTATGAACTTAACATAATAATTCAAGGAAATCATCTACAATATCGATAACTTTTTATGTCCCGCTTAAAAAGAAAATTAAATATTTGACTCCGTTGTCATTGCGTACGACCAGCGAATTCTTCATTTCAACGATTGGCAGAGAATCCATGAACCAGAGATTCCTGAGCAAAAAATAAATAAAATTGGAGTTAAAAATGAATATGTCATTTTGCTATCCGGTGATATGTTTTTCTATTAAAAGCAATGAAAATATTTTTTTTCCATCACACGTCGCAACTGAGTATTTCGGTGTAGCCTAGGCCTAGATGGTCACGTGATAAGCACTCCCCCTCTTTCCAAGAGCACGGTAACACACGAAACAGCACGCGTATCATGTGAAGCCATCGCGGCGTATTGCAGTGCGAAAGATATTTCTTTTTGTTTTTAATAGAAAAAATATATAACAATTATTACAAGCAATAATTGTCAGCCTGAAACACTCATTTACATTGAAAAATCTTCCGAGAAAAGATACTTGCCGCCAACGGGACTTGAACCCGTGTCCTTCCGATTGCCGGTCGAATGCTCTGACCACTGAGCTATGGGGGCTTATCAAATACCCGCCAAATAATTCAATATATACTAGTGTTTCATTCAACAATTACTGCTTGTTATATTTTTTTCCCACCTGAAAACAACCAACTTTATTTTTGCGAGAAAGACATTGTTAGTGTTAAATCCCTCGCTAGGTGGCGTCGAGACAAATTATGTCTGCATTTATTGGGGAAATACTTAAACTTGTTAAATATTAATTATTATTTTATTAATTTATAAACTAACGTTTAGACAAGATTTTTATGCATAGCACAAAGGGTAACAATTATTACAAGCAATAATAATATATTATCGGGCATTAAAATGACAACTCTTTTTTTGTTTCAAAAAGCTTAGGAATCGCTGATTAAAATGCTTCGGGTACACCTGTGCATAACATGACTTAACTTTAGATGTATAGGTATCGTTGAACAAAAAATAGATAACCTTCAACGCGTCGCGCGTCGGTGACAATTTTGACTTCGTCGCTCAGTTTGATTGGTGAAAGAAGCTCAAATTTAATTTGATAATATGTAAATCAGTTTATAATCACTTCCAACTTTGAAAGTTCTCCCCTTTCTATACAGGTAAAATGTAAGGCCTTAGAAAACATGGCTGAAGTTCATAAAACAAGTAAACGAATGAATTTCCCAAGTTCAACACCAAATTATAAGGATTAATCTCAATCCTCCAACTTCCAGTTAGCGACAGGAATAAGTAACGGCGACTAGGTACCCTTATTCTGTGGCAAATACTATTCATGAGAATATAGTGTGGCTTTGGTCTGAAGTCTGGTAAAGAAACAAGTGTTAATATTATTTGGTACCAAGGAAGAAAGGGCAACGAAAAACTTTTCTTATTATTTTTAATATGAAATAATGTTTTGTTTTAAGAGCGTTTAACCAGCCAGCTGACGAAAATCCACATTTCGTCGAAAGTTGTTCTTACGATCGTGCAGGGTGGTTACAATGAGAAAGATTAATTATTCTCCGTACCAAGTTTTTAAAATTATAACTCAATATCGATTTTATTTCATTCCAAATTTGCTTTAATTTATACCTACATCCAAAAATGCTGAAAGGCGTGATGATAAAACGTACTTTTTGTAATTATTTTTTGATTATAAGTATTTATCATTTTTCAATAATGTCTAAGTTAAATAAGAATGTTAAAAAAAATTTAAATATGTTAGTTTGTATGTACGCAAATAAATACACAAACTGACCAATTTTCGTCAAGAAACACGTGCACGTATATATTTTTTAATGATTTGATTTAAACTAAAATTAAAATTCTGAAACATTCGATACCCAGATAATGTATTGATTTATTTTACTGCATGATTATATAATTTAAAATGGGTGTGGTATAATAAAAAATCTTTTTTGAATATTTAACAAATCTGCCAACGACTCATGGTATAACCTTATTATACTAAAATTAAACATTTTTTCTCAAAATTTAAAACATGCGAATGCTAGATAAAAGAACAATGTTTCGAAATTCATTTATAATTTTTTGTGGAAAAGAGTCAATACGTCTAAAATCTGATTTAAAAATTACGTATTTCTGGATTTCGCTGGTAATACCTTCTTAAAAGTGCTACCACTTCTCCACAAAGAGAATATAAATATCTTACATGTTTTGTAAAAATTTTCCCCTCAGGAAAAACTAAACCCTTTCACACACATCCCCAAACGATCATCTAGTCAATCCGCGCTATTCAATTGCACTATATAAGTATTATAAATACAAAACAATACAAGAACAACATGTCAACCTACCAGAGACCAAATGGGAAAATAATTCACCGACTCCAGATATTTTCACATCAGAGGGTTCGTGGAACTCCTAATTGGACCTATAAATCCTACTGATCCCTCAACATAAATATTTAAAAAATCTCTTGTAATCCTACATGTACTTAAAATGACTGATTTTTGCATTGTTATATATAAATTCTTTAACAAATCAAATATGCCTAAGTTTTGAATGAGAGACCTAGGTATAATGCCATTAGCCGAAATAACAAATGGTAATATTTTTAAAGTCTGAGAATGCCAAATTCTTTTAATCTCATTTCCTAAATCTGTATATTTTCTTATTTTTTCAGAAACAGATTTTTGAATATTACAGGAATTTGGAATAGCTACATCAATGATATAATAATGATTTTAATTAAATGAAAATAACCATTAATATATTGTTTAGGTATATGATGCAACAAAGTAATTTTACCCCTCTTCCCACTCCTACCTTTCCATTGACACCATTAAGTTTATTTATAATTAGTTATTAGTAAACCCTGAGGATGAGAGCATCGCTGTCGAAACATGTCGGTTTTATACGACACAGGTATATCCCAGTGAGACATGCATCGAAAAACCCAATGTAAATATACTTTACATAAATAAATAAAAATAGACATTAAAAAATGGATAAACAACGAAATTCTTTTAATTTTTAAAGTAATTTTGCTATTATTGAAGAAAAATTCAATTATTCCAGAAGGTATGCAGGGGCAGTGCAATTAAATAGCAGCGGTAGTGCAATCTTTATCTTATTATTATTATTATTATTATTATTGCATATTATAAATTAAAGTTCTCCGCCGGGTCTGCCTGTCTGTTCGCGGTAAACTCAAAAACTACTGAACGGATTTTCATGCGGTTTTCACGAATAGATAGAGTGGTTCCTGAGGAAGGTTTAGGTATATAATTTGTCAACGTTTTGTGTAAATTGGTTGAAATCTTGGTTGCATTGGTTGACTGTATGTGGTGGAGAGCGGGCTGGCAGGCGGGTGGTGTGGATTTGATTTGTGTGCAAATTAACAGATGGCGGTCGTTATAAAGGTTGGGTAACTATCCGGTAGATGGCGTTGTTTTCCGTTAGCCAGAGCAACGCTTGGTCGGGTCAACTAGTTAAATATATAATTCTGAATAAATAACCTAAAGATATAAAATAAAAACGGAAAAGATTATAAATAGTCGTTTATGGAGGATATTTGCCAGAGGACCATCAGGGGGAATCCATCCAAGCAGCCATGGCGGTGATGACGTATTCTTCGATTGGCATAGTTTGCGCCATAAGCTACCCATGCGGTGGCGGAGAAGTGCTATGAAAGATTGCACTCGTCCGTCCAGGGGTGCTAGCATGGTCGGTCGACATAGGTTTTATCGAAAATGTTGGTAACTCGACATCGCACCCGAGCACGACTGCAGGCCGCTAACGAACAAACAACAGTTCACATCGACTAAGGGTTCCTAATTTATTTGACGTAAACTGTTATTTCTTCGTTAGCGTCCTGCAGTCGTGGTCGGGAGCGATTTCAAGTTGCCGATATTTTCGATAAAACCTATATCGATCGACCATGCTAGGGGGCCAGGAATATTTACGTAGCGCCGAAGTTTCTCGGAAGGCGGAATATTTGGCGAAATGCATTATTGTAGGTGACTTTTAGCTTATGTCATTGGAATGCAGTGTAATCTACTCACAGTTCTCCTGACGTATACAGCGATGTGCAGAATTTGATGAACAGTATTCTTTTGACGTTTACAATACAATTTGTTACCTCACTAGGACAAGCCTGTGTTGAGGTTAACAATAATTATACAAGTTAACAAAATAACACAAAATTATACAGATATTGAAATTGTTGTATTTCTTACAGATAAACTATCCTTTCAGCCTTCCTGAAACCGGTCACGGTCAGAAATAATTAAAGTGGAAATTTATTTTATTATATTACTAGCTGACCCGGCGAACTTTGTACCGCCTCAGAATCAATAACTGTTGTCTTAACTTATAGCTGAATTAAATTCAGTTTTTTATTAAGTTAAAAATTACACAATGGCGCAATTATTGAACCGCAACTGTCGTGTTTTGTTTTTGTCAGTATCAGAGATGACGTTGTGCATCTACGGATATACATTTTTTATGATTTTCTTACTTTTCAACTTACTAAGGGAATTGCGATTATTGTGTTTTTCCTTTGGAGGGGTGCAGACATACGTTCACCGTTTGTCTCATTTTCGACTGTTGACATTTAGTGTGTAAGAAAGAGGGGCAGCATTATATATATGTATGTAAGAACAAAACAATCAGCACAATTGACATATGACTATGTCAATTGCGCTATTCAACTCGCATTTATACTTATCACAATATTGCTGCAGCTTTTTCTAAAAATGAGAATTCGTTCCATACAAAATGTGCGAGTAAGAGGAAAAGAATTTTCTTCGTCAATTTTTCTGATTTTTTAATAGCTATTGTGCTATTCGGGGCGGAGACCAATCCAACAAATCAAAGATGATAAAAATCGGTCCAGCCGTTCTTGAGTTATAAATGGTGTAACTAATCTGACTTTGTTTTATACATTAAGTAGATTATAAAAGAATTCCACCTCATATATCAAAATGTTATATAAATATTATTCCACCTCATATATGTATCAAAAATAAAAATATATTCTTTAATCCATTCTATGTGTAATATTGTATTAATTTGAGCGTTTGCCAAACAAACACAGTGACGTAATAACAATATTCCGGAACCCCTAGAAAGCTAGAAGACTGCGCTTCCGGATTTTTTTTAAAGATTAAAACTCTGAATATTATTTTTTTATGAATTCTTTTTTCTTTTAAAGAAAGACAAACGTTCCCGGGTTACGAATAACCTGACAATATTTAAAAATCTCCCACTAACTTAACGTAACTAATTGTTTTTTCATTGGAAAATTAATAATAAAGATCACAGTGTGTGTCAATTGCGTTGTTGGTCGACTATATTATTACTACTTCTGTTAAAAGTAAACCTCGCGTAATGGTGATTATTCCGATTTTACAGCTCGTAACACTCACGGGAACTCTGATAAAGTAAGAAGGTACTTTCCAACACGGCTACCATCTTGACAGGATTGACCGGACACGGAACACACAAACAAATTTACAGATAGACGAGATGCAAGCACCCGAGTGACAGCAGGGCTTCGTTACGCTCATACTGTTCACCCCTTTCTGCACATCGCTGTATACGTCAAAACTGTACCCTGCATCCCAAAGGCATAAGCTAAAAGTCACTTACAATAATGCTTATCGCCAACTATTCCGCCACCGTATGGGAAGCTTATGGCGCAGACTATGCCAACCGAAGAATACCATAATCGACATGGCCTCCCTGATGGCCCTCAGGAAAATATACGCCATAAAAGCTGCTTTTTGCATACATTTTTCAAGTCTCTTCTATGTTTTTTTTTCTTTTCTGTTTTTATTTTAAGAGCTACTGTTGTTATTGTTACTTTGTCTAATTTCTTTTTCTTATTATTTGTCTAAAATCTTTTTTGTTGTTTTAAACTATGGAATTGCAATGCAGTGCAATATTCTGGAGCAAATTATTATTATTAATATATTTAAACATCCTATCTGTGTGTCCAGACTTTATGACCGCACTGCAGTGAGCAGTATAGATCCGCGGAAGGTTGATATCTATTGTTCATACTTAATGCTTCGGTTATTCTTAGTAAACTAATTATCTTTGTATAATTGAAGAAACTTAAGAAATTAGATTGCGTGTTTATCTTGAATAAAGAATGGAGTCAAGGGAATTAAAGTTTACAAAACACTTGTTACTAATTAAATGAAAAAATACACTTTGTAATACTCCACTTTTTTATTATTAATATTTAACAGCTGACCGGGTTTCGCTTAGCTTAAACTTCGTCAGGGCTTATTATATTAAATTAAACTAATTACATACAGACACACATATAAATAAAACAATGCGTGAAAGAGATGGAAATAGAAAAGAAGACACCGTATTGGTGACAGAAAAAGATAAAATAATAAAATTGGGAGACAAAATTATTACAGGATGGGCAGATAGGGGGGGAGGGGGAAACAGTTTCAGCGGAGATTAACGGAATAAATTAAATACGGAACTATCAGATAAATTTATTTGATTATTAATTATGTCAAATCTACTGGTTTATTTCGAAATTGATAATTTTTTGAACACTTGACCTTCACAACAAAATGAAAGTCATTTTTTACATGAAATTTCAATAAATCACCCTATTCCCCTTTCCCACCACTTAAAGCAAAAGTGATACTTCTTGATGAGATTTTGCACACTTGAGATGTTCAAAATAAGAGGAAAATTACTGTCTGCATCTAATTTAGAAAACTCGGCGTAAAGCACGGACAATGCCGGGGGTTTCAGCTAGTTAAGTATTTAAATTAAAAATCAAGATCGGCAATGAATGGATGTCACTGACATTGCAGGGAACAGGTAGAACATAACGCCATTATTACACAGTTCGTACCATTTTAATGCGAATAGTACAATATAATACTACAACAATACTTAATTCATTTTAAATATTGCTGGGACACTTGGGCACGTTCCGCTATTGATAATATTGTTGCAATATTTTTTTTTTAATGTTAATACCGCATAAGAGTTCGAACTGCTCCTTGCTAACCGGAGCCATCGGGACTATGGCATCCCTAATTGGTGTATCTTGCTTATTTTTTTTGTTAATCTTTATTTATTTGTTTTTTTTTACACAGAAGGCCCTGAGGAAAATAATTTCCCTGAGGGCCTATATCATCTTTGGGGATGCTTTTTTTGCTGTTTTTTTTTAGGGAAAGAATAGAGAGGAGAGTTCTTAAAGGGTTTAAGGGGTGGGTAGGAATCTGGGGTTCAGTGTATCCTGGTCGTGCACCTCCAAGACCGAGACAAACCTTATCCCATGAACCCGGGCGACCCTGCTAAATCACCAAACGTAGCGAACCACTTGCGGTGACCTATGGCAGAGGTGTTGGTTACCCAATAAAGGTTCCCGGGGCGGCGATACCCATTTTCGCCTCCCAAATAGTAGATGTATGCAAATTTTTTCGTACATCTAGTAGGAAAAATATATAAAATAAAAAAATACGATTTAAGAAATGCAGTTACATTGTTATAAAAAACATTGATTAAGAAATAAAGTTAAATTGGCAAGGTGTCAAAATTGTACGTACAGTGAGGGTGGAATCTGGGGATGGGAAGGAGATTTGTAAGAGGAAGGTGGGGGCAATTCAGATCTGGTCAACAAACATGACTAAATCCATTTCTAGCAACATTTCGATTCTGAATGATTGTCTTTCACCAGGGCGATACTGATAGTATCTAACGTTCTGAAACGTACTGAAAGTAATTAATAATTTTATATTAACTAAATGTTAAGTATGCCGGTATTCGAACCCGTGACCTCCTGATTAGTAGTCGAAGACCTTACCTCTCGTTCACGAAGGCCGTCAATGTATTTATCATTACAGGAGTAATCAACATTTTTCAATTCCCAAAATTGTTCAGAACGTAACTGAATTAAAAATATTTTTTCACAATAACCAGATAGACTTTCGATTTCCAGAAAAATATTTTTTATTTATTTTGCTGTACCATTCAAGCACTGTTATTGTAAAGCCCGGTAGTAAGCGTTCAAAAAGAAGAAGATGGGGAGATATATAAATACTCGTACGAATGTTAGAATAATATTAAAAACGATAATAATTAACCCGCCATTGGTGACATGAATTTGACTTACATTGTTGGTGACCCCGGTCTCACTCACCGGGGTTTTTAACTACCAGTTTTTCAATAATTTACTGTTCATTCTACTTTTCATTGGAAAGTTTATAAAATGATATCTTTTTCTGTCAATAAAACATAGGTATTCCTTAAATCAATAAATTTTTTTATTAACGTAACACAATATCTTTAGATGCATTAAAATTATGAGATATTTTAACAATATTTATTTACACCCAACAATCTTAAATATTTAACGATAAAATCAGTCTTCGTTAGTCTTATGACAGTTGAAACATAAAATTTAAAAAAAACATAAATGATAATGATAATAATAGGAATTATTAGATTGATGGTCAAATAAAATTATTCACGCAAAACACTTCAATTATCTCAACCAAACGTATGTTGACAAACTTTCGTCAAACAAATGGTTGAGTATTGGAGAGTTGAGCGCAGAAATAGAAGGATTTATGCTTGCCATTCAAGATAGAGTCATTAATAGTAAAATTATAGGAAGCATATAATCAAAGATATAAATCAAATTGATGATTTATGTATAAAATGTTTGGCTTTTCCGGAAACTATAGAACATATTATATCGGGATGTTCTATATTAGCGCCATCAGAGTATACATTTAGGCACAATTAGGTTTTAAAAATAATCCACCAAAGTTTGGTAATTAAACATAACTTGATTGACTGCAGTATAGTACCATATTATGAATATGAACCAAATTCATTTTTAGAAAATGAATTTTATAAAATATATTATGATAAAACTATACTAACAGACAGAACAATTAGTCATAATAGACCTGATATAGTTTTACACGACAAAATTTAAAAAATAACTTATATCATTGATGTAGCTATTCCAAATTCCTGTAATATTAAAAAATCTGTTTCTGAAAAAATAAGAAAATATACAGATTTAGGAATTGAGATTAAAAGAATTTGGCATTCTCAGACTGTAAAAATATTACCATTTGTCATTTCAGCTACTGGCATTATACCTAGGTCTCTTATTCAAAATTTAGGCATATTAGATTTGTCAAAGAATTTGTATATAAAAATGCAAAAATCAGTAATTTTAAATACATGTAGGATTACAAAAGATTTTTTAAATATTTATATTGAGGGACCAGTAGGATTTATAGGTCAAATTAGGAATTCCACAGAGCCGAACCCTCTGATATGAAAATATCTGGAGTCGGTGATTTTTTTCCCATTTGGTCTCTGGTAGGTTGACATGTTGTTATTGTATTGTTTTGTATTCGTGCACCATTCTGTGCAATTGCACTTATATAGTGCAATTGCATAGCATGGTTTGACTAGATGATCATTTGGGGAAGTGTGTGAAAGGGTTTAGTTTTTCCTGTGGGGAAAATTTAACCCGGACATTTAAATCTGGTGCGTAAAAAATGTTTTTTTTTCTGTTATAAAATTACCAATAACCATTTCACTTACTTAGTTGGTGATGCCGGTCTCACACACCGGGTTGGCGCCAAAACTCTATAACGTACGTCCGCATCGCTGTCGCGGGGTAGACTGGCGGTAGGGGGCGCGGAATAAGGCAGCTACTCGAAATCGCAGTGTGATTCGATGAACGGTAAAAAAAATATTACACTTAGTTGGTGATTACGGTCTCACAGACATATACGTCACAATAATTAAAATTTTCAAAATTTTAAGCAACCCCCGACACAAAAACGAGCTTGAAACGCCTGAACAGATTTTCATGAATCGTAGCTAAAAACCATCTCGATCGCGTCAGCTTTCAAACAACAGCAAAAAAAACCGCATCACAATCGGTTCATTCGTTTAGGAGCTACGATGCCACAGACAGACACACAGCAGACACACAGAAAGTCAAACTTATAACATGCGTCGGAGGTTAAAAATGTTGATAAAAAAGTTTAATAAAACATGACTCGTTTAATAAGTCAGGCACGCCTCATACGTCATACGTATGTGTGGTAATGTTGTAATATCGTGAAAACAAGCTCCGAGTTGTTGAAATAGAGCAAAAATATCGTGGGAAATGTCTTAAGAGGGTATTACCAGAGAAAACCAGAAACATGTCATTTTTAAATCAGATTTTAGACGTATTGACTCTTTTCCACAAAAAATTATAAATGGATTTCGAAATATTGTTCTTTTATCTAGCATTCGCATGTTTTAAATTTTGAAAAAAAAAGTTAATTTTTAGTATAATAAGGTTATACCATAGGTTGTTGGCAGATTTGTAAAATTTTCAAAAAAGATTTTGTATTATAACACACCCATTTCAAATCATATAATCGTGCAGTAAAATAAATCAATACATTATCTGGATATCGCATGTTTTAGAACTTTAATTTAACTTTAAATAAAACCATACGTACATATGACGAAAATTGGTCCGTTTGTGTATTTATTTGCGCACTTACAAACTAGTATATTTCAGATTTTTTTACCATTTTTATTTAACTTGCTTAGACATTATTGAAAAATGATAAACAGTTATAATCAATAAATAATTAGAAAAAGTACATTATTTTAATAGTTTTATCATCACGCCTTTCAGTATTTTTGGGTGTAGGTTTAAATTAAAGCAAATCTGGAATGAAATAAAATCAATATTGAGTTATAATTTTAAAAAGCTGGTACGGAGAATAATTAATTTTTCTCATTGTAACCGCCCTGCACGCTCGTAAGATCGACGAAATGTGGATTTTCGGCCGCTGGCTGGTTAAACGCTCTCAAGTAGCATCTCATTTGAATTTTTTTTCATGCATATAACTTGTAAAATAACAGAAAAAACCGTGTTTATAATAATTTTCGGAACATACTTTGTGATTTTTTTCTATCAAGGGAATTTTTCGGCATGTTTTGTTTCAGCATGGCAAATGTTATAGATTTCAAGAATAATAATAATAATAAGCCTGTTTTACAATAGTTGGTAGTTACAATATTACAATAAACTCAAATTTGATTTGTATTAGTAAGTTAGCTTAGATTTGGCCACTACAACACGGGCATGTGCCTAGTGTGATGGCAAAAAAATTATCCATTTACTGTAATGTATAAACTTTACTGAATAAAGAACAGTAAAAAAAAAAATTATGTTACTAATATAAGTATATGTTTTTTTTTTTTTTAAATATTGATGAATTAACAAGAACCCCGGTTTGAGCAAAGGCCTCCTCCAAAGATGTCCATTTTTGTCTGTCTTGTGCTATGAAGTACCAGTTTATGCCAGTTGATCCTTTCTGTAGCAGAGTATAAAAGTGTTGTGTTCTTCTATTTTGTTGCCCTGTCGTCTAACTTCCTAAATTTCCATAATATCTTAGTTAATTTTACTTAAGCATTCTTCCAGTTATATATTCGGTCGTACGATGACAGGGTGTTGACGTTGTATGTTATAATTTTTAATTGACGGCTTAACTTTGTGTGATTTTTCGAAGTTTTTAAGGTTGAGCTTGAGTTTTGTATCTTTGTAGGGTTTTGGTCATAATCTTCCACGTTGACCAGCCGGGTTGGAAGATTTTTTGTGTTTTTTATTGAAGTTTGTTTATTTGTGGTATCGGTGTGAAAAGAGGGGGTTAGTTGCTATGCATTTTTATTCGTTGTATTTGTATTTGTCAAGAACTTCAACATGCTTGGTTTTTTAGCTCCTTCGGTGACACTATTTGACCTTGTTTTTCGAGCCAGACTGTTGTTGTTTATTCTTTTTTGTTTGACTTGTAAAATAACAGAAAAAACCGTGTTTATAATAATTTTCGGAACATACTTTGTGATTTTTTTCTATCAAGGGAATTTTTCGGCATGTTTTGTTTCGGCATGGCAAATGTATAGATTTCAAGAATAACAGAGTAATATTTTTAAGAGCTTTCAAACTTAAAGTGTTCAAGGAAAAGCCCCTTATTTATTAAAAATTTTAGTACGGTAAAAGCATTATTTTGTGTATAATTTTGCGCTGTCATTTCAAATAACAAGAAAACTTCTCAACTCGTTTCTTTATGTTTTCACGGATTTTCAAAAAAAAATATCGATGCGATAATTATTTTCTACTCGCGCATAATTTGGACGAAGTAATTAGCCTGTGTCAGTCTTCTGTTTTGACAGGTGTTAAGAAAATACAATGTCGTCTATCTCAAGTGTCCCTTGGGACCTTCACAACATTGTGTACCTCAAACATTTATATAAATCTAAAAGAAATAAATCAGAAATAAATATCTTCCACTTAAATTTACCAACGTTTTTACCAAATGCTGTTTAAAGCGTCGATGACACAGGGCTAGTTTACAAGCTACTATCTGGGAAATTCACTATCTGTTAGTAAACTCGCCCAGTGTCATCGTGTCACTTGCTAACTAGCCGCAACTAGCAGATTGTTGACAATCTACGAAAAAAAGTTGAAAGGTCGTCAACTTTACTCGCCTACACGCTTGATCCGCTTGCTCGTGATTGGTTTATTTTATGTTTCCAACATGGCTTCCGATAAACAGCTGATTTCGACTGTCAAAAATTTGAAGAATTAGTTCACGCAGGCGTCATTATTCTTGTTACTGGCGCTAAAAGCGACCTCAGTTTCTTACGCTTCTGAGCGAGTGGACAGTTTTGTGTGTCATCATGACAATCTCGCTCGCCGATTTACCCGCTTTTAAAACTTAGTAGATAGTAGCTTGTAACTCGCCGTGTGTCATCGAGGCTTAACCTTTCTCTTACGGTGCTAGAAAATTCCGCGTTTACTTTTTTAGAGTTTTGTGAATTTAATGTTTTGATAGACTGAATGCTGTAGAATAGAGTTTGTACTCGTATTGTGTGAAAAAATGCAAGGCTGATGTATCGTAACGAGTGAGATTAAGGAAGGGACGCTTAGATTGTTTGGACATAATTACGAGGACGTAATAGAAACGTTCATAATTACGAAACAAGAAATATAAACAGAGTTCGATTGCCACCAAATGAAGAAATCAAAATCACAGAACTGCCTTGTACATGTATAGAGGACTAAAGATGTATAGTATGAAGAATGAAGAAAGAATGAATGTATTTAAAAATAAATGTTATGCTTACTGTAAAAATATTTAAATTTATCAAATGAAATGTTACATTGTGCTTATTGGTTTATATTCATGTAGTATAAACTAACTCAATAAAAAAAATTAAAAATTAGGGCAGATGAACAAGTTGGGTAGGAGAAGTCGGGGGCGCCCCAGAAAGCCACGAATAAATTAATTAAATACTGGAGTAGGGTCCATGACAAGTGTCAGAGTAACTTAAGGGTATGTAATAATGTATGAGTGAATAAGATATTTTTCACAATAGCTCCACACAGGAAACCCGGAGGAAAATAAATTCTCTAATGGCCTATGTCCATCTTTGGGGATGCTGTGTGGTGGATATTTTAAAAGAAAGGAAGGAGAGGAAATTCTGAGAAGGAAAAAGGTGTGAATGAAATGGTGGGTAGGAATCTGGGAGTCGGTGGGTCCAAGAGTGATGGACGTATGAATCCATACCTCTCACTGCGGTGCAAGGCGATGGATCGAGAGAGCTCAGCTGGAAAGGCCAAGTCATCTCCCTCAACCCGTGTCTCTCGACTCGGCCTGCCACGCAGTAAGTGGATAGACACATCCGCGGTCAAGACCTAGACAAACTTCTCCCCATGAACCCGGGCACCCCTACTAAGTCACCAAATGTAGCGAACCACTTTGGGGTGACCTATGGCCGATGTGTTGGTTATCCAATAAATGGTTCCCGGGGTGGCGGTACCCATACCCGCTTTCCAAATTGAGATGATACATAATGTGAATGAAGCAAGTGTGTGCCAAGATAGAGACATTTGTGGCTGTCTATCCTGTCTGCCTACCCCTGCGAGGAAACAGTGTGATGGTTAGTTAGTGTTTTATTGGCGTTCCTTACCGACCACTGTTTTGATAGTAATAAATATATTATTATATTTATAGTTGTCATTCCCTGTCTCTAGTACTATGGTAGAGTTGAATGCAGTGTTGTCATTGTCAGCATGCATCAGGTACCGAGTGTTAGTACTTTAGGTGCTAGGTGCTAGGTGTCGGGTGCTAGCTGTCGGATGGCAGGCAGGTACTACAACTACAGGATTCGGTAAAATCCCAATTACAACACACCGCGGGCAGCCTTGTTTCTCTTTGAGACGAATGGCTCTGCAACTTTGTGAAATTTGCGCCCTGCTGTTTCATAGGCTTGATGGCTTTTAGTCCTTTTTTTGTAAGGTCACTCAAATTTGGCTACGTTGATCTACTGACAATTTTATACTTTTCGTCGTGGAAATTGATTACAAAGGCGTGAATTACACATACCAATTCACTGCCAGAATTACACACGGACGGAATTAATCTACTCTAGTCTACATGAATTATAAACGTTTTAAAAATATAACCTCACCTAATTTTTATTTAGAAGTTATAAACGTTCTTTCTGAAGTCATAAAACATTTACCATAATTTATTTTGCCTGCAATTCACCAATTTTTGATAAAGGGTGCCTACTCATCTACCCAAACTGCATTTCGGTAGTTATTAACCATCAATCAGTGAGTTCTTTTTTGCCACCCTTTCTACTTCCTGTTTAGTAGGTACTTAATGTAATAACCTAAGGGCCAGTTGCATCGAAAATAGTTAAAGTTACTTTTTAGTTAAAGTTAAATAAAAGTAACTTTTTTGTAATTTCTTACAAAAATGGGTTGTTTCAACTTCGTTTAAATAAAAGTTAACTAAATAGTTACAAAATAGTTACTTTTATTTAACCCAGCGATCTTGGGAGTTTAAAGTTAGATTTTGGTAAAGATGTCAGAGCTGTCATCTGTCACCAAGGAACGAAATATTGTTTGAACGAAAATTATTTTTAAAAATGTCTTAATTGATTAGAATATATAGGAAATAGGTAACATAAAGAATGAATTAATTTAACCAATCATGTTCCGCAGGAATAGATGGATTTTACTGTCAGATTTCGGATGTACAAAAGTATGGTTAGGCAATTAATTTTACTTGTTGCCAATGTCAACACTTTATTATTAGATTATTTACAAACAAGTGTTAATTATTGTGTAAGTGTTAATTTGAATGGAAAATAATAATAAAAATGTCTTGATAACCCGGGTTATGATAATCAATTGATTAGAATATATAGGAAATTGGTAAAATAAGGAATTAAACCACGAACCGATCATTTTCCATAGGAAGAGATGGATTCTCTTGTCAGATTTCGGATGTCCAAAAGTATGGTTAGGCAATTAACTTTTCTCGTTGCCAATGACAGACTACATTATTTACAAACAAGTGTTTATTCAAACTTATATATCTACACTTCTCTTTGATAATTTATTCTAACGTTGTTATATTTCAATTATTGCAACGGAACTGAAACAAAATAAAAATTTTGTCAAATCAGAAATCATGCTGCTTGTGCTGTGGAACTGTGTACTAGGTTCTAATAACATTGCATTTTTATGCAACGGGAACGATGCAAAGATTTACAGGAGACATCTCTGGGGTGCATAAAAGTATTGTCTCGTGTATAATAGACAGGTTTAGCAGAACAATAATAGCCCGCCTTCGGCCACAATATAATAATATCATCAAGGGTTGTTCACGTTCCTAAACCGCAACTGTGAAATAACAAATAACCATAAATAAACCTATTCCCAAATAACATAACCCTAAAAAACTTCATAAACGTCAAACAAATACAATCTAAAAATCAGTGTTGACACCCTGTAAAAATAATTGTGTGTTTATTTTTACAGAAATATATCAAATCCAAGGAAAATTCGAAGCCATTTCAATAGCAACACTGGTAACTTTAAACTAACTATTTAAATGTTGATGCAACTCAATTGTGTTGAAATGCAGCTTAAATTTAGTTAGGGCTTAAACTCAGTTTAAATATTTAACTTTAAACCTTACTTTAACTTTTTTCGATGCAATTGGCCCTTAGTCAATCACAGACAACAACTTACTGTATTTGGTAACATTGGCGTTAATGTTAAAAAGGTGTACGGCACTTACGGGTTGTTGTTGTTGTGTTCAAAACTATCTAAATTAGATAAGATTAGAGAAGTATTTATGGGTTAGTATCATAGACCAAACAATGGATGTTATGATTAAAAATGGCCGTGTTAAGTCACAAAATTTTTAATATACTAACATCATTATTTTTGTCGTCTCGTACCTCACCCTGTTATTGTTAATAAATATTGAAATTATTAAAAAACATTTACCTTTTAGGCGTAGGTACCCTCTCCCTCTTGCTCACACACCACGTATGATCACATGATCAGAAAGAGGTTTTATAAAGGAACTAAGCAGCAGTAGAGACTCTAGAAATCGGCACCCTTTTCTTTTGTTTAATCATACTTCCATAAGGTTACATGACGAAATTACAGTAGCGTAAATTTTTACTTACACGGTAATATATGCACCACCCTATAATTACATATGGTCGAAACTACAGATGGAGTGAGTGCACACTACTTATGTCCACTGGAATTACTCACGTGAAAATTACCTAATGTTTGTTTTTTCTACAATTTGGTATTTATTTAGCCTTTTTTTACTTGTGTAATTCTCTCCGTGTGTAATTTCGTTCATGTGTAATGCTGGCAACAATTGGTACGTGAAATTCACGCCTTTATAATTTCAACCTGACACCATCAGTTACACATTTATATACCTAAGTACCCGTCTGAACTACTAGTCAGTATATATGCACTTCAAGGTAACCTCTTCAAAATGCTTGCACTCTTCGAGGTTTCAAGCCTTGCACTGTCATGTGTTTCTGCACGTCAAACCTTATATTACTGCCTCTTATAGCTCCGTTGTAATATTTCTTTTACTAAATTTTAAAAAAATGATCTACAAATTGATAACCTTACTCGAGCAGGCGGTCAAAAGAGGCACTAACGAACTATTAGCAATTGAAGTTGTGAAGAATCATGTCTGCAAAAGCACTGCAATTGCGGCGTCTACCCTATATATTCACTTTGCCTTTTTTCGCATTTGCATTTTTCGGATATTCTCTACAAATTAGAAAGACAACAATCAAAATCTCACTTTATCAAATTTTTATTTTTATTTATCGAAGTTTCTTTACGTCCCCTACGTGTTAATCCATGGATGTATTGATTGTAATAAACAAGTATAATATCGATTATTAACAAGTATATTATCGATTAACATTTTAGTTTGTGGAACTGAAAAATATGTTTTTATATATTAATCCGACTGGAATCAAACCAGCAATCAATTAAAATTAATCAACCGCCAATTTACCTAAAATTATTAATTTCATCAAAATGAAAAAACCGTTGAACGTTATTCAAATACGCAAATTCACTACGATAAAGTTTCGCGCCATTCTTTAAAACCATAGGCAAACCACCAAATGCAAAACTATAATGGACGCGTAAAATTCATAATGTGTTGACAAACCAAAGAAACAACAAAGCGTGTTTAGTTTTCCCGAATGACGGAATGACAGACGAGCCACCGGTTTAGAACCTTGTCCAATCAGATGTGTAGTGTGTAAACACAGTAGCGGTAAGTGTAGGGCAAGCACGTGGTCCTTCTCCGGCTCTTCTTCTTTCACCAAGAATTTTATCGAAACAGGTGGGAAACTAAAGGTTCCTAATCGAAAGGAATGAAGGTTGTTTGAAATCTGCTGGAAGTGGCATGTGTTATGTTGATGCCTTTTAGCGTGGATTCTTTTTGATATTTCCTGGTGTTGGATGAGTGCGGTCGTGTCTACGGAAACACCGAAAAGAAAAACGAGTAGGTACTCTGAAAGCTCAGTGTAAAAATGTTTTTTTTTTTTTTGTAAAAAAATATGTTGTGTATTGCGTATTTAATTATGCAAAAGGGAGCTTTGAAAATAATAATAACTTATTTTTATTGATAAAAGTCACAAGTGCACTTTGTTTGATCGTGTCTTTTGGAATATTTATTGTCATTTTATTGGCATTGTCGATAGTAATTTTTACACAATTTAGCGTTATTTGAAGCATAATTTGTTTGCATCGCATTTTTTTTAAGGTGAATCCCAACTGCTCTCAACCGTCTGGAGCCGGTGGTACTATGGCATCCTCTAATGGAGTATGTTGTGAAGCTAAATTTAGTTTATGGGGTAGAAGATGGGGCAGAGGAAGGTGGGGAATTACCTAGCTATTACCCAGATCGTGCCACCAGACACGGATAAAGCTATATTTTAGTAACGTGTCGATAAGATAATATATGTAGGATTATTTAAAAAAAATCATTTTCTCTTTTGTACGTTTATTGTTCTTGTCTTCTTTATTAATTTGTTTGTGCATTAACAAATGCATATGTACAAAAAAATTATTTGTCTGTTTGAAATTAAACGGGATTTAAAGAAAGTATTTATCATTTATTTGTAGCAGTTTGTCTGAAGCTTGAAATATGTTTTTGTGCTAAAATAATATTAAAACGTGAGTTATTTTGGTATAAATCCTAACCTGGCTTGCAACAAATTATAAATAAAATAATGGATATAAAATAAGGATTTTATAACCATTATATTTCTTTTCATGACAGTTTTTTTTATACAAATTTCAGCACATGATCACATGTTTACATTATAATATATTAGTTTCCTTCAGCTTAGTAGGTACCCATTATCTGTAAGAAATTAAGAAACATTAAAGTAGCATTTTTTTTTAATACCTATATTATTTAGTGTTATTTTTATTATTTTATAAAATTATTAACAACACTGGCTTGTTCTAGTGAGATTTAAAATGAACTATTAACAATTGTACCCATCATGGAAAGATACAATAAATAAATATACATTATGATGAGAAATCGAAAACCAGATAACCGGAAAAGTAAAGTGGTTAAATAAAAATTAGTTACAGCTTTTCCTAAAAGTTACTTGTTTTTCCTGAATGTCATCTTTAATTCTTTCATTTTTAAATTTTTTTTTATTATTATAATATTTTTTGTAATAAAACAATAAATTGTCAAAATTTAAGCACCAACAATTATAATGCATAATATTTGTCTCTTTGTATTCCGTGCCTCCGCTCTATGTGCTAATTGGGCGGACGCTTGCCGCACGCAGCCGTACGTCAGATCGTAAGTCGGGGCATCTTTCCACTTCCACTCAGCAATAGAGCGGCGAGCGCATAGTAACTCCGAAGCTCATAGCGAACGGACGCGAACACACATAGACGCATCGACATATCGACATAGAAAAATCTCCGAACAACAACATAGAAAACTTCTTTTGTTTCGAACTCTTTCTGTGCGCTTTTGTTTTTATCAGATTTTCCGCGCTTTTGTTTGTTTCGCCAGATTTTGGCGCGCGTAAAACTTTCGAAGCAGTGAAAACTTTTGAATTTTTTCGACAAGTGCGTATTTTTTATTGTTTGTGATTTTGTTTTGAAGTGTTTGAATATTGTTTTGACTTGTGTTTTATTTTGTGAAGTATTGGATTGAATCGTCTGATTGGGACTTCGTCTCATCGTCTGGGCTGAAAACTCTTTGCTGATAAACATTTATCGTATGTATTTTATTTATCTTTTTTATAAATTTTCAATTTTTGCTATTACGTGAATGATGAATTTAAATTTAGCCAGCACATTTTAATTTGTTTGTAGGACTTTTAAATTTTCTGACCTGTAGAAATTATCTGAAATAATTTTGAATGGTACCTACCTATAGTTTTGATCTCGTTTTATCTCTATAATATCGTGTTAGATTTACACTTTGCAAGCAGATATGAAATGAACATTGAAATATGTATACCTAGTTTAAAACTATTTTTACTGGAATTAATATTTGAAGGTTATGCACATCGATGTAATATATCATTGAAGAAATAGACCGTAGGTACTATTGAATCAAAACGTAACACGAATCAGAACCACACATAGAAAATTAAAAGGTAACGGTCATAACTGGGATTCGAACCCAGGATCTCTTATCTTACCGGGACACCGCTCCTTAACCAACTCGGCCATTGGGACTTATTTTTTTCTGGCATTTCAAATTCAGAATTAACAATAATATCTTCTAGGGGTATTAACTGATTGAGATGGTTAAGAGGGTGTAACCAGAGAAAACCATAAATATGTCATTTTTAAATCAGATATTAGATGTATTGACTTTTTTCCACAAAAAAATATTAATCGATTTCGAAAGATTTTTCTTTTATCTGGGAAACGCATGTTTTAAATTTTGAGAAAAATGTTTATTTTTATTATAATAAGGTTATACCTTAGGTCGTTGGCAGATTTGTTAAATTTTCAAAAAAGATTTTGTATTATACAACACCCATTTCAAATCATATAACCATGCAGTAAAATAAATCAATACATTATCTGGATATCGCATGTTTTAGAACTTTAATTTAAGTTTAAATAAAACCATACGTACATATGACGAAAATTGTTCCGTTTGTGTATTTATTTGCGCACTTACAAACTAGTATATTTCAGATTTTTTTTACATTTTTATTTAACTTGCTTAGACATTATTGAAAAATTATAAATACTTATAATCAAAAAATAATTACAAAAAGTATATTATTTCAATAGTTTTATCATCACGCCTTTCAGCATTTTTGGATGTAGGTATAAATTAAAGCAAATTTGGAATGAAATAAAATCGATATTGAGTTATAATTTTAAAAAGCTGGTACGGAGAATTATTAATCTTTCTCATTGGAACCGCCCTGCACGATCGTAAGAACAACTTTCGACGAAATGTGGATCTGTGTCCCGATAAGACATGAGATCCTGGGTTCAAGTCCCAGTTGTGACCTTTACCTTTTTTCTGTGTCTTATTTTGTATCATGTATAGGTAGACCGATCGATGGCTGAGTTGGCATCGCGTTAGTGTACCACCCATGCGTCCCTTGTTAAATTCTTCGGCTGGCTCCTCCATCACGACACAGGCAACATTTTCCGCTTTCTGTGATGGTAGTAGGAGATTTTCAAATATTGTCAGGTTATTCGTAATCCTGAAATGTTTGTCCTTTAAAAAAGATGCTTCGTTTCGGTTTACTAGTACTATCTTCTACTATTCTACTTCAATAAAATAGTTAACATAATTTAAAAATATATAAAATAATGCTGCTATAACGGGTGGTTGATAATATGATGTCACCGAAAAAAAAAACAAACATAAAAGCATTAAATAAAATGTTAAAATATCATAATTCCTTTAAAAATGTGGGTTATACCTACGCTATTATTATTTTGGGCATAAGTAGGTACCTACACATTTCTGTTATTATATTGAATTGGAAATAATGTTCAAATCCATTAAATAGGGCGAATGATTTGCTTTAACATAGTTTGTAGTAAAAATGGACACAATATGATATGCCTCTTGATATTTTTGTTTAACTCCGTTTTAATTGATATTATTATGTGTATTATTTCTATGGCAAATTTTCAATTCCTTTCCTACTGCTTCTGCTACGTATGGCCATAAAATGTTCACTTCGAGGAACTTTATTGGCATTAAAATGGTTATTTAACGATACCCGTCAATTAAAATAATGATGATTTATGTCCTCATGGAATAACATTATCTTCTCTGCCGGTTATCAATGGCTTGATTGAATCCATCAATCATCCGATCACTGGTCTTCTCCATCAGGAGGGTTATTACAATCTGCGTATCATCGTATACTTGTAACTATTCTCTGGTCGGCATTGTATTGTGAACTGCGTCTTTGCATGGTCCATGAACTTCAATCAAGCGCGAATTGGAAGTAGATGGAGTGTTTTGGCAATCTGGCATTTCGGTTTGTTGTGTTGGATCCATTGCCGCGTTTTATGGGCTTCCTGTATTTATGTTTGACTAGTCGTTACTTGTTAGGTATCTACTACCGGAATTCCAATGTTTCACCAATTTTTTTTTCTTATTGCTGCGTTTTATTATTTTTAAAATTAAATATATATATTTCTAAGCTACATCAGTCATTATGGAATAGACTTTGCTTTTTAAAAATTGTTTAGTTGTCTTTGAAAATCCAGAATGAAGGTGCTGTGTAATTTTCAAGACGACGGAGCTCATCGTTCGGTTGTAATCGCTGTTTCAGAACATAGATCTCATGCTTTCTATTTCGGCTCAGGGTCCGCTACATAAGGCTTTCGCCCCTCTGAAATTAATAATATATTCCTACATAACTTTCCTACAACATGAGTCAACACAAGGAAGAGAAGGATCGAACACCCGGGTTCGATCCTTCTCTTCCTTGAAAATACTATTCTTACATCATCCCCAATATTAACACAGGCCTCGAAGGGCATCCCTGTGGCACCTTATTTAATGTCAATAATATAAAAGATACATATATAGGCGATCTTATTTTAGAATAATTTGGCAATTATCTTAATAAATCAGACACCTGCTAATACTTGCTCGAAGCCAACTAAGGAAGCCTCGAAGGTTTGTAAATTCTGTCATCCATCAAAAAGTAAATAGTAGAACTTCATACTTGGATAATGCAAAGAAATGTTAGTATGAGTTTGACGAAAACCCAGAAATGCAATCAATTAGTTATCCAGACGACTCTAAATTGCCGGTTTTCCCAGATATTGTATCAAAGTCCAAAGTCCCTGTAATGGGGTGATTACGGGGGCATGTTTATTTGTATCACAGTTCTTGGTAATAGGTCTTACTAGGTAAATTGAATATTAATGGGGCAATAAGCTTGGGGGGCTTGTGTTATCAATGGACAAACAGTAACTATAGCGTGGTATTTCGGGTGCAACTCGTTTACTAATATGTTTTTCTCAGTATTTTCGGGTTTTCTCTAAATTCAGCAATGATAGTATTTATCATTGATGGCCATTTAAATTTGTTCGTCATCATATTTCACTGGAATAAGCCATCATGTTATCTTTACTGTCTATTAGATAAATCTTACGTATTTTTTTTATGTTTATGCAAACAACGCAATAACGCCACGACATATTTTTTATAACAAAAAGAGAAAACCTTTGTTGAAGATGTACTTAGTTTTCAACCTGATTAATTCATCTACCCAATGTCTAATTATTTGGTATTTTGCCCTTGTCTGGGAGTAACTACAGCGTGAACTTTAAAACAAAACAAAAATCTTCTTATAACAATTAGTTGACGTGCAATCTAACTCAATCGGCCATCAATCTCTGTACTGTTCCACTATAAAAGCTTTCCATTGTAGTCTATTGTTTAAACTCCTTTGTTTCGTTAAAAGCTCTCACTTCGTTGAACTCATATTAAAGTGGGTAGCTCTTTTTTCATATGCTTGAGCCTCCTTAGTAAGCATTCAAAAAGAAGTGAATTCGAATGTTAGAGAGAGCGCGCTAATATTTATTTTAAAAAAACGATGATTAAAACGCGAAAAAAATTATCAATGGATGATAAATGTCTAAAGTAGCATTTAAATAAATGCTTTCGATTTTTTCGTACCAATGACATTTTAAATATCAGATTTTTTTAAATTTTCGAAGCTTTTTTCTGTCGGGGGAATTTTGTAAAATGAATATGTTAGTTATATCATTGAATAATAAGATAATAATAATCGTGACGTGATCGAGATGGTTCTTAGCTACAATTCATGAAAATCTGTTCAGGCGTTTCCAGGTTATCAGCTCTTTTTTGGGTCGGGGGTTGCTTAAAATGTTGAAAATTTTGTTAACAACATTGTAAACCGTTATACAATCATTTTACATTGTCGTTCACCCTTATTTGTTTTATTTAAAAAAGATAACAATAATAATCTAAACGAAAATATGAAAGTGAACAAGACACAGAAATACAGAAAAAGATAATGGTCGCAACTGGGAGAAATTTGAAATATGAAATTGCCTAATTTGACGGTTTGGCAGTAGGTGGCAAAGGCGAAATAGGTAAACGCTCGTCCCGGATAGACGAGAGGTACTGGGTTATTGTCCCAGTTGCGACCATTATGTTTTTCTGTGTCTTGTTCTCTTTCATATTTTCGTTTGGATTATTATTGTTATCTTCTTCTTCAATGATATAATATTACATTGGCGGGAATAACCTTCAAAGTTTTAAAAATATAGTTTTTATTATAAAAAATTAAATATGTTACTACCTATTTTTTTTTTAATAACATATATTTAGCTCTAAAAGAAATTCGGAATGCGGGGGCTTGAGGAACGGCTATGTTGCCCTTTTCGCACAAAAAATGCCAAAGTTTCTTCTGTAATAATGAGAAAATTAATATTTTGATAGAAAGCAGTCACTTTGTGGTTTGACATATTGAATGAAATAAAACAATAACTTTATTTTTTAACCACGATTTATTTAATTTTTATAATACCGACCGGTTTCGCTTTACTCAAGGATCTTCAGGGTACAAAATTTATGTATGAAGTTCATTAAGTATTAAGTTTAATTTTATACCCTGAAGATGCTTAAGTAAAGCGAAACCGGTCGGTATTATAAAAATTAAATAAATTGTGGTTAAAAAACTAAAAATACACGTTAAATATATTGTACGTTAGATTTTAAATTAGATACTTATGTACTTACATAAAGTCAACAATAGAAAATAGTGTATAAACAGTTGGTAAATAATTGGAATGCATAGTTTTTTTTTTGAGTTACATAAATATGTATTATATTAAAGGTCTTTTTTGGTCATGTAGGTATATCTTATCAGAAAAGAGGAGCTCTTGTGCCTGAAAAGGGAGCCACGATTCTTACTTAGTTTGTAAGTTATAATTTATAATATGTTTTGTATAAAATATTAACTTTTTACTGTCAGTTTTTTTTTAAATTGTTTAATTTTATTTATTTGTTCTGATTGGTTAATGATTCAGCGTAATTCAAATGGGAAGTTATTATAGATTTTTATGGCTTGGAAAATATAATGATTTTGCATTTGAGTTGTTTTAAAATTAGGTATAATAAATTAGTTAAGTACCATTTTTCATTAATTTGTAAAATTCTTTGTTTTGTTTTTCTTAACACACTTTTATAATGGAAGCTTGCTTGAATATGTCATCGACATTTGGTACTGGTAAAAATTTAAAAAGTTATTGTGTTGAGTTGAGTTTTCTTATAACCCGCCTCAACAGACCAGCCTTTGTTGAGGCCATCGATATATTAACTATAGATGAGCCCTCCCATACCCAATTCCAATCCCAAAGTGACACCACCTACGAGTAATTTCATAATACAACTACCCATCGAATTCCTTGCATCTCTTGCGTGACGTAGTTTTTTTACTAGGAAGAAATTAAACATTTTTTTATCAATTGTTACTTTTCTCGATACGCTGCCTCGAATTCATATGTTATGTACACATTTTTTAGATATTCATATAACTGGTTAAATTGTTAATAATAAAGTCCGCGATAGCCCACACTTAAAATATTTCTAACTGCCTGAAATTTGTGTTTTAAAAATGATCTTCACAAAGCTAGTAATTCCGTTACCGGGAACTTGCTGGAAAACAAATTAGCTCCACGCAGACCAACTAAAGGTAGAAACCAATGCTTCTTGCGATCTTTTGACTGTGAGATAAAGGACTTTCTTTTGATAAATGTTTTCGTAAACCAATATTTTTGGTTTCGGTGTCATTTTTAAGACCCACACGCCCTGTCTAGATATACGTGGTCGAAGGTTGAGGCATTATATTTTCTACGAATATAATATGTATATTACAAAAATATGTTCACTTAATGGTTTGTTTAAATCATTACTTTTAATCCATTTAAACCTAACTTAATAAATTAGCTTACATCCTTGCCAGATATTTGCTAAAACTTTTGATTTGAAAAAAAAATCAGTTTGGTTTAGTATTTCGACTTCAAATCCAAAAATTAAGTTTTCCATAAAAAAGCCGCGCAGCCGTTTTTCTTAGTCATTGAAGGGCTGTTGCTATTTTCATGTTATTAAAAGCACTTTTTTTAGACAAGCTTTGTGGTGGTAGCCACAGTAACTTCATATATCAATCAAGCGTTGAACATATATTAAAGACATCCTTGGCTAGTAGCTAGCGAAGGTTCTTGGGGCGTCACCTGAGTGACAAATTGCCTTTCTTTCGCTGCATCAAAGGAAAAAACCTCTTGAAAGTTGGAAAAGGGTTTGTAGTAACATCCAAAATAGATGACCTTCATTATATCATCAAGGGTAAATTCTGACATCAGTCTTTGAAGAATTTATCTAAAAAGTTATAAATTAGTTTTATCGTTGTCGAAATTGGCGTATGATTCTGGCCCAGCACAGCATGACAAGAGGTATGGTGCTGCTAAATATTATCTCTAGGTCCCTTGACATTTTCAAGATTGATTGGCCTTGAAGGATTCAAAAGTAATAGGCAAAAGCTCTAAAATTATTGTAATTATTTTTTTCTTCGTTTTAAGTTATGAATGTCTTTTGTGTATTATAATAGGATTATATTAATCTGTAATGCATAAAAAAATTATTGCATTTTTGAAGTAAAAACTTCTTTAGCACCGTTGTGATTTGAAAGTCGATGAAACGAAAAATAGTCGCACTAAAAAGAGATCATCCATACATCTTTAGAATGTAACCTACGAGAGAACGCGATATTATAATCGGTTTGTGCCATGTTTTGTAGCCTCCCCACTCTTGTCTAACGTTAAATTTCTGAAGGTTTCACTTCTACCGCGTGTGAATTGGGCACTCTTTTTTTTATATATTATTCGGAGCGACTCTATCGCTGTGTCGAGATAATGCTCAACTCATTTTTATTAAACACATGTATTGTAATTTCGATTTTGTTTTCGTGAATGATTGAATGCAAATCTTGAAAGTGTAAATTAACTCACTTCCCGACATTTGATCGAGCTGGAACTCGGAAATGCAAAGTCGAAACTGTTTCGCTGTACATAATAGAAAACTTAGGTTTTTTTCACGTTCTAGATATAAGTTTATAATTTCGCGTCAGCTCGAAATCCATTTTATACGAGCATCAAAAATAAGACTAGTGACAATTGTTTGATTTATCAATAGCTTCATTTATTTTGGGCTCCTCTGGCGGGTATTTCAAAATTACTTCTTTACGTGCTCATAGGAGCTTCACGATCGTTGTCCAATTGGATTTTTGTGCCAATTCAAAAAGTAATTTTATGGTAGCTTTCTTTTCTGGTATTCTCGTTGATTTGGCTTCGCGTGGAATAAATTTATTTACCAATTTATCCGCTCGAATACAATACATGCTGTAACAAGCTTGTTACACAAATTTTCATATTTTGGATGATTGCAATCTGAATAATTTATTGATGTAGCATTAAAGTAAATCAGTGTGGAAAATATTTGGTACAATAGAGTTGAAAAATTTTGTTCAATTTTCAGTTCTGATGTATTTATTATTGCCAATAGAGACAGGAAATTATCTAAATTATTGAAAAAAAAGTGTCTTAAAACAGAAAGGTTATCAAATTTTGTTGTTGACAGGTTATATCTCTTGGAGGAGGTTGGCGAAAACTAATCTTAAAGTATCAACGCGTCTTCTCCAGCACGAAGCAGACGATGACTCCCATCTTCGTTCATCTCCTTTGACTAAATCCGTCCTCACAATTTAAAGTTTTAAACTTTCATTAGTTGAGGGAAACAGAAAACAGTATTTTTCTAGTAGAATATCGTACTGTCATATGTACCACAGCATGTCGTTCGAAATAGAAGTTTTCTCTGTAACCCATAAAATTGACAATTCTGAAAAAATTTTATATGGAGTAGACACGGTCGCAGAAAAAATTTAATATTAGTTGTTTTACCAAACTGTTGCTGTCACTATCACCGTTACAGACCCCTCTAATACTGAACGACGGGGACAACTGTAGCTCAGACTGGATAATACGTAAATAAAATGGTAGTAATCGAGGTTTTGTATTTCCTATTTTTCTCCTCCAAAAATAAACGATTTTTAAGATTTTTTACAAACTGTTTTAGAAGAATATATTATATGTCTGCACTTTTTGCTTTTTTTTTAATACATGCCGAGTTTGTATATTGAACGTGTATTGTTTGACGCGTGCGTTCAAACCAGGAAATTTTAACAATTTTTGGACGGTTCTAAGTCCTATGAGAATTAACTTATTAAAAAAAGCAAAACGTACCACGCTAGTGGTCGATATGTATATATTATGTTAAAAAATATTCATACTAGTGTCAAAATCCAGAGAGAAAATTGGCAATACTCCGGCGCCGCGCCGCCTGGTTCCTCTTGACATGGAAGAAGTGTTACTTCGCATGTAGCGTTAAAATGAACATATCCTTATAATCAGAAAGAAGAAGGAAAACACCTTACTCGATTTAAAACCAATCAAATAGTCTACGTCTAGAGAAATATGATAAAATTTATATGTCTGGTTTTCAGATTTGCTTATTATGGGATATTATTCTGTTCACATGAGCTATTTGTAACAAGTCGAACAATATTGTATAAATGAATTATTTTGCATAATGTTTCACACACACTGAAACAATGTCGAGCGAAACAAAACCGTGACTATTCAATCGTTAAAATACATCTTTTGGGCTCCTGTTCTCATGGCCTTAGTCTAATGGCTGATAACAGTTCTTGTTTGTAAACATAATATCTTATCACTGTAAACAGGTCGCCACAGCTTCCCAACCAGCCAAATTACAATTTGTTTCCTTGCTGACATGTTTTAATTGTCGGAAGGTTATGTTCAGTTCTTTTCCTTGTTTTCGCATCAAAGATTCTGGGTGTTAAAATTGGCAATAACAGTTTGGTAAGTCCATTATATAAGTTTGTTATGCCGTCCTTTTCTTATGCTAAACTATGTATCGATTGGCAAATCTATTGGATTGTTATCAACCATGAGATTTTTTCATCTGTATCTCACTTGGTTATTCTGTTGGTTTATTATACATCATAAGAGTCTTGCTTTTTATCTCTCTTGCCCGTTGCTTTACCAAAAGGTTTGTTTTCTGCCTTGAGATAATTTTTCACTACCATGTTCATTGTTAAATCTAATGGTTTGTTATCCATAATTTTACTCTTTCTTCTTTAGTTCACGTATCCATTGTTTCATCTATTGGATTCTTATCCGTCGTGAGATGGTTCTTTCTTTTCCTGTTATCCATAATTATTCTATTATATCGTCTTGTATCATGTTACGTTATATATCGGTTTGTTTTCCATTATGAGATTATTTCTTCTTTAGATCACTTATTCATTACTCGATCTTTTAGTTTGCTTTCCCGCTTTCAGATTCCTTATTATAGTCTATCGTTCGTGTCATATAAGATCATAAAACTATCCCTTTTTATATAATACTGACTCTAAACGTATGGTCCAAAATTGTAGCCTACTTTGTAATAGGACTCCGTAAACAGAATTTAAAGTCAGTGTCACTTAGTGACGATTTACACATAAAAAAACGTAACATCACAAAAAAAATTGTTTTCACTCTGGTACAAAACATTACAAAAAGGAACAATTTGCGCATCTCCAGTGCCAAAGCGTAAGCTTCCTTTTGATAAAATATTCTTCCACACAAAAGGCATAAGAATATGGGGAAGACTTGTATTACATATACATATTTATTTATATGTATTATAATTGGGGCTCTTACAAAAAGATTGGTGTTAAAAATTCTAATAAAAATATTTGACAATGCCTTTACAGGATTCAAGTAGAATTGGTGTAAAGGGTGGAACTGTCCTACCCGCCCAAAGTTTATTAATATAATGTATATATTCTAACTTCTCCTCATCTTTTTATCTTCGATGATATTATTTTAGTTAAATATTTGTATTACGCACTTTTTATTCATACTCAAACAGAATCATATCTATTTTTTAAAACGCACTTCGCTGTTATTGTTTTCGGCGCTTGACCATGGTATTCCCTCAAACATAAACAGGAGCAAAAGTCAGATGATGATGTCTGATGACATAATTTAATATATCGTCCAATATTATCATAATTGAATTAAATTGTTTCCGCGCGTCTACTAGGTATATAACTTGATAGTAATTAATATTAAATTACGTACTTTACTTTATCAGTGATCCAGTTTAATGGGTCACTGCTCTCTTTTATATTAGTGCCCCTAGATAAGGAAGTAAACATTAAATTATCGTTTTTCACACTATGTTGATAGTGAGCTGTTGTCGCGTTTTTCCTCAGTGCGACTGAACTTATTTCATACAATCTTTTTCATTCATTTTTCGTTTTAGTTCTTATTAAAGCTGTTTAATTCTTAATTAATGAAGACCATATTAGCGAAACTCAATCGCAAATCTGAAACAGAAAAATCATAAAAAGATACGGTCACATCTAGGACTCGAACCCTGGACCTATGACTTGCCAGGTCGCGTATTTCCAAAACCTACACCAATTCAGTCGCCGTAGCGACAGTTTACATCATAAATATACCTCTATATTGGTTATTTTTTATCACATTGCAAAAAAAAAATTGTTCTAAAATCTAGATAAAATAATGTTTCCGATGGGTATATTAGAAATTAATAATTTTATTTATAAATATTTAAATTTTAATATTATTCCCATATATTGTAAATACACCTCTACATTGAAAATTTTTTATCACTTTGCAAAAAAAAAATTGTTCTAAAATCTGGATAAAATAATCTTTCTAATGTGTATATTAGAAATTAATAATTTTATCTCGAAATATTTAAATTTTGATATTGAAAATATAAAGCGACTGAACCGGTATAGGTTTTGGAAATGCGCTGCCAGATCAGGTAATGTGTCCGGAAATACGCTGCCAGATCAGCTAATGTGTCCCTATCCGATTCGGTCATATTTAACATTATCTTTAAAAAAATGAATAAATTTATCCTAGATAGCATTTAGTTGGTTGAATCATGCAATCATACTCGAACATAAAGATAGCAGCAAATAAAAATATGTGTTAAGAAAGTGAAGATAATGTTGGTAGTTCTTAGTCGAAGAATGATACAGTTAAATATGACCGAATCGAATATGAACGCATTAGCTCAGTTGGAAGAGCACTGATCCGGCAAGTCATAGGTTCGAGTTCTGTATGTGATCGTATCTTTTTCTGATTTTTCTGTTTCAGATTTTCGATTGAGTTTCGATAATATTGTCTTTATTAATTAAATATTACACTTTGAGATTTTACTCGTTAAGTTAAAAATAAAAATAAATTATTTAATCCATCTACCTTCTTCTTTAGCCAACGTTTCGGACAGCATTGCATGTATAACCTGATGATGAACACTGTAATGCCGTCCGAAACTTTGACTAAAGAAGGAGGTAAAGAGGAGCGCAATACGGCGTAATACCCCCAAAATTAATCACAAATCATGTCTATTTTATTCCTGGTTCAAATTCGAACGTTTCTGCAATGTCTTGGCCATCAATGCGTCGTATTATTGGTCATTAATAATAAGTATTTTTTAATGAGAAAATAGCATTGCTTGGATAATTAATTATTATTAATAAATTGTCAATTTAATTGCGCTCTTTTATCTATACCTAAAGCCGTTTCACAAATTATTAATGTGACCAAGGTAATCATAATAGAAACAATGTATTATTTTTGAAGCATTCCAGACTGGTAGATATACTTAGGCGCAGTTGTTTCGCAGAAATTCACGCCTGAAAAAGTGATCAAATAGCCATTCAAAGCCATTTTGTTTTTTTTTTTGACAGTTGAAAGGTTCCCGTTAAGATGAAGCCATGCGAAATATTGCGAAATCACACAAAATCATGTATTTTTGTTTTGAAAATTTAATCGCTTAGAAGTATTAAAGATGCTTCAATTAAATGCGTGTAGAACATATCTTGGTACTTAAAAATATCAGTCTTTTTTTTATAAATCTTTCAATATGCCTAGAAAAATTAAAAAAAAAAAACATATTCAAGTGCAAACTCTCCTACTTACAAACCCCTTTTAGGATACGGTTTTATTGTTAAATGTGGTAAATTCAGTTTCTTTAATAATAATTGCAAAAAAATTGATATTTATGCATGAACTTCACAAAAAAACTAGAACATGAACTTTGGCGATGTTCTTTTACAGGAAATTAAAAGAGGAGTTACTCAACTGAAAATTTCACCCTTATGCGATCCGCAGAAGGAATTAAAGCACGTTGTATGTTGTATTGTCCCAGTCAGTAGCCGCCCGGAATTCGGGCCGTATAGACGTGCTTCGCTGTTTGCGTCGCTTTGTTCTATAAAAAACACCGTTGTTGGCTATTGATTGGTCAGCGCTAAAGTCGCTTGCTCCGCCCAATTTCGAATGGTTCCAGGACTAGGGGATCGTCTTAAATGCCGATTCTACGTCAGTTTCAGCTTTTGAACAAATTGTGATCTGCAGAAGAGAACAACTATCACAATTTGATAGAAGGCTGAAACCGACCTCAAATTGGCGTTTAACGGCGATCTTTCAAAAATCAAAATGCCGCTGAATGGCCATTTGAAGACAACCTCACATTTAAATTTCTGCGAAACAACTGGGCCTTAGCCATTGTCCTGGTGAAGGGTCACCATTCAATTAAATTTATTCATGTTTAAAACATTGCAAAATAAAATTTCAATGCGTTTTAAAAGAGATAAAGTATTAAGATTCAAACAGATTTAAACAATTTATACATCAATAAAGCACAATCATACAAACAACAACAAAGCTTGTTGTCTGAATTGTGCTTCATTGATATTAAACATATCGATATTCGAAGTGATTAGAATGGGTAGATTGCTTGAAATGGCTTTAGCCATATTTGGTGACCAGATATTAATAGCCAAGTACTTACCAACCTTCTCTTACGATCTAATTCCATTCTCGACTGTATTCAGCCTCGCAACATACCTTAATTGGGGATTCCATTGTAAGTCGAACGATGGGAGCAGTTGGGACTCTTGTGAGGTATTCACATAACTACTTAGCTACCTAAATCAATCGTATTCAAAGATTTATTATTATTATTTTAGCAATATTTTTTTTATCCATTATCTGACACTCGAAATTTTCACACTTTTCACGAAATAGTCTTTTACGCAAAATAGGTACTTGTCTAAAATTTTGCGGTATATTGTATTATTTTTATAACTGAATATATTGAGTCCGAAATGAGGTTGACATACGTATCAAATTCATAGCTAATGTATGACATCCAAAGCTGCGTACACAAGCGCGAGCCGAACCACGAATTATGTTCGCAAATGTATAAATAAGCAGCATAATAATGATTTATCTAATACTGAAAGGAGTCACGAAATCCCATAAAATCATCAACAATACAAGACCACAACAATCATTATTATTAATCTCTCACGTGTAAACAATTTGTAAAAACCCGACGTAAAAATAAATAAAATAATATTTTTTGCAATTTAGTTGATAGGTGGAAATTTGCATCATTTTTACCAGATCAGACCAGGTGACAAGCAATAAACCAAGCAGGTAATTCGCATGTTATTAAGGCTCTGCAACCGGGCTCGAAAAGAAGAAGATGGAGAGATACGAAATTACGAATGTTAATAGCGACAAAATCGATGCGAAAATTGCGAAAATGTTTAATAAAAGACGACTCGTTTAAAATAGAGCAAAAATCTCGCGGGCATTGTCTTAAACAGCATTTAAAGAAACACTGAATTTTTTCATACATATAACCTGTAAAATAACTGAAACAAACGTGTTAATAATAATTTTTGGTGCATACTTTGCGATTTTTTTCTATCGAGGGAATTTTATATAATTTGCGTTTCGGCGCGGGCAATGTCCAGATATTATCTTCAATAATAACATATATTTTTTAAGAGCTTTAAAACTTAACCAGCCTTACTAAAAAACCCAGTGAAAATTTTATTCAATTGACAAACGGCCGCGGATGTGAAAACATTACTAATTAAAAAATTGTTCACGGAAAAGAGTACACTTGGTTTACACAGCCTGAGAGGGTAGTTTATCTCTGTTTTAGTAATGATGTCTGAACGAAATTTGGAATTTTTCCAAAGTATTTTGAATGGTCTATATATTTGTTATTTTTGAAGGTGTCGTAAATACCATTTAAGAAAACTAGATAATTACCTTTTAGATTTGTGTAATTGAAATACACTTTAGTTTTAAAAAAACTGCTATAAATTAAGATTCAAACGCGAAAAAAAAACGGTTTTTTTTTTTACCAAAACATATTTGATGAAAGTGCACAGAAATTTATAAAAAAACAAAATTTAAAAATAATGAACTAGCAGACCCGGCCACACGTTGCTGTGGCTAACGAAACACAACGCCATTATCCAACCTTTATAAAATCCACACCGCCCGCTTGCCAGCTGCCCGCTGCCTGAATTGAATATTTGAATTTCTCGACTTTTCTCTACTATAATAAGCATGTTTTTATACATATAAACCTTCCTCTTGAATCACTCTATCGATTGGTGAAAACCACATGAATATCCGTTGCGTAGTTTAAAAGATCTATGCGCACATACATTTTGAGCGACTTCATCAAATAAAATAATTCAAATCAAATACCTACTTATGTACTCTAGGACATCTATTTTCAATTTCTTCCGTAGAACAAATTTCAAAAGTGACTATAGTACGGCCCGCCAGCCGTTTTAAATCACACAAAAATATGTTTTATTTAAATTTCTCGGCTTTTCTCTAATATAATTTACATGTATTATACATATAAACATTCCTCTTCAATCACTCTATCTATTGGTGAAAACGGTATGAAAATCCGTTGCGTAGTTTAAAAGATTAACGAGCACATACATTTTGAGTGACTTCATTTTATACTATGTAATGATGATTTGGAACTTTTTTGTCACCTTACTTTTTCCTCGTGCATACAATAAAAAATAATAAAAAATTTAAAAGTTTTTTTATTGCCAAAAAACTAACCTAAAAAATGATACCGAATTTTATAACAGATTTCTTGCATCTCTAAAGTCGTTAATTTCTTTGATACGTTTAGGAACACATGTATTAGATATTAATATTTAAAAAAAAACACCACTTTTATTAAATTCTCATAAAATAAAATCCTTTAATGTAATTTGATTTTTCATGTATCATATAAAATAGTTTTTGACATTTCAATTTTCAAAATACGATTATTGTTATTATAACTTGACTAAAACTTATAAAAAACCACAAAAACACGGTAATTATATCAATTATATCAATATAGGAGTGAATTAGTCATATTAATAGAAATTACCATCACGTTTAAGTAATATTTCATACACATCAGCGTTTCAGCGCGAAAGTTCATTTATGAGCGCGAACGACAAATGCGCAGGCGCCCCCACCTAGCGGTTATGAAGGAAAACAAGGAATTTAGTACTTACACTATAAAAAATTACATTATTGCCAGATTTAAAATACATTTTAAGAACAAATGTTATTAGTAATATTTCGTGTTTTAGTGTACTTTATTCATGTTGCGGCTGCAACACAGGTTATCGGTGTTGCTGTGGTTTTTTTTTAGTAAGGCTGAACGTAAGAAATCGGTCGAACTTTGGGTTGCGGGGCATTAAGTATAAGGGCTACTCCGCTACCCTACGACTAGTTGCGACGATTTTAGGTTTCAGGAAAACAAAACAACAAGAACAACAAATAAATTTTATTACAAGGGTTTTAAATGTTCAATGTCCATTTAAATACAAAAAAAGCTAAAAGCCTTGCAATTTTTCTAATGTTATGTCGCAATGTTTTAGTACTGAGGTTATTTTTATATTAATATATTATTGACTGAGCGTCGCGAAGTCATGTTATAACTCTGTATAAATTTGTTTGTTACGATCCGGTTCCGTTTTCAAGAAGGTGGCCGTTTTAACCTGTCGTTAAAATGGCCACCATCTTTCTCAAATCTCAAAAAAAAAAATTTCTCTCAATATAAGTACCTATCTAATAATTATAATACCTATAGGTAATTAAAGGTAATAAAAATGAAAAAAAATCAAATCAATCATTTTCTTACAGGTCTGCGCTAATATTATATAATTAGCCTAAAATCACGGGATATTTTAATTTTGAAAATGACGATTAAAATAATTGTTAAATGTTAAAATATTCTATCATAGGCAGGTACCTATTTTCTTTATATAATCAGTAACAGTATTTTTAAAATGACACTTAATTTATTGAACACAGACAATCGAAATTACTGTGTTTGATATGCGTGATTTAAGTGGCAATTTTTGTGTCCAGAGCAAAGAAACTAACAGCTCTACAACGGAACTCGTCATCTTCAACATCTGATAGCTTTCTGCTCTCATCGTAGATAATAAGCAAATACTCACGAAACTCACCCAAATACATAAAATCGCACTTGTTTTTCGATCGAAGGTCAAAATCGTAATTACGTTACACATTATATTTGTCAATTGTCATTAACTGATGTGTGGGAAGTACATAGATACTGCGCGTACCTACATATTCGTTGATAGTTTGTTCCGTTGACAGTAGTTCTGCGTTCAATGATTTCGTATAGTTTCTACATTTCTAGGTGTCAATAATAAAGGCAGGTTCCTGCTCGTATGGTAATCACGCTGCTCGTTTCGATTGACAAAGTCGTCGATCGACATTGGTACAATAGTGAAAATGTTAGTGACGAAACCAATTTACCTTGGGGTTTATCAATATGTATCGTGAACTGCGCACTGACTTTAGTCCTCGCCAAGCACTGCAATCCTTTCATGAATTTAATATGTAGGTAACCCAGATTAAATAATTCTAGAGGACATTTATACTTGTTTTATATATGTTGTTGTGGGAGACCAGTAGGATAAAAATGATACCCACTCAGACAAACATCAAATATCAATCAGCAACTGGCCATCCCTACTTCGATACTTACTACCCTAATCGAAATGGCGATATTCGATATCAGTAGTGAAAGAGAGTGCGCGGCGAGAGGACGGTTGAGGAAGAATCTTTGACCTCTTCAGCCGGATTCTTTCGAACCAACGCCTTACACTGCAATGGGAGAGGTAGATAAATACGTCTGTCTCTCCAGATTTCTTTTGACTTCCTCTCCTTCATTTCCTTAAAATGATCCTCTACACAGCATTCCCAAAGATGACAGTCCTCGAGAGAATTTTTTTCGTCAGTGTAATGCTCTTCAATACAAGTATTGAGATCACTTGATATGTGTTCGAGATTCTTCAATAAAGCTCGAGGTTCGTCGAGATATATAACTTACTTTATTTACGTTATAGTCTGGTTTACAGTGAATATTTAACTGGACCAAACGTCCGTCCTATTGGATGATCCGAGTAATTCTGAAGCCAGTGAACTCGACACTTAAGGTGCCCAGCTGTCTATCGTATATCATCGGCTATCTCCGTAACCATTCGTGAATTAGACATGAACCGCGGCAGTTGCCACTCTACTAAGGTATGTCTTAATTGACATTTGTTGAGGCATTTCAAAACTACACATAACTACCTGTACTAACGATATATGTTAAAGGATATTGAAACTACATTCATGATCCTATACACCACACCCAGGGTCATCTTATTGTCAAATAATGTTTAAAAAAAAAAAACTAACCACCAATTCAAATTTTGAATCAGAAATTAACCGTAATAGATTTTCCACTTTACTTTGACTTACCTATGAATTTAGATCTGATACTGTGAATTAATCACGTTCTCCACATTTCTATAATCACGTACCTGTACTCGTAAAGCAATCCGAACTCAGCGCATTTGGCTGTTGACAGATAATTGACAAACCGCTTTGTTTAACTGAATTTACCACCGGAGCACAATACATTTCAACCTTTAAAATTATTATAAGGACGCTAACACATCGCGTACCTTCTTTACGCGACTATTTAAAAGATACTGAACGTCCGATACAAAAAATTAAAGCAACATGTCTGTTATGCATAGGGTTGCCAGACGTCCTTTATTTTAAAGGATGTCCTGTATTTCAGACCCAAAAATTGACCTTGTCGTCTTATTTGAAATCTTAAATAGAGGACAATACTTTGTTTTTAATTTGTAAAAAAATGATCAGCGTGATCTCTGTATATTAAAGCCTCTCCTGACGAAAATTATAGACGATAATAAGTGTGAAAGTGTTCTTAAAAATTTTATTCAGATTCTCAAATCTACGGATGAATACAAGAATCTGCTAAAAATAATACAATACGTATTTTCCATCCCAGTTTCTAACGCCCAAGCCGAAAGGATTTTTTCCTTGTGTACGAATACGTGGACCAAAAACCGAAATAAGTTAGATATTGACACTGTAAAAGCAGAACTACAAATAAAGTCGAACTTCAACATGAAATGCAAACAATTTTATAATTTCACCATAGAAAACGAAGAAGTTCTTAGAGCATCCAAAAGTAATACCAGGTATACTCTTAAATGCAAAAAGACTGATTAAGGTCGTACTACTTACTTGGCTTTGATTAACGACGAACTACGTTACATTGCGTACTAACATTGTTTTTTTTATTAATATATGTCGCTACTGATACCATAACAGCATTTTATGGAAAAAATATGGATATCCTTTATTTTCATCCTATGTCCTTTATTTAATCGTATCAAATCCTCTAATACATAAAACGGGAGTTGGCAACCCTAGTTATGCACTACAATAATCAAAAAAAGTTTTTAAAATCAGCATTCTGTGCTGCTGGTCAAGTCTTTTTCCCACATGGATAATAAGAGAGGAATGAAAGCGCCACATCTTAATCTCTCTGCTTTCATTCCTCGCTTCATCCGCATTCTTACATTTACACGTACTATCCTTATATTTCAACTAAGGGTCGACCGAGACAAGTTTTTCGTTCTTGGCCGAGACCGAGAATAAATTAAAATTTTGGCTGAGACCGAGAGCTGAGACCGAGAATAGATAAATTGATAAAAAATGAAAATGCGCTATTTTTGCGTAATATATGTAGTATATTTAAGAATGTAATAATAATTTGTTTTAAATAGTTTTAATAATCAAAATTGAACAACATGATGTTATAGCACATAAAAAGCAATTTTTCTGCGTTTTCGCCGAGAACCGAGACAGAGTTCTCGGTAGAATTTGTAGCCGAGAATGCCGAGACCGAGACCGAGATCTCGGTCGACCCTTAATTTCAACTCTTGATTATGACCCAACTTTAGGCTCCGTTATTGTTTCATTTATTATTTTACAGTGCTTTCACACAAACAAATTATTGAATTCCGTAAGTCTAAACTTAAACTTTATGGCGCACAGTTATGTGCGATCAAAAAGAAAAAGAATAAGAATACTGGAGGTGGTTTGAAAGGGAGATATCTAATTACGAGAGCGCGCTTATATTAAAAAAAAGTATTGTAATTTACAGGCGTAAGAGACTGTTCTGAAAATATTTAATACACCACGACTTATTTAGAATATGGCAAAAATCTCTTGACATCTGAGTTAAGTAGCATTAAAGAAAAACTGGAACATTTTTTTTCATATCTAAAACTTAATAATAACAGCATACTTTGCAATCTTTTTCTATCGAGGGAATTTCATATAATTACCTTTTCAACGAGAATAGCGTAAATTTTTTCAAGGGCTTAAAAACTTAAAGTAAGCGTGTTTTAAACTTTACCCAGCTGATAAGCAACTATTAATTAGTATTATAGTTAGTATTACTATTATAGTAAATGGTTGCATATCAGTTAAATTCAATTTTAAACATGTTTATTAGTAAAGGGGAAAGTGTTCAAGGGAAGTATGTTGTTCTGGGTGTAACAGCACGTACCTGAATGATTAATCAACGATTCGTGAGCATATTTAGAGTACTAAAAGTAGATGGCATTTTGTTATCCGATGAAATTTTTTTTCTATTGAAAACCAAAATAATATTTTTAAATCACACGTTGACACTGATGACAGTGATGACATTCCTACACGTCGCGACGGGATCACGTGATAAGCGTGCTGTTTCGTGTGTTACCGTGCAGCTAGAACGAGACGGACTGCTGCCTATGTTTTTAATTGAAAAAAGTATTATCGAACAGCAAAACGAGATTTTCATTTTTACTCCGAATATGCTCATCATCCGAGCATCTCTGGTTAAAATCCTTCGGGTACCTGCTGTTACACCCTGTGTATGCCGGTAGAAATTCTAAATGCGGGGTCATTTGATACACATTACTATTGCATATAAACCCTGCCATAAGTCGCCCCAAGTAGTTCGTTACGTTCGGTGACTTAGCAGAAGTGCCGGGTTCATGGGTGAGGTTTGTCTGGATCTTGGCGGCGAATTCGTTTGCCCACGATTCTCTTAATCCATCGCCTTGCATCGCATTGGGAGGGATGGATTCATACGTATACAGCGTCTTTTTTTTTCTGGATTTCCTCATTTGTAATATGTACAATGTACAGTCTGTCAAATAGGAGTAGAAAATATAGGAGGGCGCCACTGTCGTTCAAATGGCAATACTAAAAATGTAATCACGGTGTTAATCTAAAACTGTGTAACCTACATTTTAATTAAAAATTAAAAAGGCATAGAAGTGAAAAAAATATTTTTTCATTCCACTGATCTCAAATTAGAATTGCTTATAGGTATATTATTATAATATCTTTACAATTTTATGTTAACATAATGAAGAATAACGATATTGTAATAAAATATAAAGAACACTTTAGAAATTTCTCTCATTTATTTAATATTAGCGTACCTACTAGTCTTGTCCAGGGTTTAGATCATGTCTCTAATTTTAGATCTGAATATATTTAACTCATTCAGATCTAAAAGTAGTGTAACTAAACTCACCATTAATGATTCTTCCTTTCTACCTAATTTATATCATTAAGTTGGTACCTTAACAACAGCGCTTCCTCGATTTCATTTTTTTTTAGGAACAAAAAAACGTACTTTTAAATGTGTTTACGGTGTTCTGCATTTTTAGTGTGATTGCACTTTAAAAGAATATTTGACAGGTAAATTAGTGTTGCCAGCCTACAAATTTTGTAGTTCAATTTTTTATATTTTCTACTCTTATTTGACTCTACATTACTACACAACTGCATTCAGTACTTCTTGCCAGTTCTACGTCTCACTGCAATTCACCAGAGTTTTACCAAAACTACATTGCGGACTGGGAATCTAATGGCAATAAAAACTACCATTACTTTAACGTTATTTAAGGTTACTAAATGCTAGAAGCGGCAATTTGTAATTCTATTGACGTAAAATCAAGTCAAGGAAACTGCCAAAGGTTATTCGAAATTTTTTTTAAGGATGTTATTTGCTTTATTTTCATTATTTAGTATATTTAATTACATATATGTATATATAATTGTAATTATTTTATCTTACGCGTTATCTTCAAATTCTACACCTACTTTTTATTTACTATATAGTATTTATAATTTCATTTTACATTACATAAATGTAAGGATTGTTATAAATCCTTTAACAATAAAAAATTGCTAAAATTATTTTGAATGCATATTTATTATTTATTATTATTGTTATCTAAATACTTTATTCAAACATAATTGGGCACTTGCATCACTTTTTTTTTTTTAATTTCCGGTTTAGGCAAATATTCTAAGACATTCTGTATTTTTTTTAATCGCATTTTTGAAACCCTGGCGATTTTTTGAAAATTTTAATCCGAAAAATCAGACTATTTTTTATAAACCGGAAAGACGGGATATAATTTTTTGGGTGCGAAAAAACGATAATTACATAGCCAAAAATCGTTTTAAAAAAAGAACGTTTTCCGCACGAATGGCACAGGGGAATAACGAGGCATACCAAAAATATTACATCTCATAAATATTTGTTTCCTTGATCCATCTTATTGATCATAAATCATTATAATGTTCAACGTCTATATTACTAAATCCAATGTAATATACTTGTACTTGTAAATTTGATTTTGTTAAAATCAGCACGATTACCATTATACCTCTAAAACAGGTACAGACAGCATAAAATGTACGGGGTTCTCTTCATAACATCTGTCAAAAAGTCAAACCAAATGACAAGTTCGCAGAGAACAAACAATAAATCTAGTGAACGTTAAATGTCAAATTCCAAAACTGACCTGAAATCAAAGTGTTGCCATATAAAAAAAATAAATCAGTGTGGAATTTTACAAAATTAATAGAACATTTTCGGGGTCATTTTCATGTAGTGACGTCACGAGCCCAAATAACGGAATTATTTATTTTAAAAAAACTGTACCTTTCTAAAAACATTTTCTATCATTTTCGTAATCTTAGTAAAAAAAAATCTGTCCCTTACAGAACTTTATGTTTTTAAACTTTAAAAGTGCATGTTTGTGAATTACAGTGAAATTTAGACGGTTATTTAAAAAACTTTCGTGTTATTTTCATATTTAAAGTATAGTTCGTGATAAATATTGTGGATTACAGTGGAATATACCAATGCACAATATTATGACATGTTAACATCGGTGGTCTCTCAATGTTTTTAGACATTGGGGTTCATTGGCGACAAGGTGCTAGGGTCATGTTAATGTCATGTCATTACCAGCAAGATTAGATATTATTTATTTGCATTTCTTACTGAACGAGTTGCAGGAGCTTCTTGAAGACATTCCTCATGATAACACTTTGTGCTACAAGTTCGAAGATACCTCGACGAAGCGTTTGAGGGCTGGTGTATAGGAGGTGCGGGATCTATCGCATGGCCAGCGAGGTCTACAAAATAGAATGTTCTGATGTTGATACATATCATTGATGCCTTCGAAGAGTTGAAAATTAACCCAAAGATGATTCGAAAATTTCAACTATCAGTCATAAGACGGCCCAACTTGTACTTGGAAACTTCCAATCGTGATAATTTTGAACGAGTTTTGTGATGTTGTGTTTTTGGATTGAAAAGGAATATCTACATAATGTAAGTAGGCACCTACCTGGATTAATAATTTCTCTCTGTCGGCGCGCATTCAAAACAACGAATGCTGCAAAATAACCCTACAGTAGCCGAAAAAAATCATTTTTTTAATGTAATAGTGTTCAAATCGAAAACCTTATGTTTATTTGAGTTCTCTACGTGATGTAGGTTCACCAGTTTTCCGATTGTACCACGAGTTTCCGGACACCTTGTATATAAATCTTTGTGTGATTGACATAAATTTTAACCGAATTTGATTTTAATACCAGTAGATTCTACAGCTAACGCTGGGTAGGTACTTAAATACACTGTGAACAGCTAATGTAGGTACTTAAATACATTGCGAACAGCTCTCAAAAAATTTAACCCACCGGTTTTTTAAGTAACTTTTGACATCAAACTCTTGGTCTCAGTTGTAACACACTTAACTTAATTCTTATCTTTGCTGCAGACTTCACAATGTCTCACATAAACGAAGCGTGATTTTCGCTTCATATCAACATGTTTACAATAATATATCAGATCCGATTGTAACTAGCAGGACTGGATTTACCACTAAGTACTTTAAGTACATACTTATGTGTCTTACGGCCGTTGTTCCCAACTTTTCGATCGACCAATCTGAGTCTACCATCAGCTAAGCGATTTGTAAGTATTTTAAAGGCAACCCTCGATTTTCGTTGTTCCCAAATATTTTATCGTTGATTATCTTAAGTGACCCTGCCCACTTTGGCCTCGCCCAAAATGGCATCAAAGTAAAAACTTTCGATGTTAAATTAATATTACGGATTTAAATATTGTATTTATTGTTAACACACATAATTCCTTTTAAATTGTTACCCTGCATTTTATATTTTTTAAACAAATGCATAAAATATATTTTTTTTAAAGAGTCAGCTTGACCTTTGCCGCCGGCGCGTCGGTACCAACTCTGTTGACACATTTTATAACTTTGCTTTACTCAGTCAGTTAATCCACGTGTCCGGCTTTCTTAGATTAAGCGATGCTTGTGTGTTGGAGGAGGAGGTGGAGGGGAGTGTATTGGTGGTAGGGAAGATGGAGGAGGCAGAGTGGGAACCCCAATAATACTATGCAAGCGAAGCCGGGGGAAAAAGCTAGTAATTCATAATTTTAAACACAAATAAATAAAATAATATATATTTGTATTATACGTATTAGATATTTGCTATACCTTTAGATTTAAAAAAAATAATTAATCAGTTTAATTGGGTATTTTTGCCTCAAATCAAAATTTATGTTTTGTATGAAAAACTTCCTGTTGACGTTCCTCTTAATATCTTAACCCGGCTCTGGTTACTACTGTTACTAGAGGGTCATCAGGTTATTATAAATAAATAATAAATACTAACTTTAGTATTACCAATACTCGGGCATCACATGTTAAAAACATTAAATAATAATACTTTAATAAACTGATAATTAAATGTTTATTGCTAAATCACCATCGCATAATGTACACATTTGTTTATGATAAGAAAAAATCCCATAATATTACTACGAAACGTCATAATTATTTTTAATATTAATTATTCAGTCTAGGGTTGTCAAACTTGTTTATGTAATATGGCAACCTTGAAAGCACAACTTGACAGTATAATCAGACTGATAACGGCTACAACTTATGACTTCTCCGTTGGGTTGAGTTGAGTTGTTCGGTGTGATGGCAATGGTCTTGTTAACACAACCTCCCACGTGGGAACACAATATTTCAACAGGTATCAGAAATAAATCACCACTAATTGAATCATGATATCAATCAGAAATGTTGTGTTATAATATTCACATCGTATTGCGCTGTTTCAGATATAAAAATAAATTGAATAATCTGTTATTCATAGGATGAAACGAACGGCGATCTGCAGGATGAAGTTACATCTTCACTGTAGTCACAAAAAATTTTGAAGGGAGAGCTCTGACGTCATGAAATTTGTACAGCTTTTCCCCCTGAATTTTACTGAAACGATCATTTCTGACATGAACTATAGTTTTCTGAAGAAAAACGTGACTAGTAATCGAAACCGATTATCAAAACCTGTAATTATTAATCAAAAAACTAACCACATAAAACACTTTAATTTTAATTAATTTAATAATTAAAATTTTAATTAATAACACTTTAATTTTAATTAATTTAATAATTAAAATTAAAGATAGACATTCCCGGGTTACGATTAAACTGACAATATTTTAAAATCTCCTACTACCGTCACAGTAAGCTTAAAACGTTGCTTTAGTCGTGATAGATGACTTAGCAAGCCGACAAATTGAACACACGTCTCCTGTATGGAAACCAGACGCGACGCCAACTCAGTCACTGACCGGTTATGAACAGACTATCCGACGTATTTTTAAAACAATTAATAAGTATGCAGTTAAAATGTTGCCACTTTAACTTTTCTGCCAAATGCTTGTTGTGAAAATGTATTTAACGGTACCATCCACTTTCCTTGTTATATTGTTTGAGTTCACGTGAAATCCAAAGGCATTGTATGTAAATAGTAATTCCGAGATGTTACTAATAATGTGCTTAAAAAAATCGTGCTTTTACGACAATCAATTGAGATTTTCTTTACGAGCAACCATCTAAACCTACAATCAAACGTGCTCAAGCTTAAAAAAGCCTTAAAAATGTATTTAATTAAATCTTGGCACAGTTCAATGGAGTAATTTCATTCTGAAGAATGTAAATTGCTATTTCCGAGATAAGTGAAATTTTCAATCAGATTTTTACTTTAAAAAAAGATATATGGAGGGTATTTGTAATTTTAGGAAGAACGAAGAAAAAGATCTGATGAAATGATGTAAGAATACAATTCGAAGCCATTTTAATTTTGTTGGCTAGCTTCTTTCTACAGAATAACGTCCAAATAATATCTTTTACTAGCCTACCGCAATATTATCTGATGTATTCAATCACGCCGGATAATAAATATTATAGTGGTGTGTTTTGGGTTACTAGCTTTTCGGTACATTTCCCACAGTTCAGATAATAAACAATTCACCACCTTATTCTTGATAAACCTCAATTATTATTCCAAGCACCTACCTAGAACAATCTCAGACCTGAAACAATCTTTGGCAAATGAGGCACTTGCATGATGATTTTTATGGTTATTTTTTTGCGGTTCAATAAAGGATTTCTAATGCTTTCAGTACCCACATCCACGCAGAAATTTTCGTTGTACTTCTTTTTTTCCATAAATTTTATTCCAACATAATATTGATTTCCACTATATTGCTTACACTATCCTGTTGAAGCAGATGGGTGACACGACAGTTGATCCCCTCACAGTTGGCCTCCGAAATTAAAATAATTTTTAATAAAAAAAAAATTCTTCATTATTTACCATGATTTCAAACAATCGCCGAAAATACCTTTAATAATAAGTTGGTATGAAATTCAAACGAATATATTTAGTTTCGATTTTGTGTAGGTACTTATATGCTGGTAAATACAGTATGTAAGTGGTTTTATCCTTGATGCATTTGAATGAAAATATGTTTTATACATTTGTTATTCGGCGATACAACTTCTCTGTACACCCCTTCAGCCGAGCGATTATCTATGTTTTGTGAGATAGAGATAGATCTCGGGCGAGATGTCCTGTCAGATTTGCCTGATTTTCTCTGGCTGTTCTTTTTCTATGAAGCGATGTCGGAATTTCAGCTGTGAGCTGTCACGTATTTTAGTTTAAGTCGTTTAAACACGAATTCACGCAAGTATGCATGATTATTTATTAATTTAACAGCATTAGAAAATCACACAAATCTGACAAAAGATCTCGCCCGAGATCTGTCTCGATCTCACAAAACGTAGAGAATCGCTCGGCAGGGAAATTCAAATGTATTTTGTGTAAGTAGGTTTATTTATATTATTCATTATATTACATTAGATATAGCAAAAATAATATATTAATAATATTGTATAATAACTGAAAATATTAAAAAATGTGTACAAATGTTTATGTCTTGTAGGTCGATATTAGTTCCTAGCTAGGCAGATTTAGGAACAAAATGTAAAAATGAAAATGCCAAAAATTTATTCTGTGAAAAAATGTGTTTTCTTTTTTACAATTAAATACATGCTAAGTTTTTACTAAATGTGCCATTATTGGGTAACCATGTAAAACTTTTTTCTTCATTTTCGTAACTATTCATGTAGAAAAGTCTTTACGATTTTTACTAAACAAAATAAAAATGCATGCTGGGAGCTCATCCTATCAAACTTCTTATTGAGTTTGAAAATACTTTCTAGCGTTGTGTCGGCGTACGGCGGCGGTTCGAAATGTAAAATTATTACACCACGCGCAGGTACCACGTACCAGGTAGGTAGGTACCCCACAAAGCGATATGGAGTCAATGCGGACAGCTTCCCACGGAACGTTAAATTTACATCAGCTTCTCTCAAACGCCGTATCCCCCGAGAGACCGCCAACTAGTGATGGGCGAATCAAGATATCCATTTCGAAATTATCGACTTTCCGAATGAATTGGTAATCGCAATAGAGAACTCCTGTCCAATTTTAATTTTTTTTAATGAATAATGACCTTCTAACTTAAATAACCGCACTTTTATTTTTATTTTTAGAGGTAGTTAAATAATAGTCAAAGTTTTAATTTTTCAAGAAATCCCGTAAACCAACGTATGTATGGTGAATCCTGAAAATTTACTATAGCATCGGGCAACCAGCTGATTAACTGCCGCCATTTTGAATTCCGTTGTTCGAAGTATTCTCCCTAGAAGTAGCATTACTATTTTTTTTGTGCAGTAGTTTTTGAATATTTTCAATAATAGAGATAAGCTTATAAGAGATAACAACAACTATATCTCTATAAACAGTATGTAAATAAACGAATAAATTAATACGATGGCTTGTGTCATATCATACATTCCCATACAATGACTTTACGGTGACGTCACGACACGTCGAACAGTGACGTCACCACTAAAATTTCAATAATGCCAACTCGACGGCGTGTTTTTACGACCCGATTAAAAATTGACTTTTTAATATTTTTTTAAAAACTCTGCTTTTAATATTATTAAATAAAACTTTTATATATTCAGAATCAGCGTTTATTGGTCTATAAGAACATATTTTTTTAAAGCCATAATATTTTTCACTGGTTTTCCTTATTCTGTCAATGTCTTATTTTTTGCCACTCTCGGGAGATGAAGACGATACAAAAAAATGGCGACAACTTGGGGAGCGCGTGGACAAGGGAGGGTGAACAAAAATTTTCTAGGTGAGAAGACAATATTTTTTAAGCATTGTCTTTTTGGTGGGAGAAAATATTGGATATTGACAATTGATTATAAAATTTGGTTATGATGTCAATAAACGGTGTTAAGGGATGTACTTGACTTTCTTTAACCAGTTATTCCTGACATTATTTGGGGTAAAAAATGTTAACGAAATTTTGGTCTCCGGTCACTTTTTTGTCTTTTTTATTTATTTTCTTCTTTCACTGGTCACTCAGTCCAATAACCGCCCGACCCGTCATCCCGCCCTTACTGTTTAATACCTAGTTATTTTTAAAATGTTTTTAGTTGAAATAAAAAATAAAAAAAACATCAAAAATGTCACCGTATACCAAAATTTCATTTACACATTTTTACTCCAAATTGCAATCCCTTAAACTCCTGTAGAGTAAATATTTTGTAATTTTGCCAAAAAACACCCAATTTATAATTATTTTTTTTCCGTAAGTTATTATATAACAAACATACTAAAACGCCTCTGTTGTCATATTATACCGATCGCGACGTATTGCGTGAAATTGATAAGCATTGTGACGTCATCTTTTTCAAAACCATCCGTAGCTCATCAGACCTGTTAAAACTTCATCATCGTCGTCTTTATTCGGATCTGGGACCCACTCATCGACAAGAAGCCTTTATTTGTCCCTGTCTTGCGCTGATTGTTCGGCCCCCGTCCATGGCAGTTCCATCCTCTCCTCACAGTTTCTGGACTTGTCTCGCAGTTGTCTTTTAAAACTTATTTTAAAAATTTGTTCTAATAAAACTAAAAATTAGACAGTTTCGGTGGAAAGGGTCAATATTTTGAAAAGGGGCTAAGTCATACTCTTAGGGCTATGTTGTGCAATACATCTACGATCATTATTTCGATAGATTGTAGGAAGTCATTTCTGCATCTCGGTTCAATGAAAGATCTGTACCGCTCCCATCACTATTGCGTACATTCGCGAACTTTATTAATAAAAGATGGAGTTTATCGGTGCATATTCGAACCCTCATCAAATGTAGAGAATTCTCCATACAGTTCCTAAATGTTGACTTTTCATGGCCGCTCTGAGAGTGGCGCCCTTAGGGTTATTTCGCATTGTGCCCATGCCCATGGCCTTATGAGTTTACTGCCGACAATAGTAATAATTCAAACACTTGCATCGTGTTGTAATGTCCACGACTGAGCTTGCAAATCAAGCAAACTCGCTTGAGCAACAAGTACTTACCTATAGCTATAGACATACCGCTGATAGCTCCATTGTAACCTCTTATATAAACTCTACACATGCGACCAGAAAATTGATTAAAGACGCCATTTTTTGACAAAATATTATTTTCAATTGGTTTTAATCTTCAAATAATTATTTATGATTTTATGATATAATTATAAAGCGATACAAATGGGAAAAATAATGAAACTTGTTTTGACATTCATTGACTAGATAACCCATAAAAAGCACAGATAATTCCAGCATTAGAACGAATTGCCGCCATTTTAAGTTGTTTGTTGCAGAAAATTGACCCATGTAAAGTCATCAACTACAAAGTTAACCGTGTAAAGCTGCACTAAATGCGACAACGGAGCTTTTTTTTTTTTTAATTGTTTATTTGGCTTTCACCCATTAAGGGTGATCTTGGCCATTTATTAAAGTAAGTTACATATTTTTAAAATTATTTACATTTCCAGTTTTTTTGTAAATTAGTTACATTATCAATTTTTTTAAATTATTTACACTTTCAGATTTTTTTAAATTAGGTACATTATCAGTTTTTTAAAATTAGTTACATTTTCATATTTTTTTAAAAATTAGTTACTATTTCAGTTTTTTACATGGAATAGATAAATTATATTAGCAAATACTTATAGACAATGGGCCAAGACAAATATTCATAAGATTATACAAGTTGTACTAACATACAGAGTTGGTATTAGTAGTAATTACGACAACGGAGCTCTCAGTGACAGTGACAAGAATAACATACAAAAAGCCATACTTCACGAACCAGACAGAATTTAGTTCTGAACTTAGACTTTTCTTAAATTATAGGTTCTTCTGGTCCCCTGGTAGTAAATGTTCAAGAAACACTGTCATGAATTGTTTCGTTTTAGACGCCTTACTAATTTACTAAATTGGATTTCTTTTGGCGTGGGTGAAATACAATATTTTAGCAGGAAAATATTAATTTATAGGTACTTTTCTACTTTAAATTAAACCTGTTTATATGCCGGATTTCGCTGCCCTGATTTGAATGTGTCAACTTTAATCATAGTTTAGAGCTGTTTTCGCCACTATCTTTATACCTACATGTATTTATATTATGAATTTAATGACAAGTGTCTGTGGCCGACAAAGGGCGGTGGGCGTAGATTTGATCTGTACACAAATATACTGTTTTATTTTAAGACTGACGAAATATTACTTGACCTTCAAAACAAGAAGAAGGTCACTATCTACACTATTAGTTCTGTGAACAGTAGATTTCGGGTAACGTTGATTACTCCGAATTCACCGCTAGCAACAGTCGCAACGCTCATGCGCTCTGGCGGGATAAAAAGGTACTATCAAACACGGCTACCATCTCGAGACGATTGCCCGGACAAGAGACACACAAACAAAATTTATAGACATTTATTTATATCTTATATATTATTGTGTCATTTACATTCAAAGCAGGACTTTTGCTCAAACGTTAAGCTCAGTCAATTAGATTTCGATAAACTTTCTGTGAAGCCCGAGCAACGCCGAGTTCTTCAGCTCGATCGTTAACATTATGTGTTTTATGTCAAAAATGCTTCAAATATCAAAACCAAAATATTTCAAGATTCGTGTTATTTTCTTCTTATTAACTCTGAAATCTTTTTAATCTGGTTCCATACAAGTTCAAAAAAGTGTTCATGACTATACAGGTTCAAAGATATAAATATATCCCGAATGTGTATCAAGACTTTTTCGTCCAACCTTTCCACTTTCCATTTCACATTCTTCTTCCTTTGAACCTTGGTCACTTCCTTCGATATAATATTTGGCTGTTGCTTGCCAAATGTCTCCTTTTTCGCTGGTTCTCACCCATCTAAAGCCGGCAGTTCTTATTAGGTTATCTGGGTGCCCCTTGTTTGTTTTTCTTTCAGCGCATAAAGTCACCAGAACAGGAAAGGGGGCTTTATCGAAGCCAGAGTCAAATTGTCTCTTCAAGACCCATGCTAACTCCTTCCTCTCCTCAAAAAAACCATCCACACGGCATCCCCATGCATAGGCCCTGTGGGAAATTATTTTCTTTTTATTCTACGTAAAAAAAAGAAAAAACATAGGAGAAGAAAAATGGTTAACAGTAAGTCACAATTGGTCTAAATTTACGGCTTTGATTTCTGGAAGCCAATTCTTCTTGCAGACATTATTTTTATAATTCAATTAATTTTACAAGATTGTTTGTAATTATTGCTTTGCACACCTCTACGAGGGCAGTATTGACAGTACACCATATAATTCAATGACCACTTACTAAATTCTACTAAAATCATACAAAGTAGGCTGCATGCGTGCTTGGAGAAATGGGCACAGAGTACAGAAGCGTGTGCGTAAAACACAAATAAATATGTGTAGAACACGAATAAATGTGTACAGAACACAAATAACAAGTGTGTGCAGAAGTGATGTCGATAAGCCCATTGTAATTTGAACACTTGAAGGTGTTGGGTGAAACAACATCATTGTGTATGCAGGGAAGCCACTTCTTTGAACGTGTGACCTTCCTTGTGGTTAGACCCACCCTTCATTTTACATACGGTGTTATTCAGAATGACCTTATAGGAATATAAATATATTGAATTTCTGTACATGACCGCAAGAGAGAGGTATCTTGTCGAATATTGGTCATCTGATGGAACGACGATTTGATTTGTGTTTCATTGATTTTGATTGACCTCAGTTAAAGGCTATTATCCTCAGAGATCTGATGTGAATCATGATTATTTACATCATTCATTTATTTCGTATCATTGCATCATTTATTTCATCTTAATATCATTATTTTTTTTATTAAATGCGGTTATTTTGTGGCCTTCCACAATATATAGAATTAAAGAAATGTTAAGCTTTTATCTCAATTTTCTTTCGAAATGCAATCCGGCTCCAGAAGAATCGTTCCTTCGTCCGAATCAACCGAAATACAGGGTGTTACAAGACATTAAAAGATATGATTAAAAGTTCACGCATTCATGGTAATCTGAGTGTCACGGACATAAACAGTAAACTGGAGGAACAAAAGTTGAGATGATATTGGCACGTAAGTCGGAGACCACCATACCACACAATGAAGCAGGCAATGTCTATGGAGCTTTATCGACAGTCATCCAGAGGAAGACCAAAGAACTCCTGAATAACCCATTGCTCCAAAATTATACAAAGAAACGGCCTGGATGAAAGCGATATCCAGAATTGAAGAAGATATAGCCTGAGAACGAGAAGAGCCGACCCCAGCAGCCTACCTAGGCAATGAGTTGTGAGAGTGCAAGGAAGAAGAGGGTGTTAGGAGACGGATACTAAATAAGACACTGTAATTGGTGATTCCTAATTTTAAAGTGACAGTAAAAAAAATTGCATAAATTTTAGTCTCCGGTGATATTTTTTGTTGCTTTTTTTCAAATACGAAAAACAAACTCTTACCAATGGTCACTCAGCCGAGTGACAGCCCAACCCTCTACCTCGATACTAAGTTACTAAGGGCCAGTTGTTAAACAGAATTTGAACAATTCGTCAAATTTCAAAGTTAATTTTCAAATTCTGCGTAAGTTCTAAACGAGTTATGTTATTATTCTATTATGGGTCAGTTGTTTCACAGTAATGAAATGTAACAGAACTTTCACAGAATTCGAAATTTAACTTTGAAGTTTGACGAATTGTTCAATTTCTGTGAAACAACCCGTTCTTTTGGGTATGCTGTGTGGAGGGTCTTTTTAGTAAAGGAAGGAGAGGTAGTTCTGGGAAGGATAATTGTATAAGGGATGGGTAGGAATCTGGGGGTCTATGTGTCCAGCATTGACAAGGCGATATTCCGAGAGAGTACGGCTGGAAAAGTCAAAGGAACTCCCTCAACCATTCTCTCACGAACCGACCTGCCGTGCAGCTGGTGGACAGACACATCCGCCGCCAAGACCCGGACAAACCTCACCCCATGAATGCAGGCACCCCTGCTAAGTCACCAAACGTAACGAACCACTTGGAGTGACCTATGGCAGAGGTGTTGGTTATCCAATAAATGGTACCCGGGGCGGCGTTACCCATACCCGCCTGTCAAATTACCAACTGAATTCTTATGTTTTTGGTGAAAAAAAAGTCATTTGGGGATCATAATCCTATCTGCGTTTTTTACTTCAAGTTTGGAAAGAGACTAAATTAATATCATACATTTATTTTAGGACTCCTTAACTTTTGCATCATTCGTATGTGCTCTCTATTTTTGACTATTTCTCGATACTCTATGTGTTAATGATCTTTCGTTCAAGAGTTATTACCTTATACATATACCAACAAATTGACTGTTTATATATAATTAAGTTTTTCTGCAAACCAGAGTTTGAAATTGAGTACCTATCAATATTCTGTCCAATGATATCGTTCTGCTGTGATTTTTCTAAGAATGATTACCTGGTATAGATAGCAATAAGCAAATCAATTTCCTTTCTTGTCTTCTGCTAATCTCCGTTTTTAAATGAAGACCGAGCTAACATTAAACCCTGTTAACTTCAAATAGGAAATGTCTTACTTTATCTATGGACATATTTTTTAAATCTCAATCATTAATCTTACAAGTTTACCTAGCCAATTTGCGAACATTCTCAACATAATTTTTATAAATTCGTTACATTATACAAACGTGTCTTTTAAATATGAGAAAAAGGAACGTTCGTTAAAAATCATCCTTTTGGTTCTATTTTTGAAAATAGATTCGAGAATTTTTTCCAGCTGTAGTTTAACTTGACTTAAATTTTCTTTTAATATTTATAACTTCTTAAAAGGACAAAATATTTAACCCTTTTTCTGCATCATCAAAAGCGATGATTTTTTGTCAATTTTATTAAAAATGTTATTTAAATGCTTTATTGGTTATATTTTAACTAGCAGTGACAGTGCTATTGATATTATTACCTACATGGTGTCGACAAACGTTATTATACACTATTTGTTTATCTAATCACAATTAAAAAAATATAAAAAAGTAAAAACCATATAAATTGGTTTAGTATTAGAGGCCATCCATAAATTACGTCACATCTTCAGGGGGGGGGAGTAGAGAAGTGTGACAAGTCATCATTTCTGTGACGTCACATGTAAAAATCTAAATTATTAAAACTCAAAACTTAAATGTAAACGAAAAATTATTTTTAGATATAAAATTGCCAAATATGTGACGTCACACTAGGGGGGAGGGGATCTCACAAATGTGACGATGTGTGATAGGGTAGGTGGGGGGGGAGGTCAAAAAATCATGAAATTCGTGTGACGTAATTTATGGATGGCCCCTTATATTTTGCGTTCGAAGCATTTAACATTTTCACCCAACATTTTTCTTGGCATATTAATATGCGTTTTCTTCTCCAATATTATATCCTCTATAGGTACAACACTCTAAAAGTGGGATTGATTTATAAACACTACCCCTTGCCAGCGGAATACTCGAGGCATAACAAAAACAATGAATTGCTGACGGATTCGAATCTAGAAATTCAAAGTTGTTTTCCAATTGACTGAATGAAACACAAAACCATGAACTTCTATTTTAATTCATTCAGCTTTGACTATAGTTCTAACAACCCAAACTTTCGTATTATTCATCTCATACAACACTCACTATGCACTCTTCTCTACATATTATTATAAATTAAAGTCCTCCGCCGCGTTTGTCTGTGTGATCGCGATAAACTCAAAAACTACTGGACGGATTTTCATGCAGATTTCACTAATAGATTCAGACGTATGGGTTGAATATTATTTCGAACTTTTGGGTTGAGCATTGATAAATAATAAGGGAGTACTTCACCATAACAATAAATAAATATATATATATATATATATATATATATGTAGAACAATTTTCTCGGTTTACCCGCGTAACGTAGTCCTTAAAAGGACTTTTTAACTTAAGAGTTTCACTTAAGTTTTAGCTTTTGGACCGAACAGACATGCGAAAGCTATCAGTTTGAGACCAAAAACTCAAGACATAAGGCCTCTGAAGATGGACAGTGTGATCTGTCCGAAACGTCAGGAGTTAAAAAGTCCTTTTAAGGACTACGTTACGCGGGTAAACCGAGAAAATTGTTCTACATCTTACACCCGTGAAAACCTTAATCATAACATATATATATATATATATATATATATAAGAACTGTTCTTTCTTTCTCTCTCTCGCTCTCCAATGTTATTGGCCATTTATATACGAAATTTGTTGTTTAAATCAAACGATTAATGTGGTAAAGAGAAACGATCCATGCGATCTACTTTTGGGTGTTTTATATATATAAATTAATTCGGGACTACAAGAAATAACGAGAAAACGATTATTCGAGGAACGATAAATAGAGGTTTCACCGTACTTAATTCTCTAATTAATTCACCTAAACCTTATTCTTACGCCCTATAACTGATCGGTTAGTAGCTAAGCTAGTCAGGGCCGGTTTTATAACCATCTGTTCGTTACGCTTGATAACAATTTTAACAATTTTCGTTTGGCGGTAGACCGAATATTTGATATAACAGGCGTAACGAACGGATAGTTATAAAACCGGACCTTAGTGAATACAAGCATTGGATTCGCACCCAAGCGTCATGGGTTCAATCCTCCACTGGCTAAATCCTCCATCATTGCACAAGCGACGTTTTCCAATTATATCGATTATAAAATGAATTGAAATATTATCAGGTTTGTCGTCACCTGTGAATGTTTGTCTTTATTTAATCTTCGAATTACCTGATTGCAAAGCAAAAACTTTGGATACCTTTTGGGGTCACTGCATTTTATCAGTATAATTCTTTTGTAAGAGTGGGAAGGCTACGAAGCACCGCACAAAGAGGAGACCGATTATACTATCTCATTCTCTCGCAGGCTAAATCATATAGATGTATGTGTTTGTCTATTTTTAGTGTCGCTATTTTACGTTTCATCGATTTTCAAATCCCAACGGTGGTTCTAAAGAAGTTTTCACATCAAATATTCAATACAATTAAGGAAGGTTTGATGCGTAGTTATCTCGTTGGCAGGACTATATGCACTTTATTTAGACTAGCACGTCCACACTACCCGCAGTAAAGTGGCGTCGGGCGTCGAGCTTGACATGTTTTCACAGTTGTTCCGGTTGATCGGCGTCGCGGCGTTGGGGCACGGGCGTTGCAACGTCACTTTGAGTGCGACGCCACGGGCCATTGTTATTGTTTACTTTCGATGGCCACGAGGGACAACTCTGCACACGTTTATGTTGTTCTGAGTCGATTATATTTATTTGTGTAACCTTTCCGTGAGTAACGCTGAAAACCAAAAGACACATATAATTAAAAAATGAGTATCAAGCGAACAAAAAATTCCCGGTACAAATCAACAGTTCAAAGTTTCTAAAACAAAGAAGAAAATGTGAAGTAGCTTGCTATGCAGATCTGGTTACCAAACATGGCTATTATCATTTTAAACATCGATTGTTTTTTAAATTGTGATCTTTACCAGAGCGAAACTGAGAATATCTGCCGCTCTGGCGTTTAGTTTAGTGTTCTGTTCTGTAATCTGTGCATATTCAATGTTATCATGTTTTATTCTTAGGGTATTATGCCTGTGGCGCTACTTTTTTCTTTAGCTCAAGTTTCGGTCAGCGTTACAGTGTACATCATCAGGAAATACATGTAATTCGAATGTTCTATGTCCTTAAAATGAATGTTATTTTCGCCTTAGATTTCACATACTATTGCAAATCTCATGCCATATGTCAACTAAATGCCTTCGATTTCTGTGATTTTAAAATATAGACAATTATATAACCACATATCTCGGAAAAATGAACGTGGTTCTAAATAAACCTACGCCTGATTTCTTTCCTACGACAATTTGCACGTATGAACATTGTGCTAATAATTAAGTAATGAGTAGGTATCGACTAATAATGTTATCTACACGTATTATTGGAATGTAATTCTATAACCAAAATAAATCAATAGGAAAACTCTTGTACTTTTGGGCGGCTATTTCAAAGGACTATCTTTCCCCTGAACATATTGAAATTTTCCTATTGAAGTTTGAACATATTGAAGTTTGTACTATGAACAGCCGAAATGCTACGGTGTGTATTAAAAAAACTGTAGAAAATTTGGAGTAAGTACATATTATTATATATATATCCACATAGCATCCCCAAAGATGAGGCTTGAGGCCAACGCAAGATGAAGATTTATGAAAATTGTTTCAAAATCTGTGTTTGGTGATTTTTTAATGGCCAAGTAACCATCGCTGAAACCTGATGTCTTTTGCAAACACTTTGAAGGTCGTTTCACTTGATGAATTTCTATAATTACAGTTCCTATGAACAATTTAAACAATAATTGTCGCAATCGGCGACCACTCATTATTTGTAAGATCCCTGGTATTAGATATTAATTGTTTCGCGTCATAGAGTTGTTTCGGAAAAAAAATCCATAATTGCAATCTGTTATCTATACATATATATATAAAAATCAATATATGTTTCTACGTATATATGTATGTGAGTTGTCTATGCAATGAAATAAAATGTTTGAAACTTTCAAAATACATTCTTTCCACCGTAGCGAAGGTTTCTGGATTATTACAACCACATAATAATACATCTGAAAAGATTTTTAATCATTACAAAAACTCTTACGCAACTGTCAAGAACGTCGGAATTCAAGAATGACATTTTGCAAACCATTCAACCAAAATTCACCCAAAATTCAATTTTCGAATAAACTCTTTAAATTAATGAATTTATTTGAAGTACCTACTAAGAAAGTAAGAATGATAGGTATTTTTAATAGGTACCTGTGTTAGGTGCCAAATTTGATTGATTGTTCTTAAAATATACAAAAATGGATGTTTGTAATATATGAAAAATGAAAATTTAAATAAAAAAATTGTAATAAGTGGCACGCGAGCTGTTTGAAAACTGAATGTACTGGGGCTGAATACATGGAACGCGGGAGGGGGGTTGGCGGGACGGTGGAGCGGGAAAGGGGATAGGGTAGGCGGAGGGGGAACGCGTTAGGGGAAGGGGATTTTATAAAAAAAAATTTATTATAGCGACTATATAAAAAAAATTTACATACAAAATGTAATGTGAAATTAAGTATAAAATATTGTATTTCTTAGTCCTCCTCACTAGGGGGTCCTGTGCCGAGGCGGACTAAAGTTATTTAAATATAGTTCATTTTTCTTCTATGTCGTTTTTAGCGTCTTCGCTAGGGTTTTCTCATTGACCTCTTTAAGCCATATTTTTATTCTTGATTTGTATTCAATTGGATTTTTTATTAGTTTTATGTCTTGGGGAAGGATGTTATGGAGTTTTGTTGCAAGTTATAATAATAATAATAAAATAATATTTGGATGATTTATATAGCGCCGTTTTTGTGAAAAATCACCGCAAGGGCTTATGTATAGTTTCTTTGTCCAAATGTGGTTTTATAACTAGAATAGAATATTTTTTATATCATTTTTATTCGATCTAGTGTTATTCATACACGGTCTAGTAGAGGATTGATTATTTTTGAAGAGCTTCAATAATATATTTTTGGCATATGTTTGTTGTACATTTTATTAGTTATTGAAAATTTCAATAGAAGGCGTTCTAATTGGTACTTTCAATATGGTCTTTATGATTCCCCTTTGAATCGTATTCAGGCTGTGTAGGTACGTATTTGCATCAAATCCCCATCCTATGATTCCATATTCAATTCGAGAATGACATAACGCAAAGTAGACCTTTTTCATATCCTTTTTATTTAACACGTTTCTTAGATTTTTGAAGAAATATATAAGGCTTGTGAGTTTTTCCGTAATACCTTTGATGTGTAGGTCCCATCTAAGATTTTCGTCAATTATTACTAGATTTTCGTCAATTATTAAGAGACATTTTATGTTTTGTGTTTTTTCGATGACGGGGCAGATATATTATTTCCATGGAATTCATGTAATTTTAGTTCTAGTGATTTTATTGGTTGGCCCCTTGAGTTCATTGAAAATGTTAAATATTTTGTTTTGCTTATATTAAGGGTAAGCAAGTTGATTTTAAGCCAATTTTGAAGTGCACAACCCTTTTTCAGCCTCATTAAATGTATCAGTCCAATTTTCTTCTTGAAATAATAAAACAGTATCATTAGCAAAACTGATTATGTTTCCTTTAATGGTAAGGTTAGTTAAATCGTTGATGTAGATACGGAACAGAATCGGTCCCAGTACACTTCCTTGAGGAACGCCATAGTTTAAAGATAGAAGTTTGCTCTTTTGTTTGCCAATTTGTACTTGTTGTTCTCGCCCTGTTATATATATCTGTTATATATGAAATGGGAGGGGAAGAGGTGGCGGAAGGGGAACGGGACAAATGGGAAAGGACCCACAGGGAGAAACAACGTCTCTAAGGCCCTCCGTTCATGGAGATACTTACAATCTACGTAATTGTGACGAAACCACAAGTACCCTGCTGATATACCACTTTTTAATGCTAGTCACCGTACACGGCGCTATCCGAAATGTACTGAACTTAATCATTTTTCACGTGCAGCCGTGGAGTGAACACGCTGTTGTGCGACGTCATAAGACTTTTTTTCCAACATCAATCCATGTCTTCTCCACTAAATCGTTTCTTACGTATTCTGGTAAAGTATAGTTATGTGAACATGCATTTTTTCCACTTCCAGAACAAATCTAACATTACTTTCATGTTCCGACGCCATTTCTGTCAAACGTCAAACGAATAAGTATCAGACAGAAATGATGCGAGCGTCAGCACTGTCGGTATCGTGATACTGATTGGAAACTGACAGCCACCGCGTAGCGCCGTGAACGGGCACCAGCAAAATCGTACGGGGGGTACTTGCGAGTATCTTGTAAGTATCTCCGTGAACGGAGGCACTTAGTGACATTGCAACGCATGTCGGGTAATCTAGTTAATAAAGAATAGGGCCGGTGCAATAGATTTCATTACTGCCATCTAAATTCTGTTCTAATCTGTCATCCAATCTTATTTTGAATGCAGATAATTATTAATAATTAGATACATAGACAAAAATCACTAAGTTCGGTTTTGCTTTCCAGTTTATATTTACATAGATAAAACATCATGTTTTCAGCCTAATTATCTTTTTGCGGGGTCGTTTCGGCTCCTGCAAAAACTCATCTTGTAAACTTTATATACATGGTAGATAAATAACAAAGTTACACAAGAGAAAAACTTGGTCTGACATTATGATTTTTTTTAAGTCTTTAGAGCAATAAAACCTTTTAAGGATTAAAACATTGATGGGTACTCAGTAATTTTCAGCAAACTTTAAAGAAGTTATTATTAATACCAAATACAAATTATCAAAATTTTGAAAATTTGAAAATTTGTGTTTGGTATTACAAATCAATCATTCTTTGTTGCTCATTTAATCTTAAATTAAGCCCCATTATAATAATTTAAATTTATATTTATGTTACAAATAATCATTTTAATTTCTGTAAGTAAATTACTAAATCTTTTTATCTATGCAATACGTTGTTAACTATGCAAATAGATTATATTGTACTTAATGATAATTTATCATTCATTATTTAAGAGGGAATAACCAGAGAAAACCGGAAATATGTCGTGTTTAAATTAAATTTTAGACGTATTGACTCTTTTCCACAAAAATTTTTAATTTGATTTCGAAAGATTGTTCTTTTATCTAGTAAACGCATGTTTTAAATTTTGAGATTTATTTTTATTTTTTGTGTAATAAGGTTAGGGGTCGTCCATTAATCACGTGAGGCTCGAAAAGGGGGGGGGGGGGGTTCGGAAAAAATCACGAAATATCACGAGGGGGGGGGGGGTATAATGAGATATCACGTGTATTTATTTTTCGTGATACAGATTTGTTAAATTTTCAAAAATAAACTGACGACACACATTTCAAGCAGTAAAATAAATCAATTAACTATTTATCTGGGAAAGCTATGATTCTTTTTTTTATTATTTATTAACCAAGATAAGCACAAATACATTTTTTGTTTTTTTTACAGTTTGAAGTATAATACATATTTTTTGTTTTTGTTTTTTGGTATTCACCACCACACTAGGCTGAGCCTGTTCCGAGGTGGCAGGAATTCAGAATTTTAATTTTAGTTTAAATAAAATCATAAAAAAAAGATCCGCGCACGTGTTTTGTGACGAAAATACTTCAGTTTGTCTATTTATTTACGGTCTTACAAACTAATATATATTTAAGATTTTTTTACATTCTTATTTTGCTTAGAAATGATTGAAAAATTATAAATACTAATGATCAAAAAATAATTACAAAAATTACTTAATTTTAATAGTTTTATCATCACGAAGTAGGAATTAATTAAAGCAAATTTTGAATGAAATAAAATCGATATTGAATTATAATTTTGAAAAGCTGATGCGGAGAATAATTAATCTTTCTCATTGGAACCGCCCTGTATGATCGTAAGAACATCTTTCGACGAAATTTGGATTCTCGGCCGTTGGCTGGTTAAAGGCCCTTAAGCAAACTGTAGATAATAATATAATGAAGTTATGATATTATTTTGTTCTTAATATGAAATTTCTTCCCTTTTAATTAAATAAATTAGAATTCAACTCACGTTCTTTGGATAGGTCCTTTCTCTATTTGAACATAATAAATCTCTTTATCTCTATGCGTAAGTACCTACCCAACTCAAACAAGGGTCATTTTGTAGTACGTACGTTAAGATATTCCATTTTTGAACTAGAAACCTCTTACTCACGTAATTAAATAGCCACCCTGTCTAAAAATACCATTTTATCTGACAATCTAAAACTCTACGAGATGGTCGAATTAGATAATTTGTGGGAATAGTGCTTTTCCCTATTAATGATTTTCCTTCTGTTTTTTTTTTCTACTGCGAAAGTTTAAAATTTTTATTTTTTCATTGTAAAGGAGTGACCGCACACCCCTGGTATCGTAACGCGAGATCGCCTGCCGCATAACAATATGTTATTGTGTGTTCTCCCAGCCGAATAACGGACTCCTCCATTAAACCTGATTTATAACCAAGCAAGATTTTATCCCTAACACTCATCTACCTTTTGCAATACATTATTTGAATGGGCCTCAAAATTAGGGCAGATTTTTTTTGTGAATATCGTACAAGAGTTTCAACTGCTCCCTACTTCCCCGAATGTAATCTAAAGAACCTACAATCTGTAAGATTTATATTACAGTACCTACCCTTTTACTAAACATATACCTTTTTACTAAACATAACTTATTTTGAAAAAGAAGTTAGTCGGTACCTACTGCGAGTATCTAACTGATATTAACATATTGTTTAGATCAGCGGTGCTCAAACTTGAACTGCTGGCGATCTACCTCAATATTATTAAACTGCACTTCCAATAATAGAATGTTTTTCTTTCGAAATGTGTCAGCAGATGAATCCACAACTAGAATTTAACACAAAACTGGTTTAAATCAAATCTGTATGCGGTGAATTAAAACTACACTCAGAACATAAAAATGGTTTTTATTTGATTCTGGCAGTACATAAATAGTCTGCAATTAGAATTTTATAACTGTACTTCAATAAGATAATGTTTTTCTTTCGAAATGTGTCAGCAGATGAATCCACAACTGGAATTTTACATTCTGATCACAAAACTGGTTTGAACTAAATCTGTTCACCGCACTTATTTTGTATTATTTATTAATAAACTTCGTATCGCCTTCAAGTTACAACTCGGACTGACTGACTCATAAACAAACTAAACCACACACTAGAAACTAGATCGATAACTTCGGGCTTTTGAAGGGGGCAATTTTCGACAACATTTTACCATGAATATGCAATAATTTGATGATTTTTTTCTATGGGGACTTGTGACGTCACACACCATAGACAAGGATAGAGTAAACAACAACAAAAAGGCGCGACCCCTGACAATACAATTTACAAATAAATAATAAACAGAAAGGCATGAAAAATGGGTGGTCTTATTAATTGAGGATCAACTAAAACACAAATTGTGAATAGATCTATTTACATAGGCAATTTTTTCTCGAGATCGACTCAAAAAGCACTCGCGATCGACCGTTTGAGCACCCCTGGTTTAGGTTATTAAAATGTTATTATTTAAATGTCTCAAAAACTCAAGATTGGTGAGCTCTGGCTTCGTGAAGTTTTTACAGCTTTGTTGCTCTTATCCGTTATCTGTAGGTTAACCCAATGGTTTTCAGTTGGCAACGATTTTTCCACCGTGAGCTATGAAGCACTTAAGAATCCATTTAATTGTCAAAATAAATATGTGTTTTGAGTTCTGCTCGTACAGGTTAGGCTTTCCATTTTATGACCAAACGTCCCGGGGATAAAACATACTGGTTTGGGATATATTTATTAAGATCGAATATTTATTGTCAGTCATCTCATCCGTCAATATGAAAATCAGTTAATTTTTAATAAATCCGCTTAAATTTCCTAAAACTCAGCTAAAACCAGCTTACCGGCCACGTTATAATTTCATATTATTATCAAATTTGATGCTGTACCTTTAATAAAGTTTTCAAAAGTTTTTTAATTTTTCAATAACTCCATTTCAATCGAAATTTTGTATTATGTTGTGCTTAAATCCTCCCAAGAATGGCTTACTTAATACTTACCTCGAAAATCTAAACAATATTCATTTTGTTTGTCTTTGTTAAAAAGAAAGACTAAATAGAAAGGTCTTTATTTTTTCCTTGTCCAATTTTTAATTGAATAAAAGTTTTCTTTTCAATCTTAAATACGGTCTTGAATTATTTTATATTGTCCTTCGGAAATAAGGTAGCTGCGAAATCTCCTTAACAATTTGTTGTAAAGGGCCGATTACCAATAAATTCTTATTTAATATTTACTTTCTAAAGACGAAATTGAATACATTCTTTAAAGTTGTTATTTTAAGTCTTCCTTTCTCCTGGGAATATTTCATTTTAAAACTTATGATTCATTTTTTTATATTGTGATCAAATGGCCATTGAGCGCCATTTTGTATTTTTTTTCTTTTGAAGGTTCCCATTTTAGAGGCCATTCAAGTATTACGTAACGCGCTTAGGGGGTCTTGTTAAACGTTACTGTGCGTTACGAGGAGGGGGGAGGGGGGGTTCGAACAACGCGTTACGTAATACTTGAACGCCCCCTTAGTGCCGATTCTGAGTCCGTTTCAGTTTTCTATCAAAGTACGAGCCGCTGACAACCATATAACATGACAGTTGTGCTTTTCTGCTGCACAATTTGTTCAAAAGCTTAAATTGACGTAGAATCGGCGTTCGACAGGGACCTGCCAAATGTAAAAAATATACAAAATGGCGCTGATCTTTGATTTTTGTGAAAATTTCAAATGTATCAGTGTCGGCAACTGGACCTAAATCACTGTTAATTGAGACATTGATGGGTTACTATAAATATTTATTAAACTTTTGTGAAGTGAAGAATCAACAAACAATAAAATAAGTATTTTCTAAGAAAGGGAGAAGAATCTTAAGGGGAACGGCTGCGCTACGACGCTGTCCGTTTCATAGAGACCAAAATACCCAAAAAAAATTAATAACTATTTTTTTAATCAAAATTTATAGCAAATATCTATTAAGGGTATGTGCTACTTTATTTATTTGTGTTTTAAATCATAAAATCGCACACCTAGATAAAGAGTAGTACAACTCAAAATACCTCTTTTTTCAGGAACAGCGAAAAACGTTTTACTCGATTTCTATTTGACCGATTAAAAATATTGTTATATGATATAGTATGTTATGTTACTAGGATATTTATTTGCTTAATTACTTTACCATCAAATTCACGAGTCACGCGTTTATTAATTAATTTCGTGTTATTTTAGTATTTGTGACAAAATCATTGTTCAATAATTTTATCAACTCAAATTGATTCCATATTAGTGATAAATTTTGAATTAATGCACTCTTATTCTGTATATTTTGTTTTATAATCTTCACAAAACCGGAGTAAGTTGAATTGATATGTAGAACGCACGAGAAACAAGACAAGTTCAATCACGAATACCAAATCAACTCAAAATATTCACGCAATATTCACTGCGGTTAATCACGAATACAAGTCGAAATAATCCAGTCTTTGTGCGTATTAACAGCACCTTCCCCTACAGCTGGTATGTCGTAACTGGTGATGGGTTACTATTGTTGGTGGGGGTTTTCGTAGAGCAATTCAGAAAGACTGACTTAAGAGCGTTTAACCAGCCAGCGGACGAAAATCCACATTTCGTCGAAAGTTGTTCTTCCGATCGTGCAGGACGGTTACAATGAGAAAGATTAATTATTCTCCGTACCAGCTTTTTTAAATGATAACTCAATATCGAATTTATTTCAATCCAAATTAGCTTTAATTTATACCTTCATCCAAAAATGCTGAAAGGCGTGATGATAAAACTATTAAAATAGTGTACTTTTTGTAGTTATTTTTTGATTATAAGTATTTATCATTTTTAAATAATGTCTAAATTTAATAAGAATGTTAAAAAAATCTGAAATATATTAATTTATAAGTGCGCAAATAAATACACAAATGGACCAATTTTCGTCAAGAAACACATGTACGTACATATTTTTTAATGATTTTATTGAAACTAAAATTAAAATTCTAATACATAACTTTGCTAGATAATGTATTGATTTATTTTACTGCATGATTACATTATTTGAAATGGGTGTGGTATAATACAAAAACTTTTTTGAAAATTTAACAAATCTGCCAACGACCTATGGAATAACCTTATTATACTAAAAATTTAAAAAAATTCTAAAAATTTATTACATACGAATGCTAGATAAAAGAACAATGTTTCGAAATCCATTTATAATTTTTTGTGGAAAAGAGTCAATACGTCTAAAAACTTTTTTGAAAATGACGTATTTCAGGCTTTCTCTGGTAATGCCCTCTTAAGTGCCATCTACAATTTTATTGATGGAGATTTTTAAACAAGTGTCTTTGTGGTTTGTGCAGTTTTCGACACAGATTCCGAAAATGGCGATAACTCGATTTTGGATTATTTCGAGTTGTGCTATTCTTTATCTAGATGTGCGAAATATTGAGCATTAAAAATTTCAATATTTCAATGATTTTAGAGGCAAATTGTACTTTTGAGTAAATGGTAAAGATTAAGAAAATAATTTTACTCTGTTTATTATTAAAAGTATTTTAATGGGCCTAAATGAATTACCTATTTACGTCGGAATGCAAATTTATTGTATATAAATCACTCAAAAAGGCGAATTTATGAGATGTTTAATTTTTAAATTTTTTTTATTATGTTTACACAGATAAAGCAAGACATTTTTTAATTAACTCGCAAAAAAATCCGCATTTGCCTTCAAAATGAAACAAAATTGAATTCTTTAATGGCCTATATTTTATAATTTAAAACACAAATAAATAAACACATATCCTTAGTAGATATTTGCTTTACCTTTTGATTAAAAAAATAATTATTGAGTTTGGTTGGGTATTTTAGCCTCAAATCCAAAATTAAGTTTTGTGTGAAAAAGACTGCGCAGTCGTTACTCTTAAGTTAGTAAAAAAATATTTACTTACAAGAAACGTTAAATATTTATTTTTCAGCGCTTCCAAAACTTATTTATTACCGCCTTTAATGGATAATTAAACTTATTATTAATTTCAGTCCATCTTCAATCTGCAGTGTGCTTTTTGAATAACTAAATAAGAAGAATAATAATTATCGACGAAATCAGCAAATTAAGTTTTATACAAATGAAATACATTATTATCTGCGATACGAATATTTTAAAGGGTAAACGGATGTAAAGGGAAGTCTCCGCTGTTTTCTCAAAGCTAACTTACTAATAATGTTATTTTGTACCGAATTCTGTGTTTTATCTCAATTTATTTTCAATACAGCGTGATGAAGGGGCGTACCCGTTAAATCCCCTTTGAAAATTAGCTTAAAAAGACAGATTATTATCCCAGTCTACAGACCTTTTAAAAATACGGAGGAGTTTGGGTAACTGTAAATTTAATTATTCACCCTACGTCATAATTTATTAACCCCCAATTATCTTAAGCTCTCAGTAAGCGCTATAAAATTAATGATTATTTGACGTTTTTTACACTATTTGATGGCGACAGCCTACGAGTACTCGTTTTTATTAGTACCTACTATGGATTGTGCGAGTAGCGAGTACCTACTCTAGATGAAAACCCAAATTTTCTTTTTTCTAAATAGGTACTTACTCTGGCGATGTCTGTATCAACTACGGATTGTGCGGATACCTTTCTGCTCGGCAGATCTGATGCCTGTATTTTCTACGGATTGTTTCATGATAGGTTCCTACTCGTCTGGTGTCAGTAGGCGTTTAGTGTCTATAAATACCTACCTACCGCAGATAATGTCTGCTACCTACTTTGATGGTGTCAATGGGTACCTACTTGGATTGTGCCGGGACCTACATGGATTGTAGGTATCAGTACTATCTACTGAGTAAAGTCAACAATTAGTCCTCTCTTCTCCCAATGCGGTCTTCACAGAAGATGCGGTCTCCGATTTCTCTTAATTGGTGTGCTTAATAATTAATTGTGCCGCGCAAAAGCTCGCGGCAAACCGGGGCACGTTGTTACATAAGATTGACAAGTCGTTTCTTTCATTACGCGCTAAATTAAGAACGAAAGAAAAATATTTAGAAATGGTGCCATTCTATCTACATCTTGTAAATATACCAGTATACTGAGTTCGTCAATCCCACTAGAATTTAATATTTTAGAGTCCACCTCTGTTTACAACTGTATTTGTGAACACATTTGTTTTTGTCAGATTCAATTTCTTTTATGATTTATCCAAGTTCAATCAATAAAAATCAAAATCCAAATCCAATCTCTCAATTTTAATTAAACATACCTAGTTTAATTAAATAATATCAAAATCCCTAATAAGGAATCGACATAAACCGAATACTGTAATGCGCAGAAAAGTAAAGTTAGCTAAACTAAAGTAACGATTTACTGCGCGGTCCATTGTGGGATAGTTTTTTTTTTTTTAGATTAACTCCACAATTAATAATAATTAATTTGTAATTTGGGAGGCGGGAATGGGTACCGCCGCCCCGGGAACCTTTATTGGATAACCAACACCTCTGCCATAGGTCACCCCAAGTGGTTCGCTACGTTTGGTGATTTAGCAGGGGTGCCCGGGTCCATGGGGTGAAATTTGTCTAGGTCTTGGAGGCGGATGACCTGGACACACTGAACCCCAGATTCCTACCCACCCTTAAACCCTTTTGCTTCCCAGAACTCTCCTCTCCTTCCTTTCCTTTAAAAAACTCTCCACACAGCATCTCCAAAGATGACATAGGCCCTGAGGGAAATCATTTTCCTCTGGGCCTCCTGTGTGGAGCTCATGTAAAAAAAAAAAAAAGAAAACACAGGGGGCCCTGAGGAAAATAATTTCCCCCAGGGCCTATGTCATCTGAGATGCTGTGTGAAGGGGCTTTGTGAGGAGAGGAAGGAATAAACATTGGTCTTGAAGAGACCAATGTTGTTGACCAATTGTTGCAGGAAGCAGGAAACACAGGAGGCCGGCAAATCGTTCCACAGCCGAGCTGTTGAACACAAGAACGAGTCGAAGAATCGACCCGTTATCATGTGACCAATGTCAACCGCGTACATATGTTGGGCACGCGTTTGACGTGTTTCCCGACTATGCATCAAAATATATATCAAATTGACCGCACGTTTTTGCATAGTCGAGGGTATTTTTCAAGTATTTTGGAGCCAACATCTTTTTCTGATTTTTCCGTCTCCAAATTTTCGATTGAATTTCGCTAATATTGTCTTCATTTAATTAAATATTATAATTTGAGAATTTAGTCATAAAGTTAAAAAAAAATTTTATTTATGAGTTAATGAAACTTATTAAAAAAAAAATTGTTATAGCAACATGATGAAATATTAAAATAAAAAATTTAAATTATTAAAAAAGCAATTTTGGACATAAATTTTAATTATACATGAACGATTTTAAATCAAATACCAATTTTTGGTTTTTATTTTTATTTTTTTTTATTAATAAAATTCCTTTATTATTTACTTACAGATTTTTTACATTTTTTAATTAAGTCCCGTTAAACTGATTGATATTAAACTGTTTGTCAGCGGGTTCTTTTGACATTTACTTTTTTTAATTGAGACAGGTACATAAAATATACACATTATTACATTTTATAAATACAAAAAAAAACATGTATTTTGGAAAAAAAAATGTTAATAAATTTTTGTATAAGAAATACAGAACAGAGAAAGTGAAAGAAATAAAAAGAAAATAATAATGCAAAAAACATTAAACGAAAAGTGGAAAAACAGAGATTAGTACAAAAAAGTTCTTTCACTTAACCATTTTTTTAGCGTACATTTCCTTCTGAAACTCAATTCACAGCTTTTTATTGCGTTGGGTAACATGTTGTAAATTATTGGAACAAGGTATTCTAGAGTTCTTTGACCGTATTTATTTAGGTATCTGGGAATTATAAGTCCATCGTTTGCAGTTAGTCTTGTATTATGAACATGAACCACTAGTTTATTGTATTCAGATTGAGATGTATGCTGACTCGCAATTTTAAGCCACAATATAGCACGAACAGATAATAAATTTACAGAGTTGTATAGTAACGATTTTGGTATATTATGTCTTTGTTCGTATTCAGTTTTTTTTAATAATAATTTTACCAAAGAATATTGTACGTTTTGCACAGAAAGAAGATTTGTTTTTGTTGAATGTCCCCATGTGGTTATTCCATATCTTATTAGGGATTCCGCCAATGACAGATATACTAATCTAAGAGTATTTAGTGGAACAAAAAACTTCAGTCTATAAAGTTTGCTCACTATTGCTCTAAGCCGTGTGCAAACTTTTTGTATCTTTTTGTAATCCCATTTAAAATTACATTCAATTGTTAAGCCTAGATATACGTATTTAGAAACTAGTTCAATATTTTTACATGAGCATGGTTGTATCATAGTATTATGGATGCAATTAAAATCATGAGAAACAATTTTAGGAGTTATGTTGATGTTGGCATGATGGGATCTGATGTGTATAAGCTTTGTTTTTTTAGCATTGATTATTAAACCTACATCATTTGACCATTTTTGAAGAGTGACAAAGTCTATTTGCAGTAAAGTACTTGCAATTAATAAATCCTCATGTGAAATAACTAATGCAGTGTCGTCAGCATAAACATAATGTTTTACGTGAGAGAAAATCAATTTCATTGCAGTAACATATATAATATAGAAGGTAGGGCCTAGTATGGACCCTTGTGGTACGCCTGCGTAAACGTTCTTTTTTTTGCTATAATGATCTAAAATTTTTACACAAATCTTTCTATTTTCAAAGTAATTAACAAATAATTTTAGTAGGTTTCCTGTAATTCCAATTTGTTCAAAAGTTTCTAGTAATTTACTATGATCAATTGTATCAAAGGCCTTTGAATTATCAAAAAATAATACGAGTATATGCTTCCTTTTATTAAGATCATTATTAATTGTATTTGAAAATTCTTGAAGTAGTAGATCTGTGCTTTTTTTTTTCTGGAAACCATATTGATGGGTATCAATAATAGAAATTTTTTCAAGGTACTTTATTAGTTTTATAGATATTTATATATATATATATATATATATATTTATATATATTTTTTTTTTTTCAAGGATCTTTTCAATTGCAGGTAAAATACTGATCGGTCTATAGTTTTCAATTTCACTGTGTTTACCACCTTTGTAAATGGGTCGGATGATGCTACATTTTAGATCTTCTGGTATAATTGCCTCCGTTAAAATCATATTAATTAATAGAGTTAAGATAGGTCCTAAAATATCGAAATGTTTTTTTAAATTAAAAAAATAATTATTCAATATGGTTGGGTATTTTGAACTCAAATCCAAAATTAAGTTTTGTATGAAAAAGACCGCGTGAAGAAGCGCGTTCCCCTTAAAAGTATTTTTGTTCGTTAGTTTTTTTAAATGATGGTACCTATCGCACAAAAGTCCCAACTGCCTGGATTCAGTGGGACTATGGCCTATGGCAACCCCAATTGGTGTATGTTATGAGTGAGGAAAGAAAGAAAATGTGGAGGAAGAATGTTGGAAACAAATATATTGAAATATGTATAAGAAATGTGCTATCCGCAATTTTTACCAGGTGGGACTGCACTTTCGGGTGTCGCCGATATTGTTTACCAATTAACGAATGAACGAAATGAACGAATAATTGACGAATATACTAAACGATCGTTAAATTAAATGAACGAATTCTTTCTGAATTCTTTCCGTATTCAAACTATATTGTTAACCAATACTAATGCACACCTTCACAAAATCAGCTAAATGAACAAAGTGCTGCTAACCCTGTACAAATCACAAGTGCGCCCCACGGTTGAATTTGGCAGCCACCTCTGGTCTGGAGCTCCAAAATACCTGAAAAATACCCTCGACTCTGTGCAGAAACGGGCGGTCCGTTTGATAGATTCTCCCATCTTAGCAAACGGATTTCAATCTTTAGAGCACAGGCGTCGGGTGGGAATGCTATCCTTGTTCTACCAGTATTACAATGGAAGATGCTCCGAGGAACTAGCATCATTGATCCCTTCGGCACCGGTACATAGTCGGGAAACACGCCAAACGCGTGCCCAACATTTGTACACAATTGACATTTGTCACATGAGAACAGGTCGTTTCTTCCACTCGTTCCTGTGTTCAATAGCTCGGCTGTGGAATGATTTGCCGGCCTCTGTGTTTCCTCCTTCCTACAACATGGGTCTCTTCAAGACCAATGTTCATTCCTTCCTCTCCTCAAAAAGACCCTCCACACAGCATCCCAGAAGACATAGGCCCTGAGGGAAATTATTTTCCTCAGGGCCTCCTGTGTTGAGTTAATGTAAAAAAAAACTTTTCGTTTGCAAACTACTCTGATTGGGTAGTAGTCCGCCGACAGTCGCGCGGACATTATATCATATCGATTTTGTATTTGAATATTTTTGGTTGGAAATCTCTTGCGTAATCAAATCTGGTCACTAAACACGTCCCGTACGTTATAATCTACGCATTCACAGATGGTGCCAATTAAATTATTTTAGGTTTTTAATACTTTTTGCACATTTTGCTTTAAAATATTGAGGTGAATTAATTGTTTGCGCCCGTACATATTTAATGTGAATATAAATAAATAGTTTTGTCCATAAACAAACCAAAATCTTTCAAGGCAGGCTGAAAAATACAATATTGGATTGAGTCACCGATACAAAATTGAATTTTTCAGGCTATCTCGAAAGATTTGGGCTTGTTTATGGACAAAACTATTTATTTATATTCATATTACATATGTACGGGCGCAAATAATTAATTTACATTAATATTTTATAGCGTAACGTGCAAAAAGTATTAAAAACCTAAAATAATTTAATTGGCGCCATCTGTGAATTAGTCCTGGGTCGATCGACGGTTTTACACGACCCGGGTCGCTCACGACCCACTGGCGTCACGAGTGGGTCGCAAAGACCCGCTCTTTTCGAGACACAAAATTATACAAAATACGAAACTCGGTAATCGAGTTTCTCGCGCCGGTCGCTGCCCAGAGCAGTCAAGTCATATGCGACACGAAACCCAGGTTATAATTGTGTGAACGTTTGCTTACAGCTCACACCTGTAACTAGTAATGTCATGTCCCAGAAATAAATTTTTAAAAAGACATTCTTCAGGGGTAAAAAAACAATGTTTTATCGTTAAAAAAACGTGTTGTTATGAAGCTTTTGTTGAGAATTTAAATAAGTAAATTAGATGTAAGCTGTAATGATTTATTATAAACTATTATTTTATATTTTTTCTTTGTGTGATAGGACAAAAAATAAAATAAACGTGCCCATGAATTATTATGATTGCTATGATACTTTTTGATAGTGGGATAGTTAGGTTAGGAGTACAAGTTACAAGAGGAGAGGGTGTACAAAATAAATAATATTTGCAATGTTTGAATTTTAATTATAATATCAAAAAAATTATCCGTGTATGTACATAGATTTTTGTTTAATGTTATATTATTAAACCTAATGAATATTGAATAATTGTCTAAAGATGACCATAATAGGCTGAGCATAGACCGGTAACGGTTAAAAATATATTGTGGAGAAATTTTTCAAATTGTTTTCATATGTATATTGTGTATTGTTATTTATTAACGTCACGCACGTGTGTGTTGACCGAATGTGTTGCAGTTCGCACTTACGCTTCACCCAGATACTTTCTACTACCTGAGTCGAGAGGGCGGGTGGCGAAACCCGATGTTTACAACCCGCTCGCTCTCTAATACATCTATCTATCGTCGCTCGCCCCGCCACATCCGCACCCGAAACCCAGGTTGCAGTAGTAGAGCGGTTGCGAGAAGTGGGTCGCGAGACCCGGGTGCTGACGAAAAAATGACCCGCTCACTCTTTGGTGGTCCATGAGCGGGTTTCAATGAGCAGGTCATTCACGACCGACCCAGGACTACTGTGAATGCTATTTCGACCAACGTTTCGTTGCTGAATAGTGGAACTTCACGGGCGGTATTATCTTCAGTAGCGACGCTCCCTACTGCAAAGAAGAATGGTTGTATTTTTTCGTTCGATACCAGGGTATCATGAACGTTACAGAGTAATAAACTCGGCTCACATGCGGTATTTTACCTTTGTGTTCGCGCATCTATCTATTTCAATTAATACTTAATTAATTTATAGCGTTACGCGTTCATATTTAGGATGTCGCTTAGCGAGGAGCATAATATTGATTTTCAGACCGGTATTAATTATAAACCATTTCAACAGCACTACAGTAAAGTATGCAATAATATTTTTTTTTACCTCACACTTTTTTTTATTTTGATCTATCACGAGTAATTATCTTCTTGAACAACTTCAATAATAAAACATACTAATTTCGGTTTGTCTGTGATGTGCGTTAGTCCTGCGTGAAATATATTTTTTTAGTGAATACTTCACAAGAGTCCCAGCTACTCCCGTCTGGAGCCAGTGGGACTATGACTTCCCCAATTTGGGTATGTTTTTAGGCTGAAGGTGTTCTGAATGGTGTTCTTACACCAGGGCGACACTGAGAGTATCTTCCGCTCTGGAACATGCCGCAAATGTAGGTACTATATATTATTTTAATGAATTAATTGTGAAATAACACAAATTAATCAAATAAAATTTATTTGCCCACGTCAGGATTCGATCCTGCAACCTAAGGATTGCGAGTCAAGAGCCTTACCCTTCCATCACGAAGTCCGTTCAATGAAATCAAATTTGATTATAATTGTGTCATTTTGAAAATTGGTGCTGATTGTATGAAGAATTAATCAGAAAATTACCTACCCAATATATAATTTTAAATAGATAATAATTTTAATTACTTTTTTCATAATTGGAACTGATTTGTCGAGTATTCAGACAAGCGATACCTAGACCTAGGAGCATATAAATTAGTATATTCTGCAACAATTGTCCTTGTTCTGATTTGTTTTTTCAAAGATATTGAAATATGTTGTTTGCACCAACGTTCAGCTTCATAAATCATACCATTATAATATCCCAAACAACTAAATCTATCCATAACAACTAAATATTATAATTGGAACTTAACTGGTTTGAATTATATTCACTATTTTATGTACAATTACTTTATACAAAACTGTATGCTTCCTAAAAAAACGTAAATAAAAAAAATTAAATCCCGTGATTTTTCACCGGGCTGCGCTGTGATAATCATAATAATTAGATCATTTTTATTACATCGTCTTTTTTGTGAAAAATCATCTCAATGTGGTACCTGTAAGATAACTTGGATCTGCATTTACTATCCGGTTTCACCTGATTCTGTTTTTTGTTCTTTTGTTTTTTGTTCTTAAAAATGGTTTTATTAAAGAATAAGATATAATCGGCAGAATGACTTACATATAAAATAATTCTGTAGGAGGATTTTAAGTATAAATTGGCGACCTTCTTGAGTTATTATTAATCCTGGGTTGAGGTAATTTTGACTTCACCTGATTTTCAACAATCCATTTTTGAAGTGAAACCTCGTTAGCACCGTTGTGATTTGAAACTCGATGAAACTGAAACGACACTAAAAAGAGACAAATACATATGTACATCTATTGGATTTAGCCTGCGAGAGAACGAGATAGAATCAAACCTTACCGCATTGGCCGCTGTGATTATGAGCTCACTTTGCTTTGGTTGATTTACCGCGTGGTGAACTGCACTGTTTTTTTTTTACATTAGCTCCACACTGGAGGCCTTCAGGAGAAAAATAATCCCTCAGGGCCTATGTCATATTTTGAAATACATATGTGGAGGGTCTTTTAGGGAAAGGAAGGAGAGGAAGTCGTGGGAAGAAAAAGGTATGAAGGGTGGTTAGGAATCTGGGAGTCAATATGACCAGGATTGACGGACGTGTGAATTCATCTCTCACACTGCGGTGTGCAAGGCGATGGGTCGAGAGAGTCTGGCTGAAGAGTTCAAAAAATCTCCCTACCGATCCTACCTGCCACACATCCGCCGTCATGTCCTAGACGAACCGAAATAATTACCTGTCGGAATAATTGTTTTTATTTTTTTTAAATGGCGTCTTGTTATATTTTTGATGGTTAAATTGATATGTTAAAGCTCTATAACTCATGATGGAAATAATTTAAAAGATGCAACAAGCTCAAAATAGTTGCATCAAAAGATATAGAAATTTTAGATCTTTGTTCAAGAGACTTTATTTGGACACTAAACCGATTTTCTGATTTTGATTTGATGTAAACTTTAAATAATACTAAGTTATCAATTTTGGGAGGCAGGTATGTGTACCGCCGCCACTGGAACCATTTATTTGATAATCAACACCTCTGCCATTGGTCACCCCAAGTGGTGACTTAGCAGGGGAGCCCGGGTTCCTGTAGTGAGGTTTGTCCGGGTCTGGATGGCCGATGCATCTTTTTTTTTACATTAACTCCACACAGGAGGCCCTGAGGAAAATAATGTCCCTCGGGACCTATTTCATCTGAGATGCTGTGTGGAGGGTCTTTTTGAGGAGAGGAAGGAATGAACATTAGTCTTGAAGAGACCCATGTTGTAGGAATGAGGTAACACAAAGACCGGCAAATCCTTCCATAGCCGAGCTGTTGACCACAAGAACGATTCGAAGAAGCGACCCGTTCTTATGTGACAAATGTCAACCGTGCACATATGTTCGGCACGCGTTTAGCGTGTTTCTCGACTATGCACCGGTGCCGAAGGGATCAATGACGCTAGTTCGTCGAAGCATCTTCCATTGTAATACCGGTAGAACAAGGATAGCATTCCCACCCGACGCCTGTGCTCTAAAGATTGCAATCCGTCTGTTAAATTAGGAGAATCTCGAATTTCTGCACAGAGTAGAGGGTTTTTTCAGGTTTTTTGGGGCTCCAGAGCAGAGGTGGCTGCCAAATTTAACCGTGGGACGCACTTGTGATTTTACAGGGTTAGCAGTTGTGTATTATTAAAGTATCTGCGGGCCTTGTATAGCACGCCCAATTGCGTGGCAGGCCAGATCGGGAGAGACTGGTTAAGGGAGTCCCTTTGACTTCTTCAGTCATACTCACTCGGAACATTGCCTTGCACCGCAGTGGGAGGGATGGATTCATACATCCGCCACTCCTGGAGACACTGACCCCCAGATTCCTACCCAACCGTCGTACCTTTTTTCCTTCCAAGAACTTCAACCTTCCTCGAATTGAAGGAAATTATTTTCCTCTGGGCCTCCTGTGTGGAGCTAATAAATAATGTAAAAGAAAACAATTCTTTGGATACAAATCAGATTTTCTGATCTTGAATTGATTTAAACTTTAAACAATATTTAGCCTAATTTTTTTAAACTTAGAAACAACTTGTCGTAAGACTTTGTTTGAAATATGTTTAACTCAGACGCGGTAATCACCAAAGAGAAGTCTGGAAATAGGTTTTCTTGAGAAAATTCCAGTAAACTGTAACGCGTTGAACACTTTTTTACCTTCAGTTTGAAAAAAGTTTAGTACATCTTTCGCTAAACTGTGGCACGAGATTCATTGAATTATCTGAATTTTCCAACATCTAAGGCTCGTGAAGATAGGTTATTTAAATTGAAAATCTTTGCTTGTTTGATGTTATAATTTTACTTTGAATATGTATTTGTTTTACATTCATTTAAGGCATATCTTTTGAGACGCAAACAACCAAAATTGATTTTTTTTCATGTTCTCCGTAAAACAGTTATGCACCAATATATCGCGGAGAAGATTACAAATTTGAGGTACATGTAAGAAAGAATAAAAGATATGGAGGCAGTTTTCTACTCGTATTTCGTGACATGCCTCAAAAGATAGTTGCTGAATTGTCTGTAAGGGACGTTGAAAATGTCGATGGCCAATGCAGAATCAGTTGAGTTGCTCTGTTGATTGGCGCGTTCTGAAGGCATAAGTCCTCGCTTTCGGAGCATAAAAAATTGCGAGTATACTTTCAACATTATGTATTTTTTGTTGAGTTGTGGTTTAGATTGTTACATTTAACTTTTCAAACGGCCAATGGACGCGCCCATAGTGGCAGATATTGTCTACCGTTATATAATTTTATAGCATGAACATTATGGTTTTTGGCTAAAAGATGTATTCAAATTTTATGATGTTCAGTAGATTTGGTCCTTGTAGTGTAGGTGTGTTTGACAGTTTGATAATGCCTTCAAACAGCACGCGTAATAATAATTACACAGCTGAACTTGTTTACAAATAAACTGTTTTTAGTCAGTAAGGTAGATACTTATTTTTTTTCATTTATAATTTAGTGGAGCATTTTTGCATTAGAGTCTTATAATACTGAAAACATTAAAATTCTCATTTAAATTCACTAATTCAGTGCCAATGCTGGCGGATGAAAATAATCCACTAAAAAAAAATCGCTTACAGTAGTTTAGTATTGAAACTTGCAATATAAATGGGAACAAAACGCAGGCGAATCCGAAATTTTCAAAATCTAGTAGGAAACTGTCTAATCTAATGCATTTCTAAAAATCACACGTAATCCGACCATGCGTAAAACTGCAACTAGAATATAAAGTTTTTATTTTGACTAGATTTTTTTAAATGTCTCTGAATAAGAGTGAGAGAACCCCGAAACGAAGGACAAACGCGTGGAAAGAAAATGCTAAGAAAATTCCTGAAAATCCAACGAGAATTGAGAAATTTATATTAGAAATATATGAAAATAGAGCGGGAAAATATTTGAAAGCCGCAGAAGGACGACCCAATGGTGATTTTTATTATGAAATTTCAATAAGTACGCTTGAATTTCTAAAAAGGTTTTTTACTTATGTTTTTAAAGCATAATAGCTATTATTAGTTTGTTCAGCTTTCAGCGATGAATTAATTATGTTTAACCTCATTCATTATTTATTCGTTTGATCACGACTATGTAATTCTTTGCAAACTTATTTTTTAATATCTGTTAAGATAATACCAATATTGCAAAATGTACATATTTGATCACTTGGAACAATTCTATACCTAGAAATAATTTAATATGACTATATGATTTGTAATGACGAAGTGTTCAAAATAATTTAACCCGGCGTCGATGACGCTGGGTCATAATGACCCTAGGCGATTTAAAACGGCCATATTATTTTTTCCCGCCAACCGTTCGACTCGAGCGCTTACAACCCCCTTCTACCCGCACCGCGCCGGCGTGCTCAGTGCTTGCGGAAGGAGATACAAACGGGTACATATTTCCTATAGTTGAAATGAAATTCTATAGCTATTTTTTCATAGTTGATTTTGCTTGTGTTTCTTACTAAGGTAATAAAGGTTGATTTATAAAATGTAATGGTATTATTTATATTTTTTTTATGAGCAAAGAACCCATAAAAAATAAATAATTTTCAAAATCAAGATAACCCTTTCAGTTTTGGTACAACCCATCGATAAAATTCGGGTCACGGTTACCCGGCGTCATTGACCGCGTAATTATTTTCACGTCATTGACGCCGGGTTAAAGGTGTGAAAACAATTTTTCAATATTATTTTTCATTCTGGGCTATATTTCAAATAGTATAATATTACTAGACTAGGGCGAACCCCGTATAAATCACGAGATATTATAATTATAGGATTTGAGAAGCTGAAGCAAAATAAATACAAATTTAGATAAAGTATTATTAATTAATAAAATATTATTTATCCATTGTCTGATATGATGTGTACTTTTAATTTTCAGTGCCAATTTTGAAAATGACTTGCCAATATTAAAAAAGAAAAAAATGTCATTCATTCGTGCCACTTTTAAAGCCAAGGTTCGTAAATAGATAACTCCAGTCCAATTTTTTTTTTTTTTTTAAATAATGACCTTCTAACTTAAATAACTGCATTTTTATTTTTTATTTTTGGAGTTAGTTTTAATAGTTAAAATCATTGTCAAAGTTTTAATTTTCCAAGACCCCCCGAAAACCACCGGAAATATGGTAAATCGTGTGACGTCATCACTCCTGAAAAATTAGTATAGGATCGGGAAATCAGCTGATCAACTACCGCCATTTTGAAATTCCGTTGTTCGAAGTATTCTCCCTAGAAGAAGCATTACTATTTCTTTTGTGCAGTAGTTTTTGAATATTTTAAATAATTGAGATAAACCAATAGAGGTACCTCTATTTTTGATACTGAATTATTAAGGCTTAAATATTGTTTCAATTAACACAACAACTAAATCTCTATAAACAGTATGAAATAAAGAATAAAATGAAATGTTGTTAATACTAATAATTGGCTTGGGCCATACCTACATTTCAATTGATTTCAATACAATGTGATACAATGACTGGTGACGCGTGACGTCAGCGCTAACCATTCAATCGTACCAACTTTACAGTGTATTTTAACGAGACGTTAAAAAATGCACTTTTTAATAATTTTTTAGGAACTCTACGTTTAATATTATGAAATAAAACTTATATATTCAGAATCAGCATTTATTGGTCTATATGAACATATTTTTTTTAAGCGATAATATTTTTCACTGGAGTTCCTTATTGGCCGTAGGCTATTTAAAAAATGCACATCCTCTGGTAAAATATATAAATAGGTTGGTACTTTATAACTGGATTACATTTTGAACAGATTATTTTATAATATCAATTATTTTCTTCACATAAACCGCAGTTCTAATTTTGAAAAATTTACAATCGTTAAAAGCCATAAAAGGGAAAAAAAGAGAACACGTTTGAATGTAATTCGGAAGTTTTATTAATTTTTCTAACCCTGTACAAATCACAAGTGCGCCCCACGGTTGAATTTGGCAGCCACCTCTGGTCTGGAGCTCCAAAATACCTGAAAAATACCCTCGACTCTGTGCAGAAACGGGCGGTCCGTTTGACGGATTCTCCCATCTTAACAGACGGATTGCAATCTTTAGAGCACAGGCATCGGGTGAGAATGCTATCATTGTTCTACCGGTATTACAATGGAAGATGCTCCGATGAACTAGCGTCATTGATCCCTTCGGCACCGGTGCATAGTCGGGAAACACGCCAAACGCGTGCCCAACATTTGTACACGGTTGACATTTGTCACACGAGAACGGGTCGCTTCTTCGACTCGTTCTTGTGTTCAACAGCTCGGCTGTGAAATGATTTGCCGGCCTCTGTGTTTCCTTCTTCCTACTCCTTCCTCTCCTCAAAAAGACCCTCCACACAGCATCCCAGATGACATAGGCCCTGAGGAAAATTATTTTCCTCAGGGCCTCCTGTGTGGAGTTAATATAAAAAAATATACATATTTTGGAACGCCCGCCACTAGTCCCCTCTTATCCCGCAAATGCCGAAATTCTGTTAAAATTTAGACTAGCGATTCAATACGACAATATTCTCTTTATCATTCATAAATTTCCTCTAACAAAAACAAAATTATTATTAAACTAGCTTTTTCCCGCGGCTTCGCTCGCATGGTGTAAGGGGGTTCCCACTCCGCCTCCTCCACCTCCCCCCCTTCCCCTCCTCTCAACTCCCCCCCCCCCACTCCCCCATCTCTCCCTCCCTCCCGCTTTCCATATATTTAATCCGAGTATGTACATTCAGTTTTTAAACAGCCCGTGTGCCACCTTTCACAATTTTTATTCAAATTTCCATTTTTCATGTATGTTAAATTTGGTACCTAACATAGGTACCTATTTAAAATATCTTAAATTCTTGATTCGATTCAAACTATTAGGGGAGTACCTACTTTAAATAAATTTATCAACTTAAAGATTTTCAAAAATAGAATCCTGATTTAACAATCATCTTTGTTTTGCAAAATGTCATTCTCAAACACGCGAACTGTCAAACGTGCGATAGTCGTTAGGTTTTCTGAAATTATCCAATTTTCTGCGCAATTTTCTTAATTTTTCACTCCGTAAGAACCATCCTCGTACTTCAAGGAATATTCTAAAAAAAGAATTAGCGAAATCGGTTCAGCTGCTCTCAAGATTTGCGCTTAGCAACACATTCAGCGATTCATTTTTATATATAAGATTTGATTATATTTTTATTCATCCAACAAACCAACACACAATTATCTATTTAAAATGATTTACCTGAAAGCAAAGGGAAATTACATTGTTTAATAATAAATAATTATGATCTGTTGCAAGTAGCAGTGCTGCCAGTGCAGGCAAGCCGCGTAGAAATAACTTGGATTGTTTGTTGAAATTTCAGAGCACTAACCGCTTAGTTGTTGATCGATTAGGAATTTTGCAATATTGCAATACGTCTGTGTTGAAATCAACACTACCATTGCAAAACTTGCAGAAAACATCAGGCTAAATATTCGTGGTTAAAACTTATCAAATTCGAGTGCAATCTTTCCAGGACCGATATTCGCGAAAAACATGAACACAAGTTACCTTATTTTCTCTTACGCTATTCTCCTGCTACTCGTTTTATGTTGGTAAAGGGAACATTCTCTCTCTCTGGTTTGAATCCTGGGATTGGTTTGCAGCAATTTCCTCTATTCTTCTGGTCAATTGATACGTGGGTTTTTTCGCCAAGCGGCAAAACCATGTATACATTCCATAAATCAACAAAGAGTATTATAATACTGACCAGGTACTCACAGACTTTATCCTTACGGAAGCGCCAATTCTGAATTCTTCAATTATGATCCCGCCGAGAATATCTGTGGATCCCATTAATGCTCAGGGGGTGGATCGTAAACCACGATATGTGTCATACTTTAAAAGGGTGGTATGCAGGGTACATAATTTAAATACGGAGATTGTGAGTTAATACATATAATTTTAAAATATCAAAGTCTGCATTTAATGAGCAGCGCACGTCCACCAGCAGGTCCTCCGGGTACTCTCGAGTACCCGGGTAGAGTTTGTCCTCTCGGTCATAACCTCCATTATGGCATGCAAGAGGCCTTCTTGTCGTATTACATGGCCGATCCATCTTGCACGCCTTTCGGACAATGTCCTGAGCAGGTGCCTTCCTCCTTCGATTCTTTGGAGAACCTCCTCATTTGTAATGTGGTCTCTCCAGGAAATTCATATTAGTCTTCTATAGGACCACATCTCAAAAGCCTCTAGTCTCCGATTATCTCTTTCGGATAGACACCATGTTTCCCAGCCGTACATCAAGATACTCCATACTCCATAAAGGGAACATTATATTATAAATAATGTAATATATCAATAAGTGATGGAACATTTACATTATATTAAATACCTATTTGAAATAAGTATCTACAGTGACTTTGTTTACTTCACTATTTGTAACTAGTTTTAGTTTCTGTTGGTGTCGTATGTATGTATGTATTATAATTAATTATCATTACCGGTCAGTGGCTGAGTTGGGTCCCACCGGGGCGTCGCGTATTCGATTCCTCGGCTGGCTAAGTCCTCCATCACGACCCAAGCAACATTTTCCGCTTATTGTGGTGGTAGTATACTTTAATAGTACACAACTGCTAACCCTGTACAAATCTCAACTATCATCTATCTAATTGGCTCTATCATCCCATCCCAATTGCGCTTGTGGTGATACCGACCAAACAGCCGAGCACATTTTGTGGCACTATGAGATTTTGACGGATGCTCGAGACGAAATGATTGATGGTTTACAAGTTATTACGAGACCTCCTTGGAATACAGATCTCGTCTCGAATAAGGTGAACTTTGAGTGTCGAAAGTTTGGGTTGAGAGATGGCCTGTTCTTAGAGTCGCTGAGTAGCTGTAAAACAACTTAGGTACCAGGTGTATTTTGCTTCTGAATTCACGGACACTCTTCATGATTCCTTTATATTTACCGTTTGGATTTATTTGTTATGATTTATGTGTTTCTGTAATATGTTATTTCTTTTATTTTCTTAACATTTATTTTATTATATATTATGATTTATGTGTTATATTTTACATGTGCGTTATATTATTTCGTTCACTATGTTTTAAAAAAAATTATATAATTGCCTTGCGATTTGTTTTGTTAATAATTACTATACTACCTGTTAATTTATGCCATGTTCCTTGTTTTGTTTTGCTTGTCTTTAACTGTTTCAATGTTTTACTGGATGAACTGAACTCCAATTTTTTCCCTATCCCCATATGGGGGTGTGCTGGACCTCATCCCTGCTTCATCTTTAGTTACAGTACTAATTTTGCAGATCCTTCTCAAATCTATCTGCGCCTCCCCCAATGACATGTGCAGGCTTGAGGCTTGATCAGACGACCTTGACTATCCTTTGTCCTGCCTCTGACTACCCAACGCTGAATTTTCTTTTAGTCTTCGGGTATTTTACCCCAAATATTCAGTTAACATTCTTTGAGGCTTCACTGAGTGGTTGGCTAAGGGACACGGAAGCTAAGTGTAGTTTATGGTCAGACCGAAAGCCATTCACATTTTTTGTTGGTACTTGCCAATTGATTTGAGATTTATTGTATTACTTATGTTCTCTATTTTATGCAGGTGCTTGCGGGTTTTTACAGATGCAATGCCGCCTCATGGAGCCTCGTGAATGAGTTTTTCTTTTGCCCTGTTTAATTTATCTATGTCTTACTAACCTATTTTTTGCATTTTGTTTTTCCTGCTAAGCACTTGCATACTGCTTACTAACAACGTATGCAAGGACACGGGAGGTCTAGATTCGTTCAAAATAAATAAATGTAGCTTCGTTTAACAAAAAAAATTAGAATCTTGCGAGAGCCTTGAAGGAGTAACCATCAGTTACTTATACCAGGGCGGGTAAGAGGTGGATTTCCTCCACTGTACAAATCGCAAGTGCGCCCCACGGTTGAATTTGGCAGCCACCTCTGGTCTGGAGCTCCAAAATACCTAAAAAAAACCCTTGACTCTGCAGAAACGGGCGGTCGGTTTGATAGATTCTCCCATCTTAACAGACGGACTGCAATCTTTAGAGCACAGGCGTCAGGTGGGAATGCTGTCCTTGTTCTACTGGTATTACAATGGAAGATGCTCCGAGGAACTAGCTTCATTGATCCCCTCGGCACCGGTGCATAGTCGGGAAACACGCCAAACACGCGCCCAACATTTGTACACGGTTGACATTAGTCAAATGAGAACGGGTCGTTTCTATGACTCGTTCTTGAGTTCAACGGCTCGGCTGTGGAACGATTTGCCGGCCTCTGTGTTTCCTCCCTCCTACAACATGGGTCTCTTCAAGACCCGTGTTCACTCCTTCCTTTCCTCAAAAAGACCCTCCACACAGCATCTTCAAAGATGACATAGGCCCTGAGGGAAGTTATTTTCCTCAGGGCCTCCTGTGTGGAGTTAATGTAAAAAAAAAAAAAAAAAAATTGGGAGATTTCCAAATATTGTCTGGTTCTTCGTAACCCGGAAACGTTTGAATTTCTTTAAAAAAATCATCTACTGTTGTTTTGTTTTATCCTCTTTTCGGTGATACTTAAAAGAATTCTTAATACTCGTTTTCTCTTTCATAGATGGCGCGAGTTTTATTATTTTAAGGGAAAACGTTTTTTACATGTTATCTTTTCATATAGTTGAATTAATTGTTTGCGTCCGTACATACGCAATAAGAATATGAATAAATAGTTTTGTCCATAAACAAACTCAAATCTTTTAAGAAAGGCCAACACTTACAATATTGTATCTGTGATTCAATCCAGTATTGTGTTTGTTAGCCTTTCTTGAAAGATTTGCCTTTGTTTATGGACAAAACTAGTTACTCATATTTATATTGCATATTGCGCATGATTAATATATTGTATCTATTCCTAAACTATTTATTAAAATTCGTATTCCGTATCTACGGACGCAAACAAACAATTAATCTCAATTTTCAGAGCATAACTGCTGAAAGCACAACTTCCTAAAATAATTAAATTACCGCCATCTATACACGAGCAGATTATGAATTATTTACACTTAAAATAATTCTAATAACCATAATTAAAATTATCAAGTATTCGTTTAAAAGCTCTCAATTCTCTTCTCAAATATAAACAGAAATATTACCGCTGATTTGAACAGAGGTGTTTACGCGTTCACTAAACTCGAAGAGTTGAAAATAAAACCTTAGTATTATCGTCTACCAGTGAAGTGTTGTCGTGTCCATAATCAGAGGTGGTATTAGATACCAGTAGTTCTATTCTGCCCTAGACAGGTCCCAAACGACTTCCTTGAGGAAAGAACCAGTTAGCTTCCGGAACGACTTTATAACCTTTGTTTATATATCCCGAAGGAGTCATTCCCAGTCACCAGTTTGTTGTACACAACTAACAGCTAACAGGCTAAGAACATGTTTTGAAGATCTTGCAAGTTACGAACGATAGTGCAAGTAATGACGATGACGTTACACCTAATGCTGTTTTCTAGCAAGTTTTGAAAAGTTTCTCAATTTTTTTTATTTAAATCTTCCGGAAAACTGTTGTTAAACGGTTACAAACTTTAATTTTGCATAGAAGGTGATATTTTGTGTCTTGAATGAATGTTTACTTGTTTATTTTCTAACTAAAGCGTCGATGACACAGGGCTAGTTTACAAGCTACTATCTGGGAAATTCACTATCTGTTAGTAAACTCGCCCAGTGTCATCGTGTCACTTGCTAACTAGCAGCAACTAGCAGATTGTTGACAATCTACGAAAAAAATTTGAAAGGTCGTCAACTTTACTCGCCTACACGCTTGCTCGTGATTGGTTTATTTATGTTTCCAAAATGGCTTCCGATAAACAGCTGATTTCGACTGTCAAACATTGAAGAATTAGTTCACGCAGTCGTTGTTATTCTTGTTACTGGCGCTAGCAGCCGCCTCAGTTTCCTACGCTTCTGAGCGAGTGGACAGTTTTGTGTGTCATCGTGGCAATCTCACTCGCCGATTTACCCGCTTTTAGATAGTAGCTTGTAACTCGCCGTGTGTCATCGAGGCTTTAACAACAACAAAGTACCTTCGTAATTATTACAATAACAACTGCTAATTTTATTGTTTAGAGGTGAATTGATTGTTGAAAGGGAACTACATATATTTCTTACATATTTGTACATCATAGATACCTATAGAATAAGCTGCATTGTTGAGGAATTGAGTTTTTTTTTACTGCATTATGTGGGTACGTAATATCTTCTTACAAGTTTTTTGTTGGAAATCCGTTGTTTCGCGTACAGAATGACACCATTATTTTATTACAGTAAGTTCAAATGAAAGTTTGAATCGTTTGAAACTGCTTCAAGCATTGATATTTATATACCTCAATGGCTTCAAGCATTTATATGCAAGTTCAAACATGCGAAATTTAAGTATGAAAACAAAACACTGCATTCTCCAACCTTTCGAGGAAGTCCGAACCAAATAAATACTCTCACAATTGAAGCAGTCTTATGCACAAGTTTAACCGCTGGCATACAAGTTTGCAATTCTCATGGGGTTGCCATGCAGTAGAAAACATTTTATTAGATAGGTACTAGGTATTTACCTGATAGTTTTGCTGGTTGGATACCTACTTTAATCGTAGAACGGCTCTTACCATATGAACGTCTCCGCTCTGCATATATTTTACAAGCAAAGCGATGTCCCAATTTACATGGCCGCATACGAGGGGAGAATTCTTAAGTGAATTAAAAATAGGCTTCTGCTCAAGCCCACGTCTAGACATTTTGACCCTGTGTATCTTCTTTAGTTGTTTTATCACCGAGAATACTGACGAGCTATTACCGTATGCTTAGTTTCAAAATACGTTTGTGCTATAATATTGGGAAATATAAGTACCTACCATATTTTTTATAAATACAACTTTACTGTTGTAATCACTTCCTCTTTTTCATAAATGATGCACCTTATAGAAAAAGTGGTTACAACTGGAATGGAGCTCTCAACGGCAGAATTATCAAAGAGATAAACCGGTAGAAGCAGTGTAGAAAAAAATCCCTAGATATTTGATCTATTCAATATCTAAGTCAATTTACATAAAACATTGTGTCCCGCCCACAACATATTTCTATCACACTTGTTATAAATTTATGCATTTAATCAGTCCTAATAATGTTATTTCTATTTGTTCGCAGGTGTCATGCAAATGATTGCACCTAACGAGTCGTTCTCCCGCCGGCAGCGATAAGGTGCGCCCAGGATTCTCACGAAAGTTCCAAGAAGTTGTACGGATGTGACTCGCTTCCCGGAAGCCTCCTAAACGTTGTTATGGAGATGAAGCGGAACACTGAGATGATCGGCAGACTGCTGTTGCTGGCCGCTATAACCGCCAACCTTGCCACGTGCGCCCCCACCACGAGGCCCCTGGAGCACTCGCCGAGCGAACTTGCTTGGGATGCTTGGCTGCAACAGGGCTCGAGACAAGCGGCCCCGCCACGCAGAATCACCACCAAGTCGCTCTTCGTATTCCCTCACCTGGGACCTGAGTCCCTCCCGGCCTGCGCTGAAGGCTACCGCCCAGACTCCATGGGTCGTTGCGTGAAGGTCGTCAAAGTGGATGAGACCGCTCACTTAGAATTTCTCCTCCAAAAGCTCAACTCCCAATTCGCAACCGAAACTTCAGAAGGCCAAGATGAAGTTTACGATTACGACATTGAATCCGAGTCTACTGACGCTTCAGGACCATTCCAGTTCAGCATCCCTTTAGCTTTGCAATCCGGATCTAAACAGGACTCTGAAGAAGTAGTTCTCATCACAAAGAAACAGCCAAATCAGCCGATACCACCGCCAAAACCAGCGACCCCTGCAAAGGCCCCTACGTCTTCTCCCGAAGTGGTCCCAGAATACAACAACGATGGAAACCAGTTTTTTCTTGACAGTGTCTCTGCAGCAACTGAAGGAGTTCTACAACAGAATCAGTCGGTATCTGCAGAGCCTCTATCGGTACTACTTCGGAACTCGACCAACACGGGCATAACGCTTCTGGCACCGGCTAATGGGAAGTTTAAAAATGTTACTGCCGAGAATATAGATAAATCCGTCGGAACCGCTCTCATTCAAGAGTTAGAAAATGTCAAAGCGGACATTATTAAAGTGGTTGAAAAGCTGGAAGGATTGAAAGCGACGACTGTTAATCCTGTTGGTGAGCTACAACTCCCAGAAACAGTCATTGTTCAGTCCGATTTTGTGAACGCCAACAAACATGTTGATGCAATCAAACCAGTCGAGGATATCAAAACTACTCCTGACAAAGTTGTTATCGGTACTAATGACGGTATTGTTCCCAACAATGATACAGTGGTTCTTAATAAAAGAGATAAGAATGAATCTCTTGTGAACCAGATTGAGGCATTAAAGGTAGAGCACCAAGATGAAAAGCTAATTGGAGCACCTACAGAAACCAGTCATGCTGAAAATCTTGAAATATCTTCGAAAGTAAAAGAGACTAAAGCTAACGGCACGACTGCTCTGGCCATTGAGTTATCTCCCGTGAACATTGACATATCGAGTGATAGAACATCTGCCGATTTTGAAGAAAAGGTTAAAAAAATACGGCAGTTCGCAGATGTTTCTAGAAATACCGAGGGGCCATTTTCAACTAACGGAATTGGCTTACAAAAAAAAACTTCAGGTGATTACGTGCGGTTTCCTTCTACCCAAACCACCAACCGAGAGAGTTCGACCGATCTAAACAAGGCTGCTTCGTCGAGCACGTTGCTTCAATTTCCCCTGGATTACGTGAGGGCTCCTAACTACGCTCCCGTGGGGGCTCCGCCCCTACTGTACCAAGAGAAAAGCCCTTTAATGAACTACCAAAAGGATCGTAACTTTCAGGATTCGAGTGAAAGACCTCCTTACTGGTTGCCCTATGGATGGAACGTAAACAATCCTTCCGGAGAGCACAACTTGATGGATTTGTGGTCTAGAATGTCCTCGATGCAACGATACCCCTACAACGTCAGATTTGAGAATGACCGCCATCAAAATCACCACCAAAACCTTTACCCGAGTTCTCAAGAATCTGGGCAGAGAGTGAGTGTCCGTCATACCCCTGTGAACTACAGGCAAGGCAGAGACGACATCTTCAGAGGGCGACACGTCTACCAAGATGAATCGATGAACTACAAGCGAAGTAGACATCCACACTTCCGAGAGTCTGAAGAACTTTCCAGGATACTAGAAGCGTTCAATGGCAGATAGATCATTTGAATCCCTCTTTTCGTGTATTCCACACTTCAATGTTACCACAGTATGAACAATAGTTCATTATTTTTATCTTAAACAAACCAAAAATGTGTAATATATATCTTGACAGTACAAGCATTTATTTTTAAGTGTAAATACTAGTATATTTTTATTTAATCTGAAAAGCCAAATGTTGAGATGAATTGACTGGAGGAGGTTGACAACCGATGAACGATTCGGAAGTTTGATTACAAAATCATTTAAACGTACAAAATATCTAATCACAACTAGTTGACCTTATATTTTAGTGCAATTTCACAATTATACTAATTGGTTACATTTAATGGAAGCATTTGATTGTCTCTCCTCTCGTTTTTAGATGTAGGTATAAATGTTGACAGTTTGCAGCTTTGTTCCCTCGGAATTACCTCTTGCGTGCGAATAATTGCCATTATAAACATTATGTCTTAGGATAATTTTTGTGTAATTAAATTACGAAATTGACTTTATTTGTAACCTCGCACGAAATGCAAAGCAAGTTTATATTCCATTTGATAAACTAGTCAAATTGGGAAAAAAATCTATATTGATTGATTAATTATTTGAGTTTCAAAATTGATAAAATTCAAAATAAATTATGGCACAATTTCAAATTTACAGTTTCGCTGTCTAGGTATTTACTTAATCAAATTTTACCTCCAGTTAATGCATCAACTTTAGTATAATATTCGTAATGAATTTTGAGATTTTGTGTATAGTGTATGTATAGGTACCTCTATTTATTAATAATTATTATTTTAAGATAGATTTTTAATATAATTTGCGTGACATCATCACGAAAACTTGCTAAGATTATAAACTGTTTAATTGTGTTAATTTAGCATTAAATTTACTTACATTATGAGTTATTTACGAAAAAGTTTTTTTAATTCCGTATATTCGATATCACGTCTTCTTCGAAGTTAACGAGAGAAAACTAACGAACTCAACTTTCAACACATAAATCATGTGGGACAATTAGATTATAAAACCAATCAGCAATTTAAATTAATTTAATTATTTTGTTTTGTCATCTTTATCATGCATCAAATTAAATTATAGTTTGCTGTTAACATACATTAAGCCCATAAAAATAAAGATACTTTAGTCAAACAAATAATACCCAAAAACAGTCAAACAAATTCCATAAAATTTGCAGGCAACGTTTCGCTAAAATGAACTCTACTTTAATTTATTTTTTCAATTTCTTTTATAAATAATTCAAGCTGTCTAGATCGTAGTATTTTCTGAATAAATATAATGTTTTTCAGGCACAAAATACAGTTTGTCAAATAAGAGTAGAAAACATAGGAGGACGCCACTGTTGTTGAATGGCAGTACTAAAAATATAACTCGTGATAGAAATGTAAAGCTGTGTAACCTACATTTTTGTAAAAAAATTAAAAAAGCATAAGAGTGAAAAAAAAATCATTGCAATAAAGATAGATACTCACTGATCTCAAAATTAGAATTGAGTATAGGTATATTATACCTTTGCAATTTTGTGTTAATATAATGAAGAATAACGATATTGTAATAAAATATAAATCACAGTTTACAAATTGTTCTCATTTATTTAATACAAGCATAAATACCTAGCTTTGCCCGGGTTTTAGACCATGTCTCTAATTTTAGATCTGAATACATTTAACTCATTCAGATCTGAAAGTAGTGTAACCAAACTCACCATTAGTGATTCTTCCTTTCTACATACTGTTAAATTCAAATTTATGTTAAATTAAATGAAAGCTAACTAAAGCTAAAATAAATAACTTTGTAAAACACCATCTAATCAAATTTATTTCATTAAGTAGGTGCCAACAACAGTGCTTCTACGATTTTATTTATTTTTTCTTTAACAACTAAAAAATGTTTTTTAAATGTGATTTACAGTGTTCTATATATTCAGTGTCATTTATGTCAGCGCTTTAAAAGAATATTGACAGTTAAATTGAGGTTGCCAGCCTACACATTTTGTAATTCCATTTTTAATATTTAGACTACAATTAATGTTATTTTCTCAAAAGATATTATTTTGGTATGTCTGTGTTTGGTATTATTTGTTTGACTATAAATATTGTTCCCATAATGGGCCAAATGACGAAACGAATCTCATCTCACTGTGATCAAAGAACGAACATCAAACAAAGTGAGTTATTCGGGATAGTTGTTGTTGGTACACAAGAGATTATAAGATTTGTTCAGTGATTTTGCCCTAAAAATAACTAAATACTCGGACTATTTGTCATAAATATCAAAATTAAATTTAAACGTTTTAAAAAACACAACTTATCAGTAGAATTATAGTTTATTAAACCTTTCATTTCGATTTTATTTCTGCGTTATTTTTATAAATTGAAAGCAAACGTGGATGAAGATGTTATGATTAAGCTAATAAATGTCAAAGATTTTTTATTGCAATTAGGTACAATCAAGCACCTTCATCCATGCAAAAAATAAACTAATTTTATAAAATTGTAACATAACACCTTCATCCACGTTCATTTTCAATTAAATAATTTTTTTCGAGATATTGCCAATTTTGCCCATTTTTATTAAATTTTTGGTATGTGTAATCTATTGTTAAATTGGTTAATTAATGAATTGTGTTATATTATAATTGTATTACCTTCGTGTGAGTTAATTACTATGCGGCTTGTATATCGACAAGCCTGCGTGTCTACCTGTGATTATGAATTTTATGTTAGAATGTTTATTATTAGTTTATGTTTGAACTATAAGATTGCCATTTTTCTTTTGCAAGTATTCAATAGGTTATTATTAAAATAAATATTTTAAAAAACAACAGCGTTCAAATTCAAAATGTTTTGATACATTACTGTCAGAGATGCAGTCGAAAAAACTGCACGATTTTGCGTGGCTATATCGATGTGCCCACGAAAGCCCAACACATGGAGCGTATGTGAAGATCAGCCAAATGGAAGAAATAAAAAAAGTAGATGAACGTTTTTAGCTTATGTTAGGTTAAGAGGGACATGCACATGATTGTTAGCATATCAATATAGCTACGCAAAAACTTGCGTTTATTTTATTTTCGATTGTGTATATCACAGTCACGTACTATATATTTTACCAACCGGAACGCTCATTTCTGGGTTACTGGTTTTAGATCTTTTAAAAACATTTTCTACTTAGTTGACCGATACCACAAACCGGAGCGGCTTATTATTGATTTCACTAACCGGAGCGACGTTCCGGTTTGCTCCGGTTGAATCCGAGCGCTGAAAATAAATAAAACTTTTCCTCATCTTAAAAAACCCTTTTCATCACTAAGTATTTATTTATTTACTACTTAATTTGGTTTACTCTATAAAATGAGGTTTTGACTGATTTTTTATAAGTTAATTATTATTTGAATCTTGAAAAACTAGGTATTCTCTATAAATAATTTTTTGGAATTTAATAAATAAATGTATTATGAAATGTGTATTTTCAAATGATAAGTATCATTATAGAAATTAAAAATATTTTGTGTGAAAAAGTAAAATTAGTCAATGGAGACCGTAATACGGGTCAGTAATATTTATTCTATAAATGTAATTTATTCAACGTGTTGTCTCTATCTCTAGATGTATCTCTAGATGTCTCTATGGTATCTCTAGATCAGGGGCGTGCCGTGCTTGGCAAGTTATTAAAAACCGCACGCCCCTGCTCTGGAATATAATTACTTTTTAATATGGCTTTCTAAATGTTGTAAAATCATCACTAATCATCAGTGTACCTATCTGCTGTAGTATTCTTCACTTTATTGTGACAATGTCTATATAATAATAACCAAAGTGTTAATTGCAAACAATGATCTTTTATTCCTAATCCACCCCTGATGGATTTTAATCCATGATTTTCCCCAAGAAAAATATAATTAAAAAAATATAAATGCAATAAAACCCACATGAGTTGCAGCCATTTCAATTTGGGAGGCGAATATGGGTACCGCCGCCCCGGGAACCATTTATTGGATTACCAACACCCCTGCCATAGTGCTTCCATTTATTGCATTACCAACACCACCCCAAGTGGTGCGCTACGTTTACTCAGCAGGGGTGCCTGGGTGGCCAGTGGCGGCTCGTGCTTTTTGGGTGTGCTAATATTCAAAAATTGCATTATTGGTGTTGTGGTAGACGAAAATATTTTTTTTTGTGAATTCGGTTTTTTGTATGAAGATTTTCAGGAATTCCGGAGCAGTGGACTGCCAAACTGAAATTTCCTGAAAATCTTTCTGAGGTGTTTCTGAGTTGGTTTCATTCTGAGTTGGCATGGAACCGCAGGAATTATTGTTTAAAACAATCTAAACTAAAATATGTGACACTAAATCGGTATGTAAAATTCACACACATCTGACAGGAGATCGCGCCCGTTATCTCAACGATCCCGTCTTATTAACGATCTCTTCTGATACCTTTTTCCTTTCCAGAACTTCCTCTCCTAAAAATACCCTCCACACAGCATCCTCAAAGATGACATAGGTCTTGAGGGGAGTTATTTTCCACAGGGCCTCCTGTGAGCTAATGTAAACAAACTCATGAAGGAAATTTCCTCCGTGGTTATAGTAAAATAATGCATAGTAAGCATTATACAAGTATTTTTATTACCTACAAAGCAGAAATTTTAGTTAAATATCCATACCAGGGTATTTGTATAAGTCCTAAATAGTAGGTATTGAATAGAGTTTCTCAAACTTATTCAGTTCACCGTCCTATCCCACCACTTTCTCACCCTCCAGACAATCTGGCGATGATGCATAATGCTACGGACACACTTGCTCATTTGAAGGAAAAGAGCATGCTACCTAGTAGCATGTGTGTCAGTGACGGTGATAGTATTGAGCTTGCTCATTTGAAGCCAAATGAGCATGCTCATTGGATTATCGGTGGAAGGGGAAGCCTCTAAGCATGTGTGAACAGGATAGATTATGAGCATGCACATTTCAATCCGATCTCAGTTCGCGCCTGCGCATTCTTTTCAAAAATGTCAAAATCACCCGCTGGGGAGACGAAAAAATTGTTTTTCGTGATTTATTATGGGAATCGCTACGCTTGGTGATTTAGCAGGGGTGCCCGGGTTCATGGGGTGAGGTTTGTCTAGGTCTTGGAGGCGGATGACCAGGACATACTAAACCCCAGATTCCTACCCACCCTTCAAACCCTTTTCCTTCCCAGAACTCTCCTCTCCTTCCTTTCCTTAAAAAAACCCTCCACACAGCATCCCCAAAGATGACATAGGCCTCGAGGGAAATTATTTTCCTCAAGGCCTCCTGTGTGGAGCTCATGTAAAAAAAAATCACGAATATATTTGGAACACAAGGTCACTAAAATACCCACGATAGATTTCCAAATTCCCCAAAAGTTCCTTTACCTCCAAAATGAAATCAAATTGTATTGAAATTAGCATTTATTTTTTATTATTTAGTCATTTTCGGATTTGTTGACATCTTGGACCCGTCTAATTTTCTTTCGTCAGAAGGTTCTTATAATTGCGTTGCAAGCAATAAAATTATTTTGTGTGGTTCTGGGCGAATGGAACTGACTCCATTTGAAATTTATTTGACATGAGCATGCTCATTAAAGAGCATGTGTGTTCAATTGTTGGCTTTGGGCATGCTCATTCATGAGAAAGTTCAAACCAAGCCTGCTCATTTATAATAATAATAATAATAATAATGTTTATTCCAGGATGTGGGGAGGATAGTGCAATCCCACACATCCCATAAAGTTGTACATATTTACACAACAGATAAAGTAAAAAAAGTAAGTAGAACAAACAAATATAAAAGACATAAGCGATAATAGAAATAAAATAAATAATCAATTATAATGTAGGACGTGGTCTGGAGTGAGCTAGGGCCCAGCGCTCGCTCAGGAGTGGCGCTTGGTGCTGGAAGGCTGCGATCACCACTGTGTTATCGGAAGCCATTAGCCGCATCCTGGCTCCAGTGACCCGGTGTCTCATCAGACCAGCAAATCCGTGTAGTCCTAGCTCCGTAAATATTGAAGATGCGCTGCTGTATCTTCTGTATCCAAATATAATTCTGCAAGCATCATTATATTGGATCCGGAGTCGTTCTATTGAGCTGGTACGGTAGTGACACCATGTTTCACATGTATATAGGTTAGTGCAAAATGCATTGAACAATGTTTTTTTACATTGTTACTGCATTTGAAGAATCTTCGGGCAATCATATTAGACAGTATACTGATACTTCTCCGCTGTCGTTCAATATCACCGTCATCCGAGAGGTCTTCAGTAATAATGTGTCCCAAGTATTTTACATTCTTAGATGCGTTTATATTTTCCTCATTAAGTTTTACAGGGAGCATTTTCTCGGGATTTTTTCCATGGTGGAATGCAATTAGTTCCGTCTTCTTGGGGTTGTACATCATGTTGTGGTCATTTGCATATTCTTCACAGATTTTTAATAATGTTCTCAACGGATCGACGGAGCTAGGAGAATCATGTCGTCCGCATAACATATGTGATTTAGGCATAAATTATTAATACGACAGCCCGCCCTGGTGTCCAGGCGATTTGATAATTCGTCCATGTATACATTGAACAGGATTGGGGACATACACCCTCCTTGCCTTACTCTTATGAGCAAATGTGGATGTACAGTTAATGAACACGCTCATTAATGAGCATGCCCGTAAGCCGGCTTGTTAATGAGCAAGTGTGTCAGTACCATTTACGCATTCCCATAAATATGGGAATCGTCAAGAGAAAAACTTTCGGTAAACCATTTTATTTTTCAGTGTCTTCTTATTGCCCTCGCCGCCCTTGTACTGCTCAAATAGGAAATTTCATTAACAAACAGTTGCTGTCACTGTCGCTGTTAGCCCCCGATTTTTTTTACATTAGCTCTACACAGGAGACCCCGAGGAAAATAATTCCCCTATGTCATCTCTGGGGATGCTGTGTGGAGGGTCTTTTTAGGAAAAGAAGGAGAGGAAGTTCTGGGAAGGAAAAGGCTTTGAGGGGTAGGTAGGAATCTGGGGGTCAGTAGGTATGTCCAGGAGTGACGGACGTATGAATCCATCCCTCACACTGCGGTGCAAGGCGATGTTCCGAGAGAGTACGACTGGACAAAAGAATTTCCTCAACCACTCTCTCCCGATCCGGCCTGCCATTCAGCTGGTAAGCACACGCATCCGCCGTCAAGACCGGAACAAACTTCACCTCATGAACTCGGGCACCCCTTCTAAGTCACCAAACGTAGCGAACCACTTGGGGTGACCTATGGCAGAGGTGTTGGTTATCCAATAAATGGTTCCCGGGACAGCGGTACCCACACCCGCCTCCCTTTTTTCTCCTCCTAAACTGGAAAGATTTTTTTACCAACTGTATTACAAAAAAATATCCCATATCTGTACGTTTTATTGCTTTTAAAAAAATACATTGTCTAGTTTGCATACTGAACGTCGTTGATGGCGTTCAAACCAGACAAGTTTAGCGATTTTTGGAGGTTCCTAACTCCTACAAGAGGTAATTTATTAAAAAAAAAAAAAAATCTTGCGGACACGCTAGTGGTCGATATTTATATTGTATATTAAAAACCATTTGCAGTAGTCCCATAATCCAGAGAGAAAATCTGCGAATACATTTGTATTGTCAAAACGCCGGTTTGGTTCTTATCCCGTTTGGCCGCTGCATTTTTCCTGGGGGTGCCTTAGTGTCACTGACTACAGACGGTTGGGAGCAGTTTGAACTCGCGTAAAAAAATCTAAGTAGGGGTCGTCCATTAATCACGTGAGGCTCGAAAGGGAGGGGGGGTTCGGAAAAAATCACGAAATATCACGACGGGGGGGGGGGGTATAATAAGATATCACGTGTATTTATTTTTCGTGATAATATTCTGAAAATTACAAAATACTTTGTACTAAAAAAATACACGTAATTTTGGGGGGGAGGGGGTTAAAAAGTTGCTAAAAAACGTGATTAATGGACGACCCCGTAGGTACTTGAAGTCTGCCCTTATTCCCGAATAATGAAATAAAATATTGGCAAGGGGAAACTCTACGTTGAATGAAAATACATTCAGAAATACATACAGAATGTCAAACATTCATGCAATTATTTTAAAGAGGGTTCGTTTCAACAACAATCTTTTTAGAGTTTTCCTCAGCGAGTCAGGCAAGGTGAGTACTTACGTGAAATGATCGTTAAAATGAAAAGCCGATAAGTACAGATGACAAAGTTGTCTACATTATTTGAAATAAATATAATAGATAGCCCTTGATCATTAATCATTATCATGATAATAATTTAGTACCTATTATTTTAAAGCAGTTTCGCGTGGTTGGAAAAATAATATTATAACGTATTAAATTAATAGAGAGTCATTCATAGAGTTTAGAATAAACTACGAATGCGGTGTACAATGCGTTACAAGCTATAAATTATTATAGAATGATGTGTTATTCTTTATCATTTTCATGTCATAAAGAAGAACAATTATTATTTATTCTCTGCTACAAATAAATACTAGGTATTCATAAATATGCCCAGTAAATATGATATTAACTATATAAATAACAAAGGCTTAAAAAGTAATATTTTTTCTTGACAGTAAAATGTATCCAGTGAGTGAATTGATATTATGTATTTATAGAATATTTCGCGCCAAAGGTAGTGATGTTCTCAATGCGCATGCGCAGTTCAGCCCGCCAATTACGTGGGCGACATCCCCGCCATTTATTTTAACTAGTCGCTTACTTGACTATTTCTTGGTAATGCCGCAATGTATTTAATATTCAGTAAAAAGGACAAATCTACCTGATAGAAAATTATTTTATTTGAAGTAAATACTCTATACCTTTTTACTATTAAGATCGTTCAGTGAGGTTTTACATGTCAAGTCTATAATTTTGCGCATAGAGCGTTTTTTCTTGTTTCACTTGTTTCTTGTTTGTGGGTTATGAATATGGCGATTGCTTAAGTTTTTCATGTGAGAGCTGTTTTGAAAAAAAATCACCATGTCCTCGTCGTCGGAGGACGACTTTTACGGAAATACAGCACAAAAGCTCCACGGTATGTATTACGTTTTGTATTTATTTGATGTATTTCAATAAACACAACGAACTGTCAATTTGCCGAACACATTCTGAACAACTGATTGTCAAAAACATTTTGTAAACATCGCTGCGTATTGTCATTACAAACATTATTTATTTGTTTTCAAGACATTTTCTTTATTTATTATTTCTAAAGCGCGGCAAATTTCCCACAATATGTGTTGTATCATGTCATTTGTACTGATAATTTGCCATGTCTATAAAATACTTTCATGTTTATTAAAATTGCGAAACAGAGGTGTTGCTTGTTATCACTTTGTACATGCCGATAATGTGTTTGAATGAACGGTTTTACATGTAATCATGAAGTAAGGTTTAATATCTAAGTTGTTTGCCCTTCAGAAATAATCCATTGCCCTGTAAATTCTTCGTCCTAAAGGTCAAACTAACATGAAAACGAAAGTCAATCGAGTTCTAATCATTACGATGCCTTATTACTATATTTTAACACCCTGTAAATTTTATGTAATCCAAGGTTAATGCCCTAAAATTAATATTTCACACGCTGTCATTAAGTTTTTATTCAACTTCTAAAAATAGATTGCAAATCAATGTATGAAATACTTAGGAAAAGGAGTTTTATAATAAAATGTAATGCATGAAAGCCTAAAATAACCCTATAAAATAGGGTATGCCTAAATACTGGTTTTAACCATTACAAATAATCTCATATATGAGGATGGGTCACAATGATATTTTAATACAAAATATTTTAATTGTGACAAGACCGAGGAAGACATGGCACGACCATGTGAATCAGATACTTGAGTCGGGCCATGTGAAGAGTCGGAATAATAGAAGAGCATGTATGAGACGACGTATAATGTGAACGAGGCTAGGAGTGTGTGTCAAGATCGAGTTGTTTGGCGGTCCGTCCTCTCTGCCTACCCGTGCGGAGAAACGGCGTGATGGTTAGTTAGTTAGTTATATTTTAATTGTGAAAGATTTATAAGGTGCTAAAGATTCCAGTGGAATTTATGAAAATGTATTTTAATATATTTGTGGCATTTAATCGGTTGTTTTCCAGGTTGTGAAATTGATTTATAAACACTACATTCCAAAACTATTAGATCTTACTAATGGACTATGCTTTAGCTCCGTTGTAACCTCTGAGTACCTCTAATAGTAGGTTAAAAAGATACTCTCAGTGGCAGGACCATACAATAATTGTTAATAATATCGTAAAAGGAATTGTAGAAGAAGATAAGGATGGCACTGAAGACATCAATTACTTGAGTCGGTTCATTTCAAGAATAACAAGCGTATGTATGAGACGACTTGTGATTGTGAATGAAGCAAGGAGTCTGCCAAGACAGAATTGTGTGGTAGTATATCCTATCCTTCAACCCCTCTGAAAAAACAGTGTAGTTAGTTAATAATAACATTGACCACCGTATGAAATTTGATGATTTGACCATCAAAGGTCATGTGCCCAGTCGGATGATCATAAGATGACCTGCGGAAATTGTTTTGTGCAAAAGTTACTTAAATAGAGCTGGGTCAATCAACCATTTTACACAACTAGGGTAGCTCACAACCCACTGGTGAAGTGATCGGGTTTAGAGTACCCGCGCTTTGATTGGGTACTTTTTTTTTATGGAAAAAACGCCATAGAGTAAAGAAGAGAGATCGATGCATGCTCTGAAGTACCCGTTGTACCCAAGACCCGAGTACCCATCACCTGATCTTCGATTGGGTACTTTCGTTTGACATAGGTAAGTAGTAGTTATGTACATGATAATCTATTTTAGATTTCAGATATTTGCCATATCTAATTGTTTGTCGCGAGAACGAGATTCGAGAAGCCCGGTCTACAAAATTCATACATCTATGGTTGCTCGCCACACCGGCATCCTTCACGTGTACTGAAAAGTAATCCGATCGCTCATTGGTGATTTGTGAGCGGGTTACAATGATCGGGTTGTTGACGATGGACCCAGAACTACTCAAATACTTATATGTTTAAAATCTGTTTGCAGAGCTCAAGAAGAACTGGAATCCCGGCATTAAGATCGACACGGTGGACAGCGACTGTCCGAGCGACTCGGATAAATCCCCAATCGTTGTGGACAGCCCGTCTCCCAAAATACAAAAGAACAAGAAGTTCAAGAAACGCGTTCCCGCCAAAAAGATATCAGCGACGGATTCCACAGGCTCTACGGAGTCAGGTAATGAAAAATATTTATTTTCAATTTATGGAACTATGACATCCCTATTTGGATAATGTTGAGAAACTGAAAGTTAGTCAATATTACGGAGACTCCCGAATCTGTAACCAATGGGACTATGGCATCAGTGAAAAGAGGCAGGTGAGGTTGTGCCTCCCCTAAAAAATAGAGGAAAAAAGGGGAACTAGATACATACATCCAAAATTTATGTAGTATGAGTCTTAGGACGGGTTGTTTCAAAAAATTTGATTCATCAAATATCTGAAGTTAATTTTCACGTTCTGTGTAAGTTCTTTTCAAGTTATTATATACAAACAGGCCAGTTGCTCCATAAAACTGAAATAATCACAGAACTTGAATAGAACTTACACAGAACGTGACAATTAACTTCAAATATTTGATGAATCCGTCAAATTTTAACAACCCGTCCTTAAAGTTACTTATTTAATTTTTATATTACCTGTTTATATATTCGTATTACACTTGTATTGGTGTCGTGTAGAGTAGTGTGCTAACGCACCACATATAGAGGTATGTCACCGGCATGTAGATTGTTACCGCGCGTGTTAGGTGGTGCAATGAGTGATGCGGCACCCAAATTAAGAGGGCCTCTGACCACAATTTATCTCACTGCATAAGGGGCCGAAGACCAATATGTCTCCCGGCCAAGGGGAATCACTAAATATCAGGGAACAATTAAAAATATTGTCCCTGAATATTGAGGGAACATCTCACTCATTGCCTTCCAAACTCTGGTCAGCCATCAACAGGATAAGGTGCTCCCATAGCCGTTGTGCCCGTATGATGCATAGATGGGACCTTAAAGAGTCGGCGATGTGTGAATGCGGTGCAGACACTGCAGACCACCGAACATGTGGAATGCCCGCTCTATTAATTCCCCGGGATTGATGAGGTTCACAGGGTGACGCCTGTGGCCCTAGACTGGCTTGCAGACCTAGATGTCCCCCTCTAACCTCCCACCATACGAAAGAAGAAACTTGGACTGGTTATCATATGTAACTCATACCGGTGTGACGCGGCCGGCCACTGGATTTCTGCTCGCTGAGCTACTTACACTACACAGCTAGTGAGGCAGACAAAGCGCCCACCTCAGAGAGCCGTGATTTCATGTAGGCGGAGGGGGGTGGGGAAGTCAAATGAAATAGAAAAAAACTGGTAGGCAGACATGGTTGTGTGTTTTTTAGTTTCCCAAACAATGAACACCTCCCAAGTAGCACCAATCATTTACGATGAGTTTTGTTTGGTTTTAGGTGGTTAAAGGAAATATTGTAAATTACCATTGAGGAAGTGGAGATACATATTTTGCCGCAAATGAAAGAAAAACATGGCGGCCGCGCTTGTGCAAATCTATCAAAGCTCAATGCAGCCAACATAAAAACGTCATTATATTGAGAGTAACATTTAACCTACACCGTTTCCTTTTCAATAATTATTGTTATTTTAATTTTAGATATCTCCCGCGCCTGCGCCAACTTCAACCGAGCCCATGTGACTGCCGACGATGCCCCCGTGCCCCCTGACCTGAATGCCGAGATGCCCCCCGGGGCCGCGGGGGCCCTGCCTCGCTCTCGCCGTAGCCGGGGCAACACACGCCGCACCCCCGCCACCCGGGGCACCCGGCGCTCCCGCGGTCGCCACAGGTTCTCCAACGTGCAGACGGTGGTCAATCTTGGTGAGTGGAACTTCATTTTATCTGTGTACACTTATATCTATTTAAGTCATTCAAGGACAAAATGTCTTTTGGTATCATTTTAGAGGTTTGTCATATGACGCAGTGACTTTTATCAGGGACATGATACGTCACGGCGGACTGAGAAATCAAGTTTTGTATTGCACTAGTCTAATCATGTCATAATGTGAAAACATTTATTCCTGATAGTGTCACATCCACAGATAATACTTTTATAATGCGTGTCCTTTGACAAAATACATGTGATAGCGTGTGTCGTTTCACAAACCTCTGTTTTCCGGCAAGTGTCTGTCAATGTGTTAATTAACCCTTAGCAGAATTGTGGTATCCCAGTGATAACACATACAAAATAAATATAACCTAGTGTAGAAGTGAGCTTTTGGTAAAAGTGAATTTAGTCCACCTCACAGATAATATGGAACCTTCGTGTTGTCAAAGTTCGATACACGGATATGCACGGATAATACGGAATATTCCTTTTTTAACCAATAGACAATCAAATGTGACATTTGTCGGAAGTACCAATCTTATAAAATAAATTCTCGTCAAAATTAAAAAAAAAAGTACCTACTTCGAATTAATCCTAATATTAATGGGTTGAGGTTCAAGCTGCAAAAGCTGCATGTCATCATCATCATTTAGATATACATCCCTGGGGGTTTTGAATGGTTTGTTTGGCAAAGCAGGGTTTGTCTAACGGGTATGTGTAATTATTCCAAAACCTTTCTTTCCATGTAAGAGCATGGATATTATTGTTTTATATGATTGGCAGCATTGATTGATTGATGATTATAAAAATGGCGTGTGATTGAATTAATTTTAACAAAATTAAAATGTTAAATGCATATTTTTTGCATGTTATTTTGTCTCCCTCGACATAAATACTTACTTTTTTAATAATAAAGCTAAATCTAACTGTTTGATTAAAAAGTATTCCGTATTAACCAGTAAGCGGTTCAATACATAAATAATGTTGGAGTTTTACCTACCATTAAAACTCTTATTATGTTGTCTTGCTTATCCAGAATATATAATATATAATGTGAGATATCGCGCTCATATCACGCCAGCGCCTGTCGTATCTGCTGCTATATCTTGAATTTCCCGTCTTTCTTTGTAACTTCCTTCCGTTGTATATTTGTCACCTAAGCAGTTGGCGCCCTGAGGCGCCGTTTCGATTCAATTTGGACTCACCAAGCAGAGCTTGGTATATTCTGGATAAGCAAGACAACATAATAAGAGTTTTAATGGTAGGTAAAACTCCAACATTATGTGTGTCGTTGCTTATCCAGAATATATAATGTGAGAAGTGTTTGTTATCGCTTGGTGACAATTCTAAAGCCAAAATTGTGACTATTACTTTATTGCTTGAAATAACTTGGTCAAAGACTGAGAGTGAATGGGGGGATTCAGCACCTCAACATTCAGACCTCTGATTTGCTTTCTGTAATAGTTCTTGAAAGTGTTTTCTGAACGCCAATTTCCTCTTTCCAAAATGGTGTCTATAGGACACTCTTCCAGCCAACTTCTTGAAGCTACTGCTGATCTCAAACTCCCAGGGGAGGCGTCAATCCAGCATCCTTCAAAATTGTTTTAATCCATCAACCAATAACAGTTCTCAAGGCTGGCCTTGCAGGCCCCAATGTGGAAATAAACAGACATTCAACACCAGCTTCATGTCTTCTGTTCTCACCCAAAGACATAAACTTTCTCAACCAAAATACAGGATCTAAATTACGATCCTCTGCTTTGTAAAGCTTCCAACCAGACTGTCTATGTGTAGAGGTGTCAAGGTGTAGATCGAAAAACTGGCCATAATATAATGTGATCATCATAGTCAACAAGATTATCAGGAGATGTATGTAGTAAGGTCAGATCATGTACTCGTATTCCTGATGCCAGAAGTAAAATAACAGAACATCTATGAGATGCTTTGAAAAGAGTCGGTTCCTTTTGGAGGATTTTTACAAAGCCAAGATACCAAGTGTCCTGGATCCCAAGTAAATGCTCTAGGCTTCTTATTTGCATAATTCCCTATACCTCTCATCACTCGCTTGACCAAGGGATGACTACTTATCCTCAAATCGCCGTTGGGGTCACACAAAACCGACACTGCAGACTTGTGAAGCGCTATAGTACTGGGAGCCAAGCCTTTCTTCACTCTTAGGTATGCTAAAAACCCCGCCAGCTGAGATCCCGAAGGGTTATTAGGACACGTATTATTAATGGCACACCATTCCTTCCAGCTCTTCCATGCCATGTGATAGGTTGAAAGCGTAGATTTGCGCCAACCCGCATTCAACAGATCTTTCTCTTGCTTTGACCAATCGTTCAATGCATCACTCCACCCCCAATCTTCCACACCTGTTGTTGGAGTTTCTGGACCTGCTGAGGATGAAGTCCTGTCGATAAGTCTATCAAGTTGTCGACCAACATGGGTATTATGTGAGGTCGGTCTAGGGCTCTTCTCTTTAGGTCTGGTAACCAAAACACTTTTGGCCAATTTGGGGCTACAACCAGGTACACCCCTGATGACTTGTTCAGATTGCCAGTACTCGTGGCATTAAGCAGGGGGGAGGAAAGATCCATGCCAAGGGGAAATTCCAACTCCTGCTGAACACGTTGTGAAGCATTGCTCTCTTGTCGTGGAAATCTTTTGAGACATACTGCTCCACGACGTGAGCCCTCGACGAACCGAATAGATCCACTACTGGACTGCCCCACTTGTGAAAAAACAGCTCTTACCGCTGGGGGTAGAAGGTGCCATTCTGGTAATGTCATCCCTCGGGATAGATGATCCGCGAGGCCATTGTAGCATCCGGGCAAATACTGCACTTGTAAAGAGATTCTGAAAAAGCGCAAGAATCTGAAATGTCAGATGAAGGAGACCCATCTTTGATGGATCATCTTTGGTGCCCCCCTTGTTCCTCAAGTAGGCTACGACTGTCCTGTTGTCTGATTGAATGAGTAACGAAGAACTTCTCAAATTCTGAGTCAGAGACGTTAAGGCATTTAAGATTGCTGTCATCTCCTTCATGTTGCAATATCCCCCCCCCTCTAACTGTCTGTCCAAAAACCCGATAGAGGTACATAGTCGATCAGGGCTCCCTGGCCGTGATCTGCCGCATCCGTTATCAGAAAATGTGTTGGGCTGGGAAAATGAAGAGTTGAAACATGATCTAAGTTGATCATCCACCATTTCATTTCCGACAAGACCTCCATCTTTATCGGAGACTTTTGCCGAGGGGTCAGCTTCAGCATTAACTGTAATTGTATCAGCTGAGTATGAAGTCGACCTCTGGGGACCACAAAGGGTAGCAAAATTCAACTTTCCGAGAATACTCTGAGCTTCTTTCAGAGTCCATCTTCCTTTTGTCACAAAGCTCTGAAGTGAGTTCCAAAGACCTTGGCGTCTGTATTTGTTTAAGGAATTCTGTTTCAGATGGGAGTTCTACACAATTCCAAGATATTCCACTGACTGTGCTGACGGACACACTTTTGGAAATTTACCGACCAGTCTAACCGCTCTAAGAATTAAAGAGCTTCTCATGTTTGACTGAGGACCTCTCTGGTCTGATGACCCAGGAGAAAGTCCTCTAGGTACACAATGATCCTGATACACTGTCTACGCAGGATTTCTGCAATCCAATTTGTGATAGCTTTTAAATTGAAGATCGGCCGTTTCGAGCCTTAGCTCTTTTGAACCAGAAAAAGTGTTGATAGGAAGGTGGCATTGTCGCCAGCTCTTTCCATGTACCATCTCTCATCATTGTCATTTCCGGGATTACTTTCGTTTTGAACCTCCTTGCGGAAGCTTGGCTTGGACTTATCAACGAGGGCTTTCGGATGAATGGTATGCGGTATCCTCTTATCATATGTAAGATGGTCTCTGGGGCATCTAGGGCCTGCCATTCTCTCCAATAATCCTGTAGTTGACCCGCCCGAAATGGTTGATAGTCACCTGTTGAAGCGGCCACGAGAGGTCTGCCCCCTCGCGCCATGCTTCTGTTCCCTCCCCCTATCCCTCGCACGGGAGGAATACTGGGGGTCTCACCCGTAGTCTGCCCGCCGGCGAAACGAGGGAAATGCCATCTTTTCCTTTGATGTCTGCTTGGGGGGAAAGGCAACAACCTCCTTAGATGTTGAAGGGCGGTTGTGCACCGAGTGGCTACCCTGAGGTAGGCGCACTGGACTAAAGCACTTTGTTACACCACCTAGTTTCTGCAACTGGACAGAAAGTGCTTCCCCAAAAGGATGAGTAGAAGACTGAGGAATTCTGCTGAAGAGCCTCCGTTCCATTCCAGTCTTACAGCTGTCCAATGTTCCTGTAAAGCCTCACCTGACAGGGAACCTTCTGAACTACATTTGATAAGTTTTTTGGAGAGCCTTTTGAAAGCACTCTCTGCTTCAATGAGGCATGCAATGCCAGCATCTTTTACATAATATAAATATATTTTCCATAATATGAAATATTGGTGAGGCGGTGTCAAATGCCAGCACCTCGCAGTTTACCTCCAGCTCCTTGAAGCCTGGATCAGCTAAATATTCATTTAAAGTGGACATTGGCCCACTCGCCCGAGTTGAAGCGTTGGCTTTAACCTTGGAACATGCTTGAAACTGTCAAAAGCAGGACCAAGTTCTTATAAATAAAGCTGAATTATAGATAGGTCTAATTTTAAGTGGCCACAGGAACCTAAAAAAATATCGGTTTCGGGCGTTTCCAAAGAGGGAATGGGTGGAGTTATGGACAGATTATTTCTCGGGCTCGGCCCCGTTTTAGCGCCCCGGCTTATAATACTGCACAGTGCACCATGTCTTTATTTATTTTGAACAAATTTACGTAAATTGCAGAATTATATATTTTACTACGCTTGTGATGATAATAATTATTTTTAGTAATAGTAATAAACTGTACTTTACACGTTGTTCACAAAATAATGGTACCTGCATTTTAATCTTAACCAACAGGCCGAGAAGCAATTGCTAATCGGTGTCATTCCGTTTACGAGAACAAGCGACACAGATTTATATAGCGTAGGGTAAGAATACGCTAATACTGTCAAAAATGTTCGCACTATTCACTTGCACTAATTTTTCATAAAATTAAGGCATTTGCGGGTAGCAACAGATATCATTTTCGTTAAAACAATTACGAACGAAAAATTTCACGACTGGACGTGGGCGAAATAACGCCAAAATTGAATCGAAACGGCGTCTCAGGGCGCCAACTGCTTAGGTGACAAATATACAACTGAAGGAAGTTACAAAGAAAGACGGGAAATTCAAGATATAGCAGCAGATACGACAGGCGCTGGCGTGATATGAGCGCGATATCTCACATTATATATTATATATTCTGGATAAGCAACGACACACATAATGAGCTTTTTAAAAGAAACAACATTGACGTAACTAATACTGCCAAATATTTGCCATCGTCAAAAACTTCAAAAAAAATTTGAATAACATCATATTTACTGACATTTTTGTCATTCAGTTCGAAGTTTTGAAGTTAAAAAAAAGTCAAAAGTTCCGCTAAGGGTTAACAGCAGAGTGCTGATCTATCAGCGCACATACTTTGAGTAGCATATAAAAGACATTGGAAACATTACGAAACAAGGAAATTTCATCAAGAATGTTATCCAAATGAAACATTATTCTCAAACTACAAGCCACCTCAGAATAGGAAACCCTATTAAGGAGGGCTGTAAAACTTATATTTTCATCATGTACAATCTTTGTCAAAGAAACTAATAAAACAAAAAAAAATCACTTAGGTTTCTTTTAGCTGAAAGTGGAGGCTAAAATAGTTTCAGGCATACCACTGATACCCACGTTGTAATCTCTACATTCTTCTCCAATCATCTGTAATAAAAACTGTGTGCCGACTCTCTTCTCCGGGTATTTCGATGTAGTCTCCTCGAGAGAGAACTAGCAGCATTGATCCCCTGCATAGCTCTGCTCACATATAATGTTCACGGCATGGGATTATATCATGTCTCTGACTTATTCTCATTATGTATTTTCAATTTGGGAGGCGGGAATGGGTACCGCCGCCCCGGGAACCTTTATTGGATAATCAACACCTTTGCCATAGGTCACCCCAAGTGGTTCGCTGCGTTTGGTGATTTAGCAGGGGTGCCCGGGTTCATGGGATGAGGTGTGTCTGGAGGCGGATGACCGGGACACACTGAACCCGAGATTCCTACCCACCCCTTAAACCCTTTTCCTTCCCAGAACTCTCCTCTCCTTCCTTTCCTTAAAAAACCTTCCACACAGCATCCCCAAAGATAACATAGGCCCTGAGGCAAATTATTTTCCTCATGGTCTCTTGTGTGGAGCTCATGAAAAAAAAAAAAAAAAAATAACAGCACACATGTGAAATGACCTACAGGCTTTCTTCTTTCCTCCCAATTTTAATCAGGGTTCCTTCTACACAAATTTCAATGATAAAATTTCCCTACTTGTCTATATTTAAATCAATGGTTGCATTGTTCTCCAGGTTGCTGGACTGACGAAGAAGATTCTTCTCAGCCACTTTTCGCAAAGCCTCAAGCAAAACCTAATGTAAGTACATATTAACCCTTTAAGAAGTATGGTCGCATGTTTGCGGTGGCACTCGAAGGAGATCCATTTAGAGCAGTGGTTCCCAAACTCTTTTGGCCCACGGACCCCCTTCCCAAACTGTTACGACCCACGGACCCCAGGGCGGATAGCACAACGGAGGGGACGGAATGGGATAAGGTGGAATGGGATATGGGGTGGAACGGGGTAGGATGGGATGGGGCGAAACATCCCACCCCATCCTACCCCGTTCCACCCCGTATCCCATTTCGCCCCCTCCGTTGTTGTAAATTTGCCATCCCACCATATCCCATTACGCCCCTCCCTCAATGAAACTTCTATATGAATAACACCTTGCCGCGGACCCCTTTATGTCATTCGGGGACTCCCAAATCAATTTTTATTTTCCACGGACCCCCTGAATGATCCTGGGGTCCCCTAGGGGTACCTACGAACCACTGATTTAGAGTATCGCGGCGTATGTGCGGTCGTACGATTTTATTAAAAAATTTCTATTACCATGTTTGTAATTTCGATTAAATTATGATTTAAAGATAATACAAATATAACAAAATATAAGTAAATGATAAAAAAAATAACTCACTAATCAAAGGGTTAACAACAGAAACTTATGAAAACATTTACCCGCATTCATTGTAATATTATTTGATTCTAACTTCTAATTAATTTCAATGCAATTATTCTTTGCAGGAAAGCAATGATGTGGAATTCGATACCAGCCTAAATTGTTCAGACAAAGAGAGCGAAAATGAAGAGATATCTGTCAAAGTTCACTGGCGAAGTAAGGAATATCACAAGTTCCCAATTCGAAAGGTAATTTTGATTCAATATTAACACTTTAAAAAAAAAATTGTGCCAACACTATAAATTTGGAGCCTGAAGAATTAAAATGGATCATGAACTCAAATCTAGCGAACCGAGAGCATGGATCAAATGTAAAATTATGTAGGGTTCTCGAGACCGCGATTTTTAAATTTTTATGAAAAAATTTAAATTGTAAAATGCTCCAAAAACACAAATCTTCAGTCACCCACAACCAATCACCACGAATCAACTGAGTGGCACTGAGTTCCGCGCGTTTGCTGCATATTTTTTAAATTGTGATGGGCGTTCTTTTGTCAAAACATATGTTTGCCGAATCACGCCATGGCCCTTGCATATTTATAAGAGAAAGTCCGAAAGTGAATACCGCACAAGCGTCCCAACTGCTGTAAAACTTCTTTACGCACGCTCGACTTGGGGGGTAAGCTGGTGAATGTGTTACAAAAAATGATGTTGTTACGAAAAATGTGATGCGAACGGTAATTGATGCGAACGGTGATCGATGGCGAGGCGAACGGTCGAGCCTTTACGCACGCTTGTTATTCGTGTTATTGTTATATTGTTAATGGACTATTTGTCCGTAAATAAATAAATAAATTATATACAGTGGGTACCCGGTATGCGTTGCAAGGCCACTGTAACCTCGCAGTCAACTAAACTGTAATGGTTTCATCCCAAGTCCCGGGAAACTACATTATAATGCAAGCGCCTGCACTTTATAACATTATATTCAACGGGTACCCGGCATGCGTTGCAAGGCCACTTTAACCTCGAAGTCAATTAAACTGTAATGGTTCCATCCCAAGTCCCAGGGAACTACATTATAATGCAAGCGCCTGCAGTATATAACATTATATACAACGGGTACCCGGCATGCGTTGCAAGGCCACTGTAACCTCGGGGTCAACTAAACTGTAATGGTTCCATCCCAAGTCCCGGGATACTACATTATAATGCAAGCGCCTGCAGTATATAACATTATATACAACGGGTACCCGGTATGCGTTGCAAGATCACTGTAACCTAGGGGTCAACTAAACTGTAATGGTTCCATCCCAAATTCCAGGAAACTACAACATAATGCAAGCGCCTGCACTCTATAACATTATGTACAACGGGTACCCGGCATGCGTTGCAAGGCCACTGTAACCTCGGGGTCAACTAAACTGTAATGGTTCCATCCCAAGTCCCGGGATACTACATTATAATGCAAGCGCCTGCAGTATATAACATTATATACAGTGGGAGGGATAGATTCATACATCCGCTCTCCTGGACACGCTGACCTCCAGATTTCTATCCACCCCTATTACCCCTTTCCTTCTCAGAAGTTCTTCTCCTCCCTTTCCCTAAAATTCCCTCCACACAGCATCCCCAAAGAAGAGATAGGCAGTATGTTGAGCGATTGTAAAAAAAAGGTCTCTCCCGATCCGGCCTTAACCTGTCAAAGGCCCGCAAATTCCAGGAAAAATACGGAAATTTCGTAACAAAACACGATTTTGAATTTTGAATTGAATGTTTTGTTGATTAATTTTGAGCTATCGTATATTTCATTGACTGAAACACGTTCCTAGAACAATAAACTATGCACCCAAACAACATTACTTGCATTAATTACGTAAATTAATAGGTTTTACGATGTTTTAGTCGAGGAACACGCGTCAATATTGACAGCTTCTATTTGCGGCGAAATTGACATTTCGATTCCACAGATAAAAATCATTTAAAAATAATCTGGTGTAGCCAGGTGGATGAAACTAGTGGCCATATCATCAATGATGTTGGCGCAAGCGATTCTGACCTTGTTTTCATTCAAATTCTGTACATATAAGGGTCAAAATCGCAGACAAACTTTTATTTCGAAATATTTTTTTTGCGCATGCGCAAAAGCTGCACGCAAATGAGCGTTTCCGGCCGATTACAGGTTAACGTAGTTGTTGGGCAGACGCAACTGCCGCCGAGATCCTGCCAAACCTCGCCCCATGAACCCGGGTTATTCTGCTAAGTCACTTGGGGTGAACTGTGGCATAGGTGTTGATAATCCAATACATGGTTCCCGGGGCGGCGGTACCCATATCCGCCTTCCAAATTACTGATACTACCTATTAACGGCCGGCGTGGTCAAGGGGTAAGGCTCTTGACTCCCAATCCGAAGGTCGTGGGATCGAATCCCGGCGTGGGCAAATAAATTTTATTTGATTAATTTGGGTTATTTCACAATTATTTCATTTAAAAATAATATTTTTGCGTCACGTTCCAGAGTGGAAGATACTTTCAGTATCGCCCTGTTGGAAGACCACCTTTCAGAATTGAAACGTTGCTAGAAATGGCTTTGACCGTGTTTGGTGACCAGATCTGAATAGCCAGGTAATTCCTCGCCTTCCTTTTCCCCATCCCCTACCCACCACCTTCAGCATCACAATATACCCCATAGTCATGTCATAGTCTCACTGGCTCCAGACGGGAGCATTTGGGTCACTTGTGCGGTATGCACTTAAATATAACATAAAAAATTGTGCACACAAATAAATATTTCAAAATGAGACATTTTTTACAATCCATCTGAATATTACGCGTTTTTTCATGAATACCGCACAAGAGTCCTAACTGCTCCAAGAGTCCTAACTATGGCGTCCCCAATTTGGGTTTGTTGTGAGTTATTGAAGAGGGGAAGGAGATAGAGAAGAGGAAGGTGGGGAGGTACCTGGCTATTCAGATCTGGTCACTAAACACGGCTAAAGCCATTTCAAGCAACGTTTCAATTCTGAATGGTGGTCTTACACCAAAAAAGAAAAATATTTTTAAAAAAATAACAAATTGTTTATTTTTGTATGTAGGTATCACTTAATGTGTTTACGCATTTCACTTGTATCTATTTATGTTTATGCACTTCGATATACAAATTACAAATAACTACTACTAATTAAAATTCTGGAAGTGAGAATTCAATATTTATTTATTTCATTTATTTATAAGTACATGTTACATGATCAATTGATTTACTTGAGAAGATACATTAGGTCACCAAACTAGGCAGCTGCCTGTATCATTGATGAAGATGAAGTCTGAACCATACCGCAGCCCTAGCTCCGCGTAAGCTAGCAGGTACATGAAACCCGGCTTGCGGCGGATCGAAATCTAGTTCCAAAAACGTCCGCTCGCGAGCGCTGATATGTGAGCACTAAAGTCGGAATCGGAATTTGGATTTGCTGGTTATGTCCTCTTAATATAAGTAATACATTGTACTCACCCACTGTTTTGTAATTGTCAAGTCATTATATGTTTGCCCTGAAGAAGGAATGATCGTTCTGAAAGCGGTTGGTGTTAATAAATATACATAAGGGGTTCTAACGAAGAAATATTGTTTCATTTATTTATTTATAAAAGATAACTACAAAGTTATAGGCTACATTCAAAAGTTTTAAAAAAAAAATTCATGAGCGTTCCCAAAATCATACCATATTAGGTAATAGTTCCGATTGTAACTTGCATGTTCATTGTGTGTTGGCAAGCGCCGTATCTTATCTATTTTACGTTCCAGGTTGAGCAAATAAATAATGTGAGAGAATTTTGGACAACTCATAACACACTGTTGGAAACAGAAAGGTTAAATCGTTAATATTGAAGTCATTTATATTCTTCTATTCTGTTTTTACGAATACTCTTTATTATGATTTCAGTATCAAAAAATAAAGCCAATCTTTGACTTCTTCACGAACCTGGAAAATGTGCCCACGGACCACCTGCTGCTGAGCCTGGGGGACCGTGTACTGAGACCCCAGGACACTCCCGCCGACTTCAACTACAATGTCTGTCAATTCATTGGTACGTTCTGTTTCCACTTCTTCACAACCAGCTGAAGAGCGACCTGCTATTTTTATATTAATATAGTGTTATTACTTAACCCCTCCGAAAATCGCAAATGTTCACTTATAATGTCTCAAACGAAATGTCAGTTTTACGAAAACTTTGTGTTATTACCGCTTCACAATTAAAGCTCTATAAATGAAACATTTCTGAACGTAGCCGAATAGTAAAAACTGTTTTAGAAATATTATGAAATAAGCTTTCAAATTGTTATATTACAAATAAATATTAACATTTGTAAATACATATTAAAATTTAGAATGCAAACATTAAAAAAATGTAAAAATGACTCACGTGATATTTTTATGTGAAAACGGTACTAAAATCACAGATTATGTAAATAACAATACTCATTCCATTGTATAAATGTATAATAAACACTTTTGTCACCTCACTTTTTTATCATTTCGTATAAAAATATTTAATAAAAATTAACAATGTCGAGTAAAATACACGTCGACCGTGTGACTTGACAAATTAGGTCTGTTTACGTATTTCTATGGACAACTTGAATAGGGATGTACAGCTTGATCCACTATCGACCTTTTACTTTTTGTTTTAGGGATGTCACTAGAACAATAACGGAGTTAGAACGATTTCTATGGAGATACACGCGTTGACGTATAAACACGCTTATTGTACTTGACTGCTATCATATTTTTAACACATATATCTGCTTAAGTTGCTGACCGGTTAATATAGTGTTATTACTTATAACACTAGTATTAACTGGAACTGAGATTTTTGGATTTGTTTAAATTTCCTTCATTCTAATTTGTTCGGTTTTGCGACCATTTATACCATGGCTCTTACCCATGCAGTAAATTTGTTCACTTTTGAGAACAGGATGGTTTATGGTTTCATTGAAATCGTTGTGTGTCCCTTACTGTCATGGTGAAAAATATGATTCAAACAGTGTTAGAAAGAGAAAACACCATGCTTTATATTCAAATCTCAAATCTGGAAGTTAACCACAGAAAAATTAAAATGTAAACCTCTTTGAAACCAAAGGTTCCAACCGTAATTTGAGAAAAATTAATGAAACTTTGTAAATTTTTGTATTAATTATTTTTTGTGTGAAATGACAAAAGTGAAGTCACAATAAAGGCGGGTCCAAAGCTCAAACATTTGCCGTAATAATCTGTCAAACGTCACTAAAACATTTTTTGTTTTCGTGTCGACGCACAAGCAATGAACACTTGACGTTTGAAGTTTTTGCGTTTATATCAATGTTTAAATGCGTTCTGATGAAAAAGAGATGCATCAGGGAGAAAACACAGATATTTTAAAAGATATGTATTTTTCAGGAAAGATTTCCGACTAATATCGATTATTGCACGACCTAAAGTTACTATTAAGAATTTAGAGTGCATAAATATTTACGTCAAAAACAGAATAATTATAAATATTTGATATTATATTATAATTTTATTATTATATTATATTTAGGTATAATAGTATTTTAAACTTGTGATTATGCCCGCTCAATGCACATAACCACAAAAGGCCGTTTCGTTAATTCTCCATACACGACGTCATTGCGTGGCGTCTGTCAATTATTCCTCCCCGCCTGCCTTCCCGCTTCACCCGGGATGGAATGTTTTCCATCGAGCATGGGAAGCATATTGTTATGGGACTGTGAAGGCAAATGTTAAAGCTATGGACCCCTCTTAATCTTTATAATACATTTGTCTGATAAAATATATGTGTTTTTTTTTTTCATTATTAGTAATTTTAGTTCAGTTTTTAGATGAAAAAATGTAAGGTGAGCCATTTTTTAAACTTTTTGTACTTGCATTCAAAATTGTAATATTTCAATTATTATGTGTTTTTTTTTTAAATTATAAAATTTGAAAGCATATTTCATCACCTTTCCTAGACAGTTCTTTGTTTTCGGATACTTTTGGAAATATTTAATTTATCTAGATTTTCTAGCAAGCCGAAGTATGTATGTATGTACACACAAATTCTTTGATCTTCTGACAGCATCTTTAAAAAATATACAGCTAATATGCCAGAGGCCTGAGGGTTAAAGCTGCTGGGTGATAACACGTTGATTGCCTAGATTGATGGAAGTCATTAGTTAATAATTTTGAAACGTTTCAGAAGGAGGAGTGGTGACGCAGAGCGTTGCGCACATTGCCGAGGAGTCGGCCAAGCAGTACGGCGGCGTAAAGAGGAACAATGCGGCCTCCAGCGGGGCCAAGCTGCACATCAAGCTGCAGACCGTAGATACTAAGATTGGCAAACCCTTCAAGATATGGATGGGCGCTGATCAGGTACTCCCTACTCTTTACTATCTTACTTCCTTCTGCAGAGGATCCGCAGACAGAAACAAGGGAGATGGACAATGGAAACATACACATCTAATGCATAACTTTCATTGGCTCTGCCCCTTTGATAATCCTCGCAATTTGCTCCTAGCTCAGCACACTTCCGTATCATACCTCCCTTTGTTTGTATTATCAATTTAGGAAGCGGGTATGGGTACCGCCGCCCCAGGAACCATTTATTGGGTAACAAACACCTCTGCCATAGATCACCCCGAGTGGTTCGGTTAGGTGACTAGCAGGGGTGCCCGGGTTCATGGGATGAGGTCTTAGCGGCGGATGTGCTGCCCACCTGGTGCGTGGCGAGCCGAATCGAAAGAGTCTGGTTGAGGGAGGCCTTTTGGCTTCTTCAGTCGGACTCTCTCATCCACTGCCTTGCACAGCAGCTGGAGGGATGGATTCATACATTCGTTACTCTTGGGCACTCTGACCCCCAGATTCATACCAACCCCTCACATCCTTTTCCTTTCCAGAACTTTCTCTCTTTGCTTTCCTTTAAAAGACCCTCCACACTAGAGATGGGTAAGTTCTGCACTTTTCCAGAGGCCTCCGAGACATGCTTCCTTTTAAAAGTACTTAAGTTCTTGGAGCAGGTCCCGGGAGCCACTCCCGACTCGCGAATGGCCCGGGCGCGCAAAATAATTCAAATGCACAAAAGAATTCGAATGCGCAACCTGCTTCCGACTCGCAAATGGCTCGAACCGAGACGCTCGGGTTCCATCCTAGCCGGACCTTGGAGCCGGAGCTCGCAAAAGAACTCGAACGCGCGACCTACTTCCGAATGGCTCGAATCGAGGCGCTCGGGTTCCACCCTAGCCGGACCTAGGAGCCGGAGCCTGCACGCAAAAGAACTCGAACGTGCCACCTACTCCCGACTCGCACATGTGACTCGAACCGTGACGCACGGGTTTGACTAGTGTGAACTGCCGCTGCGCCGCGCCGCCACCCGACTGGCTCGGCCCGCCGAGTTCCGGCTACAAGTACTGTACCGGGTTCTTTGGGAGTAGTCAATTTGAAAAGGGAGTAGGAGCAGGAGCCGCTTCGCGCAAATAACCTGAGTTTATGAGCCCACTCCAGCTGAACCTACACATTGCTACTCCACACAGCATTCCCTAAGATGAGACAGACCATGATGGAAATTATTTTCCTCAGGGCCTCCTGTGGAACTATTTTTAATATTTTAGAGGTTTAATTATAAAAGCTTTTCTCATTGTATTAAAAATGGTTATCTTTGCAACTTTGGTTGTATTTAACAACTATACAGAAAAAATTGTGCAAACGATGTTAAAAAGGTTTTTTCTCTCAGACCAGATAACATAAGACAGCTTAACCTAGTTAACTTCGCAGGCTGCCAAAGGAAACTAACGAAGACCTATCTTTTTAAAATGCATAGAATTTTGGTTTCCACAAAGCACCAACTGCAAATTTAACAATGTCCAATTCTGAACCATTTTTAATAAGGGCGGCCAAGATGGCTAGACACAGTACCAAGTCCCATGTTTATGACGGGATTATAATACCTTACCTTAATACATTTACTTTAATTATGTAAAAATTTAATATGACTTTTCTTTTCAGAAATTTTCGTACGCCATGATGCGATTCTCTGAAGAATACGAACTGCCGCTAGAAAAATTAAAATTGTATTTTGACGGTGAAATAGTCGATATCGAATCTACGCCTAGGAAATTGGATTTCGAAGGGGACGAATGTATAGACGTTAAGGTTTCTCCTTGAAATGAGCACATTCTGCATCTAATCTTACTGTATCGGGCTAACCCTTTATTAACACGGAATTATCTCTTTGGTCTTTCATAAACAAGCATTTTTTTAATATTTTAAAAATAAAGACAAATATTTCCAGGTTATGAATAACCTGACAGTTATTGTGATTTATTTTTGGGGTGTTATGCCATGTTGCGCTTCCTCCTTCTTTAACCAACATTTCGGACAGCGTTACATCCGCTCTTCTGATGGGCACTGTAACGCTGTCCGAAATGTTGGCTAAAGAAGGAGGAAGTGTGCCTTTGATATGGCACACCACAATTGCAACCATAGATACAAATCCAGCTGTGGTTCACTCACATGTAATTGTTCATGCAAAGGCATTTTCTAGAAATTAATTATTGTTAGTGCAATATTTCTCTTTATTTTTCTGAGGTTTAAATATTATTGTAGTAATTACCCGGAGCACACAAGGCTGGTGTTTCAACCCAGGATAGTAAGCTATTGCTAGTAACCTAGTAACAAGTAACATTAGCGTGTAGACCAAACTAGTGTTGTTTTTAACGTAGTAAGCTAAAGAGGAAGCTAGTAAGATAGTTTAACCTCTGACAGGCCGGAGACGCGCCGGCGCGCGCGTCACTTGCGCATGCGCGAGAAAATAATTCAAATATTTGAATAATATTGTCGACTTTGATCCTTCTATGTACAGAATTTGTATGAAGAACAGTGTCAGAATCGCTTGCGCCATCATTACTCTAGGTGGTGCTAAAAGTTTCATTCACCTTGTCACCCTGGAATATTTTAAAAACGATTTTATCCATGACAATCCGCTGTCAGAATTTGCCGCGAGTTTAACCGTCACAATTAATACGTGTATCGCGAATAAAACATCGTAAAACCTATTAATTTACGTAATAAATGCAAGCAATGTGGTTTTGGTAGATAGTTTATTGTGTTGTGAACGTGTTTCAGTCAATAAAATATACAATAGCTCAAAATTTATCAACAAAACATTCAATTCAAAATTCAAAGTGGTGGTTTTTTAGTGTTTTTTTGCGAAGTCCCGCGAATTTCCGCGAAATGGCCTGGCCTCTCAGAGGTTAATGGGATGTAATACTATTATTTGAGTCAGTAGCGCCCCCCCCGTTTCGACGAAGTTTCTATCCTAGCTTTGTGTGGTCACTCAAAGCTAGTACAATAGCTAGTACAAAAGCTAATACTCAAAGCTAGTACAAGACCTAACACTCAAAGCTAGTATGATCGGCTAATACACAGTGAAGACGCAATGTCTACGCCTGTCTTGACACAGGTATATATCCTAGTGGACAGGCATCGAAAAACATAATATAAACATACTTTATATAGATAAATAGGAACTAGCATCATTGATCCCTTCGGCACCGGTGCATAGTCGGGAAACACGCCAAACGCGTGTCCAACATTTGTACACGGTTGACATTTGTCACATGAGAACGGGTCGTTTCTTCGACTGGTTCTTGTGTTCAACAGCTCGGCTGTGGAATGATTTGCCGGCCTCTGTGTTTCCTCCTTCCTACAACATGGGTCTCTTCAAGACCAATGTTCATTCCTTCCTCTCCTCAAAAAGACCCTCCACACAGCATCCCAGATGACATAGGCTCTGAGGGAAATTATTTTCCTCAGGGCCTCCTGTGTGGAGTTAATGTAAAAAAAAAAAAATGTATTTTTTCTGACATACAAAACCACTCAAAAATGATATAACTCGGTAACGAGATGAATTTAAATTTTGTACAATTGTGTTGTCATGAAGAATGGAATGCTGGTATTCCATCTTATAAAGACAAGTCTATGCGTAATTCAGCACTACAAAAAAATTGTGCCGAATTCATGACAATTGGCATAATGACCACTAGAGACATTAATTTTTAATTTTTTAAAATAAAATTTAAAAAATTAAGAGCAACTTACTTGTGAAGACTTGTCAAAAATTGAGAAATCAACCAATGGGGTATTTCCACAAATGAGGGATTGGATTCTGTTGAAAATGTACGGAATATTTACTAATAAAAATATTTGTTTTATATGTTTTCATTCAATATTATTGATTTTAAAAACGGTCTAAAACTGACCAAATCAAAATGGCCCACGCTTTGAAAATCGGAATGTGATGTCACAAGCGTCGCCCAGCTGGGCCAGTATAAATTAGCACTGTCAGTGAGCGTCCACGCTCATGACGTCAATCGATGGCCCCGCCCCAAATTATCGTTTTGGTGGTAATTCAAAAATGGGTAACTTTGACTCGCTGTAGAAAATTTGTTCGTCGACATAAAAATAAAATAGAAATGCTGTAATCATCGTAATTTTTTTGCTTAATTTTTTTAAGCAATAAAAAAACGTAAACAAACCCCATTCTGGAGCATGGTGGTTACCATATTTGCTGCAATGGTACTGGCTTAAAATTTTCTAGCATTGTGTAAACTGCTCTAGTTTGTGCCAAGCCAGGATATTGCCAGGACAGGACGCCAGCATACTAGCTTGCTATCCTGGCTTGAAATAGTAGCCTCACTTGTAAAAACTACCAAGCCCAATGAATATAATATAGTTGTTGGATGATCTGGTGGATGTTTATTATTTACAAATAAAACAATATGTCGGTGTTGAAATTACTTTATTTTTATTATTAAATCCGACATAATTTGGAGTTACCCCTTCTTGGTCAGGGAAAATATCAACTGAATAAATTAACAGATTATCATATTGTGATGTACGAAATTATTTCGGAAAGTGGTTTAAACATAGATGTATCTATGAAGTACATAGAACAGTTTGTATTCATCATAAATTAGTTGACACGTTTATCGCTTATACCTGAGCTTCTTTAGGTAGTACATATGAATATAACTCTCTAAATAAATAAAGTATTGGTACATAAAATATATCAAACCACAGAGTAATTAATAGATTTAAATGTTCCCCTTTCTAACTTTTGCTAATTAAACCAAAAAAAGTAACTATTATATAAACTAAAGTGATGGATGCTAATGAAGGGTTACCGGATTACAGTGGAATACTTGATGATTATGTATCTGACCTCTTAGATTTAATAAATGCATGATTCGCTTATGGACACTTCTTATTTTTAGTTTATACATAGAGACCTGAAAAATTTGCTTTTATGATAATATGAAATTCATATTTTTATCACAAAATCGCCATTAACCGGCAAATAATAAAATTTTCCGATGCTTTTAAATAAATAAAATTATATTATTATACAATCAGAATATTTCTTTGTATTTCTAACTTCACATTGAACACTGTATCGAACAATCATTTTTCGATTTGGTATAAAAAAACATTGATTTTCATCACCTTTTCCCCCAAAAATAATGCGAATTTTTCGGGAAAAAAAAACACAAATTTCGCCAAATACAATGCGAATTTCACAAAAAAATAATGCATAATTTTCAGGTTCCTATTTATAATGCATTATGAAATAGCATAAACAGGGAGCTTTTGACTTGATGAACAATATTTAGGAAGATCGTTCTGAACAAATATTAATAAGGCAACCATCCGGATGCAAATCGATCTACGCTCAAACTATGGACAGTCAATACATAAATAATTTATTTGTGCAATGACCTACCAGCTGCATTTGCGTTTTCTCCCTCATGTAACATGGGTTTTGAATCAATCCTTCCTCGCTTGCGAAAGATTGGTCTGTCAAAATGTTTCCCAAGAGTCACTGAATTTCACATCAACGATGTCAATGCAACTAACTAACTAACCGTCATGCCGTTTCGCTGCAGGGGTTAGCACAGAGGATGAACCGCCACAAACTTGACGCACACTCTGCTTCATTCACATTCATACATCGTCTCATACGTAGGCTTTTGTTATTCTGAATCTTGACACGACCTGACTCAAGTATCTGATTCACTCAATCAAGCCTTGTCTTCGTCAGATGTCACTGACTTCTTTAACCATTCATGTCAATCCATCGTGGCATAAATTATATTAGGTCACTTTACAGGAGAGTCGAAAAACCGGCAGCAATTTCATGAAAACATAAGACATTTAGTTGTAAGTTGAAAGGATAATATGCTTACTTCGAAAAAATCTTTTTTTAATTCTACCCGTGTATGCTTATGTGATAATTGTTTGACAATGGACAAATTTTTAATCATTTGCAAAATTTGTCTTAAAAGGAATCTGCATCACCCTAGTAAAAGACCACCATTCAGAATCGAAACCGTTTTAGCCATGTTTGGTAATCAGATCTGAATAGCCGGGTATGGGTACCGCCGCCCCGGGAACCATTCATTGGACAACCAACACCTCTGCCATCCAAGTCACCCCAAGTGGTTTGCTTTTAGCAGCGGTGCCCGGCTTCATGGGGGAGAGGTTTGTCCAGGTCTTGGCGGCTGACATGCCTGTCCACCTGCTTCGTGGCGGGTCGGATCGAGAGAGACTGGTTGAGGGAGGTCTTGACCTCATGCCTATTTCCTTCCCAAAACTTCCTCTCCTTCCTATCCTTAAAAAGATCCTCCACACAGCATCCCCTAAGATGACAGGCCCTGAGGGAAATTATTTTCCTCCTGGCCTCCTAGAGCTAAAGTAAAAACAAAAAAATTCCCAACTTTCCCTTCCCTATTCAGCGTCACAACAATTTGACAACAACAGCAAATCGGAGTTGCCCTAGTCCCACTGGCTTCAATAAATAATAAAGCTGTTATTTGTTCAGAATAAATTCTAAGACCAACTTCAAGTCAGAAACATCCTATAAGGTACTAAATGTTACAAGGCATCTTTTCACCTAAAAAACTCATTACTTTTACTATAATAATATTATGTAATGTAAAGCAAACTTTAGTAAGAAGGGTACTCACCTAGTGTGTAGCGTGTAATGTATCCGATACTGTATCATTCTGCAAGTGGGTACGGCTCGTCCACGGTAACCGCGTATCCAGCTACGACCTCCCGGATCCGCAGTGCTCGTGACGATATCACGCCAACAACATGTCTCAAATGGTGGCTAGTGCTGCGTTCATATTCATGTGCAATATCATCATTAATAATCTATTTATCTAATAATATCATTTTGTAGAAAATATTAATAATCGTTTCATACCTTTACCAGTTCCACAACTTTTTTATTTTCATTTTCTCTCTCCTGTACCAAGTCAATACGGTGAATATCTTAATTTTTACAGTTTTCGCCTGACGTACCCATAGCTTGTCCAATATTTTCCCAAGTGTCTACTTTTAGATTTTTTTATAATATTTATTATTTTTAGGGTGCCACAATACTGGAGCATTTTGATAAAGTTCAATTAAATTTAACACTTTTTCATCTGTCCACTCCATGATGAAAACGTTCATTTGAAGCTCGCGCTACGTACTTACTACACAAGCGGCCGTGTCGCCGTCCACATGCACACTGCGAGCCGCCTTTGTGCTCGCAGTGATACCGCCGTCAGCGGGTCACTGCAAGCACACTGCGCTCCACGCGCGAGCGGCTCGCAGTAGACTCGTGCCTACGTACTCACTTGATACAGTATCAGATACATTACAGGTTACACGGTTAGGGGTCGTCCATTAATCACGTGAGGCTCGAAAGGGGGGAAAGGGGTGTTCGGGAAAAATCACGAAACATCACCGGGAGGGGGGGGTATAATGAGATATCACGTGTATATATTTTTTTTGTGAAAATTTCAAAATACTAATAAGTTATTTTGGGGAGGGGGTTAAAAAGTTGCTAACAAACATCACGTGATTAATGGACGACCCCTTAGGTGAGTACCCTGCTGTAGAGCTGATTATTTCACAGTGTTAACCAACGACGCAGTTGACCATCACTTTTCTAGAAGTTGTAATAATTTAAAAATGGCATTTTTATCCTGCAAAAATGCTATGACAATCCTCCACCTTAGCACTGGGTATACGCCTTAATAGTAACTACTTGATTAGAAATAAAATAACTGTGTTTTGCAATGTGCTTAACCTCAAAATTTTCAAAATTGTTTTAGATAAATTGGTGTTTAGTTTGAAGTATGTATTTGGAAAAATATGCTCACATAATGTTATGTAATGTGGCTGTTGTAAAATTAGTTCAAAGTGCACAAGAAATTATTATTACATAAAAATGAAAAACGGTTTGAACGTTTAAATAATTTTTTTAAATTTGATGTTATGTTTTATTGTTTATGCTCAAAATTTTCATTCAATCAGGCCATAACACTGCTGAAGTCATAATATATTCATTATCAAGATTGATTGGGAGACATTTGAAGTAATACAGGTCTGCAAATAATTCACTATCAACAATAATCAGTTTTTAATTAATTACAATTACAAAGTAATTAATTTCTGTCATATTTTATTGGCTTTTAATTATGTGTTTGCGTGCAAGTTTGTATATTAAATTAGCTGTGTCTAAGCATTTGAGTTTGAGGTGGGAAGTAACTGGTTCGCTTCCCGCCACCGGGTAAAAATATTTCAATAATAATTGATAACAAACTAAAAAATGTAAAAAAAAAAACTGCCCAAATATATTGTGTTAGATGTTCATTCTGAAAAACTTTGGGGAGTGTTTGATTCATGAAAATCTAAGGAAAAATCCTAATTGATTATTCATGATAATCTAAGAAAAAAATCCTCATTGATTTCTCAGGATAATCTAAGAAAAAACATCCTAATTGATTATTCATGATAATCTAAAAAAAATATTCATGATAATCTAAGAAAAAAGCCATTCTAATTATCAAAAAAAAAAAATGTCTAGTTTAATGTTAGCTTTACTTTTATGAGTGGTAATGCTTGTGTCTCATGACATTGGGTAGGGTATGTGTCTAGTAACAGCAGTTATTCATTTGGAAACACATTTCAATTATTGTTTAAAAGACAAAATAAAAGAGTACAAATTCAAAATCCATCTTATTTATAGAACAGCTGACCGAGCGGGTAGAAATAATAATTATTATGTATAAAGATTATATGAACATTTTTTTAACTGCACAGAAATAAGAAATTTATCACAACTTTTTTATTTGGACACTAATGAAACAAAGGCCGACATTTTTTGCTATGTTATTCGTCAATTATCGCCCCCCCCAAGTTTGACGGTATGAGCATGGAACACTGTACACAATATGTACATACGAGCAGCAGATTTATAGACAACCTACTTAGAGGGCTCATAGGGCACTTTGATATTGACATGATTTTTTTCATTTCTCATATATGAGCCTCCACGTATTATGAAGTTTGATAGACTTTTATTGACTTCAAAGTTTTTGTAAGAAAAATAATAAATCTATGCATAAGTAAGTTATCCAATCAACGTATATTATGTCTTTCGGTGTTTCACCTGTTTTGTTTTAATTCTGAATATTTCTCAATGAAAACACATTCCTAGTAGATAACACAATGAACTTACTTTGTCCTACATCACACATAGCTGTATATTAAATTAATGTTAAGTTTGTTTAGGATAATAATTTTAATGTTTATTCTGTGACAGTATTCAGCCAATCTTTTAAAAATATAAATATTTTTTTTATTATTTCAGTAAAATATTTAGGAAAATCAAGGAAATATGAAAGTGGGAAAAGTGGTATCACCAATCTATGCACAAAAATAAGTTTTAAAATATCTGGAAAAAAAAATCTCCTTTGGAAAACTTGAATTATGTATTAAGGAATTTTGAAATGTGTTTCCCGCCGTCCTGTTTAGAAAACAAATGATGAATGAAAGTTTTTCTTTTAAATTTTGATTTATGCATAAGTTCGTATGTGTGCCATGTATCATGTACTGTGTAAAATGATGCATGTCCGCCATGTATCATTTTAACTTGTCTCATCAAAAATAAATGATGAATGGCTGTCACAGTATGTATTTGTATTATTCTGTTTTAGCTTGTACAAAAATGAATTTCAGACACTAGTCTTTGCTACGATAAGTGATACAGTTAATTTTAATGATAAATTTGTTTCCAAATCTCGGAATATAAGCCTAAATAAAGACAAGCCCAAGTTTAATCTTAAGTGAATCAACAGATGAACAATCTGTAAATACTAATGGCGATGAATACGTAAGCTGGTGTCTTCTGCTAACTGAAATAATGGTGTTGAATACGTAAGCTGGTGTATTCTGCTAACTGAAAAATTGGATCTTCTGATCTGTTTTCTAAACATTTCTTGCTGTATATGATTATTACAATAACGCATTAGCTTAACCACTCAAGCGATAGTACTGCTAATACCCCTGAGCGATGGGTACCCAAATTTGGGTAGCTGGAAGGTATGTAGGATATCTTTATGAATTAAAATGAATTTATTTTAAACTTCCCGCAATCAGCTAATATGTTTAGTTGTTAGCTTAATGAACCCCTAAGGGCCTGGCCCCTGCATTTGTGGTGTTGAAGAATAGTTCCCACGCACTTTGTGAAGCACTGCAATTGCATTGTCGACCCTGTACTTTAATTTTGCCTTCGGATATTGCCTCTACTAGGCTAGTTGAAGACAAAAATAAAACTGTCACTTTATCAAGTATGGTATTGTCTTGACTTGAGAAACATTTGACTTTTCTCGTCATCACCTGCAGATTAAGCTTCTTTTAAATGCCTAAAGATGTCACTAATGTTCCTTTCATGCCGCCATTTTAAATTATTTTCTAAAAATTGTTCAAGTTATATCAGTGGCGTAGCGTGGGGGGGGCGGCCCGCCCCGGGCGGCACTTTTAAGGGGGGCGGCAAATTTTTACAATAAATAATAATATTATCTTGGAAAAATTTAAACCATTTCAAATCATTATTTGAAAATGTTCTACAATCATTTTGTGTACGAATCCAACTCGTTTTTTATTATTTATTAAAAATATCAATAATTGTATTTTTTTAAGCTGCAAATTTCGCAATTTGTAGGAAAACTATATGCATATTATGAGAGAAATACTAATTAAAGCTGATAACTCGCAAATAGATTCACTCTTAATTAAAACCAGAATTGTGTTCACAGTGTATTAACGAATGAATTTCAGTTGTGTATTCATCTGCTGATACATTTCGAAAGAGACCATTATTTTATTCGAAGTGCAGTTATAAAATTCTAGTTGCAGACTATGTATGTGCTGCCAGAATCAATCAAAGAGAAACCATTTTCATATTCTGAGTGTAGTTTTATTTCGCCAAATACAGATTTAATTTAACCCGTTTAATCACAGGAGACGCAAATTTTCCCACAAATTTAATTTTAAAATAAAATTGTGAAATTATGTCCCACACATTTAATTTTAAAATAAATTTGTGATTGCGATAAAAAGTTAGATATAGTTTTATTACAATTTTATTAAGAAAAGTAATCTGTATTTAAATTTTACGTTTATTCTATTTTAGGTACTTTAATTCGAATATTCGCAGGCGCGGATTTTTGAGCCAATTCACCTTTCCAATATCAAAATTTTAATATTTAGAATCAATAATGTTCTAATAAGTACGTCGGAAAAATAACTTTATCTAGATTTTAGAACAATTTTGTGTTTTGCAAAAGGGTAAAAAAAAACAATAAAAAGAAACATTTAAAATGCATGGGAAGAACCGGAAATTTTGTGTGCAAACATTGATAGGCAAAAGTTTGTAGATATTTCTTTCTTATTATTTGAACGGTTAAACCAGCTTTTAGAATGTAAAATTCCATTTGAGGATTCATCTGCTGACACAATTCAAAGGCAAACATTATCTTATTCGAAGTTCAGTTATAATATTCTATTTACAGACTATGTATGTATGTGCTGCCAGAATCAAAGAAAAACCATTTCATGTTAGGAGTGTAGTTTTCATTCACTAGGTGTCGATTTAATTTAGACCAGTACAGAATAATTCCAGATGGATTCATCTGCTGACACATATCGAAGGAAAACATTCTGTTATTCGATGTGCAGTTTTAAAATTCTAGTTGCATACTATTTATTTAATGCAAGAATCAAAGAAAAACCATTTTTCATGTTCTGAGTGTAGTATTAATTCACCGCATATAAACTGGTTTTGTGTTCAGAATACAACGATAAATTAAATGATGAGTTGCAGATTCACCGTGCATCGAGTGAAGCTTTACATTTGAGTTACATAATGCTGTAAATGTCTGAGAAATTGATTGTTACGTGTGTAAGTATTATTTGGTGACTCTAACGCAGAATCGATCAATCAACTTTGGAGCAGAATTTATAAACATGATTTTTGTTGAAAGAATACTCGTCAAATGTGATTATTAAAAAATCCGGCTCGTATATGAATAGATCGTAATAAAAAAAATTGGATTTCCATATAAAACCAACCCCCCGCCGCTTGAAGTACCCAAATAAGGGGGAAGCGAAATTTTTCTCCGCCCCGGTGTTCTGGGTGAAGTTTTAATACACCACATACAGATTTAATTAAAACCAGTTTTGTGTTCAGAATGTAAGTGCCGGCGAATTAAAGAAAAACCATTTTGATGTTCTGAGTGTAGTTTTAATTCACCGCATACAGATTTAATTAAAACCAGTTTTGTGTTCAGAATGTAAATGTCGCTAGAATCAAAGAAAAACCATTTTTATGTACAGTGAAGTTTTGATACACCGCATATTTAGTTTAATTTAAACCAGTTTTGTGTTATCAATATAACAATAAGTTGCCGATTCGTCGTGTACTGAGTGCATTTGAGTTGCATTCCATATGTATGTGTGTTGAAGATGCGAAATTCTATTACAGGCATAACATTCTCGATTTCTGAGAGCGGTTATATATATATTTGTAGCGGAATTCATAAGCATAATTTTATTGGAAGAGTACTCGGCACATGGGATTATAAAAATCAGCATTAAAAAATAGAATATCTACCCCCCGAAGAAGTACCTGCAGAAGTAAGGGGGGGGGGGGCGGCAAAATTTTCCTCCGCCCCGGGCGGCCGAAAGCCACGCTACGCCACTGAGTTATATATATTTTTTTTAAATTCTCTGACTATACACAACACACAGAAGTATGTAGTAATATTCAATATTGCCCCAAAAAACTACAAGGAAGAGCAATTTCAATAACTAACATACAGAATTCAAGCGATTATAAATTAATTCTTTTCTGTAAACCTTAAAAAATGGGATAAACGGTGATATATGTATAGGTGCATTCATTGGATTTCAACACGGCTAACATTTTATGTTTCTGTATTATTATTCAGAAATATGATTTTTGGAATGTGCGCGGCCGAATCCAAAACTGAACACCTGGAAATAAATGTCTATTGCTATTATTACTAATAAGGAAGCGACTATTCATTAACTGATTTGGTGTACATATTTCTTACTTGAATACTTGCACATAAATCAGGTATAATCAAACAAAGTTTCAAATTAATTACTCAAAATTTGTTCCTATGTTGAGTGATTGAACTAACTTAATTGTTAGGATCACTTCAATCTCATCAAGGGTGGTGGACTTTTTATTTGTAAAACACTTTTTTATTGAAGAGTCGTTTTATTTACAAACCCTTCTTGAGCAATAATGAAATCAACACTTTTAGAACTAAATTCAGCCCGGACCCCGCCTCAAGCGGTACGGCGTCTATACTCTAGGTAAGGGTTAATGGAAGAGAACAAATTTCTTGAGTATAGCCCTTTTTATACTACTAAAAACTATAAAAATACCGTCTTTCAGACTGTTTTAAAAAGTGTTGATTTCATTATTGCTCAAAAAGTGTTTGTAAATAAAACGACTCTTCAATAAAAAAGTGTTTTACAAATAAAAAGTCCACCACCCTTGATGAGATTGAAGTGATCCTAACATTAATTATATGTAAGTTTCTTCATAGCGTCCAGTTTCTTACATAAACCTCACTCAAATATCCAGTTTTGCTTATGCTTGGATCACACGCGCCGAGTAGATGGGCGAGACAGTGCTCTCGGCCGAGTGTGTATGCAAAACCTAGCCAACACATCAAACAGATGTTTACACGGCCGAGTGCTCGGTACGTGTAAACATCTGTTTGATGTGTTGGCTAGGTTTTGCATACACACTCGGCCGAGAGCACTGTCTCGCCCATTTACTTGGTGCTTGTGATCCAGGCATTAATTTTAGCAGCTCTTGCTCATCTGAAGGCAGTTTCTTTTACGACTTTATACCTTATCAGTAAGTGTCCTAAATTGGCTGCTAATTCGTCATATAATTGTATTTTGAACATGATACATGATCATTTCCTCAAAAGAATCATAATTTCTAAATGAATATCTCAATTATTATCCCCCTGCTTGTATTCATATAGCTTAGGCAAATCTTTTGTATTAAATTTCAATTTAAAATATTGTAACTTAGAATAAACACCAAATTAGTGTTGGCAACTTCCCAATGTATCCTCATCAGTACAATAATATGTCTACTGTTTCCACAACAAAAATTTTTAAACGACTTCAAAAAGGAGGAGGTTCTTAATTCGACGGTATTTTTTTTATTTTTTTAATGTTTGTTACTCAGAACTTTCGACTGGGTGAACCTATATTGATGATTCTTTTTTATTTGAAGGCTGGTGATTCCCGTGTGGTCCCATTTCAATTTGTTCCAGTTCTGACAATGGCATCCATGAGAAAACCTTATAAGTCTTAAATTTGCGTTACGTATGTACGCGACAAATGGACGAATAACTCAATATCACGCCAACCGATTTCGATGATTCTTTTTTTATTGGAAAGGATGTACTTCAAGGGTAGTTTGATGAGAGTTTGGTTAGGTTCTGATTATGGGATCCATGACAAAGTAACGGAACTCTTTAATCCGGTGAGTCATCTACCGTAACGTCGTTATGGTCAAGTAATATGTCTCATACGAGCAGCACGTTTAGTAGGCCTATCCATATTCAGACAAATTAGCCAGTGTACTTCAGATTCACTAAAAATCAAAAAATAAACAAAAATTTTAAGAATACAAAAAAAACGACTTCAAAAAATGCACTAAAAAGTAAATAAATAATTTCATATTCTTCTACAACTTAATATCAACTTACTTTTTCTACTCGTCAATATGTAGGTAAGATTATTATTTTTGGAGTCGGTGTCAGCTAAGGTATCTGACCTGGCGTGTTCACTTGACAGCTCCCCTCCCGCCGCGGCCCTGCACTCGCCTCGTCAAGTCGCGCGTGTAACACAAGCACACCCCACCTATAACTATGTATGTAGTTACAAACCTACCTTGGCTGACACCGACTCCAAAAATAATAATCGTACCTACATATTGATGAGTACAAAAAGTAAGTTGATATTAAGTTGTAGAAGAATACGAAATTATTTATTTACTTTTTAATGCATTTTTTTTTAATTTTTGTTTATGTACTTTATGTTAATTTCATACTAAAGTCTCATTTTAACAAAGTGCTAATTAATATTTCAATTTAGTAGTTTGATATGAATTTTTATTTTTTTACAATATAACTTTATGACGTCAGGGTCTATGAATTTTCCTGTAAATGGGCAGTTGAAGCCAACGGCCTTATTAAGCTATGGCTTAACTTTTGTCCAATGCAATGGCTAAAATTGTCTTATACATTTGTGCAATACTTATTCAAATCTCTTTTAGGGAGTATTTTACCTCCTCTAAGTGAACTGCTTTATTCAGCGCTACTCGTCGTGTAGCATACATTATCTGAATCACCACCACTGAGTAAATATATATTTTAACCGCAGTGTTAAAATCCTATGATTAAAGTAACTTTACAAATAGTTAAACAGTGGTGAAATACCCCCTTAGTCATGAATTTGAAAAGAGTTTTCTTGTGAATCGCTACCCAAATATTTTATCAATCTACATTATTTTTTAAGCTACAAAATATCTGCATTTTCATAGTTTATTTATAATATATTATTATCTTTCCATTTTGAATAGATAAGGGGGCATACATAAATTACATGAGCTCAAAGAAAAGAATATACGAAGCGGCTCAAATTTATCTCACCAAGAGGGGGGGGGGAGGGTCTAGATTGGAAGAAAAACTGCTCACGTAATTAATGTATGCCCCCTAATGACTCTGTTTTTTGACAATGTTACTGCTGTTTCAATCACATTATATTATTATTACAATCCTAATGTAAAGCTGTCACTTCTAATACTCATTTGTGAGCAAATTTTATTCAATATATTATGGTCCATGTAATATTGAATGTATTGAATAAATAAGTGCTTTATACCTATATTGTTAAATACATTATTTCTAAATAAATGTAAATAAATTTTTTTTAAACCTAATTATTTGCTTTATTCAAAATAGTTAGCAGCTAATACCTGAAAAAAAACCTTCGACTCTGTGCAGAAACAGGCGGGGACCTAAGATAGATTCTCCTAACTTAACAAACTGATTGAAATTTTGAGCACAGACGTCATGTAGGAATGCTGTCCTTGTTCTACCATTCAATGGAAGATACTCTGGGGAACTAGTGTCATCGATTCCTTCGGTACGGGTGCTCAGTCATAAAAAACATCAAACACGCGCACAACATCTGTCACATGATAACGGGTCATTTCTGCAACTTGTTCTTGAGTTAAACAGCTGTGGAATGATTTGGCCTCTGTGTTCCCTTCTCCTACAACATGGGTCTCTTCAAGAGATTCACTCCTTTCCACATGGCATCTTCATGGATGATCTTGGTTTGAAGGAAAATATTTTCCTGGGGGCCTCCTGTGCAGAGTAAGTGTAAGAAAAAAACCAACACGGCCTTGTCTTATCATACAGTTAACTGCAAATTTAAAAGCTCTCTAGCTCAGGATGAAAATTTTTTTTAACATTAACTCCACACAGGAGGCCCTGAGGAAAATAATTTCCCTCAGGGCCTGTCATCTGGGATGCTGTGTGGAGGGTCTTTTTGAGGAGGAAGGAATGAACATTGGTCTTGAAGAGACCCATGTTATAGGAAGGAGGAAACACAGAGGCCGGCAAATCATTCCACAGCCGAGCTGTTGAACACAAGAACGAGTCGAAGAAACGACCTATTCTCATGTGACAAATGTCAACTGTGTACAAATGTTGGGCACGCGTTTGGCGTGTTTCCCGACTATGCACCGGTGCCGAAGGGATCAATGATGCTAGTTCCTCGGAGCATCTTCCATTGTAATACCGGTAGAACAAGGATAGCATTCCCACCCGACACCTGTGCTCTAGAGATTGCAATCCGTCTGTTAAGATGGGAGAATCTATTAAACGGACCGCCCGTTTCTGCAGAGTCGAGGGTATTTTTCCGGTATTTTGGAGCTCCAGACCAGAGGTGGCTGCCAAATTCAACCGTGGGGCGCACTTGTGATTTGTACAGGGTTAGCAGTTGTGTACTATTGAGAATGGATAGGTATATATTGTAATATTATAGACAGAATGAGCTGGACCAATTTGTAAAAATAACTTGAAAAGCCGGAGGTCTCCGTTACTCCAAAACACATTTTCTTCTTTATAGTTGTTAAGATGTAGGGTTACAATATATGTATATAGTTTTCAGTGAGTGAAACAAATAACACTTCAAACAAAACAATTTAATCCATAAATATTGCTAAAATAATCAGTTCTTAAAATAAATTTCTATTTACAAATGGACATTGTAACAAATATAATACATTTTTTGTTCACATTACATAGGAACACTTTTACAGTCAAAATAAGAACTATAACTTATTCATTATCAATAAGCTATCTACACATTATCTATGGTAGAACGCTGACAACCCGAAAGCTGGATTACACAAACCATCCTTGTTTTCATTAATCCAAAGATGGTTCTATGGTATAATATTTTGGAAGCAAAATGATTATTTAATGCCACTCATTTACTACAATAATCCTATTATAATTACTGTATTGGTTATAAGTTTGAGCATTAAAGGATAAGATGTACAATAATTAGTGCTGCATTACCATCCTCCGAGATGTCTAGTAAAAATGAAGGTAAAAAACAACCACCGGTAAAGGGAAATCTAAAGTGACATTGTCTAATAAAAACATGGCTGGACCAGGAGTGGAGATCAGGTTTCTTCAAGTTAGGGTTACAGCTCCTATGATGATGAGGTATCTATAAATCGCAGGGACAATCTTACTCCATAAATGTTTATTCTTGCAGTCCTTTGAAACCTCGTGCCAGTATAAACTTTTCTGCGGAATCTGACCGACTGGCCGATGGCTTCATAACCTTGACGTGCTTATAAAATCTTCCGAGATCTAATTCCAAGACAGGAACTTCCACTCCATCCCAAACCTTGACCAGCAAAGTAGCATCCTTCTGCGATACTTGGGCCGCAAACCTGAAGGCTCGATAGCATAGACTGATTATGTTGTCCTGGTCAAGGTATCGTATTCCCGATGCATTGGGCGCCATGTCCGATAATACTACGTCCACTTTCGCACCATTCAACAGTTCTTTTAGCTTCTCTTGGGCTTCCTTGCTCTCAAAGTCGAGATTGCTCAGTATATTGGCACCCTGAAATAAAAATTAAAATATTGAAAAAGTAAATTTATTATACACTAGCAGACCCGGCCACACATTGCTGTGGCTAACGAAACACAACGCCATTTCCCAACCCTTATAAAATCCACACCACCCGCTGCCTGAATTGAATATTTAAATTTATCGGCTGTTCTCTACTATAATAAGCATGTATTATACATATAAACCTTCCTCTTAAATCACTCTATCTATTGGTGAAAATCCGTTGCGTAGTTTAAAAGATCTATGCGCACATACATTTTGAGTGACTTCATTTTATACTATGTAATAATGATGATAATGATATTTAAAGTGTAACGAATTTATTTATTTAATAGTAAGCAAAATCTTTCAAGTGCTCATTTCTTGGCTTCATAGATATGCACTTTGGACTTTGGCAAATCAATAATACTAATTATACGAGGCTATAGAAATAAAAAAGACTGAAGTCTGTACCTCGATAGGATAGATTTGCAATCTATCAATGGAAAACACGGACCCTTTTGGTTTTTTAGGATCTGCATTATTGGCGTTAACTTTAGAGACAGCCACTTGAGTCCAAGAACCAGGAGCGGCTCCAATATCCACCACAACTTGCCCTGGAGTCAAAAACTCCGTATGATCGTTCATTTCCAATAGCTTGAAAGCACTGCGACATCTATGGAAAACAATTTAAAATATTTAATAGAACATTATTCAAAGGTCTTTAGGTATCATTTTATTCGAGTATATATCAGAGTTCTCATTTACACATTTTGGAAGGTTTTTGTACCTTTCTAGCACAATATCAATAGTAGATTTTTTACGTAGCTCATTGTATATAACTCTTGCTATTATTTTGTCCGCCATAATCAGTGATTACAAGAACAATAACCTAAAAATACTTTTTAGGCATATATCTGTACATCTATGTGTATAAGATTAATGTGTTCAACCCATAATGAAGCAAATAACGTATTTATTTAAATAAAATAATCGGTAATCTGTGCAGAAAACGTCCGTAAATTCAATGTGAAATTTACCTGTAATTTTGCATCTTTGCTTTTTCCACATATGGATCTTCAAGTTGTCTAGCAATCCATTCATGAGAGCTTTTCCCTTTCCGTTTGGTTACCTTAGAAAATAAAGCTTGACAAGTTGTGAAGGTACGCTTAAAATACCCAAAACCAAGAGAGCTCATTTTGAAAACTGGAAATCACAAACTACAAATTAGACAACAAAAGTTTTTAATTTTACTAGAAATATTATGAATCACAGCTGCTGTCAAGTAAAAACCGAGATAAAAGACAACAAACAGGCACAGGCACGAGGAAGCGGAGCATAAATTCTTTGGAATTTCATAAAGAATAAAGAAAGGTTCGTCATAGACAATAATCTCATTTATAATGATATGTTATTTGACTTTGAAGAGATATTATAGCAAAAGGCCTTATTATTTTGAAGCACTTTTGTTTTTAAAAAAAAACGCACTTTTCACTACTAATTTACAGAATTTTCTCTCAACTAAATGATTTTTTGTTTTTATTCAACAATTCAGCAGCCTTATAATGCATGACAGCTGTCACTACGTACTTTGAGGTTAAAATAACTTTAAAATGGTGGTTCCCAACTGACGTGACGATGTTGTGTAAATGTACTCAATAAATATTCCAAGATGTATTTAAGTTCCCCGAATCCTTACCGGAATGGTTTACTGTACGCAGGGTTTAATCAGGATCAAGGTATGGGCGAAAATAATGGATTATTCATTGTATTCGCTTATCATGATACGTAAATACATTTGTTTATCTTTTATTTGCAGGTTGTTTTGCTTGTGCAACTGAGAACGGCTTTCGAGTTTTCAACTGTGACCCTTTAAAGTTGAAAGAGAAGCAGGAATTTACAGATGGAGGCCTTTCGTACGTGGAGATGTTATTTCGGTGTAATTATATGGCGCTAGTTGGCGGCGGCTCGCATCCCGTGTATCCGCCTAATCACGTCACTATTTGGGACGATCTGAAGAAGGCCCCCGCAATATCGCTAGACTTCAACGCGCCAGTGAAAGCTGTTAAATTGCGCAGAGACAAAATTGTGGTTGTGCTAGGTCAGTAATCTAAGTAATATAAATAAGCAGTGTTTGATTCACATTTTGAATCACCCATTTGGTTTGTGTCACAAAATAAATAAAAATTTGCACCGCATACTATAAAAAACAATCTATCTTTAAAGTTAAAGGCCCAAATCCCTTTTTTAATTTTTTTTTCTATATTTTTGGCTAGCCAACTCAGTTTTATTTCATAGAAAAAACTTATCTTATCTGAGTGGGGCCGGCACTGTTTCTAAGTGACTGTAAATTGACCTTTTGTGGGTCGATTATTATGTCTTTTAGTGATTTTTATTTTATTACACAAAAATCTACCTGCTGAGCTTCTACAAGTATCTTGTCATGGTGACAACAATAATAAAGTAATAAAATTTATTTATAAAAAGGAAATCGCAGTCAATACGAGAATAAATTAATTACAACAGTAATAGCTTTGTTACTGCTGAAACTATAAATAAACTTATCTACTAATGATGCCTCCAATTTCTCTAAAATGCAAGTCACATTACGACTCGGTGACTTTACTTTTAACATCTGCAAAAAGCAACAAATTTTTTTACTGCAATGTTTATAAATAATTTGGCCCTTGAATACAAAATTTATTCAAAATTGCAATAAAATGAATGCAAATGATGTAGTACCTAGTAAAATAACCTTATTTTGGAGACTTCAAAGACCAATGGATCCATTTATTTACTTATTTTATTTATTTATTTATTTCTATGTATTACAGTATTTACCTATTAATTAACATTTTTACATAATAGATAAATTTTGAAAACATTTTTTCATAATATACTTTACAATTTTATTATGTTGGGTGTATGGTAGGTTTGCGAAGGTGAAACTGTGGATAGGTATTGTATGTTTCATGAACACCTCACTAGGAGAACCTGTGCTGAGGTGTTTACGTGTTTATTTATGATTATGTGTGACAAGTATTAATGTGTTGTAGTAGAAAGTTTTATATTTATTTTATTTAATAGTTATTGTACATTGGTTATTAAGAAGTTAATTTTTATGTTTGGTTTGGAGTAAATAGGTTTTGGAAAATAGTGTTCCTTTAGCTTTTATCCAGACTGTGATTTGTTTTTTTAGTTTATTTGTTGGTGAATAATCAGCAGATTGTTTCAAAGAAGGTGGCATGCTGTTATATAGTTTGATAGAATAGTAGTTAAAGGATCTTTGTCCGTGGGTCGTGTGCTTTAGCGGGATGTTGAGTGTTAGGTTTGTTGAAGACCGGCTTGTTAATGAGGACTGAGAAAGTAAAGGGATATGAAGTTTAAATTTGAAGAGGTGAAGAATAGACGATTTAGCGTAGAGTTGTCTGATTGACAAAACGTCGAGCATCTTGTAAATTTTTTCAGAGTCTGTATCATATGCTACTTGAAGTATTAGTTTGATTGTTGCCTTTTGTGCCTTTTCTAGTGGATCTAGAGAAATATTACTTGCACTTCCCCAAGACAGAAGACCATACATGATTAAAGATTGGGAAAGAGCAAAGTAGATAGATCTTAGTATTGTGCGTGGGAAGATATTTTTTATATTATTTAAAAGATACATGATTTTTTTAAGCTTGGATGTAATTAAGTTAATGTGGTCATTCCAGCGTAGGTTTTCGTCAATTATCACGCCTAGATATTTTATTTGTTTGACATTTTGTATGATTTCGCAATTGCACGATGAGAAGGGTTGGGAGCAGTCGTGTATTTTCAGAGCGAAGGTTGGAGGAGGTTGACCTCTTTGAGTTATACTATGTGTTATGAATTTAGTTTTTTTTTGTATTTAGAGTAAGTTTGTTTTCATTGAGCCATTGTTTGATGACAGCAAGACTTTTCTCAGCTTTATGGAATGCCTTGATCCATGAGTCAGCTTGACAAAGTATTACGGTGTCATCAGCGAATGTCACAATGTTGCCTTCTGTAATTAGTTCACAGATATCATTGATGTAGATAAGAAACATTATGGGACCTAGAACACTACCCTGGGGCACTCCGTAACTGATCGGAAGTATTATTGTATTTACACTTCAATGGCTCCATTGAAGTGTAAATTATTTTTGAAGAAGAAGATAATAATAATAATCTAAACGAAAATATGAAAGAGAACAAGACACAGAAAAACAAAAAAAGTTAATGGTCGCAACTGGGACACGAACTCAGAACCTCTCGTCTATCCGGGACATGCGTTTACCAGTTCCGCCACTGCGCCCTACTGTCAAGCCGTCATAATAGTCTATCTCATATTTAAAATTTTAGAATTAACAATATTATCTTCAACTAATTTATTTTCCACATCATAGGCAACTACCCTTTTTATTGGAAACAATCATTCTAAGAATTGGTTTGTAACCTAGACAGAGTCACGGATAAATATATCCGATTTTATCTATATGCTTTTTATTCTATCTCATTCTCTCACAGGTTAAATCCTATAGATCGGTGGTTTTCAAACTGTGGTACGCGTACCCCTGGGGGTACGAAAAGCCAAATTGGGGGTAAGCAATAATGTGGCACGCATGTAGAATCACTGGTTAAAATGCCTGAAGTCGTGTTAGACTCTGTATAAAATTGCATTACTTAATTTTATTTGTGTGACATGATTGTAAAATTCATGTAATAATTAGAGTATTAAAAATTACAAATGAAACACGTCTTTCATTACACGTGTAAAAAAGATAGATAGAGGGTACGAGGAACAACAAATTTGTAGTGAGAGACAAGGGGTACGCTGGCTCAAAAAGGTTGAAGACCACTGCTTTAGATGTATGTGTTTGTCTCTTTTTAGTGTCGCTTTTTCGTTTACGTTTTTATTTCGTATTACAACGGTGCTAAAGAAGTTTTCACTTCAATAAAAATATATAATAATATTTAATTAAATGAAGACAATATTAGCAAAACTCAATCGAAAATCTGGAGACTGAAAAATCAGGAAAAGATATTGGCACCTCTGGGACTCGAACCCAGGACCCTTTACTTTCGAGTCCCAGAGGTGCCAATATCTTTTTCTGATTTGTTTGTCTCCAGATTTTCGATAGAATTTCGCTAATATTGTCTTCATTTGATTAAATATTATAATTTGAGATTTTACTCATAAAGTTAAAAATAAATATAATAACATTCACAGGAAACATAATTATAATTTGAAGAAAATATTTTTTCATGTTTAGTCAATGAAACTACTTTACTGCTCTCTTGTGAGATCACAGCTAGAATATGCATTTCTTGTATGGTCTCCTATTTATACTTCTAACTTACACCGCTTGGAGAAAGTACAAAGGAAGTTTCTTAAGATACGTTCAATACAATTTTAGACAACCTGTAATTGATATTTGCTACAATACTTTAATGTCTAATCTAAAACTGCAGCTTCTTTTTACCTGCAGAACTTCTAATGATATTCTTACATTTATATTTTTAAATGACTGAATAACCTCCCAGATTGCCTTTAAATAAATATCCAGTCCCTTTTAAATCTACTACACTCCACCATCCATCTTTTCTACTTGTGACAATCATAGCACTAACTATACATATCATTTACCGGTAACGCGATTTCCCCGCACTGCCAATACATTTATAGACCTTTTATATTTTCAAAACCTCTCCGTCCTGCATCAAAGCAAAAATAATTAATTGTGAATATAACTGATTTGTTTGTGTTTTATGTTTATAACATTAAATGTATTTATTGTATTGTTACCCATTTTTGTAAATAATGAGTTTTTAAATGTTCAACATACATATTATGTTTGCATAAGCCCATAAATAAATATCACTTTATTTTATACACACATTGTCTGAAAACTCGTAGCACAAGTGGGAAACTGGGAATCTACAATCACATGGAGAACCTAAAAGAACTTGAGAATTTCTATTTTTCTTTCTTTCTTTTTTTCAACAACTAACCAACTAACCATCACGCCTTTTCACTGCAGGGGTAGGCAGAGAGAACGGACCGCCAAACAACTCGGTCTTGGCCCACAGTCTTTGCCTCACTCACTTTCATACATCATCTCATACATACTCTTCTATTATTCTGACTTTTGACATGACCTGACTCAAGTATCTGATTGATCGTGCCATGTCTTCCTCGGGCGTTCCCGACTTCTTCTTCCATTCAGATATGCGTCATATATTCTTCTCACACTATTTTCTACAACTAAAGGGTTAAAAATACTTTTGAAGCTGGATCTATGCTTCTATGCATTTTAAAAGACATCAACTGATATTAATCCCCTAGTGACCGATTTTTTCAAATTTAACCTAAAAAATTCCAACTTCAGACTCGATTTACTCGAAAACGAATGCTCAAATAAAAAAAAAATTTACCACAAAATCGGCTCCAAATGTGATGTAGACTTACCAGTTTTCCGCTTCTACCATGAGCCTCCGGACACTGTATAAATCAACCAGATGTGTAGGACCTACATTCAAAATAAATTGGTGTTTACAAAATTTTTATATTTTAATCAAATGCCGTTCCGTGTAAAAATAATTAATTAAAAATTCCCAAAGTTTAATAAATTTATTTCAAATTGTGATTCAAAACTTTGGTTTCATAAAGATGTACATTTTACTTCTTTTGTGGTTAGTTTTTGGAGTTAGTTTTGGAGAAATTTGTATAAATTTATTTCAAATTGTGATTCAAAACTTTGGTTTCACAAAGATGTACATTTTACTTCTTTTGTGGTTAGTTTTTGGAGTTAGTTTTGGAGAAATTTGTATAAATTTATTTCAAATTGTGATTCAAAACTTTGGTTTCACAAAGATGTACATTTTACTTCTTTTGTGGTTAGTTTTTGGAGTTAGTTTTGGAGAAATTTGTATAAATTTATTTCAAATTGTGATTCAAAACTTTGGTTTCACAAAGATGTACATTTTACTTCTTTTGTGGTTAGTTTTTGGAGTTAGTTTTGGAGAAATTTGTATAAATTTATTTCAAATTGTGATTCAAAACTTTGGTTTCACAAAGATGTACATTTTACTTCTTTTGTGGTTAGTTTTTGTATTTAAATATAAAGCATGGTCTTTTCTCTTTCTAACACCGTTTATATCATATTTCTCACTGCGATGGTAAAGGAGATACACCGATTTCTATGAGTTGTTCTGAAAACCGAACAAATAGACTTGGTTAAGTGGTTGGGTTATTTACGCCTTCCAGATGCTTTTTCATAAAAATTGCACTATTTAAATGATTCCGAAGTTATCATCATTACTAATGAGTTATGTTTATTATTTGGCAGAGGGTGTCATCAAGGTGTACACATTTACGGTGACACCGCAGCAGCTGCATGTGTTTGAGACGAGCCCCAATCCTCGGGGGCTCTGCGTGCTGTGCCCCAATAGTAATAACTCACTCCTTGCATTCCCCGGGCGCAAGGCTGGCCATGTTCAAGTTAGTTTTACTATAAGATTATCTTGTATGTCTCCAATAATGCATTTCAAAATCTTCTGTTGTCTTCTTGTTTAGATGAGGGTAAGATGTACTTAGGGGGAGTACGGATATTATCGGACGCATAGTGTTGATTAATTGTATTTTTTTGTTATTGCTTCAATATAAAGATTTATGAATTAATCATGAGTGGAAAGGACAGATCTACAAGCTATGCTAATTTTAAAAATCAATAACCATCACTGTTTCCCAAAATTTAGATTTTAAAATTACTAAATTTTCGTTTATTATCGAAATTCGACGGGTGGTATCGGACAAATTCGCTCTTTGGTTTAACACCGTAATTTCTTTTGTTTTATAATAAAACGGTTACTAATGATTAAATACAAAAGATTTCACATATATCGAGACACTATACTTATTTTAAAAAAAATACAAGCAAGAGAAATACAAGAAAAAGGACAACAAAGTATTTGAAAGAATTGTCTAATATCGGACATCAAAGGTGGTATCGGACACAAAAGTGGACAAAAAATATTCTTGTTTTTTTTTATAAAAAAAATGATTTAAAAAAAGTGGTAAAACCGTGTTTAAACTTCACATAACACGTTACACTGAAAATAAAAATTATTTCTGGCACAATTCACATTTGTAAAAATGCTGGCAAGATTCAAGACCCGTACAATTTTCATTAATAGTTTTCAGTAGTTTTTCTTATAATTGATGGTGTTAACATTATTTTTTTTTTGTGTTTGTGCGGATTCTTTTTTGATTTACTCATTTGAAAATCTTTTTGGCATATACTGTATCCTGGTAGTTTTTCTTGTTTAATTTTGATTGGTAGACCCGGTACTTGTGTTTTGGCTTCATTCTTTACAATTTTTGAACTTTTTAGAAGTGAACCTAATTTCCTCAATATCCTAAATACTTTCATCAATTTCAACAACCTGTTACTAAGTGTACTTTTAGGGACATCACAATATAAGACAGCTTCTCAAATTGTCACAAACGTATTCCACTGCTGATTTCATGTTGCAATCCTTCCATTTACCCCGAGCCCTTACTCCCACTTTTTTTTGAACCTCGGCATTATATGGAAAAATGGATGAAAAACATATTGACTTTTTGAAAATAATGTTTTTAAATCAACAATAGCAAACCCTTTGTATATTGCTTTCGTAATACAATATATTTTCATGATAAGGTGTATAAAAATACGAAACACTTCATTTGGTGTAGGTAAACCTATTAATTTAAATCTCTACATATTATAAATTAAAGTCCTCCGCGTCGTCTGTCTGTCTGTTCGCGATAAACTCGAAAACTACTGAACAGATTTTCATGCGTTTTTCACCAATAGATAAGAGTGTTTCGTGAGGAAGGTTTAGGTATGTAATTTGTTAAGGATTTGTGTAAATTGGTTGAAACATAACGATAATTGTTAGAAGTGTCAGAAAAAGTCAAGCCGCCTGGTAGCTTTCATCGAAAACGCTGCCTAATCCTTTTGGGATATAACAAAACAATGCATGATGGGATATTCCTCTTTCATAGATCTACAAAAAAGTCCGCGAAGGCATATATCTATCTTTTACGGATAGCTTACTATACCCATTATATCTTCAAAAAGAATGGTCACGTACATTGCGGTAATTGAAAAGTTATTTAGACGGATACAGTATTAAAGTTACCCCAAGCATTTCATGTACATTATCATAATCTTTCACACCATCTCTACGTATTATAAATTAAAGTCCTCCGCGACATCTGTCTGTCTTTTCGCGATAAACTCAAAGACGGCGGTGGTTATAAAGGTTGGATAACCATCCAGTAGATGACGTTGTGTTTAATTAGCCACAGCAACGCGTGGCCGGGTCAGCTAGTAAATAAATAAAAAAATAAGCATTTATTCGTGTGTCCGATATCATCCGTAACAGCCATGTCCGATATTAACCAAACGACGTGGAGTTAACAAAGTAACCGCCTACCTGGTATGGGACACAAATTTTAAAACATAAGATCGTCATTTGATTGCCACTGAAATGTATTGTACCGTCTTATATGTAAAAATGTAATTAAATTAATAACGTACTTTTTTATTTGTCTTCGAATAAAGCTGCGGACACAACATGTGGTGGTCAAAGTTCGTTTTTTGGGCACAAAACGACACAACCGGCTTTGGCGAGAGTCATGCAAACACCGTGCATCCAGAATTAGTGCGGCAATATTATAAACTAACTTGCATCGCCCTATCTTTACGCCAGTATGAGAAATAACACTTGTACGATACCATACGTTGTCCGATAATATACGCACTCCCCCTACTACAAAACTTTTTGTTTTACACTTTTATTGAATACAGCGAAACCTCTATCTATCGTTTTTGAAGGGTCCTGTTGAAATAAATTTAAATGTTTAACTTGGGAGGCATTTAAGCAATTTTGGAGGTGGGTATGGTGACGCCGCCCCGGGAACCATTTATTCCAACATCTCTGCCATAGGTCACCCCGAGTGGTTTACTAAGATTGGTGAGTTAGCAGGGGTGCCTGGGTTCATGGGGTGAGGTTTGTCTGCCCACCAATTGCATGGCAGGCCGGATCAGGAGAGTCTGGTTGAGAGAGACCTTTTGACCTCTCCAGAAGGACTCTTTCGAAACATCACCTTGCACCACAGTGGGAGGGATAGATTCATACGTCCGTCACTCCTGGACTCACTGACCCCCAGATTCCTGCCTATCCCTGATAACTTTTTCCTTCCCAAAACTTCCTTTCCTAAAAAGACCCTTCACACAGCATCCTCAAAGGTGACGGCTCTGAGGGGAATTATTTTTCTCAGGGCCTTCTGTGTGGAGCTAATGTAAAAAAAAAAAAATAGGTTATCTCGTTTAGTCTTTGTATTAGACTCTGACAAACTTAATCCTTATTTCCAGATGGTGGATTTAGCCAACATAGAGCGCGAGAGCATAGACATAGCGGCGCACGAGGCGGCTCTGAGTTGCATGGCGCTGAGCCTGACAGGAACACGCCTCGCCACGGCCAGTGAGAAGGGCACGCTCATACGCGTGTTTGACACCACCACAGGCGATAAGGTCGCCGAGCTGAGACGAGGAGCTCATCAGGTCATTATTATGTACATACATTACCTATCAGCGCTGCTACCTTAATCTCCACCATTTCCTCTGAGGTTGTTTCCCTCCGGATCCTTTTGCCTAAGACTGCGATATCCATAGGCCTCCACACTCTCCAGTCACCTTAACTCAACCCTTCTGGTCTCCACCATTATTTAGCATATAACCTGTGTTAAGAATAAGAATAATATTTTCTAAATGAATTTATTTGGACAACAAAAGATTCCTCTGATGGACTTTCCTTGTTTAACAGTGTTTTTGGTGTTATTGTATTTTATATAATACATTAAAGTTTGCTGTGGAGCATTTGGTACAGTCTAGGTGAGCTCTTAGATTGACACTCTGAGACTTACGTCCGTAGTTCCCAATCCTACTGATCAAAGGTAGGGCTGAAATTATGGGTCAACACTCCCCAAATTCACAAATACGCTCCTCCCAATGCAACTCTCCGACCAACTACCAAACGAATCAAGCGTTACTAAACAAACAAAAACTGATCGGAGGCTCGGATTGATCGATCGAAAAGTTGGGAACAATGGCCGTTTGAGTTTTAAGCTTCCCAACTCTCCTGCTTCCACCAGGTTTATTAAATAGAAGCCTCCTTGGTGATAGACTCCTGTGATTATTTTCACAAATTGCTGGTTATTCTGTATACTAATTTAGCACTATTTGGTGGTGCCAGATTATTGAAATGTATGGAAAACTAAAAAAAAAAACATGGAAATTTTGAAATATTTGAACTTTTAGTCAAGGTAGTGTATTTTCTACGTATTTTATAAATTGGTCAAATTTTATCGGTATGTATGTACGAATGAAACATAATGTTTAATAAATCAATGATTGATTAGCTGTAACTTTATGGAGATTCTTATTGAGATTTTACTGAAGTTTTTGTGATTATTGGCAAGCGTCACTTTCGCCAAGAGTCAGGACCCGCGGACGAAAGACTTTAGTATCGGTGAAAGTTGTAAACTGTTGCAAAATTCATGCAAATTCAAAAAGGTCTCCCTTGTGTCGTGACGCTCGTAAGCCCACCTCCACATACTGTAATGCAGGGTTTCCCAAACTGTGTTCTGCGGAACACCAGGGTTCCACAGAACCTGAATGGGGGTTCCGTGACAATTTGTCGGAAGAATTGCAATTAATATAAAATTCACAAGTTCATATTTCAACACTACTGATATTATTCACAAGAAATTATTATGTGTATAAATATTTCACAATAGTTCTTAAGTTACTAGAATACTAGACCCTTCCAGTAAATCTTCATAGTAAATCTTCATTTTATATACTAAATCTTAATTATACATTTTGGGAGGCGCGTATGGGTACCGCCGCCCTGGGAACCATTTATTGGATAACCAACACCTCTGCCATATGTCACCCCAAGTGGTTCGCTACGTTTGGTGACTTAGCAGGGGTGCCCGGGTTCATGGGGGAAGTTTGTCAAGGTCTCGGCGGCCGATGTGCCCACCTGCTGCGTGGCGGGCCGGATCAAAAGAGACTGGTTGAGGTGGTATTTTGACCTCTCCAGCCAGAACCCGTTGACCCGTCGCCTTGCACCGCAGTCGAAGGGATGGATTCACACGTCCGTCACTCCTGGACGCACTGACCCCAAATTCCTACCCACCCCTCATACTTATTTCCTACCCAGAATTTCCTCTTCTTCCTTTCCAAACGCTCCACATAGCATCCCCTAAGATGACATAGGCCCTGAGGGAAATTATTTTCCTCAGGGCCCGCACAATGTGGAGCTAATGTAAAAAAAAAATCTGAAATTTGATGTGGAAACGATAACAACGGGATAACGGATTTGCATGTCTTTCACGTAATTTCCATTCCCAAGTAACCCAACATATTTTTTTCGAAATCAACTTTTCCTGAAAGTAAAATAATGTAAAAATCAATTACATACTTGTTAGTAATTAGTCGAACTATAAACGTGCATGGTGCCGGTGTTGGTGTAAAAAATGTTGGTGACGTAAAAGTATGAAGAATTAATTTATTTAATTAGTGACCCTGACATGAAACAAAAATCAGCCCTTAAATGATTTTTGGCGAGTTTGTGAGAAGAGTACTTAAGTACCCCAATTTAACAAAAAACGCAATTATTGTTTTACTTCCGTTTTCTACAACCTATTTATGCAAAGCGGGATTTTCTGATTATACTGCAACGAAGTCAAAGTACGGAAACAGGCTCGACACCACACCAATTAGAATCCAACTTACCAATCTTGTGCCTGATATCAAGAAGATATTTGATATACCGGTCAGTGGTTGAGTGGGCATTGCGCTTGGGTCTCACCCGGGCGTCACGTGTTCGATTCCTCAGCTGGCCAAGTCCTCCATCACAACACAAGCAACATTTTCGGCTTTCTGTGGTGGTAGTAGGAGATTTTCAAACATTGTTGGGTTATTCGTAACCCGGGAATGTTTGTCTTTCTTTAAAATAAAAAAAGATATGCAATTCACGGACTCAAATTCGTCAAAATCATCGGTGCTTTATTTATTATTATAATTTTTTTTTTTTAATTTTATTCCATTTTTTGCTGTTTATATTTACATATATATTTTTTGTTTATCTTAAATAAATAATGTGTTTAATAAAAACATAAATACTATTAGGGACTACCTAACCTAAAAAATAGGCAAAGTGTTCCGTTAAACTTTACGGGTTTGCAAAGTGTTCCACCGCAGAAAAAGTTTGGGAAACCCTGCTGTAATGGATCTGTTTACCCGCAACTGTTGCAACGTCTCTCGTTTGCGGGCGTTTTCATGTTTCCGAGTGTCACTATTGTCATGTGACACTATTGTATAGTGCCCCTATTTTCTAGTGTCACTATTGTCCAGTGTCACCATTGTCCAGTGTCACCATTGTCCAGTGTCACTATTGTCTAGTGTCACTGTTGTCTAGTGTTGCTATTTTCTAGTGTCACTATTGTCTAGTGTCACTATTGTCTAGTGTCACTATTGTCTAGTGTCACTATTGTCCAGTGTCCCCATTGTACAGTGTCCCTATTGTCCAGTGTCGCTATTGTCCAGTGTCACTATTGTCTACTAGTACTATTTTCTACTGTCTAGTGTAACTATGGTAGTGTCACTAAAACCGAGTGCCCCTAAAGAGAAGTGGTCAATATATCTGAGTTGCACAATGAAAGTTTTTATTATTATGATAATTGCTATTGTTAAGCCATTAAATAAAAAACAATAAAAATTATGATTTATAAACATGAGCAAATCAATGTCAAACCGTTTTCTCAGAAATTGATAATAAAAAAAATAGAGCTAATATCAGCAACACGGTCCAACACTGATAAAGCCTGAATTTACTCACTGATGCAATATATAATTCTCCTGTATTGACATATTCAAACAAAAATATTAAATTTACAATTTTTTTTTTCTTATTTATAATTTTGTTGGTACATACATTGGTAATAGAGAACTCCAGTCCAATTTTTTATTCTTTTTTAATGAATAATGACCTTCTAACTTAAATAACTGCATTTTTATTTTTAGAGTTAGAGTTAGTTAATAGTTAAAATAATTGTCAAAGTTTTAATTTTTCAAGACCCCCTCGAAAACCACCGTATGTATGGTGAATCGTGTGACGTCATCACTCCTGAAGACTTTTTAAGAATTTAGGCCTAAATAATGTTTCAATAAACACAACAACTAAATCTCTATAAACAGTATGTAAATCAACAAACAAATTAATATGATGGCTTGTGTCATATCATACATTCCCATACAATGACTTTACGATGATGTCATGACACGTCGAACGGTGATGTCACCACTAAAATTTCAATAATGCCAACTCGACGGCGTATTTTTACGACCCGATTAAAAATTAACTTTTTAATAATTTTTTAAAAACTTTGCGTTTAATATTATTAAATAAAACTTATATATTCAGAATCGGCGTTTATTGGACTATATGAACATATTTTTTAAAGCCATAATATTTTTCATTGGAGTTCCTTATTTTACAATACATACAGGCTTTTTTTATATAAACATTTAAAAAGTAGAGAATAATACAATTAGTAGATTAACCAAAAAAATCCCACATAGGCATCGCCAGTTCGTGGGTATACCTCTGTATTTTAAAACAGTTAAAATTTACTCATATACATACAAGTATGTTATATCTTTGAAGAGATTAAAAAATAAAATGAAATGAACAAAAAATAAAATTAGTGTTTACTGAATTACAATTCAAATGACTTGTTAAGTTACATCAGGTCAGATTTTAGAGCAAGTAAGTGTTTGCATCAACGGTATTTATCCAAGACTTTATAACAATTTTATATTTGCTGTAGGAGGACATGCTTTTACAAAATACTCACCTACATAATATATAATAAGGTGTTTTTATAACAGCCTAATGATTTTTATTAAGAGAATCTGATTTTCCTTTAATTTTAGAGGATAAATTATATTACCGAATTCATTTTAACACTTTGCATTTTTTAAGTCATTTTATAAAAAACCAACCCATAAAAAAAGTATTTTTTACTATAATATATTTATTTTCAATTTTCGATCTAGTTGTGCCGTCTCTTAGGCAGGCTAGTAGCCAATTTTAGAGAAATGCGTATGTGTGCATTCGATCTAAAGTTGATAGAATGCATTGTCATCGACATGAGTATATCGGGCCGAGTTTCAGTTCGATCGGATTTTGGGAAGGGGGTTAATTTCCAATTTCAAGATTTGCTTTCATTCAAGAAAACAAAATCAAATAAAAGAAAACAATTTTTTTTTTACAGTACTACATGTATAAGTTGGCGGTGGCATAAACATGAACTAACTATATCTGGCAACCACACCTACTATCGCTATGTCATAGACGACAATGCTCTCCTTTTGCGCCTAGCAGTGTTTTGTAATACATCTATTTTCAATCTCGTTCAGCTAAGAAGCCAATTGCAGAGAAATGAGTGAGTGAGAAACGTGAGTGCCACCAAAAGTTAATTGAATGCGTTGTCATCGGCAACAAATCTATACGCCGAGTTTCAGCTCGTTCGGATGTCGGGAAGTGGGTTAATTTTCACTTCTACGATTTGCGTTCATTCTTTCATTCAAGAAAACAAAATCGAAATTCAAATAGATGTATTTAAAAATGTTACATAAATCTCATCTACTTCTAAATATGTGACTCGAATATTTATATTCGGTTCTGTGATGTTGTAATTAAGTCACACTCCATACATTGTGTTACTTCATCCATTTTTCATAATGTTGTCACGCTTAAAAATATTTTATCAATTTGTTTTTGTTTTTTTAGGCTTCTATCTACTGCATAAACTTCAATCACAGCGGTACCTGCCTGTGTGTGGCCTCGGACCACGGGACAGTCCACATATTTAGCCTTGAAGACCCCAAACTGAACAGACAATCCAGTTTGGCAAACGCCTCATTCCTCCCCAAATACTTCGCCAGCACATGGAGTTTTTGCAAGTTCACAATACCCAACGGCCCCCCGTGTGTCTGCGCTTTCGGAGCTGATAAATCATCCATAATTGGTATGTTAAATTGACCATTTCTGTTTTTGCATGATTTTTTTTATAAATTTGTCTTCATGAAGGCCACTGTGTTTCCTCCCTCCTAAAAAATGGCTCAATTCCCATCCTCAAAAAGACCCTCCACACAGCATCCCCAAAGATGACTTCGGCCCTGAGGGAAATTATTTTCCTCAGGGCATCGTGTGTGGTATTACGACCTCGCATTCCAGATTTCTACCGATTTATAACATATTTCCTTAAAAACTTTAAGCTTGTGAGCTCTTAAAAAATAAATGTTGTTTGTTAAAGTTTAATCCTTATACATTTGCCGAGCCAAAAAAGCAATTAGGTATATGAAATTCCTTCAATAAAAAAAAAATCGCTAAATACGCCCCGAAAATTAAAAAAAAATCACTTTTGTTTCTGTTATTTAAAAAGTTGTAAATTCACAGTGTTTCTTTAAATGCTACTCTAGACATTTGTCGAGAGATATTTGCTATGTTTAAAATAGGTCATACTTTATTAAATAATTTCACCTTTGCCTATTACCTGTTGGTTTTTTTTAATATTAGCATGCTCCCTTTAACATTCGTATTTACACATCTCCCTTTTTAATCATTTTCTTCTTCTTTTTTAATGTTTACTACAGTGCCTTCATGTCAAAAAAAGAAAGAAATTTTTCTTCTATCGGTAACATATGGACGTGCATAATTTAATTATTTTTAATTTACCAACATTACTTAAATACTTTGAAGTAGGTTTCGATGCTTGGTGCCACTATGTTGCACTTATTCACTGATCAGTCAGAATGTAAATGGCATGCTTTAATATCATATTAGCTAATTGGCATGATAAGTGAATTGGATCTCTGTTATTTGTTAATAATTTCGCTTCATGATCGGGATAGTGGACTTTTTTATATTGTAAAACACTTTTTAAGTATTGAGTCGTTTTATTTACAATCACTTTTTATAACATTTGATCAACACTTTATGAAGAATCTTTGCCCGGTCCCCGCTTGGGGATTTAAACGAACTTTACCCTAGGGATTGTTTAATGCGAGAGAGATAATTTTTAGGAAACCACCCTTTTTATACCACTAAAAAAGTTTAAATTACCCTAATATGCGCCACTAAACAACAATAAACAATGCAAAGCAATTAACTGGAGACCCCTAATGGTAATGTAGAGTATTAAACTGCTAATCAGTAACTCAACCTAATTAGATACAATAAAGGCACATAGATGTCTCCAGTCTTCACTAATTCTTAATAATCCAATAAACAATTAAAATCAATGACATAAAACAATTAACTAAAGTGGTCATATCGTAGATGTCTCTAATAGTATTTTTAATGATTTATTTATTTATATTGCAGTAATCTGCGCCGACGGGTCCTACTACAAATACATGTTCACCAATAAGGGAGAGAGTTCCCGGGACGTTTGTGACCAGTTCCTGGAAATGACTGATGAGAGGCACTAGGCTGTGTTGTTCTTTTCTTTATAGGTTTTACTAATGTTCATTCAGTGGAAATCAGTGGCACAGAATCCAAAGAAACTCTATCATTTTTTCGTGTTTTTAAATGCACTAAAACCAAGCTTAAAAATTATGTTACACACGAGGGCAATTCTATTCTTTCTTATAACCTTGTCTGTTGAATACGCAGCATACGACCATATTAACTGTGCTGATTTTATTTTATATAAATAATACAAATTAAAAATATTGACACATTTTACGACATAGGTCACTGCTTGAAAGAGAATGTTCAATTCAGCTGTGTTCGGGACCTGCAGAAAAAAAAAAGATTTAACTCCTCAGGCCTCGACCATAGTACATCAGAGGGTCAAAATATTTCCGCTTTACAATAAAATCCAAATAAATTGAATATTTGAAAACAAATCCAAAATCTGAAAACTGTTTTCGAAAGGTGATAAAATACACTTCAAAATTTTATAAATCAAAGTAAACAGTTAATTTTTGAAATATATCAATTTTGCACGTAAACATAAATTTTTTTTTTAAATGATCACCTTACGTTTCTTCTAGCTAAAATTATTGATAATGAAAAAAAATAAAAACACATACATATTTTATTAGACAAATGTATTATTTATTATTACACATAAACATTATTGTCACCTCACATTTTTTTTGTTCCATGTAAAAATAATGAATAAAATATTCCCAAAGTTACATAATTTTTTTTCAGATTGCGATTCGAAACTTTTGTTTCATAAAGGTCTACATTTTACTTATTTTGTGGTTAACTTTCATATTTTAACATAAAGCGTGGTGTTTTCTCTTTCTAACACTATTCATATTATATTTCTCACTATGATAGTAAGAGAGGCACAATGATTTCCATGAGATTTACATGACTTGTTGCGAAAAGCCAACAAATTAGTCTGGCCAGTTAAATTTTTTTTATTAAAGGGACTGAAAACATTTTGCATTATTTAATATTTTCTTTTTAAAAAAATTTAAAAATGGGGCGAGTCATTTGTGTTATCTGATTTCTACTGTTGTTGAGTTACATCATTCTTGAATTATGTTTTAGTTGCTAGGCTTAACCTTACACTGTCGCATATGTGTTTAATCGGCGGCTATTCCCTCAAGCGGGTGTAGCATGTGTGATCCATGATCATGACGAAAACGTGCCACGTGGTGGGATAGATATTGTTTAAGTCTACTTTCATCTTTGTATCCAAACCTTGCAGTGACGTAAATCCCTGAGCCTACGTTTCTTTTACAAATCAGTTCAACTCCCATCACTAGACCTTCAAATACGAGTTTCGAACATTACTTTAAATCCACATTTGTTTTTTACATTTCTTTCTATTTTATAAACACTTAAGTTTTTATCAATCATTTTGTTGCGGAGAGTTGTAAGTTAACCTCTGAGAAGCCAGGCCATTTCACGAAAATTCACTAAAAAAGCAGCACTTTGAATATTGAATTGAATGTTTTGTGGATTAATTTTGAGCTATCATATATTTTATTGACTGAAACACGTTCGTAGAACAATAAACTATGTACCAAAACAACATTACTTGCGTTAATTACGTAAATTAATAGGTTTTACGATGTTTTAGTCGAGGAACATGCATCAATTTTAACAGCTAAAATTCGCGGCAAAAATGACATTTCTATGTCACAGATAAAATCGTTTAAAAATATTCTGGGGTTGCAAGGTGAATGAAATTTTTACCCAACTTATGGGGTAATGTTGGCGCAAGCGATTCTGACCCTGTTCTTCATACAAATTCTGTACATAGAAGGCCAAAATCGCAGACAAACATTTTTTGTTCGAATTATTTTCTCGCGCATGCGCACAATACGCACGCGCCCGCGTGTCTCCGGCCTATTAGAGGTTAATCTAATTATTACTAATTACCAAAGTTTTGATTGAAAAGTTGATTATAGCATTGGTGATAATATGTGTGTAATAATAGTGACGTGTGAGTTTCCAATTCTGACTAAAGATTGAATACTATCTTGCCTTACGCTAATTTTCTTTGACTTGACCATTTTCCAAACTCCAATACATTATAGAACTTATGTATACATAGCTAGAAAATTGCTGTATAAAATTTGCGTAAAAGCTATTGTTTTGATTATAGAGAAATGTATATAACTACAAAACCATAAATTTAAACTTCATAATATAAGTTCAATAAAAGTATTTAGAAAAAAACTAACTTTCAATAGTTTTATTGCTACATGAACTTTTGCTGTAATTTTGAGATAAGTAAAATTATCATTAATATTTCCTTGCCAATTGGTCATGACATTTCAACAGTCACACTCAACTTTCAACTCTAGCTCTTTTTTTTTCATGTTTTTAAAATTCTTTGGTAAGTTAACATCAAATATTGTAGAAAAATTAAAATGCTGTACGATTGAACTACCCAATGTTGTTCTCTAGTTATTATATTAAGCGTTAATGAATATCTTGTTTAAAGACAAAGTATAATAATATTATTATCACGAAACGTATTATGAAATAATGTGACCATTTATGACATACTTTTTGGTTGTCAGTTGGTGCAAATTTATCATGCACAATTTATAAAATCCAGGGGAATTCCCGAACAATAAATTAAATCAGCATATTATTAATTGTGTCATGTTGATGTAATATTATGTAGTTTATAAATCATTTTATACTTGATTTGCATAAATTGTATATTTGTGCACATTCACAATGAATATTGTTATAGAAAAAGGCATGTAGTAATATTTTTGACAATGTCCAGTAGGTATGACATTTTGTAATTTTAATTTATCAGTCAATGTGTAGACAAACAATTGATTTTTGCATTAAAAATAAATAAAACAAAATTATCAGTTTATTGTTGTCCGGAGAAAAAATTGTCAAAGTTACTGAGGACTGTTTTTACAAAGAGAAATATCTCCAAAAACCTTTCTTTTTCAGGAGACACATTTGTGAAATTTCAATAAAAAAGAACAATAAAAATGTAGTTTTATAGTTGAATGTTTCTTAAAATATATTGAAATGAGTAGTTATAGTTTCTCTTTGGAAAAGTGCCTCAGTGAAGTGTGTCCAAAGTACATAATATGTCATTTCCATTTTCGGCTTATTGTGATATTGGATTAAATGCTTTAACTATAATATTTTATCTAATAATTTTTTAAACGGTTAGTCTTTATTATTATGAATGAATTTGAATGAAGCTTCTGTTTTTTCTTTGAATTTCAATAAATAAAATATTATTTACCCAAATAAATGTGTTTAAAATGTATAGCACCCAGCCTCAGTGAATGAAGTTATTTAGAATACAGTGAAACCCTCTTAAGAAGTTTTCCTGCTTAAGAAGTTTGGTCTTTTCGGTCCCTTAAAGACTGAGGATGGGTTTCTTCATTTACCGAGTACGCTAAATGCAATGCGATCGAAATTTCTATGCGTTTGACCGTTTACTTTTACAATTAGCATTGCATTTAGCATTCTCGGTAAATGAAGAAACCCACCATGAATGGTCCAATTTTTCCCACATATGTATAAGATTTTCCTGCTTATTAAATTTCTTTGTTCGGTCCTTTGGAAAACTTCTTAAGAGGGTTTCACTGCATATTATTAAACAGGGGTTCGAGTCTGTATCTTTTGCTTTAGCTAATGCAGGTTAAATTGGCGTTCAGTTTTTTTAAGGAAAGGAAGAGAGAAGATCTATCTGGGAAAGAAAAAGGTACGAGGGGTGGGTAGGAAATGAGAGGTCAGTGTGTCCAGGAGTGACGAACCTTATGAATTTATCCCTCCACTGGGTGAGAGGTTCGAGAGAGTCCTGCTGCAGAGGGTAAAAAGGTCTCAAATCAGTCTCCAAATCCAGCCTGCCACACGGTAAGTAGGCAGACACATCCGCCACCAGACCTAAACAAACTTCACCTCATGAACCCGGGCACCCCTGCTAAGTCACTAAACGTAGTGAACCACTTGTAGTGACCTACGACATAGTTGTTGGTTATCCAATAAATTATTCCCGAAGCGGCAGTATCCATATCTTCCTCCCAAATTGAAAATAGTTCTTATAGAGGGAAATAATTTTTCCGAGGCAGTGTACATCTTCAATTTATCACTAAATAAATACAAAATATTGTTACTGAGGCAGTTGTATAATCTTGTAAGAAATTTACATGTATGATTTTTTAAAATTTTCTATTCCTTTATAAAGTCCCTCAAAGTGGCCTTAGTAATTAAATAATCCTAAATTGATGGAAAACACAGTGGAGGAACATGCCGCACTTCGGAGTTTCAAATTTATTTTATTATTATTCAAGTTCTCCATAAAAGGGTTAAACACCCATTATTATTATGGAGAAGATTACAAATTTTAGGTACTCGTAAGTGGGCAGCCTTCATGACTGATACAAATGCAGTTCCTCTGAGACGTTCCGGTCTGCAGCCTGCAGGGTGAAGATTGCCCCGATGATAGTCAACCTCCGATAGGGTGGGAGCGGGTAATAGAATAAATTTATTTTGGAAAGGGTATAAAATAAGGAACACAATATTCATAAGTTTTATTTATACTCGGTGATATACAGTTTATATTTCATTTATAAACATTTTTTACATTCAGAGATGCTTAAACTTCTTATATAATATTTACATCTAACATTAATTCATTTTGAGTGATATATTTGAGAACAATGAGTACATTTTATTTAAAAATACATTAAATTATTATTTGTCACTACAGTAAAATCATTTATAATAATTTTCTTTATAATTTCATTTATAATCATTTTACAGGTTAAAAAAAAAAAATTAATAGCGATAACAAACCAAATTAAATTGTAAAATATTTTTTATTTGCCTAATACTTATGTCAGGTTGAGATATCATTTACTATTAAAACAAAAATGTATATTTACTTATATTACAAGGTGTCTGGAAACTCGTAGTACACACAGTAAACTGACAAATCACATTTGGAGTCGATTTTGGGGTATAACTTTTTTGATTTGAGCTTCGTTTTCGGGTGAATCGAGTTCAAAGTTGGAATTTTTTTGGCCAAATTAAAAAGAATCATTTCCTGCCGGGTTAATATCAGCTGTTTTGTGTCTTTTAACCCCTCAGGCTAATTTGTTCACTTTTCGGAACTCATACAGGTCTCATAGAAAACATTGTATCTCCCCAAGGGATCGTCCATTAATCACGTGAGGATCGAAAAGGTGGGGGGGGTCCGAAAAAAAAATCACGAAATATCACAATGCCAGGGGGGGGATAAAATGAGATATCACATGTACTTATTTTTCGTTGAACGCACACAATTTCTAAACCAAATGCCAGTCAAAAATAACCCGCAACCTTAATGTCTCTCTGGAAATTTTTATCACGATGCTTAATTTTCCAAAATTTAATCAAATTATACCTGTATTCCAAGATAATATTCTAAAAATTTCAATATACTTTGTACCAAAAAAATATATGTAATTTTGGGTAGGGGGGGGGGGGGTAGTATAAAACCTCTCCGCACCGTGGGGGGGGGTTAAAAAGTTGCTAAAAACATCACGTGATTAATGGACAACCCCTTACTAGCATAGTGAGAAATATGATATAAACAGTATTGGAAACAGAAAAAACTATGCTTTTTATTCAAATCTAAAAGTTAACTACAATAGAATTAAAATGTACACCTTTATGAAACCAAATTTTCCGACCGCAATTTAAAAAAAAAAATTAACTATGTGAATTAAAAAATATATATTTTTACATAAAATGACAAAAAAGTGAGTTGACGATAATTTTTATAATACATTTACAGCCTTACTAAAAAAAAAACCACAGCGCGACCAATTAACTGTGTTATTGCAATAACATAAATAAACCCCCGTATACACTAAAACACGTTTCATTACCAATAAGCTTTCTTACTTGGTCACGCTGTTAAAATGCTTAAAGATCTGACAACGTCGTATATGGTTATAATTTACTAGGAAAAAATGTTGTTTTAATTATTCTCCGCCAGGGGCATTATTGGCGCGCGTGTGCATCAACGGCCAGCGATGAAAACACAGCTTGGTGTGTTTATGGCCGGATCAGGCGGGATGTCGAAAATTTTGTTAGATGTTGTGATTTTACTTAATAATTTCTATTGTAGTGACGAAATTACTGTTCTATTCATATAATTGATATATTTACCGTGTTATTTGTGTGGTTTACATCAGTTTACTCAAGTTATTGTACAAACGCCATACTTTCAAAGTTGAACTGTCAGAATATTGTTTTATAGGTTACATAAAAGATAAAATTTACATTTTAAGATCTTTATTTTAAGAGAATTTCTTAAAAGTGATAATTTTTTATAATATTAATATCTAATACATGTGTTCGTAAACGTATCAAAGAAATTAACGTCTTTAGAGATGCAAGAAATCTGTTTTAAATGTCAGTATTATTTCTAAGTTATTTTTTTGGCAATTAAAAAACTTAGAAATTTTTTATTATTTTTTTATTGTATACATGAGGAAAAAGTGAGGTGATAGTTTCCTTTCAAATTGATTACATAAAAGGACTGTGTTTTTTTAATTTTGATTTTTTTTAATTTCTCTACATTTTGGTCAAACATGTTTTGGTAAGTATTTTTTTTACATTTTTTTCCGAGTTTGAATCTTAAAATATGTCAGTTTTTGAAAACTAAAGTGTATTTCAAATACACAAATCTAAAAGGTAATTTTATCTAGTTTTCATAAATGGTATTAGTTTTTACAATACCTTCAAAAATAAGAAATATATAGAACATTCAAAATACTATGGAAAAATCACAAATATCGTTCGGACATCAATCGTTAAAACAGAGATAAACTACCCTCTCAGGCCGTGTAATTCTTTCAAAGAACAAATTTTTAATTAGTACCTAATGTTTTCACATCCGCGGCCGTTTGTCAATTGAATAAAATTTTCACTGGGTTTTTTAGTAAGGCTGTTAGTGTTTTTATTTTTTTTTTATTAGGGATCGTCCATTAATCACGTGATGTTTTTTGCAACTTTTTAACCCCCTCATGGTTATTTCTAATAATAAATATGAAAGCGTCACCTTTAAAAAACAGTTTTTAGTTTTCGAATACATTCACAAATATTCCATTTATTTGAATTTTAATGCAAAGCGGAAATACTCTGACCTGCTGTCAGAATATGGTTGAAGCCTGAGTGTTCAAAAATTGTCGAAGAAAAGACCTGACTCCAAAAGTTTTTCAGCTGCCAAAAAAAAAGAAGTAGATTCATAAGTTCTCGGTTGTACTCAAGTTTCTGGACACCCTGTATAATATGTTTGCATCACAAATAATATCTTTCCTCTTAACATTTCCTAACCTAAACTCTCAATGTGTCTAGTACATCTTCTCTGTTTAACATCTTCACATCTAAAAAAATATATCAGTAATAAAAGCTTTCAGAGTATTTTCTTCTTTTATCTGAATTATTTAATTATTGTGTATTAAAAAAATAATGCAAATAACTAATTAATATGTTAAATGGCTTTAGCTGTGTTTGGTGACAAAATTAATTTTATTACCGTTTATTGGATAACCAACACCTCTGCTATATGTCACTCCAAGTGGCTCGCTATGTTTGGTGACTTAGCAGGGGAGCCCGGGTTCATGGGGTGAGGTTTGTCTAGGTCTAAGCGGCAGATGAGGATTAGGTGAGTTTAGTTGAGGGAGACCTTTTGGCCTCTCCAGCTGGACTCTTTTGATCCATCGCCTTGCACCGCAGTGGGAGGAATGGATTCACATGTCTATCACTCCTGACACCCAGATTCCTACCCTTTCCTTCCCCGAATTTCCTCTTCTTCCTTTCCCTAAAAATACACTCCATGCAACATCCTCAAAGATGATAAATACCCCAAGGTATAATATTTTCCTCAGGACCTTATGCGTGGAGCTAATTTAAAAATAATATATGTGAATATTCAGGTACTTCCTCTCCCACATCTCCTTACCTCCACCACTTGATTATTACTTTTTTAATAAAACCTTAACACAAATAATGGGGATGCCATAATTCCAATGGTTCCAGGTAGTGAGAACTCTTGTATGGTTTCAATATCCAAAAATAAATTAAAGGTGAGCTCTAATAATTAACCCTTAATTTACCCGGTAGGTCCCTGGGACTCCATTGAAAACTTTCAGTGCTCATAAAACCATTCGTTTTTGGAATTACAAATTGTGCATTCCAGTACCTTCACGCAGTGACAGGCCAAACGTGAGGAAGAGCGGACGTCGATGTGCGCGGCTCCGATTGGTAAGTAATCATGCTGATGGAGTCCATGGGACACCACGAGCGTGATTACTTTTTTTTTTGTTCGAACCATGTTCTTTTTTTGACATTTTATAATAATGGATTATGTTTTTGATATATTTCTTTGAGAATTACTTTGAAAAATTGTGTTGTTTTAAAATGTTGAGACTAGAAGTTAGGTTCGTAATTTTGCTACAAAAAGTGCCATATTCTAGAAGTTCCTTAATAAAAGGCTGTGATTCAATTATTTTAACCCGTCTGCTTGTTTAGGAATAAATACATCCCATAACACGTAATCGCACTATCCTTTCATAAGACCAAAAACGTCCCGAGCGACCTTACATTTTAAAAGCTATATATCTCTCGTCCTCTCATGCAAAAATATGTATTTTTTCTTTTAACCAGAAAGAGAACGAAATAATGCTTCTTATTGTCTTTGAAATATGAGAGCTATCTTGCATAGATATTTTACAATTTTGATTCAAAATAGCAGTTTCAGAATTTACTAGCGAAACTGAGGCTTCCGGATTGTGAGGTGCGAATATATTGAACCAAGCAGACGGGTTGTAAAAACCTATGCCATTGTAAAACCAAATATGTATGAACGTATGAAGTCACCGGGTAAATCAAGGGTTAATTCACTTTTGCATTTTGCTGACATGTGTGAAAATGTATAAGGCTTGTGCACTGCCATTGTAGTCAAAATAGGCCCAATTTTCTCCAACTTTCAAGTGCCAGTTTACGGCATCTAAAGAGTTAACTTATATCTGCGTTTCATTAAAAAACTGCAATATATATTGATAGCAGAAATTTGAAATGCTGTAAAGGTCTAAATGTTAATTGTTCAGGAGAGCGAAAAGAAAGTTTTTTTTCAAAAAATCATACTTCCTGGTTTTGTGAACCTATAGACGCTTTTATAATCACTGTGAAGATTCAGAGTTACGGTGCCATGACGGAAAAAAAAGGCAATAAACGTTCCTTGTCGTTATAATGCTGCAGCTCTTTCTTACACAATCAAAAAGAAAAGACACAAAATATGTGTGACTATTTCCTCCAAAGTACTACTTTTTTCCTTTGGAGGAAACAGATACATCTTATTTCGGCTCAGCCACAGTGACGGAAATTTTTTTATTTCATTTTCACTACACGTTTGAGGGAGATGTATGATAATGCAGGGCTAGAGCAGATAGAGAACTGCTTACATTAATAAAAATCAGGAAAATTTCATATCTGGGTCATATACTTCGAGGGGAGAAGTATCACTTGCTCCATTTGATATTGAAAGGCAAGATAGAGGATCGCCGAGGGCCTGGTAGGAGACAAATGTCTTGACTGCGTAATATACGAGTGGACCGGCATTAGAAGTGTGGAGGAGCTATTCCGGGCAGCGCAAGACAGAGAGACATTCTCAAGAGTGATCGCCAACGTCGGGGGGACCTGATACGGCACGCAAAGAAGAAGAAGTATGATAATGATTGTATGTTTCCTTTGGGGGGGTGCAAACATATGTTGACCGTTTGTCTAATTTTCGATTGTTGTCATTTTATTGTGTAAAAAAGACTGGCAGCATTAAATGTTTAGAAACAAAAGCAAAACCATCAGTGCATTGACATTTGACATTTTAGAATTTTTGGAATTCACTCACACTTCAATATTATCCTTAAAACTATATTCCATACTTTCAAAATTATCGTCACGGTTGGTAGTATTGTAGGGGTTTACGTAGACCTCAGGGTGCCGTGTGCGACAGAGATGCAAGAAAATTATGATTTTTTTCCTTTGGAGGAAACAGACCTACATACGTTGTGTATCTCATCTTTTGGAAGAGCTGCAGTATTATTATTATAATGAAAGTATGTTTTTTGCCTTTTTTTTTGCCGTCACGGTACCATAAACGTGAATCGTCACCGTAATTTTAAAAGCGCTCTGTAATTACGAATTTTTATTATCTTGTATTTATAGATCGATTATTATTGAACAGATGAACAGAATACTGAACAACAGAATTAATAACAAAATTTAATATATTTTTAATTTTTTAGAAAAAATTACAAACATTATTTTCCTAGAAATATTTCGACAACGCAGTTCGAAGGAAAAAAAAAATGGGGAAAAAGGAATATTTAACTCATTCTTGAATTTCTTGTCCTTTGCAGCATTACCAATTTCCTCTATCGATATTATTTATGAGTAATAACCAAAGTTTTAATTAAGATGCATAGAAAAGTCACTAATGTAAACCTTAAAAGATTCTGTGGAAATATAATTATTGATACAAATATGCATAATTTACTTCAACTACATAAATATATTGTATAATCATAAATATCCACAGATGATCCATGTATGTAGTTGGATATTGGAAGGAAACATTTCATTTCATCACAAAATCAATACATCTATGCTAAGCCCTAAAAATTATGTTTAAATAATTAAATAAATTTATAATCTCCAAAAAATACCATGGCAGAACTACATATAGTTAAAATATCTATTTAGCATCACAATTTAATTCTTTTTTTACTCGGGTTACAAGTATTAGTCATAATTTGCTCTGGGGTTTTATATCAGAATGTATTATTATATATATATATAGTAATACATTTATTATATCAACATACTAGTCCCAGCAAGAGATCGTATGTGAAGTCATCGTCCTAGTATCTTCTCTTTTTCGTTTTCAAATAAGACGCATGAGAAGAAATAATGGTCCATGACGTCAGTATGGGCTCTCGCTGGAACCAATTTAGTGATGATAAGAAAACAAAACTTATTATGTACAATTTTTGGCATATGGTTATTCTCAAATATATTTTTTATGTTTGATATTCTCAAATACGGGTTTTTGTGTTTTATCAAATACAAGTTTGGTCTTTGACATTTTCGAATCGTGGTTTTTGGTTGAACATTCTCAAATATGGGTTTGGTGTGTAATCTTCACAAATACAGTTTTAAGTATTCTCAAATAAGGCTATTATTACTATTCTCATTTGACTTTCTCAAATAAGTAGAATTTTTTTGTAATTAATCTTAAATATGGGTTTTACCTTTGATTTACACAAGTACGGATTTTGTGTTTGATATTCTCAAGTACAGGTTTTTTTGTACAATATTCTCTAATACGGGTTTTGTGTTAAGTAATCTCAAATACGGGTTTTGGGTTGAATATTGTCAAATACGGGTTTTGTGTTAAATATTCTTAAACACGGGTTTTGCGTTTGATGTTCTCAATAAACTCTGTGCATCTACTTATCAAGCAATAGAAAAGTACTCCATAAAATAAATTGTCTTTGAATTATAATAGAAATCACACAAGTTCATAACAATAATACACACCCATGATACTACACAGTGAGTGCACTTCATAACACGTTTTAATGATAATATCAGTAATAATTCTCAATACTAACAAGTAGATTAATACAATTTAAGTCTCAGGACAATCCCATCCTCGTAGCAATAGCGTCCTTGCCACAGTCAAAGCTTATTACAACGGACAATCATTTGTTAGTAATATAATTGTTATACAAACATATTCAATAGTGAAATACGTATCGTTATTCCGTCTACCCTTGCCGAAACAAGTGCAGAATTTAAACAAAGTATGCTCTGAAAGCTAATATATTTTATTACCCTTCTTCGTATATGTAAATACCTTGCGATTGGTTTCATGTGATGAATTCAAAGGTTTAAATTTAGAAAGCCGAAAACGTCGTTGAAGAATACCAGCATTCATAAAATGTTTTATCTTCGTTTAAACATTTGAATTTTTAACATTTTTCATTTAAACCAGATGAGCCTCAGTAACGACAGGGTTGAATCGAATGGTGACGGTTCCGTTGGCAGTTTTACGGGGTTTGATTTCCTCCGACAAGCAAATCTTCTTCTGCACCAATCTCAGTTCATAGATGAAGCTTGCCACGGTCGCGATGCAGTAGATGTGAGCAATCAATAGAAAAGTGCTAACACATCCTGAAAAAATGATAAATACTTGATTAATTAATTGCTGGGTATGGAATACGCTCCCATCTCCGAAGTCAAGAATGCTTGAAATTGCTTTTTGGAAAAGTTTAACAGGGGAATGCAGTCTATTCTAGCCCCAGCGAGAGCTCATACAAATGGCATCGACGATCGTCCTCTTTCTTCTCACACGTCTTGTAAGGAAACGAAAAAGATAAGATACTAAAACGATGACATCACAAACAACCTCTCGCTGGGACTAGAATGTAGAGAATAGACTTGTATAACCGTGCATATCCCAAAAAAATAAGAAAGAAAATAAAACAATGCATGTTTTATAAATTTCGGATTCATCATCAATCAGTCCAGAACATGGGCATCGGATAGGAATGCTATGATTTTATAATGGTATTTCAAGTGAAGGTGCAACGAAGGATATGTGTCATTGGTGCTCAGCCAGAAGACGTGCGGAATGGTGTCTAACATTGGTGCATGGATGACATTTGTAGAATGAAGACGGGTTGTTTTAACGACTCGTGCTTTTTCACAACAGCTTGGCTGTGAAATGATTCACCAGCTTTTGGTGATTTTTTCATAATAGATATCTTCAAGGCCCAGGTTCACTCCTTCCTTCAAAATTCAAGTAGTTGGAGTATTCAAGTAGTTGTACCCAATGACGTTATATAAATAGACTTGCCATAGTCTCACATGCTCTTAAAATAATGTGGCAAGTAAGCAACACTCTTTTGTTTTCAACGGTTTTCAGAAATTTCTTAATTCAAAAGTTATTCATATGTTAAAAACTTATGCTACATTTACACTGAAGCCAAACTTCCAACTCGAACTTAAAACGCATGAACTACCCTTCTACGCAATCGTCCGAAAGTTTGAAGTTGGATGTTGACCTCAGTGTGACCGTACCATAAGACAATTAAAGAATGTGTGTTTTTTCTCAAATGACGTACAAAATTGTCGGACGGGGAACATGAAAATTAATTGTATTGCTTATAATAATCGATAATAATAAGTAATTTGTGTGTACATATAAATTAAATGTTATTTCTTCACTTTTACTAATGTTTGCCGTGTAATGGAAACATTTTCTCATCATACAGGAGGGCATTTTGGCGCTTTTTAAATGCAATTTTCCTACTGGTAAGACATGACCTTACTTGACGAGTGACAGTTTAGTACTAAAGTACTAGAAATCGAGAACAGTGCAATTTTCTTGCATTTGGCTTCCCACTTTTGAGATTTCTACCCCGCGTCTAAAGTATGTAACGTCTTTGGTTGTACCTATATATTGACAGACTTGCTTAGAACACACAATATAAATGACAGAACACTTTATAATCGAGGAATTTATAAACATATATATCTACATTTTTCAAATACAGATACATAGTACAAAGTAAATGAAGAAGAAAAACAAAAACAAAAAACCTGTAGTGGCCTCTATGCACTGCTAGTGTTTAATACCCACAGCTTTATACTTCAACAGAAGCATCAGCTACATTGGCATTGGCACAATAGTTACCAATGGTGTACAATCTATTTATAACAAAATTGTAGCCTGAAACCGTTGTATAATTTGTTTTGAATTTAAATGATAGGTATGTGTGTTTTTGTATTTAGTCACTGAAAATTTATAAAAATACTAGCTGGTTCCCGGCATGCGATGCTATGCCATTTCATAAGGAAATTGTTTCTCCCTGCGTGTCCTTTCCCATTCGTCCCGTTCCCCTTCCTCTCCCGTGTCCCCTTCCCCTCTCACGTTCACACTCAGCCACCTCCATCTTCCCTCTCCCCACTCCACTCCCCTCTTTCCCCCGTCCCGCGAACCCCCCTTCCCCTCCAGCATTCAGTCCAGGTATATTCAGTTTTCAAACAGCTCGCGTGCCACCTATTGTAATTTTTTTATACAAATTTCATAATGCCAGAGCTCATCAGTATTTTTATACAAACTTTGTCCTGGCAATAACGAACCAAAAAAAAAGAATTATCCAATTTGGTGCAGGCTTTCGGAAGTTATGCGCATACATACATTTCGGCGATTCATTTTTATTTATATAGATATCGTCAATTCAACTGACAATATTTTTTTAAATAACTAGAAACCAATTGATTTGACATTAATGCAGTGTTCACATTATTCAGTTTGGCTATATTCAACAACCGCCCTTTTCGGTCACCGACTAGTGTAAATTGGTATTTGTTTGGCCGTATTCAATCGCAGTCATTGGTCGACGCATTCAGTCACTGACCTAACATAAACAAGCCAATTTGCTTAACGAATGCGGTAGATGCATTCGGTCACCGACCTAATGTAAATGCGCCATTATTTTTTAAGCATCTTTGTATCCATGTTTCCTGAAAAGAAATCATTAAAAAGAAGCAAGTGGCAGAGAGAATTATTGCAGATACTCGCTATAATCAAAGTCATCCCATATTATGGTAACTTACTATAGCTGGCCCGTCCACCGCACAGTTTGATCAGCAGCGCACTCCGGTCGCCCAGGAACAGGCCCCCGCTCATGATGATGATGGCGAAGGATGAGAGGAAGGCCCAGGGGATAATGTACTCCTGCTTGTTCTTGGCCGCACCGTAGAACAGCGCCATGCTGAACATCAGGTAGATGGCCGTGGTCACCAGACTGCCGTACAGGAATATCACTACCACTGAAATAAAACTTCAATTCAGTTCTTGAAACAAGTGAGACAATTTAAGAGGGATTAACCGAACACAACCGGAAATATGTCATTTTTAGATAAAATTCTAGATGTATTGAATTTTCTCCACAAAAAAGTACAAATCGATTTCGAAAGATTGTTCTTCGATCTAGTAAAGGAATTTTAAATTTTGAGAAAAAATGTTTATTTTTAGTATAATAAGGTTATACCGTAGGTCGTTGGCAGATTTGTTAAATTTTCAAACACAATTTTCTTAATAATAATAATTGTTACAATTTTCTTCATTTACTTTTCAGAATTTTAATTTTAGTTCAATTAAAAACTTAAAAAAAAAGATTCCAGCAAGTTTTTTGTGACGAAAATACTACAGTTTGTCTATTTATTTACGGTCTTACAAACTAACATATATCAGTTTTTTTTTTGCTTAGACGTTATTGAAAAATTATAAATACTTACGATCAAAAAATAATTACAAAAAGTACATAATTTTAATTGTAATTACAAATTCTCATTGAAATAAAATCGATATTGAGTTATTATTTAAAAATGCTGCTAAGGAGAAAAATTAATCTATCTCATCGAGACCGCCCCGTACAGTTTTGAATTCTCTAAGAAATTTGAATTCTCGGCCATTTGATAGATTCCCCTATAGGCGGATTGCCATCTTTAGAGCACAGGCGTCAGGTAGGTATACTGTCCTTGTTCTACTGGTATTATATTGGAAGATACTCCGAGGAACTAATGTCATTGATTTCCAACGGAACATTTCCAACAGAACATTCCGTTGGAAAGGGTACCTTGATCCCTTCAGTTTTGGCGCATAGCTATGAGAAACGCTAAACATTTGTACACAATTGACAATTATTCTAGAATTCAACAGCTCGGCTGTGGAATGATTTGCTGAATTATATGTTTCCTCCCTGAACCAGGATCACTTAATCCCTTCCTTGAAAAGACCCTCCATCTCCCTCCACACCCTCCTTTTTTTGCCTAAAGGCAATCTCTAGGCTTCGTGAGTAGTGTCCATATTAAAATAAATAGACAAAAAAACATAAAACTTACCACAGCGTAGAGCTGTAAATAATGTAAGTAATGCCTACTCACTCATGGCCAAATTCTGCGCAATCTTGAACTTCTGCTGGTTATTTGTAGCTTCTCCGGGAGACTCCCGAAACAGCGTCATATCTTCATCATCGATGAGGTAGGTCCCTTCCCGCTCTGCATTGTCCTCCATGTCTGAGTTGAGGACCTGCATCATCTCCTGGGCGTGGGATATTCCCACCAGCAGCAATATTAGGGTGCATGCTGATAGTGCCTGGAAAAATAACAAATATTCTTCAAACTGACAACAGATGTTACTAGCTTCTAGCAGCTTAACCCTTTACACCTTTTGATTTTGATCCACCAGCTCCATTTTGGAGTAACACTTGACATAGTGTAATACTTCTTTTTGCGGACAATTTCAAGATAGGAGAACTTTTTTTTACAAAAATTTTTGAATCACAATTGAAAGACACATTCTAGAATGGGCACGATACTTTAGTACTATGGTTGAGGGATGGATGAGTTTTTGTTTAGGGCTGCGCCTCACTGCAGGTAATGGCGCAGGCACAGATGTTACAAAAGTACACTAGTAATTATCGCATCGTGCTGTCGTCAATATCTTATTAACTGTATTTTATCGTGTGTGTTTTCGTAAAAATACTCATTGAATATATTATTTGTGATTTCTATTTTCTATAATTTCTTGTGTATTAGTGAAATAATCCTCGATCCCATCATGTCTAAAAAAATAAAGCGAGATGTGTAGAAAAGGCCAAAAGCCAAAAATATAAATCTAAATGAAAACGAATCATCATTTTCGACTTGCCTCTTTAACTTTTTCAATTATTTTATATCAATACTGACTATTTTTATATTCAATTATTTTATATCAATGCTGACAAACTATACAATGTATAAGCAGTTTAGCGCGTTTAAATGTAAATAAATACAATAAAAAATTATAAAGAATAAAAAAAAAACTAAAAAGAAACAAATTTTTGAGTAATAAAAAAATAAAAAAATTATTCACAAAAAAATATTAAAAATTAAAAATACGCAATTTTGACGTGGAAAGTACTACTTTTTCCTTGCGTTTCATTTTCTTTATACGTGTGAGGGAGATGTATGATAATAATTATATGTTTCCTTTGGGAATTTCCTGAGCACATCTGGAGGAATTCGAAGTCTGAAAACAGACAGCTGACCGGGGAAGGCATTGAAATGTACCCGCAGACCGAACTGATCTGCTGATCTGTAAGTGCCACACTTATCTCTTCAGCCTCTCATTTGGCGGTCTGAAGTTTACGAGGATATATGTTATCACCAAGCAGTGATCGGACGATCCTAAAGGTGCGGTGACCTGGATAAAATAGGACTAATAGACTGGAGCGGTGAGTCTTGACACCAGGGACCCCTGTAGGCTTCTGAACCATTTGCTCCAATCCGTGACAATGAGCAAAGGATTCCGCCTGTCGTCCAGCAGAGTTTGTTAATACTGAAAACTACACATTATAAACGTAGAAGTCCCCCAGAACTACAAACTCGGCCGAAGGGTAACGGGGCAAGAGATCATCAATAGTTTCACTTAATTGTTTGAACAGTTCGGAGGTGTCTGATTCGCTAAAGTTCGATGAGCGGTTTAGACATGCGTAGAATCTTGCCGTACTGGGAAGACTGACGCACACCCACCTTAAGTTAAATTTGGAGTTTTCCAGATTAGCCCAGTTAGGAGGCTCGGCTATCTGATTTTTGGAAAGGAAAAGAAGGTTGGGATGTTGTGAAAGTAGATGGTGATTCACCGAATTTAAATTTGTGTGTAATATTTTCATGATTTTAATTTTTTTTGTTTTGTTCTGCAAGGTTATAAGGGGAAATGAAGGTCTGGGATGGAAAAGGTATGAGGGTGGCTAGGAAGCTGGGGAGCAGATTGACCAGGAGCGATGGACGTATGAATCCAACCCACCCACGGCTGTTGGGGTCAGCTCTTCTCAGGTTGTAGTTTGTTCTGTTCTGAGTATCGCCTTCATCCAGACCTTTTCCCTGAAGTATTTTGGAGCATTGAGTCATCCAGGAGTTCTTCGGTCTTCCTCTGGATGACTGTCGATGAAGCTCCATAGACATTGCCTGCTTCACTGTGTGGTCTGATGGTCTCCGTCTTATGTGCCCATACCATCTCAACTGTCGTTCCTCCAGCCTACTGTTTATGTCTGTGACACCCAGGTTACCACAAATGCGTGAACTTTTAATCTTATCTTTTAGTGATACTCCTGCCGACCATCTAAACATTCGCATTTCTGCTGTTTCGAGTTGCCTAGAGTAGGAGTTGTACATAGTCCAGCATTCGGAGCCATACATTATCGCGGGTCTTACAATAGTCTGGTATATCTTTCCTTTAAGTTTTATAGGCATTTTGGAGTCACACAATATTCCTGTTACGGATATGAATTTAATCCATCCCACACCTATTCTATGGATGACATCCGCTGCACATTCTTCGTCTCTGTGGATTAGTGATCCCAGATACTTGATTAATCACAGTTGGCTAATGTTACGCCATCCAGTTGCGTCGAAGGAGTTACAGCATTTGTGTCTTCAAATGGAAAATACAAATATTCAGTCTTTTTCCTGCTAATTTTTAGGCCATTATCCTCCAGGATCTTTCTCCACCTTTCCAGGCTATTCTGTAAGTCACAATGAGTATCTGCTATCAGTATTATATCATCTGCAAAAAGCATAGTCTTGAGAATACTGTTGTTCATTTCTTGACTTGTTAGATAATTCACGACCATTATGAATAGCAGTGGGCTGAGGACAGATCCTTGGTGTACCCCCACTTTAATTGGAAATTTTGGTGATGTCCCTGATGTGCATCTTACTTGGGTTTCAACATTTGTAAACATCTTATATGGAGAGCACACATCCTTCTGGTACATTTTGGGATCTCAATGCCGCCCATATCAGGCTTCGGGGTACCCTATCAAATGCTTTTTCCAAGTCTAGAAATACTATGTGCAAGTCTTTTCTTGCATCTTAAGAGCATGATTTATTGTTGCAAATATCATACGTAGGTAAATTTGCCAGATAGGGATAGGTATTTGGATATACATCTCCCTTCCTCCACCTGGAGGGAGGGAGATGTAGGTATATTGTTCCGTCGACACGCGTATGTGCGCGTAACGCGCGAGCATCTGGTGACATATTATTAATAATTCTGTATCAAATTTTTGCCGCTCCTTTGCCCTTGGTACTACGCGCGAGTTACGCGCGTATTTTAAATACGCGCGATGCTTCTGGACGCGATGTATTGGCGCCCAGTACCTCGCCTACGCGCCCCTTCTGAACAGAAACTAGTGATAGACGACGTAATCAAAATATCCATTTCGAAATGACAAAAAAAAAACTATTAAGTTTGTCAAGCGAGTGGAGTCAAATTGCCATGGAAACAGAATAACAAAAGTACCAGAGAGCCGCACATTTGTAATTTATATATGTCTAGGATATGGACAACATTTTTGCAAGGAGCCGCTTATTCTGACTCCTGTTCTAACCTTTCGATTTAAAAAAATCGCTGAAACAGATCGATACGTTTTTATAACTTTTAAAACATTTTAGATTATTTCAATGTATCGGAGTACGATATCCCGATGTCCATTGCTAACCTGCAATCGATAAATTTCATGAAGACTTAGGTACTACCAATACAGCTTCTCTAAAACCTACCCCTCTCTCTCAAAAACATCGTATCTAACAGAAAGAGAAAATATATCGGAACTCTCAATATATCGGAACGCATCATATCAACAGGATGCGTTTACTTAGGCAATCATTTAATGTGTGCGAATTCAATCTGTGACCTGCGACCTAAATACAAATTGCATACCTACCTAATACTCCCCACCCATCTGTTACCCTAAACTCACCACCCCTCCCATATTCATCCCACAAAAATGGGACACTTATCAAATTTATTTACTTAGTTATTAGAAAATTTGAAAAAAAGTAAAAATGTATAACAAAATATTGTAATTTGTGAGTCCGCTTGCTTTCGAAACATATTTGGAATACCTAGTTCGGTGTTTTTATGCAAAGTTTTCCGTTTATGCCCAACGCCGGCCTACCATCAATAGGTAAATCACGTAATTACCAACCAGTACCTATTTACGTATCCAGTAATCCCTGGTTTTAGAAGGTATTTTTGTGTGCCGTGGAGGACTCCAGATCTACAGCCTGTATGTCGGACGATTATCTACAGCTCATATGTTGGACTAATATCTACGAACTTCAGAGTGAGGACTAATATCTACAGAGCTAAGGTCGGACGAATATCTATGACGGTCCCAGTGGTGACTAATATCTATGTAGCGTAGGTTGGACTAATATCTACAGAGGGCAGCTGAGAAAGAGGTTGTACAGAAAAGTATAAATTACTTCAATTACGTAAAGGCTTAAACGTTTAAAGTACGTACATGAAGTTTTTGCACAATATTACGTATTTTTATTATTACAAACATGGAGGTCATAATACAAAGATATTTATTTATTTCGGAAAACACAGCACCACAACCTAACCTAACCTAACCTAACAGACATAGAAATTGTCACGGTAACTGACTAAATAATTTAGAAGCACTCGAAATAAAGAAAGCTGTTAAAACAAAAACCCGAATCCTCAATAATCAGCTAAATGTGTCCAATAGTCCGATATTACGGATTTTTACATAGGTACATAAATTAAGTTTTTAAAACTGCATAGGCAAAATTACGTTATTCCAATATGCTATACATAATTACAAATCCAACCTCTGCCAGTGCTGTAGATATTCGTCCTTACTTTGGTTCTCATAGATATTAGTCCGATTTGTTCAGTTTTTGGAATTCCTGTAGATATTAGTAGATGCCTCCCTGTGGAGATTCCATCACAGTACAGAAAACTGTCTTTATTAAACGTTTAATTTTTCTATTGTTTTGACACTTTAATAAACCTTCCTATATATATATAAATATATATATATATATATACTTGAACTTGTTGAAATTTGAAATAAACTTGAAGTATGATACTTCAAGTTTATTTCTGACAGTAATAATTGTCGATTTTTTTAAATTGATTTCGTCCAGAAAAAAATCCTGGATCCGCCCTCGTATCCAGCCAGTGATATAAATAAATAAAAAAGGTGCATAAACACAGTTATAGGTACATACTGGGATGCACAACGCGTGTAAAATTCTGGACCCTGGCCGCTAACAATAACACTCCTTTTGCAGGTGGCTATAAGGTTTAAATTCCGTTTAACACCAGCCGCCGGTTTTGATTTATTCAAGAAATAATAATAAATAATTTATTGAAAAAGGGGGTTTTATTTTATTTTTCGAAGTTCAGGCATAAATATTTAAATGTTTTAGAATCATAAAAAAAATCCACATTATACATAATAATAATAATAAAACCATAACTTAAAGGGAACAAAAGTTGAAGTTAAAAGCATTTTTTATCGGCCTGATACTTTATTTTTTTCTGGACTTAAAAAAATACTAAAACAAATAAAATTTAAAAAAACTGATTATTTCAAAGGCAAGTATTTGCTACTCGCAGTATGCGATCTAATTTTCGAACCACAAACACATAATTTTGAATTATTCGTAGTGCTTCACCACCAGTCGAACACCGACGGGTGGGTGGTTTGCATGGAACTATGTACCTAATATCCATACTCTTAGGTGGTTTGGTATATTTATATACCAAACGACGGGTCCGGAGAACATGCAAGCATTCTAATATTATTTTTGTTGGAATTATTTGCGATGTGATTTTGACCTTTATGCTTTGAAAAATGTATGAAAAACAAAATCATAATCGCTTGGGCTAATACAACTTTAGATTCCACTTTTGATTTTATGATTGGAGCCTCTCTGACGGCATAAAAATAATTTTCTGTTTTCTGCTCTGGATTTCAACCAGTCAAACGAGTTAAACCTTCTCTTTCTCTAAAAGTCACCCCTTATCCCTCTCAGACAAAAATAGGGTTATTTTAGTGTTTTTAATAATATTACAAAATTACAACTAGAAAACTCGCTCTGGAGGGTCAAAATTAGCAAAATTGGAAGCGTTATATACCTACTTAAATAACAAATTTTGTTCAAAGCTAAAAGAAGAACAGAAGACAGAAGGCTTATGAAGAAGAAGAATGGGACACAAATTATGCATAGATTTGAACATATTCGAACATCAAGACTATAAATTTCGATATAAAGCAATGTTTTCGAAAAAAAACATTTCTGATATTTAATTCAATTTCAAAATCGCATTAAAACGCCGTTTTGTTGATTCATCTAGCGCAATTTAATTATTATTACCACGCCAATAAATTTCCAATTTGGGATGCCATAATCTCACTGGTTCCAGAAGAGATAGTCCAGTCAATGAAAGAGGTGTAGAGTGCGTGAGCAGGGTCTCTATTCCCGAGCAAACGATCAAACGTTACTCGTTATGCGCCTCGCAGCGACCAAAAATTACTCGTCGTCGCGACCAACTTTGTCGAATCCTTCAATTTTACGTATTCTTGAACGTCGAACGATCGAAGAGATGATTATATTGGCAGCCCTGTGAATATTGTCTATGTTCTTGATGTTTTTGAGATTTCTATGGTGTGAATGTCAAACGTCAAACAGTTGATATTAGTCGGGTTTAGCATATTTATGAATTGATATGCTGATAATATTTGAAATGGCTGCAGGATACAAATGATTGGTTTATTTATGCATTACAAACAGCCAAAAGCAATTTCTAATAATCGAATTAGTAAGTTCGGAAAGTTTTTGTCGTCACTCACCTTCGGCGAATCTCGACGGAATTCAAACACTGGAGAAAGGTTAGTATTTATTCATGTCCATTAATTTGTGTGTAAAGTACATTTAAAATGTCCACTTGTTATCCTAAAGCTTCGTTCGGATGAAGCTCCGCCTTTGACGAATTTCTATTCAACAAAACGAACAAGATGCTCACTCAGAATGAAGTCAACTACATCTCTTTGAAGTCATTAAAAGCTATGAAACAAATCATTTTGAAATAGCCCTTAACCTATATTTTTGTATCATCACTTATGACTTCATCGCTCACATGGTGTTCATTCTAAGTCTTAATTTGTATGTTACAGGTTTGCAGGATACAAATGATTGGTTTATTTATGAATTACAAACTGTCAAAAGCAACTGCTAATAATCGAATTAGTAAGTTCGGATATGGATTTAATGAGAGGAAAGTTTTTGTCTTCACTCACCTTCGGCGAATCTCGACGGAATTCAAACACTGGAGAAAGGTCAGTATTTATTCATGTCCATTAATTTGTGTAAAGTACATTTAAAATGTCTACTTGTTATCCTAACGCTTCGTTCAGATGAAGCTCCGCCTATGACAAATTTCTATTCAACAAAACGAACAAGATGCTCACTCAGAATGAAGTCAACTACATCTCTTTAAGAAGTCATTAAAAGCTATGAAACAAATTATTTTGAAATAGCCCTTAACCTATTTTTTATATTTTTGTATCATCACTTATGACTTCATCGCTCACATGATGTTCGTTTTAAGTCTTAATTTGTATGTTAAATATCACAATATTGAAAAGAAATATAATGGGGCTACGTTACTTCAAAGCCAATCGTTTCAAAATTCAAGTAAAATTGTGTGATCTTGACGTTGTCCTTCTTTTTGAATACTCTACGATATAGAAAGTCTCTTTTCACTAATATTTAGTGTAAATAATTAATATGATTCAAAAATATTTTCAGGCATGGCAAGATTTACGCTCAAAGGCCGAAATAAAGAATGCCTCCTTGAGGCGGCTTGCGGCCGAGACTAGAGGCGGACCACCGCCACCGGCACGCGGTGCCAGCAGCAGATGTGATGGGCTGATACTACAAGCAGTCAACCCAGTGTGATTACAGTGTGGGCTGTACGGAGATCAACTTGGACTTTTCCTTTCTCGGAAGACCCCAGCCTGTTGCTGGCTGCAGCAGCTGACAGTCTGCCAAGGAGCCCTGGAGGTGCTCTTGAAGGCCACACCTCCCCTTGTGGAACCCCCTACCATTGATCCTCCACCCGTTCAGACTCCGAGGTGTACTGAATCTCTTCAATACCCTCATTTTAAATTTTAATTAAAACCAAAATCATACTCTATTGTCAGTACATGTATTCTTCTTCAGCTTATAATACAAAATATGTTGAAATAATTTCAATTGTAATTACAGTTGTTAGTTTTAGTTTTATCGTGGATAAATATAATATTTTTCTTTAAATTTAACATTGAAGATAATATTTAATAGGCAATGTCAGAATTGTTTCTTATTCTTTAGCTTATAATACAAAATATGTTGAAATAATTTCAATTGTAATTACAGTTGTTAGTTTTATCGTGGATAAATATAATATTTTTCTTTAAATTTAACATTGAAGATAATATTTAATAGGCAATATCAGACTTGTTTCTTATTCTTTAGCTTATAATACAAAATATGTTGAAATAATTTCAATTGTAATTACAGTTGTTAGTTTTAGTTTTATCGTGGATAAATATAATATTTTTCTTTAAATTTAACATTGAAGATAATATTTAATAGGCAATATCAGACTTGTTTCTTATTCTTTAGCTTATAATACAAAATATGTTGAAATAATTACAATTGTAATTAAACAACTGAAACAGTAATGTTTTCTGTGTTATACGATAAAAATTGGGATACTATCTAGAAGCAGATACGTTTTTAGATTTTCACGGGCAAAAGTATTTTCATTATTAGTTTTTGGGGTGTTACGCTTTGCGCTACCTCCTTTAGCCAACGTTTCGGACAGCGTTGCAGTGTCCATCATCAGGGCAGAGCCGGCAGATTAGACATATCTGCCCTGATAATGCAACGCTGTCCGAAACGTTGGCTAAAGAAGGAGGTAGCGCAACACGGCATAACACCCCAAAACTAATAACTAAAATATTTAGAAGATTTTTAGTTTTATCGTGGATAAATATAATGTTTTAATTTAAATTTAACAATGAAGATATTTAATAGACAATATCAGACTTGTTTATCATTCTTTAGCTTATAACACAAAATATGTTGAAATAATAATTGTAATTGAACAACTGAAACTGTAATGTTTTCTGCGCCATGTGATACAAATTGTGATGCTATTTATTAGTAGCATTTTAATTTTATCGTGGATAAATATAATGTTTTCATTATCATCGTATCAGCGTAATGAATGAGAGTGTTTTATTTCTATCATGGATAAATATAATGTTTTACTACTTAACACCAGAGTTGTTTTTTAATTTACTAGAAAATAGCATACTTGATTATTTCATCAGTGTACTAATTCTTTATTTTTAGCTTGTTTTACAAAATATATTGACATTGTACATTGAAAACTGTCTTGTTTCTATATTACTTGATAATAATTATAATATACTCAATATTAAATACATTTTTTATGATCACACCATTGTTTTCTTACATTTTACATCACTATATTATCACAAAATATATAAAACCTTGTTGAAATTCACTTTTCAAATTACACAAATATACTGCACATGGGGCGAGACCCACCCACAAGAGTCTGGCGTCTACCGTTGGTGATGGGGCTTATTATTTTGTACAGCAACAACTTAGATGGTATTTTGTTGGCCTTAAATAAATCAGTTGGCTTGCAACCAAAATAAGGTGATGCTTTCAAAATTACTTATAATAATAAAAAAAACTGGGCGTACTGTACAGAGCCCGCAGATACTTTAATAGTACACAACTGCTAACCCTGCACAAATCACAAGTGCACCCCACGGTTGAATTTGGTAGCCACCTCTGGTCTGGAGCTCCAAAATACCCTCGACTCTGTGCAAAAACGGGCGGTCCGCTTAATAGGTTCTCCCATCTTAACAGATGGATTGCAACCTTTAGAGTACAGGCGTCGGGTGGGAATGCTATCCTTGTTCTACCGGTATTACAATGGAAGATGCTCCGAGGATGATGATCCCTTCGGCACCGGTGCATAGTCGGGAAACATGCCAAACGCGTGCCCAACAAAATGTACACGGTTGACACTTGTCACATGAGAACGGGTCGCTTCTTCGACTCGTTCTTGTGTTTAACAGCTCGGCTGTGGAACGATTTGCCCGCCTCTGTGTTTCATCCTTCCTACAACATGGGTCTCTTCAAGACCAATGTTCATTCCTTCCTCTCCTCAAAAAACCCTCCACACAGCATCCCAGATGACATAGGCCCTGAGGGAAATTATTTTCCTCAGGGCCTCCTGTGTGGAGTTAATGTAAAAAAAAAATCATAGGTATTGAAGTATTTGTTGTAACGATTTGTATTTGAAGTGTTTGTTATAACGCAGCTTCATGTAGCCTCACCCCTCACCTCACCACTCATTATTTTTGTGTGGCTAATATCATTTAATAATATGATCTAGACACTTTACAAATGATGTACAGTGAACAGAACAACAAAAGGATAAAAAGACTAGGTACTTGGTATAAACACAGAAATAATTTTGAACTATCCTATTTCGAACAGCTCTACCAGCCACTAAATCTGGGTTTCTAAACAGCCTCGGGCTCAAGTGGAGCCATTCCTCCAGCAATCAGCCCTAAATCTAGATTATGATCGGTCAGGTATTCTGGAAGATCAAATTTATCTTTTACACACATTTTGTGAAGCACCAAACATGCATTGATAAATAATCGAATTGATCTGACGAAACATTCTTGTCAGTCTCGAAACAGTTGTTTCTTGATAGTCGACATGGTTAATCAAGCCAACATCGCCGGTAAATCAGCCATTCTAAAATTGCAAAATGACTACAAAAATAGACGATGTCTCTGCGGGTGCGAAAGTTCGCGCGGGAAAACAATAATGCCGGATTTTGACAGCTAATTGCGTAGATACGCTAACAACCTACCACTCGCTGCTCGTTTCGACTGGTATACACCCACTCGTTGTTGTGTGGAATGACTTTTGACGTTTTGCGTCTAAGAATGTTCCTTCGACCAAGCTCAAGAATAACCAAGTCGACCAACGGACGTACTTTCGACGGCGATTACGAGCGACGACACTTGGAGAATAGAGACCCAGGAACCTAAGCGATTCCTTCAGAAAAGTCTAGGTGGTGAGCTGGGGGGGGAGGGGGGGGAAGGTCCCATTTTTCGGGTTTCCGCTTACATCTCAAAAACGGTACGTTTCAGAGGAAATTTTTTTAGGATAAGTAAAAGCTCATAAAATTATCTACAACTTTTATTCCATACATAATTTTCGAAATCCCAGCGGTTTTTGAGTTACACGCTCCACAAATGTAGATATTTTCGAAAAAAATCATTTTACCTCGCATTTTTCATCAAACATTCCAATGTCGTCTAAAATATTCATCAAAGAAAGAAATGTATTGGAAAGAAGTTGTTAAGAATTTAATTTTCTTTTAGAATATATATACATATCCAGATTAATCTAGAACCAGTCAGCTCGTGGATAAAAATTCACGATGAAAAGAGATGATTGCAGTTGAGCCAACATTGCAGTTTCAGCGGATGTGTATAAGCAAACGATCATATGAGGATTTGATGAAATTCTTTTGGGTTTGAGTTGGCCCCATTTCCCTTGGCACTGTTCAATGAAAGTAGGATGCGAAAGACAACTAAATCTGTCTTGTACGGCTTCTTCGAGCCGACAAAAAAACTGTTCTACTGTCTTAGATGAACATAGTTGTGGACGGAGGATTTCTACTAAACAGAGTAATTTGGCAAAAAGAAGCCTTCGTTGCCACAATTTGTGATCGTTATATCAGCTACGTCAACTACCACTATCCTGGAATCCTACTCGCACTCACTGAGGTATTTGATGGGTACGCAATGCCAGCCAGCAGTACGAAATCATAAGAACAGATGCGACAATACAGACTGAGAAGGTCAGCTGACATCAATTTGACATGGAACACATCAATACCCGTTAAACAGGAAGATTTTTTATACAATCCTACCAACAAAAGTAACTTCATATCCTTACTACAGACAAAGCTTCGGGAGAATGGGATACAGACTCTTCAGGCCACCGATGATGCTGACGTCCTTATCGTAAAGACTGCTGTGGAACAAACCTCTCACAATTTTGTGGCTGTCGTTGGTGAAGATGTGGACCTTTCTGTCCTTTTGATTGCTTCCACTCGTCACACCCAAGATATTCTGCTGCTGAAACCCGGACGGGGGAAAACCAAAACAATGGCATTGTCCACCCAAGAGATGCAGCACCGTGGTTTTGAACACATCCTGTTCTCACATTCATTTACCGGCTACGACACAACATCTGCAACTTTCAGAAGAAGCAAGGTGGGCTTCTCAAAATTTTGCTTAGAGTCAGAAATCATCAAGCAAGCGGCAATGATCTTTTACAACTAGCGATGATTATCAACAAGCGGCAATGAGCTTTACTCACGACGAGGCTGAAGAGGCTGGAAATAAAGGCTTCCTGAAATGGAAAGCGGCACCAAAAAGACAGACCTCCGTTAACAATACCGCTTCCAGTCGTTCACAAGGTCGGTATCAAATATGAAGCCTGACATCAGCTCCTTCCCTCCAACAGAAAGCGCAGCTAAACAGCATTCCCGGCATATCTACCACCAAGTTCAGCAGTGGCTCGGGATTGAGCTGCCCCCAGAATGGGGGTAGAAACATGAAGGAGACACCCTAATGCAAATTACAACAGAAGATCCACCAGCATCGGAGGTCCTTCTGAAAATGATATTTTGCCACTGCACCAAGGATTGTGCAATTGGCAAATGTGGGTGCCGAAAAGCAATGCTGACCTTTTGCTGTAAATATTTACTGGTTGGAGATTAATTTGCATATGTATATATGTATATTCTAAAAGTTAATTAAATTATTTACAACTTATTTTTAATAATTTTCTTTCTTTGATGAATATTTTAGACGATATGAAAGAATGTTTGATGAAAAATGTGAGATAAAATTATTTTTTTCTAAAATATCTACATTTGTGGAGCGTGTAACTCAAAAACGGCCGGGATTTCGAAAATTATGTATAGAATAAAAGTTATAGATAATTTCATGAGCTTTTACTCTCAGAAAATTTTCCTCTGCGACGCACCGTTTTTTTGAGATATAAGCAGAAACCCGAAAACTGGGAACTTCCAACCCCCCCCCCCCCCCCCCCCTAGCTCACCACCTAGTCGTCAGGACTTTAAGTATGTTCACACCCTAAGCACTCTTAACAAGTTTCTGAAGGAATCGCTTAGGTTCCTGCTCACGCACTTTACACCTCCTTTTGGACCACTCATTGACTGGACTGAGTAGTTGTGCGATATTCTTCTAGCGCAATTTGAGGGCCGGTTTCCCGCATTTCTACCGATTTATTAGATATTTCCCTTAAACGCTTTAAGTTTTAAAGCTCTTCAAAAATATATGTTACTTTTTAAGATAATATCTATGCATTCCCTATGCCGAGAAGGCAATTATATAAAATTTCCCCGATAGAAAAAATCGCAAAATATGCTCCGAAAATTATTATAAACACGTTTTTTCAGATATTTTACAAGTTGTATGTATGAAAAATTCAGTGTTTCAAATTCTATTTTAGACATTCTCCACGAGATTTTCGCTCTATTTTAAACGAGTCGTGTTTTATTAAACATTTTCACAATTTTCGCTTAAATATTATCGTTTTTAAAATCTCTTATTTACATATTTTTAATAATATTACATAGGTACTCTCCTTCTTCTTTTTGAGATAAATCTTTCGCCAATAAATTCTCAATTTGGGATGCCATAATTTCACTCGCCCCAGAAGCGAGAAATGTGCGATATGCACACTAAAAAATTTAAAAAAAACATTTGAAGATTTTTGAGCAATATGGCTGTGACCATATTGCTCAAAAATATATCCTTGTTATTGTTTTAATCTTTGTAAAAATCTTCGCACTTGAAGGATTGCGATAATGATACAATTTACGATGATCGCTGTTTCAATATTACTTCGCAATAAAATAACCCTCAAAAGAAAATAATACATAAATTCGTTTTGTATAAGTGCCTACCTAAATGTGAAGGACAAAACCTACCATATCCAATGGCTGCATCCCCTGTGCATATAAATAGTCACAGCGGATCCAGATCATTTAAATTTTAATGCAATTATTAAATTTGTCATAAGAATCAATTATTTCGTATATTTCATTGTAATAAAAATGTGGTAAGAGTTAGTTGTGTTATGTATACATGTATGAAAAATACTTACAATATGTTGTACTGCAATCAGGATTGCTCCTTGTCGTAGGTTAAAAATATAGAGAAATTTGTGGAGGCGCATCAGTCCATCAGGATTTTCCCTCGGGACTGTCGGAGTTTTCTTTTTAGGGAGAAATGGTACAGATTGTTTCACTGATTTATTTACAGCGACAGTCGCTACAGACATTATTGTGCTTTTCATAGCAGTCACTGTTATTATACAATTACTTTGCGGGCAGAATGCAGAGCAGCTGCCGCAGGCTGTGTACAAACACACTGTATCTGCACTCCACTAAACTTGTCAATGCGAATGTGAACAGAGCATGGCACAACTTATTGATTTTCAGCATATGGCTTGGAACATAGAATAGATACCAAGAGGACAACTGAACAAATTTCCGTTATAAACAATTAATTACTTATTTGAGGGACAGTGGTTAATTACGACCATTAGTTTAATATTTTTACTATCTTAAGTTAGTAAGTTCAATAAGCTTAAAAAGCTCGATTCCAGTCAAATTTCAGACTACTGGCATTTAAAAAAATATGCTACTCGCGCCAAATGCCAAAATATAGTAGTCGGAAACTACAACTCTAAAACATTATGGCAAAGTAATAGCGATCCCAGCACCAAAAACTGGAACTATTCAAAATAAAGTATAAAATGTTTCCATTGTTAGGCTAACTTTGGGAGTTTGTGATGCTTTTATTTTTGGTCGTTAGTCTAAAAAGCGTTATCTCTCGCGAGCAATGAAGTTGGTGAGTTTCCAATTACTACGCTCTTTATGTCATTAGCAGGATATTTGGCGGGAAGAGGAAAGTGACAGCTCACCGATAGACTAGTATTTTCAAATATAACCTTAAAAACTTTTGCTTTGATTTTTCATAATGTATTACAAAAAATACATTAAATGAAAAATATATAAGTAGCCATAGGTGTTGGTTTATTTATGTAAGTAGCTTAAGTTATGCTGAAAACTGGGTTATGTTTACGAACTTCATTAAAACGGCTCTCAATTAAAACAACTTATCTTCGTGAACGCCGATTGTGTTCTAATGACAGTTCTGTAGTGATGAAATATTTAAACGTTGCTGAGAAAAATGACGCTGCTAAAACAATCGCTGGTCATTTATCCCGTGGAACTTCTCGAAGGGTGAGTTAACATCTTAAATAATAATGAGTAAAATGTTCCTCAAAACAAACAAATTCTGACAATTACATGTTTACATTTTTCAGCGGGAAGGGATATCCACTTACAACAAGATATACGAATTTGAAGCTACTGTCTTCAATCAGAAATGCACAATGGTGATGACTTCGGTGTCTGGGCATCTCCTGGGTTACGAGTTTGTCGGTAGTTATAGGGGATGGCAGTCTTGCAATCCTCTTTCGCTATTCGAGGCACCTGTCATGAAAATGTGCCCTGAAGATTACATTAAAATCAAGGTATGTAAATAAAACCAATATCTCATTGAAGAAGAAATAATATCCATTTGAAAGAAGCTTTGAAATAATTGCTCCCTTGGCAAACGTCACCTAAAAGCAATCATACTCCATACCTAAATATCTTCTTTTTTTCACACTAGGTGCAGTAGAATCACATAAAAAAGACTGCTTGTAGAACTACCTACTATAGGATAAAAGACGACTGCGAGCGGGTGCGGGTGTTCCAAACTATTTCGAATCAATTTAAACCACTATCGGTGTTCACAAATAGCCTCGAACATGCTCTCATGATTTGCATAAATTATCGAATTTTTTTCAGCGCAATTGTTTATTATTATTCTCATTTAATAATCTCTTCAGTTGTTTCTCATCTTCAATATCATGCGTGCCTAAGTTTGTCTCGGGAATCGTTGGTTAAAATCCCTTAATAAAAGTTACATATTATTCATAATCGGCGTTTATTGATCTACAATATAATATACATATAATAATAAAAAACGAGTGTGCTTTAGTGCTTTAGACTGAAGTAAAACTTCACTAACTTATGAAAGAACATATGACATTGGGGTGACATATGACATTGGGGTGACCTAGGACCGTGGGATGACCTACGACCTTGGGGTGACCTACGACCTTAGGGTGACCTACGACCTTGGGGTGACCTATGACCTTGGGGTGACCTACGACCTGGGGGTGACCTACGACCTTGGGATGATGTACAACCTTGGTGTGTCCTACGACCGTGGGGTGACCTATGACATGGTTATTCAAAAAATGATTCCTTGTGCTTGCACCTCTCTCTCTTGCCCCTACAGTAATGTACGAAACGTAACTCTCTCTCTTTCTATCTTCACTAACTTTTATCTCCCTCTCAACTTCAAGCATGCCCGACCGTTCGCCTCGCCCGATCACCGTTCGCATCGATCACCGTTCGTATCGATCACCGTTCGCATCGATTATCGTTCGAATCACACTTTTCGTCAGGCATTTACCAGCTTACCCCCCAAGTCGAGCGTGCGTAAAGAAGTTTTACTTCAAAAATATATTTCCATTTTATTACATTTCTACACACTGTAGTTTGGTGCATTGTTTGTTTCCATTGTCGCGTTGGCAGTCATTGCCTTTCAGAACAATATGCAATTGAATATTGTTGATGAGGTCGATATGGGGGGTTTTTCTTGGTCGTGCCCGAGCGTTTATCCTTCCCATACATTTATATTACCAAAACAATAAAAAATATGTGTAATAAATATTATGGGCCATAGTTTATCTATTTGATTTTAATCTTTCAGAAAACACTTGAAAGAGAGATCCGCAGCTGTCAAGGACTGATTATATGGACAGATTGTGACAGAGAAGGTGAAAACATTGGTTTCGAGATCATTCAGGTCTGCACTGAAATCAAACCCAATCTACAGATCTACAGGGCAAAGTTCTCAGAAATAACTGCCACATCTGTGAACCGAGCGCTCAATACAATCGGTCCCCCCAATAAGAATATTAGTGATGCAGTCGATGTTAGGATGGAACTGGATTTAAGAATAGGTAAGTACTATTTAAATTTATAATTTTTTTAACTGGCTATCTAAAAAAAATTAAGACCTGCCAGAAAATACACATTTCAATAATGAATAATGTATTTTCAGTACCTATCAGCTATGATGTTACAATATATGTATATATACGCACCATATAAATTTCAAAGTGGCAAGCCAAAAGTAGTCAATTGTAGTGCTTTCGATTTCGTAGTTTTTCGGTCCACTCGTCCACTGTGATCCAGTGAGAGCTAGTCACTGAGACAAAGTAACCGTGACAAAGAAACCATGACAAAGTAACCGAAACACGCAATGACGCCATAAAATGTAATATTCTCGTATATTGCATATATTAGCAATTTTCCTTGATCTTGCAAAGGCGTTTGATACTGTGAACCACAAAATACTCTTAGATAAACTTAAGAGGATAGGAATATCAGATACAGTTCTTCAATTATTTCATAGTTATCTAACTGATCGAATGCAATGTGTTAAAATAAACAGTACCTATATTAGTTCCCAAAAAACAGTTTGTGGTGTTCCACAAGGTATCATCCTAGGACCCTTATTATTCTTAATATGTATTAATGATCTATGTAACCTACAAATTTGTGGACAAATCACAACTTTTGCCGATGATACGGTTTTGCTATTTTATGCCAAATCTTGGGATGAAGTCTTTAAAACGGCAGAAAATGGCTTTCATATTGTTAAAGATTGGCTTAATGCTCACATACTAACCCTGAATACAGACAAAACCAAATTCCTAACATTTGGAATATCAAATAAGCTCTTGCCTTCACAACAAAGCCTTAAACTTCACAGCTGTAACCCCTTATTAACTCCATGTACCTGTCCTTCTATAAGTAGAGTTGACAGTATTAAATATCTTGGTATTCAAATAGATGATCTTCTTAAATGGAACGTACATGTTACAAACCTAACGACAAAACTGAGGAAACTCGTCTACTTCTTTAAAAATGTTAGAGATATATTAAATAGAAAACAACTGAAACAAGTTTACTGTGCTCTTATACAATCATCACTTGAATATGGTATTATCAGCTGGGGAAGTGCCACAAATACTTGCCTGGAGCCTTTAGTAAAGATTCAAAAACCAATTTTGAAAGTCATTCAGTCCCGTTAAGAACGAGCACTGATTTTATTTTTAAGACACTAAATGTTCCTAACCTGCAAAAATTGTATTAAAAAAATATCCTGCTTTATCAATTTAAAAGTACACACATGTTTGAAGAACGAATAAGCACTAGAGGCTGAGAGTCAAATGTAAAAAATCTTTTAACATCCCTGTTTGTCAAACCTCTTATGGGCAAAGAAGTTTTAAATATAATGCAACAAAGCTGTTCAATTCTCTACCTCCTGAAATTAGAAACACGCAATCCAAAAATGCATTTAAAAGTAAAATCATTGATCACCTCAAATAAACATTTCCATCACGAGTATTTAATAACATACTTACCTTTATACCTACTGTGTGTATATATGTAACCATGTACCTACTGAAATCTTCTATATATATTTAACATACTTGAATTGTATATTTAAAGAAAAAAAGATTTTATATCAACCTGTCACTTTCATAATATTACTTAAACAAAATAATAGATAACCACTCTGTAAATTGCCATCTCAACACAGGCGTTTCACACCTAGTGAGATGGGCAATGCATCATTATTATAACCAAATGTAATATGAAAATAATGAAATAAATAAAAAATAAATATAGCCTATAACCGTTTTTTTTTTTTTGATTCTACGGATTCTTTCGTAATCCTCTAACTAGCTAGGGCTTTGCAATGCCCTTTCATTTTCTAACTGACTAGTTTTACGGCTCATTCGGCCTTATAACTATTACCTTCTGAAGGTGATTATTTACTTGACTGAATTTACTTTACATTAGTGTTATCGTGAGGAAAAAAGTCTTTACTGGATTAAAACCTCACACAAATTTTAAAAGAAAATGGGGGAAGATAAGTTCTGAACTTTTTCTGGAAATTTACATTTAACTTTACTGAATGTAAATATTTTGTTTTGTGGCACCCCTGAAAATTCTGCAAGATGGAATGCAAGGAATTTTAACGCCAGGTGAATTACCGTGTCCAGTGTAGGGAGTGGGGTAGGTCCGGGATTGCGGAAGGTCCGGGAGGTTGGGATGGAGTTTAGACATCGATGGTGGTTGTCAGGAGCTCCATGAGGATGACTAGTTTGTCGTCCCTGGACGCGCAGGCTGCCAGCCTTCCACGGACTTTGATGAGGCCGCGTAGAAGAGACATGATTTCCTCGTCATCAGAGGTGTTGGATTGGGAGTTCTGGGTGTCGGTATCTGGCCCACGACGCCCTTCTTGTTGTTGGGAAATGCTAGGGTTGCCCCCCGCTGCTTCCGAGTAGGTCCTTCGGCCGCCTGCGTTGCCCAATGTTGATGGCTGGCGCATTTCGGTGTTCTGGCGCTGCCCTGTCTCCCTCTGAGAGGCGTTCTCTTTGGCTCTGAGTTGGAGGGCGGCTACGTACTCCATCCTCTTCGGGCATCCGCTGAAATTAGCGGGGTGAGGGCCTCCGCAGTTGCAGCAGGCGGCCGGTAGTTCACGTGTGACCTTCTCACAGTCAGCTGTTGCGTGTGATCCCTCACACTTTACGCAGCGGGCGGGATGGGCGCAGTTTCGGGAGCCGTGGCCGAACTTCTGGCACCTGTGGCACTGCGTGCCGTGTTGTAGGTGGTTGCTCCTGTATTTTCTCATTGAGATTCTACAGAAGCAGATGAATCTCACAGTCGCTCTCAGCTGTCCCATGTTGGTCTCGCGGCTGAAGTGGGCCAGATGCAGGGGGTATTCAGACCCTGGGGTCTTCATCTCGATGATGGCCTTCGGTGGGAAGCCCTGATCCCTCAGGTCATTGCAGATCTCCTCTGCGGTCAGTTTAGGAAGACCTCTGATGACGGTCTTCTTGATTTTGTCGACCTCGGTGGAAAACGTGTGGAAGGGCTTGGCCTCCCGACGTAGGGCACTGGTGAGCTTGTTGTGAGCCTCGACAGAGCTCATGTTGACGCTGATGGTGCCTCCTCTGTTGTAGTGGAAATCGAAGGTCGCACTGCCGATGTGCTTCCTGATTTCATTCGTGACATCGCCATGTGTCATGCTCCCTAGAGTCATGATCACCGGTGGCACTCTCGTGCTCTTGCGGCCTGGTCTTGCATCCCGTTGGTAGGGCTTGTTCTCTGTTTGGCGCTCTGTCGCAGGAGGGCGCTCTGTCGGGCGTCTCTTGTGCGGTGGGACGACGTGTGTGGAGGCGTCGCCGTCTCCAACCTCAGGGAAGGCATCGAACCTGTTCTCTAGAGACAGGCACAAGTTGGACGTGGGTTGGATGGGAGGGGAGTGGCACCGCTTGGCAGCAGGCGCTCTCTGCCATTCCGGCTCCATTGGTGTCGAGCTGGGCCCCGGGATGGGGGAGGAATGGATAACTGATGCAGGGCTGGGCCCTGGGATGGGGGATGAGAGGGTATCGGTATGAGGGGCGGAGACTTCGGCGGAGTCTGCGAACTCAAACTCCACGATTCCTGTCCTGGTGTTGACCATGGCGGCGATTGCTCCTGGCGGGCAGTCGAAGGCCATGAGCCCGATGGGGTTCCTGCGTGCTTTCGCCTTGTCAGTCATGTCTGAAAAATGTCAAAAGAAAAATTAGTTTTGAATTGGTTGCTTTGCCTTGAGAAAGGCAGTTTTTGTGTTGTCATCGGCCGAACTGAATGGCGGGCAACTGCCGGCCCCGGGCGCCCTAGGGCACCGGAAAGCTGCAGTCCCCTCCATTCAGCACTTCCTTTGGAATTCTCTACTTTCTGTTAGCGCAAGCCACCAAAAAGTCGATTTGTCCTCGCCAACTGTGTCTCCTCTCAGTCTCTCCTCTGAGCTCTCCGCCTGCCTATAAATCCTAGTACTTATACCTAGGTAATGTACGACCATATGCGAGCTGCTTACGGAAGTAGCGACATCTTTTGGCAGATTCTTGAACTAAAACCCGAATTACAACGGTAGCTTTGCTTGAAATTTCACGAACACAGATGTTATTTATGGCGCGGCATATAAAGCATAACGTCGGACATGCAACGGAAGTCGGGTTCTGGAATTCAACCACACGCAGATCGTAAGCTATTAATACTGTTTGATTTGCAAAAACATGCAAATTTCTTGTTACTGTCGATTATTATAAATAATACAATTGTTTCCCATCCGAAGATTTTATGTACCAATAGAGAAAATGCAAGGCCACCGTTACAAGTACAGGGTATGAGCGCGCAACAGCCAAATTACGATGTCAGTGTTGTCGCTATGTAAACTTTACTGTTTAAAACGGTCCAATCACTCTGTTGCGGTAAAACAACATACAAATCAGCAGTAATGAGTATCAACAACAATCGCCGCCATTTGCAAACTGTCGTTGCTCTATTTTAGCTAATCACTTCATTCACACATTCTTAAAATCTATCAGGCGACTGTTGTCACTCTAGACAGCTTTGAGTTAGTATTTATTGCAACTTTTCAATATGAAAATGCCAGTCCTACCTTTTATTTCGTCCATATGCACATATTCTTTGAATTTCTATCTTTGTCATGCACGAACAATTATTGAATTAAAAATTTACTGGAAACATAAAGTGTTTCTTACTTGCCACATTTTATTTTGAGATTGTGAGACAATAGCAATTGATGTATTGTACCGTCATTGCCTACACCAGTCTAGGATTTCACATTTATAATATAATTTCACGTAAAAGGGTCTCCGCAGACGAGAGACTTTAGTTCCGGCGACAGTTGCAAAAATTCATACAATTTCAAAAAAAGTCTCCCAATTAAAAGCTCGCACCTCAATATACCGTAATAAATTTTAAGCCCACAACTGTTGCAACGCAACTGACTCCGGAACTAAAGTCTAAATTTAAAAAAAAAATTATCCTGAAATTAAATTAACAATTTGTAATGTATTATTTAGTTAACCCGGCGTCAATGACGTGAAAATAATTACGCGATCAATGACGCCGGGTAAATCAACTTTTTATTACCTTAGTAGGAAACACATGCAAAATCAACTATGAAAAAATAGCTATAGAATTTCATTTCAACTATAGGAAATATGTACCCGTTTTAACTTGACGCACGTGTATCTCCTTCCGCAAGCGGCGTCGCACTGAGCACGCCGGCGATGCTGGTAGAAGGGGGTTGTATCTCCAGCTACTGAAGCGCTCGAGTCAAATGGTTGACGGGAAAAAATAATATAGCCGTTTTAAATCGCCTCGGGTCATTATGACCCAGCGTCATCGATGCCGGGTTAAGTAAGGGATCGTGCCCATACTACGTGACCAACTTTTTGCAATTTTTAACCCCCCCCCCCCCCCCCCCCCCGGTGACCAAAAACCTAAGCAACACGCCGCTCATTTGTACCTAGCGTATTTTGAAGACCCCCCCCCTGAACAGGTCACATAGTATGGGTACGTTCCCTAACCACTCTAGTTAAATAAGTAAAAATGTCATTTTCTTTTTTCTGGAATAAAAATAAGTTACTGCCCTGATGATGGATACTGTAATGCTGTCCGAAACGTTAGATAAAGAAGGAGGTAGCGCAACACGGCATAACACCCAAAAAATTTGGGGTACTTTTTACCAAGAAAATCTAAAATCATATCAAATGTTAAGTTGATTTAACAGTAATTTTAAAATTATTGTTAGCCATGGTTTTATTTTTTTTAATATTTTTTTTATTTTCTTCTCTGTCCTTATTTTCTTAGATTTCCTTGTTTATAATTTGACATTTTCTTTTTTTGTAAAAAATTTTTGTGACGCTGCCGGTTCTAATTTGGGTAGAATATTATGATACTTATAGTCTGTCAAAAAAGAGTAGAAAATATAAAAACTTGAACTACTAAATTTGTAGACTGGCAACACCAATTTAACTGTCAAATATATTTTTGAAGTGCAATGACACTGAATGTATAGAACACAGTAAACCACATTTAAAAAAACATTTTTTCTTCATGACATAAATTTGATTAAAAGGTGATTTGCTTTAATTTAATTTAACATAAATTTGAATTTAACAATAGATAGAAAGGAAAAATCACTAATGGTGAGTTTAGTTACACTACTTTTAGATCTGAATGAGTTAAATATATTCAGATCTAAAATTAGAGACATGGTCTAAAGCCAGGGCAAAGCTAGGTACTTTATCTAGTATTAAATATATGTGAGCAATTTCTAAACTGTGCTTTATATTTTATTACATGATAGTTATTCTTCATTATATTAACACAAAATTGCAAAGGTATAATAATAATATACCTATACGCAATTCTAATGTTGAGATCGGCGAGTATCTATACTGCAATGAAAAATTATTTTTTCCGCTATTATGCCCTTTTAATTTTTTATAAAAATGTAGGTTACACAGCTTTACTTTAACACCATGAGTTATGTGTTTAGTATTGCCATTTGATCAACAGTGGCGCCCTCATATATTTTCTACTCTTATTTGACAAACTGTATGTCTTTTTTTATGATTAAACCCGTGTTAAAATATTTCAATTCTTGCATGATTCTTATAAGGAAGGTGAGTCATTTTTTTTATTTTTTTTTTTATCAATGTTCAAACATACTACAAATACACATTCAAAATTAATTACTAGTATTTTTTTTTTAAAGTTCATTTTCATAGTTAAATTAATTCTCCAAGTTTAAATTTTATTAAGCCCGCCAAAACGAGCAGAATCCGAGCGGTAAGAGGCGGGGTGTGTGTGTTACGTCATGTGGACTTGAAAAACACGTCGCTTGAGCATTATGTATGGAGATTTTTTTAATTCTTCAATAAGGAATTCCAGTATTTTTTTTTATCAATGTTAACCGTTTAACAAAATTAATGGTATGTAAAAAAAAAAGTTTTTATAGTAAAATTAATTTTTAAAGTTAAAATTTTTGAATAAGGACCCCCGCTCTTGAGCTCGCAGCTAGTGCCAGACGCTAGCCATTAGCGAGAATTACGACTCCCGTGCGAACTAATTACGAAATCAGCTGTTGGTGGGTCGCCATCTTCAGGCAAACACTAGCGGGTAACAAGCAAAGTTGACCACCTTTCAGCTTTTTTCGTAGATTCTCCACAATTTGCTAGTTAGCTAGTAATACGATTACACTGAGCGAGTTTACTAACAGATAGTGAATTTCCCAGTTAGTAGCTTGTAAACTCGCACAATGTCATCTAGGCTTTACTTAAACTAAAAAGACTCATAACAAGATAGCAAGCAAAACTGTTTGGTCTATACCTCTCTCATCATAAACAAACCATCTCTCATGTAATAGAAAGAGATGCACGATCATGATTCCAATGATCGTACAAACCGGCGTACAGATGACATCAGAATTCTTTCGACCAATCATGAAGCATTTTTAGTTTATAACTTTTTAATAATTTTTTAAGAATGTTTAATTAATTCTTAGTGCCTCCGTTCACGGAGATACTTACAAGCTACTCGATTCTCGTGCGCGTATCATACGCGCCGATCGTAAGTACCCCCCGTACAATTTAGCTGGTGACCGTTCACGGCGCTACGCGGTGGCCGTCGGCTTCCAATCAGTATCACGATACCGACAGTGCTGATCGCACGCGATAGTCGCATCATTTTTGTCTGATACTTATTCGTTTGACGTTTGACAGAAATGGCGTCGGAACATGAAAGTAATGTTAGATTTGTTCTGGAAGTGGAAAAAATGCACGTTTACATAACTATACTTTACCAAAATACGTAAGAAACGATTTAGTGGAGAAGGCATGGATTGATGTTGGAAAAAAAGTCATATGCCATCGCATGACAGCGTGTTCACTCCACGGCTGCACCTGAAAAATGACCAAGTTCAGTACATTTCGGATAGCGCCGTGTACGGAGACTAGCATTAAAAAGTGGTATATCAGCAGGGTACTTGTGGTTTCGTCACAATTACGTAGATTGTAAGTATCTCCATGAACGGAGGGCCTAAGAATAATAATATAGAAATATATTTATATATTTAGAACCAATATTTTTTGATCTACATGAACATATTTTTTATAAGTCAAAATATTTTCCACTCAACTTCCTTATTAGCCATTGATGTAAATCATTAATATTATCCTGTGATTAAAGTGATTAATTTATTTTAGGTGCTGCCTTCACAAGATTCCAAACTTTGAGATTACAAAAAGTATTCCCTGACAAATTAGCTACTAGTCTCGTGAGCTACGGATCCTGCCAATTTCCAACTCTCGGTTTCGTCGTGGAACGCTATAGAGCTGTTGAAAGTTTCGTTTCGGAAAGATTCTGGAAAATAAAAGGTGCTTTTTACAAATAATACTATGAACTAAAAAAAGTCTAAAAAATATTGTTTAATTGAAGGTTGTGATAAATATAAATTGTTATTATTCCTGTTTTCCTAATGAATTTTTAACGTAGATTATTATTATTATTCTATTTTAGATTATTATTTAATTTTCTGAAAATGAAAGATTTATTAACCTTTTAACTAGAGATGAAATGGATATTTTTATTTATATATTTTTTTTTTCTTTAAAAGAAAGACAAACATTTCCGGGTAACGAATAACCCAACAATGTTTGAAAATCTCCTACTACCACCACAGAAAGCCGAAAATGTTGCTTGTGTTGTGATGGAGGACTTAGCCAGCCGAGGAATCGAACACACGACACTGGGGTGGGACCCAAGCTCTACGCCCACTCAACCATTGACCGGTCAAAATATATCCAGTAACTATCCGGTATCCGGCCTAAATTTACTATCCGGCCGGATACCGGTTAGTAACTCAATATCCGGCCGGATACCGAATATTCAAAAACTACGACAATTTCCTATAATAAAATGCGATACATTAATCTTTGTGAGGTAAATCTGAATAAAATGGCTTATAATTATGACAGCTTTTATTTAAAGTTGATAAAGTTACAAAAAAGCCATAAGGCCTTCCAAAAAACTAAAATTTGTAGTATTAATTAATAAGCGTAGTTACTTAATTCATATTTTATTCAACTAATAATAATTTTACTGTAAACAAAAAATAACCAAACACTCACGTACCTGCCTTTTTCCCTTCACCACCACTAGAAATTTGAAGCCGGCACAACAAACGAACAGCAAACTTATTATTTTCACTGTTAATGTCGAAATATTGCCAAATAGGCGATGTTTTTTTCACTGACGACATGATTCAGTTTAGTCAGATTACGCAGCAAGTAAACAAATAATTTAATTTTCGCTATTCAATCACACACTCACGCGATCACTCACGAATACTCGCGATGGCAACCAAAACCGCCCGAATTGATCTGATCGCGTTCGCCGTACCTGTGTGGCGCTAAACTCGTCACGACACGCCGGATATCGATTAATTCGGTTCGGATGATAATAACACTCCCCCATATACACAAGCCTAGCTTTATTATGGTGGACATCTTATATGATTTCATGACAGTTGATCCCTGACAGTTGGCCCCTCGGTGTATGTACTTATATGAAAAATGCAGTCGGTTTAGGGAAAATACGAAATACATACAAAATATGTAATATTATTTTTTTTTTTTTATTTAATATAGATATATAGTACAGTGGTTTTATATAAATTACATATCGGTACACAAATTATTTAAAATTGCAATCTCACCAAAGAAGAAACTAGTTCTTGTGCTTGATGAGCGAGTTACACTAATTATAACAGAAATAGAATAACATTATGCAATAGGTAAGTATATAATGGGAAAAAAAATAAAAAATAATTAATTAAAATAATAATTTTTAAATATGTATCCCCGAAGGCATGTGCAAAGAGGATGTATAACGAATAACAAAAGTATAAAACAATTTTTTTTATTCAAATTCATTGTGGAAAAATCTACTTGTCTGTATTATACTGTGGGGGTATTTCACCATCCTCCTCATAAATTATTCATACGGTAACATACATTTTAGATTAATTATATAGAATTTAATTATTTAAAAAGTAAGTTTACTATTCGGCACTTGAACCTGTGAGTAATGGCTATTTATTTGCGAGTATCTATTTGTTTATTTATTAATATTCATTATTTCTATGGATAAGCTTTGAGGAGGATGGTGAAATACCCCCTGTATATACCAAAGTAAAAGTACAAAAAATCAACACTGTAAATAAATTTGCTAGATATCCATACCAATTTATTATTAAAGGTGTGGCGATCACGTCGGGGTCACCACTTTGGAGGATGTACGTAAGGTATGTGGCGGCTATGTCACGGTCACCCCCCACCTCAACATTGCCTCATATATTGTATTGTTGCGGTTTTATGTTACGCTTTCTTATTACTCTATTGTTTCCACACACACTTGTAGATCACGTCGGGGTCACCACTTTGGAGGATATACGTAAGGTTCATGTATTGTTAGGTGTGTGTGGGAAGTAAGACAATGGGAATAATAAGATTGACACTTTTGCTTCAGAGCTAGTGCAAACGCTCAAGTCAATAAACATTGACTTGAGCGTTTGTTAGTTCCAGCAGTACAATATATGAGGCAATGTTGAGGTGGGGGGTGACCGTGACGTAGCCGCCACAAAGGTATTTTTGAAGTCGATTTTAGGTTTGCAATTGGTAAAGTGCAAAAAATTATAATTTTGTAATAATTATAATTTTGGAGGGCTAACTGTTGAGGGAAGGTCAGCCGTCAGGTCACCATCTTATATATTACAATATATGCATTTTTTACTGTGTACATTTGTAGTAACATATTTCTGTAAATGATGTAACATTATTTTTTTTTTGTAATATCAGTCTCTCACACCCTCAACAACCTAACTGTGGACTTTACCTGGAAAAGGGGGAGGCTGTTTGATGAGCAGGCTTGCCTGGTGATCCACGACCTGTGTTCTGAGAACCCTACGGCCACCGTGCAGAACATCAAGAGCAAGCCCAAATCTAAATGGCGCCCTTTACCGCTGGATACTATCGTAAGTCCAATGATCATTTACAAATGCAGAAGTATTATTTGGAACTAGCGAGTACCCGGCTTGCGTTGCAATGCCACTCAAAGAAAAAAAGTGTTAAGTGTTTAAATTCTGTTTATTGAAGTGCTTTTGGACACACAACATTTTTTGTTTTTCCACATAGGCCACATACAGCAGTCCGTGTGAGAAGCATGGATTTTAGAAATTTACCTCATGCTATCCCCTACCGCTATTATGTCTCTTTTGGAATTCCTTCCTCTGCCTCTCCCTCGTCTGTGTCCCTTGCGTCCATGTTCCTGCCCCCATTTCCCTCCCTTGTTCCTTTCCCCTCCTGCGTTCCCTTTCTACCTTCCCCCTCTCCCTCGTCCCCGCTCCTGTGAACCCCCACCGTACCCGGATTCCACCACTGCCGCTAAACTATATGAAATACACACATTTTTCAAACAACTTGCGCGCCACCTATTGTATATTTTTATACAAATTTCATAATGCCAGAGCTCACCATGCGCACTAAAAATTACCGAAGTTTCTACACAATCGATTGAATGGTATAGTAGAGGTTATCCACCTCTTACCCGCCCTGGTATAAGTAACTGATGGTTACTCCTTCAAGGCTCTCGCAAGATTCAATTTTTTTTTGTTAAACGAAGCTACATTTATTTATTTTGAACGAATCTAGACCTCCAGTGTCCATGCATACGTTGTTAGTAAGCAGTATGCAAGTGCTTAACAGGAAAAACAAAATGCAAAAGAAATAGGTTAGTAAGACAAAGATAAATTAAACAGGGCAAAAGAAAAACTCATTCATGAGGCTCCATGAGGCGGCATTGCATACTGTAATAACCTGCAAGCACCTGCATAAAATAGAGAACATAAGAAATACAATAAATCTCAAATCAATTGGCAAGTACCAACAAAAAATGTGAATGGCTTTCGGTCTGACCATAAACTACACTTAGCTTCCGTGTCCCTTAGCCAACCACTCAGTGAATTGAATGGTATAGGAACGCAAACAAAGAAACATTCATTTTTATATATAAAGATGACGGTTCTTGTAGAGTGGGTGGGTTATTATGACAGTAGTGTCAGCCGACTCATGGCGGGTCGCTAGGCATTTTAGCTGGCTAAGGATTACATAATTCATTTTCAACCTTGCAAAAATGAATAAAAAAATATTTTAAAATCCGTATGTTCTTGCTGCTGAGAACTCGATTGCAACTTCTCTTTCTATTACATGAGTCACATTTGAGAAAAAAAGAGGCCATAACAAGACCATCAGCAATATTCTTTTAACATGTAGCTACAAGTTCAAACCTCCATTGCCAGGAAATGGAAAAAATCGGCTCTCGCAAACTGCGGATAAATGCCAAGGAAGTGATGAAGATAGCAGAGAAGCTGTACACGCAGGGCATGATCAGCTACCCGCGCACGGAGACCAACATCTACCCCAAGGAGCTGGACCTGGCGCAGCTGGTGCAGCATCAGACCCCTGACGGAGACTGGGGCGGCTTCGCACAGGGCATCCTGGACTCTGGGGGACCCAACCCAAGGCAGGGAACCAAGAGTGATCAGGCCCATCCTCCAATACACCCTACTAAACATGTCACCAGTAAGTTTTATTAAAATTTTTATGTGAGAACGAGTCGGCCATGTGGCAAACATATATTTTTTAACGCTGTTATCCCCAATTTCTACAACAGCCTAATAACAATAATTAATTTTTTTGATAGTTCTCCCGGACCCATTTGGGATTATGTCATCCCCAGTTAGGGGAAAGTTGTAAGGCTCATTGAAGTGGGGAGGAGAAAAAGATTGGGAAAAGGAAGATTTGAAGTACAGTAGAGCGTCGATTATCCGAACTAACTGGGGGACGTGGGTGTTCGAAAAACTGGTATTTTTCGAACCGTACATAATCGAGCCATACATATTTACGTACCGGTGAATGAAAACCATATTTACATTTATATCTTTAATGACAAATAGGAATTAAACGAAAAAAAGTGCAAAATTAACGCTTAAAAAAATCTTCAATGTTCGTCTGCCGAAGCAAGCCTACCCGCTTACGAGCGGCTAGGTCACGTACTTTTTTAAGGACAAATATTTGATACTGGTCCCTACTCCGATCGTGTAGGATGCGTCTTCCAAATCAATCTTTTTATGATTTCTTATCAAGCTTTCTTCTCCCTCCTTTTCTTTTTCCAAAAGTAACTTATGTAAAAATTCTTTTCTATAATACCGTTTGAAAGCCTCAATAACGCCTTGATCCATGGGCTGTAATAATGAAGGCACATTAGGTGGAAGAATCATGACTTTTACAAATTCGTCTTTTTCATTTAAGATGTCACATGATGGATGAGTTGAGGTTTTTAATTGATGGGCTTTTACAGAGGGTATAAAAGTTTCTGTAAACTATTCCATGAAAATTGTACTGTCCATCCAAGCACTCTTTTGCGAAGTGTAAATGATAGGCATCGCAGACATGTTAACGTGTTTGAAACAATGTGATTTCTTGCTTTTACCAATTACAAGCATGGGCAATCGGTGGCTGCCAGTAGCATTAGCACATGCTAATGCAGGGATACGATCCTTGCTTATTTTAGGACCAATGCTAATTGCTAAGTTATAACCAAAGCTAAATGCTGCTAATTCACGACGTGAAGCAAGAGTTTTTCGTAGCAAAGTTTTCAAATTGAGCCCGGTTTCGTCTGCATTGTACACGTTTTCGAGAGTAGGCACGCGCGGGTCGGGCAGGCGTAGTAGTTCGGATAAGCGGTTGTTCGAATGATGAACGTTCGGATAATCGACGCTCCACTGTATCTGTTTATTTAGATCTGGTCATTAACATAACTAAAGCCATGTCAACTCATGTTGGCTGCCTCCATAATCGAGGGGTAAGATCCTCGACTACGGATCCAGAGGCCATGGATTTCGAATCCCGACGTGCGCAAATCAACTTTATTTAATGATTTGTATAATTTCACAATTAATTCATTAACTGTAATATAGTGCATTTGCGATACATTCCACAGTAGTAGATTCTCTCAGTATCACCCTGGTGAAAGAACATCATTCAAAATTGAAACATTGCTTCAAATGGCTTTAACTGTGTTTTGTGACCAAATCTAAATATCCAGGTACTTTCCTCTTCCCATCTCCTATTCTGCGATTGGGGATGCCATAATCCCACTGGGTCCAGATGGTTGGAAGCAGTTGGAACTCTTGTGCACTATTCAACTTTTTTATCTCTCCTTTATTTTTATTAAGTTATTCAATATTGTATAAAGTTCCCTCATTATCATTACTTACAGTCGTACATAGTATTTATTTATCTTTAATAATTCTTGTTTCAGATCTATCCGGCGATGAGAAGAAGGTTTACGAGTTGATAGTACGCTCGTTCCTGGCCTGCTGCTCCAAGGACGCCCAGGGCCACGAGACCATCGTGGAGGTGGACATCGCCGGCGAGAAGTTCACAGCAAGTGGCCTCATGATCCTGGCCAGGAACTACCTGGACGTATATCCGTACGACAAGTGGTCGGGGAAGGAAATACACGTCTACGAGGTGAAGTTCGTATTAAATCAATTTAGGCCCTAAAGTGATGGGTAAATGGTATGGACATTTAGTTTTGGACATGTATGTACACCCCAATAGTTCGCTGTGTTCGGTGATTTAGCAGGGGTGCTCGGGTTCATGGGGTGAGGTTTGTCTAGGTCTTGGCGGTGGATACATTTGCCCACCTACTGCATGGTGGGCCAGATCGGGAGAGACTGGTCGAGGGATTCCTTTTGATCTCTTTAACCGGACTTTCTCGACCCATTACCTTTCACCGCAACGGGAGAAATTGATTCGTATGTCCATCGCTCTTGGACACACTGGCCCCCAGATTCCTACCCACCCCTCATATATTCTTCCTAGAACTTCGTTTCCATAAAAAGAGTATCCCAAAGATGACGATGACATAGGCCCCGAAGGAAATTGTTTTCCTCAGAGCCTCGTGTAAAGTTAATGTTGAAAACAAAAAAAATAAAAACATGTCATATTTATAGCTGAGCTATTGCATCTGTATCATCTGAGATATGACCAAATTGTATGGAGCAAATAAAAGTTATGCGTTTGGAGTGTAGGTAGAAAAAAGATGGGACGCTACTGACTTTGAAACAATGTAAGCAGTCAAATTATTCAAATAATCACATTTACGCAAGTACGTAGTCACCTGATGTGTAACACTAATACGCGAAATGGCTCGAAAACAGTGAGCGTGTGCCCGAACCGTCAACATCGCACAAACTAAGTAGAGATGCTGTGCAACATCGGTTGCCGATTGCGTCAAATCTGACAGTTGAATCGTTTATTAAGGAGAAAGATTAATCAGAAAAAAATACCGAACCGCCCATACTTCGGTATTTTTGTCATACCGAACACGGTGCTAAAATACCGAACGGTTCGGTAGAATACCGAACACCTGGCAACACCGTTCGTGCCCCATCTACCTGGTTTCTATTATCTATGATCAAAAGTTATGATTGCTTGTCACAAAAAAATTGGTACATTAGTTAATCATTCTAAATTGTTAAAATTACAGGTTTTAAATGTTAGTTTAAAATATATTTATTTTTGGGTAAATTAGCATTGGTTTTAACCACTGATAAAACAGCCGTGTTTTATATTGACTGTCCGTTTGTTGTGTCAAATAATTATAAACGATAATTTTGAATAGGAAGGACAATCATTTCTACCCACACTAATGAACATCGTGGATGGACAGACATCGGCGCCCAATCTCTTGACTGAAGCTGACCTTATAAGCCTTATGGAAAAACATGGAATCGGTGAGAAAACAGACTTCATCAAGAATTATATTATGCCCCGGATCTATGAGGGGGGGGGGGGGAGCAAACCGGGGCGCCTCTCCCAGGCGGCAGTTTTAGGGGGCACCAAAATCGTAATTTATATGTTTGATTGAAAAAATAACTTGATTCACAAAGCGCCTGGCATCCAGCGCACATTATTCAGTTTTATCGATTATTCATTTGGTTTTAAAACGCCCTGTTGGTTTTTGAACACATCCTAAGTTAATTTATGAACGTATCCCAAATCGATTTTGAACACGTGCATAGTGTATGTGATGTCCCTGCCAGGGGAATCTCCGTCGCATCTAGAACTAGGGGCTAAACAAGCTGAGCCGAATAAAACTGAGCGATCGAAGGTAAAGTCAAGCGACAATCCGTATAAGCAATAATCTCTTGGTGAATAACCCTCTAATTGAGAGCATGATAAGTAAATAACTAATTATCCTGTGAATTCCTGTCCTTACGTCCAAAAAAGTATATTTCTAATTATCTTTGAATTAATAAATTGAAACCAAATTTCCTCTGAAATTGTTAGGTTTATATGTAGGTACTGAAGTACCTACCCATTAAAATAATGAAATTATACAATTTATCCAAAGAAACATCACTATCTCAATGACAATTCTTTTTTCAAATTTTCTTCTGGCGTGTAGGTACAGTAAGCGCCAAACTTTAATACCCACCTGACGTTGATACAGAAATCGTCACAATAGACGAGTATGAGGTCCGAAAAGCGGCATGCCTCCCCGCTTACTCCTTTCTCTGCACATAGCACATATGTTTTTGCATCGTTCTCTTCCGCTTACGGTCATCGTCAAGTTCAGTTCGGCATTTAAGTTTGGTGCGTACTATACCATAATATTGAAAAATGGAAATAAGAAATTCCAGATAAAATCACCAATTTCACATTTGAAAAAGAATCATTACTGAACAGTTAAAACTTGAACTGGAAACAGAATGTACAAACAAATTTACAAACGGATGAAATACAAAACGGGTGAGTTAAAACAGGACTTCTCTAAGCATTTGACTTTGAGCTGAGTTGAGGATGGTCTCTGAAGCATAATGCTCTAAGCATTTGACTTTTGAGTCGGGTTGCCCAAAAAGTTGCTAAAGCCATTGTAATAGACGTTTGTACATATATAAAATAGGGAGCTGGACACAACTTGGCACGCCAATGTCCTTTTCAATGACTTTACTTCTGAATCAATGATTCTAAGTTAAATTGGCAAAACTGAATCTATTACTGATTTAAAACCAGTTAAAAAAACTTGCAGACTTTTGGAGACTTTTGGGATTAGCAGAAGACTGGGAATATGGTACGCCAATGGATCTTAGTGCGCCAATGGTTTTTTGAACGAATTATTATTACTTGAAAAATGATTCTAGTTAAAATGACCAAAACTGAATTTATTACTCAATTAAAAATATGATTCACACTTTGGAGACTTTTGGAGACTGTTGGGGTTCAGGAAACTGGGATACTGGGAGAAAGGTAGAACAGAATTTAATTACTTATTAAAACACTTTAAAGTAGTTAGAACTTGGAGACTTTTGGTTTCTTGAGTATTATTTCTTCTTGGCTGATAGTTTTGAACTGACTTCCTACCGGTTTGCCTTCTATTTTTATAGGGCAAACTCAGGTCGGACTTTTGGCGGACAGAACCTCCTTAATTTTTCTAAGGTGCTTGTTTTAGGTAATTTCCCTGGTCGCTACGATTGGAAGTCAGCTGTGTTAAAATTATGTGTGATAGTTCTTGCCAAGACTTTACCAACTCAGGAAACCAAAGCCTCACATCATTTTTATTGTGTTTACAAGAAAAGGTACAAGTTTACATATGTGATATAAGGTACAATTTTAAACATTAAATATTTTTCTTAAAGTGCAACAATCACTGATAGACGTCAGTTTTTGGGTATATGTAGCATATACTCATTTTTAGGTGATGATGTTTATTTCTTGATCCAAATTATTCCCAATTTCTCGAAATTGAGCTCCAAGTTTTTCGGAAGATGAATTCGCTGTCGTAAATATTTACGATTCAGATATTTCCTTTGTTCAGAATTGACCAATAGTGGCTCGGCTGGTCGCATGGTGGGGGTGATGTAAATAGTCAGCCATTTCCTTGGCGTTGATCATTGCTATCTGGAGTCCCTTGTGGAAGCATTAGGTGGTTATTCAGATGTGTTTTCCAGTCCAATGAGGCTGCTGCATGTTTTCATTATCAATTTCATTTATGTTTTCAATTGATTAGTTAGTTAAAGGACATAATAGCGTTGTAGACATCATTTGGAAGGGGCACCAAATGCACACTATTCCGCTAGCCAATAGCAGCTCTCAGATTGTCTAGGGCGGTACGTGCTGGCGGCATGATACTCTGTGGGAGCGTAAATTCCATTCTTGAATTTCCAGGGTTGTCATACGCTTTCACGCACTTGTTCAATGCACACGGATTTCTATGACACGTTCGATACAGCCATTTTAAGTATTTTCAATTCTGAATAGTGATCTTTTACCAGGACGATGCTAAGATTATCTTACCCTTTGAGCTTTTTCTTATTTATAATTGAAGAAGAGTATAACCTAAATGAAAATATGAAAAAGAACAGGACACAGAAAAATAAAAGCTAACGGTCGCAACTTGGACTCGAACCTGGGATCTCTCATCTTACTGAGACAAGGGTCTTATTCAATTCGGCCACAAAGATCTCTTACTTTTAAGTAATTTTATCAATCTCGTATTTCAAATTCAGAATTAACAATATTATCTTCAACAAATTTTTTCCCATATTTTTGGCAGCTGCCTTTTTAAATGATAACAAATATTTGGAGAACTGATTTGTAACCTAGATAGTGTCTCAGATAAATATATCCGATTTTATTTATAAGGGACACCTATTGACCTTTTTCTAAAAGTCTAAAAGAATACTCTATTAAAAAAATATTGTAAAAGAGAGTTCTTCCAATAAAAAAATTGAACTTTCCCTTATTTCTTTGATTGATTGGTCAATCCCAGGCACGGATGCGACGCACGCTGATCACATTGAGACGATCAAGAAGCGGTCGTATGTGGCACTGGCGGACAACATCCACTTTGTGCCGGGCCTGCTGGGAATGGGGCTGGTGGAGGGGTACGACGCCATGGGACTCAGTTTCTCCAAGCCGCACCTGCGCGCCGCGCTCGAGGCCGACCTTAAGGATGTGTGCGAGGGGAGAAAGCGACCGCAGGATGTTCTGGCTCAGCAGGTTGGTATTAATGTCAATCAGTCAATCGATGAGTCAATCAATCTGTGATTGAATCAATAAATTAGTTTGTGAATAAATCAAATTATAGCCGAATCAATCAATTAATAAAATAATTATTTTTTTACCGTCTCTGTGATCTTCTTCTGGGGCAAGGCTCTCGACTAGCGATCAGGAGGTCGCGGATTGAAATCCCGGCGTGTTTCGGTTTCGGTTTCGGCAGAAAATCTGCCGAAACTTTGGCAGCACCGAAACTCTGAGTTCGTCGTCAATTATCGTGTGTCGTTCGGCTGACTTCGGGTGAGTTCGTGACTCGTGTGTCACCCGCCATCATCAGCAAAATATTCAATTAATGAGGTTCTTTCTTTTGTAATGTAAATTTTGATTATTGACAAATTTTTGTTCCAGGAAGTAATTAACAAGCTTGTTAATTTTTATAAATTTTGTTTGTTTTATAGCAGTAATATGAAAAAAATTCATACATTACATTTATTGTTTTCTTTTATTTCATTTAACACGTGTTAATTGTCTGTAAAATTGTAAAATATAAGCCAAATTTCAGTAACCAATAGATTTGTAACATGTCCAAAAAAGTTTCAGTTTCTGCCGAAACTGAAATAGATACCGAAAATTCAGTTTCGGTTTCGAATAAAGTCCTGTTTCGGTCGGACACTAGTTATTTCTAATAATAAAATTTGAAAGCATATTTCATCACATTTCAAAAACAGTTTTTAGTTTTCGGATATATTCACAAATATTCCATTAATTTGAATTTTAACCCCTCCGAATTTTCGAGAATATTAGCTTTTGGTGTCTTAAACGAAATGACATTTTACGAAAACTTTGTATTATTACCGCTTGACAATTAAAAGCTCTATAAATGAAACATTTCTGAACGTAGCCGAATAGTAAAAACTGTTTTAGACAGGTTACAAAATAAGCTTTCGAATTATTATATTACAAATAAATATTAACATTTGTAAATATTAAAATTTAGAATGTAAACATTAAAAAAATGTGAAAATGACTCACGTGATGTTTTTATGTGAAAACGGTACTAAAATCACAGATTATGTAAACAACAATACTTATTCTATTGTATAAATGTGTAAAAAACACTTTTGTCACCTCACTTTCTTATCATTTCATATAAAAATATTTAATAGAAATTAACAATGTCGGGCGCCCGTAGGAAATTTGGCGGGATAAATTATGTGTCAGACTGCGCGTCTGACAGAATGTTCTTTTTATGTATTTCTATGGACAACTTGAATAGAGATGTGCAGCATGATTCACTATCGACATTTCACTTTTTATTTTACGGATGTAACTAAAACAATAACGGAATTATAACGGTTTCTATGGAGACACACGCGGTGACGTGTAAACACGCTTATTGTACTTGACTGCTGTCGTATTTTTAACGCATATATCTGCTTACGTTGCGGAGGGGTTAATGCAGAGTTGAAATATTCTGACCTACTGACAGAATATGGTCGAAGTATGAGGGGTTAATGAATCAATAAATTATTTAGTCAATCAATTATTTAATAAATCCATAGTTCTTTTAATCTTTTCCTGGAAGTATTATTTATTTACTCCCAGACAGAATTCTACCTTTTCCTTTTGTTTAAATTTTAACACTTGTATTTTCAACTTCCATGTCTAACTCAATTTTACACCAGTTGTGCAATGCCACACATTCATGTCCTCGTTTTTCTTTTTGATTGCACCTACATCACAATGTAATATCATACTTTTGTAAAATTTCTTCTTCATATTATGTAATACCATATTTTGGTTTTGTTTAAAACTTCCATTGAAAATGTTATTTTTTTATACTTAACCCATTCACGCCCAAGACTAAAGTAATCATAAAAAAAAAAAGAAATAACCCGTATTATTTGGTAGGGAATAGAGTGTTATAACAAAAACCAAAATTTATTTTTTATTTATTTTTTATTTACTAGGAAAAAAATGCCGTGCTCAAATGGGGACACTGGGCTCATTCAGTATGGTATTTCCCGAAGCATGGTTTTTCAAAACACAAAGTTTTTTTGCATTTTTTGCACTCCCAACGTGCCTTACTATGGAAATAGTGCATCGCAACTGTTTGTCAACTTCTGCGGAAAGTGGCCAAAACCATCAAACTGTAAATTGAGCACTACAGAGACTGATGGGTGAGAAAGTTGATTTGTTTTTTGTCTCAAGTTTTATTACAAGTCTCATTTCGACGAGCAATAGTTCGTCGAAATCGTAGCTGGTCCATCTTCACGTCGTTATTAAGTATGTGTAGACGCCAGGCATTGCTAATGCATAGATCAAACATGTATTTAAATAACACTCACCACCACTTCTTGCCTCGTATTGAAGTTCGATACGTTGAAATTGACTGATCGGCTTGATCGACACCACCCATGCCTCTGTTGTAATTCACAAATACTTGAGGAATATTTTCATTGGTTTTCTTCTTTTCGATTGAGCTCCAGCCCTTTACTTTGCCCAACGGAAGAACATTATCGTAGTTTGTTCCCATTGTACAAACGCTGTTATCCAGCCAGCGAACAAACAATATTTTATTGATCGTATCAAAACGGTAGTCAAAGTCAGCACGACTTTTCTATTTCATCTCCTTGACGGGTATGAGAGGACATTTGCTGGTCCTACCCTCACATACAGTTCTTGTAGCACGGTAGCCAAATTTCCATAAATCCTGCAGCAATACAAAGCTGGTGAAAAAATTATCTAAGAACACAACATGGTCTACAGGATCTGTGTCAAATGAATCATGTTTATTGTTTTGTGATGCATACAAATCAGAATATTGTAGAATCATGTCGATTACTTCCTGGTCAAAAATCGTCTCAAAAATTGAAACAGGATTTTTACCTTTGAGATCAGTAATTAGGTTTTTGCATCGTTGTTGTACATTATTCTCATCAAAGGGCATATGATCGTAGCTAGGCTCACATTTACCCCAACGGGGCCCAAGATCGCTTCGTTGCCTCCTAGCGGAATTTGACAAAGCCTCTTCATCAGAACTATCCCAATCTTCTTCGTCTCTGTTTATAAAAACTTTGACATTTCCGGGAATATCTCTTGGAATGTCAATGATAACAATATTGTCTTCATCGCCTTCTTCTTCATCAGTGAGGATACTTGGTTCTGGGGGAAGAGCGACGACATCGAATTCAACATCTGAGTCCTCTTATGCCATAATAGCATCAAGGGCCTCCTGGAGTCCACGATAGTTATCGCTTACTTCAAATTTCCGTTTCGACATACTTATGTTCAGTCAAAACTCTGTAAAAAAAAAGAATATTTTTTTCCTTATGTGCCCACTGTCCCTATTTGGGAACACCAACAAAAAAAAGTAGTTCACAGTTCAGTAAACTATATATTTTACCTTATCAAATTCTTATTCCAAAGTAAACAAAGTGTTCAAAAAGGTTTTCTAGAAAAATTAAGAATTTACAAACGTAAACATATAAAAAAAAATAATTACATTTGGTAATCACTGCAACTCTGTGATTCACTTTATTTATGGCACTAAAATACTTTTTAAAAATGATGTTATCCAAAATGTTAGATATAAAACGTAAGACACATCATTCACCTCGACAATAATGCACTGTTATCAAAACTTCCCACATTAATAACAAAATGGAGGGTAGATTTGAAGGCGTCTTCGTTTGGGCACGGCAGGCGTAAATGGGTTAACTTGTTTTATTTTATCATTCTTCCTCTAAAAGTGTATGAATACTTTATTTTAATGTATTTTTAAATCATAGAAATGTGATAAAAATTACCATCGTACCCACGCCCAGACTTTGCTTTTGTGGAATTTTTTCATTACATTTTACCTTGTATTTTTTTTTGTCCCTGTTCCAACGACGTTGTCAAAAACTAAAAAAAAATTAAAATTAAATGAATTTCTAGGTGACTAGATACAGAGAGGTTTTTGTGACAGTGACTGATGAAGCCAACAAAATAGACCAAGCACTCAGCGAGAGGTTCAATCAACAGCCCGTGGCGGTAGCCGCACAGGACGATCAAAATTCTGCCAATCTCAATAAAACTGGTAAATATTATACTCATACTAACATTAAATGATAAATAGGTGGTACATAACCGTATCGTTAATATTTAGGTATAAATAGCCTGAGATTTAGTTGTCCCTTTCGCTCAGTATTCGGAATATACATATATAGAAATTGTGGATAAAATAAATTAAATCCTCGGCTTGTTACAAAATAATATTAAATATTTATTTATTATTATTATTTCCTTCCTTGCCCTTCAATCTCACACCAAACAATAATTGGGGATGCCATAGTCCAACCGGCTCCGAGCGGTTGGGGGCAACAGAGTTGTACGGTAAAAAAATGAGCCACTTGCATTAGTTTATTTCTTTCTGTTTGGACAGATTACAAAGGCATTGTATATTTTTTTTATATTTTTAATTATATTTTAAAAACTGCATCATTTTTTTTAGAAAATATAACATTTCAAACTTAAAAAATGAAGCACTTTATAAACTAAACAGAAAAATCTGTTCTCAATACAATTAAAAATTCATTTAAAAGGTTAATTTTCTCTCCGTATCATATAGTTGTATGTATAGGTAATGCATATCTAATAGAAATATTCATTAATTGTTCACTAGTTCAACTTATGCAGATAAATTTAATTTATTTTTGTCATTTTAAAACTGTCGTCTTTATCACGCAACGGAAATTTACGATAGTGATTATTTATCTACATATATTTTTTTCAGTAGGTAACAGTGTTTTAAAAATAACAGATTCAGGAAAATTCACTTTGTACGAGGTTCCCACAGAAGAAGTTTTCACATTTCAAAAAGCTTCTTAGTCCTGAACTTGGATTGCTAAGTGCCTAAAAAAATGGTGGGAAATGTTTTTTTTTTCTTGTGTTTTCTGTGATATTTAGATTGGTGTTAATTTAAATTGTCCAAAGAAACGAGGCCAGCAGTCCACAGTGATGAAAGTAGACTGTTTGGAAATGAGATCCCTAAAGCGTATGTCTGCTAAAATCATGTTTGACCGTATGAGAGTTGTTAATATTGTCTTCAATGATAAAAAAAATTACAATTTGAGGTTTAACTCAATAAGTTACATATTCCGTCATAACTTTTATTTATTTATTGTTTTTATTTTCAGTGATGAAATGTCCCAAGTGCCGGCTGGACATGACTCTCCGCACCAAGAAGGATGGGCTGGGACAGTTCATCAGCTGCATGGGATACCCTCAGTGCAAGAATGCCATCTGGTTCCCAGGGCTTGTGGAGAAAGTGGTGGCGCTGGATACTTCGTGCGAAGTGGTTAGTTATAATAATAATAAATTGCTAAGGTTGGTTTGAACCACCGTTACATTTGATCAATGATTAGCGCCAAAATGATTTTTTTTGCCTTAGAACGGTCCTCGTTAATATCCAATTCTTGCAGCGTTTGATTCAATTTTGATCAGTCATCAAGCATAACAGCACAAATATTATTAAACCATCTTCTTCCCCTTCTTTTTCTTGCTCAAATTTTGGTTAATAACACATATGTATGCTTCAATTTCAGTGTGGGCCGTCGTTCAAACAACTAGAGATCCATTGGAAGGGAAGATCCTTAGAGCACCTGTATCCGTCCCCCCATATTTGCTGTCTCGGCGGATGTGACTCAAACCTGATGCAAATTTTACAAATCTCTTCAGGCCAACCAAACAGGCCAAATACTCAGACAACGGCAGCCAGAAACACGTCCAACGATAGTGGCTTCCCTACTTCAACGTCCAGAGTAGTACCACGCAGCCAGAATGCCGCAAACACACGAAATACTGAACCAATTTGGTCGAACAGAGATGACGCAAACACGAGGCCCGCTGTTCCAAATAGTACTAATCGTACGGGTCCAAATAGTGGTGCTCAAAATAGCACCTGGGGACAAAATAGCACCGGTCAGAGTGGAGGAGCTGACAATAGTGCTGTCGGTTGGTTTAGTGGTACAAATGATAGTGGCTATAATAGTAGAAATCAATTTGACGGTCGAGGGAATACTTCCTCAAGGGGAGGTGGGAATAGCAGTAACTCCACAAGAGGAGGGGGGAATGGTAATTACACAAGGGGAGGCGGAAATAACAGTAATTCTACATGGGGAGGTGGAAGCGGCGGCGGAAATAACAGTAATTCCACGTGGAGAGGTGGTAATACAGCAAGAGGAGGTGGAAATAGCAGTAATTCAACGAGGGGTGGTGGGAGCAACCCTGGATGGGGATCTTCAGCACCATCCGATGGAGATGATACGCAGGTGGTTTGTAATTGCGGAGAACCATCAATTCTCCTTACAGTCAGGAAGCAGAATGAAAATTATGGTGAGTTTTAAAAACTCTATTTATTTTGAATTTTATAGTCTTAATTAAAATTAACCTTGCGAAAATAAATAGTTGTTCTCAATTTTTGACACAATATTTAAAAATAATACAAGCTGATCTGGCCACGCGTTGCTATGGCTAATGAACTCAATGCCATCTACTGGATAGTTACCCAACCTAGATAACCAAGTGTTGTGTCGATAAATTAACTCACACCGCCATATGTTAGAAACTTATGGAACTTAAAAATAATTACAAAGCATTGTCCTATAACAAATATTTAATTTTCAAAAATAAATATTGAGGTCGATAATCGAGATAAAAACTATCCCATTTTTTCAGTTGGACCAAATTACACACAGTAAGCCAAATTTCATCAAAATCGGTTAAGTAATTTCAGAGTTTATCTCGAACAAACATCGTGACATAAGAATTTTATAAAGATTTACTTAGAGCTCAACATTTGTCACACGAGACCGGGTCTCTTCTTCGACTCGTTCTTGTGTTCAACAGCTTGGCTGTGGAACGATATGCCGGCCTCTGTGTTTCCTCCTTCCTACAACATGGGTCTCTTCAGGACCAATATTCATTCCTCCTTCCTCTCCTCAAAAAGACCCTCCACACGGCATCTCAGATGACTTAGGCCCTGAGGGAAATTATTCAAACTGTGAGTTAATGTAAAAAAAAAAAACAAGCAAACAAATTAGAAAATGTGGAATGGCCTTCGTTTACTGTGCACCTTTGCTGAAGCTGCTCAGAATATGTATGTGAAAAAGGATCTAAAAATACACATGGCGAAAAGACCGTCGGAAGGCTCGGCCATATTCTTCCGGCTAGTACGGATGAAATCGGATGGTCTATATTTTCCAGTTGACCCCGCCTCCTACACAAACGCATTTTTGCACCTCAACCGCATTCTCTCATTTGTCAGACACTCCATGTACTCATTTCTTTTTCTTATAGGTAAACAATTTCATAAATGTCAGAAGCCGAAAGAAAGTGGCGGCTGTAATTTTTTCTTATGGGCAACGCCTGACCCTGTTGGAGCGGGGCCCTCGTCAGATCACATGCCGATGATCAATAATACCAGGGGAGGAGGAAACAGCAGGGGAACCACTTCTGGAAATGGCGGCTGGGGATCCTCCAACAACACAACTTCTTGGGGAGGAAACAATAACAATAATCCCACATCTTGGGGCGATTCGGGATCAGGAACTTGGAATCCTCCTGGTAACGGGGGAGGGGATACACCCATGTGCAATTGTAATTTGCCTAGTAAAAAGTGAGTTTAGTTTTAATAATACCTATTTCTATTGTAGCGAGTATCTACCATGAATAAATAATAATCATTTATACACTGGCCACATTACCTTCTGAATGTTAACAACACTAGCTAATAACTTGCAGATAGATAGATGACTTAAGATTTTCACGATCAAAAGAATATTGTGATTAGTTTTTGGATTATTTTTTGACTGGTCAGTGGTTGAGTGGGCATCGCGTTTGAGTCCCACCCAAGCGATCCGTGTTCGATTCCTCGGTCTTCCATCACGACTCAAGCAACATTTTCCACTTACTGTGATGGTAGTAGGAGATTTTCAAACATTGTTGGGTTATTCGTAACCCGTGAATGTTTGTCTTTCTTTTAAAAATTTTAATTTAAATATTATGCCGTTTTGCACTTCTTCCTTCTTTAGTCAATGTTTTGGACAACGTTAGAGTGTCCATCATCAGGGCAGATGAATGTGTAGATTGTGATTAAATTTGTTTATGAAAGTGACATCCTATTAGGGCTGGTATTTTAGTATAATACATAATTGTCTAAATTTATGGGTTAGTTGGTTTTGGTGTAGTCGGCAAAAACCGCAAACTAAGAACTATGCTTATCCCCACTCCACTCATACTATCGGCGCTCAAGAGAGGCCACCGTGTCTCCTTGACAGAACAGTCGCTTTGGACGCTTCGCCAGTTTTGGCCGGCATTTTGCCTATCGATCTTGAAATCAGAGAGGTGTTAAAACGAAGCTTCTAACAAGAGGAAGAACTGCTACCCACCATAGTATTGAGCTAATACCAGGTGGAGCGGTTTCCCTCCCAGGACTTCTTAGAGAGATGCGAGAAAGAACTTTGAGAGAATGGCAGGAACGTTGGGATAGGTCAAATACAAGAAGATAGACTTTCTCCTTCTTCCCGTCAGTTAAACTCAGAATGGAAGGGGCGTACATCACTAGGGATGGGACCCAACTTCTGTCCGGTCATGGGGAGTTCAGAGGGAGACTTCATAGTCTCTCTCTACCACGCCATTCTAACTGCGCTTGTGGTAATGCTGATCAAACAGCCGAGCACATTCTGTGGCACTGCGAGATTTCGACATCCTTATTATATCTACATTTTTTTTATCTACATTCTTTTTTATATCATCTCTATCTTATGTACCTTTATATTATTCTATTTTATACATTTTGTTTCTATTTCTTTTATTTTTGTGTGACTTATCTTTTTTGCTTATTTTATTTCTTTTCACATTGTTGATGTTTTATCGAGATACCTGTTTATTATTTTCGTGTTACATTCTTTGTTTTCCTATTTCAAGGAACACTGTTGTGATCCAACTAACATACTGGACTTTCTTTTTTTTGCGTTTGTTTTGGTTTCTTTGTTCTCTTTTTCTTTTTAGTGTCTCACAACCTCTACTGCATCTATCTATTTTGTTATGTTTCTTTTTCCCCTTTTGGGGGTGCGCTAGACCTCGTCCCTGCATCAACAGGAGTTGGTCGACACGGCACAGTGCTCTCTAAAATCATTTGCGCCATCCCCAGCAACATGTGCAGGCTTGAGGTTTGGGGGGGCGCTCTCCTTCACCTTGCCTCCGGCTACTCGACGCTGAATTTCTTAGGGTCGTCGGGCATTTCCCCCCCAATCTCCCATTTACTTTTCTTTGAGGCATCACCGAGGAACTGGCTAAGCGGCGCGGAAACTGAGTGTGGTTCACGGCTAGACCGAACGTCATGGGCATTCTTGCTGGGACTGCCAATCGATTTGAGAGGACTCCCAACCTATTATTTAGGTACCGTGTCTCCTCCCAAACAAGTGCTTGTAAAATACGCTGGATACAATCACTCAGCGCTCGTGGACTTTCACCAACCTGTCCCATTGTCTTGTCTATATTTTGTCATACTAACACATTTTGTATCTTGTTTTTCCGCTAAGCACTTACATACTGCTTACTAACAACGTGTGCAGGGACATTGGAGGTCTAAATTCGTTTTAAACTACTAAATTCGTTTTAAACTAAATGTAGCTTCGTTCTTTCAAAAAAAATTAGAGTCCTTGCGAGTGCCTTGAAGGAGTAACCATCTGTTGCTTATACCAGGGCGGGTAAGTAGTGGATAACCTCCAATGTTATGCTTATCCCCATCATCTTATCCCCATCATCATCATATTTATGGTTGGAACTCGATACAATACCGTCGATGCACTTTTTTGTTTCCACAAATTTAGAGAAATTAGGATTATAATTAACTACGTAATACTAGTTGTAAAGTGCCATCTTTGAGAAGTAGCTATGAAATATTGTGGGAATGGAATAACATGTATAAAATAAGCCCATAGTGAAAAAAATTTTTTTTTTTACAATAGTGTGCGAATTACTACATATTATGTGGGTATTTACAATAGATGACTTGTTATAGTTTGACCAAAAACTAAAGACCGCTCCCTAGTTTTGTCTGGAGTGAAAGGAGATGCGGGTGGCTAGTCACCAAAGAGCCCCAGCGAACTACTAATAGCAACAGACCTGAGTGTGAGCATTTTCATTTGCTAAGTGGTTTCACTGAGTGGTCGGCTAAAGGACACGGAAGCTAAGTGTAGTTTATGGTCAGACCGAATGCCGTTCACATTTTTTGTTTGCCAATTGATTTGAGATTTATTGTATTATTTATGTTCTCTATTTAAAGGCCCCTTTACACGCTACGATAAATTGTAACAATTGATTGAATGAATTATCGCTCCAACAAATCAAAAGAGTAGAGCACCGTTTACATGCTACGATAAATTGTAACGATTTCTTGTCAAATGTCACTTACTTACCGCTATCGACCCCAGGAAAGCTTTAACCATGGAGGAATTAGTGTTGCTGTCGCTGTACATCGGTTTAGTGAGAGAGGTGAAGAAGTCGCGAAAACCAAGAACACAGTGGAGCCGGGAGTGGTTGCTAAATAGAAAGGATTTCCCTCGTGTAAAATTGTTGAAAGAATTACAAAATGAACCAAATGACTGGCGAAATTATTTGAGAATGGACGAAGAGACCTATGTGGTCCTCCTAAGTTTAGTTTCTCCGTTTATTGCGAAATATGATACTGTTATGAGGAAAGTGGTATCTCCCCACGAAAGACTCTTAACTACCTTACGATTCCTTGCCAACACATCGTTACGATTCCCAGAAATTGATGCCGGCCGGCTTCAACCATCCACTCCCTCCAATCCCAATAAATCGCTACAATCTTTCGTTTACACACAACGATAAATTGTAACAATCTGATCGTTACGATAAATTGCTACAACTTATCGTAGCGGTAAAGGGGTCTTTATACAGGTCCTTGCCAGTTTTTACAGATGCAATGCCGCCTCATGGGAGCCTCATGAATGAGTTTTTCTTTTGCCCTGTTTAATTTATATTTGTCTTACTAACCTATTTTTTTGCATTTGGTTTTTCCCTGTTAAGCACTTGCATACTAACAACGTATGCAGGGACACTGGAGGTCTAGATTCGTTCAACATAAATAAATGTAGCTATGTTTAACAAAAAAAATTAGAATCTTGCGAGAGCCTTAAAGGAGTAACCATCTATTACTTATACCAGTGGTGGATAACCTCCAATGCTAAGTGCAGCTATGGCAACACATTTTATTTAGATTTTTTTATTTTGTTTTTTGCAGTCTCACCGTTAATAAAGAAGGTCCGAACAAGGGTAAGACATTCTTCAGCTGCCCGAACCCCACAGCCAACCGCTGCAACTTCTTCCAATGGGGCGAGGAATCTGGGGAACCTTCTACTTCATGGGACTCAGGGCCACGTAAGGATCTCATTTTTAATATATGGCAACTTACAGTCCGTTGAAAGTATAGAAAAAAATGGAGAACATTGTGATTTTTTAAATAGTTTTAAATGGCAATACCGAGTGTACAATACCAATACTACAGGTATTCACCGAAATCCCATACATCGTAATTCGTGAGAAATGACCAAACAGATTCCAAGTCGATGTCCAAAATTCATAAGGGTTTCTTCAGGGCTATAATTCAAAGGTCAATATTTGAGGTACAGCAGTTTCCAGTAAGAAGTTGAGTCAATAACAGTAGCGGAGAAGCAAGTCCAGTTAACATAAGCCAGAGTCAAATAAAATATTGGGAGTGATGCAGTCAGCGAAGAAATCAAAACACTACACTAACCATAAGCACCTGGATGTCTGGTACCTATGGAGATGGGGCGCACAAGCACTTAGTTGGGACCCGCCCACATATCGATAGCACGCTCGCTGAGTGCAGCGCGACAGTGCAGTTTTTTAAAATACCTATTGATCAATTTTCTCAGCGCCTGCTCTTAAATCAAAATGCTAAACCTGCACTTTTAGCTAATTAAAAGTTCCGTTATACCATTTCTCCTGACCATATCAAATTCGGGAGACAATCAGTTTGTTTGAAAATTAGTATTGACGACCTCCGTAGTCCAGTGGGTAAGACTCTTGACTCACAATCCGTAGGTCGCGGGTTCGAACCCGGCATGCGCAAATAAATTTTATTTGATTAATTTGTGTTATTTCACAATTAATTCATTTAAAATAATATATAGTATATTTGCGGCACGTTCCAGAGTGGAAGATACTATCAGTATCGCCCTGGTGTAAGACCACCATTCAGAATTGAAACGTTGCTTGAAAATGGCTTTAGCCGTGTTTGGTGACCAGATCTGAATAGCCAGGTACTTCCCAACCTTCCTCTTCCCCACCTCCTTCCCCTCCCCACTACCTTCAGTCTCACAACATACCCCAATTGGGTATGCCATAGTCTCACTGGCTCCAGACGGGAGCAGTTGAGATTCTTGTGCGGTATTCACTGTAAAAAAAAAAAAAAAGTATTACTCCATGATGCCGTAGCAATAAAAAAATTATTTCCATTTTATTAAATATCTTTACTTTCTTGACGGGCTGTGGTTACTCTGATTACAAATGATAATTTTTTAAGAATGTGGGTACGTATAAATAATGTAGTAAGTTGTTTTGATGTTCTCCTTTCTATTTATTTTTCAGAGTCCCGAGGGCGTGGCAGAGGTCGTGGTAGGGGGGCCTCGAGGGGTGCCTCCAGCTCTCAAGGGGCTTCAGACAGCACCCGGGGCTCCGGGGAAAGGGCCAAGAAGAGGTGCGGAATCTGCCGAGAGGAGGGTCACACCAGAAACAAATGTCCCCGATAATAGATAATAGAAACAAGGAATATGGATCATGAACCATTATTATTATGATGCTGCGCACACAAAAGTGTCGCCAGCATCGTTCACCAACACTACTGCAAATCTACCCACAGCGGCGCCCTATCTTTGTTTCTACCTACACATCAAACGCATAACTTTCATTGGCTCTGCCGCTTTGATAGCCCATAAGAGTTTGGTCGTGGAACGGCGAAATTCAGTACCATTCGTGCCATATCTCCCATTGTTTCTATTAGCTATGTCCCCGATCATAATAGCAACACTTTGATTAATGTTGACTGCAGTGCCTTACGATTATGTTACTTAAGTATATAAATAAATCACTTTTTAATTACAGTTTGTTTATTTTAAGTATTGTCTTTATGGTAAATAAACACAGTGGATTACCTATATACATTATTTTATACTGGGTGTTAACCCCTCAGGCATCAACCATGTTCTGTCAGAATATTTTCGCTTTGCATTAAAATCAAATAATTGGAAAATTTGTAAATGTATCAAAAAACTAAAAACTGTTTTTGAAAGGCGATGAAATACACTTTCGAATTTTATTATTAGAAATAACCATGTAATTTTTTAAATATCTGATTTTTTAATAAGCCAGGTATGCCTTACTTCATACATATGTATGTTAATGTTATATTATCGTGCAAACAAGCTTATGGGTCCGAGTGGTTAACCAGTAATTATTAACCTGATATTATTTGGAGTAAAAAGTGAAAATGAAATTTTGGTCTCCGGTGACATTTTTGATGTTTTTTTTTTGTTCAAATTTCATTTACATTTTTTACTGCAAGTAATGTCAGGAATCACTGCAATATATTTAAAAAATATTTTTTTTAAATGCAAATCATTTGCTAATTTCTGCATAATTGTTTACATATATGTACTTCAATAATAGTTACATAACCTAATGTAATAAACTGGATGATAAAAATCTTAAACGTACCTAACTCAAGGCTGGTCTCTTGCGACCGTTTCCACAAACAATACCTCAAACATTACCACAAACGTTTCTATCGGCCACGGAAAACAAAAACATTGTGGCCCCCACCTAACCATCCACAAACTGTTTGTCGAAAGCCTTAATAACTATAAATTTGACTGCAAGAGGACTAGAATGAGGCGACTATTATATTTAAAAATTCACTTTTAAAATAACTATGCTTCTTAAAATTTGACAGAAAACAACTGTAATCCTATGGATACTTATAAAAAATACAATGTTATGGTTGAATAACACATGTCATCACATTGATAACCTTCGTGGTCAAGTAGTTAAGACTACGTGGCTCGACTACGATTCCAGAGGTCACGGGTTCAAGTCCCGGAATGCACAAATTTTATATTATGTGTCATTTCACATTTAATTAGTATTAAATAATATACATAGTATAGTTTATTTGTGGCACATTCCAGAGTGGTGGATACTCAGTATCGCCCAGGTTTAAGAACACCTTTCAGAATCAAAACATTGCTTGAAATGGCTTCAGCTGTGTTAAGATCATTTCTAGCCAGTACTGTGCCAGGTACTTTCCAAACCTTTCTCTTCTCCTTTATAATAATAATAATGTTTAGATCATTTCTATAGTTCCGTTTCGTGAGACAATCACCTCAAGAACGCTTTACTTATTTAACTTATAGTGTATCGCTAACGGCCCCCTTTGTCTCTGATCAACTGTTGAACTGAAATTTTGGCTCAACACTCCTCAAATACACAAATATGCTCTTTCCAACACAACTCTCTAACTAGTAGGCAAATCGAGCATTACTAAACAAATCACTTAGCTGATCGGAGACTCAGATGGATTGATCGAAAAGTTGGGAATAACGGCTGTTAGATTATCCCTTCAGTCTCACAGCATTACCCAGTTGGGGATGTCATATTCCCACTGGGTCTGGACAGTTGGAAGCAGTTAGGACTCTGGAAGATTTTAAATGGCTTATTTCCATTATTAACTCTTCTTCCCCCTGCTGGAAGACTTTTCACTGGAATTCTTTAGCTGTTCGATTTCTTTGATTTGAATTTGTGACTCGGCGGTTGTTTGTGTGAGCATGTCCAGGAGAATCTCAAATTTCAACCTCAACAAATTATTTTCTTCTTCCAAATTTTTCAACGATTTTCTCAGCTTCATGTTCTCCTTATGGGTTGAACCACCAACACCAGTTTCTGAAATATAAAATAGGAAATGTCATAATTTCGAACAACTTATCTTCTTCAATTTGGGAGGTGGGATTGGGTACCGCTACCCCGTGAACCATTACCCCCAAGTGGTTTACTATCTTTGGTGATTTAGCATGGGTGCCCGGGTTCATCGGGTGAGGTGTGTTGAGGTCTTGGCGGAGGATGCACTTGCCCTCCGCTTGTTGGACCAGATCGGGAGAGGCTGGTTTAGGGAGACCCTTTCACCTCTCCAGCTGGTCTCTCTCGACCCATCGCCTTGCATCGCAACGGGAGGGTTAGATTCATGTGTGTCACTCCTAGATACTCCTATGTTTTACATGTATAAATGCTCTTATTATTTTCTATTTTTCTTGATTAGTTTTGGTTTCCATTCTTTGGTGGCGCAACTGAACTGTGCATGTTATGTATCGTCATTCCCCCATAGAAAGGGGGTGGGATAGACCCTGTCCATGCACATTGCCAGGCGAACATACAACAGAGCGGTCTTCCCGCGATCCGCCCGCGCCTCCCCCATCGACATGCGTTGGCCTGAGGTGTAACCGTGCGGTCTCGATGTCCTTCCGTCCCCCCTCCGGTAACCCGACGCTCATCTTTCCTCAAGGTCTTCAAAAACTTCCCCTTCTCTCCCAAGTACATTTCTTCGAGGCAAAATCGGGGAACCGGCTAAAGGACGCGGACTTCGAGCATCGTCTGCGGTTGGGCCGATAGCTATACGCATTCTCATTGGGACTGCCCGGTGGTCTATGGAATACTTTCTCTGGCTTTTTTTTTTTTTAAATATATTTTATTTTATTTCCGCTACTATAGTAATTACTTACATTATAACATAATCATATAACTGTTTTTTCCTCATTACTTATTTTATTCACAGAAGGTTTCTTCGACTGGTCATAGCCGTTATTTTTCTTTTTCTTTTACTAACACTATTATCTCTTTTTGATGTTACCTATTTCAGAAGAATTATTCCACGGGCTGCTACTTCTATTTATCTTTTGTATAATGTTAATGTAAGTACTTGCATACTGCTTACTAACCCCGTATGCATGGACATTGGAGGGTCTAGAGTCGTTCAAATAAATGTAGCTTCGTTCAAAAAAAAGTAGAGTCTTGACGTGTGCGGTGAAGGAGGAAACCATATGTTTCCTTATAACGCCGTTGGGAAAGTGGTGGGTCCCCTCCAATGTCACTCCTAGACACATCTACCCTTCATACCTTTTTCTTTCCTAGAACTTCGTCCCCTTCTTGTCCCTAAAGATGACACAGACCCTGAAGGAAATTGTTTTTCTCAGGGCCTCATGTGGGGGGTTAATGTAAAAGAAAAACTCTTCGTATATGAGTCTCAATAAAAGTCTCTGTAGTTAATGTAGGATTTTTTTGTATTTATTCACTTGTTTAACTAGAAATCTGAACTATGTTCATTTTACATTACTTTACAATACAGTATTATTCACTTTCATTATTTTGTTGATTATGAATAAAAATAAATAATTATTATTTTTATTTGATAAACTAACGTTTAAGACAAGATTTTTATGCATAGCACAAAGGGTAACAATTATTATAAGCAATAATTATCAGCTTGAAACACTCATCTACATTTTAATGTAGATGAGTGTTTCAATAATTAATTATTAATTAATATTTGGCAAGTTAAAGTATTTCCCCAAAAAATGTAGACATAATTTGTCTCGACGCCGCCTAGCGAGAATTTTAACACTAGCAATGTCTTTCTCACAAAAATAAAGTTGGTTGTTTTCAGGTGGAAAAAATGTAATAAACAGTAATTGTTCAATGAAACACTAGTATATATTGAATTATTTGGCGGGTATTAGATAAGCCGCCATAGCTCAGTGGTTAAGAGCAGCTGACCGGCAATCAGAAGGACACGGGTTCAAGTCCCGTTGGCGGCAAGTATCTTTTCTCGGAAAATTTTTTCAATGTAGATGAGTGTTTCAAGCTGATAATTATTGCTTATAATAAAAATAAATAAATTTTTTTAATTGCCCATACTCTTTTTATTTGCATGTCATCTGAGTAGTTAATGAAGCTTTACTCTAATTCCAAGTCCTGCAAATGTGTGCAGGGTTTCACTGATTTGTTGGAATTGCTTTTTCAGTCGTGGTCATGGCTATTTAAAATGAAGTTCATACCACTTGGGTTGCAGACAAGCGTCTTGCATTCCTAGGGTTAGTCGCATTGTCGACGGTTCATCGTATACGAATTCGAAGTGAGTAATCGGTAAATATCGGTTCGGACTGGCCACGCTTATTACAAATAATTTTTAGAAAAAAACTTTAGATTCGCCTTAATTACTATAAAAGGAAACTTTTTGGCTTTGGGGCGGCGGAAAATAATGCATTTTAATTTTCAATTGCATAAAACCAAAATTCGCTTCGCGACCGACACAGCGAAAATTCGCGGCCGTACCTGTCACTGTGATGTTGGTATCCTTTATAAATTAACAAGAGCTAATACGACTGTAGCCGACTTCGTGGGATAAGGCGCGTAATTATTATGAAATTTGTCTAGCGGGCTTGTTTGTGTAACATGGTTTGTGATACAAAAGAAAGTGCCCCTTTATAACGCCTACTCGCGTCAAGGCAAGAAAAACATCCCAGTTTTCAAGTGGTTTAGCGGCTACGCTAGGTTTGTGTAACATGGTTTGTGATTCGCGGTATTTCATGTTGGTATCCCGCGAAGTCGGCTACAGTCATATTAGCTCTTGTTAATTTATAAAGGATACCAACATCACAGTGACAGGTACGGCCGCGGATTTTCGCTGTGTCGGTTCGCGAAGAGAATTTTGGTTTTATGCAATTGATTATTATGCATTAATTAAAATGCATTATTTTCCACCGCCCCAAAGCCAAAAAGTTTCCTTTTATAGTAATTAAGGCGAATCTAAAGTTTTTTTCTAAAAATTATTCGTAATAAGCGTGGCCAGTCCGAACCGATAATTACCAAGTACTTTTATGTGCATTTGGTCGTGTGGAGAGCTCTTAATGTATTTCAGATCAAGTGCTAACCTGGTATCCATTGGCCATCTTCAAAGAGCATTTCCTGATCCCCTAGTTTGAACTTTATAGGGGGTATTTCGAGTCCTAGTTCTCGGGAAGCAAATTCTGACCCCAGCTCCCGGCTTACTATTGATGTGTCAGATTTTCTAGCTGGTATCTTTTTGGGAGAGAATTTGTTTGAAAAGAATGGCATTTTATTTTGAGATTATTAATGACAGCACATCATTTGTGTGACTCCACCTATTGTTTGTTTACTTTTTTCGTTGTCGTGACAACAAAAGCAATACATACGGGACGTACTTGACTTACTTTAATCAGTGATTCCCGACATTATTTGGAGTAAAAATGTAAATGAAATTTTGGTCTCCGGTGACATTTTTTTTTTTTTCTACAAAAACATAAAAAAATTGTAGTTGTTGAACAGTTGGAGGCGGGGTAAGGGGTTCGTCATAAGTCCGTCCCACTGTAAAGTCAAAGTAAGTAGTACGTGACCAACTTTTTGCAATTTTTAACCCCCCCCCCCCCCCCCCCCCCGGTGACCAAAAACCTAAGCAACCCGCCGCTCATTTGTATGGAGCGTGACATTTTGAAGACCCCCCCCCCCCCTAAACGTGTCACGTAGTATAGGTACGTTCCCTTAACACCCTGTATATAGAAACAAATTCAGAAAACTGACGAAAAATCTTGCCAGGAGCCGGATGCGGCTCGCGAACCGCTCCTGCCGACTCCTAATGTAGGTAGTTCATAAATAAACCAATCATTAGGTAGTTAGAAGTAAGTGACCGGACAACTCAACAAAAACTTTTTCAACACATGGCTTTTCATCGTATGAACATTAATCACAAGATTATAAAGATCGTGATAATTCATCAACTTAATAAATAATTATGATTTAGAATTGTCATATTTAAAAACATTAATGTTTTTCACACTTTGCCAGTAACGTGAGTGGTATGTGCATCTATTTTACCAACATACCAAACGGACTGACATGCATTAAAGTGAAGTCTTTTCCTCAAAATTTGTTCTTCCATCCATTTAATTGTTTGTTTTTTTTTTGTATGCTGTGTGGTGGGTCATTTCGAGGCGAGAACTTGGGTCTTGAAGAAACCCATGTTGTAGTAGGGAGGAAACACAGAAGCTGGCAAATGCAACGAGTCGTAGACATGACCCATTCTCATTTGACAAATTTCAACAGTGTATAAATATTGAGAGCGTGTTTAGCGTGTCTCCCAACTATACACCGGTGCCAAAGGGATCAATGACGCTAGTTGCTCAGGGCATCTCCCATTGAAACACCGGTAGAATAAGGACAGCATTCTTACCTAACGCCTATGCTCTAACGATTGCAGTCCTTTTGTTATGATGGGGGAATCTATCAAATGGGCCGCCCGTTTCTGCACAAAGTCAAGGTGAAATTCAAATAGATAAAAAAAAGTATAAAAGTGACGTTAGTGACATTACTTGGAGTTTTAGGTAGGTACTACGCATTAAAAAAGTCAGCTAACTTCGTTTTACGGCGGTTTTACGTACTGGCAATAATTAAGTAAGTGTCAAAGTCAAAAGTAGTGGTATATCTATGGTCAAAAGGTTTGATTTGAAATCCATGATTTGACCTTTTTTGTAAATAGTTTTTTATTAGGACCGCAAAAATAAAGAACTGATGTTTGCATTTACTATTTAATATTATGCAAATATCATCTAGCAGTTATGGCACGACCATTGGCATCACTCATATTTCGTGACACCATCTCCAAAGCTCTTTTTAGCAACTTTTCTCCGATTGTAACAAAGTTTAGGTTAAATTCAACCTTTGAGGCTGCATGTCTCAAGGAATATGGAAAACCTCTCGTAATCGATAAGTTCACACGTCAGCCGCTAAATCCTGGACACGTAAATATTATGACTATTATTCCTTTTGTATCTATTTTTATTTTACTTTACTAGTCAGAATGTACTGAATGACATAATGCATGGGATGACATCAGAAATATGCGGTCTAAATTTGTATTTTTCAGGTACGAGTTGCAGTAGAGTATTGCAGCCTTAACTTTAATGATGTCAAATACTTAGAAGAAACTTATAGCGATAAAACATTGCCTTTTATCCCAGGATATGAACTATCAGGAGAAATTTTGGAGGTAATTATCATCACTGTTGTCAAACCATGTATAAATTGACCTGCAATAGTTGCCTCAAAGATTCACACATACAAGCATAATTAAAATGTTTTTGTTTTCCACTCTACGATTGCGTAAAATCTCAATCAGAATCACGGTGGTGGAGTTCGTATCGCAGTCAAAAATAAATTAATTTCTAATCAAAAATCAGAATGTTGCTCTGAAGCGGAAGATATATGGGTAACTAAGTCACGTCCTGGTAAAAAAATGTGCACCTCATAATTATATCCCAGATGATAAATACTTTATAAATCATAAACAAAGCATCACACATTATGACAACAACAATAACAGATTGTTTATGGGTAGGAGACTACAATCTACCTCGCCTAGCTTTGATTACCAATAAATACTGTCAACTGTAGCTGTATTATGTATACCTACCATAGACATCCAAATGACTAGACAAGCAGTTACGGGTGAGGGGTCAAACCAAACCATGGAGGGGGAAGAGGGGAAAGATGACTGTGATTCGTTATACAATCAATCTGACAGTAAATAGGCATCTCGCATTACAATATCACCATTTAGTTCTTAAAAGCAAAATCTGCTTTGAATGAATAGACCTTTTTACATGGGAGCGCGAATTGCTTGCCACGATAATAACATATTTGCTAAGGTCAAATGCTCGCCTCAAAAAGACTCGCCCCAATACACATAGCAATATTTTGTTGCCGTGTTTAGTTAAAACACTATTACAAATGTTTCATAATTTACTTACCCCTGTAACCACCGATGAGCACACTGGAGAACCGCCCACATTCGCTATGTGCACATTGATATGTAGATATATTGTATAGAATACGCTACTGTTTTGGCGTTGAATTTCGTTAAATGTATGGATGTTACCTTCTAGCTGTTCACGGCAAGAATGATGACGTCACACATTTTAGATTCAAGCGAGGCTCTATCCCCTCCCCATGGAGCGAGCCGGTTCCAAGGAGGTGCTTCAGCCGGCGCCATGTGGAGGGGGAAATAATACGTTTTTATCACTTAGGGCAGGTCCATGTATATTCATTTGTCCGTGATACCTACCTATTGAAAAAAAATCTGAATTTTATTTCCATGAGTTTTTTTGTTGTTATTTTATGTAATTCTGTATTTTAACTTTTCTATTTTAATGTTATATCCTGTCTTACATCAGAATAAGCCTCATGAAATAAATGTTTTTCTCACTTGTCATGAGCTACTTTTACTACTACTTATTACATAAAATGTTTTTGTAAATTTGATTTTTTTTAATTATGTTGTCTTATTAGAGGTAAAGTAGCAAGGAGGAGATTTTTTTATTTTTTTTTATTTAGCGACTATATAAAATAATTCTATAAGTATACAAAATATAATGGTTATGTTAGGTAAAGATATTCAGCCTTACTAAAAAACCCAGTGAAAATTTTATTCAATTGACAAACGGCCGCGGATGTGAAAACATTACTAATTAAAAATTTGTTCATCGAAAGAAATACACATGGTTTCCACGGCCTGGGAGGGTAGTTTATCTCTGTTTTAACCATTGATGTCCGAACGATATTTGTAATTTTTCCATAGTATTTTGAATGTTCTATATATTTCTTATTTTTGAAGGTGTCGTAAAAACAAATACCATTTATGAAAACTAGATAAAATTACCTTTTAGATTTGTATATTTGAAATACAGTTTAGTTTTCAAAAACTGACATATTTTAAGATTCAAACTCAGAAATAAATGGAAAAAAATTTCTTACCAAATTTTTTTTTTACTAAAATGTAGAGAAATTAAAAAAAAAACAAAATTTCAAAAACACAGTCCTTTTATGTAATAAATTTGGAAGGAAACTATCACCTCACTTTTTCCTCGTGCATACAATAAAAAAATAATAAAAATTTTCAAAGTTTTTTTTTATTGCTAAAAAACTAACCTAAAAATTATACCGTCTTTTATATCAGATTTCTTGCATCTCTAAAGACGTTAATTTCTTTGATGCATTTAGGCACACATGTATTAGATATTATTATTTAAAAAAAACACCACTTTCTTAAAATTATCGTAAAATAAAACCTTTAAATGTAAATTTGAATTCTCATGTATCATATAAAATAGTTTTTGACACTTCAATTTTCAAAGTACGATTATTGTTTTATAACTTGACTAAAACTTATGAAAAACCACAAAAAACACGGTAAATGTATCAATGATATAAATATAAGAGTAAATTATTCATATTAATAGAAATTAACCATCACATAAGTAATATTGCACATACAAAAATCATTTCGCACACACAGAAATCATTTTGCGCTTCCAGCGTCTTTTTCGAGCGCGAACAACGAATGCGCAGGCGCCGCGCCACCTAGCGGTTATGAAGGAAAACAAACAATTTACTACTTAAATATGCATTGATGCCGGATTTACAATACGTTTTAAGGCCAAATCTTATTAGTAATGTTATCGTGTTTTAGTGTATTTTTGTTTTATTCATGTTGCTGCAATAACATGGGTTATCTGGCGTGCTGTGGTTTTTTTTTAGTAAGGCTGTTTGTATTTATTAGTCCTCCTTACTAGGGGTCCTATGCCGAGGCGGACTAAAATTGTTTAATTATAGTTTATTTGTCTTCTATGTTGTTTTTAGTGTCTTCATTAGGATTTTTTCGTTGACCTCTTTCAGCCATATTTTTATTCTTGCTTTGTACTCATTAAATTTTTTTATTACTTTTATGTCTTGGGGAAGAATGTTATGGAGTTTTGTTGCAAAATAAGTGTAGTTTCTTTGTCCGAATGTGGTTTTATAATTAGGAATGTTTTTTATCTCATTTTTACTCGATCTATTGTGATGGATACGCGGTAAATCCATAATTTGTTTTATTTTTGGGTCTTCTCAGGGCTTAGTAACAAATTCAAAGAAATGGCTGGTTTCAATTAAATGCTCGGAATGATAGCTAAGTTTGCACGCTCGAAAATGTTCTGATATCCTTTTGGAGATCAGAGAATACCCAAAATGCGTAGAGCACGCAAAATTATGGGGGAAATTTAAATTCACAAGAATCCACCTAATATTAATAAAGACGATGGGGCTAAGCTCAATAGTTCTTGGTATCTGGTAATCGACGGCTACACTAAACTAAATGTAGAAAACCATTTTAATTTATACCGTAATGCCAACTTGTAGAGCATTGGACCCGGCAACACGGTATCGCATCTATATAAATAAGCACATACTTCACCACAATCTTCGATTGGACATATACCCTAGTGAGGACACTGTAATGCCATCTGAAATGTTGGCTAAAGGAGGTAGTGCAACACAGCGTAATACGTCCCTATTCTGGCGCTCCACCTCTCCGTTTTGTTGCGGCCAGAAGGGAATGGTATTATAGAGTCGTATGTTCCTCTCTGCATAGAAACTCTTAAAGTCTTTGCTGGAAAATTGTCTCCCGTTGTCTGCTGTAAGCGAGACCGGATTGCCAAGCCTGCTAAAAATGTCTTTAAGCATTCCAATTATTTCGGAGCTTGTTATGGTTCTGCATGTTTTCACCTCTTTATATCTGGTGTAATAATCCACGACTATCAGGATATAATCTCCACTAGGTAAAGGGTCCCATGAGGTCAATTGCTATGACAACCCATGGTTCGAAAGGTAAGTCTCTTCTCTTTAATGGGTTTGGGGCGCTGGGTGCAGAGACCAGGATGCATCCTTTACAGGCTTTGCATATGTTTTCGGCATCTTTGTCACACTTAGGCCACCATACCTTGGTCCTCAATCTGCCCTTCATTGCGACTATCCCCTGTTGGCCTTCGTGCGCAGCTTCCAAAATTCTTCTGCGTAATTTGTTTGGGATTTCAATTTTCGTCCCCCTGAGGAGAATGTCGCCATGAAAGGATAATTCATTCCCAAAAATAAATTACAATAATTCGAGGGTTTTCCCAAAAGTACCCGACCTAACAAAGAAAGCACAAAAAATTTGGGAAAATTTTTTGTGTTTTATGAACATAGTCTCCTTCAGCTCGACACACTTTTCCCAGCGTTGTTCAGTAGCTTCGATACCCTGTTTATAGTGAGAACCGTCGAGCACCTCAAAATAGCCATCTACCGCAGATTCCACCTCTTCATTGTTGAAAAATCTTTTATCACTGAGCCATTTTTTCAAAGTTTGGAAAAATAAAATAATGCGAGGGGGTTAAATCTAGCGAATAGGGTGCGTGAGGAAGCAATTCGAACTGATTCATTGATTTTTGCCATCGGGATAACGAATGTTTGAACTGGCGCATTGTCTTGATGAAACAACACTTTCTTTTTCGCCAAATGCGGCCATTTTTTCTTGATTTAATCATTCAAATGCTCCAATAAGTTCGCATAATACTCGTCTTTTATTGTTTTTTTCTTTTTGAAGATAATCAATAAAAATTATCCCATGAGTCCCAAAAAACTGATGCCATGACCTTGCCTGCTGATGGAACTGTCTTTGGCTTTTTTGCAGCCGATTCTCCCCTTTTAGTCCATTTTTTTTTACTGTTCCTACGTCTCAGGTGTGAAGTGATGACTCATGGTTTTGAATCAATGCAAAAACTCGGGATTATTGCTGTAAAACATCGCCAAACACTCTATTAAAACATCCTCACGACGCTGTTTTTGGTCATTGTGAGCAAACGCGGCAGCCATCCAGTGCACAGCTTTCTTATATCCAAATTTTCAGTCAATATGCGATGTACAGAACTTTTTGAAATGCCTATTGTATCTGCTAGCTCGCGCACTTTCAATCGATGGTCATTCAATACCATTTTGTGGATTTTCTTTACCTTTTCTGGCATGGAAACCTCATTTGGTCGACCACTGCGATGTTTGTCTCGGCAGCTCGTTCGTCCTCGTTTGAACTCTGCCACCCAAAATTTTATTATTGTAAATGAAGACGCAGACTCCCCCAGAGTAGAATCAAAGCTCAGCTTCGATATTGGTTGGACTTAGACATTTCAAATGAAAGTTTTGTATCACATAACGATGACCTATTTTTCCATGTTTACAAATTAACTGAGAGGGTTCGCTATTGATGGCTGCCAAAAAAACACTAAACAATGTAGCGCCTTAAAACATGAAACTTAAGCCTTATAAGGTTGGTGCTTTCTAACATAATTTTTTTTTTAAAGCAACAACCACCAGAAATACGTCAGGTCGGGTACTTCTGGTACAACCCCTCCTGTGTGTTACATTTTTGTCTCATTCTATTATCGGAAGCATTTTAAATTATGCAAATCGGGAGAAAATATATAGGTACTTTACAAATTGAAAAATTATAGTAAATATTTTGTCCTGAAGAAGGAACATTGGTTCTGAAACTGGTCGAGGAAAAAGGTGTTTTCTAAACTAAGGAAATTTGTTTTATGTATGGACCAGGTGGGGGAGGGATGCGAAGACTCGAACTTCACGGTGGGCCAGCGCGTGGTGGGCATCATCAAGTCAGGCCACGGGGGCATCGCCACAGAGGCCGTGTTGAAGGCCAACAGCGTGTGGGAGCTGCCGGCCGAGATCCCGTACCCCGACGCTGCGGCCGTTGTGTGTGGACATGCCACGGCCATGCTGGCCTTCACGCAGTTCTCACCTTTGAATGGTAATACTAAGAAAATTTATGACATTGCTCTACTTGAGGGAATATTTTTTTTTATGTGAATACCTCACAAGAGTCCCAACTGTTTCCGTCTGGAGCCAAAAAGACTATGACATCACCAATTGGGCTGTGTTGTGAAGCTGAAGGTAGTGGGGAAGGGAAGGAGATGGGGAAGTTCCTGGCTATTCAGATCTGGTAACCAAACACAGCTAAAGCTATTTCAAGCAATGTTTTAATTCTGAATGGTAGTCTTACACCAGAAACTGAGAGTATCTTCCACTCCAGAACGTGCCGCAAATTGGCTGGATATTATTTGTAATCAATAAGTTTGTCAAATAACACAAATTAATCAAATAAAATTTAATTGCACACGCCGGGATTTGAACCCGCATCCTCCAAGAGTCAAGAGTCTTTCCCCTCGACCGCAGAGGCTGTCATTTTACACCAGAGTTTTTTTTTTTTAAAGGAAGAGAAACATTCCCGGATTACGAATAACCCGACAATATTTGAAAATCTCTTACTACCACCACAGTAAGCCGAAAATGTTGCTTGAGTCGTGATGGAGGACTTAGCCAGCCGAGGAATCGAACACGGAACGTCTGGGTAGGACCCAAACGCGATGCCCACTCAGCCACTGACCGGTCCAAAGTAATAATGAGAGTATCTTCCATTCTGGAACATGCTACAAATATGCTGTATATTATTTTAAATTGATAAAATTGTGAAATAAGAAATAACACAAATTAATCAAATAAAATTTATTTGCACACATTGGGATTTGATGGCAGGTAACAGTCGCAACTGTATCGCTCGTCTTACCAGGATAAGCGCCTCAACCAACTCGGCTATTGAGACCTCTTATTTTTAAGTCATTTTTGTCAATCTCATATTTCAAATTCAGAATTAACAATATTATCTTTGATTAATTTTTTTCCCATATTTTTGGCAGCTACCTTTTTAAATGATCACAATGTTCAAAGAGATGGTTTGTAACGTAGATAGTATCTCGGATAAACATGTCTGATTTTATTTATATATGGGGATGTTCAAGTATTACGTAACGCAATTTTTGAATATTTTTGACCCTCCCCTCCCCCCCATGTAACGCGCCGTAACATTTTTCCGTACCCTCCCCCAACCCCGCTTCGATCAGCGGTCGGGTGTTTTCGGCGCCCCCTTATGACGGCGCCCTGTGTGGTCGCACCGCCCTAGGGCCGCCCCTGTACGTCTTTCGGGAACGAAGTTACGCTCAATTTTACTTACATGTTTTAAAACTTAATCCATGTTCTTTGTGTGATTTTGTAAACAGACAGTCTTCGACATCTCAAGTGGTGTTAACCAACCATTAAGGAAACAAGGAATGCATCACAACAATATTATTATTGGTTGAAGAGTTTTGTTAATTTTGTTGATGGTGAAGTTTTTTTATTTTCATAATACACTGACCTCGCAATAGCGATCTCAAAACATCATTAATAACAGAGAGCACTGTTTTAAAGATATTTTTCTGAATTGTTTGTTTTTTTCCAGTCGGTCTTTACTTATTTACGTTTCAGAGAAGTGTCATTTTGTTCGTACATGGAATTTGTGTATAGATAAAGTATTTTAAATTTTAATTTCTTTGTGAGGTTTTTTTTTATATAAATTTTTATTTGTATATTTCACGGAAACTAGAAGATTCAGGAGGAAGAAATTGGATTATTTCAGAAGCTACCACTAGGTAAAAATAGTGAAAATGTGAATGGGTGGGGTTGCGTGGGGTTGCGTGGCGGGACAAAGTGACTAGTTCCAATCTAAAGCTAGATCCAAGAAGAGTACAGAAGAGCCAAGAATGTGCGGTAAGAAGTAAGAAGACTCAAAAAGAGTCAAGAAGAACCAAGAGGAGAAAAGGCGAGTAAAGAAGAGACAGGAAGAGCCAATGGAGACAAGGCGTGCGGAAGGGGTCCCGGGGGGGGGGGAGATGTAAGCAGAGTCACGAGTCACCAGAAGAGACAAGAAAAGACAAGTAGAGATAAGAAGAGACAAGAAGAACCAAGAAGAGAAGAGAAGATCCCGGAAGAGACAAGAAGGGCCGAGAAGATTCAAGAAGAGACAAAAGAGGCCAGAAGATCCAAGAAAAACCAAGAAGAGATGAGAAGATCTCGGAAGAGACAAGAAGACACAAGAAGAAGCAAGAAGAAGCAAGAAGAGACAAGAAAAGCCAAGAAGAGCCGAGAAGAGACGAGAAGATTCAAGAAGAGGCAAGAAGAGACACAATACCAGAAGAGTCGAGAAGAAGCGAGAAGATCCAAGAAGCAAGAAGCGCCAAGAAGTTACTAGAAGATCCCAGAAGTCACAAGAAGAAACAAGAAGAGGAAACAAAAGCCAAAAAGCGGCAAGAATAGCCAAAAAAATCTAAGAAGAGGCAAGAAGAGACAAGAAGAGACAGGAAGAAACAAGAAAGAAAGAGAGAAGATCCATGAAGATACAAGTGACTAGAAGAGTCGAGAAGATCCAAGAAGAGGCAAGAAGAAGGAAGATACGAAGAAAGGGGGAAAAAATAACGCTCAATCCATTCCTTTATTCCTGCCCATCCTTAATTCCAATATTGGCTTATTAGGTTGCCATGTATACCGGTCGATTAAACTCCAACCTCCTTCCCATCCTCAGAGCATGTGTTCCAGTCCTAATAAATCAGTGCCCCCTGGTGTACCGGTCTCACCGGGACAGGAGTGCTCCTGGCTGGGGTGGTACAATCGCATTGTATCGTTTCTCTTGCTGTTTTTTTATTATGTATTATTATTATGTAATGAGCGGGCAGCATTGCTGATGCGCTCATATCTAATTTCACAATAGTTTGACAGTAAATGAACTTACTTAACTTTCATTCTAAAACATATTTCTACCTGTTGTTTTCTTTTTCTTATTTATGACTATTTTTTTTTTTATATATTATTGTCATACACCCTTTACTTGTTTTCTTTAAAAGCTCTTTAGAATGTTCAGATTTGTAATGTTTTAAAAATAATTTTATTGAATTTTTATACTTTCGGCGGTAAAACTTACATGTAGGAGATGATCGGCTTTGTGTGAGATACAATACGTATGTGTACTGGGTCACCCGCCAATAACATTATAAAAATACAACCTAAATTCATACTAATCAATAAGTGTAGCACCGCTTATGAAAATACTATTATTCAAAGAATTCAACGGTCTTCGTAATCGAGGTGTAAAGCTCTCAACTAGCAATCCGGAGGTCATGGGTTCAAGTGGGCATGTGCAAGTAAATTTTTTACCGTTAATTTGTTTTATTTCACAATTTATTCATTTAAAATAATATACAGTATACTTGCGGCACGTTCCAGAATGGAAGTTTTCTCAGTATCGGCCTGGTGTAACACCACCATTCAGAATTGAAACATTGTTTGAAATGGCTTTCCCCACCTTCCTCTTTCCCATCGCCTTCCCCCCTCCCCCCACTACCCCAATTGGTGATGCCATGGTCTCACTGGCTCCAGACAGTTGGGAGCAGTTTGGACTCTTGTGCAGTATTCACATTAAAAAAAGTACATACCAACGAAATAGCTACATATATAGGCGACTCGCTAAAGTATTCATTGGACTCGGTTTAGTGAAACCGCATGCGTTTTTTTATTAATTCGTCTATGCGCATGTTTATTAATTCGTCTACGGTCACCACACAAGTTTTTGGTTGATCGATCAGGTAGTTTATAACGATACAACAATAAGGAATAACACTGACACACGATGCGTAATGTAACAATGGAAAGATCAGAAACTTCCAGACTGACAACCGCTGTCGGCAGGCAGCTCTTGGCTGGTGTAGGTACCCAATAATGTAGGTAGGGTGGCAGGTACCCAATGCGCAAATTCAATTTGGGAGGCGGGTATGGGTACCGCCACTCCGGGAAATGTTTATTGGATAACAAACACTCCTGCCATAGGTCACCCCAAGTGGTTTGCTATATTTGGTGTCTTAGCAGGGGTGCCCGGGTTCACGGGGTGAGGTTTGTCTAGGTCCTGGCGGCACATGAGTTTACCCACCTACTGCGTGGCCGATCGGATCGGGAGAGACTGGTTGAGGGAGACCTTTTTATCTCTCCAGCCGGACTCTTTCGATCCATCGCCTTGTACCGCAGTGGGAGCGATAGATTCTTACGTTTGTCACTCATGGACACACTGCCCCCCCCTTTTCTACCCACCTAGAATAACCCCCTTTTTCCTACTCACTTAGATTCTTACCCAACCATCATATCTTGTTCCTTCACAGAACTTCTTCTCCTTCCTTTCCCTAAAAAGACCCTCCACACAGCATCCCCAAAGATGACATAGGCCCTGAGGCAAATTGTTTTCCTCAGGGCCTCCTGAGTGGAGCTAATGTAAAAAATAAATACTTTGTTTAACCTTTTAAATGCCAGTATGTAGGAGTGTAGCTGTGAACAGCAGGCCATGAATTTTAATAAAAATAAATCATTTTTAAATCTTATTTTTATAAATTAAAAACATTACATCTTGAAAGGATATTTAAATGACTTGGCGAAAATCTTGAAAAAAAAATAAAAACTAATAATTATTATTAAAAAAAAATAAAAAATAAAATCTTGCTCAAAGAATAGCGAGATAACTCGCTATTTTTCTATGGCCGGCCTGCTGGGCACGGCCAAGAATGCGAGAAATCTCGCTCTTGGCACAGAAACGGTTAAATTCTAGCCATACTATAGAAAAAATCTGTCAAGATCCGATTCGGCCTTACGAAACAACTAATCTTCCTTAATAGCATGATTTTATAAGCCTCCTAAAAACTAGACTAACTACATATAGGTATACCAAGTAATAAATATAAATCATTTTTATCCACCCAAAAAACTTTCTTTAGGTGTTAAAAATCATATTGATATTGTTTTGTAACAATAACGGATGTGCTTAATGTTTTATGTGAGATGGATGCCAACCAACTGTAATCCTGTGATAAGAGCTTTGAAATTACTTTCATAAGATTAAAATATACCTATGTATTGTAGATTAGATTGTATCCACTCTTTCATTCATTGAAATGTATTGCGAAACTTCCAAATAAGATTGAAGTTCGTTGAGATTACAAGTTGCTTTATATACGTTTATTGTAAAGTTTACAATGAATATTTGACTGGACCAGACTTCCGTACTCTGGGAGGCTCTAAGTTATTCTACTGCTGCGGGCCGTGACACTGATGGTGTATACCAGATGCCTTCGGGCTATTATCGTAACCGTTCGTACATTAGACACGAATGACGATAGACAGTGCTCTTCTAGAATAATACTTAACTGACATCTGTTGAGATACCACAAAACTATGTATAACTAATTATACTAATGACATCTATTGAAGCACATGAAACTAAATGATTAACCTACACACCACAGTATTCACCTATACAACCCATTGACCTCCGACTTGTTAAGCATTGACTATACGCAGCGTTAAAAGCGCGAGCACTCATCTGTATATATTGTACCGACACACTAAGCTATAAAAGATTTCCTCCTATGGTAGGAGAGGGGGTTGGTTGAATTAAGGAGCTGCCGCGAAATATCATTTCTTTGTACTGGATCAGTCAACTTAACAGCTGTCATTCGCACATTTACGCATCTCCGTAATTAAATGACCCCCTCTCCTGTTAATGAGAGTGGGTTGAATAACTTATCGCGTAAGCGATCTTTTATAGCTGTGTGTGACGGCCCCATTAAGCTAAAAAATTGGCCCTCACCTCTGAATTAATTTTGAACCAAAAATTTTAAATCTATGTGGTGTGCTAAATCTAATTTAACTTTTAAACCATACGCTTAATCGTAATATATTTTTTTAAATATTAAATCAAGTTATGTAAAAAATATATTTTGAATTCAGAAAAAATATAGGTATAAAAATAACATTTAAAAAAACGTTTTTATTTTTTTATTTTGATACAAAAAGATTGAACAATGGTCAATCTTACTGGAATATTTTTTTTTTACATACAGGGTTTAACAGCACATACCTGAAGGATTTTAACTAGCGATTCTTGAGCTTATTTGGATTAAAAATTTAGATGTCATTTTGATGTCGGATGATATTTTATATAATTAAAAAATATATTTATTTATCTATCACACGTCGCAACCGAGTAGTCGGGTATAGTGAGTGGAGCGGGTTATGTGATAAGAACTCCATTTCGTTCCAGCAGCACGGTAACACACGAAATAGCGCGCATACAGGAGTGTGAGGCGTGGTGATTGTATGTTTGGTTTTTAATAAAAATCATCAGACAGCAAAATGACAACTTCTTTTTGTACTTCAAACATGCTCAGGAATCGCTGGTTAAAATCCTCCGGGTACATGCTGTTACACTCTTTCAGCCTTACTAAAAAACCCAGTGAAAATTTTATTCAATTGACAAACGGCCGCGGGTGTGAAAACATTACTAATTAAAAATTTGTTCTTTGAAAGAAATACACATGGTTTCCACGGCCTGATAGGGTAGTTTATCTCTGTTTTAACCGTTGATGTCCGAACGATATTTGTAATTTTTCCATAGTATTTTGAATGTTCTATATATTTCTTATTTTTGAAGGTATCGTAAAAACAAATACCATTTATGAAAACTAGATAAAATTACCTTTTAGATTTGTGTATTTGAAATACACTTTAGCTTTCAAAAACTGCCATATTTTAAGATTCAAACTCGGAAAAAAATGGAAAAAAATTTCCTCCCACAACATTTTTGACCAAAATGTAGAGAAATTTAAATAAAATCAAAATTTAAAAAACACAGTCCTTTTATGTAATAAATTTGGAAGGAAACTATCACCTCACTTTTTCATCGTGTATACAATAAAAAAATAATAAAAAATTTCAAAGTTTTTTTTTATTGCCAAAAAAATAACTTAGAAATAATACCGAAATTTAAAACAGATTTCTTGCATCTCTAAAGACGTTAATTTTTTTGATACGTTTACGAACACATGTATTAGATATTAATATTATAAAAAATTATCACTTTTAAGAAATTCTCTTAAAATAAAGATCTTAAAATGAAAATTTTATCTTTTTAGTAACCTATAAAAAACAATATTCTGACAGTTCAACTTTGAAAGTACGGCGTTTGTACAATATCTTGATTAAACTGATGTAAACCACACAAATAACATGGTAAATATATCAATTATGTGAACAGAAGAGTAAATTCGTCACTACAATAGAAATTATTAAGTAAAATCACAAAATTTTCGATATCCCGCCATAAAAACACACCGAGCTGTTTTGTCATCGCGGGCTGTCGCGGGCCGAGGAACTAATGCATAGGCGCGCCAATAATGCCCCTTGCGGAGAAAAATTAAAACAACATTGTTTCCTAGTAAATTAAAACCATATACAACGTTGTCACATCTTCAATGCGTTTTAACAGCGTGACCACGTAAGAAACGTTATTGGTAATAAAACGTGTTTTAGTGTATACGAGGTTTATTTATGTTATTGCAATAATACAGTTAATCGGTCGCGCTGTGGTTTTTTTTTAGTAAGGCTGTTTATGTATAATGAAAAAATTTATTTGGCGTGATTGTTCTCAAAGTATCCACCACGAGTTTTTCGAGCAAGCTTATCGAGTCCAGAACCACTCGCCTTTTGAAAAATCACTATGCCAATCGCTAACAAAACTTCATTAGTAATAGGCCACTTGCATGGATTTCATAATGACTTGGAAAAAATCACGTGGATAGATTTTTGTACTAAGATTACGAAAATGTTACTAAATTTTTTTAGCAAATTGTAGTTTTCTTTTTTTTAATAAATAAATCCATTATTTGGGCTTGTGATGTCACTACTTGAAAATGTTCCGTCTCGGATAATATTCAATTAATTTAGTAAAATTCCACACTGATTTATTTTTTTTATATGACAACACTTTGATTTCTGGCAAATTTTTTAATTTGACACTTAAAATTCACTAGCTTTATTGTTTATACTCTGCGAACTTATCATTTGATTTGACTTTCTGACCGATGTTACGAAGTGAACTCCGTACATTTTATGCCTTCTGTACCTGTCTTAGAAGCGTAGTGGTAATGCTGCTGATTTTAAGAAAATCTAATTTTATAATGAATTTTATTTTATATCCATCTTATTGATCATTAATCATTATAATGTTTAACGTCTATATATGACTAAATCCAATTTAATAAACTTGTACTTGTATTGTATATTTTTAACGTCTATATATGACTAAATCCAATGTAATAAACTTGTACTTCTATTGTATATTATAATGATTAATGATCCATTAATCATTATAATTTTCAACACCTATATATGACTAAATCCAATGTAATAAACTTGTACTTCTATTGTATATTATAATGATTAATGATCCATTAATCATTATAATTTTCAACACCTATGTATGACTAAATCCAATGTAATAAACTTGTATTGGAATTGTATATTATAATGATTAATTATCAATAAGATGGTTCAAGAAGGTATGCCTCGTTATTCTCCTGTGCCATTTGTGTGGAATACTTCGGGTTTTTTTTTAAATGATTTTCGGCTATGTAATTATCTTTTTTTCACACCCATTAAATTATGCCCCGTCTTTCCGGTTTATAAGAAATGGTCTGATTTTTCTGAGTTAAATTTTAAAAAAATCGCAAGGGTTAAAAATACGACAAAAAAATTTTTTAAATACGTAATATCTTAGAACATTTGCCTATTTGGGAAATTTTTTTTAAAAATGTGATGCAAGTGGCCTATTAATTAATCAAGGAGGATAATGTGTTTTTACTTATGACGAAAGAATAACATTTAATCTAAAACATTCGAACACCTCAGCATAGGTTCTCCTAGTGAGGTGTTCACAAAACACTACTACTAACCTATTTACATGCAGTTACTGATGATTAAAAAAAATTATATTACTGAAACTTATTATCTACTAGCTGACGATGGTTATCCAACCATTATAACCACCGCCGTCTTTGAGTTTACCGCGAAGAGACAGACAGATTCCGCGGAGGACATTAATTTATAATATGTAGAGATGGTGTGAAAGATTATAATAATGTGCATGAAATACTTGGGGTAACTAACGTATTTAAGTTAATAAGGATTAATACTGTATCCGTCTAAATAACTTTTCAATTACCGCAATGTACATGACCATTTTTTTAGAAGATAGAATGGGTATAGTAAGCTATCTGTAAAATATAGATATATGCCTTCGCAGACTTTTTTGTAGATCTATAAAAGAGGAATATCCCACCAAGCATTGTTTTGTTATATCCCAAAAGGATTAGGCAGCGTTTTCGATGAAAGCTACCAGGCGGCTTGACTTTTTCCGACACTTCTAACAATTATAGTTATGTTCCAACCAATTTACACAAATCCTTTACAAATCACATACCTAAACCTTCCTCACGAAATACTCTATCTATTGGTGAAAACCGCATGAAAATCCGTTCAGTAGTTTTCGAGTTTATCGCGAACAGACAGACAGACGACGCGGGGGACTTTAATTTATAATATGTAGAGATTTCGAAAGACTGTTCTTTTATCTAGTAAACCTATTTTTATTTTTTTATTGAAACGTTTAACAAGGTTACAATTTTACAACATAATATAACATAAATTTTTACAACATAATATTACATCAATATTTCAAACACTCTCCTAATAAAGCAGCTGCTTGTGTTTAGGAGAGGAAAACTTAATATTTTTACATCTTTTTTTTTTTTTTTTTACATGAGCTCCACACAGGAGGCGCTGTCATCTTTGGGGATGCTGTGTGGAGGGTTTTTTTAGGAAAAGGAAGGAGAGGAGATTTCTGGGAAGGAAAAGGGTTTAAGGGGTGGGTAGAAATCTGGGGTTCAGTGTGTCTTGGTCATCCGCCTCCAAGACCTAGACAAACCTCACCCCATGAACCCGGGCACCCCTGCTAAATCACCAAACATAGCGAACCACTTGGGGTGACCTATGGCAGAGGTGTTGGTTATCCAATAAAGGTTCCCGGGGCGGCGGTACCCATTCCTGCCTCCCAAATTGAATCTGTTTAAATTAAAACAAAAAATATTAGTGATTTTATGAGAAAATACGGATAAAACTAATAAAAATATAGGTTAGTTAATAAATTATTCAAAGAATCGATAAGGCAAATACATATTTCTATGCTATGTTTTAAATTATGAGAAAATATGTTTATTTTTAGTACAATGAGGTTTTAATGTAGGTCATTGGCAGATTTGTCAAATTTTCAAACAAAATTTTGTATTATACAACATTCATTTCAAATCATACAATCATGCAGTAAAATAAATCAATTAATCATTTGGGAAAGCTACTTTTCAGAAATTTAATTCATTAAAAAAATATCCGCGACCATGTTTTGTGACGAAAATACTTCAGTTTGTCTATTTATTTACAGTCTTACAAACTAATATATTTAAAATAAAATACATTCTTATTTTGCTTAGACATAATTTTAATAGTTTTATCATCACAAGTTTGAGTATTTTTGAATGTAGGTATTTATTAATCGAATTTTGAATGAAATAAAATCGATATATTATGTTAAAATGCTGGTATGGAGAATAATTATCTTTCTCATCGGAATCGCCCTGTACAGTTGCAACGGTATGATCGCAAGATCATCGTTCAACGAAATTAAAATTCTCGGCCTGTGGTCTAATGGCTCTTAAGCCTCATAATATTCCTTGATATTGGGAGTGCAATAGTTCTACTAGTTCTGGCCAGTCGGAACTCTTCTATAAATATCTTATAAAAAATAAAGTTTTCTCTGGAAGTTTTGAGATTTTGATTTCTCTAGAAATTTCTTTCGTAAGTTTATTTATTTATTTATTAATTTACGGACAACAGTCCATTAAAAACATAATAATAACACGAATAAAAATTAAAAAAAACAGAGATGACAGTGAAGGGAGAGCACATAAAAATTAATAGCAATGACAATATAAAATATAAAAAGTACATATAGAGACACTACAAGTCAAAGCATGAAGAAGCATTTAAATATTGCGTAACGACTGCCGAAAGTCATTTAGTTTTACACCAAAAAAATCAATGCTTTGACTTGCGTTGACAAGTCTCGACATTCTGGATAAGGGAGAATGGTATCCGTAATTAGTAGAATGTTGATTGAGGAACAGCAATTCATTATTTCGAAGCCTACGGGAAGGGATGTTAAACTGGATGAGTTGTAACAATGCAGGTGTATCTGTAATACTGTTGATAATTTTAAATATGCAAATTAGATCAGAGTCCTTTCTACGTTTTTCTAAAGAAGGCATGTTTAAAATGTGTTCAATTTCATCATATGAGTACTTGCCTCTTTCAAGACCCAACCTCCAAGCAATTCCTCTTAGGAAACGATGTTGTACGGATTCGATGTGACAAATGTGGACAGCGTAGAAAGGAGACCAAATGACACTAGCATATTCAAGGTGAGGGCGAACCAGCGAACAGTAAAGAGTTTTAAGTGTACTTATATGTTTGAAGTCAGAGGTAATTCTATGAATGAAGCCGAGTAGTTTAAGTGATTTATTTACGATATTATTTATGTGATCACGGAAAGAAAGTTTGCAGTCTAGAGTGACCCCAAGGTCCTTGATAGATGTGACCATGGAACTAAGATTGAAGGGAAGCGGCAATACTTTCGGAATATTACGGGGATAAGCGAAAAACCTATGTAGCTCGCAAACTTGTAGCCGTCTAGTGGGAGGGGATAGAAACGGGGAATGTGGCTAGCTTGCGGGGGGAAGGCGGCGCTCTGGAGATAAGGGCCGAACTGTGAATGGGAATCATTATTATTTTTATATTTTTTAAACTTTCGTTAATTTTTTTTTTAATTTTGGACATAAAATATAATAGCTTAATTGAAAAATAAGTAATGAAATGAGGAAAGGGTAGTAACAAGGAGACTGGAGACTTATGTGTTGTTTAATTTTTATTGTTCCCTATACAAGTTATTTTAAGTTACCTTTATCTACTAGGACGTACTGAACTCATTTTTTGCGAAATCAAGATTTGTAAAGCGCTTGTCGAAATACATCGGCCTCACTTTTTACTTGACAATTGCAAGTGGGTAAAATAACTAGTGTTATGAACTCGCTGTAACTCAAGGCGCCATTCCTTGGTGCTATCATTGCTTAACTCATCAGTTTGAAATAGATTTTAATTTATCATATAAATAGTAAGTATGGTTTTTTATACGTATTTTATAAAATCAACAGACTTGCAGTGAAAATTTTTGTGCGTTTTATTCTGATGTATACTGGTGCTTGAGTTTTAAGAAAGGAGTGCTCGATATTAATCTTATAAAAGAACTGTATTTACAGTTTTACAATGATAACAAAAAAAATAAGTGATAGGAACAAACACTGCTTGACTTATTTGCGTGGGAAAATAAATTTTATTTGATTAAATTGTGTTATTTCATAATTAATTTATTTAAAAATAATGTACAGATTATATTATACTAGCAGATCCGGCCACACGTTGCTGTGGCTAACGTAAAAAAATTCCACGCCATTACCCAACCTTTATAACCAACGCCATCTGTTAAATTAAATCCACACCGCCCATTTTCCAGCCCATTGCCCGCTGCCCGCTGCCGCTTAACCAGATATATTATATGTTTCAATAAATTTACACAAAACCTTGACAAATTATATATCTAAACCTTTCTCATGAATCACTCAATCTATTGGTGAAAACCGCATGAAAATCCGTTTGGGTAGTTTTTGAGTTTATCGCGAATAGATAGACAGACAGACGCGGCGAATAACTTTGTTTTATAATATGTAGCATATAATATATCACAAGAATCCCAACTGCTTCCGTCTGTAGCATGTACGTTGTGAGGCTGAAGGTAAATGGCGAGGGGAAATAAATGGTGGAGAGAAAGCTGGAGAAGTACCCGGCTATTCAGATCTAGTCGACAAACACGGCTAAATCAATTTCAAGCAACATTTCAATTCTGAATGGTGGTCTTACCTACGCCAGAGCGATACTGAGAATGTCTTCCACCTGGACCGTGCCGGGAATATATTTTATAATGTTTTTAATTATAAAATGTTGAAAACACAGATCAATCGAATAAAATTTATATCGGGATTTGAACCCGCGACCTCCGGATTGCTAGTCAAGAGCTTTACCCCTCAGCCACGAGGGCATGTCAATGTGACTTTTACATAACAATACAGTGATTATAAACTTTGAATTAACATTGTAAACATATGTAAAAGGAGTGGTAAATTAGTAGGAAGAAAATCTAAAAATAACAGTGCAAAAAAGACAAAGTAAAAATTTTTAAAAATGAATAAGCTAAATGATAAAAAACATATACCTATGACATGATTAATAAAAACATAAAAGTTTTTTGGTAATTTTTAATTATTATAATTTAAGTTGACTGATTCGGCCCATTGGCAGTCGGAGTTCACGTGATAACATCGGGCTCATGGCGATGGCGGTTGAAATGAACACGCCTAAAATTACAAAATGTATATTTAAGCTATGTTTAAACATTTACATGTGAAAGGTAAGACCGTCTTTTTTCTTAAAGGTCTTCATAGAACTACTTTTACATAATTTTACGGCACAGTGGACCATTTTTCTATGTTTTATGAACGTTTTTCTGGGAGCTCTATGCGCGACCGAGGTGTAAAAGCCAATGTCAGCCATCTAAAAACCGTTCGGTAAAATTTTTGAAAAGGCATGCTTTGGGCAGTGGGGCACACTTTACATGCCGTCTCTCTAGTATCCATACTCTTAGGATGTGACAGTAGATAGACAAACACTATTTAGTTTATAATCAAACTGAATAGGTTTTTTGGTTCTATAAAAGGACAAAATTTTGCATTTATCGACATTAAGTTCCATGCAGTTAATTTTGCACCAATCGTTAAATGAATCAATATCAAGTTGAAATAGTAAACAGTCAAGGTGGGATTTAATAATCTTAAGAATCTTATTATCATCAGCAAATAGCCAGAAACGTGTGTGAGAAAAAACTTTTGTGATATCATTAATAAAAAGGTTAAAAAGAAGTTGCATTACATTAGTCTCTTTGGATGTTTATGTTTGTGTGGAAGTTTATAATTTTGGACATTTTAGTCTATCTGCCTGCCCCTGTGGTGCAGAAGTAGTGCGCTATTTTTAGCAGTAATTGTTAATGACCCCAGGAATTATAGTGATGGCCCCAACAGATGTAACGATGGCTTTAATTGGAAAAGTGGAGGTGTATGATATTGAGATGATTGCCGCTAGAACTAAAGTGGACATGATGCAAATGGTGGATAACTGTAGATAAATGACTAGTAAAGTGGTGTAATGTAATCTTACGATACATTTCAGGGTTCATTCTCCCAACTCTGGTAGTTTTCACAGTTCAAATTTTTTTCTTCGTTAACCTTTGTCAAGGTAAGCCAGATAAAAAATAATTCGGGTGTAGTTAACACGCGGTAGACACGAAACTTAACCAAAACAATCTCAACCAATGACGAAACAAGGAGCATTGAAAAGTGAGGTCATAATTAAAGCGGCCAATGAGCGCAGTCCTAGGATAGGAATTTGATGCTTCGCAGGTGCTGTTATGCCTCATTTCCGTTTCATCCGAATTTCAAAGCACAATGGGACTATAGTAGTTTCACTTCAAAAACTCCCATTCGGGGGTCACTGAGTTACCCCCTGAATTTCATACTCATGTGATTGGAGTCATGAATTGGGTTTTTTGAGTTAAGTATTACGTTTGGTAGACATTTGAAAGATTGCCCAGCAAAACTGCCAATCTCAAACTTTCACAATTTCTACAACAAACAATGTAACTGTTTTGTTTCTTTTTTACTAGGGTCGAAATCTGCTAAGCTGGAATTATTTATAGAGCTACACTAGATAAAATTATTCTTCCTCGTTTTAAATTGAAATATGCACATTAAAAATCTTCATACATGTTAATTTGAACATGTAAGTGAAGAAGCTAAACATTGAAGTATACCGAATGTGATATTAAGGGTGGCACAAAATGATCTTTATTTTTTAATTCGTTAGAACTTTTATTTCTTTATTTTTAACTTAACGATTATAACCTCAAATTGTAATATTTAATGAAATAAAGACAATCTGAAAACAGAAAAATCCCAAAAGGATACGGTCACATCTGGGACTCGAACCCAAGACCTTCGTCTTGCCGGGGCACAACTCTACAATCGGATAGGAAACTAATGTTTCCTATCCGATTCGGTCATATTTAACTGTATCATACTTCTACTAAGAACTACCAACATTATCTTCACTTTCTTAACATATATTTTTATTGGCTGCTATCTTTATGTAAGATTGCAAGATTCAAACCCATACTAAATGCTATCTAAATAGTGTCTTGGATATAGTCTTTTTTATTTCAATAATAAATAGATTGTGCTAGCACATGACCTTGGTTTTCTTGAGGTTCATCTTTAGCGAAATATGATCAAGTTAGGCATGGACTTCAGGACTTCATTGTTGCCACTAATGTTTACAATTTTATCAAAGGTTGCTCATCTTGCTTTCATTTATATCGATACGTTTTCTTACAATTTATTGAATATGCATTATGTAGCGGTTATTAGCAATGATATGATGGTGGGGTTAGGTTAGAGTGAAGTTAGGGTAGAGCGGGGTTAGTTGAGCAAATTTCCACTTACTCTAGTAAACTTTACTGTTGAACAGACAATTTATCACGATCTCAAAGCCTCCAGACACAAATACAATTATTATAAATATAATTTATTAGGAAATGTCGAATATGTAAGAAATTTCAGAGTTGCTCACCATGCCCCAAGTTCTGTAAGGGTATGGGGGTGCGTTGAGTAATGGAAATAATAAATCCATTATTATTACGAATGCTGCTTACATCATAAGTCTATTTTTAATTTTATTTATTTATTTTACAATTTCGGAGGTAGATATGGGTACCACTGCTCCGGGAACCCTTTATTGAATAACTAACGCCTCTGCCATATCTCACTAAGTGGTTTGCTACGTTTGGTGACTTGAGGGGTGCTCGGGTGCATGGGGTGAGGTTTGTCTAGTTCTTGGCGGCGGATGAGTCTACCCACCTTCTGCGTAGCAATGACTGCACAACTAGTCCCGACCTGATATTTCGAAGTTGAAGTTAGTTTATGAAAAAAATTTGAGATTCTGGGACTAAACAGCTATAAAAAAATCTAAAGTACGATAACTACGTAAAAGATAAACATTTATGTTATCATTGATAGCATGTTCCGAAAAAATCCAGGAGAAAAATTGTGATGTTCCTAATTTTTACTTATCGCTCCAAAAAAAACCTTGCGCCCTTGTGTCTTAGTCGATTGCCACGCTGCAACGGGGTATTTCCACAAACGAGGGATTTTGTTGAAAATGTACAGAATATTTAAAGATCATTTTTCTGATTTTAATCATCCTACTAAAAATGTTTATTTTATATGTTTTCATTCAATATTATTGATTTTAAAAACAGTCTAAAACTGACAAAATCAAAACGGCCCATGGTTTGAAAATCGGAATGTGACGTCACAAGCGTCGCTCAGCTGGGCCAGCATAAATAAACACTGTTAGTAAGTGTCCACGCTCATGATGTCACACGGTAGCCCCGCCCCAAAATATCATTTTAGCGGTGATTCAAAAATGGATAACTTGACTCGCTGTAGAAGATTTATTCGTCAACATAAAAATAAAATAAAAATGCTGTAATCATCGTAATTTTTTTAAGCAATAAAAAAAACGTGGAAATACCCCATTGACTATTGCTCACTATGTTCCCCTCACTTGTCCCCTTCTTTCTTCCATTTGAAACATTGTTGTGCGAGTGATAGTTTTTGAGTTATTTCAATTGCAAAACTTGCCTCTGCTATTCCCTGCCCTACACAGTAACCCTTCATGATTACCAAAGAGTTTATCAAAAGAGATGAAAATATGAAATATCCATTTTAATTAATTGATTTTGGTTTTCCGAAGGTGATTATTAAATAAGCGTTGCATCTTTCTTTTTAACATTACCATCTGGATTTTATTTACTTTACAGGTTTTATTTTATATTAAGTGCTCTAAGGGTAAATATCTTAGTAGGATGAAAAAATGAAGCAAGGAAAGGGAAATAAATACAATTTGTTATCAACCACTCTGTCATGTCACTATTTATACACTAACTAACTTATGAAATATTTATATACAAATTGTTTTATTCATGTGCTGCATCCTTTTCGAGTCACATTCTTTTTGAGTTTCTTCACCAGCAAGTAAAGTTAAGGGATACGTCACTCACATTAATTATAATTATAATTATTTTTTGTAATCACGTTTAAACATCCACGTTAATTATAATATGGATTTTGTCATCACGCTTGAAGAATGTCTCGATTCTCAATTTTTGCAAGCGATTTAAATGACCAAACATTTATCTATTGTTAAACAAGCATTCGATACTAAATTTGTACTTTAAGACATTGTTTTTTCTCTTCGCTTATTCTTTTTTTTATGAGTTCAAAATTGTAGTTATTAACTAAAGCTTCTACGAGGAAGTCAATCTTAACACTTGTTTCATTCAATAAATAATATGTTTATATAATTAATCGATGTAATATGAAATTATGATATGAACTAAATTTGTCAATTTGACTGGCCTAAAACAGGATCCATTCCTAGTTGGCTAGTCAAAGTTTCCATATATGTTTCATTGTATAATTTTATGTGAAATAAATATTATTATTATTATGTACTCTTATTAGGATCAATATATTGTTGAGGTTACACAGTTACCCTCATGGTTACAAAAGAGTTATTTAAAAGAGATTAAAAAGATGTTTTATCCAAATTATAATTACATCCAACCAATCTAACTAACAACCTGTGAAAGTTTAAATGAAGAAGTATAAAAAGTATCCATTTTGATGCATTGCTTTTATTTGCAGAAGGGGATATCCTGTTGGTGATCGCCGGAGCTGGTGGCTATGGATTAGCAGCAGTGGACGTCGCAGCTAACATTTTTAAATCTAAGGTATTTTTAAATTTATTTTTCATCAATCTGCTCATATTCCCTCTGATCTTAACTATAACCCCTCGTGCTAATTTGTTCGCTTTTGTAACAGCTCGTATAGGTCTCATAGAAATCGTTGTACCTCCCTTACTGTCATGGTGAGAAATTTGATCTGAATTCAAATCTAGAAGTTAACCACTGAAGATTTAAAATGTACACTTCTACGAAACCAAATTTCCGACCGCGTTTGAAAAAATTTATTAAACTTTTTTGAATTATTTCTATAAGAAATGATGTAAAATATGTGGGTGTGTGTCTTTTCTTTTAATAGTTAGAAAAAAAAAATAGTTCAAAAAAATGTGGGGTGGGCCATTTTTAAAACTTTTGTATGTTTGCATTCAAAATTTTAATATTTCAAAAATTTGTTTTCTTCTGATAAAAAAATTTCATAGCTTATTTCATCACCTTTCAAAAAATTTTGAATGCAAACAAAAAAGTTTTTAAAATGACTCACCTTACGTTTTTTCCAAATAAAATTACTGATAACGAAAAAAAATAAAAACACATTTTATATGGCAAATGTATTATAACCCTTGTCGTTAACTCATTTTTTTAAGGTTTCATGTAAAAATGTTTAATTAAAAAAAACAAGTTTCATAATTTTTTTTTTCATTTATGTAAAAATATTTAATAAAAAAAACCAAAATTTCATAATTTTTGTTCAAATTGCGGTTGGAAACTTTGATTTCATAAAGGTGTACATTTAAATTATTTTTAGACTTGAATATAAAGCTTAGTATTTTCTCTCTCTAACACCGTTTAGATTACATTTCTAACCATGATAGTAAGGGAGACAGCAATTTCTATGAGACCTGTATGAGTTGTTCCGAAAATCGAACAAATTATCTCGAGGGGTTAAATCATAGCTTTAACATGAAAATAGGCATTTTCTTTGAATTAACCTTTATAATGCTGGTCTTTCGACACTGTCTATCCCACCACACGGCACATTTGAGACAATGTATGTGTTTTAGTGAAGCTTCGTGGATCACATGTGTGACAACCACATAGGGTTAATTGCCAATGGATCGCATACGCGGCAATCACACAGATAAGGTTAATTTACATTAGTCTTTTTCCAGGTTATTGCGGTGGTAGATACAGATGGAGAAGGCAGCTTACTGAGAGACAGAGGAGCGTTCGCAGCATTTAAAAACAACTTAAAGCGGAACTATAAGGAAATTATGAAGGCATCAAATGACAAGGGAGTTCACCATATTTACGACGCCGTGGGCGGCCCTATTCTCAATACTGTTATTAAATGGTAAATTCTTTTGCATATTTCCCCAATAATAATTGGATGCTTTATGTGTTTTTTGTGAAGAAATCACTTATCCCTTTCCGACCGGCTTCATACGAGCGTGAGTTTGTCTTTAACCCGAAGGATCCGACCAACTAATAATAGTTAGTAATAGTTAGCGATAAAACTTGGGAAAAAGTAACATTTAAAGCCACCGAAGACATAAATATTTTAAAAAATTTCTTCGACGTAAATTTACTATCACTAAATAGTGATAAAACATTTGTAATTCCATTTGCAATACACAAAAATGATACCCCTAAAAACATTGACATCATCATCCATGATAATTCCAAAACACATAGTAAAAACTATTGTATCCCAAACTGCACAATATTAAAAACAACAAACACAATCAAATATTTAGGAGTTATTATCGATAAAAATTTGAAATGGAAGGAACAAATTTGTCAAGTTGTAAAAAAAATTAGAAAATTGATTTATATATTTTTAAGAATCAGAAATTTTTTATCTGTAAAAAACTTATATCTAATATATTACGCTTTGGTTCAATCAACTTTACAATATGCTATCATTAGCTGGGGATCCGCATACAAAACTACTCTTTCCCCGATTGAAGTTGTGCAGAGGCTAATAATTAAAATTATATTAAAAAAACCTTCTGACTACCCAACGGATCAATTATTTAAGGAATTCCAAGTACCTTCTTTCAAAGATCTGTACAATAAAAATGCATTGATTCAAATTATAAAAGAAAAAGAAAAGTATCAATTTATAACTGAAAACCGTACAAGACATAAATATATTTTTTCATGCCCAAAATTAAACACTTCCTTCGCACAAAATTTTTATACTTATCAAGGAAGACTTATTTTCAACCGACTACCGGATGAAATTAGAAAAATTAATGATAAAATCAAATTAATAAACACTGTTAAAAAATATTTTAAAGATAATCTCAAAAAAATAAAAATAAAAGTTTCCAACTAATCTAATCTCAAAAATAACTTATAACTCAGTTTCCTAGTGATACTCCAATTCTAGATATATTATCCAAATAATAGAATTGTTTGATAGTTGATAAATACTTATAATTACAATTACATTAAACCGAACTTACAACTTATTGTTTTTTTTTTTACATTCACATTGTAATTTAAGAACTTAAGATATAATAAAGCATTTAAAAAATGTACACTACTCTTCCAGACACAAGCTAATGCTTCCATGGAAGAGTGGTATTAATTAAGATATTTGAACATGAATGTACACAAATTATTACATAATGTACATTTAACATTATATTTTATATGCTAATATATAAAAATAAAAAAAAAATAAAAAAATAAAAAAACTGTATACGTAGTTGAAAGGAAATTCTCATGTGTGCCGACCCACTGTATTAGTAGTTTGGAGAATTCGTCATGTTCATCTCCAAATATTGAGATAATTTACTAGTAAATGTTCGTAGTAAAAGATTCATATTATAAAACCAAGTGTTTTATACCATGTCCTTTAAAGAGAAAGACCTTTTTACTTACAGTTATTTTTTAAATTTATTTTTTCATCATAGCGAACCTTTCAAATTACGTCGAAGTTTTTTTGGACCGCATACAGTCTCGTCTTGCGCATCGATGTGTTAGTGCGTGCCGGTACCGAGCAAGCGTGCTTACATTGATATCGTTTATTGCGGTGCACATTACTTCGCGAGGTCTTATCTTTTTATGGCTGATAATAAACTGATTGAGATGAGTTGTGTCCTTTGTCGGCTTCATGAGATCCGTGTAGATTTTTACGTGAAATTTGAAACCTGCGATTTTATTTATGAACATTTATTATTTCGGCAACTTTAAAAATATCTCATTGCGGTGCATATTCTTTCGTGGTCCATGTTTTATTATATTAAATAATTTCAGACAAGTATATCAGTGTACAGTGGGTTTATAATTCTTAAAAATGGATAACGAAGATATCGAAAACTATGTGTTAGATTGCGATTCGGAGTTCTCCATGAGTGATGAAGAAGACTACATTCCAGAAAATTTGGAGAGTTCCGATGAATCAGAAAACGAGGATAATGAAATTAACAATTCTGGATTGGACAACCATTTCTCCTCTGATATAAATTTGAATTTCTCGCCAGTATGGGAAAGTGCAATAAACTTCCAACTCGATGTACACAATTTCAACCAACAATCTGGTTTACGAGATTGTGAACTCAATCCGGAGAGTAGTGAAATTGACTTTTTTGAGCTTTTCCTAAATACAAATGTCGTGGGTTGCATTACAACCGAAACCAATAGATATTTTACCACTGTAAAGTCACAAAAAGTATTTGCTCCAAATTCAAGTTTACACAAATGGAAAGATGTTGATACAGAGGAGATGTACGTATTCATTGCCCTTACTATGCTTATGGCAAGAAGCAAAAAGGGGAAAATTCGTCAATATTGGACACTGGACAAGTTGATTTCATCCCCAACATTTAGAGAAACCATGTCAAGAGATCGCTCTATGTCAATTCTGAGCATGCTCCATTTTTCAGATAATGAAAAACAAAAAAAGGGCGATACGACCTTCAAAATAAGAAATTTTGTGGATATGGTATGCGACCAATTTAAAAAGTACTTTTATCCGTTCGAGAATTTGTGTATTGACGAATCGCTGGTGCTATTCAAGGGAAGATTATCGATCAAACAATATCTTCCAGCAAAAAGACATAGATTTGGCGTAAAACTATTTGTTTTATGTGATTGCAAAACCGGTTTTGTTTTACAATTTGTTATTTATTGTGGCGCCAAAACGAACATAGACATACCAAATATGGATGAAGGCATATCGAAGCAATTGTTGGTTTCTGGAAAAGTTATGGTTTCGTTATTAGCCGATTATTTAGGAAAGGGACACACAGTATACACGGACAACTGGTACACGAGCCCTTTTTTATTTAGTTATTTACACAATAAATACACTAATGCGTATGGCACTGTTAAAAAAACGCGAAAATGTTTACCACCATTTGGAGATGTAAAAAAAGGAGATGTGGAAAGGAAGAAATCTGGATGCCTACTTGCAATAAAATGGCACGATAAGAGGGATGTTCATATGCTCACTACATCACACAATGATTCAATGGTAGAAACAGGAAAAGTGAATTGGAAAACAAAGGATCCAATAATAAAACCCAATTGTGTTGTAAATTATAATAAGAATATGGGGGGTGTAGAAAGGTCGGATATGTTGATAACATTTGTGCAATGTGTTCGTAAAACCGTTAAATGGTATAAAAAAATTGCGTTACGGACAATCGATGTAGTTTTAATAAATGCCCACGCGATGTATAAATACACAACTAAAAAAGAAGTAAGCCGAACAGATTTTCATTTAGAAGTCATAAGGCAACTAATTCAAAAACATCACATTCCCGGCTCAACAAAAAGAGTTAATCGAGTTGGTGAATATCCGCTAAGGCTAACTGCCAGACATTTTCTGTCGGATGTTCCACAGTCTGCGAATTCGAAGAGAAAAACAGTTTACCGGGAGTGTTATGTTTGCAAACACTCAATGCGAAATCCAAAGCGTCGAGTTCAGACACGTTATTGGTGTTCACACTGCGAAATTGCCTTATGCCCCACTACCTGTTTTAAAATATATCATACTGTACAGAAGTTTTAATTATTAAAAGTGTCCGCCGCGCCTAACAATCTTATGGTGACCCTATCTAATATGGACATGGTGTCGCGTAAGTGTATGTGTGATCACCGGAAAAAAATGACTGCGTAGTAAGAAATCAATTATTGTAATCAATGTGTAAATAAACCTCCAGATAAATCTTGATAATGTGATTGCCAAAAGTATATTATTTATGTGAAAACAAAAAATTCTTCGATATTACAATGAATAAATAAACTGTGAGTGATTATAATTCGGGTGGCTGCATTTTTAAGGTAAATTTTCGTTTATATTTCACGTAACACCTAATCAGAAACCAAAAACGTAATATTAGATTTATAAATTTAACAATTCAACAATTAAGAATGCATTAAAACAAAATTTATAACTGAAAACTTGGTTTATGCAGCTGTATGAATTTTTAAACAAAAACACAAAATAAAAAACACAACAGAAATTTATGCCGTTCCAGGCAGCCAATTCAGTAAAATCCTTCTCGGTGCCTAAGTGTTAAAAAAATCTTGACAAAAAATAAATCTGTTTTCGGGAACAAAACCGGTGTCGATCGAAAGTGCGGGACAGTGTTTTAACCAGTAAGAATGCCCATCACCACGGGGATCATAATTATGAGCTTTACTGGTGGGGCCCATCAAAATTTTAACATTTTTTGCCGGTTGGAAAGGGATATAGGATAGGAAGATTAGGCGGGTATGGTCTTGGCGGTGAACGCGTTTGCCCACCTATTGCGTGGCGGGCCAGATCTCCTGACACACTGACTCGCAGATTCCTACCCACCCCTCATATCTTTTTCCTTCCGAGAACTATCTCTTCTTCCTTTCTCTAAAAAGACCCTCTAAGGCACCCCCAAAGATGAGATAGGCAAAAAACTGAAAATAAAGTAAAGCCTCAGGCCACTTGTACACGACACGTTTTGGTTACATGAAAACCTCTAGTTAGACTGACCATGTATTTACATGTTGGCCAGTGTTGTATGCATGGCCATGTTACGGTTAAAATCCCGCAGCGCATGTGTAAACACTAGGTGTAGCCTGAGATATATGAATGTGAATGAAATAACGAGTCAAGACAGAGAGAGATGTTTGGGGTTAGTCCCTCCACGCTATGCAGAAAACAATTTTTTTTCTCTTGTGGAAAAATGAAGTGATGGTTAGTTAGAGAGGAGTTAGAATGCAATGAATTGACAAAAAATTATAAGCACCGAGTAAAGTTTAATTAAATAATATAATTTCAGGTGTTAAAGTCTGTCAAATAAGAGTATAAAATATAAAAAAAATGGAACTACAAAATTTGTAGTCTGGCAACACCAATTTACCTGTCAAATAATCTTGTGCAATGTCACTCAAAATACAGAAAACTCTATACACATTTAAAAATAAAAAAAATTGTTCTTAAAAAAAAAAAATCGAAGCACTGTTGTTAAGTTACCTACTTAATGACATAAATTTGATTAAATTGTGTTTTATAAAATACTAGGCTTTCATTTAATTTAACATAAATTTGAATTTAACAGTAGGTAGAAAGGAAGAATCATTAATGGTGAGTTTAGTTACACTTACTTTAGATCTGAATATATTCAGATCTAAAATTAGAGACATGTTCTAAAACAACCATACTCAACCTGCGGCCCGCCAAGCTTTTGTGTGCGGCCCTAAACACTTTACCATCAGGAACTTAATTTTAAAAAAACTATCTTTCTAAATTTCGTATATCTTGAGATTCATTTCGACTTTGACACCCGAAAAGGATTGTCATTATGGTCCGCATGATCTTGTACAAGAGTGAGATACGTAATTTAGATTTTCACAGCCAAAAGGATTTTTGTTATTTGTTTTTGGGGTGTTATGCCGTGTTGCGCTACCTCCCTTTTTAGCCAACGTTTCGGACAGCGTCACAGTGGCCATCATCATGGCAGATGTGTAAGAGTGTTTCTATTTACACACGCTAGATTCTTCCCAAAAAACAAATATTTGACACACAAGTACGCGCGCAAATAATTTATAAATAAAAGTGCCACTTCTAGAAACCACGACATCAATTATAATACATAAAAACTGGTTAGTCAGATACCTATTAATTTTAACAGCATTTCTTGCTGTTGTATAAAGTATTGTTTTGTTATAATTTAAATACGCATTATGAGGTGATTTTTCACAAAAACTGCGCTCTACAAATTATTTAATTATTATTATTATTAATAGCGGGAGTGTCTTCAAAATGCAATCGAAAATGTCCGAAGAAAAGAGAGCACTTAAAGACAAGAAGAATATTTTTTTGCTGGGATGGGGGGGGGGGGGTTGATGATTTTTTTTCGTCATCCCAGTATAGTGTTGCGGCCCGCGTAACTTTACAAATACATATATGTGGCCTGTAGAGAAAAAAGGTTGAGTATCATTGATCTAAAGCCTGGACAACGCTAGTCGGTACTTTGGCTAATATTAAATAAATGTGAGCAATTTCCAAAGTGTGCTTAAATATTGTTATTCTTCATTATGTTAACACAAAATTGCAAAGATATAATAATAATACATATACCTATATGCATTTAAATACACATGATTTTGGGGGGGGGGGATTAATGGACAACCCCTTACCACCATGATTATATTTTTAATATTGCCATTTGACCAACAGTGGCATCCTCCTATGTTTTCTACTCTTATTTGACAAACTGTATGCATGAACACACTAAAATTCAAAAATACTAAATTTATGCCGCCGTTCTTACAATATGTGGTGGTGCAATGGTCAGCATTCCAAGCAGTTGATTGGGGTTGACTTTCGGCAGTGGCAATTTTTATTTAAAAAGAAAAATTATATCTTATGATTTTTCACAGGTCTGCACTAGCGTTAACTAATAATATACATGCATTAACATGGTTGTCGCATACACAGTAGTTTTAATCAAAATAATAAAATGTGGGACTTCATCTTGTTGGTCTGCCCCCTCAGTCATAGCATGATGCTATTAAGTATAATAAAACAGGAAATGTCACCTAATCTATGCAATTGCTCCCAATGCCAATGATGGTTTGTTTATATAAAAAGATATTCTTTCAACAGTTCTTTGTTACAAGTGCTTTATAGATTTAGACTTAAGATTAGAATTAATTGATTACATTTGTTTTGCAGCATCACAGATCCCACCAAAGGCCTCGTGCTAGGCACGTACAGACTCAGAAAAGAACATATAGCTCCTGAAGAGAAGAAATCCGAAGAAGCCGACAGTGACAGCGATAAAACAGCTGAAAAGAAAAGCAACGATGCGGAGGAAAAGAAGGAAGTAAAGGCAGAAAGCAAGAAGGAAGAGATAAAGCCCACGCTACTCTCGAAAGAAGTCCTCGACAGATTCAAGACTGTAAATATATTTAATTTCCGAGAAGAGAATGAAGAAGAGTATTATAGCCTGGTGAGCCAAGTGCTGCAGTATTACGAGGAAGAGTTGATCACGGCGCACATCAGCAAGACCTTCGGGTTGGGGGAGGTGAACAAGGCCATCGACTTTATCAAGGGAAAGGTTTGCACGGGTAAAGTGTTAATTAAAATAAAAGACGACTAATACTGTATAAGAGAATAATGTTTTAGTATATAAAATCAACTAATTTCATACATCCATGTCTGCAAATGTTATTAAAAATGTAGAATAAATATTGATTTGAACTTATTGCTTTCATATTGTATTATCTTCCCTAGTTATTATAAATTGTTTTCAAAAGTTAAAGAATAATTACTAACATCTACGTTTATAAAGTCTACACTATGAATAATTAAAATTATAATTAATAATAAAAACACTTTCACAGGCATCTTTGCCAGATTTTATTAAAATCACAATTTATATAATAATAACTGTAAATATTTGTATCAATTTAATTATATTTTATAATAAAAATATTGTTCTAAAATTTTAAATTACAAGTAAAAATGTAGCTCGTATTACAAATTCACCCAATTATCATCTCGCCATTTTGACATTCGCCTCAATTTATCGCATATTAGCTGCACTTAACATAGTAAAATAACAACATGATAAAGTAGCTTAATACTAGTGTAAATACCACTTGCAAGCAAAAGTTAAGGCTCGAGCTTAGCCCGCACAGTTCAGACACGTTACGGATATGGATACAAGGCACTAGGATGCGGGCCGCAAGCTATAGAGACCGCACTAGCACTAGCACCAGTCAGCCATGTAGGAGAAGCCGCCAAACAGGTTGTGGTCCTGCGCAGACAGCACACGCGGCTCCTTGGGCGGAGTCAGCACCGCGCGCTCTGACGTGAACTCACTGTCGAAGTTGCTCACATCCTCCAGCGACTCTATGGTTGGCACAAACGGTGGCTTAATGTTACGTAATAATAGTTGATCCCACGCTATGTTCCGGAAGAAGGCTTGCTTCTTCACGTCCTCCGCATCCCGCTCGCTGGAGCCCAGTCGGCGCTCGGGGTTCTTGCGCAACAGGCGGCGCATCAGGGCGATGGACTCCAGAGACAGCATCCGAGGGTACCGCACCTCATCGTTCACTATCGAGTCAAACACCTCTCCTTCGTCATCTCCCGGGAAGGGGGACTCTCCCACCAGCATTTCAAATATCAGAACCCCGAGGCCCCACCAGTCCACTGCGCGGGTGTAAGAAGTCTCCGTGAGGACTTCGGGAGCCAGGAACTCTGGAGTTCCGCAAAATGTTCCTGTCCTGTCACCCCAGCTCATGCCTTCTTTGCACAGCCCGAAGTCGGCTATCTTCACATAACCCTCTGTGTCGAGAAGCAAGTTGTCCAACTTTAAGTCTCGGTAGATAATGTTGTTCTCGTGCAAGTATTGCAGCCCGAGGACGACACACGCAGCGTAGAACACGGCTCGCGGCTCACTGAACACGTCGGAGTGGATGTGCATCATGAGATCTCCACCAGCCGCGTACTCCATGACGAAGCAGACGTGAGCATCAGTTTGGAAGCAGGCAAATAGGTTTACAAGGAAGGGGTGACGTATTGCGTTTGCAACCTCGAATATGCGTTTTTCAGACAGAAGGGAATCTACCTCATCACGGGCAATGATATCTCCTTTCTTCAGAGCTTTGATTGCAAAGTATTCTCCAGTTGTCTTGTACTGAGTGAGAATGACTTTACCAAAGTGGCCGCGTCCGAGCACACTCAAGAATTTGAAACTGTCCATACTCATGGTGTCAGATTGTTTTTGCGGGTCGTACATCTTCTCCCGGTAATCGGGAGCAACACTGGGCAGCGGTACTTTAACAGGTGGGGCAGTCTCAATTAGTTCCTCCACAATGGGGAAGTCAAATGATTTGGGAGATGGGGACGGAGGGTATTCGACAATGGGGGTAGAAGTCATAGAAGAGACGGTAGTTGAGCTTTGGAAAAAGGACGCATTGTTGTCTCGCCAGTCTTCTACATTGAGGAAGTCAAACTCCTTGAGGGCGACTTGGAGCTCTTTCTCCATGCGAAGAGCACTAACATTTGGCTTGGGGATTTGAGCGGGTTTGGAGGGTGGGGTGAGAGTGGCAGGGAGCCCGAGAGGGCGAATGCCTGCCAGGCCCCCGACGCTGGCATCGGGGTTCTCTGGGGAGACATCCTGTTTATTGTCCACGTGGATATTCTCAAAGCTCAGCTGGCTAGAGGGAGGCATGTGAGCATTGGAAATATTCTGTATGGAGGGGGAAGACCTCTTGAGCAAGCGACCCCAAGTCGCTACGTTGATGTTCATTTGATTGGCACGGGGAATATTCTTAACTTGCTGTTTGAATATCTTTCTTTGCCGTTGAAGTTTGGGCTTTCTGGATATCATGGGATTCAGGAACTTGATCTCGGCAAAGAGCAAGCCCTGAGGCTCCAGTTGGAGCGCCATGCCGTGGCGGATGTCATCGATGAACTCCTCCAGCCGGAGGAACTTGACAGCGCACAAGCCTCGCCAGTCTTTCCAGTGGATTCCGATCTCCACCTCGCGGGACTTGTCCAGTTCTATTGAAAATCTGCAAAACAAAGGCTGGTTATTGACTGTTATCATTTGGAATTTATAATAATATCTGCTCATCTTGGGTATGTATCTCAATAACAAAAAACATTTTCCTTTCATTATGGGGTCGTCCATTAATCACGTGAGGCTCGAAAGGGGGGGGGGGGGGGGGGTTCGGAAAAAATCATGAAATATCACCGGAGGGGGGAGGGGGGTGTACCGACATATCAGGTGTATTTATTTTTCATGATAATATTCTGAAAATTTCAAAATAATTATAATTAATAATTAATTTTGGAGGGGGGGGGGGGTTAGTCTAAAACCTCACCACATATCACCACGGGGGGGGGGGGGGGTAAAAAGTTGCTAAAAAAACATCACGTGATTAATGGACGACCCCTATGTAGCCGGCATTATGATTTCAACATTAACCAAGAGCTCAACTCGCAATTCAACGGCTATTTAGCAGAATTAAATACATGCTAAGTTTAATGTTTTGTTTATGATTGAGATGTGTCATTTTTTACATCTTTTCTTTCTTTCTTCGTTCAAACATCAAAACTTTAAAAATGGATAAGGTCTGCTCCTGCCAAATAGTCAGACCATCATCAAATTAAACATTGTCCTATCGCATTCATTTTCACATTTAAAAAATATAATGTGTTAGCGACTAATGTAATTGTAATGTTGTATCAGTAACAAGGGACGAGATATAATTTTTTTATAAAAAAAACTTACAGTAAAGCTTACAAACACTTCAACCATAATCTTAGCTGATTAATCAAACAGATTAAGATTTGGACTAATATTTTAAAATTGAACTGCAACCTTTAAAAAACACTTTCACACACATTTAAAGCCTTTTTTGCGTTACAATTTTTTCTGCAATCAAAATCCACCAACTGTTTTCCATTTTATCAGATATCTATCTTATTTTAATAACATGAATAAATTTGGGTACTGATAAGAGAGCTTATATTTGCATTGACATCATGATATAATCGTAATAACGTGTAACACCTCCAAATAGAAGTTTAATCAAAATACCAATACATTGCAGTTAACTTATCTTGATTTCGCAATTAAAACGTCTCAAACAAATTATTTCCCCAGGCAATATTACTATTATATGGGTACAATAAACCAAGTGCGGCCATTCATAATATTGTATTTTATTTCCTGTGATTATGCTTTGCATTATAGTTTGATATTATAGATAAGAGTATACACAGTCCACCTCAAACTTGCGAAATAGTGAGCTCATTGATTTAATAAAATGCCTCCAAGTTGATTGACATAAAAAATTAACAGGTTTTTCAAAATGTCATTGACCTTTTGGCAGCCAAATAATAGTTTTGACAAGGTCATGCCTAAATCACATTACGAAAACTTTAAATATTTGCAGGAACAAAGAATTTGAACTTGAAATAAGAAAATATGAAGCCCGATTACAAAAATAAATGTTATCTCAAATGTAAACAAAAGAAAACAGATGATTAGGAACTCGGCAATAAGTGTGGGCGGCTCACCTTTGATCCCAAGCCTGCTGCGAGCAAGGCTTCCAACTAGTCTGCCCCACGGCGTGGTTGTCCAGCTTGATGACTGCCATTATCTCATTGCTGGTCTCCTCCTTGATGCTGTAGGACTTGATGGAGTTGCGGATGGTGACGCCCTTGACGAAGGAGCGCAGGTCTGAGGGACTGGCATTATGGTCCTTGCGCGCGCGGCCCGGCACCTCCTCCAGCAAGTCCTGGCACCCCATCAGGCGCACCTCCAGCTGCCCTGTCACCTGCACTACCTGAGAGGGGGGACCGTTGGGGGGTAGGGCTCCGCTGCGCCCGCTGCCCAAGCTGGTGTAGCCCGCGTGAGGACTGGCTTGCAGTTCCCAGCTCACTTCCTGCGCTACGGGGCTGCGGGCCGGCAGCTCAAGGCGCCGCATGTCCAGGGAGCGGCGCAGCAGATCCAACTTTTGGCTGGACTCGGTGAGACTGGCTTGGGCCTCCTGGAGGGCCTTTTTGTCCGGGGCCTTGGTGCTCTGCAACAGTCTGATGGCGTTCTTGGAACCCTCCACAACGGCAGTTTCAATACGCAACCTGTTGCGTAGCTCGGAGATTCTCTCGTCCAGCGAGGATTCTCCGCCGTCTCGGCTCTCTCCGTTGGACCCGGCAACGTGCTCGTTGGAGCCGTCCTTCTGCCGCCCCTGCCTCATCTTTAGTATCCGGAGCTTGAGATATTCAATCTTGACCTTGGAATCCTGCAGCATTTGATGGGCTTCCCCCAGTAACTTTTTGTCACGGGATTGGTGCCCACCGCTGATGCTCTGAATCATGTTTTCCGCACCCTGTTTCACTTTTAATTCTATGTTGAGCTGTTTCTCCAGCGAGACAAGCCTCCTGTCGGAGAACTTGCCATCTCCGAGATGGTGTTGAGCTTGCTCCGGGTTGGATGAAAGAATAACATCGTCGTCGTATGATATGTTTAGCAATGAATGAGGAGTGGTCTGACCCCTGGACAGGATTATCTGAGACTCCAACTCTTGCAGTTCCGAGTTCAGTTCCTTCAGTTTTATATTGGCTTTTTTAACAATACTCGCGACGTCTGACAGCGACCGCCGATCGGTGGCGACTTCACGCAGTTTCTCCGCGCCCTCCTTAATTTTTAATTCTTTACGAATTTCTCGTCGAATCAATTCCTTCAATTCTTCCAGTTTGGCTGGCAAAGCCAATTCCGGAACGGATTCTGTTTGAACACCATATTTGTGCCCTAATTCGTAGAGCACTGGGTGTCTAATATAATCACCTTGATAATAGCCCGGGTCTGCCATAGTTGTGACCGAGGAGTCGACCGTCAACGGAATTGTATCATAGCATTTTTAGTATCACTACGGCCGTGGTACCTGTTAAAAACAAACCAAATGTGTAAAAGCTCTATTTTAAAATGTGATGACTCAGTTAATGCACTGTAATTATGGGCAAAGAACCTAAATTAAAACCAAATTACTAACCAGCACTACCTATGACTACCTATGTCGACCATAGACAAATACTGCGTTAGCTGTCAGTTAAAAGGTGCTTACGAATTCAAAAGTAATGATTCGATTCCGACTTGGTTGTATTCTGTTCTATGTCGTAGCAGTAGGGACTGTTTGTATCAGTATTGAGTAGGATGTAACGAGATTATTAATAGCGCGCTAGCACTAGCACTAGCACAGCAGTTAGCGGTGATTGCAGAATATTTCGCTGGAGCGGAAAAAGAATCCAGATTTAAAAACGTCGACCGAAGAGTATGTGAGGACACACATATCAAAATATTGCCGTGAGATATAAATAAATACGAGAAACTGCGTCAAACTAATAGATGAAAAACAACGATATCGTAGAAAATGTGTTGAATTAATCGAAAACAGTTTGCGTAAAAATAAAATTGTTCCTTTTCATCGCTCTATTTCCATCGTCTGAGCTAATTATTACTTGTTATACTTAATCAATTGATGAAAATAAATAATTTTCACAACACTTACTAATTTTATTTGTTTTCGAATTTTCCTGATGGAATCGCGAACTCTTAAAAAACAAAACATTTGTTGAATTCATCGAAAATAATTTGTGTAAAAATCAAATTGTTCTTTGTCTCATCGGTCTATTTCCGTTGTATGAGCTAATTACCTACTTGTTATAAAAAAATGAAATTATTTAATTCATTTTACTTACTTTTTTCGCAGTTTTTTTTATATGACAAAAATGTGTTTTTATATTCTTCAATATTTTTTTGCTTATAGGTACGTCAAAAGAGTAACTACGTCAAATAATGAATTCATATTTTGTGACGTTACATCTAGAATGCCCCTACAGGCGTCCCTGCATGCGCTATTTCGGTAATCCAGCTTTGTCAGGGGTGACCAACTGGGTGTCCTTCCTCTGGAGTAACCGATACGATTCTGTTCCAGAATTATCGATACAGTTCTGTCATCTTATCATTCCGTTAGAATTCTGACGATATCTAGTTTTCTTCTAGATTTCCCTGCACTTGGCTCACCATTATAATTATATCCCCCCCGTTCTATATATTACTGCGTGATACTTTTAAGTGCTAACTACTATTACTTTTGGTCATCTATAACCACGAAACGTGTTTTATTAATTTTATTCTTTATTTTCACTCTTGGACTTCCATGTAAGTCGATTTTCTTTATCTTTCTTCATCTTTAGCCTGCAATAAAAATCTAATGCATTTGTATTAAAATTTATCGCCTATTTCAACCTAGTAGATACCTACCATGATTAGTGATAGAGAGTATCCTTATCTACTAAATGAAAATAATACTATGTTTACACTAAACTTGCTGAATCCATTGGAAATTGGAACGTAATAATTTTTTTATTTGAAAACAAAACGGCGTCTCTACGTCTTTGCTATCTTAAAGATATTTTATTCAAAAGAAAGTCGAAAGGGGTTACGAAGGTACATAATAGGGATCCCCTGCGCTTTTCATTTTTTTTAATAATCAAAGAAAGCATTGTGCTTTTTTATTTACATAATAGGGATCCCCTGCGCTTTTCCTTTTTTTTTTAATAATCGAAGAAAGCATTGTGCTTGTTTATTTAACTCAGGCTGCTGCATTATTTTTAACGATTAACAGGGGTGATCTTGGGGGCTGTATTTCAGTTTGAGTTGCTTTTTTAGTATGTTTCTTGAGTAAGAATCCTGACTCCTGATCACTCTATTCCTACTCATAACATTCAAGAGTGTACTGAAAAACCCGCCTTTTTAGACATATGCTTACATATTGGTGAAAATGACCTTTGGAAACAAATGATTCGATTATTGAGAAAAAAATACTAAGGATTGCCGATGTGGTCTGACTCTGAAGCGGGCCACGGTTCACAGCCCATTATAAATATTTACAATATTTTTTGTTCTAGCTGGCAATATCGAATGCCCACCAGTGCCCACGCAAAATTACTCTAATCTAGTATTTGCCTATGGTCTAGTGATGAGCATAATTTCGTGTCTTCGATTTATTTCTAATATTTAATTTTATTATATAATATCTTGCTAGAAATCTCCTTCGATAATATAAATCGAATGATGTGTCGTTTTGATACTCACAGACAACTAAAGAAATATGTTGTAAATAATATTCTAAAAAGCATAATAATGCCGACGATTTTTAAATCTAAATACACAGATTTAAAATAGATATTTATGTGACATTAGCCTAGTATTCACGGGAGAGCACTGAGCGATCATGACGTCACAGGCTGAGCGACGAGCATTTCTCCATGAATTTTCGTGCAGAAATGCTCGTCGCTCGGCCGGTGGCGTCATGCTCGTCCGTGAAAAGTAGGCTATTTTTTTTAAATTATTTATTTGGCTTTCACCCATTACCTTGGCCATTTTTTAAAGTAAGTTCAATATTTTTAAAATTATTACATTTCCAGTTTTTTTTAATTAGCTACATTATCAATTTTTTAAATATTTTTACAATTTAATTTTTTTTATTAGTTACATTATCAGTTTTTTTTAAATTAGTTACATTTTTAGATTTTTTTAAAAATCACTTACATTTTCAGTTTTTTACATGGAATAGATAAATTATATTAGCAAATATAGACAATGGGCCAAGAAAAATATTCATATGATTATACAGGTTGCACTAATATACACAGTTGGTATTAATAATAATTACAAAATTGTAGAGTAGGAAGATGTACATACAAAGTAACACGGAGTTGGCATTAATAGTAATTACAAAATTGAAGAGTAGGAAGATGTACAGGTTCCCAAAAATAGGGACCTGTTCAACATACATACAGAGTAACATACAGAGTAACACACAGAGTTCGTATTAACAGTAATTACAAAATTGTAGAGTAGGAAGATGTACAGAACAACTGTACATAATAGCACTGCAAGAAACAAATGTATAAGTATGGAAGAGAAAGAAATGTGATTGATGCTTAAATGTTGAGGCCATTTTTGCAAAATAAATTTTGCTAACAAATAGTGAATTTCAGGAGAGTTGAGACTAAGAAAGCAGGGTACACTGGTAGGGAATTCAATTTTAAGTTTTAGCAATTCAGGTATGAAGTTTGGAAATTAAAATTATTGTACATAATCGTATACATAGATACTTATGTATCTATGTATACGATTATGTACATGTATGCGAATACCCGTGTGTATGTATGTGTGCATATATATGTGTGTGTATGTGTGTATGTATATGTACATATTTGTATAGATATATGTATATATATATATAAAAAATGTATGTGTGTGTAAATTTATGTATATACTAATATATACATAAATTTACACATATATATATATATATATATACTAACTTGTTTGAATTAGATATTATTATTACCATAAACGACCGGGTTGTTGGCATTTTTTTTTTAAGTTGAATTATTTTTGTGCGGTGTAAATGTTACCGGAAATGTATGAAATCTAGGAATTGTATACAACTCCTAGGAAATGTATACAATTCCGAAGCTATTTTGGAAATGTACATGCATATCCTGGGAAATGTATACATTTCTTAGGAATTGTATATAATTCCAGTATCGTATTAGGAAATGTGTAAAAAGAATGCTTTCTGTAATAAAACACGTTGTTTTATTTGTTATATTCTTATAAAGTTAAACTTTCATTTGATAAGTAATCAGTCTGTTATTTAAGTAATTATAAATGTCACAATATTAAGGTAAAAGTTTTTATATTCTTATACTAAGTTAAATGTAAACAAGGCAGTTCATATGGCTATTTATTTTTGTAGGGTAAGCTGGAATGGCACTTGGAAGTACAAAATAGTTTATTTTTATAGCGCAGACATCTTGCTGTAATACAGTTCTTCTTGCAAAGGCACTTTTTAAATCTTTGGCCGGTTCCAGTGGATTGTAGGTTAGGTTAGGTCTGGTCAGGTTAGGTTAGCCCCGCGTACCCATTGATATCTTAAATGTTTTACATTTCAGATTGCTATTTAGGAAATGTATATATTTCCTAGGAAATGTGTCTAAAATAATTTATTTCAAACATTTCCAGGCGATTTTAGGAACTTCATACATTCCCGAGGAATTGAATAAAATGACAATTTTCATACATTTCCGTTAACATAAATATTAATTAACTATTGAGTAAATGTTTCCACTGGCCACGGGCAATTTGAGCGGTTTCATATAAAAAAGTTAATTAATTATGAGTGTGTTAAGCTATCATCAAATTATCAATAAAAAAAAAACTGCGACAGCCCAAAATTCAAATAATGTTGACGTGAGAAACTGAGAATCAAATCACGTCGAGGAATAATCGATCCTTTCGATAAGAAATACTAGATCATGGTCATCACTATTCCTGTTTTATTTTTTATTCTCGTTGATTAATTATTTATTGTCTATGGTATTTTGAAATGTCAAAAATATGACAAGAGGACATCGCAGGTGTACGTAACAAAACAAAGTTGTATTTCAAATAAAAAAATATTGCCATAATATGTTTGTGTCTAGTGTTTGCCGTACTTCAATTTTAAATAGCTTTTTTAAGCGCACAGGTCATGGTTATCGTTTCTATTCCCAAGTTGTAAGTTTTTTTTATTTACATTAGATAAGATTTTCTTACAATCCATTTTAAATTTATTTGAATTAATAATCTAATATTTATGTCTCGAGGCAGAAGTTACCCAATACAAAAAGGAAAAGGTACCATGGCCTCGGCGAGTGCTATCTGGTATTCAGCCTACAGGTCCTGTTCACATAGGAAACTATCTCGGCGCTGTAAAGAAATGGGTTGAGTTGCAGAACGAGGGAGAGGATGTGATGGTCTCCATTGTAGATCTTCACTCTATTACATTACCACAGGTATTTATGTTCTATTATTAACCTTCCGTCAGCGCAACAAATCTGTGAGATGAATTGATCTGTTATTTTTTTCCAAAGGGTAAATATTGCCGATCTAGGGGCGCGGCCTCCTGACTTTTCCTCCTTCCCCACCACTCACAGAGGGCCAGTTTTCGTTTGTCGCGAAAAATTGAGCGAAAAACCTATATTGATCTGTTTTTCTGTGATTTAATCTCACAGATGAATTGCGCCCGATCGTGTTAGGATTTGCATTGCGTCTGATGTAAGGTTAAGTTTGATATGTATTTGATTCTGCTTAATTGGGACACATTGGGCTCAAACATTTTTCTCAAATAAACGGCTGTCCCAAATAAGCGAAGTTTAAACAAAATGAAATTGACTCCAGCTAGTGTTGTATAATAATGAATCTGTATTTTGTTTTAGGATCCCAATACTCTACGGAGCAATATTCTAGAGATGACAGCCACGCTCCTGGCTTGCGGAGTGGACCCTGATAAATCTATTCTCTTCTTGCAATCTAGTGTGACGAGACATGCTGAACTCTGCTGGATTCTGGGCTGCTTCTCCACCATTGCGAGGTAGAACATAACCTGTTTGGTTTTGAAATGTTGATATGCATGGTTTCTACTGGGATGTCATTTATCCAGTACCTACCCTCCCTAACCATATCACCTTGCTGGAAAATGGAACAATGACAAGAGTGAATTCAAATGCTTTGGTTTCTGGAAAAACAGAAGAAGATTTGGAACTACATTGGAAGCAGTTTTGTTAGTATTGTTTGTGTTCATAATCTTGTTTATGAACTAAAAGAAGGTTTTGAAAATCGCTTTATACTTATTTGCATTGTTGTGGCGATAATTACTGCGGTGGAACTAAATAAACTATATGTGTTGTATGCGCCTTCGCAGAGGTAAGTGATTGGTTATCCTTCTTCCTTGTATCCATTATTTTTCCCTATACATAATATTATCACCCAACTCCAGCAAACACCATTTCATTTAGTTTCATTTCATTCTTTAGTATTTACAGGACATTTCCAAGTGCATCTGAAGCTGTAATTTGTAAGCAATTTCAGATGCAACATAACTTATGCGCTATTGTTTATATAAATCTAGCATTGCACATATAGAGCGTAAGAGTTGTATGAAATGAGTTACAATAATAATTTAATAATTGTAAATTATAATGATTGAAGTTATCCCTTTGGGAATGCCTACATTACATTTTGGGAATTCTTGTCAACGTTTAAATTGGTATATATTTTTTTTCTTTCTTCGTCTTTATTAATTCTACTACAATTGGTGTGCTATGCCTGTCTCACTAGGAACTCGGGTGTTGCAGTTTATAACAGAAATAGAAATAACAACATAATATTAAGTTTTAAAATCGGGCGTGTTTTGTCAAAAGGTAAAAATATTTCCGCTTTGTAATAAAATCCAAATAAATGGAATATTTATGAATGTATCCAAAAACTGTTTTTGAAAGGTGATGAAATATGCTTTCAAAATTTATTTTTTAGAAAAAACCATATAGTTCACCTTACGTTTTTTCTAACTTAAATTACTGATATGGGTGTCGTCCATTAATCACGTGATGTTTTTTAGCAACTTTTTAACCCCCCCCCCCTGGTGATATGTGGTGAGGTTTTAGACTAACCCCACCCCAAAATCACGTGTATTTTTTTTTTAGTACAAAGTATTTTGAAATTTTCACTAAAAATAAATACACGTGATATCTTGTTATACCCTCCCCCTCATGATATTTCGTGATTTTTCCGAACCCCCCCCCCCCCCACATATTTTATTAGAAAAATTAATTATAAATGTTACCTCACTTTTTGTCTTTTCATATAAAAAGAATTCTTAATTTTTTAAACTTTAGTTTCATATAGAAGTACATTTTAATTATTTTGTGGTTAAGTTTTAGATTTCAATATATAGCGTGTTTTTTTCTCGTCTCAGTATCGTTTAGATCATATTTCTCACTATGATAGGATTGGAGACACAATGATTTTTATGAGACCTACGTGAGCTGGGACAAATATTAAACGGGTTAAAATAAAAGACAATCAGCATCGTACCATCGGTAACGCGTACATATAAGTGGAGGCGCAGTTTATAACAAAAATACAAATAACAACACAATGTTACATTTCAAATGAAAGACGATCATCGTAAATGGAAATGCATTCTTATAAATTGGTTTAGATAAAATCTTTGATCTTAGGATCTGTCTTGGCTGATGATCCAAGACTTGCTGTCTGATTTATATTTTAAATGTTGTCTGTCTAATGGCAAGTAGAAGAATATTTATTGTGGGAATTCAAGTCAATGTTTGTACAGGTTATTATATTTTGGAATTCACAACAGTATTTTCAAAGATATTACACTTTTCTTAATTTTGTAGATTGGGCCACTTGCCGCAGTACAAAGAAAAATCGGATTCAATGAAGGAAGTTCCTCTTGGCTTGTTTATTTACCCGGTCCTGCAAGCGGCCGACATCTTATTATACAAGGCGACCCACGTTCCTGTCGGGGAGGACCAGCTACAACATCTGCAGATGGCACAGCAAATAGCCAAGACGTTCAATCATAGGTTTGGCCGGACCTTTCCTCATCCATCGGCTATTCTGGGAGGTAAATATCACAAATTCTATAATAGATAATGAAAACAAAGGGATGTGGCTGAAAGCGTGCCGATTGTTGCCGAGCTGTGCCCAAACTATACCGACTATCAAAGCGGCGGATCCAATGAAAGTTATGTGTTTGCTGTGTAAATAGAAATAAAGGCGGGGCGCCGCTGTGTGTAAATCATTTTTTTAGTTTCATGGACGAATGATGTTTATATGCACGCAGTTTTATACTAATAAAGGTTCATGGTCCATCTTCCTTATTTCTATTATCTATACTTTCAATAATCATGCATACATACAATACATGCATACATACAAACTACTCTTTCCTAGTGGGCAAAAGAGGAACTAACAAATGATGGAACTAATTTTTGATCCATAGATTCTTGTCCACCACACCTACATTAGAGACGTCCCCGACAGCATAGATAAATTTTTATATCTGTAAAATCTACAACCAATAGCGTTCCTCTTATTTTTTTTAAATACTTCTATTTGAATTTCGATTTTGTTTTCTTGAATGAATGAATGCAAATCTTAGAAGTGGAAATTAACCCACCTACATACGATCGCCGACATACGATCGAACTGAAACTCGGCAGATAGACTCGCTGTTGATGACAATGCCTTCTATCAATTTTTGGTGACAACTAGGTTGTGCCGTTGGATGATGGAAAATCGAAACTGTTTCACTACATAATAAAAATAGTTTATATAGACGCAAGGGCGGATCCTGGATTTTTTTCTGGGGGGGGCACAAGGGGCGGACGGGCAAAAAAATCAACAATTACTGTTAGGATTAAATGTTTTATAGACAGTTTTAGCTTATGTTTTACTGTGATGGAATCTCCAAAGTACACAAAAATACCATCTGGGGGGGGCACGTGCCCCTGTGCCGCCCTTGTATAGACGTATTGTGGTAAAAAACTTTTTTTTTATTGCCCCATTTGGCCGATCTTCACATTTGCTCTATCTGTAGTGTTAGTTTAGGTTAAGAGGGGCATGCATAAAGTGATGGTGAGAATGTCGATACGGTAATCTTTTATGATGTAAACTAGTATTGTATCTATCTTTTTAATTTATCACAAAATGTTGCAATTATGTAACTGTGCATTGTTTTTTCAGAGATTTCAGGAAACCGGTTGAAGAGTCTGAGAGAACCCCTAAAAAAGATGTCCAAATCGGAACCTGATCCCAAGTCTAGAATACTTTTGACTGACACACCGGAACAAATTACTTTGAAATTCAGAAAGGCAGTTACTGACTTTACCCCAGAGGCAAGTCTTGCAATAAACTTATTGTATACAAGCGCTGACCCGTGAAAAATCAAACACGGTCTGAATGAGGTTGTGTCCTAATTTTATATTTTGATGAAAATGTATTTTATATGAAGAGTTAATATTGACAGTAAAATTATTTTTTCGATATCTCCAAAAATCATAAAATTTTGAGCTTTCAAAGCGAACATTGGTAAAACATATGCTTCTATCTTGTCCCAATTATGTCCTCTGCCGGCGAACTGTACCTAAATTTATTTAAATAGACAGTAAACAGTGTTAATCTCAAGTGACCTCCCGGGTAAGTATGGTCCTGTATATTATATTTCAGTACATTTTTACACAGCATCGCGTTCATTGGTCAAATCATTGTACATATAGTTTCGTATCGGTGATCGATGAACCGGTGGATGCAATATTTAGCCATAAGTTATTATAGGTAAAGCAACGAGAGTTGACTGCAATAAAAATGGTTAGAATTGATGTATTGGTGAATCCGTGTGGGCTTCAAACCACGCCCAGATACCCGAAAGGGTCCTCTGTCTTGGTTTTTTTTATTTTAAGAATAGATAATACATATTGTAATCAGCAAACAAGTCCTGCTAAGCCAATTGAATTGGCTTGTCAACAGGTGCTTATATTTTAGTTACATATAGATTTTTTACATTTAAAATTTACATCTTATATCTACAGATTCAACATTTTTTTTTATACATATCAATATCAATATAAATATTTTTTTTCCGATAGCCAATTTTTCACCATATATTTAACCTTATTCATAGAATTACATTGCTTTATATTGTCAGGTAATAAATTAAATATCTTCGGTATGATGTATTCAAACGTTCTCTGTCCGTAATTATTGTTAAATTTTGGAACTATTAACCCGTCGTTGCGCGTGAATCTAGTGCTGTATTTATGTTCTAATTTCTCTTTATGCTGCGGGGTAAATATATGCTGAATTATAATTTTGTGTCATAGTATTGCCTTAACAGTTAAAATTTTGGCACTCTGAAACAGCAACGGTGTATCATGTCTCTGTTTGAAAATATTAGGGACGACTAATAATTTTGCAATTGCGTATTGTACAACTTGTACTTGTTTCAGATTGGTTATAGAAGTATTTCCCCATATTGTTAATCCATATCTTATAATAGATTCTGCCAGTGACATATAAATTATTTTAAGTGTTTCAATTGAAAGAAAAAATTTTAATGTGTACATTCTGCCAGCAATTGATCTGAGTCTTTTACAGGTTTTTTTAATATGTTTGTCCAATTTAAAAAAACAATCTACTGTAACACCAAGATACACGTATTCCGTAACTAATTCTAAACTTTTACATTTACAATTAGTTGGAATATTTTTATGGATGCAATTAAAATTGTGAGAAATAATATTAGGATTAAATAGAAATTTGGCATTAGGTGATCTTATATGCATTACTTTGGTTTTTGTAGCATTTATTAATAGTCCTGCATCATGTGACCATTTACAAACTTGATTAAAGTCAATTTGCATGAGTTCAATTGCAATTTTTAGATCTTTATGTGATATGACCAATGCCGTATCATCTGCGAATACAAAATGTTTAACAAAAGAGACAAGTTTTTTCATTATAGTTACATAAATTATATATAGTGTAGGCCCCAATATGGAACCTTGTGGAACTCCTGCAGATACATTTTTTGTTTTGCTAAAAGTATTATTTATTTTGATACATATTTTTCTATCTCTAAGATAATCTTTAAATAAATTTAACACATTTCCTCTTATTCCAATTTTTTCTAGAGTTTTCAATTTATTATTATTGCCCATTTATTGCAACTAGTGTAGAAGAGACAGCATGTTTTTATGGTGCTGATGGCGTTGTTTTGGTGCACTTACGGGAGTCCTATTCATTCAGTTCGTAATTTGATGTAAACATACATGTATCTTCATATTGCAAGTGAATAATTATAAATTTTTTAATAGTTTTCCTTATTTTTAATTCTAATCTTTATAAGTAGATTTACAGAGTGCTTGTAAAGTGTGCAGGTGTAATATTTAATGACATTGTGGATTCGTGTTACAAAACGGGAACAATTATGGAAATCACACTTAATTTCAACAATTACTACAAGAAACAACTATTTACGTACACAAAATAGGTTATTAGGTTCTTAGTTTAGGTAAACTAAGTAATTCATGCGTATCGAGTTTAAAACCAAACATTGCAAATGTAAAATCCATAAAAAAAAATGGCGGCAATGGAGATGTTTGTATGGGAAATTTTTTACTTAGATTGAATGATAATCGAATTTTAATGCAAGAGCGGATCCAGGATTTTTTTCTGGGGGGGGCACAATGGGCGGACGGGTAAAAAAATCAACAATTACTGTTAGAAATAAACTTGAAGTATCCTATTTCAAGTTTATTTCTACAAGTTCAAGTTAGTATAGGAAGGTTTATGAAAGTGTCAAAACAATAGAAAAATTAAATGTTTAATAAAGACAGTTTTCTGTACTGTGATGGAATCTCCACAGTACACAAAAATACCGTCGGGGGGGGGGGGGGAGGCACGTGCCCCCGTGGGCCCTTGTTTTAATGCATATTAAAACAATATGCATTAAAACAAATCCCCCCTAAAATCCGCCCTTGTTTTAATGCATATTTTTTCATCTATCCTGACCGAAACCGATGTTTCTTTTGGCAGTTAAGTTTAAAAGTAGTTTACTTTTCAAAATTTATGCCTATTAAACGTGTAGTGGCGTATGGCGGCTTGGGGATTATTTTTTTTATAAAATATTATGTATGTACATTATAATAAATTAATCTTTTAAATTAACACAATATATTTTTTAACCTTGTCGTTATTTTTTTTTAACCGTGTCGTTATGTACCCATTTGAATTCAATCTTGAAGATTATCACATTTAGTTAAATAAACTTTATTTTGATAAACTTCAGTATTTCAATAACATGGTTGTAAAACAAAATAAGTTTTTTGTAACCAACTTCAACACGCTTTGGCTTCGAATTCTCAATTGTGAAATAATTATTAATTGTTTTTTTTTAAAGCCTAAAATAAAACACACTGTATGAAAGTTTTGAATCTATGTGAGTAATGTGATGAAGTCAACTTAACTTGTGAGACCTACACATAAAATGGTTTATCTAGTTTGTAGTTAGAAGCAGGCGCGGCTGGTGCATAAAATGTTTGGTGGTTCACTTATCAATAAATCAAACATGTATAATATAATTTAATTGTTGGTAGGTCATGTAGGTAGCTACCATATTTATAGAGAATAAATAAATAAACTTCTTCGTTCCTTTTGCCAAGCGAAGACATTATTCAACCAATGTTTTCAGAAAACTTCTTCCCAGTACCCGGTGTAGCGCATTTAAAACACACACACACATAAAAAGTCCTTTTTAACTGAAAAACTAATGTTGTTATCAAATAGGTTCCCTAAATCCCAAGCATAACAAGACCCGTTGACTTATGGTTGAATTTTGCAAGCTAAATATTACTATCACGTTCAAACATATTTTGCTGGAGCCCTTCGGAATACGTCGGATGTTTTCGACACACTTTGTAGCGTCGTGCGCCGTGTCGCCAGAAGCAGATTTTTGGTACATTTCGTTTTTCTAACGGTCTGGACATGTTTGTAGGGGCACCCAGGGCTGGGCAGTATTTGAATTCAATTACGTCCCAAGAATGTATTTTGTAATTGGTATTTCAATTACCTGCTGCTGAGGTATTTTGTAATTTGTATTTCAAATACTCATGGCTTTAAAATACATTTTCAAATACATTTAGCGATCTTAATAATGATAATGAAAAATAAACTGACATAGATAATACATAGAATAAAAACGCTAGAATCCAGAGCAATATATTATGTTAATATTTAGAGTTGGTAACATTGTAGGTACGAAAAAGCAAGTATCTTGCTGTTTTTATTGTTGTTTTTATCGTTTCGCGTTAATTATTCATGAAGACGTGAGTTAATAGATAATTTTTAATGGATGATCACATTCCGTCATTGCTTTGTATTGTACATTTTTGTGTAATAGAATTTGATCAAGCACTATAGGAATAATTTGACTGAATACTAGATTATTTTTAAGTTAATTACAGTAGAGCGGACTTGAAGTGAAATAACACAAAACTGCGCAATACAAATGTTATTTTTTTTACATTAACCCCACACAGGAGTTATGTCATCTTTGAAGATGCTGTGTGGAGGGTCTTTTTGAGGAAAGGAAGGAGTGAACATGGGTCTTGAAGAGACCCATGTTGTAGGAGGGAGGATACACAGTATCCTCCACGTTTCGCAGCCGAGCCGTTGAACTCAAGAACGAGTCATAGAAACGACCCGTTCTCATGTGACTAATGTCAACCGTGTACAAATGTTGGGCGCGTGTTTGGCGTGTTTCCCGACTATGCACCGGTGCCGAGGGGATCAATGACGCTAGTTCCTCGGAGCATCTTCCATTGTAATACCGGTAGAACAAGGACAGCATTCCCACCTGACGCCTATGCTATAAAGATTGCAGTCCGTCTGTTAAGGTGGGAGAATCTATCAAACGGACCGCCCGTTTCTGCACAGTCAAGGTTTTTTTTTTAGGTATTTTGTAATAATTTAGAAATAATAATTATTATTATCTAACACCTGGGTCCTATTCATATACCACAAAACTTTACAAGTGGAGCGGAGATGAGATGTGAGATGTGTCTTCTTAGCAATATGATTGGTCAATTTTTGCACATCTCTGTTTCACTCTGCTCAGCTTGGCGTCTACGGAAACACACCGTTAAATAAGGGCACTTATGACAATTTATCGCAAGGTTCTACCAAAACCAAATGTATTTTGTATTTTCTATTTGAATTAAAAAAAATGGTTAAAATACTGTATTTTGTATTTCAAATACACGACTTGAAAGTATTTTGTATTTCGTATTTTAAATACATGCGAAAAAATATTTTGTAATTTATATTTAAAATACAGCAAAGCATGTATTTTGCCCAGCCCTGGGGGCACCATACAAAATGACAATTCCCAAATGGGGCGTTTGACTGAAACGTGTGGAATGGTATGTACCTAGGTTCCTAGTTCTTAGCGCACGGGAAAGAAACCCAGCCGGCTGCAATAATTATTATCTCTGGCAAAATTCATGCATTTAAATACGTAATTAGTTTTTATTTTCAACATTGTGCGTAATTTAAATTAAAAACTATTAAGTAGGAACACGTTGAGCTGTAAAATGTTCAATTTTGTTGGTTCGGCGCACTATTGAATGTTTGGGCCAGCCGCGCCTGGTTAGAAGTAAGATTGTAGAGATATCTTATAAGTTTGTACAGCACCCTTGACGTGATTTTTCACAAAAATGGCGCTATACAAGTCATCCAAATATTATTATTATTATCTTGTGATGTAACACCAGACACTATTGCGTACGTATTAATTAAGTTCACTTTGAAAGCTCATAACGTTGTAATTTTTGGAGATATCGAAAAATTAATTTTACTGTCTTTATTAACTCTTTATGTGATAAATTTTCATCAAAATATTACAATTAAAAAAACGGTGTATCGTGACATCACACGATTCAGCACAATTCATAATTTGAATAGCAGTGCTGCTGTCCCAGCAGCATGCTGTAATTAATGTGATACATTTGTAAAAAACATGAAACTTCATTGTAAGAGACAATCTCATTCTTAACAAATGATATCCAATTTTTAAAACAGTAATTAAAATCGTTTCCCTTTAAACATATTGTATTAGGCAGGTACTTTATCACTTCCGATTTTGAAAATGATAACTCTTAAATTCTTAGCAAATATTTACATTCTTTGAAATTCATCAACCTAAGGGCCTTCGATCATGGAGAAACCGAAAACTGATTGGCAACTCAATTCACGAAACTCAACTCCACGATTTCAGTAATTATATCAGCTTGTTTAACAAAACATAATTTATCAATTATCAACCTTAATATATAATAATAATTTATCATTCTATATCGCAAATTACTCGAAAACTTAACAGGTCGTGAGGCGCAACCATGGCAACCTGTCAACTTGGCAACTGAAACGCGCCGGCGGCAGCGACTAGCACTGCGAGTTGCGGCGTCGCCCTTGACAACTGATCTTTAACAAGTTGCCTGTATGCGGACCGCCAATGAAATTCGCGAGTTGCTTTCCTGTGGGTAGCGATTGAGTTGCCAACTGGTTTTTTTTCAGTTGCCCCATGAGCGGAGAACTAAAAGGACCTAAAATGGTCTATTCTCTATGGTGTGTCATACACACAATTATTATCACATAATTAACTACTGAAAGGGTATGCACCTATTTTATTTATTTATTTATTTCCAGGTGACATACAATCCAGAGGCTAGACCAGGAGTCTCAAATATGATAGATATACATTGCATGATGACAAATAAAATCCCCGAAGAAATTGTTGAAGAGGTGGAAGGGGTAACAACTGGAAAGTAAGTGCCTACTTATCAATTTGCATTGTTTAAATTATTTGACAATAATCTATCCCTTTATTTGGGGTCAATTTTGATGATATTTGAAATAAAAATTGAGACATTTTGTTTAGTTTTTTAAAAACAAATATAATTGTATAATTGAGGCGGTAAACGCAGAAGTGGCATAACCCACAAAAATTTCCAAATAAAGTTAAGGCTATAATGCCTACTTCACATGACGACATTACAATCCAGCTCAGGAAAGATTGTCCTAGTGTGAACAGAAGTTTGAAGAACAGGACAATGAACCAAGACATTGTCCTATAGGCAGGCTATCTTCGCAGGAGAATGTCTTACCCCCACCACTGTGCCCGTCTGCAAGTTCGCATGTAAACGCGCATGAACAAGACAGTAGGTCAATAGGCAGCCGTTCCACGCATACGTATCTCAAACTCGTGTCGTCGTGTATCTGTCGGCGGCCGATCGTAAAATCAGGCAAATCATGATGTGCCCGAGGCACTTCACGATCTGCCGCCAGGCACTTCACGAAGTAGCGAGGCACATCATAATCTGCCTGATTTTACAATCGGCCACCAACATATCCATTATCATATTTTGAACTACGGTTGAATTGTTGTATTGCCGATTGTCCTGTCCTGTTAAGGCTGTTCATGGAGCTTGGACAATAAAATATTGCATTGTCTTCTGTATTGTCCTCATTTGAACTAGGCATAAATCATAAATGTTGCATGTAAATTGGGCATAAAAATTTTGATAGATCAATCAAAAAAGCACAAAATTTTTTAAATATTTTTTATTCAACTTTTACTTGAACCACATTTTAAAATTTCAAAAGCAATTTTCTCAGTTCAAAATTGTGAGTTACACCTCTTCTGCGCTGATTGCTTCAATCTTGTTTAGGTTACACCACATCTGCACTGATCGCCTCAATCGTGTTATAGGTTACACCTTTCTGCGCTTATCGCCTGTTGTAGTTTACACCATTTCTGTGCTGATCGCCTCGATTGTGTAAATTTTTTTTTGTTGTTTACATTATTGTTGTTTATTTTTCTAGGTATAAATATGTTGTGGCTGAATCTGTTATTGCCCAATTAGAACCAATAAGAGTTAAAATTGAAGACTACCTTTCTCATCCAGAATATCTTGTAGATATTTTAAACAAAGGGGCTGAAAAGGCAAAGAAAAGAGCCGACGTAACCTTTAATGAAGTTTGCAATAAAGTTGGTCTTGGAATACCAGAAGTTATACAAAGGCAACATGCAATCCCCTCGAAAATATAAACTAGTTTTTTAAAATAAATGGTGGCCTCTGTGGTCGAGTGGTACTATCCTTGGCTACAAATTCGGAGATTGTGGGTTCAAATCCCGGCGCACACAAATAAATTTTATTTGAATAATTTGTGTTATTTCACAATTTATTAGTTTATAATAATATATAGTATACTTGCGGCAAGCTTGCTTGAATAGCCAGGTACTTCCCCACCTTCCTCTTATCAGACTCCTTCATTACCTTTAACCTCACAACATACCCCAATTATTGGGTATGCCATTGTCTCATTGGCTCCAGACAGTTAGGAGCAGTTGGACTCGTGTGCGGTACCAAAAAAAGTACAATAAAATAAAATATACAATAAGTACAAATAAAAAAAACTAATAAAGTGCACTGTAGTTTTATTTTGGCTGCCATTTGAAATATGTTGATTATTACGGTTATTTTTATGTTAAAATAAAGCTTATGTACTTATCTAATTAAAAAAAAAATATTAATGCGCTCATCAGAGAATCCTCTCAGATGCCGTTGCTGAGAATACTGGTGTGTAAGTCTATTGGAGTCATTTATTTTTATTTTTATAGTCATCTTTTTTTTCATTATGTATAATGTTTTAATTTTTTTATTATATTTTAATTTATGAAAGATGTAAGTATAGTAATAATAATATTCGTAATTTCAACACATTATTTATGAAAGAACTAAAACAACAACCCTTTCCACATCTCTGGATAAACTCAAGAGCTAGTTCTTTTGGTTCCATGCCAACTCAGAATCAAGTCAACTCAACACCGCTTTAAAATGTCATTAATCCGTGAAAAACAATTTTCTAATATCCCATTACCCTAACATATTTAACACATTTTTTCTTCACCTTTGAACTTTCAAAGGAGGTTCTGAGTTGATTTCATTCTGAGTTGTCCGGTCACCAGTTCTTTTCATTTGTGTAGAAATATGTGTTTCACTATTTCTTGTTATGACATTATGTATTATAGTAGGGGAGGCATTGACGCTAAATGGGTAGTTACTCGAGCGTCGCGGGGACCTATTGGATTGCAAAGATTAGATGCTAAAAAGAAAAAAAGTTTATATGATGTATGCCATTCCAGTGGCGGGGAGAGCGAGTATAAATTTTCAAACATGTAAAAAAAAATCGTCACCATGACATACTCGAGCTCGCCAGATTTTAATAGCGTATACGCCCTACGTGTTTCTGGTAATGGGGAGATATTAATCTGACGACTTGAGTAGTGGGGGTGGCCGTATGAAGAGGTAGAAAATTGAAAAAAAAAAAGATTTATTCGAGCGTGTCAGATTAAGGTAATGTGAGTTAATTACATGCAGAAAAGTTTACATTCCAATAATCTGACGATTTGGACGTAACCTAAACTCATGGCTGATTTTTTAAAATGTAAAAAAAATTTGGACCTTGACTTACTCGAGCTCGTCAGATTTTTATACAGAAGGTTCAGCGTGATGTCCTTGTTGTGCTGACCAATAATCTGACGATTATGTGGAGGGATTTTCTTAATCGAACGGTTTAAAAAAAATATTTTTTTTTGTTGTTGTTTTTATTACTGAATAGAACAATGAACAAAAAATAAATACAACGAACAAAAAATAATATGGGTATAATGATAAAAAGAAAATCAATTAACAAAATTAATTAACCAAAGCGTTGTAAATCTACAAATGCGAACGCGCGACCCAACGGTTAATTATGCTCTGGCTGCGACCATTGACGTACCTAATGGCTGCGACAGAATATATCTACCTAGAGAACAAGCGCCCTTAAGAAGGGAACCGAAGCGCGGAGGGGAAAATACAAAGTTTAGTCACTTCGGCATGTGGAAATCGTCAGATTATATTATTTCCATGATCCTTACATTATTTCCTTCAAAATAAAAAAAAAATTAACCGCGCTCGAGTAAATCCACGTGACTTTTTTTTTTTTGCAACTTTGTGACTCGCTAACTTTCTTACGCTACGTTCAAATCGTCAGATTATTGAAATGTAAACTTTTCTGCATGTAATTAACTCACATTACCTTAATCTGACACGCTCGAGTAACTACAGGGATCGATTTTTTTTTACTAATCTGATCGGTTGTCCTAGCCGCACCCACCAATATTATGGGTTCATATATGGTGGTAGTCCATAACAAAGGTCGTGAGGTATCTCCCCTTAGTTAATCTGACGCGCTTGAGTAAATCCCAAAATCCCTGCTTCGCCTCCCCTACTATTAGTGTAATCATCAATATCTCTACATCTCTACATATTATAAATTAAAGTCCCCCGCGTCGTCTGTCTGTCTGTTCGCGATAAACTCGAAAACAACTGAACGGATTTTCATGCGGTTTTCACCAATATATAGAGTGTTTCGTGAGGAAGGTTTAGGTATGTAATTTGTCAAGGATTTGTGTAAATTGGTTGAAACATAACGATAATTGTTAGAAGTGTCGGAAAAAGTCAAGCCGCCTGGGATATAACAAAACAATGCATGGTGGGATATTCCTCTTTTATAGATCTACAAAAAAGTCCGCGAAGGCATATATCTATCTTTTACGGATAGCTTACTATACCCATTCTATCTTCTAAAAAAATGGTCACGTAAATTGCGGTAATTGAAAAGTTATTTAGACGGACACAGTATTAATCCTTATTAACTTAAATATTACAAATACATAAAGATTTCTTTAGTAAAAATAATTTACCACAATTAAATATAAGCAAAAGAATAATATCTGTTGGATGATTTTCCGTGCCACTTGTGCGAACCACAACAGCACAGCATCACTATACATTCAAGGGTATAAAATTATTTAATAAATTACCTTGATATACGATCGGAAGAAAGCTACGAAAAATATTTAAAAAAAATTAAATTAAAATATTCTAGTACCACCTCATAACTTAACTTATTGTATATTGTATTTAGAAATATGTATTGAATATTTAGAAATATTTTTTGCCTTATCAATACTTCAAATCATTTATTAACTAACCTTTAATTTATTATCTGTAACTCCCATGGAACTATGATTCTAAGGCATCTTCTCATAAAATCAGTAATGTTATTTGTTGAATAACTAATATTTTTTGTTTTAATTTAAACAAATGAAATTTTTTTTTTTTTTTAGTTGTCCTCTCCTAAACACAAGCAGCTGCTTTATTAGGAGAGTGATTGAAATGTTGTTGTATATTATGTTGTAAATGTTAGTTACCCCAAGCATTTCATGCACATTATTACAATCTTTCACACCATCTCTACGTATTATAAATTAAAGTCCTCCACGGCATCTGTCTGTCTCTTCGCGATAAACTCAAAGACGGCGGTGGTTATAAAGGTTGGATAACCATCCAGTAGATGACGTTGTGTTGTATTAGCCACAGCAACGCGTGGCCAGGTCAGCTAGTATATTATATAATAAAGTCCAAAAAACGTGCGGAACGCAAAAACTCAGAAACAAGTGCCGCTACGATCAAGAGAGTTATATGGTATGGTAGATCTCTATCCCCCCTAGGGAATAAGGGTATTCGTTTTTACCTAAAGGGCTTGCTTTTGAAGATATAAGGGCTGAAAGTTCTAAGAAGACTAGAAACTTCAAGAAGAGTCTGGAAGATTCGGGAAACTTCTAGAAAATTCGATAAGACTCTGGAATGTTCTAGAAGAAATGGAGGAGTATGTCAGCGAGTCTAGAAGGTTCCGGAAAGTTCAAGAAGGTACGATAAAGCTGTAGAAAGTTCTGAAAGGAGTGGAGGAGTGTGTCGGTGTGTCTAGAAGGTTCCATAAAGCTGTAGGAAGTCCTAGAAGGTTCGATAGGGCTGTACAAAGTTCTGGAAGGAGTGGCGGAGTATGTCGGTAAGTCTAGATGGTTCCGGAAAGTTCTAGAAGGTCCAATAAAGCTGTAGAATTCTGGAAGGTGTGGCGGAGTATGTCAGTGAGTCTAAAAGGTTCTGATGGTTCACGAATGCCTTAGAAAATTGTGGGAGGAGAAAGTTCTAGAAGCTTTCAGAAATAATAGGCGGTGAGTCTAGAAGATTCCGGAAGTTCTAGAAGGTTCGCTAAAGCTGTACAAAGTTCTGAAAGGAGTGGCGGAATATGTCGGTGGGTCTAGAAGGTTCCGGAAAGTTCTAGAAGGTTCGATAAAGCCCTGGAAGGAGTGGCGGAGTATAGGTGTGGCGGGAAGGTGTGGCAAAGTATGTCAGTAAGTCTAGAAGGTTCCGGAAAGTATTAGAAGGTTTGATAAAGCTGTACTAAGTTCTAGAAGGGGTGGAGGACTGTGTTGTGTGTGTAGAAGGTTCCGGAAAATTCTTGAAGATTCCCCAAAGCTGTTGGAAGTTCTAGAAGGTTTGATAAAGCTGTACAAAGTTCTGGAAGGAGTGGCGGAGTAAGTCGGCGAGTCTAGATGGTCTGAAAAGTTCTAGAAGGTTCGATAAATTTGTACAAAGTTCTGAAAGGAGTGGTAAAATATGTCGGTGGGTTTGAAAGTTTCCGGAATGTTCTAGAAGGTTTGATAAAGTTTTAGAAAGTTCTAGAAGGTTCCATAACGCTGTACAAAGTTCTGGAAGGAGTGGCGGAGTAAGTCGGTGAATCTAGAAGGTTCCGGAAAGTTCTAGAAGGTTCGATAAAGTTGTACAAAGTTCTGAAAGGAATGGTGGAATATTTCGGTGGGTTTAGAAGTTTCCGGAAAGTTCTAGAAGGTTTGATAAAACTGTGGAAAGTTCTAGATGGTTCCGTAAAGCTGTAGAAAGTTCTGATAATAATAATAATAATAATAATGATTTATTGTCTTCATTTCTTAATAACAAATAGAGATAATGATATCCTCACTGGGATCTCCCGTGCTGAGGATTTCATTTACATTTTATAATTCAATTATAAGAATAATATGAATTGGACATAACATATATCATGTAGTATTTTTTTTTTAATAATTATAAAGTAAATAAGATAGTGTTTTTTTATAATTCAGTTCATTAGATTCGGTTTTAGTCTGTATTTGATTTCAGTATATTTTCTATTTCTGATCTCCCTATATTTAGTATCCAGCTTTTTATTTGAAATTTAAATGTTATAATGTTGAGGTTTTTGAGTGAGAGTGGTATTTTATTGTAGAGTTTAATGCCATAATATAAGAAGCTTTTTTGCCCAAATGTTGTGTTAGCAGTTACTTGTTGGATATGTTTTTGACCATGAGATCTAGTGTTTCTAATGTACGTGTCAGTTGTTATTTCTTGGGTTTTGTACTTATGAATGTAAATGAGTATAGTTTTAGAATATAGTTGTTAGGATAGGAGTGGAGGAGTGTGTCGGTGTGTCTAGAAGGTCCCGAAAAATTCTAGAACGTTCCATAAAGCTGTAGGAAGTCCTAGAAGGTTCGATAGGGCTGTACAAAGTTCTGAAAGGAGTAGCGGAGTATGTCGGTGTGTCTAGAAGGTTCCGAAAAGTTCTACAAGGTTCGATAAAGCTGAAGAAAGTTCTAGAAGGAGTGGCGGAGTATGTCGGTGAGTCCAGAAGGTTCCGGAAAATTCCAGAGGATTCGATAAAGTTTCATAAGGTTCGATAAAGCTGCAAAAAGTTCTGAAAGGAGTGGCGGAATATGTAATATATGCCTAGAAGGTTCCGAAATGTTTTAAAAGGTTCGATAAAGCTGTAGAAAGTTCTGTAAGGCATGATGGAATACGTCGGTAGGCCTAGAGGGTTTCAGAAAAGTTCTATAAGGTTCGATAAAGCAATAGAAAGTTCTGGAAGGAGTTACGGAACACGTCAGTGAGTTTAGAAGGTTCCAGAAAGCTCTACAAGGTTCTGTAAAGTTGTACAAAGTTCTGGAAGGAGTGGCGTGAGTCTAGAAGTTTCCGAAAAGTTCTACAAGGTTCGATAAAGCTGTAGAAAATTCTATAAGGAGTGGCGAAGTATGTCGGTGAGCCTGGGTCTAGAAGGTTCCGAAAGTTCTAGAAATTTCGATAAAGCTGTAGAAAGTTCGGGAAGGAGTGGCGGAGTACGTCGGTGAGACTACAAATTTCCTGAGTTCCAGACGGTTCGATAAAGCTGTAGAAAGTTCTGGAAAGCATAAGGGAATATGTCGGTACGTCTAGAAGGTTCTAGAAAGTTTTATAAGGTTCGATAAAGCTATAGAAAGTTCTGGAAGAAGTTACGGAATACTTCAGTGAGTTTAGAAGGTTCCGGAAAGTTCTACAAGGTTCAGTAAAGCTGTAGAAAAATCTATTAAGAGTGGCGAAGTATGTCGGTGAGTCTAGAAGGTTCCGAAAAGTTCCAGAAATTTCGATAAAGCTGTAGAAAGTTCGGGAAGGAGTGGCAGAGTACGTCGGTGAGTCTACAAAGTTCCTGAGTTCTAGACGGTTTGATAAAGCTGTACAAAGTTCTGGGAGGATTGGCGGAGTATGTCGGTGAGTCTAGAACAGCGGTCGTCACACTTGCGGGCCGCACACTTATGTTTTCGGGGGGGGGGGGGGGGGGGGGGGTGTTTTACCTTTTTGTTAAGCAAGTTAAAAGAGCTATTATTTTGTATTTAAGTACCGGGTTGCTACTTCCTTCCTTCTTGAGGTTCATGGTATAGTGTCAATTCTTAATAATAATGCATGTGAATTTTCGCACATAGGTACATACAATAACAAAAATTAACCAATATTAAAGTTTATTTTGCTTTATTAGTACGTGATAAGTGTGTTTTTTTGGTCTTTTTTAGATCTTTTTTTTACCTACCTACACCCTCACTGTGCCATCTCTAGGCCCTCTAATTTTCTCTGGATCCTCTGTTGCCCCCCTGAAAGTCTCAAACGACAATATAATTAATTGTAAAAAAACGGATAGTTTCTATAATTGTACTCGTACATGAAAAAAATATATTTAAAAAGAAAACGGTAGATATTTGTGAAGGGCCGCAAAAAAACGGATAATATAATTGTACTTGAAAAAATATATATTTAAAAAGAAAACGCCAGAGATTTGTGCGGGCCGCAAAAAAACGGATACTATAATTGTAGGATGAAAAAAATACATTTAAAAAGAAAACGGCAGATATTTGTGCGGGCCACAAAAAACGGATAGTATAATTGTACATGGAAAAAATATATTTAATAAGAAAAAGGTAGATATTTGTGCGGGCAGCAAAAAAACGGATAATATAATTGTACTTGAAAAAATATATATTTAAAAAGAAAACGCCAGAGATTTGTGCGGGCCGCACAAATACCCGCCGCGGGCCGCAGTTTGACGACCACGGGTCTAGAAGGTTCCGAAAAGTTCTAGAAATTTCGATAAAGCTGTAGAAAGTTCGGTAAGGAGTGGCAGAGTACGTCGGTGAGTCTACAAAGTTCCTGAGTTCTAGACGGTTCGATAAAGCTGTAGAAAGTTCTGGAAGGAGTGGCGGAGTACGTCGGTGAGTCTAGAAGGTTCCGAAAAGTTCTAGAAGGTTCGACAAAGCTCTACAAAGTTCTGGAAAGAACGTCGGAGTATGTCGGTGAGTCTAGAAGGTTCTAGATAGCTCTGGAAGGTTCCCTTATGCTCTAGGATGTTATGGAAGGAAAAAGTTCAAGAATCTTTCAGAAATGAGTGGCGGAGAGTGTCAGTGAGTCTAGAAGGTTCTGGAAAGTTCTAGAAGTTTGGATAATTATATTATTAAAAAAATAATTTGCATACCGCTAAAACTCAAAGACGCGTCCCGGTACGATAAAGGGAGTTATATTGTGTGGTAGCCCTCTATTCTCCATCCATGAAAAAAGTTCCCGTTCTTACCTGAAGGGCGTGCCTTTAAAGATATAACGGCTGGAAGTTTCGCCCCGTTGAAATTTCTAGAACAGTTCAAAAAATTCCAGAGTATTCTTGAGCATTCCACCACATTCCAGAATATCTCGGAACATTCTGGAATGTTCGGGAACAGGATGGAACGTTCAGGAACATACCGGAACAGCCCAGATCATTGTGGAACATTCCAGAATACTCCTGAATGTGGTGGAATAATCTGGAACATTTGAGTTTTTTTTATGGGGCTACCCATATGGGTTATATTAAGCAAGATCCGTCGTGGATTCGAACGTCAATTCAATCTCAAATCAACTCCATGAGCGATGCCGGACACCCCAGTCAGAGTATTTGAGAGCATTCCACAACGTTCCAGAACATCCCGGAACCTTCTGGAAAATTGTGGAATGTTCGAGGATAGGGAATCGGGAATAGGGAATCAGCCATTGGCGCACACACGAGGGGGGTTTTGGGGTTTAAACCCCCCCTCCCCGAATTTCGACGACAAGCATATATTATTTTACCAATCAAAAGCAACATAAGAAACGTTTAGATAAATCGAATAGAAGAACTCCGGTGCTCGCGGTGCTATAGTTGGCCGGCTACCAGTATCACTCGCGATCGCCGCACGGTGCGTTGTGCGAAATGCAAAAGTTTACAATATGACCGGATGTCCCCGCCCGCTCTGCCCTCCCGCCCGCGGCACCTCTCTCCAAAACCGTGCACAGCTAGTGCATTTCTAATAAAACCTGTTTTTTTACCGATGTGAATTCGTGCCTACTTAAAAAAAAAAAAATTCTTGTCATTGAAAATTTAATTTAATAGAGCGTTTTATTTATTTACACCAGTGATTCCCAAGTGGGGCGATACCGCACCACTGACTGGGGCGTCGATGAGCTTCCCCTTGCAAATGTTATGTAACTTTAACATTCTAAAAAATTTCGCCGGCGGCGCTTTTTCTATGCGTATTGTTACGCATTTCTTAATGAAGGGGGGGGGGGGGCGTTGAAGAGAATACTATACTTGGATAGTGCGCAGTGAGCCATATAAGGCTAGGAACCTCTGATATACACTGTACATTAGTATATAAACGTTTGAATAGATATGGATACAGCATGCATTTTATGTTTTGTAAACCCACCCCCCCCCCCCCCGGATTTTTTTTTTAGTGCGCCACTAGTCCCAGCTAGTAAAATTATATATATATATATATATATATAATTTTACTATTATAACTATTATAACAATTAATTTAACCTCCAAGTGTCCCGGAATCCATTCCTTCGAATTTGACTAAAATCAGAGGACTAAATAATAATAAAAAACAAAGTGTGATTCACACGCGGCAGAAGTGAAACCTTCAGAAATCTAAAGTAGGGGAGACTACGAAACACCGCACAAAGAGGAAACCGGTAGGCTACGAAGCACCGCACAAAGAGGAGACTGATTATACTATCTCATTCTCTTACTGGCTAAAATTATAGATTTATGTATTTGTCGCTGTTTTTCGTTTCATCAAGTTTCAAATCACAACGGTGCTAAAAAAGTTTTCACTTCAAAAATATTTAATAGGTATCTCTAGTTGAAGATGAAGCTTCCTTTCATCAACCTGGGTAGGTCCTCTTTAAAAATCATCTGACTTTTGTAAATTGTCTATGCATGCATAGATAAGTAATTTGTAAAAAGAACGCCATATTGTCGATTCCCTGTTCCGTCACTTTTACAGGCTGTCACTTTCAAGCTTCTATTTGAATGGGACGATAATGCCAGTAAAAGTCAATATAACACCTCCACCGCCCGCGAATTCCAAACAACCTGGTGTTACCAAGTCTTTGCTCTATAATGGATCGAAGTTTCAGGGTCACCAAAAATCCAAAGGAAATTCGTACGAAGTAGAAGTTGTTTTGCAGGTTAGTATATCAATTTAAAGACTGTTACTTTGATTTTTCTTTGTTCTGATTCATGCGTCTCCAATATTTAGAGTTGAAGCGATGCAGTTATTATTAGAATCCATGTTTATTGCGACTTGGCTCAATATGATATCATAATATGCATATAATCAAAGATGAACATCAAATGTCATTGCTCAGTCATAACAGCTATCTTGATAGAAAATAAGATAATTTCTTTTACAATTTGTGCAATTCCGACCATATCTTACAGACATCTTGTCATTTTACCTGGTATTTTGATTGATTTATTGTAATCTTTTATTTTTTAGCATGTAGATGAGGAAAACTCGTATCTTTGTGGCTATCTGAAAATTAAAGGCTTAACAGAAGAATTTCCTACGCTCACAACTTTCTTCGATGGTGAAATAATATCGGCCAAATATCCATTCTTGACCAGGAAGTGGGATGCTGATGAAGATGTGGACAAAAAGCACTGGGTGAGATTAAATTTAAACATGCTGGTATTAACTTCTTAACTCCATTGAATTATCGAGGTGCCTCAGAAAGGTGACAAAGACTTGTACTTGTGTCAATTGTTATTGTCGGGGCCCAGATTTGAATAGCAAAACTAATTTCGGTAAATGTTTACAAGGTAATTGTTCGGAACAAACGTCAACGGTTAATAGGCACTTTTTTTTTATAAAACTTTTAGATTCTTCTTAATTACCATAAAAGACAACTATTTGCATTCGGGGAGGTTGAAAATGCAACATTTTTAATTTTATTTACGTTAATTGAAAATTTGCTTTCACACTGTCAAATCACTCTGTTTGCAGTTCGGAACAAACGTCAATGGTTAATACGCACTTTTTTTGATACAACTTTTAAAATTAAGATAATATACACAAGCCCGCTACACAAACCCTGCTTTGCCAGACAAACCATTCAAAAACGTAGGCTGTTTTTTAAAGTAAAGATAACATACACAATCCTGTTACATAACTGTTGACGTTTGTTCTGAATATTTACCGTTTACAAAATGGGGACATGCTTAACATGCACTTTTTATTTCAAAAATATTTAGTATCAGTTAGATAAAAATAAGAAGTAAGTATTTCAGTTTCCGGAAACGGAAAATAATGCATTTTTGTGGCTATTTCATTAAAAAAAACAGACAATTTGACATCTTTTCTTCACGCCACGTTTTGACATAATAACATTAAAATAGTTATTATTTATGCATTAAACCGCTTACTCGTTAATACGGAATATTTTTTATTCAAACAGTTAGATTTAGCTTTATTATTACGAAAAGTAAGTATTTATGTTGGGGGAGACCAAAAAACATGCAAAAAAAATATCCATTTAACATTTTAATTTTGTTAAAATTAATTCACTCACGCGGTAACGCCATTGTTTATTCATCGTTTTTATTTTAACATCAATCAATGCTGCCAATCATAGAAAAAATATTTTTTGCGTAAAACGAAGTGAATGCATTATTGACAAGTTTGTACCTGTATTTATAATAGTAGAACATGGAAAGAAATGTATTAGAATAATTACACAAACCCACTAGACAAACCCTGCTTTGCCAAACAAACCATTCAAAACCTTGGATGTTTTTTAAAATTATGATGAAATGCGAGTTTATTTTAGAGAATTTATTTTATAAGATTGGTACTTCCGACAAATGTCATATTTGATTGTCTATTAGTTAAAAAAGGAACATTCCATATAATCCATGCATCAAACTTCGACAACACGAACGTTCCGTATTATCCGTGAGGTGGACTAACTGCATATTTACCAAAAAAAGTAACCTCAAAACTTTGACGTCAATGACAATGGCCGCCAAGTGAGTGACCGATTTTAATTTTAATGAAATAACTATTAAAATTAATTATTTTTCAATTGCGGAAACTGAAATACTTACTTCCCACTATTATCTAACTGATATTAGTGTTTTTGAAATAAAAAGTGCGTATTAAGCGTGTCCCTGTTTTGTAAATATTTAAGTACCATTGTTTTCAATTGAGTAAACTAAATAATATTTTGTATTGATCGATTGAATCATTATACATCCACTGTATTGTTAGTGCATTATTTTCATTTATGGAATTGCTTGACAGTCCCTGGTTATTATTGAATTGCTTCCGTAGCATAATGGTTTATGCATTAAACCCCTAGTCGGTTGTTGTGGGTTCAATTCCCATAAAAATGTAAATTTTAGTAATATATAATAGACACTGCCTTTCTGTGAGCTTGAGTATGATGATGATTAATGATAAAATGGCATATCTGCTGTCACCTAAAAATTGTTAAATGAATAGATTTATTTAAAAAGTCGATTTGACCTATAAATACATATTTTTAAAAGACGATTAGAAGTATCTGTACACTTGACGACAAGACGTACTTATTTATCTTGGTTCAATGCCACTACTTATAATTCACTATCAATGTTGTGAATGAATTGTGTTTTGCAAGAAATTCACTTCTCCATTTTATTTTTTAAATTCTTCAGTTGATACGTAAGTGCAGTTTTTGAATTGCTTTCGAAGCTCAATTTAAGCAATTTTAGGATTAAGTTGGAACCTAAATTCAAGATTAAAGACAAACAGCCTTACTAAAAAATCCAGTGAAAATTTTATTCAATTGACAAACGGCCGCGGATGTGAAAACATTACTAATTAAAAATTTGTTCTTTGAAAGAAATACACATGGTTTCCACGGCCTGAGGGGGTAGTTTATCTCTGTTTTAACCATTGATGTCGGAACGATATTTGTAATTTTTCCATAGTATTTTGAATGTTCTATATATTTCTTATTTTTGAAGGTGTCGTAAAAACAAATACCATTTATGAAAACTAGATAAAATTACCTTTTATATTTGTGTATTTGAAATACACTTTAGCTTTCAAAAACTGCCATATTTTAAGATTCAAACTCGGAAAAAATTGGAAAAAAAATTCCTCCCACAACATTTTTGACCAAAATTTAGAGAAATTTAAATAAAATCAAAATTTAAAAAACACAGTCCTTTTATGTAATAAATTAGGAAGGAAACTATCACCTCACTTTTTCATTGTGTATACAATAAAAAAATAATAAAAAATTTCAAAGTTTTTTTTATTGCCAAAAAAATAACTTAGAAATAATACTGAAATTTAAAACAGATTTCTTGCATCTCTAAAGACGTTAATTTTTTTGATACGTTTACGAACACATGTATTGGATTTTAATATCATAAAAAATTATCACTTTTAAGAAATTCTCTTAAAATAAAGATCTTAAAATGAAAAATTTATCTTTTAAGTAACCTATAAAAAACAATATTCTGACAGTTCAACTTTGAAAGTACGGCGTTTGTACAATAACTTGATTAAACTGATGTAAACCACACAAGTAACATGGTAAATATATCAATTATGTGAACAGAAGAGTAAATTCGTCACTACAATAGAAATTATTAAGTAAAATCACAAAATTTTCGATATCCCGCCATAAAACACACCGAGCTGTTTTGTCATCGCGGGCTGTCGCGGGCCGAAGAACTAATACATAGGCGCGCCAATAATGCCCCTTGCGGAGAAAAATTAAAACAACATTGTTTCCTAGTAAATTAAAACCATATACAACGTTGTCACATCTTCAATGCGTTTTAACAGCGTGACCACGTAAGAAACGTTATTGGTAATAAAACGTGTTTTAGTGTATACAAGGTTTATTTATGTTATTGCAATAACACAGTTAATCGGTCGCGCTGTGGTTTTTTTTTAGTAAGGCTGAAACAGTATAAATATCGCAACCAGAGTCAGGTTGAATACATATTCACACATATGCATATAACAAATTACATTGGACTTAATAATCTGTGAGAAATTCTGCCGTGGTAGGTAAAAACAGTGTCTTTCTTGAAAGTCTTCTTGAATTCTTCAGTTATTGTTTTTATTTTCCTTTTTTAATTATCGTCTATATAACTTTTCTTAAAGAAAATACAAGTGAAAAGAAAAAAGTTAATTTTTTATGTAATAAAAAAGAACACTTAAATTTTTTCAAATTTGAGGACCGTAAACATTTGTTATCCCTTTCTCGCTTATAAAAATAAGTAGGCATAAGCAAGAAAAATGAGTGTTGGAAGTGTGTACACATATGCACCAAGCCACACAATCCTAAATACAGTACATTCTCAGTAATCTGTCGCCGCATGCCTAAACTAGAGTCCGAATATGCTTTATCTTACTCTTACGCATTCAGTTTCTATACTGCCGTCTAGCTTATTCTCGCTGACCATTTTACAAGTCACCAGGGTTCATTAAATACTCACCATTCGATTTACAACACTGCTTGCAGGACTGCATGCGGAACCCCCAACCAAATTATAATAATTCGGCTAGCGGTTTTGCCTACAAACAATCCGATTTGCGGAGACCCTGCATGCAGTTCTGCAAGCAGTGCCTTAAATCGATTCCATGATATTTGATTCCCCCGACAGTTGCCCCCCCGGCGTGCTTATTTACCATACGCAGTTGGCTTAGAGAAAATACGTGTCTCCGAAAGGGTGTGCAGAGAGGATGTACCGCCGAATAATAAATCGATTCCATGATATTTGATTCCCCCGACAGTTGCCCCCCCGGCGTGCTTATTTACCATACGCAGTTAGCTTAGGGAAAATACATGTCTCCGAAAGGGTGTGCAGAGAGGATGTACCGCCGAATAATTAAGTATAAAACTACTTGTCTAGATACTGTACACACCAGCGTAAAAGTACAAAAAATCGACACTATAAATAAATTCGTTTCATGTCCATTCCACAACTTATTATTAAGGCGGTTATATCAATCCTCGCATCTGCTGCAGTTAGGTACTTTTGGTACTTGTAAACAAACTCGGCCGCCACAACTGTCTAGAGGAGACGTAGTTACCATAGACACCATGGATATGATAATCTAGTCAGCATTTTGATAAAATACGAAATAAAAATATATGTACCTGCTTTATAAATTTTAAATTTATTTGCTATAAAATGGATACAGCTTGACATACTAAAAATCATATTTTGGAATGGCATAGATAGCTCATATTCATGTTTTACGCCCTGGACCTTGTTTGACGTCTCAGTTTTCTAATGATTAATGAAATGAAAATTTTTATGTATACCGGTATGATATTTCATCCATCCATAAAGAACATATTTCACATTATTAGCTTAGATGTACATAAAGTAGAAAGAATTACATAAAACAGTCTTACGAGGGTTGTCCCAGAAGTACCCGACCTGACGTACTTCAGGTGGTTGTTGTTTTAAAAAAAATTAATGGTAGAAAGCACCAACTACTTATAAGGCTTAAGTTTCAAGTTTTAAGGCGCTACATTGTTTAGTGTTTTTTTGGCAGCCATCAATAGCGAACCCTCTCAGTTAATTTGTAAACATTGAAAAATTGGTCATCGTTATGTGATACAAAACTTTAATTTTAAATGTCTAAGTCCAACCAATATCGAAGCCGAGCTTAGATTCTATTCTGGGGGAGTCTGCTTCTTCATTTACAACAATAAAATATTGGGTGGCAGAGTTTAAACGAGGACGTACGAGCTGCCGAGACGAACATCGCAGTGGTCGACCAAATGAGGTGACCACGTCAGAAAAGGTAAAGAAAATCCACAAAATGGTATTGAATGACCATCGATTGAAAGTGCACGAGCTAGCAGACACAGTAGGCATTTCAAAAAGTGCTGTACATCGCACATTGACTGAAAATTTGGACATGAGAAAGCTGTGCGCAAGATGGCTGCCGCGTTTGCTCACAATGGCCAAAAACAGCGTTGTGAGGATGTTTCAATCGAGTGTTTGGCGATGTTTAACAACAATAAAGCCGAGTTTTTGCATTGATTCAAAACCATGAGTCATCACTTTACACCCGAGACGAAGGAACAGTCAAATCAATGGACTAAAAGGGGAGAAACGGCTGCAAAAAAGACAAAGACTGTTCCATCAGCAAGCAAGGTTATGGCATCAGTTTTTTGGGACTCATGGGAAATTTTTTATTGATTATTATCTTCAAAAAGAAAAAAAACAATCAACTGCGAGTAATATGCCAACTTATTGGAGCATTTGAGTGATTAAATCAAGAAAAAACGGCCGCATTTGGCGGAAAAGAAAGTGTTGTTTCATCAGCAGAATGCACCAGTTCAGACATCCGTTATCCCGATGGCCAAAATCAATGAATTAAAGTTCGAATTGCTTCCTCATGCACCCTATTCGCCAGATTTACCCCCTCGCATTATTTTATTTTTTCAAACTTGAAAAAATGGCTCGGTGGTAAAAGATTTTCCAACAATGAAGAGGTGGAATCTGCGGTAGATGGCTATTTTGAGGTGCTCGACGGTTCTCACTATAAACAGGGTATCGAAGTTATTGAACAACGCTGAGAAAAGTGTGTCGACCTGAAAGGAGACTGTTCATAAAACACAAAAAAAAAATCCCAAATTTTTTGTATTTTCTTTGTTAGGTCGGGTACTTTTGGGACAACCCTCGTATAATATAGTATTTCATAAAACAACTTAAAAAATAATATTTAATTAAATGAAGACAATATAAGCGAAACTCAATCGAAAATCTGAAAACAGAAAAATCAGAAAAAGATATTGACACATCTGGGACAATATCTTTTTCTGATTTTTCTGTTTTCAGATTTTCGATTGAGTTTCGCTTATATTGTCTTCATTTAATTAAATATTAAAATTTGAGGTTTTACTCATAAAGTTAAAATAAAAATAAAAATAAAAAATAATAATTTGTATGTTTTTTTCAGAGCAAATTCACATCATTTTTCCAATATGTGAAGACTTTTAACTCGGACACTTTTGACTATGACGCCCTGGCATCCACAGACTTTGTGTTCATGCGGTGGAAAGAGCACTTCTTGGTTCCCGATCACACCATTAAGGACATCAATGGGGCATCCTTTGCTGGTTTTTACTACATTTGCTTCCAAAAGTCTGCCGCCACCATCGAGGGATATTACTATCACAGAAGCTCAGAATGGTAACTAGTATTTTTGATTATAAACCTTTTTTAATGTGAGTGAACAAGGAATGTGTGCCAAAACAGAATTGTGTGGCAGTCCATCCTCTCTGACTACCTCTGCGGAGAAAAGATGTGATGGTTGGTTAGTTAATTTGGTAGGCGGGTATGGGTACTGTCGCCCCGGGAACCATTTATTAGAAAACCAATACCTCTGCCATAGGTCTCCCCAAGTGATTCACTACGTTTGGTGACTTGGCAGAGGTGCCCTGGTTTATGGGGTGAAGTTTATCCAGGTCTTGGCTGTGGGTCAGGTCGTATTGGGAGAGATTAGTTGAGGGAGACCTTTTGACCTCTCCAGCTAGACTCTCTTGGAACATCGCCTTTCACCACAGTGGGAGGGTTGGATTCATAGTCTGTCATTCCAGGACACACCGACCCGCAGATTCCTACCTACCCACCCCTCTACCTTTTCCCTTCCTAGAACTTCTTTTCTTAAAAAGACTAATACACAGCATCCCCAAAGCTGACATAGGCCCCGAGGGCCTCCTGTGTAGAGCTAATGTAATTTTTTTTCCTGATTGAGCTCAGATATCTGTACCTAGGCATCTAGGGTTCTCTTCCTTTTTACCCTGACTTTTTCTAATTTCTTAGCAGCCTCTTTTCACAGTCTATCTTTTAATAAATTACAGTGAAACCCACTTCCCAGGTTCCCACGTAATAAGTTTTAATGCTAAAGAAGTTAATTTTTTCGGTTCCTTGAAGACTGAAATTGAAAAATGGTCAAATTTATCCCACATAAGTAGTTTTCTCTGGTCAAAAATTTGTAAATCAAAATTCTTGCAAAACCTTATTAGAGAGTTTCACTGCAGATATTTTGTACTAAATGTGCGTTATCCCATTCGTACATGGAAGTACTTACAAGCGACTCGAGCTTTGAACGCATAACACACGCGCCGGTCGTGAGTACCCGCATACTATTTACCATACGGCGCACATAGCATCGTGTGCGAACACTGGCAAAATAGTATGGCAGGTAGTTTCGGGTAAAGTAAAATAGTATTGCGGGTAGTTATGGCGCATTTGCTACGTGCATGAAGCTTAAGTCGCTTGTAAGTAGCACCGTGTACGAATGGGCTAACTCTCGAATTTTTGCATCCATAAAAAAGTATATTTGATGTGCGCATGTCTTGAGAAATTGATGTCTATATGCACTTCTGATCATATTTATTTATTTGTGTTAACACTTACTAAAGTGAAACCCTCTCCTGTAAGGCTTGTTCAACATGAACCTCATCAGACCCTGTTTTGCTCAGAAACGGCTTTTTACATTATTTCAACTTTTTTGCTTCTTCGCATAAGTTAATATATGTCCCAAATTAGGTGTTTTTACTAAGAGACTGAAAACTTAATAAATTGTGAAAACTTCTTATGTGGGAAAATTATAGGAAGGTTTTATTGTAATTTGATGGAACTCTACAAAGATTTTTTTACAGTGAAACTCCCTTGTACATCATCCTGTTCCACACTCATAATGCAAAAATTTGGGAGGCGATTTTTCATGATGATGTAAGAAAAAAATCCTGATAAAGTTTTTTTAAAAAAGCAATTCTAATAATGTATACCGTATTTGGATAACATCTGAAAGGCACTAGGTACATGCCTAGTAACAGCAGTTTAAAAAAAATATTTTTACCATTCATCTTTATTAATTCTATTCCATTTGCAGTTTATAACAGAAATACAAATACCAAGAAAATATTGCATTTAAAATTGATACTTATAAATTGGTTTATGTCTTGGTTGATGATCCAAGACTTGATGTCTGATTTATATTTAAAACTAGCTGGTCCCCGGCATGCATTGCTATGCCATTTAATAAAGAAATTGTTTCTCCCTGAGTGTCCTTTCCCATTCGTCCCGTTCCCCTTCTTCTCCTGCGCCCTCTTCCCCTCTCGCGTTCCCACTCCGTCACCTCCACCTTCCCTCTCCCCACTCCACTCCCCCCCCTTCCCCCGAAACCCCTCCCGAGTTCCTCTCCCCCCTCCCAGATCCCCCTCCCCCCTCCCAGGTTCCCCTCCCCCATCTCTCCCTCCCTCCCGCTTTCTATAGCAATAGCCGCTTCCTCGCATGCCACCAATAGAAATTTTTTTATACAAATTTCATAATGCCAGAGCTCACCTGAAGTTTTATAAAAACCTTGTCCTGACAATAAAGAACACACAAAAAAAAGAATTATCCAATTTGGTGCAGTCGTTCGAAAGTTATGCGCTTAGCAACACAATCAGCGATTCATTTTTTTATTATAGATAAGTTGTGTTCTGTCCAATGGCCAGAGGAAGCAAATTGTAACGCTTTGTTGCGTGTCTAAAATTTCTTTGGCCAAAAGTTGTCTTAGCGAAAGGGATAAGTAAGAGATTATGCCCTTTGGTTGTAGTATCTCAAGCAGTTGTCGTAAGCAGTTCTGAGGTATGATAGTATATTTTGGACATAAAGTCCAAAACACACGATTCTCCTAAAGATTTCACCCGAACTGCTTGTGATTGGTAGTTTTAAAATAATCTTCATAATTGGTTTCTGAGCTTTAAAAATCGGATCAATGGCTGCAGCATTGGTTCCCTCCTTTGATTTCCAATTATCATTAATATAAACAAATGAAAGAATGTATGTAAATTCAAAATTAATTAAATAACTCAGGTCGCCTCAGAAGTCATACGTATGTCTATTAATGTTCCATTGTCGTGTAAACAAGCTAACAGGTCTGAGTGGTTAATTTATTTTCAACATAGCAATAAAACAGCTGACCGAGGGTGGAAAATAATACTGAAGAGTGTGCTTATACAAAAACTTTGTAAACCATACAAAAAAAAGAATTTTATCATAACTTTTTTATTTCCACACTAATGAAAAAAAAAATTACACATATTTTGCAAAGTTTTTAAAAATTTACTCCAAAGTTTGGCGGATATGAGCGTATAACACGATGCATAGTCTTCCACATAAGAAGTTATATTCTGGTGTCTTACAAGAGAGTTTCACTGTATATGTGTTTGAATTTGCTGTGTATTTTTCAGTGTAGTTGTGTGTGTTTGAATGCTAACAGTGTACATTTCCATTTGTTTCAGGTATCAGTCTCTAAACCTTAGCCACGTCGCAGAACATAGTATCCAAATTTACGAATTTAGATGAAAATATTCCCAACGGCTCTCTTCCTTAAAGTTTCACCATCATTATATTTATTTAATGGCTGTATAAAGCCCATCTCATAATACCAGAGAGAAATTAAATTAAAATCTTTAATGTACTCACTTGATACGATTTAATGTATATCGTTAGACTGATGAAATACTAATTTTATTGTCAACTTTTAATAAATCTGTATTTTATGTTTATTGTGCAATTGAACGTTATTAGCCAGTTTACTTGCTTTATTAGAATTGTACGTATAAAAACTACTTATTATTAATTAAATATCAGTGATTATTTTAACTTTTCGACACCAATTCGATGTACTTGTTCAGTTTTGTCTTTGTTTAAATTATGTGTTATATTTATTATACATTTTTTATTTATGACAAATTTATTTGTAATATGCATAATATATAATATATTGTTTTATCGCTTTGTGCGTCCAGTAGGTTGTTTTAAACCGTGCAATGTTGCGGAAGAAGATAAGCTTTGTACTTGCATATCTGATAAATCATTGATACCTATATCTTTTTAATATATTACCATGTATTGTAATGAAGATAATTTGTACATTTTTTGAAAAATTATTTTACTGTTCAATATTAATGTGAACATAATTTTTATAATAAAATCGCTGCAAGCATAATCTTTGACTTTTTTAACCCATGCCGTACGGTGCTAGAAAATTCCTTGAGCGACTGTCCATTACAGCCAGCAGATCACCGGTTACTACTGACAACGGGCATTGTGGCACGGCGATCAAAACCCCTCACTCCTCTCACACCATTCGGCAAGTACTATGGTGGTGTGGAGGGAAGTGTTCCACTCACCATGTGCAAAGCAGTGTTTAGCTACACGTTGATCTTCTGTATTATCACTTTTAGCCCGCATTGGAGCACAATATTCAGCTACTGAATAGACCAAGTTGTTCGTAGATGTTTGTAGGTCCGTGTTTGCATCGGAACCTCAGCTAGTTATTTATTTTACTTCAGTAATAATCTGGTGCAATATGGTTTTTGTATTGACAGTTTAGTGAGATAATATCGTCCCCTTTCAGATTTTTTAAATGTGAATACCATACAAGAGTCCCAACTCTTCCATCTGGATCCAGTGAGACTTTTCAAAATGAGGACTCGTTGCAGATTTGTACCTTCTGTGGTCTACAAGTACGAACTTTCAATGTTTGGGCAGAGTATTGGAACATTGCTAGTCAATCCAAGGGAGCCTGCTAGGCCTCAATATAAAGGACTATCCTATCAAAACCGTGGTTTTCAACAATTTCCCCATTTTTCCAAAAAAGAACTCACTTATTCAATTGAGAATTGGACATTGTTCCGTTCCTTCTCACCTTTTTAAAATTCATATCCTTGACTCCCCAGATTGTTAATTCTGTGGTCTAGATGTGGGGACTTTAGATCACACATTTTTGGTTGTCCCTCTCTAAATAAATATTCTTTTTCTTTCAAGCCTTATAAAAAATTCCTTCCCCCTCTCAACATCTCATCTCTTCTAAATCAGAACTTAAAAAAAAAATATGAACACTCTGCAACAGTCTCAAATGCTCCCATCCATCTGAAGCCAGTGAAACTATGGCATCCCCAATTGGGGTATGTTGTGATGCTGAAAGTACGAAGGTAATGGTGAGGCGAAGGAGATGGGGAGGAGGAAGGTGGGGAAGTATCTGGCTATTCAGATCTGGTCACCAAACATGGCTAAAGTCATTTCAAGCAACGTTTCGTTATCAGCTGAATAGTGGTCCACCGGGGTGATACTGAGAGTATCTTCCACTCTGGAATATACTGCAAATATACTATATATTATTTTAAAACAAATTAATCAAATAAAATTTATTTGCTCTCGCTGGGATTTAAACCTGCGACCTTCGGATTGCTTATCCATCGACTATGGAGGACAGATAGTCACCATCTCCGAAATTCAGTTTTAAGGTATAAAAATTTTAATGTTGGAAATATACTCTTATTTCTATGGTTATCAATTTTTTTTTTTGTAAGAGACAAACAGCTTATACATAAAATATAGAGATACATACTCGTGTGTATACAGGGTGCGGCAGGGAAACTTGCTGATTTGAATTGGACGGCGTGGTCAGAAAGGGGAGGGGAGGGTCTCATTGGAAAGAGGGGGTCCTGAAGTTTTGTTACACCATAAGCCAGTTGTCGTCATGTGTTGGACAAAGGAACAGCGTGCGTTTGCCGTCGAGGTCTACTTTTCACAACACTTCCATGAGCGCCTTATCTCCTTGAGGGGTGACGTACCGTGGCCGGCGCGCCCCCCCGATTTGGCACTCTGCGATTTTTTTTTATGGGGATAACTCAAATCCATCGTTTATAACGACAAACCCCGGATCCTGCAACACCTGAAGGACAACATCCGCCAAGCCTTCACCAACATTCTTGTTAATATGCTCGATAGAGTGGAGCGAAACTTCAAATCTAGGGTAGATCAGTGTATCACTAATGAGGGCCGCCGTTTGCTCGATGTCATTTTTAAAACTACTTAAAACAAAAATTCAGAATGTGTACTATACTATACAAAAAGAACTAAATCGATATACAAAGTACTTTTTCTTTTATTGACTTTTAAAATCAGCAAGTTTCCCTGCCGCACCCTGTACAAAGTTAAATTAAGTCAAATCAAAAAGATCTCCTATGATAAAGTTACTTGGAGATTTTGATAAGGCGAATAGAGAACTATGATTATTTTGCAGGTTCAGAACTTCAGAATCAAGTACATGTACATTATAATATCTCAGGGATATAATTACAATACAAAAATGGTGAAAAAAATAATGTTAAAAACTATCGGCCGATTTCAAAACTAACAATATTCAGTAAGTTAATGGAAAAAATTGTTTACAAATATCTAAGTCCACAACTGAATCACATCATTACAACAAAGCAACACGGTTTTACAAAAGGCAGAAATGTGGAAAGTAACCTCGTTCTTCTTACTGAATTTATTGTCGATCACATGGACAACCGCACTCAAGTAGATATCATATATACAGACTTTGCCAAAGCATTTGATAAAATGAATCAAAAACTATTACTCAGAAAACTTTGGTCATTAGGTATACGTGGTAATCTATTTCGTTGGGTTACATCTTATACACTCAAGAGATCACAGGCAGTAGCAATAAAGGGCTTCGAATCAGATTTCAGTGAAATTTCCTCTGGGTTCCAACAGGGTTCTCATCTTGGACCATTATTTTTCATTTTATATATCAATGATTTGGTCAATGTTGTTAAATACTCTGAATACAATAGAATTATTTGCTGATGATGCCAAGCTATATAAGCCAATAAAAAGACTAAACGATTGCGTCAATTTACAACATCATTTAAACAATGTATTTACCTATTGCCAACAAAATCAACTATTTCTAAATGTCTTAAAATGTCATCACATTACATTTTCAAGAAATAAAAATAAAACATTATTTAATTATTCGATAAATAACAACAACATTGCAAAGTCTCAGATATTCGTGATCTTGGAATAACCCTTAATAGTAAACTACAATATAACCTTCATATACAGCAAATCACAAATAAAGCTGCTAAAATGTTAGGTTTTATCATAAGAAACACAAAACTTTTTAATAGTATCAACGTCATTACGCAACTCTACTTTGCCTATGTACGAAGTCATTTGGAGTTTGCGTCAGTTGTTTGGTCTCCATTTTATAAAATCCATACAAACAAAATTGAAGCAATTCAAAACAAATTCCTCAAATATCTTTGTTACAAGATTTAATAATTATGCAGAGGCAGCTTCATACTTTAAAATTGATTCATTGAGTGTACGAAGGCATCATATGGATGCAATATTCCTGTATAAATTAGTTAACAATAATATTCAATGCCCAGAGTTGCTAAATAAAATTCAATTTAATGTACCTGCGCGTACAACACGCTCTTCTGTCCTATTCAGGGTTGATCAATGCAAGACAAACTGTAAGCAAAATTCTTGTCTGAACAGACTATGCAATAGTTACAATAGCATATTATCCAAGGTGGACATTTTCAATTCTGAACTTTCCAAATATAAGGGGTACATAAAAGAGTATTTCTCTGATGTTTCATGAATATGTTGTGTCTATGTTTCTATCGTTTATACTTTAATTCTGTTATGATTTTATTTATTTGTACAACCTGGCTTCTTATGGTTATCAATGTATTGATATTTTTATGTAAATTTTAGTTTTATATACTTAATATTTTGTTTTATAAAATTTTTGATCTCATACTCCTTTATTATAATTTTTATTATTTAAAATTTGTTATTATGCTGTTTAATCAGAGGTAAAGTGACATGGAGGAAATCCATAATTGGTTTTATTTTGGCTACACAAACATGTACAAACTGGAAAAATGTAAACTGTTGATTTCCCGAAAATAAATAAATAAATAATAACTGCAACTAGGCAATTCCGAAATCAGCTTTGTTACACACAAAACTGTGTAGATTTGCCACAAACACAATACATAAATGTGTTATGGCATACACAGGCGGAGAAACACATGTTTTGTGTGTAACTTGAAAAAAGCTGATGTCAGAGCTACCTAGCCATAATACCCCTTTTTTATATTTTTTAATTGTATTTATGTTTATCTTTTGCAATGTTTATGGGTTTCACCCTTAAGGGTTTTTTCTGGGCCCTCACTTCAAATTATGGAGAGAGGGAAGGTGAATTTATATGTTAATTTTATTTAAATGGACAAATTTATATAGAAGATTGGAGTCAAGTTTTCAATTTGACGGCCTCCGTGGTCGAGGTGTAAGGCTCTTGACTCGCAATCCAGAGGTCACGGGTTCAAACACCGGTATGAACAAGCTAATTTTATTTGATTTGTTCGTGTTATTTCACAATTAATTCATCATATGTAGTATGTTTGAGCCACGTTCCAGAGTGGAAGATAATATCGGATCGCCCTGGTGTAAGACCACCATTCAGAATTGTAACATTGCTTGAAATGGCTTTAGCTATGTTTGGTGACCAGATGTGAACAGCCGGTTACTCCTCACCTTACTCTCCCCCCATTTCCTTACCCTCTCCACTAGCAATGTGTAGGTTCAGCGAAACTGAGCTCTTGAACTTGGGTTCTTCGCGGGAAGCGGATCCTACTCCTACACCTTTTTCAAATCGACTGATCCCAGAAAATCCAGTCCAGGACTCGGACCCAAACCCGGAGCCGGACCCCGAATGCTTCCACCATCCGTGATCTGAGTCGTAAGGGTTCTGGTCCGGGTTTCAGTTTTTGAGCGGGTTCCGGCTCCGAAGTCCGGCTCCGTCTGAACCCGTGCGCCCCACTAGCCCCAACAGCACCCAGTACCCAGTCCGCACCCAAGAACTCGGACCCGGGACCTACTCCTAGACTCGATTATTTTTAAAAAGAAGCATGCCTCGGAGACCTCCGGTAAGGTACAGAACTCACCCATCTCTACTCCCCACTACTTTCAGTCTCACAACATACCCCGATTGGGGATGCCGTAGTCTCACTGGACCAGACGGATGGGAGCATTTGAGATGCTTATGCATATTCATGTATTCATATTAAAAAAAGTTCTGATTTAGAAGAAATGAGATTTTGAGAGGGGGGAGGAAATTTTGATAAGGATTGATGTAAGAGAGAGTATTTATAGAGGGACAATAAAAAAATATGTGATCAAAAGTTCACACTTCTAGACCACAGAAAGTACAATCTGTGGGGAGTCAATATTTTAAAAAGTGAGAGGGAATGGAGCAACGTCCAATTCTTCAGTCTGTCTGCTGCAACCCAACCTACTAACATTCAGAAAATAATAATTCACTCTTCTCCAAGATTTGGTTCTTCCTGTATTTGTCCAAATTTGGAGACTCACCCATATAAAATATCTGGTGGTCTTTGATTGATAGTCATCTAAGGCCGCCCGTAGATGCTACAATAACATTGTACAATATATTTTATTATTCAATAAGATTGAAAGGTGCTTAGAATCCAAAAGATCAATTATATTTCACAATAAAACGATCAATTATATTGCACAATAAACGAACTACTCAATGTTTTCGAGTTGATAAATTTAAAAAAATATTGTGCAATACTGACCCTACATGATGCAATGGAAAAATATGGTGCCATAAAAATTCAACTCGCTCAAACTTTTGTTCAATCCTTGAGCAATCTTCAATATTAACCCTAAACGGTCAATAATATTACACAATTCGTAATATTGAGCAATATAATTGATCGTCTAGGGGCCACCTAAGTTAGGATCAGCACTTAGCCAGCCTAACTCAAGGCCATGGAGATACTTACAATTTACAATCTACGTAATTGTGACGAAACCACAAGTACCCTGCTGATATACTGCTTTTTAATGCTAGTCTCCGTACAAGGCGCTATCCGAAATATACTGAACTTGATCATTTTTCACTTGCAGCCGTGGAGTTAACACGCAGTCAAGCGATGTCATATGACTTTTTTTCCAACATCAATCCATGCCTTCTCCACTAAATCGTTTCTTACGTATTCTGGTAAAGTATAGTTATATAAACATCATTTTTTCCACTTCCAGAACAAATCTAACATTACTTTCATGTTCCGACGCCATTTCTGTCAAACATCAAACGAATAAGTATCAGACACAAATGAAGTGACACGTCGCGTGCAATCAGCACTGTCGGTATCGTGATACTGATTGGAAACCGACAGCCGCGTAGCGCCGTGAACGGGCACCAGCAAAATCGTACGGGGGGTACTTACGATTGGCGTGTATGACACGCGCACGAGGATCGAGTATCTTGTAAGTATCTCCGTGAACGGAGGCACTTACGTTTTTCTAAGAATATCCTCACTCCTACAACACTCAAAACAGTATACTATGCTCTCTACCAACCCCTATTAGCATACGGCATTATCACTTGGGGTGGCTGTGCTGAAACTATGATTGATGGAACGCTATGGATCCTGACATCTCAAATGCATTTCAATCATAATGACCCAAACCCAAATATTCTACACTCTACCCACCTAACCTCTCTTTATACATTTCCCACATTCCCTATCCAACTTTCCTAATTTTATCACCGTGTAAATTATTTACAACTTAATTTGAATTGTACAATCTAATTACTATCAAGCATATCTACATATATAAAAATCAATTGCTGTTCGTTTGTCCCGCTAAAACTCGAGAACGACTTGGCCAATTTTGGTTTTGAAATGTTTGTCGTAGTCCAGGGAAGGTTTAAACGGTGAGAAAATATGGAAAAGTTGCGAGGAAGATAGTAAAAACAACAATTTCATTTTCCCATACAAACTGTTCTACTTACTTTCCTGTAAATTGCTAACCGTTCATCCGATTGCGATGAAACTTTGGTGAGTTGTTATGAGCACGCCCGCAAAGGTTTCTGTATATACTGGTGAGCTCTGGCATTATGAAATTTGTATATAAAATTGCAATTGGTGCCACACAAACTGTTTGAAAACTGAATGTACCAGGACTGAATGTATGGAATGCGGGAGGGGGTGGCGGATGGGAGATGGGTGAAGGATGAGGGAGGGAAGGGGAGGGGAACTCGGAAGGGGGGAGAGGAACACGGGAGGGGGGTTTAAGGGATAGGGGAAGGGAGTGAGGAGAGGGAAGGCAGAAAAGGCGGAGTGGGAACGCGAGAGGGGAAGGGGACGTGAGAGAGGAAGGGCAACAGGACGAATGGGAAAGGACATGAGCTCTGGCATCATGAAATTTGTATAAAAAAATTGCAATAAGTGGCACACGAGCTGTTTGAAAACTGAATGTATCGGGAATGAATGTATGGAATGCAGGAGGGGGGAGGGGGATCCGCGGGAGGGAAGAGGTGATTATGGGAGGGGAGAGGGGAACTCGGGAGGGGGGTTCGCGGGACGGGAAAGGGGGGGAGTAGAGTGAGGAGAGGGAAGGTGGAGGAGGAGTGGGAACGCGGGAGGGGAAGGGGACGCGGGAGAGGAAGGGGAGGAGGAAGGTGAACGGGACGAATGGGAAAGGACGCGCAGGGAGAAACAATTTCGTTATTAAATGGCATAGCAACGCATGCCGGGTATGTATAATTCCAAACTGTAAACTTCACCCGCCATTACACAGGAAAATTTAACAAATATAATTTTTTTTTGCATGAAATAAAAAGTAAAAAAAATCATAAGGAAAATAATTTCCCTCAGGGCCTATGTCACCTTTGGGGATGCTGTGTGGAGGGTCTTTTCAAGGAAAAGAAGGAGAGGAAGATCTGGAAAGGAAAAAGGTGTGCGGGGTGAGTAGGAATTGTTTAGAAGTGACGGACATATAAATCCATCCCTGCCACTGCGGTGCAAGGCGATGGGTAGAGAGAATCTGGCTAGAGAGGTCAAAAGCCTCCCTCAACCAGTCTCTCGATCCGGCCCGCCACGCAGTAGATGGATAGACGCCGCCAAAAGACCTTGATAAACCTCACCCGGGAATGAACTCAAATGAACGCGGCCACCCCAAACCAATAAATGGTCCCTGGGCGGCGGTACCCATACTCACCCAAATGTCCAATGAGTTTTAAGCTTTTCAGGATATTCGCTGAATTCATTGCTTTAATCATCCTCAGTTACCTGTTGAAGTTACTTGAAAGATGTTGGAAGAGATCGGTTAGTAGCTGAGCGGACAAATGTGGCAACGTGGGTTGAATCCATCTGCTAGCAAGACCTCCACCATTGCACAAGCAACATTTTCCGTTTACAACAATGATGGTAGTATGACTCTTCTCAAATTTATTATTTGTCAGTTATTCGGGGAATAAGAAAAGTAAAATAGTTCTCAACCATATTTTGTCAGAGCATCAAAATAATTTCATTTCGCAATAAAATTCAAATAAATGGAATATTTCGGAATACATCCAAAAACTCTTTTGGAAAGGTGATGAAATATGTTTTCAAATTATGTAATTGAAAATAAACATGATTTTTAAAATGTAAACATTTTGCATGCAAACATGAAAAAGTTTAAAAAAATGCTCACCTAACGTTTTTTCTAACTAAAATTACTGATAATAAAAAAAATAAAAACACATGCATAAATAATTTATTAAGCAAATGTATTATAAACGTTATAGTCGACTCACTTTTTTGTCTTTCATGTAAAAATAATTACGATACGATTGTACCACCCCAGCCAGGAGCACTCCTGTCCCGGTGAGACAGGAGTGCTCCTGGCTGGTTTCGTACCTGTCCGGTACGTACCGGTGAGACTGGTACACCAGGAGGCACTGATTTGTTAGGACTTGGAACATAAGCTCTGAGGATAGGAAGCACGTTGGAGTTTAATCGACCGGTATACATGGCAACCTAATGAGCCAATATTTGAATTTAGGATGGGCAGGAATAAAGGAATGGATTGAGCATTATATACATATATTTTTTTAACATATTTTCCTTCTTCTTGTCTCTTCTCGGCTCTTCTTGGATCTTCTGTCTATTTCTGGCTGCTTCACCTCTTCCTGGATCTTGTCTCTTCTTGCTTCTTCTTGGATCTCTACGTCCCTTCTTGGATCTTCTTGTCTGTTTCTGGCTGCTTTACCTCTTCCTGGATCTTGACTTTTGCTTCGTCTTGGATCTTCTTGTCTCTTCTTATCTCTTCTCGTATCTTCTTGGGTCTTTTCGACTCTTCTCGGCTCTGCTTGACTCTTCTTGTCTCTTTTCTAATCTACTCGTCTCTTCTCGGCTCTCCTTGCCCCTGATGGTCTTCTTCTTGTCTTTTCTTGCCTCTTCTCTTCTGGCCTCTGCTTGTCTTATCTTGTCTTTCCTTGAATGTTCTCGTCTTTTCTTGTCTCTTTTTGGCTCTTCTTGCTTCTTCTTGGATCTTCTCGTCTCTTTTCTCTTGGATATTCTCGACACTGCTTGCTATTTCTTGTCTCCTTTTGTCTAATATTTGCTTCTTCTTAGGTTTTCTTCACTCATCTTTGTTTTTACTGCACCTTCTTTCAAATTCTCACCTATTGTTGGCTTGTCTCGGTTTTGCCTGCATTTTCTTGTATCTTAATGTTTCTTCGTGGTTCTTCTACTCTGTTCTTGCCTCTTCTTGCTTCTTTTAGCCTCTTTCTGATTTTCCTTGGTTTTTCTTACTCTTCATGTCTATTTTTGCTGCGTCTTAGCTCTTCTTGACCTTTCTTGGCTCTTCTTGGTTCCTCTTGCAACTTCTGTCATTTTCTTGAATACTCGAACCAGATAATCCAAAAGAGAATAGATGACACTCCCCCGAAGTGTGATAATTGACTGAATTAATTAATGATAAAAGGTGTACTTGAGAAGAACTTCTTTCAACCTTCTTCTTTTCTTCTAAAAACAGAAAACCCTAAAACCAAAAACATGTTGACAAAGAAAAAAATTGGTGTTCGTGTCCATACCCCAGCATCACCCCGGTGCATTGCCCAAATCGTTGACCGAAATGGCCGCATCCGGCGACCAGATCTCCTCCCTCCCATCTCCCACCCCCAGCCCCACAACATAACCCACACCACACACAGACCTCAGACGGGAGCAGCTGGGTCCCCTGTGCGGCATAATCACAAAAAAAAAAAATAAAGAAAAGTTCCAGAGGTGCCAATATCTCTCTCTGATTCTTCCGTCTCCAGACCCTCGATTGAGTCTCGCTAATAGGTAATGTCTTCATTTAATTTTAAAAAAAAAGAATTTGTGAGCCAAAATCAATAACTGCTTTAAGTATATTCTTTACGCATTTAACTGCGACTTAGGTACATTCACGAAATAATATTGAAAGAATTCAAAAGGAATGAAGTTGTGATGTCTCCTTTGTAAATAAACAAAATCCAATAAACCTGAAAGCAATAAATTTGTTTGACAAAAAAGGGGTTATTGAAAAATAAATAAATCTTATCTTGAGCTTCAAGTGGCATCTGGCATTACACTGCTCCAATTTTGTTTAGTCTGTCACAAATCACTTCACATCATAATTGTCATTGTCCCTCGCTTCATTCGAAATGCACTAATGCTTTAGGCACAGACATTTTTGAATAATTCAAAAAAGTGATTGGATAGTTTTTTACAACACGAACGTAACTTCTTTTATAAGATAGATAAATTTATTTTGCGAAATGTGGCAAATTATATAGATTGTTATGCGTGTACAAAGTGTACATGACAAAATTAGGATTTGTAACATTAACAGAACTGAAATTATTTGAAAAGGGAGTCAGGAGCAAACGAGACGCTTCCTCTTCCAACCACGCACAACTTTAAGTCCTCGTTTAATGTAAAAATAATTAGTAAAAATAATTAATAAAAAATTCTCAAAGTTTCATTTTTTTTTTCAAATTGCAGTTGGAAACCTTTGATACGTTAAGGTGAACATTTTAAGTATTTTAACTTTTAGATTTCAATATAAAGCATGATATTTTCTCTTTCTAAAACCGTTTAGATCATATTTCTAACCAAGGTAGTAAGAGAGACACAACGATTTCTACGAGACCTGTATGAATTGTTCTGAAAACTGAACAAATAGACTCGACAGGTTAAGATAGACGTTTGGAAGAAGGGTAGATTGAAAAGACATATTGAGTATAAAATTATATGCGTTTTATTTTCACATTACTTGGAAAGACATTTATAATACATAATCTATTGACGGTAAGGACTTGGATGGATTTAGCTGTTCTTACAATATATTAGTGTTAGTGTTGGATGGCCGTGTACAAGAAAATATTGGGACTCTTTTTGTATTCAATTGAAGTCATTGGACTTTGCCAAGTTTAACAAAGTGCAAGATTCATACATTTATCTCTATTAATATTACAAACTAGTTTAGAGTACACATGTTGCGTTCAATAAGTTTATCTTACAAACCCTAAACCAGTGGCACGCCGTGAGAGTTTACCATACAAAAGTGCTAAGAGTGAAAAAAATAATAATTTAATTTAAACTGCATAACAATTTAGTCAGAGAAGTCAAAACCTTGAAAAGGCAGAGTGCCACGTGACATTTTTAATGCTAACCATACTAACAGATTAAAATCAATTTTTGAAGTGAAACTTCTAAAGCCCCGCTGTGATTTGGATTTCGGATAAAACGGAAATGACGATTACTGCAACTGCGCTCATTGACCGCTTTGATTATGATGTCACTTTTAAAGGCTCCTATTGGTTGAGATATGAAACGGAAATTACGCTGGTCTGCGCTCATTGGTCGCTTTGATTATGACCTCACTTTTCAAATATTGGTTGAGATGTTTTGGTAAAGTTTCGCTTCTACCGCGTGTAAACTGCACTCAATTTTTTTTTTTACATTTGACAGGTCCCTATTCTAGTAGACCAATTCTAGGTCTATTTCAGCTTTCTATAAAATTGAAATTAGTTGACAAGCATAACAATATGACAGTTGCACTTTTTGCTTAACACAATTTGTTCAAAAGTTGAAATGGACCTAAAATTGGCATTTAATAGAGACCTTTCAAATGAAAAAAAATAGCAATAACTGTTGAATGAACATTTTAAAAAGCAAATTGCCACAGGATTGCTGACTTGCCAAACATAACAGATAGACAACACAATTTCCTACAACTGTACATTGTTCATTGACAGTCTAGGGCGGGGATCGGCAGACTGCGGCTCTTTGCTTAGGCGTTTGTGGCTCTTCAGACATCAACACCAATTTCACCTTTACTGAACCAGCCTTATGAGGTTGAGACGCTGAACAAACTTTGACTCGAACAGCATCAGTGTTGTCTGACTGACTCTGCTCTTTTAGAGCTAGATATTTTCAGATATTCTGTATCTTGATTTAAAGTTTTTTTTGTCTAAGGAACCGGTTATTTATGTATTGAAATCTTTGTTTTTATCACAGAACATCTTTAGCCATGAAAGCATTCTGAGGAACCAGTTTCTTTCTTCTCAGAAACCCCCCTATCATGGCTCTCAAATACATTTGTTATCTTTTTTCCATGATAACTTGGCTCTCCTCACTTGAAAGTCTGCAGACCATAAAAAACACATTTAGATGAGAGTTTTAAGTATATTTTCTTTTATAAATCTAAGCGCTTTTACAATATAAACTCTTTCTTCATGCCACTGCCCCCTGTACAATCAACTAAAGTAGTGCATTGATTATTATTTGTGCTGAATACACCGTACTATGCTGTTATTAATATCAAGATAAAATGCTCATGAAAAAACTAAAATATACCATTATTTCACTGAGTACTCAGAATAGTTTGCAGGTAAATAAATCAAGTACATGGAAGGGCTGAGTTATTATTGCCATTCATTTCGATTTAGACATTGAAATAAGCTATTTAGACAGTGAATTCTTAAAAAGAAAAACAGTTTTAATAAAATTCCATAGTGCTTTGTAAAAGCATAAAGCTGATAGGTCCGTCATAACCTCTCCCTTCTGATATATATCTTAATACATGTATCAGAAGGAGACGTAACAATGGTGATCTCAATGGCAGGACCATATTGAGGGAGTCATGCAGGTTGTGTAATGTAGATTAAAGTGATTGATTTGATTCATTACAAAATTTTCAAGGAAATATTTTGTACTTGATTTTGATTCAGTTTACATTATTATGTGTGCCTTGTGACTTCCTTGGGTTTCTGAACTAAACTAAAATACTGAATAAATATTCTGAAGGTTTCAATGTACTTAGGTGCGCCTTATTAACAGTCACTTCAGAGATTTTCTTCTACAAAATGGGGGTGTTAAAATAATTATTTTATTACAATAACTACTTTAATCCGGCCTTATTTCACAGTGGGTACAAATCACTACGAGAAAATATTTGAGATAAAATCTTAAAAAACATTAAACAAATAAATTTAAAGGAAATTTTTATGATTTTTAAACTAATAATATTATGCTTTCCAGATCTAATACTTTAAATTGAAATAGAAATCAGTTCAAACATATCTCAAATGAGATTTTTTTCTTATTATAGTGTCAATTTGAAACCAATGGAATAAATCAATATCCGCTTCAAAATATTACTTATAAAATATATTTTTATGAAATATGTGGAAATGACAATAAAACAAATACATGTAGTGGTGGCACATTTTTTCAAAAATGTAAAACTAGATTCAGATCTGTGAAAAGATATATCAAAACAAATAATCATTCAAATATTTTGTTTAATCATTCAAATATTTTGGCACAGTGCCTGTACTTGTACAAGGTAAACAGTGCCTGTACTTTGTACACAGTGAACACAGTACCTGTACTTGTATAGTGAACACAGTGCATACAGTGCTCACAGTGCCTGTACTTGTACACAGTGCACAGTGCCTGTACTTGTACACAGTGAACACACAGTGCCTGTACTCGAATACAGTGAACATGCAGTGCAGACAGTGCCTGTACTTGTACACAGTGAATACGCAATGCAGACAGTGCCTGTACTTGTACACAGTGAACACACAGTGCAGACAGTGCCTGTACTTGTACATAGTGAACACACAGTTCCTGTACTTGTGCACAGTGAAGACAGTGGCTGTACTTGTACACAGTGCCTGTATTTAAACACCGTGTGAAGGGAAATATTGTTTAAATACATAATAATTGATCTTATAAAACTACAGATTTTCCATTAAAATAAATACCTTTATACAAACTACGATACAAAATCACTTTACACATGACATTAAAATATTGTAATTAAAGAAAACATTGCTCCAAAGATAAACATATTGTACTTTTTTTTATTCTTACAAGAATAATTGCCAATGTTCATAAATGCTCTTTACTTCACAGCTTAGTGTTTAGAATCCTAAAATATAACAATATACATAGTCACAGTCACTTTTCAATAAACAAACCGACTTAAGAATATAAATATATATCCCAACGGTAAATCACCGTCATTAATTAATTACATTATAGCGGGACAAGTTCACTACTCTTTTAAACTTATGCTATATACATAACACGATAAGCCTAGCTGCACATATCCATTAATATCAATGCGTAACACTTTACCGTTAGCGGGGATTACTACGATATAACACAAGAGTTTCTACCGGCACACGAGGTGCGGTGTTCGATGGTTCCGTTGGGGCTCAAAGCCCCGTTGTTGGTGGGCAGCTTGATGCGGGAGCCCTTGAGGTTGCGGTACTGCATGGTGGAGGAGGTCATGGCGTAGGACTTGAGGTGGGACTTCATGACGCTGGGGAGGGGGAGCTGCTCGATGCTGTACACTGTGGTCTTCTGGACTATGGCGCGGCAGCACATCTCTTGCAGGCTTAAAACTGCAATCAAAATATGGAGCAATTGAGCAGCCATTTCATATTTCTCGTTAAGGGGGTGATCTACATAATAAGGTGATGTGTTAAAACTTGTTTTAATAAGTTGGAGAACCTGTACAAGAGCTTTTTGCTATTAAGTACAGCTTAATTGGAATGATTTGAGTTTGTATAATTTAATCCTTAAGTGTCGTTCAGAAATCCAATATAACCGCGAGCAGGTATCTGTTGAACCGCGAGCGCTTATGTTTCATGCCGTTCACACGACGCAGATCAAATATTTCTCCTATGGTAGGAGAGGGGGTCAGATGAATTAGCGAGCGGCCACGGAGAGCGCATTTTTTGTACTGAATCTATCAACTTGACATCTGTCATCCACCGGTCTAAGCAGCTCCGTAATTAAAATGACCCCCTCTCCTGTTTTTGTCGGAGTGGGGGGCGCTTAACTGTTGGCATATCGCCTCAAGAGCGGTTATGGCGTAAGATGTGCATTGTCTATGGTTGATGTGCGCATAAAGCGCTTAGATGTGAACGGTCTGAAGGGATTGTATGGAGAGCGATATTTGGCGTGCTATGATCTTTTATATTTATATGCTCAATCTGAACAGGCCTTTAACCTCTCAAGCCTCGAGCATATGCTGTTATTTCCGCTTTGCAATAAAATCCAAATAAATTCAATATTTATAAACGTACCTGAAAACTAAATACTTTTTTTGAAAGGTGATGGAATACGGTTTCTAATTTTATTATTAAAAATAATCATACAATTTATTAACGTCACAACACCCCGTAACACCCCAGAAAAAACACGATAATGCTTTTGGCCGTGAAAATCTAAAATCATATATGATATTCAATTTTCGGGAAGGCCGTCTCCACACCCACAGTTGAAAGGTTACCCAGCACTTAATTGGTTAGGGAAGGTTTAGTTTGGTTAAATATATCCAACTGCAAACATTAAGACAACGAAACCTACTTACAAGGTTACCACATAACAAGTTTTCATGGGTTTCTTAGTAAGTTATTAATTACCTTTGTTACTCCTCCACAGCCTCTCCATGCCGTTGCGGTGCAGCGCCATGCGCGACAGCTCGCAGAAGCTCTCGCGGATGTTGAAGTCGCAGAGCGGGCTGACCTCGAAGAAGGCCATGCGGTTCTTGGCCGCATACAGCTCCGCCTCGCGCTCTCCCACCTGCCGCTTGAAGGCCAGGTGCAGCCGGTTGCCCACCAGCACCTTGGGCACTCCCGGCGCATGCTGAGAAACAACATCAAACACATCACAATCTCTTCATTTTCATCCACTTAACTATTATTCTAATCTTGGAAGCGCTGAAGTCAGGTGGGAATGCTGCCCTTGTTCTACAGGAATTTCATTGAAAGATGCTCCTAAGAACAAGCATCATTGATCTCTTCGGCTCCGATGCACAGCCGGAAACATGCCAAACACGCACATTAAATTTTTCACATAAGAATGGCTTATTTTTACGACTCGTGCTCATCAGCTCGGCTAAGGAATGATTAGTCAGTCTCTGTGTTTCCATCTACAATACGGATCTCTTCAGGACCCAGTACTCTACTACCTCAAAAAGACTCTCCACACAACGTCACCAAAGATGAGAAGAAAATCATCTAAAGAGCGATTCATACTGAACAAAATCGAACTGTATGACTTCCAAAGCATTTTTATCGCTTACGAGGGCAGTATGAGTGCAATAGGGTAAATCCATTATGTAATCATTAGTAATCAATTATGTGACAGAATCATCTGTCAATTGATCGATATATCAATCAATCCATTTTGGAGAAATAATTAACAAAATTAGGTAAAAACTCAATATCTCAAACATTCAATACCGTAATGTGGGTTGACTTTGGCCCAAAATATCATCCGATTGCAAAGAACATTCAATAAAATCCAACTTGCTTAAGAGAGCGCTTTGAATTTTTGAATGATGGTAGAAAGAGAGTTAATGACCTGTATTAAATAAATTTAAAAAATGTTAGCATAATTGTAACCAAAAAAAAAAAAAAGAAATTTGGGCCAAAGTTTCCCATACTGAGGGGATTCTTTGACCCAATTTTTTTTTGAAGGCTGTATTATTGATTTTCACAATTACTTTAAACCCAGCAATCACTGTGATCATTCTTAATGCTTACATAAAATGTCAACATTTAACAACAACAAATTTACATATGATGTTCGGAAAAAAATAATAATAAAAAAACAATGAATTATTTTAAAGAAATTTTATTAATTATGAAACAATTGTTACACAATAATGTTTTCTTAATTAAATTACTTATTTCAGTAATTTGTGAGTGTACAGTGGTGAAAATTGCAACTTAATTTAACAATATTTTGATATTTCTGGAACTTGAAAAAGTTCTCTTTTGGAACGACACTTCTCGGGAGGGTTAATTTTTTGCACAACTTCAACCCAGGAATACAAAATTGCATCTCGCTTGTCAGGCCATTTCCAGCTTTTTAATGTCTTTTGCATAGAGCTAACAATCGCACCATTCTTTCGTATTTTCAAAATCTTGCCCGGAAAATAGGCGCCTTCGTACACAAATATTACAAAGTTGCCAACTTTATAGGGTGATTTTTTTTTATGCTAACGTGGCAGCCGACGTCGGCGCTTGAGGATAACTTCCTTCGCCGTCCAGTTCTTCGTCAGAAAATTGTAATGGGCCGTCGGAATCATTTGAATCATGCAATGAATAGTTGTTATCGTCCGATTCAGATGAAGAGGTACTTAATATCCCGGTAGCAATTCGTTTGGGGGCGAGTTGAATTTGGACGGGATTATTAACATCGGAAATCGAAATACTCTTTCCAGCTTCAACATTAATCTTCTTTTTTCGTGGCACTCTTTTATTATCAGATGTACTTACTCTTTTTGACTGCAAGTGCTCAAGTAACACTGAATCAAATCATACATTTTGGTTAGTATTTGGCAAGCGCTCTAATAATATATCTACGTCAACAGGTACTACGCCACATTTTTTGAACCCAGCTCGTAAATTTTCAGCTTAAGATGGCTCAATAGATTCCATCAACTGTTTTAATAAGCCTGGAAAATGTCGCTTTGGGAGGGTTGATTCGGAATTGCCATTAGGAGACTCTTTCCATTCAGAAAGGAGTTTTCGCCAGTTGCCTTTTAGCGGTCGAAAAAAGGCAACATCCAGAGGTTGAGTGAGATGCGTTGAATGGGGTGGAAGGCACACAAACGATATCTCATTTTCGTGGCAGAGCTTAAGTATGTGCTCGTTAATGTGACTGCTTAAATTATCGCAAATGATTACCTTTTTACCGTGTTGCTTTTTTCAGATGCGGTAAAAATAGGGAAATAAACCAATCTTCAAAAATTTCCGCATCGAACCACCCAGATTTAGACCTATTGTAGCGGCAACCTGGTGGTCCATTTTCAGTCCACAAATCCCAAAGACAGTCGGATTTATATACTACGTAAGGCGGCAATAGTTCTCCATCAGCATTACCACAAAACATTAAAGAAGTTGATGTTTTTGTAGTGTTGCAAATTCTTTCAGGATATTTGCTGCCATTTCTTGATAAGCACCCTCTTCTTACCTGGATCGTCGGTGAGGTTGGTCTCATCGAAGTTCCATATGTTACTTGGTGGGATATCCTTAAGCACTTTAGATAAGTTAGCAACATTACTTTTTATGGTGCTTTCATCGGTGTTTGCTCTCTTTTGCGATATATTGCTCGCAAATCGTAACGTTAACCTGGGATGGCGTTTCAAAAATGAGCGAATCCACTCACACCCGGGCATATTATTCTTAAACTTTCTTATTTTCCTTCCCTGCCGTTCTAAATATTGCCTAATAATACATCTTAGTTCAAACGGATCCACAGGAAATCCATATTCACCCATGGTTATACAGTAGTCCACAAATTTCATCTCCTGGTCATGCGTGAAAATTGGGGGTTGGCCGGGCTTATTAGAGTGCAATCCTTTTAACTTATTCTTAAGAGTACTTCGAGGTATGTTATCCACTGCAGCCGCTTTTCTCTGCGTCAATTCACCATTTTTGATTGCATTTAAACATGCTTACAACTTTTCCTTGGTATAATCTGCATATTTACGAGCTCCTGGGAGTCTGACGTAATTTCTGGGCATTTCAACTGCAAAATAAAATAAAAAAAGCTTACTGTATAAAACGTAAAAGATCTATTTTCAATTGGAGTGAATAGAAAATACCCGTTTCTAATAAAATGTAGCTTGTTCCCAACATCAAAACATATATTTTCGAGTACGGGATACTTTGGCCCAGGCCAATGTTGGGTCAAAGAAACCCCGATTCTGTCAAAAACACACAACATCATGTATAAAAAATATTTTAAATATTGTTTGACATTTTAACACAAAAATATTGCATGCTATCATATCTTCAATATATTCTAGGGATATAAAGTGTTAACATACCTGTTTAAGTGATAACACGCAGTGGATGCAAACATATTTTATGAAGAAACTTTTTTATCGAAATTCACACGCGACTGTCTTCACCTAGAAACTTCTATAAAATGGACTCTAGTTTAGTCAAAAAATCTCTAAATGGTGTCACTAATACCATCTATTGATTGAATGGTAAAACTACGCCTATATGGAACTTAGGACACAGATGTCACTAGTCAAACTATTTTTTAATTTGGGCCAAAGAATACCCCCAGGGCCAAAGTCAACCCACGGTACGGTAATTTATCAACACCAGAGATATTTGTTTTATATTTTACATATTTATTTAATTAATACTGATGATTCTGCAATGATCACAAAGGAAATGTTGCATTTTGCATTATTTGCAAGAACCAATCTGACTAATTTAATTACGTAATGCAATATCATCATCTAGGAGTAAATTTTGGTTTGATTTTAAATAATCAATATGTAGTATTTTTTGTACTACAAAAATGTACACAGAATAGTTCAATAATAAATATTAGTAAAAAGAATAGATAAATATTACAAATTTCTATCCTCTTATAAATAACAAACATTTTTGAGCACTGTCTATCTTTTCGGGTATAGGCCAAGTTGTGCTTATTTCTCCTTGAGCGAACTTATTTAAAAAAAGTTATTTTTAAATATTTTTTTGGTATGCCAAAGTCCCAACTACTCTGGCCAGTGGGACTTTGGCATTTCCAAATTTGGCAATTGCAGAGGTTTTAAACAGCCTTGCAATGTTATTAAAAATTCTATAATTAATATTATACTGAGGATTAGGATGACAGAGTAATAGTTATATGACTATAATTAAGGGACACAGGACAATCATTATAGCAATTTCTTCTCCCTCTCTCATGCAGATCCATCGTCTATGGTCAGATAGTGATATTTGCCACGGTCAACAATTGATGTGTTTGATGTGACAAGAAACAAAGCACGGTCAACAATTGATGTGTTTGATGTGACAAGAAATGTTTCGTCAGGTGATAGACAATTTTAGCGCGGTCTCCAAAGTGTAAGGTAAGCTTCGGTTAACTGTCAATATTCACATCATTTTGAATGCGTATTTTGTGTTCCGTATCGATGCCTGGAATCCATTATGAGAGAGAGCTAGCTCTTTCGCCCTTATAGTTTCAGTTTCGCGCGTGTTTATTCCCTATATTTGCCCTTTTTTTATTCGACTTGCCACATTTTCTCTCTGCTGGCAACACTAGTGACGCGCATCTCAGATCACGTGATGTTATTGTTTGTCATATGACGCCGTTTTTTCGCGCCGAAAGCAGTTTTCGTGTTTCGCTGTACTTAAAAAACCAATTTTGAGTCGAAAATCGAAGTTTATTCCCTGCTCTTTCAGTTTAAACATTAAATATACCGTGATAGATAGTTTTCTGAGAAATTGACTAATTGTTTAGCGTGTTTTTTTCGGTTGTTTACGTGTTAAACTGTGCAACAAAATGAGTGATATCGACAACAAAGACGCTTCGCCGGTTGGAAACAATGATCAAGCACGAGTTTCTCGGAAACGCCGTATGCCGCGCGAAAGTTCTGGATCCGACACTTCGGAAGAAATGCATTACTATCGGGATCCGCGGGTAGACATCCTGATGCAACAGATGTCGGCCATGACGGACGTTTTATCCGGGAATCGGTTAGAGTTCGCGGAGAAAACGGTCTCGGACAAAGAAGACTCCGCGGGAGAGATGCGGCAAGAGGTAGAATCGGGGTTTTTAGAGATGCCCGCCAGCCTAGCCGCTCAGAAAAACGTTTTGGAGTTCTGCAATCCAAGCACATTGGTGAAAGAATCGCCGATTCCGAAGGCGGACGCAAGAAGAGTCGCAGTTATCTCGGCTCTTCAGCGTTTTGGTTCGGAGGAATGGTCGCGTGTTCGCTATGCCGAAACACAGAAAGTATACACTGCCACGCCCGCCTTCGTAGAGCTGGAGGTAAACGAAGAACTGAGGAGGTTTGATAAGAACAACTCCTTCGCGGCCCTGGACCGTTCTCTGGGAGCCCTCTCCAATGCAGTGCTATCCCAGACAGAGTCGGTCAGAGGAAACATGCAGGCACTGGTGAACTGGGCATCCGAACCAGGCACCTGCTTGACCCCTGCGACGCTGTTTGACAAGATTCAGGGTATGTTTGCCAAGGAGTCAACATACAATAAGACCACGGACGACGTCCTACAGATTTTATGCGGAAAGCGAACTGAATGCCTACAAAGTAGGCGAAAGGCCCTGCTAGAGGGAGTAAGGGACCCGTACATCAAGGAAGGCCTTGCCAGGATTCCTCCGAGCGCCAGTCACCTCTTTAATAAAGAGGAACTAGCAAGCTATATCGTGGCAAACGGGGGACGAGACAAGATATTCGGTAGTGCATCCTCGTCGTATATCCCCCGTCAACCTCAACCCTCTACCTCACAAGCAGCAAGACCGGTGATAGAGGCTCCACCCTCCCGACCTAGGAAGCCCTTTCGATCTGCCCCTAGGCCGGAGAAAGACAGGACGTACAGGCAGCCCGCCAAAAAGCCAGAGCCCTCTCGCAAGGCGGCCAGCGATCGGGGTAGGAGGCGATGGAGGTGACTGGAGGCCGGAGCCATTCTGGGGAGGACGCCTAAAGGCGTATCAGGAGGTGTGGAGGGAGCTGGGAGCATCACCGCTAATCCTGAACATTCTAAAAGGAGCAAGGATACACTTCATATCAAAACCTCCTCTGGCGCTCCCATCGGCCGAGCTGAAGCAGAATTTCAAGACAAGGTTGTCTCCAGGCATGACCGCACACATCGAAACGATGAAAGCGTCAAAAATCCTGGAGGCAGCAGACGACTCCCCAAGCTTCCTGTCAGGTATGTTCCTTACCTCCAAATCAGACCACACCCTCAGGCCCATCTTCAACCTGAAGGCCTTGAACGTCTTCATAGACTCAAAGCCCTTCAGACTCTTCAGTCATTTTCGGGTCCCGGAATTCCTCCAACCCGACGACTGGCTGATAAAAGTCGACCTCTCCCAGGCTTACTTCCACGTGCCGATCGCAAGATCACACCGGAAGTTCCTGCGCCTCGTGTACAACGGAGAGCTCCTTCAGATGACGTGTCTGCCCTTCGGCCTGTCATCAGCGCCAAGGATCTTCTCGCTGCTCTCAAACTGGGTAGCGGAACTACTAAGGAAAAAGGGACTCAGGATTGTAGTCTACCTAGACGACTTCTTAGTAGCAAACCAGTCCAGAAAACTTCTCACCTCCCAAGCCGTTGCTATAGTGCACACACTTCAACAGCTAGGCTGGTGCATAAACCCGGACAAGTGTGTCCTGACACCCACGCAGAAGTTGGAGTTCCTGGGTATAACATGGGACACGAGAGCAGATCAAAAGTCTCTCTCCGACCGCAAGTGCGCTGGTCTTCGCCAAGCCTTGCAGGTTCCCTTGGAAGTCGGCAGTTGCTCTCCCAGGCAGGCTCTCGGTCTACTGGGAAGACTCAACTTTGCAAATTTCGTGATCCCTCGTGGTCGCTTGCATTGCCGCATACTGCAGAGGTTCAGCCGCCGCATACAGCACCTGAAACCATCGCGGCCCGTTGCTCTGCCCAACGCAGCACGGCGGGACATACAGTGGTGGCTAGCAGCCATTGGAAGGACAAGCCCCATTCAACCTCTCCCTTTCCATCACTTCCTGACAACAGACGCAGCGGACACAGGATGGGGTGGACAACTAGACGACACCACAGTTGCGGGCCAATGGACAGGGGAACAGGCACTATGGCACTCAAACCGGAAGGAAGCATACGCCGTGTTAGAGGTCATCAAAGATCAAGCTCATGCCCTGGCAGGGACGAATGTCTTATTGCAGACAGACAACAAGACAGTAGTGGCTTATGTCAACAAGGAAGGGGGTACAAAATCGTTAGCCCTTCTGGAAACAACGCGGGAGCTACTGGATTTCGTAGACCAGATGGAGATATCTCTGACAGCCCAATACATTCCAGGAAGATACAACGGAATTGCGGACCGTCTCTCTCGGGGCGCACCGGTCCCAGAGTGGCATCTACTAAGTCCGGCAACGAAGGAGATATTCAAAAAAATGGGGTCGCCCTCAAATAGACCTGTTCGCTTCAGCCACTGCTCACGTGGTACCAACATACGTCTCCAGAGACTCAAGCGACTGCTTAGCCTGCTTTCCCAACGCGTTCAGTCAACCTTGGGACTACAATCTAGCTTGGGTATTCCCTCCGCCAAACCTTGTTCCGAGAGTGCTCACCCACCTAAATCAGGCAAAGGGCATGTTCCTTCTAGTCGTCCCAAAATGGGAGAAGACTTTCTGGAGAAGCGACCTAAAACAGCGAACAGACGAACCTCCCATACGCCTGCGCAACCTAGAGGGAGTCCTCATAGACACATCGACAGGACTACCCCCTCCCAGGATTCAGGATCTGGAACTAGAGGTCTGGAGAATTGCGGGTGGGAACAAGCCCTGACAACATGGAGTCAAGAAGAACGCCAACTCCTCAAGTCATCCTGGAGAGAGTCTACACTGAAGACCTACAAACCTGCGTGGGATAAGTGGCGTAAATGGGGCACTCAAAACGGTGTGGACGTCAACAATCCCCCACCAACTACGGTTGCCAGGTATCTAGCCCACCTATTTGTTCAAGGAGGCCTAGCCCCAGGGACCATTCAGGTCCACAAGTCAGCCATTGTTACCTTCTGCGGTCCAGCTCAGAATGCGAGAAAAATCAGCTCTGATTTCTTGGTAAGACACGTTCTCAAGGCAATCTCAATGGCAAGGAGGACCAAGGAGAAAGCCCCTATCTGGGATCCCAGACAAGTAATAGACTGGCTGGTCAAGAATTCCCCCACAGAAGACTCGCTGTTTGAAGCGTCACGGAGGGCAGCAATACTCCTCGTCCTGGCGTCAGGCAGGAGAGTTCATGATTTGACACTGCTCAGAATCACCCCAGAACATTTCATCGACAAGAGGAACTCTATTACCCTGTGGCCAATTTTTGGGGCAAAAACCGACACAGCCAACCATAAACAATCAGGTTGGAAACTGACGGGCTCACAAAAAGATAACATCAACCTCCTTAAATGGTTGAGAAAAGTCGTTGCCCTCTCTACAGCCAGAAGAGGTCCACTACTAAAGAACCTATTTGTGACCACATCAGGAGAAACAAAACCGGCAACGCAAACAATAATAGGGGGATGGATCAAATCAGTCCTCAGAGAAGCTGGAGTCCATGCAACCCCGGGAAGTGTACGCTCGGCTGTAGCCTCCTTAAACTGGTTGGAAGACTACCCCATAGAGGAGATTCTTGCTAGAGGGAATTGGAAGTCCGAGCACACCTTCCGGAAGTTCTACCAGAAGGAGATAGCGCACTCCAGAAGCGAGCACCTTCAGCACTCAATGGCTCCATTCTTTACTCCAGTGTAAATAGCATCACATATAACGCTAAGTTTTCAGATCACCAGGTGAGAGCAAACACATCTCATAATGGATTCCAGGCATCGATACGGAACACAAAATAGAATAATTTTACCTACCAATAAAATTTATATTTTGTTTCCATCGATGCCTGGAATCCAGGTAATCCCTACCTGGTGCATTACGAGTCATATGACAAACAATAACATCACGTGATCTGAGATGCGCGTCACTAGTGTTGCCAGCAGAGAGAAAATGTGGCAAGTCGAATAAAAAAAGGGCAAATATAGGGAATAAACACGCGCGAAACTGAAACTATAAGGGCGAAAGAGCTAGCTCTCTCTCATAATGGATTCCAGGCATCGATGGAAACAAAATATAAATTTTATTGGTAGGTAAAATTATTCTATTAAAGTTAGTATCTCAATTCAACTTTTTCAATTTATTTAGGTCATAGAAGGATCTATTGTAAAACAATTTCTTATTTATTTCATGTTAATATCGACTCGGGTATTAGCAGTGCAACCGTGCTCTGGATGTTGATGCAAAATCGACGAAAGTTAAGGCCGTATTCTAGGCTAGAAAAAAACAACTTTTTTTTCTTCATATTTCGATAGTTTTGATATTCAAGAATATTTCCTTAAAAGGATTTTTCGAATTTCGAATTATTTTTAAAGTTGTAGCCATTTTAGTGTCGTGGCAATTCGACCGGTTTAGATGGAATCTAAGTAGAATCTAAATAGAAAAGGCGGTAAATAAATAAATAGGCTGTTAACAGGCTTTGACTACCTGAAAATGAATACCCCATCTCTATGAAGAAATGTAAGTTATATGTACAATTCTATCAGTTAGACTTCCTGAAACTTAACTTAAAACTTTAAACGAGTTTTCTCAAAACTACTTTTTTCTAAACATTTGCCACAAAAAAATTGAAATTTGGCCTAAATCCCTCTATGGTAGGAACCAACAAAAAAATAAATTATTTTGACTATTTTTCAAAATTCGGAAAAGTTAAAAAATAACTGAAACACATCAATTTCTTTTGAGTAGCCGCCATTTTGTGAGAGATTTTTTTGTTCATTTTTCCTGGTTCTTACTATAATAACATTTGTACTAATAAAGAATCTACCTTTTTTTTTCAGATGACCAGAAGGGTGGAAATCGTGGCAAGGTGGACACGCTCTTTTTGCGTATAACTTTGTGAAATATAAATATACTTGTTAGATTTTTTTTGTGTATTCTTAAAATATAAATAAATAAATTGTAAAATATGACTAAATAAATTGTTTCATAACGCTGATGAATTTCATACGTATTTGTGTTCCAATTTACCATGCAGATCGGAGGAACCCAGATTTTGGACTTCCGCACGTTAAGCGTACTTACCTATACGGTGGACTAAGTCAAGTACCACAATATCGTGAGTCTATCAACAACCATCGTAACAAATAGTAACGTGACATTTCGCTCGACGTTGAAATGTTATTTTCTATCAATCGGAAGCGTGTAATGTGAAGCATTATAATATCGTCGTCTTTATCGAATGCTTTGTGTGAACCGCTTCATCGTATCGTGACTCAAACTATAACGTGGTTCTAATAACCGAACAATCTTGTCGTACGCCTTGGATATACCTATGACCGTCGTCGAATGAAGATCAAGCTACGAGACACAACAGTGAGTATTGCTTAATTGTGTATACCGGATCTTGTTTGGTGATTGGGCATAATTCTTATCGAAATCCATAAGCGTTTTATTTAGCAAGGAATAACCACAGGTTATTCTAAACCCCCGTGCCCTGTGCACGATTCATAAATTGTACTTAAAATATTTTTTTTTATCGACTGTTAAAAAACGCCCGAAATTCAGGCTTCTAGACTAGAATACTAAGTCTATCGAACCAATCGATTTTTATTTGATTTTCATTGAACAAATCTGTAATACACACCTTATCAACTTCCTCGAGCCAGCGTTCTATGCTGTCAAAGGACCATTTATTGGTGATATCATAAACTAGCAGTATTCCTTGAGCACCTCTGGAGTAGGAGCGGATGATGGTGCAGAACCTCCCCTGGCCCGAGGTGTCCCACAACTGCAGCTTCACCCGTTTTCCGTCCAACAATATCGTTGTTGTCTTGTAAGCTGAAATTCCACGAGACACTCGATTAATACATGTAGATTCAGTGATAAAGAATTTATGTGATTGGAAATTAACAGAACAGTATCAGAAATTTAAATATACGGGAATCTCTTGAATGACAAAGTTTCAAGAAGTTCAAGAGCATTATTACAAAAACATTATTTGAAAATTACAACCACCATGCTTCGTCCGTTTCCTGCCGAATAAAATCCATATAAAATGTGTTTTCGATGTCTAAAATCTTTCTCATTAAATGCGTAAGTAGATTTTTTACTAAAAATTTACATTGTTCAAAGAATTGACAATACCCATAGATTATCGACTATTGTGAAGGATAAAGTTAAAATCAAGTTATTCCTCTGCGGTCAATACAGAACCAGTAATTGGTAATTTATTATGATAATTAAACTCTCACATTAAAATAATAACTTTCCTGTAGGGTATTGAAAGACGTATTTACACACACAAACGAATCATCAGATTTAAGTTTGCGAGTTAAAAAGTTAGGTTAGGTTATCATTTACTTTAACCTTACCCACGCGGCTCTCAAAAAAGTCGCTTGCGTTTCATGAAGTTTCAAGATTGCGTAAAAACGGGTATAGATTGCATCGAAGAGGCCAGAGAACAATTTAGTTTGGGTATCTTTAAAAAGTTTGTCATCCAAGAAGACCGCCTTTGCCTGAGCCATGTAACGAGTGTACTGTTGAAAGTTCAAAGCATCACAGTTATTACAAGTCTCACCACTTCCGCTGCAGAAGGGGGACTCGGCGGAGCCATCCTCCAGGTCCTGCAGGATCTCCTGTTTGCCCACGTCCGAGTCGCCCACAAGCAGCACCTTCAGAAGGTAGTCATACTGCTTCGGGACGGCCGGGGGTCGACCTGCAATATAAATCAAATGTTGTAACGCACCATGGATGGGTCATTCCATCTTCCACGAGTGTGTCAACAAGAACTCTAATCCTATATAAACTAACCGTTTATTTCAAAACAAAACATTCTTATCTATTTACTTAGTTATTCATCATCTATTTACAATGTATAAATAGCTTTAAAAGACAAACTAAAATAATAATTATTGGTACATACTTTGACCATTATAACTATATACATTATATAGTTATAATGGTACATGGTTACGTTAAAAGTTACATACCATTGTAACTTATTTGAAGATGTACATTCATCTTTAAAAATTTCAGAAGATATTAGTCTATGCCAATGACGTTACATATAAGTAATATATAGACCGGCCATTGTCTTACAAACTCGAGATGGAATGTGGCAAGTAACAAACACTCTTGTGTTTTCAGTAAATGCTTAATTCAAAAGTTTTTCATGTATGATAAAGATAGACATTCAAAGAAAACGTGTGAACAAAGGATCTCATGAAAGACATAGATATAGGACCAGCGGAATTTGCATATTTCCACCGAAAACCACATTCTACATCACGGGTGTTATTGAAATTCTAAGGTGCGCTAATCGCTTACACTAAGACGAATAAGGAATGCTAAGATTGGCTAAGCATATATCAGACGATTCACTATTCACTCGTTTCGGGACGTCATTCTGCCTCTTTCCTGCGAAATGACACGTCTGAGCATGCGATTTTTATTTATTTATAAAATACATGTTACATATATTAGACAGTTAAGTAGATTAGATTTATTAAATCACCATACTAGGCGGCTGCCTGTTTCATGGTGATCAATTAAAGATAGACTTTGAGTGAAGTCTAGTGTAAACACATGGTAAAATTGGAAAAGTTATAATAAAAAAAGAAAAGAGAAAAAGAAGTGCGTAAGGATAAGATTATGAAAATATACATAACAATATCAAATTTTTTATATTTATTTGTATATGTGTGCTTGCGTACGTGCACGTTATACAGGTGCACACATCCATATACACATAAACACACACACACACATATGCACCTACGTACATGAATACAAACATATATATATACAGGCATATACGCAATACCAACACGTACATATATATACATACATACATACTTCCATGCAAACACACATATATTCTTCTTCCTCACACATGTAAACAATATATACACATATACACATATATACGTACACATCCCTATATGTCTTCTTCCTCACACATGTAAACAATATATTTAGGTACACAGAATAAAAAACCTTATTTCTGCCAAATAATATCAGTTATCTTCTATTATGTTTATTAAATAACCAACCAAGCTGTGTGTATAGATACCTGATAAAAATAAAAAAACCACCCTCTCACAACAACATTGTGTAGCTATTAAATATTTATAATTATGTCCATTGAGTATACAAGTTATCAAATTTGATGGCAGAAACTAGCCGTCAGCAAATAGTGACAAAAACAATTGAAACGAAAGTGATGAATGATAGTACCGAAGAAAGCATTCCGACAATGTTGGATATCGGTCTTCATTCGCAACCAGAATGACATCACGATACGACGTCGTGACGCGAATGAACTGTGTGAATAGGGTTTCATTCTGTGAATCAGTCGGCTGGGTATTTTGTGCCAGGAGGTCGTCTCGACAGAGCGCGCGAGATATCAAAATACTGACGTACGGCTATTTCTTTGTTTTTCGAAATAACTCATACCATGGGTGTAGCCAGGTTTAGATTTAGGGTGGGGCAAAAAATAAAAATCTAGAGTAGGTCCAAAAAAAAGTAGGCTACTACAACATATTCATGCGTTGGGTGCAATGAATGCGTAGCATATGAACGCAAGAAGGAAAAACCAACCTGTAAATTTGAAAATGCGACTCGGTCGACAATCCCCGAGGTGAGGCATCGGCCAGCCAGGGTGGGGCAAGCACCCTACCTTGCTCCACCGTGCTTACGCCCATGACTCATACCGGTCTCATAGAAATCGTTGTTTCTCACTTAAGTACTATCATAGTAAAATATATAAAAAATATATAAAAAATATTTTAAAAAATATATAAAAAATATGACCTAAACGGTATTGGAAACAGAAAACAGCGTGCTGTACATTCAATCTAACAATTAACTACAAAATAATTCAAATGTATGCTTTTATGAAACCAAAGCTTTCATGAAAATGTTTATAATTCATTTGTTTAATAAAATATGTGTGCGTTTTATTTTTTTTTCATTATCAGTAATTTTAGTTTACATTAAAAATTATTCTATTTAAAAAATTACATGGTTATTTCTAATAATAAAATTTGGATGCGTCTCATCACCTCATCTCATCGTCTCATCGTCTCCTCGTCTCATCGTCTCCTCGTCTCATCACCTCTCAAAAACAGTTTTGTCAGGTATGTTCACAAATATTCCATTTATATGGATTTTATTACACGCCGAGGTCTATTTTGTAATAAACATTTTTCATAGAGCAAAAAATACTGGTAGGAATGGCGAGTGAACATTTATTTCTAGGGAACTGTGTGAACATGCAGTGAAACGAAGATGGAACATTTGCTCGAGTATGACGTCACGAAACGAGTGAATAGTGAATCGTCTCATATATGGTTTACACCAGGGGTGCTCAAACGGTCGATCGCGATCGACCAGTCGATCGCGAGTGCTTTTTGAGTCGATCTCGAGAAAAATTTGCCGATGTGAATAGATCTATTCACAGTTTTTATCGGACACATTTCGAAAGAAAACATTATCTTATTCGATGTTCAGTTATAAATTTTTTGTTGCAGACTACGCATGTGCTGCCAGAATAAAAAACATTTTCATGTTCTGAGTGTAGTTTTAAGTCGCCGCATACAGATTTAATATAAACCAGTTGTGTTCACAATGTGAAGTTCGAGTTGTGGATTCATCTGCTGACACATTTCGAAGGAAAAAATTATCTTATTCGAAGTGAAGTTATAAAACTTTTGTTGCAGACTGTGCTGTGCTGCCAAAATAAAAAAAACATTTTCATGTTCTGTGTGTAGTTTTAAGTCGTCGCATACAGATTTAATTTAAACCAGCAGTCCGTAATGTTAAATTTCTGTTTTAATATTTCGAAGGCAAACATTCTCTTATTCGAAGTGCAGTCATAAAATTCAAATTCAAATTGCAGACCATGTATGTGCTGCCAGAATCAAAGAAAAAACATTTTACTTAATTGTTTTCTATCTCACTTACTCCAAATGGCGCTAAAAATCTTCCGGAAACAATCAAAATAAATGTATTTTTTATAATAATAAATAATTTGTATGTATTTACGAATGAAATGTTATTCCTTGGCTTTTATTAGTGTTTGTCGTGTAATGGAAACATTTTATCATCACACACAAGGGCATTTTGTCACTTTTTTAATGCAATTTACTAGAGATGAAACGGATAGTTTTTTTGGCTGCGAGGCCGGATATCCGGCGGCCGGATATTCGGCCCATTGTCTCGTTGCATGTCGTGACGAGTTTAGTTTACTATAATGGTGATTGTGATGAGTTAATCATGTTAATTTAAGTTTTCGCTACTCCGCGAGGTTTTTGTAAGTTTTTACTAAAAGTTTTTAGTTTAGATATTTACTATTTATGTATTTATCATTATCTAGTGAATATCTCAGAAGAAAATTTGGCTAAAGTTCGGTGTTTGGGCTAAATTCCTAAAAAATAAAACTAGTTATTTTTATACTAATTTGGGGTCGGGGAATCCGAATCTGAAAGAATTAGGCGGCGGCAAGCAATATTAACTGAATTACACGACTTTAAAAATTTTTATACACATACAGGAAAATAGCCATTTTGGAAGCATTTTGATTCCTAGAAAATCAAACTAGTTATTTTTATACTAACTATGGGCCGGGGAATCCGAATCTGAAAGAATTAGGCGGCGGCAAGCAATATTAACTGAATTAAACGACTTTAAAATTTTCTATACACACACACATGAAAATAATCATTTCGGAAGTATTTTGACACATGTAGTACAAAGATCATAGAAAAACAAGATAACATAGATGTTTTTACCACACAAAATTAAGTGTTGCCATTAAGCAGTAATATTAATAACGTAAAATAACATGTTGATATTTTAAGTACTTATTTTTTATAAATTTTACTCACTTTTGTATCACAAACCATGTTACATAAACCCGGCGTAGCTGCTAAACCACTTGAAAACAGGGATGTTTTTTTGCCGTGAAGCGAGCAGGCGGTATAAAGGGGTACAAACCATGTTACACAAACCTAGCGTAGCCGCTAAACTACTCGAAAACAGGGATGTTTTTTTGCCGTGACGCGAGCAGGCGGTATAAAGGGGCACAAACCATGTTACACAAACCTAGCGTAGCCGCTAAACTACTCGAAAATAGGGATGTTTTTTTGCCGTGACGCGAGCAGGCGGTATAAAGGGGCACAAACCATGTTACACAAACCTAGCGTAGCCGCTAAACTACTCGAAAACAGGGATGTTTTTTTGCCGTGACGCGAGCAGGCGGTATAAAGGGGCACAAACCATGTTACACAAACCTAGCGTAGCCGCTAAACTACTTGAAAACAGGGATGTTTTTTTGCCGTGACGCGAGCAGGCGGTATAAAGGGGCACAAACCATGTTACACAAACCTAGCGTAGCCGCTAAACTACTCGAAAACAGGGATGTTTTTTTGCCGTGACGCGAGCAGGCGGTATAAAGGGGCACAAACCATGTTACACAAACCTAGCGTAGCCGCTAAACTACTTGAAAACAGGGATGTTTTTTTGCCGTGATGCGAGCAGGCGGTATAAAGGGGCACAAACCATGTTACACAAACTTAGCGTTAGGTTAGGGACGCGAGCAGGCGGTATAAAGGGGCACAAACCATGTTACTTTTACCGCTTAGCTGGACTCTTATATGATCCGCGTATCCGACAGGAACCCTTCGAGACAAGCGAGTTTGACAAGGATACGACGGACGAAGAAGACTTGGTCGATTTATAAGATATGTTTTTCTGCTGTTATCTATTTTCATATTGATATAGGGATAAATATTTTTGAGAGCTGGTAACACTGCCGGCACATGTTTTTGTATATTTCTTGTTTTTCTATGATCTTTGTACTACGTGTGTCAAAATACTTCCGAAATGATTATTTTCATGTGTGTGTGTATAGAAAATTTTAAAGTCGTGTAAGTCAGTTAATATTGCTTGCCGCCGCCTTATTCTTTCAGATTCGGATTCCCCGGCCCATAGTTAGTATAAAAATAACTAGTTTGATTTTCTAGGAATCAAAATGCTTCCAAAATGGCTATTTTCCTGTATGTGTATAAAATTTTTTAAAGTCCTGTAATTCAGTTAATATTGCTTGCCGCCGCCTAATTCTTTCAGATTCGGATTCCCCGACCCCAAATTAGTATAAAAATAACTAGTTTTATTTTTTAGGAATTTAGCCCAAACACCGAATTTATTCCGAAAATTTTAGTTTTTTGGAAGGCCTTATGGCTTTTTTGTTACTTTTTCGACTTTAAGTAAAAGCCGTCATAATTATAATCCATTTTATTGATATTTACCTCACAAAGATAAATGTATTGCATTTTATTATAGGAAATTGTCGTAGTTTTGAATATCCGGTATCCTGCCGGATATTGAGTTACTATCCGGTATCCGGCCGGATAGTAAATTTAGGCCGGAAAGGCCGAATACCGGATAGTTACCGGATATCCGTTTCATCTCTACAATTTACTTACTAGTAGGGCACAACCTTATAATTTAATACCATAATAATGTCATATGAATATTATCACGGAGAGCGATTTCTCAACAAGGTAGTTTGACCGCCGCACCGCGTGAAGACGCTTAGCCATGTGCAAATCAATAACAAGCGGAACAAATTATGTGTTTTGTATCTAATATCTCAAACAATACATCTCGGCCATATGTATGAAATATTCTTGTATTACCGTGTTTCACTGGCATAACAGCCTTTTTCATTCAACACTTAAATTTGGATTTGAGGTTAAAAGTTTTAAGTACCAAACTGAATAATTATTTTTTTAATCAAAAGGGTATCTAGTATGGATATATGCTACTTTATTTATTTGTGTTTTAAATTATAAAATATAAGTCATCGAAGAATTTAGATTTTCATGATTTAGAGGCAACTTTGACTATCTTTTCATGAGTTAATGGTTATTATTAAAAAAATGATCTTGCCTACCCTAAACCTGGGTAAATATCAAAATGAAAAATAAAATAAAAAAATAAAACTAAACATTGTAAAAAAAAGAGGTTGCATTATTAAATTTATATTTGACAAATTTGTATTACAACATAAATCGGTAAAAGAAAACAACTTATTTTTTTTTACAATTCCAAATTTTAAAAAGGAAAGAAGTATTCACTCTTCAAAAACATCTTAGAATAGTCCTTCTCTACAAAAAAGGTAGGTGGAATTATTTTTAATTTTAATTAATGTTACTTAGTAATAAGTATGTATTGTCAGTGAACCTCCACATTTTGAAGGTACCGGCCGCCACTGAAAGGCACAACATAATGTAAATTCAATAATAGATATTTTATTTAGGTTGTGGTCTGGGTTAGTCTTCCGAGTTCCAAATAAGATTTCTAAGTCGTCGTATGGTTTTCCAAAAAAATAAAATGTTCAATAATGATTTTATTTTTTTATAATAATAGATATTGTCAATAGTCTGCATACACACAACCGTATGAGTTGTAGCCGTTGTAGGATAGTGACGATCTAATGATCATTCGTAGGAAAACGGAAAGTGTAAAAGTTTTTATGGCTACAATGATGGATTCACAGCGCGTTTTAACGTTGTGTTTATGCAGACTTTTTAACGGTTTCACTAAAAGTAACAGCACAACGCAGTGAAGAATAGAATATTACCTGTTCTCTGGTGGTGTGAGCGCGGGAGAGTGGTGATGCCTCCCTGCAGGGCGGCACTGCTCCCCGGGCCTGGGGGGCTCACCAACCCAGTGCCCCCGAACATGCCGCTAACGTATGGCTTAATACCCGACACTGCTCCCTCGGAGCTCCCACACTCATAATCATCACATTCACCTCAGCCCGCAGTCAATACAACAACTATTTCTTCGCACACTTAACATTGTTCCCAACTGTCTCAAAATGTCAAAAACCCACCACACAATGGATTGATTTTTAACAATCTTAACCCGTTTTGTCACTCGCAGCAACTTTTAGTAACAATTCCCACTCAATGTAAACATCCGAAAAGGTGTTTGTGTTTTTCATAACAAGGTCGTTTAGTTTTTACAAAGAAAGTATACTATATTTATGTTGATTTATGTCAATAACTTATCGCTGGAGAACACAAGGAACGCGGATTCGCAAACGGGATTTGTATGATTTTATCATTTGATCTTTGGATGGAAATGATTCATGAATGTATTATTGCTATGGATTCTAAATTTTAAAGTGAATTTACGATGTAGAATAGGTCTACGGAAAATAATTCATTGATGACATTTCACATTATAGCACTCGACGTCGCTTGCAAGTCATAGACAAATCTTGTGCAAAACAATTTCTAAAGAAATGTTGTTTATTTTAAATCGTATCTAGCCTACACAACTAAGTGGAACCTTTTTAGTCGTGTGAGTTTTCATAATGTTGTCCTAATAATTCGGCCATAGAGATTGTCATAATGCATATGGTAAAAAACAACAACGATGCAACAACGGTTGAGATTCAGAGCGATGCAAACTGAGAATTGTCATGAATGAAATATGAATATTTGCCGTATTTTCCCGTGACCGAGTATCCAACATTCCAGAACGGACCGACATGTGTCAAAGTGTATTTTATCAGGCGCCGATTTTGGAAATTACACCACGTTTCAATTTAATTACTTCAAAAAACACCTAATAACTTTTGGATAAATGGTAAAAGATTGATACACCCGCGCCTTACGGCGGGTTCAAACTAAAACTATAAACTTAAAATTAAGGAGGAACAATTAAAAAAGCTACTGGTTTAAGAAACGACACATTTATTACATTAGGATACAAAAGGCGGGTGTTAATTATTAATCTAGTGTTAGTCTTAAAACTACTTAATTAATTCGTCTTAAATTTAGAAAGTCTGTTTGCTTAATTCTACGGTAAAGTCTTTATGTAATTGTTCAGAATCTAATCACTTCGGTGGTTAAAATAAATAAAATGTTCAGTCACTTCCCTTTGATTGCTGATGATGGAGTCTCCGCGTAAGCACACAGTCACTAGGCACTTTAAACTTAAGTTCTATTTTTTTTCACTTGTTATTGCACAGGTAGAGTCGCGAGAGTTCTTTGTTGTGAAAATTTGTGCACAGTGGAACTTGCGCAAATTCCTGGTCGGAATATTTCACGGTCACTTGGTTGGACTTTCTGGCGGAAGTTCACGAACGTATCGGCGGTTCCTGGTCGAAATCCGCGCTGCGTGTCTGTTAATTTCCCTGGTCGGGAAATTGCGCGCGGTCGCGTGTAGTTTGGAGAGCGTTTGCAGAACCCTGGCCGGGCTGCAAAAAAACTATTAATTTTTTATCCCTGGTCGGGACACTCCGTGGGCGAAGTGGAGTACCAACCCCTAGGCCGGGCAAATGGTGACTGCCTTCGTGTTGAGGATTCTCCCGTCGGGTCTTCCTTCCTGCTCTGGGGTAGATCTTTAAAACTAATTGCATCGGCGGCAGCGGCAAGGGTCAAACGCAAAGGTTTATCGCCCGTCGCTCGGCTCGGCGCGGCGATTGGGTTTTATTAGTCCTTGCCGAAAATACCCTGGCTTTCCAATTTTTATTGCGGTCCAGCTTTGCTTTCGCCGCTCTGTGTTCGCCGCTAGGTACAAATGTTATTATTATATTATCCTGCGTTCGTAAAAATGATTTTAGCTCATCCTTCGTTGCTTTCTAAAACTATATGACTATTTCCGGTACCTTGACTGACTAAGCTCTTTGTGTTTACCGCCTACTCCCATGCTGGCGACCTTATTGTAGATGGTGCACATTTGTTAGTTCCGTGAATTTTTGACATTAAAATACCTAAAGGTATATCAAGATGCATAATTTCATTTTTATTCAAAGTTCGAAATTTCCCTATAAAATCTACGTATTGTATCTCTGCCGCCATTTTTTGACATTTGCAAAGTTTTGTTTCAATGTAAACCATGACGAAAACACTCTGAAAGAAACGGAGTTGGAAGGTTGGCTTCAGTCTGGACGTAGCATAAAGTTTTTTTCTAAAAATTATTCGTAATAAGCGTGGCCAGTCCGAACCGATAATTACCCAAATAAATTAAAAAATAATCATGTATGTATTTTTTTTTAATTTCGCTAAATGTCATAATATTATTTCGCTACTTCTACTCATTTTTCACAAATAAAAATGGCTGCCTAAATTTTGACAATCTGACGTTTACATCTTTCTCCGGTGCGGTGTGGATTTTGTTGAAAATATTAACTTTGGATGCGGTGACAGAAATCAGTGATAACTATTACAGTAACAATTTGTAAACATGGGTATTCTAGAGAAAATATCCGAAATTGAAAAGGAGATAGCACGTACACAGAAGAATAAAGGTAACTAGGTTATAAAAAAATTGAGAGTAATATCTTTCCGATGGTTAATTTGTTTTATATTTTACAGTATTAATGATTATTAATTGATGTCTATTTATAATTTGTTTCCATTAAAGTTGTGATAAACGCTTTTAAACAATTCCAAGACGACGTAAAATTGGGTTGCAATTTGTTCATTGTGGTAATCAAATGTGTTATTTTTTTAGCTACCGAATACCATCTTGGTCTCTTAAAAGCCAAACTCGCTAAATATCGCTCACAGCTACTGGAACCTTCTAAAAAAAGCGAAAAGGGTGAAGGGTTCGATGTGCTGAAGTCTGGCGATGCCAGAGTCGCCCTCATAGGGTTCCCTTCCGTGGGAAAGGTAAATAACAAAACAATTTTTTTACCGTTTCATTATTGGTACATTCCTGCATAATATACATACATTGAAATTAGTTACAATAAACCTGCCTAGCAATTCTATATCTTTTGTGGGATCATTATCGAGATAACGGATGTGATCTCCTTTCAGATTTGTATGATTTTGCTTTTTCTATGTACAATGTACCTTAAATGAATAAATAATCATGCGTACTTGCAGGAATTCGTGTTTAAAACGATCTAAACTAAAATATGTGACAGTAAATATATAAAAATCACACAAATATGACAGGAGATCATGTCTGTTATCTCGATAACGATTCCACAAAAGATATAGAATCACTCGGCTGGTGTTGACTTTCCAACGTAACTCTTATCCCTTGTTTTCCTCTTCCACACTTCCTTCAACTTCACAAATCTGCCAAATGGGGAGTGTCACAGTTCCACTTACTCCAGGCAGTTGGAACTTATATTTATATATATATTTATTTATATATTTATATTTATTTATTTATTTATATTTATTTTTTTTTACAGTTTTTTAGAGAAAATGTGTCCTAACTGGGGTACCCCGTTCTAAGGACACATTGTACAAGTTTTATTATTTTAATTATAAGTAAATACCTAATCTATGTTAGAATATTGCCAAGGGAAATTATTAAGTTATATCTAAAAGAAAGTACAAAACAAAGCATTATTCTTTGTTGGGTTGCAAAATTGAATCTATTTTCTTCCTTCCCATGTCCATAATCCATATTTTTATGCTTCTTTTGAAGGCGCACTTGTGCACAGTATCTCGCTAAAAACTTGCCTTTCCTTTCCATGATGGCGCCATATCAGCTGATGAGAAAATTTAAGTCAGTCAATATACAAATCAATTTTTGTTACCGAATTGCGTCATTGAGAGTTGATCAAAATGGCGAGTCTTGAAAATCTTGCAAAGTGGCCCTCCACGTCCCTAATTGCTATTAGGACTATCACACAAACTTATTTTTTTTAGTTATAAGTCACAGTTATCAGACAAGATAATTTTTTTTAGTTATAAGTCACAGTTATCAGACAAGATAATTTAAAAAAAAAAAGTTTTTAAAAGTCATTTTTGTATCCAGATTTAATCATATTTTAATTTTATTTTAAAACACAACATATTTTTTTTACATACTTTGATTCAATACAGAAGTAAATTAAAATAAAATTATAACGATTTAAACATGTAGTTCAAAAGTTATATTAGATTTAATACACCACTAAAGATTTAAAATGTTTGATACAAAATTAATTCGGATGTGAAGGACAATTTTTTAGCTTAACAATTCAACAATTGGATAGGCGTTCAACTGGTACACATTTTTCATAACAAATTAATGTTTTTATATTGTAAGGCAAGCCACAAAATAAATGCTTTTTAAATTTGCTTCTTTTTGTTTGTGATGAACAAATTTCAAAGACAAAGTGGGTAGCGTGGTGTTGCCATAGCAATGAAAGTTTTTAATTACAATAGAGAACTCCAGTCCAATTTTTAATTTTTTTTTAATGAATCATTATTCATTAATCACTTTCTAACTTAAACAACTGCATATTTTTTTAAATTTTTATAGTTATTTTTAATAGTTAAAATAATTGTCAAAGTTATAATTTTTCAAGATCCTCCAAAAAACCACTGTATCTATGGTGGATCGTGTGACGTCATCAATCACCAAAAACTTTATTTATTTTCAACGGGTGTCAGGTGTTGTCATTTTGTTTGTATGGAAGAATCAATGGAGGAATGACTTTAGGTGTCAGAAGTCAAGGCGTTTTTTATTCAACAAGACGAGGCGTTTTTTATTAACTTCTTTTAATATAGAAAAATATTAGGTAAAATGTCAACATCTCATCACAACTGTTATTGTATTGTATCAAAGTACAATACAATAAAAATAAATCATCTTTTTCATTGCAAAACAAATGACATCGTAAGCCGGGTTCAGGCGTGACTTTTGCTCAATAAAGGTGCACAAATCGCCTTCTCCTTTCAATTGTACTTGACCAATAACACTGTCACCGTAAGATGTTCAGGCCGAACTGAAAATAAAAGAGAATATACTTATAAATCGCAAATTTCAACTAATAACATTTGAGGTGTTTCGATTGTCTGTAAAAGGCTACAAAATAATACATTGTATTATGTATAACACATACAGAAACACCGGTATTTATAATACACTGATCATGACGATTGTGTAATAACTTGTGTAAAAAGCCCTTGATACTAAAACCAATTTGAAAATACGATCGATGTTATCGTAAACCAAATGTCAAATATGACACAACTTTAACCTCAAATAGCCCTTTCAGACCGTGTACTCACTTTTGTGAGGGTAAGTTCCTCATTTAATTTCTGACTGTGCAATGCTTCTATGGGTGTGTGACCGGTCTCAATCGTTTGTGAGCATGGCTAGGTACTTGAAAAATATTTCTTTACTGGGTAAAATGTTTATGCGGTGGCAACACCAGGATTCTTTTGTAGCACTTTTATGACATTTTATCAAAGTCTTGTCGGTCTCTCTGTTTTTGCACATATCTTTGCTTTTATTTAACTTCTTCCAATTGTTATTGAAGTTATTGTTGGTCAAGAGTGTAGTAAACGATAGTGTTGCGCTATTACAAGTTAAAAGTGTATTTTGTATTGATTAGAGACATTTGAATTTTACAACTCACGTTTAAAGTTCTGGTTCTCAACCCTGCCAATGTAAGTAATGTATGGAATATCATATTTGTATTATTTAAATAAAATGCCTTCGTTTTTACTGTGTTTTTATGATCTGTATTTTATTTACAGACCATAGAGAATCTTATAAATGATCCAGATGCCATTGTTGACTTTCTTATGAACAGAAATGAATCAGACATTGACTTATTTGGCGATAATGATGACGTAGATGAATGAACCCCACAAAATAGAACTGCAAGCAGTTCATCTGATTCTGAGCCAGACGAAGAACCGGATAATCCACCACCTGCACAAAAAAACTACCAGTGGAGGAAAAGATCTTTTGTGAGAAAGACAACAACACCTAGGTCTAGGTCCTGCAGTAATTTTGCGACTTATTTCAACTCTGCCAGAAGAAAGCTCTGTCTTCTTCGATCGTTATTTCACAACAATGCCTTTGTTTAATAAACTCAAGGAGAAAAAAATTTATGGCACAGGCACCATTATGCCTAACAGATTTAAAGGCTTCAAGTTTACCCCAGATAAACAAATGAATAGAGGGGATTTTGAAGAAGTATGCCGATCAGATGATGCTGTTTCTATTGTAAAATGGAAAGACAACAAATCTATTTTAATGGCATCTTCATTTGTAGGTAGTACGCCTAGTACTCACATTGAAAGATGGGGTAAAACTGAAAAAAAACACATACCAGTTCAGTGCCCAGCAGTAGTAAAACTATACAATGAAAAAATGGGTGGAGTCGATAGTTGTGATCAAAGTCTGGAATGTTACAGGACTTGAGTCAAGACAGAAATGGACACTAAAAGTAATTATTCATATGTTTGACCTAGCTATAGTAAATAGCTGGAATGAGTACAGAAGAGTTTGCAATGAAAATAATTACAGAAAAAAAGATATACTGGACCTGCTGGATTTTAGGCTGACGATTGGAGAGTATTTGCTTGGAGGACTGCCACCCAAACGAAAGTTTGATGCAAATGCTGAAACGAGCACCCAAACAATACAGTCACCTTCAAAAAATACCAACCAGCTGCAATTCCATTTGAAGGCAAGAGGTACGATGGGTATGAGCACTGGCCCATTGTCGAATCTCTCAAAGCTCCAAGGTGTTGCAGATTGGAGGGATGTTTAAAGCGATCTCGCACCAAATGCCTAAAATGTGATGTCTACTTATGCCTATCAAAAGATGTCAACTGTTTCTTAAAGTTTCATCGCAAATAATCAATGATTTTGGATAACTTCCTTTGAATATTTTGTTATACCAGTATCTCTTTTTGGAAATTGTTGAGACCCAATACTCACAATAGAGAACTCCAGTCCAATTTTTTTATTTTTTTTAATGAATAAAGACCTTCAAACTTAAATAACTGCATTTTTATTTTTATTTTTATAGTTAGTTTTAATAGTTAAAATAATTGTCAAAGTTTTAATTTTTAAAGACTCCCAGAAACGCACCGTATCTATGGTGGTCTAATTTTTTTACTTTTTAAGTTGTCATTTTGAATCAGTGATGTTATGTCGAGGGAAATTTCCCTAGATCTAGGGGAGAAAAATATTTTTTAGGGATAAGGGAAATCAGGACAAAATCTAGGGAAATTTCGAACTCTGGCAAAATTTTTATTACATATGACAGTATTACTGGTATTATTTATATATATACGTATATATATTTTTTGGAATTCCTATGAATCTTAATTATTTTTCATGTACTTACATGCCATGTTATTTTTAACACTGACAACTCAAAATGATATTAGGGAACGTACCCATACTACGTGACACGTTCGGGGGGGGGGGGGGGTCTTCAAAATACCACGCTTGGTACAAATGAGCGGCGGGTTGCTTATGATTTTTATTTTGCAAAGTGTTTTTTTTTAATTTGGAATTCAGTTTCTAATTCAGTGGTGAGTGTATTCGTACTTTTAAATTATTACTTCACGTAGCAAAAAGTGTTTTATTTGGAAAATCACGGTATTATTAGTATATTTACCAAGTTCCGATATCTTTCCAATTAATTATCATATCAATTAACATATAACAGGATTAGTGTTACACAATCAGGTGGCTACGTAGGTAATTGCGTAAATGTGAAATTCTAGGGAAATTTCACTTCTAACTGTTGGCAACACTGTGAAGAACGCAGAATAATCATGGCGGATAATGACTTTTAGGTGTGAGGTGTGTTTTTTATTCAAGATTAACTGCTTTTAATATAGAAAAACATTGATAAAATGTCCACATTTCACCGCTACTGTTATTGTATTTAATCAAAGTGCAATATAAAAACAATAAATCATCTCTTTCATTGCAAATACATGTGACGTCGTGTTTTGTGTCAGGTGTTACTTTGTAGGTACATTGTTTTATGTATAATACATACAGAAACACTGGTATTTATAACACACTGATCATGACGAGTGTGTAACAACTTGTATAAAAAGCCCTACACTAAAAACAATTTGAAAATACATAACTAAATGTCAAAACATGACATGACTTTAACCTCAAATAGACAAAATTTATTGCAGATTGTCCGCAAATATAGCCCTTTTCATAAATTGTTGAGGGCCTAAATTATGTTTCAATAAACACAATAATTATTATTTATCTAAATCTCTATAAACAGTATGAAAATAAACCAAAAACACGAAATGTTGAATTGCATAGGTACGTGTGCACTTCAAGTCATTTCAAATGTCAATACAATACAATACACAGGTGACAGGTTAACTGTGACGTCACGGTTAACCATTTCAGTAATGCCAACTTAACGCTGTGTTTTGTGAAGAGGTTTAAAAATGCACTTTTTAATAATTTATTAAAAACTCTGCATTTAATATTATGAAATAAAACTTATATATTCAGAATCAGCGTTTCTTGGTCTATATGAACATATTTTTTTAAAGCCATAATATTTTTCACTGGAGTTCCTTATTGTGAGTATAGCTTTTCCAAGGAAAATTGATTAATAAAAAATATTAAAAAAAAAAAAATCTTATTTTGTTTCCCATAATCACATTACTACAACGAAAAACTAAAAATTATTTGTAAATTAGGCTCGGGTCTGAAAGGGATGCCAAATTTACTGGGAGGAGTGGAAGCAATCAAAAGGACAGTGAGGTCCACATCCTCACCAAAGACAGCCACAGAGTTGTGAAAGGATAGTTCCACAGCAGTCTTCACGATAAGGACGTCAGCATCATCGGTGGCCTGAAGAGTCTGTATTCCATTCTCCCGAAACTTTGTAGTAAGGAGATAAAGTTACTTTTGTTGGTAGGATTGGATAAAAAATCTTTCTGTTTAACGGGTATTGATTTGTTCCATGTCAAATTGATGTCGGCTGACCTTCTCAGTCTGTATCGTCACATCTGTTCTTGTGATTTCGTACTATTGGCTGGGTTTGCGTACCCATCAAATACCACAGTGCGAGTCATTCCAGGATAGTGGTGGTTGACATAGGTGATATAATCACAAATTGCGGCAACGGAGGCATCTTTTTGTCAAATTACTCTGTGTAGTAGAAATCCTCCGTCCACAACTATGTTCATCTGAGACAGTAGAACAGTTTTTTTGGTAGGCTCGAATAAGCTATACAGAACAGATTTAGTTATCTTTCGCATCCCACTTTCATTGAACAGTGCCAAGGGAAATGGGGCCAACTCATACTCAAAGAATTTCATCACATCCTCATCTGATCGTTTGCTTATACACATCCGCTGAAACAGCAATGTTGGGTTAGCTGCAACCTTTTCATTGTGAATTTTTATCGACGAGCTGACAGAAGACATTGGGAATGCCCGATCTTTGCGGGACAACTTGATGTCTGAGAATGTCAAGCCCACTATCGCATTCATTGCCTTTTCACCAACTCGAACAGCATCGTAGCACGTTATTGTAGCATCTCCGACGACTAACCTAATCACCCATCACAATAATAATGATTATAAAATGAATTCCACTAATCATCTGTTCGAGAACAACTTACCTGCTTCTTTGCGTGCAAAAATTAAAAAGGAATTTCCCATGAAGAAAAAACCCGTCTTAATAATTTGGTAAGAAAAAACAGCTTTTTCTGAAAATGACAACATTTTACAAAAAAACTTAAAATTGCTGTAAATATTTACTGGTTGGGGATTTATTTACATATGTATATATATTCTAAAAGGTAATTAAATTATTTACAACTTCTTTCAAATGAATGTGTTTCTTGGATGAATATTTTAGACGATATGAAGGAATGTTTGATGAAAAATGTGAGGTAAAATTATTTTTTTCTAAAATATTGACATTTGTGGAGCGTATAACTCAAAAACTGCTGGGATTTCCAAAATTACATATAGAATAAAAGTTGAAGATAATTTTATGGGCTTTTACTTATTTTAAAAAAGTTTTCCTCTGCGATGCACCGTTTTTGAGATATGAACGGAAACTCGAAAATCGGGACCTTCCCCCCCCCCCCTCCCCCCCCAAGCTCACCACCTAGACGTCAGGACTTTTAGTATGTTCACACCCTAAGCACCCTAAATAAGTTTCTGAAGGAATTGCTTAGGTTCCTGTTCACGCACTCTACACCTCCTTTTGGACCATTCGTTTACTGGACTAAGAGTCCGTATTATATTTGAAAAACATTATCCTGGCAAATTATCAGATTGTCCGCAAATATAGTCCTTTTCCGTCATCATTTTAATTGTTGAGGGCCTAAAAAATGTTTCAATATACACAACTATTATTTGTCTAAATCTCTATAAAAAGTATGAAAATAAACCAATGACACGAAATGTTAAATGACTTGCATGATTTCAATTGATTTCAATCAATTTCAATACAACTTCAACATTCTAACACCAGGTGAATGGTAAGCAGCATGTGAGCTGGTACGTCACCACTAAACATTTTAATAATACCAACTTGATGCTGTGTTTCAATGCTACGAAGAAAAATGGACTTTTTAATAATTTTTTTAAAACTACGTTTAATATTATTTAATAAAACTTATATATTCAGAATCAGCATTTATTGGTCTATTTCAGTGGTTCCCAAAGTGGTCCAGGTTGACCCCCAGGGGTCCACAGGAGACTCGACGGTGGTCTACGTTAAAAATGGGGGTCCACAAGTTGTAGGCGGGGGTCCACAAAAATTTATCTGGTTTCGATAGTAAAGAACAAAAATGTTGGCTTGGCTTTACCTATCAATGTATGCCGATAATACATTACTCAAAAAAATAAAGGGAGCAAAAAAATCAATTGTGATTAAAGCAGTTAACAAAATAAGTAGCAATGCGCTGAATACCCGTTTATTTGCACAATTGTACGATGAAAATGATGAAGACTTCCAATGATTGCTTATACGTAGTGAAGTATGCTGGTTGTCGAAAGGTTCACGTTTAACTAGATTTTACTCACTTTTTTAATCAGTTTTAGAGTTTCTGAAAAGTAAAGATCCAGATTTAAAAGAAAATCTGATGAAATTGAAAGCAGATATCGCATATTTGACAGATTTGTTCAAAAATTTTACTGAAATTAACTTGCAGTTACAAGGGGACAGCCTAAATTTATTAAAAACAAAGGGTTTAATTTGACTTTTCTTGGAAAATTAAAATTTATGAAGCAAAATATTAATCGGCACGAATTCTCCCAGTTTCCAAACTTGTCACAGGCAGAATGTCTTGATGAGGATATTCAGACGTTCGTTCAATATTTAAATGCCCTCCATGATGACTTCAAAAATAGATTTGAAGATATTCTGACGATGGAATTACCACCATGGATCATAAATCCATTTGATTAAATGGAAGTGGCGAATGTGGAGAGGAATACAAGAGGAGCTACTCGGGCTTAGCTCCAATGAGGAGCTGAAGGTGAAATTTAAAAAGGCTATCAAACATTTTGGCTGCTGGCAGAAATACCCGAAAAATATCCTGGACTGTGGGAATAATAAATTTAATAAATTTGGGCAACATATATAGCGCTGTTTTTGCGAAAAATCGCCTCAAGAGCGCTGTACAAATTAGTATGGATTTTACTTTTGAATTTACTTAACTATGTAGGAGGTTAGATAAACAACTCGTCTTGCAGCTATCAAGCGCATTGATTATCATTATTCTAGCCCCCCAATAAATTAAATAAAATATCTTTTTATATGTACGCATTTCAATTTACTCAACTATGTAGGAGGTTAGAAAACAACTTGTCTTGCAGCTATCAAGCGCATGGATTATTGGAATTCTAGCCCCCCAATAAATTAAATAAAATATCTTTTTATATGTAAGCAAATTTCAAGATTATCGGAATATATATAATTACTCTCTCGCTTCAACATTTGAACCTAGAAATAAGAATTAGCTACCGACCGCTCTTGTTCAATAAACAAATAATAATGCCTGCTGCGGACAATCGTATTGCAGTCTTACTAGAGGTAATGCAATAACATTGCACTCTTATGTATTTAGTCTTACTGTATCAAAATAAAATAAATTAACCATTAGGCGGCTCGGTTCAGCCCTGGGGCTACTAACTGAAGGTGGCGGGTGCTTCCCAGGGGGGCCTAATCGCCCTTCCCAACCAAACAAACGCACATAAAATGGTCTTACAAATAAAACAAATCTTAGAAATTATATTAATGCTCATGTAAGTTAATGCACAGTTAAGGAGAATACATTTATGTAGCTAAATCACCACATTGATGGCTTCTTTCTATACATTTTATGTAAATATTAACCAAATATTGTAATTTATTGATACGCACATGTCTCTCCATTTTACTCCCAAATATAATTTGTCTCTTACCGGGCCCTCGGCGATCCTCTATCTGATCCGATTTGCAGAACCCAATATGTCAGGTTTCTGCAAGTCGGATCATATGTAGGCAAAGTCGCCGACCATTAATAATCACGAAGTCCTGGAGTCCCACAAAATCCTGGAGTCAACATGCCACTCCATTTTACTCCATTTCACTAGCGATAGGGGATTTCCCAGATACCATCAATGAGAAATTCTTCTCGGTGACCAGAGCTGTGGTGGACTGAGATGGTCCGTTTTTCCCACGAGTAACTTGAGCGTACCTCATGAGTTCTTTAATTTCATCCACTGACAAGACCGGACTTGTCGTGGGCTTATCATTATTTGGAGAGGAAGTTTTGTCCCCCTTGCTTTTAAAAAATAATTTAAAATTTAAATTAAAAATTTTTCATAATGCAAGAATTTTTTTGAAGTGATTTTATGCAAAATTAAAGGAGAAACTACTTTAGTCGGCTGGTAAAAGAACACTGAGTTGATTTCAAACTTTCATATCTTTCAAAATGGCGGGTAGGTCCTCGATGCCAAATGTTTTCGCACGCGGTGGAAAAAAACACTCCGATATCACACACGTAGGCACGGAACTCTGACGAATTGCAATTTGCGAAAAGTGAATTTAATAAGACGTATGTATAAACCGAAAGGAACTGATTTTTATTTTTATGCAAATTTGTGCAAATCGTGAGTAAAAATTTTTTCTGTAAAATTAATTTAATCAAAAAGAGAATTTAATTATGAACGAAGCTAAATACAACGAAATGTTAATGAAAAGTCTGCTTACTACTAAATTGCGAGAAAACTTTTGATAGCGTTTCCCTCATCATACATTGTCGAAAAAAAAAATTTGTTCCGTTACAAACCTATTAACAAAAAAAGTAGCAGATTGAACATCACAGAACGGGGAGATTTGCAATTATTCCTTACAAAACTGCGGCCAAATATTGATAATTTTCTGTCAATCCATCAAGTACATCCCTCCCATTAAAATTATGACTATTTTTTATTGTTGATTTGCATTGTTCCAAGTTACCGTACGTTATTGATGTTTAATTTTAATTTTATTAAGTCTGTAATCATATTATTTTAATAAATAGAGTGCAAGAAAATATACTGTTTTCCTTTTTTATTTTACAACTCCGAATTTAGGGTTGGAACTCAAACGCGACGCAAATTTCCATCACATTTTTTGACGAGTTTTGGAAATACGGTAGAAATGTCGCAGCAGGGGGTCCATTGAAATCAGTAAAATTTTAAAAGTGGTTTACGAGAAAAAAAAGTTTGGTAACCTCTGGTCTATATGAAAATATTTTTTTAAAGCCATAATATTTTTCACTGGAGTTCCTTACTGAAAATAATATTTTTACAGTTCATTGCCAAACTATAACCATATTGTCTGATGCACTAAAAAATTACCCCCGTTTTATTAACATTCTTACATGTATTAATTGTTTTTATTTTAAATTTTAGTCCACTCTTCTGTCAACCCTGACTCACACAGAATCGGAGGCTGCTAGTTATGAATTCACAACCTTGACTTGCATTCCCGGTGTCATCGAGTACAAAGGGGCCAACATCCAGTTGCTTGATTTGCCTGGAATCATTGAAGGTGCTTCTCAAGGCAAAGGTAGAGGAAGACAGGTATAACAAACATCAACTACACATATTACCATATTTTTGCATTGCATTCTTGAAGGAATCTCCTAAAAACAAAAACTTGTTAAAAGTACCTACAACTTGACGTGGTAAATTTTGCAGGCGGACAAATGAGGGACTTTTTTTTTTCAACTAAATCTGCATTAGTGATGCCACCGACTGCAAAGTTAACAAAAGATATTTTTGCTTTTGTTGCTAACTACTGGCAATTACCTACCTACTGGAAATTAATTACCTACCTTCAGGAATTCAAATTTAATTAAATTTTTTTCAATAATTTTTATTTGTTTAATTTTCAAATCACGGGGTCACCACTGTTGTGGTTATTATTTATTATTGAATGGCACAGTATAAATATGATAATGATGACAACTAATTTAAATGATGCAGACTAAGGTTTGTGGAAAATGCATTTAACAAGGTTAGCTCATCGAGGGGGTAGATTGGTGATTGGCTAAAAATTCGTGATGTAGCTTGCAGTCCATGCTCCACTGGAAGATTTGAATTAACTGCAATACAAGTGGCATTCTTTTACTTCAAGCTACGTCACGCGTTGAAATTTCGAAAGCGGCTGATGAGTTTTTTTTCGAAAAAGGCCTACATGAGCTAACCTTGTTAAAAAAAGCATTTTCTATAAAACCTGGATGCAGACTCGACAAGCAGCAGGGAAGGAATAAATATAAGTGTTCTTGTGTAGCTTTCTTTTGTTTCATGTTCTGAAATTTGAATTCCTGGAGGTAGGTAGATAATTCCAGTAGAAAGGTACAGTTTGGCAATTTTAAGTGTAGAAAATAAATGATGGCGCTGCGTTCGTTTTCTAGGTTTTAAATGGCAACACCAAGATGGCTCACGAGACAATGTATGGATGTTTTAAGAAACACGTTTGGTCAAAATGCATATTTCATAGCGTATTTGTATTTTCAAAAATTTTGCACAAAACACTGTAATATAATAGAAGTAAAATAAAACAAAACCAGTTTTAAGTGGGCGTTTATTTCGATATAAAAATGTAGGTACTTAAAAATTTGAGTCTATTAATTCAACACCCGACATGTAATTATTGTCTTCGTCCTCATGTGATTCTTCTTCTTCCGTATCTTCATCTTCATCTAAACGTATTATCAGTTCATGGTTATCATCATATAATATAGTACTGCCTCGTGCATAATATTCTGCCTCAATTTTCATCACGTGTTGGCAACAATTTTTCCAATCATCAGCACTTACGCTATTACATATTATTATTATTATGTCCAATTTCCGTTTTCCCGGTGTTTCAAATTTTCCATCTGCCTTTTCCCCTTCCTTGATCTTACCGTTGATTCAGATTTACCTGTGTGTGAAAAACATCATTAAAATTATTAAGATAGTTTAAAAAAACACTAGATAATATTCACTTCGAAAGAAAGAAAGAGAAAATTAAGAAAAATGTAACTTTTCTATGAGTTTAACCTTTCCCTTACTGTGCTAAAAAAAAACGCGCGCTCCGGTGCTGTGTAATCAATTCACGTGTCAAAATTAGCGATTTTATCTCGGAAATATATCAACATTCATAGCTAATCGCTTTTGTTTATCATAATTTGTGTTAAAAGTGATAATAATTGTAGTTTAATTGCTGAAAACATGAAAAAACCATCGTCTGTTGCTCAAAAAACGGGCGAGGAGACCATCTCAAACGATTGCCCGCGAACGACTGAGGCGCTAGAAGCTAGAATAGTGCTAGACTGCCACCCAATACATACAGCTATGCATGTGGTCGAAACACAACTGCGCACGGCGGCGGTCTCTGTTTCTCATGTTCCCGTATAGCGAAGTAGAGCGAGACGTCACATGGCGTGTCATCTCCCCCCGCACACTCTTCGCGTATCACGGTCCACACTGGCACACGGTTGATTGTATTTGTGGTTTATTCCCGATATTTAACAAAATATCTCTGATTTTGAATTAAATTTGCTAATTATTTAAAATATTAAATTTTAATTCAGTGCGTAAATGTATAACGGAGGAATACCTAAAATTTGAACCCAGAATTCATTATATTTATAGAGATATAAAAGTTATTAGCAGCAATGTGTAGTATTTACACTTTACAGACCAGGAAAGGTTAAAGAAGTTGCATATTATTATTTTTTTTTAATTGAAATATTTTCTTTTTCCTGTGGCCTCAAATGAACTGTCAAATGGAAGTGTCAAATTCGGATTTTTAAGCATAACCTCAAATCAGATTGTAATGGTTATGATCGCTCGAAAATTGGTATAAATCTTGTAATACTAACGAAATTTGTTAAAAAACTACTACGTACCAGTCATTTCTGTAGTTTGTTTGTAAACATCTTCCAAATTACATAGGAGCTTCTTCGCGCGATAATCGATAGGCAGCGTTGAAAAAGCAGTATATAACTTCTCTTGCACCACTACGTATTGGCTTGTTCATTTTTATTCAATTCAAACAATGCACAGGCAAACAATGAAAAAAATTATTATTAAATGAGCGATCTTCAGTGTGTTCTACACGAATTTAAGATAGTAAATCGGATGACAGCCAACAGCCATACGAAACGTCATAGACAAAGAGAGTAATTCGGTGTTGCCATGGTAATGAAAAAATTTAGTTCCAATTTAATAAATTTCTAGACTTAATTGCCAAACTGTACTGTAATAGAGAACTCCAGTCCAATTTTTTTTTTTTTTTTTAATGAATAAAGACCTTCAAACTTAAATAACTGCATTTTTATTTTTATTTTTATAGTTAGTTTTAATAGTTAAAATAATTGTCAAAGTTTTAATTTTTAAAGACTCCCAGAAACGCACCGTATCTATGGTCGTCTTCACCCACCCATAGTTTTTTACTTTTTAAGTTGTCATTTTGAATCAGTGATGTCATGTCGAGGGAAATTTCCCTAGATCTAGGGGAGAAAAATATTTTTTAGGGATAAGGGAAATCAGGACAAAATCTAGGGAAATTTCGAACTCTGGCAAAAATTTTGGTAATTATCGGTTCGGACTGGCCACGCTTATTACGAATAATTTTTAGAAAAAAACTTTAGATTCGCCTTAATTACTATAAAAGGAAACTTTTTGGCTTTGGGGCGGCGGAAAATAATGCATTTTAATTTTCAATTGCATAAAACCAAAATTCACTTCGCGAACCGACGCAGCGAAAATCCGCGGCCGTAGCTGTCACTTGCTGTCACTGTTATGGACTGTAGCTGACTTCATGGGATACCTACATGAAATACCGCGAATCACAAACCATGTTACACAAACCTAGCGTAGCCGCTAAGCCACTTGAAAACTGGGATGCTTTTCTTGCCTTGACGCGAGTAGGCGTTATAAAGGGGCACTTTCTTTTGTATCACAAACCATGTTACACAAACAAGCCCGCTAGACAAATTTCATAATTACGCGCCTTATCCCACGAAGTCGGCTACAGTCGTATTAGCTCTTGTTAATTTATCAAGGATACCAACATCACAGTGACATGTACGGCCGCGGATTTTCGCTGTGTCAGTCGCGAAGCGAATTTTGGTTTTATGCAATTGAAAATTAAAATGCATTATTTTCCGCCGCCCCAAAGCCAAAAAGTTTCCTTTTATAGTAATTAAGGCGAATCTAAAGTTTTTTTCTAAAAATTATTCGTAATAAGTATTATTTATATATATACGTATATATATTTTTTGGAATTCCTATGAATCTTAATTATTTTTCATGTACTTACATGCCATGTTATTTTTAACACTGACAACTCAAAATGATATTAGGGAACGTACCCATACTACGTGACACGTTCGGGGGGGGGGGGGGTCTTCAAAATACCACGCTTGGTACAAATGAGCGGCGGGTTGCTTATGATTTTTATTTTGCAAAGTGTTTTTTTTTAATTTGGAATTCAGTTTCTAATTCACTGGTGAGTGTATTCGTACTTTTAAATTATTACTTCACGTAGCAAAAAGTGTTTTATTTGGAAAATCACGGTATTATTAGTATATTTACCAAGTTCCGATATCTTTCCAATTAATTATCATATTAATTAACATATAACAGGATTAGTGTTACACAATCAGGTGGCTACGTAGGTAATTGCGTAAATGTGAAATTCTAGGGAAATTTCACTTCTAACTGTTGGCAACACTGTGAAGAACGCAGAATAATCATGGCGGATAATGACTTTTAGGTGTGAGGTGTGTTTTTTATTCAAGATTAACTGCTTTTAATATAGAAAAACATTGGTAAAATGTCCACATTTCACCGCTACTGTTATTGTATTTAATCAAAGTGCAATATAAAAACAATAAATCATCTCTTTCATTGCAAATACATGTGACATCGTGTTTTGTGTCAGGTGTTACTTTGTAGGTACATTGTTTTATGTATAATACATACAGAAACACTGGTATTTATAATACACTGATCATGACGAGTGTGTAACAACTTGTATAAAAAGCCCTATACTAAAAACAATTTGAAAATACATAAAAACAAACATCAAAATATGACACGACTTTAACCTCAAATAGACAACATTTATTGCAGATTGTCCGCAAATATAGCCCTTTTCGTAAATTGTTGAGGGCCTAAATTATGTTTCAATAAACACAATAACTATTATTTATCTAAATCTCTATAAACAGTATGAAAATAAACCAAAAACACGAAATGTTGAATTGCATAGGTACGTGTGCACTTCAAGTCATTTCAAATGTCAATACAATACAATACACAGGTGACAGGTTAACTGTGACGTCACGGTTAACCATTTCAGTAATGCCAACTTACCGCTGTGTTTTCCGAAGAGGTTTAAAAATGCACTTTTTAATAATTTATTAAAAACTCTGCATTTAATATTATGAAATAAAACTTATATATTCAGAATCAGCGTTTCTTGGTCTATATGAACATATTTTTTTAAAGCCATAATATTTTTCACTGGAGTTCCTTATTGTCAGTAAGTAGCTACACTTTCAACACAGTGCATCAAGGTTTGTAGAAAATGCTTTTAACAAGATAGCTCATCGAGAGGGTAGAGTGGTGATTGGCTAAAAATTCGTCCACTGGGTGTTCCACTGGGAGTGGGAGATTTGAATTAACTGCAATACGAGTTGCAATGTTTTCCTTCAAGCTACGTCACGTTTTCAAAATTTCAAAAGCGGCCTGATTTTTTTCGAAAAGGCCCAAATGATCTAACCTTGTTAAACGCATTTTCTAATAACCTTGACCATGTATCATGCAGAAATATACCTCTCAAAAGCAAGAAAATTTTGAAAGTGTCTACATTTGAAAAAAAAAAGTGAATTCTGTTTATAGGGCAACTGAAAAAATGTGATTCAGATCCTCTTCTTCACGACGACACTCACACATAGCAGGATTCTTATCATGTATTTTTGTCAGTTGAACATTGTGGCAGCAATGCTTTATCCGCATGCGGCAAACGGAAGATGTTGAAAATTTGTTAAAAGGAGAGTCTAGAAAACCCCAATCGTGGGATGTATTTTGGAAAAATGATTACCCTTTGTTTTAACCGCATAAGGACAACCCCCGAGTATACTCGGGCGGCTGTTTTGTGCGTAATATCCCAGATAATGAGCTAACTCTTTTAGTATTAATGTAGTAAAAATGTGTTTTTTATTTTCATAATGATTACTGAAAAAATCTCCAATGATTCTGCCACGTGGAAATCATATTTTCTTTCAATTTAATGAAAATGTTATTGCGATTTCAAAAATTATGCAAAACTCACCGGTATCGATGGTTTGCCAATGAATCGACCTTTTCATTTCGCGGGACACCTCAGATTTTTGGTTTCAAATCGATGTTATTATTTTTAGCACCAAAAAATCACTGATCTTCTGGATAAATAATAATTTTGTTTTATTTTCAGGTTATTGCAGTGGCAAGAACGGCAGACTTGGTTCTCATGATGTTGGATGCCACCAAGCCTTACGTACATAGAGAACTGCTAGAAAGAGAACTCGAAAGTGTCGGAATAAGATTAAACAAACGGAAACCCAATATTTACTTCAAGGTTAACTTAATAATTATCAGTTTTATTCCATAATTAAATAAAGGAATTATTATAATTCTAGTGCAAACCTGTGAAAGATCACAGGATGTTATAATGATTGTAGGTTTCGTGAAACTGAATGATTATTTATGCATTGAACCGCTTACTCGTTAATAAACAGTTAGATTTAGCTTTATTATTACAAAAAGGGGAGACAAAAAAACATGCGAAAAATATGCATTTAACATTTTAATTTTGTTTAAATTAATTCACTTACGCAATGTACGCCATTTTTATATTTATCTTTTTTATTTAACATTTCATAGACAATCAATCAATGCTGCCAATCATAGAAAAAATATTATTGCCATATAAAACAATAATTTATTCACGTTAAAGTGAATGCATTATTGACAAGTTTGTACCTGTATTTATAACAGCAGAACATGGAAAGAAATGTATTAGAATAATTACACATACCCGCTAGACAAACCCTGCTTTCCCAAATAAACCATTCAAAACCTGGGATGTATGTCTAAATTATGATGACATGCATATTATTTTAAATGAATTAATTGTGAAATAACACAAATTAATCAAATAAAATTTATTTGCCACGCCGGGTTTCGATCCCGGGACCTTCGGTTTGCGAGTCAGGAGCCTTACCGCTCAACCACTCTTTCGTCAAGAGCTTTCGTAGTTTGAACCTTAACCCAATAATTCAAAGTAGGTACTTTTTTGTTTTTATTTTGATGAGAATTTATTTTATAAGATTGGTACTGGTCTATTAGTTAAAAAAGGAATATTCCGTATTATCCGTGCATCGAACTTCGACAACATGAACGTTCCGTATTATCCGTGAGGTGGACTATATTTATGCATTTTTACTGCCGAATGTTTTTATCACATAAATACAATTAAATTTGAGTTCAACTTTCACATAAAACCGTTTACCTACTCACCTGCGACACGGTGCATACTCGGTTACCAGGTGAACGCTAAGATTATTATACATAAGTCGTCTCGCCACTAGTCATCCTCAAAAGCAACGGTGCAGCTTACAGGCGAGTACGCGGCTTTACAGGACAGGACACAATCACCATTTTACCTATCATCGACAGCCAAAATTAGTGTGTGTGGTCACATCAATATTATATATACTTTTCATTTGTGTTTTTTAGATCAAAAAAGGAGGTGGTTTGTCTTTCAACTCGACTCTTCCTCTCACTAAAATAGATGAAAAAATGGTTCAAATGATCCTTCACGAGTATAAAATATTCAATGCTGAGGTATGTACATACATATTATTAAACTGTCCTTCTATTTAATCCGTAATTATTTAGTAATAAACTTCAGCTAAATATTAACAAATGCCAAGTTATGAGGTTCTACAAAATTAAACGCCCAATAATATATAATTATGCACTCTGTAATGTAGACTTAATCTCTGTAGTCGAAATACTTGACCTAGGCATCATTTTTGACCAGAAACTGCTTTGTATCTCATGTAACTTCTATAGCCAACAGGGCTATGAAAATGTTAGGTTTTATTTTAAGGATTTCCAAAGATTTTAAAATATTCACACATTAAAAATTCTGTTCACATCTCTCGTTAGAAGCATTCTAGAATATAACTCTACAATTTGGTCACCTGTCTTATAATCACATTAATATCATTGAAAAAGTTCAACGCAAGTTTTTGAGGTGTATTAATTTTCGACTTGGAATCCCTTTAGAATCAATAAATTATGACTTTTTATTACACTCATTGAAATTGTCGAAGTTAAGTGAGAGAAGAAAAATTTTTGATCTCATATTTTTATACAAAATTGTAAATAATCAGTTGGATAGCCCTGATATATTAAAGTTGATTCACTTACATGTACCTACCATTAGATCAAGGTTTCCTAGTATGTATTATTGTGACAATTATACGTCTGTCGCTGGATATAATTCTGTTATAAATAGAATACTCACCATTGGTAATTTTTATGCCAATGTTGCTGATATTTTTCATATTTCCTTATTAAAATACAAGGCTCTACTTATCAAACATTTCAACCTTACGTATTGTAACGAGGTTACTTCATAACAAGTTATTCTTTTTATTTCATTGTATCCTTTTAAAATTTTCATTAGTTAGAAATTTTTTCTCTTTTTCTCTTATTATGAGAAATAAAAAAAAAAAACCAATCTTTCTTCACTGTACTATGGCTGTTTAAATATAATAAGTAACACATGTTGTTTGTAAATGGCGCTTTGTGCCGTAAATTTTAAATAAATAAATAATATTTTTAGTGAAACAATAAAAAATAAATTTTATTTTGAATCAGTATTGCCATTTAAAAAAACAGTATAGAATACATAGTTATTTTATAAACATTTGAAACCAACACAAAAAATAATACGGGTTGTTTTTAATAGGTTCTCTTCCGTGAAGATTGCAATGCCGATGAACTGATCGACGTAATTTCGGCTAACCGTGTGTATCTGCCGTGTATGTACGTCTACAATAAGATTGATCAAATCTCCATCGAAGAGGTAGACAGAATTGCCAGGCAGCCCAACAGTGTGGTTGTGAGGTATGTAAAATACTGATAACTTTGTTAAACCTAGATTTTTTATGTGACAACTCAAACCCCTATAGACCACTCAATTTGCTTGGTTCAACCGTTGAGTATAGCGTACTAACGATGCGATGGTTGGTTCAATTTCGTCAGTTGTTACTTTGGGGAACACTCGCAGCATGCTTTTTACTGTATCAAAAAAAAATAAAATTGCTATCACTCTATTAGCATCATTAACAATTAACACGAAAAAAAAAGATGAACGTGGGCAAAAAAATGACTCATGGAAAGAAAAAAAAATTGTGATAATATGATGCTATTAAAATAATAAATTTTTTACTTTTTACGGTTTTATTAGTTGTATCCTTTTCGATACGGTTGACCGCTAGCCGTCAACCGTATCGAAAAGTCGACCGATAAGGCTCTTGACTCGCAATCCGAAGGTTGCGGGATCGAATCCCGGTGTGGAAAATAAATTTTATTTTATTTATTTTTTGTTATTTCACAATTAATTCATTATAGTACGTTTGCGGCACGTTCCAGAGTGGAAGATACTCTCAGTATCGCCCTGGTGTAAGACCACCATTCAGAATTGAAACTTTGCTTGAGATGGCTTCAGCCGTGTTTGGTGACCAGTTCTGAATCGCCAAGTACTTTCCCACCCTTCTCTTCCCCGTCTCCATCCCCTTCCCACTACCTTCAGCCTCACAACATACCCCAATTGGGGATGCCATAGTCTCACTGGCTCCAGACGGGAGCAGGACTCTTGTGCGGTATCCATATATAAAAAAAAACATGAACTGCTCCAAAAAGATCATATATCTATAACATAACATCTTTCTTGTAATATCCCACGAGCAAGTTAAATCCTTATATGCCACAAAATCTGTCACAAGTTTGCATTCATTAGTCATGCATGACATTTTTTTTATTTTAGTTGAATGTCCGCTCACAAACAACTAGGCAGACTGAGTAAAATTGGTTCAACGCTTCAATCGCACTACAGATGATACAAATTGGTTGGACGGTTGGGTGGTGGTCCCGTATCGCATACATCTTCAATCAGGGTTCAACCAGATTGATATAATCCGTCAACCAAATTGAATGGTCTGTAGGGTTCATTACATGTGCTGTATGCAGCTAGGGCACCTATTTCACAACCTGGTCAGGTGACATTTGTGAGGCAGGTTAAGGAAGGGGTGTAGCTAGGGAATTGGTTAATACCAGTCTTGAAGAGGCCCGATTAAATGAGTTTGAGAAATGACATGTTTTCATGCTGTCTATATTTTGTTTGTGTTTACAACTTGAGTTATGAGCTAAGAGTTTCAACTCCCGGAGCCAGTGGGATTATTGTATCCCCATTTCGGGGTATATTGTGATGCTGTAGGAAGCGGGGAGGGGAAGGAGAAGGGAAAGCAGAAGTTTGGAAAGTACCTGTCTCTTCAGTCCCTAAATATGGCTAATGCCATTTCAAGCAACTTTTAGATACTGAATGGTATTCCACCACTATGGAATTTGGCATTGTCTTAACATTATTTTCTTAATATCATTTAGCTTCTAGTAGATTACAATATATTAGTAGATACAGAAGTCGTTTGAAAAGATATTCATGTATAATTTATGTTTCAGCTGTAACATGAAGTTGAACTTAGATTTCCTATTGGAAACTCTGTGGGAGTACCTTTCCCTCATCAGGGTTTACACAAAGAAGCCCGGTGCTCCTCCAGATTTCGAAGATGGACTTATTTTGAGAAAGGTTAGTTTTTAATTATTATAATTCTAGTGTAAATTAACTAGGGTCCTGAGAACTCAACTGTAACCTCTCTTTCTCTTAAATGCATAGTTTATGAGACAGGGAGAGGTTACACTGGAGCTATCAGCGTTATGCCTTTCACATCATATACCAGAAGGGGTTCGTTTGTTATAATGCATCATCTGACACACATCCCTTGGGAGTCTTGGCCGCCTCTGGTTCGTTGTGCCTAAAGCTCCAGTTTTGCCTCCATACCATACAGCCAGCGGCGGATTTGAAGTATTGGCCGCCCTAGGCCATGAAGTAAGTACAAGCCGCCCCTCTCTCAGTACCCGTCATATAGAATACATAATGAATTTACGTTATTGCCAACTTTTATCGAAATCGATTTAGAAATTTAGTTAACTATAAAAGCTGCTAGTTTGTAATACTTTCTAAGTTTTCAAGGATTATTGCACATTTAAATAAAACAGTAAAACGGTTTTAGGTTTTATTTATTTAACTAGTTTAACTACAGGTTTATTCTCTTACAATATATAATAAGTATATCACAATGTGTTACAAAACTCGTCTGCACTTAAGTGCAGCAAAATCATTAATTACTCTTCGCAATCCAATTTCCTTAAAAATCTGCATCTGTGTTAAGCAAAGCAAGATCGTTTAACCTTTGCTCCGTCATTGTCGTGCGTAAATAATGTTTAACTTGTTGCAACTAAGAAAACGATCGTTCTGCAGAACAGTTACTGGCGGGAGTACACACACACGAAAAGCAATATCCACGTTTGGATAAATGGTGTGATGACCTTCAGTTCGTTACCATTTCACTGTTTCGATACTCATTTTTCACACTGCAGTGAGCACGAAAATGGAGATATTAAATTAATTAATTAAGTCAGTAGAATAAACCATTTTCAATGCTTTGGCCTTTTCTTCCACTTCAGATGTGCTTAGTTTCGTCAAGTTAGTAATTCCTTTTTATTTGTTGTTATCAGTGACTTTTTTGTCATGATTGGCCGCCCCTAATATCTGGCCGCCCGGGCCTACTTGGCCTTAGGGCAAATCTGCCACTGCATACAGCCACCTAAGCTTAGACCTCCTAACTAGTAGCAACCGGCCCTGGGTCATCCCATCTTGAACCATCGATCGGATTACTTTTATTTGGGAGGCAGGTATGGGTACAGCCGCTCTGGGAACCATTTATTGGATAACCTACACCTCTGCCATAGGTCACCCCAAGTGATTCACTTAGCAGGGGTATCCAGGTTGGGGTTTCTTCAGGTCTTTGAGTAAGATGTGTCTGCCCACTTATTGCGTAGCAGGCCGGATCAAGAGGAATTGCTCGAGGGAGACCATTTGACCTCTCCTGCAGGATTTTATCAACCCATCGCCTAGCAACTCAGTGGGGAAGTGGGTTCATACGTCTGTCACTCCTGGACCCACTGATCACCAGATTCCTACCCACATCTCATACCTTTTCCTTCCCAGAACATCCTCTCCTTTAAAAAACCCTTCACACGGCATCCCCAAAGGTAACACAAGCCTTGAGGGAAATTATTTTCCTCAGGGCCTCCTGTGTGGAGCTATTGTAAAAAAAAAGAATCAATCATTTGATCGGCGAGCCGCCAAGCTCAGTCAACACCCGTGATGGGTGTGGCGAGTGACCATAGGTATATAAATTTTGTAGAATGGACGTCTCGAATCTCTTTTGACAATTTTATGTTTTCAGGGTGTAAGCGTAGAGCATGTTTGCCATTCCATCCATCGTACGCTGGCCGCTGCCTTTAAGTACGCCCTGGTCTGGGGCACCTCCACCAAGTACTCCCCACAGAGGGTCGGCGCAGGACACGTGATGCAGGACGAGGACGTCATCCAGGTCGTCAAGAAATAATAACCGTTCTCATTCGCAACTCAAGAGCGGCGCATACTTTACAACATGTACTATTTTGTAATGATGATAATTAACCTAATAAATAATAATATTGTTATCAGGCTACCTACTCAGTTAATTATAATACTCCCGTTGTTCCTATGTGATTATTACTAAGAGCTCCAATCTGCCATTGCTACGAATTGTCCTTTGGTTATTCTGTTAGAAGAAAATTTACAATACAGCTCTTAAGCAACTTGTGTTGAAAAGAGAGCAAGCAGTTACCCGCTGTGAGAATATGCTACTTGCATCACATTTAAAAAAAAAAATTCCGGTTTAGGCAAATATTCTAAGACATTCCTTATTTTTTTTATTGTTTTTTTGAAACCCTGGCGAATTTTTGAAAATTTCAATCCGAAAAATCAGACCATTTTTTATAAACCGGAAAGACAGGACATAATTTTATAGGTGTGAAAAAACGATAATTACATAGCTGAAAATCATTTAAAAAAGAGAACGTTTTCCACAAGAAAGGACACAGGAGAAAAACGAGGCATACCAAAAATATTACATCTCACAAATATTTTTTTCCTTGATCCACCTTATTGATCATAAATCATTATATGTTCAATGCCTATATTACTAAATCCAATGTAATATACTTGTACTTGTAAATTATAATAATAATAAGAATATTATAAAATTTGATTTTGTTAAAATCAGCACCACTACCATTATTAATCTAAAACACATACTCCAGCGTAAAATGTACGGGGTTCTCTTCATAACATCTGTCAAAAAGTCAAACCAAATGCTAAGTTCGCAGAGAACAAACAATAAATCTAGTGAATTAAATGTCAAATTCAAAAATTCGCCTGAAATCAAAGTGTTGCCATATAAAAAAAATAAATCAGTGTGGAATTTTACAAAATTAATAGAGGAACATTTTCGGAGACGGATATTTTCATGTAGTGACGTCACGGGCCCAAATAATGGATTTATTTATTTAAAAATAAAAAAAACTGCATTTCTAAAAATTTTTACTAACATTTTCGTAATCTTAGTAAAAAAATCTATCCACACGATTTTTTCCAAGTCGTTATGAAATCCATGCAAGTGGCCTATTAAACTCAACCTGTCAAAGTGTCCTATCAACCCGTGTCAACTATATTATGTATAATTATTATTTGGCAAGTATTTAAAGAGGTATTCTAGTCTAGAAAAAAATATTATATTTCCATAGTTTAGATATTCAAAAATATAGTCTGCCAAATAAGAGAAGAAAATATAAAAAATGGAAGTATAAAATTTGTAGGCAGGGAACACCAATTTACCTGTCAAATATTCTTTTAAAGTGCAATGACACTGAAAATACAGAACACAGTACACATTAAAAAACTTTTTTTTTTTTCAAAAAAAAAAATAAAATGAAGAAGCACCATTGTTAAGGTACCACCTACTTAATGACAAATTGTGATTTATAAAGTGATAGGCTTTCTTTTAATTTTACATAAATTTGAATTTAACAGTAGATAGAAAGGAAGAATCATTAATGGTGAATTTAGTTACACTACTTTTAAATCTGAATGAGTTAAATATATTCAGATCTAAAATTAGAGACATGATCTAAAGCTCGGGCAACGCTAGGTACTTAAGCTAATATTAAATAAATGTGAGCAATTTCTAAAGTGTGCTTTATATTTTATTACAATATCGTTATTCTTCACTATGTTAACACAAAATTGCAAACGTATAATAATACTATACCTATTTGCAATTCTAATTTTGAGATCAGTGGGTGTCTTGCAATATAGCAATAAAAAATGTTTTTTCACTTTTTTAATAAAAATGTAAGTTACACAGCTTTAGATTATCACCATGATTATATTTTTAGTATTGCCATTTGAACAACAGTGGCGCCCTCCATGTTTTCTACTCTTATTTGACAACAGACAAACTGTATCTCCTTAAATGATTTTTCGAAATTCAAATTATTTTAAAAGTTATATAACCATTTTAGTGTCGCAGTTTAGATGGAATTTAAATAGAACAAAACTTTAAACGCTTTTTTCTCAAAACTACTTTTTTGAGACAGTTGACACATTATCTCAAGTTCTACTGAACCAATTTACTTGAAATTTAGTGTAAGCCTTCTCTATACATCACTCTATCGCCCCTATCAGAGCTATAACAATTTTTAAATTTTTACTATTTTAAAAAAATTCAGAAAAGTAAAAAAAAACTGATAAAAAAATGTTTTTTATTTCAGACAGCCACCATTTTGCAAAAAAAAAATTGTTTACTTTTCCGAGATAAGGGCCATAGCAGCATTTGTTTAGATTAAGATTTTTTTTATTTTTTATTACTACAAGGGTTGCAATCGTGTCAACCAGGGCGAGCCATCTTTTTGAGACGCCCCACTTCTACACCCTGTAACTTTTTGAATTTTAAAGTTTTTCGTTTTATTTTTTTTTATGGATTCTAATGTTTAAATATTTGGTAAAATAATGGCTACTTAAATTATTATTGGTTTTTTTAATTGCACCTGAAAATATACCTACAATGCATGCCTCTAGACTAGAATACCCCCTTAATTACGTTGGTAATATGAAATGAGAAGGAATACACATTTAGAAAAATGCTTTATTATTATGGAATAAAATATTTTATTGTGTAAAACAATACGTAAAAAGTCTATGTATAATTCTTTTCTCTGTGAGCTTTGTTTGTCAATTTGTCAGAGAGAATAATAATAGAACAGATTTGAAAATCAAAAATCAGTATTTCGGTGATTGAGCATACATAATAAATATCCATAATGAGATCTGTCTATTTTAGAAAGCTGTTAATTTGTACTCTCAATACTTTCTATGTTATTACTTTTTATACTTTACAATGTAAAGAACCAAATTGTAATTAGCGATGCTGCTGCTATTTGTTATATTTCGAAATAAAATGGCTTAAAATATAAACTTGGGATTATACTTTAACTCTTTGTGCATAGCAGTGGCGTAGCTGGGGAGGGGGGGGGGGGAATTACGAAGGATATTGTTACAAAACTATTGAACACGGTCTATTTATATTTTTGTAGCTCTATGGCTCCATTTATCCCTGAAATTTTAGCAATTTTCTACACATTTGACTAGGTATTAATATTTTTATATTTTATGAAGTCGAAATAGGGGGGGGGGGGGGGGGGGGGAGGGGGGGGGGGTGCCACCCATGCTAGCTACGCCCGCCACTGGTGCATAATACTGTGTATTCAGGAATGAAATATTTTTTTATGCTAAATGCTACCATTGGCTTTCTAGCCAGTCACAACGCTTGGCAGTACATCGTGTACACTTTCAGTGGAAGAATGGCAACATTTGACATGCACTAAAAGAATCCCACTGTGATTGGATCACTCGCCGTTGGAAAATAATAAAACCAAATATTAATGGTCAAATAAATATTTTATTGAATCTAATCTAATAAAAATTGATAAATAAGATTTGATGCGTGACAAGTTTATTAATTTAAAAGTTTTCATTTTAACGAGCGGCAACACCAAATTCACAAACATTTTCTAAACTAAGGGTTTGTTTAGTTGATTCTTGTATTGTGAAAGAAAAATGTACATCTTTTTCTAACATTACGACAATCGTGAGTTAACATTCTAAAGAATTCTACAATAGAAATGGACACCTATATATTTTACACAACTTAAAACAAATTAACTAAATCATCGTACAACACAAATTAACAGAAACACAGTCAAATATATTTATAATATTTTATTATCAACACATAAACATTGCAATAGATTCGTGCAAAAAAAATCTCCAAGAAATTAAAAAAAAATAACTACACTAAAGCAACACTATATTATAATTTTTTTCTGTCTCCCAAGAAAGAAAAATCTGCGATTTTTTATTAAGATACATTCTTTTACTGTTGAATTTACAGTGCTACAGGTATAAGTTGGCGAAAAAGGAGGGCGCTATTGTCTATGACATTACGATAGTACATAGGTGTGGTTTAAATTAGATTAAAATATAAAGGTTGGTCCATGTTTACGCCAGCGCTAACTTGTACGTGTAGACTATATATTCCGACACTAGAACTTTTTATTTCACTGTTAATAACTCAGGTACGCCTCATACGTCACACGTATATCTAGTAATGTTACATTGTCGTGTAAACAAGCTTATGGGTTCGAGTGGTCAAGGAAACCACAAATCTGTAGAATTGTTCTTTGATCATAGACAATAATTATTACTAATAACAAACTATTCTTTTTGGATGTATCAATACAGATTACAAACTGTGAGCTTATGACTCGTGAAATTGCATAACCTGTTCCTAAATATTTGGAGATACATAGTCCCAAAAAATCACATTTTATGCCAAATTAATATATAAATAAATAATAATACACCAATCACCTAATGTATTCTATAAGAATCTGTGGTCAATTTATAGAATGAATTTGATTCAACTTTGGGTATCTATTCCATAGAAAAGCCTGTTTATAAAAATCTAGTCAATAGATTCTATGAATTAGTTAATAGAATGGATCAGGTGGGATTGTGAGTGGTTTGGTTTATTTATGGTGGGATACCAGCAGTAAAATATATCGATATTATATTTACTTTCAATGTATGTTCATATTTAAAACACTTTTTGGGAATGTATCAAAACGAGCAGAAATTTACGGAGCAGATTTTTCAACTCCATGACTCATATTGCATATATTATATAATACATGCACTGCTCAGAAAATATTTCTACAAAAACTCTACACCAAGTGTTGTATAAATTAACTCCTCAGGCTAATGTGTTCGCTTTTCGGAATAATTCATACAAGTCTCGTAGAAATCTTTGTATCTCCCTTACTACCATTATGAGAAATATGAACGGTAAACCACGCTTTATATCAAATCTGAAGGTTAACCACAAAAGGGGTAAAATTTACACTTTTTTAAACCAAAGTTTCGGATCGCAATTTGAAAGAAATGTATGAAATTTTGGGAATTTTTTATTAATTATTTTTACATGGAACTTCAAAAAAAAAGGTGACAAAACGTTTATAATACATTTGTCTTTTTATCTGTTTTTCATTATCAGTATTTTTTAGTTAGAAAAAATGTAAAGTGAGCCATTTTTAAAACTTTTTATGTTTGCATGCAAAATTTTTATATTTCAAAAATTATGCGTTTATTTTGAATTATAAAATTTGAAAGCGTATTTTATCACCTTTCTAATAGTTTTTAGTTTTCGGATATGTTCAGAAATTTTCCATTTATTTGGATTTTATTGCAAAGCGGAAATATTTTGACCCTCTGACAAAATATGGTCGAGGCCTGAGGGGTTAAATAAGATTGAAATACAGAAAAGGCGGCCAAAAATGAAATAAAATAGTACTATTTATTCAACGTCCAATACACCAGTTACTTCTGCGGAGAACATCTCTGGGAATGTAATGCTACATGGGGGCCGTGATGGGGAACTGCATGGTCTCATCAGGGGGGCTCTGAGTGGCTTTGAGGGCGGGCAGCAGCTCTCCCTCCGTCCAGGCCAGCGCCCAGCTGTGCTCCGCTATCTCTAGGGCCTCCCACTCCGCCTTGAAGGCCGCCTTGGGGTCCGGGGGCATGGCCATGGCAGCTCCCGACATTTGCTCGTGCATGTGCTTGGACTGGTCCGCCGCATTGTTCTCTCCAAGGACTAGGGTGTAGATGCTGCGCAGGCCAAACACATTCAGGAAGTACCACGAGGCCGAGGAAACCCAGGCAGCGTCCAGGTAGGACAACTCCACCCCTCGCTGCAGCATTGGCTTGAAGCGAAGAGTCAGCGGGAATGGAACCTTGGCTGTAATCATTATTCATAAATACATCAGTCAGCAATAATTGTTAGGGATTATCCCTTCTTTTCCTACCCAAAACCTTTAGCGTAAAAACTATGTAACAAAATTCAGTGCATTGACAGACTTCAAACGAGTCACAACTGTGTGAGTAGAGCATACAATACTGCAATATATATTCAATACCGCGATATTGCGATATCGGACTTGTAATATTGCGAAATTAGTAACAAAGACCGTTTATCTTCTGAACTTACGAAAACTTTAAATGGTTATCCATCTTTTGCCACCGTACGGGACACTTTCATAGAAAGAGAATCAGTTTTTCGAAATAGTGTGATTTCTTGCTTTTTTTCACCAGTTTTTCAATGTGGTCATCTTCGTCAATTAAGGTTGAGGTTGTAGCTGCTACCTCGGTAGATTGGCTGCAGCTCGTAGTTGGTGTTGCACTTCTTCTTCTTCTTCTTGTGCCCTGTCCATTCAACGGACGTTGGCTATCATGTTGGCTATGCGGACTTTGTTTACTGCAGCCCGGAACAGCTCCACGGTAGACTGGCCATACCACTGTCTCAGGTTTTTCAACCATGAGGTTCTCCTTCTTCCAGGGCCCCGTCTTCCGGCAATCTTTCCCTGCATTATGAGATGCAGGATCTCATACTTCTCTGGATGTCTCATCACATGTCCAAGATATTGAAGTTTTCGGATTTTTATAGTTTTAATTACTTCCTTTTCTTTATTCATCTGAACCATAACATCTTCGTTTGTAACCCTGTCCATCCAGCTTATTTTAAGTATTCTTCTGTAGATCCACATCTCGAATGCCTAGGTGTTGCACTAGGACAATCAACCTCTTCTGATATCTCGAGGCATAAACATTTTTAGCTCCAATTCCGTGCTTAGTGCGTAAATGAGTATGTAGGACAATAACTGGACAGAGTTTACACTTCGCTGATTGACAATCTATAGATCGACCTTTGGAATAACAAAGTTCCATCTAACGCTTTAACATCATGCTGTAAAGGGAAATATAGTAAGCTACTTTAGAGTTCATTATCGCATGACATTACCGCAACAGATGGAACCTTATTATTCCAAAGGGTCGAGATCGCAAAAAATGTTTCCACACTATATTAGAACTTTTGAAGTATTTGAATTCAATACCACTAATTGTAGTATTAATTTTTTACAAAAAAAAAAGTTTGATACACGAATACGAGTAATATATTAGTCAAAATACTTTCACATAGTAAACAAATAAAATAGAACAGATTAGTCACTCTCTTGTCCGACTTGCGAGTGAGTCTGTGTAAGGAGGCATACATTAATTACGTGAGCTCAAAGAGGGAGGGGGGGGGGGGGGGGGGGGGGGGTTCCATCAAAATCTTACATTACTTGAAAAGAATATTCAAAGTGGCCCAAATTTATCTCACCAAGGGGAGAGGAAGGCTCTAGATTGGAAGAAAAACTGCTCACGTAATTAATGTATGCCCCCTAAGACTACAAACAAACGTAAGTTCGCTGTAGGGAATTCCCCGACGCACTGTTCGTAGCGGGGATTTCCCTATCATGGTTCGTTTTTAATACTGCGAAATTCGCATTTCCAATCTCGCTTTTGCGGTACTGAAAAACAGCACGAAATTGCGGTAACGATTTAACAGTATTGCATGCTCTATGTGTGAGGTCATTTTTCTTGTTTGGATAGCTTCAGTTTAATTTGCCTACTTTTAGTTAACTACGAGTTTTGTGATGTGTTAGTTAAATTATGTTTGATGATAGACAAACTGAAAACTGGCTGAAAGCTGAATGAATCAGTGCACAGTGGAAAGTAATTCCTACATTCTCCTGCTGAATCTTAAGCAGAGTAAGATTGTTTTGTGCCATCTGTTTTCCAAATCCTAATTTATCTTTTAAAATATGGAAGAAGAAACTCCACTTAACCAACGATGCCAATGTTCCACCTTGATGGGAAGAAAGCTCAGATACTTGGGAGAACACGTAATGGAACCAAGAGTAAAACATCTTCTTTGTGTGCTATCAGGTCCCCCCGACGTTGGCGATCACTCTTGAAAATGTCTCTCTGTCTTGCGCTGCCCGGAATAGCTCCTCCACACTTCTAATGCCGGTCCACTCTCGTATATTTTGCAGCCAAGACATTTGCTTCCTACCGGGCCCTCGGCGACCCTCTATCTTGCCTTTCAGTATTAAATGGAGCAAGTGATACTTCTCCCCTCGAAGTATATGACCCAGATATGAAATTTTCCGGATTTTTATTAAAGTAAGCAGTTCTCTATCTGCTCTAGCCCGCCTGAGAATTTCTGTGTTGGTGATCATGACGGTCCATGGAACCTTGAGCATTCTCCGGTGAAGCCACATTTTAAAAGCCTCTAACCTGTTCATGGTATTTACTTTCAAGGTCCATGTTTCACATCCATGCAGCAAGTACGGATAACATGAGAATATAAGAGAGTATAACATGAGAATATCCAATTACAAACCATATTAATTTATTATTGTCAACGGAATTAGGTTAACAAGGTACTCGAAGTACCGGGAGCTGTGCAGAATGTCAGCTTTTAAAAGGTAGGAAGTCGACCACCCAACTATTTAATAAACTATTAATAAATCTAATAATATCCTATCCTATAAACTCTATTGATATCCTATTTAATAAACCTGCAGGACGAAAGAGTGTTGGGAGGCCCAAGCTTCGGTGGTTGAATGGTGTGGAGGCCAACCTTGACAATCCCATTTATATATAAGGAAACAGAAGAAGTGGAATCCTTTACTAAAGATGGCCAATTTTATTACACTCAACATGTAATAAAATTAGTATGGTTTATTAGTGAAATGGATGTCGATTATATAATGCTTACTTGTCAAGAAACCACTGAACATCCAGTTGATCCATCCTCCTATGACAATCATGGGGAGGACATTGGTCACATTTCCCTTCAGCATGTCTGTCATCAAACTAGGGTCCGTCATTGGGTTCTGAAAATGTAATATATGACAAGACTCTTAACTATTGTAATTTTTTCAAAGAAAGACCAATTGCCATAAACAATATCACAGAAAAAATATGAACAAAATTTCAAATTGGTACATGAAACATAAAATCTAACCAATCATGACCCTTGGCCCCAAGTAACCCTAATGTTTAAAAAAAGAGATTTTGAAATTCGTTCAGCACCCGTGCACTTGTTATAAATTCATTGATTATATTATATTCATTGATTTATTGATTAAATTGACATAACCTGCAAAATATGCATAAAATAAACATTTTGAGAAAATAACCTGAGATGCAGCGGCCCTCTTTTGAACTTTGAAATATCCAGTTTCTTCATTGTTGAAATAATGCCTTCTCATCAAAAACGATTGTTTGGGTAAATATTTTCCATTTTCTCTTAGAAGGCGAGACCTTATCATCACTTGACTAGGGAAAGAAAATTAAAAAAAAATGTAATGAAATCACAGCCATGTAATTGGTAATTCATAATCATCTATATTTTAAATGTACTTGTATAAGTTACCTATCTTGTAATTGAATAATTTCAACCTTTTTCTGCGAGGACAAAATTATAGAAATGTAGTGCCGAAGAATACCGACGAGGAAAGTTATCGTAACGATGGGTAAGAACACCCATCCTCTAATATTCGGATCAAGCAGAAGTTCTGCCATGATTTATTTTATTTATGACTTATCAATTAATCATTTATATGCACTAATTTAGCATTATGATTTTTCACTTTTAACGTGCCCCAGTAATAAAATGTCATCCAAAAATGTCTAATATCTTTCTTCTATGGTTGTCATTTGTCAAGAGTGTTGCTATGAAAAACAAAAAAATAATCATCTGGGTAGGCATTGTAGCTATTCACGAAAATTTATCAACTCTAAAAGTAGTAAATATTAGTTGAGAAAGAAAAAAATTTACAAATGTTTGGACATCATATCTTTATAATTTATTTTAAACCAAACACTAATTATTTGAAAAACAAGCCACGAGCCACATATAGACGCGTCTTATTCGAATACAGGGAACATTACAGGGGTATTAGGCCACAGGAGCTCAGCATTTCAAAGGTTAACCTCTCCGCTAGTGTCCGACCGAATTTTCCATCTCGGCCTAGTTTTGGCAAAAAAAACGGTTTTCGTCTTAGTTTCGGTTTCGGCTGCGATCCAGCCAAAGCTACGGCCGAAACCTAAAATGAATTCGGGAGGTTTCGCGCTGCCATCGGACATGTTCGGTACACTGAGCTGCGAGCGACGAAGTGTCATTTTGCTGCGTCCGCGCTTATAGTCGTATCAGGACTTCTTTGTGTTATAGATAATATTAGATTGTTAAATTATGAATACTGATAATTATTAGTCCGTTCAAATTAAATATAATATTAGATTGTTAAATTATGAATACTGATAATTATTACTCCGTTCAAATTAAGTATAGCTCAATGAAGCTCTTCACAGTTTTTTTTTTGTTTGAGAGAACAATGTTATTATTTGCATTAAAAAATTTAGTTGTTGTACTTAGTAGGTAGGTACTTTTTGAAGTGAAAACTTCTTTAGCACTGTTGTGATTTGAAACTCGATGAAACGAAAAATAGCGACATCAAGAGGATTTAGCCTGAGATAGAATCAGTCTCCTCTTTGTGCGGTGCTTCGTAGCCCATCGGTCTTCTCTTTGTGCGGTGCTTTGTAGCCTTCCCACTCTTCTAGTTTTCTAAAGGTTTCACTTCTACCGCGTGTGAATTGCACACTCTGATATTTTTTAAATTTAAATTTTATTGTAGTTCATTAAAAAGAGTGCCATACAAAATGACCAAATTTTAGAAGAAATTATTTTTTTCTTAAAATGAAAGAGTATTTTAACTTTTTTTTTAAGTAAAAAAAGTAATTTTGCTGGGTACCTTTTATTTTATGTTATTCATAAATAACATTAAAAAGATTTAATAGGTAATACCAATTATTTCTTTTTTAATATTATTTACGAAGGAGTTGATTTGAAATAAATATATCTAGCATTGTAGGAAATTCGGTTTCGGTTTCGGCCGTAAAAACTAGTTTCGGTCGGACACTACTCTCCGCTAGTGAGTTTTGACGAACATAACTCTACGTGGGTAGTGAGTTTTTTTGGTTAATTTTTTTAATATATTATCATAGCTTAATTAATAATAATTTTATATTTTGAATAAAAACGTCATCGACATCAATCCACACAAATAAACCAACATCAAAAAAACAACACAAGCACGGGAAAAAACCGTTTCCTTTCTCTGACGACTGCGGAACAATGCAACAAGAATTTGGAAACCAAAACTGTGAAGATGGCATGGTAGGTATATGTTCCAAAACTTCGACAAACTACGCGCAGATGTCCATAGATGCCACTACAAGTCAAATATTTTAATTATAGCCACAGAAGCAACATTGCTTACTCTTGTGGGCAATTTTTCACTTCACCGCACCGTTGCAGCCATACTCGTAGTGTAGAGGTTAAGGGCCTAAAGTGTAATTAAATATACATGGCGATGACTGATCCACATACAATAATTATTCAGGTAGGGAACATTCCAATAATTATTTTTCATGAAATAATACAAAAATCAGTAATGAAATAATTTTTTATTATTACATACATTTAATGATAGAATTAACAATATATTTTTTGTTTTACAAATCAAAAAAATGCCTAAAAAACTTTTACATAATATTCTATAATATTAAACTAACATAAAGATGTCAAATAAATGTATCTAATTATTGTGATTTATAAATAATTTAGTAAGCAAAAATATTGTAGAAAAAGATTAAATATTATTTTTTTTCTCTGAATTGTTTATAACATAACAAAAACGAAACACGGTATCGATTAAACAATAAAAATTATTATACTCATTGCATTTTTTTTTATATGTTCCATAAAACTTACATAATAATTATTATGTAACTATGTGAGAATCTTCAACATCTTTATTGTATGATACAGGTATCATGTTACTATAATAATTTCACTATTAATTAATCTTTTTGTATTGCTGCTGTAAATTGGCAAAAAGTTTAACAAGGAAAGTTAAAATTTCAATTCATTTAACATCAAAAGGGAAAACAATGCCAACATCAAACTTCTAACTGTACATTAATTATTTCATCAGCCAGACTAATGTAACAACAATAGTATTGTTTGAAATATACAATATATTTATACATGCACTTATTGCAAAGATAAACACTAATGTAATGTACTGATACCGGAAGAAAAATGTCACAAATCAAAATATAACATTTTTCAGGAGAGGCGATAGGAATTCTCTAAAAAGTTAATTTTTTTAAAGTTCTAACAGTTTTCGGAGTAAGTGTGACTTACCAAATAGTACTCTTTGTTTGGCTATTAAATATGATGATATTGAAAAATTCTGGCTGGAAACTGCCTCAAGCGCTAGGAGCGCCATCTCTGGACGGGGATTTGACGATCAAATCGACAGTAAGTGCCATTTTGAAATTAGAACAGTTCATCAATCAAATGAGACTAAGGTTGAAACATCCCTACCTAACAATAACTTTAGATCAAGATAGTTCTTTTAACTAAGATGAAGCACAGAAAATATACCTGAAACGATGAAAAAATATTACTCTCAAAAGATAAGCCATTGTAATATGTAATTTGCACAGCTTTTTGTGTCTGGAATTTCTATTAAAACTATTTCCAGATCGCTACATCACTTCTACCATGAGCTACAGGGCTTTGAAATTAATTTTACTGTAAAAAAAAAATAAGGCAAGACGCCATATTTATTGTGTTTGTTCCTCATTGCACATGAATAAAAAAGAAAGTTGAAACTGAGTAATAATGAACCTTTATTGGATAACCAACACCTCTGCCATAGGTCACCCCAAGTGGTTCGCTACGTTTGGTGATTTAGCAGGGGTGCCCGGGTTCATGGGGTGAGGTTTGTCTAGGTCTTGGAGGCGGATGACCAAGACACACTAAACCCCAGATTTCTACCCACCCCTTAAACCCTTTTCCTTCCCAGAACTCTCCTCTCCTTCCTTTTCCTAAAAAAACCCTCCACACAGCATCCCCAAAGATGACATAGGCCCTGAGGAAAATTATTTTCCTCAGCGCCTCCTGTGTGGAGCTCATGTAAAAAAAAAAAAAAAAATAAATAAATAAAACTGAGTAATGAAATATAAAGAGATAAACTAAAAAGTGAGGGGCACAAACTAACATGAGCAGGGCGTCTACCTCTCAGTGATTTGCTAATATATGTATCAGACAACTAGCATTGCACTTCAATATTTTTGTCTTCGATAATGAAATCTGCTTACGAACAGCTGTCTCTTTTACAATGGTGCGAGAATTCCTGGCTATCTAAACTAACTACCGTAACATAAAATTCCAGATCTCTTGAAAAAGGTTTTACTTATGTAGAGGCAAAAAATATGTAGCCGGAAATATCTTCGTTTTCTATTATAGATTGTATTGTATACAGGGTGTTAAGGGACGTACTTGACTTACTTTAACCAGTGATTCCTGACATTATTTGGAATAAAAAATGTTAATGAAATTTTGGTCTCCGGTGACATTTTTGATGTTTTTTTTCTACAATAACATAAAAAAATGGTAGTTGTTGAACAGTTGGAGGCGGGGTAAGGGGTTCGTCGGACACCCGGCTGAGTGACCAGTGACGACATGCGGAAGAATTTTTTTTTTGTTCGATTTGAAGAAAAAATTTTTGAAAAAAAAAAAGTCACCGGAGACCAAAATTTCATTTACATTTTTTACTCCAAATAATGTCAGGAATCACTGGAAGTACGTCCCTTAACACCCTGTATATAAGAAATATTTAAATGTGGGTGCCATAAATTTAAAAAAAGTAATAAAAGCTACCAGTTAACGAAATGTAACCAGTTGGGTACTCAGGGAAGTAGATAAGCAGATGTGTATTTTTCTTTTTTTCAAAATTAAATTTAGATTGTTAACTATACTCTGCCTGTCCTGTTGTTTCTTTAATAATATAATACATAATAAATTTATATTCTACATTTTGACGGCTCCTCCAGGATGCAGGGAACAGGCAGATAAAATTTCAATCAGAGTTCCTCAGCAGCGCATGTTGTTAACGTTCAGGGACGTGGAGGGAACTCTATAGAAATTCAGTGGCGATGACCACACCGATGTGCGACGGTGGTTAGGGAAATTTGAAGAAATGGCTGTGCTGTGCGAGTGGAATTAGAAGGTTCCGCGGAATTCGTGGGCGAAATTAAAGAAGGCGCTAAAGGAAGAGTTGGAGCAAACGGTTGACGAAAAGAGAAGAGATGAAACGCTCCAAGCATATACGTACAAGATGCTGCAGATTGCCTCTCAAGTCAATCTGGAGGTGTGCGTGGTTATCCAATACATTATGGAGGGTATCCCTGACGAAGCTGAAGCAGTACAAAAGCATGAAATGTGAAGCTACAAAAAGGAAAGTGAAGGCAGTAGAGAAAAATGACAAATCAGGAAAAACCAGCAGTGAAACGTTGTTTTAATTGTGGTGATGACAAACATGTGAGTTCAGCCTGCCCTGATCAGGGTAAAGGCAGAAAGTGTTTCAAGTGCAATGGTTTCGGGCATATTGCGTCCGAATGTCAAGGAAAACCAAAGGATGTCTACGTAAAATCACGACCAAGGAGAAATATCAGAAGATAGTGACAATTAATGACTATAAGAGTTTAGTCTTAGTTAATACAGGTAGCGATTTAACATTTATATGTAAGAGTGAATACGAGCGAATAGGGGCACCGCGCCTTAGAAAAACCCAAGTATGTTTTGAGGGCCTAGGGCAGTGGTTCCCAACCTTTTTTTGACCAGGGACCACTTTGATTTAATTATTGTTAACAGGGACTACAAGGTTCAAAATAAAGAGGCGCTTGCCTTCCCCGGTAAACCCTCGCAGAGCTTGCTTGTTACCCGGCGGGCGTTCATTCAAAGTTTGAAATCTTTCGCAGACCATATTCTAGCTCTTGCGGACCACTAGTGGTCCACGGATCACTGGTTGGGAAACCCTGGTCTAGGGTCTGGTTTGAATGCAACTATAGGTGAGTTTACTGTCACTTATCATGTTGTACCTGACATTATGTTGAAGCATCCTATTCTCCTTTGTACATATTTATTGGATACGTTTTTGAAGTTAAATAACGATAGTCGCATTGACGTGGACGATCCGGAAGGATCTCACATTTTCCGGATTAATCTAATTAATAAAGTCAAAGAAGTAGATTTATCTCATATCACAGAAAAAATTATCAGGGAGAAATTAGAAAGATTGTCACAAATTACGAACCTAACAAAACGGAGGATGTCGGGATAAAAGCGAAAATAATATTAAAATCAGACGAACTGGTTGTTTCGCAACGGAGACGGTTGTCTTCGTCAGAGCGGCGAGAAGTAAATGATGTTTTGAACTTGTGGACAAAGGAGGTCATCATCCGACCCTCAAATTCGGAATACGCTAGTCCAATCGTTCTCGTGAGAAAGGAAGACGGATCAGCTCGGCTTTGTGTAGATTATCGTAAATTAAATCGAATTGTTTTAGACCGCTCTCACCTTTGCCATTAATTGAAGATCAGTCAGACGAGTTAGCAGAAGGAATATTTTTTACAGTCATTGATTTAAAAAACAGGTTTTTTCATGTAGACATCATATACAGCTTTTGTAACGCCTGATGAACTGTTAATTGTAGTGCAATATCAAATAATAAGGTGAGCGCGTGAGAAGGGACATTTTGGTGTAAATAAAACTGAAGAAATTCTCAAGAAGGACTTTTGGTTCAAAGGGATGCGGTCGAAAGTTGAGCAGGTAGTCGAGAGTTGTATTGCCAGCATCTTAGCGGAGAAGAAACATGGTAAACCGGAGGGTCTGTTAAATCCTAATAGTAAGGGCGATGTCCCGATGGATACCTATCACATCGACCATGTGGGCCCGATGACCGACGCTCAAAAGAATTATAAACATATTCTTGTTGTAGTTGACGATTTCAAACAGTACTGCATAGAAGAGAATATAAGAATAGTAATAAAAACGTTTAATCATCAACAGATTATTTTTTTTTTACAATACACATTTTTCCTTTTATCATGATTCTATTGATGAAAAGGTCACTGCTCAGCTGCAATAATATTCACTCATTGCAATGGGAGTACTGCAAGGAAATAGCCAAGTTGAAAGGATTAACCACAGTGTTGTACCTTTGTTGACAAAGCTGGGGTCTCCGACCCCAGAAGAATGGTATAAACACATTGACATGGTCCAACGATACCTGAATGCTACTCCGAATACAGTTAAGATGCCGAGTCAGTTTTTGTGTGGCGTTAATATACGCCTTAAAGAAGAATTAAATTTATCTGAGCTGTTAGAGGACGAATGGGTCACTAGATTCGTCAAGGATCAAGAAGAATTACGAAGAGGCCAAAAAAAAAATTGAGACAACACAGGAAGAGAACCGTCGAGGGTTTAATAAAAAGCGGAAACCAGCAAAGAATTACCAGGTCGGAGACTTGGTGGTTATTCCACGAATACAGTTTGGCCCTGGAATAAAATTAAAGGGTAAATTCTTGGGGCCGTATCGTGTAACAAAAACCTTAAGAAACGAGCGCTATTTAGTCTAGAAAGTTCGAGAACATGAAGGACCACAGAATACATTTACTTCAGACGACCATATGAAATTTTGGGCTATGGAGCCCTAAGATAACAATAGTGACGACGAGCGTGAGTCTATTGACGACATCTGAGGGCAGATGTCACAGCAGGATGGCCCAATATAGAGGCAAAAAATATATAGTCGGAAATATCTTCGTTTTCTATTTTAGATTGTATTGTAGATGAAAGAAATATTTAAATGTGGGTGCCATAAATTTAAAAATAGTAATAAAAGCTACTCGACAGACTGTCACTCAGTTAACGAAATGTGGCCAGTTGGGTACTTGGGGAAGTAGATAAGCAGACGAGTTTTTTAAATTTTTAAAAATTAGATTGTTAAAACAAAACTCTGCCTGTTCTGTTGTTTCTTTAATAATATAATACATAATAAATTTATATTCTACACTTATTTACACCAACCGAATATATTGTAAGAGTAAAAAGTTTTCCCTTTTGCAATCGTCGTTTAATTTACTCACCGCACTAAGCTACCACTTTGTATTTTGCGTCGCTCTATCTACGATTTGATAGTAAGAGTGTACTCACTGATATCTCAAAATCAGTTCACATTAAACTGAATAAGCTTAAAATTAAGAAAAATAATGCTTACCTGTGGAATGTAATGCGATATTAATGATTATTGTCTTTACTGTTTATATATTTACATAGTTTAAATGCACAGGAAACCACAATTGCCAAGTTATTCTGCAAAATATGTAGTTTCCCCGGAATAGCCAGTTATATTCAGAGAAATGATTTTTCAAACAGATCCTTAACCTTAATAAAACATTGTTCGGAACTGTCAAATTAGTATAAGCTTTCCCTGACGAAGGAACGTTTGTTCCGAAACCGGTCGGGTTTGCACATTATATAAGTGGTTTATACAAAGTTGTATTTTTTCATTTTTCTATAATGGATAACCACAAAGTAATAGCTACATTCGAAAAAAAATAGATCCTTAACCATTCGGACCCGTAAGCTTGTTTTCAAGCTACCTACACCATTACCAGACACATGTAATCACTTATGAGGCGAACATGACTTATTAAGGATACTCTGGCATTCAGGAGGTTAAACTATAATATCCATCAAATTATCAGTTGCTTTTGAGTAGATTGGCGCTCCTTTCTTCTTTTAACTATAAGATGTAAATATTATGTAAATATATTTGCAAATACAGCCGATTCCGCTATGGGGACACATCCGGACCAAAACATTTTGTCCCAAATAAGCAAAGGTTAAGGGAGGCAAAAAAAAATTATTGATATTTTTTTATATGTACAAGTACATATTACATTTATTTGAGTTATATCGAATGTATTTTTAAACTCTTATTAAATTTAAAAAATATATATTTAATTACAGAAAAATAATTATATTATTGGTACAAATATCGTCTATTATATTATCGGAAAAAAAATAATTTAACAAGAGAGTGAAAAAACACATTTTTAAGCAGGAATATCAAGGGAGACTTCCATTTATTTTTATTTATTGTGTATATTAATAAACAATATTAATCTAAATAAATACTATTTGGAGGTCCACCTTCATTTCTTAATTCAAAATTGGTTTTTTCTCTCTCCTATAAAATATATATTTTTCACATTATTAATTACTTGTAACCCAATCCCTAAAAATTGGCACCCCCTCTCCTCATACTTCTTAACTAAAATTAGTTTACAGAGAAACATTTTGCATTCGGGGATTTGTCCCAATGAAATGGATTGGTGTCCCAGATAACCGTAGAAGTTTCTTTATTTGATTTCTGTTCCTTGGGTTATTTCCCAAATAACCGAGTGTCCCGATAAACTGGCATACCAATTAAGCGCAATCGACTGTATCTCAAAGTCAAATATAACATTGAAAATTAATTTTGAAATCATAGACTAGCTTCAACATTATCAATTTTTTTTTTTACTTGAATAAAAAATTTAAAGAAAGTAGTAATAATTTCACTGGATTGCAATTGTAGCTAAACGCACAATAGGGGGTGAACATTGTTACAGACAGCTTTACAATCTTCATCATCGGGGGTGATAATAACTTAGTGATGTTAATCTTGGCTGATTGTTGTGATTAATGGTTCACAGTACAAGAAAACATAAAGTTGTGTAAATTAAGAATATTTATAATAATCGAGAATTGCGGGACTTTGATTTGTGCACAGAACCAAGACCACAGAAAATGTATGGGAAAATATTTGATTTTCTATTAATATTATCAATTCATCCATAGACTGCGACAGGGAAAATATGATTAGCTTGGAGCACTAATTACTTTGTTTATTTTTGCAATAAGTAATCTTGTATAAATACGAGGTCTAAAAAGACATTTTTCAACAAATGTAACAATCTTGCGTATCAGTAAAAAATATAGGTAAATTTTACAACACCAAACAATCACTTTACAACGCTCATTTTGAAAGTTTTCCAGACATTTGGTCTGATATATAGGACTTAACTATTGATTGCAGTAAAATACCAAACAAATAGTGAGAAAGTAAAGTGTTTATGCGTAAAACTACCTGGAATTGTAAGTATTGAGAAAATTTAAAATGTTTTGTCATCGCAAGACTTTATAACAACCTAAACACAATGTCTATAAAGGTAGTGTTGTGGACTTACAGTAATGAAATGAACACAGTCTTTATTTACATTCTGGAACCCTTCTGTTGCAGTACTTTGGCGCGGTCGGTGGGTTCAGTTTCCTGGCTATTGAGGGACGCCCCATACTCGCGGCTCACTACGCACAGGAACTCGGCATGTTCCTCCGTTCCGTAATTATACTGAGAACCTATGTTAATGAGTTGTTCGAACTTCCAGCCGTCCGACATGGTCGATACCATTTGGGTTAGTTCATCTTCGTGGCACTGTAACACTCGGTAGACGTGCTTCTTTGAGTCTCGTAAGGGCCTTCCGTCTCGGATGCATATCCTCTCTTTCACTAAACGTATCAACTCCGTGATATTGTAAAATTCCGCTTCTTCCAACACACCTTCCTCCGCAATTTCGTTATTTACTACTAACTTTCCGTGCCTGAGGTAGTTCAACACAGGCGAGAAATATGTGGGATCTCTATCTATGAGGTAGGCTCCGGATTCATCCTAAAATACATTAATTTGTATTAGTAAAAGCATAATTTAAAAACAAAGCAAATTACATGAATCATTCTCGACGAAAACAAAAAATACTAACCCTGTCAGAAATCAAATCGCTGTCCTCTTGAACTAACCGTGACAGAAAAGAGTTCTGGTCTCGAGACAATGTCGTTTTTGTGGTTAAAAAATAAGTTCCTCCGACATTTAATCTCACCCATTGTTTACTACTGCGTCTTTCTAAATGATTTGGTTTAGTTTCTTTTGAGGAGTCTCCTTTTTCCGCCAGTTCCGCCATGATGCTATTGCTATTGTTGCTTTATCTATGGCAACGAACTTCTTGTCAAATAAAATGCTTCGTCGAACCTATTTCCTATTTATTTACCAACCAGTTGGATTCATGAATACTTTTTTCAAAACTACGGTGGTAAAGATGCTAGCGGCAATAATAATTACCATAATTACTCATTACATTACATTATTTAATTTACATAGGTAATTTACATAGTATAAAATGAAGTCGCTCAAAATGTATGTGCGCGTTAATCTTTTAAATTACACAACGGATTTTCATACGGTTTTCACCAATAGATAGAGTGATTGAAGAGGAATGTTTATATATATAATACATGTAAATTATATTAGAGAAAAGCCGAGAAATTCAAAGAAAACATATTTTTGTGCGATTTAAAACGGCTGGCGGGCCGTACTATAGTCACTTTTGAAATTCGTTCTACGGAAGAAATTGGAAAATAGATATCCTAGAGTGAGTAGGTATTTGATTTGAATTATTTTATTTGATGAAGTCGCTCAAAATGTATGTGCGCATAGATCTTTTAAACTACGCAACGGATATTCATGCGGTTTTCACCAATAGATAGAGTGATTCAAGAGGAAGGTTTATATGTATAAAAACATGCTAATTATAGTAGAGAAAAGTCGAGAAATTCAAATATTCAATTCAGGCAGCGGCAGCGGGCAGCGGGCAGCTGGCAAGCGGGTGGTGTGGATTTTATAAAGGTTGGGTAATGGCGTTGTGTTTCGTTAGCCACAGCAACGTGTGACCGGGTCTGCTAGTAATATTATATTTGTAGAATTTTGGCTGGTAATTTAAATATTTGCAAGAAAACATCTTATTACGAATATTATATACTTTTAAAAAATAGTGGAAGCTACGTAAAAATGTACAAGCCAAGAGGCCATGTTATTAAAAAAACTCTTCTAACCACCTACAAAAATGTGATTTATTTGTACATCCTTCTCTAATAACGCGTATATTGCCTCTATTGCCTATTATAACACTAATCGATCGCCTGGGTATTATCGAGGTCCCCTTTAAACGGTCCATAAGATTTTTTTTCTTTAAAAACAGTTACCCATATTTAAGTTATAAACAGCGTAGAGTTTATTAAAAAAAATGAGTGTGCTTTAGACCACACGACTGAAGTGAAACTACAAGACAAACCTCGCCCCATGTATCCAGGTATCCCTGCTAAGTTACCAAACGTAGCGAACGGGAGGACCTATGACCTAAGTGTGACATATGACATTGTGGTGAAATATGGCAATGGGGTGAAATATGGCCATGGGGCGACCTACAACCTTGGGGTGACCTTTGACCTTGGAGTGACCTACGACCTTGGGGTGAGCTACAACCTAGGAATGACCTACGACCTTGGGGTGGCCTAAGGCCTTGGGGTGACCCAGGACCTCGAGTTGACCTACGACCTTGGGGTGACCATCCTTATCCTTATCCTTATCCTTATCCTTATCCTTATCCTTATCCTTATCCTTATCCTTATCCTTATCCTTATCCTTATCCTTATCCTTATCCTTATCCTTATCCTTATCCTTATCCTTATCCTTATCCTTATCCTTATCCTTATCCTTATCCTTATCCTTATCCTTATCCTTATCCTTATCCTTATCCTTATCCTTATCCTTATCCTTATCCTTATCCTTATCCTTATCCTTATCCTTATCCTTAGCCTTATCCTTATCCTTATCCTTATCCTTATCCTTATCCTTATCCTTATCCTTATCCTTATCCTTATCCTTATCCTTATCCTTATCCTTATCCTTATCCTTATCCTTATCCTTATCCTTATCCTTATCCTTATCCTTATCCTTATCCTTATCCTTATCCTTATCCTTATCCTTATCCTTATCCTTATCCTTATCCTTATCCTTATCCTTATCCTTATCCTTATCCTTATCCTTATCCTTATCCTTATCCTTATCCTTATCCTTATCCTTATCCTTATCCTTATCCTTATCCTTATCCTTATCCTTATCCTTATCCTTATCCTTATCCTTATCCTTATCCTTATCCTTATCCTTATCCTTATCCTTATCCTTATCCTTATCCTTATCCTTATCCTTATCCTTATCCTTATCCTTATCCTTATCCTTATCCTTATCCTTATCCTTATCCTTATCCTTATCCTTATCCTTATCCTTATCCTTATCCTTATCCTTATCCTTATCCTTATCCTTATCCTTATCCTTATCCTTATCCTTATCCTTATCCTTATCCTTATCCGTATCCTTATCGGTATCCTTATCCTTATCACTCCCCAAGACAAGCGTGCTTAAAGGCCCGACCGTTCGCCTCGCACATCGATCACCGTTCGCATCAATTACCGTTCGCATCGCACTTTTCGTAAAACATCACCACTTTTCGTAATACATCACCACTTTTCATAACACATCACCACTTTTCGAAACGCATTCCCCAGCTTACCCCCTCAAGTCGAGCGTGCGTAGAGCGTTGTATAGTTTTGTCGCATTGAATTTCATCTTGAATTTCATTATCTCTACTGTTACTAAGAAATGAAGACAATAAATCATTATTATTATTATTATTTTCAGAGGTTCCTGAAAATTACTTTCGAACGTCCCATAATTATTCAGCAATTCACTATAAAAGTATATTTCATTTTAAAAAAGATGCCTACATCAGTGGCGGACTAAGCCCGTAAGAGGCCCGGGGCGGCAAAGCTGAATGAGGCCCCCTGGAGGGGGTCTAGTTTAAAAAGTTGATGTAATTTTACAAGATTTTTATTCAGTTCACACGGGCCTCTGGTCCTTGGGGACCTCCAAGCGCCTCTGTGTTCCCTTGATCAAATCATAAACAAGGCCTTAAGGCACCAGGGCACTGGTAAAAAATTGTAATTTTTTTTTTCATTTTCTAAAAGGTGCATTTTTTTAATAATGCTGTCACCTAATGTTTCAAGGAAATTCTTAGAAAATTTAAATAAAGTTTTAAAAAGTTTGCATGATGAATTATCCTCTAGCAAAACTTTCAACGCGTTTTTCTCGGAACTACGTTTTTCAACCTGGTTGACAACATATTAGAAAAACTATACATCCGATTTGCATGCACCAAATCTGAAACTGTTAGAAAATCCAGTAACTATGGCACCACAGGGATTTTTTTATAAAGGGCCCCCTTCTATATTTTTTAAGAACGCTGAAAATTTTCCATAAAAAATCAAATATACAATCTTTCCAGTACTTTGCGCAACTTAATTGTGACTTTTGGGTACAAATAGTCACTTGCTTGGGTGTTACGTAACGTTTAGGTAGTAGGGGGATAGAAAAACGTTTCGGTGCGTTACATGGGGGGGAGGGAGGGTCAAAAATCTTCAAAAATTGCGTTACGTAATACTCGAACGCCCCCTAACGTGAGATTTTGCTGAACCCCCCCTTTTGGGCTCACGTCATTAATGTATGCCCCCTTACATGAATGTAAAGGAGTACTTTTTTAGAATAGAGTTGTTTAACTGTTTTTAAATTATTTTTTTTATTTATATTTTTGATGCAATACAAAAATTTTCAATAAAAAAAACAAAATTTGTTCGAGAAAAAACGATTTTTTTCATAATCGATTATTTTTTCACATCCCTACTTGAATGTTGTGACAAAAGTATTTTAATGGTATTGTGTATTACGTATGTGTGAGTTATTCTTTTAAGTCTTTTTTTTGTAACGCTTTTGGGCGTTTTCCAAAAAAGATGTCGGTGACGTAATAGGAATTCCACTTATGTGAGATGCTACATTTCGATTAAAAATATACGTCAATTTATTAAAGAAAGTATGAACTTCATGACATAAGTATTTAAAATAGAAAATATCAATAAACTTTTAAAATAATTGCAATTTAAGTTTAATACTGTTGGTAAAAAATTCTTTTACGTCACTTATATTATAAAGTTTATAAAGAAATTTAAAAGAAATTCATTATTTAAGAATTTTATTTACGAATTGAAAACACAACCAGTCTTCTAAAAAATATTAATAATTACGCTCATTGAATTAAATATTAAGTTTTCAAATAAAAAACATTCTTTTACGTTACTTTTTGGTACTTTGTACTATATATTATTCGTTCTAGAAAGACAAATGTGGATTTTTGTTTTACGAATGTTTAATTATAACAAATTTAAAATGAACCATAAACTATATCTATAAAAAATAGAACAAATTTCTTTGAGATATATTAATTAATCTTAGAAAATAAATCACAGCAATAACGACAGTGGCGTAAAAAGAAATACTTGGTAACGTTTAGGAACTCTAAGGCAGCGTTCAAATGTATTTAAAATCTTATTATAAATTGTTAAAAGTTTTCTGTATCTAATTTTTAACGAATGATAAGTATCGGATACTTTATTTCGCGATTGTCGCGATTGAGAATCCACTTGTTCTTTTTTCTTTTCTTTTGTTTTCGTTTCTGTTCTCTTCAACGTCTTCTTTTTTCTATTTTATCTTCTTTGGTTAGCTCTTTGATTTTCTTTTGGTGTTTTTTTTTTTTGTCTTTGTAACTCCTTTTTTTTTAAAGTTTCATATTTTTCAGGATAGTTTTTAATTTTGTCTCTCTACCTTTTTTGATTTTTCTTCTTAAAATAAAATACATTTTCAAAATGCTTAAATAATTAGAGACGTAAAAATGGGCTACACGTGCATACCATAGCCTGAATTAGTGCACTAAGCAAAAATGTATTAAAGTACTCGTTAATATACCCAAATTAATTACAGGACCAACTAAAAACACACAGGAACAAAAATCAACTGTTCCATACTACATTTTATACTTACTCGATCAAAGTTGAACCAGCGGATTGTATTTTTATTTATTTATTGTTATATGTATATGTCATAGAAGAATTTTTTCTTTTTATATTTTTTTGTGTTTTTTGTTCAATGCTATATCACTCAACCCACATACCTAAAGGCAATACGTTACATTATGTAGATACATACAAAATATAAATTATTAAAAAATTGTAACGCTCTTAAAAATACAGGTAGAGAGCCATCAGGTGAACCGACCTTTAGAATTCCATTACGTTACTTTTATGTTCCATTCATGAGACAGTAGCGTAATAGAAGTAACGTAATCTCGTCAATATTTTTTCAAAATGTATTTATCAATAAATTATGAAACTTCTGTTTATTCTAACTGAACATTTTGCAAAACAATAAATGAATAAAATTAATAAAAAATAGAGTCTAATACATGTTGTTAATTTACCTGGAGAAATATGGAATCGTTGGTGGAATATTTTTTTAGCACAACTGAGAGCGACCACTTCTGTTGCAAATTCTTGGCAAACTGGCTATCGAAAATCAAACATGATCGCCCTCATACACTAAATAATGTTGTTATTTTCGCAAATATGCATCGATTTGGCAAAATTTGGTCTAGAAGAAGTCAATAATGCGGTCACGTAGGCGGAAATTCCACCATACGCAACATCGCAGGACAACCTAAAATCTGGTTTTTAAATTATTTTGGACGATAATTAATCTTTATTAAGGTCTCAAATCGAAAATACAATATTATCGTATTAGTATAATTAGAAATAAATACTAGGATAACATTAAATAACGTTAAATTTTTGAACTCTAACTGGTAGCGGTAGGTTAGGACATACCAAAAACAGTGACGTGTAGTCTTAATTATTTTAAAATAATATAGAATTTTAATAGATTCATTCATTATTTTTAGTCCATAAAGGTATTTATTTGTTATTATATTGGAAAAAATATATGGGTGGTCATTAAAACCGACACAATATAAGTTATTGATCCTGAAAGTGATCGGACACTGACTTTTGCCAATGTACAAATTTTTTGAAAAACGCCCTTTTGTGTTCTTTAATCCATCTTTTAATTTTTGACCGGCCAGTGGTTGAGCGGGCATCGCGTTTGGGTCCCACCCAGGCGTTCCGTGTTCAATTCCTCGGCTGGCTAAGTCCTCCATCACGACTCAAACAACATTTTCGGCTTACTGTGGTGGTAGTAGGAGATTTTAAAATGTTGTCGGGTTATTCGTTGCCCGGGAATCTTTGTCTTTCTATTAAAAAAGAAAAACGAAAGTATCAATAATGAAGAGTGTGTATGAATGTAAATGAGGCACAGAGTGTGCCAAGACCGAGTTGTTTGGCCGTCTGTCCTCTCTGCCTACCTCTGAGGGGAAATGGGAAATGGCGTGATGGTTAGTTAGTTTCATAATATCTACAGCAGTGACTCCCCCGACTGCACAGAAAAGCGCTCTCCTCACGACACTGCATGTAGTGACTGCGGCAGTGACTACAGAGAGCGTGGAGTTAAGAGCCCGCGAGGGATTTTTCAATATTTTCAGTATTTTCGAAGTCATCTGTGTCGATAACAGCACCTCAAAAAAAAAAGTTTGTCATTATATTTTTTTAGATACATGCATTTTCGATGCCTCAAGCTAAAATAAAATATTTAAATAAATATTTTTTCTTACTTTATAACTCTTTGTAAAAGATCAGTTTTCAAAAAATTGTCAATGTACCACTGATTGTTTTCCATCTGTCGTCATATACGAAAAGAAAAAAAATATTGAAAAATATTTTGTTATAGGACACATCAACCTATACCCGCCTATTTATATATTTTTATTATGTAGCTTAATTATAACGTATTTAATTTTTTTAAACCACTTAAATCAACGAACTTTAAAGTAATTTTTTTGTACTTAACCTTTTTTTCTGTTTAATAAAAATATTACCTAATAAAACAGTGTTTTACCTATACAATGTATAAACTAATATAAAATTTTTTTACGATTTATTTGATAATATTCAATTTTCCTGAGCATACAAAATACATAAAAACTATGGTGTTTTAGATATTCTGGTCATAACGCGGAAGTCTCTCCGCCCGGGTGGTTGTCTGTGACGCTCTGTTCCGTAAAGCTGAAAAACATAAGTGTATTAGTTATTATATTACGATGTAATACATCTACTCTGTATGAATGAAACCAATCTGTATAATGTGTTCGTGTAATTTGAAGGAAGCCTGTCAAAAAGGATTTCAAAAACGTGCGTAGCAAGGGACAGACGAGCATAGTATGCTTAAACTTTTTAACATTGTACCCGTTTATCATTTAATAATAAACATGTCAAAAGGAATTAGTTAACGGAAGTGCCAAGGACGCGGCCTTTCCTTGTATATTGTAACTTCTGATGTGTTGGCTATTTTGTGCGCGCACAGGGTCATTTCTAATATTTTCAAACGGAGCACGTAGAAAGGGACAAAATAACTAGAACACCCAGGATACGAATGTTCACATATATAGTACCTTCTCACATGCTACCTTCAAATAGCCTCGCACAGGGTAGCGCGCACTTTATTTAAACAGAGTCCTTTTTTAATATTTTCAAACGGAGCACGTAGAAAGGGACAAAATAACTAGAATATCCAGGACACGAATGTTCACATATATTGTACCTTCTTACGTGTTACCTTCAAATAGCCTCGCACAGGGTACATATTTATCACTCGGAACAACAAAGCAAGTTTTAATTGTATTGTGGTCTCTTTCTCTAGCGTGGTGCCGTGGGTATGTCAGAGCGAGACCACGGTAACAATACATTTGAAACGATATTCGCTGATATTTGCAGATATCATGTTACATTGGACAAAGGTGTAAGGGCTGTGCAAATGATTAATTATTATTAATTTTTGTAATTATCATAATTAATTTTATATTATTTATTATATTGATTAATTATTGTAATCATTTAAGTATTTAATTGAGCTATTATCGTTATGATTCAAAGAAAAGAAAATTACTTATTCAATAATTGCTAATTCACTCTGTTTAATTAGTGTTTGTATTTTTTTTTCAGTATAAAAATTTAAATATTGTAAACAAATGGCGTTCCAAAACTTGTATGGTATGGAGCCTTTGGCAGCAATTAAAGTGAAAAAAATAAAATTTTGGTGTTTTGACAAAGACGGTGAAGTTAAAATTAACAAAAACCATGATTGGTACTTCCAAATTCAAGGACAACTTCATGTCACCAAGTCCGATATATGTGTGTTTGGTGTTTGGACCTTTAATAAGATTCCATTGTTCATGTTAAAACGCCTTCCAATGTTAAAACGCCTTCAAAATTTCTATTTTGATTGCTACTTGCCAGAAATAATTGACCCGAGGTATGAAAGAGGCATGGAAATTAGAAATCCTCCTTATATAGAGCAAGCTATTCTTTACAAAAAAGTTACCCTTAAAAGAAACGCGTGAACAACAGCGTCTGAGAGATAAGAATATAATAATAATTATTATTATTGATTATTTACATAGATTATATTATAATATTCTAGTAGAAGAATCTAATGATATTACAGTAGATTCAAATAACTTAGACGCTATTCATAATCTTAGGGAAATCAACATTGCAAATTTAAACTTACTAGATGATAATGTAATAGAATTAGCTAACTTGCTTCATAATAATATAAATAGATATATAGATATAGAGCCCACAGTTAGACCAAAATTACCAAAATTGCATACGTCAAAAAAATTATCTAAATTAATTTCTGAATTAAATAATTTAATTTTACCAAAAATAATATTTGACGATATTGGTTTTTTAGATCTTCATACGTTAGTGTACGCTAGTGCTATCACTATATGTACTAGGTTAGGAGTTAAATTAACATCCTCTGATGATAGATCATATAGTTATAGTAAACCAGAATGGCAGATTAGATTAGAAAATCATGTAGTATTTTTAAGAAGTAGTATAGCTAGAGTAATTGAATATAAAAATGGGAATAGAAGTAGAAATATTTTGAGACATGTAGATGAAATTGGGAGAAAATTTGGTTATAACATTGGTAGTAATAATAATGAAAATATAATCAATGATTTATTAGATTTATTAAAACAAAAATTAGGTGTAAAAGCTAGTAGATTAAAAAGATATAATTATACGTATAATAAAAGAAATAATAATAGATTATTTGAAAAAATGAGAAAATATTTTATTCCAAACTTGATGATAAACAAAATATTATTTCGAATAATAATATTCCGTTGCCATCTGAATCAGATATGCGCGATTTTTGGACAAACATTTGGAGTAAAGATATAAAACATAATGAGGCAGGTTCATGGATAGAAAATGAAGAACTCAATTGTTCAGACATTGAACAAATGAGTTTTTCTGATATATCGGTTGAATTGTTAGCCAAAATTATAAAAAATACTCATAATTGGAAAGCCACGGGTTGCGATTGGATACATAATTTTTGGTACAAACGTCTAACTACTTTACATCCTCTTTTTGCAAAAAATCTTTCAAAACTTGTCAAACAACCTCAAAATTTTCCTAATTTTCTAACTAAGGGCATTACTTATATGTTACCTAAAAGCGAAAATATTAATAATCCCTCTCAATATAGACCCATTACATGTCTACCGACAATATACAAAATTTTAACCTCTTGCTTGACAGATTTAATATATACTCATTTGGATGAAAAAAATATTTTATCTGAACAACAAAAAGGTTGTCGCAGAAAACATATGGGATGTAAAGAACAATTAGTTATTGATTCTGTAATTTTAAAACAAATTCAAAATCAAAAGCGTAATTTACATACTTGTTATATAGATTATCAAAAAGCTTTTGATAGTGTCCCGCACTCGTGGCTAATAAAAATATTAAAAATATATAAAGTTAACCCAATTATAATTAGCTTTTTGAAAAATATTATGTCCTTTTGGAATACAGATTTACTAGTAAATTTAAAAGGTAAGAAAATAGTAGTACCGGGCATTTCAATAAAAAGAGGGATTTTTCAAGGAGACTCATTGAGTCCTCTTTGGTTTTGCTTAGCATTGAATCCTATGTCTAAAATGTTAATTAAAAGCAAGTTTGGAATAAAAATTAAGGGTAATACAAGAGAGAGTAGTATAGTTTCACATCTATTATATATGGATGATATAAAATTATTTTCAAATTCTGAATCAAATTTAGAAAAAATGATTAAGGTAGTTAAAATTTTTTCAGATGATATTAAAATGACTTTTGGTTTAGATAAATGTAAAACGATCCATATAGAGAAAGGCAAAATTGTAGATGGAGACGAGGGTATATTTAGAAATTTCAAAATTAAAAGTATGAAAGGGGATGAGGTTTATAAATATTTAGGATACCCGCAATCGAATAGATTAGATCACACTAGTATTAAAAATGATATTAGGATTAAATTTCAAACAAGGATCAGAAAAATTTTAAAATGCAATCTATCTGCTAAAAATTTAGTAAAAGCAATAAATACTTGGGCAATACCTTTATTAACGTACTCATTTGGCATAATTAAATGGTCCAATACAGATTTAGATAGTTTAGAACGATTAATTAGAACTACGTTAACAAAGTTTAATTGCCATCATCCAAATTCAGCTATAGAACGAATTAATTTACCTAGAAATTTAGGAGGTAGAGGTATAGTCAAAATAACATCTTTGAAACACAATCAGGTAGAAATGCTTAGAAATTTTTTCCATAGGAAAGCTAATAGCTCAGAAATGCACAAAATAATTTGTAAGGCAGATAGAAACATTACACCTTTAAATTTATATGACGAGAATGCCAACATTCTTATAAATACTAACCAGGAATTATTAGATTCCTGGTCAAATAAAATTATTCATGCAAAACACTTCAATTATCTCAACCAAACGTATGTTGACAAACTTTCGTCAAACAAATGGTTGAGTATTGGAGAGTTGAGCGCAGAAATAGAAGGATTTATGCTTGCCATTCAAGATAGAGTCATTAATACTAAAAATTATAGGAAGCATATAATCAAAGATATAAATCAAATTGATGATTTATGTAGAAAATGTTTGGCTTTTCCGGAAACTATAGAACATATTATATCGGGATGTTCTATATTAGCGCCGTCCGAGTATACATTTAGGCACAATCAGGTTTTAAAAATAATCCACCAAAGTTTGGTAATTAAACATAACTTGATTGACTGCCGTAATATAGTACCATATTATGAATATGAACCAAATTCATTTTTAGAAAATGAATTTTATAAAATATATTATGATAAAACTATACTAACAGACAGAAAAATTAGTCATAATAGACCTGATATAGTTTTACATGACAAAATTAAAAAAATAACTTATATCATTGATGTAGCTATTCCAAATTCCTGTAATATTCAAAAAACTGTTTCTGAAAAAATTAGAAAATACACAGATTTAGGAAATGAGATTAAAAGAATTTGGCATTCTCGGAATATAAAAATATTACCATTTGTTATTTCGGCTACTGGCATTATACCTAGGTCTCTGATTCAAAATTTAGGCGTATTAGATTTGTCAAAGAATTTATATATAAAAATGCAAAAATCGGTAATTTTAAATACATGTAGGATTACAAAAGATTTTTTAAATATTTATATTGAGGGATCAGTAGGATTTATAGGTTCAATTAGGAATTCCACAGAGCCGAACCCTCTGATATGAAAATATCTGGAGTCGGTGAATTATTTTCCCATCTGGTCTCTGGTAGGTTGACATGTTGTTCTTGTATTGTTTTGTAATTATAATACATATAGTGCAATTGCATAACGTGGATTGACCAGATGATCATTTGGGAAGTGTGTGAAAGGGTTTAGTTTTTCCTGTGGGGAAAATTAAACCCGGACATTTAAATCTGGTGCGTTTATATTATTATTATTTCCGATTCTATTGTCTTATGCTTGTACTTCCAATACGTTTAATGGAATTGATTTTTATTATGTTTAGATGTGAATGTTTGTGTAAGCGCCAAACTTAATGTACCATTTTATAACACTGCGCCAAACAAATGCATTATTTATTTATTTATTTACACCGTAAAATAAATGCACAATCAATTATCTTTGCCCAGGTACGTTTTTAAATAGGCTGATGGGTATTTCTTGGACAATACTCCACGCCGTCACTTTGCAGAGTTTATTTTTTCACTTGAAATTATTTAATGAAACCCGCTCACAGTTTCTTCACGAAAACGTTTACCGATACTTTGTATTTTATATATTATGCGCTATAAATTCAGATTATTTATTATTTATGGAGCGATTTTTTTGCATGCGCTCTGTGTGAAATGTTCATAACTAATACCGGCAATGTACATTCTGTCTATTACCTTGTATTATGTTCCTTGTGAAAAAAAACTGTTGTTTCTATTAAAATTGTAACTAATTCACGCATCTTCTCATATAATATAGTATCCTTTTTGAGTAAGTAGGGGAATTACCTGGTTATTCAAATCTGGTCACCAAACGCGGCTAAAGCCATTTCAAGCAACCCTTGGATTCTGAATGGTGGTTTTTCATCAAGGTGATACTGAGAGTAGCTTCTTTCACTACGGAGTGTGAAATGTTGGTAAATACCAAATTATTAATTTTTACAAAGGTAAAAAATCCTTTTCACTTTCTCCTTTTTTATGAGTGGTGCTTCGAGTATTACAGATACGAGATCTCGGTATTATATTCCCGACAGTCTAACATCTTATAATTAACTTTTATTTTTTTTTATTTTTTCGAAATTCTTCACTTTTAAAATTCGCTACCATTCGAGTACATCATATCTTTATTTAATTGTTTGTAACACACATGTAACATCCTGTATCTACATTTTAGCTTTTGTACATAAAATTTTGTTTTCTGTCAAGTTTTATTATTTGAATTGTATTAGTTTTTTGATTGGTACAAAAACATAATTTATTGTATTTTTTATGTATGTATGTAAAGGCCACTAGGACGTTTATAAAAATAAGTTAATAAATAAATTCCAACCAGGGAAAGACATTATTCTACTATTTCTGGTTACATTATTCTTACCGTTCCAAATTTTGGAAGAATTTTTAATATTATATTTTTATTCACACGCCTAAAAAGTGAAGTAATAAATCATTAATTTATAGCGTACATAGGAAAATACCTAATTTTCGTAGGAAATGTTAATGATTTTAATAAAAATACATAACAAAAAACATACAATAATCATAGTTATGTATTGAAGTTAGTTTGTGTTTTTTTTTTCTTCATGTTGTGAAAACGATTTTATTCTATTTTGCAAAAAACCTAAACTTTTTTGAATTTTTGCAAAATAGAATAAAATAGTTAGTATAAACCGAAGAAAAAAACACAAACTAACTTCAATACATAACAATAATCATAGTTACGTATTGAAGTAAGTACTTTTTTTTTCTTCGTGTTATAAAAACTATTTTATTCTATTTTGCAAAAAACCTAAATTTTTAATTTTTTTTTAGCAAAATAGAATAAAATAGTTATTATAACACGAAGAAAAAAATCACAAACTAACTTCAATACAAAACAATAATCATAGTTATGTATTGAAGTTAGTTTGTGTTTTTTTTCTTCGTTTTATAAAAACTATTTTATTCTATTTTGCAAAAAACCTAAACTTTTAAATAAACAAATTAATATTTCAACGTTGTTTTTTATTTCCATGTTTTGACAGCCCTCACAATTTGCACAGGCGACGATGGACTAGTTCACGCTAGTCAAAAACGCCACTAGCAGGTGTTCGGGGTTGAGAGGTATAAAAATTCCCAATATTTAGGGAAAATTATGTACAAAACACGTTAAATGTGGGAATGTTAGTAATATGTAATATATCAATACCCCTCTAATTTTAACTTCATATTGAGAAGAAGCAGATTTTTACAGAACTTGGTAAACTTTTTGACTTTTGTAATTTTTGTTTAAAAATAACATAGAATGTAGTGTTAAAACCCAGTAAACATCTCCCAATTTAATTCTAAAATCATACTTTTTTAATCTTGGATATCCGTGAGTTTTAAAAAGCTGTTCGAGTAATTTTTTTAAATTATTTGCAACAAAATAGGGAATCTCAGGGGAAATATCTCCAAGTTATAGGAAAAAATCAAAATTCAGCCAACCACAAAAACAACCAACGTGTAATATTCCTTTTTCAATTCGTGTTCGGAAATGATCGCCGTAACTTCGGGTTTTCACGAGCGGATACTGGGATCAAACTCATTTGCAGTAACAATGAACATTAATTTTTGGTGGAATTGATTTAAAAATTCGACGAGGGCGACGCAAGCGACCAAAATTTTAACTATTTTGGCAAATTTCGACAAAATCGTTTGCCCTGCTCCGCTCTTTAGCGTGTCTCGTTTGTTAAAGGGCCGCTAGAACGAGACAGCGCTTGTTCGTCCAAACCCACACTCACTGCCGCAGTCACTACATGCAGTGTCGTGTGTAGGCCGCTTAAGCACAACTCAAAGTTTGAAGTTTTTCCTGACCTCCCTGCAACTAAAAATACATTATTTTATTTTATTTACACGAGCATGTATTATCTTTATTACACATTGAAAAAGTGTTTTAAACACTTGCAAAAAGACAATAATTATGCACGAAGAATGCAAGAATAATTTACATTTCAACAAATTATTCCATAACCATAACCACCGTAAAGATTAACCAAGAAATGTGCGTTGTGGGCGTATTTGTGTTTCCAAAGTACCTAAGCTTGGATGAAATTAATAAAATAATGTTAAGTTCCGAAATTTCTTTTTGAACAAATAGTCAATATTGATCTATCTGGTCACCATTGTTGACCGGTTGTTTCGCATAACTTGAATATTAACAGAACTTGAAAATAACTGTCACAAAACTTGAATATTAACTTACTTCGAAATTCTTCACGAATTGTTCGAGTTCTATGAAACGACTGGCCCCAATGACGAGTTGTTCCACAGTATTGTGATAGTTTTATTAAAATTCTGTTATTATTTCATAATGGGCCGGTTGCTTTACAGTACTTGGATAGTAGAGTTCGGGAAAGTTAAACAAAAAAAAATTGAGTAGCCGCCATTTTGTGAGAAAATTATTATTTTTTTTAATTTTTGTTGGTTCCCACCTGTACCTGTGACATTTGTACTGATAAAGAATCTCCTTTTTTTATTTTTCCAATGACCAGAAGGGTTGGAATCGTGACAAGATGGACACGCTCTTTTTTTCCCCCTCTACTTCAACAGCGTGTAACTTCATAAAATTTATATATTAAAAAAAAATGTATATACATAGGTGTAACAGAACCTACCCAAGGGATTTTAACCATCGATTCCTGACATTATTTGGAGTAAAAAATGTAAATGAAGTTTTGACTTCCGGTGATATTTTTGATGTTTTTTTTTGTTTTTTTTTCTACAAATTTTTTTTTTCTACTTTATTAAAAAATGGTTGGTGTTGGACAGTTGGAGGCGGGGTGACAGGTTGGTCGGTTACTCGGCTGAGTGACCAATGACAACAAGCGGAATAATTTTTTTTTCTTTGAATTTAAAGAAAATTTTTTTTTTAAAAAATGTCATCAAAAAAGTCACCAGAGATCAAAATTTCATTTACATTTTTTTCTCCAAATATGCTCAGGAAGGTATATCCTGTTACACCCTCTATTTTAGAAAAACAATTTGTGTACTCTTAAAATATAAATAAATATATTATAAGAAATGTATATTTAAAATATGAATGGTTTTTTTATTGACGGCCGAAAACGCTTGAAATTCGGGCTTCTAGACTAGAATACTCCCTTAAGTCTTATCTTGCAATTTAATGAATTGTTCAAATTTTTTTAAACAAATGGCCCTAAAGCCTCGATGACACAGGGCGAGTTCGCAAGCTACTATCTATTAAGTTTAATAGCGGATAAATCGGCGAGTGAGATTGTCATGATGACACACAAAACTGCCCACTGCTTAGTAGCGCAGGAAATTGAGGTCGCTGCTAGCGCCAGTAACAAGAATAACGACGCCTGCCTTAACTAATTCTGTGATGTTTGACAGTCGAAATCAGCTGTTAATTGGCAGCCATCTTGAAAAACATAAATAAACCAATCACGAGCGAGCGGAGCAAGCATGTAGCGAGTAAAGTTGGCGACCTTTCAACTTTTTTCGTAGATTGTCAACAATCTGATAGTTAGCAAGTTTAGTAACACTATGACACTGAGCGAGTTTACTAACAGATGGTGATTTTCCCAGATAGTAGCTTGTAAACTCGCCCTGTGTCATCGAGGTTTAAGGATCGAACGTCATAACGTCATCACATAAAGGTAATAGTGAAGTTGTCTTTGGCGTGGGCCATGTGGAAGGTGGAGGGGGTATGGTTACGCCTACTACGAGATGATTTTACATCTTTGTGGTGTTATCTAAGCATCTAACGTTATGTTTCGCTATTTCTGTGGTTTTTTTTTTGGACATATATTGATATATTATTCAAAAATGGATGACGAACAGTTCATTGAAATTGTTAGACGGCACGAAGTTATTTATAAAATCAAATCACAGGATTATAGAGATTCGGCATAAGCAGTGCAGATTGGGAGGAAATTTCAGCCATTCGTGGCATGACTTTCAATATTATACCCCTATAATGAATGACAATCAAACCTTAGACACACTGCCAGTCTTTCTCTGGTCCCAATTGACTTTCGAAGACGTGTGTTTTCTTTTTTATGTCATATTCATTTATGCTGTGAAGCTCTTCAAATACCACTTTACTCATACGGAAGTAGGTACATGAAGAATCGTCCGTCATCAGATTCTAGTTCCTTTAGGAACTCTCCAAACATTTGTCTTTGTTTGTTAATGTTGTGGACCCAAATACTACTCACTTTTTTTCTTTTTACGAGAATATTGATTTAATAATAATAATAGTAGTGTAGGGAACGATACTCAACAGCCGAATAATTGGTTTTTATACGCGGGCAACTCAGTCGCCGCGCCTGCGCGAATTCCGTTCGGCGAAGTTAACGGAATTCATTCGTTTCCCGGCTACCTGACGTGCTGGCTGTTTGCTTGAGTATCTTTCCTTATAAATCTTCCAAGTTAATACTTGTCATGTTTCTAAACTTAAATAAATCGTAACTTCAGTATCAGAAATATTTCTTTCAATCACGGTATATTTGGTAACCCAATGGAGTCAGAGAAGTGTAAAGTAAGTATATCACCACGCGGATCGCTGAACAGAGCCAGCGGACGCCATTGAATCTTACCCACACAATTCATCCTACCAAAGTAGCAAATCATCTTCAAATTTGCTTTCAAGACATGGCAAAGCTGTCGTCTGCTGAGAAGAGAATCACATAAACATAACCTAAAAATCTTAAAAGATTTTTCAATGTTGATGAGTGTTTCAGGCTGATAATTATTGCTTATAATAATTGTTACCCTTTGTGCTATGCATAAAAATCTTGTCTAAACGTTAGTTTATAAATTAAAAATAATAATTAATATTTGACAAGTTTAAGTATTTCCCCAATAAATGTAGTCATAATTTGTCTCGACGCCACCGAGCGAGGGATTTAACACTTACAATGTCTCTCTCGCAAAAATAAAGTTGGTTGTTTTCAGGTGGAAAAAATATAATAAGCAGTAATTGTTGAATGAAACACTAGTATACATATATTGAATTATTTGGCGGGCGGACCACACATCACACTTCTAGAGATTTTATGTTCAGTAATTAGTAGTCATAACGTAGATATTATTGCCAGTAGTAGGTACTTAATCAAAAGTAATGCCATCGCCAGTCACGGATAAACTACTTGTGTGCGTTATAAGTAAGTACCTACGTATTACAAAAAAAGTGAACGTCGAACGTTGTGGAGTGAACCATAGGTATATAAATAATAAAGTCACACGGTAAAAATGATTTGCCACAATTTTTTAAACCGGAAAAAGTATTTCATAATATTTGGTGGGTTGTTTTCATTTCTTACATTGCATGTAATTTATAAATCTGACATGCCAGGCACGAGTGTTATCCCTGATGGGGATGAACTAATATGGAATTTTAAAACAACTGGAAAAATTGAAATTGACATAAATGTTACGAATGTTAAAAATTTCGACGTGGCAAGCTTCTGGCATGCTAGAGAGGTACCAACTGTAGGTTTTTGTTTTATTATATACATTTTATTTAACTATTTTTTTACATTCTATATTTGTGTATATCTCTTGTTACACTACTATATTATATGAAAAAGCCGCCGCACTTTTAAGAGGCACAGATTTTGAAAAGTACAGTACTTTTAAACTTAATTACCACAAGAACTATCGGTTTCAGTCAGAATAGACAGAAAAATATACATTTAAATGTTTATTACGTAAAAACTTTTTATGCGTAATTTTTCCCTTACGAATGATATTTCATGTTGTATTCTTTCCAAGATCGAACATTTTCAAAGGATACCAAATTTTTAATATTAAAAAAGATTGCCACACCGCAAAAATTACTACCTCGAAATATAAAAGCATTCAAGAAACAAGTAGCTAGAAACGGTACAAAGACAATATTATCACGAAAATACCTGATGTGCCTAATTACATAAATAATTTTTCTAATACCTAGAACGAAAATAAATAAAAGAACACGCACGCATTTTTCTTTTCAATATAATATACACACCCCAGGTTTTGAAAGGTTTACACTGCAAGTAGGATTTGTCAGACGGGTTTGTGTAATTATTCTAATACTTAGAACGAAAATAAATAAAGGAACACGCACACGTTTTTCTTTTAACCTTTTCCACTCCGTAGGCCACACATTACATCCACAGGATGGGATATACATCCCAGGTTGCAGGTATATGCCTAAAAAATGTAGCGGCATGCTGTACTTTTGATACCAAAATATAATCCATGTGTTACAATTTATTTTTAATTTAAAGAAAGGTAAATAGATAGGCATAGATTTTGAAAAGTAAACTACTTTTATATTTAATTACCCGGTTTCCGTCGGGATTTGATCGGGATAGACGGAAAAATATCCATTCAAATTCGATTATCATTCATTCAAAGTTAAAAATTTCAAATATAAAACATCTCAATTTTTTTGTATGGATTTGACATTTGTAAGTTTTATTTCAATCAAAATACGGACGAATTGGTTTGAGTTTGCTTAAACTAAGAACCTAATAACCTATTTTGTATACGTAAATAGTTGTGTTTTATAATAATTTTTGAAATGAAGCGTGATTTCCAATCTGTGCTTAAAAATGTGGCGGCTTATGGATTATTTAATAAAAAAAAATCTCAGGTATTATAGACTAAACGTTGCCACACACTTAGAATACTGATTTGGGGTTGCTTTGTTTTTATCCTAGTTTTATCTGTTACAGCACAATATAAACCTGTGTTCTGAATTATTTACTTTCTTTTAACTTGTGTTCAATTGCTCAGAAAAATCACACTTGTGCAGTAATTCAGGTGGGATGCTACAGTGGTGTTATATACCAATTTCCTTATTTTAAGGTCTAATTTTTCTTTATCATACTTAAGGCTCCGCAACCTGTCTCGAAAAGAAGAAGATGGAGAGATACGAAATTACGAATGTTAGAAGAGAGCGCTAATATTTAGAGCGACAAAATCGATGCGAAAATTGTGAAAATGTTTAATAAAACACGACTCGTAATAGAGCAAAAATCTCACGGGCATTGTCTTAAACAGCATTTAAAGAAACACTGTGATTTTTTTCATACATATAACTTGAAAAATTACTGAAACAAACGTGTTTATAATAATTTTTGGAGCATACTTCGCGATTTTTTTCTATCGAGGTAATTTTATATAATTTGCGTTTGTTCTTGCGTTAATGTCTAGATATTATCTTTAAGAATAACATATATTTTTAAAGAGCTTTAAAACTTACCGTGTTTAAGGGAGATATGTAAGAAATCAGTAGAAATTCGGGATGCGGGCCCTTAAGAAGTTAACCTTTTTTTCAATTTCTTAATTAACATTTTAAAGGTGATTTCCAAGAATTTAATTTCTTCTACGTTTTGATTGTCTATATTTAGGATAGTAACTTCGTTTAATTTTTTACCTAACACCATGAATTTACTTTTAGTGACATTTAATTTCAGTTTATTTATACAAGGTGGCGCAAAATTAATCACCCTATCGGAAGATGTTATAATTTTTGCAAATGGCGTCGGACGTCAATCATATTTGACATTTGTGAACTAGACAGCTGCAGAATACAAACAGATAAGCAATGGAGCGCTATACTCCGTAAGAGCGTGGAATAATTGTGTCGATTTAAGCTTTAACGCTTTTAGCGATTTTGTGTCGAAAGTCACCATGAGCGACGAGGCGCATTTCCACTTAAACGGTTACGCCAATAAGAATAAATATTCATTTCTGGGGCACTGAAAATCCGCGTGTGATACACGAAAAGCCATTACATCCACTCAAAGCCACTATGTGGTGCGGCGTTGACGCGGGAGGAGTGATTGGGTCGTATTTTTGAGGACGCCATTGGCATTACGGTCACTGTTACTGGCGAACGCTACAGGGCCATGATAAACGACTTCTGACTTCCGGAATTGGATGAGTGGGGCTTGGTAAACGTGTGGTTTCAACAAGACGGTGCAACCACACACACAGCACGAGCCACAATGGATATTGTGAAGAAAGCATTTCCTGGTCGCGTAATCTCTCGTTTTGACGATATGGTATGGCCAGCAAGATCGCCCGATTTAACCATTCCAGACTTCTTTCTTTGGGGCTATTTGAAGTCGCGGGTTTATGCCAACAAGCCTCAGACAATCGCAGCCCTTAAGGAGAATATTCGACAGGAATGCGAACAGTTATCACCGGAAATCTTGCGGAAAGTAATGGAAAATGCGATAAAACGGGCACAATTGTGTATCAACACTGGCGGCAGTCACTTGACGGATATCATCTTTTCCACTTAGTAAAGAAAATTGAAAAAGTCCAAAAAAAGATTTCCATTACTCAAAATCATTTATTTTTATTTTCTAAAAAAGTTATTCAAAAACAAAATTGGATGATTAATTTTGCGCCACCCTGTATTTAACCATTTCGATATTTCATAAAGTTCACTTTGTATTTTTGATACAGCATATTTAATAGTAGGTTATAATATAAAAACTTTTTGATTGTACAGTACTTAAAGCACTTCTATATATTATCATTGATATACATAAAAAAGAAAAATTAGCGGTCTCAAAACAGGTCTTGAGGAACTTCAAAGTTTACTTGGGTTCTCTCCAATTTTGATATTTTTCACTGTCTCACGTGTACCTTCCCTGCCTCTATGTTTTTTTTCAGTACTTTAATTTATCAAGACTGGGCAGGTACCTTTACCTCAATGAAGAACAGCCACCAGCCAGGAACAAAACGTACAAGATATTGATATGGAAGGATGGAAAGTATATGGAGGAACGACATCTTTATTACTATCATGAGATACGGTAGGTTTTTTAAAAAGACAAGCCATAAACCCATATTTTTTTAGAAATTCTGATCTCTGCAAATGGCTAAAAGGAATTATGTATTCAAATTCTTTCGGTATTGTGTTCTCCATTGGCGCACACACGAGGGTAGTTTTGGGGTTTAAACCCCCCCCCTGAATTTCGACGATAAGCATATATTATTTTACCAATCAAAAGCAACATAAGAAACGTTTAGATAAATCTGTACGCAAAATTTCTTAGGGAAGAACTCCGGTGCTCGCGGTGCTACAGCTGGCCGGCTACCAGTATCACTCGCGATCGCCGCACGGTGCGTTGTGCGAAATACAAAAGTTTACAATATTACCGGATGTCCCCGCCCGCTCTGCCTTCCCGCCCACGGCACCTCTCTCCAAAACCCTGCAGAGCTAGTGCTGCCAGATACATTGTTTTTTTATTAATTTATACATCCAAGGTATATAAAATTAAACATCATCATTACATAGTATAAAATGAAGTCGCTCAAAATGTATGTGCGCGTTAATCTTTTAAACTACGCAACGGATTTTCATACGGTTTTCACCAATAGATAGAGTGTTTGAAGAGGAATGTTTATATGTACAATACATGTAAATTATATAAGAGAAAAGCTGAGAAATTCAAAGAAAACATATTTTTGTGCGATTTAAAACGGCTGGCGGGCCGTACTATAGTCACCTTTGAAATTTATTCTACGGAAGAAATTGAAAAATAGATGTCCTGGAGTAAGTAGGTATTTGATTTTCGCCTTTCAAATATCCAGTGTTGCATTGCAAGCATTGTATAATTAGTGGCGAGTTAATTAGTTTATGTGTATAAAACATGCTTATTATAGTAGAGAAAAGCCGATAAATTCAAATATTCAATTCAGGCAGTAGGCAGCGGGCAGCTGGCAAGCGGGTGGTGTGGATTTTATAAAGATTGGGTAATGGCGTTGTGTTTCGTTAGCCACAGCAACGTGTGGCCGGGTCTGCTAGTTTTTAATTAAACCTGTTTTTTTACCGATCACCAAGGCAGTTTTCGGGTTACTTTCGGTTTTTTTTTTATCATGGGTCGTGTATGAATTCAGAAATATAGTCCTTAAACTCTGAACTTCAGTACGATTATGGGTTCACAAGGCCACTTTTCTAATTATTATGCTTGTCAACAAATAGTATCTATTATATTAGAAAATAATAAAAGTTTACCTAGACCCTAGACTAACTACGATAAATGCTAAAAAATAAATTATTTGAATAATGGAGAATTTTTTTTCTCCCTCATCCCATGGATTTGAAAAAACTTTATTATTATTATTATTTGTGTTTAGTAATATTTATAATAGCTTTCGACAGCATAAGACACATAGCTATATGGGATAGCCTTGAACAGCAGGGGATACCTTTAAACTACATCAATATTATAAAAAACATATACTTGAATTGCGAAGCGAGGATCTAACTAGAAACCTTGGGAAAAAAGTTCAAGATCGAGAGAGGAGTAAGACAGGGATCTAGACAGACCTCTATCACCAAAATTGTTCTCGGCTGCTCTGGAAAGTATCTTCCGCAAACTAGATTGGGAAAAATATGGTATCAACGTACAAGGTTTAAAACTTAACCACCTAAGATTTGCAGACGATATAGTCCTATTCAAGGAAAACCCAATGCACCTAACTAGAATGATAGAATCACTAAACGAGGAAAGTGTGAAAGTCGGCTTATGCATGAACAAAGACAAAACAAAATTGCTTACAAACTCTGAACCAGTAAATTGACAACCAACCACTCGAATATGTGTCAGATTACATCTATTTAGGACAGATAATATCTCACAAAAATCAAACCACTAAAGAAATCGAGAGAAGAGTAGCAAATGGATGGAAGAAATACTGGTCTTTGAAAGAAGTCTTGAAATCCAAGGAGCTAAGTATGCAAATAAAAAGGAAAATCTTCAACACGTGTATACTTCCAGTCATCACCTATGGATGTGAAACTTGGGCACTCACCAAACGCCACAGAGAAAAGTTGGAACGCTGCCAGAGAGCCATGGAGAGAAATTTGACAGGAACAAGGAAACAGGACAGAGTGAGAGGTAGCACAATAAGGGAGAAAATTAAAGTTGCTGATGTAGTTACCCGAATAGACCAACAAAAGTGGAGATGGACAGGACACATGATACGCGATCCACAAGAGAAATGGTGCAAAATGTCACTGACTGGTATCCCAGAGATGGCAAGAGAAGAAGAGGACGTCAACACATAAGATGGGAAGATGACCTAAAACTCACTGCTGGACATCAATGGAGAAGAGTAGCGCGTGACAGGTCTCAATGGAAAATGTTAGAGGAGGCCTATGCCAAGAGGCAAACTGAGCTTCGGGATATACTATAACAAATAAGATCATGTCTAATACATACCTAACAGAAGTCCAGAATAAAAAGGCTTATTATTATTATAATTATTATATTATTATTTAATTTACAACTAAAGTTCTGTAAATTAAAGTTGATAACAAAAAAAATCGTATGTACTTAAAAAAAAAATCCTAATATTCAAAGAAATATTGTAAAACTATTTTATTTATTAAACTGTTACTTCCTTATTTAAATTTTAAATAAAAGTTTACCTGAAATTCACTATTTGTTAGCAAAATTTATTTACAAAAATGGCCTCAACATTTAAGCTCAACATTTCTCTCTCTTCCATACGTGTACATTTGTTTCTAGCAGTGTTATTATGTACAGTTGTACAGGTTCCTTTTTTTGGGAATCTGTACATCTTCCTACTCTACAATTTTGTAATGACTATTAATACCAACTTTGTGTGTTACTCTGTATGAAAATGGAAGTATGGAATATGTACAGGTTCCTATTTTTGGGAACCTGTACATCTTCCTACTCTTCAATTTTGTAATTACTATTAATGCCAACTCTGTGTGTTACTCTGTGTGTATAGGTCTCTCAAGTTAAGTTGACTTCATCACAGTACTCACACAGATGCAAAACTTTCATACAGCGTGTTTCGTTTTAGGCTTTAAAAAAAATTAATGATTATTTCACAATTGAAAATACGAATCCAAAGCGTGTTGAAGTCGGTCACATAAAACTTATTTTGTTTTACAACATCGTTATTGAAATACTGAAGGTTATCATTTTTTTTTTAAAACTAAATGTGATAATCTTCAGGATTGAATTCAAATGGGCATTCATAAAAAAAGACAATGGTATTGCTAATAAATCTTAGCCATTTATTAACGAATGCTGGAAATAACAAACTTCCATTGATAATGTATTCACGGAAATTACGGCAATAGGAAATTATACCTAATTGTTTTTCGGAGAATAATTATTTATTATTTGACCAGAAATATTTATTTTACAAAGCATGCTTTATGTTAATTTGATATAGGTATTTCCTATTTGTATAATTTACCCACATTTCCAAAGTTATATTGTTTCCTAGAATATCCCACTGGACGACTGGACCGTTAGCACATTAGTCAGAATCATCTAAAAGTTCGCCTATACCACTTAATTCCCCACTGATTGAAGATCCCAAAGATGATCCAACGGAGGTATCTTCATCTGATTCCCCGAGATGTATTGTGAATTCATCAGTGTAATTATCGATCTTGGGTTCTAATTTTTCATATTCATCTTCTTGTTCCTTGACCTTTCTAAAAATGTCTTTGAATGTTTGCGCATTAATTGCGACAACTTCTTCTCCAAGTAAAGTCTGGACGGAATCCATCGTAAAACTAACACTCCTGGCAGCCACGCGTCCTTTTATTATTCCCCAACAGAGTTCTATTGGGTTCAGCTTCGGGTGGTATGGTGGCAGACGCAATACCGAGTGACCATGCTTTTTCAGCAATTGGTCCAGAATGAATTTCTTGACTCGTATCTTGTGGAGCTTAATAATATCATACAATATTGGTATTGTGTTTTTAATCGGATACGGTATTCCGTGCTTTTCCAACCAGGTCAGCATAACTCCTTTTCTTGAACTTGATGTCGGGATCCTTTCGCAATCTTCATTGTGGTATGACGCATTGTCTACAACAAGCACAGATTTTGGTTCCAGATTTGGCAAGAGCTTCTCCGTGATCCATTTTATGTAATTGGCAGAATTCATTGCACCATGGTAGTCGCCAGTCCTCTGATCAGATTTAAATGTTAGCAGTGCGTTGGGTACAAAACCATTTTCACTGCATGCATGAAGTATTATTAGACGTTTGCCTTTAGACACAGGAACTTTAGCTCCTTTATTGGAGTTGTCAGTCCACGCACGCGGTGTTGTATGTGTACTGTGAATGTATGTCTCATCGGAATACACAATAGGACGTGCGTCATTCCTATATTCTTCTAATTTAGTGAGATATGTGGTACGTTTAAGTCGGATATCATTTTTTTCAATAAGCAGCTTTTGGGTTTGTTTCCGTTTTTCTCCAGCGAAAACCCAAATTGCGAACAACTTTCCTTAATGTAGTTAAACACCCTGCGTAGTCGATGTCTCCTTTCAGAACTCTCTGAATCTTTTTCATCGTTGGCAAAGACTTATGAACTAAATGAAAATCATATACACATCTTCTAATAACTTCCTTATCGAAATCATCTATATCTGATTTGGTTGATAGTCTGCGTCGTTTCTTTCCTGGTGTACTGAATGTTTGTTGGTCGTTGAGTTGACGATGATGACGGTTGTGTTTCTGCTTCCTTTGCCACTCCGGTTACGATACGTCAAATATTAGTCTGCGGTACTCCAGTTGCTTTAGACGTCAAATCATATAAGTCATTCTTGCTTAAAAATTGGCCACCGTTTTTTATATTATGCATACAATAATTAAACACGCGGAATAAAATTTCACGACTTTGTCCATTCAGTGATTTGCCACGTCCCGTTTTGTTACAGGACTCCATGATGTCGTAATAAATATTAAACTTGCACACTTTAAAAACACTATGTAAATCTACTAATAAAGATTAGAATTAAAAATAATGAAAACTATTTTTTATATAAAAATTAAAAATAAGTAATTATTTCACTTGCGATATGTAGGTGCACGTATGTTTAAATCAAATTACGAACTGAATGAATAGGACACCCGTATATACAGTCTTAAGCGGTGTAATAAAAACTTGCCTCTCTTCTAACTAGTTACAATAACCGGGCGTAAGCATGACAGAGAACCTTATCGCTTTCGTGGGCGTCGCTTAACGTTCACACAGATAGACCAATGCATCAATACTATGAATTTTTATTGCTTCCAACTTAAAATATTTTACCTATACAGTTGTATAGGTTCCTATTTTTGGGAACCTGTACATCTTCCTACTCTACAATTTTGTAATTACTACTAATACCAACTCTGTATGTTAGTACAACTTGTATAATCACATGAATATTTGTCTTGGCCCATTTTCTATAAATATTTGCTAATATAATTTATCTATTCCATATAAAAAACTGAAATAGTAACTATTTTAAAAAAATATGAAAATGTAACTAATTTAAAAAAACTGATAATGAATGGTATTTTGTGTTGTGAGAGTGGATTTATGTGTTTGTGTCAACGAATGACTGGCGAAGGACCTTGATTTTGTGTTACTATCACTGCTTAAAAAACATGTTGCATAGAAAGGAGAGGACTCACCGGAAAAGGATAAAACTTGCAGGCTGGCAATGCACTTGTATGATTCCTTTACCATCCAAGAGGCACAATCACAATAGGCGTGAATGTTCGTTATTTTGATAGTACACAGCGGAGTTATTTATAATGGCGGATACACGGCGGAGCACAATGGTTGTCTCGCGATGGGAGTTTTATTACAGACTGAATAAGATTGGCGGGTAGGCAAATAGGGATGGGTAGGAAAAGGAACTTGCAACAATATTAATACCAATTCCAAACAGTGACAGTATGTATGCGTGCTATGTAGGTGTGTGTATGTGTAGGTATGTGTATGGGCGTAACCATGCCCCCCGCCTGGAAGGGGATGAAAGAATCCACTTCCATAAACCAAAAGAGTACCAATACGTTTCAATGCGCAAATAAAATTGTAACACGCGGTAGAATGTAATTAATTATGTAAAGTTATAAAAATATTTATGTAAGTTATATAAATTCTTTTACCAAATGGTCAAATTGACCGATATAGCAAAGAAATAAAAAAAATAAAAAACATTGAAACGTAAAAATATGATTTGAAAGGATTCAATAAATAATACTGAACCTGCGGTAGATAAACTAGAAGTAGGGTTTGGTACCTATTTAACAATGAAACTAACCCAATTGATTTTAAGAATAAAAGTATTATGAACTAACTTCTAAGATGTTGTTAAATCTATTATGACGGTAAGGGACAGAGTTTAACGACTGCCCTGCGGTATATCCTGGAGTTAGTTCTAACTTCCGCAACGCGGATCACCCCATCTGCCCCGGAGTAGACATTGACTATTACCCCAATAGGCCATTGAAGTGGCGCGATGTTGTCACTCTTAATCATTACTACCGTGCCTGTCGTTACCGGATTCGCATTTGCATTCCATTTCTAGCGAGTTTGCAAAGTATTCAAATCTCAATTCGCCATCGGTTCCAGAACGTCTGAACAAGACGATCCACGAGATGTTTGCGTTGTGCCAAGTTGACTGGCTCGTCTGACAAATCAGCAGCGGGTAAAGAATTTAAGGGAGTGAGCGTTAAAAAATGTTCGGGGGTTAGCGGCAATGGAGCCGAAACGTCGTTAACGCTAAGTACAGATAGCGGGCGTGAATTTAGAATTGCTTCAATCTGAGAAAGCACTGTTTGCATCTGTTCATACGTCAGTAGAGAGGTGCCAGTGGAGAGATTCTCCAACAGATTGTCTGAGAATTCCTTTTTGTAATTGGGTGACTCTATAAGTTCAAATAAAGACCGTAAATGGGATTTAGCTCCCACAAAGTTCGTCCCGTTATCGGAGTACATTATACTCACAGGACCTCGACGAGCAAGGAAACGCTTGAAAACGTTGAGGAAGACTTCGGTGGAAAGATCCGAAGCAAGTTCAATATGAACTGCGCGAGTCACCAAGCAAATAAATAAGCAAATTTTTTTTTGACTTCGCACCCCCCGACGTCTATAAGGAATTATTTGAAGCGGGCCCGCGTAGTCAACCCCTGTGTGAAGAAAAGCCTTAGCTTCACGGACGCGGCATGCGGGTAAATCTCCCATTATTGGGAATTGCGGTTTGGGATTGACTTTGAAGCAAGTATTGCACTGATGCACACGTTCCCGAACCAAATTGCGAGAAGAAAGTAAAATCTTTGTCTTAGCAGCGACATCAATAACGTAGGACCCGTATGTAGGTTTCTGATATGATAGTAGTCTATTATTAGATTGACTACATGATCACGAGCGGGTAATAGAATTGGATGCCGACTGTCAAATTCTCTTTCCGCGTTTGGCAATCTGCCTCCTACCCTTAGAATTCCGTCATGAATGAACGGATTCAGTTTTACGATCGCTCGCCGAACCTTCTTCCCATCTTTGACTGCCTTTATATCTTCGGAGAAGTGTTCTTCCTGTATAGATTTAAAAACAGCGATTTCTGCAGCTAAGATATGGCTTAATTCGAACGCTCGTGGTAATTTCTTGATGAAACGAAGAACATAAATTACTATTCGGATTAATTTCGGCCATGAGCTAACACGAGAGGCTAGTGCACACAATAACGGAGGAGCAATTGTTTTGAGGCGGTTAATGTCTTGAACGGACATCAAAATTTTTGTTTTCCGTTCGGGAGGATCAGTCACAGATTTCGTATTAAAACGTTGTAAAGGCCAATCACTTTTAGATAATTGGGCAAAGATGGGGCCGTTAAACCATAACGGATGGTCGATTAGTTGAGCGGGCGTAAGACCCCGTGACAAGCAGTCAGCGGGATTGTCTTGTCCTTTTATATAATGGAAGCATTAGGCCCCAGATGGTTTTGTATTTGTGAGACACGGTTGGCAACGAAAGTCTGCCATTTTGCGGGCGGTGAATTTATCCACGCTAGAGCAACCGTGCTGTCGCAAAAAGCTAAAGTCGTATGAGCTTTCGAATTTGATGTGTAGGTATTACTGACCGTATGCATTACTCATGCAAGTACTAGCGCTCCACATAGTTCTAATCGCGCAAGTGAAATCGTCTTAGCCGGAGCGACCTTGGATTTAGCGCATAATAAATTAATTGTGGTTTTATCAGTATTCGGACAGTAAACACGTAGGTAAATAACACCTCCAAATGCGCGTTCGCTTGCGTCTGAAAACCCGATAAGCGTTAATATACACTGGGGTTCGATTCCTAAAAAACGAGGAATTTTAATAGATTGCAGTAATGGCAATTCTTTTTTAAACTGTCGCCAAAGTGTGACAACTTTTTCGGGAGGAGTATCATCCCAATACAGGTTATACTCCCATAGAGATTTAATTATCAGCTTAGCCAATAATACAACTGGTGTGGCGAAACCCATCAAATCCCAAAGACGAGCAATCGTCGAGAGAATGTTTCGTTTAGTACAAGTTCTTTCGTCGGTGTGTACGACAAATACGAAATGATCAGAAGCGGGTATCCAATGAAGCCCTAGTATTTTCAGGTTTTCATCGGGATTAAATTTCATATGTTCCTTGACACGGCGATCTGAAGGAATCGTGGACAAAAAGTTTGGAGAATTACCAGAGAATTTTACAAGATCGAATCCTCTCGCGGCGAGTCCGTATTTACCTGCGCCGTGTGCAAGGGAATATTCCACTTGCACTGCAGCGAAGTGGCAGAGAGCTCATACCGTCGACTCACTAAGGAGCGACGCGCCCAAATTAAATGCAAGAAATGCCTATCTGACACTCCGGCTTTCAACGTCACTGCCAGCGGTGCCTCAACTTTGCACAACGAACTACTACTAAAACAAAACGCAATATTCGACCAAAACACCCAAAATCTCGCCACAATTACAGCAATGAGTAAACAATACGAGGATATCCTACTTCGAGTCCACGAACTTGAGAATATTAACAAAAAACTTGAAAAAAAAAACTGTGATCTTGAAGCGCGCTTAGAGCAAATAGAAGGACAGTTTGAAAATTTAGACAGGGAAAACAGGTCGAAAAACGCGGAAATACGCGGTTTCCCGGAAATAAGCGGAGAAGACTTAAAAAATGTTGTTTTCAATATCCAAAAAATTACAAATGCTGGAACAGAACTGAAAAACGTGGAAGCAGCCTACCGTACTGGACAAAAAACCAACAAGGATTTACAACGGCCGATAATCCTCAGATTCAAAACAAACGATGACCGTAACATCTTCTTGAATAACATAAAAACATTTAACAAGCGATCTGCAAATCGGGAGGATAAACTAAACACAAATATCATAGGAATGGCAGGAAAGAGCTCCCAGATTTATATCAGTGAACACTTGACATTTCGAGCTAAACATCATTGGTTCCTTGCACGTAAGGCTGCACGAGACAATATTTTTAAGTTTGCCTGGGTCCGAGGGGGACAAATATATGTACGCAAGGATGTTGGGACACCCGTTATACTTATCAATGAAAAAACAAAAAACCTTTTATCTCCCTCACCCAATAACTTATAATCAATTTTCATCCTTTGGTATACTTTTATTTTACTTGATTCTCTTGTATATTGTTATATATTCATTTATATATTACTTAATACTCTCTGTTACAAAAAACATATTATTGAATTTTTCTAGCCCAAAGACATTTAACAAAAGCATATACCCCATCATTGTTTTTAATCGATCAAATAACTTAATACAATCACCTCTTTCCAGTAATCTAGTTTTCTTATTATATAAAAAATGTGTTATTGTGATTGCATCAAAACCATTACAACTTACTATGCTTTATACAAACATTAAAAATGGTAGATATAACTGATCAATTGGACAATTTATCCATAATTCCATGTACAGAGACAAACAGTCCTCTCGAAGTTCAAAAAATATTAACTCAACCTGCCCTAAAAATGTTCTCAATGAATGTCAGAAGCATAAACCGTAATTTCAACGAACTATTGCTAGTTCTCACAGATCTGAATACAAACTTTGACATAATCATTTTAACTGAATGCTGGATCAATGAAAACTACATTCCAAAAAACATAACAAACTACACCCACTACAACACACAGAATAACCTAACACAGAACGAGGAAGTTATCGTATTCATCAAAAATCATATATCTCACTCAGTGAACGAAATCATAATCAACGACTCTAATTGTCTCAAAATTGAAATAGAAAACCATGTAACCATATTTTCTATATATCGATCACCAAGCACATCTAACATAACCCCATTTCTAAATTCACTTAATCAATCTCTATCATCTGTGAAAAATTGTGATAATATCCTTATTATCGGTGATCTCAATATAAATATAATTAATTCCACACATCCTCAAGTCAATGAATATATAAACCTACTAACACTACAAGGTTTCGTCCCAGCCATTACAGCACCCACCAGGATATCTGGCTCGTCTGTGAGTTGCATTAATCATGTATTTTCAAAGTGTAAATTAAAAACCAGATCTCTTGTATACCAATGCACTGTCACAGACCACTACGCTACCATAAAATCTCCACTTTTTGACTTGGTCTCTCAAGAAAATGGGTTAAATGTTTACAAACAGATTGATCCCAGTCTGGCCTGCAAATCTCTTGTTGACACACTACATATCCATCTAACTAACGCTACATCAGACACAACTCACAAAACTAAACACCATGATTCTAAGCTTAAGCCTTGGATAACTGTTGGTATCCTACACTCTATTCGTAAGCGCGATAAACTACACGCACTCTGTAAAAAAAATCCCAACAACCATGAATCTCACCTGTTTTACAAGAAATACAGAAATGTGTGCAAAAAAATTACATTAAAGGCCAGAGAAGATTACTATAAAAAACAAATAAATAACGCAGAGAATGACAAGAAAAAAATATGGAATATCATTAAAGACATATCTTACACTAAAGTAATGACAACACCCATAAACAAGATTAACGTTGATGGTCATTTACTAACAAACACAAGTAATGAATCCGAAAAAATCGCAGATCATCTCAATGAGTATTTCACCACAATTGGCTCTAACCTTTCCAATCATATTTTGTCAAAAAATAGTGTTTCGGAACATGAACTTGCAAATGAAATATCCCTGACTCACCTGAGATATAGTCCTTTCCTTTTCACCCCCACTACAGAATTAGAAATTATAGAAATCATATCAACCTTAAAAAATACTCACTCAACAGGAATAGATGAAATCTCTACTAAACTTACAAAACATTTAAAAATACTTATAGCCAAGCCTCTAGAGCATATTATAAACCTTAGCCTCCAATCCGGTATATTCCCAAACTCTCTTAAACATGCCTCAATCATCCCTATATACAAATCAGGTGACAGATCTTCCCTAAATAGTTACAGGCCAATATCTCTACTGAGTACAATCTCCAAAATCATTGAAAAAGTAGTAAAACTAAAACTGGTTAAGTTCCTTGAGGAAAATAAAATCCTTTCAAATAACCAGTATGGCTTTCGCAAAAACCGTAGTACTGATGATGCAATTGCAACCTTCACCAAACTGATATCCGATAACCTTGATAAGGGTAATAAACCTCTTGCTGTCTTTCTAGACTTATCAAAAGCCTTTGATACTATTTCACATCACATTCTCCTAAAAAAACTGCAACAGATTGGGATAGAAGGTACTGCCCTAAAGTCGTTTAAAAGCTACCTTACACAAAGATCGCAAACAACTGTTCTTCACTCAAATCGAGCATATAGAAGTAAATGTCTATCTATCTCCTACGGTGTGCCCCAAGGAAGTGTTCTAGGTCCGCTCCTATTCCTCATATATATGAACTCCCTGTTGAAACTGGACATTGATGGCAATATAATATCTTTCTCCGATGACACGGTTATCATATTCACTAGCAAAACATGGAAGACATCAATAGAGAAGGCAAATTATGGTCTTAACAAAATTAAAAAATGGCTAGACTCCAACCTCCTCACCCTAAATGTACAAAAAACACAATACATTCACTTTTCAATCCGTAAATTCACACTCCCAGAAAACCTTCCTAAATTAATCATTCACACTTGCTCACAAAATCTAGACACATCTCCACAAACACCCAATAATAGCTGCTCATGCCCAAATCTTAAACCATCAAATGAAATAAAATACCTAGGTGTCATTATAGATAACCAATTACTCTGGGAGGCCCATATTAACTCCATAACTAAGAGACTCCGTAAGTTATGCCATATTTTTTATTCTCTACGATCAATCCTTGATATAAACACTCTAAGAACTGTATATTTTGCTCTATTTCAATCGATAGCAACGTACGGCATTATAGGATGGGGAGGTTGTGCAGCATCCATCCTCTACCCTCTAGTGACAGTAAAAAAACTTTTGCTAAGGGTCATCTTCAAATGTTCCCCCTCTCATCCATCAGAGCCACTTTTCAAGAAACTCACAGTCCTTGACATTCGCCAACTGTATATCAAGATAGCTCTTATCCATATCTGGAAAAATGGATTGATAAACTCTTTGCTCAAACGGACATACATACACGCTACTCAAAGCATGGAAAATGCATAATTCCTGTAACAAAAACCACTTTTTCACAAAGGCAGTACTCATACATCGCACCTAAAATATTCAACACGTTAAATAACGACATCAAAACATCAAAAACACTTACTCACTTTGCAACCGGTGTGCATAAATGGATATCTGAAAAGGGGCGAAATTTCTTTAAGGAACATATGAACCTATACCACCAGTAAATAATTTAAATAACTTGTATATTACAGAACAATATATTTCTCTTTCATATTCATCATTAAAAAATGTTTGACACCACTGACATGTTTCTTATACTCAAGTATTTATTACGAAAAATATTATGAAAATAATTCCATATTTGAGTACATATTTTTAGCCTTAGCTCAAACGTGGATTTACTTAAAAACTTCTGATATATATCTATATACCTATGTTACCATAACACGCACATGCAAATTGCTCATCAAGATATAACTTATCCCTACTCTCTTACCAAATAGTACTTTATTTGATTTTATATTCTACTTGTATTTTTTACAAACACACTTGTACTTAATTTACTTGTATTCTTATTACATTTTAATAGTATTTTAATAACACAAATGTACTTGTATTTCTTTATTTTTTTTTTGATACATGCTCCTTGTATTATTTTTAATTCAATAGTACGTATTTTCTTTCATATACTTTTCATATTATTTTAAATTTTTCTGTTTTTCCATACTTATTTTTTATATTCATATATCTTAAACTTATGTAGATATTTTGCATTATTTTTAATTCCTTTATACATCATACTTGTTTTAGATGTTTATTTTTAGATTTATTTTATTTTATTTTTATATTATTTTGTTTTACATTCAACTTATTTTTACTTTGTATTATTATACTTAACATAAAATTGGCCACTACAACACGGGCATGTGCCTAGTGTGATGGCCAAAAAATTATCCATTTACTGTAATGTATAAACTTTACTGAATAAAGAACATTAAAAAAAAAAAAATTATAAATTGAGGATAATGCAAAACAGATCACCTTGTAAATTATTACTGATGTGTAGAATATTATTAAACGAGTAACCAGAATCGGATTTCATACTTCCATCCGGATTTTGGTTGTCAGAACTACGATATGATGCGGGATTACGTAGTGCGGTAAATCAGAATTGTCAACTGGGGAAATGTAACCTTTCTGACGGTATTCGCGCAATATTTTGTCATATTCTAACTTTATTGCGGGTTGAGATATTAAGCGGCGTTCGAGAGACCGAAACCTGCGTTCGGCGGCGGGTAACGATTCACCGAGAACAGAGGGACTGTTTCGAAACGGCAACGCGACGATATAACGACCTGCCGTATCATGAGAAGTAGTGAGTTTAAACATATCGTCACACTCTTGTTCCTCAGTCGTTAAAAACTTCTCATCTGGAATGTCTTCCAATTAAAAAAAACGCGAAAGGCAAAATTCATCATTTTGCGTGAACGTATAAAATGATTGCGTGGTGTTTATACTTGGTTTTTCAATCATCGTTGGTGCAGTACCCAAGATGAGATATCCCAAAGTAGTTTCGATAGCAAATGGCTGGCCGAGAGAACCTGATATTTTGTTTACCTTTAGAATGCGAGCAAACATGTCACATCCCAAGATGATATCAATCTCACCGGGCGTACAGAATGTTGTGTCTGCTAAGGGCAAATTGTCAAGATACGAAAAAGAGGAGCGGTTAATGTTAACATTAGGCAACTCACTGGTTATGGTTTCTATTACATATGGTTTAATCGTATACGACTGAGTGATGTCATAGCGGGAGAGTAAGTACCTGGCCCTTAGCGTCTCTGGTAGTGCAAACAGCCGTTCCTAAGAGTGCAGTAGTATTTGCACTAGGGCATGAATTTGTTACACATAACGAAACCGGATTCGAAGAATTTAAGTTATCATTATTGGCATCCGTTTGTGATGCGGGAGATGGTATTGGGTCGGTTTGTGACTTCCGCCCTTCAGTTTGTTTGAAATGCAACAAACTATGATGGTTGAGCGCGCATGTTTTGCATGTACTCTTCGATTTACAAGCTTTCGTGATGTGCCTAGCACTGAGGCAGTTCACACAAACTCGAATCTTCGATGACTTAATACAGTTAAATCGCTCGCGTGGTTCAAGACTTGTGAATTTAGAACATTGGTATAAAGGGTGCGATCCCCTTTGACAGCAAAAACAAATTTCGATGGAGTGATTATCGATTTTTTCGACATAATTAAATGCCTTTGCGGAATTAGTTTATTGCGGCTTAGCGGTATAATTATTATTTGAGCCAAGACGGCTCGATGTCGGTTGCGTGCTTTCTGCGCGATTAAGAATTTGTTGCTGTACTCTTACGAAGTCGATTAGTTCCGCGCTGGACGGTAGATTTTCATTATTTTTAATAGAAGATTCAAAAGCCTTTACAGTCTCTATGTCAAGACGTTTAAGACCCAGTTGCAACAATATGAATTCTGCGAGGTCTTTTATTTTTAATTGCTTCAGCGCGGCGATGTTAGTGGAGTATGCATCTGCAAAATTCTCTAAAGAAGCGGGCGTGGCCGAGTTAACTGGAGGTAATTTCAGCAATCGGTCAAAGTATAATTCAGCAAGAACGCGTTGATCATTATACTTACTACACAATGCGTCCCAGATAACTTGATAGTTTGTACCTGTAGGCGTAATAGCTTTGCAAATACTTAATGCTTTTCCGGTTAATTTAGATATCAGATACTGCATTTTTTCCGTATCATCCAGAGAATCATTCAAATGTATAACCGAATTATATGTTTCATAAAAAAGAGACCAACTATCCAAATTCCCGTTAAAGCACGCTATTTCCAATGCAGGTAGCTTAATTTGACGGCGAGGTTTCGCAACCGGATTCGACAGCATATTTGCTTCTGTATATTTAATAACACCGAAGAGTTCTTCAAATGCATTTAATTGAGTGTATTCAGTGATTGCTTCCGGATTCAATTCCAGTTCGCAATCCACCTTTTCATCTAATATTGTTATAAATTCAGAACGAATTTTTTCAACAGTAGTTGCGCCTGATAAAAAAGATTGGCGATCGTAAATGCTTTCCGAAGCTTTCCTTATCTTATCATACACCGACTGTAAGCTCGCAAAGCTAGCTGCTAGTTTAGCATTTAAACGTTTGAGACGCCTTTCATCCCGAGACAACCCGGATGATGCGCTCGTAGCCATTTTCTTTATTCCGGTTATATTTACAAAATATGAAACGTAAAACAACTAAAAATGTGGTTAAAAGGTATGCGGTATGCGGAATGCGGTATGAGGTTAAAGGGTATGCGGTATGATGTATGCGGTTTGAGGTAAGGGGTATGCGGTATGCGGAATGCGGTTAAAGGGTATGCGGTATGCGGAATGCGATATGAGGTTAAAGGGTATGCGGTATGCGGTATGATGTATGCGGTTTGAGGTAAGGGGTATGCGGTATGCGGAATGCGGTATGCGGTTAAAGGGTATGCGGTATGCGGAATGTGGTATGAGGTTAAAGGGTATGCAGTAAGCGATACGCGGTATGCGATATGCGGTATAAGGTATGCGGTATGATGAGTCTGTATTAATTATGCGGAGTTAATTAATTAATATATTAATTAATATATTCAATTAATTCACTGTAATCCGCTCACAGGGTTAAATTGATTATTGCGCGGTGTAAAGGTTAACAGATGCGCCATGAACTGTGCGGGTAAACGAAGTTATTTATTGCGTTTATTATCATTGACAAATTATAATTATTGCGATCGTATAATTGTATTTTGTAATGATATATCCAATAATAAAAATATTAAGAAATAATCGTAGTATTTTTAAGTTAGGTAGATGCGATTTTATCAGCAAGATACAACTGCATATTCTAACAGCAGGTAAATATGTTATTTCCAACGTAATAAAAATACGTATAGGAAACAAATAACTCATGTAGGTATATCAAACCGTTAAATGTGGGTAATTATTTATATGCGATGTTATAAAACGTAATCTCACTCTGCTGGTTTTTTTATTAATATTGTGGTTCAACTATATATATACGGCTCGCCAGGATCAAAAAAATGAATGGTATTTTATGTTGTGAGAGTGGATTTATGTGTTTGTGTCAAAGAATGACTGGCGAAGGACCTTGATTTTGTGTTACTATCACTGCTTAAAAATGATAAAATGTATGTTGCATAGAAAGGAGAGGACTCACCGGAAAAGGATAAAACTTGTAGGCTGGCAATGCACTTGCATGATTCCTTTCCCATCCAAGAGGCACAATCATAATAGGCGTGAATGTTCGTTATTTTGATAGTACACAGCGGAGTTATTTATAATGGCGGATACACGGCGGAGCACAATGGTTGTCTCGCGACGGGAGTTTTATTACATACTAGACGTGGGCAAAATTGAATGACCGAATTAAATGAATAAATTCAATCTTGTGACACACTCGATCTAATTCGCAATTTCAAAAGGAATTGATTCTTCATTCCTTACCATGTCCGCGTCCCAGGTATCTAGTATGTCGGAATCGAGATTGTCCGAAGCGCTTTATTCAGGAATTAAAACAAAAGTCTTTTTCACTTGTGACGTCATCGGCTTTTGTAAATCTCAGACCCAGAAATGACGTCAGACGTCATCGTCCACGTCAATCAAAAATCTGTCCCAAATGCATCCCAGTCCTAGGTCCGCAGCTCGCGAGTTAATCAAGTCACTGCGAGGTAAGATACAAAACACTAGTCAAAAGTTACTAATTCATTCCTCAATGCCAGCCCTTTATCCGTCATTTCCCCGCGCGCCAAGCCGTCAATTTCATTACATAGTTAGTCGAAAACTTTCGACTTTGAATCTGAACATCAGCTAGAAAAGTGAGAAGCTAAAATTATGCTTATCGGTTTTTTGGTACGTACGAAAGATATCGGAATACAAGTACCTACCTACTTTTAGACGTAGATCTTGGGTAGATATAATATGTAAATTTGCAGATATTATAAGGCCAATTAGCTGTGGTTAGCTGTCATAAAATACTCATCTTAATGTTAAAATGTATGTTTATATTAGATCACGTGAAGTGAAACAATTATAAGTTTAATAAATAAAATAAAATTAATAAAACTTTAAGGGTGAAACGAAAACTTGTATAATTTTAAGATATAATTGCTAGAAATAAATACATTTTACATACGAAAAATTACGACACTAAAAAAAGATAAACACATACATCTATAGGATTTAGCCTGCGAGATAATGAGATAGAATAATCGGTCTCCTCTTTGTGTGGTGTTTCGTAGCGTATTGGTTTCCTCTCTGTGCGGTGCTTCATAGCCCCCCCACTTATTGTGATTTTAAATTCGATGAAACGAAAAAGCAACACAAAAAAGAGACAAACACATTAATCTATAGGTTTTAGCCTGTGAGATAATGAGATAGAATAATCGGTCTCCTCTTTGTGCGGTGCTTAGTAGCCTATCAGTCTCCTCTTTTGCAGTACCACGTGGCCTCCCGGTCTCCTATGCGGTGTTAGCCTCCCCATTAATTCATTTAATGTTTAAAAATTTTTTTTTTTTTTGGGATTTAATTGAATTAAAGGAATGAATAAAAGGAATCAATTCAAAAGGTCATGGGAATCAGACTGAATCGATTCACTCCTGGGAATCATTCTGCCCACGTCTATTACATACTGAATAAGATTGGCGGGTAGGCAAATAAGGATGGGTAGTAAAAGGAACTTGCAACAATATTAATACCAATTCCAAACAGTGACAGTATGTATGCGTGCTATGTAGGTGTGTCTATGTGTAGGTATGTGTATGGGCGTAACCAGATAATGTACCTAATTTAAAAAAATCTGAAAATGTGAATAATTTAAAAAAAATTGATAATGTAACTAATTTACAAAAAAAGAACTGGAAATGTAAATAATTTTAAAAATATGTAACTTACTTTAATAAATGGCCAAGATCACCCTTAATGGGTGAAAGCCAAATAAATATTAAAAAAATTTAAAAGTTTAGGAAAACACGGTATTTTATTCAGGGATATGGCGCTCCGGTCCATCACACGTCACAACAAACTAGTACTGGGCGTTGACGATAATTCTATCCAACGCCAACGTCGTTATCATTGGCAATTTTCAACTGTTCAAAATAGCTGTTGAAAATGTCGTCGACGTTGACGCAACTATAATAGAAGATCGACACGATACTAACAAAAAATATATCAAAATCGTATTAAGGAATCCCTTTTAACGGGTGGTTCCCCAAATCATTGATGTATTATTAATTATTATTATCTCTATGCCCCACGCGACACACACGTAATAATAATCCTATAATAACGTTGAAAGTTGAAACTGTTGGAAGACGTTGGTTTTGGTGTTGAAAATATTATCCTGTTGAAGATATATTTTGCTTGTCACTGGTAAATTCGCTTGTTGCTTGGAGCTACGTATCGGCCGTATTGGACGGGAAAATAAAAAAAAACGTGCAGTAGGTATGTACATTACCAAAAGACCTTGTGTAATTGGGTATAATATCGTTCACGAAGTGTGATCTCTTGACCCTTTTGACTTAATCATTCCAACACCGTTGAAAACAATAGGTACAAAACATTGACAATTATCAATAGGTTATTTTTTTGCTTGTCGTTGATAAATTTGATTGTTCCATGGCGCTGAGTATCGGCCGTATTGGATGGGAAAATAAAAAAAAACGTGCAGTAGGTACGTACATAACCAAAAGACCATTTAAAATATCGAGTAATGTTGTTCACGAAGTACAAACTCTTAACCCTTTTTATTTATTAGGCAGTTGAATCGTTGACTGCGTTGAATAATATTCGCATGTAGGTATTATATTTCAACTGTTGGCGCTAATTATTTTCAACAGCGTTGGACGTTGAAATAATATAACTATTGTTTCCAACGGCTAGTTATATTTTAATACAGTACTACAACAAACACGTTGATATTGTTGACAGACGAGTTATTTACGCGCTTCGTAGCAGTAGTGCAGAGTGGAACGTGCGACGTGCATAATTTTATTGTAATCGTTTAAGTTTTTCACTCGGGTCCCAAGTTATTGTTTATAAATTTAAAATATCGAAACGTCAGCAAAACCACGGAAATTAGACATTCAACTGAATTAACTTTTTTTATTTATTTGTTTAATTTAATCAGTATGAAAATTATAATAATATTTATTTACCATAATAAAACATAAAATTAGTTTAGTTTTTATATATATTTAGTCGATCCTTTTGTCACACTAATTTTTTTGGCTAGGTTTAGCCTAACTTTTGCGAAGAAGGAGTTGAATACATTAGCCAATTTTTGGATTTTCATAAGCATTTTTTTAAACTTTATTTTCGTCTTCAATTTCTTTGGTTGGTTTATTTTGTTCCTATTTCACAGTTATTTGTTTGCCAGATTATTTTTGGATTGTTATCGGAACTTCTTATTTTATGTTACATAATTTTATAATTATATTAATTTCCTGATGTAAACTGTCATGGCTTATTCAGAGTCAAATAATTTCCCACCGCGCGAAGAAATGTAATCGTGCCTACTTAAAAAAATAAAATTTCTTGTCTTTTAAAATTTAATTTAATGGAGTGTTTTATTTATTTACACCAGTGATTCCCAAGTGGGGCGATACCGCACCACTGACTGGGGCGTTGATGAGCTTCCCCTTGCAAATGTTATGTAACTTTCACATTCAAAAAAATTTCGCCTGCGGCGCTTTTTCTATGCGTATTGTCACGCATTTCTTAAAGAAGGGGGGAGGAGCGTTGAAGAGAATACTATTGTACTTGGATAGTGCGCAGTGAGCCAGATAAGGCTAGGAACCTCTGATATACACTGTACATTAGTATATAAACGTTTGAATAGATATGGATACAGCATGCATTTTATGTTTTGTAAACCCTCCCCCCCCGATTTTTTTTCTGTGTGCGCCACTGATGTTCTCATATTAATGCGCTATTATTTTTTATTATCTGCCGTTATTCAAATTCGTATTTCATTGACTTCAGCCGAATTTATATTATGCAACTACGAGTAGTTGCGCCCAAGTTATTTTATTCACTGCTAGTTTCACGTGTAAACATATAGTTTCATCATGCGTGTACTATTGGTATGCAACTAATTGCGAAGTGTATAAACGTGATGCAACTAGTGTCACGAAATCATTTCGCGAGAGTTATGTACAACAACATTGCGCATTGCAGAAAAAGGTTTTTATTTTAATGTTTATTTATTTATTTATTCACGCCTTGAAGGCTTTTACAGTATCACATTATTATAGATAAGTAAGTTATTTAGGAGTATAATTATTAGCGTGTAGTATATAACATTATAAACTGAACATAAAGGATGTAAGCAGGTTGGTTGGGCGTTTACACAATTCATAGCTACACTTACCTACATACATCTAGATATATCTCTGTGCTTGTAGCTTTGATTGTCACATGTTCCTTACCTATCCATCCCTATCATTTTTTCCCATTGTCCCATCCCTATGGACCGTTACCATAACAAATCAGTGTCATCTATCGCCTCGCCGTGCAATCACGCAATTTTCCGCTCCGCATTCTCTACCCGCATATCAAAGTAATACCGCGAATAATTATATACAAGTGTATGAACAAAGGCCACCCATGAGAGAAGAGATGTACCATAACATTCCTCAGTAAGTCCCTTCCTTCCTTTATGTGCATTCATTTTTACTTGTACAGTGGTCTATCATACACTCAAAACACATACAAGGTCCTTCGACATTCGCATTCACACAAAACACACCATTAATGGTGCATTCTCGCAAAATCTATCATGGCCCCTAACGAGCCGGAGATATAAACCATTTTAAAAAACATTGTTACGATACGCACAAATACGCCCTACAAAACCACGCTACACCACTGTGTTTGCAAATGGTCCCCCCACTCCTCCTCGCACGCGTCCGGCGGAAAGCGGCGATCTACAACGGCCCACGCTCCACATCGCAGCGCGGCCGCATTCCCTGGCGAGCTCCCCTAGCAGCAACCTGTGTCCGTCGCTGCGAGAGTGTTTTCGCACGTACGAGAACCTTCCATAGAATTCCCGAACAGACACGCCTGGTCCCCGTGTTCGGTGGGCCACGAGTTGATTTACTCTCCGCTGCTGAGCTACCGGTTTGCGATGGGTTTCCTGTCGGTCATAGCCTGCCCTGCTCCCAGGCAAGCGCCTCCTGGGACGCCTCTCCAGCCGCCACCTGGTACCAGTGAGTAACGACTCTTCCCTCATTTTTGTTGTGTTCTTCCATGTCCCGCGAACTATAACCGACCCCCAGAGCAGACACGTATTACGGCTACCACGCGCAGTTAGGTAACCTAGTTCGCCTGTGATAAATGATTATTGTAAATGTACTGCTTTGCTGTATTTGTGTGTTCCCTGCAATACAAGTAATGCTCACCTTAAAAGATCTTTTATTTGATGAGGCATGAGGAGTGTTGGCATATTCTATGTACCCCCCCCCCCCTTTTCCCTTTTAGCTACCTACGACCCTTGATGCTGAGAGCCCCTCCCATTCTGCCGACCTATCTGAGCTAGTTTTGGTGCAGAACGTGGGTACTTCCACCGAGGTACGCGACACTGGCTACAACGTGGGGCATTTTTTTCCTTTTTCCTCAGCACTGTGAACCCATCCTTTCCCCCACGCGACACTGTCGCCAACGTGGGGCATTTTTTCTAGCATTTTGATGCCAACACCGAGTCATTTTTTTTCTTTCTTTCCTTCCCGCCAACTCTGTCACCCTCCGTGTGTACTCAGCCAAGTGAAAGATCGTCTAAATCCTCCGATGCCCTGGTAATTGCCACCTCATTCATATGTTACAAAGTTAATCATATGCCGAATGTGCGGCCACCAAACGGTCAGTTGAACCCGCCGGGAATGTGTTCCCGCGCATTTTTGTGTGTTCTGGAAGATTACGCGGGACTCCAGCGTAACCTCCAGAATGTTCGGTGGGAATTCGAAACAACAAAAGCATATACCTACCTACCACAATATGGTCATAAATAATATATTTTTCTCCTCATAAATGATATAGGAACCAAATATTATGCGGTATTTTTATGAACAAATAATACGATGTAATGTTCTTTTTCCTTCCTCGCATACTATTGTATGCGAGGAAGGAAAAAGAACCGTACCTTGTACCGTGACTATTAAACACATGTTGTTATGCTTTTACCCGTGAAGTGAAGTCTTTCAAATAGTAAACCGTGAAGTGTCACATCTTTTTTTCAAGGTGCAAAAGTGTTTGTTCTCATACAAAAGTGTCATTTTTACAAAAGTGTTTTGTGAAAATTAAACTAGCTGCCCTTACAGGGAAATCTATGGCCATTTTTTTTCTGCCTAGTTTTTTTTCGTCCCAAAAGTGTTTGTGCTCGTATAAAAGTGGTATTTTTCCAAAAGTGCTTTGTGAAAACTAGAATATCCACCCCGAGAAGGAGACCGCTGGCCATTTTTTTTCAAAAATTAAAACACTTTGAAAAATTTTCGACAATTTTCAAAAGTGCTTATTTGGATCACAAAAAGGCAATTCTGTAAGGACCCCTCCTGGCCGATTTTTTTTCCAGCCCCCAAAAACACTTCAAAATAAAATACGGCAAAACATTTTTTTTTTTAAATTTTGGAAAAAAAACAAAAAAAAATTTTTTTTTTCTTTTTTTTTTCTTTTCTGCTCTTCGCCCAGCGAAAGAAGTTAAGTTGTCACTTCGACCTGTCATTTGCACCAAAATGGATTCACAAAGGGTGATTATCGAAGCCCTCGGGCATAATCACGGTCATCTTCAACCTACAAAGGCATCGGCAACATCATACCCGATGCTCTCTCAACACGGAAGCCACCAACAAATACATTGGTCGCAAGCTGTAGGCGCTGTCAAGCCCTAAAATATGTAATCCCTTGGAGACGCATACGAAAATTACTATACGAAGAATACATTGTAAACGAAACAGTGGCGTTGTTTACACTAAGGACTGCAATTCACAGAATCATTTCTGCAATACCTACTCCCTCGCAGCGTGTACACTACACAAGAATCACACTCCGAGATAAGGAGATGCGGCATAAGCCCTCAAGCGTGAGGCAGGTCTCGGGTGAGCTTTCGGGCGAACTCTTGACAATGTTTTGTAAATAAATAAACATGCATATAACTGGCGTGTAAAGTGCCAATTACACGTCCAGACCCCCATAAATAAAGTCAACCCTTTATTTATTCTTGTTCGTAAATAAATTTACATTCGTAATAGGTACATCTAAATGTCACGGTTGTACCGATTTCTCTTTTCCCCATCACGGCAAATTGCCAGCATTTTTCTTTTTTTACCTGTTGTTTTTTTTCTCACCTGTTCTGAGGCTGATCACTTCGGAGCAGAGACACCCTTCGAGTCACGATGTTTGGGAAGTCATGAACCCAAACTCTCGTTTCTCACCCCCACACTATGCAATGCTCATGTCTGTCTTGCTTGGTCTTGACATGTCATGTCACTTTTTTGTTTTGTTCTGTTTTTGCCTCGTTTTGTCTATGGCCTCAGCTTCGGCCGCCCTTGTACATTTTTCCTCTCATCCTCACAATCACCACATTTTACCTACCATGGTAAAACCCTTTTTTCTTACCCCTCGATTTTCAGCTCACCTTGAGTACGTAAAACTCAATAGTGGTCTCAAGCACGAAAGTCAGAAATGGTTACTTTACCTTCTCTTGTGCACATAAGTCTTTTTCAATTTTTTCCTAAAAAAATCAAAAATTGATGGCGTCCTTTTCACCCGTGCTCATGTTTTCCCCAAAATTGGATATTGACACGTCCATCTTGGAAATTGTATATTATAAAACCAAAAAGTTGACCTTTATAAGGCATGCACAAATCCTTTGGCTCGTTCGACTAAAGTATGAAAAAACCGAATCATCCGGTCTTTGGTCGCTACAACGAAACCACTAAATTATTTCTTTTCAAATGTTACGTCACGTATGTTTTGTATAACACGTTTCAACACGAGACAGGTTAATAAAACCTAACGGTCATCCTGATTCCCGAATTCAAATAATTGAAATTCTTAATGTAAATCAGCATTGCTTTATTCGAGACAATGAAAGTTTTCCGTCGAGCTCAGAATTTACTGAATTTGTAAGAGGACAGCAAAGAATACTTACTCGTGCGCAAGTTACGCAAACAACATTCACCCGCCTCGGTTCAAATAATAATTTTTCTCCAAAACCGCAAAGGACAAAACTCTGCAAAGACATTTTATAAATGTCGAGAAAAGGGACAATCACTCCATTGACATTTGTTTTTGTTGTGAAAAGGGATCGCACCTTTTTTTTTAAATTTTCTTTATTCATTTTGTTTTTTACAGGATTGTTTTACATGGTATTTCGACTACCAGGCTAAGCAAATGCCCGTATTATGGTAGTCGAGATTCATAAGATGTTATATTTAAGTATATAATATTAATAATCATCCATATATATGTAGATGAAAGTACAAACATATAGCATACATATTAAGGAAAATATTCATACTAGTATTAGGTACATGATCACATACAGGAAAGAAGTTAAACTAGGTGAATCTTGTATAAATAAAAATAAAATAGAATAACAAATAAAAATAAAAGTAACAAATAATAATTTTTTAACGATAATAGAAATAAAAATAAGAATAAATATGTAAATCATCTATACAGATGAACAATGATAGTCTTAGACCCCAAAAAACAAAAGCAAGTATTCCTAGGCAGCGTATGAAATGGACGAACAATGTCAAAAAATATGAAAAAAAGCATCGGCGTAATATAAAGTTTTGGTTGAAAATTAATTTAGAGATAAGATTTTTTATTCGAGAAATATGAAAAAATAGGAACAGTTTTTAAGGTGTAAGGCATTCTTTATAATATTTCCTTCCCTGAGTAAATAACCAGTTCCGTATATTAATGGCATAAAGATCACCAGTTTTCGATGTCTTAATATCAATACTCAGTAAGTTGAACATTTTAGGTGCGATGTAAGAGAACTGTCGTTGGGCGAAAGATGTTTTTGTTGGAGGAATTTTGCATTTTTGGTGTGATGAATAGCGGGTGTAAATATTTTGTTGAGTTTTGAGTGTTAAATCATTTTTCTTTATGTGTATGAGAATTTTCTTAACGTAAATTGTCTAATGTCTAGGATTGCGAATTTTTTAAAAAGTGGCTCTGATGGGTGAGATGGATGACATTTTAATATAATCCTTAGTAGCAGCTTTTGAATTAAGATCATGGGATATATAATTGAAGCTGCACAGCCTCCCCATCCCACGATACCGTATGTGGCTATTGATTGGAAAAGTGCAAAATATATGCATCTCATGGTTTGAAGGTTCAGGATTGATTTGAGAGAGAGAAATATATAGCACAATTTGCGGAGTCTTTTTGTTGTGAAATTGACATGGTCCTCCCAACGCAGTTGGTCATCTATAACAATCCCCAGATATTTAATTAGGTCGGATTTTTTTAGGTTGGTACATGAGCAATTATTGTGGGGAGGCGTAGGGGTAATATGGTTCTGTGAGAATGAGTGAATGTTAAGATTAAGACAGTTTTGAGGAGGAGTGACTTTACGTACGGAGAAAAGTAAATATTTTGTTTTGTCAATATTAAGAGTCAGAAGGTTATCGTCTTACCAATGTTTTACTTTATTTAGGCCCTTATTTGCTTTTTCCATAGTTGAGTTCCAATTTTCAGCTTCAAAGATGATTACCGTATCATCGGCAAAAGATATTATAGTTCCATCAATTGCCAAGTTACATAAAGTGTAACAATTATTATAAGCAATAATTATCAGCCTGAAACACTCATCCACATTGAAAAAATTTTCCGAGAAAAAAATACATGACGCCAACGGGACATGTATTGTCATTACATGTCCCGTTGGCGTCATGTATTTTTTTTTCTCGGAAGATTTTTTCAAAGTGGATGAGTGTATCAGGCTGATAATTATTGCTTATAATAATTGTTACCCTTTGTGCTATGCATAAAAAAAATTGTCTTAAACGTTAGTTTAACAATTAAAAATAATAATTACATAAAGTGTTAATATATATTAGAAAGAGAAGTGGGCCTAATACACTGCCTTGAGGCACGGCACACCGTACGTGATTGGTAAACTTGTACTTCTGTATTCTTTAGCAGAATTTACAAGCGACGATTGCGACCTATATAGTTCTCAAACCATTTGAGGGGAGTACCTTTTATTCCTAGCTGAAGGAGTTTCTTCAAAAGTATGCGGTGAGAGACAGTATCAAAGGCTTTGGCTAGATCCAAGAAAACAGCGAGGGGCTTGCGGCCTTTATCAAGGTTATCAGAGATTGCTTTTGTTAAAGTTGCAAAGTAGCACTACGACCTTTGCGAAAGCCATATTGATTTCCTGACAAAATATCATTGTCTTCAAGAAATTTGTATAGCCTCCGTTTTACCGTTTTTTCAATTATTTTTGATATCGGACTCAGCAAGGATATTGGTCTATAGTTATTCACTAATGGTCTGTCCCCTGATTTATAGATAGGAATAATTGTTGAGTGTTTTAAAGAATTTGGGAAGAGGCCAGTTTGAAAGCTTAGATTTATGATATGTTTAGGGGGCTTAGTGATGATTGGTTTGGGGTGTTTGATCAATTTAGTGGATATATTGTCGATTCCATTTGAATGTGTGTTTTTTAGTGATGAAATAATTTCAGTGATTTCTTGTTCTGTGGTAGGAGTGAGATTAAACGGATCATAGCTAAGATTATCGATCGATATATTATTTGCAAGGTTAAATTCTGACATTCCGATTTTATTTAAAATATTATTTGCTAAGTCTGATCCGACTGTGGAGAAGAATTTATTGAAATGATTTGCGATTTTTTCTGGATGATTTGTTGTATCTAGTGTTTGGTCTGCAATGGTTATTTTATTTATAGGTGCGGTAGTTTTGTTGGTATAGCAAATCTCTTTGACAATATTCCAGATTTGTTTATTGTCATTGGCAGCTTCCTTGATCTGTTTTCTATAGTATTCGTCTCTAACTCTACAGATTATTTTTTTACAAGCATTTATGTATCGTTTGTAAAATAGGAGAGATTCGTGATTATTAGGATTGTTTTTACAAAATTTGTGAAGTTTATTACGCTTGTGAATACAGTGTAGAATGCCATTTGTTATCCAAGGCTTAAGTTTAATTTTGCGACTACTTTGTTTGTTGTTAGTGTTGAATGTGGAACTTTTTAAATGGTTATGTATGGTGTCGATAAGAAATTCGCACGCTATGTTTGGATCGGTGAATTTATAGAAATTTGACCAGTTTTCCTTGGAAACCAGTTTGAATAGCGTGTCATAGCGGATTTTCTTCGTATGTATTTTAGATGGAGGTAATTTTTTAATAACATGTGAAAGGGAGGTGATAGTAGCATAATGGCCTGTAATCGTGCATTGGTATACGAGAGATTCGGTATTCAATTTACATTTAGCAAAGACATGGTCAATGCAACTGGCGCATAATTCTGATACCCGAGTGGGGGCCGTGATAGCTGGAATAAAACCTTGTAGAGTTAGCAAGTTCATGTACTCATTTGCTTGGGGATGCATCGTATTTATGATATTAATATTAAGGTCACAAGTTCATTTTCACAATCCCTCATGCACGATAAGGATTCATTAAATGAGTTTAAGAATGGGTTATATTAGACTCACTCGGTGATCGGTATATAGATAATATCGTTACGCTATTTTCTATTTCGAGTTTAAGACAATTTGAATTTGTGATTGAGATTTCTTTAGCAGAGTGTTGTATGTGATTTTTGATGTATATGATTACGCCATCATTTTGAGATTTATTATTCTGTGTGTTGTATTGGTTATAGTCTTTTATAGTTTTTGGAATAAAGTTATCTTTGATCCAGCATTCGGTCAGAATAAGTAAGTCAAAATCTGAATCAAGGTCTGTGAGTAGTATAAGGAGTTCATTGAAATTTTTATTAATTGATCTGATATTCATGGAGAATATTTTAAGGTTAGATTGATTTAAGATTTGTTGGACTTATGTAGCATTATTTGTTTCGGTACATGAAATCTGTGAGATGTTGGCTAATACATTTGTTTTGTCTTCCATTTTTTTAAATTACTAAAGTATGAACTAATAATGTGCCAAAAATGTAGTTCGGTATTGGTAACAGTAAATTAATAACATAGTAAGTAAAAAAGTATATATATGTAGTGTTGGTTGCAGAATGACTCAGATTAATAAAGTATATGATGGGAGTATCATTTAGGAAAAAAGATATATAAGTATTATCATTAGATTTTGAAGTATGAGGCATAAAAGTTGAAATTTTTTTTCTGACACTTTAGAGCAAAGACGATAATATAAAAATATGTATTTTGTTGTGTTTAAACTATAGGTAAGGTTTATGCAGAAATTATAATTATCATTTAGAATTGAAAAGGTATTATTTAACACATATGTAGGTGGTCGTTTGAAATATAATATAGGAACAAAAACTTCAATGTAATATATGAGAGATATACATCCATAAGCTTGCCAAAAATATGAAGAATTAAATGAAAAGAATTACGCTCCAAAGAGGTAGTCATTGGAGTAATATTGATTTTATAAATGATCATGTTACAAGGGTAAATATTATGTAGAAAGAAATAATAGTTAAAGATATTAATATTTACAAACAGATGTTCATTATATTTAGTTTGTTGATGGCATTTCAGGTAATGACAACAGTAATCAGTCTTTGTTTGTTTCACTGACGAGTATTGCAGGCGTTCCGAAATCCTTACGCACGTATATTTGTCCTTGTTTAATCCACGCGTATTTAAATTTTTGCCTTACGGGCCAGGTACCATAGACGTTTGGCTCGAAAAGTCAGGTGTTCGGAAACGTAGACTTTCGAGCTAGTGCCAGCAATTCCCAGTTGTTGTGTATTTAATTTTTCATCTGGACTGGATGCTTGTTTGTTGTAGGTTTTGACATCAGAAAGAAATTGGTCGCGGTCCATGTTAGGTCCATTTGAAGATGATGGGTTTATGTTCCTTATTTGTTTTTTGAGAAATTCGGTAAGCTGCTTCAACTTCATTTATATTTACATTAGACTTTGTAGTTTGATGAATGTTGTAGTGCACATTTTTTAAGTTCTCACCCTTTAGTTCAGGGATTCCCCGAACTTCAATATTTTTAGACCTATTTGCACGGTCCATAATATCCATTTGCCCTTCCAAAAATTCAATTCGGGTTTCAAGTTTAGTGTTTTATTTTTTCGTTCTTCATTTTGTTCTTTTAAATTATGAACTCTTATGAGTATATCTTCAAATTGCTTACTCATATTCGATATCGTTTCTAGAATTTTATTATTTTGTTTAATAATAATAGCGTTTTGAGATTGAAGGAGCTCGTTTGAATTATATACACTCAAATCGGTCGAGTTTTTGACGGTATCCTTGTTTTGTTTATTGGATACTACTTCCAATGGTTTGCCATCACTGCCCGTCATCGAATTGATGCACTGCTTGCATTTTTGCTGAGCGCGTCATTCTTTGGTGAGGCGGCGATATGTGTTTGCTGTCACGCCACCACAGTGGAGGTGATATGTCCCTTTGCACTTTGAGCAAACGAACATAGAATCGTCGGATAGAATGTTTTCTGGGCAGGCACGGCACTCACTCATGTTGATTTTAGAGGTACGACTTTTGGTGACTTATTAAATTTTTAAAAGAATTATTTCTAACTTATTTCTAAATTATGGCTAACAAAATATCAGGACCCCCTGGTCAGCCGTTCGCAATTGAAACTACTTTAGGGTATTTAATCTTAGGCACTGCTCCGACGATGATTGAAACCCCAAGTAACAACGCCACGCAATCATTTTGTACGTTCGCAGAAAACAAGGGTTTTTCTCTTGCACGCTTCTTTGAATTGGAAGACATTCCGGACAAGAAGTTTTTAACGCCTGATGAACAAGAATGTGAGGAACAATTCAAGCTCATAAAGTCTCGTGACACGACAGGTCGTTTATTATATCGTCGCGCTACCGTTTCGAAAATGTCCACCTGTCCTTGGCGCGTCGTTGCCGGCAGCCGAGCAGAGGTACCGATCTCTCGAACGCCGCTTAAAATCCAAACTCGCCATAAAAATCGAATATGACAAAATATTGCGCGAATACCTTCAGAAAGGGTACATTTCCCCAGTTGACAATTCTGATTTACCGCATTACGTAATTCCGCTTCATATCGTAGTTCGCGAAGATAAACTAACTAACCATCATGCCGTTTCCCCGCAGGGGTAGGCAGAGAGGACGGACCGCCAAACAACTCGGTCTTGGCACACACTCTTTGCCTCACTCACATTTATACATCGTCTCATACATTCTCTTCTATTATTCTGACTTTTGACATGACCAGACTCAAGTATCTGATTCACTTGATCGTGCCATGTCTTCCTCGGGCGTCCCCGACTTCTTCTACTAAGATAAACTGACCACCAAAATCCGGATGGTGCTGGGCACGAGTATGAAATCCGATTCAGGTGACTCGCTTAATGATATTCTACACGCCGGTAATAATTTACAAGGTGATCTGTTTCGTATTATCCTCAATTTTCAACTATTCGCAGCGAGAGAATTCGATCTTGTAAATTTCTCTGGTAATTCTCCAAACTTTTTGTCCACGATTCCTTCAGATCGCTGTGTCAAGGAACATGTGGAATGTGTGGAAACCTAAAAATACTAGGTCTTCATTGGATACCCGTTTCTGATAATTTTATATTTGTTGTAAACTCTGATGAAACTACTTGCTCCAAACGAAACATCCTATCGACGATTGTTCGTCTTTGGGATTTGATGGGTTTCGTCGCACTGGTTGTTTTATTAGCAACAACCTGGATTGGGACGATACTCCTCCTGACACCGTTGTCACGCTTTGGCGTCAGTTTGAAAGTTTGCCATTATTGCAAAGTATTAAAATCCCTCGCTTTTTAGGTGTCGAATACCAATATGTATTAACACTTATCGAATTTTCTGACGTAAGCGAACGCGCATTTGGAAGCGTTATATACTTACAAGTTAATTGTCCAAATACTAACAAAACCACAATTAGCTTATTATGCGCCAAATCTAAGGTCGCCCCTGCGAAGACGATTTCACTTGCGCGTCTAAAATTATGTGGAGCGCTGGTCATTGCTAACCGCGCATCACAAATACAAGATCATCTGGAGGTTGAATGCTTCCATCATACAAAAGGTAAAGACAATCCCGCTGACTGCCTGTCGCGTGGTCTAAACCCCGCTCAGTTAATAGACCATACATTATGGTTTAAGGGCCCGCTTTTGCTCAGTTTCCTAAAGGTGATTGGCCTCTACAACGTTTTGATTCAAAATCTGTATCTGATCCGCCCGAACTGAAAACGAAAATTTTACTAAGACAAAAATTCTTTAATTGCGTAATCTGGTTAGGAAGCGCGTGCACCGGTTCCATACGTGCTTTAAAATTAATCCCAACCGCAATTCCCAATAATGGGAGATTTACCCGCATACCACATACCCTTTAACCTCATACCGCATTCCGCTTACCTCTTACCTCAAACCGCATACAGCATTCCGCATACCGCATACTCCTTACCTCAAACCGCATAAAGCATACCGCATATCACATACCGCATACCGCATTCCGCATTCCGCATACCACATACCGCAAATCATATACCGCAGGACAGTGGTAAAACTTTACTCTTTACCTTCGCAATAACATAGTCCGTTGACTTGGCCATCAGATATTGCATCTATGGCCCTTCTTTTAGCTTTAAGTTTCACCAATTTTTAAATTTTTGTTTATTAAGTGATACTTAATGCACTCTTATGGTTTATGAAAGTGGATTCATTCATCCCGTTCCAGGCGGGGGGTATGGTTGGGCGTTTACACAATTCATAGCTACACTTACCTACATACATCTATAATAATAATAATAAATTTGGACAACTTATATAGCGCTGTTTTTGCGAAAAATCGCCTCAAGAGCGCTGTACAAATTAGCATGGATTTTTCTTTAGAATTTACTTAAATATGTAGGAAGCTAGATAACAACTCGTCTTGCAGCTATCAAGCGCATGGATTATTGGAATTCTAGCCCCCCAATAAATTAAATAAAATGTATTTTTATATGTACGTATTTTAATTAACTTAACTATGAAGGAGGCTAGATAACCACTCATCCTGCAGCTATCAAGCGCATGGATTATTGGAATTCTAGCCCCCCAACAAATTAAATAAAATATCTTTTTATATGTAATATCATAGACTCTGTGCTTGTAGCTTTGATTGTCACATGTTCCTTACCTATCCATCCCTATCATTTTTTCCCATTGTCCCATCCCTATGAACCGTTACCATAACAAATCAGTGTCGTCTGCCTCGCCGTGCAATCACACAATTTTCCGCTCCGCATTCTCTACCCGCAAAGTAATACCGCGAATAATTATATACAAGTGTATGAACAAAGGCCACCCATGAGAGAAGAGATGTACCATGAAATTCCTCAGTAAGTCCCTTCCTTCCTTTATGTGCATTCATTTTTACTTGTACAGTGGTCTATCATACACTCAAAACACATACAAGGTCCTTCGACATTCGCATTCACACAAAACACACCATTCATGGCGCATTCTCGTAAAGTCATTCACAGGTTATGTAGTCTCATAAACATGAAAATTGTACAAATGAGTTATTTATTTTATTTATTGTTTGAAACATTTACAGAGTGTAAACAATTATTACAGTGATACAATTGCGGTTGGGATGTACGTAGATATTAACACTCCAATTAGAAATGTTCACAGCATGCGTAATCAGTGTTTAGTTGTTACTAGACGAAAATTTGATTTAATGGTTTTTGAATATTTTAAATAGTGTGGGTTCCAGATAACACTCCCATATTCCAATTTGCTTCTGGCCAACGAGTTGTATAAGGTTATAATGGACTAGGGATTTTTGAATGGTTTTGATATTCCATGCATGAATCCCATCATTTTCAAAGATTTACTCGTGATATCCATTATTTGCAGATATAGAATCCAGATGCATTAGTTTGGGAATACAATTGGTAGTACGCAGTGGTGGACTAAGCCCGTCAGAGACCCCGGGCGGCAAAGCTGAATGAGCCCCCCCCTAGTTTAATAGTTTAAAAAGTCTATGTAATTTTACAAGATTTTTATTCAGTTCACACGGGTCTCTAGTCCTGGGGGGGGTCCCAAGCGCCTCTATGTTCCCTTGATCAAATCCTAAAGAATGTCTTAAGGCATCAGGACACTGGAAAAATATGTTTTTTTTTAAATTTTATTTAATTTTCTAATAAATAAATCCAGTCACAATGACACTACATACCCCCTTCTATTTTTTTCATGAACACTGAAAATTTTCCATAAAACGAAAATGAAATTCGCTGGTCCGCCATTTTTTTTTTTTTTTAGATATCAAAATTCCCTTACGTGGTGCGATAGACACTGGATTTTCGAACAGTTTAAGACTTGGTACATGCAAATCGGATGTATAGTTTTTTTAATACGTTGTCATCCTGGTTGAAAAAGGTGTAAAAATTTTTCTAGAAAAACGCATTTAAGGTTTTACTGAAGGGTAATTCAACATTTTTCGGGGCGGTGAGGAAGTGTTCCGGTGTTGGTTTCAAACGGTTTCACATAAATGCTGTAAAAAAACATTTGGCGAGAGCATTGTTAGCAAATGCATCTTTCAGAAAATGAAATAAAAAAACAAAATTACACCAATTTTTATTTACAGTGTCCTGGTGCCTTAAAACCTTATTTAGGATTTGATCAGGGAAACACGGGGGCGTTTGGAGCACCCCCTCTGGGACCAGAGGCCGCCCCTTCCGCCCTCCGTTAGTCCGCCACTGGATCTTTTTAATTACTTACCTATTTTATTACTACCTACAATATTTTCTATAATGATAAGACTACCTAGCAAAGGGCTTAAGATAGTTAAAAAATACGAAGTGCAATACATGAGTAAAACTGGAAATAAAACTGTATAGACATTAGAAAGATTAATAGTGCTTAGTAATAATTTTATTTTAAATATTGTAAACTAGCTGGAGTACCCAACATAGCACAGGTCAACATTCGAGAGTGTTCTGGAATGTTCCACAATGATTTTCCTTATTCCATATTCCCGAACATTCCACAACATTCCAGAATGTTCCGGGATGTTCTGGAATGTTGTAGAATGCTCTCGAATACTTTTATTATATTATATACTCGCTGACCCGGCCACGCGTTGCTGTGGCTAATAAAACACAATGTCATCTAGTGGATGGTTATCCAACCTTTATAACCACCGCCGTCTTTGAGTTTATCGTGAAGAGACAGACAGATGCCGCGGAGGACTTTAATTTATAATACGTAGAGATGGTGTGAAAGATTATAATAATGTGCATGAAATGCTTGGGGTAACTAACGTATTTAAGTTGATAAGGAATAATACTGTATCCGTCTAAATAACTTTTCAATTACCGCAATGTATTTGCCTCCTGTGTGGAGTTAATATTAAAAAAAAATGTACGTGACCATTTTTTTAGAAGATAGAATGGGTATAGTAAGCCAACCGTAAAAGATAGATATATGCCTTCGCGGACTTTTTTGTAGATCTATAAAAGAGGAATATCCCACCATGCATCGTTTTGTTATATCCCAAAAAGATTAGGCAGCGTTTTCGATGAAAGCTACCAGGCGGCTGGACTTTTTCCGACACTTCTAACAATTATCGTTATGTTTCAACTTTAACCAATTTACACAAATCCTTGACAAATTACATACCTAAACTTTCCTCACGAAACACTATCTATTGGTGAAAACCGCATGAAAGTCCGTTCAGTAGTTTTCGAGTTTAACGCGAACAGACAGACAGACGACGCGGTGGACTTTAATGTATAATATGTAGAGAAGATTGATTAAAATTAAGATAACCTTACCTTCTAGAACTTTCCAGAACCTTCTAGACTCACCGCCACTCATTTCTGAAAGCTTCAAGGACTTTCTCCTTTCATAACTTTCTAGAGCATTTACAAACCATACAGAACGTTCTGGAACCTTCTAGGCTCACCGACATACTCCGCCACTCCTTCCAGAACTTTCTAGAGTTTTATCGAACCTGCCGCCTTTAAAACTTTCCGGAAGACTGTTCTTGGAATTTCTAGAAGGCGAAACTTCCAGTCCTTATATCTCCAAAACCACGCCTATTAGGTAAAAACGGGACCCCTCATACTGCCTGGAGGGGGGATAGAGGGCTACCACACCATCAACTCCCTTGATCATACCGGGACTCGTTTCTGAGTTCCGACAATTGGTCCGGCGACAGTAGGTCCGGCGACAGTTGGTCCGGCCGACAGTTCGTCCGGCCGACATTTGGTCTGACGAAAATTGGTCCGGCGACAATTGGTCCGGCGACAATTGGTCCGGCCGAAAGTTTAGAAGATGTTTTCTTCAAGTAAGAATGCAAAGAGGATATACGGCCGTACAACCAAAGTCGGTATACTTATATCTGAAGGCATCTTGAGTGAAAATCCGCTGTAAAAATATTTTTACTAATAATTTCGACTCTCCGTAGTAGCATGCTTAGCAAAAAAAACGCTAAAGATTACTACTTGCATATAATGATATAATATAACTTTAATATCTGAATATAACGCAAGAGTCCCAACTGCTCCCAACCGTCTCGAGCAAGTGAGAGTACGGCTTCCCCAATTTTGGTACGGTGTGATGCGTAAGTTATAAAAATCGTATATTTGTCACTCGTACGCAGCTTGCTGGAACAAAATTCCATAGTTTGGTCCCCATATTATCAAATTCATATAAGAAATATCGAAAAAGTGCAGCACAAATTTTTAAGATTTATTAACTTCAAGTTCCACATACCTATTCAACACATTAACTAACATCTTTACTAAATACACTTAAATTGCATTCCTTAGAAAACAGAAGAAAAATAAACGACCTAACTTTTTTGTTTAAAATTATTCACTCCGAATTAGATTGTTGCGAACTCCTGCATCTCATTGACTTTAAGGCCGGTTACAGTGCTCGACTGACGGTCGGTGCGTACGGTCGGTCCTGACGATACGCATGCGTACGGTCGGTACTGACGATCGCATACCACCTACCGACCGTCGGTGCGTACCGTCAGTTCACGATTGACCAACAAGCTGACCGGACGTCGTACGCGAAATTAATTAATTAATAGCTGCTTATTATCTTCGTAGACGTATTAGGAACAGAAGACGTAGATATCACGTACACCCGATCGTTGCCCAGAGAGCATTTCTAGCTCGTCTGTCGACCGACGGTCTGCACGCGCACGCGCTCGACCGACGATTCTCGTACGCACTGCGTAGCGATATACGCATGCGTACGGTCGGTCCTGCACTGAACGATTTATGAATTTTCATACAAATGACAAGCGCGACCGACGTACGCACCGACCGTCGGTCGTGCACTGTAACCGGCCTAAGGTACCAACTCGAGCGACAAGGCAAAACATATTATTCTGCAACAATAATTCTCTAACCAACTACCACACACATGCATCAATTTCTCGACTCACACTAGGGAACAAATTCACCTCAAATATCGATGTATTTAATACAAGTTTACCGTTATTCAAGAAATATCTGAACAATATTTTTATGTAGAATATTTGGATATTTAAGGAGCATCACGTAGGGTCTATTGCGTATATTTGTGCATTTCTATATTAATCTACAATGTAAAAAACTTGTTAACGTTTTCTTTTTACGTATCTTGTATTTTGTCATGTATTATTTATGACATTTAATCAGTCACCTGTAAATTTTGTAATTACTAACATACCTACTAGTTTATTTCTATGCCATTTACAACTTAGAAACTTTCTCTTTCATTGTAATGCACTATCTTTCCTTAAATTTATCTGTATACCTACCTTTTATATGATGTTTACTAGTTATGTTTTTATAGTTTATCTTTTTTATTAAAAAAAACTGTCTCTGTATTATAAACTTGTCATGTAGAAGTCCATCGGGGCGTTGAAAATTAATAAATAAAAATAAATAGTGGGGAGTGTAAATGTACCTAGGATGCGCCTATTTCGTAAACATACATATTTATAATTAGTTTCCCTCGCTTTCATCCTTGTAGCTGCAGAACTTTGTTAGCTGGGGAGAGGTGTTCGGTGACCTAAATTGGCGCGCCAATCGTCGATGCCAAGGTGTACAGAGTTTAGTTTATTCGTTTTGTGTTTTTTTGTTGGAATTGGCAACTACAGCCAGGACTTCATTCTTCATATTCACGCTTGGGAGCTTCACTTTTATTGACTTGGGTCTTTCGACCAAGTATACCCCTTGGGTCGGTTGGATTCCGGTTTGACCTTAGGGACCCGATGAAGATTGAGTATTTCAGAATCAGCAATAGGACAGGAAATTACGGCACCCAGTTGTTTTACAATAAATACTAAGTTCTCAGATCTCTGCTCAGGAACACACGGAGTCTCAACTCTAGTCTCTCTGGAGAGTTGATAAGTTTAGTATAATAATGATAAAACAGAAGTGCTTAAGGTACTATGAAAGCCGTTAGAGAAGAATGTGTATTTTCTTTGTTAATTTTATTACTAACTTAATCATGAAAAGCAAGTTTTAAAGAACTTAGCAAAATTAACAGACCGATAAATACTACACATAAAAAATTTAAAAAAAATACATAAGTCGCATTATCATTATCATGTTCCATGGTTGCTAAAATACTGAAGGTTCCATGACACTAAATTAGGGAAATTTAAACTTTTTTATGTCACGCAATTATTTGCAACATGCATGCAACTAGAAAAGAGTAGGGAAGAGACCAAATTGTAATATTTTAATTCCTTCGAATTTGATTGACGTTTTTATACGTTTGACACTGCAGTAGGGTTGACGACGGTGTGCAAATGTCATCTCTCTATATATAAAAATCAAAATTTGTATGTTTCTGGGTTTGTATATATATATGAGATGCCTATGCGTTGCTAAACCATTCATCCGATTGCGATGAAACTTTTAGGATTTGATGTGCGCATGCCCGTGATGGTTTCTATCATGGAACTATGATTCTAAGGAAGCGGCATAAGCATTTCGAATCCTATTATACCGCCAAAACCAGTGTAGCTGTCTCCATTTTTTCGGCGGCGGGGAGTGGGGATACAGACGGGGTTACCGCTCACCGAGCGGGGGGAGGGTGAGCGCTTTACAAGGAAGGGCCGAACTGGTTATGGGCTCATTAATTTATTTATTTTTTAATTAAAAAATGTTTCTCAGTTTTTTTTTTCTTATTTTAAGCACAAAATATAATAGCCCATTACGTATTATTTGCTGAACGAATTTCTTTTTCATAATTAATAATTTTCCTAGTTTTAACCACGTTTATTGTTTATAAAAAACCGACATATTTCCTGAGCAATGCTCACTTCCTCAGCGTTTACTTAATTTAAAAAAAGATTATGAAACAAGATTATGATTGATTTCGTGTAGATTAAAAAAATATATATTAGTTAGTATTGTTTTTTTAAACATATTTTAAATAATCAACAGACTTGCAGTGTAAAATTCAGTGCATTTTTATATTTTTTCTTGGTGTAAGCTGGTGTTTGAGTTTTAGGAAAGAAGTGCTCGTTATAATCTAATAAAAACTGTAGTTAAAGTGATAACAAAATAATAAACAAAGGATGGATAAGTACAGAAGACATTAATAACAATTTAAAAGTTATAAAAGCATAATAAAATAAGTAACACGTGAAGAGAGATACTATTAGTGTTTCTCCTTTAACAGAACTGGTTCTTGATCCTGCTGAAACTTCCGCTGTAATCGACGAGCTAGCTTCTTTACCACAATTTGCAACAACCGATGTGCGGGAGGTTAGTGCAACTTTAGATGCTTACCGTATGATAAAGTTAGACAAGAATATATGTACACAGGAATCCAAACAAAATAATTATCGACAAAGACGGCAAGGTACTAGGACCCAAGAAGAGCAAGGCCTAAATTTCACCCATGAAATAACATCCCAACACTTTATTTCAGAAAACAGATAATGAAGGTCAATCTAGCAACCCAACTACTAAGCCGAAGTGCTTATTATATTATTTAATTTTATGTATGTATATATACATATGTTCATACTGCACCCTTGAGGTGAATTTTCAATCACAAGAACCGAAACTGCTTCCATCTGGAGCCAGAGAGACTATGGTAATGTTGTGAGGCTGAAGATGTGGGGAGGGGAAGAAGATGGGGACGAGGAAGATGGGGAAGTACCCGTGTTTTCAGATTTAGTCAACAAACACAGCTAAAGCCATTTCAAGCAACATTTCAATTCTAATTGGTGGTCTTACACCAGGGCGATACTGAGAGTATGTTCCACCTGGAACGTGCCGGAAATGTATCTTATATTATTTTTAATTATAAAATGTTGAAAACACAGATCAATCGAATAAAATTTATCTGCACGCACCGGGATTTGAACCCGCGACCTCCGGATTGCTAGTCAAGAGCTTTACCCCTCGACAACGGGGGCATGCCAATGTGACTTTTACATAACAATACAGTGATTACATACTTTGAATTAACATTGTAAACATATGTAAAAGGAGTGTTAAATAAGTAGGAAAAAAAACTAAAAATAACAGTGCAAAAAAGACAAAGTAAAAATGTTTAAAAATGAATAAGCTAAATGATAAAAAACACATACCTATGATATGTGTAGGTAAATCTCAACTTTATATTTGTGCGTTTTGATTAATAAAAGCATTTAAAAAATTAGGTAATTTTTAATTATTATAATTTAAGTTGACTGATTCGGCCCATTGGCAGTCGGAGTTCACGTGTTAACATCGGGCCCATGGCGATGGCGGTTGAAATGAACACGCCGAAAATTATAAAATGTATATTTAAGCTATGTTTAAACACTTACATGTGAAAGGTAAGACCGGTCTTCATAGAACTACTTTTACACAATTTTACGGCGCAGTGGACCATTTTTCTATGTTTTATGAACGTTTTTCTGGGAGCTCTATGCGCGACCGAGATGTAAAAGGCAATGTCAGCCGTCTAAAAACCATTCGGTAAAATTTTTGAAAAGGCATGCTTTGGGCAGGTGGGCACACTTTATATGCCGTCTCTCTAGTATCCATACTCTTAGGTTTCTATACACAATGGTGAGTTCTGGCATCATGAAATTATGCATTGCTAACCGTTCATCCGATTGCGATAAAACTTTGGGGATTTGATGTGTGCACGCCCGCGATGGTTCCTGTGTATATAATTATATCAAATGTATTTTTAATATTGTCAAATGTAAAAGGCCTAATTAGGAGTGTACAAAAATAAATAAATAAATATATAATAGTGAGTTCTGGCATCATGAAATTATGTATTGCTGAACCGTTCATCCGATTGCGATGAAATTTTGGTGAGTTGTTGTGAGCACGTCCACGAATGTTTCGATATATACTGGTGAGCTCTGGCATTATGAAATTTGTATAAAAAATTGCAATAGGTGGCACACGAGCTGTTTAAAAACTGAATGCATCGGGACTGAATATATGGCATACGGGAGGGGGGAGGGTAACTACGGAGGAGGGTTAACGGGACGGGGGAAGCGGGAGAGGGGAGTGGGGACGTGGGGAGAGGGAAGGCGGAAAAGGCTATGTGGGAAATTGAGAGGGGAAAGGGATGCGGGAGAAGGAGGAAGGGGAACAAGACGAATGGGAAAGGATACGCAGGAACAAACAATATCTTTATTAAGTGGCATTGCAACGTATGCCGGTAAATCGCTAGTACTAAATTGATAAAATTAGAATGTTTTGTTTTAATGGCTTTTTTCTTACCTGAATAATATGTGGAAAAAAGGAAATCTATTCAGAACTAGCTTTTTCCCGCGGCTTCGCTCGCATGGTGTAAGGGGGGTTCCCACTCCGCCTCCTCCACCTCCCCCCTCTCACCGCCCTCCCTCCCCATTCCCCCCCCCTCCCCCTCCTTCCCCCCCCCCCCCCCCCCCCCCCCCGCCTCCCCCCCTCCTCCTCAACCCCTTGCCCCCACCCGCCTCCCCCCTCCCCACCCCTCCCCAATCTCTTCCTCCCTCCCGCTTTCCATATATTCAATCCCAGTACATTCAGTTTTTAAACAGCCCGCGTGCCACCTTTTACAATTTTTATTCAAATTTTCATTTTTCATGTATATTAAATTTGGTACCTAACATGGTACCTATTTAAAATATCTAAAATTCTTGATTCGATTCAAACTATTAGGGGAGTACCTACTTTAAATAAATTTAAACTTAAAGATTTTCAAAAATAGAATTGTTTTGCAAAATGTCATTCTCAAACACGCGAACTGTCAAACGTGCGATAGTCGTTAGGTTTTCTGGAATTATCCAATTTTCTTAATTTTTTTCTTGAGATTTGCGCTTAGCAACACATTTAGCGATTCATTTTTATATATAAGATAAGGCAAATCATTTTAAAAGGGACACAATAAGTTTGAATGCATTGGTGCATACCGATAGAATAAAATCACAAATAAACCAAAGCACTCACATCAAAAGTATAAAAAGTTTTTTAGGGAACTTAGCGACGATTTAAACTTAGAGTAACGATTTAATTTGATAATGTTCTTTATATATTATTATCAATTATTTTTTTCATTCCTCTATTTTCCCATTCCATTATCTTTGAGTCGACCACCACACAAGCAAGGGCTTGAAAACGGGCAGTTTTGCTCTTAATAAAAAATCGAAATAAATAAATAGAAAAAAAATGAACTAATTAATAAAATATAAATTTCAGGCACGACCCTTTCGCCAAGTGCTCCGTCAACAACTGTTACCTGGACTATAATGATAGTTCCGCGGCGGATGCAGACGCCATATTGGTCCTGCTCCACAAACTGCAGGGGGCCAATAGTCTGCCCAAGATCCCCAGACCCGAAGGCCAGCGCTGGGTGTTCCTCACTGACGAGAGCCCCTTAAATACCTTCACCCTTGGATATGCCGAGCTGCCGGAACTGGCCGGGCTTTTTAACTGGTCAATGTCTTACAAGTAAGACTTAACTTTTAGGCATTGCAAAAGTATTCGTATTTGGTCGCCTGCCGCTGAAAATAAAACAACCTAACCTTAGCACAATTCGTAATATTGTTTGCACTAATAGACTGAGCGTAGTGAAGTGTTTTAACTCGGCCGTTTTTCATTTCGTCTCTCTGTAAATTTTTGTTTGTTCCGTTTGCGGTCAAGATGGTGGTGGTTTTAATGGTTCAATTTTTTTCAAATGTGAAATCTTCGTGTTTATTTGGACTTTCTTAAACGCGATTATTTTTTAATATTATCGTAGGGTCAAGTATTGTACCTATGAACGCTTATTAGTCCAGTCAATGAATGGTTAGAGGTGTAGAGTGCTTGAGCGGAAACCTAAGCGATTCCTTCAGAAACTTGTTCAGGGTGCTTAGGGTGTGAACATACTAAAAGTCCTGATGTCTAGGTGGTGAGCTAGGGTTATAGGGAGGGGGGTGGGAGGGGGGGGGAGGTCCCAATTTTCAGGTTTCCGCTCATATCTCGAAAATAGTGCGTCCCAGAGGAAAATTTTCTTAGAATAAGTAAAAGCTCATTAAATTATGTATGTACAACTTTTATTTTACTCGTAATTTTCGAAATTACAGCCGTTTTTTGAGTTTCACGCCCCTCGAATGTAGATATTTTCGAAAAAAAAATCATTTTACCTCACATTTTTCATCAAACATTCCTTCATATCGTCTAAAATATTCATCAAAGAAAGAAATTTATTTGAAAGAAGTTGTAAAAAAAAAATATTCCTTTTAGAATATATATACATCTGCAAATTAATCTCCAACCAGTAAATATTTAGAGAAATTTTAAGTTTTTTAGTAACATGTCGTCATTTTCAGAAAAAGCTGTTTTTATCTTATTACTGACACACCACTTTTGTTTGTGATAGATTGTGGGACTTTGACTTGGATTTCATTTATGTTCAGAGTTTATAAAAGTTTAATGACTCTTAACCTTTTTGTGGACGTTCTGTGGAGAACCCCATGTTCATCCATGGTATCTTCATCCTCGTGGTGGATGGTTCTTGCTAATGGGCTCTATATCGTCTTCATCGTCGTCCTCGGCAACGCTATTAAGTCATCTCCCTTGGCAGTGGAGGCACGCTGCAGAACAGGTCAGTATTGCTGTTGGCATCCACATTTGCCAATTGCACAATCCTTGGTGCAGCGGCCGAATATCATTTTCAGAAGGACCTCCGGTACTGGTAGATCTTCTGTTATAATAGCCACTAGGGTGTCCCCTTCGTGTTTCCACCCCCATTCTTCAGGGGGCAGCTCAATCCCGAGCCACTGCTGAACTTGGTGGTAGGTGCACCGGGAATGCTGTTTATCTGCGCTCTCTGTTGGAAGGAGGGAACTAAGAGAGGGCACTCTACACCTCATTCCTTGACTGGACTATATACCTTTGGACTCTTTTGATTTCTATGGCAAGACATAATCCTAAATTAACCAAGTAAGACTTATCTTCTAGGCATTGCAGTATTCGTATCCGGTGAAAATAAAAAAACCTAACCTTAGCACAATTCGTAATATTGTTTGCACTAATTGACTGAGCGTAATGAAGTGTTTTAACTAGGCCGTTTGTCATTTCGTCTCTCTGTAAATTTTTGTTTGTTCCGTTTGCGGTCAAGATGGTGGTTGTTTTAATTGTTCAATCTTTTTTCAAGCGTGAAATCTTCGTGTTTATTTGGACTTTCTTAATCGTAATTTTTTTTCAATATTATCGTAGGGTCAAGTATTGTACCTATGAACGCTTATACCTTTGGACACTTTTGATTTCTATGGCAAGATATCATCCTAAATTAACTTAAATAATAATAATAATAATTTATTTATTTATTTACTTATTTATTTATTAACACCAATTATAGCGGCTTTTACAAAAGAATTACAATTATTTTACATATGAATACAGAATATACATAGATAAAAAAAATATGTATAAATATAAAATTCATAAAAGATAACAATGGAAATTGTAGTATCAACATAAAAAAGTACAATGAGTAGGTTATTATAAATACAATACAACATATTACAAATCCCGGATATTATGTATTAAGAAATTAATACTTTATAAGTGTATTTGATTATAGTCAAACTGAGAAGCGCTGACAGACAGTTTTAATTCATACAAACACTACTTAGTGTTTGTATGAGGTTAAACTAGAAATCTTTATAGATTCATCCAAAACATATTTATTTCCAAGCACATGCAGGCGATTCATTGTGGAATTGAGTTCAGCGTTAGATCCTGTATTGTTGCAATGATAAGGTAATTTGAAACGAACTGATCGACTAAGTACATGGAAACATATTAGCGAAAGAAGTTCAGGGGAGTTCAACAGGTTGGTAACGATTTTAAATAAACAAAATAGGTCTGAACAAATTCTTCTTTCTTTTAATGTATCGAGTCCCTATAATTGTAACAGAGAGGGGTAATTAATGTTTTCGATGAATATTCCCAATTTAAAATTAATATAACGTAAAAATTTATGTTGGACTCGCTCAAGGGAATTCTCATGAACACTGTAGTAAGGATTCCAAATGGTAGAGTTAAATTCTAGTTGGCTTCTAACAAGTGAAGTGTAAAGTAATTTGACAGTTTTTAAATTTTTAAAATCCTTTGAAATCCGTAAGACAAATCCTAACATTTGCATTGCTTTACTGGTTATATTATTATAGTCGAACAGATACCAAATGCACTCCCAAAATTTCACACGGGGATTAACGTACAGTCAAAACTCCAAAAAACCAAAACTCAAAAGGCACTCCACCATTATATTATTAATATTTGTATATTTTTCATTTCTTATTATTTATACGTAAATTCCTATTTTCGAAAATACATTAAACTGGATTCTAAAAACAATATTTCAGACGATACCTAATAATTACACGCCGCGAAACAAAATTTAGAAATTCCATTGGCGTTTATTCCCGTGAATTAGGCGACTAAATCAGATGGAAATTCCATTGTCCACAAAATATTGAACAACACGTTACCAAAATACTTCTCAAATAAAATTTTTTACAATAAAGACATTCACAGATATAACACAAGGACGTGCAAGGAAATTAGGCTACAAAAAAAGGACAAAGCGAATACACAGAACAGTCTACTGTACAAGGGAATGAAGTTGTATAACACACTACCAGAAACTTTAAAGTCCACACCAATTGGAAAGTTCAAGATGTATTGTAGGAGCTACATAAAACTTGAAAAAATATAGTGAATATGAAATATTATTATCAATTAGAAATTTGTAAACTGAAATGTACAAGTTATTTATTTTCGATTTAATACCTATACTTTATTAATGTCATTTTGACTCGGTTTATTTAATCGGTGTAATTGTTATTACATATTGTGTGATCTAATATCAACGATACGAATTGCAGGCAGGTGAAAAAACGATAGTTTATAATGTTGTAAGTTTTTCCAAAAAATCCGTGACAATCCAGAATACCTCAAAACATTGAACTTCAAGCAAGTACATTTATTGGAAGCAGGACTGACGACATCCATATATTTATTGGCAGCAGGCTTGCGGCCTCAACTATTGCGCTGTATTTTGCATGATATTGGTTTAAAATTCAAAATACGCAATGATGGAAAAAAGTATTTAATAGGAAGATTAGACATTGCTACAGCGCGTGTAGATTTTTTGAGGAAAATGAATCAAAATGAAATTGAACTAGCGACCGACGGCAAAGAGTCTATTTGGACGAGATTTAGGCGAATAAAAATCACTCGATTACACACATGTGGCAAAATAGTGAGGGCAATGGGGGTTTAAAAGTGCCAGTTGAAAAAGGAAGCAGGCTGATCATTTTGCATTGTGGTTCAGCAAAAACGGGTTTTATCACGGGGAGAAAAAGGTTATGTCGAATACAGATTACCAGTCTGAAATGAATTCCAAAGTCTTCAAAAATTCGTTTGAAAATCAGTTTGTGACATTCCTCGAAGAACCCTCTGTAATTGGAATGTAAAATAAATATTTTTTAATCACAAATAAAAATTTACCGATCTAACAAGTTCATTGTATTGTAAAAAGTATGCTTTTTTATGTTGATATGCACATTTAGGTATTTTTGTCTTTAAAAAAATAAATTTGTAAAATCCCAGCCGGGGGTAAAAATCTAATATTATCAAAATTTAAATATCTCATAAATTGGTTACCGCTTTATTATTTAGCATCTGATAAAACCTGTCTAAGAATTTCCTTGTTTCTGAAATATATATGTAATATGAGTTACCGGACACCTTGTTGGTATTTTTAAACACCTACGCATTTTCATTCAATCCTTATTCAGACTTAAATTCAGTCCCGAACATAATAAAAACATTTTGTTTAGTAAAATTAATTTAAAGTCGTGAACCTTCTCGTGTTACTTTACCTGTAAATTTTATTACCGAGTTTGGACTTTGACCGTTCACTTAGTTTCTATTTGACTATAATATGTTTAATGAATGTTAATTAAGTGTCAAAGGTTATACCAAAGTCTCTTATTTCATCAACAGATAATAAGATGTGATTATTGAGAAAGTAGGTGAACAACAATGGGTTTTTTTTCTGTGGAATCTCATAAGATGACATTTTTTTACATTATGAGTTAATTTGTTGATAAGACACCAATCATAAAAGCTATTAATATTAGATTAAAGTGTCAGACAGTCCTCGATATTATCAATAACTCTAAATATCTTCATATCATCAGCGAACATTAGAATGAGAACACGGATGAATATGTTTGTTACGTCGTTAATGAATAAATTAAAAAGTAAAGGACCAAGATGCAAACCCTGGGGTACGCCACTGGTAGCTTCGAACATGTAGGATAAGTGATCATTAATACAGACAGTTAGCTGACGCCTAAGTAAGTAACTCTTAAACCAAGATAAAAGGTTTCCATTAATACCGAGTTTCACAAGTTTATTAATGAGGATTTTAAGACAGACCTTATCAAACGCCTTACTGAACTCGGTGTATATAGAATCATCTTGTTGTTTGTTGGCAAGTGCATTAGAAATGAAATTTTCATATAATGTAAGGTTAGTCAAAGTTGATCTGCCGGAGATAAAGCCGTGTTGACAAGTTGCGATACAAGAGTTTACAAAGAAGCTGATTTTCTTAAGAATCAATTTCTCAAAGAGTTTAGGTATAGACGATTGAATACAGATAGGCCGATAATTTTCAACAAGGGACTTATCACCACTTTTAAATACAGGAGTTAGGTAGCTAAGTTTCCATATTTGTGGAAAGTGTCCTGCAGAGAGTGACTTATTAAACAGTATATTAAGCGGAACAGATAAACTTTGGACACAATTCTTAAGTAAGATGGAAGGAATCTTATCAGGTCCCGAGCTTGTTTTGGGTTCAAGAGATTTAATACAGACTATAATGTCTTCAATATCGATGTGTATTTGCGATAAGTGTAAATTTATATCCGAGTTGAAGTACGGAATTAAGTCATCTGGAATATCAGGTTCATACACGTCCTTAAAATAATCAGCAAACATGTTAACAATTTCATAAATTTTACTGGAGCTGTTTTGTCTGTAACGTATATTACCGGAAATACCAGCATCATTGTTTTTCGTTGATTTTGTGTATTTCCAAAGTATTTTACATCATGAAGTATAGTGTTCTCAACCGAATTAATGTAATTATTATAAAATCTTTTTGTCATTTTTTTGCAATCTCTTCTAATATTGTTGAATGCGATATAGTTGGGAATTGTTCTGTGTTCTTTATATTTTTTATGTGTTTCTTTTTTTAATAACAATTAACTGAATTAATTCTTTGCTGAACCATATCGGATACTTTCGTACTCTATGATGAATTAGAGGAATAGTGTTGGAAATGATACTATTCAGATGAGAGTAAAATAGTTCTACGCTATAGTTGAGATCACCTTCCTTGAGAACAGACCAATTTACTTTGTTAAGTGCATGATTAATGTCCTGGTAATTAGCATTAATGAAATTACGACTACAATTTTTAATTAGGGGGTCACACTCTATTGTATTAGGTACTAATATTGTAAGTGGAGGGTGGTGATTATCAATTGGGTCAAATGATTCGGCTGACTCATAGACTTTTATATCCTCATCAGTAGAAAAAATTAAATCAAGTATTCGATTACTGCAATTCGGCACATTGTTACATTGAAATAGACCTAAATAGTACGACATGTCTAAGATTTCTCTCTCGCACGCCGTTAATGGTAAGTAATCCAAATCATTAAATTTTCAATTGGGTAGGTTATAGTCACCGCAAATTATAATATTGTGATTATAGTAGGAGCGACGACGACATTAAACCTGTAATGATAGGTCTCCCAAAAATCATACACAAAAATCGTTAGGTCATTCATAGGGGTACACAAAATGGCGGTGTTGCCATTTCTGAAACCGGTCAGCACTAAAAAAAAAATATTTTGAAAAAAAATATTTTTCAAGACTTCTGTAATCATAAGTCTCCCAAATTCTGATTGTTCCTCGAGACAGGGGAGGAGTAGGACTATACGAAAAAGCAGTGCTGCCCGTCCCCCTGATGGGCCGTCTCAGTTGCTGCCGAGAAATAAGAGACGCCTCGTACGAGGTATCTGTAATCATCGGTCTCCTCAAAAAGCCAAAACTTATCTGAAAGATCATCAAATTTTGTGAAAGAAAAACCACTGCTGCCGTTTCCAAAAAGTGGACAAGATGGCGGCAGCAGCGTTTGAAAGTTGCCCTCCTTTCTTATGACTTTCGTTACATAAAAGACACCTCGTACCTAGGTATCTATATTCATCGACTTCCTCAAAAAACCAAACTTATCTGAAAGATCATCAAATTTTGTATAGGAAAAACTACTGCTGCCGTTTCCAAAACGTGGACAAGATGGCGGCAGCAGTGTTTGAAAGTCGCTCTCCGCGCAAACGAAATTGGCGTTTAGATTCGGTTTCATCAGCGATCGTCCGGTTTTTTTCGATATTTATTATTGAAATACGCCTTCCACTATCACGAACAATGAATTTTACGTGTCGTTGATTGTTTAAATAAATGAAATCGCATATTTTATGCGATTATTTAAAATTTTCAGCCGTTTTCATTGTGTGTTTTTATACTTTCTTATGTCTTTCGTTAATAAGAGACACTTCGTACCCAGGTATCTATAACCATTGGTCTCCTCAAAAAACCAAATCTTATCTAAAATATCATCAAATTTTGTATAAGAAAAACCACTGCTGCCGTTTCCAAAAAGTGGACAAGATGGCGGCAGCAGCGTTTGAAAGTCGCTCTCCGCGCAACCGAAATTGGCGTTTAGATTCGGTTTCATCAGCGATCGCCCGGTTTTTTTCGATATTTATTATTGAAATACGCCTTCCACTATCACGAACAATAAATTTTACGTGTCGTTGATTGTTTAAATACTATTTTTCAGCCGTTTTCGTTGTGTGTGTTTTATACTTTCTTATGTCTTTCGTTAATAAGAGACACTTCGTACCCAGGTATCTATAATCATCGGTCTCCTCAAAAAACCAAAGCTTATCTGAAAGATCATCAAATTTTGTATAAGAAAAACTACTGCTGCCAATTCCACAAAAACACCTTGAAAAACACCGCTCCAAGCGAAGTACACCTACCTGAAACTAACTGACGGGTGTCTGGCCGGATAGCAAAAGAAAAAGGACTAGCTCGTTTCTCAATAAGGAACCAATGCCTAAGACGAAGTTGCGTTTGAGCTTGACATTGACCGAATTCAGGTCAGTTGTGGCCTACGCCTCACCAGGGACTGGGGGCAGTTGTGGCCTTCGCCTCTTCCTAAGCAAGCAGCTCGATTATCTCCCCAGCTCGAGACGACGTGGGGATGGGGAGACATTCCTACCAGTCCGATCGGACCCGCCGAGCCTAACCATGCGCCCGTCCAAGCGCAGTCGAGCGCCCTTTGCCTCCTGCTCTACGTCGTTATAGCCAGCCGAGGAATTGAACATACGACGACGCGACGCACAGTGATTCGTTTCATACATGCTAGACGCTAAAAACTCTTACACATGATTAAATTATTTTTAACCCTCTATTGAGGTGTAGTCAACACTAATTTTATGAAAATTAGTGTTTAAATAGATTAATTTTTTTTCGTATCGTTTTCTTTTATAATTGTATTTTTATTTTTATAATTTTTAAATAATGTGTTAATAGAGTATTTGAGGTTTATAATAAAACAATTATAAAAAGTAAAAAAGTGTATTTTGAGTGTAACAAATTGCCAAAATTACGCTCAAATTAAGGCTTATTTTCAAAGATATAAGCTTTATTTGGTTTTTTTAACTTTTTTTCACCACTTGCACTGAGCTTATCAAGTTCAAATGTACTTAAAATTTTGTTAATCATTCCCTCAAGCCTTTTTTTCTTCAGCAAACTCTTCCATCGTCACGAACAATTCCAACCTGGAAATCACGTATGTGGTTCCTGTAAAATGAAAAAATATATAATAATGTTAATTCGTGTGGGTCAATATCATGTAATATGTCAATAATGATATGAATAGAATATTAGTTGCACTATTTAAAAAAAAGATATTTTTTTTTGCGATTTTGATATACTCTCTGAGATAAACTCTCGAGAAGTTAGAAATTTAATATTTTTTAGGCCAAAAAAAAAACACGAAACTTATTTATTATTTAAAAAAACAACTAAAATTATTTACACTAAAGTATTAAGAAAAAACTTTAAAACATACCTTCCAAAGTAGCCTCCATTTTACAGAACCGAAAAAAACACTTTTCAAACTTAGTACTTTTAAACTTAGTACTTTTAAACTTAGTACTTTTAAACTTAGAAATTTTAAACAATTTTAAACGTCGAGCTGCAACGAGCGAATAAATGCAAATGATAATTTCAAAACACACTATCCGACTTTAGGCCTCTGGTATGAGTAAATGCGTGCACTAATCACCCCAATAAAGCATGCATTTATTATCCTGTCTATCTGGTAATGTCGCCATGACGTCATTGTTTGGGAATCAAAAGTGACTTATTAGCGTCTAGCTTGTATGAAACGAATCACTGTGCGACGCGACGCCTGGGTGGGACCACATGCAACGGCCTTTTGATCATTTTTTTTTTTGTTTTTGTTGATATGTTATGTTTTTTACCGAGTTTATTAATGGAAACTTCAAATTTTATGGAGTTTATTTTTTGTAAACCAATTGGTTATTGTACCAGAGATTAAATCACACTCCAAAAGATAGAAATACAAAACAAAAAACTACGTACTGACATTTCAGATACATTGGCCCCAGCACTGTTAAGCCACCCAGTGAGGCCAATATTATAAAATTATACTATAAAATGTAAAATATTGTATCAAAATAAAAAAATTTAAACAAATGATATCCAACATAGCCAAACTCCACCCCCATCATCAACTGTGCAAAAATGTTAATATCTATCCCGAATTGGTCCTCTCCTTCCATAAAGCATCTGAAAAGGGAAGTAAAATCGAGAATTTTGTCAGGGACTACCCTAGAAAAATGAAATTATCTGAAAAAATATTTCTTTATTTCGCATTGTTTATTACATTAGTTGATAATTTTTCTAAAAAGGGAAATTCCAATTGAAGCTGTATTTAAAAATGAAAAAGCGCAGAGAGCATCTCTGTAATTATCTCAAATGATGCGGTAGTATTTTGCTTTATCTGTGAATGCATTTCAAATAAGGATCGGACACTTCGGGCGATTTCTACATAAATGCATTTTTTGCACAATAAATCGAAATTCATCGCTGTAAAAGTTGCATAATTGACCAATTCATAAGTTAAAGAAATTAATAGAAATGAAAAATATAAAATTGTCCAAAGATACATACATCACTTGACATACTTACATGCCTAAAGAAAGTTTGAAAAAAGACATAATATCATCCTATACAAATCATCCAAATATTATTGTTCGATAATGTTACTAATAAACTGTTTTGCACAATGGGTAAAAAATGTAGGGTAAATCATCGGTGCTACCTTGAAGAGTTCCTCTCCTGCCAGTGTCCTACCGTCTTCCTCTTGTTCAGTGGTTCTGACCCCTTCTCTCCCCCCCCCCCCCCCCCCCCCCGCCGCAGCGCAGCGCCTTTAAGTGTTGACAATAAGCAAACAAATCCTCATCTCTATTTTGCAATTTTGAGAGATTTGGAAACTAAAAACATTATTTTTGGCCAAGACTAGGAAAATTTGTTGTATGTCACCTGGAGTAAATGTGTCACCATTTATTTCATTTCAAATTAAACCTTGCGCGGACCCCCTGATGTTGTTCAGGGACACTTAACTCAGTTATAATTTTCCACGGACCACCTAAATGACAAGACGCGTGAGAAAAAAGAGAAAGAACGTCGATGACGTCCGTGCTAGCTCTCGCTGGGACTAGTTTGCTTATACGTAGGCCTAAGACGTACCTGTTCTTTTGCGATTTTGTCTAATACCAAGGGCATATCTAAACCATTATCATGGGGAGGTGGGTTCAATCCTGGGGGGGGGGGAGCAAGGGAGATAGATGGGAGGAGGGGGTTGAACCTCCCAAGCCCCCCGTTATATATGCCCTTGATACGTACTGATATAATATTAACCTGTCGGTATTATGACACATCTACCGTTTAGGTAAATATCATATATACTAGTTAAGTAGTAATACATTCCGAGTACCACTGGTTAGGCTTGGCACTCGCTCATTTCTTTTGTTTGAATTTCTTATGCGGCGTTTACATAATTATATTCGGTCTGGTGTGCAGTCCGTTTTGTAAAATATTATTCGGTGGGCCGAATTCGATCGCAGCTATTCGTCACCGTCATTGGTCGACGCATTCGGTCACCGACCGAATGTTAACAGGCCAATTCGGTTAAACCTAATTGACCAAATGTAAAAGCGTCATTAGAGTTAATCTTGACAAGTAATGTCAGATTTCATGATCGTTCACTTAAAAATATGCGTAAACAGAATATTTGAATATGAGAAAACAGTCGATAGCGAGGAGGGTTTTTAGGAAGAAATGTAGGGATGTACGAAACGATGGATGAAAGAGAATAAAGCAAGGAGTGAAGCCGAGACAGAATAGCACGGAGACAGACAGCAGAACTCTGGCAGGAATAAAGGCATTTTCCAGAGGCAGTCAGAACTCTTCAAGGGTCGTAGCACCGACGATATGATATAAAGTTTTGCAGGGCCGAATCTGACGTCCCAGTCCCGTATGGCCGCACAGTCCTCCTACAAAAGCCTATTGTTTTGGAAGACTCATTGGATTTCCTGACCAGGTTCAAGGCCCTCGTTCCCAATGCAAAGAAGAAACGCCGAGATGTGCTGGCAGCAATACTGATGTCCGATTGCTTCACAGGCAATGGCCGCTTGAAATATGTTGAAGAATTGCAGAAATATATGAAAGTGGATTTTTACGGATCCTGTTCCTCAAGCGAATTAAAAAATGCGTAAGTTTTTCATTTTGATTGATAGTTTCAAGTATAGAACTATTCTAGATATTTCCATTTTGTAGACATTATGCCAAGAGATTGTCATGTCGTTACAAGTTATCAAAGGTGCGATTCCGTGCCACGCGGCAGTCGGCAGACGGCAACAGCAGACGGCGACTGCAGTGCCGCCGACGGCAGACGGCACTACTTAACTCTATGCACTTGTATTGGACCGTTTCCGACACACCACTACAAGTGCCGCGCGGCACTTGCCGTCGATGACTGACGCGTGACGGCAGACGGCACTCGGGTGCAAACATAGTACTGCCGTCGACGTCAGACACAATGGACGTGTTGACAGACGGAGAAAGCGAGAGTCTTAAGGTGCGATTCCGTGCCATGCGGCAGTCGGCAGACGGCGACAGTAGACGGCGACTGCAGTGCCGCCGACGGCAGACGGCACTACTTAACTCTATGCACTTGTATTGGACCGTTTCCGACACACCACTACAAGTGCCGCGCGGCACTTGCCGTCGATGACTGACGCGTGGCGGCAGACGGCACTCGGGTGCAAACATAGTACTGCCGTACTGCCGTCGACTTCAGACACAATGGACGTGTTGACAGACGGAGAAAGCGAGAGTCTTATTAATTTGGTGTCTAAAAATCCGTGCTTATTTGATTGCAAGAATGTTCATTATAAGATCAAAGGATAAGAGAAAACGTTTGGAAAGAAATCGCTCAAGATCTCAATTTTATTTAAACGACAATAACTTCTGAAAATGTCTTCACTCTCATTTAGATGTCTTTTTATCAAAGTTTCATAAGAGCCTTCTTACAATCTATTTAAGTACATTGGCAGTATAGGCTTTCTACTTGAATAATAATACAATAATAAATCATCGTCGTCTTCTTCTTCTTGCAATAACACTTGCAGCATTTTATTATTCATAATTTTAAATGGAAGACACAACCGTCGGCAGTACGCAGCGGACGCAACTGCAGTGCCGTCAATGCCGTCGACTTTGGAACCTGCGCGTGTGCCGCCTGCCGTCGGCGGCACTGCAGTCGCCGTCTGCTGTTGCCGTCTGCCGACTGTCACGTGGCACGGAATCGCACCTTTATTAATTTGGTGTCTAAAAATCCGTGCTTATTTGATTGCAAGAATGTTCATTATAAAGATCAAAGGATAAGAGAAAATGTTTGGAAAGAAATCGCTCAAGATCTCAATTTTATTTAAACGACAATAACTTCTGAAAATGTTTTCACTCTCATTTAGATGTATTTTTATCAAAGTTTCATAAGCGCCCTCTTATTTATTTATTGTTTTATTTATTTATTTATTTACGCCCTATTCTTCCAATCTATTTAAGTACATTGGCAATTTGGGAGGCGGGAATGGGTACCGCCGCCCCGGGAACCTTTATTGGATAACCAACACCTCTGCCGTAGGTCACCCCAAGTGGTTCGCTACGTTTGGTGATTTAGCAGGGGTGCCCGGGTTCATGGGGTGAGGTGTGTCTAGGTCTTGGAGGCGGATGAACAGGACACACTGAACCCCAGATTCCTACCCACCCCTTAAACCATCTTCCTCCCCAGAACTCTCCCCTCCTTCCTTTCCTTTAAAAAACCCTCCACACAGCATCCAAAGATGACATAGGCCCTGAGGGAAATTATTTTCCTCAGGGCCTCCTGTGTGGAGCTCATGTAAAAAAAAAAGTATAGGCTTTCTACTTGAATAATAATACAATAATAAATCATCGTCGTCTTCTTCTTCTTGCAATAACACTTGCAGCATTTTATTATTCATAATTTTAAATGGAAGACACAACCGTCGGCAGTACGCAGCGGACGCAACTGCAGTGCCGTCAATGCCGTCAATGCCGTCGACTTTGGAACCTGCGCGTTAGTGCCGCCTGCCGTCGGCGGCACTGCAGTCGCTGTCTGCTGTTGCTGTCTGCCGACTGCCGCGTGGCACGGAATCGTACCATAAGGATAGGTGCAGCATGAATAAATGCATCGCCTTCTTTATGGATACATTTTGATACAAGTTTTTTTTGGATCTCGGTTGCATAAAGCATACTGTGATGCCTTGCACGATTTATTTATTTTTCTCTTTTGAATTTATTTTTCTCTTTTGAATTGGGTAGTTTCATTAAAAAGAAATTTATATATTGTTATTAGTTTTAAGAATCAAATGTTTTAATGCCTTGCACGATTTATTTATTTTTCTCTTTTGAATTTATTTTTCTCTTTTGAATTTATTTTTCTCTTTTGAATTGGGTAGTTTCATTAAAAAGAAATTTATATATTGTTATTAGTTTTAAGAATCAAATGTTTTACTATGAATCTGTATACGTATGTATTTTTTTAAATGAATTTATTTTTCTCTTTTGAATTGGGTAGTTTCATTAAAAAGAAATTTATATATTGTTATTAGTTTTAAGAATCAAATGTTTTACTATGAATCTGTATACGTATGTATTTTTTTAAATAAAAAAAAATAAAAAAAATAATTTATTCGGAAAAACAAGATGATCTCTTCAAGTAAAAATACAGAGGCAAACCAACATATAGTAGAGTAGGTACTCCCTGTAGAAGAAGGTAAGTATGGTACTATCTCGATGATCCGATAACTACTTCAATCCGCCGTTATTTTATCTAGTTGAGGGCACGAGATCAGGCCTTATAATTCGCCGGTATTCGCATGTGAAATTCATTAGTCCGCCGCGTTTCTAGATTCGAACACCAAGCTTTGTACCCTTACGCGACGGGTTAGGTTAGGTTATCTTACCCTTACACACTCAGCTACTAAACTCTGGATGACCATTTTACCAGTCAGGACTCAGGACGTCGCAATTAGTCCTCTGTCGACGTGTGTTTAGCAGCTGTCGCAAGTGTTTCTGTCCGTTTTGTCCTGCCATGACTTTTGTTTGCACAAGTTTACAAAATGTAGTCTTTTCGCAAGCGTAAATATGGCACTTAACTTTTAACTAAAAAACAGAAATTTTACGAAGATTGATGGCGGTGTTTTTTCGTTTTTTTACGAAATACCAGTTTTAATTTTTAGTATATTTTGTATGCATTATAATCCGCCGTTTTCATTACATGATCACTTGCCCGATTCTTGGAGCGGCGGACTAGTGAGAGAGTATTGTATTAATTACGAATAAAATTGCAGGTGTCCTGGTTCTTATGGCGATGACTGCGAACACTTGGAGGATTATCTCTTCTATCTGGCTTTTGAGAATTCAAACTGTGACCAGTACACGTCTGAGAAAGTTTTCAGCCACGCCTACCGCAAAGGAGCTGTGCCAATCATAATGGGATCAAGGAACGAAATAAACTTCCGCCTTTTGCCACCGAACTCCTACCTCAACGTCGTAGATTTCAAAAATCCCAAAGACTTGGCCGATCATTTATGGTTCATTAACGCAACTCTAGAAGACAGTTACTGGCAGCTGCAAGAGTGGAGGAAGAATCTAGCTGCGCTTAACGAGCATGCCTATATGAACACTTCCTCCTTTCATTACTGTAGGTTGTGTCAAGCCTTGAATTATAATGATGAACAACCAAAGGTGTATGGAATTGAAGAGTTGAATCAATTCCTAGATTCTGGGCCTAATTGTTATGATCAAGTGACGAACATTCTAACTGCATAACAGAAGTATAAATGAAGTAGTTAAAATGCAACACGCAGAAGATATGATCAAAACAGGGATTAAATATATATCTGGGCAAAACGAGTCACAAATAAATACTTAGTAAACTACTTAATATATTATGAAAAGAGTGAGAAAAGTAAAGATAGACCTCCCGATATCGGTCGTACGCTATGAACATACTATTTATTTATTGCTTCTTCATAATTTAAAAAGGCACGTTTTTTAGCATGTAATTATGGTGACCGGACAACTCAGAATGAAACCAACTCAGAAGCACCTCAGAAAGGTTTCCGGCTATTAAAAAAATATTTTTTCTAGCTTTTAATGACCTTTCTGAGGTGTTTCTTAGTTGGTTTCATTCTGAGTTGGCATGGAACCGTAATTATTAACCCCACTAGGGTTCGCCTGTATCGGGATTAATAATTTCACAATTTACTCAAAGTAACACCCATAAATATCGGTCATTACCAAACCGTTAAGTGCAAGCAAAATAATAAAATTAAAAAAAAAATTAAAATGACGATGAAAAAAGGAGAAAATTCGTAGAAAAAATAATATATGAATTAACAACCATTTTCAACAATAGGGAAAATTTAAAAACTTGCTCGTATATTCTTATGGTTTATAAAAATATAAGTAAAAAATAAAATAATAAAATAAATAAAGATTTATAATCTGTTACATGTTAAAAAAACAATATTAAAGTGAATGATTATCATATAATTTTGAAATAAATATAAAAGAAACATTTCTGATCGGAATTGAGAGAGAGAGTACAGCATACTCGTAAGTTAGCATAAGTACAGCATAATATCGTTTTCATTCCAATGAAGTGAAGAATGTGTAAATAATATGTTAATTGGATATTAATGATAAATAATTAATCAACTATTAATTTAGAAATGACAAAGTATAAAATATTGATTGGCAATCCTCGGCTAACACAAATAATTTAACAATCTTTTTAAAAGTGCTCACGGAATATTAGATGGCTTAATATGTTCATGAAGGCTATTTAATATGAATGGAGCCTGATTAAAGTAATTTCTTTGACCAAAAGAAGATTTAGTTGATTTTTTTTTCGAAGAAAACTTCTTCTGAAAGGTTTTCACTTTGTGATGGCATTATTTATTTTAATAAAAGACCAATAACTTTGTTTTTTTTACACAATCCACAGATATAAGTTTACAAAGAGGATACCCTAAACAAAACCGTACCTTTCAAAAACACATTAAATCTCAGGCAAAAATACATGTTACCAATTCCGATTTGTAAAAAAACTTTGGGTCAGCAAAAAAATTTTTTTTTTTTTTAAAACAATTTTTTTCAATAAATTGCCAGAAAATATAAGATCCCTTAATGATAGATTCAAAGAATTCAAAACACAAAAAAAAAAAAACAAATAAATAAATAATACAATTTTTAAAAAACCACAAAATAAAAACAGCAATAAACACAAAAAATTCTAAATAGCCAAACAAATAATACCTTCTCCCGTTATAGACACAAGCATTTGCTTATTATGGGAGAACACTAAAAAAAAAAAAATATTTTTTATTTATTTTTATTTATTTGGCTTTCACCCATTAAGGGTGATCTTGGCCATTTATTAAAGTAAGTTACATATTTTTAAAATTATTTACATATCCAGTTTTTTTTTTTTTTTAAATTGTTACATTATCAATTTTTAAAAATTATTTACATTTTCAGTTTTTTTTTTAAATTAGTTACATTATCAGTTTTTTAAAATTAGTTACATTTTCAGATTTTTCAAAATTAGTTACATTTTCATTTTTTAACATGGAATAGATAAATTATATTAGCAAATATATACAAGACATCTTGAGGCGATTTTTCGCAAAAACAGTGCTATATAAGTTGTCCAAATTTATTATTATTATTATTATAATGGGCCAAGATAAATATTCATATGATTATACAAGTTGTACTAACATACAGAGTTGGTATTAATAGGAATTACAAAATTGTAGATAACCTTTTGATAACTAAGAAGCTATTCTAGCGTTATTCGATGGCATACTGAGAAGCAAGCTGGAGTACGCGAGCGATGTTTGGGCACCGTACCACCAGAAGTACATTGATATGTTAGAGCAAATCCAGAAGAAATTCCTCAGGTATGTTTATATGTGGAAGCATGGAACCTATCCAAGGTTCATGCACCGTATTGACTTACTTGAGGAAACTGATTCTGTGAGCCTAGAAACTAGAAGGAAAGCAAGTCTTGCTATTTTGTCTTTCAAAATTTGGAACAATTTCATCAATAGCCCATTTCTCTTTGGATGCTATGATTTATATGTACCAGACCACTACAGCCGAAGTCGACATCATGACTTATTTAAAGTACCGAACGGCAGAACAGACGTCTTGGCAAAGCATAGCATGACGAGGGGAGTGGTGCTGTTAAATGAAATTGCAAACCATTTGGATGTAAGTGACTGTTCTTTATATGCCTTAAAAACATTATTGAAGAGTCACTTGCCTAAATGCTGATAGGGTAACTAAATTGGACTGTAATTGGAATTATTCTGTTCTACAATAATAAAAAAAATAAAACAAATAAGAGTACTGGTGACCTTTTAACAGAGAGGATGATTTCCATTCAGAGGACCATTGGCGTTGTAACTTATTTTTTAAAATAGGGAAATAGTCTCTAACAGGAATAGGAATACTACTTAATGGATCATGAACAATGGATTCCTTAGCAATAGAATCAGCCTTTTCATTTCCAACAACGCCAAGGTGTCCTGGGATCCAGGCCAAGACCACTGACACGTGAGCCAGTGACAAGGAATGCAGGAGGTCTCTGATAGAGCAGGTAAGAGAGTCGCTGTTGGAATTGAGAGGGGATGCGGTGTTTTTTTGTAATGAGCTAAGTGAGTCTGAAAAGATGAGCGTATTTCTAAAGTTGAGAGATTTGACGAGACGTAAAGCTTCTATGATAGCTATGCATTCAGCAGAGAAAATGGAACACTCTTTGGGAAGTCTGTGTGGGAAACACAATTTCCTGTGAGGTGCGTAGACACTGTAGACACTGGCCCCACAATGGGAGTCCGAACTGAGTTTGCAACCATCTGTGAACATTTTTATATAATTTGGCCAGTTATTTTCAATAATTCTGTTGAATTCTGCATTATTGGATTGCACTGAGTTTTTAATATTTTTTTTACATATTCCTATAAATTGGTGCACCTTTGGATAGAAAGTAAGACTTTCATAGGGATAAGTGTATAAGGGGAGATATTCATTGTGATAGGAGTTTGTGGAAACATCCAGGAAAGTGTTGAAGCAATCATAGAGAAGGGGAGGGGAATGTTTTTTCCAAAATGGATTCAAATTAACCTCATACTTTAATGATTGAAGTTAGGGAATCAAGGGATGAGAAGTTATTAAGCATGTTTTGAAAATATATTTTTCTGCTAGGCATCGCCTTCTTATATTTAAGGGAGGTTCGCAGCATTCAACTTGCATTGCGTTGATTGGGGAATATTTCATGAAATAACCATGGCTCCTAAGATAAGGCGAAGAGATTTTGACTGAATTTTATCTAATTTAAGCTAATTTGAAGAGGACATTGGATCAAACAGACAAGATCCGTAATCAAGATGGCTTCGGATGAGAGCATTATACAGAAGTTTTAAAGATGATGGGTGAGATCCCCACCACACTCCGGACAGAAATCTAAGGGGATTGATGTTGCTTTCGCATTTCATGATGACATGATTTATGTGAGAATTCCAAGTAAGCTTTGAGTCTAAAAACATTCCCAGGAACGTAACTTCTTTAGAGATAGGGATGATTTCATCGCCAAATATCACCTGAATTTCTTGGAGCTTTCGACGACGAGTGAAGATGACTACTTTGCTTTTACCACGCCAAGAGTTTTCTAAGAGCATTGTTGATTGCTGATGCTGCGATAAAAATATTACGGAATATTTTGTAGAAAGTCAAGTCATCATCATATTGGAGTATGTTGCACAAGAATTTAATAGATTTTTCTAAATCATATGTGTAAATATTGTACAGGATCGGACTTAAGACAGACCCTTGCGGGAGACCTTTGAATATGTGTCCTAATGTGGGGAGGGGATTCAGACCCATTTACAAACATAGTTCTCAGGGAGAGCAAATTGACAATGAATTTTACCAATTTAGGCGGAATACCTATTGCCAGTAACTTTTCTTTCAGGATGGGGATATGAACATTGTCATATGCTCCACAGATATCTAAAAACACTGCAATGCAATATTCATTTTTAGATAAAGCTAATTTGATATCTGTAATAAGAGAGGAAAGGTTGTCAAGGGTACTTTTACCCTTTCTAAATCCAAACTGGGAAGGGGAAAGAATTTGGTCCAATATATTCTTAATCATTCTTTCAGATACTTTGCAAAGAGTAGAAGAGAGGGCGATAGGTCTGTAGCTCGAACCTATACTTAGATCTCTGCCACTTTTGCAAATGGGAATTATATTTTGAATTTTCCAGTCTGGGGGAATAATACCAGAATCCAAAAAGACATTGATGAGAGAGAGAAAGTAGGAAAGAAAATTGTCATCAGAATGACGGATGAATATATTCAGGATTTCATCCTTGCCCGGAGCGGAGTCATTGAGGTTTTCCGTGGCTCTTTTTAACTCATCAAAGGAAAACGGAGCATCGACCCATGAATAATATTTTAAAGTGAAAGCCAAGAAGGAAGTTCATCAAAATTAGGGAAATAAGGGGGAGCTATTTTATTAATAATGTCATCAATCCAAATAGCAGAATTACGAGATGGCTTTGGCAGGGAAAAGGAAGATCTAAACCTGCGAATCATGGACCAAACCTCTCCCGCTGGATAGCAGGGGATATATTGGTACAGAAATTACGCCAGCTGTTTTTTTTTTGAAATGGAATGTGCGTTTAGCAACAGCTTGGGCATTCGTGGCTGAGATGTAATTATCCATAGTCATCTGTTGGCTACATATTGGCCGCTTTCCTGTCCTTCAGCACTCTAAGGCATTCCTCATCCCATCAAGGGGGAGGGCGAGCCTTCGAGCCTACAGGAGATGATTTGGGGATAGACTTGTTAGCCGATTTTAGAATGGAATCAGTCCAAGATTTATAAGAGGAGGTGCAATTATCAGAAGAAGGGGAAGGCAGGGAGAGAGAAAGATCCTGGATAGAGTCTCTGAAACGGAACCAATCGGCTTTTTTTGTGATAAATTTGGGCTTACTTTTAAAGTGATCCAACCGTTGAGCCAAATTCAAAATAATGGGATAGTGGTCACTGCCGCAGGGGTCTGAAGTGATTCGCCAGGAGATTAGTGGATAGATACTCGTAGAACAGAGGGATATGTCCACCGCACTGGGATTCTGTCCAGGGAGACTAAACCTTGTTGACGATCCATCATTTAGGAGACAGATGTTCAAGGAGTCCAAAATGTCAAACAATTTGATACCTGAAGGATCCGAGGAAGAAGAACCCCAGAGTGGGGAGTGGGCATTGAAGTCACCCAAAACGACCAAGGGAGAAGAAATTTTGCTAAGCATGTGAACCCACAGTGGAAGGTCAAATGAGGTAGAAGGAGGAATATAGAGAGATACAAATATAATATTAGAGACAGTGGCTGCCACTAATTGGAAGGATGAATTTGGGGGTTTAATGGAAATAGAGGAGAAGGGGAGAGAGTTTTTGACGAAAAGGGCTGCACCACCCTTCCCATCATTTAGGTCGTCCCGCAGACATTGATAGCCCACTCACCTTGAAGAGTTGAGATGGCTTGAACCAAGTCTCAGAGACGGCAGCAATCGATATGGAGTGTAAATGTAGAAGGCGGATGAGGTAATCCTTATTGGAGGTAGTGAATCTACAATTCCACTGCAGAATTGCTGCTGTTGGGGCAGCCATTGGGAAAAAAGAGAATATAAAGAGGAGAGTAACGAGGCAGCGATGGACGGTAGAGAATTATTATTGTTAATAACAGAGATAAGTAGCATGAGAAGAGTTTGAATTAAAGAAGAATTGTCATTAGAAGTATTATTGTTTATGGAATTTGCATTTAGATCAGGATTGAAAGCACTGCTGTTAGTTGAATTGGAGTAAGAAAAGACGGAGTTTTGAGGAAATAGAGAGCTGTTGTTACCATTTGGGAACAAGAGCTGAGATTTATGGCCAAATTGATAATATCCAGGGGTTTTAATTGGACGAGAAGCTTGTTTTGTCATTACAGGCTTCTTGTAAGACAAGTTTGAAGGAGCACTAATTTGGGGTTGAGAGGCAACTTCAGAAAAAGATTTTTTAGAAGGAGCTATTAATTTGGAGGCATAGAAGTACGAAACGCTATTGGAGGCCATATAACTTTTATGTTTTTTTGGCGAGAAAGTTCGGGGCAGGATGGATGAGTGGCTGTGTGCGAGCCTGAACAATTGACGCAAGTGGGGAAATTGGAAGGGGAGGAGCATTGGTCTGCTAGATGATTTTCTGTGCATTTAAAGCAGTGAGGAGAGGAGCGGCACGATTGTTTCGAATGGCCAAACCGACAACAATTAAAACACTGGATTGTCGGGTATGAATAAATTTCCACCGGGAGAGATTTGTGGAATAAATAATCGTGAGAGGGAAGGGACTGTCCTTCAAATATCAGAAATACAGTTTGAGAGGGTTTCCAAACTACATTGGAGGACCCACCACTTACCCGCCCCGGTATAGGTAACAGATGGTTACCCCTTCAAGGCTCTTGCAAGGACTCTAATTTTTTTGATAAAAACGACTCTACATTTGATAACGAAACTATACCTCCAATGTTCCTGCATACGTTGTTAGCAAGCAGTATGCAAGTGCTTAGCGGTAAATACAGATACAATATGTGTTTGTATCACAAAATATAGATAAGACAATGGGACAGGTCCACGAGGTGGCAAGCGCTGGATGATTGTATCCAGCGTATCCTACAAGCACCTGTTTGGGAGGAAGACACAGTAGATAAGTAATAAGGGTATGGCAAACGGTTGAGATTCCTCTACAATCGATTAGCAGTCCCAGCAAGAATGCACGTGACGTTCGGTCTTGTCATGAACCACACTCAGCTTCCGCGCCCCTTAGCCGGTTCCTCGGTGATGCCTCAAAGAAAAGTAAATGGAAGATTGGGAAATACCCGACGACCCTAAGGGATTCAGCGTCGAGTAGCCGGAGGCAAGGCGAAGGAGAGCCGAGGTTGCCCCCCCTAACCTAAAGCCTGCACATGTTGCTGGGGGGGTGGCGCAATTAATTTTAGAGGGCACCGTGCCATCGTCGACCGACTCCTGTTGATGCAAGGACGAGGTCTAGCGCACCCCCAGAAGGGAAAAAGAAACATAACAAAATAGATAGATGCAGTTCAGTTCAGCCTTCTGAGCGAAGCAAAGTAGCATTGTGAGACTAAGAAAAAGAGAACAAAGAAACCAAAACAAACTAAAAAAAATGGAGGAGGGAAAGTGGAGGTAATCCACTTCTTACCCGCCCTGGTAAGGAGTAACTGATGGTTACTCCTTCAAGGCTCTCGCAAGATTCTAATTTTTTTTTGTTAAACTAAGCTACATTTATTTATTTTGAACGAATCTAGACCTCCAGTGTCCTTGCATACGTTGTTAGTAAGCAGTATGCAAGTGCTTAACAGGAAAAACAAAATGCAAAAAATAGGTTAGTAAGACAAAGATAAATTAAACAGGGCAAAACAAAAACTCATTCATGAGGCTCCATGAGGCGGCATTGCATCTGTAAAAACCCGCAAGCACCTGCATAAAATAGAGAACATAAGTAATACAATAAATCTCAAATCAATTGGCAAGTACCAACAAAAAATGTGAATGGCTTTCGGTCTGACCATAAACTACACTTAGCTTCCGTGTCCCTTAGCCAACCACTCAGTGAAGTCTCAAAGAATGTTAACTGAATATTTGGGGTAAAATACCCGAAGACAAAAAGAAAATTTTGCATTGGGTAGTCAGAGGCAGGACAAAGGATAGTCAAGGTCGTCTGATCAAGGCTCAAGCCTGCACATGTCATTGGGGAAGGCGCAGATAGATTTGAGAAGGATCTGCAAAATTAGTAATTTAACTAAATATGAAGCAAGGACGAGGTCCAGCACACCCCCCCCCCCCATACGGGGAATTGGAAAAAAAATTGGAGTTCAGTTCATCCAGTAAAACATTGAAACAGTTAAAGACAAACAAAACAAAACAAGGAACATGGCATAAATTGACAGGTAGTATAGTAATCATTAACAAAACAAATCGCAAGGCAATTATATACATTTTTTAAACATAGTGAACAAAATAATATAACGCACATGTAAAATATAACACATAAATCATAATATATAATAAAATAAATGTTAAGAAAATAAAAGAAATAACAAATTACAGAAACACATAAATCGTTACAAAAATATCTAAGTGGTAAATATAAAGGAATCATGAAGAGTGTCCGTGAATTCAGAAGCAAAATACACCTGGTACCTAGTTGTTTTACAGCTACTCAGCGACTCTAAGATCAGGCCATCTCTCAACCCAAACTTTCGTGAATTTCCTCAGGCACTCAAAGTTCACCTTATTCGAGACGAGATCTGTATTCCAAGCAGGTCTCGTAATAACTTGTAAACCTTCAATCATTTCGTCTCGAGCATCCATCAAAATCTCACAGTGCCACAAAATGTGCTCGGCTGTTTGGTCGGTATCACCACAAGCGCAATTGGGATGGGATGATAGAGCCAGTCTGTGAAGTCTACCTCTAAACTCCCCATGCCCAGAAAGCAATTGGATGATATGGTGGTCCATTAAAATATATGCCCCTTCCATTCTGATTTTAACTGATGGAAAGAAAGAGAAGGTCCATCTTCCCATATTTGATCTATCCCATCTCATCTGCCATTCACTCAGCGTTTTTATTTTCATCATCTTTAGAAGTTCAGGGAGAGGCACTGCTCCGCCAGGTATTAATTCAATACCAAAATGGTTTACAGGTCTTCCTCTTTTCAGACACTTCTTTGTCAAAACTTCCCTAATTTCTAAATCAATTGGCAAAATGCCGGCCAAAATTGGCAAAGTATCCAATGATACTGTTCTGTAGGCTCCTGAAAGAGCCAATAAGGGGATTCGCTGGCCCCTCTTAAGCGCTGAATGAATAAGTGAATTACCGAGTCGATATTCCCATACACGGGCACCATATGAGACTTGCGCCACATATACGCATCTGTATAATAGACGGAGCGCAGGGAAACGTAAACCCCATTCAGCAGTTGAGATTCTTCTCAGTTTTAAAAAGAGAGCCTGGGCCTTACTAGAAACAAACTACAGACTCAGACGATCTATCTTTGAAATTAAGACGCCTAGTCTTAATAACTTTTCCCGAAGATGCTGGAATAATGAGTTCCGAGATCAGCTCTTCTTCGGATAGGTCTACAGGAATACCTCTAACGAGACCCAAGCGAGAGATATTGAAAGAAGGGATATAGGCTTTAAATTTTTTCGCAGAGAGGGAGTCGATGGAATTTATTAATTTAGTGGCATTCAACGAGTGGATGTGAACTCAACACAAATGTGAAATCTGCCCTCTGATCGGATACCACCTAGGGAAATGCCAAGTGGTTTTTTCCGATGAATTTACCAAATTCAAGGGGTTGTAAAGAGTGGCCAGGAGAGTTGTTTTGAACATAAACTATGAAGGGAGCTTTTGCTGAACTCGGATACAAGGAAACAGGAGAAGCTACAGGAACTGATACCTGTGAAGAATCAGTTTTTGGGAGGTCGCAAACTTTCCTCTTTTTTGGAGTAGAAGATGGAACTTGAAGGTCTATTATCTCTACCTCACTACCAATGTCAAAATTTGAAGGGTCAGGGGGGGGGCGGGATCAGGGGGTTTCTTCCCCATGGCAAACGCCATTGGGGCAAAAGGATATAAAACCAAAACAAAATAACACTTACTGGACTTGGTCAGCAATAAACGAACTCAAAGAGGTGTCATGAAGTGCTTTCTTGAATTTTAACTTCCCACCCCTATATGATTATTTCCGTCATCAGGTACTAAATATTTAATAATAGTTGTCAAAAGCTTGCAACATTGGCTAGATCTTCTGATTGGCTAAGAATTCGGTGGGAGGAGCGTGGCGGTCAGCCAGGGGGCTGCGATCTGCGGGCTTCTGGGGGGTTCTTCTGGTTTTAACTGCGCTATGGGTCGGTCTTTCGCATTTTGGCCGGGGCCGCCTAGATCCTTTTGGTTTCAGCGTTTGTTGGAACACGATATTTAAAATATAGTTAAGTTTTATATAGCTAAATCAACTCAGTGGTGTTTCCGGACGAGGTTCTCTGCCCAGATGAAACCCGAGACGGGTTAACGTACGTACAACTTATATTATTATGTGTTATCATTCAACCCGTTTATTATATTTTAGAATCATTAACCTTGAGTTCACAAAGAGATTAAAAGCTTTTCCTAGAAGCGTCGAGTCATTAATAAATTCACAAATTATTTAAAAGCGACAAGAGATCTTCTAATTTATTAAACCCTATCTTTATTCAATAAATGAAGCGACGATCGTTTTGAATCAAATCCGATCGAATTGAGAACACAATATCCCTGAGAAGAGCTAGCCGAGGTTTGTATTATAATTTGGTTTTGGTAAGTATTTAAATTGAACCATTGTTGTTGAGTCTTGAACATTGTGTTATTTAATTTCAAATTTGTTATAAGTTCGTAATCAGGCGGTTCGAGCCCATCGATACGTAACACTGACGCCTTTCAACGTGGAGCTAGATTTGGTTCATTATGATATGTCGCTTTCCTTGATTTTTTTCATAAACTCCATGCTGTTTTTCGTGATGTATGTATAAATATGTAAATAATAATAATTTTTTCCCCTTTAAATGTATAGCTAAATAAGTGATTGTGAATAGTTTTAAAAAGTTCAAGCGTGTTTGCAAACGCCGCCATTTTGATCCACGTGTTTTTTCAACCGCCGGTATATCAAGTGTTCGAGAAGTATTTAAAAAAGTTCACGCGTGTTTTAATGATCTGCCATCTTGTCGGCCGCATCTCCGGATTAAAAAAAAAACCGCCACGTGTTTTCGATCGTTTAAATCAAGTTTTTTGTCGTTAACAGCCACCATTTTGGAAACATCTCAAATCTCCACGTGTTTTCGATCGTTTAAATCAAGTTTTTGTCGTTAACAGCCGCCATTTTGGAAGCATCTCAAATCACCACGTGTTTTTGACCGGTAAATATTTAGTCATGCCGTATTTTGAAAAGATTCGTTTTGTTTTACGCGATTCTTGAAACAAAATGGTTACCGGAAATCTCAGAATTAGATACCTCAGATTAAAATCTGCTAGCGTAGGTAAATGCATTGAAGGTACGGTACACCCGCTCAAAAAGGGAGATAGTGAAATTCGAGTAAAACCACAATTCGGAATTTAAGCCTTGCTTGAAATGGATTTAGCCATATTTGGTGCATATTGTGATCTTCTGCAAAAAAACGGCGTTGTGGTTATTTGTTAGTTAGTTCTTTAACAAATTTTCCTTTAGTAAGTGCCGCTCGCATAGCACGCCAATTTAAATTGTGTGACCTCAAGTTTAGTTTGCTTGACATAGGTTTTAAATATATTTGAATAATTTTAAATCGACGTAATTTACTTGCCATATTCGAGTTTAAAATTTTACAAAAGTTAAATGGTCGGGGTGCAGGCACCTAAAAGCAGGTAGAATTCTTCAAAATATTTTTTGGAGACCTTCATAAAATTTAAGGTTCGTTTTATCACCGGGTAGCGGGAGGAACGATTGTATGTTGGGTTCCTTTGGAGACAATAACTATTGTCTTTTTTCATAGGCAAAGAATTTATTTCAAATATCTGAAAGTACTTACCTAGTAGATGCGATTATTTTTAGAATAACGGCCATTAGTTTGAAACAGAAAGTGTGTTGAGACCACATTTTAGCGTTATTTTTCGTTGAAACGAGCTGATGATTTAGAGTGGTAAAATAGTATTTACCTATTTAAACATAGATTTTTAACAGTTAAAAAAAAAAAAAAAAAACGAACGCAAAAAAAAAAAAAAATTTAATCGAGTTCAATTCTCGTGATTTACCAGTGAGATATAATTTTTAGTGTTCAATGATACCGCCTTCCTTATGGGATATAAATACCTACCAGTTCGAATCTGGAATGATAATATTGCAACGCACTCCGACGTAATTACCTTACTTCAAAATTCAGTCGCGGGTTCGATTCCTTGCGAAATTATATATCTCCGTAACCATGCCGATCTCTCTATCGAAGAGTAGAAACCTATTAACGATTAGATAAATATGTTTGTGCCTATGATATTTTAGGGGATACTGTGTGGAGGGCCCTTTAAGGAAAGGAAGGAGAGGAAGGAAAGAGGGATGAGGGGCGGATATAAATTTAGTGGTCAGTGTCCAGGAGTGACAGGCATAGGAATTCATTTCTCCAAATTACGGTTCGACGGCAGGTAGTCTAGACACCCAGTCCGATTTTATCCCATATGGACTCAGGTACTCGTAGCGAATAAAGCAACATCCAAATGTAGCGAATCCCTTAAGAGGATTACCTATAACTGAGGCGCTGGTTATACAATAGATAGTTCCGGGGCAGCGGTACCCATGCCCGCAACAACAAATTGATACGACAACGAAGTCTATGTAACGGAAGTACGATAGCTATTTTTTAAATAGATGGATATAATCGGTATCTGTTAATATTAATGTAAAGGTATTACTATTAATTAATTATTTTACGGAAAAGTGATAGTGGGTTCGATTATTACTTTTGATTTTCGAGATTTTGCTCAGGATAGAACAAGTGTCTAGATTTATTCAACTAACGGTGTAGATTGATTGCATAGAAATCAATAGATGTTAATTGAAATTAAAGTTATTATTTGAAATAATAAAGATAAGGAACGAACTTATTTACAGATATTTGATAAGTTGATAGAAGAAGATCAAGATGGAATGCAACTATAATGTTGGCCCATACCAATTAGAAAATAGTTATTCAAAGAAAATCAAGATGGAATCCATCTTAGCCAAGTGGAAAATTATTTCTTCAAATAATTTTGAAATTTATTTGTTTGAGTAGAGTTTCGCGCTAAGCGACGGACGTGAATCGTATTTTGACTGATTTATCACTCAAATGGTTTTGTAGGAACCGGAGAAATCAACGTATTGTGAAAATAAGATATGAAATTGACACCACACCCTTCCACACATACCTACACTCATCGTGCTGTTTTCGAAAGGACGCTTTTGGGATAGTGCATACACGTACATTACAATCGCTTCGGAGTAATTAACCGAATGTGATAACCACTAACATTCGCCACTCACACATACACTAACCTTGACACTGTTTTCGAAGGGGCCCATTTGAAAGCAGTGTGTACACACCTTACATACACACTACACTTGTATTTTATAACTATTCATGTACATCATTCGACATTCGTATTGTATTTCATATATAACTAGCCTCTGCTTGCTATTATTTTCACCTCTCATTCAAGCTCGAGAATGAATGTCGTTGGTGATTAATAATTGCGATTTGATGGTTTGCTCGTTCCGGGAAAAAACTAGCTGGCGCCCCGCGGCACAGCCCGCGTAAATGAAGTGGAAAAGTCCCTGACTTCTGAATTATTATTTCATTATTATTATTTTTGTCATCATTAAAAAAATACTCTAATGCGCTGACTAAAATAATAACTTTAAATTATTGTTGTCATCATTAAAAAAAATAGTATAATGCGCTGACTACAATAACTTCAAATATTGCCTTAAAACGCGATATATCGACGACAATTATATTGCAGTGAATGTGATAAAACCTGAGGTATTATTAATGTGTGTCAAAGAAATCTTGGAGTCTACCCGTTTCTGCTGACAGTTTAATTTTAAGGGGGATCACTGCGGTGTTCCAATTAGCGCTAAGTTTTTTTCAGCTGTTGTCCTAAATTATACCTACGTCGGAATCTTGTAAGATTTCTGACACTATGTGGGTCACTAAAGGACTTTGAGTTTTGTTGTCTATTTTGTTATCTGTTTTGTTTTAATATGTCATTAACCAGTAATCCGTACTGTTAAAAAGTGGATACTGACTTAACTGAGCCATTACCTGTTCTTTAAAAGGGGGTTAAATGTGCTTTTTGTTTTACGATATGTCAATACATACATCACGACATCTAATGTGGAGTTACCTTACGCTTTGATCTCTTGTTGCTTATACATTACTGTTCAGATAATTTTGTTTACTCTATGAGCCTTGATGCCTAAGTGTTTGTACCTTTCTAATAATTTTGTTATTTTGTTCCATGTTGACATTTCTCTCCTGCTGAGGAACCTGACTATTCCTCTAGACGCCCCGATGGACATTACACACTGACTTGCGCTACCTAGGAAGTTGCGTGTAACAAAGTTCCTGCCAGGCCACTTCGACGTGTTGATTTTGCTGTCTATTTGATATTTTATATAAATTGTAAACTATATAACTTATTGTAAACTGTACTACTTTTTGCCTAGGTTTTTAATGCTGAATCTCTATGTGAACGATTTTTTTGTAAAGTTTATCGAGTCATTCTTTGAAGGGTTTAGATTCAAAAAACCTTCGTTACAACGGCGGTTTTTTCCTGGTGTTTTCGGGGATGTGTCATGAAGTGCTTTCTTGAATTTTAACTTCCCACCCCTATATGATTATTTCCGTCATCAGGTACTAAATATTTAATAATAGTTGTCAAAAGCTTGCAACATTGGCTAGATCTTCTGATTGGCTAAGAATTCGGTGGGAGGAGCGTGGCGGTCAGCCAGGGGGCTGCGATCTGCGGGCTTCTGGGGGGTTCTTCTGGTTTTAACTGCGCTATGGGTCGGTCTTTCGCATTTTGGCCGGGGCCGCCTAGATCCTTTTGGTTTCAGCGTTTGTTGGAACACGATATTTAAAATATAGTTAAGTTTTATATAGCTAAATCAACTCAGTGGTGTTTCCGGACGAGGTTCTCTGCCCAGATGAAACCCGAGACGGGTTAACGTACGTACAACTTATATTATTATGTGTTATCATTCAACCCGTTTATTATATTTTAGAATCATTAACCTTGAGTTCACAAAGAGATTAAAAGCTTTTCCTAGAAGCGTCGAGTCATTAATAAATTCACAAATTATTTAAAAGCGACAAGAGATCTTCTAATTTATTAAACCCTATCTTTATTCAATAAATGAAGCGACGATCGTTTTGAATCAAATCCGATCGAATTGAGAACACAATATCCCTGAGAAGAGCTAGCCGAGGTTTGTATTATAATTTGGTTTTGGTAAGTATTTAAATTGAACCATTGTTGTTGAGTCTTGAACATTGTGTTATTTAATTTCAAATTTGTTATAAGTTCGTAATCAGGCGGTTCGAGCCCGTCGATACGTAACAGAGGACAAAAAACTAAAACTATAACTGACTAAATGCCAAAAATTCGATTTTTAGTATTAAAACGAAAAAAAAACGCAACAGTATTTTTCAACTGTCAAAATTCGAATGAATTAATAATAATAAAAAAATAAATAAATTAGTAAATAGACTACCCAGTTTAAAAAAAAAGATCGGTTTTCCATTTGCGAGATTTAAAAAATTCTAATTTAACATAAGTTTTTTGTATTTTCATAAAAAAGTTCTAAAAATGACTTATGTAAAAAAAAGCATTACGTTTATTATTTTAAAAAAATGTTTCGTGATCAATGTTTACATCGTCAGGCGTAAATGTACACTGAAATCACAAATTAAAACTCATACACATAAATTTACTCCTGATGATGTGATCATTGTTCACGAAACATGTAGATTATGTATAAAAAATAAAGTGATGTTAACAAAGTTAGTAGACCAGAGCCAATTCTAGTAGTACGAATTTGCCGAGTTCTTTCTGCAATATTAATATTATTAAAAAATTTACAAAGCGTTTGTGTAATACATAGCTGTTTTACATTCATGGCATTACATTCCTTATAGAGTAAATGAGTTGAATATTGTCTAAACTTTTTCTTGAACATAACATTAAGATTCAGTTTTTGGGCATTGTTAAATATTTTGGTACGATCCCCAGCACACTATATTATAAGAAAGTAGAGACAGGATTATTGCAAAATAAACCGTTGTCATTTTTTCTTTATCTATTATACTCGTAAGTCTTGAGTTCTTTAAAGACATAGGTAAGTCTCCTAATATTATTTACCAACATATTGACATGATCGTTCCATCTCAGAAATTTATCTATTTTTACGCCAAGGTATTTGATGTTGACTACAATTTATAAAGGGTTGTGGTTACATGTTTGCAAACAATTGTGTATAATTAAATTATGAGGGACAGAATGTTGACTTTTACATGAAATGCTAAAAGTGATATATTTGGTTTTTTGTGTGTTCAAAGATAAAATACTATTATTTAACCAACTATTTACCACTCTTACACCTGTATTACATTTGTTAAAAGTTTCATCCCAAGTTTTACCCTAAAATATTAAGGCAGTTTCATCTGCAAAACTAACAATGTTAACAGGAATATTCAGACTACATAAATCATTTATATAAATTAGAAACAATATTGGCTCAAGCACACTACCTTGCGGGACTCCAAGGGAGATTGATTTACCACTGCTTGACATTTTATTTATCTCTACTTGCTGTGTTCTATCACTAAGATAAGATCTGAACCAACCCATTGCTGTATTATTTATGCCTAAAGATGATTTTTTTAAGGAGCAATTCAAGCAAAGTGGGAAACTGTATCAAATGCTTTTGATAAGTTCAAAAACACTGCTGTAGCTTTGTTGCCACAGTCCAGCATGCTAAAAACTATGGTCAGTACCTTTAATTCAGCATCGCTCGATTCATTATTTTCTCTGAAACCGAAGAGTATTTTGATATGATACGCGATTACGTCCCATGTAGACAACATACTGCAAAAAATGTCGAAGCATAAAACATTTTAAATAAAATTGTTGAACCTAACTCTTAATCATTTGTTTAATTTCAAGAATACATTTTACTCATAATATTACGTGACCATAGCATGGTTTAAGAGGAACGCCTTTGCTGCCCATTTCAAACAAAAGGATAAATAATAATTTTGGGTTTGTGGCCAAAATACCCAAACAATGTAAATAATATTTTTTTAATCAAAATTTGTATAAATATCAAGTACGGATGTGTGCTTTTTTTTATTTATTTTTGTTTTAAATGATGATATGTGGGTCAAAAGAATTCAATTTTGCTTCATTTTGGAGGGAACTTTAGAATTTTTTTGTGAATTACTTAATTATTATTATTGATTATTTAAAAAATATCTTGCCTTACCTATTGTGTTAATATAATCAAAAATAAAATAAAAAATTGTAAAAAATGATTTTTTTGGGTAGTAATTTTAATTTATATGTGAACATTTTGTGTTCCGACGTAAAAAGGTTATAGATTTACTACACTCATCAAAATGTTTTCTTTTAATAACTTTTAGTTTTCATTGTATATTTCATCATATTTTTATCATAAATGTAGTAAAATGATTATCATTTACTCACAAATAATTGTCCAAGTTACCTCTAAAATCATGAAATATTAAAACCTTTATAGCCTTACTAAAAAAAACCACAGCACGCCCGATAACCCGTGTTGCTGCAGCAACACGAATAAAACAAAAATACACGAAAACACGAAATATTACTAATAAGGTTTGTTCTTAAAATTCATTTTAAATCTGGCAACAATGTAATTTTTCATAGTGCAAGTACTAGATGGTTTGTTTTCCTTCATAACCGCTAGGTGGCGACGCCTGCGCATTCGTTGTTCGCGCTCATATCATAAATAAACTTTCGCGCTGGAAGCACGAAAAAATTTCGCTTCGCGGATGTGTGTGCAATATTACTTAAATCCTTAAATGTGATGGTTAATTTATAAATATGACTAATTTACTCCTATATTTATATAATTGATATATTTACCGTGTTTTTGTGGTTTTTCATAAGTTTTAGTCAAGTCATAAAGCAATAATCGTACTTTGAAAATTGAAGTGTCAAAAACTATTTTATATGATACATGAAAATTCCAATTTACATTTAAAGAATTTTATTTTACGAGAATTTCATGAAAGTGGTGTTTTTTAAAATAATATCTAATACACACAATTAACGTCTTTAGAGATGCAAGAAATCTGTTATAAAAGCCGGTGTAATTTTTAGGTTAGTTTTTTAGCAATAAAAAAAACTTTGAAATTTTTTATTATTTTTTTATAGTTATATATTTAAAGTGAGGTGATAGTTTCCTTCCAAATTTATTACATAAAAGAACCGTGTTTTTAAAATTTTGATTTTTTTAAATTTCTCTACATTTTAGTCAAAAAACTTTGGTAAGAAATTTTTATCCATTTATTTCCGAGTTTGAATCTTAAAATGTCAATTTTTGAAAACTAAACTGTATTTCAAATACACAAATCTAAAAGGTAATTTTATCTAGTTTTCATAAATGGTATTTGTTTTTACGACTCCAAAATATTTAACGTGCCTACGCGTATTTTTGTATTAAAAAAAGTGATTCCGTTGCCAAAATCCATAATTCATAGTTCGTAATCTCAAGTGATTACAGTGAAATAAAAAAATAACTAACAACAAATCACTATTATGATTGTCCCTGTGTAAACCTCTAATAATATACAATAACCAAGTGAATTACAAACTAAATCTAGTGATTTGAGATTAACTTTACAAAAAAAAAACAATTTAATAATTCTAGTACAAGTTCGGTACAACATAATTCATAATAACATCTAGAGAACTTTACAGTTTATATTGTGATTAAAAGGCACCTACCGAAGTACCTGGAGCGGACCAGTGGTCAACGTATTTGACTCTAGTTCTGCTGGAGTGAGTTCGAAACCGAGTGCATCCAGAAATTTTTGTTATTTCTTCTTTTATTATTAATTAATTCTTTTATTAATATAATTTGAAATAACGATTAGCACCATCTGTCTACATATCTAATCACATTTCAAAACTAAAAAAAAAAAAAAATGAGCAGACAAAGAAAACTAGCGTCATCTGGCGACGCAGATGAAAATGAGACACCTTTAATCAAGACTGCCTCCAAACCAAAAATCAAGGATACCCCACAGAATACAAATACTAGTGACGCATCAAAATCTAATGAAGATAGTAATTTCCTCTATGAGCGCCTTACGAAAAACTTCGATGCAAAAATTACTGAAATAAAAAAAATGTTTACAGATGAAATCAATGACCTAAAGAGATCAAGTGATTTTATCTGTAACCAATACGAAGATCTGCTATCAAGATTCAAAAAAATGGAAGACCTTCACAGGGAAACAAAATTCCTACGCGAAGAGAACGAAAATCAAAATATTAGAATCTCTTCTCTGGAATGTCGCATAGCTTAAATAGAGCAGGAGAAGCTCTCTGATAGCTTAGAGATGGCGGGTGTAAAGTTGCAGCCGGGAGAACCACCTGTAGAAGCGGTACTTCGGTTAGCCAGCTCCCTGGGAATGCCCCTACTACCATGGAACTTACGACTGGTGACCACAACACAGGACCGGAGATACAACACCCCGGATAAACTCCGTGCTGCCTTCCATAGCTTAAAAACTAGGGACTCCTTCTTAACGCTCAAAAACGCGGCTAAATCATTAAGTTAAAACTCTCCCGTACATAAGTGAAGTGCTAACACCATACTACAAAGAATTACTGTGGAAAACAAAGCAATCAGCAAAAGATAAAAAGTTCCAAATTGTATGGTTTAAAACCGGCAAACTACAAGTCAGGAAAGGACCAGGGGAAAAAACTGTACAAATTAAACATGAAAATGATTTAAATAAAATGATATAACTAATGAAGGTCACTCAGACCTTATAACAACACTATCCTGATTTACAAAACATCATGGCTGATCTACTCTCAATTAATTTGAATAGTTCTCATCAACATCATACAACCAATGAAACCAAACTATGTGATTCTATTTTTAACAAACCAGCCTCTCTTACACTACTTAACCAAAATATAAGATCACTAAATCATAACTCTGACGAACTTGACATTCTCTTAAACAACTTTAAAACAGATTTCAAAATTATAATCCTAACGGAATGCAGGATATCAACAACTTTTACAAAAAAACATTAAAAAAATTATACTGCGTATCACACATTAAAAAATAATAATCAAAATGATGGGATTGTTGTATACATACATGATAGTCTAAACGTCTCTGTTTCAGAAATCGACTTGATAAATAATAACTGTCTACAAATAATCATCGACTCAGATACGTGTGCCCTCGCCATATATAGATCACCATCCACACATAAAATTACACCATTTATAATAGCTCTGGATTCTCACCTGAAAAAACTCACTTCATACAAAAACATCATCATAGCTGGTGATCTAAACATAAACATACTTCCTAATGGCCACCCTCAAAATATGGATTACCAACTGATGCTTCTGGAACATGGCATTATAAGCACCATTAACACTCCTACCAGAGTAACCAAAGATTCAGAATCATGTATAGATCACTTTATGGTTAATCAAAAAGTCAAATATGTTGTGTTGTATACGAATCCACAATCACAGATCACTACACTACTATGATAGGCCTCACTTCGCCAACTACAAACTCAACTTTCCAAAATAACACTGCAAAAAAATAATTGATTACGTTAATCTAAATCATTGTTTAGAAAAACAAACGTGGGAATATCTTACAAAATTTAACTCGGCAGAAGAGGTCTGGAATTTCTTCTTAACACATCTACAAATTCTCATTACCCAAAATACCAAAACGATAAACATACCTATCCCACACCACAAAGTAAGACTTAAAAAATGGATTACACAAAGCATTATAAATAGTATTAAAAAAGGGACAAACTACACAAACAAATTAAACTGAACCCTTATGACACTCCTCTTTATTTCTTCTACAAAAGGTACAGAAATATTTGTTCTCTAATAATACGAAAAGCCAAAGAACTATATTATCGAAACGAACTTATAGCAGCAAACTATGAACCTAAAAGCGTATGGTCAATTTCGAGGGAAAGTACGCATTCACAGAAGAACAAAGAGCATACCATAAAAAATTTACTTATTTATGATGAAGAAATCCACTTTCACGACGATCCTACACGTATGCTCAATTACATTAACAAGCACTACACTAATATAGGAGCTAGCCTAGCTGAAAACATAAAAAAATCACAGCCTCTCCAAGATATTCAGGAATCTCAAAACACTGCCACTAAAAACAGCAATGAAAATAGCAACAGACACTTTAAATTACAAAATATTACACTAGAAGACACCAATAAAATAATTCAATCACTAAAGAATAACACAACTACGGGACTCGATGGTGTGGATTTCAAAACAATCTTAACAGTAAGCCAACAACTACTCCAACCACATACTTAATTAATCTTAGTCTAAAAGAAGTAATTTTTCCAAGATTACTAAAAAAAGTCTTGTCATTCCAATTTTTAAATCAGGACAAAAAAATAACATATACAACTATCGACCCATTAGACTACTAAATATCTTTTCAAAAATTCTGGAAAAAACTATTAAGAAACAGCTTCAACATTATCTGAAAACCAAACAATTACTATCTAGGAACCAACATGGATTCAGGAAAAACAGAAGCACAGAACATGCAATAGCTACTGTAACGGACTTCATTACACATAATCTTGATGCTAAAAAAAAGTTATTTCAATTTATTTAGACCTTTGTAAAGCCTTCGACACAATTTCACACGAAAAACTTTTCAATAAGTTAAAAAACATCGGCATTAACAGAGTAGAATTCGACTTAATTAAAAACTTCATGTCTGACCGAACTCAACAAGTTAAAATTGATTACAAGATAAGTGAACCACTTTTAATTACGTACGGAGTCCCACAGGGGAGTGTACTTTGCCCTTTATTATTCCTCATCTACATAAACGATCTGTGTGACATTGAAATTGAAGGTAAAATCGTGACCTTCGCTGACGATACAGTTCTTCTCTGTCAAGCACCCACATGGAAAGATGTATTCATAATAGCCGAAAAAAGTTTGTCAATTGTCAAAAAATTGCTAAACAGTAATACTCTTACCGTTAATATAATTAAAACAAAATATATCACACATAGTATTACACAAAGAGGTCAACCTCCATCAAACAAATACCTGTTTCTGCATGACTGTGAACAAACTTCATCCAATTGTCAATGCGAGCATATAGAAAGGGTCAAACAAACAAAATACCTAGGGGTTATTATTGATACACACCTACGCTGGGCTGACCACATAACTTTCATCACAAATAAACTAAAAGGAGTCATGCACCTAATAAAATCGATTAAAAACATTTTCCCACTGACAATACTCCGATTCATATATTTTGCCCTTTGTCAATCCATTGCCACATATGGAATACTGGCTTGGGGAAGTGCTACAAATATAGCAATTGACCCAATTCAAAAGATACAAAAGGCGATAATTAAACTAATCCGGCAAGTGCCTTTCTACACACATTCAAGCGAAATATACAAAACATTAGAAGTCATGTCAATAAAACAACTTTATGCCAAATCTGCTCTGCTACACTTCCTCCAAAACAAACTCCATTTTCCAATCCAACCAAAAACAATAATAAAAACCAGGTCCTTAACAAATATAACCATGAACATACCGATAACACACACCACTCACGGACAAAGACATTTTCAGTATTATACAACCAAACTTTTTAATTATATGCCCATTACTCTGAAACAACTCCTAACTGCAAACTCATCTACAAACATTCACAAAAAACATATCACAGCCTGGATCAAAAATCAAGATATTCACTTTAAACAAAATACTTTAATCCATAACCAAACTTAACCAAACTATAAAATAAATAAACATGTCTTTCAAGAATTTACCAAATATTCATATGTACATATATACCTTATACGTATTTTTTTTCTTCTAAATAATCAATGTACAATTACCATTAAAATGTAAAAAAAAGATAAAAACTAACTTTCTACTACAACACATAAATACCTGTACTAGTCACACTTAAACATAAACACATAAACACCTCAGCACAGGTTCTCCTAGTGAGGTGTTCACGAAACATACAATATTACCAACCAACAGTTTTACCTTCTTAAACCTACCTTACACCCAACATAATGAAATGTAATATTAAAATGTAAAAAAAAAATCTTTCAAAATATATAATGTAAAATTGTTTATAATAAGGTAAAAACTGTAATATATATAGATATAAATAAATAAATAAAATGTTTAAAATATTTATCATTTTGTTTGGATATTTTGGCCTTAAATCCAAAATTTAAATTTGTATGAAACGGGCCACGCATCCGTTCACCGCGAGTTAGACAAAACTGGTATTTTTTTTATTTAAAATGTAGCTAATAAAACCAAACCAAATCGAAGTTTCGGGTTTTAGGTTTTAAAAAAGTCCGTTTAAATTATAACCCAATAAAAAATATTATTACTTTCCTAATCGGGCTCTGCGCGCCATCTTTATAAATCCACCCAAAAACATGTTTGTAAAAACAAATAATCCAACCAATGTTTAAACCAACCAAAACAGAAGAAATGAACACATGTTTAGTAAGTAGCAGTACGTGTAATGAAGTCGTATCATGGAACAATGATATTCATTTTTTCCAATAGTTTTCTTTCAAACACAGTGTTTTGTTTTGTGGAGCCATGTTGCGTTTAAGAAGAATATTTATATTATGTGGGGGTTTTATTGCATTCACAACCTTCGTTTTCCTTATTTATTGCCACATCGTGATTAATAATGTTCAACGTAGAGCTGACACTGTGGGATTTTTGACGGGAGAGTTGAAGGAAGATTATGGTGGGAGAAGTTCCGAATTGAGAAAAGATTTCTTCGTAAGACGAAGGGTAGGTATAATATTTTTTGAAATTTTATATTATTTATTAAATATAGGTACCCAACCAGTAAAATTTTACTAATTAAAACATAAAATAGATTTAAAAAATATATATTGGGGCAACCCGGGCAAACGCCCGATCGAGATAAATATGATAATGTAAGTACATTACCCACATCACTAGACGATGTCTGTTCTGAGACGGGTAAAAACAATGTAGATTGTTTTGCTACAAATGTTACAATTATTTTTTAAAGCTGCCCCATAGACAACAAGTCACTGAATTGTGAGAAAATGTATGGAACTATCAAGTCTAATAATAATCCAACCAGTCTACTTAACTGTAGAGTTGTTCCGGGCCGTAGTAAACTAAATCCGCATAGCCAACATGATAGCCAACGTCCTTTAAACGGACGGGGCACAAGAAGAAGAAGAAGAATGGAACTATTCCTGAAAGGTTAAAAATGAGTGCATTAAAAAAAAATAACTCTTCAGAATTTTGTATTGCTTTTTTAAAGAAGCTCTTGAAATTTAAAAAAAAAATCCGTAAATATAGAGAAAGTAACTTTCTTCTATAAATACTATTTCATGGAATTTTTCAGATGTTACAATTGTTAAATGGCAGTATTATAATGTAAGCGGGAAAACAGGTAGGTAGGTACAGTGAAATGTTGTCATATAACATTTATTTTTTTTAAGAACTTAACAGTAATCAAATTTAAAAAAAAATCCAAACAAATATTTAAAATAAAATCTGTAGTAAACGGACAATATTCAGCATCTTTCTTAGCACCAGATTTAATTTAATTATTGATGTTTCTCTTCTATAGAAGCGGACGCTTGTGATCAGAAGAGGGACGAGTATCGGATGAAAAATATATTTTGTGTATTATAATTAATTATGATTAAAGGAACTTTAAAAAAAATAAAAATTTCAAAGTTATATTAGTTATGAAGATAATTTTATCATTTTGTTATTTTTGCATTGATTTGCTCTTTAATTACTTTTAGTAGGAATTTATCGCCTTCTATTGTTCTTATCTTTTCGGGTAAGCTATTGAAGTATTTTTTTCTCCAGATATGTGTAATGATATTGTGCAAATGAGGTGTTAAATTTTTTATTTGGAAATACATGTTTTTGACGAGTACGACTTCCAGTTAAAAAGCTACGATTTTCTTTTATTATTTGAATTATTATGTTTTTTCGGACTAGATCATTAAAGTTTAATACTTTAAATTCTTCAAAAATAAGTATGTACTAATAAATTATGTAATTAATTATTAAATTATTAAATTATAATAAATTATTAAATTATTTAATTTATTTCAGGCAGGCAGATACGGGAAAGCTCTTATTGAAGACTATTACGGTGATGATGTATATATATCATCAGAATCATTATCAGAAGATAATATTTCGGCAGCGTCCGCAGAAGGAAATTCTGGATATTCATCTTCATCTGAGGAGATTGAGATATCTATTTCAAGAGATTCTCGCTCATCATCAAAAGATTCCCGTTCATCATCAAGAGATTCCCGACGGTCATCAAAATATTCTCGTTCATCATCAAGAGATTCCCAACGGTCATCAAAATATTCTAGTTCATTGTCAAGAGATTCCCAACGGTCATCAAACTATTATAGTTCATCAAGAGATTCCCGACGGTCGTCAAAGTATTCTCGATCATCATCAACAGATTCACGCCCATCATCAAAATATTCCCGTTCATCATCAAGAGATTTCCGACGGCCATCAAAATATTCTCGTTTATCTTCTAAACACCATCGGAAAGTATGGCCAGTTGAAAATACTCTTTATTTATCTGAAGAAACACAATCAGAAGAATCAGACGAAGATTCTCATCAAGTTAAGGAATATTTCAACGCACGGAAGGTAAAAATAATATTGACATAAGATGAGAGTTTAAAATCCAAAAACTTTTAATTGAATACTATTATTATTCACAAAACAATAAATAATTGACTTGATTAATGTAATTATTGCACTATGCATGATTTATTAGAAGCACAAAGAGTATTATATCCTACACACCATGAATTACCTGTGTTATGGAACACATTACGGCACATATTTGACCTTTGGAGTGTTTGTCGTAATCCTTCTTGAACCAACGTTTCAGCTATCTCACAGTGTCCATCACCAGGGCTGATGTGACATGATTCAATACCCCAAAAGTCTGAGAGTATAATACTGTTCACTGGCTTGTGAGAATCACAAATCACAAGAAAAATGTTAAATTAAAATACCGCTGTTTTCAGCACTTTGACCTGTCGGGGGTTGGCAGGTACCTGTTCTTGAATGAGACACCTCCTGCCCCGAAGCCAAAGAAGTTCAAGATATTGATGTGGGAATTTGGAGAGTATATGGAAGAACGACAACTTTATTACTTCCACGACGTAAGGTAACACTTTCAAATATTCATTTAAATATCACGTATACGCTTCTTTCAGGGAATAGTTTTGTGGCTTGCTTCTAAAAGGGAGAATGTCTGTTTTAAATACATATTTTTTCGCGATATCGCCTTAAAAATAGATTATTCTCCGAATTTAAAAAGAACCTATCAATTTCAAGAAAGGATTTATCAATTGTCGGGGGCCATTTTTGTAACAACACTAGAAAATCTCTTTTATTCATAAAATCTAAACACAGTGCAATAATTCCATGTCGAAATTTGCCGTTTTAGAAGCTTTATTTTGAAACCACCAACTTTTCTTCATATTTTTATATTTATGTATCTATTCACAGAAAATTAATTGAACAAGTTCCATCAAATAATCGAAAATAGAGGGTGCGGCAGAGAGGACGGACGGTTTTAAAAAAATCATAAAATAGTTAATTTTTACTCAAAAACAAATTTATTGATGGAATCAGGTTTGCAAGGAAATAGCATTTAAGACAGTCAAGTGTGGAAAATCACATCAGGCATGTGGTGGCCGAAATCGTTGATGCAGTGCTGGAGGCGTTCTTGGAAGTTCGTGTAGACTCTCTCCAACATCGCTCTCTCAACTTGGGCGACTTCCACGCGAATTGCGTCCTTAGTCTTGCGTTCAGAGTTCGGGGCTTGTTCTCGTATACTCTAGTCTATCGGACGAATTGATAGATGTCTTTAAAAAACAAATCAATAGTATAATTGTCCCCAATCAGCACGGTTTTATCACAGGTAGAAATACTTTAAGTAACTTAATCATTTATGAAAATTATATAACTGATTCCCTTATCCTTAAGCATCAGGTGGATTCTATATATACTGATTTTTCCAAAGCTTTTGATAAAGTTAGCCGACATATTCTTGTACATAAACTAAAAATGTTGGGCATTAAAGGAACCTTATTGAACTGGTTTTATCTTAGTAAAAGAAAGCTTTGTGTTAAAATAAATTCTGTAGAATCCTATATCTTCGAAGCCACAAGTGGGGTTCCACAAGGATCTCACCTCGGACCAATTCCTTTTTTTAATATTTATAAATGACATTGTCAGTATATTTAAAGATGTACAAATTTTACTCTTCGCTGATGATTTAAAAATATATAAAATGATACGTAGTATGGAGGATTGCCATATTTTACAATCTAATTTAGATAAATTGTTTCATTGGTGTGTGATCAACTCGCTATTTCTTAATATTCAAAAGTGCCAAGTTATTCGTTTTTATAAAATCCAAAGTCACGTAACTCATGAATACTCTTAAAATAATGTAATATTGACACCGGTCACTCAGATCAGGGTGTTATATTTGATGAAAAGTTAACATTTACTTTGCACGTAAATGAAATAACAAATAGAGTTATAAAAATGCTTGGTTTTATATCCAGAACAGCAAGTGATTTTAAGTCACTAGAATGTTCGAAAATATTGTACACTTCTTTAGTAAGAAGCCAGGTAGAGTATAATTCGCCCATTTGGTCCCCATTGTATAAAATACATTCCGACAATATTGAAAGGATACAGCACAAATTTTTAAGATTTGTTAACTTTAAGCTAAATATTCCAATTCAAAATATTAACTATGTCCTTTTGATGAAACAACTAAACTTAATTACGCTGTCAGATAGGCGGATCATCTCTGATCTTGTACTATTAAATAAAATCATTAATAATTGCATTGACAACCTTGAAATTCTCGCCAAAATAAAATTTTACGTACCCACCAGAAATACGAGGCAATGTGCTACCTTCTTCTGTGACAATTTTATTTTATTTTATTTGTTAGCGTTATAAACAGTCATAACAAGTTCATATATAACAGTGTAAGAGATAGTCATATCATTGACCAATAAAATAACGACATAAAAATTTAACACCATAATAAAAAGAAAAACAAACAAAACAATATATGTATGTAATATAAACAGTTCTGAAAAAGTGCTTCTACTCACTTAAATCTACAAAAAATGTATTTTCAAGGGTAATATATACTGTAACATTTTTTAAGAGGTTATTTAATGCAAACTGCTGAAATCAAAAAAGAAAGTGTAATGAAAATGAAGAAAAATGAAAATGAAAAATGAAAAAGATAAGGAATTAATGAAACATTAAGTTTTCCGTTGAATATTACTTTTTACGAATTTTATGAAGTTAGCAAGGTTCGTGTTAAACATGTCAATGTCTGTGCATAATCTATTGAAAGTGCTACAGCTTCTTCTTATAAACACATTTTGGAGATAATTAGCATTGCTCTTAGGAATATAAAATATGTCTGGAGATTGAGTGACTCTTATTGGACATCTGAAATTTTTTGTAATAGGTAAGGGCTATCAATAAAATTGTGGATTATCTTATAAAGCATTACTAGGTCTCTGATATCTCTGCGTTGATCAAGGGTTTTGAGGTTCATAGAGACATAATTCGCATGCGAAACAAAACACATTTCAAAAACTTTTTCTGGACTCTTTCTATATTTGATTTATATGTAGAACAATGAGGGTTCCATACTGTTGAAGCATACTCTAGGTGGCTCCTGACGTATGATATGTAGAGAATCTTAAATGTTTGTGGATTTTTGAAAACAGAACTTACTCTAAGTATAAATCCTAGCATTTTCAAAGCCTTAGACGTGATGTGCTCGACGTGAGATTGAAAAAGAAGCTTACTGTCTAATAGAACTCCAAGATCTCTAATTTCATTTACCCTATTTAAAAGATTGTTTTTAATTATTTACGGATATAGTATAGTGTTTTTCTTTCGAGAATAAGATATGACGGAACATTTATCTGCATTCAAAAGAAGGCGGTTTTCTAAACAATACACATTGACCAGGGAGTTCAGGTCATCCTGGAGCTCTATACAATCCATCTCAGATTTAATGATTTTGACAATTTTAAAACAAACTATGAGGCTCATACACTTATAAATAGATTACATCATTTTGGTAATAAATTTGGGAATATTGTAGACATGTTTGCAGATTCTGTATTAGTTATAAAAATAAGTCTTTATAATTACTTTAATGAAATGGATGATTTTGATTTTAATTAATTTTATTTTTTATTATTATTTTAATCATTATAATTGTGTATACGTACCTGCCTAACTATTATTATGTATCCTTGTAAAAGCCCACTAGGGCGTAAATAAATAAATATAAGATGTCTATGCGTTGCTAAACCATTTATCCGATTGCGACGAAACTTTGGGAATTGATGTGTGAATGCCCGCTATGGTTTCTATACATAAAAGTGTGCTCTGGCTTTATGAAATTATGCGTTGCTAAACATTTCATCCGATTACGATGAAATTTTGTGAGTTGTTGTGAGCACGCCCGCGAAGGTTTCTATATATACTGGTGAGCTCTGGCATTATGAAATTTGTATAAAAAATTGCAATAGGTGGCACGCGATTTGTTTGAAAACTGAATGTGCCGGGACTGAATGTATGAATGCGGGAGGGGGGAGGGGAACTCGGGACGGGGGAAGCGGGAGAGGGGAGTGGGAAGAAGGAAGGCGGAGTGGGAACGCTTGAGGGTAAGAGGACGCGGGAGAGGAAGGGGACGGGACCAATGGGAAAGGACACTCAGGGAGAAATAATATATTTATTAAGTGGCAAAGCAAATCATGCCGGGAACTCGCTAGTGTATTATATAGAAAACATCATAACACGCACAGCACATGCATGTAAAAGTCACACAGGATATAGAATACTGAGAAGATTGTCCACATCAGATTGAAAGATATTCTCCTTCTCACCACTACTTCAATTTCCATAGTGGATTACTCGCGGTCCTATGCTGTTGCCAGTGTCACTCCAGCGCATTGGACACCTTCCCCTGCTTCTTCTGCCTTCCACTTTACCAGTGACTAAGTTTCTTTAAGTTGGAGTCCTCAGTTTGACGAGCAACGTGTCCAAAGAATCTTCAAACGCGTTGTAGGCAGATAGTTGAAAGTCTAATGTGGATGCCTAGTTCCTCCAGAATAGACACATTTGCGCGTCTGGCTGTTAATGGAATACTGAGCATTTTTCTCCAGCACTTCATTTCGGGGAAGTCTATCCGTTCTCTTTCTTTTTCTGAAAGGTATAACGTGGTTTTTAATGCATTTAAGTGCCATGAGGGTCCCTATTTTCTCGCATATCAATCCCCCGAACGATCCTGTAGTGGGAAGTGTTTTCCTATCGGAATAACCCCCTTTATTTGGGTTTCATGAAGGGCCTGCGAGGGAAGAGTCCACTGAGGTTGTCTCAGCCCTCCTCTCCACTCCCCTCTTTGTTCCTCGAAGCCTCACCGAGGAAAGACTCCAGCGAAGTGGTCTCAGCTCTCCTCTCCACTCCTCCTAGGTTCTCCAAAGGCCCCAATTTTGTTTGTTGGAATGCTCCATTTTAAAACAACATACGTGTGTGCGGTTTGACGCTGTCTTTCAAATGCATTGAAAATGTAACGAATTCCCAATGCCCCTCTGGAGAGATTATAATATGTATTATTAATCAAATAATCACCATTATTAAAGTCACATGCAATTTGCGTGTTTGAATTCTTATGCAAGCGACGTGTATTTATTTTAAGCGAAGTACTTAGATGTTTTGGCCTTCCAAGCCAACTATGCAATTTGCCAACTGTGCTATTATAAACCACTGTGCTATACGCAAACAAACTGCAAGACGTACTAAGCGTAAATGATCAATTACCCATATTAAAAAAGACGTTTTTCAACAAATCACAAAAGAAATCGAAAATCTGTAACATTTTTTAAAATTACCTCCGCCAGGAGGCCCGGAGGAAAATAATTCCCTTGGGGCCTATCTGTGCCTATTGGGACCTTGGGTCATCTTTGGGGATTATGTATAGAGGGTGTTTTTAGGAAAAGAAGGAGAGGAAGTTCTGGGAAGGAAAAAGGTTTGAGGGGTGGGTAGGAATGTCAGTGGTCAGGGTCAGTGTGTCCAGAAGTGACGGTCGTATGAATCTATCCCTCCCACTGCGGTGCAAGGCGAAGTTCCGAGAGAGTCCTGCTGGAGGGATCAAAAGGTCTCCCTTCACCAGTCTCTCACGATCCGGCCTGCCTGGTGTGCAGAGGCACCCGCCATCAAGATCCGGACAAACCTCACCCCATGAACCCGGCTCCTTCTAGAGACTGAAGTCGTGAAGACTGTGAAACGGAGAATTTTGATAAGCTGGTGTCCTGGTGTTATTGAAGTAAAAGGGTAATAAATATCGACTTGATTTTTTGGGCACAATTCAGGACAGTCAATTTTGTAATGCAGTATTTTGCATAATAGTATTAAATCTGTGCTTATTCTTCTTTCTGGAAGTTTCAATAGAGACGTTTTATCCAGGAGGTAATTGTGATCAATGTTTAGTATAGGAATATGCAATTTATAGTTTATAAACCTTAGAAACTTCCGTTGAATCTTTTCAATATTGTCTCAATGAATGTTGTAAAAGCGAGACCATAACGTAGAGTTATATTCAAGTTAGCATCTGACAAGGGTTTTGTATCTATCTATATATATTCACCCTAAAAAGAGTGCTTTGTTGGCGTCGTAGTTAATTTCTATCTCTAAAAATAAATCGCCGAAATGTATGTATGCGCATAACTTCTGAACGACTGCATTGCATTCTTTATTTTTTTTTCGTTTTTTTGTATAAACTACTGTTGAGCTCTGGCATTATGAAATGTGTATAAAAAATTGTAAAAGGTGGCACGCGAGCAGTTTGAAAACTGAATGTACCGGGAATGAATGTGTGGAATGCAAGAGGTGGGAGGGGGAGGGTTTGGGGAGGGGGAGGAGGGCGGGGTGGTTGGGGTTGGGGGAGGGAGAGAGGGGAGGGAAAGAATGGCGGAGGGGTGTAGTAGGGTAAGGGGATGATGGTGGGGGGAGGGGTAGGGTTGGGGGGACGGGTGGGGGAGGGAGAGGGGGATGTAGGGAGGGGGGGGGGGGGAGTGGAATGGGGAGATGGAAGGTGAAGGAAGCGGAGTGGAAAACACACTAATACCATGCGAGAGAAGCCGCGGGAAAAAGCTAGCGTTTTATGGGCAATCAAGATGCGGAAGTTGAAAGGCGTTGTGCTCATAATCCAACATTGAAACGAACCATTGTCCAAGAACTGCAAACGATTCTTCATCAGAACAATGATTTAGTAAAAATGATCAAAATAGCTTTGGATCGTAAGCCATCGAACAGCCATAATTTTAAACGAAATACGGATCTATGTGTGTTTGTTACTCTGTCACGCAAAAACTACTGAATGGATTTTAACGAAACTTTACAACAATATAGATCAGGGTTTTCCAAACTTTTTCTGCAATGGAACACTTTGCGACCCCGTAAATTTTAACGGAACACTTCCGTTAAAATTTACGGGGTTGCAAAGTGTTCCATTGCAGAATAAGACAACACTTGGCTTATTTTTTGGTTGAGTACGTTGGATACAAAGCACTCTTTTTAGGGTGAAGAGCCTATTTCAAAATTTCCTAATAGTGAAAGTTTAAAAAAATGTTATTAAACACATTGATTTAGTATACCCACAAACATAAAATGGAATATAAACATAAAAGTGGAATAAATAAGACACCTAATGACCATGACGATTTTGAGTCCGAGATTGCATATCTTCTTGAGATCAGGCACAATATTGGTAAGTTGGATTCTGATACCTAGTGTGGCATCGAGCTTGTTCCTATACTTTGACTTCGTTGCAGCATACTTAGAAAATCCCACATCGCATAAATAGGTTGTAGAAAACGGAAGTAAAATAATAAGTTTGTTTTGATAAATTGGGTTACTCTTTTGACAAACTCGCTCAGAAATCATTTAAAGGTTGATCTTTGTATTTTGGTTTCAAAAAAGAGTCATTAATAAAATCAATTACATTTTCATATTCATAATACTTATTCACTTGCCCTTAAACCTACCGATTTAGCTGTCACGGAAAATGGATTCCGAACCAAGGAATCGTCCTTACTAGTTATATTGCAAAATAGTTGTTTTCAATATAATTAAATGCAGGTTTTCTTAAAATTATTTGGAAAATCCTCTTCATCCACTTTAAAATTTAATTCATTCAAACGTTCACGTAAGGCAGGAAAACAATCAAAATGATAATATTGAACTGATTGTTATTTTTTTTTTACTTTTTCATCAACATTTGCGGCACCATACGCATTTATAGTTCGACTAATTGCTAACAAGAATGTAAGAATGATTGATTTTTACATTATTTTACTTCAATGGTAAAGTCGATATCGTAAAAAACATGGTTGTGTTACTCGGGAACAAAAATTTCGTGAAACATATGTAGATCCATTATCTCGTTGTTATTGTTTCTACATCGCACATGTGTTCATATTATTGACTATTACCACAGTATTATAAACCATAGTATGTAAAATGAACATTTGCTGCAATAACAGCACAAACGACTCTTTCAACTTCCATAAAGCTTATTCTCTCTATCTGGATGGATCTAGCACCTAACTTAAGAACTATAGTGAAATATTTATACAAATAATAATTTCTTGTGAATAATATCAGTGGTGTTGAAATATGAAATGTGTATTTTATATTAAATGAAATTCTTCCGAAAAATTGTCGCGGAACCCCTACTCAGGTTCGGCGGAACCCTGGTGTTCCGCGGAACACAGTTTGGGAAACCCTGAATAGCTCATACGTCAGAATAACATATACGAGCTCTGGCGTCATGAAATTTGTATAAAAAATTGCAATAGGTGGCACGCGAGCTATTTGAAAACTGAATGTATCGGGAATTAATGTATGAAATGCAGGAGTGGGGAGGGGAACCTGGGAGGGTGGGAAACTCGGGAGGGGAATCCGCGGGAGGGGCGAGGCGAATACAGGAGGGGGAGGGGAACTCGGGAGGGGGGTTCACCTGACGGGGGAAGGTGGGGGAGTAGAGCGAGAAGAGGGAAGGTGGAAGAGGAGGAGTGAGAACGCGAGAGGGGAAGGGGACACGGTGGAGGAAGGGGGGGAGGAAGGTGAACGGGACGAATGGGAAAGGACGCGCAGGGAGAAACAATTTCTTTATTAAATGGCATAGCAACCATGGCATATGTTACCAGCTAGTAACATAATAAATGTGCCTAAATCATTGAAATCTTTTGCAGCTCTCAAATCAAAGCCAAGAGTCTTTAGGGCTTTGTTGATAATATTATTAATATGACATACAAAGGTGAGTTTACTGTCGAACATAATGCCTAGATCCATAATTTCACTAACACAATTTAAATTTTCATCATTTAATGAATACTTAAAAAATATAGGATTATTTATTTTGGGAAAATGAATGAACTGACATTTATTTATGTTTAATGCTAGTTTGTTGCAGGGCCGTATCCAGAGTTAAGATAAGATAGGACAATTTAAGATAGGACAGGAAGAATTTAAGATAGGACAGCGGTAATTAAAGGTAGGGCGCAAGTAAAAATGTAACTTGATCTGATCTGATCACCGTCTGGGTCGAATTTAGTTTTGCGCTTGGATTGTTTATGACTAATATTCAGTAAGAATGATTGAGAGAGGTCCGTGAGCGATGCGGGACAATTCTAAGAAAGTTTCATGGATCATCATGTGTTCCAATGGATCATCAAACCATTCATGTGTTCCTAGTACAAAAGTAAGAGGAAAACCATTTTCTTGTTCTGGTTGTAGTATCTGAGCTAATGCTGAGGACTCGCGTGCAAATTAACTGTTAGGTTTAAAACAGTTTCATGTTCCGAATGATCTGTCAAAATTCCAGTAGCAGATTAATCTGCTGACGCATTTCGAAGACAACCGTTTTAATATTTCGAGTGGAGTTAAAATTTTGTTTCAAACCATTCTTAAAATATCGTAATTCGTAGGAAAACCATACTACGCATTATATGAGAGTAATACTAATTGAACGTAGTTATGCAGAAAGCAGCCAGGCCACAATTTTGGCAAAAATGAGATATTGTTGTAATCCGACGGAGGAACGTCAATTCTATGTTCTATTAAAACCAGGCAGGCCGCTTTCATATAAAAATTCATAGTAATCGCCTTCTTAAATATTTGCTGATCACGAAAACACCGTTCAACAATCTGCAGAAAGCGCTCACGGCATTCACATTCAGCAGAAAACAGTCAGAGACAACTGGTCGATTTTGTCAGTACAACTTACATTTTGTTTATGACGTTTACCTGATCTGCAGAAAACGGTCACGGCGCTTGTCTGTTTTCTACACTATAGCGTTTGTATCGAAACTTTCAAGTGGCGATCTACAGAAATCGCTCTCGCGTTATAATAATAACTTGTTTTTTGAGAAAAATCAATAATTTTGAGTATGTATTATCATTTATCAATAATATTATATAAATTCAATGAAGTCCAAGACTGCTAGACAGCATCTGTTAGCCGGTAACGTTTTAACGCATAGAAATAAAATATTTATATATATGAAATAAACTGAAAAAAACATTGAATATGAAATCAAAAAAGTATAAAAGACTACATAGAAAATTAGAGCAAGACAAAAATCAGTACATTTTTTTTCAGCCCACAAAATCCCTTTGAAAAATAAATTATTAAAATTTATGTTAATATCAAGATTTTATTTTAACGATATTTGATAATAAAAAAACCTCCAAATATAAAATGATTTTTTCAAAAATTCAATTAAATTATGTAAATTAAATAACATTATAAGCACGACCACAAGCATTGATTTCTAGCAGATGGATATAAAAACCCATAATGATTATTAAATAAATTATAATATCTATGTACCTAATTATGTTTCAGAAAGTATTGCGTATTAAAGTTTAAAATTTTATATTTCCTTTGAAAAATAAAAATAAATCCTCAGAATATAAAATTACTAACTGAATAATATAGAAATATATCTATATAACTACCGATTTTAAGTTAAATAATAAAGCATAATTTCATAAATTAAGTGTATTTGGTAGCTCTGGCTGTTTTCTACAGAATGCGTATTTCGCAAAGTAAGGTCGGACGGTTGATTGCTGAGCTAACATTCTCAATAATGTATTCTGCAGAAAGCAGCCAGACCTTATAAAACTCCAATATCTCTAAAAATCTACCCTTAAATCCACGTTAAAGTTATAAGAATTGGATATCTACATATTATTTATAATTTTTTGAAGTAAAAAACATCCTAGGTGTTATGTAGATTTGATTATTAAATCTTTAGACAAAAGTGCTCGTATCTCCGTTTGAGTTTTTTAGGGCTGGCTGCTTTCTGCATAACAACGTTCAATTGAAGCCGAGGACACGCAAGCAGATTCACCCTTAATTTAAAACCGGATTTGTGATCAGAATGTAAATTTCTAGTTGTGGATTCATCTGCTGACACATTTTGAAGGAAAACATTCTCTTATTTGAAGTGCAGTTATAAAATTCTAGTTGCAGACTATGGTGCTGCCAGAATAAAGAAAAACTATTTTCATCTGAATGTAGTTTTAATTCACCGCATACAGATTTAACTTAAACCAGTTTTGGGTTCAGAGTGTAAAATTCCAGTTTAGGATTCACCTGCTGACACATTTCGAAGGAAAATATTCCCTTATTGGAAGTGCATTGGAGGCTATCCACCACTTACCCGCTCCGGTGTACGTAACAGATGGTTACTACTGCAAGGCTCTCACAAGGACTCTATTTTTTTATAGAATGACTCTACATTTATAATTTACCAAAACTAGACCCCATCGTCCCTGCATACGTTGTTAGCGAGCAGTATGCAAGTGCTTTATCCGATGACTCTGAAGACAAACCGTTTAGTATGGAGAAGATCCGAAAATATCGGTCTAGGGATAAGTTTATTTATTACTTTTGGAAACTGTTTGGAAATTCCTGTAAGCAGTGATTGCAATACGCGCACAGCCTCCCACCACTACTCCAATGCCATCTATGGGCAGAATAAAAAAATAGTATGAAATGATTCCTTGTATAATTCGAAGCTGTTTAGTTAGATGCCACTAATAGGTAGTATTTTTTTTCAATCATATCAAACTATGAACAAACAGTTTACTGGTATATTATCATAGTTGATGGTTTTTCTTAAGGTAGGTCACAGGTATTTTAAGGTAGGGCATTGCCCCATAATACCCCCCCCCTAGCTTTGGCCCTGGTTTGTTAATAGGCGTGTAGTGATAAAAAAATCAGTATATACATAATAATAATAATAATTGGCTAATTTATATAGCGCCGTTTTCGTGGAAAATCACCTCAAGGGCGCTGTACAAATAATATATAAAAGAATTAATATTACTGGCTTGAAACTAAGATTTACCATTACAACTAGTGACTTACATCTAAGACTTATAGCTACTTATATTACTGGCTTATAGGGAGGAGCCATTTAATTGATAGATTTAAACACCATCCAGCATAAATTGTATTGGATCCTTTCAGGACACTTCAGCCAGTGAAGATTTCGGAGATGTTCTGAAATGTGCGAAAATTTGGGTACTCCAGTGATAAGTCGTGCTGCGGCGTTGAAAACTGATTGTAGTTTGTCAGTTTGACATTTAGGAAGACTTGCATAGATGCCATTGCAGTAATCAAGACGTGATACTATATACGAGTTCACAAGAAGCTTAGTTGCTTCTGTAGAAAGGTTTCTACGAACTGACTTAAGTTGTCTAAGGTAGAAGAACCCCGTATTCACCTGGCTTTTCAATGAAAGGTCTGAATCCAGATAAACTCGCAGAAGTTTGACGGTTGTTTTCGCAATTACGTCATTGCCGAAAATAGCAATTGGTGAGTTATCTATTAAATGTTGGCGTCTATTTGTGGCTGCCCACAGAAACTCGGTCTTTGAAGGGTTTAGCTTCAGTTTGTTTGAGGACATCTAGAGACTGATTGCTTCTAGACACTCAGCTATGCGAATTTTAAGGCCGGTGATCTCATTTGGTGTGCAGTAAAATGTATGTTCGTATGTTTACTCTGTGTACTTAATCAACGTATTTTATTTCATTTACACAGGAGAATTTGGATGTCGACGAGGTAGTTGATTCATTTTACTTTTACAACATTTTAAAAACTGTTTGTCGCTAAACGTTTTATCAATAAGATAAAATTTTCAAACTGGTTCCTCTAATCAAAATCAATAAAGAGAAACAAAAACTACATAAAAATGGTAATCCCGTAGTAATCCAGTAGACTACATGGAATTCTCAATCAAACGTATACAACAACAATACTTAGATAGCTATAATCAATACATAAGTTAGATTGAAAATAATATTTTGATAAATAAGAAACAACTTTGGAACTATGCTACAAACAAAACAATTGGCATCCCACAAATCATGCACCTTAAATAAGAGTCAGGCACCGGCGCTCATCAAGTGTGCCATTTTATTATCTAAACACTTTCAATCCGTAAGCGATAAAGACACGAATGATCCCAGTTTAGCGGAGTCAGTCGAGGGGGAAATATGTCTCCAACTCTATTTAATGTGTACATTAACGACCTCTTACAAGAGTTGAACGATACACGAATCGGTTGTCATATCTGCGGACAAGGAAGTAACAACATTAGTTACGCCGATGACATGGTGCTGCTTGCACCTTCGATTAAAGCGATGAGACGACTTGTGCAAATATGCAAAGAGTACACAAACTCTCATAACTTGTTGTACAATTCTAAAAAGTCAGTCATCGTCGCTTTCAAACACAATAAGGAGCCAACAAATATTTCTCCAATATATCTAGAAGGAAATGAATTGCTTGTGGCCTCACAGGTTAAGTATCTGGAACATATCCTAACCGAAGACATGAAGGATTGGTTACGCATTGCAATATGTTTTTTGTTTGTTCGAAATTTTAAATAAATATATATATCACAAGCATGGTACTTACTCACTCCTTGGAATTAACAAAGACACCGAAATGGATTGTTTTTCAAAAATAGATTCTAAAACAAGAAAATTACTGACACTGTTGGTTTTGGAAAATTTTCATGTATTGTGAAAAGAAACTTTGAGTGTGTGTATTCATTGACAAATTTAATCTCTTGTAAAAACTTATGAATCACCCAAGGATTGCATTGACGGCATCTAATTGTTCATTGGATGACATTAAGGAGGCCTCCACACTTCAAGATCAGCAAAAAACAAGGTTGGTGGATTTGTTCTATTCCCTGGAGTTCCTCTTTGTGCCATTTGTGATATATTTGTTCGCAAGTAGAGTTTTTTCATAATCATAATTTATTGGGTATTAAGCCCAGAGGGTCTGGGGTTATTTACACACCTTAGGCTCGCATATTATAATGCAAGTCTGTTAAACTTAATTACCAAAAGAAACATCGGTTTCGGTCGGGATAGATGGAAAAACATACATTTAAATTCGGTTTTCATTCAAAGTTAAAAATTTCCCATATAAAACATCTCCATTGCCGCCATTTTTTTGTACGGATTTGACATTTGTTTTGAGTTTTGTTTAAAACTCATTACGCATGAATTACTTGGTTTACCTAAACTAAGAACCTAATGTTGAAATGAAGTGTTATTTCCAAAATCTGTGCTTACAAATTTGGCTGCTTATGGATTATTTCTTTTTTATAATTATGTGGCTATCATCAGCAACAGTAATTATTTAATTACGTATCAGTCATCATCAGCAATATCTTTACGTATATTATCTAAAATATAACAGATTACTAACTCAAAGGTACAAAAGATTAACTGTTGAATAGGTACTAGTCTGTGATACTCCAGTTGCCTTAGACGTCAAATCATACAAGTCATTTATGCTTAAAAGTTGACCACCGTTTTTTACATTATGAATAAATAAAATAATTAAACATACGGAATAAAATTTCACGAGTTGGTCCATTCAGTGATTAGCCACGTTCCGTTTCATAACAGGACGTAATAAATTTAAACTTGCACACTTTACAAACACTCTGTAAATCTACTAATAAAGATTCGAATTAAAAATAATGAAAACTATTTATTATTTCAAATTTAAAAATTTGTCATTATTTGTCACTTGTGAAATGTAGGTGCACGTAGGTTTAAATCAAATTACGAACCGAATGAATAGGACACCCTGTAAGTACAGCCTCAAAAGGGTGTCGAAACTTGCCTCTCTTCTAACTAGTTACAATAAGTGGGCGTAAGCAAGACAGAGAGCCTTATCGGGTTTGTGGATATACGGGTAAGGTTATTAATAATATCTGGTTAAGAGAAAGAAAACAATGATTAAAAAGCAAGAAATAAAGACAAATTTTAGATGTTAAAGAGGCTGTTGAAGATGGTAACTAAGAAAGCATGATACAAATGAATACATGAATAAACAGAGTGAAATAATAAAAATCCGGGCAAAAGTAGTAGTAGAAGTATAATAAAAGGGTGACCATGGATACCAGGAGCAATTACACCTGGATCCTAAACACATAATGAAGTTAAATTTAATCATAGACTCTAAGTTCAGGCCATCTCTTAACCCAGATCCTTGTAAATTTCCTCAGGCATTCGAGATTCTCCTTATTCGACACGAGATCCGCATTCCATGCTGGTCTCGTAGTTACTTTCAGACCTTCCAACATTTCATCTCTTGCGTCCGTCAAAATCTCACAGTGCCACAGAATGTGCTCGGCTGTTTGGTTTGTGTCACCACACGCACAGTTCGGATGGGGAGACGGGGTCAGGCTGTGCAGTCTTCCCCTGAATTCACCATGACCTGAAAGTATTTGTATTAAGTGATGATCCAATTTGATAAACGCCCCTTCCATTCTGGCTTTAACTGACGGGAAGAAGGAGAAAGTCCATCTGCCTTTATTCGATCTATCCCAACGTTTTTGTCAGTCATTGAGAGTGAGTTCACGCATCTCTTTCAGCAGTTGGGAGACGGGTACTGCCCCACCTGGTGTTAGTTCAACTCCAAGATGGACGGCTGACCTTCCTCTTATTAGTTTTTTCTTAGTTAACACTTCCCTTATTTGTAGATAATGGGCAAAATAACAGCCAGAACCGGCAATGCGTCCGAAGCTACAGTCCTGTATGCGCCCGAGAGCGCCAGCAGGGGAGCTCGCTGGCCCCGCTTAAGTGCCGAGTAGGTCAGAAGGTTGTCTGGGCGATGCTCCCACGCAGAGGCTGCGTACGTGACTTGTGTCACATACGCTCCCCTATACAGTAGGCGAAGTACCGGAGAGCGTAATCCCCACTCCGCAGTTGAGATTCTTTTCAGTTTCATGAACAGTGCCTGCGCCCTGCTGGATACACTCTTGACATGCGCCAGGAAAGATGAAGAGCGATCCAAGATAACGCCTAGGTATTTTGCATTTTCCACAAATCGGATGTTGGAGTCTCACATTTTTATAGTAGGATTTCTTCCTCTACCGAGTAAACCCTTCATAAGGGGACCCATGGTCTTTTGGGGAGCTAAATTCAGCCTGTTTCTCTTACCCCACTCAAGGATTACTCTCAGACCTTCTTCTTCTCTCCTGCTGTTCCCCGAGACAAAATGTTGATCAAAACCTGAAATGGAAAAGTCACATCTCAGAGCTGGTGAAGAGAATGAGGAAATGTATATATACATTTTAGGTTAAGAAATATTTTAAATGTAAAAACAAAGAAAAATGTGTACTGTGCTCTTGTTCATTCTTTACTTATCTACAGAATTATAGATTGGGGAGGATCTTACAAAAACAATCTAAACTCAGTAAAAGTAGTATAAAAAAAATTTACCTTCTCAACAGATTCACTTTTTTAAATTGTTTGCAGTACGAAATGTCGATGACATATTCAAGCAAGCTTCCATTATAAAAATGTGCAAAGAAAAAAAAAACAAAGAATATCAAGTATTTTACAAACTAATGAGAAATGAAAACCAATTTATTACACCTAATTTTAAAACAACTCAAATGCAAAATCATTATATTTTCCAAGCCATAAAAAACTATAATAACCTCCCTTCTGAATTATACTGTATCATCAACCAATCAGAACAAATAAATAAAATTAAACGATTTTTAAAAAAAAAACTCACAGTAAAAAGTAAATATTTTATACAAAACAGATTATAACTTACAACTTAGTAAGAATCGTGATTGCCTTATCAGGCTCAAGAGCTCCTTTTTTCTGATAAGGTATACATGACCAAAAACGACCTTTAATTTAATATTTTGTAAAATATATTTGTGTGTATGTAACTCATATTTTTTATATTATAAAAGAAAATTTAAAAAGTGATGTTCCTTCTACGCCTAACAATACCTAAGTAAGATATCGATCTAATTGGTAATAAAAATATTTAAATAATTAGTGTATCCCGATCCTGATCCTGATAAATCATTCGTATTTTTAGTCCACTTTATACTTACCGATTTTGCATTTTTTTTTTTCATTTACTCCATATGGGAGATTATGAAGAAAATAATTTCCCTTGGGGCCTATGCCATATTTGGGGATGCTGTGTGAAGGTGTTATTGAAGAAAGGAAGGAGACACCCCTTTTTGTTAGAGGGAGGAAACACAGAAGACGGTAACACATTCCACAGTCGAGCTATTGAATTGTAGAAGCGTGGGGAGTCGTAGAACCAACCCGTTCTCGTGTGACAATTAACAATAACTTAATTCTTTCATTTTACAGAAATAAACTAGTTTTGCTAAGTTTTTAGATTTTCACGACCAAAAGTATTTTCGTTATATGTTTTTGGGGTGTCGCGCTATCTCCTTCTTTAGCCAACGTTTCGGAAAGCGTGGCAGTGTCCATCATGAGGTCCGGCAGATGAGTGAATCTCTCATCGTTTCAGTGTCCATCTGCCCTGATGATGGACACTGTAACGCTGTCCGAAACGTTGGCTAAAGAAGGAGGTAGCGCAACCCGGCATAACACCCCAAAAACAAACAAAACGAAATGAACAAGTTTTTTTATCGCTCTACACAGCAGGTTCTGAAAAAATATTTTCCCTATGTCATCTTTGGAGATGCTGTGTGGAAGGTTTTTTAAATGAAAGGAAGGAGGGGAACTTCTGGTAAGGATAAGGTATAAGGGGTAGGTAGGTATTTGTGGAACGGACGTATGTATCCATCCCTCCATCCCGCGTACCAAATTGTTACTGAAAAAGAAATATGTAATTTTAATAATTATTTATTATTATTAGGTACTTACTAGCTGGTACCCGGCATGCGTTGCTATGCCATTTAATAAAGAAATTGTTTCACCCCGCGCATCCTTTCCCATTCGTCCCGTTGACCTTCCTGCTCCCCTTCCTCTCCCGCATCCCCTCCCCTCTCCCGTTCCCACTCCTCCTCCTCCACCTTCCCCCTCCTCACTCTACTCCCCCCCCTTCCACCGTTCCGCGAACCCCCCCTCCCGATTTCTCCTCCCCCCTCCCGTATTCGCCTCCCCCCTCCCGAGTTCCTCTCCCCCCTCCCGAGTTCTCCGCCCTCCAGGGTTCCCCTCCCCCTTCTGCATTCCCTACATTCATTCCCGATACATTCAGTTTTCAAACAGTTCGTGTGGCACCAATTGCAATAATGCCAGAGCTCACCAGTATATAAAGAAACCTTTTCGGGCGTGCTCGCAACAACTCACCAAAGTTTCGTCGCGATCGGATGAAGGGTTAGCAAACACGTCAAATCCCCAATGTTTGAATGAAATAAGTAAAGTCGTTCTGAATTAATTGCGTGACCAAGCGATACAGGCAAATTTGGTACCTAACACAGGTACATATTTAAAATATCAATAATTGACAATTATTTTAATACAAAAAAAAAAAACAGCTGCGTGCTAAGTTTATTTCGTCAAACTCGCGAACTGTCAAACGTACCAAGTTTTCCGAAGTTATTCAATTTTCTGCGCCATTTTCTTAATTTTTCTTTCCGTAAGAACCTTCTACAAAGTATTAGAAAACAAAAAAATTACATATTTTTAATTTTATTTGCTTCAATTCGAGTGGACCCGAGTCTACCGTACCGAAGGGACGAACGTCAAATGTTTGACAGGAAAGAAAAGAAGAACAGTTTATATGGGAGAATGAAATTTTTGTTTGTACTGTCTTCCTCGCAATTTTCCCATATTTTTTCACCGTTTAAACTTTCCCTGGACTACATTTCAAAACCAAAATCAGCTAAATCGGCCCAGCCGTTCTCGATTTTTAGCGAGACAAACGAACGGCAATTGATTTTTATATATATAGATTATTCGATGGTCGTTGGATAATAAATTCAAAATACGTTCCGTAAATGTGAGTCAAAAAAAGTTTCGCTTGTTTACTAAAACCGACTATATTGTTATAAGTTATAAGTAATTACTTTGAGCTTTTTGTAAATGTTTAATAATCGAGGGGTATAGAATCAAAGGCAGCATTCTCCAAAAAGCGTTATTTTGAGAAAACCAAAAAAAAACGTTTCATTTCAACAATTCTCACACATTTATAAGTTAATAATTTTATTTAAAAAAGGGAAACTGCTTATCTATTATAATTTCCAAAGTAGAATTTGTTTATTGTATTGATTGATTAGTTATAACGGATTTAATTTTGGAGATTGCTGCATTTGATACTCACCTAAGCAGGCGCGGCCGGTGCCTTAGTGCACTCGTGCAACGAACCACCAACAAAGTTGAAAAACAATTTACAGCTCATCGTAATCTTACTTAATGTTTAAACAATAAAATTAAACAAAGTATTAAAAAAAAATCTTTAAAATTGCAATTAATAACATACTAAATGTAAGAATATTGTAGATAAATACGGCAAAAACACTCCACCCGCGCGGTTAACACTGGCTAGGAACGAGAAACCGAGGTACATATCAATCTGCGCGTTAGACCTAAGCGCCCCGTTTGGCTAAATATTATTTTATATGCAGCCCATACGAAACATCTCCGGACCGTGGTTTTGACAAAACGTATCAAGAAAAATACCCCGACAGGGCGCCGCACGGACAGCGGAGATATCCGAACGAAGAATCCAAGAATTCCGAACGTACGGCTCGAGCCAAGTAGGGTTTGAAGAAGTATTTAAGTAAAAGCATAATATTTCTCTTGTAAAATGCAACCTCGGGTCAACGGGTCACTGGTCAGCTTGTGATAGAGTGCTACGGATTTACATACTTGGCATTGACTTTATTATTTGTTTTTTTTTGCAGAAAGTAACCTTTTATTTGTGTGCGTTTTTTTTACTTATTGCAAACTTCATATCGACGCTCATTGGGTCAGTAAACACCCGCCATCGCTTGCATCCTACGCTGCAAATAAAATTAAAATTGCTTGTGCTTGTGTTAATTATTGTGATATTAATTAATATCCGAAGGTCTTTCAAAATAAATACCTTCTCTTCTTTGCCACTAATCCTCTAAAACTAATAGATATAATATATAAAGAAATGAACCATAGTGTAAAATAGCAAATAATTTATGATTTCTGAAATTTTTTAATGCAGTGTCCCCGCTTGCAAAGTTGTATCTTCCAAGCAAAAACTAATATAAATGTGTTTATCGGATAACGAATTTGTCAGGTGAGTATATCTGTCTCTCTTTGCAAATAAAATTGGGTGATTGAAGTCTTCGCTCGGCAAAAGGATCGAAGAATTGATCTTCTCTATAAATAAGTAAGATAGTGCATTTATATAAATTACATACATTACGTTTTTGATGAAATCGGTGAACCACCAAAAATTTAAGGCACCGGCCGCGCCTGCACCTAAGGAGAATGCTGCTTTTGTTTCTCACACGTGTGGAGATATCTGACTTTGATACTGACAAATAGATATGACGTCACCAATAATGGCCCGACCAAATCACAGGGAAGTTCGTGATTATTATTATATTACTTTGATTTTAATTTTAGTATAATTAAAATTAAAATAGGTTTTGTAATATACTCACACAGTATAGGATTTGGGAGGCGGGTATGGGTACCGCCATCCCGGGAACCATTTATTGGATAAGCAATACCTCTGCCATAGATATGATTTTGGATTTTCACGGCCAAAAGTATTTTCGTTATTTGTTATTGGAGTGTTATGCCATGTAGCGCTACCTCCTTTAGCCAAAGTTTCGGACACTGCAACGCTGTCCCAAACGTTTGCTTTGGCACTTTGGCTAAATAAGGAGGTAGCGCAACACGACATAACACCCCAAAAATAAATAACGACAACCTATGTTCAAGTGGTTCGCTACATTTAGTGACTAAGCTGGGATGCCCGGGTTCATAGGGTGATGTTTGTCCGGGTGTTGGCGGCGGATACGTCTGCCCACCTGCTGGATTGCAGGACGGATCGGGAGAGAATAGTTGTGGGAGTCCCTTTGACTTCTCCAGCTGTGGTCTCTCGGAACATCGCAGTGGGAGGGATAGATTTATACGTCCGTCACTTCTGGGCACACTGACCCCCAGATTCCTACCCACCCGTAATACCCTTTTCCTTTCCAGAACCTTCTCGCCTTCTTTTCCTAAAAATACCCTTCACACAGTATCCCCAAAGATGACAAAGGCCCTGAGTGGAATTATTTTCCTCAGGGCCTCCTGTGTGGAGCTAATGTAAAAAAAATACAAGTGTGCAATTCACACGCGGTACAAATGAAACCTGCAGAAAACTAAAGTAGACAAGAGTGGGGACAAGCACTGCACGAAGAGGAGTTCAATTATTATCTTATTCTTTCGCAGCCTTAATCCTATAGATGTATGCGTTTGCCTATTTATAGTGTTGCTTTTTTGTTTCATCGAGTTTCAAATCACAACGGTGCTAAAGAAGCTTTTACTTCAAAAAATAATAATATTAAAAGAGAAAATTTAAAAAAAAAGAAAAATAATGAAGGTTAATTATTTTGATCAAAATTGGCTTGAAACTCGCAAAACTTTCAACACTAAACATGTAATTCGGAATGTTTATGTGCAAGGCTATGAATCCTAGCTTTAATTTTATTATTATTATTTTTTTTATTTATATTTTTTTTTACAGTTTTTTAGAGAAAATGTGTCCTAACTGGGGTACCCCGTTCTAATTTTTTTTTTTTTTTTACATGAGTTCCACACAGGAGGCCCTGAGGAAAATAATTTCCCTCATGGCCTATGTCATCTTTGAGGATGCTGTGTGGAGGGTTTTTTAAGGAAAGGAAGGAGAGGAGAGTTCTGGGAAGGAAAAGGGTTTAAGGGGTGGGTAGGAATCTGGGGTTCAGTATGTCCTGGTCATCCGCCTCCAAGACCTAGACAAACCTCACCCCATGAACCCGGGCACCCCTGCTAAATCACCAAACGTAGCGAACCACTTGGGGTGACCTATGGCAGAGGTGTTGGTTATCCAGTAAAGGTTCCCGGGGCGGCGGTACCCATTCCCGCCTCCCAAATTGACACATTGTACAAGTTTAATTATTTGAATTATAAGTAAATACCTAATCTATGTTAGAATATTGCCAAGGAAAATTATTAAGTTAGATCTAAAAGAAAGTACAAAACAAGCATTATTCTTTGTTGGGTTGCAAAATTGAATCTATTTTCTTCCTTCCCATGTCCATAATCCATATTTTGAAGGCGGTTATTTTTTTGTGGTTTTCATTGCAAGAGGGAGTAAATTAAATAATTTTACAGAGAAGTATTCCATATTTCTTTGTCCAAAAGTCGTTTTAGTTGTAGGTTGGTAGAATGTATGTTGTAATGTAGATCTTGTGAATCGGCCCGAGTTTGTCTGTGTAAAGTTATCCTGATTTTTGAATGCGTACATTAGAATATCTTTTGTATATAATTGTTTCAGTGACATTAAATTCAGCGCTTTAAAAACATAGTCTGTAGGGGTTCTGATGGGTACTCTAAGTATAATTTTCAGAATTGCCCTTTGTGCTATGAGGACTGGTTTTATAGTGGAATCGCATGAGCTTCCCCATCCGATAAGACCATATTGTAGTTGAGATTGGGCTAAGGCATAATAGATTTTAATTAGCTGTTCTTTATCTAAAATGTTTCTTAAGTAAAACATGTTTATGCATATTAATTTAATTTATGAATTTTAATTAACACCTAAAAAAATCTTTTGTCACTCCACGCCTCTGAAATAAACGTTATTTTATGACAGCTCATCTTAGAATTTTGACTACTTTTGCTTTCCATTTTTCTGGATTCCTTGACTTCTTCCTTGCATTTTTCTTGGGCACGGATGAAGGGTGAGAGTCCATAATCACACTGGCATCTTGTTTTTATTTCTAAATTCGCTTCGAACTATTAAAAACAGTAAAATTAGAGCGACAGATTCAACACACTATACAATTTTGTATGGGCTGCCATGTTGTCACGTGATCAAATGGAGGCTTACCATTGGTCAAATTAGAGAATGCTGATTTTGTTTCTTAAGTGCGTTGGAGATTACTGCCTTTGATACTAACGGATTTTTAAAGCATAAAGAGTTGGTTTTAATGCCAACTAACTGCTTTTCTAGGTAAAAGAGTGAATCATTAACAAAATTGCATCATTAGTCCATTTTTTTTTAAAAGTTGAGAATGCTGCATTTGATTCTACACACCTCAATTTAGATACCATCGGTTGCAAAGATATTGAAATATAATAGCAGATTTTATAACTGCACATTTTACTATGTGGGACTGCGCTTCCGGGTGTCGCCGATATTATTGACCAATTAACAAATAAACTAAATGAACGAATAATTAACGAATATACCAAACGAACGTTAAACAAATGAACGAATTATTTCCGTGTTCAAACTATATTGTTAACCAATACTAATTGACGAACTCCGTAGTCCAGTGGGTGAGACTCTTGACTCACAATCCGGAGGTCGCGGGTTCGAACCCGGCATGCGCAAATACATTTTATTTGATTAATTTGTGTTATTTCACAATTAATTCATTTAAAAATAATATATAGTATGAAGAGTTCAAAAACCTTCAAAAAATCAACGAAATGAACAAATTATTTTCGTATGCAAACTACCCTGATTAGGTCGTAGTCGTAGACAGTTGCGCGGACACCATAGCATATCTCTTTTGTATTTGAATATCTTTGATCGGTTGACTCGTCATAGAAAAGTCGTAAAGCCGGATCCGGGATTTGCCGAGTGCCGATTAATCGGCAAGTGCCAAGTGCTCGGTTTCGTATTCGCCAAATAGTGAGCATGTCTTTACACACTTGCGGGCCTTGTCCGAATGCCTAGTTTTTTATGAGAACCGACAACATGCCGAGCGAGGCGAGCACTGATAATCTATGCTCGGCGATTTACGAGCATCCATCCCCACTACTCGCGATTCGGCAAATAATCGGCTCGGCACTCGGCGAGTCCCGCATATCTAGATGCAGCTTAATGTGCGGCTATCTGGCTATCTTTTACTTAGTACGAACATTTACGAACAGTACGAACATTTTATTAATCTTAATATATAAAACAAAGTCGGGTTAGTTACACTATTTATAACTCGAGAACGGCTGGGCTGATTTTGATGATCTTTGATTTGTTGGATTTGTCTCCGCCCCGGATAGGATAATAACTATTAAAACATCACAAAAGTTAACGAAATAAATAGTTATAAAGAAAATTATTTTCCCCATACATTTTGTATGGAACGATTTCTCCTATTTTGAAAGAACTGCAGCAATATTGTGAGGGGTATAATATTGAACTGTGCATGAATTCCAAACATTCAAAAACGTCAAATGTCAACGCGTTGATTGTTGTGCATTTGTTTTTAATCATATAATGCTGCCCTTCTTTCTTACACACTCAATGTCAATAGTCGAAAATGAGACAAATGGTGAACGTATGTCTGCACACCTCCAAAGGAAAAATACAATAATTATAATAAATCTCTGAAATGAAACGCATTTTTTTACATAAGCTCCACACAGGAGGCCCCGAGGAAAATAATTTCTGTCAGGACCTATGTCATCCTAAGGGATGCTGTGTGGAGGATCTTTTTAACGAATGGGGGGGTTAGAAAGTTCTGGGAAGGAAAAAGGTATGAAGGGTGGGTAGGAATCTGGGGGTCAGTGTGTCCGGGAGTGACGGACGTACGAATCCATCCCTCCAACTGTGGTGCAAGGCAATGGGTCGAGAGAGTCCATCTGGAAAGGTCAAAAGGCCTCCCTCAACCAGTCTCTCTCGATCCGGCCCGCCACGCAGCAGGTGGGCAGGCGCATCAACTGCCAAGACCCGGACATAAGTCACCTCATGAACCCGGGCACCCCTGCTAAATCACCAAACGTAGCGAACCACTTGGGGTGATCTATGGCAGAGGTGTTGGTTATTCAATAAATGGTTCCCGGGGCGGCGGCACCCGTATCCACCTCCCGAATTCCCGTAAGTAATTGTAAAAGTAAGAAAATCACAAAAATATAAATCCGTACACAACGCCATCTCTGATACTGACAAAAACAAAACACGGACAGTTGCGCTTTGATAATAAGGAACTCCAGTGAAAAATATTATGGCTTTAAAAAAATATGTTCATATAGACCAAGAAACGCTGATTCGGAATATATAAGTTTTATTTCATAATATTAAATGCAGAGTTTTTAATAAATTATTAAAAAGTGCATTTTTAAACCTCTTCGGAAAACACAGCGTTAAGTTGGCATTACTGAAATGGTTAACCGTGACGTCACAGTTAACCTGTCACCTGTGTATTGTATTGTATTGACATTTGAAATGACTTGAAGTGCACGCGTACCTATGCAATTCAACATTTCGTGTTTTTGGTTTATTTTCATACTGTTTATAGAGATTTAGATAAATAATAGTTATTGTGTTTATTGAAACATAATTTAGGCCCTCAACAATTTACGAAAAGGGCTATATTTGCGGACAATCTGCAATAAATGTTGTCTATTTGAGGTTAAAGTCATGTCATATTTTGACGTTTGTTTTTATGTATTTTCAAATTGTTTTTAGTATAGGGCTTTTTATACAAGTTGTTACACACTCGTCATGATCAGTGTATTATAAATACCAGTGTTTCTGTATGTATTATACATAAAACAATGTACCTACAAAGTAACACCTGACACAAAACACGATGTCACATGTATTTGCAATGAAAGAGATGATTTATTGTTTTTATATTGCACTTTGATTAAATACAATAACAGTAGCGGTGAAATGTGGACATTTTACCAATGTTTTTCTATATTAAAAGCAGTTAATCTTGAATAAAAAACACACCTCACACCTAAAAGTCATTATCCGCCATGATTATTCTGGATTCTTCACAGTGTTGCCAACAGTTAGAAGTGAAATTTCCCTAGAATTTCACATTTACGCAATTACCTACGTAGCCACCTGATTGTGTAACACTAATCCTGTTATATGTTAATTAATATGATAATTAATTGGAAAGATATCGGAACTTGGTAAATATACTAATAATACCGTGATTTTCCAAATAAAACACTTTTTGCTACATGAAGTAATAATTTAAAAGTACGAATACACTCACCAGTGAATTAGAAACTGAATTCCAAATTTAAAAAAAAACACTTTGCAAAATAAAAATCATAAGCAACCCGCCGCTCATTTGTAACAAGCGTGGTATTTTGAAGACCCCCCCCCCCCCCCGAACGTGTCACGTAGTATGGGTACGTTCCCTAATATCATTAGGGAGTTGTCAGTGTTAAAAATAACATGGCATATAAGTACATGAAAAATAATTAAGATTCATAGGAATTCCAAAAAATATATATACGTATATATATAAATAATACCAGTAATACTGTCATATGTAATAAAATTTTGGTAAATATCGGTTCGGACTGGCCACGCTTATTACGAATAATTTTTAGAAAAAAACTTTAGATTCGCCTTAATTACTATAAAAGGAAATTTTTTGGCTTTGGGGCGGCGGAAAATAATGCATTTTAATTTTCAATTGCATAAAACCAAAATTCGCTTCGCGACTGACACAGCGAAAATCCGCGGCCGTACATGTCACTGTGATGTTGGTATCCTTGATAAATTAACAAGAGCTAATACGACTGTAGCCGACTTCGTGGGATAAGGCGCGTAATTATGAAATTTGTCTAGCGGGCTTGTTTGTGTAACATGGTTTGTGATACAAAAGAAAGTGGCCCTTTATAACGACTACTCGCGTCAAGGCAAGAAAAACATCCCAGTTTTCTAGTGGCTTAGCGGCTACGCTAGGTTTGTGTAACATGGTTTGTGATTCGCGGTATTTCATGTAGGTATCCCACGAAGTCAGCTACAGTCCATAACAGTGACAGCAAGTGACAGCTACGGCCGCGGATTTTCGCTGCGTCGGTTCGCGAAGTGAATTTTGGTTTTATGCAATTGAAAATTAAAATGCATTATTTTCCGCCGCCCCAAAGCCAAAAAGTTTCCTTTTATAGTAATTAAGGCGAATCTAAAGTTTTTTTCTAAAAATTATTCTTAATAAGCGTGGCCAGTCCGAACCGATAATTACCAAAATTTTTGCCAGAGTTCGAAATTTCCCTAGATTTTGTCCTGATTTCCCTTATCCCTAAAAAATATTTTTCTCCCCTAGATCTAGGGAAATTTCCCTCGACATGACATCACTGATTCAAAATGACAACTTAAAAAGTAAAAAACTAACGGTGGGGACGGTGGGTAAAGACCACCATAGATACGGTGCGTTTCTGGGAGTCTTTAAAAATTAAAACTTTGACAATTATTTTAACTATTAAAACTAACTATAAAAATAAAAATAAAAATGCAGTTATTTAAGTTTGAAGGTCTTTATTCATTAAAAAAAATTAAAAAATTGGACTGGAGTTCTCTATTGCTTCATTGCGTAATTTTTAACTAAATAAAAAAACTGAATTTAATTCAACAGCTATTGATTCTGAGGCGGTACGAAGTTCGTCGGGTCAGCTAGTAATATTATATAACATTATTTTTGTATAATTTATATGGTGCCGTTTTTGTGAAAAAATGCCTTACTGTTTAATACATTATAATAAAAATGTATTTATTACCTAAACATCGCCTTCTCGCTCTTTATTTATAAAGGGTGTCCGAGGGTAAGGTGCATAAACTTCGGGAGGTGATTCTACATGATGGTGACTGTAAAGAAGAAAAATAACTTTTTTCTAAATTCCAAATTTATCCCTATACAAAATTATTTTTCCAAGAAGAATATTATTTTTTTCATACAAACAACAAAACTTTTTTACCTTTTTACCTTAAAACGTTTTGAAAAATGTTTCTTATCTTTACTTGTACTGTCGGGTAGAATTAACCCCGGATATCCTGTATAAATAAAGAACGAAAAGGCGCATATAGATATAGGGTGTGCAATTCACACGCGGTAGAAGTGAAACCTTCAGAAAACTAACCTAGACAAGAGTGGGGAGGCTACAAAACACCGCAAAAAGAGGAGACCGATTACAATTATCTCATTATCTCGCAGGCTAAATTATATATATGTATGTGTTTGTCTCTTTTGTATGTGTTTGGTGATATATTGGGCACACGCCTTCAATGGTTTCTATATTAAAGGTGAGCTCTGGCATTATTTCCTATACAATTCATCCGAAAGCGATGAAACTTTGGTGATTTGTCTATATGTATTGGCGAACTCTGGCGCTATGAAATTTGTATACAAAATGAACTATATGTGGTGCACGACTTGTTTGAAAAATTCGGCGGTATGATTTTTTTATGTGTGCGGAAAATATTCAAAATTAGCTCTAAAAAATCAAGAGCAATTTTAGGATATTTTTTTATTTAGTCTGTCGCTCTACTGGTTAACTAATAAAACTAATAAAAAAGTAATTAAAAAAATCCGCTAGTGGCTATCTAAGAGATTTGTTATGATGCAGTACAGATCCGTATTCCTTTAAATATAATTATTAATATCCTTATCATTTGTACTGCATCCTAACAACTCTACCCGTCGAAATCGTCATTAGGTAGGAATTTGTTTATTAATTATTAGAGTGCCAGCTCTGATTTTATCTACGGCCAGAGGCGACACCTGGAGCGGCTCCGCGAAGAGCATAGTTAAAAATTTGGAAGAGAACGTTTTCCTTGTTCACGGGGTGCCTCGTACGATAGTGTGCGATAATGATCGCCAGTTCATCTCACGGGAGTTTAAAGAACTACTACAAATTTACAATATACCAACCCCTTTTTATAACTCGTATTATACTCCTCAAAACAATGTTGTTAAAAGATACAACCAAACACTAGGAACTGCCTTGTCAATCCTGGCCGAATCTGACCACCGTAACTGGTCCAAATTTCTGCCACAAATTCAGTCCGCAATGAATAACACCGTTAATTGTGCGACAAACTATACTCCGTACTTCCTAATGCATGGTAGGGAGCAAATTCTCGACGGAGATTTGCACCGCATTCCTATAGATAATGGGGACACTCACTTGGAAAGAGGGACTCTGCCTTCCACTTATTCTCAAAGGTTACAGAGTTTGGCAAACATATATGAACAGGTGTCGGACGCTTTACTCAAAGCTTACCAGACAGGAGCGAATCGTTACAATTTACGCAGAAGAAACGTCACATATCAAGTTGGTGACGTCGTGTGGAGACGAAACTTTGTTCAGTCTAACGCGTTAAATTATTTTTCTTAAAAATTGTTCCTACGTTTCGTGCAAAATGTTATAATAAAGAAAAAATCGGACTTGGTATATACCTTGGCAGATCTTAAAGGTAAGGTATCAGGGGATTTTCATATAAAGGATATCGTCAAATCAGACATAGTTCCAGTATAAATTCTTTTCGCACATCAATTTCTCAGAAGGTCTGTCCATCTTTCTTGAGGACTGATATTTTCACTAATATATAACTTTGGTTATTTACTTTAAATTTTTACGCACGGAAACTTTACCGGCCTGATCAACCGGGTTAAAGAATTCCTAGCGCTCTGACAGTCTTTTCTCCTGTCCTAGGTTCATTTCGGAAAAAAAAAATTGTGTTAACTACTCCGCGTGGGCGTATTTATAAATCTAATATTGTTATTTCATAAGTTACTCCCTTAAAACATAACCATCAACTCCGGTAATAGTACTCGAATTGAATGGATTAGAAATACACCTTATTAGCATTAGTTTTAGTTATAAACACATTATGTGTATAATAGGCTTCAGGTGAACAAATGAATAGTCAGTTAAATGCTCTTCTGAATCGTGTATGTTGTTTTACACGAGCATAACAGCATTTCTCTCAGAATAAGTGCCTTAGGTTAATTTGTCGTATTACGTAATATTTATTTATCTACATTTTGAAATGCAAGAAGTTACAACCCAACTGTCTCCTTCGTTTCAAGATGGGTTAAATAAGGAAGCCTTGTTTTCCACTATAGGTGTACAAACACTGATTGTTCTTGTTTCATCATCAATTTTAATATGCATATAGTGACTTCGCTTTACAAAAGATGTCTCGACAGGTCCAAGATTCAATTAAAAGCCCGCACCAAGCGGTGCACATAAATATTAAATTAGACCTATTTTGTATTTTTGTATCCGATTTTATTAAAGAGTCCAGAGCATACGTAGATGTTGCGAAACCTTTCCTTGTGTTCTGAGATTTTTTTTCTCTTTTCAAAATAATGTTAATTTGTATTTGTTGCTTACTTATTGACCTCTTGATAGTCATTTTGGTGAACACACAAGTTGTACTTGATATAAATAATATTTAAATTTGGAATTTTTTTCATTGTATTTAGTTATAAGTAAGTTTGGTTATGGTTGGAATGACCCTTAGATTAATCAAATTTCATTATTCATTATGTTACTCTTCTTTATAGTTTATTTATCTAATTAATTAATTTATAACATGGAAAGTTTCCTTAAAATAATGCGTCAAACCTATTATCGGTTCTTATACTTATGATTGTTGCATATCACTTGACTCGATTGCACCTTCTATATTGATAGATGTATACATTATTACATTGGCACCATTCTTATGCGATGGTTGTTGACAATTTAACACTCTGTATTAACTACTCTATTTCTATTGTATGCACCCCCATACGACCTAGTTAGATAGGATAGTTAGGTAAATCAACAAAGTGTTTTCTTATCTCCTATGGAGAAGTAGAGGCAGTGTTAAGTGAGGATTGGTTTTCCATCCTAATAAGTGATGCCTGTGTGGCTTCTTTAAAACCTATTTGGTTCAGAAGGTGTTAGATTTTAATTATTGCTTATGTTTACTGTTAAGTCCTTATTTTCTTAAGTTGTATCATTTTATTGCAGTTGTAACGCTAACGGCAGTTCGTGACTTAATTCGGTTTTCAACACTCAGTGTACTTCATACTGCGAGTGCTTGAGGACTCCGTTCGCGTTACACCGCTTTTTTCTATGCTTCCCAGCATCATTATTCGTAAGCCTATCATAATAAAGAATGGTTATTTCGTGGACCTGGCCATCCGGCCTTAAGCTTGATGGAGTGCGACTGGAGCTGCAAAACACCCATTCGAATTAAGTTGTTGACTAATCTAATGTTTTTGTTATCATTAACTTTTCCTCTCGTTCAAATTTTACTGCCCACTGCTTGCTTGTATTTTATACATTTGTTTTACTGTTTTAAAATCCCGTGGACCGACCTAGACAGCATAGGATCAGGTTGTTTTGAATGAATTACATGTTTGAGGGCAAACATTTGGTGGCGAGGGGGGTAATGTTATGATGCAGTACAAATCCGTATTCCTTTAAATATAATTATAAACATCCTTATCATTTGTACTGCATCCTAACAACTATACCCGTCGAAATCGTCATTAGGTAGGAACTTGTTTATTAATTGGCACTCTAATGTGCCAGCTCTGATTTAATCTACGGCCAGAGGCGACACCTGGAGCGATTCCGCGGCAATACCTCACTTCTTGCGTAGGTAGGTTTCGGAGAGTTGGGCCTGGAACCTAGCTACGCGACAGTCAACGGAGTTTTTGTGAGATTTGAGTTTTGAACGGGAAAAAAATTCATTTTTACTTTAGATAATGCTGGGCGGTAAAAGTGATAACGAGTACGTATTGTGTGATCGATAGTTTGAATTCCCCTTGGTGGGATTAGCTGTGATTCCTGCAACCGTAAGAAAACTTGTACGGCGGCCAGGCGTTGTTGGAGCCTGAAAGATTTAATCCATGATAAATACGTCCGATCACACTTGAACAGAGTGATCGGACCCCGTTTTGATGGATGATCGGTGTACCGTTAGCCCGCGATGATATTCGCTGTTCTTTGTGGCGGGAAAGTAATTTTACGCCGACCCTGACTCTCGTCTGGACCGAGGGCAGCCTCCCTATATGCCAAACCTTCTTCAACGGAAAACACCCCCATTGGCGGCGGGATGACTTGCTAATTTTGGACGCGGCGAAAGGCCGCTTGATGTTCTCCCTTTGGCGGCGGGGTTACTTGCTAAATTTGGTCGCGGCGAAAGGCCGCTTGACGAACTCCCTTTGGCGGCGGAACTGACTCCAGATCTCGGCTTCGGTGATGGCTTTCCGGATCCTGCACGAGGAAATGCTGCTTGTGCCTTGCAGCTACTAGACGGACATTTTAATTAGTTAGCTAGCGATAGAATTCATAGTAAAAAGAGGTCGGTTCCATGGGGGTAAGTGAAATGCAATATTTAAAACCTTTGTCGAGTGAGGCCTCGACCCATGTTTGCTATTTGATTTAAAATTATATGTTTGATCTCACAATTCCGCCTTTAAATTATGTACCTTGCAATACCTTCCCTTTGGAGAACGACACATATCGCTGGTTTACGATCCACCCCTGAGCATATTTGGGATCCACAGATATTCTTGACAGGATCCATAACCCGTCCAGAATTGGCGCTTCCTTTGGGATAAAATCTGTGAGTACCTGGTCAGCATTACAATACTAAAGTTGTTTACGATAGGTATACTTGGTTTTGCCACTTGGCGAGAAAAACCCACGCAGCAGATTTCATGAATTCCGAGAGAAATTCATTTTATTAAAACTTTAACAGAATTGAACTTGGAAAACAGAATTTCGACAGCTATTCTGAAATATTTTTGCCAGGCGTTGGTCAAATAACAATCACCGAATGTTATAAGACCCCGCTCTCCTCACGAAAAATTTCAATTTAGAGCAGCCGCGACATTTAGTTATAACAAGTTTCAAAAGGAGGTGTATCTGCAGCGCTCGGGTAACATCAATAAATGTACGAGTAAATATCTGGTTTGGATCCTGGCTAATAATATCCGAGAAGCAACAGCGGTCACAAGCCATGTAAAATATTATGAAGTAACACAAACAAAGCAGTAGGGCTGCCACAATTTAAAAATATGTCTACGTAATATTTATACGAAAAAATCTGTTATTTTCTCAATGTGTTACGTTAGGTTACCTAAATAGTGTAATGTGAACTTGAGGTGAAAGTTCACAAAATAATGCTATATTATTATAACGGAACTACTATATCATTGTTTCTCTTTTTTTTTAACTTTATTTATTCCCATTTCTTTGTGCATATAATGTATAATAGAAAATATTGTATAATAACATAATATATAATAACAATTATGATCAAGAAATGAAAACCCACTAAGGCACTGCCTGAGTGTGGGTAATATTAAAACAAAATACTATATTTCCAAGTACCCAAAGTATAAATTAGACTTAAAAAATATATTAAATATAAAGATAGTATAAAAATAAGTATTACATAGGTAGAATAAGTGAAAAAGGTTGTTACATAAAAATAATGTAACAAGTGAACTATCTGTGTATGGGTACTTTTGGTGTGAAATTTGTTAACATTTAACATCATTATATTGGTAGCATTGAAATGCTTACCTTTGCTCAGTTGGTGACACTGAGGATCTGCAGAGAGGGGTTCACTAGGCAGGACTGGCCTTGAGCTCTTCATTCTTTGAGCAGCCACAGGTGACCATGGCCACCGTCCCTGTGGCGGGTCGACGTAATCAAATAGTCGTAGTTCGCCATTATTTTAACATGTGAAGATTGATAAATCCGCGCCCACCAGCGGCATCCATTATTGAAGACCATCAGGACAATCATTAAAATCCTGGATCAGCAGCGGAGTACCATGGGAGCACATTATTTCTGCTGGATTAAAACCACATCCAGCATCTGCAGACGCAGTCATGACAAGACCTTCCGACTATACCTGGAGCCAGAGGTGCTCGCAGGGATGCGGCCGAAGATCGCCCACCTTGGCCGTCATCAACATAGTCGGCTGGCTGGCAACCGCCCTTGGACGGGAAGTCGCTGGGAAACCGCGGGACTGGAGGCCTGTTCGTCGCTCCAGCCTGCCGTTCAGCACATGTCAGCAGCGGAGGGAACTAACCGCCCATCTCCGAAGGCAGCAAGCAGCAGCATGGATCGCCTACATATGGCATTCACCCATTCATCAACTCCTCAAGATTAAACGGTACTAACGCTCCATAATATACCCATTCAGAATTTAGTCTAGCCCTGATTATTATTTGTAATAATTAATAAATTAATTTAACTGTGTCAAAGCACAATACTATTTCATTTAAATAACCTATCCTCATACAAACTATTACACAGCCGCCTACTTAAGGTCCACGCCTGAGAAATTCTAGTGATAATCACACTTGTCTCATGCTCTCCATTATTATATTCCTAACATTTTAGCTTCCAATGTGAAAGTTAAATAACTTCATAACATTTTGACGTCCTACGCAAATATTTTCATAACATTTTGGCGTCCAACGCTAATATTTTCATAACATTTTGGCGCTCCAACGTTTGTTGGGCTCGATTGGCTAATACTTTGTGTGAGAGGGTTATTTTTTATAATCTCTGAAAAAAATAACTTTGATTGATGTGTTAATCATTGTAAAAATATCATCTATTATCTTACAGTTAATCTCAGTTTATTGTAACATTTTTTTTGCAAATCTACAATGCTAATTTCTGTTAAATCTACCTACCTACCTTGCCATCTAATTAAAATTCAAATTCTGATAGAGTAATATTCAAATTCAACTTCTTACAAATAATAATGTTACATATTTGCTACCTGCTATTCTTAATTATTTTGCAATTTATTTTTCTGCTTACCAATTCTGTCGTATTTTCAATAATAATGCATCATATATTTTACGCAGTCTATATTAAGAATTATTTTCGACAATAATTTTTTTCGTTGTAGGTACTCAATAACATTATGGCGCTCAACTTAATTTGATATATTCTATTGGGATAATATAGTCATAAATATTTTTTTACTTGATGGTAAATTTCTTGTTCGACACTATGTCACATTTCAATTGTACCTAAAGATTCCCGCGTGGTTTCTTTTGTAAAGATGGATTTTCAATTCATATGTAACAATCATATTGTTGTTTGCGATTATGGCGATTTTATTTCATACATACTATTGGTAAATTTTACGGTTGTGTTAATGCTTTTTTTGTTTTCGTGTGCGTCGCTCTATTATCAATTGTCGATTCGCGTATGTTATTTTTAACCTCAAAGAAGTTGATATCAAAGTCATTGGTCATTGTGTGCATTATAAAATGTCTTAATTTTAGACAGGTATTTAAAATTGATTTAATGTCATTACTATCGCGACGTACATTGCTTATATTATGCAGTGAAGTTACAAAGGTGAAAATATTTAAAAAAAAATTTGCAATACTATTTTTTCTTCGGGTTAATAAAAATGTGAAACTTGTCAATATCGTGCATAAGTTTTTTAAAACCTATTCTATTATATTCAAATATCTTTTATGGTATTATTGATTTCAAAGCAACAGCTGTTACCTGTCAAAATAATACACTGTTGACATTTTAAAATTTCAATCTGACATTTCATAGATAATGTTGTTTACAATCTCAAAATGACAGTTCTGTTATAATATGGTTTGTGAATTATTTTGTTTACTTTTCACTTTCATTCTAAATAATTATTATTTGCTAAATAGAAAACGGTCTTACATTCTATTTCATTAGCTACGAAATATTATGTGACAATTGTTACTATATCTCATCACAGCAACAAATTTACAAACATTTATTTTAAATAGTCAACGCGAAGAGGATACATTCATTTATAAATAACGTAAGAATGCAGGAATTTTTAAACCGTCATAACATTATTCAAATAATTTTTAAATCCAGGTTTGGCACAAATTAATACATTTTCTTCAACATCATTTAACAACAACATCAATTATCAACAATAACAAAGCTGTGTTATTTCTACATTAAGAGGATTATGACAACAATTCGGAAAATTGTTTTGGATGAATTTAATATCTGGTTTCTGTCAATCATGACATTTTCATAAATTTGATAATTATTTCATTTTTTTTTCAATTACGGGCATAATGTTTTAGTATATTTGTGGACTTAGAGAATTCAAAAAAAATTTTTTTTTTTTTTTTAATGGACGTCGATGTTGTTTAACCAGGGTTTTTTTTCCTGCCGTGCTTGAAGTACCGCGAGAAACATGTTTACACTCAGTTAATACATCATTATAAAATTATGGGAGTACAATTCGGAGATTGATACTTTTCCATGTTTTGTTTACAAGTTCCGAAGAGATGAGAGTAGTGTATGCCGCTACCTACTCGTAACGTTTCGAATTCTTCGATCGTTCATCTTCATTCCAGGAGACGGAGTAACTATGGACAGATTGATATGAGAGTCTGTGCCATAGCAGGGCCGTTGCCTGACGTTTCGGAACCGATCAGAGTGAAGACGGAGGATCTATTGTCTGCGGATGTTTTCCCTGCAGAAGGTAGAAGGGCCGTTGTCACGCTGATCATTAATGGACATACCAAAGTAACAGCGTGTAATGTCTCGAGTTTGTTCGGTTTTTTCGATTTAAAGTATTGTCAATCCTAACAACTCGCTCTTATCATATTACTCTATTGAAAAATCGAGTTATGTATGCATACCACGTTACTACTAAAAGTGATAAATAAATCACTTCACAATTCTCACATCAAGTCACAATATACAAAATCAATCCTTTTACATTATCTTATATTGAGCTCTTGGAAAGAGACAGATAATGTTTTTGAGCCCCATACATTCAGCAAACACGCTTTTACCAAATACTTAAAATTAAAATAAAACAGTAATAGTCATAAACTCAACATTTATTGTCTAACTAATCAACCGTAACCAAATTTCATAATATTCTAGTTTCAAAACTTTGTTTGTTCGCATTAATTTACACTTGCTTCTCATCCGTAAGATTTTACAATAGTATGTCTAGTATAATATTTTACAATAGTATGTCTAGTATAGTATGTCTAGTATAGTATATCTAGTACAGTATGTCTCCTATAGTAAGTTTAGTATATTTTACAATAGTATATATTTTACAACAGTATTTACAAGTAAATTTAGTATGTGTACAATAATATTTTTACAAAAGAATGTTTATTTTATGATTAATTCATATTTTTATTTTTGTGTTCTCAAATTTAGAATACATTTATGATTATGTAAAAATACAATCTTGCCTTTTGGATTACTTGATTCTGTTTTGAATTTGTTTTTTAAATTTTTCTTTTGCAAATACCTACAGAATTGTTTTGGTGTTTTTCAGGGGTCGCTGTGACAGAGTTGGGTGCTTCAATTCCATTGAAGACGTTCGCCTCTAGCTTCGCGAAAACCTCGAGAGTTCGTCCAGATGGCATTGGATCGTCCATTTCTTCACATGCGGGCACCCATCTACTATGGTTTATAATCATCTGTTATTGTATAGTTTTTACATATGCTTATTTTTGCTTGGAGTTTAGCTTAGATTTCTAGTGGGCTTGTTTTTTTTTAGGGAGTGTTTTAAAAAAAAAATTATGGATAATTTTTTTTTTGTGTGGGAAGGGCGGAAATGTTACATAAAAATAATGTAACAAGTGAACTATCTGTGTATGGGTACTTTTGGTGTGAAATTTGTTAACATTTAACATCATTATATTGGTAGCATTGAAATGCTTACCTTTGCTCAGTTGGTGACACTGAGGATCTGCAGAGAGGGGTTCACTAGGCAGGACTGGCCTTGAGCTCTTCATTCTTTGAGCAGCCACAGGTGACCATGGCCACCGTCCCTGTGGCGGGTCGACGTAATCAAATAGTCGTAGTTCGCCATTATTTTAACATGTGAAGATTGATAAATCCGCGCCCACCAGCGGCATCCATTATTGAAGACCATCAGGACAATCATTAAAATCCTGGATCAGCAGCGGAGTACCATGGGAGCACATTATTTCTGCTGGATTAAAACCACATCCAGCATCTGCAGACGCAGTCATGACAAGACCTTCCGACTATACCTGGAGCCAGAGGTGCTCGCAGGGATGCGGCCGAAGATCGCCCACCTTGGCCGTCATCAACATAGTCGGCTGGCTGGCAACCGCCCTTGGACGGGAAGTCGCTGGGAAACCGCGGGACTGGAGGCCTGTTCGTCGCTCCAGCCTGCCGTTCAGCACATGTCAGCAGCGGAGGGAACTAACCGCCCATCTCCGAAGGCAGCAAGCAGCAGCATGGATCGCCTACATATGGCATTCACCCATTCATCAACTCCTCAAGATTAAACGGTACTAACGCTCCATATTATACCCATTCAGAATTTAGTCTAGCCCTGATTATTATTTGTAATAATTAATAAATTAATTTAACTGTGTCAAAGCACAATACTATTTCATTTAAATAACCTATCCTCATACAAACTATTACACAGCCGCCTACTTAAGGTCCACGCCTGAGAAATTCTAGTGATAATCACACTTGTCTCATGCTCTCCATTATTATATTCCTAACATTTTAGCTTCCAATGTGAAAGTTAAATAACTTCATAACATTTTGACGTCCTACGCAAATATTTTCATAACATTTTGGCGTCCAACGCTAATATTTTCATAACAAGGTTTTTTCAGCTATTATAAAAATAAAATAAAAATATGGAGAAAAACATACAATTTATTTTTTATTTTTTATTTAGTTATTATAAAAAAATAATAAAATAAAGAGAAAACATATTGTACTACAGTTTAGAAGTTACAGCAAATGAGTTGTAGAAGGATGGATAAATTTTAATTTATCTAGTCATTTTGCCGTCCCGGAAATCATGTTTTTGGATAACCAACACCCCTGCCGTGGGTCACCCAAGTGGTTCGCTATGCACATAAAAAAATCATATCGCCGAATTTTAATACGGGGACACATAAACTGAATGAGCCAATGAATTCGCCTATATTTAAATAATCATCCCATAATTTTAGTATTTATAAAAAAATATTAAAAAATCATAAACATTTTGAACGGAAATATTCTCAGGATTTTCTAGCTATAAACTCGCGTAGGAAGTGGAATTTTGCGTCCACATTAAATATTTTCTATGAAGTTTCTTTTAAATGGTCTAATTCAGCTATTTTCAACCTTTTTGAGCCTGCGTACCCCTTGACTCTTACTACACATTTGTTGTACCCCGTTCCCTCTATCTATTTTTTGTACACATAAAATGAAAGAAGTGTTTCATTTGTAATTTATTAATACTCTCATTATTACATGAATTTAACAATCAAGTCACACAAATACAATTAATGCAATTTTATACAGAGTGTAACACGTGCATGCGTGCATGAGTACATGCGTGCCACGATATTGCGTACCCCCAATTTGGCATCACATACCCCAAGGGGTACGCGTACCACAGGTTGAAAACCCCTGATCTAATTCATGATCACATATACAAATATATGTAGGAAAACTAAATTTTGGTACGTTGTCAAGAGTTTTAATTTTTCGTTTATAAAAACTTTTGACACAAATTTTGGTCCAGATATGTCAATACTTCATTATTACAATAAAATGGAATTTTTAACGTACTCACCAAAAATAATTGCAAAACGTCAGATAGATGCATTCACGGTCTTGAATCACAATACCAATTAACTCGATTATATGGGTTTATTTGAAAATAATCCATTGTCAAACACAGTCTAATTAAATGTCTAATGAGCAAATCCACTACGCAGTAACTACGAACATAACCACGAAAAAATTTGTATTGCAAGAATTCGCTGTATTTTAAAGTTTGAAACACGTGGAATGTATTATTAATTCAATAATTATTACACTGGTACACAAATATGTTAGAAAAATCTACTAAAACACGATGAAAAACGGTATATTACATGCAAAGGATTTTGACACCGACGGCATCAGTTACTTTTGTATAAATACCATTTTTGTAAACCAAAAAAATCCGTAAAAAACTAGGGGATAGTGTCGTCTATTGAGTATACGTAGAAGTAGGCTCTTCTAGCTTTGTCAAGTTTGTACCGCGGGAATATTAAATTATTTTTTTTTAAAGAATCAAGGGAATATTTGCCAAAATTGGCGGAAAATCAATCCCAGATAATTTAAATAGTGCCATATTTTGGCAAAAAGCGCTTCAGTGCTAAAGTTAAGTTTTTACAAGTTTTTTTTTACATTATCTCCACACAAGAGACCTTGAGGAAAAGAAATTCCCTCAGGGCCATGTCATCTTTGGGGAAATCTTCGAAGGAAAAAGGTATGACGGGTGGGTAGGAATTTGGGGGTCAATGCATCCAGGAGTGATGAACGTATGAAATGAGAGTCCGGCTGGAGAGGTCTGGGTTTCCCTCCACTAATCTTCTGATCCGGCATGCAGTAGGTGGGTAAACGCTTTCGTCGCCAAGACCTAGACAAATTTCACCCCATGAACTTGGGCACTTCTGCTAAGTCGCCAAACGTAGCAAACCACTTGGGGCTACCCCCTCCCGCCTTGGAAACAAATTAATACAAATTTCAATAATTAAATACTTTCAATAAAATGTCACAATAATTATACTTACGGGTTATTTCACCGTCCTCCTCGTATATTATTCGTAAGATAACGTAAGTTTTCGAAAAAATAGACACGATATATTTATTTAAAAAGTCTGAGTTTAGTATTTGGTACTTGAACGTATGAATAGTGGCTATATATAAATATATAGGATAAGTTAACCAAGTTTTTTAACCTGTTGCGAGTATTTATTTGTTTATTTATTAATATTCATTATCGTATGGAAAAGCTACCAGGAGGATGGTGAAGTACCCCCTTAATAATACAATAAAATAACATAGATAGCCCTTTTCTCTTTTTCTCTCTTCTTATTTTATCTGTTTAATTTTTTTTTCAATAATTTTTTTCACATCCAATACTCTCCAAAAAAAATTATGTTACTACTATTTACGTTTACACACTTTTCTCCGCCTTTTTAACACGGTAGATTTTAAATTCAGTTTTGTTTTTTTAAACATTGATAATGTAAGGTTTAAAAAGTTAAAGGTAGAATTGGTTTCTGTTTCTATGGTGAATTCAATTTGTTTATGGAAGGAGTTTATTAGTAGCAGGAAGGAATTAAGTAAGCGTTGGAATTAAGGAATTAAGATTCCTATTCACATCCACATCATCGACACATCTTTTCCATAAAGATTTTTTTTAAATATATTTTTAAGTTAAAAATATTATTCTCTAAATTGTCCATGAATATGTCTGCAATAAGGCGAGATGTAGGCGCTCCCAAAGTCAATCCCTCATTTTGTTGATAGAAAAGTTAATTGTATTCTGGAAAAATGGAGCTTGCTTTGAAAGCTACGTAGTACATTTTTTTCACAAGGCCGATGTAGAAGCATCTTGTGTGGGCATTGTCTTCAATGTTGAAAGTCTGTCCTGTCCTGTCTTGAAATCCTGATCAGCAATTAAAATTATGGGTGTAGTATCACTTACACGAATGAAAATTTTGTCATTTTTTACCCAGCTTTAATATCTCTACATTGTTTTAGCAGATTCTGATTTTTGGGGGTTAAATGTTCATTGATGTAAATTCTGCTGGCACCAGGAAGCTGCAATTCTGAGGCAAACATTCCCTTCCTCTTCCTTATGGCAGCTAACAGGTTATCTTTAAGGTGTCGGCATGTAAATTTTACATAATGTTCCTCTGTTTTCCATTTGTCATATTTCGGTTTATTCTGGGGGAGATTCTGCTTGCGAAGTCCACTTCCTCTCGGGTGATTTTACAACCAGATGTAGCACCAATTTTGAAGAGAATGTCATAAATATTTTCGTTTCTATCTTCTGGAACACCACTTATTATAAGGTTATTTGCACGATTATATTGATCGTTGCTTTATATTTGTCCTTCCAAATGTTTAACTTTCTTTTTAAGCTCCTCAATTTCCTCCTTGAACTCCTTTTTTATAACTTCTACTATGGTATTTTTGAAGTCTGCAAATGATTTTTCTAGAAACTGGATTTTAAATTCATCGAACTCTTTATCTAGAATTTGCAGTAGTTCGGGATTAGGATTATTGGCGGACTTATTAATGACTACGGTGTAGTCATTGTTATATATCGATTTTTATCACAATATTAATAAAAAAACGTGGAAAAGCAAAATTTGACAGTAGTTTTAAACAATGTTATTGTCGTAAGTGTGATAAAATTAGACTTGAGCCAAAAAAATATGGCAACGTTTCAGATTATAGAGAATTCTCTAATTTACGGAAAATGGCAAAAAAGTGCAAATTGAATGTTATAAATCATACATCAATTCTGTCGAAAGTGGTCTGCAAGATAACATAAAGGTATTCTGGTCATACTCAAAATCATTACGAAAAACCAATTGTATTCTGAAAGTAATGCATCTTGATGATATTTCCGATGGAGAACACATAGCAAACATGTTCTCCAAATATTTTTCATCTGTTTGTACTTATTCGGAATCACCTGATAATGATTCAATGTTAAATATTACTGAACACAACCAAAGCAATCTTGGTAAAATTCATATTAGTGCAGTTGAAATAAAATGTTTTTTGAGTAAAATAGTTTCCAATAAGGGTTCCGGCCCCGATGGTATTCCACCTTTCTTTGTCAGATGCTGTGCTGATTCATTATGTTTACCACTTTTTATTATTTTCAACGAATCTTTAACTTCTGGAACTTTTCCTGACTTGTGGAAAAAAGCCCATGTGGTACCAGTAATCAAATTGGGTGACCAATCTTTAATAAAAAATTATAGACCAATCAGTATACTATTTATGTTTTGCTAAAGTTTTTGAATCTCTGATATATAAAAATATTTTTTCTCACTTTAAGCCCCTCTCTGCACTAGGCAACATGAGTTTGTTCCTCACAGATCTATTACTTCAAATCTTTTGAAATTGTGTGATTATGTGTGTAACTCTTTTAATGAAAGATTACAAGTAGATGCTATTTATACCGATTTCCAAAAAGCTTTTGATAAAGTTAACCACTCCATCTTACTTAAAAAGCTTGATCAAATAGGAATACATGGAGACCTATTTCGCTGGGTGAAATCATATTTATGTAACGGAACGCAACTAGTATTTATTAATGGATACAAATCATCCCCTATAAATAAAGCTTCTGGTGTACCACAGGGGTCAAATCTGGGTCCTCTTCTTTTTCTAATATTCATAAATGACCTTGGTTCAAAATCAAACTGTGATTATGCTTTTTTCGCCGATGATCTTAAAATTTTTCGTAAAATAAATCTGTTTCTGATCATCAACTGTTTCAAAATCGACATCGACACACTCAATAACTGGTGTACTGTCAATGATATGCACTTTAATGTTGAAATATGTTACACTTTAAACTTCACTCGTAATAGAATTATAAAGGATTTTTCCTATGTTATTAATAATACTATTCTTAAAAAAAGTGTTTTCCATAAGAGATCTAGGAATCACTCTTGATTCTAAATTCATATTTGATGTACACATTAACGACATTAAGTGCAAATAATTTAAAATGATGGGATTTATTCATAAAATATGTAAACCTTTCAAAGATCCTCTATCAAATCAAACCCTTTACAATGCCTTAATTAGAAGTAAAGTTGATTTTGGAAGCACTATTTGGAATCCACATTACTGCAAATATGAAAACATTGTAGAATCAGTTAATAAAAATGCTAAGACTGTTATCTTTTAAATGTGGATTACAAGAACATCTTAGATCATACGACATGCAACTTGAATACTTCAAAATGAATACACTTAAAATCAGAAGGCAATTGACTGATCTAATATGTTTACATAAAATAATCCACGGCCATCTTGATACTTCACTGTGTCTTAGCAATATTGATATAAATGTTCCCAATTCCCATTGTTTCACCAGAACACATTTAAAAATAATATCGCGTATTTTAGCCCTCTGACCCAAATGTGTCGATTATATAATAAGATAGAGTGTGCTGAAGTAGATTTTTTTGCCGATAATTTATATGGATTCAAAAAAAATACTCTGGGATTGCTGAAAAATATGTGCTAATTTTTTATGTATCATTTGTGTCTTTAATTATATCTCTTGTCTTGCCTCTCTTTAATTGTCAGTTGAGTAAACTTTGTATCTATATATTTTTATATTTTTTTTATTTTTAACTATTTTTTTGTTTTATTTTATCAAATTTTTATTTAAACTGTTTAAAAATTTAACCATTGTATAATTTGGCTGATTGATTTTATATAAACCTTTACCTATTTTTTCTTATTTGTATATTTAACTGAGTTTATATAGCTGGGTTGTTCTCATGTGTATGAGAACAATCTGTAAAAACACAGTATAAATAAATAAATAAACAAAAATCTAGTAATTTAGAATATTTAGATATACCTCCACATTACATAGCAGGTTTTTTTTTATCAATGTCATCCATTTTAAAACACGTTGCAAACTTTATAATAGAACCCATTCATTATTTGTCTTTTTTTATTTATTTTTTTTATTTATTTAATTACAGAATACATTTTGTACAAAAAAATTTGAGTAGACCCACAAAGCTGTCATATGGCAGCTTGTCTGCAGGTTCTAACAATTTAAACATTCTTAATATAATATCTAAGAAAATATTTGTAAATACATTTATAGTTTTAAGGAAACATTAGAATGGATCACATAATATTAGATAATTTAACTTATAACCATAAATATATAAGATATTTCAATATACCTGCCTAATAACGAGATATGTAGGCAGCTATATTAAGCTATTCAAAGATACATGGAGTTTTCGCTCATTAACCATAGTTTTATCATTTTAGGACATAATCTCTAATTTTTTTCAAATTTTATGTTGTTATTGATTTTATTAAAAATCACTGGTATTAGATATTCAAGAGTACGGCTTCCATATTTATTTAATATTCGAGGAGTTTTTAGGCCCTTTCCTTCATTTGAATAATTTAATTTTCTGTTCTAAGTTGGATTATTTCTCTGTCTTAATTAAATAACCATTTATTACACGAAGTAAAAAATAATTTTCCACAAAATATCATACGACCTTTCGATAATTACTTATTTTGACATGTCCGATCAATCAGGGAGATTAATAATTTTTGTGTTTATATTTGAAAAAAAGAAAACATGAACACAAATGATTAATTATATTAGAAATAAGATATCAAACAAAAAACTTTTTAATCTAGGTGAAAGCGCAGAAATTTCCTAAACGTAGACGTGAGGTGTGAATGCTGTCCTTGATCTACCAGTATTTCAATGGAAAATGTTCCGAGAAACTAGCGTCATTGATCCCTTCGGCATCGGTGCTCAATCGAAAAACTCGTCTCGTTCTACGTTTCCATGACTATTTCTTGCGTATAACGACTCCGTAATGGAACGATTTGCTGGCTTCTGTATTTCATTTATCCTACAACAGGAGTTTCTTCAAGACCATGTTCACTCCTTACTCTACTTAAAAATACCCTCCAAATAGCTCCCAAAGACGACCTAAGCGACATCATTTTCCTCCGGGCCTCCTGTGTGGAGTTAACGTAGAAAAGTATTTATATAACTTCCAATATGCCTTAAATTTACAACAACCAATACCTAACTAAATTCGAAGATCAATTAAACCTTACGGTGGAGCGTGATCAGTAAAATGAGCCAAAACAAATAATCTTAACATCTCTGAACACTATAAAGTTATTAAATATATGACTAAAATGCACGTTTGCAGTACAAACACCGACTCTCACGGAATGCTATATGGAACTACTTTAGAGTATAGAGCAAACATTGTGCTAGGCGTTTCATCGCAAAACTGTTGTTGAATTTAAATCATGAAAAGCCACAATTTCTCGTACAATCCCCTCATTCAAGAACGACTATGAAAAGAAATAGATACTAGATACCTCCACAAATGATATGCCCTTAAGACCATATACAGTACAAGCTATGGGTAAGAGCCATAAAGAAACTAACATCACAACAACAGTAAAATCTTATCACGGAATTTGAATAATTCATCAAATTTCAAGTTCCAATCCAACTTAAATAGAACGTCCAAAACTTTTAATTTTGAAATTTGGTGAATTGTACATATTTTGTGAAACAATCCGTCCTTAGTGATCCTGGGAAACACACATCAATGAAACTTAATATTATATAAATACCAACAGAAATATTGTTTTCTACTAAATAATTAAAATTTTCCGTTATGTATTTCGTTAATTTGTGTCCCTCAACCTTAAAGCCTCAACTTAGTGAAATTGAACATGAATATTGATAAAACGTCACGGTGCGGATCTTTATCACGAGTGTTGTAAAGAATAAAAATAAGTCATAACTGACTAATTAACTTAACATTTATCTTCTGAATTAAACTCACTACCTCTCTCTCTCTCTCTGGTTTCAATCCTGGGATTGGTTTGCAGCAATTTCATCTATTCGTTTCTTCCACTCTTCCCTGTCTTGTGCGGCTCTTTTGAATTCTGCATATGATAAGCAGCGCACGTCCACCAGCACGTCCTCCAGGTACTCTCGGCGTGGGCGTCCCCTAGCGTTTGTCCCCTCGGTCATACCTCCATTAACCTCCTCACTACCTAAGCCTTTATAATCACGTTTATTTGGGAAATCTTTATTCAAGGACTCACAAGCAAAATGTGCCTGATAATAATTGTTTTACAGTTCAGTAAAATATTATTCGTACAAACATTGACACTTCCTCAAGAAGATATTATGATTAATAAAATATCGTCATTGACTTCAGATGTTTTAAAACAAATAAATATGACAGGAGACATTAACGTCGCCTTTTCTCCAAATATTGAAGATGTGGAATTTACTACAACAAAAGTAATCCAATATATAGCTTCCTTACAAACGAATCGAATTGAAATATCTTTAAAGTGTTACAACGACAGTCTACTGTTAAACAGACAAGGAAGCAATTTAATTGTGGTGACCAGAAACTCAAAGGAATTGTTAGAAGTTTTGAATAATACTTGCATTCAATACCAAAAGCATCCCATCAAGGTGGTAATTGTGGTTTTAAATCCAATATGTGGTCATAATTGTCTGCAAGAAGTAGCAGAATGTAGTTGGAGGTTCTTTCTAATGAATACTTTCATCGTGACTGTGAACCCGATGTTCTTCGGAGATGAAATCAGTGTTTTTACTTACACACCTTACGCCGACTCCTGCGAAAGTGTTCACGTAGTCAGAATATCTATTTCGAGCGATGAACCAACAAAAAGCTTTGTAGATGATCGAAAGGCAAATAATGTTAACCTTCTCAATTGTAAGTTCAATGTAATGTCAGTTCTCCAGCCTCTATTCATGGTTAATAAATCAGATGAGAACCATGAAGAGTATACCGGTATCGAGGTGAATATATTGAGAGTGTTGGAGAAGTCCTTTAATTTCACCATTCAGTTTAAACCAATCAAAACCATTCCGGGAAGACTTGCGAGCTTTAGAACGCTCGAAGATAAAATCTTTATGGTATCGACTTCGGTCATGCTAAACGAAGAACGAGTAAAGAATTTTATTGTCATTCCCTTCGAAACGTACGACATCGTGATGGTCCTTCCAGCACCCAGAGGTTTAGATAATTTACAGAAATTATTAAAACCATTCAAATTTAATGTTTGGCTTCTAATACTAATTTCTTGTGCGGTTTTCAGTGTTCTTAACGGTTACTGGAATACGAAGTTATCGAAAAGAAAAAGTCATTTTCAAATGACTTCTTTAGACGTATTTGGAGTGATTTTAGGATCAAGTGTGAGCGTGCAATTTAAAGGAAACAAGTTAAAGAGCTTTTCATTATTGCTATTTTCCTTTACATTTGTAGTGAGGAACGTTTATTTGGGATCATTGTTTAAATTCGTCGTTTCTGATTTGCGGGAGGTGCCTCCTGAGTCGATAGAAGAAATATTTGAAAAAAACATTCCGTTTGGTGGTCATGCAATTTTTAAATTTCTTTTGGATGAGAATATTCAAAGGGGTTTCAGTTCCATTGGCCCCATACAAATATTTGAGAAATTACTTAACGTATCAAACGGAGAAAGGTTTTCAATTATGTTTAACCGTAAACTCTTGAATGTGGAATTATCTCATTATAATAAATCATTAAATGATGTGCACGTTGCCAAGAAACCAATCATGAGGGGACTGTTAAGTATGTTGATGGCTAAGAACTTTCCTTATGCTAATAGATTTATTCACAAAATGCAGTCTTTGGCAGATTCCGGACTAGTGCAAAAATGGATGAGTGACGCAGATACAAGTTTTAAATCCCCTCAGATTTTCCGGAAAGCACCCTTTGTTTTACAATTAAAGCACATCATGGGAAGTCTTTTTATATATATTGTTGGAAGTACGGTCAGCATTATTGTGTTCATCGTTGAATTGTTCTGGCTGAATATCGATAGATTGCTTAAACGGTGCGGCCGAGGCATCTGGCGCGGTTCAATTGTTTTCCCGTCGTCGCATCGCGAGAACAACCAAGACACGTTTGAATAAGGCACATATTAAGTTAAGTTAAGAAGAAGTAACAAGAAAATCACTTGGATTTATGTAATACTTAGTACACACGCATGTATCCTAGAGAAATTTCTTCAATTATCGTGGCTGGAAAACATTTGTTAAGAAGAATATAAACGCTAGAAATATTTCGAAACTCATGCCTGCAAAATTTTTAAATCGAGCGTCTTTTTGCACGAGGCTAGCCGAAAAAGTGGTTTTTATTTATTTTGTGCATAATTTTATAAGAACGAAAAAAAGTTAGAACATGGAAAACCTCAAAAATAGTCTTAGCCATAAAGGGGTATTTTTAAAAAACTGTTTCTTGTATTACTTCATAGTTAAGTCATGAAAAAATATTTTTTTTGGTGGTTTACGCTTATATTTTTTGTTACGTAAATAATAATGTTATTGTTATTCCAATACATAGAAAAGCTTCTATTTACCTGAATCATATTTTATGATGTTCATACTGTAAGACGATTCGTCGTAAAGATGAATCAAAATAGTATCTAAATAGGATTTCACGTATATATTCATCTTAAAGCACGTATCAATTCCAAAGACTAACAGCATATATGGGCCCATCCAGAATATCAAAATATCTGTTCCCCATTCAGCTTTTCCATCAAGACAATTTTTGGCCAATCACTGTGAGTAATCGGCGAAACGCCAAATGCACCTTTACAACTTTACAAAAACTCATCGCTTGATGAGACACGCTTTCTAGTATAGGAATTCGGGATTTTGAAGCTTTATATACAAATATTTCTTCGAATACAGTAAGTTAACAGCTAATCATTTAAATGAAAACTAATTTCTTTGTACACGCCACTTATATAATCAAAATTATCAACATTTTTCGAAACCAATGGTTCCCAGGACAAAATTTTATTTTACAATAATGACAGTCAAACAAGTAGAGACAAATAATTACCCGTAGACAAAAAAAAAACATTACAAAGGGAGGTGATTATTTAGTTAAAGGTATTGTAAAAAAATAATTATATAAAATAAAACATATAAAATATTTTAGAGTAGGTAATAATTACATTTGCATGTTAGTTTTTTTTAATAAATTAACACAAAATTATCATAGAGTAACAATGTGGTCTTAATAAAAACAATAAAAAATTATGAATATAAGTATTGATATGAAAATCAATTAAAGAGATGGCTATTTTTTAAATATTGTTTTTTTTTCAAATACTGGCTATTAATAATTTTTCTATTTTCTTAGTAATTTAATTGTAAATCCATCGTATTTATTCGTAAAATTATAACCCTTTTTTGTAGCAAAAGATGTGATGTGTTTACAGAATTTGGTTGGCACATTCTGAATATTTTTATTTTTTAATTACTTTAGGCGATCCTTAATTCTAGTGTTAAAATATCGGGAATTGTTCCCTATAGGTATAAAACAAGTTACAATCGTTACAGATTAATTTACAAACCCTAGATTTGTTAAAAAAAAAATTCCCTCGTCAATGTTACACATATTATTTTAATTTGTATTATAAGTACTAATATGAAAATAAATTTAAGAGACGGCTATTTAAAAAAAATATATTTGGTTATTAATAATATTTAATTGACTATTAACACTTTTTCTAATTTATCTATTTTTATTATTTTCATTTTATTTTATTTATTATGTAAAATCAACAGATATTTTACACTTATAATAATAACATTAATAATATACGTAATATCCAATGACAGATTTTCACATAATTAAAATTATAATTAAAAAGTAAAACAAAAAAGTAAGGGTCCTGTACGGCCTGTACCCGTAAGAACTTAACAAACATATAACTGTAATAATCTGCTTACAAACATATAACTGTAATAATCTGCTTACAAACATATAACTGTAATAATCTGCTTACAAAATTTCAAACATGAAGTAGTCAGAGTCAGAAATCTATTCTCACTCCACAACAGCAATAATGATAATATGTACATTGTACATACCTACAACTCGAGAGTGAATACAATAAGTCGAATGACAAGTATGCAACTGGACAGGATTCACAGCAATAACATGGTAACTTGCAATGCGGTCAAAAAATTATTTAATGTTGGCTAAGACATACTTTTTTAAGGTACTTAAATTACACGAGAATATGTCTTTATTATTAAAATTCTTATCAAATACATTGCACGTTCTGAATATAAAAGCATTTTATTGAGATTAGTAGAACATTTTTGAAGATGAAAAAGTGTTTTTTCTCTGGTTCTAAAGGATGGGACTCTAAAATTAATCTCAGCTAAAAGAGGCGAACAATCAATAAAACCATTGATAATTTTATGAAGATATATTATATCTGCGGAGTCTCTTCTATTTTTTAATGATTTAAGCCCATAAAGGTCCTGCAAGCTGTTTATGTTATGATAACCAATATAAAACTTGAAATTTAAATGATGGACAAATTTTCTTTGGATGGCTTCAATGCGTTTAACAAGTTCGATTTGTTCAACCGGAACACACGTCTTTTTCTCAGCTCTCCGCCCCTCGGCCCAGCGACGTGCAGCCAAACGGAGCGGCTAGCACACCGCTTGATATCACCCTAGCTGCCTTAGTCGGCCGCCCCAACGCTCGTAAGATTACCACGAGATCTGCTACAAGCAGAGGCGGCCGGTGACAAAATTTGCGGGCAGTGCATTTCACAAAAAATGATAACATTAACATGGGAAAATAAAGTGATTCAAAGGGAGTGACATACCTAGTACAAACGTTCACTTGTAGAGAAAATCCATTCGTCGCTCTTTCATTTGTGAAAACACTTCAATGACACGATTATTTAAGTCTGGTATCGAAGATATCAAACTTTTTTCGACGCTCATCATTGATAAAGCATTAAGCCGATCTTGGGACATAGTGTTCCTCAGAAATGTTTTTACACGTTTTAACGTAGAAAAACACCGTTCGCACTCAACAGTTGTCATTCGAATAGTAAAAATTATTTTTAAAAGTTTAACCATTTCACTAAAACACTCCACTAAGTTACATTTATAAAATAATTGTAAAATTGATATTGCTCCTTCAGCATTCGCAAAATCATCTCTGGAGGAAAGCACACGTAATTCATTTCGAAGTTTTACTTTATCCAAAAAATCGTACACACTCGTAGTCACGGTAAACTCTTCCTCCGGAAAATTGTTTTGGTACACAGGAAACATTTCGGTGAAAAATTATTTTGCGGCTAGCAAATGCTGTGTGAATTTGAAACGATCAATAATTCCGGCTGTTATTAGATTGCAAACTTCGGCACACAATGCAGAAAAAGGCCTATCTAGTCGTTTCCTTTTTGCTGGTGGCTCAACTCTATTATTCAAGGAATTCCTAACGTTTTGAATGCACTTTTCAAAGTTTTCAATGAACGACTTTACTTGTATTGTATCAATTGACCGCCCCTGCAATTGCTTGAAAAGTACTTCACATGTGGTAGAACATCATTAAAAAAAGACAGCCAAAAATTGAACTCTTCATCGTTAAGATAATGTAATAGCATTTCAGCTTGATTTAGAGTATTACTATCTGTTGCCAATGAATTCGTTATATTTTCCATGCATTGTATTAATGAAAGTCTGTGACCGAATATAATAATAATAATAATAATATTTGGCTAATTTATATAGCGCCGTTTTCACGAAAAATCACCTCAAGGGCGCTGTACAAATAAATACAAAAAATAATAAAATTACTGGCTTACAACTAAGATTTACAATTATTACTAGTGACTTACATCTAAGACTTATAGCTAGTGGCTTATGACTAAGACATATAAACGCTAACCTAAACTGAACTCAATGACATACATGTTTACAATCATGACTTAAAGTTAGAGATTTACAACTAACATATAAATATTTACAATTAAAAATACTTCTACACATCTTATACATGTTATACTTTCGCCAGAATCATCCACAGCGCCAGAAGAAGAAGGAAGTTAGTAGAAAGAGAAGAATATAGTAGAAACAGTTCGAATATTATAGTTCCATCGTGTTTGGGGGACAGATTCTATTTTTTGGACACGATTTCATTCAAAATAGCCGTGCGTTTTGCTGAGCGCGAAAAAAAATTTGGAAAGCTGTGTAAATGAGCGAAAAAGTTCTTTACATGAATATTTTTCGAAACAGCTTTCTCAAGAATCAAGTTGAGTTGGTGTGCATAGCAATGCGTAAAATGTGCATATGGGTAGACCTCTCTTACTTTAGCCTGAACTCCGTTTATATGTCCACTCATGACACTCGCCCCATCATAGCTTTGTGCAATAAATTTATGTTTAATGTTTTCCTTATTAAAATGCTTTATTTCAGACAAAATGACTTGGCCCAATCCGGAAGCACTTTGGTCACTGGGCGATAGGTATTTCCAGAAAAGTTCGTGTATCACTCCTTTAATTTCGTATCGTACAAGTAAAACCATATGGGTTGATATGGAAACGTCAGTGGTTTCATCAGCTTGGATCGAAAAAAAATCGGCTTCAGAAATTTCTTGCAAAATTTTCTCGTGACAAACGTATAATATTGCATCCAATAAATCATTTTGAATGGTCTTCGAAACTCCTTTAAAGACGGTTGCTCTTTCAAGATGATCCTTCATAGACGAATAAATTTTAGCTACAAAATCGATTAGACCACGAAACACTCCCCTGTTCGTGGAATCTTCAGCCTCATTGTGCCCTCTTAAAGCCAGTTCGAATGCACCACAAAATCTAATACAGTCTATAATTCTGGACAAAATTAATCTGTTTTGGCGAACTTTTTCATTGAATTGTTTCACAGATTCGCGAAAACCAACACCAAGTTGTAATCGTATATCCATTCGACCTAACAAACTAAATTGTAACACGTTATTTATGTGTACTTGGGACAATGAATGCTTATTTACTTTTTCAGTAAAATGAGCAATATCATTTATACCACTTTCACTCCACGGTTTATCACCTCCGTAAATTGTACAGGGAAAACAATGAAATGTGTTCACGTCCACAAAACCAAGATGCTTTTTTTTTTTTTTTTTTTTAATGGCTCTTCACCCCAAAAGAGTGTTCTGGCCAGTGTCAAGTGAATGCTTTTGTGAGTGTAATTTTGTGAGTGTAATTTTTGGTTAATATTAACTAATTTAGTTTTAATAACAAGAACCTATCTACATTATATAATAATACTATACAAATAATAATAATAATAATACGCAAAATTATTACAATAAGAGAAGATTTTAATTAAACATAACAAGGAAATTAAAAGATATGCTGACACAATTTATTGTGCGTAAAAAATAAAATAAATAAAAAAATACATGAAACTTAACTTACAGTTACAAATTGATGCTGTTAATATTCAGGAAATTAGCCAAGACTTTATACACGCGTTTGTTCACAGAAGATAACAGGCATGCAATGTTGTAGGGAGGCAATATACCCGAACTGATTAGGTGAGGGAAGAAATTTTTGTATGAATTATTTAAAGGACAACTGAAAAAAATATGATTGAGATCCTCTTCACCAAGACGACATTCACACATCGCAGAATTCTTAATATGAATTTTTGTCAGGTGAACATTGTGGCAGCAATGCCCTATCCGCATGCGGCAAATGGATGATGTCGAGAATTTGTTAAAAGAAAGTCTTGAAAACCACGGTTTTGAAGGAATCGTTGGCTGAATTGTGAAAAAGCTATATCCTTTTGATTGACTAGATTCTTCCCAATGATTCTGCCATGTGGAAATCATGTTTTCCTTCAATTTTATGAAAATGTCATCGGTGTTTAAAAAGTTATATAAAATATCCCCCGAAATAATGGCATCTTTCGCCAATGAATCGGCCTTTTCATTTCCAGGGATACCGCAGTGACTAGGTATCCAAGCCAAGATGATTTCTTTGCCAGAGTCGGTTAATTTATGAATTAAAGTGCGAATTCCAACACAGAAATCGTCTTCTGGGTAATGGAAAGGGGAAGAGTTTAATTTTTGAAGTGCACTCAGGGAATCGGAGAGAATTAAGAATTTTCCAATGTTATTTGAGGGATTCAAAAATGGCTATACATTCAGCAGTGAAAACGGAAGCCTCTTTTGGAAGTTTAATTTTTCTATCGACTTGATCTGATGGGCAGTGGAATGCCGCTCCCACATGGTTTGATAAGGGAGACTTGGAACCATCTGTGTAAATAATTTTCCAGTTGGAATATTTCGAATTTAAAATTTGGATAAGTTTTGTTGGAGCTTCGTGATTGTTAATTATGCCGAGAGAAAAAAGAATATTTGGTTTACACAAATGAATACGAAAGGAGTTGGCATATAAAGGAAGTCTGTCTGATGGATTTAAGAGGGGTTTATACGAACAGTACGTATGGAGGCTTTTAACAAGAAGAGGGATTGATTTGTTTCTTCAATATGGAAGTGATTTCACTTGAGCAGTGAGTGCAGTAATTTTGTCTTTCAGTGGGTGATTAGAGAGTCTTAAGCATTTAAATAAAAACTTGTCAGCCAAGAACTGTCTTCTGAAATGAAGAGGAGCCTCCACAGCCTCCACTTGTAAAGCGTTAATTGGGGAAGAACGCATTGCTCCGATAATCAATCTTAAACATTGAAATTGAATACGGTCCAACCTTGCGAGGTTCTTTTTAGAAGTGGGTTCAATGAGGAATGACGCGTAATCCAAATGACTCCTAACATATGCGTTATAAAAAAGTTTTTGGATGAATGGATGACTTCCCCACCAGACCCGTGAAACGGCACGTAAAGTGTTGAGGCCAGCTTGACATTTGTTAATGATTAAATTAACATACGGGTTCCATGTTAACTTAGAGTCTAAAATTACCCCAAGGAATCTTATTTGTACCTGCATAGGGAGAATTGAATTATTTATTTGGACTGTTACACGCGGAGTAACACGTTTTCTGGAAAAGACGATAACATTGCTTTTGGACGGAGAAATTTCTAAGCCGTGATTTTTTAACCAGGTGTCAAGGTTTTTCATGCAAATGTTAATCACATCCTCCAGAATAGAAATAATTCGTCCTGAAATATATATAAAAAGATCATCCGCATACTGGAGTATTTTACAAGATGGATGCATACTCCGATGCAGGTCAAAGGTATAAATATTAAAAAGGATAGGACTAAGGACGGAGCCCTGAGGCAAACCCTTGTTTACTATTCTTTCCAGTGGAGGAGGATCCAGCACCTGGATTTGAATTTTCCTGGTAAGAAGGAGGTTAATTATAAAACTGGAAAGCTTACGAGGGATGCCAATTTTTAATAATTTATTAAATAAAACATCCAATAAAACATTGTCAAAAGCTCCGCACACATCAAGGCAAACACCGACAAGGAATTCATTATCGGCCAGGGCTAACTGGATATCAGAAGTCAGGATGGACACACTTTCGATCGTACTTTTTCTTTTTCGAAAGCCAAACTGAGAGCTGGGAAGAATTTTCTCATTTTCTGCATACCAGTCTAGACGTCTTTTAATCATATGTTCAGCTATTTTAACTAAGGAAGATGACAGAGCTATAGGTCTGTAAGAAAGTCCAGAGTTAGGGTCTTTCTGGGGTTTCAGAATGGGAACAATTATTTGAGTTTTCCAGGATGATGGAATTTTGCCGGAGTCAAAGATCAGATTTATAATTGAAAGAAAATAGTTTAGTGTGGTAACGTCGCAGTTTTTAATAAAGCTATAAGGAATTCCATCTACACCAGCGGATGAGTCTGTGAGATCGTTTAAGACCTCCCTAAGTTCCGTTAAATTGAAGTGGGTGTCCATCCAACCCCGTGTTTTAAATGAGTATGTGAATTCTGTTTCATTAAAATTACTTGCAGTTTGAGGAGCTAGTTTATCGGTAAATTCCTTCACCCACTCTGAAGTGAGTGGTCGAGTCACCGTTGGGACGTGATAACCCTTAAACCTGCGAATTGAATTCCAAACAACTGAAAGAGGAACTTCGGGAGATAATGATGTGCAAAATTTTTTCCAGCCTTGACGTTTTTTGTTTTTTAGAAGACGTTTGGTCTTAGCTTCAATTTGTTTATACTGAAGGAAGTTCTCCATATTCATATTTGTTGAATAAATTTTCGCATATTTTTTCCTCATATCTACTGCGTCTGAGCATTCAATATCCCACCAAGGAGCTGGGGGAGGTTTCCCTTTGTTACGTGTCGTTTTAATGGGGATCAATTTTTCTGCGGCCGTAATGACTGCAGACACAAATAAATCGTAACATTCCGCAACATATTCTGTAGTTGGAGAGGGCAGATTTTGCACAGAGAACTTTGTATGATTTGAATAGTCATTCCAGTTGGCTCTGGCAGTTAAGAACCTTGGTTTTCGACTACTGCACTTGACATTTTTGTTGGAATGATAAATATTTGAGGATTCAATGAGGATGGGGTAATGATCACTCCCATGAGGGTCATCCAAAACCTTCCATAACAGGGATGCGACTATGTTGGAATTGCAAATAGTAAGATCAACCATGCTGGGTCGCTGACCAGGCACCTGAAGACGAGTAGGAGAACCATCATTGATAATACAAAAGTCTAGTTCATCTAGTAGATCAACAAAATCTCTGCCCATTCTGTCACAATTGTGAGCTCCCCATAATCCGTGATGGGCATTGAAATCTCCCAGAACAAGAGAAGGGGTAGTGACCTTGGAAAACATAGCTTTTAGGATTGATTTAGAAGGTTTATTAGATGGTGATATATACAAAGAAATTATTGTAGTGTCAAAAACCTTTGCGGCCGTCACTTGAAAAGGACAACCAATTGGTTTTACATCTACAGGGGAGAAGGGTAATGATTTTTTAATGAAAAGAGCGGAGCCGCCCTTTCCATCTTGACGGTCGTCTCGAAGACAGTGGTATCCCCTGACTCTGAAATCAGAATCCGGTTCCAGCCACGTCTCCAAGATGGCAGCCACCAAGATGCTTTCAAATATAGTTCTTTTTTAAACACTCTATTCACGGTTTTTTCTTTAACTTTAAAAACTTGTTTTATATTCATCCATGGTTTTGGAGGTCCATTATTTTTCAAAAACAATTTATTCTCAAATGAACTTCGGTTACTTTTTAAAAGTCGATGTTAATCGCAATCTTTTCAGTAGCACTCATTTTTAAATAAGTTTTTTTACAGAATAAAACTGTTAAAATGCTGCCAATACAGAATAAAACCGTTAAAATGCTGTCAATACCGAAACAGTACTGAAGTTGATGCACTGCCCCAACGACCGATAGCGTTAAAACATAACATTGTTAATTAGTTCTAAATTCGTTAAACAAAATTATTGCATTTCAAAGGTTCGGGACCACATTACGCAAGTTAAATGTTTTGTATTTTGCTCTCCGCTAATGCACGCTTGCACCATATGTCTTCTCTGCTCTCACACGTTAATCTTCGTTATGGCTATACCTGCCTTGCTCATTTCACGCGTCCAACATCTGGAGACGATCCCAATCTTCGACCAAGTATCGTCAATGATCCCAGTAGAAATATTACTTCATGTGACGTCACGCCTCGGCACAACAAAATGTGCACGAATTCCTTTCTCTCATGGGAGGGAGTCTAGTCAATTGTGTAGGATTTTAAAACGAATTGGCGGGAATTCTTCATGAGAGGATGTACTATTTTACACTTCTGACGTATATAGATTTTTGGAAGTGCAGTGCACCAATGCACTAAGGAAGAAGCCGCCTCTGGCTACAAGAAAGGGCAAATCGGAAGTAGACCCTCAACCTGCTATAGCATCTGCTTCAACGACATCCTCTCTTCCAGATCCATTGGTAGGGACTCAAACTACCGAAATTGGTTCCAAAGCCTCAACCTCTTCCTCCTATGTTAACCGCTCTACCACCGGGCATACCTCCTCCACCTCCGAGCCGCCAGTCAACAATACCAGCGATTGGAAGAAAGTGACGCATAGGAGTAAGAGACGTCCTATTCTACGAGGTACCGCTCAAGAACCTACCGGTCTGGTTGCCGTCGAAAGACTGAATTACATTCATGCTTGGCAATTCGACGCCAGCACCTCAACCGATGACATTGAAAAATTCCTGCGCAATACTGACAACACTTTAAAGTGTGACGTTGCCAGACTACCGTCTCGGCCTGGGTACGCTTCATCCCTTATCGGGATCCCGGAATCAAAATTCGCCACATTTATGGATCCAAACTTATGGCCAAACCATATTTCGTTCAACGTGTGGTTTTTTCGCAGATCAAACCATACCAATAAACCATAGCCCTTCACGCACAAGAAAGGAACGGAAAGTAACATCTACTCTATCCGTTTACTATCAGAACGTTTGATTGAATTCAATGAGTTTGTAAGGTTTTTGGCGCTACATTCTCATTGTGAAAATGGTACTATTACAATGAATTAGATAAAATATCTGTAATGTTGTAAATTTTTTGTACACAAATAAATAAATAAATATTATATTGAGGATTCCATATTTGAGAAGCGAATTCAAGATGACTGCGAGCATATGAAAAATACAATATTTTAAGTGTTTGAACGTTCTTGAATTCTTTTCCAATATGGAATAAGAATCCTAACATTCTAAGGGCTTTCTTCACAATCGTATTAATATGTGCCTCGAATGTAAGTTTACTATCAAGTAAAACACCTAAATCACGAATTTGAGTAACCCTTTTGAGTGATTGGCTGGCTATATGGTAGTTATGGTCAAATTTTATTTTATTTCTAGTGAAAGTAATCACATAACATTTAGAAGTGTTCATGTTGAGATGATTAATTATACAGTAGTCATTAAGCCTATAAAGATCTTCTTGTAATTTAATGAATATTTTCATATCATCAGCGAAGAGTAGAACATTTTTTTTTTTTTACAGTGAATACCGCACAAGAATCTCAACTGCTCCCGTCTGGAGCCAGTGAGACTATGGCATCCCCAAATGGGGTATGTTGTGAGGCTGAAGGTAGTGGGGAGGGGAAGGAGGTGGGGAAGAGGAAGGTTGGGAAGTACCTGGCTATTCAGATCTGGTCACCAAACACGGCTAAAGCCATTTTCAAGCAACGTTTCAATTCTGAATGGTGGTCTTACACCAGGGCGATACTGATAGTATCTTCCACTCTGGAAGCACATTTGCATAATTAAAGCATTTTATAATGTCGTCGATGAAAATTGTGAATAGTAACGGTCCCAGGTGAGATCCTTGGGGTACATCGGAAGGTATATTTACGAACTCAGAGATGAAGCCATTAACTGCTACTCCTTGAGTGCGCCCATTACGATAAGAGACTAACCTTCGATTCAAATTTCCGTGAATTCCCAAAGCTAGTAATTTGCATAAAAGAAGACTGTGATCAATTTTATCAAACGCTTTCGAGAAGTCTGTATAGATTACGTCAACTTGGATTTGATCATCCATTGATTTCTTAATATTTTCAATGAATATGATAAGATTAGAGACAACTGATCCTTTTTTCATAAAGCCATGTTGGTTCACGAGTATTACAGACTGGATGCAGTTATAAAGTTGTTCTTGAACAATTTTTTCAAAAATTTTACAGCAGATTGGTAACTTAGATATCAGACGATAGTTCTGGGCATAATTTTTATCCCCAGACTTAAATACTGGTGTGATAATATCACACTTCCAACGATCCGGAAAAATACCTTCTTTCAATGAGGACTGAAAGAGCGATAATAGGGGCTTCGAGATTACCTTGCTACACATTTTGATAAAGAATGCTGGAATTTTATCACTACCCGCACCCAATGAGTTAAAAATAGTATCAATAATTTTTTCTATTTTTTCTTTTGAAACTGTTACCGAAGAGATGTCAACTTGATTGTTTATATTATGATGGTTGGTAGAGTGTTCATCGGAGGTAGTATTACAATTAAAGGTGGAGACGAAGTGCTGTGAGATGGTTGAGAGGTTGAGAGGTTGCATATTGCAAAAGGATTAACAGCAGTAACGTCGCCCAGTTTCATTACATGAGGTAAACTAGAATTATTTATTTTTCCTTTAACATAAGACCGGAATTTTTGGGGTCACGGGATATATTAAGTTCAGCGTTTGTTATAAATTGTTTAAGACATTCCCTAGACATTTTCTTCTGCCTTGATCGAAGGATACAGAATGCATGGTAGTCTAAAGGATTGGATCACTTTTTCCATGTTTTGAACACTTTATTTTTTTTTTTCGTCAGTTTTATCAGAGCTGGACTGAACCAATAGGGATAAGAGTTTTTGATATGAACATCCTTTGATGAAACGTTTAAACGAATGATTACATATAATATAACATAAAAACGATCAATGGCATTATTAGTTGATAAATTTAAGAATTTAGCGTCCCAATCAATACTACCGAGGATGTTATTTATTGTTTCAAAATTAGCTTTCCTAAAGAGTTTGATTGTCCGTTTATTGTTCACCATAGGGGTTTAAAGAGCTATGCTTATGTCAAAGAGAATGACTTTATGAAGTTTACATTCTGAGATGAACTAAAAACAAGGTCAAGGAATTTATGATTATTATTCGGAAAGGTGCAATACTGTGATAGATTTGTAAATGAAAGGGTGTCAGATAGTTTGGAGATAATTTCAGATTGATAAAGATTCATGTAAAAGCCCCGAAAAAGGGCGTAAATAAATAAATAAATAATTTGCATACTGTTTCCATTACTGAGAGACCAGTTAATTATTGGTAAGTTAGAGTCACCTGAGATCACAAAATGATCGTCATGATGAAGTGCTCTAAGTTCACATGATTTATTCATGAATTCATTGACGTTATGAGAGTGATTGACTCCTGGTGGTATGTATACACAGCATAAGTGAATTTTTATGATATTCTTGATCGAAACAGTCACCCAGATATCTTCTGCATTCCTGATCCAATCATTACGTTCGTGAGCTACGAGGTTGCTTCTTTAACGCAATCAGTAGACCTCCTCCTCATTTTTGTTCTTTGCGGTCACGCCTAAACACCAGGTAACGGTTGTCAAATAGCTCTTCACTGGCAATTCTATCTAAAAGCCAAGTTTCTGTTATCATTAGAATATCAAAGTTGTTATTAGTAACATTAAAATAAAAACTATTTGTTTTGGATCGCAGTCCAGTTACATTCTGATAATAAACATTCAACATTTTGGTTCATTCATTTCATAAATATATAAAATATTAAATTTTTAATAGAGTTATAGGCATGTAGTAGAACATTGTAAGTATTAGAGTGTTGTTGTAGTAAAGCAGAAAAAATGAAGGATTAAACAGAGAAATGTTGGTAATATTAAAAGAGTTAAGAGGACATAACCACAGAAAACCAGAAATATGTAATTTTTAAATCAGATTTTAGATGTATTGACTCATTTCCACAAAAAATTATAAATTGATTTCGAAAGATTGTTCTTTTATCTAGCATTCGCATGTTTTAACTCTTTGAAGTACTGTGGTATCATAAATCGATCACCATGAAAATAAATAATTATGTTAAAACCGCCATCTATCGAAAAGTTTATTTACTGCCACGTGAGACATGGATTATTTACTATTTGGCGATTATTCCAATAGCGATAATAGATGGCCTTTTACGGTTTGGTTATGAGTTTGAGAATTGCCAGCGAATTGTTGTTTTTAGTGATCTCCGACTTTACAGTGAAATATAAACGCATGTATTTAGAATTTTTCTCTATTTCTTTCAAATTCTACTACTTTTATATTCCATTTGTTGAATTATCATTAATTTATGAATTTTTTTATTTTTTTGGTTGATACGAGCATGAAGAGTGACCCAAAACCCCGTCACTAAAAAATAAACGCAAAAGGGAATCAGTCACGGCTCGAATCGAGCTACCCAGTGTAGTCTAGGTACTTTCGTACGGTGGTTACACAAATCCATTTTTTTTTAAACGCACCAGAATTCGAATTGAATTGTTTTGTTTCATTTTTCTTTTTTTTGACAGATAGGAGTTTTTTTTAAGAAGCGTCATGTGAGACTATAAATAAAAACATTAAATTATATTCTGTGAACTTGTAAAATAAAATATCGTACCGAGATACTTGTATTTTGTTTCTGAGCCCACTAAATTGATACTCGACCCTATCAATTGGCGCCCAACGTGTTTGTCAGATCAATGAGTTTTAACCAATAAATTCAAAGACAAGAGTGGCAATAAACCGAACAAAAGTGGGCTCAAAACACTGAAAATGCCACAAACACGTAGCACAACAGCGGGCAACGCTACCACAGTGGAGAATGAGGATAACTGTCCTCTAGCTCAATCCTCAGCGGATGTACCAAATGGAGAAACCTTTACGACAGACACCCAGACGACATGAATCCTTGAAATGTTAGCAACAAAACTCGCTAACATAGCCGTGTGTCAAAGGGAGCCTCGCCTGGAGGCAATATTTTCTGGGAGACTGGAAGAATTTCCACGAATTTTCCTGGAACGGTGCGAAGAGTATTTCCAAATAGCTAACACCTACGAGGAAAACAAAACGAGGGTGGCAACGGCCCAGCTCCGGGACAAAGCGAAGGACTGGGCGAATACTTATAAACACCCAGAATGGTCGATTTTTAAAAGATTTTTCCTTCGGGAATACGAGGGACCAGAAGTGGAACTCCGACTTCAAAACCAGATCTACCATAAAACACAAGAGAACACGGAATCCTTGGCAGAGTTTATTGATAATAAACAAAAAATGTTTGCACGACTCCACCCGGCAAAACAATTATCGGAGTTAGATGTATTCGTGCCTGCGTTTTGTAATAGCCAAATGTTACCCCAGTACATACACATATATGCCACCACCATGGAAGAGTGGATGAACCAGGCCATGAGGTTTGAAAATTCTAAAGGCAGATATAAGATCCTAGGCCAACGCCAAACAAGAAGCAATTTATCTCCTCGCCGGTCAGCTCAACAATATTCTCCGCGTCACCATTCACCTCAGCGCAGTTCACCTCAGCGTCAATCACCGCCACGCCGTTCACCGAATCGCCAATCGCCATACTGCCATCCCCCGGCCCAGCGATCCCCAGCTCAACAAAATAGAAGAGATAGAAACTCGGGAAACCGGTACCACCCGGGAGCTCGTTACTAAAACGGCAACCCGGGCAAAGAAGGAAGAAACCGAAACAAACCGCAGAGTGCCACACGGCAATAGCAGGTTCCTTCCTTCCAAGGGTGAGAGTCACCATAGAGGGGCAAACCTATCAGGCATTGGTAGACTCTGCATCTTCACACTCTATAATAAGAATGGGCATCGCCCAAAGTACCAAATTACAACAATCCTCGATTCCATGCCTCAAGTTGGCGAACAAAAGAAACGTGATGCGAATAAAGGGTATAATATCGATAAAATTCGGCATCCAGAATACAACACGGGAATGGAACTTCCTCGTGGGAGAGAACCTAAGGGATGAAATCATCTTAGGACGCGATTGGCTGTCCAAAGAGGAAGCTTCAATAGACTTCATGCGGAACTGTTTAAATTTCGGAAGCTCAATCAGGACATCCACCCGTTCGCCAGGGTCAAAATAGTAACGATGTCCACGGTCCACTATTAGATCGAGTCCCAGAACAGGAGAAAAAAGGATTCACGGATCTATTATCCGAATATAGTGAAGTATTTTCCCCCTTGACAGGCACAGCGAAAGTACCACCGCACAGAATCCACCTGAACACCGACAGACCAATCTGCGTTCCACCACATCGTCTTTCGGACGAGAAGAAAAAGGATTTATACAAACAACTGGAAGGGATGCTAGCGGATGGAGTAGTAGAATCCAGCAGATCCCCATACAGTTTCCCAGTAGTAATGGTGGCCAAAAAGGGAAAAGAAGGGCGACGATTCTGCATAGACTATAGAAGGTTGAATCAAGCAACAATAACTGAACCCTCCCCACTGCCAATCATCCACGAAGACCTGAGCACAGCCAAGGTATTCACAGTACTGGACCTTAAAAGCGGGTACTGGCAAGTGCCGATGGCACCAGAAGACAGAGAAAAGACTGCCTTTACCACACCAGATGGGGGCAGTTACCAGTTCCGAGTAATGCCATTCGGGTTAAAAGGTGCACCCAAGACATTTCAAAGAACCATGAGCCAGCAAGTATTAGCCGGGTTCCTTAGAAAATTTGCCATGGCCTATCTGGATGATATCGTCGTATATTCCGAAAACTTAAAAGACCACTTACGACACCTCCGCCTCATCCTAGAACGATTGGCAGAGTTTGGGTTAAAATGCTCTCCAGAAAAATGTATCATCGCCACAGATGAAATCACATACTTGGGACACACAGTCAGTGCCACGGGCAACAGTCCCCAGAGGCCACACGAAGAAGCCATTAAAAATACACCATCACCTCAAACAAGAAAAGAACTTCGCAGTTTTCTAGGAGTGTGCAACTGGTTGAGGGAATACATACCAAACTTTGCCGAAATATCAGCACCCTTAACAAATCTTACCAGAAATAAGATAAAATTCCAATGGACCGGAGAAGCCGAAGAAGCCATGCAGCAAATAAAAAATGCAATGGCGGGGCCGCTGGAACTCAAGAGACCTGATTTTAGTAGGGAATTCATGCTACAAACGGACGCAAGTAAATTAGGAGCCGCAGCAGTACTCTTCCATAAAAATGAAGATGGTTCACGAGATGTGATATCATACTCGAGCACCCGGTTCTCACCAGCTGAAGAAAGGTACCATAGCAATGAACAGGAAGCACTGGCAGCAATATGGGCTATTAAGAAATACCGGCCTTACCTAGAAGGGAGGCACTTTAAGCTCATCACAGACAACCGAGCTCTAACATGGCTAAACGAGGCAAAGAATGAAAGAGCCAAACTCACAAGATGGGCCCTACTCCTACAAGACCACGACTTTACTGTAGAGCACTGTCCGGGGAAAGCTAATGAGCTCGCCGACGCGCTGTCTAGAAACCCAAGACCAACGCAAATGATACTCGAAACGGTTACCGGAAACACCCGAGAAAGCTATCCGGAAGTCGGCGGAGATAACGGCATAAACCAAATAGACTCAGAAGAGGAGGAAGAGCAACAAACCCTAGCAAGTGCGGTAAAATCAGGACAACCGACAGATCGGGAAACACGGAAAAGAATAGATCGATGGAACACTCTAAACGACAGAGAAATCCTAAACAATGCCATCGATATAAATCACTACACAAGGTATAACGTCCACCAAGGAATACTTTGGAAAAGAGACGAAGGAAAGATGGACCGGCTGTTCGTCCCTCGAAGCACAATTCCAAGAGTTCTGGAAGAATACCACAACTCGGACACCGCAAAACACCCGGGAGCAGCAGAAACAACGAGAGCAATATCAGCACATTACTTCTGGCCAGGAATGAACGAAGAGATCCGCAGACTGGTACGCCAGTGCATGACATGTGCCACATCAAAACGTGGCCCAAATAGACCCGCGGCTCCTCAAGGAGGCACGAAACCAAATAGACCATTTGAAGTGGTCACCGCCGACGTCATGGGACCGTACCCAAGAACCCTGCAAGGAAACAAATCAATTCTTGTAGTAACAGACTTATTCACAAGATGGGTAGAAGCATTTCCGATTAAGTCTAGTATAGCAAAGACCATAATCCACCAGTTAGAAACTGAAGTATTTCCAAGGTACGGCTACCCGAAACACATTCTCACGGATAACGGACGACAGTTCATCCACCGCCAATGGTTAGCCGCAATAGAAAGATGGCAATGTAATCATTGGACAACAGCTATATACCACCCACGCTCAAACCCCACGGGAAGGAGAAACCAGGAAATCAAAAAAGGCTTGAGAATTCTCCTCAGAGATTCACCTCACAACAAATGGGATGAGAAACTGCCGGGAGTAATAATGACGACCCGAAACAGAAAGAACGAAGCGACAGGAGTATCACCCAGTCGAGCACTACTGGGATACGATATACCGCGACCAGGAGAGTGGCAAGCTTTCCCAGAAAACGCGAACGAGGCAATCGTTTTACCCCATCAGCGAGAACCAGCAGATGAGGAAATAAGAAGGAATCAAGCAGCGTACCAAGAGAGGTACGCCTCAGCGGTGGAAGCCTTACTAAGATACCAACAAGGAGAAGAGGTGTTAGTAAACGAACACCAATTATCTGGGTCTCCAGAAGGAAATTTCGCAGGGTTTGCACCTAAATGGAGTGGACCTCACAAAATCCTCATGAAAAGTGGAAGAGGTAATATATACTGGGTAGACAAAAGAGGTAAACCCACTAAAATCCATGCAGATGAATTAAAAAGGGTACCAACAATCCAAGAAGTCCGGGTGGAGGATCAAGATAACGAGGTTTTGACTCAAGAAGACCGGGTGGATTGATACGAGCATGAAGAGTGACCCAAAACCCCGTCACTAAAAAATAAACGCAAAAGGGAATCAGTCACGGCTCGAATCGAGCTACCCAGTGTAGTCTAGGTACTTTCGTACGGTGGTTACACAAATCCTTTTTTTTTTAAACGCACCAGAATTCGAATTGAATTGTTTTGTTTCATTTTTCTTTTTTTTGACAGATAGGAGTTTTTTTTTAAGAAGCGTCATGTGAAAAAAACATTAAATTATATTCTGTGAACTTGTAAAATAAACTATCGTACCGAGATACTTGTATTTTGTTTCTGAGCCCACTAAATTGATACTCGACCCTATCATGGTAAATCGTAATTTTTTGGTGGTATTGTTTTTCGACCACCGTACTTTGAGAAAAAATGTTTACTTTTAGTATAATAAGGTTTTATATACCACAGGTCGTTGGCAGATTTGTTAAATTTTCAAAAAAGATTTGGTATTATACCACACCCATTTCAAATCATATAATCATGCAGTAAAATAAATCAATACTTTATCTAGGTATCGCATATTTCAGAATTTTAATTTTAGTTTAAATAAAATCATAAAAAAATAAATACGTAGATACACGTGTTTCTTGACGAAAATTGGTCCGTTTGTGTATTTATTTGCGCACTTACAAACTAATATATCTCAGATTTTTTACATACTTATTTTGCTAAGATATTATTGACAAATCACAAATAATTTTGATCGAAAAATAATTTTAGTAAGTATTTAATATTAATTAATTTACAGCTTCGCATTTCAACATTTTTTCTGATAGCAAGAAACACAAAATTCAGAGCTCATTCGGCCCGCAACCGTGGCCTGGACAAGTTGTTTCCGCGACGCTCTGGATTATCACATTTTGAAATGGCAAATTGAAAACGAAACTTTAAAAATAAATACGATTTCCTTGTTTCACGTTTTTAAAAATATACAGGTTTGCCCGAACGCTAAATTTCATGTTCATTGAATATTTTTGTGCTAAAATTTTTATAATTTTGAAATTTTTTTTATTGTTATGTGATTACCGCACAAGAGTACCTACTGGAGTAAAAATTTTTTTTGAAGTAAAACTTCTTTACGCACGCTCGACTTGGGGGTAAGCTGGTGAATGCGTTACAAAAAGTGGTGATTGTTAGGAAAAGTGTGATGCGAACGGTAATTGATGCGAACGGTGATCGATGGCGAGGCGAACGGTGTGGACTTTACGCACGCTTGTTATTCGTGTTATTGTTATATTGTTAATGGACTATTTGTCCGTAAATAAATAAATAAATTATATACAGCGGGTACCTCGCAACCTCGGTCATCTAAACTCGCGGTCATCTAAACTGTAATGGTTCCATCCCAAGTCCCGGAAAACTACATTATAATGCAAGCGCTTGCACTATATAACACTATATACAACGAGTAACCGGCATGCGTTGCAAGGCCACTGTAACCTCGCGGTCAATTAAACTGTAATGGTTCCATCCCAAGTCCCGGGAAACTACATTATAATGCAAGCGCTTGCACTATATAACACTATATTCAACGGGTACCCGGCATGCGTTGCAAGGCCAATTTAACCTCGTGGTCAATTAAACTGCAATGGTTCCATCCCAAGTCCCGGGAAACTACATTATAATGCCAGCGCCTGCACTATATAACATTATATACAACGGGTTCCCGGCATGCGTTGCAAGGCTACTGTAACCTCGCGGTCAACTAAACTGTTATGGTTCCATCCCAAGTCCCGGGAAACTACATTATAATGCAAGCGCCTGCTTTTTACAACATTACATACAACGGGTACCCGGCATGCGTTGTAAGGCCACTGTAACCTCGGGGTCAACTAAACTGTAATGGTTCCATACCAGTTCCCGGGATACTACATTATAATGCAAGCGCCTGCACTTTATAACATTATATGCAGCGGGTACCTGGCATGCGTTGCAAGGCCACTGTAACCTTGGGGTCAACTAAAAAACTAAAACTAAACTCAACTAAACTAAAAGGAGGCGGAGGGGTGGAGGGGGGGTTGGAGGGGGGGGGGGGGCTAGATGGGTTGGGAGGGTAGGCCTTTTTTATATCCATTTTTACTATTATAAAAATAACAAACACGAGAATCGGGTATGGGTATCACCGCCCCGGGAACCATTTATTAGATAACCATTACGTCATCCCAAGTGGTTCGCAATATTTGCTGACTAGCAGGGGTGCCAGGATTCACGGGGTGAGGTTTATTCAGGTCTTGGCGGCGGATGCGTCTGCCCACCAGCCGCATGGCAGGTCGGATCTGGAGAAAGTGGTTGAGGGAGTCCCTTTGACTTCTCCAGCCTTACTATCTCGGAACATCGCCTTGCACCGCAGTGGGAGGGATAGATTCATACATCCGCTCTCCTGGACACGCTGACCTCCAGATTTCTACCACCCCTATTACCCCTTTCCTTCTCAGAAGCTCCTCTCCTCCATTTCCCTAAAATGACCCTCCACACAGCATCCCCAAAGAAGAGATAGGCAGTATATTGAGCGATTGTAAAAAAAGGTCCCTCCCGATCCGGCCTTAACGTAGTTGGTGGGCAGACGCAACTGCCGCCGAGATCCTGACAAACCTCGCCCTATCAACCCGGGTTATTCTGCTAAGTCACTTGGGGTGACCTGTGGCAGAGGTGTTGATAATCGAATACATGATTCCCGGGGCGGCGGTACCCATATCCGCCTTCCAAATTACAGATACTACCTATTGACGGCCGGCGTGGTTGTGGGATCGAATCCCGGCATGGGCAAATAAATTTTATTTGATTAATTTGGGTTATTTCACAATTATTTTATTTAAAAATAATATATGGGGTGTTTCAGATTGTTTTTCATTTTTGATACTTAAAAATAAAACACCAGAATTCGTTCAAAGTTGTTATAATTACTGTTAACTTAAAGAGCAGGTTTTAAAATTTTATTTATGAAAAATAATCGTTTGTAAGTGCGCACCGTCCACTTCTTCACACTCATTTAGCCTGGCACTAAAATTTTGAATATCTCGCTACAGCATCACTCTTGGAATAACGTTAATTTCGTCTATCATTCTTTGCTTTAAAACATCCAGGTTGGGTGGCGATGGGTTTTAAACTTTACTTTTTAAGTAGCCTGTAACATTTGCTGCTAGCGACGTGTCTCTATTCGCAATTTTGCATGGTCTGGTTGGCTGCATTGTACACCGAAGGGGCTACGCATGCTTCAGGCGTGCTTCTAGAATCTTCGGCTCTTCAGTTGACGGAATTACCGCGGGTCGAGTGGTGGTGTTGTGGCACGGGCTGTCATTTGCTGGAACCCAATATATCATTATCGGACTACGAGATGTGAGATTTAAATTTATTATTTAACAGATCGAGATATTGTTTTAGATATATTTAGAGATTACTGAGATTAAAATATGTTTCGTTTATACGTTACAGGCGCCCTTCAGTTTAATCTTATAAATTATTACATGCTAGATTCGTTTTGACACGGTTAGAGAATTTACTATCATTTACAGCTGGATCGATCTATCGTATCCAGCCACCCCTGATGAGTAGTTTATTTGTTATTTTAGAGTCTCATTGCTTTTATAAGTATGTTCCCAAGGGCAGGATTTGTAATTTACAATAAATTATTCAATGTTACTGACATGGCATACTTTTTATTACATACCTACCCTCATTGCCTTGCTAGTTATATCTGAGATTTAATACTCAATACATTGATGGATGACCAACCTTGGTGGGAATAAATTAAAGGTAAATATCTTATGTCACATTGGCGCGCTTCGGCTGAACCTGTTTATGATTGTTCATTCTCGCACGTGTTCGCAGGTGTTTTTATTTCACGAATATCAAATGTTTTTACTTCTGTAGGAAAAAATCAGCAGGCGTTAAATCTGGACTCCTCTGTTCAAAAACGTGCAAAAACCTGGCGCCAACTCCGAAGGGGTGCCGTGAGAAAATAAATATTGTATTAAAATTTAGTTATAATATTCCCTGAATCGTTTAAAAATTACCCATAGTACGAAATAATTATTACGCTCAAGCAACACTTTCCAAAGAAACAGAATGCACACGCATCAGGTTGGTATCAACGGCTTACGAATTTATAGTCAGTTACAGAATTTTTTTACAAATTCCATATATTTAGTTTAAACGTAAGTTCTATTTTTCCATATATCTTTTACGATGAATGGGTGCGATCCAAATTCAATAAACAATCACAGCGCGGTATTTTTGTTCTAGTGAATCAAACAAACCAACTTGCGCCTTTAAAAATGCTGACAATTTTAGTTAGTGTGTCGTCCGTACGCTCGCTATTGTTTTATTTTGTACGATTTAAGTCTCTAGGAGAAGGTAGTTAAAGACCATTTTCTTATGAAATCTTCAGTAAATTCCATTAACAAAAGCATCGCACGGTTTGCAGGATTTGCAGGTTGCAACGTGTTGACAGTTTCATCATTGATTTGACATATTATTTGAAGTTTGTTAAATGTATAATTAACCCGTCTGCTTGGTTCAATATATTCGCACCTCACTATCTGGAAGCCTCAGTCTTGCGCGCAAATTCTGAAACCGTCTGTTTGGATCGAGATTGTAAAATATCTATGCAAGATAGCTTTCATATTTCCAAAACAATAAGCAGAATTATTTTGTTCTCTTTCTGGTTAAAAGAATAAATGCATATGTTTGCATGAGATGAAGAGAGATATATAGCTTTTAAAATGCAAGGTCGCTCGGGAAGTTTTTGGTCTTACGAAAGTATAATGCGATTATGTGTTTTGGGATGTATTTATTTCTAAACAAGCAGACGGGTTTATCTATTAGATTTGTTATTTTACGGTGTCAGTGTAAGTGTCTTCCGTAAGCCGTTGATACCGCCGTTTAGTATTTGTATGGTGTTTGTTCGCTCAATTTGGTGTTTGTTCGCTCAACACAGGGGAAATGCAAGGTACAAATTTGAAGATATATTCTTTTTGGTTTGGTTATATTATTTTGTTATATAGTTTTTCCTAAAATAATTAAAATAGCACCATAATTTTATGTTTACCCAATAGATTCAGAGAGTATAGGGCTCTTGGCGATTCTTTCTTTAAAAAAACGAGTGTGAGAGCTACCGCCAGATCACTTGGAAAAGTTACACCCTTTATATGTCTTGATTTTATTTGATAAATTAGTAATAAAAAATTTTTTTATTAAAAAATATAAAAAAAATTGGGGTGAACGAATTTTTAATCAAAATAAAAATGTAGGGGGGGGGGGGGCGCCATCGGTACCTACTGCACAGGGCGCCAGATTTCGTAGATCCGGCCCTGTCCTCGATGGCCAGTAAATGTCTCCTCGGCGACGTATTACTCTTTCAGTGAATAATTCGTGAAGAACAGCTAGGGAGTCATTTATAACATGGGAAGTGGCTCCATCTTGTTGGAAAAATGTGTTGCAGTTGTAGCCGATCTGATTTTGCATATGTGTAGCCAGAAAAGTCCGGATCATATGGCAATATCGATCACAATTAACTGTCGGAGCGCGATAATGAGTCGTCTTCAAAGAAGTAAGGGCCTATAATTCCTTGTCTTGCGAACGCGGTCGGCATTCATGCTCTCCTCGATGTCTTTTCGCGCTCAGTTGATTTATCCAGCATTGTGTTCCCAGTCTGTTCAAACTTACGTACCCAATGCTTTATTAAATTTGCACTTGGCACATTTCTCAGTGGTTAAATGAAAATGTGTCCTGAAGAGACGTCGAACAATAGTGTACGAATCGTTGTTTTTATTAAACGCTCATACGCAAAATGCGCGCCGCGGTCCCGTGAAGCGATTCATTACTACTAAACTAAATAAGCTGCCAAGCGTTTGAGACCACTCCCCTTCCCCCTCTATCTATGTTTGGCGCTTAACGGTCAAACAAAAAACGAAAAACAATATGAGACATCCTATATTTGCGTCACGTTCCAGAGTGGAAGATACTTTCAGTAACGTCCTGTTGTAAGACCACCATTCAGAATTGAAACGTTGCTAGAAGTGGCTTTGACCGTGTTTGGTGACCAGATCTGAATAGCCAGGTAATACCTCGCCTTCCTTTTCCCCATCTCCTTCCCCTCCCCACCACCTTCAGCGTCACAATATACCACATAGTCATGTGATAGTCTCACTAGCTCCAGACAGGAGCATTTGGGTCACTTGTGCGAGCACATAAATATAACATAAAAAATTTTGCACTCGAATAAATATTTCAAAATGAGACATTTTTTACAATCCATCTGAATATTACTCGTTTTTTTATGAATACCGCGAATAAGTGGAGCCAGTGGGACTATGGCATCCCCAATTGGGGTATGTTGTGAGGCTGAAGTTAGTGGAGAAGTGAAGGAGATAGGGAAGATCAAGGTGGGGAGGTACCTGGCTATTCAGGTCTGGTCACTAAACACGGCTAAAGCCATTTCAAGCAACGTTTCAATTCTGAATGGTGGTCTTACACCAGGGCAATACTGAGAGTATCTTCCACTCTAATGGCCGTAAAATACAATTAAAAAACAAAAAGCAAAATATTTAAAAAAATATAACAAATTGTTTATTCATGTATGTAGGTATCTACTTTATACCTACTGTGTTTACGCATTTCATTTGTATCTATTTATGTTTATGCACTTCGATATACAAATTAAAATTACAAATAACTACTACTAATTAAAATTCTGGAAGCGAGAATTCAACATTCCTTGACCCTCGTCAATATCATTCGGCAGAACATCAATACCTGCTTTGGTTCCCAGCAATTTTATGACATCTACTAAGTTTTCGTTCTTCTTTTCAGGAACGCCAATAATTTCTACATTATTATTTTTAATTTATAAACTAACGTTTAGACAAGATTTTCATGCATAGCACAAAGGGTAACAATTATTATAAGCAATAATTATCAGCCTGAAACACTCATCAACATTGAAAAATCTTCCGAGAAAAGATACTTGCCGCCAACGGGACTTGAACCCGTGTCCTTCTGATTGCCGGTCAGCTGCTCTTGACCACTGAGCTATGGGGGCTTATCAAATACCCGCCAAATAATTCAATATATACTAGTGTTTCATTCAACAATTACTACATTGTTTTTTAATGAGGCTTGCTCCAGGCGGTTTAATTTGGATAAAACCAGATTATAATTTGTATCAAGTTCCTTATTTTTAAGTGTGAGGTCATTAATTATATTATGACACTCCCTTAGTTGTTCATTCAATGTTTTTAATTCAGTAAAGACTTTGAAATTTTCTTGTTTTATTTCATCTTTGAAAGAAATTAGTGTGTTACTCAAGTCTGGCTCTGAGCCAGTGACGTCAGACGGGTTATCTATGGCAGCAATGCGTCTTGATTTGTTGCCTGTTCTGCTAGTGCCACTAGTGGGTAAGACAAACATTTCTAAACTTCAATATTCAGTAACCGCAAAGATATTCAAATGCAAAAGAGATACGCTATGGTGTCCGCGCAATTGTCGGCGGACTACGCCCTAATTAGAGTAGTTTGCATACGAAAATAATTTCTTCATTTTGTTGATTTTTTGAAGATGTGCATTAGTATTGGTTAACAATATAGTTTAAATATGGAAAGAATTCATTCATTTAGTTTAACGTTCGTTTGGTTTATTCGTTAATTATTCGTTTATTTAGTTTAATTGTTAATCGGTAAACAATATCGGCGACACCCGGAAGCGCAGTCCCACATAGTAAAAACTGCAGATAGCAAATCTACTTATATTTCAATATCTTTGAGTAACCGTCATAGACATATGAATATTAATATTCGAATGTCTATGAGTAACCGTTCACTTATAAAACGATGAATTAACGTTTAGATTGCAAGGATCAGGACACAATTTTGATTCACAAAGTGTGGAAGGATATTAAGACTGCGTTTCACGCGAGTAAATACTTGAATGCTAGTTAAAACAGCTGTTAAAACTGAAATTCATTGGACAAATTTGAACACAACTATCACTTTCATGTACTTATTATTGATCTATCTAATAATTGTAAACCCGTTATGTTTGTGTGTAAAATGTTTAACCCCTTTTTTATCAAATGAATGCTTTGTTTTTAAGATGTGGTTGGCAAATTCAAAATAATCATTATTATTTAGCCCTTCGATGGGCAATATGGCCTGGCAAGGCTACAAAAGTTGTGTGAGCTGTCAAACTAGTTTTAGATAAAAGCAGGTTCGCAAATAGTGTGTTATGTGTTAGTACTCGTATGTTGTATATGTGTATGAATATTGTATGTATATATATATATGTATATATATGATGTGATTTGTCTTTCTTAAAAAAAAAAGAAATTATATTACATTTTACAGACAATCGATGCTGCCAATCATAGAAAAAATATTATTGCCACATAAAATATTAACTTATTCGTGTTATGAAGGGAATACACTATTGACAAGTTTGAACTTGTATTTATAACAGAAGAACATGGAAAGAAAGGTATTAGAAAAATTACACATACCCGTTAGACAAACCCTGCTTGCCATATGAACCATTCAAAACCTGGCATGTATACCTAAAGAGCCCCTCAAATGTTCCCCTCAGCAGTACAAATAATAATCCATGGTGACCCGACAATTGATCCGGTGACTATTGGCCCCCCCGATAGTCTGCCCGCTGTCAGTTGATCGCCCGACAGTTGATCCCCCTGACAGTTGACCCCCACGACAGTTGATCCGGCGGACAGTTGATCCCTCGAACAATTGATCCCCTAAAAGATTATTTCTTCAAGTAAGTATGCGAAGAGGATAAAGGCCGTATATACAACCAAAGACGATATATTTATATCTCCAGGCATCTTGACTGAAGATATAAGTATATCAAATGCTGGAGCCAGTGAGACTACGGCATCCCCAATTTTGGTATGTTGTGAGGCTGAAGGTAGTGGGGAGGGGAGGGAGATGTGAAAATGGTTCCTTGTCAACTCAGAATGAAACCAACACAGAATCACCTCAGAAACGTCTTTAAAAGCTATGAAAAATTTATTTTAAAATAGCCGGTAACCCTAACATAACTTTACCTATTTAAACAATTTTTTTATATATTTTTTTACTGTTAATGACCGTTCTTTCTTGAGTTGGTTTCAATCTGAGTTGGCCGGTCACCGTGGAAAATGTACCTGGCCATTCAGATCTAGTCACCGATAGATCTAGTCACCGGTATACCAGCGTAAAAATACAAAAATATCATATAATATATTTTTTTTTATCCGAAACAACACAATGTTGGTATGTTAATGGGGAAGGGAAGGAGATATGGAAAATATACCTGGCTATTCAGATCTCATAAATTGCATTGCTTCACTGGCTGAGCCGATTTGTCTTTTGTTTAATCAATCGCTTGATACAGGTTGCTTCCCGGACATTTGGAAACGTTGTTATCTAACGCCTATACTAAAAAAGGGTAATAAAATTGATGTCACTAACTATAGACCTATATGTAAGCTATCTATAATTCCGAAACTTTTTGAAAAATTACTTCTTGATAAAATTTCCCCATATTATATTAACCATCTCATTGTTCCAAATCAACATGGATTTTTGTCTGGCAGGTCAACTCTGACATATTTCTCATTATATGAAAACTTTATATCAAATGCATTAGCTAACAAAACTCAAGTCGATTTCATATACACAGATTTTATCAAGGCCTTTGACTAAGTGTGCCATAAAATTCTACTGGTTAAACTACGTAAGCTCGGTATTGACGGAAAACTTTTAGACTGGTTTGCAAGCTATCTATCTGATAGAGTTCTACTTGTAAAAATTAATTTGTTGAAAATTGATTGGAATAAAATCAATTTATAGCTACCAGTGGTGTACCTCAAGGGTCCCATTTAGGCCCAATTTTGTTTTTACTGTTCATAAATGATATTGTTGACATATTTGATAAAGATGTGGATGTGTTGCTTTTTGCAGATGATTTAAAAATATTTAAAATCATCAAAACCGCTGAAGATTGTGCCTGTCTACAAAATAATTTAAACAAATTAATTAGTTGGTGCTCTATTAACAAACTTTATCTGAACATAAATAAGTGTTATTCAATAAGTTTTTACAGAATAAGTCAACCAATTATTCATCCTTATGAACTTAACAACTCTACCCTTACCTCTGTCCCAGAAATTAGTGACTTGGGCATAACTTTCGACTCTAAATTAAACTTCATATCCCATATAAACTCAATCTATAATAAAGGTATCAAAATGCTTGGCTTCATTCTTAGAAATTCCAGAGGTTTCAAGAATATTTCAACTTTAAAATTTTTGTATACATCCTTAGTACGTAGTCAAGTCGAATATAACTCCTCGATCTGGTCCCCCCATTTTAAAATACATTCAGATTCAATCGAAAAAATTCAACACAAATTCTTAAGACACATTAATTTTAACCTCGGTATTCCCATTGAAAACATAAATTATAATTACTTGATGAAAGAATTAAATTTACTAAGACTGTCAGATCGAAGAATTATATCCGACTTAATATTAATGTTCAAAATTGTAAATGGTAGAATAGACAGTCCTGATCTAACTAAGCTCATTGAATTTCATATTCCCACGAGAACTACTCGTTCTAAAATCCTTTTTAAATGTAACAATAATCGGACTGAGTATACGAAACACTCACTTTTACCTAGGTTGCATGAAGTTACTAATAGATATGCAGATGTGATAGATCTATTTAACTGCACGGAACATAGGTACAAGACGGCTATGCTATCATATTTTTTTAATGACTATTAATTTTATTTGTATTATAGATTTTTGCATGTAAATGTATCTCTGGTGTCACTTCCCAATGTATCGTCACAATTAACTGTTATACATACACTGTTTTACCATTACTAATATTTTGAATACGAATTTGTGACATGTAATTAATGTTTATGGCATACTTATGACGTTTGTATTAAATACATAAATAAATAAATCTAGTCACCAAACAAGTGTCTCTTTATATTCTGCAGCAGAACCACAATCCAGTACCAGTAGTATCGGGAATAATTCGAATAGTTTTTATTTGGAAAAGAATTTATTTTATACTAACAGACGCGGCCACACGTTGCTGTGGCCAACGAAACTTTTATAACCAACGCCATCAGTTAAATCAAATTCACACCGTCCGTTTGTCAGCCCGCTGCCGCTTGGCCAGATATATTATGTATTTCAACCAATTTACCCAAAATCTTGACAAATTATATACCTTAAAACCTTCCTTATGAATCACTCTATCTATTGGTGAAAACCGCATGAAAATCCGTTGCGTAATTAACAAGATCTAAGCGCACATACAGCGTGAGCGACTTAATTTTATACTTAGTGTAATGTAATGTAATATAATATAATTAATATAATCATTACATATCATTATCATCATCATTACATAGTATAAAATGAAGTCGCTCAAAATGTATGTGCGCGTTAATCTTTTAAACTACGCAACGGATTTTCATACGGTTTTCACCAATAGATAGAGTGATTGAAGAGGAATGTTTATATGCATAATACATGTAAATTATATTAGAGACAAGCCGAGAAATTCAAAGAAAACATATTTTTGTGCGATTTAAAACGGCTGGCGGGCCGTACTATAGTCACTTCTGAAATTCGTTCTTCGGAAGAAATTGGAAAATAGATGTCCTAGAGTAAGTAGGTATTTGATTTTCCCTTTTCAAATATCCAGTGTTGCATTGCAAGCATTGTATAATTAGTGGCGAGTTAATTAGTTTATATGCATAATAATTAGGTATTCCAAGAGAATCCGTGGACTATAATTTGTTATTAAACTGGACTAATCTCGCAAATTTATCAGATCGCAGAAAAATCTGTGATCAATTAATATTATATAAAATAATTCACTCGGTCCTGGATACCCCGGACTTTTTTTGACTTTTGATATACTGGCATACAGAGCTCCGGGCCAAAAAGGCCCCTTTCTCTTTCATCATGAAGTTATAATTAAAAATTATGTTTGTAGAAAAAAGTGGAATTTAGGTGTTTGTTAATAATTATTTGCAAGGGGGAGACATGGCTGCAATAGGGGAGGAGGATCTTTGCGGAGGATTTGCTTGGGTTTTTTGTGCTTGGAGATTTCATTTACGTCGTATCGGGTGAGGCCGTTGATAGACGGGTTTACATGGGTGGGAATTCCCGCATAGAAAGATTCCGCGAGACTTACGATGTGGTTTTTTAGTAACGGGACTTCTGAGTCCTTGTGGAGTTCGGATACTCTCAACCACTTGGGAGCGCCCAGGGCTGTACGAATTACTTTGTTTTAGAAGATTTGGAGTTTTTTCATATGGAAATCTGCGGCGTTTGCCCAGACGGGGCCTGCGTAAGTGAGTTTGGGTCTTATTGTTGTTTTGTAGATGAGGAGTTTATTTTTAACTGATAGATGTTTATTTCTTTTGCATAGCATGGGGTAGAGGGCTCCAAAAGTTTTTGATGCTGCGGCCAGAGTTTCGCTAATGTGTTTTTTCCAGGTGAGTCTACTGTCTAGGGTAACGCCGAGGTATTTCATGTGTTTTACCCAGGGGACGTTTTCTCCGAAAAGCTGGATGTTGGGAGGCCTTCGGATGGAGTTTATTCTTGAAAAGACGCAGGCTGCGCTTTTGGAGGGTTTTATGCTTATACGCCATTCTTTGAAGAAGACTTCATATTTTGTGGCGTGTGGCGTTTAACCAAATTAAACTTAAGCCTTGGATAACAAATGGCATTCTACACTGTATTCACAAGCGTAATAAACTTCACAAATTTTGTAAAAACAATCCCAATAATCACGAATCTCTCCTATTTTACAAAAGATACAGAAATGCTTGTAAAAAAATAATCTGTAGAGTTAGAGACGAATACTATAGAAAACAGATCAAGGAAGCTGCCAATGACAATAAACAAATCTGGAATATTGTCTAAGAGATTTGCTATACCAACAAAACTACCGCACCTATAAATAAAATAACCATTGCAGACCAAACACTAGATACAACAAATCATCCAGAAAAAATCGCAAATCATTTCAATAAATTCTTCTCCACAGTCAGATCAGACTTAGCAAATAATATTTTAAATAAAAACGGAATGTCAGAATTTAACCTTGCAAATAATATATCGATCGATAATCTTAGCTATGATCCATTTAATCTCACTCCTACCACAGAACAAGAAATCACTGAAATTATTTCATCACTCAAAAACACACATTCAAATGGAATCGACAATATATCCACTAAATTGATCAAACACCTCAAACCAATCATCACTAAGCCCCTTAAACATATCATAAATCTAAGCTTTCAAACTGGCCTCTTCCCAAATTCTTTAAAACACTCAACAATTATTCCTATCCATAAATCAGGGGACAGGTCATCAGTGAATAACTATAGACCAATATCCTTGCTGAGTCCGATATCAAAAATAATTGAAAAAACGGTAAAGCGAAGGCTATACAAATTTCTTGAAGACAATGACATTTTGTCAGGAAATCAATATGGCTTCCGCAAAGATCGTAGTGCGCAGATGCAATTGCAACTTTTACAAAAGCAATCTCTGATAACCTTGATAAAGGCCGCAAGCCCCTCGCTGTTTTCTTGGATCTAGCCAAAGCCTTCGATTCTGTCTCTCACCGCATACTTTTGAAGAAACTCCTTTAGGTAGGAATGAAAGGTACTCCCCTCAAATGGTTTGAGAACTATCTAACAAATAGGTCACAATCGTCTCTTGTAAATTCTGCTAAAGAATACAGAAGTACAAGTTTACCAATCACGTACGGTGTGCCTCAAGGCAGTGTATTAGGCCCACTTCTCTTTCTTATATATATTAACACTTTATGTAACTTGGAAATTGATGGAACTATAATATCTTTTGCCGATGATACGGTAATCATCTTTGAAGCTGAAAATTGGAACTCAACTATGGAAAAAGCAAATAAGGGCCTGAATAAAGTAAAATGTTGGTTAGATGACAACCTTCTGACTCTTAATGTTGACAAAACAAAATATTTACTTTTCTCCATACGTAAAGTCACTCCTCCTCAAAACTGTCTTAATCTTATCATTCACTCATGCTCACAGAACCATATTACCCCTACGCCTCCCCCACAATAATTGCTCATGTACCAACCTAAAAAAATCCGACCAAATTAAATATCTGGGGATTGTTATAGATGACCAACTGCGTTGGGAGGACCATGTCAATTTCACAACAAAAAGACTCCGCAAATTGTGCTGTATATTTCTCTCTCTCAGATCAATCCTGAAACTTCAAACAATTAGATGCATATATTTTGCACTATTCCAATCAATAGCCACATACGGTATCGTGGGATGGGGAGGCTATGCAGCTTCAATTATATATACCATGATCTTAATTCAAAAGCTGCTACTAAGGATTATATTAAAATGTCACCCATCTCACCCATCAGAGCCACTTTTAAAAAAATTCGCAATCCTAGACATTAGACAATTATACGTTAAGACAATTCTCATACACTTAAGGAAAAATGATTTAACACTCAAAACTCAACAAAATATTTACACCCGCTATTCATCACACCAAAAATGCAAAATTCCTCCAACAAAAACAGCTTTCGCCCAACGACAGTTCTCTTACATCGCGCTTAAAATGTTCAACTTACTAAGTATTGATATTAAGACATCGAAAACTGATGATCTTTATGCCATCAATATACAGAACTGGTTATTTACTCAGGGAAGGAAATATTATAAAGAATGCCTTACGTCTTAAAAACTGTTCTTATTTTTTCCTATTTCTCGAGTAAAAATCTTATCTCTAAATTAATTTTCAACCAAAACTTTATATTACGCTGATGCTTTTTTTCATATTTTTTGACATTGTTCATCCATTTCATATGCTGCTTAGGAATACTTGCTTTTGTTTTTTTGGGGTCTAAGACTATCATTGTTCATCTGTATAGATGATTTACATATTTATTCTTATTTTTTATTTCTATTATCCTTAAAATATTATTATTTTGTTACTTTTATTTTTATTAGTTATTCTATTTTATTTTTATTTATACAAGATTCACCTAGTTTAACTCCTTTCCTGTATGTGATCATGTACCTAATACTAGTATAATATATATGCTATATGTTTGTACTTTCATCTACATATATATGGATGATTATTAATATTATATACTTAATATCTTATGAATCTCGACTACCATAATGCGGGCATTTGCCTAGCTTGGTAGTCGAAATACCATGCAAAACAATCCTGTAATAAACAAAATAAATAAAGAAAATTTAAAAAAAAATAAAATACAAGAGAATTAAGTAAAATAAAAGTATACCAAAGGACGAAAATTGATTATAAGTTATTTGGTGAGGGAGATAAAAGGTTTTTTTTTCATTGATAAGTATAACGGGTGTCCCAACATCCTTGCGTACATATATTTGTCCCCCTCTGACCCAGGCAAACTTAGTATGAATATTTTCCTTAATATATATGCTATATGTTTGTACTTTCATCTACATATATATGGATGATTATTAATATTATATACTTAATATCTTATGAATCTCGACTACCATAATACGGGCATTTGCCTAGCTTGGTAGTCGAAATACCATGTAAAACAATCTTGTAATAAACAAAATGAATAAAGAAAATTAAAAAAAAAAAAAAAATGTAGAGAAAAGACGATAGCGTTGTGTTTCGTTAGCCACAGCAACGTAGTGCGGTGCGGTGCGGTGCGATGTGATATAATATAAAGATGGTTGGTAAACACTTCTGACAAATGTAATTTTTCATTGTCCATTAATTAAAAAAAGGAATGGTTCCCCGACAGTTAATCCCTAGGACAATTGATCCCCTCATGGTTTAAATGTCTATTGATTAATTTTTTTTTTTTATTTTTTTTTTTTAAATACATAAACGGCTATACTGCCTTTTATAAATAAACATATAATAGAGTACAAAAGTAAGAAAAATAATATTTTTACATAATAAAATATTATTCCATAGTGAAAAACCCTTTTTAGCTTCTATTTATTTCACTCTTTTCTTTTAGACTTTTAAACTGTAATATATATATGTAACTTTACAAATTAATATTGTAATTTAATTTATATTTCGATTATGCTTAAGTCCCTACTAATGCTGATTAATTTCAATCCCGTTATTTTTGTTTGTAAGTACAAAAAAAAAACTGTTCTCCATAATGGTATTCTATATTATTTGTAAAACATTTATGTAGGTACTACACATATAATAATTATTTTATTCATATATGTACTTAAACTTTTATATGCCATATAGTTAATGTAATAATACTAATAACAATGTATGTAAAAGCCCAATGGGCGTTTAAATAAATAAATAAATAAATAAATAATAGTAGTCTTAAACTTTAAAATAACATACAATTATTTTGTGTATCACAAAAATAAATAACAAAAAAGAACAATGAGAAATATCATCATTTCATTTCAACATGTCCATATTGCGTATATAAAGTTACATTATGGAAAAATAATTTTTGAGTGCATGTTTATATTGCGCTAATTTTAAGAAATAAATGTCGCCGATGTTAGCATATTCATTTCCCAAAATGTGTAATCGACTGATTGGTGAGTAATAATGTGATAATGTATGTGTGTTATTATAGTAGAACCGTAGAGTCAGTCTATTGTTAGCGCGACCAGGGCAATGAAATCGTATTAGTTCTATTAAATCAGGGGTATCCAGGACCGAGTGAATTATTTTATATAATATTAATAGATTACAGATTTTTCTGCGATCTGATAAATTTACGAGATTAGTCCAGTTTAATAACAAATTATAGTCCACGGATTCTCTTGGAATACCTAATTTAAAATTAATATACCTAAGGAATCTATGCTGGACTTTTTCAATCGCTTGAATATGGATATTGTAATGTGGAGCTCAAATCGTAGAATTATATTCTAAAATTCTTCTCACTAGCGTTATGTATAAAATGCGAATAGTATTGATAGGGTCGAGTATCAATTTAGTGGGCTCAGAAACAAAATACAAGTATCTCGGTACGATAGTTTATTTTACAAGTTCACAGAATATAAGTTAATGTTTTTTTTATAGTCTCACATGACGCTTCTTAAAAAAAAAAACTCCTATCTGTCAAAAAAAGAAAAATGAAACAAAACAATTCAATTCGAATTCTGGTGCGTTTAAAAAAAAATGGATTTGTGTAACCACCGTACGAAAGTACCTAGACTACACTGGGTAGCTCGATTCGAGCCGTGACTGATTCCCTTTTGCGTTTATTTTTTAGTGACGGGGTTTTGGGTCACTCTTCATGCTCGTATCAATCCACCCGGTCTTCTTGAGTCAAAACCTCGTTATCTTGATCCTCCACTCGGACTTCTTGGATTGTTGGTACCCTTTTTAATTCATCTGCGTGGATTTTAGTGGGTTTACCTCTTTTGTCTACCCAGTATATATTACCTCTTCCACTTTTCATGAGGATTTTGTAAGGTCCACTCCATTTAGGTGCAAACCCTGCGAAATTTCCTTCTGGAGACCCAGATAATTGGTGTTCCTTTACTAACACCTCTTCTCCTTGTTGGTATCTAAGTAAGGCTTCCACCGCTGGGGCGTACCTCTCTTGGTACGCTGCTTGATTCCTTCTTATTTCCTCATCTGCTGGTTCTCGCTGATGGGGTAAAACGATTGCCTCGTTCGCGTTTTCTGGGAAAGCTTGCCACTCTCCTGGTCGCGGTATATCGTATCCCAGTAGTGCTTGACTGGGTGATACGCCTGTCGCTTCGTTCTTTCTGTTTCGGGTCGTCATTATTACTCCCGGCAGTTTCTCATCCCATTTGTTGTGAGGTGAATCTCTGAGGAGAATTCTCAAGCCTTTTTTGATTTCCTGATTTCTCCTTTCCGTGGGGTTTGAGCGTGGGTGGTATATAGCTGTTGTCCAATGATTACATTGCCATCTTTCTATTGCGGCTAACCATTGGCGGTGGATGAACTGTCGTCCGTTATCCGTGAGAATGCGTTTCGGGTAGCCGTACCTTGGAAATACTTCAGTTTCTAACTGGTGGATTATGGTCTTTGCTATACTAGACTTAATCGGAAATGCTTCCACCCATCTTGTGAATAAGTCTGTTACTACAAGAATAAATTTGTTTCCTTGCAGGGTTCTTGGGTACGGTCCCATGACGTCGGCGGCGACCACTTCAAATGGTCTATTTGGTTTCGTGCCTCCTTGAGGAGCCGCGGGTCTATTTGGGCCACGTTTTGATGTGGCACATGTCATGCACTGGCGTACCAGTCTGCGGATCTCTTCGTTCATTCCTGGCCAGAAGTAATGTGCTGATATTGCTCTCGTTGTTTCTGCTGCTCCCGGGTGGTTTGCGGTGTCCGAGTTGTGGTATTCTTCCAGAACTCTTGGAATTGTGCTTCGAGGGACGAACAGCCGGTCCATCTTTCCTTCGTCTCTTTTCCAAAGTATTCCTTGGTGGACGTTATACCTTGTGTAGTGATTTATATCGACGGCATTGTTTAGGATTTCTCTGTCGTTTAGAGTGTTCCATCGATCTATTCTTTTCCGTGTTTCCCGATCTGTCGGTTGTCCTGATTTTACCGCACTTGCTAGGGTTTGTTGCTCTTTCTCCTCTTCTGAGTCTATTTGGTTTATGCCGTTATCTCCGCCGACTTCCGGATAGCTTTCTCGGGTGTTTCCGGTAACCGTTTCGAGTATCATTTGCGTTGGTCCTGGGTTTCTAGACAGCGCGTCGGCGAGCTCATTAGCTTTCCCCGGACAGTGCTCTACAGTAAAGTCGTGGTCTTGTAGGAGTAGGGCCCATCTTGTGAGTTTGGCTCTTTCGTTCTTTGCCTCGTTTAGCCATGTCAGAGCTCGGTTGTCTGTGATGAGCTTAAAGTGCCTCCCTTCTAGGTAAGGCCGGTATTTCTTAATTGCCCATATTGCTGCCAGTGCTTCCTGTTCATTGCTATGGTACCTTTCTTCAGCTGGTGAGAACCGGGTGCTCGAGTATGATATCACATCTCGTGAACCATCTTCATTTTTATGGAAGAGTACTGCTGCGGCTCCTAATTTACTTGCGTCCGTTTGTAGCATGAATTCCCTACTAAAATCAGGTCTCTTGAGTTCCAGCGGCCCCGCCATTGCATTTTTTATTTGCTGCATGGCTTCTTCGGCTTCTCCGGTCCATTGGAATTTTATCTTATTTCTGGTAAGATTTGTTAAGGGTGCTGATATTTCGGCAAAGTTTGGTATGTATTCCCTCAACCAGTTGCACACTCCTAGAAAACTGCGAAGTTCTTTTCTTGTTTGAGGTGATGGTGTATTTTTAATGGCTTCTTCGTGTGGCCTCTGGGGACTGTTGCCCGTGGTACTGACTGTGTGTCCCAAGTATGTGATTTCATCTGTGGCGATGATACATTTTTCTGGAGAGCATTTTAACCCAAACTCTGCCAATCGTTCTAAGATGAGGCGGAGGTGTCGTAAGTGGTCTTTTAAGTTTTCGGAATATACGACGATATCATCCAGATAGGCCATGGCAAATTTTCTAAGGAACCCGGCTAATACTTGCTGGCTCATGGTTCTTTGAAATGTCTTGGGTGCACCTTTTAACCCGAATGGCATTACTCGGAACTGGTAACTGCCCCCATCTGGTGTGGTAAAGGCAGTCTTTTCTCTGTCTTCTGGTGCCATCGGCACTTGCCAGTACCCGCTTTTAAGGTCCAGTACTGTGAATACCTTGGCTGTGCTCAGGTCTTTAAGTGTTTCGTGGATGATTGGCAGTGGGGAGGGTTCAGTTATTGTTGCTTGATTCAACCTTCTGTAGTCTATGCAGAATCGTCGCCCTTCTTTTCCCTTTTTGGCCACCATTACTACTGGGAAACTGTATGGGGATCTGCTGGATTCTACTACTCCATCCGCTAGCATCCCTTCCAGTTGTTTGTATAAATCCTTTTTCTTCTCGTCCGAAAGGCGATGTGGTGGAACGCAGATTGGTCTGTCGGTGTTCAGGTGGATTCTGTGCGGTGGTACTTTCGCTGTGCCTGTCAAGGGGGAAAATACTTCACTATATTCGGATAATAGATCCGTGAATCCTTTTTTCTCCTGTTCTGGGACTCGATCTAATAGTGGCCCGTGGACATCGTTACTATTTTGTCCCTGGCGAACGGGCACAAAGTGGGTGGATGTCCTGATTGAGCTTCCGAAATTTAAACAGTTCCGCATGAAGTCTATTGAAGCTTCCTCTTTGGACAGCCAATCGCGTCCTAAGATGATTTCCTCCCTTAGGTTCTCTCCCACGAGGAAGTTCCATTCCCGTGTTGTATTCTGGATGTCGAATTTTATCGATATCATACCCTTTATTCGCATCACGTTTCTTTTGTTCGCCAACTTGAGGCATGGAATCGAGGATTGTTGTAATTTGGTACTTTGGGCGATGCCCATTCTTATTATAGAGTGTGAAGATGCAGAGTCTACCAATGCCTGATAGGTTTGCCCCTCTATGGTGACTCTCACCCTTGGAAGGAAGGAACCTGCTATTGCCGTGTGGCACTCTGCGGTTTGTTTCGGTTTCTTCCTTCTTTGCCCGGGTTGCCGTTTTAGTAACGAGCTCCCGGGCGGTACCGGTTTCCCGAGTTTCTATCTCTTCTATTTTGTTGAGCTGGGGATCGCTGGGCCGGGGGATGGCGGTATGGCGATTGGCGATTCGGTGAACGGCGTGGCGGTGATTGACGCTGAGGTGAACTGCGCTGAGGTGAACGGTGACGCGGAGAATATTGTTGAGCTGACCGGCGAGGAGATAAATTGCTTCTTGTTTGGCGTTGGCCTAGGATCTTATATCTGCCTTTAGAATTTTCAAACCTCATGGCCTGGTTCATCCACTCTTCCATGGTGGTGGCATATATGTGTATGTACTGGGGTAACATTTGGCTATTACAAAACGCAGGCACGAATACATCTAACTCCGATAATTGTTTTGCCGGGTGGAGTCGTGCAAACATTTTTTGTTTATTAGCAATAAACTCTGCCAAGGATTCCGTGTTCTCTTGTGTTTTATGGTAGATCTGGTTTTGAAGTCGGAGTTCCACTTCTGGTCCCTCGTATTCCCGAAGGAAAAATCTTTTAAAAATCGACCATTCTGGGTGTTTATAAGTATTCGCCCAGTCCTTCGCTTTGTCCCGGAGCTGGGCCGTTGCCACCCTCGTTTTGTTTTCCTCGTAGGTGTTAGCTATTTGGAAATACTCTTCGCACCGTTCCAGGAAAAGTCGTGGAAATTCTTCCAGTCTCCCAGAAAATATTGCCTCCAGGCGAGGCTCCCTTTGACACACGGCTATGTTAGCGAGTTTTGTTAATAACATTTCAAGGATTCGTGTCGTCTGGGTGTCTCTCGTAAAGGTTTCTCCATTTGGTACATCCGCTGAGGATTGAGCTAGAGGACTGTTATCCTCATTCTCCACTGTGGTAGCGTTGCCCGCTGTTATGCTACATGTTTGTGGCATTTTCAGTGTTTTGAGCCCACTTTTGTTCGGTTTGTTGCCTCTCTTGTCTTTGAATTTATTCGTTAAAACTCATTGATCTGACAAACACGTTGGGCGCCAATTGATAGGGTCGAGTATCAATTTAGTGGGCTCAGAAACAAAATACAAGTATCTCGGTACGATAGTTTATTTTACAAGTTCACAGAATATAAGTTAATGTTTTTTTTATAGTCTCACATGACGCTTCTTAAAAAAAAAAACTCCTATCTGTCAAAAAAAGAAAAATGAAACAAAACAATTCAATTCGAATTCTGGTGCGTTTAAAAAAAAATGGATTTGTGTAACCACCGTACGAAAGTACCTAGACTACACTGGGTAGCTCGATTCGAGCCGTGACTGATTCCCTTTTGCGTTTATTTTTTAGTGACGGGGTTTTGGGTCACTCTTCATGCTCGTATCAGTATCAATGTTACAAAATTGTTTGGTTATTCTAATAATAAATCCTAAAATCTTCGTTGCTCTATTAATAATATTATTTATATGGCTAATAAACGTAAGTTTTGAGTTAAAAATAATACCTAGATCATTTATTGTTTCTACTGAGTTTAATATAATTTTGTCAAGATTGTATTCATAAATGATCGGTTTCTTTATTTTATAAAATCTTATTTTTTGACATTTACTAATGTTAAGTGCCAGTTTATTGCATATACACCAATTAAACTAGTTGTTTAAATTTTTTTGTAAAATTATGCAATCAGAAATATTTTTTAATTTTTTTATATAATTTTAAATCATCAGCATTGACATTTATCTGCAAAGGCATTCGCTATAAAGTTTTCATATATCAGTAGATTTGTCAGAGTTGATCTATTCTTCATGAAACCGTGTTGAAACCTTGTTATAATCCCATTTAATTTAAAAATAATTTTATCCAAAATAATTTTTTCAAAAAGTTTTGGAATAGTTGACTGTATACACACAGGTCTATAGTTGCGTATATCGCATTTGTCACCTTTTTTAAATAAGGGTGTGATGTAACTATTTTTCCATGCAATTGGAAAATATCCCGATGACAATGACATATTAAAAATTAAATAGAGGGGATACGACAAGGCATGTATACAGTGTTTCAATAGAATTGGTGGTATTTTGTCAGGACCCGAACTTTTTTTTACATCTAATTTGTTAATATGGGTTTTAATTTCATTTATATCTATGTGAATGTTAGAAATTTGTAAATTGATGTTAGATGAAAAAAAAGGAATTTCACTATTATCAATTGTGTTGTCGTATACATCTTTAAAAAATGAAGCAAATAAATTAACAATAGTTTCTGCATTATTTCCATTTATGACGTTATAAAACATGCTAGCAAGTATATCTATTTCATTTCTTTTTAATGACTTTGAGTTCTTCCATAAAGTGTTGATGTCGTTATTTGCAATTGAATTTTCCACATTATTTAAGTATTCTTTGTAACAGTTTTTAGAAAGATCGTGACATTGGCGTCGAATTGAATTGAATTGAATATAATCTTTAATTGATTTAGAATTTTTGTACTTTTTATGTATTTTCTTCTTCAATAGAGTCAAGTCAATTAAATCTTTATTGAACCACTGAGGGAAAACATTATTTTTACATTTAATATAAGGCACACTTTTTTCTATGATATTGTGAATTATTTTATAGAATACGTTGATATTTTCGTTAGTATTTTCTTGTTTTAAAAAAGTCCAATCAGTAGCATTTAAGCATTCATTAATATGATTAAAATCAGCTTTATTAAAATTGTGAAGTGATTTTTTGCACTGTAGATTTGGTATTTTATTTAGTGATATGCTAATATTTAATGGAGGATGATAGTTATCTACAGGTAATATTATTTCACTTGATTTTACTACAGTTACTGAAGTATCACTTGAAAATACCAAGTCCAGTATTTTGTTATAACAATTTTCAATTTTATTTAATTGTGTTAGATTTATAAAATTTGACGTGCTTATAACTTCTTTGTTTATAGTTGACATGCCAGCGTTTTCTATACCTGTCAATTCCATAAAGTTCCAAATGATGTTCGGAAGATTAAAATCGCCAGTTATAATTATTTTTACTTTTGGATATTTTAATTGTAAAATTTCAATATCTTCAAAATGCTTAGTATAAATACTAATATCCGATTTAGGCGGAATGTACACGTTACCCAATAAAATTCTGTTTTTACCTGTATAACCTGTATAACCTGCATAACAAATAATTGCTTATTTCTACGTTTTTTGTATTTAACTGTCTGCAGACAATATTTTTCGCTACTGCAATCAGAACTCCACCACCTCTTATTTTATTGTTTTTAATGTCATCGTTTGTAGATTGATTTCTACCCCGGCGGAAAACGCTGTATCTTGACATTCCTAGTTCTGCAGTGTGAATATCCGGATGTAACCAAGTTTCTGTGAAAATCAACACATCAAATATTGAAGTAGTTATTTCTAGTCTGAGAGTGTCCAGTTTAGTTCGAATTCCTCTGACGTTTTGATAATATAGGTAACATTGATTTAGTTTATTGTGTAGTTTTTTGGTGTATGCTGTTGAACGATTTTCGGAATAGAATGAACATATTTTATCGTGAGATTTGTTTCACCGCTATTTTTCCGTTGTTCTAATTCTATTATCAGATTCTTTATGTGATTTCGTTGAGTTATTGTCAAGTCCGGTTTTATCTTTATTCCATCGGTAATTTTAAATTTATTCCGAAGAATGTATTTTACTAGGAAAGAATCTTCAAATTCCACTTTAATTGGTCTGATGACTCCAGGTTTTTTAGCACCAAGCCTGTATATTTTTAGATTTTGTGTTTGTATGTCATCAATTTTTTTGATAGTGGATATTATTATTTTTGAGTCATTTGTCAAATTTTCTTCTTGAGACAACTCACTTTCCGGTACGTTTAGAAAGATTGCATTTTTCGATTTTTCCTTCCTTTCTTCCAATTCCATTATGGTTTTACAAAGGTCTGGAATTTTTTGAGTCGGTTGATTTTTCGAGTTCACCTTCCAACTTCGCCATTATAGCCGCCATATGAGAAATTGAAGCCATGATGTTGTTGGACTCCGGAATTATTTTTGCAATCTGCTCTTTGTTAAATTTATTATTAGGGTTCATCATGACAGTTGTTAGTTTGTCAACTGCTTCCTTTGCAATTGTGACGAAATTAATGGATTACATATTAATTTAGATATCTGAAACTTTTCGTTAATATTTTTGAACCGCACAGTGCAACACCCCTGATTTATATTGGAATAGGTACTGCACCGGTAAGGTTTAATGTAGGTACCTGCCGCAGAGTTCACACTGTATTATTGGCACATTTATGATTAATTTCGCCTTTTGTTTTAAGCAATATTCGAGAATATAATTTTAATAATAAAATTGATATTTCATACTGTAATAGGTAGTATTTTTATGTAATTTTAAACAGCACTTTCTTTAACCTATACTGGTAACTGTTTTAAGCCACTTTTATTAGTATAAACACTATTTAATAATATTATTATGAAGAGGTTAAGGGATACGTGTACTCACTTTGACAGTTTTGACAGAAATTAAAGCAATATTCCATATTATCTGTGTAATTATGCAAGTAATATTCAAAATTTCTGTTATTTCACAATGTTTTCGTAAAAAAAAACTGATATTTTTCAGGCACGAACCCTTTGACGTCTGCTCCGTGAACAACTGTTATCTGGATTACAATGACAGCTCCGCCCTGGATGCTGATGCCGTACTGGTTCATCTGCATCGCCTCAACGGAACCTGGAGCCTTCCTCAGGGCCCCAGGCCCCCTGGACAACGCTGGGTCTTCATCACCGACGAGAGCCCCTTCAATACCTTCAACATGGGCAATGCGGAGTGGCCAGATCTGGTCGGGTTGTTCAACTGGTCCATGTCTTACAAGTTAGCTTTTCATATATTTTTTAATCATTTTTTTCTAATCCTTGAATTCCATATATAGTTCAGTAAAGATGTACATCCGTGCTTGCAAAAGAACCAGTCGTTCTGATTTTTTGATCGTGATCGATGAGGTGATCAATGTCAGCGGAGTACCTTTGTATTTCCGTTTTATTACTTCCTTGTCGTACATTTGTCCCACAATTTTCATTACTCCCTCCGTTCCAACTCTCTGGGCCGTGTGGAAATTAATCTCAGGACCTGCCAGTAAACCGTAGTGGTTTGATAGAAAGCAAACTGTTAGTTTTGGAAATGGAGGGTGGAGAGCAAACCAGTTTTTGAGTTTTTTCACAACACTGTTATCTCGGATGATTCGAGAAGGTCTACATGCTGCTCTCCAGTAGGACATGAGATGCTGCAAAAACTTTCAAGTTCTTCACATATGTTCACATAAACACAGTGGCGTAGCGTGGGTTTCGGCCGCCCGGGGTGGAGGAAAATTTTGCCGCCCCCCCCCCCCCCCCTAACTTCTACAGTTAATTTTTCCGCAGATTTTCAAGCGCTGACCGTGGGGGGGGGGGGGGGGGGGGTAGATATCCTATTTTTTTAATTCCGATTTTTACCAATCCTATGTGCCGAGTACTCTTCCAATAAAATCATGCTTATAACTTCTACTACAAATTTATATATAACTGCTCTCAGAAATCGAGAATGGTATGCCTGTAATAGAATTTCGCATCTTCATCACGCATACGTATGGAATGCAACTCAAATGCAAAGCTTCACTCGGTACACGATGAATTGGCAACTTATTGATATATTGATATCACAAAACTGGTTTAAATTAAAATAAATATGCGGTTTATTAAAACTACACTCAGACCATAAAAATGGTTTTTCTTAGATTCTAACGGCACTTATATTCTGAACCCAAAACTGGTTTTAATTACATCTGTATGTGGTGAATTAAAGCTACACTCAGAACATGAAAATGGTTTTTCTTTAATTCTGCCGGCAATTACATTCTGAACATAAAACTGGTTTTAATTAAATCTGTACGCGGTGAATTAAAACCACACCCAAAACATTAAAAAGGGTTTTTCTTTGATTCTGCCGGCATTTACATTTTGAACATAAAACTGGTTTTAATTAAATCTGTTTGTAGTGAATTAAACCTACACTCAGAACATCGGGGCGGAGGAAAATTTCGCCGCCCCCTTATTTGGGTACTTCAAGCGGTGGGGGGGGAGGGATTGTATATGGAAATCCTATTTTTTATTACGACCTATTTATATACGAGCCGGATTTTTTTAATAATCACATTTGACGAGTATTCTTTCAATGAAAATCATGTATATAAATTCCACTCCAAAGTTGATTGATTGATACTGCGTTAGAGTCCCCAAACAATCAATTTCTCAGAATTTTACAGCATTATGTAACTCAAATGTAAAGCTTCACTCGATGCAGGATGAATCTGCAACTCGTTATTTAATTTATCGTTGTATTCTGAACACAAAACCAGTTTTTATGCGGTGAATTAAAACTACACTCAGAACATGAAAATGGTTTTTCTTTGATTCTGGCAGCACATACATAGTCTGCAAATAGAATATCATAACTGAACTTCGAATAAGATGATGTTTTCCTTCGAAATGTGTCAACAGATGAATCCACAACTGGAAATTTACATTCTCAACACAAAGTTGTTTTGAATTAAGTCTGTATGCGGCGAATTAAAAGTACACTCAGAACACGAATATGGTTTTTCTTTGATTCTGGCAGCACATACAGAGTCCGCAACTAGAATTTAATAACTGAACTTCGAATAAGATAATGTTTTCCTTTGAATTGTGTCAGCAGATGAATTCTCAAATGGAATTCCTAAATACGGGTTTAACCCTTTGAATAATAAGAAAAATATATCTATAAACTTTTGCCTGTCAATGTTTCTGCACAAAATTTCCGGTTCTTCCCATGCAATGTTCCTTTTTATTAAAACAAAACTGTTCTAAAATCTAGATAAAGTAATTTTTCGACCTGCTTGTTAGAACATTATTGTTTCTAAACACTAAAATTTTCATATTGGAAATGTGAATTGGCTCAAAAATACACGCCTGCGAATATTCGAATTAAAGTACCTAAAATAGAATAAACTTAAAAATTTAAATACAGATTCCTTTTCTTAAAAAAAATGTTATAAAACAGTATCTTAACTTATTATCGCAATCACAAATTTATTTAAAATTAAATGTGCGGGAAATAATTTCACACATTTAATTTTAAAATTAAATGTGTGGGATAATTTGCGTCTCCTGTGATTAGACGGGTCAAATTAAATTTGTATTTGCCGAATTAAAACTACACCCAGAAAATGAAAATGGTTTCTCTTTGATTCTGGCAGCACATACATAATCTACAACTAGAATTTTATAACTGCACTTCGAATAAAATAATGGTCTCTTTCGAAATGTATCAGTAGATGAATACACAACTGAAATTCAGTCGTTAATACAATCTGAACACAATTCTGATTTTAATTAAGAATGAATCTGTTTGCGAGTTTTCAGCTTTAATTAGTATTACTTTCATAATATGCGTACGGTTTTCCTTCGAATTTCGAAATTTGCAGCTTAAAAAAAATATAGTTATTGATATTTTTAATGGATTAAAAAAAGAGTTGGATTCGTAAACAAAAGGATCGTAGAACATGTTCAAATAATGATTTGAAATAGTTAAAATTTTTCCAAGATAATGTTATTATTTATTGTGAAAATTTGCCGCCCCCCTTAAAAGTGCCGCCCGGGGCGTTTCAACTTCTGGAGGAATTATCAAACTATAATAATAACTGATTTAAAACTTCATGTATATTTCGTTATTAGGAAGTATTTCAATGACGCGTGTACATGAAATAACACTATTAGTAACAGACATAATTCTCTATAACATTTTGGCCCCACGTTGGGCGCCAAAATGTTAAAGAGAATATTGTGTTTGGGTCATTATGTTATGGTAAGGAATGTAAAATGGAGACCATCAGACAAATGTGATTTAAACTTAGAATTTGTATTTCGGGTGTGGACCTTGAGTAGGCGGCTGTGTGTAATACTTTGTGTGCAGAGTTTATTAAATGAAAGATTAAAGTGCTTCAACACAGTTACACTAGTTCCAGGGCGGTAGTCAGCCATTCAATGACGGCCAAGGTCTTTGATTTTGGGCCGCTCTTCTGCAAGCTCCTCTGGCTCCAGGTGTAGTCGGAAGGTCTTACGTGGTATCTGCATCTGCAGACGCTGGATTTCCAATCCAGCATAATGAGTAAACTCCCACGGTACTCTGAGGCCAATCCAGGGTTTTCACGTGTTCTATAGATATTATTTCATGATCATTAAATATATCACAAAAAATTTACGTTCATGCTTTTATAAACAAATACATACAAGCTTACAATAGTACCAACATTTACGGACACATTTAATGTGGCTGAACACGGGCTTAGTGCACTTCAAAATTGGCTTAAAATCAACTCACTTACCCTTAAATTAAGCAAAACTAAATATATAACTTTTCCACTGAACGCAAGGAGCCAACCAGTAAAATGTCTCTCTCTCTCTCTCTCTCTCTCTGGTTTCAATCGTGGGATTGGTTTGCAGCAATTTCATCTATACGTTTCTTCCACTCTTCCCTGTCTTGTGCGGCTCTTTTGAAGTCTGCATATGATGAGCAGCGCACGTCCACCAGCAGGTCCTCCAGGTACTCTCGGCGTGGGCGTCCCCTAGCGTTTGTCCCCTCGGTCATAACCTCCATTATGGCATGCAAGAGGCCTTCTTGTCTTATTACATGGCCGATCCATCTTGCGCGCTTTTTGGACAAGGTCCTGAGCAGGTGCCTTCCTCCTTCGATTCTTTGGAGAACCTCCTCATTTGTGATGTGGTCTCTCCAGGAAATTCCTAATAGTCTTCTATAGGACCACATCTCAAAAGCCTCTAGTCTCCGTTTATCTCTTTCGGATAGGCACCATGTTTCGCAGCCGTACATCAAGATACTCCATACATAGGTATTGATGAGGAGTATTCTCAGTTTTAGGTCTATATTATTCGACTCTATTATTTTCGACCTTTTATTGAATGCAAGCCTAGCCTGGTGTATACGGCTGTCGACCTCGCTCTTAGACCGACCGTCCCATGTTATTTTGCTCCCGAGGTAGACAAACTCCTTGGTGTTCTTTAGTGGAACTCCTGACATCTCTACTCTTATCTGATGTTGCGTTCGGCCTACAGTCAGTAGCTTTGTTTTGTCTTTGTTTTGTCTTCGTAAAATCACTAGAGCTAAAACTACACGAATGCCATAGAAATAATCTTCAATGTCACTGCCCAGTCATAGAAAAAAACACAAAACATAAAATATCTCGGAGTAATAATTATAATTGATGGAAATCTTATATTTCTTTAAAAATCTAAGAAATGTGATACATAAAAAGGATTTGAAAAAGGTTTACTACGCGTTATGTCATTCTCGAATTGAATATGGAATCACAGGATGGGGATCTACTACACATAAATACATACACAAACTGAATACAACAAAAAAGGAATTATAAAGACCATACTGAAATACATATTAGAACGCCTTCGATTGAAATTTTCAATAGCTTAGACGTACCAAATGTACAATGAATATTTGTCAAAAATATATTATTGAAGCTATTCAAAAGTACTGAATCCCCTACTAGACCGCGTATCCATCTTACTACATCGAATAAAAATGATATAAAAAGTCCAAGTTATAAAACCACATTCGGACAAAGAAACTTCACTTATTTTGCAACTAAACTTCATAATATTCTTCCTCAAGACATAAAACTAATAAAAAATTTAATGAGTTCAAATCAATAAGTATTAAAAACATGGTTGAAAGAGGTCAACGAAAACACTCTAATAAAGACACTAAAAACGACATAGAAGACCAATACACTATAATTAAACAATTTTAGTCCGCCTCGGCACAGGAACCCCTAGTGATGAGGGTTAAGAAATACAATATCTTTACCTTACATAACCATTATATTTTGTATACTTATAGAATTATTTTATATAGTCGCTTAAATAAAAATAAAAAATAAAAAAACTGACTTACAATTTACATATCAATATTTACCCTGCGTAAGAAGATAATAAACACAAAAATTAAATAAATTGTACACTTTTACCTAGTTTTTTGGCTGTAAAATATTGAAAAGTCAACTTTTTTGATTTTTTTCTATTCGTTTTGACGGCGGATGTATGAAAAAAAATTTAAAAATTTGAAAAAACCAATACTTTTATTAGTTTTTTAAAAGCATTGAATGCTGAAAAAATCAGTTTTTACAAATAAACCTCCATAACTTTATTGTATGCTACGAAATGGACTTCTCACTTTTTCTCGTTATCTACACAAAAAGAACACTTTGAAAAATAAAAATCGTAAAGTTTTGGAAATTTTTAGTGATTAATTATTATGGTAGTGTTAATTAAAACAAATCCCCAAAAAGTTATTGATGAATACTTATTTTCCAAAAAGAACGCTTTGAAAATCAAAATTGTAAAGTTTTGGAAATTTTTATTGATTAATTACTGTAGTAGTTAAAACAAATCCATGAAGGGTTATTGATGAATACTTATTTTCCTTTATTGGCATTAATTTTACTTCAATTCTGTTTTTGCGTAGATTATGAAAAAAAATGAAAAGTCGAGTGTGTAGCTTGAAAAAGTTAAAAAGATAATTCGTAGAAACTGAATTTTCGTAATTTTTTTAGCATTCAAAGCCAAAAACTATCCAAAATCCGTAATTGCAATATTCAATATTTTTAAATCAATCAATAAATTTTTAAAAAATCGTAAATATCGGTTCAATTTTGGATTTTTTTTTTGGCCAAAAAACCAGGTGACCGTCAAAGTGTACAATTTTAGAAATTATATATATATATAGAGAGAGAGAGACAAACAGACATGGGATATTGATAGATTAACAGAACAATAACTGCAAAATGTTTTTACGGATACTTAAAACATTTTTCTCTAATATGCTTTCCTTTTTAGAGCAGAGTCTGATGTCCCTGTTCCATACGGCCGAACAATTCCACTGGTTCCTCATATAAAGCTGGACGATTCGATGAATTTCCAGTCCAAATTCACTGCCCTTGTTCCCCACGCGGCCAACAAAACCCGTGATGTCCTGGTGGCGATCATGATGTCCAACTGCGGCGAACAAAACGAGAGACTGAAATATGTGACGCAACTGCAAAAATATATTGACGTCGACTTCTATGGAGAATGCGGAACAACATTAAAAGACGCGTAAGTCAACATCTTTGAACTATTTGTTGATTAATATTAAGGGCCCGCAACCCGAATTTTTACCGATTTCTTACATATCTCCCTTAAACATTTGAATTTTTTAAGCCCTTAAAAAAATATATGTTATTTTTGAAGATAATGTCTAGATGCTGCCCGTGCCGAAACGCAAATTATATTAAATCCCCTTGATAGAAAAAAATCGCAAAGTATGCTCCAAAAATTATTAAAAACAAGACTGTTTCTATTATCTTATAAATTATATTTGTGAAAAAATTCACAATGTTTCTTTAAATGATACTTAAGATGCTCCCCGCGAGATTTTTGCTCTATTTTTAACGAGTCGTGTTTTATTAAACATTTTCGCAATTTTCGCATCGATTTTGTCGCTGTAAATTTTAGCGCTCTCCTCTAACAGTCGTAATTTCGTATCCCTCCATCTTCTTCTTTTCGAGCCCGGTTGCGGAGCCTTGACATTATTTTTTGGGCCAATTTACACCACGTCTTCTTTTGAGAGAAAATTGCAAATACAGTCATCTTTCTGCATTCGTTCGAGTGTACATACTATTCCACCTTTTTGCCAAACCTCTTCCAGTCTTCAGACAGTCTAAAGAGTTCCTTCATACTTTGAAGACTTGTCCACTGACAATGTCAACCTCATATATTCCTTCGGCCTTCCACTTCCCCTTTTACGGAAATTTTTTATATGCGACATTTTTGCTCTGCATGGCTATATAGCCCTTTGCAAATACCTTTTTAAAAAAATTAAATATACATACATATAACATATTAAACTACAACGCATCTTAAGATACTTTAGATCCGTTGCTCGCCAAACTGAGGACTCCAACTTGGAGAAACTCATAGTCACTAGTAAAGTGGAAGGCAGAAGAAGCAAAGGAAGGTCACCAATGAGCTGGAGTGATCAATAATCTCTGGCATCCGGCACATCGGTGTCCAGAAGCCGCAGCGCAGAACCGCAAGGAGAGAGCGATCCTTGTCGATGGTGGAAATTGGAGTAGGGTTTCATATGAGTATAACATATGCAAAAAATACGGATAGATCATAAAGCTAGTTACAAAAAGTGTATATATTGTTTTAACAAACCAGCCAACTCAATTTTACTTTACTTCATCAATTTGATTTCCCACTCCTAGTTCAGCGCCCCCAGTATCTATGGATTTATAAACCGTGTCGTTTAACCCATTGGCCGCAAACCCCGGCAGCCTGCCGGGTGTACAACTCTGGTACTTAACCACAAACCCCGACATGCTGATGGGCTAGAATAGGTCCGCCAAAAACCGGAAAACGCGCTCAACAATAACATTTTTTAATAAAATTTTAATTGCTGAACATTCTGTAGATAATTAATCATTCATTTCATAGAATTGGCAATAAAATGTTTCTTACTTTTTTTCCCTGATATTTGTGTTCCAAGTTTTGTATGCTGCCAGCCGCCATTTAATTTCTTCAAAACTGCTAGTGGTTCTAGGCTTTTAGTAGTGACTCTGATCGTCCCTGATTGCTTTGAGGACTATCATACCAAATTATTTTATTATTTATTAGTATACATGTATGTAAAAAATAAAAATTATCATTGTTCGATTTATGAATATTATGTTTTTTTGTAACTTTTTGAATAAAAATGTGGAAAAAAATTTTCGAAAAAAGAGAAGGTTATATTTGTGTCCTTATTTACACATATTTTAATATTTTTTTTAAATTTTATTTTAATGTTTTTCTTTACCTTATTTGAATATGTAAATAAATTTAAAGAAATTAATTCATTTGAATATATGGTTTAAAAGTTACAATAGATTTAGTACACCAATGAAGGTTTTCAATTTTTTATCAATAAATGACCCTGTTACATGGTTCGAGGATAACGTAGACTGCAAAATTAATGTCATAATATTTCATTTTACAGATGCCCTGGCTCTTATGGAGATGACTGCCCCATCTTAGGGAAGTACCTTTTCTACCTGGCCTTTGAGAACTCCAACTGTGACCAATACATCACCGAGAAGGCTTTCAGCCACGGCTATAGGAAGGGTGCTGTGCCAATCATCATGGGATGCAAATCCGAAGTTTCCACCGTCCTCCTACCACCAGATTCCTTCTTCAGCGTATCAGACTTTAAAAGTCCCAAAGATCTGGCCAACGTGCTCTTGTATGTCAACACTACTTTTGAAGAAAACTATTTGAAGTTGCACGAATGGAGGAAGCGCTACGAGGTGGTCAACGAACATGGATACTTCAATGCCCCGTGTTTTCATTATTGCAGGGTGTGTGAGGCACTGAATTATAATGACGAGTCGCCAAAGGTCTATGGACTTGAAGAACTGAGACACTTCCTTGATTCTGATACAAATTGCCGCGAAAAGGCCTAATAAATAATAATGTTTTATAAAAGTACAGAAAAATAAATCAGATTAGGTAACTTTGTTTGACCCTGTTTTTTATAATAAACTAGCTGGTTCCCGGCATGCGTTGCTATGCCATTTAATAAAGAAATGGTTTCCCCCTGAGCGTCCTTTCCCATTCGTCCCGTTCCCCTTCCGCCTCCCCTTCTTCTCCTACGTCCTGTTCCCCTTTCCGTCACCTCCACCTTCCCTCTCCCCACACCACTCCCCCCCCCCTTCCCCCGTCCCGCGAACCCCCCTTCCGAGTTCCCCTCCCACCTTCCAGGTCCCCCTCCCTCCCTCCCGCTTTCATACATTCAGTTTTCAAACCTCGCATGCCACCAATAGCAATTTTTTATACAAATTTCATAATGCCAGAGCTCACCGGAAGTTTATAAAAACCTTGTCCTGACAATAACGAACACACACAAAAAAGAATTATCCAATTTGGTGCAGTCGTTCGAAAGTTATGCGCTTAGCAACACATTCAGCGATTTATTTTTATATTATAGATATAGATTAGAGAAAAATTGAAAACTTTTATTTTTTCACATATCATGAAAATACACGGTGTCCGGAAACTCGTGGTATAAGCGTGTAACTGATGAATCTACATCACGTTTGGAGTTAATTGTGAGAAACCACTTTTCTGATTCTGCTTTCGTTTTCGAGTAAATCGTATCCGAAGTTGGAATCTTTTAGGTGAAATTTGAAAACATTCGCTCACTAAGGCGTTAATATCCGCTGTTTAAGGGCCCGCAACCCGGATTTCTACCGATTTATTACGCATTTCCCTTAAACACGGTAAGTTTCAAAGCTCTTAAAAAAATATATGTTATTCTTGAAGATAATATCTAGACATTGCCCGCGCCGAAACGCAAATTATATAAAATTCCTTCGATAGAAAAAAATCGCAAAGTATGCTCCAAAAATTATTATAAACACGTTTGTTTCAGTTATTTTACAAGTTATATGTATGAAAAAATTCACAGTGTTTCATTAAATGCTGTTTATTTTTTGCCCGAAAGTAGCCTTTTTGTCCGGCATGCTGGGTATTAATAGCCTCGCCGAAAGAAGGAAAACTGCTTTGCTGACAACAGCATATAAACTTTTAAACGGTAACATCTTTATTCCCGATATATTACAAAAATTTGAGTTTTATGTCCCCGACAACTTCACAAGAGCGCGCAGTCTTCAGAACTTTTGTTGTTCCGAGATGCAGAACTAACTTACCATTAGTAATGCCGCTCGGAAAAATGATTCTTTTACTAAATTTCCTGCCCCCTGATATAGATATTTTTAAACTAAATTTTCATCAATTCAAAAACGCTATTATTACTTAATAAAATAAAATGTATATTTATTATTGGTTATGTATAACTGTAAATGTGCATTTAAAATAAAATAAATAAATAAAAATAAATTAAACATTTTCGCAATTTTCGCATCGATTTTGTCGCTGTAAATGTTAGCGCTCTTCTCTAACATTCGTAATTTCGTATCTCTCCATCTTCTTCTTTTCGAACCCGGTTGCAGAGCCTTAATGTATTTTAATCCAGCTCCAAAAGTTTTTTTAAACCTTTGGATTCCAAAAGAAAAAGGAAGTACGAAAAAAGTTTAAGAAATACATGTGTATCGAAAGGCCCTAATCGAAAAAAAATACATTTACCGCACAAGAGTCCCAACTGCTCCCGTCTGGAGCTAGTGAGACTACGGCATCCTCAATTGGGGTATGTTGTGAGGCTGAAGATAGTGGGGAGGGGAAGGAGATAGGAAAAGGTGGGGAGGTAGGTACCTGGCTATTCAGATCTAGTCACCGAACACGGATAGAGCATTTCAAGCAACGTTTCAATTCTAAATGGTGATCTTACACCTGGGCGATACTGAGAGTATTTTCCTCTCTACATATAGGTTTGCATCGAAATGCACTAATCGAAAAAAACAGTTTTTACGGGTTATCTGTGTTTTTTACATTAGCTCCACACGCCCCTTGGAAAAAATCCCTCAGACCTTGCGTCATCTTTGGGGATGCTGTATGGAGAGTCTTTTTAGAGAAAGAAAGGAGGGGAAGTCCCGGGAAGAGAAAAGGGGTGGGTAGGAATCTGGGGGTCAATGTGTCCAGAAGTGATGGGCGTATGAATTCATCCCTCCTATTGCGGTGCAGGGCGATGGGTTGAGAGAGTCCACGTAGGGAGGGCTACGACAGGTCTTCCTCAACCAGTCTTTCGCGATCGAGCCCCGCATGCAGTAGGTGGGCAAACGCATTCGCCGCCAAAACCTAGACAAACCTTAACCCGTGAACCCGGCTACCTGCTAAGTCACCAAGCATAGCGAACCACTTGAGGTTACTTATGGCAGGGATGTTGATTATCCAATAAATCTTTCCCGGTGTGACAGTACTCATTTATATTTTCTTTATTTGTTTTTGGGGTGTTATGCCGTGTTGCACTACCTCCTTCTTTAGCCAACGTTTCGGACAGCGTTGCAGTGTCGATCATCAGGGCAGATCCGGTAGATGTGTAATTGTTAGGGTTAAATGCGTGATTATTTACTTGGAAGCGATAGCGTGTTGCCAGCTCCACTACACTCCGAGTAGGTATTACAGTATACTTCAAAATGGTGGTAGATTTCAATTGCCTCCGTAATCAGGCGTGCTACAATAAGAACTGGTTCCAAAAAACTGTTCCGTGAATCCACTGTCGTTTAGTGATCGCTGGTCACCGGTACAAAGTAACCGAGAAAGGCAATAGCGTAGGAACCGGTTCCAAAATAGCCAGTTCCTTGAATCCACTGTCATTTAGTGATCGCTTGTCACCGGTACAAAATAATCGTGACAGGCCGTGTACTAAATAATCGTGACGGATTCATTTATAGTTGATCAACTCGTCACTTGAAAGCATATTGACGAGTATGAACCTTATTTCAACAAAGTTGAACAAGTTTTTTCATAAAATTTTTGACGTTCAATAAAAGTTGATCAACTAAAATTGAAACGTCTGAACCCGTTATTACTCGCCTCCCAAATTGAAAATGTAATATAGATTCACCAGTTTCCCGCTTGTACTGCGACTTTTCGGACACCGTGTATTTTTACTTCGAGAGTATGCACCTGCACCATATATTTATTTAGGGAGTATGCACCTGCACCAAATAGTTATTTAGAAAGTATGCACCTTCAACATATATTTATTTAAAGAGTATGCACCTTCAACATATATTTATTTAGAGAGTATGCACCTGCACCATGTATTTATATAGAGAGTATGCACCTGCACCATATATTTATTAAGAGAGTATGCACCTACACCATATGTTTATTTAGAGAGTACGCACCTGCACCATATATTTATTTACTTAGTATGTACCCGCACCATATAGTTATTTAGAGAGTATGCACCTGCGCCATATAGTTATTTAGAGAATATGCGCCTGCACCATATATTTATTTAGAGAGTATGCACCTGCACCACTATAATCCCTGACCTTCTTATGAATAAAAATACAAACGTTTTAAAAAGCGTTATTTAATATTTAGACTATGTTCCTTAATACCGTCAACCAGTGCCGGATTATCTATAAGGCAGTGTAGGCAACTGCCTAGAGGCCCCGCTTCGGCTAAGGGCCCCGCGCCCCGAGAAAAAAAACTTGCGTCAATGGTTTACCTCTCAATTAGTGAGCAACTCCGTCACCCATTTTGGAAAAAGTCAGCTTTCAATATGTTTTAAATTTCGTTTAAAAAAATTATTAAGAACATTTATTTAGATTTTTCGAATTCCACTTAAGTGCATAATATTTTAGTATGTAACCGTATCCCATGTATGTACACCTACACTTATAGATAATCCAGAAGTTTCAGTTGTTCCCATTATATACTTACCTTTTGCATAATGTTATTCTATTTCTGTTATAATTAGTGTAACTCGCTCATCAAGTACAAGAACTAGTTTCTTCTTTGGTGAGATTGCAATTTTAAATAATTTGTGTACCGATATGTAATTTATATAAAACCACTGTACTATATATCTATATTAAATAAAAAAAATAAATAAAAAATTTATAGATTGGTAACATCACATGCATTAAAGAAAACAACAAATTATAATAATTAGGTTATAACCCAATAAATAACTAATGTTCACATAATGCACAAATAGTAAATAAAAAGTCAATAATGAAAGCAAATATTTAAACATAGTTGTATTTTACTTTACTTTCCTTCTATTCGTTAAGTAGCATTACTTAGTATCAGAAAGGGTGTGATTGTAGGTGCCGTGTGTGGTTTATATTGACATTTGTTTGGTTCAATTTTTTATTTTGCTTTTATTTCTAATTATATATTTAAAATGTAAATTTTGTACAAGCTTTAGTGTGCGCTAGCTATCTGCTTGCTAAAATTCTTTGTTTCTCTTCACACCAAGGTTGTCTGGGAGAGATCACTTTAGTGATAAGACCACTCAATGTATTTTTTTTAAGTATATTTTTGTTTCTATGTATGAGTACTTTTATCTGCAATAAAGAGTTATTATATTGTATTCGTTTCAATTTTTTTATTAAATGGGGTGATGGCATACCTTCGTAATGTAGTAAAAAAACAGATTAATTATGAATAAAATTAAGTTGTGGTAATAAAAAAATAATTTTGGAAGTTAGAAAAGGGTTAAAGGGAAAAAAGTGTAGTGGCGGACTAAGCCCGTCAGAGGCCCGCAAAGAGGGGCAGCAAAGCTGAATGAGCCAACCCCACTCCCTCCCCCTCTAGTAAAGTTGATGTAATTTTACAAGTTTTTTATTCAGTTCACACGGGCCTCTGACTCTAAGGGCCTAAAAACGCTCCTAAAAATCTCCATGTTCCGTTGATTAAATCCTAAACAAGGCTTTAAGGCACCAGGACGCTGTAAAAAAAATATTTGTAATTTTTTTTAATTCATTTTCTGAAAGATGCATTTCTAAATAATGCTCTCACCAAATGTTGTAAGGAAATTCGTAAAATTCTGCATTTTATGTGAAACCGTTTTAAACAGTTTTACTACGTTTTTTAACCTAGTTGACAACATATTATACTCGTACACGAAGTCTTAGAGCCGTTCGGACACTTGCTACTTTAGCATTTTAGTCGAGTGGAGAGTATAGTAACTATACGGGTCCGAACACCGTAATTTTAGTAGAGTGGGTTAGTCAGCTCTTTAGTAGATTCAATCCATTTCGTTCTATTTTTTGGGCGACTAAGGACCCCCTCCACGCATCCTTGCGCACTGACACGCGCAAACCGGCCGTTTTAGCAGAGTTAATTTGTAAACGCGCGGAAATATCGTAGCGATAGAGCGAACTCTTTTATCTTACTAATTTATTCTTCCACCTCTTCTAAAATAAACATTAAAATAAGCATTAAAATGAGCTCAATTAGCGTATTTACTTTGCTTTGTAGCAGCCCGTCATCCGCCGTCATCTTGCAACGGGCGGCGGGCACTAATGTACTCTACTTGAAAGTAGTGCGAAAGGTATTCGTCCTTGTTTAGGATTTTATCAAGCGAACGTGGAGGCCTTTGGGGGCCCCCCGGCTCGGACCATGGACCACGGACCATGGGCCCTGGGCGAGCTGCCCCTTCCACCTTACCTGGTAAAGGGACCTCGAGACGTGCATTACCTAGGGGCCCCGACATGGATAATCCGGCCCTGCCGTCAACTGTTAATTCGAACAATATTTCTTAAAATTTTACTAAACCACATTGTTGTGGTTATTATTTGTGACACGAAAATATAGATAAGAGGCTCTTTATATCTAACATTAAAGTAACCTTTTTTGTTTAGTCCGTAGTCTGATCTGCCTTAAAGGTGTTGGTAATTAGTTAGCGAAGCCAACTTTGGTTTTAATACACGCACCATTTGAAACTTCGTCGTTTTTGAAAATAGGTTCAATTTTCTTCCAGCGATACAATTCGTTGGAGGTTGATACACGTAGCCGATGAAATACTGTTGTCAGCAAAAAGCTGAATACAGTTGATACATGTGGCCGATATATCCATTGTTTGCATGGCATCAGACAAAAAACATGTTTTATTTTATCAAAAATCAATATTTACAATGAAAAACGATTACAACAGATGAAAAGTTACGGTGGAAGTTGAGAATGTGCGACGTGTTGTGTGTATTACTGACTGAAAGAAAAATATATAGTTTTAACAGCGACCTGAGTCGCCTGATAGATAAAATTTTATGACCGGGAGTGCTAATCATATTTCAATTATAAAAAAAAGATAAAAATTTAAACCAGTTCAAATTTAGAGTTCTTCTTGAAACGTGACATTATTATAAAGATCTATAATTTAAACGTGTTCAAATTTGGTGTAGTTTCTTTTAAAATAAGCTCCAAAATGCTGCGTTTAAAAAAGACGTTTATTCTATTTTGTATCTTCGCGGTGTTGGTGACGTTTTTCCTGTTTAACTATTCGGATATAGTGTTACAAGAAGTCGAAATCGATGACATTTTAAAAGATGATCTGATGAGAATTGATGGAGGAAATCATACAAAGTGGATAGAAGACTTTTTCGAACGAAGAAAGGTACGTGGCATTTAAAAAAAAATTAAAACATGGCGTATAGGAACTTTTTAATACTTCCATGTAAACTTTATTTATTATACTATTAATTTTAGGAACTTACCTCCTATTTTTCATATTTTTCAAATGTGTTTGTTTATATTACTATTATTTATAGGTACATTTTTATAAATTTATCAGTGTATATACAATATGTTATGTCCGTGGGCTATTGCGAGTATAATATGACCGAATGTCAAAAATATATTTATGTTTTAATAATAACAATTGACTCGATTTCTTATCGTATCAGTAATATACAAAAGGTGGTGTCCGTAAGGCCTTGGCTAAGAACTTGATTATTTTTAATAACACGTGTCTGGAGTGTTGACTGATTTACCCATTCTCACCTTCTCCACGCTATTTGCTTTTAACCCATTTAGAAAAATACTGGTAAGGTTGAACTCATCCTTCGAAATACGTATTGTAATGTCTTCAGTTGGTTAATAAATACACAATGACTTACAAGCACTTATCTTTTATTAAGACTTAGAATCATGAAATTCACAATAGTTCACCTAGTCTCCATTTTTACAATCCCCTAAACAGAGGCCCTAAAAAGAGGCCGAGACAACTGTCTTTAATTCTATAAACAATAATCAATCAAAGCTATGAAGCAGTTACGATTTTAGATTTTCACGGCCAAAAATATTTTGGTTATTAGTTTTTGGGGTTAATACCCGTGTCGCGCTACGTTTCGGACAGCGTTGGCTAAAGAAGGAGGTAGCGCAACACGGCATAATACCCCAAAAACTAATAACAAAAATATGAAGCAGTTCTTACCGCCAACTATGCGGATTTAACCATAATTAATATATTACACGTATGGTTGTAGAAATTGTACGTCAACGTACAAAATTAGACCAAGTCTTGAAATTGAAGGGCCACCTCAAGAAATACCACCGCCTGTGCGCGAAAATCTCAAATGACCCCTATATCAATGTACATTATTATACAAATTAATTTCACCTACCTATGTCAATATAATTTGCACTGCGCATGTACGACCCACGTATGGTCTGTTCTACATTACACATTGGTTGAAAAGGCATTTTTAGCTTGGATATTCTCACGTTAATATCTAAAACTAATCTATGTGCAAAAAGTGAGTCGGGAAATATACATATAAACCAACCGCCATTACTATAACAGTAATTAGTTAGATATATTCCAAAACCGTCTAAAATGTGATCTATTTTTATACATTGTTATATTTATATAACTCCGATTAATTCGGTTGAGTATCGTGCTCAGCAATGAAACAGTCTTTAGCGAAAGAAAATTCAAAATCGTTTGAATTTCCATGGTTTTTTTCACAGGAATTTCTTGAACTTTCTTCAGTAAAACAATACCCACCTTTAAAAATTATTAAAATACCTTCAGCCAGTGAAGAAGACACCAAGTACCTTGATGAATTCTTCGATGCCAGAAAGGTATATAACTTATATATGTGTATCTTATGTGTATTCATTTATATAAGTATTATGTATTTTACTAATATTATGTATATATTTTCTAACGTCACAAGTTGACGTAATAATAACGCATTAAAAAACAGGCTTTGATTGAGGTTCAACATATATATTTTATTTCCCTTATATTTTTGAATCTAAAGAATATTTTTGTGTTACTTTTGCCCTTTTTAGCAATTTAACCTCTCGGCAGAAGGAAGATATCTCTACCTAAATGAACCGCCACCGGAAAAGCGATCTAAGAAGTTTAAAATTCTAATCTGGAAGTTTGGAAAGATGTTGGAGAGACGTCATCTTTACTATTTCCACCAAGTCAGGTAAAAAAACTTATTATTTCTGTAAGCTCTTGGTTTTAAAGTTTTATTTATCATGTTAGTTAGTAAATTTATACATTAACCACTGCCGGATTTCCATGATTGGGTCGCATTTCGACAAGCGAAAATTATTTGATTTTATCTTTGACAGATATCTCGTCTTCTAAAGCCGTTATCAGCTGTTGGGAAGCAACTCACAAAATCTATTTACTGAAAACCTATAGTATGGTATTAATAAAATAAAAATTCGATAATTTGAAAATGTCCTGTACCTACACCAATGTTTCGCTACCAGCCTTGCCATTCGATATCTTTTGTGGAATCGATTCCATACGTCATCTCCTGTCATTGTCTATGGCTTTCAATTGTTTTTATACGGACTGATAAATGTCAGCAGATTGGTTTATTTATGATGTCAGCTATCGTTTTCCAACTAGTAACATGAAACGCTGCAAGTATACATTATTATTTATTCATTTAATGTACCTTTAAAAGTTGTATACCATGGATTTGACATTTGCGAAGTTTCAATCTAAATACGCACGAATTACTTATTATTGTTTGCCCAAATTAAGAACCTAATAATTTTGTTCCCGTAAATAGTTGTTTCTTGTGGTAATTGTTGAAAAGAAGAGTAATTCCCATAATCCGTGCCTGAAAGTGCGGCGGTTAGTGGAATAATTAATGTATATCATCCCCTAATATTCAATTATTCTGTACGTGTATACTGCCTCAATAGCTTTGCCTAAAGTAGGTCCTTAATTTGAGCAAAATAAGCAATTCATGCATGTATAGATTTTAACGAAACTTCGCAATTGTCAAATCCATGGTATACAACTTTAAACGTAGAATAAATGAATAAATAATCATATATTTCGTGTTTTAAACTAGTCTATAAGAAAAGTCATAGACAATCACACAAATTCGACAGGAAATTACGTATGGAAACGATTCCGTATTCACAAAAGATACAGAATCGCTCTTCAGAATATTGGTTTGTTCTTTAGACCATTTTATCAGGAATTTACTTCAGCGTTTGCGAACATGAAGTTTGGTTAAGAAATATTTTTCTTGTTTGGATATTATCATTTTTTGTGGTCTATATCCATAAAATGTCAAACTATTTTTCGTTGGTGTGGATGTAAAACAAATTATGGACATGTAACAAACCGAAAGTATTATTTTAGAATTTTAGAACTGAGTATTGCTTTGTTCTTCGTCCACAATGTTGCAGGCGAACGACTCACTGCCATCGGTCATAAAGTATGTGGAACAAACCAATACGGAAGAAAAGAAGGAATGGCGAATATTTTGCGAATTATTAGTGTTGTTTGTTTTACATCCGGGTAAGGAACAAAACCAACACTATTCATGCTTGTTAAAACAGTAAGCAGGTACAATAATGGTTCGCATGCACCAAGAATTTCATGTACTTATCTGTTTTCGAGAAATGTGATTGTTATTGTCACTTCCAGACACGAACCCTTCGCCAATTGTTCCGTGAACAACTGCTTTCTGGACTACGAGGAGAGTTCGGTAGCAGACGCGGATGCTGTGGTAGTTCTGCTCCATCGTCTCAACGGGATCGCCAGTCTGCCCAATGTGACCAGACCCGCTGGGCAACGCTGGGTGTTCCTCAACGACGAGAGTCCCTACAACGTCTTCAATCAGGGACACGGCAAGTGGACTGATCTGGATGGACTATTCAACTGGTCAATGACTTTCAAGTGAGTTAAGATGATAAAAACACATAAAAAATTTATTTACCTATTTAGAAAATATAACTTCACATATACCTAAAAATTTTGTTAGTCGATTTTTGAGTCTCTTCTCCTAAAAATATGGATCTTTTTTTCTTATTTTCAAAAGAATGAAAAAATTCTCATGTCCTCGAAAAATCTGTCAACAGTTGCTTGTGCAATGCCAGATAATAGTTATGCACCGTTGGCGATAGTGAACTGGCGGTCATGCCTGCCGCAAATATTTGTTTACAAAAGTTTAATAATTGAGGCAAAGAGTGTGTGCCAAGACCGAGTTGTTTGGCGGTCCGTCCTCTCTGCCTACCCCTGCGGGGAAACGGCGTGATGGTTAGTTAGTTAGTTAATAATTATAGTATTTAAAATGCCTCCATCTTATATTGTACCTTTATGCTCCTCGATAACGTCTGGACATAGGTTTCCAAGCGAAAAGTGAACTGTGCCTTAAAAATACATAAAGATGAACCGATAAAACATTCTCGTGTTTGCAATAAACACTTTATTCTTTTAAACTATGCGATACCTCTGAGATCGGTTCTAATCGTAACTTCAATAAAATTTGAGAAAAAAGTTATTTTAACAGTAATTTAGTAATATTAGGTCCTTACATATGAAATTGGCGTTTTGTATGGGTGGAACATAAAGTCGATTTTTTTTAATATAATGTATTTATTTAATCAAAGTATGTACCATTGCTATCTATGCACTTTTGCTATCTCGTGGGTAGTTCATCTATCCCTTTACTAAAAAAACCATTCGGACGGGAATCAATAAAATCTTTGAAGGCGGTTTGGACTGCCCCATCGGAGTTGAATTTTTTCCCTTGCAAGAAGTTATCCAAATTTCGAAAAAAATGGTTATCTGTTGGGGCATGGTCCGGAGAGTACGGTGGATGTCCACAACAAACACAACTGTATTTTCTTTTGCGGCACCGTCGCCATACACATCATTAATCCTTCGAGCCGTTTCTGCAGCACTGGTGCAACGGTGGAACTCGTACTCGTAAATAACGCGATATTTCAAGTTTTCCATTTTGTAAACTAAGTGACGCAAAGAAAAAAAAAACAATTAAGGAAAAAACAAATGAATTATAATTTACAAATACATGAGTAAATAGCTGTATAAATTTGAATTTGGAATTCCTAACCAAAGAGAAGATATTTGAGATCAAAGTTGCCAGTACGGCAAAACGCCAATTTCATATGCAAGGACCTAATATATATAGAATTCAATAAATAAGCAAGAGGACACCACTTTCGAAACTTATGTTAACTTCACTTTAAAAGATTCTGCCTCTAAGAAATTCGTCTGAAAATTGTTATTTCTGTCGTCAAAATACACTGGATGAATTCAATAACCCCAAACCTACGCATGTTTATAGAGGGAAATGTCACTTCTGTATTCCAACTGGCGCGCTTCTGAAGGTCATTTTTTTCGCGCTGTACAAGCATGTGTGCTTTACTTTTCAGCCCACCCAAGTATGTACAGATTCATAAGTTCATAGTAAAACCGTCTGAAGTAAGTTAAGGTTATAGACAGTTTTCCCTTTTCCCAGATACGAGTACTTTTGCATTTCTATTTCTCAATTCATTATTTATAAGTCCTTGACACTCCAACCACCGTATTTATCAAGCATTTTTAATGTATCCCTAAAAAATTCTTTGAACCATATCTCAGCTGTAATATCATGCAAATGACCGCCGACCACGTCAGCGCCATCTGCTTCGTGCTTTCCTTCATTACCTGTCGTTAAGGTGGACGTAGTTAGCAGAGAGTTGAAGTGGTTCATTCCTTACCTGCCTTAAAATGAGCACATCATTTCATAAGAAACCCTTAGAGAAACTTCAAAGCTTCACGTGTGAAGTAATACATTTAAATAGAATAAAGGAATATAAATGAGAAACGGCAGGGGAAGATTGGGTAGCGCATTGTAGCATTTATCTAACTTCAATAGGGCTTATATTTAACGAAGGAATGTCGGAATACCAAGGCTTAGTTGAATGGATGGATGATTTTTTTTAATTAATGATCATCAACAACGCTGTTAAAAATGACTATCTTCTAGAAAACATTCATTTCTACTATCCAGTGCGAAACACACGATCAAATCAACTGCATATTCCACATCCCGTACTCAAAAACTATACACAACATTCATTTTTCTTTTCGGAGGCTGATATTTTCATTTGGTCCTCAGGTCAATTTACTAAATGCATATTAGAAAAAAAAATAGATCGAAATATTAATTACGCACTCTTTTTGGGATATTTTCTCATTTTAATGCGTCTCGAGGTTTATACAACCCAGTAAACATGTAAAAAAAAATCGTAAAACTTCATACCGCCTCAGAATCAATAACTGTTGTGTTAACTTAATATACACAATAAAGCAATTATCGATGCGCAACTGTCCGCGTTTTATTGTTGTCAGTATCAGAGATGGCGTTGTGTACGGTTTTTTTTGTGATTTTCTTACTTTTCCACTTACTTACGGGAATTCATTTTCTTTATACGTGTGAGGGAGATTTATTATAACTATTATATTTTTCCTATGCAGACATACGTTCACCGTTTTCGTCTGTTGACATTTAGTGTGTAAAAAAGAGGGAGAGCATTAGGTATATATTTAAGAACAAAAACAAAACAATCATTGCGCATTGACATTTGACGTTTTTGAAATTCACTCACTATTCAATATTATACTTATCACAATATTGCTGCAGCTCTTTCAAAAGATGAGAATTCGTTCCATACAAAATGTATGAGGAAAGAATTTTCGTCATAACTTTTTTTTTCGTGAATTTTTTCGATGTTTTAATAACTATTCTGCTATTCGGGGCGGAGACAAAATCAACAAATCAAAGATCATAAAAATCGGTCCAGCCATTTGGTGTAAAATGATGTAACTAACCCGACTTTGTTTTATATATTAAGATGTATATTAGTGTTGCAACAGAACTCTGCTTCCGCTTCTGCAGAAGTTCCGCAAGTTTTTTCACTTCCCTTTCCGTTTCTGGTTCCGCAAACATTATAACAGAACTCTAAACGAAGAATACAGCGAGGAGCGCGAGAAGAGGCTACCTCTCCACGAGGATTCCCTTATGTGGTGGAAAGTAAATACGCACAATTACCCCCATCTGTCGCCAATACTTATCGGCTCCCCCCAGCAGTGTAGCCAGTGAGTAATTATTTAGTGGAGCTGGTTTAATATACGAAGAACACTCAAACAGACTCAATGGTGTAAAAGCATCCAAATTACTTTTTATTAAATGTAATTTACCTCTGTTTAATTTCGAGTACTAAAAGTACAAAATACAAATTTAATTGAACAAATCTTTAAAAAAAAAATGTGCTTATTCTTCATAATATTAACACTTCTGCTTCCGGTTGCGCTTCCGCTAAGATTTACTTTTGACATCTGTTTCCGTTTCTGCTTCCGTTAAGACACTTCCGTTGCATAACTAATTATATTGAACTGTTTGCTTCCTGATGTAATAAAATGGCTGGTTTAGAGAGGAATACTTCGGTATGGGGAAGTGAAGGGAAACAGCAGGAGACCTTGAGGAGTGGTGAAGTATTCAAGTATCCTAGAGGCAGATCTCACTAAGATTTGTAACGTCGATGATGAATACGTGCACGCGTTGTTTCATGAAGGAACATTTCTGCAGGGCAGAAGCGGATGTGCCCGTTCCGTACGGTCGAGTTATCCCCCGAGCGTCTCCTGTGTTCCTGGACGATTCCTTGGATTTCCAGTCCAAATTTACTGGTCTAGTACCACACGCGGTGAGGAAACGAAGGGACGTCCTCGCCGCGGTGCTGATGTCCAACTGCGGAAAGGATAATGATAGACTGAAATACCTGAAGGAGTTGCAGGAACACATTAAGGTGGACTTCTATGGGCACTGCTCCCCGGATCCTGAATTGAGAAGCGGGTGAGTAACGAAAAATTATTGATAGTTAAGATCCAGTATAAAACCACTAAAAATCTAATTCGGTCTTTATCCTCAGGTAAACTTTTGTAAAAAAAAAAAAAAAAAGTCACCGGGGACCAAAATTTCATTTACCTTTTTCACTCCAAATAATGTCAGGAATCACTGGTTAAAATTAAAGCTGGATGGGGTAAAAGCGGGGCAGGTGGAAGGGGAGCGCGGAAGGGAGGGGGGGAATGCGTATGTGGGAAAGCGGGAGGGGACCAAAACATTGAGCGCTACGCAACATCGATTGCCGATTACGTCAAATCTGACAGTTGAATCGTTTATTAGGGAGAAAAATTAATCAGAAAAAAAATACGTAACCGCCCATATTTCGGTATTTTTGTCATACCGAACACCGAACACGATGCTAAAATACCGAACGGTTCGGTAGAATACCGAACACCTGGCAACCCTGGTCATGAGTACTTTTTTTGTTTCTTGTACGAAATGTAAATGCATAAGTTTATGTAATATGATGATACAATGGAATAATATTTACCAAATTCACCAATAAATAACTTTGGCAAGTGCGCGCTAAATGATGGGTAGGTAGTAGGGACCAGCAATGGTATCACGGTACCAATTGATAAAGTGGTCGGGAATCACAGTGGGTTTTTATTGGCCCACTGCGTAAAAGAAAAGAAACGTAGACGTAGGAGAAAATACAGACGCTGCAAACAATACCCACATTAATACATAGTAATCTCAGAACAAATAATGGGATAATGTTATCGCTGTTGCAGTTTACTGCGCGGCGAATGACCGACTGCAAATAATGAGGTTATAGTGAAATAGCGCAAAGCCGTGGGAAAGCAAAATTACAAATTAGTATAAACGGCGAGTTGTTTTTTGCCACAAAAAAATATTTATTTAATTATTTAGTAAAATGGAGAAGTCACACCTTTACTCTATCCGGGAGTAACGCTTCCAACTGTGCTATGGAAATTTATATTTTATTTAATGTTATCTAGTTTATTTTGTAAAACTCCATCTTTTATAAATTCAATAATATTATTCCATTTATAAAACAGTTTATTTATAAACAAGTTCTGCTTTGTAATTATTATACACATGACAGCTATTTTGCCTTCTTAAGGCAATATCAATCTGTTAAGTTTGTGGTTAGGCTACTTACATACTTTATATTATTTCTATAAATGAACTTAAAATTAAAATCTTATTCTTTTTATTTCTATTACCTCCACCAAAGGTGATTTCCGAATAAAATGCCGAAAATTATTAATGGTTATTACTAGTGTCCGACCGAAACAGGACCTTCTATCGAAACCGAAACCGAATCTTCGGTAGCTGTCTCAGTTTCGGCCGAAACCGAACCTTTTTTGGACATGTTAAAAATCTATTGTTTACTGAAATTTGGCTTATTTTTTACACTTATACAAACAGTTTTAACACGTGTTAAATGAAATAAAATAAAACTAAAAAACAATAATAGAGGTACGTGAAAAATATTTTTTTGTTGTTGATATTATTAAAAATTAACAAACATTTGTCAATAATCAACACTTACGTACATTACTTATTTTTTCATTTATTTAATACATGAATTATCGAAAGTACATACAGTTTTTTTGTGATATTTTACCCTCCATGCTAGGGATGACCCTGTGTTATGGCGGGTGAAGTTTACAGTTTGCCGATATATATTCATTAGTATAGATTGAAATTTTTCACTAAATTGATACTATGCACACAAATTCTTCTACAATGAGAGAGTATATGTAATTATATTGGATTACAAGAATAAGGTGAAGAAGTTAAAGAATTATTGGAAAAGATAAATGATTATTAGTATATATAGGATTTATTGATACATAGTTCACAGTAATCAGTCTTATACATATAATGCTGCTTAGATACTAAATAAAGATATATTATGTTTTGCCTGCTCTTAATACTATGCACACAGATCTTCTATAATAAGATAATGATATACTTATAGTTAGATTGGGTTACAAGAAGAAGATGGAGAAGTTAGAGAATTATTAGAAAATGAAAAATTTGAGGAGTTGTTAGCTATAGATCACACTAATTAATCTTGTACATACAATGCCGCTAATTTATAAAATAGAGATATGTTATGTTTTGTCTGAAAGGTGATTAAATTGAGAGAGTGTAAAGTGAGTGGGTGTTTAAATTGTAATGTATTCCATGTGTAAGGATTAAGTAATATATTAAATATTATTCGAAATGTGTCTTTGCAGGTGCATAGTGTCTTCTGTGTTTGAAAGAATAAAAATAATTAGACAAGTAAATATACATAGGAGATCTAAAAACATAAAGGTTATTAAGTGCATTTTTTTTTTTTTTCCATTATTTCTGGCTTTCACCCTTCAAGGGTGTTCTAGGCCATCATTTATAATTACAGAGAAAGGAAAGGTGAATTTATATATTAATTTTATTTAAATGTGCAAATTTCAGAATTTTATGGAAGATTGGAGTAGAGTTCAGACTTAGAAGAGATGAGATGTTGAATGGAGGAGAGGCAATTTTTGATAACGCTTGATAGAAGAGAGGATATTTATTTAGAGAGGGACAATCAAAAAATAGGTGATCTAAAGTTCCCACATCTAGACCACAGAACGTACAATCTGGGGAGTCAAGCACATGAATTTTATAAAGGTGAGAAGGAACGGAACAATGTCCGATTCTCATACGAATAAGTAAGGAAATTTCTTTTTTGGAAAAATGGGGGAATTTTTGAAACCACGGTTTTGATGGGATAGTCCTTTGTATTGAGGCGTAACGGGCACCCTTGGATTGACTAGCAATGTTCCAATACTCTGTCCAAACATTGCGGGATCTATCTTTGATGATGGAAAAAATATCAGACAGGGGAATATGGTTTACGAGGGTAACGGTAGGGTTAGACGCTCCTTGTTTTGCCAAGGAATCAGCAATATCGTTACCCACTATGCCAACATGTCCAGGAATCCAAATCAGAGTGACAGTTTTTCCAGAGCTTTGAATGGAGGTTATCAATACTCGAATAAGACATACAAAGTGATCATCAGGATGAAGAAGAGGACTGGTGGATACGCGCCATAAATTAATTTCTTTAAATTGATAATTTATGCTATAAAGACCATAAGGGCGCCATCTATGGGTTTTGTATTGTATTGAATTGAACCTATGTGACTTGAGATGCAGTGTATTCATGCGTTTCCTTACCTTTGTGAATCAAGCAATTACTTCTGACGGGAGTGTCAGTAAAAGGCCAAGAGATGTCTCTCCTGGTCAGTCTTAAGAATAATTCATCCAGTGAGGGAATTATTGTTGTACCTAAGATTGGATTTTTGGCTCGCATTATTAATATGCAAATTTTTCATGGTCGAAACTTCCTTGCTGTGCGAAACATCTGTCAAGATTATGCAATATCGCCTTGACATTTTTTATTGAAAAGAAGTGTCTTTTTTTGTGTGGACATCGTGGCTGAGCTGCATTCTCTGAGTGAGTGTTTGTTTGTTTTCACTTTGGTTTTTGAGATTGCTGGGTCAACTGTTTTTTTGTGTCACATGGGGAAGAATTCAATTTTCGTTAATTTTACATAGGGTAGTCATCCCCTTGTGTCAGGGGCTATTTACACGCCCCTACATATTTAATGGTCCTTCGTAGCCTGGATTATTAATTCATTCATACATTCAATTCGAGATTATAGCTTAATTACATGGATGTTTGAATTTACGTATTTTTTTTGGTAAATTTGAAGTACCTCTCATTTTTTTGAGAACTATAGCTGGTCTTGTTTTTTGCTTTTGGATGACATATTTGGATGTTCGCAGAATTATCGTAATTTTGGATAATTATTCGCAACATTATTATTATTAATTAATTGTTAACATTGTTCGCAGAATTGTCGTAATTTTGGATAATTATTCGCAACATTATTATTAATTAATTATTAACATTGTAACATTATTGTAAAATTTTGTGGTAATATTTTCGCATATATAAAAAATGCCAAGAATTACGGAGGAGGGTTTTGATGAGGCTCAAGACAGATCGCTTATTCTTTTAACCGCAAAAAAGGAAAATCTTTTTGTTCGTATGAACGATCTGTATAATGCAACAAATAATATATCTAATTTTGAGTCAAGAAATAACGAAGTGTTTATGGCTCAGTCAGAGATGATTGATCAAATGCGAAGTCAATTTGAAAATATTATAGATAGCATCAATGATCGTCAGTTAACTTTAAATCCAGAATTTAAACCAGATTTTCAAGCTTTAAATGCTTTTGATGATCTTTTTTTGAAGGTCAAACGAACTAGATCGAATATGAAAACTTCTGTAAGAGAGTCACTGACGTCACAAAATAAGTCGCGGGAGCCGTGTATGATTAATCTTCCTGCAATAGATCTTCCAACCTTCGATGGTAAGAATGAAAGTTGGTCGAAATTTTTTGAGTCATTTAAAGCCAATATCCATAATAATAGACAGCTAACTGACTCGCAGCGTGTGCAGTACTTAGTCGGAAAACTCACACACGGGGCTTTGAACATAACCGCAGGCATTGTGCCTTCGGGTGATACATATCAGATCATTTGGGAGAGTTTAGTTAAAAAATATCAAGATAAACGTACACTAGGAACACATTATTTAAATAATATTCTCGATGCGAAAAACTGCACGAATACATCTGCCAGTCTCAATTCTTTCATTGAAAGATATTCTTCGTCAGTGTCGGCATTAAAGCAGTTAGGTATTGAAGATTTAACTGATTTTATTTTGTTTCACTGCGCGGTAAGAAAAATTGATTCACAGACGGCTCAGAACTTTGAGCTGACAGTTCGTAATAAAGAAATTCCTTCTTATAATGAGTTAGTTTCGTTTGTACAAGATCAAGTAAAGATTTTAGAACGAACGAGTAACTCGCATGGTGTCGTAAATAAAACGCATCCCATTTCGTCCTCCCGATCAAATAATACTAAATCGTTCGTCGCGAGTAATGCGAATATTCCGCGCTTCCCAGCTCCGCCGAGAGGATGTATTCTGTGTAACAAAACTGATCATTTAATCAACGTTTGCTCAAAGTTTAAATGTATGAGTTCCCCACAGGCTCGATTTGAATTTATAAAATCGAAAAATGCCTGTGTAAATTGCCTTAGTGGTTCACATACAATCAAGTCATGCAAATCGGGGTTAGTTTGTGATTTGTGCAATAAACGTCATCATACATTCTTACATTTCGGCAGTGTGAATAATATGAAAACCAATACTCATGTACATACGTCGCAAGTACCTACCAGTGAAGAACCGTCAGTCCCCCCTCCAGTGTCATCCAGCATCAATGGAACTGGCATTGGTGATAAGCAAGTGGAGGGGACCGCGAATGTCAATCCTTCGTGTTCGCTTTGTGCCAAAGTAACACCGAACTCTTCTATTTTACTTTCGACCGCACAAGTATACGCGAAGCTTAAAAACGGAAATAAAGTTATTGTTCGGTGCCTAATTGATAATGGCTCTCAAAATAATTTGATTACGGTCGATTGTTGTAAGACTCTGAATCTACCAATAATTCCTTTGAGTAATTCGTTTGTCAAAGGAATTGGATCAACGTCTCGACCAATTTTCGGTTACGTGTATTTGAATATTGAGTCTCGCATATACCCAGAGAATAAATATAATATACATGCGCTTGTCGTTGACAGTATCACCGATCAATTACCTAATCACTATATAGCCAAGGGTGATATGAGGTACTTAGAGGGCATACCTCTCGCAGACTTAACATGGAATATTCCTGGATGCGTGGATGTCGTCATCGGTGCACAACTGTTCCCATATATTTATTTAGGGAACAGGGTTGAATCGGGTACTAGTGCACCCCCCGCGTTATCGACCGCTTTCGGTTTCGTGTTGATGGGTGATTACCCCAATAATGTGCTCAACACAAACACATCATTCTCGGCACTCGCACTTAATGATTTAGTGCAAAAATTTTGGCTGTTAGAAGAGATACCTAATATAAAATTTCTAAGTCCGGAGGAGACAGAATGTGAGAATCTCTTTACTTCATCAATTTCTCGCACTGATGATGGTAGATATTCTGTTGCTTTACCTTTCTGTAGAGATCCAAGACAATTGGGTAATTCTCGTACTGCTGCCCAACGCCGATTTTTGGCATTGGAGCGAAAATTTAAACATTCCCCTGCTTTGCAGGAGAATTATAACAAGGTTATCAGTGAATATATTGAAAATAATTACCTATCAGAAGTCTCAGAGTCTGATATCACAGAAGATGGATATTACATCCCACATCATGCTGTCACTCGTCCAGACAAACCAATGCCTCGTATTGTGCTCGATGCTAGTGCTAAAACACACACAGGGCTGTCACTGAATGACATTATTCATACTGGTCCCAATTTGCAAGCCGATTTGTTTCTGCTTTTGCTTGACTTTCGTCTTTTTCCCATCGCTATGACTGCGGATATAAAGCAAATGTACTTACAGATTGAAGTTCCTAGCAAGCATCGCAGATACCTGAGGATCTTATTTCGATTCTCAAATAATGGTCTCATACGAACTTTTCAGTTCAATCGAGTTCCTTTCGGCTTGACGGCAAGTCCATACTTAGCAATGCGGACGGTTCGCCAGTTGGCCCAAGATATGAGACCACATTACCCGGATGCTGCCAAAGTGGCAGAGTCCAAGCTGTATATGGACGACCTGGTCTATTCTATTGCAGATGAGCCCAGCGCCATACGTCTTTCTCGAGAATTAATCTCGTTGTTTAAGTCCGGTGCCTTTGATTTAGTAAAATGGACTAGTAATTCTCAAGTTGTACTTGAGAACCTCCCGGATTCTCACCGCAGCCCAGTGGACTTCACTGTTGGTTCTAACAATACCTCTAAGGTGTTGGGCCTTTCGTGGGAACCAGCTGATGACAGCTTCTTCTTTACGACATCTTATGTTCAGGAGAAGTGCACAAAGCGGAGCATACTCTCCATAGTCGCCCGTTTATTTGATGTCCTCGGCTTGGTCGCCCCTGTCATTCTGTACGCTAAATTACTTATCAAAGAGCTATGGCTGTGCAACATTGGTTGGGATGATACACCCCCGGATAGCGTTATTCGTCGGTTTTCGGCGCTTACACAGGAATTTCCGCTAATTTCAATGATAAAAATCCCTCGCCATGTTGGTGTCCTGAAAGACAGTACGGTGCTCGTTGTTGCTTTCTGCGATGCAAGCATGAATGGTTATGGCTGTGTGATTTATTTGCACACCACTGATCTGTTTGGAAAAATTACAGTGAGATTGTTGTGCGCAAAATCAAAGGTTTCTCCCACCAAAGTGACGACCCTCGCTCGTTTGGAGCTCTTTGCCGCAGTATTGATGTCCAAATTAATACGGACGGTTCAAAGTAATTATTCTGAGCGTCTTCCTATTGCAGGAACATATGCGTTTTCCGATTCTACCGTTGCGCTCTCTTGGATACATTCTTCACCGCATCGCTGGTCGGTGTTTGTTAGTAATCGCGTAGCTCAGTGCCAAGAAAATTTGTCTCCAGAGAACTTTTACCATGTTGCTGGTAGTGAAAACCCGAGCGACTGCCTTTCTCGTGGCATGCTTCCTTCCCAACTCGTTTCACATGATTTATGGTGGAACGGCCCATCATGGATTCGCAGCCCACCTTTGGAATGGCCATTAAAACCGTTTCACCCTACCAATACTGGTGAAATGCCTGAACACAAGGCTAATGTGCTCATTGCAACATTTCAGGGTGAAAAATCGGTCCTGAGTGAACTGGCTCAGCGTATATCCACTTGGGATAAACTACTAAGGATTGTTGTTTATGTCCTCCGATTCATAAAAAAGATATCACTTTCCTCTGGAACGGTCAATAATCTTATGACTGCTGAAAAGGCTGTGATTCGTGCTGTGCAGAGTATTCATTTTGCAGGAGATATTGCTGCACTCCAGGAAGGCAAATTTCATTCCAAAAGACTTCAGAGTTTATCTCTATTTCTTGATGGAGATAATCTGTTACGTATTGGGGGGCGGCTTTCTAAATCGGATTTACCTTTTGAGGTTAAACATCCGGTTTTGCTTCCCAAACATGACTGTGTTGTCGATCTGATCATCGCTCACTTTCATGTCGTGAACTGTCATACAGGCCCAGGACTTCTTATGTCTATCTTACGTCAACGCTATTGGATATTAGATGCTAGGACTGTTATTAGGGCGATGGTGCGGAAATGCAATTGTTGCTTCCGCTTAAATCCATCGCATCCTACACCGAAGATGGCAGATTTACCGTCATATCGTGTTGCAGAAGCAAAGGCCTTCGTACATACCGGTGTAGATTACGCAGGTCCACTCCGTATTACGCTGACTCGTCGGAGAGGACAACATTCTCAAAAGGCATATATTTGTCTATTCGTATGCCTTGTGACCAAGGCTATTCATATTGAGTTGGTCTCTGACTTAACTTCAAATGCTTTCCTGGCTGCTTTCAGCCGTTTTATTTCTCGGCGTGGCCCGGTAACATGCTTGTATTCAGATAATGGTACTAATTTTGTGGGTGCGAAGGCACAATTAGATGACCTCTACAAGTTTTTGGTTGAATCTGAATATGAGCCCTCATTAAAGCGCGAACTCGCTAAGCGTCGTATAGAGTGGAAAATGATTCCACCACGCGCGCCTCATTTTGGGGGTATGTGGGAGTCGAACATAAAGAGCATGAAGACACACTTGTACCGTGTGATTGGAACTCAGCTTCTCACCTATGAGGAGTTACAGACTGTGCTAGTTCAAATTGAGTGCATAATGAATTCGCGTCCACTTACAGTTATGTCTTCTGACCCTTATCCAGAAGTCCTTACGCCTGCGCATTTTTTAATGTCGACACCATTGCAGTACCTGCCTGCTTCTGTCCTGGCAGACGGAAAAATCAATTTGACTCAGCGTAAGCAATTATTAGACAGCATGGTTCAGTCCTTCTGGAAGAAGTGGCGTTCAGAGTATCTGCACACCTTGCAAGTCAGGCAGAAGTGGACTACTTCTGATCATCCGATTGATATCGGAACTGTCGTACTAGTGGGACAAGAAGATTCCCCTCCGTTAAATTGGCCTTTAGGCGTGATAACTGAAATCCATCCCGGAATGGATAAAATTGTTCGCGTTGCGACGGTAAAGACAAGATTTGGTTCTTTTAAACGTCCGGTTGTCAAATTATATCCCATTCCAACGCAATAATTTTATATTTTATCTATTTTTGTTTATTTTTATTTATTTATTTCTTTGATTTTAGTCATTGTTTCAATGATCTCTGACCCAGACATGGCATTACTTAATATCCGTTATCTTGGTCAATTGAACTTTATTACATTGTATTTTTGGTTATTTTTCTTTATTTTGTGAGATTCTGCGAATTTCCAATGCGTGTCATTCCTGAATATTACCGGTGAATAGTCACTTTATTTCTATTTCATTTCTTGTTTCATTTGTATTTTTATATTCTTTCTTTTGTAAGCTCTGCGAACTTCCAAGGCGGGGAATATGGATACGCGCCATAAATTAATTTCTTTAAATTGATAATTTATGCTATAAAGACCATAAGGGCGCCATCTATGGGTTTTGTATTGTATTGAATTGAACCTATGTGACTTGAGATGCAGTGTATTCATGCGTTTCCTTACCTTTGTGAATCAAGCAATTACTTCTGACGGGAGTGTCAGTAAAAGGCCAAGAGATGTCTCTCCTGGTCAGTCTTAAGAATAATTCATCCAGTGAGGGAATTATTGTTGTACCTAAGATTGGATTTTTGGCTCGCATTATTAATATGCAAATTTTTCATGGTCGAAACTTCCTTGCTGTGCGAAACATCTGTCAAGATTATGCAATATCGCCTTGACATTTTTTATTGAAAAGAAGTGTCTTTTTTTGTGTGGACATCGTGGCTGAGCTGCATTCTCTGAGTGAGTGTTTGTTTGTTTTCACTTTGGTTTTTGAGATTGCTGGGTCAACTGTTTTTTTTGTGTCACATGGGGAAGAATTCAATTTTCGTTAATTTTACATAGGGTAGTCATCCCCTTGTGTCAGGGGCTATTTACACGCCCCTACAACTGGTTTTAATTTTTTGGAGGGAACTGAGAGAGTCAGAGAGAACAAGAGAATGTTCAAAATTATTTTTTATTACATATTTGAGAGATTCAATAATCGCAATGCACTCTGCAGAAAATATTGAAAATTGGTTTGAAATTGAATAAAATATTCTTTCATTAGAATTATTGTGGTAAACGTTAATACCAATACCACAGTTAGGAGAGTCCGGAGATTTGGAGCCATCAGTAAATAAAAGAGAAGAGTTGGGCCATGTAGAAGAAATAATGTCATTGAACATATTATTGACAGTACGGGCTGGGAGATTGGAATGACTTTTAAGAATGCCGATCCCTTCTAATATCGTTGGGGATAGGGTGACGTGACTATATTTTAATTTGTACAAAGGAAGAAGATCATTTTTGATAATTTGAAGCTCTGAGAGAGAGCGAAAATTTTTACAGATGGCAGGGAGAGGTTTAGTTCGAGCTCTGATTGTAGATGAATGTGTTGAGTCGTTGAACAACGAGACTCTGGGAATAATCTGATGACTTTTAGAATTTAAACATTTAAGAACAAATTTGTCAGCAAATAATTGACGCCTTAAATAAAGAGGAGGATCAGAACATTCTACTTGAAGGGAATTGATGGGCGACGATTGCATCGCGCCAGTTATTATTCGCAATGACTTAGATTGAATTTTGTCTAATTTACTGAGTGCATTTTTGGATGCAGTACTAAAAAGTGGGCAGGCATAGTCGAGATGACTTCGAATAAGTGCATTGTAGAGCAACTTAATGCAGATAGGATGAGCACCCCACCAAACGCCAGTCAGTGATCTGATAATATTTAAATTTTTTTCACATTTAGTAACTATATTATTAATGTGGGAAGACCATTTAAGTTTCCTATCAAATGTTACTCCCAAAAATTTTACTTCGGAAGCATTGGGGATTGGAGAGTTTTTAAATAAAATTTGAACAGGGGGGTTATTATGACGATTTGAGAAGGTAACACACTGACTCTTTTGTACTGAAAGTTCAAGACCATTTAAAGTAAGCCATGTGCAAAGGGCATCCATGGCTTCATTAAGATATTTGACGGCGGATGGAATGATTTTGGATGATAAGAAGAAAGCTATGTCATCTGCGAACTCAACAACTTTTACTTGAGGGGGAATGGTGACATGCATATCGTGTGTGTATATATTATACAGTAAGGGGGATAATACATCGCCTTGGGGTAAACCCTTCCAAATTGACCTACTCTGAGGAGTAACATCTGGTAGCTCAATGAAAATTTTCCTATCGAGAAAAAGATTAATAATAGATTGGACAAACATGAGGGGTAAGCCAAGGCCTAAAAGTTTTTTTTTAAGAATTGGGATGGAAACATTGTCAAAGGCGCCTTCTATGTCTATAAAGACTGCAAGACATACTTCTTTGTTAGAAATGGATAAATTAATATCAGTGCTGATGATGGCAAGGTTATCTTGTGTAGATTTCTTTTTCCTAAATCCAAATTGGGATGGAGAGAGAAGATGATTACTCTCGACAAAAAATTCTAACCGGTTTTTAATTAATTTTTCATAAATTTTACTAAGGGTGGATGAAAGAGCAATTGGCCTATAGTTGGATCCAGAATTGGGTGATTTGTTTAATTTTAGAATTGGGATGATTATTTGAGAACTCCAGTCATCAGGTATTATGCCAGTCTGGAAGATTTTATTTAAGATGCTCAAAAAGTGATTTAGAACATTATCATTACTATTTTTGATAATGCTATAAGGTATACCATCTCTGCCTGGAGATGAGTCCTTGACTGTTGATAAACAATTTTTTAATTCAATTAAAGTGAATGGAGAGTCTAGCCAATGATCAGACATAGGAGTGTTGTGGATTGGAGTTATTTCATCTAAGTTAGGTACAGAAGGGGGGGCAATTTTGTCCAAGAACTCGTCTATCCATTTAGAATGAGAAGCTCGAGGAGATGTTGGACTGAAGGAGGATCGAAATCTTCGAATCATAGACCAAACTTCCGAAATTGGAGTGTTCGGAGATACTGAACTGCAGAAGTTGTACCACCCGGATCTTTTTTTTGACCTCAATAGATTTGGTTTTAGGGGGAGGAGTTGATTTATTGATTGCAGTTACGAGCATTGATTTGAAGTTATCGTAGTCATCTTTGACAGATAATGTATCGGTATAGGATAAATTTTGTATAAACTTATCCATATGAGAGTTAAATTCGTCCCATTTGGTGAGTTTTGTTTTAATCTTTGTCGAAATATGGGACTTGTCTGAATGGAAAGAAGTTTGATAAGTGATGGTGATGGGGAAATGATCACTGGAGCAAGGGTCGGGGGACACCACCCACGAGGAGAGAGGTGCCAGATTAGTAGAGCATATGGAGAGATCCACTGCACTGGGGTTTGTGTTGGGGCGAGAGATTCTAGTAGGAGATCCGTCATTCAAAAGAAAAAGGTTGGATTCATCTAGGAAATCCATCACACTTCGACCGTCTCGATCACAGAAAGCAGAACCCCAGACGGGGGAATGGGCATTAAAATTACCCAATAAAAAGAAAGGAGGGCTTAGTTGACGGACAATTTGCAACCACGCTTGTTTATTGAAGTGCGATGTTGGGGGAAGATAGATAGAAACAAAGGAAGTGTCCTTTATTTTAGCTGCAACCATTTGAAAGTCAGCATTGGGGGGTTTGATATTATTTATTGGGAAAAACGGAAGGGATTTTTTAATAAAAAGGGCAGCACCACCGCCCGTACCTTCCGGGCGATCATCGCGGAGACAGGAGTACCCTCCCACATTAAAGTGGGTGGATGGAGTAAACCATGTCTCCGAGATAGCAGCCACAGAAACAAGGTTTGAATTTAATAGGTTAAGAAGGTTCGATTTGTTAGAAATAGCACTGCGGCTATTCCACTGAAGAATTCTAACATCTTGAAGAGCCATTTTGAATAAATGATTTTAATGTGGAAATAATAGAAGCAGCGTTGGACGGTAGATTAGTTTGAGAAGAAATTAGGTCAATTAGAAGCATAATAAGAGTTTGAATAAATGAAGAATTATCTTGGGAGAATTGTTCAGAAAGCTTTTGATGGTTTGTTGAGGATGAATTATAATTGATTGCGCACCCATTTGTGGCATTTGAAAGAGGTGAACCATTGGGACTTAAGAGAAGTGAGTTGTGTTGTTGCTGATCGTATCCAGGAGCCGGTTTAGAGATAGGGTTTTTGTATGTGAATTTAGTTGAACGAGAAGATGTTGAGGAGGAGGCGAGTGGGTTGGATGAAGAGTTACTGGATAAAACCTCAGCAAATGATTTTTTGACAGGCGGAAATAGTTTAGAAGCCTGCAGAAAAGACAAGTTCTCAGAGGCCATAGAAATTTTTATATTTTTTTGGCGAGATTGTTCCGGACAAGAAGAGTTAATGGCGGAATGAGCACCTGAGCAGTTAAAACATTTAGGTGAAGAGAGAGAAGAACATTTGTCAGCCGTGTGGTTTTCTCCACATTTGAAACATCTGGGAGGGGATCTGCATGCAGCTTTGGTATGACCAAAACGACAGCAATTGTAACATTGAGTGGTGGGATAAGTATACATTTCAACTGGTAAGGAGTTGAAAAATAAATAAATATGGGAAGGAAGAGATTGTCCTTCAAATGTGATGACGACAGATTGGGAGGGCTTCCAGGAAACGATGCCCTCAGAAGAGTCCTTATAATTTAGCCTCCTGGCTTTTATGGGATTGCCGATATGTTGGGGGGTTGAAAGTGAAGACAGGATTTCTGGAATGGACAGATCGGTCGAGATACCTCTGACGAGGCCCATACGAGTGACATTGAAAGTTGGGATGTACGCCTTGAATTTAGAATTTGATGAAATAAATATGTTTTTGATAAAGTTGTTGGCGGCTGAACCTGAGAGGAATTCAACAGAGATTCGGAAGCGACCCTCAGCTTTTACACCTCCAGGCTTAATCGAAAGGTTCTTGCTATTTGATAAAAATTTACCAAATTCAAGAGGGTGGATAGTTTTACCTTGCTCAGTTTTTTGAGCGTACACAATGAACGGGCCACAGGAATGAGGAGAATAAAAGTTTGTAGGAGGAGATTGAGGAAGAGCAGGTGAAGACTGAGAAGAAGAAGGAGAGTCATGTTTTATTGAGGAAGAGGGACTAAACTTCCTTTTTTTTGTGGTAGTCAGAATGACAGATTCACTGTCTGAAATAACTACATTTTCACCATCTGGGAGGTCAGGGGGAGGATCTGGGGGCTTTTTAGGGTGTCCAGGGGGGTCCTCCTCCATTGTTCACAAAATTACAAAAGAAAAAATGTATGGAAAGTGACAGAAATAAAAAAGGTTATAAATATCTGGAAATCAGCGACGAAAAGTGACTCCTGGAAGATCAGAGGGGAGAAGAATCCTCAAGGAACAACACACTACACTTTTATTGACCAGAAAACATAAAAATATTAGTTAAAATAATAAAAAAAGATTATTTTTTCCTAGGCGAAAACAAAATAACTGTGACAGCCAGATGTTCAAAATTAGAATCTATTAAGTGCATTGAAAGTATGAAACTTATATGTATGATTATAACTTTATATATGAAGCAAGAATAGGAATCATAGTAGGTTATTAATATTATTATAAGAATGGAATGGATTACATGTATAAGTGGAATTAGACAAGTAAGGATACAATCCTTCAACGTTGGTGTTGAAGGTATGTGTAATGCATATAATTTATTGTTGTTATAAGCAGTGACATGCAAAAGGTTAGTTTCACTTGTGGTTATAATTATACTAATTTTGTATTTATGAAAGAGGATGGTAAGGTGATAGGAATTATTTGAGTAAGTGGTACCTTAGGTTTTTAAAAGTTGTAGTTGTAGTGAGAAATTTTTACAATATCTGTTCATAGTTGTGATACAATTCCAGAGTTCAATGACATTTATATTGATATACATAAGTGATAATTTTCTGATACTGAGAGTCAATAGCAATAGTAAATAGTTTATATTTCGTTATTTCAAGATCATAAGTGAAGTTTAGGTAAGGACTGTTGTAATGGAAAAATCTTTTCATTATGAAACATTTTGAAAGTATGTAAGTTCTGTGGCTATTATTTGCTGTTTTCGTGAATTTGTATATAATGAAAAAGGTATAATTAAAGAAGTTTACAGTGTTGGCAAATGAAGGAAAAAATAATTCAGGTACGTTGGATTTAAAAAGTTACAAATACGTGTCATGCTTATTTTAGTAATGGGTTTATGATAGGCAAGATTATTAATGAAGATATGATTTGGGTGGATAATAAGGCATAGTATATCAGTACTTGGGAGTGAGTGCGGTTGTATAGTAGGGAAACATAATACAAACATATTTATTAGGTGTGTATTCTCATATGTAGACGAAAAATTTGATATCTCATTAGAACATATCGTAATAATTAAACCTGCAGAATTATAAGTGGTACAAATTATATCCATTTTACTATAATGTGCATTTAAAAAGTAGAGTGGGTGATGAGAAAATATGATAATGAGATTTTTGATTTTCATTATACTATACGCCGGGACGGCCGGCGTAGTGCAGCGGTAAGGCGCTTGACTAGCATTCCGAAGGTCGCGGGATCTAATCCCGGCGTGGCAAATAAATTTTATTTGATTAATTTGTGTATTTCACAATTTATTCATTTAAAATAATATATAGTATATTTGCGGCACGTTCCAGAGTGGAAGATACTCTCAGTATCGCCCTGGTGTAAGACCACCATTCAGAATTGAAACGTTGCTTGAAATGGCTTCTGCCGTGTTTGGTGACCAGATCTGAATAGTCAGGTACTTCCCCACCTTCCTCTTCCCTGTCTCCTTCCCCTCCCCACTTCAGCCTCACAACATACCCCAATTGGGGATGCCATAGTCCCACTGGCTCCAGACGGGAGAGTTAGGCATACTTAGTGTCGTTAGTCATATTACTTGGCGTTTTACTCGTACGATATCTGCGTCATTGCGAATTGTTATTATATTCGAGTCATCGGTCTGCCTGAGTAAAATACGACCTGATTTCACCCATGTATATTTGAAGTGATGATCTCTAGCAAAATTTTTTGTCTGGGCCAGTAGAAATTTGCCTTTCGGAGTTAAGTGTTCCGAAATGTAGATTCGATTTCTTTCCTGCGAGTATCCTAGATCTGCTGTGTTAAGCTTGTTCAAGTTGCTATTAGTCGATTTCATATATGTTTTGATTTTGTCTAACCAGGCGTCTCGTGCTTGAGTGTTTTTGAATGTAGCTATAATGGATCTCGTGGTTTTATCGGATGTTTTTTGTCCCTGCCTGAAAATTTTTGTGATTTCGGTTTGCAGAGGAGTGGAAGTATTATTGTAGTTGATAATATTTGATATTTTCTTCATTATTTCCAAGTTGTTTTCAACGGTTGTTTCGGGAACTCCTCTAATCTCGATGTTGCAGAGAAGGCTTTGGTACTCCAATCGATCAATTTTTTCATCTGTTTGGAGATTATATTTTGTAAGACAGCATACTGATTTTTTAGTTCGATTACTTCAGAGTTGACTTTATCATTTGATTTTTCTATGATATCTAGTCGTTTTTTCATTTCTTGTTGTTGATCAGCGATGAATTGTATGGATTTGATGATTTCATTGTTCTGTAAGACGATTGCTTCATATTTATTTAGGTACGAATCGAATTTTTGCTCAACAAATTTCAATACATCTGTTTTAAATGTTTGTAATTCTGAGGTAAATATTTCAGAAGTTAAAATGCTGCATTTTTTGTTTTGGTTATTACCGCCATCTGAGTTTTCGGTTATGATATTTTCTGTGTTATTGGGCAGGTCACTTTCCAGTATCTGTGGTTGGGGTAGTTGTTTTGATTGTTTGACAATAGATGTCAGGTCATCGTTTTTAATTGATTTATTTGATGACTTGAGATTTTTTTATCTTTGTTAAGCAGCTTTTACACTTCCACTGTGTGCTTCTAGCGCTGCGCCGAGATGTTTCAGAGATTTCCGCACAGGCAAGATGGAAGTTGCCTTCGCAGGTACAGCACGAAATATAATCTGATAGGTTTTCGATGTTTTTTCCACAGGTAAAGCATTTTGTAAACATGGTAGAAGTTTTTTGCTTCAGACTTTAATAAGAGGGAAACCACTTATGATTGATATTTGTTTGAGTTATTGATGAAGAGCACCACTGCGTAAGTTTCACTTTATGTTTGTTAATGATAGCCGATACGTTTTAGAGCAAGTGACAGTTGTGGAGGTATTATGATGAGATTTGTGCACTAAAAAATCCACTTCTAGCGCTGAAAATACACTGGTTTGGCGCACGATATCCAGTTTAGAATATTTAGGCACTTTTGATTCAGTTCACTGTTTTTTTTTATGTTTATTTTTTATTATTTTGATGCAAGTGAGCAAGTGACAGTTGTGGAGGTGTTATGATGAGCTTTATGCGCTAAAAAATCCACTTCTAGAGATGAAAATACGCTGGTTTGGCGCGCGATATCCAGTTTAGGATAATTGGGCACTTTTCATTTAGTTCACTGTTTGTTTAATGTTTATTTCTTATTATTTTGATGCAGGCATAGAAATACGTCAACACTCTGTAGTAGGTAGAGAATTATAAAGGAAGGACCTCATTAATTGAGTATTTTGATTTAAATTGCGTTTACAATCACAATATTCTTAAGACTAAATTTACCATTAATTGAGATCTTTTGCAGAGTTTCGGTGCGGCCGAAGGTTCGGCAGAAAACCGGCCGAAACCGAAACTGATGCCGAAACTAGATTTCTTTGCCGAAACTTGCCGAAACCGAAACCGAACCTTCGGTCGGTCACTAGTTATTACCCTTTAAAGGTACTACTTTTGTGTTCCGTGTCCGGTGAATCCTACCAAGATCGAGGCCGTGTTTGATGGTACATTTTTATTCCACCAGAGCGCATGAGCATTGCGACTGTCGAATCTAAGTAATCAACATTACCCAAAGTCCGTTGTTCACTGAACTAGTGGTTAAAAAGATTAATTTTTAAAAATGAAGCCTCAGGACCTTCCTGCCAAGCGTTTTTCAAATTTTACAAAACTGATATACAATCATTTACCACACTTTTTATTTATTGTTATCAAGTTTGCTTTTGTATTCAATAATACTATTATTTAATACAACAAAAAAACGTTTATTAAAAACAATGTCTGCTATGTAATTATTATATTACGAGTAACAGGTGTTTCGCCCTCTGAAGGCATTATCAAACTGTGGTTGTACCTCTTACAGACGATGTATTTATATCATTTCTGGATAGGTACTTATGGTGAAAAAATGTAATTGCCTTATTTTACCTACGCCCTTATTTATTTCCGAGTAAACTGAATTGATTAAATTGTAAATTGAAAATATTAATGGTTTCTACCTCTTTTAAAGATTCCCCAATTACAGCTCCAAAATGATGACTCATGGGTTTACTTTACATCACAATAATTATTAGTGGGTTTACTTTACATCACAGTATTTGAAATTGGCTTAAACATGTCTTAGAGTGGCGAACAAATTATATTTTTTGTTCACTTATCAAAATAGCTTTCAGATTATAAGAATTTTTTTTTAATCTCCAACTACTCTAAAAGAATGAGTTTGAAAAAAAAAAACATTTACCAAACGTTAATAGTGGTTTATCAGTTGCGTAATGTTTAAAACACGTTTATTAGTAAATTTAAGTTTATTAAATAATAATCTCCTAAATGATTTTCAAACTTTTTTTCATAATTTTATCAAAATATTGAATTTTATGAGAGTGAAAATTTCAAGCAAACCCAATTAAATTTTTTTTACATTAGCTCCACACAGGAGGCACCGAGGAAAACAATTTCCCTAGGGGCCTATGTCATCTTTGAGGATGCTGTGAGGAGGTCTTTTAAGGGAAAGGAAGGAGAAGAAGATATGGGAAGGAAAAAGGTATGAGGGATCGGTAGGAATCTGGGGGTCAGTGTGGCCAGAAGTGACGGAAGTATGAATCTATTCCTCACAATGTGGCGCAAGGCGAAGGGTCGGAAGAATCCGGCTGGAGAGGTCAAAAGGCCAACTTCAATCAATCTCCTCCGATCCAGCCCGCCACGCAGTGGTTGGGCAAATATATTCGCCACCAAGACCTAGACAAACCTCATCCCATGAACCCGGGCACCCCTGCTAAGTCACCAAACGTAGCGAACCTCTTGGAGTGACCTGTGGCAGGGGTGTTGGTTGTTCAATAAATGGTTCCCTGGGCGGCGGTACCCATACCCACCTCCAAAATATGGGGGAAACGAATTAATTTTAATGTTTACCTAACCTAAGGTTCACGTATTTTCTATTTCTATAATTATATGTATTTTTCTTATTGAACAATATTTTGTAACATCTTACGGTGTTTTTGAAAGTATTCTATTCCCATTTTTGTAACTATACATTTCAGCCTTACTAAAAAAGTGAAAATTTTATTTAATTGACAAACGGCCGCGGATGTGAAAACATTACTAATTAAAAAATTGTTCATGGAAAAAATACACATTGTTTACACGGCCTGAGAGCGTAGTTTATCTCTGTTTTATTAATGATGTCTGAACGAAATGTGGAATTAAATAAATAATAAATATAGAAATAAATTAGTAAATATGAATTTTCATGTTTTATATAAAATACTTTTTGAGATTTCAATTTTCAAAGTATGATTATTGTTATTGTAACTTGACTAAAACTTATTAAAAACCACAAAAAAACGGTAAATATATCAATCATACTAATATAAGAGTGAATTAGTCATATTAATAGAAATTACGATCACATTTGAGTAATATTACACACACATCCGCGGAGTGAATTTTTTTTTCACGGTTTCGGCGTGAACGGCAATTGCGCAGGCGCCGCCAACTGGCGGTTATGTAGGAAAACAAACAATTTATTCTGTACACTATAAAAAATTACATTGTTGCCAGATTTAAAATACATTTTAAGAACAAACCTTATTAGTAATATTTCGTGTTTTAGTGTATTCTTATTTTATTAATGTTGCGGCAACAACACAGGTTATCGGCCGTGCTGTTTTTTTTTTTTAGTAAGGCTGATTATCTATAAGCAGTTCTAAATATATATAACATAAGTACATAGACTAGCTCCCTAATTAGACCCGAGAACATTTTTCTACTAATTGGGTAACCTAAAAACTGATGAATGATATGTAAAATTTTATTATTGTTAACATTTAATTTTTTTGTAAATAAAAAAAACCATATTACGTGAATATCGCACAAAAGTACCAACTGGCCCAACCAGTGAGATTATGGCATCCGAAATTGGGGTACGTTGTGAGGCTGAAGGTGGTGGGGAGGAGAATGAGATAATCGGTCACCAAAAACAGCTAAAGCCATTTCAAGCAATGTTTCAATGAATGTTGGTCTTACACCAGGGTGGTACTGAAATTATCTTCCACTCTCGAACGTGACGCAAATTTACCTTACATTATTTTAAAACATTAAAATGTGAAATAACTCAAAATAATTTAAAAAAAAAAACAAAATAATGTGCTCACGCCGGGATGTGAACCTCTGATCTGAACCTCTGGATTGCTACCCCTCGACTATGGAGGCCGTCATACTATTATATTCCCCAATTTTCAAGGCCTTGAAAATTGGACATTGAACTGTATCAGGTTCATGTGAATTACTCTGAATTAATGTTTTTAAACTTACGAATTTTATACCTACTTTACAAAAATACTAGTATATTATTTTTTTATTATTTCTGTTACTCAGATATTTTAGATTTTCACGACCAAAGTATTTTCGTTATTTTTTTGGGGTGTTTTGCCGTGTTGTGCTACCTACTTTAACGTTTCAGACAGCGTTACAACTTTACACAGCTGACCTGATGATGGACACTGTAACGCTGTTCAAAACATTGGCTAAAGTAGGAGGTAGTCCAACACGGCACAACACCCCAAAAATAAATAACGAAAATACTCTGTTACTGTTCATGCTAACAGTAAAAAGATGCAGTCTGTTAATTGTATATTGTGATCAAAAACATCTGTCTGATCATGACATGATTGGTCTCAATACTAATGATATTTAATTAAAAATATATTTCTTTAATTTTAACAGGTGTCCAGGATCTTACGGAGACGATTGTCCCAAATTGGAAGAATACCTCTTCTATTTGGCTTTTGAAAACTCAGCCTGTGACGAGTACATCACAGAGAAAACATACTGCCACGCTTACCGCAAAGGCAACATCCCCGTCGTCATGGGAAACCGAGCCGAACTTCTCAACGTATTACTTCCACCCAATTCTTTCATCAATGCCTACGACTTTGAGAGTCCCAAAGCCCTGGCCGAGAAGATGCTGTTTATCAACTCCACCATGGAGACCAACTATCTGCAGTACCAGGATTGGAGAAAGACGTTGGAGGTGGTTAATGAACACGGGTACTTCAATGCTCCGTCGCTCCACTATTGTAGGATGTGTGAAGCGTTAAATTACAATGATGAAAAGCCAAAAGTCTACGGACTTGAAGACTTGGCGAAGTTTCTTAACCCTGCAACGAATTGTCAGAAACATACATAAATAAATATTTAATAAACGAAATTTGTTGCATTTATTCAATAACAATAACAATGTTCGTATTTCAGGAACTCTATACCCTAACGTAGGTTAGGTTACGTTAGGTTAGGGAACGTACCCATACTACGTGACACGTTTAGGAGGGGGGGGGGTCTTCAAAATGTCACGCTCCATACAAATGAGCGGCGGGTTGCTTAGGTTTTTGGTCACGTGGTATGGGTACGTTCCCTTAGGAGTAAATGTTTTTTCCGTATAATGTTACAACGTGAGTTTCAACCTCACATTGGGTTCAACAACTACGGTAACGCGCGTTTTCATCACGTGACAAAATATCCTCCGACAAAATAACCTTCGGACAAAACATCCCCCAAACAAAATTAAAAAAAAAATTATATATATATATATATTGTCTTCCAAAACATAACCTAACCTAACCTAACTTATCCTAACCTAACAAAAAATGGTGCAAAAATAATACAAGCACCCTGTAAAGACAATAAATTTTATTGTTAAAAAATGAGACAAAAATAATACATATATCAATACTTTATTGTCTTTTCAGGAAGAAAGTATTATTTTTGTCCCATTTTTTGTTAGGTTGGTTAGGTTTTATTAGATATTTTGTTGGGGATATCTTGTCGCCGGATGAAAAGTCGCGTAACCAACAACTATAGGTCACCGTGAAAACCGTTTTAATTACTTAGAACTGACAATTTATTGCAATTATAACATGCAGTCCTCCATCTTTACATTAGCAACATTTGCAGCTTACTGTGATGGTTGAAGGAAATTTTCAAATATTGTCCGGTTATTCGTAACCCGAGATGGCTGGTCTTTCTAAAAAAAAGGTTTTCAATTATTCAGAACTGGCGGTATTCATACATTGTAATGTGCATGATTCAGGAATTCTACAAAAATAAATAATGGCGCTGCGATCTTTTTCTAGGTTCTAAATGGCAACACCAAGATGGCTCACAAGACAATGAATGTGTGTTTTAAAAAATACAACGGCCAAAACGCATATTTCATAACGTATTTGTATTTTCAAAAATTTTGAAAACCATAATTTAATAGAAGTAAAATAAAACACCCGACATGTAATTCTTGTTCTAATTATTCTTCGTCCTCGTATGATTCTTCTTCTTCCTTATCTTCAACTTCATCTAAACGTATCATCAATTCATCGATATCATAAAGAGTACTTCCTCGTGCATAATATTCTGCCTCGATTTTCATCCGTGTTTGTAACAATTTTTCCAATCATCAACACTTATGCTATTTTCCGTTTTCCCGGTGTTTCAAATTTTCCATCTGCCTTTTCCCCTTCCTTGACGATTCATTCATTTATTACAGGGGGGAGGGGGTTCGACCATGTCTTATTTTTTTCTTACAAGGGGGTGGGAGGGAGTCTCGATAGTTCTTACGTAAGATCACAAAAATTCTCAAAGTTAAAATTATTAGTACCTTTGTAAGTACGAATATACATTTCTAAAAATCGTTACTTTGAAAAATAAACATTAAAACAAACCAAACGTATATTCATTTTTTCCTTTAGATTCTTACGTAATAAATATTAAACAGGGGGGGGGGGGGGTCGGCCTATTCTTATTTTTTCTTATAATAGGAGGGGAGGGGGTCGAAAACTAGCAAAATTCGTCTTACATAATAAATGAATGGCCCCTTACCGTTGATTCAGATTTACCTGTGTGTGGAAAACATCATTAAAGTAATTATTCTATGGAAGGTAGTTTAAAAAAACACATAAGAGAATACTCATTTAGAAAGAAAGAAAGAGAAAATTAAGAAAAAAAGTTATATTTCTATGTGTTTAAAGAAGTTGCGTATTATTATTATTATTTTTTAAATTGAGTCATTCCCTTTTTCCTGTGGCCTCATATTAACTATCGAATGGAAGTGTCAAATTCGGATTTTTAAGCATAACCTCAAATCAGATTGTAATGGTTATAATCGCTCGAAAATTGACGTAAATCTTGTAATACCAATGAAATTGATTAAAAAAACAGTCATTTCGGCAGTTCGTTTGTAAACATCTTCCAAATTAGATAGGAGCTTCTTCGCGCGATATTCAGCTAGGCGGCGTTGAAAAACGCAGCATATAACTTCTCTTGCACCACTACGTATTGGTTTGTTCATTTGAATTAAATTCAAATAATGCAGAGGCAAACAATGAAAAAAATCATTTTTAAATGAGCGATCTTCAGTATCTTCCACACGGATTTAAAGCGTCGATGACACAGGGCTAGTTTACAAGCTACTATCTGGGAAATTCACTATCTGTTAGTAAACTCGCCCAGTGTAATCGTGTCACTTGCTAACTAGCAGCAACTAGCAGATTGTTGACAATCTAGGAAAAAAAGTTGAAAGGTCGTCAACTTTACTCGCCTACACGTTTGCTCCGGTTGCTCGTGATTGGTTTATTTACTTTTCCAACATGGCTTCCGATAAACAGCTGATTTCGACTGTCAAAAATCTGAAGAATTTAGTTCACGCAGGCGTCGTTATTCTTGTTACTGGCGCTAAAAGCGACTTCAGTTTCCTACGCTTCTGAGCGAGTGGACAGTTTTGTGTGTCATCTCACTCGCCGATTTACCCGCTTTTAAAACTTAGTAGATAGTAGCTTGTAATTCGCCGTGTGTCATCGAGGCATGAGACAGTAAAAATAACATGACAGCCATACGAAAGTCATAGTCAAAGCGAGTAATTCGGTGTTGCCATTGTAATGAAAAAAATTAGTTCCAATTTAATACATCTCTAGACTTAATTGCCAAACTGTACCTGCAGCCGGATTTACATTACGCAACTAATTGCGTAGTTGTAACTAATTACAAGTTGTTTCATGACATTAGTTGCACTGCTAGTTCAACGTGTAAACGTATAGTTTTATCATGCGTACATAATGAAATTATTTGGAACATGCATGAAACTAGTTTCCTTAATGTAAATTAGGCTTTACGGTTTCAATTATCCAGACTTATTCTTAAAAATCTGGAATGATGGAACAGTATCAGGAAATCTGTCAATTTTTTCAGGAATTCATTTTTGGTACCCAACAGATTTTCTACTTTCAGTTTCAGAAACTTGAAGCACTTTATCCTTCAAACTATCAATTTATTCTTATTCCAGAATTGACGACTTTTGACAAATTTTCACATGTCTTGTTTTTCAAGAATTTGAAACTTGAACTTGAAACAGGTTACTTAAAAAAATTGTTTCTTAACTCACCACTTTCAAACAGATGAACCAGTTTACTCAAAAAAATTGTGAAAATGTTAACTACGTAGGCTTCAGGAACTCTACCCTGGTTTCTGTTTAGAAGTAACGATTCTATCTGGAAAAGTTTTTCCGAAAAACTATCAACAATATCATTGACGAATTGATGATTTCGTGACGAACGTGTTGACAATTTGAGAAGCAAGTTTGGGTACCGCCGGCCGCCCGAAAACCATTTATTGGATAATCCTTGCCTCAGGTCACCCCAAGCGGTTCGCTACGTTTGATGACTTAGCAGTGGTGCCCGGTTTTATGAGGTGAGATTTGTCTAGGTCTTGGTGACGAATGCTGCTGCTCACCTACTGCGTGGCTGGCCGGATCGGGAGAAACTGTTTGAGGGAGACCTAACCTAGACCTCTCCAGCCGGACTCTACCGACCCATCTCCTTGAACCGCAATGGGAGGGATGGATTCATACGTCCATCACTCCAGGACACATGGACCCCCAGATTCCTACCCACTCTTACTTTTTCCTTTCCAGAACATTTTCTCTTTTTTTATAGTGATACCTGACAAGAGTCTCAGCTGCTCCCATCTGGAGCCAGTGAGACTATGGCATCCCCAATTGGTGTATGTTGTGAGGCTGACGGTATCGGGTAGAGGAAGGAGAAGGGGAAGAGGAAGGGGAGAAGTACCTACCTGGCTTTTCAGATCTGGTCACCAAACACGGCTAACGCTATTTCAAGCAACGTTTCAATTCTGAATGGTGGTCTTACACCAGGGCGATACTCAGAGTATCTTTCACTCTGGAACGTGCAGCAAATATACTATACATTATTTTTAAATGAATAAATTGTGAAATAACACAAATTATTCAAATAAAATTTATTTGCGATTCGATCCCGCGACCTTCGGATTGCGAGTCAAGAGCCTTACCGCTGGATAATGCCGCCCGTCTCTTCCCTATCCCTGATAATACCCTCCACACAACATCGCCAATAATGGCATAGTTCTTGAAAAAAAATAATTCTTAAAGGTCTCCTGTGTAGAGCTATTGCAAAAAAAATGTTTTAGAAAAATCACCGGAAAAACTGTTTTCACTATTCCGAAATGATATATTATTTTAACAAATTATTAAATATCGACGAATGTTCCCTGATGCACACTTTTACTAAGTACATGGTCAAATTCCATCATACGCCGACGATACAGTATTAATAATAAGTGAAAAGACTTGGGAAAATGTAGAATTAAAGGCCACAGAAGACATCAATACGCTTAAGAATTTTTTCGACACTAATTTACTATTACTATTAGTGAAAAGACATTTGTAATTCCATTTGCAATCCATCCAAACGACGCTCCCAAAAATTTTACCATTGTCATACACGATAATACTAAAATTCATAGCCAACATTCTTGCAAATCAAAATGTACAATATTAAAAACAACAAATAAAATTAATTATCTCAGAGTAATTATTGATAAAAATCTGAAATTGAAGGAACAAATAATATGTCAAGTAGTAAACAAAATCAGAAAATGAATATATATATTTTTAAGAATTAGAAATTTTCTATCGATAAAAAATCTATATTTAATCTACAATGCCTTAGTTCAATCCACTTTACAATACGCTATTATTAGTTGGGGATCCGCGTATAAATGTAACCTTCTTCCAATAGAAATTTTACAAAGAACAATTATTAAAATTATATTAAAAAAATCCTTGGACTACCCAACAGAACGCCTGTTTGAAGAATTTCAAGTACCCACATTTAAAGATTTATATATTAAAAATTCATTAATTCAAATTATAAAAGAAAAAGATAAATATCCATTTTTAAATGAAAACAGAACTCGACTTAAACATGTTTTTCTATGCCCAAAACTAAATACGTCTTTTGCACAGCATCATTACACTTACCAGGGAAGAACTTTTTTCAATCGTCTACCAGAAGAAATCAGAAGCATCAATGATAAAACCCGAATACTGCTCTCTGTCAAGAGACATTTTAAAAATATTCTTAAGAAAAAAACTACTGTCACATAATTAATCTTACAAAAATCCTTAGTTTTCGATAACATTCTTTCTTTTTTTAAATACACACTGTAATTTATGTACAATGAATTATTTAATTACTAACTAATAACATTAATGTACACTCCCCTTCCATACACAAGCACATGCTTTCAATGGAAGAGTAGTAAAAAAACCTGAGATGTATAATTATCATGTAAATCCCATGTAAAACATAATATTAAAAATAAAACATTATTAAAAAAAAAATATATATATATATATATATATATATATATATATATATTTTTACAATCTTTTAATGAAATTAAACAGATATTTTTGTGAATACTTTGCAATTACGTACCTACGCGAACATGTTTAAATAGTCTGATCAGTCAAATAATAGAATGTCCAGCTTACGACATAGTAATAATAATTTATTTTTTTTCCTTTGAAGATAATACTTATTTCTGTAATATTTTATTGACAATAAATAGATTTTAATCCTGGACTGGGTTTCATAATAAGTCATTTCTTCACCACGTTTTGATCTCTCTAATGAATGGTATTTTTAAGCGATAATTAATTATTAATTGATAATATTATACTACGTCACCAAGTAATCATGAATTATAGATTTTATCTTGGTAATCTCTAACAATTTTAATTACTATAAAAACAACATTAACATAACTTTGGATCGGCCATTCTCGCATATAGGAATGATGTGAAAACATTAGTATTAGGAACAAGCGAATTTAAATTATTATATTTTTTAATCTTTATTTTTTCCCATTATATCTACATATATTTCAAAAGTAATTTTTACACAATTTCTAAATACAGTAAGGGGTCGTCCATTAATCACGTGAGGCTCGAAAGGGGGGGGGGGGGTAAAATGAGATATCACGTGTATTTATTTTTCGTGATAATATTCTGAAAATTTCAAAATACCTTGTACTAAAAAAAAAATACACGTTTTGGGGGGGGGGGGGGTTTGTCTAAAACATCACCACATATCACCAGGGGGGGTGGGTTAAAAATTTGCTAAAAAACGACCCCTTAGATGCAAACACAAGATACAACTAATGTAAAAGTATAAACACATATATTACTAGGTGACCCGGAAAACGTTGTTGTGCCATATAAATTATTCATAGTGAATATTTTGGTTGTTAAATAAAAATGAACCAATGTATCGTAAGTGTGTGGGGATGGGATCTATGACAGAAAGATGAATGGAGCGTTGTAGACGATGACCGCCGATTAAAACAAAACGAAAACACCAACCATTCATTTTCTCAATTCAATGTACTTCATTAAAGTAACGGACATACTCACTGTTCACAATGGATGGTGGGAGCAGGGCCGGATTAACCATGTCGGGGCCCCTTTACCAATGGCAGACTAACGGGGGGGGGGGGGGGGGGTGAAGGGACCTCCTTGTTCCCATGATCAAATCCTTGACAAGGCTTTAAGGGTGGGGGGGGGGGGGTGAATTTTTTTTTCTGAATGTAAAACATGTCAGTATATTGAGTATCGTGTCAAAATTTCGAGTAAATCGGAGCAAAACTAACGAAGGTACAGCGTTTCAAGCGACCGGCCCTCATGCTCGATTAAGTTAATGATGGGTTTCTTCATTTCCCCAGAATGTTAAATGCAATGCTAATTGTAAAAGTAAACGGTCAAATGCATAGAAATTTCGATCGTTTATTTTTACAATTAGCATTGCATTTAGCATTCTCGGTAAATGAAGAAACCCACCCTCATGGTGGGTTATAACCAAATTATTATAATGTGTTGTTTTTTTTAATGCGTGTATCTAATGTTATTAACCTGGAAGTGTTCCTAATAAAAAAAATTAAAAACATCTTGAAAGCTGACTTTTTCCGAAACTTCGTTGCTCACTAATTGAAGCAAGTCACTTTTAATCGAACGCGGGGCCCCTAGCCGATGCGGGGCCCCTAGGCAGTTGCCTACTCTGCCTTAGGGATAATCCGGTACTGGGTAGGAGGGTGAAAATTTGAGGTTATAGGTATTTATTGATGCCAAATAAAAATAACACAAAAAAAATTGTCAAAAAAATATAAAAAAATTCTGGATAGGGACACCCTAATCACCTAGCGGTATGAAATATACTTTACCACCTGTTCTCATACATACCAAATATACATAAAAAAAATTCATAAAAATCGGTGGAGCCGTTTCGGAGGAGTGCGACCACAAACAACGTGGCACGAGATTTAATATACGAGTACATGTATACAGGGTGTAACAGAATGTACCCGAGGGATTTAACCATCGATTTCTGAGCATATTTGGAGAAAAAAATGTAAATGAAATTTTGGTCTCCGGTGATATTTTTTATGTTTTTTTAATTTATTTTTTCTACAAAAACATTAAAAAATGGTAGGTGTTGGACAGTTATAGCCGGGGTGAGGGGTTGGTCGGTTTCTCAGCTGAGTGACCAATGACAACAAGCGGAAGAATTTTTTTTTTGTTTGAGTTTGAAGAAAAAAAATTTAAAAAAAAAAAAATCATTAAAGAGTCACCGTTGACCAAAATTTCAATTACATTTTTTACTCCAAATATGATCAGGAATCGCTGGTTAAAATCCCTCGGGTTCGTCCTGTTACACCCTGTACAGATATGAAACTCTAGCTAATTAATTAAGAAGAAAATTAACCGGGCAAGAGAGGCAATATTTCAAATTGATAAAAGAGATAAGAGACGATAGATTACAAGGATATCGTAGATTTGTTTTTAGTATCATCAGTGTCCGCTTATGCGGCGTCGCCGTAATCGATTAGTAGGAAAATGCCCAAATTAAAATAAGTGAAAAACAGTTCGTGAACAAAGATTTTGACGGTAAAATGCAGAAATTTTAAAGTAGAACCAAGCAACGCTGATCTAAAAAAAATAATGACATTCCGAAGTGAAGTTATGTTTAAAAAATGACGGGAAAAACGAAGAACTTAATACTTTCAAAGGTTTTTGTGCGCATCTCTTCCACAGAGTTCTTATTTTATTAAATTAATTTAACATTTATAAAACGATACACATTTCAAAATACAAAAAAAAATACTTGTCTGTATAATCAAACATAAAGTAAGTTTCTAAAATAAGTTACCTGCTTTAGAGTATGATAATATTAAACCGTTTTCTTTCGGAAATTGTCACCAAATTCTTAAACCAATGTGAAAAATATGCACCTTGATCAAAGTGCGAGTTTAAAAGTTACATCCTTTTTTCTTCTTTGTGTTGCCATTTACAGCATTTTTAACTGTGGTTTTCCCTCCTTTTTTCAAAGTGTAGAATAATAATTTTCGTATTATTTTGATGAATGCGTATGATAAGCTATCTGGGGCAAACACTTTTAACCTTTACGCAATATACTTCAATGAAGGAAGAAGTTTTGTTTGGCTAATGTTTTGTAAACAATTGTTATGAGATATATAAAAAGACTCGCGCAATCAGCCCTAACCTTGCGTCAATCGTCGAGCCCAAAAATGCGTGGTTAAGTGACAAATATAATGCTTAGTAAATATTAATTATTATGCATGCATTTCCGCAAATGCGTTTATGCCAGTTGTGTGTGGCGGTCCTTGTATTGCAGTCACTTACATACATGCAATATGATAAGAACTATTGTAACAAATTGTGTTGCATTTGATGCCTATAGTTTAATGCATCTTTATAAGTGGAATGTGCGGCGTGAAGAGTAAATGAAATTTGTTATCTGCAACGATTTTCCGAGCGTTGTCAAGTCATTTAAACCCTTAGACGAAAAGAGGCGAATGCAAGTTTAGTGTCGGTAAAATCTGCAGCAAGATGCAGTTGAAACGAGTGGTATTCGTGTTTACTGGTTTCGCGGGGTTGGTGACTTTGTATTTAATCCTACGTACCTCTCATCCGGAGAAATTACAGAAATTTAGAACTCGGTTAGATCCAGTTATCAAAAAAAATGAAAAACAAATTGTTCCTGGTGACTTTTCGCTTCCACCTCATCCGAAAGTGATCGATGAATATTTTGCCGTGAGAAAGGTATGCTTTTTTTACTTTTTATTAAATATATTGTATTTATAGGTACTATTTTTGCTACTCTTTTTTTCTCCAATTATGTTTCCAACCCAACCTAACCGAACACAATATTTTATTTTAACATGTTCTGTTTCGTCATTGTTCTGTTTTATCCGGTTACCTTGTCATATATTTTATATACTCTTTTTATTCTCCATATATATTTCGAACCTAACCTAACGTAATATTTTATTTTATCATGTTCTGTTTCGTTACTGTTCTGTTTTATCCGGTTACCTTGCGACCTTATATTGTACGTATATATTCTACTTTTTCTCCAACTACGTTTCCAAGCCTAACCTACTATATATTTTGTCTGTGTATATGTTTTGTCCTGTTTCATCACTGTTCTGTTTTATCACTGTTCTGTTTTATCCGGTTACCTGTCACTTTGTTGCCTTATATTGTATTTATACGTAAGACTTTTGCTACCCGGTTTCACTCAACTCTTTTTTTCCAACTATATTTCCAACCTATCCTAACAAAACCTAGTATTATATTTTATCATGTTCTGTTTCTTCACTTTTCTGTTTTATCCGGTTAACTTGTCTACTACTCTGAAAAAATAAAAAGGATTCAGTTATGTTTTAATTCTTTGCTTAATTTTTTTTAATTAATTTTTCACATCGTAGGCAAAGCATAAAATTTATAGGATATGAATTGCACTAACCCCCCGCATTTCGAATTAAGCAAAAAAAATATAATGAAATAATTAAAAACTAGAAATAAAACTAAATAATTACTTTGTTTTTACCATGATAATTTTAAAAAAATCAACATGTTTCGAGAACGATGTTCTCTTCATTAGGACATTATATGTACTAAAACTAAATGATCAAATATAAATAAATCAAGAAATGGAAGTAGTGGGGGAGGAGAGAGGTAGAAAGGGGAGATGCATAGAGATCAACGGGGGGGAAGGGGGTAGAGATGGAAAGGGACAAAAAATTACAATGGAAATATGCTTAAGATAGGGTTATTCACAAAATTAATTTGATTATTAATGATATTTAAATTTCTATTGACATTTTTCCTTATTTCTAATATTTCTAAAAGATCTAAGTGAAAAACACTAAAATTTAAAATGATTAAAATTTTAAAACCAGTATTTATATCAAATGAATGTTTAAATTCAATTAGATGGTGAGCAAATTCCGAATAATTATTGCTATTAAGACATCTCAAATGTTCCTTAGTCCTCGTTTCAAAATTTCTACCTAAAAGTTTTACCTATGTAAAAATGGTTGCAGTTCAATTGGTAAATTGAATTGTAATGCTGCAACTGCAACTTCCCCCCTTGTTGATCTTCTAGTCTTTCTTCTAACCTCTCCTTTCCACCTCTCTCCTCCCTCACTACTTCCATTTCTACCCACGCCTGTCTTTCTATATTTGATCATTTAGTTTTAGTACATATAATGTCCTGATGAAGAGAACATGGTTCTCAAAATACGTTGTTTTTTTAAACAAAGATTATCGTGATAAAAACAAAGTGTTTTTTCTGCTCGTGTCTTTTCTTTTTGTGCTCGAAACATGTTTTTTTTAATTATTTCATTAATAAAATGGTGCCACAAAGTGAATTTGCAAAATTTGAAGAAAAAAATATAACATCAGGTACCTACTTACAGAAACATTAAATGGAAAAATATTACAGTATCTTCATTATAACTTTGCTTTTTAGATTAAGATGAAGATAGCATGGCTGTAAAATTTATTGAAAGATTTACACAGGTGTTAAATTTGTATTTTTAGACTTGCAAGTAGGTTCTTAAATGTACGAGTAATAATATTTGTGCTATCGTTTTTACTTCGCCCCAATTTTAACCGATTGAGTAATAACTTTTAGGTTATTGATTTATGTTTCAATACTCCATGGCTCATGATGAAAATGATGTACATAGATAGATGAAAATAGTGGTAAAGCTACAAAATTCAAAGTCAATAATATCCTGTTCTTGTACCTATATCATTAGTTTCTGTTTCGGAAGTCTCAAGCCAAAAATAATAGGCATAAAAATCGCTCGGCAAGCGGAGTCTAGAGTAAATTTTTTTGTTTATTAATTTTGTGAATAGTTTCGTAAGAAAGAAAAAAAAAGTTAATCAGTGCAAACTGTCACAGATAATTTTAGTCATAAAATTGTATTTTTAAAACAGTTGATTCTTAATTGCGGTCGTATATTTCTGAAGAATAAGTATATTTTTTGGTGGTTTACACTTTTATTTTTTAATTGTACTCAATGGAAACGGTAGGAAAATTCTCAATTTATCCAAAGCATATTTTTGTGTTTATAATGTAAACCGATTCATAGTAAAAATTTATCTAAAATTTATCTAAATATGACCTAATCTTTACACTAATTGTCTGAAATTGTATTTCGCCATCCCATTTGAATTTCGCAATCAGGTGTAACGCAGTTTTGTATGGAAATATAGGCAGAAATTGGGCCTATACTTGGATCACAAAATACGCCCACAAGGCTCTTGTATTATTCTTTATTATATGTCTTTAATAAACAGATGTTCTACTACTAAAGAATATAGATTATAGATATATTATTATTATAGATAATCTTTATTACGCTTTGTGTTATCGATTTATTGATTTTTAAAATCCCTCAATAAATTCTGACTACCTGGATTAGATGTATTGCTATTGGAAGTAATAAATAGCTTACCTAAGTAAAAACGGATATATTATTTTTCAATTAATTGCATAAAATGGCTTGATTTATATTAGAAACCCTTTCATTGTCGATAATGTTAAATTCTGATAGCAGTGATCAGCTACTGGCGTAGGATTACGATGTGAGGTGTATAGTAGGTACCTAACTACCTAAATTATTATGAATAAGGAACTCCAGTGAAAAATATTAAGGTTTTAAAAAAATATGTTCATATAGACCAATAAACGCTGATTCTGAATATATATATTTTATTTAATAATAATAAACGCAGAGTTTTTAAAAAATTGTTAAAAAGTCCATTTTTCATCGGGTCGTAAAAACAAATATCAGTGGTGACGTCACTGTTCGACGTGTCGTGACGTCACCGTAGAGTCATTGTATTGGAATGTATGATATGACTCAAGCCATCGTATTAATTTATTCGTTTATTTACATACTGTTTACAGAGATTTAGTTGTTGTGTTTATTGAAACATTATTTAGGCCTAAATAATGTTTCAAAAACAAAGGTTTCTCTTATTAGTTTATCTCTATTATTGAAAATATTAAAAAAAACTAGTGCACAAAAAAAAATAGTAATGCTATTTCTAGGAAGAATACTTCGAACAACGGAATTCAAAATGGCGGCAGTTGATCGGCTGATTGCCCGATCCTATACTAATTTTTCAGGAGTGATGACGTCACACAATTCACCATACATACGGTGGTTTTCGGGAGATCTGGAAAAATTAAAACTTTGACAATTATTTTAACTATTAAAACTATCTCTAAAAATAAAAATAAAAATGCAGTTGTTTAAGTTAGAACGTCATTATTCATAAAAAAAAATAAAAGAATTGGACTGGAGTTCTCTATTATTAAGTACCACTTACGTGAAAGATCAGCTTTTGTGTGCTTTTACAATTACCATGACGATTCACGGTTACGGTACCGTGACGACAAAAAAAGGCAATGAACATACGTTTCTTATCGCCATAATGCTGCAGCTCTTTCAAAAGATGAGATACACGAAGGACGTAGGTCTGTTTCTTCCAAAGGAAAAAAGTCATAATTTTCTTGCATCTCTCTCACTCACCCCACGGTGACATCTCCGTAAAGCCCTACAATACAAAAAATTCAAAAACTTCAAATTTCAATGCGCTAATGGTTTTGGCTTTTGTTCGTAAACATATAATGCTGCCGCTCTTTCTTATACAACAAATAACAAATGAAAAAAGTGCCCCCCAAGGAAACAAACAATCATACATCTCCCTCACATGTATAAAGAAAATGATAAAAGTAGTACTTTGGAGGAAGCAGTCGCACGTATTTTGTGTGTCTCACCATTATTTAGCGTGTAAGAAAGAGCTGCAGGATTATGTTTATGGTCTTTTTGTCGTCACGGTACCGTAACCGTGAAACGTCATGGTAATATTCTCTTGTTTGCCAGGGTAGGCCAGCAAAAAGCTCCACCAATTACGACGCGGCACCCGGCGGCAGAAATGACACTTCGTGTCCAGCGATTCTGACACTGTCCTTTACAAATTCGTAGGGTCAAAGGGTCAAAATCGTAGATAAACATATTTTTCCCGCGCATGCGCAAGAACTGCGCACATTCCCGCGCTCCGGTAAATTATTAATATAAATTATTTGGAGTGACTAGGCGCATTGCAGGGGTCGCTATGGTAAAGGGCGATAATAGAGCAAGCGATTCTGACCGTGTTTTTCATACACTTTCTTTATACATAAGGGTCAAAATCGCGTGTAAAATCTCATGACACACCGGTGCACGAGCGGCAAACAAGGAAGGCGCACATTCGGAGAGTTAGAATGGAGCATTTTAATGGAATGTACGTGGTATCTTGCTTGTTATGATATTGATGGGTGACAAAGGCTATTCTTCTAAAACTAACGGGACATTTACAATAGGATATATATATTAACAATGTAGTGTTAATTACCTACTTATATTGATGATTCGTATCATTACGATACAAAAGATTTATTTTGTATTATATTTTATTAAGGCTTTGCAACCGGGCCCGAAAAGAAGAAGATGGAGAGATACGAAATTACGAATGTTAGAGGAGAGCGCTAACATTTACAGCGACAAAATCGATGCGAAAATTGCGAAAATGTTTAATAAAACACGACTCGTTTAAAACAGAGCAAAAATCTCGCGGGAATTGTCTTAAACAGCATTTAAAGAAACACTGTGATTTTTTTCATATATATAACTTGTAAAATAACTGAAACAAAAGTGTTAATAATAAAATTTTTGGAGCGTGCTTTGCGATTTTTTTCTTTCGAGGGAATTTTATATAATTTGCGTTTCGGCGAGGGCAAAGTCTAGATATTATCTTCAAGAATAACATATATTTTTTTAAGAGCTTTAAAACTTACCGTGTTGAAGGGAAATATGTAATAAATCGGTACAAATCCGGGTTGCGGGCCCTTAACGATCCTATTAATTAACCATTATATTAACCTCGACGACGGTCTCCGTGGTCGCGGTGCAAGGCTCTCGACTAGCAATCCGGAAGACGGGGTTCAAATCACGGCATGCGCAAATAAATTTTATTTCATTAATTTGTGTAATTTCACAATTTTATTCATTTAAAATAATATGTAGCATATTTGCGACATGTTCCAGAGTGAAAGATACTCTCAGTATCGCCCTGGTGTAATACCACTATTCAGAATGGAAACGTTGCATGAAATGGCTTTAGCCGTGTTCGTTGATCTGAATAGCCAGGTACTTCCCCACCTTCCTCTTCCCCATATCCTTATCGTCCCCACTACCTTCAGCCTCACAACATACCCCAATTGGGGAAGCCATAATCTCATTGGCTACAGACTGGAGCAATTGGGACTCTTGTGAGGTATTCACATAAAAATAAAAATAAAATAGCAAAATCAAAATTAAAACGCGAGATTGTGCAAGATTTTTTTTTTGTAAAATGTTAATATTTACGTGTTCAGTCGAAAACGTTTGTCTTGCGAAATAATTTTACGGAACGCGAGAGGGGAAGGGGACGCGGGAGAGGAAGGGGAGGCGGAAGAGGAACGGGACGAATGGGAAAGGACACGCAGGGAGAAACGATTTCTTTATTAAATGGCATAGCAACGCATGCCGGGTACCAGCTAGTATATATACATAAAAATGAATCCCTTTTTCCCTTGGTCACGCCATAACTTCAGAACGATTTTACCTATTTCATTCTTTTTTTTTTAAGTTTTCTAATACTTTGTAGAAGGTTCTTACGGAAAGAAAAAATTAAGAAATGCGCAGAAAATTGGATAATTTCAGAAAACTTAACGACTATTTTAACTTCGCACGTTTGACAGTTCGCGTCAGTAATACTTTGAATCGAAATGAGAATTATAGATATTATAAATATAAATAGGTATCTATGTTAGATACCAAATTTGCTATATTGTTCTTATAAAATAAAATAAAATGATTATTTGTAATATATGAAAAATGGTGGCACGCGAGCTGTTTGAAAACTGAAAGTACTGGGACTGAATATATGGAACGCTGGAGGTGAGTTGGCGAGACGGGGGAGCAGAAGAGGGGTTGAGGGAAGGCGGGGAAGGTGGAAGGGGAAGGGGGAAGCACGGGAAAGAACGTGCAGGGAGAAACAATTTATTTCGTTGAATATGGCATTGCAACGCATGCCGGGAACCAGATACAATTAATATACATATCACATCAATTTTCCCTTTCTTACAAATGATGCATGTAACAGGAACAGAGGTATAAAGGAGCTATCAGTAGCAAAACAATATAGGTAAGATGTCAAACTACCGAGTTATTAACAAATTTTTAATATTTGTTTGTGTAAATTTCTACGTTTGTTTTTATGTGGTTTTATTTTCTAATCTTTGAATAAACACGAGGTTTTTTATATTACCAAATGAGGCAATGTTTTTACAATGATAAAAATGTTCAAACTGGCGTATCGCGAACCGATTTCACTCATCTCTATAGTCTACGTCTGTCTAGAGCTGTGGTTCCCAACCTTTTTCTGACCCGGGACCACTAGTACGTTTATTTTTTCGACAGGGACCACAAGGTAGGTATGTAGGTGCCACCCGTCCGAGTTTCACCTCCCAAGACCCCAATTCTTTATGAAGTCGTAATTTGTGTTTCTCAACTTTAATGGGGGGGGGACCCCACGTTATCCGCCACCATTAGGCCACTGCTTGTGGTGAGTGGCGTAGGCTAGCATGGGTGGCACCCGGGACGGATAGCACAACGGAGGGGGCGTAATGGGATAGTGTAGGACGGGTTCTAGCAGAATATTTACCACAACGGAGGGATTAGAACGGGGTGGAATGGGGTGGGGCGAAACGGAATACCATAATGGCCACTGACCACAAATAATTATAAGCTGAATATTGTCCGATTTTTTAAATTCAGACTTCTCGATCAGGGACTGCCCGCGCGCTGGCTCGCTTATTGACCGGCGGACTATCACGGACCATCTTATAGCCTCTTGCGGACCACTAGTTGGGAAACCCTGTCTAGAGTTTAGGTCTAGATTCTAGAAACTAATTTTTGAAACTGATTTTCAAAAAATTAACACTATCAACAGAAATCTGTTTTCTGTCAGCAAACTCTTACTCTAAAAATAAGCTCTGACGTCACAAAATTTGCATATATTATGTTTTCGTCTGGCATATTGTCATTTCCATGATGAGTTGTGCGATTATCCGAGTATAATACTCGTAATTTAAAAATGAAATATGTCATTTTTAAATCAAATTTTAGACTATTGACTCTTTTCCACAAATAATTATAAATTGATTTCGAATGATTGTTCTTTTATATAGTAAACGCATGTTTTAAATTTTCAGAACAAATGTTTTTTTTAGTATAATAAGGTTATACCATAGGTCGTTGGCAGACATATTAAATTTTCAAACGAAAAATCTTATTTTACATGACATATTTCATATCATGTGATCATACATTATTGTAAATAAATATGTTAGCTAATTTATTTATTTATTTATTTGTTATAGATAGATACAAAAGAAAGTACAAAATACATATTAGGAAGCTTTGCCTGTCCAACTAGGAAAGTTTCCCGTACCAGGACAGACAAATTTACAGGTTTAGTTCATATTATACATACATAATTACATAACAAAAAAAATAGAAAAAGAACCTGGTAGCATAAAGTATATTCGGATTTGCCGAATTAACCTGATAACATATAATATATGAGATAATACATGTTTCAAAAATTTAATTTTAGTTCAAATAAAATCATAAAAAAATATATCCGAACACTTATTTATGACGAAAATTTCTCTATTTTGTCTATCTATTTTACTTAGGCATTATTGAAAAATTATACTTGAAATCAAAAAATAATTACAAAAAGTACATAATTTTAATAGTTTTATCATCACGCCTTTCAGCATTTTTTAATGTAGGTATAAATTAAAGCAAATTTGGAATGAAATAAAATCGATGTTGAGTTATAATTTTAAAAAGCTGGTACGGAGAATAATTAATCTTTCTCATTGGAACCACCCTGTACGATCGTAAGAACATCTTTCGACGAAATGTGGATTTTCAGCCGTTGGCTGGTTAAAGGCCCTTAACTGGCAAAATTGAGATAAGTACCTTAAGTTTTCTTCATTCATTCTACAATAGCTCTGGAATAAGGACAAAAATTGATTGACAAAATAATAAAAGTGTAGGTATTGTGTGCTTCGGCACGTGATTTTTGGTGACCGGGCCACTCAACAATGTGCAACTTTATCACTCCTTTCGAAAATCATTTAAAGTAAAAAAAAATATTTTTTTAACAGGTTACGTTAGGTTAGTTTATTTTAAATTTTATGTGGCATATCTTTTCCGCGCGCCGCTGTTTGGTTTATAAATCGTGCGTTCAACGAAAAGTAAATACACGTGATATCTCATTATCTCCCCCCCCCCCCCCCTCCTTGTGATATTTCGTGTTTTTTTTCCGACCCCCCCCCCCATTTCGAGCCTTACGTGATTAATGGACGACCCCTAATGACTTTTCAAAGGGGTGTTCAAATGCCATGTTGTTGGGTTGTCAAGGAACCGATTTTATTTTGTAACGTTAGCGACCTCGAGTTTTAAACTACTGATCTGTCGTGACTTATTTACATTGAAACACCAGACCTTTTAGTTTGTTATACCAGTTGGTTGTACTCTTAGGTCGGCGACATCTCATTGCACATAAACTGATTGGTCACCGGACAACTCAACAATGTACAACTTCATCACTCCTTTGAAAAGTGATTAAAAGTGATTAAAAAAAAACTTGGTTAAATAGGTTACGTTAGATTAGATTAAAGTTAGGTTAAGGTTAAGTTCTTTAAAGAAGGAGGTAGCGCAACACGGCATAACACCCCAAAAACAAATAACGAAAATACGTTAGCTTAGGTTATGGGCTATTTTTTTCATCACTTTTAATAACTTTTCAAAGTGGTGTTGAAATTCCACTCTGTTGAGTTGTCATGGAACCAACACGGCATCGAGGTGTAAGAGAGATAGGGTACGCAATGTTGATTGGCTGCCTAGATCTAATCGATTTTGAATAAAGATAAAAAATTACAGACCAAACCCTTCTGACGTCACCATACACCAATTGCGATACTAATGCGAAGTACCTATAAGTAGTAAGACGGAGAACTAATGTGACGTCATCTGACACAATCACATAACTCTCGAGCACGTATAAATCGGTCCAGTTTTCGTGAGGCAAAACGAAATCAAACTTTATTACCTACATCATTAAAAAATATTTTCTGTGTAAACGAGCATAATGTGAATATTAATTTAAAAATAGAGTTGAAGCTCGGGTGAACCGTTTAAAATCATCAAGATTATCACTTATTATAAAACACAATTTTAATTATTATAAAAAATAAAACTATCACTTTGTATTTAACCACGAATTTATTATTTTATATATCGACCGGTTTCGCTTCGACCAAGCTTCCTCAGGATATAATAATAATTTATGATTATATAACTTATTATTATACAGGGTGTTAAGGGACGGACGGACTTACTTTAACCAGTGATTCCTGGCATTATTTGGAGTAAAAATGTAAATGAAATTTTGGTCTCCGGTGACATTTCTGATGTTTTTTTTTCTACAAAAACAAAAAAAAATGGTAGTTGTTGAACAGTTGAAGGCGGGTTAAGGGGTTCGTCGGACACCCGGCTGAGTGACCAGTGTCGACATGCGGAAGAATTTTTCTTTTGCTTAATTTTTAAGAAAAAAAAATTTAAAAAAAAAGTCTTCAAAATAAGTCACCGGAGACCAAAATTTCATTTCCATTTTTTACTCCAAATAATGCCACGTATCACTGGTTAAAGTAAGTCAAGTACGTCCCTTAACACCCTGTATAGTTATTATTATATCCTGAGGAAGCTTGGTCGAAGAGAAACCGGCCGATATATAAAATAATAAATTCGTGGTTAAATACAAAGTGATTGTTTTATTTTTTATAATATAATGTCTAACCATTTCTATACCATAGTAATTGCTTCTTATGAAAAAACAATATTAATTTTTAAATAATTGCACCAGCAGTGTTGCTTGATTGATCAGCAATTCAAAAAATGTACTTAGTGACCCCAAACATCTTGGCAGGTGTTTAGAAAATTAATTCAGGGTTGCATATTATGCACTAACGACGACAAAGCGCGAGCGGCGTTTTGTCCATACGGCTGGTCAGTGGTAGTATAGAGTGGGCATCGCGTTTGGGTCCCACCCGGGCGTCACGTCGCGTGTTCGTTTCCTCGGCTGGCTAAGTCCTCCATCACGACACAAGCAACATTTTCCGCTTAGTGTGGTGGTAGTAGTAGATTTTCCAACATCGTTGGGTTATTCGTAACCCGGAAATATGTAAAAAAAAAAAGAATTCCCCTATTCCCTCTCTAGATTTTGTCACTAATGCTCATTTTTGAGGTGAAAACTTCTTTAGCACCGTTGCGATTTTAAACTCGATGAAACAAAAAATAGCGACACTAAAAAGAGACATTTACAGAATTTAGCCTGCGAGAGAATGAGATGGCATAATCGGTCTCGACTTTGTGCGGTGCTTCGTAGTCTTCCCATTCTTCCTATAGTTTTCTGATGGTTTCACTTCTACCGCGAGTGAATTGCACACTCTGAATTTTTAAAATATAACATAACATGCACTGTCACGTCTCTACATTTTGATTTATTTGATAAATGACTTATTTTAGGTTTAAGGACCATCCAAAAATCCTTAAATTTGCCTGGTTCAAATGTCATCAAAATGCGAATTTTACAATGCATTTTAAAAAAGGAAAACGTGACGACAGAATATTTTCTTCTAATACAGTTTTCTTTCAATCTTTATTTTAATCTTTTTCACAAAAACGACGCTGTACAAATTATCCAATTATTATTATTATTATTTATGAACTGCACGACACTGTTAAATTAATGCATACATCGAAAAGTATTTAAACATTGTCCAGTTTAGTTTTTTTGTTTGTTTTTGACACCTTTGATAGTTTTCAATGGGTTATTAAACATATTTATTTCGGTTTTATTTTCACTACTATTATATCAGACAAGCGATGACGTGGGTACCAAAATTATCTTATGAAGTAATTCGAATTGCATATTTCTTTTGTTTACATGTTTGACATGGTGTGTTACTGGAACAACGATGGTGGTTTCATTGAGCTATCTCCGTAGGTCCAGTGGACATACATTATAGTTTTTTTGTTTGTTTTTGACACCTTTGATAGTTTTCAATGGGTTATTAAACATATTTATTTCGGTTTTATTTTCACTACTATTATATCAGACAAGCGATGACGTGGGTACCAAAATTATCTTATGAAGTAATTCGAATTGCATATTTCTTTTGTTTACATGTTTGACATGGTGTGTTACTGGAACAACGATGGTGGTTTCATTGAGCTATCTCCGTAGGTCCAGTGGACATACATTAGCTTTAGGGGCGCCATTCACACACATTTTCTTCGAATCGCTATCTTTTTCTTATACGGTGTTGCATTTAATTTTCGATTGGTATGTATCAAAGATATTGAAATATAAGTAGATGTGCTATCTGCTGTTTTTACTATGTGGGTCTGCGCTTCCGGGTGTCGCCGATATTGTTTACCAATTAACAAATAAACTAAGAACAAATAATTAACGAATAAACCAAACGAACGTTAAACTAAATGAACGAATTCTTTCCTTATTCAAAATATATTTTTAACCAATATTAATACACATTTTCAAAAAATCAACGAAATGAACAAATTCTTTTTGTATGAAAACTACACTAATTAGCGCATAGTCTGGCGACAGTTGCGCGGAAACCATAGCATATCTCTTCTGTATTTGAATATCTTTGGTATGTATACAACATGTCTTGTAAATTTATAATGTAACTGGATGGATATCTATACAATACATGGATTTACTATTATTCTAACAATACATTTACTTTTGCTTTCAATGATATCGAGACATTTTTTTTAATACTTTTAGCTTCACAAGTCTTTCAATTATAATATCCCTGATTTATCTGGTATTTTCGGGTCTGCGCTGGTTATGTAATATATGTGTATACATAATTAAACATACTAATTTCGGTTGTTATTGAACAGGTAACTTGGAAATTAATGCGAAATATTTTGCGTAATGCGTAACATTATAGTATAACCAGTGACCCCAGACATTATTTGGAGTAAAAAATTTAAAAGAAATTTTGATCTACGGTGACTTTATATTTTTTTCCACATTTCTTAACTGATCATTCAGCCGAGTAACCGCCTAACAGCTCACCCCGAGCCTAACTGTTCAATAGTAGTGATTTTTTTATGTTTTCGGTTGAAAAAAATATCAAAAATATCTCTGGTGACCAAAATTTCATTCACGTATTTTACTCAAAATAATATCAAGAATTGTAGGTTAAAGTAAGTCAAGTACGTCCCTTTACACCCTGTACATATTTATTATGTAGAATGTATGTTATTTTTATGATTTTTAATTGTTTATTGGTTCATTTAGTTAATAACATTATGCGTTGGTTTTATTGTCAGCGAGGTAAGTAACCCATTTACCTGTAGGTCTCTCCGTAAACGTGTTGTGTTGGAAGGCTAAAGAATTCGTAACCTCCATTGTGCAGTTTATAGATGATAATACTTGCATGGCTAAATATAGAAGACGGTGCCGTCTCAAACTCACAACAAAACTTACACATAGGCACAAAATATAATAAGAATTGTTCGTTTATAGACCGGCTAAGATTTACAATGCACATATTACATTTTACACGTCATGTGTCTAAAAATAATTACCTTTGTTCATAATTGCCTTCATTCGCGGGTTTTTGCTTATATTAAGTCCTTACATATGAAATTGGCGTTTTGCTGTACTGGCAACTTTGATCTCAAATATCTTCTATTTGGTTAGGAATTCCAAATTCAAATTTATACAGCTATTTACTCATGTATTTGTGTTTCGAAAATTATAATTAATTTGTTTTTTCCTTAATTGTTTTTTTTCTTTGCGTCACTTAGTTTACAAAATGGAAAACTTGAAATATCGCGTTATTTACGAGTATGAGTTCCACCGTGGCATCAGTAATGCAGAAACGGCTCGAAGGATTATTGATGTGTATGGCGACGGTGCCGCAAAAGAAAACACAGTTGTGTTTTGTTTTTTTTTGTGTCGTTCACTACAGCTTTCTTAAATCTGGCCAGACGATTACGGCAGATGTCTATTGTCAGCAACTGCAAACCATGATGGAAAAGCTAGCTGCTAAACAACCGAGGCTGGTTAATCGCTCTAGACCACTGCTGCTTCATGACAACGCTAGACCATGCTACGTGCATAATCGACAAGCGGCAAAACAATGTATACAGTATACATACCATAAAACCAAAATCAACATAGAATATCATAATACTGACCAGTTATGCCTCACAGACTTTATCCTTAAAGGAAGCGCCAATTCTGGACGGGATATGATCCCGCCGAGAATATCTGTGAACCCCTTTAGTGCTCAGGAAGTGGATCTTAAACCATAATATGTATCAGGCTACAAAGGGTGGTGTGCAGGAATCATAATTAAATACGGAGATTAGGTGAGTTAAAACATTTAATTATAAATTACTGAACATATGACGAGGCCTAACTCGACAGGTAGTTACAAAATATTACAATGGACTTACCCCCCCATGGAACCGACCTTTTTTTACTAAAAGAACTATAGATAGCTAATTGAGAAACGACCGTCAAGCAGGCAGCATTTCCTCCTGCAGGGTCCGAGAAGCTACCGCCGAAGCCAGGACATTGAATCAGTTCCGCCGTCTAGTGCATAGATTACCAACCTTTTTTTGCCCACCGCCCACTTTGGCAATATTTTTTTTTCTAGCGCCCCCCCCTGCTTTAATATACCATCTTGGGGGGGGGGGCGTAATGGGATGGGTTTCTCTGGGTTTCTGTCGCGAATTTGAAACAGCTATTGCCACGATTATATTTATTTAAACGTGTAATTACACTGTAATTACGACTCCTATTCTATTTCTGAGAAGAAGATTGTTGCAATGAGAATAATTAAAACGCATGAGTACTTAATTATAAGGAGAAGTATTTTAATTATCATTGAAAAGATATTGAATTTATAACTTGTTTAATGAGATGGTTGAATTAGATGCGTTTTAAGAAGTTTGTTTATATTAGGCTCGATTTTACTTAAAAACAAACGTAAGTCGCCGCGTTCAGTAATATGGAGCCTATTTCTCTTTTTGGTTACCAATGTTGCTACAGCACTGAATCCACGTTCAGCTAAGGGAACGTACCCATACTACGTGACCAACTTTTTGCAATTTTTAACCCCCCCCCCCCCCCCCCCCAGTGACCAAAAACCTAAGCCCGCCGCCGCTCATTTGTACCAAGCGTGACATTTTGAAGACCCCCCTCCCCCTAAACATGTCACGTAGTATGGGTACGTTCCCTAAATAGGGCGATGGAAATGCTATTAAAAATCGTTCAACTATCAACCATAATCCTGGGTACAGTTGCGAAATCGGCTTCTGCAGCCAAAACTCTTGGTAGCCATTCTTAAATTTAATTTTTAATTCCTCATTTGTCGTCAGTTCTATTAGTTCTTCTTCTAACTGGGATGATCCTGCTGTGTTGACATTTGAAAAAGGATTCAAAACCCAGTCTGGTATGTCCATGTTTAAAATATCCTGGAATCGTTCCTTGAAATTACTGTGGAGGTTTTCCAAGTGTTGACAGTAAACAAGCAAGTCGTCGTTCTTGAATGATACTGCTGATAAATTTGGGAAGTTATTAAATTCCTGTCTGCCAATATTTCTTTTGTGTAAGAGCAGTTTGGATACAAAAGCTGCAACGCAATTTTTCGTCTTAATCAAATTTAAGTCGTCGCCTTGAAGTTGGAGATTGACATCATTAAACAATTTATACAGGTCTGTCAAGTACGCAATATCGTTCTTTGATGAGGTGAGGTTGTCGCACATTTCTGTGTCTTTGTTTCCTAGGAACTCTATCACAGACTCAAACAGATTGTAAAATCGAATCAAACAAGAACCTTTTGACAGCCAGCGCACCTCTGTATGAAGCAGCAATCGGTTGAAATCTTCATCATTGGCAATGCAAAGCTGACTAAATAGTCTGTCATTCAATGAGTTACTTCTGATTTTATTAACTGCTCTGATAACATATTGCAGTGATGTATGCAGACGTTCACTCAGATTTTTCGCAACCAAATGCTGGCGATGAATTACGCAATGCACAGCAAGCACGCCAGGAACTTTATATTTTAAGCACGCTATGAAACCTTTTTGACGCCCTGTCATAGCTGGGGCGCCATCCGTAGCAGCTGACAAAATATTATTTAAAGGAATTTTCTTTTCGTCACAAAACTTTTCCAGTGTATTAAATATGGTTTCTCCTTTTGTATCTGTTTTCAAATTTGTAACAAACAATAGTTCTTGACATATTTTCTCATCTTTGATGAACCTCACGTATGACAATAACAATGCTTCATTGGTTGGTAAAGTGGACTCATCCAGCTGAATTGAAAATCGACAAGACTGCAGATGATTGCACAATGATTCTTCAATATTTTCAGCGTGGGTGGTTTGTATATTTATGTTTTCAGCCATCTCATCAATTTGACTTTGCACAGAATTATTGCTCAAGGGAATTTTTCGGATAATATCTGCAGCTGGTTTATGGAGCACAGTGGTTGTTACTTCTTTTACTGCTGGTAAAATTAAATCTTCCCCAATAGTATGAGGTTTGACTGTTTTAGCAATCAACAATGAGATATTGTACGAAGCTCGAAGTCCATCATCGTCTTGCTTAGAAGCTATAGAAAATTGTTGTGATATAGTTGGCTGAATTTCGTACTTTCTTTTCATGTCTTGAAAATAGGTCACATCTTTGTCTTTCTTATCCGGGTGGATTTTATTAAAATGATCTTGAAGCCTAGAAGGCTTCATCGCTTCATTTGAAAATGTTTTTAGACAAATAAGATGTATTTTCGATATATAATCCCACAAATGATGGATTTGTGGGATTTTCGATAAATCCGTATTTAATATAATCCACACCATATTGCCGTATCTTCTTTTTTGCTTTCGAGATGGGTTTACTTTAGAGATACGTGAGTAAAAAAATAATTCTTAAAACCCTGTTATCAATGGCGCGCGATAATGTTAATGAACGTAAAACGATCAATCAGTGCCTTTATATACGTTGGACACATATAACACGCTTCGACAGGAATAAAATAAACACGCAGTGACTCGGTTTCAACACCCGGCCGCGTATTTACAAAGCCTATACCGGTTCAATCGCGGCGGCCAGCTGAAATGAGATAGGGTTTGTTGTGCAAAATCATCAACAAAGCCTAAACAAACTGTTTCAGTCGCCAACGCGCTTCATTGCTCTATCTGTTTCAGTTACACTGTTTTCTACAATAACATTCATACATACATAAGTCCATTCCTACTAGTACCTACATCCCAAAAACTACAATACCATCAGATAGCTTCACCGCTTGCATAGGAGATAGAATGACCGCCAAACAACTATTAAATACCTATACCTAAAATATCTATTCTCATACGTATTAATGTGATTAAGCAAGCAATAGGACCGAGTTGTTTGGCGGTCTATCCTCTCTGTCTCCCTCTGCGGGGTAGTAGCCTCATGTTATTAGATAAGCGGCCTGATGTTATTAGCTACCATGACTGAAATAGTTGGTATACAGGGTGTTAAGGGACGTACTTGACTTACTTTAACCAGTGATTCCTGACATTATTTGAAGGAAAAAATGTAAATGAATTTTTGGTCTCCGGTGACTTTTTTTGACGACTTTTTTTTTTCAAATTTTTTTTCTTCAAAATCAAACAAAAAAAAATTGTTCCGCATGTCGTCACTGGTCACTCAGCCGAGTGTCCGACGAACCCCTTACCCCGCCTCCAACTGTTCAACAACTACCATTTTTTTATGTATTTGTAGAAAAAAAAAAAAAACATCAAAAATGTCACCGGAGACCAAAATTTTATTCACATTTTTTACTTCAAATAATGTCAGGAATCACTGGTTAAAGTAAGTCAAGTACGTCCCTTAACACCCTGTATAATAAAGACTAGTAAACAAGACGATGTATAAACGCGGTTAAAGCAAGCAGTGTGACCGAGTTATTTGGCGGTCCACCTTCTCTGCCTACCCCTGCGGTAAACTATCTGATATTATTATAGTCTGTTGGGATGGCTGAACTGGTAGGTTTGGACTTGTATGTAAATTTAACGATGTAAGAATGTCATTAAAGCAAGGAGTATGCAGTAAATGACAAAATATGTATTGCTAATTTTAATTATGTGTCCAAATGTACTGCAACTGCACTCATGCCCCAACATAGTTCGAGTTCACCCATGAGTTTCAAACCTTTTGGGAATATAATGCCAGCTATGAATTGTACACGTTTTTATTAATTTACGAAATAAATATATAACCATGTAAATGCACCAACACCAACAGAAGCTACTCTATAATTACAGTCCCCACAGTCTCTGAAACAGATAGATAGAGCAACGAAGCGCGTTGGCGACTGAAATGGTATTAGGTTTGTTGATGATTTTGCACAATAAAACCTATCCCATTTCAGTTGCCGCCGTGGCTGAACCAGTATAGGTTTTGTAAATACACCACCCGGCGCAGAAATAAAACGCGGACTTGGCACGGGGACAAAGGCGACGCAGGAACAGAGTGGATCAGGGGTTACGAGGCTCTCTTGTCGACACAACATGCATGCTCACTCGCTGACTCCAGAATGCACCGATGACACTGAGCAAGTTAGATCAATACACAGATAATCCTGTCAATTCTTGCAAGATTTCAGTAAATCCGGTTATTTAACAAAACACGTTATAATTTAATAGCTACATTTTTTTGTTTATTAAGAGGCTTTTATTAACTTCACCTGTATTTACGAGTATGTGTGTATGAGAAATTTTACGCGATATCAAAAGATTCAAATTAAAAAATATATATATTCAAAACAAACATTAAAATTTTCATTCATCCAATTCAATGTAATGGAATTTTTCAGTTCAATTTTCATTCATCCCGAACTATCGAATGAATTTTCGCAAACGAGATAAAAAGGATTACACTAATATTTAGTCGTAAGTTGTATCAAATTGGATGCCTTGTTGAATAGGTTGACTAAATTCAATGTATTTAAACGAAAGGTTGACCATTCCCTTTTAAAACAGGCATAAGCCTTTCTTTCGTTATTTGTTTTTGGGGTGTTATGCCGTGTTGCGCTACCTCCTTTTTTAGCCAACGTTTCGGACAGCGTTGCAGTGTCCATCATCAGGGCAAATCCGGCAGATCCGGTAGATGTGTAATTTTTACTGGTGAAATGTGTGCTTACCTGATTTAAAAGTCTGTACGTCCTGCGTAAAAACTGCTTCAATGAACTCAAATTTGGTTTCTTTAACATTAGCTCTACACAGAAGGTCCCGAGGAAACAATTTCCCTCGGAGCCTGCGTCATCTTTGGATGTGCCGTGAGGAGGATCGTTTTAGGGAAAGGAAGTTCTAGGAAGAAAAAACATATAATAAAAAATCTTTGGTCTGCATCCAGGAGTGACGAATCCGTCCCACCTACAGCGATGGATCGAGAGAGTCCGGTTGGAGAGGTCAAAAGGTCTTCCTTAACCAGTCTCTCCCAATCCAGCCAACCACGAGGCAGGAGGGCAAACTCATCCGGCGCCAAGACCTAGACAAACCTCACCCCATGAACCCGGGCACCAAACGTAGCGAACCACTTAACGTAAGTCACCAAACATAGCGAACCACACAGAGTGACCTATGGCGGAGGTGTTGGATATCCAATAAATGGTTTGCCGGAGCGGCGGTACCACGGCGGTACCCATACCCACCTCCCAAATTGAATTGAATTTTAGTGCCGAAATTGGAACTAATTATTGGAACAAATCAGACAAGCGTAAACAAGCGTTAAGTAAAACAAGCGTAAAGTAACGTAAACCAATTAATACTAATCTCTATTACCCTACGTGAAATGTTAAACGATAAGGTAAAATATAATATTTTAAAAGAAAATTATTTGGAACTAGTTAGTCAAGAATTTGGACTATCGCGAGATTTATCACCGCGGGTCAGTGGTGAAAATGTGTATACCGCACAACAGACCCGACTACCCACCGCCTGTAGAACTAGGGCATCGCTAACAGTAAACTTGGGGTAGGTTGGAGGTATGAAATGAATTGAATGGTAGTTACTGGTATGAAAGGAGCGGGGAGGGCAAGACGATAGGAAAGAGGAAGGTTAGGAAGTACCGGATTATTCAAATATGGTCACCAGTTCTAAAGCCATATCAAGCCGACCACCACACAACAGCTGTTAGTATACACTACAACACGGTAGATAATTTCGACTCTAACGATACTTATAACGTGCAAATTCTTTCACAAAAAATGATCGATAAACATATTTGTAATTATCATTGGAAATCGCTTCTAAAGGAAACCGATTGTTCTATTATTTATTTAAAAACTAGCTGACCCGACGAACTTCGTCCCGCCTCAGAATCAATAGCTGTTGAATTAAATTCGGTACTTTTATTAAGTTAAAAATTACGCAATGAAGCAATTATCAATGCGCAACTGTCCGTGTTTTGTTTTTGTCATTATCAGAGATGGCGTTGTGTACAAATTTATATTTTTGTGATTTTCTTACTTTTACAATTACTTACGGGAATTCGGAAGGCGGATACGGGTGCCGCCGCCACGGGAACCATTTATTGAATAACCAACACCTCTGCCATAGATCACCCCAAGTGGTTCTCTACGTTTGTTGATTTAGCAGGGGTGCCCGGGTTCATGAGGTGACTTATGTCCGGGTCTTGGCAGTTGATGCGCCTGCCCACCTGCTGCGTGGCGGGCCGGATCGAGAGAGACTGGTTGAGGGAGGCCTTTTGACCTTTCCCAGCCGGACTCTCTCGACCCATTGCCTTGCACCACAGTTGGAGGGATGGATTCATATGTCCGTCACTCCCGGACACACTGACCCCCAGATTCCTACCCACCCCTCATACCTTTTTCCTTCCCAGAACTTTCTATCCTCCCCATTCCTTAAAAAGATCCTCCACACAGCATCTCCTAAGATGACATAGGTCCTGAGAGAAATTATTTTCCTCAGGGCCTCCTGTGTGGAGCTTATGTAAAAAAATGCGTTTCATTTCAGAGATTTATTATAATTATTGTATTTTTCCTTTGGAGGTGTACAGACATACGTTCACCATTTGTCTCATTTTCGACTATTGACATTGAGTGTGTAAGAAAGAAGGGCAGCATTATATGATTAAAAACAAATGCACAACAATCAACGTATTGACATTTTTGAATGTTTGGAATTCAAGCAAACTGCAATATTATACCTAGTAGGTGTAATATTGCAGTTTGTATTGCAAGGAATATTCCTTCAGCTCTTTCAAAAGATGAAAATTCGTTCCATATTAAATGTATGAGGAAATGAATTTTCGTCATAACTTTATTTTTCGTGAATTTTTGCGATGTTTTAATAGTTATTATCCTATCCGGGGCGGAGACAAATCCAACAAATCAAAGATCATTAAAATCGGTTCAGCCGTTCTCGAGTTATAAATAGTGTAACTAACCCGACTTTGTTTTATATATTAAGATTAAAAGTTATTTTGACGACTTGTATAAAAACAGCATAATTAAAATAAGCAAAAAACGTAAAAGCCGACCTTATGCAATAAATGATTGGATATCTAATGATACACTATATAAAATTTAAAAAAACAAGATTATTTATATGAAACATTACTAAGGGCAATGGAGGAATGTGGTATTAGAGGTCCTTTAAATAAATTTTTTAAAAACTATCTGTTTAATAGAAAAATTAAAGTTAAAATTGACGGAATTTTAAGTGATGAAATGTTGGCAAACACTGGGGTAGCTACGGGATCGATATCGGGACCTACGTGTTATATTATGCAAGTAAACAGTTTACCAAACGTAATAAAACGTTGTAAATGCTACATGTTTGCAGACGATACTTGCATTATATGTGCTCACAAAAATCCACAAAAAATTCAGGAAATTTTACAAACTGACCTAAATAATATTATTAAATGGTCCCACGACAATGGCATTATTATCAACGCAAAAAAAACCAAATATATGCTTATACATTCACCACATGCAAATTGTCAGGATAAGGAATTGCACATTAAAAGTCATTCATATGATTGCTTGCACACAAAAAACCAATCCCTGCAGTGTACTAGCCCAAATATAGAAAAAGTTTACCAGTATACATACCTTGGTCTTACAGTAGATGTCAATTTTAACTGGTCAATTCATATTGAAAATGTATGTAATAGATTAAGATCCATATTAGGGAAATTTTATCACCTAAAAAACTTTGTTAATAAAAATATATTATACTGTATATATAACGCATTAGCAGAATCAATTATAGGATACGGAATAAATAGTTACGGATTAACGTACTTAAATAAAATAGAACAACTACAAATCCGTTTCCTAAAATTGATATCAGGCAAAAAAAAAGTTCAATTATGTGATGGCGATTATAAAAAAATGTTCTCCTTGTGTAATGTGCTCTCTATACATAGTAGGGTAGATTACCAATTAACTCTAGATGAATTCTGGAATACAGAATTCAAAAAACCTGTAAACCATAACTACCCCACTAGGCATAGAGAAGCAGAAATGTTTATTATTAATAAATCTACAAATGTATACGGTGATAGAAAAAAAAGGCATAAAATTCCGGAAATATTTAATGCATTACCTGAAAATATTAAAAACGAGACATCATATTCAAAAATCAAAACTAAAGTTAGATCATTCTACTTCAATAGAACATGAAAACTAAAATATTGTATAAAAATACCTAAATCTATGAAAAACAAATAATATTGTGAACGAATAGGTACCTAGATCTTTTAACCACTGTTCAAAATAAAATTTATGTTATAATAAGCATAACAATAATTAGTTAAGTATTTTAATATTAAGTATTATATTATTAAATAATTACTAGATATGTATTAAGCACCAAAATATCAAACATTTTATATGTTGTAAGTAAATAAATAGGAAAAATGAGAGATTTTTTACAATCAAACTGATTAATCAGTTTTGTAAGATTTAAGTAAGAGAAATTATTGTACAATTAATAACTAAATAAACATATTTAAAAAAAAAAATTATAAACGTTGTAAAAATACTCCAACAAACAAATACTATGAAAAAGAATATAAAAGTTTTAGAAATGTTTTAAATAAATTGTTACTAAAATTAAAAACCTCATACTATAATGATAAAATCAAAAATCTATTTCAAGACTCAAAAAAGACTTGCGACGAGTGTAATCAAATTTTAGGAATGAAATGTAAGAATGATTGTGACCAAATTGCCTCCAAATATTTGATGAAAGATCCGACCAAAGAAAATGTAACCAATGATTTTGTTTATTATTTCTCCGACAGTGTCTGCAAGATGTTACACAAATGTGATTACAAGACAACTGTTTTTGAACCAGAGGAGATGCCTCAAAGCACGTACCTACCAAGGGCCAAAACTGCTGATATAGAAAGCATTGTGAGGCAACTTAAAAACTCTTCTCCTGGAATTGATAATATCAGAATGTGCGATATTTAAAAACACATAATAATCTTAGCTCCAATTATAGCCCATTTTGTAAATAGAATCTTACTTGAAGTCAAAATTCCAGACGACTTAAAATGCAGTATTATCAGACCTATTTATGTTGCTACTTCAAAAATTTTCCAGCTTAATAAATAATGAATTGAATAGTAAAAATCATGTATTAGTTTTATTCATAGATTACTCCAAGGCATTTGACACTATTAATCATAGAAAATTATTGCAAATACTAGAAATCATAGGAATAAGAGGAAGACTTCTAAAACGCTTTGAAAATTACTTGAACAACCGGTGCATGAAAATAAAAATATTGAACACCTTAAGTAAAAAACAAAGAATTTTAGCAGGCGTTCCTCAAGGTTCCATAATAGGTCCAATTTTATATATCATTTATGCAGAGGCGGCTCTAGGGGTCTAGAAGTGGAAGGTCAATCGAAAATTTTTTATCAGAGTTATTGTTAATTCGTAGGGAATATTATAAAAACGCCAGTACTCACCTATTCCGAAGCCGGTAGCACAATATGATTTTATTTAAAGTTATTTATTTTATTCAAAATTATTAACGCAAATAACTTTAAACTTTAGTGTACGTAAATGTTATTAATTAATGTTTTTAACATCGTTTGAGCTCCTATTACTATGACTATGGAATTCCCTTATAATTGAAAAAAATTACAAAAATCTATGTACCGAGATAAAAGCGTTACGATATGCACTAGGTATCTAATTGAATCCGAATATCAATGGTTCCTAACAAAACAAAACTCATTGAATTATTAATGTGCAATGTAGAATTAGAATGCTTTTTTATTTTTTCTTTCAAATGTGACTATTTGTGATTATTTCTGACACCTATTGCGTATCACTTGAATCAAATAACAAACAGTTAAAACAAAAGTAAAGGTTTCTTTTGTTACAGCTCAAATCCATTCACAGAAATTATAAGTTTTGAAATTAAAGTAACGTTTAATATCTTTATTTTTATCTTTGGTTAATTTGAATACGTTTTTCATGGTTCAATGAATTATCCGATATTTCTTTCAAAATATTATCTACGGAATTCGACATTCTAATTTATTCAATGCCAATCGCGTCAACAATGAAACGTGCTTTCTGCTGACTAATGAATCCAAGATGGCCTTGCCCTTGTCACAAGTCAAACAAAATATGTAATAAATCACATATCGGCTGACATTTTTTGACGTCTCACTCTAACATCCTTAATAAACTAACTTCTGTCTCGCCCGGGACATGACCCAAGCTTCTTTGAAAAAATATTTGGTATTATTCTAGGCATACGTTAGACATGATCGTTTTACCTCTTTTGTCTGTATACCAAAGAAAGAGATAGTAGATCGTCCTGGGTCAAATTTCGAACTGACCCTACGATGAATTCGCACAATTGCTTCTCATTTGGACGCAAAATGGCGCTAGTCCTAGTAGGTACGCTATGATTTTTTTTTATATAAAATAAAATTAAATAGCTTCTGATTTGGATACGAGATGACAGTATAATACACAAATGAAGTATTGTTTTTCCTATGTCTGAACAAACTTTAGGGCGCATTAAAATAGAGAATTGCCTAGTTTTTTCGATCCAAATAATTAGGAGGTCATTGACCTAATGACCCCTATGGAAGGGCCGCCACTGCATTTATGTATCTTTTATTAAGTACATTTTTAAACATGTAAAACACTTCGTGTACGCGAATGATACTGCATTGGTAATTTCATGCAGTGATCTGCAATTATGTATTAAACTCTTACAAGAAGATTACATTGAACATTTGAAATGGTCTCATGACTCTGGTTTAATTATAAATGCAAAAAAAACTAAATTGATACATATTAGATCACCCAACGCCAAGGCAAATATTATTACATCTGAAATTAAAACACGCAATTCAGTTTGCTTACATGTCGGTATCTCTACATTGTGCACATGTGAAAATATTGAACTGGTTAAAGAATATGTTTATTTAGGTGTTATTATTGACTGTTTTTTTCAAATGGGTTTCACAAATAAATAAAGTCTGTGAACGACTGAGATCTATCGTTAGCAGATTATATAAATTAAAATTCTATGTACCAATAAGCACACTTCGAATAATTTATTTATCATTAGCTGAATCTATTATAAGGTATGGAATTACAGCCTGGGGACTTTCCTGTAACACAAATGTAAATCATGTTCAATCGGTTCAAAAATCATTAGTTAAATTATTAATTAGCATAAAAGTTTATACGGACAAACACATAATGTTCCGTACTTTTACCAGAATCTCAAAATTCTTTCAGTAAGAGCAATTCTGTGGTATAAAATTATATCTCAGCATATAAACAGCCCTATATACATACGTAAACTGGACCACACTTACAATACCCGTTTTACGCTAAATGAAGGACTAATTGTACCTAAGCACTTAAACAAATATGGACAAAGAACGCTGGACTACATGATACCAAATTTATTAAATATATTACCTGCTGAAATTAAAAAATGTACATATGGTAAAACAAATATTATGTTGAAGAATTGGCTCGCCGAAAGAAAAAATTTGTATTAGACACTAGCACAAAAATTGTAACTGCAAAATAAAGTAAAATAAGTTTATTTATATCTTCAAAGTAAAAGCACCCATTGACAAACTACTAAAAAGTGGTTTATTGGGACTTTCCTTTTTTCTGTAAAATATTTATATTTTTTCCTGTCATATTGTATTACCTTGTCTTTATATTAAATAAATTAAAAAATTAAAAAAGCAACGTTTCGATTCTGATTTTTGTTATTTTACTAGAATGATACTGAGAGTTTCTACCACCCTGAAACGTGCCGTTATACATACACTGTGTCCGGAAAACCGTAGTACAAAAATTTCGATTTTTTCCGGTAACTAAGGGTAAAAAAACTTTTTTGATCGGAGTCACGCTTAACATTTAACAGTTGATATTAACCCCCTAACAATAGATTTATTTTCAAATTTGACCGAAAAACTTTTAACTTCATACTTAATTTACTCGGAAACGTAAGCTGAAATATATACATATCGATACACCCGCTTGGTGACCGGATAACTCAGAATGAACTCAACTGAACACCTCCTTTGAAAAGTGATGAAAAAAAATATATGAAAAAAATGGTTAAATAGGTTACGTTAGGACCGTTAGGTTAGGTTATGGGCTTTTATGAGTTGTCATGGAACCTCCCGCTTATACTACGAGTTTCCGTACGTATATTATTTTATGAAAAACACGTGAAATAACATAAACCAGTACAAACGGTTAAGAATAGGCAGAACAAGTCAAATTAAAACCTATATCCAAATACGCACAAATACTTTATCAAATCACATATTACAAAATTAAAAAAAAAAAACATAATGTTGACTGTCGCAGAGGGTTTTGGATTGTGTAATTTATTGATAAACTGGAAGCTGGAGATCTAGCATGCACGATCGACAAAACCCTACATCAGTATTTCTTAACTAAAAGAATCACCCCCTTTACTATAATAAAATTAATCCTGCCCCCCCCCCCGGACTGCGGTTAAATTATCAAACGTTGACCGGTCAACCGCAACCGCAGCGATCAATTTATTCAGTTCGATCTTTGAGAAAACTAAAGTGGTTGAAATACGACTAACGACCTCATTAACTAATTAACTCCCATTTATTGTCAAAAAGCAAATGTGGAATATCAATGAATATAGAGGTTAGTATTTCAAATCAACATTGCCAAATTATTAATATTTTTACGTAATAGTTTGGAGACTGACATTTCGTAGTGTCAATTCATAGGAAATACCTTCAGTGTTGCCAGCGTATATCGATTTCTTATTGATTCCGTATCAATATCGGTTCGGCTATCAACGGTGAAACCATGCGCGGGACATCGATATAAAATCATCGAAAGTTATGCCTATCGATCCAATATTGTAAAGTTCTCGATACTGTGCTGTAGCTCCTGACCTTCAAATAAACATTAACGATAATTCTTCTCTTTTATCCAACTAGTATTATAGTCACACGCATTATCTTATCTATTTGTAATATTATTTCCATAGTTTAAAGATTTATACTAAGAGATGAGCCCAATAGATAAATACCAACCTATCCACGAATAAAACTATAATACCATTATTGGCCCCCATTTTTAGGTAGATAGGTTTAAGAACCATAAATCAATGTGTCAATCTTATCTGTCTAGTCGGGCTTGATGGATTAAAATAACTGAATTTAAAAAAATAGTTTGATCTTTAGCAGATTACAAGAACAGCACGACAATACACGAACTACGTGACGTAGGTAGGTGCACGTCATTGTTTAAAAGCTTCATATGCGATATCTACGCAAACAACCGTTGACCGCTGGAAAGTACACCCAGCGCAGTTGTTTTCTGTGATGCTTTAGAGATATTATTAAAATTACGCATTTCGGCAGTACCGTCTGTGTCTCCAAAATTAAGCTTTGTTTGCGAAATTGGAAGTGTTTGTTTGGAGTACACATACAATCGATGAAACCTAGCTATAAAATTATATTTTGAGCAAAAAAATATTTAATGAAAAGATGTAATAAGCAGTAATTGTTGAATGAAACCAGTAGCGTAGCTACCGCCGTATCAGCCGTATCAATGATACGGGGCCCCGGGTCTACAGGGGCCCCCAACGTGTGTAAGCAAAAATTAGTAAAATGTTATCCACAATGTCACTTAATCTCGTGCTTCCCGTGAAAAAATCATTCAAAAAAACTTATCATACGTGCCTATAGTTTTCACTTCAGAAATGACAAAAGTAAAAAAAAAATAATCTCTTTTTTCCCCGGGTTAAGCGTACGCACAAAAGTTGGCAACATTCTACATCGATTATTGCGGTATTCCCCGTTTATAATGACAAACAACGGAGTGCAATATTTACGCGTTTTATTACATTCCGGTTCAAACGTTATTTATTACATAGTAATACAATACAATCTTAATCTTCTGATTATTTATTGGTTAAAATTAGTTTGATTTGTGAAAATAATTAGTGAAATGAAAAAAGATTATCCCAGTGGAGCTATGAAAAGAAAAAGTAAACAGAAAAGGGAGGAGGTTATAAAAAAAATGCCCAAAATTTCTTCATTTTTTCAGCAATCAGCTTCTGTGAGTGATTTAGATTGCAATGGTAAGTACCTACTACCTATTTATCTACGAGTAGCGAAGGGTGAATTATTTTTTGAAAGAACAATGACAACCTTCGATACATGAAAATACGTGATCACGTATTGTACCGAGTTATAATAAGAATTTTGTTTTGATATTCTTCATTAGTAGTTGATTATTACTCTCAAAGCCATTTTTCTCATTATGCTGTGAGAATAGATATTTTAGCACTTTAAGATTTTTAGGTTATGTCACCTACAAAAACATATAAATTCCGAATTATTGACCAAATACTCGTAACCTTACGTATCGTACGATATTTAACGTACATATTTTTTTTAAATTATCTAAACATTATTTTATAAATAAGTTGGGGGGCCCCCAACTAATTTTGATACGGGGCCCCTCCAAGGCACGCTACGCCACTGAATGAAACACTAGTATATATTGAATTATCTGGCTGGTAGGAGATAAGCCGACATAGCTCAGTGGTAGAGCACCTGACAGGCAATCAGAAGAACGCGGGTTAAAGTCCCGTTGGCGGCATGTAGATATCTTTTCTCGGAAGATTTTTTTCAATATAGATGAGTGTTTCAGGCTGATAATTATTGCTTATAATAATTTAATGACCATTTTCAAAATTGAAACTGAGTGGTCGGGAATCCGATTTATATGAGACACGAAGTGAAAAAAATGGTTCCACTATTAATTGGTGACCGACCGAAGGTTCGGTTTCGGCAAAAAATCTAGTTTCGGCATCAGTTTCGGTTTCGGCAGAAAATCTGCCGAAACCGAAACCGAAACTTTTTTAGACATGTTAAAAATCGGTTGTTTACTGTTATTTGGCTTATTTTTTACACTTATTCAGGCAGTTAACACGTGTTAAATTAAATAAATAAAAAAACAATAATTGAAAAATGTGAAAAAATAATATTTTTTTATATAACTTCTATAAAAATTTATAAAAAATAACAACTACTTCTTGGATCAAAAATTTGCCAATAATCAATTTATCTAAATATTTTAAAGCATAACTTGTGAGAAACGTTTTTCCCTAAAATAATTCAACTCGCGCCATCTATGAAATAGTACATTTTGAATTCTTTTAAACGCTGATTCTATTTGCGTTTTAACTTTCTACGAACATGATCGATTTTTTTACATTAGCTCCACACATGAGGCCCTGGGGAAAAAAATCCCTCCGGGCCTGTCATTTTGGGGATGCTGTGTGCAGGGTCTTTTTAGAAAAGGAAGAAGAGGAAGTTCTGGAAAGGAAAAGGGTAGGAGAGGTGGGTAGGAATCCGGAGGTCAATGCGTCTAGGCGTGACGGACCCACCGCGGTGTAGGCGACGGGTCGAGAGAGTCTGGCTGGAGGTTAGGTCTCCCTCAACCAATCTCTCCCGATCCGGCCAGCCACACAGTCAACTAACTCACCAAACGTAGTGAACCACTGGGGTTAACTTAGGTACGGCAGAGGTTTTGGTTATCCAACAAATGGTTTCCGTGGCGGCGCGCGGCGGTACCAAAGATATTCAAATACAAGAGATATGCTATGGCGTCCGCCCGACTGTCGGCGGATTACTTCCTAATGGGAATAGTTTGAATACGGAAAGTATTCGTTTTTTTAAGGTGTGCAGTAGTATTGGTTAACAATACCTACAGTTTGAACGTGCAAATAATTCCTTCATTTGGTTTATTTTTTTTAAATGTACAGTAGTATTGATTAACAATATCGGTGACATCAGGAAATACAGACCCACTCAATGAAAACTGCGGATAGCACATCTCTTATATTTCAATATCTTTGTGCGGTAGGTACCCATACCCGCCTCCCAAATTGTCCTCTTCTGCTGATCACAATTTATACAAATAGCTGAAACGGCTTAGCATTTAACGGGAACCTGTCAACTGTTGAAAAAACAAAATGGCGCTGAATGGCCATTTGATGACTTTGTCGCACATGAATTTCTGTGAAACCACTGGGCCTTAAATTGATTAATTTTTATTAACATAATTTGTTAATTAGTTTTAATGCAAATTGTTGGGTGTGAATTTCGTGGGTTCTCTCATCACGAAAAGAGAGCTCACCTTTAGAAAGCCATTCTTCAATCTAATGATAAAAAATAAGTCTGATAGTCGATGTTAAGCATTACAATATTAATTTATTAATACCCTCAGCTATTCGACACGATGTTATCACGTTCAACAACCAAATTCTGCTCATTCGATAATTAAAATATGGGTCATGCTGTTAGCTGTCATGTCAGCTGTTAAAAGTAACTGAAAATTGTATGGCCGATAGTATATATTTTCCATCTGAACAAATAACATTGGTTCGAAATCATTATTTACCAACGATTATCAAGGAAAATTTAACAAATAACTCTTTGGAATGATTCGTATAAAATCTTCTTTGTGTTTATTTTATATAATTTCAAGAAAAAAAACTTTTTCAGCACCGTTGTGGTTTGAAACTTGATGAAGCGAAAAACTAAAAAGAATCAAACCCATACATCTATAGGATATAGCCTGCGAGACAGGGCCGTATTTACAATAGGCCACTTCATTTGCGCCGCCTCTTCCTCCTTCTTGAAGTTGCCACCTATCATCACTCACTTGTAGGCTGCCATTAGGTGACGCACAATTATTTTAAAAATAAATATTCAAACATAGGTTAAGTAGGTATTCAAAAATGAAATGAATAATTAATTAATTATTGGTAAAATAAAAGTGTAACATGAAACTAGAATTACAATTTTTTACTGGATTTTTTATTTGACAAAATCATTTATAATAGCTTCATAGTAGTTGCTTCTCTGCATAGAAGATCCGAAGAGTAAAGTTTTACTTGCGATAATGAAGACCTTTTTATTCGAACTTAGTATTTCTTCATTCGCTTTAAACAGGAAAAACTCCAGAACAATTTTTGGCCGGAGTGCAAAGTGCTAGGCGGAGAGCTGTATCCAAGTTTGGGTAAACGTTGCACAGAGATGGTTTCCTCAAAAACTTTCCTTAAAAAGATTCAGTAATGATGTAGATTCAGGTTTCTCTGCCGCCTTATTAGAGAATATATTACCATGAAAGTGTACCCATTCCTGAACTAAATCGTCTTCTATATCATTGTACAAGAGACTGAGCTTTTTCTGAGACTCTTTGTGTTGAAAGTTCACCCATTTTTAAAAAAATGTTTTTTTTTCTTTGAAGTATTATGCCTTCATACTGCCTTATGCCTTCCCTCTAATTCAGATCTCAGTTAGGGAACGTATCCATACTACGTGACCAATTTCAATCAGACCCCGCCGCTCATTTGTACCAAGCGTGGTATTTTGAAGACCCCCCCCCCCCCGAACAGGTCACGTAGTATGGGTACGTTCCCTTAGGTAGTATCCTTTGATGTTCCGTCTATAAAGTTTTTTCTCTTAGAGTCATTTTACTCTGAATTTCGCCATGATATTGCTAAAGTGTGCTCATTTCAATTGCACTTTCTTCGAAATAATCAAAGTTTTCTTGCTCTGGTTTGATAGATATACTCGAGAAGAGATCCATAAAAATCAGATACCGTCAGTACGTCAACAGATGAGCTCTGAATCTGAGCACTCACTTTATTTAGTCTTTCCAAAATAGCATTCTAAAATACGATTAGTAGCCAAATAAAGGTAGCCCACTGCCAAACATTTTTTGTGAAATATTCGCACCATAATCGCACAACGCAATCCGCGGTCCCGTACGGGATCATTGGGCGTTTAAAAGTTCCTTTAAGGGGGGAAAAAGGCGTAGAGGCTTCAAAAAATTCATTTTTTGTCATAAATCGAATTCGATGGTTTTTTTTTTTTTTTTTACATAAGCTCCACACAGGAGGCCCTGAGGAAAATAATTTCCCTGAGGGCCTATGTCATCTTTAGGGATGCTGTGTGGAGGGTCTTTTAGGGAAAGGAAGGAGAGGAAATATTCAAAAATATTTTCTGAAAATTTCAAACCAAAATATCACGCTATTTAAAGTTATAATGTGCGTTTGAGTGAGTGTCCCTCGGTCGAACTACCACTATTTTACTGCCACTCTTTTTTTCAATCGCATTTTTCTCGAAACTACTTTTTTCGAATTTGTGTAACCTCTACCTCCTACAGTTTTTGATCAATCGTTACCAAACTAAGGACATAGTTTCATTATATAAATGCGCTCTATTTGAACCTCGATCCTAAGCAATATCTTTATTTAAACTATTTTTTTTTTTGGCAAAAAAACGTTTAAAAAAGCGGTAAAAAATCAAAAGTACTAAATTTTCACATTTAAAAAAAAATTAATTTCCGATTTTTTTATAAGAAGTGAGGTTCAAATAGAAGAAACACTAATAAAAAGCTAAATTTTTTTGAAAAATTGATTTCGGATGAAAATTGTGACCTCCAGGAGTTACACAAATTGTCCAGCCGGATGGTGACTTACAATGCGCGGCAGTTGATATCTCCGTTATTTTTTGAGGAAAATACTTGAGAATTTTAGAACATACTCTTGAATATGTATGTGTAAAATGACCGCAAGGTATAAATAAAAAATTTATATATTCCTTATGTGTAAAAAAAAATCATGAAAATCACTAAAAATACGAAGTGCTACACCTATTTCTCTCCAAACGCTCGTGCAATAAAGGTAGCCCACTGCCAAAGCTTTTTTTTGTGAAATATTCGCACCACAATCACCGGTCCCGTATGGAACCACTGGGCGTCTAAAGGTTAATAGATAGAAAACTCTATCTATCCACAGTGTTTAGGTATAATCGTACACAAAATTAACGGCTTACCAAAGCGAGCGAGCGCCGCCCCCTGAACTCTGCCGCCCCTAGGCCGCGGCCTATAAGGCCTATTGACAGAGAATGAGATAGTCTAATCGGTCTCCTCTTTATGCGTTGCTCCGTAAATAAATAATAATTTGGTTGCATTAATATTGATTTATCCAAGGGATGGAGGCAAAAAGTAAAAGGTTGGAAAGTACCTGGATATTCAGATCTGGTCACTAAACACGGCCAATGCCATTTTAAGCAACGATTTGATTCCACGTGGTAGTTATTCGCCAGCCACTTAGGAAAGTGCCGCAAATGCACTATAAATTATTTTATTTTTAAAATATAACTAAGAAATGTAACATAAAATATGATTTTAACCATTTTTTAATGTGACTACTGCACAAGTGGCCCGCTTTCAATCATCTGGAGCCAGTGAGACTATGGTTGCAGTATGGATTGGTTGACGCTTGGGTCCCACCCGAGCGTCGCGTGTTCGATTCCTCGACTGGCTAAGTCCTCCATCACAACACAAGCAACATTTTTGGCTTTCTGTGGTGGTAGTAGGAGATTTTAAAACATTTTTGGGTTATTCGTAACCCGGGAATGTTTGTCTTCCTTTTAAAAAAATAAAATAAAATAAAGTATTTTTCGGTATATGTGTAAGGCGGAAGGTAATGGGAAGGGGAAGGAGATAGGGAAAATTAACGTGGGGAAGTAAGGATGGCTATTAAAATCTGTTCACGAAACACGGCTAAAGTCATTTCAAGCAACGTGTGTTTGAACAACAACGCTCGTTTACATTAGCAGAGACCGAATGCGTCTGAAGAATGGCTGCGATCGAATACGGCCAACCGAATAACTTTTTACACTAGCCGCTGACCGAAAATAGGCTGCAGCCGAATATAGAAAATCGAATATCTAATGAAAAGAGTATTTATTTGGCGCACGCCGAGTTTGAACTGGCGACTTCTGGGTCTTACCTACCCGGAGGTATTGGTAACTATTCCATGACAGTTGCCCCCCCGGCATACTCATTTACAAAATGCAGTCGGCTTAGGAAAAATGCGGTATACCCACTCACACAAAATATAAGGGGTGTGCAGAGAGAACGTAACGTCTAATAACAAAAGTGTTAAACATATTTTCCTTCAAATGCATCAAGGATAAAACTACTTGTCCATATATTGTACAAAAAATATCAGAGTGTGTAATTCACACGCGGTAGAAGTGAAACTAGAAAGTCTGCCTGTTTATTTTAAAGTGGTTCGAAGATTGGATATTAAATTCACAAAAATAAAAAAGTTTATTTTTTTGAATTTCTTAAGATTTGAACCCCCATTCGCTTGATGCATGTCTCTCTGGCCGCTGAGACTTGTTGAGCGACTTACCCGAAGCGCTGTCGAAGACCCGCGCCGACACGCGAGTGTACCGCATTATATTAGAACCGAGGACGCGCCTTTAATAAATTTTAGTGACACATTTCCGTGTCATCTGAATTTTAAATCACTAACGGGGATAAAGAAGTTTCACTTCAAAAATCGACACTGTCTTCTTCTTCCTTGCGCTGTCCCAACTCATTGCCTAGGTAGGCTGTTGGGGTCGGCTCTTCTCGTTCTCAGGTTGTAATTTCTTCTGTTCTGGGTATCGCCTTCATCCAGGCCGTTTCTCTGAAGAATTTTGGAGCATTGAGTCATCCAGGAGTTCTTCGGAGTTCTTTACTGTAATAAATTCTTTCTGTAATATCAGCTTATTATCAAAGAAATTTTTGAAGTCGATTTTAGGTTTGAAATTGGTAAATAATGCAAAAAATGTATATATTATATGTTGGGCGGCCAACTGTCGGGGTATCAACTGTAGTGCCAGATCATCTATCAACCGATCAGAGTCACCATAATAATTGTTTGTCAAATCAATTCTTTATTGAAACTCACATTGAAGGAATTGGTAAATTCATTACAATTTTTGTAATACCTAATGTATATGAAACTTTTAATTTACTTGTGATTATATTTCATTTGTTCATACTAAATCCATCTGCACTTTTTTATTATATCATAACATACTATTTTTTTATTATATCATATCATACTAAATCCATTTGTACTTTTTTATTATTTAAGGCTTCTAGTGCTACTTACATGTATATACTATTTCGGTAATTTAAATAATCTATTTAATTGATATTTAGCATCAAAATTATAAAATTATTTGTATACAATGTTTGAAAATGTACCAATGTTGTCATTATGTACCTGCTGACAAACTACATAAGTAGTTTAGCGGGTTTAAATGTAAATTAATAAAAAATAATAAAAAAATAAAAAATAAAAAAATAAAAATAAAATTTAAAAAATTGGGTGGCGGTAGGGATGCAAGATTTTAAAAAATATCGATATCGATATATATCGAATTAAGTCGATATTGATATATCGATCTAGTAGGCCGGTATATTGATATTTCTTATTTTTTTAAAAGCTTATAGAAATCCAACGCAGTTTTAGTTACATCAAACGTTTATAGATTATTTACATTATTTAAACGTGGGAACTAGTTACATTTACATTACATTATTTTAAACGTTTTAGATTATATATTTTTTTATACTTATCTATGTGAACAATCACAAAATTTAAATACGTATATAAAATTTTTTTTTTTTCATAAATTTATTCAAAAATAAATTATTCCAGTAATTCGTACCAACTATCGAACTTAACAATAGTGCTACTATTACTAGTACTAGACTGCTTCCTTGTAGCCGGTTTCTGCTTTGAGTTATAGTGACTCCTGTCTTTGAAAAAAGACGTTGAGAAGGGACAATTGTTGCCACAATTGGTAGGTGACTCATTGCCACTTTAAAAAGATTGGGATATGCGTCTTTTTGTATCTTGCATCTCTTGCATGTTTCAAGGATGTTTACTTTTAGAGTATTTACAAGAGCAGAAAGATATAATAATCACATTTTACCCGATTTTGTAGGTATTTTAATTTGGGTGGGTTTTTCGATATTTCGATACGATATATTGAGTTTTTCGATGTTGATATATCGATATCGGCGTATCGTCGATATCGATAAATATCGATATTTTTATGGGTCAATCCCTAGTGGCGGGTATGGGTACCGCACCGCCCCGGGTACATTAACCGCCACGGGAACTAAATAGTTCGCTACGTTTGGTGACTTAGAAGGGGTGCCAGGGTTTATGGGGTGAGGATTCTCCGGGTCTTGGCGGTGGATGCATTTGCCCACCATCGGAATCGGGAGACATTGTTTGATCTTTTGACTCTCTCGGAACACCGCATTGGGAGGGATGGATTCATACGTCCGTCACTACTGGAGACAATGACCTCAGATTCCTATCCACCCCTCAACACCTTTTCCTTCCCAGAACATCATCTCATTTCTTTCCTCAAAAGACCCCTCACACAGCATCCCCAAATATGACGTAGGTCCCGAGGGGAATTATTTTCCTCGGGGCCTCCTGTGTAGAGTTAAAGTTTAAAAAAATCAGACTGCGCAATTCACACGCGATAGAAGTGAAACCTTCAGAAAATTAAAGTAGTCAAGAGTAGAGAGACTACGAAGCACCGCACAAAGAGCAGACCGATTATTCTATCTTATTCTCGCCCAGGCTAAATCCTATAGATGTACATGTTTGTCTCTTTTTAGTGTCGCTCGTTTCCGTTTCATCGAGTTTCAAATCACAATGGTGCTAAAGAAGTTTTCACTTAAAAAAAACTAATTATTTTGAACAATATTTTCCAGGAGTTCACCTTGTCAGAGCTGGGAAAACACCTCTTCCTCAATGAAGATCCACCCAAAGCGAGAGATAAAATTTTCAAGATCCTGATTTGGAAGGATGGACCGTTCTTGGAAAGGAGACATGTGCGGTCCTTCACTGCGGAAAAGTAAGTTTTATACATCCTAGGAAATTTCGAGTATCGACAGTGGGGGATATATTGTAATTTATTATAATATTAGCTTTTGCCCCCGGCTTCGCTCGCATAGTATTAGGGGGGTTCCCACTTCGCCTCCTCCACCTTCCCTATCCTCACTCCACTCCCCCCCCCCCCCTCCCCCCTACCCCTCTCCCCACCCCACAACGACACCCGCCATACCCGTTACATTCATTTTTCAAACGGCTCGCGTGCCACCTATTAAAGCGTAATAATTAAACGCACGCAGTTCCGCATTTATAATATTAGTATAGATTAGTATAATTTAAACTATCAAAGGGATCTCCATAAGTAACCTAAACAAATAACAAAATGATAGCGCACGTCAAATATAGGGTGACGCAAAACTACCGATGTGGTTTGAATGTGTAATAACTTTTTTATTTAATTGTCAATTATTATTATTATTTTTTTGTCACACAGTATATTAATGGGGTATATTTTAGGCTTAAGTGTGAAAAATTATATCCCGCAAGTGGTGGCCATTTTCGGCTTCGCACATTCGTGCTCTTTCCAGTACATTTTGCATAACTTACATAACATTTTCGTAAAATTTCCGGTGTTATGGCTTGAATTTCATTGTGAATGTTTTATTTTAGCTGTAGTATGGTCGCTGGATTATTAACGTATACTCTTTCTTTCAAATAACCCCAAAGAAAACAGTCTGGCGCTGTTAAATCCGGTGAACGTGGGGGGCAATTGAAATCGATTCTGCACGAAATAATGCGTTCGCCAAAGAGGTCTCGTAACGTAGCCATAGTGTTCCTTTTAATGTGGGCTGTAGCTCCATTTTGTTGGAACCACATTTGTGGATGGTTTTCTACAGCTGGCCTTAAAAAATTGTCCAGCATTGTTCGATATTCAGCACCATTAACTGTAACTGAGGCGCCATGTGCATTTTCAAAGAAATATGGACCAATGATCCTTTCAGACGATACACCGCACCAAACAGTTCACTTTAGTGGGTGTAATTATTGCTGATGAACTGTTCTGCAATTTTGCTTATTTACGAAACCATTCAATTGGAAATGGGCTTCATCGCTCATTATCAAATTGTTAATGAAATCGCGATTTTCTTCTGTTTTTTGTCGGAATGAAATGGCATAATCAAGCCGTTGTTGGTAGTCTATCGACTTCAATTCTTGCACAAGCTGAACCTTATACGGGAACATGTGCATTGTGGCCAAAATCCTCTGAACGGACCACCGCGATAGCCCCAGTTGTGCCGAACGTCTTCTTGTTGATGCTTCTGGACTGTCCTGCACACTATCCACAACACGTTGGATATTTTCTTCCGTGTGGACCGTACGTGGTCTTCCGGTACATGGAAGGTGTCTTACTGTACCATGTTGTCGAAAATTTGCAACCAGGCGGTTTATTGTTGGTGCTAAAGGTCCAGTACTCACATTTAAAAAACGACGATAAGCACGCTGCGTCAAAACAATTGACCGTTGATTTTCAAAATAATACTCAACAATAGGCCACTTGCATCACATTTTTAAAAAAATCCGGTTTAGGCAAATATTCTAAGACATTCTGTATTTTTTTTTTCGTATTTTTGAAACCCTGGGGATTTTTTGAAACTTTCAATCCGAAAAATCAGACCATTTTTTATAAACCGAAAAGCGGAATATAATTTTATAGGTGCGAAAAAACGATAATTACATAGCCGAAAATCATTTAAAAAAAAAAAATGTTTTCGACACGAATGGTACAGGAGAATAACGAGGCATACAAAAAATATTACATCTCATAAATATTTTTTTCCTTGATACATCTTAATGATCATAAATCATTATAATGTACAACGTCTATATTACTAAATCCAATGTAATATACTTGTACTTGTAAATTATAATAATAATAAGAATATTATAAAATTTGATTTTGTTAAAATCAGCACCATAACCATTATACCTCTGAAACACGTACCGACATCTAAAATGTGCGGGGTTCTCTTCGTAACATCTGTCAAAAAGACAAACCAAATGATAAGTTCGCAGAGAACAAACAATAACTCTAATGAACGTTAAATGTAAAATTCAAAAATTCACCTGAAATCAAAGTGATGCCATATAAAAAAAATAAATCAGTGTGGAATTTTACAAAATTAATAGGAACATTTTCGGAGACGGTACATTTTCATGTAGTGACGTCACGAGCCCAAATGATGGGTTTATTCATTTAAAAATAAAAAACTGTACATTTCTAAAAAATTTTACTAATATTTTAGTAATCTTAGTAAAAAGATCTATCCACACGATTTTTTCCAAGTCGTTATGAAATCCATGCAAGTGGCCTATTGATCGCTGTTCTGTTGTGTAGTGTTCCAATTCAAATTCCCCAAGTTTTCTTCACAAAATTCTGAAATAAAAATAAATAAATTGAAAAAGTTAACATTCAAACCATATCGGTAGTTTTGCGCCACCCTGTGATTACTTAGTTACTAAGCAACGCTTTGCTTTTCATCTGGACAATAAACGTATAATGAATAATTTCATAACGCCAGAGCTTATTCGTAACGCCAGAACTTACCAATATATATAGCCTATATTACTCGCCAATAATAGTTTTCTATTAGTGAAAGAATTTTTAAAGTCCATTCAGTAGTTTTGTTGTGAAAGAGCAACAAACTTACATCCATACAAACTTTCGCCTTTATAATATTAATAGGATAAAAATGAAGAGAAAAATTTTATATTTAAATATTTCTTTGTTTATTTATTGATTTTTTTTAGTTAAGGTTTTCAGTATATTTTTTTAATTGTGTTTTGAATTCTGAGTACTGTGTTTATTTAGAGTTTAACATTAGTAGGTTATTGTCGAACCATGTTTTCAATTCATTGAAGTCTGTGTTAGCCTTTTTATTCAGTTCTAACCATGTGTTTGCTTTTAGAAGAAGCACTGTGTCGTATGCATATGAGAAAATTTCCCCGCATTTAGCACCTTCAAATATATCATTTACATACAATATGAACAATAGTGGTCCTAAAACTGTGCCTTGTGGTATCGCGAAGTTACTACTTTTGTAATTTCTATACATATATATTTATTTATTTTATTTATTAACAGAAACAAACAGTACATTAGATACTTTGGTTAAAAAAATTACAATTAATAAGTATCTTACATGTTGGGTACCTATTATGTGTTTCATTGTACATAGTGTCTTATTTATGGTATGCGTATTAAGTAATTACCGTGTGATGTATGTAGTTTGTTTTTGAATATTTATTTAGATGTAAGCAAAAAAGTTTCATACATCTATTAAGAATTTTTTTTTTTTTCATAAGTTTTTATTCCAGTAAAAACGAAAATAACATTTTCACTTACTTAACTAGAATATTGAATTATGTACCTTTTACATTATATTACATAGTTTTTACAGTACATAGTTTTTACATTTCATAACCTTAGATTACATTAGATTGCAATACTAACATTTACATGATATTATATTACCATACGATATTATTCACTATCACTACTTTGTTTTTTGTGAATAAACATGAATAATTTTTTTTTGAATTTGCACACACTTTTTTCGTTTTTGATATCATCTGGAAGGCAATTATATAAATTGCCCTCCTCGTAACTAATTGATTGTTTACCGTAGTTAGTATGAATGGTGTTTAAACTTATGTTATCGTGTTGTCGTGTAAAATGTTTGTGTACTTGGGACGTTTTAATGAATTCTGTGTTTGTATAATAATAATAATAATTGGCTAATTTATATAGCGCCGTTTTCGTGGAAAATCACCTCAAAGGCGCTGTACAAATAATATATAAAAGAATTAATATTACTGGCTTAAGACTAAGATTTACAATTACAACTAGTGACTTACATCTAAAACTTATAGCTAATTATATTACTGGCTTACAACTAAGACTTACAATTATAACTAGTGACTTACATCTAATACTTAGAGCTAGTGACTTATGACTTATGACTAAGACATAATAGATTCTAACTTACAATTAAGATTAGCGCCAGAAGAAGTAGGAAGTTTTTACATAATGTTACAATTCGAGAATACGGGTGCAAAAAGTATACTGAAGGTTAACTGGATTTACGGGAAGGTAAAGATATTTTAAATAAATTAATAAATTTAATAGTCGATCTTTACTGCATTAAGGTGATTCATCGCTCACCAGTAAACAGATTGAGGTATCACAATTCAGATATGATGAGTTTATTATTTATTTTGTATATAAGGACACATATATTGTACTCGTATAGTTTTCTTAATGTTAGCAGTTTTGTTTCCAAATATAATTTTTTTGTGGATGTTTTGGATTCGTAGTGAAATAGTTTTTTGATTATCTTATTTTGAATTACCTGTAATTCATTGATGTATGTTTCATACGCATTTCCCCAGATTTCAACCAGGTAATTTAGGTGTGAGTGTACGAGACTATAGTATAAACTTTTTTTTAATCTAATTGGTAATAGATATGATAACCGGCTAAAAACGCTAATTAAGGGTGTGATTTTATCTTTTACATTTTGAATGTGTTGTTTAAAAGTTAAATGCTTATCGATGCACAGCCCAAGATATTTTTCCTGTTTCAGGATTTGCAAATCGTTATTTTCAATTTTTAATGGTACATGTGGAGGAATTATTTTACGGTTTGAACTTAAAATCATGTATCCTGTTTTTTTTTTTATATTCATTGTTAGGATATTTGATTGGAGCCAACCGCAAATTCTTTCTAGGTCACTTTGTGCATTTTCTAGTAGTATGTTTAGATCTTTACCCCAGTAGAATATTGCAGTATCATCTGCATATAAGAAAATTTCACCGTTTAATTTTAATTGCGAAATATCATTGATATAAATTTGGAACAGTAGTGGCCCTAGTATGGATCCTTGCGGAACTCCATAGTTTATTGGAAAGTGCTTACTATTTTGATTGTTAATTCTTACGAATTGCTTTCTATTGCTAAGATATGATTTGAATAGATTAAGAGCAGGACCAACTACACCAAGTTTCTCGAGTTTCTTGAGAAGTATATCATGGCTTACCGTATCAAAGGCTTTTTGAAGGTCAACTAGTATAGATAAGATATAATTTCCACCATCAATACCACTCCTAAGTTTACTGATTAAGTCGTTTATTGCCGCAAGTGTGTTAGATTTTTTCCTAAAGCCATACTGTTTTTTATAAAAGAATGATTTTTTTAATAGGAAATTGTTTAATCTTTCGTAGATTACACGTTCAAAATTTTTTGATAAGATTGGTAAGATTGAGATGGGCCTGTAGTTTGAGGTATTTGTTTTGGACCAACCTTTGTGAATTGGTATCACCTTGGCAATTTTACAGCTGTCTGGAAAAATTCCCTCTTTAAAACATTGGTTAATCAATTTTGATAATATAGGAACCAATTCCGTTGAGAGACTTAGCACTGTTTTGTATTTGAGTTTATCGTAACCGGCACTCGCATTTGATTTCAATGATTGTAATATTTTAATATTTTGCTTTTTTCTAATTCTGTTGTTGGTTGAAGATATAAAGATTCTATACTATCGTATACTAATGTTATTTCATTGGCCGGTTTGTGTACGACATTGTTACGTATTTTATTAGCTAAGGAGAAGCCAATGTAGCAAAAGAAATTGTTAAAGTGGTCGCATATCTCTACATTATTAGTGATTATTTCATCATTAATTATTAATTTAGTACAAAAATTATTCGAAGTATTAGACTGATTTTTAAGAATGTTATTCATTAACTTCCAAGTTTTTTTAATGTTATTTTCGCATTTTTTAAAAAGATTACTGTAGTGTCTTTGTTTTAAGTTTCGTTTTTCTGTAGTAATGTTATTTCTTACTTTTAGGAATTCTGCTTTCAATAATGTGTTATTGGGTTGTCTTTTTAATTTCAGATGCAATTTATTTCTTTTGTTGATCAATTTTATAAGGTCTTCGGTTATCCAGACTGGATTTTTTATATTTTTTGTTTTAATTTTAGTGGTGCTGTTAGAATTAATTTTATTTGTGAGGTAGCTTACAAGATTATCATAATTTAATACCGAGTCATTATTCATATTAAGATTAAAAGGATTTTGGATGACATCATTCTTTAGATTATCAAGATTAATATGTGTATATTTTTGGGATGATTTTAAGGATGTACTCTTAATATATGTGTGAATTACATCAAGGAGTAGTATATTATGATCTGATATAGAATTATCACAGTTCGTTAGTGAGTATGATAGTTTTGTAACGATAAGTATATTATCTATTATTGTGTTCGTATTTTCTGTGACGCGTGTGGCGTGTTTTTTGTTTATTTTGTTCAAAATATTGTAATTGTTCAATCTAATTGTATTTTTATATTTACAAGTTTGTGTATTGGTTGGGTCGAGCAGATTTATGTTGAAGTCTCCAAATACAATAACTCTTTTGTATGATTCTAGATGAGAGGATAGTGTCTCCAGGAAGTCTTTGAAAACAGTATTTGGTTTTTTATACACTAGGCCTATTTTTAGATTAAGCTTGTTTACATGAAGCCATAGAAAATTATTGTCGGAGTCGCACGTATTATTAATCACATCGTATTCTAAGGAATCTTTTATGAAAATGGAGACTCCGGCCGCAGACACCAGCTCCCTGCGGCCGGCAGGATGCTTCGTGTTTGTATCCTTATAAGTTGATGTACTTTAGGTCCGCTTCTTTGAGCCAGGTCTCACACAAGAGGATGATGTTGAAGTTTGAGATTGTAGATTTCAGTAGGCATTTAATATCATCGAGTTTACCTTTCAGGCTTCTCACATTTAGGTACATAAAAGAGAGTGAGGTTTGTCCTTTTGATGTAGTTGGATGTTTGTGGCATGATATTTTTTTTATTCTGATGTGTTTTTTCAGTTTTTCTGAAGAAATATTTTTATTAACAGATAAGGTCTCGATGGAAGGTTGTTTACTTATTGCATTATTCATAAAAAAAATCTTTGATTTTCCGGATATAGTGGGTTCTTGTCTTTTATCTGATTGAGATTAGGACCATTTTCCCAGTATTTTCTTTTCATCATATCGATTATACGAGTATTTAATCTTACTAATCCCATAGATTTTGAAATGTTATAATTATTCATTCGGTCATAAAATATTGGCCCAATGAATTTACAGTTAGTTTTAAATAGAGCAGTATTTGATTGTATTTCGTTAAGTTTATAAACATTCAAGTGATTATTTTTTGGTACAGAGTGTACAATAACATTTGTATTTTGGAGATTATGTAGAAGATAGTACAGATGGCTAATTATATTCTTTGGTGATTTTTCATTACTGCCGGTAAATATAATAACTACATCTTTTTTAGTAAAGTTTTTACAAGATTGTACTATGGTTGAAGTGTATTTGTCTATTGTGGCACCCGGATATATGTAGCTGTGGCATTCTACATTGTTGGTGCTTCTTTCAATGGTTCTTCGCATTTGCCTCGCTCCTTCCTCCCCGTCTCCAAATATGAGAACTTTAGGTTTTTTTTCCGGTGATGGTGTATTATTCAAAATATTCTCATTGTTTAATGGAAGTGATTTATTTCCAGGATCCGCTGTTTGTTGGAGTAAGTTCATATTTTCAGGTGATGGCTGCTTCGGTTGGTTTAGTACTTCAGCGTACGATTTTGATTCCATTTTAGTTTTAAAATCTTCAATGTTTTGATCAATTTTGGATAACGATTGATAAACCTTTTCTAGTCCATCGCCTTTATTAAATTCTTGGACCATGGCCTCAAGATGTTTTAACATTTCGCCCATTGCCTCAGTAAGGGAGGTCTTTTGTTCTTTGGATAAAATATTTGAGGTGAGTGTTTTGCTGAAATTTTTTACCAGATCTTTTGCGATCTTCAGCCTTTCGTCTGGTAATATTGAAGCCATTTTAATTTTTTTATGGTTAATATTACAATGAAAAATTATTATTTTGTTGTTTATGAAAACTTTTTCCAGATAAGTAAAACTATTTCCAGTTTTTAAGAATATATTATGGAATTTTCTTTTACAGATTATGTATTCACTATCACCATCTATTGACTAGTAGCGTAACTCGTTATTTATTTTTCATTTAGTGACTGCAGGCATTTATCGCCATCTATGGGCAGGTAGCGATAAGTATTCCTTATAATTTTGTTAATTCAATGTAGGTACATATTCACTGCCATCTATGAAGAAGTAGCATAAGTACCTAAACTAAATGTAGGTAGTAACTTTAATTTTGTTAAAACCTTCGTTGTTTGTCTTTTTTTTAAATGAGTTTCTTGTTTAAAATAGTTCAGTACATTAAAATACAATTTAGATATACAGTTACATTTATTCAGTTAGGCGATACCCAGAGCAGAAGATATTACAACCTGAGAACGAGAAGAACCGACCCCAACAGCCTACCTAGGCAATGAGTTGGGACAGCGCAAGGAAGAAGAAGTTAACTATGTGACTAAAATAATAGTGGTAAGATTGTTGTTACTAATCAAAAAACATTCTTTACGTATAATGCACATACCCTACGAAAAGTGCTAAGACTTGAGCCTTCCTTTACGGCATTCGGCAGGCTGTTATAAAGTTTTGCCCTTTATTTTGTGTGCACGAAAGTTTAGTTTTGGGAAACTTAACTTGCGTCTTCTCGTAGGATAATTGTGAACATTTTCTTGAAACATAATATTACTCTGAAGATAATTTGGGAGCATGTTATTTTTAAGTTTGTATATCATTGTTAATGTATTATATATTTTATGTTGTTTTGTTGTCATCATATTTAAATTTTGTAACGTAATTTTAACTCTCGTAAAAATGTTGCGTTTTAAAATCATCCCCATCCCCCTATTTTATTATTTCACAGGAATAAAACACTAGAACAATAATTTAAATAGAATTACAATAGAATTGTGAGAAGGTGTGTGTATGTGTGTGTGTGTGTACGTTTATAATAACTTATTCAATTTATTTGGATTTTATGCAAAGCGGAAATACAGAAATATAACGGTCAATACGCTAGAGGCCTGAGGGGTTAACACATTTGTTTATTTTATAATAATTTCATCACGTTTTAAGCTTTCGTTCGATGGCATGTACAATTTGTTTTGTTAGTGTGTTCATAAAATCCTCGCTGTGACGATATTGATAATGAATTATTCCATTTATTTGGATTTTATGCAAAGCGGAAATACAGACAAATTATCCGACCTTCTGACAGCATTTTAAGAAATATAACGGTCAATACGCCAGAGGCCTGAGGGGTTAACACATTTTTTTATTTTATAATAATTTCATCACCTTTTTAGCTTTTGGTCGATGGCATGTACTATTTGTTTTGTTAGTGTGTTCATAAAATTCTTGCTATGACGATATTGATGATGAATTATTCCATTTATTTGGATTTTATAGCAAAGCGGAAATTCACAAATATTCGGTAAATATATATGCCTGAGGAGTTAACACATTTGTTTATTTCTTTCGATCAATAATAATTTTGTCTCGTTTTTAGCTTCCGTTCGATAGCACGCACAATTTGTTTTATTAGTGTGTTCATAAACGTACGCTGGTATGATGATATTGATGAATTGCACACATCTTACCATAAAAATAATACAATCCGGGAATTCAGTAATTATTTGTCACATCATCTGACTAAAGGCGTACAAGGTTTCTAGATAATTAATAAAACAATGAATGACCATAATTCGTACCGGGTATCGACAATATCGACATGCCTAGAAATATAAGGAACTTGTGAATTCATAGCTATTTATAATGACGAAGTGGCTAATTTCTTTACCGCGCATTGTGCACGTATAACGACTTTTGTACCCATTTTTTATAAAATTCCGCCTTTTAAAAAATATTTCCGCATTGTAATAAAAATCAAATAAATGAATATTTCTGAACGTATTCAAAAACTAAAAATTGTTTTTGAAAGGTGATAAAATACGCTTTTAAGTTTTATAATTCAAAGTAAATATGATTTTTGAACCATAAAAAAATTTGAATGGAAACATAAAAAAGTTTTGAAAATGGCTCACGTTACGTTTCCTGGGACCACGAGACCACGTTCTGGTGTGACTTCTTGTGATATACTTATGATGAATTTTATCAAGATTTTCTAGATTTTTGTGAACGTAGATAATAACCCTTTTTATCTAGTTTTACGAACGTCAAGTACCTACATTAAATTTTTTGTAGATCTAAAACTATTGTTCTACCTGACGTTCCCCAACCAATACGTTAAGACGGGGTTGCACAATCCTAAATATATTTTACTTAGGTCTTGTTGTTTCATTATACAGGTTGGCGCAAAATTAATCATCCAATTTTGTTTTTGAATAACTTTTTTACTAAATAAAAAAAATGATTTTGAGTAATAGCAATCTTTATTTGGACTTTTAAATTTTTTTCTGTTAAGTGAAAAAGATGATATCCGTCAAGTGGCTGCCGCCAATTTTGATACACAATTTTGCCCGTTTTATCGCATTTTCCATGACTTTCCCGCAAGATATCCGGCGATAACTGTTCGCATTCCTGACGAATATTCTCCTTATGGGCTGCGATTGTCTGAGGCTTATTGGCATAAACCCGCGACTTCAAATAGCCCCAAAGAAAGAAGTCTGGGATGGTTAAATCGGGTGATCTTGCTGGCCATACCAAATCGCCAAAGCGAGAGATTACGCGACCAGGAAATGCTTCCTTCACAATATCCATTGTGGCTCGTGCTGTGTGCGTGGTTTCACCGTCTTGTTGAAACCACATGTTCATCAAGCCCCGCTCATCCAATTCCAGAAGTAAGAAGTCGTTTATCATGGCCCTGTAGCGTTCGCCAGTAACAGTGACCGTAATGCCAATGGCATCCTCAAAAAATACGGCCCAATCACTTCTCCCACGTTAACGCCGCACCATACAGTGGCTTTCAGTGGACGTAATGACTTTTCGTGCATCGCACGCGGATTTTCAGTGCCCCAGAAATGAATATTTTGCTTATTGGCATAACCGTTTAAGTGGAAATGCGCCTCGTCGCTCATGATGACTTTTGACACAAAATCGCTAAAAGCGTTAAAGCGGGGGTGGGGAACCTGCGGCCCACGAGGCCTTTTGGTGCGGCCCGCGGGAACTTTTGGTGCTGCCAGCTGAAACAACCACAAAAAATTACACAAAACGGGATGGTTTTTTCACGGAATTACAGATACATTTTTAAGACGTTATTACAAAATCGTTACTAGTAGTTTAGATACAAATAAAGGCGTGATACGACATACCCCTTTACTTTTATTTTAGTTTGTAATTGTGTAACGATAGTGAAATTCCATCGGTACTTTTAACTTTCTTGTACGGGACAGTCCCGATATTTCAGGATTGATGGCTACTCTATTCGGAGGGGATTCATAGGTAGTCTATCATATATCTAGTCATCGTTGCGGAAGTAAAGTGGATAGTAAATCAATAAAATCCTATTAATGGCAATTACGAAGAAAATAAAAGTTGAAGCTGAGAGAACGTGAAATCATTTAAAACTAAATTAAGGCTGTGGAAAGTGCAACTCGAAATTAATATTACGACGCATTTTCCAAAACTGCAGGGACAAAAGCCTTCTACATCGTTTAAATACAACGACTAAAACCAGTTCTGTGTTTAGAATGCAACGAAAAAATTGCAGGTGGGGTTTAATTTTTTTACCCATTCCTCATGTTAGAAGTTCATTTATAAAATTCTAGTTGCGTGCTTTGTGCTGCCAGAATCGGAAAGTCATTTTCATGTTCCGTGTGTAGTTTTAATTCCCCGCATACAATCTAACTTTATAATTAAAACTAGTTTTGTGTTTAGAATGCAACGTAAAATTCCAGGTGGGGTTTTATCTTACTAACGCGTTTCGTAAGAAATCATACTCGTGTTCAAAATGCAGTAATAAATTTGTAGTTGCTTTTGTGCTGCCAGTATTGGAGGAAAGATTTAACAAAATTTATTGTTTTCTTTAATGCATGTAATGTTATTAATCTGTAAATGTTTCTAATAAAATAAAATAAAGAAAGCAGTTTCACGTTCTGAGTGTATTTTTAATTCCCCGCGTACATACTCACCCTGTACCTAATTAAAACCAGTTCTGTGTTAAGAAATTTAGTAGTTTGTGCTTCCAAAATAAGAGGAAAGCCATTTTCATGTTCTGATTTTAATTCCCCTCATGCAAATTTTTACGGAAACCATTCTCGTGTTCAAAGTGTAGTTATAAAATTCTGGCTGCAGACTATATATTCTTATAAAACTCGATTCGAGGTGGCTCAACCCCCCCCCCCCCCCCCCCCCCCCAACTTTGTTGCATTGCAGCCTGTCATCAATGCGCCGCTCACTAATGTACTCTACTCGACCATAATGCGAAGCTTTTCGGCAAGTCAAGTAGCAAGTTACTCGCTAATCGACTAAACTACTTGCCAAGTGTCAACAAGCCATTGTTATACTGAAGATGAACTGAACTCTGAACATTTTACAGTTAAAACTTATATTAAAATAAATAAAATAAAATAAAATAAAATTAGCCTTTATTGCTGTTAAACTTATAAAACATTTTTCTAATTTAATTATTTACTTTAAATATTATTCTAAATTATCAGGGTTCGGTAATTTTTTTTAGAAACAGTTTGTCTTTTGACACAGGCCTCTAAAGATTTCCATTTTTCTCTATCCTTTGCATATCTGAAGTTCTTTTGTTTATCTTTAAAGGGTCTTGGTCGTTTTCCCCCACGAGGACCAGTCGGCTTGGGGGAGCGTGTGTTGTTGTTATTGTTTTGTCTTTTTGTTGGTGTTCTTGTTTCCGTTCGCCGATAGTTGATTGCTATTGTTATTTTCCTGTTGGTTGGCATGTAAGAGAATTAGATCAAGCCCTCATCAAGTCAAATGCATTTTTCTGTTAGTTTTCGTAGAGGATGTCAACTGCTGTTTCTTCGGTTGCGGGTGAGCACATTGGGAGGCAGATGGTTCTATTCTTCTTTTATCATTAAAGCCTGCGCTTTCCTTGACAATGAGTTTATCATCCTTTAGGTAAGCTATGTTTCCTTTGTTACGTTCTTCGTTTAGTTGTGGGAGTAATGCCTTCCCCTTCTCCAAATTTTCTTTAGTATAGTCTTCAGAAATATGTAACTCCTCAGACTTTTCCTTGTTTTTCAAAACTTCGCTCTTCTTCCATCCGTTGATAAAGGATACGAGTGTAGGTCTCGGTTTTTCTTTGTTTACTGAATTTCCAATACGATAGATTTTGTCTATCTCGAAGTTTTCTATTTTTATGTCCAATTCTTCATGGAGTTTTTGCCTCGATAAACTGATATTATTATTATCTGAATTAAAATCCCAAATAAACATCGTTGACAGCAATAATAAGTTATAATCATTGCAATGTAAATAAATTAGCTTTTAAGAAATTTTATTTGTACCTGTTAATATAAGTAATTAGATTTTATATTTTCTGAAAATATTCAAAATATTCTTCAACCGTTAACCCTTTCAGGCACGACCCGTTCCACCCGTCCATCTGCTCGGTGAATAATTGCGAGTTGACCTACGAGAACTCCGACCTGAAGGACGCAGACGCTGTGGCCTTCCTCCTGCATAGGCTTAAGGTGGGAGACCTGCCCAAGGAGGCCGAGCGACCTGCACACCAGAGATGGGTCTACATCACTGACGAAAGTCCGAAACACACTTTCTTGTTTGGGTCTGCAAATAACACGTGGAGAAACTATCCTGGAGTGTTTAATTGGTCCATGACTTATAAGTGAGTCCATTTTATTGTATTGTAACATCACATCTCTTCTATTCTTCTATTGCTTGTCCTAATCGGGTCGTGTACACTTTTAGGTTAAACCTGTGACCCGGGTTGATCATAACAGGTAATCGAGCGTTTTTAGATAAATCTGCTTATAATAAACCCAGAAAAAAATTAGTAACGGGCCGATAAAAACTGCTGTAAAGTTCAAAATATCCTACTTACGAACCTCATTTCGGTTGTAGTTTTATTGAATAATGTGGCAAATTAAATTCTTTTGTTAGAGTGAATTAGGGTTGCCAGCTCCCGTTTTATCTATTAGAGGATTTGATACGATTAAATAAAAGACATGGCATGAAAATAAAGGACATCCATATTTTTTTCATAAAATGCTGTTATGGTATCAGTAGCGACATTTATTAATAAAAAAACAATGTTAGTACGCAATGTAACGTAGTTTGTCGTTAATCGAAGCCAAAGTAAGTAGTACGACCTTTATCAGTCTTTTTGCATTTAAGAGTATACTTGGTATTACTTTTGGCTGCTCTAAGAGCTTCTTCGTTTTCTATAATGAAATTATAAAATTGTTTCCATTTCATGTTGAAGTTCGACTTTATTTGTAGTTCTGCTTTTACAGTGTCAATATCTAACTTATTTCGGTTTTTGGTCCACGTACTCGTACACAAGGAAAATATCCTTTCGGCTTGGGCGTTAGAAACTAGAATGGAAAATACGTATTGTATTATTTTTTAGCAGATTCTTGTATTCATCCGTAGATTTGAGAATCTGAATAAAATTTTTAAGAACACTTTCACACTTCTTATCGTCTATAATTTTCGTCAGGAGAGGCTTTAATATACAGAGATCACGCTGATTCATTTTTTCCAAATTAAAGGACAAAGTATTGTCCTCTATTTAAGATTTCAAATAAGAGAACAAGGTCAATTTTTGGGTCTGAAATACAGGACATCCTTTAAAATAAAGGACGTCTGGCAACCCTAGGGTGAATTAAAACGTGGTAATGTTTGGTATTATTCACATTCAAACACTATTAGTTCTGTAGTACTGCTCAATAACAATAGGTCCTTGAAATCAAACTGGTTTATTTACGAGTTTACGTATTTACAATAATTATACTACAAGTAACACGACCTGTCTATACTGGCGGCTAATTGAATCTGAGCGGTAGGCTGGCCAGAACCACTCTCGACGGCCATCGCCTTCTCAGGCACCCTGTCGGCAATCGATATAATTACTTTCCCTGCTGGCATCTGTCGGCATCACTTAGAAGCTCTTTCAATACATTACAAACATTTTTTGAAGTGAAACTTCCTTAGCCCCATTAGAGTGATTTGAAATTCGGATGAAACGGAAATGACGCACTACGGCACCTGAGAAGCATCAAACTGCGCTCAAGGCTCCTATTGGTTGAGATATAAAACGGAAACGACGATAGGTCTGCGCTCATTGGCCGTTTTGTTTTTTCACCGGTCGTCGGAATATAATGCGTGAATTCGCGCCACGCCGAGCGCGTCCCATAGAGTAGCGATATGGTGCGTCGCAAATCTCAGCGGCCAGAGAAATCCAGCGGACAGTGGTTCGAATAATACGAAATCCAAAAAAATAAACATTTTTGTTTTTGTAAATCAATATCCAATCTTCAAACCACTTTAAAATAAACAGGCAAAAGAAAGCGACATCTAGCGACTTTCTAGTTTCATTTCTATCGCGTGTGAATTACACACTCTAATTTTTTTTATATTTGCGATTAAAAATCGCTAAATAAAATAAAACACGCATTTTGGCAACGTTTTTTTCATACATAAATCCAAACAGCAGCTGGCAGGAATTTAAACTTTATCGCCATCTACATAAAGAGTGTTATTGTTAGCTGCCCAATTATGAATATTACAAGACGTTGTGCAACATTAACTATGTTTGTACACATTTGTTTTCAGAATGGAATCAGACGTACCCGTGCCATACGGACGCACAGTAGCTTTGCCCGCAGAGATCAACCTTCCCGGTTACAACTTAGGTCCAGAAATCATGAGTTTGGTCCCAAACTACGAGATCAAGCAGAGGGACGTATTGGTGGCCGCAATGATCTCCAACTGCGGGAAGAACAACAAGAGGATGGAGTACTTGAAAGAACTGGAGAAGTATATGACGGTCCATCTGTACGGAGGCTGTGGTACGGAGTTCAAGAAAGCGTAAGAATATCTTTTATTCCCACTTTTTATTCACATTTAGGAGGCCGTCACACTTAGCTATAAAAGTCCCGGCGTTATTTGGTTTGACTTATTTCAGCGTATCACTCGCCATATAATCCCTTTGGGAATATACGTGTTTTTAAAGTATTCAGCACATAATAAATTATATGCATTGTGTTTGCAAGAGTTAAGAAACATGTGCAGAAAAGAATATTTTGATCTTTAATTAAAAAAATTAATGCGTAAATCTACCATTTGTACATAATTAATAAATATACATTATACCAGGGGTGTAATAATGTAATATAACTAGCTGAACCCGACCACGCTTCCCTGTGGCTTTGTCTGATTTTAATTATTAGAGGAGTTAACAAAAATTGTCTAGCAACTGTGCATTTTCTAAGAAGACACATTGCTTAATTGAATATCTGCTGTGACTATGCTGTAGTGTAGAATATAAGGGCAGAAAAAAATATATTAGTAAATTTTTAAAAATTATTTATTTATTCAGACCTTAAATGCTTTTACAATATCTCTTTATTATAGATTAGCACCTATTAGTGTCGGCAATTCTTTGTAGTTGATCATTTCTGCGTTGCAAAACGATATCGCAAGGATGAAATTCTTCTCCAACCATGACAATTCCCACCTCATTAATTGTTGGCGCATTATATCGTCTGACATGCTCACTTGCTGGTGTTTGATCAGCACTAATGATAATTTTATGGCTGTCTGGTGGCATGAGGTCAATTGCATTTTTGAACATTCGAATTTAATTATTGTTATCATGTAACATTTTTTGCAACGACTCAACAATATGCCTTTTGACTTTAGTAGAGATTTGACAGCGTGCTGTCTATATCTACAAATGTATTCCCTTCATGCCTTAAAAAAGCTACAGTTATACCCATACATAAAAGTGGTAACAAAAAGGATATATATAACTACCGACCCATAAGTCTCTTAAGCTCTTTTTCAAAAATCTTGGAAACTGTAATGAAGAAGCAAATTGTTCAATTTCTTGAACAAAACAAATTACTATCACCATCCCAATATGGTTTTAGAGAAAATCTGAGCACCAATGATGCTATAGAAAATCTAACAAGCATGGCAATAAAAAACATAGATGATGGGAAAAAATGTTTAGCTTTATTCATAGATCTTCAAAAAGCTTTTGACACAATAGACCATAAAATATTACTAACTAAACTAAAAAAATAGGAATGGCCGATTCAACAATGAACTTATTGGAGTCATATATAACAGGGCGAGAACAACAAGTAAAAAATTGGCAAACAAAAGAGCAAACTTCTATCTTTAAACTATGGCGTTCCTCAAGGAAGTGTACTGGGACCGATTCTGTTCATTATCTACATCAACGATTTAACTAACCTTACCATTAAAGGAAACATAATCAGTTTTGCTGATGATACTGTTTTATTATTTCAAGAAGAAAATTGGACTGATACATTTAATGAGGCTGAAAAGGGGCTTAGTGCACTTCAAAATTGGCTTAAAATCAACTCGCTTACCCTTAATGTAAGCAAAACAAAATATTTAAAATTTTCAATGAACTCAAGGGGCCAACCAATAAAATCACTAGAACTAAAATTACATGAATGCCATGGAAATAATATACAATGTTACTGCCCCGTCATCGAAAAAACACAAAACATAAAATATCTCGGAGTAATAATTGACGAAAATCTTAGATGGGACCTACACATCAAAGGTATTACGTAAAAACTCACAAGCCTCATATATTTCTTAAAAAATCTAAGAAACGTGCTAAATAAAAAGGATATGAAAAAGGTCTACTATGCGTTATGTCATTCTCGAATTGAATATGGAATCATAGGATGGGGATCTGCTGCAAATACTTACCTACACAGCCTGAATACGATTCAAAAAGGAATCATAAAGACCATATTGAAAGTACCAATTAGAACGCCTTCAATTGAAATTTTCAATAACTTTGACATACCAAATGTACAACAAATATATGCCAAAAATAAATTATTGAAGCTCTTCAAAAATAATGAATCCTCTACTAGACCGTGTATGCATAACACTAGATCGAATAAAAATGATATAAAAAATATTCCAAGTTATAAAACCACATTTGGACAAAGAAACTATACATACTTTGCAACAAAACTCCATAACATCCTTCCCTAAGAGATATAAAACTAATAAAAAATCCAATTGAATACAAATCAAGAATAAAAATATGTCTTAACGAGTTCAATGAGAAAACCCTAGCGAAGACGCTAAAAACGACATAGAAGACAAATGAACTATATTTAAATTACTTTAGTCCGCCTCGGCACAGGACCCCCTAGTGAGGAGGACTAAGAAATACAATATTTTGTACTTAATTTCACATTGCATTTTGTATGTAAAAAAAATTTTATATAGTCGCTATAATAAAAAAAATAAAAAAATAAAAACTGATCATTTTGATCTCCCATGAAATATATTTGTAGAAATATATGTTGATTGCTGTGAAAAGGAAGCAAAGAGCCAGCTTTATGGTAAATTTGTCCCTGAATTTTAAACGTCGGCATAAAATTTTCTGTTATAACGTTAGCGCCAAATGAAGTCATTTGAAAACATGAATTGTATTTTCTAATATTTTTGAGGAAATGTTTTGAATCATCAGTAATTCCTTGCAACAAATTTATCAGTGGTGCTATTGGCTAATCAATTTCAGGTAGCTTCACTTTGCCGCTCGCACAACACATTCCTTGAGTTTCTCCTTTAAATTTCATCGCTTTGCAGTGTGGACAAACTTTATCCATTTTACCGATTTGAACAAATTTACATGAGGTATTGTATTGAATATCTGATTCGTATGTAAAAGCAAGGGTGAAATGCAGATCCCGCCAATGTGGGGGATTTTAATAAAAATGCACTTTCTAGATGAGAAAAGTGTGGAAAAGTTGAATAAAAAAGAAATGAAGGTGCGCTTGGCAAAATTGAGGGAGATACAGCCGTTTAAAGAATGAATAAAATGACACTTCGTGAACTTATACTATGCCATTTAGTTACTATTATGTTGGTATCTCAGACTTGCGATGGTACAGTGCCTTTCGAGTTTGGGTTTTTCGAAGTTTTTACTGTGCGTTAATCTCCGTGTGAAATTTTGGTAGTGCATTTGGTATCTGTTTGACTATAATAGCTAACGATGTAAAATTTTAAGTGACATTATTTAATAGTTTTTCAGATTCCACCCTACCCAAGCCAATCAACCATTTAGTTATTATTTTTATTTGATAAACTAACGTTTAAGACAAGATTTTTATGCATTCGTATAATAAGGAACTCCAGTGAAAAATATTATGGCTTTAAAAAAATATGTTCATTCAGACCAATGAACGCTGATTCTGAATATATAAGTTTTATTTCATAATATTATGTATATATATCTTAAAAAATTATCAAAAAGTGCATTTTTAAACCTCTCGTCAAAACACACTGTAAAGTTGGCATTACGGAATGGTTATTGTTGACGTCACGCGTCACCAGTTATTGTATTGAAACTTTGATTATGTAGGTATGACACAAGCCATCAGTATTAACAAATTTCATGTTATCCGTTATTTCATACTGTTTAAAGAGATTTAGTTATTGTGTTTATTGAAACAATATTTAAGCCTAAATAATTCAGTATCAAAAATAGAGGTATCTCTATTAGTTTATATCTATTATTTAAAATATTGAAAAACTTTAAACTGTACGAAAAAATACACTATAACATAATGTTACATAGGCCAAAATTTGGCCGTGGAGTAGAATCAAAATGGCCGCAATCGATCAGCTGATATCGTTTGCCTTCACTTTTGTAGGTGATTCTTCGTTTTTGATAATATTGATTTTTAAAACTAAAAAAATAATAATTTCAAACAATTTTTATACCACTCTCCCATAATAATATTCAAAAATATAATATAATGAATAAATAATTCCAACTAAATAATGTTTTAACTCATCGAATAGTATCATCTTTCTTCCGTATAATTATCATTCAAAATGACAACACCTGTTGAAAGTAAATAAAACTATCGATGGGTGATGACGTCACACAATCCACCATAGCCAATCAATACGGTGGTTTTCAGGGGATCTTAAAAAAATTAAAACTTTGAAATTATTTTAACTATTAAAACTAACTATAAAAATAAAAATAAATGTGCAGTTATTTAAGTTTGAAGGTCTTTAATCATTAAAAAAAAATTAAAAATTGGACTGGAGTTCTCTATTGTTCTACCTGACGCTCCCCAACCAATGCAATCATACGCTAAGATGGGGTTGGGTTACAATCCGAAATATATTTTTCTTAGGTCTTGTTGTTTAATTATTTTTCGTAATGCAAAGAATATGTGAATCAATTTTCTTACCCTTATTGAAAGTTTGTCTATGTGATATTTCTATTTAAGATGATTGTCTATAATAACACCTAGATATTTCATGTTTTTTACACATTCCAAAGCTTTAAAGTTGCAGTTAGTATCAATATTATCGGAATTACAAATAGTCTGACGTGTTTTTATTGTGCATGATGTACCTACTAGGTCGTCCTTTTATAGTTGGGCTGATGTGCTAATTTTCTTTTACAGATGTCCAGGCCACTTCGGATCCGACTGCCCTGCGCTCAACAAATACCATTTCCACCTGTCTTTCGAGAACTCTAACTGCGACCAGTATTTCACCGAGAAGTTGTTCTGGAACGCCTTCGGCAAGGGAGCCATTCCCGTCATTCTGGGTCCGAAGACCTCCTGCTCCAGATATACTTTACCACCAGAATCCTTCATCAACACATGGGACTACGCCAGACCAGTCGACTTGGCCAGATACATTCTGTTCTTGAACGCTACCTGGAGTGATGAGTTCTTCAGATACCATGATTGGAGAAGACACTTTTCTGTTAATAATGAACATGGCTACTTCGGATCTAATTCATACCACTACTGCAGGCTCTGCCAGGCTTTGAATTATAATGATGAACAGCCTAAAGTCATTGATGATCTCTCTGATTTTCTTGATACAGATAAAAACTGTTTTCAGGTTGGAGACTGGGAAGTTGATATTGAAAATCAATAATTTGGATAAATTGTTGTAGACATTATTTGCGGAAATACTAAGGGAGAAAGAACGATGAATATGAACAGTACAAGGCGGCCCCTAGACGATCAATTATATTGAGCAATATTACGAATTATGCAATATTATTGAACGTTTGGGGTTAATATTGATGATTGAACAAAAGTTTGAGCGAGTTTAATTTTTATTGCACCATATTTTTCCATTGCATTGTATAGGGTCAGTATTGCGCAATGTTCATTCGAAAATACTAAAATAAAAATACTCGAAAACATTGGGCAGTTCGTTCATTGTGCAATATAATTAATCGTTGGATTCTAAGCGCATTTCAAACTTATTGTACAATAAAATATAGTGTACAAAGTTATTGTAGCGTCTAGGGGCCGCCTAAGACTAATACGCGTTTCATGAATAATTTTATAGATTTTCAAGTTTTCTGGATGTCAAATTCTTGGTCTTTAACAGATAACCTTTATTTATTTTTATTTTTAACTTTATGAGTAAAATCTCAAATTATAATATTTAATTAAATGAAGACAATATTAGCGAAACTCAATCGAAAATCTGGAGACAGAAAAATCAGAAAAAGATTATTGGCACCTCTGGGACTCGAACCCAGGACCCTTTGCCTATATAGCAAGTTCTCTACCAACTGAGCTAAGGTGTCTATATTCAATTCGGTCAATTTTAACTGTATCATACTTCGACTAAGAACTACCAACATTATCTTAATTTTCTTAACGTACATATTATTGCAAGATTCAGCTCGAACTAAATGCTATCTAGATATTTTCTGGATAAATTTTTATATTTGTCGCGATTCTTGTAAACAGTAAATAAATTTCAGCACCGTAAATGAACATATGGTTAAATAATAACCTGAAAACTGATATCTACCAGTATTTTTGCACCATGAAAATTTTTTTATTCCAAAATAGGCCTCGGCTTGCAATAAAATCCATGTAAATGGAATTTTTACTAACGTATCCAAAAACTAAAAACTGTTTTGGAGAGGTGATGAAATATTCTTCCAAAATTGATTATTAGAAATAACCACGTAATTTTTTAAATAGAATAATTTTTAATGTAAACTTTAAAAGTTAAAAAAATGGCTCTCCTTGCTTTTATTCTAACAAAAATTACTGGTAACAAAAAAATATAAAAACACACTTATTTTGTTAGAAAAATAAATTATAAATGTTTCTGTTGCCTCACTTTTTTGTCGTTTCATATAAAAATAATTCATAAAAAATTTACAATGTTTCATAATTTTTTTTTCAAATTCGATCAGAAACGTTGGTTCCATAAAAGTGTACATTCGTATTATTTTGTGTTTAATTGTTATATTGAATATATAGATCATTATTTTCTCTTTCCAATACCGTTTAGATCATATTTTTCACTATGATAGTAAGGGAGAAACCACGATTTCTATAAGACGTGTAGGAGTTATTTCTAAAAGCGAACTAAACGGAGCATTTTGACGTTAAGGCCGCTCCGGCTACTCGTCCTCACGCCAGAACATTCTCGGCCGACTAATTCGCGAGTGAAAGACTGTTCACTTGAGTGTTCACACACATCATTCGCGTCACGTGATGTTAAATTCCGGTTGCGAGTGAACAGTGCCGAAGGAAGCATTCCAACATTGTTGGAATGCTTCATTCGGCACTGTCTCTCTTCACTTTCGTGTTCACACGGTTCATTTCGAGGGAAAGAGGCGGAATGAAATCACGAAATGAAAGATAAATGAACCATGTGAATGGGCTATGAGGGAAGACACCATTCAGAATTGAAACATTGCTTGAAATGACTTTATCTGTGTTTGGTGACCAGATCTGAATAGTCAGATACATTCCTACCTTCCTCTTCCCGATCTCCTTCCCCCCACTACGAATTGAATATAGACACCTTAGCTCAGTTGGTAGAGCACTTGCCATCTAAGCAAAGGGTCCTGGGTTCAAGTCTCAGAGGTGCCAGTATTTTTTCTGATTTTTCTATCTCCAGATTTTCGATTGAGTTTCGCTAATACAGTCTTCATTTAATTAACTAAAACCTTTATATTTTCTATGGAAGATTTACTACCTGCGGTGAAGACTTTTTCAAAAAAGTTTTCAAGAGTTTAAAAGAAAATTAAGAAAACTTTTACTGATTATATAAATCGTGAGCTAGATATGGATCTTTGAAATATGCACCAAAAACGGTCAAAAAAGACGCCGTAAAAGATGCCGTATTGCATATTCCATATTTTATATTTTCTGTATGTTTTATTGTAGAAATGTGCAGATTCTAGGAAATTAATCATATATTTGTTCCGTCGGGTATCCGGTTGTATTTATTCAAATTAGGTATGTATTTGTAATTTATCGAAGTGTAGAAACACTTCAACTTTATGAGATTGCATTTAATATAATTTTATATAGATGCACATCACATAAGCTGTGATGTGCATCTATATACTTTTTGAGTACACTTAACATTGAAGTATTAGTGTTAGGGAGTAACTGTACTTAATATTCTCACCTTATCGTTAAAACAATTGGTAATAAATATGAATTGTTTGTTGGAATATTGATATCTCTAGTGCCATTGTATTTCGCCGTAGGTACTTGATATATTAATTTTTACTTACTATGCGTATTATGTATGTTCCTAATTAAATAATTTTTTTATATAAAATGTAAAAGTACAGACTGGACATTTAAGAAATACTTTTATTTTAAAATTAACTTCTAACCCTGAGGGAAATCTGTATCGTGAATCGTAATGATAAAAATAAATATTTATTTGTTTATCGTTGGTATGCATTCCTGTACCATTCCTGATTGTAATGAATCTTTGGTGATTTGTCGTACACACCCCCACAAAGGTTTCTATATATAATGCTGAGCTATGGCGTTATGAAATTTGTATAAAATTTTACAATAGGTTGCGCGCGGGTTGTTCGAAAAATGTGTAAGTATCGCATAGTTAAGCAGCGGGGAGGGAAAGCGGGAGTGGAAGGGGAAGGCGGGGGAGGTGGAAGGTGAACGCAGGAGGCGGGGTTCGCGGGACGGGGGAGGAGTTTGCGAATGGGGGTTGTGGGGAAAGTGGAAGGAGAACGCGGGAGTGGAAGGGGATGACTCGAAGGGGTGGGGTGACGGAGAATTGGGGAAGGGCAAAGGGAACATGATAATGGTAGGGGATAGCAGGGGGTAGCTAAATTTGGAAAAGCCATGTTTCTCACACGAATAGCTATACGAGTGGCCTGATTTATTCGTGTACGCAGTAGACGGAAAATCAATAAAAATTGTGTATCCATAGCCACTTTAACAAAAAGAAAAACCTGGTAGGTACTAGCTAGTACCTACCATAATAAAGAAGAGTCTGTGGCAGCGTGGCTTTGTTTTTTATACAAATCTACAGTTTCATACTTTATACCAAGATTGACAAACTTTTAAAACACTTGACCTTCGAAACAGGAGGAAAGCCACTGTTCATAATATGATATTTCGAAAAACTACACCCATCCTCTTTTAGCAGAATTCTTGATGAAGTTCAACCTACTAGTGTTGTCCAGGCTTTAGATATCTAACTTTCTAAATATCTAACATTCTCCAAAAACAAAAGAGGACAACCAATGAATGTGCATACCCTCAAATTACACGAATGTCAAAATACTTTTCCACAGTGTTCCTGCCCGTCTATAACCCAAACCAAAAGTATTAAATATCTTGGAATTGAAATTGATGAAAATCTACAGTGGAATTCACACATTGATCTTACCTCAAAAAAGCTAACAAAACTCATCTACTTCTTCAAAAAATTAAGAAACATCTTGTCGATGAGGGATCTAAAAAGAGTATATTATGCTTTATGCCACTCTCGATTGGAATATGGAGTAATAGGATGGGGCTCAGCAGCATCTAATCACTTAAAACAACTTAAGATAACTCAGAATTGCATTATAAAGACCATTCTAAAGGTCCCCATAAGGACGTCAACAACAGAAATTTTTAAACAGTTTGATGTTCCAAGCATACAGAAAATCTATGCCAAAAACATTCTAGTACATCACCACAAAAATGATTCAGAGGCAGACACCTCACACGCTCATAAAACCAGAGCCAAACAAACAGACATACTTAATATACCAAAGTGTAACTCTTCATTTGGTCAAAGAAGTTCTGCATTTTTAGCAGTAAAGTTATATAACAAACTCCCACTTAGTATCAAACAAATTTAAAAAAAAAATAGCTACATTAAGGACATTAAATGTTGGCTGAAGAATCTAGCGGAAAATGAACTTACTAGTATACTTAAAACATCATAGAAGTTTCTGGAAAACCTTATCCAATCAATGAAGTTAAGCCATAGAAGTCGCTGAAAAACTTATCCAAAGCATAGTCCCCCTCAGCACAGGATCTCCTAGTGAGGAGGACTACGAATATATTTTATATATACATCTAACTAACATGTTTCATATAAAAATGTAAAAAATATTATATAGTTACTAAATAATAAAAAAATAAAAAAGATCATGTCTCTAATTTTAAATCTGAATATATTTAACTCATTCAGATCTAAAATTTAACATTAGGTGAAATTAGATTTTTTAAATTAGGGTAAATTGAAGCCATTCACTTTGTAAAACACAATTTAATCAAATTTACGTCATTAAATAGGTACCTTAACAAGGTGCTTCCTCGGTTTGTTTTTTTTTAGGAACAAAAAAAAATATTTTTAAATGTGTATACGGTGTTCTGTATTTTCAGTGTGATTGCACTTTAAAAGAATATTTGACAGATAAATTGGTGTTGCCAGCCTACAAATTTTGTAGTTCAATTTTGTATATTTTCTACTCTTTTTTGACAGACTCTACCTCTACTGGTGCTTTTTGTTGACCACTCAAAAGCTTTTGATACTCTCAGCCATACAATTAATAAAGGCGCTTGAAAACATTGAAATCCGTGTAAACTCCTCTCATTTTTTAAAAACTACTTAACAAATAGAAAAATTAATGTGAAGATTTTGAATGAAATGAGTAAAGCAAGATATATTAAATCAGGAGTACCGAAAGGATCAATGTTAGGTTTAAAATTGTACATTGTATATATTATTGCTATGTCAAAACTCTTTAAAAAAGCCTTTAGATTCATTTTTGCTGACGATTCTGTACTGGTAGTATCCAATGAAAATCTTATCATAGCTATTCAACAATTGCAAAGTGACTTTAACGAGCTACTTAAATGGGTTCATGATGTTGAATTAATTATAAATGTTAAAAAAACCAAATGTATGTATATAAGATCACCGAGCCTGGGAATATGGAATATACCCAAAATAATTGCTCATAATTCTGAATGTATTCATAGAAAAATTGAAAATATTTGCTACTGTGAAACAATTGACTTTACTAACTAATATACTTATCTGGGACTAATTGTAGACAATAAATTTAAATGGGATAAACAAGTGGCTAAAATTTGTAACCAGCTCCGATCTTTAGCAAGTAATTTTTATAAATTGAAATTTGTTTTGCCCCATTGTACTTTTAACATTATTTATTCTTCTACGGTCGAATCCATTCTTAGATATGGAATACAAACTTGGGGGCACACAAGCAATATTTATATTAAATATAGACAAAATTTACAAATTTCTATAATAAAAAAAAATTGTACCACCGAATATTTACAAACAAAGAAGTATTCTAAAACTATTTTATGGTTCTGAGGGGCTACTTCCAATAAAGGGTCTTCTTTGATACATTATTATAATGGATAATGAGGGATAAGCAAGTACAAAAAGCAACTGGTGCATAATCACACCACAAGATTCACTGAAAATAAGGGCCTCGTTTCTCCAAGAGTAACAAATAAGTATGGAAGCCGAACGCTTAAATACTTAATACCAGAGATTTTCAATGAAGTCAATAATTTTTTTAAACCTCAGAATAATGAGAGATCCTGCCCCATAAACACTAAGCGTTGGCTTATAAGTGACGAATCAATGTATCTCTGAACATCTCAACGTACCTGCCTAAATAATTTATGTATATGTAGATACATTTAGATATATTATTTTATATATAATATTATGATGTACATGTATTAAAAATTAAAAAAAAAAAGTGTTATTTTCTAGAACCTACAGACAAACTTGACAGCTTTGTGGGACTACATTAAACTTGTATTTAAAAATGTCAAAAAAAAAACCGTGATAGTTCCCTACAGCAAACTAACGTTTGTTTGTAGTCTTGCTCAGTTCGTCTCACTCGCAACTACCCGCAAGTCGGTGAGTGACTAATCTGTCCTATTTTATTTGTTTACCACGTGAAAGTGTAAAAAAATAATTATTTTGACGAATATATTAACGTATTATACTCGTATCCGTGTATCAAACTTTGCTTTTATGAAAAAAACGAGTGTGCTCTAGACCACACGACTGAAGTAAAACTTCACTAACTTATATCTCCCTCGCAACTTCCGTTCGCCTCGCTCGATCGTTCGTCTCGCCCGATCACACTTTTCATAACGCTCTCGTCACGCATTCACCAGCTTACTCCCCAAGTCAACGTGCGTAAAGGCCCGTCCGTTCGCCTCGCCCGATCCCACTTTTCATAACGCTCTCATGCATTGACCAGCTTACTTCCCGATTCAAGCGTGCGTAAAGAAGTTTTACTTTAAAAATGAATACTACGTTTAATGGTATTGAATTCAAAGACTTCAAAAGTTCTAATATAGTGTGGAAACATTTTTTGCGGTCAATATATCGTCAATCAGCGAAGTGCAAACTCTGTCCAGTTATTATTAAAACTAGTGGACGTTCAACAAGCGGACAACATAGTAGCATTATAGAATTTCATATCACAAACCAGAGAAAATCAACTTGCAGTCTCGACATCATCTTTTCTGTCTCTGAAAGATGAACTTAAGAGCGTTTAACCAGCCAGCGGCCGAAAATCCACATTTCGTAGAAAGCTGTTCTTACGATCGTGCAGGGCGGTTACAATAAGAAAGATTAATTATTCTCCGTACCAGCTTTTTAAAATTATAACTGAATATCGATTTTATTTCATTCCAAATTTGCTTTAATTTATACCCACATCCAAAAATTCTGAAAGGAGTGATGATAAAACTATTAAAATAATGTACTTTTTGTAATTATTTTTTGATTATAACTATTTATCATTTTTCAATAATGTCTAAGTTAAATAAGAATGTTAAAAAAAAATCTGAAATATATTAATAAGCCCAGTTCTGAATTTACGACTCCACACAGAAACATCAATTCCAATTCTAGGTTAGATTTGATACTGATAAGGGAGATGGCTTTATATGAAACTGGAGGAGCAAGAGGTAAATATCTGGAGACAGTGCCTATATAACTATCTGCTAAGCATTCCACCAACGAGCGTAGAAGCTGATTTTCGGCTGCTGGATACATTTGTAATAACATTACAAGTTCTTTAAATGATGATACATTTGATATTTTATGCTTTTTACGTAAACATTTTATCAAATAAAAAATAAAGATTAGCGTTGTGTGTGATTAATTATAACTGATGGTAGTTTTATTTTAACCCCCATTTAACGATTTACTAATTTCGCAATTTCGAAAATTTTGTGGTATTACGTGTCCGATGCCGCAATATCGCGGTATTGAATATATACTGCGGTATTGCATGCTCTAGTCATATCTGAAAACCTAACAAAAAAATTCTAATATGAAAAAATTACAATCTTCAAATAACAAAATGAAATAGATAAATGTAAACATGAGGTTCTCCTAGGTCAAATATAAAAATTGAAAAAAATCTAACTTATGAACCCAATTATCCAGACGGATTTGTACGTCCATTGCTACTGGACACACTGACTCTCTTGATTTCCACCCACCCCTCATAGCTTTTTCCTTCCAAAACTTTCTCTCCTCCCTTTTCTTAAAAAGATCCTCTACCCAGCATTCCCCAAGGTGATTAATTTCTTTAATTTCTTGAGTTCTGATTGGCAGTAAATTTCTTAGGTAAAGGAAGTTTGTTACTTATAAGAAATTAGTTTTTATTTGTACAGTGAATTTCAAATGAATGAAATATGACGTACATATATTACGAAGGCATTCACAATAGGGTTTTTACTTGAATTTAAATTTCTAAAAATTGCTGTTTTTCATGCAAAGGGGAAAAACTCTACTATCAAAGAATCTTCTCTACTATAAAAGCTGCCTTCAGGGTCTGGCAGTTGGTAGTTATTACCGTCAAAATTAATTTCCTAACCGGTATACCTATCAACTGATAAAACAAAATAACGATCTATTCAGTCACGAATCTTATCTATTCGATGTTATCTGTAATCACGATATTCTAGTAATAAATCCTTGCTTATTGCTGTTAGGTAATAAAACTAATAACAGAACAAAGGCCATTGTTTTATTATAGAGAATTCGTTTTGGAAGATAGTTATTCGGTCACATGACAATAGTTCAGAACATCTCGCAAAATAAAATTTTCAACTTCGACGAGTGAAGTAATAAAAATGCAAGTGCAACCAATATTTGTTATAACTAACAAAGTGAAACAACAGAAAAGGCTTTTTAAAGGGTCCACGAGAAGGAATGTAATATTTTTGATTTTATTCGCGTGTGTAGTGTTGTACTATTTCCCTAAGAAGCAAAATGAAAGCGATGGAAATGTGGATAGCTTGGCTTTGAGTGATGATCAAATTGTGAATGCTGACAATTATCTCAGTCATTTATACGAGGTGGAAGATTATTATGCAGCCAGAAACGTAAGTTGTATACCACCCCTTGACACTACTACAAAATTTTAGTAATAGGTACAGTAAACTTATGCTGCATATAAACGGGTAGGTATTACCGTAGGGATGTCGAATGTGAAAAAAATATCGACATATCAATATATCAAGGAAAAAATATCGATGTATCGATATATCGGTCAAATTTTCAAAATATTTTGCTTTTTAAAAATAATAGTGTATTCAGCTCAATATTATCAATAGTAATTTTTATACACAATGTGCATTATTTTAATGTACAAAAATCTCAATAAAAATGAAGGTATTTTTATCAGCAAATATTCATTTTTATTAGGTAATAATTACAAAAATATCAAAAACTGAAAAGCTGTCTTCTAACTTATATGTAAACTTTGTACGCGTCTCAGTAACATTCTATTGGCCTATTATTCTGTCAAAAAGGACTTTGTGTTTGGAACAAGGTATAGTCAAAGTCAATAATCATAGACAATTGGGAACCCACACGAGTGGCTTAGAAAAAAATGGCAAAAAATAGCATACATTTGTATGTATGTACCTACACAAATGAGATAGTATTGGTGATCACAAATACTAATGCAAAGACAATAAATTTGTAAGCTATTAATAGTTAAAATTTCAATCACCAGATGTCATGACCCAATACAGTTACTTTTTTCCGTTCGTTCCTATACGGTTTTGGATTCTAGTGACTTTAGTTACATAAATAAATAAAAATATCGTTTATGATACAATTTTCGATATTTTGTATCTATATATCGGATCAAAATATATCGGCTAAAAATGTCGATGTATTGAATTAAAAATATCGGTACATCGATATATCGATACTTTTTCAACAAGCGTACATTACCGCGAGCTGAGCCACGAATTATGGGAAAGTGACACAGCAAGCGGCGTTTCGCGCACTATTGTATCGTATGTATGAGTGAGTAAGGAAACATTTATGTAAGGTTATTAGGCAGTAAAATTGTAAGTTGTTTTACCACCCCTTGCAACTACTAAGTTATACATCTTAGGTTTTAATACGTATGAATGAGTGAGGAAACATTGAAGCAGCCAGAAATGTAAGTTGCCATACTATCGCTTTAAACATCTACAAAACTTTAGCACTATAATAATCAAGGGTTTGTAATAAGTGTGAATTAGTGAGACAACATTTATGGTGGAAGCAGCCAGAAATGTATGTTGTTACACTACCGCTTTAAACTACTAAAAAACTTTAGCACTATAATAATCATGGGTTTGTAATCATAAATGTGAATGAGTGAGAAAACATTTAGGGTGGAAGCAGCCAAAAATGAAAGTTGTAATACTATTGCTTTAAACATCCACAAAACTTTAGCACTATAATAATCATGGGTTTATAATAAGTGTGAATTAGTGAGAAAACATTCATGGTGGAAGCAGCCAGAAATGTATGTTGTTACACTATCGCTTTAAACATCTACAAAATTTTAGCACTATAATAATCATTGGTTTGTAATAAGTGTGAATTAGTGAGAAAACATTTATGGTGGAAGCAGCCAGAAATATATGTTGTTACACTATCGCTTTAAACTACTACAAAACTTTAGCACTATAATAATCATGGGTTTGTAATAAGTGTGAATGAGTGAGAAAACATTTATGGTGGAAGCAGCCAGAAATGTATGTTGTTACACTACCGCTTTAAACTACTAAAAAAACTTTAGCACTATAATAATCACGGGTTTGTAATCATAAATGTGAATGAGTGAGAAAAAATTTAGGGTGGAAGCAGCCAGAAATGAAAGTTGTAATACTATTGCTTTAAACATCCACAAAACTTTAGCTCTATAATAATCATGGGTTTGTAATAAGTGTGAATTAGTGAGAAAACATTTATGGTGGAAGCAGCCAGAAATGTAAGTTGTAATACTATTGCTTTAAACAACTACAAAACTTTAGCACTATAATAATCATGGGTTTGTAATAAGTGTGAATTAGTGAGAAAACATTTATGGTGGAAGCAGCCAGAAATGTAAGTTGTAATACTATTGCTTTAAACTACTACAAAACTTTTGCACTATAATAATCATGGGTTTGTAATAAGTATGAATGAGTGAGAAAACATTTATGGTGGAAGCAGTCAGAAATGTAAGTTGCCTTACTATCGCTTTACTAAAACAAAACTTTAGTACTGTAATAATCATAGGTTTGTAATATGTGTGAATGAGTGGGGAAACGCCAGAAATGTAAGTTGTCACACTATCACTTGAAACTACTACAAACATTTAGCACTGTAATAATCATAGGTTTGCAATATTTGTCAGTGAGTGAGGAAACATTTTATTTGAGATGAATGGATGCACGGCCCTTTATACGCAAATCTTAAACTTGAATTTCAGGTCAAAATACTTGACCAAACAGATTTTTTTCAATCAAGTGGTTTAGCAAAAATCTAGTACGATTATTTTTTTTACGTTAGCTCCACACAGGAGGCACCGAGGAAAACAATTTCCCTAGGGACCTATGTCATCTTTGAGGATGCTGTGAGGAGGGTTTTTTAAGGGAAAGGAAGAAGAAGAAGATATGGGAAGGAAAAAGGTATGAGGGGTGGGTAGGAATCTGGGGGTCAGTGTGGCCAGGAGTGACTAATCCTGTGAATCTATTCCTCACACTGCGGTGCAAGACGAAGGGTCGGAAGAATCTGGCTGGAGAGGTCAAAAGGCCTCCCTCAATCCGTCTCCTCCAATCTAGCCCGCCACGCAGTGGTTGGGCAAATGTATCCGCCACCAAGACCTTGACAAACCTCATCCCATGAACCCGGGCACCCCTGCTAAGTCACCAAACGTAGCGAACCACTTGGGGTGACCTGTGGCAGGATTGTTGGTTGTCCAATAAATGGTTCCCGGGGCGGCGGTACCCATACCCGCCTCCCAAATTACTACTTTATTGTAAAATATAAAATAATAGACAATTAAAAAATAAATTTTGCATTATTTTCGACGCAACTTTGGCATTTTTTGTGAGTTAATTATAGTTATTAAAAAAATCTGCATTATAACATAAGATAAGAAATAAAACATTAAAAAAAAGTTTTTTCCTGCGAAGAAATTTTAATTTATCCTACACGACAAATTTGTGTTCCAAAATGCTTTTATTATTAACTATTACCCGCGGCTTTGCTCGTATGTGTTAGCGGGAAATATGTAACTGTATAAAGAATTTTCCAACGGAAATGAAATGTTTTTTTCGGGATAAAAAGTAGCCTGTGTCATTTCCCAGTCCTCCATTTATTTATCTCTGTTTAAAAAAATCACGTCGATCGGTCGCTCCATTTATATTATTATAGCGCGTTCCCGGCATACGTTGCTAAGCCACTTAATAAAGAAATTGTTTCTCCTTGCGTGTCCTTTCCCATTCCCCTTCCGCCTCACCTTCCTCCCCCGCACCCCCTTTCCCTCTCGCGTTCCCACTCCACCTTCTCCGCCTTCCCTCTCTCCACTCCCCTCGCCACTTCCCCCGTCCCGCGAACCCCCCCTCCAGAGTTCCCCTCCCCCCTTTCCCCTCCCGCATTCCATACATTCAGTCCCGTTATATTCAGTTTTCAAATAGCTCTCGTGCCACCTATTGCAACTTTTAATACAAATTTCAGATGCCAGAGCTCACCAAATTATATAGAAACGAAATAATTAAAAACACTTTGTTTTTACCACAATAAACTTTATTTAAAAGTCAACATGTTTCAGGAACGATGTTCCCTTCATCAGGACATAAAATGTACTAAATACTAAATGATCAAACATAGAACGGCGTGGGTAGAAATGGAAGTAGTGGGGGAGGAGAAAGGTGGAAAGGGGAGGTGCTTAGAAGATCAACAAGAGAGAGGGGGGGGGGGGGGGTGGAAAGGGGGTGCTTAGAAGAACATAGACAAAAAATTACAATGGAAATATGTTTAAGATAGGGTTACTCACAAAATTAATTTGATTGTTAATAATATTTAAATTTCTATTGACATTTTTCCTAATTTCTAATATTTCTAAAAGATCTAAGTGAAAACCACTAACGTTAGTGTGTAAAATTTTAAAACCAGTATTTATATCAAATGAATGGTTAAATTCAATTAAATGGTTAGCAAATTCCGAATAATTATTATTATTTAGACATCTCAAATGTTCCTTAATCCTCCTAATAATGGTTATAACTCCAAATTAATAGACGATTTATTAAACAAAAAATATAAGAAAAAATTTCATTTGTCCTACATTTACCCATTGCTTACTGATAATATTAAAAAACAATGGAGAAAAATATTGTTTGTAAATCATCAAACCTCCAATTTAATCATGAAAAAAATTCCTAATACAATACAGCCTGCTTTTTATACGAATAATAAATTAAAAAATTATATTTTAAATAACAAGGACAAAGACCAAAAAATGAAAAAATCTGGAGTTTACCAATTGAATTGTAATGACTGCAATCATTTTTACGTAGGTAAAACTTGCAGAAATTTTGAAACGAGGATTAAGGAACATTTGAGATGTCTAAATAGTAATAATTATTCGGAATTTGCTAACCATTTAATTGAATTTAACCATTCATTTGATATAAATACTGGTTTTAAAATTTTACACACTAACGTTAGTGGTTTTCACTTAGATCTTTTAGAAATATTAGAAATTAGGAAAAATGTCAATAGAAATTTAAATATTATTATCAATCAAATTAATTTTGTGAGTAACCCTATCTTAAACATATTTCCATTGTAATTTTTTGTCTTTGTTCTTCTAAGCACCCCCTTTCCACCCCCCCCCCCCCCTCCCTCTTGTTGATCTTCTAAGCACCTCCCCTTTCCACCTTTCTCCTCCCCCACTACTTCCATTTCTACCCACGCCGTTCTATGTTTGATCATTTAGTATTTAGTACATTTTATGTCCTGATGAAGGGAACATCGTTCCTGAAACATGTTGACTTTTAAATAAAGTTTATTGTGGTAAAAACAAAGTGTTTTTAATTATTTCATTAATAAAATGGTGCCACAAAGTGAATTTGCTAAATTTGAAGAAGTTATATAGAAACCTTCGCGGGCGTGCTCACAACAACTCACTAAAGTTTTCTCGCAATCGGATTAATAAAGCATTTTCATGACGCCAGAGCTCGATATTATATGTAGGGGAGAACTAGGAGAGTTGTGACAATTTTAAATTTAATACTCGGATTTCATACTCGCGTCTAGCACCATGCGAATTTTGGTGGTCAATTTATCTTCGCGAACTACGATATGATGCGGGATTACGTAATGCGGTAAATCAGAATTGTCAACTGGGGAAATGTAACCTTTCTGAAGGTATTTTGTCACATTCTAACTTTATTGCGGGTTGAGATATTAAGCGGCGTTCGAGAGACCGGCGGGTAACGATTCACCGAGAACAGAGGGACTGTTTCGAAACGGCAACGCGACGATATAACGACCTGCCGTGTCACGAGAAGTAGTGAGTTTAAACATATCCTCACACTCTTGTTCCTCAGGCGTTAAAAACTTCTCATCCGGAATGTCTTCCAATTCGAAGAAACGCGAAAGGCAAAATTCATCATTTTGCGTGAACGTACAAAATGATTGCGTTGAATGATTCAATCATCGTTGGGGCAGTACCCAAGATGAGATATCTCAAAGTAGTTTCGATAGCAAATGGCTGGCCGAGAGAACCTGATATTTTGTTTGCCTTTAGAATGCGAGCAAACATGTCACATCCCAAGATGATATCAATCTCATCGGGCGTACAGAATGTTGTGTCTGCTAAGGGCAAATTTTCAAGATACGACAAAGAGGAGCGGTTAATGTTAACAGTAGGCAACTCACTGGTTATGGTTTCTACTACATATGGTTTAATCGTATACGACTGAGTGATGTCATAGCGGGAGAGTAATTTTAAGCAAGTTACGCCATTTGTCACATTTCTTACGTCACCTATTCCCGTGACGTAAGTACTTGGAGATGACCGCGCCGTAAGATTCAAGCGTGAACAGCATTTGCGCGTAATTATGTCCCTTTGGGAGCCGCTATCTATTAGAGCCCGTATCGTCTGTACCTGGTAGTGCAAACAGCCGTTCCTAAGAGTGCAGTAGTATTTGCGCTAGGGCATGAATTTGTTACACATAACGAAACCGGATTCGAAGAATTTAAGTTATCATTATCGGCATCCGTTTGTGACGCGGGAGATGGTATTAGGTCCGTTTGTGACTTCTGCCCATCAGTTTGTTTGAAATGCAACAAACTAGAATGGTTGAGCGCGCATGTTTTGCATGTACTCTTCGATTTACAAACTTTCGTGATGTGCCTAGTACTGAGGCAGTTCACACAAACTCGAATCTTCGATGACTTAATGCATTTAAATCGCTCACGTGGTTCTAGACTTGTGAATTTAGAACATTGGTATAAAGGTTGCGATCCCTTTTGACAGCAAAAACAAATTTCGATGGAGTGATTATCGATTTTTTCGACATTAATAAATGCCTTTGCGGAATTAGTTTTTTGCGGTTTAGCGGTATAATTATATAAGACGGCTCGATGTCGGTTGCGTGATTTGTGCGCGATTAAGAACTCGTTGCTGTACTCTGGACGGTAGATTTTCATTATTTTTAATAGAAGATTCAAAAGCCTTTACAGTCCCTATGTCAAGACGTTTAAGACCCAGTTGTTAATATTGTTATAAATTCAGAACGAATTTTTTCAACAGTAGTTGCGCCTGATAAAAAAGAGTGGCGATCGTAAATGCTTTCCGAAGCTTTCCTTATCTTGTCATACACCGACTGTAAGCTCGCAAAGCTAGCTGCTAATTTAGCATTTAAACGTTTGAGACGTCTTTCATCCCGAGACAACCCGGATGATGCGCTCGTAGCCATTTTCTTGAATCCGGTTATATTTACAAAATATGAAACGTAAAACAACTAAAAATGCGGTTAAAGGGTATGCGGTATGAGGTGAAAGGGTATGCGGTATGCGGTATGATGTATGCGGTTTGAGGTAAGGGGTACGCGGTATGCGGTTAAAGGGTATGCGGTATGCGGAATGCGGTATGAGGTTAAAGGGTATGCGGTATGCGTAATGATGTATGCGGTTTGAGGTAAGGGGTATGCGGTATGCGGAATGCGGTATTCAGTTAAAGGGTATGCGGTTTGCAGAATGCGGTATGAGGTTAAAGGGTATGCGGTATGCGGAATGCGGTATGAGGTTAAAGGGTATGCGGTATGATGTATGCGGTTTGAGGTAAGGGGTATGCGGTATGCGGAATACGGTATGCGGTTAAAGGGTATGCGGTGTGCAGAATTCGGAATGAGGTTAAAGGGTATGCGGTACGATGTATGCGATATGCGGTATAAGGTATGCGGTATGATGAGTCTGTATTATTTATACGGAATTAATTAATTAATATATTCAATTAATTCACTGTAATCCGCTCACAGGGTTAAATTGATTATTGCGCGGTGTAAAGGTTAACAGATACGCCATGAACTGTGCGGGTAAACGAAGTTATTTATTGCGTTTATTATCATTGACAAATTATAAATATTGCGATCGTATAATTGTATTTTGTAATGATATATCCAATAATAAAAATATTAAGAAATAATCATACTATTTCTAAGTAAGGTAGATGCGATTTTATCAGCAAGATACAACTACATATTCTAACAGCAGGTAAATATGTTATTTCCAACGTAATAAAAATACGTATAGGAAACAAATTACTCATGTAGGTATAATCAAAAAATGAATTGTATTTTATGTTGTGAGAGTGGATTTATGTGTTTGTGACAAAGAATGACTGGCCAAGGACCTTGATTTTGTGTTACTATCACTGCTTAAAAATGATAAAATACATGTTGCATAGAAAGGAGAGGACTCACCGGAAAAGGATAAAACTTGTAGGCTGGCAATGTACTTGAATGATTCCTTTTCCATCCAAGAGGCACAATCACAATAGGCGTGAATGTTCTTTATTTTGATAGTACACAGCGGAGTTATTTATAATAGAGGATACACGGCGGAGCGCAATGGTTGTCTCGCGACGGGAGTTTTATTACAGACTGAATAAGATTGGCGGGTAGGCAAATAGGGATGGGTAGGAAAAGGAACTTGCAACAATATTAATACCAATTCCAAACAGTGACAGTATGTATGCGTTCTATGTAGGTGTGTGTATGTAGGTATGTGTATGGGCGTAACCAATTACCTAACTCACAAATAATTGCCAAATTTGCCTCTAAATTCATGAAAAAATTTAATTCTTTGGTATCTATTATAAAATCACTATGCAATTCATAGTAATAAAGTGGAGTCTGTTCAAAAAAATACTACTAGCTTACAAAACTGGGAATCTAGATAACTATGCTGAAAGACTCACTCACTTTAGAGAAGTCTCACTCGTCAAAAGAAGGCACATTTCAGATTTGATCTCGCTGTTTAAAATCATAAACAACATGTATGATTCATTTTTAATTAATCAAATTTATCTTAATATATGGCCGAAATTCGTGAGAAACCTTGAAACCTTTTGGATCGATACTTACCGCATTAATACAAGTTTCTTCAAACCAACCTCGAGAATGACTCGGTTATACGATATTGCAAAAATGAAGACTTAGGATGTATTTTAAAACGTAATTGCTACCTTCAGAAGGAAATTATACTTACATATCCCTGATGATCTCCTCACCTAGAACTATAAAATGTGTATAAATGTATGTATATGTTCATAAGTGAATATATTTTGTAATTATTGATCCTTCTTGTTTTATGTATGTACTTTAATTTATTATTATGTATCACAACTGATTAAGAATGTTGTGATGAATGGTGTGCTCACCTCTCAGTGGAATTATCACTAAAACCATATTAAAATAATTGTTAATCAATAATTGATGAATTGTACAAATGTATTTGCAATACCTTTTGATTAAAAAATATTTATGTAGTTTGGTTGGGTGCTTAGGCTTCAAATCCAAATTGAAGTTTTAAAAATAACTTGGATTGTACACCAGCATACACCAAGCCCGGATTCAACGTGTCTCCCCTAGGCAATGTATGTCTCGGGGACCCTTTACCTAAGGGGACCCTAGCCGATGCGGGGCTCCTAGGCAGTTGCCTACACTGCCTTATGGATTAAACGCTTTGGGGCCCCTAGGCAGTTGCCTACACTGCCTTAATAATATTTGGATGATTTATATAGCGCCGTTTTTGTGAAAAATCACCTCAAGGGCGCTTATGGATAATATTGCCCTGGCATACACCAGTCCTGGATTTGTCAACAGGCCTTATAGGCCGTGGCCTAGTACTCCAGTCAAGATGTACACCCGCGCTTGCAAAAGGTTCAGTCATTCTGATTTTTTTATATGTTGTTAGGACCTAAACCAGTATTGAAAAAAAAATTGCAACTTCGAAAGTGCTGTGCGAGCAGCGGTGGACCCAAAAAAATAGGAAGTTTTCGGATTTTTTTCAGTTTTTGCTCAATATCTCAGTGAAGGAAGGATCTGACTGGTATAGTCAGTATAGGTACTTTTAAAGTAAACTAAATTTTCTTCAATTTGAGACGAAAGTGAGCTATATACAACCATTGGTTTTCAAGATATAGTTCTTCGAAAATAGGCCATTTTTCCAAAAAGTGAAATTTTTTCGAAATGGTAACTTATTTTGTAAAATATTTTCGAAAACACGCATCCCACTTCAAATATTATTTGAAATAAAGTTGTAGTAAATTTAATTAGCTTTCATTTAAGACTGATGAAATTTTAGATTGATATATGTAGACCTAAGGGTTCTCTCAAGAACGCCAGATAACCAAAAACAGTCATAAGTGGGTGTTGGGGAGAAATGCAAATAAACAGTTCTCACGTCTTTTTATGGTTTTATTTATCAAACAGTTACAATTTATTTATTTTTGTTATTTTTAACACATTTTTGATGAAAAAAAGAAAAGATAATACATCTATCGGGAATTACGTCATCTTCAAACATTGTTTTATATATTTTTGAATGTAGCTATTACTTTGTGGTTATCCATTATAGAAAAATGCAACAATATAACTTTGTAAAAACCACTTATATAGTGTGCAAATCCGACCGGTTTCGGAACAAACGTTCCTTCGTCAGGGAAAGCTTATACTAATTTGACAGTTTCGAACAATGTTTTATTATGGTAGGGGGTGGAGCCGTTGTTAGTTAATAATGTAGATTGGGTGGGTAGGTATTAGTGTAGAGTGTGTATTGTTTTATATACCTACATACTAAATCGCTTGTACAAACATCATGGTACCTACTATAAGGACAAATTACATGGACACAAAAAATAAAACTAATATAAATCATGTAGGTATTATGTCTTGGTTGCCAAATCATGTCTTTGTTATTATCTTAGATGGCTCGGGCTTAGGCTCGCACGAAGAAGATGTCTCGATATCGCCAGTATGGACGCTGGGAGAGGCGCCCAGTCTGTAGTCGGGTCATCTTCATCGTCCGAGCATTTCAGCTCCACATCCGGGACGTTAATGCACAATTTGCACAGCCTTTCTGCACGAGCAGCTTCCAGAGCATCCTTTCTTGCATTTACATGAAATTTTTCGCAGAATGGCAGGAGGTGCGGGATGGGGATGGGGGTGAGTCCTTGAGAAGACAGCTTCCACCCCCATTCAGTGGGATTCAAGTTGACTCCCCGCCACTTCTGCACTTGGAGGTAGCACCTTGCTCCAATGTGGCCTGCGGCATCTTCCGTCGGTGGCAAACGGGCGAGGTTTATGCTTATTGAAGTGACAAACGTCTTATACCTCAGGAAATCCAAAGTATCCCTCGCGATGTCACCCCCATATAGAGCCAGAAAACACTTGATGCCTGCTTCACTCGCGGCTTGTAGGGTGGAATCTGGCCGAAGGACAACCTCCACTTGCTCAGCAAGTGGTTCACTCTTGCTCAGAAGTGTGGTGATTTTGGTCTTTCCTTGGCAAAATGGTGCTGAGGTGGTATCGCACCCGGTAAACACGTGTGTGAATAGTACCGTTCCTGGTAATCGCCGGGAGCCCTCTGGTGGTTGTAGGAGGTCGTAGAGCAGTGATAGCAACCAGCTTCACCCTTCGTGCTCTTCTAAAGGTAGACGTTTGTCTCTTCAGCGCCTAAACCATTGAGAAGAACGAGCAGGTCGACGTCTTCTCCCACTATGACGACCCGATCGGCTACTGCTCTTTTTGAAAGCGCCATCATGACGATCTATCGATCCGCATCTTCTTCAGCAACAGCCACTTCTACTCCCACCTTCTGAAAGGCGTCACAGAGAAGAGTTATAAGGCGTCCCTTATTGTTCTCATTGCCGAATACATGCTCTTAAGTAATTTTAATTACTGTGGATTCATCGAACGTCAATTCGTAGCTGGAATGAGCTGCATAGCGCTGGAGTCGTTCCGCTGTTTTGGTGTTTTCTTTTTGGTAGCATCTTCGGGGTAGCCGTCAAAAACGATGGAGACGTTCTTCCCAAAGTGGTTTCGGACGTAGGTGGTATAACGCGTCAAAAGTGCTCGAACCGTGCTCTTCCGCTGCCACACGACCTTGTGCAAGAGCTAGTCACCATCCAAAATGACGTGAGTGCTGGCATCTATCGGTGTGTGGCTGGAAAGAGGAGTGAAGGCAGAGTACAGAGTAGATTTTGTGCCCTTGCGCATCCCTTGTTCATTGAACAGAGACATCGGGAACGGGGCCAACTCATACTTGGAAGTCATCCTGTAAATCCTGTTCAGATTGCTTTGCAATACACACTCGCTGGAAAATTGTGAACGGATCCACAGCCACTCTTCTGTTTTTGTCCGGCTGTCTCTTCTGTTTTGGGCTATGTGGCAATTAATTTCGGAACCTACCAGTAAACCACTACTGATAGAAATCAAACTGTCAGTTTTGGGAAATGGAGGGTGGAGAGCAAACCAGTTTTTTTTAGTTTTTCCACATCACTATTATCTCGGATGATTCGAGAAGGTCTCATGTCTACATGCTGCTCTCCATTAGGACATGAGATGCTGCAAAAACTTTCCAGTTCTGACGGATAGACATTTCGCAACACACTAAGAGCTGCCCTGGAAAGGTAGGGTGCGGGTAAGGAGGTCAAGGGGGGCGGGGGACGATGAAAAAATTTGGCTAAAGTATTAATAGTTCTTTTAAATTTAAGTTAAGTAAGTTTCCTAATTATTGTATAGTTTAAATTTGACTAAAGGTCGTTATACTGGTCGATAGTTATGCCGTAAAATAAACCCATGATGACGCATGGATATAGGTACTAATGGGTACTTGAAATTTGAAGTGGTCGTAATTATATTATTACCCTAGGATAAACCCACAATGACTAATGGATTTACTTCACAGCACAATAAAACCATAAAAAGACGTGAGAACAGTTTATTTGCATTTCCCCCAAAACCCACTTTTGACTGTTTTTGGTTATCTGCCATTTTTGAGAGAACCGTTAAGTCTACAGATATCAATCTAGTCTCAAATGAAAGCTAATTAAAAATTTATATAATATTTGACATGGGATGCGTATTTTAGAAATTATTTTACAAAATAAATGACCATTTCGAAAAAATTTCACTTTTTGGAAAAAATGGCCTATTTTCAAAGAACTGTATCTTGGAAACCAATGGCTGTATATAGCTCGCTTTAGTCTTAAATTATAGCAAATTTAGTCTACTTTAAAAGTATGCATACTGACTACACCAGTCAGATATTGAGCAAAAACTGAAAAAAATCCGAAAATTTCCTGGTTTTTTGGGTCCACCGCCGCTCGCACAGCATTTTCGACATTGTAATTTTTTTTAATACTGGTTTAGATCCTAACAACGTATAACAAATTCAGAATGACTGGACCTTTTGCAAGCACAACCCCCTGTTCATGTTTAACTTGTCTGGACTATAGGGGTGGCAGAGTTCAAGGGGCGGCGCTCGCTCGCTTTGGTAAGTCCTTAAGTTTGGGTGCGATTATAAACTAAAAATAAGCCACTAAGTATTATTTCTATTAAGGGAACATACCCATACTACGTGACCAACTTTTTGCAATTTTTACCCCCCCCACAAAAAAATTCAAATCGCTCTAGCAGAAAACACCTGTATGGCCGCAATTTCCAGGAGTCCAGGGGCACATTATTGTATTACTCCGAAAACAGGCGCGGATCCAGCCCTCGAAGACGTTGTGGGCACAGCCACCCGAATATCGGCCAAGTGCGAGTCGGAATATGAACTCCCTCATGAACTATCATGACTCATTAACGACTTTTGAATTTGATTATTTCCTTTTTTCCGCGCATCAGAACTTTGGCCTTGGGAATGGAAATAATCATTGGAGGAAGTCAGACCCGATTTTGTCCAATTGAATAGTCAAACAGTTTCTATTAAATTCCAAACCAATTTCAATCAATAAATTATTATTTTTTTCTTTTTTCTAGTAGCTAGTAATAAAGCAAATATAGGGACACTAGACTGGGTAAATAGGTATATCGACGCTGTCTCAGTAGTCATAAGTATGACCAGCAAGTTAGATGCACCAGTCGAGACTTAATTAGGCTACCGATACCATTTCAACTACTTTTTTTACATCTTCAAAGGATATCAAATAAAATTAAACGCTAGGAAACATTTTACATTAAATAACTTTGTTTAGGTGCTTACTTAAATTACAAATTCCAGCTTACGTTTCTTTTTCGCGAAAACGTTGATAATATCATCGATATCCAGGTTCACATCTTTGTGTATATTTAGGAGTGCTATCCCGGATAATCTTTCCTGTGCCATTGAGGAACGCAACCAAGATTTTATTCTGCGAAGAGTATAAAACGATCTCTCTGCGGTAGCTACGCTGACTGGGAGAGTTGCCAGTATTTGTAAGAAAATTTTTATGTTAGGGTGCAAATCATAGTCGCATGATTCAATGAGATGAGCAACCGAGTCTGGTATGGTCGAATTGTTTTCACATTCTCTTTTCCATTTGGTCATCCAGAGTCAATATTCATTTATAACAGTTGATTCACTATCGTTAATAAATAGGCGGTACATCTGGACCACTTTTTTCACTTTCACTGTCTCAATATCGATATCCCAGTCCCTGACACTAACATTTGGTTCAGGTAGAAAAACTCCCAAATGAAATAGGTCGAGTACCTTCGGAGATAATCTTTCCTCTAAATCATTAATATTGGAATCTAATAAAGGTATGACTGATTTCCGAAAGTACTCTTCCACAGATTTCGTCTCATAATAATTGGACCTATTTGTTTGCCTTGGAACTGTACGTGGGGATTTTAATGTAATATCCAATTGGACGAAATCGGGTCTGACTTCCTCCAAAGATTATTAACGTTTTATTATCATCAGCCTATCGATCTCAATAGACCGTGAAAGTGTGATGTTACAAGTCTATTAGGGTTGTGGGCATGCCCACCGTGCCACAACGGTGGTTCCGCCCTTGTCCGAAAATGACACATATATCTCAGTGTTTAGAACTTTAAAAAACCTCTTTGTATATTAATGTAAGATCGGATAAATTCTAGAGTAAAAACAGGGGATAAGTTTATTTAGGTTTATTAAAATGACACGTAAAATACAAAGAAAAATTACAAGGCACGTCTTATCCAATCGTACGCCAAAATTATTCTCAAGAAGACCACAACAACATGACAACTTGCTTTTGTTTTAACAATCTAAATCTATGTAGTTCTAATTTTGAAAAAAACTTAACTACCTATTTTTAACTAGCTCTGCTTAGCTACTTCCCCAAGTAGGTACCCAACTTTATTACTTTATTTATATTCCGTTGCCAATCTTTTACCCGATACTACATTAATAGATACCTACCTTACTTCTATGTTTGATTTGAAATGCGATAATAGAAAAACAAAGGCTACCGTCTAACTGTGCCAGTGTCATTTCACTCCTCTTTACAAAATTAATCATTTTATATAGATAATAGTTTTAAAATAGTATTGTAAATTAGTGTAATATAGTTTTTACTTGTATATTTGTTTTCACTGTAAGTATTTGTGTTATATAATTGGTTCTTCGGAGCAGTTAAGGTAAGTTTTTTTTTTTGATTTGTGTGCTGTAGATTTTTTCGAAAATGGATAAAGAAAAACCACCTGATCCCCCAGATGATGGTTTGCTATCTGAATCCTCGGGTGTTACAAAAAAATTAATCGCGGTTAATATTCCGGAGGCTTCGGACTTCGTAACGATTACGTCAAAAAAAAGAAAAATTGCTAAACCAGCAGATAATAGAAATGCAACAGATTTTGAACAGATACATCGAAAAACACCCTCCACGCAAAACGACTCCCTTCCAAATAATTCTGTTTTACAGGATGTAATTCCGTCCACTTCTTCCTCGATTTCAAATTTAAGTCCAGCAAGCCCCTCCACCACACCCGCCCCACTGGTAAACAATACTCCTTCACAAATGTCACGTCTGTATAATAATCTTGATAGACCACCTTACATTACACACGTGACTAAAATTTCAAAGGATGAAAAACAATCAAATTTATACGATGTGGACTTTGGACATTTTATGTTTAAAAATAAAATCCACCCTGTCTGGAATGGAGTAAAATCGGTTGGGCGTAACCGTCTTTCTGTTGAATTCAAGACAGCGGCTGAGGCCAATAGCTTTGTAAAATCTGATGTTGCCAAAAAAAACTCGTACAACGTTTTCATACCTACATATCAGGTTACAAAGTTAGGTGTCACAAAAGGGATCCCACCGCACTGGTCGATAGAGGACATCCTGGAAAACATTACTGTTCCTCAAGGTTTCGGAAAAGTTTTAAAAGCGCGTCGTCTAAATTACAGGTTTAATACGGGAAACTCTGTAGAATGGAGACCCTCCCAATCCGTTGTCCTAACATTTGACAGCAAAGACCTTCCACAAAATGTTACTATGTTTAACGTCTCTCTACCAGTAGAGCTCTATGTGTTCCCAACTGTGCAATGCTACAAGTGCTGCAGATTTGGACACACGAAGAACCTCTGCAGATCAGAACCCCGTTGCTTCAAGTGCAGTTCGTCCCATAGTGGCGATTCCTGTGATAAAACAGAGGAAAATTATAAATGTTTAAACTGCTCCGGTACCCACATGTCCATCAGCAAAACTTGCCCTGAACTGTCAAGGCAGCGCAATATTAAACACACAATGGCCGAGAAGAGCATCTCTTATGCGGAAGCATCAAGAATGTTTAACAAATCCATTCCATCTTATTCTGAAGTAACTTCCAAAAATTCTAAAAAATCCACCCCTTCTCAACCTTCTTCTTCTTCATTTAGAAAAACTGTTGAAAGGGTCGTGAAACCTAGAGTTCTAACAAAAAAAAATAATGCTAATCACGAATCCCTTCTGTGGTTCCCTAATGGACAAATTCCTTCCAGTTCAAATTTCAATTCTTACCTAAAGTCATCTACTAAAGAACAAAATTATAATATAGACCTTAACTCTACACTAATCACCTCATTTTTACATATTTTACAAACTTTAAATAAAAACAACATTCAAATATCGTCCCACGTTGCTAAACAAATTACTAATATTATCAACTCAACTAGAAATGGCTCCTCTGATGAGGATTCTTCAGTGGAATTGTCATAGTCTTAGAAATAAGACTGAAGAATTTTTAAACACATTACACTCAAACTCAATTGCAGTGGCTGCCATCTCGGAGACGTGGCTGGAACTGGATTCTGATTTCAGAGTCAGGGGATACCACTGTCTTCGAGACGACCGTCAAGATGGAAAGGGCGGCTCCGCTCTTTTCATTAAAAAATCATTACCCTTCTCCCCTGTAGATGTAAAACCAATTGGTTGTCCTTTTCAAGTGACGGCCGCAAAGGTTTTTGACACTACAATAATTTCTTTGTATATATCACCATCTAATAAACCTTCTAAATCAATCCTAAAAGCTATGTTTTCCAAGGTCACTACCCCTTCTCTTGTTCTGGGAGATTTCAATGCCCATCACGGATTATGGGGAGCTCACAATTGTGACAGAATAGGCAGAGATATTGTTGATCTACTAGATGAACTAGACTTTTGTATTATCAATGATGGTTCTCCTACTCGTCTTCAGGTGCCTGGTCAGCGACCCAGCATGGTTGATCTTACTATTTGCAATTCCAACATAGCCGCATCCCTGTTATGGAAGGTTTTGGATGACCCTCATGGGAGTGATCATTACCCCATCCTCATTGAATCCTCAAATATTTATCATTTCAACAAAAATGTCAAGTGCGGTAGTCGAAAACCAAGGTTCTTAACTGCCAGAGCCAACTGGAATGACTATTCAAATCATACAAAGTTCTCTGTGCAAAATCTGCCCTCTCCAACTACAGAAAATGTTGCGGAATGTTACGATTTATTTGTGTCTGCAGTCATTACGGCCGCAGAAAAATTTATCCCCATTAAAACGACACGTAACAAGGGGAAACCTCCCCCAGCTCCTTGGTGGGATATTGAATGCTCAGACGCAGTAGATATGAGGAAAAAATATGCGAAAATTTATTCAACAAATATGAATATGGAGAACTTCCTTCAGTATAAACAAATTGAAGCTAAGACCAAACGTCTTCTAAAAAACAAAAAACGTCAAGGCTGGAAAAAATTTTGCACATCATTATCTCCCGAAGTTCCTCTTTCAGTTGTTTGGAATTCAATTCGCAGGTTTAAGGGTTCTCACGTCCCAACGGTGACTCGACCACTCACTTCAGAGTGGGTGAAGGAATTTGCCGATAAACTAGCTCCTCAAACTGCAAGTAATTTTAATGAAACAGAATTCACATACTCATTTAAAACACGGGGTTGGATGGACTCCCACTTCAATTTAACGGAACTTAGGGAGGTCTTAAACGATCTCACAGACTCATCCGCTGGTGTAGATGGAATTCCTTATAGCTTTATTAAAAACTGCGATGTTACCACACTAAACTATTTTCTTTCAATTATAAATCTGATCTTTGACTCCGGCAAAATTCCATCATCCTGGAAAACTCAAATAATTGTTCCCATTCTGAAACCCCAGAAAGACCCTAACTCTGGACTTTCTTACAGACCTATAGCTCTGTCATCTTCCTTAGTTAAAATAGCTGAACATATGATTAAAAGACGTCTAGACTGGTATGCAGAAAATGAGAAAATTCTTCCCAGCTCTCAGTTTGGCTTTCGAAAAAGAAAAAGTACGATCAAAAGTGTGTCCATCCTGACTTCTGATATCCAGTTAGCCCTGGCCGATAATGAATTCCTTGTCGGTGTTTGCCTTGATGTGTGCGGAGCTTTTGACAATGTTTTATTGGATGTTTTATTTAATAAATTATTAAAAATTGGCATCCCTCGTAAGCTTTCCAGTTTTATAATTAACCTCCTTCTTACCAGGAAAATTCAAATCCAGGTGCTGGATTCTCCTCCACTGGAAAGAATAGTAAACAAGGGTTTGCCTCAGGGCTCCGTCCTTAGTCCTATCCTTTTTAATATTTATACCTTTGACCTGCATCGGAGTATGCATCCATCTTGTAAAATACTCCAGTATGCGGATGATCTTTTTATATATATTTCAGGACGAATTATTTCTATTCTGGAGGATGTGATTAACATTTGCATGAAAAACCTTGACACCTGGTTAAAAAATCACGGCTTAGAAATTTCTCCGTCCAAAAGCAATGTTATCGTCTTTTCCAGAAAACGTGTTACTCCGCATGTAACAGTCCAAATAAATAATTCAATTCTCCCTATGCAGGTACAAATAAGATTCCTTGGGGTAATTTTAGACTCTAAGTTAACATGGAACCCGTATGTTAATTTAATCATTAACAAATGTCAAGCTGGCCTCAACACTTTACGTGCCGTTTCACGGGTCTGGTGGGGAAGTCATCCATTCACCCAAAAACTTTTTTATAACGCATATGTTAGGAGTCATTTGGATTACGCGTCATTCCTCATTGAACCCACTTCTAAAAAGAACCTCGCAAGGTTGGACCGTATTCAATTTCAATGTTTAAGATTGATTATCGGAGCAATGCGTTCTTCCCCAATTAACGCTTTACAAGTGGAGGCTGTGGAGGCTCCTCTTCATTTCAGAAGACAGTTCTTGGCTGACAAGTTTTTATTTAAATGCTTAAGACTCTCTAATCACCCACTGAAAGACAAAATTACTGCACTCACTGCTCAAGTGAAATCACTTCCATATTGGAGGAACAAATCAATCCCTCTTCTTGTTAAAAGCCTCCATACGTACTGTTCGTATAAACCCCTCTTAAATCCATCAGACAGACTTCCTTTATATGCCAACTCCTTTCGTATTCATTTGTGTAAACCAAATATTCTTTTTTCTCTCGGCATAATTAACAATCACGAAGCTCCAACAAAACTTATCCAAATTTTAAATTCGAAATATTCCAACTGGAAAATTATTTACACAGATGGTTCCAAGTCTCCCTTATCAAACCATGTGGGAGCGGCATTCCACTGCCCATCAGATCAAGTCGATAGAAAAATTAAACTTCCAAGAGAGGCTTCCGTTTTCACTGCTGAATGTATAGCCATTTTTGAATCCCTCAAATACATTGACGATGTTAACATTGGAAAATTCTTAATTCTCTCCGATTCCCTGAGTGCACTTCAAAAATTAAACTCTTCCCCTTTCCATTACCCAGAAGACGATTTCTGTGTTGGAATTCGCACTTTAATTCATAAATTAACCGACTCTGGCAAAGAAATCATCTTGGCTTGGATACCTAGTCACTGCGGTATCCCTGGAAATGAAAAGGCCGATTCATTGGCGAAAGATGCCATTATTTCGGGGGATATTTTATATAAATTTTTAAACACCGATGACATTTTCATAAAATTGAAGGAAAACATGATTTCCACATGGCAGAATCATTGGGAAGAATCTAGTCAATCAAAAGGATATAGCTTTTTTACAATTCAGCCAACGATTCCTTCAAAACCGTGGTTTTCAAGACTTTCTTTTAACAAATTCTCGACATCATCCATTTGCCGCATGCGGATAGGGCATTGCTGCCACAATGTTCACCTGACAAAAATTCATATTAAGAATTCTGCGATGTGTGAATGTCGTCTTGGTGAAGAGGATCTCAATCATATTTTTTTCAGTTGTCCTTTAAATAATTCATACAAAAATTTCTTCCCTCACCTAATCAGTTCGGGTATATTGCCTCCCTACAACATTGCATGCCTGTTATCTTCTGTGAACAAACGCGTGTATAAAGTCTTGGCTAATTTCCTGAATATTAACAGCATCAATTTGTAACTGTAAGTTAAGTTTCATGTATTTATATTTATTTTATTTTTTACGCACAATAAATTGTGTCAGCATATCTTTTAATTTCCTTGTTATGTTTAATTAAAATCTTCTCTTATTGTAATAATTTTGCGTATTATTATTATTATTATTTGTATAGTATTATTATATAATGTAGTTAGGTTCTTGTTATTAAAACTAAATTAGTTAATATTAACCAAAAATTACACTCACAAAATTACACTCACAAAAGCATTCACTTGACACTGGCCAGAACACTCTTTTGGGGTGAAGAGCCATTAAAAAAAAAAAAAAAAAAAATGCGATAATAACAGATAATACCGCACACTGGTTGATATTAAATTTGTTTTTCATTTTACGTCGTATACATTTTTACTTTTTCACAACCTAAAATAATTAATTTATTATCAAAATACAAATTATCAAAATACTAAAATTTTAAAAATGGATAAGTCCAATTTATCAAAAGTGCCCAATTAAAAATAATTAATGAGAAACGCATCTTTCTCGAATGCCCATCAAAATATTAAAAATATATTCAATGTTTTTTTCAGGATTTGAAGATGCCAATGATCGGAAATATATTGTATCAGAACCTACAGCCTCCGATAGGGCGAGAGAAGAACTACAAAATTCTGATTTGGAAAGAAGGGGCGTTCTTGGAGGCGAGGCACATCTATAGTTTCACAGAAACGCGGTGATTTTTATGGCTGACTAATTATTTAATAAACATGGGTCCCATAATGCAATTACTACCGAATCAATGATATCAACAACGCTTGATGGCCATAAAATCATCAAACCCTGCATAAAATATCACAAATCTGCCATTCGACAATATAAGTATAAACCTTACGTTTTAGACACCCAAAACCAAAATACCCTTTTATTACATCTTAGAACGGAGCCTTTTAGCCGCTGTTCCGTCAACAACTGCGAACTAACCTACAATGACGAAGACGTCTCCAACGCTGATGCCATAGTCATCCTGCTTCAGAAGCTCAATGGTTTGCAGGACCTGCCTGACTTCAACGCCACGCGGCCCCCTGGGCAACGCTGGGTCTTCCTGACCGACGAGTGTCCCAGACACACGTTCAGAGCCAGCATTAATAATTGGAAACAGTTTGAGGGGATTTTTAATTGGTCGATGACTTATCGGTGAGCATAATTAGCATTTTTTTATTTATTTTAAGGTGATCCCTTAGTCCTTGAAAAGTTCGAAATCTCAATCCCCACCTCTTTTTGGGAGGGATTTAAAACTACTTTAGAAGACTTTTTTGAAAAGGTTGGAGGAGGTATTTGAGAGTTGTTTTTTACAGGTTGATTTCGTAAAGGTTGAACTGAAAAAAAAGCGTTAACTCCTTTTTTACGCATTGTTTATTATAATAACAAGGAAATTTAAAATCGATTGCACGGAACCAAGCGACATAGAGTAAGGCCGGTTATAGTGCTCGACCGACGGTCGGTGCGTACGTCGGTCGCGCTTGTCATTTGTATGAAAATTCCTAAATCGTTCAGTGCAGGACCGACCGTACGCATGCGTATATCGCTACGCAGTGCGTACGAGAATCATCGGTCGAGCGCGTGCGCATGCAGACCGTCGGTCGACCGACGAGCTAGAAATGCTCTCTGAGCGACGATCGGGTGTACGTGATATCTACGTCTTCTGTTCCTAATACGTCTACGAAGATAATAAGCAGCCATTAATTAATTAATTTCGCGTACGACTTCCGGTCAGCTTGTTGATCAATCGTGAACTGACGGTACGCACCGACGGTCGGTCGATGGTATGCGATCGTCAGGACCGACCGTACGCATGCGTATCGTCAGGATCGACCGTACGCACCAACCGTCGGTCGTGCACTGTAACCGGCCTTAGGGTTGCCATCCGTCCGGGTTTCCCCGGATTTGTCCTAGTTTAGAGGGCGTCCGGGGAGCGTCCGGGCGGGGTTTCATTTGATGTCCGGGTTTAATAAAAAAAGTAAAGTCTTAAAATTTAAAGTCAAACCTATACGTTTGCCTTGAGGAAGGAATGATCGTTCTGAAACCGGTCGGCTTTAAACAAATATAAAAGTGGTTCAAACAAAGTAACATGGTTTCATTTATCGTTAATTAAAATTAAATTCAATTTCCAAGAATACAGCTGCATTGATTTTTACAAATTCCTTTTAAAAGGGGAAGATATTCTAAAAGCTATCGGAAAGAGTGATAAATACAAAAAAACTGAAAAGTAAAAAAGGAGAGAGGCTGTAGAAAAAGCTTTAATAGCTAGATGATCAAATAATGTACTTTTGAGTGCAATAATTTCTTTTCATTTTTGTAATTAAAGTTATGATTCTTTTTATTACGTAAAAGAAATTTATAATATGGCTGTTGATTGAAACTTTAAGGTGATATAAATGAGTATAGTTTTTGGTTATTTTATGCTTAAAAAAATTGATAATTTAACTTACATTACAATAGGTCTAAACCTTAAAAAGGTTCAGTTTTGTTGCTTAAGATTTAAAAAGACTGAATTTAGCTCATATTATGTTAAGGGATATTTTGTTGTTCAAATGGATGCTGATAAAAATTTAAAGATATAATTTTTATTGAGTTAAAAAGTTACCTCAAATATTGTAAGACTGAATACTAAAATGGTCTCAGTACTTTTAAGATTTTTGTTTAAAAATTTAATTGAATTTTGTTAGGCTTAATATTTTAATAAGGTTTTGTTTTCATAACAGAGTATATTAATAATTTGTGTTTTATTTTAAGAATAAAAAAATTCTAACTGATTATTAAAACAATTTGTAACAAACTGTAATAAGATTCTGTTTTGTTAGGTACATTTATAATGATGATAAAAGATGAATAAATTTAATTTGAAAATATATAAAAAGGTGATTTATGACATTTTCAACTGTTTTTTATTACACTGACTATGTTTAAAAAAACCTGTTGACATGTCCGGGTTCTGGTCTCTAAAATCCGGGGTTTTCGCGCGTCTTGTCCTGGTTGCCAAATTTAAGATATGGCAACCCTACATAGAGTCCAAAAACGTCCATACCGTGCACCCGCATTGGGGCGGTAACTAATACAAAATGTGCATGTAGTCTTTATGTCGTCGGCGTAATATAAGATTTAATTCTCAAATCCAAATTCGTTTAACGCTGCCCATTTTCACTCATACCGAAAAGATCAGTGTGAAATCGTTTTGTTTTAATTTGTGAAATTCAGGCACAAATATTAAAATGTTTTTCGATTATTTTCTACAGAACTAGATTTTCCACATTACATAATAAATTTACCCGAAAGTCGATTCATTAGTGGGAGATTTTGGCACTTGGAAGTATTTTTTATAAGCTTGATGCTTTATTTTTTTTCCAGACTTACAAAAAGACATGTTAACTGTCTGAATAAGTGTAAAAAATAAGTCAAATAACAGTAAACAATCGATTTTTAACATTTCTAAAAAAGTTTCGGTTTCGATTTCGGCAGATTTTCTGCCGAAACCGAAACTGATGCCGAAACTAGATTTTTTTGCCGAAACTTGCCGAACCGAAGCCGAAACCGAACCTTTGGTCGGTCACTATAATATTTCTAAGCGATCAAATTTTTAAACCAAAAACAATATTTTCTATAATTTTGCATTAATTCGCATGACTTAAAAGAAATTTTAAGTCGTCAATCGGACGGATCGCAGATGGATCGTGCGCTATGCGCGCTACGCGACTTGCATTCGTATCTACTGCTACTCGTTTAAGAGAGTATTATTACCAAAGAAAACCAGAAATATGTCATTTTTAAATCAGATTTTAGACGTATTGACTCTTTTCCATAAAAATTATAAATGAATTTCGTAAGATTGTTCTTTTATCTAGCATTCGCATGTTTTAAATTTTGAGAAAAAATGTTTATTTTTAGTATAATAAGGTTATACCATAGGTCGTTGCAGGTTTGTTAAATTTTCAAAAATGATTTTGTATTATACCACACCCATTTCAAATCATATAATAATGCAATAAAATAAATCAGTACATTATCTGGGTATCGCATGTTTTAGAATTTTAATTTTAGTTTAAATAAAAGCATTAAAAAATATGTGCGTACATGTGTTTCTTGACGAAAATTGGTCCGTTTGTGTATTTATTTGCACTTACAAACTAATATATTTCAGATTTTTTTAACATTCTTATTTACCTTAGACATTATTGAAAAATGATAAATACTTGTTATCAAAAAACAATTACCAAAAGTACTTTATTTTAATAGTTTTATCAACACGCCTTTTAGCATTTTTGGATGTAATGAAATGAAATAAAATCAATATTAAGTTATAATTTTAAAAAGCTAGTACGGAGAATAAGTAATCTTTCTCATTGTAACCGCCCTGCACGATCGTAAGAACAACTTTCGACGAAATGTGAATTTTCGTCCGCTGGCTGGTTAAACGCTCTTAAGTTCATCTTTCAGAGACATTAACCTCAAATATTTGAGGTTAATTTTCACGTTCTGTATAAGTTCTGTGTATACGAGAATTGCTATCAATCATCTTTATTTCTAGAGTCACCTGACATCATATTAACTCCACGTCAAAAATAGTCAAGTTCAGTGCATTTCGGGTAGCGCCGTGTACGCAAACCAGCGTTAAAGAGTAGTATATATATGGGCTACTTGTGGTTGTATCTCCATGTACGAAATGCCTAGGCTAACCGTTATCCGCTACATTTACAACGAAGTAATCATGAGGTTTTGGTTTGAAATTTAATCGCTTAGATTAATTTAATCGCTTAGATCGCTTGTTTAAAACCACTTTATTTTGATTTATCTCTTACCTCTTTCCAATGTGTTTACCTAACAATCTCAACCCTGTACTGTAATTTAGTTTATATGTTTATTGTCCTGTGAAGGTTAAGGTCAAGCGAAACCGGTCAACAAAAAATCAAAATAAAATGGTTTTAAACAAAGAACTTGTTTCATTCTGTATAATAGGTTTAAGGTTCAAAATCTCCTACTTACATGCCCCTTTTCGGATACGGTTTTATTGTATAATGTGGAAAATTAAGTTCTTTAAAAAGTGATCGTAAAACATTTAAATATTTGTGCTTGAACTTCGCTAAATAAAATAAAGAACGTTTTTTGGCGATATTTTTTTCTTGGATAAATCAAAACTGTATACCTTATCGCCATCTACGCAAGGAGTGTTATTTGAAATGTTACACAACGTGGTGCATGGCTTTAAATTTTTTTTATCTTGTTCTTGTTTTCAGCATGGATTCCGATGTCCCAGTGCCGTACGGGAGGACCACTCCTCTGGATTTACCCTTGGATCTACCTGCATATTTAAACTTTACCGAAACCTTTAATCTTCTGGTGCCAAATGGAGCCATCAAGCGCAGGGACGTTCTCGTGGCGGTCATGATGTCCAACTGTAACCCGAGCAACGAGCGCCTGAAATATGTAAAAGAGCTACAAAATTACATGACTGTCGACATCTATGGTGCTTGTGGGACAGAATTTAAATCAGTGTAAGTATTTCAGATAAATTTAATGAATTCTTAGCAGGTTTAGTAAGAGAACGGCGCCTGGCATTAGTAAAAACTAGTGTCCGACCGAAACAGGACTTTCTACCGAAACCGAATCATCGGTATCTGTCTCAGTTTCGGTCGAAACCAAAACCGAAACCAAAACTTTTTCAGACGCGTTAAAAATTTATTGTTTACTGAAATTTGGCTTATTTTTTACACTATTTTTTGGCAGTTAACATGCATTAAATGAAATAAAAAACAATAATTGAAGTGTGTGAAAAAAAAAAAATTTATTACTGCTAAAACAAACAAAAATTATAAAAACTAACAAAACATGTTAAGGGGAACGTATGCGCGGCCCATTTCTGCCCATTTCATACAAACCTTAGATTTGGATTTGAGATCAACATACCCAACCAAACTGAGAAATTATTTTTGTAATGAAAAGGTATATCAAATATCTAGTCAGGATGTGAGCTACTTTATTAATTTTTGCTTTAAATTATAAGATACTAGCTGACCCGACGAACTCCGTACCGCCTCAGAATCAATAACTGTTGAATTAAATTAAGATTTTTTATTAAGTTAAAAATTACACAATGAAGCAATTATCGATGCCCAACTGTCCGTGTTTTGTTTTTGTCAGTATCAGAGATGGCGTTGTGTAAGGATTTATATTTCTTGTGATTTTCTTACTTTCCACTTACTGACGGGAATTTTTGAAAGCCGCCGCCCCGGGAACCATTTATTGTATAATCAACACCTCTGCCATAGGTCACCCCAAGTGAGATTTAGCAGGGGTGCCCGGGTTCATGGGGTGACTTTGTGCGGGTCTTGGCAGCGGATGCGTCTGCGCACCTGCTGCGTGGCGGGCCGGATCGAGAGAGACTGGTTGAGGGGGGCCTTTCGACCTTTCCAGCCGGATTCTCTCGACCAATTTGTCCGGCTGGAAAGGTCAAGGTAAAAGGTCAATTCCGGTAAAGGCAATGTCCTTGCATGGAGGGATGGATTCACTCCCGGATACACTGACCTCCAGATTCCTACCCACCCCTCATGCCTTTTTCCTTCCCAGAACTTCCTATCCTACCTTTCCTTAAAAAGACCCTCCACACAGCATCCCCTAAGATGACGTAGGTCCTGAGTGGAGTTTACGTAAAAAAAAATGCATTTCATTTCAGAGATTTATTATTATTGTATTATTCCTTTGGAGGGGTACAGACACATACGTTCACCGTTTGTCTCATTTTCGACTATTGACATTTAGTGTGTAAGAAAGAGGGGCAGCATTATATGATTAAGAACAAAAGCAAAACAATTACTGTATTGACATTTGACGTTTTTGAATTTTTGGAATTCATGCACAGTTAAATATTATACATTATACCTATCACAATATTGCTGCAGTTCTTTCAAAATATGAGAATTCGTTCCATACAAAATGTATTAAAAAAATCATTTTCTTCATAACTTTCTTTTCCGTGAATTTTTGCAATGTTTTAATAGTTATTCTGTTTTCCGGGCGGAGACAAATCCAACAAATCAAAGATCATCAAAATCGGTCCAGCCGTTCTCGAGATATAAATAGTGTAACTAACCCGACTTTGTTTTATATATTAAAAAAGGTAGCCCATTAAAGATTTTAATGTTTCTGGATTTAAGAGGCGATTTGGGCAATTATTTGTGGGTAAATTAAAAACAATAAAAAAAATATTTTACCTTATTTATCCTGCAAATATGATGAAATATAAAATAAAACAATAAAAACTTATAAAAAAATCATTTAGATTTTTTTTTTTTACATGAGCTCCACACCGGAGGCCCTGAGGAAAATAATTTCCCTGAGGGCCTATGTCATCTTTGGGGATGCTGTGTGGAGAGTTTTTTTAGGTAAAGGAAGGATAGGAGGGTTCTAGGAAGGAAAAGGGTTTAAGGGGTGGGTAGGAATCTAAGGTTCAGTGTGTCCTGGTCATCAGACCTAAACACACCTCATCCCATGAACCCGGGCACCTCTGCTAAATAACCAAACGTAGCGAACCACTTGGGGTGACCCATGGCAGAGGTGTTGGTTATCCAATAAAGGTTCCCGGGGCGGCAGTACCCATTCCCGCCTCCCAAATTGAAATGAATTTAGATGGGTGTAAATTAAAAATACAATTACCTATTTACGGCGGAATAAAAAATAGTCGTTTATATATTAAAATTACTACCCAAAAAATGCATTTTTAATAATTTTTTATGTTTTATTTTATTTTTCCTTATATTTTTAAAATAAATATAGTAAAATTATTTTTTTTAATGTTTTTCTTTTACTCACAAATAATTTCCTAAGTTGCCTCCAAAATCTTGAAACACTCAAATCCTTAATGGCCTATATCTTATAATTTAAAGCAAAAATAAATAAACTAGCTCACATCCTGACTAGATTTTTGAAATACCTTTTGATTACAAAAATAATTTTTCAGTTTGGTTGGGTATTTTGATCTCAAATCCAAATCTAAGATTTGTATGTAACGGGCAGAAATGGGCCGCGCATACGTTCCCCTTAACATGTTTTGTTATTTTTTATAATTTTTGTTTGTTTTTGCAGTAATAAAAATTTAAAAAATTCACATACTTCAACTATTCTTTTTTTTTAATTCATTTAACGCGTGTTAACTGTCTGTATAAGTGTAAAGATTTTTTTGCCGAAACCTAATAAAAACCTCAAGGGCGCTGTGTTGGGTAGGTATTATCAGCGCATTGACTCCTTGTTGCCTTGGCAAGTTGGCGCCCGGAGCGGACTGCTCCAATTGCGCCTGCACAGGACCGGCCCTAAGGAGAAGGCAGGTGTTAGCTTGTGTTCTTTTGCAATTACCGTGGCGGAAAATTCGAAAGTTGGTGAAAATTTGTAGATACTATGCAGGAGCTACATAAGCACTGTGCGAGAACTTTGCAGGTATTGCGCAGAGACATTGTGGGTAGGTACTGTGCAGGAACGTTGCAGGTAGGTAGGTAGTATAAGCTTCTCTACTCGTAGGTACTATGCAAAAGCTTTTTAGGTAAAACCTTATAACACATGAGCTTCTTAGCAGGGGCGTAGCTACCGCCGTATCAGCCGTATCGATGATACGGTGCCCCGGGGCTACAGAGGCCTTTTGTTTCTTTTGTGAGAAATCTTTATCCTTCATTTGGGCCCCCCAACTAATTTTGATACAAGGCCCCTCCAAGGCACGCTTCTCCACTACTTCTTAGGAACATTATAGGTACCAAGTATGAGCCTTGTAGGTACTATGCAGGAGTTTTGAAGGTACCTACGGTCCAGGAACTTTATAGGTTTGTGTAGGAGCTTTGTGGGTACTGTACACACTGCACACTGTACATATACTATGTAGGTAGATGCAACGCATTAACATTTGTGCAGGAGCTTTATAGGTGTTATGCAGAAGCTTTGCAGGTACCTATTGCGTAGGAGCTTTGTAGGTATTAATGTGCAGAAGCTTTGTAGTTAGGTATAGTGCAGTTAGGTACTTACGCAGTAGGTACTTAGAAAGTTCAGGTTATGTGCAGAATTTTTATGACAAAGTAGGTTTACATTGTTTTTCCACGTGGATTAAGTCTTGATATTATTTATTTTCAGATGTCCCAAGCAAGGTACAGGTAAAAATTCGAGATATGGCGGCCACTGTCCCCAACTTGACAGATACGCTTTTTATTTATCTTTTGAGAATGCCAACTGCAAGCAATACATCAGCGAGAAACCTTTCTACAATGCCTACAGAACAGGTGCAGTTCCTGTAATAATGGGACCACCTGAGGAAGACTGCCGCATTCAACTTCCCCCAAAATCTTACATACACGTCAAAGAATTCTCGAGTCCCCAGAATCTGTCAGAGCATCTATTGTTTTTGAATTCCACGTGGGAAGACAACTATATAAGCTTCCATAATTGGAGAAAGAATTTTGAGGTTAAGAATGAACACGGACTGTTTGGATCTCCATCTGTTCACTATTGCAGAGTGTGTGAGGCCTTGAATTATAACAGTGAAGAACCTAAAGTGTACAATGATTTGTCCTACTTTTTAGATCCAAAGATAAATTGTAATTGATTGCATGACTTTAACGTTAAACAATTAAACGACTGAAGAACCAATGTGATCCTATTGTAAAGTTAATATAACAAGATTAAGATTTTGTTCATCGTAATTGCCAATTACCTATTCTGATATTGAATCATATTTAATTAAGTGTGTCAAATCATTATTATGTAAGTAGATACTTATTCAATTTATTGGAATAACTTATCAAGGGCCGTCTGTTTCAACAGAAAGCTAAATCGGGAGCTAAATTTTAATTTTAACTGTCAGTTTAAGTAACAAGGATGTTAAATAGGATCCACGTGCTGTTTCATGTGTACTTTTGCTAAAATAATAATTGTTAAGTGTGACCTATCTAAAAACCAGAATATTTCTTGAAATTGTGCTTTGTTTCTACAAAAATATTTGTTTGAATATTTAAAAAATATAACTGCCTATGCCTATGGTTTTACATGGATAAAAATTTCTTCATAGTTCTCCTTGAATTTAATGTGTCACAAAACGAGATCTTTCTTCATGCGATACAGCGCCAAAAAATCGGGGTCGTTCCTCAAACAGCATCCTCGACGACAAATGTCAAAAAAATTACAAAACTTGGAATTTCTCAGTTGTAAATACAATTTCCCGACCCATTTTCCCACCGATTTTTTTTTCAATTTTTTTCAATAAACATTCATAACTTCACATAATATCAAAAAATGTCTTTAAAAATTTCCCGAACTCTTCCGACCAATATTCCGATTTTCCCAGAAGAAATTTTTTCAGATAAACAATTTTCCAACATTAAAATTTTCGGCATTTAAATTATTTTCTTAAATTGAAATTTAAACGTTTTGTTTGTTTAGGTGATATTCTGTTACTTTTTGGAAAATTTTCATATTGGGAAATTTTGAATGCTTGAAATTTTTACCTTTCTGAAAAAAATTCTTTTAGTAAAATAGGAAAAATTTTATAGGTCGGGAAATTTAGACATTGATCCTTTTTATAGTACGCGAAGTTTGGAACCAAAAAGCTGCCTGCGGGGCCTAGCTACTTTACCTGCTAGTTAGAAAAAAACTGAGATAAAATGCTATTACCGTGAACTTTTTCGTTATTCGGACGTCTGTTACAGCCAAAGATAATGAAATATAAGAGATGTGCTATCCGCAGTTTTTTACTGGGTGGGACTGTGTTTCCTGGCGTCGCGCGTCGCCGATATTCTATAATTCTTTCCGTATTCAAACTATATTATTAACCAATACTATTGCTCACCTTAAAAAAATCAACCACTTTAATATATTTCATTAAAGATAATTGTATTTTAAGTAGGAAAGAAATTAATAAAACATTTTTCAATAATATTTTTATTTTGCAATCATGTATGACTAAATTTGTACGATCTAAGTTGAAGTTTGGGTAGAATAGTTTTTTACTTTAGTTATTAGTTAGCCATTATGGGAGTTAGTTTTCTTCTTCTTTATCGTCGCCTTCTTCTTCCGGTCGCTCAACAATTTAAGAGTCATTATCATCATCATCTTCATTATCAATGACATCCATCTCCAAACCTTCAAATACTTCAAGGCCATATGCGATTTCTTCGTCACGATCATGTTGATATGATGAAGCGTTGAGACATGCATGTCCATTACATTGGCCACAAGCTAACGAACACTGCAAGACTGCAACCCCCATTTTCAGCATCCACAGCGAGAACCAATTCGTGCAGTTGCAGAATATTGTAATAATAATAATAATAATAATTGGATAATTTGTAGAGCACCGTTTTTGTGAAAAATCACCTCAAGGGCACTTAACTATGCAGTTATCTGGTGCAGGTAGTAATAATGTTTTAACCCAACCCCATCCCTGGGGTTCTAAATCGTTGCCTAACGAAGTTTGAATTTGGTAGTAGACACGATTGATATGTTGGTGAACTGCTGCACTCGTTGGTGGAAGAGTTGAAAACTGCACAAGTTTATTTAATTTTATTGACTTAATGAACTGTGTGTGGCAAAAATGGTCGATACTGTTCTCAGATTTTGGAGCATTATATTCTATCGACGGTCGGGCGGAAATCATAGCATATCTCGTGTATTTCAATATCTTTGGTCACTACAGCCATACCATAGGACACGTGATAGATTTTGATATTGTTCCATCACAAAACAATAAAAAATGTTTATTTTCCGAATTTAAAGTCTCTCATTTGGTTTTTATCATCTGACGACCTTTTAGCAAATCCTTATGGAACGTACCCATACTACGTGACCCGTTCAGGAGGGGGGGGTCTTCAAAATACCGCGCTTGGTACAAATGAGCGGCGGGGGGCTTAGGTTTTTAGTCACCGAGGGGGGGGGGGGATTAAAAATTGCAAAAAGTTGGTCACGTAGTATGGGTACGTTCCCTTATTAGCATGTAATGAGTATACTCTCTGGATTCGTATGTGATTTACGGAGTAATTATGTATCCATATGTTGTGACGATACACATTTAAGCGGGAGAACGGTGAGCGGAGTAATTAAAGTAGTCCCTTGACCGACCAATCGCTAACGGAAGCGTTCCCTTCCCCTCCCCCCCGCTAGCAAAAGGGAGCACAGCGCACCTCCACCCGCACTCTCGGCATAGAAAAGCTACACCCGGTACGGGAAGGTCACGCCGACCGCGCGCCTACTTTTGCCGCTCTCGATACGCCGAAACATGGCTAACGCGACTAAACTATCGAACTCGATTTGAACTCAGTAATTACGGATCGCAGGTGTGAGACTCTATGTTGAAATGACACCACCGTGTAGAGTGATGGAACTGCCTACTCTGACCATGGCCTGCCTCCTGGTTTCCTGCCCCCTGACGACCAGCTGTAAGTCGATCTCCCCTCTGTTTATAATGTGTCCTTTTACAGTAATTTACGGGTAAAACTTATCGCTTTCCCAGTCCCAGGGAGGGCTTCGAGAGAGATTTCTTTGTTAGGAATTACCTAGCCAGGCATTGTGTTGTTTGTGTCCGATATGTATTTTGCGAGCTGTTGTATTGGTGTTTACTAGACAATATAGCTATGTTTTATCCAGCTTCCTCTTTCATTTGATGAGATTACACGTGAGCGAGTTGGCAAATACCTTTGTACCTTTTAATTTAGCTACCTACCACCTTGAGGTGGAGAGACCTCACGCTCCCCGACGATATGAGCTAGCCGCCTGCAAAGGTAAGTGAGGCCCCTGTCGGGACCGCAACAATGTGTATATTTTTTTTGGAAAAACTCTTGTTATAATAATTTTTGTACCCATCAATGTAATATTAAGATAATACTAATAAATCTGAAAGAAAATGTGAAAAAGAACAAGACACAGAAAAATAAAAAGATAACGGTCGCAACTGGGTCTCGAACCCAAGATCGCTTGTCTTACCGGGACAGACAACTTAAGCAACTTAGTCATTGGGACCTCATATTTTTAAGTCATTTTTGTCGATCTCATATATTAAATTCAGAATTAACAATATATCTTCGACTAATTTTTCCCATATTTTGGCTGCTACCTTTTTAAATTATCTCAAAGTTCCAAAAAATGGTGTGTAACCTGGATAGTGTCTCGGATAAACATATCTGATTTTATTTATACGGGACACCTGTTGACCTTTTCTAAAAGTCTAATTGAATATTCAATTTTTATTGGAATAACTTCTGTTATAATAACTCTTGAAGTTTATACCCACCAATGTAATATATCATTGAAGAAGATGATAAAACCGATAAATCTAAACGAAAATAATGTTGTTAATTCTGAATTTTGAAATATGAGATCAACAAAAATGACTTTAAAATAAGAGATCCCAATGGCAATGATTCCACATGGGAGGCCCTGAAGAAAATAATTTCCCTCAGGATCTACGTCATCTGAGATGCTGTCTGGAGGGTCTTTTTGGGGAGAGGAAGGAATGAACATTGGTCTTGAAGAGGCCCGTGTTATAGGAAGGAGGAAACACAGAGGCCGACAAATCTTTCCACAGCCGAGCTATTGAAGTCAAGAACGACCAATAGGTCGAAGAAGCGACCCGTTCTCATGTGACAAATGTCAGCAGTATGGGTACATACGTATTTCCCGACGATGCACCGGTGGCGAAGGGATTAATGACGGTAGTTCCTCGGAGTATCTTCCATTGAAATACCGGTAGAAAAAGGATAGCATTCCCACCCGACGCCTGAGCTCTCAACATTGCAATCCGTTTGTTAAGGTGGGAGTATCTATCAAACCGACCGCCCGTTTCTGCACAGAATCGAGGGTTTTTCAGGTATTTTTGGAGCTCCTCACCAGAGAAGGCTGCCGTTTTTCCCAGTAAAACAAGAGATCCTGGGTTCGAGTCATATTTTCATTTAGATTTATTAGTATTATAGTCTTCTTTAAAATAATACATCTCTTTATCTCTATCTGTACCCAACTCGTTTAATAAACGTTTTTCTTTTGTAAATGTCTTCTTTATTATTTAGTGTGTGTAGGGTTGCCATATCTTAAATTTGGCAACTAGGACAAGACGCGTGAAAACCCCGGATTTTAGAGCCCAGAACCCGGACATGTCCACAGATTTTTTTTTAAATATAGTCAGTGTAATAAAAAAACAGTTGAAAATGTCATAAATCACCTTTTATTTATTTTCAAATTAAATTTAGTCATCTTTTATCATCATTATAAATGTACCTAACAAAACAGAATCTTGTTACAGTTTGTTACAAATTGTTTTAATAATCAATTAGATTTTTTATTATTAAAATAAAACACAAATTATTAATATACTCTGTCATAAAAACAAAACCTTACTAAAATATTAAACCTAACAAAATTTTATAAAATTTTTAAACAAAAATCTTAAAAGTACTGAGACCATTTTAGTGTTCAGTATTAAAATTTTTGAGGTACCTAACTCTTTAACTCAATAATAATTATATCTTTAAATTTTTATCAGCAGCCATTTAAACAAAATATCTCTTAATATAATATGAACTAAATTCAGTCTTCTTGAATCTTGCAACAAAACTGAACCTTTGTAAAGTTTAGACTTACTGTAATGTAAGTTACATTGCTAATTTTTTTAAGCATAAAATAACAAAAAACTATACTCATACCTTAAAGTTTTTGTCATATTGTAAATTACTTTTACGTACCTAATAAAAACAATCATAACTTTGCACTCAAAAGTAACTACATTATTTGATTATCTAGCTCTTGAAGCTTTTTCCTCAGCCTCTCGCCTTTTATACTTTTCAGTTTTTTTTGTTTTTATCACTTTCCGATAGCTTTTAGAATATATTCCCTTTTTAAAAGGAATTTGTAAAAATCAATACAGCTGTATTCTTGGAAATTGCATTTAATTTTAATTAAAGATAAATGAAACAATGATACATTGTTTGATTCACTTTTATATTGTTTAAAGCCGACCGGTTTCAGAACGACCGTATCCTCAGGGCAAACGTATACGTTTGACTTTAATTTTTAAGACTTTAAATTTTTTTTAAACTCGGACATCAAATAAAACCCCTCCAGGACGCCCTCTAAACTAGGACAAATCCGGGGAAATCCGGACGGATGGCAACCCTAAGTGTGTGACATCAATTAATAAATATTATTAAGTACATATATATTTATTGTTATTGTAATGTAGTATCTTCGACGCGAAAATGTTTTCCTAGAAAATTCTTATGAAAGAACCATGTCACTATCAATTTAGCTATACTCTTCAAACCTCCCTAAACTTCACGCATATTACAGAGGCAGTACGAGTGACATTGTTCAATAACGATTTTTTAATATTTATTACAATCGAGAAGGCACGTTATTTTGTCTATTTATTCAGAACTTTAAGACAAAACCGCTTAGTTAACAGAAAACACCTGTGATAAATTTAACTGTAACGTAGATATTATCTTTTAAAATATCAACCTAACCTAACCTAATAATAATATTTGAAAATTATATACTTTTTTAGTTATATCGTAAAACTTTTCATTTAAACTGAAAAGGATCACCTAAATTTAATGTGTTAAAAAATTATTTAAATCTTGGGCTCTTCAAAACACCCCGCTGTGATGTTTGATTACTTAACGCTAGAAAAAAATAAAATCTCAGTGTGGGCCGAATACGAATTAAATATTTTAAACACATTTCTTTCTTAATTATTATCACATTAATAGTTAATACTTTTATCTGCTTATTATTTTAGTGTAGTGATGCCAAAATCTACGTTAACTACATAGTTTAAAGTTTGAATGCGATATATCTCGTAACAAAAAAGATATAAGTTTTTTTATTATTTAAATCTTAACTTAAAGGCAACCAAGGGCGGATCCAGGATTTTTTCTGGGGGGGGGGGCACAAGGGGCGGACGGGTAAAAAAATCAACAATTACTGTTACAATTTACAAGTTCAAGTATGTATAGGAAGGTTTATGAAAGTGTCAAAACAATAGAAAAATTAAATGTTTAGTAAAGACAGTTTTTGCTTATAAGTATGTACTGCGATGGAATCTCCAGAGTACAAAAAATACCCCCCCCCCCCCCCCCCCTAAATCCGCCCTTGAAGGCAACTATCTTTTTTCCCACTATAATCTTTAAATTTATACCTTCTAAAAGTAGCTACCCAATGTTAAAAATAGGGACATATCCAATCAAATTTTAATATAACATTCAAACTAAGAATAATGCCGATTCTTTTTTGTTTAAAGAAAAACTCAAAAAAATATTAACGATTTAACTAGAACCTAATCGCCTTGACCATGTTCAAGAAGAGATATTATCTGAATCGTCCGAAAAGGAAATCATTTAGAGCATGCCTGTTTCAACTGTTGTGGGGTACGATTGGCCTTATTTTCGTAAATTTATTTGTTTTATGGGCAATTCGTCAAAAAGGTGTGCGTTCTTTCATTGTGGGAGATAAAAAAATGGTTGAGGTTGGGGAGAATTACGTCAACGATTTTTTCAGCAGGCGGGAAGTAAGTAATATTATTAAATTTGCAAAAAATAACATTATTTAATGTAAAAAAATTAAGGGAAAAAGTTCGGTTTATGGGCGAAATTCCTAAAAAAAAAAACTAGTTATTTTTATACTAACTATGGGCCGGGGAATCCGAATCTGAAAGAATTAGGCGGCGGCAAGCAATATTAACTGAATTAGACGACTTTCAAATTTTCTATACACACACACACGAAAATAATCATTTCGGAAGTATTTTGACACACGTAGTACAAAGATCATAGAAAAACAAGGAATATACTAAAACATGTGCCGGCAGTGTTACCAGCTCTCAAAAATATTTATCCCTATATCAATAATTTCCGACACGATAATTCCTCACATAACACATTAACCTGATGAATTACGACTATCTCAACGGCCGTATTCTTAAACCAAAAGTATGAAAATTCGTAGTATTAAAAATCCGTAATCTAACCTAACCTAATGCTAGGTTTGTGTAACATGGTTTGTGCCCCTTTATACCGCCTGCTCGCGTCACGGCAAAAAAACATCCCTGTTTTCAAGTAGTTTAGCGGCTACGCTAGGTTTGTGTAACATGGTTTGTGCCCCTTTGTACCGCCTGCTCGCGTCACGGCAAAAAAACATCCCTGTTTTCGAGTAGTTTAGCGGCTACGCTAGGTTTGTGTAACATGGTTTGTGCCCCTTTATACCGCCTGCTCGCGTCACGGCAAAAAAACATCCCTGTTTTCAAGTAGTTTAGCAGCTACGCCGGGTTTATGTAACATGGTTTGTGATACAAAAGTGAGTAAAATTTATAATTTATAAAAAATAAGTACTTAAAATATAAACATGTTATTTTACCTTATTAATATTACTGCTTAATGGCAACACTTAATTTTGTGTGGTAAAAACATCTATGTTATCTTGTTTTTCTATGATCTTTGTACTACGTGTGTCAAAATACTTGCGAAATGATTATTTTCATGTGTGTGTGTATAGAAAATTTTAAAGTCGTGTAATTCAGTTAATATTGCTTGCCGCCGCCTAATTCTTTCAGATTCGGATTCCCCGGCCCATAGTTAGTATAAAAATAACTAGTTTTATTTTTTAGGAATTTCGCCCATAAACCGAACTTTACCCAAATTAAGAAGTACCCGAACCCACTGTTTTCTAAAATGTTAATTATATTAGTTTTTTTTTTTAATTGTTTATTTGGCTTTCACCCATTAAGGGTGATCTTGGCCATTTATTAAAGTAAGTTACATATTTTTAAAATTATTTACATTGCCAGTTTTTTTGTAAATTAGTTACATTATCAATTTTTTAAAAATTATTTACATTTTCAAATTATATTAGTTCACTAATTATATTAGTTCACAAATATTTTATATGAGCTACTCGCATGGTTTGGGTGACGAGACATTTTCCACACATTATAATCGCATTAAAGTTCATCAATTGTTATTTGTACCTTTTTACTAGGTACCCTACATTTCGTTCTAAATTAAGATGACATTACGATAACATGTGTTATTTTTTGTCATTTAAATCATTGATATATATACCTCCATGGTTTAAATAACCATAGTCAGTTAACCAATTACATTGCAATATATTTAGCGCTCTGTAGAAAACTAGTGGCAAAGGTACGACTTTCGATTTCGTAGTTTTTGTACTTAACTGTCTTCCTGCTTGCCACATTGAAGTAAACTGTCAAATAATAATGTTTAAAAAGATCAAGCTGAATTTAAAGGAATATGAATTCACAAATAATGATTTAAGATCTGTTTACACTGTATCCCCCCCCCCCCCTCCCATAGTTTAAGAAGTTAATGTAATTTTACAAGCTTTTTATTCAGTTCACACGGTCAAAATTTTAAGAAAATTCACAAAATTTTATATGAAACCGTTTTAAATAGTTCGTATGCTGAATTATCCTTCAGCAAAACATTGAATGCGTTTTGCCTGGTTAACAAAATTTTATAAAAACCATACATCCGATTTGCATACACCAAGTCTCCAGATCATCAGGATCTGCCATGATGATGGACACTGCAACGCTGTCCGAAACGTTGGCTAAAGAAGAAGGTAGCGCAACACGGCATAACACCCCAAAAACAAATAACGAAAATACTTTTGGCCGTGAAAATCTTAAAAGGTCACTATTCGAAAATTCAATCACCATGGCACTACGTAGGGATTTTTTTATAAAGGGCCCCCTTCTATTTTTTCTTTACGAACCATGAAAATTTTCCATGAAAAAATCGAAAATGAAATTGGCTGGTCCGCCATTTTTTATTTTTTTTAGAAATCAAAATTCCCCTACATGGTGCCATAGTGATTGGATTGACAGAGTTGGTGCATGCAAATCGGATGTATAGTTTTTCTAATATGTTGTCAACAGGTTGCAAAGAGTGTTAAAAAAGTTTTGAGAAAAACGCATTGGTGAAAGGATAATTCAACATACATACTGTTTAAATATAACGAAAACTTTTTTTACCGTGTCCTGGTGCCTAAAGCCTTGCTTAGGATTTGATCAAGGGAAAGTGGAGGCGTTTGGAGGCCCCCCAGGACCAGAAGCCCGGAGCGGGCCTCCTCTTCCCCCCCCCCCCCCCCCTCCCCACACATTATACTACTTCAGAAAGCATTAATATTTTGCGTCTAGATCAACAGTTTAAATAGAATGGAAATTTTAATAAATTCGCGGAGCAATCGTTTAAAAAAATATCCATGTTTTCCATTCATCCTAAATTCGGGGTGAACAGAAATAGAAATAGTACCTAAACTATAGGGTACCTACTCGATATGCTGATATTTAAATAATTGAGAAAAGTATTAAAAAATAAGTACGCAAGTAATTTATTTAAAAAGTTAAATATCTTAAAAAATATTCAACAAGATAATGGCCTTTTGAAAGGTTTGTCCGATTTATTATAATATTATGATTTGATCCGCCTTGGATTATGTTTATAATTTCTTACATGCAAAAAAAAATAATTATACAATCAATAAATTCATAACGTCGAAACAAGTGTCAGAAAAAACTGATTTAAGAGATAATAAACATTAGACACAATAGACATTTTCTCGTAATCCATTATTTCGTGTCCAATCACTCCCTTCCCTTACTAATCCGGTAGGTATGTCGTTTCTATCCCCGATAAATGCATAACCCCCTCGCTTTACGAAAAAAGAAAATTAAACTGATATTAAAAATTAATTTAATTTCTATATATTCCCAACACAGCTTGTTAGCTGTGTTGGGAATATATAATCTGAGCCACTTAACTTTTTTGTTTTTTACATGAACTTTAAAGGCCCTGGACAGAGCTATTCGGGAACGATATAAACCGTTGGGTAAAGGGAGAAGATGTATAAAAATGCCTTTATAATTTACTCACCTTTCTTAATGTCACATCAAGTACCGAAAAAAACATAAGTCGTTATTATCGCACTAACATTATAAAAATTTAATTAAAATAGTTCATTTCATACCACTTTGCATGCATCACTACAAAATTTTGTCATACAAGATGGCTGTGAGGCAATTTCCTCTCACCCTAGTTGACTTCAAAGAAATTCATTCAAAATCGCACTAATGCTCTGTCTACCTGTTCAGGGCTTTTTACGTTCATGTTTTTTTTATAAATACGAGGGCTGTCTATAAAATAAGGTCTCCAAGGTGGTGCGGTCGTGAGGAACAATTTTACCCGAGATCCGGGAAAACTGGCGTGTAGCCTGGTTTTTCTACGCCAAATCCCCACAACGCTGCACTCTCTGCGACACTTAGTCTCGGTGTGGCAGTCGTTCACAATGAAGCTTCTCCGCACCCGCCAGGGGTGAATTACGCTCAATAATTTTTTTTTTATGGGAAAAACAAAACCCCGGTAGAAATTCATTCTCTTGCCACTTGAAGTCTATGGAAATTCAGCCACTTGAAGTCTATGGAAACCAGTGTGCAAATGGTGCAGAGAATTTAAATGCGTGCCAGACGGCCATCCATTTCAGACGAAAAAATTGCCAAAGTGGAAAAAACAATGATTGCATATCAACGACTGACGGTTCGGGAGCTCTGTGATATGATCCCTGATGTCAGTAAGACCACTATTGACAAGATTTTGACAAAAAAATTGGGAGACCACAAAGTCTGCTTAAGGGGTCCCAAAATGCTCATCGAAGATCACAAACAACAACGGGTTGAAGCAGCCCGCGAATTCCTTAAGTGCTACAACATCGATGGTGAAGAATTCTTGGACTCAGCTGTGACTGGGGACAAGACCTGGATACACTACACGACCATAGGGACAAAGGAACAAACCCAATGGCGTCATTCAGATTCGCCGAAGCAAAGTTTAAAAACGAATTACAGAGCGTAACTCACAACTAGCGAGTGTGGCGAGTGGAAGCTTCATCGCGAATGGCTGCCACGCCGAGATTAAGAGTCACAGGGGGTGTAACATGGTGGGGATTTGACAAGGGAAAACCAGGCTACACGCCGGTGTTGCAGGATTGTGCGTAAAATAAGACCGCAGCACCTTGGAGCCCTTATTTTACGGACAGCCCTCGTAAATTTATGGAGAGGACAAATACCAAATCAGCGTGTCACTTTTAGTTGGCGGATTTTTTTTACACTTGTCTATGCAGATTAATTATTTTTTAGTGTTACTAACAAACTAACTAACTAACTAACCATCATGTCGTTTCCCCGCAGGGATAAGCAGAGTGGATGAACCGCCTCGGTCTTGGCACACACTCCTTGCCTCGTTCACATTCATACATCGTCTCATACATCCCTTCTATTATTCTGACTCTTGACATGGCCCGACTCAAGTATCTGATTCACTTCACGTCTTGCCATGTCTTTCTCAGGCATCCCCGACTTCTTCTACCATTCACATTTGCGTCAAATATTCTCCTTACACTCCTTTCCTTGTTCATTTGCTCTACATGCCTAAACCATCGGAGCGTTCCTCTCTTGATCTTACTCATTACGCTTACATCAGCCTTGCATTCTTTGCAGATCTCCACTTTTCGCACACGATCATACATGGGTTTACCACACATACGCCTTAGGGATCTCATTTCTACAGCATCCAGTCTACTTTCATCCTTCCTCTGCCAGTTCCATGCATCACTGCCATACATTAGGGTAGGTACCAGTACCATTATGGACGGCTAGCTTCGCTTCTTTGAAGAGTTTTTTGTTGATGCCAACGGCCTTCAGTCCTCCATTAATAGAGTTGCATTCACCCTACTTTCAATATCTCTATCAGCCATCCCATCTCTCTTGATGCTAACAGATTAAAAATATATATAATGTATGCAAATATTAAAAAGGAATTCATCTAAATCCAATTCAAATTTATTTTAATTTAATTTCAATTTTAATAATAATATCTAAGAATAAAAAGTTATTGGTTGGGGGGGTATTTCACTAACCTCTTCATATATTATCCATACGATGCTTTACATTTATATTTTCGATTTATTTATTAAAAAAGTTATAATTTACTATTCGGTACTTTAACCTACGAATAGTGGCTATATATAGGATAAGTTGACAAGCCCCCAAAGGGCACACAAACTCCAATAGCTCGGAGGGCTTTGAAGCAAAGAATGGACGGTTACCTCGAGAGTGTTTTCTCTTGGGGTAAGAATAACCTCGTCGAATTTAATGTTTCAAAGACCCAATCATGTTTGATAACGTCTAAAAGGGATCGAAATGAAAATCTAGTCTCCTTCAACGGAAGCAATCTTCCGAACAGAACGTCCATCGATGTGCTTGGTGTAACTCTAAGTGACCAGCTCAGGTACGGGGGCTCCATCGAAACCAGAGTTAAGTTAGCCTCTCAGAAAGTGGGCATACTGTACAGGGCCCGCAGATACTTTAATAGTACACAACTGCTAACCCTGTACAAATCGCAAGTGCGCCCCACGGTTGAATTTGGCAGCCACCTCTGGTCCGGAGCTCCAAAATACCTAAAAAAAACCCTTGACCCTGTGCAGAAACGGGCGGTCCGTTTGATAGATTCTCCCATCTTAACAAACGGACTGCAATCTTTAGAGCACAGGCGTCAGGGGGGAATGCTGTCCTTGTTCTACCGGTATTACAATGGAAGATTGTCATTGATCCCCTCGGCACCGGTGCATAGTCGGGAAACACGCCAAACACGCGCCCAACATTTGTACACGGTTGAAATTAGTCACATGAGAACGGGTCGTTTCTATGACTCGTTCTTGAGTTCAACGGCTCGGCTGTGGAACGATTTGCTCTGTGTTTCCTCCCTCCTACAACATGGGTCTCTTCAAGACCCGTGTTCACTCCTTCCTTTCCTCAAAAAGACCCTCCACACAGCATCTTCAAAGATGACATAGGCCCTCAGGGAAGTTATTTTCCTCAGGGCCTCCTGTGTGGAGTTAATGTAAAAAAAAAAAAAAAGTTAGCTGAGATTATTTAACCTGTTGGTAGTATTTACATCTTTATTTATTAATATTCGTTATCGTACGGGTAAGCTATTGGGAGGATGGTGAAATACCCCTCAAACTTATTCCCTAGATCTATTTCTATTCACCCATTAGTGTTTTTCACCCTTTTTTCAATAACTAAACAATTATATCTGTACTCTCAGTATACATTTTAATACACATCTACAATCCATATTTGATTCGATTCATCGATACATCGTCCATAATACGTCTTTCCTCCATCATCGTGTCCTTCATCGTTCTATTGACAAGCAAATAATGGTTTTAATGGAAGAGTAGTATAAAATCTGAAATGTAAAATAACATTTGTGACATCACACCCGACCATTGAAAAAAAATGACAAAGGATATTGTCACAAAAATATTGTTCACGGTTGTCTGAAATTCTCTACACCCCTCCCCTCCCTCCCCCCCAGGACTTAATGTTGTAATCGTAATGTTTTTATTTTTGTGAAGTTGAAATTTGGGGGGGGCGGTGACACCACGTTATCCGCCCCGGATGCCACCCATGCTAGCTACGCCAGTGCTCTCAAGCCTTCTCCTAACCAAAGCATTGTATAGTACCAAGAGAACCGTGATAGACAAAGCATTGATAGTACCGTGAGGGTGTCTCTGAAATTTCTCGCCGTGTGTAGGACAAAATCCAGCATTCTCAGTGAAGTACTTACTATAAGTCATGATCCGTTGACGGTCAGCCGTCAACTGAATAAAGTTGTGAAACGCGTGAATTCCACTTGACCTAAGCCACTTTGGGCGTTTAATGCCTTATCTAATCATATGCTTACATCTATGACCCAAGTTGTACTTGCAAAATTATTAATAATACATTACATAATATAAGTACAACATCTGTCATGTGCTAATATGAAATTTGTTTTCAGGACTTAAATTTATCACAGTTAGGAAGGATACTTTTCCAAAATGCTAAATACCCCGAAGCTCGAAAAAACAGGTTTAAAATCCTCGTGTGGAAGGATGGACCGTTTTTAGAAAGACGTCACATTAACTTCTTCCAAACTACAAAGTAAGTAACATCTAACAACGCACAGGTTTATTCATTTAAATTTTTATTTTGAAACTTTAAAATTTGTTACTTCTAATGTTATTATTATTTTGATTAAAAACTTAAATAACAGGACATTTTAGGTTTTTTGTAAAATAAAACTCTTCTCATCAAAATATTATTTTCCAGCCCCATTTACTTTCAGCCTTACAACATTCTCCAACTTCGAAAGTTATAGCACCACTGGCTACGGGCAGTTGGAATGCCAAACAGTTTGGGAGGTAGGTGTTCGTACCGTGCCATAGGAACCATTTATTGGATAACCTGGACATCTCTGCCTTAGATCACCCCGAATGGTTCGCTACATTTGGTGATTAAGCAGGGTTTTTTTTTGGCCATGAAGGCGTAAACTTCTGCCCACCAAACTGCTAGGCGAGCCGGATCAGGAGAGGCCGATTTTTTTTTTTTTTTTACATTAACTCCACACAGGAGGCCCTGAGGAAAATAATTTCCCTCAGAGCCTATGTCATCTGGGATGCTGTGTGGAGGGTCTTTTTGAGGAGAGGAAGGAATGAACATTGGTCTTGAAGAGACCCATGTTGTAGGAAGGAGGAAACACATAGGCCGCCAAATCATTCCACAGCCGAGCTGTTGAACACAAGAACGAGTCGAAGAAACGACCCGTTCTCATGTGACAAATGTCAACCGTGTACAAATGTTGGGCATACTTTTGGCGTGTTTCCCGACTATGCACCGGTGCCGAAGGGATCAATGATGCTAGTTCCTTGGAGCATCTTCCATTGTAATAGCGGTAGAACAAGGATAGCATTCCCATCCGACGCCTGTGCTCTAAAGATTGCAATCTGTCTGTTAAGATGGGAGAATCTATTAAATGGACCGCCCGTTTCTGCACAGAGTCGAGGGTATTTTTCAGGTATTTTGGAGCTCCAGACCAGAGGTGGCTGCCAAATTCAACTGTGGGGCGTACTTGTGATTTGTACAGGGTTAGCAGTTGTGTACTATTAAAGTATCTGCGGGCCCTGTACAGTACGCCCAGTTTTTGGGAGGCTAACTTTACTCGGGCTTCGATGGAGCCCCCATACCTGAGCTGGTCACTTAGGGTTACACCAAGCATATAAATGGAGGGCCTGTTCGGAAGATTGCTTCCGTTGAAGGATACTAGATATTCATTTCGATCCGTTTTAGACGTAATCAGACAAGATTGGATCTTTGGAACATTAAATTCAACGAGATTATTTTTACCCCAAGAGAAAACACTCTCGAGGTAACCGTCCATTCTTTGCTTCAAAGCCCTCCGAGCCGTTGGGGTCTGTGAGCCCTTTGGGGGCTTTTCAAACAAAAAGCTATCATGGACTGTACTTTCATCTGCGTAACAGTGAATTGGTGCACATGATGTGCAACAAAAACAAAGTCGGAGACAGAACCGATCCCTGTGGGACGCCAGCATTTATCGAGTGTGAGGAAGAGGTGAAACCATCGACTACCGTCTGAATCGACCTCTCCCTCAAAAAGTCGGCAATCCACATACACAAGGATGCGGGAAGTCCGTAAGAAGGCAGTTTGTAGACAAGTCCTCGGTGCCAAACCCGGTCAAAGGCCTTGGAAATGTCCGGTGCAACCGTTTGGGTCTCACCAAAGCGTTCCAGGCACCGCCCCCAAACATGCGTCACATACGCGAGAAGATCACCGCACGAGCGGTTCCGCCGGAATCCGTATTGACGGTCATTAATAATTTTGTTCTTCTCAAGGTATGTGAGCAAGGAAGCATTAAGGAAGAGATACTTTTTTACCTCCAGGTGGACTTTTTTAACCCATCACCTTGCATCACAGTAGGATTGATGGATTTATGCGTCACTTCTGGACATACTGACCCCCAGATTTCTATCCATCCTACATACCCCATGTTTCATCCCACATCTTTGCCTGCTCAAAATGACCCTCCACGCATCATCCCTAAGACATCAGACCCTGAAGGAATTTATTTTTCTCAGAGTCTGTCGTGTTGAGTTAATGTAAAGTAAATCATCATATTTCAAAGATCCATATGCGTATGCGATTTGGAAGGCAGGTATGAACACTGCCGCCCCGGGAACCATCTATTAGATAACCAGCAGCCCTGCCATAGATCACCCCAAGTGGTTCACTACGTTTGGTGACATACTTAATTTTACTCAGGTCCTCCTGTGTGTAAAAGAATGCCCTGTCCTGGGGTATCTTCTCTCAGAAATCATAATGCTTAACTTTATTTATTTCAGAAAAAATCCATTTGCCGAATGCTCAGTTGATAACTGTGACATAACGTACAATTCAGAAGACCTGAGTAAAGCTGATGCTGTATTGTTTCTGCTGCTTCGACAGCGCGGGGACACAGCACTACCCACATCATCACGCACTCCACATCAGCGTTGGATATTCCTGACTGATGAAAATCCTTATAATACTTTTGTGTTCAAACTCGAAAATAATTGGGGTAGTTATGAGGGGGTCTTCAATTGGTCCATGACTTACAGGTAGGCTGATGAAAACTAATCAGTCATTGACTCGTAAAATTTCTCACCTGATTCGGATATAGTAATAATGGTTCCATGTCAACTCAGAATCATGTCAACTCAACACCTCTTCGAAAAGTCATTAGCTATGAAAAAAAAAATTGAAAAATAGTCCATAACCCTAACCCAGAGATGCGCAAACTTTTTTAAGAAAAGTGCCAGATAAAATAAAATAAAAATTTATAAGTGATTTACTTTATTTTTAAATTTTTACATCAAACCTTTATTTTAAGTATATTATATGCTACCATGGTAAAAAAAAATTACAAAAATTGATCATTCTTTAGAAGAGTATGAAGGCGTATGTGACAGATGAAACTGTGACTGAGCTTCTAAAAGTTTTTCATAATCTGGTAGAAACTGGGATGAGCTGATTCGCAGTAGTGAAGCTAAATGGTTGTCAGTCAATCGGTTTCTAACGCTGTTTTTGGGAATCTTCATAGTAGAAAACACCTATTCACAGATGTAGGAAGATGCAAACATCACAATTATCTTCTGAGTGTGAGATTTCAGGTTTAGGAAACTTGATTTTGACAGGGCCATGTAGAACTCAATTTTGGAAATGTTGAGAAACAGTTGCTTCAATTCAGTGTTACATTGCAACTCAATCAGTTCGAGCTGCAATTCTGGTTTGGCTGATTCACAATCCATATTAAATGGCATGCTAAAAATGTCTTCTATAATTCTATCTCTGTAATTCTATTCTATCTCTGCAGAAAATACATTTTTTTCAATTGGTAAATTGTGGTAGGGTTATTCAAAACAATGGGCCGGATTGACTAGCCTGAAGGGCCAGACTTTGCACGAGGGGCGTACTTTGCCCATGTCTGCCCTAACCTATTTAACCAATTTTTTCATCACTATTAATGAATTTTCAAAGGAGGTGTTGAGTTGACTTCATTCTGAGTTGTCTGGTAATAAATAATAATAATAAGTAATAAATAATAACATTTCATTATAGTACCAATACTGCTGTAAGGGCCTAAATTTAATTTCATAATGCGGTCAAAAAACTTATCTGAACGAAATGAAATGTAAATTTTATATCAGGGTAATAGGCGTGATTACTGAACCCAGATGGATTTATGCGGAAAAAAGGTTCCATTGAACATGAGAATGGCCTATAACAGCGTTTCTTAACCTTTTTCAGCCACGGACCCCTAGAAAATCAAGAACAATTTTCAAGGACCCCCTTAATAAAAAAACCCAACAATAAATTTTGAATCATTTTTGAAGTGAAAACTTCTTTAGCACCGTTGTGATTTGAAACTCGATGAAACGAAAAATAGCGACACTAAAAAGAGACAAACACATACATCCATTGGATTTAGCCTGTGAGAGAATGAGAAAGTATAATCAGTCTCCCCTTTGTGCGGTGCTTCGTAACCTTCCCACTCCTGTCTACTTTAGTTTTCTGAAGGTTTCACTTCTACCACCTGTGAATTGCACACTCTGATATTTTTTTTAGTAAGTACCTACTACAGATATTTGTTTTTGGGGTGTTGTGCCGTGTTGCGCTACCTCCTTCTTTAGCCAAAGTTTCGAACAGCGTTACAGCGTCCATCATCAGGGCAGATGTGTGACAAAAAAATACTTATTTTTATAAAAAACGTTAATAATTAACAACAACAGCAACATCTACATTCACATTAATTAACGGTTAATTAATGCGAAGGTTGGTGTTTTTTACAATAAATTAGTGATATTCGGGTTTGGGGCTGTTCAAGTAGTACGTAACGCACTTGGTGGGGAGGGGGGGGGGGTTCGAACAACGCGTTACGTAACATGTTTTTCTTTATTTAGATAAAAAAACTATGGAATTAAAATCTTCCAAGTTGGCATTCCTTTTCGTTATCGAAATCTCTTGTTTTATTTATTACCACAAATGCGATTAAAACAAGAAAAAAGGTATTTAAGCGACTTTCCAGTACTTTGCGCCACTTAATTGTGACTTTCAGGTCAAAAATTGCGTTACGTAACACTTGAACGCCCCCTTTACATTGCTATTAAGTTGTAATCTCAAATCGGATTCCGCTTGTAATCTGTTTCTGTGTTTGTTTTTAGTATATAAAAGAGCAGAGAATGCCTTTTCACAGAGAGAAAAGCAGTAAATGTGTGGTCTTATATCCAATTTTTATTTTTGACTGGTACTGCAAAATAATCCGAAACGAAGATGCGTAGCGATTACGAAACTTTTGGTAGCATTTATTTATTTTTGTTAAATGGTCCAAAGATGAGACTGCGGACCCCCATACATGTGTTCACAGGTTAAGAAACAATAGCCTAATGAACTAAATCGTTTTCCCATGACGATATAGTAAAAATGTTGTACACTTTTTATGGAATGATTTAGAACTCGAACAAAGAAATCGATAAAAATTATTTATCTTAATGTAACCGAGCCGTTTTATCGATTATAGCTAAAATCTTTGATTAAATCATAGATTTTGCAATTTTTTACATGAATATGGTTGCTATCGAGGAATGGCATTGAATTCAATATAAGAATTCATTCAGACAATTGTTCCGGCTATCGAATATCTAGTGCCAGCGAATTGTTTCCTGGAATCAGGTCAATAGTGTTTAGTTTTTTATGGTGCAACTCCTGAAGCAAATTAAAAATGCTAATTTCGGTTGTATGTCTGTAACTCCGGTTCAATTAACTCTAGAACTAGAATTTGCTTTGAATGTAAGTGACATTTTCAGAATTGGAACCGTTTGTTTGAACAAATTCAAGTACCTACCTATAATAAAACAGCGTTTTAACATAAAATTATTAAATATTCTGTGATTTTTTAAGGGTCTGCACTAGTGAAATCATAAAATACAATAATATATAAATTGTCTTGAGTTTGATAAACCATTCGTTTAGAACCACCATAAATAGTTACATTTTTCTTCAATATTCTTATTGCCGTAGGTCACCCCAAGTGGTTCGCTACCTTTGGTTACTTGGCAGGACTGCCTGGGTTTGTGGGGTGAGGTTTGTCTAGGTCTTAATGGCGAATGCATTTACCCACTTACTGCGTGGCGAGCTGGATCAGGAGAGACTGATTGAGGGAGGCCTAACCTATACCGCTCCAGCTGGACTCTCTCGACCCATCGCCTTACACCGCAGTGGGAGGGATGGATTCATACGTCTGTAACTCCTCGACACATTTACCCCAGACTCCACCCACCTCTCCTACCATTTTCCTTCCCAGAACTTTATCTCCTTCCTTTCCATAAAAATACACTCCACATAGCTTCCCCAAAGATGACATAGGCTCTAAGAAAAAAAAAGGTCTTTGTGGTGATGATACTTGGTTTCACTTTAATTGTATGATGTAATACTTGTATAGGCCCAACTCATGCACTTACACAAAATAAATTGATGATTGATTATTATATCATTATAAGTGTATCCATACATAATACATATTTTCCATTTTAGGATGAAATCAGACATTCCTGTTCCAAACGGAAGAGTGGTACCTTTTGCAACCGCAATTCCCAAAAATGTGACGCTTGAATCATTTGTCTTATCCATGATTCCAAATATTGAGGTAAAACAGAGGAAGGTTTTGGTGGCAGCTTTTTTAACTGATTGTTCACCCACAAATCCCTTGCGTTCGCAACTGAAGGCGCTACAAGACCTAATAGATATAGACGTTTATGGAAAATGTGGTAATGCTAAAAACAAGTAAGTCAATACCTTGGTCTAACATTTGATCAATATCTTAAGTGGAATACACATTGCCTACTTGTCACGAATAAACTAAGAAAACATATTTATTTCTTCAAAAACATTAGAAACATACTAGATTCCAAATCTATGAAAATTGTTTATTACTCTCTTTGTCAATCAATCATTGAATATGGAATAATCGCATGGGGAGGTGCAACACTATCAGCTATAGATTCATTATCGAAGGCACAAAAATTAATTATGAAAGTCATTCTTAAAGTTCCCATAATAACAAGTACTGTAGATATATTCAAAAAATTCCACATATTAGATATTCGACAAATTTACACAAAAACAATCTTAACTCATCTGTTTAAAAATAAAACACGTACATTTTATGAAAATACCCAAAATATTGTAAACACACGGCACATAACCAAAGAACTCATACAAACACCTAAAACAAACACAACATTTGGTCAAAGAAATTTCAAATACATTGCGCCTAAAATATACAATAACCTACCTGACAAAACAAGACAATCGAATAATATTAACAAATACAAAATCCTGATCAAACAATGGATCATCGAAAAAGGTCATGCAATAATTAGTCACCTCACCCAAATATAATCCTCTATCTCATTATTGTTACCACTAACCAACCTGAAAAATTTTGTCAAATATTTTTGCTGTATTGAAAAGTGTACTTTATTTAATATTTATAAAATATTTGTAAACTAGTCTGTCTCGACACAGGATTTCCTAGTGAAACAGGCAAGGCCAAAAAAATATATGTAAACCTTTTTATACATATAGATGCACATAATAAAAAATAAAAAATAAAATAAAAATCAATAAAAATAACTGATTTTTAAAAACCAAATTCTTTGTTCTAATCAAGGAGATTGAGGTAGTATAATTTTTTAAAATTTATATTTATTTAGGAAACATACAGATTATGTATAAATTGAATTGACATGATAGTGCAAGGTTCGTAGAAAATGCGTTTAACAAGGTTAGCTCATCGAGGCAATAAAGCAGTGGTTGGCTAAAAATTCATGACGTAGTTTGAAGTCCATGTTCCACAGGGAGATTTTAATTAACTGCTATGCAAGCGGCAGTGTTTTACTTCAAGCTACGTCACGCATTCGAAATTTCAAAAGCAGCCTGGCAAGTTTTTTTTTCGAAAAAGGCCCGTATGAGCCAACCTTGTTAAATGCATTTTCTATGAACCTTGATGATAGTGAATCCTCTCCAACTAATATTATAAAGGCGAAAGTTTGTATGGGTGTGTGTATGGATGTATGTATGGATGTTTGTATGGATGTATGTATGGATGTATGTATGGATGTATGTAATGGTCTTTAAAAATTCATTTACTAATAGAAAGCTACATTATATGCGAGTAAAATAGGCTTCATATAATGTTAGGCTCTGGCATTATGAAATTATTTATCAGATGTTTTCTGTCCCTAACAAAATCGAGTTAATGCAAATGTCAGAAGAAAAGCAAAACAAATTGTTGCTTTGGAAACGATGTTGGCATCGTAGTTAATATCTATTTCTAAAAAGGAATCGCCGAAACGTATGTACGCGCATAACTTCCGAACTACTGCACCAAATTGGATAATTTTTTTTTTTCGTTATTTTGTATAAAACTACTGTTGATCTCTGGCATACGAAGTTTATATTAAAAAATTACAATAGATGGCATGCAAGCAGTTTGAAAACTGAATGTACCGGGAATGTATATGTGGAAAGCGGGAGGGGGTGGGGAAAGGGGGGAGGGGGAGGGAGGGGGAAAGGAATGGGGTGGTGGGGGGGATGGGGCGATGAGGGGAATGGAGTGGGGAGAGGAAAGGTGGAGTAGGGGGAGTGGAAACCCCTCTAATACCATGTGAGCACCCTAAAAGTCTACAAGATTACTTTAATGTACTACCTAGCGCCATCAGTTTAGTAGGTACCATAATCTCAACCTGTAAGAAATACAACAATATTGTTCTTTGAATTTCTGTATAATTTTGTGTTATTTTGTTAATTTGTATAATTGTTAACCTCAACACAGGCTGGTCCTAGTGAGGTGACAAATTGTATTGTAAACATTTTTACCTGGTAAAGAAACAATAAATAAATAAATAAATGTAAACCAGTTAAGTTTCGTTTATAATAATGTTTCATAGTTACAGATTAGAAAGCAAATAAATATTAAAAGTTATAATATTACATACTATAAGCAAAAAATGAATAAATAAAAAAATAGTTTTGATTTAAGCACATTTTAAGGTTACTTTGATTTTAAATGTTTCAAAGGTGCATATATCAATATCTCTTAGGACATCGTAAGATTTCCAGATACATCCAAGCATATAGTTTTGTGAGTGTTTCGATTTGAAATGTTGTGCATAAAATAAGAGATTCGATCTGGTAATTTAATTTAATGGTAGATATGTAATTGGAATAGGAACATGAAAATAGGATCAAACAGGTCTTTCGTACACCGAGATACCTACAAGCTACTTGACTGTGAAGCAACCATAATTAGCCTACCGATTTGCTACTCTTTATGAAGGTTTCCGTAGACAACTACCTAATACTAACGCTACCCAAAATATACTGAACTTGATCATTTTTCCACTTGCAACCGTGCAGTTAATGCGATGTAAAGTGACTGTAGCGATGAAGACAATATTGTTCTTTTTTATCATTATTATAAGGGAACGTACCCATACTACGTGACCAACTTTTTGCACTTTTTACCCCCCCCCCCCCCCCCCCCCCCCCCTCCCAAAAACCAAGCGACCCGCCGCTCATTTGTACCAATTGTGGTATTTTGAAGACCCCAGGGGGGGGGTCACGTAGAATGGGTACGTTCCCTAAGCATAGAAACGATCTAAAAGAAGATTTTGGGAGTCACCCAAACAACAAAATATATATTAACAACTATAGGGCATTCGTCACCACCGACTGTTTTTTGAATCTGTGTTACAAAAGTTGCATATTGTGACTGTAAAAACATACTTCTCCTGGCCTCCTGTGAGGAGGTAAAACGATATTGATATATGAAATCTATATAAGCACACATTTGGTCGGTGGCATGGGTGTAGGCATGGTGGGGGAAGGTGGGGTGTTTGCCCCACCTTGACTGGCTGATGCATGACCTCTGAGATTGTCGACCATTCATGTCGGCGTTTTCAAATTTGCAGCACTTCATAGAATGGTTTTTCCTTCATCCATTCATATTCTTTGTATTCATAGAGCGTAAAGAATTAACTTCTTTTTTTGTTATTTATTTTTGGGGTGTTATGCTGTGTTGCGCTACCTCCTCCTTTAGCCAACGTTTTGGACAGCGTTACAGTGTCTATCATCAGGGCAGATGTTTCGACATTTGTACGATACCGGTGGTACGAATTACCATACCGGTTCGCTAAATCGTACCGAAAACCATTTTTTACAAATTTATATTGTTCTCAATAAAACAGGCATTTATTTGAACCTAACTCCACTTCTCTAATCCGTTTCCATCATACTGTACTGAGAGTTAAGTGCGAAATGGTACGATATTCCATACTCTCCCATATTTCATATAGTTTAGCGGCAGGGAGGGAGGGCTGCAGCGGGAAGGGAATCCGGGGGGTGGGGATGGGGAATGAAGGGGGGGAATGCGGGGAAGGTGGAAGGGGAACGCAGGAGGGGTAAGGGGACAAATGGGAAAAGACAGGCAGGGAGAAACAATTTCTTTATTTAAGTGGCACTGCAACGCGTGCTGGGAACACTCTAGTTTAATATGTAAAACACAAACATGTGTAAATAATATATAATATATGGTGAACATTCGAATATTGCTTTCCTCATCATCTCAAAACTTAGTATTTAGAGATATCTGACTGATCAACTGGACGATCGATATGTCAGAGTTTTAGAACAGAACATGGATTGGAATGAACTGTATAAATATAATTCCTCCCTTGTTTGCAGGTGTCCATCATATTTTTCTGCAGATTGTCCGCAACTCAACAACTACCTATTTTACATCTCAGTCGAAAACCACAATTGTAAAGAATACTTATCCCAGAGGCTGTTTTGGAATTCATTTGCCAAGGGGGCCGTTCCCATTATTCTAGAAACTTCAAAAGAAGACTGCCTGAAGATATTACCGCCTAAATCTTATCTGCACTCCTACGACTTTGAGTCGGCGCATCAACTGGCTCATCATATTTCCATGCTGAATGAAACCTGGTTAGAGTACTTGAAAATGCATCAGTGGAGAACTCGGCTTTACGTTAATAATGAACATGGCTATTTTGGCACCAGGTCATATCATTACTGCAGAATATGTGAAGCGCTCAATTATAACGACCAAGAGCCAAAGGTTTACGATGATCTTTCAGGGTTTTTAAGTATCGAGAAAAATTGTTTATATTAATTTTTGTCAGATCATTTATTTAGTATAAAAGATTAATATTTTTTACTTACACTTGTCAAATAATAATAAATATAATAAAATATGTATGTGTTTTAAATATTACAAATAAAGCGATAAAAACAGTCTTCATAAATTTTAATTTGACTTATCCACAATAGAATGTTACAAGCAGTATATTGAGTTGGAAACACAGTATTATTTACAGATGTGAGTAGGATAGAGCACAAAATCAAGAATTAGCCACTTGCTTCAGCGGCCCTTCGAGGTATTGCGCGAGAGCGTTGGCTTTCTCTTTCAGTAGACCAAATCCCACATTATCCTTAGCGTACAGACACAGCAGAAGGTTTGCAACCTGCGTGATGACCAGCTTGCCATTCATGCAGTCCAGTAAAACGAGCTGAAGCCTGTCTTCTTTGAAAGCATTCCGGCCATTCTTCTCGTAAGCAGTCCAAACATTGCTCGCTATGGCAGCTGTGACACGGGCATCTTTATCATTGTAACCAGAGTAGGCCAAAAGAGCACCCTCATGATTCAAAAGACTGAAAAAAAATCAATGATCAATGACACGAAAAACTAGGGAGTATTTTTATTGATAAGAATGTTTTGGTAAACATAAACAAGTAAACAATGACCTACAGAGTATTTTCGATGCCTCCGGTATTAGCTTGGCTTAAAACTTGAGTTAATGCTTTGGGCTTCAACATTTTAAGATTTTACAGAAATACTTTTGGGAGAATTATAATAAAATCAATTTTATCACAAAAGAACACAGCTTTATCTTATGTTTTTGGTTGTGGCTATTATTTGTCACTTTGACGTTTCGTATATGGCTGTTGAATAAAATTGTTTTTTTTTTACTGTAGTAGGTAGTATAAGTAGTAACGCATCAAAGATAAAACAATCCATTGACAGAAACATAATAAATTTGGGAGGCGTCTACTAATATCTACAGGAATTCCAAAAACTGAACAAATCGGACTAATATCTAAGAGAACCAAAGTGAGAACGAATATCTACAGCTCAAACTGCTGACTAATATCTATGAGAACCAAAGTGTGGACGAATATCTACAGCACTGGCAGAGGTTGGGTTAGGTTGGGGTTAGTTAGTTATTACGTAATTGAAGTAATTTATGCTTTTCCGTACAACCTCTTGCTCAGCTGCCCTCTGTAGATATTAGTCCAACCTACGCATATGAAAGAAAATAACAGACCGTGTTCATGTATACAATACTTGGTGAAAATATCCTTCGTAAATTTTTTTCCACTGTCGTGTGTCACCCCCCCCCCCCCCTGTCGGGTGGCACCCGGGGCGGACCGCCCCCCCCCCTCGCTACGCTACTGAACCTACGCTCCATAGATATTAGTCACTACTGGGACCGTCATAGATATTCGTCCGACATTAGCTCTAAAGATATTAGTCCTCACTCTGAAGTTCATAGATATTAGTCCAACATATGAGCTGTAGATATTCGTCCGACATACCTGTAGTATTAGTATCTGGAGTCTAAATTTTTACACTTATGATGACATGTATTGCTGATTTTGATTTTCCCAACAAAAGATATTTTTTGGAATACTTGTTTTTCAACAAAAAATGGTAAACTTTTGAGATGACTGAACACGAATCCTATTATCCTATTAATATTATAAAGGTGGAAGTTTGTATGGATGTATGTTTGTTACTCTTTCACACAAAAACTACTGAATGGACTTTCAAAATTCTTTCACTAATAGAAAGCTACATTGTTTGCGAGATCTATAGGCTATATATATTGGTAAACTCTGGCGTTATGAACGATCTCTGGCGTTATGAAATTATTTATCATATGTTTTCTGTCCCTAACAAAATCGATTTATTGTAAACGTCAGAAAAAAACAATTGTCGCCTTAGAAACGATGTTTTTTTAAATTTTTTTAATTAGGCAATTCACCCTAAAAAGAGTGCTTTATTGGCGTCGTACTTAATAACTATCTCTAAAAATGAATCACCGAAATGTATGTATGCGCATAAACCCGAACGACTGCACCAAATTGGATAATTCTTTTTTTTGTTCGTTATTTTGTATAAAACTACCGTTGAGTTCTTACATTATGAAATTTGTATAAAAAATTATAATAGGTGGCACGCGAGCAGTTTGAAAACTGAATGTATCGGGAATGAATGTGTGGAATGCTAGAGGTAAGAGAGTGTTGGTGAAGGGTTGAAGGGGAGGGGGAGGAGGGTGGGGGGAGGGGGTTAGGGGAAGGAGAGGGGGGGGTAATCAAGGGGAAAGGGGAAGGATGGAGGAGGGTGTGGGGAGGGGTAGGGGGTGGGGGGAAGGAGGTTGATGGGGAAGAGTGGTGTGGAGAGAGGGAATGTGGAGGGGTAGGGGGTGAGGGGGGGGGGGGGTGGGTGGAGGGAGAGGGAGTTGAGTGGAGAGAGGGAAGGTGGAGGAGTTGGAGTGGGGTGGGAGAGGGGGAAGGGAAGGAAGGGGAAGGGGGAGGGGTGGGAGAAAGTGGGGGAAGGTGGAGGAGGCGGAGTGGGGTGGGAGAGGGGGGAAGGAAAGAAGGGGAAGGGGGAGGGATGGAGGAAGGTTGGGAGAGGTGAAGTGGGGAGGGTGTGGGGTGGGGGAGGGGTGGGTGGAGAAGGAGGGGGAGGGAGAGGGGAGTTAATGGATGAGTGGAGTGGGGAGAGAGAAGGTGGAGGGGGGAGGACTGGGGGGAGGGGTGGGTGGAGGTGGAGGGAGGGAGGGGGATTGATGGGGGGTGGAGTGGGGAGAGGGAAGGTGGAGGAGGCTGAGTGGGAATCCCCTAATACCATGCGAGCGAAGCCGTGGGAAAAAGCTAGTACGAATATATTTTAGAAAAAAAAACTCTTTGGTTAAACTTTTTACTATAAAAGACAACTATTTGAATTCGAGGCGATGAAAAACGTCATCCCATAAAAAAAGCTAATTTTCATTTTGTGTAATTACAATTTTAAAAGCAGTATAATTATTCCGTCGCCCGAGTGCAAAGAGTTGTAATATTAAGATGAACCGAAAGTTTACCAAAAAATTATATATATTGAAGGAAAAAATATATTACAAATTAATGATGTGTACTATATTTTTGTCGTTCTGTTTGAAGTTTTCTTTGCAAAAATAATTATAAAATTGAGATTGCACGTGAGGGGGAACAATGAGATTATAATACCTGACGAGTTTTCTAGGCGCTCGTTGAAGTACAAATCGTGCTGCGCTGCAGCAACGCGAGTCTGTTTCAAACGTCATTGTACCGAACTAACCTCGTCGATCTGCGACGAACCGAAGTATTGGGCCCGTAATCACAGTTTTTAATGCATCTCACCTGCTGAGATTAGTTAAATGTCAATTCCGCTGGTTTGGCTTTCATAAACCAGCTTATAAATTGACGAAACAGTGTTGTGCTTGGGCTGACAATAGTTGGCGTCTCCGATCAGTGCTACATCTGTTCACTAACAATACGTTTGTGAATTTAGTTCGAGCTGTAGGAAGCTCTCTGTTTATTTTTTGTGTTGTGAGAAGAGTTGTATTTGTTTTAAGTCAAAATGCCGGCGAGTGGCGCAGTTTATCAGCCGACGACAGTGACATACGAACAACAACCCAACGAGTCAAGATGGCATTGTCCCATGTCGTATTTTTCGCAGAGGCTCACGAGTGGAATAAACAGGTCCAGGTGTATCCTTTGGGGTACATTTGTGTTGGGGCTGATCGTTGTTGCCACAGGTATGTCATTATTTGTTTACTTTTGTATCTAATTTTTATTATTATCTGTCAAAATTTGTGTTTTGTTTTGATTGTTTTCAAGACAAAAAAGTCTTTTCCCCCTAGTAAAGTAATATGTCGTGCTAATAACGAATTGTAAACAAACTAGTATAACAGGGATGTAAAGTTTTCATTCCACAACTCCGTTTATTCATTATCTCTTGAAAAAATATTTGCACAATGTGAGACTTGCTTTGTTTTGATTGTTAAACACAAAACTCTTTTCCCCCAGATCTGTATGATGTTGGATCGATCTAAAATAATTGTATCTTGCTAAGGACGAAATGTAAACAAACCATGTAGTATAATTGCACAATGTGAGACATGTTCGAGGTTTTTTTTAATGATATTGTTGACCCTTCCTCCTTTCCCTAGTCATCATTATTTATTACAAAAACATTGACACCAAAGTAAATTGTATTATTTAGTATTTACCTTGAATAACAAACTTATATTTATCACGAGACCATAACTCGAAGTAAAGATAACCACTACCTACCATGAACATTTCATATTGCCATACTAATATCGTTCACTTCCTTTAGGTATAATATTATCTTTGTTTTATCGTATAGTTTTAAAATGAACCACTTCTTTCGACATTGTTTTCATTGAACCAATATTAATTATCCTAACGAAAATCTACCTACCTACTCAAAGGTTTAACTGCTTGCGTTAATTGTTTTGTTTTGTTTGTTTTTTTTTCTTCATATTTTCATAATGTCAATAAGTATGCCATGGAAAAATAAAGTAAGTAAGCGAGCGTGCTTAAAACGAGCATGCCTTCAACTGTTCACATTTGCTTGTTTATGGCGTGCTTGTTTTGCGGTTCCATGCCAACTCAGAATGCAACCAACTCAGAAACACCTCAGAAAGGTCATTAAAAGCTATGAAAAAATAATTTTAAAATAGCCGATAACCCTAACCTAACTTAACATATTTAACCAAATGTTTATATTTTTTTTATCATCACTCCGACCTTTCTGAGGTGCTTCTGAGTTGTCCAGTCACCGTTTTAAGCATACTCATGAATAAGCGTGTTCAAAGCAAACCTTCGAACACACGTGCTATTTAAAAGCATGCTTTTGCCAAAATGGAAGCTTTGCAAGAAAATACAAGTAATCAAAAGTGTCTGTTCCCTGCAACGATATAATGGGCTCAGTTCCATCCGCATAGAACGAAACAAAATAATCTTATTGCTTGCAATGCAATTTTTTTAAGAAACTTTTGGCGAAAGAAAAAAAAATGGTCGATTTTGGTCCGTAATTGGATAATTAAAAGGTTGTAAACCTTGGATGTAAGTGGCTATACAAATCATTCACCCTACTACTACTACTACTGAAGTACTCACTAAAATTAATTATTTATCGAATCAATGTTAGCATACTACAAGCAAACCTTTAGAAATGCTAAGAGCACACCCCGTTCCACCCGTAAATCCTTGTACCATGCTCACAAATCAACCAACTGCATTAAGTCGTTGTAACCATCGGGAACTTACACTATTTTGATTACTTGTATTTTCTTTCAACGCTTCCATTGTGCCACCCATACTAGCTACGCCACTGCATACACAAGCTATATGAACAGTTGAAGAGCATTCTCGTTTTAAGCATGCTCGCAATCATGCTTATTTGTGAGCATGTTGTTTTTATGAGCATGTTGTTTTTATGAGCATGTTGTTTTTATGAGCATGTTGTTTTTATGAGCATGTTGACACACATTTTTTTTTTACATGAACTCCACACAGGAGGCCCTGAGGAAATAATTTCCCTCAGGGCCTATGTCATCTTTGGGGATGCTGTGTAGAGGGTTTTTTAAGGAAAGGAAGGAGAGTAGAGTTCTGGGAAGGAAAAGGATTTAAGGGGTGGGTAGGAATCCGGGGTTCAGTGTGTCCTGGTCATCCGCCTCCAAGACCTAGACAAACCTCACCCCATGAACCCGGGCACCCCTGCTAAATCACCAAACGTAGCGAACCACTTGGGGTGACCTATGGCAGAGGTGTTGGTTATCCAATAAAGGTTCCCGGGGCAACGGTACCTACCCATTCCCGCCTCCCAAATTGAAAATGCCACTAAGTAGCGACTGCTCAATAGTAACATGCTTCCGTGCTACTACTAATGAGCATTACACATATAAAACTTTGATCTTTTTACCATATTTTCGTGTTTTTTTAATATTTATTTATAGATAATTTGTTATTTAAATTTACACCCATCAAGATGATTTATTTTATTAATTTTAATTTTATATTTCACCATATTTTTATAATAAATAATATAGTAAAAAAAATCATTTATTCTCAAATAATTGCCCAAGTTGACTCTATTTCATGAAGCAATCTTTAATGGCCTATATTTTATAATTTAAAGAAAAAATGTAAAATAAGTTGCTCAAATCCGTACTAGAGATTTGATATACCTTTTGATTACAAAATAATTTTGTTGTTAGGTTTGGGTATTTTGATCTCAAATCCAATCCTTTGGGGGGGATAAGGCTAGGGCGAAAAAAGGCATATTTTCATGTTTTTTTTTGAGAAATGAATAATATTGGTTTATTTATTTCTAACACACATTATAATATGACATCTGAAGTATCTTCGAAAAAAATTTCAATTAAAAATATCAATAAATAAGTCCGTGAGAGCGAATCTCCGGAGGCGCCTCGAAAAAAAGTTGTTATGCGGTGAACTCCATCACACGTTACCGGATCATCTAAATCTAAAACGTGATGTGTTTTCCGTGAATTTATGGAAAAAAATGGTAAAAAAACTCCCTCTGACTGACTGACTGACTACCTGTTGATTTATGTGTAGAAATAGTGTTCAAAATTTTAAAAGGATCGGTCAAGTAGATTTTCAGTTGTGATGTTCACGAACTTCAAAAATGTTGTTTGCGGGAAAATCGATTTATACTCGAGTTTTTTTATACCTACTCGAATCGAGCACGAGGCCGGTCGCTTGAAACGCGAAAATCTTCGTTAAGCCTCAATTACATTGAGCGAGTTTACAAGATACTATCTGGGAAATTCACTATCTGTTAGTAAGGGGGCATACATTAATTACGTGAGCTCAAAAGGGGGGGGGGGTCACGTTACTTGAAAATAATTTACGAAGTGGCCCAAATTTATCTCACCAAGGGGGGGGGGGTCTAGATTGAAAGAAAAATTGCTCACGTAATGAATGTATACCCCCTAAACTCGCTCAGTGTAATCGTATTACTTGCTTGCAGTTGACAGTTTTGTGTGTCATTATGACAATTTCACTCGCCAATTCACCCGCTTTTAAACTTAGTAGATAGTAGCTTGTAAACTCGCTCAATGTAATTTGCTCCGATTTACTCAAAATTTTGACAAAATACTCTCGACATGATGTACATTCAGAAAAAAAATGCAAAAAAAGTTTTAAAACCTTACCCCCCCTTCAAGTTTGAGCCAAATGTTCTTACGTTCTTACCATCCGACGTCACCTTGACCACTTAAAATTGTCATATTGATTTAGCTTACCTTTATAATTCCACGTCATATCATTTTCGATTAAATAAATTTAAATAAGTAATGATTAATAATTGCTGGTTATAAACTAGTTAATCTAGTTGTCTCTGCATAAAACCAAGAAAATAATACACTGTTCTTTAAGATTGTTGTCATTAAATTTAAATACTGCAAATTAATGATTGTTTATTTGACACACTACTAAAATTTTCCTGTCAAGAATTGATTAATATATTTTTAATAGTTATGTGGGAATTGGCAGAGCCACGGTTGTGTGGGATTCAAAATATAATATTAATTAATATAAATAAAATCACTATCTATTGATAATGATATTTTGGACTCCGGTGTCATTTTTTTGTCATAATTTTTTTACAAATATCAACAAAAAATCTTTCACAAGCCAATAGCCGTCCAATACCTAGTACTAGTTTTTAGTACCTAATAAAAATAAATAAATACCTTCGGAGACAAAATGTCATCTAAATTACCTCATACAGCCACTGGAATCATTGGTTTAAAGTAGAGATGCCACGAATAGTGATTTTGCCGAATATCGAATATTCGGCTAGACTCTCGGCCGAAGCGACGAATATTCGGCGGCCGAATATTCGGTGACACTTGGTACATTTCGCGGGTGACCGGTTCCGACCTGCATCATTGAAGTGCGTGTGGTAACCATGCCGTGGGCGTATTTATTTCATTTGGGAGTAGGTCGTGCCACAACACTCATTATTTGTTGATTGTTACAATAAATTGTGTTACTTTTATTGTGTACCCATATCTTAAAAAATACATTGAAACTTGTAGTGTGTGTATCTTAAAAAATACATAAAAACTGTTCGCCTAGATCGGATAGCAGACCCTTACAAGTGGTCAGCAAACGCAAAGATTTTTATTTATCATCTTCCGGTAGCAGTGTAGGGTTTTTTCGGAACCAGCTAGGTATAATTTACCTGGAAAAGCGCAATCCTTTGCTATCAACAAATGTTTCCATTCGTCATCACAACTTAACATTGATAAATTAAGTATTAAATATGCGGATTTTTTATTGGAATTAAAATTTTTGTGAGTAATATTGGGCGTTTTTTTTCATGCTTAAGTATTCGGTATTCGGCCGAATGGTTCGCAATATTCGGCCGAATACCGAAATATTCGGTTAAAACAGTAGCCGAATACCGAATAGTAGCCGAATATTCGTGGCGTCTCTAGTTTAATTTAAGTCGGGTACTCAATACTAATCCTGGGGAACCTTTATTAATTTTAGAAACCATTTAGGTATTATCAGTCAATTTATATTGGAAGTGTAAATTAACCCACTTCCCGATATCCGATCGAGCTGAAACTCGGCAGATAGTCTCTTTTTCGATGACAATGCGTTCTACTAACTTTTGGTTGCACTCACGCATACAAACGCCTTTCTCTGAAAATAGGTGACATCAAAGATGTCATAAATATAAACAATTCTTGGATTAAAAAAAAAATACAGCATTTAATATTTGAAATAAGTCTCGGTACCATCCAATTACGATTTGGCTGTGTTAGCGCTTAGCGGTGTCACTCATTTTAGTCAGTTCCCGGGGAGGAAAGTTGAATCGTCAGTAAAACCACCCATTTTTTTAAATTCATCTCAACGAAATTGGCTACTAGGCGCTCGAAGTACCTACAATACGGACTGATGGATCCTTACGCAGATCCATTCCTAAATTAAAACCACTCTTGTGTTCATAATGCAAATTCCTGTTGCGGCTTCATCTGCTGAAGCATTTCGAAGAAAACCGTCCATATGTTCCAAGTGCAAAAATCGGAGGAAAACCATTTTCAAGTTCTGAGTGCAGCATCAATTAAAGCTGGGGACTCGCATCCAGATTCACCCTGTTAAGATAATACTAGTTTCATGTTCCGAATGGTCTGTCAAAATTTCAGTAGCGGATTAATCTGCTAAAGCATTTCGAAGATAACCGTTCGAGTGGAGTTAAAGTTTTTGTTTAAAACCTATGCTGCAAAATTCATAATTCGTAGGAAAACCGTACCCCTATTATGAGAGATTCACTCTTAATATAAAGTCAATTTTTCATTTCATCAGACTTCACGGAAGAAACTTGAAAAGTTTTTTTACAGTTATTCCTTGTGTCCCGAAAAGTATATGTATTTCTCTATTTCAAATTTGGAATCTTATTTTTTTACGACAATAGAGAACTCCAGTCCCATTTTTTTAATGTTTTTTTTTAATAAATAATGACCTTCTAACTTAAATAACTGCATTTTTATTTTTATTTTTACAGTTAGTTTTAATAGTTAAAATAATTGTCAAAATTTTAATTTTTCAAGACCCCCGAAAACCACCGTATGTATGGTGAATCGTGTGACGTCATCACTCCTGAAAAATTACTATAGAAGCGGGCAATCAGCTGATCAACTGCCGCCATTTTGAATTCCGTTGTTCGAAGTATTCTCCCTAGAAGTAATATTTTTTTTTTTCGTGCAGTAGTTTTTGAATATTTTCAATAATAGAGATAAACTAATAAGAGATACCTTTATTTTTGAAACATTATTTAGGCCTAAACGTTTCAATAAACACAACAACTAAATCTCTATAAACAGTATGTAAATAAATGAATAAATTAATACGATGGCTTGTGTCTTATCATACATTCCCATACAACGACTTTACGGTGACGTCACGACACGTCGAACAGTGACGTCACCACTAAATTTTCAATAACGCCAACTTGACGGCGTGTTTTTACGACCCGATTCTATGTAGGTATCTACATCTTTTTAGTACCTATTTCAAATTTGGAATTTTTTTTTTACTTAAGCTATGCACCTACCTACATTTTTTTAGTTCCTATTTCAAATTCGGAATCTAATTTATTTTTTTACTTAAATCAACAGATTTTCAGATATTCAGAAACTATGTAGGTACATATTTTTAGATAGATATTTATCGTCCTAGATACTATTTCAGATATGATTTATTGTTACCATTTATGTATACATTTCATCGTTTATTATACAAAGTTGTACCAATGTGCTTCACTACCAAAATAAATGTGACTCATTGGTTAGTTTCCGAGTCACGAATTGAAATTACCTTGGATACCTGTCATTTACATTATTTTTAAACTCCATCGCAACTTCCTAATTATTGCACAATTTTCTTTCTTTCTGTTTTTGTAGACGTTGTACTTTTTCCAATGACTTTATTCTATAACATTGTTTACACCTCAGATCAAAGTATTGTTTACACGCATGCCTTCACCTCTGTGATATGCTAATGAGAGTATATCTCATTGTTCATGTTCGTTGCTCGTGGCATTCATTTTAATTGTTTATACACAGAATATAATATATTTACTCTGCATCATTGATATTTTTTTGACAATATTAGATTTTTCCGTACCAAAAACCCTTATTAAATGTGCTCCTGCCACTGAGAGATACGTTGTAAGTTCTCTAAAGTAAAGAAAGACGAACATTCCCAGGCTGCAAATAACTTACATTTTTTTTAAATTCCTCCTACCATTGTCTATTGTCATTATGACTCCAAAGTGATGCTTGTGAAATTACTTTTGGATGACTTAGCTAGCAGAGGACTGAACCCGCGACGTTTGGGTGGAAACCCGATGGATTTGTCCACTCAGCTAGCCATTCTGGGATGTAGCGTTACACCTATCGTCTAAAACAGCAAAAACGCTCTAACGGTGAGCTTTAACGTCGCGAATTTTGCACAGCTTTTTATATCTGGAATTTATAGGTCAACGAAATTGTTTCAAGATCACAGCGTGATTCCATTATTGAGCTTTAATGCTTTGAAATGATCCATGGAATAAAGAAGAAAATTCGAATGATAACAATAAAATAACTTAATTAATATTCTGTACTATGTAATTTGATTAATTTGTATTGTACACCCCTGATGAAGGGCCAGGCTGAACCGAAACCGGTTGGTTAAACATATATATCTAATATAGTGGTATCCAAACAAAGTAATTTTATTGTTATTATTGTAATTATGTATACCCACAAAGTGTTCTCAATGGTTCCATGCCAACTCAGAATCAAGTCAATTCAACAGCTCTTCGAAAAGTCATTAAAAGCTATGAAAATAATATTGAAAATAGTCCATAATCTAACCTATTTGTCCATATCGTAACCTATTTAACCATTTTTTTTCATCACTTGTATTGACTTTTCAAAGGAGGTGTTGAGTTGATTTCATTGCGCGTTGTCCGGTCACCACACTCTTAATATTTATATGAATTTCTGTGGACCAAATTTAATTAATTGGATATCTATCTATCTATCTTATATCTATCTATCTTCTATCTATCTTCTTCTTCTTCTATCTATCTTCTTCTTCTTCTTCTTCTATCTTCTGTCTTCTTCTTCTATAAAAATAAAAATGAATCACCGAAATGTATATACGCGCATAACTTCCGAACGACTGCACCAAATTTGTGTTCGTTATTGTCAGGCCAAGGTTTGTATAAAACTACCGGTGAGTTCTGGCATTATGAAATTTGTATAAAAAATTGCACGCGAGCCGTTTGAAAACTGAATGTACCGGGACTGAATGTATGGAATGCGGAAGGGGGCTTAAACGTTTAAAGTACGTACATGAAGTTTTTGCATAATATTACGTATTTTGCTGTTTACGAAGACAATAATTTATTGAACAAGCATGGAGGTCATAATACAAAGATATTTATTTATTTCAAAATACACGGCACCACAACCTAACCTAACCTAACCTAACCTAACTTAACCTAACTGACATAGAAATGGTCAATGTAACAGACTAAATAATTTAGAAGCACTCGAAATAAAGAAAGCTGACCCAAATCCTTAATAATCAGCTAAATGTGTCCAATAGTCCTATATTAGGGATTTTTACATACATACATACGTAAATTAAGTTTTTTAAATTGCATACGCAATATTACGTTATTCCAATATGCTATACCTACATAATTGCAAATCCAACCTCTGCCAGTGCTGTAGATATTCGTCCACACTTTGGTTCTCATAGATATTAGTCAGCAGTTTGAGCTGTAGATATTCGTACGCACTTCGGTTCTTATAGATATTAGTCAGCAGTTTGAGCTGTAGATATTCGTACGCACTTTGGTTCTCATAGATATTAGTCCGATTTGTTCAGTTTTTGGAATTCCTGTAGATATTAGTAGACGCCTCCTTCGCGGGGCAGGGGAAGCGGGAGTGGGGAGAGGGAAGGCTGAGAAGGCAGAATGGGAACGCGTGAGGGGAAGGGAACGCGGGAGAGGAAGGGGAAGGAGAATAGGAAAGGACACGCATTTTAAAACAATTGTAAATTTGGATATGATTTTAGATTTTCACGGCAAGTATTTTTGTTATTTGTTTTTGGGGTGTTATGCCGTGTTGCGCTACCTCCTCATTTAGCTAAGGAGGCTAAATGAGGAGGTAGCGCAACACGGCATAACACCCCAAACACAAATAACAAAAATTGTAAATTTCTTTATTCAAAGAAGAAACAATTTCTTTATGAAGTGGCATAGCAACGCATGCCGGGAACTCGCTAGTTTTTAATAACGGAGGGTCTTTCTAGCATTTTCTAAATCAATAGGTACTGCACATTGATTAGTATTTTCTTTATAAGAAAAGATAAACATCGGCATTATCCACCATTAATAATTATTATAGGGGCTTATAGTTAATTCTACGTTATTATGCTGGTAGGATAGTTCACTGATAGTGGGCTGACTTCACAACCAATTCCGATAATGTTTTTCCTCTAAAAAGGGTAGGCGTCCACTTAACTGATGTATGTATGCCCTTCGATTCTGACGTATCTAGGTACTCTTCAATAAATAATCCGATAATGTGGGTACCCTCATTAGAACTATAAATACTACCCGGATTTATTTTTCTCTCCACACAGCATTGAGATGGGTATTTGTTATGGAGAGAAAGAGGTAACTCTGAGTATTGGGGATCCATGTTCTACAAAAAATATAAGTAGTTTCGGACACATTTTAACCTTCTACCGGGCAGCGTTACATAATATTATTTTCTTGAATAGGACAAACTTATTAGAGTTCTATTATTTTTTTTCATTTAGATCCTGTGTTGAGGGGGACTATGCTTTGGATAAGTTTTCAGCGACTTTTATTGTTTAACTTCATGGTTTGGATAAGGTTTTCCAGAAACTTCTAATATCCTTAATGTAGCTATTTTTGTTTTATACTAAGTGGGAGTTTGTTACATAACTTTACTGCTGAAAATTCAGAACTTCTTTGTCCAAACGAAGAGTTACTCTTTGGTATATTAAGTATGTCTGTTTGTTTGGCTTTGGTTTTATGAGCATGTGAGGTGTCTGCCTCTGAATCGTTTTTGAGGTGATGTACTAGAATGTTTTTGGCATAGATTTTCTGTATGCTTAGAACATAAAACTGTTTAAAAACTTCTGTTGTTGACGTCCTTATGGGGGGGGACCTTTAATATGGTCTTTATGATGCATTTCTGAGTTACCTTCAGTTGTTTTATTTGTTTAGATGCTGCTGAGCCCCATCCTATTACTCCATATTCCAATCGAGAGTGGCATAAAGCAAAATAATGTATATATTCATACAATTTTTTAAAATTATATGGGCATATTTATGGTACGATCAAGTGAAACAAATTTCTGAGTCGCGTCATATCAATAATCGGTATTTCAGAAGTAGTGTAATTTCGGTAGTGGTCGAGGGGCAAGGCTCTCGACTAGCGATATGGAGGTCGCGGGTTCAAATCCCGTTTTCACAATTTATTCATGTAAAACAATATAAAATATATTTGCGGCACGTTCCAGTGTGGAAAATACTCTGTATCGTTCTGATGTAAGACCACCATTGAGAATTGAAACGTTGCTTGAAATGGATTTAGCCTAGCTAGCTTTGTTTATTTACAGTATTAGTGTATAATTTTTCAGTATTTACTGTATTAGTGTATAATTTATTATGTTGGCGTATAATTTATTATGGCGTGTATAATTTGTTATCTTGTATAGTGTTCGTTGTTTCTCTAAATGTTGTGCTAGTGTGTATTAGTCCATTTTGTATTTTTTAGATTAAAAAGGCATGTGTTATATTCGTACAAATTTTCAATGAGTTCGTTTCTTGATTTAGAATTTTCGTGAAGTATATGGGTTAAAATTTACAATTGAAGGGTTTTTCTGTAACTTTATTTTGTATTATTTGTTAATCTTTTAAGTATATTTTGTGTGCCAAATAATTTTAAAATAGCCGGTAACCCTAACCTAACTTAACCTATTTAACCAATTTTTTATATTTTTTTATCATCACTCTTAATGACCTTTCTGTGGTGCTTCTGAGTTGGTTTCATTCTGAGTTGTCTGGTCACCGTTTGTCAATAGCGTCTCCCACATGCACACTTCGGAGCGACCGAGTCCCACGCCACTTCAGGCCGCCGCGCAGATAAGTCGCACAGTGAACTGCGTTGTAAACCTATCGGTCTTTACTTTTTTGCGCGGCGGCCTGAAATGGCGCGAGTCTTAGCCTTTTTTATAATATCATTTAATATAGGTATACAAAATTAATTTTAATAAGAAAAACTCTCTTTTTATAACTTTGAAGGTTATTCCCATCGATATAATATATCATTGAAGAAGAAGATAATAATAGTAATCTAAACGAAAATATGAAAGAGAACAAGACACAGAAAAATTGAATATTCATTTAGACTTTTATAAAAAGTCAATAGTTCCATATCTGTAAAATCGGATATATTTATCCGTGACGCTATCTAGGTAACAAACCAATTCTTAGAATGATTGTTTCCAATAGAAAGGGTAGTTGCCTATGATATGGAAAATAAATTATATATAGACGTGAGGTTCTGGGTTCGAGTCCCAGTTGCGACCATTAACCAATTCTGTTTTTCTGTGTCTTGTTCTCTTTCATATTTTCGTTTAGATTATTATTATTATCTTCTTTTTCAATGATATAAAAATTTGCACTGTTCACCTTTGACGTTGCTGTGTGGATTTCCATCCTCTTTGCCTACCCCTGTAGAGAAGTGGTGAATTAATTTAAAATTATTATTTTATAACGATTGTTTTATTTTACGTGATTATTTCCACGAATGCCATCAGATTTCTACAAAACGTTTCTTAACCACTTCACGGCCCCAAGGCTGTGCTCTCAAATCTGTAAAAAAAGAATACTTGTACGATATGTTATAAAACCTGCCGGTTGTAATAATATAGCGGGCTGGCCTTCTGGCCTTTTTATGTATCTCTCTTCACTTCCTACTGTAGACTCACTATCACTACTGAGACTGAGAACTGCCTGAATGCTGTGCTGTGGTGCTGTGCTGCTGTGGTACTGTGAACTGTGATTCTCCGGCTGTATCTGTGCGAAAGGTCGTTGTCTGGTGGCGAGAAACGAGGATGAGGAATGAGTCACGCCGCGGCCGGAAGATACGAGACGCGAGGCGGACAAAGGGACGAAGTAAGAGGCGAAGGAAACACCGGAACAAACATACCTTTTTGTTGGTCTCGTCTTGCCTTGAAGCTGTACTTATTTATTTTTAGTATTCGATTTTTCAGAACAATTTGTAAGACATGTGTAACTGAAAGTATTTATAAAATATTTACCTCAGAATCATTGCCTGACAAACAATTAGCGAGACGATCAGAATTATCTTTCGAACGAAACCGTTAGTAAACTACCTACTATAAAAATCATTGATTATTCAGATTTAGATGACACATTTCACAGAAGAAATACACATTTCTAATAAGGGTTAACCTACTTTATCGCTAGTTTGGTGTGAATTATACCTATCAGCTCCAATTTAAACAAAATAAAACTGGTAAGTTTTAAGATTTTCACGGCCAAAAGCATTTTCGTTATTTGTTTTTGGGGTGTTATGCCGTGTTGCGCTACCTCCTTCTTTAGCCAACGTTTCGGACATCGTTGCAGTGTCCATCATCAGGGCAGATCCGGCACATCTACCGGATCTGCCGGATCTGCCCTGATGATGGACACTGCAACGATGTCCGAAACGTTGGCTAAAGAAGGAGGTAGCGCAACACGGCATAACACCCCAAAAACAAATAACGAAAAAAAAATAAAACTGATCAATTTAACACATTTCGACAACCAAATTACTATGTTTAATATTTTTTCAAATGAAGTATGCACTACTCGCAGATAGTTGGTAGGTACTCGTTTTATTGTTCTGTTAAAATGCTTAAAACGTCAGAACACAATGTAAATCTTATTTTATATTTAGAAAAATCTTCAATAAAACGCACAATTTATTATAACACGCTAATTCTTCGAAAAATGAAACGTCGTTGTTAATTAGTACCTCTCATGAAGGGGTAAAGATTATTGTTCTGAAAGACTATTAGCTTTTACACTGCAGTTATTAGCAGAAGGTAAAATAACACATTTTACCAAATTATTCTGAAAATGGTGACCTCTTCGAAACGCCAGTGAATCCTGCTCCATTGTATTAGCAATAATTACATAATATTAAGTAGTATTCTTTTCCTGATGAAGTCGTGTTTGTTGCAATATGTATTATTGAATTCGCTCCTAAGCTCTGAATGAACGTTTGGCCTTAATCGTTTAGACTTTTTTCTACGAGTAATTAAATGTGGATTTAATTACTCCGCTGTATAAATTTATGAACAGGGCCCGAGGTCTTTCGTTTCTTGCGGAATGTTTTTTTTTTTGCCTGAGACCGTTTATTTCAACGTTTTGATTCAACAGACCAAAGAAAGTACAGACGTGAACTAAAACAAATAATTATTCATACCATTTTTCGCTGCTGATAACGATTAGGGTGCGCTATAAAAAAATCGTGGTTATGTTATGTTGCCTACCATTTTTCATAATTTCAAAACCTGTCCTTCTCTACAATAAATGTAAAATATAAAATGAAAGTTTCTCAGTTTTTAAAACTAAATTTCCATCGTTTTACTTTCAGAAAGACTTATGTTACTCCATCCCCGCGGATAGTAAATTATGAAACCTTTATAAAAAAGATTCCCTAGCAAACTATTATAATCTAGCTCTAGCAAAATATTATAATTTTGTAAAGAAATCGAACTTTTCTACGGTTGAATATTTACTCTTGCCTTAGGTAGGAAAAATTAAAAAAAATATGAAAAAAAATTCACGCGCCGTTAGAAATTTTTTTCTTTAACAATGTTCCTCTAGTTTATCGAATGAATTTTTTGATCAATAATTTGTTATGTTCCATCCCATTTCTTCCTGTCATTTCTTTTTAGGAAGTTTTTTATTCAATTTTGTATTTTATAAATTACCCTTAAGAGTATGTATTTCAAGATGAAAAATGAATATCGGTTATACATATTGTCTTTCTTTACCAATTCAAAATTTATTCATCTCTGTAAATATTTTAAAACTGTTTTATATTACCGTCTCGCCTTACAAATAAATTCTTGGTGGAAAAAAAGCTAGCGAAGCCTCTCTTTTTAAATCCATCGAAAAACCAGCGAAACATATTATATATTTTTCCTTGTAATATACCTACCACCAAGCCACACAATGTTTTTTCCCGTCTCAAAAGTTTTTTGATTTAAATATTTTTCCTCGAAAATTTTCTGAAAAACACGAGGATGGATTCTTATACTAAAGTTTCCACGTATCTAGAATAATATACTGTCTCTTATTCAAGGCTTCTTTGGATTTATAGGACGTGTGATCTTGTTCTTAGAATCCTGTCTGTCCGTTATAATTTTAATAGTCTATTTTATTAAAAGCAGGTAGCCCAACTACCTAGTTTTTATTCGGAAAGCAATTGGCTTCGTCGCGTAAATGTCAATTCTTGTAAAGGTTGGGGCGCTTCTTCATCATTATATTACCTGGCGCTTAATTGCTTTAGCCTTATTATGTTATCATGTTTTCTATTTCATAGTCGCCTGTATTTATTTTAGACGCCTTCTTATAAAAGGTCGGAATATGACATTTCAGAATGACAAAGGGTTGCCATCATAGACCGGTACGAGAGCAGTTCCGTTGAGTTGTTCCGGGCAACAGCAGATTATAGTTTATAATCGTTTTTCAGTTTAATTCGTGGAACTCCACTTTTTTTTAATTGAATTTATTTTCAAGTTCTGCAAGTATTTTAGTTTTTATTTATTTCCAAGTACAATCCCATACAATAGAGAGTCTACTGTCTCATTTGGTTTCTCAGCAAATTGGTTTAGTAATAAATCAATTTAGACACCTTCAAAAATTGACATTTAGATTCGTTTAAATAAGTCGTCTCGACCACAGTTTGAAAATGGTCTTGTAAGCCAAAACAGCTCTGACAAAAATAAAAACTAAAATACTTGCAGAACTTGATAATAACATTTTATTTTAAATTAAAAGAAAAGCAGATTGTTGGGTGACAATTATTGCTTCCATAGTCAATTTCCAATAGGAGAGGGCACTAGCAGAATTTTATATGGTTATTCCTTTGTAACCTCTCTTTCTGTTGTATGCGTGGTTTATCTGAAATAACAACGGCAGTTATGAATATGCATTTTTTTGTAAGTATTGTGCGAAAACAGCGTGTGTTTTTGATTGTTCATTTCTTTAAATTAATCCAATTTAATGAGCGAGTTTTATGTGTGAATTTAATCACTCTAGTTTATATGTTTGTTTGTTAAGTTTGGTATAATAATGAAATTAGTGAAAGCAAGTCATAAACCTAAAGTGAAATTTTGATCGCTTTGATTCGCACATTGAGCATTCAGTAAGTGCAAACATTTTTCTTGTGTTGTGTATTTGCTTCGGCCAAACTAGTTTCTGTTTTCATTTCTAAGCAATGGTCTATAATCTCGCTATTTGACTCGTGGTGGTAAACTGATGAGCTCGCTAGCGCCGCTGCCTTTTCTGCATTTCGAGCACGGTCATCATATGATTCCGACAATCGGTTGACAAAAGCCGCCGTTTTTAACGCGAGACAAGTTGTCAATAAACTTAACTTTTTTCAGTAATGTCGTTCGTTATGCAAAATAACTGCCTTATTATTGAATGGAGGTGAACTAACAGCTCTTAGAATTGATAGAAATCATAATATTAGCGCCAAACATAGCGGACGATCTCCAAAAGGATATCAGAACACTTTCAAGCATGTAAACTCGGTCACCCTGACAAATGGCAATCGCCGATCGAAACCGGCCATTACTTTGGATTTGTTCCTGAAGTTCTGGAAAGACCTTAAACTCATATAGCACGCCTGATTACGGAAGCGATTGAAATTCATAAAAATTCAATTAATTTTAATAGAGACGACGGAGCTAAGGGGGCGTACATTAATTACGTGGGCAGATTTTCTTTCAATCTAGACTCCTCCCCCCCCATTGGTGTGATAAATTTGGGCCATTTCGTATATTCTTTTCAAGACGTGAGATTTTGCTGGACCCCCCTCCCCTTTTGAGCTCACGTAATAAATGTAGCCCCCTAAGCTCAATAGTTCTTGGTATCTAGTAATTACACCAAAGCTAAACCCAGAAAACCATTTTGAAGTATATTGTAATACCAGCTCTTAGAGGAGTGAAGCTGGCAACATAGTGTCGCATCTATATTTTACACCTTCACCACTACCAATTATTACACATGCCCTGATGATGGACACTGTAATGCTGTCCGAAACGATGGCTAAAGAAGGAGTTAGCACACGGCATAACATCCCAAAAATACATAATGAAAATACTTTTGGTCGTAAAAATCCTATCTGGCGATCAATATACTTCATTAATTCATCTACGACGCGATCAATTGTTTCCGTTCCATCTTGTAGAAACGAAAGTTGTTCAATTATGTCTAAAGATCTCATTAACCAACTTCCCCCTTTAGTTCCAAAAAGTAAATGCGAACTGCCAATGTATATTAAAGTTAGCATTTCAATTCGACATTTAGTATTATTTTTAATTTTTAGCAGACACAAGAGAGATCTGTTAGTGTTGCCATCGTAAAACGATATGTTATTTATTCCCTATCAATATCGATTCGACTGTCACAAGCGCAACCATGCTGGGGATATCGATATAAAATCGTCGGAAGTTGAGCCTGTCGATCCGATATTGTTAAGTTATCAATTTGATCGTGCTAGACCCCCAGGATGGTTGCACCGGATACGCTCTTATCGTATAGAAAGATAACTTCCCCTTTTTTTTTTACCAAAGTTCAACCCTTTTAAAGTCGTTAAATACTTTTCGTATTGAAATAATCCGTGGAAAAATCCACCCATCTCTCGGTGGGGTGACAACAATTTTTTTTTCGATTTAATGGGAGACTTTGTTGCGTCGTTAAAAATAATTAACTAAAAATAGTATAATTTAGCGACAATTTTTATGATCGCCGCGCTCCTAATTAGTGAAAGCTATCGCCTTTCGCCAACGCTTCAGGTCGTAAATTAACTCGCCTGTCACTAAGTACCCAGTACGCGTAACTGAGCATTAAACCAGTCCCAGCAAGAGATCGTACGCGACGTCTTCGTTGTAGTATCTTCTGGCTTATTCGTTTTCACACAAGACGCTTGAGAATGAAGAGGACGGCGGTCGATGACGTCCGTACGAGCTCTCGCTGGGACTAGTTTATATTCCTACCTAAATACATGGACGCTTTATGTAACGCTGTTTTTGTGGACAATTATCCACGAGGCTGATTGATTGACTGACTGGATAACCTCAGCTTCCCACTTTGACCTCTACCAACTCTCATACGAAAAGATACTAGATTAGTCAAATGACACGACATCCCACCAGTTTCGGTTTCGGCAGAAAATCTGCAAAAAAGCATGCTAATGCAACATTTTTGCTTGCTGGTGATTATAATCAGCTCGGTAAGGTTAAGGTTACCAAAATTATTAAAATATTTATTTTTTTTTACAAATTATTGATCATGTGTTACATGTTAAAAAATGAATGTTCGAATTTAAATTTATATCTGTGGTTATCAACTTGGCTGTAGACAACATATATAAATCATCACAAATTTTAAAAATAAGTAAAGCGCAGAATTCATGCGTTTATAAATTTAACGACTTTTCATAATTTTTGTATGTATCCTAAAAATATGCGATAAATTAAGTTGCATTCAACTTTAACACTGTAATCAGTTTATATGTCACCATTTACATTTCATTAGGCATTTATGTATCACCACGCAGTGTTTTGTTTTTGTCGGCGGTCATCGTCTACAGCGCTCCATTCCCCTTTCTGTTGTAGATCCCATCCCCACACTTACAATACATAGGTTATTTTTTATTTCGCAACCAAAATATTCACTAGTAATAATTTATATAGCAGAACAACGTTCGCCGGGTCAGCTAGTATAATAATATGTATTACCTAAACAATACAGTTGCAATAACACTTTTCATTCTAAATTTGAAACTATCCTTTGCACAACATCAAAAGAAATGATTCATTCGTAATACTTTTGCCTCCGTAATCAAAACTAAAATCGCACTTCATGCGTTCTAAAAATTATGTACCCAACGAAAACGAAATTAGATAAAACGGTTTCCATAGCGAAATTATCAGAGCGTGTTCAGAGTGAAAAAAATGCCTACTAATTAAAAGGTACGTCTTCGAACCTTGGTCTACAGATGATCGAGAATAGTTTCTGTGCTCCTTTTATAGAGATTTATTTGTGTTCAAGCTAACTACACTTAAATGTTCGATTATTGGAGACCAGGTATCAGGAATGAGTCATTGAGAGCCGTGTAATTTGATCCGAAGTCAAACCTCGCTCGACCACAATCGGTCTTGTATAGGATTAGTTGCTAGATTTATTGCCAGATGGAGGCAACCACTTAATAGAAAAATCAATACGATTTTATGGACGTTTGTCATGAGTGGAAGTAGTGGATATGTACCTTTTTTAAACGACTCCTTGACCTGGTTTTAATAACGGTTTGCTTTTACGTTTGTACCTTGAAAAATTGCTTCCGAAATTGGATGAATCATTTTAAAAGTATTGGGTGTTTCACAAATATTACATTAAATGCTAATTATTTATTAGATATCCTTTTGAATGTTTCATAAAAATGTACAATGTTTTCACCTTGAAAGTGCTTCCTCATTTGACCAATATGACTTGATCGACTAGGTTGTTTACCGCATCGTTATCGCTGTAGTAAGTTTTACGTTATTGCATTTTAATCTGAAATTGTGGTCTCATTCCAAGGCTAGAGAAATTTTTACAGTGTGATAAAGATTTCTTCTAGATTTTTTCCCTTGTTAATTTATCGTTACAGAGAAGCAGTCCTTCTGTAACAGCAACAAATTATATTTAAAATGGGAGCCACAAAGTAATATCAAAGCCTCTGGTAAGGAACATTTTGTATAAGAACGGGAACTCGGAAAAGAGGCGGAAAAATAATTAAATACAAATTTGTTCAATCTAGTGTCACTTACAGCCTTATTATTTTTCTGAATGTTTCACATTTCTATACGAGGGCTGTCCGTAAAATAAGGTCTCCAAGGAAAGTGGTCTTAAGTGCTGCGATCGCGAGGAACAATTTTACGCAAAATCCGGCAACACTGGAATGTAGCCTGGTTTCCCTACGCCAAATCCCCACCACGCTGCACTCTGTGCGACACTTAGTCTCGGCGGGGCAGTTGTTCGCGATGGAGCTTCCGCTCGCCGCACCCGCGTGTTGTGAATTACGCTCTATAATTAGTTTTTTGTTCAAAGAACAAAACCCCAGTAGAAATTCATTCTCAGCTACTTGAAGTCTACGGAAAACAGTGTACGAGTGTGAAAACATGCGCAAATAGAGCAGAGAATTTAAAAACGTGCCGGACGGCTATCGGTTTCAGAAAATTGCCAAAGTGGAAAAAACAATGATTGCAGATCGACGGGTGACGGTTCGGGAGCTCTGTAATATGATCCCTGAAGTCAGTAAGACCACTATTATTGACAAGATTTTGACAGAATATTTGGGAGACCACAAAGTCTATCCATGGTGGGTCCCAAAATTCTTATCGAAGATCACAAACAACAATGAGTTGAAGAAGCCCGCGAATTCCTTGAGTGCTACGACATCGATGGCGAAGAATTCTTTGACTCAATTGTCACTGGGGATGAGACCCGGATATACTACACGACGCCAGAGACCAAGGAACAATCCCGTGGCGTCATTCAGATTCACCGAAGCAAAGTTTAAAAACGAATTACAGAGCGTAACTCACACCTGGCGGGTGCGACGAGTGAAAGCTCCATCGCGAACGGCTGCCACGCTGAGACTAAGCGTCACAAAGTGTGCAACGTGGTGGGGATTTGACAAGGGGAAACCAGGCTACACGCAGTGTTGCAGGATTGCGCGTAAAATCGTTCCTCGCGACAGCAGCACCTTTGGAGACCTTATTTTACGGACAGCCCTGTATTAACGTTGGTGTATTAAGAGTGGCCGGTTTTATTTCAGATGTTTTTTTTTAACTTATGACAAGTTTCAACAAAACTCTACGCCATTTTGAATTTTGATCTAAAAAATAAATACATTAGCGTTAGCTGAAGAAATATTTTGAAAAATTATTTATTTTTATGAAGCTTTTTGTGAAACCTGGTCGGCGCGGCATGTAATTAAAAAAATAAAAATGTCATATTTTTTAATGTTTCTCTTTTTGATACTGACATATATAGTGATGGAATTCCATTAAAATAATACAATAAATCCGACTGGTCACCATCACCAGTCTGAAGATGGCCTTAGCAGGCTGAAACCGGTTACTGTCGCAAATAAATTAAGTGGCAAAAGTTTTGTATTTGTTCTATTATATTATTATCATAATATATATCTTTGATTTTACGCCCAGTAGGTCTTTTACAATCTCATCTTATTATTATTATTATATAATATATAAAACAAAGGCGGGTTAGTTAGACTATTTATAACTCGAGAACGGCTGGGCTGATTTTGATGATCTTTGATTTGTTGGATTTGTCTCAGCCCCGGATAGAAAAATAACTATTAAAACATCACAAAAGTAAACGAAATAAATAGTTATAAAGAAAATTATTTTCCCCATACATTTTGTATGGAACGAATTCTCCTATTTTGAAAGAACTGCAGCAATATTGTGTGGGGTATAATACTGTGCATGAATTCCAAACATTCAAAAACGTCAAATGTCAATGCGTTGATTGTTGTGCATTTGTTTTTAATCGTATAATGCTGCCCTTCTTTCTTACACACTCAATAGTCGAAAATGAGACAAATGGTGAACGTATGTCTGCACACCTCCAAAGGAAAAATACAATAATTAAAATAAATCTCTGAAATGAAACGCATTTTTTTATATAAGCTCCACACAGGAGGCCCTGAGGAAAATAATTTCTCTCAGGACCTATGTCATCTTAGGAGATGCTGTGTGGAGGATCTTTTAAAGGAATGGGGAGGATAGAAAGTTCTGGGAAGGAAAAAGGTATGAGGGGTGGGTAGGAATCTGGGGGTCAGTGTGTTCGGGAGTGACGGACATATGAATCCATCCCTCCAACTGTGGTGCAAGGCAATGGGTCAAGAGAGTCCGGCTGGAAAGGTCAAAAGGCCTCCCTCAACCAGTCTCTCTCGATCCGGCCCGCCACGCAGCAGGTGGGCAGGCGCATCTACTGCCAAGACCCGGACATAAGTCACCTCATGAACCCGGGCACTCCTGCTAAATCACCAATCGTAGCGAACCACTTGGGGTGATCCATGGCAGAGGTGTTGGTTATTCAATAAATGGTTCCCGGAGCGGCGGCACCCGTATCCGCCTCCCGAATTCCCGTAAGTAATTATAAAAGATACTGATACTGACAAAAACAAAACACGGACAGTTGCGCATTGATAATTGCTTCATTGCGTAATTTTTAACGTAATAAAAAAACTGAATTTAATTTAACAGCTATTGATTCTGAGGCGGTACGAAGTTCGTCGGGTCAGCTAGTAATTTTATAAATAGTGATTGTATAACCATGTCTTTGGATCCTAGGTACCTATCCTATACGCAAAATATGTTGCTAAACTAAACCATTGAACACAAATTAATATTTAAACTTAATTCATTAAAAAAAAAAAAAAAATTACTTTCATAATTTTTTTTATTAGTTACAGATAATTGTTTTTTTTGCTACCACACTAGGCTAATGCCCGTGTTGTGGTAGTCGACATTTAATATTTTAAATACGATTTAATTAAAACAGATGATTAAACATTTTAAAAAATATTAAGAAATACTTAAAAAAAAATAACATATTTTAAAGAAAACTAGAAATAAAAATGAAAATTCAAATTTTGAAATACAAAAATTAATAATAAAGATTAAATACATGACGCCAACGGGACGTTGTCCCGTTCGCGCCATGTATTTTTTCTCGGAAGATTTTTTCAATATGGATGAGTGTTTCAGGCTGATAATTATTGCTTATAATAATTGTTACCCTTTGTGCTATGCATAAAAATCTTATCTTAAAAAACGTTAGTTTAACAATTAAAAAAATAATAATTAAATTACCAAGAATAATTCATTATTATCGTTCGTGAATCTCTCCTACTGGAGGTTAGACAATGTTGTTGGAAACTGCATACCTAACTTGTCACTCAAGTCCTAAATAGAAACGTTCTGCGTCCCAACGTCCCAACCAATCTCTCAGATTCCTCTGGAATAGGAGATTCTATCTTGTGAGAAGTTTCCCATGATAAAACAAGTATACCTCACGATATCTCCTAGTCGGCTCTTGGAGTCAGTGTAAAGTAATGAATTTCCTATGACTTTAGTCTCTTTCCGCTGCAAGGCAAAACCTGATGATATTTCGTGAAGATATTATAATATCATCATGTTCTTGGTGCATCACGTTTTCCGTGCTCGCTGCTGTTTCACTACTAATTAGTTTCTAGGTCCCCTGGCACCTGGCAGACAATGGATGGGGAAATGATGTTTACTTTTAGTTACTCAATAGCAGAAACTAATTTTCCGGGTTTGTCCAATGGAGGTACTGAAGTATTAATATTTTGAATCCTACACCCTTCTATTTGAAAATTTCACCTATTATTTTCATATTCCGTGCTGGTTATGTTTAATTTATTAATTGCACATTTTTAAACTGGAGTCAATATGCGGGTCGTCGTCGTCGTCTTTACCTCCTATTGCTCTTTTCTTGGTAAGGCGAAGCTTAATACTTAATCATTATTTTAGATTAATCTTTACTACGAATCGATTTAGTTTATAAATACCAAAAAATATGCTTTGGATAAAATGAAGATTTTCCTACCGCTTCCCTTGATTAGAATTGAAATAAAATTGTAATTGAGTACTTTATAAAAAATATAAGCCTTAACTACTCAAAAATTTATTTTTTCATTAGAAATGCAACTTTTTTTAAAATACGATTTTAGGGGTAAAATTATCTACGACAGCTTCCATTGAGTAATTTTTTTTCTTCCTTATAAAATTATTAACAATATACATGAAAACCTTTGCGCTTGAAGTCTTTACTATGTTCGTGGCGATATAAGGCACGCTAAGAATACACACATTTTTGGCTTGTGGCTTCCTTTTAATCTCTACCCGTCAATACCATACTTTAGTCAATTTATGAATCTTGTTCATTATATTTATACAATTTTGCATCCTTTTCGAATTCCCATTATTATAGTTATTCCATAAATTAAGTCAAAAGGTCTTCTGCTTCATTTTTCTTTTTTTGAAGTGAAACTTCTTTAGCCCGTTAGTGATTTGAAATTCGGATTAAACGGAAATGCATCACAAGAATTTATTATTTGACGGTCCTCGGTTCTAATATAATGCTATAAATTCACGACTACGCGCGGGCCTCCAATAGCGCCGCGGTATGAAGCGCCTGACTCAGCGCCCATACCAAATCCAAACAAAAAAAACATTTTTATTTTTGTAAAATCAATATCCCATCTTCAAACCACTTTAATAAACAGTGAAAAGAAAAGAAAGCTACATCTAGCGACTTTCTAGTTTCGCTTCTACTGCGTGTGAATTGCACACTCTGTTTTTTTTCCGCATAAATAAAAGGTTTTCAGTTTAATATTATTTGGTTGGTATACGCAAGGTTCGTGTAATCGAGTTTCTGCTGTAATCCTACAAGCATCGAGAAACTTAGTTTAATTGTGTATATATGATTGTGAAATTACTAATGACTACTGACAAACCATTAATTTAGGCTGCTGCGTGTCGAATGGTTTTTCTAATTTTCGTAACGAGAACGAACCATCGTATTACAATCTTCTACAGCCATGTAACATGGTCCCAGGCACACTGTACACATTGTAATAGTTGTTATACTAAATAGTTTGGTACACATCAGACTAGATCACCATTACTCTATGCCAGTCATTATCGACCGGGGTTACCTCGTATCTTACTGGGGAACTTTGCATACAACAATGAATAAGAATTAAGTTTAGGGGTGCCAAAAATATTTTTATGGTATTTCATTTCACCAGTTTGCGATATCCAATGAGACAGTAAGTAAGTTATCGAAATTATTTTAGTCTCTTAAAAAATAACAAACTACTTAGTTTTAACCACTTTTACCTACTGTTTAAAAGACCAACATGTTTCTAAGCAATGCTTACTTAATCACGGATTTCTTAATAGACAATTGATTGGCGAGAGTGGGAAGGGGCGGGGGTAATGGGGCGTTATTTACAAAGGGAGCAAATGTAATAACAATAACAAGTCATTAAAATTTTTTTTTTTGGTTATTTACAACATTTAAACTCATCTTTAAACTCTTTCCAATTTATAAGATTTCTAGTGGTTAGAACTAGGTATTTTATTAATTTTGAATTAAAATGAGGGCACATAATAAGTTTTCTTTGTTTGGAGAAGTACATTCATTTTGAAAAGATGTAATACTTCATTTTGAAAAAAAAAATCGTTGTGAAATTCACACGCGATAGAAGTGAAACCTTCCGAAAACTAAAGTTGACAAGAGTGTGGAGGCTACGAATCACCGCACAAAGAGAAGACCGATTAGTCTATCTCATTCTCTCGCAGGATAAATCCTAAAGATGTATGTATTTGTCTCTTTTTAGTGTCGCTATTTTTCCTTTCATCGAGTTCAAATCACAACGGTGCTAAAGAAGTTTTCACTTCAAAAACTATAACTAATACATATAAGTAAACTTAAAATTACAAAAAGATGATGTTCATACCCTTCTCATATTATCAGACCATTTTGGGAAAAAATACTAAAAAGTGAAAAGTTAATAACTCAAAGTAACCCCGGTTTACGGTACCTATTTAAAATTATGATACATCCATACACGCCAATAAATGAATAGTAGAAATGAATAATTAACTTTTTAATGTGGTTAAAGTGGTGAGTAACTTCTCGGTTGCAAAATTTTTCAAGCACGATTTTTTCTGCCCAAATAATATTGTTTTTTTTGTTGTTTATGATCTGATATGTACTAGGTATTCTATTCTCAAAATATGTACTATTTTCACTGTGGAATTATTTTGTGAAGTTTTAAAATTTGTGTTAGCTCTAATTTTAGAATTGATAAACGTGCCTCAATTAGCAAAGTAAACAACTGGTTTTATTTATTTTTGATCACTGGAATGTAAACCTTATTAAGGCTTCTATTTTATTAATATTATTAATTTAATAGCCCCTTGAACCCTACATAGTTTACATTAATCTGATAAGTTGATGAATTGATGAACAATATTATCTTTTATCAACTTAGGAGGTCTGTGGAGACCACACAGGCTTGTTTGAACCTCGGACAAAATTTAGACTTGTACTTTCAAATTTAATTCATTTTCAAGCTATTATTTGACGGCTTCCGTGGCCGAGAGATAATGCGCTCGATTTAGGTGTGTATAAATTTTTTTATTGGTTTCAATTTATTTGGGGGGGGGGGGGTTAGGCTTTTTCCTTTCCGGACCGCGACGGTCATATTATTTTCAAAAACGGACCCCTAATGAAAGTAGTTGGTGACCCCTGACCTAGACAAACCCCACCCCATGAAATCGGGCAAACCTAGACTCTAGGTGTTAGGTAGATGCTTTTGTTCACAACTGTTTTGAGGCCAGGCTTGGATTTATTTAATTTTCTGAACCCCCGGGGAATGTATTTCACAGTCTTTCAACTTAAACCCGCTAAAATTTGCGTTTTCTCAAACGCCAATATGTTTATTAGATTTTTTCTTTCATTAATTTTAAAGTATTAAAAAATTAGTCTACTTTAAAAAATTATCGAAGTTGATTTGCTGAAAAATTACACCTTCGGGGTCAAAATTGACTAAAACTAAAAAAAGGTTCAAAAAAGCTTTTTTTTTAAATTTTGACAAAGATTGTGAGGTGGAAAACTTTTTTTTCACTATACCTCGTCAAGTACCTACAACATACCAAAAAATCAGAACTACTCTATTTGATGTAAGGTAAATTGTTTTAATTTACTGCACTGGTTATGGACCTAAAGTGAGTCGTATCTGTTCTGCAGTGCACAGCCACGAAGGCCAAAGACAAAGCCGCGATCGCAGAACGTCGACCCCTTTGTTTCACCGGCCGCTAACCGCATACGGTCATTATGTATTATGTGAAGTTAATTATTTCTTCCAACCGAGATTACCGCCACAATGATGAGTCAATATTTACGAGTTTACAGAGGAAGATGCTGACGGTTAACAAACTTGGCCGATTTACAACGGAAAGCACAAGTCATGTTGAAGAGCTCTCTTGTTGAAAAGCTTACAAAAAACTGTTTTCGGGTTTGACAACGTGTTGTTATTTCTATTTATTTTCCCTTCCCCTTTTTATAGTGTAGTGTTTAACCCATTAGGTGCGTCACAACGTGGGAATCACGTGTTCTTGTTACATTTGATATTGGCAATAACTTTTTTTATTGAGTAAATAAAAATGTAAAAACAATAAATATTATTACTTTATTTTCCACTTATGAGACTATGCAAAAAACAATTGACGCATGTGACGCACAACAATTAACCCGCCACGTACCGATGATAAATTTTCGCCCACCATTTACGTAATAATATACTTATTTTTTGCATTTGTTAATTGTATCGTCTTACCAGATAATGTATTTATAAATCCAGGTTGTTAGGGACGTAATTGACTTACTGAACTAGTGATTCCTGACATTATTTGGAGTAAAAAATGCAATTAAAATATTGGTCTCCGGTGACTTTTTGATGTCTTTTTTTTTCAAAATTTTATTGTTCAAAATAAAAAATTTCAAAATTTCTCTCACATTTCTCTAGTTAAGTAACAGCCGTGTAACCCCCAACCCAGTGGCGTAGCGTGAGGGGGGGGGGTGACACCCGACCGAGTTCCACCCCCAAGAGCACAATTCTTTAGACCAATTTTTAATGAAGTCAAAATTTGCGTTTGAAAACTTTAACGGGGGGAATATTTAAAAATAGAAAAGCTAAGTACCTACTTACATTCCGAAAAACGTTTTTTTTTTAAATATTGCCTATGGTCTACAGCGGCGCACTACAGGTTAAACTACCATGATGTTGACGTTATTTGTAGCAAAGCGGCAAGCTCTTTGACTCTGGGCCCAGGTAACGCAGGTTCAACACCTCACGCGTGTTAATAAAAATTTGTGTGATATATTACGGGTTATTGCATTCTAGAAAAGGGTATTATCAGTTACTCTCACTCTTACGAAAGTCTTCCATTCAGAATTGCTTGAAATGACTTGTGTTTGTGTATGGTTGTGCCTTTCGACTGGATATGGATAACTTGATATTTCCCGTTCTTATCCTTCCCTTCCCTTACTTCCCTCAGTTTCATAATATTCACCGGATTGGGGATGTCACAGTGCCACTGATTCTGGTTTGGTTATCTTACGACCAGTGGCCTTAGTGCACTTGTGCAATGCACTACCAAACACCGACAAACGTCTAAATTCGTACAAACATCGGCAAACGTCAAAAGTGTAAATTCGTAACATTCATTCACGAAGAATTCCCGCCAATTCGTTATAATATATTCATACATTACATTCCTTCCCGTAGACTCCGAAATAATGAATTACTGTTCCTCAATCAACATTATACTAATTATGGATATCATTCTCCTTTATCCAGAATGTCGAGACTTGTCAACACAAATCAAAGCATTGAATTTTTTGGTGTAAGCCTAAGTGACTTTCGGCAGTCGTTACGCAATGTGGTTTTTAAAGTCTTTTTAAATCCATCTTCAAGCTACTTGTAGTTATCTTCTCTATCTACTTTTATATTATATGTATTTTGTCAATGCTCTTCATCTATATGTAATCTCCTTTCATTGTGATCTCTCTTTTTTCTTTTCTGTTCGTGTTATTGTTATATTGTTAATTGGACTATTTGTCCGTAAATAAATAAATAATATCCTTACAAATTAACTTTCGTACTAGACTCGCATACGAAAAAGCAATGCGTGCATCTTCCGTTGTGCCGAGACGTGACGTCCATGAAGTGATATTTCTACTGGGACAGTCTACAGAGGCTGGAACCGTGAAATGGGCAAGACATGAGTGGAGATATATGACACGCTCGTGCACTAGCGGCGCACATGCGCAGAAGCATTCTGATTTATGACAAAACCTTTAACATGCGTTATATGTTACCGAACGTTTGGAATGACTTAGTTAGGAATAACGAATTTACAACTAATTGACAATACATAACATACGAAAAAGAACGTGACGTCACATGAAGTGATTTTCTATTGGGACAGTCTACAGAGGCTGGAACCGTGAAATGGGCAAGACATGAGTGGAGATATATGACACGCTCGTGCGCAGAAGCATTCTGATTTATGACAAAACCTTTAACATGCGTTATATGTTACCGAACGTTTGGAATGACTTAGTTAGGAATAAAGAATTTACAACTAATTAATAATGTTGTGTATTAGCTCTACCATCGCACCGGGGCGGCGAAATCAAACATTTGACAGTTCCTTGATCACTATTGACACATTTTTAATGGTTTTCGCTAGTTTTTCTCTGTAAAAAACTTATTTAAATATGGGTGGTAATGAAAACACTGCGATTAACGTCGATTTTTTCAAAAGCAACCGAATTTCATTTGAGAATAAATTGTTTTTGAAAAATAATGGCCTTCCAAAACCTTTGCTAAATATAATACAAGTAAGGTTAAGGGAAAAAAAAACTATGAATAGAGTTTTTAAAACAAAGTATTAAATATTCTTGGCTTTGTGAATGTGATCGTTTGAACACATTTTTTTTAGAAAAAAAATAAAATGAAACAATACAACTTTTTTTTTTGTTTTCTGTGAACAATTTTCATGGTTGATGATAAACTGTGGAGTGAAAGTTGTGCAAACGATAGCCTTTATTTTACTGAAAAGTTAATAAAAATTCATACTCCCAGTACACATACATAACGTATTGCCATTTACTTTGTTAGATCGAGTTGATAGGTACATGATTACAACTTGATGTTGGTTTTCGCGAATCTGTGAATCAATCAATTATATTTTCCCGTATTAATGTTACCATTTTTTGTGAAATGCACTGCCGGCAAAATTTGTCACGGGCCGCCTCTGCTTACGACTTCGCAAAAATCGCAGTAGTTATTTTGATAAATTATGTCATTCGTTATTTTGATAAATTATGTCACTCGGGCAATAAGGAAATACTCGAACTCGGCGTAACGAAGATAAAAATAAAGATTCTTTATTTTGATTATTGGGTGTCGAGTTTCAATTTCCTTAAAGCAGTGGAACTTTGCAGCCGGGCATTTTCGCCATGTTTTCATGCAATCCAATTCCGTTAAATACTTTTACATTCCACTTATAGGTTTCCACCAATACCAGATTACTAGTCGGGGCTTCTATTGAATCCAGAACTTCTGGGACTATCATAAAGGGGCATACATTAATTACGTGAGCAGCTTTTCTTCCAATCTAGACCCCCCCCCCCTTAGTGAGATAAATTTGGGCCACTTCGTATATTCTTTTCAAGTAATGTGAGATTTTGCTGGACATGTGTACTCCTCAATGCCCAGATTTTTTTGTTTTACTCCGCATATTAGGTCCCGAGGAAAATGATTTCCCTCAGGGCCTGTGTCATCTTTGGGGATGCTGTGTTGAGCGTCTTTTGTGGAAAGGAAACAAGGAAAGTATTGAAGAGACCCAGGTTGTAAGAGGGTGGAAACACAAAGGCCGGCGAAGCGGTTCACAGGAACTCAAGAACGAGTCGAGAAACGATCCGTTTTTATGCCTCAAGTCTTAGCACTTTTCGTAAAACATGTGCTACATACATTAAGAAAAATTTATGAATTGTATTTATTTGTATTAACTGTATGTCTTAAACCCTATTGTTTGTATTTCTAACTGGAGTAACTGTATTTCTTTTTAAAACTGTATTCTTTCCGTTATAATTTTATGACTATATTTATTTTATTATGTATTTTATATGTTTTTTTAATACTAGATGTATGAAAAAATTTGCTTACATCTAAATAAAGTTACAAAAACAAAACAAAAACAAACATGTTTCAACTGTGTACAAATGTTGGGCGCGCGTTTGGCGTGTTTCCCAACTGTGTGCCGGTGCCGAACAAATCAATGTCGCTGATTCCTCTGAGCATCTTCCGTTGAAATACCGGTAGAAGAAGGACAGGATCCCCACCGAAGACTGTGTTCTAAAGATTGTAAGCCGTCTGTTAAGATAGGAGAATCTATCTAACGGACCGCCTGTTTCTGCACAGATTGGAGGGTTTTTTCTGATATTTTGGGGCTTCAGACCAGAGGAGGCTGCCAAATTCAACCGTGGGGCGCTCTCGCAATTTGTAGAGGGTGTGCAGTTGTGCACTAATTGAGGATTCTAATAGTAAGTATTACAATAAGTTAACACAGAAGGAAGTTGGAGAGATAAAAGCAAGGTATTAGGTAGGTACGTGGCTGTTTAAATCTGGTCACTAAACGTAGCTCAAGCAACGTTTCTATTCTGAATGTTGACCTCCAGGGGTATCTTGCTTGGGTATATCATTATGGATTCTGCAAGGATTGCCGAAAAGTTGACTCAAGATCAACTTTATTTTTAATAATAATAATTTTTTATTAATTTCTTACACAATTACAAATTTTAAAAATAATGTTTACAAATATTTATACATGAAAGATATATAGCAATGTCAAAATAAAAATCTCAGGCAGTGGTGAAGATTTGAGAAGATTGAAGATTGTCAGTGTGGAGAGACTCTTTCAAGAATCAAAAGAATTTCTCTTTTGAATCTCTCCTCACCGACGTCAAATGCATCAATCTCGGAGCATTTGGTTTAGGAGCAATATACTCGTACTCCTCCCTACCGGTAGAACCATTGGAAGGTTAGTTAGTCCCACAGGCAGGAAGATAAAATTATAATTTGATGACGCTGTCTAAGATAGTCATCTGTAACATAGATGACTATCTTAGACATCTATGTTCCAGATGAATGAATTTATCTTTTTTTCTGCTACAGGCCCCAAAAATAAATTACGTATGAATTTACCGCGGGTTTTTCGCAACGAAGACCTTGCTCCGCAAATTTCGCCTCACTACCAACTGGTTTGCCATCGACAACTTGGGATTTCAGCCATTTTTGGAATCGGCGACCAGCGACTATTGAAGCCACGCATCTCGACTTTACTACGCGTTTTCCTTGGCATTCTTTTCCTCGAAGATGGTGCAAAGTCCAACCTCATTTACCATTTAATGTACCTACCTTTTAAGGTAAATCTGACGATCTGCGCGTGCTATGTATGTGGTAATTACATTTTGGCGTCATTATATCAATCAGTATTTGATAATACATGTGTTAATTTAATAAAAGTCGTTCATGTATGGAATTTATAACTCGTTGCTCGCTGATGTGCAATATTATAACGTTAAATAATGTATGTAAAACCCGTTTTCGATGAAATTGAATTTTTAACCTTACTGGGTCAAATTGGACGTCAGTGGCATATTTAATCATTTATTTTTTTTTGGAATCAATTATTTTTAATTTCAATTTTATGGAATTGATCACTGGTAGCTGTTCTCAGTAGAAATGTTCATTTTATGTATTAAAGATTCCTTACGTTTATGTATTGCTATATTAGGCTTATGAAATGTTTTAAACTTTCAAAATATCTTCTTTCCACCCTTTGAAGGTTTCTGGATTATTACAACCACATGACAATATATCTGAGAAGTTTTTTAATCATTACAAAACCTCTTACGAAACTGTCAAAAATGTCATAATTTGAGAATGACATTTTGCAGACCATCGATTGTTAAATCAAATTTCAATTTTCCAATTAACTTTTTAAATTAATGAATTTAATTGAAGTACTCACCTACGATGCTCACCAAAATCGAATACTGTGAATCTAATCAAGAATTATAGGTATTTTAAGTAGCTACATATGTTAGGTACCAAATTTGATGGGTTGTTCTTATAATATACAAAAACTTATTTGTGTTTGATTTAGTTTGACGTATGTGATAACAACTTACCAAACACTCTGCAAACGATTTTATTCGAATAAGTCTTGAAAGTTATACCCATCAATATGCTTTATATTAATTAATCATTGACGAAGAAGATAATACTAATTAATCTAAATGAAAGATGAAGCAGAACAAGACACAGAGGAGAAATGAGAAATATTACATTGATATATTATTAACCTTCAAAGTTATTAAAAAGTACTGAGTTTACTAAAAACGTATTTATTATCGGGGATATAAATATTGATATCCTTGAAAATGGCCACCCAAAAAATATGATTACATGCAGACACTTGCATACCATGGATATAAAAACGTAATTGAGGAACCTACACGTGTATTTAATAAAAGCAAAACTTGCATTCATCATATCTTTAGTAAAACTAATAAAAAAAACTCAAGCCAATATTTATACTACCACACTGACAGACCATTACACAATAATTTTATCTATAACAAAATATAATTCTTACGTAAACCAAAATACGAAATCACTCCTAACGAAGTCTGAAACAAATTGGGAAAACGTCAAAAGGGAGTTAACAATGAATGACTGGACCGGCCTTCTGGAAAAAGATGATACTGATACTGCTTGGAGTTATTTTATAGAAATTATACAGCACAGTATTCTATCAAACACCAAAACCACAGAAAAAAGGGTATCTCATAAAAATATTCACATTAAACCATGGATCAGTCAGAATATTATAAACTCAATCAGAAAAAGAGATGAACTGCGCAGAAAAGTAAAAATCAACCCTTATGATGTCCATACACTTCGATTCTACAAAAGATATCGTAATACATGTAAAAATGTAATTCGTTACGCCAAAGAAACATTCTTTGGTGAATGCAATAATGATTCCCGTAAACTCTGGCAGATCATAAATGAAATTACAAATACTGAAGCCTCGCATAAAGACAAAAACATTAAATAATCAAACATTAATGAGATTCCCACATCTTTTACGAAACTCACAGACAAACTTCTTGACTTTATAAACAACTACTTTTGCAATATATGCTCTAACCTTGCAAATTAAATTAAACAAAATTCTACTACTGTCGAAAAAACAGCCTCAATATAGTCAAGATAACAAGTGATGAAATAAGAAATATTATAGCCTCCGTAAACACAAATACCTCATCGGGAAATGAACTGATATCAATTAAATACCTACAAAACGAGTTAATCCAACCACTAACGTACCTTGTAAATCTATCATTATAGCTTGTCTTAAAATTGCTACGATCATACCATTATATAAAAACGGTCCCAAAAATGATATATCAAATTATCCACCAATTAGCATTTTAACTCCTCTATCGAAAATATTGGAAAAGTAATAAAAAACAAGTGCTTACATTTTTGGATACTAACAAAATGTTATCACCTACTCAGTATGGTTTTAGGAAAAACCTGGGTACGGGTGACGCTATAGCGAATGTAACACATACAATTATTAGAAAACTGGATGAAGGCAAAAAATGCTTAGCAGTTTTCATTGATCTTCAAAAAGCTTTCGATACAATTGATACTTTACTTAAAACTAAAAAAAAGGAATAACCGAAACAACTCTAAACCTACTTACATTAAATGTTAATAAAACTAAATATCTAACTTTCTCCAAAAACAAAAGAGGACACCCAATGAATAAGCATACCCTAAAAACATGAATATCAAAATACTTTTCCACAATGTTCCAGCCCGTCTATAACCCAAACAAAAAGTATTAAATATCTTGGGATTGAAATTGATGTAAAACTACAGTGGAATTCACACATTGATCTTACCTCAAAAAAGCTAACAAAAGTCATCTACTTCTTCAAAAAATTACGAAACATCTTGTCAATGAAGGATTTAAAGAGAGTATATTATGCTTTATGCCACTCTCGACTGGAATATGGAGTAATAGGATGGGGCGCAGCAGCATCTAAACACATAAAACGACTGAAGGTAACTCAGAATTGCATCATAAAGACCATACGTCCTTATGGTCCCCATAAGGACGTCAACATCAGAAATTTTTAAACAGTTTGATGTTCTAAGCATACAGAAAATCTATGCCAACAACATTCTGGTACATCACCACAAAAATGATTTAGAGGCAGACACCTCACATGCTCAAAAAAACCAGAGCCAAACAAACAGACATACTTAATATATCAAAGTGTAACTCTTCATTTGGACAAAGAAGTTCTGAATTTTTAGCAGTAAAGTTATATAACAAATTCCCACTTAGTATCAAACAAATTAAAACAAAAAATAGCTACGTTAAGGACATTAAATGTTGGCTGAAGGAACTATCGGAAAATGAACTTACTAGTATACTTAAAACATCGTCATAGAAGTTTCTGGAAAACCTTATCCAAACAATGAAGTTAAACCATAGAAGTCGCTGAAAACTTATTCAAAGCATAGTCCCCCTCAGCACAGGATCTCCTAGTGAGGAGGACTACGAATATATTTTCGATTTTATATATATACTAGCTGACCCGACGAACTTCGTACCGCCTCAGAATCAATAACTGTTGAATTAAATTAAGTTAAAAATTACCCAATGAAGCAATTATCGATGCACAACTGTCCGTGTTTTGTTTTGGACACACTGACCTCCAGATTCCTACCCACCCCTCATGCCTTTTTCCTACCCAGAACTTCCTATCCTACCCTTCCTTAAAAAGACCCTCCACACAGCATCCCCTTAGATGACTTAGGTCCTGACTGGAGCTTACGTAAAAAACAATGAGATTCATTATTATTGTATTTTTCCTTTGGAGGGGTGCAGAGACATACGTTCACCGTTTGTCTCATTTTCGACTATTGACATTTAGTGTGTAAGAAAGAGGGGCAGCATTATATGATTAAGAACAAAAGCAAAACAATCAGCGCATTAACATTTGACGTTTTTGAATTTTTGGAATTCGCGCACAGTTAAATATTATACCTATCACAATATTGCTGCAGTTCTTTCAAAATATGGGAATTCGTACCATACAAAATGTATGTAAAAATTAATTTTCTTCATAACATTCTTAATTCGTGAATTTTTTAGATGTTTTAATAGTTATTCTGTTATCCGGGGCGGAGACAAATCCAACAAATCAAAGATCATCAAAATCGGTCCAGCCGATCTCGAGTTATAAATAGTGTAACTAACCCGACTTTGTTTTATATATTAAAGATACCTAACATGTTTCCTGTAAAAATGTAAAAAAAAAATAAATGTATTGTTACTAAATAAAATAAAGTTAATCCAAATAAAATTGAATATTCATTTTACACTTGTAGAAAAAGTCAACGGGTATCCCTGTCGACCAACAAAATTAAACAAACACCGAAACCGAAATTATTGGTTAAAATATTGGGTTACGAAAACGTTTATCAAAAAGAAAATGCATTATTTCGCAGTCAAAAGATCGCAAGAAGCATTGCTTTTTAGCTTTTGTTGGTCTGCAAAGGCCAAATTTGTCTTACAAGATATTATGCTTTCGAAGCGAGGCAATCAGATGGGGAGTTTGATTATAAAATTAGTAATATGTGGGCCGCATTGTTCCACCGAATTTATATGACACGCCATATCTGGAGTTGATGAATCGATAGGTACGTGTCCCATGTAAATAAATATCGGATGTGTTTATCCGAAACACTATCAAGAGATAAATAAAATGGATAGAGCTTTGCAATTATTCTAAGAAGATAGCAGCTAAAAATATGTGAAAAATATTTGAAGATAATATTGTTAATTCTTATTTTGAAATATGAGACAAAAATGACGAAAAGAAATTAGGTCCTAATGGCCGAGTTGATTGAGGCGTTGCGTTGTCTCGGTACAAGACATCCTCAATATTGTTCGATCCCCAGTTACGACTGATACCTACCCTTTTTTCTGCATCTTGTTCTGTTTCATGTTTCGTTTAGATTTATTTTATAGATTTATTAGATTATTATATTATTTCGTTTGGATTTAGTATTATCTTCTTATTCGACGATCAAACAAAATATATTATATTATCTACGTATCAAACGCTTCAATCTCCTGTATCTACGTTTTATAATATATTGCAACTAATTGTATGAAATTTTCTTCTTTTCACAGGTGAGTAAACTCGGTGTTCTAGTTTCTACAAAATCGTATCATTCATCGCATTCGAGTATAAAGTGAGTCAAATCCAAATAATTTTTCTTTTATTTTTTCCACCAAAACATCACTGATGAAAATGTTATATTTTTAATCACTACATCACTTGGGACATCATAAAGTGAGTTAGATCCAAATAATTTCATCATATTTGTTCACCAAATCCTCACTGTTGAAAAGGTCGTTTTTTCATCGGGGTCACCATTTTATGGGGGGGGGGGGGGGTAGCTGTTTGTGGATAGATTGTATATAAATCAAATAAGCATTTAACACTGTTGTAACAGACGTTATGCCTTTACAAGAACTGTAAAAAAGGACCGGGTCTTAGTGCACGCTGAAGATGAAGAAAATGGGTAAATAATAAAGAGCTGACCTCCCTGCACCCATTGCCTGATGAGTGAAGGACACTGGATGTGCCTGTTCTTCTGCCTGAGCCTGGCGGTTGCCTTGAGTAGGGCCGGCTTGTCTGGAGGAGGTAGGCACCAGGACTGAAGACAGGCAGAAGTCGGCGGGGAGGCAGCGGGTTTGTAGAAAAACTTCCGAAGAATAAAACACGAGTTTCTTGTTGAGATGTGAACCGATTTATTATTGAGAATGGTGTCCCTTATATACCCAAAATGCCACACAATTCGTGTCACGTGGTACAAAAATGGGGTGGGAGGTTTGACCTTGCCCAATACTATAAATAGTGCGGCGTTTCTGTCACACCTTATTTTGTCGGTGTCGCCCATGAAAGTGGTCGCTTAAATTTACAATTTAAAAATAATTATACAGGGTACATTTTACATATAAAGATGGATTACTTAATTCTAATACATGTTTGAAGCTACGTTGTACAAAAGGATTTTTAGTTTGATGAATTTGTCACATGTTTAAGATATTTTTGTAGTTTGTCAAAGATTTGCCATTTGGCTAGTTAGGTTTAATTTAAAGGAGAATCTAGTATTTTTCCCAGGTTCCCCGTAAGACTAGCTAATGAAACCTGTTTGTTTCATCGTCTTACGAGGTCCCTGGATTTTTAAAATGGGAAAAATGTGTTTTTTTAAAAAAGGGGTTTGCCGTTGGGAGGAAGAGCAGTCCTTTGCCTTGCGGAAAAGGAGGCAAAGGAGTCTTTTGCCGGGCGGCAAAGGAGTAGTTTGTGGAGTCCGGTTTTCTTTTCCTGGATGTCTTGTAGGGCTCTGCGATGAAATTTGTTTCATTGCCTTACAAAGTATTTTTTTTGCGGCTTTACTGCCTTAATTAAAGGGGTTCACAGGTTAGAGACTCAAACTCTCTTTCCCTGGATGCCCTGCAGGATTCTGGAATGAAATGTGTTTGTTTCATTGTCCTACAGGGTGTGTAAGTTGAAATAATTGATAAAATAGAAATTTAAAACAAACATAAAAATTCTTGAAAATAATAAGATTTTAAAATGTCTCCCGGTGGCTTTTTTTGTTTTAATGATACAAAAAAAACCTGGAACGAGATAAATAATATTTTAGGACGTAAACCCAAAAACGATTGTGATGAAACTATAACACGATATATGTTAAAAGATAGAACTGAGGATTCTGTGTCAAATGATTTTGTGAATTACTTCTCGGATAGCATCAGCAACATGTTACATAAATGCAATCACAAAGCTACTAATATAGTACTGGAAGAACTACCTCACAGTTTATATATACCAAGAGCTACTAAAACCGATATTGAAAACATTGTTAAAAAATGAAAAACTCTAAAAGCACAGGTATTGACAATATAAGAATGTTTGGTTTAAAATGAAATATAAAAACTCTTGGGCCAATAATTACTCATTTAATCAATATGATAATAAAGCAATCAAAAACTCCACAAGAATTTAAATGTAGCATTACTAGACCAATATTTAAAGGTGGAAAACACATTGAACTGGGAAATTATAGGCCTATTGGTATTCTACCAGCATTAAAAATTCTTGAAAATTTTTTATCAAATAAATTAAATAATTATATTGAAAAATTCTCTATCATAGATCCAAGTCAATATGGTTTCCAAAGAAAAAAAATACTGAAAAACTACTGCAAGATTTTTCCAATTACGTAAATAATCAATTAAATAATAAATTACATGTTATTGTTTTATTTATTGATAACTCTAATGCTTTTGACACAATTAACTCAAAAAACTGCTTAAAACTCTAGAAAAAATTGGAATAAGAGGAAATGTGATAAATTTATTTAAAGATTATCTTAGAGATAGAAAAATATGTACCAAAATAAATAATACTTTTAGTAAAACAAAAAATGTATCTGCAGGAGTTCCACAAGGTTCCATATTAGGACCTACACTATATATAATTTATGTAACCATAATGAAAAAAACTTTTCTTTTTTGTGAAACATTTTGTATTCGCAGATGATACGGCATTGGTCATATCACATAAAGATCTAAAAATTGCAACTGAACTCATGCAAATTGACTTTAATCAACTCTGTAAATGGTCACATGATGCAGGACTATTAATAAATGCTAAAAAACCAAAGTAATGCATATAAGATCACCTAATGCCAAATTTCAATTTAATCCTAATATTATTTCTCATAATTTTAATTGCATCCATAAAAATATTCCAACTAATTGTAAATGTGAAAGCTTAGAATTAGTTTCGGAATACGTGTATCTTGGTGTTACATTAGATTGTTTTTTTAAATGGGACAAACATAAAAAAAAAACCTGTAAAAAACCTGTAAAAGATCGATTGCTGGCAGAATGTATACATTAAATTTTTTCCTATCAATTGAAACACTTAAAATAATTTATATGTCACTAGCAGAATCTATTATAAGATATGGATTAATAATATGGGGAAATACTACTATAACCAATCTGAAACAAGTGCAAGTTGTACAAAACGCAATTGTAAAATTATTGGTCGTCCCTAATATTTTCAAACAGAGACAAAATAAACCGTTGCTGTTTCAGAGTGCCAAAATTTTACCTGTTAAGGCAATACTTTGGCACAAAATTATAATTCAGCATATATTTACCCCGCAGCATAAAGAGAAATTAGAACATAAATACAGCACTAGATTCACGCATAACGACGGGTTAATAGTTCCGAAATTTAACAATAAGTACGGACAGAGAACGTTTGAATACATCATACCGAAGATATTTAGTTTATTACCTGACACTATAAAGCAATGTAATTCTATGAATAAGGTTAAATATATGGTGAAAAATTGGCTATCGGAAAAAAAAGATTTATATTGATTTTGATATGTATGAAAAAATGTTGAATCTGTAGATATAAGATGTAAATTTTAAATTTTAAAAATGTATAAATATGTAACTAAAATATAAGCACCTGTTGACAAGCCGATTCAATTGGCTTAGCAGGACTTGTTTGTTGATTATATTATGTAATTTGGGAGGCGGGAATGGGTACCGCCGCCCCGGGAACCTTTATTGGATAACCAACACCTCTGCCATAGGTCACCCCAAGTGGTTCGCTACGTTTGGTGATTTAGCAGGGGTGCCCGGGTTCATGGGGTGAGGTTTGTCTAGGTCTTGGAGGCGGATGACTGGGACATACTGAACCCCAGATTCCTACCCACCCCTTAAACCCTTTTCCTTCCCAGAACTCTCCTCTCCTTCCCTTTTCCTTAAAAAAAACCTTCCACACAGCATCCTCAAAGATGTCATAGGCCCTGAGGGAAATTATTTTCCTCAGGGCCTCCTGTGTGGAGCTCATGTAAAAAAAAAGTATTATCTATTATTTCAATAAAAAAAAAAATAAAAAAAAAAAACCTGAGCACTCAAGCATTTATTTGTTGCACCCGGGCATTGTACATAATAAAGGGAAAGCAGTTTAATAATAGAATAACTATAGCTTCTTGTTAGAAAAAATAATAAAATAATATTTCGGCGAGAAATCATCGTCGGCGGCACGGTACTAACGAGTTTAGTGGCCAGAAATTTCGGAAGGAATTTCAAAGAAATGACCACTAAATGTAGAGGATGCCGCCAGCGATGACTTTTGCTGAAAGAATAAACGAGGGTACGTAACACGTCGGTTACAACTGTACTTACAAGTTTATTGAAACAATTTATATTTTAAATAAATAAAAAGAAAGTTCTTTATTTTACGTTTTATTTTTTTCCGTCTACCGGTTTCGGTACCTCCGTACCTTCATCAGGACTGAATATAAAAATACTGACAAATATAGGGTAATACACATATATATATACAAATTGTGAAAAAAAGAGACAGTAAATTAGAGTGGGACGGTGCGGAAATATTTATGCAAGAAAGAGACAGTAAATTAGAGTGGGACAGTGCGTCAGTTGTGGGAGAGGAGCGAGTGGGATAACGGGAAACATACTTATTATTTTATTTTTTTTTACTTAAGCTCCACACAGGAGGCCCTGAGGCAAATAATTTCCCTGAGGGCCTATGTCATCTTTAGGGATGCTGTGTGGAGGGTCTTTTAGGGAAAGGAAGGAGAGGAGTGTTCTGGGAAGGAAAAGGGTTTAAGGGGTGGGTAGGAATCTGGGGTTCAGTGTGTCCTGGTCATCAGACCTAAACACACCTCATCCCATGAACCCGGGCACCTCTGCTAAATCACCAAACGTAGCGAACCACTTGGGGTGACCTATGGCAGAGGTGTTGGTTATCCAATAAAGGTTCCCGGGGCGGCGGTACCCATTCCCGCCTCCCAAATAGGGCTGAATGTTAAATTTAGTTGATTATTAATGATTTCAGCCTTTGTATTAACTGATTTTTTTTCCAATGCCTGAGACATTGGAAATAAAAATAAAAAATCAGGCTGCAATCATTAATAATCAACTAAATTAAGCGTACGACGTTCGAGAATCCATTGAGTGCACCGCGATCAATTAAAAGTTCAAGTACTGAACAGACTGGTTCCATGCCAACTCTGAATCAAGTGAACTCAACACGTCTTTGAAAAGTCATTAAAAGTTATGAAAAAAATAATGTTGAAACAACGTAATCTATTTAATTTTTTTTTATCACTTAATGACTTTTCAAAGGAGGTTCGGAGTTTCATTTATTTATTTAACGCCCAAAGGGCTTTTACATGTTTGGTAGTACAATTAATTAATGACAGATGATTTTTAAACAGATACAGAAATAATAAAAATAAAATTAGATAAAAAAGCACACCAGTCATAAAAATACAGCAATTTCATAGGTTTACAAAAATACAGATATGTTTAGGAATAGTTTTGTAATAAGTTTTTTTTACAAGATCAACAAAATTCGCCAAGTTTATGTTAAATATGTCAATATCACCTAAGTACTGATTTCCCATAGTGTGAAATGTAGTTCCGCTTATGAATGCTACAAGTAGAATAGTGTATTTTGTCGTGTAGTTACTGTCGGTATTCGTAAGTTTATGAGTTGCAGGACTTCGCAACAGTCAAATTTAGAGTTAAGTATTTCGAATAAAAATGTTAAGTCGTTTATTTTACGTCTCTCGTCTAGCGGGATATTTAATTGAAAAGTTGATTTCATTCAGAGTTGTCCGGTCACCGAACAGACGTGTGATGTTCTGATATCCAAGAGAATATTAGAACATTTTCTAAATTGGTAATTGCCGAGCATTTGAAGACCCAAAACGTATAGAGCACGCCTAATTAAGGAGGCAGTTGAAATTCACATAAATACAATTAATTTTAACAACAACGGGGCTAAGCTCAATAGTTTTTGGTATCCGATAATTGATGGCTACACCAAAACTGAACGCAGAAAATTATTTTATATTATACTGTATTACCAGCTCTTGGGGGGTTGGAGTAGTAAGTACACACTTCACCACAATCTTCGATAACACACCTACCCTGATGGTTGGCACTGTAATGCTGTCCGAAGCGTTGGCTAAATATTAGGAGTAAGTACACACTGCCCCACAATCTTCGATAACACACCTACCCAGATGGTTGACTTGCACTGTAATGCTGTCCGAAGCGTTGGCTAAATATTAGGAGTAAGTACACACTGCACCACAATCTTCGATAACACACCTACCCAGATGGTTGGCACTGTAATGCTGTCCGAAGCGTTGGCTAAGTATTGAGATAGCGCAACATGGCATCAAAAACCCAAAAAAATCTCGATAATACTTTTGACCGTGAAATCTCAAATAATATCCGAAAATTCATTCACTTTTTTTCATTTCTCCAATGTTGGACCACCAAATATCTTTGGACCACCATTATAAAATGATTTTCATTTCCTTATTTTGTTACATTGGATTTACCGCGTGAAATGTCGAGTAACTTCCCAACGTAATACAAAATGAATAGGCCACTTGCATCATTTAAAAAAAAATAACGGTTTAGGCAAATATTCTAAGACATTCTGTATTTTTTTTTTACATTAACTCCACACAGGAGGCCCTGAGGAAAATAATTTCCCTCAGGGCCTATGTCATCTGGGATGCTGTGTGGAGGGTCTTTTTGAGGAGAGGAAAGAATGAACATTGGTCTTGAAGAGACCCATGTTGTAGGAAGGAGGAAACAAAGAGGCCGGCAAATCATTCCACAGCCGAGCTGTTGAACACAAGACCGAGTCGAAGAAACGACCTGTTCTCATGTGACAAATGTCAACTGTGTGCAAATGTTGGGCACGCGTTTGGCGTGTTTCCCGACTATACACCGGTGACGAAGGGATCAATGATGCTAGTTCCTCGGAGCATCTTCCATTGTAATACCGGTAGAACAAGGATAGTATTCCCAACCGACGCCTGTGCTCTAAAGATTGCAATCCGTCTGTTAAGACGGGAGAATCTATCAAACGGACCGCCCGTTTCTGCACAGAGTAATGAGTTTTAATCGTATTTTTAAACCCTGGCGATTTTTTCCAGACCGGAAAGACGGGACATAATTTTATAAGTGCGAAAAAACGATAATTACATAGCCGACAATTATTTTTTAAAAAAGAACGTTTTCCACAAGAAAGGGCACAGGAGAATAACGAAGTACAACAAAAATATTACATCTCATAAATATTTTTTTCCTTGATCCATCTTATTGATCATAAATCATTATAATGTTCTACGTCTATATTACTAAATCCAATGTAATATACCTGTACTTGTAAATTATAATAATAATAAGAATATTATAAAATTTGATTTTGTTAAAATGAGTACCACTACCATTATACTTCTAAAACACGTACATACAGCGTAAAATGTACGGGGTTCTCTTCATAACATCTGTCAAAAAATGAAAAGTTCGCAGAGAACAAACAATAAATCTAGTGAACGTTAAATGTAAAATTAAAAAAATCGCCTGAAATCAAAGTGTTGCCATATAAAAAAAAACAGTGGAATTTTACAAAATTAATAGGAACATTTTCGGAGACGGTACATTTTCACGTAGTGACGTCACGGGCCCAAATAATGGATTTATTTATTTAAAAATAAAAATAAACTGTACATTTCTAAATTTTTTTACTAACATTTTCGTAATCTTAGTAAAAAAATCTATCCACACGATTTTTTCCAAGTCGTTATGAAATCCATGCAAGTGGCCTATTATATTAGGTAATTTATGTATGTTGTATGTCACTTTCTTTCGAAGAATAATATGATCTTATTTCGTTTGTATGTATTGCACGTACGCGGCGTGTCGTACTTACATTCCTACACGCCACCTGCGCTTGGTTGAAGGCTGGAAAATAAATATATTAACTTGTCCTAGTTTTGCTCTTCATATTATTGCTACGTAAATACAGAATATTTAGAATTTGCTTCTTGTGAATTCAAATACCGTACAACTTAACACATTTTAGTATGGTGTAGAGACAAACAAGTATTTGTTTTTTAGATAATGAACCTTCTTCAGGCCTTGGGCATATTTTGTCAGAAGGTCAAAATATTTCCGCTTTGCAATAAAATCAAAATAAGTGAAGTATTTCTGAACGTATCCGAAAACTAAAAACTCTTTTTGAAAGGTTCACACATGAAATTTTTGGTTTTTCCAACGAAAATTTCGTGATAACGAAAAAATAAAAATACCAGTATTTAGATAAATGTTAGACAAATAAATGTTTTACAAACGTTATCATCGCCTCACTTTTTGTCGTTTCATGTAAAATAAAATTAATAGATATTCCCAAAGTTTAATTTTTTTTAAATTGCTGTCGAAAACTTTGGTTTCATAAAGGTGTATATTTGAATTATTTTGTGGTTAACTTTTAGATTTGAATATAAAGCGTAATATTTTCCCTGTCTGACACCGTTTGTTTAGATCATAGGTTCTCAACGTGGGCGATAACGCCCCCTTGGGGGTGTTTCAGCCCTTCAGGGGGGCGGTAGAAGACTAAGAGAACATTGGGAGGGCGTTTCAGACATTCAGGGGGGGCGGTTGGAGACCCAGAGAAACCTATCCCACCCCATCCTATCTTGCCTCATCCCATCCCATTAGGGGCCATCCATCTACAAAAATATTTTCCCTGTCCATTACGCCCCCTCCGTTGTGGCAAATGTAGCTCCGTCGTGGTATCCCATTACGCTCCCTTCGTAGTGGTATCCCACTACGCCCTCTCCATTGTGTAACCCTGTCGTGGTATCCCATTATATCCCCTTCGTCGTGGTCAATTGCTGTTTCTGATCCACGAGTGAGGGGGCGCTAGAAATAAAAATATTCTCAATGTGGGCAGTGGGCAAAAAAAGGTTGAGAATCTATGGTTTAGATCATATATAATATGAGTTCTTCCCAAAAGCGAACTATTAATCTGACGTTGATCCTAGTGTTACCGGGTGCAGTGTAAAGGAATATTATGTTCTGAAATTTTTTTCTTTACTAAAGGCACAAATCTTAATCTCCAAAAATAAAACTCCGTGTGACTTCGTGAGGGTTTTATAAGCTTTTTTGTCACACATTTTATTTACTTTAGAACAAATTTAGTTTGTTCTGAGTGCCGTAAAACTCTAATAAAAGCCAGAGACGCCCTGCTAGAGATGTGTGCGTTAATCGTCGGTATTTGGTATCGACACTTTTTTAAAAAATCTGTATTCAAGCGCTGCCGGTTTATTTGAACGAAACTTTCAAATTGTTTAAACAGCTGCCGTAAAAAATGGAGTTATAAAGTCAAACAGTGGTAAAATTACCTATTATTCATATCAAATCTATTATGTCAAACTATAAGAAAATTATTTATGGCAGGTAAAGTACTGTGATTTTAAGGCGGCCGGGAAACCGCAAGATTTAATGGCCTGGCCCACGTAAAACTAGTATTTTTGATCTAGTCGACTGCCCACCGTATGGCCACAGAGGAAAAGCTACGCCTTTCACAACTACAAACCGGCCCTTCACGCGACCGCCCCACGCACACCTCTGCACTCTGTCTGCAGTGCCTCTGCACTTTGCGGTACCTACCTACTAGTACTGTATTAAAATATAACTAGCCGTTGGAAACAATAGTTATATTATTTCAACGTCCAACGCCGTTGAAAATAATTAGCGCCAACAGTTGAAATATAATACCTACATGCGAATATTATTCAACGCAGTCAACGATTCAACTGCCTAATAAATAAAAAGGTTTAAGAGTTTGTACTTCGTGAACAACATTACTCGATATTTTAAATGGTCTTTTGGTTATGTACGTACCTACTGCACGTTTTATTTTATTTTCCCATCCAATACGGCCGATACTCAGCGCCATGGAACAATCAAATTTATCAACGACAAGCAAAAAAATAACCTATCGATAATTGTCAATGTTTTGTACCTATTGTTTTCAACGGTGTTGGAATGATTAAGTCAAAAGGGTCAAGAGATCACACTTCGTGAACGATATTATACCCAATTACACAAGGTCTTTTGGTAATGTACATACCTACTGCACGTTTTTTTTTTATTTTCCCGTCCAATACGGCCGATACGTAGCGCCAAGCAACAAGCGAATTTATCAGTGACATGCAAAATATATCTTCAACAGGATAATATTTTCAACACCGAAACCAACGTCTTCCAACAGTTTCAACTTTCAACGTTATTATAGGATTATTATTACGTGTGTGTCGCGTGGGGCATAGAGATAATAATAATTAATAAGACATCAATGATTCGGGGAACCACCCGTTAAAAGGGATTCCTTAATACGATTTTGATATATTTTTTGTTAGTATCGTGTCGATCTCCTATTATTGAAAATTGCCAACGATAACGACGTTGGCGTTGGATAGAATTATCGTCAACGCCCAGTACTACTACCTACTACCTACCCTACCTCGCGAATTTCTCTTGTCTATGGCAAGCGGTACTACCAATTTCAAAATGTCATTTCAGAATTGTCTAAGAGAAAAATTGATCGATTGTTGTAAGAGTTTGAGGAATGCAATGTTTTATATATCACAATCGCGACATAAATTGATAATATCTACGAAGTAGATTTACTTATATTTTTATATCATAGCAGATTTCGTACGATCAAAGCAACTAGCTAAACACACACTTTGAACAAAGACACCGCTACCTCCACACCACAGGCAATGAATAAATAATATTTAAAGATGGATTAAAAAACAGAAAAGTACTACTACAAAAATATAATAACACGAAATAATAAAACGCAAATTAGAAAACCTTCACAATACACTCTTCATTATTTATACTTTAAACCGCTTACTAGTTAATACGGAATATTTTTTATTCAAACAGTTAGATTTAGCTTTATAATTACGAAAAGTAAGTATTTATGTCGGGGGAGACCAAAAAATGTGTGTATGGAACGTGTCGTAGGAATCCGTGTGCATCTAACGAGTGCGCGAAAGCTTTTGACAACCATGGAAATTCAAGAATGGAATTTACGCTCCCACAGAGTACCATGCCGCCAGCACGACAATCTGAGAGCTGCTATTGGCTAGCGGAATTATGTGCATGTGGTGCCCCTTCCAAATGACTTGTCTACAACGCTATTATGTCCTTTAACTAACTAATCAATTGAAAACATAAATGAAATTGATAATGAATACATGCAGCAGCCTCATTGGACTGGAAAACACATCTGAATAACCACCTAATGCTTCCACAAGGGACTCCAGACAGCAATGATCAACGCCAAGGAAATGGCTGACTATTTACGTCACCCCCACCATGCGACCAGCCGAGCCACTATTGGTCAATTCTGAACAAAGAAAAAATCTGAATCGTAAATATTTACGAAAGCGAATTCATCTTCCGAAAAATTTGGAGCTCAATTTCGAGAAATTGGGAATAATTTGGATCAAGAAATAAACATCATCACCTAAAAATGAGTATGTACTACAAAAACAACCCAAAAACTGACGTCTATTAGTGATTGTTGCACTTTAAGAAAAATATTTACTGTTTAAAATTGTACCTTATATCACATATGTATACTTGTACCTTTTCTTGTAAACACAATAAAAATGATGTGAAGCTTTGGGATCCTGAGTTGGTAAAATCTTGGCAATAACTATCACACATAATTTTAACACAGCTGACTTCCAATCGTAGCGACCAGGGAAATTACCTAAAACAAGTACCTTAGAAAAATTAAGGAGGTTCTGTCCCCCAAAAATCCGACCTGAGTTTGCCCTATAAAAATAGAAGTCAAACCGGTAGGAAGTCAGTTCAAAACTATCAGCCAAGAAGAAACAATACCTACTCAAGATACCAACAGTCTCCAAGTTCAAACCTCTTTTCAAGTGTTTTAATCAGTCTTAGATTCAGTTTACCTCTCCCAGTATCCCAGTAACCTAAAATCCTAAAAACCCCAGTCTCCCACAGTCTCCAAAGTGAAAAATATTTATTTTAATCCAGTACTCAAATCAGTTTTGCCATTATACCTAGAAGCATTTTTTGTCAAAGTAGTAAATTCATTTAAAAGACCAGTGGCATTCCAAAATCCACTGGCGTACCAAACTCCATTGGCGTGTCATTGTGGCCAGCTCCCTATTATATTTAGTTTATGTACAAACGTCTAGTACATTTGGTCCTTCGAGCCGGATCTACACATAACACGCCTTCAGTCTTACCCAGTGGAAATGCCGTCTCTTCGCAGTGGCCGTAAGACCCCGACATCTTCCGAAACATCGCTGTCTAAACCTAACGCCCCGGGAACAAGCCGAAACATGCCAGTGGCACCCCGTCGGACCCCGGGCCCACGCACCGTAGACATCGATGAGACGCCATCCAGCGGAACCCGCCACGATCTATCTGGTGCGAACCCTGCCAGGAACCCTGACCTCATCACTCTTGACCAACCTGCTCCAGAATGTGTCGCCAAGAGCCTCCACGGATCCAACAGTAAAAGCAGCGAAACAACTTCTGAATCAACTGAAGACTCCCTGCGATTGCTGCGCTGAGAGATGCGCATCCGGGACAGACGTCACGCCAAGCAGACAGCCAATCTGCTCGCAGCCCTGAACGCTGCAACACGCCAAGCAGTCAGCCAACCTACCCAGGAGCCCGCACCAACCAGCCCGACCCTGCGAGCCAACCTCGGTCAGGCAGTAATTCAAACCCAGGCACCAACCGGCCCGTCTACGAACGAGTTCGCAACGAGATATGCCACTCGAGTACACACGTCAGACGGCCCGTCTACCGGAGAGTTTGCAACGAGATATGCAACAACTCAAGTACACGCACCAACCGGCTCTTCTACTAATGAGTTCGCAACGAGATATGCCACTCAAGTACACAAGCCAGCCGAAGAGTTTGCAACGAGATATGCAACTACTCAAGTGCATGCACCAACCGGCCCTTCTACTAATGAGTTTGCAACGAGATATGCCACTCAAGTTCACAAGCCGGCCGAAGAGTTTGCAACGAGATATGCAACTACTCAAATGGACACACCAGCCGGTCAGCCTACCAATGAATTTGCTGTAACCGATCCAACCGGATACGCCGCCGCCGCCACCCAAGAGTACACACTACTGACGGGCCCTGCGAAGAACATCCCTACGGCCGAATACAGCCATATCGGACCCGAGCGCCCACTTTACAACACAGCAGGGTACCAGCATCAGCCAGCCTCCTCCGGCCAGGATTCCCCATTATTTACACCACCGCACACAGCCAATCAGACAGCACGGCACACCCGAGAATGGTTGCAGCATGGCAACGACCCACTGGCCCAGATCGCCTCCGTGATGGCAGAGGCCCTTCGCTCTTCTAGAACGCAAGATAGCCCCCGCACATTAGAAGATGATTCAAGAATGGCTGCCCTCATTGCCAGGCAATCCACAGCAAAAGATTTGCCTACCTTCTCCGGAGACCCCCTTGAGTGGCCCACCTGGAAGGCACAGTACGCTCAATCCACCGCCACCTGCCAAATGACTCCGAGCGAAAATCTCATTCGGCTGCAGCGCGCCCTCAAAGGCAAGGCACGAGATACCGTGGGTCCCCTACTAATGGATCCTGCGCAAGTCCCAGAGATCATCAGCGTCCTCGAGCAGCGATACGGCAGCGCTAACTCCATAGCAAAATTTATGCTAGACAAGGTTAAAAAACTACCTTACCTCACGACCGAGGTATCACTCGAGGATCTGGCAGATTTCTCCGGGACGGTACAAAACCTGGTGGCATCTCTCCGGATCCTGAAAACCGAAGGTTATCTCACCAATCCTGCATTAATGAATGACGTCACTGACAAAATGCCAAGTTCCCTGCGTCTGGCATGGCTAATCGAGATCCGCAAACAACACGCTCCGGCCACCATAACCCAGCTCGCTGCCTTTCTGAAAGAGGTGTCAAACGCAATTCCAAACAGTGGGATGGTGGACCACATACGATCTCGACCACGCCGTGAACAAATACATGCCGGGTACCAGGAGGAAGAAGAGAGTGATCGCATGCGACTTCTACCGAGCCATGAGCAAATACATGCCGGACATCAAGAAGAAATCAGGGATGGCCCAAAAGAAAAGATTGCCCCCATAAAACGCAAAGTAAACGAGGAACATACTTACCCTGGACCAAGCCGAAAAAGAAAAACTGCTGATGAAAGCTGCGCCCAATGTGGCGGCGATCATAAAACCCGCGAATGCAAAGAATTCGCAGCCAAAGATGTTGAACTCCGATGGGAAACTGTACGCACGGGAAGATTATGCCGCAAGTGCTTAGAAAAACACCACTCACGAAGCTGCAAAATAAACCAATGGTGCAAAGTAGGAGATTGCAGATCCCCACACCACCCCCTGCTACATAATCCCGAGTTCGTACGAAAAAGCGCCGTGGAAAATGTCAACTTGTGACGCCAGGACTCCGGACAGAGAGTACTATTAAAAATTGCGCCAGTCATATTAAGCGCTCCAAACAAAGAAGAAGTGTCAGTGTTCGCTCTCCTGGATGAAGGATCCAGAGTAACACTTGTCGACGCTGACACCGCAATACAAGTCGGAGCAAACGGCCCAGTTCACGGACTGCGAATCCACGGCGCGAAAGGAATGTGCACCTCCGACAATCTCTCCCAACGAGTGAGACTAAGAATACGAGGTGCAGGCAACAGTAATACATTCCACATATCTGCCAGCACAATAAGCAACCTCAACCTGCCGGAGCAACAGACCCAAGGAAGGTCGGTCGTCCCGAAGCTGCTAATAGGCCAAGATAACGCTCACCTGATCGTGTCAAGGGAAGTTCGTGAATGCAATGATACTACGCGAATAGCATCACGCACCGCACTAGGATGGATCGCTCATGGGGGAGTCAACCCCAGAGATAATAACACGACCACCACTTTGGCACTACAACCAGAAACGGCCGCAGACATACAGTTGAGGGAGCTAGTAAAAACCAACTTCGCCATCGACTCCCTCGGAGTAACATCAGCCACCAGAGTCAATGCAAGCGAACAACAGGCAATTGCACTTATGAATGCAACTACCCGTCCTCTTCCTGTAGGAAGGTGGGAAACCGGTCTACTATGGCGCAAACCAGAAGCCACGTTACCTGACAATCGGCAGTGTGCGCTGAAACGACTTCTGTCCCTGGAGAAAAAGCTAGAAAAAGACAAAAATCTAGCAGTGGCCTACAACGACAAAATAAATCAACTTATCAACAAAGGCTATGCCAAGAAGTTATCAAGCCATGAAGCTTCCACCACCACACCTCGCAAATGGTACCTGCCCCACTTTGCAGTAATCAACCCAAATAAGCCAGGAAAAATCAGAGTGGTGTTCGATGCCGCAAGCCGATGCCGAGGAACCTCCCTCAACGACCAGCTGCTTACTGGTCCTGACCTGCTGTCCTCCCTCCTGGGGAATATAATACGCTTCCGGGAAGGAAACATCGCTATTGCTGCAGACATCAAAGAAATGTTCCTGCAAATAAAAATAAGGCGAGAAGATCAGTCGTCCCAGCTATTCCTGTGGAGGACATCACCCCATCACGAACCAGACACCTATCAAATGTCATCGATGATGTTCGGAGCCACCTGTTCCCCAAGCAGTGCCCAATTCGTCCGAAATAAAGTGGCTGAAACATACGAGCACGAGTACCCGGCCGCCGCAAAAGCCGTACGCACCAAGTTCTACATGGACGATTACCTAGATGCAGCAGACACACCCAATGAAGCTGCTGCACTCGCCCAAAGTGTAAGTGCCCTGCTCGCGAAAGGAGGGTTCCACTTGACAAATTGGGCGTCCAACAGCCCGGCGGCCCTAGCTAGCGTACCTATAGAAGACCGTGCCAGCTCCACGATACAAATCAGCAGCGGAGGTCCGGAAACAGAGCGAGTGCTTGGTTTAATCTGGGACCCCACCACAGACTGCTTCCTGTACTCATTTCGTGAGGCAATCTCCCACGACACGGCCACACAACCTACCAAGCGGCAACTATTATCTATAGTAATGAAGATCTTCGACCCAGTCGGCTTCGTTGCCTGCCTTACCATCAGATCTAAGATGCTACTGCAAGCAGTGTGGCGCTCAAGCGTCGGCTGGGATGAACCCATTGCCCCTGAACACGCCCAGAGATGGACAGACTGGCTAAATCTGTTGCACACGAACAGCATCTCAATCCCGAGACGTTGCCTCTACAACAAATTAAACAACGTAACACTACACCTTTTCTGCGATGCATCGGAGCAAGCTTGCTGTGCCGTGGCCTACTTCACCGAAAAAATAGGTGGATCCTTACGAGTAACATTCCTTGCAAGTAAATGCAAGGTAGCGCCACTGAAGCCTCTCTCCATTCCACGCCTCGAGCTTCAAGCCGCCCCCATAGCAGCGAGACTAGCCCAGACGATCCAAAAAGAAAGCAAAGCCCTGATATCCCGCACCTGCTTCTGGACAGACTCCACAACTGTACTATGCTGGTTACGCACGGACCCACGCGCCTACTCAACCTTTGTGGCAAACCGATTGGGGGAAATAGACGAACTAACCAACATACCCGACTGGAAATGGGTACCCACAAAACTCAATCCCGCTGACATAGGAACACGAGACTTAGAGGTGCCAGACTTAACACCAGAAGGAAGATGGTTTACTGGCCCAGCCTTTCTCACTTCCCCGGAGGGTGCGTGGCCAAAAGAACGGGCACCCGCCCACAGGCCTGACGACCTGACACTAGAAGTCAAACCTCACTACGTTGGCCTTGTGTCCACCAGGGGCGAAGCACTCCCATCAGTAGAGCGGTTCTCCTCATGGCACCGGCTGATTCGCTCCACCGCTTGGATCCTCCGATTTATCAGACGATGCAAGATGGGGCCCAATAAACCAGTAGAAGGCCCACTACTAGCCGATGAGATAAAAGCAGCAGAACACAGATGGATCAAAAGGTCCCAGGAAGACGCTTTCACAACTGATCTACACATCATCCGACAAGGTCAAAAACTGCCTGCTGGCAGCCGCCTCAACTCCCTGAACCCATTCTTTGGACCAGATGACCTACTACGAATGGGGACCCGACTACAAGCCTTGGAAAGAACAAAGAGTGTGGCCCGAACTCCCATAATACTGGACGGCGACGAACCCTACACTCGACTTCTTATCAGTCACTACCACAAAAAGGCGGATCATCCTAGTACTGAGAAAACAGTAGCAGAAATACGCAATCATTTCTTCATAATACGACTACGCACAACAAGCAGGAAGATAACGCACGCCTGCCCCACTTGCTTCATACGACGCAGCAAACCGACTCCACCTCTGATGGGCGCATTACCACCATCCCGCCTGATGCATCACGTCCGCCCATTCACACACTGTGGGCTTGACTATTTCGGCCCTATGGCTATCACGGTCGGTAGGCATCGAGAAAAACGATATGGAGCCATCTTCACCTGCCTCTCGACACGCGCCATTCACCTAGAACTAGCCGCTTCACTGACTGCTGACTCGGCCATCATGGCCCTACAAAGAATGACCGCCCGCAGAGGACAACCAGCAGCCATGTACTCGGACAACGGGACAAACTTTCACGGAGCTGACACCGAGATGAGGGACGCCCTGCTGTCAATAAGTCAAGACGCCAGAATGATTGACGCAATAGCTACCCAGGGCATCGAGTGGCACTTCATACCACCACTAAGTCCGCACATGGGGGGAGCTTGGGAAAGATTAGTACGATCAGTAAAGAAAGCCCTAAGCGCTACACTAAAGGAAAGAGCACCAAAAGAAGAAACGCTACTCACCGCACTTGCAGAAGCTGAGTTTGTGGTAAATAATCGTCCACTCACCCACATTTCAGTTGACCCACGTGATGAAGAACCTCTAACACCCAACCACTTTTTGCTAGGGTCAGCCGGGAAGCGCCCTCAATTATCCTTCTACGACAAAAAAGAAGAGGAAACATGCCTACGCCGCCAGTGGCGCATCGGACAACAACTTGCAGACACCTTCTGGAGGCGATGGCTGCGGGAATACCTACCTACCATGGCTGTCCGGCAAAAGTGGCACCATCCAACTACACCAATTAAGAAGGATGACCTAGTGATCATCATGGACCCAGCACTGCCTCGAAACAGTTGGCCACGTGGCCGTATCATCGAAGCAATACCTGCAGCTGATGGACAAGTCAGAACTGCCCGGATCCAAACCAGCACTGGGATATACGTAAGGCCGGCAGTCAAAATCGCCGTCATTCTGCCTGCCACGCCAGCAACTGATGAAACTGTACACTCTGCGAAGACACCTGACTCAAAACTCAGACATCGGAAAAGGACACGCCCGACGAAGTAGCTGAGCACAGTCGAGACTGCACTGAGGGGAGTGTATGGAACGTGTCGTAGGAATCCGTGTGCATCTAACGAGTGCGCGAAAGCTTTTGACAACCATGGAAATTCAAGAATGGAATTTACGCTCCCACAGAGTACCATGCCGCCAGCACGACAATCTGAGAGCTGCTATTGGCTAGCGGAATTATGTGCATGTGGTGCCCCTTCCAAATGACTTGTCTACAACGCTATTATGTCCTTTAACTAACTAATCAATTGAAAACATAAATGAAATTGATAATGAATACATGCAGCAGCCTCATTGGACTGGAAAACACATCTGAATAACCACCTAATGCTTCCACAAGGGACTCCAGACAGCAATGATCAACGCCAAGGAAATGGCTGACTATTTACGTCACCCCCACCATGCGACCAGCCGAGCCACTATTGGTCAATTCTGAACAAAGAAAAAATCTGAATCGTAAATATTTACGAAAGCGAATTCATCTTCCGAAAAATTTGGAGCTCAATTTCGAGAAATTGGGAATAATTTGGATCAAGAAATAAACATCATCACCTAAAAATGAGTATGTACTACAAAAACAACCCAAAAACTGACGTCTATTAGTGATTGTTGCACTTTAAGAAAAATATTTACTGTTTAAAATTGTACCTTATATCACATATGTATACTTGTACCTTTTCTTGTAAACACAATAAAAATGATGTGAAGCTTTGGGATCCTGAGTTGGTAAAATCTTGGCAATAACTATCACACATAATTTTAACACAGCTGACTTCCAATCGTAGCGACCAGGGAAATTACCTAAAACAAGTACCTTAGAAAAATTAAGGAGGTTCTGTCCCCCAAAAATCCGACCTGAGTTTGCCCTATAAAAATAGAAGTCAAACCGGTAGGAAGTCAGTTCAAAACTATCAGCCAAGAAGAAACAATACCTACTCAAGATACCAACAGTCTCCAAGTTCAAACCTCTTTTCAAGTGTTTTAATCAGTCTTAGATTCAGTTTACCTCTCCCAGTATCCCAGTAACCTAAAATCCTAAAAACCCCAGTCTCCCACAGTCTCCAAAGTGAAAAATATTTATTTTAATCCAGTACTCAAATCAGTTTTGCCATTATACCTAGAAGCATTTTTTGTCAAAGTAGTAAATTCATTTAAAAGACCAGTGGCATTCCAAAATCCACTGGCGTACCAAACTCCATTGGCGTGTCATTGTGGCCAGCTCCCTATTATATTTAGTTTATGTACAAACGTCTAGTACAATGTGCAAAAAAATATGCATTAACATTTTAATTTTGTTAAAATTAATTCGCTCACATTTCGCTTAACATTTTATAGACAATGCTGCCAATCATAGAAATAATATTTGTGGCTAAAACAAAGTGAATGCATTGACAAGTTTGTACCTGTATTATTTATAACACTAGAATATGGAAAGAAAAATATTAGAATAATTACACAAACCAGCTAGACAAACCCTGCTTTGCCATTTAAAACCTGGGATGTTTTTTAAAATTATTATGAAATGCGAGTTTATTTTAGATAATTTATTTTATAAGATTGGTACTTCCGACGAATGTCATATTTGATTAAATTAGTTAAAAAGGGAACATTCCGTATTATCCGGGCATCAAACTTCGACAACACGAACGTTCCGTATTATCCGTGAGGTGGAGTAACTGCATATTTACCCACTCTTCATTAGATGTTTGTCAAAGTCTTGGCGGCCGATGTGTCTGCCCACTTGCTGCGTGGCGGGCCGGATTGAGAGAGATTGGTTGAGGAGGTCTTTTGACCTCTCCAGCCAGAATACCTCGACCCTTCGCCTCGCGGTTGAAGGAAATTATTTTCCTCAGGGCCTCCTGTGTATGTAATGTAAAAAAAAAACTACCAATATCGTAAGATTTTGTTGACTATCCTGAATTGGCCGACATCTCAAGAAAGTGCCAAAATATCGAGTGCCAACACATTACATTTAACCAACAGATTCCACTGAAATATAAAGCAGCGAAAGAAAATTCGAGAAATTTTTTTATCTCATCCTATGTCAACCTACACAATTCTGAATTTTCCGGATTGAATATTCATCTTGAGAATAATGTAAAATATATGCCCCCTTAATTTTAAATTTCATCTGCCAGGGCAACATTCTTTTACCTGACATTGCCTAGAAAAGACTGCGGTGGCTCTTTTACTCCCAATATGATTTGAACAAAAGACGTTGTTATGTTCGCCCTGAAAGCTCTCTTATATATTATTTCAGATCTTAACATTTTTATCTTCACAATATTTTAACAGCCATGTCGACAACATCCGCCTTCTAGGATTTAACGTGAAAAAGGGTAAGCTTCCGCTTGCTAAGCAGGAAATAGTTAAGAATAGTTTTAGTGAAACCCAAACCACTTAAGTTTTCTATTGTATTTCTTTAAAAAAGAATTTTTTTTACACCTGGTCTATTGTATGTTAGGAACTTGTAAATTAAATCTATCAAAAGTACAAAATCTTTTAAATATGTAACGCACTATTTAAATCATTTGCATTAATGAATAAAATCCCAGCTTTGTGTTTAAAAAAAAAAAAATGTTAATACCGCACAAGATTCCCACCTGTTCCCGTCTGGAGCCAATGAGACTATGGCATCACTAATTGGGGTATGTTGTGAGGCTGAAGAGTGATATCGCCCTAGTGAAAGATCTCAATTCAGAATTGCAACGTTGCTTGAATTGCCTTAAGCCGTGTTTGGTAACCAGATCTAAAGAGCGAGATACTTCCCCTTCCTCTTCCCATCTTCCCCTCCCCACTACTTTTAACCTCACAACGTACCCCAACTGGGGAATCTAATCTCGCTGACTCCAGACGAAGAGCAGTTGGAGACTGCGGTATTCATGTCCCTTGAAGTTTATTCTATTAATGTTAGTTGTAACTATTATCGAGAATATACCCACTGTCTGCATTCCACTGGATCCATTGTTACTTCGCTTTTAAAATTCCAAGTTACGGAATGCATTGTCCCTATTTCTCCAACAGATAATATAATGCATCAGAGTACTTGCTCACTTTCAGTAATAAAATAGGTGCAGCTTCAGATTGTGGACCGATTGCTTCGTGAATCGAGAATAGGCACCTTAAGGCGCGGTGTACCCGCTCAAAAAGAATAAGATGGAGGGATATGTAAATACGAATGTTAGAGAGAGCGCGTTAGCATTAAAAACGATAATATTTAAGAGAAAATTGTGAAAATGTTTAGTTTAAAATAGGGCAAAAATCTGGTGGGGAATGTCTAAAATAGCATATAAAGAAACACAGAATTTTTTCATACATATGAGGGAACGTACCCATACTACGTGACCAACTTTTTTGCAATTTTTAACCCCCCCCCTCCCGGTGACCAAAAACCTAAGCCCGCCGCCGCTCATTTGTACCAAGCGTGACATTTTGAAGACCCCCCCCTAAACGTGTCACGTAGTATGTGTACGTTCCCTAACTTGTAAAATAACTGAAAAAAAGTGTTTTTGTATTAATTTTCGGAGCATTCCTTGCAACTTTTTTTCTATCTAGGGAATTTAATATCATTGCCGTTTCGGCGTTGGGAATGTATAGATATTATTTTCAAAAATAACATATATTTTTAAGAGCTTTAAAACTTAAAGTATGTAAGGAAAATGTGTAATAAATCCGTAGAAATGCGGGAAGCCGGGCTTTAATTTGCTTGGCTTGTTCAAGGCGAACTATTTTCTTTGCCAAGGTTTTATTTTTATAGGCACTTTCCCGAGCTGCACAGAATAAATTATAATGGAAATTTGAAATGCACACCCTTTTTCAGGCCCTTGGCGTGTTTAAATGCAATGAAGGTTTTATTAAATATTTATTTCTACATTATTATAATACTCTACTACTCCTTGTTATACATTATATATATTTTATATTCATCGATAGCTTTATTGCAACTTTCCCTCTTTCGCTTAAACGACATGATCAATAAGAGAGGTTACAGCGAGTCTCTCAGTAGCAGGACTATAAACCCTTTTTGGCTTGACTTAATTTAACTTTGTATATATGTATCTCTATATTTTATAGAGATGTCCCGACTAGTTGGCGACTAGTCGGTAAAGCCGACTATCCGGCCACTATTGTAGTCGTCGATTAGTCGGCGACTAATCGGCAAAGAGCGCCGACTATCCGGCTTCTTACGTTGTATGTATTTCTCAATAATATGAATGCAGGGGAACTACATGAAATAAAAACCTTGATTATATATTATTTTTTTTATTTTATAATCAGTCTTATACATGAAAAAATGTAAAGCAATCTTTCCTTTGGTAATCAGTTTTTAAAATTACTTGCTTGTAAAGAAAACATAATTATTCCATACACGAGATTTTCTTTTTGACATGATTAAATTTTAATTCTACTTGTTCACTTCAATGAATAATAACAGTATTATCTTTAATTATGCACAAAAAAAAATATTTTTTTTACACTAAAACACCGCTCTCGACCATTACACAAGCAAAAATGAAGGAACAATGCGAAGTAAACAAAACATGTTCCGACACGCTCGCAGGCGGCGTATGCGATTGCGCGCGAATCTGTAAACGAAGCCGTAAACGAAGCGTTACGGAAATCCCCGAAACCGTAATCGGCTTAGCCGACTAGTCGGTCTTATTACAACCGACTAATCAGCTGGTCGAATAGTCGGCGAAAGTCATAATCGGCACATCTCTAATATTTTATGTATAAGCTGTTTCTCTTACAAATAAATAAATAATTGAGAATATTGATTAGTGTTCATTTTGGTACCGCAAATTTCAATTTTATGTATACCATTGATCAGGGCCATATTATCCATAAGGCAGTGTGAGCAACTGTCTAGGGGCCCCGCATCGGATAGGGGCCTCGAGACGTGCACAGCCAAGCGGCCCTGACATGTTTAATCCGTCCCTGCCGTTGATAGCTCCATTATACCCTCTCCCTCTTTGTCATAAAAATGGATGTACTTATGTACTAGAAAGAGATATTACGACGGTGCAAAGCGGCAGGACCATGCGTCGTAATTGACCTCCTCACCATCCGATCTAAATCGGTGCTTGCAGGACTTCATGCAGTCTCTACAAATCGGATCGTTAGGAGGCAAAACCACTAGTCGAATTATTATTACGCCTTTTGTCGGGCCATCGGAAAAATAATAATTCGGTTGGGGGTTCTGCATGCAGTCCCGCAAGCAGTGCTTTGGATCGGTTTTGAGAGTAGCGTCTATTAACATTTTTATTGTGTGGAAGAGAGATGAGTGACAGATCTGCGCGTGCGCACTGCAGATTAATAATGGCGTTTGACCGTGATGGTTTTTGAACGAAGAGGTCCGATAATTTGTTGAAATAAAAGGTGTTTTTTTTTTTTTTTTTTACTATATTTACAGAGTGTTTTCATCGCAACATGCACGCTCGTTATCTTAACAACTCTCGGCAGACCGGACGGATATTATTTGTAAACTTGATATTGCCTTGCACGGATTACAACTTGACAAACTAAAGAATACATCTGACTCGGCAGATAGACTCAATTTCGATCACAATGCATTCGACTCAACTTTTGGTGGCACTCACTCACAAACACACACGCGCATTTATCTGAAATTGAATATGGCGCAACAGGGTCGAGCCGTGCCTTTCAAAGCGTAGGAAAATGTGACGGAAAATCAAGACCGTTTCACATAATAAAAATAGATGTATTATGGTAAAAAAACTCTGTTTTTACGGAAGAGTTTTTTTTTTATAAGATCATTTGAGCAACTTTTTTTGTTTTCTCATTAATGTATAATATATTTCTATTACCCGCCAGTGAGGGTTAGGGTGATAAAAAATAAATATTGGTTTAATATTTATATACGTAATAATACGTAGGTACATAGTTTTATCCTGAAAGAGAAAGGTACTTAGAAGAATCTTAAGCCGCATCCAGATATGCGGGAGTGCCGAGCCGATTATTTGCCGAATCGCGAGTAGTGGGGATGGATGCTCGTAAATCGCGTCGGTGCTCGCCTCTGCTCGCCTCGCTCGGCATGTTGTCGGTATGCTTCCTCGCTTCAGTCGACGAATACGAATACTTGTGCGAATAATATTTATATCCACACATTCGGGAAAGTGTTCGGCACAAGTAAGTGTATTTTGTAATGAATTAGTGTTTTTATTGTATTTTATTTTGTAGGAATGGATTGAACCAATGAAACGGTTTTAGAGTTCCTCGCATTGTACGAAAGTGAACCAATAATTTGGTATGCTTCTCATCCGAATCACAAAAATCAGAATCGGGTTCATGATGCATGGAAGCGGATTGAAAACAATATGGGGCAACGGTATTCTGTGACTAATATAAAAAAAGATTCTTTAATGGCATCATTTAGAGCCTGTTTCAAAAAGGTTAAGGACAGCATTAAATGTGGCTGCAGCAATGATAACTTCATTAATGTTGTCCATGATTAAAAATATGAATTCGCACCAAACGTACAGTCTGTCAAATAAGAGTAGAAAACATAGGAGGGCGCCACTGTTGATCAAATTGCAATACTAAAAATACAACACATGGTGGCGATGTAAAGCTGTGTAACCTACATTTTTGGTAAAAAATCAAAAACACATAAAAGTGGGAAAAATATTTTTTTATTGCAATTTCGATACCTACTGATCTCAAAATTAGAATTGCATATGGATATATTATTTCTTTGCAATTTTTTGTTAATACAATGAAGAATAACGATATTATAGTAAAATAAAAAGTACAGTTAGAAATTGCTCACATTTATTTAATACTAGCTTAAGTACCCAGCGTTGCCCGGTTTTAGATCATATCTCTAATTTTAGATCTTAATTTATTTAACTCATTCAGACCCTAAAATTAGTGTAACTAAACTCACTATTAGTGATTCTTCCTTTCTACCTACTGTTAAATTCAAATTTTTGTTAAATTAAATTAATGCAAATCACTTTCTAAAAGACCATTTAATCAATTTTATAAGATACCTTCAACAGTGCTTCTTTGAATTTTTTTTTTCTTTAAGAACATAAAAATGTTTTTTTAAATGTGTTATTATGTTGTTATTATTATGCTTACAGTGTTTTATACATTCAGTGTCATTGCGATTTGAAATAATATTTGACAGTTAAATTGGTGTTGCCAGCCTACAAATTTAGTAGTTCAATTTTTAATATTTTCTACTCTTATTTGACAAACTATTTGCTCGCACGGCAAGCTGTAGGCTAGCGTATTCGCTGTTCCCATAAAAAAATAGGCATTCGGACAAGGCCCGCAAGTGTGTAAAGACACGCTCACTATTTGGCGAATACGAATGTCTAGATAGATTTATAAATGTCTAGATAGAGTGTTGCGCTGTAACTCCGAAAAAAAGAACAGGCCAGATTTGAAACGCTTGTGTGCGTAACACGCACACAAGTATAGGTAACTTATATTGTTAACGTTAAGCGCTCAACGTCACTGTAGGCGTGATGAGTGATACCAGATCCCGAGTATTTCCCATAAAAGTGGGTAAAAAATATGTTTCGGTTTAGCGGGACCTGTAATTCGTTTAATTTTGAATTCATTTAAGTAAGATAGTTTTCTACATATAAATGAAAAGAAAATCATTGTTAAAATAGATTTATTTTTGTTTGATTATTTTTAAAAAATAAATAAGAAATACAGAAAATAAGAATGATACATTCATAGACGCTGCCAACTGGCCGGCAGGTATCGTTGTGTCTAAATTTAAATTTTTATCATCATCAAATAAAGAAGGTCGCCCACATCCAGGTAAATCCCTAAAAATGGTAAAACTATCTTGTCACACTAAAAAAGACAATGCAACTTTTAAAAACTAAAGCTATCGATAGTTATTATTTATTCTTAATGACCTTCCCTTTTAATTTGTTTTTTAAACAGTTTTCGTATAGATTTTACATCCCGGTAAATATTATCCAATTTTGTCTTATAGTGATATCTTAAGGCCAAATATTTTTCCACGGCCAAACTTATCAAATTAACTTGATGCAGAAGACCGTAAATCTGATCGGTTTTTACTTAGAAATAATTATCGGGAAAATTTAATTTGAAGAACAGGCAACCCTGTAAACATGGCGTCAAAACATGGGGTCAAACGGCGTTGTCCTAAGACCAAATTACACTATTAAAACTGAATTGTTTCTTTAACTGAATGGTTATTTAAAGGTTATTAACCGATGATAGGTAACATTTTTAGTTGTTTTCAATCGTCCTATGTAATTCCTGCACACTGATATAGCGCAAATCGTCATTTTCAAATGTCACACAACACGTGTTTACCGTACAACGATAGTGTCGCCACTGAGCGGACATGCCGAGCTTATCTGCCAACCTTTGGCAAATATTTTTTTTGGCGCTTCGTCACTCGAGCGCTATATCTAGACATTTATATAATCAAAGGCCGAGCACTTGGCACTTGCTGATTAATCGGCACTCGGCAAATCCCGCATATCTGGATCCGGCTTTAGGAGAGGGAGAGGCATTGAGAATCCGCCACAATAATGAGCTCTATGATATTAACCAAGCTCCCAGACTCTCCACCAGGGATGTTCTGCCTAAAAAAAATATTTCCCTAGATTTCGGGGCAACCACCTTGGCAAATCAAAACTCGAACTTTGAAATAAAGGACTTGGAAGTGGTATTTCTTTTGTATACATAATACATTTTTTGTATTTCTTGGGCATCAAAAGTTACTTAATTTTTTTGTTGTTATTAAATTTAAAAAATAAATAAAAAATTTAAGAAAAAAATATAAAAAAAAAATAAGTAACAAATGTACATAGAAAATAAAAAATTTCAAAACAATATACATAATAAACGTTAGTTGTACGTGTTATAACATTGTAAGCAGTCATATTATTAAAATAATCACATTTACGCAGGTACATAATCACTTGACGGTGTAACACTAATCCTGTTATATGTTTATTAATTGGAAAGATATCGGAACTCAGTAGATGTGCTTATAATACTGTGCTTTTCCAAATAAAAGACTTTTTGCTAAGTTAAATAATACTTTCAAAGTATGTATACACTTGAACTGAATTAGAACCGAATTCCAAATAAAAATCACTTGGCAAAATAAAAATCAACCGCAATCACCGAATAAACTGAACTTGAAACTTATATAATTTTTTTTTCAGAGGTCTTCATTTATCTTTTTCGATACATAATATCATTTTGAGTTGTCAGTGTTAAAAATAACATTGCTTGTAAGTACATCAACACTATTTAAGATTCATGGGAATTCCAATAAATCTATTACACCAGTATTATTGTCATATGTAATAAAAATTTTGCCAGAGTTCGAAATTTCCCTAGATTTGGTGCTGTTTTCTCTTTTCCCTAAAAAATTTTTTTCTCCCCTAGATCTAGGGAAATTTCCCTAGACATACCATCACTGCTCTCCACCCATAAGGCTCCAAAGATTAAGATGGGCCGGACATGTGCACCGAATGTCAAGCGTACCAAAGTCACGAGGACCAAAGAAGGTTCTAACAGGACACCCGGGAGGTAAACGAAAGGCGGGCAGACCTAGGCTGAGATGGGAGGATGATGTCAGGAAGGGTTCCATACCAACTCAGAATGAAACCAACTCATAAACACCTTAGAAAGGTCATTAAAAGCTATGAAAAAATAATTTAAAAATAATCGGTAACCCTAACCTAACTTAACCTATTTTTTTAACATCACTCTTAATGACCTTTCTGGGGTGCTTCTGAGTTGGTTTCGTTCCGAATTGGCCGGTCACCGTCAGGAAGGTTGCAAGAGGACTACTCCGTGTCGCAGATTGGAAGAAGACGGCCGAGGACAGAAGGCGGTGGATGCTTATTTTGAAGGAGGCCAAGGCTCGAAATGGACTGTAGGGCCCTTGAAGAAGAAGAAGATATTCTGAAAAAATTATGTTATACATAAATTTTTGAGAAATGAAAAAAATTTGTAGGCTACAAAAATTTACAGATTTTTATTAAATCTCTTACCCGAAAGGTCATCTGCTAGCTGTTCAACCTACCATATCTGCAACCTACCAAATCTATTTTATTTTAATAATTAATTAAAATTTCAAGATATAAATTTTTTTCCGGTATCTTTGAAAGAATCCAATATTAAATAACAATAATATATCTGCGTCTTTACAACACCTAACACCTTGGCACTGAGCCGAATTTCCGGCTCCGTTGAGGTTTAATAAATTCCACAGGAAGCGGGCACCATCTGTGGGTTGTTTTACGTACTACAATCATTACAATACGATTATCATTTACACTTGGTTCCGGTGTAACCCAAAGGCGGAGGTTTAACACACTGAGTCGCGTCTGTGAGGCCCCGATGATTGTAACTAGAATTAATTCTTATTTGGTCTTGTTCAGATACAGGAAGAGATGCCTTTACTTGTCTGGTTGTGTACGGAACCTTTCACTTACTTATAGGGACTCGTTTAGCATTCGTTCGCCAAACATCTAGTGGGTATTTGGTGCATTCACCAGCAAGAATGGTTGCTAACTATGCTAACCCACTGAGTTGGGTCTCTTGTACGGGTGCATTACTATCTGACGTTATTATTAGGCTAGCGACTGTACGGTAGAAATTTAAGAACCCACTTCGAATACATCTCTGACGCCGCGCCTTATGCAAAACCATCTTCGTACTTAAAGTTTGTTAAAAAGCTACTTTTGTAATATTACCGAATTTAAGCAAGTAGCCAATAATGTCAAAAGTTGGCGCCACTTTTATGTTAACAGCTGGGGTGAGTAACGTCGGCTGGCAGACGTAAGTAGATACTATTGGATTTGTAATTTCGTAAATCTCTCCGGGTATGGAGAGATTGTTGATAATATGATTATTATTGTAACTAGCACTTGTGAATAATAATAACACGCGACTATATATTATGAATGACGTCATTGCCTGTCGCGGTTACTTTTTCCCGGTGACTAGCTGTCACTGCATCGTCTGAGATCATTTTTCCGAGGAACCAGCTATTTTTGGAACCAGTTTTTAACTGCTAGTAATAATTATTCTGTATTTGCTCCAAATCTATGTCTTACTAAACAGACATCAAAACTAATGACCGACCAAAGGTTCGGTTTCGGCAAGTTTCAGCAAAAAAATCTAGTTTCGGCATCAGTTTGTGGAGAAAATTTGCCGAAACCGAAACTTTTCTAGACATGTTAAAAATCGATTGTTTACTGTTATTTGGCTTATTTTTTACACAATGCAAAAAACAATAATTGAAGTATGTGAAATTTTTTTTTTATATTACTTCTATAAAACAAACAAAATTTATAAAAAATAACAAAACATGTTAACTACTTCTTGGAACTTCTCGTTCGGCTGACTTCGGGTGAGTTCGTGGCTCGTATGTCACCCCTAATCATCAGCAAAATACTCAATTAATGACGTCCTTCCTTTAAGTATTGATTATTGACAAATGTTTGTTCCACGAAGTACTTGTAGTTAACATCTTTGTTAATTTTGATTTGTTTTATAGCAGTAATATAAAAATAAATTTACATACTTCAATTTTTTTTTTCTATTTCATTTAACACATATTAAAAGAATTTTGTAATTGAAACGCAATAAAAATTAAAATTCTCAATTAATGAGGTCCTTCCTTTATAATGTAAGTGTTGATTATTGACAAAAAAGTTTTCAACTAGCAATAATCGCACCTCGGATAAACCTCATTGGTTACTACGATATCGCCACTGCCTAAAAGTTAAAAAAAATATATTTATTTTTTATTATTGTATAAAAGTTACATATAATGGGAATTTATACCCGCTAAGCTACTGCAAGTAGCTTGTCAGCAGAAGTAATATAATTTATTTTTTTCATGTAGTTCAATTATTTTATTATTTTATTTATTTGATTTAACAGGTGTTAACCGTCCGAATAAGTGTAAAAATAAGCCAAATAACAGTAAACAATCGATTTTTAACATGTCTAATAAAGTTTCGGCTTTGGCCGAAACTGAGACAGACACCGAAGATTCGGTTTCGGTGGAAAGTCCCGTTTCGGTCGGACACTAATCAAAACCATTTCTCCTCTGGGAAAAGTAGAGAGGATTGATTGCCACTCAACTCCATCTAGCTTCAGCCATGTTAAGCGCCCTTGGATGAATTCTATTACTAAATGGCGTCGTATAATTGTATGATTTTATACATTTGATATATTTATAACACATGACTCACTGTTATTATATGTGCAGCTTGATATGGAATTTCTTGTTTTAATCAAACATAATGACAAACTACGTATCTTCGCCACTTAGAACATGAACTGTGTAACTAATTTATCTGTTATTTCCACTCTTGACATGACCAGACTCAACATACTTGATTCCCCGATCATCGCATCGTAGATATATATATTTGGTCTTCCATAATTAACTAAATAGTGAAAATTACTCTCGTCTTAGCTTTGTATCCAAGGCTTTCTTTGTAAACAGGTTTGAAACGGGAAACTGACAAGTTGCATTTAAATGTACTGTTAGGGCCTTCGCCCTGATGATGGACACTGTAACGCTGTCCGAAACGTTGGCTAAAGGAGGAGGTAGCGTAACACGGCATAACACCCCAAAAACAAACAAAAAAAATACTTTTTAGTAGTTTGTCAATGGGTGCTTTTACTTTGAAGATATAAATAAAATTATTTTACTTTATTTTGCGGTTACAATTTTTGTGTTAGTGTCTAATACATTTTTTTCTTTCGGCGAGCCAATTCTTCAATATAATATTTGTTTTACCATTTGTACATTTTTTTTATTTTAGCAGGTAACATATTTAATAAATTTGGTATCATGTAGTCCATCGTTCTTTGTCCATATTTGTTTAAGTGCTTAGGTACAATTAGTCCTTCATTTAGCGTAAAACGGGTATTATAAGTGTGGTCCAGTTTATGTATGTATATAGGGCTGTTTATATGCTGAGATATAATTTTATACCACAGAATTGCTCTTACTGAGAGAATTTTGAGATTCTGGTAAAAGTACGGAACATTATGTCTTTGTTAACTTATAACGTATAAACTTTTATGCGCTAATAATTTAACTAATGATTTTTGAACCGATTGAACATGATTTACATTTGTGTTACAGGAAAGTCCCCAGGCTATAATTCCATACCTTATAATAGATTCAGCTAATGATAAATAAATTATTCGAAGTGTGCTTATTGGAACATAGAATTTTAATTTATATAATCTGCTAACAATAGATCTGAGTCGTTCACAGACTTTATTTATTTGTGAATCCCATTTGAAAAAACAGTCAATAATAACACCTAAATAAACATATTCTTTAACCAGTTCAATATTTTCACACGTGCACAATGTAGAGATGCCGACATGTAAGCAATCTGAAGTGTTTGTTTTAATTTCAGGTGTAATAATATTTGCCTTGGCATTGGGTGATCTAATAAGTATCAATTTAGTTTTTTTGCATTTATATTTAAACCAGAGTCATGAGACCATTTCAAAAGTTCAATGTAATCATCTTGTAAAAGTTTAATACATAATTGCAGATCACTGCATGAAATTACCAATGCAGTATCATCCGCGTACACGAAGTGTTTTACATGTTTAAAAATGTACTTAATAAAAGATACATAAATGATATATAAAGTTGGACCTAATATGGAACCTTGAGGAACGCCTGCTAAAATTCTTCTTTTTTTACTTAAGGTGTTCAATAGCTTTATTTTCGTGCACCGGTTGTTCAAGTAATTTTCAAAGAGTTTTAGAAGTCTTCCCCTTATTCCTATGATTTCTAGTATTTGCAATAATTTTCTAGGATTAATATTGTCAAATTAAAAAATAATGAATTCAGTATTTTTCCTGAACCTTCCGTTATTCTATGATCTTACATCGCCAGTTGTACTTTTAGAGGTAGGCAAATAAAGATCAAAATTGTATTTAAAATTATAACAAATATTGTCACTACTTGTTGAAAATGCGTTTATTTGTACTCCGTGCTTATCAATTCCGAACCATACTATCTGTTGCGTGAGGAACATAAGAAAACCGTGTTAAATCGGATTTTTGGAATGTATCCAAAATGTAAGGAATGTGTTGGCGTTATTTATGCTTTTCTTCGCATTATTAATTCAACTATTATCTATTGGAATCTTTAGTTGTCACTGTGATGTCACTTGTTCTTATACCATATAAATGCGAATTAATTATTTCATAATATTATTATATTATCACAATCTTTTTTATCTTCCACAAATTAAGTATCTTAAAGAGCGCTCGTTTCAATGTATTTGTGAACACCCATAGTGGTTCAAACCGTTCCCAATCAGTTTAGAATTTAGAACACCCACAGTCCCCTCTTTCGCTACATTTAGTAGTCCTACGATTTAGTACGACACTACACTTGAAAGAATCTCTTTAAAATGATTTGCCTATATCTAGCACCGAATTGGTAGTGACTTCATGCTCAGATATGTGCATGTCGCCACCAAAATTAGTATTTAATAATTTGTATGGATTACTAAAAATAACGATTATAATTCAATACCTATCAAAATTTTTCCTCTATGAATGGTGATCAATCATAATGAGCGCCAATTATCACTTTGGGAGGCGGATATTTATTAGATAACGAACACCTCTGCCATAGATCCACCCCAAGTGGTTCGCTACTTTTGGTGACTTAGCAGGGGTGTCCGGGTTGATGGGGTGACGTTTGTCTAGGTCGTTACGGCGAATGGGTTTGCCCACCGCGTGTTGCGGGAGAGACTGGTTGTGGGAGACCTCTCCAGCCGGACTCTCGATTCCATCAACTTGCACTGCAGTGGGAGGGATGCATTCAAATATCCGTAACTCCTGGACACATTGACCCCCAGATTCCTACCCACCCCGAACACCATTTTCCTTCCCAGAACTTCCTCTCCTTCTTTTCCCTAAAAATACTCTCCACACACCATCCCCAAAGATGATACAGTCCCTGAACGATTTTTTTTCCTCAGGGCGTTCTGTGTTGTAAAACAATTGTAGAAAAATAAAATAAAGTGTGCAGTTCACTGCCGTAGAATGACACCTTCAGAAAACTAAAGTAGACAAGAGTGGGGAGGCTGCGAAGCACCGCACAAAGAGGAGACTGTTAGGCTACGAAGCACCACACAAAGAGGAGACCGATTGTTCTATCTCATTCTCGTAGGCTAAATCCTATGGATGTATCTGTTTGTCTCTGTTTAGTGTCGCTTTTTCGTTTCATCGAGATTCAAACCACAACGGTGCTAAAGAAGTTTTCACTTTAAAAAAACGTTATCGGTGTATCGGTACTAAACAAAGTTTATACGTTTGCGGCAACAATTAAACGTAACCTAACAACATCTATGGACAGGGCGTAGTTTGTCCTGGTGGTAACCAACCTCCAATATGAAAATAAACCAGGAGAAGAATCTCTCCTAATAGTGTAAAGCTAAAGATTGCGTTTTTATGTAAAAAAAAATTGGTTAACTTGATCCCGATAGCGTATTTCCAAAACCTATACCGATTTAGCCGCGGTAGCTACAATTTACATTTTAAATATACCTCTATATTGGTTATTTTTGATCACATTGCAAAAACAAAAATTGTTCTAAAATCTAGATAAAATAATCTTTCTGATGTGTATATTAGAAATTAATAATTTTATTTGTAAATATTTAAATTTTAATATTATTCCCGTATATTGTAAATACATCTCTATATAGATATTTTTTTATCACTTTGCAAAAACAAAAATTGTTCTAAAATCTAGATAAAATAATGTTTCCAATGTGTATATTAGAAATTAATAATTTTAATTCTAAATATTTAAATTTTGAATATGAAAATGTAAAGCGACTGAACCGGTATAGGATTTGGAAATACGCATCCCGGTAGTCGATAAATAAATTTGTGCTCATAAATTGTTTTTCATTGCCATTACTTGCATTTATAATAATTCTCGTTCTAATTCATTTTGTTTGGTAACCAAATTTTATTTATTATGACGTCTGGTTAAATTTTCGTAGGCTATTTGGTCCTCATTATTTGGAAAGCTCCTCGAATAATCAACCCTTTATGAACTCTTGTTTCCATGAAATTCGCCCCAAAACTTTTAACCGTTTCACCGTAAAACCCTCGAGGGACATCTCTGTTTGAGCGAGCCAGTTAATTCACTATGTTTATTTCTATGTTCAGAATATTTAACGAAGTTCATGTTTGCTCTCACGTAGCCTCAAAACGGTCAACATAATATTATTTATTTTATGTTATGGAAGTTGTACATAGATAACATCTTACAGCTCTTTCGTGTCAGGTGATACCATCTTACTGCATTAACCATTTTATTTATTCATGTTAATTAAGTATGCTAAAATCATTTGCGTACAGAATTTTATTTAGTTCTTTATTATAATTTTATGGTTTTTGGAATTCGATTAAACTCCCTGATCCTTTCCGGGGATAATTTATATAAATTTTTAAACCCCAATGACATTTGAGGGCATGCATCACCAAGCTACTTTTGATACCATCCTAATACAATCTTCATTCTCTATGTACACATATGTGTTATTTTATTTATAGAGATTTATTCTTTCTTTTGCTGCTTATGTTTTACGCACATTAAGTTTATTATTACCTCCTACGTTTATTTGAATTATTTTGCTAAATTGTTACTATGTTTAGATTTAGATTTTATTTTTGGTTTTATGACACTATGTACATTCCATGATAACCTTATAACAATTTTCAATCATTTTTTTTATATTTTTGGTTTTATGACATTATGTACATCCCACTACAACCATCAACAATTTACAATAATTTTATCTAGAATCTGTGTACTTATGTTTTTATGATTATGTGCATGCATGCGTATACATACGTGTATGTCTGTGTATATGTATGAATTTATATGTGCCCGTCCCAAAACATACCTTGTCTAGTGAGGCGGGTTACTTACATGTTTGTATATGTTAATGTTATATCAATAAACGCCCGGGTTGCCGGCAATTACAAAAAAAAACGTAAAATTGAAAGAAAACATGATTTTCACATGGCAGAATTATTGTGAATCTAGTAAAACAAAGGGATATATTTTTTTTTAATAAAGCCATTCCTTCAAAACGATTTCTTCACAACCTTGGTTTTCCAGACTCTCTTTGAACAAATTCTCAACATCCTCCATTTACCGCATGCGGATAGGGCATTGCTGTGTTCACCTAACACAAATTCATGTGAAGAATTCTGCCATGGTATGAATGTCGTCTTGGTAAAGAGGACCTCAATCACATTTTTTTCATTTGCCCTATAAATAATTCATACAAAAATTTCAAAATTTTAAATTTCACCCCTGACCTTATCACATTACCCCCCTACAACATTACATTCCTGTTTTCTGTGGACAAATACATTTATAAAGTCTTGGCTAATTTCCCTAATATTAACACCATCAATTTGTAACGGGAATATTCCGATTATTTATTTTTATATTATTTCGGTGTATTCTTGAGTTGTAGATAATTGTAGTATCATTCAGGTGAAAGACCATCATTCAAAAGCGAAACGTTGCTTGAAGTGGCGTTAGCCGGATTTAGTGACCAGATCTGAATAGTCTGTTCCCAATCTTCCCCAACTCCTTCTCTTTTCCACTTACTTCGGCCTCACAATATACCCGAATTGGGGATACCTGACTTTTTTAAAAATTTGTTGATGTTATCTCCACACAGATAGGAAAATAATTTCCCTCAGTGCATATGTATATGTCAGATGTGTGGAGGATATTTTTAAGGAAAGGAAGGAGAGACAGTTCTGGGACGGAAAAAACATGAAGGATGGGTGGAAATCTGGGGTTCGCTGGGTTCAGGTCATCCGCCGCCAAGTCCTATACAAACCTCACCCCATGAATCCGGGCACCCTTGCCAAGTCACCAAACGTAGCGAACCACTTGGGGTGACCTATGGCAGAGGTGTTGGTTATCCAATAAATGGTTCCCGGGGCGACGGTGCCCATTCTCGCCTCCCCAATCGGGAACAATTAGAAATTATGTGCGATATTCACGTAAACAAAAAAATTGTCCTACCGCTGAAAGAAACGAGTAATATTTTAACCAAACTATGATAGTAGCGGATTTTAATTTCTTGGTCTGCCATTTTTAACAAAGTAAGAATAATTAGACAGTTATTTAACCTAACCTAAAACTAATTTACCTTTGTTCATTTGGGAAAAGTCTGTGTCGGTATGCCTCTACCTCCTACGACGATGATTCCAAGCATAAAACTGCTTTACAATTTTGGTATAATTTTCCTTAAATAACGATAATATTTTTTAAATACCTCCCTCGTAAATTGTATTTTTAAGTCTATTATTAGACTGAACGTGTGGTCAATATTACGCAGAATTTTCCTTATTCAATATGATCAGAAATTATGAGACAATTTTCCATTTTACAACCGTTTTTTTAATATTTTAAATAATAAATTTGCTCTTTGCTCGAATTTCACTTTTTTACCTTTAAAAAGTATATTGTTGCTGCTTTTAATAAGCATTGATATCTTCGTGAAATTCGAATAAACCCGCTATAAAGCGATTTAATTTTTGCGATGAATTAAATGAATGATAATTTACGTAAGAAAAAAAAAACATAAAATTCTCCCTTTTTGTAAAATACACAATTTTAATGCATTTTTAAGAATTTATTATCCAAATCCTGATAATAATAACATAGTTAAATTAAAAATAACACAAAACAAATTGTTTTTAAGTTTAACTACGATATCAATTTTTTTTAAACATTGAGGCCCTTTTTTAATGTGAATACCGCACAAGAGTCAACCACCTGGAGCCATAGAGATTACGGCATTTCCAATTGGGGTACGTTGTGAGACCGAAGGTAAAGGGGATGGAAGGAGATTGTGAAGAGGAAGGTGGGGAAGTACCTGGCTTTTTAGATCAGTTAAAAGCTATTTCAAGCAACGTTTCAAATCTGAATGGTGGTTTTATATCAGGGCGATATTGAGAGTATCTTTCACTTTGGATTGTACCTTAAAACCTTATATTTTAAATGGTTGAATTGTGAAATAACGCAATTAAATATAAAATTTACTTGCGCACGCTGGGATTTGAACCCGTGACCTTCGGATTGCTAGTCAGAAAGCCTCGACCACGGATAAACCTCTGCCGGTCAAAATATCTGATCGTATCTAATGTACAAAGAAAACTCTTCTATAAAATTTTGAAATTAGTAAATAGGGGTTTTTGAAAAAACGACTAGCTTTAATTATTTCAGATTATAAAAGGCTAGCTGAAGTCCCCGGCGATGCCCGGGCTTTACACGGAGTTTTCGAAATCAAATGTGCAAAATTTCATCAACCTCGGCTTAAAACTGTCGATTTGCTTTCAAATCAAATCCACACCGCCCGCTTGCTAGACCGCTCGACCACCACATACAGACATATTCTCCTTTATATATTATATATTTCAACCAATTTACACAAAACCTTGACAAATTATAAACCTAAACCTTCCTCGTGAATCACTCTCTCTATTGGCGAAAACCGCATGAAAATCCGTTCAGTATTTTTTGAGTTTATCGCAAACGGACAGACAGACAGACGGTGCGGAAGACTTTAATTTATAATATGTAGAGAAGATGGGTGTATGAAATGACTGTCCTATATAAATTTGGAATTATAGAACACCCACCGAGACACTCACTCTTTCTGTGATCATTGAATTTCATTGTTGAATTGTACCAACTAACAGCACTCGTGCCATGTTTCTGTAACTGTAATTTCACGATGGCGTGTTTCGACAATAAAGATTATTCCATTCATCTCGTGGGTGGCTGTTGAGACACCTTTATTGTCACACAACCGAATCATCAATTGAATCATTGGCTATAATAATCGTTTCGATATCGTTCTGAGATTTTCACGTTATTTCTTGGTTAGTCATTCCGACATTGAGAAGTTATGATCGATATTTTGAATACTGTTTGAACCAACAAGCAATTTGCATACTTGCATAGTGATACACGCTTTATTGAAGTGAAAAGTTCTTTAGCAGTATTGTGATTTGATATCCGATGAAACGAAAAAGCCACACTAAAAAGAGACAAACACATACATCTAAAAGATTTAGCCTGCGAGAGAATGAGATAATATAATAGGTCTCCTCTTTTGACTACCTTGAAATACTTGATCGTATCATGTTTACATGTTCTTCCATCAAATTTCGCGTGTTGTAATATTCTCCTCTTTCTATCCCATCCGCTTTAATAACCGGCTGAAATGTGTAAATATAAATAAACTAGCATTCCCGGCCACACGTTGCTGTGGCTTTCCCAATCTTTATAACCAACGCCATCTGTTAATTTCCATAGATATCAAGTTCACACTGCCCGCTTGCCAGCTGCCCGATGCCCGCTGCCTGAATTGAATGTTTGAATTTTTTTCACTTTTCTCTACTATAATACCTATGCATGTAATATACATATAAACATTCCTCTTGACCCAGTCTATCTGTTGGTGAAAACCGCATAAAAATCCGTTGAGTAGTTTAAAAGATCTAAACGCGCATGCAGCGGGAGCGACTTAATTTTATACTATGTAAAATGTAAAGATACAAACAACGGCCTTTTAGACGGCCTCCGTGGTTGGGTAGTTACAATACCTTTCTACGAATTCGAAGATCGCGGGTTCAATTCACGTCCTTCGCAAGCAAATTTTATTTTGAATGATATAATTATTATTTCGTATTTTTTTATTAAAGATAATATAATTGTAAATTTAAATTTAGACTTTATTGCTGTTAAACTTATAAACATACGAAATTATAATTATATAATTCAAAATAAATTATGGTGGTATAAAGTATGATGGTATATTTGCGGCACATTCGAGAATGAAAGACGGTGAACAATCCCCATTAAGAGGGCATTACCAGAGAAAGCCTGAAATACGTCATTTTCAAAAAAGTTTTTAGACGTATTGACTCTTTTCCACAAAAAATTATAAATGGATTTCGAAAGATTGTTCTTTTATTTAGCATTCGTATGTAATACATTTTTAGATTTTTTTTTAATTTTTAGTATAATAAGGTTATTCCATAGGTCGTTGGCAGATTTGTTAAATTTTCAAAAAAGTTTTTGTATTATACCACACCCATTTCAAATAATGTAATCATGCAGTAAAATAAATCAATACATTATATAGCAAAGTTATGTATTAGAATTTTAATTTTAGTTTCAATAAAATCATTAAAAAATATGTACGTACATGTGTTTCTTGACGAAAATTGGTCCATTTGTGTATTTATTTGCGCACTTACAAACTAATATATTTCAGATTTTTTAACATTCTTATTAAATTTAGACATTATTGAAAAATGATAAATACTTATAATCAAAAAATAACTATTTTAATAGTTTTATCATCACGCCTTTCAGCATTTTTGGATGAAGGTATAAATTAAAGCTAATTTGGATTGAAATAAATTCGATATTGAGTTATAATTTAAAAAAGCTGGTACGGAGAATAATTAATCTTTCTCATTGTAACCGTCCTGCACGATCGGAAGAACAACTTTCGACGAAATGTGGATTTTCGTCCGCTGGCTGGTTAAACGCTCTTAAGATTCGAAACATTGCTTGAAATGGCTTTAGCCGTGTTTGGTGACCAGATCTGAATAGCCAGGTACATCCCAACCTTATGTTCTTATCCTCCCCCTCTCTGCTACATTTAAGCTCACATCACTCCAATTGGGGATGCCGTAGTCTCACTGGCTCCAGACGATTGTGACTCGTGACTCTTGTGCGGAGAACATACCGTAGTTTAAGAGGAAACCGGGCGCTGTTTTGTCCATACAAACATGTTCCCCGATTTCTTCTGGATTTTGACAATATTTTGACGATATCGACCACCAGCGTGTCGGACGATGCTTTTTTGATAAGGGAACGTACCCATACTACGTGACCCATTTAGGGGAGGGGGATCTTCAAAATACCATCCTTGGTCACAAGGGGGGGGGGGGGGGGGGTAGGTGGGGGGGCTTAGGTTTTTATCACTTAGTCAATCTAGAAAACTTTTTATATTTTTTCCAATAACTTTTAAATATTTTTTCCACTTGTAATTATAGGTATGCGTGCACTCTTGCCGTCACACAGCAAACGCCGTATTAATAAAGACAAATATATATATTTTTAAACTTTTTGTTAGCAAGAAATGATTCAAAATTATATATTTATGATTTACTACGTGAAAACTGTAGGGGGAGGGGGGGGGGTGTCTTGGCATATACTACACGTGGTCACTGGGGGGAGGGAGGAGGGGGTTAAAAATTGCAAAAAGTGGGTCACGTAGTATGGGCACGTTCCCTAAGTTACTTCTATAGGAGTGAGGGCCTTTCGAAAATCATTAAAATTGCCTGGTTTGAACGCTATCAACTGACGTTCAGTATACGAACTAGACAATGCATTAAAAATAATTAACCCCCGACACAAAAAAAAGAGCTGATGACCTTGAAACGCCTGAACAGATTTTCATAAATTGTAGCTAAGAACCATCTCGATCACGTCTGCTTTCAAACAAAAAACCGCATCACAATAGTTATGCATTATAATTCGTTTAGGAGCTACGATGCACCGCATCATAATTCGTTTAGGAGCTACGATGCCACAGACACACAGCCACGTCAAACTTATAACATCTCTCCGTGCGTCGGGGATTAAAAAGCAAAACGTTCAGACGTAGAATATTTTCTTCCAAATATTTTCTTCCAAATTTCTTAAGAATATTTGGTAAAAAAAATTAAAAATTGGTCGGAGATAAATAGGGAATACAAAACTTCGAATGATGCGACTGCCCATACCAGGACTAGCTGATTGACCTCAGGATCCCATTATGACCTCCAACAATTCTCCGCCGTACGAAGAAGAAGTGTCTAATGTTTACATCCGAGCCATATGGTCCTGGTGTGAATCAAATACTACGCGTAATTTCAAAAAGATTAAGTACGTATGAAGGTGTATGAAATCTGGTCCTGGTGTGAATCAAATACTACGTGTAATTTCAAAAAGTGTATCTACGTATGAAGGTGTATGAAGCAGCAAGGAGTGTGTCAAGACAGACTTGTCTCGCATTTCATCCTCTCATCCGAGATGTTCACAAAATACATCACATCTGCCACAATATTACAAATAATGATACGACACGACATTCAGCGCGCACTAATATCAAAACCTGTTTTTAATTTTGACATTCACGTGCATAAAATCCGATTACGTAATGAAATACACTTATCATCCATTCAATAAACTACTTTAGGAATCAACTCATTATATACTTAGAGGTCACATCACATATTATTCTTATTATCAATATAATTCATTACCTCGTTAATTAAATCAATACTTCCAGTAGCAAATACACGGACATTAAGAATTTTGCCTTAATATTTAATCCAATTTTTATATCTGACTATAATAATATTGTGTACATTTATATACATGTTTTTCGAACGTCATGTACCTAAACCCGACCTTTCCTTCTTTCGTTTTTCTTATTTTTACTATAAATAGGTAAATGGTGTTGAGTTTTCATATCGGTATTATTTGTGAACTAGCGCAGAACCCGCCCTGTTATAAATAAGGGAACGTACCCATACTACGTGACACGTAAATGTCACGCTTGGTACAAATGAGCGGCGGCGGGCTTAGATTTTTGGTCACCGGGGGGGGAATTTTGTGCGGGTCTTGGCGGCGGATGCGTCTGCCCACCTGCTGCGTGGCGGACCGGATCGAGAGAGACTGGTTGAGGGAGGCCTTTTGACCAGGTAAAAGGTCAATTCCGCTCAAGGCAATGGTCTTGCACCGCAGTTGGAGGGATGGATTCACTCCCGGATACAATGACCTCCGGATTCCTACCCACCCCTCATGCCTTTTTCCTTCCCACTTTTTTACTCAACAGAGGTGCATATGGTACCACCCAACTATTGTCCGTGATTGGACCGTGAATCATGTTTGTAGTAACAATATCAAACAGTAATTGATTATTAAAAAATTTAAAATTAGAGAAAAGAAGCCGGCTTCGTTCTCATCGGGTCAGAAAGTGACACCGGTTTGAATTACTAATATCACTTTTAAAAAATAGGGGTTAATGGTAGAAGGGTGAAAATTTAGGGTTGCATGTATTTTTTAATGCCTCACCATAAAAAAAAATAAAAAAATAAAAAAATTGTCCAAAAAAAATAAAGTAAAAATTCGGAGTGTATGAAAAATACCGCAGTTGGAGGGATGGATTCACTCCCGGATTCAATGACCTCCAGATTCCTACCCACCCCTCATGCCTTTTCCTTCCCACTTTTTTACTCAACAGAGGTGCATATGGTACCATCCAACGATTGTCAATGTCAATGTCTACGTTACTGATATTTTTAATGAATGATTGTCCGCCATTATCGGTATTTCTTCGACGATATATTGCATATCCTTCAACATGTTTGACCGTATCGTTGGTGAAATCTTTAATAAAACCCTTTGTACAATTTCCGTCTACCATGGAAGGCGATGAACGATTCAAATTACCGCATGGACCGTGAATCATGTTTGTAGTAACAATATCAAACAGTAATTGATTAGTAAAAAAATTAAAATTAGAGAAAAGAGGCCGGCTTCGTTCTCATCGGGTCAGAAGTGACACCGGTTTGAATTACTAATATCACTTTTAAAAAATAGGGGTTAATGGTAGAAGGGTGAAAATTTAGGGTTGCATGTATTTTTTAATGCCTCACCATAAAAAAAATAAAAAATTTGTCCAAAAAAAAAAAAAAATTCGGAGTGGAACACCCTTTACTTTTAGGGGTATGAAAAATAGATGTTGGTCGATTCTCAGACCTACCAGATAAGCACACAAAATTTCATCAAAATTGGTCCAGCCGTTTCGGAGGAGTATGATAACAAACACCTTGACACGAGAATTTTATATATTAGATTTCGAAAGATTGTTCTTTTATCTAGTAAACGCATGTTTTAAATTTTGAGAAAATATTTTTTATTTTTAGTATAATAAGGTTTATACCATAGGTCGTTGGCAGAATTGTTAAATTTTCAAACGAAAAATCTTATGTTACCAGACATTTTTCATATCATGTAATCATACATTATTGTAAATCAATACGTTATCTAGTACAGAGGTTCCCAAACTTTTTCAAGTCATGGCACAAATAGAAAATTTGAATTTTCTCACGGCACCCTAGTCATATAATATCTGTCTGGTAGCTATATTTATATGACTATGAAGAAGAAACCAGGTAAGAAACTAATACAACTCGTATTTAAAATGAACAAGTACATTTATTTGTAGGAAAACATAGATGAAAGTACAAAGAAAATGCAAGTTTAATCACAAAAACCTTCCACAATAGTCTTGACGTGTGTGTTTTTAGTGGGTGAGCCTGCTGCTCACTGCACAAACTTTCGAATCGGGGAATATGGCTTGATTCGGTTACTCTCATTTCTTTTTCCACGTTTATTTTCAAGCGATATTTGCTCTTTATAACAGCAACCACTGAAAATCCAGCTTCGCACAGATATGAAGTCGCAAAGGGAATGAGGACTCTAAGTGCCTCCGTTCACGGAGATACTTACAAGATACTCGATCCTCGTGCGCGTATCATACGCGCCGATCGTAAGTACCCCCCGTACTTTTGGTGCCCGTTCACGGCGCTACGCGGTGGCTGTCGGATTCCAATCAGTATCACGATACCGACAATGCTGATCGCACGCGAAGCTCGCATCATTTGTGTCCGATACTTATTCGTTTGACGTTTGACAGAAATGGCGTCGGAACATGAAAGTTATGTTAGATTTGTTCTGGAAGTGGAAAAAATGCATGTTTACATAACTATACTTTAGGGAACGTACCCATACTACGTGAACAACTTTTTGCAATTTTTAACCCCCCCCCCCCCGGTGACCAAAAACCTAAGCAACCCGCCGCTCATTTGTATGGAGCGTGACATTTTGAAGACCCCCCCCCTAAACGTGTCACGTAGTATGGGTACGTTCCCTTACCAGAATACGTAAGAAACGATTTAGTGGAGAAGGCATTGATTGATGTTGGAAAAAAAGTCATATGATATCGCATGACAGCGTGTTCACTCCACGGCTGCACGTGAAAAATGACCAAGTTCAGTACATTTCGGATAGCGCCGTGTAAGGAGACTAGCATTAAAAAGTGGTATATCAGCAGGGTTGTGGTTTCGTCACAATTACGTAGATTGTAAGTATCTCCATGAACGGAGGGCCTTACAGCTTTTGCACTTACTAGAATCGGATACTCATTTTCGACTGATACCCAAAACTCCGTCAAATCCGAACAAGCGTATTTTGTTTTTAGGCTGTTGTCACTTAGATTTTTTTCTTCTTGCGTAGTAAAATCTTGTGGAGCTTGAGCGCGGAATGTCAATTTTGATTTTTGCACCTCGCGGCAATCCTGATCACTCTCCGTGACACCCCAGGGTGCCGCGGCACCCACTTTGGGAACCTCTGATATAGTAAACGCATGTTTCAATATTCTAAATTTAGTTCAAATAAAATCATTAAAAATATATACGAACACTTATTTATGATGAAAATTTCTCTATTTTGTCTATCTATTTACGGTCTTACAAATTAATATACCTATATAAGATTTTTTTTGCAAATTTATTTTGCTTAGACATTATTGCAAAATTATAAATGCCGATAAAAAAATAATTACAAAAGTACATAATTTTAATAGTTTTATCATCACACCTTTTAGCATTTTTGGATGTAGGTATAAATTAAAGCAAATTTGGAATGAAATAAAATCGATATTGAGAATAATCAATCTTTCTCATTGAAACCGCCCTGTACCATCGTTTTCGACGAAATGTGGATTTTCGGCCGCTGGCCGCTGGCTAGTTATTATATTTTTTTTATTATTAGCGCGCTCTTTTTAACATTCGTATTTATACATCATCTCCCTTTCAAATCATCTTCTTCTTCTTTTTGAAAGCTTATTATTACGGAGCCTTAACGTAAAACATTATAAACTCAACACGAAATTGAAATGCAGTGTCTGTTTTACTCCTACGGTCTTATCGCAAAATTTATTCTTATATCTTATTCCGTAATATGGGTCCTTTACTTTATAAAAAGTGGGAGGCTTTCAACGGAGCTATCAGCGGTAAGGTTTTAGCACCCCATCCCGACCAATAATTATCTTTCGACGAATCCAACATCAATTAGCGTTAATCGGTTTGAGATCAGGGCCCATTGCAGAGAACACAGAGGCTTAACCCATCAGGCCTCGACCGTATTATTTCAGAGGGTCGAAATATCTCCGCTTTACAATAAAATCCAAATACATGGAATATTTCTGAACGTATCCGAAAACTAAAAACTGTTTTGAAAGGTGATAAAATTAAAATTTTAATTTAACTTTAATCGAAATAAACATAATTTTTAAAATACAAAAAAATTAAAGCAAACATAAAAAAGTTTTTCAAATGTTTCACCTTACGTTTTCGTAACTAAAATTACTTAATCGAAAAAACAAAACACGTACATATTTTATTAAATAAATGTATTATTAACGTTATTATCGCCCCACTTTTTATCGTACCATGTAAAAATAATTCATATAAAATTCTCAAAGTTTCATGAATTTATTTCATAATTTCATAAAGGTGTACATTTTACTTCTTTTGTGGTTAATTTTTATATTTTAATACTTGTAAAGTATTGTGTTTTGTCTTTCTATCACCTGTCAGATCATATTGCGAACCATGATAGTAAGGGAGACACAACGATTTTTGTGAGACCTATACGAGTTGTTCAGAAAACCGAACAAATTAGCCTGAGGCATAGACATATGAATGTTAGTAGACCTGCCCTAAGTGATAAAAGCGTATTATTTCCCCCTACCCATACCGGTTCCTTGGAACCGGCTGGGATTCAGTATGGCTTCGCGTGAATCTAAAACATGTGACGTCATCATTTTTCTGCGAGCCAGCGTCGAGCGCTCATCATAATAATAATAATAATTGGATGACTTCTATAGCGCCATTTTCGTGAGAAAATCACCTCAAGGGCGCTTTAAACATCCATTTATACATTTAATCTATACCTACATATATACTACAAGTGGCTTACAACTATGATTGATAACTAATGACATACAACTAAGACTTATATCACTAAAACTATAGGTACCTATTTTTATAACCAAGTTTGAACTTGGAAGACACAATACGAAAAGAGCAGTATTGTTACTGCTCTAATCGTATCACGACTTGCAACAGTCTTACAATTAGTTATTAACATACTTATTTACATTTATAAAAGCCTATTGTTATGATTACTGCCCTTGCTGTCAGAAAAAAAAAAAAAAAAAAACACTAGGTAAATCCCATGGACCGAGTAATGAAATATTACTGAAAAAATGCAGTTATTTTTCTGGATATGATAATGCGAAAAGATGAGTTTTGAGCTTTGCTCTGAACTCAGATGTGCTGTGGATCTTTCGCAAATGTGAAGGGAGTTTGTTCCATGCTGTTGGGCCTGCCACAGCAAAAGCCCGGTCTCCGAAATTGGTATTGGGTTTGCGCATAGGTACTGAGAGTCTACCTACGGCTGTTGAAGATGCTGATCGAAGGGTTGCTTGCCTAGTGTTGACATAATTTGGAATGCACAGTTCTGACAGGTAGGGTGGCGACATGTCGTGTGTTGCCTTAAAAACCATCCAGCAGAGTTTGAATTGGATTCTCTCAGGACACTTAAGCCAATGAAGGTTCCGCAGATGTTGGGAAATATGAGAATATTTGGAAACGCCGGTTATCAGTCTTGCTGCAGCATTGAAAACTGACTGAAGCCTGTCAGTATATATTTTAGGGAGGTTTGCATATATGCCATTGCAATAATCAAGTCGTGATACAACGTAAGAGTTTACCAGCATCTTTGTGGCCTTAGTCGGAATATTTCTCCTTATAGATTTGATTTGGCGCAGGTGAAAGAATCCTGCGCTTACTGTTTTGTTAATCTGGGATTTGAGGGAAAGATCTTGATCGAAGTGTGCCAAGACCGAGTTGTTTGGCGGTCCGTCCTCTCTGCCTACCCCTGCGGGGAAACGGCGTGATGGTTAGTTAGTTAATTTTATCTTGATCTAGATGTACACCCAGGAGTTTAACACCATTTTTAGGGACGATATTACAGCCAGAAGTAATGAGAGGAGATTTGTCTAATATTGACTGACGCTTTTTTGTTGCTGTCCAAAGAAATTCTGTTTTGGTTGGATTTAGTTTTAGTTTGTTCGAGGACATCCAGTCTGTTATGGCAGCGATGCATTTAGCCGTGATATCTTTTAATCTATCTCTCTCATTCGGTGCGCAGTAGAAATAGATTTGCTGATCGTCAGCGTAGCAATGGGAAAGAAGTCCGAATGATTCTATTATTTTGGCAACATCATTGATGAACAAAATGAAAAGTAGGGGTCCCAGCACGGAACCCTGGGGGACTCCAGAAGTGAGGGTTACAAAGGGAGAGTTTTTACCACCGGCTTGTACAGATTGTGTTCGGCCACAGAGGTAGGATTTTATCCATTGAATAGTTTCACCACCCAGTCCAAAGGTTTTTTCCAGTCTTTCGATGAGGAAATTGTGGTCGATGGTATCAAATGCCGCACTCAAATCTAATAATGATAGCAAAGCTAACTTACCTGACTCGTTTGCAAGCATTAAGTCTGACAACACGCGCAATAATCCAGTCTCTGTACTTCCTATAAGTTGACTGGTACTTTGATAATAGTTCATTTTTGGCCAGATGGGCGGTCATCTGCCTGATCACAATTTTTTCAAGGACTTTTGAGATGAATGGTACATTTGATACAGGACGATAATTACTTAAATCTACAGAATCTAGTTGGGGTTTCTTTAAAATTGGGGAAACAAGGGCTTTTTTGAGTAGTTGGGGCACCTCGCCTAAATCGAAAGTTTTGTTAAAAAGGAACACTAGGAACGGCACTACATGTTTCAGACACTTTTTTAGTAGCCACGTTGGAATTGGGTCTAATGCGCATTGTTTGTCATCGGTTCAATTTACGAAATAACACCGAAAACATGGTTTGTATTTTGAAAACGTTTAAATTATATTATTATAAGCAATAATTATCAGCCTGAAACACTCATCAACATTGAAAAATCTTCCGAGAAAAGATACTTGCCGCCAACGGGACTTGAACCCGTGTCCTTCTGATTGCCGGTCAGCTGCTCTTGACCACTGAGCTATGGGGGCTTATCAAATACCCGCCAAATAATTCAATATATACTAGTGTTTCGTTCAACAATTACTGCTTATTATTTTTTTTCCACCTGAAAACAACCAACTTTATTTTTGCGAGAGAGACATTGTAAGTGTTAAATCCCTCGCTAGGTGGCGTCGAGACAAATTATGACTACATTTATTGGGGAAATATTTAAACTTGTCAAATATTAATTATTATTTTTAATTTATAAACTAACGTTTAGACAAGATTTTTATGCATAGCACAAAGGGTAACAATTATTATAAGCAATAATTATCAGCCTGAAACACTCATCAACATTGAAAAATCTTCCGAGAAAAGATACTTGCCGCCAACGGGACTTGAACCCGTGTCCTTCTGATTGCCGGTCAGCTGCTCTTGACCACTGAGCTATGGGGGCTTATCAAATACCCGCCAAATAATTCAATATATATTAGTGTTTCATTCAACAATTACTGCTTATTATATTTTTTCCACCTGAAAACTACCAACTTTATTGCCGCCAACGGGAAAGTATCTTTTCTCGGAAGATTTTTCAATGTTGATGAGTGTTTCAGGCTGACAATTATTGCTTATAATAATTGTTACCCTTTGTGCTATGCATAAAAATCTTGTCTAAACGTTAGTTTATAAATTAAAAATAATAATGTAAATTATATACTATCACTCGAGATACATGGCGTGTGCTCATCGATGTTTACGGGCTAAGTAAATTATGAAACATTTGTAAAAGTGTCCTAACTAAATACGGCAACAAAATTTTGGTGACTGAAAATAAACGAACTTTACTTTGCCGTATTTAGATTTCGCAAATTTGTTTAATACGCGGCGAGCAATTCGCGCTCCCATGTAAAAAAGTCTATTCATTCAAAAGCAGAGTTTACTTTTAAGAACTAAATGGTGGTATTATAATGCGAGATGCCTCTGTACTGTCATATTGAGTTATCGGCGAATCACTTATCTCCAAAGTCATCTTCCCGCTCTGCGCCCCGCTGTAGTTGTTGTCTACCCCTCACCTTTATGTTCTGATCTACTAATATTCATATGTCTATGGTCTGAGGTGTTAACAGTCTTTGGTAAGAAACACCTCAAATTCTCCCGGATGTATTTGAATATAAAGCGTGGTCTTATCTATGATAGTAAATGAGATACAACGATTTCTATGAGACCTATATGGGTTGCTTCAAAAAGACTTTAAGGGTTAATGTGTGTACATTGAGTACTGATGCACCGAGGCCACTGCAGTCACGTCGTCTCTCGTTAGTTGCAACGGTACTTTTACCGGGATGCGACTGATGCGGTCGGTGATGCTGTACCGATAAAATATCAAGAAATTATTACGAGGTATATCTTTTTTTATGTCGCAGGGGTGCACACATTTCTAGAATAATTAATTTTAGTGTTTTAGCCAAGTGGCAAAGAGTTGTTACTTTATTTTAGTCTCGAATAACCTGTGTAATGTAGTATGGAGAATAGTACGGGAATGATAAGACTATCTGGTAACATTTTCAGAACTAAATAAATAAAGTACACTAATTAAATATAATATATACCGTTTTATGTAACAACTCCCCGTTTCTCGTATATGCCGCGTATAACAGTTGATCCCCCAACAGTTGATCTCCCGGCATGCTTATATACAATGACAAAAGGTCCTGGGTTCGAGTCCCAGCGGAGCCAATATCTTTTCTGATTTTTCTGTCTCCAGATTTCGATTGAGTTTCGCTTATATTGTGTTCATTTAATTAAATATTATAATTTGAGATTTTACTCATAAAGTTTAAAAAATTAAAAACAAATAAAGTAAATTTAGCCATTATAATTTGCCAGTGCTGCACACAAACACACTGTGCGACCAGCCGCCCTTGCTCACTACTATAATTTGCCAGTGCTGCACACAAACACACTGTGCGACCAGCCGCCCTTGCTCACTACTATAATTGGCCAGTGCTGCACACAAACACACTGTGCGACCAGCCGCCCTTGTTCACTAATATAATTTGCCAGTGCTGCACACAAACACACTGTGCGACCAGCCGCCCTTGGTCACTACTATAAATAGCTCGCGTACCAATTTGCCATACCCCTGATTATATCACATCGTAATATTATATAGCGCTTCCGCAACATCGGCGTCGAGCCTCTGAACACCCATTGTTCTACGAGCCAATATTTACAGTCAGATATTTGTCACGTGTTTATTCTTCTATATTAATATTATTTATTCAGACGTTGGTAGTTGGTAGAGGCGCGTGCTGCTGCGACAAAGCGTCGAACCGACAAATGGGAGACGCATGGGCAATGCGCATGGGCCTTTGCTCTGAACGAAACATCCCTAGAAGGTAAACGGTACCGATTTTAATGAAAACTGTTGACCCATGCTAAATTCATTATTGACGGTGTGTAGCGAAGTCGTGTTTTCACTCCGTAAATAAAATGTCCGTTTGGCATTTTATCTTTCTCTTAATAAATTTCTCTGTTACGTTCCGTTTACGGTCCAAAATGATGGCCGCGTTGGGTACTACCTTTTTATCCCGCCAGAGTTTGCATGAGTATGGTTCCTACTATAATAAAAAGAAGGTTTATTTGTCAATAGGTTTTTACAAATTTTAACTACGAGCTGTTAAATCGGAATAATCAATAGTATTGTACCTATATGCCTGAAGAAAGATAAAAAAGAATCGGTTTGGTGATTGAGATGGTGACGTTTCTTTGAACAAAGTGTATAATTTCGTATTTGAAATTTAAAATGTTTCGTAAAATATTTATAGTAGGTGTATTTTTGTTACATTAGCTCCACACAAGAGACCCTAGAAAATAATTTCCCTCAGAGCCTATGTCATCTTAATGCTGTGTGGAAGGTTTTTTAAGGAAAGGAAGAAGAGGATATTCTGGGAAGGAAATAGGTATGATGGGTGGGTAGGAATCTGGGGGTCAGTGTATTCAGGAGTGACGGACGTGTGAATCCCATCCCTTCAGCTGCGGTGTAAGGTGATGGTCGAGGGATTCTGGCTGGAGAGGTCAAAAGACCTCCTCAACCAGTCTCAATCGATCCGGCCCGCCACACAGCAAGGTGGGTCGCCAAGACCTTGACAAATCTCAACCCATGAACCCGGGCATTCCTGCTAAGTCACCAAACGTAGCGAACCACTTGGGGTGACCTTTTACCTACTTACAAATCTTATGATTACAGAGTTCATTTTGGTTTTTATTTGATAAATAAGAGAACATTGTAAACATACTCATTTGGACGCGAGGTCTACTGTTCATAAAAATACTAACTAATCTACGAGTATTCAATCTGATGATTGTCTGGTTTGTCCTTCTTGCCTAAACGGCGTGATGTTTAGTTATTTAGGTTGTTTTCTTTAGAAAAAACTTTCGATATTTCAAAATGTTTGATTAATAATTTCACCTGAATTAAGGAAAAATTGACCTTATTTCGGGTAAATTATAAACTCCCACAACACACTTCTACCGGTGTATCTCTTCAGTGGGCCTGGCTCTAGCATCGTTAGTCAATTATTATGCATTCGTGAATATATGTGACGTGTGTGTTCCCTACAAATAATGGTGGATGAGCGAACCTCTGTGCGCGGCGGAAGTCATTTGAACAATGAACCCGTATTGTTCTTTAATTCCGGACACATGTTTATAATGCGGGTGTGGTACTCTGCTGTTATAGAGATTTTATCAGGATATTGACTCTAATAGGCTTACCACAATGGAGCTCCCAGCGGCAGGACCATGTCTCGACTTCAGACACATTTGCCAAGTCTCGATTGAATTTTCATTATCAATCAACATTAACCAATCAATCCGACCCCTAAGCTTGTTTACACGACACTAAAACAATAGCAAGTCCAATAAGCTTGTTTTCAAGCTAACGCGTTTGTTCCCACAGAAATCGTTATTGTTCTAGTGTAGTGACAACCCTACAACAAAAAGTAGAAGATCCATGTTTAATCAAGCTTCAACAAAAAGTAGAATATCGATATTTAATCAAGCTATACATCTCTATTCAAAGTTGTCCATATAAATACGTAAAAAGGACTTATTTTGTCGAAATAGTTTTCACCCGCCAAATTTCTATTATATATATAAAATATTCTTGTATAATATGGAAAAAAAAGTGAGGGGACAAAATTGTTCATTATACATTGAAACGATACAATAAGTGGTTTTTTTTTACATAATCCTTGATTTTAGTACCGTTTGCACATAAAAACATCACGTGAGTCATTTTTACAATTTTTTTTATGTTTGCATTTACGAATGTTAACATTTATTTGTAATAATACAATTTAGAAGCTTATTTCATAACCATTCAAAAACAGTTTTTAGTATTCGGTTCCGTTCAGAAATATTTAATTTATTGAGCTTAATTGCGAAGCGGAAATAACACAAAGTTTTTATAAATGTGACAGTTCGTTTAAGACAAAAACTTGCACATTGGCAAAATACCTGGGTGGTTAAGTGTTTCACGACAGTTCTTGTTGAGAAACATTTCAAATTCTGCCAGTCGCCAGATGTCTCCCTCCGGTGCTCTTTTTGTGAACACCATAAAAGTCCTGAGCCAGTGGAGCTGTGACATCCCCAGTTGATGTATGTTGTGAGGCTGAAAGTATTGGGAGGGCAGGAGATGGGAAAGAGGGATGGGAATTAGCTGGCTACTCAAATACGGTCAACAATCACGGTTAAATCGATTTCAATCATGTTAATTCTGATTGGTGGTCGAGGGCGATACTAAGAGTATCCAACACTCTATAGTCTAGAGTCCTCCGGGACTCTTCAAGGGTTGTAGGACCGACCTGCTTTATTGATGACTCCATATTCAGCATATGGCACTTACATAATGGCACATTTTAAGGCTTCGATCTTGTTCATAAATATTCACTAGTAATCGTTCTTTGAACAGTTACCAGATCTTGCGTCCAAAACAAAATTTTTTCTAAATTTATCTTATTTAATAAAGCAGTTCCAAATGTTCCTCCGAAATCTTGAGATTTGTAAGTAGGCACCTACTTAATTATTACCTTGTTATAAATTTTATCATCATAATTTTTATTAAACAGTTTTTTAAATTTCAAATAACGGGTTATACAATTTGCCCAAAGAAACGGTACTACCTGAATGATATCAATTTTGAAACTTCGGGCAGTAGGTACTCGTAGATATGTACCATAATATTGAAAAAATGCGAACAAAAAAAGACCAAATAATCACGTCGATTTCACATTTGAAAAAAGAATCTTTACTGAATCGTTAAAGCGGCAACCATCTTGAACCAGAAAACAAAAACAAATTTACAGAGAGACGAAATGTAAAACGCTCGAATTAAAGTAGGACTTAGTCTAGTTGAAAAATATTTGAATCAAGCCTCTCTGCATTGCTGGGATTGGAAGGGCACTTCAAAAAATGCTCGCAGTGAGATGATATCATCCTTTGAAGTATCATTTTCTAGTACCATTATAACGATGTTTGAACAGAACATGACCGAGTTTATCAGGTCCATAATTTTATGCTGCATTTTGAAATGCATCGCTTCGTAACATTCCGACTTCAGCTGTAAGGATTATCCTCTCGTATTATGTTTGTCGATCTTCTTTTACCCCAGTTACATATTTAACCGGGTTCCACTCTCTTAACCTTTTACGTACTCGAAAATTATGTACCACCCGAGGGGGGTCACTAGGGTCCCCCATAAAGTCTCAATCCCTCATTTAATTTGTTCGGTTTTGGGAAGACCTCATAGTTCTCAAAGAAATCTTTGTGTCTCCCTCACTGCATTGGCGAGAAATATGATCAAAGCGGTGTTAGAAAGAGAAAACACCACCCTCTATATTCAAATATAAAAGTTAACCACAGATGAATTAAAATGTACACAAATATGAAATCAAAGTTTCCAAATCCAATTTGCGAAAAGAATATGAAACTTTGTGAATGTTTTGTTAATTATTTCTACATTATTTCTACATGAGACGACCAAAAAGTGAGGTGACATTAATGTTATTATTACATTTTTTAATAAAATTTTGTGTGCGTTTTAGTTTTTTTTTCGTTATCGGTAATTTTGGTTAGAAAAAACGTACGGTGAGCCGTGTGCCATTTTTAAAGATTTTTATCTTTGGGGTCGTCCATTAATCACGTGATGTTATTTTAGCAAATTTTTAACCCCCCCCCCCCCCCCTTTTGATATGTGGTGAGGTTTTAGACAAACCCCCCCCCCAAAAATCACGTGTATTTTTTTTAGTACAAAGTATTTTGAAATTTTCAGAATATTATCACGAAAAAGTAAGCTGCGAATGCTTGACGAGAGCGTTACGAAAAGCGAAGCGAACGGTAGTTCAGAGGGAAATATAAGTTAGTGAAGATAGAAAGAGAGAGAGTTACGTTTCGTTTCGTATTTATTACTGTAGGGGCAAGAGAGAGAGGTGCGAGCACACATTTTCTTTCTCTCTTTCCATAGCCAGTTACGTTTCGTATATCGACACAGTGCAGGCCTATTCTCTGTATCACACTGTAGGAGCAAGAGAGAGCAGTGCGCGCACACATTTTCTTTGGATTAACAAACTTTTGTGGTGTGTGAATTAAAAAAAACCTAGATATTGCACAAAACTCTCGTTTGGGGTAAGTGTTTTGCCCCCTTGCGAACGGGGGTGTTAAGCTCAATTGAAATGGGACAGAATCCGGAATACTTCTCTTACTAAGAGAATAACGGCTCTTGACGGGGAAATTGCATAATATTTCATTTTAAAATAATTTCCTCTTCATTTTTTGTACTTTTTAATACAGGGTTTTTGTTTCGTTTAAAACATAGCAAAAAGGAGGGATAATGATCTAATTTAGCTTATTTGGTATGTTAGTACCACAGACCTACAAAAAAGACACAACTGCCGGAGTGAGACTAAAGCATAAGTAAGGACGAATTGTAGACTGGGAGACGAGATAGGTAAACCCTACGTCATCGAGTACACGGATAAAACTACTTTGTAGTGATAATGGACATTTAGAAAACCTTAAAAAAGCTGGTCTGCCATGCCGGTGCGCCTCTTGGCAGGAGCCGCGCAATCATGGAAATAGTGAGCGATTTTTTTCGAAAAAATTACGTCATCGAGTACACGAACGGGAATGGTCTCATATGATAAAGGTCGATTAGAAAATGAGAAAAAAGCAGGTCTGCCAACCGGCAGCCTGGCACGTTCGCAGGCAGCCGGCGTCAAAGTGGGGTAAAAAATAGTAAATTTTACGTCATCGAGTATACGAATGAAACCAACGAATAACTATATTCAAGATCATTCCATTTAAGAATTTCTTAGTCTGCCGTAAATAATAGTCCTTTTATGATTGCCTAATAGTCCATAGTATTTGGAAGTTCGAACAACCAACGCACCGTCGCCGTAATAGCTGCGATCGTCCGTAAAACGACGGAAATTTCCGAACCCTGTCCGTTTCATATCGGTTTCGCTTGCCCTGCTGCTTCGAATACAAGATCGCAACTAACGAAAAACTGCAGTCTAGATAGTCCCATTCATGAATTCCTTGGTCTGCCGACCAGCAGCCTGGCAGTTTTTTGTGTACGATTTTTTTAAAGTTTTAAATTTTTTATTAATTTTTAAAAATATATTTTTAATATCTTTAATATTATTTTTATTTCAATATGGTTTTAATAACTTAGAATTCCAGATTTTAAATAAAATAAGTTGTAATGATAAAAAAATAAATTTTGAGTGTTCCAAGTATACCCATCGGACGGGAGAGCCTTTCGACGCGAAACAATTTACTGGAAACTGGCCGCGGAGCCCTTCGCTGCCATCGCGTGCTCATATTATTATACAAATTTATAATAATAATAGTCTTTTAAGATTACTTAATAGTCCACAGTGGTTGGAAGTTCGAACAACTACCGCACCGTCGCCGTAGAGCTGCGTTCGTCCGGAAAACAACGAATATTTTTCCGAACCCCGTCAGTTTAATATCGGTTTCGTTTGCCCTGCTGTATCGATTACATCGAATACAAGATCAAAACTAACGAAAAACTGTAGTCTAAGTCATCCCATTCATGATTTCCTTTGTCTGTCGACCAGCAGCTTGGCAGTTTTTGTGTACGATTTTTTTTAAGTTTTAAATAATGTTTCTTTTATACGGACGGTGCGTTGGTTGTTTGAACTTCCAACTACTATGGACTATTAGGCAATCTTAAAAGGACTATTATTATTATAAATTTGTACAATAATATGGACACGCGACAGCGGTGGGGGGCACCGCGGCAGGTTTCGTAAGTGGTTTATCGTCGAAAGGCTCGCCCGACGGATGGGTACAGTCAGAACTGTCAAATTTTTTTTATCATTATCGCTTATTTTTTTAAAATATGACAATCTAAGTTTTTTAAAATATAATGAAATAAAAATAATAATAAAGATAACGACAAATTAAAAAAATATATAAAAATAAAAATCGTACACAAAAAGCTGCCAGGCTGCTGGTCGGCAGACCAAGACATTCTTAAATGGGATGATCTGGACTATAGTTATTCGTTGGTTTCATTCGTGTACTCGATGACGTAAAATTTACTATTTTTTACCCCACTTTGACACCGGCTACCTGCGAACGTGCCAAGCTGCCGGTTGGCAGACCTGCTTTTTTCTCATTTTCTAATCGACCTTTATCATATGAGACCATTCCCGTTCGTGTAGTCGATGACGTAATTTTTTCGAACAAAATCGCTCACTATTTCCATGACTGCGCGGCTCCTGCCAAGAGGCGCACCGGCAGACCTGCTTTTTTAAGATTTTCCAAATGTCCATTATCACTACAAAGTAGTTTCATCCGTGTACTCGATGACGTAGGATTTACCTATCTCGTCTCCCAGTCTATTGGGTGTAGGGTTGCCATCTTCTAAAATTTAAAAGCCTGACTCTGCGCTGTATTAGGCCGGATATTTTACCCTAAAAGCCGGACATACGTACTTAATTTTGGACATAACTTTTATACATTATAATAAAAAATCTGTTACAAGTTACAGTTGTTTATTAATCACACATTAACCACTTTTATAACAACAATCATTAACCAGTCTTATTCTTGTCATTATTTGGCATTTATATAGAATATGTCAATAACAAAATAAAGAATATTGAGTCTTCTGTCTGTAGACATAACACAATAAACTTATAAAACAAACAAACAAAACATAATACTTCTGGTTAAACAGTTAACTAAAAAATTTCATTAAACAAATATATAATGAAACATATCTATCTTTATGGACAAAAACGAAAAAAAAAATTAAAATCTCGACTTCTCCAATTATTCAAAAATTACAAAAATCCACAATTTTGTGTATTCGGCCTTTCACCTACTTTATCCAAAACGTCGTTTTCTTTGGAAATCATTTCATAAAATTCTTGACATGTCATTTTTAAATTACACAATGTGTACATCATCTTAGCAGTTATTTCTGTTTGCAATTTATTGCGTTCCTTGGTCCCCTGGGCGTTTATTAAAGAGAAAACTCTTTCAACATTGGCGTTATGGCCTGGAATCGCAAAGTTCTGCCATTGGTCAAAAAGTTTACTGTCATCTAAATTTTTTTTAAGACAGAATGTCTATCGTTTCTGCTCATGCTCCCAGCTTGGTACCTCAGCTAAAGTCATCCACTTAAAGTGTTTCAATTCGGCACTGAATTCACTTGTCCAAGAGTTTAAGTAGTCTTTGGCAATTTTATACATATTATTCATGTTTTCTCTGAATTCTTCCACGTGATCTGGGTGAGCCTCCGAAATATCTGAAGTTTCTATACATTTAATTCGACTCAAGAGCTACTAACGAGCTGACTAAAGACAAAACCCTCTCGAACCAAGAATAGCCACCATCGCCCACCCCCGCCGGAGGCGTCTACTAATATCTACACGAATTCCAAAAACTGAAAACATCAAACCAAAGTATTGACGTATGAGAACCAAAGTATTGACGAATATCTACAGCTCAAACTGCTGACTAATATGTATGAGAATCAAAATGTTGACGAATATCTACAGCACTGGCAGAGGTAGGATTTGCAATTATGTTTAGCATATTGGAATAACGTAATATTTTTGTTATTAGTTTTTGGGGTATTATGCCGTGTTGCGCTACCTCCTTCTTTAGCCAACGTTTCGGACAGCGTTGCAGGTTGCAGTGTCCATCATCAGGGCAGTATTTAAATATAGAATAGATTTTAAGCAAGATTATTTTGAATTTTTTTTTTTACTTCAAAAAAAATTTTTTTTGAAGTCAAAATAATCTTGCTTAAAACCTATTTTATATTAATTTAAATACTGCCCTGATGATGGACACTGCAACGCTGTCCGAAACGTTGGCTAAAGAAGGAGGTAGCGCAACACGGCATAATACCCCAAAAACTAAGGGAACGTACCCATACTACGTGACCAACTTTTTGCAATTTTTAGCCCCCCCCCCACCGGTGACCAAAAACCTAAGCAACCCGCCGCTCATTTGTATGGAGCGTGACATTTTGAAGACCCCCCCCCCCCTAAACGTGTCACGTAAAATGGGTACGTTCCCTAATAGCAAAAATATTTTTGGCCGTGACAATCTAAAATCGTATCTAACGTAATATTGCATATGCACTTTAAAAAACTTAATTTATGTAAGAATGTACCTATGTAAAAATCTCTAATATCGGACTATTGGACACATTTAGCTGATTGGTACAACCTACGCTCTGTAGATATTAGTCAACACTGGGACCGTCATAGATAGATATTCGTCCGACCTTAGCTCAGATATTAGTCAACACTTTGAAGTTCGTAGATATTAGTTCAACATATGAGCTGTAGATATTCGTCCGACATACAGGCTGTAGATATTAGTATCTGGAGTCCCCCCGCCTCGTTGGTAACGTTGCGCCTTGCGTAGCTCGCGTTGCGTTCGTTCTGCAGGCGCTGCGTGCACCGCGTTACACTAACAAAAAGCCTTACAGGCCGGACATATAAATATTTAGCCGGACACGACTTACAAAAGCCAAACATGTCCAGCTAAAGCCGGACAGATGGCAACCCTAATTGGGAGATGATGAATTTATTACTAATAATACGCTGTTTAATTGCTTTGACTGTGAGTCTGATAATTATGAAAATGACACTTGTTATTCATTTAGTATTGAATTATATAAATAACAGTTTGTACCTAATATGAACTAAACCTGTCAATTTGATTGTCCTAAACTTTTCCAGTTGGACAGTCAAAACTTCCATTGACTGTTATTGTCTTATTGTATCGAACAAATAAATGTTAAAAATTTAAAATAGAAGTTACGAATTTTTTAGAGTCTGCAACCCATTTTATGTCTAGGTCGTTTGACATATTGCGGGGTAGTTCAAGGTGATATACTTACCTGCAGTTATTCATAATTATCGGCTTATTGACGTTCATGGTTCATGTATATCAGAGACTTACCAGTCGATTAGTTGTTAAGTACAGGCAATTTGCTCTGATTGCGGTTCAAGGTGTAAACAAACCGTTTAAAATAAATCAATTACATATTAAATATTATTAATTATTTCAGGTGTTTATTACTTGTTTGCACGGCACCTTTTTGCTCCTACTATGTCATTATATTGAATTTTTATTTATTATATTTTTTGCGTAAATCGTACTACTATTAAAGGATTGCTTTTGCTTGTTTGTATATATATTTTAAAAATATGTACATTTGTTTGAATTTCGATTTTGTTTGTTTGAATGAAGTGGAATCTTGTAAGTGAATATTATCCATCTTCCCGACATCCGAACTAGAACTAGCTGTAATTCGGCAGATAGACTCGTGGTCGATGACAACGCATTATACAACTTGGTGACTTAATATACGATTTGGCTCGGTTGGTAGATTTGTCGACTCCAGTTCCTGGATAGCAAGGTTAATTCCTCGACCAAACAAAATATTTATTATACTTTTGAATGTAGCTATAACTTTGTGGTTATCCATTATAGATAAATGAAACAATTTAACTTTGTTTGAACCACTTTTATATTTGAGTAAATCCGACCGGTTTCAGAACGAACGTTCCTTCTTCAGGGCAAATGTATACTGATTTGACAGTTTTGAAATATGGTTACCATAGTTTTGAAAAAAATACGGCGATAAATATTCTTCATATTAATCATAAAGGAAAACGTTTAAGAAGCCTTGGAAATAAAAAAAATCCCTTTTTTATCCCAATATTTATTTTTTAAGTTGAAATAAGGTGTATTATATTTAAAAGATTTTTTTTTTACCGTTTGTGCTATTCTTTATTGTATTTTAAGAAGAAAAAATGTTACTTCTGTTTTAGAATGGTGTTCAATCGTCGTACTTTAAACTAGTATCTAATTATTGTGGTGCTCTACAGTTAGATTTGATACAAAATATTTTCTATTATTCTAATTAATTTCTCGTATTTTTTACATCGCATTTTTGATTTTTCTCACTTAATTTCGTTAAGCAACGACAAGCTGCTCTTTCAATCGAAACCTTTCGGTCCGAGAAGACCGATATTATGTTTATCTAGCTGACCCGGCCACGCGTTGCTGTGGTTAATAAAACACAACGTCATCGACTGGATGGTTATCCAACCTTTATAACCGCCGCCGTCTTTGAGTTTATCGCGAAGAGACAGACAGATGCCGCGGAGGACTTTAATTTATAATACGTAGAGATGGTGTGAAAGATTATAATAATGTGCATGAAATGCTTGGGGTAACCAACGTATTTAAGTTAATAAGGATTAATACTGTATCCGTCTAAATAACTTTTCAATTACCGCAATGTACGTGACCATTTTTTTAGAAGATAGAATGGGTATAGTAAGCTATCCGTAAAAGATAGATACATTATGCCTTCGCGGACTTTTTTTGTAGATCTATAAAAGAGGAATATCCCCCACCATGCATTGTTTTGTTATATCCCAAAAGGATTGTGCAGCGTTTTCGATGAAAGCAACCAGGCGGCTTTACTTTTTCCGACACTTCTAACAATGTTACGTGTTCATGCACGGGGCATGGTGATGAGGGTAACCTTGCGGCTACTCTTGCTAAGACGCTTATGGATTTCGATAAGTTATGCCCAACCACCAAACAAGAAAGGTATATCACAATTAAGTGGTACTCACGTCTGTTGTCTTCTGGCTTGGTGACAGTCATAGATGTCCATAAGCGTTTGAGATTGTTCTATTTGATTGGTAGAACTTCGGTAAAGTTTGAGTCACGAGTTCACACAAAGTATACGAAATAAGACGGTAGGATTTACACTTTATGTGACGATATGATGAATAACACTTCGGCGTGGTGCGAAATGTCACGATACGATCGGTGGTTAGCAACGGACTGACGATAAAGCGCTTGACACTTGTTTTCCGTGTAGGTAGGCACCCTTATTGTGCGGAAGTCCAAAATCAGGGTTCCTCCGATCCCGTATGATAATCGGAGCACAAAACGAATGAAATCCATCAGCGTTATGAAACATTCCGCCCACCAAAATACAGCTAATTGTATTTTAAAGAAAAGTTGAACGTTAAGCGAAACGCAGAATGCCATGAAACGTGACGTAGATGAAAAGAAGACGAAGCAAAAGAAGTCATTTTAAACGATAACGAGATATAGACAAGCTAGACGATAAGAAACTAAATGATACGATTAACATAGACGTAAAAAGAATAAAACGAACCGCGAAACGATGATGATTAGTCACATTGCCTAGGCAATGGATACGATTTGGTGAATGGTCTTGTAAGAGAAGATCCATTCAAAGTACGAAACGTAGCGATAAGCACAAGATTTTTAATTATGATTCTAATCACCTCATCCGTAGAGAGTGATGTCCAATGTTTGGTTAAAGATAGAATACGAATTTCGAAATGATTAAGTAGAAAATCCGAACGACGAGAGGCTTTGTTATGAAAGTTGTGTACGAATAGATAATAAGAACCGATAAGGCGTTGGAGTTTCCGAAAACGATATAATTTTTTTAAATAAAGGTCCAGCAGAATATCATCATGTTAGATTAATGATGATTGAGCTCGTTCCTCAGAGTGGAGTTCAGTTTGTTAACATGGCCATCTAAAATGGGCCAAGAGTCGTTTGGCTGGACAAACCCGGAGGGCTCCGCCCACCATAACACGTTACGGCTTAGATCGGCCGGAGAATGGCCACGTGAAGCGATATCCGATGAATTATCACCCGATGATGCTTGACGCCGATGGTTAGATGCGATAACTGTCAAAAGCGATAATTGGTCGGTGTAACGATTCCCGTGACGTGTATCATCGGGTGAAGCATCCGGTGGCCTCCACTTCCATCCCAACACTCTGAGAGTAAAAGAATGATCAACATTTTTTAAGATTACATCAGTGAGATAGTAGTCCGAGGGTAGAAAGGCGCGAAGTTTCGGTTTGCTACAACCCCACTTCTGCAGTTCAAGTTGACCTCGTTTGGTATGTTCGATGACTTCGGATTGCGTTAGTTGAACTTTTTCCAGACTGGAACAGCCGATGACGATAGAATCGATATTTGAGTCCGAAGTGATCGCGTGGCGTGTGAGTGATAATCCGTAACCTTTCTTTTCTGTCAACGATCTGACAATACGATAAGACAGAATAAAGGCAGAGATATCTGGAGTCACAGGGTGTAATGGGTAATCCGGGGTAGATTCCGATAATTGATGACGCCAAAATATTCTTTGGAACGCGTGATTTGGCTCTTGAAGAAATATTTGGCGATACATTTGCCGCACCTCAGCAATGAACACCACAGATGGTGAACGAAAGTTTTGCAGAAGTTCACCAATGTTCGTTTGGAGCTTGGGAACGATAAGGAAGGCATCATTTGACGATGATTCATTCACCTCCGTCACCGAGGCATCGAAGACCATTCGCAACATAGTGGTAACGGTGCCCGGACGAAGAATGCAATGACGAAGTATGTGATGCATTTCCTTGAGTAAATTTTTTCCAGGAACACGTGTCATGTGACCACTGTGCAAGTAGTCAGTCATGAAAGCGAAGTACGGTTCACGTAAACTGAGGTTTAATGTCTGTTTATGTTCGAGTGAAAGGATGATGCGCGAAGAGGCTTCACGCGAACCCGGGGAAGCGATATCCTTATCCTTTTCACTAAAAGGTAAGGCTACGATGAATTGTCCCGAAGGGTCACGTAAGTGATGAGTGTGATGGACCTGCTCATCACGTTGTTCTTCAGGGGTGAGATGTGAAGACTGAGGGAATGTGTCCAACTCCCTCAGTTTCTTGACCTTTTCAGGAAGACGGTACTGGTTGGTTTCGATAAATTGACTAGAAAAGTCACGTGAGCGATAAATGCGATACACTTGGTCACTACGTTGTTTAGTGGGCTGTGAAGACTGAGGAAATATGTCCAACTCCCTCAGTCTCTTGACTTCTTCTGGAAGACGAGACTGGTTGGTTTCGATGAAGGAGTTTGTTTGACGATCGGTAGCAAAACCAACCGAATCCAGAGGAAGCCAACCGAATGGTGAATTGATGGCTGAAGGCTGGTGAAGATCACCCGTTAATTGGGGTCTCGGTAAAGATGGCAAGATCTCAACATCTCGAAGTAGGTCAGTCGCTCCTGTGTCAGTTGTCAGTTTGTGACAGTCAGAGTCGGCATGAAGTATGTCTTGGAACAGATGATAAGATAACTGGTCGAATTGAATCGTTGGCGATGGAAGTAACTTCGTGTTGAAGGTAGTTTGTCCCTTAACATCGACATCGAAATTAGTGACGCCTGACGCGGTTATAGAAGATTGGCCTAAGCCACGGATTTTCTGAGAGCTGACTGGACGCTCGGCAGTGCGATTAGATACGAAGTGTGCTTGACTGTCTGAACAGGTCAACCCACGAAACGTTTGAAAACTGCCGGAGGGATCACGATTGATAATATGAGCAGTAGGCAAACGTACCATGGATCTGTCACAGAAGTTTGCGAGGAAAAGAACTGGAGGATCTGAAATAGAAGCTCCTTGAATGGCAAATGTGGTGGGTCGTTGGTACTCCTCTTCAGCAGAAATGTTGTCTTCCCTATGAAGAAGAGTGTGGTGCTTACGATGACATTTCTGACAATCAAACACAGATTTGCAATTCGTGAGAGAATGAGAAGGCGTGAGACAATTCAGACACCAACGGTGTGCCTTTGCGAATTGAGCACGTTCCTGAACTGATTTGAGTGCAAATGATTTGCACTTAGCGATATGGTGAATACCCTTGCAAAATGCGCACTTTGAAGTGAACGCAGTCAAGGACCCTTTGATTTCAGGTTTTGCCTTATTCATGTCACAAGTAAGCGATGACGTTTGTTTTATGACAGCTTGATTATGAAATGTTGAAAAGTTTTGTACGATAATGTTCGCGGGCTCCGATTCGAAAGATTGATTCGTTAATTCCTTGTGAATTACGACGATTTTGAAATAAACATTATCAAAAGCTTCGCGAACTTGATTTTCAATGTCCTTGTTTGCCTCATCTAAAGCTAAGATATCAGCGTGAACGGTTTCAAAATCATTAACAATTTTTTGCAACTTCGTATAATACGCTAAAAATAATGGGTAATTGGTTTCATCTTGCAAAACGCTTTGACCGACCTCATACACCTTGTTCAATCTGCTTATGGCTACGTTCCGTCTTCTACACAAGCCTTGTAAAGTACTAGCCATTTTTTTTTTTAATAAACAAATGTACTAACGAAATAATCAGGAAAACTTTATGAATTAAAAAGTAGAATTCGATATAATTTAAATACCCGTTAGGTCCTTAATAATTAAGAACTGTGTAAACTAATTCTACGATTCACTGTTTGAATTCGTTCTTCGAAATGACATTTCAATTCACGTAATATTTCATAGCATTCTTTCGTTTTGCCAAAGAAAGAATTTATTATGAGAATTTATCTAAAGGTTCGCTGGTTTCCGGCACCAAAATGTTCATGCACGGGGCATGGTGATGAGGGTAACCTTGCGGCTACTCTTGCTAAGACGCTTATGGATTTCGATAAGTTATGCCCAACCACCAAACAAGAAAGGTATATCACAATTAAGTGGTACTCACGTCTGTTGTCTTCTGGCTTGGTGACAGTCATAGATGTCCATAACCGTTCGAGATTGTTCTATTTGATTGGTAGAACTTCGGTAAAGTTTGAGTCACGAGTTCACACAAAGTATACGAAATAAGACGGTAGGATTTACACTTTATGTGACGATATGATGAATAACACTTCGGCGTGGTGCGAAATGTCACGATACGATCGGTGGTTAGCAACGGACTGACGATAAAGCGCTTGACACTTGTTTTCCGTGTAGGTAGGCACCCTTATTGTGCGGAAGTCCAAAATCAGGGTTCCTCCGATCCCGTATGATAATCGGAGCACAAAACGAATGAAATCCATCAGCGTTATGAAACATTACGTTTCAACCAATTTACACAAATCCTTGACAAATTACATACCTAAACCTTCCTCAAGAAACACTCTATGCATTGGTGAAAACCGCATGAAAATCCGTGCAGTAGTTTTCGAGTTTATCGCGAACAGACTGACAGACGACGCGGGGGACTTTAATTTATAATATGTAGAGATGTAGAGAAGAGATCGAGATTATTTGGTTTTCTAGTTTAGTAAAAATTAAATTCAGTATTATAATTTATAGGATAAAAAAAATATCATTTTTTAAGTGTGATTACAACCTACAACGGCACGCCCGCGCATGGTATCATGTATTATTCTTAAAATAACTGAAATTTAATAATGGTTTGTCGATTGTGCAAATTTGTAAAAGGAAATGAAATTGACACAGTTGCTGGGTCATGATTTATGGATTATTATTTTATGTAAAATCGCTCGTTATTGGCGACACCGAGTATACACTCAGATCTGAGTTCGATCACGTACCTACCGGCTTTTTATAGGAAATTTTACGATATTTAAGGAAAATTCGAATAATTTTAAATATTCATAGCTGCTAAGTCGGAATAAATCTTAAGAAATATTTATATTTTTAATAAAATTTGTATATTTTTAGTAATATTTATATAGCGCAGTTTTGTGTTATTTCATTTCAAGTGCGCTTAACTATAATAAACTTAAAAGTGTCTAAAAAACTAATCCTACTAACTATAATAAACTTAAAAGTGTCTAAAACTAATCCTATGGTGGGGGGGTCCAGATTGGAAGAAAAACTGCTCACCTAATTAATGTATGCCCCCTAATATGAAACAAAGGATAAACAGTATGTACAAAGTACAAAGCACAAAGCAATGCCAAGATAAAAAAAATTAACAATAACGGTGCTGCTTTGGCACAGGGCAATATATAATAATAAACAATAACGGTGCCATTAAACAAGAATCATTAAAACTAAAATATAATATAATAAAACAGGAGGCAGTTTACGTTCTGAAATAAGAAACATTCTGAGTACATAAAAGTACATAAAAGTACAGTAAGGACGAAGCCGAAACAAAACAATTACCGGAAACTTGAGAATATGGCCTGCAGTCCACGGTTCCTTTGTTAAAAATATTAGTCAATATTAAATTGGTTATTTCAAAAGCGCGTCAAAAAATCACTCAAAGGGTATCAATAATTATATTATCAATCAAATTATTTGGAGTAGTTCCATGACAATTTAACAAAGTGCCATTTCAACACCCCCCTTTGAAGTAATTAAAAGTGGTGGAAATAAAAAAAGCTTACAACGTAAACTATTTAACCAAGTTTTTTTCATCACTTTTGATGACTTTTCAAAGGAGTGATGAAGTGCCACTTTGTTGAGTTGTCCGGTCATCGTTCAGAGCAGTGGCTCCCAACCTTTTTTGACTTGGGACCACTATTACATTTATTTGTTGTCACAGGGACCAATAATGTTGTCACAAGGTACAATAATGATAACTGTTAATCATTTTGCAATTCAAAGTGCTCTTCTTGGACTTCTTCAGCTACCTCTTCACCATTGGTGTAATCTCCACCATTAATACTTTTTGGTATTACACCAATCCGCTTTTGAATACCTTTCGATTCGGTTTTTGTAGTAAATGAATAAATGTTTCATGGACCACATTTTAGATCTGCTCCTCAAATTACTACTTCCAAAATCGTTAATTTTCGCAGTACAGTAGAATTCTTATTTCCAAACAATTGTTAATCTTAATTATTATTTATATACTGGTTTTACTTCCTATATCGTTTTTCTTCTCCAAAACATTACATTTTTCAATTACATAAGGTATTTTTATTAATTTATTTTAAAGACTGAAATAAAGTTTCTGGAAACACGATGCTTCCTTTTTATTTAATTTATTAAGTAATATTGTATAAAGTAGGTAACAACCATGTAAAAATTCTGAAATCTATCACTAGAAACCTTCTAGAAGTCGTCCTTTTTATGATTAGGTACCATCTTTTTTACAAAATTGGATTGTGAAATACTTTTAGTAAATGTTTTTTTATTAGTGATAATGTATTACAAAATCGTAACATAATATTTACAATAAGTTATTCCCATTGAGTTAAATAAAACTCAGTTCGGGAAGGACAGCATTATACAATTAAAATAAAACTACTTTTACACAAGAACACGAATTTAAAGGGCAGTTCAATGAACAGTACGTAGATTTTAAAATGTACTCGACACACTTAGTTGAAGAATATACAAAAGTTACAAAGAAAGACACCTAAATACGTCACTGGTTAATAAAGCTGCTCAGAAAATATCCTTTTAGAACCTTTGCCAATGTTTTGTTTGTTTGATTCTGGAAGTTTTAAATCATTAGATAATGAGTTGTATTGCGTATGTGCGACGTATTGTAAGGAGTTAATTCCAAATTTAGTCGTGTGAGTAGATGATGCTAGGTGTATTTGATTTTGTGATCGTGTTTTGTGCTGGTGTATATCGGAATTAAAGGTAGGGTGAGTGTTGGTGTGTGAGGAGTGTTGAATTATTTGTCGGATGGCAGTGGTGATACTATATTTTGGGAGAATCATAAAGGGAAGTATTTGTGCCAGTGAGTATATGTTTAATATTCTTGTTCAAAGATGCTTCGATCTATACGTACAAAGTTGCTCAAAAAGTCGTGTGAACTTTGTGAAGAAATTAACATTTATAAGACAGACATTTATATGAAACTAATCTTTATCGGTACTAGAAAGTAGAAAGCTAATATCAGAATTGATAACAAACTCTGCCCATAAATCTGATTTCGACGTAGAATATAGGACTGTTGGTATTCTGACGCTTCCTTTATTCTACATTGTTTTGGAACATTGTGTAGTAAGCCCCTGACCGCATGCATACACGTTTCATGAACAATTGACAAAGCAAACCTGACGGCGAAGTTAATTTTAGGTCGCCGTGTAGTTTATATGGAAGAAGGATCTAATATTATGATAAGGAACAATGCAGCATTTTCGCCAATTTGCATACCACGAGAATTTCCCCAGAGATGGCTGGGCTTTGACTGCTTTACCATACATTGAAGTCATATACCAAAAAATATATTAGCTTTATACAAACGTGTTATTAACCCTTGAGCTGCCAAGCAACAAAATATCGTTGTTATAGCTTTGGCGAGAATTTCTATCAACCATCGTTGTTTGAAAAATTATAGTACTATAAATTATAGTACTAAAATTAAAATACTTTCTGGCGTGCTTTATTAAATGCATCCCTTTAGCACTACGTACAATGAAGCAACCTTGTGTTGGCCTGATTTCTTCGTTCATCATCAGCACTACGCTACATCCCAAGGTGGGATTTGGCTTCCTCCACAAATGTTCCTCGCTATTCTCCTCCAGTCCTCGACCCTTCCCTCAATACGTCTACTAATTCTTCCTCAATACGCCTCTGGCTGACTTCCACTGGGGCACCCATAAGTTCATAATTACGAATATCTCCGTTTAGTCATATTATTAATTAAAAGTGAACGTTTCTTTGTTTTTCCTTTGTGCGTTCCTAAACCATTCATCCGATTACGATGAAAATTTGTGAATTTGAAGTGCGCATGCCCGCGATGGTTCCTATATATGATAGTGAGCTCTGGCGTTATGAAATTATTTCATATACCTACTATTCACCCGAATAGCGATGAAACTTTAGTGAGTTGTTATGCATACGCCCGCGAAGGTTTCTATACATACCGTTGAGCTCTAGCATTATGAAATGAAATTATGAAATTTTGCAATGGTAGCGCGTGAGTTGTTTGAAATACGAGTTTAGCGGCAGGGAGGGGAATCCGGTAGGAGCTGAGGGAAATGAAGGACGGGGTGGTTAGCGGGACGGTGAAAGCGGGAGGGGTGAGGTGGGGGGGGGGAATGTGGAGGGGTAACGAGGGAGGGAAAGGGGCTGTGGGAGAGGTGGGGGAGGCGAAAGCGGAGGATCGGGAAACGGGGACCAATGGGAAAGGACACGAAATTTCTTTAATTAAGTGTCATCGCAACGCAAACCGGGTACTCGCTAGGTCGCTAGTTGAATAAAGTGTTAAAAAACTCTCAAACAAAAACTTCGAATAGAAAACCCGAAAAAGATTCCGTCTAGGAATCGAAATTCGCGTAAATCTAGGAATGCGAATCTTGAATGATTAAATATTACAATTTGAGGTTTTACTTAATAAGTTATTCCACATATGTATTTAATATTCGTCCTAGAATTTGACTTAGAAAGTTAATATTAAAAATAAAAAATAGATATATTTATCCAAGACACAATCTAGATAGCAAGTAAATCTGGTCGGGAGACACAATCTAGATAGCAAGTAAATCTGATCAGGGGTCCTAGCACACTGAAATCGTTATCTTTACAATATCGAATCGATATGGCATAACAACCGACGATTTTGTACCGAACCGATATTGATGGGCAATGTAAGGTAATCAAAAAGAAATTGTTATACGCTGGCAACACTTGAGGTACTTTCTACGTAGCTGTCACAATGTCTATGGTATCCCAGTTATAGACCGGGAGCCGGTACATAAATCTTACGTCACAAACCTTACGAGTACAAGGATGAAACTACTTTTGTAGTGATAATGGACATTTAGTAAGCCTTAAAAAGCTGGTGTGCCGCGCCTCTTGGCAGATTCCGCGCAGTCATGGAACTAGTGAAATTCTTCAATGGGATGGTTTAGAATCTAGACTACAGTTATTCCTTGGTTTCATTCGTGTACTCGATGACGTAAAATTTACTAATTTCTATCCCAATTTGGCAGACATGCTAATTTTCTCATCTACTAATCGACCTTTATCATATGAAACCATTCCCGTTCGTGTACCCGATGACGCAATTTTTTCGAAAAAAAAATGAGTGTGCCTTAGTTTAGACCACACGACTGAAGTAAAACTTCACTAACTTATGCCGGGTACCCGTTGTATATAATGTTATAAAGCATGGAATCATTACAGTTGACCGCGAGGTTACAGGAGCCTTGCAACGCATGCCGGGTACCCATCCCCATCCCCATCCCCATCCCTATCCCCATCCCCATCCCCATCCCCCAAGCGTGCGAAAGGCCCGACCGTTCGCCTCACCCGATCACCGTTCGCATCGATTACCGTTCGCATAAAATGTATATAAAATCCTTTTTCGTAACGCATTCACCAGCTTACCCCCCATGTCGATCGTGCGTAAAGAAGTTTTACTTAAAAAATCGCTCACTATTTCCATGACTGCGTGGAACCTGCCAAGAGGTGCACCGGCAGACTAGCTTGTTTAAGGCTTACTAAATGTCCATTATCACTACAAAGTAGTTTCACCAGTGTACTCGACGACGTGGGTTTGTATAGCCAGGCTCCCGGTCTATAATACCTGTCATAAATATCGTAATCCATTAATGTAATAATATGACAACTAACTAATAATCTTCTCTTTTGAACATTTAAAGATCCATTTACATCGAGATTTTTGCTGAGATTTCATAATAATATTAAATACACACACTTTAATATACGTTGGAAGTCCGCATGTATTTTTTGACAATAAAAAAGGAGTTAATTGGACAATGAGATCATTTGCCGTAATACGAGATATATTCGTATGTACGAAACTGTCAAACGAAAACGTCTGAATTCCGATTTAATTCAATACTGCAATCTTCGATAATCTGCCTCCGTTCATTAATAAACCAGTAATTATGCAGAAAGAGTGTCATTATTAATAAAGTTGTGTAGATATATCGCCAGTTAAATAAAGGACAGAGTGATTTACAATCTCGTATCGATAACGAACCGATTGCCCTAGCACGCTTGCACCATCGATAGGCAGACCGACGTCGAAGGGAAATAAATAAGGAATCGACATAAGATGGCAACACTGGGGATCTTTTGAATGAATTTTCGTTTCTTAATTTGAAATGTGCTCCTACGTACAAATGAAAAATACCAATAAATTGACAATTTCGAATTGAAATACGAACTCAAATAAATATTGGCTTTTCGCATGTTGATACTGTTTGAGACTAAACGACATTTTAACAAATTTCGTTTCTCGAAAGCAATTAATTGATCGCCTTTTAAATGAATTAACTGAGTCTATGGGTCTCGTATACGATTTCTTTAAATTCTAAGAGTTTTTTTAGTTCACCTCTACTCATTAATTAGCCAGTTATTTTGCGTAACAAACGACATTATTTTTAAAAATCTGTACATTGAGAGCTTATCTGTCACTCCGGAAGCCACGGTAAAAACGGCGTCTTTTGTCAACCGACTGTCGGAATCGTATGTTCACTGTGCTCGCAAATATCGCTAACTGACCATAGACAACGGATTTATTACATTTCGTATTAATATTGGGGTTTTATCCATACAAGAATGCATACGATTTGGTGGGCTCTTGTCAATCGTCGGTCGGAATATCCCTTATCAATTGTTGAGCGTGCTAGCACATATTGATAACTGACCATAAATGACGGATTATACCGATATCGTATTGATATAGGGTTATATCGATCGACCATGCTAGGACCCCTGGTAGAATCTTGCAATCTCTAAAAAAGTACATTAAAAATATGGAGATAATGTTGGTAGTTCTTATTCGAAGTATAATTCAATTAAAATATGACCTGAGAAGATAGGGTCGGATTAGCTCATTGGTCAGGACAAAGCACCGGTAAGGCTCTGTTACTTGGGTGATCTTGTAATTCTGTATTTTTATTTGTGATGTTTTTCTAATTGTATGTAATTGTAGATTTTTGTAATTACATTGTAATTAATTTTGTAACTGGATTATTCTCACGTAAGTGTGAACATCGGTAAAATCCAGTATAAATAAATGAAATTAATTTAAACAGGCTGTGGTCCCAAAACCTCCTAGATCACAGGATCTAGGAGGTTTTGGTGGTCCCGGTTCATTTCAAAGATGCGACCGAATCTTTTTTCAGATTTTTCTGTTACACATTCTTCGTTTGAGAGTTGTTAATCTTATCTTGATTATCAATGATTAAATATTACAATTTAAGATTTTACTCGATTAGTTATTCCACTATAAACTATTGAATATCTTCGTTATTACTTGTGATTTGAATGTGCTTTTCTTTTGTTTGCAGGACTTAAACTTGTGATAGATGGAGCTCTCGTTTCCTCCACAGCATACCTGGTCATCGGTATACTCATGCTATTAGGGGGAGTTGCACTTCTTGGTAAGTTCAAACTATTTATAATTATTTTTTTTTCATCCACAAGATTAAATTTCATCTGACGTGTATGTGTGCGTAGAGATGAGGGGGCTATCTTCAACGATTTGAAGGTACAATCATGTTAACTTTTAACATTGAAAGTTTCACACATCTACATGTTAATTCGTATAATATTATATACTAGCAGACCCGGCCACATGTGGCTGTGGCTAACGAAACACAACGCCATTACCCAACCTTTATAAAATCAACACCACCCGCTTGCCAGCTGCCCGGTGCCTGAATTGAATATTTGAATTTCTCGGCTTTTCTCTACTATAATAAGCATGTATTATACATATAAACCTTCCTCTTGAAACACTCTATCTATTGGTGAAAACCGCATGAATATCCGTTGCGTACTTTAAAAGATCTATGCGCTCATACATTTTGAGCGACTTCATTTTAGACTATGGAATGATGATGGATATTTAGGTATGGGTGTGTGTTTTGCATGTACATATATGCATATTCGTCTCAATTTTAAAGAACATGCTTTTTGTTCATTCGACTATGTGATTCAAAAAATTATTTTCTATGTTTTTAAATTGGTAGTAAAAAAAATTTATATTGTATAATAATTCATCAGTTAAGAATAGCGCAGACCCGTAAGAAATCACAGACTATTTATTATGCTCGTTCGATTTGTGAGGCTGAAAATATTTATAAAATATTTGTGTCTGGATCAAAAAATAATTAGAGAACATCAGAAATTAGCTATTTGAATGGACACCGTTAGGGAACGTACCCATACTACGTGACCAACTTTTTGCAATTTTTACCCCCCCCCCCCCCCCGGTGACCAAAAACCTAAGCAACCCGCCGCTCATTTGTACCGAGCGTGACATTTTGAAGACCCCCCCCCCCTAAACGTGTCACGTAGTATGGGTACGTTCCCTTAGTAAAACCAAAAAAAAAATGTATATAGGTAGATCTATCAAAAATGTTAACAAGAGAAGTAAAAAGCATTTCAAACATTTCATTTCATTTCAATTATAATAAAATTATTTTGTTATATAACTAAAGCTATGTAACTATGTACTTTATCTGATATGATTTAAAGCTTGCCTCATATGATTTAATAATATTTATCAGTTCCAATTTCGAAAATAAAAAAATATATATTTTTGATAAAAACACGAGGATAAATATTATCATAAAGGAAAACGCTTAGATAGATACCTTAGAAGCCTTGGAAATAAAAAAAAATCCCTTAAAAATAATGAATCTATTATCAACAAACAAAAAATATTGTCTTTCGGCCCAATCATGGATATGTTCCCCTACCCACCCACTCTTCATTAATACCTAGCAACGGCTCCACCCCTACCACAATCCTTAGTAATAATACATTGTTCCCATCCACTATTTTGTAACTGTCAAATCAGTATACGTTTGCCCTGAAGAAGGAACGGTCGTTCCGAAACCGGTCGGCTTTACTCAAATATACAAGTGGTTCAAACAAAGTAAAATTTTTCATTTATAATAAAAAGTTCATTGAATTTGAATAATTTTACGCGTTACGCAGGAATATGGAGCAATATTTCACACCAACCATGCACCGACAACTGAAATTAGTATCTTTAATAAACCTAGCTTATCAATTGTTTCATACTTGTGAGATTGGCAATACGTTTAAACACAAATACGCAATGAATATTTACAAAAATATAAAATAAATTGAAAAGCTTGTACACCTACTCACAATTATCAGCAGGCATCTTTTTCGTACAAAAACGTTGTGGAAAAACTTTTTACTTCCAAAAGTATATCTACCAACAGAAAACTTTTTCTACTGAATTGCTAACTTCTAAAAAGTTACCGCAGACCCCTGGGTAATAAATACAGGTATTTACCAATTTTTATCTAATATTTTTCAGAGGATAGTTGAGTAATCGCATCTTCAAAATAAAATTATTTTAGGATAAAGGAAGAAAATCGTTTGTAAGCTCGTGCTTTCGAAAATAGTTTTTTGTTTATAAATTGATTGTGAAGAATCGTTAGCTCGACGTTAGATAACAGTCTATTTTGTTTCCATTGTATTTTTATGTTATATTTTATGTTCCGAAACAATGAAGGAATAAAGGAACTGTATCTAACAGAATGATCGGCCTGAAAATAGGGTTCGAAAACTAGTTAGTTCGTTCACGGGTGTAATTTCATGTTATAGTATGAAGTGTAGTGTATTCATTACCTATTATATTTTATAATACCTATTCGATGTGCAGGATTGAAAAAATTGAGTTTTCGTCAAAAACATATTGTTTTAATTTGCTTACGTAATTGCATTGCATTAAAATACATTGTATTGAAATGCCATTTTTATTGCTGTCTGGACTCAAAACCATGCGTCCGAAAAAAATGATTTCTATTTTTCTCTTCTTTAAGAAATCAAAACTGTATACCAAAATACCTACCTGCTTATTTTTAAATCATAGCAGTTTAAAAAATGTCATAAAGGAATTATGATTTTTTTGTTGAGATTTGTGTTTGGTGCATTTTAAAGGTTTCAGTTTTAACATCAAAAGTTTTCTTGACTTTGAAATTTTGTTTAACTTTCCGAACTATAGAAATCAACAGTTGCCCAAAATTCCAAGTAGGTAATTTTTATTCTTTAGTATTTCAAAATGATAAAAATCGACAGCATTTATTGGTTTGACCTTTGAGATATAACATTTTCAATTACCATTTTAGAAAATGCGTTTTCACCGGGACTGTCCCGTATTTAGGCAGCGTGTCCCGGTGTCCCCGAACACAGCTTCGGGACGCCAAAATGTCCCGTTATCGAAAAAAGAAACTCGCAGTAGAATTTTAAAAAAATATTAAAAAACGCGCAAATAAGAATCCTGGCGCTAGAATCTAGTACTAGTAGATGAAGACGTGGGCATGCGCAGTAAAATAATACTGTATTTTCACTGCACATGGCGCCTAAAATTTCGTCATAAAATCTCGTCTTAAAATCTCATCATCTGACCACAGAAAAAAGATCTGCCGAGAAAACATACTTTCTGATCTTTGATCAGATGTTTACAGAATTTACACGCAAACTTATTATTAACTAAGTAATTACGGTTATTAGTAAAAAAAAACATGTGTGCAGTTCTCACGCAGTACTAGTGAAACCATCAGAAAACTAAAGAAGACAAGATTGGGGAGGCTACGAAACCGATTATTCTATCTCATTCTCTCGCAGGCTAAATCCTCTCTCTTTTTAGTGTCGGTTTTTCGTTTCGTCGAGTTTCAAATCACAACCGTACTAAAGAAGTTTTCATTGCAAAAAATCGCTTTAAATTTTGAACAAGCAATTTGAACGATTGGAATTCTAAAATTTCAATCGTCCTTGCATGCTTGCCTGTTAGCTAGCTACCTCTAGTCTAGCCTCTTTTGTAGAGTGCTCTAAAGGCGATTTTTTCGAAAACAGCGCTATTTACGGCTCTGCAACCGGGCCCGAAAAGAAGAAGATGGAGAGATACGAAATTACGAATGTTAGAGGAGAGCGCTAACATTTACAGCGACAAAATCGATGCGAAAATTACGAAAATGTTTAATAAAACACGACTCGTTTAAAATAGAGCAAAAATCTCGCGGGAATTATCTTAAAAAGCATTTAAAGAAACACTGTGAATTTTTTCATACATATAACTTGTAAAACAACTGAAACAAACGTGTTAATAATAATTTTTGGAGCATACTTTGCGATTTTTTCTATCGAGGGAATTTTATATAATTTGCGTTTCGGCGCGGGCAAAGTCCAGAATGGGGAAATCTTGGGAAATGAGGAAATCTTCAAGAATAACATATATTTTTTTTAAGAGCTTTAAAACTTACCGTGTTTAAGGGAAATGTGTAATAAATCAGTACAAATCCGGGTTGCTTAAAATCTGATGTTGTCTAAATTTTAAAAATCATTAAATACCTACCTTTTTTCGGTGTCCCGGTTTGGGGGAAAAATAAATGGTCACGTTATACATACCCCACCCCTGCGGCCCGCGTACAAATTGAAATGCATAAATTGGCCCTTTGGTTAAAAATGTTGTTCATCACTGTTCTAAAGCGTCCTTTATAATATAATATTGATGATGTTTCCTTGTATACGTTCCGCCATCTATTGTATGCACCAATAATCAAATTGTCCATGAAAGAATAATAATTCATGTTATCCAGTTATTATTCTTATCTGAATCTGATCTCTGTCTGTCTTTTTTCTGCCTGTCTGTCAGGGGCTGATGAACCTGCTGTAAAGGTTCCCAATTGACTCCGATATTCGTCGTCGTAAATCATTCGTTGTGTTTATCACTGACGTATTCATTACTGAGTGGATTGTACGGACTATCGGCCAAAGGTCAGGGACTCGTATCCTGTATATGAGAGATAGGGACTGGTAAAATAGTGAAAGGGCAAATATGAAGAATATTTCATTGGACATTGCAGGGTAAGGTTTCGAAACAAATAATCAAGAAATTTGTGGTGACTGGACAACTCAACAATGTACAATTTCATCACTCCTTTGAAAAGTCATCGGAGTGATATATTCTCCTATCGCAATAAACGGATTGAAATCCTGTGAATGCTGTCCTTATTCTACCGGCATTTTAACGGAAGATGCTCCGAGGAACTAGCGTCATTGATCCCTTGGCACCGGTGCATAGTCGGTAAACATCGCCCACGGTTGACATTTGTCACGTGAGAACGGGTCGTTTCTACGACTCGTTCTTGAGTTCAACAGCTCGGCTGTGTAACGATTTGCCGGCCTCTGTGTTTTCTCCCTTCTAGAACATGGGTCTCTTCAAGACCCCACGTTCACTTCTTCCTTTCCTCTAAAAGACCCTCCACAAAGGTGAAGTAGGCCATGAGGGAAATTATGTTCATCAGGGCCTCCTGTGTGGAATTAATGTAAAAAAAGACTTCATGTACATATAAATGTAACCCATATTCTTATCTTAATCTTAATATATAAAACAAAGTCGGGTTAGTTACACTATTTATAACTCGAGAACGGCTGTACCGATTTTAACGATCTTTGATTTGTTGGATTTATCTCCGCTCCGAATAGCAGAATAGCTATTAAAACATCGGAAAAATTCATGAAAAAAAAATGAAGATTTTTCTTTTCTCATACATTTTGTACGAAACTAATTTTCATCTTTTGAAAGACTTGCAGGAATATTGTGATAAGTATAATATTGAATAGTGAGTGAATTACAAAAATTCAAAAACGTCAAAATATCAAATGCGCTGGTTGTTTTGCTTTTGTTTTTAAACATATAGTACTGCCCCTCTTTCTTACACACTAAAAGTCAACAGTCGAAAACGGGACAAACGGTGAACGTATGTCTGCACCCCTCCAAAAGAAAAGTACAATAATTATAATAAATCTCCCTCACGCGTATAAAGAAAATTAAACCCAATTCCCGTAAGTAAGTCGAAAAGTAAGAAAATCACAAAAATTATAAATTCGTATATATCGCAATCTCTGATAATGACAAAGATAAAACACGGATAGTTGCGCATCGATAATTGCTTCATTGTGTAATTTTTATATTAATTAAAAAAAAAAATTCAGCTAATAAGTTAACACAACAATTATTAATTCTGAGGCGGTACAAAGTTCGCCGGGTCAGCTAGTATTACAATAAATTTTAAAATGGCGGTTCTAAGTCCGTTTCAGATTTTGAACTAATTGTGTTTAGCAAAAGAGGACAACTATCATGTTGCTAAGCTTGTCAGCTTATTACAATTCCATAGAAAGCTTAAACCCATGTAGGATCGACATTTAGCCGGGGATCTTTCAAATGTAAAAAAAATGGCGCTGAATGGCCATTTGATTTCAGTGTTAGATTTTAATTTCTGTAGAATGATCTAACATCTAACCTATGATTATTTTATTTAGTGTGATTAAATTTTTCAACATTTTTTTAGCGTGATCTTTACTGATTTGAAAGAAAATTGTTGTCGCAAATTTAGCAAAACCTTCGAACTCCTCTCCCCCTGACGCGCCAATGAAATTATTGTTTATCTGCTCAAGAAAAAATATTTATATTTTAAAACGTTGGATCAATTGCAGCAGAAGTAAGGAAAATTTGAGCTTACTTCGGACGCGTCCATGACACATTTCTATCTTTAAATAAATGAAGACAATATTAGCGAAACTCAATCGAAAATCTGGAGACAGAAAAATCAGATCAAACCCAGAGGTGCCAATATCTTTTTCTGATTTTCTGTCTCCAGTTTTTCGATTGAGTTTCGCTAATATTGTCTTCATTTATTTAAATATTACAATTTGAGGTTTCACTCATAAAGTTAAAAATAAAAATTCATCCTCGACTTGCAGAAAAGTCAACAGATGTCGCATATTAAAAATAAAATGTATAAAAAATTATCCAGACGCTACCATTTAGTTCGGGTTTGAATCTTGCAATCATACGTAATAAAGGTAGCAGCAAATAAAATATGGTTAGGAAAATGAAGATAATGTTGGTAGTTCTAAGTCGAAGTATGATACAGTTAAAAATGATCGAATCGGATAGAGACACCTTAGCTCATTGGTTAGAGCTGTGGCTCGGAAAGCCGATGGTCCTGGGTTCGTGTCCCAGAGGTGCTAATATCCTTTTCTGATTTTTCTGTCTCCAGATTTTCGATTAAGTTTTCGCTAGTATTAACTTCATTTAATTAAATATTACAATTTGAGGTTTTACTCGAAAGGTTAAAAATAAACATTTCTATCTATTTATATCCTTAATGCTTTGTGAGAACCAACGTTGATTTTTTTTTTGCATTTTTTGTCATCAATTTTCTCGATTTATTGATATTTATAAATTTATGATATCAAATTTGGCTCATGTAAAGTGACAGATTTGTAAAGAGGTAGGTAGGTACTCCGCGTGGGCGTGCCGATAAATTAGTACGGGTTTTTCCATATAATATGGGCCCTGCTAGTCCTGGGTGTGGCGTGGATTTTCGAGTTTGACAGGCTTTACTAAAATGGTCTTAGAACTGTCGTAACGATCATTGAATTGTGGAAACGATTTTAATTGAATTACATACGAAATATATGTATTGTAGCGGCGGTAATTAAATAAAATCCACAAGTATTTTACGACAATCACAAATTAGTCTTTTTTGGAGTATGTACAATCAATTTGCAAGTATGACACAGTTCAATAATAGTAAAACAGTATAAAACTATAACAATAACGCTATGGGTACTTAACCCAGAGGAAACTAATTGTGCCCTCAACCGCTCGTCAAACCTTTTAACAAAAGGGTTACGAGTATTATTCACTCCGGGTTTGATGAAATACTTTCAGTCTTACCAGAGGTTTTTCCTGAAGATGCGCGGGTAGACCCGGAAGGCAACTCAACTTTCTCGATATGACACATGACCTTTATATATTATCCGGTCAGATCATCTGTGGCATCTAACAAATAGCACCCCTCGCCCCTTAATAGTAAGGGACGGAGCGCTGCGGGAATGAGAGTATTCGAGATTGAATACTTATCAATACTCGAAGATAAAAGTGCGAGTTATGCGTGATGTATTGACACCCTCAAGATCACATCCCCTCTCTAACCTAATAGATTTCCAGTAACAATTAATTATTCCACTACCTATGGCAGAGGTGTTGATTATCCAATAAAAGATTCGCGGGGTGGCGGTACCCATTCTCGCCTCCCAAATGGTCTATCGAATCATAAGCGAAATCACAGTTTATCGTTCACTCCCTGTGTTTTTGCTTATAAACTCGGTATACCTACTGTATTTTTTGTTAAATTCAAAACAGTATCTACGACATTTTTTACATTGAAATAATTTTTATAAATATTGCTATTTGGTCTATTACAGGGGGTTCCGAAATTGATAGAGAATATTTCCTCAAATTTAGTAACCATTAACAATTTGACATTTTTTACTAATAATTGCCTTTTTGCTAATGACTGCAGAATACTTATAGTCAGGGTCTCTTTACTTACACGAAAGAGATAAATAATATTATTGGTCTGCCGAGTTCCCTTGATGAAGTTTTTCTACATTTGCGTCGTATCTGTACAAGATGGCGGTGGTACAACAGATGCGTCACTGTTCAGTGTCAATATTGCTTTGTTCTGTGTACTTATTACTTCCTTGACAGCTGCTGTAAAGCTTTTCACTGCACGCTGACTTATTTATTGTGATATAATGCGAATGGTAATCTAGAAACGTGTTTACTGCGCATTAGGACAAAAGTAACTTTTTGTTCAATTCTTATCGTAGGCCGGTACTAATACCAATATAATATGGTTGATTATTCGTATATCGCAATTTTTGTGAAAAATCACCTCGACGTTTTTGTAAACAAGAATTAAGGCGATTAAATGTAATTCTTTAATTAAATACTGCGAATAGAACACAGCGTATGAAATAATCGAATATATTTAGAACCAACCATATAAAAATTGCTTTAAAGTTCAAAATATCCGACTATTTTATTTATTACATTACATTAGAAACATTTACAATGCGAAAATAACATAGTAATAATATTGCATAGTAACCGAAAATATTTTAAAATAGTGTACAAGTGTTATTATGTCTTGTAGGTTGATATTAGTTCCCGTTAAAAGGAACCAAAAGCTGGTGAAGATGCCAAAAAATTATTCTTAGTGTCCGACCGAAACAGGACAGTTTTAAATGTTTTATTTTCTAAAGTTTAGAAAATAAAACATTTAAATATTTGTGCCCGATATCGCAAAATGAAATAAAATTATGTTTTTTTTTCTTGAATAAATCAAAACAGGCGGCTCCTGTTGAAGGGGAATTTAAACCGTATAGCCATCTATAAAATGAGAGAAATTGCTAGCGGCCTGATCCAGAATTTTACACGACGTGGTGCACCGCCAAGTGTAAAAAAGTTTTTTTTTTCGTAACATTGATTCCTTCTTTACTCTAAATAATTCCAGCAATCACTAGTAGTTAAAGTAAGTCAAGTACGCCCTTAACACACTGTATAATTATTAATTATCAAAGACACTGTTATTACTCTAGTAATGGTAATAACTAAAATTTAGCAATTCAAGTAGAGTAACCAAGAGCACACACCTCGAATTGCAAATGCTATTAAATATTATTATTATTATTATTATCCAATCTTATTTGTATTAGTTATGCAAAATATAACTTCAACACAAATCTACAACTTGTTCTAAGCTGATATCAAATTATGTGTGGGATATCAAGTTTACCTTTCAAATAACGATATTATTTCCTAATTACTAGGTCAAATTGTCAAGATTATATTTGTTTATTTAACGCCCAAAGGGCTTTTACGGGATTGGTAGTGAAACAATAAAAATAAAATTAGATAAAAAAAGCACACAAGTCATAAAAATACAAAAAAATACAGCGATTTCATAGGTTTACAGTTTTACAGAAAAACAGATATGTTTAGGAATAAAACAGATAAAGAAATAATAAAAATAAAATTAGATAAAAAAGCACGCAAATCATAAAAATACAAAAATACAGCAATTTCATAGGTTTACAAAAATACAGATATGTTTAGGAATAGTTTTGGAATAAGTTTTTTACAAGATCAACAAAATTCGCCATGTTTATGTTAAATATGTCAATATCACCCAAGTACTGATTTCCCATAGTGTGAAATCGTTGTATCGGAGAGTGGGCAATGTAGTTCCGCTTATGAATGCTACAGTAGAATAGTAGTTATGTAGTTACTGTCGATATTGGAGTACTTAAGATTTATACAGGTTTCACAAAATTATTTATTTATTTATTTAATACACACGGCATAAGTATGCCATAAACATTAATTACATGTCACAAATTCATATTCAAAATATTAGTAATGGTAAAACAGTGTATGTATAACAGTTAATTGTGACGATACATTGGGAAGTGACACCAGAGATACATTTACATGCAAAAATCTATAATAGAAATAAAATTAATAGTGACTAAAAAAATATGATAGCATAGCCGTCTTGTACCTCTGTTCCGTGCAGTTAAATAGATCTATCACATCTGCATATCTATTAGTAACTTCATGCAACCTAGGTAAAAGTGAGTGTTTCGTATACTCAGTCCGATTATTGTTACATTTAAAAAGGGTTTTAGAACGAGTGGTTCTCGTGGGAATATGAAATTCAATGAGCTTAGTTAGATCAGGACTGTCTATTCTACCATTTACAATTTTGAACATTAATATTAAGTCTGATATAATTCTTCGATCTGACAGTCTTAGTAAATTTAATTCTTTCATCAAGTAATTATAATTTATGTTTTCAATGGGAATACCGAGGTTAAAATTAATATATCTTAAGAATTTGTGTTGAATTTTTCGATTGAATCTGAATGTATTTTAAAATGGGGGGACCAGATCGAGGAGTTATATTCGACTTGACTACGTACTAAGGATGTATACAAAATTTTTAAAGTTGAAATATTCTTGAAACCTCTGGAATTTCTAAGAACGAAGCCAAGCATTTTGATACCTTTATTATAGATTGAGTTTATATGGGATATGAAGTTTAATTTAGAGTCGAAAGTTATGCCCAAGTCACTAATTTCTTCGACAGAGGTAAGGGTAGAGTTGTTAAGTTCATAAGGATGAATAATTGGTTGACTTATTCTGTAAAAACTTATTGAATAACACTTATTTATGTTCAGATAAAGTTTGTTAATAGAGCACCAACTAATTAATTTGTTTAAATTATTTTGTAGACAGGCACAATCTTCAGCGGTTTTGATGATTTTAAATATTTTTAAATCATCTGCAAAAAGCAATACATCTACATCTTTATCAAATATGTCAACAATATCATTTATGAACAATAAAAACAAAATTGGGCCTAAATGGGACCCTTGAGGTACACCACTGGTAGCTATAAATTGATTGGAATAGAACAAATTAATTTTTACAAGTAGAACTCTATCAGATAGATAGCTTGCAAACCAGTCTAAAAGTTTTCCGTCAATACCGAGCTTACGTAGTTTAACCAGTAGAATTTTATGGCACACTTTGTCAAAGGCCTTGATAAAATCTGTGTATATGGAATCGACTTGAGTTTTGTTAGCTAATGCATTTGATATAAAGTTTTCATATAATGAGAGATTTGTCAGAGTTGACCTGCCAGACAAAAATCCATGTTGATTTGGAACAATGAGATGGTTAATATATGGGGAAATTTTATCAAGAAGTAATTTTTCAAAAAGTTTCGGAATTATAGATAGCTTACATATAGGTCTATAGTTAGTGACATCACTTTTATTACCCTTTTTTAGTATAGGTGTTAGATAACAACGTTTCCAAATGTCCGGGAAGCAACCTGTATCAATCGATTGATTAAACAATAGACAAATCGGCTCAGCCAGTGAAGCAATGCAATTTATGAGAATATTGGGGTGCACGTTATCAGGTCCGGCCTTTTTGTTTTTGTCTAGAGATTTAATTTTAGATTTAACGTCGTTTATATTGATGTGTACAGCAGGAATATGCATGCTCTCAATAAGGGAAGGTGGTGGTATGTAATTTTCTGGGATATCTTCGTCATATACACTTTTGAAGTAATCAGCAAAATAGTTAACCTTAACTTTCATATCAGTGCTACTCTTATCTTTGAAGTGCATTGAAATGGGTAAACCTTGTTTGTTTTTTCTAAGAGAGTTTACATGTGTGAAAAAGTTTTGTATATTAGAGGGTATAGATTTTTCGATTCCATTTATATAATTATAATATGATTTTTTTGACAGTTTTTTACATTGAGTTCTGTAATTGTGAAATAACTTATAGTCGTTAAGGGATTTAGATTCTTTAAAGTTTTTGTGTGCAGTTTTTTTGCAAATAATCAGGTTGATTAACTCGCTGTTGAACCATTTCGGGAACTTCGCTTCTTTGAAATGTGAAAGTGGTACATAGTTTTCAATGGCCCTGTTGATAATTGTGTAAAAAATTTCAAGATTGTAGTTAATATTATTGTTGGGGTGAAGAAACGACCAGTCTTCATTTTTAAGATATTGGTTCATATTAGGATAGTCAGCTTTGGAAAAATTATAAGTAAAGTTAGGAAGAATAGTTGTGTCGTCTGGTGAGTTATTCAACAAGATAGTTATGCTTAAAGCGGGGTGGTGGCAGTCTAGGGGGAGGAGCTCGTCAACTGATTTAACAATGTGAATTGAGAGGTCACTACAGAACACTAAATCCAGCAGCCGGTTATTGGTATTGTAGACTTGATTTACTTGATGTAGAGCGAGTAAGTTCGTCATATCTATTATTTCACGAGCATTTTCTGGTAGGCTTAAGTTGTTATAAGAGGTTTTATTCATCCAATCAATGCTAGGGGTATTATAGTCACCAAATAAAATTGTTCTGGCATCAGGGTATTTATTTTTAAAGGTTTCGAGGTCATCAATGTGGTTTCGGTAGACTGTGATGTTGGATCCAGGAGGAATGTAGACACATCCCAGTAAAATTTTACTTGATTTAGTTTTTAGTAATACAAATACCTGTTCTACGTCTAGATGTTTGCAAATTAATCGAGTGGATGGCAGTGATTTTTTGACGGATATGAGAACTCCTCCTCCTCTGGTTTTATTGCTGGTGGCTGGATTCCTGTCAAGGCGGTAAGTGTTATAAGATGAGAATCCAAGTTCCTCGGTGTGAATATCAGGATCAAGCCAGGTTTCAGTAAGGAGAAATACATCGACGTTTTGAAGTAAAGGAATAGAAGTTTGCAACTCTAAGAGTTTGGTTCGGCAGCCGCGGATGTTTTGGCCGTATCCATTGATGTGTTTGAGTTTTTTGGATTTTTCTTAACTATTGTCGGCTTGCTGTTGATATATTTGATTGTTAGTTCAACTTCACCTCCCTGTATCCTACTTTCCATTGATTGACGTAGGTCTGATAAATATTTTCTTTGGTTCGGAGTTTGGTCGGAAAAAATTTTGACAGGGGAGTTGTTAAGATAAAAGTTTTTTTTTCTGAGAATATTCATTACTTCAGTTGAGTTTCTTAAGATAACTTTAATGGGCCTCGATTTATCAGGCCTCACTGCTCCAAGACGGAATGTGTTGATGGAATTTGGTTCTATATTGTTGTCTATTTTCTTCAGAATGGTTGTAATTTGTAAATTATCATCCTTGATTTTTTCAATTTGGTTCAGTTGTGTGCTTTCAGGGAATCTTTTAATATCTTAATATCTTTTAATATCGGAATATCTTTTAATCCCCTTTTATAAAGGGGATTAAAAGATATTTCCAAGTGTATTATTGTTTATTGACTATAATATTTTTATTATGCGGGTAACATGCATGGGTACTATTAAATATTATATTGAACAACGATATTATTGAAGTAATTACTAGTTCAGATTTTCAAGATCTTGATCTCTATTGATCGTACTTGATCTCTACCGTTTTCAAGTCAATTTAAAGGTTATTTAAATATGTTTTGTAGGTAGGCAGACACTTGATCTCTAATGTTTTTAAGTCAATTTAAAGATTAATAAAATGTGTTTCCAAAATGTTCTGTTTTTTCTGTCTGGTGCACATTTTAAACGATGCCAGTGAATGTTGAACTTGTTCAAATCATCAATATCTATCTATCAAACATCTTACCTTCTAGGTTTTTTCTTCTTCACCCTTTCATCAAAATGACCCTCCACACGGCATCTGAGATGACATAGGTCCTGAGGAAAATTATTTTCCTCAGGGCCTCCTGTGTGGAGTTAATGTAAAAAAAAAACAAATATAATCGTTGGAAAAATGAGGACTGGGATATTAAACAATTTATTTTTATATGTTTGACGATGAAATATTATAGAATAATGTCCTCAGATATAAAATGTTATATTTTTGGTATACAGTATGCGATTTGTCCTTTTATGTGAAATACGCCTTCTGAGACCTAGGGAACGCACCCATACTACGTGACCCACTTTTTGAAATTTTTAACCCCCCCCCCCCTCCCCCCTCGGTGACCACGTGTAGTATATTCCAACCCCCCCCCCCCCTCATCCTACAGTTTTCTAGTAGTAAATCATAAATATCGTTTCGAATCATTTCTTGCTAACAAAATGTTTAAACAATTTTATTTGGCTTATATTTGTCTTTATCAATACGGCGCTTGCTGTGTGACGGCAAGAATGCATGCATACCTTACAAGTGGAAAAAATATTACAAAGTTAGTGGAAAAAATATAAAAATATTTTTAGATTGACTACGTGATAAAAACCTAAGCCCCCCGCCCCTATCAAGCATCAAAATTATATCTATTGTATTTAATTGCTGAGAAGAGCCGAGAAGAGAAGGGAAGAACCAAGAAGAGGCAAGGAGAGACGAGAAGATCCAAGAAGTAGGGATGTCGAAAGCGAAAAAAATATCGATATATCGATGTATCGATATTTATTAAAATATCAATATCGACGTCGATATATCGAGGAAAAAATATCGATATATCGGTCAAATTTTCAAGAGATTTTGCGTTTTTAAAAATAATAGTGTATTCAGCTCAATATTATCAATAGTAACTTTTGTACACAATTTGCTTATTTTAATGTACAAAAATCTCAATAAAAATGAAGGTATTTTTATCACTATTCATTTTTATTACGTAATAATGACAAAAATATCAAAAACTAAAAAGCTGTCTTCTAACTAATATGTAAACTGAGATGCATACAAAGTTTGTATGCGTCTCAGTAACATTCTATTAGTGTATTAATCTGTCAAAAAGGACTTCGTGTTTGGAACAAGGTATAGTCAATAATCATAGACAATTGGGAACCAAGACATAGGAGTGGCTTAGAAAAAAATTGCGAAAATAGCATACATTTCTATGTATGTACATACACACATGAGATAGTATTGGTGATCACAAATACTAATGCAAAGACAATAGATTTGTAAATTTCTATGTATGTACATACACACATGAGATAGTATTGGTGATCACAAATACTAATGCAAAGACAATCCGCCAGATGTCATGACCCAATACAGTTACTTTTTTCCGTTCGTTCCTATACGGTTTTGGATTCTAGTGACTTTAAATACATAAGTTTAAAAATATATCGTTTTTGATACAATTTTCGATATTGGATATTTTGTATCGATATATCGGATCAAAATATATCGGCTAAAAATATCGATATTTTTTCAACAAGCCTACCAAGAAGAAGCAAAAAGATCCAAGAAGAGTCGAGAAGAGGCAAGAAGAAGGAAGAAAAAACAAAAACGAAATTATAACGCTCAATCCATTCCTTTATTCCTGCCCATCCTAATTTCCAATATTGGCTTATTAGGTTGCCATGCATACCGGTCGATTAAACTCCAACCTCCTTCCTATCCGCAGAGCATGTGTTCCAAGTCCTAACAAATCAGTGCCCCCTGGTGTACCGGTCTCACCGGAACAGGAGTGCTCCTGGCTGGGGTGGTACAATCGTATCGTATATTGTATTTAATTGATTTAACCATAGATAATAGAAGCAGTGAGTAATAAGTACTAGTAATATCTGAGGATATTACCCTATAATATTTCATTGTCAAACGCATAAAAACAATTGTTTAATATCCCAGTCCCCATTGTTCCAATGATTGTTTCCACGGACATTGGAGATTTCAATAGTTCGATACGCTCGACGGTACAGGGACAACAGGCAGAGGGACGTAATAAGTAATAAGTAATGCGTAATGATAGTGATGGTGAATGGCAATTGCAATCCTTTTTAAATCCCGCGTGCGTCGCCGGTTTAATTGCACGCACTTCCTGTTCCGGCCCGCTACCGGATCTGAATTCCTAATGCTGTCTATCTGCGTCGTGTGCTATCTGAATTGTTAACAAACGTCGTCACTTTTTGCTGGACCTCGTGTGGAGGTCAAAAAACATAGTTATATCTACTAATCTAATGAAACAATTGAAGAACATTTTTATTGAATACTGTAATGGACGAGATAACAGTTTTTAAATAATCGATTTGACTTCATTACGAATGTTTTTGGTCCAATTAGTAATAAGTTTGTTTTTTTAATAAACTGTTACTAAAAATAAATGTATTATGTTTATAATAAATCGCTTAATCACCACAAAATCTAATATGTTCAGTAAAAACAAGTTTACATTTTAAGATAATTTAAAATGCATTTCTTCTGTATCAGAACTGAACATTAACAAAAATAATTATGTTCACCTTAAATAATAAATTAACAGTTTATATTGGATTTATAAAATGGTCACCAACACTAACTGGGCGAAGCCGAACCAAAAACCGCCCACAGGGCCTAGCAATAAAAAACCTGCGGAGTGGGTTTTTAGCAGCTAGTTATTTTTAGTACACTATTTTGCGAGAAAAAATAAAAAAGAATAACATATACTTGATTTACTAAATCTTGGATTTTTTGCATCACCTCCTTCCACTGGGGTTTTTAATTATTCGATTAATTGGTAAACGATTATTAGGATTGTAAAAATGTTTATATTATATTATACATCACTAACGAAATACTATGAAAAACACCTCGTGGGTTGATGAATTTTATTTCCCTTCCAAAAAGTGTTCATGTCTAATATTTAGAATGTATTATTTAGATGAAATTTCTAATTTATTTATTCGTTTTTCAGCAGTAAAAATATCTAAATTGTCTACCCTATTCTATGTATATAAAATAATCGAAGTCCAGTTATTCACCTAATTGACCCACTAAGCTAAATCAATATTTGTGAACTAAAAGAGAACGGTATTTATTATTTACCTTGACTTGGGTTTATACCTTACCTACTAAATCACTATTATTGTACGAATTACCCTTCAAACAAATTATCCGCCCAGTAATTGTTAAATCGTCCGTGAAAACGAACCGCCCTGAACTTAAATAATTGAGCTTTTGATATAAAAATACAGCTTTTCCATTTAAAGCTTCATGGACGTTTCTAAGCTTCTGTTGGCATTTTTAAACTGAACTTGGTAAACGGGTAGAGCAGAGTTTCCCAAACTTGTTTAGCTAATCGCCCACTTTTATTTTTTTCTTCATCAACGCCCCCTCCCCGTATTCACGATAACTCGCTTATTTGACTTCTAATAAAATTTGCAATAACATAGAATAAAAAAATATAACACTAGAAGTGCCTCTCATATAAATTTTAATGAAAACGAATGTGCCACTGACCTAGTACATTTTGGTTCTAGGCTTATTTAGCACGCGATTTGTCACTCTTACGCTTGCCTAAATTTGTATACCGCCTGTCTCTCTCTAGTTTCAATCCTGGGATTGGTTTGCAGCAATTTCCTCTATTCTTCTCTTACATTCTTCCCTGTCTTGTGCGGCTCTTTTGAAGTCTGCATATGATGAGCAGCGCACGTCCACCAGCAGGTCCTCCAGGTACTCTCGGCGTGGGCGTCCCCTAGAGTTTGTCCCCTTGGTCATACCCTCCATTATGGCATGCAAGAGGCCTTCTTGCCGTATTACATGGCCGATCCATCTTGCACGCCTTTCGGACAAGGTCCTGAGCAGGTACCTCCCTCCTTCGATTCTTTGGAGAACCTCCTCATTTGTAATGTGGTCTCTCCAGGAAATTCCTAATAGTCTTCTATAGAACCACATCTCAAAAGCCTCTAGTCTCCGTTTATCTCTTTCGGATAGGCGCAGCATGTTTCGCAGCCGTACATAAAGATACTTCATACATAGGTCTTGATGAGGAGTATTCGTAATCATGGTGAAATACAGTTTTGTACGAGATATATCTAGGTCTGAATTAGGCATATGATTGGATAACGCCACACGCTCGCAATGAACTTCTTGTTAATCTTATATTAATATATAAAAGATGACATAGGCCCTGAGGGAAATTATTTTCCTCAGGGCCTCCTGTGTGGAGTTAATGTAAAAAAAAAAAAAAAACAAACAAAGTCGGGTTAGTTACACAATTTATAACTCGAGAACGGCTGGGCTGATTTTGATGATCTTTGATTTGTTGGATTTGTCTCCGCCCCGGATAAGATAATAACTATTAAAACATCACAAAAGTTAACTAAATAAATAGTTATAAAGAAAATTATTTTCCCCATACATTTTGTATGGAACGAATTCTCCTATTTTGAAAGAACTGCAGTAATATTGTGAGGGGTATAATATTGAACTGTGCATGAATTCAAAACATTTAAAAACGTCAAATGTCAATGCGTTGATTGTTGTGCATTTGTTTTTAATCATATAATGCTGCCCTTCTTTCTTACACACTCAATGTCAATAGTCGAAAATGAGACAAATGGTGAACGTATGTCTGCACACCTCCAAAGGAAAAATACAATAATTATAATAAATCTCTGAAATGAAATGCATTTTTTTACATAAGCTCCACACAGGAGGCCATGAGGAAAATAATATCTCTCAGGACCTATGTCATCTTAGGGGATGCTGTGTGGAGGATCTTTTTAAGGAATGGGGAGGATAGAAAGTTCTGGGAAGGAAAAAGGTATGAGGGGTGGGTAGGAATCTGGGGGTCAGTGTGTCCGGGAGTGACGGACGTATGAATCCATCCCTCCAACTGTGGTGCAAGGCAATGGGTCGAGAGAGTCCGGCTGGAAAGGTCAAAAGGCCTCCCTCAACCAGTCTCTCTCGATCCGGCCCGCCACGCAGCAGGTGGGCAGGCGCATCAACTGCCAAGACCCGGACATGAGTCACCTCATGAACCCGGGCACCCCTGCTAAATCACCAAAGGTAGCGAACCACTTGGGGTGATCTATGGCAGAGGTGTTGGTTATTCAATAAATGGTTCCCGGGGCGGCGGCACCCGTATCCGCCTCCCGAATTCCCGTAAGTAATTGTAAAAGTAAGAAAATCACAAAAATATAAATCCGTACACAACGCCATCTCTGATAATGACAAAAACAAAACACGGACAGTTGCGCATTGATAATTGCTTCATTGCGTAATTTTTAACTTAATAAAAAAACTGAATTTAATTCAACAGCTATTGATTCTGAGGCGGTACGAAGTTCGTCGGGTCAGCTAGTAGCATTATAAAATGGAATATGTGGAATTGAAATTTATAAGTATCGCTTGACAAAGATAACTTTAAAAGCGGCCAAAAGAGGAACTAACGAACAAACATTTTTTTACTACTGCAAAGCTATGTATCCGCAGATGTCTCGTCTTGGTTGTCGATAGGTTATAGTTGTTAGTGTTATAAAATATATTTTATATGTTTTCTCGGAAAATAAAGCATATTGTTAAAAGAATGTTGAAACATGTGTGATTTGTAAGTACCTATATTTTTGCCTTCTTTTCTACCCATCCGTCCCTTTACTTATTTAAATGCCCTGTTTGTCTCTGAGCCCACCACCACCATTTGTATCAATCTAGCGCCCCGGGGCGATAATCTTTTGGAATCACTGGGTTATAGCATGGTTTTCCAATTATTGTAGATCCTTTAGCCTTGTAAATAAACGTGTAGCTTGGTGAAAACGTTTATGTTTTTAAAACACGCCAACGTAAACAATCATTTTCAACACGGTGGATTCAAATGCACGTTTTTTGTCTGTGATGATCAAAGATATTGAAATGCAAAAAAAATATGCTATGATGTCCGCGCGACTGTCGGCGGACTACAACCTAAATCGGAGTAGTTTGCATACGAAAATAATTTGTTCATTTCGTTGATTTTTTTAAGGTGTGCATTAGTATTGGTTAACAATATAGTTTGAATACGGAAAGAATTCTTTCATTTATTATATTAGACATAGATTTTGGAAAATACATTAAGTACATTAAGAAATAACTACTAACGTTTGGATAGATGGTAAAAGATGCATTAAAAATCAATTTTTATTCAATAAAAGTTTAAAATTTCCCATATAAAATGTCTCCTTTGCCGCCATTTTTTTTATGGGTTTGACATTTTCAAAGTTTCGTTTCAATCTAAGTACGAATGAATTATTTGGACAAAAAAATTTAATGAGTCATAAAATATTTAAAAATTTAATAAGTCAGTCTGAAAATGTCCGTAATAGGATGAAACCGGTCTTGTTGAAATATAAATTAGGGGAAGAAATTACTAAAGTGTTTTAATTTCAAATTCTAATATAGTATTCTAGTATAAGTCATAAAATATTTGAAGTTAATTTTCATGTTCTGTGGAGGTTCTATTCAAGTTCTGTTATTATATCATTATAGGTCAGTTGCTGCATGAAACTGAAATTCATGTTTTCACTTTAATTTATATGACCGTAACCGGTTTCAGTTTCTTAAAACCGTCTTCAGACCAGTCTGAAGGTGGTTTTAACGAGCTGAAACCGTTTCATATTTGTTTTATTATAATATACCAGAATTTTTCGTTTTCGATTTTCATCAAAATGCTGTTGTATTGTCTAGTAAATAATAAACAAGTGAACATTTATGATGGAGATTCCTAAACGAGACCTCTTTGAGTAAAAGCATTGGACAAGTTCAAAGGGTATCCCCGAACCAGCCTTTTCTGACGAATGACAAGACATACCTCACCCCATGAACCCAGGAACCTCTGCTATGTCACCAAATGTATCGAACCACTTCGAGTGATATTATAGCATTTTTGGAGTGATTTTTAGTTGCTTATACCCGCCTCCCGAATCGAATACAATTGAAAGAAAAATGCAATAAATATTCAACGAACAACTATTTTATTACAACTACATGATTAAACATTTTTTTTAATTGATTACAATTGTAAGAAAAACACAATAATTATTTAAGAAACAGTGTTAATATAAAACTAATTCAACACTTTGAAAATATGTGCAACTAAATCGAAAGAGAAGCATTAGACATGCGAGTACCCTTTAATAAATATTTCACGCACGAAATTCGCAACAATTACTTTCACGGTGATTTTCACACTGCCATGATTGTTCTTCTTCTAATGATTTGTTCTTCTTCTAATGATTTGTTCTTCTTCTAATGATTTGTTCTTCTTCTAATGATTGTTCGGGTGAAATGCAGATCCCGCCAATGTGGGGGATTTTAATAAAAATGCACCTTCTAGATGAGAAAAGTGTGGAAAAGTTGAATAAAAAGAAATTAAGGTGCGCTTGGCAAAATTGAGGGAGATACAGCCGTTTAAGAATGAATAAAATGACACTTCGTGAACTTATACTACGCCATTTTGTTACTATTATGTTGGTATCTCAGACTTGCTATAAACGAAGGTTGATACGATTGTAGCCAACTTCGTGTGATATATAATAAGGCGCGTAATTATGAAAAACAGAATTAATAATGGTCACAAACCATGTTACACAAACCTGGCGTAGCCGCTAAACTACTTGAAAACTGGGATGTTTTTCTTGCGTTGACGCGAGTAGGCGTTATAAAGGGGCACAAACCATGTTACATAAACCATGTTACACAAACCTAGCGTAGCCGCTAAACTATTTGAAAACTGGGATGTTTTTCTTGCGTTGACGCGAGTAGGCGTTATAAAGGGGCACAAACCATGTTACACAAACCATGTTACACAAACCATGTTTAGCGTAGTCTTAGGTTAGGTTACTTTAATTTGGAAGGTGATAAACAGTTTAAAAAATCGTTGAAAAAAAGTCCGCTAGACAAATTTCATAATTACGCGCCTCATGTATCTCACGAAGTCGGCTACAGTCTAGCTGTTGTTTGCATCGGGTCAGGGATACCAACATTATAGTGACAATTGAAAAAATGGCGGGTGGGCTGTCAATAGTGTTGATCGGCAAAGTGAAATTTTACTTAACGCAATTGCAAATTAATTACTTATTCAATTTTTTTTTATTGCTTTCCGCTCTTTCTTTCACCTTCCAGATTAAAGTTCTCCACTTAAAACGCGGTAAAAACATCGTTTTCGGCATAAACCAAACATTGGCAATGGCGTAGTATCGGTTCAGGAAGTGACATTTTATTCATACTTTAAACTGCTGTATCTCCCTCAATTTTGCCGAGCGCACCTTAATTTCTTTTTTATTCAACTTTTCCACACTTTTCTCATCTACAAAGTGCATTTTTATTAAAATCCCCCACATTGGCGGGATCTGCATTCCTCCCGATTGTTCTTCTTGGTTTCTTGTGGAGATCGATACATCTCTTCCATAGCAGGTTGATTGGCACCAGCTCAATCTTCAACCTATACACATTGGATGATTGCTACTATGAATAAAAGGGGTTTTTATAGTGATGGTCGGTGATCTTCGGAATTGGTTCCAAGTTTAACGACGAGGTTGGCGACTCTTAATACTTCCTCTTCTGCGTCTCCTGGACCTCGAACTCCTTCTTCGGCGAGCAACTTGTGGCTTCTGTAACCTTTTCGGAGGTCTCCCTGGTCGTCTTCTTCTAGGCTTGGTCACCACTTCTGGCTTAGGTTCCGGCTCACCATTGGTGGACTGAGCATTATTGGTGGTGTTACCGTCTCCCGCTTCTAAACCGGAGTCACTTCCATAATAACTTCCAAGCCTTGTACGCATTTTAATCGCCTTCTTTTGTAAGTTATAAATATTTTTATTATGAGAATTTTAATTAAAACTGAGAAGTCACTAAACCGTTGGTATTTTATTTATTTTTATTTATTTAATTATTTTCATATTACATTTGGTTATAAAATGACGTATTGCCCATCTCACTAGGTGTGAAACGCCTGTGTTGAGATGGCAATTTACAGAGTGGTTATCTAAGATTTTGTAGTAATATTATGAAAATGGCAGGTTAATATAATTTTTTTTCTTTAAATATACAATTCAAGTATGTTACATATATATAAGAAGATTGCAGTAGGTACATGGTTACATATATACACACAGTAGGTATAAAGGTAAGTCTGTTTTTAAATACTTGTGATGGATATGTTTATTTGAGGTGATCAATGATTTTACTTTTAAATGTACTTTTGGTTTGCGTGTTTCTAATTTCAGGAGGTAGAGAATTGAACAGCTTTGTTGCATTATATTTAAAACTTCTTTGCCCATAAGAAGTTTGACAAACTGGGATGTTGAAAGATTTTACATTTGACTCTCTTAAGGCTCTTGTGTTCATTCGTTCTTCAAACATGTGTGTATTTTTAAATTGATGAAGCAGGATATTTTTTGAATACAATTTTTGCAGGTTCGGAACATTTAGTGTCTTAAAAATAAAATCAGTGCTTGTTCTCAACGGGACTTTAAGAATAACCTTCAAAATTAGTTTTTGAATCTTTACTAAAGGCTCTAGGCAAGTATTTGTGGCACTACCCCAGCTGATAATACCATATTCAAGTGATGATTGTATAAGAGCACAGTAAACTTGTTTCAGTTGTTTTCTATTTAAAATATCTCTAACATTTTTAAAAAAATAGACGAGTTTCCTGAGTTTTGTCGTTAGGTTTGTAACATGTACGTTCCATTTAAGAAGATCATCTATTTGAATACCAAGATATTTAATACTGTCAACTCTACTTATAGAAGGACAGGTACATGGAGTTAATAGGGGGTTACAGCTGTGGAGTTTAAGGCTTTGTTGTGAAGGCAAGAACTTATTTGAAATTCGAAATGTTAGGAATTTAGTTTTGTCTGTATTCAGGGTTAATATGTGATCATTAATTATGTGGTATACCAATAATAAAAAAAATAAAAACAGGCTCTCGTAAACAGCCTTCTAACTACGACTTGTTCGGGAATGAAAAATTGATCTGGAAAAAATAACAGAATTGAAGATTTTTGTTTCTTTTTTATTCCTTCGATTTGTGTTAAAAAATTGAACAGCATTTCGACTTTAAATTTTTTTGACGAAAGTAAAATTAACGAGGCTAATTGTTTTATTTATTGTGATTTATTAAAAAAAAAATTACAATTCCTTGCGACACTTTTTAGTAAGTACATAAAACATGGTTTCTTTTAAGGAAAATAAATTCATTTTTAATTTTTTAACTTTATGAGTAAAATCTCAAATTATAATATTTAAATTAATTTAATTAAATGAAGGCAATATTAGCCAAACTCAATCGAAAATGTGCAGAGAGAAAAATCTGAAAAAAATATTGGCACCTCTGGGACTCGAACCCAGGACCGTTTGCTTACATGGCAAGTGCTCTACCGACTGAGCTAAGGTGTCGATATCAAATTCCGTCACTTTTAACTGTATCATACTTCGACTAAGAACTACCAACATTATCTTCATTTTCTTAACGCACATATTATTGGCTGCTGTCTTTATATATGTTTGCAAGATTCAACCCGAGCTAAACGCTATCTAGGATAAAAAATGTATCCATTTTATTTTTAATATGCCACATCTATAGACTTTTCTGCAAGACTAGGATGAATATTTATTTTTAATTTTTTAACTTTAGAAAATAAATTCGGTGATAGAAGTAAAAGGCTATATTAATGTTATGACGACTTTCATTGCCGGCGTAGGGGAGGGTGGGGCGTGTTGTGACGGGGGCGTGTTGAGACATCGCGTTTAAAATTCCCGCTAGTTGACTTAGCTGCACGCGCATTGCACCGTTTCGTGTGAACCCCGTACCGCCAGTTTCTGTCAAAACATTGGTGCCGTGCGGTCGATATAATTAAAGTTATACGACAAAGTGTGATTTTTAAGTGCTAAACGAACTTTTCCAGGAAATTTTCGAAGTCGTCTGCCAACCTGCTAACACTCGGTATGTCGTTATATGTTTTTTTCTCCACAAACTGTATCTTTTGACTGTGTTATTAGTTATAAATGAAATGCGTACGTCAAGTATGTTTACTTGCATGGCCATTTTTATGTAAAATCGTCGGGTGGGGCGAGTTGTTACATCAAGGCGGGGGCGAGTTGTGGCAGACATAACTCGCCGCTAGAATTTAGTTTTTTTACGTTTATATAAAATATGCATTAATACAATATTTGTTATGTAAACAGGCGTATTTTTTTTAACATATTATGAATGTATATATGTATAACCTAGATACATTTCCTTTTTGTGCCTATTTGTAATTTTTTCTTTTTTTCAGTCTTGCAAAATGGTCCGAAAATACAAAAAAGACGAATAGAGGGGAAATTTCAGAAAACGTTTATGAACAAGCTGCAGCTGAAATCATTACTACAAACGTGTCACTTCGAAAAGCTGCAGTCTCTTTTGGAATTAATCATATGACACTAAAGCGGTTCATCGAAAGGAAAAAAAGCTAGTCCTCTTGCAAATTGTAAGGTGGGATATTCCAATCCTGGTCAAGTTTTTACTCATGCACAGGAAAAAGAACTTGCAGATTACATCGCAAAATTACATCTCACAAGAACACCATTGCAAGACATAACGAATGCAGAAATTGAAGAAAAATTGTTGGACCCTCATCCACCAACTAGCGGAACCATTAAACCTGTGTGTCAGAAAACGCCAGAACAAATCCGGCCATTACCCAAAGCTCAACCAAGAAAGAACTTTCCAAATCGTAAAAAACTTACGAGCGCAATTTTAACGGATACCCCTACAAAGAAAAAAATAGAATTAGAAGACAAACTAAGAAAGGAAAAGAAAGAGAAAAAAAGCGTACATACAAAACTAACTCAAAAAACAAGCACCCAATAAAACGAAGGCGGTGTCAAAAACAGAACCACATAAAAAAAAATATTTTAGACGTAAAAAAACTAATTTTGGTGTCCACATCATCCAGTGAAACTGAAGAGGAGCCACCAATTATGGAAACTGACGACAGCGATGCAAACGAAGAAGAGCAATGTATATTTTGTCATAACCATTCTAATGATATTTCTGGTGAAAGATGGGTGAGGTGCATAAAATGTCATAAATGGTGTCATGAGTTATGTGCCGGAGTGGATGAATACATTCCTGACTTCATCTGCGACTTTTGCTTGACTGGCTGAGATTTATTTTAAATGTTTTTATTTTTTTTTATTACATTGGAGGTATACTACAACCACTTTTATTTAACTGATGATAATATATTATCTGGACTTTCGTTTTTACCAATTTTATTTCGTACCTACCTAATGCTTTTACTTAATTATTTGTTCGTCTCAACACGCCCCACCCCCGTCACAACTAGCCCCACGGGTGGGGCGTGTTGTGCCAATTCCCATATTTTGTAAAATAATATTTTGTCACTTTATTCGTATGTTAACAAGGTTAATAATACCAAAATAATGTAGCCAAAGAGTTATTTGTTTCCATTAAAATGTCAAACCTTTGATTTCATTAAAGATTTTTCTACTACACTCAGTTTTGTAATTTAGTCACAACACGCCCCACCCTCCCCTACCTACCAAAAGCAGTGCATAGCAAAATTAATTTAATTTATAATTCATAGTATATTTTAAGAAATTTAATAAATTAGTTTTGTTTGTTAACAAGGCATCATGAAAAATGTCCAAAAGTGTAGTTTAAAACGTTTTCAAATAATTGACCTTCCGAAATTCTTAATTTTTTCCAAACCACAAAAATTTTCTTTTTAAAATCCATCTACCGTTGACAAAACTTAATTTGTCAATCATTTCAATATAAACAATTATAAGAAAACTCTCTTTAAAAGATTTCCCACCCTTTCAATCACCTCTCTGTTTTAATTTCGATTCAAATTAATATGTATTTTACCTTAAATACTCTTGTAACTACGATATTGATTTACATACTTGTACGCCTGTCTCGACACAGGTATATCCTAGTGAGACAGGCATAAAAAAACCCAATGTACATATACTTTTTTATAGATAAAAAAATAAATAAAATAAAAACTTATTCGAGTTACAAGATTTGTAAATAACTGTAAAAAATAATTCAAATAACCACTCGGTCGGGCCTATTTTGTCGTGAGGTTAAAATATTTCCGCTTTGCAAAAAATCCAAATAAATGAAATATTTCTGAATGCTTCAGAAAATTAAAAATTGTTTTCGGAAGGTGATTAAATACGATTACAAGTTGTATTATTCGAAATAAACATATAATTTTGGAAATACATAAATTTTTGATGCAAACATTAAAGAATTTAAAAATGGCTTACCTTACGTTTTTTATAACTAAAATTACTCATAACGGAGAACGAAAAAAAAAATAAACAATTAAAATACATTTATTTTACTAGTCAAATGTATTATAAACGTCATCGTCAACTCACTTTTTTGACGTTTCATAAAAAATATAATCTATAAAATATTCCCAGAGTTTCATTTTTTTTTTTAAATTGCGGTCTGAAATTTTCGTTATTTGTTTTTGGGGTGTTATGCCGTGTTGCGCTACCTCCTTCTTTAGCCAACGTTTCGGACATCGTTGCAGTGTCCATCATCAGGGCAGATCCGGCAGATCCGGTAGATGTGTCTAATCCGGATCTGCCCTGATGATGGACACTGCAACGATGTCCGAAACGTTGGCTAAAGAAGGAGGTAGCGCAACACGGCATAACACCCCAAAAACAAATAACGAAAATGCTTTTGGCCGTGAAAATCTTAAAACTTATCTGCGGTCTGAAACTTTGGATTCATAAAGGCGTACATTTTAATTATTTTGCGGTTAACTTTCAAATTTGAATATAAAGCATGGTGTTTTCTCTTTCTAACACCGTTTAGATCATAGTTCTAGCCATGATTGTAAGGGATACAACGATTTCTATGAGTCTTATATGATTTGTTCCGAAAACCGAAACAAATTAACCTGAGGGGTTGAACAACGCAATTTAAAATTACATCCTTTTTGAGGTGAAACTTTCCTAACCCCGTTAGAGTGATTTGAAATTCGGATGAAACGGAAATGACGAACTACAGCGTCAAACTGTGCTCAAGGCTCCTATTGATTGAGATATAAAACGGAAACGATGATAGGTCTGCGCTCATTGGCCACTTTGCTTTTTTTACGGGTCGTCGGAATATAATGCGCAAATTCGCGCCTCGCCGAGCGCGTCCCATAGCGCAGCGGTATAGTGCGTCACAAATCTCAGCGGCCAGAGAAATCCAACGGACGGAGGTTCGAATCCTGCGAAATCTAAAAAATAAACATTTTTGTTTTTGTCAATCAATATCCAATCTTCAAACCACTTTAACCCGTCTGCCCGAATAAATACATCCCAAAACACGTAATCGTGTTATACTTTGGGGTCGTCCATTAATCACGTGATGTTTTTTAGCAACTTTTTAACCCCCCCCCCCCCCCCCCCCCCAAAATCACGTGTATTTTTTTAGTACAAAGTATTTTGAAATTTTCTGAATATTATCACGAAAAATAAATACACGTGATATCTCATTATACCCCCCCCCCCCCCTGGTGATATTTCGTGATTTTTCCCGAACCCCCCCCACCCCCTTTCGAGCCTCACGTGATTAATGGACGACCCCTTTCATGAGACCAAAAACGTCCCGAGCGACCTTAAATTTTAAAAGCTATATTATGTCTCTTGTCCTCTCATGCCAACATGTGTATTTTTTCTTTTAACCAGAAAGAGAACAAAATAATGCTTCTTATTGTCTTTGAAATATGAAGCTATCTTGCATGGATATTTTACAATCTCGATCCAAAGTGACGGTTTCAGATTGTCGCGCGAACCTGAGGCTTTCAGATTGTGAAGTGCGAATATATTGAACCAAGCAGACGGGTTAAAATAAATAGGCAAAATAAAGATTCTTCAAATGCAGTAACAATGTAAAAAAAACATTGTTCAATGCATTTTGCACTAACCTATATACATGTGAAACATGGTGTCACTACCGTACCAGCTCAATAGAACGACTGCGGATCCAATATAATGATGCTTGCGGAATTATATTTGGATACAGAAGATACAGCAGCGCATCTTCAATGTTTACGGAGCTAGGACTACACGGATTTGCCGGTCTGATGAGACACCGGGTCACTGGAGTCAGGATGCGGCTAATGGCTTCCGATAACAAAGTGGTGATCGCAGCCTTCCAGCACCAAGCGCCACTCCTGAGCGAGCGCTGGGCCCTAGCTCACTCCAGACCACGTCCTACATTATAATTGATTATTTATTTTATTTCTATTATCGCTTATGTCTTTTATGTTTGTTTGTTCTATTTACTTTTTTTTTTAAACTTTATCTGTTCTGTAAATATGTACAACTTTATGGGACGTGTGGGATTGCACTATCCTCCCCACATCCTGGAATAAACATTATTATTATTATTATTATTATTATAAAGTGATTTTCTAGTTTCACTTCTATCGCGTGTGAATTACACACTCTAATTTTTTTATGTTTGATATTCAATAGATTTTACGTGACAGATTTTGAGAACAAAGGTTTTTCTTGCTATCCTATTTGTATCCTCCGCTATATAATTATCTCTTCTCCCACACAGCGTACACTTCTCTGTAGGTTTCTGAGTAAAGGCTAATCTAAACAAATCTCTCTTTAACCCTTCTCAGTAATGAATGTATTTATTTGGTGTGGGGGCGAAGGTATCTTATGGCTTACCATTATTCGACTTCGAAATGAGGCTCAGAAATATCTTGCGTGATTTTCCTTAGTATTCAATATTTGGTTCAGTAACCTGCCCACCCACCACCGTTTTCGATTTAAATTATGCACTATCTTATTATTATTAGCAAGTGTTGCGGCACGGAAAGAAATTATTTAAAAAAGATTGTTTCTGCCAAATTGCAAAATATATTGTTACGTAGATACAATAATAGGATAGAAGAAGTAGGAGGAGGTGGGATCAGTTCATCGCGATGTAATTTGAGGTGAAAGGGTCTAAGTAAGAAAGCGTGACCTGTAGTAAAAATTGCGACGCGGTGTGTGAACGACCTTTATTAAATGGTAAAAGCGCTGCGCACCTTCCTGTTTCTTCTGTTAGTTTAAATGACTAATTAAATGCGTGTCTACTGTTATTCGACTGGTAAGCTACAATTAGCTTTAAAATAGCCCGGTTAACACCACTGGAGCGATTATGGTAAAAAAAATAGACCACTTTTATTTTTGTGCGATTGATAGCGGTCCAAAATTGGACCACGTTTTTCTACCATCCGTAAAACATTTATTGTAATTATTTAAAACATTTGCATGGTCAGCCACTTATTTAAAAAAAAAAAAACTATTGAAATGATTTATCTATTATGACCATAGATGCCGCAAATCCGAACTTCGTAGACTATTTTAGAACGATGTTAAAAATTTATTTTTTAAATATTTTTTCTCGCTGAATTTTTGATCAGCTGTTAACGGTTAAAATTTCCCATAGATATGCACTTTTCATTGTCAAGTATACCACAGACAACATACAGAAATCGAAAATATTCTATGTTGTTCTATGGCTAGAGAATTTCAGAAATAGGCTATTTTCGTCTATAAAAACCGTCAGGCATAATTCTCCCCGATTCAGGACATTCCATGGGGAGCCATAGAGCTACTAAAATAAAATAAATAACGTATTCAATATTTTTGTGACAATATCCTTAGTAGTGTCACCTCTCCGTCGGGTGGCACCCCGGGCGGTCTGCCCCCCCACCTCCCCCCCTCGCTAAGCAACTGTGTTCAAACGGTTTTCAGTCATCGTTGATCTCAGTCATGTTTAACACGCCGCAGTGTAGAAACTTCCAAAAATCGAATGGAGTCTCAGCAAGGTAATTGGACCGATGTTGTTGGCAAGATGCAATGCGTGGGACTTGTATATCAGTTCCAAAGGCAGCTGCAGTTCTAATTGAAATATCCAAAATATTTTGGCTCTCTATGTCTACGTTGTTTTCATGATCATTATTTATAACAGAAATAAAACCTTTAATATGACTCACACATGCGTACATGTTGATAGTTTCCGATTGTAAAGCATTGGCAATAGGTTCCAATATGCCCGAGTACTTGGCTATGAGTTGAACACATATAATGAAAACTGATTTAATAACAGCGCAATGTAAATGATGTAATGACCGTGGCCGGTTATATACATTACTTCTGGACTCCTTGTGGTGGATCCAGATTTCTCTTGATGGTGATCTCAGTGGGATTGCAATAATAATAAGTGGGTAGACTATTAGTGTTTATTCCGAGGTCGTACAGAGGTGCTTCGTAGGAAGCCTAAATGCAAAGAGAGGACGAATAGACAACATTCACGCCTTTTATACGTTCCGCGTGCTGTCTCACTCGTACACGCATGTCTCTTTCATACTGCAAGACATACGTTCACTACATCCCTCCACACTTAAATCTGAAGACAGTTACACAACATGATGCTGATAATTATTTACAATACATACAATATTCCAATATTTACAATGTAAGTAATTCATTTGTCTCATGTTGAGTCGAGAGCTGAGTCCTGTCTTCATTGACTCATCTGTGTGTCCGAGGTCGTAGTCGGTCCTTCCAATTTCCCGACGTGGAAGCCACTGGATCACTGGAGCTGGAAGGAGAAGGAGAAGTACCCATTAGAATGTCATCCGGCACAAAGCTGGAGACATCGTAGTTATTATACGATCGTCTCCTTGTCTCAGACGCGATATAATTATCATGGTCATTATCCCTAGCTACACATAGCTTTGACAACTGATTAAAATGTCTTTTCCAGTACATAATTTTACCATACAAATTTACCTCAATTAAATAAACTTTTTTACCAAATTGTTTGTATACCTTCCCTGGTACCCATTTATCCTTATTTTGATTCTTAAAATCCCTTACCATTACATTTTGATCAACTGAAAATCCCTTGGATTGTTTATTATTTCTCTTGTAATAATATTTCTGATTTTCCTGACACTTATCTCTCCCCCCTCTCGGTACAAAATTGTTTAAATTTGACCTTAATTTCCTTCCAAATTCAAAAGTTATGTTCCTCGGATTGCAGAATTTTGGTTCCGCATTCCCATTTAATTTTAATTGCACTTTACTTTTATTAAAACTACCCACTTTCTCCGAAAAAACCTCCTGGAATTTTCGAATTTTTTTATTCACTTTACTTCTCTCACATACACTGCGAGAAAAAATTTCACTACCCTCCTGGGATGAAATTGATTTTAAATCACCTCTATCATTCTCAAATACACTGTGAGAAAAAATTTCACTACCCTCCTGGGATGAAATTGATTGTAATTCACTTTTATCTAAGTCACTTATATCATTCTCCAATACATTGTGAGAAAAAAATTCACTACCCTCCTGGGATGAAATTGATTTTAACCCCGTGAATCCAATATTAAATTTATTTATAAAGTCACGACCTAGAACCGTAGTTGATCCATTTTTAACTACACAAAATTCTAACATTTCTCTATAACCGTTATAATCAACTAATAATGAAATACAACCCAATAAATTCAACTTACAATTAGCGTAACCCATCAAGGTTAAATCCTTTGGTTTTAAATCCAAATGTTTGAAGTGTTTAAAATAATCTAGATCTGTTAATATCGAAACTGCCGATCCTGTATCCAAGAATCCGTTTAGTTCCACATTATTCACTAATATTTTGCACAATATTGGTTCACAATATACTGAGTTTATCCGAAACATTTTTTTATGTTCCTGCGTATTAACAAACACTGAAGAAATCTTTTTTTTATTTAAACCGCGACATATTTTACTAATATGCCCTTTTCCTCTGCATTTATAACAAAACACGTCTTTCAATTTACAATTTACCGATTCGTGATAACTACCACAATGTTTACATTTCGTTCGGTCTGCTGATTTCGCTCTGAACGATGTAACATTCTTGTCCGTAGGTCTTGAAAAATGTTTACCCGCAGAATTTTGTTCTATTTTTAAAAACAATATCTACACTTTCCGTTTTAATTTGCTTATTAATTACCTCGAACGAATCCATGGCAATAGCACATTCTATAACCTTTTTTAATGAAAAACTTTCAGCCTCGATGAATAATTTCTCCTTAATACGACCAACTCGAAGACCGGTGATAAAAACATCTTTTAAATTATATTCAAGTCTGTCTTCGAATTTGCAAAATCTAACGAGATTTCGTAAACGTGCTATAAAATCATTAACAGATTCTGTACTTTTTTGTTTCGTAGCAAAAAAATTTCGCGCTCCTTGAACACATTTCTTTTGATACCTACATGATTCTCTAGAATAACAATAAATTTTCGACCGTAAAATCTGTAATTTTTTAGGAAAACACAAATCAATCAATAAATCTATTGTCTCTGTGTGTAAATGAGATATTAAAACCGCTCTCTTTTTCTCTACCGAATTATATTTGTCATCATTGACAAGGATGAACTGTTCGTATTGCAACACGAATGTCTCCAGTTTGTCCCTTAAATGACAAAACCTGGGCAGTACCCCCCCTTCCATCTTCACACAGATGCAATCAATAGAAAAACAGAAAATTAACAAACAGCACTCAACTCACGACTCTGTTGACTTGATGCTGCTCCGATCTCGCCCTTCCGCGGACCGTCTCCTGGCTCCTGAACCCTGGTCGTCCTTCTAATGCGCCTTCCGTGAGGTCTGCACCTGTCCAGCTCTTCTCTTGAAGATCCGGACTTCCGTATCCCCGCCTTACGAGAATACTCCTCCAGGTTCTCGGCACTGAATAACCCTATCCAGCGCCTTGATGTTCCTCGGATGCCGATTCTGCTGCTCTTGCTCTTCCTGCTCCGCAATGATGTGGAGTCGTGATCTGGCCTGTTTCCTGCCCGATCACCTGTTGACCCTGTAGCCTCAATCTCGGGATGTTACCAAATGATTTTGGCTGCTGCGTAAATCCGTTATAGGCTGCCAAATGTGATTGCTGCTGCCTAAATTTAGTCCTTTATCGACTGCGCCAAATGGAATGACCGTGGCCGGTTATATACATTTCTTCTGGACTCCTTGTGGTGGATCCAGATTTCTCTTGATGGTGATCTCAGTGGGATTGCAATAATAATAAGTGGGTAGACTATTAGTGTTTATTCCGAGGTCGTACAGAGGTGCTTCGTAGGAAGCCTAAATGCAAAGAGAGGACGAATAGACAACATTATTACCTTTTATACGTTCCGCATGCTGTCTCACTCATACACGCATGTCTCTTTCATACTGCAAGACATACGTTCACTACAAATGATAGGCACATTTTCTTGATGCTTCATTAATCATGATAAACTAAATAGTTAATAATAAAAATTAAATTGATTCTCACAAACAATGGGCTACCGACGTAAACTTTACGGTTTGTGAGCATTCCTGCACCTTCTAGGGGGAGGGGCAGCTGCCCCCCCCCTCTGCCCGTACCTCGCTACGCCCTTGCATGCAGGCGTCGTTATTCTCGCTACTGGCTAGCTGTGGCGCTAGCAGCGACCTGCGAGCTCAGTTTTCTACAAAATTTCATCGATAGATGTTAAGAAATACCACAATTTCATTTACGTTCCACTTCATTTTAACGCTAGAACACCCAGAAATTATGGCAACACGCGATTTCAACTCGCTAGGTGGTTCGCTACTGAGCGAGTGGACAGCTTTGTGTGTCATCATGACAATCTCACTCGCCGATTCACCCGCTTTTAAACTTAGTAGATAGTAGCTTGTAAACTCGCTCAATGTAATTGAGGCTTTAGTAAGGGTTTCGGCTTGTTGTTGCTAGTAATTTCGCCTAGTAGTTTATTAGAACCTGCTTTCTCGTGTTTTTCTCACAGAGCTTTACGGTAAATCCCCGACGAGATCGACGATGCCAGCGCACGTTTCTAATGAATGACTCTAATAAGTCAATTGTCACGATTAGGCGCAGGGTTCGGATATAACGAGACCGGGTCACGCCGGGTCACATCTCTTCCACTCCTGCAGCCAGCCTCCATTAATATAACTCATTGAGATCAATTGATATCGATGGGTGATTGTACATTGTGCGCCTTAATGTCGATCAGTATCAAGTTACTAATGTGGAATTTATTTAGAAAAATGAAACAATACAACTTTGTATAAACCACTTATATGATGTGCAAATCCGACCGGTTTCGGAACAAATGTTCCTTCGTCAGGGAAAGCTTATACTAATTTGACAGTTTAGAACAATGTTTTATTGTGGTAGGGGTGGAGCCGTTGTTAGTTAATAATGTAGATTGGGTGGGTAGGTATTAGTGTAGAGTGGGTGGGTAGGGGAACAAATCCATGATTGGGCTATATGACAATATTTTTTATTTGTTGATAATAGATTCATTATTTTTAAGGGATTTTTTAATTTCCAAAGCTTCTAAGTTATCTAAACGTTTTCCTTTATGATTAATATGAAGAATATTTATCCCTGTGTTAATGAATAATAATGAATCTATTATCAACAAACAAAAAATATTGTCATATAGCCCAATCATGGATTTGTTCCCCTACCCACCCACTCTACACTAATACCTACCCACCCAATCTACATTATTAACTAACAACGGCTCCACCCCTACTACAATAAAACATTGTTCTAAACTGTCAAATTAGTATAAGCTTTCCCTGACGAAGGAACGTTTGTTCCGAAACCGGTCGGATTTGCACATCATATAAGTGGTTTATACAAAGTTGTATTGTTTCATTTTTCTATAATGGATAACCACAAAGTAATAGCTACATTCAAAAATATGGAATTTATTTATTCATTTGCTAGGGCTTGGATAAATATGTATTAAATAATTCAAAATATGTACATATAATATGGACTAAAAAATGTAAAATATGGAGTATAAAATAAGAATATCTTACATATTAAACATTTTTTACTGTGAAAAATTACTATGCAGTATCAGTTACAAAAAGACTAATCAAAAAAATATTTCATTATTTCAAGGGCAAATAAATGTGCGTTCTAGTCGCAGTATTTAATTAAAACATCTGAAATATTTCTAAGCGATCTAATTTTCAAACCAAAATCACATGTCCCTCCCCACTACCTGCAGCCTCACAGCATACCCCCATTGGGGATGCCGTGAGGCATCTCACTGGCTTCAGATGGGAGCAGTTGGGACTCTTGTGCGGTATTCATATAAAAAAAATCTCACCACTATATATATTAACCATCGCGGGCATGCGCACATCAAATCCCCAGAATTTCATCGCAATAGGATGATTGGTTTAGCAACGCGTATGGAACAAACATACATACAAGCAAACATACATTGATTTTCATACATAGATGTTTCCTAGAGTTCCTTGCAGAATTGTATAATATTATCATTATTATTTCCGGAGCTCTTCTAACAATACATGTCTCAGCTAATATTGAATGAACTAAGCAAAAGGGTGATTTCTCGTCTTGACGAAAATATATTGACATATAAAATTAAAAGTTTGTTTCGGTGGTTTCTCGCGTTTTTGCTTAGCAGTGCATAATCATCTCTGTGACACCAACATTTATTATTCTTCCTCTGCATGAGCCTATTTTGGCTATCAAACTGAGTGAGTGGAATAAAGTGTATATGGTACGTTTAAAAAAAATGTTTAGGGAACATACCCATACTACGTGACCCACTTTTTGCAATTTTTAACCCCCCCCCCTCCCCCCTCGGTGACCAGTTGTAGTATATTCCAAGACCCCCCCTACAGTTTTCACGTAGTAAATCATAAATATGGTTTTGAATCATTTTTTTTTTTTACATTAACTCCACACAGGAGGCCCTGAGGAAAATAATTTCCCTCAGGGCCTATGTCATCTGGGATGCTGTGTGGAGGGTCTTTTTGAGGAGAGGAAGGAATGAACATTGGTCTTGAAGAGACCCATGTTGTAGGAAGGAGGAAACACAGAGGCCGGCAAATCATTCCACAGCCGAGCTGTTGAACACAAGAACGAGTCGAAGAAACGACCCGTTCTCATGTGACAAATGTCAACCGTGTACAAATGTTGGGCACGCGTTTGGCGTGTTTCCCGACTATGCACCGGTGCCGAAGGGATCAATAATGCTAGTTCCTCGGAGCATCTTCCATTGTAATACCGGTAGAACAAGGATAGCATTCCCACCCGACGCCTGTGCTCTAAAGATTGCAATCCGTCTGTTAAGATGGGAGAATCTATCAAACGGACCGCCCGTTTCTGCACAGAGTCGAGGGTATTTTTCAGGTATTTTGGAGCTCCAGACCAGAAATGGCTGCCAAATTCAACCGTGGGGCGTACTTGTGATTTGTACAAGGTTAGCAGTTGTGTACTATTAAAGTATCTGCGGGCCCTGTACAGTACGCCCAGCTTTTGGGAGGCTAACTAAAATAATTTCTTGCTAACAAAAAGTTTAAAAAAAAATATTTGGCTTATATTTGTCTTTATTAATACGGCGCTTGCATACCTATAATTACAAGTGGAAAAAATATTAAAAAGTTTGTGGAAAAACTATAAAAAGATTTCTAGATTGACTACGTGGTAAAAACCTAAGTCCCCCGCCCCCCGTTGTGACCGAGCGTGGCATTTTGAAAATCCCCCCACCCTAAAAGGGTCACGTATTATGGGTACGTTCCATTAGGGTTGCCGAAAACCTATTTGTCAGGAACCCGCGATAAGATTTATTTTAAACAGCTCAAATGTATAAGAATTATGCTAAAAGGGGTGCAATTTGTTCTCACAATCCTACTGATCGACTGTTGAACTGAAATTTTGACTGAACACTCCTCAAATGCACAAAAACGTTCTTCCCAACATCCTAACCACTGGCGTGCCTAGGGGGGGGGGGGGGGTAAGGGGTGACGGATGACACCCGACCATGGAAAAAAAATTACCAAGCAATAACAAGCATCGCGGTGAGTCAGGCCATATGCACGAACGCAGCAGAGGCGATATCTGCATCAACTAATCCATGATGGTATTCCGTTTATCCCCACCCCATCCCATCACATGGAGGGTGGGGCGAAATGGGATACCATCGCATACATATTTAGATGTTAGAACCTATCCCATTACGCCCCCCCCCGTTATGGTATCCGCCCCGGGTGCCACCCATGCTAGCTACGCCGCTGATCCTAACGCAACTCTCCGACCAATAGTTGAATCGGGCGTTACATAAATCACTGATTTGATCGGAGATTGATCGACCGGAAAGTTGGGAACAACGGGCGTTAGGGGTATTTCACCATCCTCTTGAAACCACAGGATAACGTATTAATAAACAAATAAAAATACTCGCAATAGGTAGAAAACTCGAATAACCTATCAGATATATTTTAGCCACTATTCATAGGTTTGAGTACCGAATAGTAAACTCGGACTTAGTAAATAAATTCATCGTAAATATACTCGTACGTTATCTTATAGATAAGCTATCAAGAGGATGGTGACCCTTATGCCTACTAATGTTCAAAAAAAATATTTGTATCTATCATGTATTTATTACCTTGAAGGTTTCAAGAGACGCCCGAACAATATCTCTTAATAACTTCATATCATACTTTTTTTACCACTTATATTAACTTTTATTATATTTTTGTTACTGTTAAAAAGTGTAAGCATGATATAATTCTAGCGCAGACACGTGAAAAATCACGCGATATTATGAATGTACGATTTGTGTAGCTGAAAGTCCTAGGGACAGTCAATAAATAATGCCTTTTTTTTTCTCCTTTAATATTCAAGAAATAAATGCAATTACGGGTGTTGAAAACCATACTATTGACGATTATTTTTTTACTTTTCAATATAATCTCCGTCCACAGCTTTGGTCCATCTTTTAACAAGGGCATGTATCACAGTGTTGTAAAAAGCACGGTCATACCCAGAACACCATCGCCATAACTTTCCCCGCCGATCACACAGTTTTGATTTTTTTTGTCCTTTGTGAGTTTGTGTGATGCCATTCCATTGACTGCCTCTTTGATTCGAGTAAAAAAAAATGAACCCATTTTTCGTCTCGGGTTACAACTTTTTCCAGAAACTAGGAGCTGCAAGTGTTGTGAGGCCATTGTTTTTCTTGTTTCTTTATTCTGGCCGGTTAAGTTTCTTGGTACACACCTTGCAAAACTTTTGTTGAAAAATCAGTTGTCGAATAATCGCCTTTTTTATCATTTAATAAATATTACATGTTTTTGTGTATTCTATAAAGTTTTTTTTGTAAAAAATATATATTAATTAATATGTCTAACACCTTTTGTACACATTTTTCAGTCTTTCATGAATGTGAATTTTTGCGTTTCACCTTCTACGGTCAATAATCAATCACAGAACGCTATCTATTACGAACATTGTTGACGGCCATTTTGCAAGCGACTGCAGTGCTGCCACCTGTTGACGATAAAAGTTACTACTGCAGCAGATTGTAGAAGGTTTGAGGGATAGCACCAAATTCAAAATTTTCACTTAACTAACTTTATTTAAGTAGAAAAAAATAGGAGGCATTACTTATTGACTGACCCTCGTATTTATAAAAAAAATATTTGCTATTGCCCATTCATTACCTTTAAAAGTTCAAAGAAAGAAATTTATCTTTCGAATGTTTGTAAAGTTACCTTGTTTATGCTCTCGATTAATTCATCTAACCTCTGTCAAACATTTAAATAAAAATAAATGCACATTTTAAATAAATAATAAAATTATTTTATTTTAAACCATAACACACATAAACGGGTCTGTCATTTGAATTTAACGTAAGAAATAAAAATATAAAAAACGGCTTACATAAATTAAAAGAAAATACTATCGCGTACTCGTATGTAAAGTGGACTTTGGTGTGACGAAACATGGAGCCGAAATTCTGTGTGTATGTATAATAATGATTTATTATTATTATTAGTATCTATAAAAATAGATTTGTACATTGTAATCGTAGCATACATGAGATATTTCGGCGGGTCCCGGTATGTCCGGATGGCCGAGCGGTCTAAGGCGCTGCGTTCAGGTCGCAGTCCACTTAGGTGGGCGTGGGTTCGAATCCCACTTCTGACAAATCTTTTTTGAGCTTTTTTTAGTAATAAATTAATATTATTTAAAACCTGTTGTTTTGATTCCTGGTCTTTATCGAAATATTCGATATTTATCTGAATGGAATAAACAGAAAATATTCCGTGATTTTCAGGTTATTTGGTTTTTTTGTAAAACTCCATTTTAATTTGGTACATAATAATTTTTTTTTAAATATGTACAAAATGGATCGATTTTGCAGTTTTCCTGCCGCCAAAGCAAGGTCTGAAAAACATATTTTTTCTTCACATTTTGTCAAAATTCCGCTGGAATCATAGACATGTGAATATTGCTAGACCTGCCCTAAGCGATAAAAGCGTATTGTTTCCCCCTCCCCGTACCGGTTCCATTGGAACCGGTTGGGATCAAGTATGGCTTCGCGTGAATCTAAAAAATGTGACGTCATCATTATTCTGCGAGCCAGCGTCGAGCACTCATTAGTGCATTTTACGAAATAACACGGCAAAAATAGTGGCTTGTGTTTTGAAAACGTGTAAAAATAGAAGTGAAAAAGAGAATAAACCCAATTGTCGGATTACATTCCATAGGCAAGCATTATTTTACTTTATTTTAAGCTTATTCAGATCACATAATATGGTCGTTTTTGTAACACACACTATCACTCATACATGGCTTGTGCTCGTCGCCGTTTAGTGGGGTAAGTAAATTATGCAACATTTGTAAAAGTGTCTTAACTAAAAACATCAACAAAATATTGGACTATGAAAATAGGCGAACTTTACTTTGTCATATTTGGAATTCGCAAATTTGTTCATTACGCGGCGAGCAATTCGCGCTCCTTTGTAAAAAGGTCTTTTCATTCTAAAGCAGAGTTTACTTTTAAGAACTAAATGGTGATATTATAATGCGAGATGCCCATATACTCTCAGAATGAGTTATTGACGAATCACATATCACCAAATTCATCTTCCAGCTCTGCGCCCCGCTGTAGTTGGTTTCTCTCCCTTACCTTTATGTTCTGGTCTTGTAATATTCATATGTCTATGGCTGGAATGAAGTTTTTACAGAAAATAATTCCCTTCAGGGCTTTGTCATCTTTCAGAATGGTGTAAACAGTCTTTTTAGAAAAAGGTAGGAGAGGAAGTTTTGGGAAGGAAAAAAGGTATGAGGGTTGGGTAGGAATCTGGGGTCGGTGTATCCAAGAGTGACGGACGTATGAATCTATCCTTACCACTGCGGTGCAAGGCAATGTTCTAAGAGAGTCTTACTGGAGAGGTCAAAAGATCTCCCTCAACCAGTCTCTCCCGATCCGGCTTGCCACGCAGTTGGCGGGCAGATACATCCGCCGCCAATATCCGGACAAACTTCACCCTATGAACCCAGGCACCCCTACTAAGTCACCAAACGTAGCGAACTACCTGGAGTGGCCTATGGTAGAGGTGTTGGTTATCCAATAAATGGTTCCCGGGGCGGCGGTACCCATACCCAAATCGATAATAAAATATAACTATAATACAAATCGATCAAATAAACGGGATTTGAAGCAACGACCTTCGGATTGCTAGTCGAGAGCCTTACCCCCCGACCACGGAGGCCATCGAACTTGATGAAGTTTTTGTTTTTAAAATGTCAAGTGTTTTTACAATTAAAGTAGGCAACGTGTTGCTAAAAGCCTTATATGAGAGATCTGCGATGATTTGAAATGGTGAATGGCGTCCAGTTTATTAACGCAAATGACTCACTAGCGCTGGTACTGGTACTGGTATTAATGGTAATGTAGCTTGTCTTATCCGATTACCAGAGGCCATATCACAATGTTAATATTATTATCTTACAACCAGATAGCTTGTTTCGCATTGGCAATCAACAATCAACATAACATCGAAGTATTACAATAGGCCGCTCGCATGCATTCATAACGACTTGGAAAAAATCGTGTGATAGATTTTTTTACTAAGTTTACGAAAATGTTAGTAAAAAATTTTGTAAATGTAAGGACAGTTTTTTTTATTTTTAATAAATAAATCCATTATTTGGGCCCGTGACGTCACTACATGAAAATGTCCCGTCTCCGAAAATGTTCAATTAATTTTGTAAAATTTTTATTTTTTATAGGCAACACTTTGATTTCAGGAGAATTTTTGAATTTGACATTTAACGTTCACTAGATTTATTGTTTGATCTCTGCGAACTTATCATTTGGTTTGACTTTTTGACAGATGTTATGAAGAGAACCCCGTATATTTTATGCTGTCTGTACCTGTTTTGGAGGTATAATGGTAATGGTGCTGATTTTAACAAAATAAAATTTTATAATATTCTTATTATTATTATAATTTACAAGTACATTACATTAGATTGAACATTAATGATTTATGGTCAGTAAGATGGATCAAGGAAAAAAATATTTATGAGATGTAATATTTTTGTTGTACCTCGTTATTCTCCTGTGCCATTCGTGTGGAAAACGTTATTTAAAAAAAAATGATTTTCGGCTATGTAATTATCGTTTTTCGCATCCATAAAATTATGTCCCTTCTTTCCGGTTTGTAAAAAATGGTCTGATTTTTCGGATTGAAACTTTCAAAAAATCGCCAGAGTTTCAAAAATATGATTAAAAAATACAGAATGTCTTAAAATATTTGGATTTTTTTAAACGTGATGCAAGTGGCCTATTGCGGGGGATAGCGCGTAATTAGCTATCCCCACCCCACCCCACCCCACCCAGAACATTCAGTTCATTACTGAGTATAACAGTACTTGCCTAGTAGAATATAGGTAATACGACACCACAATATATTATTTATTTAGATGTGCTTGGTTGGTAGATAATTCACTGGATAGGTTATTCATGAAGTGCACCTGTATATTATATCGACCATTTTGTATAGGAGGTCATACGTGACGTCATCTTTCTGGTGTCTTATGTCTTTTTCGTTTTAAAACAAGACGCGTGAGAAGGAAGAGGACATTCGTCGATGACATCCGTACGAGCTCTCTCTGAAATTAGTTTACAAATAGATTATAATATGTGGAGGATCGAAGCACTCTTAAAGGTTTAAAATGAATGTAGGTATAGCAAATTAAATACGGGCTGAAAGTAAAATCATATTATGAGGATCGTTTTCACAAAGAGATATCCACATAAAGTTTTTTATAGTGGGACAGTTTTGTAAATAATCACTCGGGATTAAAATTTTATGATAATCTTTAAATGCACAATCAATTACATGTTAAAACGCAATTCGTTTGTTAAACTCCGTCTTTGTAAAACGAAGTCGAAAATTGTGAATTTTGACAAAAGAGAAATTCTACTTTTTATACTAAATATTACTCTCCGACCGAAACAGGAATTTCTACCGAAACCGAAACCGAATATTCGGTATCTGTCTCAGCTTCGGCCGAGACCGAAACTTTTTTTAGAAATGTTAAAAATCTATTCTAATCTATTTGGGTTTTTTTTTTACACTTGTACAGATAGTTAACAGGTGTTAATTTAAATAAAAATAACAATAGTTGAAGTTTATTAAAAAAATATATACAGGGTGTTAAGGGACGTACTTGACTTACTTTAACCAGTGATTCGTGACATTATTTGGAGTAAAAAATGTAAATGAAATTTAGGTCTCCGGTGACATTTTTGGTGTTTTTTTTTTTTTTTTTTTTTCTACAAAAACATTAAAAAATGGTAGTTGTTGAACAGTTGGAGGCGGGCTAAGGGGTTCGTCGGACACCCGGCTGAGTGACCAGTGACGACATGCGGAAGAAATTTTTTTTGGTTTGATTTTGAAGAAAAAATTAAAAAAAAAAGTCGTCAAAAAAAGTCACCGGAGACCAAAATTTCATTTACAATTTTTACTCCAAATAATGTCAGGAATCACTGGTTAAAGTAAGTCAAGTACGTCCCTTAACACCCTGTATACTTATTTTTTATATTATTGCTATGAAACAAACAAAAATTAATAAAAAATGTTAACTCTTGGAACAAAAATTTGTCAATAAATAATACATTATAACGGAAGGAATTTTAATTGCGTTTGCAATCCCAACATTCTTATTACACGTGTTAAATGAAATAAAAACGATAATTGAAGTGTGAAAAATAATTATTTATTTTATAAATATTTGTAAAACAAACAAAAATTAACAAATATGTTAGCTACTCCTTGGAACAAAAATTTGTCAATAAACACTTACATTATAAAGGAAGGACCTCATTAATTGAGTATTTTAACCGGCTGATGCGAACTCAGCTGATGATGGCGGGTGACAGACGAGCCACGAACTCACCCGAAGTTAGCCGAACGACGCGCGATAATTCACGAACGCAGAGTTTAGGGGCAGCCGATGGTTCGGCAGATTTTATGCCGAAACCGAAACTGATGCCGAAACTAGTTTTTTTTTGCCGAAACTTGCCGAAACCGAACCTTCGGTCGGTCACTACTAAATATATTATACCTATTTACAACAACAAAAAGTTTCACAAAGCAAAATGTCCTTTACATTTTAGTTCTAAAATATATGTACCTACTAGTATTGTATACATATAAATTTTTATTAAAATAGAAATAAAAGTTTTCTTTAACTTTCCAAGTACCTACCTACTACCTACCCCTGAAAAAATGATTATGAATAAAATTCTCAAATACGAATTTAACTCATAATACCTACCGTTGATATGTCCGTACCAAAAATGCATCTCTACATATTATAAAACAAAGTCCTCCGCTGCGCCTGTCTGTCTGTCTGTTCGCGATAAACTCAAAACTACTGAACGGATTTTCATGCGGTTTTCACCAATATATGAGTGATTCATGAGGAAGGTTTAAATATTGGTTGAAATATATGATATATAAAGGAGAATGTCTGTATGCGTTGGCAAGCGGGCGACAAGTGATTTTGCTTTACTTCGCAACGCATTGCCAACCCCATATTACTCGTATGTATGAAAACTAAATCATCATTATTCGTAGGACTTGCCCTTCGAAAAACTATAGCAACTCTCTGTAGCCACGTTTCACGTTCCGTAACTTATCGATTCAATAATAATGTTTTTATTACGCAGTATTTTTTCGCTGGTATCTCGTACATTAAAAGATTTTCTTCGTCTTGTAAAAACTATTTGTAAACCTACGATTATTTTTTTTATTGTGTATTTTTTTAATGAAAATTGTTATCGAGCCTTGAACAGATCGGAAATAGAGGTAGTAAGTCGGTCAAGGTCATGGATCTGATTTAGTTTTTTTGTACTAGATGCCAATGTTGAACGCCCAAAGGGCAAGTCAGAAAAATCATGTAATGCCGTGTGACTAACTAACTAACTAACCATCACGCCGTTTCCCGCAGGGGTAGGCAGAGAGGACGGACCGCCAAACATCCCGGTCTTGGCATACATTCGTTGCCTCGTTTACATTCATAGAACGTCTCATACATTCTCTTCTATTATTCTGACTCTTGACATGGCCCGACTCAAGTATCTGATTCACTTGGTCGTGCCATGTCTTTCTTGGGCGTCCTCGACTTCTTCTGCCATTCACATCTGCGTCATATATTCTCCTTACACTCCTTTCCTCGTTCATTCGCTCTACATGCCCAAACCATCGGAGCGTTCCTTTCTCAGCACGCTTACATCAGCCTTGCATTCTTTGCGGATTTCCACATTTATCACACGATCATACATGCTTTTACCACACATACGCCTCAGGGATCTCATTTCTACAGCGTTCAGTCTACTTTCATCCTTCCTCTGACAGTTCCATGCCTCTCTGCCATACATCAGGGTAGGTACCAGTACTCCATTATGGACGGCTAGTTTCGCGTCTTTGGACAGTTTTTTGTTGGTGCCAACGGCGTTCAGTCCTCCATTAATAGAGTTACCTGCATTCACCCTTCTTTTAATATCTCTATCAGCCTTCCCATCTCTCTTAAGTATCGCCCTGGTGTAAGACCACCATTCAGAATTGAAACGTTGCTTGAAAATGGCTTTAGCCGTGTTTGGTGACCAGATCTAAATAGCCAGGTATTTCCCAACCTTCCCCTTCCCCACCTCCTTCCCCTCCCCACTACCCTCAGCCTCACAACATACCCCAATTGGGGATGCCATAGTCTCACTGGCTCCAGACGGGAGCAGTTGAGATTCTTGTGCGGTATTAACTGTAAAAAAAAAAAAAAAGTATGTCGTGTGTATTTTCATATATTTGATGTACACAATATCATGGTAATGTATCGAGTTTAAGAGGTCAGGTGAACTTAATGTCGTCATGCAACGAACGTTGAATGTTATAATATCGATGTCCCAGCATTAAACTGCAACAAGTCTAAATTTGTTGTTTTGTGATAATCTATATATTTTTTTCATGTCTATAAATACGTATCCAAAAATGTTAAATTAGTTTACACTCAAATTTCTACATTACCTCGAATGGAAAATAATCGTCAGTTTTAAATGGCAACAATTCGAAATAGTTTGTATATGTTTTCTAAAGATTTTTCGACTCAAGGAGTCAACATTTTTATTAATTCGGTTGCTGTTTAATCTTTTGATACCCACATAGTATTTTATGTTTTTCGGACTGGTTTCCATTTTAATACTGGGCCATCGATATAATGTGCATAAAATCGAAAAACATGTTCCTCGGTGATATCAATTTATTTACATATGTTAGGTATTTTGTTTACCCACTACTTTTGGGAAATATACTATTTTAATTATTTTTTTGCGTTATTCCAAAGAATGCATTGTAATTTCTCTCCTGTTCGCGTGTTTTTCATTTTGTTATATTTTGGCCGTATGGCGGGCGACATTTACATTTTATTAAACTTATTTATAAGTTCGTTTGCTTGATGTAGTAAGGTTAAGTTGAAGTATTTGAAGGAGATGTGATATAATATAATGTATGGCAGAGAGGCATGAAACTGGCAGAGGAAGGATGAAAGTAGACTGAACGCTGTAGAAATGAGATCCCTGAGGCGTATGTGTGGTAAAAGCATGTATGATCGTGTGATAAATGTGGAAATCCGCAAAGAATGCAAGGCTGATGTAAGCGTGATGAGAAAGGATATATATAATATAATATATGTGTGTTGTTACAGGAGCCTTCATGCACCTGGTGGTTCGGCGTCGCGGCGTGTTCGGCAAGGGCGGCGGAGTGGGCGGCGAGGCGGGCGGCGGCGGGGGCGGCGCGGGCGCGCTGGGAGGCCAGCCCAACCCCAGCACAGACCCGCTGGTGGCCGCGCAGTACGCCCCCGTGCGAGACGCGCCGCCGGCTGACGACGAGCGGAGGCAGCTCATGGACAACAAGGACTGGTGAGAGATATTGAACTCACATCACTCTACATTTATAATTGATTAAAACCAGAACAGAAAACAAACCTAACCCAACATATTATTTTCATCATGTTTTGTTTTGTCACAGTTCTGTATTATCCGGTTACCAATTGATAAACATTGTATTTTATACAAGTCAACTATCCAACTTTGGAGTCACAGAAAAAAAAACATATTCTATCCTCAGTGCTTTCACAAAAGAGTGTCAAAGTTTTGGTTTTAATTAATTTTAAATTCTTTTGTGTACTTTTTTGGTCTGCAGTATAGTACAATAATAATATGCAACAGAAAAACACTGTTTTAAATTACGTTTTTGTATTTTAGAAGAGTACCTACTAATAATAACATTTAGGATGGGTTGTTTAAAATTTTTTTGAATAATTCATAAAATTTTGAAGTTAATTTTCAAGCTCTATTTAAGTTCTGTTATTATATGTATAAAAATATATATGTATAAAAATCATTATAGGCCAGTCGCTTCACAAAACTGAAACAATCACAGAACTTGAATAGAACTTTCACAGAATCTCAAATTAACTTTGAAATTTGATAAATTGTTCAAATTCTCTGAAAAAACTGATCCTTAGTATTTTGACATGACAACAGAATATCATAGTTTATATTGAACGGTCAATGGCCGTTGCGGCTGGATCCCATCCAGTTCAATTCACTCTTTAGTTACATTTCCTCGACTGGATAAGACCTCCATCATGACACAAGCAGTACTTAACGCTTAGTGTGATGGTGGTAATAGGTGAGGTTTAAATATTGTCAGGTTATTTGTAACCTGGAAATGTTTATCTTTCTTTAACCCCCTACGAGCCAGAGCCCTGCATTTGCAGTATTGAAAAATCGTACCCATGCACTGTACGAAGCACTGCAATTGCAGTGTCAACCTTTTGCATTTAAAGTGGCTACTTGGTTAGTTAAAGATTAAAATAAAAATCTCACTTTGTCAAGTATGGTATTTCTACCTACGTGTTGGCTTTATCAAAAATATCTTTTTATTTATTGAAGTTTCTTGTCGGTCCTTTTCTGGTCCTAAATATTAAAAAAATCTTTTTTCTTTTCCAGCCTCAGCAGTGCCGAAGAGAGCGACCGCATGCTGGAGTCGGACCCACGGATAGTGCTCCGTCCCCTCAAGAATGTGGAGGAGGCCTAAAGCACCGTCCCCCCTGCACCACCAGGCGGTATATCCTCTACTTATACCCTCTAACCAACCATCACATCAGGGAAAGCTGTCCAATCATAAGTACCGCACTAGCCCCAATATAACACACTTCCAATTGGATGCCGCCCTCAAAATGTCAGTATTCTCTTTCTCATCGGACACTTTTATACACGTCCGCAAATATAACGCAAGTTATTTTATTTTATAAAATTATTACAAGCATTGCGTTATATTCTGGCTAGTACGGTAATTCGTGTTAATCTCATATAAGTTTAAGGGAAATTAGTTAGATTTGAGCGTTTAATAATATTAATGTAACCCTTCAAATAAAGACAACATTGTATGATGTATACTACCCCGTAATAATAATAATAATAATAATATATGATTATTATAACTTATTAGGCTAAGGAAACATGATCTTATGTTTTAGTTCCAACAAAAATATTGTGGCCATTTTTGACATTTTAAGGAGTGTGTATTTTTATCTTATCATTTCATTCCAATTTCATGAACTTTTCTTCTTCGAGTAATCTCAAGCTGCTCTCAAATATGTAACACCATTTCATGCTATTACTGCATCCATTAAATGTTAGATACTAGGTATTATAATATTCCATTAGTATTAACTCTTTGTTTGCTAGAGAATGAACTTTGTTTTTAAGCAATACTGTTCGTTATTGTGTTATTGTCGGGAAACTTTTAGATTGCAAAGAATCTGCGATATGTTGGAATGGTTCCATCCGACTCTATGTGTTTTGTGTTCTGTGTCCTTGGTGATGAATCGCACGTAATATTATGTACTTGCAAAGCAAAAATAAAAACATATCACGGTAGGAAAAATATAACAGAATATCTTCTGTACAGTAGAGGGAATGGTTGGGTTAGAATTTACGTGTGCGACAATAAAAAAAAAAAATATTATTTTGTCTTCAATGATGAATTGATTATCAATTTATTTATGCTGCTACAGCACATGAATGCATTTTTTGTTTTTGTTTTGAATAAATAAATAAATATCTTTCAAATATTTTAATTAAATAATATTATTGATGTTAATGTGCAATTTACTTTCAATTTTTGGTATTTTTTTAGAGTATTTTTGGAATATGTAACCATATTGACAATGAAATATTCAGTATCCTAATGAACTCAACTATGAGAATACTTAATTTCTTTTACTTAAATGTTCCCCAGAAATGACTGATGCTTGACGACTTTATTTTATGATTTTTTTTAACCTAGAAAAAAAATTATCAGCAATTTTTGTGCTTGGCTTTTTGCAAACCATATTTAAATGTCTGTAAAACATTTGCTATTGAGATCTCAATTAAACATCATTAATACCCTTTTATCTTTAATTTTGTATAAAATCTTCAGTATAAAAAAATGCAAATAATCTTATTGAAGTGTGGATATTGCTTAAGTATCATTGCTTAACTCCCGTTGTAGTAAGAAAACAAAACTATATTAGGTGCTAGAATTTCAATTTTAATCATTTTTATCATCAGATAAAGAAAAAGCTGCTTTGATCAGTAATTTAAATGAAGTCTTTTCTCTGCCATTATTTGTTTGTCCTTTCTTTAGATCTTTATTTGTTTGTCCTTTCTTTAGATCTGTGTTTAGTGCTGCAAAGTATTGTATTCAATAATAATGATTAGAGAGCTGAAAAATGCTGAATTGTGTATTGAATTTGTGAATTTTTTTTATTTATAAACCATTCCATTCATTTGCTTCTGGTTTGAGAAAATAATAAATATTGATAGACGACATTCCTGTGGTTCTCTTTTATTGCAGATGTTAAGTTTTGTTTTTAATTGATTATACTGCTGCAAACTGGAAAACATCTAATGTATTGTGTTGAATACTTTACTTCAACCACGATTCTGTAATATTCAACTTTGGTTTGATATTTTTTCTGGAGGAAAAACTGAAAAACGTGTAAACTGTGTGATTCCACTCTCAACTACCATTGTAGTGAACCGTATGGGAGAAATAATATCTTCAAAACACATTTTTTCAGTTTCAGGTTCATGTTGATTTAAGATTAAAAATAAATTGTTTTGTTAAATTCCCTTTCCTGTGAAATATTACTTGAATTGTTTAAAAGTGATGCAGTTGAAGGTACATATAACAAACCTCATTAAGATAATTTATATATGATTTGCGTGCTTCAATAAATGTGATTAACTGGAAGTTATTATTTTTTCAAAATAACTGTTTGTTTTTTAAATAACGAGTTTGTCATTGTCCACAAACAAATTATGAAAATGTTTTAGGCAGGTGTTTATAAATATTTTTATATCTAAGCTTCTTTAGGGTAAACAAATAATATAAAAGGGAAATATAAAACTTATTTATATTTCTTTCAATTTTATGTATTAAAAATAATAAACAAATGGTTTCTCATAAAGTGTATCGAATTTTCAATGCAATTTATTTTCAGCTTTGCGTTTTTATATCTGTTAAAATGCACAAAGATTTTTTTTTATATACTATATAAATGTCCATCTGTATCTGTGAACATAGAAAATAATATTATTATTATTAATTTTATGTACAACTAATGTTTCTTTTTCTAATTAAGCTCAAATCATTTAAATGTAGAATATCTGTATTTTTGTATGCACTCGCAAATATTTAATTGACTTGGCATTGGAATATATTTGGGGAAATAAATGCAGGTATCCCACTTTGTGCCCAGACACTATCATCCACGGTTTCGGTGGTTTGAACTAGTATTACTGTGACAAATATTTCCCGTATTGTGGGAGAAAGGCCAAAAAGTAAAAAAAAAAACAGAGTTTATTCCAAAATAGGGGGTTAGTTCAAGATGAAAAAAAATATTTACAAGTATATTATAAAAAGTAAGAGTTGTATTTGATCCGGTATTAATCTTTGAATCAGTGTTTTAGTTAGCTTATGAATCTTTATCTGATTGTTACATGTACATACTGTGTATTCATGCAAAATTTATAATTTAGAAATGTTCTTGGAAGTACTGAATCTGCAAATTGGTTACTTTTGCAGGAGCGATTTCGCAATTGCGTAATATGTAATATGAAATTAAATATGTTTCTATTTTTAATTCTTACTGAAAGAAAATTACATGTAATTCTTGTAAAGTAATAAATTGAGAAGCTGAATGCAACAACTCATGGATGAAAATTGTAATTTTGTGTAAAATGTGTTCAAAGTTTTTTGAAATGCTAAATATTCACTTGCAACTACTGTTCAAACTTTTGCGTGTAGCTCCGTATGTGTGAGACCTGCAGAAGTAATTTAAGTAAAAAGGCGAATAAAAAAGAAATTGGAGATACCAAAAAGGCGATGGGGACAAAAACAACATGTGCAAGTTTTTGTTATTGCATCGATCTCCTCAATTGTATATATTTGCAGTTGAGTACTTAACGCAGGGCACTTGAATTTCATTGTATGTATTGTATTTTGAGGTACATGGTAAATAATTAATCCAACTAATGTTTTGAAAACCATTTTATCTGTTTGGCTCTCTGTTCAAAAATAAAGCTAAGACTTAAATATTCTGTTTTATTCCTTTCCTTCTTCACACATCATTCAAAGTGATGTAATTATTGCTTGAAAAAAGGTAATTTAATAATAATCACTGAAGGAATACAAATATCGTTGGCAGAAAGGCTAATTGACGTAACCAGCAAATCCTCTATTTTCGGGAAAGTCGAAAAAACAAAAAAAAAATTCAGAAAATAGTAATGGTAACCCCTATCTCGTTAATTTTTACAGTGAACAACAGAATAATGTTTATGTTTCTACCAATATAATTAGATCTTTGTAATTATTTAAAAAAATGATGATTTTGGTGGTTACATCCATTCTTTTTTGTGAAAATTTTATGACTGCTTGGCTGTAACCAACAGTATCTAGTATGAGAAGCTCGGTGTGCGATTAATTTACGGAAAGGCAAAAGGGCGTAACCACTTTTGTATTATTTGTAGCTCTTAAAACCATGGTGTAACCCCTTTCGAAGGGAATCAGACTTACAATTAGTTGATGTAACCAAATTTAAATATAAAAAAATATTTTTGTAATGGGAGGTACGGCGAAATATTCTTTTAACAACCGTTTTTTTCATATCGAAGGCAATAAGTTAACAGCTCGCAACTGACATTTTTTCAGAAATAGAGTTATGCACATCATTTTTTTTTTTTTAAGCTCTATTTAAATAATGTCGTCATTATATCATTATACATCAATACTTTTTTTATATGCATCACTCATTTTTTTAAATAGTTATAGAATAGAAGTTTTTAAAAACATAATTAAATAAAAATAATAAAAAATGTATAAGAAAATTTTTTTAAAACATCGAAATAATTTTAAAAAGAATTTTAAAAATTGTACACCAAAAACGTCCAGGTTGGTGGCCGGCCGATCAAAGAACTCTTCAATGGAGTGTGATCTAGACTACAGTAATTCGTTGGTTTCATTCATATATTATTTGATATAGTCGTTGCTAGCCAGGCACGCGAAAGCACTGTGGAACGGACGGGTTTCGGAAGATTCCGTCGTTTTCCAGACTGCCGGTCGGCAGACCTGCTTTTTTCTCATTTACTAATCGACCCCTATCGTATGAGACCATTCTCAATGACCATGAGCACAAATATTCACCCAGGAATTTACGTCTTCACGTTCACCCCGCATGGGAATGGGTACCGCCCCAAGGCGGGAATGGGTACCGCCGCCCCGGGAACCTTTATTGGATAACCATCACCTCTGCCATAGGTCACCCCAAGTGGTTCGCTACGTTTGGTGATTTAGCAGGGTGCCCAGGTTCATGGGGTGAGGTTTGTCTAGGTCTTGGAGGCGGATGACCAGGACATACTGAACCCCAGATTCCTACCCACCCCTTAAAACCTTTTCCTTCCCAGAACTCTCCTCTCCTTCCTTTCCTAAAAAAACCCTCCTTACAGCATCCCCAAAGATGACATAGGCCTTGAGGGAAATTATTTTCCTCCTGTGTTGAGCTCAAGTAAAAAAAAAAAAAAATCGGTCGGATGCGCACTGAACGCCGAAGCAGGATGCAATAACACGATGTTTGAGCGTGACGCATTTTCGATTAAAACAGTGTAACGTTCTCCACAAAATAAGAGTCTTCAAATCTGTGGTAGTATTCAACTTCTAATAAAGTTTTTAAACTTACAAAATGATGTTACTAAAAACTTTAGATACGGCAAAACTTTTGGAATTAATGTAACCAAATAAAACTTAAAACTTTAGTCAGCCGTTTGCCGTAAACGAAAATATTTCCTAAAACACGGAAAGGCTATTTGACGTAACCATATAATTTTTCATATTAAATACAAACTAAAACATTGGAAACGCCCGGGTTAAAGGGAGTGACCCACATTTTATTAAAAAAACGTCGGATTTTCCATCACTTACATCAATTTTTGGTCGGACTTCCGGGAAAAACAGTAGGTATTTTAAGGGGGTAAATCAAATTTTCATAATATATAAACTTCGAGTATACAGATCGACGCAGTTTTTTTTTTCAAGGAAAATGGCATCAAAAAGTGAAAATTGACAAAATGTTGGTTACGTCAATTAGCCTTTCTGCCGTCGATATGGTCATGGAAAAGTGGGCGATTTGTCCATAGGTCATTGTATCTGAAGAGAATTGGACTGTTTCAGGCCAAGTGCAATCAGAGACTCCCTTCAAATGTTGTTGTTTATTTGTTGAACAAACCTCCAGGGTATTGCAGCTAACTTTAGAACTGCAGAACCAGCATCATTATAGATAGAGCGGTAGAAACATAGAGTTTGCTTGTTCGTAGAAAGGAAGAGGGCGTCCACTCCGCAATGGTAACAACAAGAAAGGGTATGTTTGTAATACTGAAGTGTTTGTAAATACATGGTTCATGTAGTTTCAATGTCCCTCAATAGATGTCATTAGTCTATGTAGTTTTAAGGTGTCTCAATAAGTGTCATTTGTAATATTACATGATAGAGACAGCTATTGGACTTTGGAGTCCAATACACGAACGGTTACAAAGATAGCCGATATACAGGCGGGCATCTATCTTCAGTGAGCGGATCCCCCACCGCAGATTCGACCAGTTAGATATCCATTGTAAATACGATATGATAATAAACAAAACTCGTAATCTTTGATGAACCGAAGTATTAATGGAAACTGCTGACCATTCTGCACACTACAATTATGTATTCGTACCATTGCTGTTATTGCACGCTTTCTTGGGAACGCTTAACCTTACAATGCTCTAAACAGAGGATGGATTCTTCAATGATGTATGGTTTAATTTGTGCATGATTATGTGAAAAAACAAATAAAGGTCATCGTTGCATTTTCGAGTATGCTTCCCTCACACCTAAAGTGTTTAAAGCTTCTTGTGTAAATTTACATCGCTGATGCGTCCAATTACTGTGGAACGATTTTCCGGCTTCGGTGTCTCCTCCCTCCTACAAGTCTCTTCAAGACCCATCTTCACTCCTTCCTTTCTTCAAAAAGACCCCCCACACAGCATCTTCAAAGATGACATAGGCCCTGAGGGAAATTATTTTCCTCAGGGCCTCAGGAAAATAATTTCCCTCAGGGCCTCCTGCGTGGAGTTAATGAAAAAAAAAAAAATTAACATTTTGGTGTGCCGACTCTAACTTTCACCGTCCGCCAGCCGATTCTGTTTTCGTAATAACTGAAATGTGTTTTATAAGTTGTACACTGTCTTACCCAATGACCAAGAATAATATATATAATATTTTAATTTGGGAGGCGGGAATGGGTACCGCCACCCCGGGAACCTTTATTGGATAACCAACACCTCTGCCATAGGTCACCCCAAGTGGTTCGCTACGTTTGGTGATTTAGCAGGGGTGCTCGGGTTCATGGGGTGAGGTTTGTCTAGGTCTTGGATGCGGATGACCAGGACATACTGAACCCAAGATTCCTACCCACCCCTTAAAACCTTTTCCTTCCCAGAACTCTCCTCTCCTTCCTTTCCTTAAAAAAACCCTCCACACAGCATCATAGGTGAGCATAAAGATGACATAGGCCCTGAGGGAAATTATGTTCCTCAGGTCCTCCTGTGTGGAGCTAAAGTAAAAAAAAAAAAACATCCTAGACAAGGCTTAAAATGGTACCGGAACCAAAAATATTGGTTTACGAAAACATTTATCAAAAATAAAGTGCATTTTCTCACAGTTAAAAGATCGCAAGAAGCATTGGTTTATACTTTTTGCTGGTCTCCGGGGAGCTAATATGTTTTCCAGCAAGTTCGCGGCAACGGAATCACTAGCTTTGTGAAGATCATTTTTAAAACACAAAATTGAGGCAGTTAGAAATATTTTAGGTATGGGCCATCGCGGACTTTATTATTAACAATATAATCAGTTATGAGTACTTAAAAATACATATAGGTAACATATAGACTCGAGGCAGCGTATGGAGGAAAGTAACATTTGATAAAAAATGTTTAATTGCTTCCTAGCAAAACAACCAAGCCATGCAACAAAATTCGATGGGTGGTACATATTATGAAATTACTCATAGGTGGTGTTACTTTTGTATTTAAGTTAGGTGTAACAGCTCGTAGGGCTTTGAAGCAAAGAATGGACGGTTACCTCGAGAGTGTTTTCTCTTGGGGTAAAAATAATCTCGTTGAATTTAATGTTTCAAAGACCCAATCTTGTCTGATTACGTCTAAAAGGGAACGAAATGAAAATCTAGTCTCTTTCAACGGAAGCAATCTTCCGAACAGGCCCTCCATTGATATGCTTGGTGTAACCCTAAGTGACCAGCTCAGGTATGGGGGCTCCATCGAAGCCAGAGTAAAGTTAGCCTCCCAAAAGCTGGGCGTACTGTACAGGGCCCGCAGATACTTTAATAGTACACAACTGCTAACCTTGTACAAATCACAAGTACGCCCCACGGTTGAATTTGGCAGCCATCTCTGGTCTGGAGCTCCAAAATACCTGAAAAATACCCTCGACTCTGTGCAGAAACGGGCGGTCCGTTTGATAGATTCTCCCATCTTAACAGACGGATTGCCATCTTTAGAGCACAGGCGTCGGGTGGGAATGCTATCCTTGTTCTACCGGTATTACAATGGAAGATGCTCCGAGGAACTAGTATCATTGATTCCTTCGGCACCGGTGCATAGTCGGGAAACACGCCAAACGCGTGCCCAACATTTGTACACAGTTGACATTTGTCACATGAGAACGGGTCGTTTCTTCGACTCGTTCTTGTGTTCAACAGCTCGGCTGTGGAATGATTTGCCGGCCTTTGTGTTTCCTCCTTCCTACAACATGGGTCTCTTCAAGACCAATGTTCATTCCTTCCTCTCCTCAAAAAGACCCTCCACACAGCATCCCAGATGACATAGGCCCTGAGGGAAATTGTTTTCCTCAGGGCCTCCTGTGTGGAGTTAATGTAAAAAAAAAAAAAAAAAAGGTGTGAAAGGGGTAATCTGTAGTTATTATACTCACAGTCTTTTCAGAGAATGTGATATTGATGTGTTTATAATACGTAGTTTCCCCAGAATAGTTCACAGAAATGATTTTTGAAGTGAAAACTTCTTTAGTACCGTTGTGATTTGAAACTCGATGAAATGAAAAATAGCGACACTAAAACGAGACATACATCTGTAGGATTTAGCCTGCAAGAGAATGAGATAATATAATCGGTCTCCTATTTGGGCTTTCTCCTTTCATGTTTCTTAGCCTGTCTATCTCCTCTTTGTGCTTCGTGGCCCTCCACACTCTTGTCTATTTTATTTTCTGAAGGTTTCACTTCTACCGCTTGTGAACTGCACACTTGTATTTTTTTCATTGTGCCTATTGGATACGGTGGAACACAAGAGATTAAGAACGATTGACAATTGCGATTTGCCATGGTTATTTTGGTTTTTTTTTTACATTAACTCCACCCGGGAGGCCCTAGAGAAAATAATTTCCCTCAGGGCCTATGTCATCTTTGAAGATGCTGTGTGGAGGGTCTCTTTGAGGAGAGGAAGGAGTGAACATGGTTCTTGAAGAAACGCACATTGACAAATATTGACCAACTCCAGGGTGTTTAGAGTACACAATAAAGTGTCCTTACCATAGACATATGAATATTAATAGACCAGAACATAAAGGTGAGGGGAAGAAACCAACTACAGCGGGGCGCAGAGCGGGAAGATGAATTCGGTGATATGTGATTCGTCAATAACTCAATCTGAGAGTATATGGGCATCTCGCATTATAATATCACTATTTAGTTCTTAAAAGTAAACTCTGCTCTTTAATGAATAGACCTTTTTACATGGGAGCGCGAATTGCTCGCCGCTAAATGAACAAATTTACAAATTCCAAATACAGCAAAGTAAAGTTCGCCTATTTTCATAGTCCAATATTTTGTTGACGTATTTAGTTAAGACACTTTTACAAATGTTTCATAATTTACTTACCCCACAAAACAGAGATGAGCACACGACATGTGTCTCGAGTGATAGTGTGTGTTACAAAAACGACCATATTATGTGATCTGAATAAGTTTATAATGAAGCAAAATAATGCTTTCCTATGGAATGTAATACGATAATTGGGTTTATTTTATTCTCTTTTTCACTTCTATTTTTACACGTTTTCAAAACACAGGCCTCACGCGAAGCCATACTCGATCCCAGCCGGTTCAAATGGAACCGGTATGGGGAGGGGGAAATAATACGCTTTTATCGCTTAGGGCAGGTCTATTAATATTCATATGTCTATGGTCCTTACCCAACAAATTTGATTTTGTATGCAGACTGTCGATTTGAAATGTTTGCAGTAGACAGGGGACTTAATTTGCCAAGAGAAATAAATATACAGTGATCCACATTTATAAAAGGCTTTATTAAATAACTTTATAAATATTAAGGCATCAAAATATCAACATTTATATTTACGATTACAATTTTATACATTGTAGCACATATTTATTGAGCGGTTAGGAGAAAACGTACACAATAATGTACATTCTTAGTAAGAAAATAGTTATTAACAGGTAGTCTGTAGTTTTGAGTTGATCTAATGATACATTTACTACAGGTAAAGAAGTTGGCGTATTTACATCAAGGAATCCAAAGGTGAAAGAACTTATACATAATATTTTTTTGGAGAGGTTTAGAAACAGATAGTAGAAGCAGGGAAGATGGGCCATGAACAAAATGAAACCTTGCATAAAATGTATGTTGTCAATATTGTTCTCCCATACTACTGCAAATCACACATATACACCAAAAGCATAACTTTCATTGGCTCGTCCGCTTTAATCCGTGACAGTCGGCACACATCCATGCCATATCTCCCCCTGTTTCAGTTATCTATGTTTAGAGAGATCCAACAGTAAAGATACAATACTCTTGATGGTGAAGGTTATTGTTTGATAAGCAATACTTTTTATACGATTTTTTGGATACCGTTGGATGTCTAGTAGTTTATGCAAAAATTAGAACATGCACAGAATAATTGGACAACTGAAGCCAAACTTGTAAGTATCAGTGGCGGTCCATGAGATTCAGGATTCTTTCAGTCAAGGGATGCACCGCATCCACATACTGAAAGATCTTCATACAAAAAGTTGAAATATTGAAAAAAAAAATCATTTTCAGCTACAACATAAGTAATGTCATATTTTTCAATCTTAACACTCTAGCTCACTGAAAACTCACGGACCGCCACTGGTAAGTATGACCGGATCATTAAGATTTTTACCATTCACTTAAAATGCAACAGGTCGTTTTTAATTTACAAAATCATTATGTTGGCTACCTATTTATTGACATTAAAACTGTGATTAACTGTTGTATAAAGTATATGCCAAATTTTAATACCAGCCTGACATTGATAAACAAATCGTCGCAATAGGCAAGTTAAAGATCACACCTTTCTCTGTTGCATGGACATACGTTTTTACGCATCGTTCTTTTTGTCTTACGTTCATTGTAAAGTAAGTAACTATGCGAGAATGGATCGTACCAAGTTCAGGCCAGCATTAAAGTTTGGTGTGTACTATTATACAATGTTGCATTTTAACATGTGATCTGGACTTGGTGGCTGAGAAACTAAAAAGTACCGATTATTTGTTCCAAGATATTACAGATTAATTAATTGGATAAATATAAATGCATATGTATGTCATAAATAAACATTATGGGGCCGATAGACTCGGCTATAAAAGCGCCGGCGTTATTTAGCTTGGCCTATTTCAGCATATCGCTCGACATCTCATACATTCTGTACATATGCCTAGCCAAATAACACCGGCGCTTTTATAGCTGAGTCTGTCTCTAGCATTACAGTCAAACCAGGTATTCCTTGGAGGTGAGTCAAATATAAAATATTTTTGTTGCTTTTAATTGAGGTTGAACAAGATGAAAAATATTGGTTTAGTAGGTATTTTCAACAGTATTTAAACCTTGTACATTATCTATTTATACATGTAATTCATGACCGTGTTTCTTAACAAAAGTTGTACGGAATATTCACAAAATGTACAGTAAACCGTGCTTACAAAACCAAATCATAATACATATTGTTAAATAATTGACTTAAAATATAATGCTTTCTCAGTATTTTAGCAAATCATTGTCTGTATTTATGTCTGTAAATAGCTAAGTAGGTTATATGTATAGATAATTTGAGCAAATATCACAAATTGATGTACAAAGCATATTATGAAAACATTGAAATTCATAACTGAATTATGAACACCCATTAATTTAGAAGTGTAGTCAGCTAACCTAAAAATATCATTCTATTTTTAACCACCTCTATGATCAATTTCAGCCTTGGACACCGGGAAAATTTTAAGCGTTCAGATTCTAAATTTCCCACCCTCTTTCAAAAAATCATAAATACAAATTTAAAAAAATTTTAAATTATTAACGGATATGGTGTTAGAGAACCACTGAATGCACCAATATTTGTCCGTTGATCCCATATTTTTAGTAATTTATAAATGCATGAATAAGGAACTCCAGTGAAAAATATTATGGCTTTAAAAAAATATGTTCATATAGACCAATAAACGCTGATTCTGAATATATAAGTTTTATTTAATAATATTAAACGCAGAGTGGTGACGTCACTGTTCGACGTGTCGTGACGTCACCGTAAAGTCATGGTATGTGAATGTATGATATGACACAAGCCATCGTATTAATTTATTCTTTTATTTACATACTGTTTATAGAGATTTAGTTGTTGTGTTTATTGAAACATTATTTAGGCCTAAATAATGTTTAAAAAATAAAGGTATCTCTTATTAGTTTATCTCTATTATTGAAAATATTAAAAAACTACTGCACAAAAAATAGTAATGCTACTTCTAGGAAGAATACTTCGAACAACGGAATTAAAAAAAATTGGCGGCAGTTGATCAGCTGATTGCCCGATCCTATAGTAATTTTTCAGGAGTGATGACGTCACACGATTCACCATACATACGGTGGTTTTCGGGGATCTTGAAAAATTAAAACTTCGACAATTATTTTAACTATTAATTAAAACTAAAACTATCTCTAAAAATAAAAATGCAATTATTTAAGAGTTAGAAGGTCATTATTCATTAAAAAAATTGGACTGGAGTTCTCTATTCTGCGTATTACAGTAAAACTCTCTTTTGAAGTTTTTCAAAAGACTAGAAAAAAAACTTTTTAAGCGGAAAAACCTTATAAGTTGGATAAATTGGGCTATTCAGTTTTCAAGAGACCGAAAAAATAAAACTTCTCAACAGGGTTTTACTGTATCTACTTCGGAGCAATGTTAAATAATATAACTTAAGAGTGTTTAACCAGCCAGCGGCCGAAAATCCACATTTCGTCGAAAGTTGTACTTACGATTGTACAGGGCGGTTCAAATGAGAAAGATTAATTATTCTCCGTACAAGCTTTTTTAAATTATAGCTCAATATCGATTTTATTTCATTCCAAATTTGCTTTAATTTATATCTACATTCAAAAATGCTGAAAGGCGTGATGATAAAACTATTAAAATTATGTATTTTTTGTAATTATTTTTTGATTATAAGTATTTACCATTTTTCAATAATGTCTAAGTTAAATAAGAATGTAAAAAAATCTGAAATATATTAGTTTGTAAGTGCGCAAATAAATAAACGGACCAATTTTCATCAAGAAACACATGTATGTATATATTTTTTAATGATTTTATTTAAACTAAAATAAAAATTCTGAAACATGCCTTTCCCAGATAATGTATTGATTTATTTTACTGCATGATTATATGATTTGAAATGGGTGTTGTATAATACAAAATCTTTTTTGAAAATTTAACAAATCTGTCAACGGCCTATGGTATAACCTTATTATACTAAAAAATATACATTTTTTCTCAAAATTTAAAACATGCGTTCCATGGATAAAAGAACAATCTTTCGAAATCAATTTATAATTTTTTGTGGTAAAGAGTCAATACGTCTAAAATCTGATTTAAAAATGACATATTTCTGGTTTTCTCTGGTTATACCCTCTTCCGTGGGTTGTCTATGGTCTAGTTGATATTCACAAATATAAATTTAAATTCGAAAATAATTTTTTTTTATATGATCATTAATTTGTAAGAATTTTTTTTTAATAATTTCAGTTCGTAGAATGTCAATGACAAATGAATCAAAAGAGATGCGGGACACCTCTTGTTAAAGTTTGAAACTACTATTGTTAGCTTTGTGATTAATCGAAGATTTCAACCCACGGGAATATCTCTACATATTATAAATTAAAGTCCCCCGCGTCGTCTGTCTGTTTGCGATAAACTCGAAAACTACTGAACGAATTTTCATGCGGTTTTCACCAATAGATTGAGTGTTTCGTGAGGAAGGTTTAGGTATGTAATTTGTCAAGGATTTGTGTAAATTGGTTGAAACATAACGATAATTGTTAGAAGTGTTGGAAAAGCCGCCTAGCTTTCATCGAAAACGCTGCCTAATCCTTTTGGGATATAACAAAACAATGCATGGTGGGATATTCCTCTTTTATAGATCTACAAAAAAGTCCACGAAGGCATAAATTTATCTTTTACGGATAGCTTACTATACCCATTCTATCTTCTAAAAAAATGGTCACTTACATTGCGGTAATTGAAAAGCTATTTAGACGGATACAGTATTAATCCTTATTAACTCAAATACGTTAGTTACCCCAAGCATTTCATGCACATTATTATAATCTTTCACACCATCTTTACATATTATAAATTAAAGTCTTCCGCGGCATCTGTCTTGTCTCTTCGCGATAAACTCAAAGACGGCGGAGGTTATAAAGGTTGGATAACCATCCAGCAGATGACGTTGTGTTTTATTAGCCACAGCAACGTGTGGCCGGGTCAGCTAGTTAAAAATAATTGTAATAAATGTTTTGAAATATCTGTACAAATTGGTCACACCTTTGCCAGCAGCAGGTGTTTGTAAATTGCCCAAAATTTGGAAAAAACTGCTACGGTGGTTCTGTTACCTTCATTTTTGGCTTTTGGTATTACTTACTGTATGTACATTCTTCATAAGAGAAACCATTTAAAAATTAAACAAATTAGTATAACCAACGAAAAGTGTTTTTTTTTTCATTTATCCCTTATTGGGGGTGACAATTAGCAATCTGAATAGGCGGGTATTTCTCAACCTTCCTCTTTCCCATCTCTTCAGACTCACAGCATATCCTAATAGGGGATGCCATAGTCCTTCCAGCTCCGGGCAGTTAGGACTCAGGTGCGGTATGCACGTTAAAAAAAAAGGTTTCTTCTTCATGAACAAAGTATATATTATGTAGCTATCTTTGATCCCAGAAGAAAATAAGTATTTTCTAAATTATTGCAGTCAGTGAGTAAAAAATCTATGATCGCTCATAATAAGTTAAAAAAAGGCCATATTATATTGTATTTCACTGAACTTTTCTTGTTTCGTCTGTTCATAAGCGATATTTTAGTGCGTTATTATAAAAATTACTTAACTAATAGATAGGTTAATTATTGTAAAATTCTATACATTTTAGCAACACATCATTGTAAATATTGTGTAATATTTATATACCCGTTTGTAAAATACATACATGTTAATTCATATTCATGCGATATAAAACTTAAATATAGGTAGAAAAAGGATATATTTTTATTTCGAAGATTATTTATACAATACTAGTTGATACAGGCACGCTCTTCATTCATTGAATACATAAAAACATTCGTAGAAAGAAGATTAAAAAAAAAGAGTTGGATAGTTAAGAATTACGAGTCTAAAATTGTTTTGTTGTCAGTGGGGTTAAAAATGCAAATAAGTATTTTTTGCTTACATGCAATTACAAAATGCATCTGACAATTTACATTATAACACATCACAATATAATAATTTAAAAAATGAATATAGTTTTGGCACTAAAAGTACTTAAGAAATGCACATTAATACTGACAACAATATTATTTGTAGTTCATTCCTTTTACAGCAAAATTGTAATAATAATCGTCATAATATCAAATAGTTAAGAGAAGAGAATAGAGGAAAAGGTTAGTAGAGGAATGGAATAAGTGTCATTCTACAGAAAGAAGCCATCCAGAAAGGCCAGCATTGTGCAGGTTAACCACTCCAACCCCTAAGCTTGTTTATACAACAATTTAACAATAGCAGTAAGTTCAATAAGCTTGCTTTCAAGCTAATGCGTGTGTTCTTCGTTTTTGTTTTAGGGTTGTAACTAATAACTATAATATGTTACATGTCTCTATTCAAAGTTGTCCGTAGATGTAGGTAAAAAATACTTATTTTGTAGAAACAGTTTTCACCCGCCAAATCGTTAAGACAGTGTTAATTTTTTATTAAATATTTTTGTATGAAATGGTAAAAAAGTGAGGTGACAAAATTGTTTATTATACATTTGTACAACAAAATAAGTTTTTTTTTTACATAATCTGTGTGATTTTAGTACCGTTTTCACATAAAAACATCTCGAGTCATTTTAACATTTTTTTTGTTTGTATTCTAAATTTTAATATTTACAAATGTTAAATATTTATTTGCAATACATGTTTTTAGTATTCGGCTACGTTCAGAAATATATAATTTATTGAGCTTTAATTGCGAAGCGGAAAAAAGACAAAATTTTTATAAATCTGACTAGACAAAAAAACTTGCACCAGACCGGAGTGGTTAAGAATGTCAAATAGATTTGATTATAAGTCTGTTGTGAAGGCTAGCTTCATTCTGTGGATGGACACCCGACTACTTAATAATTAATCGTAAAGTAAATTGAGTATTAATTCTATCAGTCTCGAGGAGTGGAGGAGGGTCACTGGTGCTGCTGGCGTCGCCACCACGGCACTCCGTTGAGTTCCTCCGTGGGACTGGGCTGCATGTAGCGCTGGCTGGATCTACGGGGACAAATATATAGCCAGTTGTTATAATATCTCCAGGTGTTCGGTACTTACATAAAATATTCAAGAATTAACTTGTATTGTTGAATTAATTTGTGAAGTTAAACTCCATTCTTACTTTTACTCCACTGGATTATATTATGGTTTTGAGTGATTATGCTCGTTAATTGTCTTGTCAACATTCCAATGTTGTCCTTAGAAATATTGTACGCTTCTATGTTACCTTCTGTTATATTATATTAGGATAGAAGTTTGTATGCAATACGATTAAGTGCAAGGCATTTTTTTTTTTACATTAGCTCCACACAGGAGGGCCCGAGGAAAATAATTCCCCTCAGGGCCTATGTCATCTTTGGGGATGCTGTATGGAGTGTCTTTTTAGGAAAGGAAGGAGAGGAAGTTCTGGGAAGGAAAAGGGTATGAATAAGGATGTATAGGAATAGGTAAATATAAGGGGTGGATAGGAATCTGAGCGTCAGTGTG